>CM048928.1:8895432-14330432 GCA_026686955.1 Epinephelus cyanopodus | reverse complement strand
TTGATGAAGAAATGAGTCATCCTGCGTCTGTCTGTCTGTCTGTCTGTCTGTCTGTCTGTCTGTCTCTCTCTCTCTCTCTCTCTCTCTCTCTCTCTCTCTCTCTCTCTCGGAACAAAGCCATTAGTTAAAACAATTTCCTTTGCGTGTAGTTGCTGTTTATGTATTCAGTCCGTCAAGTTGATCACTGTTGAATGAAACGCTGGGGCAGTGCTGTTTGTTTTATTCAGACTCACTGGGTCTGGCAGTGATGTGTAACTGTTATTGTTCTGTGCAGTGTGAGAAAATATACAGAAAATAAACTCTCCTTAGAAATGCATTCAGTCTTGAGTAATGTTAAGTTTGACTGTAGGCCTGCTGCTGTTTGAGGCCCTGTCAGTGCTGCACTCCACTGCCTTTATTGGGTAGAATGTGTGTGTGCCAGTTGGTTTTGCTTCGTGTTTTGCTCAGTGTTGTGGTCATGAAGAGTCAAAGTCAAGTATGACACAGACGGCATGACACATTTCCTCCGTAGCTGGGTGATATCAGATGTTCACGATGCAGAATTATCAATACATTTTGTCCAGGATTTAGACTAAATGATTGGAAACTAACAGTAAATATTTTGACAATTACACCATCTCATACAGCCCCTCTTGTGTGCAAATGAATGCAGATGAGTGGAGGAAACACTTCATGGTTTGTCACTGAGAAGTTGTCATGTTTTAATTGCAACACAGTGACTTGCAGTATGACGTAATCTTTTACGATCAACACACTCGTCTATGCCAAGAATGTGTTGTAACTTGTGTTTACCATGTACTTGGAAAAAGCAAAAAGAGCAACTGGGGTGATAACACACATTCTGAACTAATGTTTTCCTCTTTGTGCAGCACGACATAGTTTCACTCTCTGTGATGTCACTCAGAGGTGAAAGATGGACGCACAAGGTCCTGCTTCAAACTGTTAATTGTCCATTATATACAGTACATGCGTGATAGTGATATGACCCATTCTAACTGCTTCATCAGTGTCGTTTCTGTCAGTCATGACAGCTGTTTAATGGTTCTCTTTCTTTCTCTGTGTAGGACTCCATCAACGCCTTGGTCTTAGACTTGGACTATCCTGCACTACGCAAGAACAAAAACATTGAAACCTTCTTAAACAGATGTAAGTAGTGTTTGTGTGCCAGTGAGGATGTGGGAGCGGAAGATGATAGATATCTGTTACTAAATTCACAACATTATTAACGGGATTCTTCACTCTCTTCATACTCAGATGAGAAAGTCATAGGACAGACTCGAGACCTCCAGATGAAGTCTGAAGACTTTGACAGAGTTAAAGTCATTGGTCGAGGGGCATTCGGTGAAGTCCAGCTAGTGAGTATTGGTTTTCACTTTCAGCTGTCACTGACAAGGCTTCTGTCGAGTGATAAAATCTAAACTCTGATTAACTGGGTTTCACTGTCATTCAGGTCCGGCATAAAGCCTCTCAGAAGGTCTACGCCATGAAACTGTTGAGTAAGTTTGAGATGCTTAAGCGCTCTGACTCAGCTTTCTTCTGGGAAGAGAGGGACATCATGGCCTTTGCCAACAGTCCCTGGGTTGTGCAGGTATGACTATTATTTACTACTCAGCTTCTCATTGTTTCTTTGTTATGTTTTTGTGCAGACTGTTACATTTTACAAGATATCCTTTATGTTTGTGTATCCTTATGTCATCTCTTGGTGTATCACCTGCACTAAAATAGCCACCTCTCGTAATCAGAGTTGTTTTTGGGTCCTTTAGTTGTGCTGTGCCTTCCAAGATGAGCACTACCTCTACATGGTGATGGAGTACATGCCGGGAGGTGACCTGGTCAACCTCACCAGCACCTACGACGTGCCGGAGAAATGGGCCAAGTTCTACACAGCAGAGGTGGTGATGGCCCTGGATGCCATCCACTCCATGGGCTTCATCCATCGGGACGTCAAGCCGGACAACATGCTGCTGGACAGACACGGACACCTCAAACTAGCCGACTTTGGCACATGCATGAAGATGGATTCTGTGAGTTGAATCCTGTCGTTGAAACTTCAGTACAGCTGCATGCTGTGTTTCTGAGAAGTTGCTCTGCCACCAGTTTGTTTCTTTTACTGTCACATGAATACATTTTTACCTCATATTACAGGCAAGGAATGCAGATAACACAGTGCTGTTGAGCTGTGGAAGTTTATAGACATTGGCTGGTCCCATAAATCTATTGAACTTAACCGTTAGTACATGATAATGCTGCTTGCTGGTGAACCGTGTGATAGGTTCTTGAATTCTCATCCTGTGTGTGTCAAACTTGTTGAAGTTCTCTATATAAAATGTGCCATATTTGGCATGAGTAACTAATTTATTTCAAGAACAAAAATTGTCTAAGAACTTAAATCAGCCCTCATAGTATTCAGTTGTACATTTGAGATTTTGGACTGAAGGGTTTCTCAGTTAGAGGGCAGGCTGTGGTTTCTCCTGACTCATCTCATAAACTGGTACTTTTAGATTTATATCTGTCCATTGTCTTTAAGGAACAATAAACCCCAAATTAAAAATACATATTTTTCCTCCCACCTGTAGTGCTGTTTATCTGATTGGTTGGTGTGAGTTGCAGAGTGTTGGAGATACTGGCTGTAGGGATGTCTGCCTACTCTTGAATATAATGGAACTAGATGGGAACACACAGAGGCGTCCCCCCCCATGATAAAAATAAACAAATCGCCCACTGCGTGCATCTACTCATAGACGAGAAGCTTGTGTTAGCACTAGCACCATGTAAACATTAGCTTGTTCAGTGGTGCTAGGTAAGCTAGCAGTAGATCCATGCCTTCTTGTGCACTGTGATATCATTGGCAGTTTTAGTTCAGTAGAAAGAAAATAGTTCCTACATGAAACTGCTCACCACAAGGTCTGTGGATTATCTTGAGTAACTGGGTCATGATTTCTAGAGAGAGACATTGCTGTTGAGTTTTCCAAATTTCGTTTTTGGACCTTGAGGAGTGCCATGTAGTTCCATTATATTGGAGAGAAGGCAGACATCTCTACAGCTGATATCTCCAATGCTTAGCAACTCACACCAAAACAGAAAAACATATCAAGGGTTATTATGTCGAAACATACAGTACTTGTAAGATTTTGAAGAATATTGCTCCCTGGATTTGTGTTGCAGACTGGCATGGTGCACTGTGATACAGCTGTCGGGACTCCAGACTACATCTCTCCGGAGGTGCTGAAATCCCAGGGAGGAGATGGGTATTATGGGAGAGAATGTGACTGGTGGTCTGTAGGGGTCTTCATCTTCGAGATGCTTGTTGGTCAGTAAATTCAACAGAATTTTACAAAACCAGAGTCAGTATGTTTGCATTGTAAGGGATAGTAATTCTAGTCTTGCACTTTTAATGTCATGTTACAGTTGTCTCAGTATGTTAAACAAGTAGCTAACTTGTTGTAATTGATGATAGGTGACACGCCATTCTACGCTGACTCTCTGGTGGGAACCTACAGTAAGATCATGGACCACAAAAACTCCCTCAACTTCCCCGATGATGTGGAGATCTCCAAAGATGCCAGGAATATCATCTGTGCCTTCCTGACTGACAGGTAGAACAAGATACAGTCTCTCACATTTTGAAGGTGTTGATGGCGGTGACGCCAGCAGGGAGCACGGGGTTATTTTTTATCTAGAGCGATACTCCGACATTACATAACATGTTGATGCTGCGCACAGCAAACATATGCATAGCTCCGGTTTAGTTTGTGGTGCTTTAGGCCAAAGGAAATTAAGTGTATTTTGCTCTGGCTTTAATTTGTTCACTTCTAAAGAATCTCAGAAAAGAATATATATGTTTGCCTTTTGCTACAGAGGACAAAGGTACATTTAGACATCGCTCTACAACTTATTCACTTTCTTTGTTTTGAGGGAGGTGCGATTGGGCAGAAATGGCGTGGAGGAAATCAAGCGGCACCCTTTCTTCAAGAACGACCAGTGGACCTTCGACACCATCAGAGACTGTTAGTATCACCGCAGCTCATCAAGCGGCTTCACCTGAGCAAATCAGACAAGACTTTTACCTCACTCAAACTCTAAACTAGAATTATTTACAACAGCAGCTGTATCGGAGTACAAGACGAATGATTTATTAGTCTGAAACTCTGAGTTTTGTTTACACAGGACTTCCTTTTTCCAGCAATTCACACTTGCTTTTCCCTCCTCTCTCACTCCCTCCTCAGCGGTTGCCCCTGTGGTCCCAGAGCTGAGCAGTGACATAGACACCAGTAACTTTGATGAGATTGAAGACGACAAAGGCGATGTAGAAACTTTCCCCACACCTAAGGCCTTTGTTGGAAACCAGTTACCCTTTGTTGGTTTCACTTACTTCAAAGAAGACCAGTAAGTCATCTGTGTGTTTTTTAGCTGTATTGTGTAATTTCAGGGTCCTCAGCACTCAGAGATTTGTTCTTGGCTGTGATCTTGACTTAATGTTGATTTCTCCATTGCTTCTCTTCAGGTTACTAAACGCTTCCAACAATATCTCGGTGGCTCACGATAATTCAAAAGGAGAGGTGGGTTCTTTCACATCCACGCACAACAACTGCACCTTGAGCAACTCCAATAATACCATCTGTTCCAAGCTTCTCAGGAAATGAATAAGCCAGACGTCAGTTTACATGACCACACAGGCCTGTTGACATTGTGATCAATCCAGCTTCACACCATAAGAGGTTAAGGATTAAGATGGAAATGAGTCAGAAAAGGATTTATATTTCTAAACCCATGATTTATTTGTACTTTGTTGGAATTTCAGTGTTCTTAGTCACACAGAAATACTTAAGCAGCTATTAGTGTTGGTGGCTGACCTAAAAGTTAATCTCTTATTGACTTCAGTCCTGACTGAGCAGTCTAATCAATGAACTACCACTTTGGAAGAACACAAAGGCCATGTTTTATTTTCAATTTTACGTCCCTTGTCAATACACTGTCACTGCAAAACTGGCTTTGTTAATAATAAGATGTATGGGACTCAAACATTTTAATTCACTCTCAAAGTTTTCAGCTTTATAAGATTGGCAAAAAGTATTTTTTCTTCAGTGTATAATCACCTTAAAATTGGAATTTTTGTGTTTTTGTTACTTTAGAATAAGACGTTAATATCTACAGAGGGACATCGTCCACAGTCTGCCATGTTGCACAGCTGTGTTTGTACAGTAGCCCAGAATGGGCAAACCAAACACTGGCTCTAGAGAGGGCCATCTGATATTCATGTTTTTGTGGCAGCCCCTCTGCTCTGAGCAGTGTCATAAAAACACTAGTTTTTTAATGTGAAACTGCTTCTTTTAGTGGTTGCTGGCTCACCTCGTCAGTTTGTTTTAAAGAGGACGAGACCTCTGCGGATAATTCGACTCCCACTAAAATAAAATAATTGTAATAAGTGTAGTTAAGTTTACTTTAAACTGACTCCACTAACACAAAAAACAGTATATGGAATAAGTTAATCTTTAGGGCCTCTCTAGAAGAAATCTTTTCATTTGAACCCAAACCCAATCTGTTCAGGACTATCTGGCTTAAAGCCTTGAAGGCAAACTTTTCCAAACAGCCATTAAACAACAACATTTAACAAAAGTATCACATTCAGCTCAGTAATAACTGTCAAGGTTCATGGACAAAACAATTGTTTTTGTTTTTTTCTAGTCACCCATTATTAGCTTAAGCATGTTTACATTGCATAAATTAGCCTAACAGCTAGCAGACTTTTTCCCTCTACTCATAGCTTAACATGTAAAGTTATTTTGTTTCTGACTTACCATTTGTTATAGTCACTGCATCTTCCAACAGAACAGTTCGGTTGAATTCCAGCCTGCATGCATGTTTATTCAGCCAAACATTGAGGAAACAGAGCAGCTAATGTGGGTGTAGTGAGAAGTTAGCAGAGATGGCCATCCAGGCAGGTAACCTTACGTCATGTTTTATCTCGTAACGGCACTGTTTATACACACCATGTGCTCTGTCCATTGACCTGTATATTCTCCAAAATATTTTCTCACTGCTGATTTAATCCAGAGTAAATAGCATTATCCATTATATTAGACTTTCAAAAATAAAAGCATATCCTAAAGATGATGAAATGGATGAATGTTTTCACTTTGCACTGATGACATTGGATCTGTGATCATTTAATTGGTATATCATTCCAGATCGATGGATCGTTACATCCCTACTAAAAAACTCCTGAACAATGAACATTGAAGTTTCCGCTGGTTACAATCTGCAATCCTCACTGCTAGATGCCACTAAATCCTACACACTGTACTTTTAATGGGTTTCATCTGTAATGTCTAGAAACCTTTCATCGTGAGAAGTTTAAAAGAGCTTGTATTTCTTGCTCAAGTCAAAACCTAAAATCTTCCTAACCTTTGGCTAGATGACTTTGTACATAACGATGTAAAGAGCCGCTTGTAGTGAGGAACGCAGAGAGTTATATCCCAATTCTGATGTACTCCTCAGCTGCATGGAGCACTTAAGCCTCCTTTAGCTCATTGTTTTGGTTTTACAGTCGTAACTTCTTTGGTTCAGTCTCACAGCTCTCATCAGTGGCATAAAAAACTCACTTTACGCAACCAAAACATAAACTAGCTGGTGAACATAACAACAAAAGACCCAGATCTTTCACTCAGGGCTGGAGACTAAAACAGAGTTAAAAAAGAGTGAACAGTGGACTTATATTTATCAGGTGGACATTCCAAACTAATGTTTGTTCTGTGTTTGTGTAATTGAATTACTATTTACTAACAAGTTCACCATAGCAACTGAAACGGTGATAGTACGTCAGTGCTGTGTTTACGGCTTGTTGTGCTTCCCCAGGTGGCCAAAAGTTTGAGTTGATGCTGGTTTAAACGTCACACAGTCCTGAGAGTGTCAGTTATGTCAATTGCTTCATTGTGTAACACACGGTTAAGTCACAGAAAAGATGGATGACATGCAGTAAAGGTTGCAAACAGCTCTTAAACTTTTGTTTCTCTCTACAGTCAGCAGCACTGCAGAAGAAACTGCGCCACCTGGAGGTGCAGCTGAATAATGAGAAGCAGGTCAGAAGTGATCTGGAGCAAAAACACAGGTACAGGAGCTGTACTAACGTTACTTAACAGTAGTAGCTTTATTTCATGTTGCACCACTGGCTGACACAGTGAGCACAGTGAAAAGCAGCGTGTAAGTGATGTCTTGTTTTCTTTTTGCAGAGCTGCCACCAGCCGTCTAGACAAAATCTCCAAAGAACTTGAGGAAGAGGTAAGATAATCCTCCTAAAACAACAGTGCAGACACAGTCAGACACCTGTTAGTGTTGGAGATCACTTGCATATTTTTGGCTCTGTCCTACTTTTAATATTTGCCGGTGCAATGACCCGGTTTCCCCTCTGGGATTGCAACAGCTCCATCTATTTCACCCGTTTTTATGGCCTTTCCTAAAAGCTGTATTTAAGTCAGAGCAATGATTTCTCACTTTTCACTTGACCATGTTTCAGATGAATGCCAATGTGTCGCATCCCGTGAGGTTCAGCCGGAGCGCTTGTTGAATTCTAATGACCGCATTAAAATGTCTATTGGGATCAGATTTGTGTTGAGCCCCGATTGGATTCCCAGGAATCATTTCTCATAAAGCCAGTTATGGAATCACAGCACCGTGGAAACAGCCCTATCGGACGTGTTGAACAAAGTATTTAATGATTGATTCTAGGTGAGCAGCAGAAAGAATCTGGAGTCAAGTCTTAGGCAACTAGAGAGGGAGAAAGCGCTGCTGCAGCACAAGAGCCTGGAGAGCCACCGCAAGGCTGAGAGCGAGGCCGACAGGAAGCGCTGCCTGGAGAACGAAGGTGACATGAGACATCCCACACATTTGTAGAATATGTATATTCCTGACAAGATACATTAATCTAAAGTGATCAGATTTCTTCTTGTATGAGCCCTTTCATTTACTTTGTTGCATGATTAGATTATATTAAGACAAGAAGATGCTAATATTCATTAGGCTGTTGTATGATAAAACAGTTTTGTTTCACCTGCAGTGTGAGACACTGCAAACGTTTGTTTAATAAATAGCAACTGATTTGATGTGTAATGAAGTGTGTTCACAATTTTCAAAAACTATCAAGTCAACACAAACCCCCCCAAATGATTGTAGAGGTTTAATACAGGTAATATGAACTGACAGCTCCCTGTATGAATTACTAAATCCCTCTTGTTAAGTTTTTAATTTGAATTAGAAGAAGTTTTAATGGAAGTTTACAGACTGATTTAATGTGGACATTACTGCCATCACCTGGTCAAATAGACTTTTTAAACAGTGTTTAAACATGCTCACCAGAGGAGCACAAGTCTGCAGGCCCACTCTTTTACTTTGCTCTACAGTTAACTTGTCTTTCCTCTGGGGATACTGTATAATATGCACAATAATACTCATCACATTTTGATGTAAATGCCCAACTCCTTGTCAATCAGAGTTAAAGAAAGGATTAATACCTGAATATTGTAGTAATACAGTGTATGTGTACATCTTGGTGCATTGAAGATCAACTGTTATTAAATTCTGAAGAAGAAGAAGAGATTTATCATGAAAAATTGGATTGTGTTCTTGTGTGTTGTGCAGTCAACAGCCTTCGAGACCAGCTGGATGACATGAAGAGGAGAAACCAGAATTCCCACATTTCAAATGAGAAGAACATTCACCTGCAGAAACAGGTCAGTCACTGAATGTCTCAAAAGCCACCAGGTAGTGTATAGGTAGTTTTCCTGTAATCCTGCTGACAAACAGAAACAAACAACCAAACCCACATATCTCTCAACAAGGAGTACGAAACTGTGCATTGTAAACAGCACTGAGCCTGTTTGTCCTTTTTCCAATGAAGTATTTGCAAGGAAAGTTGGTCTGTAACAGGACTCAGGACATACTGTTACTCTTAAATGGAAAAGAGATGAGTAACCAGTAATAAAAACTGATCTGACTGATCTTCAGACATTTTTTCCATTGTTGTCTCCATCAGCTGGAGGAAGCCAACACATTGCTGCGGGCAGAGTCTGAGGCAGCAACGAGGCTCCGCAAAGCCCAGACAGACAACAGCAAGCAGCTGCAGCAGCTGGAGGCCAACGCGCGTGAGCTGCAGGACAAATGCTGCCTGCTGGAGCGCAGCAAGCTGAGCCTGGAGAAGGAATGCATCAGCCTGCAGGCTGCACTGGAGACAGAGAGGAGGGAGCACAGCCAGGGCTCAGAGACCATCAGCGACCTGATGGGTGGGTGAAACACACAGGATTCAGAACAAATTAATTGATTATTGTGTGTGTGTGTGTGTGTGTGTGTGTGTGTGTGTATGTATGTATATATATATATATATATATATATATATATATATATATATATATATATATATATATATATATATATATATAGTTATATAGTTATAGTTATATAATATAGTTATAGTTATATATAATATATATAGTTATATATACTATATATATATATATATATATATATATATATATATATATATATAGTTATAGTTATATATATATATATATATAAATGGGTGATAGTAGTGAGTGAAATACAATTTTGTTTCACTTTAAGTAGTTGCAGATACCCTTTTTTTTATGTAGAAATTCTATTACACGCCTTGGATAAAAATTTGGTATCTCAGCCACTTGTGTCTGCCCAGCAGCTTACATGGCAGATTTAGTGGGGCAGTAAGGTGGGCAAGAGCTGTGTGACACACCAATATAGAGTGCAGCAAAGAGGATTTTCAGGCCTTAATAAGGAGTTTGCAGTGCAGCTCGATTGTAGTCAGAATCCATTACGCAAACAACACAGTCACTATCTGTGGTTGTGTGCGAGAGAGAAGTTGATTTGAATTTATTTGTAAGAGCTTTTATCAGTACAGGTTTGTCTGGAGGTGCTTTGCAGGGCCGCAGTGGCCTTGATCCAAACATGAACAAATACATCTGATATTTAGAGATATAAGGCTTAAGCCCTGTTTGTCACACTGGTTGAACAAATCTCAGCATAGAGGGTAAAAAATGAAATGCTCAGTCCTCTTTCTCCTCTCTCTGCCCTTGAATAAAATACAACATACAAATAGTTTCTCTGCTGCAGCTGGTCAGTGTGCAGCAGCAGCAGACTGCAGTTGTGTATCAGTATGAGCCAGTATGTTAACATCAGGGCTAATAATTTAACCTTAATCTGATTGAGGCAGGACTCGGGCTATTTAACTGGTCATATAAAAGCTTTTATCTGATAGCGTTAATTGAGGTGAGGTCATACTCGAAGCAAACACAGCCCAGTTCACACACCCAGGTTTCTGCTCAGTCTCTTTTTGTTTCAACATGTACACGCCTCAGTTCATTTTCTTATTGACATTTGTCAAACTGTAGTTGTGGGTCATTGGATGCCCTGACCAAATGTTGCATTTACAATCAAACAATGTAGCACAATGTAATTAAATTGGCAATGACATGCTTTCTTCAGTGACCTAGAATATTGTAGAAATGGCATTTATCTAAATATTCATAATCAAAACCTTTCATTTTGCTGATATATACATATATATGTACAAACTGTGACACATGGTGTCGCTGAAAAAAGCAACACACTCATTTAAAGGCTGCCCAGTACTGTCCCAGTCTTGCTGGACACAGAACAGTGTGGGCATGCAATTTTGCTGGGACTGTGCAGGGCTTGGCAGTGACATTTGCCACACTGCCACTGGCAACCATATTGAAAAACTGGCAACCAAATCATGGCCTTTGGTTGCCATCAGTGGGAGTAACTTTTTAACATATAAAAAATATGGACAGCAAACAGCAAAACATGCATCCCAAATAAATAAGTTCTTTATATTTTAACTAGGCAACACTTATGTGTGTGTATTCATGCACAAAGCAAGTTTGGCTGTGAAGAAAAAAAAACAAATGTGAGACAAATATTTGGATGAGCCTTAATAAATATGATAAGATAAAATCAGATAAAACACAAGCTCAGATAATTTTGTTATCTCATTTTCATCATCAGGCTGGCATTTAACGGCATAGTATTGTACTAATATAGGGTGACTAAAAATGGCAACCATATAATCACTTTCGGGAACCAAAAGCTGATGCCTGGTTGCCACTTTTCTCTTAATGTTGAGCCCTGCTGTGTGTGAGCATAAACAATATGTTGCATGTTATATACATGTTTCAGAGATGTTTTGAAATGTGCTCCTCCTCTGACAATTCTCTTGGTTTTGTCGTGCAGGACGCATCTCTGGCTTGGAGGAGGAGGCACGTCAGCACAGACAAGCTCTGTCCAAAACTGAGACTGAGAAGAGACAGCTTCAGGAAAAACACACAGACTTGGAGAAGGTAAACCAGAGATGATTACTCATTTTTTAACCTCTTATAGAGTGTATTCTTTACCGAAACGTGGAAATAAGAAATACTAATATTATGTTTTTAGTATTTACCACCTTCCTCATGTTTTGGCACGCTCTCTTTTAATAATTGTTATGTCATATGAATACCTGGAGGAAGGAATTTAGACGTCCTGGACTGCAAATATGAAGAATGATTCTTCCCCAGAGTTCTTTGTCTTGGATTGTCTGGCATCACTATAAAACATTTACATCATGATGTGGTTTGCTGCAGTGGAAGCATCATAACAGAGGACTGAAAGATTAATCTACAAACTGATTCAACAGGCTGGCTCTCTGACGGGTTTAAAGCCTCATTGGCGAAAGTTTACAAGTGTTAGAGGTCTGACATTTACAAATAAGTTGCTGAATACATATAATTTAATGGGCACCATCTATAAAGAATTGTATTACACTTACACGGATCAGCTGGTGAGGTCCATTTGGTTGACTAAATAATTCAAAGGGCATATTGATCCTGAAGGTGAAGCTTTAAGGTCTGCAGAGAAGAATATTGACTTAACGGATGCTTAATTTCATTCAGTGCTTCAGTTTTTTGATAATGATTTCAGATTATGTCCACTTAAAGCTCCTATTCAGAGCTGTATTCTGCTGCAGGAAGTCTGAAGCGGACTGAGTGCAGCTTTTGGCATCAGGTCATTATGTTGTTGTTTGCCGGCTGAGTTTTGCTCTCAGGGTTTCATTGGTTTTATCCGAACACCTCTGCCCTTGTTTCCCTTGTGCAGGAGAAGAGCAACAAGGAGATTGATTTGACCTACAAGCTGAAGGTGCTGCAGCAGGAGCTGGAGCAGGAGGAGGCCTCTCACAAGGCCACCAAGGCAATGCTGGCAGACAAGAGCAAGATCAAAGAAACCATTGAGGGCGCAAAGTCAGAGTCCATGAAGGGTAAGGGCACCAACCTTTCCTTTCAGGTTACTCTCTTCCGGACATCCTTGTTTACTTCAGCTGTACATACGATGCTCTGGAGAAGCCATTGATTTGAGATTTGAACTTTGCGAAATAGTTTCGAACCAGTGGACATCTCTGACTTCACCTTCAGCACTTATGAGTCACACACAATGTGCATTTATTATTATAGTGTTGCAAACTTCACTATCGATTAACACAACTTTAACACGTGAATATAATTTAACAACTCACGCAGAGATAGAGCAGAAGCTGGCGGAGGAGCGAGCAGCCAAACTTCGCCTGGAGAACCGAATTCTAGATCTGGAGAAGCACAGCAGCATGATGGACTGTGACTATAAACAGGCTCTGCAGAAACTAGATGAGCTACGCAGACACAAGGACCTACTAACTGAGGAGGTGAGTGTTTATATTCTCTGCGGGGGAACAGCGAAGTGTGTGTTTACATATTAATTGCCACCTACAGAAATAAATTATGCTTGTGCTAACAGCTTATGTAACAATGTGTCTGAGCTGTGGAGAAATGGCAGTGATTCAGCGGATACAAAAACAGTAAATACAGACAAAATCATAACAAAAGCAAAGTCAGTGTTCTAAATAGGAGTGGGCGATGTAGCAAATTTATCTGATAACCTCAAATGTGATTTTATGTGCAATATGGCAGATGACCAAATTGTCACATCCAGATTCCTGGGGCACTTCAGCAGTTTATTTAAGCATGAGAAGCAAGCCAGGTTTATATGCTCTCCCTCTCACACACACAGTCACCTCAAACTGAACAACCACACCCACCAGTTTGTCGATCATTATCCTGAGTTCAGGTTATTTAAAATGGAGGAAGATACCAGAGTGTGTCTGGTCGTCTGAAAATGGTTTCAGTTTCCTTTCCAAATCTATTCCATTACAAACAACAGCGCAGAACATTGCAGTCAAGCATCCACTTGGAAAAAGATGGTCAAACTCGCCCCCATGTTGTTTTGAGTACATGTACATACCAGGCATTACAGTAAGAGCGTAATGCACATATAACTAAAACTTAATGGATTAAATAATGAATCAAATCAATGCTAATTAAAACTAAAGCCCAGCTATGAATGTTGGCGAGGGGCACAACATGTGGGTGGCCAATGGCCCTTGCTTGTACCACACCCATCTTCAAACTGGGTCCTCATTTTGATCTTAACTACACATCAGTAAAGTTTCGAGACTATATCTTGTTTGGTTGCAATGCTATGTTGACAAAATCTGTCTACAGCCACATAGACACATTAATATCTGACATAATACTGAAAACAGCATCTGTGGTAGTGTCTGCTGCAATGGATGCCACCAGGATCACATCTCACCATGATGACACACACACACACACACACACACACACACACACACACAGACACACAGGTGAAAACAATACCAGCTGTCAGGATGTTGTTGCAGCAGGCAAAAATAACTACAGCCTGCAAATATTATTTCAGAGAGAAATTGAATTTCAGTTGTGAGAATGATTAATTAATCAAGCCTAATAATAAATAATACATTTACAAAGATCAATTTTACTTCAGAATGAGAGTGCATCACCTCAGAGCGTCGCACAGACAATACAAGGACATTCTGATGTGAGATTTCAAAGTTAAAGCCCTCTAAAAATTCATATATTAGCTGTGTTCCCTCTAAATTCAGATTAATTTACATGAATGATCACACTGCTGATCCACAAAAACTCTGTCCTACTGTGTCTGTGTCATTCTTCCAGGTGAAGAACCTGACGCTGAAGATCGAGCAAGAGACCCAGAAGCGTAACCTGACTCAGAACGACCTCAAGGCCCAGAACCAGCAGCTCAACTCTCTGCGAACTTCCGAAAAGCAACTCAAACAGGAGATGAATCACCTGCTTGACATCAAACGCAGCCTGGAGAAACAGAACCAAGAGTTGCGCAAGTCAGTTTTTAACATTTTGTATAACTGTTTTCTAGCATTCATACTGAAGGCTTCATATTTTGACACAAAAAGGATGATGAGTAACAGGATGTTTTTATTTTCGACTGCAGAGAAAGACAGGACACAGACGGGCAAATGAAGGAATTACAGGACCAGTTGGAAGCTGAACAGTATTTCTCTGTGAGTCTTTATTCTGCTCTGTAATTACATATGTGGATGGAAAATGACTAAGCGCATTATGATTCTGCATCTCGCTTGCTGAGTGTGTGGGCGTTTTTTTTATTCAATAGTTGATGCAGGTTGTTCTGTGGTAATTTTTCATGTATTTCTATAATGATAAGGTAAACATTACACAATTTGTGTAAATGCAATGTTGTAATGCTTAATAGAATCCAAATTTTATGTTTCCCTTGTCATAGTTTTAATTTTATGGCTCATCTGTATGCACTGTTTATATTTATTATTACTCAGGGAATGTATTTGCCTTTTTGGAACTGTTTTGACTTTTCTAGTCTTCCCAGTGGAAACACACAGTAGTAGGCTGCTGAATTTATGAGATGCATGGAAGTAAAGAGTTGCATCACAATGTGTGTTAATGTATTACCTGTGACTGCAAGGTGTTTTTGACCTATTTGCTGTGTTCTCCAGACGCTGTATAAGACCCAGGTTCGTGAACTGAAAGAAGAGTGTGAGGAGAGGAACAAACTTTACAAAGATGTGCAGCAGTCTCTGCAAGAGCTCCAGGAGGAGAGGTGCTTTGGCTGTTTGAAAATATGATACCTCCTTTCAATCCACTTTAATAGTGGTGCACTGAACGTGAACCAAAACCAAGACAAATTAATGATGCAGCAGTCACTTAATTTATATTTCTGAATGAGACATTTATATTCAGAGTTTGTGATTAATAGTGTCAGATTTTCATTTGTTATTTCATGTCTTTTAGGGATTCATTGGCAGCTCAGCTTGAGATTACACTGACAAAGGCTGACTCAGAGCAGCTGGCGCGCTCCATCGCTGAGGAGCAGTACTCAGACCTGGAAAAGGAGAAGATAATGAAGGAGCTGGAGCTGAAGGAGATGATGGCCCGCCATCGCCAGGAGCTATCGGAGAAGGACATCACCATCAGTTCGGTGAGTTGCATCAACTCCTGTCTCCTGCTTAATCTATGTGATCTGAAAGGGTCTGATATATTGTTAAAAAGCTGCTGATCACATTTATTGCATGTATTGCATCACATTGGAGAAAGAGAAAAGCTTGCCTTATTACTGAAGTAACACAGTATATTACAGTAGATGTCATTTGGCACGCTCTCAGTTTGGAGATGCAGGCAGGAGTCTGACACTGAAGCTAAGCAATAGCACGGTAGCACAAACTAACCAACTGATTGAGGCAGTGGTACTCAGCAGCTTCTGTGTTCAGTGAGTGAAGTTATTGTTTTTGTCAATGGAGTCTAGTAGTTTTGACGAGAGCATAGATGGGAAACTGAAGCTGTTAATGGCTCCCCTGTCTGTAGCAACGTAACTGTATATGACACACTGGCTATGGATAAGTACTCCGTACAACCGCGTTTCAAAAAATTTGAACTATCCATTTAAGAGGTTGGACAACAGATGACATCAGCAGGCGACTTAGATAGTGCTCATAATTACCCATAACATGGTAAATATGATGGTATTTCCTGCTTCATGCAGCTGGAGGAAGCCAACAGGACCCTGACCAGTGATGTTGCCAACCTAGCCAATGAGAAGGAGGAGCTGAACAACAAGTTGAAGGAGGCAATAGAAGGTAATTGATGTGCTTAAAATGTAACTTAAATTTTTTACTATAAGTAAATTATTGGCATGGTTGATATTTATTATTTTTGTGTGTCCTTTCTTTTCCAGAATCAGAAAAGTCAAAGGACTGGGAGCAGCAGATCAGCCAGATGAAGCAGATGTTTGAGAAGCAGCTGCAGTCAGAGAGGACGCTGAAGACTCAGGCATGTTGTTATAAACTTCACTACTAATCACACCATGGATGTGCTTCATTTTCGGCCACTTACATACACTTAGACAGCAAGTTGAGAGGTTCTGATACAAAATTAGATGAGCTAATGTTAGAGAAGGCTCTGGGTTATTTCTCCAGGAAGGGCCTAGACAACTCTGAAAACATGAGATGTGGTAAATGTAGTGCTCATGTCTGTCTACAGGCCGTCAATAAGCTGGCAGAGATCATGAACAGGAAGGAGGTTCGTGGCGGAGGCAGTCGCCGTGGTAACGACACAGACATGCGGCGAAAGGAGAAGGAGAACAGGAAGCTGCAGTTGGAGCTGAGGTCGGAGAAGGAAAAATTCAACAGCAGCATCATCAAATACCAGAGAGAGATCAACGAAATGCAGGCGGTCAGTAGGACGCTCACAGTTTTGTTTTACACAGCGTGGTGGCACCAGCGCTCTGACTTCTGTTGTCTCTCCCTTTAGTAACAACAGGCTGAGCCAGCATGTGCAGCAGTATCACTCCCTCTTCAATATATATTTGACTGCACTTTGTTTTCTGTTGCTTTTTTTTGTAGCAACTGTCAGATGAGAGCCAGATGCGTATTGAGCTGCAGATGGCCCTGGACAGTAAGGACAGTGACATCGAGCAGCTGAGGAACCTCCTGCAGACACTCAGTGTTCAATCGATGGACTCCGCCAGTGTCAGCAGTGGGCCAGAGTTTGACACTGATGATGCATTCACAGGTGAGAGCTCCACCACTGAGTAAACACAGTGGTCATGTGAAAATATTAGTCCCGCACGAATCAGCATCTCTGTGATTTGGGATCACATGTTTTTTCATAGTGGGGTTTTTATATTTTATCCACACCTTGTTTCTGCCTCTTTCCCGGTCAAGAATTATGGAGGCTGTGTTGGCAATTGTAAATAAACATTTTGACAGCCTTTTTGGGTGCAAATTCACCCCACACAGCACTTACAGTGAGTGTGTCGGTGTGTGTTCAATGCCTGTTTTTCTTGTTAGCATCAACTGCTCTTGTCATTCAGGAAGTGGATGTTAGGCAGAAGTTTGACGTAATATCTGGGGGATAAAATAAGTAAATTTCATTAAAATACAGACTAATCCCGTGCAAATTTGCCACACCAAACACAGATGTGGGTAATTTCCAAAACACCAGTTTCCGTGATAATATTAGTCCCATGTGCATATGGCTTAAAAGGTAAGTTAGTTGAGGAATTGGGTTTTGAGGGAAATAAAACAAAGTGTCATCTTTTATTTCACTACATCACAGCTGCTGCTGCTGCTGCTGCCACTGTACAACTCAGCATTTTGTGTGTGTAAATGTTTTGCTGACAATGCCTCTATTTGATAAAGGCAGTTATACAAAAGAATTGGATTAGACCTTAAACAGTTTGTAAAGATACACAGCTGGTGGAGGTCGATCAAAATTGACTTCACTCCTGTGGTGTGAATACAAGCAGCTCAAATAAAATAAAGACGGGTACCCTGTATTTTAGTCGGTTGGAAAACACTGACAGCTTATCATTACAGTATGCTTACTCACTGTAACTTCCACGTCTTTCCCTGTCCGTCTCCCACTCAGAAACGAGGCTGGAGGGCTGGCTCTCGCTCCCTGTCAGAAACAACACCAAGAAGTTTGGATGGGAGAGAAAGGTACAGTGTGTAAAGTTGCTTTGATGATGTACAACAGTCTCTCCTTGATATAACGTAACCTTAAGCATGTCTGTTGTGTTGCTGCAGTATGTTGTGGTGAGCAGCAAGAAGATTCTCTTCTACAACAATGAGCAAGATAAAGAGCAGTCCATTCCCTACATGGTGCTTGATATTGAGTGAGTGTAACACCTAATGTTCCTCCGCTGAGAAGACAACCCAGTGTCAGTTTGAGTTTCGTTTCATTAATTCCTGCAGGAGCTTTTGTTGTTGAGTAGAGATGCAGCTGACTTGTTGTGATGAGTGGACACTAATGTATTCTCTTCACGCAGCAAACTCTTCCATGTGAGGCCTGTCACGCAGACAGATGTGTACCGTGCTGACGCCAAAGAGATTCCCAGGATATTCCAGGTCCGTCTCAATACCACTTCAATAGTTTTATAGCAAAATTTTTAAAATGTACAATGATATCTTGAATTTGAACTTCTGGATAATCAAGATTTTTGTTGAGTGCCAGCAGCACACATTCAGGCGAAAAAAAAATCCTCATTGTCTTCACTCCACATCAAATTTCCAGATTCTTTATGCCAATGAAGGCGAGAGCAAAAAGGAGCCAGAGTTTCCCGTGGATCCACTGCCCATCGGAGAGAAGTCCAGCTACATCTGCCACAAGGGCCACGAGTTCATCCCCACGCTGTACCATTTCCCCACCAACTGTGAGGCATGCACCAAGCCGCTGTGGAACATGTTCAAGCCGCCGCCTGCTCTGGAGTGCCGGCGCTGCCACATCAAGTGCCACAAGGACCACATGGACAAGAAGGAGGAGATTATCGCTCCATGCAAAGGTACGATGCGTCCCATCTGGAATAATCTATGAACAGACTGATTTATTCATGCAGCCTTAATGTTGCCAATAAAGGTAGCTAAAGACTATAACTGAAAATGTGACATCTCTCCCACCACCAGTGAACTACGACGTGTCTTCGGCCAAGAACCTGCTGCTGCTGGCCGTGTCCCAGGAGGAGCAGCAGAAGTGGGTGAGCCGACTGGTCAAGAAGATTCCCAAGAAGCCTCCACCACCAGAGCACTTTGCGCGCTCCTCTCCACGCGCCTCCATGAAGGTCCAGCCCAGTCAGTCCATGAGGAGGCCCAGTCGACAGCTCCCCACCAGCAAGAGCAGGTAGCAGAGCACAACAGATCATATACAAACAGTTTATGCTTTCTGGACAAGCTGTAAACAAAAAGCTCTGTCAGTAATTGACACCCATAAGATGTGTTGTGTTCTGTTTGTTTGTATGAAATGTTGGGATATGCAGGAGGTCTTTAGTGAAGCAGAGAATAGATGGTGGGATTCAATACACACACACACACACACACACACACACACACACACACACACACACACACACATTCTTGAGAATTCGGACAAATCATGTTCTACCAGAAAACAGCCTTAAAATTCTAACTTATCAACACACTAATTCTGTTTTTGGGGTGAAATGTGATTTTTAAGGGACTTATTTACATGAAATAATATGATTTCTAACGTATTTCTATCTGTCTTTCTATCTGAGACTTTCATGATAATATAATGTTGTTTTCCACGCAATCCACCATAGAAAGTGTTTTTTTTTCTCCAGTGGCATCAGAAAGTCTTAAATTTAACTTTCCTTAAGCTGAAGGTATCCTGATTGAAAAAGTAACCTTTTTTAAGTTGTGGTGAGGGAACACAAAAGATGTTCTGGAAAAAATATCATACTTACGTTTTCTGAATCTTTTGAAATGAAAATTCTCAAATGTAAATATGCTGAATATTCGCCACTGTTAGCTCCTAGCCTTTTCAGTCTAGGTGGTATCAGTCTCATCTGTTTCAGAGCCACCAAATCTTAAAAAAAAAAGAAGCAAAGTTTGTATTCTATACTCAACCTGTGTGAAAGCTAATGGTGTGAAACCCCAAAGGCTGTTATGTTTATGCAGTGATGCCAGTCTTGTAGAGGAGTATAAAGCCCAAATCTGGAGTTCACTGAGGTGTTTTTGTGTGAGAAAGTGAGTGAGCCTGCAGAGAATGAGAGCCTGTTTTCAGTCTCCACTCTGCTCAGTCTTGTGTTTCTCAGCATAATAATACACAACACCACAGTCTCTTTGATGGAGAACGGTTTCCAACCCTACACTTTAGAAGAATAGACTTTGTGTATGGCTACTAGTCTGTGTGCAGCAGTTGTTACCTGGCCATCAAAACTAATCTCCTCTTTCAGACTGGAGGACTTTGGTCTTCAGGACTGGCACTGGGCATTGGATGATATCGATGATGATTGTTCTTCTATTCATTTCTGATGAGCATATATGGTAACACTGTGTGCAGTGTGTGCTGTGCAGTGTGTTGATGTCAGTTGCAGTGGAACACTGTTTCCACGGGGCATCGATTTACAATTACTGCCTTTTCTCTGCTACCTTGAAAAAACGTGAGATCCATACTGTAACTTAGGGTGGTAGCCGAGCACAAAGTCTACACAAGACTAAACTTTAAAGCTGCTGAGGATAATGGTGTTTTTCTGCAGTCACAATCCTGCTAATGTCCTTAAATGTGTCCCATCCATTGTTGCCTTATGTCCTCTGACCTCAACCCTTGCAGGTCAAATGGCTTCAGAATGAAAGAATCCAACAGTGGACTCACACAGTGGTACAAATGATGACTTCTCCCACCTTGTTCTTCCTTTGCCCAGATGTTTCTCTATAAACGACTCAATTTTTGAATGTGTGTATAAGTGTTTTACAACCAAAAGGTGTCTTTTGGTGTCCACAGTCTTGGTTGTCAGTTTGTGATGGTGGTGGGTTGTGTCCACATATGTTGGTCCTAGTGCACATGCTTGTTTGGGTTCCTCAGTTGCTCAGTTGATAGCTTGGATCACCTCTCCACTGGGTGTTTTTAATTAAGGCAGATACATTGTCATCTGGGTTGAAACAGAAACTTATTTATTTAATGGCTGAACATTATGCAAATGTATGGTTATATCACCTTTTCCTCGTACGCTCTTATGCAAATAAAAGTGTATTTAAAAACCTATTACTTCATAATTGTTTGCAATAAAACAGCTGAAGATAATATAAAATGGTATTATATGAGTTTCCCTTTTAACACTAGAGCCCAGTTTGTCTTGGCTTATTGCAGATATATTACAGTACAGTATCGGTATATGTATAATAGGTCTATTTTGGTTGGTAAGTTGCAGTATTCAAGGATATGTTTGCCATAATTTAGCATCTCCATAATGTTGTTTGACTGCCAGAAAGCACTGACAGCTCTTTTTTTTTGGCTGTTAATTGTCCCTGTGAGTGTATATATCTCAGCCACAATTCTTTAAAAAACAAATTTAAATAATCCTCATCATGTAATATTTTTTGTATGTAGGATTTATTTGGTATCTATGAAAAATTCTATTGACAGGTGACTACATACAGTAGGATCTTGAGTCATTGTGAAATAAGTGAGTTGGGCACATAGACTGTATAAAAATAATGGACATAGCCACCGTGAGTTCACCCATTGGTTTGTAGATTACTGCTTTGACACCTTGAGGTTGGCATTTTGGCTGTCGCCATCTTGGTTTTTTGAAGCCCACAGCCCATATTTGGACGAGGCTGGAGGTTGGTGGGGCTGCCATTGATACACATTGCTACATCTCTGTCCTGATTGACAGATTACTGAGGTAGCCACCCCCTAAACGACAACCCTGCTTTTATAGTCTATTTTATTCTAAGTGGGACCATAATTTACAAAGTGAATATTATCCTGTATTGAAGAAGACTAGAAACTCATGATTGAGACCATAAACTCATTAGAAAAATGTTCACTGAGGTAGTAAGTCAAGAGAGAAAAGTAGGGTCATTTTCTCATGCACATATTTGTAATCAGATTTCTTTTTGCAGCCAGTGGAGTCGCCCCTTGCTGGCCATTAGAAAGAATGCCGGTTTATGGCTTCGCGTTTTGGTCTAGGAGGCTTCATCTGCTTTTTTTTATACAGTCTGTGGTTGTGCAGGATTCCTTAGTTAGTTATATTTCATAGCCCTCTTGTGTTCCTCTGAACGTATCGTAGGTATTTGCTGAGACTAATCTTGCGCCTGTTTCTCTCTTCCTCCAGTTAACCTTGTTTTGGGAGTGTGTCGCCTCGTCGGATGGTGGTGTGTGTGTCCTCCAAAAATCAAAGACTATACAAAGCCGTGTTTGCAGATCAGCACACTGAACTCCACATCACTTCTCCACAACCCACCCTGTCGTGCTTCAGCCTCTGAGAGTTACAAAGTCTGTTTTCCCCTGTTTCGTTGAACTTCTTTCCCAGGCACTAGAAGCGTTAACGACTATCAAACTCACCTGAACACCTGTGATCTTTTCACCGAAGCTGGATGGCTTGTAAGCACATTAGCCGAAGTCTTCTCTTGGGCCCTTAACTAGAGCAATTAAGTGTCTCTGGGGGTTGGAGGAGCTCGTTCAGCTCCCACAGAACAGAAGAGAGCTCTTATTAGCCCGACCTGGGCTGGCAAGGAGGGGATACACTTACCTCAACACTTCTCACCAGGACACACTGTCTGATTGAAGGACCCAACAGGAAAACTCTCAACTTCTCCTCACCATCTTTGGGGATTCTTATGGCCAAATAAAGGAAGACATTCTTGTGTTTAATGATTGTTAACAATATGAAGGGTTTAATGGGGAACACTACACTCAGAAGATAGTAAATTCTGTAATTTGTTGGCTGCATACAGCTGAGATTGTTGAACTTGATCCCAGATACAGCATCTGTACTTTGGCTTATTCAAACTCTTTAGCATATTGATTGTAGCTTCTTGCTTCCCACGATTCTGCTTTCAGGTGCGCGTCCACACGGGTCACAGAAACTTGAATGAGGTACTTAAGCAAACCGGCTGTTGGGGAAAGAGTGTCATATGGCTCTAGGATTTGAGTAAATAATTCCTTGAGTGCCTCTTATTCAGATTTCTGACTCGGCCACGCTCTGAATCACCCGTTTGTTGTGTGACTACAGTAAAGGTTAGAAGTGAACAGAAATCTACTCTGAATGGCATTAGATGAAGAACCAGACATGAGAGCCTCGCAATCCCATAATATTCCAAACCTGCACTGTCAGTTATGAGGGTTAATGTTTACTGAACTCAAGGGGTGCACCGTTATGCTTTTCTGATCCGAGCTCGGCTCCTTTTGTTGTTTGAATGTACATCTGGGCTTTACCAGAGACGACACGCAGGCATTGTATTACTTCTATCCAAATATACTTGACTGAAGCCCCCTTTAATCACCAACTACTCTGAGTGAACTTGCATGTGTTTGCCTTTTCAGGCCTCACACTTAAGTGCTGTCACCCACAGGCCTGCACCTGTTAGACATGTAGTTTTTAGCATTGAAAATTTGGGGACTTGACCAATAAGAAGCAGAAACAATGAAGGTATGCAATCATTACCCATGAGTCAAAATACTGAGCAGCACTATTCCATTGAAAGTTTTTCTAAAAGTGTTTGTCCTGATATTTTTGTATTAAAAGTAACCAAACTCTGAGTTTGGGCACATTGTTGTGTATGTGGCTTACATAGCAGGTGGAGAGCAACTATGTGTGTGTGTGTGCGTGTGTGTGTGTGTGTGTACCGAGTGCTCTCCTTTAACCAAGAAGCATGTTTTATACATATAAATATACACAGTATATATTTTACATGCCATACAGTGCACATTATATTATTTATACAGCCTTGTCCACTTTGTATTTAAGGGCTCTACATCCAGATTGCATGTTTGCTACCAAACAGCTCCATGATAATAACTACTTCAACAATAAAGACATGGATGTGCCTTTTGGTTTCGGATTATTTTTCTGCCTCCAAAGGAAATGTGTTGGAAGCTTTAATTCTGTACATGTGCACAACAACTTTGCTGATTTTCTGGACGTGTTTTCAATGCATGACACTGAAATCACAACTGTGTAAGAAGCAGTAATGTTTGCTTTATTAAAATAGTTAAGAAAAGCTTTTCAAAATACAGTATTTCAAATCCTGAGGAAGAAGATCTCGCTTACACTTGGCTTGTGCTGTCCTATCTAATAACTACATTTTGTCACATTGTTCTCTGCTGTCACTACACGCAGCAAATTATCAGTCACTGGAATGTTACAAAAAAAGGTGTGTGGGTTCAATACTGAGGTAAAAACATTAAAAAAAAGCATGGGTCAGTATTACAAAAGCCGCTAACATAACTGTTGTTACTTTTCAGTTTTGTATTTCAGCCCTGGCTGTGTCCAGAGTAACCCAGTAATCCCTGCTGAAACAGAGCCGGAAGACATGGGAGTGAACTGCAGATTTAAAGCTTAGTCCTCTTTCTTGGATCTGCCGCCGTTTCTCTGGTAGTAGAGCACGGTGAGCAGCACCCACATGTTGAGCGAAGTCATGGCAATGAAACGCACCAGAACTGTGACAGAGAGAGAGATTATATGATATTTTACATACTTAAGCTTAAAAACTTTAAAAAGATTCAGTCACACATCAATAAACTGTTTTTGGCATCACAAAACGATGAGCTGAGGATGTGCAAGATAAAAGGTGCTAAAGTGAATGTCCCTTGGTGTGCCAAGAGCTGACAACGCCCCCAAAGGCAAAATGACAAAAGCTGACACAATGGCCACAAAACATCCACAAAGAGACACAAATTGACTACGAAGAGGTGCAAAACAACTACAAAGACATTCAAAATGGCAAAAATGACAACAGAGACAGAAAACAGCTACAAAGAGACAACTGAGACACAAAACTGCCTCAGACACAAAACCACAAATGGATGTAAAACGGGTACAAAGAGACACAAAATGGCTACTAAGAGACGCATAACAGCTATAAAGACACACAAAGTGACTACAAGGAGATACAAAAGGGCCATAAAGAGACACACAACAACCTCAGAGACACAACTCTAACACAAATAGTTGTAAAACAGGTACAAAAAAACATGAACAGAAACATAAAAGAGCCTCACAGATAAGCAAAATGGCCACAAAGAGACACAAAAGTTAAAAAAGAAAACTATTTATATCCCTGTCTGTCTCACTCTTTTGTTGGATGCTTTTTGTATGTCTGTGACCAGGGGCCCATTGTCTTATAATCCATCCATGCTTTGGTGTCAAATGGAAAACTCTTGCCAAACTAAGAAATTATGACAGCAGGTTCTATTTCATATTTCGCATCACATGTGTACTGCATGTTCTCCCTTGTAAACCTGAAAAATACAAACCTCATCCCAAATTAGTCTTTAAAGACACAGATACTATATGAGCAACCAGAAACTACTATCTTATGGAAATTCCACTTGCATCCCTCCCACTGCACATCCTTATCCTTGTAGTAAAACACCAGGCCACAAAAAAATCCTGTACTCATGTAAAATTATGATGATCATTATTCAGGAAACAGATCTTTTTAAATTGTTCTTTTAGAGATGTTCCTGTGTGGGACACCACACATCCCACTGTCATTTGAAATTCAGGCCGACTTACCCTGCGTGTCTCCAGTTGTCACTGTGGTGGTGTAAATCCGCGCTGAAACAAAGAGGAAGCCGAGTTAATGACATCCTCATTATCAAAGAGAACATCTAATATTTAATTAATGAAGCATGGAATTTATAATTTATTAAATGAGGAGCAGAGTAAATAGCATTATACATATTCATGAACAGGAACATTACAGTAACAGCACTGTGGGGAAAAGAAATAGTCCCAGAAATTGGTTAAGCATTTCTGAACTCATTAGAAATGCTGAACACGAGGGTTAGACAGACAAGAGGGTGATATTTATTTAAAAAGCTGATAATGACCTTTCTGAAACAAGCTGTATTTATTGTATCCCAGACTACTTGGTATATCCAAGACTACATTAACCTAAATTAATTGATCCTGAGACATTTTCCAAAGATATAACTCAAGTAGATATATCATCAGTGTGCTTCTTATTGTGTGGTCCATATATGACTTTGTTATTATCAGTATGAACTTTGGTGACTGGTCAGGGATCACAAGCTTCCAAAACCTGCTGATAATATAATGTCTTGGCATTTAAACCTGCTGTAATCAGTATTTTTAATATAATAACAATTGATCCTGCAGAGATTTATCACTATCTTATCTTTCACCTCATCCACCTACTGTTGTGCTTCATCCCAGAGTGGCTGTGGGTCCTTAAAAAGTCTTAAAATACCTTTAATAAACATTTACTAACAAATGGTCTTGAAAAGTATTAAGTTGCCGTCAATTCAGATCGCATGTCTTAAATGTTTTTTTTAGAACTGAATCAAACAGAAAGAACTTTATTCATCCCCGAAGGGAAATTAAACTGACCAGCAGCTTTTGATATTAAAATAGACACAAAATTAAATAAGTTAAAATAAGTGCATAAATGGAAATTAAAAATCAAATTGAAATGAAATTAAAAACTCTTGTCTCCATGAGAATTTACTGTGTTGGCGCGACGCGTAAAAGTTAATTTATACTTCTGCGTTGAATCGACAGCATAACCTACGGTGTAAGTTCCACATTGACGTAACCTGTTGTCCCTGGTTGTATGAGAAGAGGAAACGATCGCTAGTTGCAAGGCAAATTTATACAATGTAAAATGCCATAGGCTTGTGCTAATAACATTAGCATGTTGCATTTGTGGGGAAAATGTGTCCAGATAAAGACAAGTGTTTGTCTGTGAATGCTGTGAGTTATAGTGAAGCCAATTCTTTACAGCACTTAATAGAAACCTCCACTGCTGACTAGTGTTTTGGAGGTTTAACTGCAGAGTGACACAGACACACCACAGTTCAAGTTAAAATCCTCACAATGGCGAAGGCGACGTGTGAGGGTACGTGTGTAGGGTCTACGCACAACCATAAATCCCCTTTAACTCAAATTTAATTTCTATTCAACAGGGGGTACAGACTTCGACAAACCCCATTAAAAAACAAAACAAAACAAAAAAAACAAAACATGTTTTTGGGCATTTAGATGATGCAATGAGTCTGCACCATTAAACTACAACTTGCTGGCTAGCCTGCTTGTAAGTTTATTTTTTCTGTCCTTCAACAGAGAATATCATCAGTGTCGCTTTACCCTTCTGTTCATTACCTCCGCCAAGGAGGTTATGTTTTCGCCGGCATTGGTCTGTTTGTCTGTTTGTTTGTCTGCTTGTCTGCAAAATAACTCTAAAAGTTCTGAACGGATTTTGATGACATTTTCAGGAAAGGTTGATAATGGGACAAGGAACAGATGATAGAATTTTGGTGGTGATCGGTTAAAGCGAGGTGGATAAAATAATAAAATGGCGGGAAATCTGAGGTCTGCGCTCTCCAAGTGCTTTTCTAGTTTTGAACAGACATTCATGCGTTAACATGGAAAGAGTATATTTTCACTTTTGGTGTGTATTTCCATTAAATGTTTGGTCTAGATATTTCCTTCAGGAGCTGGTGGGCCACAAGAGAGCTACAGTAATAGTCAATCTGGACATTAGTTTAAAAAAAAAAGTTATTCCTGTTCTGAAGTATCAGTATTGTGGAAACTGGATAGGTGAAGGTGCAACATACAGGACTGCTCTGTTCTCATGTTCTGTATGTGATACTCACCCATACATGTGTAGGTAGCCATGGCCCAAGTGAGGGCACTAACCTGTCCAGCGTCTTTTGACCTCCACAGGCACTGCAGCTGGGCAAATTTACTGGCGGCACTGATGAATGTGCACAAGCTCTGAGAAGACAGTGGAAGTCAGACTGAATACATATTTAGTCTCCAGTGTTTCTCTGTGTTCATGTAACATCATGACCTGTGAAACTCTACAGTTCAGCTTAAAAGTTTCAGATATTCTCTGTAGCCTGCGAAAACTCAAACTTTTAGGGAAACATTCGCAGGATCACTGCGCTCACCTATTTATATGCAAATAGACATTCAGACACATTCATCTCATTAACCAGCACGACCATTTGGCATTTATAAGGTCTGGGTGTCTTCCTGAGACGCACCAGGTGCAATGAGGTCTGGATAACTTTCTGTTCAGATCTCCACCTCATTACTCCTGACTGATGACGTGCCATCTCTTTGCTTACTTTGTGACATGCTGTGACTTATGATTGATGTTGAACTGATTTATTACCATAGCCAGATCGATGATCCACTTCTCCACAGTGAGGAGCCTCCAACCTCCGACAAACCTGAACACATTAGGTTAAGGCAATAACACGTGACATACTGTAAGAGGTATCGACGGAGGCTGACGGGTCATTGATTGTCTTCAGCACTGAATGAACACTTTCCCATGCGGGGCTATTTGAAAGTGATGAAAGGATACAGCACGGTGTAGATGAGGCTCTGCCGCAGGCTGCCGTTATAGTGAAGAATCAGGAGCAGGAGGAAGGCATCTGAGGACACAGGGAAGGTTATAACGCGTGGGCTGCATGTTTCACAGCACTGAGTTTGATTTCAAGGAGCTCTGACAGCTCTTACTGTCAGTTTAACTCACCCAGACACTGACATCTCTGGTTTACAGACTTGATCTACAGACACATAACATATCTGAGACCTGTACTGTTAAGACAGGCCTCTATGGGCTGCTCTGGAGACTCAAGTACAGTGCTAGTTACTAATGGAGCTCAATAAAGGTCATAGTCAGTTCAATGCCTCTTTAAATTAAGACCATGTCAAGTCATTTGTTCCCACACAACACATGATTACTGTGGTAATAGAATTTTTTTTATCATATTCTATGATGTCCTCAGCCTAAAAAAACTCTCCTTTCAATTTGAATAAAGCGATTTATCGGATTAAATTAGTCTTCTTTATTAAATGACCTTTCTTTAATGAATAAATGTAATTCATGTTGCTGTTAGATTGCTGCTAGACTGCCGCTTTAATACAGGTGCATGCCTCCCTTTGTGTGTAGCAAGCAGGAGAGCAAACAGTTTTCAATAAATTCTGTCTATTGGATGTTTCAATGCTGTGGAGTTACTGGAAATGTTTGGATCAAATGAGTCAGAGACAATCCTACGCAGCCATCACAGGAATCTAATTCTACAAACAGTATGATAAGCCTACTAATAGTATTATGCTGCATTCATGCCCTCCTCAGATAACACCATTTCTTCAGTTGGTAAGATGTGTTGTATTTTATTGCTCAGAGCATTTAAACAACGTGTCTATAGCAGTTTGAAGCTTTATATTAGAAAGTGGTTTTGTCCCAGACTTGTTGCTGCACCTTTACATCCACTAGAACTAGTCAAATATTGCTTTATCTGACTACTATGTCCACTATGTTTCTGCATCAACTTTGCAACTCCTGTACCAAAGTTTTTGCCAACTTTCTAGTTGTTCTTCCGACTTAAGGGGCTTTCATGTAAATTTTCCAAGTCGGACACTAATTTTTCCAATTATTCTGACACCACATGAATGCAGAGTTACTGCAGCCTAATTTTTTCTGCGACTGTGCAGAAACACCGGGTTTCAAACAGAATGAAAAGACCTGCTCAGCATTTGTATGTTGATGGATAATTTGAATGTCAGCGTGATGAACAAATCTTTGAACTACTTAGTACAGCCTTGTAATAGCCTATATTTATCACATACATTTATAATGTCATTTGCCTACAAATTTAAACACGATACCTTTTAAAAGGATATCATGTAACTTCAGACAACTCACCTTGAGCAATGAGGATTGGATATTCCAGGTATGTTGGAGGTGGGTAGTCATAGTACATCTGGTATGTTACAAAAACAATGAACCTGTTGAGCAGAAGGTGTCAGGTTATTACACTGCATTATAATGTAACACGAAACACTGAAGCAATTTTCAAGAGCAAACGAGGCAGCAACTAGGTGAGTGGCAAAAAACAAATCACTCAAAGCCTGATGGTATGGGAATGAATTCAAGAAACTCAGCCTTCAGTTATTGTAGTCTTCAGTAAAAAGGAATTCTGAGTCTCTGCAGCTGAAGATCTGCTTATCAACATGCAGCTGGATGCATTGCACAGAAGAAGAACATACATTTTTCTACTCTGTTGTCATATACACACAGGCCCAAATACACACACATGCACAAATATGACTGATACATGCATTAAATGGAGAGATGTCAGAGTGAGGGAGCTGCCTTGTACAGGCTCCCCAAGCAGTTGTGGGTTCAGTGCCCTTGCTCAAGGGTAGCAGTACCTAGGAGGCGAACTGGCACCTCCCCAGCTACCAGTCCACGCTCCATATTTGGTCCAGACAGAGACTTGGATCGGGCACTCTCCAGTTCCAAACCCAAGTCTCTATGGACTGAGCTACTGTCGCCCCAGTAGTGGTGCCAGAGATCTGCAAGTACATATGCAGATCCCACTGCTCTAATAAAAAGGTACAATTTTTTTATGTACATGGTGGTGTGTCCCTCACACTATGACAGTTTTCCTAAAATTAGATAAAAAATAAAAAAAAAGCAACCCTCAAATACACCATCTTGCTTAGAGTATGGCAATATATCGCAATGTATTGACTGGTTACCCTTGTATCGTGATACCTATCTTGTGGCCAGATTCTGCAGGCACAATGATGGCTGAAAAACTGATGCAAGGTGAAGTTGCCATGATGATAAACAATCAAAAGGAAATTCAAGTTAAAGCTGCACAAGGCTTTTCTCCACACAGAACAAAAGATCTCTCGCCTACTGCGCTTGATGAAACATTTAATTTCACATTTACATCAGGTGTCACAAAGTGATTTTATTCAGCGTCTATCTGAACAAGGTTATGGCAACTTACAGTGGCTTGAAACTAACATGAGGAGCAAATATATTTTTATATGCAAAAAGTTTGAGCTACATTTGTTCTGAGACAGGCTGGAAAGTTGTTTTAAAACCCAGAAATCTTTGCAACTATTAGAGTTATCACGTAATCAGTACCCGCAGATACAGTTTAATCAAGGCATTGTGTAGTTTACTACGGAGCAATAAAATATTATTTATTGCACCTTGAGATGTGGTCATGTGCTGTGTAAATATTGTTTTTTCCCAACAACAACCATGGCAACACCAGCGATCCCTTAGCAATTGGAATGATGAATATATTTGTTAAATGGCTTTGATTTTTTTTACCTGAAAATCAGACCTAGTGCAGCTTTACGGCTTGGTTATTTCACAGTAGCATGCACAGTGACAGCAGACTATCGCTCACCAGCACAGTGGAGACATTTGGGACAGTGCAGCTACTGCCAGACACCAGGGAGAGACATTGAGAAATTATACATCCTTACAGACCCAAAATTAAATAAGATCGGAAAAGAACTTTTTTAAAAGCTGCAAAAATGGAAAATAATTTGGCAGTATCTCCTCAAGCCCAACATGCAATACTGACTGTAAATTTAGAGGCAGAGTTATTCCTAGCTTGCTTGTGTCAATACTTCCTGTTCAGACACAAGAGCCAGCTCACTGCACTGATTTAACCTCAGATGTCACACTCCTTCACACAGATGTTAGGACACACACACACACACACACCTAATTGAGGCTACATATCCTTGTCCAAAATCCTAAACTCAGTGAAGAAACCACAGTTTAGTGTTAAGCCTTCACAGTGGGATTAGGCTTTTGTATTAGAAAGCTTTTCAGCTGTGTGCCTCAAAACTCGGTCAGGGATCCACCTGGAGACAATCTCTACTGTGCATCCCTGTTTCACTCTTAATCTAGAATGGAAACTGGCTTTACATCCTCGTGCTTGCACCAAATAATCACTATGTATGAGGATGTACTCGTGCATTTCCTTCATTTCCCCCCACCAAAGGCAAACTGTGGGGCAGTGATGACGGTTGAGCAATAATAGACGTTTTATAACATTTTATTTAAATAAAAGATGCATGGTAGTTCAAAAGTATGCCGAATTGACCATTACATATTAGTAATTCAATAGCAGGTTTGAATTGATTTTAAAGATAGTCGCACATTCACCTCGAAGCAAGACCATAATAAATTGCGAACATTTTAAATGGAGTTTGGAGCTGGGGTCCTCCCCTCCACCAGAGGTGTTCCCGGTGAGGAACAGGAAGACAACATCATTGCACCAGAGTTGCATAATCGTAAGTAATGCACTGCATACTTTATCACACTGTTCCCGTTGTCTTTCAACACAAGTTTACAGATCGATAATAGTATTTAAAACTCACATACCCGATCAGCTCGAGGAGGAGACTGTTGAGGCTGACTCCAGCCGTGGATTTCGCTCGCATCAGTGTAAAAATCTGCGGGAACTTGAGCACCATGCACACAAACAGGGTGCTGAAATTGGCGGCATGTAGCAATGTGTCGACCGGCATTGTTTATTACTGATGGAGATGACAAAAGGTGAAGTTTAAATTGTTAGGTCTGGTGGGATTTTGCTGAAAGAAGCAGCCAGATGCTGCTGCTGCCAGTGTCAAGACGGACGACTTTAGTAAAGTTTTCCGTTTTTGACTTTCAAAATAAATGAAAGCGGCGCTCATTTTTAAATAGCGCCGTGATATATGTATGCTCTATAAATAAGAAATCAAATTAAATCAGATTTGAAGTTGCTGCAAGTCTAAAAATAGTTGCTATATCTTACATGCATTCAAAGAAAGCTAAGTAGATTTTTATTTTGAAGGCTAAGACGTTTGATTTCCGTTATTATCTGTGAGCTTGGCGGTTTCTCACGTCAGCCGGCATCCTTTCCCACTTCCGCATACATACACTGAAAGCTGATTGGCTCGTTGTGCTCACAAGTTCCTCAGAGTAAACTCATTTCAAAACCTGCCATGGTGTCCTCTTCCTGTCCTCTCGCTTCAATGAGTCTGCATTTCAACAGTCTAGGACAAAAGTCCTCAGTCTGCTGTGCTGTCACATGATGGAAACCACTGAGGCACGATTACTCAGAATATTGGTTATTAGAATGTTTTGAGCATCAAACAATCAATTTCCTGTGTTCTGGTGGATTATATTGCACCTTATTGTGTATTTTCTGCATCGGTATATGGTGTAAGTGCCTTTAATTATGTAAAAGGAAAAGTTCTCTGCTATTTTCATGTTTTTATTGGAGGGACAAATGCACATGTTCTAAATACTGTGGGGGAATTGTCTGCAGCGTCCCCCCAGAAATCTACACCTGTTAATTTCATTATATTGTTTTTACTGGTTTAACATGACATATTAGTTAATACTATAAATATAACAAAATCAGTTCAGCACACACAAACTTTAAAATGCGTAATATTTATTGCAATAAGACATTAACTTCCAGATTGTACAAATTTCTCAAATAAACTGGGGACCAACATTTTGATTTAAATTTAGACAAAAGGGGCAGTGATTTATGATGACTTAACAATATACAGAATGGCCTTTTAGAGCTGCTACAGTCGGCTACAACAACCTGAGATATGCTGCTGCTCACATAAAGTGCAGACGAGTGTAAGCTACATCATTGTGAAAATCACACAAAAATAAATTGATGTAATTCCTCCACAGTAGAACAATGGCTTAGAGGTCCTGGTAAACATTTGACAATATGTAACAGCTATTTTAAACATTTCATTTAAAAAAATGAAACCAATTTAACACCAAAAATAAGATATAGACTTATTCCTGCAGCATGGGTAAGTAAAGAGCTGCTTTTAAACTGTATGCTAAAGTTATTTTGTTCATCTATGCAGCTCAATTTGAGTTCACAAAGAAATGAAGTGGTGATACAACCTTTCTCTCATCCAAATTTGATCAGGTATCTTGTTAGATTATCAAGTATCTGATTAAACACCTGACGGAGCTCGGATGACATGAATCTGATCTGCTGGTGTCTTCTCTTCTCACCTGTCTTTATCGGTGAGCAAACGCCTTCTACATTAACTCTATAGGCTACTCTTGCATGTAACCTTCTCTGCCGCAAAGAAGTACCCAAACCAAAGACTACATTTCTGGACATAAGGTGCAATATGAAATAATCAAATATTTGAAGAGTTAGCAGATGGATGAGAGAAAATATTGTTCTCTTGTTAATCCTGACTCCCTCGCTGATATGGCTGTATCACCATTGAAATGATCAAAAAAGAAAAATAACATGGAATCTAAACTCACTTAGGCTGAGCTATGGTGAGTGCCACACTATGCCAAACTTATAATCATCTAAGCTCCACATAAAGACAATGAAGTCTCTAGAATCCCAAAAAGAAAACCCTGATGTGCAGAGGTCTTGATGACAAGTGGCTCATGTTCAGAGCCGTCTAGCAGGGCAGCATCTCTGGATCCAGCTTGCGCTTGTGATTGCCTCCAGACCAGAGTAACAGCCTGTCCAGTCTGACCAGATCACTCCCCAGCTGAGTGGACAGTCTGCTGCCAAACATCTGGTTGGTGGTGTTGGGGACGCGGTCAGAGAAGAGCGACACGTAGCTGGGTAAAGGCTCCTCTGACTTCAGCTGGCCCTACAAACACACAGGGGGTCACATGGACACATTCACCTGTACAGAGGCCTACAGATGAAGCTGGCGTTCAGTTCATCAGGAACAAATACGACTTAGCTATCTGTAATCGGTTACTGCATAGGATGCTTTTTCACAATACTGTTATCTATTATATTCTACTGAGTATTTAAACGTTAATTTTATTCAGTTAATTTTGATGTTCAAAGAATTTACAAGGAGTGACTTTAAATGAAAATAAAACAGGGCATAGGTGTCACTACAACATAAAAGGGGGATTTATGTTAAATGGGGGGCTTGGGTACCTCCAGCAAAGTAAAAAACAAATAAGTCTGCACCCCAATTAGCTCCAATTAGAAGGATTTTAATGCAGAGTAAAGTTTCAAGCCACATGACTCTTTCTTCATGACATGAAAGTTGCAGAAAACTTTTATTTTGACATAATTAAGGACATTTCCACCCAAAAATGATGAAGAAAAGGCACAGAATTGAGCAGAAAAAATCACTAGGATATAGGAAATTGTTTGAAACTCAAAATTTGAGGGAGATACCCAAACCAAAAACAGTACAAAAGACAGACACATCCCAACGTTGAATGGAGAGTGCTGGACCCCTCAAATTTTGAATTTTGGATAATTTCTGGCATCCTGGTGAATTTTTCCGCAGAGTTTTGTGCCTTTTGTTCATCATTTTAGGGTGGAAATGTCCTTAATTATGTCAAAATAAAAGTTTTCTGCAACCATCATGTTTTTATTGAGGGGAGCAAATGCACATCTGAAACACTGGGGGAACATGCCCCCTGCGTATCCCCCCCAAAATCTATATGCCAATGTAAGAATAGGCAGTATTTGTCGTGCTTTTTGTGAACATTTTAGTGTTAGTGAGACATCATTAAAGATATCTGAGCATATTCATTTGAATATATTCAGAGGTATTGCACTAGAAAATATAGAAGAGATGTATTCACTTTACAGGAATCTCAACAGCTGTTGTGAAATTTACACACACACACACACACCACACACACACACACACACACACACACACACACACACATTTAGTCTTACCATCTGATCATAGTTCCTGAGGAAGTTCCAGTTCTTCTCCCTGTGGACCATGGTGTATTGGTTAGTCCGTTAAGCTTCAGTGACATATAAACTGATATAAACTGCCACAACTTCACTGCACTCCAAGATTTTAGCTTGTAATCATCATAGAAATAAAGTCTTGTCACCCACAGCCTTGTTTTAAAAGTTCTGCAGACAGGTGCCAGAACAGATCATCCAGTGTCACACTCACCATTCCCGCACTCCTCTCCTCTCACTCCACACCATCTCTTTCCACACTTGGTCCTGTTTGACGGGATCCCTCCTGTCTGGATTCAGCTCCGGGGACACCGCGTCTCCTTTGGCTTGGCGCGTCCGGTCCGCTGCGGCTGCCGGCTGCCGGGTTGATATCGGCCTGGTCCCGTTGGCTCGCTCCGGTAACCGATAACCTGCAGAGGACACGCGCCTGACATTGTTCAAGTCCATTTTGGTAGCTAGATTGAAATCGTGGTTTGCCGTCAGGTAGACGGAGTGTGTGAAGAAAAATCACTGCATGTACTGCAGCCGGTTTGTTTGTGTTTCCATGGAAACGATGAGCAGGGCGCACACAGGAGGCTACTTCACAATAAAATGTAAACAGGACCTAATTAACATAGGCTGCCTGTAGGTAGGCCTACATCTCAACCACATTTAAGATAAGATAAGAGTTTATTAATCCCTTAAAGAGGAAATTCACACGTCACAGCAACTGAAGAGTCACACGCAAGAATAAAAAGTGATTGAGTAATAAGATAAGTAGCCTATACGATAAAAATACAAAGTAGATGAAATATAATTAAAAATGACATAAAACACTATACAGATACTGTACCCCCCCCCCCCACACACACACACAGTAAAAATACATTTACATATATGTATGGACCATATTTAGCCTACCATTACATCACAGCACAATGACTTAAGGCAAAACATGCTCAACATAAATTTAATCAGCTTGCATCAAAGATGGAAGGCTATGTTGCATTGTTTAGCCTATGACATGTGATATTAGCCTATTTGTTTAATATTTGGAAGCACATTGCGCATGCTATCAGCTATTTTTCTTTTTAATGTCCAAGAGTTCTTAATTCCAGTATTTGAAAAAGCTATTTCCACCACTAACAAACAACCTTTACCAGCTTTTTTCTCCCTCCATCACTCATGCTGACACACCTGCTCTTGCAGAGGATGAAAACAAGTCATTGGTGTTAAGGAAAGGATGAATGGTTCCAAGCTGACCCAAACTTGAACCACCGAGACTTATCTGAACCAGCAGAGTGCAAGGTCTTAGATAGAGGTAGAAGTATATGCTGAGGGCTTTTCAGGTTGATGAAACTGCACTGAGTATCTACAGCCCAGCATCCCACACTACTGACCCTGTGAAATGACCATTTGCTGAATGGGAAGATGAGTAATGTCCCTGCGTGTAAACTTGGTCCCCCTTGACCGCTGCAGTAAATGATATAGTAGGTGTTGGACTTTAAAGTATCTCCATGTGCACCTCTGTTCCACATACTTACACATATAACATATGCTCTCAGAGATTAATGTATCATCAAAGTAAGTGTCCAAAATCATATTCACTGGAACAAATCATGTGTCCAATTACAATTAAACCATTAAAGTAAGAAATATAATTGTATAGAAATGGTTTCCTTGTGAAGAAAATCCACATATTTCAGGATTTCGAAATATTTGGACATTTTAAAAATATTTAAATTTAATGCGAAATTGTCATTTTCATCGAAACTATACAATGCTGTGAAACTTCTCATCCGTTTCTATATATATCTGTTACATTTATTTTTAAGACCGGAAAAGCACGACAAATACTCTGAAATCTGAATGCTGAAACCGGATATGCGTAGCTATGTAGCTAAATCATAGTGAGAATTGACGGAAATTAAATCCGCTAACTTATCGCTATCTTGTCATTTCCCCATGAGTGAATTGAAACAGGCAACAAGGCCAAGGTAAGACAAGTGTTTTTTGTATACCGCGAGCTGAACAGGACATTTATTTCAATTTCGAGTCGTGAAGTGCATTTTAATCTGTCAGTATGCTTGGCCCAGTATCTGTGCTAGATAACATTATCTCTGAGGAGCTAACGTGAGTGAACATGAGAGAGGACACTTCATGTCACTTGGCAACTTTTCCCGCAGTGCATGAACATGAAATGTGTGGCTGCTTATATTTATTTACCAGGCATGGAGTGAAATAAATACGATGTAACGTCAGTGTACTGTGACACTCTCCGAGTACGAGCCGGCTTAACAACATATGCTAGCACCGGCTAACAGTTCCAACGGCTAAAATGTTAGGAGAACTACCAGGTGTGTTAAGAGCTGAAGTTTATAAGAAACCAGGTAAATAAGTGTCAGGGCATTTCGTAAGCTAATGTGGCTTCACCAGCCTTCAGCGCTGCAAAGCTATGATGCGAGGGAGTGGTCACTGCCGAGCAAGTTAGCTCGACCTCTTCAGCTCTATCAGTAATTTAGTTAACTCAAGCTAAATCCGGGCTGATGAAGGGAATGTGTAGCCCAACTGTGGGACAATATTTGTGTATTTATTTGTGAATAACTAGTAAAAGTTATCAGGTCGAAAATAAGTGGGATGCACACAGGTGTTTTAAATTAGTCAGGCTGATAAGACCCTCCTCAGGTTGAACAAGGTGGAGCTAACGTTATGTTGGGAGTTGCAGGAGGTAGGACAAGTGGAAACACCTGCGTCTTTGGACCATTCATGTGCAGGTACTCTGAGGTTATGATGTTTACTAGACCTTTTTCACTTGATGTTTTGTCTCGTCATAGCAGGTAAAGCTCAGACGTAACTAACATTAAAACTGACTGCATTACATTTAGGGGAACTCGTTTCAGGGTTCTCTTATTGTGCCTGCCGGCTCACTGTCATGGTTTACTGGGACACTTGACCTGAGCCATCATTGGCAAAATTTGTTTCACCTGTGCTTTCCCTGCTATGACAAGTCAAAATGTCTGCTGTGAAACTGTCTATTAAAGGTCCAGCCTGGAGAACTTAGTGGCATTTTGCAGTGACCAGTATTGGGGTCTATTAATGCCACTTTCTAAAAGTAGATGTCGAATAGAGGAAATGCTCAGAATCTACAAATAGTCTTTTTAATGTATTACAGGATTACACAGAGGTTTATAGTTTGTTAGTCTTGCTGGTTTATAGTTACGGCAGCATTGTGTTGGAGTGTCACACCTAGTTGTAGGTAGTGGTGGTAGGCCATAAACAGTGAGGTTTCTCGACTATGGTGGCTGATGCAACAACATGAATGGCCCTGTTTTTAGCCGGTGTTTGATTTGTCCATAGACCTTTTTCCCTGTAGACTTTTTGATGTGTCTTTAATAAGAATAGCTGCATTCCACTTTGGGGCCTGTTTTGGTCAGCTGTAGAATAACATGGCAGGCTTTGCGGAAGAGGCAAGCTCCCAGGAACTGTGTCTAGCTATAAAGCCAATTTTACACAAGCTATGTTTCCATCCAAAAGTGATTCAAATCATTGGGAAATGCGCATTTAAAGAAATACAAATCCTGTGTTTCCTTTAAATGTACAGACTTTGGTGAAAACTACAAACTTGCACAAGTTTTCCGCAGAACAGGAAACAAAACAAGTCTCGCATTCTTCTTCTTCTACGTTTTCTGGCGGTTGGCAACCAGTTTGTAAATGCAATACCGCCTTCCCGACCTGGAGTGTGGATATCACCATGGAGAGAGGTGCGCTACGTCAGACTTAATTCAAACATAACTGTTTCCATCCCCCATTTTGCGAATCAACATTTTTTCGACTCAACCAAAACCCGGCTAAAGCGAGGGTATTTTAGTTTGTGTGAATCAGGGGAATTTAATTCGAATTTTGGCATTTCCATCATAATTTTATATAATTTCATAATACTTCTAGATGCGCATCTAAACAGGCTGATGGAAACATGGCTATAGTGGCCAAATGTGAAATTACAACTTCCAGGTCCATCATGTGATGCCATGGGGCCCAGAGAGACTTCTTACCATAGACTTGCATTGTAAAAGAGACGTCTGTAAAACAATTGATACTTTTTTTTTTTGAGCGTCACCCTGCCCTGGAAATGACTCAGACTTTTATGTATTTCGTCCAATAACATTTTAAAAGTCTTGAAGAGCTGCATGATTTAACAATTTTTATCCCCATTCAAGTTAGTGGATGGTTAAACTGGAAGTTAGCTGCTCGTGCGGCTTAAGAAATCAAGTTTTTTAGGCTCTGTGCGCCACTGAGACACTTTCATTGGAATGAACAGTGGCCCACCTCCAATGCTGTATCCATTTCTCTTTATACATCCATGCGATGAGAGCCTGCTCTGTCTGTAGATTTAAACAGCTCATTGTAAGGTAATAAAAACACAAAGATTCTTATTTTCAGGTGATTATAAACAAATAAAAACATAGTTATGTCTATAGATGCCCCTAAATCTTATACACTGGACCTTTTAGTGAACACGAACAGCGCCAAAATGTTGAAACAAAACCGTGACTTCACAGTTGAATGTATTAATTTTTAGTAGCTTGTTTTCACTTTTTAAGCTTTTATTGTATCTAGATAGTGAACTATGGTTCTAAGAGAATTTGTATATGCTCTGACGCAATCCTACAACAAACCATGTAGTTTGCATGTGTGGAGTCACAAAGCAGTGGGTGCCAAAGTGTTTTGAGTTATCCATTTGAAATACGTCACAGTATTGTCTCGCCGTTGGCTTTGAGAATGAGAGCAGGGTGACATCATGGGTCAGGCAAACAAGGAGAGGCTTACTGCAGAAGTAGGCCATTGTCCCAAGTCACACTGCAAAGTCCTAATCTCCAGACAGACAGACGGACAGTGACCTCAGAGAGGCATCTGGAATATCTCCACTCACTCTTCAGCAGCATGAAAGTTGATGTTGAACTAACGAAAATTACAGTTTATGTTACATGTTTGACATAGATCACCCCAGGTATTAGAAATACTGAAATCTAGTTCATGCTTGTGTTTTTTGTTTTTTTTTTGTTTGAGCTTGGTGTGCGATTTATGATGTTTCAGGCAATAACCATCTGTAAAATAGTACTTGTACTTAGTGACCACTTTTAAAGTATTTTCCAGTTTTTCTTAGAGAAATGGAGAATGCATTGTCAACGATTACAACACTTCTAACATCTCCCTATAGTCCTTGTTCTGCAAGGCTAAATGGAAAACATCTAGTCAGTACATGTACTGCTGCAGGTCATTCGATGAATCCTTTCCGCTTGAGGCTTTATGACATCAATTTTTAGTTCCTGAGTAGTGTAACAGACATTTTTAGATTATTGTCTCAGACATTAAGGCTGAGTGATGTAAACAATTTTTGACTGAACATAAAACTACAATATATGACATAATGATCCCAGTGTCGCTAAAATTAATTATTCATCAGGCCATGTGATAATAACCCTGATTTAATGTATTTTTTATGATATAATCTTGAAGTTTTGTGGATTTTTAACATGAAACAGTTTCTTCTTTTACATTCTAAAAAAATCCATAATGATGTGAAATCAAACTAGACTTAATATTAATGGAATTAAAACTGGTTAGCCTCAACAACACTGTATTGTTAGGTTGGTAGACCTTTACCCAAGGACGGAGTAAATCAAATATTCAGCTACGAAGTGAGAAATACAATCAGCTTATTTCACAGAAGCTATTTTGACATGCCACAGTAGGAAAAGCACAAGTGTAAATGATAAAATGAAAGATGATTGGTTCCACTTAGCTGTTTCAGTTTCATGGTATTGTACAAGCAGGCTCACTGTCATTCTGCCATGGCTCTCTGGGTCACCTTAATAGAACAAAGCAATCATTTATGTTATTACTAACACCTTTGCTTTTCCCACATTGACAAGCCTGTGAAAAATGCCTATTACTGTCCCCATTGCTCTTCTCTTCTAGCAATATTTTCTAGAGTATGATGCATAGTTCTCTTCTCATATTGAAACCCCATTGTACTGGTGCAGTGAATACAGAAAACATGTCTTTCTGCGGAGAGGTCACAGGTGAGGCTCAGCTACACCTCTCTTCTGGAGCTGGTAGGGATTCAGTCTCATGCCAGTGGGGCCTTTAGCAGGGCGCTTGCCGTCAAGGGGAATTGGACACTGGCCTTTACAGTGAAGGACAGTCGTCCTAATCACAACAACCACTTTGCTGCCCTTTTACGCTGTGTTTGTTTGCACTGTCACCCTGCAGACACATTCTCTACATCATGGGTCTTATGGTTGACTAGTCAGCTGAGGTGGCAGTGGGGTCAGCCGTGCACAGGACTGGAAAGTGAGAGTGACATTTCAGCTGGGGAGAGTCAGGAGTGAGAGCTGGCTGTAAATAGCCACTGGACCTAGGGATGAGGGGGATCACAAGGTATATTTAGAAGGAGGGGGACCGTATGTGTTCTTGCTTGGGTTATTTTGAGAAACAGCTTGGTTAGATGTTGTGCTGGACCCAGTCTGTGTCTCTTGATTTTAGCTTAGGTGGACTGGGAAGCTCTCATGGAGATCAACAAGAAAGAGGATAAAGGAGAAGATGACAGTGAGTGCTGGTTGGTTTGGAAGCTTTTAGGCTCAGTGTTGCCTTTCCAGGCCTAGGCCTATGTGTGTGTGCTTGTACAGTAGTTCAACCTCTTAAGGTTTCTGCCCTTTTCCACAACCTTGTATTTTTCTTTTTATAATGTCTGAAGTGTAATTTATAAAGTGCTTCAAGATGAGGCTAGTAGTTGAGCATATGTTCACCTAGATTTGTTGTTTTGACAGTGGAAATTTTCTTTGACTCAAAAGCAGACTTTCTTGTCTGTTATCCTTAGGCCTAAATGTCAGATTAGTGGTTCTGAAGCATTTTCAATTAATATACTCCCATTAATTCATTTTTTTATAGCCAAGTGCCCCCTGTTCCACTGCAAAACATTTTGGTGAGAACCCACACACCTAAACGGGAATGTCATTGCATTTGTTTTGGCAGTTGACAGTTTAGAAAGTTAACAGTTGCATAAAAGAAAAGGAATATTAAATGTGGCTTATCAAACTTACATTTACATTTTTTTATTGAAGTTATTATAGTATGATTATTTTAGGAATTGTGCAATTTTATTAGTGCAAAAAAACCCCTCATGTACCCACACTCTCATTTGAGAAACACGGGTATAGATGTAGTGCCATACTGAACGTTATCACATTATACCTCAGTATGTGGCTTATGTCATTCTTCCTTTTGTATGAAATGTGTACAGTATGATATTATGATAATATTGCAGTTTTGATTGTCCTGTACTGTGTGATAGTTACAACTTTAGTGTTGCACTTGGATACTGCAATATATTACAGAATCACGGGAGGACTGTTACACGAGTATAAACATTATTAAGGTTGTTGGCACTGTGATGTATTACTGCCTACATATGTTTATATCTAACCAGTATAATGCACCTTGAGATTTATTCAGACCCAATTCTCTGAGTAATATACAGTTATGTAGGCTCCCTTCAGAGGAAAATTGAGAAGCTCACTGTTTTAGTGGGATGGTTCAGACTCCTTTGTAGAAATTAGACCGACTTGTGTCTCAGAATAGGTCTTCTAATATTGTTCTTGCCACAGGCCCTGAGGGGGAGATGACAAAGGAGGATGTTTCAGAGCCTGTTGAGGGACACACTGTGCTGGGCTGGGCCTCCTCCCATCAGCGACCGGTTATCCACCAGGTGGCCTCCGCACCCATGCCCAGTGACTGTGGTGAGGATCCACACACATGCACATATTTGGTACATCCATGCAGTGGAGCTGTGTGACATTTCAGGTGAATTGGCATGCTCACTGCAGTACTTAATGGACTGCGGTTGTAACAGCTCAAGGCTATGACTGGAATTTAGGAACATTTTTGACCATGCACTTAAAATAATGATCAGCTGACGACATACTAAAAACTTTATCAGTGAGTTATGATTGCTGAGTGTTTGATTAGTCCACGGCTATGTGAGTCTAATCAAGATTCATGTGGTAATAGTAATCAATGATGATGATGATTATCCTGACGGGATGAGATATCAAAGTCCTGAAACTGCACTCAATAACTATGCTGACCGATGATTCCAGTTTAATAACGGCAGATATTTATTTCTTGCTCATCGTTTATTATTACAGTCATATCACAGCATCATTTTAATTATGAGTGGTTAAAACACAGTTTGATGGCTTAAGTTAACACAAAGATAACACATTACTTTAAGATCTTTAAATAGGTGAATATATTAGTTTTAGTTTTTGTCATCTCATGCAGTCCAATGTGTTTGTATACAGCTTAACAAATGATTGATTTGTTTTTAAACAGGTAATCAGTACATCAATTGTAATAAGATGGAGTGCTGACATACAATCAGTTTTTCATCCCCAGGATCTAATGAATGAAATCATGTGGTCATTAGTCACACAAATGGCTCTCAAATTGACCCTCTCTTATATGTAATGCAGTCAGTAAGGCAAAAGCAAAAGGTTTGATGCTGGTTAAATTATAAGCGTTGGTATTCACTGTGAAAGGCCAAGCCTATTTGTTTTCAGCCTCAGTCGGGCTCGCTAATGCTTCATTTGGTTCACGGCATGCCATCCGCTGTCACATCTGATTTCATTCGCCTCTGCAAGCACAGCAAGGGCATTTCCCAAGATTACTAATTTGATTGAATCGATTGAGCGGTGTGTTGCAGAAAGTTAATGTGTGTCGGTGCTGCAGAGTTTCACTCATGCTCTCTTCACGTGCTTACACGGGTGAAAAGAAAAACCAGGCTTTGAGTTCCCATCTCAAAGGTTCATGGTGAATTACATAACAATTAAAGTGTGTGTCTGTCATTTTTGTCATCTCACCACCTCCAGAGTTCTCCTTCTTTGACCCCAGTGAGCCACAGTGCAAGGAGGTTCTTCTGGATCCCAGCACCACCATACCAGAGCTGTTCGCTGTCCTCAGGCAGTGGGTGCCCCAAGTCCAGAAGAACATTGACCTGATCGGGAATGAGGTGACACCATCCAGCATTTTTTATTGTCTGTGAACTATGATACAAAATCTTCTCTGTGTGTAAAAGTCACTGTGCACAACTCTACTATTTGAGTTATTCGCATGTCAATAGAAGATGCTAGATACAAACTATGATAACTGAAAACACTAGAATACTTTAGAATAAAATAAACCTCAGCCAAACCACCCCCAAACCTCCACGCAGTGTTACACAAAATAGCTGCAATGCAGTAAATTGTGCAGGGAAGCACTTGTCTCAAGGGTAAAAGCAGGAGATTATTTTCTCTCACTCTCACTTAATAACTGCTACCCTTGAGAAATAAATGCCTCGTTTCGATGTCAGTTTGCGCAACAATTCTGAACCAAATTTAAAGGTGAGCAGAGTTATGAGAGGCCCAGCTTACTTGTCATTCATCAGATCAGCCCCCCCACCCCCCACCCCCTCCGAGTATCACTTTATAGCCTATTATGTAACATTTCTGCACAGTGACACTGGCGGTCCTTAGTGACACACTGCAGATCTTGTCTTTGTACAGATCCTAAAAAGAGGCTGTGGTGTAAATGATCGAGACGGTCTCACAGATATGAGCCTCCTGCACTATTGCTGCAAGGCCGGGGCCCCAGGCATCGGTAAGTATCAACAAGGGTGTTGAATAAACACTCTCAGCTGAACTCTAAAAGTGTATACACAACGTACTCTGTCTTGTCTGTGTGTTAATTCATCTTGCTACTCTGACTACTGAACACAATGCTGCATGATCTGGTTAGCTCTGCCATTTATCATATTTCTCCTTTAACGAATACTTCAATCCCCAAATGATTACTTGTATATCAATAAATCACCCCATGTTACACTAAATTCTTTAAAAAAAAAATGGTTTTCTCACATGCCTCCACCGTGAACAAAGAATCCAAAAACAGATAAAATTCTTGATGAGTTGAACTCATAGGGGACCTTACTAAACAACAGCAAGCTATATCAAAACAGTTTACAAACTATCACACAACTTGTTCAGTATAATCCAAGTCTAAATTATCCAGTCGTTCGCTCAGCCCTTTCTGACTGGAAACTGAAACTTTTTGTGTTCTTGTAAAAGTAATTTTACGTCATTGAACACACTAGCTGCTGGTGTACTGCTGCATCGATCATTTGTTTGTTTGTGTTAGTGTGTTACTTTGTTGAATCCTACCTACACCAAAATCACACAGTAACATAAACTAACTGATGGAGACAACGTGAGGTCGGCAGCACTGGTGTTCAGTGAGCTAAAATAACTTATTTGTCAGTGGAGTCTGGCTTTGAAGAGAGCAAAGTTTAATTTTCAATTGCATTTTAAACAGTAAGGTTTTAGCTGAAAATGTATTTGGGAAGTACTGAGCATACTGTACAACTGGTCAAATGAGACTTGGATTATACTGCATGAGTTGTGTGAGAATTTGTAAACAGATTTGATATGCTGTTGTTAAACACACAAGCCTTTGACTTCAGTTCATTAAGCATTTTTTCTGTTTTTGGATTCTTCGTTGACCATGGGGTGTGGGCTAATTAACTGATATACAAACGATCACTTTGAGAATTAAATATTTCTTTCAGGGTAACTGGAACACTGTCTCGACACTAGTTAGCCAGTTAGCACATTAAAAACAATTAAGTGTTGAAAGAACAAAGGATATTTACTGTCTGCCAGTGAATAATCACACAAACCATCAGGAAAAGTTAAGAGCTCAATTGCTAAAGAAGAAATACCTTACCATTTTTAGCACGTTTGTTGTGGTTTAACTCCCTCCATTTCTCCTCTCGGGTGCTGAGCTGAGCTGTTAATCAGAGTGTTTTCATTCACCAATGGGCTTCGCTGTTGCTTATGCCGATTCAGCACACTGAATCAGTGGGGAAAAAAAGGTGATGGGGGCAACGGTGTCAGACACACTGCATCAGTGAGTGTGGCAGACACTCACCAACTGCCCAACTTTGACCAACTGCCGACCATCAGCTTGATGTGTCAGGGCCTTTGAACACAGTCTGTAGAAATGACATACTGTCTGTTACTACATCTCCCCTCCACACACACACACACACACACACACACACACACACACACACATATATACTTGTATCCCTCCTGTGTTCCTCAGGTGATGCAGAGACAGCGGCCAGCTTTGCCCGCCAGCTCCTTGCCCTGGGTGCTGATCCCAACCTTCGCTCACGATGGACTAACATGAGGGCCCTGCACTACGCTGCTTACTTCGACGTGCCCCAGCTTCTTCGGGTGGTGCTGCAGGCATCCCAGCCTGGAGGTGAGAACAGAGCTACAGAGAAGACAGAGGGGCACTCAGTACAGGGCAAACATTTCTATTTTCATAACCAGCTGCAGTGGCAATTAAAGCCTGAGTAATTTGTCTTTTTCCTGTGGTACACATACTGAGTTGCCGGCTTATTAGGTGTACCCACTGTGGCTACCTTCAGTCCAATCCAACCTCCCTGCAATGCGGCCTGGCTTTATTTTCACATTCAGTTTTTTGAGGTAGATGTCAGTCAAAGAGGTTACAGTATGTGGTAAGGTTTTTCTAACTTTTGTCCACCTTTTATGTCAGTGTACTAGTCTGGTGTGTACCTACTGGCAACACATTGGATACAGAAGACGATGTTGCACCTTGGTAGATAGACTTGGACAGTGACAGCAGGGCTTTACTGCAGATTGTTTACATTTTTTTTTTAAATTATTTAATTATCACTCATTTCACACAAGTATGGAGTCCAATTTATAGAAATCACTGCTCAGCAGATAAAGCCTTGTTGATTGTGCTGGAGCCAAGGCGCAACAGAGAATATCAGGAACAGCTTTGTGCACTGCAGCCTGTGTCGAAGAAGATTCCTGACCCAAAGCTTGCCTCAGCAAATGAATACTGCACAGATAGGAATGTGTTGATGCCTTTCTTGTCACTACACACATACATATGATCAAATCCCTACAGGGCATACACTGCTGTGTAGGTATGCTTGTTAAAGTGTGGGCCTAATGTTTAAAATGTTATTTTTTACTATTCCTTTTCTCCTGCTTAACAAGCATGTCTCATTGACCGTGTGTTGCAAACTGTGGAGAACCACCTCGTGCCCATCATCGCCACCGTGGTCCAGGGCTCAGAACACCTTGACTTATCCAAATGGAGTCCGAGCTGTCCAGTCTGAGGTCTGAACTCCACCACATTGAGAACCTTCTGGATGTTGTCCTCCAGAGGCAAACTCTGCTCCCCTCCCGACTAGATGTGCTGCAGCAGGATGTGCCCCACAGCCCTGTGTGTCCGGCAAATACCGAAAATCCAGGTCCATCGGCTGCTCATCCTCTCTCCTGGGCATCTGTTGTGAAGAAACAGAGAAGGATTTCTCTATCGGAGCAGCTTATCTTGACTCGCTCCAACATAAAAGGAAAGCATTGTAAATCCCCAACGAGCCCAGAATCTTGTGGAAAACGGCGTCGATTTTTCTCCCCCCCTGCTGCTTAAACTCAGAGCCTGCTACTGCTGGTCCCCTGCCATCGTCTCACCTGCCCAGCGGAGCACCGGTCACTGCTGCGTCCAGTGGTGACGTCATCATAAGCAGTCACTCACTAGGTGAACCTGTCTCAATCGACTCTCCTGGCCAGAGCATAATCCCAGCTAATGCTGCTAGCAGCATTCAGCAACATCTCTCCTCCAAACTCTCCATCTACAATGGTGGCTGCAAGAACAGGCAACCCGAGATCCTCATAATTGGCGACTCCATAACAAGATCCATTGAGCTTTCAGGCGCAATCACTTACAGCCTTCCTGGTGCCAAAGTTGCAGATCTCAATGAACTGACCCCATTGCTCACAGATCTCCACCCTTCTGTCCACACGCTGATTGTACATGTGTGTACTAATGACGTCATGATCAGACAATCAATTGCACTCCGCGATCAACTAGAGTCTCTCGCGGTTACAATCCAGAGCCTTGGTAAAACCTGCATTTTTTCTGGTGCCATTCCCACTACTACAAAGAGCCCTGAACGTTTCAGTCGTTTATACAGTGTACATGTTTGGCTGAAATCCTTTTGCACTGCAACTGGGCATGGCTTTATCAGTAACTTCGACTATTTTTGGACCAGACATGACCTCTACAAACCTGATGGCCTGCATCCAAACCAAAAAGGCATTAAACAGCTCATACAGAATTTCATAAACCATATTGCTTTTAACTCTGACTGATACATACCTCAGCATGGCCCTGCTCAAGAAGCCACTCCCATCCAAAATGAAGAGTATCTTTCTCTGATTCCTGCTGATCTCTTCCTCCAAAACATACCCACCAGGATCTCACTTAACCGTGCCACCTCCCACTTCAGCTCATCACCAGTCTCACCCTTTAATTATTACTGCTGAGGCCATCCATAGCAGTGCTACAGTCTTCTGTCTTCTTAATGTGAGGTCCCTTGCAAACAAGTTTTTTTTGTGCCAGAATTTCATCGTGTCCAACAATATTGACTTCTTCTTTATCACAGGGGCCTGGTTAAGCCCTGGTTACACTATTCCACTTATTGAAACATGTCCCCCTAAATATTCATGTCTCAGCCAACCCAGACTGTCTGGTTGTGGAGGTGGGGTAGCTGTTATCTTTACTAATAACTATAAATGCTCCCCTGTCTCTCTCAATACTTTCTCCTCCTTTGAGTCTTTGTGTTTTCTGTTAAATGGCCAACACCCCATATTATATGTGTTAGTCTATAGGCTGCCTAAGGCGAACACTGTTTTTATTCAAGAGTTTTCTGAATTTCTTTCTTTCATTATGGCCAATTATGATAAAGTGCTCATCGTAGGCGACTTTAATATCCACGTTTGTTGCCCCTACACTTCTTGTTTTACCACAGATTTTATTACCATTTTATAGTCTTTCAGTCTTAAGCAACTGGTTAAAAATCCAACTCACAATAAGGGGCATACTCTAGACCTTGTGCTGTGTTTAGCAGCACATGCCTGACAGTTCTTGATGACATTGCCCCCATCAAAAGTAAACAAACTAAACAGAAGGCCCTCCCCTGGCTTAATGAATACACTAGGGATATAAAGAGGCAACACAGGAAAGCGGAAAGGAAATGGAAGAAAGACAAGCTGAAGGTTTCGTTTGATAATCTCAAAAATCTGATGTGTGCCTATCAACAAGCTGTCAAGCAAGCAAGATACTCGTACTTTTCTGATCTTGTGGCAAGTAGCTGCCACAACCCCAGGGTTTTATTTCAGGCAATAAATTCAGTGGTTAGCCCTCCACCCAATCAGCCAATTGAAGCCTCCACTGAAAAATGTGAGCAGTTTCTCCACCACTTTATCAATAAAATAGAAGGCATTAGTCTTCATATCACTCCTTCGTCAAGAAATCTTCCCACCTTTACAGAACCATCCAAAAATCTGCCCCACTTTAAGCAAATCTCTCTGTCAGACATAGAGGAGTTAACCCACCACTTAAATTCCTCCACTTGTCAGTTAGACACTAGATTTCTCAAAGAGGTATTTCAGACAGCCAGCCCGCAAATTCTGTCTTTAATTAACTGCTCACTAACTACTGGCTCCTTCCCATTAGGCCTCAAAAAGGCGATCGTTCAACCCCCTCTAAAGAAACTCACCCTTGATCCTTTTGTTTTAAACAATTTTAGACCAATTTCAAACCTACCTTTTTTATCTAAAATTTTAGAAAGGTATGTTGCATCTCAACTTATCACTCATGAATAACTGCAGTATATTTGAGAAATATCAATATCAAATATCAGAAATAGCTCTTAATAAAGTCACAAATTACCTATTTCTTACTGCTGATTCTGGGGCCTGCTCGATCCTAATTTTACTAGATTTAAGTTCTGCATTTGATACTGTTGACTACAAAATCCTTTTAAATTGCCTGGAAACTCACGTCGGTATTAAGGACACCGCCCTTGCGTGGTTTCATTCTTATCTCTCTGACAGATCCTTCTCGGTTGTGATGGGAGAATTCTCCTCTACTGCTCCGTTTTTATCTTGTGTTCCCCAGGGGTCAGTTCTTGGTCCATTACTTTTTTCCATATATATGCTTCCCCTGGGTGAAATTATTAATAATCATAACATTAACTTCCATTTTTATGCGGATGATACGCAACTTTATGTACCGATTCCTGGCAATAATACTGATGAATATGCTCGAATTCTAGCCTGTCTTTACGATATTAAATGTTTGATGTCTCAAAACTTCCTCCCGCTGAATGAATCCAAATCAGAATTCATTTATTCAGTCCCCCCAACCAAACCAGTGATTTAAAAAAGAATCTTGGACTATTGTCATCCAACATTAAACACTCCGCCCGAAATTTGGGTATTATTTTTGATTCAGAGCTGTGTTTTGAGCAACAAATTACTAAAGTAGTGCAATGCTGCTTTCTGCAAATCAGAAGTATCACTAAGGTTAAACCTTTCCTATCCCAAGCAGACCTTGAAAAAGTCATTCATGCATTTGTTTTCTCCAGATTGGATAATTGTAATTCTGTGTATACAGGACTGAGTCAAAAGGCCATTTCCCGTCTCCAGCATCCAGAATTCGGCTGCGAGACTTAACTAATACAAGGAGACAAGACCACATAACACCCATCCTTGCTACTTTGCACTGGTTACCAGTTAAATTTAGGATTAATTTTAAACTTTTACTCATTACTTTTAAAGCTCTACATGGTCTTGCTTACTCATTACTTTTAAAGCTCTACATGGTCTTGCTCCCTCATATATTGCAGAGTTACTTGTGCCCTATGAGCCTAGCTGCTGCCTGCGCTCCTCGGGTATGACCCTTCTCACTAAAGGTGATCGGGCATTTTCTATTAGAGCCCCTCAGCTGTGGAACTCCCTGCCTGAGGAGCTAAGGTCAGCAAACTCACTGCCCTCTTTTAAGTCACGTCTTAAAACCTACTTTTACAGGAAGGCTTTTTTACAGTAGCTCTGTTGCTTGCCACTTTTATTGTTTTTATCTGATTTTTACCTCATTTACTCTATTTGTTTTTTTATTATTATTATTATTGTTATTATTATTATTATTATTATTATTATTATTATTATTATTATTATTATTATTGCTGATCATGGTTCTATGCTTTTATCCTGACTGTTTTATTTCACTCTGTAAAGCAGATCAGGTTTTTGGTTTTATGTTTTTCTCAATGATTTTGATGATTGTGTTATTTTTACTTGATCTGTAAAGCACTTTGTAACTGTGTTTTGAAAGGTGCTATACAAATAAAGTTTTTTTATTATTATTATCATTATTATTATTATTATTATTATTATTATTATTATATATTGGTCATTTATAGCAGGCTGCTCAGCTAAGTTTTTGTAATAGATTATATTTTGTTGTGTTGCAGTATTTTGCAGTTCAGTCCTGTTAATTTATGATTTAAATAATTTACCTAAGAATTAAAATCTAATGCTTTTTCAAGTCCAGGCTTGGTGAGTCTTGGTGAGCCTGTGGACATTACTGTGCTTGTGATACAGCACATGATGTTTGTCTCCTCTAGTAAAACAGCTGGTTGTGTTGCTGTTAGCAGAGAGACAATGCCTGAAAACAGAATTTACTGGCCAAATCATGTGGTGTACACAATTATGAATAGTTTTATTGTATGTATGTAAGTGTTGTCATAGCTAATAGTTTGCAGAAATATGTTCATTTTATCACAATTTAGCATTGTACATCAAAAATCTGCCTTATATAACAAACATGTGTCCCTAGGGAAATCAAATGATCCTTTATGATTATATGCTAGGGGTTATTTGTTACTGGTTATTAGCTGTGAAAAATAAAATCTAGATACATATTCAGCTTGTGTACATTTGAAAGCAGTAGTGCCAAAGTGCACTCTTCAGTTTCACCAGATACGTATCATAAATATGGAAAGTGACTGTGGCTACTGAACAACAGGAGCTGATTAATTTGTTCATGAGTATTGTAGTAAACACTTGATAGGGCAACATCACAGACCCGCTCACAGCATGCAAATATAAATATCTGAGAGACCAGGAAAAATAGAAAGGTCCTCTGCACAGTCACAGTTGCAGTATGGACCACCTTTGGCCCTGATAACAGCTGTCAGATGCTGTACCAACGACTCAGCAATGGACCTGGGGTCTGTTTCCAGGTGCAGGTTAGCTGAGGTATCTGGATTCCTGATGTATTTTCTCTGTCAGCTTATGCTGCAGTTTTGAGGTTTTGCGGTTCTGGGTTTTACTCAGCAAATCTAAGTTAACTCTTTAAACTCAGTAAACCTGATTCACAGATTCTTCTTTTACATTAATCTTGTGTTCTGGTCTATTCATTAAACACCTTTGAGATTCCAGTCTAAAAAAAGCCCAACAATTCTGCTGTCATGCTGGACCCAGCGCCATCATCATGTCAAATCAAGTCTGGCAAATTTAGCTTTAAATCTGTCCTCCGCAATCTGTCCAAGTACAAAGTGTGATGGAGTTCATTTTTCAATGTAGCAATACTTACACAAATTCAGCAGGGGTGGGATTTTAATTTTTTTCTGGCAACTGAGTTTAAGTGATGGTCAAAAAATGCTTCATCTCATTAAGTGTGAAAAATCCTCATGGTTACTCCTTTTTTTTGTAGAGGTAGATGCCACCTGCAGTGACTTCGACTTTGGCACCGCCCTGCATATCGCTGCATCCAACCTGTGCATATCAGCTGTGAAATGTCTCCTGGAGCTGGGAGCCAACCCTGCTTTCAGGGTAAGTTACATTGTTCTTGCACAACCCTAAATAATAATTTCTGTATTTAACCATCACAAGAGCACTGCCTTTCTCCAGACATCTCTTTAAATTACAAGCCCTCATTGCTGCTCCACGCAAAGGTTCTGCTATCTTTACTGCTGATGAGCATGTTTGTAACTTGAAAACGGTAGAGAGACAGTATCATGACACACAGTCACTATTAATGACTCCATATTTTTCTTTCTCAAATATGAAAATACATTTTCTTTTTGTTGAGCAGCATTATGAGTTCATTTTAGTTAATTAAAATGTGTTCTGGTTGCTTTGGCATATGTATTACTTGTGTGACACACAATCCTGTCTAACACATTACTAGATTATTTCTTCTTTATTGGATATGCAGCATATTTCAGTATGGTTGTTCATTGTTGTCTGCCCTGCCTGTATCTATAAAGGGTAACACAATACAGGACTAAGATCTCGGGCTGCTAATTATTATTTGTATTGTTTGTTATTCTCTTAGTTCCTTAAGTTAAGTTGATTAAGTTTATACAGTAAACTGTGTCATTAAATGTGACATCATTCATTTGTTTGTTTTGTGCAGCCTTCCAAAACCCAAAAGTATTATCTTTATAATGCTGTAAATTAAAAAAGTAAATCCCCACATTCGAGAGCCTGTTGATCAGTTTGAAAATCAATTAAATGACATATTATTTAACACTACAAAATCACCGTATGTAATGCAGTCTAATACAACAGCACAAACTGCAGTCCTAAAAAACCCCAACTGCTACGTTATTGAGCATTTTTGACAGTCTCAGCAAAAAGTGGACATCATAAACTTCACAGAGGTGTTTTTTTTAAAAAAAAATTCAACAGCTGTTGTATTGGATTTCATTAGACTGTGGGTGTTCGTGATACTGCTCACACCCTCTGTATTTGCTCACGATGTCATCAGTCAGGACTCCCTGGAAATAGAAAATTCACTCCCACAACTCTTCCCACCATCAAATTTACAAAGCCTCTTTTATGTGATTCAAGCTCCTTTACAGAATTTCATTGAGGTGATGGAGACCTTTGCAAAAGCAAGTCCTTGAGCTCTGTTAAATATAACAGATTGCAGCTTTTAAGTTGCTCTCTCAGGCCTCACGTTCATTCCATTTTAAATTTGTAGGGTTTTTGTTTCACATTTTCTTTTTGGCATTTTCTGACTCAGCTGGCAGATCACAACCTCAAAGGCAACTGTTTGCCATACAAATTTACCACATGTTTTGCACAGATCTACCACTTGAACATCTCTCAGTGTTCAGTCTGTCTGCCTTGTGCCTCTCAAGTCATATAAAGCCTCGGTTGAGATGTTAGCTGGCAGCCCTGATCAACTGTTACCTTGAATAGAAGGTTGTACAGCAGATTCCCAGTAGATGGGGATGTGGCACAAGTTTCAACCCATACTAGAATTTGCAAGCTTCAGTGTGCCTTTATAATCCTTTATATTGAACAAAAGTTTTTTTTCCAGATGCATTAAAGCTGTTTCTGAACAGAAATGGTGCCTGTTCTTTGTGTGCATTAATTTTCCCACTGGAGGTCACTAAAGCACTGCACACCATAATCCAGTTATTCCCTTGCCTAAAGATGAGTACAGAAGCTCTATATCTTTTATTGTGTGAATGCCAAGCTTGGAGAGCGTGTAAACGCTGGTTGATATTAACCAGCTTGTTTTTTTCTTTTAACCTTTTGTTTAGAGCTCTTCTGTGTTAGAGGAATGTGTTCCTTATCGTGCCAAACAAAAGTTAAACTCCACTGGGACGAGATTATTTTCTGTCTTCTTTATTATTTAAGGTTCATCAAGTCTTTGCTGTTGCTTATTAGCCTCAGAGTAATGTTGCATCTGCTATGCAAGTGCTGATATTGCTATTTCTTTTTTCCCTAGTCATCCTCTTGGTTATTTGAAAGAACCAATATGTTCCCTGTGACCAAACCTATTTTACTTGAGGTATACAGTAGACTATTCATGTGGTCGTATCAAAGTTATAGCATTAATTAGACTAATTTGATTATTACTCAAGAGAGTACACAGAGAAAAGCAGCTTTTAAGCTGGAGTGCGGGACTTTTATATATATAAATGAACGTTCGTTCCAGTCAAGCCCTTGCCAAACAAGATCATACACTGTTGATGAAGCCTATCGCTGCCAGGGAAAGCTCTCCGTATTTCTCAGTAAACAAGAGTTTTGATGTCAGATGTCTGTAACAGCTTTCTTAAGCAGGTGATCTGGAAGTGATGTATTTTACATCAACCAGCAAAAATTAAAAGGGGAGAGAATAATTTTTTTTTTTTTTTTTTTTAAATTTGGGTTTTTTTTTTAGTTTTCCCTGTCTTTTCCTATTTGTCACCACACTGCTTTCTAAAACTGTGTGACTTATAAGTTTTCCTCTGATATAATATATGACAGTTTCGAAAAGATTTAAAAGGGGAAGGGTTGAGAGAACAAAGGGACAGAGCAGCAGCTAAGACAATGGCAGAAGCTATGGTAGGGGATCCTAAGAAGTGTTCATGAAGTCTGGGGACGATGTTCCAGATGATAAAAAGAAACTTGGCATTCAGAGGAAGATTTAAAGTCAAATAAAGACTTGAAGAGAGCGCTCCAGATAGCTGGGGAGCTCACCTGCAGCTATGCGTTAAAGGCACACATTGACACTGTTTGTGTAATAACTCTCATCGCCAGAGGGGGGAGACAAAAGTTCCACACTCCAGCTGTAAAGGTATACTATAAAGAAATTTTTGACTACTTTTTGTACACTGTATCACCAGCGAAAGTGAAAGCTAACTTCAGATTCAATCTGCTTGGCAATTTGCTTTATTTCAGCCCCACGTCTGTGATCTTTGTAGCTTCCTCTTGGGCGCATGCTGCTTATGATCTGGTTGCTATCTTTTTATAAAGTTCTGACCTCGCCTACACACTGCGCCCAGGACTGTCCCGGCATCAACAAAATAAGAAGAAAATGATCAAATACAGGCAGAGGGCAGGCTCTCTGCAGATGCATACACTGCCACACTTCTAGAGGGTCATAAGTGATGGTTGAGATGGATTTCTTTTGTATGAGTCTATTTTTTTTTTTAATCCTGCATAATATACCTTAAAAATCTCTTTCCCCATTTGAGTTAAGGTCAGACTTGGAAGTGGTTTATTTTGACATTTCTCCTGTCTGGCTCAGCAGCAAAGATTCATCACAACAAACCTTGAATTTGAGCAGAAAGTTTTTTTTATAAGGATGGAAAAATAAATGTTGCTGGCCTTTCATGCTCCCATTACCTCAGATCTAGTGGCTTAATAACCATGGCAACTCATTATACTTTTATTTAGAAGCACGTTGTTGTGGTGGATTGTTGTTGCACTGTTGCAAGTTGGTATGTGCAGGATTTTTGGTGCGCAGAGTTAAGTCCCCATCAAATTTTGCTGGCAGGTAAAGCTCCCATGAGCTTTATGCTGATGCTGCAAGTGTTGTTGAAGACTTACAGTATGCTATGACTTTGTAAGTTAAATGGATAAATCAAAGTTGAGTTCTGTCAGCCATGCATTTTAGGAAGAAATTCACTTTTATTGAAACTATAACTCCAATTCCAAGAAAGTTGGGACACTCTGTGAAACAAATGCAATGATCTGTTTATCCTTTTTGACCTTTATTCAACTGAACACAGTACAAGGACAAGATATTAAATGTTCATTTAATGCCTGCAACACATTACAGAAAGTTTGGGACAGGAATACATTTACCATTGTGTTACATCACCTCTTCTTTTGACAATGCTCAGTAAGCGTTTGGGAACTGTGGACAGCACTTCAGACTTCTGTCGGTCAACAGTCCAGGGTCCCCGTTGTAATATTCTGCACTTCATTTTGAATGGCAGTCATGTCTGGACTGCAGACAGGCCAGTCTAGTACCTGCACTCTTTAACTTCGAAGCCACGCTGTTGTAACGTGCAGAATGTGGCTTGGAATTATCTTGCTGGGATAAGTAGGGATCTCCCTGAAAAAGACGTTGTCTGGATGACAGCTTATGTTGCTACAATACTTGTATGTACCTTTCAGTGTTTATGGCGCCTTCTCAGATATGCAAGTTACCCATGATGCCATGGGTTCTAACACACCTCTGTAACATCACAGAATCTGCCTTTGACCTTTGTTAACAGTATAGGTGGTCTGTTTCCTCTTTAGCCCGGAGGACACAACGTCAATGGTTTCCAAATACAATCAGAAGTCATGGCTATTCATTGTTGTTTTTTTAGCCTTGCCCTGTTTTGGATCACACTGTACAGATATTCTGTCCTCTGCAGGTAATTAATTAATAGTGCACAAGCCATTAGCTATTTGGTGCAGTATAGACTCAAATAGACCCCAGAGTTTAACTATCACCTCTCACCTGACAGGGTGTTGTCAAAAATTCAACTTGCAGGCATTGTTTTAGTTGTCCAACTGTTCCTATAAATTCCTAACCTGATGTGAATTTAAATCCTCAAATATAATACAGTACGTGTATGGCCTCTGTGGAGTTGGCAAAACCTTTTGTCACATGTCTGCAAGTCTGGAAGGTTGAATATTATGTATAAAAAACCCCAAAACATTTCAATACATTCTTAAAAAAGAATACGAGTCGACAATGAACTGAAGATTTCTTTCCTTGAACCAGTCTTGTAAAATAGTGTCTTAAAAGGCCGCACACAAAGCAGCACAGACTCATTAAAGCCACTGTTACAGATTAAGTGGTGTGTACATTGGCTCAGTGTAACAACATGTGAACAACAGGCCTTGGTAATGAAAGACAAGCTCCTTTTTGATGTTTATCAAAGGCCAGTCGTTTTGTTGCTGGAGGGGATGGCAAACGCTAGTGCGCCTCAGTTACTCCAGCACAGTGGTGCAGATAGAGGTTCCCTCCTCTGTCACGCTGTCTCCCTCTAACTTCACTTACACTAGGGCTTGCTGACTCGGCCTGTCTCACCTCTCTGGTCTCTGGTCTCTTTGATTTACTTGTCTAAACTTCCATGTTGTGTGCCTGCTGATCAGCTGCTTTGAAACACACAGGGGGGGATTTAGTTCTGGGAGCAGAGATGAGATTAAAGATTCTGTTAAGCCCAGCATCCTCATTGCAGAAATGATAACTAAACTTTTTGATAAGGGAAGCAAAAATAAAAGTTTTACTTTTTGATGTCCTAGCAGCCTGTCGTGAGGTTGATACCACACTTGATATTTATCAATATTGATCATTTATATTACATTTTCTTGGCATGCTGGCAAATTAAAAAAAAAACATGTTGGATGAAATTCACTTTGTATTCATCGTTTTATCATCGATCCTCTTTGCTTTTTTCTCGTCTCTTCCCACAGAATGAAAAAGGGCAGTGCCCAGCAGATGTGGTGCCTGACCCCCTCGACATGCCCTTGGAGATGGCGGATGCAGCCGCTGTGGCCAAAGAGCTCCGGACTTTGCTGAGACAGGCTTTACCCAGACCCAGCTCCCCTCTGCCCCTCACACTGCCAGCCCAGTCCCTTCCTGTTCTCTCCGATAAGGCCAGAATACAGCTTGCCAGCATGGGGATCCGACTAGGTGACCGTGTGGTGATAGCTGGACAGAAGGTGTGTGGTAGGTCATTATCAAAAGGCAACAAGTATGAATATCTTCATTAATCCTTTGATTGTAGCATTTCCAGACTATGTAAAAACATATATTCTTTTTTTTTCTTTTGCCATATCTCAAAGTGTTGTAGTAGATGTTTCCAAACCTGATGATTAGCTGAATTCAAATGAGAGTACATTTCTCACAGGGAGAACCTCTGTGAAATAAACTGATGCTTAGCAGCAGTGAGTGAGTGCTGCGATTATTGCATTCTACCAACAGTGAAAGTGTATCGCTCATCTTAACAGAGCTCCACACTTACAGTAACACGTTACCTGCATTTTTCACCGGTATACTATGCAGGAATTGTTGGTTACTGTTTGTAACACAACAACATTCACGCTTGGCCTCTCCTTTCCTACATTGCTTGTACGAACACTGCAAGCCACTTTCCTACTGTAGGAACGATGCATTTGTTGTAATGGAAAAGTCTTTGCCAGGGTCCAGAGCTTTGAATCCACCCCGTCTGACAAGTTTGAGTTGAATGATTCATCTGCCATCATGACATGAAACAGCGGTGTCTCAGCTGAAATAAAAAACAACCAGTGACCGCTGCAGTGGGACTTGATTAGCCAGTCAACGCCATGCTTGGGACTAACGCTGTTATCAAGTGTTGTCAAGTGGTAAGCTGGAACCTATGAGGAGTAACAGTGACAGCAATGGCGAGCACTGTAAACAAGATAGACACTGCTATCAGAGCTGTTCTCAAGTTGTCCTATTAATATCGCCCTGATGTCGTAGTTTGTTTTACTTTGCTTTGCTTCACCCTTAAAACCGTCTCATAACAGATATGCTGGCATCACCACGCATCTGTGTGGACTTTATATGATAGATTTAGGCGGAAACATTAGTCTTTAGTGATTGGTTAGAGAAAATCTATTACACCTCTCCCATGTAAATTGGTTAGGGTGGATGCAATGTTGGACTGAAGATGGAAACAGTGTAACAAGCTGACAATTCTGCCTACAAGGCAAGGAAACCCAATGCTTTGGCTGCACCTACCTATCCAACAGAAAACAGGCCAGCTCTGCGTTGCTCTTCATCCTCTCATTCAGTGCTTGCTAGCTAAAGTGAAGGTGAAATCCAGCCCCTGTTTCACTCTCGTTTGGAACAGGCTTTGTCAGCTTGGCATTTTGCCTCGCCATATTTACATTTTTTTGCAAGTGTGTCTGATTTCATAGCTTCTTCTTAGGTGTGCTGCTACTACCTGATTGCCACCTTTTGATTCAGTCCCTACCTAACTAATGGCTGAAGGCTCTGCACCCATAAATGTCCAGGACCACAACAGAATAAGAAGATACACACACTTCTAGTGGGTCATAAGTGATGATGGAGAGGGACTATTTTTGTATGAGTACATGAATTGTTTGTTAGGAAAATCCTGCATAGTACAAGTGTGGAGAGGTTCATACAATTCCAACCCATCCCTTTGTACAGGAGCCAGACCAGCCAGTATGAATCACAAATACAGAGACAAGAATGTGATCCCTCACTGACTTCCCATCCAGGCTAAACTTGAAGCAAACAGAGTGGGGACTGAACCCCAGTCCCTGCAGTTATACGAGTGTTCACATTAAAATTGTTTTTCTCTGTGTATCACTACAGAGACATTACAGGAGGGAGAGCAGACTCACTAATGCACACACAGCACAAATGCAGATACTCAGCAGCACTGAGCAGACTTTTCTTTGCTTATGTGCATCAAATGGTTGGTTTTGAATTCCTGCCACATCCTTTTATGGAACTGGAAGAGAACGCACTGATCTTTCCTTCCACAGGATTATTGATTGAATTGATATGTCTTACAAACACCTGCTGCAGTCTACTAACAATTGCACCTAATATCATAGTGCACAACATAAAGGGCCTGTAAAGCAATAACACATGAAAGAGATTTGTTCACAATCAGCATCGTGCCTACAGCCATATCACATCAGTGCCATGCAGCTGTGCAGTGGTTTATCCTAAACAAAGACAAGCTTTGGCTAATTTTTTTTTTTTTTAACAATTATTTCAGCCCTCGACCAAGAAAAAGTAGTTTCCAGTTGCTAAGCAACACCCTTTTGGCATCCCTCCAGCATTCAGGGTTATGTCTGACAGATAAATGTTGATGATATGCCAGAATGAACTGAGCATGTTCAAGTTCATCCAACTCCTACTGTGATTCTGTTAAATGTATGGTAGCAGTGTTAGGAGTTTTAAAAAGCTCAAATCCTTCTTTGCCTTCCTCTTCTCTTAGCTTTTTGTTGGTTAATTCTTTGTAACAGAAAAGTATTACCAGCCCAAGTGCTGGAAAATTGATAAATAAAGTGTAAACAAAGGAATACAGTGAAGTGGTCTATTCCACTATTGACCAGTCACCCTGTAATTACAGTATATGTTTTAAAAATGAACTATAAAGCAAACAGTTTATCCTTTGACTGCATCATATACTGTAGCGTTTATATGTTGTTGTTTGTTAAGCTTTTGATGTTGGTCCGTTTTTTTTTTTGTTTTTTTTAACCGCAGTGACATTTCAGTTTATTAAACCAGAACTTACCTGTGAATTTAGGCAACGAAATTCACCCAGTAACCAATTTATTTTTGCCCATTTTTGCTTTGTAATGCAAAGAAATACTTAAGTGTGGCTGCTCAGCCTCACCACCCAGCTCCAGTGTGGTGGTGTAAGCCATGTGTAATCCTTTTGACAACAAGCACACATTGAAAGCGGTGGAGATTAAGCCCCATAGGTGCAATAATTTACAGTTTTTTAACTATGTCCACGCCACAGTTGGACTTTGACAATTTGCTACACAGTGCTCCTGCTTCAAAATGCAATGAAAACCCCAGAAATCCGTGCAAAATTGAGTAAAACCGGCCTTTTTCCAATAACTGATATGTGCCTTTAGCCATCAGGCTGGCTGTGTGGGCCCAGTTCACCCTGAATTTTGCCCAGTGATCTAACAAAGCAGGTGAAAGAGACATCCACTGTGGTGCCATTGGCACAAAATAACCAGACACCTCTGTCGAAGTCATTTGTGCTTCAACTTAACGAGTACGTGCTCAGGTGCTCAGTTGAGCAATTTCCATGACATCCTTTCTCTCATCACTTGCAGCTGACTTTGCACTTAACGTTGACATTTTCAGTCTCTGCCAAGAATCCCAAATACACGAGATTAATGTGACCAAAATCCTGGAACTTTTTTGGGCACACGAACTCAGCAAAGTCTGAGGTTACTCCAATCCACAGTATGACTAATTATACTGCTAGCCTTTGCAGGTGCACCACTCATACAAAACATCCAACTTCATATTCCTGCGTAGTGTGTTGTATTTTTCATCATGATGGTGTCACAATAGTGGCATCAAATATTATCATATGTGCACCAATATTGGTGCACATATGAAAAACACAGAATAAAACTGTGGTCTCCCAGTCATTTCTGTGAGGGAAAAAAAATGAGATGACCTTTGCTTGTCTTGGAAACTGTTTAATCCACATTCCTTCTTCAAACATAGACACACTTAAGGTTTTCCATGTTAAGGCTCTGTCCTGTACTTTTTGCACTGGCACCAGTTGTTGCATACTGGTATTTCAGAAACTTTGTTTGACAAGATAACTACTAGAGTAATGAATAATGATATTCATAATAAAACCTAAAGGAAATGAGGTTGAGCTTCTTTACACTTCATGTCACCTCATAGACTGGACTGAAGACCCCAATTATGCAACGATCACAAACCATTCATGTTGTAAAACATGAACTTCCAGTTGACATGATGGCACATAATCTCTGAGTCTTAAGTTAAATGTTTAATAGTAATGTTCAGTTACCTCTTGCAGTCCTCTGGCCAAGCTGCCACCCAGTGCACCATATTAAAGCTGCTTTTTTATTATTACTTCAGTGCTACTGCTCTGGAGAAGTTAACTGGATCAGCCTCTGAGAGTCAAACATCCATCTTTACCATTTAAAAAGTAATCTCAGTGCAACAGTGTGCTCATAGTCCCGCAGTCTCACTGTATAACACATTAGGTACAGTTTCTGTGCAGTGTTACTTCTTGACACCTGTGGCATAAAACATTTTAATCATTCTAAATTTTTTGACAGAGATCCTGAAAAATGATGCTTATTAGAACAGAGAGTGTTGGTTTGTACTCTCTGGGCTGAGGTTTTTAATGAATTTGAACGGAGCTTTGAAATTGTACAATTTCATTGAGTGTAAAGCCATAAGAGATAACATGGTGAAATGGTCAGAGTAAGCTACCTCTTAACACTTGTAAGGAAGTGTGAATTCTGAGATTGAAAACAACTTATTGAGTTAGTTGTCCCTGGCTCAGGGATGCGTATCTAAATTCGCTCCACCTGTCTTTCAAGGTGAACACCGGCTTTGAGGCTTTTCAGATTTACCATGTAGGTGCTCTACATGTACCTTTCAGATAAATCAAAGGCAGCTGGCTCTTTACACGTGATGATGCTGCTGGTGTTAGTGCATAGTGGCAGAGGATTCTTATAAGTCTACGGTATCTTCTATGACTTGCACAGCAGTGTAGGCGAACTGTGAGACAATAGGCCCCTGGGCTTGTTTGTTTTGCATCTCTTTGCAGTTGTTCTGTGTCTTTTTGGTGGTTTTGTCATTGTTTTGCCCCTTTTGTAGTTATTTTTTGTCTCTTTGCAGTGCTTTGTGTTTTTTTTGTGTCTTTGTGGTCATTTTTAGTCTCTTCCTGGGCAGTACGGGTTCATTTAAGTGACATTTTGCAGGTGAATGTCTGGGGGCTGACACTTTGGGCCCCTGGACCTGGAGCTTGACATGGACCCAAGAGTATTTTGACAATTGCTTGTTCAACAGAACTACACTCATCATGGATGTTCAGTATCAGCTTTTGTTCAGAGTTTGTTTCATTGATTACACAGTAATTTTGACTGAAAGAAAACCAAGGTTTCACCATTATCAGTCCTACTTCTTCCCATCTAATCAGGGCCCTTAAATCCCTATACACCTGAGTAATTGTTTTTTTCTGGTGGTGGGGTCTGCTGTGAGCCCTTGCTGTATGACCATCCAGACCACCTACACGTAGATGCAAACAGAGACATGTAGACGATAAGAAAATACTAATTCTAGATATTTGCTGTGAAAGAAGGAGCCATTAATAGATTTTTGTGGTACGCTGAGAGCAGAATCACACTGTGCCAAGTTGTAGAGATTGGCTAATCAAAACTCTTATTATCTTTATCGCTCTTTCTGGCACAGTCTTGTGCTTTGATTTCTATTTTCCCTTTTAATTGTTTGTCTCCTCTGCTGCTTTAGTTAACACAGGCACACTGAAATGTTGTGAGTTTCTGCCCCTGACATAATGCATGGATGAAGATGTAATGATTTCACACACTGCTTGGTGCACTGGCCAGTTCTTTGACTTCATGTCTTGTTTTTGTTTCGCACAGTGTTTATATCTGTTTTGACTTTCTGTGGTATATAATTATGTGCATGCAGGTTGGAACCCTGCGATTCTGTGGCAGCACTGAGTTCTCTGGTGGCCTCTGGGCCGGAGTGGAGCTGGACAAACCAGAGGGGAAGAACGATGGCTCGGTAGCAGGCGTTCAGTATTTCACCTGTCGAATCAAACATGGTAGGTCATGCCACAGCCGAGCACATTGACTCACCCACTTACTCCATCAACTACTCCTACCATTATTGACTTTATAGGACTTAATTGGTCCAGTCAGGTTTTCAGTGGCACCTTATCTAACCCCAGGAAATTAAATCTGTCTTTTTTGTCAATTGTCAGTAAATTGGATGCGTTCAAGTTAGCATAACAAATGTGTCTTTTGCTGTTGTTTTATTCATGTGTCTTATTACTATGCTGTATACAATCTTTTTTCCACAGGAATCTTTGCCCCCCTCTCCAAGATAAGCAAACCTTTGGAAAGACATAAAATCAGCACCAGAAAGACATCTACACCCATACGCCCCCCTCGTCACATTGACATGTCTCGCATCACCTCCAAAGTAAACACAGGTAAAGAGCAAGTTGCAAATGGCTCGTAACACTTAACAAAACTGCTTAATCAAAATCTGCTGTATGTGATCAAGATTTAAAAAGGAAACATAATACATCATTCAGGGATTGTAAGAACTGTTTGTTGAGAGAGCTAGGGATGGTTGAGCACTGCTCCATCTGCGTCAGCGTGAGTCTCACAAGTTTTTGGAAGAATGAGTTTGCCTGCGGTGTTCTGACACAAAGTGCTGTAAATTAAAAAGACTTGAAATTATCAAGTCGTAGCATAAACTACAAAGGCTGTGGAACCGAATAGCCTGTAGGGCCTGAGGGTGAAGGAATGTGTGAACCTTTGTGAACACAGGTTAAAAAATGTTACAGGAGCAACTGTTTCCTCCTGTCACAGGTAATCTCATGTACAGTCCCCCTGGACGAGACCAGTGGATACATTATTAGAGGCCACATATCACATAAAAAAGAAGAACTGCACTAAACTCACAGAAACACAAGCACTTTCAGGTAACAATATAAGTCTGATGAATGGCTTCCTAATATTGTTAGTTGAAAAATAATCCTTCAAGTGCATTCACTTAAGGGGGTTTGGGACATACGCTTAGAGTATAAGCATCAATAGAAACAGTGGCTGGTGCTTGTCCATTTTCTCATTACTTTGGGGATGATGTGTTAAAAAAGTGTTGTTGGTAATAGTCCCCCTTTCGCCACTAACTGGATAAAAACACTGTCCACACCCTGTGTGATATTCTGATGATCCTCAACCACCCCTCTCCCTCTGCTATATATTAACTCATGTACAGTAATTTAATTTGTCTAAACTGAGCATTCTCCACAAGCACTGTGTGAATCGTCGGTAGAATTTATTTTGGATTGAGTCTAAACTTACATTGGCACAGTTTGAAGTATGGAGGATCCAGGGGGAGACAGACTCTCCTGAAAGCAATAAAGCTAAACAATTGAGGGGACTCCAAAAATTGCAATCCAATCCTGTAAGTATCTCCTAATGTAATTTGTGCTCTGTCATTGCTCAAACTAAACATGTTTTTGGTGCCCAGTTTATGAGGAATTCATCCCTGCTTGTGAAACCAAATCATTGCAGGTTGTTACAGCTAGCCACTGGGCTACTTCACCAAGCCAAAGAGATGGTGAATTTTAGGTCTGAAAGCAAGATGAAAGAGATGTCATTGTCTGCACATACCCACTGACAACTCAGCTCAAGGGACATGCAGTAACAGCAGTCATTGTCAGTAATATAACTGAAAATCTGTGCTGCCTGTTTTTTCCTATTTATTTTTTCGGTGTGGCTTCACATCAGCCTAACATTATCCTCTTCTAATTAGTCAGATATACAAAGACATAGTGAAGGGGTAATTGTAACAGTATTACAGTACATTGATAATCAACTTAATCTTAATTATGCACGAACTATATATTTCATCAACGTAAAAAGTATTAGGTTAAGTGAAAAGAAATATGTTTGATGAAATCAAAAAAGTCTCTGTTGCTGTATTAATAATAATTGTTGTGGGTACACAGTCATTCTAGAAACCATATAGATCCCTGTGCTGACAGTTTTCATGCTGACACAGCCCACTATGGAGGGACTGGGTCACTCCGCGGTGTCCAGAAGAGGCCACTAGCTGGAGTTCTGTACCAAAAAGAGGCTTTCTCTACCTTCCCAGCTTGTATTAGCCAAGCCATTGCATGGCAGGGTTTCTTGCATCTGGGCTTTCATATTAATCTTCCTGGAATACTTTGAAAAGTGGATTCTTAACCAGTGCCAAAGGACAATGCATAAATTAGACTCTAACAAGACCTTGTCCTCACAGTCCTTGGATGCCCATATTCTTAGCTCCTGACTAATGTCATCTCATAATATAGTCCAGTCAACTCAGAACATTGTGGAAACCTAGTCTTGGTAGGTTTTTGTGGTACTTGCGCCCTCTTGGGTTTACAGCTATATTGTGGTGGTGTAATATTCAAAGGATTTGAAGGCCGATTGATCTGGACGTGACTGGAATAGTGCACCTTAGAGTGGCCCATGGAATTCTGTGATTGATAGTCCAATTAAGCAGGGTTTAATAACTAGGGCATAGACAGGCTGAAATACCTGGCAGCCATTCATCACAAGGTGCATGCGAGTGTGTATGTGTGGCATGCAACGCATGTGAGGCCGTGTGTGTCAGCACCTCCATACAACCCGGGAACCAGAATAATTTATGGCCAAACACTTTTCAGGGCCTTTGTCAGCCATTTTCCAGCCCAAACTGTGGGAGCCACCTGTGTTTTAATGTCCCATTGGATCGGCAGTGCAGACAGCTCGCTCGTGTGTATCTATAGATTGGATGGGTCATTGTGGAACTGTCGCGTCTGGCTAACCAGCAGAGACCCATACAGCAGAATGCCAGGCTGGCCTCTATTAGTGTGAGTCAACTGTAGCTCAGACCTCAAAGGGCGGAGGAAACATAGACAACGCTCACAAAGCATCGCTGCTTGATTCATAAAGCCTCAGTATGTGCTGCAGTCTTTCACTTGAAGCGAATGTCACTATGTGGACGGGATAGATAGAGCCAGAAGGTCCCTGCAAGCTAAAGGTCAAGTGACAAGAAATGTTTGGTATTCTGAGTTGAAATGTAGTCTTTGGAGTTCAAAGGAAAGACACAACTCTGCCTCTGAGGGGAACGTTTCCCAGCTCTCTCTAAATGTGAACTGAAATGGCAATCCATAAATCCCGGGCTGATTTGAGATTTTTCTAACGCCTTTTCAAAGTGCAATATAAAGTTAAATCTTGGGTAATATGTTAATAAGTTGAGAGTTATGTGAGACAGTTTATATGGGCGGATTTATGTATTGATTAAATCCTCATTAGAGATGATTATTTTTCCCTTAAATCTATTCAGATATATGGAAGTTGATTTTATTGCCTGTTAGAGAACACAGTCTAAAGGGCTTTTTCTCAGTTTAATAGTAGACTTAATTCAAGTCCACAAACAATGTAAAAAACTTGAAGTTGTTGGGTGCTATAAACTAACTAAGAACATAATTATATTTATTTCTGCAAGAATGTTTTTCCTCAATGTATGCTCTTTGAGTTTGTACCAAGATTCCTTTTGAAGTGTTTTTTTTTTTCTTTTGTATTCACTGTCATTGGGGCTTTTGTGTGGGTGTAAAGGCTTGTCTCAGCATATTTAAGTGTTTTTATTGTGTGTTGGAGTAAAAGAGAGAAAAATTGCCTTTCGGTAATTCTTGTTTCATCGCTACTCGACAATGTCATGCTGTCCTTTATTTGCGTTTCATCACTCTACTGCTCTTGGTGTTTTATCTTGTCATTGTAGCTTTTTTGTCTCTGCCTTTAACTCTGCCACTCATGCAGCGCTTCACTGTGTTTTCAGTTCCTTCTTTTTAATTCTCTTTATTTCTCCAAACTTTATGAACTGCATGTCCACCAGGGCTGGGCATTGGTTCTCAATACCTTTAGGGTATCAACCAAAATAACCCAGTACCAAGTAGAGGGAAACAGTACCTGCATTTGATCATTTTTGCACCTGGGGTCTGATCCCAGGCTGTCCTGACTTCTCACCATATCAGCAAACTTTCTGTCGCTGCCAACCCTGGAGCCGCTCTCCAAGTGTTCAGTTCAGCATCTCCCAGGTTAGCATGAGCTAACACAGCAGCAGCAACTAAAATCCAATACTGAGCCATTCAATGGACCCAACTAACTTATACCGACAAAAAAATGGCATGACTCTGTCAATAAACCAGAGCCCTGTCACTATGTGCGACGAAGGACTCTGTTGGTATAGGTATCACTTTAAGGGTACTGGTATTGTAATTTTTTTTTTAAAATCATTCACAGCCCTACTTTCTGCATACTGAATTTACATACAAACCATTCAATCTGTGTTCATAATTTTCAACAGTCCTTCAACAGATACTACAGAATTATCACTGACAGATGTATAAAGGTCTATCGCAATTAAATCCAACTGTCAAATTTAAGAATATAAATATAAAGTTTTAACAATTTTAGTTGTCAAACTTTCAAATCGTTTAAACATTGTAGAACTTTGATGTTACATTATTTATGTCATCTTTCAATCTGAAGCCTTACTGAGATGAATATTGATTTCTGTGATGAAAAGTAGTCACTGTGTCTCTTTTGTCTGTGTGTGTGCGTGTGTGCGTGTGTGTGTGTGGGTGGGTGGAAAGGTTTATCTCCATCTGTCAAAAAAAACCTTGATAATCAAAAAAGTCCACCTGGTCCCCATCAGGGCACAGAGGGAGACGCCTCAGTGACAAAGACAGGTACTGCAGTTACAGCTGAGTGGGTTTTAATGCACTGTGCATCAGAGAACGAGGTGTGGCAGAGAGTTTGCTGTATAAATACTGTACAAAATCTCTCAAGTTCAAACTGTGGACATTGTTCAAACCATATTTCCACAAACTCCTAATCATCACCTGTCTCTGATAATTAGTGCACCTTAATACTTGAATCCAACATCACAATCCATCCATGGGCTGCTCAACAGGAACAGCAATGGCTTTATCAATCAGTTGTACCCAACACTTTGATGAGCCACTTTGTATTCTTCATTAGTGCTGCATTTGTCATTGAAACATAATTAAGATTATATATATATAAAAAAAAAAAAATCTCAATTCCAGATATTTTTCTCAACCTGAAAATACAATATACTTGCAAGGGTGTGTTTTGGTTTCATGCACAATAAACAGGTCCAGCAATCAATCAAGGCAATGAGAGATTGATTAATTTAACAGAAATGACACAATTAGCAGCTTCTACTGTTCTTTCGGTGTGTGCACGCCTAGTCTTGGGGGCTCATTAGCGAAGGTTTACTATTGAAAACAACTTTTGCCAAAGGTTAGGAAGTTTTTTGCCCGTCATTCTCTGGATTCCAATTTGTTTGTAGCTGATTCTTCCCTCTGACTTTAAAGCACTTTGGCACAGATTTAATCAATTAGCCTCTAAGAGTTGGGCATTTAATGAACTTATGGCCTGTGAAGGTCTGTGAAAGTTAAGGCTTAATGAGGTCCTGCGTCCAAATGGCTTCTTAAGAGTGAAATTGGGCAGCCCACTCCTCTGTCTGTTTCCCTCAAGTTTGAAGGGGTTTCGCATGCTCTCCTGTAATTGGACCACGATAACAGGACAAGCAACGGCAAGAGATTGAGCCCACTTGATTTGTGCTGCCATGGAATCATGTGACACAGCTGCTTGGATTTCTGAGAAAAATACAATGGTAATTTTCTGGATCTGAGTGCTGTGGGCACTGTCACATTCAGAAGAAGAAATGGGAAAATGAATAATGGGCTGAGATTCATTATTTCAATAGAATTACAAAATTCCCTGATAAAGCCTGAATGGATGGATGGTGGGTTCAGTATTAAGAGGGGAGGCACAGCTTGTGCCGTGTGACTTTAGACTGCAGAATAGATAACAACATTCACAACTAATGTCACGGCAGAGGAGCGTAGATGCAACAGTTGATGCATCTTTTTGAATGATGTGTAGTATATATCTGGCTTAAGTAGCTGTCTTCACAGAAGTAGATTTTATTAATTAACTTTCGACCATGTCTTCTGTTTCAGTCACTTGTCTTGTAGGGGTTCTTTCTTTAAATCACCTGTCCCCTGTGGTTCTTATCTCTAATTTCTCTGTGTCAATTTCACCGCAGGTGTTCTTTCCCGCTCTCTCTCCTCCTCCTCGTCTTCACTGGACTCTCGGCATGGGCCAGCTGCCCGGCCTCGTCCACTGCCAAGGCAACGTCTTCCTGCCAGACAGCGAAGGGAGCGTGCTTCCCTGAGTCCCAGGACCACACCCTCGCCGGCCCTCCGCTCTTCTCCTGACACCAATGCATTTACCACTACAGGTCTGTAACATTATATGCTGAATTGTGTTAACACTGACTTTAACAAAGACCCTCATTATTTCAGGATTTTCTAATAATTATACAGTTCCAATGGAATAAAACAGAGCAGTAATGATCACAGGAATGAAGCACTCTTTGTTCATCTCTCCCAGGTATTCGAAGCCGAACCCCCTCAGCCAGTAGCTCTGTGTGTGGAGGCCCTGAGGTGCGCCTGGGGGAGAGGGTGCTGGTGGTGGGCCAGAGAACTGGTGTAGTCCAATTCTATGGAAAGACCAGTTTTGCTCCAGGTAAGTCATTAAGATTGTTGCTCTCCCTGCAAAGATTTGACAGTTAAAATCACTTTGATGTTTCACCATCAATCAGCTCTTTATGGTAGATGCTTTGCGGCGTTGCTTTTCATCATCTGTGTAATCTGGATGGCACTTCAATCTCTCGCTGGAATCATTAGCACAATGATGTAATCAGCCTTATTTCCATAAAAAGAATCAACCTATGTCGAATGTGAATTGTAAATTGTTTTTAATTGCATTATTTGAAAGGTGAATAATGCATATGCATATTTAAATGCTCTCTGAAGTTTAATTTGCATGGAATATTTCTGCGATGATGCAAAATGAATGTATATCAATGTCATGGTGTCTCGTAGCTTTAGCTCTGTTCAGAGGTATGACTAAACACCCCACAGTTAAAAAGATTTTAAAAATCATTTTATATTTAACAACAAGCACTGAGACTTATTCAATAGACTGCCCAGTTGACTTTATGAATAAATTTACAGCTTTTTATGGACATACTTTAAATGTGTTTATTGTTAGGATGTTAGGGTTCATAAAGAACATCTGGGGCTCCAAGAAGAGCAAGCTGTAGTCTCTGAAAGGTTTAGCCTCATCAGTGTTGGGTATATGGTACTTAGAGTGCAGGGAAAAAAAAAAAAAAAGGATGTTAAGGACTATCTAAGATATTTATTTTATTTATTTTAAGGTTTAGTGATCAGGGACAATGCACATTAATAAAACTTTTTTTTTTTTTTTTTTTTTTAAATGTAAACATGCCAGAATTAGCCAAAAGGCTATTTTACATCTGCTGTCCCTGGACTGATGTTGAATAGTCACCCTAAATATAAAATATATAAGCATACAAATAATGCATTAAAGAATACGAAGACTAAATCTGAATAAAGATTAACTAAATATGTATTGTCCCTTTTAATAAATCATGGCTGTCGAGAAGTAAAGATTCAGAATTACTGCAGTTTTTTCAATGCTTCTCTAAATGCATCCTGGAGTTGCAGCAAACTGGTGAGCTTGTAGCTTTAGACCAAATAAATTATGGTGATTGTACAGCTTAGGTAACCTTGTTGTCATTACAAGGTTAAAAATAAGTGGAATATTTTATTTTTTTGTATTGATAGAATCAGGTTTCCAGAGGCATAAAGAAAGTTGATACAGCTAACTATGAACTTAAACGCCTATAAATGAAAGCTTTGCGGACATAAAGTTTGTATTCAAGATTGGGTTATTCATTTTCACAAATTTCTGGATGAGTGAGTAATTGATCTGAATCAAGGATGGTAGTTTTGTCTCCAAATGTAGAATGTGCATTGGTTGCCTTAAGTTGAAAACTTTTTGTAGCAGGAAATGTCAAAATTGTTTAAATATTAACACCTCTGTGCAGTATCATCATTGTAGAGTAAGTTATATGTAGAGAAATATATATGATAATTCTATTAAGCTCTCCCCTTTCAATATGCATGAGCTGCACTGCAAACTCATTCACAAGTCATTACAAAGGCAAACTCTGAGTTGGACAGAAGATACATGGATAGCTAACATATTAGAATGATGCTGCTGAGCAAAACCATTGAAACCCAGACAGAAAACAGCTCACAGTATTCATTAACATTTCGGCAGTTGTTTTCCCCAGTCATGGTTCATGTTAAATAAATACTAATGTATCTCACACCACTGAGGATCATGTTTGAGGGGATTTCAGTCTTGAGTTGCCTCTGATACTCTTAAATCAGTGCTAGCGGTGCTTTGTTATCTCAGTCTGACTGCACTGATGACTTCATCTTTACATCAAAAGCAGCTCTTATTGCTGAACATTCACACTAAATTGACTAATTTTTAACACTTTGCCTGTTTCTTCATGTGGCACACACATCTAATGTTGTAACACCCTTTTAGAAGTTAACATTTTCAGTCAACAGCTGATTGCTCTTCTGTGTGCCGTTTTGTTAGTCTATTCAGCAAACATAATTGTCTTGCTATCGTTAACACAGAGTTTTACAACTGCCAGCATTAGATGACTAATACACTACTTTCTTAATTCATGACTGAAATCTTTTTTGAAGGAATACTTCATCCCCCAAAATGACCATTCATGTATCAGCGACTCACCCCGTGTTGAACTAAATTTGTAAAGAAAACCTGTTTTTTTCTCACATGCCTCCAGTGAACAAAGAATCCAAGAACAGCATCATGGTGGATGTATTGAAGTCATTGGGGACCATGTTTAGCAACAGCAAAACTTAATTAAAGCATTCAATGAGAACTTCTCACACAACTTCTGCAGTGTAATCCAGGTCTCCATGTGTCCAGTTGTATGCTCAGTGCTTTCCAAACATGTTGCGTTAACTTGCCCTCAGCCTTCTCTGACAGGACTGGAAGTGAAGGCCAAGATAAGTTTCACCTTTAGTCCCTGTCAGAAAGAGCAGACTGCAAGGTAATGCAATGTGTTTGGGAAATACTGAGCATACGTCTGGATACAAGAAACATGGATTACATTGCATGAGTTGTTAGATTTAATTTTGCTGTCGTTAGATGCTGTCCCCAATGACTTCCGTACATTAGGTAATGTTTGCAGTTTTTAGATTCTTCGGTCACTGTGGCATGCAAGAAAAGTTTTCTTTGTGAATTTAATGAAACACTAGGCAAAGCTATTGATACACAAGTTGTCATTTGGGTCATGAGGTATTCCTTTAAGGTTGATCTCTCCTCTTAGGCTATTATATATGCAACTATCCATCAATGGTCCCTTGACAGCTTGTTTGATTTCTGGTCCTTCTGTCTTTCTGTCCATGCAGGGCTCTGGTTGGGCATCGAACTGGACAAGCCAAGTGGTAAGAATGATGGATCAGTGGGAGGAGTGAGGTACTTCAGCTGCCCACCAAAACATGGCGTCTTTGCTCCTCCGTCTCGTGTTCAAAGGTGAGTGCTGGACCTTCATGGTAGTTTTTTTTTTGTTTGTTTGTTTCTACACTCATGACTAATGGTCCCTGTTGATTTGTGCCAGTGGTCAACCGCAGTGGCAAAAACAGATTTGTCAGCTCAGAGCAGATTTTTGAAGAATTTGACAATATGCCCTGAAAACCCTGAGGTTGAGTTTTATTGCCCTCATCAATACATCTGATGACACTAATGAGCTCCTGTGACAGTGTCATTTGTGCTAGTGTTGACATATTTGATTTTGCCCTCTGTGTGGCAAACAGTCCTCCTCTGTACTTGTGATTAAAGGGAGTCCGAGTTGTTAAACGTGAAGCCTGGGGCCCTCACCTAGCATGACACCTCACTTAGTTGTGAGGCAGACAGCATCATCCCATCTTTAAATATGCTTTATTGATAATGAATATGTGTTTATTGTTTGTTTGGGTAATATTTTCAAAACAAAGTATGGAATATGTAAGAGAATACTTACAAATGTTGCATACATTTGCCTTGTAAGTACTTGGTAGTGCTTTTTTTATTGAGCAAATATATTGATATGTCTCACTGTGATATACATGTAGTAAGTGATTTTTACATTTGCTTTGAAGGGCTTTAAGGAGGAGAACATTTTAATCAAATGAGAATCAGAGTAAGGGCCCTAATATCTGATTTGAAAATTCTCCCTTGTACGATATTTGGGAAGATAAAAGTCTGGTTGAGTGAACTAAAAGATGTCCGTCCTTGAATTGTATTGTATGTATAAATATACATTTTGGAAAATGTAGCTATCAAATAATATAGAAGTTGAGTTTTCTGAAATGGAGAAGCCGGTGGGGAGAAAATAGGTAAATGCTGACAAAATGTTTTTGTAGAAAAGCATGTTGTAAAGAGATGTGAAAATGTACTTGCCCAGACTGTATTGCAACATGAGAGGTAAGAATACTAAAGGGAAAGCAGACATTTTTTGTCTACAAATACCTTAATTTCCTTTTTATACTAATACATTTAGTGTCATTTTTTAACTGACATGATTAATCTGTTCTCTAGGGATTTAGTTGCTTCGACATGAGGCAATATCTCTGTAAGCCACTGACAATGAAGTTAGATTCTTCAATATTTAGAAACCTTTTGTTTGCTTTGGACCATTCTGCATTCAGATAAAGAAGAATTAACTTCTTTAATCAGTCACGGACAATCACATTGTGAAAGAATCAAGGTGGTGTCATCTGCAAACATTACGGGAGAAACTATGTCTGACAAATTGGTAAATAAGTTGTAACAATGAGGAATAATAGTAACCCAAGAATGGACTTTTGGGGCAAACCACACTCTAACTGCACTTTGTGCAGTTATGTTTGCTGTGTGAAGAGAACCTAAGTCCTGTTTACTGAATATAATGCTCTGATTCACTGCATCTGATACTTTTGATAAATCCAAGTATAAATTACAAATAAATTGATCATTAGTAAGTGCTGCTTAGAATTTTAACTGTCAGGTGAAGCAAAGCCATGTATGTGAAGTTGTCTGTATGAAAGCCACCAAGATTACCCTCATAGAAAGTGGCTATCTTTACACGCACTGAATATTCAGTTTTTTGCCCTTATTCTGAAAAGAAAGCCCCAATATTCCTACTAAGCTGTTTACAGTGTTAATGAAAATGAATGAATGTACATGCAGCAGTGCACACTCCATAAATGTGTCCTAACATGTTGTATATCAGGTCAAAATATGGAAAAGTGGAAGAGCCAGAGCCTCTGGTGCCATTTTGCTTCTTTGCATCAAAATAGGATATTTTCAAAGTTTTCCACTGGTGGCAGACTTGTTTGATGGTGCTGCTATCCTCTTCCCACCCCTATACATTGCATCAACCACCTTTTTGAAAAGGTCAGCATTGCAATACTTGCGCATATTCACAAACCTGCAGATATCCAAGTCTTTAAAAATGTTCAAATGTAGGTGAGTTTCTCCTTCCGACCAGAAATGTGGAATTCTCCTTTGGACATGCATCTCTACCCCACAGCCTTGGAAACTGTTGACTAGCTGATTCAAATTCAGAATATTGTCATATTAGGAATAATAATGGAATATTAGTGTGCATGTAAACAAAGTCAGTGTTGCAGTTGCTTTTTTCAGTTGTCCGTCTCCTGTGCGTCTGACAGACCAGATTAATTTTACTCAGTATAGCTGTCTTGGCAGACTGGGTTACAAAGCATCTTTTTAGGCTTCAATACTTATTTTCTTCCTTTTTACATGAATAAGTAAAGTGATTATGTGTTAGGCTCTGAGTGCTGCCAAATGCAGGTGACCTTTAGATTAGCACTGTGCCTGAATGCATCTTGTATAGACTCTGATGGAGGACTGAAGCTGGTGCTCTGCTATTGTGCTGCTTTCACTGTGCAGCCAGTGTCTAAGTTGGTGTAAGGGCTCAGCGGCATCATTCTCATAATGATTCATATGGTGGAAATACTGTCACTAGTGTTATACTGAGTGATTTGTATTCTCTATCAGACTGGCTCTGGGCTAAGGCGAATTCTCAACACCTCCTCATGTAATTGTTTTGTTTTTTAATTTCTCTTCTTGAGCCCCATCTCTATTTCCAGACAAAGTAATATGGCATAAGTCGGGCATTTTACATGAATTATATTTTCACTTTAAAGTCAGTGGTTGAGTGACAGTTTGTTTGTATCTCATTATCTTAATAGCTTTTAGAGTGCTTTGTTCCTTGCATCACTTAAATGTGGGGTTTAAAATATGAAACTAAATGGAACACTAGTCGTGTATACTTGCAATGAATAGTTCAGAAGAATCTCCTTGACCAGGGATACTCAACCTGCTTTACCCGGGAACCACTTTTGCAAAATGACGGGGCTCTGGGAGCAACATGTAGGTGTATAGCAGCTTTTGTTACAGTTTGGACCCTTTTTTACATAGAGACAAATAACATGAAACAACTTGGGCTACAACATGCATGCACAATGTGGCCAAAACTCCCCCTGCCCTTCACGCCAGACTCATCATTGACATGTTAGCTAATCCGACTGATACCTGGTAGCCACTTTTAGTGATGTTGTCTTATTTTTGATAGGTACATTAGAATACCTTTGACTAGAATTAGGCTGAATGGTGCCACTCAATATTTTCCTTGGTAGAACCAGTGCAACTTAAGTTCAAGCCAAGCCTTTGAAATTTGGTTAATAACCTTCTCTGTGAGAAAGTGATACTGAAGCAGTGTTTTGTGTTTGAAACATCTGCTGGAGACTTAAGATAGGGACTAGTCAATTTTAGACTGGCGGGAGCTCCTTTGAAAAGATCCTCTCAGCTAAAATACACTCATCTCTTGAGGTGTCTAATCAGCCTCTTATAAAGCTCTCTGATGTGTGCAATCTGCTCTGGACATGCATTCAAGCCAGTATATCTTGGCTCAACATATAATTACAGTAAACCTATTAGCATGCAGAACCAAAAAGCAGGAAAACTTGAATTATACACATTTCACTTGGGTGTGATTTTTGAACCCAGCAGTGATGTCTGTAATAATAATGTAGGTCAGTAAATAATAATCTATCTCAGTCGTGACTTGAGTTTTAGAAAAGTGCAATGATCCAGAGAGATATGAATTTGTGAAGACATGTTCTATACTCAAGTAGTGTTTATACTTTCTCATTTTAATTTATTGCTGTTTTGAAAATTGTTTTGACATTTTTTTGATATCCAAACAGATGTTTGCTTGATTCTGCACATCAGTTGCCATTTTGCTTGTACTCCCACTGAAATTACTCCCAGTTTTACAAATTGCGAAGAGAATAGCTGGACTTAATGATGGTGTAGGAGGCAGGACTGTGGATGTAATGTATCTATAATCACAAACCTATCATTTTTCTGTGTTTCTGAATCAGTTCCAGCTGCAGTGTATGTGCATATTGTGCTGTTGGTTCTTAAAAAACAAACAATGCTGCAGTGGCCAATATTAGAGCCCATGTAAAACTGACAAATAAATCCCCAGTTGGCACTTTGCCTGCTTTTCTTTCCTATTAATCACACTGTTGTAGAGATTTTGGCCAATTCCAGCTGTTATCAGCCGACCTAAACAGTCCTGATGAGGTAAACAAAACAGCGTTAACAATCGTTGGTAAAGAGCTCTGTTGGAGTGATGAACACTATTGTTCCAAAAGGTGTTCCTCATTTGGTGTTTTGATGATGTCAGAGGAAAGCGCTGGAAAACACTTAAAACAAATCCGAGCTCACTTAATACTTTGATGCTCTTCAACATTAACAGCAAAATAAAATCTTGCACAATATGGATGTGAATAGAGTTGCCTCGTACAGACTTGTTACCTGTTTTAGTACAATCTGTGTTTATTTGGTACATACAGCAAAGTGATGCATCATAGCAACAACAAACATTTAATTGGGGGATGATGCACCTATAGACAATAGGTGCATCTCAAGTCTCTTAATTGTCATTTCCTTGCTCCCCAATCCTCGCTTGAACCGTAAGTCATTTTGATGCACCATTTTGAAGACCATCAAAGCTCTTATTTTTGCTGAGGAGCTAAGATTAGGGAGCCAGGAGCGATGAGCAAGGATACACAAGAGCTGCCTTCACAAGTGTTAATTTGACCGACATGCCCCTGAATTTTATTGACTGGATGCTGTAGCTGATCGGACTGATCTGACACGTAACAACCCACAGAAGTTTCATACTGGAGTGAATACAGATAAAAGATTAAAGTGAACTGTATCACCCCCAAATTTGATATTTTATTTGTTTTCTGATTCACCATCTTGTTAAAAAATCAGCTGCCTAAATTGTAGGTTTGAACAACAAAAGACAGACAACTCTCTCTTTTTATTAGACAGATTTTTCTTTTCACAGTCTGTTATTTCCCCCATTGACTTTTATCATAGAGACAATTAAAGCCAGAGAGAGTCTGTCTGTCAGCAAGATGCACTTATCACATTGCTGATCGTCTTTTCCAATCAGTCACATGTGAAGCTAATCACTCCTGAGCTTCAGGTTTGTGAGTTTCATCATTTAAATTTTTTTTAAATGTTTCACCTAAAACAAATTTCTAGTGTCAGAAAGATACCATAATTATATTCTGGATTACTAAAAAATGAATTCACAATCAGAATATCAATAAATACAGGTGTAAATAATCAATAAATAATTCAAACGCATTCTGTGCCTGTGAGCAGGACTCGGTACTAATGCAGAACGCAGGTTGTTATTCATGTGCAGATGTGCAGGTGCTTGATAAACAGAGAGAAAACACAGCTGCTGTGCCAGTGACAATTGTGTCTTTATTACATACATATATATTATTTTATGTGTCCAGATACGAACTCCATCAAAAGTCTCTTCAGCTATGACTAACAGCTGACTAACAGCCTGTCCAGCTGTGATCAGCTGCTGCTGTCATCAGAAATGGACGTTGCTTCACGTGACAGTTTGGAGGAACCAATGTCTCATTTCCCCCAAAACATATTTCATCTGTCTTCCCTCCTCCCATGGTTTACTCGCGTCTCTGCATGTATCCCTGGTGAGAGGGACTACCACACAAGGAAAAGACGTGAGAGAGGGAAATGTGGATGCTATTTAAGAGACTTAAGATGCAGCCAATGTCTAAAGCTCCTTTCCCTCTGGATAAAACCCCTGCTTACACCAGCTAACATCTGGCTCTTGTATTTTATGGGAAAGGTTACAGTTGGCGTTCACTCCCAGGATAAATGACTCTGCAGCAGTCACAAGTATTTATCGGCTTCAGCTCTGATCTCTTTGATTGGCAGTGATGGAAATATGACACCCAGACGTGATGCAGTGACAGACGACCACAAAACTCCTTCTGTCTTCGTCCAAGCAGCGTTAGAGCATTGTTCAAAATTTAGTTGGCACAGAATTAGAGATAGACTGAATAATTGAGATACAGTGGTGGAAAAAAGTTTTCGGACACCCTTAAAATTTTACACAATCTCAAATATTATCATGAAATATTTGTGGAAAAATCTTTTTTGTGTTTCAGAAGGTGTGGCTGCATTAGACAGATACAAACAAATACAAATTATATTTTTTTGTTTAATGTTTACAAGAAAAACTAACAAAACTAAATTCTTGACAGTTTCAATATGTCAGTTCTCAACATTGTCGGTATCAAAGTCAACAAATAACAGAGAATGTGTTCAAAACTGAACAAAAAATAATTAAACCATCACATCATCAAATTAATATTTAGTAGTCCTGCCATTGGCACATAGTAGAGCTCCTAATCCTGGTTGGCATGTTCCCCACGAGCCTTTCACATTGTTGAGGGGTAATCTTGTCCCATTTTTCTTGAATTACTGCTTTTAATTCTTCTAAATTCTTTGTTTATACTTGAAACAGACCTTTTGATAATCCACCACAGATTTTCAATGGGGCTCATGTCCGGGGATTGAGCTGGCCACTCCAAGACCTGGATACTGTGCTCCTGCAGCCAAGTTCTACTGGCCTTGGATGTGTGGCATGGGGCATTATCTTGTTGAAACATCCAGTTTTTACCTCGACGGAACAGTGCACGCGCAGAAGGGAGCATGTGGGTTTCGAGAATGGTACAATACTTGGTAGAGTTCAATGTGCCATCACAGACAGTGAGATGACCAACACCAGCAGCACTCATGCATCCCCAAACCATGATACTGCCTCCACCATGCTTGACATTAGGTACTGTACATGCTGGAGATAATGCTTCACCTGGCCTTCTGCGTACCCTCACATTAGTAGGATGAAGATAAAGCTGGAAACTGGACTCATCTGACCACAAAATCCTCTTCCAATTCCTGGCTGTCCAGTTCTTGTGTGCCTGGGCCCAACAACGCCGGGCTAACCTCTGTCTCTCATTGATCAGGGGCTTCTTGATAGCCTTGTAGGACCTTAAGCCATGATCTAAAAGTCGGCCACGTACAGTGCGGGTGGAACACTGGACACCAGTTTGGTTTGACCACTGCTGCTGAAGCTCCTGTGATGTCATTTGGCGGGTTTGCCTGCACATGCGGATCAGGATGCAGCCATTTCTTGCTGAAGAAACCCTTGGATGCCCATATCTTTGTTTGTCTTCCAAGCTGTTGGTTCGTCTGTATTTCTGCAGAGTGTATCCAACTGCTGAAGGACTGCATCTGCACATGGCTATCTGGCGGCAGCTGTACCCTTCCTGGCTGAGAATCTTTATCTTCAGGCATGTTTCCTGCGTTAGGCTCCTTGTTTTAGCCATTTTTGTGTCTGAAGAACTTTCAAATGTGCTGGCTTTATGTAGACACGAAGCTTGGCAACAAAAAATGTGTCTTTTAATAAAAAGAACGACCTTCATCACTGGTACCAAAATGACCCAATGCTCAAAATTTCTTATGTATTTTTATGGAACCAATCAATTTAAGCTTTTGATGGCTTTTTTAGGATTTATTTAGTATTTTGGCTGTGACTGTACTAAAAGAAATTGCACTTGAAGACCTAAGAGTGATTCTTAATGCAATATTTCACAAATGCATGGGGTGTCCGAAAACTTTTTTCCACCACTGTATAAACAAGATTTAACCATCACTGGCCTCCATGCTGCTTTTTTCTGTTTATTGACCTGTTTTCCGGCCCATCTGAACCGAACGTGATGCATTTATGAGCCCTGAACCAAAACTATTAGAGCCACATGGATAGCTGAATTAGTAGATGAACAAAATAGTACCATCTTAAATCATTGTATATTAAGTATTAGTAGTTTCTTTGGTTCCAAATATGCATTGTATCTTTCATACAGGTTTCAGATGTATTTAACACTGAACTTAACATGAGTTAAATCTGTCAGCGGTAGCATTTGGATGTTTTTGCATGCAGTACGTGGCTAAACCTTCCTTCATCTCAGCGCTCTGTTAACCTCTATTAACCCTGTTCTCACTTATGTAAGGAAAACGAAGGAACCACTGCCATGTTGACTCGTTCAACTAGTGCATGACTAAAAGCAAATTCCTCTAGAGGCCTTGATATTGCTGCACATAAGATCACGCTTGCACACTTCACGCAGAATAAGTGTTGACTCAACATATGTGTCAAGTCTCAAGGTGGCGCTTTATGGAGATCATCTAATCCTGCGGGTATGGAAACCTCTGTCTGACATGCATATTTACAAGCCACTAAGTTATTCAGCACCAGGCATTGTTTTGTTTTTGCCTCACATTTTCTGCAAGTGGTTAAAAAATGTTGACCTTTTTCATTGGATGGCACATTAACAGCATAATGCCTCAAGTGTATAATGTGTGTTATAACTGGATGAAAGCCATTACAGTTTAAAAAGCAGTTGACACCTGAAAAAGTGATTGTGTTTATTCTGAAGGAGGGCGAGGTTCTTCAGATCTATGGGATACATTAACACATTCCACCTTTTATACCTAGACTTTATCAGTCTCTTCCTTTGCTGCTTGTGCTTCATCTCAGTGCAAGTCCACCATTCAGGGGGGAGATTTCCTCTTCTCTTCCCATCTCGTCATTGCTCTCCCTGTTTTTTAATCCCACCCTATCACAACCCATTTGCAAAATGCAGCATATTCATATCCTTGTTGCCGTTCACAGAGAGGGGACCATCACCAAATGTAGACCTTGTCAGGTTATTTAACTCTAAAATATCACAGATACATAGGAGTAGATTCGTCGTGGGGACGGAGGGAACACATCCTCTTCTCGCTATTTAGAACTTGTTGCATTTGACCCCCCCACCCCCCCCAAAAAAAAAATGTACGTCCTTGGACAGATATGTGGTCGTTTTCATGCATTTTCAAAATGGTCTGACTGGAGATAAACTCTGAGTCAGTGTTTCACAATCAGTTGTCTCATGTTGAAAACTCAATGAGGGTGCCTAATTGTTACTTAATGTGATACGTCGCTGTATGTCACTCAAAAGTTTCTGTCTTTCCTTCCTCTCACAGGATCCATGGATCTGTTGATTGCCTTTCAGAGCTCTCCTCCTCACGTCTCAGCCATCCTTTCAGTGGTGAGAGTTCTGCCTTCATTGCAGGCTTTGACTCAGATTTATTTGAAATGTGCCATTGCATTTATTATGCTGTGGGTGCTTGTGAAGTCATTCTTTCACAAGAATCTGTGTGAGAGTGCTTGACTCTTGTGATTGCCGTGCAGGGACAATCCGTCGCAGTTTCAGCACATCATCGGCCATCGCCACCCCCAAGGAGACAAGCAGAAGAAGCCCTTCTACCAGGTGTGGCTCTCTTTAACGTCATTTCCACACAGCCCTCACATTTCACCCTCCCAAATCTTTTCAGCTTCATCCTAAGCAGTGGCAGAATCAATACCGGTAAGAAGCAGTGGTATTAGTCAGCAAAGGTTCCTTTTTTAAATGGCCAATGCATGGTTGTGACCAGAATGAGAGAGAACAGGGAATTGAAGATCAATCTCTCAAACATCAAGCTGCCATCAATCTCGCACTTACTTTTGAGATGTTCTTTCACACTGCATACCTTTTCTCATAAATCTTTCTTGCTGTATTTTTTCCTGGGCATCCACAATTCATCTCAAATAAAAAATCAACAAAAAGAAGTCGCTCCAACCCTCACCGTCGGCGCTGGAGTACTCTCAGCGGTGTTCCCGGGAGCACAGCAGGGTCCAGCCCTTCACCCAGCTCTGATGGACAGGTTTGTCTCCACGTGGGCATGCAGGTGCTGCTCAGCAGTGCCAATGAGATGGCATTCATCCGTTACCTGGGTACAGCAGACTTTGCCCCGGGCCTTTGGCTGGGTCTGGAGCTCCGCACCCCTAAGGGCAAGAACGACGGCTCTGTGGGCGGCCGCCGTTACTTCACCTGTCGACCAGGCCACGGCGTGCTGGTCCGCCCCAGCCGTGTCACCTACCGCGGCATCAATGGTTCACGCTTGGTGAATGAAAGCAGCTAAGGACTGTAAGAACCACAGTGGGGCGGGACGGGAGGAAAATTTGACATGTTTTGACTTTCTGTTTCTGATCTATTCACAGCAAAAGATTTAAGTTTAAACTTCTTGTTCTTTTTTTCTGTTGCACAATATTTCTCATTTATATAGTTAATCCTCTGCGCTCAGAGGTGTCGTAAGTTACAGTAATAACACCATGTATTAATAGTTCAAATTAAAATTACTAGATTTAGTTTTTGGAAAATATAGGAGGCAAAGAAAGCACTTTATAAAATAAACTTTAAATTCTTATTAGAATTTGTCTCGGCAGGATACAGGGGGGAAAAAGTCTTAAAGACATAAAACACTGCACTACTTTTAATCTGATTGCACTGAGAAATGATATCAATCAATATGATAGATCAGAATTAGATAAACTGGATGGTATGGATGTGCAAACATGAAAAACTATTTCTAATACCCAAAGCTAATTTTGATCACATCAAGTAGAGATTTTTATCAGATAATTTAGGTGGTAATGTAGCTTACTCTCTAACCAAAAGTGTGCATGTGTTTGTGATAACGTGCGCGTCTGCGTGTGCATGTGTGTATTAATTAAGAGCACTTTGAAACAAGAGCGAGATTGATCGTTCCAGGGTCGTCATGTGGCTCACAGATAATTGATGGAAGTTGAGTCAAAACTGGATTTTCACTTTATGAATCAATGTGAGTTAAACAGAATTTAATTAAGCCGAGACCTCTTTGAGCCTCCATCAGAATACATCCGCATCAACACAAGTTGTTTCCTCCTACATCCATCAGTGTCTGCCACAGACTGTCCATTTACCCAACAAATGATGGTTATGTTATGCTATTAGCAGCAGAAATCTGCGTATTGCTCTTTTGGATATGAGTCTGTTATGGCAAACAGCAGACTGTTATCAACGTAAAGGCAGTGGTGTCATTAAGGTACAACCCCAATTACAAAAAAGTTGGCACACTGTGTAAAACATAAATAAAAACAGAAAACACTGATTTGCAAATGCTTTTCATCCTATATTCAATTAAACACAGTACAAAGATATTTTTAATGTTCAAACTGATAAACTTAATTGTGTTTGGTAAACAAACACTCATTCGGAGTTTGATGCCTGCAACACGTTCCACAGAAATGCCTGGGGGACATGACATCCATGATTTCCCAAAAACAATTTGAAATATCTACTCATCAGACCAGGGCACACTTTTCTACTTTGTGTCAGTTGAGCTCCGGCCGAGAGAAGACGGCACTGTTTACAGATGTGGTTGATGTTTGGCTTTTATTTTGCATGGTAAAGTCCTAACTTACATTTGTAGATGCAGCGAAGAACAGTGCTTTTTAAAAGTGTTCCTGAGCCCATGTAGTAATATCCTTTTATACAGTTATGTTGATTTTATTACACTGTCGTCTGCAGGATCAAATGTCACAGACATACAGTACTGGTTTTCAGCCCTGCCCCTTACGTTCATAGATTTTCCCAGATTTTCTGATTCTTTTGATGATGTTATGGATTATAGATGATGAAATCCCTGAATTCCTTGCAGTTGTGCATTGAGAAACGTGCTCCCTAACTGTTGGACTATTTGCCCATGCAGTTTTATACAAAGTGGTGAACCTTGCGCCATCCTTACTGTCCCACTTTTGTTGACTCTGTCCCAACTTTTTGAAGCATGCTGCAGACGTCAAATTCAGTACGAATGCATATTTACAAGGAACAGTCATTATTATTAAATGTCCTGTACTGTATTCAGTTGAATATAGGTTGCATTGTGTTTTTTGTTTTACACAGTGTCCCGATTTTTGGAATCCGGTTTGAGCAACATGTTCATGATAGCTGGGAACACACTAAATGATTGAAAGCCTGAGTATAAACCTGACTTGTGTTGCTGTTCAGGATTCAAACCTCTTTGCTTTGGTTTCCTCTCACTGAGCATCAGACATGTCAGAGCTGTCACAATTTACGTCACATTTTCAGTTTTTACAGCCTGAATTTGAAAAACACTAAATGTGACCCTGTAGTTTGAAAGGACAACTGTAATATCAGACCTGACAGCTTCCCGGTACAGTATGGTATCATTTCATTTGTTGCTTACCACAGTTCAGAGCTGTGGATGTGGCATAATTGCATTTGACGCTTATTTAAGCAGCTTGACACAGGAAATATGCAGCCATCCAGAAGTTTCAAGGATAGAGTTTGCTATTTGATTAGAGCTGTCTGGGCAACTCAGCAGAGAACAAGCTATTGATTGTGCATGTGGAAAACAGGCCCGCTATTCAGCAAAACACTCATGTACCATCCAATTAAGGTGTGTAGGCCACAACAAGAGCTGTAGAATCTCCAATGGCCTCCTCTCATTGATCCGTCTGCCCCCTTTGATTGAAAAGCAGCGGTGGTCGGAGTCCAAGGTTGTCTGAAATATCTGCCACAAATCCAACAAATGAAATGAGTGAAGGTTTTAGAAGTGCAGTCCTTCCAAACTCACTCTGAAACATTTAATCAACACTTTCTTCTTTAAAAATAGCTTCTCATTTGCATTGAGGCCATCTCTGTGATCATTTCTGTGGCATTTGTTAGTGTTCCTCGTTTCAGATCTCATCTTTAGATCAACTCACATATTTTGGTGTATCTGCAGTCCCAATTGTATTACAGCATGAGCGATTTTTAAATTCCACTGACGGGTATGAAAGTCTTTTGACGCTGTGTTCTTGTGGGTAATAGATTGTTTTTTCATGAATTTCCTGATAAGTGTATTTGAAGTGTGAATGTGTGAGAAAGGGCTTTGGTCTGATGCATTTACATGTTGTGGAAAATAACAATATTTGTAAGAAAAAAAAGAAAAAACGAAAATAAAAGATTCTATTCTAATTTGACTCCTTATCTCCGTGACTCTCTCTTTCTCCTTTGGCTCTGTGCCTTTATCGCGTGTGGTTGTACTAATGAAAAAGAGGTTTGCTTGACTTTCTTGGACTGTTCATAAAGTGCAGAGGAGTGTTGCCTTCAGGGAATGAAAATGAAATAGCACAAGCACTTTGAAATGGTTACACGTCTGTTCACTTACCATCTGATTCCACTGGGGCTCATCTCAGCCAGAGCTGAAAAAGCCTGCTGCTGGAGTGGCATTGTTTGCTCACCGCCAGCCTGGGCACACAAATTCAAGTTTGAGTGTGGGTGACATACTCTATTATGCCACAATTGTGGAATAAATAGATGTTTGAATTGTTGCTTTAGATTGTTTTCTATGCTCATTGCTACTTATGTTTGCAGTCCAAACAGGAGAGACAAAACCAGGGGACAGGATCCAGGGAGGCAGTGTTCATCCAAACTTCTGACCAAGAGATTAATTTAAAGGTGAGAATGAAATGGTACAGTCAATGGAGCACCAACTAAAACACAAAAATAAAATAAAAAATCTCCAGCAGTAATGTTAGGCAGAAAACAGTCACAATGTTGGAGCAGCATCAGGCTATCACTTACCCAGGGAATAAAAGAATATTTTTATTGTATTACACCCCATCACTAAAAACAATAGATAAGATAGATGACAAAGTCTTACCTAAACTCACTCTTTATTCTCACATATCTCATTCTTCTTTCTAACTTTGAGGTATTATCTGTCCTGCCTGATTTGAGGCAGATAGTGAAGTTGAGAATAGTGCTGATGGACAGCTGGAGCATTCTCCTGAATTAATTTACTTAAGCCTCAGTGATGTCTGCCTGCACTTTGTCTCTTGCAGACAATTTGTCTTTGCTTTCTTAAAAGAGGAACTAAAGAGTAAAAGGACGCAGTATAAACACTGCAAGACGTAATAAAACCCTGATTTATATCTTCAGCACACATTACTTTAATCCTCATATGCCCATCATAAAAAAAACATTTTGATGTAAATGTTTGCAAGTTGTTAACATGAGAATTTTCCTATGGCCACCATCCACCCCACATGACATGAATGTGGCATATGCCCAGTTTGGTCACGGCTGACCTCACACCTTCCAACAAAAAGACCTACCTTTTAGGAGACAAAGCACCGCTGATCCCATCGTACTTGTGAAACAGTGGATCAATTTTTATTCTTGCAGGGATGCTGGAAGGGTCAGGGGTCATTGCACATGCAGCCTACATGTTCTTTGTGGAGTTGGAGAAGCCCTCCATTTGTGGTGTGGATGTGGTGTTGCAATGGGTGCAAGCTCAGCACTGAGTTGATTGTGCTCTTAGTCTGTGTAGGACTTGTCACCTATCCTGTCGTTTTCATGGACAGGGTTTTAACGTGCCGCTGAGGAGTAGAGAGGAGCCCTGTTTGGTAACCTCATGACTGCATCTGTGCGTTGTTTTCTGCGTGGGTGCTTTTCTGCTGACTGTCAGGTTACTTGTGCAATTCAGCACGCACATGTAACCTGACTGTCAGGTTACTTGTGCAATTCAGCACGCACATCGTTGTGTTACATGCATCGAGGGTCAGCACCTCAAAGCCTGAGGCCATCATAGTCTAGTGAAAATGATGGATTTCCCCATGTGGATTAGGGAGGCAGTAGTTGCCAAAACAGAGGAACGTTCTAATATCCTTAACTCATGGTGATGTGTTAGCAGTGAGAGTGAGATTTTTGATTTGAGTTTTGGCGGCCGGATATTTTCATCAGGTTAAAATAATGTATATAGAGGGACATTTTAGCTGGTTCTCTTTTTTGATTATTTATTTAAGTTTTTTTGTCTTTATTTCAGTACAGCTAGAGAGTGACAGGAAAGGGGGAGAGAGGAAGGGGATGACATGCAACAAAGGGCCACAGGTTGGAATCGAACCAGTGCTGCTGCAAAGGACTCGGCCTGCATGGGGCACTCACTCTACCTGTTGAGCTGGAGAAATCACCACTTAACTGGATGGTTTAACTTCAAATAAACACAAGAGGATCAGCTCTCAGTGAATAGCCTCCTAAGCCCTATGAAAAGCTATTATGGCAAGGCTTAACTACACAGACCAATGAGCAGTGATAACTAACATGTCTTTGGGGTCATCGGGTGGGAACCTCCTTTCACCAGTGTTTTGTGTAGTTGGTCCCACGACACCTCCAGGAGGCTGGACAGTGATCTCTGGCATCCCAGAGACACTCCCCTAATGCCAGGTCTCACTGCTCCCCGCACCGACCCAACAACCTCATTTCCTTACATTACACATGGCTTCACAGCCCAAACAGCACTGCCACCTTCAACAAACCCAGGCTCCGTTTATTTGAGCTCCAGGTAGAGACAGTGCCAATACTTCCTTTCCTAGCACATTCACTATACTCTATTTCACATGCTACATAGCATAACTCCAATATAAGCTAAAGTTAAAGGAGATAAATAAACTCACAGGATCAGCAAACACACTCACCTTGCAGCATGGTCTCAAACAAAAGGGATTCAAATAGGCCACTCCCACACTTAAATAACCTTCCACTTCCTGGATTTCCTCCTAAGAGGACTGATTGGTGGATCTCTCCACTTGATCTCAAGGAGTTATGCACCCTGCCTAGTAGGTCCCCCTGCTGGCCCCCAACTGACATTATTCCTCCTCATCCAAATCCACTGACTAGATCTAGCTGCTTCATCTGACATGTCCTTCACTGTATTCCTCAAACTCTGTCCCCGCACTCCGAGTTCCCCCAGGAGCAAGACAGCAGATCTTGCCATGAATCCCCTACACCCCACTTCCACTGGACAAATCCTAGTCTTCAATCCTCACTGTTCAGCTTCTGCTCCTAAGTCTGCATATCAAAGCTTTTTTCTTTCATAAGCTTCTTCCACTGAGTCTTCCCAAGGAACTGTCAGCTCAATGAAATAAACTATCCATTGACTCACTGACCACAACACTGTGTCAGGCCTCTGATTGTTACAAACTATTTCCTGGGGAACAACAAGCTTTCCCCCTAAATCTACTTGCATTTCCCAATCACAAGCACCTTCTAGGAGGCAACACCCCTGCCTCCTCATTACCTTATCCCTTCTGTATTTCTCCCTCACAGACAAACTGAATTGCTAAACTCCTATCCTTAACACCTTCTGAATTCACCTGTTTTCATTTCCCTTCGATGCCTGCAGCTAAACTTTTCAACGCCTGGTTATGTTGCCAAGTATACCGGCCTTGTGACAAGCTAACTTTACAGCCTGACCAAATATGCTTTAAGGTTGTGGTACGTGAACACAATGGGCATGATGGGTCCTCATTTACCCACAGTTTTAGGTTCTGGGGGGTTGGTAGCACATCATATGTAGCCCCTACCAGGAATCTAATATGATTCACCTCCATACTCCACAGGTCCCTCCAACTAAACTTCCTCTTCTCTACACTTTTCCACTTCAACCACTTTCCCTGTTTAGCCTGGGCCACTACCTTTGCACCTTTGCAGCTTTCTTTTATCTTTGAGACCTGCTTTATTCCATACCGGTTTGCCTGAGCCAAGCCCCAGGCCTCCACGGCTAAACTGAACATTACCTACAATCTCCGCATGCCTAAGAGCTGCCTCTGCCTCCTGAACTGCCGATCTCGGTTTCCACTTCCTCCCCTTGGTTGGATTTGGAACCACACTTCTAACTACCACGTCCTTACTCCCAGATAACAAGAGCTCTGTCCTGACCTTGGTACATTTAAATTCCTCTGTTAAACTAGATACTGGCAGCTGAAGTATGCCTTTTCCATACAATGCAACACTACTTAGGCGCCTAGGAACGCCCAACCACTTCTTAATATAGGAGCTAACCAACCTTTAAATTGTCTCCACAACAGATATTGGAATTTCATAAATTGACAGTGGCCACATTAACCTACACACACATTGTACAACACATTGTACCATCTACTAAGCTCTTTACTGACTTTTCCCTAATGGCTGGGATTTCCTCATCATCTATATTTAATATGAAAATGAGTTCATGTTTACCCGAGATGCATTTGAACCTAAACAGAAACTTAAACACAGACACAGTGAGGCTGTTGTGTGTATGCACATTTAGTGAGCAGTGTGACAACAAGCAGACCAGGTCATAAGGTGGATCTGAAAGCAGTATACTTTCTGATTCTCTGTAGCAGAATCAAACACTCTGCAGCCACTTTATTTGCAACACTTGGACACTCTATTGCAGCTCAGTACAACAGCTCAGCTATAGCTTCTACCTTTATAAGTTTACAATGTCCAGATTTTGTTCTTAAATTCTGGTTTAATGCTAATGTCATAGTTAAAGGTGTTGTGCTGGACTACATTACCTACAGAGGTGTTTCTAATTTGTTGCCCTTTCCATTTCAGTACATGAGGGCACAATAGTAGAAAAACCTCTGTATATGTTCATCACCATCACTGGCTATGATCTCATTGCTAACACACAGAATTCTGCTAACACCTTTGATGTGTAAAAATGGAGTGTTACAGTCAGTGTGAAAGTAGACTGTATGACAGAACAGCTAGAGAGACTTTACAGGGTATAATAGTGACTTTTAACATTGTGAATGCCACTTTGATTTGAGTCTTTGAGAAAGCAGCTCTGAAAAGGAAAAGGTTCACCTATTGTTGCTACTTGTGTGAGTGCCTATGTCAATGACTCGTATACGTCAGCGGAGACGGTGAAAGCAGCTTGCAGAGAGCTCCAGTGGATGAGCAGAGTTGTGGGAAACACAGCGATGCTTCTGAATTCAGCCTCTCGGCATGGTGATGTCTTTGTTGTCTGGAAATCATTGGGCAGGACAAATGCCACATTTTTGTTAACTCGGATATAGCTTTTGGACAGGCTTGCCTCTGACACCATTTTGCTGTTTAGCTCCTAACCCCCTGCATGCTGTATTAACATGGTTTGTTATCAGGTGCACAAAATGAGATGAAGGCAAGAGCTGAAACAAAGCTCAGACAAGATGTACCACAGTGTGGTGAGAGCTTAGCTGCACCCTTCAGCCCTTTTGTACCGAGTGTGGAGCTGATCCCTGATGGGAGACAAATGATGTCAGTAAAACCATGAGGAAAGACTCCCGTCTGCTTTTAACAGGACGGAGAGCAGCACCGGCACAGCTGGCACTCCAGAAATACAGTTTGCTATCGCTAGCAAATACATACTGGCAGCTCCACAAGCTCCTACATGTAGACATGTTTACAATACAGGGATAATCCTGCTGGGGTCTCCCTTCACCCTGTCAGGGCTTATGTGCAATAATGACCAGCTCACTGTACATAATCCTCCTTATTACACAACTGCTTTACCAAAGTGAGCTGTAACGGTTTGACATGAAATATTGATTTAAAAATGATTTTATTTGTAGCATGCTTCAAAGCTTTTTCCAATCACTAGCAAGGCCCCAAACATTGATGTAGTATCTGTAACAGGATCACTTAAATCTAAAGAAACACCTCTATGTTCAGATGCTGTTCAGCCTCTAATTCAGGGGTCTCAACCTCAAATTACTGCTGGCCAGGTTGTTCTCCCTCCTACAGTCAGGACTCTTTTTTTCCTGGAGGTTGGCAGATTTGAGCAGAAGCAGTTGCATATTACGCCACAAAAATATTTTTTAACCTTTATTTAAACTGCCTTCTGCCCTGGCAGCCTATTGGTTAAGGCACATATCACAAAACTACACTGTCCCTGGTTCAGGCCCAGCCGGGGACCTTTGTTCATTTCCTTTTCTCCATCTTTCTTGCCATTGTCAACTGTGTGTCCTTCAGGTCAGCCTTTTTGTAGATTTAGAAAGGCACTTTGGTTCAAGTGTGCTTCAGGCTGTATTCTCATAACTGCAGCCATAGAGACCATGGGTCATAGTACAGTAGCTACAGTATTCACTCACCACCTCCTTTGTGGAGATTCAGGGACACATAACCTTGGCAAAACAACATGTTTGGGGGCAAATAACTTCCAACACTTGTCTCTTAGTTTGACAAAAAGTAAACAGAAAAGGACCCCCTGGATTAGCCATTTCTTTAGACTTCCTTTTGAATTTTTTTTTTTTTTTTTTTCGCCAGGGTCAGTGTTTCTCAAATCTCATCTCTTATCACAATCAATCAGTTATTATAAAGATCCATTTTCCTGGGCTCTCATTTTGCAGTCTTGCTAGAAGATTAAATGATTAATCTAAAATAAAAGACAAAGAGGTAAAATCCCAAATATATTTGCGAGTCTCATGACAAAAAATTATAAAGGTACAGGGGGCCTAATCGTCTTATGCGGCAGTTTGAGTTTGCTCCTATTCAATAATCACAAATTTGAGTTTAAAGAATAAATTAAAAATAGTCTAACAGAATAATGTTTTACCATCTGTCGTTCAGTGCTTCGGGAATATCATCTTTTTGCCAGTTAATTTGATGTTCATTATCACCAAACTTCAAAACGTTCTAGCATATACAGTATGTTTGGTGTCGGCTTCTCCGCCCCCCTCACATCTATGCAGCCAGTGAGGATACATAATGTAAGGAGTAAGATAGAAACTGTATCTGTCCTCCTGCTCCCCCCTGTAGAGTTGGTACTCAGGACTGGTTGTCTTTGCTTTGTGAAATACTTTGTAGAGTTGGGCTTCTCTGTTTGGTAGCTCACTGTTGTTTTAACAAGCTGCTGTAACATTATAAGCTGCTGTAAAGAACTATTATTTTACCACTGGCATTTAACCAAGAGAAATTCCACAGTTAACAGAACAGCTCCAGTAGGACGCAGTGACACATCTTCACAGTCCTGCATACAGGTTTCAGTGCACTGGCCTGGTGTAAGGGTTTATGGCTGCTGGTGGAAAATGACTGAGTCTTTTATCTCGAAACATAATTCTTGGATTGCAACACTTCTTGAAACTAAGGTCAGACTGAATGTCAGTGAAAACCAGCGCAGCATCTTTATGAGCACCGTTTGATTTTCTCATGAATGTCTAGGGACTTGTTCTCTTCTTGCCCTTTTGTTTCCTTGTTTTCCAGCTCCTCTGTACTATCTAAAAGAAGTCGGGGTTCTCATTGAGCCACAGCACTGCGTTTATTTTTGTACAATGCGTCAATCACGACTCAAAATGGTTCGTATATGTTTTCTTTTATCATGTCAGTTTGTTCTGTCTTTCACTTTTTAGCTGTTTTTATGTCTTGTGTAAGATTTTCTTACCTTCTTATTCTAGTAAGGGGCAATAGAGTCAAGAGTAGTAAGACACGTGCTGTTAAAAAGGGAAACTAAGGCTCCTCAGTTATAAGTTAAACCTACAGTTGAACATGGCAGGGAAGCTAATGTAAGAGTCTCGAAAACCTTTTAATCTACCACCTGCAGTCAGCTAAAGACATGAAGACAGACATGCTGAGTGGAGGTGGAGGCAATACATCTAAAAACACTTTTTTAGTGAGAGACTGAAATTCTTTGTCTTGATGCTGTAACATCAGAGGACGATAGGGCAAGTGGGGTCGCTTAATATGCAAAGGGGAAAATTAACAGAAGCCTCAGTGAACCAATGGTGTTGCTGGTGATCTTTAAATTATAAAACAGCAGGCTGCTTTGACCCCTGTGAAAACTGGATGGGAGGTCCTGTGCACCAGGCTGAGGGCGTGAGGTCAGTAGCTGAGGTTAATGGCAGCGTGTAGAATCAGGAAGACTACAATCATCCAACTACAGAGTCAAGTCTGTGGTCTGTGGTGCTGTGGAAAATGCTTCTGTTGGGAGCATAAAGCTCGCCTCTGCTGGAACTGAATTTGTGGGATTAGTTAATTTGTCACGTAAATGTGTTTTCTTTCTATGAGAAAGCTTTTATATATCACAAATGAGTAATCTGACCCAAAGAATAGATAGCAGTTGTCCAGGTCACTAATGTTGGGGTGGGTTCAAATACTGTGTCACTCAGTCCTGCTTCATAATAAGGCACTTTTCCTGCCTCATTTGTAGCACAAATACAGTCTGTAACAAACTTGCCCTTGATTATTGTTTTTTTGACACACAGAGATTGAATTTGTCAAATAATACACTTTAGAAACTTGATAGTTTAAATGAGGCAATTTGAGGATGTCAGGGAGACCATTGTTTGCTCTTAAATTACCTGTCTGCTGAGCTTTAATAGGGTTTTGTTGGAGGTTGATGGATCTTAGTGACAAACTGAAACTTTACTGATCTAAAAGGGAAACTTGAGTATTTTCCCATGTTTTTGTGTCTATGGGTGAGGCAGCGTTAAGCCAGAGGGCTACAGCCAGCATCCACGAAAGGGGCTTCAATGTAATCCAATAGGCCCAGACAGGATAATTACAATTGATTGATGATTGATTAATGGTCTTTAAGAATTTGTGAATATAGAACATGTGAAATTTAATTGATCCACTGAGGATCTGATTCTAAATTAGAAACAGTCTCCTATTACATTCTAGCCATCAGTAGAATGGTGTAATTTGAAAGCCTGTTTTAATGACTAACATCAGCAAAAAAGGGAGCAATATTACTATTTAATGACAAGGCAGTAAATTTGGGGAGTACAAGAAGAGCATGGCGGCAACATTGGAAAGTTAAGCTTAAAGGCTCTCTAAGTCTTCCTAAGCTTGAAAAGTTTTTGTAACTTTTAACTTTTAAAGCTACTGGCTGACTAGTGCCAACAAGTGCAGGACAAACCAAAAAACTAGGCCGACAGATGCTCACCAACAGCTCAACACTGACTAACCGCCAGCCATCAGCTTGGTTTCTCATGGCCTTTAGTAGCAATGGCGCACCGTTAACATACGTCCGCTACAAGTGCTTATTTTTGCCACTGCCACTGACAGGCTCAGATTGTTATTCTAGTGTCTGATCACATTTTGGAAAAGATCCTTACAGATAAATAAAACGCTTCTTTACTTTGGCTGATCGCTTTATCCAGTGTGATTGCTCCAGTCAACTCAACTTATGAGACTTCAGAGTGAGACTTAATTAGACCATAAGAGACAGGTTAAAGTGAAAGGTAAAGAAAAACAGTTTATCTTTGTCAGACACTTGTAACAGTCTGAGCTTGTCAGGGGCAAAAACAAAAACCTTTCAGTGGACATAAACTGACATTACACACAGTCCCTCACTGTTTACATTGCAGTCTGTGTTGTGGCTGCCAGCTGCAGCGCTCTCTCTCAGTACTGGACCAATTTCAAAAATCATTTTCTCCATTAGTCACTGAGACACAAAATGTGTGACGATAGATTCCAGGTTGAAAAATACAAATGTTTTTGTTTAAATAACTCCATACTGAACGGTGAGGTTTAACATAATACAGGGGTTCATGATACCAGTGGTTTAATTAGCCGGTGCACAGACGACTCATTTGTTTTAATGAGCGCCACCTCTTGCATCCATTACTGCCAGCTTTTACCAATACCACTTTGTGTCAACACCATTTGCGCTGCCAATAACTTTTAAAGCTACTGCCGTCAAACTAGGAGTCCTAAAATAGTGGAGACGTGACAAATAAAGATTTGATCTTGCATTTTACAGCCCTATTTCTGCACATAGCTGTGATGTGTCAGTTTTAATATGAAGATTACCAATGTTAGCAATTAAAGGATGTTACACTAAACAAGCTGCAGTATGTCTGTGGTTGTGACTTCAGCAATTTATAATGTAATTATGTGTGTCAGTCAGTCTAATTAACTTGGCCCCGATCCCAAAGAGTGCAGCAGACAGACATACGCAAAAACAGTTATTATATAGTAATTTATTAATTTTGGAGAATGTCTTCTGAAGGGCAATTTACAGCTTTTACCAGAGCCATAGTACAATACTTTATAATTACAACATTTACAGGTGCAGTTAAGTTTGTCTTTACATCAAACAATGGTCATGAGCTGTGAGGGGAACACAGAATTAATGCATTTACTGTAACACAGGTACTGAGGACAAAGCAAAATACTTGTCATTGGCCAATATTTACCTTGCTCACTGACTTGGCCCACAGGAATGCATTAGTCTTAATCAGTCACTCAGCACTGTGACACACACGACAGCTCGTCATTGCTTTACAGCAGAGGGACTGACAGGATTGCCAAATACAGTCAAGCAAAAAGCATCAAAAAATGACACATATTGTCGTCATTCACCGAAATATCAACACCGCCACGCTCATGGCTCTGTCCTACTGACATACTGTATGTATCTGTCCGGAAACTGGAAAAAAAAAAGCAGACTTCAAACAGACAGTGAAACACCAGGTGTGTGGAAATGAGCAGAATACGACTCAGACTCAGGTCTCAACTTTCATTCACACGTGGAGCGAAAGCAGTTTGTATTCAAACTTTTCACTCGGACTCATTTGTATTCCGCAGCAGTCACCCTATAATAGAAAAGATAAAATATGCAAATTTAGGAACGTAGAGTGCTTCGAGATGGCAATTTGAAGGTTAAGATTGATTCAGCAATATCCACTGTGTTTCTATATCCAGACAAAAAAAAAAAGGGAAAAACATTTTTTAACAAGAAATGAATTGATAAAAGGTTACTGAAAAAGCCATAAGAAAAGAAAAGCCTCAACTTCACTGTCTCAAAGCTCCCCTTTAACAGAATGGAGTTGTGAACAAAAGGAGAGTCCACAGAGCAGTGATTTCAATAGTTCCCAGGGCAACGGCTTATTACAAATCTTCAGCAATAGTAAAAGTTGAACTCTTAAATGTTGCTGAGTGCGGCTCGCCTTTCATCCTTTAAATTCTTCAGTCAAATAATCTGCGTCACTGCTCTATTTATCCACCTACTTCTACACCTTAAAGGTCACTGTGAAGGCCATGACTGATTTCCTGTATGAGTGTTATAACAAACCATTCAGGAAACTGAAGGTCCATCATTTTTTTTTTTTTTTTTGGGGGGGGGGGGGGGGGGGGGGGGGGGATTGTTCCATCTCTCATTTTTTCTTAACATATTACCAAGAAAAAACCTAAAGTGAAAACCGGTTGATGTAAAATGAATTTGTTTGGATCTGAAGAAGCATGTTCATGAATAATTTATAGAGCCACTTCCAAATAATAAATAAACAAATGAATAAATAAACAAGCAGGCAAGCAAACATCAACAAACACATTTTTCCCAGTGTTTTTTTTTTCTTTTTTTTTGTATAAATGTCTCTGGTAATCCAGTGTCCGATTCTGTAATATCCTTGAAAAATAGTCAAGTTATTTACCACACTGTTGTTTTCAAAAGGATGTGGAGAAGGGACAGTGTGAGGGTTCTGCAGTAGAACGGACACATGTGGCTTGCAGCTGTAGACAACCTTTGCAGCTGTTACAGTCAAACTGGTCACCAAAGTTTGTGACTCAAAGTCTTAGGTTTGGCAAAATATAAAGATTTGAATCCTCATCATAGTCCATTCTCACAGACGAGAGACATCCTCAGCTGTCAATGGACACATGGCAAATGTGCACGCTCTTGGTCATAGCCAGATGGAAAGTTGTCCTCGTGTCCTCCTGTGCCATAAACTCTATTTGATTCTTTCTCAGCATTCTCTCTCATAATCATAATCCCTCCAGCGTAGAAAAAATACATTTTTTAAACTCTTAAAACTAGCCTTTACTCTTCATTTTGCCTCCCGAAGCTTTTTTTTTTTTTAGTTCTCTGATGTGCTTTAGCATCCGTTGGGGATTTCAACACACCTCCAGGGTTCTCATGGGAAAAGCCTGATGGAGTCATCCAGCTTCGTTTCAGCGAGAACTGGAGGAAGGAACCAAAATGATGGGATGGTAGGGGGTGGTGTAAAACGGTCTCTGTCCTGACACAGTGTTGCCTGCTATGTGTCCTGAACACACAGTCTCCAAAGACAGGGCCTGAAAAAGAGACCAGTGGTACAGGCATTTGGGCTAAAGCACGGTGGCGTTGTGGCCCTCCATCCTGGGCAGCCTGGGGTCCTGTACTGTCCCCATGGTGACTAGAAGTGGACGGCTGTCCTCAGACATACCTGACCGACTCAGGGACACTGAGGTGGGAATTGAGGCCCCCCTCTGGTGGGCTGCTGAGGACATGGAGATGCCCTGCTGTGGTGTAGGGGGTGGAGGAGGGGGGTTGGGATTACCGTGGGCGGCCTCCAGCGGCAGGCCCTGCTCCTGGTACCCGTATCCGATGTTCCCACAGGGGAATCGTCTCAGTCTGTAGAGGGGGACCGGGGGCAAGGCGGCTGAATCTAAAAGCAGAGGTGACTGTGCAGCAGGAGGTGGCGGTGGGGGTAACAGAGGTCTGCAAAGACCTTGCTGCTGCTGCTGTTGCTGATGGTGCAGCAGCTGGAGTTGGTGCTGCTGCTGGAGCTGATGCTGCTGCTGGAGCTGATGCTGGAACTGCTTGTGCTGGTGCTGGAGACCCAGCGCCCCCGCCACCTCAGCAACAGTCCGGCCCACATGCTCCTGCCCCTCGCCAGGCACCCTGCCACTGCTCCCTCCTGCTCCCCCCACCCCTCCCTGCCTCTGCTGCTGCTGCTGCTGCTGCTGCTGCTGCTGCTTCCTCTGCTGCAGGAACCATGAGCCGTATGTCGGGTTCCAGAGACTGGTGCTCTTCCCGCTGTGACCCTCCTTCTCTGGCGGGTGGCCCTGGGTGAAGGCCAGGTTGATGTGGCCTCCCTCGGGACTGGGCTGGGTGGTGACATGAGGTCCCTTGGCAGTGAGTGTAGAGGTGGCTGTGGAGGTGACTGTGTTGGTGGTTGTCATGGTGATGGAGGTCTGTGTGTGAGGCTGCTGGTGCTGGTGGAGGCATGGCTGGGGCTGGGCCGACATCTGTGCTTTGGCCTCTGATGCTGTGCTAGTCACGACAGCGTGCTCCCCACCTCTCCGGGTCTCTTCTGTAGGATAGGATGGGGGCGGCTGCGGAACCTCCCCGTCAGGCACCTGGGCGTTCACCAACACAGTTGGAGCGGAGGGGTCGTCAGAGCGCGTCGGTACACGCTCCTCCTCTTCGGGGATGGGTCCATACTCTACAGGCAGAGGCATGGTCACCACGTCAGGGTCCTAAAATGGAGTCGACCATCAAGAGATCAGTTTATTTTTGTGTTAACAGTATTAAATCGCAATTTAAAAGAGACACATTTTTCTTTTTAAATTACATCATTTATAATTAAGGAACAAATATGAGGTGAGAACACTTAGTCAACAGTTTCTTCAGCTATAATAAAAACTGCCAAGTGTAGTCAGCTGTGGCTAATTAAATAAATGATTTAACCACTGAGTTAACCATAGTACATGAAACTACTGGGTGTTGCATGGATCATATTCTGATTTATGCCTGTGTCTGTTGTATTTATGGTTGAGCACAGATGGCTTCCTCTTGTAAGAACATGTGCCATGAAAGAGCTTGTTTAGTCAGTGGAGCTAAAGTTAAAGTAGCTACCGCAAAGAGCTGTAAGCTATGTCATTAGAGGTTGTCAGTCAGATGCCAACAGTTTGTAATGTTACACATACAGGCTGATACTGATGAATTTAATTCCACTGTGGAAGTCATTATCATGTAGGAAAAAGAGTGTGTAAGGTAAAATACAGGTCTAGAATTTAAATAACATCTTAAAAATGTGAGCAAAATATATATATTTTTTCCAAAGAATACTAAATGTAGTGAAAGTTGATCATCTGTAGTTGACCTGTGAACAAATGAGGAGCTCTGGACTGGGGTGGGTCACCTGCAAAAAGGCTGTGTTATGTGAGAGAACTGTATTTATATAAATTCACAGGCATGAGAGAAAATTAACTAAATACGGCGGGTAGTGGGTGACGACAAGAATTATCACAGGCATTGAGCCGGCTGTGTGGATGCTCAGCAGCTTCTGCTTGGTCCAAAAACCGTATCAGGTGGCACGCTGACAAAATGTGCAGCGGACGTTTAACAAAACAATTCTGGAGCAGAGGATGCAGCTGACTGATAGCAAGGGTGCAGGTACTTTGGATAAGCGGACAGATGGTTACTGGAGAAGCGGTTATCTTTGTGCCACTTTGCATCATCACCTCAACAACAAGAGGGAGGTGACCGAGCAAATGCCGTGCACATGTGAATGGGACAGTACATTACCCAAAAGAGTGGCAAAATGGTGTGTTTCATCATGGGTCGGTTTGTGACACTTATAATATGGGGTCGGGGCCAGTGTGGATTTTCCTTGGAGGTAACTTCGGGTAACGATACGGCTCAGTACTGAGCTTTGCAGGCTAGCGATACAGGCTTGTTAAATTTATAAAATATATCCACAATTTAAACCAAGCAGCACTGCAAAATCACATTCAGATATTTCCCTCACATCTCTTAGTCCTAAATTGTGTATTCATGGCAGCAGAATCCCACAGAGTGCTTTGTTTAGTTACCTGTAAGCAGTAGTCAATTCTCTCCAGGATAGTTGAGAAGTTAGGCCTGTCTTCAGGCTGATGCTGCCAACTCTGAGTCATTATACGATACCTAAAGACACACATTAATGGGCAGACACACATAACACTTAATGAAAACATCTCCTCCCACTCCATGCAGATGCAGAGAAAACAAAAAGACACAGAGGCTGACCAGCACCATGTCTCCCGCTGGTTTTTACAAATGCCAGATTGATCTCTTTTGACAAAATATCCCTAATAGCCGCCTCCTGCTGCTCTGAGCGATTGTGTTTAATGGGTGATGCAGAGAAGAGGAGGAACTAACAGTGAAGTTAAATCCTGAGATCTGGTTTTAATTGCTGAGATTATTCCAACTGTAGCTGCTGCTTTCAGTAATCAGTGTGTCCTGTTGTGAGACTGTTTTGCAACTTCAAATTAAGCGAACATCATAGGTCCGTGTTTATTTTTCAAAGAGAGAAATACACATTTACACGGAACATGCAAGGCAGGTTGCGAAACAATATGAGGAGTAATCTGCAAAGCTGTGGCCAACAGGTGTGAAGGGGAAAGCTGTGAAATTCCAGAAAGGCCCAAGTGTATATAAGTGAGAGAGAAAATGTGTGTATGCATCTGCCCATATATGTTTTATAATAGAGCTGGCATGAAAGGCGGCATCTGAAAAGTGAGTGAAAATATAGTGTGATATGGAAATGGTTTTTAAGCTCTCTATCAGCTACCCATGACTTCCTCTAAATTGGGAAGCAAACTTGAAAGAAAATTGTTAATGTGGTTTTCATATTGAAAGTGCTGAGCGCCATCTCCCATAAAATGTTCTGACGCCTTCTAGGTCACAACTCGTTTACGTGTCAATATCAGCACATCATCAGAGCCTTTCATGTCTGCCTCTGAGCTTGTGTTTTTTCCTTTATGCCGCCTATGTGTATACTATCTATGCATTACATGCTCTATCTTGTTTATATTGTAGAGAAACTTAATTAGACCTCATGGGACCACATTTTTATTCTGGTCATGTGAAGCACATGAATGCATTCAGCATCTGTGAGCGGATGTGCACTTACACTGGCCCAGGGCAGTTTTTAGGTGGGTCCATCCTCCCACCGTTGGTTACAAACTCCAACACCTCCTGATTACTGCGACTTGGATATGGCATGTAGCCCAATGAGAAGATCTCCCACAGCAGAACCCCAAACGACCTGCAGATGATGCGAGCACAGATTAGTTCCAAGGAGAGGAAGACTAGAGGGTGCGACTAAGGACAATCAGGTTGTAAATTATGAGCACCATCAGAGCTGAAGCTGTAAAGGATAAGAGCAGAGGACAAAAGTGAGATAGAGACAAACATATGGCTCAGGATCAAAGGCGTTGAAGGGCAGAGGAAGGTGAAAAGCAGAAAGCGAGATAGGGGGCATGTTCGGACAGCAGTCGTCTGAGTGTGAAATATAGGTGGTGACATCACAGTGAGGGTGAGCTTTAGTCGTCACCGAGGCCAGTTGAAGAGAAGTGTGAGGGATTCTCACCATGTGTCTGTTTTGGATGTGAAGATACCCTCCATGAAGGCTTCAGGTGGCATCCACTTCACTGGCAGCATGGCGCGCCCCCCCTTCCTGTAGTAGCTTGCCCTAAACACACGCACAAACATTTTGAATGGCAAGATGCTTTATGACTAACCACGTGGCTCATAATAGTAATATAGTTTTTATTGTTTGCCCACTAATAATAAAAAAGGGAACAACTGCAAAATGAAAACCAGCATCTGTAGTTTGCAGCACTGTCACCATGGCAACACCACTGCCCTCAAAAGCAGAGGGTTAAAAAAACAGAAAAGAAAAGAAAAAAATCTAACATCCAGCAATTAATTCAGTGTTTGTCAGTGGCTATATAGACACTCTGATCCAATCACATTTTTCACATTTTTTTTCACGTTGGCGAGAGATCCTCTAAGAACTCCTTATCTCGCCAAAAGGGAAGAGGGAAATTTTTCGCTGTGCCGAGCCCCGTCTAAGCCATTTTTAATGCTGTCTTGTGCGTGCTGTCGGTAAAGAAATTATCTGATGTGTGCTCTATCTGATTGTTGGTGCTGATAGAGGTCACTGCCTGGTTCATCTCACCCTGCTCGAGGCACACAGCGGGGACAAGACATGAACTAGGTGCCGCTCGGCTCCCCATCCATCAAAGTGTCCACACAGGAAAAAATGGACACACATCAACATCCGAGTTAAGTGGTGTCAGCTGTGTTTGGCTGGAAACAGCATCATTTGGCATCGTTTGCTGTTGCAGAGGAGTAAATCTGTTTGCCCCGAGTGATTTTGTCATAAAAATGACACTTTTTGTCCCCAAGCAGTTGTTTGTAAACATGACAAGTTGTTCATAATAAATAGGACTGTAATAGCCTATAGACAGGTTTGTAACTGGAGGGTTGCCAGTTCCAATCCCAGGGCCTTTTGGGAAAGTAATGGAGAAGCAGGAACAGTCTCTCTCTCTTTGCCTTCAAAAACTAGACAAGTAAGTGAAGCACCAACTGCTCTGCTGGAGCTACACATGGCTGAGCAGGGAAGGACTGTAATTACAGTGGGCAGCTCCCAGGTGTGAATGTGAAGCAGGATGAGAAAAGAGCACTGGACTCAGTTGCCGTACCCCAGATGAATAAAAGCTAAAAACAAAACAAAACAAAAAAATACAGGAAAGAAAAGAATGGCAAACACATCAAAAGCAGGGTGGCAAGGAATAAAACAGCTTGGATAAAATGTGGGACAACAACCAAAAAAAAAAAAAACAGACTGGTTTTGGCAGCCAGAGCTCCTCAGATACGGCATCCAAAGCCCGGGGGCATGGGCTGCATGACCCATCACATTTTGTCTTTATTTGTCTTTACTTTAGGACGATTTCAAGCTGCGCGTTCGCTCACTAGGGGCGGAAATGTCTGAACTACTGTTAAAAGCCAGAGCTATGCATGCTTTAAAGGTAATCTGTAAAATTCAGTCCAAAAATCATATGCAACTAGTCAGGGCTGTTTCAAGACACTCTGGGGGCCCCAGGCAAGAGGCACCTTGGAGGCCCCCCGACGTGGACCGTTACCTGCCACAAAGAGAGAAATGTGAACGGCTCGTTTCTCCTCTGACACATCGCATGGCTAGGCTGTTCAGGTATTTCTAGGCAGTCATGAAAGCAGCATATTGAGTGCCAGGTGGTCAGCGTGCGCCGTTATTGACCAGCATGCCGGACATGGTCTCAATTTACATGGCGCGTGAAAAGAGACAGAAATGCTGTGCAGTCCCGCACAATGCAGGGCGTCTGGTCACCCTACTTAGCCACTTGCAAGCAGCAGCTAGTAGGGGGCCCCATTAGGGGGGATTCCAACGTGTTGTCGTTGTTGCAGTCTATAGGGGTTCCATCATATTGTCATTGATATGGACCAATGTCAGCCATCTCTGGGGGCCCCCTCCAGCTCGGGGCCCTAGGCAATTGCCTAGTTTACCTGTCTGGTTGTGACGACCCTGCAACTAGTGCCAGAAAGCTAAAACAAATGTAGCCAAGCCTCAGCTGCCTTATTGAACCAGCTGAGGGAAGTCAGCTCCATTCAAAGACAAAAAAGCTTTTTATTTTTTAGGGGTCACTGTTAAAGTCTAAACTGTTCAAACCTGTACATTTCAGTGCTCCTATCAAGGAATGTCCTTTTCGTATGTAAATGACCTGAGTGAAATGCTGCGATAATCAGATAATAAAGTCCCAGTGTTCTCAAATCAGTACTTCCTAATTAACTGCATTTCAGCTTGTTACTATAACTAAAATTGGTCAAATTTGTTTGCCTCGTCGAGCTACCAACATTATTAAGTATATAAAAAAGTTTCAACCATAAAGTTTGATCAGGTTTGTACCCTGTCTGCTTTTGGGCCAGAATTGGCTGTGGCTGCCATCTTGTTTTTTTTTTTTTGGTTTGTTTTTTTAAACATAGTTTAGTGTATAGTGTTTTTGCTGCCACCCGATGGCACATAAAAGTGTCAATAGACGAGGACAACAGGTCTAAGTGATGCATTATTAGGTATTGCAGGAGGTCTTCAGGGTATACTAAGCTACGATTTTCTTAAAACACGATGTATAGACTCATACAAAAATAATCCCTCTCAGTCATCTCTTATGACCCACTAGATGTGCATGGCGGTGTATTTATCTGCAGAGGCTCTGTCCTCTGCTTGTATTTAGTTATTTTCTTCTTATTTTGCTGTGTTCAGCATGATCCCGGTCACAGTGCTCAGGTGAGGTTGGGGCTTTTTAGCGAGGCAAACCGCCAAGCGGGCAGAGCTGAGGTCGGCTTTCACTGTTGATGGCGATTCTATTTACAAACAGTAGCAGACAATTTCTGCATATTATACGTTTATGGCTTTTGGTGTGATGTTTCCTCTAATGGAATTTCAGGTTTAAAGATTAAAAGGAAAAGAAACAGCTGTTTTTTTTCCCCCGCACAGTATTGACACAAGACAAACAACAGAAACAGCACCGATCATTTGGTTTGACTCGCAGCTACAGCTGTGTGTCTTCAGGGGGGCAGTAAGTAGAGACGAATATAGATGATCTGCTGTCAGATAGTATGGCTAAGAGGAAAATATATACTTAGCAAACTATTGGCATCAGAAGCTAGCCTTGAAGAAAATTACACATAATCAATGACGCAGAGAAAACACTAGTTGAGTCTGTTTGCTTGACAGATTAGCTACTCACACTGATTCAAAATCTATCACTTAGAATAACACAATCAATTCAATGATGGGAATAAGTTCTTCCATTTTTAGGCCCACAATTACAGGACTGAATTCTGCCACCATCTTCTCTGCTGTGCCCCCCGACCAGTGTCCTTGCTGTCTGTCCCAGTAAATAAAATAGTGAGGGAAGTGGACTGTCTGAAAGACTGCGATTAGATCAAAGAGCTGTAGCAGTGGACGCTCATTGGATCCTGCGTTTGTTGCTGTATAAAGACTGATTTCAGTGATAAGAAGCTTACAAAAACTTAATGGCCACAATCCTAAATTCATTGTTGTTATATAGTTACAGCCACCACCTTACGTGACCTCTGCAGGTTTAACACATCGCTCAAAAAACAGAACCAGAACACATGAAACTTTTACCCATTACAAAATGCTGGAACAATTTGAAAAGATTGAGGGATGGTAAAATGGAGAGCTGATAATCCCCCCATCAGTGGATCGACCTCTTTTTTTTAGTGTGGGGTTTATGGACATATTTATTACTACTGCTAACACCACTAACACAGACTGAAGGCTGAGCTGCAGATTAGGGTGACTTAAATACAGTCCCAGGAAATCTATAGCACAAATGGAGGTGTTTTTATACGTGTGCGTTTTTTCTTGTGTGAGCCATTCAATGTGCAGAGGGGAAGCTGGGAGATAGAGGCAAAAGACTAACAGTAAGAGACAGAGGCGTCGAGCAGACTGTGTTGAATGGAGAGTAAGATAGAAGAACATGCACCCGAGGACACAATGTGGAGCCTAATACTTGTGTCTGCTCATTGAGTTGGATGTCTTTGTTCTGCCTTCACTCTGTGTGTGTGTGTGTGTGTGTGTGTGTGTGTGTGTGTGTGTGTGTGTGTGTGTGTGTGCGTGCGTGCGCAGGCTGACATTAATAAACACAACCTAAAGTCATGCTAGACACCATTGTTAATAGTTGCTATGAAAATGTGGTCATTTAAGGCAAACACCAATTCTTTTCTGAGAGCACAGTGAATTTCTCTTCATCGTGGCGGCTGTTTACCTCAGGATGATTACTGACTGGCAGCTTTTGTTTACCCAGCTTTTTATTTACCACCACATCACCGGTGTGCAAGCATGCGTGTGAGACTATGCGAGAGAATTTGTGCGTGAGAGAGGAAGTCCATGGAACACCATGTGCAAGCACGCCTGTGGCTCTGCTCCCAGAATATAAAAAGCTGACATTAAGCCTTGTCCCGGTCCCTCACTGTGACGCCTGTCCCCTGGGACGGCCTCAAAAGGACTCCCATGTCCCTTCGTCACTTAGCAGGAGGGCCACATCATGAAACAGCAAAAATAACACACCGACGGCATAGCGCGCAACCCAACCATCCCTCCCTCTCCAAATAATAACAATGATAATCAAAAACGAGTCGCGGCGCCACGGCTCCAGGCTGAGAGATAAAAACAAAATCACATCGAGGCACCTGAAAAACTGACATCAGCAATTAAATCAAGCGCTCTTAATGCGGCTCCCCAGGGGTGTTGTGCAACAGTCTTTTCCGGATGCTCTGAGTGACTTTGCTCTCGTGTGACTTTCCATCAGATGATTCGAAAGTACTGCGTTGAAATAGCTGAATGTTGTGACATATTTCCCCTGCTCTAATTTCTTACCAGATGAAAGGCTTAGGAGATTTCCCTGCTGGATTGTGCATTCATTTAAACGGTGTCACGTGAAATAGTGGTAGCTATATTAAAAAGTTGGAGCTAAGAATAAGGAATCGCCATAGGGGCTACAGATGAGCTGTTGTAGATTAAAAGAAGGCATCAGTATGACAGTGTGATGGAGAATAAAAAGTATTTACCGGTTTAAAAGCCTTCATGATAAGTACCACGGCCTTTACAACCTTTACAATCACATGCCAAGAAGAACCCCTTCTAAGTAAGGAGCCAGTACGTCACTGAAATCCTATTTTTTCTTTTCTCAGTTTGCGTTTTGCTCTCTCATCCTGTGGTTGGAGAATTGTCCACACCCATAATTTCACTTTGGCAGACAGGATGAAAATACTATTGTAGTAAATCTTGGGGCTAGTCCACACATCCATGTCTCTCTCTCTTTTTTTTAACGGGTTTTCCTCCTTTGTTCTTAAAAAATAAAATTAAAAATCCTGTCCACACTAGCACTGTTTAAAAAAAAAAAAAACGTCCAAATTAAACACAGAAGAACAACTGAGGCACTGTCAAGAGCATGCCAAACCATCAGGCAGTGATGTAACCCTGACCCTACAGCCATGTTGGCCAATCATGCAAAGAAGAAGACAATGTTGGCTAATTAGGAGCCTAAAAAAAAGTATTACATTAGCAAGACTCTAGCTACACTCTTGGAAGTGGATTATGTAGCAGTAACCTTCATGTGGCACAGTCTGATGCCTCTGCTGCTCATTATAGTGGAGGAATAACTGTACATTTATGTTCAAATGTTTAAAAAGTCCTGTCAGCAAGGTTAGAGCCAGCACTATTTTGGCCACATCTGCCATTGCATGAAATGTCCCCTTATTTGGAACGCCTCACAATGGAGATGACGGTGTACACTCTGATGGTACAAGCCAAGAGCGACACTGACGGGAGTTTCTGAACATGTTCACCTCAGATGGAGTTTTACAGAGCTTCTGTTTCCAGTGACCTAAGATGGAGTTCACCTGCAGACTACAGGCTGAAATACACAGAAAAAAGTCTGGTTTAAAAATACATTTGTACATTTGGACTGAGCCATACTTCAGGTGAGACTGTTGGGGGAAACAACAGCAACAGTTATTTGTTCAGATAGCTTCAGATGACCTTTGCTGATGTTCAGTGTCAAAATGTAACTTCCATGTAGTGAAGCAAAATGTTGGGGAGGAAGTGAGAGGGGAGTGATCTGAGAATAAAGAATCTGACTACTGCAGACAGGAGTTTGCTTTCCATCTCACACCAATGGTCACCATTTGTTTCTTGTGACAATAAAGCAGTCTTTTCATAAGCTTGATCAAGTACACGACTCTGACCTCACCCAGACTACAACCAGAGGTGTTGCTGGGTGAGGTCAGAGGTGTAAAAGACTTGAAACTCACCCAGAGAAGGCAGTGAAACCCTGTCATTAAGTTGCCCTTTAACCATAAGAGCACCGGATTATAAATAATACTCAGAAGTGTTGGTTTTTAAATATTTATGCATTGATTAATACACAACACCATAAAGGTAATATTATTCCTGGGTTTTCAATGTAAATGTTAAATTAAAGTGATTTGATTTTAAAAAAATTTTTTTGCCAAAAAGAATATTCAGACGTAACCCCTTTCTAATCTCCAACATCTTGATTAGTAACTGTAACTGATCACATTTGTTCGTAGTTTCATTACATGTTAGTAGTAACTCCCCATCACAAAGCCATTCAAAAGTTTGGAATCACCTGTCACAAAAGCTGTGCTGGGCACAGTCTGATGGCTGAGATGACTGAATGGTTTTTCGTGCCTTTAGGTTTCAGACATTTGTCTTCACAAATAGATGTTTGTTTAAAAAGTTTGTTTTGTACATGGAAAACAGAACGCTGTACAATGGTTCAACCAGACTGACAACTGAGAGGGCAAAAACAGACGAGGATCCCTCTGAGCTATGATTCAGTGAGAATAGAAAAGAAACCCACCTGTTATTGGTAAAAGAAGCTAGAAGCCTGAAAACATCACAATGTGTTCATATTTTAACAAGATTAGGTTCTTTCTTCAGTGTCAAGTCAATAAAAAGCCAATAAAAAGCTGGATTAACAGGCAACATGTTGCTTCAGCAAAAGTATTCTTTAAACATCACAATAGAAATAGAAGGTTGGTCTATCAGAATATCAGCTGAACATGCCATGGACTGACAAATCCATTCAAACCCTTCCAATCTAACCATGAGTAGAGTGCAGAGGGCTCAAAGACAGAGAGTCCAGTTGCCCTATTATGGTTTAATGGTGACTGAAGGTCACTTGTGCTTCTCTGAATTGGAAAACAAATTCAAAATCAATGGTATTTGTGGGAAAAATAGTTCCAACAGTATCTTGCTATCATACAACACTGCAGGGACATTGACTGAACAGAGGTTTGAATCATTTAAATCCTCTTCTTTTCAGGCCAAAACTGTCTCAAAACTGAAAAGCTGAATTGGTGTTTTAATCATGCTGTTTAGTCATCGGTGAAGGAAGGATGAAAAACATTAAAATAACAGGTCATTACAAACATTTGACCAACAGAGTATACCTTTTAATATTACGTTTGAATTCAGCTGCCATCCTCCAGCCCTGCCTTAAGATTACTCCATAGAACTGGCATGTAGTGCATGCTCACTCCCCCCATATTTGTTCTTCAAAGATACACTTTCTTTCGTATTTTCAGTGTGATGTGAGCTTATTGTCTCAGAACTTATTTAGACTCAAAATCAGCTGAACCTGATCTTGATTTTGAGCCAGCCAAGGTGGTCCTGCCTGCTGCCGTACATCTGTCAGTCACTAGTACCTGTAAATGTCTCGAGCCATCCCAAAATCTCCAATCTTGGCGACGCGGCCCGATCCTTTGCAGGTCAGTAGGCAATTCCGAGCTGCTATGTCCCTGAAAGATGAGAGAAACACATACAGGCTGTCAGGTCACTGCATGTGCTTACTGCTGGATTGATGGAGATTGGTCACCTGTTTCGAAACACAATGACTCACTGCTACTGTGCGTCGAATTATGGGATTTTTAATATATGGAGGGATACTGTATTAGTGAATATTGACATTCACACAGCTTTGCTCATGCTTTGTCTTTTCACTTTTTTACTAGAGTTCCTCATATATTTGCATGTATATGAGAGCTCCAAGTATGAACACCTACAGATGCTCCCTGTTGGATTTGAAGTTGAGTGTAACTACCAAGCTGCCCTGGGCAAGTAGGTAAAGTGTATAGTTTCCTACAGTGCCTTTATAGCTCTGCCCACATGGTGCATCCAGAGAAAAGATTGAAATGTTACACCGTATTTGCAGGCAGAGTAGCTTAGAAGAGAAAATTCATAAAATTCATATTTGCACTGTACTGGGTTGGTTAGTCTTTGAGAAAATACAGTAGTTCACACAGCATGCTCTGCTCCTGTCTGGGGAAAAGAAAATAGAGCTCACACACTGTATTCTGCTCCCCAGGCGCCTAACTTTCTTATCGTCTTCAACGCACTGCTCCCTGTCATACTAAAGACAAGTGCGCACTAGGGACAATAAATACCACGAATTTAACATCAAAATAACATCATGTGACACTGTGCTCAAACTAGATCATGAGACAGGGCAGGGCTGGAAATAAAAAACCAGCAGTGATGCAAACCACAGCACGGAGCTCTGTGAGCACACAGACAGCAGCACATTGATGTTTAGCCTCCACACTCTGATGAACTTGGATATGAAATGACACAATGAGGATAAAGTAATATTTCAGACTGATTTAAACTGAGGGCTTTTTAAGACAGGGACTACACTATGCATGGTTGCCCCACTTCAATACGCCAGAAGTGTTTGGAGCTATTCAACTTATGGTGCTTCTTGAAGTTTGATGTTAAATAATTCAGTATGAAATAAAAACAACATTGTGTCTAGGGCATCCATTTGCCTCTCAGTTCAAGTCCAATTTAGACTGAAGCAGCTAAATGACTGTCGGTAAACTGAGTTATCAAAGCAGCGATAGAGAATTTCCTAAATTGTGTTATCACAGCACAACATTTCCTATTCAAGAAAAAGAAGTGAATGAATCAATCCATTTAGCAGCATGTCAGAAAACTGAATCATTTCTATCATAGCATGACTACAATCAGCACACACACACTAACACTTTAACAAGTTCCTTTCTCACGAGGTGCTGTAGCTGAATCCAAGTAGTCTTTGCTTAATGGCTTGGAAGAATTCATGCAAATGATTTACTTTTGCTTGTAGGCAAGGACGAGCCTTGAAATGCAGCAGTAGCTGTCACAGAGTGCTCGCTGAGGGCTTAGGGGAAGGACACAGTGCTGTTGTACATGCAGCACAGTGATGTGAGAGCAGTCTGTTGTTAAAACAGTGTTAACTGTAGACCTTATTTACAGCATGTTTTAACTGCAGCTTAAAGACCCATTACACAGCAGCATTAAAGAACAATTTCCGTTATTAGTCTATTTTTACACCTGAAGTTGCATCAAACTACCCGACTCTCCTCAGCACAGTGCTTCTTTTCAGGGGGCTATAATTTCCGAAGTGAGTACCAAGCCTGCTGTAAAATAAAGTAACGCCAGAGTAACATTACATTATCCACTGGCCAGAAAAGCATAGAAACACACCAAAGCCAGAGTAAGTTCTTCTCAGACAGCGTTTAACCTGTGATTTACCTGTTGGAGCACACCACAGCTCATCATCCAACCCTGTAATCCCTGTAAGAGCTGCATTTTCTGAGTAGCGGACTGTCTACTCCTCCACCCCACCTTATTCACCTGCCCTTTACTCAACCCCAAGTAAACACACCTCCATAAAAATTGAAATTAGCCTCAAGGACAGCGTTTGGATGAATTTTAATATGGGTTGAAGGCAGAAGAGCGGGCCGTATAGAATCTCACAAGCCTGCGGAGAAGAGTCGGCTATTAGATGGATTGATGGGGCTTTACTGTGCCACGTTGGGGCAAACAAGGTTTAATAGGCCTCGTTTGTCATTGGCCAATTCCTAGGAAGTCAAAGAGAGACGTAAAGGAAGAGCGATGCACTTTAATTGTCTTGATGTGACTGCAGGAGCAATTTTGACCTTTTCCCTTTCTGACATGTACTTGACTTTCCTCACAGAAGAAAATCTTTGCAAGACAGAGAAGAACTTAGAAATTCTTTGTTCACGTCCTCTGGTTCACCACCCACTGTGAATATGTATATAGAAGGGGACTTGTGCCTTGGATGCAGACCGTAAAAAGGCAAGCCGGCTACCCCATCTGGATGCTCTGATGCTAAAGTCATCACTTGTCCTTTCTGCTATCGTACGAAAGGCAAAAGGCATGCAGAGTCCATATGTTCCGCTTGGACGGATGAGGTCTGCACATAACTCTGAGCAGAAGTCAGTAAATGAATGCGAGCAAGTCTGTTTGTTGAGTTTGTATATTTTCCTTTGCACATTAGCATGCCATATGTATATGCATACCCATATGTGCTGTGTATTGTTTGTTTTCCTCTCTGTCTTGCTAATCTGTTTAGGTGGGAGGAATATAGGACCACAGAATACAATACATTCTTGTATTTGTTTATGCTAACACTCTGATGGTTTTGCATATTTACATGCTAAATGTGTGGTCGTCATCCAGTAACGTACCTGTGTATAAACTGGTTCTCCTCCAGATACTGGCAGCCCTTGGCAATGTCTCTGGCCACATTGAGAAGGTCTACCATGGTCAGGCTGGATGGGTGCTCCTGATCACACAGAGAGGAGACAGAGGAAATTACCCACAATGCATCATCAGTGAATATATCAGAGGCAGAGCTGGCAAAATGGAGGTGACTACGTTTATATGCACACTAACATTCCACCGTTACTCTGAATACAATGATATTTTGAATTTGACAGCATATTTGGTTTTGATATTGTGAATCAAGCCTTTTTTCCTAATGTAGCATTTTCCGTTTGAGACATGTGGAACATGCAGATATTATTCAGCTTCAGGAACATTCTTTGGACATGTGTACATTGAATTCAGAATATGTGCCTCTTTTGTGTTGATGTTCAGCTCTGTGCGTTGTTATGGATACATTATACACAAACCAGCCTTGCCTACAGTTTGCAAGGCTGGGGCAGAGAGAGAGAGATGCATGCCCAACAGAAAAGCCCACATTTCTGGTCGGAAGGTGAAACACGCCTTTTAAACATTATGAAAGACTTGGATATCAACAGGTTTTTGGATGTGCACATATATCACAAAGCCGACCTTTTCAAGAAGGAGGGTGAGGGAATGAAAGAGGGAATCTGTGTTTGCATGGTGGAACAATGGAACAGGTCTACCACCGGCGGAGGATTCTGAAAAAGTCTGATGCAAAGAGGCAAAAAGATACAAGTGTCTCCAGTGGTCCCACTTTTCCACATTGCAACATTATAAACAACACATTAGGGCACGTTGAACTGAGCATGCACAGCTGGATGTAAACGAGAATATTAATGAAATATTCATGTGAAACAGCTTAGTAGAAATATTGTTTTTTATGGAATGAGTGCAAGAAGGGGAACATTTTGTGCAACTAAAAATAGTCTGTGTGGTTTTAACACAAAAATGATGTTTGAAAATCTGACTGATGTGACTTGGATCGTAGTGTGCTCAATTCTGGGCGAGGTTGTGGCTTTAAGTGGAAAAAAAAAGAAATGCAAAGTGGCGTGTCTCACCAGACGGGGTCTGGTCTCCCTCAGGAAAGACTTGAGATCTCCTCCGGCCATCAGCTCCAGCAGGATGAACCTGGGCATGGCCTGCAGACTGACTCCTATACAACGCACAATGTTCTGGTGGCTGAACTTACTGCAGGGACAGAGACACAGCAGGGAGGGGGGATTAGGAGTGGCTTTGTCAGCACTGTGCATAATTTTGTTAATTGTGTGTCTCTTAGTGACTCTTACCTGATGATTAGAGCCTCCATGAGGAAGTCCAATTCGTCTTGCTCAGAGCAAACCTCAGGAAGGGTCTGTTGTAATTAGCGATGAATAGTTATGAGTTTGATTTACAGTCATAATTGTATTTTGTATGTTGTGCCTCTCTAAATGACTGACAGTATTTGTTCTTTGAAGTCTTTAACTGCAAAAAGCAATGCAATAAAAATGAGAAAAACTGCTTTTGTTCAACTTCCTGATCTCCTATCCTGAAATAAAGAATTCTTCCAGTGTGGATGATGTGTAATTACTTTAGCCCCTGTGGATCTAATTTGATTCAATCAAATTCTGACCTTTGAAAAACAGAAAACTAAAACATTTATAGCTCACAGAGAGTGGATGAGAACTCACCTTGACTGCCACTTGCAGTGGGCTCGGCTCACCAGGTATCCCCACTGCCAGCCCTTCATAGACTTCACCGAATGCACCATGACCCAGACCCCTTGAGACACATTTATTATTTACAATTAAATTCACAATTAAGATGTTACGCTGCATCATTCACGCAGGGAGGGGGGAACACAGGACGTAAGACATTAGAGGCAGCCAGCAGGAGGACACATCCTAAATATACCTGTGTTCAGAGGATGTTCACCTACAGTATGGCACTAAGTACTAGGCGAAGATGCCAAGCAGAGATGCCAGTCAGTTTTGTGTGACATCCTGCTGCAGATATCAAAGTGCAGAATGGTGAACTATGACATCAAGTTATAGTTTTATAATTCTGACGTCCCCCTTTGAAGCCATTTGACTTGATTCATGACTTAAATAAATCTCGATGCTGGAAAATATTTATGAGTCCACAAGAATAAGGAATAAATCACAAAGAGGCACCCGAATGATAAACTAGTGAACTATAAACACATGAAAGATACATTAAAAATTGAAAAGAGCCGTGCAAAAATAATTTCAGAGCCGCCTGGATCACTGCAGTAGACGCGTGCCCTGTGAGAATTCACACTTAAATATTTCAGCCTTTATTTAAACTGCTCCTTCTCACACCATGCTGTATTTACGAGTCCACCCTATTTTAATGAGGGAGATTTTCATAACAATTACAGTGAACTGCTCAATTTGTCATGATCATTCAGACACTGCTATCCTTGAGCTGATGTAGACAGGTGTTTCAACTCATGCTGAATTTGTTCATATGGTCTTTTTTAATGATATGATCAAAGTGTCACCAAGCAACAAGACTGCTGGTTGTGGATCTTCAATCTGTTACCTGGTGAGGGAGATATTACGCCGCGGCACCTCCTTCAGGTCGTTGACTGATGCTGTCTTGCCGGCGAAGCAGTAGTTGGGGTTGTAGTCGGTCATGATGGTGGACGCCCGCAGCTTACTGAGCTTGCAGTCTGGACTCTGTAGCTCCAGCTGAATAGACTGCAGCTCCGTGTGTTTACGCCTATACACTGGCGAGATAAAAAATGAAAGAGTTTCATTCCACTACTGAGATATCCACAATTTAGAAAGCAAACAAAACCTTGAACCCATCTTCTTGTAGAAAATTATTGCTGGCAGCCAAAGCACACAAAGTGGAAAGCTTTTACAGTTATTATTTCTCTAAAGACCTTTTGCTTGTACAACAGCAAGTTTTATGAAATAGAATATTCCTTTGCATCTGTGAAATATTGATTTGTCTCCATCTGATGCCAGATTTGCCTTTCTAAAATATTCAGATACATAATGTGTCAGAATAAACCCCCTACGTATAAATATGTCTTTCAGATGTGTACATGCAAAAGACACAATCATGTGTGTGGCAACAGTATGCACTAAAGCAACTAAGACCTCCTTCATAGTGCAAACAAATGCACTTTATGTAGAATACATGAGGGCACCACTCTCTCTCTCTCTCTCTCTCTCTCTCTCTCTCTCTCTCTCTTCCTCTCTCCCTAACACATACACACACTTTATAATGCTATGAGCCTTAACCTGAGCTGGGAACACATTAGTGGCAGGGAGAATTGTTTATGTGTGTATGCTTATGTGTGTGTAGGGGAGTTATTTATTTACCAAGTGCTTTCTAATGTACGAGTGCTGTCAGCCGCTGGCTAAGCAGCCATCCATCATTAGCGCATTTCATTCATCACAGACGTAGTCCAACACCTCCTCAGCTCCCACCTCGTCTACTCGTGTGCAAGAGTGTAGGTGGGAGTCTGGAAGTCTGCGAGTGTGAGAGTGAGTGTGGGTGGGTGTGTGTGCGGAGGGGATGATGGCTCAATGAGTGCATATGTCTGGCTGTAATAGCCTGAAAGCAGCCGAGCAGACGGGTGTCTGCGCTGGCCGCGAGGTTCACTTCCCATTCTGACAACAACCTGCTAAGGGCCGTCTGAGAGAGACCAGGACAGACACTGGAGGTGTGTGTGTGTGTGTGTGTGTGTGTGTGCGTGTGTGTGTGTGTGACAGAGAGTATGTGTCTATTGTGCAAAGAGAAGTCAGGAGCAGAAAATACAATACTCATATGAACCTCTCAGGCATTTAACAGCACAGTTCAGCTCTGTGGTCAGTAACAACTACTTCAACTTTTCTACTTTCTTATTTTGGTAGTTGTCAACTTCATGATATTAAAGTGACAGTTAACTCTAAAATAAAAAATACTTATTTTTCCTCTCACCTGTAGTGCTATTTATTAATCTAGGTTTTTTGGTGTGAGTCACTGATGCCTTGTTTCCACATAGCTCTGTGTGTAAGTCAATGGGATGCCCAATCATTGTACGAGAATCTCTGCTGTCTCTGATGTGTTTGCAAAACTCCTTCGTGTTTTTTTTTCTGTTCAGAATTTGCCTTGAGTACATTAATACATTTAAACTTTTGCAGCAGATTTCAGATAGACCATATGCACTGTGCCACAGTAAGTTAGCATAAAAATAAATTAGCTAGCAGATTGATGACTGTATAATGCACCTCTGTTTGTACATTTTTTATAAGTGAAAAGTTTGACAGGTTGTTGAGCTACCTATCACTGGTATCTGCTAACTGTGTAACATATAGTGTGCATGCATAGTGGATCATACATCTTTTAACAAAACATTTCACAAAACTGGCAACACACTTGACTGCCTGACCTCCTTTATTTGTCACCATGCATCATTGGTCCTGGTTTTGTCTCTGTATTATTGCATGTGCATATTCCACAAGACTGAATGACAAAAAACACTCAGAATGAACTTTACTGCCATTTCTGTCGTGATGTTTTATTTATACATGAAGAGATGCATTTCTTTGTGTTGAACACTGGGGGCATACTCTGTAAGCTATACGGAAATACAGCCGCAAAACTGTGTGGAAATCAGGCATGACTGTTGAGAATGAAGCATGCATATACTCATAGAGGAGCGATTCCTCTGTCTGCCTTCTCTTCAATATAATGGAACCAGATGGCACTCGGCTTGTGCTGCTCAAAGTGCCAAAAATACAGTTAAAAAACTCAACAGCAATCTCTCTTCCCAGAAATCATGATCCGGTTACTCAAGATAATCCACAGAACTTGTTAATCTGAGTAACTGTAGTGACCTCATACTGTAAAACTATTGGGCATATCACAAAAAAAGAGAAAAGTTTAGAAAAATAAAATTAGTTTATACAACAGTTCATGTTTTTTGTGTTCCCTTATGCTGTTAATCATCTTACGACTCCTCAGATTTAACCTTCCACCGCAGACCACGCTACCTTGTCTGGATCCACTTCTTTAAACTGAGGCACTTCAAATGCACTCATTCAACAGCGACCGATAACCTCCAACAGCCATGTCATAGCGCTTAATACCTTTCTAATCTACACCAACGCCCTGTTGGTCTGCTTAATGAATTGTGGGCCCCAACAGACAAACTATCTCACCCTGCATGACTGACACTTTGTAAAGTCTTTTTCTGTCTGAAATAAGTCCAGCTGTTGAATACAGTCACCAGTGGAAATATTGCCTTACAAAGACTCTGCCAGGAACAAAATTACTTTTCCAGCATCTTCAACTGTTACAATATTAACTGACATCCAATGACATATCTGGGCGAAGAAGTTCTTAAGACTATCAAAGAAGCACCCAGTGCTGCTTTCGAATGCTTTAACTGAAAACAGATGAAATGCTGTGAACATGACGTGAATGCTTCAGGGCCTGAGTTTGTGTATGGTGGGCTGTTGCAGTTGGGTTTAAAAGGTCATTTGTGAAACAAAATACATGCCAGTTTATGGCGCTATTGTTTATATAACCATAACCCCGTTTTACTCATCCACTGGAATCATATCTGCAGACTGATATTACACTTGTGTTGAAAACTGACATATATATATTAAATTTCTTGGTACCATAAATTGCCTTTTTACCATCCACACTGACTTACTTATCATTACTCCAGACACAGCCAGCAGCAGGGCGGCGATGAGGGCTGAGGTGCCCACAGATAGACCCAGCGCCAGGTGGGAGAGAGACGGCTGGGGAGGCAGCAGGGACACCTCTGCGAGACAAGGGGAAACAACAGCGTTCCACAGTTGTTATCTTCCCCAGAGGAGTATTAACATTCACTTCGCCACTCTGATCCCCCACTTAATTAATGATGTGAAAGCGATGACACAACAGAGCTTAGGAGCAGCGACGGCCGCTGCATGCCAATTCCCTTTTCGGTGGCAAGGGGAGATCTCATTTCACTTGTCTAAGCTGAGGAACAAATCTGCACACCGAGAGACACCATATTGAGACTGTGACCTTTTACGACCTAGCATCATAGAATTATCTACTGCTTGTCATTACTGAGAACAGATTTGCAAATCATAGGGCAAGGAGACACTCTTAGGTCATTAAGATATCATTGAAGTGGTAATAGCCTTGTTATTTTGCCTGAAATTATGAAGTGACAATCCACCATATTAATTCATTTTAGATCTACATTCATATGCTCACGATTCATCTGAGATTACAAATCATAATTGGAGAGGCAACTCAAGGTCCACAGGGGTTTATACACATTTCTTTGTTGCAGTTTAACCCAGGAAGAGGACACGGCACATGTTTGGAAACTGATTTTTAGTCAAGGTTGACGTGTTCTAATGGGCAGAGAAAGTCGCATGAACTCAGGTTTATTAGGCCCATTATGAAACGCATTCAAAATCGATTTTATAATATCGCTACACGAGTATCCAGGTGAAGCCTTTTAGCGCAAATCCTTGACATGATAAGATAATTAGCGTTTATCTGACTGCGGCACAGAGATAAATCACAGAGCAGGACACCGCCAGCTAATACTGCTATAGCTTCGTCCGTTTTCATTAACAGGTTATCGTATCCTACGGATTGATTATTATTATGAATGATTAAGGCACTATTAAAATAACGTTTCCTCAGATAAAGATTCAATAAAGTACAGTGCCTCCCAGGCTTAATTACTTCTGCAGATTAATTCATTATCTATTCACTGAGTCACAGTCTATTACAGGTACAATTTCATTCAGCTTAGCTCGTTTCTACACTTGGATTCATTTCACATACTTAAACTGTGAAACAGAAATAGACTTTGGTTTTTTATTACAAACAGTGAAGTATATGTGTGTGTGTTTGTGCAAGGACCATATGCCAGACCTGTAGCGTTGATGCAGGACACCCGGTCTGGTGCCAAGGTCAGGTCATCATCACAGTAGCATACGACACCATCCTCGGTCTCGTGGCATTCCCCGCTCTCACAATGGCTGCAGTTCTGCACTGGACTGATGAGCACCTCACCATCCCCCTCCATACCTATACACACACACACGCACACACACACGCACACACACATAGGGTGCAGAAGTTTCCACAATGAACAGGGTTTGATTAGACAACTCCAGGATGTCTCCGGGTGAAATGAGCAAAAGTTCAATAACACTGTAATGTAATTTAATGGAAATGATCCTAATTATAGGATGTGTGAGGATGGCCTTTTCTAGGTTTAATTCTCACTGTCATCACCTAGCATACAGTCTATCCACTTACATAAAGCATATAGTACATTCTAACGACAGGAACGATAATTAAATCAACAACAACAAACACCTCTTCAAGACCTTGCACTCCTCTGATAGTTGGCATGGCAATGGCAGGGCAATTCAGTCTCAACATCATGCGCGTGTCTTGAATAAATATGATCAAATGGAGGTTTGTTGGAGTCGGTATTTATAAGCCCTAAATTTACAGCATAGTCAAGAAAATACTGAGCTTTATATACATAGAAAATGCGGTGACTCCTGAAGATGCGATGACCAAACCTTGATCTGTTATACACTCAGTGTCTAGGATTTAGAGGCATCTATTAACAGTTGCTTTCATTGGTTCATCATCACATAAAAATAAGAATCACTGCTTTCATTACCTTAGAATGAGACATTTATCTTCATACAGCAGGACCTCTTACATGGAGTTTATACATGGAGAATATAGACTTCTATATTAGCCCAGATCGGACAAACCGAACACTGGCTCTAGATAGAGCCATTCGTGTTTTCATGTCAGCCACTGTATGTGCTTGGCATATGGGATGAGTTTCAGTTCTGCAACCTCAGCGCTAGATGCCACTAAATCCTACACACTGGACCTTTTAATGATATGAAAAGTGAAATGCCAAACCATTTATCTACTGGTAAACTTAAATTAATAGCCGGAGGTACCATTTGCTGAGATCACTGAAATCAACAGGCTTACATTTGGGACAGGCCTTTAATTCCTTTCACATGAAACTGTTGCTCAGCACAGATCGGGAAATACAATCAAATTGTTTATTTAAACCAGTATGAATATTACTTGTTTAAAAATTAGGCTTCAGATAATTTATCAGGTATGACTCATTCATTAGCTCTTGCTCCAACAGCATTAGAGAGTGAGTGAGTCACAGCACTTGAGGATTATGGCACCCAGCATACTGACACAACACCACTTTATCCTGTTAAAGCAATACTCACAACTTGGATTCATTTTCATTAAAAACTTTATGATTGATTCTTTTCATCTGAGGACCCTTACAGACTAAAGGAACATGAATAACTTACAGGGTAATCGAGGAATGGACACATAATTCGAGGTAGCCAACAACCTGGTTTTGTACATCCGCAGAACTTCTCTATAAAAAATGATCTGCTTGACAACCAGACCAGACGTGTAATCGAGACAGGTGTTCATCTGTCAAAATGTGAAGCCACAAAGGACTGGGCGTTTAATTAGGACTAGGCTTTTAATTGTATATATGTGTTAGTGCTGTAGTCTAGTGAAGTCAGTCTGTATTTATGACCATGAAAATCCAAAGCCTTAAGGCTGTAAAGTAACACTGGGTTCAAACTGAGAGAATGCCCTCAGAATTCTTTTCATGGTCAACTCATCTATTGTCACAGCTTTACTGTTCACATTACACTTGTTTTCAAGTGTCACCCCCGATTACAACCCCACAGATACAACCTATATTTACGTTATCGCTAGGCGGCGACCTCTAGTGGCTGTAGAAATTATGACAGAAGCAAAGGAGGAAGTCAGGTTTCAAAAGTCAGCATATAGGGGAGGTCAAGGTGAATGGATAGGTGAAACAAACAAAGGATTTTCACCTAGGAGACCCCTGTTTGTGTCCCGTGTGAAACCAAAAGTCAGCGTTGACTTAACTTATATAAATAAGTTAATTTACATAACGTACATAAACAAACACATTGATTTTTCTTAAACTCATCCAAGTAGTTTTGTGCCTAAACCTCAGCGCGTCCTCTATCATTTACGTATGAGGAAGTGTTGATCTCCTGCCACTGGTAGGGGCACCATTTTAGGTAACACCCCTGTGGGTTGTAAAGGTTAGGAACAAACAACCTATATGGTCGTATGTGTTGGAGAACTTGTTGCAGCCAGTAGAAACTGTAGGGGATGAATCAAGTCGGGGTGTTTTATTGTGTTGTGTGGAGGGCTGAGAGCCTGCAGATTTTCATCCCAGCCTTCTCTAACCCCAAACTAAATGAATTTACTGATTCTAAGTGAAGGTGTGTTAATCAGTGAAACGATCTGCTGTGGTCTCGTCTGGAACAAAACCTGCAGACTCTCCGCCCTCCGCAACACAACCGCTCCTACCCCCATAAATTCTTTACAGACATTTTTACAATGCACATAACTTCATTTAGATTTAAAAAGAACCAATTCTCTTAATTGTAAACTACAAGGAGCGAATAAGCCCTACATGAATTAGTTATAGGCTGGTCTGTGAAAGCTTGTACTGTTTAGTAAGCAAAGCAAATGCACTCATCTGCAGAATCTATTTTCTCTCATCATTCTGTTATCAGCTTTATAAGTACAAATACATAAATCTAACCTAGAAACAGTTGAAAGGTTTCGATGGAAGAATACAAATGTCTCCAGTGCTGATGTTGACTGCATACTAATGAGTGGGTGTGATTCTCTGTACTGTGGATGTTTCGACATGTTGAATACTCCATGTTACTGGAGTGAGGAAGGTGATGGTGTCTTCTCTAGTGAATTTTACAGTTTCTCCACCATCAAAGTGAGACAACTATCTCTGTACAGATAAATATTTCCCCACCCCTTAAGCTAGTTGAATAATGATTTGCTTGAATTACCATGCACATGAAAAATGATATTGTCTCTTTCAGACAGGTGGAGTGAGATTCATTGAAGCTCTCCTGGCCTCTAATAACAAGAATGTTTTCCTCAGTGCCTACCAGCATCTAGTGATTGGATATCTGTATTCTTCCTTCCTCCTTTTGAAGCAGCCGGTATTCAGGGGATTAGGGCACTGTATTGCAATCCAATTGCCTCCGTCAACATTAGTGGTACAATTTTTGATCCTATTTTATGTCTTTCAATGCACACAGCAGGTTTGTCCAGCGTCACCTGCTGTTTTTATTTGAGCCCGAGAACCTGCCTGTGCAGGTCTAGCTGAGGAGGAAATTACTGGCGTAGCCATTTGTGATTACAACTTCAAACCACAAATGCCCTTAAATGTGACCTTTACACAGATAACATTCTTTTATGTTACCAAATGATAGATATTACTACCTGATATTCCACCCTGCGTGCTATGATAATGATTGTGACCCTCTGGTCATTCACTGGTTATAAATCATGTCATTGTCTCTCTTTTTTCACGCACAAAACTCAGATTACTCAAATAATAGTTTCAGGAGGTGAATAGTCCATTTTGTGCAGGAATATACCACAGAAAGATGTATGGACAGATCTTTATTATATAATGTGTCATTTTCTTTACCAAGAGGCTACAAAAATGGGTACAGGAGTTGTTGCTAGACATGTTTGTTGTTTGGCCAGCACTACAGTTGTATCCACAGACAAAATCGAGCTTGAGGACCTTCTCAGTGGCTTTTGCTGTGAAAATAGTTCAAATAGGATTTAATTTCCCTCCTTAATTAATAACATAGACAAGTGAGAATGTCTCAGCATGTTAACCAGCTGGGGCCATAATAGAGAGGGATGAGGATAATGTGTAGTTTAATGAAGGAAAAATTCAGTGTTGTTTTAAACAAAAAAAAAGTCAGTTTTATTTACAGCTGAAATTCCCTCTGTAGCCTCTTTTTCTCCAGAGGAAATGAAGTGAGGTCGATGACAAATTGAGGACTGTGGCTGTTGAAAGCGACACTGCCTCACCAGACAGTATCACCCCCATTAAAGCTCAATGGGAGAGAGATATCAGTGCATTTTTTACGATAGCCCAATGGAAGACATTTTTAAAAGCACTTCAATTTCTATTTCCGCTTTTCCCTTTTTTCCATTTCTCTGTATATCTGAGTGAAGAGGAAACATTAAATGATGTATGGACGGCCATTGCTACAGCTAAAAATTTCTGTCAGACTTTGCTTTAGTACCTGTCAAGTTCAAATGTATATGTAAATGAAAATGCGGCAGAAGGGTCAACAGGTCTATGCTTGATGGATTTATTGAGCAGTTCCTCCTCTCTATCTCGAGACGTTTTAATCGAATAATCTCTGTGTGTCTTCTGACAGAATGGAAAACTCTCGTCCCTCCGTGGCTGCCCATATCTGCTGCACAGTTTTACAGTTTCCTTTTTTTTAATGTGATGGAGTTAACCAGCTCATTCTCGCCGTGCTATACAAATCTATATTAGTTATGTGTTGTGAAAGCTTCCACTGTAGAAAGTGTGCCGCAACAAAAACTCATTTAAAATGTCAATAGCAGAAACACTTTTTCTCATCATTTCTGTAAAGTACAAACTATGGAGTTAGATCAGTCTCAATATTCACAAATGCACACAGAAGGATTCACAAATACATGTTAAGATTTATATATAAATGACTCTCTCCACACAAATATTTTCAATGCACACACATATATTTAGCATTTTATATAAATGTAAAAAAAAATCCACAAATAACCAAAAAAGTTTCACAAATGTATTTCTGATGCACACACAAATATTTATTGTTTTAAATATATGCAATAAAAATCCACAAATATATGTATTTAAAAAAGTATTTGCAATTTTCATCAAAACATATGTGGATGTTGATACATTCATTTACAAATGCTTTTATTTTGTGAACCTCCGCGCATTTGTGTGTGAACCTCCAGCATTTGTGTGTGAATCTTTTTGAGGCTCTCCTGACGTCACCCGATCCACAAATGCATTTTTTCTACCAAGGGGATATAGGTAGCCAATCAGATGTCTCCTTCCTCTTCAGCCAATCACATGAGCGTCCCGCCACCACCCACACGTGGGGTATATTTTAACGTCGTAGCGTCAGAAGGTGGCAGTAATGCACCACTACGGTGTTTGCGACCGCCAAATTAATACGGAAGAGAAGAAGAAGAAGGTCAAGAGCGTAGAGTGCTTAAGTACTGCTCAATTTCCAGCGCGGCCGGCACTGCGAGAAAAGCCTTTTATGTCCGCCGGAGCAGGCTGGGCTGGGAAATAGTGTCGAAGGTGCCGCTGCCGATGTGTGTTGGGGGGCGGCACTTGACGGACAACGCACCGCGCCGGCGGCGGTGTGCGTTGCACGGTGTACGTTAGCGTCAGTTACACGGTGCAATTATACCAACTAAGCAAGTTTCAGATAATTTGCTAACTAACTGGGCTACCACACACTTTAGCAAAACCAATCACAAATAATTCAACAAAGAGTCATGATTTACAACAAGTGGATACACTTACAGGCAACAGTATCCAGCTGCAGCCCCGGAGCAGAAGCCCCTGACATGACACAAGCCTCTGGCTTTTTTTTCCTAACAACTTTTTTAAGTAAAATTGCATAACATAGCGTCTATGAATTGATGAATTGTCCATTTATTTTACCTTTATTTAATCATACAAGTCAACTTTGTTTTTTGTTTGTTTTTGACCACATCGCCACGTTCAACCATGAATAAAAGAAGCTGCGCTCAGTGGGCGCTCCTTCTATATTAATATTCATATGCTTCCTTAACTAGGCTACGACCTGTTTTCATTTAGGTCGGACCTTTCAAACTACAAATATTTCACCATTCAATGTGAGAAATCAGTGCTAACATTAAAAAATAGCTGACTGTTCCCTATTTCGTGTGTAAGTGAACACAATGAAGAGACAAAAGTCAATTTGAAAATCTTTATTTTCAAATTTCCACAAACAATATCTGATGGCCAGTCCGCTTCTCCTGGCAGCCTGCAAGAGACAGAAAAGATAATGAGCACATAACTTCAAGAAACAAATCCCAACTTCACCACTGTATTTTTTTGTTTCGCATTTCAGCTGTCTTATAGCCAGATTGAAGGCTTCGGGTCCGTCACTCTGCTTAATTTAGCGTTGTAACGGCCGGACTACACGGTGTCGGCCAGCCGGCATGACCTCCGCGCTCCTCTCCGCTCCTCTCACCCACACTTGAGCACCCGTCCAGGCCGCGGAGGTCAGGCTGGAGGGCTGCGGTCGTCAGGCCCGGGCGGGACCATAGGTGAGGGGATCCCAAGTCTCGAGCCCTGCCCTCGCCACTCACCAGGATCCTCTTCTAACGGTCACAGAATAAACAACATAGCTATTTTTCTGCCAATTTATTCCAGGTAGCTTACCTGAAACCTGCTGCGTTGAGATGCTGTGTCCTGCGAGCTCAGTTCCACACAAAGACCGCGACAATAATATCCAGCATCACTTCCGTCACATCAGGGGCTTGTGCTCCGGGGCTGCAGCTGGATGCTACTCCTTACAGGTGCACGATCGTCGGCCGCCATGCTGCAAACTAGACCTCTTGACCATGTCTATGCTCTTGACCATAGACATACGCTCTTGACCTTCTTTCTTCTCTTCCGTATTAATGTGGCGGTCGCAAACAACGTAGTGGTGCATTACTGCCACCTTCTGACGCTACGACGTTAAAATATACCCCACGTGTGGGTGGTGGCGGGACGCTCATGTGATTGGCTGAAGAGGAAGGAGACATCTGATTGGCTACCTATATCCCCTTGGTAGAAAAAATGCATTTGTGGATCGGGTCACGTCAGGAGAGTCTCAAAAAGATTCACACAAATGCGCGGAGGTTCACACACAAATGCGCGGAGGTTCACAAAATAAAAGCATTTGTAAATGAATGTATCAACATCCACATATGTTTTGATGAAAATTGCAAATACTTTTTAAATACATATATTTGTGGATTTTTATTGCATATATTTAAAACAATAAATATTTGTGTGTGCATCAGAAATACATTTGTGAAACTTTTTTGGTTATTTGTGGATTTTTTTTTACATTTATATAAAATGCTAAATATATGTGTGTGCATTGAAAATATTTGTGTGGAGAGAGTCATTTATATATAAATCTTAACATGTATTTGTGAATCCTTCTGTGTGCATTTGTGAATATTGAGACTGATCTAACTCCATAACAAACAAATTAACTCTCACCTACAAACACCACAAAGATATCACACGCTGAATACAAATTTCTGGCCTGCGGGCACTGAATGCTGACGAGACTGTTTGTCTATCCACATTACCTTTCAGAGGGAAGAGGAAGGGATCTCCCTCTGGACCCAGGAAGGACGTGCCATCGTCACCGTCGTGTTTGGGGTTATTATCTATGGAGGTGTTACCACCTGGAAACCAGGAGGGCAGTGACAAAACCACAGTGTCAACCTCATATTAATTAACACATGCTATATTTTATGACAACAGTTAAAAACACATTTCAATATATTACCCAGACAGATACACATGAGACTTTTGTAAGTGTCATATCTGCTCATTGTCCTCCCTTTCTACCAGTGTTTGTATTTACATATTTCATCCTTCTGTGTCCCACTGCATTCTAATGTAACACTTATTTGCATATTTCTTACCACTCTATATGCTTTGTTATTTATATTTCTTATTATTTATATTTGTCTCTTTTCATGCCTACTTCCCTCAGCTGTTATGGCCCAGTTTTCTACTGAGGATCATTTAAGTTTATCTCACACAACAAACGCACTGCTTAATGATATGCATTCAGTACAAGGAGATACAAGGTGTCATACTTCGATACTGTGTTTGGCTGATCTAATCCTGAGTGATTTACAGTTGGCTGAACAGTGATGTGGACAGGACATGCAGCTGTTTCTGGGATTCAATGTGACCCCTGATCTCTATAAACTCTGTCACCCTGTTACATTCAGGATAACAGCATGTGGCACTACGAGCTGTGCATTAGGGCCATATCTGACAGCTTGACACAATTTATTTATTAAACTTTTTTTTTTTCTGGACGTTCCAGAAAAAAACGTTGCAAATCTCTTGGACTAACCTCTGTAGCCTCCGCCAGCGCCCCCGGACATACAGCCACCCCCGCCGCCCCCGAAGCCGCCGCGGGTCTGCCAGAACTTTTGACAGGCCTGCCCTCCCTGGCCTCCGAGCACCAGTGGCCTGCCACCCTGACTGACAGGCATGGTGTCGTTCCAACCTCCACCTCCACCTGTCACCAAACACAGCACACCTTTAATATGATGTGGAGTAATATACTGTGTAGTGATTCAGTGTGTGTCTGTGTGTGTGTGGGTGTGTGTGTGTGAGAGAGAATCACAGAAAAGGGGGAGAGAGGCAGAAGGAGTGAACCTCTAAATGGGTCAATATTGGCAGAAAAAGATGCTAAACTAGAGAAATGCCATGTGGCTTGTCTGTAGACATACACTAGGTATCAAGTATCTTCCCCCACACACATGCACAACAATCCCCTATTAGTTATAACAACACCAGTTAAAGCAGACACCACAAAACCCTAAAATCTCTTAAAAGAGACCTGGTAACACAAGATTAAAGTTATAGCTAATAAAGTTATATCTAATCCCTCCCATATTCCCCAACAGTAGCCAATTTAATTTTCCCCTTTCATTTCCCTCCCTCTCTGAAGCCTGAGAGATACAAACAAATGAAGGGAAAAAAGGAAAAACACTCACCACATTGGCAACAAAACCCCCCAGACATGCTGAATATTTCATTTTTCATTCACCGAGTTTCCTCAAAAGTAAACCTTGTGCTTTGTGAAGATGTAAAAATCAATATCTTATGCTTCCTGGGCTGTTCGTCAACTCTGAGCACATGAATAATGCAACCTGCAGTGTGCATGGATGTAACATTACACTGGTAGAATGGAGCATGCAGCTCTGCCCGGCGATGATGAGGGACAAAGTGCTGGATATGAATAATCATGAGTCGGGCCACCTTGTGCTTTGTTTTTCACCAAAAACACAAACACGAGCACACAGAGGTCTATGAAATGTATGCGTTAAGACAGAGGTAAACACCTTTAGGATAAATGAATGTGTTTACAAGTGCAGGTAAACATGCAAATAAACACTTCCACTTCGGGCTATCTGTAAACTCAGCTTATTAGTTTGTGTGCATGCAGAGGGGAACACAACACGCAGCGCCTTTCTCATCATAAAATGGGGGAAGATAAGCCATATCCACTACAGTTCTGTAATGGGGTATTAGTCATCTGCTCATCTCATACACACTCACTACACTGAATCTCCCTGGACCGAGCTCTCTCAGTGACTCTCACATAACTGTGGCCAAAAGCAATGCACTCACTATCTTGTATTTCCCTTCACATGCACGACACATACCAATGCTTCCAACAAGCTGTGTGTTGTGTACCTGCGGCGTTTGACTTCCCGTTGCGTCCCGGTTGGCTGGGGTCATAGTCCATCTGCTCCAGCTGGGTCTCTGATAGGCTGCTGTAGCCTCGGCCACCTCCCCCAGCGGCGATGATGAGGGGGATATATATGTCTTTCTCCACCTAGGTAATTATTGTTTAAAGTTAGATTTATGTAGTGGTACCTTCTCTTAAAAAGGAATAGTTCAACATTTGGGGAAAGATGCTTTTTTGCTGAGAATTAGAAGATTAATTCCAGCTCTTGTTTGTCTGTTAATTATGTCACTGGAGCCATCACTTGGTTAGCTTAGCTTTACTCATGGATGTATAAAGAAAACTGAATACATCATTGGAGGCGGGGCCCATTCAGTCCTTCAAACGTTGCTCTGTGGTGCATGAAACAGTCCCAAAGAAAGTGCGCCAGGCTTTGAAGCCAATTTTTGTGGTAAAAAACGGTAGACTTACAACTTCCCAGCCTGTCACGTGATGCCATGGCGCCCCAAAAGACTTTCTCCTAAAGACTTGCCTTTAAATGTGATGTTTGTAAATCAGTGGATACCTTTTTTGAGCGTCACAACCTGTGAAATGACTTATTTCGCTATCAGAATTTGATCCATTTGGACTGATTTGGACCATCTTGTCAGGCTTCAAGTAATGCCTTGTTTGGACCAATCAGCATCCTGTACTGAGCTACTGGCAGCTATGGGCGTGGTTTAGGTGTGTGTGACGACATGGAGAGGCGACCGTTCAAAACAACAACAGCAACTTGTAAAGAGGTTAAAATAGATGCTGCAGTCGAATCAGTTTTATCAGAACAGGATGGTATTTCTTCATTGAGAGAGAAGCAAAGAATCGCACTGCAAGATTTTCTCAATGGAAAAGGTGTCGTTGCTCTCTCCTGATTGGCTACAGCTTTGCTAGTCTGACTGGATGAAGTTAGCTTATGATCTCAATAAACAAATGACTGCATATATATGCAGACATATGTGGGAAACTGGATAATATTTTAGCATCAGAGGCGTTCTGGTTTCCAAGTCCAAGTCATCTTGACCAATCACATTTGAGCGGCAGGTAAATAGTCCGTGTGGGGGGGGGCGGATCACACTGGCTGAAACATCCTCAGAACCCAACAGCCATTGGATTAAGCTTTATATTATCCTCTCTTTCACTCATCTGCATCCATCTCATTTTGGGGAGTTTTTCCTTATCCGCTGTGAGGGTCCAAAACGACAGAGGGATGTCGTATGCTGTAAAGCCCCATGATTTGTGATATTGGGCATTATAAATAAAATTGAATTGATTGATATGCAGATATCTTTTTTATCCAAAGAGATTTGCCAAAGTGGAAGTCTGGGCCTTGACATCCGCTTGCTACCTTGGATCTCCCGAAATATTGGTTGTTCCTCAGAGCAATAGTCGAGGGGTTCCAAGATTGGCCCAAGGTAGGTGAGGATAGACAGCTGGTTCATCCAATCATCTACCAGTATTTTTGGAAAGTGTCTGCCCTTTTCCAAAAAGCTTCCAATGACTTTTTCTCAGATGGTTGTTTGCATCAACCCATCTGGTGCATCAGGTTAGCTTAGCTTAGCATAGAGACAGGAAACGGAGGGAAACAGCTAGCTTTGCTCTGTAACAAAATTCACCTACCAACACCTATAAATCTCATAAGATAAAATATTATATCTGGTTTGATTAGTCCATATAAAAAAATAAGTGTAAAAGTATAAAAGTTAGCTGACCATGCATTCATACTCAATAAACAGATGTGAAAAAGATATCAATCTTCTCATTTAACTCTCCACAAGAAAGCAAATCCGCATATTTACCAAGATATGGAACCACTCCTTTAAAGAAAATACTCTGGGTTATGGAAGATTGTCAGCTTATAATAAATCAGCTTATCTGTTCAGTGATGAGAACAATGACACAGAAATAACTTGTGTCCTTGGTTGACTCTTGGCTCCAGTGCTTCACCATCATTGATATAATGACAGCAGGTCACTAATATTATCCACTGACCTCCCCAAACCTGCATAATGTGTATTCTACATGCTTGTTTTATTATGACATATTTTTACTGGAATAGTGTATCACACAAAATCTCTACAAATTATGAGCAGCTCTGAAATATCAAGTATAAAAATATCTCCCTGTCCCTGAGTGTGTCATTCCCTCAGCACCATCTTACCTTGAACACATACGTAGCCCCGCCACCTCCTCCGCCGCCCCCTTTCACTTGGGTTTTGTTCGCCATCGGGCCGCTCTGTTCCTGGCAGATCCTATTCAGCATGCCGTTGGACTGCAGGGAGGGAGAGAGAGATGTCAGCTCACCAAAGAATTGCTTTCATGCATGTCAGTCGTGTATGAGAAAGCTGAGCAGTTGCCAAACCCCAGCTGCTGCGAGTCTAAGGCTTTAGCATTATAATGGTGAGCAAACACCAGGCAGAAATATCCAGATGCACACAGGAACTGAGAGGCGAGGACCAACGTTGCCTTTATAAGACAATTCCACTGAGATGTGAGCATTCACTAATTTCCTGTTTACATGACTGTACATCTGTCTGACTATTGTGGAGCAGCTTCCTGTTCACATTGACAGGTTCACGCCACTGACTGAATAAGACGTCTCTGCAGCTGATCCGTACGCTGTTTGAAATCTAATAGGAGTAAATGAGGCTGATAGGTCTGACAAAACCTAATTCAATATATACTCTGTATAGGTAATTATGTTGCAGATGTGACATAAAAAATACATTAGGTTAATGTTATAGGCTATGAATCCCCATTACGGGAACCTTGCTCAACAGTTTGCTATTGAAAGAGTTTTATGTTTGTCAAAACTGCCTATCTCTATCAGGGCCTTGTTAACCTATGTAGCATTGACGAGGGGCATTTTGAAACCACACTTTCTGCGACCCAACCTTGTAGGGGGTCTGGGGTAAATTTCTCCCACTGTTTAATAGCATTTTGAAAAAAAAAAGAAAAAAAAAAAAGAAATCTTAGATCAGAGGTTCCCAAAGTTTAAAGTGCCATTTTAGTGGGTCAGCATTTCACTTTCTATGACATATTATACTATGACAAATTAATGATTTCTTTCATGACATACTATACTCTGAGATTTTTATAACCTTTTTAATGATTTTTTTGACATACTAATACTTTACAAAAACTATAACCGTCGACAGCGATATAACCTTAGCACTCATATTCCATTTTTAATATATTTAAAAGGTATGAAACAAAGAGACAGTACATACAGCAACTGACAATGTAACTACCCACAGCAATCAAGCAACAGTATCTGCTGGGGTACAGTAACATCACTCGGACAGATCACATGCAGAACTACAGCTCACTGTAATACTAGATACAGAATTCGTTTTTATCAAATACCCCAGCCCCCAAAGTACATATTATAGTCACTGGCTAGTTGTCACTTTACTTGTTAATATATTCATTACCTGGTGGATTGATTGCATTTTTACTGCATGTCAATACCAAAAGTGATGCCTGTCATTTCATATGTATGCTTAAAGAGTGGAAAATGATTTTTTTGTTGTTGGTGTGTCAGTAATATTGCCTCTTCATGAAAATAGAACTGGACGTTTTATTGGCATGTGATGTTAGATGCAGGGGCTTTGCCATCGCTGAGGTTCTGTGAAGTGATGTGTCTGCCTTGTGTGTGCTATCATGCTGAACTGCCCGGAGCCAATCCTACTCTGAGAGTGAGAGGGCATGAGCCCCACCCCCCACCTCCCACACTGTGTCTGAACCTCACACACACACACACACACACACACGCACACAAACAGACGTTGCAAGACGCTCATCTCTCCTAACTGAAGCTCTGCGGGGCTGGGAGGGAGGAGGGAGGCGGGGGTGGGGCTTTAGTGACTGTGATTGACAGGTAGAGTGGGGTAAAAGGCAGTGCATTCAAATTCTCTGAGAGAGTCTTCCTCACTCTCTCTCCCTCTCAGCCTGTTCTGTCAGTGCAACTTCTAACTTAAAGGTTGAGTTTGTGTCTGAGAGAGAAAAAACACAACACAAAGGTGTTTGTGTGTGTGCTTGAGAACCTGCTTATGTGTGTGTGCATGGTAGAAAGAGAAAAGAGAAAGACACCAACGGAAAGAGCCAGTATTTGTAAGGACAAGGGGGGGTATCATTTCCCTCACCGGAGGGAAGGCTAGGTGTGAGAAAACACTGTTCTACAGCACAAATCACTTTCAGAGCGAGCCTTTGGAGAGAGTCGCTGCCTCTCGCTGTCAGAACTGGGGGGAAATAAGAGGAACCTTAAACGACTTCAGTCTCACTTTGGAACAGCCCAGTCCCTCTCTGCTGTCTGCACTGAGCACTTCAAGACACACTGCGTTAAAAACTAATAACCGGATGACAGTGGTGAGGACCCCTGCCTGCTAAGCTACCCATTCTGCCTCTTGAACAAAACCACAAAACACAACAGGCACTTGAGCTGCCTCATGTCACGCTACAAGAGAGTTTGAGTCCCCTGATGACACGCACTATCCTAAGGACCCAAACACACCTATACAACCCACAAACTAACAATGTTTGAATTCCACAAAAATTACTTTCATAGGAAGATTTTTTTTTTTGCTTAAACATTTCAAAATGTAATTTCCTTGTATACAGCCCATAGATACACAACAACGATGAGTGCCAAACTTTAGTAACTAACACCTTTTTACTCTATTTTCAGCAGTGGGACAGGCCTTGGTTTTCAAACATTTAAATAGCGGATGATGGATGGTTTCATTGGCGACTAGAGGGATTGGGAGGGTTTTAGTCTCAGTGTTGTGAACTGTGAGGAGAAGCATGCTGCGCTGCTGCCAGTGAACTACAGCATAATGGATGACAGCCACCCCTGGCAAAAGAACACAAGTAATCTTAAGAGAGACGGCAGGGAGATCAGCGAGCTTCCATCGCAGATTTAAACAGTTGTTAGTGGCCATAAAATGTTACGATTTAGAGCACTGGTATCCAAAGCGAGGTCAAGGTCTATGAAAAAGATTATTGGATTCCTGGTTCCATGAATTTCAGAATGTCAGAGAAATCATACTGAAGTCCAACTACCATTAATAACATGTTTTGTCTGCTACAGTATATCTACTCTAAAAAGACAGGGAGGAATTTATAATTTTTGGTTGCATGATGGCGTTTTAATGGAATACCAGAAATCCATCTACGTATGCACACCTTACTGAATGCAGCCAATTAAGTCTAGCAGCAGTAACAGCCACAGACTCTGATCAACAACACACATTAGCTTTCCTGCTAAAGTCTCTTTCTCAGCTAACTTACAAACATTAACATATGTCTTACCCTGTACCTTAGCTTGTTGAACGAGCTACCAAACAAACATTCACTGGGGAATGTTTGTTTGATGGCTCACAGGCTGGATAGCTCATTAGCTGCTCTGCTGCAAAGCATTTAACAGCATATAGTGCACCAATTGACTACTACTATGGTTCTACAACTCAACAAACTCAAACTAACTATAACTATAACTCAAACTAACAGAAGCAGTATATGACCATGACATGTAGCTGCACACCAATTAATTTACTTTGTCTCTTATTCTTACAGTTTAACAGCAGCACCCTGTTTCCTCAAGGACCTTTTTGCTTCCTTTTCATAAGGGATGCAGCATAATATCAGTGTGTCATCGGTATCAACAGATAAAGCCTTTAGAATTACATAGGTATCAGCCTGAGATGGGCATTTATGCCGATATGACAAGCTGATAATTTATTGCTGTAATTATGCTACTTCAATTTGTTGAAATAGGTCAAATTCGCCTTTTATGCAACTATTGTCAGAGTTGTCTGAGGGAGAGCATCATCCACGCCTGTTTTACAGTAGGATAGATATTACAGTTTTCTTTAATAATATGGCATGATTTACACGTAACCTAAGGGGGCTTTCACACCTGCCCTGTTTGGTTTGGTTCAATCCAACCTAAGTTCGTTTGCCCGTTAAGAGCAGTTAGTTTGGGCAGGTGTGAACACAGCAATCACACTCAGGTACACACCAAAACAATAGGGCTGAGACCTTCTTGAAGAGGTGGTCTTGGTCTGGTTACAAACAAACTCTCGTGTGGTTCGTTTGTGGTGAGACTGGAACTGTGGTGTTCCAACCTCGACGATCGCAACCAACCATCATTACACATTGTTTGTGTTATACAAACATGAGCATGTTACAGTCCTGGAGGATTATTAATGTGCGCCTCCTCCTGTATTGCCTTAATTAATATGCACATTCGGTGCATCCAATGCATCGAAACATTGTTTTCTAGTTGGAACAGCACCTCATTTCAAACTTTGCCTAAAATGAACAATGACAGCAATATAGTCCACGATGACAGCGCTAAAATCAACCTGCGTAGTTGTCCCTCCATTGTGACATTAGAAAGTGTCACATTTATCTTGCAAGTGTACTCTTCTTCAAAGTTTTGTTTACTTTCTGGTTTTGTCTCACATGGAAATTCTGACCAATCAAGAGAAGCCTTCTCGCACAAGGCATTTTATCTGGGCTGCTTGCGAAATTTGGTCTGCTTGTAAATGTTGCCGTGAGAACACGAACCACGAACTCTAGGCAATTATGCAACTTTGTAACAAAATGAGTCCCTGATTCAGACCAAATCAAGTGAACTCTAGGTCTGAAAGCAACCCAAGTTGCAGTTATTTTCTTATTTTGCCTATTGAATGTGTGGATTTTAATACGTATTGTATTCAATGTCTGCATCTGCCATTGGACCATCATGAAAAGAGTAGGCATATCGATATTTTGATTCTACTACAGGATAGACATGTTCTCTGCAGTTAGGTGGAAAAAATATGTGTATGTAATGGCAATGGAAAACATCAGCATGTTGGATATCCAATAATGTGCATCCCTACTTTTGATAATAAAAAACTATTTTCAATACATCTAAAACACACAGTGACACTATTCTAGACAACAAAATGTTATGATAAAATGTGACTTCAGTTGAAACTTAGACATTGTGGAAGAATGTTGACTATAAATTTCTCCTTCACTACTGGTCACATGGCATCAACATAATTCTTCACAACATTAATCCTCAAACATTGCCATCATTTTGAGAAAACAAACACACAAGTATTATAGGCTGTTGCCTCAACACATGGGTCTATAAAAGAGAAAAAGGTTTGCCTCCTAATTCAGAGAGTTGAATCACTGTAGCGTTTACAGCTATTTCAAATTAGATCCATAAATTGAATGCAATCCATTCCTTATGTTTATCTTGCTTTTATGACACACTGTAAACTACACGTTTTCATAAACTACTGAGCGAATTTACAGCACGACAGCAGACTTACATTGGGGCATGCGTCCTCTCCTTTCTGTCCCACCAGGATGTAAAGCAGCTCGCCCTTCCTCAGCGGGAAGTCTCCTGTGATGTAGACACCATGTGACCTGCTCATGGCCAGCACGCTTCGACCGCCGGCTGCACCGTAGGCTGTGATCCTGAGGTTAACAGAAACAGATGATACACAGAGCCACAAAATACACACAAATAAAATAACTTATTAGCAGGATAATTAACCAAGAAAATAAAGGGCTGTTGACTGTTTTCAGTGTTGAGGAGTTTTTATTATGGGGGAAGGTGATGTATATTCTAAGTGTGTGTATCAGAAATAACCTGAGGCAATTTCACAAGTGCACATTAAATAACAACCAACATTTATTTGAAAACACTAAACGCTTTCACCCTGTTCTTTTCTCAATAAAAACTAGCATGGTACACATATACAAAAAACACACACTGCAGAGTGCATGGCCACACCAACACACAGAGACACACACCTTCACAGCAAAAGACACTAATTTCAAATGCTCTACTTTTCTTGCCAAGAAAAAAAAACAACCTGATTGGTTTTTGGTAGCGCTTCGATATTTCTCTTCCCCGGTGGTCGTGCTTGGTGGGGGAAAGAGAACGCTGCCCGGTGCTCAGTAGCTACCTCAGCTGTTTGCCTAATGACTTTTGGGAGATGCAGAGCGCATATTCATCTCTGTGACCGTCTGTCAGCTTCATTTACAGGCTCCGCCAGCTAAAGCAGGCCGCATCAAGAACACAATTCTGGAGTTTGAGCAGAGACAGAAGGTGTTTTTCTAAAACTGCGGGACATGTGTTAAGACAGAGCTGTCCACGCTGTTGTTAGTTGGGTATTTTAAGACTCAAGAGTTTTGGCTGAGCATAGCTGTGTGTGTGCCTGTTTGTTTGTGTGTTGATGTGGGAGGCTCAAAGCTTTTAGAGATGGTTCTTTTGTTTGAACCGTCCAAGTCAAATCCAAGTTAAACACCTCATGTTGTCATCAATGCCCACAGGAGGCATATTGATCTCTGCGGAGGATATTACAACATTAATCCCAGAGGAGAACACAGTTTGAGGTCAAGGTGCTGAGGCTGATTGCTGAGGTGTTTCAAAGCCTTAAAGACCACCAACGTAGACGTGGAGGTGTGTGCTATTGCGGATTTTGGAGTCAGGTGTGGAGTGAATCACGCTATTTAGCTGCCATTACTCCAGCCTCTGCTCCCTCCTGCAAGAATCTGATAGTGAAATTTCTCTGTTTGCTTGTAGAAGATTGATGTGCTGCTGATGCACAGAGGAGTAGAGGTGGGCGTGAAGAAGAGTCTGCATTGTTGTGGAAAATATGAGTTGCACAGTGCTGATATCCATAAAAGAGAGGTTGAGTGCATATAGTATGGTGTTGGCATGTTGAGTGCACGAGTTACGCTAATGTTTCTAATGACTGTTCCAGCAAAGCACTGTGACACTTAAGAAAGAGATAAAATTGTTAAAGTGTGGGCGTTGAATGGAAATGTGTTGTACAAATAATGGTGAGGTCTGATGTTTGTGTGCTCTGAGGTTTTATACCCTGGCAACAGCCCTACCTGTATGTGCCAGTTTCCGGGACCCGCCACATTTGAACGCCTTTGAAGGGCCCTCGGGTGCCGACTGTCACGTTGACGTTGCTGTTTCTATAGGAGTTGAGGCACTGAGTGGGAGTTGGGCCTTCAGGGCCCGCAGCCCCACAGGTATGAAAAAGCCATTTTTTGGCTGCACATGAAGATGGAAAAAACAACAAAAAAAAACATTTAGCACTTCATAGAGCACACAGCTGCAAAAGCACATATTCTGTATTCAGTCACACATGCACTTAAGCAGACTTAAAGATGACAGAGAGGCTTAAATCCAGTGTGCACCACAGACTCATTACAGTCCAATTTGTCCCACATTCATTCTACTTCAACATTCCCCACCGCAACACTTTCACATCAATAAAACTCATATATACAAATATAGAAACAATTATTACATATTGGGGAGGCGAGCTCTGAACTGGAAGCTATTCATATGAGCCGCGACTATCATCATATTCACAACTGCGGCTGGGGACGCAGTGACAGGATCACAGGTGACAAACATTTCTCCTCATTTTCCGTGTAATCCCATGTGTCGGAGCTAATTGGAGTTCTTTTCACTGTAATTAGCACGAGATTAGTCTTGTCAGATGGACGTGGAAGGACTTAACGCTGCAGTACTAAATCCTGATTTAAGGCTTGTGAACACAGAGCAGCGGGGAAGACACCAGGCAGTGAAGCACCTCTCCCCCTCTTTCTCTCTCCGTCTCTTCTTTCTCCCTCTGCCCGGCTGCGAACGCTCTGAGACCATTTATCATTAATTTAAGAGCGGGGCTGCAAATCTGACGCCAGCTAAAGTCAAAGTCACTCCTGCAACAGAGCAACTCACATGATGGCTTTCACAGCCTCTGAGCTGCTGCTCAATGCGATTGTAGCACTGTTTGTGATTAGATACATACAGAATGGGCTTTTTTTTTTATTTTTTTGCAAACAGATACAGTAGTAAACTGATTAAATGGTGGCAGGGTACACAGGCAAGAGAAGAGATGGCATGAGACTAGCCTCAGGAGTGTAACTTGTGCTTATGATGCTCTCACCACACCACCTTTTGCTGCTGGAGTCGCCTGCTGTGTAGTGCCTATTAGAGTAAAAGCCCAGGAATTTAGATCCCAGTATTTACCAGGATTTCTCGCCAAAATCCCCTCACTCTGACTGAGGAAAATAATTGCAGGAAGCTGGTATTTTTAGTGTGTGCGCCTGTGTGTACCAATGAACAACAAAATGAGAATATATGCCATTTCCTTATTAATTATCTACAGTTGAGTTATGAAGAGAAATTGTGCTTTCACCGGGTAAGAAGTAATGATTTTTCAGGATGTAATAATTTCAAAGCCAGAAAAAAGCATCCATCCCCGGTGCCTGTTTCTGTCACTGCCATTCCAAATGATGACTAGCATTACCGCTGAAACCTGGATGGACTGCATGTCGAGCATCCTATTTGTCAGTCTGATCCTCGCGATTGGTTTGGGTCCAAGGGCACCCGGTAAGTGATCCAACATCAGCGCTTCACACTGAGCTCCACTATGTCTCCCAACAAACATCTCTTCTGAGTTTGGTAAATAGTTGCCAGCAGAGACAATTTCAAGCAAGCTGATACTTTGAAAAACTCTTACAGCACCACTATGGTAAGAAAGCGATTTGGAGTTCAGTCTGGTTGCAGCAAATGCACTCTTACTGTAAAATAAATAGGTAAATAAATAAATAAATAAAACACGATTGTGGGGTGACGGGAGGTCTGCCTGGCTACCATCCAGCAGGAGTAAATTGATCCCTCAAGTCAGTATTTTCAACACCCAACAAGGTAGAAAGAGTTAAGACTGCTGGGAATAAATCCATCACTGGAGCAGAAAATCCTCCAAAGCCAAACGGTGCTTTAGACGTAAATCTTCCTGTACTTAATGGGTTACACTGAGATGGCAATCAGTTAATGCCAAAGAGAAAGGAGCAGAGGTAAGATTAGAGTCTGAATGTTGTATCTTCATTTAGTGTTTCTTATTTGGAGAAGTGAGATCTTGGCTATCTGACATGGATTAGATCCCTCTTATGTAAAGTGAGCTGGACTTTTTTGACAACAGCGGCGCTGGTATCGAAGATAGCCAAGTATTCTGTTCGATTTCTCTTTCCCATCTCCCTAGGGTGCGGTTGGTTTCACACTTCAGCCCAGCTGATCGATCTTGTTGGTCCATCAATATGAGTGAGTTCTTATGCACACACACACACACACACACACACACACACACACACACACACACACACACACACACACACACATCTACACACACACACACACACACACACACACCACCCAACTGCCGTAATGAGCCATTCTGTGATAGACACTTGACAGAACAAACAAAAACGCAATGCGCTCTCACAGATGATAGTCTTCTCTAATAACTGCCGTGCACACTCGTCAGCCCCTCTGACCTGCAACACACACAACCACACTTGGACACACACACATGCACAAACATCCCTGGGGAGACTCTGACTCAGCCTGACTATTATATGAATCTCCTTCTCTGTGAACTTTGCCACTGGTGGTATGCCATCATCATAACAAACACTGGCCTCCATCAAAGAGAGGGGCAATGCTGTACGCTGTCATCAGTGAGGAATTGAGACGTGCAGTGTAGAAAAATGCCTCTGATTGGATTGCAATACTGACAGCGATGTTCCAGCAGTCTTTATCTCCTTTGAACATTATTAAAACGACAACAACAGTAAACATGTCATTCATTATGAATGACAAAGGCAGTCCTTGGGCCAATCAGTAACAAGTAAACAAGCATTTCATCACCCTGTTAAGCCTCTGAATAGTTCTTAAATTGCCAGAATACAGCAACAAGACTCTTTCAGTTTTTGTGAAAAATGCTCATCACTTGGTACAAGAAGGCATGTTGTGTCAAACTGATACTTGAATCAGAATGAGTTCTGACGCATAAATACTCAAATGCTAATGGTGTTTTGACTTCATCCATGATGGGTCCAGATCTGTTCTCTCCACAGCTGAGAAACAACTGAAAAAACATATTTTGGTCTCTAAAGCTTATCTTCCCCTTCATGACGATTGTATAGTGGGTAAATTTTATATCACTCCCAGTTTACATTTTATGAAGGCTTAATGTTAAGCGTAGTAAAGCTTGTGGCCTGTTTTTGTGACAGGCTGTCTGCAAGGCATCTCCTCAGCTCTTTCAAGTCACTAATCTGACCAACTCCACAGCTCCGCCCTCTCACCAAAATATGGTCAATTCTTGCTCCAAAAATTCAACAAATCCTGTCTACAAGTTTTATAAAGTGCTGTGCAGTGTTCTGGTATCAGATAAACCAACAACTAGGGAGATCTGTTGCTCAAACTGGACTTCCTGAATCGAATTTCATTATCTCACCAGTGCCCAAGGCAACATGCCCCCACCAGCGCAGCCCCCCATGTTGTTTAAACCCAGGGCTGTTTTTGATCTAAACACCTGCTAAGACTCATCTTCCTACAGCTATGCCAGAGAAGAATCTTTGGGGTTTGCAGAGAAAATAATTCTCAGTTTGGGTGATGTTAGTTTAGCATTATCTATATAAATAGCATTCACATGACAAGATCAGTCACTAATCAGTGATCAGTCACGGCAACCCCGTCAACTCAAACAGAAAATGAAAAGACAATTCAATCTCATTATTAGACTATGATTTAGCCTCAAGTTTGATAGTTTACAAAACAACTAGTTTCAACAATGACAGTCAAACAAACACTGACTCAACATCTTGTGCTTGTTTTTAATTCCAGTGTTGTCTGCTCCACTGCTTTTCAAAGTATAGCACTTCAAATTAATGCAATTAAAGCACAATAGCCTCAAACATTTAATAATTTGTTTTGGCGTGGTATTACATGTCTTTTGGACCTACTGTAATATACCTTTAAAAAAGTTCAGGGTCTAAAGACCCTGTAAGTTAAAACTAGAATTGCCGTCCCGCAGTTGTATCTCTCCAAGCACAGTCAAATTTGTCTTACAGTTCTCATCCATGTCTGTTAATACATGGATGCTAAACACACATTTGTCACAATGTCTCCCCTTCTGTTCCCTGAGATATGACACTGAGTAATGGCCAGAAAATTTATACTGTACAAGACATTTGTGTGAAGTTTTGTCATTATTAGGTAAGAATTCCTGAGTTTAAAACACGTTTTGTAAGGACACACCAACCTTGAAATTTGACCACCATATTCTAATCAATTTATTCTTCAGTCCAAGTAGATGTTTGTGTCAAATTTGAAGAAAATCCTTTAAGATGTTCTTGTGATATCGCATTCACAAGGAGGAGGATGCAAGGTCTGCGACCTTGACCTTTGACCACCAAAATCTAATCAGATCATCACTGGGTCTAAATGAACAATGGTGCCAAATTTGAAGAAAATCCCTTGAGGCATTCTAAAAATATCATGTTTACGAGAATGGGACAGACATCCGTCTGTCCGTCTGTACGTACCTTCATATGTATGGACTGATGGACAACTCATAATGTCGCCGGCGCAGAGGCATAAAACAACAAAAAGTAGACTTTCCATTCTCTGCTGCTTTCCTCTCTTATCATGTATCCTCCTTATCCAGTGACAGTTGTCCTCCTTGGGCTGGCCATTAGAAAGATGGATCAAGGCTGGCACACCATGAATGGATCTGAATGCTAAGTACAAAGCTTATGAGGCACCCGAGTCCAATTAATTACCAAAGCCTGTTTTGTGTGGCACTGCTCGTTATCAGTCTCATATCTGTCTTAGTGACTAATGTTCCCCCTCCAAAACCCAAAGTAACAACAACTAGCTAACTGAGTGCCACAGGCCAGTGTTTATGAACAAGTAAAGAACGGAGCAACAGACTCACATCTCCACTCTGCAGCTAATTAGCCGGCACGTTATGGCCAAAACTCTTTTTCTGCATGAAGCGTTCGCGGAGCAACATCTGTTGTCAGTTACTTTCAAGAGCCAATCAGATTGCTTCAATCAGAGTCCCTTCTGTCTTTGATTCGATGCCAGTTTTCATCTACTCCACACAACTCATGTTTTTGTTGTTGTCTGCTGTTGTGTGAGCAGAAGTGGAACACTTTGATATTAAAATGTAAAAGAAGCTCATCAGTAGGTAATTTGAGGGGGCATGAAGGGAAGACACCCTCGCCCTTGTCAATAAAATGACAAAAATGTGTCCCCCTTGATAAATCTGCCATCCCTCTCCTTCCTTCACATGTCATTAACAGGGGGACCGTTGTCTGGGTCTGGACCCAGACGCCATCCTATATGGACCCAGACCTCTAAATCATAAGATTAGAGTTATTAAATTTGGACAGTGGTTCTAATTTAACTGGTGCAGCATTTCTAACCACATAACAGCACATAACATACACTGAAACAAAATTTGACCTCTGCATTTGACCCATCGTACTGTATACACTAGCAGCAGTGAGCAGCCGCAGTGCAGCGTCCGGCAACCAACTCCAGTTCTTTTGCCAATGCCAGTGGTCAGGGTCACTGACGGGTGTATTCACCTAACTTAGCCTTCATATCTTTAACTATATAATTATTTATATGTCTCTACGTATATTTTTACATAAATCCCCAATATTTTATTTTCCCTTAAAAAAATTGTCTTCCATCATTTAATTTGACAAATGTTTATTGTATTGTATTATATGTATTAATTCTCTACAGGATCTTCTATGATCTTTAATGTGTGTTCAATTTATTAAAAGAAAAAACAAAAAAACATTCTGGTGAATCCTGCAGCAAAGTGAACCCTCTTCCTCAGAGAGGATCTTTGCCTCCCAGTTTGTTCCTGGCAGCTGAGCAGAGTGAACCGTCTTCCTTCTCAGAGGATCTTTGTCCCATGGGAGCAGGCAGTGGAAACAACTTTCGCTGGCGATTTGACAGTCACTAGAAGCACATTATGATCCTTTGTAAAAGTTTCTGTGTGGTACCTGGACTGAGAGGCTGTTCGGTATGTGTGTGTGTCTGTCTGAGGAGTGTCAGTAATTTAACTTGTTAGCCGTAGCCTTGCTGTTTGTCATGTTAATATAAAAAAAAAAGGACATGCTACACTGGCCGTATGGGTAGGAGGGGGAATATGGCACTGGCCCATGGTATAATTCCTGCCCTGCGATTAGATAAAAAAAAAAAAAAAAAAAAAAAAAAAAATCAGAGTCGGTGCTGCCTGCCCGATCGGGCATGTCTGTGCAGGGTCTGCTGGCCCGCCGACTATTTTTACTTGCCCCGGGCATTCGGGCAGCCATTAATGTTGGACCCTGAGTATGGCTCATATAAGTAGGCAACATGACGGGAGACGCCATTCTCGTTGTTAGCAAAATGACCAAAGTCATTTTGTCATCGCGCTATTTATCCCCTCTTAGCAGAGAGGATATTTGGGCAGAAGGGTTGTTTAGTTGAATATATTGGTCTAGTCCAGGGATAATCAAATACAAATCTTAAGGGTCCAAAAAGACAGTTTTCAATGAGTCACAGGTCCGTTAATTATAGTTGGTCAAGCCACAAGCCATAATACTGTCATATTCAAAACAAAATGTCCTTTTTATTCAAAACAACAACAAAAATACATACTAAAATAAAATGAAATAAAATACCATTTCCATTTTGACATAAATCCAAATATATATTCACATAAAACGAAACCTTAAAACACCTTTCTTTTCTTTTCGAACATGGAACATGCCATTTTCATTCAATCTAGGCTCCTACTGCTGGCAAAGTATCAATAAGGCTACTGCTTCAAAAGCGAAAGTAAAAGAGTGCCGTTCTCACTAACAGCCAATCAGTGCATGTTGGCATGGAGATGACAGACCATTTACACGTGCTGACCAAACCAAAACACACAGTGAAGGAGTCAGGTGTTCAGCTCGCGGTCCGTATCTGGCCTGCGAGCCACCTATTTGCAGAACTCGAGCTGAACATGTGACTCCTTCACTGTGTGTTTTGGCGGGCTGCCATTTGAGGGCCGCCGGTCTACAGTAGTCTAAATCACTGATCCTTTATCTGACCAAGGTTTGTGCAAGTTAGAACCTTTGGCCCCGATGATGGCTCAGAAATCTTAGTAGCCTAACTGTGCTGTGTAGTGCTAGCATCGTGTCCCTGTCCATGGTGCTGACGTAGCAGGCAGATTTGCATCATGACAGCGTGTTGTGTAAAGTTATTTTATTGTCTTAAAAGACCCTGATAACACTAATCTTTGTCAATCACACACCCACACAACCCCACACACATTCTGTACATAAACACTCTCGTACAGTGAATGGCCAGCAAAAAATAAGCCTGGAGCTCATTTTGAGGTTAGCGACGCGTTCCTTTCCCATCAGGAGAGGTAATCACAAAAAGAAAAGGGAAGCAAGCTCATCTAGGTTGCCTTTTTCACTTCCCCCCTAAAGCAAATGATGAGTCAGCAGTGAGAGGCTGGTGCCACACAGTAGGGCAGTGGTGAGAAATGAAAGCGTCTGCTGCCAGAATAGTAGGGGAATCAATGGAGATGAGAGGAAAGAACAAGAAGAAAGAGACGAATGAAGGTGAAGTCAGGGTGAAGGGGGGAAAAAAAAGAGCAAGAGGAAGAAATGGGACAACAGACTGAGATCAGAAGTAGCGCTGACAGAAAGACGCGGCGGTGGGGTGGTAGGGCAGTAATGTGAACTAACAGTCAGTCAATAACAGCTTTTAAATGGTGAAGATGGGGGAGAAAATGGAGAAACAAAAAAGGTACAAAATGTGCTATAGGCCCAGATGAGGTGGCAGAGCAAAGGGAAAGATGAAGGGGAGAGTGAGAGGAGACAAGAGACGTTGATGTTTGGTGGGGTTAATCATTGAGCGTGTCGGGGGAAGAAGAGAGCCTTGTTGGAGTGACAGGTCTGCTGAGCCAAAACCCTCATCAGGCTTGCCGTCCTGCCCTGCAGACGTCAAAGCATCAGCTCCAGAAGGGGAGAAGTGAGACGCCGGGCGAATGTTAACTGCTCATGGCTGTCTTTGAAATGGCCATTGTATAACTGCAAGTTCAACTTCTTACCCCCAAGTTAATATCTATGATAATCACAAGGGCGAGAGCGGTGTGATCTCACAGACCCATCTTTCTCTGAGTCTGCCAGCTTTATTGTAACCACACTGAGTATTACCTGTGTAAGCACATTAAAATAGCCTTTGTAGCTGTCCTTGCAGCTAAATTCAGGTAGCAAACTCCCTTACTGTATATAAAATACCTTTTATATACTATTGTATACGAATTGCTTCCTCAAATGCCACATTTCCTGCTCAGCATAAAGGATTTTCTTGATAGACTGAGTAGCCTTTGTTTGCTGACGGAGTCACGGCTGTAGCTTCAGTTCAATGAATAACCCTGTGACATTATCAAATCATGTAAGCTGGCCAAACAACGTCTGATGTTTACTGTCCCTGTTTGACCCTTGAGAGACAAACAGACTGCTCTGTGTTCAAGACTACAGAGTGACCCACATCACAGACATTCAATCAGACAAGTCGCTGCAGAGACATATTAAGGCCCTGACTTACTAAGTTAACTACTGGTGCATGTTGGTCTGCTGCTGAGCATTGCTGTTGTGGCCGACCATCACCCCAACTCTTTGTGGTGTGCCAGGCACTGTTTGCTCTGCTTGGTTATCAGTGGCTATTCAGCAGAAGGAATGCTGTATGTTAAATCAGCAGTGCAGGCAGTGAGAAAGAGCCGTCTGTCTGGCTGTTCAGGCTTCAAAGAGTACTCCTATTGCACGGCCTTTAAACATTTAATCAGTAGAGCTGACTAGTAGCGCATTAGTTTTTACGAGTTGAAATATCGATTTGACATCAAAACTACATTTTGACTGGTTAAAAAGTCAATGTAAGATATCTGTCAAACAAATTGGCATGTTCCAAATGTATTTCTACATTTAGGAATTACATTTTGACTATTCTGAACTGATTTACAGATATCTTTGATTTTATTAAAGATATCACTAGTATCACTAATAAGAAATGTGACTATCTCCAATTAAATTTTCATGTTGAAAACAGGATTCTGACTAGTGGAAATGTAGTTTGCATTGCAGATATTTCAAGCATATCAACAAACCATTTTATTTGCTGGGCTTTATATCGTTAAAGTACCACCAAGCCATCTGTTGTACAGTGACATTGTGATAGGGGAAATTCCCTTTTTGATATCTAAAAGTTATGAATAGTTATAAAAGGAATTGTAGATATCTTACATATCACTGTTATTGGTATGAACTAATATTTAACTGGCTAAAATTTTATTTGAGGGTGCTTTCACACCTAACCTATTTGGTTCGGTTAAAACTAACTCAGGTCCGCTTTATCCAATTCGTGGCTAGTACTGTTCTGTTTTCGCTGGTGTGCAAGCTGCCAATCGAACCCTGCTGCAGACCAAACAACTGAACCCAGTCTGCTCCAAAAGGTGGGTGTCGGCCTGCTTCCAACAGACTCTGCTGTGGTCCATTTGTGGTGGATCTATTATTGGCGTGGCTGTTGACAGCATATATATGATTGAAGCATGATTTCAACAGCCACACCAATAATAGATCCATCTGCTAATTGTGAAATCTGTCTGCAATCTCATATTGATCTTGATAAATGCCTTGTACATCCCATAACCTATTCGTGCTAATGCTTATATGTAACCATGGTAACACATATGCACATTGGTGAGGTTATTTTCTGTCATTAAAAAACTGTTAAGACCTCTGTGTACTTTGCCTGTTCATTAAGTCCATTAAAAAGTGTGACAGTCATCCCACAGTATTAAGCCCAGAGTCATTATTCATATCGATTGCGATTGATTTGTAGTCTAACAATAGCCTACTGTTAATGCTCCCATCAGTTATTTCTCTATGAGCTTTCTGTGACACCAAAGGGCATAAATATGCATAAACACTTTAGAAGCATTGCATAAACTTCTGTCAGTCACGTGAATTTGATTTCCTCACGTGAGTCTTGATGACGCCAAAACTGTCAGTTAGTAGAGCCTCATGTTTACTCCTCTTGGTTTGTTTGCAAAAAAACAGTGTAAACAGGAACTAAACCAGAGCTAAAATGCAACAATCATCAATTATCATTTATTTCTTCTGGTGCAGACAAATTAACCAAATTACAAGTGTGAAAGCACCACCAGATATCTGCAATTACATTTTCAGTAGTTAAAATTCCAAGCCGAGGCATCAATTTTTGACGAGCCAGACTCGAATTTTAGATATGTAGAATTTGACAATGAGTATGGCCACAAGTAAGAATTAAATTATTAATATCAACAATTACCTTGTTGACCAGTGACAACTGAGCTGCAGATTAGAACTGCCATAAGTAGAAATCACACTACTGATATGTTGGCTTGGGATTCTTATTAGTCCACAAGCAACTGTCGATATCAACAACTGCTACTGATTAAACATTAAAATAGCTTGCCATAGTGCTCCACCCATTCACCATTATGCTACATTACATTTAATTATAGCATTGTCAGATAGACAGACAGGATCAGCAACAGTGATCTATGCTAGTGGTAGCCAGTGCAGCATGGAGTCTCAAGCAGAAATGAGCAGCAGGCTATAAGAGGCAGGTTTTTTGTTTTTTTTCATTTTCAAACATGTAGTCTTCAGACCCGACCGACACTGACTGAGTGACATCACTTGCAGACATTTATCAGACTCCGTGCAGCCTCTTTTGGAGCCACACTTTATACAACTGCAGTGGTACTCCCCAAGACCTTTAAACAGCTTGTGTAAAATTGGCGGAGTTCCCCTTTAAACAACCAGCGATTTCACCCATTTAATGCAAATGCTTTTAATTTTGGAGGCTAATAGTCAACACCAGTGTCAAACAACGGTTTTTGTTGTTGTAACATTTACTCAGTCCTGTTTTCAAGTTGTCTTCTGAGCATATACTGAGACAAAAACCAAGTCGGCTTGTTTGTTTTGTGCATTGTAGCATTATATTCCTTGGATAAAAAAATATAGACAACTGAGTAATTACTTTTTCTCACGTAGGCTCAAGAGGTACTATATTGGCTCTGCGTGTGTTCAAGGACAACTTGGCGATGCAAAGCAGTGGGTCTTTCAGGGCCGACAGTGTGTGTGTGATTCTTCTAACCAGTTTCAAATGGAAGGCGAGCCTCTGCACCCTACAAAATTGATTTGCTGGGCTTTGACAGCGTATGAATGTCATAAAAGCCTTTTATGCCGCCTGGGAGAGAAAACAAGATATAGATGAATGCAATTACAATCCTAGAGTGTGGGAACACTGTCCAGACCAATCATCTGTTTGCACTGGAAAATAAGTCCTCAAAGTCACTGAAACTGAGGCAAAGTTCACACTCGTTCAACATTTGTATGCGTGCTATGTCATGACATGCGTAGCGGCAAATTATTTCTGAGATAAAGGAGTATCAATTTAAAGAAATGTATGCCTCAAAAAAGATTTATTTGACAGTGTTACTTTAAAACGGTAGGGGCCAATATGTCTAAGTCCAGTGTATCTCGAGCACTTCAAAGCTACGAGCTGAAGAGATGTGTTACAGAGAAGGTTTGATATGAAAGTAACTCTAACTTATAACTATAAATATAGAAATGAATCTCTGCTTGTCTTTACCCTTTTGAAGCAGAGAAGTGAGAGAGTGCAAGGTGGAAAATGTCAAGTCTTTGTAAGTGGCTCCATTGACATTCTCAGGAGACAAATTGGAGGATTTTAGACTTCAAAACTGCCCGTCCTGCTCCATTTAATGCCAAAAGAGATCTCTGCAGCACTCGCTCAGATGTGGACGTGGTGCAGACCAGTAGGGGGCACACTTACTTTGTTGCAGCCCATGCATGGTGCCCTGCTCAGGATGTGTAGAGTAATTGTGAATCATTAATGCATGCAAGCATACGTGTGTGAGTGTGAGTGAGAGAGCGAAGGAGAGTGCAGCAAAGACAAAGACAAAACAAGGAGAATCAGATTGAAAATATTCCTCTCCAGGATGGAAGACATCAACCTGAGCATCACTCATGCTTTCAGTATCAAGGTATTCAAGCTCACACTTACCGGGATCTGTGGTGGGGAAGTTCATCAAAGGGCTTCCAAAAGACGGGGGCGTAGTCTTTGGTCTAAAAGGCAGCCTGGTGGAACTGGTGACCACTGGTGGAAACTCACCGTTGGCTAAAGAGAAATACAATGCATTTATTAAAAAGTCTTTACTTTATTTTCTTCATATGCAGCATTGAAATCCTGTTGCTGTTACACTGAAGAACTGTGAAAGCACAGTAGCTGCAGACCCCTCACTGGCACAGAAAATGTGGAACCACCAGCAGGGGTCATTCTTTCATTTGCACCACCAATGGCTATACAGAGGGAGTGGAATGCATAACATCCAGCTCCTCTCCATCTCTCCCCGTTTCTATCCGGCCCTACAGTTGATAGGTAAGCACATTCAGTCAGGGGTTTTTGTTGCAATCAATCAAACCTCCGGCCTCACCGCTTTCCCAGGACTGAGATCATAAGCTTGCTGGTACCTTGATCTCTCCCCCTCAAATTCTCACCTAGAATTAAGTCTTCAAGGCAAATGGTGGCTGATTGGATATTACGGTTCAAGATAGAGGAACTTTTTTTAAAAAAGCTTTTACAGTAGGGGAGACTAATTTTAACATCTATAATGGCTGGATGCTGACATGGAAAAACAGTCACCTTTTCCCTCTAGTTTTCAGTAGAGGTGGAGAAGCAGGAGTTCCTATGGTTTCTCGGGTGAATCACTTTAGAAATTGCAGAGCGTGTGCAATTTCCTTTAACAGTGTGTATAAAATGTGAGCACTTTTTTCATTCCTGCTCGGCAAAGGTTTCATTCATATCCCAGATATGTTCGGCTTAGCTGCTATAAATGTTTCTGCAACTCTAACTTTGTTTCCAAAGTAAGGCCGTGTTTTGCTCAAGTGTTCTGTCCTGCATCTCATGTCTTTGATGCTGTGTTCTGTAGAAAAAACTCTATGAAGCATGGTTACCAGATGAGACTTTCTGGTTGCTATGAGAGCAGAAGTTGTGAGATTATCTCAGAGAAGTCAGATAAGGCTCACCGGTTTGCAGAGCTGATAATGCTGCCAACATGCAACAGCTATGACACCGAACAGGGGCATGGGCTCAGATCTTGACCAGCTGCTATTCTGCTGGTAGTGCCTGTGATTTATAACTTCTATAATTACGCTGGATGCAGTATATGCCACCTAAAGAGGCTACACAGCCCTAGCTGCCTTTAGAAAAATAGAAATCACTAAGCATCACAATGATTCAGCCCATCCACATCAACAAGGGCTTCCCTTATAGTCATTAAACACTTCCCATGTGCTCAGTGTAGATACTTGAGGCATGCAAACAATGTACTGTAAATGATTTGTGTGTAAGACCCATATATTAAGCTCTATTTTTGTTCTGCATATGGAATAGACTGTCGAGAGGAAGATTACATGGTTCCAGGGCCTATTTGCATTTCATACGGGGAGAGAAAAAAGGTTTCTAGTTGTACACTAGCCTGTCTTATGGAGCAGCAGAATGGCATGCAGTTTGTTTACACTGTAGCTGCCTGCTATTCTCCATAGGGTTGCCCTGGATGGCAAACAGCAGTAAAGGATGATTTAAAGGTTTCACTTCTTTTGCTCTTCTAAGCCACAAGTACTCCTGGACTAAAAAGTTGTAGCTTCAGATAACAGCATAAACCCATCAATGAGCAGGTGTTGTTTCCAAACCTCAAGAAAGGAGTTGAGTGAGCTGAATGACAAGCGGAAATTCAACTGCAAGTTTCCCTAATTGTGAAGAGCCAATGGGTTGCCCACATAGTGTCATTTAGCTCCTTGGTGAAAACAAATCATCCCTGCTTTCCCCGCCATCATTCTGGAGGTGTCAGGGGACAGACGCAAGACTTTTCATCTTTATCTCTGTAATCATTTTACCGCAAAAACACTCCCTCTTCTCCATCCCTGCTCCCCTGTCACCTCAGGCTGAAGGCTCACCGTTTATGACAATATGGCAGGGGGCTCCCTCAACAGCTGAAAGGTTTAGAAAAGCAACTGTGTGGCGCTGTTCCATTTGGTCCGAGAAAACCTGCTTTGACTTAGAGCAAACAAGTTGACATTAATATCATTTGGGTTTGAGCTGAAACTACACCGATGGTCCTCTGGGTGATATATATCATTAAAAAGCTGTTTTAATCAAACTTCTTCAGCTTGCGGTCTCTGCAGGAACTTTCTCTGAGTAAAACAAAATCTTGTAATTTTGTCCTCGAAGCTTAAAAAAACCCTCAGCACTGCTTACTTAAAATCTGCCAGCTAGAAAATCAATAGCTCATTCCCTAGCCCTGTAATCCTCAAATAAATATGATCGTCTAAGTCTCCACTGCTTGGGAGCTTTGATACAGATAGAGTTTATGTGCAGATTTGATGGATCACATACAGCACACGAATGACCGCGATGTGTTTGATTGCTTGGGCGGGCAGTCTGTCTCTGTAAGTAATACCCTTAGATGTGTTCACACAACAAGTTCAGCAACTTTTTGTATCTTCTACAAAGTTGCTAATAAGGCTCACCACATTGTTATTCTGAGCATGAGGGAAACACGTTACAGCGGGGCTATGGAACAGACAGAGCTGGAGCACACAGCATTGGTATGCCGCTGCAGCAGGAGAGGGGCTCAGCAGGTCCACCACAGAGCAGCGTGAACCAGAGGGCAGGGCAACAGCCGGCGTGGCTGTCACCGTTCATTAGCAGGGCGCCGTAAGCTGCCTGAAGCCCACCAGAGGCCAGCCAGAAAAATAGAAGAGAAATATCCACACCACAGACATATCATGCTAACAGTTGGTATTCTTCTGTATGGGAACCTGGGACTCAAAAGCTGATCTGCCACACAGCAAAGAAATGTACAGTATGTGGTATGTTTTCTCAAGGCTAGAATTACAAGAATGTAACATAATATGATATATAATATTATTTCGATACTTTAATACCCCGAAAGATTGTAACAGCCTCCAGGCACCAGCAAACAATGTAGTGCACCCAAATTTATTTCAAAGTTGCTCACATCATGCAACTGTATGATGTAACTGCAGTTTGGCCCTCAGACCAATATTCAAAATTTACTTCAACAGAATAAAACATAAACATATAGTTTAAGTATAACAAATATTCATTCAGCTCAGTAGATAAAACCAAAGACCTTTTCATTTACACTCATGTGATACCTTAATACATGTTGGCTTGACTTTTGGTAATGCCCCCCAGAGATAAATGCACTGGTGGCCACTGCTTCTCTGTAAAATCCATATGTAAAGGCGACTAATAACCCTGAGAGAGACTATATCTGAATAAACTGCTTTTAATTAACCCTACTACTATACAGTATGTCATCACTGTGAATATGCTGAGGACTCTGGAGCATCTGTACTTACTGGTCCATGGTGTGTCTCTATGTTTCTCAACACCCTCAGGTGCAGGTAATAATTAGTGAACAAATACAGTTCATGCATAAATGCATAAGTTACACACACAGATAACACAGATGCAACAGCCGACCAACCCATCAGCACATAATTGGAAGAAAAACTAAAAGACAAAATAACTAAAGAAAAGAACAAAATGAACCTGCTATTATACATGGATAGAATCTTTTGTGTATGGCTGTGTGTGATTAAAAGACAGTCTGGGCAAAATCCACTTACTTCCATCGAAATCTTATTCTCAACCTTCTGAGGAGTGATGCATTGACTATCCAGTGATGTAAAGGACCAGCTACTGAAGTGGCACATTCACAATGTGATGCTCATGCTGCATAGAAGCAGCTCTGTGCGTGGGAAAAGAAGTGGTGGTGGTGCAGGGCAGAGACAAAAGAATGAACCTCTGCTGCTGTCTGACACAATAAACTAATGCATTGTTGCTGGTGAAGATAAAATGATAAAACCGACAGCCAGGTCCAACACCTGAAGGGCAATGGATGCATCATCAAACACATGTGCGTGCCAAACTATACATCACACTAAAGCCAAGAGAAAAGGCCACGGATGGCTGGTTCCCTGCATAATGTGCTCGCAGTATGTTTTCCCACTGAATCATATTACAGGGGTGTGTCATGATACTCAGGGATCCATCATGCTAATCACTCACAGTGATCACTCTTGGAAACGACGCATTTTGCTGAGCTTCAGCATCTCCCTTCAGTTGGATCTGATTGATAGGCGATAAAAAGTGACTGTGTCAAGTGTGGCTGTATGTACTGTAATGGATACCTGGCCTAGATTAAGAACTTGCCATCTGGAAAGTGAGCGATGCGAAGGATAGATGATTCTTTAGAGTTGGCATACCAGTGCTGCGGCTGTTCGGGAGGACATAAAACACAAATTGGTGCGCAAATATCTCCTGGAAAATGTCATCTCTTTAAGTAAAGAGGCTCTGACCCAATAAGCCAGTGTTGATACAGGGCGATCTGCTGCAGCCTAGACACACAGCAATTTCTCATATTCATTTGATGAACTCACGTTATCTGATTGTATTTTACAGTTTGTGCGGAAGAGTTGAGATCATATCAGCAGTCGATGAATAAATTAATCAAAAACATCATCTAAAGGTGAAAACAGAACAGATTGTGCAACAGTCACATTCGCCATTTCTTATTTTACAGTTGAACAGAATCTGCTATCTAAACAACTAGTTTAAATAGGTCTTATTAAAGTTTTCAACATATTATCTTTAATTTAGTCATTGCAGAGACAACTAGGAGTGTGGGCAATTAGTCCACTCTCAATTTAAATGTTGTTACCGTCTCTAGTCCACACCTAGTAGTCGCTACTCAGAGGGAAGTGGGAATGATTTGGATCAGCATGCTAACGACTAACCACCAGCTCTGATCATCAATGGTTCCCTCCCTCCCTCTCTCTCTCCCTCTCTCTCTCTCTCTCTCTCTCTCTCTCTCTCTCACACACACACACACACACACACACACACACACACACACACACACACACACACACACACACACACACAAGCAAAACAAACACGTGCTCTTTTAGATTCAGTGGATGGAATCGTGTGCATCAAGTGGCTGGTACAAGTCCACAATGCCCAAAGTAAGTCCAAGCCGCAAAGTAACATATTTAAAATACAATTTGGCTATTGAAAATTGTGAATCATGATTTTAAATGACTGATAATATATGCAATTTTTTTTCTGGCAATGTTTAATGTTATTGATGAAGTTATGCTCAATTTTGACTGTTTCTGTGTTACTAGTGTGAGCTAGTCAACCAGTCTAAGTTTAAACTTACATTTAAACGTCAGGGGAATTAGTCATCAGGAAGTAGTTAGGATGACCTTCTCACCTTAGAAAAAAAGTATTTTATAATCCACCCTTCATCACAATGCATCAAGTGGAAGCAAGAAAAAGTCAGACTGCGTCAGAAGGTGACCCCGTGCTCCTGCCTCTTGAGTCTAATTCTTAGCCAGGGTGTAGTCAGTTAACATTGCTTTATTTTAACACTGTTCCAATTGTCAGAGCTATACACAGGTACAACATTATTATTCCTCTCACAGCTCAAACAGGTTCCTCCGGATAGGCAGAGATGGAGGGAGGCAGTGAACTCCTAACCTTTCATTCTCCTGATGCCAGACTCGGTTGTCATCTTACTCCTGTTTTTATTCTCATAAACCATCTGAATTATAACACAAAAATATGTGGAAAGGTGACGTGAGGCTTGACCTTTATAAACCTGCACTACATTCGAACATACTGTAAGCCCTTATCAATCAGCAAGCCATATTATGGTCGATTTGAACTGTTCTGACATTTCAAGACACATAAAGGGTTCTGAAAGAAAGTGTGCTAAAAGAATGTAAGATTATATATCATTTCCATAAAGTTTTGTCAATGTATCTCCAAGCAAAGCTGCAGGACATTTAATAGAGATATCATTTCTAAGGGAGTAATAGATGTGCAAAGGACTTGGTAGAGATTCTATTTTAATAGTCTTCACTGACAATTGCAAAAAGTTCTCAATACTGTATAATGACTATGTCAAGGGAATTGAAAATGAATAAATCATGGATAAGTGAGACCTTGATGAATGCTCCAAAATGTACAAAACTGCCACTCGAATCTTATCTCTGCAAAACATGAACACAGGGCAGACCTGTATTGATTAATAATTTAATTGCTTCGGTCACTTTGAATGTTTACTAATTTAAGTCCCTCTCAAGTCCGTAAAAAGAATTTACACCTTTCACCGCAATTCCCCCTTTTGTGCTTGTCATGGTCAATCAATCAGGCTATCAGTCAAACAATTCCATTAAATCAACCAAAGTCTGATGGAGTAAGAGTGGGAAAAGAAAGACTCAACACTTTTACAGTACTCACATGCCAGGAAGCAGTCCATACTGAAAGAGATGTTGTCAATAGAGATGGCTGAACCGGGTCCAGGTCCATCTTCTGTGCTGAACTGCAGCCAAAACCTACGGAGGGACAGAGCTGTTTTAACTACCTCGCAAGCTGTGAATGGTTGGATAGCTTCTGACTGAAAGGATGTGAAGAAGAATTTATAGTGCTTTAAGAAAAATGTCATTGAGCTTTGGCTTTGGAGGGTGTGTATTGTGCGCTTTACAACAGCTCTGTCTGCACTGTTAGGAGTTGTTGGCTCTTTCAGCACATACAGAAGAACGGTTAAATTTCCTGAGGGATGAAACACATTGTTGGGTTCCAAATCCAATACATTCATGCACAAAATAATTCAAGCACAAAATAATTCAAGCGGGGAAGGTTACACAAACATGACTTCTGCGTTCAAAACCTTGAAAGGGAATAGTGTAGCATTTTGGGAAATGTTTGCCTTCTTGCTGAGAGTTACATCTGTGTATTGATACCACCCTGTCTGTACGGTAAATATGAAGCTACAGCCAGCAGCACATTAGCTTAGCTTATTAGAGAGACTGAAAATGTCAGGCAACAGCTAGCCTGGCACTGCCTGAGGATAACAAAATCCACCTGCCAGCTCCTCTAAACCTCACTAATTAACACATCTTCTTTTATTTGATTAGCTATGAAAATACTGAATTTCTCAAGTCTTAACGTTAAGCTAAGCTACCTGGCTGCTCACTCCAACTTCATATTTAGCATACTGATGACAGAGTGGTGTTCATCTCCTCATCTCAGTCTCAGGAAAGAGAGCAATTAGGATATTTCCTAAAGCTTCAAACCATTTCTTTACCTGGGACATATTCTGCTTTTTTTCTGTCATATTTATAATTTACAGTGTTGGATGTTTTGATTTATTGTGGCCAAAAATTCAAATTATGAGGTGAACATATGTAAGCAAAAACCTCAGGCTTCAGAACATTTCTTCAAAGATTTTTTTTTCCTATTTTAGAGACAAGCTGACTTCAGCCTTTGACAGATTTCTTTATATTTTCATCTGCTCCAGGCACACTACTGTAAGGATTTACATTGCGTACGCTGCTACATGTAGCCACATGCTAATGTCAGGGAAACATGTAAACTTGGTTGCTTGTCGAAAACAAATCGTTATTGTTAAATGGCGCCCAGCAGCATCAGGGGGCTACGCAGCGGGACAGTAGGGCAGGCAGAAGAGGTGGCAGATGGGTCAAACAACCACCAACTTTCTGCCTGGAGGATGGAATTTGCAAGATTTGTAAGATTTTAAAGCCAGACCCTGTTCGTTTTTTCCTAAACACAACCCTGTACTTTTGTTGCTAAACCCAACTTTAATGAGAGTGTGGCAAAATCTAACCATGCATAGTTAGTATGCGGTGTTGTTCGGATGTAGTGCACAAGAGACTGTATACAAACTGTGCATTTCCTGTGAAATGGAAGTGTATTTTGAAAACAGACAATACATGAAGTTGATGTTGACATGGTGTCCCAGCATGTCGACAACCAACGCACCCTGGGTACGTTGCACATCATAAGTGGACGTGGAAAGTCCATGACCAAACGCCAAAATGTGACATGGGTGGAGTGAGAATGTGTTGAAGAGACAGGCTCTAAAACAGAACATTTCAGACAGTGGTGAACATAAGGTGTTCCAGCATAGAAAGTCTGAGGAAAATAAAGTGTTTTTTGAACATTAAAGCTTGTAAACATGTTGTAGCAGAAAACCTTAAATACAAGTGTGAACCTTAAATAAGCACAACTGACCCCCTTTAGTACTGTAGAGCTAATTACATTTTTTCACTAAAGGATAAATTGTTTTGTCATTTTGTTAACTGTTTTCAGTGAAGTATAGCTGTAACTGACAGTAACATAACCTCCAGTACATATGAGTTCTAAATCCAACACTTTCTCAGTCGTTCAAATAGGAGGCTTGTATATGTCAATTTTAACATTTGGCAAGTCAATATGTTGCTTAAACTTGATGGTAGTCATACCATATCTCCATTCTTGCTGTCAGCCTCCAGGTTCTCCTACCAAAAAACACTGACATTCAGAGTCTACATATACTGTCTGTTACGTCCTGACTTTTGTCTGCACTTCAGGCTGTATTTCTGATTCTATTTAAGCTCTACAAAGGTCACTGCGCAGAGACTGGCAGGTTCACCTCGTGGTTATGGACATGACATTCTAATTAAGAGCACGAGCACAGCTGACTACATAACCCAGGAATCAAAAATTAATCACTCTCAGGGGAGCAGGATTATCCAACCTCAAATGGCAAAGAAACCCCCAGTCAGGCAAACAGAGATGAAATGCCTTATCTGGGGGATCTCTTTTTTCTTGCTTTACTCTAGTTTGTTTTAATTTCTCTTTTTTTTTTTCAAAGGGGAAATCAAGGCCAAAGCTAATTGGCAGGCATATAGGGTGGGTTGAGCCATGTGTATTGATTTCTATTCTCTTTGCACGGAAAAGAGGAATAAAAAGAGAGGAGCGTATTTTGTTGAACTGCACACGTGGCAGGTCCATAGCATAAGTCCCTATGTGATTTATTAATTTTGCAGGGATATAACATTTCCTGGAAAATGTAATGTAAATGTTGTAAATCTGCAATTACAAGATGGGGAAAGAAGGAAGAAGAGCTTCTTGGTTCTGTTTCATAAGACTTCCTTTCCTGCCAGAGCACTTAAGTATTTGTATGAGCGTGCTGGAGGTTTGCAGATCATTTGTCTCCTCTTAAACACATCAAAGTGCCAGTTTGATGCTTTCAGACTGTCCAAACATGTTGCTTGATATAATTAAACTGCCTGTTGGGTGTTGAAACAGGTGAGTGTCTGTCGTACCAGTCTGCCAGCCCGTAAAGGGGAAGTATGACGAGTTTCCAGCCCCGTTCAGGTTTTGGTTCGCTGGCTGAATGCCACAGTCTGCGCTGCACCTCAGGGCCTGTATTGTTCTCAGCTATCCACACAGACAAAGACCCTCGCTGCAAGCCTCCAGTACATAGCCAGAATCGCACCTGTTGAAATAAGGTAGAGATTCAAATGATCACTGCGATTAAATCAGAATTTAATATAATGCACTAAAAACAACATAAGACAAAAATCACATCAAGGGTGTTGATTTTTTGAAGTACAGGTTGAGAAAAACAAGACAGCATATAATATACCACAGCAACTTAAACTTCTTTTGAATATTTTCAAATTGAAGAAAACCATCCAAGTGTGTTATCAGTGAAGGAAGGGATGCACTTAAATTGCATTGAGCTCAATCAGCAACAGCCATCTGTTCGGTTCTAATTATTCTAAGATTAATAGAATTCAACCAGGATCATGATTTGGGTTATTTTGCTATCTGCACTGCTCCTGCATGCTCCAGCACAAATCAATCTCATTTCACTCTTTCCAGGAGGGACATGGTGGGTGTAAACCTGCTTCAAATTAAACAACACACAGGCCGTAGCAGGAATTAAATAGTAAAAGGAAGTCTGAATCTAAAGCTTGCTAACAAGCAAGGGGATGTGACCATGTCCCTGTACAGCATTTCACTGAAGCCAAGAACATAATTCTTGCTTCAGCATTTAAGTGGAACAGATGCTGGCTTAAGCCTGATGAACAGTACACGTACATGAGACACTACCCAGACAACTGAATTCAATGCTTCTTATGTCGAGTGCTTGCATTGTGCTTGTCGACAGCAGGTTGTGGTCCTTATCGTAAACCATGGGACCACATGGTGACCGTTTAAACATCAAGATTACAGGCACTGCACAGCGCACGCTGGGCACGACATGAAAGTGAACGTGGGCTGTAGCTAATACCCAAAACTAATATCCCCAACATAGTTGTCCAAGAGCGGAGAGGCTAGATTGAACAGCAGTGGTTCAGTGTAGAGAGAAGGATTTAGGGTGTTAATCTGGAATCATGGCTAATCTTTGGCAGTGTGCCAACAAGCTGGAGGCAAAGTCTGCAATGGTGCAGTGCTGCCTCCACTGCTGTCCACAAATATCACTTTAATTCATACCTGAGAAGCAGCAAACTTCAGCTCTTACATTTTTATTCTTCTCTTTTCCTGTTTTTCTCTCTGTCTTACTTGCAGTCAGTTCCTTTGTGTGTTTGGCTCGTTGAGACTAACTCTATTTCCCCCTCAGTCCCTCTTATTATCTTGTTTTCCGACCTTCTGACCTTTCCTTCACCTTCTCACCTCCATTCTTCACTTCTGTGTCAGCTTCGCTCACCTCCAATCACACCATGCCTCTGAATGTTTTACGTACACATGCAGAGGGCCAAAGGTCGCTGTGCTGAGTCATACTGAAATAACTAACATAACTCTAAATGCTGGATGCAACAGCATCAATCAAGACTTCCAGTACACAACTCCTCCTCCCACTGGAGACCTGCTCTATGAGCTTCACGATCTAAATAATGCATGACTCTAATATTTTCACAACTAGGTCAGCAGATACAATCTGCGATTGACGAGGTCGGCCTCTCTGTCTGTTAGGATCTCTCAGGAAATGCAGATGGCACAGTGTTAACCTGCTGTCTTCGCACATTATCATTTGATTTTTGAGCTGTTTTTCTGAGAGCAATTAACATATCAAATGATTCAGTAAGTAATTCGTTAGGTTTTCTACTCCTGCAGCAGCATCAACAAAAAATGTTAGTGAAAAACACAACTGAAAAATGAAACTAAATGGCATTCTATGCAATATCTGCTCTTTTTTTTTTTTTTTTTTTTTTTTACACTCTAAATGTCAACACATAGCCCACGGTACATTTCAAATGTGTTAATGATCTCAGTGTTTTTTTAATATGAGCTGTCATATGGCAAGTGACCAATTACTCTGAGCAAGTGTCTGTGTTTATTCCTGGTGACCAGTAGAGCACAAAGCAGAGAAATCTAAAGCTTGGCGGTTGCTGTCGTGCCAACTTGCTGAGGACGGTCGCTGTTCGAGAAGAGGGGCCAACAGTCAACTGGGCACACACACACAGAGGTATTTATATTTTATGTAAGAAAATATTTATGCTGTTACATTCATAGTTGAAGTAGCGTGGTGTGCATGGGACTGTAGTGAGAGTGATGATCTGCATCTAAAGAGCTTGGAGAGTGCTTTCCAAAAACCAGGAACAAACATGCTAAAGCATAACGCCGGGTTCACACTAGATGTGTAGTCACCTCAAAGCAAGCAGCTGCATGCTTCCTGTAGGTGCCGATGTTGACAGGTTGGGCTATTCACACTGGACATGCTGTGGCCCTGAGCTCCATTGACGGCTCACGACCTGCAGCAAATCTGGTCTATTTTGTCCATGAATTGTGAGCAAATGTGGCAAGAAAAACAATCTACCAATATCTAACAATATAGAGGATATATCATGTATAATATAATGATCCGATTCTTATAAAGTATAAAATATGCATCGCACAGACACAGACACAGACAGACACAGACACACAGACACACACACACACACACACACACACACACACACACACACACACACACACACACACACAAACAGAGCTCTCCGTATGTTTAGAAAAGAGCAGAAAAGTTTGCTGACTGGCGCAAAGAAATGGCTTTTGGTGTGAGCAGCTAGACGACTGCTTGCTTGACAGTTGGCACACCAGGGCAGCCTGCGTCCTGTGTGAACATGGCGTAAGGAGTTGATTGAACACTATGTCTACCTCTTCTAACGTAAGCTGTAAAAGACAGCTTAACTTGCTCACTAACTTACTGTCAGTGTTATTTCCAGAGGCAAGGAACATGTCATCAGTAAGTCGGTATTATCATTTTAGGGTTACAGTTTAAAAATATGACTGTTTAGAACTGGAACATTCACTGTGTGAAAGCCGAGGCAGTAATAATCAGAGTGGCAAATCTGGCACGATATCACTGAAAACTGCATATGTGCTGCCTTGTGAAAACAGACAGCTTGACAGACGTAGCAACAGGAGCTGAGGGGGGATGGGGCAAAGATCTGATAGTTTGTTTGTATGTGAGTGTCAGAGAGTGAAGATTATAGTTTGGAGAAAACATACTATACTTTGCTCACCGTGCATGGGGAGTTTCTTAGAGGGGGAGGAAAGAGAGGACTCCTCAGTATCGCAGAGCTACGCTGGCCTTTGGTCTGACCTCCTTCCACACTGAATGTCGCACCTTCAACACACAAACACACATTAAAGCCGCAGAAGAAAGGAATATGAAACTGACAATGCATATGGAGGTTTTGAAATGTTATTGGAGCCATAGTAAGCTGCTGGCATATTTGATCAGTCCTCCCATTGCTATATTTGATGTATAGCTGATCTGACTGAAGGTTTGTCGAATGAATTCTCAAAGGACGCCTGAGAGAGTAATCCTATAAAATCACCAAATATGGTTTAAAATTACAGTCTTCCATTAATAGTCTCATCACACTACCTCTGAGACGTCTGTAAATAGTTGAGAACAAAAACAAGCCTCAGCAAACCAAGGCTTTAAATCCTCATCGAGAGACACACTCGAGTCACTGCACTGACGATGAACTGCAGGATGTAGGACTCAGAGTCTACATATTGGAGCTTTTACACCCAGTGGGATTCTGTTTGTAGCAGCGCACTGAGCTCTGAACAAGACAACACGTCTGTGTCTGACACATCAGAGATTTTGGTTATGTCTCTACATTTACAAACTATTAGACTCAAATATTCAAGATTGTGGCTTAAAATCTGCCTCTTTGAAGTCCATTTTAATGAGGCATTAACATCACTGTAAACACATTTTGAAGGGCACGCAAGTGTCATCATCTGATTGGAAGAGTGCTTGTGATGTTGTAAGTGATGTGTGTAAGACACCTGATGATGGGCAGCTCTGTCTAGTAGCCTTGGCTGGCGACTGGAGTCTTCTCCAGGAGAGACCGCGGCCCGTTATTGACTGCCAGCTGCACTCGCCCTCCTCAAAAGAGCAGTAGCTGCCATTGAGAAAGTGGCCTGGAGAGAGACAGGAGAGAGAATACATCAGGGGAGGAGAGGAGGAGATGATAAGGAGGAGTTGGGGGGCCATATAATGAGTGGACAGGCCCGGCAGGTGGGTGAAAGAGGAGAGAATGGAGTGAACGCTGACAGCCAAAGTGCCAAGGAGAAAAAGGACAGGGGTGGGGTGGTTGGGCTGGGGATCAAGGAGTTGAGCGACAGCGAAGGTGAAGAGGTTGAGAAGAGAGAGGCACGCAGGGGGGGTGCAGACTAATGGCTCACAGGACTCAGTGTGTTGGTGGAAATTAGGGTGGAGGTGTTTTGGAGGGGGGGCGGGGGGACTCCCAGAGTGACTCTAGAAACAGAAGCAGAAAATGGAAAAGGCCTGAAGTGTCCAGAGGGAGAGATAGGGACGAGTAGAGGAAGAAGGAAGAGGGTCTGAGGGGAAATGAGAAAGCTGAGGTGGTGACATGATGCGTTTTGGGGGGTGGCAATCAACTTGAAATCACTTCACAGAATGACATGAGCCTCGGATGCATTTCCGGCACTGACTACAATTTACAAAGTTAAGTCTGTACAGCAGCAGCAACACAGGGAACACGGTTGATTGGATTGTGTAGTGGATAAAACTCATGCTTGTGTAACCAGGGAGAGATAGGCATGTCTGTCTCCTTATTTCCATAAGAGCCTTCATGAAAAAAGTGCACCCCTCTTGATTTGCAAACAAGGTCTTTCCTTTAATGTTTGGTTTAGGAACGGACATGAAAAAATCAAATACAACTTAGGTAGTGCAAATATTGAAACACCCACTACTTTACCAAAGGCACATTTTTTGATTGAATTTTTCACTTTCAGTACTATTTTCCGGTCCATCTGCTCGTACAGATAACAGAGCTGTATATACTGTATGTACAGGACTCCACATAAGTTTCAATTTTTAAACTTAAATCACTGAATCCTTATGAGGTTGCTGAAATGACAACACTGAAAATACCTGCCGTATAAATAAATCACATAGTGGGGATTATTTAGGAGTGCTACTTGCTTAATACAGTGCTAAAGACCAAATGAAAGAAACATACTGTAGGTTGCTTGGATTACACAGTTAGGGAATAAGATAAATTGCAGGGATGCATGATGTTGTATTTTTTGTCGATATTTGATATGCTGATTAATAAAAACTTAACTAGCTGATAACTGATATTTTTTTCACCAGCTAATTTTAGTGATCATCAAGTCTCTTCTGTAGTGGAATTAAAATCAGATTATGCGTGCATACTCTTATCATGATGGCCCACCAGCAGTTGGAGACATGAAATACAATGCTTTTAGATGTAAGTAATACTCACTAATTGTTCAAAATAAGAAAAAGCATGTTTGCCAATATTGGCCGATATCAATGAAATTCCGATTTTATTGTGCCTCCTTAACAAGTGGAGATGCATCCATCAATCGGCTGGTGACAGGTACTGATTCAGCTTGATCAGCCATGAAGGTGACCAGCCGGTTTGTCTCAGCTATAGTAGATCACATGCCAATTTCATTTACATTCATTCTCCTTAGAAGTGTTAACATCGCAAACAGCAGCACAGATAGCGACTGACTGGTCAGAGCTGCTGCAATCCATTCTCAAAACTTCTAATTCATTCTCATGCATTCTGCACACTGTTTGAAAGCTTCTTCACTGTATGAAGCTTGCAGACTGGGGTATACCACCCAAATTTGTGTTAGTCATGGAGCAGATAAATAGCTCAATTGTTGCATAGCAAAGCTTATGCTTACTGTTTTCTGTAAGAGCATGGGAGCTGCTTAAACACTTAGGCTAGGTTGCACCAACAAAAATTAATAAATCCTAAGATTAGCACTAACTAGAGTTTAGTAAAACTAGGTTTAAAATGAGTTAATCCAGATTCAAAAGTAAGCAGAGCTCTGTTGCACCACTGAAAATTAGACTTGGCTTGTGTGTCATATCAAAATTAAAACAATAAATAAATAAACAAAAGAATAAATAAGTACACACATTAACAGCATGCTGTCAGCTTCTACTGAGTATAAAAGAGTGGTGGTGGTGGGGTGTTAACTGTTTTAACGGCTCCTTTTTCATGACAACAAATGTTATATTTTTGCTAGCTAGCTAAAGACTTAAAAAGTGGCTTGGCAGAGAGGCTCATGTTTTTTTTCTTCTTTGACAAAACCTTGTTTACCAAACTAATGGAACAATATTGCCAAATCATAGAAGATAACTCCTGGGCTACCAGGAGTTAAAGTGTCGGTGGTAGAGCTGCGTTTCTGTCACCACCATGTTTGACAGGTGGACCCAATCTTCCTGTTCAGCTCCAAAACAGTTTCTTGGTGAACCACTGTCTTAAAAAAAATTATCATCATAAAAATCAAGTGGGTTGAGACTGTCTTAACTTTTTTCAAGGAACCTGATTATTTTGTTGAATCCATCTCAAAAAGGCAGCCATTGTAAAAGTTAAACCTTCTCAGCTATAGGTTTAAAGTTATCCCTGGACCACAATTTAAATTGGAGTTTAAAGTTTTGGTGTCACAGAATTAAATTTAATCTATGTTGAGAGTGAAAACTAAACTGAGATCTAAATATATTTTTCCTTTCCTTTTTTTTTTTTTTTTTTTTACTTAAACCGGTTTAAGAGTAAATCCTTGCGGGTACAATCCAGGTTTAGCTTCTTAGCCTGGGAGGTATAACTTAACAAAACGCAAATATGGGTGGTCAACCCTAATCTGCTAGTTTGCTGATTAGTCAAGATAACTAACAGTCTGCTGGGGCAGTTACTAATAAGCTCAAAGGTTTCACAAATGAAGGCTGATGGTAACCGTTTTATGTAGCTAAGTGAATGGAAATGCTAAAACGCAAACAATTAGAGTTGGATGGTCTAACCTAATTTGCTAGCCAGGGTAGCTGACTTTCTTACCATGAGCGTTTGAAATAAAAATAAAAGGGTAACCTGACTTGTGCTGAAAGTGAGCTGTCAATATGATCTACTCGTGCCCTTACAATCCTGAGAGATGGTCTGAGCAGCCAAATGAGGTGTTTTTAAACTGGTCTTTCTAATAGTTAGGAGCATTTATTTTCACTCATATTTTGTGGATGCTTGACGAATCACTCATCTTTGCTATCATATAGCCTATGAAGTTTCCAATGACTTTGAAGAAAAGTTTCAAATATCTTTCTTGACAGTTCTTACAAAGAAAGAAAATTGGAATAATCCAAAATCAGAACTGGCAGATAAGGTGTTAAAAAGATCAAAGTCGGCCAAAAAATTACAATCAATTCATCTCTAAGAATAAGGCATAAACTTTTCTCTTTACCTTGCATACCTGATCTCACTTCTGCTGTTGAATTATTGATTTAGGTGTTGCTGAATGTTTAAAAGTCATATCAGACTTTAAACTTACCTTATAGTGATATCATTGAGGTGGGTCTGAGTTCCATTTCAGTGTTTGAAAGTTTTCACCTCAAGTTTGCTTTATGTTCTTTTTATCCCAAGCTACTGTCTGCGAGTGCCCATTATCTATAAGAATCTCTAAGTGCCCTGATAACAGTGTGCTTTTTGAAAATGGCACCATTCAGATAATGGAAGTGAAACTGGCCTGAGCAGAGATCATAAAGCAGGTATTTTCCAGGAAGAAAAGCGGGGGAAAATGCTTTCTTTATCAATGACACTAGTTTTAGAATGTCTTTTTTTTATTATACAAAAGGCTTTTAACAGGTTTCACAGACCCAGTGTCATGAATCTGACACCATTTCATTTTAGCTTTAAAGTATTACAATGATAGGCACCAAAAATGAAGTTCTTATGTGAGTTTTTTTTTTTTTTTGCAAATACAACAGGGCTGTTCAATTACAAATTCAAATGGGCCAGATATTAAAACTAGACAATGTCTCGCGGCCCATGTGTAAGTCACATCATATGACCGTTGCTCATGACATGAATAAAGAAGTCTGTGAAGATATCACTTCAGACACATCAGCATGTGTTGCATCACCTAATGCCTTTTGCTACCCGTGCTATCATTCATAACTGGGTGCCATCCGTGTAGTTTTGCCACTGTCCAAATGGATTCAACCTGAAATACTTTAATCTAATGAGGTGTGAATAAGGCCGACATTACAGTGTCATTACTTTTTTATGAAAACTGACATGAGCATTAGTCGGTCTTTATGAATGTCAAGTAGAGTGTCATTCAGTTAATTATGTCACTTCAGCACTTTGTCGACATTGCTCTACCTGTGTCTGTCATGACAACTTGACAAGGGGACACAGTCTATAAAAAAATGTCATGCCAGGCTCCATACTGTATCATAAAGTGTGATTACACCCTTATGGTGTGTCATGAACGATTTTCTTTACCTGGAGAAATGTGTTAGAGTTTGTAAAGATCTAATAAAAACATATTACACTGTCAAAAGTGTGTTTTAACACTGGAATTATTACAGCCTCCATTGTAGGCCTGTCTTGAAAAAATACACAGGTGCACATGTGGTCTGGGTAGTCAGCATGAGCAGTAATAGCTACCATAGATAAATGGACAACGGAAGCCATCACACTACTGGTCTCACTATGTAGTGATCTTTGGGGAAAGCAATGATCTGTTTTCACTGATGGCGCTCCAAGAAAAACAAAAGAATCCTGCACATGACTGCTTGAGATTCCTGCATGCATCCACCTTTGATGCAAGCAGCATTTCTCTGTAGTTGTAGGGAAACTGTGACATTGGAACGCAGTGGGGTGTCTGCAGAATTGAGACCGACTAAGATCAACTGGAAAAAGCTGTGACTCTCAAAGAGCGGAGGATATGTTTGTGCATAATGACGCAGGGGTAGGATGGCGAGGGAGATCCGCGGGGACTTGATTTTCCTTATACCTCAGGAATCTTTGTGATTGACACAAGCAAAGTTTGTTCCTCCTGTGTCTCTTTACTTTTTTTCCCTGTTAATGAGTCGTGGCACATCTTATGAAGGATTTAAATAGATCAAATCAGACGAAGATAACTTGTGGATAGATCATAGAGAATAGGGTATCAGAGAGGGAACACTGTGGTTTGTGGGGGAGGGGATAATTGTGACAAGTGATGGAGATGTTAATGGAACAAATACAGAGCCTAAGGTGCAGCAGTAGACAGATGGTGACAGTGAGAGGAAAGGGACATATGTAAGCATCAAGTTGGACTGGTGTGGATTGTCGGTCCTCGTCCTTAATCAAAAACGATAAAGGTTATTTCTAATTTAAGAATAGATTGAGCGATGGAGAGAGAGAGAGAGATTCAAAGTAATCGACAGCTGGCCTTCACGCATCTGTGCACTCTTAGCATGATGACAGCACTCAGTGGAGAAGGTGTGCTGCAAGATACAGAGAAAAGGTATTCAACATTTCCCAGGTGACTCACAGCAATAAGCTTTTCCCTAGAAGTCCCATCAGTCTGTGTCAACTAGACTTTCCCTTTGTTACTGATATAGATATATGATTACCAGTCTTATTGTAGGAGAATGAGACATATGATTATGTTCATAAAATGGAATCCTTTCCTGTAAATGGTTGCAGGATGAAGTTAACAGCAAGCTGGCTTTGTGTTTTACAGATTATTATTTATGCTCAAATGTCCAAATCTGGCTTCTACAATCAAATGTTACACACACAGTACATTCAAATGGAGATTATCCCCCTGGGTTAGCCTCTCAGGCCAATTAGCACTGATAAGTCCTCCTTCAGTAGGAAGAGAAACTGTGCCTGGCTGGGATTTTCACCCTCTCGTTACCCTCTTATCTCTCAGCTCCCATAGTTAGCAAACCTATAAGCACAAGGGAGCAGCCATCATTTTAATAAGCACCACAAGGGAGGCTGACCCGCACTGTGGGCCGGAGCGAATTAATTCTGGCCTGTTTAATATGGGTGAAAAACTCTGATATCAAACTACAACATTTAAAGAAAACAGCACGGGGTAAGAGTTTTGAACTGTGTATCTATTTATCGTGAAGACGATGTAAAAAATGCATGCAAGCAGGTTGGACTAAAAAAGAAAAGATCCTCCCCCCACACACACACCTACACACACACACACACACACACACACACACACACACACACTCATGTACACACAAACAGCAGGGCCTGGGGGACTTCACTTGTGAATAAGATGTCAGCATACTTGGCTAGTGTTCCTCCTAGGCCTCGAGAAAAGCAGAAAACAAATGTGCAAAGAGATAGAAATAACAACCATGGAATATGTCAAGGGTGAGAAATGCTAGCCAAGCATAGCTACGCTGCCTTTTTTTTTTTTTGTTCCCTGCCTTTCCCCTCGCCTCTCTGTCGGCAAAGCTCGCGCAGACGCTCAGTTGTTGCTCTGTTGGGCAGGATGCAACGGCTTCATTAAAGACGACTCACTACGGCTGACCAACCACATGCAGCTTTGATCCAGAAATGAATGCGGGGAGGACAGTGGACACGTGGGCTTTCATTTGTATCAACAGCTGTGCTCCTGTAGCACAGTGTACTCACGACACAGGTCGCTTTCGTCATCGCCGAGCGGACAGTCTGTACTGAAGTCGCACAATTTGTCCAGCGGGATCCCAGGTCCCTGGTGACAGTGGTACTGGCCCTCCAGTGTGACGTTAGGGCCGGGGGAGGAAGCTGCAGAGAGGAGGAGGAGGATAAGAAAGACAAAGAGAACTTGTCATATTAAATGTCCCCTCACACATGTCATAGAACATCCTGCAAACTAAAATATTTCCACAGTGCAGTCTGAATATTTGCTAGTCGGGAAATGAAGCAACAGAAAGAAAAAAAAGCTCCAGATTATGTCCCAAGTTAACTTATTGAGCATCCCTGCAAGATTTATAGGTTAGACACAAAACACAAATCAGTAGCTCGAGGTAAACATTACTTACACACAGTGGGAAATATACAGTTGCTACATAAAAGTACATCAGTCAGTGACACAGGCTAATATAACCCCTGACTGTAAACCCTGTATGACATCCGCAGACTGCCTGTAGCATCATAAATAACTTGGCCCAGGCTGCATACGCATCTGACTTTGAATCCAGTGCATATCCATCAGACAGGGGAACACAAGCAGCAAAAACAATGACCTAGATACTGCAGCAGGTAGCACAAGGGGAGGGAGTGAGCGCACACACACACACACACACACACACACACACACACACACACACACACACACACACACTGACACCAAGTGATATCACCCGTCTCAGCAACTCAACTGTAACCTGGGACATTTGCATATCTATGCAAATCAGAGAGTTGATATCTGCAGGTTGTGGAAACTGACTGTTCACCTCCATCAGAAGCTGATCACAGTAAAGAGAACAGAAAAGAAAATGTCCGCTGATGGAGATCTCGGTTCTCCCCCTCTCTCATAAGGAAAAAAGAAAAAAAAAAAAAAAAAGAGAGAAGTGATTCTTATCATGAGTGACTGGCTCCGCTTACTGTAGTACGCCCTTGATCCGTATTATGTAGATTTGTTCTCTATTCAGACAAACTTGGAGTCGGAAGTGTGATAACGTTGGAGACCATGACAGGACAGGCACTGTAGAGCAAATGCTGTTAGCTGAGCTGACAAGATAGGCAGTAATGCTCCGCTAATTTGAACACAAAGTCTGTAATGAATGTTCTTTTTGTTTCTCTGTTTGTATTATTTTCTGTCTCACATGATGAGACACTTTCAGGACCAGAGGTGTAGATTTTGGGGGGCATGCAGTGGTCATGTCCTCCTCAATATTTAGAACATAAAACATGAAGAGGACTTTTATTTTGACCAAATTTAAGACATTTACACCATAAACTGATTGAGAAAGGCACACAATGGCAGAGAAAGGACCAACTCATTGTTCTGCAAATTACAAGAAAGTCTTGAGTCTTTGCAACCAGATCCCAAATCAAGACTGACAAGTCCCAAGTCAAGTCCCAAGTCCTAAACCTTGAGTTTTGAGTCCTAAACAAGTCATAATGGTCTGTTTACTAAATGTATTGCCATTTTAACCATAGAGCAATAATGTTAGCTAAGCTTTAGCTCATAATGCTAACATTAGCCTCTTTTTAAAGTTCTTTGTACAACTTCAAATGTTGCAATATGCTGCACTAAGTTAAAATACAGATGTGTTTCAATTTTGGGAGTCAAACTACGGCAAAGTTAAGCCTGGGGCTTCAGCCTATTCCTTTTTTGGTTACTGACTGTGAGAGAAGTTCTATGAAATAATCTGTTTCTCCAGAAATAGCCCATGTAATGGAAAGAAAAATGATCATTCATTCATTAATAGTTTCTTATTAAGTACCACGTGGAATTTTTTTTATGCCAACATAATAATCTTCAGTATAATTTTCTTCCAACTGGTGCTCAGGAAAGTAACGTTGATTAGAAGCTGTTGGACTGGTTCAAACCAAGTGACTTGGGGAATTAGGTGTCAACTTACTGGGAATGACTAGTGTTAATGTTAGTTGGTTAATGTTAGTTGAATTAGGAAATTAATTGATCTGTAACACAGTTTTCAAACAACATACTTTTTAATCTTTGTCCAGTTGAGTTGCAAGTATTTTTTGATATTTAAAGTCAAGATTTAAGTGGACTGGAGTCCAAATCATGTGTCTCAAGTCCACGCCTCCACGCCACGGAAACTGGTGCCTAAAAATTCACCAGAATGCAGGAAATTAAGCGTGTGTGTATACATACATACTTACATATATGTATATATATATATTATATTATATATATATATATATATATATATATATATATATATATATATATATATATATATGTACATACATATACACACACTACACTAAAACATTTATGATATCATTTGTCACAAGAAAATAAAACAACAAACAATCAAAGTGTCACACCAAGTTCAATGTTGTATTTTGATATGCACCTATCTGCTAGCCAGGCAACAATCAAGATAAGACAAAACAATATTACTATTTAAGACAGAAGTAATTATGGCTGATGTCAAATGAACGATGGTATGGATGAATTAAATCAGTTTAAGATATAGCTCGTTATGTTGCTGCCTGCTTTAGCGTTTGATTAAGATGAGCAAGTATAACATCCCCTTCACAGGGCCAAATGTGTGGGTGTACTTGACGTAATTTAATATGTGTTAGGTAATATTTGTCAGCTCAAGCTAAGGCAAAATTCAAATTAATTACTGGCTCGGGAAAGATGCAATAAAAAAAGTTTAGGGCACACACTTAAAGTACATGGTTTCAGTAATGACTACAGTAGTTACTGCCACTCTAGTTGCACAGAAATTACTGTCTAGTTATAATGCAGTAGAGGGCAGAAATTTCACAGCTATGCCTGATTCACAGCACACTTCCCTCCTTTCTGTCACTGCGGTTGAGAAACCTTGAGGCCCAGTGGGAAACTGGCACAGTCAACTCAATGGATTAGAAAGAGGGGGTGGCATTTTTTATTGGACAAAAACACATTAGTCAGGGGCCTCCCACAGTCCACTATTGTGGCAGGGCCTTAATGGCTGCAGAGAGACACATTAACATGTCAGTGAATAATCCAGTTCAAGTTCTTTGAAAACATATTAGCCTGAGTAAATGACTTTGATAATGAATGCCCTTTTTCATCAGTGCTGTGCTGCACACTATGAATCGACTTTTTACAAACTGAAGGCTGTGAACAGTGCATATGCTTGCACGCGCTAAATTACCGCCTCACAGACATGTGACATTTACAGAAGAGCACAGAAGAAGGCAAATATGCCATTTTTATTCAAATGAGGTGAGGCGGAGGCCTGTTTGTTTATGACCAACTGTGTGGGTATAGACATGGTCTTGCCATGCGCATTGAGTCATGCTCAGCACATGCATTATGCATTCGTTGTGCTCAGTGGCTTCCTTTCTGTATAATGTTGACACCGCGAGCAGAACGATTTATCAAGAAAGAAAAAAAAAAAGTTAGCTGGAGTGCGCTGAAACCTTTGGGCCAGGTATGTAAATCCATCGATTTATCTTAGTTTGATGACAGTGGAGTAAAAAAGTATCAAATTCACAATGTCAATGAACTTTAAGCTCCTGGAGCAGGTAAGTGCAGCCAGACATGGCCGCTGCACTCCTGGCCTACCGCAGTTCTTAAATCACACTTGTCAGATTGTGTAAACAAGTGGGTCAGTGGGGGATGAATTGCCTGTGGGAGTAAGTGAGTTTTGTTATCGTGTGCTCAGGGGGTTGGTTTGGCTTTGTGAGAGGAATGATGTATGAATGGCGAGGAGCTGGAGAGGTGACTGGAGAGGGCACAGCCACCGCTGATAAATGACAAAATAGATAGGCAAACACGGCATCTAGGTACTTGTTGGACGCAGCTAAATGGCTATGTGTCTCTGTGCATGGCTGTTAACATTACAAAAAGAAAAACACTGTCAAAGAAATGCTGGGGTTACTTTTCTTCAGCATGTTCATTGCTTCTTCTTCTAGCAGGTATAAGACACACACAAACATAATGTAAATAGCTGTGCAGAAGGTGCACAGTTCACTTAAACTGAGCTCATTTTTGATCAAGTATCAAGCGATTGCACCTGATACGCTACTGGCAACTTAAAAGTAAATATTATTTCAAGTGTATATGACAAATGTTGAAAGGTGTAAGAAAAGAAAAGAAAGCCAGCAGACAAGACAGTAAAAGAAACCTTTCATGCAGCAACAAAGAAAACCAATTCAGAGATCAACAGAGACGCTGTATTTCACTCACAAGGAAATAAACGCTGTAGGACAAAGAGCTTTCATAAATTGACACACATAGTTGCTTAAGCAAAGACATACTCCAGTTCCAATTCACATGCCCCTGTGTTCGCTTTGTGTAACCACACATTATATTTCTGATAAAAATGTGCTCACAGAAATGACCACATCTTATTCTGATTACCACCTTCCGGCTCTAAAAGGTTTCATAACAAAATACGTGGCATTCCAAAATAATGTCAGCTGCATTGCTGTCTTCTTCAAGGTCCGCTGGGCTTTAGAGTCAGAGTTGCAGGTCTGTGCTGACATTGATCTTCTGTTGAGACGATGAGACAGACATCCTGCTGTTTACTGCACATCTCAGCCGTGTTGCTTTTGTCTAAATGTCAGGAAGGCGTGAGGAGAGCCAGAGCCATCAGTCACCATCCGCACTGTTTAGGTTGCTTGGATTGATTGTTGACAACTCTTGAGTGCGTAATTGCTCAACAATTAACAAGTAACCAGATAAGACTTAATTAAAGCATGTAAATGCTATCAATGTTGTAAAAGCTGGTGCTTTCACCTGTTTCACTTGTCTATCACTGGTAATGGCTGCTCCCATTACAGGATGTTTTGTGTAATGGTCTTATGCATTGTGACAGGGTCAGCGGTTATTATAGTGCGTACATTTCTGCTACATGACATGCTGGAGTCATGTCAGAAAAAGTTATTTGTTCTGTAAATTTGCTTTGGCAATTTACATAACTTGGATCGAGTAACATTTACATAACTTGCCACAGTCATTAAAGCATTTCTCAACCTGGACCCTGTTCTCCCATGTTTCTGTGTCCCATGTGTGTGACAAATGAGAAGAACAATTTGTGAAATTTGCCTAATATTGAGTGAGAGGACTGCAGTTGGCAACAAGCTACAGCGTAACCATTGGGGCACGTGCTTGTTTTTGGTGCTGACAGGCTCAGACTGTTATTCTAAGTGAATGACATTACGGAAAAGATTCCTACAGAGATAGTCCTTTTTAAAAAAGAGTTAGACCCTTTTTGTTTAAGTAATAACAGCCCCAAAATGGCTACAGCAAACCCACCAGAATCCATTTAAATAAACAGTAGTTTTAGTGTGTATAGAGCCAACATATTTTGACATCTAACTGGATGGATTAAGGGTTTTTCAAACAAACCAAAGTTAGTAATTGCTGGACAAATGTAAAAAGACTAACAACAATGTTTTTTGTGAGTTTTATTTTGTTACTTTTAACTTTGAATGAGGGGTGTTGTATAACGACAGAATTAATGGTTATTTAAATAGTTCTGGTGGCTTTGCCAATAACAAGTTTTGGGCTGTTTCTGGTGTAACAAAAAGCTTCTTACTCTTTAACAATTATGTCTATTTCTGAAGGGAAACAGACACTTAAAACAGTAATCTGAGCCAGGCAGTGGCAAAAACAGGCACTTTTAGTGGATGTGAATTGACAGTGCAAACAGGCCCCAAGTGGTTACATTGCGGCCTGCTGTTACCAACTGCAGCCCGTTCAATACTGGGCCAATTTCAGAAGCTGTTCCTCCCTTTAGTTACTTAAGTACTATTCAGACGGGATTAGTCTTACATGGGGATGTGGACTAATGTCAGTTTAACACAGGATGTCTGTAATACAAATGTCCGATTCGCACGTTACAAGAAATCTCCGTAATTCTACCACAGATAGGAGTGGTAACTCGGTTTGCGCGTCACCTTCCTGTCGGCATGTGCGTGTTACGTTGCTTCCTGTAAGCATCAGCTGAAGGAAAATAATAATTAATGATCGTGATTAATGATCGATTGTGTGTACACAGCAATTAGCAATATGGATTTATATTAGGCCTACATAACACAATAGTCAAGTGGCTTAGAGACAAATGTGAAAAGAATGGGGACGCGCCAGACAAAAGCACCAATTTTTTTTTATATGTTCTCCATCACCATAGCTTTCAATTTAGAAGGTGAGCCGCTTCATCACAATGGTGGAAGTAAATAAGTAAAATCTATAAGTGCCCATATCTCAGCTTCCAAGCTACTTAGAAGGTCAACTTTGGTGACAAAATATACATTTTCTGGGTCAAGGAATGCATTAAAACTATGAGGAATATCACTAGATGATTGTTCATGCCAAGATCAAATAAAAATATTAATTCTGGGAACGTATTCACATGATTTTCAACAACAGCGTCTGGAATGGATAACATGAATGATTTGAATTCAATTGAACTTCATTAACTTCCCTTTTAAACACTATAAAACGTTTTTTGCATGTACAGTATAATCCAATTATCTATCACATTTGCAAATGCACAGCTCTGTGCATTTCCATCGTGTCTTCTTGCATGAGCCCTTTGTAACAAGCTGCAACCTGTAAGCAAACACATTCCACTGATTATTAGCATGAAAGTGATTATCATTATCATGTAATGTAAGTTAACCACCTACCATAGCTACCTAGTACCTTAGTAACAACCTAACTAGTAGGTTATTATTTGATTAGTTATTATTAATTTGAATCAAGCACTGGCTAATAACTAGAATACCTAGCTAGGCTGACTAGCTATTTTGTGACATCAGCCGCTGAAACTGGCTAGCTAGGTAGCCTAGTTATTAACCTGTCATCCAAAAATAGCATTCTTCTGATATAAATGTTTTTGGGATTTTATTTTATTTATTTATTTATTTATTTTTTTTACCTAAAACCACTTTTAGGGGATACTTTAGTATTTTCAGCTTAAGATATAACAAACAAACATTCAGTTTACAAAAACACGGGGGCTCCTCTGTTGGCAATATTATGATGCATGTCCAATGACTTCAAATGTCTTAATTGATAGCATCGTCTATTCCTCTAATGTAGGCAGACCATTTCTCCCATTTCCTGTGGAAGATCGCTCCTGTGGACCTCAGACAGAAAGTCATCTTTTCGATTGCATAGATTGCTATAAATCTGTCCATCCACTGATTGAGATGTGGGGTCTCAGGTATTTATACCAGTTCTTTGTGATTGTTTTTTTTACAGGCCATTAGTAGTATTTTGCACAGATACCAGTCTTTCTTTTTAATCACATCATCTTTCAAAGCACAGAAATACAAAACTTTAACATCATTAGGAATCTTATATCCCAAAATCTTTGCCACAGTTAGACATTTTTGATTTTTGGGCATAACCAGAAGATATGGGAGTGATCAGTGTTCAAGTTTCCACACTGCCTCCAGCACTGTTCCTGTGATTGAGATAAGATAGTTTTTTATTCTTCTTTTTATAGGCTTCAGTCAGAATACCTATCACTGCATTACCCTCTCTAGACATTGTTGGTTTTATTTGTATTTTTTTATCATAGTAATCTCTTATTTGTAGGTATCTGTTTTCAAGTCCAAATTCCTTTTGTAATTCCGCAAAACTTTTTAAGAATCCACTGTGAGTTAGTGTACATTCTGCTGCAATGCCCTTGTCCCACCACTCTCTGAAACCAACATCACTGACTCCTGGTTTAAATTTGGGATCTAGAGCAGGCTAGCTTGATAATTTGATGTCCCCTTCCATATTGTATTCTTTCACCATTTTACTCCAAATATCTATTGTTTGTTTAATATTTTCATTATTGCTTTGTTGAGACATTTTATTTCCTATGTCTCCTAGTGTTGCTTGAATGTGGAAAGCATCTATCTTGCCTTCTATAGCCTTCCATCTTGCCTGATATAGAGGGCAGCATGTACAAACCAGGAACCTCGTGCTGCAAAAAAGTATTGTTTCAGGTTGGGCAGGGACACCCTATCCTCCTCTTTTCATAATTGGAGTGTCTTATACCTGACCCTTGGTTTCTGTCCACCCAGATAAATCTAGATATAAGTTTGTCCCAGTGTCTAAATTGTTGTCTCTGGCATCATTTGTGAGATGGATTGAAAAAGGTATAACAATCTTGGTAATACATTCATTTTTATTATCTTAATTCATGTCTCAAAGTCCACGTTGAAAGCTGACGACCGCCTGATATCTTTATATTGTCTTTATATTGTTATTAATCTGATTATAATTTATTTAAGATGTTTTTTGAGATTTTTTGCCAGTATCACATCCAGATATTTGATCACTTTAGCATTCCATTTGATTTTGTATTTTTCTTGGCCTGGAGAATAATTTAATGTGAGAATTTGTGTTTTTGCTATGTTTAATTTATAGCCTGAGTATTCACCATAGTCCTCTAATATCCACATCAGTTTAAGAAAAGTTCTGTCCAGCTCTTGAAGAGTCACAATAACATCGTCTGCGAAAACCCCTATAATATGTTCCTGTTCTCCTATTTGGATACTTTTTAAATTGTTGCTCTGCCTGATCATTTGTACCAGCAGTTCAATAAATATTGCAAACAAGGTAGGACTAAGGCAGCATCCCTGGCAGGTCCCTCGCTGTAAGACAGATCTATCAGTTAGATGTCCATTAATTTTTATCCTTGCTGTAGGTTCTTGATAGAGGCTTTGAATACATTGTATTGATTGTTTTTTAATCCCTAGTCTCCCCAGTACCTGATATAGAAATCTCCAATTGACACAGTCAAAAGCCTTCTCTGCATCAAGGCTCACTAATACTGCTCTCAATCCCTGTTTTTGAATCTGGTCTATTATGTGTAAGGTACGCCTAACATTATCCTGAGTCTGGGAACTATGTGTAGTTTATACAGTACATTGCTCCACCACACATTAGTTTTGCTTAATAATCTCTAATTAAAAAGTGAAAGGCTAAAGTTACTTCATCAAATGCATATTGTTGTCTCAAACAATGTTTGGTTAAGAGTAATTCCTGGACTCAAAATATTTCTATCTCTTTAAAAAGTCAAATAGCTTTATAATGGCATGGTCATATTAGACATAGAAACAATCTCCAGCGCATTTCAGCCCCAGTATTTCGTGAAGGAACAAACCAAATTATTTAATATTGGCACAAACAATCACCTAGTGATATTCCTGATAGTTTAAATGTATATTTTGTCACCAAAATTGACCTTCTAAGTAGCTTGGAAGCTGAGATATGGGCACTTATAGATTTTACTTACTTATTTCCACCATTGTGATGAAGTGGCTCCCCTTCTAAATTGAAAGCTATGGTGATGGAGAACATATAAAAAAAATTGGTGCTTTTGTCTGGCACGTCCCCATTCTTTTCACATTTGTCTCTAAGCCACTTGACTATTGTGTTATGTAGGCCTAATATAAATCCATATTGCTAATTGCTGTGTACACACAATCGATCATTAATCACGATCATTAATTATTATTATCCTTCAGCTGATGCTTACAGGAAGCAACGTAGCACGCACATGCCGACAGGAAGGTGACGCGCAAACCGAGTTACCACTCCTATCTGTGGTAGAATTACGGAGATTTCTTGTACCGTGCGAATCGGACATTTGTATTACAGACATCCTGTGTTAAACTGACATTAGTCCACATCCCCATGTAAGACTAATCCCGTCTGAATAGTACTTAAGTAACTAAAAGGAGGAACAGTTTCTGAAATTGGCCCAGTATCGAATGGGCTGCAGTTGGCAACAGCAAAACAGGACCTCCTAAGTGGCTTGGAAGCTGAGATATTGGCACTTATAGATTTTACATGGCGGTCATCTTCCACCATCTTGATGAAGTGACTCCCCTTCTAAATTGAAAGTTATGATGTTGAAGAACATGGAAAAAATTTGGTGCTTTTGTCCGGCACGTCCCCATCATTTTGCTAAGCCACCTGATTAGGGCTGAATAGGGCTATACGATCATTAGAAGAATGTCCACTATCACGACTGCTGACAACACCGACTGCTTCCTCAAGCGCCTCCATCATGCGGAAAAATGGTTGTAAACAGGATGTGACAAAATATTTACATACATTTTTACAGAGGATCGCATTTGCACGGGATTAACATTACCTGAGGTTTTTTCTCCGGACTGTTTTTAAGAACGTAAAAGTCGCCGTAATTTTACAGACATGGCGCGTTCGGACAGGACTAAAATCCATGGTAATAATTACTTTATCCCATGTCTCCACGTTAAACTAATCCTGTCCGAATAGGACTTTAGACACAAAAACATGGACAAATGGGTCCAGGTTGAAAAAGACAAAATATGTCTGCATACAATGCAGTTATGTTAAGAGATATAGCAAGTACAATGCTATGGTCCAAATGTCTTAAAATATACTTGTGTTAAATGTTAATTAAATGTGCAGTAGTTTAATAATTTTCACCTAAGTACCTAATGCAGGCCCAATGCAGACGACTAAAGAGAAGATTTTAAGTCTAATACTTTCTTCTCACGTATTCCAATGTCAGCTGAGCCTGTTGTAAGGAAGTTTTGTTTTCCATCTGCCTCTCCATAAAATCCTTGTCATAAGATTTCCAGCCAAGCCGCCCTAATTTTTCAAGTTTCATTAATGCCATCTGCTGCTTACAGGATGAAAATTAGGAAACGCTTCACTTACAGCAGATCAACAGCAAAACTGAGCAAAACAGGAATCAAATGACAACTAAAATGCGGGCTGGAAGTACACGAGATGCCTAAAGTTTCATCCTAACTGTCTTAAGTGCTGTCAAGATTCTATGTAAGATATGATGAATCTCATAAAAGATGAAGTCCATGAATAAAATCAATATGGAGGGTGGTACATGGTGGCTCTTTACAGTCATGCAAACGGTCAGAGGTATAGAATATTGAAACAAATAAGTTGTGCACTGGTTTGGAGGTGGTTCCCTTTTCCACACTAGTCGAAATCAGTTCAACACATAAAATCTTTGCATAACAGCATCATGCATACTACGCTTTTAAGATTCCACTGATAGAGATGTCTCACTCGGGGGGGATATCACAAGATCATGCAAAGCAGTTTGTCTGGCCATTTGAATAAAACTTTTGCTATGGTTTGGTGGACACTGCTCATAGATTTGAAAGCAGACAGACGTGTCCTTGTTGAAGTGGAGCTGCAGCCTTGATTCGTGGAGAGGGTATACTCGTACTGAAATTAATATGGCTTTTGTTTTCCTACAGATGAGCAAGCATGTCAGTCATATTTTGAAATCCCTCTGTGTGCTCTGAAACACCAACAAAAAAAAACTGAAGAGTCTGAAGAATTGCCCGGCTTGAAATCTGCTTGTGTGCTTTGTGTGTGCAGAATAGAAATAAGTGGAAACTACACGGAAAAAGGAAAATGTAAAGGAAAAAATAGACCATCACAGACCTGATTGGGTCCAGCATACAAATCAGCAGCAGTTAGAACTCATATAACCTTTTCAGCTCATTCATTACTGTGTATTCTTTAATCCCAAATGCCCAAATGGAGGACTGTTCTCTATCACAGGGGAGGAAATACACAAGAGACCAAATCAAGGGCGGCGCCACTATCTTGCCACCACACTGACGGCAGAATCTGGAGATATTCCTGGAGATTTACAGTGGCTGGGATGCTGAAGATGGATGCAGCTGAGTTTCCCACTGGACACTTGACAGGACAAGAAGTATTCGCTCATGAATTCAATTAACTGCACACAGCCATGCTCGATTGGTCAGAGCTCTGCCCAATCACTATCACTATCTGTCATGCTCCCTGCTGGAGAGACAGCAGCACACACAAGGGCAGACTAGTGGAGACAGAAAATGAAAATAATACCTTTAATGTCTATTCTATATTCTAGAATGTAATGTGCTTTTTTTTTTTTTTTTACAAATTGAATGGGTATATTGTGATGTCCATGTGATGGACTCATTGTTATATTACAAATACATTAATATTCATCTGAATAATCTAATTTGCTTACTCACATCAAGTTCAAGTTCAAGTTAATTGTCTTGTAAAAACATTACAATGAAAAACTTGTGCTCTGTGGCATTCTCTGCCTACACAAAGGACACACATCCCTCCACTACAACAACACAGACAAGAAACAATATAAAGTATACACAATCTACAAGCAACAAATACAATTGACAAGCAACAGATGCATATGGATGCATCCACTGCTCAGCAACCAAAAGAGGCTATTACTGTGATGGGTGGTCTGTGATTTGGATGGAGGAAAGCAGCATGTAGGGAGTCGCCAAAGTACAGTGCCATCTTGGCAGGTGAGCTTTTGATGCATGCAATTAAACCTGACGCTTGCATTGTGTATTCTTTGAAATGTATTTAGACAATTAACCTGTAGACCAATTGGGAAAGAGTTTATTCTGGCATAATCTACTTAATTCAACAGGGGTCATAATTTCCCAATTTGTGATCAAACTGATCCATTTTGTCTATCCACACTGAAGTTAATAAAACAAGAAGAAAGGATGAATGAAAATGGTTATATTGAGCGGTGTAGAAAACATTGCCTACTTAGAAATGGCAACATAGGTTATTGATTTTAGTGCAAGTGGTTGCCTTGTTACGAAGTTGAAACAAAAAGAGCAGCAAAATGTATATCCTTGGGCCCTGTTCCAGTAGGAACTCAACAAAGGATATGAATCTCCATTTATGAGTGAATAGGTAGTAGGTAACCAATCAACATGTAGCTTGATATTTCTTTTTCTCCCACACAATAAGGGAATCGATTTTTCAACATTGGCCTGTTTTATAACTGCACATTTAACATGCGAGCGTAGTGAAACTGATGCGAAGATCCAATTTACTGCATCTGTATCTGCTCTGACACTTACCTCATTAAACATCCCATTGCAAAATGTAAACATCACTGTTTTACAAACCTTCTCATTAAAATATGTGCCTAAAAAAATAAATACAAAATGACCCCAAGCACTTCACACAATGAAGTATGTAGACTTTAAATTAAAAAAGGAAAATAAAATTATTGTTTGATTGCAAGGCTGTGCCCTGAATTTAATTAAAGGTTATATTTTAATTAAGCTAAAAATATTCATGTGCAGCAGACATTTCATTGCTGTTTCTGTTTCAAGAGCCAGTGCTGTAGTACTTGAGACTGGTCTCAAGACCACTTTTTGAAGGTCTTAGTCTCTCTTGGACACGACAGCATTTTTACTTGTCTTGGTCTCAAAGAGGACCCTGGATTTCATTTCAAGACTGGTCAAGACCACAACTGAGGGGATAATTACAAAAAAAGTCTGTGTAAAAAAAGGGGTGTTTGTGTGCTTATAGAAAACAAAGGAATATTCCCATTCATAAAATTCCCCGTGCAATGCCTTGTTATTATTTTATCAAGACATATCTCATGTTACACCTCAACATCCACACATACAGTCTGGCAATGAAAGAGGTGAATGAAGAGGAATCTTCATTTGTTTTCTGTGGGTCGCTTCGTGAATCTGTCCAATCAATTTGAGGAGTGCCATGTTCCACATTTGATTGCAAGTGTGTCATGCAGTTTGCAACTGTCCTGATCTGGTCTCGGTCATAACTTGGTCTCACTTTAGGTGGTCTCAACTACAACACTGTTGGCAACATTATTCAATTTTTATTTCCTCACTAACTATTTGACTAAACATTTGTAGAAGACTTCCTTGTACAGTACGAACAAAATGCAACTTGCAGGTAGCATCAAAGCAACAGCACTAAAAGTCAACATACTAACGTGCTGTTGAGCAGGTACTGGTTTAGGGTGTTAGCGTGCTAACGTGCTAACTGACGCTAAAAGTATGACCGATGCTGATGGGAATGTCATTAATTTTAGCAGGTATTTTAGACGTAAGCCAAAGTATTGGAAAAACTGAAGTTTTGACCCAATGGTGGAGCTAGATGAAACGTCAGGTGATCTTCAAAGTTATCACAAAGCATCCTCAGGGCGGCATGGATGTCTGTACTAGATTTCATGGCAATTTGTCCAGTTGTTGCTGAGACACTAGACTCAAAACTACGAATGTGAACCCCATGGTGACATCAGAGTTGAAGTCAGGGGATGACCAAAGCCAGTAGCATTCATCCTCTGGGTGATGTCTACAAAATTTCATTGCACTATGTCTACTGGCTGTTGAGTTATTTAAGTTAGGACCAAAGTGGTGGACAAACTGATTGATCAACTCTGCCATCCCTAAAACCATGCTGCTAGCATGGCTAAAAATAAATGATCAGACTACGATCCCTAACTCTGAACTGGTCACTGTGACTGAACTACCACCACACACTCACAATGGGACACTTGCTACATTTCAGCATTGCTCACAGATTCTTTACTTTGCTGGCTGGTTGTGTGACTTCATAAAACGTTTTATACTGCTACACACTCAAGTTTCAGGACAGAAAGTCCGAGATTGAAACCGCTGGGAATGATCCTTTATGCTACTTCTACTTTTATCTGCACTTCGTGTGGTCACTTCCTTGAAATATACAAAAGTCTGACATTCACATTGGGCATTATCTTTTCTTTGTATCTTACTCATGAATCACAAAAGCATCACATGCTGGCTTTTCTCACCTTTGAGGCTTCTTGCATAACTACCTCTACTAGTCTATGAAGTAAACATTGTTATCGACAAAGCGTGCAGAGCAGCTTTGACATCAAAGCCTCTGTCCCACAGACGGAGTGGTCGTGGTGAGATTGTAGCCTTTGTTTAGTTCCATCAGCATCATACCGGAGGGCTTTGATTCCTCAGTGTAAACTTGTCCTTGATGTTGCACAGTTTTTTGGTTTGATTACAGGGGGCAGGTTTGGATCCATTTCAAACAGGATATAGACTCACTGCACTAAATTTAAGGTTGGAAATATGAAGGATTGCGTATGTGTAATTGATTTCTTCACCTCGGAGGGATGATTTTTACTCTGCCATTACAGAGGTTTGTCAATGATGGGTTTTATTGAAGGGTAACCTCTATTTTTCAACCTGGACCATATTTCCCCACATTTTTGTCTGTAATTGACTAAAGAAGACAGCAATTTTTTAAAATTGGTCCAGTATTGAGCGAGACTACTGCAGCTGGCAGCCATTAAACAGACTACAATTTAACATCAATGAACAATTGAGCATCATCGTTCACTAAAAGTGCTTGTTTTGCCACTGACAGGCTCAAATTATTATTCTAAGTGTCTGACCACATTGTAGAAAGGATCCCTACAGATATAGACAGACTTGGTTGGAGTAAGATCCTTTTTGTTTAACCAGAAACAGTGCAGACCTTGTTATTGCCAGAGCCATCCGACTCTATTTCAATAAACATGAATTTTATCATTGTAAAACACGCTTCATTCAAACTCACAAAAAACATCTTGGTTTATTTTGTCACTGTTTCAACCATCACTAGCTCTGGTTTGTTTGAAATATACCCATAATTCGCCCAGCTAGATGTGAAAATATGTTAGCTCTAAAGTCTGTTGGCTTTGGTCAGGATGATTTCAGGGCTGTATCTGATAAAAGAAAAGGGAACTTAGTCTTGAATAAAAAGCTCTGTCTTTGTGGGGACCCTTTGATAATGTCAGACACTTACATATCCTTATACTTATATAGTAACAATGAGTCTGTCAATGGCCAAAACTATCACTTTTAGTGCCGTTGCACACAAACACTATTACTCTATCAATACCTGACCAACTTCAAAAAATGTTGGCTCCATTAGTAACTTAGACACAAAAACACAGTAAAAAATAGGGTCCAGGTTGAAAAATACCTAAGTTCCCTGTAACATTACCGACTCATGATTACTTACTGCCTTGGGATATGTCAGAGGCCACTTTCTGAGGACATAAAATCTGCCAATGTTGTTAAAGTTTCTACTAGTTGGAAGTCAGGAAGGTCGTAGAAAAGTTACTGAGTCTTCTTTAGAGCTCCATGAAATATATCCACTGAACAGACCTCAGTGTACAACACAGTAAAGCCTGTCATTTGAAATGAAATGCATGGAAGTGTCTCAATGGCCAGAAGAAGTATTTCATGCCACGCACAAATATTCCCTCTACAGAATAAAATGAGATTTAGGATTGCTGCATCTTAATGACTGACTTTTCTTCAATGATGCTTAGTCCATAACATCCAGAAATGTCCACCTCTCTGCCAGGTCAGGGTTGATTTAGACATCTGTTCCATTTGGCATATGTATGCAGGGAACACTCTACTTGGTGCCCTGGGCCATTTAACACTTGCTCAATATCTTAAAATGAAACTGCCTGTGTAGATTGCCTTGGAAAGGTGCCTGCAACAGGAACCCTGTTTGTGTTGAGGGGATGCTGCTCGCGGAAAGGCCTAAGGCAAGAGATTAGAGGTAGAATGTGATGAAGCTTAGTACTGCCAGAGAGGGCCTTGTCTGGGCAGGTTGTATCTTCTGTTAATTGATGAGAGCGGTTTTTTGTTTTCTCATTTGCTTTTACTTTTTCTGTCATTGGACATTGTCACTGGGCTAAAGATGTTGTAACTGCAGCAAATTTTCAAGGGACCCAAAAGCATAAAGAGCGATTAAAGACCCACAGAACCCACAAGAAAAAGAGACAGCTATCTATCAAATTACCTTTGAGTAAAGCTGGCATGTAGATGAACCGCTAATTGCCCTCGAGGCTCCCAAAGTGCCTCATTTTAATGTACTTATCTTCATGTACTTATGAAATTGAGATGCAATAATCTTGTGATCAAAAATAACTTTTTAGTTCTGTTATGTTAATCCAGGCCCATAGGCGGATAGTAAAATCCATATTGAAGTTCATAAAACAAAAACGAAGAATAAATAAAAACAGGCATATTGAGCTTGTGTATAAAACATTGCCGAACTAGAGATGGCAATATGGATAATGGATTGTAATGCATGTGGTGGCCGTGTTACAGTAGATGCTCAGCAACAAGGATCTGAATTTCCATTTATGAGCAAATGGGTAGTAGGCAGCCAATCAACAATTAACTTGGTATTTTTATTGATTCCAAACAATAAGAGAATTGATTTTTTCAGCACTGCCATGTTTTATAACTGCAAATTCCACATCTGAGTGTGGTGGAAGTGATGCCCCAATCCAATATACAACACCAGTATCTGCTCTGACACTAACCTTATTAAATATCTCATTATAAAATGTAAACATCACTGTTTTAAAAACCTTCCCATTAAAATAAGCATGAGCCTAAAAAAAGATGACCCCTTGCACTTTCTCACAATGAGGTAAGCAGACTAAATAAAAAAAGAACACTACTGTTCAATGGGGAGCTTGTGCCCTGGATTTAATTAAAGGTTATATTTTAATTATGTTAACACTTTTTCAAGTGCACCAGACATTTTATCGCAGGTTCTGTTACAGGAACACTATTTGATTTTATTTCCCAACTTTTAACCTGTGCTACAATGGGGAAATCAAATGCCAGTGAAGCATAACCTGTTGGAACAACAATGTTGCTGAGTTACAATCGCAAAGGAGAACAGAGCTCTCCTTTTTAGGCCTCTCTTTATGAATATCTTTACGATGTAGTGAAGTGATGATGTGAACAAAATAATGTACATTGTGCCACGTATTCTCACATGTGTCCTACTGAGGAAACCAGCATTTTGGCCTTTAAGTTACTGGACAGGAAAACAAACTATCAACCTGTTAAATGACCTTTAAGAACAGCACATATGGTCGTGTAAATGCTGCTGCAGCCAAGGGCAAAACTGCACACAGTAATCAGCTATAAAGCTTAATCCAGCCGGTCTTTCAAACTAATTAACAGATACACTTGAAAAAACAACATGAACACAATTAAGTGGCAAAACATACTGATGGACTGGAATAAATGCAGGTTGTGGTTGCAGTCACTTCACTTCAGCAAGAAGTGTGCACATTCCAGATCCAGACAACATTCTGATCCTTGAAAGGTTCAATATTAGCTCTGAGAGGTCAGCTGCAAAACACAGTGGGTACTTTCTACTAAATATTTAGTCCATAAAAGATTGAACACATCAGCTGCACTGCGTGCTTTAAAGAGACAGTTCACCCCCAAATCAAAAATACATTTTTTCCTCCTACCTGTGGTGCTGCTTTTCAATCTAGATCAGGGGTCTTCAATGTTTTTCAGGCCAAGGACCCCTGACCTCAAAGACACACAGAGCAGGGGGCCCCTACTACATATACTGTATGATACTGAATTGTGTTTGATATAATTTTCAGAAACTTTTTGGTCTAATCTCACTTGTTTGTGCCCATAGCTGCTAAGTCAGCTGCAGATGTAGCATGGCTTGGTGCATTAGCCTCACCCAGTGCACTTACACCAGGGTGTCTGAGGTGGACAGTATGTCTGTCTCTTGCTCTAAAAGTTACAAAATGATCCATTGTGGCTCACGAGAATGTCTGTACAACTGGAAAAAATATACAGCTAATTTGCCAATATGTTTCAGTAGTGTGTAAATGCCATCATAGATAAGTGCCGCACAGTGAGTGGTCCATGGTGATTTAGCGCTAGCTAGCTTACATGACCGAAGAAGGATTCATGGGCAACACTTAGCTTATGATTAATGTTGAGTACTGTTAATTAAATGTTCTTTTTTATGAGCAGGCCAGTTTATCTTTCCTAATGATAAGTTGGATTCCCATTACTGTGTATTTTCAGACATATCCTAATTTTCAAAAAAAGAACTTCTATCAAACAATGATTTGGCGCCCCTACCCAGCTAACATTTGTATGTGGGGCCCATGTGGGTATAAATGGCCTGAGAAATGGACCCCATATGGCATTGTCCACTGGTTCCATACTGACCCTACGCCAATTGCCCACGTGGGTGGGTTTACCCAAGTGGGCTCCACACTGGTTGTGCTACAGCAACCTGGGTAGCAACTGTGATGGGCCCAAATTCGGCACCTTATCTCAGGCTTTCTTGTGTGAACCCACACATGTGGGCGATTGGCAATATGGAACCTGCGAACGATGCCATATAGGGCCCCTTTTTCAGCCCATTTACTACCCACGTGTGCCCCACATACAAATGTTGGCTGGGTAGGAGTCTCAGACCCCTGTTGAAGACCCAGGATTGTTGGTGTGTGTTGTTCAGTTCAGTAGAGAGAAAATAGTTCCCACATGAAACTGCTCATAACAAGGTCTGTGGCCTATCTTGAGTGACCATGTCATGTTTTTTTTTTAGAAATTGCTGTTGAGTTTTTCCAATATATATATATTTTTGGTGCTTTTAACAACACCACAAGCCGAGTGGCATCTAGTTCCATTATATTTGAGAGGAGACAGACATCTCTATGGGTAATATCTCCAACACTCGCAACTCACACCAAACAATTTAGACTGATGAATAGCACAGCAGGTAAGAGGTAAAACAGGTATTTTTGATTTTGGGGTTAACTGTTCCTTTAAGATAAGATAGAACATTTTACTAACCAAAAACAGGCAGAACTGACACCAAACTACAACTTCAATTCCAGGAGATCGTGAGTGAATCCTGGCATCTTCACAATATATGCTGACAAAACAGGCAAGCACTTTTCTTCTTAGCCAATATACAGAATGTAAGAAAAGTACCACATATAGTTGCTCTCAAACTATATGCTACATTTCTGTGCATTTAGTAGGAAAAAGAAACCACAAAAACACATTTTCTGCATGCATTTACTATGTTTTTGAGCTCTTGATATTGAATGCTTCTTTCTTGCACACATATGAAGAAACATAGAAAAAACATGTGTTTAAATTACTAATAGTGTCAATACCTCTTAGAGCTGAGGGCTGAAAGCTGCTACCTGGTGTCTTAAGCCAGAAGCCTCTTACTGTAAATAACTTAATGATAATGTAGTTTATTTAGTACATATTAATTAGCACTGAAAGCTTAGGCTCATCATTAAAAGCGCTGATCCAGTGTATGGACACAGCAGGGGGTAAATCCTGTACCAAGATCATATGCTCTATGTACAGGATGTGTGTTTTTGTGTGTCAGAGGAAAATCACACCTTGAGCTCACAAGGATGAACATAACGCCCTACTTGCAATATTTTCCACACCTGCTTGACATTATTCAGTCTGCACACGTGTGCGCCCGCAGAGCTGATGAGTCTTTTAAAGATTGACAATGAAACAATGAAACCAGTTATCACTCATCCTTATGGGCCGCTGCGTCACTGTTTGACATCCCTCAACCCTTAAAAATTTCGGCAATTTTGACATTCTTTTGATCTCATAAACACACTCTCACACTGTTGTGACAACATGACGTTTATATATATATATATATATATATATATATATATATATATCAGCCCTTGCTTGTTAACTGATAACAAAAACTCGAGGGATGAGATTATTTTATTCATGCAGTCAAAGTGAAATTGAAAACTCAATTAAATGCTGGAGATAGTCTGCGTATTTAAAGGCGAGTCTCAGTACCATGCTATGACACCGAATGGCTTTTTTTTTTCTCAACAACCCCCCCTTCATCAACCATCCATCCACACGTCTAACACGCTGTCCACTCCACCGGCTCTCTCCAAACCCATTTCCCTCATTGCCTCCACAGGGTCGTATGTGATTGATGGGCCTAGGGACACCCTCACGCTGCTGTGTACCTAATCGCAAAGCATAGACTTGCCGTAACGCTCCATTAAGGGCCTGCAGCAGCAAGGTGTAATGGTTAGGGAAATGGGCCAGGGAAGGGAAGGTCACCGGTTCAAATTCCCACGGGGTTCGCCGTCACCTTGTCTCTGCTATATGTCCAATTGGAAAAATGAATTGTGACAGTTTGCAGGGTAATACATGAGCATAAATAGGAATTTGTTCTTCAGTGGACAAACATTGTTATGAGTGTAAGGCAAATGTGACCCTCTGCCTTGCCACAGCACTGTGATGAAGCCAAAGTCAATCTGCTATTGACACAATCAGGTAATGAGCTTGTCAGTCATCACAGTCGTCTCTGTTTACTTCCAGGATGAGGAACTGTAGGAGGTTAAGAGTGTCATTGACAGGTTTGTTGTGCTTGAATAATTACGTTCTCTGTACAGCTATGCCAGGACTATCAAAGAAATACCAGCAGAAGGTGGGATTCTAACTTCCTGTCAGGAGGATGAGCTGCAGAGATAGGCATATAACCACACAAGTCACTTTAGGGGCAACAAATTGGATTGCTTGTTGGCCCTGTGACTGATGAGTTAATTAAAGTGGAAGGGTATGGAGAAAGAAGTCAGACACTGCTCCATTTATTTATCCCGTATTGACTATATCTCCTTGCACTTCACTGGCTTGAGTAATCGCTGCCTTTCTGCTCAAGAAAACAACTAAGAGGGAGGAAATGGACATTGTCAAATTTCCAATTCAGATTCAACTGATCACACGGAGAGCTGATTAGGACTGAATTTATGTGCAGGATTTAGATAAATTTGAATCAGCCAAAAGCAAATAGGGAATATTATGACTTCTGACTGTTAATATTGTATATCTCAAGGCAGACATGCTCAAAAGTCAACAAGTAATAACGCACTGCAAGGCCGGAAATGAAATTAATCACTGGAATGTTTTCCTCTCTCACTGATTTGAAAATCCTCAGAATGAATCGTGCTTTTCTTACTAATTTTTGCTAATTTGCTGCAGGAAAATGTTATGCAAGCGTACCATTGAGAAATACTGAACATTTTGTGTCCACAGACTTCTGGTGAAATTAAAACTTCACACGTTTGGCACTCAATCGAACACAATTATTCAAACTCAGGTTTGGATAAGACTTTGTGCCGCCCACCCCAAAAAAACCTGACAACACAGGTCATTAATAGCAGTAATTAGCCAATTTTGAGTGCAGGGGCCTGGAACAAATAAAGCAAACAACTCTCTTTGCCAGGGACTGAGTGTGAGAGCCTTAATAGGGCACACTGGCTTTACGTTCTTTGCTGGGTAGGTTGGAAGGTAATTTGAGCCCAGGTCTGTGACAGGTGCTGAAGGGGAAAGTGGGGGAGGTTTAGAACACCGCGAAATGTGGTGAGGCCACATGGCGAGCGTGCTGAGACGGATTAGGGCTTAGTTTGTGAGTGGGATGTGTATGGAGGGTGTTGTACTGGGGACCCAGGTGGTGCCTGAGAAGAGTACAGCACGTCTGCGTACTTTTTCTCTCTACTAGCCATGGCTTATGTGCTGCCTGGCAAGAGGAACACAGTGAACCCAGAGCAGAGAACAATTAGACACTGTTCAGCCGAGGCTGGATTTGCATGAGCAATAGCGCTCACTCCGATCTGTCCTTACAGTGACAGAAAAGGCAGTTAGACAAAGAATCACCGGAGAGTCAGTAATATGATCGATTTGTTTTGTAGTTCCTTTTATATATTTTTCTTTGTTCTGCACTTCTATCAGAGGTTTTTCTCCTGCAGAATGATTCTGAGGACAATTTGAGAAAGTTTTCTCAGTGCATTTACATATTTGACAACCAAATCCACATAATGTCATGGAGGAGTCAGGTGTTGCTGATTCGTTGCCAGTGCAGGCCAGCTGTGAGGAACTCAGCTGCAAACTGTAACTCACTCCTCTGACCTGCCCTCAAGTCCCAACAACGCATCTGAACTGAATTTGAAGAATTAGAGCTAAGCAAATCTTTCCTGTCCAACCATGCTCCTCATTCATCCAGAGCTAAATATTGAACGAGCATTGAAGCTATTTCATTGTTGCAGAGCTCAAAGAGACTCTGCCTCTACAAAAGTAGAGATTACATTTGCCAGAATGTATGTATCCCTCTGAATTCAAAAAGAGGCCTTAAGGGATGGTCACATTTTTTAGGATGATCTGTATGGTGCTATAGAAAAATATAGAACCCATTCCCAGTGGAACAGAATGGAAAATGTGCACAGCACTGGTCCACCTGTCAGTCTTTCGTCATTGTGATCCGGCTAGAATATCTGGACAGAAATCACGGTAACTGAGGATGATGATAGATGACAAGTCGGGGAACAATTATTACCAGGTGTCCAGTAGCACTGTCTATGTCAATGTCCAATAAAAACACACTAAGCCAACCTTTTCTGGTGGCTTCATGTTCTGTGTTAGTTGACCAGAACAGTTTATAGGAAATGAAGGAAGGAATAATAATAAGACCCAAATGAACATTTTACACTGACAGAAGGTGTGGATTTCACTTCTAATCTCCATAAATCTACAAATCTGGTACCCCTGGTTTTTTGTTTTGATATCATTCAGTTTGCGATGTCAAAGAGAGGATTTATAGTCAATTTAACATGTTCCCTGTAATGCAGATGCTATAAAGCACTGTACAATATCTGTGTATTCTTTGAGGAACTAAAAATCCCAAATATACTGCAAACTAAGAAGCCTCTTTAACATTTTTACACTGTCGAATCCACTGGTTCTCAACCTTTTTTCATGGTAAGGACCCCTCAATTGAAACACATCAGGTCAAGGACCCCTATTTGATAATATTTTCCCTGAAGGACTTCCATTTGAAAACATCTTGGTTGTTACATGTTTGATTAAGACCACAATTCTGCAGTTCTTAATTACAGTTTAGGGGATAACCATGGTGGAAGTGAAACCTATGATTAGAATATTCATGCTCATGAATCCGACTCCAATTGGCCTCACTTCTGCAGTGAATTAAATCATAAAAACAAGCTACTCCTCACTTTTCTGGGGATCTCTGGAACTCCCTTAAGGACCCCTGGGGGTCCCTGGACCCCAGGTTGAGAACCACTGAGCTAATCAACATATTAACTAAAGATGTTTGCTAAAATGTGAAGTGCTAATGTGAATGAAGAGGGAAGTACTTTGCCAAAACGCATTTACAAATACATTACTGCCAGTGGTAGAATGCAACTATAAGTACATTTACTCAGGTACTGTACTTAAGTAGAGTTTTGAGGTGTTTGTACTCAGCTTAAGTATTTTCATTTTATGCTACTCTCTAGAGTTTAGTGGTGCAGTAATGCAGGACATGTACTTGTAACAGAATATTTTTAGACAGTAATATCGCTGCTTTTACGTAAGTAAAAGATCTGAGTACTTCTTCTGCCACTGATTATTGCAAATCTGGCTTCAGACGAAATATAGGTTTGTAAGGATAGTGTTGTATAAGCTACATTATATCAATGTAGGGATCTCTTTTGAGTGCTGCTGCCAATTTTCAGATTTAATTTAGTCTGCTACTGGAGGAGTGCTTCTCTCAGTCATCCTTTACTTTTTAATTCCTTTTTATGTTCAGCAGACTCCAACATGGTCTGGTAAACAAGTTGTGTTACTTTTCTTACATAAGCCTGAAATGGAGCATCTTTAAACTTCACTCACTCATTCAGAAAATCCTGACTATTTCACCATGGAGCTGCTTGAAAAATAATGATATACTATATCAAATAAATCTGGATATTTTCATACACATACAGAACAACAATCCGTTCTATTAAAACAGCTCCAGCTTGGTGTGACATTTGCCTACAAAACATCTATCAGAGGAAACAAGGATTGTATCTATATTTTCTCAGTAACGCACACTTGAAATGTTTAAGCAGGGGTTGTTGTGCTTCTGCATTGAGCTCAGAGGAAATTGAATCAGTTATATTAATCCAATTTCAGGAGCTTTCGAGGTTGACAGAGAAGGATATTATTTCACTCTAGCAGTCTACGCATTTCATTGCACAACATGGTGTAATGAAGTTAAAAAAATCACAGAATGTAGCTGTACAATTTTCAGTTTGACGTGTTTGAGCTGCTTTGGGAACCCAGTCACTCTGCAGACATGTGAGACACATTTAGTCCGCATACACTATGCATACGCATTACAAGTGTGACAGAAAGCACAAAGGAAACAACTGCAAGCAAAAGACGGGTGACCTAATGCATTGTTTTGCTTGGATCACTTCACATTTGATCTTTTGAGTTGACCAATATTTTTCATTGTGGCTTGATGTAAAGATTATTTTACCGATTTACTGATAGTTTTGTCTTTGAAATGGCAAAAATGAAAAACAAAAAAACAAACAAAAAAACAAACAAAAACAAACAACCAAAAAAAAAAAACATGTCCATAAAACTAGACAACTAACACAAATTGAAACTGACTGACATTCAATATGAAATGATATGAAACAGTTAAAATTAAGCAACAGGTTGCATTTTTGAAGCTGTAACTACAGATGTTGGTGAATTAATCACTTAATAAAATACTTATTTATATTTTTATCTGACTCAAGCTACTTTTTAGGATTCCTGCAAAATGTTAAATTCAATAAAATCATTAACTGCTCACACACTACTGCTATATGGTATACAAAAAAACAGAGCAACGTCACCACTGCCTTACTATCATTTCTGGAACGTATGAAAAAATTGAGGCAACTTACCCATTGTGCAGTTAGTGGTGAAGTGGGGTTCAATGGTGGCCATGTCATCCTGTGGAATCCGCTGATCATAGCTGGCCGAGACCCGAAACGGTGATCCCCCGTGGGTCCCCAGGGTGAGGTGCACCACTGCCCAGCTGCCAAGGAGAGAAAGCAGGAGTAGGGTCAGTGTGAGGAGCAGACACCACGGCTGACAGAAAAACCCACACCCACTGCGGGGGCTGGGGGTTAGAGTAGCTTGGGCCTGCTCTGCCTGAGCTCCAAAAGTCTCAGAGGAGGGACTGTCCAAGGCTTCAGCGGAAGCTGACATGGGGGCTCCCTCACCCCCTTCCACTTTGGAAGGATCCCCTTCTTCCTTTGTCTGTTGGTGCATGGCCCTCCTTTGAGCCCAGCCCAGCCTGCCTGGGTCTAGTGGAATTGTAGAGGTGCTCAGGTGTGTGGTGTTGCCTCACTTGAGAGCTTGCGGCTGCTGTGCAGTCAGAGTGCAATTCAAAGCTGCTATTGCAGCAGGTGTGTGGTCAGGAGAAAACAACACACTCAGGTCAAGTTCTTGTGTGTGAGCGAGCTGCAGTCCTGCAGTGAATGCTGTGTTCCCTCAACCAGCAGCTGGTTCATGTAGTTTAACTGTCTCTAATTTTATTAAGCAAATTGTGCTGATTTCTCTTTGGCTCCGAGCTCATCAACAATCTCTCCCTCTCCCTCTCTCTTTCCCTCTCTCCCCTCCCCCTGTCTCCTGCCCATCCCTTCATTTTTACACACAGTTGTGGCACCACATATAGTGAATGCACTGTAAACACCTACTTCCCTAATGCCGTATAAACACCAAAACGGCAACAATACCTACTGATTACAGTATGAACACACACACTATGACATATGGTGTGCTTTAATGCTTGTGTCATCACAGCAACACATGCATCATTTCACATTGCACAACTGTGTTCTGCCATTTTAGATTTGCCACTGTTTGCTGCTATACATGCCATCATGCTTTTACAGCATCGTTTTTTATGAACAGTTTGCACAGACATGTCACATCAACGCCACAGACATAAAACAGAACACACCTTGAACAGCAAAGCACATACTTTTACATCTCGACTCTCCCACTCTAGTTATACATACGCTGTCTTCCTACTTTACCACCTTGACTTTAAAGGTATACAATGCAGGATTGTCAGTTACTCTTTGTAAATATGCTCAGCAGTGAATGCAAACGTAAAGCCGACCCCAGATTCACTTGTGATTGGCATTTCACTTTGCTAGATTTGCTTTTAGGGTGTGTCTCCTGGATGCCTGGTCATTTTCTTTTTATAAAGCCCTGACCTCACCTGATTACTGTTGGGGTACACATCCAAAAACGACCCAAACACAGAAAATATAAAAATACAGGCAGAGGGCAGAGTCTCTGCAGCACAAAAAACGCCGCAAAACAGTTCTAGTGGGTCATAAGTGACAACTGATTACTTGTGTTCCTATTTCGCAGAGTATATATATGCACAGTATATCTTTAACTACTATAATTTATTAATATGAATATAAATGTATATATAAATAAAAAATGCACACAATTCTACAATTACATGATTGTACACAACTGAACTGACATGAAACATACTCACTGGAATACACTGGATCTTTCAATGTTATATATGAAGTCAAAAGTCCTCAGTTAGGTAAAGTAAGGTAAGGTGAGGTACGGTAAGGTAAAGTAAGGTGAACTTTAATGTCCCTGAGGGGCAATTTGAGATACAGGCAGAAGTCATGAGTATAACAAAACACACAACACAATCCATAATGCACAGTATCTAGTGTCACACACTGCCAGGGGTAAATCATGGACATCAGTGGTCACAGCTGGTTCAGATAAGTGATAGCAGACGGGACAAAGGATGATCTGTAACGCTTAGTGTTGGTTTCTGAAAATACATGTCACCTGTATAAACTGGATATATTGCCTATTATTAGAATGTAAGGAACACTGTATTCACATTTGCATTTATTATCCAAAAGTGTTTTCTTTTCCAAGACACTTTGTTTCTCTCCTCAAAGTGACATAATTATTTCAGAAGTTTTTAACCAGCCACAGACCCTTGGTGACATCGTTATAAATCTCAATAGGTCTCTGCCTTCAATTATGACAAGTGTGTTGGGAAATGGGAAACACTGCAGCACCATGTTTATTTTGGGGTACATTTTTTTTTTTTTTACTTTGTTTGGGTAGAATTGTGCCCGTAAAAGTACAGCAAACATAAATGCACACATGCACACACACAACCCCTCACTACACAAACAGACTGAGTTTTTCTGATTTCCCCAATGTCTGTGCTCCGACTCAACAGGCTTTGCATTACTACCTTTGCCAGCTCCCCTTCTTAAGTTTTTTCCCCTATCTTTTAATGTTGCACTGGCTTTCCTCTGCTCCCCCTCCCTTCGACGCTCTCACCTCTTTCCAGTCCCTTTTCACAAAACCCTCCTCGCTCCCTCTCTCCGTCTCTCCACCCAGACACAGAGTGGAGGGGAGGTGTGGACCAGATGGGGAGTGATGTTAAAGCACCACAGTACACTGTTAGAGAACAGCTTTGCGGTGTGAGACCTGCTCCCTGCCATATCCTATAATAGAAAGGAAATGAAGCCCCAGATAAGGGCTGCCACTGTCTCCTTGATAACCTTGAAATGATTTGCCGACTGAGTCATATACATATGGGCTTGCTGGATTCACTGCCGGCAGGCTGAGGGGCAGATTTAGACATGGCCTTTGTGTTGAATGAGTACTCAGCATGACGATAATGGGACTGTAATTGCACTGGTATGTTTGTCCCCTCGTGCATAAATAATTTAAGCATATGCATTGCAACACCACGTACTCTTAAACCTAGATAAACAGGGATGAAAGCGCTCTATATCGAAATATGAAACACACAGGGGATTAGCAAAGTCTATGATTTTAGAGATGGAACAATGTAAACAAAGGAACTCGTGCTTGGCATCAAATACGCTCAATGTACTGATAATAAAATGGGCAACGCTGTATACGGCGTCCAATCTAAAGCGATCAACTTAAACCTGATCTCTATTTACTCAGAGTGTAAAATTGAACACAACTCTCCTGGACTACTAAATTATTTTCATGTCTTATCATGCTATGTCTGCGCTGAAGCTCACAGCACTGATTAACTGAGCAGCGGATCAGAGCAGAGCTGCCAGAGCACATCACTCAAACATTTAAACCTAATTAGTAGTATACCATGCAAGGCACAGCAGTTCTAAATATAAATAAATAAAAAGAAAATGAATGATAAAGACTCCTCATACGGGGATTAGATATTCATGACTAATCCGAATGCGGATGCTAATAATTCTCATTATGTCCTTTGTGTCCTATCGGCTGGTTGGTTGTTTAAAATCACCTGACCTTTGTTCAGACTGCTGTTTGCCGAAAGCTTCTCCTCCCATGATGGGAATGTTTTTTGTTTTTTTTCCCCCCCAACATCGAAAAACAAAACAACAACAGCTCAGGCCAACTAATCTTTGCTGCCAATTGACAATTCTCATTTCATAATGCTATTCATTTATGCTCCCTTAGTGCTCCGCTCTGGCTAATGTAGCTCTTTTAATTTTCATTTGGTATGTGTGTTAGTGAGGATGTAGGGTGCTTATGTCCTAACCACATTAAGGCTTATTTGTCTTGTGGGTTCTGGTTTGCATTAGCTTTGAGTCTCATCCATCAGGGCAAACAATGCATGAGCAAGTGTGTTGCATATTCTTTTCGATGTGGCCTCCTAACGCTGAGTCCAGGTTGGATACATTGTCAGAGTGAGGCTAGTGAAGGCAGAACTTTATACCTGTCTTATGTGTGTGTGTTTGTTTATTCTTGTGCTTTAACGGGCGCCATCTTGCAAGCTTTCTTTTCCTCACATCCTCGGGTTAGAATAAAGAATGAGGTTAGGAATGAGCTTTTGTTTATTCCTTTCGTCCCTGGTGTGAAAAGGCCTTCAAGAGAGGAACTGAATTGATTAAAGGTCCTCATAAGTGTAGAAATGAAATGATGTATGTGAATCAAACTATATAAATACCTTTAGAAAATGATTCATAGGTGACTGCTATAGTTCTCTGACTCGCTTGTGCTGCTAAGCACATATTGCACTCATTCAGAAAATAATCACCAGAACTGATCAAAAAAAAAAGAGAGACTATTTTTCCTGGAATAAATTATTTGCCCTACAGCAGCAGTGTTACTGTTACCTTGTGAACTCACTGTATGATTTTCAGTGTTAGGATGTTACCAGGGCCTAAAATAATAGTTTTAGCAGTTATTCCAAAAGTCTAAGACAGTCAAAAAATATTAAGAAACATTTACAACTTTCTCTCAAATCCAAAATATTGAGTGCCTAAACCAAGCCCCCAGGAAAACTGCTGAGCCTTGTAGCCAGTTTTTCCCAGTGAAAATCCCATTGCCCACAAAGCTTTCTTCCCATTGGCCACCATTATAAAAGAGACGTCTGTTAAACTGTTGACAGGACACTTCAAACTGTAAACAAGGTCAATTATGACTCTTTGTATTACGATGTTTTGATTCATAGTGGTTTTATATTTGCAAACCTTTCCTATAGCTTAGAAAAGCCTTTTAAAAAAATGTGACGTCACCACAATGTAAAGTCCATCAGCCAAGTGGGACCTCATGGGCAGAGCTACTGGGAGAAACACTACTGTGCAGAAGTAAACCTGGAAGCTGGACAATTTTTTATCATATGCACCGGGTGAGCAGCTCCATAAGCACCAACTTGGTAAAGATGTTCTAGATGACACAGAGCACCCAGGAGAATCCTCTGAGTATATGGGTACGTTTTCTGTTTCACAGCTGAGAACAACTGAATAGAATAAAGCTCATTTGGGTATAAATAAAAAACAAACATTATGTGGGTCCACAAAATCAGTCTCCCATTCACTGTCTATGGAGCAGCTCCAGACTTTAAGCTGATGACATCACAAGTTTGAGACTTCTCTGGTTTCTGGCTTCGAGAGAGAGTCACTCATGTCCACAAATACTATCAAACTTTCCTAGCTTACGGAAATAACACATTGGAATTCATAATTGAAGTGGTGTTTCCCTTTAAGATAGAAACTGGTCTTTGTTTTCTTTAATTTGGTGATTTAGAAGATGATCAATTTTAGGTTTCTGAGTAAAGGTTCGACATATCACCTGAGATTTAGTTTGAAGGCTCTGCACAACTATGGTACACAGACTCTGGTGATTACACTTCACTGGGCTGATTAGAACTCTTTCCAGGTTTGTGTTGGTATGTAGACTGTTTGATCGACATCTCTCTGGCACCTGTGGAGTTGTACAGGGCCCTTGCAACAACAACAAAAAAATCACTCCCTTCCAAAATATTATTTTTTTTGTTTGTATGGAAAATTATCAAAGAACTAAAAACAATGCTGAGGCAATCACATAAATGTCTTCACTGTGTGTTTACTGGCTTTGCTTCAGTGATTTCCATCACATGTTGTTTTGGTTGGTTAGTTTTTCGCCACTGTTTGGAAGTCCGTAAACAATTACAGATGGCAAATTGAATAAGGAGATGAATATGAGGATATAAACATAGAAACAGAAGATGTGAGTTGAATTCAGCCTCAAGGGGGCGCTGTGGCACACTGTGTAACGGAGCCAGTCCTGCAGCCAGCACAGCAGGTTGGCTAAAGGTTACAGCGATCTTGAATGTGTTTTGCTAAAATTGCTTATGTTGTTTGTGTTTACTAAGTTGACATTGTGAGTTTCACATCACCTAAAACATTTGTCTTTGAGGTTCCCCCTGAAGACTGTGTGATCACAATAATCCCCAAGCAGCTATAGATGATACCACAGAGATACCAAACATGAGGAGATGGAACTGCAAATGTGAGATTCTGTCAGCAATTAGTCAAAATCAAAACAAATTTGTAAAATGCCAAAGCTAATTAGTTTGAGATATGGCTGCCTGAATGTGCCAAAAATGATCAAATACTGCAAATAGACACATAAGGGTCACAGAGCTGAGGAAAGTACAACAAACAGTCTAGGAAATGTAAAATCTACAATGTCTCAGCCATTCTTCCACAAAACCAACCCAATCACCAGAACAAATGTTGGCATTGTTCATTTCTGCAAACCACAGATATGTTACATTTGTGCATTTCAAATGTAGAGGATATGTTTCAATCTTGAGGTTAGGTTTAGGCACAAAATGCCATTTGGTTAGTGTTAGGAAAAGATCATGTTTTGACTTTAAGTGCATGTTTTGTCACGCCATCTTCTTTAAGCCATCCATCAACTATACTCACCATCCCCTTCCCCCCTGATAAGAACCTCAGATCATATACATGTAATCTGAACTATGTAACCTAAGAAACATTGATATGACACATATGACATGTAAAAATGTAACCATGGCTTACAGAAACGTACAATGCAGACATTTTCTTTTTGCAACCGCACTACACACAACACAATCTGGCGATGCTATGATAAATACTTAACCTTATGTGTATGGTATGAACAAAACACAATGTATGATATCGACAAAGCCATTAAACTCACTTCCTCAGGCTCGGGTTGTGCATGAAATGGAAAAGGTTTTAAATCATACCCAAAGTCCAAGTGACCTGTTGAATGCATTTTCAGTAAAACTAAAGAAAGGGGAGGATCAAAATGGAAACTGCTTTACATGGTAATAGAATTTCTACCCCCTAAGAGACATCGCCATAGGTTTCGATCATGCTGCCTGTTTTAAATCGAAGTGGATTTTTTCATAGGGGAAAGATGAAATTGATTGAAAATTATGCTGTGTACGCCTGGGTCTGCATTGAGGCAGCAGGGGTTAAAGACTTAGGAGGTGGGTGCTGCTGGTGCTGCCGTGATTGCTGCTGGATCAGGATCTCTACTTAAGCCACATTGATTTTGACTGTCAAATGGTATAATGCACAACAGGCGTAAGCCAATATGTCAAGAGAAGTGCAGATTAGATTCAACGGCCTGACATGGCCCGGCTGAATGAGTGCCACTTCCCAAACTAAACAGGACACATTTGAATGCTATCTGTTGGGAGCAAAATCTGTTTCGCCATAATGCAGCTGAAATGATAGGGTAGATGAGGTAAGCTGCGTTGACTTGTATTGGGGACATGTTTTTTGCAGAATTCAGTATCTGTTCAGCCAAAGTGGATTAAATAAGCTTGAAGATCTTGTTCTCACACTGGCCCAAACTGTTTTATTTATTTTTTTAATATTTGTTACAGGGAAAAGTCACAATACACCATCTTCTCAGTAAAGCACATAGTTTGGTCCCATCAAACATACAGTATGCCTCACAGACAATAAATGACAAAACAATTTCATCATGGCTTTTTGTGAATACTCTAAACTGGGGAAGATTGGTTTAGTCAACAGCAATCGTGAGGCTTTTACATCATTCTGCAGACTAAAACTTGGGACTGCACTCAAGGCAAGCATTAGCCTTTGTACATTCACATGAGTCACACCTGAAATACAGCTATCTTGCATTTCTGAGCTAAGCAAATTATTCTGTGACTGAAAAATGAACAATCTGCCAAGAGCAAATTACAGAGGATGAAAGCAACCCAAACCAAATAAACAAACCCAGATGAAAAAAAAAAACAAAAAACGGGAGTCCACCAGGGATTCATGTCAGTGTGTCAATTTCACATGCCCTTAAAACGTACACACAAGAACTGCAAGCCACGTTCAGCATGGACTCAGACCAAGTGGGTGATATAAACGGTCCATTATACCAACTCAGGAAATTTGCCTCTTGCACTAAATGTACATCTTCACAGTGGCACGTATATATTTAAAGGCCTAATGTTAACAGTGTGTTTGATGGACCTGCATTTATATAGTGCCTTTTAAATCTTCAGACCACTCAAAGGGCTTTGCACTATATGCCACATTCACCCCATTCACATATGGCAGAGCAGAGGCCACCATGCAAAGTGCTAATCTGCTCATCAGGATCTAATCTAATGCAATCATTCACAAGTACATTTGCACAACGATTTGAGGTTCAGTATCTTGCCTATAGGACTCCTGGCATGCAGACTGGAGCTACAGCCACCCATTGTGTTACTGCTGTAACTACACGACGACTGGTGTTTTTGCCATGGACTGTGTATAAATAATGGATGTAGTCACTGTCACTAATTGGTTTGGGGACTTTTGATTTGAAGCCTCAAGTTTGGCATTTAAGCCATTGCCAGCTTTTTTTTTTTTTTTTGGAACCAGGGGGGTTCATATTTGGAGGTCAGGCTTTAGCTGTGGAGGAGCGAGGGGTGGATCTGACTCACAAGCTGTGGTGACGCCTCACAGCCAGCCTGTCATTCAACATGCCCTACCCTTAATCATGTGTAACTTTAAGCCTTAATAATATTTAAACAATACAATAGTCATAAATGTGGGAAATTAGCTATGGAAACCAAAACCATTTGCACCAGGCTGTTAAACATGCTTATTCCTGCTTCAAGGCTGTTGTTTTTTTTTTTTTTTACATGGGATTCTATAAGGATCCGCTCACTTTTCGAGCCAGCCTCAACTTTCCAATTGAGGTACTGCAGTCTTTAGTGCTTCCTCGTTGGCTTTAATTTTTCAGCCCCAAAGACTGCTGTTTGGTTTATGCACATGGGCTGTATGATGATCTGGATTTCACTTACTAAACCACTAACCTTTTTAACATTAGGCAAGTCAATGCCTTGCCACTGATCAATCGCTATCAACCTGTGTGAACTGACCAGGTTATCTGTCGTAAAACTTATGATCAAAGCATAGGTACACTCAATGGTGGCATTTGTGAACACTTGTACATGCACTGGCACATATAATGTTTCTCTATAGTGTCCAGATGTGAAACATATGTAACATTAAATCTACTCTGACTCATTTATATGCAACAATAAAACTTGAAAACTCTGTGAAGAGGTGAATGTATTTATAGGCATTGTATACAGTAATGTGTCCAGAGAAAGTGAGAGGAACACAAGGACAAAAGCTGTGGAGAGTGTATAAAGAACTCAGCACTAAACCCAATTTGTCATGTTGCTATTGACGAAACAAGACCTTCACAGAACATAAAGAATCTAATATTAATGGTAACATATTTCCATCTGAAGTTTTGAGATACCTCATATACAGCCCCTAATCCTAAAAGCAAGTCACAAGATTGGAATGCTAAACTTTAATCTGAGTTTTAAATCAAAACTGAATAAAATTCTGCGACAAATTAATGGAGGTCAAACTGATATTACATTGGCTGGCTTTAAGGGTTTAGATCGGAAGCTTTGAAAGAATTTATATGAGAAATTAAGAGAGGAACAGTGGAGGCTATGCCAAGACTGATGGGAACAGATTACTTAGATGTCTTAGTTAGATGTACATGATGGCAGTACATCAAATGAATGACAGGTCTACAGTATAAACCCTCATTTCCATTTTGTGAGCGCCTGCCTACAGCACTGTAGGTTTTGATAATAGATTGTGCTAATGTTTTGAGTCAGTGTTCTATCAGGTCCGGTGTTCGTTGCTTGAGAATTGAGAAAGTCCTGTAATGAGATGAGATCTTTGGCGTCTACTGTTGAACATTCCATCATGGATAAACTGTCTGAGTGGAGCACATTACAATGGGCAAAGGTGAAGAGGAAGCACTGATATATCTTTGGGAATTAGAATAGTTCTTAATGAAATGAGCCCAATCTGCAGGGCCAATAAAATAAAATCAGTGCATCAGTAACTACACAGACATAATAATGCCAACAGGGTCCCAGGAATCCAATCAAAACTAGAGGAGCAGTGAAGCAGACGAGTCCAAATAAGCTAGCTTCTTGCTGTTCACCATGACTGGCAGGTTGCTTCAGTTAACAGCCTGTCTGCACTTGGACATCACTCACCAGATTTTTCAAGATTCAGTAATGACTTTGAAAAGTGTCTGAGGTTTAGAAAAACAAAACATTTAATTGTGCCTTTAAGACAGAAGAACCTCAAGAGTCAGCAGCAGTCTGGCCATCTGGAGGAGCAGGAGCCTTCACATTGGCCTAACGGTGTGTGGGCAGGCAACACTGATACAACAAAGTAAACAAATGTCACATTCCTTTTGATTTTGCGTTACACTGGCCAGCTGGCTTCACATAAGTGTGTGGATGTGTGTTGTATGGTGCAGCTATAAATTCATTAGATCTTTTGAATACATCCCTCTGTTACGAACTTTATGTGGTACATTTTGGGTTCACACATGCTGAAGCTGGTATAGGCTACATCCAGACTAAAAGCTTTTTCATTTTAAGACAGCGTTTTAAAAATGAAAATGATCTCTGTATGCGTGTTTTAGCTTTGTTTCATAAATAATTTCTGTCCATAATAAGATGCCTGATTATGCACATTATATGACCATCCATGTACACTGTGCATGCATGTGCCGGTGTGAATGCAGCTACAGAAAATAATGCAGAGAAAAACAGCAAAGGTGAAAAGTAAGACCAAATATTGTTGGCTTGAACAAACAATGAGGTGGAACTGTTACTGAGAGTAGCAGGAGTTTAGGGTGGTCAAGAAAACAGACTCAGAGTCATTGCAAAGCAAATATGGTGAAATATTAGAGCAGTACTAGGATCATTATCCAATGCTGCTGGAAGGCACGGCAGTGGGAAAGGAGTACCCACAAGAGAGTGATGAAATCACAGAAGGTATTTAGCTATGATGTTTTGGCTTTACATGTCATGACTTATAAGACCTGATCAAAGTGGTAACTGAAGTCTGGAAGTCTGCGTTGTCATTGTTTTCAAAAGTCTCCACCTGTCGGAACTAAAACGCAAAACTGGAGTTTTCAAACCAAATTGGGGTCAGCATCATTTCCAGTGGTCTCTGTTTTAGGAGTTTATGTATGTCTGAGCACTGTGGACACAACAGAAAATGTAGCAAAAGTTATGAGTCTGGGTCAGTTTCTTTGTTTTTCTTCTTCCGGTCAGCTCAAAGAGAAAACACGAGGTTATTTATTCTGTAACCCCTGTTCTCTGATAACACAAGTTAGGTGTCTCCATATGGGGATTGCTCTCTCAGCATTATCCTCAGAAGCTTCTGTATCTTTACTAAGCAAGCCATCAAGGCAAAGCCCTTTGCCTCACATTAAAAAAAAGTGATTGAAGCAGGGTCGCTCATCATTCAAGATAAGCTGATTTCTTTTTCAGTTTATGCAAGGTAGGTTCTTCAGGTAGACACTCCATTCATATTATCAGAGAACAGAGGTTACAGGATAACTAACCTCAAGTTCTGTAAAACAGTCCTTTCAGCTCTCACAATGGGGCTATACTGACTACTCTATTGCCAGATAAGCTTATCTGAGGGGCTGGCTGCCAACCCAAGTGGTTCCATTTTTTTTCCACAGAGCCCACACTCAGGACAGTACACCGGCGCGGGTGCACTGACATACAATTTAAAAATCTCTACAAAGGCCAATGTGAAGCCCAGCACACTGCAGATGGCTTCTTTCTGCAGTGACACTCCTACACTGGGCTCAATTTGTTGGCATTCCTTCTGTGAATGTGAACACAACCCACGTGGATGATATAGCCATTTATAGTCAATCACAACCACAGTGGGAGAGATGTTAACAGGCTCACCAGCATACTTAGCCCCTGTGACAAACAGCTGAGAAGAACTCCTAAAGTTTTCATTTCAGTACAAATAAATGCTAGACAGCACATGACTCCCAAAACTGCAGTAGTCTGAATAGCAAAAACCCATTTGTTTAACATCCCATTACCAAATTGCTTAGAAGAAATATTTCTTTGAAGGTACTTTCCCAAACAAAAGCGCAAGGCTGATTATTATGCAGAATGATGTCATTGGAGCTTTCCACTACAGTGAAGGCATGACCTGTCCAAATCTTCCTCTGATTGGCTAGTAGCCATCGCCTATATTGGTTGGGTTGGTTAGATTTAGGCCTAAGGAGTGAGACCGGTTAAGGCTGGGATAAGAATGTCAGGGTAAGTCAATCAGAAGCAGAGTAAGGCGGGCCCTCATTGTACAGGGGTCCAGTGATTGATCAGCTATATGCCTCCGTTTGGGAGTGTGTGGCCTATTTTTTGAAGAAATTGCTCTGCAGAGCATGCACATTTGTTTTTAGGGTAATAGACTATTGTACAAATATTCCTGTGGTCCAATGGGACAGTTTTTGGACAATTGAGGCTTTGAACAATAGCTTGGCACTGTAGAGCTGGGCTAGACTGAGCTAGCTAGTGGTGCTAGCACATCTGCTACATACTCTGTGGCCAGTAAAAGTATTTGTTAAATTTAGCCAGAATATTCTCTCAAACCTTAAAACTATTTACTGTCAAGAAAGCTAGTTAACTGACAAATGAGCGATGTGCTAGCATATGCTAACTAATTTGTTTGCTCCGTTGCTGTGTAAGGCACAAAAGTAGACAATCAAGGCAGACTTTGAGACATGCAAGAAGAAGAAGTTGAATGACAAGTGATGGTACAAGCACAGGGAAATCATGTGGCTTTAGCTTGACCATGGCTAATCATTTGGACATGGTTGTGTTCCTCATCATGAGGCAGCAAAATGAATTTTGATGACATGAAAAAAGAAAAAAAAACACATCACAAGATTGATTGGTTAGTTGCTGGAACCTGCACAGTTTGCAAAGACATAAAAAGCATGTGACATGAAGCATGGACTGTGCCAAACTTATGATCTATGGTGGTTAGTATAGTAGATTAGAGTCAGGTCATTGGCTTGCATAAGTGATGACACATCATGGGGGTAGAAATGACCACAAACTTAACTTAAAGCTGAAAGCAGCAGCTCAGTTGAATTAACAATTTCCACATCTGCTGATGCTGTTATTCAAAGCTACTTACACTGAATGCGGCAGTGGCATCTCCACATATCACCAGTTCACAACTAACAGTGCATGCATCAAACAAAACCACAGTGCATTATCAGTCACAATACATGTGACTGATAATCCTGTCTCCACAAGGAATATCACGTGTGATCGAGAAGTACAACAGCTATGTTATTCCTCACTGCAGCTGCTTACTCTGTCTTTCCCTCCTTTGTCATCCAATTTCATTTCCTATAGTTCCCTCCATTATCTTTGCAACAATCTGTTATATTGCTTCATACACTCTGTCGTGCTTGGTGTCTCCCACGGACTCTTTAAGTCTGTGTTATCCCCCCTACACCACTACTATTCTGAATAATTCAGAGGTTACAACCCTGCAGTTGCAGTGCCCTCTAATGATATGGTGCTGATTGAACTATCACTGCAATTGTAATGTGGGAAATATCAGGGCGGGGGGCTTCAAGGAACCATGGGAATGTGAACCACACTCACATAGAAGAATGGAAACAGAAGCTCACCTTCATTCCTCCTCACACAAATAATGGAAAGTACCATTTTGTTCACATTTAGAAAACTGGCTTGGATAGTACAGCCAGTCTCCACATTAAACTCTTATACCATCTATTAAACCCTGTCACTAATGCAGTTTTCCAGCCCATCTTCCTGGCTGGCTCTCTCCATGACTGACCCTCAACTCATTTGTGTTTCCTTCTCGTCAATGTCAAATTAAACTACATATCCAATTTAATACGGCTTCTGCTGTACCTTACATGGCACATAAAGCATGGAAGACCACTATAAATTACTCATTTCAGTGATGAAAACTTTGCCTCTCAGACGTAAACGGCTATGCTGTTACAAAGATGAAAGGCATCGGGGGGAAAGATCACATGGCTCCTTGCACTTTTTAATTATGGCCCAAATTCAATTACTTTGCAACCTCATACTTTACAGAGCCACAGGAAATTGCTCCAATCGAGTGACAGCACTTGTGATTAAAACATGTTCATGTTGTAACATAAAAATGCTCCTGCTACAGCTCTGAACTCAGAGAAAATGGCTGATGGCTTGAGACAACAGGAAACAGTTGCCCTCTCCTAACTAACTAATCTATCGTGTGTCAACAGCACACTTAACATGTTTGATGCTTGATTTACATGTGAAAGACAATGCTCAGTTGGTCTCACTGCTGCATGTGGGACAGACTGGGTGCTGGGCACTGCACTGCAATGCTTACAGTATTAGTAACAGGAGAACGAAGTCATAAGATTGCTCACAAAAATCTTCAACATTCTACTTGCAGCTGGGTTATAATCCCTTTATGAAACTATTATTTTGCAGGGAAAAAGGTCAGAAAAGTAGTCAGTTCAGGAGTGTTTAAATCCCTCTTCTTGTCTTGATGTAGACTACAGACCACTGTAGGAAGATGAATGGCAAGATGTTTGCAGCCCTGAGGACTTAAATCTAGACAGTTGCAGCTGATGCTGAAGAAAACAAAGACCCCTACTTAACAACACAAAGAGAGCAATAAGCCTAAAAACAAGATGGAGACCCCTCAAAACTTACGATGTGTTCACACTGGGCAGAAATTAAAGAATTTGTATGAGTGAATTACATGTAAAATCAACGTACAGACGCAAATTCCCGCCAGGTGGCACCATGGATGCGATGGACACGATGTGGAAGATGCGCAAAGGATACGCAAATTAAGCGGCGCAAGTGGAGCGAGTGCTGCGATTTCACGTCAAATGCTTATTCGCAGGAGTTGGAGAACCTAAACTTTAACACTTACGAGTAAAGCGATATGAAAATTCACATCGTGTTTAGTGTGACCACAACATTTCGATTCGATATACAGTGGCTCCAAACCCTTTTCAGTTTGTAAACTCTTAAATTGGAAATGGACAAGTTTTTTCGTTTAACTTATAATTACAAAGCAAATGTTGAATGCACATTGTAATGGCTACTGAATAATCTCCTGGGAAAATGAAGGCTCGATTTACAGCACAAAGGTAGCGCGTCAACCGTTGCTGAACCAAGATGGGTGGAGGAAACCGCTTTTTGTCCACAGTGTCTACTTGCAGTATCTTCAGTTTCCAAAAAGTATTTAAGTTCTTCGCAGTTACTATTCCCAGTAGTGGAAATGGCGGATACTGGAACAACCAAAATAGTTTTCCGGAAACTCAGTTGGCTGCTAGGCTCTGAGGAAAACAGAGAGAAATCTGGTTGTCTTTGTGACCAACCGCCAACAATTGTTTGTATTGTAAGATTAAGCAATACCTGCTTGGAACCCCTTATTACCCATTGTGACCAATTCAATGTAGACACAATATAGGCTACTAGACCTATACCTTCACTCAACTGATAAGCTCTCAATAACCCCCACATCACCATCACAAACTCTGGAAACGAACAAAGAGACAGACTCAGCCACATGGTCTGAAATGTGTTTCAAATGTAAATCACTGAATAAACTAAAGAGAAAAAGAAGTTAAAGAAGAGAAAAAGAAGAACTAGAAGAAGAACTTTTGAGAAGCCGACGGGCCATGCTGGGCCCCATCCAGCGTGGCCCCGCTGAGCAAAATGCATCCTGAGCAGAACTGAACATGCTAAACCCAACAGAAAGAACTTTATGCCACAAGGTTTGCCTAACTCCTGCGTCCCGGACCAACAAGGTCAGGACTGAAGAAAGGCAGACTCCTGCATGCCCACACTGGGTGTGTGAAGGTGACTGACATGGAGAGCCAAGCTCACCCGAGTCAAAGTTGCCATGCGGGCTCAAGAATGCCCAAAAGTGCCCAAAGGCTCCAAGAAGTTCGACCGAGGAGAAGAGAAGGACCTGCTGAGCAAGCTGCCCCGTGGGACAGCACCAAGAGCGGTTCACACCAAGGAGCAGTGCTGCTTTTTCCTCTTCCCCCTCCAGAACATCTTCTTTCTGGTCTGCTACAACTCAGGTGAAACAACATAATTTTCTGGGGTTTGATGTGCAATTTAATAAGAGCATTAGATAAAACTAGGATTTCCCCTAAGTTTTCAGATATTTCCCTTTTTGCTACCCATGCCGCTCAGCTGTTGAATGGTGCTTTTCACAGGTCCATGTTAAAGTTTCCTCTGATAATTATCTCACCATTGCTCACTGCTTCATCTGGTTCACTCTGGTCATTCATTGATTCATTAGCATCGCTGTATTCATTTCATTCCACTCATAGTTGCATTTACTCACTGTCTTGTCTGTTGTAGTTGTAAGTTGTATTGGGTCTTGGTCTTCTGCGTCAGTAGTTTAGAATAAATGTTTGTCTATAAAGTTGTTGGTTTTCTGTAGGATTACATTCAGTCAATTTACAAGTGCAAAGATCCTGGCTATTTGAGCTCTATTTGATTTTAATAATTGATAATTAATCATCTCCCCAAAGTGCATTGAACATTCTTGTCTGATCAACAAGAGGTGTGGTTTTATTAGTCTGACTATGAAATTATATTGCTGGATCAATAATTAAATATTGAGCTAATCAAACCTTACAGTATTCATGGTGAAAAACGTAGGCACCTGAATAAACTGTTTATAATCATCCAAATCTTACATATGTAATGGTGGAGAATGCAAACCCTTAATGAATCATATCAATCAAACTTTTCATACAAAATGGTGGAGAATGTTGGCAAGCATTTATTTAATAAATGATGCCACAGACTAAATTATAAATTTTGTAACAATCAATATTTCCTACAGGTAACCGGAGATTATTTAGGAGCATGACCATGGGTGAGCATGGAATTACACTTCCCAGCATATCAGACAGTGTGGAGGACACCATTTCCCAAAAAGACGCCACAGCACGGCATTTCCAAAACATATGTATAAAAGAACCAACATGCCCATCAGGGCAGTGATCCCACAGTGGGGATGTAATAATTTTCACTGCATGGCACTTCCTAGGTATAAGGTAAGTCCTATGTGTAAAATTCAAGTGCTGATCTGGATTCTTAGATGTATCCACAACTGAAGACCACACTTTGTTCCATGAAATACATTGACCTTCATTTGATAAATCCAGGTCTCTAGACTATACACTCTGTATATGCAGGGGCTTGTAAGAAGATTTAGAAAGCTGCATGTTCAGTACAGAAACCAAGCTCTTGGTATCACCATGATTGTCTAAAAGACTGTGTAAAATGTGAGATGGAAGTTCTGTATTCCATGGTACACCATATGCCTTCATGGAGGACTTTAACTGAAGATATAAAAAGAAAGAGGACCCAGGGAGATCATACAGTCATGGAAAAAATTATTAGACCACCCTTGTTGTCTTCAATTTCTTGTTCATTCTAATATCTGGTACCACTAAACGTATAATACAATGAACACAACAAAAAATGCAGCTGGTCACATAATACTTTATGTCCTATTTGACATTCTTAAGCTTAATTGATTCCCAGGGTATATAAGAGGCCATTTCATGTCACAAGCAGCACTGCACATGCAAAGGCCTAGAGTGGTTTCCTGCTTACATTCAAGCCGTAGCACAACTCAGAAGTTGTCAGCTCTCACATAATGCCTAAACAAAAGAATTATGTGAAGCCACAAAGGCAGCCATCTTGGCACTGCTGGAAATTGGCATGAGTGAGAGACAGGTAGCGAAAAAACTGAAGATCTCCAAGACAGCCGTTCATTACAACAAAAAAAAACAAGCTGAACATGGCACTACCAAATTGCTACCTGGCCGTGGCAGGAAACGTCTTTCTACCCCACGAGATGACCGTGCACTCATCCGTTTCCTGTGTCAGGAATCGTCGTCAGACCTCCAGGGACCTTAAAAATGAGTGGGCACTGTCGAGAAATGTGACTTGTTCGGCAAGGACAGTTCGAAACCGACTTGTTGAAGCTGGTTTGAAGTCACACAGAGCACGCAAGAAGCCCTTCATCAATGAAAGGCAGAGGAAGGCCCGTTACTCTTTGCTCGAGACCACAAGGATTGGACTGTTGATGATTGGGCTAAGGTTCTCTTCAGTGATGAATCCAATTTTGAATTGATGCCCACTCCAGCCAACTTACTGGTTAGAGGAGAAGCCTGGAGAAGCTTACAACCCAGACTGTCTTGCCCCTACAGTAAAACATGGGGGTGGATCAGTCATGATCTGGGGTTGTTTCAGTCTGAGTGGAACAGGGCAAATGCAATTGTGTGAAGGCCGAATGAACCAGGTCATGTACAGGACTACCCTTGAAAACAGTCTTCTTTCATCAGCTGGAAAACTCTTTCCTGCCTCGAATGACTGGATTTTCCAACAAGACAATGCCCCTTGCCACACGGCAAGGTCAGTTAAAGCCTGGATGGAGAACCACAACATTCGCACCATGCCTTGGCCTGCTCAATCACCAGATCTTAATCCAATTGAAAACCTGTGGAAAATCATCAAACTCAAAATGGAGAACCACAAGCCCAAAAACAAAGAAAATTTGTTTGAATTTGTCCAACAGGAATGGGCTGCTGTGACAGCAGAACAATGTCAGAAGCTGGTGGAGAGCATGCCAAGACGCATGGCTGCAGTCATCAAAACAATGGTTATGCAATCAAGTATTAACTCTTGTGTGTATCATGTGTTTAAAGCAAACAGAAAAGAAAACATGGAATGCTTAAAAGTAGTGTTTTGGCGTACAATGCCATAGCTATTGATGTAAGAATTTAAGTAATTTTGGTTATTATCAAGAAAACCATGGAAAATGAATAGTTCTTAGTTCTTAAATTAAACTCTCATGAGCTATTTTTGTTGTTATCATTATAATTGTCCAAACAAATGTACCTTTAGTTGAGCCAGGCATTAAAATTAACAAGAAATTGAAGAAAACAGGGGTGGTCTAATAATTTTTTCCATGACTGTATGTAGCACGCAGGTCCTCAAAGGAGCAGAGACCATTGTCAACAAAAATGTCCTTAAAAACATGTATGCCTTTATCACTCCAAGCAGGGAAAGAGAAAGGGATGTTACCAGTAAGGAGGACTATTCAGATGCCACTTCTGGACTGACTTACAAATTTTCACAGCAGAACGCCACACAGTGAGAAGAAAATAAATGATAAGTCCTAGACGAAGCTTTGAGCGTTTCGGAGGAATTGCGGAGTGCACCAGATCTTGCAGCCTGTGGTCTCCAAGAAACTGTTGCATTAGGATTAAACCATGTTGAGAGGGGGCAAAGTACAAATGACCAAAAGTAAAATTTAAAATTTGGGACAGAAAAACTGCCCTCAGATCTGTGTCGTTGTATGGTGGACATTTTGAGTTGAGGATGCCCCCCTCCCCATATAAATTTTGACATTAATGAATGTAATTTGTCCCAGTAGTTGGTGGGAGGTGGTAAAGGTAGCATAGAGGAATAAAAGTTCACCCAAGGCAAAATGTCCATCTTTATAATGTAAACACGGGTCCGCAATGAACGAGGTTGATGTAACCATCTGTCAGTCTCTATGCGGCTATAGATGCCTTTTTCCTTGTATTAATACATATACAAGTATGTTTCCTTGTATTAGTTTGCCCTCTTGTGGACATAATGCGAGAAAAAAAAATAATTCGAATAGTTCGACCCCATGAGTTATTTTTAGAAGGAATATTCGAACGTCATTTCTGAGCAAATTTGACAGCCCTATTGAGTTTAAGGACAATAATGAAGACTGCCAATTAATTTTGTATCCCTGAGAGTCACAAGAATATGTGGTAAAGAATAAGATGCATTCTCTGTAAACAACAATATGTCATCTGCATACAATGCTATGTGATGTTTAGTGTCACAGAAAGTAATAGGAGAAATAAAAGAGTGTTGTTTTATAGACTGGGCTAGAGGTTCTAGAGATAGAGCAAATAATAATGGCGAAAAAGGGCAACCTTGGTGACACGACCTTGAATTAGGAAACTGTGTAGAAGTGTTATTCCCTGTTACAACCAAATCTGAAGGATTACTGTAAAGCACTTGTGTAAGTTTGATAAATTGAGAGTTAAAATCAAAACGCTCCATGACAATCCACAAGTAATCCCACTCTAGCTGATCAAAAGCTTTTTCAACATCGAGAGATAAAACAGCACAAGGCAAGTCAATATCTGCTGCAGCATGAATGATATGTGATAAATGGTGCATATTATCTGAAGCTAACCGGGTTTTAATAAAACCCATCTGGTCATGGTTAACTAGTTCAGTCATATATGATTCTACCCTGGTGGCCAACACTCTAGCGTATACCCTAATTTTTGCATTCAAAATGGACAGAGGTCTATAATTACTGCATAGAGTGGGATCCTTATTGGATTTAGGAAGAACTGCTATTATGGCAGAGTTGGCATCCTTAATAAAAGATCCTTTTTTATGGAAAACAAAATCATGTCCAAGAAAAGCATGGGGGATGTGACTGTTAGAAACTACTTTTGACTTTTGTATTGAAAATGAGGTGATAAATGAAGGATAAAGTTAAGTCATTTTTGTTTGACACTGACATCACCAGGATTTCTGTTTATACTCTTCAAAATGCCCAAGGATACCGAACAACATGGTTGTGTGACAGAACTTTCACTCCATTTATTTGTGTTTTCTATTACCAGATCCAGACATGTGACAGCAAACTAAACAAACACTGCAGGACAAACAGAGGGACTTGTCTTTTCAAGGTTTGATCCAATCCAATATCCTATCAGATTACTTCTGAACAACTAGGTCCTGTGGATGTCAGACGATCTTGTAATTTGTGAGAAAATTCACAAAGTGCCTACTGAGTTGGATAAACAGATATTCATCTACACAAAGGGGGTTAGCCTACGGAGGAACACCTGCATTCATATAGCAAAAATACATCTTTTCTTTTATTTTCCCAATTTCTATAGTGCTGTGATGAATTAAAATACATGGAAGTAGCCTTCGATTTGTATTTCACCAGTTGGCCCTCAACTCTTAACAAATTCAGTATGTGTTTGGTAATGTTGGTCTTTTAAATGTTTATTACCAAGATGAACTTATGTACTGACTTTTGCATAATCTTAGTACATGAGCATTTCATAGAAAACAAAAGAGTGAATTTTAAGTGGGCTGAATGCTTTTAGCTATACAGTGATAACTGCCCCGCATTTCCATGTATGATTATGTTTTCTTTATACTGAGGCTCAAATTATTCTGCCCTTTCTCACTTAACTTCAAATGCTTAACTGTGCATTTAAAGGGAATATGTGAGTAGTATTTACTCAAAGACCTCAGGCCCGGGGTTCTGTAAAAGTAATGTTTTTTCATGTTTACATAGGAAACACAAGGGAATGTGTGTTTGGCTGAGAGCTTGGAAAGCAGAAATCAATATGAATGCAATATGATCTGGTTTTAGTAAGGACTGTTGGCCAAACTAAATATTGTCAGCAGTAAGGGCTTAAAGTAGTACAGAGACTTCACTGCTAGTCGGAACGGCATGACAGGATAAATTAAATAGCCGATCAAAATGGGGCCCTATGTGCTTCAAAGAGGCTATGACCTTAGCCCAAGGTAATGTGCTTCATTGGTCCCATACATGAATGCATTAAAAAAACAAATTCTTTTTTTTTTAAATTAAAATACTACATGATGTGAATAAAAATACTTTCACTTACTTATTATCTCAAACAAAAACAGTTTGTGTGTAATCGTTCTCTTAAAAAAAATGGATTCTCTGTTGAATGAAGCCCATGTTCAGGTTATATATGCAGAGTCAGTAAAGATAATAACAGTGCTACAAAATGATGGTAAAAGCATGCAGTACGTATGACATGGACATGGTTGGCATATCAATTAGGGATCTGTATTCCTGACAGGGTCATGCAGCTGTTTTAAAGCCGCTCTGCATGGATGGAGAGCATGTTATTAGTGCTAATATGAGTTATTATATGCATCCATGCTACAGTAAATGTTTTCTGGTTTGTAATTAAATTTAAGTAAAAAAGGCAATTGGCTCCAATTAAAAATATGATGAAAAAACAAAAACAACTGAAGCAAGAGCTATATAAAACAGTGATTAAATTATAGTCTGGAGTATTGGGCCCTTGGTTGCAGCTCAACTGAGCATTGTTTGATGGAAATACGATGGTATTCTGCATGAATAATCACGTAAGCTGCAATCATGGACAAATGCGTGATCCAAATTCTGCCTGCTCCTGTGAGTGCAACTTTATGTTTTATGCACAAAATTTATTAGTGTTTACATTTTTCATAGGATAATGACTTAGTGGCTCCACTGAGATCCTTTTAATGCATTTCATGAAAAATACTATTAATCACAGTGAGTTAAAGCTGACTCCCAGAACTCAACTACTTTGCAGTTATTAATACATAACTGTAATTTAGAGCTCACATTTTGGGCTGCACAAATAAAATTAATTGAAGTTGTGCCAGTAAAGTGACACACTGCCTGTGGCTGTGACCATTCGAGCTTGCCATGACAGGGAGTGCCTATTTAATTTGGACAGCGCAGTGCAATTTAAGTGTCCAAAAACATGCTTGCACCACTGCCTACACAGATTACATCTTAGCACAGATACTGGGTCTACTGGCAGAGTGAATACACACCCACTGCTCCGAAATCCCTTGAATGAATGAAATGCCTTCAAAATTCGTCAACCATTAGACAGTTTACATGTACATTTAAATGTGTTTTTATGTAACCTAGCCAATAATCCCACTATAGCAGAATCTCCAAGTTAAATTCTCCTGCCATAGGTTATTCTCCTGTCGTCCAAACTGTCTTGCAGGATGGATAAAGCTGGCTATTTTGGTTGATTTAATCTGCAGCCAATCTGAAGGCAACGGGACCAGTATGTTTGTTCCAATTATAGCTTCTAATTTGAGGGATGTGCTGCATATTACCAAAAACAGTGCCCAATTACACTCACCTCATGTGGGTACCGTGATTAAATTTTGTGCAGATAGGGGCTGCTGCCTGATGACGCATTCAACGTCTGCATGAATCATCTCTCTCTTTCCAAGAAATGTTTCCAAAAGTGGAGTCAGAAGAGATAGACCTGTGGCTCTGAAAAAAAACTGGCAGGGCGCCCGACTTACACGGAACAGCTTTTATGATATTACTGTACCGACACTATATTTGGTGTCTAAGCTCTGACCTTGTTGCTCCCTGCAGCCTACAGTAAAGCTCAGCGTGTCAGTCTGTCACAGAATGACATTACCCAACTCTCCCCCAGGGGACACTCAGAGTCGGAGCCTGTAGTTGAAAGCTAGCTGGCTGGAGGTGGAATGATACAAAACAATGATCAAAAAGAGATAGCAGAAAACGGATTCACATAAGAATTACAATTCTTTTCTCCTACAATTCAAAATTTGATTTACATATACCAACAAATCATTTTTTTGTTTTGTAAATGACATTTGAGGTTTATTCTCTCTAAAAATGCTGTATTAAAACAAAAAAGACAACACTGTGCTCCATACGAACTGGACAACCATCATATTGACATTCTTCATGCATCTACCCAATATAGACCCCATCGGGTTAATGTTTTATTATGGACAATTGGGTCTGGGTTCCCTAATACTGCTGGTCCCAGTTCTATTCATCATTATGTGTGACAACCGAATGGATCTGAGAAGACCTTTGATTGTGCTGATCATGAGAGAACTGGATAAGAGCTGTGTGTGTTACTTGCATGATGATTAGGCTGACTTAGGATCGGATTACAAGAGCGAAAGAAACGTGGGGGGGGGGGGGGGGGGGGGGGGGAGTTGATGGAAGCACCAGGGATCAGGAAGCGGAACTGAGAAAAGAGCCAATCACATTCACAACATGGACTGACTTTATGAAAAACACACTTTCTTTCCATCGGTGGACAGTTTTCGACTAACAAAAAATACATCTATAATGCAGCAATGGACATTTATATTTCTCTTATTCACCATGGCGGTAAATCTGAACGAATTATACCTCAGTGCTCATGGTTTCCACAAAATGAACTGAAAAAAACTGAGCAAACCAAATGTATTGAGGAGAATCCAATCAAACTAATGACATGTAGCATGTCGATTTTGATAAAAGTTTCAGCATATTTGTATGTAATCTTATCAGCTTAAACTAGCATTAACTGGCCATTGCAGGCATAAAAGCAGCTCACATTACAATGACAAAAGAAGTGACCATAGAATAGAGTATAGACGTGTGAGAATTGTATTTGACCCCCTAAACTCAGCAGTAGCCCTGTCTACCTAAGGCCCTGTGTCCACATAGCGCCTTTTTCTGGTAGAAAGGCGCTAGAAGGGCGCTGCGGAGCAGTGGGATGAAAAAAAAAACACTCACGAGGGTTTTCGTTTCTATAACAACAATATCTTGACACCATACTGCACCCGCAAAACTCTGAGAATTTATGCCCGCACAATAATAGAGATTGATGATTTTGTGTCTCCTCCCGTCCCGAAGGAGAAAATACGTCATTTCATAGGCTATTAATAAAGAGATTCATGGGGTTGTTTGTTTCGTTTCCTTGGCCTGCATGTCTTTTGACGCACTGGTCAGGAATAGCACTCCTATTTCGTTGTCTTCATTTAGTCTTTAATGAAATAAAGGCTGTTTCATATTCTATTCTCCTCCTCTGTATTTTATTTATTTTTTTTACCTTTATATACTAATCACGCAGTGATTGAGGCTAAGGCAAGCCTGGTGCCAGGATGAAGTTACTGAGGGGGGCAAATCTTTGTTATGCAACCTAGGTTCACAGTGAGTTGTAAAGAGCGTGCAGCCGTGTGAAATTGTCGCGCGTAATGACAGCTCGTTGCCAGGGAGACACAATAAACTGCACGTCTTCTTTCATGTTTGTCTCATGACAGATGGAGCTGACAGACAGACAGACAGGTGGAGCAAGCGGCAAATTGGTATGAAAGCTGGTTCAGGGCATATTTGTCCATTTATGAATAAATATACATTGGAAACGCTTATGCATGTGCACCAAGATCCCGCAGTGTTTTTTTAGCCGCCCATTCCCGCCCGCAGCAAAGTCCAAACCGCCCGCTCCTGCAATATTTGCGACCCCACTGGGTCCCGCGGGACCCAGTCCCAATGCTGCCCTCTGCCGCTCTATGAATGAACATTGGAAGCGGTTCAGCCGCAGTCCCGCCGGCTGGCACGGTCACTGTTGAGATTCGTTTTTTAGTATTAACAAAATGTTTTTTTTATTGACCGTATGAATGGGTTTTGTTCTCAAATAAATATTTGTAAATGATACGTATGCTTTGGTGTACTTCTACAGAGTTTTGCAATATGTATAGCCACCTGTAGGGCCTATGTATCAAAATGTATAACTTTTAGCAGCGGTCTGCCGCTCTCGGTGGTATAAATGCTCAGAAGTGTAGTGTGTTTCATTTTTGTAACTTAAAGGCTCCAGAAAACATACAATAAACATTTTTAGGAAAAGTCATAGGAAGAGAAGCTTGTGGCTTTTATCAAAACAGAGTTATTTGCAATGTCCGGTATATATATGCATACATACGTATATCTCTCTCTCTCTCTCTATATATGTATATATATTGTCTCTGTTATGGTAATGTCTGTTTGACATGTCATACAACTTCCGGATAGACGGACAAGGCCAGCACCAGCTTCTCTTCCATTTTTTCTGGTTACCAGGGTGATGAGTTCCGCGATATGATTGGTTGCCTGGAAAAAGTGCCGGTGATGACACCATTGCCTCTCTGAAAAGTTCAGAGATTTTCAACTCAAAACGCTCAAAGCGGCCACACAAAAAAGGAGGAGCAGCCAAAAAAAAGACGCTGGGCGCAGCGGCAGATGCTCTCTCTTCATTGGGAACAACTGAAAAAAGATGCTGGCCTTCTTCTGACGCTCAGAAAAAGGTGCTATGTGGACACAGGGCCAAAGACTTCCATTTATATGGACTAATTCTATATGACACAGTTTACACGAGTGCTGATACAGAATTGTTGCTTGTAGCAAAAAGGGAAGGTCTGGGTGGTCAATTGGCATGCAAAGGGTTTCAAGGTATGCTTCCTATTTTTTTGCCGACAGTCAACATTATCTTTGCTAAGCATGATGATTTTAGTAACATCATTAACTAAGCTTTACCTGTTTCTGCAGAATATCAACATTCTGCAAGAGGGTTTGGTTGTTGAATTTCTGTGTGCATTGACACACAGCCAAAAATAATTGCTTGAATGTAACTTTATCAAATGACTTCCAGACAACCAAACAAAGTTATTATTCATACATACATGATATATTCTTATCTCTTTTTCAGCTACAAAGTTAGTTGTAACTGCACATATGATTATTCCGTGCATCTTTATCTTCCAAATTAAAACTGTTGGTGCACATCACTGCACACAGAAAATGCGTTGACAGGGCTCCAGAAATGCGAATTCATTAAAAAAAGCGGCCATCATCTGCTGTTGGAAGCATATTTGTTGGGCCATGTATTTATATTTAGGGAACATGCGCTTCCACACACACACTGGTTTCAACTTGGGAGAAGCTGTAAGAGTACAAAATTGGCAGCACAACATGTGCTTCCATTAATTCTGGAAAAAAAAATGTAACAGCTACGCAAATAAGGACACTTTTGGGATTCATGTTTCCACTGAATTTCCACTGATTGAAAACTGAAGGAAACCATGGAAGATTGTAATGACATGGACTGTATTACAGATTTCATCAAAGCAAGCTCTAATAGATGATTACATGTATTGTTCATTGTATGTAGAGTTTTTTTTCTTTTTCAATACATTGCTTTGCCAGCAATTTTGCGAAGCGCGGTTAAAAAAACCAAAAACGCATCTGGTAATGACAGTGGAATGAAACGAACTGTGCTGGGGATTGGTTTTTATTTCATTAACCTCCTCCAGGAGGTTCTGTGTGGTACAACAAATGTAATTACTGACTTCGCTGGGATTGTTCAGTCCCATAGACATGTTTTGGTGTGTGCCGAGTGGAGTCCCACAATAACACTGTTCAGTCTCATTTTCATCATAGAGGTGAGGGGGTAAAAGGGGGGTTTGATGTTGCGACTGTAAGGAGGAATTTTACCAATCCTTGAAGGGATTAAAACTCAGGGAAGTTTGATTTTGGCTTCATTACGCTAAAATCCCATAATAACCTTGCAGCATATTGTAATTCACATGGACTGAGAGAAATCTAGACATTTGCACCTCATTTTGGCTCTGTTTTCTGCCTGTCACAGGAGACTTTGGCTAGTCATACATCATTTTAGAGAGAGGGTGTTCCTATTGGCTGTTCTACAAATGCAGATGTGGACGCACATCCCTTCAAATGGTGAGAGCCTCAGTTAAAGATAGAGACAAAAAGTTGCTAATAGTTTAACCTTCTCCTAACAAGACCCAAAGGCTCACAGCTGCAGCTAATCCACGGTCATGTTTCTATAGTTAATAAAGCCTTGAATCACAAGATGCATTCCAAAGTACTCACTTAGAGTGCAGGGGGGCACTCTGCCACAAACTGGACTGTATATAAGCTCGTAGCGCTGCTGGAATGTGCCATTCGGTTATTACAAACATTACACTTTAGGAGCAGCAGAGGGTACTCTGGGCGCTCTTGTCTGAGGATATGGAGCAGCAGAGCACCAAGCAGAGTGAATGTGTGATGAACTTAATGCTTCATTAATTTATGCAGAAAACACTTTGTTCCTTCAAACTACAGTGCTCCTATTTTAGTGTAGAGCCCCCCCCCTATGCTGCTACAGACCATCTCTCTGAAGGAGAACAGGCCGCAGCCCTGGACCCCAAGCTGAATTTAGCCTGTCAGTCTCGACTACTAGCTGGATCAGCAAACTCTGTGTTGATGTCGTTACACACGTTAGGCCCGCTGCTGGCCATCAGCCTGCTGTGACATCTGGCCCTGGGGGAGTTGTGCTGACCAGATTCGAGCCGTTACAGCTGCCGACTGTAGGTCCATCTCTGGAGCAACTGCTGGCTCTCCTCTCAGCCAGTCAGTCCGCAGTGGTGGGGAGCAAGGTGGGGGGACCATTGGGTGACTGGCTAGCTAATTCTTGTCTCATTTGGGGTTTGATTAGCAGAGAGAAAGAGCAGGGCAAGGTGAGGCTGAGTGAATGCTCTGTGTACAACTCTGGAATTGAATAAGATTAGATAAATCAGACTTCCGGTGGTGACGATGTAGGAGAAAGTCGCTCGGAAGAGGTCTCCCGACTGAACTATTAATATATCCCTGTAAACACCACAATTTATTCGGGAAAGAGACGAATTACAGTTTAGACTTCAACCCGCTCGTGAAATGACTAAAACTAAAGCGAGTACTTCTAACTGTCCAGTCACTCGTGGCGTCTCCGCGGCGGCTACGGTAGCTAGCAAACTTGCTAAATTGGCGACCGCGAGCCTGGAAACCAGCGACACACCTGGTCTCGCCAAATCCTCGCCGGACATGTTATCAACAGACCAGCTGGTTTCTGAACTAGAGAAACAACGAGCCTCGCTGCTGAAGGACCTGTCAACCTTAATCCAGGAGTCAGTTAAACCACTACAGTCCTCGGTGGACGCGCTTCATGAGACGGTGAATCACTTTAACCGCCGCCTTGTTGCTGCAGAGACCCTGGCCGGGGACAACTTCGAGCGCATAACAAGCACGGAAAAAACAGTGAAGACACTGGAAGCTCAGAACAAGTCTCTTCAAGACCGCCTCGACGATCTGGAAAACAGGTCCCGTAGAGTCAACCTCCGGATAATTAACATCCCCGAGGGCAGTGAAAAGGGACGGGACCCGACCGAGTTCATATCGGATCTGCTGATGGAAAACCTCGGCCCCGGCGTCTTCACCAGACCCCCGGAGCTCGAGAGAGCACACCGCTCCCTAGCCCCTAAACCCGGACCGGGAGGTAGACCCAGGCCCTTTGTGATATGCTTTCATCGTTTCAGGAGAGGGAGAAAGTGCTTCGTTGGGCCAGGCAACACGAGCTAAAGCACCACGAAACAACGCTCCGGGTGTACCCAGACGTCAGTGCCATTACTGCAAAGAAACGAGCCGCTTTCAACAAATCAAGCATGCTCTCTACCAGAAAGGAGTTAAGTTCAGGCTCCTCTTCCCTGCTCGTCTACAAGTTTCATATGAGGATGAAACGTTCACTTTCGAGACCGGAGGACGCACACGCATTCTACAATGAGCGAGTGATGGACAAAGAGTGAGACGCAGTAAGTGTTCCCTGTTGTCACCCACACATGGGGTTTTCTTCCCCGCTTGTTTAAACGAGGCCGTCGGCTCCTGCCACTGTTTGCTGCCCGGTGGACTGACTGTTCTGCGGACATTTTCAACGAGAGACACGGTAACCATGGAAACGGGTAGGCATGTGAACTGTTTACTCTGTGCTCCAGGAGCCATGTGCACAGATTTGTACTTTACACCGTGACGTCGGGATAATCTTTTTTCTTCTTTCTTTTTTTTTCCAATTGTGTAGTGTGGGCAACATTAACGTGTGGTGGCATCACTATCTTTTTGTCTTAATTCTGAAGGTAAAAACTTTTTAAGTTCATCTCAGTGAGTCCTTGGTTTGATAATCTACTTCAGATGCTCTCATGTTCACCACATGTGAAACATTGCTTTATTATACACTTTATTTTATTATTTATATATTTTCCTCTAACCTCACTACCTCTTTTTGTTCATTTTTCTGTCCTGCTGCAGAACCTAAATATGTTTTTTTTTTATTTTTCATTTATCTATTTATTTATTTATTTTTTATTGAGGGAAATATTGAGGCAAACTCACTAATGGCCCGTTTACCCTAGGTAGATGTCATGACTACTGTTGACTCTCTATAATCTCAAGTCGTTCTTTAAAAACGTGGTGTATGTTTTACATATTGTTCATTTGGATGACCTCTTGAAAGAGTGTAGGTTATGGAAGCAGAAAGTGTTATCCTGTTGGGATCGAAGATGTGGATGTGTTGGGTTTGTATAAGGGAAAAGGTGGGGGTGGGGGGGTGGGAGGGAGGTATTTGTGTATATGTGTTTTTGCCCTGTGTTTTTGTTTTGTTTTCCCCCCTTTTTCTTTGGCTCAGGAGTTGCATCAGCCCATGGAGAGCTCCTTGTTTCTTTATGATATGACAAGTCAGGGTAAGAATCTTCGCTTTATCTCTTGGAACCTGAAGGGTGCCAACCAGCTCGTTAAACGTAACAAGGTAATGACTCATTTAAAGCAACTTAGGGGTGATATTTTCTTTTTACAGGAGACCCACCTCTGCTCCTCAGAGGTTAACCGTATTAAACGACCTTGGATAGGGCATTTATTTCATTCTAAGTTCCCAGTAAGGGCGAGGGGCGCAGCTATCCTCATACATAAAAATGTTCCGTTTGAGTTGTCAAACTCCATTGAAGACCCTAATGGTCGATTTGTAATTATTTCTGGTAGTCTATGTGGCATGCCTGTGGTAATGGCCTGTGTTTATGCACCTACATGGGATGATGATACATTTATTTCAAACTTTTTTTCCTCCCTTCCTAAAGTTGATGACCATTACTTAATAATTGGTGGCGACTTCAATTTGATTCAAAACCCCTCCCTAGACAGATCCTCCTCTAATCCTCAGGTGCTGTCCAAGTCAGCTAAAGTCCTTGACACATATAGGACCAGTTTAGGTTTATTTGACCCATGGAGAGCCAAATCCCATTCAGACAAAGCTTTTTCCTTTTTTTCACATGTCCATCATTCATATTCGCGAATAGATTTTTTTCTTTTAGATAATTATTTTCTATCAGAGGTCCACTCGTGTGAATACCATAGCATTGTTATCTCAGACCATGCGCCTGTATCTGTGGATATTAACTTTCCTAGACGGGTCCCCCCCTCCAGACAGTGGAGACTTAACTCTTCTTTGCTAGCTCAAGCTTCATTTAAAGACCTCCTTCAAACGCAGATCTCCTTGTTCTTTGATATTAATGATTCCCCTGAGATTTCTAGATGCACACTGTGGGAAACCTTTAAGGCGTTTATGCGTGGGCAAATTATTTCATATGTTTCATCCCTAAAGAAGGCAGAAAGGGTGGAGTCAGAGACACTCACTAAGGAGATATTCAAAATTGACAACCTGTATGCTACAGCTCCAACCCCTGCTCTCTATAAAGAACGCCTTCAGCTTCAGTCTAAATTTGATTTATTATCCACTAATAAAACACAGAAGCAGTTATTCCTCGCTAAACAACGTTTCTTTGAGACTGGAGACAAAGCAGGAAGATTATTAGCGCATCAGGCACGTGCAGCTGCACTATCTAGACTGATCCCTAGGATCAAATCTGCATCAGGTGAAGTCACCTCAGACCCTATTAAGATTAATAAGATATTTTGCTCTTTCTATTCTAACCTTTACTCTTCTCAATGCCCTGCAGATGTTTGGGATGGGGACAACCCTTTGGATAGGATTGTTTTTCCTAAAATAAATGAGGATTTGTGTAGGGAGTTGGGAAATCCGATTTCTACCAGGGAAGTACAGGAGGCTATTATGTCACTTCAGAATGGTAAACCCCAGGCCCAGATGGGTTCACTGTTGAATTCTTTAAACTGTTTTCTGCTACCATCGCTCCAGCCCTCCAAAGAATGTATAATGAATCCTTTGCTGAGGGTCGCCTACCTTCTACCCTGTCGGAGGCCTCTATTTCTCTGCTGCTTAAGTGTGATAAAGACCCTCTTTTGTGCGGTAGCTACAGGCCCATTTCTCTTTTAAATGTTGACCTAAAGATCCTTTCCAAAATCCTAGCTCAACGCCTACAACAAGTCCTATCAAATATAATATCTACTGACCAAACAGGTTTCATGCTTGGAAGGCACTCATTTCATAACACAAGGAGGCTCTTAAATATCATTAGTGTTCCCAGTTCATCTACCCCGGAAGTGATTGTCTCACTTGACGCGGAAAAGGCCTTCGACAGGGTGGAGTGGACCTTTCTTTTTTTTGTTTTGCAGAAATTTGGCTTCCCTCCAGAATTTATATCTTGGATCAGATTGCTTTACGCCAACCCAATTGCCTCCGTCCACACAAATGGTCTCCAGTCCGCCCCATTTCCCCTCTTTCGTGGAACTAGACAAGGTTGCCCTCTTTCCCCCCTCCTATTTGCCATAGCTATTGAACCTCTAGCCATCTGGCTGCGTCAGGAGGGTGGGTTTGAGGGCATCACCAGAGCCGGTACAGCCCACAAATTATCTTTGTATGCCGATGACCTTCTTTTGTACATGTCTAATCCAGCTGCCTCTCTCCCCGTGGTTCTAGATATTTTAGATAAATTTGGGTCCTATTCAGGTTATAAGCTTAACCTCCATAAGAGCGAACTCCTTCCCCTCAACTATCTGGCCAGGAATATACCCCCCAATTTTTTCCCCTTCAAATATGCCACTGATGGATTTAAATACTTGGGGTACATGTAACTAACTCAATCAATCAACTTTTCTCCAAAAATTTTGCTCCTCTCCTTGAGAGATGCAAACTAGACTTTGACAGATGGTCTGGTCTCCCTCTATCCTTAGTAGGTCGTGTAGTTTAGTTAAAATGGTTGTTTTACCCAAATTTTTATATCTATTTTCACATATCCCCGTCTTTATTAAAAAGTCCTTTTTTAGATCGCTCGATCGATTAATAAGCTCCTTCCTCTGGGGCAATAAAAATCCACGTATTAGAAGATCCGTCCTGCAGCTCCCAAAGGCTCTAGGTGGCTTAGCGTTGCCCAATTTCATACACTACTGGTCCTGTAATGTTAATAAACTCTTATATTGGATTACCAACACAGCAGATGAAGAGCGCCCCGCTTGGGTAGATATGGAACTTGCTTCCTCTAAACTTTCCCTTCACTCCCTGGTTTGCTCCCAACTCCCTCTGACTGCCTCCAATTTTACCTCAAACCCAGTAGTAGTTAACTCCTTTAGAATCTGGATACAATTTAGGAAAAGCCTAGGCCTCCATAGAGCCTCAGATCTTTCCCCCATTGTAAACAATCACCTATTTCTGCCCTCCGTCACCGATTTGGCTTTTAGGACTTGGTTTGACAAAGGGATAACTAAATTTAGAGACCTTTACAACCAAGGGACCTTTATGTCCTTTTTCTGGGCTCTCAACAAAATTTGACCTGCCTAAATCGCACCTTTTTCGTTTTTTCCAGGCAAGGCATTTTATTCAGAATCAGAACCCCAAATTCCCCAGCCGCCCCCCTGAAACTTTGGTTGACTCTTTACTGGCTCTTGATCCTAAACAAAAGCGGCTTATTCTTACATTTACAGCCTCATTAATTCTGCTATTGACACCCCAGCTTCTGGTCCTAAGGAGTCCTGGGAGCAAGAGCTTGGGACCACACTGCCCAATGATTATTGGCAACAAGTTTTACGGTTAGTTCATTCCTCTTCAATCTGTGCGAGGCATGGCCTCTTGCAGTATAAAGTTGTACACAAAGCTCATTACACCAATTTGAGGCTATCCGGATTTATCCCAATGTAACTGATTCATGTAATAGGTGCAAACAATCTCCAGCCGACCATTCCCATATGTTTTGGTTCTGTCCCAAGCTTGCCTCATTTTGGTCTGAAATCTTTAATACTAAGCACAGCATATAACACTTCTATATCTCCTGATCCCCTCTTGGCCTTATTTGGTTCCCCCTTGCAGCCTCTTGCCTCTAAAGTTTTGCGTACTGTTCTTCCCTTGCCACCATATTGGCCAGGCGACTCATACTTCTTAATTGGAAACACCCTCAACCTCCATCTCACAGTAGATGGGTGAAAGAAGTGCTACTGTCCATTAAGCTTGAAAAGCTTAGATTTTCCCTCAATGGTTCCTTAGGCCATTTTGAAAAGACTTGGAAACCTCTCTTAAATTATATTGAATCTTTAACATCTCTGCCTGATTGTGACGACTGAGCCCCCCTTATTTATTTGAACTTTATTTATTTTATTTATTATTGTGGTTTGTCTGTTTGTTTGTTCTTGGTTTTTTTTTTTTTTTTTGTTTTTTTTTAATTTCATTTGTTTGTCTACTTTATCTCCCTTACTCATGCACTTGTATGTACTCTGTAATGTTTATTAGTCATTGGACTCAGAACTGTTCATCTTTGAGTGGGTTGGGATTGTGGGAGGGGAAAAAAAATGGGGAAAAATGTTTGGATGGAAATCTTCTGTCATGTTGTACTGGTATGTTGTTACCTGTGGAAATGCTTCCAATAAAGAAAGTCATTAAAAAAAAAAAAGATTAGATAAATCAATGTATGAGAAATACTGTGTGAGGTGCATGCATATGCCTCACAGACTGTATAAAATACTGGATGTAGTTACCGTGACGTGACCTATTGGTTAGCGAATTGCTGTTTTGAGGCCTTGAATTCATCATTTTAACAGTCACCATCTCTTTTTTTCTGGAGGAAGAAGATGCCATATTTGGACGCAAGGCTGGCACTGTGGAGGAACAAGGGGTGGATCTGACTAAAACGCAGAGGACACTATCTGCAAACAGCCTGTCACTACTATGCATAACTAAGCCTTAATAAAACAAACAGTTGAGGTATATAAACATGTAGTCACCATTTTCATGAATGCTGAAATTAGCTAAACAGACCAAAAGTATTTTGTGTGTGTACCAGGCTGTAAACATGATCCTCTCTGCTGTAAAGTGCAGCATTTTAACATGTGTCTCGATAGTAACTAACCCACTTCTGAAGCCAGCCTCAAGTGGACACTAAAAAAAACTCCAGCTTAGCTATCCTGTTTTGATTTTGATTTTTTTGCCTTTACCAGATTTAAGTAACATACAGTGTATGTAATTTGCAAAAAGCACAAAAAGCAATAGGTTATGACAGTAATTACAGTCAGGAGGATGAGCTTGTAAATGATGTGGTTAATTTCTCTGAATGTTCTGAAAAAGAGCATGCTGGATCATTTTTTTCATTTTCTGACATAATCACTCCTGTAAATAGCTATCATGAACGCCACCTCTGCCGTGCACCATCAAATCAGCCCGTGCGTCTGAACCCCCCCCTTTATGGAAACTGAATGAAACCTCTGTCATTCAGATACAATGAAACTGGGCCAGGGTGACTGACATGTAGCACGGTAAAAGAGAAAACCTTGCTGTAAATAGGCAGTGAGAACACTTTGCCATGAAAACTTTATGTAACTAGGGGGAAGATGAAAGGAATAACAACTCTATTTTGCCATAGCCTTTGTCATTACAAACATCGGCTCGGCAGTCTTCTGTCTCTCTAATTTACCCGCTGTGTTTGCAAGACTAGAGAAAATCTAAGTTTAACCCCTGCATCCCAGAAAGGCCAAAATGTAGACCTTGTTGTCTTTTCTCATCATTAAAGTGTAGGAAGTGTGTGCATGCAAACACACCCGCGTACACGCACGCACGCATATGATTTGCGATGCGGTGAATTTAATGACGAGACATGTAAACCTCTTCAGGGCTTACAAAGTTTAAAACATCGCTATTTCAAAAAGACAATTCATCTTTATCTTTTAGAAACACCACCCATATTAGAGGCCTGTGTAGATCCTGGAGGTGCTGTTGGTAAAAGGATTGTTCATGCAAGAAAGGGAACATTTGGAGCAGGCTGCTGAAATGTTTCCATTGTTAAAATGCACACAAGAGATGGTGGTCTAACCTTCCCGCTGAGTGCAAAACTGATCCTGCAGAGTTTTAATTAATTCTTTCGGCTGCTGAAATTGTGTTTGTTGCATACTTCCTCAAACTTTTTCACACTTGATTTTTCTTTCCTCTTACGTTCACAAAAAGCAAAACCTCCGTGAGAAAAGTATTTAAGAGTTACATTTATCATATTCTGTATCTACTGTATATGGCTGTGTTTGGCTTGCACAGTTGTATAGTACAATTTTATTAAAGAAATTATGGTTAAGCAGTCCAACCAATTAACCTATCCCCAACCTGCGTGTCTTTGGACTGTGGGAGGAAGCCGGAGTACCCAGAGAGAACCCACGCTGACATGAGGAGAACATGCAAACTCCGCACAGAAGGTGTGAATGTGAGCTTGAATGGTTGTCTGTCTTTATGCATCAGCCCTGTGATACTCTGGCGACCTGTCCAGGTAGTACCCTGCCTCTCGCAAAATGTCAGCTGGGATAGGCTCCAGCACCCCCGCGACCCTCAAGAGGATAAGTGGTTACGAAAATGGATGGTTGGATGGATGGTTAAACAGTATCTGGCTTACTGAATAGACACACGTGCATAATAATGCTATTTTATGGGAAAACACATAAAATAAAAGAATTATTTCAGCTTTACCGTGTCCGTACTGAATGTGACATGAGCAAATGTCAACGACAAAATCACTTTTATATTGTTTTTTTTTTTTTTTTTTTGATGGAATATCCTATTATGCAATGCTGCGCAGTGCTTTCTTTTAAGCTGAACTTTTCGGTGTTTCCATTTATTCTTGTTGACTGCTTTGAGAGCTCTACAATAGATGAGGAATGGTTGATTTATGAAGCTGAAATGAAGCTTTACTTGTACCAAACCTCCTAATTTCGCTACAAAAAAACTATATAAGGTGGCTGCTGACCCAAGGGAAATCATCAGGGTTCTGAAACTTTCTGGTAAATGACCACTGTAAGCAACAACAAGCTTGCTGTTGGCTATAATGTATATAATTTACAATAAATATCACAATATAAAATGTGTGTTTCTCTGTTTAAAGAGCACAACTGTCAGAAGATAGCAAGTGCTCAGCCATCTTTTAAGTAGTTACATCTCTAGTCTGATCTTGAGCACACAGCTGATAGGTACTGGGCTTGATTACATGAAGTAACAGTATTGTAAATGTAAAATATTTAGAGAGTGATACTGTTAAAACATGGTGTTAAACCTACATATTCTAAATGGGTAAATATTTTCAGCAGATATTATGACTAGAGAGATTTAAATATGCCAGACTTCAAGAGATTTTCCCAGTAAAAAAAACCCACTGGTAATCACCAGATAACAGAAACCCTGGTTCCTCGTCATGCTAAGTAACACTCAGCCAGTGGAATCAGTTGTATAATGTAATGTGGCTCTGGAGGGTCTTTGTCAAGTCTAAAGCAATTACCCTGATGATGTCAGCTAGGCTCTTCAGGTCAGCTTGGCTCTAAGGACTCAGAATGTATAATGAAACCTGTGCTAAAAATATAAGGTGTGGCATTTTAAACACACAATTATTTACAGGTAGGTAAGAAAAGTATACAAAAAAGTATAGCATCCAGTATTTTTGGAGCCTGAGCTTGATACTAAAAGTGAGGAAACAACAATATGGAAATATAACACTAAGTCGCCAGAATGTTCCTATAATTACACACAGCGCATCCAACAAACTTCTTGAAAATATGAACAACTTTTATAGAACATACCACATACAATTAAATATCATGCCAATGGCACGCAATTATAAACTGTCGTGACTCTTTCTCGTCATGGGAGTCAGAACTATCTTTAGCTGATGTCCTGGCACAAGCTGGCGTAATGCTTTCCCCTGCTGGGATCAATACCATTCATGGTTAAATCATATGGTGGGCACCAGAAGACACACTGCTCTCCTCAGAGGACTGTCCTGCATGCTGGGCTGCTTTACATTCAACCCCAGTGCTGAGGGAACACTCAAGCATAGTTTAGCTGTAAGGACGTGATACCCATAAAACACGCTCAGCCCCAGAGAAGATTTATCAACAGCCTCTCTCTCTCTCTGCCGCTGCCAGCAGTAGATTACATGTCAAAAGTGGCACAGTGAGCAGATATTTCAGCCAGTAAGCATGGGTGGAGGGAGAGCGGGGCTCGTCTCGAGAGTGACACTGCATGGTCTCACTGAGCGAAGGGCTCGGGCTGACCTCTGATCCTATTGTTCTTAAGAGTGATGGCTGACCATAAACCTGCCTGACACCACTGAGATGAAATGTAGCAACAGGGGAGGCAAAACAGATTACAAGCTTGAGGGGTAAAATACTCAGAATGGAATCTTCTCAAAGACTGAGAAAAAAACTGCTCAGATGGACTCCATCTTGTTGTACAGAGGTAATGAGCCAACGCCAAAAAAATCTGAATGTCATACAAATCATTGCAGACTATGATTTAATGGAAAACCATTTTTTCTTTTCCAAGCTCAGTATAAGTATTCAGAGTGGGTACAAAGACAAACACAGACTCTTTGGTCATTAAAAAAAATAATTATTTCCTCCGAGACAGATTATATCAATCAGTCTAAGTCCAACAGACTCTACAAGTAAAGTCATTGAACCATGTCAGGAGTGCAGCTAAAGCCCTCTTTGACTTGAATTCTTCTTGCATGCCACTGTAATATCAACTAAACACAAATGTCCCCTCATGCTGTACATCAATCATTGCCATTGAAAGATTACTTTAATTGAACTACAACCCAATTGCCAGAATAAATGTTGCCATTGGAAGTTCTGCAAATCACAGATATGTTACAGTTGAACATTTTGCATGTAGCTGATATTTTGAAACTTTACATCTCCTATTTATGTTGTGACAAGATTGTGGTTTAAGTGTGAAGATTGTTGGGCACAACAACCACTTGGTGAAGATTAGGAAAACATCATGTTTTGGCTTATAATACTTGGTCTTCTCATTAAAAATTCCTGCTGCTACAAACAGAGCTGGAAATGTCCTGAAGCCTTAATAAATTACCCCTGCCTTTGTCGCTAGAAACATGGCTGGAAATGTCCTGAACTTCTGTTAAAAAAATACCTACTTCTGTTGCTACAAACACAGCTTTAAATGTCCTGAACCCTCATTAAAAAAAAAAAACGCTCCTGTGTTGCTACAAACACGGCTAGAGATGTCCCAAACTCTTGCAGACATTACCTGCTCTTGTTGCTACAAACACGGCACAATGTCCCAAACTCTTGTTAAAAAAATACCCGCTTTTGTTACAACAAACATAGCAAGATATGTCCTGAACTCCTGTTAAATAACACCCGCCTTTGTTGTTACAAGCATGGCTGGAAATGTCCTGAAATTTCATTAAAAAAAATAGCTGCTTCTGTCGATACAAACACATCTTCAAATTTCCCAAACTCTTGTAGAAAAATGCCCACTTTCGTCACTATAAAGAGTTGGATTTGTCCCAAACTCTTGTTAGAAAAGATTTGTTTTTGTTGCTACAAGCATGGCTGGAAATGTCCTGAACTCTCATTGAAAAATAGCTGCTTTTGCTAAACAAGCACACCAAGACATTTCCCCAAATTCTTGTTAAAAATCACCCACATTTGTTGCTACAAACATTGCCATAAATGTCCTGAACTCTTGTTAAAAAACACAGATCTTCGTCACTATAAGAATGGCTGGAAATGTCCTGAAATCTCGTTAAAAACTACCCACTTTTGTTGCTAAAAACATAGCTTAAAATGTCCTTAACTGTTAATTAAAATGACTGCTTTTGTCAATTGAAATACAGTCCCAAATTTCCAAAAACTCTTGTTAAAAAGTACCCACTTTTGTTGCTATAAAAAGTGAGTGAGTGATGTCCTAAAGTCTGGTTTGAAAATACCCATTTTCGTCACTCCATGCCTAGAAATGTCCTGATCCCTTGTTGAAAAATGCCTGTTTTTGTTGGTCCTGAACAGCAGTTTGCTGCTGGCTGCTGCTTGGCCTTTTTGTCATGCCATCCACTATTCCCTCCTCCTCCTGATATGAAACTCTGTTCATACAGATGTGACCTAAACTTTATAAATGACGACGCGATACATCGAAAACATACAGATCTAACATCTCCGTGGAACACAGAAACATTCAATGCCAACAGTTTATTCTGGCAACTGGGCTGAATGCTGTGCGCACTCTTACATGTATTCAGAAAAATAATAATAAAAACATCAAAATCAACAACAGAGGAGCCTTGTTTAATTAAAAATTCAGTGAAGAGCAGTCAACATATTAATCATTCTCACAGTAACTTTATCTTATTTACATCAAACGGATGATTATCCAAGAGATTAAAAAAAAAAAAAAGGTCCCAAAAGCCAAAATAAGTCCAGTATAGTATGCGTTGAATCATTTAGAGTTCATAATTGCATGGGTCTTCCATTATTTTGGCACGTGACAAGATGTTTCTGAAGAAAATGTCAATTTTTGCAAACAGCTCTGTAGGGACATTTAATAACGTCCATGCATGGACAGCCTGTTTCTTCCATCAACCCTGTCTCATGAGTCCAGGGGGCAGTGCCTACAGTGCTTTAGTTAGCTCTGCTTCGGGAGCAGTGACAAGGCTGCAGTTGTTTATTCTGTTCTCCTGTGGAAATCTCTTGGCTTGTCACTTGCCATCAAAGCAGGAAGGCTCCTTGCACAAATGATCTCCAAAAAACCAGTGCTGACTCATGCATTTGATGTGTAGTGACAAGGCTACAGTTACAGTCTTTCTTCTGCTCCCTGAAGCTCTCATGGATATCTCCAGCCTGTCACTTCACATTGAGGGAGGTGGGACCCATGGCCATGTGATCTTTATGAACCACTGCTGACTCCACTGTAACTGTATTGGAAATGCTTTAGACAGAACCTTTCAACAAGTGGCACATTTGGATGTGCCTTTAGTTATATTAGCAGACTGTGCTCTTATTCAACACCATTGTTATGGCCACGTCACTCTCCTGTCTCTAAAATCTCTTATTTTTTGTCAATGACTAATGTACCTCAAAGAAGATCAGAATAATGAATTCATCATCCGTCACTCAGTTTGTTTGAAGAGTTTGACAAGACATTCTGCACAGAAATTCAAAAATACACTGCCCTGACCACACAAAGCACTCTTTCTCAAACAGCAAAAGAAAAACAAAAGGTGAAAGATTTCAAATGTGATGCCTGTGCTTGATGCAATTCAAACTAAAAAAGAGACAATAGTTCAAACTTCTTTGTACTGGCAGAAAGATAAGAATCAAAGGGACCATCTCAGGCCCACAAGGCAAAGCGTGCGCTGATAACACATTTCAGGAGCTAAAACCAAGAATTGCTGAGCACAGAGACATTATTAAAGAATAACATCTCTGTGTTGCTTAACACTTAATTTAGTTCAATGATCCAGTATCTTAATTAAAATACACTAAGAGGCGTGAAGGCTTTGAGAAAGACGTTTTTAAGGAGGGAAGCTTTTAGGATTTATTAACAGGATACTTTTGAGTCTTTTTTGGTCTAAATGTCGATCTTGATGAGGACCATTCATTTGAGTCAAGAGCTTTTCTTGATTGTTGCGTGTACACTAACACAGCATTGATGTGCACTATAATAACTTACTGCCTCTGCTTATCCAATTATCATTACTGGAGCCATCTGTTTTACATTTTTGTTGGATTATAGACTACTCTACATTTTTGCAGATTACCATTGGGTCTTTCTTTAGTACTTAACATGTGAATTCCTAGTTTATAATGGAATAATACCAACATCTAGTAACAGGAAGTGAGAACCAGCTCCACGTTGTCCGATCCATCTGACCTATTTGCCTTAGGGATGGGCGATATTGCTATAAATGTTATCACAATAAAACATGTTGTATCAATCCATCCACTCATACATTTTCATTCACTTAGCCAAAGCTGGGTTGTGGGGGCAACAGGCCTTGCAAAGCACCTCAGACATCCCTCTCCCCAGCAACACTTTCCAGCTCCTCCTGGGGGAACCCAAGGTGTCCCCAGGCCAGATGAGACATGTAATCCCTCCAGCATGTTCTGGATCTGCCCCAGGGCCTCCTACCAGTGGCCACCTAAACTGATCCCCTCCAACGGGAAAGAGCAGTGGCCCTATTCCGAGCTCCCTCTGGATGTCCAAGCCCCTTACTCCGTCTCTAAGGCTGAGCCCAGCCACCCCACAGAGGAAACTCATTTCAGCAGCTTGTGTTCGTGATCTCATTCTTTCAGTCACTACCCAAAGCTCATGACCATAGGTGAAGGTTTGGATGTAGATGGACCAGTAACTTTAAAGCTTTGCCTTCCGGCTTAGCTCCCTCTTTACCATGACGAACTGGCACAATTTCTGCAATCCTGCAGAAGCATCACCAAACCGCCAATCCATCTCACGCTCCATTCTACCCTCACTCGCGAACAAGACCCTAGGATACTTGAACTCCCATATTTGAGGCAGTAACTCTTAGCCAACCTGGAGAGGGCAATCCACTGGTTTCCGGCAGAGAACCATGGCCTCAAATTTGAAGGGGTGCTAACTCTCATCCTGACGGCTTCACACTCGGCTACAAACCACCTCAGTGCATGTTGGAGGTCACAGTGTGATGGAAGAAACAGAACCACATCATCTACAAAAAGGAGAGATGCAATTCTGAGATCCCCAAACCAGACTCTTTCTTACACTCGGCTGCCACTCTTAATCAATAAATATTGATAATTAGCCAATCAATCGGAGTACCCTTGTCTCGAGGTGTTCTATTTATACTCCCACCTCGACTTAAACTCTAGCTGCTTAAAGTTGACATAGCAATGTAATTACATACAAGGAGAGTTTTATATCAGCTGCACTAATCTTTTAGCATAAAGTGCATATGGGGGAACCACTGGAAGAATTCATGTTCACGGATTGGATAATGTATCAAGTTATTTCACATACATTTTTCCACTCTTATTCGCATTATGTCCTTTAATTCTGATGAAACAGCCGCAATAATGTAACATTAACTTGCTAACTTACCATTAGCATTAGATGAGTAAAGCTACAGTAGCTACTGTTATGTAGTGAAATCAGTCTTGGGCTAGCCCAGCTCTGTTATTGGTGATCAAACAGTCACACTAATAGTAACTTTCTAAGCGTATTGAACGTTGTTGTATTGTTTCCATATGCATTAGTTTGATGATGGTAAGACTTGGTGGCTGGGCTCATCTTCTTTTTCTGTTTAATGGTGCATTGGTGCACCCTAAATGTTTGATTTAACTACATCAAACTTTTATCAAACATTTCTATTGAGGAAAATTATAATGTGATAATTATAGTTATTCTTTTATTGCTCAGCCCTAATTTGCCTCTAAGCTTTTCAATTCCATTTTCCTTTTCATTTTTTTTTGTGTGACTTTTTTTTCTTCTCATTACAAAACAATGACATCAAACTCCTCTGTGCCTCTGTGCTGCTGGAAACTTGCAACAAGAAGTCACAATAAAGTTGAAAAAACGATCTAAAGCATGGCTTCATTTCACAAAGAAAGATTAGTTAGCTGTAATGTCTGTAAATGATGATTTCAATTAAGGGTGGAAACACCAGCAATATGCTTAAACATCTTTCTACACAACACAGGCTTTAATTTTAGGAATGCCATGTATTTGACATTTTATGTTTGAGTGCCAGTGCTTTCCAACCAAACAGCTGGTCTTTTTTTCGAGGGGAAAAAAAAAAAAAAAGCTGTACTAATATTCTCTCCTTTCACTGAAACTGTTAAGACTCAGAGATAATCAAACTTCTGTGTGGGCCGACTTTTGTCCACACAGAAAATTGATCAGGAATCAATAAGAAAACTGACAAAGAATTGGATATATAAGCAGAATTGGTGATGACAATGGTCAATAAAATCTTATCAATCCCCACCCAGCATGTAAAGTGTTTAATTTAAATAGAAATGTTAGCAGTTAATTTTAAACCAAAAAGTTGGTTTTATTTATCTGACATTGCTGTGTTCTTGAGAATCATTAAATATACTTTTATGATGTCCATTAATCTGCAGATTGCTTGCAGCTGTGCTTGACATCCATGATGGGACTGAATTTGAAACTTCTGATATTCTGCTTTATTACACGACACCAACAACACCTGAAATACCGTCCTTTAAAATATGTTACTGGTATGTTCATCCGAACACCCCATTAAAAACACTCTGACAATGGCACTTCAAATGACCTGAAAAATAAGGTAATAATTTGTCACATTTATACTGTATATTTATGGACCCATCAGGCTAATGCGTTTCAGCATAAGCCTTCAGTCAGACTGCTAATGGAAGCAGTTTGTTGTTTTTGGCAGAGCACCAGGCCACAAGGTCACCCAGAGGGGCCTGCCCACCATGAATCCTTCATCTCATTTTTGTGGAGGATCCCACTCCTCTCAGCATCATAAATATTAAACTCTGATTCAACTTCACACAGTTATTGTTAACAACAGGAGCGATCTGTCTTTTTCAATCACGCCACAACAGGTCTCAGGTATTAGTTTATCAGTGACGCCAGGGAACACTCTAATAATGACAATCTCTTCCTCCAGAGTAATTCTATTGTCTGGCATTCAACCAAATGTCCCTGGATTAATATCGTGTGAAACTGTGCATATTAAAAGCTATGTTTCATGTCACTTTAAATTTGATGTCAATCCCTAGACAAGATTTGATTAGATTGCTGTCTGAAGGTTCTGTCGGAGCTCTCTTAAACTAATTTTTCTCTGACAATCTTGCACATTTCATCAAAGAAATTTCTCAGATGTGAAACTCTTATTAAGAGATTTGAAAGAAGCCTCTTTAGAGTGCATGGTGCCTTCATACAGCATTGGGATGGATACCATAAACACAGAGTACACATCACATTTCTCATCTCTCCCACCTATGCAATAAAGCTAAACTGTTGTTTTCTCCTCAAGGGCATCCTGCAACTTCATGTTTGTCATACACATAAGTTCTGCTACAAGTTACACAAACCTTACGTGCACTCTTAAGGTTTCTTTGGGTGAGTTCAGGTGTCTTTTTATTCTCTCACCATCAACATTTACCCTCCGTCATCATTCTCGAAACACTGACAATCATTCGTCTGTCCTCACACGCGTTCCTCATCAATGCACCAGATCAGCTGCTCAGACCCCGTCACAGCCGACTGATTCGCCTGGATCCATCACTGACCACCATCCTCTCTCCTCAGTCTTTCTATCAATACCGTTCCACACATATCTCTGTCTCTCTTTCCACCTTTCTCTTGCCATCTGTCTTTCCATCTTTCGCACGCTTCCTCCATGTCTTTCTCTCCACGAAAATACCCAGAATTCTGTGCTGCTGTACAGCTGCAGTGGTGTAATCCATTCCAGGTTACATCAGCACTGCAATCAATCACTCTCCCTGTCCTGCCGCCACTCACTCTCCCAAAGAAGACTGACACATGAGTTCGTCAGCTTACTGTCATTCACTGAAACTCCTACAGAAATTTAAAGGTCTAAACTCCAACAGCTGAAAACCATTTACCTTTTCTTACGCAGAGATTAAGAATTTTTTTGCTTGGTTTATTTCCCCATTAGCCATTAAAGGGACAGTTAACCCCAAAATCCGTATTTTTTCCTCTTACCTGTACCGCTAGTTATCAAACTAGATCATTTTGGTATGAGTTGGAGAGTGTTGGGGATATCTGCCATAGAGAAGTCTGCCTTCTTTTGACTATGACAGACCTAGACAGCACTCAGCTTGTGGTGCTAAAAGTGGCAAAAAAAAATATATTTGAAAAATTAAACTGCAATATCTCTTTCCAGAAATGATGACCCGGTTACTCAAAACAAGCCACTTTTTTTGCTTAACTAAACTACCCAACTGTATCATCATGCTGTAGAAAGTTGGCATCTACTCACACACGAGAGGCTCACACTCTTGACGAGTTCTGAGCTTTCAGGTTAGCTAGCTCAGGCGTGCTAGGTGAGCTCGCAGGGTGCATCTACTGCTAGCTCACCTTGCAGTAGATGCACACTTCCTTCTGCATACTTTCTACTGAACTACGCCCATTAACAGTATCACTATGCAGAAGGAAGTGTGCATCTACGGCCGGGTGAGCTAGCAGCAGATGCACACTTCCTTCTGCATGGTGATACGTTTGCCGGTTGTAGCTCAGTAGAGAGAAGTAGTTCCTACATGAAACTGCTCACAACAAGGTTGGCAGAGTATGTTGAGTAAGCATGTCATGATTTATGGAAAGAGACATTGCTCTTGAGTTTTTCAAATGAATTTTTTGAGCGCTTTGAGCACCACAAGCCGAGTGCCATCTAGTTCCATTACATTTGAGAGAAGGCAGAGATCCATACGGCTGATATCACCAACACTTTGTAACTCACACCAAAACAATCTAGACTGATAAATTGCACTACAGGTCCCTTTAAGATTGTGGCTAATATAGCTTTGCTTAGAGAGATTATTAATGGTGAATATTAATGAAAAGAATGTCAAACTGAGCTAATAATGCACTTAATAAGTTGTTGTTTTTTAATGGCACAATGACATTTACAGTATCTCTAATACCTTCAATTTTCTAGTCAATCAGATTCCAAAAGCCAAGCTACACAATGACAGCTGGATGAAGATTTATCAGGATGGTGCATGAGCCAACGCTCTGTTTTCTGAGCTTGGTTGCCGCATTATTGATTGGAGAGGCTGTCTGTCTAAATAGGAGACAAACAGCTTTGTAACTAAGTCTGAAAGGAAACATTATCAGACTCTGAACGCTCATTCTTAACAGAAATAATGCATAATTCATAGGATTTATACATTGTGTGCATATCAATGAGAAATCAAAGTAGATAAGATTTTCATTGAATACAAGAGTACCCCAGCTGCTCATGAATGAATTGATGCTTGAGGCCTTGGTAAAGGTTTATATACATTACATAAACGAGCAGACGTTTGTGATGAAGCTAAGTGTCAACACAAGTCAAAGTGTTCAACTGTCACTGACTGTCACTGAAAACTGTAAATGCAGTTTGCTGGGTTGAGACTGGCATGTTGCATTGCCACATTTCAAGCCAACAGAGAAAACTGACATATCACTTTCCAAGCAGTAATGCAACTAAAGCTCCGTAAAGCATAACTGTGCCATGTGCATAACTGTAAAATTCAAATGAAAGTATCTGTTGGTTCTTTCATATGCTGCTTGAAATGCCAGCTGCTGAAATCTACACATATGGTAATTAATGCAGAGTTTCAGCACTTTATAACAAGTATGTCTCCTGGATAATTACATTTAATTCACCTGAATGTGCAGCCAACAGTGACAAATAGAACAAGACACTTTATATCTCTACTACAGTGAGAGAGATCAAACTGAATTGGAGTTATCATTGCTCAACGTATTGTAGAAATGTCACTGTTAGGTACAAAACTTGTTTTTAAACTGGTGACAGACATCATGATGTTAAAAGCTATTTTTGCCATCAGCTAAGGAGGAAATAACTTTGTTGAGCTCATCTGTTCTGGACTGAGTTTATTTTTTCTGTGCAATTTATATGTTATTTCCTACTCCAGCCACTAGGTGGTGTCTCTTCATTTGGGGGAGTCATATGTGTAATTGTAGTCATGTGACACACTCAGGAAGTCACCTTTAATCCTTCAGAACCGTTTTGGCATGGTAGATTGTACAGCTGCTGAATCAAAGCCCATCCTTCTAAGAAATCACTAATACGGGCATCGTCTGTAAGTATTATTGATGGATAATGTTAGTATTGATATCTGATGTGTATATTTCTGAACATTTTGTAATTTTGTCGAAGTAACGTTGAAAGATTGTTTGGCATCATGCTATTTGCCATATCCAGCTAATTAGTAGCGTGCTTAGCCACTTGCAGGCCTTATGCTTTGAGGAGAATGTTAGATATTTTAGTAATTACATATTCTGAGCTGATTGTGTACTTTATTTTCTGCTTTATTCTAGTTTTACACCTGTTACATGCCGTCAGTTTGTAATAAATCCACCAAATTTGACCCGTATGTGATGGGAGTCATCTGTCTGTCCAGTTGAAGAAGGGGGACTCTTTAATGAGGGCAGAACATCATCAAATATTTGTGCGTGACAATGTTTGACATCTATTACTGCTAATGCAACAGGCAGCTTTGTGACATTTTGCCTACATACTTGACCATCCAATTTTGTTAATTGTAGCAACAAAAGTTAAGTTCTCTCCTACACTTCAAGTGGTCTTGGTAATTTACATAAAGATGTGTCACAGAGTTTACAATGAGGAGGGAACAAAACCGCCCCACTTTGCCTGCAAACGTTATGATGTAGTAAAGTATGTCAGTTATATTCTCCTGGTGAAACTTCATTTGAAAAACAGAGAACATGCCTCAGGGTACAAATCAGCTAAATACACTGCATAATACAGACCAGACTGCATTCTTCCTTTCGCTAAAACTAGGAAATACTGCACGACTACTTTGGTATCATGTACTGATTTTGTGTAACTCTGTGTGGTTCTTAAATATTCCATGGCTCCTGACTCTACTCCTTCAGTAAACACAGAGTTGTTGTTGTTGTTGTTGTTGTGTACTGACCTAAGGGTTTGAGATTCAGCATTTAGGACCGATATCTGCCCCCCAACTCTCTGAGGTACACTGCTCTTCAAAGCTGATTCACAGAAAATAGATTGCCTGCAGTGTGCCTGTTGAATCATGGTTTAGATACAGCACAGCTAGTTTACATATGCGGCAGATGGTTGTCTGCAAGGCAGATTGGAAAAAAATGTTTTTAAATTTTATTTGATTTTTTTTACCCCTAAATCCCACTTTATGACCTCACTATGTTATCACCCATTGAGGTGAAAGGACAAACACACCAGAGGTCTTTATTTAAAAATGTTAGACTTTTGAAAAGTTTTTTATTACACAGTGCTGAAAATATACTCAATGACCCAGTGTGTTAAAGCTACAGGGGGGAAGCAGTGCACAAGAAAAAGCTGAGATGATTGCTCTGCACAATGGCCAGAACATATCAGGTTATATGAAAGCAACAGTTGCCACCTATGGTGTAAGTACTGTTCCTTCAAGGTGTTACGTATAGATGTTAAAGAGTGATTAAGCCTTCAAAACACTGCAAATCAATCCAGAGAGCACTTGTCTGCAGCGGACAGGAGCTATTAAAATCACTTGTATTTTTGGAGCTATGAGGAGCTAAAGTGTTTATTCAACAACCCCTGCTATGTTTGATTACATTTTCCCTGACTGATTTTCTTTTTTTTTTTTTTTTAGAGCTGATTAATAACCAAAGTATGTACAGATACCAGCTCTCTGTCATATATATCAGGATCAGTTAGTTGTGATTGGTTATTTTGGGTTATTCTACATTTCATTATTTGTGGACGTAATTATAGTATATTAAATCTGTGATGAGATACAAGAACTGGTGCAGTCTATGTGTTGCATTCAAGCCCTTCATTATTAGTGTATCATAGATCTGTGAGGTAATCGGTTGAGGAAGGCTGGTAATGCTGTGTGCTCTACTATCGCTTGTAGTCGCCTAAGTCAGGAATTAAACACCTTAACATATTGAGGCTTTAATAATGGCAGGCTGCTAAGAGAAGCAATAGTGAAATGGGAATTGGTTCCTTTCCAATTATTCCTCTTTCTCTGAGTGCTAAAATGGAAGTAATACATTATTGAGTGCGGGGTCTAATAGTTAAGCTCAGTCGGGGCTGCTCACTCTAAAATGAATTGGGAAACAGGCAATGGTGTTTTAGCTTAATTTCAATATATCAGAGCCTGTCATGGTGAGAGCCTGTGGTGAATAGGTGCAATATGCAGCTGTATAGCACTCATGTTAACTTATTCATCTTACAAAGTTAAAACACATCGCAAAACCCTCCTGCAGTACACCAGAATGCTGAATGATGATGGGATAATGAAAAAGACTGACTGTGATGTGTTTATGGTTATAGATATTTTCTAATTGTTTTTTGTTGTATGAATTAATGTTAAAAGAATCTTGAAAAGCATGTTTGAGGAAAAGATCTGTATAAGGAAACAGCCTTGACCACCACCCTATACAAGACCACTAGAACTGATAAACTGCGGTGTGTAACTTGCATTGTAGGGCTGTAGTCAACCAAAAGAAATCTTGGTCAACTAAAGTTGCACATAATCTTCAACTAATCGATTAGTCGTGGGGAAAAAAAAATATCTGTACGTTATTTTTAATTCTGCGGTGGTGTGTCTGTCACTCTGCAGTTACACCTCCAAAACACTAGTCGGCAGAGGACAGAGGAGTAAAGTTTGGTTCAAATAAAACTTTATTTATATAGTTGATTTAAAACACATTAAATATGTCTTAACAGAGACAATTTCAAACACAAGTATGCAAATTGGCTTCACTATAAATCGCAGAACTGACAGACAAACACTTGTCTTTATCTGGACACATTTCCCCCATCAATACAACATGCTAACGTTATTAGCACAAGTCTATGGCGTTTTACAATGTATAAATTAGCCTAGCGTCTAGCGATCTTTTCCTCTTCTCATATGAAACCAGGATAAATCCTGAAATATAAATCCCCGAAGGATAAATCACACACACAACTTAAAATGCCATTTTAGTGTAGGCTTTACTGTCTTCACAATTTATTGTTTCTTATCTGTGAAATACAAGTAAGTACAAGCTTCATTTCCACTGAGGGAAACGGTGTCAGTATACAGAAACAAACAGGAGGTCTGTGTCACCGCGATGCTGAGTGTAGGGTGGGTGAGTCCAACATTCTGTCAACAAAGGGGGTGTTCCCTTTCATAATATTCGTTTCAATGTCTCACTATGGGATGCACGCCTCGCTGCAGACCTCAGAAGCATTAATCTCATTACGCCAATCCTGATTGGCTGGTAAACATGTTCGTCCGCGTGGGGTAGTGCCGCCTACCTTAAATAGCTGGTGCGGACGACACAGTCTCATTCAAATACCTCTTCTCACTCAGAGCATATTTCGCATCAGGAGCTAGCTAGCTTAACTGTCCACAGATGGATCTTATTTAGCTTTCCGTCGCCAGGTGCTAGCTAGCTTTGGATTTGCTTTTTTCCCGATCACGCCAGATCGGATTTGGTGTTTTCCTCGCCCTCCACGGCTTGGTAATTGTTCCTCAGCTCCTCAACATGGTAGCTTGAGCTTTGTCAAGCGTTAGCATTCCAGCTAATCCCTCGACATCTTCGCAGTTAGCACACCAGCTAACTGCCTCGACTCCCTGCCAGCACACCAGCTCGCGGGGAATGGAGGCCAAAACTCCTCACACCAGAGGTGTCAGAGACTCCGGGGCCCATCCCTGTCACTGTGGAAATAAGATTTCGAGTAAAGACACACACTAGGTCTGCTCAAGCTGCCTGGGGCTGGAACATGCCCGGCTAGCTATCGATGTTCCTGGCTCGTGTCAACACTGCGCTGTGTTCACCATCAAGAGTCTCTGCAGACGGCTAGCTCGCCAAGCTAGCTTGTCTGGACCCAGTCAGCCTTAACTGAGAAGGCTTACAAAGCGGCAGTGCTTTCGGCCAGATTGCTTAATGTCTTCTCCATGCTCACAGCGTACCAGGCGGAGATATGCGAAGATTTTGCGCGGACACAGGCCTGCGATCGGGCTGTGTGGGAGGAGATACCGGTTATCATCAACTTGTGTCTCCGTATCCAACGCTGCGCGGTCCAGGCCACGGGAAGAGCATTGGGAACAATGGTCCTACAATGGTCCGAGCGCGGTGGCTAAACCTCACTAACCTGCCGGACAGAGAGAAGGATGATATCCCTGACATGCCTACTGTCCCGGAGGGTATCTTTGGCTCTGCGCTAACTTCTATGCAGCGACGGTGTGAAGCCAAGAAGAAGGAGGACGAAGCTCTCCAGCTTTGCCTCCCTCAGAAGGCTCCGGCTCCCTCTCCATCTGTGCTGCGTAAAACCTTCGCACAGGCTGCTTCCCAGGTTCTGCAGTTTAGGATCCCAAAACGGCCGAAACCTCAGCCAGCCCCACCTCCCTCAACCAGACAGGAGGCCAGGACCAGCTGGCCCTCAAAAGCCCCAGCTCCGGCTGCAGCTCCAACGGCACGACCCGTTCAAGCTGCCAGTCTGCAGGCCAGGAAGAAGAAGAGAATGGTTTGACAGCCCCTCTCTCCACCAGTGATGCAGCTGGACGTTCCTCGTTCTCCAGCTCCACCTGTTTGGCTTTCATGTGTGCTTTCAGGGGCCCCCCCACACCCCCGACTCCCAGTTGCTGCAGATCGTGCCAGAGAGGGCTGGAAGGAAAAGAGACAATGCCGCAGAGGGTTTTGCTGTTGCCCCTTTCTCATGTCCCAAAGCCCACACACACACACACACACACACACACACACACATATTTTCACAAAGAAAATAAAAACTGTCCCGCTGACGCATCCGGGCCAAGGGCCGAGCGCGCAGCTCATAAAAAAAAAAAAAAGCCAAAATAAAAATAATGAACAAAATAAACAGTGCTGTGGCAACACCCGCTGTCCCCCTCCCGCAGAAAGCTGCAGCTTTCCCAGAGGGGAGTCGTGAGCCCCCCTGCCACTGCGTTGCCAGCCGGCGAATGCGCAGTGCCGCACGGGGGCCGAACCCCACCGCGAGAGGCCGCCACAGCACCGTTGGGGGGGCTTCTCGTGATGGGAGCCGGGCTGCAGAGTGTGTCTCCTCTCTCCCTCAGATGGGAGAGATGGGCCACGCTGGCAGCCTCGCCCTGGGTGCTACGGGCGATCTCACGGGGATAAACATAACTAAACTTTAAGGCACTTAACAATACTGTGCAAAGTTGTTTGTAGTGTCCAGTGTAGGAGTGCATACTGGTAGTGCAATGAGAACAATTCATTATTAAAACATTAAAAATCTAAGTTACAGTTCATAAACTTGCATGAGCTGTTTTATCTCGTTCATCAGTCTCTTTGCAGACTCTGGTGGGAGGAGGTCCTGTAAAAACATGCCAACATATTGGCCAAAACATGTGTACAAGTTCTGGCCTGCTTGCCGCTACTCCTGGATCTCCTGGAGCCTCCGAAAGAGGGCAGCTTTGGTGGCATCCATCTCTGGGGCTTGCTTCCTCTTCCTTTTGCCACCTCCCCTGGAGGGTGTAGATGGTGGAGTGGGGTTGGGTATAGATGGTGGAGTGGGGGTGGGTATAGATGGTGGAGTAGGGGTGGGTGGTGGGGGTGAGGTAGAGGATTGAGGGGAGGGTACACACAATGTGGTGGCACCCGCAGAAGAGCTGGAACCAGCTGATGAAAGCTCTTCATCAAGTATCTATAAACAGTGTCATATTGAAAATATTAATTATTTGCAGAGTACAGTAAATTTAGCTCTTTGTAGTGCAGTTGGCTATTTTTCTCTCACCTGACCCCTCTGTTCCCTATTAACGTAAACTAAATATTGGACATATTTAGACATGTTTCAAATGAACTCAAATACATTTTTTTTTATCAATGGGCATATGGGCCTACACATTGGGCTGCAGGTGTTAACTTACATCTCCAAATATCCGTGGTTGAAATATTTTAATGACCCCAACCCCTTAACATGCCTGCACATGAGAGGTGAGCAGCTAAACAGACATTTCAATATATGTTTTGCTACTGTATCTATGTGTATGTGACAAACAAACATCCAATGTCAAACGCATTAAACACTTACCAGGAAATTGGTGTCGGTGGTGTGATGGGTAATAAAACATTGACGTTTCACTATCGCTGAGCAGAACACATCATCTGCTGCATCTCCACTCCACTTCTCCTGCATTTTCCTCTTGGCGTGCACATAGCGATCGCGTATCTGCTTCCATTTTTTCTGACAGGTTTCTGCATCGATCCCTAAAACCCCACCAATCTGTTGCTAACTATTTTGATAGGCATGTCTGTCACTGTGTAGCGGTGTCGAAACATCATAGAGATGTGGGTAGTTCCGCACCAGGTCTATCAGCTTCTCTTCAAAAGCTTCCGCCATATCCCGGGAAGTGTTTCCGTCTGGGTGTGGTCTGACCATCCGGTCGGGTCACTGTGTGCATTCTCACCAGCGCCTCTAGCGGTTATGCGAATATTGCATCTCGCGCACGTGTCGCGTTACCTCGCGTTGAGATGTGCGTTCGACGCGTCAAACGAACGCCGATCACGCGTGGCAGCCATGATGCGGTCGCGTTTGTGTCATTTGTGGCAAGTATATCACGGCCCTTACTGTCTCTGGCTTCGCCTAAAAGGGTTAGCGACATCCATGCGCTTTCGGTGTATCCCTTGTGTGCTCAGTTCGCCCCGGGTGATGTAAGGATGACTCTGAAGCCAAACCCGTCCTTTGTGCCCAAGGTGGTTGGTTCATGTTCCCCTATTGACCTTGTGGCTTTCGCTGCCCCGCCTGGAGAGCAGCGGTCGCGTGCACTATGTCTAGTTCGTGCGGTACGCACTTACATGGATAAGACTGGGGGTTTCAGGGGTAGTTTGTCTCCTGGGCTAATCCTCACAAGGGAAAACCTGTTACTAAGCAACGCCTCTCCCACTGGGCGGGGGAGGCGATTGCTTTGGCTTATACAAGTCAGGGTTTGCAGCTGTCAGCAGGTCTGCGAGCGCACTGTACTCGTGGCTTAGCCCGCATCCTGGGCCTTCTTCAGGGGAGTTTCTGTTCAGGATATTTGTGCTGCGGCGAGTTGGTCTTTGCCTCTCGCCACTGGACGGCTCCGCCCCGCGTGTAACAAGCGGGGTCCTGGAGTCTTAGCTGGAACAGTGTTGTAATTGGCCGTGGTTGTGCTTTGTCAAGTAAAAATCCCACTGGAAACAACCTGCTGTATTTTACCAAAGACAGAGGTCATGTGATGATATTAGTCCCGTGTCAATGGGCAGCTCAGGGATTTGGGGTTGTATTTAGGTTTTTTGTTTTCACCGCACCTATTTTATGCCTTTTTTAACAATCTAAAATTAAGAGGGCTGCATTAGCAGGCAGAGGCTCATCTCACTACAGAGCATAGAGACAAATTTGCAGAAAGAGCAAGCTGAAATTCATCAGAAGAGTAAATCTTGTAAAATAATGCCATGGATACGTGACACTATCTGGCAGAGTCCATTACACACACACACACAAAACATCTGTTAGTAATGCTGTATAGTGTTACTTTGTTATGTAGGGTGCGGTTACAAGTGACATCATATCCGAGGGATAAATTCAACCAAAATACAGACTTTGCTTATCCCGTGTGAAAGCACTACATGAAACACAGACGTAGGGAGGTAACTTCTAAATCATGAGGTACCCTTGTGATAAAGCTCTAGTGAAATTTCATCCAGGTAGACTTTACTTTTTCATGCTTATGCCTGTAATTTATTCCTCATACCATCTGCCACAGCAATAAGGTCTCTGAACAACTTAAAATACACAGGATGTCTTTCTGAGTATAATTACTACACTAAATGTGAAATATTCATAAACATAATTTGTACAGTTTTTACCCATTACACTAATATATTGTTTATTATTTATTATTGTGTGGATACAATGACAATAAGAGGCATGCTGCAGGTGTTCGCACCCTCTACCTCCCAATCATCGCCTAGTCTTTGCAGATTCATCAGCACCATCAGCCTCAGCAGAGTCATCAGCCACCATCAACAGTCTCTGGACTCTATAGGGAGATTTATCTTGCTACTGTCCAGGGCAGACACCCCTCAATTACAAAATCTCCCTGTAGAGTCTAGGTGCCCAAGGCTTTCTGTCAAATCTTAATCATCATGTCATCTGTTAATCTGTACACTTATAATCTGTATTAAACAATCACCTTTACCTCAATCACCTGTATCTCCTGACTGTCTCCTGTGTGTATAGGACTATAGTCAAGTAACTTTGTGTTGACAATTGGTATAATGAATAGTGCTAGATTGGAGCAGATTGTTGAAATTCAATTTCACTGAACAAAATCGTTGTTGAAGGACTGAAAAGTTGAGTTTAGTTCAGAGAGTGATCTTCCAGGTGGGCTCAGATGAAGCCTGTATGCCGGGTTCTCTGAGTCATATGATTACTCCTACAAGCAACAGAAATAACAAGATTCTTGTAAATCTTGTATAGTGTAGTGCTTCTAAATTTCTTATGACAAACTAGCCCCCCTTGTATAATTTACCTTCCTTTGAACTTATAGCAGATGCACACACTGCATACAGAACATCTCAAGAGCGATGGGAGAAATCTAAGCAGCTTCTTACTTTTTGAAAGGAGTGAGAGTTGTTGCCGTTGCAGACTCACCTTGACAAGAAAGTAATCCTTCCACACGGGGACACACACGGCCATGCACCAACACACAAACCAGTTCCTGTGAGTGAGGAAGTCTCAAGTGAGGGAATACAGCTGGAAGACGTTAATAATGGTTGACATCAAAGGCCCATTCGTCCTCATACACATTTTACAATATCCAGTGAAGGTTGTGAGTCATTCAGACCTCTGAGGATGTTGAAACAAGTGCTGCAGATTGCCAGGGGTCAGGAGGGTACAAGGCAGTGCATTGGAAATTCATTCAGCGTTATGTTATTGAATATATCCATGATAATGGCCTCACTGACCCTTGGCTGACCTGTTGGGGAAGGGATGTTAGTTCATAATATCTGGAAAAGGCAATTCTATACAATACTCTACTCTGTCTTGCTGTTGTAGTCCAAGGGCTAGGTGAAAAATGTGTCAGTATGAGAGTTAAGGAGATGCAAACTGATATACTTTGATTTCTTATTTTAGAGTTAAAGACGTATTTGACTGCTGGAAAGATGGCCTCTTAATAAAACCAGGATGTCTATGCTGTAAAAAGACGCAAATACTTTCGAAATCCAAGAACCTGAGAAAACAGAGAAAAAGGATGCTTTTCCTCAAGAGGGAGAAAACCTACAACTACAAGAATACATTGCGCTGCACTAGACCAATAAACACTGCCGCTGGTAGGTGACATAATGCGGACATGTCTGTTTGAAACAATGGCGGTCAGCTGGCAAAAAATAATCTTGTACTGCAGTTAAACAGTGGTCTAACACGTTTCTATAAACATCTGAGGTAAGAAATAGGCAACTCAGTAACAGAATCTTGGTTTATATTTGATCAGCGCTGCCTAGTTTTACCATTTGAGAGAAAGGGGGTCCGTCTCTTGATCCGCTCCCATACTCTTTAGCCCCATTTCCATTGAACAATTTTGGTACAGTACCTTTGGAACCAAAAGTAGCCCTTCAGACATGATACCAAGACCCTAGGTCCACTTAGTGCAGGTGGCCGTAGCCCGCAGGAATGACACTCTGCTTTTTCTTTTCCAAGCAAGAATTGAAATATACACAGTTCACATAATCTGGTTGAAATTAATTTACGTACTTTTAAGGTTTGAAGACCCAGTCATTATTGAGAGTGTACGCCATCCAAGTGAGACAAAAAACAAACAAACAAACAAACAAACAAAAAAAAAGTAATGGTCAAAGTTGTCATAATTAAATTCAAGGTGTGCTGATGGATTCACATTGTCTACTCGTGACATTACAAGTAAACGTTCCACATTAAGTCGCCGGCAGTCGGCCCAGGGAATTGAAAACAAAGCAAACAATCCTTTATTTTTATAGTCACACTTTACTAATGTAAAACTTGCCACGGTATGAACAGTGGTTACAAAACCAGCCACAACTCAGCCCTAAGCAACAGTGATCGTCACTGACCAATCAATGGACTGCAGTGTTCACAGCTCCACCTTTTAGTACCAGATCTGTGTGCTAGGTACCCCAGCAGAAGGGGTACCAAAAATGGGGATGGTACGGAACGGTTCCATTAGCACCATCCACAACTTTTCACAGTGGAAAAGAAAAATGTGTGCCGAACTGAACTGAACCATACTGTACTGCTTGTTGGAAACGGGGCTTTTGTGCCCGCCATGGTGGCATGGGGGGTAAGTACAGCCTGTAGTTGAAGCAAAGGTCAGTGAGCCAGCCAAACCCCCCCGGGTTATGTAAATTACATCATCCAGTGTAGTTTTGCCGGGGGGTGAGGAGGGATATTTAGGTACTGGTTAGATAGAGGGAAGTGACTGACTGACTTGACTTGAAACAGTTGCTATAAATGGCCTTCATCTAGAACAAAACGGGTCTGTATTAAAGCAAATTTAATAGCAGCTGCATTCTTCTGTCTCTCCCCCCTTCCCTTCTCTTCTCAGCTAAAGCCTCTTGGTGTTAGAAAACTTCTCCACATGCACATAATACAGCATCTGTTTAGGTATTTTTCTTCAACACTGGGTTGTTTTTCCACTTTGTTTACATCACTTAAACTTCCAACTGTGAGGAAATTGGTCTTATTTGCTGCACAAGAACCTGATCATGTGTGACTTTACATTTCTGCGGCATAGCTTCTTACTCTGCTTCACATGAAATATGAAGATCTGATGATTTCGCCTCATAGAGACAATCCCAGAATCAGTATTACATTTAGAGTAATCCCTTTCTCTTCTCTTACCTCTCATTCAAAGTGATAAGACGTGTTTCATGAAGAGAAGGGGAAGGTACAATCTGAAGATCCGTCTGTCTGTGATATGCATTTTAGAATGTAAGCATGGAAAACTCCTGGAGCAGCAGCACTGATAGCATGCCAGTCAATAGTGATAGTAATGTTTCTTTCCTGCAGTGTCTGCCTGACTTTCCATGAAATACACTCAAAATTTGAGTAGGATTCTAAATATCAAATTAGGATTTACATAATAAAACACTTGGTACATTCCAGTTTTGGAAATGTCCAGACAGCATCATTGTACTGAAGCAAATATTACCACATTAACCACTGAAACAAACAACAAAAACAAACAAACATGAAAAGATATTACCAGGAAATGCTGGCCTATAATTTATGGTGATTTTGCCCTTTTTTAATATACTGTATATTTGTGCTTAATTTACTTTTAGAGGTCTCCTCTGTATTTTTGTTGCATCCTCTTACATTTTTATGTGACTTCCTGTCTAGTATATTACAGCTCAGTATGGTACCTACTGTGTGGAGGTGTGGGTAAATATAAAGAAATAAGGTGGTAAACAAATATAAACTTAAGTGTGTTTATTATTGTGTATGAAACATTTGGAACTTTGTTTTTGTTCCATTTTTGTGAAAAAAATAAATAAATAAAACTGAGCGATGAATATTATTGTGTATACACTGTTTTGAAACCTTGTTGTTATATCTGTTTTGTTTTTGTTCTTCACAGCGTAGCCTAAACCAAGCACTGACAGGATAATCTAATAGAATATGATATGGGTAGGTATAATACGCTTCAGCTTCAGAGCACACCTTTGAGTATATATTTTTTGTTTTTGTAGCCATTTTTTCCTGTTTACCTTGCAGTTTGTTTTCCCTTTAATTGCCTTTTTGTTATTTACAACTTTTTGTGTCTTCTTTTTGAAAACTGGTAATAAGGATCAATATAAATGATTACTGCAAAATACTAGGCAGAGGAAACACATGATCCTCCATGAGGATGGATCTCTGTGGCAAGAAAATGATGTTTTAAGTTGTTTATGCAAAACTATTATCAATAATCACTATGCAAAGACTGCAGTAGTTTAGTCACTTGTGTTTCTTCAAATATGTCATTTAACTCATGTAAGGCTTACATTTTCATGGTATTTTGTGCAATTAGATTTTAAAAACATCTGCAACATCTATTTTTATACTTCATGCTTTTTATGTTATAGTTGCATTATATGGTATATATATGTATATATATATATATATATAAATATATATATATATATATATATATATATACAATTTGCACAGAAACCTGCAAATTTAATTGTACTATAGTACAATTAAATTTGCAGGTTTTCTGTGTGAGACATTACAGTAATTCTGTTTTACTCTCAGTTTCACTGTAAGCAGCTAAATTCTGAATCGTGTGTGGTTGTGAAAGCAGCCTGTCAATAATTGTTACTGAACAGCATTTTAATCTAAACAGTAAACTAATTGCTGAATGATTCATAATTGAAATGCAATTAACAATAAAAAGAAACCACTGTTAAATTCCTGATTTACTGTGAATGTTTTACTTTCTGCTCACGTCAGCTCTATCAGATTTTATATGGTATGCAAATGGGCTTTTTATTCCTACTCGATTCTGATTTGCAGCCTCGAGGCATGTTGAAAAATTTGCTGATGGCCAATGTTAGGCCTATAACCATATCCATTTGTATGAAGGATAACAATATGAGTGTGTGTAAAACCATGAATGCAGTTTATGAATGAAATAAGCTGGCTGTGTGAATGTACACTGCATCAGATGCAATCAGTGGGAAACTGATAAGGCTATTGTTCTTGCAGACGCTATTTCAAATCACGCAATTAGTGAGAATGCAGCAGCAAAGACTTCCATGTGACTGGTCAAATTCGCACATCAAACAATAAACAGTCCACGAGCAAAGGCTTCCATCTGCTGCCTGATAGTGCGGAGACTGTGGATGAACTGTTTCTCAGTTTCAGGATAGTGAACTAGCAAAAGTGCTTGTGGCAGCTTGACCTTTTAAAGCAGACCAAAGCTTAGAACAGTTTCACCTCTGATGATCCCAAGCACGCCTCACTGCCTGAATACTGAGCAAGCTTCAAAAGAACTTTTGATGAGTTACAAAGACATCCGCCAAGGGAGACATGCAGCCGCCAAATATCGCTCAGAGGACAGGTGCATCTGCTTCGCTGAAGCACTGTGTAGGTAAACAAAGCAATGACAAAGAGAGTGGGAGGAGGCACGAAACACCGGGAATGAACACGGTGGGTAGAAAAAGGGGATAGAGGAGCAGCGGGGCTGTGCGTGTGGCGTCCTGTGGCTCTGCAAAATGAAAGGATCACCAGGGGAAAAAAAAGTAAGTTCATTGAGGTGCGGCTGGTGCTAAAGTTTTAACAGTCAGGGAGACAGGTCCCTGTCCATTTCACACAACGCTGGATTTTCTTTAGCGGGCTTTGACAAGTGAGCAATGGTCAAAATGCTGGAAGCATCACTGCTTTGAAAGAGGTCAGCGTTTGAGGACAAAAAGATGAGTGTAAGATGGCAGGCCAATGGGGTTGGTGAATGAAATATGGCTGAAGCAGGTATGTGAATGGTGCATCATCTGTGATCCCTTAGGAATCTCCAGAATCTCTTGGACTACACAAATGAACAATGAAAGGTCTCTTGGTTCCAGTAATGAATGCGGAGAGGAGGAGTCCCTTGCCAGGGTCTGGCGGCTGAGGATTTTTGGCTGACCAGACCTGTCGGCTCCTAATGATGAAAAAGGTGGCAGGTGTGTGTGTGCAAATTGCACATGATGAGGTTCTCCTCTCTTGAAACATCTCTGTCAGAGGAATTACACATCAGGGTAATCTAATTGAGGTAGCCACAAAGACAAGTCTGACAAAAAACAGTATTTACCACACGAATCATTACATGTCAGAGACTGCAGAAAGGTCTATTTGTCTTGCGCTAGGCAGGACCTTGCACTGATATTTAGACTCCTGCTGCTTTGAATCAACTTAATCTTGTTTCAGATATTATGATCGCAGACAAAGCTGGTTATTCCTGTCTGCCAGGTGGAATGAAGGAGAATCTTGCTGTGAAGTTGCACAACAGAGTCACATTGATTCACACCCCCGACCCACAAAAAAAATCTGCTTGGGTTCAAGCTCCATCTTTAGATCCTGTGAGCCCAGGGCACACTGTGTTGTGAGACACGTCCTTTAAATGGTGTATATGCATCCAACAGCCACAAGTAAACACCAGAGTGGCTGAGGTATTTTCAGGAGGAGAGCTGGTGAATGTATGGTGGAAATGTGTTTATTTATGTGTGCTTTTTTACCCACAGCAACTCTGCCTCAAGGCCCATTCAAGTCCTTCTATTTCTTTGGGGGAAAAAATTACTCTGAATACATATTTTCATCTTAATAATACCTTTTGGTTTTGCTTTCTGATTGTCCTGGTAAAATGTGATTTGTCTGTATGTGCCGCAGGGCTGCACCATTAATCGAATATTAATCACGATCATGACTTTGGCTTCCCACGATTAAATGACCATGATCAACTGCGATAGTGACGTTTAAAATGCATGCTGCGCTCATAGAAAATGCAGCTGCATATCAAATTAAAAGGTCCCTAAACTTATAGCCACCCTCCACTTTTAAAGAGCTGTCCGCCACATGTGTACTCTGCATCGGCAGCCTGTAAAAAACCTGACTACTGCAGGACAGGCCAAATGAAAATCACTGGTCATCGATCATCATCACTCACTGTTTGGAAGTGTTGGATGTCCCGATCCGAATATTGGCCGCCGATATTAGCAAAAAACGTGCATTGGCATCAGATCGGACTGCATGGAAAAATGCTGATCCAAGAACTCCGATCCAGTTTTTCATAGAATCCGATCAGCCCAGTGCTGATTCAAGCAGTCCATTCCAGTGATCCGCTCCAGCACTTAGTATCAATCCACCAGGCCAGCACGTAGACATACAGGAAACAGCAGCACCAGGCTGGCACTGACACTACAAAAATAACTGAAAAGGAAAGGCTGCATTGTTTGTTAAATGTCAACAATGTCTTGTGGTGTTAATCTATTTTTATTTATTAGGGGGCCAAAGCACAAGTGTGTGGAGGCTTGTTGCTATTTTAACTTCAATGTTAAACATTTTAAAGATTTCTTGTGTTGATATATTTTGTATTTATTAAGGGGCCAAAGCAGCCAAAGCAAACCAGCTATATTTTTTATTTAATGTTAATGTTCAAGTTTAAAGTTGGTTTATTTAACCCTGTTAACAATAAACAGGTCAGTTTCTCATACCAACTGTTGTGGATCATTCTAACTCACCTGATTAACTTGTTCTTGTTAGAATAATATCACTTGATCAAACCTTTTCTAACATGACTGACAACAAAATAAGTGAATATGTATAATATGCGTTGGGATCGGATTGGTATCGGAATCGGGCAAAACTTAAGGCTGTAATATTGGCAATGGCGTCGCCTGGCCTGGGCATCTGGGGCTTTAGCCCCTAACGTTTTTTCTTAAGCCCTGGATAATTCAACTTCAGAAGAAATAATGATAACTGTACATTAACGAGCCACTAAAGAAGTTGTAGTTTTCCATTTTCAGTGAATGCAACACAGGATGACGTTGAGACTGGTTTATCAGAGAGAGGGGTTGCGTGAAGCATCCGTGTTTTATTGACTGATAGCCTCACATCACCAGGCTCCTCCGGTATCGAAACCGTTGGCGCGCTGGAGGGAGACGTTTTAACAACAACGTGAAAGATCATGGATATAAGACGTTTTTTTCAAAAACAAGGAGGCTGACTCGGCTGAGGCTCAGGTCTGTAGGCATCATCACTCAACTTTTTCACATGGTCTGGTGTTAAAAAAAAAAAGCAAACTAAAAATCGCAAATCATGTACTCTCTAACATTTTTTAAAAATTGAGGGGGAATATGACTTGACTTCAGTCAAAATACTTACAAAATATTTATTTTTTTGGCTTTAATTCCTGTGTTATCCATAAGTGCATCATCCTGTTTCTATCAATATAATATAATTTTATTTTGACACATTTTGAAATACATGTTGGCAGTATTTGGCTGTAGAGAAGACGCAATAAGGCTCAAGAAACAAGAAAGCATAGAGCTTTTTTCCCCAGGTAGGATCCCCTAGACTTCCCTAATGTTCTCAGTCCCAAGAAACGCCCCTGAATATTGGCATCGAATCGGAAGTGAAAAAACTGGATCGGGACATTCCTAAAAAAACATCACAATCTGCAGTGCAATGGCCACAGAGAATAACGTCCATAGAAATAGAATGAGTGTCAACAGCTACTGATGCATATCTCTAGGAAATGCTCTGATGAACAACTTCATTTTAAAACTTATTTTGATCCAAATATTAGTGTATCAGCAGGAATTTAGCACTAGGTGAGAGTCACAGAAGTTGTCTGTTCTTTTAAATGTCAAATTGCAATAAATACATTTGGTCGCTAAAAACAATGAATAACTGTGATGAATAATTGCAATCACAGTATTGATAAAAATAATTGTATAAATCATTTTGGACGTAAAGGTGCAGCCCCAATGTGCTGTTTGCATAGTGATGTGATCAGTGCTAACAATTTGGCCGTCATATGATGGATCCATACATGTAACAAGAATTTACTGATTGTTAGGGGAACTTCAGAAGTCATATTATCCCTATGGTCTAAACCAGTCCAAAAATATTAGTAAAAATGAAAAACCCTCTTTGAAATCCTAGAACTAGAGTGCTAAAACTCAAATTTGTGATGCCATAGGGTATAAAGTCTGGAGCTGAGCCAGAAACAATGAATTGGGAAAGAAGTTCTAGATGACACTGAGAACACCCAGGGGAATGATCCGAGTATATGGGTTATTTCCTGTCTCAAAACTAAAAACACTTTAATAGAAAGCAAAAAAACAAACATTCTGTGGGTCCACGAATCACACTCTAATTTATTGCCTATGGAGCAGCTCCAGATTCTTTACCCTATGACATCACAAGTTTGAGATTTACTTCTCTCATAACGGAAAGGAGAAATAAACGTGTGTGTTTACCTTTAGCTGGATTCAGACATGTTCCTCTGCCTGTTGCAATTTTAGTATAGGTACTACCGAAGTAACACCGCTTCCTCTCTCCTCACCCACTCTTCAGTTTCAATCAGCTCTGCATCTGCGTACTTATGTTGTCGGGTAAATATACTAACAACCTGAGCCTATCTGTGTGGAAAAAATGCACTTTTAGTGGACGCAATTTGACGTTGTTTGACACTGTCTGAGCGCCCTAATATTTAACATAGCGCACGCTCACGGGCTGCAGGCAGGTCAGCACTCGCTTTGTACTGGACTCATTTAGACAAAAGTAGATTGGAAAATAGGGCCCAAGTTGAAAAAAAAAACATTAGTCCCCCTTAATTTAGGTGGTGCTCTCCTTTAAATTCAGTGAAAAAAACACTGTATTTGAGTATGAAGTACAAAGACCTGTCTCATATTGGACTGCCGCCACTTTCACACACTTTAAAGATTCATTTGGCTTCAATAAAACGTGTCTGCTCAAGTTTCTCTATTCATAAATTATTTTCCATACCTGCTCTGTGATTGTTTTTCATCTGATTTGACAGAGCAAGTAAAAGCAGCTGTTTCCTAGGAGAAATTGTCAGCTAACAGTGGCCAGTACACAAACACAAAGAAAATTGAGTTCAGCATTGGCAGTGGGTGATATTTTCCGATTTAACAAGGTGAATGCAGTCCTGTTTTCCTCCACACCTTTCCTGTAGTTATCAGAGGGAATTCATTTAATAAATTGTGCTATCAAAGGAGTTGCCATGCTTTCATCTTTGCTAAAATAGGCCCCCGGGGCTGATAGGTGATGGAGGGTTAACATGAATAGAGGGGGAGGTCTGCAAGTGCAAGTAGCAGGGGTGCATATTTGTGTCGGAGAGGGCAATAGGATACCGAGGAGATGATAAAGCAGGGAGGGAGGGAAGGCTTATGTAAGGCCCACGTGGGAATAAGGAGCAGCATGGCTCTTCCTAGACCCAGTGTGAACCTCTCCTGTTATCTTTACTTTTACAGACTTTTCTATTGATGATTACTCTGAACACACAGAAATAAGCCACTGGTTTCATCAAAAGAAAACAGAAGTCGTTCAACAGACCTTTCAATCCATAATCCTCAAAGACTTAAATATTCTGCTCCTACAGAAATATTCCCCCAGGTGTACAGGTACACAGAGAGTTCACACACCTCACAAGATGTTTCTTCACACCTTGACCCAAACAAAGAGAGAAATAATAGCTGCTTACTCTTTGGGTTGACGGAAAAAGTGGTTTATCTGCAACATAATTGCCAGAATAAACTTTGGTATTATACGTTTCTGCAGACGACAAATATGTTGCATTTGTATGTTTTATATGAAGCAGATATTCGTCCATGGGCTAGGCCAGAATTTGGTACCACCTTAGGTTTTAGTTAAGTTTGAATCACAGAAAAACTTACACATGCATATACTATTAACGTATATACAAACAATGTTAACAGGTTCTATGACTGTGTCTGTAGAAACATGGTGGGACCCAGGCCAGAATGTTACTTGTTGGTACTATCCAAGACGACTAATGCTAGTTTTGGATTTTAAAAAGGTCTGTTTCTCTAGATGATATTTCAGCACAGTAATAATATAATTACACCTCCCAAAAGGCAGCTTAGTCACAAGTATCAACCTTAACGGTTTATTGGCCGTGAGAAGCAGATAATTATTGGTTATCGGGAGTAAAAAAAATCTTAAATCGGTGCATCTCTACTTTTTAACTAATGATCATCTTCGTCCTAACAAACATTATGTTATACTAGTATGTTTATTCTGTTTATTCATCGTCATTATAATCAACTCATTTCTGCATATTTCTCCTCTTCCCATTGATCGCTGCAGTTTGTAACCCGGGCTAACATCAGAATACCAGTGAGAATAAGTGGAAGATATTTCTCATCCATTTCAGTGAAGAGTCCAAATGTCTGGAAATGACCTACAGTATACATATTTATGCAGTTTTTATTAGAGCAAGATGGTGAACACTTACTTATTGTATTTATATCTTTGTGCACAACAGCAGGTAACGCAGCTCAATAATGTCACACAAACTAGATAATGTTGCATACATCCTGTAGACAAGTGACTACATATAGCTGTATAATTCCTCTGATACAGCTCAGGATGTACCCGGGGATCTGAAGGACTCTTTGAATGTTCTGTTTCCCTTGAGAAGTTGGACAGCACTGACTTTCCCTGCAAAAACACTTCTGCTATCACAACCTGTAAAGACATATCCACCTACATGAGCATCACAGGTCATCTCCAAGGGGCTGAGTAAGACTCTCATGTTGATCTACCTTGTCTGATTCTGAGAACCATGTTTCTGATATTGTTATGTAATCATTTTTCTGCAGGATGTGTGCAGCATCAACAAGTACGCTGATGTTAGATTGGATGAGAGGACCCCCAGCACCAATGGCTGTCCTGGAACGTATGGCCTGTTAGTGTGTATGGACCACTAAGCCTTACAAACTGGCAGAGAAAAATATTGTGGTCTTGTTCAATCTTCATTTTGATGATAATAAAATGAACTCGATGAATACAAATCTGATCACAGAAGCTTTTGGCACAGAGCATGTGCATGGACAAAGAAAAAAACTTAAAGCAACAGAACAAATGATTTAGCCTTATATAGTGTATGTCATATGTCATATAGATGTACCTAACATTGGAGTCTAAACATCAACAAGGTCTTCATATTACAGTATCTCAACCTTCAGACACTCTGCAGCCTCCTCGCATGCCTGCATGCAGACAGTGAAGGACTTCGAGCCCAAAGTGCCTAAACCATTTCCCTGAATGAATCACGCATTCATACAATTACTAATATTATACATAATGACATTCAAATACTTTCATATTGAATCATTTTTCCACAACATCAGCAAACTAAAGTGCACAGAAATGTTGAAATTACAAACTGCAGCAATCAGTGAAAGTAGAAGGATGTTAGAGACAGTATTAAATTCAGTGGTAGGTTTAAAGATTTGTAACTTCAAATATGTGGACTTCCACACAGAAGAGCTCGACTCATTTTGACAAACAGAAACTAAAAAAAGGATCAATGAATTTAGATAAATGTTTAAAGCTCACAAAATGAAATTTGAGACAGCTTAATGACTTTAAAGGTCTATAATTCTTAAAAATTTGAATTTGATACATTTTAGGACATTTTATTAGGGACCTGTATCCATGCCAGCATAATTTGATATTTATAATTAAAATGATGATCGTCATTGGTTAGATCAGTGAAAGACAAAGTCAGATTCTTCATTTTCTTCTATGTATGACATGTTCTAGCAAAAAAAGTAATATAATTTTGTCATTCTTTGGCTTTAACTGTTGGTGTCATTGAAAGTTGACACCAATGACTACACTGACACTTAAGAAGGGTTATCATGTGGATATATCACCTAGACATATAGGGCTCTAGTTTCCCGGCGCAGCACAGGGTGGCGCAGGGTGGCGAACCCTGCGCAGAGCTAGTTTCGAGCAGCACAACCCAAGGTACGTTCAGTTTAGTAGTTTGGCAGACCAAGGTGCGCTGAGATGGGTGTGGCGGCGCAGCAGGGGGAGGTGTCGACAGATCCAGCTTGGCGCATTGACAGTTTCATGCCAAAAGGCTTTGCCAAAGGTGTGCTAAAAGCTAAACCAGGTCTACTGTCAGCACAGGCGGAGCACAGCTGGTGTAAGGCAAAGTTTGGCTGCACGGGGGACAGTGCGCACACATCACCAAAACCTCACAGGCAGGTTTCCAGAATGTCACGCACATTAATAATGCAATAAATACCCAAAAAACACTATTCAATGCAACTATCTGCAATCAGCACATAAATGTATCTCTGTATCAACTGTCCCGTCACATCTGATGTCAGATCAAAGGGACTGGCACCGTTTGGCATGTTTGGCACGACTAATGATAACAGCAGCAGCAGGAGGCATCTGGCAGGACCACGGCAACAGCACAACCACACACGTCACACCATCCAGGCACCGCTGCAATGTGAGTTAACCTGAGGAGCACAACAGCTCCGTAGAAGAGGTCCTCCGGCAGACTAGGCCTAAGTCAGCCTAACTAGGGGCTGGTACAAGGCAAGCCTGAGCCAGCCCTAACTATAAGCTTTATCAAAGAGGAAAGTCTTAAGTCTAGTCTTAAATGTGGAGACAGTGTCTGCCTCCTGGACCGCAATAAGTAATGAGTTCACATCTCTCTCAAACAGCCACAGCATCAGATAGGGAGTATATATTTTCAGCATCTGTCATCTTAGAAAAGATGACAGAGTGAGACTGCGAGAGAGATAGAGAGAGCACGCGAGAGAGAAACGCAACACTGATTTACAATCGTGGTGACCTCCTCCCAGGCTACCTTTGCATCATCAGCCCGTGGAGGTCTGCTCGCAGTTCTGTATATTCGGACACTGCGAGCTTGGACCTCCTGGACCAAAACATCAGTTTCCTCCTGGGAGAAGTTTGGCTGTCTGACGCTGCTGCTCTCTGCTGCCATGGCGAATTGAGTAAACTCTCATTACACCTTCTCGCGGTGTATTTAAGGGTGAGGAGAGGGGCTCATTTGATTGGTGTGATGTGTGTAAAACCCACTCCACGCCTTCTCTCCTCCCTCTTTCCGACGCAGGTAGGAGGGACGGAGGTGGGAAAGAGGAGTAGCTGCGCCAGTGCGCACGGTGTGCCAATCTTACAAAATGCGCCTGGCCACAACCAGTTGGCCTCCGCCTTGCCCGGTCTGCAAAACTAGAGCCCATAGACTTTTTCAAATCACTACACTGGAATTTGTTACCTTGGGTGGTACCAAATAGTCAAAATTCTAGCCTGGGCCCATGAACTATGTGTTGAAACTAGGGGTGTGCCATATCATATCGTTCATGATATCCCGGTACATTTTTTAATATGATATGAAAAATTCATATGATGATACTTGCAATCAACTTGTTGACATATTGACATCATTGTGTTACCCATGGCAACAACAAGCATGGCTGAAAGCCAAATTATTACGGACTCTGCGTTGGTTCCAAAAAGAGGAGCAGCTTCAGTAGTGTGGAATAACCTGTGGCGTCCTGAATGTTTCATGAGCAAGTTACCGTGAGTTATCCTCCCTTCAGAGGGAACTCATTCAGTGGCTCCACCAGCAGCAGCACAGCATTTCTCCCTCCCCTTTCTCTCTGTGTGCATATGGCAGTTGGTAAATGATTAAACCTTTGGTAATGTTAACATACGTACTGCTCACAGCTTGACAAAAACTATTCATATATTCTGGTAGCATAACATCCTGTAGCAGGTTATAGTGTGATGCTTAGAGGAGAAATGGCCGAGCATAAAGGTCCAGGCGGAAAAAAAAAAGAACCAACTCAGTCATTCAGGATTTTGCTAAAAGAAAATAACTCTCTGGTTTATTTATACATATATGAATGTATATATATATATATATATATATAAATTCCAGGGTACATTTTTTGTATTTGGGAACTATTTAATGAGCAAATTGTGGTACACTTTATTTTGTTGAACTATTGGGCCTAATATTGTACAGAATCAGAATCTCACTCTGAGTTACTGTTATTGTTTACAAACTAAACAAATGAGGGATCATTTTTGTTTGTTTTTACTGAGTATTTGAAGGCAGGCTGTTGACATGTAAAACTACGTCGTATAATACAGGGTAGGCTTGGGCGATTGGACGACTATATCGCCAATCGCCCATCGGCCAAGTCCATCACGGTAGGTTTCACTTTTGGCGATTTTTAGGCGATTTTTGTCATTTTATTTTGCTAAATTAATGGTTTGTCTCCACAGAATTCTACTCGGTACATATAGTCCATAATTGCTATGTAGAGCACAATTCAAAGTGTGTGCGTATTGGAACCTGCAGCTTCACACTGATTTCCGCGAGTCTTTCACAAAGCACGTCAGTGATGGCAGAGCTGAAAGTTACGGCCGGGGTCCACCGGCAATGGGAGCAGCGTGAGTCCCATAGCAGCTCACCCCCCTGTTATCAATTACAGCTGCTGCACCGGCAACGGCAACTCTCTATTTTAGGATGTTCTTCTATTTTTGTAGCGCTACGCTCCCCTATGCGACCCTCCAGCAGATAAAAACTACATGAAATAGTGTGCTAAACGAGCACACTGTGTTTTTAAATGTATAAACCATTATCAGAGGAGATATGTGATTATTTTTTCATGCATTTACCCATGTTTATCCGTGACATTGTGTAAATGTCTGTGGCGGACATTTGAAAGCGAGTAGATGACAAACAGTACAGTAAACTTGTAGATAACTCAAATATATGTAATAACTTAGGTGGAAAATGCTTTAACTATCATGGCTCAGCAAACAGTAAACAAGACGCTTGACGTGCAGCCGTGGAACCCGGCCGTAACGTGAACTCATATGCACATATGGTTAACAATGTTACCAGCCGTGCTAAACACCCTCTCTAACGGCGTGCTTGTTGCCGGTATGCACAGATATTTCCGTGCCATGTTGGACATGAGTGGGCTCACAAAGCACACTGCATTTTTTTGCTACATTCACGTGGTGTCGGGGGATCCGAGTTGCCGAGTTGTTTTTCTGACATGAGGTGGCGATCATGTGAATTATCCTATGGAATTATCCCATTCTGAAAGTCCTTTTTCGATTCTTTCCGACATCACGTGAATGCAACACCCCCCATCTTTTTTTTTTCTCTCCGCCACACACACAAGCGCCGAATATATCGGCAACCGCCGGTTGAGCTGATGGTGGCCGGTTGGAAATTTTTAACATATCGCCCAACCCTAATACAGGGTTTTTGTGCAACCAGGCTGGAGATGTCACTGGTCTCAAACAGTCGTGTTGCTAAGCAGACCTCTCACCTATGTTTCACACCATCCATCCATAAACATGAACTCTAAACTACAGTACATTACTTTAGAAACATTGATATTATAGGTATAAAATGTACACATGTAACGTATTCATTTGCATAACATTCCAACAATACCAACATTTATTCTGTTGAATGGCTGTAAGATATTCACATGTAATCATCAATATAGATGTCTCAAATTGCACCAGAGGAACAAACATGTAGAATCTGTTTTGCTTTGTAGCAATGTATCAACCAACTCTCTCTGGTTTGTATGCGTGGCCAACATTGGATGGCCTTGAAGTCTCGCTCACCATCTGTCTGTGAGCATCGTTCATGCGACAGTTTGGTTTTATTGAGCAATCAACATCAATGACACACAAAAGTGGGATGATATTTCCTTATTTTTAATGGTTCCTTTGAACCCATTCTGAAGGGTGCGTGATAATATAGCACTTGGCCCTGGAAAGCTGCTGTAATTATTCAGAAATGACACTGAGGCAGAAAGTTCTTTGTTGTTAGAGGGGTACTAATGCCATTTTCAAAATTCACATGTGATATTCCTACAGTCCAAGATAGAGTCTAAGACTCGCTCAAAAATCAAACAACCAGAGTGCTGCATTTTGTGTTGACATTAAAAATATAAAATCCGGAGCTGCTCCATATGCAGTGACATTTGGGTATAAAAAAGAAAAAACATTCTATGGGTCCATAAAATCCAGACTTTATCCTTGATGTTATTACAAGCTTGTGATTTATTTTTCTTGTTTCTGGCTTTGAGAGAGAGTCGCCCATGTTTATAAATACTATCTGAACTTTCCAAGGCCATGGAGATAACATTGTGGAGGTGATGTTCCCCTTTAACATGGAGGAAAAAGACTGGACTGAAGGGAAGTTGGGGTCTTCCCAGACTTGGGAGTTGAGCCAAGCTGGAACACACTCAAACTTGGTATCACATAGAAGACAGAAAGTGAGAGACTGAAACACACTCCATGTGCACAACCGCTCGTCTACTTCTGTCTTCCTCTTCCACGTGCTTTCTTGAGGAAACGAGGACCAACTGTAAGTTTTTAAAGCTGACTTCCAACCACTAAATCAAGTTTTGTATGTCAAAACTGACAGACTGTGGTTCATATTTTCATAATTTATTTAATTAATTATCTTAATAATTTTAAATGTAATAATAATTACACAATATATTTTTAATTGCTTTGCTTCTGCTAAGAAAACATTGTATTTTAAGGGAGCTCAATGTAACATTCAGAGCATTAATATAGCAGCAAAAGTGATGATACAGTGTAATCATATAGTGGTGTAATGGTGTCCTGAGCAGAGAATAAAGTCACACTTCCTCTGCGTGTGTGGTGATCTGGCTACATGTGCATGCGAGTCCCTGTGTGTGTTTCCCACTGGCATCATTTTTAATCCCAAGCATGTTCTAGCTAGTTTAAACATGCTTGGGGAAAAAAAAGTATCCAACTGACTAGTTAATCACTGTCTTGATGAGATTTCAGGCACTGTATGAGATCGCTGTTTGTTCTTGCGATATTTTGGCCGTGCTTTGAAAAGCAGAACTAAATGGTAAACAAACATGGCACCACACCGGTAACTGTGCGTTCACACCAAAAGCGAATGAAGCGAATTACTCGCGCGTAACGCGAGTAACGCGCCGCCCGTAATGCCTGAGTTTCGACGCCTGACCATTTTGTAAATTCGCGTCATCGCGTCATTCGCGCGAGTAGCGGGGAAGCCGGCGGCTGTGCTAACTGGAGCTAAGCTAGTGCTAACGTTCATAGTACAACCATTCTTCAAACTAATTAAAGACACATATTTACAGAACTTACCAAGTAGACCAGTCTCCTCGGCGTCTTTCACCCAAGCCTGCTCCTTTTTGTTGCGGTCTCTATAGAGTAGACACGTAGTATCATATAGCTCCGGGTAGCCACTGACGACCATGGCTGAGATAAACACCATCGCTGCTTTGTACCTGCTCTTGAAGTCCCAAATACGTCGGAGGGTCAAACGCCGTCGTTTTTGGGTTCACACGATCCTGCAGAAGCACATCCAGCTCGGCGAGTTTCACCACCTCCTCCAGGAACTCCGTCGGGCTGACTGGGGCCCAGTTTGAGGACCTGTTGGCGAGGGCTGGCACCAGGATCTCCCGGCAGGACACCAACTACAGGCGCTACATTTCAGCTGCGGAGCGTCTGTCCATCTGTCTCCGGTGAGTAGCAGTTTATTGTTGTGTCAACAACTGGATGTCAACCATGATGTTGGGAGAATCTCAACGCTGATTGGCTTTCGCAGCTCTGAGTCACGCGAATTCGCCTCAAAAGTTCAACATTTTCAACTCGAGCGATGAGGCGTTGGACGCGAATTTCGCGTCTATCGTGCCGCGTCTATCGCGTCCATCGCGGCGCGCTAAACGCGTCCATTGCGCCGCCCAGCGCAAATTCGCGTCTAATCGCGTCTTTGTATGTAATCTTGACGTGCGAATTGGCGAATTCGCGTTTGGTGTGAACGCACAGTTAGGTAAGACAACACGTTTACATGTCATTTTCTATATGTTCTCTGACATTTATCCTTACGATATGAGGCGGTATTTGTGGAAAAAAAAGCTTGTTTAGTGGACTAACTTTGCACTTGAAGTGTGCCCGTTCACTTACTTTAACAGGTCTGACACTACTATGCACCCCGGCTGTATTTAGGCTAATGGCTAACATGCTAACTATTATTTTTATGTCACTAGTCACTTGAAACAAATTTAGGACAATAGGAGACAGGTTGAAATAATCCGAAATTTCCCTTTAACACTGTTAGCTCTGTTGGTACTGCTGCCACGGTTAGCACCGTTCACGCTGTTAGTGCTGTTAGCTGTTAGCTGAAGGCTCAACCACCTCTATGTTGAGAACCGTGTGCAGACATTCCCAGCCCAGACTGTGTTCAAGAATAATAATACTGGTTTTTAAAAAAAGTGAGAAATGACTATCACTACATGTAGATTCTGCATTTGAAAGGCAGCATTATTTGTACGTTAAACTACAGTAGTAATAATTACAGCCCTGATCAGATCTGGACTGAAAGTTGTGTTTGATGTGAAGCATTTTTACAAACAAGGTAAGCTTGTCATTTTGATGAGTGGTACCAATCCAGCCGAACACACTGCGCTCTTATTCTGAAGCATGTTGTCAATCAGTTTTTGTGTGATTGCGCCTGCTCTAGCTCTCTCAAAGCACTCAGATTTTAAGCAGCTCCCTCCTGTTTAAACTATTTTTATGATGTTCCTCTTTGACTGAGAAAATTTGGTTTCTGCTGCATGGAGGTGATTGCTGTACAGATTTTGCAATCTAATTTCATCTCAAAAAACTAGAATTACCACCTCACGATTGTATGCCTACACCAACCATTCAAGTTGCAGTTTACATCTAAGTCTGTCCAGACTCGCATGTAGTGTGTGTCATTAATGTCACAAATGTTTCCCCTTCTGTTCCCGAGATATGACGTTATATAATGGCCAGAAAAATATTTTTGCAGAAGATTACAATGTCACAGGGAAAATGACCTTTGACCTTTTGGATATAAAATGTCACCTCATCATCATTTTATTCATTTGGACATTTTTTATGTCATAATAAGTGTATGAATTCTTGAATTCTTGTGAGGTCACAGTGACTTTTGACCACCAAATTCTAATCAGTTCACCCTGAAACTCACTCCAGGTATTACTGAGATAATTGGGTTCACAAAAATGAGAAGAATGGACAGACAACCCAAAAACATAAAGCCTCTGACTATAGCTGCCGTCAGTGTGGAGGCATAATAATGCCTGTGCTAGTTGTGTGGTGCCTCCCGTGCAATGATATGTCCCATATATATGTATGCATCATTATAAACCACATGGCATATCGTATAGCCCCAGAGTCAGAGAAGCAAAGCCATCAAAGCTCCACAGCATGTCACCCAATTGCATCACTTCATTCTTTGCTTCCTCCCATCTGGTTTCCCTCTGAAACTAAATCTAGTTTCTTCTCGTCATGCCTGTGTTCCATTATCAGCCTTGTGCCTGAAAATGTGCCACGGCGACACAGCATGTGTTGCTTCCAAACTAAATGCTGCCTCTGCTGCTTTCAGGTAGGCAAACCGTGCCATGTCCTATCACGTCAAAAAGGAGTTACAGAGAGCTCAACACTGATTGAGGCTAATTCTTGTAATGGAGCACTGATGAGCAGCTGGATATTTTTATGCACTATTAATTACCGAAGGGCTATTATGTATCAGAGCCTCGTCTCCAATTGCTGATTTCAAGTACTCATTAAAAAAGCTGCGATTGTAAAACCCTCAAACTGTAGAAAATACCGTGGGGAGAAGGGCCCATGGGTTGTTTATTCCCAAGCAGTATCTACACATCTGAAGAGACCAATATAAAATTTAATGTTTTCACTAATTATGACCATGTCAGTTGGCTTGGAGACATAATGTCAAGGCAAGCAATTATATAAGTGTGTGGGAAGATGTATTAGCAGCCTATCACCATGACACTGTAGAATTGCTAAACTGGTATTATTATAACATACCTGTTTCCTTTGCATAAACAACTGGGCTTGATAGGAAAAAGGTCACATCTATCTTATTCAACCAAGGCGGTCATGTAAGGCCTTGGAAGTAAACAGTTTGCCAATTCTTTAACCACAAATCCAAAAGCTACAAGACTATCAATTCCCTATGCCGAGGCTCTACAGTGTGCTGTATAATCAACAGCCTCAACAGCCTGAGGGCATTCTGAAACAGAAACCAACAACCTCATACTTTAAGTAAAAAATACAGCAGGAAGCGTTTAAGTGCAATAGACTTTTATACGCTTTGTATCAATTACTTTCTCTAATTAAACATGGATTCATTATCTACTGTTAAGGGAATTATTTATTGGAAGTTAGACGCCGGCAGTAATTGCATCCTCGTTTTATCCCTGACCATGGTGGTAGAAAAAATAAAGCAATTTAAAGTGTTAAACCACAGAGAGACATTATCCTTATGACAGCACATCATATATAGAAGCAATGTCCTATACATTAATATTTTTTGGCCCCACTGAGACATGAGGACAAAATAGCAAGGTGTTTCACTACAGTGTTCATACATCCTACAGTACAGGCTTCTTTGAATCACTTTGCATTATGGACAATAACCCCCCAAAAAGAAGACTGACTGCTGGTTTATTTGGGCTTCAGAGAAAAAGCTCATTAAAGTCGCAAAGCCTCCGCGAGGATGAGTTGTCTGAACTTTGCTTTGATTTTGTGAACACCAGCAGCTCTGAAACCATGTTTCATAATCACAAGTCCCCTTTCAGATTTTGTGCCTGTGAAATATTTAAACAGGATGTACTGCTCGAGTTTATGCCCCCGCCACATTTCTTCCCTTGTATGTTTGTACAGTGCGTCATTTTGTCTACATGGCTTAAGAGGCAGCAAGAGAAACATGATTTCTGTTGTCTGGTGGCATCATTTTCAGCAGAGATGCTCCCCTTTTTTGTTCAACAAAGCACGACCACCGTAGTTCTTCAGACAAACTGTCCAAAGCGAGGTCTCTGGAGTAACTGGGACACTGTTTGAGAAGACAACTTGCTGTTACACAATTTTTTACGCTTTGATCACCACAAACCAAATTTAACACCATGTAATTGAGGCTGTGTAAGGCTGATTCCTATCACTTTGACACTCAAAACTATGCATCACGTCTTCAGAGAAACTAACTTTAAGGTCAGGTTATTTCCTAAGCTATGCATGAAAGAGAATTCTGTATTGAGAATAATAAAGAAATATATTAGATTTACAGTATAACCAATCATCCCTTCTACAGCCTGTCTCCACATAATGTCATCTATTCTGAATTAGTTTGACTGTCAATGAATGTAACCAAATCTATTCTCTTTCTATTTAAGACTGTGTGATTCCATTTGCACACTAACTGGGGCATTTCATCAACATGCCGAAAGAAGAGGTACTTCATGCTCAAAGAATAATTAGTTGACACTTATGGCTTTGATCCATTTGTACAGATCTAATCTGCCGCGGAAATGAATGACACCCTCGCACTAGGGTGGCTGGTGTCTATATCGCTTGCATCTACTGTAATAACCTGAGGTGCTGGAATATCAGATTAGATCACTCTTTGATCCCGTCACTTTGTTCAAAGTCAGTTGGAGGGAAACTGAACTAGTGTGCACAGATTTGCAGAACTACAGAATTAGTTTCATCAAGGATGAAAACCAAACTCTGTGCTACCAAAAAAAACCGATGTGGCATCTGTGTAAAAACCAAGGCTTTAATATCAAGCGGGCATACTTAAAGTAAGGCAGCAGTAAGGGAAAATCTTTTACAAGAGCCCTTTGCAGACAATCTTGTCATTGTCATGCATGTGTTAATTTATCAGTCATGATAAATAAAACAAATAAAGCATACAGCGTCTTTAATTCTTTGATTAAATCTTTGTGGCCCCCACTGGCAAAAATAATTTGAGGCTAACATTACTGTCTTTAATAAGCTGTGGCATGCTCATTTTTAGTTACACAGCAAGATAGTGGTATCTTGTGGAACTACACAGTTTAAGGTACCAACCATGTTGGCATGGCTTGTTAGGAAGGGGGCTCGAGAATGCTCCGGAGTTACGCTAAATTTTGTCGAGAGAACAACTGGCACGACCATTTTCAAAGGGGTCCCTTGAACTCTCACCTCAAGATATCTGATGAAAACAGGTTCTATGGGTACTTACAATCCCTTAAACTTGGGCTAGCTCCCAATTAATGTTTTGTTCCTTACAATCAATAAACTGTATACTTGTCTTTTTAAGAAAAAGGACAACCAGCCATTTGAAGAACGATGAATCACCTAATATATATAAATACAAAACACATTAAAAAATGATTGTTGTAGAACTCAAAATGTTAACTGCTGCAGGTATTAATCCATGCAATATGTAGTCCATGTAATATTAACTGCAAAATAAGAAACCAATGTATATCAGTAGGCTTGGGTGGTATCTCAGTTTTCTTACCTTCATACCTCTCTGAAATTTCTACTTAAATTTCAAATTTCATTTCAAAACTGTTTGTTTTTCAACTTGTGGTGCTCCATTTTCTCAAGTGAGCTCCTGGTGTTATATCTGGCTGCATGACACATTTGGGATATTAGCCAGAATCAGAATATGGAGCTGTTTTGTTCACAGGTCTTTTATACCAAGCTGTCTGAGTGGAGCATTAGAGCATTGGAAATTGCTACTCATCTCTGACAAGCAGAGAGCTTGCTGAGATATCTGTCTAGATCCGGCTGATGCCCAGCCTACGCACACAGTCTCCACAGTGAAGTCATAACCCCCTAATGCACTTTAAGAGTTCAGAGAATGTGGGCTCTGTTTCCTTCATCATCTTGGCAAGGACCAAGCACGTACCTCAGGACCCCTGCCACTCAGCAGCGGCAGAGGTCCAGTACCTTAGGGAGCAACAACAGCTACAAGAGTTCAACACCTAGTCCAGCAAGCTACTGCTGCAACATTAGCAGACTGAGCATGCTCTCTTTTACACATGAACTTTGAGGCCCCTTTGACCCGCCTCCACAAAGACACACTGGACTCTCGGATCCTTGCAATCACCCTCTTGTGTACGCTTGCTGTGCTGGCACTCCCTCAAAAATAGTTTCCATTTTCATCCTATGAAAACTCACAGTCAACTTGCAACTAATTATTAAAGGTGTGATGTACAAACTAACATGGGGACGTACTACGCCATCTACGAATGAACAGCAGGTCAAGAATATGCAAAGTATTCCAAACTGCTGAAACTCTAAAAGCCAGTCAAAATAACAATGGTGTCTTATAATCTCACATTCGTGGCCTATAGGTCACACTATTGCTTGCTGTGCTCAGATTTTGCAAGACCATGATAGCAAGAGAAAAGCCACATCAAAACCATTTGGAATGTTTTTCCAGCAACAGCAGGGGAGACTGGGGCAATTATAACATTTTTTTGTTTTCATGTCAGTACACAAAAACCTCTGAAACCATTTGAATACGATTTTTTTCTAGATAACTTGTATGTGTTCTATTTGTTAAAGGTCATCAATTGTTACAAACAGTGTCAGAGTCAAAATATTTATGGCAACACTAGAGGTTAGATGTTATATCTGCCCCATTATCTGGATATATTTGCCTTCGACAAACACCTGGATTGAGATAACGATTTAAGATCACAGACTTGAAAGTGTGACGAATGGTAAGCCAGCAAGTTAGCTTTGCCTTGCTAGCTGGTGGCTGTCCTAACCACACCAGTATCATGGATTTTAGACCTTGAGTTGGCTAAATTGGGACACTTTCCTGGTCTTGCCTAGATCATGAGCACGTACCTTGACCAAACAAGGCTGGTAAGTCTGCTGGCTAGCTTAACCCTACTGGCTTGGCTCGGTGTGTTAACATGGGCAGCAACTGTGAACTTTGTTTCACTTTATTTAGACACTGTCTGGTCGACAACATACACATTGCCCTGAGCGAGCAAAATGAGACTAATTAAAGTTTTTCCATTTTTGGAAGAGGTATTCAAGAACGTAAAAAGATAGCTGAATTTCACGCTGGGAGAGATTGCAGCAGGTATCTCAAAACAATAAATAACAATTACTGAACTTTGTCATCTTTTGTTAAAATGAGGGCAGGCTAGACGTTAGAGTGACTTTACTTGTGATTAACTTGTGAGGTACATGTGGTATTACAAGACAGGACAGGCATGGGCTAAACGGTTAGCATGATCATGTCAGTAGATATCTCTGAAACACAATACACAGACGTCTGACATAACTTTAAAATGATTCATTCTTCACATTCTGTTCCTTTTTTTTTTTAATAATTCAAACTTATATTCTGGCCAAATCTTACATATTGCTCATTATAGCTTAACACATGTACATAGATTTTTTTTTAGTTGATGTTAAGTCTAAAAGGGGAAGTCATTATATGCACATGTGCTTTTGCAGCTGCCAGAGAGGAGCGAGTAGCATGGATGCCAGAGGCCATGTAGTGGAGGAGCAATTGAGTGCTTGGAGATAATGAACATATGTGTGAGTGCAACTCAAGTGGCAACTACTTGTGGGGAAGTAACCCTCAGGAAGAAGGGGCCATAACGACCATCTGTTTCTCTTCCAGATATGAGCTGGTGTGAGAATATCAATAGAAATATCTAAACTGTGAGCTGTGACGGCTGTGCATTTAGTCTGGTCGTGGGAGATCAACAACAACTAGAGCAATTTTACCCCAAAGTATTAACCTCTCTGAGTGGAAGGTTTCCATGGAAATCTCATGTTCACTGACACTTCCTTTGCCAGAGAGTGTGCTTCTTAGGTGAGCCAACGAGCTGGGGAGGATAATTAAAGTTAAGGCTGCTTTTTATTCTTACAAGATTTTGACAGTTTTGCAGATTTGTTTGTGCAGTAGGTCTAGAGAAAGTCAAGAAAAAATTCACAAACTTAAAATGACTAAAGTCCAGGCTTTCTGTTGTTAACTGTGGTGGAAGTTGCAGGTTCAACAGAGAGTTTAGCTAACTACCAAATTGATGTGAATGAACTTTGATCTATGACTGGTTGGGAAATCTTATATAAGAAATTTAAGAAACAGCAAATCAATTCTAGTTTTTACAAGACACTGAACAATTAAGACAAACTTTATGAGCTATATTGCAACACTGTCTGACAAAATGCACACTGTTATTATAGTGACTTTACTATCAATAGATTGGATGGATGACCTGATTGTCCTGGAAAGCCTCTTTCTCTTGGGAATGCAGGTTTTCAAGGTTTTCAAAAAGCGACCTCTCATCTCCCCTGTAGCGGCCCTCTGAGGCACCTCAATAACCAAAGTGCCATTCTACCAGATGGTAATGCTGACTGGAAGATGACCTGATTGGAGGTGATTATACATCTGGAATGGTCCAACAAACCTGGGGATCAGACTCCCTGCAGACAGCTGCAGAAAAAGCCTTTTTCTGAATTGCAAAACAAAAACCTGGACCATCAACCCCCCAACCCCCCTCTGCACTGTCCTCTGAACTGTAATGGCCTGTGCATTTATGACTATCAAACCGCCCATCCTGAAGCAGCGTAACCGATTTTAGAGGTGTCAGGGGAAGGGACAACGAGAGGAGTGAAAGATCCTTTTTCATTCACCCCCTCACTGTATGTAAAATGTGGAGTTTCAGGCTAAAGGTGCCTCACTGGTGTTCAGGCTGCTGCACAGGACATCTGTTCTCTGGCTGCCAGCCAAAACCAGTGTGTTTCACAGTGTGGCGCATGTGGGAACGAAGGCTGGTTTTCACCGCCGTGCTCCAAGGCATACAGATTTATCTCAGCTGATTGTCTGTCCTTTATATGCACTCCGTGTTGTGTATATAATAAATGATGAATAATGAATAATAGTCTACATAACTGATTTCAATCTCCAGCCCCCTCCACAGATGAGTAGCCATGTAGAGGTACTTCAAGTGTAAAGGCCAGGTGTTATTGACGTTACTAGGACACATGTGTCAGAGCTTTTCATATTAGTCAGCTGATTACTTCAGTGAAAGCTCTTTATCTATTGGATTTTACAAGTTACATACAGCAGACATAGACACCCAATTAAACAGGGGACTGAAACTTGGTGTGGCCTGCTGACAAAAACTCAAGTCTATTCTGTGCACAGACATGACTGTCAGGAAACTGAGATTCCCATACAGCTCACAATAAACCGGCCATGTTTCGAATAGCTTTGTGCACATTAAATGTGTCACAGACAGGTCACACACAAAAAAACCACCTTCATCCAAATTGGATAGAGATCAAAACTAATCTTTCTCACAGAAAAACACTGATAAAAAATGACCATATTTTCCTCTGAATTGTTCCCAAATGGGTGCTTGAGAAAGAAAACTAGCTTGAGGCAATATTTCTGTGTGCATTCATGTCGGCGTCAAAGAAAACAAAACGGCGAAGAAACTTAAATGCACAAATAATAAAGTCCAATTAACACACTACATCCTGCTTTCATCATCTGAGAAATATTTGATCTCTTGTCTTCAATAAATCCTATCTAAGGACTGCTGCAGATGATGTGACAGGAAAGTCAAACGGCGTTTAAAATCTCTGGGTGTCTGTCTGTGATGGCTCAAAGAGTGGGTCAGGCTGCCTCTCTGACCAGGTCAAACTTATTGAGCTACTTACAAAGCTCTGGTTTAAATTGGCCCTAATACAAGCATTTGGCCTTAAATCTCCAATCGTCTGGGACCTAAAGCTGCATCACAAGGACAGACATGGTTCGCCTCTGTGATCTGAGAGAAAATGAGCATCTCCTCACAGATACATGTCTGCAATGTCTGGTGTGCTTGTTAGTTAGTAGTTGGCCAACCATCACTGGTATATTTTAACTGTCAGAGTTGTAAATGTATCCAGTAGAAGCTATCAGGGACATTTTTAGACACTATGTGTCCTAACATTGCCTTTATAATTTCGACATTTTACATTTGGATGAATACACATATTTATCTGACTGCATGATGGTACCCAAATGATTTTAAAAAGATTGGTAACATAACTACAACGCCTGAATTGAGCTTGGTATTTCCACTTCAGTTTGACACTTGACACTTAATGGCTGCCTGATCTGATGCCTAGAAGCTACAGATAAACTATTCAATATTTCCAAAGCAAACTGCCTTTAAAATGCTGGACATTTAGTCAGTGTCAAAAGGGTGTTGACGTGTTAAATTTACATCGTATACTAGAATATTGACCCAGGTCTCTAATGTCTCCAGTCCACAGGCTACAGGGCAGATTGTCAGGTAGTTACTAAAATATGGTCTTTGAATGAAATAGCAGCTTCCATTTCACAGGAGCTGCTTTAGCAATAAATCAAGCTATTTCTTTCCACAGGAAACAAATATTGTTTTTGGCTATGCTAGCGGCGTGGCTTTAGGGAAGGCAACATTTGTTATTCAGACTGTTGCTCTGGTCCAGACTGAAATACCACAAGAAATACTGGATGGATTGTTGAAGAATTCGCCATCATAATGTTGACACTGAACTTTTACATTTTACATTTTTTTACATTTACATTTACATTTTGTTATACTGTAGTTAATTATGCTTGAAATCCTCTGACTTTTCTTTATACACTATCATAATGCTGACTTTTTTTGTTTTTGGCAAAAGGTCTAAATAGTTTTTGGATTGACTGCCTTTACATTTTTCTGTACTACAGGCATGCGTGTTCCCCAGAAGGTGTATCCTGAAGACTTTTGAGTTCCTCTGACTATTCGTCCTATGCCATCATAATGCTGACATGTTTGTTTTTGGTCACATGTCTAGACAATCATTAGACTACCATGAAACTTTGGTGTAGACATTCATGTTACCCAGAGGATGAATCCTGTTGACTTTGGTGATCCCCAGCTTTTTCCTCCAGGACCATTGTGAGGTGGAAGTTTGTGGTTTTAAATGAAATATTTTGACATAAAATCACCATGCAATTTGGTGCAGACTTTCATGGTCTTTATCAACTTTTTTTGTGTACCCCTGAGCAATCATTAAGTGTCACCCTCAGGTCAAGATGTAAATTGGTCCAATACTTGGGTTTACTTATCTAACACTATCTCTTTGGTTTTCTTTACAATGAGCATTGTAGCCTCACAGAGCCAAAAGCAACTGTACACTCTTAGTCGTGTTACCTTCTAATACTGTTTGGCAGCAATATAAGAAATTTAAGGTTAAAAGTTTAACTTCAAATAATTGATTTGATTTTTCCAAAGGACATGCAATGCACTTTCATACAAAAGAAGAATGAAACTGGCTTTTCATCATGCTGGAGTTATTAGCCGTTACTATGATGATGGAAATAACAGCCTTCCAGCAAAAAAGATGGAAATCTGGAAATCTTTTTCTTGCAATTCTTAAGGTTACAGAGGATGCCAATATTTAACAAACAAAGACACAATGCACTATTGTGTTTTTATCATTATTGAGATTTTTTCTGTGACAGCTACATTCAGAGGCGTAAGAGGAGATGAGCATTGTTTGCAAGTGACAAAGGACAATGAGCAGGCAAGAAGAACGGAGTGTGAAATTGTGTGCGTAGGCATGTATACACTTTTCATATTAGTCTGCAGGTATTTATTCCAAACAAATGCACACCAGCTGATTTCACTGATTAGTTCTCTCAGCTCTCCAAGACACATGGCTGCCTATCTCTTGCCTGTATTGATTTTTATAGAGGGTAATAAATGTTGTCTGACTTAGCCAAACTCCAGGTCACTACATTAAGCTATAAAAACCTTACAACTATCCTACTGTGGGATGGGAAAACACATAAAAAGACACATAAGAATCTCAGAGGAAATCCTTCTACATATTAAAACGGGAATAAAAATGTCATGGTTAGTGGTCAAAGCTCTTGTCCTGGCGTTTTATGTTTAACTAAGGCCCTTTAAAGAGATGGGCCAACATTGTCACACTGCAGTCTCTACCATTGTTGAGGCCAATCCCTTTTTTGCAGTGGAGGAACAGCATCCTTTTATGTGTCGTACTTAAAATTGTTTCGACAGTGCATTTCTGGCGAAGTGCACCCAATGTAAAATTCAGAGCTCTCCAGTGTTTTGCCAGTGGCTTTATTTACAATAATTACGGCAATATCTCAAAATTAATGATTTATTGATCTTTATTTTCTGCATTTTTTATTATATACTTGACATATTTCTGTCTGAGCAGCTGCAAATTCTTTTGGGCGAGGTAACATTCTGTGCCTATTACATACCTGAGAGACATGACACCATGGGTGAAGGGGGCCAACAGGAGGGAGCAACAGTATCTCTATCTCAGCATTTGCTTTGGTGTAAAATCTGCATCACAGCAAAAGACTTTCTGTGATTAAGGTGCAAAGCTTTTAATGTCTGGGCTTGAATTTTCCTATGGGTGCCATGGGTGAAAATTCAGTCTTGTCATAAAAACTAGGCCACTGTTGCTCTTCCCAGATTTCACCTTCCTCTACTCTTGTGTAAAACTTCAGCTTTCAGGAACGTACAATGCAACTTGGGGGAAATATGATTAGAGATTCTTAGATGAGACGGAAGGCCTATGAACATAGGGGGAAGGGTGGGAATATAAAACCATATCCTTATGTAACCTGTCTGTGGAGAAGAAGGGGAAAAGATAAAGAGAGTGTGCATGAGAGGGAGAGGATTGTGGAGTATGCAAGCTGAGGATGACAAGATATAACTCATCTGTGGATAGGATGTTTTTTTTTTTTCACAAAGTGCCTATATGAGGCTCAAATGTTTCATTTCTGAAGGGTCTTCTGAAGTCCCATCGGGAGCTGCCACCATAACACTGCAGAGACGCTGTAATAATATTTTCTTGAGAAAATTGTGTGTGTGTCTGTGTCAGAGGAGAGCCCAGTGAGATAAATAGGTAGAAACTATGCAGCAGAATCAGATATTAATGTAAATGTATATCATGTCTAATGTACTTCACATGATAACAAGGTTTCTTTTATGTTGCTTTTTTATCTCGCCCTGTAGTCATGGCTGATTCTCTTTCCTGTGTCAATTTGCCTGTCATGTTTTTATCACGGAATGTTGATTAATGTGCAGAAAATAGCAGGCTTAGAGAGGAAGAATGTATTAGTCAACGAAAATAATGCCTCCTTTCTCTGGAAGCTGGTATAAAAGGCAGCGGGAGCAGTGGTGTGGCAGTGGTGGCCAATGCTATAACGAGTCTCATTTACATTTGAAACGGCAAAATAGCAAAGAAGGCTACTGGGGAGACGGAGGAAGACGAGACAGAGAATATGTCAAGAAGTAAAAATGTATCCCCTTAGATTCCCTCACAGCCACTGTGCCTGAGCAATCACACAGCAGGCGCAACGTCTCTTCTTTTCTTTGCTTTGGCTATGATGAAAACCATCATAGTGTTGTATTTATTTACGGATCACATGACTAAACACTAATTAGTAATAAATGCTCATAATAAATGCTCATTTAAAGAGAACACACTGATCTTTAACTCTTTTTAATGTACCAAACTATACTTTAAATGGCCGTTTCAGTTTCAACATAACAACATATTAACACAGTGGCAGAGTGTGATTCCCCTTAAATCAAATAGTCAGTGTTAATCAGCATTGCCTAAGATTAAAATTAGTAAGTACAGCACTACTCTGCAAACCAATCTAGAAAAATAAAACAAAGCAACAATGCCAAACACTGGTGTTACATTAACTTCACTGCATAGTACAAAAGGCATAATTAAATTTGAATCCAATATCTAATTTTCAGTAATCTTAAAGGGAACTATGCCTGTTTTCAAAATCCATCCATCCTATCCCTATGGTCTTTAACAGTCCAAAATATTAGTAAACATGAGCAACTCTCCCAAATACAGAAAGCAGGGTTCTAAAACTCAAATTTGTGATGTCATACAGTATAAAGTCTGGAGCTGCTCCACAGACAATAAATTGGGAAAGATATTACAGATGACACTGAGAGCACCCAGGGGAATGTTCTGAGTATATGGGTACATTTCATTTTCAGCACTAAGAACACTACAACAGAATAAAGCTCATTAGGATACAACAAAAAAAAGGAAGAAAAAAAATAAACATTCTGTGGGTCCACAAAATCAGGCTCCAATTCATTGTATGTGAAGCAGCTCCAGACTTTATACCTGATGACATCAAGTTTGAGAATCCTTTTTCTTCCTCTGATAGAGAGTCTTGAGTTGTTATGTTGAATGAGCTGTGATAACCATTTTCATTGTTTTCACTTTCAATTTTTATTCAATGGCAGGTCACACCGCTAACATCATGATTAGTATAGTCATGTGATGCAGAGAAGATATATTCTTTATATTTCACTGTGAACGTTCTGCTGGCATACTTAATTACCATACTGCTGTACATACTGATTGAGTTTGTAAGTGTGCAGTGTGTTAGCATGCAGTTTGGACACAACTTATGTGTAGATCAAATGGATTACTGTATATGCTTTCTGATAAATTGAAATATACAGCCAAAAGAACTTTTGCTGAGAAAAATCCTCTGCAGCAGCCTCATGGTTGTGGTTGAAATAAAAACCTGTGAAGTACTGGGTCGTAGTGGTACGTCTGCCAGCATACCACATACCATATGGCACATAATGGCTCCTTCTCTGTCCTTGAGATGTTATGTACAACGCCACTGGCAAAAATAGCAGGAAATCTGAATTCTAAACTGCCTTTGTCTTTTCTCCAAATAATCTCCTGCAATTGCAGCCCTCCTGCTGGCAGCACTCCCAGATCCAGAGCTATAAGGATGCCATCAGCCCTGGTTCCGTGGTGACCATGGGGGGGGAGGCGGAGGTCAGCTCTGGCGAGCACTAAGTGTAGGAGCGGAGGATTTGTAAAGGCCTGCCAGGGATGAACGCATCGCTTTTGCCAATGAGAGGGTCCCGAGGTGACACATCGCTCTAGCTCAGCTCCACTGATTGAAGGACCCACGAAACATGGCTGTATGAGACTCTCTGTGGGGTGGATGTACTTTTGTTTTATAGAAAAATTTTACTGTGTGGTGTCAGAAAAACTAATGGCACTGAGAAAATATGAATGGTACTTAGATCATTGCATAAAAAGCAGTATTACACCTAAATTGGATGATCCTGTGGTAATCCATGATTACAGTAGCACTTAACCCAAAGTAGTGTTCAACTAGAGTGAGTTAACAGCAAAGGTAATACCTAATTATTTTCATGTGTTATTTGGTTTGAAGCTTCTGGGTGTAAGCAGGCTAATATCAAACCCAATATGAATGCCTATAGCTCATGAGGAAAATCACTTCAACTGGAAGCTAAGTTATTTGAGTGGTCATGTCACTTCAAAAGCATGTTGAATCCAACAACAAGAATGAAAGGACTCCAGCCCCACTGCCTACTGCGACCATTAACAGATGCAACCTGAGCATACTTCAGAGAGCAGCTCTTGGACGACAATAAAGGTTGTTTTTATTACAGAAGCATCAAAAGGTAATTTTGGATTGAAAGGATACACATTCCTAATTGAATAATCAGACATGACTGGTTTGCACCTATAGAAGCACCACAGCATGTTACCATACAGTGATCGTAGTCATGGCCATGTATTTAATTATATCGTAACAAACAGGTTTTGGATATGCAGCTTGGTAAGAATTAAAAGCATCCTTCTTCATTCTAACCTGCCTCAAACACAGTTCATATTGATTTCTTTTTTTTTCTAATTTACAAGCAAAGTAATGCAGTAGTTGGCAATTATTCAACTTGCTAAGTGTATCTGCTGTGTATACACAGGAGCATATGATGTCAGTGTTGAGGCCACTTTTTATTTCATTTATGGGTCTGTAAATTGAATAATTAGGTTGGTGGCAAGAATAATCCTTTTTACTTTCAGGGATTACAGCTGGTTCAATTAGAAATAAAAATGCTGCTGTGCTTTTGTCTCCAGCCAACTGTCTCCATTGTGTGGGACAACTTTCATCATTACCGTGACGCTTACAATGGAGTCTTGTAATTGTCTGTGTGCATACAGATTTTATCTACTATTAAGCCTTATTTTGGTTCATGTATTTATATTGTGTAGTAAACAACGACTGGCTTTTATAATGCATACTTTAACATCCAGCAAATCATGTTCAGTTTGTCTCCTTTTATGCTTCAGTGATGCTCCAGTAATTCTTTGTCTCATACACCACAATTGCACTAGTTTAAAGAGGACCTATTATGCTGTTTCAGTTTATTTTGGGTGTTTATTAGAACGTGTTTATATGACTTTAATGTTCAAAGCTGAGGAATGACTGTAATAGAGTACAGCAGCACTTTCTACTGTGAGAAATCACCAGTAAAGCTTCTAAACCAGACATGTTCCAGCAAGAATATGATTGGAAATTGGTGAGAAAGTAACAACAGCTGCAACCAAGATAACATGTTTCCCTGAAGTTAGCATGTAGCTACATGCAGCAATGTACTTGCAGCTGGGGACTGACTTTAATGAAGTCTAGTGGCACTTCTAAACCAAAATCTTTACAACCAAACATGTTCCAATAGGAATCTGAACCAAAATCAAGGAGAAATTAACAACCAAGATTACATGGGGTGCATTCCAAATCTCATACTTTTTACTTTTAGTAGGTACCGCAGCTGCCCTTAAAAAGTACATACTGTTGCATGCAGTATGCACACAATCGGGACATACTTCTTCCTCATAACACTACACCCTCTTACTCATACATTCATTACCATGGAAGTAAAACAAAATGCTGTTTCACAGATCTCACTTGAGGTGGAGGTCAACCTGGACGGCTCTGATGTTGTTCTTTTGCAATACGTAATATCTGCATACACAGTGAGTGCACTGACATATCTTTCGCTGTGCAGAGGATTGTGGGGCAGAATAGCAAGAAAAGCATGCTGGCATACGACAAAATCTGACCGGGTGTAGTAGAACATCCTGGTATTTCTGGCATACTGCATTTGACATACTATGTATTAGTACATTCTAAATCTTTCCCTGGCATACTAAATAGTATGGTAGTATAAGTACTGGATCACACAGATGTTTCCCTGATGTTAGCATGTAGCACATAGCAGTATAGGCTATTTAATGAAAACACTTGCAGTAACCTGCCTGGTGCAGATGAAGAAATATGTCACATGCTGACCTCAGCTTGTCTTGAAACTAGGAAACGCACTGGAAACGGTCTGAAGCCTGATGTTTTTCCCTACAGGGATTACTTTTACCTCATTATTTGAACCTTTGGCCACGTTTAATATAAACATCCGACACAGCAACATTAAATAAATGCCAGAAAATAAGGAACACCGTAGTAGGTCCCCTTCAATGTGCAGGCTTGTGTAGGAGAGAATGTGCAGTGCAGTTGATATTACATTATAAATCACTGGTCGTAATGTTCCTGCTGTATATCAAAATTTTTCACGAACACTTCCCACCTTGGAGGCTTCCTTCCCCCGCATTACACACGCTATGGATAAGTTTTAAGATGATACTGCTCTAATGCCTCACTTTAAATGACATCCAACACATTCCACACTAACGCATGACTGCATTTTGTCACACCGGGTAGCTCTGATACCTACACTTATTGCACTGAGCATTACATTAATGCACTTTGCAACTGAGGCCATTTGGTGCATTCAGTTTTAATGTAAAGTAAATGAATGCATACAGTATATGTAGTGCACGTTATCCAGTGTGTGCATGTGGATGTGTGTGTAATGGACGGGGTGTGAGGAAATCTTATAAGAACTTTGGCAAGTCCTGAAATGAGATACAGCAATAGTACTATGCATTACCTGTGACTGCTTCAGCCACGTCGCTCACAATACAATGCCTCCCTAGTAATTTACCAAAGCCACATACAGCACACAGATAGATAGCACACATAATACACCATACATACACGCATCTTGCAGCCCTCCCCGTCTTTATTTCACTGCTGACTGAGACACTCGGGGATGCTGACATTCACTGTGAGAGCTGACACTGTTTGATGAGTCAAGTCCTTCGCTGCCTCTGTTCAGAGGTCCTAAATATGCTTCCCTCAGGTATAGTTACACACTGTATGATGAAATCTGAGGCAGGGGTTTGAGGGAAGGTGTAATAAAAGGCTAGCACTTAAATTCTACTTGCATAGAGGTGGTGAAGAAGATTCTCCTCACTATGCTGGAACTTTAATCAGTGACATTTGAAATATGGTTAAAACCAGTTCAGGGTTCAAATGAATGAATGATTAATGTGTTTAATGGACCAAACCAGAGCTCCACTGGTATTCCTACAATGTGGCATTGCATGTTTGATGTCCTGCTTTGAAAAGAAGAGCAGAGCTGAAGCATCTGGTTTATATTCACAAGTCTCTGGCACAGTTTTGGTCCTTGACCTGTCTAAAATATTTTTCTCACTCCAAAAAACTATCTAGGTCTTTTTACTTTCAATTCACCCTCTTTCAATACACCACAGAGGAGGAACACCATTTTCTACTTTTCAAAGCACTTGCAGAGGATGAAGCATTAGCCATTGAGAATTGGCTCACAAAGATTTTTTTGTGCACGGACAATTCCATCAGATGTGACGCAACACTGACACAACGGAGCGGCTTTCAGGGGTTTCAAAGCAAGCGCTCCCTCTGTGGCTGATGGCTGTAGTGGAGCTGGAGCTCGGGTAAAAAATTGGAACAAGAGAAACAAACGCAAAGTGGTTTAAGTTGTTGGAAAAGTATTTACCGCGTCATCCCTAATTTATTTATCCATTTTTTTTTCCCATTAATAACGCCACCGTTAGGAAGAATCAGCAGAGATAATGAATGGTTAGCTTCTGCAGAACTGTGTGGGCAGCTTCCAAATAGTGCATGCTATTCCAACTCCAGTGGGAACATACTTGTGATACGGATATTTTTGTTTTATTTGGACATGGCTGCTGTCTGCTTTACCCAGTTTAACTACAAATGAATGAAATGAAGCCTCACAAGCTTTTATCTATCTTGGAGTAAGGAGGACCTTGTTAAATGACCACTGTGTACACGGATGTTTTGTTTGTCGCTCTTGGCTAACCCTGTGCTAAATGTCCTGACTACTGAAATGGGCAAACATGTCAAGAAACAGGATTAAAATTCAAATGCATGGGCAAGGGTTGGCGATTAGTAAGCCGACTGATTCTCCCAGTGTCCGCGGGTGGTTCTTCTCGCTTTTGTTATTGCCCCTTCTTTTTATGATATGAGCATTCTCCGTCGGAGTAGGAATGCAGGCAGTTTGTCTGAGCGAGTCTCCGAATGGTGGAGATGGCGTGGGTGGATGGCAGCCTCTGACTACAAATGAGAGCACACAAACGCTCCGTCTAATTCCTCACACATGTAATGAGCGAGTCCCTGCTATGCTCCCTTAAGACAACACACTACCAGCATAAACACACATACACAGACGCTCACAGACTTTAGTGCACATTCACTCCCACACACACACACACAGCAACAGAGAGACAAGAGCTGTATAAAGCATGACATTCACATGATTCCCACGCCCTTGAAATATTAGACATACAAGTAGCATGAAACATGTCCACGGTGGCATGCTAGAAATTGCTCTTTGTAGTCTGGCTTCCTACACATAGAAATCAAAGCACAGCCATGCTAATAAACGAAGGCCACACATGGATGTGACCACACAATTAAGTATTCAGGGCAGAGACTTTTAAACGAAGTATTGCCCTGGCCTCTGTCACCCTGCTGCTCTCAGTGTGAGACACCGATCTCTGCAAAGCCTCCAATGAAAAGCTACACTGAGAAGCTCACAGACCTGGTGTTAATGAAGGATTAGTAACACATGAGGGGTACAGGAATGAACGAATTGTTACCCAGCCTTGTTTTAAACAACCTGCCTTCCCTTCTAACCTGGACAGTTCTCTCACTCTCTTAGACAATCTCCATATAAAAAGGCTTTCAATGAGGGTGCCGTCATTTGATCCTGCTGAATGTTCTCTATCTCTGCCTCTAATGGAACACAGTTACACAGGTCTGGAAATAGAGCATTCACAATAAAGCTCTTGGCTGGTGCTAGAGTGCACACATATACAGGACCTCAACTTAGTGAACCTGAGCATGATGCTTAGAGATCCCATAAACAAAGCTAGGTGCTAAGCAAAACGATAAGAAGATAGTTATGACCGTCAGGCATGAAATGGATAGGGAGATCTACTTCGTGGTTGCTTATTCACTTGGTTCACTTCAAATCAGTTTTTTCCCAGTGCAAGTTCAAGTTCAGTCTTCTAGTGTACTGTCCATGCATAAAGTAAATGCTTACCCTGTGATGTGTGGCAGTGTGTCGGAGGAGAAGAGAGCAAGTGGTGCTTTGTCCCGTTCTATGAGCCACGTGGTGTACTGTCCACTTTGCTTGGGATGGAGGAACACAGCCATGTCCAGGCTACAGGGACCCTGTCCCCCCCACAGCCAAGGACTAAGCACCCAGGGGCCGCCAAAGGCTGAACCGTTCACCCAAAGGAACTGACCTGAGGGAGAGAGAAAGACAAAGAACTTCAGAGCACATACAGAGCAAAGCCACAGAAAGGGTGCATTATAAGAAACATAGAAAGACATTGGGTGAGACACTTATGGGTGCTGCTAAACGCAGATCAGAAGTAGCGAGGAAGCTTGAAAATGATCAGCAGTTATAATCTCATGAACATAAGGTGCTGTTACAGTATGTAAAGAATCCAGATGAGTGACGGGCTGTGATTTCAAACAGTTTTGAGGCAACGGCTGAGAATATCACTTGATGAAAATGCATGAAATAAAGCTGCTTTGAAAAAGAGCAGTCAATGACATCCCTTGCACAAAAAAAAAGGGGGTGGCGGGTGAAAAATCAAAGCACAGTTTTTTCCTGGCTTTGATATGAAGTCCCATTTCACTTTCAAACTTATTGCGCTCATTCAAGCAGGAAGTTCATCAGAGGCTGAAAGTTGTGTGTGTGTGTGTGGCGGGGAAGCACAGAGCATCTCAACTTGAAAGGAGGAAAAATTCATTTTTAATACACCCATTTAAAAAAGTAGTGTTGATGAGGGGAGGCTAAGAAACACAAAGCAAAAATCTTGCAGAGTAGTTGATTTTTCAAAAATCATTCTCAGGCAGCGTGGTGATTTTTCCCTGATGTCACTTCTTATTTTGTTTGTCGCTGTAGAGGTCGTAAGGTGCCCTCGCTGCACAAGGTACAGTTGTAGAGATAAATCTGAACATCTTTTTTTTTTTTTAAACTCAGGGTTGATATATTTCTTTTCTTTCCTTTTTTAGTTGGTTTCCATTACCAGGCTGCATGCTTGCCTCTGGATAATAGTAAAACCAGCATCCCAAGAGTCAGATTAGAGAGTACTTCCTTAACTGGGACACACATGTCTCCTTGTGTATGTCAGCTGCTGCAAACAGCCTTTTGCCATTAGTTGTGTATATGCAATTTTATATTGGTACTTGAATCAGACAGAGGAAGGAAACTGGATAAACAAAATCAAATAAATAATATAATTGAATTTGGGTCTTTAATTCAGTCTGGATCAACACCGATGTGTGTCATAACTACTTTATGTCTAGCGACTTACTGAATAACTAATTGTGAATGCTTGTGTGTGCAAAGCGCAGGGTTACAACTCCTTCTGAAACATCCAATTCAAGGACTTTTTAAAAAGGATTTTTCTGGCCCACTTCACTCAAAGAGTTTGAGCCACAGATCAAGGTAATTACTGTTAGAACACTGAGTATTTTAGAATGACAACAAACAGGCTTTACAAAAGCTCGCAGTCAACAATAGAAAGAGAGAGGGAGGCTTGAATGTGTGAACACTTTTCAATTGTGCTGTGTAGGTGGTGGCAGGTGGCGCGTGAAACAATGATGCAATCGCCGGAGACACACATGCAGACAGCAGAACGTAGCCTATTTACTAACCTAAAGTAAAATTAATGCCTCAAGCTGCATTTACTGGGGTCCAAGCAGATTGAAAGTATTTAAATGCTTGTGTCTTTTTTAATTGAAAAAAAGCAATGTTCCTTAAAATTATTAATGGTGGGCATCATTATATGTTGATGCTCTTTTGACATATATAAATCTACTTTTCATAATATTTTATGTGGCTTATGACCTTCTGTGAAAACATTTTTCACCTGACTACATTTACATTGAATTTTATTTTGTTCAAGATCTGGAAAGCATCCCATGTCTATTAATATATATAAAAAACAGTCCTACTATGTGAAAAGTGTCAAGTTTCAGACCACCTTCAGGATGGCAGAGGAGGATTTGAACACCTAACCTTTGCATCATAAAACCATCACCTTACCCCTCAACTATCAAACACATCAGCTCATCATTTTTTTTTTTTTTTTTTTTTTTGATCACAGTAGATTTCAGCAGGATGAATTATAAACTGAATGAAGTTCTTTCTGCCTGAGATTTCTCGCAGAGATTTAATTTGAAAGTTAATAAAGTAGCACATCATATTGCACATCAACTTTTAAACCACGAGAGTTAACAACAGATGGGCAGAAACAGGAAATCTACCCAAGAGCAGGTACTTTCCTGACAACTCACCCAGTGGCTCCAAGGCCAGGAGGCCAAACCAGCTTCAAAAGCAGAGGGCAGAGAGAAGGAAGTCATAAAACTAACAATATTCACAATACTTTAACTGTTGGGGAAACAATCCTTAAAAAATCACATATTAACCTGTTGGTTGCTGGTGTATTGTTGTAGAAATGTGCTCAGGAAGTCTAGTAATTGCCAACCTGGAGATTCAAATCTTGAACCTCTGTATCCCCAGAGCAGATGACTGACTCACTGTGCCACCAGAAAGACATGTCCTCTTACACATCCTCCCACAACATGAGGCAATAATAAGACCTGCAGAACTGGGGTAGTTTTTGTTTTTTCAGTCTTAAAGGGATAGTTTGACATTTTGGCATATTCGCCTATTGCCATAATCCCTATAGTCACATGGGTAGGTACATTACCTTTAATTGTCAGTGCCTGCTGTTCTGAGATCGGTGGGGCAGAGCTGCCTGCTGCTCAGCGCACAAAATAGAGGTAAATGGTACAGCCCCCTCTCTCCCTCAAAAATAATCAAATACACCATCAAATGACTCCAAAATGCTCTTGTGGTTACATGGCTTGCACACTCCCCACGCTATGAAATAATAACATATAATTAAGTAACATTACAACACATGAAGCAAATACTCGGAACTACTTTCTTGTGTTGTTGTAAATCATGGTTTACACATGTATTGTAAAAGGTTGTGGTTACACGCTGAAGACTTGGAGCAGAGTGAAGTTTCACATAGTAACAACCAAAAATATGGACAGAATGAAACAATGGCTATTTGTGCTGGACATCAACACCAACACGCCTGTGGAGCTGGTCTGGAAAATGTTTTTTTTGGTGGTGGTGTACTGGGGTGGCCTCCTAATTTTCTCTAATTGAGGGGGACAAAATATTAGGAACACTTTTCAATATACTGCACTCCAGTATACCAGCACCACCCATTATGACCTCAATAATAAAGTAGAATAATCACCTTTCTGACAATGTCAACAAAAACAGAAAATGTAAAAGCTTTGTAAATGTAGAATATGTGGCAGAGCTGTTGTTTTGGATTGTATTAGACTGCACAGGTGTACCTAATGAAGTGGCCCTTCCAAAACCTCTCTTCCTCTGTATATTCTGGCTCAAATAAATAAGGTTCTGGGTCTTGGTTAATATAAAATAAATCATCATCGTCATCCACCAGAAAGTCCACCATGATCAGCAGTCGGCTTCTTCTCAACAAACTTGTTTTGATAATGGGAGCAGCTGCACTAAACATACACTGTTTGAAATCACTCCGCCCACCAAGTACCATATGTCTGGAATGTAGTTCCAGCTGTGCATTTGGCTTCAAAACAACTCTGTCTTGTAATATTACATTATTATTTCATAGCGTGGTGAATGTGTAAGCTACAAGTTGTCCACAGGAGCGTTTTGGAGTCATTTGATGGTGTATTTGATTAGTTTTGAGGGAGAGAGGGAGCAGTGTAGCAAACTTCTGTCCCAATTCAGTGTATGTGCTAAAAAAATCAGCTCTCAGGACATACTGATGATTTATAATGATTTTTTTGAAGCTTGAAATGTGCAATGGCTTGTAATAAGCCATGGCCTCTTTGGGCAATCACTACCAAATTTTATTCATCAACTAAGTCATGACCCCAGATGGCACAAACTGAATGTCGTATCAATCCCTGTAGCTGATTATGAGTGTGATAGAAACTTTTCGCATTTGTGGCACCCTCTAGTGGCAGAATAGCCCAGGACTTGTTAGCAAAGCACTGACAAAGCATCTGCACATGAGCAATAAGGTTGGTTATAATTGTTTTTGCCATTTTTGATTTATGTAAAATTAGTATTTATATAAAACTGAACTTAAAGACAAATGTTTAAAAATGTATAAATTCAAAATGGTCTGATGTGTGGAAATTTCCTGTAATACTTTGGATCTATTAGATGATTCTGCCATAGTTTTAGGAGAACTGGAACAATGGTCTGGGACAAGTTCGTGCAAATATGATTTACAGAAAATTTAGAAAAGAAATTTGACACTTTTAGAGCAGAGGACCATTGGAGCAAAGATGCAGATGAATTGAGAGATTAATACAGTAAAAGATTTTCCGCTCTAAGACAAGCCATTTGTTTTAGATGTTTGCTGGAACCAAACATTTATTGTCACAGCACCACCTTGAATTCATTGTGTATTTTTTGTGCCTGTGGGTGGAATTTGCAACCCTTCTGCTAATTTTAATGAGTTTTTGTCTTATCGTTTTTACTTAATATTTTTATAACAAGACAATGGAAAAGGAGAAAAAAGAAAGAAAGAGAATGAGAACAAAAACAATAGGGCTCCAGCTCCAGTCACTGCTTGGACCCTGAACATATCATCTTCTATTACTTTCTATTCTTACACCTAATACATAATTTCAAGCTCTTACAATGAACTATGTCTATTTATGTCAATTTTTTCAAAATCTTAATTTGTTCCCCCAAGTTGACAAACTTTCAAGGCATTTTAAAAATCCATTGGGGCCCAAATCTGATTTAACTAAGCAACAAATTTTCCAAAGCTTCTTAACTGTCATCTTGTTCAAATAGCTGGAAGGGAAAAAACAGAGACCATTGAATTTGGCATTCAATTTGAAATAAAAGTCAACAGTGGACTTTTTTGTAGACATGGGCTGGAGAAATCATTACTCCCTCCTTTTATCCTTCCCTGATATCCAATGCTTTCCCTCATCCCCCGAGGTGGCTGAAAAACTGATGAATTTAGAGGCCTTCAAATTGAAGTGCTCCAGTTAAGCCTCATTTGCTTTTGCTCTACCTTCCACATTTGCATGCTCCTTCCACAAAAAGGTCCAGACAATTTGGCAAGGACAGTCCGAGTGTTTAAAACAAGTTTGCCAGCAATGTGGACTGCTAGCATTTACCACATGCCCAGCAGCGATTTTATATAAAGGCTTTAAGGCTAAGCCTGGAAGAGCTCTGGGCCTCAGGCAGAAACCTATTAACTCTTGTTTCCCAGTCCAAATAAGATGAAGAAATACCTGCTTGGGAGCAATTATCGGCAGGGTACAAATTATAACGGCAAACTGCGAAGGAAAGACTGTAATTCCATTAGTAGATTTCTGCCTCAGCTTCACCTGTGAATACTGCTGCCTAACAGAGCTTGATGCCCTCATTTACTGCATCACGAGGTCTGGTTCAACTGACTGTCTGCCCCAATCTGCATGGTGCAACATGATCACTGGTAGGGGTTTAAGCAGTATAGAAAGGGATGATCATTCAGTGGCTGATACTAAACCCAGCTTCGCATAAAAAAATGGAATTGAAATTCATGCTGTGGATGTCACCCGTCTTTGAGATTAGTGTTCTTGAGCCATTAATGACAACCTGTGGGGATCCACTGAAAGTAGGCCCATCTATTGCGTGTCAGGACTTACAACTCTTCTTTCAATGATATCTTTCTTTACAAACTTTCTTAATGGAAAAGATTACAAGACTCTGTTGCGAGGAACTGTCAATAACTACTAACCCACTCCAGCACTTGTATTCTAGTCGGTCTGTTTTGCTACACTTAATGGACTTTGTTGAAGGCAATTTCTTATTTATCTGTGAAGTTTAGACTCCATCAACAGTGTTTATAAAATGGCACTTGATTATTGCCCCTTCCAGCAAGAAGACAAGTCCCAGAAAAAGCAGAGGCAGAAACATTTCAATCCAAAGTGATAGTTGTATTCTGTATCATTGAATCAAGCTGGTAAACACTTTCTCGCTCTCTGTGCGGTTACAGATTCAATCAACTGAGGCTCTTGTTGACATAGCATACCAAATCAGGCCAACTGTTGGTGAGAGCAGAATTCCCTCAGATAATAAAATTGCAGCTAAAGGCCTGAGAGAAGGAGAAAAACAAACCATTCAAATTGTGTTCTCTGCCAAATCCTCTTATAACATTATGCATTTACCCAAGGCCAGCACAAGCTTTTTGGGGTCCCAACAATTTGAATGTTTCACATTTTAATGTATGACCCATTCATTGGCGCAACAGAGTGACAGCTTCCAGTGTAGAGAGATGGAGTAAAAGTATGTCCAGCTTACTGATAAACACCCTTCTTGTGATAGTTTCTTTTCTGCCACAGTGATTTTGATTTAAAACCTGCAATCAAAATTTTTGGCCACTTGGGGGCAGTGGAAAAAACTTTTGAAGACAACACTGACATATCCTCACCTTTTAAACTGACATGGCGAACTTTTCAGCAAACAGTTGCCTATTTATGCCTCCAGCAGTTACAGAGCAGCATTACTGGTCATCTGAAGACATATTTCTGGTCTCCGAATGAATTCAAGTCCAATATTCAATCTATTTTTGCTCAGTTTTCAGCCTCTATAACAAAATTCGAGGCACCTCTAAATCAACCAAAGACTTCATACATATATAGATCGTTAAGGAAAAAAAAAAAAAAAAAAAAGGCACAGCCCCTGTTAAGCCACCCACTGGTTTGTGGCCTTAAGTATGGCATTTGTCGTAATCTTGTTTTTTTGACCCAAAAGTAGACATATTTTGACAAGAGGGTGGAGCTGTGGAGGAGTGAGGGATCTGACGTATAGGCTGTGGTGACGCCCCACAGACTGCCTATCACTAAAAGCAGCCAAGAACTTAACTTTAAGCCTTAATACAATGCGAATGGGTGACTTGTATGAAAATTTACACCTGTATAGCTGTCATGAACGGAGAAATTAGCTTTGGGGCAGCACAACAAGCTGTAAACACAATGCAAATAAACCATTATCTTACAAAGCTGCAATGGTAAATGAGTTAGAAACCAGTGGCGTATTTACAAAACCAGCAGACACAGCAAGATGAGCATTCTTCTGGATGCCTGCGTCTGGTTTCCTGATGATTAAGTAAGTTCAAAATTCCCTTTCTGTTAGCTCTTTTTTTTTGGTCTATACCAACTCCTGAAGTGAATATCTGGCTCTTTTGCTGCCAAATATTCCACTATGTTCACCACCTAGTCTCTTACCGTGCCTGTCTGCTATTTTGTGCTGAGTATGTAGTGCAGAGTGTTTTTTAGAGCTGTGTTTGACAAGAATGACACTATTAGAGCAGTGAGAGTGAACCGGCACAGCAAAGTTGTGGAGTAACTTTACATTGAGCTAAAACTCACCAAAAGCTCTTAAATACCTAAGGGGAGCTGCTGATTTAGCTGACATTTCACATTGCCCACATTGTTGTCACATTGTCAAGCTTTTTCACTTCCGATCCGATACCTATATTACAGCCTTGAGTTTTGGCGGATACCGATACCAATCCGATCCAAGCGCATATTATACATATTCACTTATTTTGTTGTCAGTCATGTTAGAAGGAATCTGGAAATCCATCAATTAAAAAAAAAAAAAATTCTTCCTTTACCTCTGGAGGCACAGCCCGGAGTTTTTCAACTAACGAAAGTGCAGGCGCCTCAGCGATCGCTCACGCCCTTTACTTCCGGCAGTGCCCCCAGGAAATCGCTGTGTTATTTACAAATACTTTGGGTAGAAAACCAGCAGAGTTTAGGTATATATCAGATTTTTGACGTCACTATATCACCGTGTAGACTAATCTGATGTTTGTTAAGTCTATAAACGAATGACTGAACAAACGTTACTATTTCTGTGTGCACGTTTTGTAAATAACATGGTTATTGTAGATTAGCTGGGCTAACCGTTCGCTGTTAACGTTAGCTGTTAGCGGTGTATGTAATAACCATAGACTCAGATTCAGTAATTACAGAAAAATGAAAGGCGTCCAAAGGCATGCTTCATCCGCAAAGGATGTGACAAACAAATTTGCCTGTAGTTACCTTTAAAGCCAATTGCCAGGTAGTAGGTAAGGAGCCTACCACTTATTAATGGTGCAGACAGTCTCCCAATAGACTGATGTACAATCAGTGCCTGAAAATTAGTTGGTATCTGCTAGTTAAATCTTCTTAAATGCATACAAAGCTTAATATAGCAGGATAATATACCTCACTGCAGAGTTTTGACTGTAAAATATTCAGTGGGTGGCCAGAAGACCAGATAGATGACAACTAAAAGGCACAGTGTTTTTGTTTTTGTAATAACCACCTCTCACTGCAGCACTGATCATTAGATGAGCAATTAACAAAGTACAAGCAAATTGTGCATAATTAGTGAATAAAATCAGATAGCGTTATTATAAAAATAAAACAAATCTGAATAACTGAATAACACTGGCCAATATTTACACACTGGTTACCCACTATGAATGCAGCTCACTGTCAGAAAAAGCAAAGAAACCATGACTTGGAAGAGTGCTTAAAAGCATATTAAATATATTAACCATCTGGAGCAGGGGGGGGCACTAAACACTGCAAAATTTATCTGATTCATATGAATGATTTCACATGCTTTATTGTGTGTTGTGCTTTGTTGTAAAAAACTGAATATTTTATAGTTAGAGTTAACAGCGGTAGAGGCTGCGTCTGAATAGCATGTAGATATACTAACTGAATACCATCAATATTAGGGAGTATTTGATTTAAATTTGCATGTACATTTGGATACAGCCTCATTGTCCATATAAACATAATAAAACATTTCATGTGAGTACAGATAATTTGCCTTAATTTACACCCTTTCTTCAATCTGAAATTTCAAGTTGGAATTTTTTTTAAATCCTTTCTCACTGAAACATAAAAAACACAAAGACAAAAATCAGGGATTGTAAAAAGACTTAATCAAACCGTCTGGGAACAGACCTTCCAGTCCTGGACAATTGTACTGTGGTAAATTAAATGTGTATTCAGACTTCAGGAACATTTAATTGTACAGGGCTGCATAAGTTGAGAAAAGCTTTGGTAACCACTAGAGACATAAGTACTATTGCTTTGCTCTTCTGTCACAAGGACAAGTGCATGGCTGCTGATTTGTTTCATGGTTTGTTTTTCTTATTTTCTTATGTATGTTATAATATTATGTGAAATGACACTGTCTCCATTAAAAATACATGCAGACTTGAATATAAGCAATGTATGTCAAGATGTGGCTTCTTTTTCCATAATTGCTAGAACCTCTGTACATAATCCATTATTTATTTGTACTGCACAGCAAGTCCTCCAACTCATACAGCTACATAAGCTATTTGTTCCTAACCTCTCATACAAAGAACGGGAGTGTTTTAAAAATAGCGACCCTACTGATAGCAGGAGATCAACACAAAAGTGACCTATATGACAGTTAACGTTTGTGAAATGGTCGCAGTTTGGTTTTGTTCATTAAATAAAAATACTTAGGTTTTAAGATCTATCGAGTTTCAAAGGATGTGCGGCCAGCACCCTGGTGCCAGACACCACAGGAAACCCCCAGAGGTCTTGTGTCCATTTCTTTACATGTCAGAGCCTAGTCTGGTGTAGGGAGACCGCACCGTGGATCAGGGGTATCCTGGGGTACCAGCACATCCCACGCATGCTCCATCAGATTGGGGTCTGAGGAAGTTGGAGGCCTGGTTGATGCCTTGAGCTCGTTGTCATGTTCCTTGGGCCATTCCTGTGTGACATGGCGCATTGTCCTTATGGTGAGGGCTGCTGCCACCTGAGAGGGCCTTTCCCATGAGAAGCGATACTTGGTCTGCAGTTGTGTTTGGGTGGGTGGTGTACGTCAAGTGGCATCCACATGAATGCCCAGACCAAAAGTTTCCCAGCAGAAAATTGCATCGTAACAAGATTATCAGTGTTATTCATTTCACCAGGCAGGGGTTTTAATGTTTTGGCTGTTCGGTGTACATGATGTTATGAACATGACGTTGTACCAGCAGTTGCCAGAAGAAAATGTTGGCATTGTATTATCCACAAACCATCAATAGGTTACATTTGTACGTTTTGCTTGTGACATATCAGTGTTTCTAAAGCAATGTAATATATGAGCTGACTATCTCCTTGAGGAAGAGGGGATGGCTAAAAAACAACAACCAACACAACCGGTTGTGTTTTGGCAACCCCTTGGTGTTTTCACCAGCAGCTTTTTAGGCACTAAACGCTGGTGTTTTTTAGTGACCCTTCCCTCATTTTCCACTGAGAACAATGCCTAAAAAAGCATTTTTTCCTGCAATGTTAGTGTCTGGTAAAGTGATTGTTTTTTACTGAGAAATCATTGTGTTTCAAGCTAAAATAGTGTCATGAAAACCTGTGCAAACTTGTGAAACGGTATTTTCCATATAGTATATTTTTATGTTTATGTTCAGTCTCACCTAATCAAATTGGCATTATGGTGTTCACCACCTTTGATTTGATACAATAAGGTGATTTATGTGGGAATTTCCACAGCCTTCTAACATGATATATTACTTCACTAGAGTTATTAGGCTGCAGTGTTTGTTTGTTGTGCAGTTGTTACTCCCAGGAACTCTGCCAAATGTGCCAATCATGTTGTTTTAAGTCATTTCTGCTGGTGTGTTTTGTTTTTTTTTTTTAATTCAAAGGCCCTCAGCCACAGCGAGACCACCAGTTAAATGATTTACTTAGGGTTTTTTTGTCGTTGTTGTTGTTGTCAGTGCCTGAACAGCTGGAAGAGCTGATGTTTTCATGGCCTCGCTTAGCACTGACAAAAAGATCTTGATGTCAACAGCAACATTACCACAGACCAGGAGAGTGAAGGGCATTGAGCACCGTAGTTCAGCAGGGTGCTCACGGAAAAGAAAAAAAAGAGGAAAAAAGGGGGGAGAGTTGTTGCTGTACATGACTCTGGAGCGAGCGTATTATTAGGGCACTACATGACCACCTCGACTTACACAACCCTGGCATAATAATTAACTGTCAGCACTCCAAGGAACTACATTCAAAACAGCCCCTCTTTAAATCTTTGCTGAGGTGTAAATGTGTTGCTTAACCAACAGGCTAACTACCAGGAAGTTGTTATATTAGCTACAATATGTTAATTACTGCTGTGTAGCAGCAAATCATGTACTCATGATTTCATGACAGAAATTCAACAATGATCCAGCACAAGTTGGATTTGTGTAGTTGTATTGTAGCAGTACATCCTCCTACCTAAACAACAGAATAGGTCGTTTACCAATGACTATCAAAATAACCTAAATAACCATCGGAGAGTACCAGAAACAGGCGAAGGCAGTAAATATCGTATCATTATTGGAAGAATCAATATAATATCAAATCATGATAAAACCTTTTGATTTGGACCCCTACTTATTGGTTAGGGTTAGCAAGAAAACATAAGGGGTTAGGTTTGGAAGCGGAGCGCATGTAGAAGGAGAGCGGCGAGGAGCGCGGAGCGGCATGTGGGAGGAGAGCGGAGCAGCCGAAGACAGCCGTCCTGTTAGATCACTTATAATTAAGAGGGGAAACTGCCTGCCACGTAAATCGGACAGTAAAGTAACACACTTTTTTCATAATAACACACTTTTTATTTTAATAAAACAGCTGAAACAGTTGTCCATACAGTGTTATATTTTTCCTCATAGATCCTTCCTCAAATCACTCGCAATTAAAAGAGCCAAAAAAAAGAGAAAGAAATTAAAAAAGAATTATGCCACAGAATTAAATTGTCCCATTAATAGGCTGGGCCGTCCACACCAAGAACTATAACTATAAATAAAACTATAAATATACAGTTTTAAAAATCGTTCTAAACTCAAGTGTTTAGCAGCGTCCACACTACAACTATAACGACAACGATAGTGGTGGACGATATCGTTTGGATCACTTTCAAAGCGATTTGATGAACGATAGAAACACTGACAGCCAATCAAAATCCATCCGAAATGACAGGTCGAGACATTCATCACGTCATGTATACCCACTAAGAAAGCTCCAGGATTTCCATACACCCACTTAAACGTGTGCAAAGATCCGTAACAATATAGTTTTGTGACAGAACCTTAACTTCAGTGATTTTGTTTTGCAAATACCGGGTAAATAACTGCAATAAAATACATTTTGCAGGAGAATGCGTCTCCTCTTTTCCCCTCCATTCATAAAATTCAGGAGCCAGGATGAAGTTACTGAGGGGGGCAAATCTTTATTATGCAACATAGGTTCACACAGTGAGTTATAAAGAGCGCGCAGCCGTGCGTAATTGTCGCGCGTAATGACAGCTCGTCGCCGGTGAAACACAATAAACTGCACGTCTTCATTCATGTTTGTCTCATGACAGATGGAGCTGACAGACAGACAGACAGACAGACAGGTGGAGCAAGCGGTAAATTGGTTTTCTTTTTCTGTCTCGCAACATACAGCAATAACAGGTCATCAATATCCATTTTATCCATCACCATGCTCCCCTGCCGACCGCACCAAGCAGTGTGTGTTTGGCGTAACCTAGCAACACGACGATATCGTTCATTGGTGTGGATGTTGCCATTGTTATCGTTATAGTTAACGTTACAGTTATTTTTCTTGGTGTGGACGGCCCTTAAGTTGGCTAGTATGGCCGCATTTTTTAACATCGTTAAACAGCCTATATCGAATATAGCCTACTACTTACAAGATTAAGGTGATTTCTGAGGTTTGTTGTGCCCCCGCAGTAGGCAAGGTGTGCGTCACAAATCTGGCACACTGCCTTGGTTTTATCATCACTGAGTTTAAAGTGTTCCCACACTGCTGTCAGCTTTCTCTTGGCCGACGCCATCGCTCCGTCTGAAGACACGACCAACCGCCGCAGTGTACGAGGTGCGAGCGGGGGGAGCGGTGTGTGTGTGTGTGTGTGTGTGTGTGTGTGTGTGTGTGTGTGTGTGTGTGTGGGGGGGGGGGGGGGGGGTATCCGAGTAGGTGAAATGGCACTCGGATTGTGCTGCGTTCAGGCGTTGTCACGTAAATAACTTCCAGCACTTAAATAGGTCATAGCACAAAGCAGCAGCATGTCAAGTGACTTTTTAGTTTTATTATGTTCAATAAAATTGTATTTTCCTAAATCTTGAGACACCTCATATGTAAGCTAGACAGACATTTCACCTGCTCATAAGTGTGCACAAATGTATGTACTTAGTCCTAAAGAGCCCTTCTGGTGCCAGTATACATAGAAACATCCCAGCAAATTATTTTTCATGCATGTGTTTCGCCTCTGCTGCTATAACTCCATCCTAGGGGAAACACTGCTGTGTGCGTTTTGTGCAACAGGTGGATGTGGTAGTCTACTGGTAGAGTGGAGAGAGAGCTAAGTAGCGTTGACGTAGAGTAGAGCAGGGCAGAGAGATGGAGGCAAAATATATTAATACAGCAGAACTGGAGAGAGGGGTGAAAAATAAATAGAGGTGGACATGGCTCAAGTAGGGCGCAAAATTATATAGAGAGAGAACGATGCATTGTGAATAAAGATTACATTAAACTGACTTCGGGCAAGTGAAAATAAAACCTTAGCATTGAACCCTGCAGGGCTGTCTGTGTTTATTGCTAAATTATCAGTAATGCAGTTAATCTCAACAAAAGTATGAATATGTTGTGTCGATATAGATAGTGCTCCTAAATTTTGTGCTGGTGCTCCTAAAATTTTCAGTAAGGAGCGCTGGTGCTCCTAGTGGAAAAAGTTAGTCTGGAGCCCTGTTATTGCTCTGAATGTTGCAAAACCTTTAATGACAATGCAACAAGTAATGAGACTCAACACCATCAGCAAACAATCACTTAGCAACCTGAAAGTGGGTGTGTGAGATAAAACATGAGGTTTAAATGGTTTGTTGTGATGTCATGTCTGTGTTCCATCATGACGCCCTGTTTATACTTGTCGTATTTTAGCTACTAGTACTTAATGAGATGTCTGAATGGCTATGTTTGCAGTACTTTCCACTCTGTGATCCCATTATTACAGTCCAAGAAGTCAGCATTCGGTTTAATGACACTAATGAATTAGACTGCACAAAGAACTGGAATGTAAACCTCCACCACTTCACATGTCAGACAGGCCACTGTCCTTGTCTAATTACCCAGGTTATAATTAACCAAATATTCGAGCTGTCCAACAGTTTCTGTGCTTTCCTAGTTCCATTTGTCACTTTCATGAGCCATTGCAGTTTTTTGCTGTAATTTAAATACACACTTGTCAACCAGACATGTAAAGGCGACCAGATGTACATAAAAACATTTTGTAGTTTTTGAAGGCAATGCTCATGGTATAAAATACTAAATGAATATCTTTTTATTTTTATTGCAGCAGCAATTATATCCAACGAGGCAATCATTTAACAAAACTGTCAACCAGGTGGGAGATAACAGACATAAAACTGTGAAAAGGAGCTCCTCTTCAAAGGCACAGGTGTCTGACAATGATTTTGACAGCCAATGAAATGGTCTCATTAACTCAGATTAAAAAAACCCTATGAGTGGTTATCAAATTGCCATTTGTCTTGGAATTATGTGGACTAATATTTTGCCTATGAAAACATTAATGATGCTGTTTGTGAGTGTTCAAAGATAAAGCTTAGGCATCTGTTGGAAACCAAACACTGACATGGAAATCCGATATCTTAGATTACAAAGTTTTATTAATCCCCAATGGGGAAACTCACTGCCACCAAAATCAATTCATACAGACAACAAACAATCTTCAGAAGAGTTTGAGTTCTGAACATTTTAAAAGGCTTTCACTTGGAAAAATATATTACTGCAGTATTTATCTATTAGTGTAACCCCCCTGGAACAATAATGCAATTTTGAAGTGATCATTTAATGTGAAATGCAAGTGTCATATGTTGATAAGGGTCATCCTAATATTGCCCAATACTAAACATGATTATCAAGATCAGATCATAATTTGAATATACTGCATTGCACTTGAAATATACAGCCTTTGATTTTTAGTGTTTTTAAAAACAACAAACCATGACTCTCTTTGTAACATCACTGCATTAAAAATATAAATTATTTGACTCTGACCATCAAAGACAACGATCCCTGATGCAGTTCAATACTACTTCAATAGACAGCAATTTTCCTACCCCCTAACCGCCAAAATTTGTTTCACAGCAGCCCTATCAATTCTTGTGTTGATGATGCCTGGAGCAGCTTTCAACCACTCTGTGAACGATTCATTAATCACTTCCCTTGAAATATACTGAAAACAAACAACAGATCAAAAGAACTGCTGGACCGTGCTTTTTATCCTTTAAATGCAACTTATCTTTAAAATGGAGTTATTTTGTCTCTGTCAGAAGATTTAACAATTACTGAGTGGGCCAAATATATATAAAACAAATTTGATATTGATTTCCCTTCCCTCTGTATTTAAAAATCCCATTGTGAAACGGATTAAACCCCAAACTGTTTCTTCCTTAACGACACGTCATACTGTGCCATCACTGCTGGTCCAAGGTGCTTAGAGTATATATTGTGTATTTTAACAGTTAATTCATACCGCAATACACTGTTTTGTTTTTCCTGACAACCCCAAAAGTATTGATCATCCTATAATCAGCCATTTAAAGTTATTAGAAAATAAACAAACAAAAAAATCTGTTAATGTCGAGTGAATTTAAGTCATTTCAGCATTTAAGTTCTCATCTAATATCGACAAGCTTATTGAACTGACTATTCACAGGTAAGGTTTAATGGCTCTAACAACAAAATAATCACACACATTCTGGAGAAAGTGGTAACCACTGTCTCTTAAACACACATCAGTCTAATCCTAATACATGGAAATAGCAGTGGGCAAAATAACACACCCACAGACAAGGTGCAAGAAATGCAAGCGCTGACAAAACTTTCACAAAGAAGTTATCTACCCCTTAGCAAAGATGATTCGGACCCTAACTGAAGTTGGTAATGTGGGTGGAATTTGTTATAGTTTAAAACTAACCCAGAGACCTAAATCTTTTCACTCTCCTTCACTGATCTTTGTATTCGGTAGCAAAGAGTTCCCGACACAAACTGCTACCTTCTTTTTCAAAGACACGGCACACTTGTAAAAGTGCTTCACAATTTAATAGAGCAGAACCTCGGTAGTGATTTAGAAAGTTGATAGAAAGTTGTGATCTTTGAGTTGCATCGTCTAGTTTTCATCCTGCGGCTGCCTTCATACTGTCCGCAGTTTGTTAGTGCTAATGTTCTCCATTTAGCAGACCAGAGAGACAGAGAGTAAGATGGACACAGGGAGTTGAGACAGCCGACTGTTACAGCTGTGTTATGTCACCAAAGCCAAGCAAAGTAAACAGACAAGTAAACAAAGAGAGCCTGAGCAGTGATTTAAAGAGGGTTAGTGGTGGCTTCAGCCTGAGGGACAAAGTGTCTGGGCCCAGCAAGCTGACTGATTAAGTGGCCTTGTTTATAGATAGAGCCGATACAAACGCTGCCAGAGGGTCTCTCCCAAATGAGTGAATGATGCCATGGGCCATCGGCTGGGCTGTCAGCCACTGCTGAGCTGTACTGCAACAGGTGCACGGGCGAGGTAAACAGAAATGTGGATTGTGGATAATTGTGAATGGATGATTGTGTAATTTCGTTTTTTTTTTTTTTTTTTCTTGTATATATATTTACCACAGTCAGAAGCTACTACTGTCAGTTACATACCGCAGATCTGCATCACCAAGTCATCGGCTCCTACTGTTTTGTAAAATCCATAAACAGTCTGCGCAGGCATTTCGCTGCCTTGATAAACATCTCCTCATTCAAAACATGTGCTGCGTGTTTTTACTAACAAATGTATTAGGCACCCAAGCATGCAGTTACCGGGGAATATCTGTTTTCTGTCTCTGCATCACCAATATCTTCATATCATATTCTCACAGAACTGATTTTTAATACAATACGATGCAACAGCAAAGCCTGTGATATTATAAAGTTACAAATTCTGCCAAAAGGCAAAACACTCGCCCACCACCGCAGAGCCCTGGGTTGAATTCCCGGCAGCGCTTTTTTGAGCATTCAAACCACCACAATTGGCAGTCTTCGCAGATGGAAAGCCGTTGTAGTTCCTTGCTGGCAGTTGAAAATAAATGGCTGGTGACACCATGTGTATGTGTGTAGAGACCAAAGTACAGGGTCCTTTGTACCACAGAGCAAAGGACCGCAGTACAGACCTTTCACACACTCACGTTGCAGTTGCACACTGTGCAGTATCAGTGGTACACTGCTTAGATATTACCGCCAAACATTTTCTACCCATCCATACTTTCATATCTAGTGTCAGGGCCAATAGCTCTCCCTGTAACAAGCCCACTCCTCCAGCTATGTTATGAGCTGTATATGGCCTCATTTTAGAAAAACTACATCTTGTGATTTATTAACTCCAAATGAATATTAAGCCTCGTAATCAGTACAGTGTAATTAATAGTAAGAAATCAGAGAAGCTGCATTGTTTATCACAAAGCAAAGAATTTGTCTTTGACATGGCTCATAAGTAAACAACACAGCTAAGCTCACTGTTGTTTTCCCTTTCAACTTTCTCAGTCTGCAAGATGGACAATACATTAACACACACACTGCTGTTAGTCAAGCAAGAGAAGTTAAGTCAAATGAAATTCTAATGATCTGGTTAACCATTAGCTTTCCCACTAATGTTTAAGCAGCCAATAAGCCAATAGGTTCACCAAAGAAACACATTCCTGCACCTTTCTTTGTGGGTTTTGTAGTAACGAATAAAGTTGGATGTTGTGGTGGTCACGTCATAGATTTTTGAGCTGCAGATCATGCATAACGCAGATCATGCATAATCCAAATTTGACTATTTTAGAACTAGCGTAAATTGCTCTAAAAAGTCATCCAACCATGTTTCAAAAACAAAACGATCTTCTTAATGTCTAGAAAAATGCAAATATTGAATAAACAAAGCAACATCATCCAGAGTCATCTTTCTTATGTCTAAGTCAAGTCTCACGTCAGGAATACCAAGTCAAAGTCAAGTCATCTTTTATCAATGTTAATCAAGTAAGTCTCAAGTCCTCCAATTTGTGACTTGAGTCTGACTCAAGCCAAGTCATGTGATTCGTCCCCCATCTCCACATTCTCCTAGACTTATTTAGCACCTGGTATAAGCATTCTTCAGGCAGGGTAAAGCAGAACCCATTGTATGTTCAGCTGAACAAATCAGTCTTTGCCGACCCTGCAGTTCTGTTTGGTGCTTTTTTTTGTACCAGGCAGTGACATTCTCTGTCAAGACATTCTTGAAAATGCAGGAGTAGAAATTCCTTAGCATTTGTCAAAGGTAAAACAGTCGCTGCCTTGCCCTTCTCACCACTGAGACTATATGCAGCATCGAGGTCAGACCTTTGGCAATGTGGACACCAAGGTACCTGAAGCTGTCCACCCTCTCCACTGAGGACCCGCTGATATTAAAGCGAACGTAGTTCCTTCCGTGCTTATTCCCCAAAGTCTACAAATCAGGTCCTCGGCCTTGCTGACATTCAGGAGAAGGTTGTTGTCCTCACAGCAGTGGGTGAGGTCCAATTCCTTCAGATAGGCATTTTTATTGTTATCCCTTACCTTAGTCTGAACCCACAAACAGGTCATTGAAAGTCTGTCCAGGGTGAGGAATTGAACTTGAAGGTAGGGGTACGGATACACTGTGAAACACTGCGAAAAATCCAACTGTTGCAACAGGAGTGATTTTATGAAGAAAAAAAAAATTTGTCTGGAAAAAAAAGTGTTTAAGAATGTCCTATTATTAACACTAAACGCTCAGTTTCAATAGTCTATTATTGCTGATTACACAAATAAAATCATCAATAGCAATTAGGACCATAATTACCACTAACAATCTACCCTTGCACAGAAGTAATAGTGTCTAAATGAAGTAGTAAAGCGCAAATTAGAGCTTTGTGAGCTCAACCTGCATCATTTATGTTATTTATAAACGTCAACAAACCCATCGAGTCGAAACATTCCTACATATTTCTGAGCTTCAATCAAAGCACAGACCAACAAAATCCACACCAAGCCTGAAAGACAGGGGTGTTTTTGGCAGGCTGATCATGGCTAAGCACCGGCAACTCCACTGAATATGGATAACCTCAATCCACACACACCGGTAACATTTCCAGGCAACCAACAACACCCTTGTCAGTGGGATTTCTCTGTCACATCACTGCATTGTTTTGAAAGGGTGAAGTTTATATTTTTAGAGCTGCAAGAAGCCAACTTTTCATAGTTAAAAGTCCAATAAGATTTTTGCTACTTTTTGGGTCTGCCATGTACTCTTGCTCATGTCAGAGAAATTCAGCGCTGTGTGCTCTGATAGAAAGTCAAACAGAAAACATTTCATTTCAGCAGGAAGGTCATCAAAGCACACAGAATAACCCTTTGCTCACTCAGAAATGACTCAGAACAAAGTCTGAGAGTGTGCTCAAATAGTGTGGCCAAAAAAAAAAAAAAAAATCATTAAAAAGAATGCACTCAAAAGGCTCCCATACTGGCTGGACACTGACAAAAGAGAAAGAAGAACTTCAGAGGCTTGTTGAGGGTATGGGCGGGATTGGTTTGCGCAAGTTACACGGTCTTGCCTGGCAAGCAGGCTCAAGATCCAACAGCTGAGGGAAATATATAAAGAACTGGGACACGTAATGCCTTTGTAGTCGAGACAAAAAGGAATGAATACATAAATTAGTAGATCCTCAGAGCGGAAAAAGCACCCAAGTGTTCATGAAAAAAAAAATCCCTTTCGGCAACAGATATCCACCCAGTGAAACTAGTAATCATGAAGTCTGTGGGAAGGTAGATAAGATAGCTTGTTGATTACTCCCCAAGTGAATGCCGATAGTATCTCCTGCAGTGAATTCCTTAGGGCTAGGATATTATCTGATTATGGAACATTAGAGGGAGATGGATGTAATAACTCCATTAAGGACTTTTGCCATTTTTCTTCCGGCCTTGTCTTTCTTATCCCTCTATCCATTTTCCTTTTCTGTTTCCGTAGAAACGGGCAAAGTCTCTAATGTGCATGAGTACGTGCTAATGTGAAAAAACAAAAGCGTGCAGTCTGCATTTTGTGTGCATGTTTAATTAATTTACCCAGATTAGAATTAATCTGTTTGCATGAGCACAATGCATGAGAGCGCCACAGTTCCACCTGAAGGCAGTTTTGTTCCTCAGTGTTGGTTTATGAGTACGTGTTATTATGGTCTTGGATGGCTGGCAAGGGACAGGCTATAGACTGAAGGCCGGCCAGCCAGCCAGCCAGCAGCCTCTCAGCTATGTAAGGGGAGTTGATGGATCACAATCCACTGGGGAAAGTCAACACTTCCTTCCCTTGCCAACACCTCCTGCCTGGCCTGCTTGCAGGGAGAACTCCCAAAGCTGCTCTCAACAAGAGGCCTGGAAGCACTACGCTAGGGCCACAGCCAAGAACCACACACGGGCCAACCAGGTAGAGTATCTCTGTGCTTGCATTGCAGCAGGCTGTATGGACTCTGTTCAAATGATAGAATGTGTGTCTACTGCCTGTGTGCCTGGGTGGAGATATGGACCGTGATGAGATAAGAAAAGAAGAAGAAACAGAAGCTTGAAATTATAATGTATGAGACCGAAAGAGGCGAGGATATTCCTGATTATACAATGACCTGTCTGTTATCTGAGTTTGGACATTCAGTGACAGACTTTTACAGGGTTGGGGAGTAACAAAATAGAAGTTACAGTGTTTTGTATATAAAATACAAAATATGAGTAACTATATTGTGTTAAGGCGATGCAGTGGTTAGCAATGGTGCCTCACAGTGCCTAAAACCCAGGGTGGAGGAGCCCTCCTGTGCAAAGTTTGCTGTCCTCCCCATGTCAGCGTGGGTTTTCTCCAGGTGCTCCGGCTTCTTCCCACAGTCCACAGACATGCGGGTTAGGTTAAATGGTGACTCCCAATTGCCTGTAGGTGTGAATGTGATTGTGAATGGTTGTCTGTCTCTATGTGTCAGCACTGTGATAGTCTGGCGACCTGTCCAGGGTCCACCCCGCCTCTTGCCGAGTGTTAGCTGGGATAGGCTCCCTAACATTCCTCTACACATCTGTGCACATGCATCTGTATGTAATGTTTTCAGTGGAGAAAGTCATTACAAAGTCAGGTTATAAACAAACATGTTATAGGTATTATACTAGTCTATAACAGAACAGATAAAGGACTCAGTAATGAGTCAACCTTATTTCCTCTCCCTGCTGTGTTGCTGTTTTTGTTAATTGACATATTACAGAGTGCAAAGGACAAAAACACATGTACATAAACAAAATGATTTCTCTGTGACCAGCGTTATCAATTGAGATGATGAAAGTCAGGCGGTTACATTCTGCGCCAACCAATTATACTTTGGAAGCAGCATTTGCCTTATTGTGGACATTGTGACCACACTGCTGCTCTGAACAGAGCTCATTATTATTACTGAGCCACTATGTTAACTGCAAGTTCCACAAAAACAGACTCCGGTGAAACCACCATGCAGTTGTTACACGCTGGTACACGCTGGGCAGGTGTTGGTCAGCAGCTTAACATTCTTAAGTCTGCAAGCTTGACCACCAACTGGCCTCAGTATCCCAGAAAGCACAGGTTTACAAGTCATGAGCATTAGCAGCTCTTATCCCATATGTAGACAGAGAAAGTTAAAGGTGTGGAAGCAAAACATTAAACAGCAGAAGCCCAGTCTGTGACAGTGGACCGCGAGTGCAAAATTTCACAGTAAAACAGCTGAAAGCGTGACAAGAATCCGCTACATCGTGTGTCTCTTAAACTGGATAAAAAACTGGTGCCAGGAGAGTGGGAGTGAGCAAAGAAACACTGATAAATCCAAGAACAGTCCCTCTGTGACACATCTTAACAATTCGCTTTTTGTAGTTGTGATACCACAGTAATATTTAATTTGTAGATTAAAGAAGTGACTAGTTGGCATTCAGTGAAGTGCATACCTCTGCCAGTGCAGTGCAACTGAAACGATATGCCAGCTGCTGGATTTTAACCAAAGGTTTATAGTTTCCTTCATGCCCCATTACAGACTTGTTCCCATTAGTACATGAACACATGATGACCTGAAGCGGGACATCAGATATGGATGCTGAAAATATAGCCAAGATTTTTAGCCAAATATAGTGACACTACACAGCCAGCATCCAGTACATCAATATTAATAACTTCCTCTGTATCACTAGTGTTGTAAAAAATATCAATGTATCAATACTGAATATTTGAAAAGGTTTCAATACTCATTTTCCACTGTATCTTTACTATTAATACTTCTTTCTTGATTGCTTCTCTCCAACAGGAAGTTGACACACAGCTGCAGTGCACCCATAGCCTCGCCTCCTCTCACTCACTCCAAGTGCTTTCTTCTCATCTTATTCACTTATTCGCTTAATTGCATTTTGAAAGTAAGTTAACTCCTGCTTCTCACCAATACAATAAAATCATCATTGTCACGTTAAAGCCTTGTTATATTTATCCTTTAATGAAAATTCAATTTTATGCCCTCAAGGTCAATTTTTCCTTGTGGTAAGGTGCTGTATTTATGTTTGAAACTCCAATAATGTTGTCCCGTTTTTTCTAAATTAGCGAGATTGCCATCTCAGAATTCTAAGATTTTCATGGAGAGAAAAAAAAATGCTCTTGTTCTTCTGAATTAACAAGATAATCGTGTAAATTAAGAAAAATTAGAATTATGAAATTATAATCTTTTCAAGTCATGAATGTAATGACTTTTTTGTTTTTAACATTAAAAGATTTCTCAGAATTCTGAGATAATAATCTTGTTTATTCAGGAAAAACAGGAAAAAGCTTTCAGCGATATTTAAAAAAACATTAACAACTGCTAAAATTCAAACAAATCCAAATGAGGTGAAAACACTTACTAGACTATGGTACCTTTGTTTACGTGACATTTGACTTGCAAAACAAAAGGAATAACAAAGTAGCATGACCTCTGAAGAACATGTTGCCATTTCTCTTTTGTTTAAATGAGTCACCTCTTTTATGAAAAGGTGATTTCATCATGTCCAGCGCAGTTACTATTGTATTAGTTGTGCTGGAAACCAGTGCACAAAGTCATTGTGAAAGGGCATAATTCCACTTTACTGAGTCTCATTTGATCCCCGGTATTTAGGTAAAACTGCTGTTTCCTGGCACTCCTGCTTGTAAGGCCATCAATGCTTTCACTACACAACTCACAGATTGAAGAAATCCCACCGACACCATTCCAGGGGGTGTGAGACTGCTCATGCCGTATGCACTCCTGCAGGCACCTGCTGGTGCTGAGAATAACAGCGAGGGGACTGCGGTAATTTAAAGCCATCCTTCGTCACGGACCAAAATAAAAGTGCAGGAGCGCTCAGTCATGCTCAACAAGTCCCTCTGTTTATTATCAGACAGCAGCCATCACTTCATGCTACGGGTGATAAATTCACAGCTATATACAAACACATGGGGTGGCATGCTGAGAGAGGCATACGGGTATGTGGCATGCATGAACAGACACACATTATCACAAATCACCTTGTACTTCTTAACACTTGATTTACACACAGGTACATTCAGAGCTACAGGAGGACTAAACAGGAAACACTCAGGTTGCGCTCACATCCTCAGCTCCTCAGACAGCGGTTGAGAGGTCATACACCTGTGCTTGTGTTTGCACACATAGATTGGCTGCGGTGATGTCCTCTGGGCATGCAGTCACTGGATTGTCCCACAAATACATACAGCCAAACACCAACTCAAACACATCACTGCCTGTGCAGATTGAGTGAGACAGCGTTCAATAAAAATAAAATAAAATACAGATACAGATACAGATACAGATGCGTTCACTTCAAAATGCTCACCCGCCCATTTGTGCATGTAAGGAGCTCAAAGCACCCTCACAGACACACACATACTCGCACACACAGCAAAAGCTAATTTAATTAGCTATCCCGCCAAACAGGCGCTTCTTTTAATTACTTGTGGCTGCACCCAGCAAAGTCTCTCACAGCTTGCAGAATAAGAAACCCACCATGGATTTCCTTAACTAATGACTGTGGCATATATGTCGACTATAATGGAACACTGTTGAAGAATAGGGCCAGTCAAAAGCTGCCTACATCCTTCTACACAATCTGGTGCTAGAAACATATGGGGTACAAAAACACGCAAGTTCACAAATCCGCCATTCCTTCCGAGTGAAGCCAAGTTTGAATGTACTCGGCTGTGCTGGTAAGGACAGGTCTTTAGTGAGCCAGCTTTTGTGTTAATAGATCACAGAAACGAGCAGATATGACATCAAACAGCAGGGGTAGGGGCGAGCAGAAATTAAAAAAAAAAAAAAAAAAACCTATCAGTTTTGTCATCAAGCCTTGTAGCACAAGGCGGCCCAATTACAGACAAAAACAGGTTTCACATGATATGCCAGAGCGAACAATGATTACAGCTACTGTAGCAGTGATGGTTATACTGGTGGAGTATTGATCCCCCCTCCTTTTTCTTGTCCGGGCCAGCCACTGCCGCACTTACTGTGACTGAGTGGCTGCAGCCTGCTCACATAAAAAAAACAGCTGTGTACAGCTTAGTTAAAAGAGTCAAGAAGCTGTTGGCTGAAATTAACTCAATACTTGATGTATTCTACACAATAATATATAATTCATAAATGATTGCATATGTGTCGTTCAGAGAGCTGCAGAGTTAAGGATTGGGGGGGGGGGGAGGATGGAACAGCAGCAGTTTTGGTTTAATGTCTGATTGACATGTTTATGAATTCCAAGAAATCTTCCTTCAATCTAGGACTGTAATTATAAAGCAGAGACTCACAACATGCAACAAATAAAAGAGCTCAGTTTCAGATGTCATCACAGAAACAAATTTCAGCTCTGCAACATAAATTATAACTTGAAGTATACCCTGCTGGGGAATAACTACTTACATGTAACTATTTACATCTGGGACCTAATGAAATTACAAAATAAAACTATTGTAATCAGTTACTGAGAAAAAAATATTAAATAAATTACAGTTATAAATCACAACGTTGGTGATTACAAAGTGGTTTCATATTCAGTAAATAAATAATTTCAGTAAAAAGCCTATATGTAGAATAAAACAATCATTCTTTTTCTTTGGATCTTTTCGCCATGCAAGAATATTTTCACATCAGCAAATCCGATGGAAAAATTTCAGTGCAACACTATCAAGAGTTGGATGGCTTGCTTGAAGCTGGCCTCCAAACAGGCACCATTTATTTGGCAGTATGTGATCAAATTTTGAGCATTGTTTTTGATATGTTATCTTGCTTGAATTTGTCCTCCACCTCTAATCTGCCAATCAAATCACTGCTCGTTGCTCCAAGCAACACAAATTTTCCATGTCAGTACAACCAGCCAACCATTCCAAATTGGTACATATACGTACGTATATGTACATACGTACATATAATGAAACAGCACTGAGCAAACGCTGCCACAATTGGTAACTTTTTAGCAACCTCAAAAAGTCCCACCTGTTACCAGCTCACCCTTGTTCCCCTTTAACTGTGCGTTCACACCAAACGCGAATGAAGCGAATTACTCGCGCGTATCGCGAGTAACGCGCCGCCCGTAACGCCCGAGTTTCGACGCCTGACCATTTTGTTAATTCGCGTCATTCGCGCGAGTAGCGGGGAAGCCGGCGGCTGTGCTAACTGCAGCTAAGCTAGTGCTAACGTTCGTAGTACAACCATTCTGCAAACTAATTACAGACACATATTTACAGAACTTACCAAGTAGACCAGTCTCCTCGGCGTCTTTCACCCAAGCCTGCTCCTTTTTGTTGCGGCCTCTGTAGAGTAGACACGTAGTATCATATAGCTCCGGGTAGCCACTGACGACCACGGCAGAGATAACCACCATCGCCGCTTTGTACCTGCTCTTGAAGTCCCAAATGCCTCGGAGGGTCAAACGCCGTCGTTTTTGGGTTCACCCGATCCTGTAGAAGCACATCCAACTCGGCGAGTTTCACCACCTCCTCCAGGAACTCCGTCTGGATGATAGCCGCTTTCAGCGGTACTTCAGGCTGACTGGGGACCAGTTTGAGGACCTGTTGGCGAGGGCTGGTGCCAGGATCTCCCGGCACGACACCAACTACAGGCGCTACATTTCAGCTGCGGAGTGTCTGTCCATCTGTCTCCGGTGAGTAGTGGTTTATTGTTGTGTCAACCATGACGTCGGGAGAATCTCAACGCTGATTGGCTTTCGCGGCTATGACTCACGCGAATTCGCCTCAAAAGTTCAATATTTTCAACTCGAGCGATGAGGCGTTGGACGCGAATTTCGCGTCCATCGCGTCTATCGCGTCCATCGCGTCCATCGCCTCCACCCACCCCCATCCACTTTGTAAACTTGCGCTTATCCGTTTCACCACCCGGCGCGAATTCGCGTCTAATCGCGTCTTTGCATTGACTTTGTATGTAAACTTGACGCGCGAATTGGCGAATTCGCGTTTGGTGTGAACGCACCTTAAGGGTCGTGACCTTGTGGGTAACCTGTGAGGGTGTGACGTGTACTTCAGTGTGTGTATGGAGGGAAGCAAACTTTCTCGGGGTGACATGGTGAAGACGGCAGGCGGCAAAGAGTGATGATAGCAGTAGAATTAACTGTCTAAATAAGCTCAGGGCTAAATCTTGACCTCATGAGAAGGCCACGTTTATTGTTTTGTTGTTTGGATTGCAATAAAGCCATTGTTGGTGAACAGCACCCAACTGCCTCGCCATCCTTTCTTCTGCAGAGTAGTCCAGACAGCTAGAAGCTAGTTAGCAGATAGCAACAAGCCAAGCTAAATTATTGTTAATAAACCAGCATGTTCGCTCAACTATGGTTCAGAGCCAGGAAGCTGTCACTGAGAGAGGTAACACACCCCAAAGAAAATCACTATCAGTTTAAGTAAACGCTATACTTGGAATGTTTTCACCACTTTACCATGTCAATTTCTGACAGTGAGCTGAGGCTGTAATCTCAATCCCACCAAACTCGTTGACAAAAACAGATATTTAAGAACACAGAAGTTGCTAGTCTACCACTACCGCTATTTGGTTAGTGTGTACTGGTGAAAATATTCCAAATATACCATAAACTTAAACTGACAGATGTTTTTTTTTTTTTTTAGTTGAGACTTTGTACCTGGCTAAAATAAGTTGTGCCCCCCCCCCTCCACAGCAATACATCGTAGATTTGGGTTTTCAAAGGCAACACAGTACTAAAATGAGCACATCAGAAATGTCAGGTAGGTCCGACAACTATGTCTAGCTTCATATCTATAAACATCACAGTTAAGGTTGAAAATTAAGTAGTTTGTGGATTTCACATATCTCTACGTTTCAAAACAACTGCCAGTTGTCTGTCTGGAAGTGTTAGTGCACTTCTGTTCACGGTTATTTGGGTTATAAAAGATGATTTTGTATGTATATTCCTCTGTTCAAACATCATTAGTTAAAATAGATATGTAAATATGCAACACATGCTGAATATGGCATATGTCTAGGATATAGGACGGGGGTGAGAAGCATGCCCAAGAGCTACAAAGAGTTCATCAACATGGCTCATAAACAAGGCATCGGCCTGTTTCGTAATATATTCTGTCTTTACAGGAGGCTATATATTTCTTTATACACTAGCAGTGAGCCAAGCCTAACCCTGGAGGCCTAAATCCATCTGTGTTGCTCTCTGTTTTAATGTGCTCCTCTGAGAGCCACTCATCCCTCTCCCCCCTCTCCTCTGCATCTTTGCTGCTGTTGGTCCATTTCTGTTTGTGGGAAAGAGAGATTGTGATTGCCATGGTAACCAAGCCTACTTTCACTGACATGGATAGTGTTGGGTTGCAACCAGCAATAACAATTCAGCACATCCACAAAACCCAGGGTGTACTGAAGGGCAAAGGTCAGATTGAGTGAAGAAGGTGGACATGCCCTCCACTGACAATGTCCTAAATCTTAGCTGTGGTAGAATCTCATTGCGATTTCTATTCTATGAACGTTCTCTAACCTCTGAGTCCCAATGCAAAACAGCCAGGGCTAAAGTAATCTTGCTGTGCAAATACTGAGAACAATAAAGCTGTTTATGAATATCAGGAAATGCAAAGTATTATTTTCCCCAGAGGTTTAAGCGCCCCGTTTGATTGGTGGGCCACTTTTTTTTTCCATTGCTGCCTTTTGCCAGCCATGCAGAACAATTCCTCTGCTGAGTAATTTCAGGAAAATAGATAAAGATGTTAATTTATTTGAATTACCCAAGCCCAGCAAGAGTCAAAGCAGGAGTGGTTATTAATGCCTGTTGATAACCTGTCGAAGACAAATAAAGGTTTGTGACGTGAGAGATCTGTTCAAATGTGATACTCACTGGTTTGGTTCCTCTGTTTTCAAAATATTCAACGACACAAGTTGCATCTCACAGCTTTAACCTCTTTTTTGCCAGCTGGTGCAACATTTGTCTGTAATATAATCAATTGATTCCACAACAGTGACTAAGAGTTTGGTTCCACTTGGTTTTGAGGAATCAAGACTCAAGTTTTCAGTCAGTCCAACATTTTGGACCTGTGAAAACCTTGAGCAATAGCTATAGTTTGCCTACCACAGATGGTCATTAAACGGCAACCGGTTCTCACCCCCAAGTCATCACATACCAACGCTTGGTCAGCAACCCTCAGTGTCAGATTCTGAAGCACCCTTTAGTATCTGTAAGAGACACTCCAATGCCATCTGATGCTTTGAGCAAAGGCTGCAGTATAAGAGCAATAAAGTCTGTATGTGGTGTATGGGTCAAACAAACACAGGATTTTCTATGCTGTTCCTGTCCTGGTGTGAAACCAAAAATCAGTGTTGAGTTATTTAACAACACAAGTCACGCACATCATGTTCCGTTTATAATAATGGTATTTGAACATATTTTAATCCAACCATAATCCTTTTTAACTTACCTTTGTTGCCTAAATCTAAGGAAGTAAACCTAAACACTAAGTAAACTTATCCTGGAAGTCTATTTTAAAACAGGGCTATATGTATTTAACAAGGGGAAACTATACATTTGCTATCAAAATGGCAGTATAATTGGGAATTAGGGAACTGACACACCATGCTTGCGCATCCAAAAGTGACACACAAGGGGTATCTCATAGTTTTAAGTGTATGGCTACTGATCAAGCCTCGCTATTTGACAAGTTGGAAGTAAGAAATAGTTGCAAAAACACAGTTTCAGTAACGCACACAAAAAAGGTATGAATTTAGTTTCAAGGGACTACTTCCTCCAAGCAAAAAGGCAACTTGGTTGATTTTTTCAATCAGATCTTTTCTGGCTCTTCTGCCTGTCATTTTTGGAATGATACTGTACTCTTAATTGCAGGCGCTATTACACCTTTGGCTTGGGGCTGCAGCTCAGCTTGGCTTCAGACACAGACTGGCAGAAGAGATGCAGCTAGCAGGGCATAGATCTCTCTTCTCCCTTTGGCATCCAAGTCCGTGGTATTTCCAAACAGTTACACTGTCAGTCTGGCATTTAGCACAGCAGTTGATGGACACTAATAGGGGCTTGGCTGCTCCACTATTACCCTAAAGAGAACCCTTGTCAGCAACTATGTGATCAGTTGCCCGATCAAGGGTGTCTAACTACATGCCTGATTGATCCAAGAGGTCTTAAGGCAGATCTGTAACACAGCTTGGAAGCAATAGTTAAGATTAGTATGGGTGTATGTAAATAATTATTTATGCACATATATGCCGAATGTGTATATGCTACAGCATCATAAGTAGTATTGAAGTCCTGAACTGATGTTTTTACGTAGCATCATACTGAAAGATGGTGGATATGCAACTGCACCGAGTTACAACTTCTTGGGTTATAAAGTGAAGTCAATGTGGAGTGTCAAAATTGCAGTTCCTTGAATGACCACTTGAGGCTGGCTCCAGATGCAAGTAAATCCTTGTGGACCCCGATGTTAAAATGTCCAACTTTTCAGCAGAAATGAACATGTTTACAGCCTGGGGGTGAGATGTTATATAACTAACCCATTTGTGTTATTAAGGCTTAAAGTTATGCCTAATTAAGTGCGTTGCCGCTTTGTGTGACAGGCTGCATCCGTAGAAAGTTGCTACCACAGCAACAGTGTTGGTTAGGTGACGTAACCATGTTGTAACCCCAGATTAGCAGAGTATAGGCATAGCTGTAGCTATTTCAGTGTTTCTAATTCATGACAGCTAATTGGTGTTTTGGCCACCTAAAAAGTCTTTTATAACATTTAGTTCTACAAAAGATCCTAGGTGTCGGATGTTCAATTTTTCCAATAAAGACATTTTGGTTTAATGGCTCTAAGCCTGTTTTTTGTCAAGCAAAATTAGCCTAAGCACTATTTAGGTTAACCAATGCTGTAAATGAACCATCCCAAGCTAGCAGCTACCATCAGGACTATTTCCAACTTTTCATGCAATTACGCTTACTTCTGGTTAAAAATGACGAAAGACTGAACTCAAGGCTTTGAAACAGAAGTTAACAAACCAATGGTTGATGGAAGCTTGGTCCATTATTTTATACAATCTATGGCCTGCATTCACAAACACTGACCATGTTGTTTTCATTCTCAACGGGTGGTTTGCTTTTCTGTCAGAGAGGTCCACAAAAAGTAACCAAACTTTCAAGGTTAGATAGCTGAAACTACTGGGTTATGATGAGAGAGAGCTTGTCTTCACAATTGAAATAAGCCAAGTAATTGTTCTAAGGAGATTGGACAATATGTCACCTGATTTAAAGAGATACGGTAGAGATATTCAAAAGGTCTGGTTAGACAGACTAGTACATTTCCAGTTTTGCTTTTTCATGGATTTTGGCAATAAACAAAAATATTATTTCATTGTAGCAGTAATGGTGCAGATAATGCATACTGAGAATACTCCACATATTTGGATAGAATTGCCAAGGATTAGGAACTGAGACTTCTGGCAAAGACAACTTTTGCCTCACCAACTGAGCCTAACTGAAAGGTGTTGCAGTAATCAGGTTGATACCAACTCCACTGCTGTTCTGCAATAACACCTGCGGAGCACCTTTTTGAAGTTGTTGGAACCAACCGACAACTACCTCACTGACAGATTGATTTTTAGTAGCTCCTGGCTGCAGCTAAAAATTGACAAACTCACACTACCTCAGATGGCCTCAGATTGCTCAGTGACTTCAGCTACTTCAACAACTGCTCATTGCTCTCAGTGTTTGTGAGATACCTCATTGTGTAAAATGGCCATATTGTTACTGCAGGAGGCTGATAGGGTAGTTGATCAATACCAGTGTCTCACTGATTACTTGGCTATTTGCTGAGGTGAAGGGCTCACAACCCCCATCTCCCATCAACACAACTTTGCCACCAAATGAAACTTTAAAATGAAGGATTACTTCATGGTAAACTTTAACAAACACCTACGATCAAGAGTATGCAGTTTTCTAATCAATCACTCTAGCAGTCAGTATGACATCACTTCAGATGGAGAGGGGAGTCTAATCTGTGAAATCAGATGCTGCCTGGCTGGAATGAAATCCTGAAGATGGCTGAGAGTCAGAGCCCCGGTGCTGGAGAGGCACCAGGCTGTGTGAGCCTGCAGGATCCAGCTGTGCACTGATTCTGTGTGTAGTGACTCAGTGGGGAAGTAAAACAGAGAGGGCTGGAGCAACAATGTGTTTGACTTTTATTTACATGACATACAGTATGTGCTCTACATGCTCTGCTCATCTCTGCTTGTAATGATAAGAAGGGGATGATTATTTACACACTTCATCCTCTCTAGACCATAAAACTCTTTTCTCTTAGCTAGCATATCCCATTGCTTTTAAATGGTCCAGAATGCCGCTGAGAACATTTTTCACAGTCTTCTAAAAGGTCTCATATGATGCCTTCACACTGGCTCCCTGTCAAATTCAGAATCCTATTTAAAATTTCTGTAATCACGGTTGTCTTCTTTTGTCCCCTTGATAGTTCCCTCAATCCAGGCTTAAAATGACCAGAGACTGTGCTTTGAGGTTATGGCTCCTAAACGTCTCAAAAAGCAGCTCGTCTGTTCTTATAGATAGGGCTGGGTGATGCGGATGAACCCGATATTGAAATTGCGATGTTATTATAGGGTCGACCGTTGGTGCTTTCACAAAATAACTACACAATGAGATTCTTGATAAATAATTATCAGTGTGGATATAATAACTATGTGGGTAAAGGCAAACAATAGAACAGCTAGAACAGTATGTTAAGTTCAGAAAATTACATGACTTTACTGTAATGCAGCCTTTACAACCAGGAAAAGACAACAGAAAATAGCATCAAAAAACAACACAGTGGAAAGGCTTTATGTGTATAGGTAAATATAGGTAGCTAAGTTATTTGGGTTATAATTGAAAAAACAGATGCCTTAATTAATATAAAGCTGAAACCTGCAATAAAATATTTTTGGCCACTTGGGGGCAGTGGAAACTGTAAAGCTGAGGGGAGCTGCAGATTCAGGTGATAAGAAAGGTTAGATGTGAGCAACCGTTTTCACACAGTCATTTGACACATTGTAATTCTAACAAGAATAGGTCAAACCCTATTGTATATGGCTGGACCATGTATGGTCAGTGTATGCTAAATTGTGACTGTAAAGGCCTCAGGAGGACGCAACTGAGAACTGTCCGCACAAAAGAGCAACAGCCAATGGGGAAACTCCAACACTTCACCGACCAATTATGTAACATCATCACTCACTTGTTACTCAGTCACTCAGTCACCCCCAATTTCCACCAGATGCGTATTGGTTGCGTCTCCGCTCCGGCACGGCAGCGGAGCCGATTAGATTCAATTCTAGTCAATGTGTGTGTTTCCACCAGCTCCGGCAGTGCTGCGTTCCGGCTCCGTCTCAGCTCCGGCAGTCCGGAGGCCTCCGCAACAGATACGCAGGACTTCTATTTTTGCCGGACGCCGGAGCACAACGCAGCAATTCAGCACAGAGCAGATCGTGCGGGGCAGGAAGTCGTGCAGAGAAACACAATAAAACATCCGGTTAATACTCAAAATAAGATACACAGTGTTCACGGCGGATCATATTTCCCTGTACTACACCTTGAAAACTACATAATGGGCAGAGGCAGGCCTGAAGTCAACAGGTCAGAGGTTTTTAGACGTCATTTCACCCTGTTGACACCGTGGACGAGGAGATATTCATCATGGCAGTGCACCGAGATGTCTTCCGGCAGAGCTGCACCGCTCCGCACAGCAAACGCAGCCGGTGGGTATTGACGGACGGCGGAGCACGCCGCGGATAACCAGCGCTGCCGTTCCGCAACGGACACGCATCCAGTGGAAATCCGGGGTCAGTCAGGTTTATAGGGCTGGCCCTGCTTTGCTGTGGTCCAGGCAAAAAATATTGATTACATCCAACTTTAAACTCTCACGATGACACTCAACAATAAGCTACATGCATTATAGACTGCAAGTAAACACTGGCAAGAAACTTGTTTGGCTTAAAAAAAGAAATGTACATACAATAAAAATAGTAGCTAATTAACCTCTGCAGCACCCTACCATCATTTCACCTATTATAGTAATTATGTTGCTACCCTACTGTGGGATGTGAAACATCGCCCAAAGGAGAAACATGGAAATACCTCCACTGTCAAATCCTTGCTCAACCTAGCCAGTCAAGGCAAATGTGCGCCCAGCCAGAGCCAGGTTCTGCTCAAGGTTTCTTTCCATTTATTTGCCACTGTGGCCTTACTGTACGTGCTCAAGGGCAAATGCTGGGAATCTGCAAATTAAAGAGCATGGTCGTGACCTGCTCTATATGAAACGTGTCAAGTAATTAACACCTGTTGTGATTTGGTGCTATATACATGAAACTGACTTAACTTGCCTTTCAGAGGCATTCTGTTGACTTGCGCACCTTTACAGATTTACGGATAGTGACAAATTACTTGAGGAACAGACTGCAACCATATGAACGTAACTCTTTGATACTAGAATGCTGTCATTGGTAATATTAAATAAATGAAAAATTACCAAAATTTGCATTAAGAAGCTTGTGTAATTGAACAAATCTGTACATCAGTCAATTTAAGCGCTTTCAAAAATTGATCTATTACTGCTTCACGTATTGGTTATGACAGATTAAAGGTATCTCTTGGTAATTTTTAATCATCAATAAAAATCTCTTCCCACTGAACGTCACTGCCTAACCACCATCTCCACTGACTCCATATCAAGCTCTGCTAAATACTGACTAAGACACGAGTTAGGAGTTTACTTACGTTAAGTTAAAGGCTAAGTTCGGTTTTTTGACACCTGGGCCTTATTTTTAGGAATAAATACGCTCGTAGACTCACCCAGATGATTTTGGTGGAGCTCGGAGCCGTTTTCGAGCAATTTAGATCCATCCGACGGCGTCTTCTCTCATGCCATAGAAGCGGACGGGGCCAAAACATCGAAGCCCCTAAATTAGACATTATCTGCTGCGAAACTCGCTCATTTCACCTACATTTTATAAATGAATGGCCAGTGTTATCACCATGTCCGCTCAACTTCCTTGTTATGGTCATCCGGGGCTTTACAACGATGGGTCACTTTTGGTGACGTCATAGACGTGCGCCGCAGGAGCGCAGTCCAGCCGGCGCTAGGCTAAGAGCTACACTACAAACATGGTTTGTCATTGCGTTTTTCCACTTTGTCCAAACAAAATGACTAGTTGGACAAATTCCACATTCCACAGGCTTCCTTTGAAAAACCCGGAGTTACTAAAGATCTGGCTTGTTGTCCTGAAAATGGACCCGAATATTCCTATGGAAGAACTGAGGAGGGTCAGTCACCGGGTCTGCAGCGCTCACTTCGCTCCAGAAGACTTCATTACGAAGACGACAAAGATAAAAGGCCAGGAAGCTCAGCGTCAGTACCTCAGGAGGAATGCCATCCCGATTGTTTCAGAGGGCAAAACAGACGCAGCGGAGGTAATGCATTTCTTTTGAAGATGTAATAATATTGGTCGATAACCAGTGCACGTCGGCCAGCGTATAAAGCTCCTTGTATAAAATGAATAGCTATCTTCATGACCTATGTCTGAGCAGGAGTAGCCTTCTAAAAATACATTCCTGCAAAAGAATACTGCACTGTAACGCAATATAATTTACTCTAGTCCATGCTAGTTTTTGAAACTAACTCGCAATGCATATGATATGGTTATTCTCTGCAGGCAATAAATTGTGACTCGAGCTGCAATCACCGCAGGTCTGCATTGTTAGCGCACACTTACAAGTAGTCATATGCTTTCTCCAAAACTAATTGTCAGTAGTTTCGACCGTTATTTATTTATAAAGCAAACACTCATAGAAAATATACCCTTTTTGCATTTGTATGGGCTACTTACTCTATCGAAAGTTGTCCGTTCGGTCCTGCTGGCTTCGGCTGCGTCTGCCAGTTGACTCTCGGGACATAAAAAAAAGTCTCTACCACAGCCCGGTTTGTCATGGCAGAAAAATCGTCCAGTGTAGTGAGACACGTATTTTGGGGGGCATCAATACGTGTTTCCTCTGGTCTCAAGTCCCACTCTGAGCAGCAAAGGCTCTCCTCTTCTGTTGTCTGTGGCGTGCAGCGTCCACAACAACAACAACACCAGTTAGCCCCATTCGTGGACGTGCAGTGGTCGCTTCTTCTGGCCAGCTGTTCGGCTCTTTCCCTCTGCATCCTCCTTTCAAATAGCTCCTTGTTGGTGTATTCTGGCTCAAAACGATACTGGCATCCATCATACTCAGAGTCGTCATCAGACACTTCTACATCGGATAAATATTCCGTCATGTTGCACAAGAGTAGCTGTATAGCCGTATAGCCTAGCCTAGCGCCGGCGGAACTCAGCTGCGCTCCTGCGGCGCACGTCTATGACGTCACCAAAAGTGACCCATCGTTGTAAAGCCCCGGATGACCATAACAAGGAAGTTGAGCGGACATGGTGATAACACTGGCCATTCATTTATAAAATGTAGGTGAAATGAGCGAGTTTCGCAGCAGATAATGTCTAATTTAGGGGCTTCGATGTTTTGGCCCCGTCCGCTTCTATGGCATGAGAGAAGACGCCGTCGGATGGATCTAAATTGCTCGAAAACGGCTCCGAGCTCCACCAAAATCATCTGGGTGAGTCTACGAGCGTATTTATTCCTAAAAATAAGGCCCAGGTGTCAAAAAACCGAACTTAGCCTTTAATAAAAAAGCTTCTGCTTCAAAAAGTAGGACCAAAAATGCGTCACTGATTTCCTATTCTGAGATTTTCAATAAACACTTTCAGAATTGATTCAAGACATGCAAAATATATGGCTTAAGAAATTAATCCGTCTATTTTTGGGTTAATGTTCTTGTCTTTATATTCTTTTTGTGTACTTGGTGTTCTTAGGAGCCTCTCTATTTTCTTCAAATGTCAGATGTAAGTAGGGCACCAACTTTTATCTGCCAAAGATGTCTTCACTCTCCATCACTGTCTTATATACTCTATCCCCCTCTTATTTCTGGCATCCATCTTTCTCCCTGCCACACATTATCTTCAAATCTCTCCCCTTCTAATCTCTTTTTACTCCATCAGTGCCTGTGACAATTTTTCCTTCTCTCTTTTCTCATCTTGTGTCTATGTGTCTCATTTGTCTCCTGCGCCCCCTTATTTCCACGCCTGCTATTTCACTCCATCTCCTAGAGAACTCCAATCCCTGTTTGTGTCCAATCTCTTCTTGCGTCATTACCAGCCCCACTTCTCTCTCTCTCTGTCTATCTCTCTCTCTCCCTGTCCCACACAACTTCTGTTTCTGTCACCGCTGGCCATCTTGTCGATCTCTCCTTCTCTTCCCACCCTCTCACTTCCATTTTTCTCTCTTCCCTACTGTTAACCAACCCGGCACCAGGGACAGCGCCTTGCTGTGTCTCTGCCTTTGAAGAAAGTGAAAAAAAGGGGCCCTCACTGGTATCGAAGAGATTTCTGTTTTCTGTTGAGACTGGCCTTACATGCCGCAGGCAGTTCATATTTCAAAGACTGAAGCAACACAATGATAAGCAGCATAAAAAAGCAGCGCAGCAGCCACAATACATGCAGACAGTATTGCGCGGGGGAAAAAGGTGCTCTTGGCTAAAACTGTTTGACATCTCTGCATGGCTGCCCATTAGACTGGTTGGCAACACTTTTAAATTGGAGTATGAAAATAGCTGCTGTTCCTACAATATGATTAAACATTGTCCTGTTGGTTTTGGTCTGGATCCCATCGACAATCATAATTTAGGAACAAGAAAAATTTCTGCATATGTTTTTAGCTCACGTATGATGCTCTTCTGCTGTTTCGTGAGGGAGTCTCAGTTCATTTCAACATCAGGTACACACCTGTTTTAACAAATACTTCATGCTCTGCCGCCTTAAGGCATGCACCTCGAGGATAGGCAACAACTGCTCGTGCTTCATCAACATCCTCGTGCCCGGGGCTAGCAGACATGTACCTCTCACCCTCTGTATGCTCTTTACGCTGTGTGTACTACATCACCTCTGAGCCGTTATTCCTACCAGATGCATTCATCACGCGGCCTACAACTTTGAACTCGCCCGGCACTTGTGCCTTCAACTTTCCGACCGCCATCCTCTCTACCAACAATTCACTTTGACAATACTGCCTGTAGTGTTGAGAAGCAGACTTTTTTTCCACACTTGCTCTCCATCTAATTAGTGTCAATGCTCAATTCCTCTTCTCCTCAACACGGCACTCACTCTCTTCCCACCCACCATCAAAGCTCTCAGCACAATTAAGCGTGTAAAGCGAGGCGAGGAGGAAAGAGAAAAGGAAAAAAAAATAAAAGGCAGACGTGCCATCTTTGAAGTGCAAAGTGAGATGGGGCAGGTAACCCTTGTGTGGGAGATTTGTCAGGTTTGCAGCACTGCTGGCGAGTGGAGAACATGTACTCCACAGTCTTAGCGCATTTATCCTGATGTTTTGTATTTCGCCTTATGCGTAAGTACAAGTTAGGCAAAGCCAGTGCAGGAGTTTGGATCTGGGTTGTGTCGGGTTGTCAACGCAATTTATGTTTAAAGCGTCATCTGTAGATGCAGATAAGTGGGGATAATAATTGCAGCGAGTATCAGGGGGCAGCAGGATTGTACACTTGTTGAAAGCTCTCTTCATGTACTTAAATGCTCTGTGAAATGACAGACTTAATTTGCTGAACGCACCCCAGTTTTAAACAACTTGTTTTCGGCAGACACGCCACCGTCAGAGAGAACAAACTGTACCGGCATTTCCTTCCTGGTTGGCTCAGAATTTATAGGCCATCTGGAGGTGTACCTTCTGTCTCACTACGTGAGGGCGGTGGAGATGTTATAGGAGAAGAAATTAAAAAACAAAAGTACAATCTAACTGGGTGAGTCAACCAAGAAGAGCCCAGTGAGGTAAGCTCCTTTACAAAGTCGTGTAAAATGCAAGACTGAACTCGGGATCATGATTCGGGTGAAAGTAACAGTAAGAAAAGGAGCAGGGGAGTGACAGAGGAGAGAAACAAGGGGAGGAGGGCAGTCAGACAGATAACGGGAAAGGGAGGTCGAGGATATACCCGGCAATCTTGGAAATCACACACACACTTCCACACACACTCACACAGCGTAGGGTTCTGGCTTGGAGCACCAGCATCAAAGTGGACAATGAACTGACATCCCGTAGATTCAGCCTCGGAGATAATCTGTGGAGGATCACTACTAAAAGGTGGACACTAGTGGACCAGCGGAGATTTTGTGTGAGTGTGTGTCTTTTAAATTGTAATACTGCTGCGGAACACCTACGTTTATTGCAAGAGGCAGACGGGTAGAGAGAGAATTTGGGCTGTCTCAAGTACATGAAGACTCTAATCAGGATTAATGTACAGAGTTTTATGTGTTTGCAAGCGCGCACAAGCATACTGGAGTGTTCGTGTAATTACTCGACTTTTACTCAGGCTGAGGTGGACACAAATCGGCTTTAAAGGTCCAGTGTGTAGGATTTAGGGGCATGTACTGGCAAAAAATGGAATATAATATTCATAACCATGTTTCCATTAGTTTATAATCATCTGAAAATAGGAGTCTTTTTTTTTTCTTAGAATGAACCATTTATATCTGCATACAGAGTGGGTTCTCCTTCACAGACTCTGCTGTGTTGTCCTACAGTAGCCCAAAATGGACAAACCAAAGTCTGGCTCTGGATAGGGCAATTTGCTTTTTCGCATTGGCCACCTTAGTTCTCCTACACATTTGGCACAAGGCAGACATTTCGGTTCAGCAACTCCACTGCAAGATCTTGCTTAATCCCACACACATGACCTTTAAATGTTTGAATTTAAATACTTGTAATTGTGCATATCTTCATTTTCCACAGATATTTCTGGCAAATAATAGTGTGTTTCTGTGTGCTTCAGTCATTGCAGTGGAATTAAAGAAAGTCAATGATGCTGCAAAAATGGGAGATGGAGAAGACGAAACACTGCAGCAGTCTCAACTAAGCTGTGTAATGAGTGTGTGGAAGGCAAAAGTGTAAATAGGGGTAACATGTGGGTCCGTGTTTAAGAGAAGTCTTTAAATTAAAAACGAAAAGAAAAAAAAAAAGGATTTACTGACAAATGACAATAAAATGCAGATTGAGGTTATCTAACAAACTAAAATAGCTTTAAGTTATTTATCTTATTTACACCACGGCATGTCATTTCTGTCTCTACATGCATCGCATGTTTCCAGTACCTTGACGTTTACCAGATGCACACACGGGGTCCGAACCTGACCCGAGCCCGACGCAGTTTGTTGTCTGACATAGTTATTGTTATGGGCAGTGTCTAAATGACCAAAAGACTGCTGTTGCACATGGTCAAACACGCTGCTCACACAGCAGCGCAGCACGGCACTGCACACACACTCAATTGGAGCGGAGCCTCTGTTGCTTTCAGGCGTTTTCACATAAATAACAAATTCCAGCACTTGTATAGGCCATAGCAAAATACAGCAGCAAGTCAAGTGGGCCGAACCCAAACCTAACCTGAGCAAAGGTTTTGATTTGTTATCCAAACACCCTCCCGCCCCAAAGCTGTAACCCTAGGGGAAACATTGAACCTTAAACACACATGCTGAGTCCACAAATTTACTTAAATGTGAACATTTAAATACTTTATTTTCTAAAGATATTTCTGGCATCTACTTGTGTGTTTCTGTGTGCTGCTAAGCGCTTCAATCATTGCAGTGGAATTAAAGAAAGTCAATGATGCTGCAAGAATAAGAGATGGAGAAGACGAAACACTGTAGCGGCCTCAGCTAAGCTGTGTAATGAGTGTGTGGGAGGCAAAAGTGTAAATAGGGGTTACATTTGGGTCTGTGATTAAGAGGAACTCTTTAAATCTTCAGATTACTTTTAATGTGTTGTTTTCATTCATTCTGCCTCTTCTGGAGCTAAATAAAATAGCTCACGTGATGTGAAAAAGAAAATGGCCCCTCTTGCCATCCACTTGCCTCTCAACAGGATTGCTAAACTGAGGATACTGCCAATTTATGAAAAACAAACACAAGCAACTCTTTGGATGTCTGGAACTGAAGCCTGGTTAGTGATCCATAAAATCGATCCTTGGGAGAGGCAGGCTCGGTATCAAAGCGGCACCTACTGACACGCTGAATTGGCCGCAATACAAAAGACTGACTCTATGCCAAGAGGTTGCACCATGAGGCATCAAACACTTGTTGCAACATTTAATAACAACTGAGCACTTTTCACCTACTGTATAAAAACAAAAACATCTAAAACAGTTGTGTATTTATTCAATTTTAGAGCAGTTAAGTGGATAATAGCCTTCCTGTGTATTACAGGCTTGATTATGACAAACTAATTAGCTTAAATGGGCCAAATTGCTCACTAACAGGTGAGCACATACAGCCTCTGTTATTAAGCATGCTTCACAGCATTGATTGCGCTTTCAGTGGCAGTTCTTTCTTTCACAGCGCTAATAAACACACAGGTTGCTAGCTTAGTGGCAGCTTAGAATATTTTTTCTCACTTCAACTATTAAGATATGTTTTCTCCACCTGCTCATACTAGGGCTGGGCTGCATCTGCTTCAAATGTTAACCTTACTGCCCTCATATTTTCATGCGTCGTTTAGGATGGCACAGATACAGCCAATAAATGGCACTAGAGGACGGAGTCAGAATTTTCACACAACAAACAAGGCGACGGCGGAGGAGGTCGCAATATTGTGTCTTTAAATGAAGGGAATGCTGTACACAGCAGTGGTCTCTGCAACCATTATGATGACTGATTTGTTCTGTGCCACCATTATTTAAATGTGTTCGTCGTCTCCAACAGTTGTATCCTACTTCAGCTACACTGCACTAACCCCCACAACCTCTGATGGTACTGCTTCATTCCCTCTGTATCCATAACCATTTAGAAAACGTGCGCAAATACGATCGAAAACACAAAGTGTGGACTTTATTTGTTATCGTATCTGATGTTGAGCATAAATGAGCCCTAAGAGTCCTTCATTAAAACCCATAATGTGGATGGAGTGAGTAGTATAACCTGACTATTTGCCGTGAGGAGAAAGAAGCAGCACAAAGTGTGCTGATCTGGCAGGGAGTAAGGACAGTCAGGGACTAGACCTCTGGCGCAACAACTATCAAATGCAGGTATTCTTTGACTGGGGAAGTTTCAATATTATATGGTACTGGTTTATTTTGGTCGACACCTTAAAAGCATCAACTACCAATACCCAGCCCCAGGGCTCGAAAGTATCACCCAGCAAGCATCAAATGTGGGTAGATTTTCTCTTTGGTGAGTAAATCTCGGAGGGCTATCCGCCACACTGTCAGGTTAATGTTTGTACCAAAACAGTCATGGAATAATGAACAATGCTGAGAGTCTCTACCACCTTTTGGTGTCATTTCAGGGCACACTACACTGCTGCTCTGAGGGTGCCCCTGTCTGTATCACACACTAAACGGTGCCGTGAAACTGACCGTCTCCAGCGCTCCTTGTTTTGCAGCATTGTTTACTGTACGGAACATCACCTGATCCACTTAAGAAACATTTGCTGCCAGTCTGCTGCTACCCATGCTAATGAAGGCAATAAAATCTCACGGAGGCCCTTTAACTCTTATTGCCTCCTTCAATGTCAAGGGCAGCGCATTAGCCTTATGCTTTCTGTTCTTACCTTTCACAAGAAAAGCCCTTGACACGTACACTGCATCAACGCTTCACAGAGGGAACCAGTTCACATGTTGACTGGGGGAGTTTTCCAGGCTGTGGTGATGAGTTGTTCAATATATTAATAAATCATTTTGCTTCAAATTTTGCTGTGGCCTCTTTTATAAGTTTGTATTCAACATAATACTCAATAATGTACATGAAATGTACTGGGGGGAAAAAACATAGGTGACACAAAAAGGCAATTTATTATTTTGGCCAGTGGATTTTTTTTTTTTAATCTACCAGCCCCTTTGACCGATAAGCCAAAAAGGTCATGTGGGACACTGCCCAGCCCTACTTCACACCAAGGCATGCTGATCAATCTGTGATGGTCTCACTTAGAGGTGAATCTCTGTGGCTCGGACTTTAGTTTCACTCCTGCTTTAATGCTCGCACCAGCCTTTATTCTATCGTTTATTGATAGCTTTCACAATCGCATTAGAGTTGTGTTAATTAACTGTTTACAGACTCAACATTCCTGCTGATTCCCATTAAAAGCTTTCCACCGTTGAACCAGTGGGAGAGAGCTTTGTTAGGGGTTTATTCTTTAATAAACAATTAGTCTTCACATCAAGATTACGGCATATTTGAAACTATTTTGTCAACAGTTCATTTAAAAATAAAATATTGCACAAACAGAAACACCAACAGTGAGCTGGCTCTTACTGCATCGTGAGCAAACCAACAACCCTCCAACACATCCTGCAGCAAAACAACCGTACAGTAAGTTACAATAGGATCAATATGATATTTTACTAGTGATGGCATTTTAGTCCCAATGTGCAATATACATGTGTTTAGACTGTGTGAGAAAACCTGAGCACCCACAGGAAACCCACGTAGAGAACATGTAAAAACTCTCTCAGAACCGTACCAGCCAGTTGTAGGATGTAAACATATACTGTGGAGTTGTTTGGCTGCTAGGTGACAGTAATAATGACTGAGATACCTCTGGCTGATAAATTGATACAATTTCACCAAATACTTATTAAACCATACTGGATACATTTCTGGTCCCGTTGTGATTGTTATAGGAATGTCATATTATAGGGCTTGACACAAAAACATATAAGTTAACACAGTTTTTTTTAAACTGAATACTAACAGAAAAAAAAGTACACAATGACAAATGAAAGTAAAACACAGTGTTTGTCCAGTTTGTTCAGTCAGATAAAGAATGCGATTTGTTGTGCCAGGGCGATTTAATCTGTGAGCATTTGTTGCTGTACACCGGCCAGAAATGAGCAGATATCTGCTACAGTGATTTCAACATAAAACCTAAAACAAACATACTGGGTCCACAAACAAACAACAATCTTGTTCGTTTGGCTTCTATGAAAACAGAGGTACCCAGCTCCTTAATTCATGTAAAATCGGAATATCACAGTCTAAAAATACTACATTACAATGAAAAATATCTGTTTAATGTTTTTGGAAAAAAAAAAAAAAAGAACAAATGTATTATAAGTTTAATGTACTTAAGACACCAAGCAAAGTACAAAGCTCATTCTGCTAAATGGCTCCTTTTAAAGTGTAATATCTTTATAGAATATTATTGTTTTTATAACTATCTAATACATGTAGAAGCATGTTAATGTTGTAATTGCTCAGTGTAAATGCATTGAACATTTTTATGTCGAAAAGTAACTAGTAACCACCAAGTGTCAAAAAATGTAGTGAAGTAAAAAGCACAATATTTTCCTCTGAAATACAGTAGAGTAAAGGTATTAAGTAGTGTAACATGGAAATACTTGTAAATACTTACAGAAAGCATAAAATGTTGCCTGTTATGCGTAACTTATTTTCTGTCATATATAAAATTAGGGCTGAACCAAGAAGCTTCGTTCGATGGCATGGGATTCGATTGTGGAAAAAAAAAAATTTAAGCTTTTGCGCTTTTTTTTTTCTTTTTTTTTTTCCAGTTTTTTGGGGGGAGGCCTTAAACGAAACACTAACCCAACGAGCGCACTCAGAGCCGCTCTGCTGAGTCTGGTGTCAGAGACACTTCTGATGCTCTGAGTTGCAGTTTGACTGTGCTGCATTGTGCGCCGAGGTTTTTAATTTAAATTGCTCACAGATTCGGGCGCACTATAAGCAGAGTGCAGTCATTCGGGCTTCCATACTCAAGCGCAGCTCCGCGTTGTAGTTTCCTATAAAAATGTCAGTGAAACACTACATTACCCCTAACTCTTGCACATTTTTGTCTTTTGAGTGACACTGGTGCGCAGAGCAGAGTCCACGCGGTCGTAAAATCCGCGCGTACCTGCTGTTTCAGACAGTTTCAGGTGAATACAGGTGTTCAAACACAAACAATACGAGATAAATAAGGAATTTTTGACAATTACAGCATGTAAACATGTTTTACTAGATGACTAGTATGAACCTGAAAATTAGCACCTCTTTTAATACAGTACTTGAGTAAATGTAGCTACTTAGTTACAATCTACCACTGGAGAGATTGTCACAAATGCCCCACGGACTTACATTTGCAGTAATATGTCCTTTACAAGCAAATCATATAATACAATAATGATTCAACCAGCAGGTCAAAATGAACGTTAAGACTTATTAGTGCCCGGGGCAAGATACGTAAATCATTCATAGCATATGCACAAAATGATTGCAAATTAGCACTTAACCAACAGAATCATAATTGTATATGATTATTAATATTGATATTTATAAAAATAAATGATAACAGATTACAGAGGCTCAAGAATTAGCTGGGGTGGGGCGTCTGTAGCTGAGTGGTGGAGCAGGCGCCCCATGTACAAGGCTGTTGCCGCAGCGTCCTGGGTTCAACTCCAGCCTGTGGCCCTTAGATGCATGTCTCTCCCTCTCTCTTTCTCCCCTTTGACACTTCACTATCCTATCAATTAAAGGCAAAAAATGCCCATAAAAAATATCTAAAAAAAAAAAAAAAAAAAAAAAAGAATTAGCTGGGGTATAACACAAAAATTAAAAAAGGAGGGGATTTGTATGGATTTATCTGGACTATTCATATATTTCTGTTATTTTATATTGGTTATATATAAGTTTTTTTTAGTAATACACTAATTAAATGTTGTGCCAGTTATCATAGATATCATACAGTTTGTAGTAGTCAGAATTGTAAAATTTTTAAGACCAAAGTTTGGGGTATAATTTAAACCATTAGCCTGTTGCTGGTCATAATATTAAATTCTGCAGTGGTTGCTTTGTTGTCAATACATGGCAGAAGCTTGAGCAGGGGCCTGTATCACGAAGCAGGATTAATGTCTTAGCGAGGTAACTTCAGTGTTAACCCTGGGTTTTCAGTCTCACGAAGCCGGTTCAGTTTTTATCTGGGTAGATCACCATGGTAACTTACTTTGAACGGCTATCCTGCTCTGGAGCAGGGTAAATTCAGGGTTGAATTTGATCCTATAAAAAGCACCACCCACTGGCCAATCAGCTGTTCGGAAAAAAATGACTCCGCTGACAGAAATGCAGCCCAGTCATGATGGGAAGTTTAATTGATTTGATTGATTTTGATTTGAAAGTTTATTTTGAACATTAAAAAAGAAAAGAAATCAACAACAACAGACAATGAAAAGATTGTTCAAAAAGGAGTGGAAAGAAGTCGAAATTTCATCCCACCCCTTCATAAGAGAGAAACTGATAATTTGTGGACACTGAATAGCACCATTAATTAGTGCCAACATTTTTTTTTTTTTTTGTTGGAGGAAATGATCCCTGTTAAAGATAATGGGCCTAATTGACAGCTTTGCTGCTGGAAATGTGGAAAGTAGCCTATCATGTCTACACTTCATGGTGTTTGAGGGATTTTCCTTTTTGTTTTTTAAAAAAAGAGACGAGGAATTTCTTTGATAAGCTTTTAGTGGCTTCTAACCTCTCTGGCACTTTTCTTTTTTTAATCTTGTAAATTTTATACTGTCTGTTTTTAACATTATGTGCAAATAAACTAATCTAAATTAAAGCTAAACATTATTCATCCCGTTATGCATTGCCACGCATGTTTCCTCCTGCAGCTGCCACGTGTTGGCCTTCTCTGTAATGTTTCTTTTCTCCTCCTCATATTTTAGTAGAATTAATCCCTGCTCCTCACAGGAAATACTTTTTTTTTTTCTCCTCCTTGCTCTGTGAGGACGCTCAGTGATGCTGCGCTTCTCTCATGATTGTGAGAGAAGCGATTGTGAACTGGGTGCGCGTGCACGGCTCTTGATAAAGCAACCCTGGATTGAGTTACCAAGTTGATATCCAGCATTGTGATCCCAATTATCCTGATTGCTATTGTTAGGGTTAGTCAACCCAGGATAGGTCTGGGTAACCCAGGAAAGGTTGATCTCGCTTTGTGATACAGGCCCCAGGTCTCTTGAGACTGTAATGATATTCTGGTTTACTGTCATGAGCAGTATTTGCATATAAACTACATGAGATGTAAGTGTCTCAAAATTAATCATGCACCTGTGTACGGTTTCACAATGACCGTGAATCAGGAAGATGCAACGTAATAAAGCACAGACACAATAATACAAGAAAAAAATGTCTGCAAATCAAAGGAGAAATCAATCGGACATGTATAAAAGCTGTGAAGAACACAGACTTTCCAACTTGAATCAACAGTTTTTCACACACCTGCTGTCTGGATCACTTCAAAGCAAAAAAACAGAAGAAGTGATGTATTTTATGTTTTTGGCAGGGGAAGACTAAGTGAATAGTTAGTTTGGGAGAAGTACCAAGACCAAGAACACAAAGTCACAAAGAAACAAACTTCAACAACACCAAATCCAAGGACGCAGATGATAGAGTACACGCCTCTCTGCACAGAGATGTTTTTATCTTGTTTGAGGATGTTTCACCGCAAAATCACTCATTGCATACAGACCTTAAAATTGTGCTGACTGACAAGACACTACACAGAAATTGACTTCATCAGATCGAAATAACTGTGAGTAGTTGAACTAGCAAAACTAATGCAAAATGGAAAAGCTATGAGCATGGGTCTGAATCAAATATTCAAGCTGATAAAAGGAAATGTATACAATTTTTATGTTGTAAACTACCAATACGCAGAGAGTGACAATGTGGTTATAGCTTAGTAATAACAATTTTAGTGCTGGAAAAGCCAATAACTATGAAGGTCAAAGCAGTAAAATATGGCATTTTACTGTGGCATTTGACTACAGCTGCCTCTCATGGTGTATTTCTTTCTCTCTTCCTCTAGACCAGGTCATTTCAGTCTTCCTGTCCTTTCACACGAGCATCATTACGTTCATTACATCTCAGCGGGTGGGGTAGAGTCTGTGTGTGTGTGTGTGTGTGTGTGTGTGTGTGTGTGTGTGTGGTGGAAGAGGGAGTAACAGTTAGAGCTAATCAAGTAGGAGGCTACCCGTCTTTATCAAACCATTTGACACTAATGCCATTAGGTGAGATGCATAGCTATGTGAGTTCATAAAATTAGGGCTGAGGCCAGCGGCTGAGCTAGCACAGACGCTAAGGCTCTCATCCACAAGCAGCATGATGAGATTAGCATGGTGCGCTAAGCGCTGACAGGCCTCATCAGTTCACATCAGGAGCAGGAGGATGAGCCCACTGTGAGAGAAACCATACCACCCTTGCTGGGATTACTGAGGGGGGGTTACTTTGTACGTGTGTGTGTGTGTGTGTGTGTGTGTTAGTGAGTAAGAAAAAGAGAGACAGAATGAGCAATGGTGAGCAGGGTCAGGCGCTGTGCATGTTCAAACCGATAAAACCTATCAACAATCAACATGACCCAACCTCTGCATGGGAAGGCCAGATGTTCCACAGGCCCCTGTGCCAATGCCATTAAGAGCCAAGCCAAACACACTCGCAGATCCATGTTACTGATGGCGATGCTGATGGGTCAAATTGAGTGTTACAAGTTCCAGCAACAAACAGACGACCTGCCTCGAACACTGATTATAGCAGACAGGCATTGGAACGTGTTCTGAGGAGAGCAGACGTTCGGACTGAGCTCTGTGTTCGGGCCAGTTCTGTCACTCTGGGACAATGTGACCTTGTACAAGCAAAGTACATTAGCAGTTGTCGAGGCCAGGAAAAGAGCTGCTGCTGCTAGCTAAAGCCAAAGAAGGGCCCCACTGCTTTCTGTTGAAGGCTGATGTCGAAGGCTTCACCACAGCAGCAACACTGAAAAAACTACAGCTCCAGAGACTCTTACTACCACTCTCTCTACTACCATCTCTGTGCCTCTGCAAGTGTAGGATTTCCAATTATATACAGCAAAAGTATAAGAGAAGAAACGTATACCTCCAAAACATACATTCCACAACTATCTATTACTCCCCATGACAACCAAAACTTAACAAAATCCCATTCATTCTTCTCCTTCCAACCTACTGAGCTACTGAGGCTACAAGCAGCCTTTAGCAGCAAGCAATGTGATTGTAAAGTAATCATATTGATTATATGCTGTATGTGTCTGATTTTGCTATAAGGATCTGCACGCAAAAGGAAAAACATACCAATGTACGTATGTGCAAGTGTTTGTTTGTTAATCAGTGCAACATACAATTAAAAGTCCACTTAAAGTCCAGTGTGTAGGATTTAGTGGCAGCTCTGATTATGCAGAACTGAAATGTCCGTTTGTAAAGCATGTAGGAGAACTGTGGTGGCCAATGCGAAAAATGGAAATGGCCCTATAAAAAGCCAGTGTTTAGTTTGTCCATTCCAGATCTTGGGTACTGGGACCAAAGTCGGTCCCAGTACCCAATGGTACCTTTTTTGTTATTTTATTCATTCTCTGCGCTCCGAAAAAAAACCTGATTTTTAAAAGCAATTCTGCTCCACTGCTCTTTTCTAATCACACAGAGCATTCCCGTCTGTCTGCTTGCTTGTGTGTGTGTTTGTGTGTCTGCTCGTCTCAACCTTTCCATGTTTAGACCCAACTGACAAATATAAGGTATAAGTACGTCTTTAAGAAACACAATCACAAACAGCAGTGGTACTAGGCTATTTCTAAAATAAGATATCAACGAAAACAAACTGGTCAGACTGAAACTATCAGCAATGCAGTGATAGCTTCAGCTTGCTGAAAAGCCGACGGAGCAAACTGGCTGGCTTCCTGGCTTTGAAGCGCTTCACAGTGCTTCCACCTCCTTTCTGAACCTGGCAGCTCCACTGAACTCTACTGTGTTCACCGCAAAGCGCCCTGAGGCTGGAAAGGGAGCCACAGAGTTCCACGGGTGGCTTACTAGGTCTTACCAGTGCCCTTCGCAGTGCTTGTGCCTCCCATCTGAACTTGGTGGTCTAACTCAGGTGTGCTCCTCTGTACCAAAGTTTGGCACTGACAGATTCGATGTGAATAGGTTCTCAACATGGCAGGCTTTGAGGAAGAGGACCTGCTCCGTATGTGGATATAAACCACTCATTTCAAGGTGACAATTAAGCAATGATTCTTATTTTCAGGTTATTACAAACAAATTAAAATATCATTATGAATATTATATACCATTTCTGTAAATAGATACCCCAAAAATCGTACACACTGGACCTTTAAGAAAAAATGTAGTCTGAGCAATGAAACAGGTTGTGGGCAGACATAAAAACATTATTGTTATTACATTAAGCACTGCACCAACTGTGACTTGTCTGGATAAATGTGCACAACAATCCTGACCTAGACAGCCTCTGGTGGGCTGTGGTGAAATTTCCATCCCGAAAAAAGAGACTTTGCACAAGACTGAATCTTATTACAATTTCACCGTGCAAATCCCTGAAAGATCCATGGGATTGCTGTTTAAGTTAAAAAGCAGCAGCGAGAACATTTGTATTCCTCAACAAAACTCCCCCTAGGTTTCACTTCATTTGGACTACCTCCACAACCAGAACGGAGAGAGCAAGAAGATTTTAACCCTGACCGCACATGTCAGTACCTGCTGCATCAAGCACATCGAGGGAATTTAGACTGATAACTTTTTAATTGCAGGTTTATTAATGCTTAATCACTGGACAGGTAAGCTGTAATGAAACATCCATCCTGAGAGGCGATATGCAAATGCACTTTATATTATACGAGTTTAAATGAATTGGACCTTGCACTTGCTTCAACAGACAAATGGACAAAAGAAGAGGGCTGAGGAGAGAAGTGTTTTCCTCCCTCGGTTTATAATCAAAGGACATCAACTGGTAGAGAACAAGGACTGACTACACTGGTTATATTATGTTTGAAATGTGTGATATTTCTGGATTAAGCGCACAAACAGAATAAAGAACCATTATTGTTAGTTTGATTTGAAGAACAACTGACACTTTGACAACACTCAACGTCTATTAACTCAGTAGTTTGACAGGCTCTGCTTTCAGTTATGAGACGGGAGAGCAAAAAGCTTTTGTTTGCAAAGGCCTCATTAGCTCAGTAACCTTCGACACAGATGTTTGTGAAGCATTAGTTCTTCTAGCCAATCTGAAGACTGACTGAACTCCCCAAATTATGTGCCACCGTCTCTTTATCTCGCTGTCAGTTGATGTCTGGTTGTTTCGGTAAACATGCAAACAAAAGCACCCCAATTCTGCCTCCTCAAAGAACAACTGCATACTCATTTATTTTCTGCATTGCTCTAAACCGATATAGTTGACTGTGGAGCTAGTGCTGCTTTCTTTCCTCAACAAAATACACGCAGTTTGTCAGTCCTATCCAAGCCCTCTGTCTTAAATCCATTTGTTTTCCGCCTCATAAATTTCCCTCAGTGTCTGAAATCGACTTCCTGGATGTGGAAATTCCATCCGGAGAACAGTAAGTCACATTATTTTACACCAAGGAAAGGCAGAAAGATGTCATTAAGCTTTCCTCAGAAGGAAAAAAAGGCCACCATTATCCATCTTTCTTAGTATTCCTCTCTATCCACAAAACTTAGTTATCTACATTTCCTCTCCATATTTACTCATCTCCTGCATGTACATACAGTATGTCATCTTCACAAAAAGAGGGCGGGTAGACTAAATGAAGCTCTTCTGCACAGCTAATGACTTTCTGAGCAAGAGATATACATCCCTCCTCACTCGTCACGATTAAAGGAACATACTGAGCAAATACAGATGAATCCAAAATTTACCACAGAATACTTTGAAAAGATTTAAGTCTGACACCCTCTCACATCTCAAGACAATGTATCATGAGTAACAGTTTAAAAGAGTAGAAAATGAAGTGGACAGAAACCTTCTGTGTCATAGCTAGTTAGCAAACCACTGTCCCAAATGCAATTATTTTTACCCTGCTACAATGGCAAAGGCATGACCCCCCCTCTAATTGGCTTGCCCTGATAATTTACCCTAACCCTAACATCTCGCCCCTCTTGCTAACCAATCCAACCAACAAAGGCGACACGTACTAGCCAATCAGAGGGAGAGTGGGGCAGATCACGTCTTTGCCATCCTAGCAAAAGAAATTTGGTGTTCCCAACTGGGATACTTCCAAGCCCACATTAGCTACTGGAATGTTTGCTCTAAGCTTACAACCTAATCATATGTTTCAGCCAAAGATTGGGAGCTTCAGTCACATAAATCTGGCTGCAGTGAAAGTGCATGTCAAAGAGTGACTCTTGTTCACTCCTCAACTTCAGCAGTTTGTCCTGCTTTTTTACAGTCCAAGAAACCCAAGACTTGTTCACATTCTTGCACCTCCCCAGAGTTCATGTTTAATGTCCATTTGGTTTGCTGCTTTCAGTTTGGTGCTGGACAGGATGCATATTGATTGCTGATGTTGTTCACGTCATTGAACTTCGCGGTTTGAATGACCTAAGACGAAAACTCATGATAATATTGATCATGTTTGATTTCATCTGAACATCATGACAAGAAAAAGACTGACTTAATAGAGCTCCAGCTAACTTTTATGAACAAATGACTTGCACTAACATGTAAGTTAAAGGCACATCCAGTTAGCGATTTGAAGGGGGAAGGGACACCATCCGCCTAGGTTCAGACCCAGACACTGTTGGAAAGAGGAGATTCTTAGCTTTCTAATGATATCAGAATTGTGTTTGTACTCTGGCTACAAAGGTACAGACAGAACCCATTAGCCTTTCAAACTGGGACTGTCCCTGAGTGAAAAATACACAGAAAGGCTGGGGGCACTTATTTCGTAGCCAACAAGACAACAAAGACAAGCATACCCAACAACACACTGCAGGAAGAAGAGAAAATATGCTGAATGAGCTGCGGTCTGTTTAATGAATGAAGTTAGCATACACAGTTATCAGTGGACTTCTCGAGAACATTCACAACTTAGATTTTTTTTTTTTAATGAAAACCTTTTTCATTCTTTGAGAGGTCAGCAGCTTGTCTTAGGGGAGCACTGCAGAACAAACCATGTGTTTAACTAGATTTAGACCTGCAAGACAGGTGTGGAGCTGGTCGATAAGCCCGCAACAGGTTGACTTCTTCTCGTAGTTGGAAGAACTGAAAGTTGAGCCGAATTACTGGGGATATAAATGAGGCTTATTAAATGCCAGGCACAATTTTCTGTCATCTCTTCTGTCTATCGGTATCAGAGACAATCTCTCTCATCTCCATTTCTTTTCTGCTCTCCATCTGGTCTAGCTGGTCCTTCAGAAGCCGACTCAGGCGCATCATATCTTTGCTTTTCCTCGAATACACCCCCCCCCACTCCCCCTAATCCTTCTTCCAGACTTATCTCACTCAGTCTTTGACAGCGTCTCTCTTATTTTAATATTATTTTATTATCTTTTTAGCATTCTTGCTCCTCCACCTCCTTCACGGTGCCCTTTTCTGATCCATCATTTCCCATCACTATGCTGGCAGTGGTATCATGAATAATGAAGATAAAACGAGGAGGAAAAAACAGAACACTGAAAAAGAAACGCTTTTCGAGCTGAATCAGCTCTCAGTACTGATGGTATTTCCTCTTGGTGAATATGTAGTCCTGAAGGGATGAGGATGTACATTATCTACAACACTACAATGAGAGATGCTCGGTTATAGAGATGGGAACACAATGAAGTAAATCAACTGATTTCACTGCACGGATACATGTAAACCTTGTCCTAATAGAATTTACATCTGTGTATGTTGTCTGTGCGCAGGCATGGTATTTCCTGGTTGCCGAGGCATGTTGTGTAAATGTGTTCTGTATGTCTGCATAAGACTAAGCAAATATTCAGCAGTGTGGCTGATATGAATATTATGTTTCATGTTCTCTTAACACATTTTATTTTCCCACCTGATAAAATGCAGTTCTGAGAGAAACTGTGAATATTTGTCATGAAAGATTGTGACCCTGGCACAAAATCTGCAGCTGAATACAAACATCTCTTATTGGTTTCATTTATTATCAAATCGCGAGTACGCATTAATGTGTTTGTGTGTGCAAGTGTGTCTGTGTGTGTAAGCTTGTCTGTGTGAGTCACACTCAACAGCATTTGGGTATGCTGACTGCCTGCTATCAGAGCTCCCTGTCACTGTGGACCGTGGTAAACCTGCTTTTCTGATCTAGCCAGATTAGCTGTGATCTTAGCAGATCCCATCTGATCCGTGCTGCATAGTGGTCTCTAAACATGCTCCTATCTCCTTTTTAACACCAATTCAGAGAGTGGCTTAGACTACGGTTGACAGACTCTTCATAAATAATGCAACATACAGTGCACAGAGGAATATTAACACAGTATAATCTTTAGGAAATATCATGTACCAGACTTTCCCCTGTATTATTTTGTTGATCCAGGCAGAATGATTTTAAGCTTGTGATTATCTAATTATTTTATTTCTTTAATACTATCATTTCTCAGAGTCCATGACAAGACGGTTAGGTTCAGTCATAATTCATTAGAGAGGGCGCACATTTGGTGTGACAGGTGGTGGAAACAAACACTGGGAGTTGGTCAGTCCTTGCCTGGAAAAATGGACTACACGAACACACACATGCATGCACACACACAGAGCTGGACTAGGTTGGACTGAACTGATATGTAAGTAACTCATTGTGACACAGGCCAGATAAAATGTACACTAATGTTTATATGAATCTTTTTTTTGTGAACAGGAAAAACTGATTTTAACTCTAAGACTTAAGGGCTGACCACATACAGGCTGTGAAATACATCCTTCTTTGACATAAGCAGTGTATCCTTCGCAACTCTGAGTATCCCACAATCCATAGCATGCCAGTCAGCTGTTTACTGAGGCAATCAGGAGATCCACATCAACTTGTCAGGTCAAAAACATCACGTGACCATGTTATATTTACAGGTGTTTGTGTTGCAGTGGCCATATTGTATGAAACTTAACTATAGATAAAAAACAACAACAGCAACAACAACAATACAAAGGCAAGCAACCACTGATTTCAGCCTGTTGTTAATCACCAGGTGTAAAAGATACATAGAGTCTCTATGGATGTATTCATCAATATTTCACACATTATATGGTTATATAATCATTTAAAACTTTGACCATGTTTAATATGAACATCCAACATTGTAACATTATTAACATATATATAAAGGGAAAGCATAATAGGCCCACTTCATCTGGGTCTATCAGTGTGTTTACACCATTTTACAGTTGATACATTTTGGACTTAATGACAAGGGCTGCCTGATTCTACCAGTACTTTCGCTCTAAAAAGTTAGTCTCTCATTTTGTGCGGAGAAGCAGTTCAGTTTGGCCTTCAGGTCCTCTCAGGGACGCACCTTTGTGTGTTGCATCCTTCAGAGGACCCTGAAACAGGGAAGAGCAGCTGTCTCTTTTTATCTCTGGATGTCTTTCAGTCTACTGATACGTCTCCCTTCAATTGATGTCTGTTTTTTTTTTTCTTATTCTTGGTTTCTACGTCTCTGTGTCTGCTGCTTTTCTCTTTGTCTATTGCTCACACACACACACACACACACACACACATACAAACCATCACACACACATGCACACAGGATGTGTAAGTATAATACAGATTTAGCTTTCAGTGTTCAGACACAAAGCCTATTTGGGATGCCATCATTATTTTCAAAAGGAACATGATGTTCAAAGATGTTCATACCAAATGACACATTTACTGTTGTACCAGAACATGTAGCAACTACTGAGCCAGTGGCATTTTCACATCTGCTTGGGGACAAATACCAAACATGACTCCAACAACCTAGCAACAAATGAGTATAAATCACAAGAATAAGTGTGCATTTTCCAGGAATAAGTGTTTACAGAATCCCCAAATTACCAGCACTAGTGCTAACTTGAACCTGCTTCGTATCTTGGTGATTCAGGCTGTTTTGCTGACTACTTAACTGAAAATGAATGAGGACCATGTTGTGATTATTGCATGTGAAACACCTCTCACTTGTTTTGTGCCCAGTTGCATAAAGCCATAATGAAAATCTCCTCTGCAGTAATGTTTGAAAGATTTCATATGTATTTCAGGGCTCAAAGGAGTTCCTTTTCTCTTGCAAACAACAGAAAATAATACAAAGAATAAAAAGAAGAGCGTGTTAGAAAATGTAACAAGCTGAAGAGTTATCTTTTATTTCTAGTTTTTGCTTCAGGCTGGGTGATCATTTGACTTTGGGTCATGAGGTTGGGCTTTTTTTCTCAATTCTTTTCCCTACATGTTTTAATAAACACAAAATAATGGTAAGGAATGCAGCTACGATTTGACCTAAGCAGACTCTGCATTATTATGGCAGCTTCACCATATTCCTGCTGGACTGGTAGAAATCACTTACTATTACCTTTTCTGAAGGGTGATGCAGGAAACATCTTGTATATGCTTGTGTACATCTCTCTCTCTCTCTCTCTCTCTCTCTCTCTCTCTCTCTCTCTCTCTCTCTCACTCTCTGCAACCATTGTACCCAGAACTGAATTAGGACTTTCTGAGAATAGGTCACAATTATCTTTCCTCTCTTGTGAGACCTACAAGACAAATGAACAGGCATATGAAAGACAGATATTAAGGCCCTGTCTACATCTGGTCCTGTCTTCTAAGGTGCAGACTTTTCATAGTTTTATTTGGTCCACCCTAGTGTCCATGGTTTAAAGTTCACCAATGGTGGTTTAGGATCAAGCCCCGTAAAACCAGCAGATGTGAGGACAATTCCAGATTGTCCATAAGTAGTGGAAGGAAGACTTTCACATGTCCAGAGCTCCTCATTTTTATGTCAAAGGGGAATCAACTGTGATGAGATCTCCAGTAGGTGTAAGTAGGTAAGTGTCCAGTAGGTGTCGTTTTTGCATCCTAGTGTGGATGGACATAATTTGTAAAACAGAGGTCGCGTGGACAGAATGTTTTCAATATCCAAGGGGAAAAATATAACAACAGTATTTGTTTCTAAAATATCTGTGCACAAGGAAGGGCCTAATAATATTACAAGGAATCCCAAAGATTTTACAGGGTTACTGTTGTGCTAAAACTTTGCGTTTGCCTTTGACAAAGTACTTAAAGTAGACACAAAGCTGCATAATCAGAGATGACATTAATCTGTGGTTAGTCCACAAAGCAATTCTCTGCTTAATTTAAACAAGCATGAACTGCACTATTGTATTGAAAAAGACATGTTTTTCATATTTACTGTTATTTCATCTCCGTCACTTCCCTGGCTTAAAATTGTCAACTGCTTATCACAGACCCTTCTGTGGTTAGAGTCAATGTGATTAGAAAACAAACTATTTGTTGGAGTCTCACATTAAGTGGCAGATCTCCAGAAGCTGGGCTTCAAAGCACCTTTTCAAACACAAGAGAAAGGAAATAACATAATATATCCATGGATGGATGCTTTAATCCTGAAGTGCAGCGGTGAAGTACAGCAAAAGACAGGAAGCGATTCTTTGAGCCCGAGGCTGAATTTAAGCAAGAGGCGATGGAACCATGCTGCCTCCCTTTCACTTGAATAAGCACTGTAGGTCCACAGGAGTGTAAATGTAATGTGAAACTTGTACAGTACTGAGGCTGTTGGGGAAGCCATACTGAGACTGTGGATAAAAGTTACAAATCGCAGCACAAAAACAAACTCAATCCTTTGTGGCTACTGAAAAGCCTGTGGCTCTTTTTACAGGTGTGTCTGAGATCATTATGGGAAGGGGTGGAGTGGAGTGTGATTAGTACCGTAGCATACATTTACAAAGTTACTTAAGAAACTTTTTTAGCCTGTGGTGTCAGAGCACTGCAAGCTCCACTCAGGAATATTGGTATGAGGTCAGAATATTAGAGCAGTGCACTAAAACAATCTGTTTACACTGTGCTTACACCCACGTTTCACATTATATGCATACTGTATGTTCTTTGCCAGAAAGATTAACTGCTTCTGCTTTCTTTTATTGTGCAAATATCCCATGATATAATTGAACTAAAAACATTAACTGAAATACCTACTTAAAGTCCCCCTCCAGACATGTCTTTCAAGAATACATATAGACCTATTTATGCTAATATTTTTTCTAAATGGTTTTCCCACACAATAGTTTAAAAAACTCTGAAAAGGGGCCAGAGGCAGATCTACTCTTTCTCACTCGTTACGGATGGCTGAATCCAAATGTCCAGCGCGTTCCTGGGAAATCTGGGAGTACTGAAGGCTGTCCAAATTTTCACAATTCATCCAGTCCATAAGAGGCCTCAAGCAGACTTCATGCAGACTTCCAGAGAGTCTGCTTGGAGTGCAGACTTTAGACTTCACTGATTTAATTACCCACAATACACTGTAATACTAACATGATGTTGTAGTTTTTTCAATCTATATTGCCGACTAAAAAAAATCTAAACTGATGAATGTGTAAAACAGTTAATGATAGTTAGGTCTATTAAAATGCTACTTCAGTTGTGTCGGCCAAAATTATATTCAACCACATCATGATACAAGAAATACAGGCTGTAGAGGGAATAAAATCTTCCAATGTAAGTAATACCCAATTTGTTTATTCATTGCCCTATCCTTATTTAAAAACATTTGTTTTAGCCTATAGTGATGTATGAATATCATTTTGTTCAGTCTCAGAAAGGCTATATATAGGATATATATCTTGTTATCTGCAGGGGCCAGATGAGGAGACCCTGTTCATCAATTTGCATAAGGAAAATGACAGCAGCGATCACCTTGTACATGACTGTAGGTGCCGCTTGACTGTTTCCACGGCAACGAGTCAAACAGATTTGGGGCCTGTCTATCAGAAGCTTGCAGTCTCCGCCCTCGCAGACTTTACGTAATGACAGTGAAAACGTGCAGTCCACAAGGGCTCAGTCTGCAGGTCCAGAGGGTGGACATTTGGATTCAGCCAAATTCTGGATCTGGTATCCACTAGGCACACCACAGCTGCTTGAGGTAGGTGTTGCTTTTGCTTTCTCCAGTGTTCCTCATGCTAGATTGACCAGTGAAAGAGCAGAGCAAGACAGCTAGCTTTAGCGTTACAGGAAAAATCAGAGAGATTCAGCCATACATGTTTCGGCCTCAGTCAGACTCAGACTCAGAAAAGGAGTCTACTGTGCACTAAAATCAGCAACCAGCAGACATATCAGAGTGTAGTTAGTGTCTTCTATTTGTGTTGGTTAGCTTGTTAGCTTGTAGACTAACTGGCAGTGGCTGACACAGCTTTAACAGTTATAAAACAAACAATAATATCTGCTATGATGGGTTTTTTGGTTGACAGTATAAGGAAACCCCAAGGTCTGATTTACGACCAAAAACTGCTAATGCCAACTCTGCTCTCTGTACTGACAAGTCCACTCTGCACTGAAGGTTTCAGGTTTCTTTGCTTGTGTTGTGTTGAACTCTGCACACTGTTTCCAGGATTAGAAAGTGATTGGCTTTTGAATTTGTGACGTATCTAATCTAGGTTGCCCAGCATGAGTGTGAATCTCAGAATTTAGGAAAGTGCCGCCTTCAGTAGAGAAATGTGAAAACATATTTTCAGACATTTCAGGGGACATAAACATCAGAGAAACACATTTATGACAGGAGAGGGACTTAAAGTATGTTTTTGAGGTACCCCAACAGTGTTTTATTTTCTGCTTCATTATATTTAAAAGTCAACACAATGTCGAGGAAAATATTGTACTTTTTATCTCACTGCATTTATTTTTTCAGCTTACTGTTACTACTGACTTTTTAAATCAGGATTTTTTGAAAACATAAATGTACAAGTCAGGGGGCACCTTGTACGGCAGCCTCGGCCACCAGTGAATGAATGTGTATGTCAATGGGTGAATGTGATTCATAGTGTAAAAAGCACTTTGAGTGATTGGAAGACTAGAAAGACACTATACAATTGCAGGTCCATAACTTGGACAATTGTGCTGAATACTCAACACATTTTCTTTAAATACTACATTTAGCTTTTGGTGATTATACCTTACCGAAGTAAGATTTCTGAATACCTACTGAGATGTGCCATTCAAACCAGGTTCAGGGTGTTCTCATTCACTGTTTGTACTTGTACCTGTGGAAAGTCCCCCACTGTAATTCATATATAACTCCTGTAATCATGAGCCAAGAGGCTGCGCTCACTTGACCTGCACTGTAGGCTGTTGTCCAACATCTGGGAGAAAGGTCAGGGTGATGGATGGGTCACATAAACACTGGACTTTGACCTAGGAGACTGGGGTTTGTGTCCCATGTGAAACCAAAAGTCAATGTTAAGTTAGTTTAAGTTACCTACATACTAGGGGTGGGGGAAAAAATTGATTCACGTAAGAATCGCGATTCTAATCATCAACAATTCTGAATTGATTCATAAACTTCAAAAATCTATGTTTTTTATTAACGTTCCCCCGTCTCTCTGCGCGCCCCCATGGGCTTCCGTACACAGCGTTGCAGCAAGCCTGCAAAAAGAAAAAAAGACGCAGCACAACTCAATGAAGGCAGGAGTTTGGACTCATTTTGGGTTTTATTATCTCCCTGGGACACAGCAGCTCGACATGAGTCATTCAGTATGCCTTAACACACTATGCATTGTATCAATTTTTGAACCGAGAATCGCTTGAATCGAGAATCGGCTGAATCAAGAATCGTTTGAATCAAGAATCGATTTTGAATCGAATCATGACCCTAACAATCGGAATCGAATCAAATCATGGGACACCCAAAGATTCACATCCCTACTACATACATACATAACATTAACTCACTGAGTCACATTACCCTCAACAATGATTCTTTTCATTCACCTACTCTAACCGACGCTAATTCCTAAGATATATGAACCATTGTATGAGGATATGTTATAAGGTTACAGGAATCTCAAAATGCAACCGTCTTGTTGGGACCTTATCTAACATTTTACAGTTGGACGTACACAGTGTGTTTTGGGCCAAAGTGTGTGAGGAAGATTTAAATTTGGATATTTTTCTCCAACTCCAACCCCTAATCTAATGTGCTTGTCATGCTTGTCAAGCATCAGTGACGTGACTTTGTTGGTAAACCTCAAAGGACTCATAGAAACTCACTGACGCAGCTGCAAGCCACAATCTGAAGCATATGACAGAGGCCCTGTCGGCACTGTGAGGCCACGGTATTGTGACCACCAGTGTGGTCAGCAATCATCGTTGTCTTATGACCAGCAGAGTGTCTTCTTCTCCTCTGTCTTTTTTACAACTGTTGTACAGGCCAACACAACTAACTGTGAAGAAAAGTACAACATAGATTTAATCAAATATTGCTTTAAAGAGGTTTTCATGCTTTTTTAAATGTTTGGAAAACAACAATGATGTAGGCCTATCACAGATTCCACTCCTTACACGGCATCCTGTTATATCTCTGTGCACCAAATCCCAGCACATGTCCGCATACAGGGTTAAGAGTCCAGCTGGACTTTTCCATGCGTAAAAAATAATTCTCTGTTATTCACTGGGCAGGAGCCCAACACAACAGAGGACGATCCCTTCAACACAAAAAAGGTGCATCATCCAGAAAAGCTTTGTTTTCATTCAGGTATTTAATAAATTATCTCCAAAGGAGCTCAGAGGGAAGAAAACTGTCTCTAGGCAGCATTTGACTTTTTTTTGTAGAGAAGTTGATGACAATGAATAACAAAACCAGCCAAGTATGACAAATGAATTCTGCGCCTGTACACATACACAAACAAAGGTGCATGCACACCAACTCGTGTTTTTAATTAATTCAACCGTGACCATGTAATTCAACAATGAAGTAAGCGCAGCGTTAATGCATTTTTAAAGTCAAGAGTTGTTCCTTTCCCTGTTAACTAGTTTTAAACCCTTCCTTTGGTATGCCAAACACAAACAACTCTCCAGAAGTTTCCTTTTTTTTTAATTAGACACACCAACATTTAGAAACTAGCAAATAACATTTTCCCATGCTTCCTACTACTATTCAACATAATTCCAATTCCCACTGACATATTGCCATCAATTAATTAATATTAAGGATCTACTTAATTAAATATGTCAATAGAATCATTGTGCAATAAAAAATAATTTACAATGTCTTGAGGAATGCAGTTGTTTTTAAATGAATGATTTCTTGTGAATTACTCAGTAATATGTTTAAAAGGTTTAGAGGAACACAATGTGGTGGTTTATTATTGTGTGGATTATCTGTGTAATCCATTAGAGTACATTTATATTTAAAGTAATTTTTTAACATAAAAATGTCATATGCTGACATTTTTTATTAGCAAAATTTGTCTCAGATGAACACGAGAATTGCAATTTCAAATATATGCTAACAGTGTGTCAATGATGTTTCCTATAATGATGCTGGTCATCCCCTAACTATTCCTCTAGCGCCACCATAAGGTTAAGAATAAAACTATTGGATGGACTGCCTTTGAATTTGATGGACATATTCATGTCTGCTGTCATGTGGGGGTCCTGCTACAGGAAACTTTGAGCATCAAACACTTAATTTCCTGCATTCTGGTAAATTTTTATGCTTCAATCTGTGCCTCTTCCATGTTAATATATGTATGAATTGATATTTTGGGCATTTTTCATGCTTTAGTAAGAGATAGAAACACATATGAAAGGGGAGAGACAGAGGAGGACCTGAAGCAAAAGGTCTTTAATTTATCTTTAATTTCTTCAAAATAAAAGTCATCTGCTACTTTCATGTTTTTACTGTGGGCGATGAATGCGCCATTTTTAAATATTGAGAGAGCTGTGTCTCCTTGACAACTGATTTTAATTTTAAAGCACTTTCTGTCATGCTGATGCTGTGTCATTAATGATCTAATGCTAATGGTACTTAATTCATTCACTCATCTTGGCCACTTCACTAACATATTTCTTCTCCCTATCTGGAATGCCTGCTATATATGATAAACCCTCAACATTAGCACAGTCAAAATTATTTTCCATTCCTCCACTATTCGCATTTCATCTCACTTTCTTCACAAGCTGAATCACATATGAAATCTACTCTTCCTTCTTGTGACATTTGTCTGTGGTGTTTTTGGTGCTGTTATCTTCCTGCCTCTGCATCTCTTATCAGTGTTGTTATTACACTGCTTTATGTACCGAGAAGGCCAGAAGGGAAGCCGTGTGTTTTCAGAACAGTCCCAAACCACACTACCATACAGCTTGAAAATCCACCATAATGTTCATCTTCAAAATCACTGTGTCAAATATTAAGTTTGTATTCTGTTGGATGTTATGAAACAATGGTGTTTGAACACACCAGCTTGTTATCCTCCACCCACATTTCTTCTCATGCATTTAGTGTGTGTAGCTTTCCTACTGCAACACACACACTAAAAAGCACAGATGTTCTTGTTTAGTTTTCACTGGAAGCACTCCATGTAATGCTGTAGATCTATAGTGCAAAATAAACCTTCAAAAGAGGTGAGAGGTTTAAAAATGTAGCGCTATATCTTTATCTGGGTTTCATTTATCAAGGAGTGATGGCACTTCAACAGCTTTGCAGTGAGAATGATACTAAACCAGGGAAGAATGGGCTAGGGTAAGGAGTAACATTTGTCACTGGGTTTATGTGCCTTAATCTTTCCTTCGAATGTCTGATGTGAAAAACTGAGGGAGGAAAAAGTGTGCAAAGTGCAAGAACTGCAAGCTCAGACACACGATGGTCTCTGATGTAAGACGCTTCAAAGACCAGCAGGGGAACACGAGCAAAGGTAGAACCCTGTCCAAGATGGAGGATGAATCAGACCCTCCACTCACCTCAGTAGGTCCCCAGTGAAAGCAGAAAAGTGTCTGATCACAGCCACGGGGAGTCCTGTGCTGCCACACATAACGTCTTAGGGTGCGTGTGTGTGTGTGTGTGTGTGTGTGTGTGTGTGTGTGTGTGTGTGTGTAAATACATGCATGCTGTGTGTGTGATCCTGCGCATGCTCTCCCACTGATTGGGGAGCCTTCAGAGAGACACCATCAAAAGAGTCTAATTAATCAAAAGTAACAGCTGCAGCGCAGGTGGAGCACTAAACAGAAATTCTGTGAAGACCCGAAAACACCCCGCCGCTCCACCCAACATCATTTCACCCCTTGACCTCCAGGAATTCAGTCCTCTGAACGGCTGTTGGCTTCAGTTTACTTCAATTGTATAAATGGGTTGAGCTCCAGTGCACAATTTAGCCAAGCCCAGGTAATTCCGTGGATGGATGAGGGTCTGAGACCACTTACTTCAACATTACACACACACATCCCTTTGCCCTCATGTTCAGGTCAGGATCAATATGCTGATTGATTGAGCAAGGACAGATACCTTGGCAGCTGGTGGGATACGAGTAAAGGATTGAGTATGGAGGACACTGGCCCTTAAGAAACCAATCGATCTGACCTTTAAGGATCAATGATCCACTTGAGACTAAGTGAGAGGCGTCTGGCAGTCAAAATAGGTTCACCTAATATCCAATAAGAAATGCATTTCTGTGGCCTTATGGCATATAAATGCAGGAGTCATTGACTGACAGGGTTAATTTTAAGGTGCTTGGCACAGAAATGAGAAGTTCTGTAGTACTCATTCAACATGTTACCGTCACTTCAAGTGTTCTGTGATGCTTGAGAAATCAAGATATCTGCCACCATGCGCCAGCTTTTTTGGCAAAGCAGTCATTTTATTGTGACTTAATAATGCATATCACATGGGGCTGCAAAGACAGATTGGCTGGATAATTCTATGTTCTTTCCCCCTTAAGGTATTTATAACAAGCAGAACCACAGGAGGTGGGCTCAGTCACAAAACAACACACAAATACATATTCTACATACGTACACACTACAGCCACGCTTTGGGAGAGATGTCAACAACGCAGCAAAGGAATACTAATTGGACAGTCTACAGTATCCTAATTACATCAGAATGTACAATGAGATAATGAGGGTTTTTTTTCTTGACTATGAAAGGTATGCTGTACTTCTAATTGCTTCCTTCTGTTTTATTTGTCTTTTAACTGTAGTTCATTAAACATGAGTGAGGGTGAGACAATAGAGACTGACAGCGTCTCCACAGCGTACACAGGTAATTATTATCCCTGGAGAAAGCTTGCCTAGAATAGTGTCAGCTGCTGTTGAGTCGAGAGCTGATCAATTTACAGAGGCCACCAAAGGACACATGAAGGGCTGGGTGATATGAAGAAATCAAATATTACAATTCTTTTTTTTTTTTTTTTTTTTTTACAAGAACATTGTAGGGTTGACTATTGGTGTTATCACAAAATATTCACACAATTCTATTTTTGATAAATAATCATCAGCATTGTGGATATAATGACTAAGTGTGCACAATCAAATATCAGCTAACAGCTAAGCAACCTGGTGAGTAAAAACTGCACTTTCTTTTGCTTTTTTCCAGCAGTAACATTTAGCCCTCAACTCCACAAAACTACAATTCTAAAAAAATAAAAAATCAGCTTCTTATGAGGCAGACACAAATGTCTTGTTGTCTCCTCAAAGCCATGAAGAAGTGATGAGGTAACTGTGATGTTATAGGGGGTAATTACCTTGCAACATCAGACAATCAGGGTAGTAATATATTACTGAGACAACACAGCATGTAAAAAGTGAGGAGACGAGTGTAGTGCCGGCGCACTACGCTCACCTTGCTTTTATAGTGCAGGGCAGTTCATTAAAGAGGCAGGGTCGAACACGGGCCATTCGCTGGATTATTGACAATCGTCTTGGTCCTCTGACGAGATACTTGACAACAAAGACAGAGGGAATGCAGCAAGCCAATTGGGACCAGGGCTTCAAGGTTAGAGGGTGCATTAAAAATTGGTCTTTCAACACCTTTTGCGTCTCCATGGTGCAGTAACCTCTAGGCTCTGAAAAGCCCTCAAGGTTTCATCATTGATTTAAAGAGAAAAGCAGCCTTGGTTAATCTATATCAACCCATTAGCACTGAGTTATCAAGTGAGCTGGTGTTTCTGAGAAATGAAGGTTGAAAGCAAAAGGGCTGGTGGGAGCCCAGGGGGTCCAACTTCAGACATAGAGCTAGCCATTCCTCTTGGCATGTGTGAACAAGGTGCATTTCACATGCTGTCTTTCACTTGTTGCTCTACTAGTTGTCCGTTGGCTCGTCTATACTGCTGAATGATTATATTGACCTTAAGTAGGTGGAGAGCATGTGTATGGGGGAGTGATGTGCAACAAAGGTCATGAGCTGAATTCAAATCTCTAATCAAACAATGTGGGCAGAGTTTTAAAAGTAACATGCAGCATGCTGGGGCGTTGGTGGCTTAGTGGTAGAGCAGGCGCCCCATGTACAAGGCTGTTGCAGCAGCAGCCGGGGTTCAACTCCAGCCTGTGGCCCTTTGCTGCATGTCACTCCCTCTCTCTCTCCCCCTTTCACGCTTGACTGTCCTATCAAATAAAGGCTAAAAAAAACATGCAGCATGCTCTGTCTCCACATTGTTCAGTGCAGTCTTCATAACATCCTATTGTGTAATGTTACAGCACAGATAGATATAGCGCCCTATGAATTCCACAATGCATAAAACACGGAACTTGACAATAAAATGGAATGAGCTGCAATCAATTTGTAAAAATTTGGGTTTTTCCTACCCTTAAAAGCGCTTTTTCACAGCACCGAAGCTGAATGAACAGAAAACAATGTCAAAATACTTTGGCTTACACTGTTTCTCTGTCCTATGCTCCCTGTATTGGTTTTTCACCAACAGCAGGGCTCAGCTCCTCCACACATACTGGGGCCAGTAAGTTACGTCGGGCAGTAAACACAATCAGCCAGCTGATTGGGCTCATCTGCCAAGACTTTGCTCTGCTCTGCCTGCACTGTCTACAATGTTAGCGTTGGCTGGTTTGACCGAGGTGATGCCAGCGATGGTGAGCTAGACTGCAGTCTTTTTCTAGGTCAGCCAGGCTTGATCAAATCCTATCCTCCTTTGCTTCTCAGGTGGTCCTGAGACAGCAACTGATGTTTCTACATCAAGCTAGCTGGCACTTGCATCTCCGTGGTCAAACCAGTTGCCAATATAGTTGGAGTTCCCTGTATGCTGACCTTTAAATGCATTTAAACAGCCCACGATACACATATGACCACATCTGCTTTATAAAATTTGGTGAGAGCACAGTCTATTAGATTTAATTTACAGAAACGTTACCTGTGACCCTTTTAAATTAAAAGAAACAGAAATTTGACCAAACAGCTAAATCTAGAGCAAAACAATATGAAGCTTAGATGTGAAGCACTTTATTTTACAAAAGGATGGAGTGTTTTGTTTTATAACTGCACTGAAGGACTTTCTTTGACAAAAAAAAGAGCAATGTTGCGTTATATTAGAGGCTTGGGCACTAACAAATTTTAATACCTTCATATCTTCCTAATATTTTACCATTGTATATGATGGTATTCGTCTGCAGCGTTACCCCTATCGGGATTTCTAAATACCCTCATATACCATAACACTGTGAAACCAAAACCTTACATTCGCGGAATCCACCATGTTTAGACGCTCTTTGTGATAACAAAATGTGCATCACATTAAAAAAACAAAAAACAAATCTAGAATAATTAGAACAGATTTCATAGAGTCCTATACGGCCGACCACACCTGAACAACTGTCATGTTGGTCAGAGGTGCAACCGACCTGAACATTTTCACCCACAGAGGTCAGTTCTTTTACTCCATACACGGTTCAGTTTTAATTCAGTGATCCGTCTAGTTACCTTGCCCTTAACCTTCAACACCAGCTGAGATGTTCTCTTGTTACCATGCTAATCGGAGCATCACCTCTCTCAGAATAGCTTCCTCTGTAGTAACCGCATTTCCCTAAGGGTATACTCCAAAGAAGAGGCTTTCAAGTGTAAAGTGCATTCCTCTCATTAACCCTTAATCTGGAAAAGGTGTTCTAGCCTTCTTTGCATCAAACAGCTACAGTGCGCTGTACGTTAGTGTCCATTATCTCCTCCTAATCTCCTTTTAATGACTAACTGATTCCCTACTGTTGAAATGTGCACGCACAGCACAGGGTGCACAGTGAACTAGTGGCAAAGGCAACAAACTGTCCCTATGGAAATAAGTAAGTGGCCTCATTATACATTTAACTTAAAGTGTTTATATCTGTAGGTACATTCTTCAGTGACATTATTCAGAGCACCTTTGGTTCCCCAGGTATGAGCAACACTTTTAATAGCATGTCCTGGTTATGAGAAGAGACGAGGGGGGATTTGGAACTGTTGTGGCGGGGATATATGAGAGCTACAGAGCATAAGCCTGAACATATCAACGATGCAAGAGATATCTATTCCTGACTCGGTTTTAATAAAAACATTTTCTTCACCAAACAGCACAGAAATCATAGCAGAACTGAATGAGATGGGGGGAGGGAGGGTAGAGATAAAGAGGTGGGACGAGTTGCCATTTTCTCTGATGTGAAATCACAAACATTTAGCTCCTTCCTGTTTGTGGTTAGCCTTCACTTTTTTACAATATTCTAGCAAATAGCTTGACTTTCTTCTGATGGTGCAATAAGATCTAATGTCTTTGCAATCCCTGGTATCCTACAAAGTTGTGTTTGAAGTTGTTGGAGCTGGAATTGCTACCTTAGGTTTGCATTAAATTACTGTATTAATGCAGCAGAGTGTGTGTAAGTTATATCAATGCACGTTTTACAAGTACTTCGGCCATTCTTCCATCTCCATATGGACCTGATAATCAAATATTGTGCATTAAGAGTCAGACCACATTTTAAGCATCATCCTGCCTCTCCACATGTTTGATTGTACAGAACATTGCACAAAACACTGAAAAACATGGTCCTGCATGTCTTTGCCCTTCAGAAATGAGGATGTGTCTTCGGAAACATTGGCTTGTTATGGACAAAAGGTCACGGGTCAAAAGTTTCACAGACTAACAAACAGTGCTCCCTACATTGCTTCAATCTGTGGTCTGGGTTAGCCAAGATTTGTTTCCTACTTGTAAGACAACTCCTCAATTCTTAATGCCTCGCTGTTCTTATTTTAGTCCCAGACAAACACAGGTCCGACAGGCCAAGTATGTTGCCAGGGAGGTAGCCACTTTATCCTGTGTCCTGTTTTTGCCATGCTTAACGGGTCAGGTTTGCGGATGGAGAAGCCGATCTCAAAGCTCAAAGCAGTCTTGCTTCAAATGCCAGGGCTATTATGTTCCAGGTCCAAAACAGATAAGTAGAACAAATTGCCTCTCATTCGAAGTAATGGTTCATAATTATTTGCTCAGATAAGAAGGGATCTGGGTGCAGAAAAAAGGCACTGGATGGCTTTCGATGTCTGTGTGGCAAGTGGACCATTGATCTGCCCAGATGTAATTTCATTGTGTAGGTGTGAAAGCAGTAGTCACAAGTTTTCTTTTGGCTCAGAAACTTTGAGGAGCTTTTTGTGGAGCTTCTAATAAATACAGATCACCTGTAGTGTTCTTTACCAATTTATATCTTCTGGACTGTGCAAGGACAGAGTCAACCCAGGCCTTTATGAAAGGGCTCAGGAGGGTATTCCCAAAAGGCCTCACTGAAGCACTGCAAAAGGCACTTTAAAGTTTGTGTGCAGCTATACTGAAGTGCCCACCAACTGCAGCCTTCATTTGCTTCATGTTGCTGCTTGCTCTTTCTTTCCAAACAGCAGATATGTCGTGACTGAGCCAAAAACAATGGTGCCACTTCACAGTTGGTTGAAAAGTGAACTGGTGAGGAATCAGCAGCAAGTCGTGCTAGCAAAGATTGCCAAAACAGACCTTGTGCCCGCCAGCTGCACACAGTAAGTTTTACCTTTCCTGTGTGTGGAGGTTTTTGTGTGTAGGCCTTGTTAACCATTGAAAGATCTATCTATCTATTTTCACCAAATTTAGCAACTGAAGGCTGCAAAAGGGATTCAGTACTCAATACCACCCTGGCTGCTCAGTTTAAGGATATGATAAGTAAATTATAAAAATGAAATGGTACATAGATAACACTGCACTTTATTAGGGCTGTAGTCAACCAAAGAAAATCTTGGTCGACTGAAGACATTTTCCAAACAAATACAACATGCTAACGTTATTAGTGCCAGCCTATGGCATTTTACATTGTAAAAATTAGCATAGCGACGAGCGGAGATTTCCTCTGTTCATATGAAGCCTGGATAAATGCCTAAGTATAAATCCCTGAGGGATAAATCACACACAAGACTTATAATGTTATTTTAGTAAAGGCTTTACTGTCTTCACAATTTATTGTTTCTTATCTGTGAAATACAAGTAATACAAGCTTCGTTTTCACTGAGGGAAACGGTGTCAGTAAAATTAGTAAAACTTTTTAAGTAAAAAAAAGTCAGTAAAACGGTGTTATTCGACCAATGAGAATTTGGTCGGACGACTGCATATCGACCAAATAATCAACCAGTCCACCAGGAGACTACAGCCCTACATTTTATTGCACATACACATAGTAGGTCCTAATCTGTAAAAAAGCAAACAATAGAGAGAAAAAAAAAACATTTTTCTGTTTATTTTGTCCTGAAAGTCACAGGTAAACCAGTTCTTGACTTCTTCCTTAACTGGTGTGAGAGGTCAAACCTCCTCTAAAACCTCTGTGGGGAGCCAATATGACTGTCAAAGATTAGAAGTACCTTGGCATCGACCATTAGCCTTAATGGGACCTGTGGACTGACTTCATGAGCACTTAGGCAAAACAAAGAATGGACATTTCAAAGAAATTGCTGTCCACTAAAAAAAAACTCTGAATGTTTTATTGTGCTTTTGTTGATAGGGTTTTATCCATCTGATTCATCTGCACGACTGGCAATGCTACTGAGTTACAGGAAAAGACAGAAAAGTCACAAAACTGTAACAATGGCCTGTAAACTGTAAGGGATTACTTTGCCAAGGATATGGAATGCATATACAGAGAGAGAATGATGACAAAGGCAAACAACATTGTGGGTGACCAGAGGGACCCTGTTGCCTCCTCATTTTAACTGTTGCCATCTGGCAAACAATACTGCACCAACTCTATTTACTAAAAATAGATCCAAGTTTTCATTTGTTCCACAGGCCTTTAAGTTTTATACAGGAAATACAGTAGTACCCTATCCATTGTGCACTTTGAGCACTTCTCCCTAGTCACAAAAGATGCCACCGCTTATTGATTTTCTATTTTTGGAGCTGTAACATTCATAAGAAACGCTGTTGGAATACATGTACCTTTTTGTTATTCAGAGGACCACATCCTCGGACTACAGTGTGCATGCTGGGCACAGAGGGAGCAGCAGAACACCAACCTACTTTAAATAAAAGCAGCTGTGTATGAAAACTGTGCACCCTGCAATGGGTCTAAAAGTTTGCTTTCACTTTACTCTGCAGCAGCTGCCCCACTAATCCATTGATCTGATCTGATCAGCTCTGATCGATCCAATAACAAACTGATTGACTGATGAATTCTCCACCCCAGGGCTCAAAGAAAACAAAAAACAAAAAAACGACTGAAGCGTCCGTCTGTGCTGCGTTCAAGAACGATCAAAAACCTCTGAATTCAAAGAGGGGACACAGAATGATTACAAAGGGACAGACACACACACACACACACACACACACACACACACAGAGGAACAAAAAAACAGAGTCTGCTGATAGTATTTCAAATGTTCGTTCCTGATACCTATGTGGCACCTTCAAAGCCTACAACAATTGGTAAAGCTACTGTTCTAATGCAAAGAATGAAATCTACCCCGCCAGTGTTTGCCTTAACATTAAAACCACTGTAGGATAAGAACATTAGCTTCTGTAAGCCCAAGCTCCCTCTACATTTTGCCTTTTTTTATCCTGAATCCCATAATGCTCAGCCCCGCTAAGAAAATCCAGATGACTCCCTGAGTTGGCAGATGACAGACAGCCCTGGGGCCACTCCATTACAAACAAACAAATCAACGGCTCCAGCAAACAGCGTTCTACTGGATATCTCTTCCTGCCAGTCAGCTCCAAGCTCCAACTCTCTATGCTTCTCTATTCTGTGTGTGAGAGCGAGAAATCAATGTGTAATCATATTCACACTTTCTTTTGGCAGGAGACATCGGGGGCAGACATGGAATTGAGATGACCCGCTCTGTGCAGAGAGGACACAGGAGAAGCCAAATACATTCACATCATTTTCTGTCTTTGTTTTGCCTCTTCCACAGTGTCCTGATTCTAAATCTCTCTAGATTGTACTTGACAGAGGTGACTCACTTTCAATCAACTCGATTAGTGTCACAGAAGAAGCATTTGGCGCTGAGATAGTTATTGCATGTTTTGATTGAGTAGATGTGTATTCCTCGAGCTTTACCTCCCTCTGCAGTTGCTGCTGTGTGTCACCACCTGTTAGCCAGCCATGTTAGAAAAACACTCTCACAATATAGGGAGCTAATGTGTCAAACCGATCCGTGATTACCGCTCTGATTTTTCTTCATCCAAATGTTAAGCATTGTCTTTTATGCTAAGTGCCTTGCCAAGGGCACCATTGCCTCATGCTGCTCTCATTACTTACTTTACCCAGCGCACTAATGTGACTAACCGCCCCCACGTATCAGCCTGAGGGGAGGAGGCCGGGGACATCATGATAATGACTGACAATGATTGCATTGAAGCCACATTTCATTTCATACATTCATCACAAAAAAAAGAAGAAAAAAAAATAGGTCATTTAATCACAGCCAACGTGTAATGGGATCTACAGGATAAAGAAAAGCCAGTGCGAATGAAACCTTTGTTCCAGCTGTGGTAATGCCACGTCTTATTCTTTACACTATAAAGGGCATTAATTATCCATTGGTGGGTATCACTATATAGGCCTACGAGTGATGGAAGACGTTTTCAGATCTTTTACTTAGGTAAAAATCAGCAATACTGTATTGGACAAAGACTTTGTTACAAGTGAAAAATCTTCATTTAAAATCATACTCAAGAAAAAATACAAAGTATTAGCTTTAAAATATATTCAAAGGGGCTCAATGCAAAATTCAGAGTACATTAAGTTGTCTAGACACAGTTCTCAACATGGAGGTGGCTGAGCTGGCTGCTAGCAGCTACGGCAACAATGCTGAAAGAGCTAATGGTGCTAACCAGGGGAAGAACTGGAGGGTGGGTGCTGCCCTTCATCAAAAATGCCATCCCAATATCAGTGGTAACCACCATATGAGCGTATGCAAAGCAGCTCGCTAGTGGCAAACACATATGCTCCCACATGCATGTGGGACTGAACCATCTCACAACAACAAACCACAGAGATGCTCAGATTACAACACACATTTACAACATTTACTCTCTGCTCAGGACACCAGTTCTCCACTATATCTTTCCATTGCAAATAGTGGTTTGCTGCTAATGTTCTTAATGTTATACAGAAAACCTTTTAAGTACCTAAAGTGAAAGTACTCTTTATAAAGACTGGCCCATTCCAGGTTCATTTATATTACTGTTGTATGATTAGTGATGCATAAATGTGGAGTAGAAAATATTTTCTTCTAAGATTTAGTCGAGTAGAAGTATACAGGAGCATAAAGGGGAAATACTCAAGCAATGCACAAGTACCTAGTGACATTCCACCTCTGCCACAAGGGTATCAATTGAAAGCACTGTTAGACAGAATCAAGGTTATTATGGTGTACTGTGGTATTTAAAAATCTAGAAAGTTTGATTTCTATTACAGCCAAAAATCCAGATGCTACTCTTTCTAATAAACTAATGCAGAGATGCTGTACTGAGGCGATATAGTACACAGCACATGTCACCAGAAGTCAATTTGCACTGGGGGAACAGGCAGCCGAGCTGACAAAGATGGCGACTGTGACTGATGGGGATAATGTTACAGGAGTAATAAAGAAGGAAAATATGCCTCTGCCCATGTTTAAGAGTAGTGACACATTTAATTTATCTTGAGATGACTTCTTCCAACTACAAAGCAGATTATTAGCCACATTTTTTTATTCAACAGATCTCCGCTCCCTCAATTTATTTTTCCCTATCCCCTGCGGCTACACGTGTTATTGTGTCCTCCAGCAAGACAGGCACCTATTTGCTATATTCATTATTTTGTGCTCCATAAGTATTTATATCCAGCAAGACTTGTCAAAGTGGACTAATTGGATATCGGAAATAATCCATTGTAGGTTAGACTTTGATATACCTGCTATGACTTCTATCACTAGCTCTGCTTTTACATTTTTTTTAATGTCAAAATGGTATGCAGGTCTGAAACAACAGATCCCGCCAATGCCTACTGATTGGCCTATGTTTATGGAGGCTGGACTTGTACCTGATCTCGATAACCTCAGTGATTTGTCAGTTTGCGTCTGCCCAACTTCAAGCTAACTACCAGTATCTCTGGATAAAAGAAACACTGTCCATTTACAGGCTTCAAAGTTGAACATCTTGCAGCAGCTGATGAGTTAGATACTGTAGAAAACAGCTCTAGCAATTCCACACATCACAGCCATTAAGTATTCATCCCTTATTTCCATGCCTTTTAAATTGCAAGCGCCAGTGAAATGTGTGGAGACAGCAGCTCGCCCAGCTCAATTATTCAGAACACGCCGACTGTATTGTGGCTAACTGAGGGCTTGAACATGATTATGCACATATATTTCCTTTGTACTCCGCCTTGCCAGCCTTCGATCATGATCAGCTTGGTTTTCTTTTTTTTAATTTTGTCTTTTGCACGTATATATGCGTGACTTTAACCATGACTGTTATGGATGCCCCCTTAAATTACATTGGTTCATAGATAATCTCTTTAACATGTGTGGAATCATATATATCTTTAGTTAAATCCCTCCAGTCTTCAGTCATCCTTAGGATTAACTCAATAATAATCGTTTTAGAATTTTGATGATCATTTTGTTTTTTAACTGGGAAGTAATCCTGGTTGCTGAGAGAATACATGTCCTTATCATATTAAAGAATTAATAGATCCACATCCTAAGCATGTATGAAAATGTAATGAAACAGCAAGAATTATTTTTTTAGGCAAGACCAAATGGGTGATGTGAAAATATTCATACACCAATCAAACACAAAACCCGGCAGGGACACTTTTTCCTCAAAAGTAGCTTTCCCTTCTGGGTCAAACTGTCTGTTACGGTTATATTAGGCTGTGGAAATGAAGACTACCTATTGTTCCAACGGCCCAAACTTCTGAAACCCTGTTAGTCCGAAAAATGTCCCATCAGACTGAAAGTCCATTTCTCTGACAGCCTGTTATCCCAAAAACAAATGCCTATTGCTCCAAAGTCCTGTTTCTACCGGAATACACACTCCCTGTGGATAAACAACCCAATCACCAGAAAAAAGGTTTGCATTTTTCATTTCTGCAAACCACAGATACGTTACATGTGTCAACAATGCTGCAGTGAATGTACGGTAAATTGAATTCTGGTGCATACGGGTTTGTTTTTGGGATAATGGGCAGTCAAAAAATTGGCTTTCAGGACAATGGGGGATTTTTTGGACTAATTGGGCCTCCGAATTTTGGATTGTCAGAACTAGGGTTGAAACAATTCCTGAGTAACTCAAGTAACTCCATTACTAAAGACTACTAAAGATGAGGCTTTGTTAAATCCAGTACAGCTATACAGAGCACTGTGTTTCAGATGGACGGTTATTTCTGTTGCACAGTGCGCTTGCATTACTTCAGCTGTCGATAGTCTACACAGCTGTAACATGGATGTGAAGCACGGATTGCAAAACAGTGGAGGAAAAGGGACAAGAAAACAGCAAGAGACAAAAAGAGGAGATATGCCAAAGAAAACGGCAGAAAGTGTCTCAAGTGTGGGATCATTACAAGTTGAACAAAAAAGAAAACATAGTTCAGTGTGTGCATTGCCAAACGGAGTTAGCATACCACAGTAGCACGTTCTAAGCACATCTAAGTAGAAAACATCCAGTGTATGCATCAAGTTCGGACCCAACACAACAAGGTAATCTTAACGTCACATTTAATTGCATTTAAACTTAATCAGTGATTGCTAGCTGAGATTCATGAGGCATGTAAAGAACGTACACGTATTAGGGCTTTATAATGGCTGAATAATAACAGAAATCAATGCAGCGACTAACATTATCTGGCAATGTATAATGGGATAATGTGTTTTGCCAAATTTTGCTGGAGATAGTAGCTACCCAAGGAAAATAAAATGCTGTAGTCAATTTGTTAAAGGCTGAGCTTCATTCACGTTATTATGTTACTGGCCATTCACACCAAAAGTGTCATGAGCACCAGCGGTCGCTCAGGTCGCTGGCATCGCACTGCCTGGCAGCTCTGGCAGGGCTTGCAGAAGGCTGCCAAGGGGCGGGGCTTTCAAGCTGCGCTGCAGAAGATCTCTTTCTTTCTTTCACTGTCCCGCCTTGAGAATATTCACAGTCTGCAATTGGCTGCTGCTCACTGCTGCTTCGGCGGCATCGCTGTTGAGCTTCTCTCAACTTCACAGTGATGCTCCGGTCGCTTGCATCGCGCTGCTGCTGCCAACGCTCCAGGCGCCCTTCGTAGCAAGCGTACATTGAAAATGAATGGCTGCCGGCTGCTCATGACGCTTTTGGTGTGAATGCACAGTTAGACATACACACATTAACACACTCGCACTCCTTACACACTCATTCACACACTCGCACATACATCCACACCTAAATCATTCTCAGACACACACAGTAGAATATGAAGCCTAAATGCACAAATTGAGTGGAGCAGGTATATTAATTTGGATTGCAGTTAGTACAGTTATCAGGTGTAAGGCAGCCCGTAACCATAATGAATTAGTCTAAACTAGCCAGTCATAGGAACTTTAAGTGTGGTATTTATGAAGGCCTTGTAATAAATATCAATAAAATAATTAATTACTCTTTTTCAGGAAGTCGCAGAGTTGTATTTTTGACAGCTTCGTGCAGAGGGTTCCACCATGTTTAACTGAGCAAGCAGCTGAGTTTACAGACAGCAGATGCATCATTTGATCCGTCACAATTGTTAAAGTGCACACTGCAGACAAATGTTTTAGCAATTAAAGTGATAGAAATGTTAGATTTTTAAAAGAAGGAAACAAATTGTTGTTCACTGCTCTTGTTTCAGAGGCTTTTCTTATTTTCTCTTTTATATATTACTGTTGCCCTTAAATAAAGCTAAAGTAATTTAATGAAAACACACAGTATTTCTCATGCAATTACTCGATTAATTGCCAGAATAATTGGTGGAATACTCGGATTACTAAAAGAATCAATAGCTGCAGCCCTAGTCAGAACAAGGCATGGCATAGTGGAAATATTGTACACCAAGAAATTTGCACAATTTATTGCCTGTAAGTAATTTACTTTCATTTATCTTGATGACAAAGACAAATCAACGGACCTTCTGTGATATTTGCTGCTGGGTGTTAAAGTGTTTCTATTTTTACCTTAAATTATATAAACCTGCAAGTGATGCCTTAGTCACCGAGCTGAGCCAACACACACAAACACATGCACGCGCATGCACACGCACACACACACACACACACACCCCCTCTGACCTCATTTACAACTTAAAGTAGATACACAGGACAGACATCAATCATTTATCCAGTCCATTCACACCAACTCTTTTCTCTAACCAGTCAATATATTTCACTTTTCCAATTTCATACAGCACTCCACCCATCTGGTCTCAGACTCATGATAGGAAAAAAAAAACATTTAAGGAAATAAATAGACCCCTCTGTCTCCCTCCATTTCACCATCACCTCAGGAGATAAGACGACAGAAACTGTTTTCTCATCTTCCAAGGTATGAAAATGAATGATGCCGGAGGATATGGGAGATTTGAAGGCGGGGGCCTATACAAGATGTTGCAGACTACTGGCTCAGTAAACTATATTCAGCTCTTTACCTAAGAAAACTTTATGAAAAGTAATATCTCAATACCACTTTAGAAAACATGCTATAATGCATCATTGTTTTTTGTATTCAAATTGGAGGTTGGCTCAAAGCAAGGTTGTTTCAGTGCCTGTTTAAGTGTCTCCTTTGATACAATTAAGCTGGTAGTTAAAAGTGAACAGAATAGCACCCCATAATACATAGCGCCAAAACAGCTTGCCATGACAAAAATGCTCAAAAAGCAATGGGTGATGTTTAATGATAAAGTTCAACATGAGCAGAGATTATCAAAGTATGAGAAGACTGAAAGAAGTTTGTTGAAAAATGAAATTCCCCTGCAAAGGAGGAATGTGATACCTTCGTTCTTACCTTCCTCCCACCCCTGGGGGCTTCCTGCCTTCTTTTCACTTCTCTCGTTCCTTCCCTCTCGCCGGTCCCCGGCAGCTACTATGGTCCATGTGAACTCTGGGACACCCTCCTGGTGCTGGTCACATGTCCTGCTATTGCCAGGGCACCGGTGATCTGGCAAAATAAGGAGGCAATTACACATAGAGATGCGTTTTGCAAGGCAGAAATTATAATTGGGGGGGATCCATGGCTTCGGCCTGGGCTTGAGTATCAGTAGAGAAACTCCTCAACAATAATTCCAAACAGGTTTCACTATCATAATGTAGTAACTAAACAATACTCAAACTAAAGTGAATCTTAAAAGTCCACCTTACTTCTTATTAATCCAAACCCATTGGGGGAAGAAAACTGATGGCATTAGCAAAATGTTTGTATGAGTGCAGGCAAAGATGATTGGAAACATAAAATACAGCCCAAGCATTTCAAAATATCTTCTTGAGTTTGATTAGCAAATGAAACTTTTAATTACATATACTGCCTGGGGGATGGAGGTGTTCATTGAATAAACTAAATGTTGCCACAGCTGTAATTTTGGTCTTTTCTGATTCAATGTCCACAGTTTCAAAAAAAGAAGAAAAAAAAAACCCTTCAGTCCAAACAGAGTTTTCAAACTGTTGCACAATCTGCTAAATATAGAGCTTCATCTGCAACTTTAATAGATTCGACAGTAGCGAAAACACCAGGCTTCAGGAGGAAGAAACTTGGCAGTTGGATGTTTTGTATTTTCAGATTAAATGGCCTCATACTTTTGGTTGCACAACATCATTTTGTGTCGGCACACAAAATAGAAGCAGGAGTAACAGCTTTAATAGCAGCATCACTCTTAGTGCATATGGTGCATACTTTTTCACTGGGAGGAATGGAGGGAGTTATACAAATGCAGTGTTCATTTAAAAATTGCTGCTGTCAAGGCGAGGGCTGGGTGTAATAGGAGTTAAGGTATTACTGCTGTAATACCCTCCCTAAAAATTTGCTCAGGGAGAAAATTAAGGGTCAGCTCTCCTCCCACTCATCCTCTCTCTGTCTCTATCTCTATCTTTGCCTCCATCTGTCCTTCCCTCCCTGTGGACAGACCTCATGTAGGCTCATCCCTGTGGCTCGGTAAATCGCTGTTTGAGGGAGCTTGGTCACTTTCAAATGACTTCTCACACTAGGCTCTGGAGGAGAGGAACTGGAGTGTTGTATAATCATCTTTCTGTGTCTACTAGTTTCTTCCACAGTTTTGCCTTTTTTATTGTAAAGTGGTTGGAGCCAGGCTGGGTTTAACACTGGTGGATATATTTGATATAAACCAGCGTATATACCCAACAGTATATTTATCTCTATCGATCTCTCTGTGTATCTTTCTATGTCTCCTTCTATATCCCCACCTCCGTATCTATCTTTATCTCTCTATCCATTCCATCTCTATCAAAATCTATCTATCTCTATAGCTATCTCTTTAGCTATCCATCTATCCCTCTCTCTCTCTCTTTGGCTCTTTATCTCTATTATTATCATTAAAAAGCTATGTATATATGTTATCCATCCATCCATCTATCTATCATCTATCTATCACTGTCTCTCTATCAATATGTTTCTCTCTACATGTCTCTTAAGCGACCTACCTACCTACCTACCTGCCTACGTACCTACCTAATATTTCCATAATGATCACAATGAATCTATGTTGTTATGCTATGCTATTGTTATGCATGAATAAACACACACATTAACAACTGCTTTACTATTAGCATATTATTTATTTCAGGAACCAACTATACAGGAAAATATATTTTCATAAAGGAGAAAAAGCCCGTAAAATACCACTGGGTACCACTGGTGTTTTCTCCTGCATAAAAATATATTTTCCTGTATAGTTAGGTTCCTGACATAAACAATATGCTAATAGTAAAGCACTTGCTAATGTGTGTTTTTATTCATGCATAACAATTGTAATACAGATTGTACCAGTACATGTAACGTCAACAATCAATATTTCTGCATTTGTGCAAGTAAACACATATTGTGGTTTAATTCAGCAATTCTCTGCACCACAAAGGTGACAGAGTGAGGCTAATGCAACGTTCCTCACAGCAGCGTAACTACAACTAATCATGTTACAGCCCATAAATGAAACCGTGTGTATAAATACATGCAGAGAACAATAAACCTGACCTATTCCTCCCCAACCCCCTCCTTCCATTAGTCCTCCTTGTGTTTTGTAGGATTCATTCAAAATGGGATTTTAAGATCACAGGTGGCATTAGGAATACAAATGAAGCATGTCTATTAGGAACACTCATGTCACGTTACATTTACAGATAATAATAATTTCACTTGGCAGTATGGTTCATCTGTTGAAGACGCTTGATGTGGCAGCATGGATTACATGACAGCATAATAAATAACACACACTAAGTGGGCTTTTGCAAACAATAAAAATGCAAAATCAGTGCAGTAAAATGTAGGCAGTATGATGGAGCTGATTCATTACAACAGTTTTGATTACTGTAATAACAGTATAGTTTCTGCTCACAAGTGAATGCAGGTATATTCTGGCAGTCTACCTGTCAACTGCACAGAGGGTCTGAAAAATACGGGAGCTAAAGGGTGCTCAGCTCCCCTGAAGGAGACATGAGCTCCCTTGAAAGCCTCATTTGAGAAATTTAGGGTGAGCTCTAATATATCACTGTTTTGGGTACAACTGGTGTTCTCTCCTGTATAATTATATATTTCCCTGTATAGTTAGGTTCCTGAAATAAATAATATGCTAAAAGTAAAGCACTTGTCAATGTGTGTGTTTACTTATGCATAAAAATTATAATACAGTTTGTGCCTAATAAACACAATGCTGTCTATCCCTGCACACACTGTATATTGTTTAGTTTAGTTTTATTATTTAGTTTTATTATTTTATTTTCGAACATGTATAAAAATAAAAATAAAAGAAATTGTATGTAACTATTGTACATACAATAGATAGAAAAAAAAAGAGAAAAAAACCAAACAAAATATTAAAAATAAAGAGCTAAGACATAACAAAACACCGCACATTGTTCGAAAAAGGAAGTGGGAAGAAGTACAATACTTATTTTAATTTCCCACCCCTTTTATCTGCTCTTTGGTTTGCAACTATACATCCTAACTACAGTACATAATAGACCTATATAAGTATATACCATGTGTAACCTTAATAAATATCTATATAAATATATAATTACAAAATTAAATATATGCTACATCATTATCCATATAAGTATATAATTACAAAAATATATTCTATATAAATATCTATATAACCAAAATAAATACATACTACATACATATCATCATTAATATAAATATAAATATATAAGCTATCTCCATAATTAAATCTTTACCCTCTATACCATATACTAAGTTAGTTACAATATATCAATCAACGCTATTCTACAGTTTATTGTCTTAACTTAAGGTTGTGGGTTCATTATGGGATGCAACTTAGGTCTGGTCTCTTTAGCAAAGTAACACAAAGCATTGCCTGTCCACTGTGCCTTGGTATTATATTGTTTCTCAGCCACACTGCATCCATGAATACTTTTTCAGTTTCTTTACTGCATATGGCTACATAGTCTCTGTATGAACTGAAATGATTGATAGTATATTTTTGCACTGAGGCGAGGGCATTTAGATATGTGAGTGCATGTGTGCAGTACCCTCCTACGCCCCACACACAAAAAATAGGGTTTCCCCCAAAAGCCCCGGTGCAATTCGAAAACTGCCTGCACCCAGCAGGTTTCTAATGGCTATACCTACAGTTCTACATTGAAGACACAGTGCATATATACAGGATAATTTAGCCAATATTTTGACAAAATTCACAATTTGTATTAACTTTATCAGCTGACAATAAGATGCAAGACCCATGTGAATCACTGTAATAAATTAGAAATGTACTTGGTAGAAAAATGTGCACAAAGCACTGCCAAGAACATACTGAACCTATCGCATGAAAAAATGAAATGTGCAGTCATGTTTAGGGAGGCACTTCCATCGTATTAAAGGCTGACAAGATCAGCAGACCAATTTTATCAGATTAGACCAGCAGCTTTTATCACTATATTGCTCAGGTATGGGGTGCTATAGCTACAGTCTATATAGGCACCACAACTGGGAAAACTTACTCTCTCAGCATTTGTTGGACAGTCACACTGTGCTGAGGTCTTGGAAACTTTCCCATATTGTGCCTGTCTCTAAGAAATCACAAGCAATTTCACGTATTGATTTTAGAGCAAGAGCACTCACCTCTTGTGTTTGTAAAAGTTTTGTTTTCAAATTTTTAGTTTAGCCTATAAAACCCTGATACCACACTTCTCACTGCAAAGCCTGCACTATCTCACTGTTAACAGTGTTGCTGTTCTTCAGATAAAAGGATTTCTAATAGCCCACAGAGAGCATGTACCAGTGTCACGCAGGGCTGCCGCGGTCGATCTCATGTTTGAGTTGCATTAATAAACTAATGTTAGAATAGTGTTTCTCAAGTTTGAACAAGTCTGCTGAAGACATGGCTGGCTATCTCAGAGTTTGATAGTTTGACATGCAGTGCAGACTTTTAATAGAGCAGCATAGGGAGCTTTGGCTGTAAATACACTGGCAAGGAAAAACTATCTACACCAGAGAGAGAACTTTACTCCAGCTTAAGTCAATAATGCCCTACAGCAGATGTGCCACATGCAATGCACACAAAAAGTTCTACGGCCCTACTGCAGTCTGTCTTCATAAGTCCTATATCTCTCTTTTGATGACTGTGGTGCTGAGCATGTAGTCTGACTCTTATTTTAACAACTTGCCTTAACTTCTTGATTCTTTTTATATTGTTTTTGCAAATTTTCATCTAATTATTATAAATACCAAAAGTTTACAGTCATTTGTTGCCAACTGTCTTTAACAGTTGTTTCTGGCAACATGACATACAAATGCTGTACTTAGTTTAAGTAGAAGCATTCCTGTTCCTATTCTATTATACCACATGCTGTATTTTCAGCTTCCCCACAGCACTATCAAATATTTCTCTCCATTAAAAGAGATCTCCTTAATCTCCTTAAATATCGTTATCTACAGTATTTAACATATATTATGAGACTCAGAACATGGTGTGAGCAAGTTATCAGTGAATTGAGATGTAGGAGTGAATGCTTAAAAGGAGCTTTACCTAATGAGGTGGCATCATGGCTGCATTAGGCTACCCTTAAATGACATGACTGTCCACTTGAGGAGGCAGCTGCCTTTAGAGGAATCACAGTGGCAGTCGTTCCCAGCCACTTAGTGGCAGTAAGGGTAATGGTTTCCATGCTTAAAACTTGTCGTTTGGCAAAAAAATATTGATTCCTGTATCTCATCGCCACTAGGGACCTTGAGGGCTGATGAGATGTGGAGAAACTGAGGAGTCCAAGGTTGCAGTGAAAGCTCATTTCCTTTGGTGGAAATGAGCTTTCCTTGGGTGGAATGATGCAGTGTGTTCACTTGAACCTGAACGGGGGCTTTAAAGTCGCACTGAGCTGAGATCAGCACAGTTCTTCTCATATATGACTAATATCAACCCAGTCCCCAGAATAAATGCTGGCCTTGTACATTTCCGCAACCACAAATATGTAACAGTTGTATATTTTACATGTAGCAGATATGTTTCTTTACTAGTCAAGAATGCTTTGGTTAATGTATGGTAATGTTAAGGCACGAAAAGGTTAGAGAAAGATAATGTTTTGGCTTTAAATATCCGGTTATGTCTACAGTTATTCCGATACTGATACCATTATCCGAAAGGTGTCCAATACTGTCTACAGTGCTGGTTTAGAAATCTGTGAGTGTGCAAGTCTTCGAACTGATCCGATACCACATAGTTAATTAATAAAATTAAGTGTTATAGCCAGATAAAAAAGCAGCATCTACAGTTTTAGAGCTGTGTAGAAGAATTGATTTCTAGTAAATAATGAAACGTTAGCCACTGGAATGTCAGCAATTTATCAATATTTACATGGGGAAGTCCCAGTACTCAAAACGTTTGAATGAGAATGAATGAAAGAATGAATACATTTCTTATGAAAGAATGAAGGAATTTCTTTATGGTTTACGTTGTATGGCACCTGAGCCGTGCCATACAACGATAACAATCATTTCACATCCATAGGGTTAGTAGAATACAGATCACTAGGCTTATATGCAAGTTCAGGCTTCTGTATCAGGAAGGAAAACATGGAATCATTACATCTTTAGTTTTTCGCCACAACCACCGTCGCAAATCCCCCGATGTCTTGCAAAATTCCTGCCCCAAAGTGTTGCCTCAAAACACTAACTGTGGTTTGATGCTTGGCAGCCATCTCGCCTAGGTTTCACACTCTCCACCCTGACAAAAATAGCACATTAATATAATCTGAACAACATTACTGCAGGAAAGTTTATATGCTACATATGAAATCTACAAATCCTGATCCTTGGTTTGCAGGACAGTACAATGCCAACACTGTCTTCCACTGACTGGGCTGTTCATATTGATTAAAACAAACTTTCAGTTCAAAGCTGCATTGATTACACCATCCCCCAAGGCAGTCACTAGTATTCATAAAGCTGTTAATAACATGTCAGTCCATCTTGTGATGAGAATAAACATATGGGTCATACAGGCTTACAATAATTTGTGTTGTTGGTTGTTTTATAATCTGTACCAGAAATAGTAGAATATTCACAAAAACTGGCTATATTCATGCATTTGCATACTTAACACACTCACAGAAAGTGACAGACATAAGTTTCAAAGCTGTCTCCTCAAATTTTTCCATCCTCAGATATCATACCAATATTCATGCATGCAGAAGCGCACTTGGCACACTGAGGAGCTGAGCACTTGTGTATGCTGCCAAATGGGGATGAGAGATATGATTCAACTGTGGTGAGCAAGATCTGGGTCCGTCATCCAGTTTCGCCCACCTTAGGCATGTGCAAAGTGACCGATGACTTGCCAACTGACCAGGGACACAGCTTGTACGGCCCATTCATTCACAATCACGTCTTTGATTTCTTTCAATATTCTCTGGATATGTCATCTCATTCTTTTTTTGGCATTACAGAGCATGGGTTCATTTACCTTTTGATTACACCATTGCACATTTTAATCAAAGCAGCTAGAGGAGCTATTTGGAGAAATGGCAGGTACCATAAAAAATATTTCCCCACATGGTTTGAGTTTTCTCCCTTTTGTGAGTGCCAAAAGGGATCCTTGGTTGCCCCCTAATATTTTGGCAGAGCTCTGTTAATTAGGAGTGGGTCATGACAAACATTCTCCCATTCTCCAAAGTTTGTTTTAATATTTGATTTGTCCCCAAGCACAGAGTAATTACTGGAGACACTGTTTGAAATTGAACCAGGTGCTCACTGTGAAACTGTAATATCGCAGAGAAGAATTTATGTGCTTCTATTTCAGAAAACCTACTTGTGGCAGGATGAAACTTCCTGAAGAATAATATTCTTGATGTCAATGTACTTTAGCTCTTGTATGTATAACAGGCCTATAAAAGTATATAATGTATAATACTGTAAAAGTATGTGGATGGTAAATGTAAGGGGAAAAAAAAGCCAACCATCCATCCATCCAAACCAGGAGACCGCTGTTAATGTCCCATGTGACACCCAAAAGTCATCATGGTTACCAAACTTTGTGGACTTTACTTAACTATGCAAACTACATAGGTATTTTACAAAACTACACGTCAGTTTCCTTCTGTAGACAGTTCTTTTAACCAAAACCACAGTCTTTTCCAAAACTTCGCCAGGTATTTCTTTGTTCCCTAAACCTAATCAAGTATATTTCTCTCGCAAAAACCTAACCAAACTGCGATTGTTTCATAATGTTAGTCACATTAATCCATAGTCGGGCTGCTCAATTATGTAAAAAAAACATAATCATGATTATTTTGGTCAAAATTGAGATCACGGTTATGCAAACGATTAGGTGGCGCATGTGACGACTTATATTGTTTACACGGTGGCATGTAATTTCTGCCTCTACATGGTCGACAAATCTCCTCTGTGTTGTGACTGTACCTGAAAGCAGAATCCTCCTCTCACATTCATTGTTGCTGAGCCACTTCAAATACTTAATTGCCTCTAAGCAGCCTTCAGTGGGATCTAAAAAGAATAGACTGCATACGTCTTTAAGATTCCTGCAAAATCTGCACATGTTCAACCAGCTCCAGGAGCTGTAATTCACTGCATACTGTAACATCACTAAAGAACTTGATCAAGGATGTGTTTCAAGTTGTAATGAAAGTTACATTTCTATGACTGCCTAAATACTAAAAACAGAATTGACTGTCTTTGTCACACTATGTGCCAGATGAAATGATGTCTGCTCAGTGGCTCTGACAGGTATTTATAGATATTTGCTGCACAAGAATACTTTCCAGAAAAGCCATATAAATGATGTTATGAAATGATGTGATTAATTCAAGCTGTCATAGCAGAAATATTGGCACTGCTTTATATCAGCATTATGTAATCCAATATTTCAGCTTGTTCGATCCGAGTGAAAAGAAAACGAAGCTCAATCAAACCAGTTGCCATGTGCAGACATAAGTCTATTTCCAAAGGTTCTCCAATCTACACACCTTTTATTTCATGTCATCTCATGCGAATGTAATTCCATCAGTGCTGTAACCCAATACATTATGAAAGCTTCCATAGAACATTATTGATTATAATCACATCATCATTGTTTTTAGTGCGTCTATTACTCAAACCCTGTTTTTCACAGGTCAGTTGAATGGGCTCTCAGCAACTCAAGCTTTGATGATAATTAAAGACAATCTATAAATTCTAAACCCCCCAGAGATGGCGCTCATTGGTTGCGTGATGCTCAGACTGTGACAGCTTGAGGCCATAAAGCATCATGGGGTTCGCACATGCAAATCTACAGAGAACGTTTAAAGATTGTAAATCTTTCAAGCTCAAAATGGCCAATTACTTCTTCCTGCATGTCATTTCTTGGAAAGAAAGAAGATGGTTATTAACTTAATTCAAAGCTGGAAGTAACCTAATGTGACCCGGCCACAATGAGAAAAAACAAAAACATGATAATAATTGCTCGTGACTCGCCTTTATATCTTTGCGCACATGAAGATCAGGGTCAATATTGTAATGAAAGACTTCTGTGAACAATGCTGTGTGTAGTTTGATGGATTATTCATACATGCTTGTAATTTCATTAGCTCCACTTGTGAATGCACTTGAGGTCATTAAGAGAGCAGCCTCCCCTTTGTGAACAGTGCTAGTTTTATAGCATAAGTTGGTTATTCAAGATTTTAAAAATCAGTGTACAGTAAACAAGGCCTGTGAATGGTGTTGCTCATAAAAGGAATGTGCTCCGGTGCTTAGGAATTAATTCATTGTAAAAACACTTGTGAATTAATAACCAGGCCTGTCACAATAATTACGTTGACTTATTGTACAGTATGGATATGACCTCAATCATTCTGCTGACCTCAATATTGCCTGTTACGTTCACATGCATGTTTGTTTTCATAAAAATGTCACCAACATTTTTGTCATCGTGATGCCAGAAAAAACAGCAGGGTCTTCCAGACAATTAAAAGACTTGGATGCATCAATTCTCCCATTTTCTCTCCAACCCTGCCTACTTGTGTGAGTCCAAAGAAAAAATAAAACAAAACTTCAAAGATGACACAATGTAACTGTACGGCAGCCTGCAGCCACACTGAGTGTAAGCAGCACAGTCCTGGCGGTCGTTTGCTCGCCAACCTCTGGCAACACGCCAAAAAGTCACAAGTTTGTAATTTTACCCTCCAATATATTCATTCTCCTCTGTAAATCCACCGGCAATCTGCCCGACTCCCAGGCTGTCCATTCCAGGAAGTCTACTGGAGCACACTGGCCTGATTATCAAGATAAATGTGGTGTTCCTGGAGCTTCGCTAAGCCTGTCTTTTAGTTGCAAGAGGCATCACTTGGTTTTGGTTTTGTTGGCCAAAACTTGTGGTAAGTCTCAAACTGAGTCATTCTGGCAGGCTTACTATACTTTCTTGTATATATCACCAGGTGTTAATTACTTTTTTGAAAAAATTCTGGAGAATTAAAAGTTCATTGCACTTTGAAAGGTTGTAGTTGCATAATTAAGACTTAATATTATTACCATATCAGTGGCAAAACTGGTCTCAAATGATAATATTTTTATCGCATCTGATTCTGGGAAAATATATCATCCAACAAAAGTAGTTATTTCCAGTGGCTGTGACTGTGTCAACGATGGTGTGTGATTGGTTACTGAGCCTATCACAACTACAAGCCATACACCTATATGACAGGTCGCATTCAGCAGACAGAGCAGAGATGGAGCAATGTGCTGTGTGATGTAGCCAAAGGTCATTGAGATGCAACTGTGGCCATCATAATTTTGATTATGAATGAACTAGTCAATTCCCAGCAGTGTGCAACTATGTGATTACATGTTTAAAAAAAATGAGATGTTGGATTTGCACAAGAGCACTTTTGACATCGAGTAAATCACATCTGACGATGTATGCCTCTTTGTGGATCGCAAGTGAAAACTGTGCTGACAAATTCCCCCATGAAGCCCTTAACTGAGATGATGAATATGTTTATTTCCTGATTACAATGAGATTGTGTCTTGCTGAGTTTATTTATGTATCCATTCGACTTTTTATGGCCTAGGTCTATCAGGCAAATTCATTTCCTCTCAAGGGAGCTGGAGCTGTCCTGTCAAACACATACAGATGAAAGCATGACTGGCAAGTTGATATTTTTATTTTTTTTTCCAAACAAACAGCAGGTATGACAGGTGTTGTAAAGAACTGATCGAAAACATTTAAAACTAATTTCTTCAACCACACACACATTAATGAGGGAGTGCTCATTTCACAGCTTGTTTTTCTTTACCCAGTATGAGTTGATATTAATCAGCTGTGCTCCCCTTTTGCAAAGCAATTAAATTTGTTATCCCCTCCCTGCTTTTGCGATAAAGGCTGTTTTTGAACGTGATCAAATGTGATTTGTTTATGAAGAGAGCAAAAAAAGAAGAAAGATGTCTGGAAGTATCATGTAAGATGGAGTGGTGGCTCATGTGCACGTGACAGTTTCTGATTCTAGATCAGAGGGGATCAAAGACAAATGTCAGGCTTCCCATTCCCTGTGAACTCACTCCTTCACCTTATCCTTGGCATCTTCAAAACTACAAAGGCGGCACACGCTGGCAGGGGGTCAGGAGAAATCCTTCACAACAGACCCTCTATGGCCTTGAAGATATTGAAAAAAACTACTGACAAAACCCCAAACCATAAAAAAGTCTTTGGCCTTACAGTACGTTCCAAACCATTAACAGTTTGATAGTTTCCCATTGTTCCAGTCAATAGCAACTCTGAGCCATTGTAAGCAGCAGCAGTAAATTCCTGTCAGCAAATTCTGCTAATGTGGTGATTGAATCTCCATTTAAGACAGACAGCTCTTATTCAAATTTATCCCACGATCCAGAGTGTCTAAATACATGCATAACGAGAAAAGCATTTGTGGCGTCAGACTGAATTCAGCAGCACAGACAGCAATCAGCTGCTACCCATGAATCTCAGACATGAGGGTGTACCAGATCCTATTATACAACTTTTCCCTCTGTGAGTTTGTTTGCTGGTTGTCTCATTCACATAAACAACTGTGCATCTCAGATTTCAGCCAAACTGAGCAGATGTTTCCATTACTTTCAATATTTTGTATTTTTCATCATTTCATTCCTGATACATTTAAAGCAGCTGTCAGACATAATCTCCTCTTTAGTGGGAACTGTGTGAGACTAATGCTGTAATATTAATGAGACCTTCTTGTTTGAAGAATGCAAGCGAGACACTGAGGATTGGTGTTAAAGATTTGCTGTCCTCTCTGTTCCACTAATGCTGTGGTATTTGAATTTCTAATGGCCTTTAGATGTGACATTAAACAATGCCATTAAATCTGTGCTCTTTGTCAACCTCCGTACACAATTATTGCCAGGATGTTAAAAACATTTTAAAGTATGTTATGCAGGAATTTTCCCTGCCAAAACAACGCACAGACTCTTACAAAATTAATCCCTCTCAATCATCATTTATAACCCACTACAAGTGTGTGGTGGTGTACTTATCTGCAGAGACTCCACCCTCTGCTTGTACTTTCTTATGGTCTTCTTATTTTTGTGTGTTTGGGACGTTACTGGACACAGTGTGCAGGCAAAGTTGGGACTTTTTAAAAAGTTAGCGACCAGGTGCCAGACCATAAGCAGCAAGCATCCAAGAGGAAGCTATTAAAGTCACTTTCACTTTTGCTGGCAATACTGGTAACAGAGTAACTATATGCCTGTAAGGTATACTTTTAAAAGGTACAATGTCCAGGATTTAGGGCAGGGGAAGGTCACCTGTGGCTCCGGAGCCACATAAGGCTCTTTAGCCCTTCTCCAATGGCTCCCTGTGGCTTTGAGCAAAAATTAGGCTACATGGAAATGAATCATGTTTTTTTGTTTTGTTTTTTTTTTTTCTTCACATTTTAATTCTCATCTATCATTGTTGTAGACCTAAAGTGATTCTTATGTTATCCAGTTGTGAAAATGTATAACTTATAGGCCTACAACAAATTTAAAAAAATGTTTTAACATTTCATCAACTACACTGTGAGTCATAACTATGTCTACGGACTGGCATTTTTTTCCCAAATTTTGGTTAACATCAAGAGCTGTGGCTTGCGGTGGATTCCAATTCCGAAGAGAAAAATTCTTGGAGGAAAATACTGAATTTAATAATGCATAGACCGAATTTTTACTTTCACTGCAAGGTATCAGATATTCACTAATACTTTACTGCAGAGTAGCCACCTGATGCTAACATATTAATGATTAGACCTATTAGTAATGTTCAATTTTTTGGGACCAAAAATTGCTCTTTTAGTAGTAAAGGCTGCTGACCCCTGTTTAAAGGGGACATATTGGCAGAAATGGAATATAATGTTCATTACCATGTTTTCATACAATCACCTGAAATTAAGAATTGTTGTGCCATTCATATCTCCTTAAGGGGTGGGTCCTCATCCATGGAGTGTACTGTTTAACACTGCCATGTTTCAGTAGCCAATAATGGACAAACTAAACTCTACTCTGGATAAGACCATCTGCGTTTTCACAATAGCAGCCCATCAGTAACGAGCAACGTCGCAACAACAATGACTTTTTTAACGTGAAACTGTTTTATTCAATATTTTTACCAGTTTTAAATCAATGGGTTTGTTTGTACTGGAGAAAACAAGACCTCTCTGGATATTTTGGCTGAACATCTGGATCTTAAGCTATCAGAGAAAAAAGGTTAGCACACATTAGCAGGTGCTGAGCTAACAACTTGTCTCCAACCAGCCAAATAGCGTCAGAGAAACAATGATTTGTAATGTGAAACTGTTTGGGTTTTTTTTACTGGTTTTAATCACCTGGCACTATGCTGATAATTTGGCTGGAAGTAAAAACCTCCTAAACAATGAACAATGAAGGAATTTTAACTATGACAAGTTTTAGTTGGCTACAATCTGCAATCCTCACGGCTAGATGCCACTAAATCCCCCTAAATCCTACACAGTGGACCTTAAAAGCAAAGACCTTTTTTGCTTATTTGTTTGAACCAGTAACACATGCAAACAAATGCTCATGGGCCCTTGAGTCAAGCTATCCTGGCTGCACAACATGAAAAAGCTCCGCAAATGCAACAATGTGCACATGAGTAGGGGTTGGAGGGGCTGAATGATGCGACTCCAGGAGGATGCCATATTTAAGCACCTGCACCACTGCTCTATCTTTTATACCTCCCCCCGCCTTTGCAAATGTGTTTTATTCCACTGCTGTGTCTCATTACACAAGAACAGCACTACCAGCTGAGTGAGGCAGATGTTCTATTGTAGAGCACGGCAACTCCTCAAGTGGCTAGCATCCATCTGAGTGCCTCTGTTACAGCTGGCAGCCACAGCTGAACCAGGACAATCCATCTCGATGAGGAGAATAGGTCTGGAGTGAGAAAGGTGGCGTATGGAAGGGTTATGCTAAACAGAATATGGCAAGGGGCTACCCTGCTGGTATTCCCCAAGGGGAGATGCACACTGTAGATAGGAGGCAGGTCAGAGGGCTCTGACATCGCTGACACACATGGGCAATGAAGTCAGCTTACCAGCACTGAAATGCAAATACGGACGTTGGCTTACTGTGTAGCCCCTGCAGCTAAAGGCTGCTAATGGAAGCAGGGAGGCGGTAGGGCGGGAGGGGGAGTATGGTGGCGAGAGTCCAGTCGGTCTGTGTTGGCTTTTGTTGTGGGTGATGGATGCCAACGGACGGCAGATGCTGTAGGGACAGCTGAGATCTATCACCGCAGCCTAAAGCCATGTTCACCATGCCATGTTGTTGGGACCTGTCCTCTCCTTTTTCCTAGGCGTCCTCTAAAGCTGTGCTGACACAATGCAACACCACCTAATCTTTACAAGCCCCTTTAAGAAGTAGGGAGCATCAAACTGTCCTCACTCTAAACCGCTTTTCTCATCTTAGCTCAGGAAAACATCTGGTCCCCATGAGTATAGAAATACAAGGCACAAATATGCCCACACATATGCATCATTAAGAATACAATATAATATACACTACTGTACAAGTTACACATTTTACATTTGTTCTTGTATGTTCGATCAACATTTTGGCAAACTGCACATTTGTGGTGATCGCAATTTAATTTGTTTCCCTGAACTGTGCCATTATTCATCTGGATTGTTTGTAGTCATCTGGCTTTACTGCCCAGATGTGATCCTTCTCAGTCCAGCCACATCATGTTCGGTTCACTAATCACCATACAGAAAAAAAACCCTCCTCTTCTGGTTTGCTAACATTCTAGAGATGAGAGGTCAGAGCTGTCATCATATGAAATTACAGAAAATGTAGTCGGCTGACGGATTGATTGATTGAAAAACGGTGGGGTGATTCGTTGTCTAACTGACACCAATTACAGTGAGGTTCGGTGCAGGCTGTCACAGCCACAGGCAGCCGAAGCAAGGTCCCAGGGTTTCACATTCAAGGATGTGTTTCATAAACAGTTGGGTGACAGTTTGGTGCTGGCGGGACTTTGAATCATCACTTACAGGATGACCTCCCACCCTGCAAGAGGTTGGAAAGGGGCAAAAAAAAAAAATCACGCTGGAGCTGTCGCCACCGAGTGATGGGAATGGGCTTGGAGAGTCTGACGTGACACGGATGCACACATGCGCCTCTGGGCTTACTTACTCAAACGCTCATACTCTGGGCTGTAATACTGGACTCTAGTCCCAGGATCATTTTTCTTGCCACTCAGACTTGTTTTCTTCTGATGTCAGTTTTGACTCATCCATGACAGCTTCAGATATCACTACACTTTTCTCTCTACCTACTCTACAATACAAATATATATATATATATACAAACAGCTGTATATGGCAATGGTCTTCCACCTCCAATTTATTCATTAGTCCAAATTAGGGCTGGGCAATATGGGAAAAATTCAAATCTCTGTATTTTCAGGCTGAATGGCAATAAACTATATATATCTCAATATTTTCTACCAAATAGGCTACAGGTTCATTCGCAGGTCAAAGCCCAATCTGAGATGTCATATGCACTTTTATAAAAACAGACTGTGATCAAAATAAAATCCAATATGTAAATTTGATAAACGATTTGATAAAAATGTGCAATTGTGATTATGGTGGACAATATTGCGATTTGCTATTGTGATTACAACATAATAAATAAATGGTATCATGAATCTTCTTGCTTGATTCAGTGTTTCCCCTACATTATATCAGGGGGCACTGACCTGACTTGACATAGTTACTGTTATGGACAGTGTGTAAATGACCATCGACAGACTGCTGTTAAGCACAGTCAAACATGCTGCTCGCACAGCAGCGCAGCACATCATTTTACACACAGCGGAGCGAGCCTATGTTGCGTTCAGGCGTTGTCATGTAAATGACAAATTCCAGCATGTGAATAGGCCATTGCACAACACAGCAGCATGTCAAGTGGGCCGAGCCCAAACAAGATTTTGCTCAGTTTTTCATTTGTTATTACATAGTTTGTTATTTTCATTTGTTATTACATAGTTTGTTATTAAAGTCTGTGATTTCCCTGTGTCTTCCTCCTACTTTTTTGCTGTACTATCTCAAGTGTTGATATAGATTGGTCGTGTTGTGGCGGGATGTGGCAACTTTATTTGATGTTGCTGTGAGTGAGTGAGTGAGTGAGTGAGTGAGTAAGTGAGTGAGTGAGTAAGTGGGGCCAGAGCTTAGTGAGTGTGAGAGAGGAGAGATGAACACTGGTATGGCTTTTCAGAACAACTGCATTACGTAACGCAACTTGACCCTATATTGATATAAATGGTGTTCTCCAAATCTATCTCTTGCTTGACAGTATCTTCTTACTATCTCTTACTATATAATGACGAAAACTGTGTGTGTGTGTGTGTGTGTGTGTGTGTGTGTGTGTGTGTGTGTGTGTGTGTGTGTGTGTGTTAGTGTGTGTCTGTGTGTGTGTCTGTGTGTTTGTTCCATGTTTTTCTCCTCACTGACTTGGTCAATCCATGTGAAATTTGGCACAGTGGTAGAGGGTCATGGATGCGAATGAAGCAATATTACATCAATTGGCCAAAGGGGGGCACTATAGCAACCAATTGAAATTGCAAACTTTGAATGGGCGTATCTCATGCCCCGTATGTCCTACGGACATGAAACTTTGCACAGAGATACCTCTCCTCATGAGGAACAAATCTGCCTCAAGAGCCCATAACTTCTGGTTATATAGATTTTCCGCCATTTTGAATTTTTTTTAAAAAAACACTTAAAGTCACAGAATATTGATTTATAGCTGATCAGCGCTGCCTGGTTTGACAGTTTGTCAGCAGTTCACGGCCGTATTTGACATGATTGATAGCTGCTTTAGATACTCCTCGGCTCTGATTGGTTGTTTTTGTTCATGTGCAATAAGACCATTGCATGTGCTACGAGGCGGTAGAGTAGGCAGAGAAATATGATTGTTTTTTGTTTTTTCTTTTTTTTTCTTCTTAAGGACTGTGTAAATATATAGTGAGTTTAACAAATATGAAAAAGTTATTTTTTACAAAGCTACTTTCTACAGCTTTGATTGTTGCAGCTCAACTATCCACTTAAATCCATCTTGCAAAATACGGCTGATTAAAGCCAGCACCAGAGAAAATGATCCTCGTAAATGAGATGCATAAAAACCCTCAGAATCCTTTAGCAGAATCCTAATTTCAAAGTTAAAACTATCAGTAATATGAATTCTGTGCACACAACGAAAATTGAATGTGAAACTGCAGATACACAAAGCTGCAGCTTATTATTATATATATATATATATATATATATATATATATATATATATTTTATATATATATTTTTTTTTTTTTTTTTTTTTTTTTTTTTAATTTATTTTTTTTTTAAGATTTTTTTTGGGCATTTATAGCCTTTATTTGACAGGACAGACAAGTGTGAATGGGGGAGAGAGAGGGAGTGACATGCAGCAAAGGGCCACAGGCTGGAGTCGAACCCGCCTGCTCTACCACTAAGCCACTGACGCCCCGGCAGATTATTATGTTAAGTTTTTTTGTTGTTTTTTTTACAAGCTGAGCAAGAGCAGTAACAAATATTTGTTTTACTAACTGCAGTACAGTGCTTATGATTGACTCTGTGACATATGGCTGCACCAGCAGCTGACAGTCAACTCAGATTAGTGAACTGTGAGTGAACAGCCAATCCCATAGCAGCCGCCCATATGACTACATCTGTTATTAGCATGATTGTGGCTTTGAGACTTAGTATTCTCTGTGTAACAGTAACAGTGTGTATGATGAACATCAGAGGGACAATGCTTTGATGCTGTCAAGGATTTTAAACATCAGGATGCATATTTAAAGCCGGTAAACCCCGAATATTGTAATTTCAAATAACAGCGGATCCATGTTATCCTCTATAGGAAACTGCTGAATTCCACACCTAACTTAACTTTTAGTTATAGAGGATTAATGTATTATCTCCCCAAGCTCTCTCACTTTGTTTGGTTTTCCGAGTTGATTGAATATGCAATATCTGTTCTTATGTTTCTTACAGCTTCAGAGGACTGAATGATATATTTTTTCAACACTTGAAAAAAATGCGCTCTTAATGCCTGGATTATTTGAAAGGAAAACTTTTATTATTTCAAATGACTATCAAATAAAGTGGCCAAACTTTCCCACAAATTTAAATTGCCTCTTCAAAAGAATCTTTTTAGGTTTTTTAAATTAAAATATTACGGATATTTAAATTAATCCAAAATCTAATCCGCTTCAAAGACTTATGCATGACTTTGTTGTCATTGTGTTTCTTCCATTTTTACATCATATTTTTGCGTCTTAGGATCAGTTTTGTGTTACGACTACATTAAATTTTATATGACATGACGCATTACATGTGGGAATTTTTTTATCCTGTTTTCCTTTTGCCCTCATTGTGATCTGACACTATCTTTTTTTATTTTTCTTAATTTTTTCATTACACTCTACAAGGGCATAGCTCTATATTCAAAAAACCCACAATCTTCCCTTAACAACATTATTTTAATAACTACGTCTCCAGCATCACATACTGGATCATTTCATGACACACTTGATGTGCAGTAGGCCCATAGTACAAACACTAAATACATACTGACTTCAAAGAGTGGGTAAAGGTGGATAAATTTGTGCATATGTTTGTAAAGAAAAAGGAAATAGTAATATTGTATTCCTGATGTATTTTATTACATTCACCATTGTAACCAGCCCGATTCCCCATTGAAATTGATTCTGACTCATTCTATATGCGCTGTGGCAAGTTCAAGATGTGTCTGTAATTGTAACTATAAGTTTTATTTATCTGGGTCCTTGAGTGCATCACAAAAAGGCTGATCAACAGAAACCCAGTTTTGTGATGGTGCCAGGACTGATGTTAGAGGGCAGGCGGGACAGAGACGTTTATGTGTGCTGATGGAGAGCTGATGCCAGGTGTCATGGCCAATTGGGAGCAGAGGATGTTTGGAGGACAGAGGCGCCTTAGCCTGTCTATCTGTCTGAGGGGGTCTGACAATGTCCAACTCACCTGACATGGGCACAGAGTCGTTGGGAAAGCTCAAGTCGTCCTCTGCTACCCAGGAGAAGCTCCAGTACCCTCTAGGAATGCCAGCAGGTCTACCAGCCAATGGCTCACCTGCAAAGACAACAAATCCACATTTTAACTTTCAGAGCACATGTTGCTATTAAAATGTTAGGCATTCAATGAATAAGCAATTACTCCTTGCTGTGTTTATTTGGGCTGAATGGCTGCCATTAATTGGGCATCCATGCTGAGATCCCATTAATTTGGTAGCCCAACTCACTCATGGCTCCACCTGCTTTATAATTTTAAAATGTTATGTTTCACCTTATTGCTCAAAAGTTAAGATAAAACATTATCAACTTTCAGTATTTCTAAGTCAATAAAACATCCACAGTATTGATACTGCAGACTAATAGCTGGAAAACTCAAGGAGTGACACAATGAACTTGATTTATAGTTAAAAAAAACAAAACACCAAGGACCCATATGAATTGGTTATTGGATATCGATAGGCTGCATAATTACCCGAGGACAAGTTTGCCTGATTTTGTTTGACTCTGTCCTCACCTTCTAAACTCAGACTAATTATCGCAAGATCGAACAGAAGTCTGTTACTGTAAAGTAGATGCAACAACTTTCTCTTATACTTCTGTGCCCCCACACTGCCATCACACACACACACACACACACACACACACACACACACACACACACACACACACACACACATGCACGCCATCTTTCTCACTTTGTCCTTAGTCCATGGATAATTAGTACACAGTCACAGACCAATACACCACTGCTTGGGAAGGAGGCTCCTACATAAATCCTGCAGTCATTTTAAATGAGCCTTAAAGAGCGATTAATCGTAAACGCTGCCTTTCATGGCAATGAACAGAACACACTTTGGTTTTAGCCAAAGAAGGCGCACGGTATTCATGGTTTGTTCTTCATGAGCTTGACTTCCACTGACATACAGCAGATGACCTGAGGATGGCTCTTATTTTTATTTAAGGACCACCTCCATTGTTTGAATTATGTTAGACAAAAGCTGCATTTGTGACAAAAGCTGAGTACTGACATAAATAAGAGATAAGTGTTATAATCTAAGGACTTAGATTGAGTCTGCTGGCTCTCCTCCTGAGATATGCAATACCATAAGTAAGCCTTTATGCATGATAAAGTGTCCACCTGCACAACTGGTACATGTCAGTCCTACATTATTAATAGTTAAAATGTTCAGTAGTCGATGAGAAGAGAAATGTGAATTAGTAACAAGCATAAGTGACATGTTTAAATATAAGTCCTTTTACCATTTCAAAGGAATGACTGTCTACTTCTGATATTAGACAACTGTGATAAAAAATTAATTCACATCACTACGTTTCACGTTACAGCTTGGAGTTGAAACATTACACAACATTTGCAGCACAGATATAGCAGCTAATAACAATTTGCTATGTAATGTTAAATATAAAATGGAGTAATGGCTTCCTGAGCAAAGAGTTAGCTACCTCTGGGTGCGCTGAAATCCCAGTTTCTCTATTTACTGTCGTGGTAGACGGCGGCATGTTGCTGCATTAGCTCCAAGCGTGTATCCCGCTTGCTAGCTAACCTTAACCATACAGTAGCCTCTCCGTACTGCGCTCACACGGTGGTTTAACCGCGGTTACCGCTAATTACACCGTCCCGTATGGAGTTAGATCAGTCTCAATATTCACAAATGCACACAGAAGGATTCACAAATACATGTTAAGATTTATATATAAATGACTCTCTCCACACAAATATTTTCAATGCACACACATATATTTAGCATTTTATATAAATGTAAAAAAAAATCCACAAATAACCAAAAACGTTTCACAAATGTATTTCTGATGCACACACAAATATTTATTGTTTTAAATATATGCAATAAAAATCCACAAATATATGTATTTAAAAAGTATTTGCAATTTTCATCAAAACATATGTGGATGTTGATACATTCATTTACAAATGCTTTAATTTTGTGAACCTCCGCGCATTTGTGTGTGAATCTTTTTGAGACTCTCCTGACGTCACCCGATCCACAAATGCATTTATTCTACCAAGGGGATATAGGTAGCCAATCAGATGTCTCCTTCCTCTTCAGCCAATCACATGAGCGTCCCGCCACCACCCACACGTGGGGTATGTTTTAACGTCGTAGCGTCAGAAGGTGGCAGTAATGCACCACTAGATTGTTTGCGACCGCCACATTAATACGGAAGAGAAGAAGAAGAAGGTCAAGAGCGTATGTCTATGGTCAAGAGTATAGACATGGTCAAGAGGTCTAGTTTGCAGCATGGCGGCCGACGATCGTGCACCTGTAAGGAGTAGCATCCAGCTGCAGCCCCGGAGCACAAGCCCCGTGACGGAAGTGATGCTGGATATTATTGTCGCGGTCTTTGTGTGGAACTGAGCTGCAGGACACAGCATCTCAACGCAGCAGGTTTCAGGTAAACTAACTGGAATAAATTGGCAGAAAAATAGCTATGTTGTTTATTCTGTGACCGTTAGAAGAGGATCCTGGTGAGTGGCGAGGGCAGGGCTCGAGACTTGGGATCCCTTCACCTATGGTCCCGCCCGGGCCTGACGACCGCAGCCCTCCGGCCTGACCTCCGCGGCCTGGACGGGTGCTCAAGTGTGGGTGAGAGGAGCGGAGAGGAGCGCGGAGGTCATGCCGGCTGGCCGACACCGTGTAGTCCGGCCGTTACAACGCTAAATTAAGCAGAGTGACGGACCCGAAGCCTTCAATCTGGCTATAAGACAGCTGAAATGCGAAACAAAAAATACAGTGGTGAAGTTGGGATTTGTTTCTTGAAGTTATGTGCTCATTATCTTTTCTGTCTCTTGCAGGCTGCCAGGAGAAGCGGACTGGCCATCAGATATTGTTTGTGGAAATTTGAAAATAAAGTTTTTCAAATTGACTTTTGTCTCTTCATTGTGTTCACTTACACACGAAATAGGGTAACAGTCAGCTATTTTTGAATGTTAGCATTGATTTCTCACATTGAATGGTGAAATATTTGTAGTTTGAAAGGTCCGACCTAATGAAAACAGGTCGTAGCCTAGTTAAGGAACATATGAATATTAATATAGAAGGAGCGCCCACTGAGCGCAGCTTCTTTTATTCATGGTTGAACGTGGGATGTGGTCAAAAACAAACAAAAAACAAAGTTGACTTGTATGATTAAATAAAGGTAAAATAAATGGACAATTCATCAATTCATAGACGCTATGTTATGCAAAGCTGTTAGAAAAAAAAGCCAGAGGCTTGTGCTTCTGCTCCGGGGCTGCAGCTGTTGCCTGTAAGTGTCCACTTGTTGTAAATCATGACTCTTTGTTGAATTATTTGTGATTGGTTTTGCTAAAGTGTGTGGTAGCCCAGTTAGTTAGCAAATTATCTGAAACTTGCTTAGTTGGTATAATTGCACCGTGTAAACGCTAACGTACACCGTGCAACGCACACCGCCGCCGGCGCGGTGCGTTGTCCGTCAGGTGCCGACCCCCAACACACATCAGCAGCGGCACCTTCGACACTATTTCCCAGCCCAGCCTGCTCCGGGACGGACATAAAAGGCTTTTCTCGCAGTGCCGGCGCGCTGGAAATAGAGCAGTACTTAAGCACTCTACGCTCTTGACCTTCTTCTTCTTCTTCTCTTCCGTATTAATTTGTCGCAAACAATGTAGTGCATTACTGCCACCTTCTGACGCTACGACGTTAAAACATACCCCACGTGTGGGTGGCGGGACGCTCATGTGATTGGCTGAAGAGGAAGGAGACATCTGATTGGCTACTATCCCCTTGGTAGAAAAATGCATTTGTGGATCGGGTGACGTCAGGAGAGTCTCAAAAAGATTCACACACAAATGCGCGGAGGTTCACAAAATTAAAGTGTAAATGAATGTATCAACATCCACATATGTTTGATGAAAATTGCAAATACTTTTTAAATACATATATTTGTGGATTTTTATTGCATATATTTAAAACAATAAATATTTGTGTGTGCATCAGAAATACATTTGTGAAACTTTTTTGGTTATTTGTGGATTTTTTTTTACATTTATATAAAATGCTAAATATATGTGTGTGCATTGAAAATATTTGTGTGGAGAGAGTCATTTATATATAAATCTTAACATGTATTTGTGAATCCTTCTGTGTGCATTTGTGAATATTGAGACTGATCTAACTCCATAGTCCCGACCCACGACGTCGCCGCAGAGGTGAAGCAGCCACACTTGGGGCTCCGCCACAGTCAACACCGCGAGTTCTGTCAGCACTGTCGCTGTTATTAGCATATTTTACGCCGTTACTACCGCGAGCCGTTAACCGTCAGCTCAGTCACCTGTCTGTTTGGAGCCGTGTGCAAACTGGGCTCTGAATCATACCCTGCATTCAAGTGGTGTCACCATAATCGGAAAAATGAGTTTCAGACTGGGAAATTCACGTGGACGTCCACTCAAGTCAGAACAACAACTCAGAAAATTGGCAAAACTTTTGGCACACAAGTTGCCAAATGCAGAAATATGACGAAAGTGATGAAAGTAAATGTTCCGTTTTACGACAATGAAATTTTAATTATTTCACATATGGTATGTCATTTTTTTTAGGCAAATCAATATTTAAGTAGTTCTACGGAATGCCCTGGTGCAAGATCACTTTTTAATCAAATTAAAACTTTTCTCAGTGTGTTTTTTAATTATAACACTCAACTCAACTTTATTTATATAGCCCTGTAAAACAGCCACGGCTGAAACAAAGTGCTGTACATAAATAAACAAAGCAACACAGGGACATAAAACAGTTAACAGGAAATACATACTAAAATAATTGTTTATTGTTTTTAAAGCAATTTAAAAACAATAAATAAACCCTAAAACACTAAAACAGAAACAGAGTCTCATGCGGAGTTGAAAGCCTAGAAATAAAAATGGGCTTTTAGACGAGTTTTAAAAATGGACAGTGAGGAGGCTTGTCTAATGTGGAGGGGTGGCTCATTCCACAATTTAGGAGCAGCAATGGAAAAAGCTCTGTCCCCTCTGAGCTTCCGTTTGGACCTCGGTACCTCCAGGAGCAGCAGATCAGCTGACCTGAGGCACCGAGCAGGAGAACTCTGAGCAATAAAAGACAACCCATCTTCTTTATGGCATCCATTTTGTTTCCACACTGTAACTTAAAGCTCATGAACACACCAAAGTCGGAAAAACAACCTCCCAGCTCAAGAAATGAGACTACCTGAGCAGCATATGGACATGATCTGAATGTCTGGGGGAAAAGCCACGTGGACATTTGTCTGTTTTACTGTGAAGTCATTTTATTTACAAGTCAACAAGAGTGGATAATGAAACATCTAATTGTCCTGTCTGTGCAGATGCATTGCGGCTATAATGACGTGGCCTCGCGTCACTCTGAATTTTGTCTGGATTCTGGTTCTGGTCTAGAGAGCGGATGCGGAATTCACCAAAGTAAAACTTTAAATTCTGGCGCACGATCAATTTAGGGTGATGAGGGGTGTAAGAAAATCAATTAACTTAATGGCTTGGGGCTTTTCTTGTAAATTATATTCTTTAAATTAAAGTTTCACCGTATTTTTTATTAGCTTGGTGCTTTTATTTTGAGGGAGAGGTGCATCCATTGAATTGTCTCACCAAACCTATCAAAATGGCCACTAATGGCCTCAGACTAATAATGACGGCAACAAAATAAAGGGTTTATTACAGGGTCAAGAGACAAGTATCAATAACTGGCATCTGGTACAACTGAAACACAATAAAATTAATGAAATGACTTATAGTGCTGAGTAGTTCCTTTCCCAGCCTTAAACTGAGCTGCTTCCAATGTGACTTCTTGAAATGAGGCTGATGGGCCTGGATGAGCCTTTCTCCTCTCAAAGGTGGACATGACCACATGCTTCTTTTCCCCATCGATGGCGAGGCAAGAGGAGCGGACACTGGCCCATACAGAATGCCTGATTAAGGGTCAACAGCTGTCGCTGCAGGGGGAACTGGCTGGCTGGTGAGATACTACATGAGCTGGCAGGCTGCTGCTAGAGCTGACCGGCTGGTCGGCTGCCTGATAGCTGTAGCTGCTGATTGGCTGAAGAGCTTTCACACCAACTGAAAATTCACTGGGGGGACTGGTTGTTGTGAGAGGTGGCTAGCTTTCTGACTGACTGACTGACTGACTGACTGACTGACAGCTGGGACTGGAAAAGCTGGCTGGCTGAGTGGCTATCACAGGAGTGGATATCACAGGAGTGGCATCTGATATAACCAGGTCAAAAAGGCCTGAGGCAGACATGAGCCTCAACATGAGGGTCTTTATTTAGGCTACCAGTCAATCTACATCCCAAACATCACTCACTGAATGAAATAATTAAACTGTCAATACAAGTGGTCAAAATGAGCCTCTGACAGGGTGCATTAGCTCACCCTCAAGGGATCAGGAGATCAGACATCTAAAGGGAGCTCATAAAAGAACCAACTTTGCATTTAAAAGGAGCCAGTTAGGGTGGTTTAGGTGTCTCAGCAGGATGTGTCTTCTGGAGATGCTATTTTTGGACTTCTGCAACTGGGGAGGAGACACCAGGGCAGACCTAGAACATGCTGGAGGGAATTTATAGCTTACTGTATCTTGGCTGGCCTGGAAACACATCAGAAGGCCCAGAAAGAGCTGGAGGATGCTGATGGAAAGAAGGACGTCTATGTTACCTTGTTTTGCCGAGTACAACTCCGAAATGGTGAGAGAACGAAAGATAGATTTGCATTTAAATTAGATTTGTCATTTTGTGATGAATTCTAACTGTTGACAAACAAAGAGTCAAATGAAACCTTGAGGTTGTACGCCTCTGCCAACCAGTCAAACTTTAGTTTCCATTCATGCCTGTCCAGATAGAAATGCAGCCATGACAGTAAACAATACTTCAGACATGATGTTGCTGCAAAGAAGCTTCAAATTCTAAACTTGGATGCCTCACAAGATCAGTGTCACCACTTCAGTGTCTAATTAAATGTCTCCCTTTCTATTCCTGAGTTATAATGTTGACTAATGTTCAGAAAAGTGTTTTGCAGAACATTATGATGTCACAGTGAAGCTCACCTTTGACCTTTTGGATATCACGTCATCATTTTATCCTATTAGACATTTTTGTAAAAATTTGTCATAACTAGAGTTGGAATTCCTGAGCTATGGCCAAAAATGTGTTTTATAAGGTCACAGTGACATTTAAGCACCAAAATCTAATCAGCTCATCCTTGAGTCCAAGTCGATGTTTGTGCCAAATTCTTGGAAGTTCCCTCGAGGCATTCTTAAGATATTGTGTCCACGATTATGGGATTTATACACAGACAAATGGACATCCTAAACACACGATACCTCTGGGCATGGATGTCACTAGGTGGAGGCATAAAAACAAATTGGCAGTAACTGCAGTTGAATTCCTGCCAATATTCATACACAAACTGTGCAGGTGGGTGAATGGACCTTTAAACCAAAGTAACCTTGATGTTTAGCACAGTGATATAAATTGAACATATAACAAACCCTGGGAGAGTGACTTTGACGGGTCTCACTGCTGACTTCGTTTTTGGAAAGTCTGTTGATGTTTTCAGCTTTCATCTGACTACAAGCCATGGGGAGGAAAATATGTAGAACACAGCTAACACAACTTTGCATCTATGCACATAATGATGAGTGCACAATGAGTTAGAGGCAGTTATGCACTTTTTAATCTGACAAATCAGCACTATTGTGCAGGCTACTGTTGAAAAATGCTGTAAATGCCATTCTATTTAATTTTCTACATGAATGTACAATGTGCAATTAAGAGAAGTCTTCTTATTTTGGTTGAGTTTCTTTTGTGATGGTTTGACGCTCTTTGTTGACTGCGGAAATGAATGTGATGTAAAATAAAGCCCTAATCTGATCCAAGTTTGCTTTCACAAACTGATTCCAAATATAAAAGTTTTCCTGGCGAAAGTCGAATATGACTATGCAAAGCTGAGCCAGCTCTTCTCTGCCTATTGAAATCTCAACTAAGTGCTACAGTTTGAGTTCCAACAAATCAAAAAATAATATTAATGGAATTTCCTATAATAGTAGAGAATTTAGTTTGTCAATTAGAAATAATAAGGAGACTGGTGTGTCAGATTTTTGTTTCCACAGACAAATCCTAATTTAGTAATCAGATCACAGCTCTTTGGGTGTGTTGTGACAATTTAATAAAAGCATAGCAGGTGAGTGAATCTGAGCTCATTATGAGGAAAGTTTAATATATCAGGACAGGTGCATCTTTAATTCAACGTTTTTTAATACTTAATGTCAACAGGTAGCATGTTAACACAAGTATATATAAAGATTTGTTTTCCCTTGTGTCTTTAATAATTTATCTCTCAGTTTTTTCTGTTTGGTGTCAATTAGAATTCCTTGCTGCGATAATGTTGTTTAAGATGTACTCATGGAAAACATTACTTTTGGCAACCCTATCCCCCCACACAAATATGTGCATAACAAACACATATACTCTTGCACACAGCCAGTCGCCCATGTGCAATCCACCACTACAGCCGAGAGTTAACTCAGCTCAGTGAACAGTCTAATTCCGTCCCACCCACACTGTGAAATCCTTCAAATGCTTAGTGGATTAATCAATGAGGCTTGACTCAACCTGTCACTTAAACATGACTGTGCACGGACATGCCGTACATCTCTCTCTCAGCCTGTCTCTGTTTGACTCTCAATCACTCAAACGTCCATGTCAACATATATTTTGTCTTAGTGAAACTGAAGTGGATGGTTCCTGCAAAATCCGTACAAATATGGGGCACTGAAGCGCAAGGGAGAGACATATAGGACAGCTTGCAAGGTAGTAGAGGAAGCCTTTGGAGGGGACAGTGCTATACATGATGTATGTGGTGCTTGTGGGCTTTGTTTCACGCTAGTGCAATGATCCAGAAATGAAGCCAATTACCCGTGAAAAAGTGTGGGAGGGGAAGTGTACAGGTGGTGTATCTGTAGGTCTAAGCAAGAGCTGGCAACTGCTGTGGTCTTCTGGCATTGGGTTGATTCTGAAATGTTTGCAAGAGATGTTTTTATAATGTATGCTTATGATTTGCTGGGGTGAGAAGATTACACTTAACAAAAGGCGTATGGAAATGTGACAAAACACAGCTGGAGTATCAAGCCATTACAGCTAATTTAAAGGGAAATGAGGAAGCCGTCCATTTACGCTGTTGCATTTTCATACTCCTTGGCCTTCTGCATCACAATTGTCCTCTTCTTTTTGCCCCTTAATTAAAGATTTACCTTGGGATACATACATTACTGCCTAAATAAATTGATTACCTGTCCGGCTCAGTGACGCGTCATTAAATGCTCGTCAAAGTCTGCCAGCACCACATCAGGCAGCTGAGGCCCTGGAATTGGCTGCTCTCTCTCTGCCACAAAAGACTGCATTGATTTCCATCAGAGGAGCCCTCATGTCCACTAAGCACTCCGACTTTCATTAAGACCTTCACAGAATTCTACACACGTTGTCAACCTCCAAAACCTGCATATGTGTGTACCCAGTCAATCTCACACACACACACACTTCTGTCCTGATCACACTTCCCACCGGAGACCTCTACCAACAGAGCCGTCGCGGTAACCACTTCTCCAATTAAACAGTCTTTAAACAAGAGTGTGGTGACAGTAAATAATTCATAAATGTCTCATCTGCATTAATAGAGGTGTCAAGTATTTCTAATTCTTAAAGTCTCATTCTAACAGCTAGCATCCAAGGTTAAACAGGGTTAAATAGAGGAGGCAGATTTAAAGTGTTCGTGTTAATATGCCACCATCCACGCTTGTTGTTAGCTTTAAGAGGGGGATAAGTTGTTTCTAAGAGGCTTTCTGCATTTGTCATAAGATGTCGGAACATGAATTTTTTTTGGCATAAACCCCGTCTTGTAAACAAGTGAGGATTTTGATTCAACTGTAGGATGCAGCTTATTAACTCAGAGTGTTGCCCGTAAACCCTGACTTAAGGCCTCCAGAGTGCAACCTCTTCTCTGCAGGAAGGGACTACTGTATCTCAGCAAACTCACCTCTGCTGTCACTGGGTTTTAAAAGCAAGACGACAGCATGGATTAAAACCTGCAGAAAGTAGAAATGTCTGACATAATGAGCAGTGACAGACACATTTTAGAACTAAATCTTTATAAGACTAATTCTAGTGAGTCCAACAAAGTACTATAAGCATGAGTTTAATCTTTTTAAAAGGGACATTTAACCCCAAATCAAAAATACATATTTTTCCTCTTACCTGTAGTGCTGTTTATCAATCTACATTGTTTTGGTTGTTGAATATCACACACGTTGGAGATATTGGCCACAGAGGTGTCTGCAGCCTCTCCAACATAATGGAACTAGATGGCACTTGGCTTGTGGTGCTCAAAGCGCCAGAAAAATAGACTTGAAAAACGCAACAGTGATGTCTCTGTTCAGAAATCATGGCCCGATTACACAAGATAATCAGCAAACTTTGTTGTGAGCAAATTAATGTAGGAACTACTTTCTTTCTACCAAGCTACACTTGCACATTGTATTGCCACACAGAAGAAAGCGGGCATCTACTTGTGAACGAGAACCTTGTCATAGTGCGAGATGTAAACCCATTATCTTGAGTAAATGCTGTTGCAAGCATTTATACTTGTGTGGTGGGGTGTCTGTGTCACTCTGAAATTACACCTCCAAACCACTAGTTGGCAGTGGGGTTTCTGTGGAGTGCTGTAAAGTTCAGTTGGTTCAAAGCACACATTTGACATGGCTTAATAATAGTGATTTAAAACACACATTTTCCCCACAAATACAACATGTTGAGGTTTTTAGCACACACCTATGGCATTTTCCATTGTATGAATTAGCCTAGCAGTTAACAGACTTTTCCTCTACTAATATGAAGCCGGGGACAACAGCAACATTTAACAAAGGTAACGTTACAAAGTTCAGTTCCATTAAAACTCATAAGCGATCCTATTGTGGGTGTTTTACACTAAACACATTTTCCAAACCAACATAACATGCTAACATTATTAGCACAAGCTAATGGCATTTTCCACTGTGTAAATTAGCCTAGGGAGCAGTGGAGATTTTCTCTTCTCATACGTAGCCTCGTTAATCATACAAAAGACTTAACAAGCTATTTTGTGGAGGCTTTATTGTCCTCAGTTCAATGTTTCTAATCTGTTAAATAAAGGTCAATAAAAGCTTGTTCCCACTGAGGGAAAGGGTTTGAGCTTACAAAAACAGACAGTAGGTTTGTAGCAACGTGTAGTTACATTTATGGGAGGTGCACATCAGGCTCTGCCATAGGGTGCAAGGTTGGGCTCTACATCGAGGCAGAGCCTGCTGTAGGTACAGCATTGATTTGACGCAGAAGTATAAAAAGTGCTTGTGATTTCTGGAAGGAAACATTGCTGTTGTGTTTTATAAATGTATGTTTTTATGCTTTGAGCACCACAAGCTGAGTGCCATCTAATTCCATTATATTTGAGAGAAGGCAGACATCTCTATGGCCATTATCTCCTCACGTATCAGGAAAAATATGTATTTTTATTTCGGGAGTGAACTGTCCCTTTAAATGTTCTCCTCTTACTGAATAGAGGTCATGAAAAGTGATACATAAACCCTAACTGTTTGCTTTAGATGAAACATGCAGCGTGTGTAAATGAGCTGCTAATGCAGTAGACTTCGCAATGTGCAGACAGTTTCACAACATATGATGAAATAGCAGCTATGCCAAACACCAACAGCTGAAACAGCATCACAGGAATGCCTTCTGACAGCACTTAAGATGCTCCCCTAAGTAATGCATGTTCATTTGACATGTGTACCCGGAATTCAGAGCAAGATCAAGCGCTGTTTTGTCTCTCAAGGCGAACACCAAATAATTTTATCAAAGAAATGGATCATAAGGCTTCAGTCTGAAAGCATTATCCGGGGGAAGAAAGGGCTGAGCAGTGACAATGAAGATGTCAACTGGGCTTTAGTGATGCTCATTAAAGAAAATGATTTTGCTGTTGTACACTGATGCCTTTTTTTTTTCTTTTGAATCTTTGCTACAGCAGTTGTGCTTTCAAACATACAGCAACAACTATTAACGTTGCAGGCGGCCCAGTATTCACAAATAATGCATAAAAATGACTCGTTCACAGAAACAGAGGGACATCTGAAGTTGCAGAAAAAGTTCTGCAGCCTTATTTGCTATGCTCCGTAAAATACTTTGTGGCCACAGGGTATCTGATTTAACGTTGGAGGAACTAATTTAATTAATTATGTAAGATGTTTCCTCTTTTATCTATATGTTTACTGTGCTCGGCCCAAAGTAAGCGCCTGCATTTCCAACTGTAGGAAAGCAAGGATCTGGCAAAGAAAACAGTCCCTTCATATTAGTTTAGGCTGCAGCACCACCGAGGCAAGATGTCTTCTGACACACTGAATCATACTCACAGCATGCTCAGTATTCTGTTTTCAGCCATCACATAATGATGGTGGTTTCAAGCAGACCTTTTATGTGTGCTAAGATATGTCAACGTGAGACTACAGCTGTTTTAACAAAGCCAGTGATTTCCAAAGAGGGAGAGACATGAGCCAAAGATACTGCATGAAGTGAGAGGGACAGGTGCGTGCCTGAGTTATGAAAACAACAGAGGGTAAGTTATCATTATATTCGGCCCACTAATTTTGGGTTGTGACACACAGCTCATGGAGGCAATCAAAGGCGAACACACACTAAATTCCAATATGTTGTTCCCATGGCCCAGGAAAGTTCAGTCAATATTTGTGAACATGAGTGACTCTCTCAAGGCCAGAAACCAGAGAAGAAAGTCTCAAACTTGTGATGTCATCAAGTATCAAGTCTGGAGCTGCTCCACTGACAATGAATGGGAGCCTGATTTTGTTCCTTTTTCATACCCAAATGAGCTTTATTCTATTGTAGCGCTCTCGGCTCTGAAACAGAAAATGTACCCATTTACACAGAACATTCCCCTGGGTGCTCTCAGTGTCATCCAGAACATCTTTCCCAATGTATTGTTTATGATGCAGTTGCAGACTTCATACTTGATAACATCAAATTTGAGATTTAGCACTCTAGTGTTCTGATAGAATTGTTTACATTTATTTATATTTTTGGATTGTCTTAGACCACAGGAATAACGTTTATGTATGTAAGTTCACGTTTAAGGTGCATCAGCCACTTTTCAGATTCATATAATAAAGTCAGTCAAATCTGAACACAAAGATGTGAGACATATATTTTTAGAATCAGTGTGATCCATCTTGATGATATCTCTGATGTCCATTGCAAAAAGCATCTATAAATCTGCTGACAATATAGTAGAAAAAATGCTCTCCTTTTAACTCCACAACTTTCCTGTGAATCATCACATTAAGTTTTCTTCAGTGTCACAGTAATCCAGTGATAGTTGTGTACACCCATTGCAAAGAACTACAATTAGCCAATACAGCATTAGGGATGTCAGCCATTAACCACTAATCAGTTAACCGCAGAGAATATCTTTGACCAGTTACATATGTCAGCCCAAAGCTTAATTTTGCTACTATTATTACTGTTAGCACCATTAGCAGTGTCAGCACAGCTAGTGGTGGTAACACAGTAAACAATGTTAAAGGGGTTTTGTGGCTCAAGATGAAGCAGCTACTCACTGGGGCTACCTGGGGGGACACAGGGGGTGGCTAACATGCTAGCTAGCTCCCACCTGACCCAGGAAGGGCAGAGCGCAGTGCAGCCATGGCTAACCAGGTGGGTGGGAAATGGGCTCTGTTTCCACATGTTAACATGGCTAGGATTTTGTCAGCCAAGCTAACAGAAAATAAATTCAGAGGCAATAAATTTACATCACAATACATTAAAATTTCGCCGCCAATAAATGGATCACACTGAAATGCACCAAAGCACACACTGAGTCAAGGGAGTGCCAGACTTAAAGGAAGGGCCTCTTGTATTTTATATGTAATTCTGTTTTGTTTTGTTTTTTCTTAAAAGCTAGTTACCAGTCTGGCTATAAAACAAAACTGACATTCTAACTCAGCATATTAATACATAAATATATTTTTTTCTGATGGGAGTCATGGTGTCAGACCCGAAAAAATCCCTACCTGAAAGAGCACTATTGGGATCATGCCTCTCAGGTGTACATTTGCCATATCATTTGTTGTCAAATGTAAATATATATAAAAAAATTCTAATCATATTTTTAAAGGTTCAGTGTGTTGGATTTAAGGTCCATCTATTGGCAGAAATGGCAGGCCTATGTAATATTATGTTTTCATTAGTTTTATTAACCTGAAAATAAGAATTGTTGTGTCTTTGTAACCTTTGAATGAACAGTTTAGATCTACATATGGAGCGGGTCCTCTTCCCCAGAGTTTGCCATATTGTTTCTACAGTAGCCCAGGATGGACAATCAAAATTTGGCTTTAGATAGGGCCATTTGCATATTCAAATTCCATTGTTTTCCCACATGCTTGGAACACAGAAGAAGTTTCAGTTTTGCAATCTCACTGCTAGATGCCACTAAATCCTGCACACTGGACCTTTAAATAACAATTTTAAGAAATGGTCTAAAGAAAACTATACCTACAGCAATGTAAGTCATCAGTTTCCTAACATACCTGATATCAAAATTATGATGCATTATAGAAGTGACTTTTTGTCACAATTTTTTCTTCAAATAGGAAATCAACAGTGGCCTCAGTCTGAGCACAAGTCTGCAGCATGTAATGTTTAAGTCACAAGCATAACTTTTAGCTGTTACATAAGCCTGTGGGTAATGTAGTCCTTTAAATGCAACTCAGGGACAAAACAGTTTTCCTCCAACAACGTGAAACTCAGACCGACTGGCCTCTGGTAAATATAGCTCATGCTGGGTCTATACAGTTAAGTTTCAAATGTGATGGCCAGTAAACAAAGTGCCAATGGGGAAACTTTACTTTTTGAACCTGCTGTTTGAGCTACAGATAACAGAGCTCATCAAGTCTTTCTTGACTTCAAAGTGTTTGACCATGATGTCGGGCTGTTTGTTTCATTACATCATCAAAGCAACACGGAGCAAGATCTGAGTTGGCCTTACTCAGTGACTTAGGCATTGATTAGAAGCTCCTCTATTACCCAGAAGAAAACTAACACGTTAGTGTGTGAGAGTATAATGAACTGGCTAGTTTGATATTTCATGCACATACAGTATGAATCATTCATCAAAGAGCAAGTTTCAAAGCCCACTCTGTGCACAAGAGGTGATCATCATAAAGGTGAAATTCCTGTGGTTTCACTGGCTGAGCTATTACCTCTCTCTGGGGCAGAGAACACCTATGCCATGAGAGTGAAAACAATACAAGGTTAAAATTACACAGACATGGGAACTTGAAAACTGTCTTTAGCTAGTGTTTTATGCATGATGAAGTAAATATAGCAGCACTGCAGAACAATGTACCAATGCTCTGCTCTTTGCTCTATGCTAGCTATTGTCCATGCAGTGCTCCTCATTCCTTACTACAGTTTTTTTCTTGCAAATCTCAAAGCAACCAAATGTAGGGATGAACCATGAACAAAACACACAGAATAATTCTCCTGGATGAGAAAGTGAAATGTGCTAGTCTATATGGCTCCTTCAGTGCTCTGTCACTGTAAACTTTGAACATGAATAAGCTGACATGTCCCCAGTCAACTCGAGACAAACTCCATGCTGTCTAATGTAACGCAATGAAACAAGTGATAAATATTTCCCTCAGTACGGGAAGGAATGCTTCTGAAGGAATTCTATATTATGATCGCTGAACATTTCACATCCTCAAACACATCACATGGGTTCAAATCCAGCAGTCATAACATGCTGACCAAATATCCAAACACAGCTGCAGCTTCCAGAAGCTAAATTAAAACCAAGTCCTTATTAAACAGCCATATAACCTTAGATGGAACTGGGCTGGTATATAAACTGAGAGGCTGATTAAGGGATGAAATGCAGGTGAGCATGTGGGAGGGAAGGGTCAGATAACTACAGCGCAGATGAGGGAAGCAGGATCTGGTGTGTAGATGGGAGGTCAGTCCAGCCCTGTGGCTCAGATGTTGATATTGTACATTTATGCACACCACAGATAGGTTGCATTTGTACATTTCATATGGATCATATCAGTGTTACTAAAGTGATGTAATTTAGATTACATGTACAGCATATGAGCTGACTTTGTCATTGGGAGATGGAGGGGATGGTGGAAGGAATGAAAGCCAGGGAAGATGGATGTGGCACCAAATGTAAAGTGTCAACATATCCACTACACCATCGGTCTACAAAAGGGGGTCTGCGTCCGCAATACTCAGAGTTACTGAAGGGGGGCCTCCAAATTATAGTTATGATAACAAGTAGGGGTGACCCCGAATTGTCGATGATTCGGTGATTTGGAGAAGCCTGATTTGACTGCGAGTCTCGCAGTCAAATCTCAAAATGTGGTTATGAAACAAGACCGTACCATTCTGACTATATGGGGGTGCTCACTGCTGCTCAACATCTTGATTTGACATAGAATATATTTGTTTTCTAATAATTCATGATATATAGCCTATTTGGATACAAACATCAGCCTAATTTCTGTTAATAAAAAATTGAAAACGTGTGCGTTCAATCAGTAGGCATAATCATTACTATGCATGAATAAATCAACCAGTTGTTCGATCCAAAGAAGCTGAGGTGAGTGAGTGCGCTGCAGGACCATCAGAGCAGCATCGAGGCCTACGATGATTAATGAGTGAGATAAGGAAAAGGATGGATGGAGATGAGAATGTGCTATTATTCATTTTCCTGAAGTGTCTTGAAACAAATTTCACCGCTGATTGTTTTCTTGATAGACTCTGATTTTTTATTTAGCTACTTTTTGTCCGACGTGCCAAATAATTGAGAGCGGTGACGCACGGTCCATGTGGATGAACTTGTATGAACCTGAGTTGATTAATGAAGTAACTTGAAGTCAGAAAGAAGGAAAGCTGTTTCTAAACCTTTTGATGATGTTTTTGGATGTTTATTTGTGAATGAAATGGCAAGTTCTGACGAGTCAGTAACGACTACCGTTAAAGACATGGATGAGGCTGCAGTGCGTCTAGAGGGGGTCTGCGTCTATCTCTACTCAGTGGGCGGGGTTTAAACTAAATGTGGGTGTGGTTTAAGAAGGAAGTGAGTGGGACTTAGGTGGAAGTTGATATTTTAAGTCTGACATTGACATGGGTTTATCAGATGTTTTCACATTTATTATTTATTGGAAAACTATTGACAGATCAGCCTCAGAAGTGAGTTTCAGAACATTTTTGATCACAAGAGTGAGAGAATTATTTAGCTGCCCAAATGAGGAGCTTCCCTCTTAATGAGTACATTTAACTTGGATGATTCTTATGCTCGTATAAAGTACATTAGTCATACCAGATACTCCTTTTTATCTAAGTACTTGGCTTGACCCTAGTACAAAGGTCACATACTATCTGTGGTTTGCAGACATGTACAATGCCTATATTTACTCTGCCGATTGGGTTCGGCAGTCAGCTGATGGAAATAGGAGAGAAAGTCCGAGGGCATCTGGTGAATGGCATAAGAGGGCCCTAGGGAAGAGGGAATATGGCTGGGGAAAAGGGACAGATAGTGAGTGACACCAACATATAAAAAAGGTTCATGTTCAGTCATGCACAAAGAAGAAAGGTGTCGAGGGCAAGAGTGCAGACAAAGGCACCTCAAGATGGTGACATGTTGGCAGGCTTTGTCGCAATAATGAACATTAGAATAATAACAAAACAATACTGGAAATAATTATGACTATTAATTATTCATTTGTACCTGAGGGGAAAAGAGATCGAGGGGGCAGAGTCTCTGCAGACGCCACAGCCTGCTTATCCCTGACTGCTTACCAATCAATCACCCGCAGCTACAACAGCTGACGCGACACCCACGTCATGTCAGAGGGAGCACACTGATGAGAGAGGGAGAGCTCACACTGCAGGTTAGAAAAGGTGGAACAAGTTGCCAGATTAAACCGTGGGAGACGGGCAGGTGGATCTCAAATAATAGTTTGTAAACATCAATAATTTATGCAAATAAATTCAAACTATCAAAGTATAACTTGGCAAATAAATGTTATGACTCACTTTAGTGCAAGAATCGGTCCTAATGAGTGAAGCCAGCTGTGTGCACCAGACTATAAAGATATCATTTTCATAATGACAGACAGACATCTTAAACCCTGCTTTGTGCTTATAAATATTTAAAGTGTCATCCCAGTGCATATCATCAAGGCAATGCCTGTTGTGTTAAAAATAATGACATATCTGCATGTGTCTCTGTTCCTTCTCCCTTTAATAGTGTTCCCAAAACATGCTCAGATGCCTCTCCGTAATCCGCAGCACATTTTGCAGTGCTCCTTGTTGCCTCCAACACTCTGAGGACAAGGATACTTTCAGACTCCACGTTTTTGCAGTCTGTTGCATTCGATAGGAGTTGCTTGAGGATCAGGACGAGGTCATTTTTAAATTTCACTTTGATTTCCAGCATCCTCCTGCTCTCTGCTCTGTAACCAGGCAACAACGTTAGAGGGAGACACACCGTCACACCCAGGAAGCAAGCGCACTGTGGTAAAAAAAACAGCATCTCGCTTGTCTCATGTCTCTCTGTTGTATGTAACAGAGGCTGCATGGACAATGTGGCATGCAATTAACCAATCAGCAGCAGTGTGACTCAGTGAGGAATGATGTGTCAGTGCCACAGTGTTGGCCTAGTGACTAATAAAAGAAAAACAAGCACTTATCATTATTTTCATTATTTTTTCAAATCAGTTATGAAACCAACTTGCCGTGCCAGTGTTGATATTGGTTGCAGCTGATGGATTTGACAACTGATAGGGATGTTACTTCTATCTGGGAGCAGATTTTTCTACCTGTGGTGTCAGTGGAATTTCTTCCAAACCAGTGATTGCACATCATCATTTTTATGCATCACTGTTGACACGATCCTCTCCTTAGTGTTGTCAGCTACTATTTAGGGAATGAGAAATCACCCAGTCAACGTCTCCCTCTTCTATCCTTGGGGGCTTGCAGTAAATCATTTCAAACAATCACCCGTTTCATCAAACTTTCTCCTCCATCATAGTTTAACAAAGGAGCCCACGAGCCAAACAGTGGCAGCTGCATGTCTCCAGCGTGACAGTGTGCGTTAGAGGGATCAGAGGGACTCATTTCTTGATGTTTAGCAGTTGGTTGCAACAACATCAGCAGTGAAAGCAGTAGGAGCCATAATCATGGTAACAATGATTAGGCTGAGAGCTGTGACGAGACATATGTCAGTATCATATGACTGGCACACTGGACATAAGGTGTGTGTAACACTGCTCAGGTATCTACTAAAGAAATCTTGTACCATGTAGTATTGAAAATTTTTCTCCTCCCTGCATTCAATCTTATTTGTACCCAGATCTAGAAAAAAATGATGACTGTATGGTTTTGCTTGCAGCCAATTCTCACAAACATTCTTCGACTTAATGCGACGTGTGATTGGCTCACTACCACAGGAGCAACAACACATACAGTCTACAGTGTGTTCAAGTGACGAGTAGTGTATTTGACGCAGCTGGCAGTTTAGCATGTTGAGATGTCACCAAATGGTGGTGGCATTTCACGCAACTCAATGCCTCCATTCACATTATGGGTATCAAATTAATCACTCTTCTGGTATCAGTATCGCTTTAAGAGCACTGGAATTGGTGGTCATATTGTAATTTGTTTAAATACGAAGCACTACTTGACACATGTCACTGCACAAAAGAAAGCACCCATTTTAATGTTACAACATCAGTGAATGGGCATCAGTGGTTATCAGCCTCGTACGTTGTCTATGGGTGAGTAGGGGATTGCTACACCTACTGGTAGGTTCAGTAGGCCAATATCAACCCATTAAATGGCCATTATCAGTTGTAATAGGGAGCAGTTTCATCAGATTTCACTTACAGTTTCGTTAAGTTTAGGTGCCGATACTTTGGTTGTATCGGCATGCAACAATACTTGGAATACAAACACCAGTGTCCTGGTACGAAGTCCTGTGTTTGTTTGAACCATCCACCACTGTAAATTTCTTGTTCTTTGTACTAACATTACATCACCATACTTCCTCCCCTGCCCCTGTCATAATTGCTACATCCTAACTTAAAATACTGCATATTAATGATACTGGTCCTCTGAGCCTACCAGTAGTACCTCTTTTCAACTGTCATGGGCTGGCTTGGCTTGGCTTAGTTTGGTTTAGGCCGTCAGACCAGTGCAGCATAGATTTGCATTTCCAGAACAACAGGGCTACCTTCTTGAAGGTGTGTCTATGAGCGATTATGTTGTGATGACGTTTAATAGCAGGGCTGATCCATGGCTAAAGTCATGTTAACCCATTTTTAGACTGGCCTTTACTGAAGAAAAGCCTCAGACCAAGTTCCACTAATTCAATGGTAAACACATTCAATTTTTCTACAGATTCTTGACAGTAAAAGTCCCCCATTATTTTATTATGTAAAAACTTTTACTTTGAAGCAGAAAAAGGAGCAGCAACTTCACTTAACTTCTAATACAGCTGAAAGCGAACATGAAATAGTAAAATAAAGCAGATATCTGAAGTACAAACAGGGACAGAGGAGAGAAATTAAACTCCAGAGATTCAGTTAGAAGCTATGAAAGTACTGAGAGTTGAACACACAGAGACCTTTAAAAATGCCTTTCTCTCTAATCTCCGACAGGCAGAGGTGAATAGAGTCTCGCAATGCGCACGACTTGTCCTAGGGAGAGAAGCGGGGTCGTCGGAGGTCAGCTGCGATAGGCAAGACATCACTGCTACCCACTTTCAGGTGGGTGGCCTGACTTTTGGACCCACTCTGGGGAGGGACCATCTCTGGCGAAGCTTGGTGTGGCGCAGCGCTTATAAACTGATAATGGAAACGCAAATGCGTGTGGCATGGCCTGACTCGGCACAGCCAAAAGTGACCGTGGAAACAGCCCATTTCTGCCATGTATAATGTGTTTTGATGTAAATAACAGATTTTACTTTAGAGGTTTATTCTGAGCACATTCTTTCAAAATAATTGAGTATAATTTTCTCTTGTAAAGGTTTAAGTCTGCTGAGGTCGGTATAATCATTACACACTTGAATACTCTTTGCATATTCTGCTTTGTGCATAGAGGAATTTTTTTTCTCAGCAAAATAAGGAAACTGTAAATCAAGTAGTCGGTAAAATTGCGGCCTTCTTCTATAAGAGAGCAAGTGTGCTATTTTGGTATTTGTTTTGAAGAGGTAATGTGCCAAATGTTAAATTCGCTCCTTTAAACACCTACACATTTCCTCTCTCATGTCCTCCCTCTAATTTAGAATATTCGCTCTCACATTCCTGCAGAAGTTCTGTGTGCATGTCGGTGAAACTGCATTACAGAACAGTGAGAACATTTGTAACATGCTGGCAAACACATTCTTAGACAGCTTTGACAGTTTTGACGTCTTTGCTGCAAAGTCACAGATCAAGAGAGAAAACATTATTCAAGAGGAGACACTCAGCTGCCTGGCCTGACAGTCTCTCAGAACTACAGCGATGTGAAGCCACAAATCAAATACTGCCACACAATATCCACAGACATACAGCCTCTCCCCCTTTGCCCCTTGGAATTTTGCAATATCTTGGCTATGTCGCATGCATTCTGCACGAGGCTCCACTAACAAACACAATCCATCAAGAAAGAGCTGCCGCTGTATGAAAGTGGACATGATTTACCGCAACGCCTCCCCACTCCCCCTATAATCACTTGAGTTAATGTAATGCGGGCAGGCTTTTAAAAACTGAAATGGTACTCTATAAATCTGGCCTGTCTCTTGACCTGCCATCCTTCCTTCCTCTCTTGTTTTCACCGGTTTCTGCTTGTTTGCCCTCTCTCTTTCCCACACGCACACATATATCCCTCTTTTGTGGCAGTCAGTCCTTCCAGCTGCCTCTTCACACCAGCAGTCTTTCTTTCGCCATGAAATCTGACTCTTACCTGCTCCTTATTCTGTGTGATTCCTCTCCACTACAGAGAGGACAGCCACTAGTAGTAAATCATCTCTGTTGCCTCTCAATAGTTTGCCCCTTGATGTCTCTTCAGTGGAGCTTTGTGTAAGTGGGTGTCCCACACTGCCCTCTGCCTACTTTAAACACACATACTCTGTGTTGTTTTTAGTGTGTCATCTGAGAACGTATTCACTCGATACAGTAAAAGCATGCAATCATGATGCAATATTTTCATGTTGAATTGCAGGGACTCCACACTTTTGTATTGTAGTACTGTAACAGCGCAATATTAACAATGGGATAGTAATATGTAAAGACTATAAAAAGGCAGTCCTGTAGATCAATCTGTTTCCTGACTTGTTAGGAAATGAGCATTTAAAAAATCTAATCGTTCCCTGTAGATTATTCACTTCCCTTCTCCATGCTGGCATAAGAAAAATGACCTTTTATTGTGGGAATATAAATATATATTTGGTTATAGAATAGTGGGTGGATTAAAATGGAGTAATTACTCATAACTCAATACACTTGGTGGAGGCAGGTTTCCTTTCAAAAGTACAGCTCAGATGACTAATGTATTCAGGAGCTGTGCAATGGTTTTACTTCCACACAGTCTCTTGTTGCCTCAGCTTGCTACTGAAAGGAAGAAGTGACTTATATTTCTTTCATATTTTGTGTATATTCAACTCAGTCACCAGATGAAAATCTTGGCATTATACATACATTATGAATACATAATGCCAAACCACAAATATGTTACATTTGCACATTTTATACATAATATATCAACACTGCTAAAGTGAGTTAACATATAGGCAGTCTACCTCTTTGGCAGTTGGTGGGTGGCATGTCACCTAAGTGAGACAGCTGCTGAAATGCAGACTACTGCAAACCACTTTTCCAAGCAACCTGTCGGTGTTTTTCCAGCGGCTTTTTAGGCTTCAAATCTTGAGTGTTTTGTAGCAACCTGTCTGCGCTTCCACTGGCTTTTTAGGCTTTGAAAACTTGGGTGTTTTGTTGCAACCTGTCTGTGTTTTTCCTGTGGATTTTTAGGCCCCATATATGGCTTTTTTGCAGTAACTCAGTGGTGTTTTTCCAGTTGCTTTTTAGGCTCCAACATGTTTTTTTTTTTATAGCAACCTGTCTGTGTTTTTCCAGTAGCTTTTTAGGCTCCAAATGTGGGTGTTTTGTAACAACCTGTCTCTGTTTTTCCAGCAGCTGTTTAGGCTCCAAAATGGATTTTTTTGTTGCAACCAATCGGTGTTTATCCATCAGCATTTTTAGCTCCATACATCATTCTGTGTTCTTCCACGTGCTTTTTTTAGGCTCCATACATAGGTGTTTCGTAGTGACCCGTCTACAGGGATTGTGTGATGTAAACTTTTTTTAATTGAAATTCCAAAGCTTTTCTTTCCAGTATTATGCCCCCAAAAATGTTTTTTGTGCCTTAAACTAACCACATGTTAACCACAGGTATGTTGAAATGTAAAATGTTAACATATCTGCTACATATGTTAATAAAGTGCAAATGTAATGTATCTGTGATAGAGGTATACAATGCCAACATTTTTCCTGATGATTTCGTTGGTATCTTTGACTTATCTACATTACAAAACTGCAGTTTTTTGTCTAAAAGATTATGTTGCCCGCTTGAACTTGACATAATGTATGACCAAGTGTTACAGTGAAGTGCAGTGTTGAGAAATCTATAATGGTCAAATTGATGATTTTAGTTTCAATGTTTTCATCCTTTGCATCAATCATTTGAGAGGACCGGGGGCCCAGTCTCTCAAAAACTCTCTTATCAAAATGTGGTTGCCCCCCTGCTGCATCTGGTTGAGCTTGCAAGATGCCTCCACTCTGCATGCAACATTGATACAAACATCCATTTCACATGGAAACACGACAGTTGAATTTGCTCACTGTGCCGGTCTGTCATTAGGCCTACTTTGTGCTACATTCTTGCTGATCTGAGTGGGAGTATGTCTGTGATGTCTGCTAGGAGAGTGGTGGTTCAGCAGCTGGAGGATTCAGGAGAGAGTGTTCTTGTGTGTAGACACTGTGCCCTGATGTCTTTGTACTTGTATGTTTAAAAGCCCTTTTTAAACTTTCTTTGGTGACATGGTGAGGTAGCAGTGAAGGACTTCTGCTCCTTACTAACCAAACACTGAAATATTATGCTAAAAACCAAACTACTTGTAGGTTACTCAGTTTGATTGGTTTATCATTTAATGACTTTCTCTGCTTATCTATTTGTTTTTAGCTGCTCTCGGTAAGATTTAGAAGGAAGAAAATCTGAATGCAATTCTGCTTTTGCAAATGGTCACCGGCAAAAAAAAATATCTGTGCACAGGAAATGACAGGAGAAGCTTAGTGCTGCAGCAGCGGAACAATGTCACGTCGACCGAGAGCAAAAAAGCATGACCGGCTCTTCAAATCCAAATGTTAAGCTTGGCAACTCAATTTCTATAGACTGGCTGTAGCTGGCAGCCTGTGCATGCAACAGAATCTCTACATAATATAATTACAACAATCATCAAAACCGGAGCAGCGCAACACTCATTCCATTTAACAAAAACACTGGGCTACAGAGGACCACAGCAAACACCCACCTCTGAGTAAGGGAATGTACAGTAGCCTTTAATTACCTAAAATAGGTGGAAATACCTCCTTGTAGATCAAAGCATTATGCTATAATCTTTCACGTAATATATGACATCAACTATGCAGGAGAGATGTTTGTTCCTTGACTTTAGCCTGATGGGTGTATCACAGTTGGTGGGGAGAAGCGCTGTCTCCAAGGCGCAGCATACCCGCCTGACTACACATGGTAATACCTGACAGCTACAAACTGGGACTACATTACACCACTGTTGCTGTAAAGACCCACTGAAGGCCATTTACTACAGGACACAAGTTAATCTTTTTGCAAGGCATTGTGAGATTCCAGGAAATTCCACTCAAGTTGTCGGAGAAAGTGGTGAGCTGTTGATTTGCACATTGCTTCCTCAGACATGCTTAGAGTCGAAAACAGAGTACGAGCAAACGCAGCATTGATTTCCTAATTGGCATTTTTTCATACATCATTTGCATTGAGACTTTCGTTTGTTTCACTGTTGTTTCGTTCAAAGTAACAACTTAAAAAATAGATATATTATTTTTAGGTGCATACTTTTGTTTGGGGTTTCTACAAGAACATTTTACATAGTTAAATCTTCAAAAAACACTTTATTTTCCTCATACTGTCAGTGCTGTAACATCTGTATTTACCTTCTGTGAGACGCTTCGTTTTAACACCTGTCTCTTTAAGCCCACCCCTCCTGAAAAGCCCAGTCTGCTTTAATTGGCCAGCATTTCTGGGTCTTCCATATCACTGTCATTGCAAACCACAAAAGAAAGTCCTGTAAGCCTTTTTCACAGCTGCCTTTTAGCGTGTCACAGGTGTTTAAAGCTAAACAATAATTTCTGTAAACTTGTCAATAAGCCCAGGTGCTACCGTCTACTATGATGAATTATACTCGACAGACGTCATGCTTGACCACTCAACACCTACATTAGCGGCACCCATTCAGTTGTTTTTTCTTTTTTCTTACAGACACTCATAAGTAGTTTGTCACAGACTAACTGTAATGTCCACTTGAATGTCCACAAGGCTTAAAGAAATTCATATGAAGACAACATAGAATGACCAAAATGTCCAAAGAACAAAAATCGGAAAAAAAAAGTATGTCCTTGCTTCAAGGATAACACAAACCAGGAAAAGCAAAGCATTTCAAAAGAAACCCAAATGAATCAAACCCATCAGATGCAGTATTAATCATTTGTAACCAGACCTTGCTTGATTTCCAGTCCTCAGCTCAAAAAAGTTATAGTCCTCAAATCATACTGATTTACTTGTTAGTTTCAGATGGATGAGGTACTATTAATAAAAAGAGCCAGATGCTCTCCCCTCTCGACTGAAGGTTGCCCTGCTCCTTCTTCAGTCTACCTTTGAAAACATTTCTTTTTCTTTCCATCTCAAACAATTCTCTGCCCTTTGAGTCCTACACCTGTGATCCTGGAGGAAACAGCTGACCTGAAACAGATCACCTGGGCTGCGTTCCGCTCTGACAAAATGAGGCAAAATGTATATTTAAAAAAAAACCAGTGGTATGTTGAACATCCTGTTGTGTTACATTGGTGCACTGCCTTTTAACATTTACATCAACAAAGCAAGTTAAAAAAAAAAACCCAAAAACTGCATCTACAGTAGGTAAAGATCTATTAGTATTTCAATCAATTCAATCAGTCAATTTTATTTATAAAGCCCAATATCACAAATCACAATTTGCCTCACAGGGCTTCACAGCATACAACATCCCTCTGTCCTTTGGACCCTCACAGCGGATAAGGAAAAACTCCCCCGTGACGTGCAATAGATGTCGTACAGAACAGATCAACACAATAAATTAACAGTAATCCACATGGCACAATGAGACAGAAAGAGAGAGAGAGACAACAACATTCATGAAAGTAATAATATTATCGTTATAGTTCTGGCTACTGTGGTACAATATGTTGAAAGTATATATTAGTATCTGGCAGTATACATGTATGATAATAATCATATGTGTATAATAACAGTAGAAGTATGACTGATGACTAATGATGGCAGCAGCAGCATGTCGCTGCTGATTGTTACACCTTTGACACACCTACCACTCACACAAAAACGTATCTCACAGCCTGTTGCACACTGTTGCTTTTTAGATAGGAATTGTGCACATTGGGGAGTGCAGCAAAATGGCGCCTACCCACTTTTGTTTATACAGAATGTGCAATTTTCAGGGCAATGGGGGGCGTCAGTGTGTGACGTAAACAGTGACGTGGGGGGGGGGGGGGAGCCGCGGCTGGTCAGTCCTTCGGTGATTCTCTCGTAAGTCGGCCCGTTCCTCACCACCCCCTTCATCTGACAGTTAATGGCCTCTTCGTTTGCGAGGGCAAGGAGGGCGCGCAATTCCTTGTCTCCCCAGTTGCTCATCTTTACAGTGTCTGTCAGGTTTGTGTTTCCCTCTTGTTACTACCGCTAATTCCTGCTATCAGCTGTTTCCTGTTTATCGACCGCCAGTGGGTTGCACGTGCGGCGTCTTCAACAGCCCCTCCTGTTGGGGAAGGCCGCTTCAGTCTGTTTAAACTATGCGGGTTCCGCCAATATGACTATCCTACGAGGCGGAAAATTGGGCACCTCGAATCAACTTGTCAATCCGGCGCTGTGTGTCTAAACGCTTGCAGCTTGCCCGCAAAACAGCCCAACATTGGCGGAAAATCTGGCAGTGTAAAAGAGGCTAACATTTCAAGGAAACATATCATTCTACCTGGAACCCTCAGCAAAACAGTGCAGACTGTTTTTAGACTGAGCGTGCTCCAGTATATGAGACTAAATGGCAAACAAGTAAAGCATGGGATACATGGTTTAACCTCTGAAGGGTTTCTGATAAAAATCTCTCTCAGAGCTACATTAATCCTTCAGTGGGATGTGTGCTGTGGAGGGGCACTCTGTATTTACTCAGTGAATGAATATTATTAACTTGTACAGCCTTGTAATCTGTTACTGTTTCTGCCCCATTGTTTGTGTCTATTTTTTCCAACAGAAGATTTCTGCAAAAGAAGTAAAAAAAGAAATCAATGCAAAAGAAGTGGATCAGGAGCCTCTTACGGGCAACTGTAGCATTTTATTGTCATAGTGGGCTTATTTGCTCCATTTGTTGAAAACTGAGAGACATGCACTAACATTAGGCCATTAGGCACATTAGGCCAACCTCTTGCCAGTGTCATCCTCCAATAATGACCAGCCAGACTCTGACTGAAGGCTTTTCCCAAACAGCAGAGGATTTCCTGATGAGGATTAAGAGGCAGCGAGAAATTAGCAGTGGGCCCACCAATACTCTCGGGATAGATGCCAACATTCCAAGACGAGAGGGTTGACAGAACACCCTTTGACTGTCTTTGAAAAGAACTTATCTCGTAGAAATTACATCTCCATACCATCAGATGAAGAAGTAAGAAACTCCTTCCAGATTTTAAGCACTTTATCAAGTTTAAAATTCATCGGCTGATATTCGAGGCAGGACATGAAGTACTGGCCGTTTACTTTAACTTCAGTGATACACTGTTGAAGTTTGCTATCTGCTCTGAAGTTGCCTGGGCTGAACATCTGGACTGGAACTAAAACTGCATTTGTCTATTGGAGTTATGCATTTTGATCTGTTCCCAAAATAATTTGCATTTAGCTCCTGGAATAAAGAAACCTGGACTTAATTTACGATGCAGTATTTCTGAGCTGTTTTTGAAAAATATATTTACTCTTACAGAAAGTGCTTCGTTAAACTGAAGTTACGGTTTGTTTTTGCTTTCAGACATACAGTATTACACTTCAGTTTAATGCAGCTTTCACCAAGTCCATTTTAATACCTGTTTCATCATAATTCAGGTTAAGTATGAAAGTATGGTGCAAAACCATAAGGAATAATACGGACGACAATTAGTCACCTTAAAGGGATAGTGCACCAAAAAATGAAAATTCAGCCATTATCTACTCATCCATACACAGAGGGAGGCTCAGGTGAAGTTTTAGAGTCCTCACAACACTTGCAGAGATCCAAGGGGAGAGTGGGTAGCAACTCAGAGACCGTGAGACATGGGCACCGCGTTCATGTGCTTTCGCTGGTCTCAGGCAAGTGCGCACATGTGAGCGCGGTGCACAGAGAGGCAGTCAGAGATACAGGCTACAATGAGTTCAAATGACATTTTTCCAAACAACATTTTATGTCGGGGCTTCAGGACACTTGGATTACTACGGACGAGCAGTATGGAGATACTTTGTGGTTTCAATTATATGTTTTTGGACGTTTGAATCTGGGGCGCCATAAGCCTCCATTAGGTGGAGTTGTGTTGCTACCCCGCCTCCCTTTGGATCTCCGCAAGTGATGTGAGGACTGAAACTTCACCTGAGCCTCCATCGGCATATAGGTGAGTAGATAATAGCTGAACTTTCATGTTTGGGTGCACTATCCCTTTAACTTACTGTAATTAATTTATTGAGATTTACATTACATTTTTGTCAGCAAACAAATAACAAAGCCTGCGATGCAAGTTTTTATTTTTTTTTTATTTTTTAATTTTGCATTTTACAAATAGTGTTCTTTCTGCTGGACTTGATGCAAATTGTTGCTTTACACTGCATTGTTTTTTTTTAATTTTGTACATGTCCACAGAAACAAATGCAGTAAAGTCAAGACAATTTACATTCTTTTCTAGGTTGACATTAGAGACATGGATTATTTTGCTGTCCACTCCAGGCCTGCTGTGGTTATCACAAGGCAAATATTCAAATCAGTATACAGAGGTCGAATCTGACATACGCAATGTGAAATTTACCCAAATCACAGCTTAAACAAGGGAAGACGCATCTACCCTGCAGTGTCGACACTGCATGATAGCTGAACCTGCGCTGTTGGTATAGATATTTAAAGTGTTGATACGCCACATTATATAACAGCTACATATAACACTCATATTCTGACAGCTTGTGAGAGAACGCTACCTGGTAAACCATCATGATATCGCCTCTTCATCAGGGCCATCTATTATTCTAACAGTATGACAGGGAAGAGGCATCAAAGCCACATTGAAATGGAAAATGCATAAATTCAAACACGCACACACAAGGACACACACACACGCACGCATGCATGCACACACACACACACACACACACACACACACACACACAAAGAAAACATATCATAAAAGGTCACAAATTGATTTTCAAGCATTGACATGGGTTTGACACGGTCTGTGACAATTTATGTAAATTCCCACATTTTCAGACACACGTTCATGGAATTGGATTTGAACTGAAGAGAAAATATGGATGCCTCTTAAACCAGTCTTTATTTTCTCAGTGCTGACAACAGCCTATACCACACGATCCTGCCATGGCACAGCTTTCACTTCACTGACGTCAGATTCGTAGGCTTCTGTCACCCTCAACATTTCCCTTCTGCCTGAACTGATGTCCCTCTGGGCAGGCACAACAATCTGGTGACACACTTCTCCACTTTCTCTGAATCAAGATAAATGATACATCCACCGCTCTGCGGACAAAATGCCAGAACCGCACTCAGTTGTTAACCTGGCATGAATCAGACGGTAGCTGCAAATCAAACACCTCCTCAGTGGGAAGGTCTCATCACCTGCCGGAACAGAGAGGACTTTCCCTTGATGCTCCGCTCTGGGGATTATTTCATCAGGGGGCAAGTCAAGGGTGCCGAGAAGACTCTTATCCCACAATTACTGGTCCCTCCATGTCCCCTCATGTTGATTACCTGGAGCAGGTAATATGCAGCCACAACAGCCATCAGGACAACTGAGAAGGTCCCCTTATAACTGTGGAACCACGAGAACTCTGAGGAGCTCTGATCACCACGTGTTTCTCATCAGTGGAACTAAGGCAATGTCCTCAGTGCACAAAAGCATCCAGCAATGGCTTGCTCAGTGTCTTAAAGCATGACCTCCCCCACTGGTCAGTCTGCCTCAGCAGCAGAAACAATCCAGGCAACAGTGGACCTATCAACTTGGTAACAGAGTGAGATTGTCAGTGGCAAATTATCCGTTGAAGACAAATAAAAGGATTTAAAAGAAGCAGCAGTAATCAAGGCTTAAAGTCCTGATAAACTACTGCCTTTCAAGAGTCACTATTAGATAATTTGTATGTATTCTTTTATTGCAGTTGCAATCAATTTTAGCTTTCAAAATTATGGTTTTGTGATGAGCAGTAAACCAGTAAATCTGTCAATGAAACACAAGTGATACAAAATGTTAATTACCAGAATGGGATTTAAATTGGAACAAACCATTACATTAAAACCTAGATGGGTTACATTTTTAACAACACACATTTCAGCCAAACATAGGACGAGGGTGGAAATGACAAAATACATACTGGCCACAGTGCTACAAAAACATATGTTATGTATGGGCAATATGTTTAATTTCAAATGAATAGAGGTGTAAGGCCGAACAAAGTGATGCTTGCTTACCAGAGACAGATATCTAGGCGTTCTGTCAGACCAACTGTCTGAAAATTGGTGCTCTTCTTTTAAATCCGAGGACAAAAGCTCTTCAAGCTGAGCTGCATCAAGTCTGAAGTACTGGCTGGAACATTGCTTGGTCCAGTTGGAGCTTTCTGACAAGACATTGGTACTCTGCCTGTTCCTCTTTGGGGTTTGAAATAAGATGTGAACCATCCACCAAGAATGTTGGTGTTACCAACGAGAGAACAAAAGATCAGCAGCTAAGATTTTCTCCTGGTGATATAGTTAAATGTGACTGATTCCGATAGGGCTGTGAAGCGATTAAAACATTTATCTAGTTAATTACATGCTCTGTGATAAACTAATCTAAATTAATCGCATACATCAGCTTTTGCTGTGAAAGTATTTTAAGAATTCAATTCAAACGAATTTTGGCAGATGTGTTGCTGCTGCATTTTGGACACATTTGTCCCCCTGTCCTCTGTCACCGAAACTAGTCTGCAGTCCATTGCAATCCATTTTGCAAGAGAGTTAATAGGTTGGTCACGGGTATACTCTGTGTCTGAACGTCTGGTCAAGTGTGACTTGATGAGGCTGGCTGCTCGTGCTAGCATCAGAGCCCGAGCTAGTGGACCTCCACGTTCACTGCAGAATGCCTTGTGTTGAGGTGATGTTTCAGACTTGTAGCACTCCAGTGGTATGAAAATTACTTACTGCTGAAATTACAGAGACTGTGCTTCACTCAAAAGTTCCATCTGGGCATTTTTTAAAAAAATCTGCCTCCATCTTGTGGCAAAGCTACTGTGGCCTTGAATGACACATCAGGTCAAAGGGCACCACTGAATGCAATTAATCAGCGCTAATTTTCTAAATGCGTTATTATATCTGTGATTAATTACTGTAATCATAACTAATGCCTTATTTTGACAGCCCTAGATTCTGAATATATAAAAGCTGTTTAAACCTGCCAAATCTAAAATTTTATTCATGCAGTGGCCCTTCATCCTTTCCATCCTGATGTGAATATCTCTGTGTTCCTGGAGGCCAGTGTCAACAAGCCCATAACAACAGGCAAGAGATGCGCTGTTCAATCTGTTTGCTTTTAGTAAGTCTTCCCTCTTACGCCATACAAACAAGCAAACATCAGATTGTTTCAGTTTTTTTCCATAGAAAGTCCCAACCTGCTGCCTGCATCAGTAAACGGGCTAAGCGATGTGATGCCTGTTCGAATAACTTCTCGTCCTAGCTCTGCTTTTGCAAAGTTTGGCACACTTGCTCCACCTTAAACCTGTTTCCATTGGTCAATCTTTGACTGTAGATCAAAATGAGCAAAGTATACAGTGAATGGTCAAAATCTATGCTGATGGCCTTGATGTTTTTGTTTCCATTGTCCTTCCGTCAACATGGATGAAGAGAGATTCATCTGAGAGATTGAGGAAATGAATATAACTCAAGAAAATGACAATTCAGAATAAATAACTCAGACGCTCACTCGCTTGCAGAGGGAGAAATCACATAGGTGAGAAAAAATCATCCCTTCCTTACACTGCGGCATTGCTAATAATATATCACATTTTTTTTGGGCTTCATCCACCAGAGTTCACTCACTCGCTGAATGATAGGAAGCGTTGTTGGACTATCAACAATATGCCCTCAATTTATGCTACGGGCATCACATCAGACATCACCCAAAAGTAATAAACATGTTGCATGGGGAATAATGATGCCACACAATTAATTTACACCTATACTGCATAACAGTAAGTGTGGCCCATAAACATCAGTTTTAGCTAACTTGCCCAAACATCCCTGCAGTTTGTGTGACTCTGTTATGGGATTGCTTAATTTGGGTCAAGTGCTGGATGGCGTTGCCTTGGTTACATCAGTCATAATAATAAGAAAGCTAAAAAAAAAGAAAAAAAAAAAGCTATGAATGATGTAACAGTTTAGAAATCCTTGTTATTATATTATAATCGAGCTATATTTAATTTTATGTGTCTGCATTTTAAATCGTCTAACTATGTTTTCGATTTCTCTGTAAAAATCTTTGTTCAACATTCGTTGCTGTGAATGTGCAGTTTACTGTGTTTCATAATTTTAATTGCGCCATTGTATTTTAAATTTCTCTGTGAAGAGATTCAGTCAACATCTGTTGTTTGGTCTCGTGTCTGTGTGGACACTCAGTGAAAACCACAATGACATGTACAGTATCATGTTCTCTGTGGGAAAACAACATGATTAACACACCACGGCTAATTCGATTATTATGACACACCACACAGAAATATTACCACTGCCACATACTAGGAAATACTGTCTTTGTCAGATCAGAGGGTTGCTTCAGCCTTTACAAGTCTGCATTGATCCACAATCCCATTACCTTCCCCTAGAACTCCCGAAGAGCTGTGTGTGTGTAGTCAGTGTAAGTGGGATATTTCATATGTACGTATGTGTGTTTATCAGTCTCTCCTTGCAACCTCCCTGTTATTGATCAGTCCCGCGGCCTCCTGCACCATGCCTCTCACATTAACACTGACTGAATATACAGCTGAAATGATAGGACTTCCATGGCTGGCAGGGTGCGGCCGCCCTTGCGCAAACTCCCCCATTAGTGTCAAGTGCCATCAAACACAAATATGAGGCAATCCATTTTCCCCAGGCAGAGTCCTGACAACACAAGACAGGAAGAAAAGAAAAAAAAAACCTAAAGATTTATCTGCCAATAACAATAAGAGAGCTACTTGTGATTGTATTTGAATGATTGATGTGGTTTTGTGTTGACATTGCAAAGCCAACCTGATTTTTTATTAGATTTGGAGGGAGGTGAATTTTGAGGTTATATTAGTGACCGACTCTACGAGCCAAAGGTCAGCGTCAGACAGGAATCAGGCTTTGATGCACCATGTCCCTACATAGTGCTTACCATTGATGAAAAACACACAATTGTATGTACACAAAGGAGTGACTCACGCAGTGCCCAGGAAATGGCAAAATGAGGGCTAACAGGCCACAAAAACAACAGGAGGCTTAAACCGCGCAGTCCTCTCCAGACACACTGTGATGTTTAAATGGTATCCTGCTACTTCTCTAATTCCTGTGGTTCCCTCCACCCACCCGCTGGTCAGACGCCGTGTGTAGCAGCTCATCAGAGAAGAGACTAGGCAGGGTGAAACACAATTACCTTGCCTCCATCTGTCTGCGTGTGAGCTCGCTCCCTCTATATTTGCACACATCAGCTCACTCGCGCACACACAAACACAACGCATTATCGCCCATGCAGAAGCCACTAACTTCCAATGTTTGCCTCTTCTCTCTCTCCCCCCTGTCACCCTCCAGATTTAGAGCGTCCCACTGTCATTACCATCATGCTGACCCCACTCGAAGCAATCTACACCACCCTCATGTCCCTCTCAACAACCCCATCATCAACATCACACAAATCACTGCACCTGGCTGCTGACGGTGTAGATGCTGAAGCGTTCAGCCAGTGTATCCAGGGTGAGCAGGTTTGTTTAACCCAATTTGAGGGCAAATTCAGCTGCAGCAGTGACCCTTATTCCCCGAAAACCTATAATCTTATATATTTAAACAACAAATAATGATAAAAAACATATTGTAAAATTAAATGGTATGTGCTAATGTCACCCCTTCTTGTCATTGCCTTTACATTTTCTTCACTCTAAAGCTCCCCACATATTCTCTACCCTCATTTCCAGTTATTTTTTGAATGTTTAAAAAAATACTGTAGTTGTGAGTAGGCCGGGGAGAATTTGACCCTTCACTCCCTCTGGGTAGCCAACTTGTTCTCATCCCAACTCGTCAAATACCGCCAGTTTGTCAGTGGACCTAAATGTGGTGTTGCTGGTGTCGTGGGGATGCTGGAGCCTATCCTAGCTGACGTTGGGCGAGAGGCGGGATACACCCTGGACAGGTCGCCAGACTATCATTGCAACATCATATTGCAACAAAAGCAACCTAAATCAAGGCTTACATTAAGTACGGTTCCTACTAATATTATGTTATGTCACATGGCCGTTGCCAGTGTGTAATATACCATCGCAAAGAGTGTCTGGATGTGTCAGCTTCCATGCTTACAACAGTTACTACTGCATTAGGCAGGCTGGAGTGCTGTGAGTCAGTGCAGCAGTCTCACATTAAGAACAACACCCCTTTCTTAATGGGAGACTTATTTGATTTAGACAAGAGAATGTCTTACGATGTGAGATCATGACATGGCTTCATCATTTCCATTCGGCATGCATGCGCAAAACTGCTATTAAATCCTTTCTTTCTTCGTCATTCAAGCCCACTTGTTAATACTTTACAGGTCATTAAAAGAGGCAGATGGTGCACAGTGTATAAGTGGTTTACTTCAAATGAAAAGTCACCCGAAAGCAGGAAATAAAGCCTTTGATAACCTAACTTTTGGAAGTTTCCCCCGAGCTGTTGTTTGATGATTTATTTGTTGCACTCATACGGGTCCGGATTATCAAATGAGTCAGCATATTAGCTCGCTGGATCCTTATTTATAACTTCACATTTCCTGCTCTTGCCAGAGATGCTGAAGCTCATACATCAGACGGTCTTGTGCATTTAGTTCCTCAAGTCTTTCTGAAGTGTTTCTCAACATGATAATTGGTGCTGGATGCAGTCGCACTTCGCCGTGCTGCAGAAATCTTCTCGTCGCAGCGACTTAGAAAAGGTGCCATTTCAGATGGATGACAGCGTAATTTGAGTGTGATTTTATATTATGTATCAAAAGTCAGACAACAATGTTCAGCTGTTAGAATATGAATGTTTTGGATACGAGATAATGGTATGCTGTGATAAATTTTTTTTTTTTTCTCCGGTTTTCCTTATTCTATAAGATTCAAGAGTTGGACTATTTTCATGATAGCGCTTAAGTGAAAAAAATTGTACAGGAGGTTGCGAGGTGCTTTGAGGGATGTCTGATAAATACTGTGTTTTTATCTTCATCCCTTGTGTACAATAGCTGCAGAGCTTTTGAATACAGCAAAGGGTTAAATGATCTTTTGTTAAATTATTTGCCCACATGCGGGGACTTTAAGTGTCACTCGTGAGTTTCCCCTAAATGAGGGGGTTTGTGAAGGAAACAGATGAGAAGGCGTCACAGGGATCCTTTGATCAATATCTTCACACGAGCCATGATTGGGGTTATTTTCAGGGGAAAATTGCCCATGATTGAACATGTATGCCCATGTCTACTTGTGTGCGTGTGAGGGAGAGAGATTAGGCCTGTATATGTGTGTCTTCCATGTGTATGCACGAGTGACCTAATCCATCAATCACGTACTGGCAATAGCAACACTGACAAGCAGTCAGAGACAAATCCAGTGGGATCCTTCCTCACCCCCAGAGCGCATTGAATGCGGCACTGGGCTGTGATTGGGGAGCTGGAGAAGTGGGGGGAGATAAGTGTAAAATCACCTTGCCCAAGGGTACGGCCTGCACAGATCAATATCTGTGAGAATTGATGCCAAACAGTGGCAAGTAGGTACATGTATGGTGTGTATGTGTGTGTGAGTGAAAGAGAGCAGTAGCCCCAAGGAATCAGACAGGCTGAAGATGAGCAGCAGCTCCCCCTGTTGGATGGAAACAATTGCTGTAGTGAATCATTTCAAGGCTTCAAACTGGGATGCTGCTTTTTGGATCAAAAACTGGACTGTGACCATGTGAACTGCCACACAATTTTAAGCAAACCTGACCACAGATGACCCACTTCAAAATATATTTATTCAACACAAACAGTGTTTCAGGATTATATTTATTCTTTCAAAATGTCACCGGGAAGTACTTTGTTCCCTGACTAATGAGTTCACTGAGTAATCATTGTGCTTTGTTGTGTAGTTCTCTGACCCATCTACTACTTCCAACATAAACCAACCTAAAAAGTACTCAGTTACAAGTAGCAGTTAAACTTCAAGTATCAAAAGTAAAAGTACTCATTAAGCAGAATGGTTACAGGATTATTTTGATGCATGAATGTGTGAGTGGCATTTATGTCAGTAAAGGTGCAGCTGATTTTAACCATCAAACAAGCATCATGTTGTCTTCAATTAATCTGCAAAATTCTCAAACTTGTGAAAATATTTCAGTCAATACCTCTGAAAAACACATTCGTCAGTGCAGCAAGAATATTTCAAAATCAACTTGTTAAAAATGTTTAAAAATGACTCATTTAGGATAAGAGGGGAGACGTGAGATTGCTGAAATAGACTGATTAAAAAGTCAATTTTAGAAAATGGCTGAAACAAATTAATTTGCATTGAAAAATAGGTCGAACAATTCTCATTATACTGGCAGTTTTTTTATTCGCTTTTTAAAAGCAAAAATAAACTCAGGAAACTTAATTATTTCATTGTTCAGTGAGCCATGTTTTAGAAGCATTTCACATTTCAGTTGTTGGTTCGGGAGGTGAAAAAGTCGCTTTCAATTATTTCTATAAATGAATCTTTCAAGCATAAAAACATTTCGTTTTCAGGACTTTGTTATTAAATTTCTGATTGTTAAACTGATATTCTGCTGCAGGAGCTGGTGCTCTCTCTCTATTTGGATCTGTTTGGTTTGGGCTGAAAGCATTTGGATCGCATCTAATTGGCCCAGAGTCTATTTAGATTAGGTTTGACTACACTTGGCTTCCCTCCAGATCAAAAATAATAATTCATGCACATGACCCATGAAGACCTCTAGTCCCTGTGTCAAAATCTGGAGTTTTAAAGGAGCTAGAGCGTATGCAAACTTGCAGGAAAGCCCAATCAGTCTTTTTTCAGCATTTTCAGTACAAAAACAAAATCTGCAATTGCGGCCTGCCTACTTTTGTTTATACAGAATGCGCCTTTTTCAGGGCAATGGGGGGCGTGAGCAAGTAACAAAACAAAATGTAGCTCAGTGTGTGACGTAAACAGTGACGTGGGAGGGAAGCCGTTGCTGGTCTGTCTTCGGCACGTCTTCAACAGCCCCTCCCGTTGCAGAAGGCCGCCTTGGTCTGTTTAAACTAAAAGGGTTCCGCCAATATGACTACCCTACCAGGCGGAAAAATTGGGTACCTCGGATCAACTCGCTAATCCGGCTCTGTGTGTCTAAACGCTCGCAGCTTGCCGGCAAAACGGCCCAACATTCACGGAAAATCTGGCAGTGTAAAAGGGGCTCATAAGTCAGAGTCTGAGGCAGGATTGTCTGCACGTGGTTCTCAACATGGAGGTGGCTAAGCTGGTGTTGCAGTGAATGGTGCTAACTCCGCAAACAGCACTAAACAATAGCAACATTGCTGACAGAGTTATCAGTGTTGACTTTGGGGGAAACCGGAGGGTAAGTGCTCCTCCTCTGCAATGATGCTGTCCTCATAACAGCATTACTTACTATATGAGTGCAGGACAGAGTGGCGGCTATTAGCTAACAGGTGGAATAACACACAGAGACTCGACTGGCTACCACAACAACCCACAGAGAAGCTTAGATTAAAACACACAGAGGGTGCATGACTTAATACTCTGCCCAGGATACTCTCCCCTTTTCTTCACTGTATATTTACATAGCAAATAGCTGGACGCTGCTACATTAGTGCTTTGAAATGCACAAAAAGCTCCTTTAAGACCTCTATTGTTTCAGTTTGCTTATATTTTGCATAATCCTGAATTAATGTGTTAAATAAAATGACCACAGGAAGCATTCCAGCAAAGGAACACCGCCCACATTGCATAGATAGTGACACTAGTGTGTGTGTGTGTGTGTGTGTGTGGGGGGGGGGGCTTCCTAGTAGGGACCCAGAGGCTCTTTTTTTTTCGCCGCAGGGCACCCCAGCGGGTTAACCTAGCAATGTGTGTATGTTGTGTTTGGTTTGTGTAGAGCATGTTCGCAAATGGATACCACTTTAAAGGAGACGATTTAGTGAGAGCTTTGGATACAGATAAAAACCTGATAGAACCCGAATTGGGCTTCGGAGCATTTACATTTATTTTCTGCAAAATGTGCGTTTCTTTGCCCCGCAGAGATCTTTCCGCCACAGACATCCAGCTAGTATTTATGTTCGGCAGCAGTCATAAAACCTCCAGCCCGTCCTTGCACACCTTGGACCCATTGATGCGTTTGATAGGTGCTGCCTTCGGTCTGACATTATTTGGCTCATTTTTCATCTTTTTTCGCTCTCTCTCTGCTCATAGCAAACACAGCCTGAGTGCCGATGTGTGTGTGTATTTGAGAGAGTGTGCAAGAGTAAGAGAGGAGGAGTAAAGGACTGCGTGTGTGTGTAATCCTGGGTGTGTGAATGTCAGTCAATGTCAGCGAGGGTTGAAGTATCTGGGCGTGTGCATGCATACTTGTACATTTATCTATGTGTAAGCAAGGTAGCAGGGCAATATTTCACCCAGCGTAAACTGTCTTATAGCGCGACAAGTGTCCTTCCCTGCCTCCCCTGCTGTGTTGTGATTGAGGGGACAGTTAAAATAACCATGCCACACTACGGCAGCACATAGAAAGTGTTCAAAAACACACACAAGCACATACACACACAAACCAAGCCAAAACAAAACAAAGCTGAAAGTCCTTCCACGCCAGTGAATTTAACACTGAACAGCACTCTCCATCGAGTGCCACATCCTTAGCTCCTCTCCTCAGGTGGCAATTTTCGTCGGGTTGCAGTCAACAAAAGACAAGGTGCTCTGCAATCCCATGTGTGTGTTTGACTCATGAGCAGTGCAGCTTCAGCACAATGGAAAGGAGAGCAAATTGAAAGCAGGTAATCAGGGACATTGGTAGTCTATTCTGCAGACTCGCACCCGAGAGACGCAAGTGGACAAATGGAGTGTAGGGCAGGGGAAATAATAATCAGAGTTGCTGTCTGTCCCTTTACCATTAATCTGATATGGGCCTGTCCCAGAGTGGAGACTATCAGCTTAACTACTTTATTTGCGGCAGTGGGTCGCCTTCTTCGACTCCTTTATTCACAAAGTAATCACTTTGAGCTCTTCTCCCGGCATCCACATTCACCCTCCATCTGTCCTCATTGCTCTGTCGATGTTGAAATCAAATATGTACTCTTTCTGTCTCTTTTTTAAAAAAATGATATGTTGAGAAGTTGCTTTCAACGTTGAGTTCATTTGTAATTTTGGCATTTCAGGAAGAGAAATGCGACCCAGGCCCCAGTGCAGTGATTAAGGCCATATTGACAACTGAATTAATTCCTGATTGGCTGGCACGCAAGGGTTGGCCTCGGTTATTCTGCCTCTCGGAGAGAAAGCAATTCCCCTTAAAGATTTTCCTGCCCATTATTTCCCCACTTTCTCCTCTCACCTATGTATTCCAGCTGTTTGTCTGTCTTTCTTTCACAGTAAAATCCGTCTACCGGCGTGAGCTTATTTCTCCAACCAAAGGGCAATGAAGGTTGAGTCATGTAATTCTACATTTATCTTAGAAACAGAGGGAGACAGCATATGAATCACTTTTATGGCCCCTGGTGTGCATGAACCATTGTCGCTACAGCTGCTATAATATCTTGTCATTCACACAACGCTGAATGCCACTGCACTGCTGCCACTTTCGCTGTGAGTGCTTCCATGTTCCAAGGGAAGAAAATGATGACATCCCTCCTCGCGGTAATGATAACATTTGGAACCCAGGCCACGGGGAAAGATGGATAAGAGACTGTCAGGCTGGCAGCCATTGTCAGTCAGCTGCTGTCACACAGAGAGGGCAAATGCCAGGACGCCTGACGCCTCGCTGCATGCCACTCTGTGTCTGACAGCTGCCAGCGCTGCCCAAGAGCTGGGGAGGAGTCAAGGGGGAGAAGTGATGGGAAGCGTTGTGTTTGAGGTGAGCTGCCATGTCAGGGCTCAGGAATGGGGATGAGCTGGGTGACGATGTGCGAACACATGCTTGTTAACCACTGGAAACACATACACGTTCCGAAAAACCAATAAAAGAGACCCAGAAACGCCCACACTGAATGTCATACTATATGTTGGTACATCTGAGGTCAACACACATGTGCTAATCAAAAGAACACCTTTAAAGTGTCTGGCTACAGAACAAAGCACTTTTCCTTTAACCTGCTTCAATTATTAGGCTGCCAGAGGATAAATGGTTCCCCTATTACCGCTGAGGGAACATTGAACCTCCTAATGCCCTGAATGGGAAAGGGTAACACGTTAGCCCTGGTGTCAAAGAGTCTCTCAGGGATGCTTTCAGACTCTCCAGACTGTCTTTGAAGCCAATCAAAGTCGATACCCTCTGAAAACCTCCTATGAACTTATAGGCAGGACTTTAAGGAAGAAAACAACATGCATAAAAAATAAAGGCTACAATAGAAAACACATTGCTTCCGTGAACTGGCTTCACACAATAAATATATCTCTTTAAGCCTTGGTAAACAGTGCTGACTGTCAACAGCACTCTACAAAACCTTCTGTGATTTATTTTCATAATTTCTCAGGAGTGATCTGCTAAAGCACATATTTTTCTAAGTTGTTGATGAGGGACTATTAGATTCTTTATTCCTCTGAGTGCCCTGGAGAGAGAATGCATTATGGCAAATGAAAGAAACCACCATGTACACACCTTGAGATTGTTGCTAACATGCAATACAGAAAACTCTGAATATAAATTGCAATGCTGACTCCCACTTTCCTATTTATTAATCCATTCACCATTTAACTCTTCAACACTTTTATCCGCCGGCAAGTGTGCACCGCTTCGGAGCTGCACTGTGTGCTAACTTTGCATACAAAAGTACAGTCAGTCAGGTCAGCTGAGGCATAATAAAAAACACCCAGATGTCCTTCTGTGAGGCTATGCTTATTTTTTTCCCCTTTAGTCCCTCCATCATTTTAGCTGGCTGTGTTTTCAGGGTGCAGCACTGCCTCTCTGAAATCTGTGCATGACAAGCTTTCACTGCAAAGTCAGCACGGGAATGTGGGAGTTTATTATATTGCGGCATGGCGAGCAGGCAAACCAGGATTGTTGTCTTTTTGGTGAGCGTCGTCAGTGTGCAATTTTCAAATCACTGCTTTTGATAAAGGATGTCCAAGCCCCCAGGAGCACAACCAGAGTTTTTCTATAAGGGTGCCCATATGGGGCCACTGAAAACCAAAAGCTATAATTAAATTTCAGGTATTCATTTTTGCTGTGGAAGTGTATAGGCTATTTGAATAATTCAATATGTGTATATGTAAATATTATTAACGGTTGATATTATTAATTATGTGATATGCATAGACTATTACTTGTACAGTTAACATTTTGAATGTGTTATGTATCTCTGCATGTAAGGTGATTCATTGCTCTTTAAATGGACTGGTTGTCCTCTTCCTTAAAAAGACAAATATAATTTCAAATATTTAATTTGAAAGAGCATATTGATTGTAAGGAACAAATCATTTCCTGAGAACAAGCCTTCACAAGTTTGGGGTAGACTCGTGGGTCATGGGTCAATTATGATTTTATTGAGTCATTTTATTACATTTTATTGTATATCACTAAATTGTTTAATGTTATGATCTACGTTTACATTGATGCTTGTTTTTCTTTTTACTGTGTCTTATGATATCCTTAAGTACGCAGATGACAATTATTGTCAGCCTTCTCCATGGTTCTGTACAAAACCATGGTCCAGTGCTGGATGAATTTGTTAACTGGTGTGACCAGTCCTCCCTGCAAATAAATGTGGCCAAAACAAAGATGTTTATTGACTTTCGGAGGAAGCCCATCACTGCTGCACCCTGTCTGATTAAGGGTACCGTGTGGGTACCGTCCTGGATAATAGGCTGAACTTTGAGGCAAATATAGATGATTAATTCATTGATGCCAGGTCATATTGTTGTCCTGTGTGTGGTCTTGGTGTTCTCTATGTGAGCTGTATTGTCAGATTGTATTGTTATGTCTCCCTTTACTGACTGCAAACCAAATTGCCCTATGGGGACAATAAAGTTTTACCTTACCTTACCTAAAGGTGTCCTTGACTGTTCTGAAATGCAGCTATGAATACAATGCATTATCAGTAATATTATTATTAATCATATAACCTATTTTCATTCAGATAACTGCTGAAATTAAGCCTAACTTTGAAGCATTATTTAGACTCCTTCCCAACAAGTTATGACAATATGGTTAACGCCAATGGATGCATTGGTTTTTTTAGTCTGACAAGATACCACTACTTTCATGCTGGCTAAAAAAATGAGTGTGCCACAGCCTCTTAAAGACAGTCTCATTTTTTCCATGGCCCCCCTGGCACCCCCACTGGGAGCGCCACTGCAAGCAATATTACATAAACTAGCAATTAAATCAAACCCTCTTCCTTTATTCAGTTACCCCACAATGAGTACTAGGTGGCTCATTTACAGCGACTCATTAAAATAAAATCACAATATGAGCATTTTTTTAACACTCAATTGTGTTTGAAGCTAATGGGCATAAATCTTCTTAAACTGAATAGCTTAAGTCATCTATCTATTTTGACACAAGTCACTGGAGGCACCGGCAGAAAATCGCATATTAATTTCTAATTTTGGCAAAGCAGTGATTTTAAACTGTGGAAATGAGGGAGATATCAGCAGTTGACTATAAGTTGCTGGCAACTGCAAAGCAAATATGTGTTGGAATCTCGCGAAATGAAAGGAATTAATCATCCACATTTGTTCCAAAATGTGTTTGGGTGCATGATTTATATTCTGACTGCATTTTGGGGGGAAACAAGCGCATCTTGGAGTTGTGCGTGTTTGCAAAGCTGGCTGTTTACTCACCATCAGCGAGAACTTGAGAGTAAACAACGTGCAGATGTAAGGCTTTAGAAATGAAACTGATTCTTTACACAGTCGTGTGTGTGTGTGTGCGTGTGTGTGTGTGCTCACAGACAGGTTATCTTAAGTCATTTAGGAGTGCAACACATACATGGCAGATGAACTATGTTGCACCAAATGCTTACCCAGCATCTAACATGGCTAATAAAAGACAGAGCGAGCAGTTCTCCCACCAGTGACACATTAAAACAATCACAGATTCTGTTTGAAGAAAGATCCTCCAGGACAACACACAACGCTCCTCCTTTTGTGCATTTAAATCAAGCTGGGTGTTTACTGAAGCATGCCCAACTGACTTCCCCCTGCTCTTGGCGCCAACAGCGGGCATCCCTTGGTGGGAAGTGAACACAGTCCAGCACCCGTGATGCCGCCGCGCCACATCCCCAGCTGCCAGCCTCTCGCCAGGCCTAACCGCCACCATCTGACTGGCTTTTTGAGTCCAGCGGCTCTGCGGCGGAGACTGAATCCTCGGTGAGAGTCAGTAGGTACAGTGGTCCCGTTGCCCTTCTCGCCAGAGCTCAACAGTCTGACTTGTCTAACAAATTGCTCTTAGCAGCTGTTCCCCAATCTGCCTGCTGAGCTGAGTGTCGCGCGCCACTGCCACCACCGTGCCCCACTTCCCCCCACTGCTGTGCTGCTGCTCAGACACCATAAGCGCGGCCATACGTGTAGCACCCGCCAGCCGCGAGTCACCCAGATACCAATTCCTCGTGTTTGCAGCAGAGAGCCTTGACTGTATAGCTTCCAAGTGGGGGACATGTGACACAATCTGCTGCCATTCATCTGAATGTAAGTATCTGTACTGTAATCTATGTCAGAAAATGACACACTTGAGCTGTTGCAATTTGCGTAAAGTGAACACGCTCACACACTGCTTTGTTTCAGGCCTTTACAACAAATTGCCTGTTGCAAAACAAATGAGGGGTTGTTGTCAGGAACGGAAATTGCGTTTTTCAGAGAATTCACAGACAAGATAGAAAATAGGAGACAAATGACTATAGTGTTGCTTCACCCTGCGGATCAAAAATGTTTAAACAAGGTCACAGGGTAATGGCAGTTTACACACTCAAGAACCAATATTAACGCAAGCTAGGAAACAGTTTTTCTATACTGCCTTGTTAACTACAATATTTCTCTCACCTCTATACATAGATTGGGCATGAATAATAAGATGGAGGACCTCAAAGCAAGACAGCTGCTGGTTTTTACTCCATCCTGGTATGATGAATTTAATGTATGGTCCAAATGAGCCCCAGTCTGCGTTCGTTGATACATTTTAATGAGATCCCTGAAGGATGGTATAGATGGATGGCATTCCATTATACTGTACCACTCCAAGACCCTAAAGCGAATCTACTTGTCTCACTGAAAGCTTCCTCTGGCCCTCTGTTTTCCAGCTGTATTCTATTTTACTCTCTGTATCTTATCCCACCTGATCTTCAACCCTCTATCTCTCGTTTGTGTCCATTTCTCTCTGACCTCTTCTTCCCCAGAATCTCATCTCTCCCTCCACCTCATTCCCCCATCTATTTCTCCTCCTCAGTAACAACCCATCGCTTTTGTCTGATCCCATCTCTCCCTGTCCTCTTGTCTCTCTATCTTCCCCTCATCCCTCCATTCTCTTCGGCTGCTGTTAACGCCCAGGGAGCTTTTTTTTTTTTTTTTTTCCCCCAAGAAGGTGACGGTTAAACTACTTTGGTCTTAACTGCGATGGCTTTTGGCGTAAACTGGTTACTGCAAGAAACAGGTGTTTAATGCTCAGTGGGGTTTCACATGGCAGGCTGTGGACAGAGGGGAGATCCCACCCAGCTGATTTAATGGGCCTCAGCCGGAGCTGAGTGATGATGCCTTAAAGATTTTCTGGCAAGGTGATCGACTAGGCAGTGTCCCTATTTTTCAGCAGAATACTTTAACTGAGGCACTCTTGTTTGCATTGTTATTTATTCGTATTATGATTTATGCACTGCATAATCATTAGTAAGCTGTGATCTTTGGGCGCTCTAGGATAAATAACTTCTTTCCACCGGGCTTAATAACAACAACTCCAATATTGGTTAAGCATATCTGAGTATCATATATTTACTCATGAGGAGTACTTAAATACAAATTACTTTACTACCTCTGTTATATATTACTTTATTCTTTTTACATTAGTCTGACAGTTTACAGATTTTCTTTCCCTCCTTGTTAAAGCAACACTTACCTTTCTGGAAATTTTATGCTTTTCTTTGTTTAGGTTAAAATACTATTAATAAGCTGATGGCACACTAAAATGTAGAATTCCACCAGAGATAAAAACTCATAATTTTACCATTCTCATACAACTCTAAGAAAACTCCGACCAATCATTGTCTTCCCCACGAAACATAATGTATTCAGTTGTTAACAGTTAGCCTACTGTCTTGTTTGTTGCCAGTCACCAGTACTATTTAACGTTAGCGTTCAGGTTATGTTAAACAACTCATCAGTCATCAATCTAAAAACTTTAGTTTGCTTCTAATATAACATATAACATTATATGACAACACAGCATCCAGTTGCTAATGGCTAACATTATCCTCCTTGTGTGTTTCCACTTACTAGTAACGTTAACGCTCCTATCTAACGTTAGCACTGTAATCTTATTCTAAAACTCATCAGTCATCACTGACTCCGGTTGAGTTTTAAAACTCCGGGGTTGCGTTTGACTGTCTTGGTTGTAACGTTACACTCGCTTTCCTCTTCCGTGTATCTAATGCTACCTTGCCAGCACCTACGTCTACCAAAATGTAATAAGGATGTAATGGAGGAGGGGGGACTAGGACTTTGGAGGGAGGCGGGGGTTGTGGATGCTCAAAACTTTTCTAAGTGCTGTGTGAAATGCAAGAAAGGTAAGAATAGCTTTAAGTGAAAATCACGTATCTCCAGATGGGCTGATTTTAAATGTTTGTGATAAACTGAAGAATAAAATGTTCTGTTATGGGATGATAAAATTCCCCTACTCCTTAAGTTTAATAAACTCTTCAGACACGCTCTTGGATCACCTGGAAAATGTATTGTCACAAAGCTGATAAAAGGGCTGTCTTTCTGATGCTTTGAAAACTTTTTAGAGATACATGGCTCTCACAGGACAGCCATGCTACTAATTGATCTTATAGACTCTGATGCATTGCTTTGGATCAAACTACCAACACTATCTTAAGGCAAAAATTAGCACAACTTTTAACATCCACAACATTTGCATTAATACAGCCTTCATAATTAACAGACGTCATAAATAAGAGTACCATTCTGACAGGGAACATTTAACGGCACAATTTATACTTATATTTAAAGTAGTGTGGGGACATATAGCTGATTATACTTTTATAAGGGAATACTTCATCGGCTGACCACATGGACCATTTGTACATTAATAACCCACCCTGTTTTACTTTGAATTCATGAAGAAAACTTGCACTTGCAAATCCAGTGGACAAAAGAATCCAAAGCTGGAGAAAATTCTTAAAACATTGCTAAGGGCTATATCGTAGGCAGAAGTTTAAAGCCTGCGACTCCACACCAGTCCTTTAGAACTAAAGAGGCCTCTTGGATGAGAGGTTAAACGTCTTCAAGAAACTCAACCAAGTCCAGTTGCCTACGATATAGCACTTAGAATTACTATGACCTGGATGACTGAGAAAGTTCACCAACTTCTTGATAATTTTTAGTCCTGGAGGACCGTGTTCAACAATAGCAAAACTTTATCAAAACATCCATTTACAAACTCTTACACAACTTATGCAGTATAATCCAAGTCTTGCTTATCCAGTCTTATGCTACAGACAACTCTGTTTTATAGGGGACTGAACTGAAATTGAAACTTATCTATGCTCTCTTTAAAGCCAGACTCCATTGACAAAACCGGCAATTTTACCTTGCTGAATACAGGAACTTCTGGTCTGCCACTGCTTCCATTTGTAGTTTGTTTGTTCTATTTTGTGACTTTGGTGAATCCGAACTAAGCCTTTAAAACACAAAAGTTATACAATAACACAAACAAACTGATCAGGGCGGTGGTAGACAAGCATGTTCATTGAGGTAAAATTACTGTTTTTGTCTATGGAGTCTGGCTTTGAAGAGAGCATAGACTATGAAACTTGAATTATACTGCATGAGAGTTTGTAAACAGATGTTATATCCCCCTGTGTCTTCATATGAGGACATCACATTTCGGGTTTACTTGACCTTATACTTTATTCTACTTAACTCAGACCTGTTGTTCTTGTTTGTGGAAACTTTTTTGTCCCATGGAGTGGCCCTGGTGGAGCACCAGGAGGATCAAACTTAACTTTCTAGAGGAAGCATAACAAGGTTTCCGTTGGTGAACATGCAGAGGGATAATTTACACAATACACTAATCCATGTGAAAGCAAGATGGCCGCCATCTCTGCCAAGTCATTCTGCAGCCGCTCCCGATACAAAAGTGGACAGGGTCCCAAACCTGATCAAATTTTGTGGTTGAAACTTGTTTATTTATGATTATTAATGTCTGTAGTTTGATATGGAATAAAAATGTGACTAATTTTAGTAACAGTAACAAGCTTAGACACTGTCAATTAGGGAGTACTCATTTAAAAATATTGTTTCGATGTCGTTAAACTTCGGCTTCAATTCTTAAAGACTTTTCTCAGTTTTTGGATTTTTCGCTCTCAAACCCAGTTTTCTTTATAAATTCATCATAACACAGGTAAGTAATTGGTATATATGGTAATTTGGGGGTTGATGTAAACTTTGAAGTAAAGTTGAGAATACTTTCCCTTTGAACTGTATTGGGTGTACTTTTACTTGAGTAAAGGATCTGAAAACTTTTAACAGAGCTGCTTGGCTGCTCCCTGCTGTGGCTGCTTTGCTGTGAACCAAAACAATAAAGCTGCAGGGCACAATCTGGGGGGGGGGCAGAGTTATAACACCCACAGGTGATAGATAATTCTCTCTGTGTTTGTCACTATGAGCCTTCATATTACAGGTGGTCGTTTAAGCCATTATATTTCTAAACATATTGATGTGTGCAGCTTTAAAGATACATTTCCTAATTGCATGATAGTCCAAATCCCTAAATTAGCTCTCAGTTCATTGTTTTGAAACTTGAAATGATTGAAGACAGTTTCAAAGCATCAAAAGCGAGATGGGGGGAAATTTGGGGATTTGGCAGCGCTATCAGACGCTGCAACAAAACGAGTGGCGTTGTCAGGAGAAATACATTTGAAGTTTGGGGTTTGTTAGTGACTACGACTTGGGGCCAGATATACATGTCAGGGGTGGAGAAATTCCAGTTGTTGGAAGAGAAATATCGAGCAGGAACTCTTTGGTGTAAACAAGTAAGAACTTCTGTACTTGTGAGAAACTTTATAAACTCTAAGCCTCCCTCAGTGCTTGATGCCAACCGTGTAAGCACAAATTTGTGTCTTGATGCTTTTTTGAGCTCGGGCCAACTCTGCACAGACATGGGTCAGCAAGCCTTAAAGTGATTTCTCACTTTTATGTACATATGAAAAGACAACTTGCGGTGACCTGGCATGCAGTACAAGCTCTGATCTGTAATTGGTTGTTCCTGGTATCTGTAATGATGTTGTTCACTTGGCCCTGCTCTAATGCTGAAAGCTCGTCAGTATCCCCTGGAAATATGAAAAATAAAGTTGACTAGCCAAACACATTTTAGACTTCCTCGGAAGCAATTTGCCCGTTTTCAGTAATGGACACAGAGAGCCGAAAAAAGACAGAACGTTAATTATGACTCAACACATCAGGGGCAGCAATTGCCAGCAGTTTACAGCCCATGAAGGCCCACCACATTAAGTGGTTTAAAAGATCAAATTGTTGTACTAAAGCAGAATACCACTTTCAAGTCTGTACGGAACTGCTCCACAGGAAAAGGAAAGGAAGTCTTTTTAATGTAACAAACTCTTTTCTGTCATGCTTTTTTTCCCCCAGACTTTTCAGTCGGAAAACATTTCTGTCACCTTTGGCTTTACAAGGTTGAAATAAGAAATATTTGAACTGACAGTAGCGGAGCGCTCGTCGACACCTATTCAATTGGAAATGCTGTTGTCCTCTTGTGAAGAAGGAGCTTATTTCATTGAATTCCTCCCATCATTCCTTTTCGACACAGGGGTCAAACCTGTCCCAGCCTGTCATTAGTATCCTTTCTGAAATGTTCTCTGCCAGCGCTGTTTTCTGTCATCACTATGCAGAGAAAATATGGCACTGCTTTGTAACAGAAGTGAAGGGCTCTGTCTGAAAGCATAGCTCTCAAAAAATTAAAAAAAAAAGCATTTTGCTCGGCCATTACGTTTCTCATCATTCCTCTTATCATGCTTGTCGTACCTAACTTACCAGTGGACTATTTACTATGATCTACTGTTTCCCTTTTAACTACTATCTACCACACTTTAATATCTCCTATCTTCTATTTAAAATTGGGACTGACAACCACAAACTGGGCCAAAGGGAAACAGATTAGATTAAAGACTGACAAGGCAAGTTCAAACATGCCGCTGAGAAACCACTGAGGACCTGAACTGCGCCTGTCTAATAGCTGAATCCCAACAGGAACAGCCCGTCTATTACATCCATTTGTTTTTATTTGACTGCATCACGCTCTTTAAAGGTCTGTGTTAGTTTCTATGTACGGGTGTGTGAAGTGTCAGTCTTTGATGTAAGTCGTCCCGGGAATGAGTAGTTACCACTGTCATTCATGGTTTTTATGGACTCGCTGTAAACAGGAGGAGTTCGCTGATGTAAATTACAACCAAACAGTGAAGACATCAGCAGAGTTAGTGCTGCTGTTATTTCTTTGTACTGTAAAAATGCTTTCAGAATACGAATGAAAGTGCAATGTTGAATAACTGCTGAACACACATAACTTTTTAAATACAGTTGGTGTTATGAACCACACAGCTTGCTAAAAATGGCATTAATCATAGACGGATCTTCCTATAGGCAATGTAGAGAGTTGCCTTGGGTGCCACCCAGAAAAATATATATTTCTATTTTAGTTTATTTTTAAAATGCAACATAGTGTTACAATGATACAAAGAGCTCATGCTTACAGTAAGTTTGCAATCCTGGTAATGCAGATCATCTAAATGTGTTCGCTGGGAGTAATCATCACAGTCTTGCTAGAACAGGGGTGTCAAACATGCAGCCCATGGGCAGAACTGACCCACCAAAGAGCCCTATCCGGCCCACTGAATGACGTCACATACCTAATATTGTTGCATTTGTGAAAGCTAAAAGTGTGCAGGTTTAAGGAGCAAGTTAAACAGTGAGTAGCCCATTTCATGTTAAATGCAGAACCCTATTGCTACGGCACTGCCAAAACTTTGGATTCCTTATCCTGCTTTCTCAATCGCTTCTATTTCAGTTTGGTGTGGTGATGCCAGCATTAATACACAGCAATGGAAATGGATAAGACAAGACAAGACAAAAAATGAAGGTGGCGAAAGCCTGAATGGGGCTGGCAGGTGGGGTGGTGGATGAGTACAACAAACACCAAATTTCACCTGAGAGAGTGGTGTTCACTTCCTGTAAGATTCTAAAGCCAAACCCTGTTCTTTTATCTAGACCTAACCACTTCCTTTTGTTGCCTAAAGCTAATCATGTGTTTGTTGTTGAAGGAAAATAAACATCTATATGCTGTGTTGTACCGACGTGGTACATTTATTTTGACAGAGACTGTATGTAAACGTTAAATTTCCCAAGTGTATCTTGAAAGAAGTGATCTTGACACGGTGTCCCAGAACGCACCCAGGATACCTTGCACGTCGTATGTGGACATGGAAAACGTCGCTATGTGACAAGGTCAGAGTGAGAATGTGTTGACCTGCACTTATTTTTCACTTCCGTCTTTGTAACTGGATGAACGTTTTCAGATTGTACTTCACACTAAAAGAAAGAGAGACTTTTTGAGGTGTTATTTATAGGATATTATATCGTTTTACTGGTCTGGCCCACTTGAGATCAAAGTGGGTTGTATGTGGCCAGTGAGCTAAAATGAGTTTGACACCCCTGAGCTAGAGTACTGATGGATATGTTGGAGCCCATGTGGAGAGAATGAAAGTAAGGGAAAATGAAAAAAAAAAGACGAAAGAAGAAAAAAGAAGAGGAAGAATTCTGAAAATTTGCACGTACCTTATTCTTTGGTTGTGTATCATTCATTATCACTGCTCATTAGCGAAGTTGTTTTTTTGTATGAATTTGTCATTACTGGTTGTTCTTGTCACTCCAGGAAGCTTCAGCTGAATACAATTCAGCTCAATTCAACTTCGTAGATTTTCATCCCTGCGTATCCCTATGCAAACTTGATGACTTAAGGTTACTTCATTAAAAGAAACTACCGTAGGTTAGTAGTGGTAGTAATTGTAGGTCATTAATAAAGGATTCGTTAAAGTCAAATGTATTTACTATTACTCCAGCTGACTTTAACAAAGGGCTTTTCTGTATTTAGAAAGACAAATGGTCTGTAGTTTTTTGGGTTTTAAGATAAGATCCAGTTTTCAGTTTCATAATGCTACAGTCCAGAAGTGTTTATAGGACTCAGCCAGGAATGCTGCGGGTGCTGCTGCTTTGTTATTGGACATGTGATGAAGTGCAGTAGAGAGTTCATCTGGTGTTATTGGTAAATGGAGTGTTTGCTTGTTCTTCAGTGAGATGTTGTAAATCAATACTGTTCAGAAATGAGTGGATGTCTTTGTGTTTTGTTGAATATACTGTAGGTTGGTGGAGTGGGTATGGAAAGCTACATTTATTCCCTCAGGTGGTATGGTCTTCATTAACTAGAATTGTTCTCGCTTGGTTCCCAAGATGTATTACTGCGGTCAAATTAATAAGTTATTCAGGTTTTTTTTTTCCATTAGAAAATTTGCACTTCTATTTCTTCTTAGTACTGCAGTGGTAATGCAATGATGTAACCTTGGCAAGGCTTCTGGAGTGTCTTTTGTGTCTAGAAGGGATTGACCACCCTTCTTTTATTAGTGGGTGGGCTTCTCTGCAGTGGAAGAAGTACTCAGTTCTTTTACTTATTAGAAGTAGCAATATGTCAATGTCATTATACTCTGTCCTGCATTCTAAATCTTACTCAGTAAAAGTACAAAAGAAGCATCAAAATATGCTTAAATTATTAAGGTAAATGGCCCATTCAGATTCATCTATAGGGTATTAAATCACTTGACTGATAATTAATGATGCATATGTGTGTTCATCATTTTTATGTTCCAGCTGGTAAATGTAGGGCTAATTTCCATTTCTTTATATAATGACAGGTAGCTTAACCAATAATTACACAGTGTATCATAATTAATTGGTTGATTTATATTTTTTTTATTAATAATCTAAATCTGCAAAGTAACTATTATCTTAAAGGGGTCCGTTTAATGCTGTCATTTATTTTTGTCATACTGTATATATACAGTAATGCTATCACATATAATGTAGGCTATATGATTACATTATAAAGCCTATATTACTACCATCAACTCTTCTTAAAGATGGACGAAGAAACAGCTCCCCAAAAGTGAAGCCAAAACATTTTGCTCGCCCCCTGTGGTTGCCTGCGGTATAGGTCATAAAGGCCGTCCCCTCCATTTTATGATGGAACATGAGCCAAACTAAAAACTCAAAATTCACATCAGATACATTTTTGCCAAAGATGGTTTCTGTTATTTAAAATACTTCTTATCACACCGATATATCTTCAAGTTTTTGTTTTACTGATAATTCTGGTATTTGATTAGATTTAATTAATTATTTGAGGCTAGAAATAATGGGCTTTGGCAACATGATTGACAGCTGTGTGTGACAGTCGGTGTGCTTGCATTCAATGGCACTGCTCACGATTGGTCAGACGGATGTAATACTGCAGAGATCGCCTCTGGCTCTGGCCCCACATGACGTCACCAACACAAGATGGCAGCGGCCGTGTCCCTGATATTTTGTCTTGGTTGTTGTACAGTGGGAGTGAGTGGAGATGCGTTTCTTTCTTTATTTACAGTCTATGCTACACGTAGCTACATGTTAACACCAGCAAACAACAGACTAGAACATGAACGGTTGTTAAGATTTTGGTTTAGAAGCTTTTAGTTGGTGATTTTTTTTCTGGCAGAAGTGCTGTAATAGTCAGAGATGCTGAGATATGGAGGATTAGAAAACACTAACCAATCGGAGCAGACTGGGATTTTTCAGGAGGGGGGCTTAAAGAGAGAGGCGCTAAAATACAACATCTCACACATAGAGTGAATGCAGGTGTTCAGACACGGGCAGTCTAAGAAAAATGAAGTGTATCAACATGTTGTAGAAACTCAGAATGAAAACATGAAACTAAAAAATAAGCATAAAAGATCATCTTTAAGCTGTCATATAAATGTAGTGGAGTAAAAAGGACAATATTTGTCTCCAAAATGTAGTAGAATAGTTAAATTAGAAAAACTGAAGTAAAGTACAAGCACCACTTATGTATAGAACTTGAGCAAATGTACTTAGTTTCATTCCATCACTGATTAAAACTCCCATTTTTTGACATGTAAGGAGAGGTGTATCAAAGTGCCATCTGGATTATAAGGACTGTTTCTCTTCCAAAAATGACTGATAGACTAGAGATTCTGAGGTCTTCAATATGATAGGGTTGCCAGTTAGGAAAAAGTCAATGTTAACCGCTTGTGAGAATGACAACTCTCTAACAGCCGTGTGTTGTAATGCCCAATTATCACCGAGCAAAGTCACCCATGAACAGTTTTGTAGTTTAATTGTATCCAATGGGAACGAAGACAGTTCTGATTTTGATGTTTTCACTTTTTATTTTTATGACACACTCCGTGTGGGTGGAGAGCACACACTACATAAACAGGGTGAGGCTATTTGTGTCTCACACGCTCCTCTGCCGTAGCATCTGTTCTATTGCAGCTTTAAATATTGTTTAATCACTACATCTCACAAGTCAGGGAGCATGATTGCACGTGTAACACATAACCCAGTATGCTCTCTCGACTGCTTTCGCACTGTTTTTTTTACCCGAGAATTGCTCCTGTAAACAGCCACATGTTATACAATGAAATTCCTGAACTATGCATCAGAAACAAAACAGTCATTCTGAATCCATTATATAACCCACTTATTAAACCTGCAGAAAAATACCATTAGATTGCCTCTTTGTCCTTTGTGTTCACACCATCCTCCGTACCTATACAATTCTGGTTATGATTCCTGAGCTACTTCTGTCCCCTGCAAGAAAAGGAGGTTGTGCAAAAAAAAAATACAGTATAATACAGTATGTAATGTGTCATGTGCAAACCCGATGAAGTTTGACCACTGCCACCTTCCATACCCATCAGGAGGGCGACAGGGGTTAATAGGAAACCAAACTGCAGTGCCAGGGAACTTCTTGTCCAGGTTTCTGGGCGAGATAATAAGGCTGCCTGTCACAGGTAATTACTGTCATCAAATCTATGAATAAGGTTTTTCACACAGTAATGATGTATTATTCCAGAATCCTCCGCATATGACTCTGTCACACACATACAAGTCCAGGATTGCCATTTTTTGGAGTTTTTGCCTTTTTTAAGACAAAGTCAGGACTCCCAGCAGGCCATAATAACCAATCACACATGCCATCAAAGGTAGTTTTAACACCCGCTGTCATTTTATTAATCCATGTGTCTTGTTGCTATGGGCTGCATAGATATTTACATCTATCTTAAGGTCTGTCTTAAGCAGCAAGGGTAAAGCTGCCATCAGCATGATTCATGCAAGTGAAATGACTTCAGGTGTTATCTTCCATAAAGGTTTTAAGACAGGACAGAATGTTGTCTCACTCTGAAGGCCTTACGCAAGATAAAAATTACTCTGCATAATGCAGAAGTCCATCAAAAGTAGATCTTATGGACCATATGTGGCTATGGGTTATATGGGAGTCTGAATGGTGGCTGTGGAAGACAATCTGCTTGATCACAGGGGTGTGCTGTGGGAGGGTTCTCTTTATGTTACTCCAAGGTGGATGGAACAGCAACTTGTGTCCAAATCCATCTCTTGTCTTTGGTGCCATAGTTTGTTCTAGTGCAGTCTTTTGCACTTAAAGCATCTTCCAAACTAGCTTGCTGCTCTGTGACGTGCACATGCAGCGCACGATTATGAAAATGAATTTGCTGATGTGATTGTTATATTTCAGGCCAGTGGTGATGTGATAACAAAAGTAACATTGTGACGAGTTGTTTGGTTTTGGTGTAACTGTGATATTATTGCTGAAATTTTATAATTAATTAGTTACAGTAGAAGTTGTTTTTTTGATTCTATGCTCTGTGTTTTCCTCGTGAATTCCAAGTAACACAGGGGGAGTAACTGATGTACAAATGGTCATATTTGAGGTGACATATTCCTTTAGTAAGTGAAAACATTCAACTTTCAACTTTTTCAAATAGCTGTTTGTAAAATGATATGTATCTGAAACAATGCATTTATTTAGAAGAAAAACATTGGCAGTAAATTTGACTCAACTGTAACGTTGCCTTCAATTAAAACCCTTAAAGACAAGGTTGGTATTATTCTCCATTTTTCCCATTGTCAACTAATTTTGTGAGAGGACCCATCCCCAAAACCTTTAATCTCTTAATACTTTCACACTTTAATGCCGTCTGAGGCTCTGAGTGCATTTGTTCTTAATGAAGACATAATTCTTTACAAACAGGTCACAATTATATGCTTTCGCTTTCATATAAGCTAGGTAATTTTACGAAACTGCCAGCTATTTACTGGGGATTCTTTTTAGTCATGGATTGATACACGTTTGTTGTGTTAGTGACTATGGGAGCAAGACTGTGTACGCTGGATCCGTAAAATGGGTTCACAATGATGAACCCAGTTCAGCGTGGTTTTAATATTTTATGGACAACAATGGAGCTCTATGGCACAAAGGAAAGAGATCTATTAAATAGCTTGGATACCGAAACAGTTTATTGTTGGGTTGGGTCTTTTCATATAATTGATTATATATAGTATATGTACAATAACAAAAAATAGAAAGTCACCAACCTTATCCATTAACTCTATTTTTTTTTTTTTACATGAAAAGTGATCTGTCTATCTCTAAAAAGACAAAAGGCATAGGTGGTAACAGACTTATTTCTAGTGCCTTTAGTCGCATTATTGATCATGGTGTCTGCATTGGGGTTTATTTGTGTTTAACCTGCAGCGCTTTGACCTACAGGACAGTGTAATAAATCCACTGATTGGTGCCATTCAGCGATGCCCTTAACATAACCCGCCTCTGTGTTATGACAGCACTGTCGGTAACACATTGCACAATTTCCTTTACTGTCATCTGGAGGGGTGTTCTGGTAAATTGCCTAGTCCCCTTTTACTGTTTCTCTCTCTTTCTGACCCCTTGTATCCAGTGTGTATATTCATGCATTCACACATGTGGCCACGCAGCAGGTTTGCACACACCCGGACACACACACTGCATTATTGACCATTTTAAAAATAATCTCATTTGTCACTCTCCGCGCTCTCTCTATCAGTGCACCCTGATGTACTTTACTTTTCTTTCTCAATGCCCTCGTAGCATCGTCTAAGCCTTTTATTCTGTCAGCAGAGATTTTGTCTCCCCCTGCTCTCTGTTTTAACTCAGAAAAACAAGCTCCCACTCATTTGTCAGTGTTCCCTTATCTGCGGCCGCACTGTGTTCTGCAGGACCTCTGTACAACTCAGGTTACTTGGGTGGGTGGGGTAGAAGTTTGTGGTGGTGGTGCGGCGGGAAGGGGGGTCGTGAGCCGGGACTCCAATACCAATGACCTCCACACCATCCCACCATTCCAGAGAGCTCTCGCTGCAAACAATAAATCTCTCGCAAGCAGAGACACTGCTGTGAAGTGTCCTCCTGAATGCAGCTACATATTCCACAATGCGATGATGGAAAACAATTAGGCCCGAGAACCGGGCAGGCATTGTCACATTACACGCACTTATAATCACTCACACTGTCTTTTACAGCACTGAACCTTGCACGTATACATTGTCAAACAAGGATGTCCTGGAGGTATCTACATGAGCATGACTCACGCAGCTCTCAGATCAATGACAGTAACTTTTTCCAGCTGCAATGAAGCGACATGGGCTTAAGTGTGTGAATGAAATCTCTACTGAAAAAAAAAAAAAAAAAATGATTGCGGGTGATTGCCCTCAGCAACTATAGGAATTGCTTCTCGCTTACATGCCTCTGTGTAGGATGTGATTGTTGACTTCTCATCAGCTTTACATCGTGGCTACTGTTTGTTGCCTATAGATATTTATAAAACCAAAGAATTCCACTACAGGCATATCAGCATTTGCATTTACACATTTGCATTACCATACACACAGACAGATAGGGGTGACCGTAAGGTGCAATACTCAAGAACGTACAGCAAGGCCATGGAATGCATTGATATAGGGCTTGTTTACTACCTCTGTTTTCTGTTTGTTTGGCATTTAAAGGTGTCATGTTTGCTGAGTGCAGAAAATTAATGGGTAAGGCTCTCCCCTCCATCAGCAATGTCACTCTTGGCACCAGCTCAAACACCACTGCTCAGTGGCCAATGCTGGAAGGATGTAGATGAAGCAGGCAGAGGAAAGGTGCCTCAGGAAAGTACAATTTTTTAGCCATGCTAGAGGCATTCTAGGGATGGCAACGTCAATAGTTTGTTAAAATATATCTCGACTAACAGTTGGATGGATTGCTATGAAATGTTGTAGTTTCAACAGTTATGGTGTCCAGAGGATGAAGCCTAGTGATTTTTTTTCCTGCTTTAGCAACAGAATGACCCGCTCTGCTCTCTCCTACTCAGCCTCTGATTGGCTTGCCCTGATGTTCTTACCCTAACCAATCACACTTTTCCTGACTTATACTTAACTCAAAGGCCAGGATAAATGTCGACCTTGTACATTTCTTCAAACCACAGGTATTTAATGTTTGCATTATTATGTAGCAAATATGTGACTTTACATTTCTTTAAGTTTCAACAATGCTGTGGTTGAGGGCACAAAAACCACTTGGCTGTGGCCAGGATGACATCATGTATTTTCTTAAAATACCAGCACAATTCCAGCTGGAAATGCAGCAATGTCTCGGAAAGAAACAATGCTTTTTCGTGGCACTATCCCTGTTGGAAACACAGTAATGGATCAATAATAAATACCCACATTTGCTGAAAAAATGTCTTGAAATGCAACAATGACTCACCTAAACAACTGGTGTTTTTGCTTTCAAACAGTCTGCAGTGATCCTAAAAATCACGCCCATCGACTATCCCCTCCGTCTCCCACTTACAAAGTCGGCTCATATGCAATGCTATTTTAAATATGTTGATATAAACATATGAAAGGCTAGAATCTAACAACCGGGCTGCATATATTACACTGCAGAATCACCATAAGGCTGACATTTTTGTTTCTTTGTAAAATATCTAAACAACCGTTAGATGAATTGCCATGAAATGTGGTTCAGACATTCATGCCTCCATCAAGATAAATTGTTCTCCCTGGTGATTCTCTGACTTTTCATCTTTGTGCCATCATCAACAGAGCTACAGAGCTAAACTGGTCATTTACTATAAAGTACTGCTAACAAGGCAGCTAGTGGTTAAGCTTCAATAACTTGCTGATCTTTTATAGTGTGCTGGGTTTGAGCCAAGACAAAATCTCTGGGACTGAAGGATGAAGCCAGAGCGCAAGTGTCACAAACTGCAGTTCTTAGAATGGCCACGTGAGGCTTGCTCCAGAAGTGAGTCACACCTCATGGACCCCCATGTTAAAATGCCCAACTTTACAGCAGAAATATACATGTTGGTTTCCTCTTCATGACAACTGTACAGGGTGTAAATTTTCATGTAACTCACCTGTTCACATTTTATTGAGGCTTAAAATGATGCATAAATAAAGGTGGAAACACTGTGAGTGACAGGCTTTTTGCGAGGCGTCAACACAATCTATGAGCCAGACTCACTCTACAGCTCACCCTCACACAATGTAACACACTCTCACTTTTGCTTAGCGTGCCACTTTCACTGGTGTCTGGCTTAGCTCGCTTACACCATGTTACACATACTAAATGTTACCTGCTAAACATCAGCATGGTGTTTGCATTCAATTTTAGGCTGACCCAATGTCCTCTTTTGCCCGGACATGTCCACTTTTCACAATCTGTCCAGGGTGTCCGGGGGGTGTTTATAAATTGATGATAATGTCTGGTTTTCTGTGTGTGTGTGTGTGTGTGAGTGTGGCATGGGCCGCATATTTCTGTCTGAACCCAAAAGTCATTATGTTTTGTTATGTCCGAAACCGAACCGAGCCCGACATTATTTAATTACTAAAGCACTGAGTTTGTGTTGCGCCGGGCGTGCACTGTGGATGCTCTGTGGAGAGGGAGACTTCCGTGTTTGAGATGGCAGCAGGCAGCGGGAGGTGCAAGGCTTCCAGCGAGGGGAGAGGGAGAAATATAACAAAATAAGGTGTCTCCCTCTTTTATCTTATTTTCAGTGTTTAATCAAGGCGGAGGCGGGTGGCTGGAGGTCCAAGGCTTCCAGGGGAGAGGTAGAAATAAACAGCCGATGTGTGTGTGTGTGTAATGTTCAGGTGTTGTCATGTAAATAACAGTCCCCAAGCAATAAACAGGACAGACAATAGGATTTTATTTATTTTTACACTACATTTTCACTGAAAGCTGACTGAATCTGACCTGAGCCCGAATACAATTTAAACATTTTTGACCTAACCCGGCCCGACCTGTCAGGTAGGCCTACCGTCGGGGCCCGTTGGGCTTGAATTGGGTAGCTACACTCTAGTGTGTGTACGTATGTGCCCCCTGTCTATAGGGGCCTCTCTGAATTTCTGTCTTTGAGAGATATTATTTAGAAATATAGCCTAACTGAATTTTCTATCCATACATATAAACTTTAAATATATTAAAATTATAAGGCATCTTTGAGTAAACTGCGAGTATCATTTAAGTAGGCTATCTCGTGGCCGGGCTGAGTGTCCTCTTTTTTGGAAATCAAAATATGGTCACCCTCCATTTAGCTCAAACTACTGCTGTGCCTAAGTGCAGCCTCACAGAGGCTTGAAGCTGCAGGTTACACTGAACCAAATATCCACCCACTCACCCCTCTCTTTCTAAGCATATATGATCACCTTCAGGTAACATGACAATGCAACAAGGCCCTCTCAAGAGCCAGTGTTTAGTTTGTCTATTCTGGACTACTGTAGAAATATGACACTGTGGCATGGTGGACTCTATGGAAAAGGACTCACTCCCCTTGTAGGTAAGAAGGGCTCATTCTCATGCAGTTTCAGGTCAGTAAACACAAACAAATGAAAACATAATTATGACTATTTCATTCAGTTTCTGCCAATACATCCCCGTAAATCTTTCACACTGGACCTTTAAATAATAAAAATAATAATAAAAAAAAATGTCTATGCTTCTTTTCATTTTAAGTATTCTGTAAACTTATGGCAAAGTTTTAACCAAAGGTATTAAAATATTAACCAAGTGTTGACACACATATGTGACAGCTTCTAATCCCAGCGTAAACTTCCTCTGGTTCCTCATTTGAGTTGAGTTTCAGTTCAGCGTTAGACTCATTGAATTTTTTTAGGCTTTCCATGTGAACCAGCCAGAAAGCTCCTCTGGTCCAAACGGTAATTAGCCCTGATAGGCATAACAGACTCCTGGGCATCACAGAGTCTTGCTGATATGAAGCTAAAATCCTTTCCAGCAGGACTGACACCTTAGACACATGGCAGAATTTTTTTTTTTTTTTAAAAGGGAGCGACAGCATAAAAGCTTCAACAAAAAGGCGAGCCTGGATTGTGAAATGTCTCATTTGCGCTTGCAACATGTTGTATACAGGCCAAGCTTACAGGTACAATCATGATCAGATGCTGAGGGAGTGCGAAAAGAGGAGAGTGACAGAAGAGAGAGACAGAGTGGGAGAAATGTGATGAAAAGCTCTCATCACAGTCTTCACCCAGTCAATGCAAGACCGTCATCCAGCAGCCAGAGTATTATCTGTATAATCCAGCTATCATTTACACCCACACATTCATGGCTGGCCGGTGGACACATTATGGATTTACATGGATTAGGTGATGATAGTTTCTGGGAGATGCGATGACGATGGAAAATGTGACAAATGAGGTGACAGTGGTTACAATATATTGATGCTGATAAGGAATGCATATAATATGTGTATGTAGAGGTTGTGTGCAGATACACGCCAGTTTTCACCTTGTGAAATGCAAGCAAATGTCATCAAAATATCAATCTTAGAACTGATTTGTTTACAGATTCAGGCCACTATTTAAAGCTGTTATTTACTGCATTATGACGCATTATTATTTCACAGTAAAAAAAGTAGACTATGTGGCAAAATATATAGTGTATTTTAAATTGTATAGAGATTTGATTTTTTTTATTGTTATAAAGAATTGGTTACACACCCGGATGTAAAAATACCACAACAACAATAAAAATACTCAATACCAAAAGGTCAGAAAAAAATAATTTTATTCACCGTGCTGCTCAAAGACTACCACCAGCATTGTTTTTTTTTTTTTTTTTTACAGATTTAATCACTGAGTTTTTAACACTAACAAATCACAAACATGGACATAAGAAATACAGAACAGAAAAGAAAGAAAATTATAACATTAAATAAATAACTAATAATAAAAATAGAAGTAATGATTATAATGAATAATGATGATGATAGGAAATTATAAAATATATGAAAACACACTGCCAGCAGAGAAAAAACAGTACAATTCTAAGTCAGTTTGTAATGTGTCTACAGGAAGGTTGAGGCAGAGAGATTGGTGGTCACGGAAGGTCCAACAATGACACAGTGTCCTTGTAGATCCAAGCACAATGTTCACAGTTCAGTGTGGTCTACTGGCAACTGCATGTTACTCAATGCATGACCTCCTGTATTGGTCAACACACCCACACCCTAATTGCCAACATGACAGTTTGGGCAATTCTGTTTTGTCTTTGTCTCTCTTGCATGACATTAGGTTTGGTTTTAATTGAATTTTCAGGTGCCAAAAGAGCAACAAATGTATATGAATAACAACCCGATTATTCAATCTAGTATTTTATTTCCTCATTGGGAGAAAAGAAAATTGCATTGCTCTTGTGGTCTCAGCTGCATTCGACCCCTGTAAGATGAAACCAACCATGCAGAGAAACTTCACTTAGCTAGCACGGTATTTCGCAATGGTATGCAGCTACATAGCCTACAAGTACAATGGCTAAAGCCAGATAGAGCAGTGGGTCCCAACTGGTCCAGCCACAGGGTCCAGATTACTCCTTAGTCATTTGTTCAAGGTCCACACAGTTTAGTACATTCAGCGTCATACTTGCATTTGGTCATGTCGAGCTAGTTTGCTGACTTTGTCAAGTAGCTGTTGGTTAGTCACTCACTCTACAGCAGGAAACTGCACTTTAAAATAAAAGCTCTCTGTTGGAAATTCACTGTACTCATTTGTGGTCCATTCAAAATGGTTTTTTCGCCACAACCCACTATTTGGGAACCACTGAGCTAGACAATGAGGTCACGAACATGGGATCAAAGAAAAGACTAGACAATAGCTAATTAATATGCACACGCCTCCAACCAGTCAGGGGTCTGAATTAGTTAAAGTTACAGTAGATCGCCCTCTGTGTTCCAATAAGATCTCTGTCATTGTTTAAAAAAGTCAGTCAGTGGCAGAAAATATTCACTTGTGACTTCATCACAAGTCATTAATTGAAAATCCTACTTAAATACAACTGTTTTAATGGCAAAAGTGTGCATCTGAAGTAAAATCATGCATATGGAAATGAAAGAAAAGGAACACTATTTTTTTTTCTCATTCATACACAGATACAGCCTGTAGGAGCAAATGCCCACACACACACACAATTGGCCCCAGCTGTTTCAGCGTGCAGCCATTCTCGCTTGCCCTTCTTTCAATAATTCATTTGATCCAGAGGGGAGTTTGGCGGCATATTCCAACCTGATATTTACTGCAGCGCCTGCAGGTATACCTCACCCGTGAATACCACATGTATACATGTAAGTGTACATACAGCATGTTGTAATGTGCATGCAAGTGTGTCTCCTGCGAGCGAGAGAGAGCAGGAGAGAGAGAGAGAGAGAGAGAGAGGAGTGAGGGGGCATGGAAGATAACGAGTGCGGGGAGGAGAGGTGGAGAGGACAGCGTGTGGTGGATGTGGAGCGGCATGCTGTGCCACGGTGCCATACCAAGAGTGATTAAAACAACGCCTCAGGTCAGTAGTGGATTGGGACGACGGGAAGAATGGAGACAGCCAATCACCATCTGCTAACAGTGTGTTGACTTTGTCCGCCCCAGCAGTTAAGGAGACACTCCTACAGTCCCCCAGGGTATGTGGCGACATGTGGCCTACTTTTTTAGTCACTTGACTGACACACGTGTCCACGCACACATCTTAAGACACACACCTCATCAAGCGCGAGTGTGGTGTTATTGTAAGACTGAGCCTCTCTGCTAATCAGAGGTATTTGTGAGGAGGTAATTATATATGTGTGAATGTATGCATGCTTGCTGTGCAGTCCTACTAAGTCATTACAGGCTCTAGATGTTCAGAAATCCATCCAGTTTACTTTATAGAAATGATGAAAGTGTCCTCACATGTGGAGTTATAGGAGTGTGTTTATGGCACGTAAAGCCTGTGTGTCTGATTGCAGAGTTATGCAGCGACTGTGATGCTAGCAGTGATTTTTTTTGGTGAACATATGCAAATAGCTTTCAAACTGTTAACATAGGAGATGGCAGCACTTTACTTTGAGGCACAAGAGGGAGACAGGATAGCACATTGTCTTCGCACATTCAAGCAATTGTGCCAAATTCTCTTATACACAGTGTCACTCTCTAAGTGTGGTGCGCACCTTGAGAATGTCATATTTGCTGACTCACGTCAAAGCAGGCATTCTCCCGGCGTGCACCGAGTGACCCTGAGAGCACAATGGGAGTTTTGTCTGAAATGTTGTTTCAGATGAAGCAAAATGTGATTAATAATCCATTAGCAGAAGACGTGCCAGCTTTGCAAAGTGGAGGCAAACAGCAGATGAGCTGCAGTGGAACAATAAGGTTAGGCCGAACATATTGTAGGTGGAATGGGCTGCATGCATGATGTGTTTGTTCCAACAGACTTGATCTTAGTTGGTCCCTCAGTGGGGAGATATTCATAAAAAATAAGGAAAATACACTCTTTCTGACCAAAAAATCTTTCCCCTGCATGTGTGTGCAAAAAGTCTCTGCTGGCAGAACTTAACGCTTGACTGGCGGACTGATTGATAACCTTTATTAAACACTTTCAGATAAATTGGTGGAATGATTCGAGTCTGCGAAGGAAACAAAAACAAAGCAATAACAGCTAAATAATAACTTAGAACCAATTTGTGTAATCACAGCAGATAGATGGTAGTCTTTACTGTAAGTAGGACTGTGTAAATAAATAAACACCGGTGTTGTTCCAAGAGGCCCAGCCAACCTTTTCATACAGGACAGTGATATGTAGTTATCACCTGCAATAAAGCGCTGTGCAAAGTGAGCTGGGACCAATCCCAGTGTGCACCAGGAATGAGGGAGAGGCAGATTTAGAGGCCATCACTGGGCAAACAGGAGTAAACAACCAATCACTCGCTTTTACATTATTAATGTCTTCAAAATTTAATGGTTCCAATTAGCCTGGTGTTACCTGCAAAGCCCTAATGTGGGAGCAGGACAGTGATAGCACAGGAAGGCAGCAGACCTCCATACCTGTTACTCATAATGTTACTTTGCTGAATGTAAATCATGAAAGGATTAATGCAAAAGAAGGAAGCAAACTTTTGCAAGAGCTGAATTTCAGCACCCTGGACAGTTACCCAAGCTGGACAGTTTGTTAGTTGGCCCAGACACAGCTTCAGCACCATGGACAGCTGCACTGCTCTGAGTTGCCTTCAGCACCGCAGGATGCAGCGTGCGCACACCAGCCACAACACCTCCTGATTCCAGGCTCATTACCAAATCCAGTCAGCATAAAATTCACCATCAATCCCCGCATCGCGGACAGCAACAAAAACATCGACTATTGGCTATCTCTTCACAGCCGAGCAGCAGTCGCAGAAGATAAATAGTTCCGTCTTGTCACAGATAAACCCCAAAGTCCTCTATTCTCCTGATGCTTTGTAAACGTGATGCCTTCCTCAAAAAGCGGTGAATATGAATTTCAGACAGTTAAATCAGGTGAATTGGTGCTGTGATAAAGATAGTCCATTGTACAAATTGGCCTGAAGACAAAGCTAAATAGTGTTTTTCAGCACTTTGGTGCCCTAATGGACCATTTACCTGTGCCCTATTATAGTCTTTTACAAAGGACCACCATTAAGGGCAGACAATAGATCTGGGTGGGTGATAGATTTCAGATCAGCTCAGTTTAATATTGCACTGCTCAGCCTGCTTGTCAAAAGAAAGATGCGTGTGTTTGTGTGTGCGTGTGTGTGGAGTACTAAAATGGGTGAACCTGTGAACATTTGAACTACATGCATCCCTGCATGTGCATCTGTGTGTGTGTAATTATCAGTATTGGGAAGACAGCCCAGCTTTCATTGAAAGGGAAGAGGAAAGTGGCTGTAGTTGCTGTCTCTTTTTAACCAGGCTGCTCTCTGATCCGTGGAGAGCTTGGGCTGCAGTATTTCGGGGGGCAGAGTACAAGGCGGGTCTGAATTCTGTCCACAAAAGCAGCACAGGTCTGCAAGACCTGGCTGCACTATTGATTGAACTTCTCAGACGGCACTTCCAAACGTGAGGGACATGCTAAGAGCTGCCAGGTAAGCAGCAGAGGAGATATGTGTGTGTTTGTGTGGAAAGGAAACAAAAGGGATGCAGGGTAGCGGATGAGATGTAGCTGTGGATACGTGTTGTTCAACTGAGAGCAAATGCAGGGTGGATTCGAAGGCAGGAAGTGAATAGGGAAAATACATGTGTGCATGGGTGTGAAAAACAAATGGGTGTGGTTCAGGGGAAATGAAACTTCCCTCGATAAGATTGCATAAAGCAGATCACATAATGCATCACACATGCCAGGGGTCCATGAAACTGGAATCTCATTTCAGTGCGAGCTATGAGTCACATGCATGTAAATAGAGCGAAAGTTGGCTTGAAAAAGGGAGAGGAGACGGCGCCACGCAGCAACAGAAGACAATTCCACACTGAACTCAGCCACAGTGTTCTCAAGGTCTGCCAAAGGCAAAATCCAATCTGACAATTGGAGGAGGAAACATTAAGGAGCAGAGGTAAACAGATCTTTTTCTTTGAAGGCAAGGAAAAGGTAGCAGAGATTCTCCTGCTCTGCAACACTTTTGCCAGATCAAGTGGAAAGAAGAAGGAAAGGGTAAGGCACATGAGAAAAGGTGAGTCAATGAGCGATAAAATGTAGAAGAAAGACTGGAGTTTTAGCGGTGGAAAAATATGAAAGTGTACTTGCCCGGGAAATCAATTTAGCTTCATTGATTTTGTTCCTTTTTTTTTTTTACTGTCTTTCAGTCAATGATCTCCACCCCTTACCAAGAACAAGAAAGCCTTTACCCCTGGGGTATATTTTATTCTCAAGATGGAAACTGTGCAGGCTGCAAAAGTGAGCGCAGGTGTATAGAAGATTTATACATCAAGAAAGTAATCCATGCTGTGAAAGTGGGAGCACCGATACAATGTTTTCTAATTATGATACCGTTAACTATTGATTTCAGAGTTGATGTCTTCCCAATATCCTGCTGGGCCGCCTGTTGCGCCCACTCATCACATGTGTTACATGCCCACAACACTACTGTGCAATGTGAACGACAAAGACAAGCCTTTGCCCCCCCCCCCCTTTCTTTAATCCCTCCCAAAGATGGTTTAGCTCGAGCCCTCAGTCAGTAAAGCAGCCAGGTGCATCGGAGGGCAAGAGCAGGGTAACCTACAGCTGATGTCTTCTCTTCACAACTGCCTGTGCTATTTATAACTGTGTACTAGTATGTTTAACCTTCTGGGGTCAAATACACACACCATAAAGTAATAGTAGTGAAAATGGTCTCTTTAAACATACATATCCCTGATTTTACACCAGCCATTAATTAGTTATTAAAAAAAAATACAATATATCTAGAAGGAACTTTTTGAGTTTTTTTTAGATAAGAATTATATCACATAAAAAACACCTTTGTCCACTGATATAAAGTTGTAACTCTTAAGATTTAAGGCTTGGTTGATTTACCGCTACAAACATCAGCGTAACTGGTGTATCTGATTATACTTCAGCTAAACAAACTCTTGTTGTTTTAATGATGAAGTCTGTCAGTAATAATTACAGCCACAGTCTAATTTCATGCTGCACGGGGCACAAGTAGTTTCCCACACAGCAGCAGGACACAGTGGTTAGTTGGTTACCTTGCTGAGGAGTTGGAGGCCTGCAGCTCTTTATCTAATGGCCCACTGCGGTCGCTGCAGATTGTTCCATTACTCCCTGCAATGCTTCAAACTAAATGACAAAAATGACTGTTGTCTTGTTTTGTAGTCACATGTTTTTTTGATGAATGATTATGTGTTTCCTGGGGCATTTCACAACAAAAGCCGGTAAAGCTGTCAAAATATTAGTTTAGTGTTAGCAGTGACTTAATACAGCACTGTAGGGGTGTGAACAGTAAACAGTGAGGCTGATATCAATGATATAAACAAAAACAGTAACAGTGGATTACAGGGATTGTTTCCTGTGAATCCCTTGTGCACAAGAAGGCAATCACAATTAAGTGCATGAATGGCGGACTCTGCCACTAACAATGGAAGTTACATAAAGAGATAATCACTGACTGTAAATACGTTTATCGGCTATTGCTGAACAAATGCTGAGATAGTTTAAAAAAACAGGGTTTGATTATAATGTAAATGTTTTCAGTATAGTACGATATCAGTATAGTATCCATATGTTGTACAGCCCTATTTGAAACCATATAAAAATGCTGGTTCCTTTCCATTGAGCTTAACATCAAATCTTTTTATAACAATATAAAATAGTAATGTTCAAAAACAGATATCCTTACCCATTTTCTATGTTTGTCCCCCAAGTTAAAAAAATACAGAGAAAATGTCTTGTATAAAAGCCACAACATGTTGGGAACTTGAACCCAGTCTCTCTGGCCATCCCAGCATCCAAATCAATAATACACATAGACAGTCATTTAATGTTTTGACATTCTACGCAAGAAGCAATATATTACTTCAATGGATCCCCTGTGAGACTCCAACAATCTCAGGTTGGCCAAGGAAAAGATAAGAAAGGCGCACAGGACCTTCTGGCTTATACTTATAACAAGATGTGGCAGGTCTTCCTCAAATATGTCAATGTGAATGTAGCTGCCATTTTGCTTCTTGTACGAAATGAGATGCTCGAGCACATCCATGGGGGCTGCTGTTGTGTTGTGTTGTGATAAGTGACTCTCAGAATGATATACAGTGTTGACAGATAGGGCCAGTAGAGATTGGTGTTATTTATTGTCTATGTGCTGAGCTGAACAGTATTGTCATTCTTTCTTTCTTTATTTTTTCTTGTATGTTGGTGGTAAATTTAAATTCCACTGTGTCTGCTGTGCTTTTTGTCTTTTTTTCATTTTGAAATAAAGTCCATAAATGTATTTTTGAACATTACTGAAATATTTTTTTTTAATTATTTTCCTACGTCGTCATGACTGAACTGAAACATGCTCCTAAATGCATTTTTAAAGATGACTCACACAGGCAGATTTGACTGGTATTTTTGGACTGGCGTAATCTAGTTATGACCTCAAAAGAAGAGACAGACACTAAAGCATTGCCATGAATCTATATTAAGGTAGAAACTGAAAGTAAAGGTGTGGGTTTATGTTACACAACTCAATTAAGAGAGTGAAGACATTCTGGAAGGTTGAAATCAATTTTCTTTAAGATGGTATTGGCTTTACATGCCTGGGGAAAGTCAGAATTGAAAAGGTGAGCATTCTTTGCATTTTTATGACACTGTGTCTTTGACTTGCTTTAAACTCTGATGTTTGTTGTTGCCTGGGGTACAAAGTATTGCACTTACTGAAATTAATAATTGCACTGCCTTTGTTTTTTTTCCCTCTTTCAATATTTTTACTATCTCCTTCTCTCCCAAAGGTCCTTGACGTTAACATTCTGCTGCCTTATAAGCTCCTCCACTTGGGTTCATGTCTCATCTCTCTTCCTATTCCTTCTGTGGTTCCTCTTAATAGCATGTGCTTAACATGAGGGAGGAAGACATATGGAAATTAAAGGTACCCAAAGTGGGTCATTAATTTCCCTTGAGCTCCAGTGACTTATTTACATCGCTAAAATATGTCATTAAAGAAACATCCATATATCGAGGCCTACTCAGACATGCCTGAAGGATTGACAAGGCATCAGCCAACAGGGATTTGCGTCTCTTTGATTGATCAGTTAATTTCTTCAGCGCTGAGATTCCTTGCATGGTTTGACCCACTTTGATATATGCAGTCTTTTGAATCTGCAGGATATTTATACGAGAGGGGGAGATGCCAGAGAGAGAAAGGGTGCTCTGCTGGCTTGATTTCCAGGCCTTCAGATTTCATTCTCAAGGATCGATTAAGCTTTCCTTTCGACTCTCTCCACTGCTTTGGCGCCTCTAAGCGCCCGATGGGAAGCTCAGAGCGAACGCTTGGCTTTTCATCCACAGTTTTCCGAGCCAACCCCAGCTTGGAAGCTCTGAAGGTTCTTGTTCGTATCCTGACTGAGGTAAATATGCAGGTCGCTGTGTTTTGACTTGAATATGTGGTTTCCTCAGGAGGGTACTGCCAACCCCCCAGCTTGCTCTCGCAGTGATGAAAGGGAAACAAATGCAGAATGAGGAGTCTGGGTTACGGGAGTTGTTCAGATTAGCTTGCCTTAGGTGGATGTTTGTGTGTGAAGAAGTGTATGACAAGAACAAAGAGAGAATGAGAAGAGTTGAGAATAGAGATGTAATGTAATAAGGGTGATATTACAAAAAGACTCATTTACACTATGCGCATAAGAGCTGACTTTTTACCCAGGGCTGCCCCTGACCAAATTGGGGCCCTAAGCGAAATTTTATTCGGAGGCCCCCATCCCAAATGTATCATAGGTACAAAATGACCATACAACAACTTGCCATTTAACTTGACAACCTTTATTGGCAATAACAAATGAACTGTAGATACAGTAGTTTGGCTGTATGAGTCAAATAAAATAAAAAATTCAACCTGAAATAAATAAATAAATTAATTAATATCAAATAAAAATAACTTCAAACTGAAATAAATAAATAAACAAATATGAGTCACAGATAGCCATCAATTACTCACCAAAAGAAAGTAACTTCCACCACCTCAATCCCCCACCCTTGATTAAACACTGAAAATAAAATAAAAGAGGGAGACAGGTTTTTCCTATTTAATCTTATTTTGTTATATTTCTCCCTCTCCCCTCTCTGGAGGCGTCCGATCTCCCTCAGCCCTCCGCCTCTCCCACCTTAATTAAACACTGAAAACAGAAATAAAATACAGAGACATTTTTTTCTATTTTCATCTTATTTAGCTATATTTCTCCCTCTCCCCTCTCTGGAAGCGCCTGACCTCCCGGCCCGCACATACCCCCGAGGCTCGGGTCTCCCCCTCCGTGGAGCCCACCCAAACGTCCCCGCGCATACTCCTGAGGCTCTTTTGGACGACATAGACAACTCTTCACCTGCTGCAGCTCTGCAAGTGCCTGCATGCCGGCGCACACCTCTGATTGTTCAGATGTCGAGTGCTGTCAATCATTGCAGCGACGCGTGGGCGGTCAGGTCTCTTCTCTCCTTCCTGGAGCTGATTCACGTGCGCCTCACGGTAGTGCATGTGCGCATCCATTGCGCATATGCGCAAATGCGTCCCCTCGCGCAAAGTGTGGCCCCCCATGGAAGATGAGGCCCTACGCACAGCACGTGTTCTGCGTTTAGGGAGGGGCGGCCCTGTTTTTACCACAAGATCAGGACTTTGGTTTGGCGATGTGAATCCACCACTGTGGTCCAGACTAAACTAGCTCAACAACTATTCTGATTGCCATGAAATGTTGTACAAGTATCCATGGTGCCAAGATAATAAATCCACTGACTTTTTATCTTTTCATGACGGGCGCAGGTACCGACCACTTAAATTTAGGAAAGCTCGACTCAGGAAGAGCCTGATCCCAGCAGCCGTAGCTGCACTGAACAAGAGATCCCGTTGACTCAAAGTGTCCACCTCTGTGAATGAACATGTGATGTCTGTGATATGTCTGTGCCTGTGATATTTGTATATCTCTGTAACTGTACAGTTAGTGGAAAGGAATTCCCTCTGGGACGAATAAAGTAAGTCTAAGTCTAATCAATGAAATATCTCAACATCTGAAACATGCCTGCTAAACATCAGCACCAAAGCATTGGGGAACTGCCCATTGGTCCGACAGCCCATTGTTCCGACCATATTAAACCCATTGTTCCGAAACCGTTACGAAATCATCATGATGCCCTGTGGTTAAGGTCTGGTTAGGTTTAGGCGCAAAAACCACTTGGTTAGGGTCAGGAAAAGATCATGGTGTGGGTTAAAATGAAAAAGAAAGTGACAAACACATAAGCCGTGAGCCTGCTCTGCCTCAAGCCTTTCCCAGCTGACCCAGTCGGACAGTCGGACTAACGGGATGTCGAACTAATGGGCTGTCGGACCAATGACATGGACCCGAGCATTGTCACCAGGGTTGGAAATTAGCACCAGCCACCAGCCAAGTGTTGGAAAAATATACAAGTGGCTGCTGCATTATCTTCACATACCAACCAAAAGAACAATGGTAATCTATTTAGTCGCTAGTAAATTTAGGAATTCAGGTCAATTTCCATCCCTAATGTTGCATGCTAACATGAACATTTAGCTCAAAGTGTTGCTGTGCCTTAGTACAGCCTCATGGAGCTGCTAGCATAGCTGTAGACTCTTAGTCTTGTATGTTATTGTTAAGTGAGGATGATGTCATTAACTGATTAATGACTGACTGACTTTTTTATGCTAAATGCAAGTAAGACTACGAGTCTAGCAGCATATTCAGGCTAAAGCTAACACACCTACAGCTCAAAATGGCAATGCTAACACAATAACATGCTGATATTTAGCAGATATAATGTTTAACATGACCTATTTACCATATAGTGCATTATATTTACTGTACTCTACTGTAGGCTGCCTAAAAGGTCCCACAATAGCATGAAAAAGTAGTGCCCATGACATACAGGCTCCCAGAGAGTGCCCTGAATTTTGAGGCCCATTTGACAAACAATGTAACTACAACCTCCAGGTCTGCCACATAATGCCATTGAGCGCAGAGACACTTTCCCCCGTGGACCTACACTGAGAGAGAGATGTAAATCAGTGGATAATCTTTTGACTGTCACAACCCCTGTAATGTTTTACTAATAGGATTTGATCCATTCTGTCCGATAACATGATGAAAGTCTAGACGAGCTGCACAAGTAAATGATTTCATCCCCATTCAAGTTAGTGAATGGCTGAACAGGAAGTTAGCTGCTCGGCCAGTGAAGTCACTGATGCCCTTGCCCAACTATGCCAAAGATCTGGGAATTTTACACCTGGAAATTGGCTTATTTTTTTGGCTTCATGCACCAGTGAGCAACATTCGTAGGAATGAAATACTGTATCTAATTCTCTTTATGCATCTACTGCACACAGCTTTCAGCTAACAATTCCACAGTGCAAGGTGTTACATTGATGTAAAAATTACAGTTGTGCACAGTGTTGCACCTAGAAATCTTTCACTGGGGGTGAGCCAGATGGGGGCAGCTGAAAAATGTTGGGGTGGCACGCCAAAACCAAACACATAACAGAATTTCAGGAATTATTTTATGCTGTTGTGGTATACAGACTAGTTGAAAACTGTGTCTGTATTAGAGTTAAGAAATTACATGATGTAATGATTGTATCTGGGTAATCGTGGCCACCTGTGGCGCCACTGGTTGTGCAGTGATGACACAAAATGACGGTGATGCATTATAATCCAAAATCTCAATTTACTGCTCACTATAAAGCAAACTATTGACTATATAGTTAGTAGTGAGTGAGTGGTTTAGGACACATCCTTATTCTTGTTGTCATATGATTATAAATAATATTTTACAAAGGGACATCGATCCCACGGGCTCATTCAGCTAATGCACAAACTAGAAACTGACTGAATGGGTTTCAATGCAGGCCATGCTGTGTCACTTTTATTTACTCATTGCCTATTGTGTTTGTGTTATGACTGTCATAATAAATACTAAAGCACTAAATATTTCTCTCCAGGGCTGGACTCTTGATTACTGCATAAAACCCAGCGGAGAGCTAAATCAATCGAATGTATAATCCTCTCCTCAATCTAGAAATTACACAAAACACAGCGCTAAGAACATGTGGGTCACACTCTGCCAGCACCGCCATCAGAATCTGGGAGCCCCTCTTAACAACAGTCAGCTCTGTTTCAAAAGCCACCAAGCTTCCTCCCTAAAATTTCAATTAACATTTGTAGAACTGGGTCAAACAAACGGTTCACGCATCAGACACTTTGAAAAAAAAAATCTAATTTGCGTAGACCTCGCTGTGTCAGTATGTGCTGTAACGCTGTCAAAGTGCCAATACTACCTTATGCTCACAGTCGCGCTACAGAGAAGAAAACACATGCGGGCACAGTTGGTGGAGGCATGCCTATTGAATTAAACCCGACTTCTTCCTATACTGACATCCTCGTCTGAAGGAGCAGCCAGCCAGAGTAACAGGCATGATGGGAGGAAAAGGCTCCCTGAGGTAGCTCTTGGCTAAGTTCATTATGGCACACCTCAGCACATAAACACACAGACCCAAGTTTGGAGCAAACAATAGGCCAAAATGTTTATATGTAATGAAAAGATGGCGGCATCCATGTCTGGAGAAGGATCTGGGGCAGCCCCTCTTCACCCGTCGCTAGATCTTCCTGGTGAAAAACATCTAGACTTGTTTGCCAACACAGACAGATGGAGAAGGAAAGAGAGGGCGATGCATAGAGGAAAAAGATAGAGTGAAGGAAACACAGAGAGAGAGAGAGGGACCGCTCGCAGGAGGCTAGCTCATGGGGCTACTGCTGTCTGTCTTTGCTGGCACACACATTTGTCCTGACGGGGAGGTGAAAGTCTGGCATGGGTCTGTGGAGCAAATGCCGGTTGGATGTAGTTACCAGGCAGCAGCGACTTGATTTCATGGGAGTTCAACAAATGGTTAGAGATCAGTTTTACAGACTGTGGAGAACAGAGGAAGAATCGCTTCCAAAATGCTCATAAGAGAAGCACAAACACTTTTTCCCCCCAACAATTTAGGAACCATTTGTAACAGCACAACCAAAAGAAGGCGTGCCATAAAATGCTTCATTTCTGTGTCTTTGCAGACAGCACCTGTTACCATTCTGTTCATGTAATTGCTTGCCGCAGTCAATACCGGAGAAACAAGCGCATGATTTGTTGGCTTTTATTGTGCAGTGATAATACAATAATAGAAGTATTACTTGTGTAAAATGATGCACTTAAACAATAAGCCTCTTGCAGTGACAAAAAGGATGAAATATTGATCAATGCAGACAGAAAAGTAGTCGTAATTTGCTTTTTATTGTTGATTGTGTTTCCCAAATTTCAAATCTCGCTTTATAATCATGTACTTGCAATTATCAACAGAGGCGATCCTGGGCTGGTGGGGGGCCTCCAGGCAAAGAAGCCCACCAAGGCCCTCGTCTTTTGGCTTTGACACCGAATTCTCCACCATTATCTTGTCGGACAACTCTTGCAGTCTTGTCATGTGATGAGTGAAACCTAATGACAGTGGAGCGGGGGGGTGGAGGGGAGTAATGTAATCGCTATGTGTGAGAACACCATGCAACACTAATGACAGCAACTACTTCCACAAGCCTAGTTATTGCAAAGTGTGCCATTATCATGCCATTTTTTTTGTGGTGCGCCCCTAATTATCAAGAAGCACTAACTAATAAGACCACACTTTTTGTCAATTTTTAAGGCACTAAACTGTGAAACGCTGTGTGCTTTAAAAGACATTTCCACTTAAACAAAATGGATGTGGTGCCAGCAATACGCTACACCAACTTCTTCACCTTTGACACAGTGGATTGGGATACTGGTTAGACACATCAAACAATCTAATTACTCCAGCAGCTTTATCAGGGCTGAACACCACGGCAATATGTTCTCTGAGCTTCCCACTTGTCCATATCTCATGTTAAATTATCTCCGATTGAGATGAAGTATTTCCCTGACAGATGTCTGTCTAATTGAGTGTTGCAGCTCCAGTTGGTGGGGTTGTTGCTTGGCTCCATGCCTCTCTCTGCCTCCATGCCTCGCATGACGCTGCAAAAAAAAGTAACGACAGAGCGTTTGACTCAAACAGAACAAAATACACACCCCGCTGTTTTTCCTTTGTTTACTTCGCCTCTTCTACGGCAGATACTGCAGCCTCTGTAATATGGTGCAAATCATCCCTCAAACTGCTTAATGCCGCGGTATCTCCTCCAGCACATGCTCACTTATGGCAGGAATTCTGTACGAATATGAGTCCAGTGGATTCTGTTTGCCATTACCACGCTCATCGCTGTCCACTGATCCAATTACTGTGCAGCGCCCCACAAATAAGAATCAGTATGGCTGGTGTATCTATTAGATTCCATCAGACCCCATTTTCATTACATAGGGCATGCTGCAGCATTTGTAAACATTATATCTGTTCACATTGTTATTCAGACAATATGTAATAATTCACATTTGCCTGCACTCTACCATCTCTACTGTCCCTCTGTGTCTGGGTGTCACACAATTACCTGCAGCTGAATTATTGCAAATCTGACATTAATTTGAACTGACTTTTATATGAATAAAAATTATAGACAGATGTGTGTAAGACTGTTTTATGTAGGATGTGGTGACTGAAAGAATCACTCCTTTTCATCATAAATGGGGTTTTATTTGGCAAAGTGGCCATCTTTCCTAATATTACTACTCATAAAAGCACTACGTTACAAAAAAAAAGTCCAGTGATATTATATTTTTGTTGTTATCAACAAATCCTGAAAGAGCATGAAAAGACCAAACCAACAATGAGATGATCCGTCAAACAATTCCGACCTGTTCATCCCAAACCTGTTATGTCTTATTCCTCTGTGCCGGAGAGCTCCATTGTTGTCCAAAACCTATTAAAACACATCAGAGAGCCACACTGTTGCACTGGGTGTCATGTTCCTTCATTACAATGAACACACACACTGTAGCTTATTTTTAATCAGCCACACATACGCCAATCTCCCGTCGTAATTACTCACCAGGGCACCAAATCCTGCACTGAAAATAGTCCTCAACAAAAGCACTATTTACTCCTGCTTGAGTAACTACCCTGTCAAAGGCAGGCTAGGAAAGTCACTAAGTATTGAGAGACAGACTAAAGCATTATCCCTTAACTGCAGAGGCCTGAGAGCGCAGCAACGTCCCAAAAAAGAAATAAGACAAGGCAAGAAACATGATCAGTCAGACAACCCACCACAACCCCTTTGAAATAATCAAATTTATTTGGAAGGGAGAACGAAGGCGGAGGGTAAAATCACTGCCCAAATGTTGTAAATGTCCAGAACAATTTACAGACCCATATCCTTGTTCAACTTTGACCAAACTTGCTACGGCTTTGTGCACATAATTATCCTATGCAGTGAAGGATTATTACCAACATTTCGGTTTATGTCTAAGTAAAATGGTTTAGATAAGATGACTTAAAGGGGCAGTTCACCCAAAAATCAAAAATACACATTTTATCTCTTACGTGTTGTGCTACTTATCAGTCTGCATAGTTTTGATGTGAGTTGTTGAGTGTTGGAGATATTGGCTGTAGAGATGTCTGCCTTCTCTTGAATACATTGGAACGGGTTGGCACTCAGCTTGCGGTGCTCAAGCACAAAAAAAAGGAAATCTGGAAATCATGATCTGGTTACTCAGTATAATCCACAGGCCTTGTCGTGAGCAGTGTCACGTAGGAACTATTTTCTTCTCACCAAACTACACTTCCTACTGTACCACAGTGCAGAAGGAAGCGTGCATCTACTGCTACATCACTTAGCACCACTGAGCTAGCTAACTTTACATCTCAGCCAAGGGGGGCGCCATTTGATGTTTAAATGGTGCTGTTACAAGAAAAGCCTCTCGTCCATGAGTTGATGTGCGTTTCAACACATTCTCACTCTGACCTTGTCACATATTGACAGTTTGGTCGTGGATTTTCCAGGCTTGCATACAATGTACACATTACCCTCGGTGCGTTGGTTGTGGATGTTCTAGGACACTGTGTCAAGTTCTGCATTGTCTTCTTTCAAGATATACTTAAAAACTTAAAACTTAAACTTATAATTAAATGCACTGTATTGGCACAACACCGCTAATTGAGTTTTTTTCCCTTTAACAACAAAACACATGGTTAGATTTAGGAAAAAGTTTGGCTTTAGAATCTTACGGGACATGAACACCACTCTCTTGGGTGAAAGTTGATGTTTGTTGGACCCATCCACCATCCCTCCTGCCCACCCAACTTTCGCCTTCTTAACTTTCATCTTTGTCTCCCTGATGGCGCCGGGCGCTGTTAAACTATAATGGCAACTGGCCGCATATTGTGCCGACGTCACTGCCCAAGCGCTGATGACTTTGGAGTGAGAACGGGCTCCATGTTTCCTTGTGTGTGATGATACAGTTGATACAGGTGTAGTTCAGAAAAGAAATAGTTCCTACATGAAACTGCTCACATCAAGGTCTGTGGATTATCTTGAGCGACCGGGGTCACTATTTTTGGAAAGAGACATTACCGTTGAGTTTTTCAAATGTATCTTTTGGCATTTTGAGCACCACAAGCTGAGTGCCATCTAGTTCCATTACATTCAAGAGAAGGCAGAGATCACTACAGCTGATATCTCCAACACTTGGCAACTCACACCAAAACAATCCTGACTGATATTCAGCTCTGCAGGTAAGAGGAAAAATATGTATTTCTGATTTGGGGTGAACTGTCTCTTTAACTGTTAATGTTTACAACCTGTGTGATTGTCTTGACTTGTGTGTGGCCGACACACAATGTTGTAGCAATCTCTGTTCCAAGATCTAAGCCATTATTTCAGTGGGTAAATTGCTATCATAATGGATATGGGTGATAGGCAAAACTACAAGAATAACACCGAAGTTAAATAACCCTTTAAATATCAGTATTTATTTCAGTCTATTTCACACTTCCATGTTGCCAAATTGGCTTCCACTTCAATGCATCAAAGCCGACGTTAGCACCACAGTTGGAACTAAATAAAAAAGTGCATGTGTGACTGCAGATTGAGGTTCACAGTTAGAGGTCTGGCGAGCACCTCGAGAACTGGCATTGCAAACTATTTGGGGATTTATCTCCCCTGTTCCCGGTCATGCACTACTGGATATTGTCAACAATAACAAACCAGGATGACTCACACTGACTGCTTCCATCTGAGCATCAGAGATCTCAGTCATCTATGATCTCTCGCTTCTATGTCAGCAGTGTGATCAGCATGTGTAGAAACCTCTCACGAGCATCTGTCAGTCACGTACATAATATCATTTGGTTTTCCTGGGTACCCCTGGCTTCAGGTGGAAAAAAATAAGAGAAAAAGTCTGGTTACATTTAGGTGAGAGACAGCCTGAGGTGACACATCACATTATGTCTAAATGTGACAGGCTGAGCCTGGGATGAAAGGCAATGAAAGGTGAATGTTTCTTTTCTCCTGTGGACATCTGGCCATCACATGTCTGACAGGTAGCAAAAAGCTCTCATTATTTTTGGCTTAGTAATTTTGCCTGCTGCTCAGCTACAAATACAAATCTACAATTTCTGACAGGAAAAAAAAAACTGCGGCTGAGTTGGACTTGCACTCCAAAATATCCACTCTTTGACATAAAAAGATATGACCATATTTTTAAGGATCACAAACAGGTGAACCATGTCAATTTACTTTGTAGATAGGCATAACCTTTACTGTTGGAAAAAAAACTATCATCTTGGCTTTTTATAGTGCCCAATTTCATGTGAGCAACACGTTTACCGTTTTCACTCCATGAGTGAAACAGCAAATTGCCTGCTCTTTCACTAAACTTCTAACAGTATGATGATCTCTTATTGATTTCAACTCTTGACTTCACTTCTACTGTGGATGTGTAAAAAGTGATGCTAAGTTGAACTGAAATTTGACATCTGTGTGAGGAAATATAAACTATAATGGTACTGCAGCAGTGATGCAGATTTTCAAAAGAGGATAAAGTCATTCGGGTGACCTTTCTCTCGGCAGCAGTTGACTAACCTTCGAGAGACAGTGTTGTGAGTAGATGTCTTGCCATTTTCCACTGTATGCTACTGGTTAGAGCACATCATAGCCCTGTATAGCCTACAAACGTTTATACACAAACGGATAATGTCTTCTCCTTATCAAATTCAACATAGAAGAAGGCCCATCTTGCTGTTAAGTTTGTATTCCACTCAGGCAGTGGAAGTTAGCAATTAAGGCTAACTAGCTTCCACCAGAAAAAGAGTGGGAATCATCCACTGTTCCGACAACACATTATTCCAAAACCCCAATAGTGCAAAAAAATGTTCCCTTTCACCAAAGTCCAACAATATAAGTTAACTGTAGTTTCAACAAACTGTGCAGGGGTATCGGTGGCTTAGTGGATAGAGCAGGCGCCCCATGTACAAGGCTGTTGTCGCAGCAGCCCAGGTTCAACTCCAGCCTGTAGGCCTTTGCTGTACGTCATTCCCCCTCTCTCTCGCCCCTTCACACTTACCAAAAATATCTTTAAAAAAAAAAAGGAATTGTGCAAATTTGCAGGAAAGCCCAATCATTCTTATTTCAACAAAATCGGGGAGTGCGGCAAAATGCCACCTACCTACTTTTGTTCATACAGAATGTGTCTTTTTCGGGGCAATGGGAGCGTGAGCAAGTAACAAAACGTGTAGCTCAGCGTGTGACGAAAACAGTGACATGGGAGGTAAGCCGCGGCTGGTCAGTCCTTCGGCAATTCTGTCCTAAGTCGGCCCGTCCCCGTCATCTGGCGGTTAATGGCCTCTTCGTTTGCGAGCGGCAAGGAGGGCGCACAATTCTTTGTCTCCCCAGTTGCTCATCTTTACTGTGTCTGTCAGGTTTGCATTTCCCTCTTGCTACTAGCTATTTGCTAATTCCTGCTATCAGCTGTTTCCTGTTTATCCACCGCCAGTGGCTTGCACGTGCAAGCGTCATCAACAGCTCCCCCCACAAGCCTCGACTGCAGGTAATTAATCTTTACAACTGTAGGGTAGAGTGTATTTTCATGGTATCGGGCCTTCTGATCAATGGCCGTTTTCAGGACAACAGGCTTCTGGACAAATTGGCCTTTGTTCCAATGGGATTTTTGGAAACTGGGACTTGAGAATAATGGGCCATCAGAACAATGGCACGGCAGTGAAAAAAGTCAGTTTAGTCAGTCTAGTTTTCTCATTTGCTAAAGTCAGTTCTGAATCCCACTAGATGTTTCTTTTTGTTGGGGCATTTTCAACATCTGCAGGGTCATTGGCAGCTCCCACACTCTCAGGGTTTCTCCTGTCAGGGATCAAGTTGTGGTGACGGCAAAAGACCAGACTGCAAACACTCACTGCCCTAAGTAGTGCTGTGAGCACCCCATATGTTACACCATGATTCAAATCATCACACAGGGTAATGCACAAAGTCACCAAGTACTGTAGGAATGTCATGAAGCAATGTAGGAGAGAGTTCTTAATTCACAGATGGAAGGAAACTGGCAAAAGAAAATACTAATAAATGTTCAATTTCAAACAAGTAAATGAATCTGAATATAGGAGAGGTTTTTACAAGAAACTCAGGCTGTGCATGAATAGAAGTTGATGGAAACGCACTTAATGGCTAACAGCATTGTGTCCAAGCTCTTTAATTGTGTTGCTGTAAGGACTGAAGTGATACTACAAAAATGTAAGTGCCAAGATTGCAACAATTAAATGATCAGTACTAACACCTCCAGTTGGCACCAAAATAATTCAGATAATTGCAGTTCAGCCTTTAGGATAGACTGAAAATTGTTGAAATTCGCTAATTTACCTTTATGACGGCCGCTGTGTTTTATATCTGACCTCTTTTCACAGTAGGCTGCCAATCAAGCTCCTATTTGATTCACAGCAGTTGTGCTATTCAGTCCACCTTGATTATAAAATATAGCCCAGCCACACTCGATGCTTTGCTCTGTAGCCACAGATTTAAACAACCTACCTAGGCAACAGTATGTTAAGCCACAATGGTCCATTGGGATATAAAAGTAATACAATCATGTAGGCGGTTACACAGCACTCACAGTCTTATCTACAATGCTGAGAATCCATTTGCTATATGGCCCTTTCCCTCCTTCCGCTGCCCTGTTTCTGACCTTGTCATATAATGAAATTGTGCCATCTTGTCATTTAGAATTGGACAACAACAGTCATTCTTTATGATGCCACTATCTGTCTATGGTGGGTAATCTCACATCTCTGCATGCTCATCTCATATACCTGACTGACTTTGGCAATATCACAGTTGGACTTTGGAAACTGATCTAGCAGCACCTAAACTCCCACTCTGTGGCACCAAAACAACACATCACCCTCCCTCTAGGTCAGCTGCGGAGGAGGATACATACTCCAGATATTATTGAGTAATTGTTATTTAAAGGCATTAGGAGCCCTGGTGTAAACTGAGTCAATTCTGGACATAACTGCTTTGTGAATGAGGCAAAAACTAACCACCCATGATATTGATGATAATAACCCAGCAAGTAATTTGCAACCAAAAAGACAAAATGTGTAAGTCGTCTGTTTTGCTGTAGATTTTTCACACGATGATGTTCCATTTCAGCAGAGCCTGTAAGACGTCTGAGTAAGTGTTTGCACTTTTTGGAATGTTGGCAAGTCAATTGTGCAATGACTCAGAGCTTGCAGGCTCGAGAGGCCAGGGTGAGAGGAAAAGAAATATCCAAACAACTTACTTGCGACAGTCTGTTCCTCGCCAAGAAAATCTGGTTCTGCCCTCGACTTTTGCACAACAATTAGTCATTAATAAATATAAATGGCCATGGCTTGCCTCAGGAAACAACCGCCCCTAACATTAACCCCAATGTAATAAAATCAGGCTTAGCCAGCCTCTCACGTCTTAGCTTGATTGTTGAACTTCAGAGTCAAATCCTCTGATGGATTTTTAGTCTGCAGCCTTGAGCTGAATATGTTTGACTTTGGAAACAAGCCTGTAGCTGTGTGTACTGTTCATAGGCCAGCTAACCCTGCTTATAACACATGTAGCTCAAGATTTTAAGTGTGTGTGGTTGATCTTGAAGCTGCTAATAGGCTGTGTTGAGAGGAAGAAGAGGCTAAAAATATGGAAGCTATTCAATTTAGTTAACCATGGGAGTAACCTTCGTATCAAAGTTGGTCATCTCAGAGTCAAGGAAATACTGTGTATTTGCAGTGCAAGTCCTTGATTTGTGTGCAACAATGCATGCCTGTCTGACCTGTGTGTGTAAGTAGTGGGCATGTGACATGAAAAGGAATCAATACACATGGTTATTCTTGTTGGAAAAACTCCTTCTGCACATTGTTCTTTTTCCCAGGCCCGGAGACACCCCACATCTCGGGCTCAATTTCTTGCCGACTCCCTTCTCTGAAGCAGAAAAAGTAATTTTCTCAATCACAGAATGAGTTTTATCGTGACTGTCAAATTTTTCCATTGCACAGTTTCTTTTTTGAGTTTAGGCATTATATTAATACACGCTCTTTTAGGCAGGACAAAAGAGTTGGATGATTGCTAAAAGTGGGGCAATTAGACTGATGTTGTGCAATGGCCCATGCTAAGAGACGTCAACTTTTGCGGGATCACTCTGATTTTGACGGCGTATACTGAATGCTTTGGGATTGTGAGGTTTGTCAAGTATAGTACAGCTGCATATTATGCTCAGCTCTTGAGGAAACTTACTGATATATAGCGTCACAAAGAACACGGAAGATTGTCAGAGAAATATGGAATTATACCTTTATCTCGTCATGTGGTAACATAGATACATTTCTAGTTCTGTGACATGATGCTAATAGTAAATACATAAAAGCAATGAAAGAGAAACAAAGGGGGCGGGCTAAAGCTAACTTTATGCTGTGACAGCCGGGAGAATTGGATGGCATTAACAAAAGGATATCAACAGAGGTGCGGGTAAGTCACACATGTGCAAGTCACAAGCAAGTCTCAAGTCTTAACCTTAAGTGTCAAGCAAGTCAAGGCGAGTCCCTGCTTTAAGTAAAGAAAGACGAATCAAGTCAGTGTTCTAGTCAAGAAAGTCACAAGTCAAGTCATGAAATACTGATAATCTAAGACGCTAACATTTAACCAGCCAATAAGCTAATAGGTTAGCTAAACAAACACATTCCTGCACCTTTCTTTGTGGGTTTTGCACTGAGGGATGAAGTAGGGTCTTCTCGTTTTAGAACCACCCAAAACAGCAATATCCTGAATTTAATTGTTATTATTTTGGGATTAGCTTCCTCCTTGATAGCCACCTCTAGTGTTGGCCTCTGCTGGTCTGCCATGTCCTTGAAGGTTGCCAGGTTTGCGTGCATAGCACAGACTGTATAAGTCACCCAATCACATTTGAGAAACAAAAGGTAACTTGATGCAAATATTTAATAAAAAAAAAAGTCAAGTTTTATGTAAGTCATGTTTTGCGTCATGATTACCAAGGCCAAGTCAAGTGTTTTAACAATGTTTGTCAAGCCAGTCTCAAGTCCTCAAATTTGCAACTTCAGTCTGACTCAGGTCAAATTATGTGACACATCTGGACATCAGCTTTATGAAAGTGCCCCTTCGTATACAGTAGCTTGGATTCATAGGTGATTATTTGATTTGGGCACTTTTATGTCCCTGTAATGAATATTTCAAAAATGAAAAAATAAAATAAAATAAAAAAAATAATTTTTTTAAAATCATTTTTACTTTTTAAAAGTAAGTAGTAGTAGTAGTTGGTGCATCAAAAAAAAGAGAAAAAAAAAGATTGCGCTGCATTTATGCAATGCTGTAAATTAATGTAAGTAGCTATCTAGCTAATTTAATACACTTTACTTTCTCGCTTTCAGAGTTTCAGAATTATATTGTGTCAGGTGTCTAGACTACAGATGAATGCTAACGTGAGCCTATGGCTTGGCATTTCAATGTAAGATGTCATATAATATGTGAATGCCAGCTTATACTGGTGCTCAGTCAAGCAGTGAGACAATGGATTAACATTAGCTAATAGTCTAATAGAAAAATAAATCCAATTCTACAGGATCCATATGTTTCTCACTTCTGAATTAATGGAGAAGATGAGAGTCACTCTAGCCCAGGCTTCTGAGCCTGTTGAGTGAGTCCGATGTTATTCATTCATTTCAATATTGGGACCAGTACAGGATCTATGATGTGGAATGTGTCTCACTTGCTGGCAGTTTAGATCTAGAATACTTTGTTGGTGACCACTGACTGAAAAAGTTGTTTGTGTGTCATTGTATAATTATTATATAATTCGCACTCTGATCTTATTTTTGAGAAGTGGTTGAAATCAAATAATCAGCCATGAATAAAAATACTGCAAACTGAAGATTTTAAGTTGGTAGTTCTGCATTAACAGTGTTGGTTTTATTTCCTCAGCGTGAAATCAAATATAGTACCCTAACCATTAATAGTGACACTTAAATCAATAACATAACATTTTTAAGTGGCCATATTTATCCCATGACGCTTTTCCCTTAATGAGAGCAATGTCTTTGCGGTTGACAGTGACACCAATTACTCGAAGCAAAGCTTCCCTGATCAAACTGATCATTAAGCTTGGTTCCATTTACCAAGACCTTTTTAATGACTCTACTGCAAACATGCAGGAGCAAAAAAATCTGAAACAGCCACTGTTTCAGAACAATGTTATCTGATTAAACAGCAACTACTCTGCAGCGCTCCAAACTCAAAATGAAATTCTACAGCACTTTTATTATTTTTGGCCCCATTGTTTCTCTGTAAGCGTTGCTTTGAAATGTTTAACATCTCCCAAAATCCTGCAGCAGTATAAATAAACTTTGCATACAGCTGAGCCACCTTAGATTTTGATTAAAACACTGCGTGACAAGGAAATCGATAATTTCATGTAGCGCTACTTTGCATGGTGGGCTGAAATGATATTCAGTCTCTGTTTTACGTATGGAAATCAACCTGTTAGAACACAGAAAGTACATCTTCGGTTTGCTTGTAATGAGCAGTGGAGTGAGTAACTTAACACCATAGAGACTTTACCGGTTACTTTGTGTGGGCTCACGTTCGGCTAAGGAACACATCCTTCTCGGTGCAAAATAATTAGTCAGGCTTCACATGTAACAGTGTTGAGTTTTTATACAGAGGGAATGTGAGCATGGTATGCAGATGGGGCTCTAAATGAGACACACACATACAGGTGAACCAACACTCACGCACACCAAGCGTTTAATTTATTTAGTTATGCTGGAATTCCTGAACATCAGGGGATTCTTTTCCTGATGGAACAACAAATGCAAAACCTCCTTTAAAGGAACACTGGGTAAGATTTAGGGGGATTTATTGGTATCTAGTGGTGAGGATTGCAGATTGCAACCAGCTGAACCTTTAGAAATCCTTCAGTGTTGTTCATTGCTCGGGAGGTCTCCTACTCTCCAAAACAAACCGACCAGGTGAATAAAACCAGTAAAAACCCTAAATAATGCAGTTTCACATTACTGACACTGTTTGACATGTCATAGACGGTTCCATCCCAGCACCTGCTAATGTGTGCTTACCTATTTTCTCGGATAACTTAATGTATGCGCTCCTTTTTTCTGATCCAGACATTCAGGAGGTTTTTACCCTGAGCTGAATTACCTGCAGAGGTCTCCTCCTCTCCAAAACAAACAGACCCAGTGATTTAAAGTGGCACAAACACTGAATAAAGCATTTTCAAGTTACAAATCATTGTTTTTCAAATGCTGTTTGGCACATTGGAGATGGGCCACTATCCTGGCACCTGCTAATGTGTGCTCACCTTTAATCTCTGGTAACTTAAAATCCAGACATTCAGAAGTTTTTTACAAGGAGCTGAATTATCTGCAGAGGTCTCCTCCTCTCCAAAACAAACAGACCAGGTGATTTAAGCAAGATAAACACTGAATAAAACAGTTGGATAAATAGAAAAAGTCAGTGTTTTTCTGGCACTCTTGTGAAGGGGCTGCTAACTATGAAGGCCAATGCCAAAACGCAAAAATGGTGATGGCCCTTTCTAGAGCCAGTGTTTAGTTTGTCGGTTTTGGGCAACTGTGGAAACATGGCAGCACAGCATGGTATTCCCCATGGACGACAGCTCGCTCCCTATGTAGATTTTACAGCTTATTCTAAGGTAACAGCTTTCAGCTGATTAAAAGAAGAAAACATACTCATTATATTATATTCAATTTCTGCCAATATATCCCCCTAAATCCCACACAAGGACATCTAACAGGTTACAGAGTGATTCGCTATTGTGTTAAAGCAGTAGAGTGCAACAAAAAGGACAATTTTTTGGTAGTATAATCCTTTTGGTTCTTAACAGCAAAGCCAAAATAGTTGCTGCCCGGTTGGATTTTTGCTTTTTGTTGGAGCTTTTCCCTTCCTTTGTTTACTATCCAAAATGGTCCATTATTTGTGAAAAGCTGGAGTTGACACTGCTAGCAGCCTGTCCTTCATCCCAGTTGGGAATATTCCACTAGTCCCCAAGCACTCAGAAGTGTCACAGCCACAGTCTGATGTAAAAATAAAATAAAGATGAACAAAAAATTGAAGAGCAGTTGGTCAGAACGCCTCGGATCTGCTCAGACAGTAGCAATGGCCGGTAACCAATTACAGCCCAGTGTAATTCAGCCCTCTTCACAGACAGCGCGGAGCCCTTAGCGATAAAATATGCATCATCTTCCCACGGCCCAGTCTCTCGGACAGCCAGCAGAAGGGTCGGGTAACCTCCATACATCTGCGTGTGACAGCAGGCAGAGTCTGACTCGGTGCCAGAACCACAACTCTCCAGGGAAATCATTAAGTCGAGAACTTGGGCCCAGTCACAGCCTGCTCGCTGCTGATAAAGGGGTCGTCCCGTGCCTGGGTCCTGTCCTGCACCCTCTCCACATCCTGTTTCAAAAACCCATCAGGCATACGATGATTAACTTGGAGGGGGAAAAAAAGATTAAAGGAGAAGAATATCATGAAAGAAAGAGAAGCAGGGGTGTGCGGTGTCTATATAATCGCACAAAGTGCCACAGTTTTACTGACTGGGATATAATAGCTGCCTTTGAAGGAATAGCAACAGGCCGTAGCTTTGATGTAGGACTTTCATACAGAATCACTTTTTCAGTTATTTTCCTCCCTGTCACAGTGACACCTATCACAAGCCATTTCTGACTCGAACAGATTACATTCATTATGTTATTTATTCTGGTTGATGGAATTAATAAGCCTATCCCGTTAAAGCGTGTGATGCCAGGCAGCATGTCAATTTGCACCGTGTTGAAACAAATTAAGCTTTCAACATTGTCATGCCAAAGATAGCCTTCTCCATTTGGTCATTCAATAAAAATATGTTGCAATTAAAATGATCATTATGAGTTTAATTACGGTGTTAATACTGACAAATCCGCACACTGCAGAGGGATAAAAAATGGAGCCTCCTTAAAAAACCAGGGGGAAAAACTCCACATGTAGAGCTGGAGCTGCGCCTGGTGTGACTTGAGAAAACTGATTATCAGTCGGTCAGGTGTCACACTCCTGTTGAGGCGCGTATGCACGAGACACTTAACAATGTATCCATGATATGACAAATAGATTATCACCGGGAGGCAGTGAAACAGCAACAGTTTGCTGCATCATTTGTTCTGCAGCCTGTGACAGCACATTGATAATCTGCCATTATCTGTGTGGTAGGCCTGAAATGAAATCTGTACATGTAGGAGGAGCCACCAGTTCTGTTTAATGACCTGATTTCCCAAAGGTGTGGTGACGGATGGATGGGATGAAAGGGATGTGCAGACACACAGCCAATTAATAAGGAGCCATTTAACCTTCCTGCTGAGGGAGAAACGATGGGTTAAATGCACGGAGGAGAAGCGCAGAGTGTTGAAGTGATTAAACAAAGTGTTTAGTGTCTACAACTGTATGCACTCCCATTTGCAGCTGTCTCTACTCCCCCCTGCTGCTACCCCCACAAAGAAATAATGAGCCTGGGTGACTTTATGCCATGGCATGCTTTTGTTCTGGCGTAAGAGGAGTCATTTCTGTCCACAAGTTTGTTTGGCTTGTTTGCATTGTTGCGGGGAGATAGCCTCGACAGCAGAAAGGAGGAAAATACATAATTAAAGCGCAAGCGGAGAAATCGGTTTGATAGTAGTTTGTCTCTCCTTTAAAGAAAGATTAGAATTCTCTTAAGAGTGTGCGTGCAATGAGCGCCCAGCAAGTGTGCAGCATTTAATGGGAGTGAAATAAGTGTTTTGGCTTTTGGAGCAGTTCTGTCTCAAGAGAGGAGACACTAACAAGTTGGACATGCAGAGGCCCTCGGCTAAAACTACCAGACGCCAGCATTTAGTATCATTACCCAGCCATTGAGACACTTGTGGAGTCCAGGGTGGTCATTATGTTTGAATACAATCATATTAACCATTTGACCCTCGTTATAATTGTACAATATGACATTTTTGTCCAAGGTTAAAGAAATAACTTGTGGCGTTTCTCTGTTTGATTTGTGTTTATGTAACTTTTACTGTTTCTCTTCTACAGATGAAAAGATGACTTCACCCTTACTGAATTCCATTTAATTGGTCTGGTAGCTCATGGTGGCATTAGCATTAGCAACATTAGCAAGCTTTGCTGTGTAACTGACATCACTGAGTCAGTTCACTGACCGTATCGTATGAGTCTTCTCTACTTGTGCTACTGGTGACACAGTTGGCTAGAAAGTCAGTGCAAAGATGCAAGACGATGTGTGCACATGAAAACACCCCCAGATGTTCATAATTTAAAAATGCTTTCATTTTTCAACTGCATACAAATGAGTTTAATTTTGTCTGATTTTACCTTTACACTATGTTTAAGCATTTCATATAAAATGAGATGGGAACCCACTTCACAGAGGTAAAAAAAATCGACAGGGAATCTTTAACCGTGATGTTCACTTTTCTGCTCAGGGTTTGTTGGATAGTATGATGCAACACATTTTATATTTTATTTTAGCCACCCTTAAAGACCTCAACGCTCAACTCATCTATTTATAGAGCACATATTTAAAGGGTTAGGGTTGGAGTCACACTAACCAATCAGAGCAGACTGAGCTTTTGTGGAACATGGGCCTAAAGAGAGGTGCAAAAATGGAGCATTTCAGACAGAGGGTGAACACACGTGTATTCAGACAGACAGTATAAGAAAAATGTTTTTCAACATTAATGCATGTGAACATGTTCTGGTATAAACCCAACATATGAACCTGAAAATGAATTCAAAAGTTCCCCTTTTAAATAAACTTGTGAAGTGCAACTAAATATCCCCAGCATGTAAGGTGAGATTGAAAGAATCACGGTGTGCTGTGAAGCTAAATGTGATTAAAACACATCCTCATGAACATTACTTAAAGTATCTGTGACTGAATAATTGTCAGTGTTACAGTTAGAACAGTGCTATGTTGCATTAGTAATATAACTTCCAATCAATTATTCCCTGCTTAATTAAAATAATTAAATGCCATGAACTATTGACAAGAGGATTAGCCGCGGTGTTTATTGCTTGTGTTGTCACGCTCTCTGAATTCGTTACTCAGGTGGCAAATATCAGAGTTTGCAAAACCATCCTCCACTTGTTATTACCTCACGGTCCCCCCAGTCAGCAGCTTGTATTTACAGAATATAAAGCATGCAGCGAACGCAGCATTATGGGACTTGAGCAGTTCAGCTTGTGCTTGTTGAAATAACATATCCAATACAGCAATGTGCTACAGCTTCAGGCAATGGATAATTGAAAATCGGTTGAAGCCAGGTCTTATTCTTCTGTGATTGTTATTTCGTTGGAAAGACGTGTTTTAATCCCTTTTTGGGTCCGACTGCTGAAAAGGCAAGCTCGGCAGTCATCTATTGAATTTTTTAACAGACTCAATCACAGTGATGGCAAAAGATAAAAAAAAAAAAAGAAAAAAAAGAAAGGACAAAACAAATCCAGGTTGAAAATACGCGGGATTATCCTTCAGGAGTAAAATACAAACTGCTTGCTTAACAGCAGTGGACAAAAAGAGGGATTTCAAAAATGTTCCAGTTTTTGTTCCTCTTTTCCTTTTGGATCGAAATTGCGTGCAGTGTGTAGTCTACTCCACACTTTTCTCAATATTTAGATGTTTAATTAATGCCACAGCGCCTACAGGAGCAGCAAACATACAGTATAAGGTTACACGGTGCAGCCTTCAGCTACACGAAAAACATTTTACACAAATGTTCTCATGTATAATAAAAAATGCACTACTAATGAAGTATCCGCTGTTGTTTCCTTACACCTCCGTGTGATGTATACTTAGGTTATGCCCTTGTTGCACTTTGTTGTGCATGCATGGAGTGCATATAAACGTGTGCCTCATGCTTGGCTTCATTTGGAGCCCAGTGAAGCAGTAGGTTGGAAAGAGCAGAGGAAAGTCTTGTTTATGGGATGTTCCTCTTGGCTGTCAGGGCTCCTGTGTGCCTGGGGGCAGGGCAGACGTCCTAATCATGTCAACCTGGGAACTTGTTGATCCCACTTGTCATGGTGTAACAAATTTATAGAAGGCAAAGAATGGGAAGATATGGTAAGAAGAGGTGGAACGCCAGACATTTTCACATGGCAGCCCAAGCAAGAGGCCTGACAAAGCCTCCTCTTTTAGGGCTGCCGGCTGCCTTGTTTTGTCACGATTACCACACACTCTTAATGTGTGTGTGTGTGTTTGTATAGAAAGGAGTAGTTATTTGAGGAGGAGAACAAGAAGATGAGACAAGGAAACACATTACAGCAGATGGCATGATGAGGCAGGACTTATTCATTTTGGAGTGCACTGGGATAACTAACGGCAAAGAACACAACTCTCTATTTTCGGCTCCTTGTTTCTGCTCTCATGCTTTAACAACCCCTCTTTCTCCTCCTTGTCCCTATTTTCCTCATATTTTCTTTATCACACACAGCCGATTTTCTGCTTTCATGTCGTCTGTCTCATTTTCTCTGCGACTCTTGTGCTCCATCTCGAAGGGCACATTTAGAACTGCGCAAAATTAAGTCCCTCCACCACAGATTGATCCTCTCATAGATCGCCCCATTTCTGACCTGATAGCTTTCAGTGTGCTCGAGGAGGATTTAGTGTTCGTGGGTGTAAAGGGGTTATATTCAGTGCGCAGGCTGAGTTTGGCTTCTCACACAATTGTATTCAATCTCATGAGCTGATAGAGAAAATAACTAAAATTATAATTGCAAAAAAGATTTTGTTATTCAGAGATGTGCTGCATGAAGTCATCTATGACCTCTGTAGGACCAGTGGCAACTGGAAGAATGTTACAAGAACCTTTCTACTCCCAACTCTCCAAAGACGGCAACTTGGTCAATGGCCCTATGGTTCACACTTGGACATTCATTGCATGAATGCTGCAAAATAAACATTTGTATTCACAGAAAACTTAAGTTTAATCCCCAAGAGTACTTCAGGTTATGGCCACAAAACTATTTTGATAAGTTTGGGGAAAAAAAATCAAGGTTTGGTTAGATAAGTATGTTCATGATGTAGCTTAACTTACAGAAATTAACAATATAGCATGTGACGTATGACATGTGATACATATTAGAGGGTGACAATTCTACCAGTTTGGCCATGGGGCATTTCATAATTTAACGTTACTCATGGAACTTGTCTCCAGTATTGGCTGATGGCAGCCTACATCAGTCATGTGGGGACATACGTACATCACTGATCAGAGCTGAAGAGGGGAGGGTTGTGTTCAACCACCTGTTTTGGTAGTGATGACTGTAACTTTGGAAAAATACCCATTTGATTTGTTCAAATATCTTCAACTGATCTTTGAAAAAACGTCAACTGAAGACTGTATTTTGTCCCACTTTGTCTCTTCTAAGGAGACATGGATCATTTCCCCACTCTGAAGAAAAAATATTTAACAAAATTTAAAACAAATTTTGTATATTAAACCATATCAAACTCAAGGTTCAAGGTACAGTGTTTTATAGGCCTTCCCTAATACGGAGTACAAAGGACACAATACTCTTAATTTGTAACTAAGCAAGTCATTACACTTCAGTATATCCATCCATTTTCATTTGCTTATCTGGGGCCAGGTCAGAGGGCAGCAGGCTGAGCAAAGAACTTCAGGCATCCCTCTCTCCAGCAACACTTTCCAGTTCCTCTAGAGGAACCCTGAGGCATTCTCAGGCCAGATGAGATAAGTAATCTCTCCCGTGTGCTCTGGTTTTGCCCAGGGGCCTGCTACCTGTTGGACGTGCACCTTTAGCGGGAGGCATCCAGGAGGCATCCTGATTTGATACCCAAACCACCTCAACTGACCCCTTTCAATGCAAAGGAGCAGCGGCTCTACTCTGAACTCCCTTCGGATGTCTGAGGTCCTCACCCTAGTTGTAAGGCTAAGCTCAGCCATCCTCTGAAGGAAATTTATTTCGGCTGCTTGTATCTGCGATCTTATTCTTTCGGCCACTACCCAAAGCTCATGAACAGGTGAGAGTCGGAAAATAGTTGGACCAGTAAATCGAAAGCAAGACTCTGAGATACTTGAACTCCTTTGCTTGGGGCAGTAGCTCTCTTCCTACCCAGAGGGGGTAATCCACCATTTTCTGGCAGAGAACCATGGCCTCAGACCTTGAGGTACTGACTGTAATCCCGACTGCTTTACACTTGACTGAAAACTGCCTCAGTGCATGCTGGAGGTCACGGTGTGATGAAGCCAACAGAACCACATCATCTGCAAAAAGCAAAGATGCATTTCTAGGGTCCCCAAATGGGACCCCGTCCTCCCCCTGGCTACACCTTGAGATCCTGTCCATGAATATCACAAACAGAATCAGTGAGAGGCCTGGCCACTTTAATATAATGTGACAATTATCTCAACTCAGAGGTCCAGCACAGTATGGGGACTTTTTCGGAGCTTTTAAACACGTTGACTGCAGTTAACAGATTTCCCTGTTACCTTCACTGTAATGTACTGTACAGCACAGTGCATATGTTTAAGGTCATTTATATATAGTTATTACTTTAGAAAATATAAACCTCATCTTTACCTTCAGCCTAACCATATTCTAAAATCTAAATAGTTAATTTCTGACCTGAAAAATTTCATAATGTTACTTGGTGAGGCAAACATCAGTGAGTCTGGCTCATATCCTGGTTGATCTCAAATGCATGCTGTGTAGTTGTCTACCCCAAATTTACACAAGTCAGCACCCAAAGCATTCCTGAGAGGCAGAAGAAACGTCCTCTGGCTAGATGCAGACTTTGAATTAGAAAACAGTACTTAGGCTATGAGTTTCTCAAGTCCATGAAAACACAAATACAGACAAGAAAGCAGAAAGAAAAAGGAGAAGTATGCCTGCACTTTCATGAATTTGTCTGTAACACTACCTTGCCTATTGCCAAATGCATGCTGGGATTGGGTAACACTCCCGCCTCCTCTCCCTTAAGCTCAGAAAAGAATAAGATAATACAGAATGACAGTGTTATCACTGACTGTCTCTTTGAAAATGATATGTTAGAAGCAAAGCATGTGTCCGTGTTGTTGTAGAGCCATGCTATATAATCATTTTTGCTCATTGTCTGTATCATACCTGACATCTGATGCCTTGTTTGCTTCAGAATGCGATTATTGTGCTTATTTTTTCCTTCTTTTAAGAAAAAAACAGATTATTTTAGGGGCCTTTTTGCCTTTATTAGATAGTGCAGCTGAAGATTGACAAGAAAAGAGGGAGAGAGAAAGAAGGGATTGTAGGATTTGGCCCAGTGGTGAGAGAAGGAGACACAGACTTAAAAATCCTCACCTGGCGCTTTGCTTTACTGCTGTCACCAGCCAAGTGCAAAGTGCAGTTCTGCAAAGGTGAACTGTGGAAAAACTTGACAAAAATGGAAAACTTCAAATTATCATGAGGAAACTTGTGTCAAGGGTGGCACGGTGGTGCAGGGGTTAGCATTGTAGCCTCACAGCAAGAGGGTTCCTAGTTTGAACCCAGGGTGGAGGGTTCAAACCCAGGGTGGGGGAGCCCTTCTGTGAGGAGTTTGTATGTTCTTGTGTCAGCGTGGGCTTTCTCTGGGTGCTCCAGCTTCCTCCCACAGTCAAAGTGTGAATGGTTGTCTGTCTGTCTCTATGTGTCAGCCCTGTGATAGTGTGGCGACCTGTCCAGGGTGTACCCCGCTTGTCGCCGGTGTCAGCTGGGATAGACACACACACACACACACACACACACACACACACACACACACACACACACACACAACAACCAACACGAGGTGCACACACCAAATGAGGTCTGTGAGCGCAGCGCTGTGACAAGCGTGCGCTCAACCCTCTCTACATGTTCAGTTCTGCTCAACACTTGCACAATGTCAAAAGTAGTGCAATGCAAAAAGTTGCATTTTGGGACTAGCATACAGTAGCATAGCATGACCTGAGTAGCAACAATTCTGTCAGCTGGCAACATGTAACTAAGAACAGAATTACATGTCCCCTGGCTGCGTGTAGAGCTGCGTGCAGCCTATTTATTAGAAGCCATTGGGTAACCCCATGACAGAGATGACATGCAGCAAAGAGCCCCTGGGCGGAATTAAACCTGCGCTGCTGCTAAGGACGCTCTGCCAGGACAGCTAATGAGCGCCCCTTGTGCTTATTTTCTAAAGGTAAATTCCCCCAGAGTCCCTGACAGTTTTATATGTTCACACATTTAGTGTTTCAGCTGGAATTTGATGCAGCCTAGTCTATTATTCAATCACTTTTTATGTTTATTATATCGAGCGAAGAAGTTACACAATCAATCATTCATGTGGGCTGCCGAATAAATCTTGTGTCCAGACTGTAATGTGGCAATGCTTGAAGGTCCAAGGGCTGTAATGCAGTTTCAGGTTGTTTTGTTTGTCTAAGAAAATGCAATTCGCAACATAGATTATTTCATATTGGAGTTTGTATGGATATAATGTAGAATCCAGTCTACATTTTGTGTAATTTGCATAATGCTTTATCGAAAAACAAAAAGCCAATTCACCTTAAAATACCTCCTCATACGGCAGGCGTTGATTAAAGAAGCAGGAACAATATTTTAATGGTCATACGGCTATATGCAAACTGTGCTGGCACATAACTGGATATTAAATAATGTTAATAAAACAGACAGACAGCTGCTATAAAATATGATTACAGTTGTCAGAGAATGGAGATGATTCAGGGGAGCCTGAGTAAAAAATGACTAGTGCACCTCAGGTTATGCAGCGCCCAGGACAGAGGCCTGTCCATGTGTGATTTAACGAGACAGAAAAGAATATCGAGGAGACATCTAGTGAGAAACGGAGAAAAACCGAAAGGTCTTTGGTGCAGCAGCAATTAGTTGCAGCCTGCAGAGTCATGCATCTTAATATAAGGAATAGCTGACACACGGCTGGAAATATAAATGACGTATCCTTGCTGATGTCAATGCATAATTAACATTTGACGTTACAAGGCTCCCTTTATTTGGTGTTAAAAGATTTATGACTGGATTACTTGAACGAGTGAAGGAAGTCCAGAAAGTCAGGGGCTGTATTTTAACAGGTATGCAGCATATCTCCCTATTCACATCACATCATACTTTTGACAGCAAAATTGGCGGCATACTGCTCTCTGTTTAGGACACATGTCTGTGCCGTTACCTGGAAAATGCTTTAGAAGCTGTTCTTATTATAAGTGGAGGGTTTAGTTCATCACAAACACAGATGCAACACACAACAGATGGTTTAACTCCCCAGTCTACCTAACCTGTGCGTTTTTGGAAAACTGAACCCAACCATGAGAGAACATGCAACATACAAAAGGCAAATACAAAAAGAAAGTTCAGCTCCAGGAATTTAACCTGAGTCCTTCATGCTTGAAGCCAGCACTGCTAAGCACCCAACCACTGCCAAGCATTAATGATTCAGTTTTACAGATTTTCCCAGCTGGTCCAGGGTTTAAAGTTTGACTGATGTGTGTTTCATGCCAAAAAAAGTATTCAGTGTTTCTCCCACATATTGTTTCTGCTCAAGGTGGAAAGTCTGTAAAACAGTTTTAAGAGACAAAACTGAAGCGCAGCGTAATGAAACTCTTCAGCAGATTTGTAGTACTGCATACCCAGTTTCATCTATTAGACAGAAAGAGGAACTCAGGGAAACATTAGGCCTTTAAATAAAGAATTAGTGCCAAAACATTATTGAGCGCAACTGAAGTGAATAAATCAAAAGAGCAATAAAAGAAAATGCAGTTTTTTAGTAGCTGCACCAAAAGAGGAGCTTCTGACTGGACAATAAAACTGATCGATGATCAATAACAGACCTGATCAGGGATTCAAACCAGTGACATTTAAACAACAATGCTGCTACTCTAACCTTTATACTACAGCCAACCCCTCCAGCAAAGTACAAATTGTGTTGGCTACCGTCCTGCACGACACAAAGAAATGGTGCAATGAATTTAATCAAAATGCCATGTCAATAAATAATTAAATAAATAGTAAAGATGCATTGTGCTTGACTTCCATTAAGCGATGCTGTTACGCTGTCACATATTGAGCCGATTCAAAGGTCAACTTAATTTTCCGACTATAGTCGATGAAGAGATGAACATTTGTAGGAATCATCATAATCTCATCAATATTATTAATGTGATTTTTGTATCACTTTGCATAATCAGATCTGCGGCATGTTCGCTGTGTTGTATCTTAACAGGAGCAGATATTTATTTGACCCCAGAGAAATTGATAAAATCAAATACGGACTTATACAATTGTGTTTGTTTGCTCTTTTTTTTTTCCAGGACAGATGAATTTGCATCACACACACACTGCACCAAAGTAATGACGAGCTCCGATCCCACCGAACATGAAATGAATCCCTGCTAATATCCCACATGGGAGACATAATTAGACATTTTATGGAAATCTTCAGGATGTTGCTTATTGTGCAGCACTAATGAAAGTAAATAACCTTTGCGAGGTGAGCGGCAAAAACTCACACAAGGGATGTATGGCATTATTAAAAGATAGCAAGGTAAAGAATCCCTTATGTCTGCAGCTTCAATGAAAATAATGTTCACGGAGCAATAAGTATGATGGGTTTTTAATGCCGTTAGGTATTGCGTGTGTCTATGCTTTCTGCTGACTTACATACTAATGCTCTATATTTATGAATCTGTGATTACAGTTACATTGGGCCAGAATGTAAAATGCAACACATTATTCTATTAGTCACAAGCTATGTGCAACACAGCTTTCAGTCAGTGATGCATAATAAAATGTGTACAGCATCAGGCCAAAGCCTCCAGATAATTACTAGCACCCTGAGGGGTTAAACATCAGGCTAAACCAACCTGTCAGGCATGATTTCCAAAGCACTCTTGACCCATAAGTACACTGAAGCTGCTAAACTTTGTCGCTTAGTGCTCTCAAAGTGTGATTAATGACACTTGATGAGGAAACATTAGCAGCCTATCGGAGCCGTAGTAGATGTTTTTTTTTTTCCCTGTCGAGCACACTGCAATTTAATGAGCAGTGAGGAAGGAACACAACAAGAGAGAGATGATCGAGATGACGCCAATTTGCACGTCAATGGCGGCGAGCTCACTGCTGTAACAAGGACAAAAACAGACATAGATGAAGAGTCGGCGAGGAGCAGGAGGGAGCAAGAAGCTGTTGCAAATTCCATGTTTAATTAAAGTGACCCTTGTGTTTGTGATTGGAGCCCATACAGTATTTGACAGACGCACACTCCGCAGTGTGCGCGAGCAAATAGTAATTCATGGGTAAGTTGACTAATTGACTGACTTATTGATCGGCAAATTAAACCGGCAGTAGCTGGTGAAACCACAGAGCCCACTGCTCATTATCTTTGCTGCGGCTGCCTGTGCTGGACTCGCTGAGCGCGGGGTCCCAGATTCATTTTGACAGGGATTCCAGGTCTCCTCTCAAAGGGCCAGTGCATATCTATGCAGCATGTGGCTACCTGTGCTCTCATGCTTCAGTAACACAGTTAATGGGAGCTTTAGCCTTGCCAGATGAGTAGTGATGTGTAAAAGAGAGTGTGGTCATGCTAATGCAAACAGGCCCTACTCATCACTGGACTGACTGCTGAGCGTGTCCCTCTGCTGCCGTTTTCTCTGACTTTCACTTTGGTCGAAAATGTGTCCTTGTTATGCTAACACTATGTGGTGCTTGTGTAAGAAATAAATGGGTAGTCTTTGCATTTTCTTTATCTTATCTAGTGCACTATGTGTGGCATAGCAATAAAGATACACCACTGTTTAAATAATGTAGCAATAAATTTTGTTATGAGGATGAAACACTGTATACAATGTCTTCTAAGCTTTTTTTTTTTTTTTTAAATTTTTTTAATCTCCTGTAGTTTTGTTCATTTGGTCCAAACTTAGGCAGGAAATGATACATACATTACCTTTTAGTGCCTCTGACAACCAAAATATATGAGTAGGACAAAAGCTCACCTAACATTTGCCGCTGATGTGCATCCAGGTTACTATGGTGACCAAATCAACTTGCTCAGAAAAAGAACTTATGCACCACTTATGCAGATTGCCTGTTGAATGTTGAATGATCATTTCCTGAACTGTTCACAATCAGCAGATGGAGTTAAGAGTATAAGTGCGTATCCACTTTAACAACAAACACCTTTTCAGGTGGGTGGTCTCATTCATTTATTCACCTCAACCAACAACTTTTACATCTGCCTTAATGAACCAAACCAATTGGGTGAACTCATCAGAGGTTGCTTGACTTCACCAGACAGGTCATGTATGGTAGTACTCTTAGATTTTCTGAGGCACCAAGCAGCCCACTTGACTCCCACTATCATCCCACTGTCCAGCTGGTGTGGTTGGACAGCTCATCTCTCAATCTATGACCAAACTGACACCTTAACTGTTTGGTGTTGTGTAACAAAACATGCATAAAAACACTCATTAATGGATGTTTCACACTAAGCATGTATTTTTTTAAAGAAAACTTTCCACATAAATTTATAAAAACTGATTTTGTGGGTGCTTATGGATGCTTCACAACACAGCTGGGAATAAAAATATTAAGATGGACTGCAATTTCAGAAGATTTCCACCCGTTCGACCAATATAATCCCTTCTTCCAACTGATGTCATACCTCAAGGTCATAGCTAGCGTGCTGCTAAATTGGGGGAATGTCTTATCAATTTGATTTCTCAACACCTAATATTGTAAACTACCTCAACAACCAAAAAGAGGACGTTACATTGCTTGAGATTGCCCAGCAGCTGCCAGCTGTGTTAGTCCAGGAACAGGGCTAGCCACAGCTGCTAGCGTTAGCATTGAATCTGGGGTTTCATTAGTGTATGTATTGTATGGTTAACCCCAGCCCATTAGACATTTTCTGTCTGGATAGATTTTATTGTGTGGGGAGGACACTTGTTGGGCCTCACTCATGAAACACATGGAACATGGAACACAGCAACGCAAATGATTCGCATCTAACCCACTGTGCATAGCGAATAACGAATAATCCACATGCAGATTCTTTGTATTCCCACACTGCACTTTTGCATTGCACTGGTGAGAAACAGCTTTAAGGCAGCCTTAGCTAATTGTGTGGAAGGCAGTATTCTTATTTGGTCTCGTCATGCTTGAAAGGAAGGATCCTATCGCCTTGATGTCTAAGACATAAAATTCCCACTGAGGTTTCATCGCCCTTGGCAATCTCATGTGACCGTGTCTTTTGGGTCCCTTGTGAACTGTGGAGTCAGTACCGCTTATGGACATGAAGCCAAAGTTTTTGGTCTCTGACAGACAGTCACAGTCCAGCTGAAAATACCTTGTATTGCCTCTTTTTTCTTACCTCTAACATTTTTGAAGTTCTCTACCTTGTTACTAAACTCCAACTGGCACATGATGAGCTCCGCCAGTGATAACCTCAGCGCTGAGGATGCTATCAAGAGATGGGAGTATTAAAAATGAAAGACAGCAAAGAGAAGGAAAACAGTGAAGGCAGCTGAGCTGAGCCAATGTTGTTCATGACGCGTTCAACTCCTCAGAATCTCACCTCAAATGAGCTCACTGGGGAAAAACGGAAGAAATCCTACAACAACCCGCTGGGACATGTTTCTTACACCCTTCACTTCACTGGCACAACCTTCTGGATGGTGAACACACATGGCACTCAAACCGCCAAAAGACGAAAGTGAGGGGAGGAGTGAGAGTGGGGTAAAGGAAATCCAATGAGGACAGGAAATGCTGCGAGCAATCTATCTGTCATCGGAGATGTTAGAGATAGCAAGGAGATGATTGCATGGAGCAGTGAGGAAGAGAGAAGGCAAACTAATCGGCCTCTGTCTATTCATTCCTGACACATTGCTTAACCAGGGTTGACAAGCTTGGAAAAGGAGAAGGAGAGTTTGATGGTGGAGATAGCCGAGAATGCCTCAAAAAACATGACCGGTTTGCATAATGGGATAGAAAGAGCCCTATTTTTTTTGGTTATAATAAACAATGCATAAGTTAGAGAGACTGTGCCTGGCTTGGTCTGTATTTGTGTATTCCAAGCTCAGGTGTGTTGTAGCTCCTTTTTCTGCCCTGAGGCCCTTAGCCACACTGCAAAACAAGGAGCTCATAAATGAGTGGCTTTAACAAGACTGGCGTCTAATGAAAAAAGTGGCGCCTCCACAAACCAGAGAGCCGTTTCCAACACTCAGGAAACACAGTTGCATTTAGGAGTGCTGGCTGCGTTAACATCCAATTTCAGCCTAATCCATCTGCCTTAGAGTTGTATTATTTATCCATTCATTCAATCTACTGACTACACAAAAGATGTGCGGGACTGGGTTATTGTTCTTCCAGTAAACGACAAGACTCGCAGCAAAAGAGCAGGGCTGAGGCACACACACACAGATGGTCATTAGGACGTATGGCAAGACGTGTCCGCCAGACAGCAGATAGATATGTCGGCAGAAAGGCACTGTGAATATGGCAAGTCTACGTCAAGAAGTGTGGCGCCTAAAATGGAGATCAGGGAAGCTGCTTTGAATTCTGAAACAATCTGGATGCGCTCTGTGGGTTTCCAGCATCCATCAGATGGGAAAGTTTGTGCCTATGATTGATTGGCAAGCATTTCAGATAAGGGCTGTACTTGGCATGGAGTGTTGGCTGGCAGTGATGAGGCAATCAGGGCTCTCGCCTTGAAGCAGACAGAAAATGCTTTGGCATAATTTAGCTGCTGGACTGACTGAGGATGAAAAGAGCTTCACAGGCCAAAAGGTTTGCTCTTTTTATTGACACGAGCAGCAGTCAGCACAAATGAACACGGAGCAGAGCTTATCTGATGCCATCGTACTTTCAGAATCACTTTCATCAAGTTTATTGAGGGAAATACTTATTTAGTTCAACTCCAAAAAACAACAGAACTTTTTAGATCATCTGGTTTGACCCTAGATACACCCCTGTCCTCTCTCGCAAGCTTAATAGTCCTCCATTTGTGGATTAACATAATCAAAAGACACTTAAGGGCTGCATGTTTTACCATACATGTGGCAATTGTGTTGTTGTAATGGAATCCCAAAGCAAAATAAATGTTTTTAAGCCATTAGGTCTTACTTTGTAGTTTGGAGCATTAATCCTGCCTGGTAATGATACATTAAATAGAAAAGATACTTCAGAGACACATCCTTACAGTCCATTGGTCCTTGAGGCATTACAATATAATCCATCAAATAGGTAAAAAGAAAATCCATTTATCTAAATTACTTAGGAATTTGGGAGTTAAAATGACAGCAAACACTGAAATTATTAACCAAACTCTACACAGTGAATATTCACTGCATGGCAGAGCTGCTTTGTGGTTCAACTTTGACCTGCTGTAGCTGAGGACCCACAGATGTTAAATTTGAAAAATAATGTATAATTGCATTGGACAGCTGTGTGGAGTCACATCAGTGTCAGTACTAATGAATGCACACAGAAGGATTCACACATTTCTAAAGTACACGGATATATTTTCAATTTTGAATAAATGTTATAGTAGTTTTTCCATTTATATACAGACTCTCGAACCTGCATTTACAAACTCCTTGTCATATCTAAAGTCTTAATTGCATTTTTAGCCTATATTTGTTTAAGCCCCCAGCCTTGGCTTAAATGCATTTTTTTTTCAGCAGAGAATTATTGTAGCCAATCAGATGTCTCTTTCAGTTTCAGTCAGTCACATAGGGTCAAACTCGGAACCTGCGGCTCTCAGTCTCATGGCGATCCTGTGTAGCTAGCCGATATCAGAGCCAAGATTTCTTTTTCTTTTCATTTTGGCCAATCCCTATAAACACATTTGCATATGGAAGCTAACTTGTCGTCATATGAGCAAGTGGATACAAGCAGAATCTAAGCGTAGATTCAAGTGTATGATTTGATATGATCACATAGTATTACATCTCCACAGTCTGCTAATGTGAACAAGAGGATGGACATCAAAGCTCCAAAACTAGCAGCCCAGAGGTCAGCGCTTACATCTGTATTCAACAATGACTATTTTTATGGACAAGCCATTTATATATAAATCACAAAATACATTTGTGTGTCCCTTTGTGTGCATTCATTAAAACTGAAACTCATCTCACTCACACCATACAGCTGAGGTGTGTTCCCTTTCCTCGAAAAAAAATGTACTCACTCTTGAAAATGTCTCGGCAAATTCAGAGCCAGCTGTTCCGCTTCGCAAGATAAAAGCAAATATGTGATTGCACCATGAAAAGTGATGAAAATAATTTATTCCTGCCACAATCACAGTGAAGGAGACATAAATATTTCATTGGATTTTACTTCTTTAACCTTGACTGAAGCATTTTTAAACTTTAATCAAGGTGTTTTCGTTCTCCTCAAACTTAGAACTGCCAAGACCTCACCCCTAACATTAATCAATGTAATTTAATTGCCTAAACTTAACCATTAATGGCTTTCGGAAATTAATGTATAATTCATGCTATTGTCACCCAATTCAATTTGTGGGAGGAACATAAACAACATTGAACTGCATTTGATTTTGCGCTCATTTAATGAAACTTAATGGGCTGTGTTCAGTCTTCAGAAAGCAACATCAGCAGCATGTTGAAAAGATCGTAATTGGGCTCTGCTTTCTGACACTCAGTGTGTGTGTGTGTGTTGTGTGTGTGTGTGTGTGACTGAAAGAGAGGGAGACTGCTTCAGCAAAAATTGTAGGATTGTGATGTTTATTTCAGATGCATATGAAAGGAGAAGTGCAGAGATCATTGCAGTAAATTAAGGGCTTTTGTGTGTTGTTCAAACATATCACAGGAGAATTTAAAAATAGATTTCTCTAAAGATATTTATTCCTCAAAGGGAAGACAAAACAACGGGTGATCTGAGGTGTTACTACCCAATTCTGGAAGTGTTTGAACTTAAATGTTCTTTTTCTTTTTCATCAGGATTGTGCATTGCATTTAGGTCACAGATGTCTTTATAGCCAAAACCAGTCCAGTTAATCTGCATGGGCACGGGGGAGTGAAATCCACAAAAAAGAAGGGTTACGGCTGTGCACAGGATTCGATTTGGGCTCCCTCTCTTGCCGACTGTAGCCCCGATGCCATGCTGCTTTTTATAACTCCGACTCATGTTGAGCCAATGTTCAAATAGCCTTTTTGTCAGCGATTCCCGGCGTTTGAGCATTCAAACCTGAGCGGTCACAACACGAGCGTGACTGCGGGGCTGATCTGCAAAGACATCAGCTCGTGTCAGTGACAGCAACATGTCAGCTCTCACTTTCCCTGTACATCTTTCAAAGGGAGGTACAACAGCGGGGATGGCAGATTTCTTGTGCTTCTTGTCCTATTCTGCCATCATCAGTGTTTCCAGGAAGCAGCTGAGAACAGTAAACACACGCCAGCCTAGCCCATGACATTTGAAAGTCAGAATCATATGAGCAAGAACAGATAGATGGGAACATGTCAGCATAGTGTTTATTTAAATAAACCTCAGGAGAGAGGAGGGACATGCTGGGAAAAGAAAAACAGGTTGGTATGCGTAAGGGAACGGCTTTGGTAGAAAAGGCTACCTGGGTGCTCATCATTAAAAATATACAGTAGATGCCTTTGCAGCCTAGTTCTGCAAACTAGGCTGTACCTTGCACAGAATGACAGACAGAACTAGAAGAGGGGAAAAGTGAGAGTGAGGAACCAGCAGAGGCAAGCTGGATTTTAATTGGCTGTTTGTTTTTCATCAGTCCCAGAAGAGACAATATTTATGAGTTTGATCTTTCTTCGCTGCTGCAGAGTAACAAGACCGCCCGGTCGAACGCGGCGTGCAATGAATCGTCCTCTTTTTCCTTTGCAGTGGCTTGACATTTTGCACGCTCTGCCGAATTTGCTCTATCTTGCTCTTCCCATGCAGCCAAGGTTAGCCTGAGAGGTGATGAGTGCGAGCCTCACCTGTTGCAGCGACAGTTACAGTACACCAGTGCAGACGGCAGTATCTTTTAGAGAGAGACGGCTGTTGTCAATAAATGTGAGGAAACCCTTTATAGTCTGCGTGGTGTAGTGCGGTGTCACGACTTGCGGCTATTTGCTACGTTTTGATCTCTAAACGATGAATACTGAAGCGCTCTGACACAGTTGTTTGGAATTGTACAAAAGAGGAACGACCATCACGCCTAAACTACCATCATTTGCATTCATTAAACTGTATAATGAGCCGAAGGGCCAGGTGGAGACAGAGAAGAAAAATGTTTAACCGAACCAAATGCTGGGAATCAGATTAAGACATCCGAGGAAAAGGCTTGCATAATAGAATACCCAGACAGATAAGCTGTGCTATGGAATTATTGATGAGGTTTTGCAGTGTTGATGCAAATGTTTGGCTAACCTGACCTTGGGTTAATCAGAATTTGAGAGTTGCCGCTGCGAGGGATAAGTCCCTGTCCCTACCTCTCAATGTAGAGCTGATGATTCACTCTAGAATACCTGAAATACATCCACTGCCACCTTATTACCATGGATATGTGCCGATGCTATTTAAACACCAATAAAAGCCAGCCTCTGTCTGAGACGATGGAGAAATGCCATCTGTTTATTCAGGAGACGTAATATCTTTTGGTTTGAGGTGATTAAAAACATAAAGCCTGTGTTTTAGTGAGAGGCGTTTACTTGATCACATTTCACATCCATGCAAAAATTATTCCTGCTTGTTGAGGATCTTCAACAAAACGTCTGTCTCGAGCCTCCTCATCAGCAGGGACCTTTGGGCCTTTTTAACTCCAAGTAATACTTCATACTTTTGCTTGTGAGAAACAAAGAATAACCCAGAGTGAAGCACAAACTGGCAAATGTACTCCCACACATCCACCCACTTGCACACAAGTGCACCTTCACACGCCCACGGACGCTGTGACGTACAGTCTTCAGGTTGACTCGCGCAGACTTTCTGATTTAACTCAGTAACACTTGACCTACTGTGCAGTCCAAACAAAAGTGCTGCGAGGGTTCAGCACACAAGTCAGAAAAACGAAAAAATGTGAGCATCCTGTCAGCTGGGAGACAGTGGGCATTTGGCGGTATACTGCCAATAACACAAAGAATGTGAGTACATGTAGGAAGTAAGGGAGGGGGTAGGGCGGGCAGGGCAGCGTGCACACCTACGTCCTAAACACGACACCCACATACATATGTGCGCAGAGGCACCCAGGCAATCTAAAAAGGTAGGCTGTAATGAAGTAACAGCTGTTCTTCATGCCGTCCAACAGAAGGACCTTGATGGCAGCCTTGAGGAAGCTCAGATAGAGTTAATCTTGCATGCTCCCACTCGGCCACAACATAAAAGACTTTTCCACGGGGCAACTCTACCTGAATTGCCCTATCCCACGCGCCTCAGCAGCAACCCCTCCGGTACCACATATTTCCAGCATTGCTGTACCTCTGTACGAACCGGGCATCACTTCAGGCAGGACTCGTGCTTCGGCTCCAAGTTTATATGTCTGTCTGTCTCACAAAGTTTGATTCCTGTTACCTGAGGCAGTGTGAGAGTGAATGTGATGTGCTACAAAAAAAATAAAAAATTAGGCCACACACTGCGAGAGACCAGACAGAGTGAGTCGCACCCTGCATGTGTAGCGCTCAAAGCGCTTTGTGTGATTCAGCTGAAAAAAACAAAACAAAAAAAAACTGTCAAGAGTTTTAAAATTAAGATAATGAGTTTTAAATTGGCAGGTCTGAGCTGAAAAGAAGCTCGATCGTGGGCTCCTGACTTAGTCAACTTGTGTGTGGTAAAAACACATGCAGCTACCTTTCAGCTGTTGATAATCAATAAAATGAAAAGTCTGATGTGTGATGTTTCTCAGGCCTCATAGTCTCAACGGGTTACTGTAAAACAACGGATACTAGCCAAATCTGAGGTAATAGCTCTGCTGCTGAGTGTCCAACACACTAAATAAAGTCCAGGTGAAGCAAAAATGTGTTTGAAGTTTGTCACACCACAGGAAAATGTGTCACTAAGCACCCAGGCAAATGTTGATGATTTAAGAAAATCACCAAGTTTATAAAAGCAGGTTTCAAAATTGTGAAAAATTGAGCAGTATTCTCTGCTTTAAAACGCAAGGGGCGTCGGCCGAAGGAGCTGAGACAAAGAATGGGCTGCTGCGAAGTGAGAGTCTTGTTAGCAGCTAACAAAGTAGCACAAAGTACACACACACACCATGAGCTGTAGAACGGGCCGTGGTGTAGCAACAGAACACAAACAGCCCCTGAGCCTAATGCTGTGTTCACACTGTGAGCAGCACGGCAACAGGCTACAAGCCATTTTCAATGGCAGCTGGTGACATGACGCTACACACTAATGCCTGACAATTTTCCTGTGGACAGGTGACATGCTGCAAATCAAAGTTTAGCTGGCCTTACCTTTTTCAGCACTGCAATGTCAACCAATAATATGCTTTTCTCTCTAGCTGTGGTGCTGTGTTATTTAGCTTAGTTAGCTTATGCTATGCCAGCTTTTTGTGCATTCTGATGCACACAGCGATGCAATGGGGCAGCAGATTTTCAAATAGTACTCTGACATTGATCAAAAAAAGATATTTCTTGATCAAATACAAACTTTAGATGACGTTTAGTTGTGTGTAGGAATGTATGACTTATGTACTTAAAATGCCCTCACTGATATTGTAATATCATTAAAAAAAAACAACAACAACACAAAAACAAAACTGTACTGTAAATTTAAGTGAAATCCCTATATCTATCCCCAACCCAAAACACATGTTAAAGTTGCGTTGGTGTAACAATTAGTCGCTGTTACTGGATCTCTAGTTAATAGTAAATAAATGCATGATATTTATTGGTATTTGTTAGGTTTATATTTGGGTGTTTACATTCCCCTCTATCCGTGCCAAAATTCCATAAGCTCAGACGAGGCAAAGGATTTAATAAGAATCACTGTTGACTCAGATGAAAAACTACATTTCATGTAGATTGAATTTTCCCCTCATTGTTCACTTGTGTAATGTCTGCCATTTTCTGCCGTTTTGCCACCTTCTGATAAATCCAAGAGCCTACCCTCTAATCTAAGATCCATTCAGGTCTAATGGACAATCAACGCACAACAAGCAGTCAGCATAGGTATGGGCGGTTTCATTTTCCACTGACAGCGATTTTAGTAAATAGTAAATAAATGCATTCAAACAGTACGGCCGAAATCCTATTTACGCACCTTGTGTTTGTTCTTATCCTCCCACAGCTATTACAGCAGCCTGATTGTACTGTTCAAATGCATTTTTTTGTAATACAAGGTATTTATTGGTATTACTCGGGTTCATATTTGGGTGTGTAAACTCCCCCCTATCTATGCAGGAATACCAATGTCCTGCAAGGCAAAGACACTTCATTCAATAAGAATCACTTTTGACTCAGATCAAACAAGAAAACATTTCATGGAGATTGAATGGACTGTTTCTCCTTCATCACTCATTTGTTTGCCATCTTCTGATGGTGTCTAATGTAAGATCCACTCTGGTCTAATGGATGATGCAAAAGGACCAATCAGCATGGGTAAGGGCAATTTCATTTGCCACTGATAGGGATTTTAGTCTCATGCATGCTTTGCCACACAACAGCGCTCCACTTACCATCTGTTGTAAATTTCAAAATCAATCTATATAGAGCCTTGAGTTTACATTGCAAGGATGAAATCAGTGCCATGTTTTTTAAGAAGGCCAACATGACACTAATAGTATAAATATTATACTTGCACACTTTACAAGACAAAAAGCACTTTTTTTTTTTTACATTATTACATTATCCATGAAAATGATTACATCATCAGTTTGTTGGTAAAAAATTATATGACAATATCAGTCAGGACATTTTATTACATTATTGGGTTTTATTACATTTTCAAAATTAAGTGCAATGTGTATCACATTTTCAGGCACTTATTACATCATTGGGTGCCACAGTGTGCTTTGTGTCAAGTAACCAAGTAGCAGACACACACAAGGCCATGACAACATAACAGTGTAAACAGCACCCGAGCAACGCTTCAACAAAGACTCAGCAACAATGTAGCTGGTCACACTGTTGCAATGTCGCCCTCGTAGTTTGAGCACGGCCTAAAAATGAGCCACTGAGCAGCGACAGCCTCTCGTTCAACAGCTAACATTAGCACAAAGCACACACCCACAGCAGGGAGCAGTAACTGCTGGTGGGCTGGGAAGCTAATTCAGGCTGATAGACGGAAAGGTAAGTTAATGACAGCTATGGATTATAGCATTTAACAAAGATGTTAAGGCCATTCATGTAGATGATTAGACTGAAAGAGCTAAGAGAGCTTCTTCAAAGTATGAAACTCACACCACTAACACACAGGAAATGAATGAGATGACAATGCTCTTTAACATTAGTTTTTATATAGTGGGGGATGTGTTAAGTGTGTGATGTTAAGGATGGCTCCAGTGTGTCAGTGAGCCATGATTTCAGCCGACGCCAAAATACCTGGGCATTTAAATGGTGGAAAACACTTTCACGGTCTAACTCCACATTGCAGCACTGTGGTGACTATTTTCTAACATGTGTAATGAGTTTAGAAAGAATTCTCTGATTTCGCTTTACCCAGACTTAGAACAATTTATGGGAAAGTGTGATAGTCTGAGACATGTAATGCACTTGTATAATGAGTCACAAGTAACTTCTTGGAGGCTTTAACTGGTTTAAAAATTCTAATTATCCTATACTTCACAAGCTACAAGTAGCCTTGCCAGCAAGGCCAAGAGAAAGTAGCCTTTGGCTGCCTCCATTTGTCAGAGGACCAGCACCTTGCACATTGTGCACGTCCCAGCAGTTGGCACCTTTGGCAAGCTAGCTAGGGAGCTGGGCAAGGCCGCTGCTTCAGTGGTTGAGGAGTGGTGTGTGTGTGTGTGTGTGTGTGTGTGTGTGTGTGTGTGTGGCTTCTTGTCAAGACAGGAGGAGCAGGACAGCAAATATGACATTCCAATTATATAGATATGTGTCAATAAACTTTTTAAACACTGGTACTTGATTTTACTTTAGTCATCAAAATGTTTAATTGTGTTCCATCAAAATGTGTATGTTCTGTGGCTTTTATCTAACGAGTGATACTCCTTAATAAAAACTAATATCATAAAATCCAACTACATAATGAGTTTCAGTGCTGGAACCCTTATAAAGTTTGAATCAGGTAGAACCATACAAAAGTGCCTGGGGAAATATATCCAGAGAATTCTCAACTCGTACACAACTAATTACTATGCTGACAATAAATCTTGATAACCATGAAACGTCAAAGACTGTGCCAGCAACTCTGTATATTTTGTGAGGGCATAAAGAGAAAGACAGAATTAAAGATGTCTGGGCAATTTGTCTGCTAAAACATCAATGAAGTCCCAGTTTTCAGCGTGGCCTTGAATACTCTGAGACACGTCGGTCATACTGCTGAGTACAGCCAGAGATCAACACTGAGCTTGTTGCACTCCCGGAGAGCTCCGGGGCACCTGCGTGCTGTCCTGCTCTCCTTCAGGTGTGATCACACACTGGTATCTTCTACCACAGCCTGCTGGGAGCATGAGAGCAGGGCACGCGGGGGCGATTGTGGCAAAAAAAAAGAGTCTCACATTGAGGCCTCTGTGTGCACTGCCTCTCTAAGCCGCTTTGGTCTGCAGCTTTGCACTTTTTCAAAGTGCTGGCTTGCGCCATGGATACTAAGCTTGCCACTCAGGGGCCGGCAGGCAGTCTAGGGATATAGAGTGCATAGTGACAGAGAGGGAGAGAGACAGACATACAGACAGTCAGACAGACAGACAGAGAGACAGAGAGATAGGTACGAAGTGAATGAGAGGAAAAAAGATCACAAGTACCTCTATTAGCCAAGGGGCATTGGTGTGTCTATGAAACATTGAGCTCCACATACATACAGAATATAGACACACAGATACGCATGCTCCTCATCTCCCAGAATCCCCTCTGGCAAAATCTCCCTAGTGTTCATAATTTGATTTCAGATCCGTGCTTCAGCATTCACTGTGCATATGGGTGAGGGAAAAAAAAAAACAGAAGCAGCTCTTGCTCTTTTTCCTGTGCTCCGTCTGTCCACATCGCTCGCATTTTCCCAACTTCGCACCCCATATCTGCGCTCTCTCCTGATGTTGATGAGATTGAAAAAGAAACGGGCCTATTCTTATTTTGTCAGGGAGCCGCTCAGTTCTTCCTCTTTATCTTTCTGTTTGCAGCGTACAAGGCCGCGCTCTCACCCTCTTTTCTCAAAGGATTAGACATGCCGAGTGTTGAGGGCCTTTGCATACAAAACGGCGGGGGATAAGAAGAAAGGGACCTTAGTCTGGACTCCAGGGCAGTGATTGGATACCAAGTTTAGCAGACAGTCAAAGACAACAAACAAGAGATGATTGTTTCTGACAACTGTTCATTCACCGATTATAGCTGAAGGACACAATTCAAACCTGTAGGGGTCATTCCAGATGGATAACTGTTTCAGGTTTCCAGTTTCGATATTTCACCATTAGAATACAGTTTTTTTGTTATTTCAACTATGATCAAAGTGCTTCAAGCTGCCGTGTTGCAATTGTCTTTCAATATTACTGAACATATCATTAGAAAATGAGTCATTGCATTTTAAATCAGACAGTTATTAAAAAAAATGAACTCTTTCATGATTTAAATCTTGTGATCAGTTTATTGATTTCATTAAAATGCATTTACTACAGCCATCTTTTTAGGCTTTTATAAATATTATTCATAGAACTACACTGATTTCCTATTTCTAATGCTTAATACTTGAATATTTGCAGGGCCTGATGTGTGACTTATGCAATTTACTCATGAACATTGGAGCCTGATACAAAATTCACAGCATATGAGCTAAGCTGGCTGCTAGCAGCTAACGGCGCTAAATCCATAAACAGTGCTAAAAAACGGCAGCAATGTTGACTATAGACTGTATATCAAAATGACAGCTCTCCAGAAGTGATGTCAAAACATCTTCATCGCCCCCTGGTGGCTGGCTGCAGTATAGGTCATAAATGTTGCCCACCTAGCGGGTTGTGTGTAAACAATTAAAGAACACTTTTAATAAAATTTTCCCAAATATGATTTCTGTCATTTAAGGTAGTGCTTATCCCACTGATGTATGTGTCTGGTTTTTGTGTAATTTTGGTTTTAATTAGTTATTTGATGCTATTAAAAGGGCGTGTGATGTCATGATTGACAGCTGTGTGTGCCAGTTGGTGTGCTTGTCATCGATGGTGCTGCTAACGACTGGGGCAAGGGGGAGCTAAAGGGTAGGCGCTAGGCTTTGATGCAGGCAGGCGGCCCGGCTTACAACAGCAAACGAGAGAGAAGCTCGGATTACAACACACACACACACACAAACACACGCACACACAAACTCACACACACACACACACAGAGAGAGGACACCATTACTCCACATCTTTCCATAGCAATTATTGGTTTGCGGCTATATTAATGCTCTTAGTGTCGCATACAGAACCTGTAAATACTGAAAAACAACATTTACCAAGTACAATCCAGGAAAAAGTTCAAAGTAATGCTCAAACAGCTGAGTGAGACCTAGACATAAACATTAATCTTGTCCAGTGCAGGGTACTGTACCAAGCCTCCATAGCAATGCTGAATCATCCGAAAAAGCCCCCAGCTGTCCCGAGCTCGAGCACATCAATCCTGGGGAAAAAAGGCAGAGGCCTGACAATATCAGAGGCAAGATATTGAGATCCTGTGCACACAGCTTCATTTTCCCCTCCATCTTCACAATGTTGCCTGAGCAGTATGCCGGAAAATGTGAAAAACGGCACTTCAGTTATTCCAGTTGCCAGGAGTAGTTGCCCCAAGGTGTTGAATGACTACCACCCAATGGCCTTAACATCCTCAGTAATGAAAGTATTTGAGAAAACAATTTAAAAAGCTATTCTCTGTGACACTGAAAACACCTCAGCTTCCCTGCTGTTTGCATGCAGGCACTTTAGCCCTCTTGAACCACAACTACAAACAACCGGAGGGACCGAAGACACATGCCAGGCTGCTGTTGATATGCTTTTTTTTATCACCTTTTAACGTCCCGCAACCTCGTACGCTGACACAGAATCACTCTTTCACTCTTTCTCTGGATGTCAAGCTGGATGTCGATTCCACTAGAAGTCTGCAGGGCTTTGTGCCATCTCCCGTACTGTAAAGCTGATATATGAAAGGCAATTACAAGGACAGACATATTGTTAAGATCACAGATGACACTTTGATGCTCGGTCTCCTGTGGGATGCCGACGAGGGCTTTGTTGATTGGTGTGGAGATTGTTTTCCCCGGCTTAATGCCTTTAAAACCAATGATGAAGCAAAAGACTTTAGTCGGACTTGACCTCCCTTTTGCTGTCACTGCAGTCAATGGCAATCAGTCAGTAACAATATTCAGTATACCCTGGGGATATTATCGACAAGAAATTCACCTCTGAAGCTAACACTGCCTTTACTGGGTGAGAAAAACACAGACTGAATGGTACATTGAAACACACAGGTGCATAATAGAGTGGATAGAGTATATGCTTACTAAATGTAGTGTGCATTTAATGACTTAAATTTGAAATCTAATATTGTCTACTACAGTGGATTTCCAGGCTCTTACAAGCGGTAATTATTTTAGAGGAGGTTGGCACAGGTCTAGATGCTCTGCTTAGTGCTCATTTCTCATTCAAATATTTGAAGTTCCTCAGTGGAGACCCCCCACTGCTTCCACACTGGATTTTAAAGCTACACCCATTCCAATAACGAAAACATGATTATTTTTCACATATTTCAAAGGCTAACTCTGTGCATACGGGGACTGGGAAACTGAGGAATTTACTGCTTAATGAATAAATAGTTAGACTGTCAGGTACGGGGCTAATGTGTGTGAGTATGCGAAGTGACACAGGAAGAGCAGATGGAGCCATTACAAATCTAATGTACGAATAAATTTGTTTTCTATGTGAATTAAAGTCAGTTACATAAAATTTGATTTAGAAAACTATAATTGCAATATCCATCTCTCCAGCACAGTGGCATCCCCAAGGGAGGGTCAAGGGGGCCACAGCCTCACCAGCACAATTGGTGACAATAAGAGTGTAAAAATAAGAGTGTATGAATGAATTAATTGTCATCATTAAAGGGAAAGAAAATGAAACAAAGCAGCAAAAGCATCATATATAATCTGACCAAGTTTGTGAATCACACACAAAAGTAAATATCATGTACAACTGAAAGAAGAGACCAAAATAAATAACAATTAAACAAACATATTTGCCATCTCTTCCAGGCTTTTGCGACAAAATTGGCAAACCTAAACACATCAAAATTAAACAGCCACTTGGTTACCTGAACACTAAAAATATCAGGGTTTAGATGAGCCATTTCCTGGAATATAAGCTCTTTTAAGTCATCATAGTTTGTGCATGATAAAAGAGGATGCAAAGGTGGTATCTTGCATCCATTGGCACCAACCATGTTGACATAGCTTATCAATAAAAAGGAAGTTGACCCTTTGGGCCCTAAGTCTTTTTTTGAGTATTTTTTACTGCCTTTTAAGCTCATATCACAGTCATTATAAAGGCTACATACACATGCTACATCTTGTGTTTTTTCAGGACAATCTGGGCTATCCAGATTTGCCACCATTACATGTCCTTCTATGTGCCTGTATTTTATATTAATTTTTATATCAATGAAAAAAAAATCTGTGTTACTAAATTCTTACATTTTTACATGTGTCTCGCCATAGCAAGTTGGAAGTTGACATATTCTGCCATATATGCAGAGGGAAGACTCTCTGGAATCTGGCAATATAAGACATTCTGTCACTTCACAGTTGTCCAAAACATGTGTTTCATGCCAGGCGGACGTAAGTGCCAGTATTTTTTCATTATTTTGTTTGCTTTGACAAATGTTTGCGGAGAAAATCCATAGAGAAGAACAGGTGTGAATTTGGACGCACTTTGCCTTCAAATAGGCCCATACAGTTAAATAATGCTCCAAATTTAGACTAATTTAGCAATGGAACAGCTGGTATGGCCATTTTCTAAGGGGTCCCTTGAACTCTCACCTCAGCATATCTGAATGAAAATGGGTTCTTTGGGTACCCATGAGTCTCTCCTAAACTTAAGAAGGCTTGTTCCCAGTATATGTTATGTTCCTTACATTCAATGAACTCAGATTAAAAGTAATATTAACTGTAAAATAAGAAACCAAAGTATATCAGTATGTCATTCATTAACTCTCCATATTTACATGCCTCCTAACTACCTTATACATTTCAACAGCATAATCGAAATCTTGAAATTCAGTTATGGCTTTTGTTTTTTGTGTGCTGCCCAAAACTTTTTTTTTTTTTTTATGGTAATGAATAATTTTTTTTTGGTTAAAACACCATAACCATGAGTGCTTAACACCAAATACACAGCCAAAGAAAGTGAAAGGAAGCATTTGGCTTCAGTGGATTTTGTAAGGCTAAGACGGCTATTTGAAATACAACACAGTAGGCCATCATGTATGTATGTGTATGAAAACAGATGTCAGGCATGTTGTATGCTGTAATTTGGAGCTTTGGTGCATTTCAACAGTCTACCACGAGTCTCATTTAAAAAATGTAATACAACTGCAAAACTAGACTGTAAAATCATTTTATATTCATTCATAAAAACAGCTGATCCTCAGAAACACAACTATTCTACATAGCACCCTAAAACTGTTGGCGTGTGTCCGGGGCTGAGGCTTAAGGCTGGTGGGACACGCTTCTCTTAGTTGCTCATCATGTGCATGAGTGTTAGAGGCATTTGCGTGGCTTGTTTCATTCAAACTTGTAAAAATATGAGCATAATTTTTGCTTGTGCATTTTAAAATTTTCAATCAGCTTGTTTTATGCACATGGATTTCTCTGTAGAGGGTTGCTGTTATTTCTAATTATGCACCAATACACCAGAGCAAATTCTTTGTGTCTGAAAACCTGTTTGGCAGTAAATCACAGCTTCTGATTCAGGGGTGCAAGATGTGTTGATGGGAGGTGTCAGCTCTGCACTACACCTTTACATGTTGACAATAATTCCAGCCTGAAGCCTGGGAAGTGCTTCTATGCGGGCAGCATGAGAGCAAACCTGCCCATGTGTCCTCTACCAGCCTTCGGGGCATTTTGCGCAGACCAACAGAGACACGTATCTTCTGAGAGACAGCCTCATTCCTACCACAGCTCCATCGCTGGGATGTTGTGAATTGAAATTCTGCCTCCTGAAGTGCCACCCCTACAAACTCGCTCTTCCTCCAAATCAACCCTCGCTGAGATGTGCACCTGCAAATCATTTTTTCCCCCCTTTTCTTCACCAGGTGCAACTGAACACCTGTAACAGCAGCTTCTACAGGTTCACATCTGAAGCCAATTGAATTACCATGAATAAGTAAGCAGCATTTACTGAAAAAATGTTTTGGCATGGTACCTAACGGTAGCAGCTGGAGTGACAGAGAAAAAGAGGGAGCATGTCCCACGCTGGAGGAGTCTTTGGTTCTATTGTAGCTCACAGATCAGCACACAGCGATAAACGTGATAATGATCAAACCTGTTCTCCCCCTCAGATCAAACTGAGCTGAAATAATGCCATAAACAGTGTTCATGTGAGTGAACTGGTTTGTAACACATGCGTGATTTTGCACAAATCTGATGCTCTAATTTCATCATCTTCCACGTCTGTCTCGTATAGGTTGTGCAGTCACTGGTTCAAAGTACATACTGCATATATTGGGACATTAATGGCTCTCAAAATGCCAAAGTGAATTAGCTTCTTTGTATAAATGCACAGCACATTTTTTGCATATCCATCTGTTTTTTCCACACAATTTCCAATTATCTCTGCTTAATGCGTCATAACAGCTTTCTATTGATTGGTACTCCAGCCCCCATGCTTAAATCATTCTGGTCTCAGCTTTTAAATAATAGCACTCCTCTGTTTAAGTCCTCTCTGCAGTGATAAAAAAAAAAATAAAATGGGCAAAAGGGTAGGTGGGAAAATGCTATTTTGTCTATTTTTAGCCCCATTGGTGTACTGTTTGTATCACATAATGCAATGCAACGGCCAAATACTTCCTCTGCGCTGCACCTCATGTACCACTGTTTTCTTTTTCTTTTTTTGTGTAAGATTCTTGGCCCAGTATCTTGTGTGTCAAAGGCTTTAAAGCAGCTAAAGAGATTATAGAGCACGCCGCCTTGAGCCTCCAGTCTAAATCTTAGTCTGTATCCACCAAACGCATTCAGACAAAGACATTGCCGTTCTAATGATATCACAGCTCTGAGGGATATGATAGATCTGTATCAACAGACGAGACAAAACAGCAACACACTGTACGCTTTCCACGATTTATATGTACAGAATAGCCATATAAACATGTCAGCTTTAAAGGAATTCTTCACCCACAGACTATTTGTATATCAGTTAGTCATGCAGTGCTACCTTGAACTGGTGGAGAAAACTTTGTTTTCTTACATGCCTCCTTGGGAAACATATTGATTCACTGATTGATTGTGGTCCATCTTTAACAGCAGCAAAACTATATCAAAGCATCCATTTACAAACTCTCACACAACTCGTGCAGTGTAATGCAAGTCTCATTTATCCAGTTGCATGCTCAGTACTTCCCAAACACATGCGGGGGAATTGATAATATAATATTGATATCAAAGCCATTATCAATTCTGCTTATTGGTCCCATTCTTTATTGTTTCCCTTAGAGAACCCTGATTAATTTTCTGTGTGAGGTAAAAACAACTGTCAACACAACTGTTTTATTATCTCTGAGGCTAAACACAGTGTAGATGAAACGAGAGAGTGTTTGCACACTGTCGACACAAACAAGCACACAAACTGTCACTTAAAACAAAGAAGCAGCTCTGTCACACACACAGTTTTGCACGGATGCCACTGTGGTTATTTTATAATTGCACATACTGATTTTTGCACTGCACATGCAGCACACTATAAGTTACGCTGTACGGTCTTGAAGTAGCATAGTTGTTATTGTTGTCACGCTTTGGACTGTTTCTTCCTCTCTGCTATAACTCCTTCTTGTTGCAAATTCCAAGCAATGGAAATGCAAGAATTAGACTGTGCTTTGGGATGCACAACTGTCAGGAAAGCATGCCAGCGTTGATAAAAGGAATTGATACTCTCGGAGGTAAATGATTCTGATGGTTGCAGTTTAGAACTGGTTGTCATCCTCATCTTTACACATGCATTTCCTCTAAGGGAGCATAGAAAAGTTTCACTTTCAGTTCAGTTTTAAACAGTAAGCTTTCAGCAAAATTGATGTATTTGTGCAGTACTGGGCATACGACATACAACAGATGTTTCGATATGGTTTTGCTGTTGTTTAACATGGTCCCCAATCAATAAGTTAATCAATACATTAGTTTTCTGTGGAGGCATCTGAGCAAAACAAAATTTCAATTATGAATTCATGGCAACACAGCATGACTAATGTCATTTTGTGGATGATGTATTCCTTTAGCAAAAAGGCCCGCAAAGATTAAACATGTAAATAAAATCTCGCCTATAAACGTGGTAATAAATTTGCTAATAAGGACAACCTCATAATACAGAGGTCACCGTGTCCCCTTTGCCAAAATCCAATCAGCGGTGTCTGTGATATTACATGTGACACGTGGAGGAATAAATGAATGATGGAGCACCTCCCTTGGCTTGATCAGTGTAATTTGGAAAACGTAATGGTGGGATTCATTACCAGATCAGATGAATAATTAAACAAACTGACAGGAATGTGGTCCAAAGCTGCCACGGCAGTGAAATCAGACCACAAATCAATAATAACGCATTTACCAAACAGCTATCCGTGCCTCCCAGCTGCAACTGAAAACAGACGGTCCAACATCATTACACCCAGAACCAAAGAACTCATGCATGGTATTTAAAAACGATGGCCACCCACCATTACAAAAAGATAAATCAGTAACTGTACCAGCAAGAAAATTTATGGACACCTATAGAAGCAATCATGAATTTATTGAGTATAAAAGCCTCTCCACCGTGTCCCTGAAATGTCTGACCGCTGCGGGGGATTTCCACCTTGACCTTTTTATTCCCATCTCTGAGCTGCTGCTGCTGGTGGACAGTAAGTGCTCCGGCAGTCTGTGAGTTAGTCTGAGAAGCAAAACACGGCTCCCCTTCAAAGTCATATTCATACCGACCATGCATTTCGGAGGTTGTGAAAACTAGAGAGAGTAACTGCTTTTTATTAGCCATTCCTGTGGGCACAATTTACAGGCTATCCAGCCAGTCTCAAACAAAGTCCTATAATGAGCTCATACAGAACAAATGGGAGGTAGTAATGGCTGCGCGGGCAAGACAGCATACATTTAAACATCATCCCGTTTAATGGGAGATGAATTGTTATTTTTATGGAATCTACAAAGTAATGTTGTTTGTAATTGAACCGCACAGTGTAAACAAAGGGCTGCACCACCGGTTAGGGTCAAGAGAGGTAGTTTTAAAACCAGCAGACATTTGCTGTTAAATTTCATACAATTTCAAACAACCATCGAGTCAAAGAAGCTTGCGGCAAACAAAAAAAAAAGCTTAATTGTGCGATCAAATCTGTGGCTCAGTATTACGAGAACAGCTGTCTCTTACCCTTGAAGCCAAAGCAGTCATTTCCAGCCACACTTTTACCTTTCCTCTGCCCTTAAAAACCCATTGATCTGGTGACCATCACCCATAATGCAATTGGAGGAAGAGATTTCCCACCCAGCCAGACCATAATAGCACTTTAATCACATCTGGTTCTTCAGGTGTCTTGACTGTGTCTGTGACAAGGTCTCTGGAGACACAAAACTGAATAATGTGTTTAAATACCTCTGTCACATTAGCTGCAGCCGTATATTCCAACACTGACACATCCCACCCTGCCATAAAACATGGCATTTATGAAGGTAATGTGATGTCACTTTGTTTCTCAGTTGGAAAAATGTGAGGGTTTTTTTTTAGTTTGCAGGGAAATCACGCATTGTTGGTTTTACAGGTTTGCTGTTAATTCCCATGCGGCAGATGTGGGAAATTAGCAAATCTGATACAAATCAGCTTCTAGGTTTTTATGGAGAATGGAAGTGTAATGGAGTTAGATTCAGAGGTTACTCTTGCATGTGCTTGGTTATAATGAAATGCACTTGATTGTAAAATATTCCCTGAACATGTATTTCATTATTTGTTGCACCTTGAGCCAACGCTGCTATGAATAGAGCCCCAGTGTCTTTTGTACACGAGAGAGAACACGGATAAAAAAGGTCAAACCTGATTGCTCATGGGTTTAACACTGGTAATTTCTCCTCTCACTGAGGCTCATTTGGGTTTGAATGCATCAGATGAAGACTGGGTATGGTAATAAGAAATTATGTATGTTCAAACCGGAGTCAAAGAGTGTCCATCCAAAGTGTTTCTTAACAACTCCAAATTGCAATCAGACAGTCGTCAAAATCAACTTCCAGCATCAAACGGTTGGCAGTCGGTATCATCTGAAGCTTAGCTGGCATCCACAACAAAGTGTCTTTTTATGTTGAAAGAATACAAATGCTTTGTCGCTCTATGATTGTCTCCCTCACACCGCCAATCACTGTGTTTTTATTCTCACCTCTCAGCTCCGCGGAATGCAAATCACTCAGGACTTTTGAGACTGATTTGTTTACTGTGAATAAGTAAAAGGACGACATCTGCAAAGCGGGATCATTATAATCTTAGTGATTCGTCAGTACACAAGGTCCCTTTCAGATTTAGGATCTTTCAAAGAACATCAGCTGTTTTTTCACTTGTGAGCAATGCTAATCAAAATTGTCTGCATTTGTTTATACTGCCAATCATCTGTCAAGATCATCTGTAATATCCTTTACTTAAGTGTATCTGCCTGTTTGACTTTTGGCATTTCGTCTAACTCCATCAAAAAGTACCAAAATACTGTTGACACGTTCTGTTGTGTCTTTTTTAATCTTTCTGTTTTTATCTCAACAAAGACACCGTAGAAAGTCTTAACGCGCCTCTTGTTTATGTATTTGCTGAATCAAAAGTAAAAGCAGTAACACTTTAATTAATGTAAAACTGTGAGACTAAGTGAGTGTGCTAAAAGTATTGGACATTGATTGACAGATAGCACCTTACCCGGCTCTTACACTGAAGCTGATGAAAGCGTGATTAGTCTGGATGACACTCAGCTTGTTGAGCTGAACACCTCAACAGAATTAGATCTGACAGTTGCATTTCTGTAAGACTGGTGAAATGGGCTAATTTAATCTCATCCTGTTGTCGACAACACCCGTCCCAAACTAAATGATTGATCCTGGGCAAATTTCGAAAGGTAATTAATTTTTTTTCTCGTAGATTGCAGATAAATTACAATTCCTTGACAACACACATCCAGCACTGAACCGAAACTTGTGACTATTTCCTCGAAGAATAAAACTTTTTCACTGTCTTTATACTATTTTATTCAGACAAAGCGCAGCCATGAGATTATGTGTGAATGAGAAAGGCTATAATTGAGGCCACGATGGCTGAGTGTGAAACCAAGTCAGACTCCAAATGACTTCCAGAGGCTTTTGTGCTCATGGGAATGTGGCCACAGTGTTTCGGAAACAAAGTAAGAGCCTCCATTGTCTGTTGACTGCTGGACAGGAAATTAGGCTGGGCATCAAAATCTGCATGCCGGGATGTTAATTGTCTCTCCCAACACTCAAACACACAAGCTGATTTTCAGAGGATTAGTAGCCTTGTTACAGATCATATATCCAACCTCTTATTAAATGCGGATTGGCCGCTGTGGCTGGGCTCCCAGCCTGCTCTGAGCAGGACAGGGTTGCCTCGGCACCAAGCCAGCAGAGTAATATTGTTTGGTGCGGGGACATAGGGAGGGCATGTCTTACCTGTAACATTCAATTTAATTAAATCATCACCCTGCATTCCATCGGACAAACTGGTGTTTATTAGTATTGTTGCACTTGTTCTCACACTTTACGGAGCAGATAAGTCAAAATGAGGTTGCTATAGTTGCCAAGACATTCCCCAAAGGTGTATGCGCTGCTCTCTTATCGTGTCTGTGCAATCTGTTCAATTTGCTGTGGGACTGAAAGTTGGAGCTGAGATGTTTTTTGGCTGTCATTTTGAATGTGAAGTCACGTACGGTATAGTGAGCAGTTTTGGATGGCGTAGGCTTATTTTTGCCACATAAAGCTTTTCTTTGTGTGTCACGCTGGCTTATGGTTTGCTCCTTCACAGCAAAATGGACTAATGTTTGACTGCTGGTCCATCTCAATACCCACACTTGTAGTGTTTGTGAGAGGTCAAGTGCAGAGGCAGAGTTGTTAGAGCTGGGTGGGAGGTTGGGGTCCTGGATCTCCAGCTCTAAACATTTTCTCAAAAGCCCCATACTTTCAGTTTTGTGTCCTTCAGATAATAATATATGGCCATGCTGTTGGCCAAAACATTCAAGCTGTACCTGACTCAGATATGTCAGTGGAATCAGATTTGGCTGTTCAGCATAAATATTGGACTTTTGTTTGTTTTTTTCCACATAGAGTTTGAACACGATTGAGCGGGACATTCAGTATGACAGTGACATTCACATAATGTAGCAAACAAGCTATCTAAGCAAACGACAGATTGGATATATACAACAACATTTTCTGCTGACACTACATACCAAACAAAACCTAGCGACTGCATTGTACAAGTTAGCTATACAAGGTAGCTGTGAGCTATAAATTCACCACTTACAAGCAGCTGCCTCTGTGTACACAGCTGCCTCTGCAGCTAAATGTGGGGACTGAAACAGCAAAAACAGTACTAAAGGGGTGTCGGTAGCGCAGTGGATAATGCCGGCGCCCCATGTACAATGGCGATGCTTCGCTGCAGCGGTCGCAGGTTCGACTCCAGCTTGCAACCATTTGCTGCATGTCACCCCCCGCGCTCTCTCTCCCCAGTTTCACTCTATCCTGTACATAAAAGGCAAAAAGACACATTGCCCAGTGCAGTAGGTGCTGGACCAAAGAAACATCTGGCAAAGTAAAACACAAATAGGTCTGCACACCAACTAGTTCCCTTTAAGGTTTTCAGTGCAGAGTGATGTTTCAAGCCACATGGATCTTCCTCAGACTTCTGATACATGGCCAAAAACCACCATTTTAAATAGTGCTGCCTGAGCCAGTCTTGTGACAGACCACACCTGTAGCCCGTATTCATAATGTAAATAAGTTGAGAAAATAGATATATGGTACCTATATCGTACCAAAACTACTTTGGAACAATATATGAGGGGAAATATGAGTATGTACACATTTTTCATCCCACATATATATATAAATATTATAAAATTACTTGACAGAAACGTCCCCAGAAGCACACTGCACACTGACTGACAAAAGAAAGATTGCTCCACTTGAAGAAAGCTCAGTCTCCAACTGATGCTTTGAACCTCCAACTTTCAGGTGTCAACCTTTATACAGTTGAATAAATGTCCTATTGGCTGAAAATTCCATTCACAGTATGAAGACTGCATTTACTTAGCATTTTGGGGGATCTTTGATCTGCAATTAGAGCAGCCAAGATTATTATGGCATAGCTTTCATTGTGTGAACTCTACTACAGCATGATCAAACGATAAATAATGTTGTTTATGTAGAATTCCTACCTTATCTATGATATGTAACTTAAATATAGTAACAACCTCTGTTAAGGTGGCAGAAGTGACAATTAGTCATCCTCAACACTTGTTGTCTCATGGTTACGGAATGATGAAGACAGTTGGAGAATAATTAGATACAAAATAAGATGCAGGCACTAGAGGATAATTTTTTTCTTGACAATTATCATGTTTTTGCCAAATGATGTACATATTTTTTGGCATTCAATTATCTCAAATGGTTGAGATAACCAGCTCTTAACATATGGACCAACAAACTTTACCATCTCATTGGCAGAGGTAATAAAGAGTCCCTTAAATCTTCCCTACAAAGAGAACTAAGCACTCTTAATGTGCTGTAAAGAAACCTCTTTTTGCACTGTAAAATCAATTAATCTGTGTTCACAGCATCAAATGCCATGTAGAAGCTTTGCTCTTGTTTATGATCATGTATCAATTGATCAAAAGTATTGAAGCAGTGGTTTATTAAGTGCAACATGGAGCAGCTTTCAAAAGACACTGTTAGTTCTGCTGGGTTTGGTGTACTGTAGGTGCTAGGCTTTGAGGATGTCTCTGCCATGCTTACACACACACACACACACACACACACACACACACACACACACACCTACACACACACACACACACACACACACACACACACACACACACACAGATACACTTTCCCTTGAAGGAAAGTATGGCCATGGTTAAATTGAGATACTTTCTAACTTCAGTTATTGGCTGTTTTAATTTGGTATGTTATGCTATGAAATGACGGTGGGGAATAAATACACAAAATCACAAGCAATCACAGGATTCATGAGTGTGTGCACACATGCCTCTAATGTTTTGTGTGTTTGCATCATTTGTAAGCATTTGTTTGTGCGCGTGTGTCCAAGCATTACAGAGGGAAGAGAAGCATTCTCCTCTCCAGAGAGCGTCAGACTGACATCAAAGCCATGCAAATAGAATCGATGCGGTGTGTTTGGTATTGATTTGGCCCCTTGCTGGGAAAAAAGATTTGTGTGCTTTAGTGTGTGTGTGTGTGTGTAGATGCAGTTGTTTGTAAGCCATGTCCCCACTTCCCTCTCTTTTGCACAGCGTTAAGGTGAGTGTGTGTGAATGCATGTGTGGCGGGGCCCAAGCTAACTTAATGATGTTTAAAGGTCATGCAAGCTTTAGCAAGCACAGCGCAGAGGCTCCAGAGATTGCACAAAGCCCAGCGCAGACACAGCATGCTGTTCAGCATGTTGTCCCTCTTCATGTTCCAGTCTTTTCAGGCAACGTGAACAACAAGAAAATAATTGTAATCTTTGTAAAGATTTTGGATGCTGCAGAAAAACAGGAAACAAACTCTCCCGTTGGCTGTTTTCATTCACCGGTCACATAAATGTTGCAAATAAAGAAAATGGAAATTAGGTGCAACTTCACCCAAATGTAAAAAAACAACCCTGAAAAAAAGTGTCTGATAAAAACAAAGGTAACATTTTAATGTAGTCTGGGTAAATGCTCAGCTGATTTCAAAGCTCTGTCTTCCTCAAACAGACTCAGTCACTGCATATTTGATTAGCGCTCCCAGTGATGCGGTAATATTTATATACAAATCAGTTGTACAGTTTTGATATTGATTGCTGTGGGTGAAAACATTCTCTTCTTGCCAAAGAATAAAAAATTCGGATGAGAGAGCGAGCACAGAGTTGCTCAGCGGTGTGGAGGGGAAACAATGAGCAGGCGTGATGATTTTATTTTTTGACAGCCTCTAACTGTGTAGGCGGCAGCGGCTTAGGTGAGCAGCCTGATGTGCGTGCAGGGGGAAATGTGCAGAGATGAATGAAAGCTCGGGAGACCTCAGCAGCTTGAGTTCAGGGAATCTCATCTATTTTCGTTACTTACGTCTGGATTGATCGATAAAGGGTGAAAAAAAAGACGTCTGTGTTCCCTTGTTCTGAAGTTTTTTTGCCTCCTTTTTTTCGATGTTGAATACATAACTCGCCCGTAACATTCAGTCTAAAGATAATTTCCCTTTGAAATCTTGAACTGAGCCACTACTTCACATTTTGCTATAATTGTAACCAGAGAAGCATCATTTCTGCTGTCAACACCTGCCGACACGACACTTCCCTGGTAACAAGCTCCCTCAATAGCTCCGGATAACTTTTGCTATTTTGATCAATTTGACCTTTCGGAGAATTCAAACACCATTTCAACACAGATTAGTAGCAAGGCGGGGTTATTAAATGTGTTATCAGCGCTCACACAGGTTGAGCACATCCTGTGCATATCCAGCGAGGTAGGAAATAATCACTTTTGATAGAATTTATCTTCAATTTCCTCATTTCCTGCTCTGTCTGACTGGAGGGGAGCGAAAGGAACCCGGCGTGACGTTTGATCCTGCGCAACACGGGGAAATTGAGATGACAAAAAGAGGCATTGGCGTACACATGCTTGCACTCAAAACACGCATGCTTGTTCTGTGAAAATACTGTCAAACAGACTGACATTTACGCCACGCTACGAGTTCTTGGAGGCACATTAAGAGGACATATGGGTGTGTATGGCTTGCTATGAACCTACAATTTTACAGTGAGATGATGTGACACGGTATCTGAAACACATCTGTGCAGGATCCCTGAAGCAGGTGAAATTCAGACACAAGGCTCATGAATGACTCATGGCTCTTCACAGCACTGCGAGGATGGCTGGTGGAGAGTTAGGTGTCCTTAAAGCAACATGTCAGGGTTTTTGAGGTCGCCTGTCGGCCAACTCACCTGCTAAATGATTTTCTGCCCAAATCACAGGGAGAAAACAAATACAGTGTTTGGCTTTTATGCGTTGAGAATTTGAAATATCTGCCACTGAGATTTCTATCTCCAGTTCAGCTCAATTGATGTGAATGGCGTTTTATTTGTGAAGGCTGAATCACCAAAAACAAAATACATGAAAAACTCCATAAACAGCATTGCTGTTATTTCAAATGACACCCACACCTGACCTGTCAACAGTTTTCACTGGAACTATTTTTTCAGTAAAAAGTAGTTTTAATAAAAAACTCACAGTGATGTCTACTTATCAGCAGTAAGTGAATACAAATGTATTTTTTTCTATTATTATTTAGTTGAACTTCCTCTTTAAATGATGAAATTATAGATATTATTGATGATAAATGTAATTATTAGCATATCTTAAACCTCTGTTCTTCAGGCCTTTACATTCATTGAAATACAGGGAAACAGTCCAATCATATTTCATATGAATTTTACCTCCCACACAAAAACTGCCAGACTTGGCCATACATCATTTACCACGACTTGCCATTTAGCATTAGAGCTTTTACGAATTTCATTTTCTCAGTTGCGAGATTATGCTTACCATCACTCAACACACTGTAGAGTGCAGCCTTTTCAAGGTGGTGTGTACTGTGAATTATTATTACTTAATAACTGCCAATGCATTTTACTGTGAGCAATATCATCAAGTCCCTTGCAGTCCATTCATTTCCTTTAGAGTGGAGTGGTGAGCTAATGTCAGCTGATGTGTGAACAGTCAGCAGGCTTAATAAATGATCAGATTTTAAAGCTGCCCTGATCAATATTTTTATATTAACAGTAAATCAAATGACTATTGTTTGTGTAATATAAGAGATGTTGCTTGTAGTGACAAACCCACGGAGAAATATTACCCCACTCTGCAGTTCCCTTCAGCTCTATGAAGCATATTAGAATCGTTCAGTTCATGGTTTGAATTTAAAGCCTGCAACTTAAGTGTTTTAGTTCAGTTTCACCGACCTTCTTTCAAATTGCAGCATGGAGGTATTTCCAGCAAAAAAATAAAAGTTAGAAACTAGCTGTTGAACATAGTGGAGAATGTAGCAGCTAAAGAGGTAGGTGTTTTCTCAGCAGGTGGTTGAGACCAACACGGTGAACACAGCAGAGTGAGTACTGAACTTACATATTGCTATGTGTATATTGCACACTATACTTGGCAACTTGCTTTGCATCTGCTACATGTGAACTGTAAGTCGGCAACTGTTTGCTAACATGTTTTTCAACTTTGTAGGGCTACAGTGTATCAAAATGTGACCTGCAGCTTGTTGGGAAGTTCAAAAACTAATTCATGCTGATTTTAAGTTTAATGTGAGCCATTAGCAGTGACTGAAGATTTAGATTCTGGGCAACAGTATCAATGCTATAATGTATAAGCAGCAAATTGTACTGTATTTAAACTTTTGTAGGACGCTTCAAAATGCGTGATGCATGATGCATGAACAACTTAATGTAGTTTAATAAGTAAATTATGTGGTCCAGGTAGTGCTTAGTTTAACTACCTTATATCAAATCAAATCAAATCAAATCAAAACTTTATTTATATAGCACTTTTCATACATAAAAAATGCAACTCAAAGTGCTTCACAAGATAAAACATAATAAAAAATGAAACATACAACAATAAATATACATAAAGTAATTTTAATAATATAATCATTTTTATGAGCCTATCACATCCTTTGTGTCTAAGATCATTATTTGCAAGGTAGCTCTAACTATCAGATAAGATAAGAAAATTAGATTATTTTTGCTGAAATTAAGAATTATGTATCATAAATATTACTAAAATAACTGCCTTGCTTGTTGTATGGATCCACAAACCAGTCAAGCTGCATTTAAAGTTTACATTCATGTCTATAAAAACATGAATGTATCACACACATCTTCTCTGCGGCAACACAGAAGGTGTTGACAGCCAGCACAGTTTCAAGGTAGGCACCTAAAATTAGAGTCACCAATTCAGTATCTGACCAAATGTCTCCACTTCTGTTCCTGAGATATGACGTTGAATAATGGCAAAAAAAAAAAAAAAAAAAAAATGTCGTCACTTAAACATTTTATCCTATTTGTGACGTGTGTGAAATTTTTGTCATAATTTGCACATGTATTCTTGAGCTATGGTGAAGACTATGAGCTCACATTGACCTTGACCTCTGACCTTCAAGAGACCATATTTTGATCAGTTCATTGTTGAGTCCAAGTGAACGCTTGTGCCAAATTTGAAGAAATTTCAATAAGGTGTCCTTAAGATGTTGCATTCACAAGAATGAGACAAACAAGGCCACAATGACCTTGACCTTTTACCTATGACCACCAAAATCCAATCAGTGTATTGTTCAGTCTAAATGGATGTTTGTGCCAAATTTGGAGAAATTTCCTCAAGGTCTTGAGATATCATGCTCACAAGAACATGATATCTAAAACATAATGCCCCTGGCCATGACTAACCCAAAGGAGCAACATTTGTGTTTGTGTTTGTGTGAAAGAATATGGCTGTGCCACAAAAAACATGCCTTCTCAGTTCCTTGTAAACATGGACAGTAAACACAGACAGCCTGACAAAGGTCTGGATGTGCAAACAAAATACTGTGTGTTTATGAAAAGACTCCTGCTAAGAATGAGAACTACGGATGTTGTGACACATGACTAGCTGTTCAAGTACTGCTGACTGAACTCCTTTTCTCTGTCTCTTGGCTGACCAGCTTGGGGATCCATTTGGAAATGTTAGCCTGGATTTTTCAATTAAACAAAAATAAAAATACTCTTGAAGACAAGTTCGCTCTTTGTAAATTCATCGTTAAACTGCCACCACAGTACACAGTTACTTGGCCATAACAGCTGATTCTGAAAATAGAATTATCTCCATGAAGTAGCAATACTTTCAAATTTTACATCAGCACAGACCTAAGGGAACTTTCTTGAACTTTCCACCTTCGGCCATGAGCAGCAGGGAGGATGTTTACCACTTACCACAGAGATGACTTTTTATGTTGTTAAAGCTTTCCACTGATCTGCGTGAAGTATTGGAGAAGCTTCGGGAACAAACGTTTTAAAAAGCAGTTGAATAAATACTTTGTATCGACTAAGGAGCAGTCTGAAGTATTTCATGTTTGTTGTCAGATAATGCTGCCTAATTAGCGCTTGTCAGACGCAGAAACTGTGCTAACTCATCAAGTCGATGCAATGTTATGATGATTTTAAATACAAAAGCAGCAAATATGAAAAAACAAATTATATTTACATGAGAGCGCTGCACAGAAGCAAACAAATCTAGCTGATGGCAGATTGTATGTCCACAAAGTTGACCTGCAATCTAATCTCCTCAGTCTGATTGATCCGTCAATCCAACTGACATTTAAAATCAGTTGACACAATTTGAAATAACTTCACCCAATCTGAGTATGATAAATATGAGCTGAATATCAGACCTAGGATGTGCAAAGACATTGACTCAGTCTTATCATTGTAGTGAAGTTCATGGTCAGCCTGTTGTTGCTGCCATTACAGCATGCAGAGCATCCTGACATTACTTTGTGTGCACCCAGCCTTCAGGTCTTGAGTCTCGCCTTGAGATGTGAACAAGTGAGATGGGAGTAAAAGAAATACACCAGAGAGCAATATGGCCACAGTCGGTGACAGACGGGAAATGATTTATGTTGCTTGTAGCTGGTGGTGAAGAAGAATCATGACAATCTGCTCTATCGGCAATCACTGTGGCAAGATTGCGTGGAAGTGTGATGCATGTAAGTGGCTTAATGAAATTATTCTGATAATCATAATCAGTGTGAAAATGCGGTTGTTGGGTTGGCTATTGTCTCTCTCTGGAGAGGCTAATATACGGCTTCTATCAGACACACACACACACACACACACACACACACACACACTTACACTGTTTTTGGACTGTTAGCTGAGGCCATACATCACTGGATTGCACAGCTGTCCTCTGCCGCACCAGTAAATTGATGCTAATGCAATTAGCTCTGTTGCCTTCATCTCAACTCCACTCTGAATCTACCGGGAGTGAGAGGAGGTGTGTGTGTGTGTATGTCTGTGTGTGTGTGTGGGTGGAGAAAAGATCTAGAGGAAAAGAACAGACCTCCGGATCTAATTAGGGGAAAGGCGTTAACGGGAAATGGGTTCGGAACACAGTCAAACTGCCCATATTTCAGGAGAAAGCCATACATTTTCACAGATATGAATATTGCAACGACGAAGTCTGTCCTCGCAGCAATAATCAAAGTAGTCTGGAGTCTAAGAGCTGTGTAAATACCATCAGGTGAATATACGGCGACAATGAGTCACTGATGCAAGCTCACCAAATATTACACGGAGGATTAGCATGTGAGTGTGTATTTTAGGCTCGTTGGTTGGCAGCTATAATGCCCCGCAGCATTACACCATTTCCAGCCTCAAAACATTAATTATGATAAGCATATATGGAGACTATGGATTATTACGACTGTCTTGCAGATGAAAACAAGTCTATTCATCATGGCGTCAATACAGGAAATGTGAATGTGAAGGTGTCAGAGGGCTGAAGGAATGCCGAGCGCGCACATTGACTGAATGCGATGGCTTTGTGTTCGCAGAACAGAAAAATTGAAAATGAGAAATGGAAAGAGAAAGAGATGTTTGAAAAATGTTTCAAATGTAAGGAAACATTTGTGTTTCCCTTCCAAAGCACGGGCTAAAGGTTAGCTCTGCAATTCTGCCAAAGGCCAGATTTTATGAGCCAGAGTTTGCCTGCAGTTGGGTGCACCAGCCACCATCCAGAAGAGCAACATTCAATGATAATGTGATCGACTGAATCAGAATCAGCTTCAGTGGCCAAGTATGTGCACATACAAGGAATGTAATTCTTTTGTTGCTCTATGTACAAACACAGAACAGGCATATGGCTTAAACCAAGGACAGCAAAGCTTAACAAGGTGAACATGAACACTTGATGTATATATATATATATATATATATATATATATATATATATATATATATATATATATATATGTGTGTGTGTGTGTGTGTATATATAAATACATACAACACAATGAAGTTTGTAAACAGTAGTACAATAGTGCAATGTTGCAGAGTACAAATGGTGCTGGAGTAAATATAAAGTGATTAATGTAACGGGTTGCTTTATTCAACAAGAGTTGAAAATTAGTAATAGCTAAAAACTTTGTGCAGCACATCAGCTCCATGCTCAGTATTAGAACTAAGTTAAATTGCATGGCCCCTATCAAATAAATATACATGAGGTGGATGGATATGACACTTTATGCCAGATATGGCACCAAGTCATTGATCTGCAAGTCACAAGTCCGAGTCCAAGTCAGGTCCAAGTCTTTACACTCAAGTCACAAGTCTGTACAGAAACTGAGTTTAAAGTCCCAAACAAGTAATAGTGCGCCCTTCACCAAATGTAATTCCATTTTAACATCAGAAAAATAATGTATTCAATTTATAAAAATTATGAACGCTCTATAAAAAGTATACTTAATTGTTGCAGTAGTTAGCATTTAGACGCTTTGCTTAACTAAAGACTGATGTCTTTCTCCCTGATTTTGTGTTTAGATGGACGGATACAATTTCAGAGTTTAAAAAAACTCCCTACGTTGCAGAACCAATAGTAAATCCGCAGCATGGTCCTTCGGTGGCTCGCTGAACTCTTGTGCTCGTAAATATAGTCCGACTAGAAACACGTGTAGTGGTACAAAATGGCTCAAGTCGCTGTAAGTCCTTCATTTCCATAATCTTGTGGCCTGAGCAAATATTTGATAAAACGGAGTTAAATCTCTCAGCTTCCATTTTCAAGCTCTCTGTGTGTTTTTTGCCTTGAGGACGAGAAAAGGGGGAGCGCACATTTTTTTGGCCTCCAGTTTTTAAAAAATCTGCGTCCATACGAGTGGTGTAATAAAAATACCTCCATCCACATTATACTGCAAATTCCACTATCAAGCAATGTAATACTCATGCCAAAGCAGTAGGTGGCAATATAACTCCTAACTGTAAGGCCATTGTAGCCAATCAGAAGGTAGTAAAACGTCATTACCGGAAAAACAACAACAAGTGTACTATTATGCAGCAGGAGCAGCCTCTGTAATAGCACACTCTTGCACCTCTGCTGCTGGATGTGGTTGAGTAGTTAGTTGTATGATACAGCCATAAAGTGCTGATATGTTGCTAAATAGTAGTAGTATTTTGTTTAGGTCCATCCTCAAATCGTCGCGCACACTGGATCGGGTAATAACACAGCTGTTTTCTCTTTACGTCGCACACTGTGATGTCATACAATGGAGACGAGACAAAATAATTCTGGTTATCCTGTCCACACATGACTGCTGACACCGGACTTTTCCAAAAAAGTTCACCCTGGACTCCGGTTACAAATAACTCCGGTTACAGGGGCCCAAAACTGCGGTTACGTGTGGATGAAAGGCCAAACCGTGAGCAAAGAGTCACAGTTTTATAAATATTGGTGTGGACAGCCCCTAAGCGTCAACTGGCTGGGAATTAATAGCGTTAATGTTGGTTGATTCCGGGAATGAACTGATTTGTGGCACATATTTAAAAAGAAAACATACTTTTAAATTTTTGGACTCAGGGGAAGGTATCAAGTATTCTCAAGTCAAAAGGCTCGAGTCCTAGTGAAGTCACAAGTCATTGGTGTTAAAGTCTGTGTTGAGTTGTAAGTCATTTTTGGTTCATTTCAAGTTGAGGCTACAGCCATCAAATTTGTGACCTGAGTCCACACCTCTGGAATATATACAGCATGCTTGGATTATGTTTGACTGCGTATCATGCCGATGTTAAAGGACAGCTTTTTTGGCCGGTGCCTGACTCCGCAAGTCACTGCCCAAGCACCACATTTTGACAACCTCGACTGGCTTGTATGTATTTACACTATAAAGTGTATGTGTTTACTGGTAAAGTGTGTGTTACAATGTTGATCCACTGGTGAACTGGTGTTAAATGTGTATCATATTGACGTCCTGCAGAATGAAACTGGCAGATAATGTTCTGTGGCGCCTACCAGAGGAAAGAAGTTGGAATAGGTTGTGCTCAGAGCGTGAAGGGTCTGCAGTGATGTTATAAAAACAGATGAGGAATGTGGTTGCGGCTGTATGCACAACCGTTCGTTTCAGTCATACTGCAGCTTTTCCTGTCCCTGATGCCACAGCAGTCCAGTGATGCTCCATGATATGATCTGAAGTTGGCTTAATTCAATTAAATGCGGTATTACAGGCCAGTAATGCTCAACCAGGAAACCACTCATAAATTAAACAGCCTAATTCATCTCCTCTTTTCCACACACTAAATTTAATTTATTCAAAACATTCTCTGCAGTGGCAGCCAGAGCCCCCGAACAGTAAAGAAATGGCAGCTCAACCATCCAAAATATTAGGCATCCTGGCTGCTCGTGATGGATTTTTTTACACTTAGTAATTACATTTTTAACACAACCGCTTCCCAAAAACACATCGGTTTTGTTTTCAAGTTCACGCTAAAGGTGTCCTTCTTATCACTGTGCCACCTTCTCTCATTTGCCTCCCGTTCGGCTAAAAAAAACAACAAATCCTTGTCACAGACACATGCACACCCATGCAAAACTGCCCCCTCCCGCCCTTATCTCAGAGAACTGCCATTGCCAAAACCCAGAAATGTATTTGAAATGTGGGTTTAAGAAAAAATAAATAACACCTGTCATCTTTGCAGGCTCTCTCCTCCTTCAGAAAGTGGGGCATCTGTTGAGGTGATGTCTTTATAGTGGAGCTGCGTGTCTGATTAAAACGGATGGCACTCTGTCAGGCACTCTCTGTGTCCTGAGCAAGTTTTTAATTAGTTTACGATAAGAGACCTTTTCCTTTATTCCCTCCAGTTATTGAGCTAGATCATATCAACAGCAACAAAAAGGAGGCAAGCGCATTTGGGAGGATGCCCGGCTTTCTTCGAGAAGAGTTTTTGAGGTGTAAAGGGAAAGAAGCAAACCCCAGCTGTAGGCCCGTGATAAATCCATTATGTTGCTGCTGTGAGCGGTTGACAGTCACGCGCGGGTTTCATCACTTCATCACCCTGTCTTCACCTGCTATCAAGAGACACACTAATCCTGACAACAGATGTACCGTCTCATTTACTCTCTGCCATTCATATGTAATATCAAGGGCAGCTAATGAGTTTGATAAACGTATGTCTTACACTGTAATGGGGGTGTGTTGGAAGGCTTCATGAGTGGTGTGATCTACATGGTGCACTGGTCAGTAGACATGCAGCTATCCATAGTTGTGTGTCTGCGAGGTACCAAATCTGTATGCACGTACGCAGGTACATTCATCTCCATCTGTGCTCACTTGATAACAGTTATCCACAAGAACACTGAAGAAGAGTTTCTCTCTGAAATATCACCCCTCAGAATATTCCAAAGGGACATGATATCGATCAGTGAAATGTGAGTATTCGTTGTTGAAGATTGCACTTATTTTCTTTTGATCATTTTGTCTGATTTTTGACTACCAATAGAGAAAATGATAACCCTTTGCTAAGCCCCCCAAAAAACGGAAAAACTGTCGCCTGTCAAGCTTTCAAATCTAGCACTACACATGTGCAATTTAAAGTGATAATAGTGGCAAATTTACCACTTGAAATTTGTTGGTTTTAGAAACGCATTTTTAGTTGACAACCATCAATTTTGCTATCTGGAATGAAAACCATTGTAAGGAAATTGGAGCTTTATCCAACTAACAAATGTTAACTCTGAGTTGGTTGAAAACTCCATCTCAAGCTGACTTGTTAATGTTTCAGGGTGTCGATATAATAATACATTGGATTTAAAAAGCGCTTTTCGGGATACTCAAAGATGCTTAAAACCCCCAACAAATTCTTCGAGAGGTGTCCATTTAGACTGATACATATAGCTGGACGTGTCAGTCTAAATGGACACCTGTAATATCACCTGTAACACAATATAACATTGTAGTTAGCTAATGATAGGCTGATGCTTGGTCTTCGAAGTAACAAAGGTTACGATAATGTAACCCTCGTTCTATTAGCACAGGCGGAGCCCTCAACTGGACCTTCTCTTGGATGGAATACACTCCTCCAATCAGGAGTTCACATTTGCCCACTAAATCCTGGATACAAGCAGCTGGCCAGTTGGTACGTGCCTACCTGGACACATGTTGACCCCACAGTAGCACATGACATTGTCCACCATCCCACGCCCTCTTCAACAAGCAGCGCATGAACAAAAAGGTCCACCGGTCGAGGGTTTTGCCTCTACCAATAGAATTATGATTACAGTACCTTGACTTTCATTCTATCTCACACAAGCTTTGCCCCCTGCTAGAGTCTGTTAGTACAGTGGGTGGAGCCATATGAATAAACGCCCTGTCACAACATAACATTGACCCCACCACACTGATCCTGACCGGCTAAAGGTTAGTCGCCGCAGCCCGCCTACTTTTTACAACCAAGGCCTCCGCAGCAGAGACGCAGGGGGCCAGCTAACACAGTAGTATGCAACTGAACCGGGTAGAAAGATGGCCTAACCTTGCAGAAGTCAAAAGACAAGCAAAAGACATTCCTGCACACCATGTTCTCTGGGTCACCAAGGAGCATGGAAACAGGGAAGTCAGGTGAAACACAACTGACACACACCTTACCCTTTTCACCAGTCCTATGTCGTTCCAGCAAGCACCTGAGAAGGAGCCTGACAGTGGGCAAAATCGGTGTCTAAATGCATTCAAGTAGGCACCTACTGATTGGATCAGCTACGTTTAATAGAGCCCATTGAGTCCCTGTGTGAGATGCAAGGCCTCACTGTAAGTAGTACACTACTTAGACAATCATGCTAACATTAGTGGCTTACTTTTAAGCACAAAGGAACACTGTTTATTTAATGCCTTACATTTTTGGGTTTGGAAAAGCAATACAAAATGACACAGCGCTCTCACATGCACCCCATGCACACCACTTTAGCATGTAGAGGAATCCAAAGCTTTGACAGGCTCACCATGCCTATCTTTTGTTGCTGTGATTGGATAATCACAGTGACAAATGACAGCATTTATGTAGCGCTTTTGTCCAAGACGCCTTAATCTTTGCCTCTCTTTCACCCATTCACACACACACTCATGCACTGATGGCAGCAGGATACCATGCAAGATGCTTGCCTAACCACCGGGAGCAATTAGGGGTTCAGAAAATCGCCCAAGGATACCTGTGACATGTGGACAAGAGGGATCTAGGGATTGAACTGCCAACCGTATGATTAGCGCATAACCTGCGCTACGTCCTGAGGTTCAGGACATGGACATGAAGATTGAGTTTACACGTTACAGGAGAGAGAGAGAGTGATGTTCACACATTGTTGTGAGCCAGAACAGCATAGGCTTATATTGTATGTGTGTGTTATATACATACACGATTCAAGCTTGACTCAGATGCAGACATAACAGATGCAGAAATAGCTGCAGATTTCAGTGGATTACTTTGAAAGCCCTTATAATTACAGTTTAAAATGTCAGACAATAGAGACTGGGAACAAACAAAGAACACTAATTAAAAACAATAATCACTCTATGGGAAGAGATCTGGACGGACTATAATAGCTCACAACAGTTGGAAGACGACTGAGCTGATGAACAGACAAGACGAGCGGTTTCATTGCAGGTTTCACTCAGCAAATAATGCCTGGGCGCACAGTAAGCGTAGCCTATAAAGTCAACTCAGCAGGTGCAAGCAATGTCTCTGTGATTGCTTACAGACTTTCATTGGCTGGCCGGCACTGCATTCTCACATGTAAATTGCTGCATCTCATCTCTGAGAGGAGTATAAACTCTTAAAGTGAATTTTATACCACTGTAATGAGCGTACGTTTGAGTTTGTCTTTCAGCTAAATTGTGAATTTCTGCCAAACAAATTCTCCGTATACTCCATTCTGTGTGAGGCCAGCTGTGGGAAGAGCATGAATAATTGACTTACTCGGATGTTTAGTGGCCTTTGCTTGATTAGCATTCACAAATGTAAGGTGCTAAAACATTTCTGTGACCTATGAAGTATGTCAGATACCTGGCCATGCACAGAATATACAGACTTACTTAACATTTTATCTCCAGAAGCTGAGAATGAGTCGGTAGCACAAAGCAAATACAGTTTTATTGCATGCATGGTGCTAAAGTGAAGGTAGGTGTGTATCATGAATTAGCATTTAAGAAAGCGTCACGCACATCTGATTATTGATTCCCAAATGCACATGTTCAGTTAATTAAGAAATATATGTAAATTGGCTTTTGGCAGGCGCACACTTCTCTGCAGCTTGGAACAGTCAGTCTCCTTGTGTCGCAGGTAAGGAGATGCATTGGAAGGATTACCAGACAGACACCCTGGGGGAGAGATACGGTGTTCGCAGCGGCCTGCCAATAGCTGTAAATAGTCTCGCTCTGCCAGAACGTCACAGTTGTCTCCTGTTCCACAGACAAATGGCTCCAACAAATGGCGCCTCATGCAACATTTATCCCACACTCCCCCCTCCCCATTTTGACCCTGAATCTAGCAGCTCAGAAGCTTTAACCATAACTCACAAAATCATACATTTTCCTCAATATACGGTTAGGAGGTTCAGTCTGCCTTATTCATTTGTAGTATTTTACCCTAGAGTGACCCTACGTAGTGGCGTGACTCACTTGATGAGAGAGTATACATACCAACATATACTCACTGGGCATGTCACCAGAAATGTAGTAGTTGATACCAATACCAGTGAAATTCCACTTTTCTCGATACCCAATTTAATACCACAGCAAAAAAACTCATGTACAAAAAATCCTTTATTAAAAACCTTAAAAATTAAATTTGATTAAAATGTTATCATTAGTCACTGATGATACGCCTTCAAAGCAAAGTAGTAGTTTACGTGGGTTCATGAGGAAGCCTACAGTACATGACAACACATTCATGGACTTTCCATGTCCACATACGATGTGCAAGGTACCCTGGGTGCGTTGGTTGTTGACGGTCTGAGACGTCATGTCAAGTTCGGCTTGTTACATGCATTGTCTTCCATTTTCACAGGAAATTTAATGTTAACATGCCGTTTCTTTCAAAATAAATGCACAACATTGGTACAGTGCCACAAATTGACATTTTTTCCCTTCAGCAATAATCACACATGGTTAGGTTTAGGAAAAAAGAACAGGGCTTGGCTTTTTAATCTTACGGGACACGAGCACCGCTCTCCCGGGTGAAAGTTGGTGTTTGTTGGACCCATCCACCACCACTCCCATCGCCCCAGTTGGACTCCGCTGCTTTAACGTTCGTCCTTGTCCCCTGATGCCGCTAGGTGCCGATAAACTATAAAGCCAGCCGGCCACGTATCATTTCTTTTTTCGTTGGTGTCTGACGCTGCAAGTCACTGCCCAAGCATCGCATTTCAACCACTTTGGATTGAGACCAGGCTTTATGTGAACATTTGTGGTAGGCTGTTTGCCCTGCCCCTCCTCCATTTAGATTGGATGGCTGCGGAAAAAGTGACAGTGACGAGTTCAACATTGTACCCAAAGCTGAACATTTGCAACTCTTGGTGACCTGAAAAAAACAACAACAACAAAAACAGAATGTGCATACACTGCACCAAATGTACCTCATCATGCTGCAGTATAGGAAATGTTAAGGCCCCTGTCATCCATAGGGGGCGCCACAAATACTATTTTTTACGCCACTATTACCACTATCATTTTGAAATATCACATAGGCCACAACAACATAACTACATAGCAAAACATACTAAATAATAGAGAGGCTTTTTGTCTGGCTTCCTGCCGTCCCCCAGTCCCCCTCCCCAGCTTTTTACACTTTTCCTGCTCTATCTCTCTCTCATCATGTGACCTCCAAAACATACTGTATCGTTATCATGTCAAAACGACAAAAGCTCTCTGGTGCCCACTTAGCTACCACTACATACTGAGAGGAGTGTATGTGGAGAGAAAGAAAATGGAAAAAAGAAACAACAACAACAACAACAAATCCATGTTGAAATCGGCAGAAGGAGAGCTAGTTATGGTGACCTCTACGAAGCCTAGGGCGCTAAATGTGCCAGAGCTGCCACTGATCCCCAGTGCTCACTTACAATTCTGTCAAGCTTTCAGTCACCAACTGTATCTTGGTTTTCACCAGCATGTGGTGTTTCCTCATTTGTTAAGACCGAAGTACAGTATGAAACTTTGGTTATTTAATAACAGATGAAAAGAAATCTTCAGAAAAAGCCAGTAATTTCATACCGAGCGAAGAAAAATTTGTCAAAGTACTATTTACAAAGTCAAGACTGCTCAGTTATAATGCAAGTTGGGTTAACTATCCTCCAGTCATCAGCCAATCACGATATGTGTGACGAATATGACAAAAGTGTTTTCGGAAAATAAATAAACATGCTATTAATTTACAAACCCTTTGCTTCTTTAACATTTATAATGTCTTATACACTATACTTATATAGTTTAATCTGTATAATGTAGTACTCCATCATAATTTCATAATGTATAATGGACCATACTTGTAGAGTTATGGGTGCAGTAGTGCAGTGCCTAAAGCGAAAACAAAACAGAGGCAATATTTTTAAATGCATATCCTTTTTGCAAAGACGCCCAGTTGACATTTACATCAATACATTTTAAGAAAAATACACAGTGATAAACTCCACTCTGCAAAGACACGGTGGCTTTAAATGAGATTTGGCCTGTTTACGTCGGTCACAGCCCCCCCTTTGAGCCACTTCTTTGTCTTTCATGACTGTATCTCTTTCAAAAGGCAATAAAATGACTGAGGAGGAGGTGACTGCCCATTCTCCTTAATGTTATTTCCCCTGGTTTCCCTGTCCTTGTATCACTGCCTTCAAAAGCAGATGATTTCAGTCGATTTCCAGCTAAATGCAGTGTCTTTTATCGGCGTCTGGGGTGTGTGGTGATTGCAGCGTTAAATGGCTGTTAAACCAGCCATTGTACCAGTGCCGTCTGGAGATCTCCAGATAGACAGGTGCTCACAGAATACCCCAAACATCAGCAACCACTCGCTTATCTGTCTCCTAATTAGGATAGCAAATGCATTCACAGTTTTCCAGGGGCTTTATTCACAGTGGGGAATTAGTTGTCAGCGCCGCACTGTAGAAACCAAGGAAACAATACATATCAATAAACCCGATTCAGACGCCTTGATATGGCTCCCGTTGGTCGCTCTCTTGGATGCTCTGTCTTACTTACAGCCAGTGACAGGGGGTTAAAGATTTTTTAATTTGAGACACCTCAAGCTGGAAGCTGGTGATAAACAGTGAAGTGTATAAAAAAAAAGAAGAAGAAGAAGAAGAGAAAAAAGCCAACTATTGCAGTAAGTGCGGGAGCATCATTTGTCATGCAGAATGATGTAAGTTCTCTGGTATCTGGGTCACTATTTTTTGATAGCATTGGGTTGAAATCCAGAAGATTCCTGAAAGAACAGGATTATGGTGTATTTTTACCAATTAGTGTGCAATAATCCCTGAAACACACTGGGAGGAGTGTTTATTTGCCCCATGTAAGGCCAGCCATACATACACTGAATGATGCATTTCTCAAAAAAATGTGCAATATGTTGTGGATTTATTGCCAGGTATGTTAGACTTTTCCATGCTCCCTGTGCTAGGCAACACCACAACTTTGCTCTATCTGTGTGACAGGTTGTTTCAAAAGCAATCAACAATCACTCCATTCATCAAAGGCAAGGCCACTCAGCTGCCCTGCTCTGCACTGTGCTGCTCCTCTTTAGAAACTCCTGCAGACGAACCCTTCTGTTTATCTACACCTCTGTGCTGAGTCACTGGGGGAAACGAAGTGATCACACCGTCTGCCTTCCATATGCATCGCTGTAAGCTTAAGGAGCCATTCCCACTGGGGCATGAAATCCCAGCGCGAAATCCCAGCACACCCCTCATCCCTTGAAGAAGCACTTTGAGTGTATTTGGTCAGGGTCATCTGGAAACTCAGGGCAAAACACAACTGTTTCTTCTTAAAAGCCATCTGGCAGATGCACAACATTCGACGGCCGACCTCAGTAATATTTCATGCTACCTGGACAGCAGCAGCATCACTTGACTCGGGCTTAATATAGATCAAGAATCCGATGGGCCCAGATGTGTGTAACATTTTACACGGTTGGGGATAGTCATGTAAAATTCAAATCTCGAGGTACCCCCAGGTAGAATTTGAATAATTCTGACAGACGTTTGTAATGATGGCGATCATGAAATATCTATTACTTCCCTCATGTTCCAAGGTGGGGTTTTCAAAGTTAATGAAGCCCAGTGGGAATATGTCAGTGGGGCCAATGTGCATCATATGTGGATCACCACTGCACTAATTGTAATTTGAGCAATAGACTGAATGAGAAAGCACAAGTACAGCTTCTTGAGTTTCAGTGGTATTTGGCCCATGAGGATCTTCACTGTGCTGTTCTGATAATATCGTGCCATGATATCAGACCTCAAATCTTTGGGAGTGGCTCTGTGTCTGCGCCTTCAATGACAGCACACAGAAGACTTACATGTGAGAGAACCTTAAGACAGTGGAACGGAAATTTGCTTGTGTTTTATTTCCTGTTCTCCTCAGCAAGTTTCCTGCTCTGCCAGTATGACTGTTGTCCTCTCTTTGCTGCATAGAGACATGACAGGTATTGTGAAGACACCATCTCAACTCCCAGCAGTCACCCAAGAATTTCCTTCCTCAAGGTAAAAAAAAAAAACACCCTCAGGCAAAAAGAAGACGCAAACAACCTTAATTTTTCATGGTGTAACATTAGTTGACAAAACCACTGCAGCCATTGACTCAGGGCCCACACACCCGCCATGTTTTTGCGCCCCCAAATTTGTTGTTGTTAATATAGATGCGCAGATGGCATGCTTAAAAGTGAAAGGTGCACTGTCACATCCCAAGTGTCTGTTTTTCAGGGCCCAATGGCTGTGCACGGAGGAATGCAGGAGCACGCACAGGCATGTCATATAACATGGAACACCCAATTGCGGCCGACAGATATCTTTCCTTTTTTTCTACCAAGTAGACTATAATATGGCGCTGTTACAGTTGCTTAGCAGCATCAGGCGCAACCTGCTTCCATGCCTCCAAAGTTGGCACGAGAGAAGCACATAGAGCCCAACCTAGTGTTTTCCAGGCAGTAAAAGACATGGCATGCGTAGGACCCCTAACCAAAAGTGTGCACATTTGCAGCGATCATCTGTTTGTGTGACCCCAATCATATGCGCCTGTGGTCAACCAGATCAAGATCAGTACATTTTTTCCTTCATTACTTATGTTATCATAGAGCATGTATTCCAAAGACAACTTTAGTTCCCTCACATTCTTAGAACTAAAAGTTAGACAACGTGACTTACTCGAACTTTAAGCTAACTTACCACCTTGATGACTTGCACAAACGACGGTCATGTTAATACTCGGGAAGATTGTAATAAGGTAAATTTTCACATGGCTGTGGATCAACTACAGTAGCTGACCCGTAGAGTCCTTGAGGCTATTACTCCAATAAAGACAGAGATATGCTTTACTGGGTCCACAGCGACTGACAGGGGTCTCCTGGGTCACTTGAAATATAGATGTCAAATTGTTGAGCTGTTGTTTAATGAAGTAGAAAAAGATCACATATGATGTGGAAGTGAAGGCAAGTTCCCAAGGCAGAATGGAGGATCCCATGTAATGGAGCTCACAGCTACTATCATCAAACTTAAAATCTGTCACGCTCATTGTCAGAGGGGTGAGTATCCCCCTATGAGGTGCAATTAGAGGAGGGAGGAGGAGAGCAATACTTCTGGTGAATGAATTGCACACAAGCAGCTTAAGGGTGATAAATCTATGTCTGAAGTTTACTCAATCCCCGGCTCAATCAATCTCTGTCGGTGACACTGTAGTGTCTGGGTGGTGCACAAGTGCCGTAAGGACAGGATTCTTGCCCATTTCCTCCAAAGTCAGGGCTCCTACATTTTCGGAGCAGGATGACAGGTCCGTAGCCCAGAGTTACTGTAATATGTTATCACTGAAAAATGGACTCAACGGTAACAGGTGAAATTCCTAACCACCAAGGCGGAGATCCATGTTCTATTCAAGAGAGCAGTACCTCTCATACACAAGTGATGCCAAGCCATGCGGAGACAACATTACTGCCCACCACCATGAAATCCCCAGGTCACATTCAGAGACACTTCAGGTTCATGGGTGGCACTCAACTGCAGCAGGAACAACATCCTTGTCCATCAAAAATTTACCTGGGGTTCACCTACCTCTTTGAAAATAAGCTAAAGATCTGTCCAGACAAGATTTACTGCAGGTATTATTTTAAAAGTGTGTGTATTTTGACGCAGACTTGCAAACAAGTTTTAAAAATTCTAAACACTTTCTGTTCAATTGACAGTTTAAAGGTCCTGTGTAGGACTTAGTGGCACTATGCGGTGAGGTTGCAGAAGTGAAACTTCTTCCTTGTCACATGCGTTTAGAAGAACGGTGGCCAACATGAAAATGCAAATGGCCCTATCTTGAGCCAGTGTTTGGTCTGTCTGTTCTGGGCTACTGTAGTACAACATGGCGAGCTCAATAAAAGAGGACCAGCTCTGTATGTAGATATAAACAGCTTATTCTAAGGTAACAAAAACCCAGTGGTGCTTATTTTCAGGTGATTATAAACTAATGAAACAAAGTCATGAATATTATATGTCATTTCTGCCAATAGATGCCCCTAAATTCTGCACACTTGACCTTTAAATGCTTGCACAGCCTTGAAGGAGGTGTGAGCTCTCTGAGTGCTTTCTAGTTATTGTTGAGTTTTAAAGCCATGCTTGATGCACAAACAAGACACCCCAGGTGTTTTTAAAAGGCACTCCCCTCACTCTGCTTATCAAGGCTTTAGACCATAATGGCTTTGTGGAGTTTGCTTGTGAAGTAATGGCAGCTGTAACCTGAAGACAATTTGGCAGTGCAGGGGACATCAGCTTTATGATCATATTTTCAAAGACCGCCGGATGTTATTCTCTGCTTCTTAAATCTTTCCGCCAATATGCTCAGTGTCGTAAAGAGGTGTGCCTCTCCACTCCCATGTCATAAAAGCATAGAGACTTTCCTTTTATGTTACAAAAGGAGACATCATTGGGTTCGAGTAAAGGAAGGTGATGGTATAAGATTACAGGCACTCTTTTAGTACAAAGACGGGAAATCTATACAGAAGTGTCGCGAACAACAACCCTCACTTTTACATATTATGTGCTTCCAGAGCTGCTTGTTTATGTTGTACAGGGATCAATAAAATATTGATACGAAAGATGTCATGTGTGGGATTTGCTGTGGAATTAGCTGTGTTGACACAGTCAAATACCAAACTGAAAAAAAGACAGATATTGCAAAATACCAACTGATCTGCTTGATGCATTCATTTAGTCCAATTTGAGAGTTCCCAAGCATCAATTTCCATGAAACATCCCCTTCACAAAATAGTAAACAGCCCAGTTATGCATCAAATGCCGCTGGGAGGCTAACATAATATGCTAACAGAAACCCACTCACAGAGGCAGGAGAATGAACTGATGGATGGTGTGACAATTTATTTCATAATGAGTGACATAGTTGCAGCAAATCCTCCATGGGATGGCTTTGAATCCTTCTGAGTGGCCAAATTGATCTGGCCAGGAGCATGATTGTGTCCTTTCACACTGCAGCCACATTATAACCAATTATATCCTTAAAAATACAGAAAATAGAGGTCTCCCAGTAGCTCACCGTGGAGCGTGTCCAACCCTGTCTCGTCTTTCCTTTCGCTCACTATCAAAATAAAGCAGAAATGCCAAAAAAAGTCTTAAAAAATACAGAAAACGACTTTATTATGCGCGGATACTCCCATCATCCTCATGACCTTTGGCAAACATATTCTGACCCTCTGGATGGATTTTTATTCCTAGAAATATATCTCAGAATTGTGTCTTTTCATTCCCTCCTTACTCTGAAATGAACTGGCTGCCACTCTGGCATTACATTGTTTGGCTGTTTCTTTTACTCCAGCATGAACAGTTGGTGTTATGTGGACTCATTCTTTCTCTAAAATGCAAGCAATTGTATTTGACACATCTCAGGTTTAGAAAGAATCCCCAGAAATGTTGAGAAATACCATTTAGATTCCACCAGCTGAATGGATTTTCTCCTGCTCTTCTACAGCTGTATTTTTTTTCTTCTACTTTAACAAACGCCTTCAGCTTTACAGAGTACACAAAGAATGTGAGCGTGTGGGATGATTTCAAAGACCACAGTATGTAATCAACATAATTGGTAAAAGTGTTCCATGAAAGTAGTTCAGAGTTGAAAACCACTAAATATGCTAATGATGTTTTTTTGTTCCGTCAAGGTTCGGTTTTAATCGATTGATTAATTAGGAATAAAAGGAGGCTCCCCATATGCACAGAATCTGACCATACACTAAATTATGCACCTGTATATGTTAATGTGTGCTTGTGCAGAAAGGCACTTCCACACACCGTACGCCATTACTTCCCCTTTCCACTGTGCCCGTCTATCTGCTCGGCCACAAGAGAGGGGCGTGCATGTGCCAGAGTGTGTGTGCATGCATTAGTGTGTGTCGCTAAGCATGTACCGCCTCTGCCTGAGATCAATTAGACCTGTGCGCTGGCCAGCAGAGGAAATTTTAATTATGCCTGCAGATGTCGGTGGAGTGGCACAGAAGCTGTCAGCTGGCTGAGAAAGCCTCAGAGGCACGTACTGTATTTAAGGAGACTCTCTTAGCCCATGATACAGCCATTAGGCTGGGCAGCGTCAGGGCAGGAGAGAGAGGCTGGAGCTGCGGCCGTGATCCAGAGACGTTTACAGTCATCAGTGGGAACATCTCGTTCACGCAGGACGGGTTAAAGTTCATATCACTTTTTTAGAGTATCCTGACTGACGTAAATCAGGATGAAAAACAGCTCGCATCATAGTGAATAAACATTAGGATTGACTGTGTGCTCTGATTAGTATAATGGTACTCATTAACCACTCATTAGCACAGACTCCTCATTTTACATTTTGTAAATAGGAAAGATTGGGAATTTCACAGCTAAGTCATGCACTTTGCCGCTGCCATGTACCGCATCTTCTGTTTGCTAATAATCCTCTCTAATTGCCTAATTTGATGCCTCGCAGTAGAAGGGAAAATTTAATTCAAAAATTTGTTTATAAACTGAAAAAGGGCTGAAATTCTACTTTTTTTTAAGGGATAGTTCACCCTTACATCAAAAATACATAATTTTCCTCTTACCTGTAATGCTTTATTAGTCGAAACTGTAGGTATCATGGTATTATGATATACCAGGGTAATGCAATCAATCAGAACACTGGCACTCATAGAAAATGTTACTTATTTAATATGGGCAAAATGCATGAAAACAGATGTGTTTCAGTTTTTTTTTTTTTTTTTACTACATGCATAAAAAGACTAACTAAGATGGTTTTGGTGAGTCTTATTTTGTTTCTGTTGAGTTTAAGTTAAGCATGTTTTATGATAACATAACAAGGCAGTTAAGAACGTTGCTGTCTTACTTTGGTAAAAAAAGAAAAACTTGAATTCAGCAGGTGTGTGGTTGTATTTCTCTGTTTAATAAGGAAAACAGGTGTAAGAATATACCTTACTTGGCATGTTGTGAGTTTATTTTGTTTATCTATTCAACTGGAAAAGCTAAAAGAGCTTACAGAATGTAGCGCAAACTCACTGATGGGGCAAACAGAAATATAATCATATACCCCTGTCAGAATTTAGGAAGGTATGATGGTATGGCAAAAAAAATTCCGCCTAAGCCTAGTTCTTGTATGAAGCAGCTCAAAACAAATTCTTTGGATTATCTTGAGTAACTGGGTCATGATTTATAGAAACAGAAATTGCTCCTGAGGTTTTCAAATGCGTGTAATGTTTTTTGGCACCATGAGCACCACAAGCCGACTGCCATCTAGTTCAGTTATACTCAAGAGAAGGCAGACATCTTTACTGCCAATATCTCCAACCCTTGGTACCACATCACAATAATCTAGATTGATAAATAGCACCACAGGTGCGAGGACAAATATTCCAATGTATTTTGATTTTGGGGTGAAATATCCCTTTAAGTGGTATGTTTGAAATGGTGGCACAAGGACACTGTGGTTGGATACGCACTTTCCCTTTTGAGGCAGTGTTTACAGATTCACAGCTGCCCTATTTGGATGGAGGATCTCCCTGGAGAAAGGCAAAATTAGCAAAATAACGCTCTCCTTATTATCGTGGCTGGGTACAAGGTAGGCTGAGGCGCTGCCAAGAATGTCTGGCAAGCATGGTTGTGCAAAGATCTTAAAGCGTACACATAAAGACAAGGCATGCATAAGTGGTTGGAAAGTTTTAATTCCACCAGCCTGTGGAGAATTGCAATGTCTGTGCCTTTTGTTGATGAGGGCCAGGGGGAATAAAGCTAGCTTAGCTTATACGCCACCTTGTTTTCTGTCACACACACTCACACAGTGACTGCACACAGCCCGGCTCCGCAAAAGCAATCTAGGTCATCTTTCATCATCTGGTTCTCCTGCTCAGGCAGAGGGATGAGATCGGAGTTAAGTGGACACAAAATGTGTGCGGAAAGTCAGTGTGCAGAGACTGAAAGAGCGGAATCCAACTAGTGGGTGCAGCTAATGACGGTGCACGGCAATGCTATGCCATGAAATGATGTGCTCATGTTTAGCATGAGAAAAGAAACACTGCTGGCTCTGACGTGTTGCTGCTTCTGTGCAAGCTGTGGGTGATTTTCTTCTTTCTGTTATCTCTATTTTCCGTCATTACCCGATATTATACTTTTAATTCCACATGATATTGGCTGAAATTATGAAAAATACATGAATAACAGGGAAAAAAAGTACATTTCTGAGCTCTACAGTACGTGTCATCATTACATGAACAATGTGTCAGCCACAACCCCAAACCATCAATAAATAGATATGTGTCATTTCAGATAAGGAGACCTCGAATCTAAACTCTGTGTGTGTGTGTGTGTGTGTGTGTGTGTGTGTGTGTAGGTGTGTGTGTGTGTGTGTGTGTGTGTGTGTGTGTGTGTGTGTGTGCGCGCGTGTGACCCTTATACCTTATTATCTGTCATCAGTACGTTTCAAACACGTACTCATTAAGAAGCGAATGTACTGCATGTTCTGTTCTTCACTTTGCTACATGTCTGATCTTCATATATAGAGGCGAGGAGAGAAAACACCATCTGTAAGTTTGGCAGTGAAAACACAATAATCCAATAATGTGGAAGTAATTTAAAGATTTGACGCACAATTTCACAGTGTAAATAAGTTTTCAGGAGTAATGGAAATCTGCTGGCATCTGGCATTCTGATAAAATCTCTTACTTACAAAGATTCACACTTTAATACAGTTCGCTGCCATCACCAGGGTGGAAAATTGGAGAATTAATGTGAGCTAAATTAGAGTGACACATTAGATTTTTTTAGTTAGTGTAAAGTCGTGACTTCATGAGGAACAAGGAATGGCAAAGAATTACACCAAATTTATCACAAACAGTTTCTCTGACAACATACAGCAGCATCTCAAAACTAAGGTCAAAATGTAAATTACATACAAACATTTATTTTTCAAATTAAAGTCATCCAGGAGCTTTTATTCTTCCCTCTCTGTCCTATACCTCTCCCACCAAATGACAATGGTATGTGCACATGCTTCATAGAGTAACCCAGTGTTTCCTATACACTAATTTACTTGCTCGGCTCTTGCGCGCTCTGTTTTTAGACCACAAACAAGACAAGAATTCGCTAGCTAGCAGACTCGTTCCCCAATTGGCTAGACTTCGCCGGAGAGCACACAGCAGCTCCAAAGATGGACCTTCAGTCTTTCAAGTTGCTACAAATGCTGATTGAAGGTACATAACTCTAAAACCTGTTGACACACTGTGATTCAAGGCTCTGGCTAACCACATAAACATGAACTTAAATTAGACGCAGCTGTAACCTTTAGCTTCAGATGGCAGAAGAGAAAACAATTTGAGATATAATCTATCCATTGTCAGACTCTCTTTTTGATAAGTCCGTCTTCCTTTTACATTGCAGAGTAGCCAGTTGTTAACAATGCTGGAGTAGCAACTTTCTCTGCAGGATTCTCTGCCACTGAATCAGGCTTTGACCAAAAGGACATGTATGCCGATCTGCATTTGTAGAACTGCCAATAGGAATGCCCTCTCTCTGAAATGACCTGTGATTGGTCAAAGTCTCCCGTCATGGGCTTGATTTTCTAAAGCCTGAGAACAGAGCCAAGAGGAGGTGAATAACTCTAGTTTTCTCTCGGACCAGTTGAATTACAATATGCTGAAAGGCTAACATGGAATTTTTGCCCAGTGATGCCAAAATAAAACCCACTAACCCCAGCTTTAACTCTTAAAATGAAAATGCATGCCAGTTATCAATATTAGTGTGCTCCATGCCCTGTTTATTTTAAATTGTACTGCTCTTTCTCTCTGTCAGTGCAGCCTGTCTGTGTTTATCATACAGTAATTTTCACGATTATCCAGCATGTTCCACTTGACATATCATACAAATCAGCTGCTTTATTTTTGAGTGTTGCACCTGCAGTTTGGGCGCAGGTGATCTGGCCTCTTTGATGCTGTTTAGTTCTCTGTGCACGTATCATCAAATATCTTTTTTTAAATATGACAAGGTCTTTTGGAGCCATGCAAACTTTGGAATAAAAAGGCGTATATATATAATTTTTTTTACCCTCCCTTTGTTATAAACTACAGTTTATGTTGAGCATTGCAGAGAACATTTACACAAGTTATCAAGACTCTTTTCCACAGAGACAGACACTTTGAAGATTGAGTGTGAACAGAGTCTCTCTAAGAAAGTAGCGTGGTCGCCACATTGGCGGTTTTCACTTGAATGACGGCTATTACACGAACGCTGTTCTCTCCTGGGTGCAAACAGGCGAAGGCCCAGGGAGCGTCTGGGGGGAAATTACATATTGGTTTTTCTGTGCTATGGTGCCTCATTGATTCAATATTCACAGACACATTGAGGCAGGCAACGAGCTATATCAAAGCCTGGACACTTTCGTGCCTTGCCTCCCCAGACACTGTGGCTCCAGCATGTTTTTCTAAAGTTCTGGCTTTCCCTCAGTGCAGAAAGACGTATAAAGACTAACTTCAAAACTGCAGGTTATATGGGGTGACATGCAACTTTGAGTTTTGATATGTTTGAATTCCTGATGAAATGTGTTTGTGAGATTCATTGAATCTTATTCCAAGTCTTCTATCATGTCTGCTGTGATATTCATCTAAATTACGTCTTTGGTCTCATTTGTTTGTATATTAGTAAGCAGGGTAATTAAACTTAAGAAATGTTACTTTGTGAAAGATATGGACCCATGAAGTATCCCTGTAACCATTTCAGATACAGTACTGGAATGACAAGACTGTATTCCAATGCTCTGTAGAGAAAGACAAATCAACAAATAATCGTGTTCAGCAAAATTAGTTGCACGACCTCCGAAATAACACAGTCTGTATAGAAGAAAGAGTTACTTTTTTCTGGCTCTGCTGTGGCATACAAAGAAAAAAAATACAAACAGTAATAAAATAAAAGCTTTGAAACTTGGTAGTGTATTATAGAACATAAAGTGCGATCCAATTGCTATTTTTATGTTTTAATAACTGCCACAACAAGAAACTAAACCTCCATGGTCTATGGCTCACTCCCCCTCTATGCCATTTGCCACAATCCTAAAGTGTACTGGCTATGTTAGTCATAACTCATTAATTCATTTGATAAATGTGTAGTGGCTAAGCTGGACAGCCAATGATACAATGAAATTCTGAGAAAGACTTAAGCCGGTTCAGAATGTGACAATTGACAAACCTCCATTATTTAAGCATTTAACTACTTCAAGACCAGTGGCGGCTGCTGGTCTTTCAAACAGGGGAAGCTCACTTTAAGTTTACATCATAAAATTTGTCATATTGAAGTGAGGCTTTTAACCTGTAAAAGGAACATTTAATTAAAGCCATTTTTCAACCACACTCATGCCATAGAACCACAGCAAAACACATCTCAAAGATTTTCAGATGGGTTTAAACACCTCAGCTTTGTACAAACGGTGAAAATGAGCTATATCGCTTATGGAAACAAGGAACTCCGGACGGCACTCGGTCAGAAGACTCCACTCGCAAATACCCGCATGGGACTGAGCTTGAAATGCGAAGCACCGTCAAGCCCTTGTTGTCTCAGAGCAAATCGCCCCTGTTCAAAGCATAGTTTGACCTATTCACATTTGTGACATGCAACCAAGGGAGGAAGTTTCAGTATTGGGGGAGACACATGTGAGACAGGGAGACTGGACGTCCTCAGCCTGAAAATTTTGAGCATCAAACACTGAATTTGGGACCATACCTATGTTCCCCATAACATAGGGACTCCATTTTTCGGAAAAAAGGGTCCTATGTTCCCCCCTGTGTTCTGCACCTGGGGAACATAGGACACTTTTTCGGAAAAAGGGTCCTACGCGAACTGTTTCCTCCTCTCTGCAGTTTTTATGCTAAATTAAGCTAAGCTATGCGGATCCCTGCAGTAACTTCTTATTAAGTGTAACAACATAAGAGTGGATCAAATTACACACAGGTAAAAAAGTTTAAAAGTTTTCTCTTATTAAAATAATAAACTAAGAGGACAGTGAAGCCTCAGCTGAGTTATGCTCTCTCGGAGTGCTTTTACTTTTGTCAGTAAGTGCTCGTTATTTTAAACCAAGTGATCCGAATTCAAAAGACATTCAATACATTTCTGAAATCTGCTGAAATAGCGGCCTAGCAGACAAATCACTAATACTCAGGATCCAAATACTTCCTTGCTGCAATGTTTTTCTCTCACAAACTCAAAGGATGTCTCAAAAGACTGAAAAAATAACACAGGGAAAGAAATCTATTTCCCCTCCAAGTAGAAGAAGCAAATGTCAGGTAATTAATGAACCTGGGAACTTGTGTATTCTTTAAACTACTACAGTCGTACCTCACCAGTGAACAGGCCTGAGATTTACATGTTGCCTTTCTCTCAAAAAAACACAAAGGAAAAGAAAGATGAGATATCTACAATGTTTTCTACTGTTTTTGAAGTTTCACTTTGAGACCGCATGAATAACTCAGCAGTGTTCATTTCACTAAGGATCACATATCTCCTTCTCCCCTCTCTTCTTCTCTAACCCTCCAGTCTCAAGATTGTCTTAGCTTTCATCTCTCTCTTCTTCAGCACCTGTTTATTTGACTATCTGTCTATAGCTCCCTGCTCACACAGAGGCAGTCTTCTCTTCCTGTACCTCATACCAGACCACAGAGGTAGGCCTATATAGGGTATACTTTGAAGCATCAAACCAAAGTGAGTTGGACACGAGTTGAATTGTATCGAGCGGCAAAACTCATATGGGCAACCTGGGCATGTTTTCATCTGACATGTGGTTAAATGAAATAGCAAACAGTGTGTCACATGGGAGACAATGTGAGGTCAAATAGCGTATCATGAATTTCTTGAAAGTCTTGTCAGCCTGGAAGCCAGACTGTGTTGTTTTTAACAGGAGAAATAACACCTTCTTCCTCTTATAAGTGAAAAGTTGAATTCATAAGGAACAAAACCAAAGACTGTATAAAAACTACCCATTGGTTTGTGTACTCTATGGAAGTATTAACATACCTGGATAGTGTTGGAGTCCGGACACCATTCTTTCTATGGAAGTTGCTCAGTGGTGCATGAGGCAAAAATGTTCAACTATTGCACATTAAAATTACCTGGATGATCACCACTGCATCCACATTACTGAGCCCATAGGGCAGGCACACTTGAGGCTTTTGCCAGCCAATTCCGGTTTAACGCTCAGCTAACTTTGACTTCATGGGGATAAAATTATTTAATCTTGCAGCTCTTCTAGACTTCACAGATGTTATCGGACTGAGTAGATCAAATCCTGAAGGTGGAATGAGTCATTTTGTGGGAGTTGAGATGCTCAAAAAAAATGCACCCACTGATTTACAGATGTCTATAGAGAAAAGCCCCAATGGCATTGCATGATAGACCTGGAAGTTGGCACACTACTACTCAATTTTGAAGCCTCGACTTTGGCATTTTGGCCGTCACCCTTTGGGATTTTTGGAGCCAGATGTGAAGTTAACCATATTTGAACGAGAGGGTGGATCTTTAGAGGAGTGAGGGGTGAATCTGACTAAAGCCTGGTTCAGACCAAAGATTTGTGACAAGACGAGTTGAAACACAGAACTTCTTGCAATGCACTGTTCTGCGATGTTATAAAACCCTGCCTGTTCACATCAATGAATGCAACTAGATGAGATGCTGTATCATCTCTATGCAACAATTCTCTGTACTCCCCTTCTGGAGGATGGAAACAGAGGGCACGGCCGGGACAGAGCACACCATCTGTGGTCATTTTGACTTGATCAGCAGACTTCACTACAAGGGCATTGGCTGCAGAAGCAGGTGACGTGCTTTACTTTCTAGAACCAGCCGCCAGTGATCTGACCAGCTGCCAGTGAAACCATCAGCCGGCTTGAGTCAAGCTCAGACCTGCCAGCTCACACCGCAGCAGCTTTTCTCTGCAACGTTCTAAGACAGTTCGTCTCAGCATGAGTCTTTGGTCTGAACTGTGCTAAAGAGCCCCAGGTGATACCTAGCAGACAACCTGTTATCTAAAGCACCCACACCCTCAATCATACATAACCTTAAGCCTTCAAAAAATTCAAACAACTGAGTTTTAAAAATTTCTGTGTCAAAAAGTGGCAAAAGGTTGAAGCTTGAACAAAACGCACAGTTGCTCGAATTAATACACTCAAAGGTTTTGCCGATAGAGTCTAACTTGGTCTGGTATTGCCAGTAACTTGCCAGCTAATATTTTTAGCATGTCAAAGATAAACATTTTAATAGTTTTATCACAAAAGTTAAAGAAGTAAAGATGAGCATGAATGTTCATTCATTGAAACTAAAATTAGTTAACTCTGGAGAGATATTCCTGAATAACTGACATCACAGAGTCTCTTCACTACTGATGCTACTGTTACACTATGTTGTAACATTTAGTTATTAACAAACTACCTAAACTTAGCTAACGTTAGCCACAATCAGCTTCTACCAGATCAACTGTAGCAACTGCAGTCATACTGGATCAGGCTAAGTGTATGTTTTTTGCATGTAAATTCAACTTTTCATTCTTATGTGGGGGTAATTTGTTCTTTAAAAGTTAAATAGCCTCACTTTAAGTCCATGTTTTACAGTAGGCTACAAACCTCTGACCATGTGCTCCATAAACAGTTTGTCTTCACTCACATATATAGGAATACCCTGTGGTCTAGCAAGGGTAATATCTATGCATATCATGAAACATACTGCTAATGTACATGTTAATAAGGAAATCATTTCAATTACTGAAGAAAATGGTTCATTTGTACTCAAATTATTACCACTAAAAGTGGCAAAAAGACCCAACTGCAGATGAAACGGTAGCAGTTTAAGCAGTCATTCATCCTGCGGAGATAAGTAACCCTGCCAGATGGAAGACAATGCGCGAAGATGTAATTAATCACTGTGTTCCCGCTGGGTCAAAAGAAGGAAAAAAAGGACTGGATTTGCAGTTTTACTACTCAGAGTTAAAAAAGGGTCGAGTAAGACACCGGACGTGAGGCTGTAACTCATTTAAACGAGGCTGTGAAGTGTTTGAATCTTCTTACACATCGATTTCTCATCATTTCGCCTCAGATGTGCTTTGACCGCTTGTGCGTCGCTAAAGATTTTTTCTTTGCGATTCAAGTTTTTGTCCTCATTAGCAGGATTCGGACTCGAGCCTGTTTCTTCAGACGTGGCTCCGTTCCCAAAACGCTGATGGAACAAGTGGGTCCCTATGATTTGAACTATTTTCCTGGGCTGGCATGGCAGTGAAATCGGAGTGAGAGAGAGAGAGAGCCAGAGGACACGCTTAACGGCCCCCTCGAGCGAGTTTATGACCTTTTAGTGATAAGAGGCTTGTCTTTGTGCCCAGCAAATTTATGAGTGGAAAGAAAAAGTGCTTTCTAATGTTACCTGGCTTCTGTTTTTTTATCCACTAGTTCTAAGCAATAAAGACGCCATATGCACAGGAGAGGGTTTGTATGTTAATTAAAACACATCTCCTCTGACTTCTTTGAACTATGAACAGTCTGCCTTAAATGATAATTAAGCCCATGCGATAAGTGTGAGTACTTGATGCTGAAAATATTCACACTAAAACAACATTACTGATCTAAAATTAAACTATGCATTAAGCATGCTCATTTCTTAATAGTTCCACCAGGGGTCAAATATTTAAAAGGACTTATACAAGAGTTGCTTTAAATAACTCATCTTAATGACACAGAGCTGTAATGCTGTATGTGTCATGTCCTTTACCTCTCAATTCATCTTGCCTGTCGTATAGAATGAGACTATTAGTATGTCATTCAATGCAAAAAAATGACATCTCTTTCTCTCCAGTTAGTTCTTGATTACTTCCCATTTCCTTCCTTCCAATCATCTTCCCTGCACCTCGCCCTCTCCCTTATTAGTTATTCACATCGGCCCCTCATTCTCCTCAAGACGTCCCCTGTGGATCACGGCCCTCAGTCCATTCTTCATGGAGACATATTGACTCTTTTGATGGTCTCACGCCGCTCTACGAAAATATTCCCCCCTTTTTATTCAAATGAGCGAGCCTGTAGAGAGGGCCAGTGTGCGGATCAATGCACAAATCTCAACAATCTCTCCCCAGCTGCACATGTGTCAAACACCGTGTCGTGGGGAGATTACTCTGTGCTCAGAAGCCCGGTGTCTTTCCTCTTTCTGGCCTGCCAAGGCTGGGATGCGTGGTGAAAATCGATCATTACACTCGAGTTGGTGGCAGGAACCTCAGCGCCCCGCCTTTGGCTTACAACTTGCTGGCATCCACAGGGATGAACCAGATGGTAGGTACCCAGGGCAGTGGGCTTTGAAACCGAACAGGCACGGCATACACTTTACAATGAGCAGCGAAATCTTTCAAAGTGTCACTACGTACCAACTGCCTCACATTAATGCCGAATAAATGATGTTGCGTGCCACCGGTTGGCAATGTTTGCAATTATACTAATGATGGTAATATTCTCTGGACTCTCAGGGCATTTTAGAGTTAGATTTTACATTTTTGTGCAACAAGATACTCATTCACCGAGCACAATCTTTGCAAACATGGTCACCAATAATGGATTCTGCAGAGCGATTGTACTGTGCCATGTGTTTTTCTTTCTTCTTAGGCCTTGAGCTGTTTGTGCGCAGCTTCCACCACTTGTTTTGTGCAGAATGAATGAAAACTCAGTGTATATTTGAAAGCTATTCTCCTATCACTCGGCTTGACCAAACACATCCTTGGTGTGGGGCGAGAGACCTCTCTGTGCTGACATGTCTTTCTTTAAAATTGAAGCACAGATCGCCACAAAGCCAATACAATCTATCTCTAATGGCTTCCTCCCCTTTGATGGCCCTGATGTTTAATCAGAGTAAGAGCTGGGTCTCGCTTGTGCTGGCATCCATTAATTTGGCTTCTCTTTTTCATTTGTTTGTTTTTTTTTCTCTTTCACTGCCCTAAAAGCCAGCTGGCATTCAGCGCTGGCCTGATTGAGTCCTGTTCAATACGAAAGCAGCAACTGGGTTGGAGATAAATGACTCATAGCCATAACTGGTCAATGCCTACACTCACTGGCCCAAACACACAGGCGGGGTTCTGCTATCTTAGTCCCAACTGCCTCATCAAAAGGATGATTCTGCTCCTCCTACATTTTCATTTTTCTAATTAACTATCATATTTTTTTCTTCTTTGAGTTGGCATGCGTGGGTCCATTTGTCTTTATCTTTAGAATCGTCCATCTTGGCTGTCACGGCCATCACGACACATTCACCGCGGATGTATTTCAGTGGGAAGCCAGACAAATTTTAGCGAACGTGCAAACCACATCAAAATAATGTCAAAAAAAGCCGGACATTACTTTGGCTTTTCTACCCCAGAGGAGGTGTCCATTCATTTAACTTGTGTACCAAAATTTGTCATTGTCATGTTTGGCACAGTTCTAAAGGGGCTTGTCACAAGTGTTGCCAAGGAGCTTTCCAAAATTCACTTGTTTACTAGCAGATACAACAGCAGATGGAACATAAATCATTGTAAAAAAGAAAAAAAAAAATGCTTGTACTGCTATAAGAGATCCAGAAGGAGGGAGATCAATCTTGTGTGAGCGGGCCAGCAAAGATTAGGTAAGACGACACAGAAATTATTGAAGCTACATTCTCTAATTCAGTAATGGCTGTATACAATATGGTGCGGCTTATGAAATGTACCTCAGTTTTGTCATCACAGTGCTGACAGCCATCAGTCATGAAAGATGAATGCACCGACAGCTGTATAATAAGAGATACAAACTGAAGGAGGAGATAAAGGAGAGTCATTTACACTCACAACAGTGACTCATATTTAGGGTGATTAAATGATTTAATATTATTAATATTAAAATGACTGATGCTTTTTTTTTCTTTCTTTTTTTCAAACAAATAGTTGTCTGTCTGTGTTATACATGAAGTTTGGGATGGTTTGCGTATAGATGAACACAAAGATTGGAAACAGAGGAAGGGAAGGCAGAACACTGTGTACATGGGGTCAGACTATTTCTTGGACAAGAAGTCACTGAAAATGTCCCAAAATGTCAAATAATTTCTGTAACGATGGAGCCAAAGCCACGATATGATTATCTTAGCTTAGCATAAAGACTGAAAGCAAGGGGAAACAGTTAGTCTGGCTCTATGAGAGTTATTTGTTTTGACTAATTTTTGGCAAACAACAGAAGGGCACAATATCTTACAGGTGGAGGGTTTTTGGAGGTTTTTCCTGCTTTTGAGAGAGCCCAAACCATTCTCATTCACAGATCCTTGGTTACTGACGCTGTGTCTTATATCCAGCTACGGAGAGTGATGCACAGGGCAACCTTTAGTGTATCTATGTGATGCACAGCTGCAGCATATTGTAACATGGTTAATTTTCACCGAAAGGTTTCGAAAAAACATCATGTTTTGGGTTACAATAAGTAAGTCTGATATGTAAAGAAAGTGGGTGAGTGATGTCAGTGTGTGCGACTGTACCTTAATTGCATAACGTTACATTAAAACAACATTGACTTCTGGTTTCAAGACCGGATGTAATGTAGGTATGTAAGTGACGTAAAGTTGCGTTGCATTTTCATTTGGTTTCACACAGGACATGAAATATAATCTCCTGGGTGAAAGTCTGTTTTTTGTTTGACCCATCTTCCTCCCCTCCCTCCCACCCTATGCAGACTTTCTCACTCTTTATACAATGACAATTGCTCTCAGCGTCAGGTATTGCTGCAGATGAGTTTACACTGGAGTTAGTTGAAAGCCCTTAAGGATGGCATCATCATCATCACACACTGAGTGGCTTGTCAGAGTGTCCTGGCAATGAGAATGGGATGGAAAACCAGGACTACCTTTTTCCTCTGCTTTCAGTCTCTATACTAAGCTAGGCTAATCACCTCCCGTCTCCAGCTCTGTACTGAACATACATACTTGATTGTGGCATCAGTCTCCTCAACTAATTCTCAGAGAGAAAGCAAATAAAGCTCCATTTCCAGCAAGCAGCACAGTTCAGTTCAGTTCAGTTTGAAGCGCTTTTTTTCCGTTTCCACTGTGAAAAGTTGTGGATGGTACCAATATCGTTCCGCACAGTCTGCGTTTTTGATCCCCCCTCTGTTGGGGTACCTGGCTCACAGATCTGGTATTACTGTAAAAGGTGTTGCTGTGAACACTAGAGTCCTATGATTGGTCAATAGCAGACTGTCACTCTTGCTAAAGGCCAAGTTTCTTCAATCAATCAATCAATCAATTTTATTTATAAAGCCCAATATCACAAATACAATTTGCCTCACAGGGCTTTACAGCATACGACATCCCTCTGTCCTTTGGACCCTCACAGCGGATAAGGAAAAACTCCCCAAAAAACCCCTTTACCGGGGAAAAAAAAATGGTAGAAACCTCAGGAAGAGCAACTGAGGAGGGATCCCTCTTCCAGGACGGACAGACGTGCAATAGATGTCGTACAGAACAGATCACCATAACAAATTAACAGTAATCTGTATGACACAATACAATAATCTGTATGACATCCTCGATAATGACAGTAGCTTACAACAACATTCATGAAAGTAATAATATTGTCGTTATAGTTCTGGCTACTGTGGTACAATATGTTTCTTGTCTTACATATATTGGTAACTATAAAACTATAAAATGAAAGGATGTTTTGTTGCCTCTTGCAGAAGCTGTAGTCTGAGTTGATGACATGAATCCATCAGCACACCATAATTAAATTTCAATGTGACAACTCTGACCATTCCATTAGTTTTTATTGTCTTGGATTGTATACACTTTCAGTAATGAGTGGATCTTCAAGCAATTAAATATCTATACTATTTTGACTGGATTATGTGAACTGCATATATTCCAGTTCTCACTCAGAGGGGAAAAAAGTGTCGCAGAGCTCATTCCTGTGGGCTCTGGCAACAGTAAACCCCCGAGCTTGCCTTGGAAGGACTAAATGCACAATTGTTAATATCCTATGAAGAGAGACTCTCACTGCAGCCTGTTCTATTTTGTTCTGAAAATGATGGCATGCAGCCCGGTTCTGTGGATGATAAACGATGTGCAGACTGATAGAAGAGCAAATACAGTGAGTGCTGGACGGAGCAGTGAGTGACAACAATCCCGCCCACATGAAAGAGTACTGTTTGCGGTGGACACGCTAAGTGGACATGGGGTCTAGGTTACTCTTGGTTCCAAAGGTACCACACCAAAAGTATTTGGTGGAAATGGGGCTTAAAAGTATTTTCCAAAATGTTGAGCCATATCCTACATGAAATTTCCATACTGCCCTAAACTGTTGTTGAAGGTATCAGACCATATGATGGGCACAGTCACAAGCCTGCAGACAGGATGGGAATCGAGAACTGGTTCCAAATTGTTCCCTCCATGGAATCCTATGCCTCTGAGTTTATCAGTTCATATTTTTCTGACAGTTCTGCACGGCAAAACAGTGAAGTCAAACTCATGCATCGACACTGCTGGAAAGCTGCAACAAGATGTCGGTGGAGAGGAAAACACATTCCAAAGCATGACTTCATTTCTACTAAGAAAGATGACAACAGTGCTGCTTGTAATGTCTGTAAATCAATAAGTAAAGGTCTTAACACCAGCAGTATGCTTAAACAACTGTCTTATCAGCAGGGATTTAAATTCCAAGAATGCCATGTATTTGAGACTGTTACAGAGGGTAAATATCCTATGTCATGGTGACATTTAGCACCATGCAGGCAGGCTTAACAGATGTTTTCTGTGACTATGACAACCTATTATTCTCTCATTTCATCCATTTAAGATGATGGCTTTCATGCCTCATTTCTACCTTTGTTTCTTCTGTACAATGTGGTTAGGCTAAGAAATAATAAAACAGTTGTGTTTTCCACAAAGAGAACTGATTAGGAATGAACAAGAGAATTGATAAAAAATGGACCAATAAGAAGAATCGATAATAGCACCGGTATCAATTAAACTCTTATCAATTCCCATCTCTAGCTGACAGTTAACTGTAACATCTCTACTGATACTTGAGGTAGCATGAGTCATACTACAATATGTAATACTACACATACGCCCAACCTGTTCAGACCCTCCTCCTTGAATGAGTCTACCATGTCTGAAAGTAAAGCTGTGCCCCTTCACCCAAAGATCAGAACACACACATCCTGCGTGGTGCTACAGAGAAATGTGAACCTTGTTTTCATCATCATTTCGACTCTTTTTAGTTGCAAATATATTTGCTACTTCAGAGTCATTAATGAGCACTCTGCAGTAAATATTGCACAGCTAAATGAGGATGGCTCCTCATCAGTGAAAAAACTGTCTGGGGCAAAAGGGAAAGGAGTTAGACTGTGTTCCAAGATAAATCAACTCAAGAACCTGTCAACCTCTACTTGCTGAGGAAAAACACTTCCCCTCTCCCCCTATGTCATTAGCTCTCCTCACCACGAGGGCCTTTTTTCTAAATGGGCCGCTGCCCTGACCACATGAGCGCTGCTCTGGGACCATGTCAAAGCCGTCACACTACATAGAGCCACGCCATCAGTTCCAAGGCTGAGTCACTGGAGCTAGTGCATTACGTGACTTGTCATTGCTGTGTGAAGATGGACCTAGTCACTCGTGTCGTTTAACGACGCCCCGTGGTATTTCGGTCCAGAGAAGAAAAAGAGTTGTGAGAACTATTCCGACGCCTTTGTACAAAGCCAAATCTCTCGTGCCCCATTTTATCCTTCTGTGATACGTTGGAGCTCGATCCATGTCACATTACAGTTACAAGATCCACAATACAGGATGATAAAGGAGAAACAAAACTGACTGTGTCCAAGTTCACTTTGTAACCTTTACATAATCTGTCCTAAAGCCTGTCTCTTTTTTTACACAGCCTGCCTCAAGGCAGCTGCATTCACCATCTTTTCCTGTGATAGCGCAGTAGCCAAGCATTTTTATAATGAAATGCCTGTGAGGTGACAGATAAGGCCCCTCTCATACTTGTCAGTCAGCGGCTTTGCCCCGTGGAAACTTGAAGCGTGAATCCAGAGTACATGACAGTTGAGTCAGGCTTTTCTTTAGAACGGCAGACGGGAATGAAAGATTGAATCGTATGTTTCTCAAAGTGCTTGTGTCACCACAGTGAGATTACACATTGGCCTATTCACTAACCCTGACTCCCACTCACCAGAAGTATCTGATATCACTTTATGATGCATTTGACATTAGCATTCAGACTCAGTCTTCTTCAAAGAGCTGTAAAAGGAAATAAGGGGGGCTAACTTCAAACATCTGACCTTTTTCTTGGTATTTGCTTATACAAGATGTTACCTAACTGAGTGCATTCAGCTCAAAAAAAGTACCTTAGCATCTGGCTAATCACAGCTAGTTTGTGTCTATTTTAGAGATGCACACAACCAAAAGGCAGACAACAGGAGGGGAATTTTGGACATAATTGGACTGACAAACCACTGCTAGTTTAGCTCGTGATTTACTGTGGCACCTTGCTGATGAGCTACCCTGCAGAGCTTCTGCAGCTGTAAAGCTTTAGCAGCATCCACCCATAGCGATTGCCTGCATCATGGCAAATTCCTTCCAAGGAAGAGAGGGGTCTTATCTTCAATGTATTTGCAGGTCAGCAAAACCTTCACATTTATGATAAGCGAAACTCTGCAGTGCAATCAACAGCAGCATCACCCAGTGTGTGAACCATTCCCCTCGCCATGGCCCGATTGCCAGCGGCGCTGCTCCGCTTTGACCCCATGTTCTTTTTCTACTTAGCGCCACAAGAACAACCATCAAGGTCAGGCTGTAGTAGGAAAAAAGGTGTGCGTGTGTGTGTAGCAAAAGAAAGTGTGTGTTGGAGTTAAGGGTGCTGAGGCCAGGGTCGTGGCTTGATTTCATGGACTTGGTGCAAGCACGGCACGGCAAGGTCAACATGATGTTGTCCAGCTGGCACTGAGCAAAAAATCAGAGGTGCTGGGTTTTTTTCCCATGTTGCACTGCTTATGTGGTTGCTAGCTGCTGGCTCCAGCTCACTGTTCCAGCAAGATCAGACAGAGGAGGAGGAGGCTTTGTGTTGCCTGAAAGCACCCCAGTGCTCCCTAGTGGACATGCGCACATGAATGAACACACACACACACACACACACACACACACACACACACGAGCATGGACATGAGCGCACACTGGGGCACACACTGACATGAGCACAAGCGCAAAGGTCCTCTCTCACATTCAAATTTGTGACCACGCTTGCACACACACACACACACACACACACACACACACACACACACACACACACACACACACACTATGGCCAAGCTTGAACACAGACACAAACACAATTGAAATGCTGATGTCTGAAGACAAGAGAGATGGGAAATGTGCCAGACCTTCCAACTCTGTACAATTCACACACAGAAGAGAACATACACCGAAAAAGTGTCAGTTCAATTTTTTCAGCTCACATTGCGTGAAAGCACCAGTTACACGAATTGCAATTCAGAACATGCTTGTGATGAATGCACAGACTGTATCTCTTATGAGGTCAGTACATGATGGACTTCTGCAGAAAGGCAGGATATGTGAATACAGCATGGCTTTGCGTCAAGGTCAGGGGTCCCCTTAGATAACAAAAGCCCCCTGACAAGCAATATATGTTAGGAAATGAGGAAGGAATAGATTAGAACAACCCTCTCTAAGTCCTTGAATGTACAAGGCGAGAGAAGTCAAGGGAAGTTTATTTGTATAGCAACTTCCGACAACAAGACGATTCAAAGAACTTTACATAACACATAAATGCATTTAGAAAATATAGAAAATAAACACAAGACGAGTCACAACATGCACAAATACAAAAGAGAAAAATGAGATAAAAAACAGTGAGATTAAAAATGACAGTGCAGCTACAGTGCAGTGCAAGATATAAATGGCTGTATGCCTGCTGAAACAAATGAGCCAGAGGCTACTATACTGAAGGTTAACAGAGAGGTGTGGAGGATGATAAAAGCAGTTGGGAAGACAAATGATACCAAACCCACAACCGATTGTGGATTATTATTGCTTCGTCCCATTCCAAGGAAAAACACGAAGAAATATGTAAAACTATATTTTGAAATCTAAGTATATCGGATCCATTCATAAAAAATGTTGCCAAGTAAAGATTTATTACAGGGTGGGTTTGGCTTTTTTCAACTGTATTGTAACACTACCCTCACATGTGCCACATGTGCATTGAAAGACTTGTTGATCCCTGTAATCGTTGCTCAGTTCCACACCGTTGCCGTGAACAAGTCCCCGTTGGATTGCAACTTCACTACCGCACTGTAATAAATGGGGGACACAAACTACAGTCCTCGCTCTGTGCAAAAATGTATTCTAAAGTTCAGCCGAAGCTAATGTGAGTCCTCAGCAGTCTGAGGTAGACAAACTGACTGAGTATCAAAGTTAATCTTTTTAACACTTCCTATTTATGTTTCCCGGACAGTGTTTCCTCACTGAGCCTCTGTGGAGCAATCAATCCTGTTATTTGCATGGCCGGGAACACCAGCAATAAACCTACACACGCCTTCCAGGATGAGGACATCAACTTGATTTAGCTAACGCAGACTACTGAAGCTTCATGTTAGCTTTGGCTGAATTGAATGTATTCTTACACAGAATGAGGACTGTGAATCTTGTCCCCTATTTCTTCTATTGGAGTCATGCTACAAAGGAAGGAAAGAAGGAAGGAAGGAAGGAAGGAATCCTTGCAGTGACCAGTAACTGACTCAACGTACATCTGATATTGAGAAATAGGTGTCTTTCCATTAAAGAAATACCTCAACCCCCAAATGACCATTTACATCAATAACTCACCATGTGTTACGTTATTGGTGAAGAAAACTTTTGTTTTTCTTTTATGCCTCTGCTAAATGAAGAAACCAAAAACTGAGAAAAGCGAAATCAAAACACTGGATTTTGGTGAATCCAAACTAACCTATTAAAACACCAAAGTCACACAATTATACAAACTGATCAAGGCAGCCATAGACCAGCAGCTCTGGTGATTAGCCAGGTAAAGTTATTGTTTTTGTCAATGGAATCTAGCTAAAAAAACAGAGCATGGATAAGTTTCGGTTCCAGTTCAGTCTTCCATTAGAAAGGGCCGTCTGTTTGGGAAGTACTGAGCATACAACTGGAAAAATTAGACTTGGATTATACTGCACAAGTTGTGTGAGTTTGTAAAGGACTCTCATGACTTGAATTCACCAAGAATTTTTAAATGACTATTTGGGCAGTGATGTGTTCCTTTAAGGTTGGAAAGTGACCAAACTACTGAGTGTCAACAATCAAGGGTGCCACAGATGATGCCAAATGATGTCATTTTACAACAAAGTTCAGCTACAGTTATTAGGTTGAAAGTTCATTGGTAAAGCACTGCACTTCCATAAAGTCAGGAGACTTCTGAGAAACAGATTTAAAAGATAAAATGTTGCAGCAGAGGTTCAGATATCCTGACTTTTAGCCCCTAATTGTTCCCCTCCACAAAAACACAATCCTTCATTTCCAATTATGCAGCTTGTCTTTTGTTGGATCTCGCCTGTCCCGTAAACATCCAGATTTTTCAAACACCACACAACCACTCAGTAACACAGGCCATCTGTTAAAACTCTCTGTCACCATGACAGAGACCCTGTTATTTTCTCACACAAAGCTCATCCGGAGCTAAAGACGTCATAACACAATTGCTTTACAGGCTGAGTGGTACTCTTTATGACTCAGAAATGACATGTAAAAGTGGTGGACAGCCTCTTTTTGACTGTTTTTGTTCTAGCTTTGTCCATCACATTTTAAAAACAAAAACTTGCACCCAATCTTCTTTTATCTTACCTCAGCTGACATGGATGGATGGCTGGTATGAGTGACTGTTGCTTAACAAACACAGACTGAAACTCTTTGTAACCTTGCAAGCAAAGCCCAGCAAAAAATGATTGAGTCGAAGTTGAGACTTCATCAAACTTTTCCTCACTGCACTCCTCTCTGCTCCAGCTGAGAAGATAAGCCGTCTGGAGGCATTGGTGAGTTCAAAACAGCAGCAGCAATGCTCGGGATTCACTTCCAGCGATCTCAGCAGCTGAACAAGTTGCGTTTCCATCCCTTGAGCCTGTCAGGGCCGCTGAGCATGCTGGGGCTCGTGCTCTGATAAGCCACAAACAGTGTCTCTCGTGGCACTGCTGCTCTGTCTCTTCATCTTTGTCTGCACACCCTCACCCCAGCACACACATACACACTTGCAGCCATGCCACAGGAATGGTAGGGGTGATACTGAATCGACATGCCAGCCTCCACTAGGTGAATGGGCGGGGTGCGGATGCTGGGGTTTGGAGGTTTCAAGGGATAAGTGGGTTCAGTGAGAAGCTGCTCTTCCTCGCCCTTTCATGGCGAATCATATCCCATTAAGTGGGTTTTGTCCTGTGATGAGGATGCTGCTGGCGCTCCTCAACAATCCCATTACAGATCATAAAGGGAGCTGGGGATGTGGCCTGAGAGCACTCAGGCTGCTCCTCCAAGGCAGCTAGGCTTTGTGTGTATGGTGACTGCGCCACATCTGTTAATGTCTTTTTAACTCCAGGTGAATGAGCTTTTCTTCAGACCCTGCATTCCCGTCTGATGCTTCATGCTCAGCGGTTAGAGTCACAGGGACTGGTTTGATTTAGCTCAAATGTGAGTTTGGCTTAAGATGTGTGAAAACCAAGGACAGCTTGACATCAGAGAAAAGCTTAGTGGCAGTGCTTCACTGGACTGGAAAGACAACAGGTGTGTAACGCTATCTTCAAAATGCTTCCTTCTTTCCTTCTTCATACAGAGTTGGGCAGTCACACACTACAGTGATAATATGACTTCTTTCAGAAACGAGTAGTGTAACGAATAACATGTCTGTAATATTATTACAGTTTCCATCAAAACAAATAACTTTAATTTTGTTGTTATCCCACAACCGATTTAAAATCCAACAATAAGTCACATCCCCAGATTTATTTTTGTAATTGATGTGCATGCATGTCACCAAGCAGCAAGCTACCTTGGAAGATGGAAACAGTAATCATAAATTTGGCAGCTGAAAATATTCCCATTATTTTGATTTTGTTGGGAGGAAAGATGACAAGAACATCATTGTTCCAGAAGTGGCAGTAAGACTCTTGCGCCTGCCAAAGACACCTTAATCCTCCTGAAACATCTACTACGTCTAGCAGCAGAGCAACGTGAAGCTCATGGAATATCACAGATTACTCCAACATTCACACAGAGGCACACATGCAAAGTCTGAATTTTGACGTGAAAGGACACAATTACCAATTTTGTGGGGTGTAAAAGAAAAGTGATATAATGAGTACTTTACTGTAATGAATTAATGTTAGCAGGGAGCTAAAACTAAGGTAATTATATTACTTTTTACAAGAGAAACAAGTTATGAGTAACATGTTTAATATTATGAGTAACAAGCCCATCACTGCCAGTATGTCCTCCTTCCCTTTGGTTTTGGTGCTGCCATCTTTGCCGAATATTAAGAAAGCTTAAAAGTCTTCCTTAAGGACCTCTAAAGAAATACAACGTTCTCCTATCTGGGTGTAGCCTATATTTTTAATGGCATACTCATTAAAGTGGCACTAATCAATTTTTTTATATTATACTCCATTAAATTGTGAAAGGGGTCACTTGTGGTGATGAACCCAGAAAGAATTACCACCCAACTATGCAGTACCCCATCAGCTCAATGGAGCCTTTGAGCTTCTTAGTTCTGGATCACTGGATTCTTTTGTTTTTGGTTCTCCAGCCAACAAACTCTGTTCTCATTATCCTTGTTTAATGTTGTAGCAGGTAGTAACTAGCTACAGAACCAAACAGAAACCATCTTTGGGAAGAATGTATTTGATGTGTACTTTAAGTTTTTAGTTTGGCCCTTGTGGTGTGTTCATGATCAGTGGCGCTGGTCGTGATTGGCAGGATGGGTGTTTGGGCAGGAACTTGACACTGAGATGATTGCTACTGTGCAAACTCTGACTCCAAATGACGTTACCAGCACAAGATGGCAGCGGCCATGTCTGTGATTATTTGGCTTCATTTATGTACATAAGGAGTAAGTGGGGGCACATCGTCCATATTTATATGCAGGAGAGAGACAATGTTAGAAATCAGCTGCTAGAGCATTTAGCAGTTAAAGAGACAGGTATTTCCGTTGTGAGTGTGTGGAGACCAAAACAAAGCTAAAAGAGAATGGATTGACTTGCATTCCTCATGTGACAAGAAACAGAGCTCCAAATGAATGCTAATACTTCATGTGAACTGAATTTGTATACAGGCAAATGTCTGAGAGCAACATGCTAACAACAACAGGCCTAAAAGAGGCTACTAGCTACCTGCCCAATACCAAACAGGTGACAGACAATGTTAGCGACTAGTTGCATGAGCATTTAGCTGCTAAAGAGACTGATGCCCCTCAAAAGTTTGTAGAGACCAAAACAAAGCTAAAAGAGAATGAATATTGGAGTATATTTGACGGGAGACAAGAAAAACAACTTCAGCTGAATGCAAATGCTTCATGTCTGATGGATTTGCATAGGCAAATGTTTCCTTACAACTTGCAAACAAACAGCTGACAAGTTTTTAGCTTGTTCTGCTGCCCATACGTGGACAAAAAATTCAATAAATACATAAACATTGTTCCAAACTACTGTTCTAAGTTCAATACACGGTTCAGCAACAACCAATAAGAACAAGAGATAAAGTCTATGTATATAGGTTTTAAAGTCAGAGTTTTACAGCCTGCATATGCCCACAGCTTCACATATCTCTGTTTACTCAGCTCTTACATTTGCTGTGCCGTATGTTATGCTAATTTAAATTCAGTTACGAATCTAGAGGTTGAAACTATTTGAGGCCTGAGGCGAATTATTGTTACAAGTCTGTTTACCTCTGTCTCCTGCTCTCATTCACTTTCCGTCCTCCTCTTCCTCATACCCTCCAAGTTAGTTACTGACAGGAAATGAGTGATGGAAGAGAGGACACCAGCAGCAGGAAACACAGATGGCTACAGAGAGACCTCATTTAGAGAAGACCATCACATGTCTTTTATTTTTCATGGCATATATAAAAGATATGACAGAAAGATAATTTAAATCCTCCTTTTCTTGTGTATTACATTATATGTTGTTATGTTGTATATTTCCTTGTTGTTTCCTGTACATACACCGCTATACAGATGGTAAATATATTATCAAACATCGCAATTAGTTTGATTATTTCTAGGCTGTTTGAAATGTGTCTGAGATGTCAAACAATACTGAGCAAACAAGAACAAAAACGACTTTAAGTTCATGCAATAGTTTTACTTTATAATACTACATATGTACATGGGTGGACCTGGTATCCTATAGAACATCTGTTTAACGCAATCCAATAAAATAGACCTTTAACATTAACATTTGGATTATTGTATTTAGACTGTGGGAGGACTTTATGCACAGATATACCTTCCTATAAGTTTTGTCCCCCCATATATATGTATATATATATATATATATATATATATGTACATACTAAAAAGTATACCTTGCATATTTGCTTAACATAAGGTGACACAGCTGGTAGAGAGGAGCTAAATTGGGGCTGTGTGGCATCATGGCATTTAAATTGGCAAACATTCAAAAATAGAAAAACACCCAGTATACAGTGTATAACTTCCAGAAAGTATGACCGCTCATTTATGCACATTATTTATTTCTCTCATTATGGAAGTGGAGCATCTCAGGGTGTGAGCTTCACATTCAGCTCCTGTACAGTATGCATTCCTCACCACACCTTGCTCTGAGCTAAACTCCTGCGCCGAGGCCCCTCACAAGTATCGCCATTAATCAAACAGGCAGCTTGCGGGTTTTTTGAAAGAACAAGAAAGTGGCATAAATAACTAAAACATCAGGGGAAAGAAGGGAGAAAAGACAATGCTGAATAAGAAGCGAAAAAGAAAAAAATCGAAGTCCAAAGTCACCTTGAGTCTTGCTAATTTACAAAACAGTGACACAGGCATTAACTACAATGAGGGTGATTAATATCGCAAAAGGCATTAGCTGCTGTTTACATTGTCAGAGTGTTTATCTGTAGCTCCCAATTTGGCATGCTTCAACATTTTCATATTTTATTTTAAGTGTGGCCGGCTACAGAATGCTAACAGCTTGTCTTTTTAGGCAACAGTTGCGCTCCCCGAGCTCTTGAGATGAAGCCAGCTAATATGAGGGCTGGTGCACAGGCCGAACATTTTACCAGCTCTGGGCGCCAAATAAATGATTTCTTCATTTCCTTTAAGTCATGAAGAATCAGCCGTCTCATTGCGCTGACAGCGGCCCTGTTGAATGTGACCGTCATGAATGAATTTGAGCGAGTTCAGGGGGCATCTCATTAAAAGGCATTCATTTTCAACTGCCCACACCGGGGATGGTGATACTGAGAATTGCTGTTTTGTGATCTCAGGTCCATCAGAATAGAAAGCGCTATGGTTGCAATGCTTCATGAAAGCCTGCACATGAGTACTGCGTGGGAATGTGAATGTGTGTGTGTGGTGACAGTGCAGGGCAGTAATAATATCATTGCACTGTGCTCAATCAAGACACACTGATTTCTGAGCACTGCTTCAAGGTATTTGTAACACAGATGCTGTAAATGTCTCATTATTCACATTTGTAAAGAGGAATGAATCAACAAATCTGGATACTGCCAATGAAAGATCTGACACACTCCCAAAACTGCTACAGCACTTGTGACAAATTGACAAAGACTGGATCGCTGCAGCATAGCAGGCTCTTCCTTTTATTTTGAATTCCTCAATCTTACCTCGGCATTGCATCTACAGCAGCTCTGTCATCAAGTCGAGCCTAGTTAGCAGCTAACACTCAGACCCCTGCACTTGATCATGCTCGGTGCAACTTGCAGTATCGATCAGCTGGGCAAGGCGTCACAGGTCCGCCGGGGTGCTGCGACACGCCACTGACTCCTTGACTGAATTGATCATAGAAATGCATAAATAATAAAGTGGCATGTCGTTCTGACTTCCTATTGATTTTCCCATTAGCAGCTGATTGATACAAGCTTTAAATGTCAGGAGTCTCATTGATTACCGTGAGTCCACATTGGCAATGTCATGTCACTTTTCCTGTGCCTCTGCAGCCTTCCACCTGGGTGGGTTAAATTAAAGGTCAACAGGTGCACAGCATCATCCAGCTGACTTTAAACTGTGTTGCCAACAAAGTGTTTAGACACACTCTGCAATGTTTACTGCCATGGTTAACTGCATGTGAAGCTCATACCACTCCAACTTCTCCAAACTAAATGCCTGAACTTCCCTTTCCCCTCTTTTCTGAGAAGTGAGAAAATCTGAATCCACAAGATAAAAGACTGTAAGGTTTCATGTGCCAAAATGCAAGCGGATCGAGCCACGGTCTGGACTGATGTCCAAATAGCACGAAAACAATCCATTGTTCAGTAGTCCGTTGCAGAAGATTAAACAGCATTAATTTTAAAAATAAATCATTTATGCAACAAACAGCTGGTGTCAGCTCTCCAATGTGTAATGTGTTGTTTTGCTGATTTTTTAAATGTATTTATTTATTTGTATGTATTTATCACAGTATGATGTCATTAAAACGCTGTGTATGCAATAATGAGTGTGATCTTAGTCATAGGGTTCTAATTACACTGCTAATTACACCCTGGATACTGAGATTGTTCCAAAGTGTGTCCATCACATCCATACCAATGGGCCTATTCACCTGACATGTTTATGTGCTGTGTAAGGTAACATTTCTAATCACAAAGACACCGCACCACCCCAATCAATAGTATTTTTTTTAATCCAAAAATCAAAGTAGAGCTGCACACCGGAGATTATTCCATTATTGACTGATCCTGTGATTATTCTCTCGATTAATTATCTCATTTTTTGTCGATAAAATCAAATCATAAAATGCACTGCTGCCCATCACCATATCCTAAAGCCCAAGGTAGGGGGGGGGGGGGCACATACGAAATGTGGGGCCTAGGGGTCCTCTGCCATAAAATTTCGAGCATCGGACACTTAATTTCCTGCATTCTGGTGAATTTTATGCACCCATTTGTAGCTCTTCTGCATAAATATATAATGTAAATGTTATTAATTTTGTCAAAATATAAGTTCTCTTCTACTTCCATGTTTCTATTAGAGTGGGAAAATGCATGTTTTAAATATTGAGTGTGATATTACCCTTGTGTAACCCTCTAGAATCTATACCTATGTCAATAACAGTCCAAAACCCCCAAAATATTCAGTTTACTAACACATACATAACAAAGACAAGCCACAGATAATCACATTTTTGAAGCTGGAATGTTGGTAATGGAAATGGTAATGTTTGGCATACTGGCTTAAAAATTTCATTAACTCTCAAAAACCATTTTGGTCTGACTATTGTTGGGTGCCTTTTGGATTGGGTCCCTTATTTTTAAGTGTTGTTCACTGACATATTTCAGTACAAACAATCCTGTTTGGCTACACTTAATCAAATACACCTCAGTATTTCAAATAATATTATTAATCCCACAAGTAATGATGAATAGTGATAAAATAACTTGTAAATCCATCCCTGTGTGCTCGTTTACATGTTGCTACATTATACAGCTAAATACAAAAAAAGAAGAAAAGTTAACTTTTCTGTTAAAATTTGGTAAAAAAAAAAAAAAAAAAAAAGAGAAAAAAGACAGAAAAGATGAAGAAAAACACACACACAAAAAACAAAACATAAAGGGCAACCCTCACGCTTTGATACCCTTCACAAACACTACTGTAAAGACTCTCGAGGCTAATATACCATACGGCAGCAGCTACTGTCAGGAAAAAAGGGACAAGCATATGGGACATGGAAAAGTAAAAGCGCATTCATCTTTCAAGGAGAAACCTCTTCCAAAAGGCCACAAGCACTGTAAACAAAGTACCAAGCGTGTAATCTAACTTTATAAATTTACTGTTGACTTTTTTTTGATTCAGAGGAAATTGCTATATTTGCCTAACGGCTAAAACATCCACACGCTGGGATTCTGTTTTAAGCCTCTCAAAGGAAATGGCAGAGTGGGGACGCTCAATAGAAAACTATAAGAGTGTGTGTTTGCATTTGAGCTGAGGGGCGAACGTGAGCAGACGAGCCCCAACGCACACAGTTGCTTCTCTCAAGCATGATGGCAGCAGTCTTTTACTCCAGGACTTCAATCACACGTTGTTAAGACGTGTTTATAAAGACACTTTTTGCTAATGGTGTGCCAAGGTACATGGACATCTGAAAGAGCTCCACGGCAGGTATGTGCAAGTTAATGAAGCAGGGGTCTCCACTTCCTCCCATTCCTAATGCTGAGATCATTTAATGATTCTCTTGCAACCTATTTATGGCACCGCTTGGTGAACATAACAGAGGTTAATAAAGTAGAGGTCAAATCTTTATCACACCTGCCCAGCACTGTTTTCCCCTCTCCTACACCATAACTCATAGAAGCATTTCTCATTAATGATCTCCCCCATAGGGCCCATAGGGCGAGTAAGTATAAATGTACTGTGCAGAGTTTAATGCCTTGATTCCCGCAGGCATGTTTGCTTGATCGTCAAATTATTCTGGGTGCCATGGTTGGTATTTATTTCATGCTAATAGCCAGCATCTTACCGGAGGCTGGAAAAACAAGTGTAGCACGCATATTACACAGGAAAAAAAGCCAAACACTGGCCACTCAGGGGTGTAAAAAAAGCTGATAGAGCGAGACAATACACACTGGAACCTTGAGTTGAGCCATTTTATATGGAGGAGGGAATGTGTGACACTAGCAGAAGGGAGTATGTATTACAGTAGAGGAAAAGAATGGAGGAACGACAGATAAGTGTTTGTGTGTGTGTGTGTGTGTGTGTGTGTGTGTGTGTATGTGCGTGTTCTTGTACTTGCTACATAGTGAGGACCGAAACACGCATTTACAAATTTAGGACATTTTTTTGGAAAGTTAGGGCATTTTGGCCAGTCCTCACTTTTTCAAAGGCCTGTTTGGGGGTTAAGACTTTGTTTTAAGGTTCAGGTTAGAAAGAAGTTTAGGTAAGGTTAGAGTTAGGTTACGGGTTGAGGTCAGGAATTCAGGTGTGATTGTCAAAGTTTAGGTAAAGGGCTAGGGAACGTGTTATGGCAATGATGGTCCTCACAATGATAGAAGTACAGGAATGTGTGTGTGTGTGTGTGTGTGTGTGTGTGTGTGTGTGTGTGTGTGAGGTGTTTGGGGCTTGTGTCTGTCTGCGCGTCAACAGAGTGTAAACACAGTTGTGCCTTGTAGAAAACTCATAATGTAATAACCGCTTATGATAATAACTGCGACTCTGCAAACACGCAGCAGAGTAATCTAGTAGAAAGCAGTGGGAATACAGTGTGAGGCTTATGAAGTCAGTGGAGTCCACCTGCGGTGTGTAGACTTCTGTCTGCCTCTGTTACTCATGACAACTGTCACTTTCTTCCTCTCTGAACATCGAATCAAAGGAGGAAAAGCTACATTTTGACAGCTTAAAAAAAAGAATGTTATGTGGATAATCCTATTAGGTATAAGGAATTTACCTGCATATCACATACACAACACCACTGGTCATTTCCCGCTTTTACCAAGCCTCCATTTTCTGTATCCTGCTGAGAGTTTCAAAGGTCTAGAAAGAACTCAAACACTCAAAGCAATGGGTTGCCTTGGGGTTTAATTGCAGTTTGCTTAGAATCATTAATAAGAACATCGTAAATATGTAGAACGACAACATGACCTGATATTATCACAATAAATATTCTGCTAACGGTCGATGAAGTATGGTATTAAATTATCCTAACCTCACTGACACTGGGCAATCAATCCAATTATACAGGTGTGACCTGACCTGCATGTTGATGTGATGAGTGAGGTGGTGCTTATCACTCGAAGACATTCTTCACATATTCTTTTTCAAACAAAGATGCTTTTTCCTACACTTCAATCCTAATTTTCTCTCAAATTTATGATGATGACAACTACCTACTTTTCACAATAAAAGCTCTCCAGCAAATGTATCAACTTGGAGTCTTGGGTGATTGTTACTTTGAAGTTAGAACTTGGTCTGAATGTATATTTGGGGCATTTTAATGGCATTGCCATAGCAAGTAATGATCACATTTAGGCATTATGAAAATTTCATATCACATTTATCCTGGCCAAAATAACTATGATTCCCAATATTATCCCAATAATCATTAAAGTATCCATAAAACTCTTAAAATGGCACTAAATCAATTAAGAACCAAATATTTTTATTGCATCACAGACAGGACATATGTTTGTTTTAGTGGACATCATTTTCAGTGAAAAACAGACAAGCAATCTTAAACAAAAGGTGTCATACCTTTCCAAATGAAATATGCCAATGCTTGATTAAGACCTTTTGCATTTTTTAATGTTTTTTTTTTTTTTCATCTGTGATAAAATCAAATACCATCCCATCCCTAATCACAGTGCAACTTTGAAAAGTGCTTGTTTAGGCCTATGTAATTTCTGACATTTAAAATTTGCATCATCTGATTGTGGAACTAGTAATTAGCATTTTATCATCTACAAATACAAATATGATGCTAATACACATCAAACAAACATGGCAGATAAAAACAGAGAACATTTTCACGATCATAACTATCACATTCATACACTATCTTTACTAAAAAGCACAGCAAAGACAGCGTGTGCAGATTCACGACACATGTTGTGACCCATGTAGTAGTGGTAGTTTTATCCTATCAAAAGGTAGATAGATAGATAGATAGATAGATAGATAGATAGATAGATAGATAGATAGATGGTAAAAATGTTCAAATATGGTGGTGGTTTTAACGCTACCCTCCATGGTGCTGGGTAAAGTTAACCCATTATTGAATCGCTGCTATATTGACCAACACTGGATCATTTTTTAATGTGAAAGTTAAAAAAAATCCAGGTGAAGTCCATACTGAAAAAACATCTCCTGCTGGCCTCCTGCTGCAAACACTACCACCTATGTTGGACTGCCTGCTGGGAGATGCAGTGGACATATTATGTCCCTCTAGAGTAAAAGAAGAACTATGTGTAGGAGCTAGACAGCAGTGCGTGGGTGTATTTCTCTCTTTTTTTTGCTTAGATTTGGGCACAGAAACAACTTGGTTATGTTTAGGGAAGGATTGTGCTGAAGTGACAGATGATGTAATCTATCTCAGGAGGACAGCCTTGCAGAAACACATTGAGATTTGGGAGTTATGCATGTCTCAGCTTTAACCCAGGCAAAGCTTGTTTTTGTACTTCCAAACCTTTGTTTGTAAAGAGTAGGCCTGCTGAGCACAAATTTTTCCAGTCAGTCGCACAGTTACACACATTCATAGCTGCACGCTACCCAGTGCACCCAGTCGCTGGTCACTGTGCAGCTCCACTGGAACTGTTTTTGGGTTCAGTGCTTTGCTGAGGAGCACCTCAATGGTTGAGGTGAGAGCGGAGTGCCTTAAAAAGACAGCTACTGTAAAATCCGTGACTGAGTTCCCACCTGCTAACAGTACCAGCTGTGTTGCTTGGATGCCTGCTGGGAGCTGCAGGGGTGGTCCACTCAGATGCTTCTCTACCATAGCTTCTGGTGTATAAATCATGTTCTGCATGTGTGCACCTTTGCATCTATGTCATGTTCTTATTTCTCATAAAAATGCAAAATCACAATGTAGTACCCGACACAAAATGTAATAACCCACTACAATATATGCAGTTATTGCAGTCAGAGTTTGGGCGCGCATGTGTTTCCATGTGCACACGCTCCTGCAGGGGGGTTTCTTCCTTACTAGATCAACTTCCATCCCCACCAACCTCTTCTTTGCTTTTGTCTGATAGGTTCCGTTGCATTTTTCTGGGCCAGCCTCCCTCATCAAAGTGATTAAGCAATTACACTGATTGTGCCGATGCTCAGAAGAACGAGGGAAGGACCCTCGAGTATTGAGTGCTAAAGCTTTCTTCGAGATAACAGCTTAATTTGTGCCTAATCAAAATAAAGGCTGTTCTCTTAAATCTCCAACCTTCCTTCAGCAATGGGTGGCTCGGGGAATTGAGAAGGTAAGGAGAAATCATGGGAGATGGGAGCCCTGCTGGGGCCTTTTTTCCACTTGACTATCATTGCATATGGGCCTAATGCAATGCACATGCATGTTATTGTCTGGCAATGAAGCCTCTTTCCCTCCAAATGAAATAATAATTCACATTTCAGTACTGATAAGGATGGAAGCCTTTAAAGATGGTGCATATGCTCAGCGGGGAGCACAACTGGATTTTATCAAAGAGTTTGGGAATTAAATCAACATGCAGTGCGTCTCTCTGCGCTGCTGTGGGCATCAATAATGAAACAGGAGTCTGGAGAGTCCCCTGGATCACAGCAACAGACCTATATGCATGGATTCCCTTCGTGTTGTTTTCTCCTAAGACGCACACACACATCCACACATACAGACACACACTCACACCTCAGTCATCATGTTCCCATCAGCCCATTACAAATAGCAGGTCCTCCTCCATGTGCTGACACTTCTTTACCCGCTCATTTCACCATGAAAGCCAGCCACAGCACACGCATCTTTAGACACACTGGATTCAACATCAAAAATTAATCACAGCAGAACTCAAACCACAAGCGTGACGAAGCAACATGAATTAGGCCTGCTGCGTCGCGCATGTGTGTGCGCGTGCGAGGGAGCAACATGGAAAGAAGTGGGAGAGAGAGAGAGAGAAACAGAAGGAGGGGAGGGAGGGAGAGTAAAAGAGGAACTCACCCCTGGAGGATATCTGAAGGAATAGGCGGGGGTCTGCAGCGCGTATGGCCGCCGTGTAGCGGTCCTCTATTCCGGGCACCTGCGCCTTTTTCTCGGGCATGAGCCGAACCCTGAGCCGGCCCCCCTCTGCGCCGAGCCACCACTCCAGAATAGTTGTGAGGTCCATTTCCAAGGTGAGCACCGGGGCCTCCTCGTACACAGACAGCCCCCCGCATCCCGTCCTCACTATATCCTCTCCTATTTCCACCACAACTTGGTTTGATTTCCTGCTTGCTTTCGTCAAGCCCAATTTCAGAACTTTGGACAGCGGCCGCTTGTAGAAGAAGGGGAGCTGTCCATCAGCAGACCCGTTCCTCAGTGTAGAGTCCGCAGCAGACTTGGGGTCCACAAAAGTAGCTATGGTTTTCTGCAAAGGTATGCAGTGCATTTTCAAGTTTGCGCGCACCATGTAACATCCGCTAAAAGTCTGGCAGTCGCCGTTCAGGGGTCTCTTTATGAACTCCGCCAGGTAATAGCGCAACAGAGAAGGGACCGCAAAATCCACAGCCAGGGTTTTCCTCTTGAGCCTGGAGTTTATGGTTTGGTTCAAGTCTCTTTTGCCGCCGGTTTCCCCGCTGCTGCCGCCGCTGGTGCCGCCGCCGCCACCGCCGCTGCTATTGATGTTGCTGAAGCCGGCGGTGGGGAGATCCATCCCCGCTGTGGTCCTCGGCGAGGCGCACTGCAGCCCAGCGAAAAATGCCGCAGAACAAACAAGCCAAAACAATATCCTGGCGTTCATGGTTAAATAATTGGAGTCTTTCGTTTAGGAGAAGCGCCCCTTAATCCCACCGTGCACCGCTTCCTCTCTCTGCTCTTGTCACATACGCAGCGCAAGATCACAAAGTGCGAATCGATGATCCTGCGGGTCCTGCGCCTCTTCGCCGGTGCGCACCCGTGGCAAGACGGAGGGAACTGGCTTTTTTTTTTTTTTTTTTTTTTTTTTTTTACATTTGTTTCCCGCTGACTGTTGCTGTCCTCCCCTCTTCAAACGGAAAAAGTGCCATGTCCCCCCCCCCCCCTGTGTTCCCCACACGCACACACACACGCACCTTTAAGACAATGCCTTTTATCGCCGGTGCGAACCAAGCGAGCGGCTCCTCGGGACGCTGATTGATATGCCGGTCGGGTCCGCTCCGGTGGCTTTGAAAGACTCCCTGTCTCTTGGCACAGTTGTGACGGCGGTACAAGTGGTCTCTCTGTCAGCAGCGGGATGCAGCGTCGCGCTCTCTCCCCTCACAACTAAATCAGGAATTCACAGCGAGTTTGGAGACGCCGAGCATCGATAAAAGTTTAAAATAAAATCTCGCAGTGTGGGCTAATTGAAAAGCCCGACGACAGTCTCCCGGGTTAATTATCTGCTGAGGATTTCGGTGCTCTTTTGGTCAGAAGTGGCAGCTCCTCTGTCGCCTCTGTCATGCCAGCACATGCGGTAAAGTCCCTCACACATCCACTTGACGTCAATATAAGCCGTTTGTCTCTGAGTCCCTTGCGAGAAAGCCCCTCAGCAGTCAGCGCAGGAGCCTCCGCCGTTCCGGACGCGTCTGAAGCGCCCTCAGCGCAGCCGTGATGGTGCCTGTGTCTTTATTGAAATTAGAAATGCCAGGAGGTACAGCAGCACAGCTTCACAGTTTGTCTCTTGTGACTTTTTTTTTTCAATGAATCACCGCGCCTTTGTGTGTCCGGAAATTGGATTGGATTAGCCCCACTCTCCCGGTTGTGTGCAAATCAAATAGTTTCAGAGGGAGGCCGTTTGGGTTGGAGCCCATTTGGCTTTTTTATGTGTTATGTGCAGAGGCCAATATGTCCTCAGAACATCAGGGAGCTCTCGTGTCATCTTGCCAGTTCATTTACCACACGTACTACTTCCTTAATTGGGAATCAAGGGGTCAGTGTTTGGGGCAGGAGGGGAAACATGCCAGAAAATGCTCCTTTACCCTCCCTCCCTCACCCAAACATTCTCTCTCTCTCTTTTTTTTTTCTCTCTCTCTCTTTCTCTCTCTCTTTCTGTCTCTCTCTCTCTCTCTCTCTCCACAAGTTGTGCGGATAAGATACCCGCTAGATGGCGTCAGCACATTCTTATGGTAATTCACACTCTTCAGTTTCACTGACAAATCCATTAATGCTTTAATTGCTCTGGATTTTTTACACTGTCTCATTAGAGTCTTATCTATAGAGGAGGATAAGGGCCTTATGTGGAAATTCTATATGAGTAGAGAACTCATAGGGTCCAAAGAGTAAAGTCAGAACTTTGAGACTGAAGTCAGATTGCAGAGAACAAAATCAAAGCAGCAAAGATGGAGATAAGGTCTTTGGTTGAACCCAGGTGTGGATATAAAGACTTACATTTGGAAATATGATTCTTCCGCTCCAGTATGCTTCACCCTGTGGTGTGTATTGCCTTATATAATCATGTTTTTTGGCACTGTATAAAGAAAGTGGTTACCACACATGCCACAGGACCAGTACTGATCTTACTACTAAGATCAGCAATGACTTGACCGACACAGAACAACTACAGTTTCTCTGTCAGTGTTACAGTGTTATGAAATGTCATGTTTCAGTAACATTCAGTCAGTCAAAGTGGGCTGCTGACTCAGTTTTAGCAGTTCTTGGCCTCATGTTATGCAACATAAAAATGGGTTTCATGCAGTGAGAGTTACAGATTTGACATTTCGGGAAAGGATCGGCACTCACTGTCAGCAGATATCGTGAGTTAGGATATCAGAATCAGCAGAGAAAAAGGTTGGATCCCTGCAATGCTAAATGTCATCGTCACGTTTGCTTAAAGACATGTGCGTCTATTATTCTATGTGAAGAATTTACATAAAAAAATGGACATTATTACTTTTATTCTCAAAGAAATATTAAAAATGATCATTTGTTGACTTTGTGAAGAAAGCATTGTTTTTCTCACATTCTTCTGGTCAACGAAGCATCAAAAAACGATATGACTTCCCATATCTTCCCATCTCCCTCCTGGGTCGAATAGCCACAGTTAAAATGAAAATTCTACCCCAAATTAATTATTTTTTTTCCATGATCCCATTCACTCCCACATCGAAATGGTTCTTGTCATTAGACTCTGCTATTATAAAATTTTACTCGAAGAACAAAACAGCAAAAATTAGCCTAAGCACCCTTCAGAAAAACAAACTGAAAGGGGGTTTGGACGCTCCTAACTTTAAACATTACTATTTGGCTAACCAGCTACAATACCTATTGAAATGGCTATACCCTAACGAAGACTACAACTCCTGGCTCGAACTAGAACAGGCGGACTGCAACAATATAAAACTCTCTGACCTCCCGTTTATCACCACTACACTCAAACGTCACAACTGTTTTAAGAACCCAATGATTGCTTCCACCTTGTCAGCCTGGTGGAAAACACTAGAAATCACAAACTCTCAGATAGAACCTTGCTTGCTCTCTCCAATCTGGCACAACCCGGATTTTGAAATCAACAAAAGACCTCTCCATTTTAGCACATGGGAGTTGAAGGGAGTAACTCATCTCCATCACCTTTTCCAAGACAATATACTTATGACATACACAAACTTATTCCAAACTTTTGAAATAAGAAATGGAAATTTTCTACAATATTTACAACTGATAAAAACAATCAAGAAGAGAATTCCAGCGCCTCAGGACACTTTGCAGCCACCAGAATTTGCCAAACATATTACAAAGCTTTCTCCGAGTAATAAGAAGAACCTTTCCAAGATTTATAAATTACTGTCAAAGACCAGCTCTATTCATTTACCAATTTTAAAATGGGAAAAGGAGCTGGGTGTATCACCGGACCCTGACTTCTGGACTCAGATATGCAAAAATACATTTAAGATGACAAGACACACTAATATACAACTTATCCAATTTAAGGTACTCCACAGAACACACGTCACCCAACAAAAGATGAATAGAATGGGCTTCAGTCAATCTGACACTTGCACTCAGTGTACTCAGAACACTGCAGACACCTACTTTCATGCACTCTGGTTATGTTCACCCGTCCAGCACTTCTGGTCAACAGTCACTCAAAAACTCTCCTCCATTTTGGACTGCAGGATCCCACTATCTCCCAACCTGTGCTTAATTGGAGACCTGATGACAATTGACCTCCCAAACAGCCACTGCAACTCTCTTCTTGTAGCTCTCGCCATCGCCAAGAAAACAATCCTAGTCAATTGGAAAGATAAACAGACCCTCAACATCAACCATTGGCTGAATCTCCTTGTGGAACATATTTCGCTGGAGAAAATTTCTGCCGGCCACAGAAATCAATTAACATACTTTACAGAAAAATGGTCACCATTTATTCTCTCACTAAACATGTCTGTATAGTGCCACTCAGCCCGTGAGCATATGCCACCTGTACATATAAATATTACAAGTCTAGAAAGACTGTTGTGCCATATATAACCTGTTTCTGTTTCTGTTAATGATGTAACCCCTATTCCCTCTATCTCTCACACCACAATATGCCACAGCGGTTCATCAGATTTCAAGGTCTTAAGCATGTGTTAGGTGCACCTTCTCCCCCTTGAGTCCGGGCCTGCTCTGTGGCTCTGTGTGGGGTCGCGGGGCCGGGCGGTTTCCCCTGGGGGCGGGTGCGTCTGGACTGCTCGCCCTGTGTGCCCGGAGGTGGTGGGGTCTCCTCGTGCTCCCTGGGCCGGGGGCGTTGTGGCCGGTCCCCCTTGGGGGGCTGTTTCCGCCCCGGGTGGTGCGGGGTGGGTGGGCTCCTCCTCCCCCCCCTTCGCGCCGCTCCCGCCCTTCCCCCTCCCTCCTCCCTCCCCCCTCTCCCCGTCCCTCCCTGCCCCTCTCTCCCGGTCTTGGGCGGGCCTGGGGTCCTCCCTCGGTCTGGGGGGCCTGGTGCGGGGGCTGGGTGCTGCCTGCGGGGGGTGTTCTGGTGCTGTGCAGTGTGGGCCTGCCCGTTGGTGTGCGGCTGGTGGTGGGGGGGGGTCGGATGGACTGGGGGCCCGGCCCTGGGTCTGTGGCGGTTTGGGGGGGTACTGGCGGGGTTGTGGGTTGGTCTGTGCTCCTGCGTGGCGGGGTTCGGGGGGCTGGGTGGGGCTCGTCTTCCGTGCCCCCTGGTAGCGCGTCCCACCTTTCTGCTGGGGGTCGGTTTGCTGCTGGCGGTGCGACCCAGGTCGGGACCATTGTGGGGGCCTGGCGCTGCAGTTGCTTGGGGGGCGGGGTTGGGTGGGGGCCTGTTGGGTTTCCATGGGGCCCGCCTGGCCCGCTGTCCATGGGCGCTGGGGGCCTCGCGGCGCCAGGGTCTGGTTGGCGCCGCCTTCTGGCCCCTGTCATCCAGCCCTCCGGCCTCCGGGCCGGGCCCACACTGGCCTGGCCTCCTAAACCACATTTTGTTCACTCTCCACACACACATTCCACAGTTTTTAACGCACCACATACACTCACTCTTGGAGGCGCAGATCACGGATGGATTGGGGGCTTCATGATGGGGCAGGCTATGGGACAGTGGTGTCCGGTAGCCCTCCATGCTGCCCCGGCCCATCTTTTTCTGTCCTCTAATTTTAAAGCACCACATACACCTACATTTTGGGGGACAAATGGAACAGGTTCCAGGTGCCTTATGGCTGTACGGGCTGCAGGACAGTAGTGTCCTGTAGCCATCAGCCTCGGCCACACCTGTCTCCTATGTCCCTCAATTTTAATGCATCTCACCACACTTATGGGCACTCACATGCACATTCACGGTGTAGGGTTAATGTTTCTCCGTCAGGATCGGAGAATCATAGTAAGAGGGGGGGTGGTGGGTTAACATACACGGTTGATATGCATGGCGTGGCTCGTGGGCCCGGCCCTCCTGGGTTGGGGGTTGGAGCCAGGGAGCCCATTTACATCATGGTAGTGTTGCTGGGTTCCCGGTGTCCGGGGGGTCCCCTGGCCCTGTAGCGGGTGGGCCGGGTGACGCCTGGGGGCTCTGTGGGTTCCTGCCGGGGTTCTGCCTCCTGACCGGCTGTGGTCATTGGGCCCTCTGCTGGGGGGTCCCGATGGGGGATTCACTGCTCGCGGTGGGCCGCTCTCTCCTGTGTTGGTGGTGGCTCGTCCTGGGGGGTTCGGGCGGGTGGCCCCTCCTGGTCTCCGGGTTTCCCGGTGCGCGGGGGACATGTGCCTTTCGGCATCGCCGCCTCTTTGCCTCCCTCACTCGCCTGGGCCTGGTTGGGCTCTCACTTCCGTCTGGTCCGACGTCCGCTGGTGGCTGGTGCCTGGGGCGGGCCCGTTCGGTGTGGTGCTGGTTCTCTCCCCGGGGGCGTGCCGGGCCCCCGCGCCTGGCGCCTTGGGTCGGGGTGGTCCCTTGGTGCGTCTTTGGTTGGGGGTGGGGGTGGGTGGGTGGTCGGGGGTGGGTGGTGGTTGGTGGGGGGGTTGGGGGCGGTCCGCGTCGGGCGGTGGGTGGGTGGGCCCTCCTGTCCCGCCTGTCTGGGGTGTGTCTCTGGCTCTCTGGGGGGGCCGGCCATTGTCGCCCCGGGTCCTGGGGCCTACGGGGTGTCCTGCCGCCTCTATGGCTCCCTGGTCTTGGGGTCTGGGCGCTCCTGTGGTCTTGGGGTGGCTGGCCGCCCCCCTTCCCCCGCAGGGCCGGCCCAGGACCCTGGTGTAGGTTTTCATAAACACATTTGGAGGGTTTAAACTCACGCATGCATGTTCGTTACTTCTGCCCCGTGACGCATCGCAAAGAACCGATGGGATCACTTCAAAGGGGCCCACTTGCTTCTGAAACCTTCCACAAAGCACTCTCTCTTCTCTACAGTCGGGCTTTCTCCCTCCACCAAAACTCTCACATTTTTGGTGTTCAGCATAGACTTCTCTTTTGTTTATTTCTTTCAGTACAGTATAGTATAGTAGACACGTATATTTGTATTTCTGATAATCTGCATGGAGCACATCCACCTCAAGACCACAATACATCAGCTACACTGCCTGTTTATCCCTTTGTTTGTTTGTTTGTTTGTTTTCCCCTCCTTCTCTCCGCATGCACTGTCACTATATAACTCAGGACTTAAGCACCTGCCCCCTCCCCCTTGCTTGTTCCTTACTTTCCCCTTGACACACCTTGGTGTATCACGGCCCTCTCTGGCTCATATTAGGAAGCTTTTCCAATAAAGGCTGATAGGCTAGTCTCCAGGGAGGGTGGGTGACGGTCACAACGACACGCATTATGGGTATAAAATACTTGACTGCAAGATCAACAGTGCACCAATCTTCACAAGAAGCTTGCACCCTTTTGTGGCGCTAAGCTATGAAGACCAATGCAGACAAGTAGGGTAAAAAAAAAAAAAAAAAAAAAAAAAAAAAAAAAAAAAAAAAAAACGATATGACTAACTGGAGTTAAAGGAGACTGCATTAAACAACAGTAAAACTATATTAAAACAATCTTTTTACAATCCCGCACACAACACTTGCAGCATAATCCAAGTCTCATTTATCCAGTCGTATGCTCAGTAGCACAGAGTCCTAACACATAGACTTGCCCAGGTCTGGTGTGAACAGGTGTTCTGGTATAGTTATGCTGTTGTTAAAAGCAGCCCCCCCTTTACTCCAGCTCATCAAGAATTTTGGGTTCTTCATTAAGCATGGAGGCATAGGGTGACCTCTGGTGGCATGTAAGGAGGATAACAACCTCTGCCAAGTGCCATTCCCTTCACTAATTAATTTGAAGTTAAGATTTCCTTTCAGACGAAAATTATCTTTGGCAGAATATCTTCGGGACATTTCAAACACTCTTTCGCCGTCCAAATTACCCAGCTTTGGCAGCAGCGCAATGGATCCTGAATCTCTTGGCAAAATGATCAGAGGAATCGTCTGTGAGGAGATCTCAACAGCAGACTCAAGCCTATCAATGAGGACCTCAAAAAGCTTGAAGGACTATTAAACCATATAGTCAAAAAATGAAGGATTTGGAAGCTGCTACTAATGATATAGCAAAACGACCATCTACAATGGACAAACAATACAAGAACCTGCTGGCCATGAATTAACAATTAAAGGGAAGACTGAAGGACTTGAAAATCAAGGCAGGAAATTCAATTTGCGTATACTCGGATTACAGCAAGTAATCGAGGCAGGTAATCCCTCAGCGTCTGTTAATAAACCTTTCTATGAACTGCTTGGTGAAGACGCGCTGGAGCCACCTCCCATATATAGTACTGCTCATCGCACTGGCCCCACAGTCGAAGATGGGAGCCGCTGCATGATTATTCAGCTGCACAGCTTTGAGGTGAGCCGCACCATTTAGCACCTGGTCGGAGCAAGAGGAGGTAAACTGCACTTTCGAGGACAAAGAATCAGCATCTACTCCCACACGACCATCAGGTTGCAGAAACAGCAGTTTGAATTCAATGAGGTTAAAGCGCTCCTTCGTGAAGCTAATCTGAGATACGGCATCATTAACCCTGCTCAGATGCTGGTCACCTTTACAGCAGAACTTTTTCTTTCACTCCTACAATGGAGGCTATGGATTTCTATGAGAAGCGAGTGAGGCCGTCGCTCATGATCCCCAGCTCCCTTGCGGAGCAAACTCCATCTGATATAGTGCAGGCAAAAAAAACCACAAAGATTTCTTCACAAATTTAATGTAACATCAGGCGAGAAAGTGACCTGCAAATGATGATATTTTGGATGAAGTGTTCCTTTAAAGTGACCATATGGTATTCTGCGTGACCGAATACACCTTGTTCTGAGACTTTCTGATGAAGTTATATAGGTGATGATTAAATAAAAGTACAATTAAGTTTTAAAAATAATTCTTAAATAAATCAAATAAAGAAAAAAAAACCTGTTCAGCCACAGCGGCTGTCACTGTACATGCTGACCAGCCAGTTCCTGCATTTATCCCAAACAAACAACCGCTGCTCATTTTGTAAATGTTAAAGTGTTCTGCACAATGTACTATTATTGTGTGACGTAATCCCATATTCATTGTTATTGCTATTTTTACTGCTTACAGCATCCTTTGCAGCCTGCTGATTGCACAGCATTACTCCTCGTTTAAATCACAAGAAATATACAGGTGATTGTGATTAATTATTAACACGAACAACTCAATTGTTATAGCTCTGCACAATACGGCCCCATTCTTTCTCACTAATCAAGCACCATTAATTTGCTTTTTCTTCACAAATGCATTACCTATACCTACTTTCTTCCTGCCTGATGGGGGGGAACAACCTGTTCTGTTTTTAGGGCTTAATTGAGGTGCATTGTAGTGAGTGAATTATTAATATATTTATCATTGATTGATCACTGTCTTGTGCTTGTATAATTACTTCCCAATAATGGAACTGTCCTTCTGAGGGGCTATTCTTTGTCCCCATTCTTCTTTGTGCTTACTCCCTTATATCGCCATGATTGGACAAGGCAGTATTGGATTATTTGTGGCGGTGTTCTATACACACACACACACACACACACACACAAACGTGCATTTCTGCTCAACAGTGCAGAAGTGCTTCACATTCAGGGTTTGTGAGCCAAACCTGAAGCTGCAACTGCATTAACATTAATCCCTTGTCTTGTTTTCTCCATTTTCATTTCCCCCTGACGCACACTTCTGTACCTCATGCAAATCCACATTCCTTTACTGTAGGCATAAGATGAAAAACACTCAGACAGACGAGTGCGATCTTCAGTCGGTTTGCCTCTCCTGCTCTGACCTGTGTTGGAACAGCAGCAGAGGGCAGAAAATTCGACCCAGAAGCACATCAGTGAAAAACTTTTTTTTTTCCCTATATTCATCATGCATTCTATCCAATATGTGAACACATTATTCAGGACAAGTTGTTTTATTCATCGTCGGAGAAGGTGAGGAATCATAAAATGGTGTGGGAGGGACTGAAAAAGGCCGACATGGAGCGGGAGAGGCAGGGCGAAACAGTGACACAGACACTCTGAACTCCATTCAATATCTAATCTGCAATGCTGTACTCAAGAGTGCCAAGCCGTCGCTACTGTGGTACATGGTCTGCTCCTTTTCTATGCATGATATTGTACATCAATACTGCAGGTTCGACTAGGCAATTGCTCGAGATGAGGTGAGCCAGGAGTCTCCAGCTAGCTTGTGGCCAAATGCAGGTTTGATTATTTGGGTGAGGAGGCAAATGAACTGTGGAAATGGTGTAACCATTCACTGAAACAAGACAATATCTGGAGTTATTAATAATAGATTATACACATCGGTAATGTCGGCCAAATTGATTTTTAACTAGCAGAAGCCAAAGTAAAGCATTATAGCTTGGGTTCCATTTTTCACACTAAATTGATTTTGATGAACAGATATTTATGTGCATAATTGTGACCCAGATGAATTCATTTAGAGCACTCCAGGCTAAAGAGAAAGAGATGGCTGGGGTATGTATGGGCTGAGATGAACGGCACTTTGTTAACAGCTATTGCTGTATTCTTGGTAATAGGCATGCACTTTGAAAGCCATTTACCAGACCGCCAAGGCAAACTTAATTACTTTATGATTGATCACTCATTTCCACTTTTCAGTCCTTATGCAGTAAAATGAACCAAAGCCTGGATATCCATTACCCAAAATGCCGCTGGCTTCGAACGCACTTACTAGCTATAGTGTCCATTTCATGTGAACCATGTTTGGTATCCAGCTCACAGGTCAGTGAGCGAAAAAAAGGTCGGTGGGGGAGTGGTGGCGTGATAAATTACAGACAGATAAGTTCTTACAAAGACCCTTCCCCCCTCGAGCACCACTTTCATTGCGCGTGGTAAACCTCATAAATCAGTAGCTGAGTCCCCGCAACTAGTGACCCTTTCAGCCAGCATGATCGTACTTCATGGCCTGGTCCATCCACCTGCATGTCTCATCAGCGCTGCCACTGCAGGAGCAAAGATGGATGCTTTATAACAAAAAAAAAATAAAAAAATCCCAAAACATTCCTCCAGAGTTGTCAATCTGTCCCTCTTCCTCCTTTCTCACAGCTTCACAGCCATTTTTATCTTTTGCCTGTTTTTGCCTTCGTGCATGCACAACACGTGTCTGCAATGATTGAGGAAGGAGCCGCTGAGTCTCACGCACCTGAGCCATGCATTTTACAACGGCGAGGCGACAGTCCCGCTTCCTTTAGCATTCCCCACCTCATGACATTTTTCTCTTAGTTCCATAAATCAAACCCCTCGACCTGCCGAGTTGAAGAAAAGAAATAAGGCTTTTGAAGAAAATAGGGGGGAAAAATGAGGCTTTTGCACTAGTGTTCAAGATTTGGAGAGTTTCCTGTTGACAGCTGTAATAAGAGTTTGGGGCGGTCATCTCTTAACAGTGCACGCTCACAGGTGCAGGGGGTAAACTTTTGATAAGTGGCAATTCCCTGGGTAGTGGACTTGAAAAATGTCAGCCTTTTAGCTCCGGTCCACTGAGCCTTCTGCATGACCAGCCCTCGCATTAATCATCACACTGCGAGGGTTGAGGCTGACTTTAGCCAGGTAGTTAGCATGTCACCAGCAATGCTGATTTACAGAGGTGCTGCCCAAAAACATAACTCTCAAAAAATTAGAGTAAAATTAACAGAGCAACACATTTAGAACATTTTAGGATGACAGTATTATGCTTGTGTCTACCTAGCTTTTTAGCCCCACAGTGTGAACAGTTTGACCTGCCAAATGTCAGATTAGAACTTCAGCATTTCCCTACATAACAGAAAATTTGATCCAGACAGCTGTGAGAAGTGGCTACAGCTAGTTAGACTAATGGCACACATTAGTCTTTATAAAGGTTGAGCTCGTACGCCAGCTTCTCCTCAGACAGGTGTGAAAAAGCGCCATGAATTTTCAGATTCATGCAAAGTGGATAATCCATAAAGGGGTTGCAGGAGTATGTACAAGTTCTGCTCCAAGACTTTTTCTGAACCGACTCAGCCCTTTGAAAATTCTCTTTCACTCCTGCACAACGTGCTCATGTTTGCCAAACTTCATCTTCTGAACCACACAGCAGACAGGCCGCTCCCCTGTCTGCCTCTAACCATATGGTAATGCATACCTGCTGGTCCCCCAGTTATTTCTAAATACAGCTCATAAAATGGAAATACAGTGTTTCAAACCTGAACTGTATAAATGGAGAAAAGTATTTTACATGTCAAAGTCAATTTACAAGTCATTGGGAGTACTACGAAGCATGTGTAAACAGCTGAGTGAATCTTTAGCGTCTCTGTAGGCTTTTTGTCAAGTCTTAAAGAATTACTCAACTGACATCACTCATATAACCTCGTTATGAGATTGGAGATGACATTTTGTTCAGCAGGAGTTATGTATATACACTCAGCTGGCAGTTTAATAGGTACAACTGGGTAGCAGTAGTCTAATCGTACAATCCTGCAATAAATCTTACCTTCACAAAGCTTTTAATGTTCAGTTTGTGTTGAGTGTGATCATCTTGGAGGATGTAGTTAGTGGTTGTGTCCACCTCATTAATATCAATGATGGTAGGCGAAACAACAAACACAAGACAAACACTTTACTTTTCTCCCTATGCATTTATCTTATACCTCTGTCTTATTCAGTTGTTCAGGCAAGACCCGAAATAATGGTACATTTCTAAGAACAGCTAAATGAAGGCAGGGCCATTTGTATGTGTCCTTGGAGCTCCAAACTTTTACAGTACTAGACCCTTTTTAAAGGAATACTTCACCCTCCAAATGAACATTTGTATATCAGTTACTCATCCTGTGTAACATTGAATTCCTGAAGAAAATGTTGCTTAACACCCATGCATCCAAAGTGAATGAATAATCCAAAAACGGAGGAAATTGTTGAGTTACTGAAGTCACAGGCAATCCATTTACAACTCTCAAACAACTCGTGCAGTAGTCTCATTTATCCACTTGTATGCTCAGTACTTCCCAAACACATGCGTTTTCAGGTATAACATTATTATTTAAAAGTGACCTGACAGTGAATCAAATCTATGCTCCTTTCAAAACCAAGCTCCATTCACAAAAACAGTAATTTTACTTTGCTGAACACAGGAGCTGCTGGTGCAATGCTGCCTTGATTAGCAGTTTGTTTGCATTATTGTGTGACTTGGTGGCGTTTTAAAGGTACAGCTCAGATACACCAACGACACACACAATAAGACAAACAACCTACTGTTTGAGGTGGCGTTCGACCAGAAGCCCCTTTATTCAGCGAGGTAAAATTGCTGTTTTCGTCAATGGAGTGTGGTTTCGAAGAGAGCATGAATAAGTTCCACTTTAAGTTCAATTTTTAAATGCGGAGGTTTTAGCAAAAATGCATGGGTTTGGAAAGTACTGAGCATCCGACTGGCCAAATTAGACTTATACTGCACATGTTGTGTGAGAGTTTGTAAATGGATGCTTACTGTATGAATGGATGTGGTGTTTTTTAAAAGTTTTAAAGTGTTATTGTTATGGTGAACAATTTGGGGACATAGTCTCAGAGGTAAAAGTTAGGCTTCATCTCTGTAGTTTGCAAAATGCATTAACATATTAATGTATAACATTTAAATATGGAGTGTTGACAAAATGTAGGATGGTACAGGAAACTAAAATACTGTATATACAGCTACTTTACGTATATATGTATATATGTATATACACAGCTACAGGGGTAACATTTGCATTCATTTGTAGTCATGTTTGTCTTGACCTGATGAATGTCCAATATTCACTCTCTTTTATCCCTGTGCTTGGTCTCTGCCAACTCCTAGGGTAACACACTGGTCTCACTCCAAAGTCTCCAGCGCTTGGGCAGTGACATGTTGCTTCAGACATAACGTTGGCATGATACGCGGCTGGCATGTGGCAACAGGGGGAAAAATCATGGGAACAAGAACTTAAGGCAAGCTGTATGGGTGGAAGGGTTGGTGGATGGGTCCAACAAACAGCAGCTTTCACCTGGGAGAGCGGTGCTTGCATCCCATAAGATTATGAAGCCAAACCCTGTTCGTTTTCCTAAACCCAACCAGGTGCTTTTGTTGATGAAGGAAAGAAAACATCAATTTGCGGTGTTGAACCAATGTAGTGCATTTATTTTGGAAGAAATAGTATGTCATTCTTTTTTTATTTTATTTTATTTTTTTTTATGGCAAATTTCCTGTGAAAACGAAAGTGTATTTGTCGACAACCAGTGCACCCAGGGTACCTTTCACATCTTATCTGGACATGGAAAATCCATGACCAAACATCAATATGTGACGAGGTTGGAGTGAGATTATGTTAGAAGGAAACATCTGGCTCTTGAGCTTCTAAATATTCCACTATGTTCACCAGCTAGTCACAAATTTTGTTTACCATTTGGTGTTGGGCAGGTATTGTACAGTTGTGTGAGCTTTTATGCTAAAAACAGCTACCTGCTGTGTTAGGAAGTGAGGTTGATCAGAGTCATTTGCTCCATTGTCAATACAAATATGTTGATTAGTGCACCTATGCATAAATAAAGGCTTAAGCATTGCCCCACAGAATTTTAGTCCTGGCAGGGTTGAGATGGCTTGACTGCACTTAGACCTTCATATTGGGAAATATGTTCTATAGAAAGTGTCACTGATTAAAATAAGAACACTTTGGGCCCCTAGGCCTGTGCATGGTAGGTCTGTTCAGTAATGCATCTATGCATCAAAAGAACATAATCTCGTTGCTTTTTGGAGGTGTAGGAGATAATTATTTTTGGAACAAACTAGGGACAAAAAGTTGGGATATCTGAGCGTCTGCTGCATGAATTCTAACCTTTTCTATTTTTAATTGCCTGTAAGCTTTACAGAATGCAATAATTGCTGGAGTCCCATGATATTTCCATATCATAGCGTAGAGTGGCTCATGACCCATGCTTACAGACATGCATTTAATCAAATGCACTACGCTTCCCGAGATAATTTCATTTAAATAGGAATTTTTTAATCAGAAGTTTGGTGCAGTCGCTGTACTTCTGCTGCATCACATTTCCATTAATCTCCATCACTGCAAATTAGGAGATTATTCAGTAAATTGATTGGGAATGATATGGTGGAGTTTTTCATCATTTCAGCTTCATCCCCCATTTCTTCACACAACCCATCTTCCCCCTTAAGGCTCAGACGGAAGGGAAGAAGCTGGAATACGTTTGTGTTTTCCTTATCACTTTATCCTGTTGGCTGGGCACCTCATAATGAATTCATTGCCTCCGTTCGTTCCACTACTTTCGGGCTTTATAGAAAATGTTTAAAAATTGACAAGCTGACCACTTCCATAGAAATCCATCTTTCCCCCGAAAATGAATTTCTACAACCACAGGTTTCCGAAATAATGAAAAGGATGTAGGTTAAAATGGGAAGCAGTCCGGGCACTCGCAGGTTCTTACAAAGGGGAACTCACACACACACACACACACACACACACACACACACACACACACACACACACACACAGACACACACACAAACAATACCTTGGGTACTTATCACCAGCCATGGGATTATATCTCTACGTTTTTATATGCTTAAAGCTTCCAAATGCAGCTTTCTTCATGTCAAGGCTTATCCTTCCATCTACAAAAACACATTTTTCAAAGGCGTGCTGGCGTTTCCTATATTCCTATATCAATAAGTGCAGTCCTACCTTTGTATGCTGGGATGCGTTTAGTGAGAGGATCATTCATCACCCGTCTGGAAACACACTGCTGATCTGAGGCAGTGCACGCCTGGAGCTCACCTGAGATCCTCTGAGTTATATCACAAGACAAGTGTTTCCTTTACTCATCCTTATCCTGCATTAATGAATATGCAAAGAAGTATCCCAATGATTCATTACATCAGCATCAGATCCAGTAAATGCATCAGTCATTCAGGCCAGTCAAGGAAACTCTACCAGACTCTGGGATTCTGGCTGGTCATTCAATCACACAGTGGACTGGATGGATGGGGAAAGAAGTCACTGTTAGAACTCTCCTCAATTAGTTAACCATCGACCTGCCGGAACCTAATGGGTCATTGGCGGTCGTCCTCAGCACCACGTCTGATGAATTCCCACTCTGGAATCAGAGATGGAGCAATTGGGTGGGTGGATGGCGAGCACCAATTCAATCTCCTTCACGGATCAGGCTGCCCAGGAAAAGGATTGGAGAGGAGAGGGCGCCATCGGGGCCGCGGGGCAATTTTTCACCGGCCCCTTGTCAATAGGATCCGGCGCTGTGCTCCAGGATGTCAGGGTTGAAAATGATATATAGGCTGAACAGAGCATGATACAGGGCACGCCCGGCATTTGACTCTGTGACATACATCACCGGGGGAGAGGTTAGAGGTGAATTAATAGTGAATTATCTGGTGTCAAGGGAGCGATGGGAGGGTCAGTGTGGAGGATGGATACAGTCAGGAGGAGGTGAGTGCAGGACAAAATCTGCACATTTGTTATGCCTTTGCAAAGAGCAAAGCTTATATCAATGACTCGAGTTGTAAAAAAAGAAAATCTCAGTGCAGGGTGGCATTTGGGGTGCAGCGTGGGGGAAAGCGAGAGCCAAAAATAGACTGCAGCAACGCTACTCGACTGTGTATCTTCAATGCACATTCTTCTTTCTCTTCTTGGTAGAAGCATCAGTTTATTTTCCCTCGCTCCCCTTCTTTCCGTCTCGCCCGTTTCCTGGTAACAGACATCCTTGTTTGATGTGCCCCGTTCGTCCATAGGAATATAAATCACAGCATTTGTTTAGTATTCATATCTGAGAGTTTTCACCCCACCCCCCCCAAAAAAAAAACAAAAAAACAAGTGCAGAAGCACAGCTGCAGGAATATATCGCCAATAAGCTGCATATCCCAAATGCAGTTGCAGTTACTCTCATGCAGAAAAAGAAGGGACAGGCAGGCCGGTGCGGGAGTTACAGCATGTGTTGACCATCGGAAGCTGGCAGAAAAGAAATTGCCCTCATTTCAGTATCTTGTTTTCTCCAAATTGCTACTAGTAAAAGCAGATGCGGCCCCCAAATCAACTGGCCTTGTGCCCCGATGTTTCAATTTCTTATAGGTTTGTTTATTGCCGTCTTGGCTCCTGCAACTTTCTCTGCCTCCCTGCCTTTCTTAATGAGTGTGTGAGTCTGCTCTGTACAGTATGCATTCAGCTTACTGTTCAAACTCTGACCTACATGCAGGAGCTGTGCCCAGATGAGCACAACATGTTGACAGTATTACTTTTTGCTCTCATATATTTTGAAGAAAACAATGTAGGATCCATAAGCCATCTCATTGTTATACTATAGTTTCACATTTTCCACACAAGATTAGACAGCTCTATAAACGTCAATTCAGTGTTAAACCGCCTGCTCACATCTCTGTATATTAAAAGAGTATTAGTGCTCTGAAACAAGTCACAAGCCAAACAGTTTTCCACAGATTGTCTTCTGAGAATAAACTCCATAGATTGTTATCTGAGAATAAACAGTTGCAGTCAGGCACAGCTGCAGGAATTGTAATTGAAAGCCATTTAAATGTGCTTCTGCCTGAAGTCTGGACGAGGGATTGTTCTGACAGGGAGAACCTTTTCCTCAGCTTTGCCTGAAGCTGACCACCTGGCTGGCATTTAGCATTACTTGTCAGTCACTTGTGTGTGCATATGTGTGTATGTGCGTGTGCCCTTGCAAAAATGTCCTATGCATTTTTGCAGTAATGCACAGCAAATCCAAGACATTGTGGCTGTCATGTGAATAATAACTGTTATCTGTCAACCGCAAAAGTGGAAGTAATCATTGTCATTATGTTGCAGCAAGAGGTCTCGGCAGATGGAAGGGTCAATAAAGCGTGGGAGTGACATTTTTCAGAGACCTTAAAGTGCCTTTAATCAATATTATTAAATTTACAGCGGATCACAGGACTACTTGTATGTTGTTTGTAGTTATGAACCCACAAAGATTTTTTACTTGATGCTGTTGTTCTTGCCAACTCTGCAGAGCTTCATCAACCTTATGCAGCGCGACTCTTTATGTGTTGTATCGTTTCCTGTTGTGTTTCTTAGCTTCCAGGTGCTGTAACTGGCTATAGTTAATATAGCTTGCTTTGTGTTGTATTGTAGCACTGACTCAGCGTTTCTGCCATGAAAACAAAGAGTGCTATTAAGTTATTAGTAACATGATACAGATAATAAAGTCAATAGACCTCATTCAGCAATATCTTCCCAAGTTTTTTCTTAAATTTGTTCTTAAGAAAAGTCCAAAGAAGAGTCTATGTCAGAATCACTACATGTTCTTAAATGGCAGAATTGTTCCCACCCGTAATCTTATAATCCCAATTAGCATTGGTGAATGGCTGCAAATCCCCAGAAATGGCCATGAGACCAAAGGGCCATGTGCACACAGGGAGACTGAAAAAGAAAAAAAAAAGTTGAGAGAAACCAAAAGTGTAAAAGGGGTGGAGGACTGAAATGTGAACATAAAAAAGCCTTCTGTTTTGAAGTGTTTCTGCAGGAGGTGAACGCCAAACGAGCCGTCATATTTCATAGCTTCAGGGGTAGATATAAACTAACACAAACAGATGTATAGGATGCAAAAATGCTTGTTAATGAGCCACCCGACCTGCAAACGGTAAACTTTTCGGATAAAAGTAGCACAACTGTCAGAACTGAGGACAAACACCAGCGCCGTGGGGCTGTTCAAGCTGTGTCTATGTCTGTGAAGAGAGAGACAGACAGAGGGACAGAGAGAGAGAGGGGGAGAGAAGGTGAAAGTGGACTCACGCAAGGTTTCTGTGAGTTAGCCTATAAATTGAGCATAGCGTTAGTTCAGGCAGGACACAATGTCAAGCTCAGCTCACATCCCAGCTACATCAGCTGATCTCAAGCAGCCCAATCAACTGATGGAGCAGCTGACTGATGGAGGGGAGTCAGCTGATATATTTCATGATTCCTTTCTATGCAACCAATTGGCAAATCTCATTCAGGGCGCCCTATTCAAACTGCTCTGGCCTGCCTACTGTTGCTGCTACCTCTGCAAGCCACTTTGCAATCTGCCTCCACCCCAGCTCCTCCTTTTCATGCTGTGTCTGTTTGTCATTGATGCTGGGTCTGTACTGTTTCCAGGGGGTCTTTGCTGCCAGTCTCCCTGCCTTAGACTTCCATGTAGGCGCAAGGAAGGGCAGGGAGATTTGCTCTCTCTGCCTCAGGCTTTCCTCATTTGCAGGTGGAAGGGCAGAGAGGTGTGGTCTCTTTGCCTTAGACTTCCATGTAGGCGCATGGAAGGGCAAGATATTATGGTAATATAAATCATGTAATATTTTAAAACTGTAGAATTAAAGAAAACACAATAGCCAATTTTTATACACATGTCAGCACAAAGTGTGTGTAAGTTCTGTTCTCGCCTAAGAACAAATCCCAAATAGAAAACATCGGTAAATATCAGAATCTTTGTGAAAACTGCATAAGTGGGTTCTAAGAAGACATTTCTTCTTTAGAGTTGGTGGATTAAGGCCCATTATCATTGTTTGCATTCATAAATTATCACTAATGCTATAGACTGAATAAAAGAGGTCCATGTAGCAACCACAGAGTCACCCATTGGTGTGTGGACTACCTTTTGAAGCCTCAAGTTCAGCATTTTGGCTGTCGCCATCTTGGGGGTTTTTTTGGAGCCAGGTGAACCATGTTTGGACAAGGGGGTGGAGCTGTGGAGGACTGACCAAGAACCTGAGGACACTGTCATAGTAGCAAATTGTCAAACACAAGGTAGCATAGCCTTAAGGCACCCTACTTTATCGTCTATTTTACTCTAAATGGGACCATAATTTGCTGTATTGAAAAAGACTTGAAACTAATGGTTGAGACCATAAACTCATTACCAAACGTTTAGTGAGGTAATAAATCTAGTGAGACGTAGGGTCATTTTCTCATAGACTTAAATACACTCAGACTTATTTTTGCGCCTAGTGGAGTCGCCCCCTGCTGGCCATTAGAAAGAATTTGAGGCATTTCCACATTGGCTTCACTTTTCAGACACTGGGATAATCCCTTGACTTAACCAGATGATTGTTACTTTCTTGGTCTGGAATTTGATTTATCAACATGAATTGAAACACATCTTTTCACCCAAGTATGGAATTTAATATATTATAATAATTTAATATAATTTGGAAGAATTGGATTGTGTGTAATAGTGTAACTAGAACCTAATGAGTCCCACTGGGCCTGTGCTGTGGATGAAGAAATATTTTAACTCTCGCTGTGAACAACAACCTCTGTTATGATATCATGTTGTTATAAGCACATAATACAACACAAATATCAACACATTCTGACCAGTCAACATGACTATTACATTAGTCACATGACCAGCTGAGTCCTGAGGTGTGTGGGAGAACTGCTCTAATCACGATGCTTAGAAAATAGAAAACTGCTGTAGAAAAAAGCTCTTTTTTCAGCTCTGCTAGGCCTTCATGCTGTATGTTACAAAACTGGACACATATTTACAAAAATATAGACACCTGCTGAGCACCAAACAGCAGACAGACAAGGTAAGAGACAAGCTGGTGAACAAAGTGGAGCGTTTAGCTGCTGAGGAGCCAGATATTTCCCTCAGGAGTTGGTGGAGGTATCGGACTTACATTAATCAAGCAGCCAGGAACCGACACCAAATAAATAAAGGTATCTGCTGGATGTGTAAATAGGCAATTGTTTGCTAACTGTTTTGCTATATCAACTAAAAAGGTGATATACTGTGTGTCAGCTTGTTTCCACCTGCCCCATGTGGCCAAAAAAAATCAGTGATGGAGGTTTTAAGGACTTTTCCTTCATGCTGGCTTTAAAGTTAAGTTGATCATGTTCATTCTTGGCTTTGGAAACACTGAGTAGAAAACAATCTTGGCACTACCAACAAAGTGGTTGTTAGCTTAAACAAACCATTACCACAGTGGTCACAATGACAGACAACCTATTTTTATAACAAGCAACAGGAATTGTAAGTGAAAGCCATTTAAATGTGCTTCTGCCTAGACGTAGCAGCAAAGAATACACATAGATGCAAATGGTCCTTTCCTAGTCCCTTCCTACAATCTAAAGGCTGCAGTGTATCTACCATCCATACACATCCATATGTACATACATTTAGATATTTATGTATGACATACATTCATAAAGATCTAAAACTTCCCAAGAGGCATGCTATTATTTTTCCGCTTCTTTCCACAAAATTTCCACATTTCCCGCCTTCACCCCATGTTCTCTGGCACCATGCTGTCCAGCTGTCATTTGGTCTGAATAAATAATAGCTATCCAACCAGGAAAGTACCCAGTGTCTTTGAGCTAACACATGAGGGCTCTTCCGTCAAACAGCAAGCAGGTTTTCTGCCGCTGTCTGGCCTGTAAGATACACTCTTAGTTCGCACCGTGATAAATTAAGCAGACAATGTAGTTTGTTTGTTTGGGTTGGAGGACCTGTGGTCAGAAGGGAAAAGCTGAGTAGCAGTTACACCATCATAAGATAATAAACCTCTACACTGGAACCCCTGGGCAGAAGTAATAGTGACTGAAATAGGTCAGAGCTTTCCTATAGAAAACTTGTGTAACATCCATCCATCCATCCATTCATGCATCCATCTTCAGCTATATAGTAATGTGTTCAGGTACATTGGAGAGTGACACACTGTGGTCAACAGCTTTTCACAGGGTCATTACTCATAGAAACACAACAATTCACACTCAGGCACACCTGCAGGCAGTTTAGACAGTGCTCACTATCTGCCCACATCAACTGTGTATAGTACTCAAATATTCTTTATTACATACGGTACATCAAATCCTGCACACATTGCTTGTCATACTGTACCTTTAGCAAAACAAAGACATTTCAGTGTAAAAACTGCAGATTATTCTGTATTAGTGTAGCTTAGAAGGATATTAGCCCAGTCTGAACGAAGAACAATTGTGACAGCAGCCAACAAGGAAGCCTGTATTCATCTAAGACTGTTCTTTTGTTGGCACCTGAATGGAAGTTGTCCTCATTCAGCATGTGATAAAACAATGGATTAGTATTATGTCTGCAAATACAACAGCTGCAGTGCTGGGAAGTACAAATGTATTTAACCCAGCACATTTAAACAAAGTAGAGATACATCAAAATTGTACTTGAGTAATGTTATGTTACTTTGCATTTCTAATCAAGTACATTTCAGAGGGATCTACTGTATATGTAACTAGACTATCTTAATCTGATGGGTATAGTTACTTTTAAAGATTTAAAATACAAAACATATGTTCAGTTTATAACATGTGTGTAGTTAGAGATTAAACTACCCAACAGTAACCTATATGATGTAGAAAAACAAGTGTTAAGGTACTGCTTAAATATTAAATAAACACTGATTAGAGGCATTGAGCATATTAGTATTTACTTGATACCTTTTGTATATTTTGTAGCTGATATTTCTATACTTCTACTTGAGTAAAATTTCAAATGAAAGTTTGTGACAGGTTGAAAACATTTGAGCCAAAGCAAAGCACGGCTTACGGATGGAGCCAACTCTCTCATTTTACAGCTAAACAGTACACTAAAATATGTTTCTGAAAACCTTTTAGGAGAGAACTGGGCAATGCAGTAACAGAATCTTGATTCATATTTGATCAGCACTACCTAGTTTGACAGTTTGACGGTAGGTCACGAGCAGTGATTGACAGCTGCGTAGGCTGTTTTTCTTCAGCCTTCAGTAGAGTCTAGTAAATGCCATCAGACGCACTGTGAAGACGAGGAGGAACATGAGGTTTTTTTTTTTTTTGTTTTTTTTTACAGACTGTCTGTTTCAGGAACATCTGTCTGGATGTTGTGACAGTTTCAGAAAATATGACAAAACCTTATTTTTATAAACTTACCAGCCGTAGCTTTAATACCATAGTTCCCTCCAGGCTTTTCACAAAGCTCAAGGAGCTCACCTTAAACACCTCACTGTGCATGTGGATCCTTGCTTTTCTGACAGGGAGACCCCAGGTGGTGAGAGTGGGCGGACACACAACTTCCACCGCCTTCCTTAACACCGGAGCACCCCAGGGCTGCGTTTTGAGCCCCCTGCTGTACTTCCTGTACACACATGACTGTAAAGCCATCATCAAGATTTCTGCTGACACAGCTGTGGTGGGCCTGATCACAGATAAAAATGAAAGGGCAAGAAGGTGTTTGATCAGCTGAACATAGAATGGACGATGCCCTACCCTGCCTACACCAGGCACTGAAAGGAAAAGGCCAGGAGAATCATTAAGATCCCAACCACCTGGATAACAGACTTTTCTCCCTGCTGAGGTCAGGAAAAATGTAGCAGATACACTAGACCAGCACTGAGAGGTTCAGGAAGAGCTGATCGATTGATTGATTCATTGATTGATTGAAGACAATGAAATACAATTATGTTAGTATCTCCGAATATATGCAGCATACAGAGTAGCAGGGGAATAAGAAGCAGTGACTCTGACAGTGCTGCATCTTCCCTCCCATCTGAGTTAAGACCAAAATAAGTGTGGACTTTGGCTGCTTCACTTTTGGAATTAGTTTTGCTGTTACTTGATCTCTTGACAGTGAAGCGAGAAGGATGAAATGCAACGGAGGTCCAAGGCCAGATTCAAGGGCATTGTGCTTACATGGCATATATACAGTATCCACTCCAGACACAACGCTCCCATCCCACCCCACCCACCCTCATACCCACACGCTCACACATCCCGAGAAATATTGCCTCATAAAACTGCCACGACACGTACCACACAAATACTACGGCAGGAATTTCTATAAGTGCAGTGCAGTAACGTGTAGCTGTACATCAGATTGTTTATGAGCTTTACCAAATAAGCACCCTGGCTAAGTTTACTAATCGCCCTCTTGTCCTCAGCTGTCCCTCCAGTCCTTTTTCTCCCCCTTCCTGTCCTCAGCTCACCTTGCCTGGTCAACCTAATGAAGCTATCCAATTGGGAGATAAAGTGGTTAAAGTGTGCTGCGCTCCTTGTTAGCTCCTGTGAAACAGACACTCACACATCAGTAGGGGAGTAAATGGGAGAAACACTACCCTCCTTAACCCTCTCCCGCTGCCCTCCTCTCCTTTGTACACTTGGAAGTCGCCAACAGAAGTAAATCACGAGGGGGCCGGCATGAGATTTAAATGAGCCGATTAATCCCTGTGCTAATAATCACTCTATTAAGAATGGTGGAGCAGTGATTAAAGCTCATGGAGGGCACTCCATGCACCATGTTTTTACCATGCTGGGTTTCACTTTAGATAAAACACCCATGGGAACACGTGGTATACATTGAAGGAGCGACTATTCCAGAAGCAATGCGAGGAGGTTTTTACCTCAGAAGCTGAAGAAATAGTGCAGAGAATACGATGGCCATTTTTTTATGACACAAAAACGTAAGTAAGGAGATTTTGTTCCTTGTTGTTCTTGGTTGTGGGACAAGTTTTCCACCCAGAGGGAGTTGATTCATCTTTGTTGGCAGTGATATACCTCTCAATGATATTCATTTGCCTGAGGGTTTGTTTCATAATCCTGTTTACTTGTGTTCCTCTCTCAGCACCCCATCTTTCTCCCACTAATGTGACTCATGGTTTTATTTGTTCCGTGTTACTCTCACTCTGCCTCTCTCTGTGCTCCTGTCCCACCACTGTCATACTCACTTTGTCTAGCCCAGCATGGAAAATCAGCTCATTCATACAGTCAGGTTTTATTTCCTTTAATACTCCCTTAAACCAAGTCAGGGAAGGTCAAGGCTCCCCATAATATTGCATTTATTCCTGCTCCCTCAACATTAATTTTGTTGTTCAGTTGTGGTCCACTTCTTCCAAAGCTGTCTGACACAACAATGTTCATGTGGAGAACTAAAAGAGGTTACAGACTCCATTAGAGGCTCTTACATAATTTGGTTATGTCATCATTTAATTATATTTACATGCTACTTTGCAAAGTGACGGCAGAGCATTTGGCAGACATCTCGCCCGTGTCGTTCATTATAAATCGCAAACGTGGAAAGTTGCCACCGCAAGTAGCGTTCGGCCGTACTCTGCAGCGCTGCTGTGTTGTTCGCTTTATAATTGGAATGATTCATACACACAGAAGCAGAGCAGACTGGGCGGAGGCCGTTGCGTGCCTCTTGCCGTATGTCGTAGATTTATTGGGGCTTTAAATCTCTTCTAGTGACTTCGAGCATGTCCTTGGATGCACATTGAATTCTAGTGAATTATTAATGGCTTGCTAATAAATATGTTCACCTCTTCCTTAAAACTGTCTTGTGTATTAGGCTTGAGTGAGGGCAGATGAGGGGTAAAGAGTGAGCCAGCACAAAGGGAGTTTATCCAGCAGTAGTTAGGAGTTCAACCGGGTCAAGTGGACGGTGCTTAATGGAGCATCGAGGCTCTGACACTGTTTGTAATTTACAGTGGTGGGAGAAGTATTTAGATGCTTTAATTAAAGGGGCACTCACCAGATTTTACACTTGAGTTTATTTGTCTCAAGGAGAACTACTCAGCCTGTAAAACGTCCTCTGTGGCTCTAGAGGAGAAGGAAAATAATCTTGATGATGTCATCAGGTGAAGATGTGATTGACTGAGAGGGTCCAGTGCTTTGGGGGACTGACTCTTTGGTCTATTGGAAGCTACCGACTGTGACCTTTTTTTTTTTTTTTTTTTTTTTTTAGGGATGCAGTGTTGGTTAGTTGTCAATCTGGCTGTTCCATCATTTTGGTCCAGAGTGAAAAATCTCAACAACTATTGGATGGACTGCCTTGACATTTTGTATAGAAGTTCATGCCCCCAAGAGGATGGACCCTGATGACTAACATAATCCCTTGACATTTCCTCTAATGCCACTAAGAGGCTGAAGTTTGTGTTTTCAGAGTGAAATGGACAGAGTGCCATGATATCTGAGTTGGACTTTAGATCCTCTAAGTTTTCATCTGGCACCATCATGAGTTTCAAAATTTCAAATTGTCCAAAACTAATGTTCCCATCAGCCTTTGGTAATTAGCAAATGTTAGCATGCTAACAGACTAAACTAAAAGATTGAGCATAGTAGACATTTTACCCGTTAGCATGCTGATATTAGCATTTAGCTCAAACATTGGCCATTGGCCTGCCTGTAAACTCCAGCACATGTCTACACTATGGATATAGTTTTTTTTAACATGTAACCATCAAGGAAAAAATGAGGAAGAATGGGCCCCAGCTGAACTAGAATTCTGCTGGCCATTGTACACGTGGTTAAAAATGAACTGGATGACCTTTGCCACGTCAGTTTCCAACGGGAAATCAGGAACTGTAATATCCTTTTTTCTCTGAACTCAATCTGAACAGTGCCATTCAATCAAGAGGCACTTTCTGTATATGCTGATCTGACAGAGCAGAGGACTCTGGCGAGAGACGGGGGGAGACGTGTGCTTTATGGTGAAAAATGACTCGCATGTCTGTAGGAACATGAGATGTGGTTCAGTTCCTGCTGTGGATCATTGCTCTACGCTCTTCAGGGGCAGCTGCAAAGCAACACTGCCTGTGTTTGAGAGCAGCGGCCACATGGCTGTCTTGTTGGTGTTGCTGATCACATTTCATGGGAGATGTACCTCGTATAATTCCATGTGACAAATGAATGATTGATTGATAAAATTGCGGTAGTGAAATGAATCATTTCATGGGGGTTGTGTTGCTTAAAAACATTCATCCGCTTATTCACAAAAGCTTCTATGGGAAACAGTTGTTTCAGACCCCACAGCATCACGTGATGGACTCAGAAGTTGTATTCCACTGTTTGGCCGCTATGTCAAATTGACTTGGCCTACACAGGAGTTGTAAAGTGAGCAGCATGTATGCTCTGCTGAATGTATTCAGGCACAGTTTTAGTGTAGGTCACCTGTGTTCTGGAAGCACTCAGAGGCCAATATACAACCACTGTAGTTGTGCACTTACAAAAGAAGAAAATAGATTTGAAGCATAAATATATGGGTCATGTGTAAGTGTGTATAATGTGAGTAAAATGCAAGCCATTACACTGCCTGTGTGGACACTCAAATCAATATAATAGAAGTGTATCTGTTCTAGATTTCACCTTGCACTTAAACACAACACTTGAATATCACAGTACCAAACATGGGAGGCGTCCATTTGACGTCCAGATGCGTATGTATCTGCAGCTTGCCTGTCATAAGCAATAGATCTGTTCACAAATATCTGTGTCCTCTTGTGTATTGAGAATTCAGAAATAATGTGGCTCCATTTATGTAATTTCTGAAGCAATTACGAGTAGCCCAGCTAATGTAAATGGGTTTAATATTTAGAGGAGCAATGTTTTTAACAACCGCCATTACAGAATGCCATTTGTCGGTTTGATTAATTGCTTAAACAGAGCCAAAGCAGATGCTCCCACGCCAGTGAAGCTGCGGATCCTGAGTGCCCCTCTGCAAGCAACACAGGAATTTGTGTCATATATATTTTCTCCTGTTGACAGTGGGCGTCATACATTCAAAACATGGAAAAACTTTAATAAATGAAAAATATTTCCATCAAAAACACAAGGTTATCAGTTAAATGTGTCTGTGGAGCAACACTGCTACACAGTAACTTGAGGAGTTTTAAAAGCTTTTGTGTGGCAGTGTGAGGTCATGGCAACACACATTTCCCTCCACCTGCGCCAAACGCACACTCACACACTGTAAATGTTAAAATTTCTATTCAGTATAGCTGTCATACTATTTTCTCTATTAGATTGTATTTATTTCTATAATGCAGGACCACTCTTCATTTTAAAAGCCTCATCACAAAGGCTTTGAAAGCTTTGCAGAACAATATACAGTGTTTACAGAAAAAGAAAAAGAGAAAAGACATCAAAAAACATTATGGTGTCCTGCTCTCTGTCTTTTCTGTATATACTTCATATTACAATGCATTTGTGTCATACTAGTGCAAGACATCTTCAAAGACATTTGTGGTCTGCCCTGAAAAAAACAAATGTCCTCAGTTTGTACCTCTGGAGATCCACTTCTTAAGGAAAGAATGAATGAGTGTCTAGACTTAATTTGACCCCTCTCCTTCCTCCTGTCCTCTGACTTCCTCTCAGTGGCTGCCTTCCAGGGCTAAAGAGGTTTTATGGCTGGACAGAAAGGAGATCTTTTCATGTTAACCGACTCCGATGGAGGTCGACTGCAACAATGCCATTAATGCACAATGAAGTCAGATTGCGGGCGGGTCGTTTTCACTGGATACAGTAACTCACTCGGCTGTAAACCTTTTGTTGTCCCCTCAGGAGCCTCCACTTAAGCTTTTACCAGGGTTGCATTAGGCATCCGTGTTCCTACAACCAGAGTTTGCATTGCAAGAGCAAGACCTGCAGACTTTACAAGGCTGACTCTGCACTTCTCCCCTGGGATTTAAGGGTTTTAAACTATAGCGCAGTCACATTCAAGCGTGATCCCTCCTTAGCCCCTGTAACAACTCAGCTGCCTCTTATTTCACATCACGTTCCCCCCACGGGGCAACTGTAAACAAGCCTTCGGCGTCACTCCACCCAACACGAGCTTCCTGACAGAGAGGAAGACAGCCGCTAGACAGACGGCGTTCTCCGCTGGGGGAAAAGGGAAAACAGCAGAGACCCGGGAAATACACCACCACCAGCATCCCTTCAGAAGCAGCCCTTTGTGCACGGATGATAAGAGGTTTTTCATGCACGGGGTTGACACACGCATGGAACCTACACCGAGGCAATGAAGGCATGCCTCTTGCGGTTTGAAGATGCAACAGAAAACAGACGACTTGTTTGATCCAATTCATTTAACATCCCCATTTTGAAGACAGTCTCTCACATGTTTGCAGAGGAGTCTGTGTTGAAAGTGTCAAGTTGTCCTATTCCCACAGAGTATGTGTATAAAAATGGGAAAAAATAAAATAAAAAAGTCAGTGGCCACACCAGAATTCCTTTGAATCTGTCTCCAAAACAGGTTCTTACCCAAAGTTTACACTTTTACAGCTTTTGAGACACAATGATGGAGGACTTGTACTTTCGGGAGTATTTTGACTTGATCCATGTAATCTCTGTCTGTCTCTCACAAAAACTCCTTTAAAACTGCCTGTCACCTCCAACACCAGTCCATTCAGACCACTCTGCCTGAGCTACATCAACTTTCTCTCCATTACTTGCTCTAAATCTTGTATTTTATAAAGTGTGAGACACTCTAAAAGCTAGGCTCTGCTGTTCCTCAAGAAGTCCAGAGAGCCCTTTTGGCACATTTTCAGTCTCTGTTCTTTTTCTGTATTTTTTTATTTTTTCAATTACACCAGTGAGCTATTTTTTTTTTTGTTTACTTTGAGATATTGCTGTCACCGTTTCAAATGAGTTAAGTTTTTATATCAACAAATCATTACCACATAAAAAAACTGTGACAAAAGCTCATTTAGGTTCACATTCAGCCTTTTGAGACTTAGTTTAATAAAAACACAGTGAGATGATTCCACTTGCTTTTGGTGCAGTTTCTCTTGTGTCTCCGGTTGTTTTAGAAATGACAATCAAAAAGCTTGAAACAAGATAGATCACTGCATCAGTATAAAGACAACAGCATTAATTGAACTAATTTATTCTAAAATACAAATGAGGTTATTTCAGTCTCTCTGCTGATATTTTGTTTAAAGTACGAGAACTCAACAAAACTCTGGATGAATGTTTGCATTGAAGCTGACGCCTGTGTGCTGCACGTCACGTGATTTTTTTAGAAACAAATCAACACTTTGTATGATAATGTCAGCCCAGCCTTCTTTCTGAGGAATCCTTTATGCATTTCTGATGGAGCTGAAATGTTTACATTCATCCATTCAGACCGATGCACAGGAAGCGGACAGAAAAACTTGAATAAATACCCAGTTGAGGCCAATAGTCCCGCAGTCAATTGGAGTCTGTAGTTGTTGCTTTGGATTGCATTTTACTTCAAACTCTTTTTTTTTGTCCATCCCTGCCTATCGTGCTCTGTTGTTTAAAATAACAAAATAAAACGCACAGTTTTGTCTCAGCGAGGCTTAAAGTTTTCCTGTGAAGCTGAAATGATTACTGTGTGGGAGTTTATCATGCTTTCCTCAGGATTCCTGGGATTTCTCGCCTTAAGTAACTTCTGATTAGGCAGAACTGCAGACGGGTAATCAGGAAATGACATTTCTTTCATTTTATTTCTGGAATTATTCTTTCATATTTTTTAGACTATTTTGTAATGTTATTATTAGAACAACACATCTTCACTTCACTCTTTGATGTGAAAGCAAACCATACAGAGAAACCTTTTTATTCTCTGTTTTTCAGCATCTTTTTTTTTGTTGTTAAATGTCTGACTACACTTAGAGCGCTGACGTGAGATTATTACTGCTGCAGTGGCACCAACAGCATCCATTTTATCCCATCACTGTAAGTAATGCTTCATCTGTCAAGGTGGCTGTCTGCCTATCTGATTAAGCCACAACCTTCTGCATAGTTTTTGTTGACAGTGTTTGCAACCCACTACATTTATTTATAGTAATCTAAAAAAAAACCCTCCTTTGCCACTCAGCCAAAGTATAAACTGACATTTTACCATTAAAAAATCAACAAAAAAAAAAAAAAAAAAAAGTGCTGTGTGGAGGCGTTAGTGAAATTCTGGAAATGGCATCTTTGTTTCAGCACATTCAATATTCTAAACAAGCAAACATGCTGTTATTTCTCCCCACAAAACTGAAGGGCCCAAATTGTATAGAGTACTCTGCTTTTAAAGCTCTGAAGATAAACTGGGGGGACAGTAACACTCACTTAAAATGTATTATGATTCTGTCTTTCTTGCAACATCTTCAATGTGCATGTTGAACCTTCAGTTTTTATTTTCTAGGACTTTTAGAGCTCTGTTATTGACATGAATGATCAAGCCCTTTGACAACAAATGCAAAGTTATTTACAGTGACATCACACAGAGGCTCTGGCTTAAGGGCCCACTGAGCCCTTGGATGCTTGAGCCTGGACTGGGTAGGCCCGTTCGGTAATACACCTTTGCCCAAAACACAGAAACACAAGCACAAACGTGCTAAAAATCCTGTGATCTTGCAGGTATTTTTCCTGAAAAGCGGAAACACTCTTTGGTGAAAATTACTGTTATTTCAATTCCCATCATTCAGCCCCAGTCATACCTACTTACGTATGTCCTTGATTTTCACTCTGACATATTTGAAACCTTTGAAACTTGAAGTGGGTAAATTGGTCTAAATTATGTAGAACTGCAAACTGTAAATGTTACTGGTTACGTTTATTTATGAACTCTTTGACTGCTTCTGGTTTACGCCAACGCACCTGGCTCTGCCATACTTCCACATGGACCCACAATTTATTCTATTATATATGGAGTGAATGACTTGAATACACCATGTTTCAATAGGGTTACAGATGCATGATACAATTTAACAATTAACATTCCATCATGCTCTGTGACACTTAAAAAGAGGCTGAGCAGACCCAAGTGACCTCAATTTTCCATCAAGGTGGCAGGGGAAAGGGTCGCTGAATGGTTAGAGGAGTATGGAAATGAATCAAATGCTATGGCCTTTACAGTCAAGATGTCAATCTAACTGAATTCCTATAGGCGTTTTCAAGGTGCTTTAACACTTTCATCAACCAATTTGGTGCTGGTCTAATGAATTGTGGTATGTTTGCCTGTTTGGTTTGGTTTGTTTGTGCTGGTGTGAAAGCTCAATTTTGATTGTCCCACATGGGTTTATGACAGCCACCAAAATTGTCCGCTGTTCTGTAACTTACACTTACAGCAATCTCTGCTACCTTCACCAAAACACCAAATAAGGAAATCCTATCTCTCCAGTAGATTTCCAGATACTTGTTACCTATGACAAGATGCTTTGAAGTTGTTCCCTAGCAGGGGTGCCGCCAGGGATTTTGGGCCCCATGAAAAGAATTTTTACTGGGCCCTGTACACAGCTGGCCAGGAGGCCACCGAAAATTTTTGATGCTATTTTACATTACACTATGAATTTTTATGGCATTTTTGACTATCATTCCCACATTTGTGAAAAAAGAACAATCTCTTCCTCCACTTCCACATTCCTCCCTGACAAACTTGAAGAGGATCCTGGACCTGGCTCTGTAGAGTGTACATTATAGGGCTGACCAAAAAAATTCAAAGCTTCGAAGCTTTGTTCCATGGCACAGGATTTGGTTGTGAAAACAAAAATTGAATATTCGGCCTTTTTTTTATTCCCGTTTTTTGGGGGGACCTTGAACACAACATCATCTCTGAAAAGGAAATAGAAAGCCCGACGTGCAGTGAATGGAGACCTATTATCCTGCTTGAACACAGACAACTAAATTCTTTCAACAATGTGACTCAAAATAATGATAAAATAGATTTTATTGATGTAAAATATGCTGATGGTGACATTTCCACTGGGTCCGCTGCACTCTGAGTCTGGTGTCAGTGACACACTGTGGCGCTGTCTGTGACAAATCGCCGGTGCGCTACCTGCAGCTGATCCAGTCGGACTGAACCATTTTACGTAAATAGAGGGGGGGAAGGGGGGGCCCTGCAGGGGTTGATGCTTCCAAAACAAATAAAGGTATTGTTACCAGGACATGGAAAATAAAACATGTGTGATTATATGTTAGTTAATAACTTAGTGTCATTATTTTTTTCTGTATTATAATTTCATCATCATTAGGGGCCTCTCTGGGCCCCCCTCCATCATGGGCCCCTAGAATCCGTCTCCTTTACCCCCCCTTTACGGCGCCCCTGTTCCCTAGGCTCATGGTGGCCCAACGCCTAATGTCCGCCTTACAAAACTTCAAGTGATTTCACTGTTGCAGAGAAATTTCGAATGTTTGAATAAACTCATGAGTTTTGCTGCGGTTGTGGCGTGTTCCTGTGATCTTGATAATGAGGTGGTCATAAAACTCAGTCCGAGCCTCCGTAAGTCAGTCTTTTGTATGTCCTGAGATTCCAACATGTTTCATATTATTACAAGCTTTTAGTCTCGACTTTTACAAATTTAAAGGTCAATGACAAGACCACTCTCAACAACAGATGTGTGCTCTCTCTTGAGTGCAAAAACAGGAACAAGTCTTGGTTCTCTTGGACTGTGGAAAAAGAGGAGAAACTAGTGGAGTTGTGGAGTGTACAAGAGTCTGTTGTTGATATGCCCTCTCACTGTTATAGGTTTGACTTTAGCAGTCTTCATCTGAAACGTACATTGCAGGCTAATAGCAAACATTCCACCTGCTAATGTTAGCTTTAAGTAGCCTCATTTGAGAGGTCATTTTATTTTTCCTAGGGTGGCAAAGGCATGACCCACCCTACTACCTCTAGTTGTCTGTTACCTGTTGCTTGGATTGGTCTAGGAATCAGGAGTGAGATTGGTTAGGGTTAGAGCAAGAATATAATGTGTTAGGGACAATGGTTAACTAGGGCACAATGTGATTTTGTTAGGTAGGACATGTTCCTAGATCAACATCCAAAATTGTGTTCCTGGACCAACATTATGATTAACCAATCACAGCCCTCTGACTCATCAGCGTGCTGTCCCAGGGTTAGTGAGTTAGCTTGCTAAGTAGGAAAGCTATGCTAACAAGTAACTTGCCGCTAAACTACAATTTTAGCAAGTTAGCGATGGATGCATTTTCCCTCCTTTTTCAAAGCCCATAAAAAAAAAAAAAAAAAAGCCCTTTTTTTTTTTGCAAGATTGCTGTGCTAGTGTTGATCTAGGACCAACACTGCCTTGTTGATCCAGGATAATTTGTTTGTTGACTCAGGACCATCATCATCATCTTCATCCTGCATATTTTTTAAGGTTGATTCAGAAACATCATAGCCATGTTGATCCTGAATAGAATCGCTAATGTTGATCCAGAACCATCAACATGACAGTGTGGTCCTGGATCAGCATGAGTGCTGCAATCTGAAGCAATTTCAGTCCTTTATATTTCCCCTCTCCACTCTTTCATGGCACAAGTAGTGCACATCAACGAAGCCGTCGTGTTCACTCCACAACTCCACCAGTTTCTCCTCCCTTTCCACAGAGCAAGGAAACTGAGATGCCCATGATTTGCAAAATCTTATAGTCTGTGACCTTAAAACTCTGCAACTTCAGACACACTGACTGTGTTTACATGCACACTAATATTTGCCTATTACTGCAAATATGACACTATTCTTAATTTAATGTGGGTCATGTAAACAGCTTCTGTTTTCTGAAGGCTATTTGGCGTGTAAAGACAGTCACTGTCTTTAGATGTGAGGAGGTGTCAGACTTAAGTCTTCTCAAAGTCTTTTCAAAGTCTTCTGGTAAGCATTACACTTAATGTTGCTTTGTCCTCTAAACTGTCATTCATCTGTACATTCTAGGTCTGTTGCACATAATTAACCTGTCTGTCGCTGTTTTATACAGCTGATTATCCTCACAAGTGTCTCATTGGGAGACAGGTATTAGTGTCTGTGGGACGAGGGTTGAGAATATGCATCATCATCATCAACGTTTCTGTCCTGCGCTAACTCTGTGAAACAGCAGCTGCTCTATGTTGTCTGACAGGCAGCGCGCTGATTAGCATTCACATCGGCTGTTTATTGCTAGACCAGCTAGATGATAGCTATTTAACTCCGATCTGTTTCTCTACCTTTGCTGTGCCACAGCTGCTGGAGTTCACTGGCTGAGGGATGGGAGGAGAATGTGTGGTTGGAGTTTCACTTAGACATTTTCATTGCCATCAGTAGTTCTTTTGGGTTGTAGTCACTTAACTCTCAATTAGCACCTTAATTATTACTTTCACTCATAGCACACCCCCAGTTCAACTATCTGTCTGTAAACAGTAACAGTGAGGTTGTGTATCTAGCCAGAAAAATGTTCCTGGTTGGATGGCAAAAATTGACACATGCTCCGAAAAATGAAACAGTGAAAATGTGTGCAAATTTTTGAAAGATTTGTCCCTGTAATGAATTGTGGATTTGTTCTGAGTTTGGTTTTGAAATGACTGTTAAGTATCCAAGAGTTTCTCTGAGGAATATGTGTAGTATTATATATATATGCAAGACATCCTACAATAAACATACAGGCAGACACTATCACATATTTGTTTTTCTTTTAAATGTAACAGTTGTATTCTATTTAATTGGTTAGATTGGTGGAAACATAAAAGCATTTGGTGTTTTTTTACAGTTTTACAGTGATGTGAGCTTTAAATGGGTCAATGATGGATAGAAAGGCTTGAATCTCATAACTGGACTCCTTCATTATTTCATGTCATTGATGTTGACGTCATCGTCTCTCACAAGAATATGCTGCCAGGAGAGGAGGGTTGCGCCTGCATACAGTTGCATCAGCATTGAGTTTGAAATGGGCAAGAAATAATACTGTTTGGTGAGTTTGTTTTTATGTTACTGTGATTGAGTAATTTTAGAGCCTCTGTTTTCCCAACAGAGTTACAACAAGGATAGTCAGAGGCTGTTTGCTCCACTTTCCATTGAGTCTCTGCAGCAGCTCCAGCATGGCAAAGTACATCAGATGTAATTACAAGAGTTGAGATTGACAGGCATTTTAATATCTTGTTAGAATATCTAAAAGCAGCTGTATGTCTTTTCTTAAATAATATTTTGTGTTTAAGTAAAATATTTTAGTTGTGACTGTGTGTTTCTGTCAAGATGATTGTGTATGTATTGTATTACTAGGAATCATGTGGGTATGTATATGGGTCAGTCTTCATCTATGGTCCTTTTTTGTCTGGAAACCTTAAGAAAATGTAACATGTATTTAGAGAAATGTACTAATACAAAATTTTCTGTAATGTAACACTGACATTGTTATATACATTACCATGTGCCTCCTTCATCACAATGTACTATGTAATGGAAATGACTGTTGTGGGAATGATGTTAATGTCACGTAAAAAAGAAATTCTCATGATATGTTAGCTTGCCAATGTCAATTTTAGCGTTGGTATGACATATCTTATCTTACTATATAATGACGAAAACTCTGTCTGTCTGTGTGTCTGTGTGTCAAACTTCCTAGGAAGAGATCGATTAGATGTGTTTTTTAAAAAATTCAAAATGGCAGAAAATCTGTATAACCGGAAGTTGTGGGTTCTTGAGGCAGATTTGCTCCTCATGAGGAGAGGTATCTTTGTGCAAAATTTCATGTCTCTACGACATACAGGGCATGAGATATGCACATTCAAAGTTTGAAATTTCAATCGGTTGCGAAAGCACCCCCCCAGCGCCACTATTGCTTCATTCGCATCCTCCCATGACCCTCTACCACTGTGCTAAATTTCACATGGACTGACCAAGTCAGTGAGGAGAAAAACATGGAACAGATACACAAACACACACACACACACACACACACACACACACACACACAGACACAGACACACACACACACACACACACACATTATATAGTAAGATATAGTATCTAAAGTTTTTAAATGAAATAAAATGCTATAAAGTTTTTAACCCATTTATCACCGTGCACTACTGTAGTTTCAGTGTTATACTGTATTGTTGCCTCATCTCTTCCTCCTTACCTGGACACAATGTTTGTGGCAGCAGAGAGATACAGGAGCAGCTGAATGGTGTCTCTCAGGGTTTACTATCTCACTGCCACTTAAGCCCTCTTCAGTACAGCTCTCCTCTTGTCAAGACAGTCATGTAAACATGTAAACAGTCTTATTGCCAAGGCATCGATCAATGCAGCTTTATTTTCAAACACAGCAGACTGATATGGGCACTCGCAAAATAAAATGAGGTTGAAAAGAAAGTTAATGTTACAATGTCACTTCTTATTTTAAAGATATTTTTTGGGGCCTTTTTAGCCTTTAATGGATAGGACAGACAAGTGTGAAAGGGTCATGGTCAAGGTCAAGATCACATTTATTTCTAAAGCACATTTAAAAAGAAGGAAGTCACCAAAGTGTTTTACAAGAACATTGTGAAAATTATAATACCACACAAATAGAATGATAAATACCAAAAATATAAAAACAGATACAAAATACCAAGCTGGAGTCGAACCCGGGCCGCTGCGGCAACAGCCTTGTACATGGGGCCCCTTCTCTACCATTAAGCCACCGATGCCCAACAATGTCACCTCCTGATTGAACACCAGCATCTCATCTGTTGATTTCATACACAAAAGAGAAAACATGTCTATCAGTGCCCCTAGCTGCTGCATATGCATTACATGCCTTAACACTGGCTCCCATTACTCATGTCTTTCTTTTAAATGTAAGCTGGAGTATTGTGGCTGAGATATACTCTTGTCATTAAGCGGGGAGGGCTAATGATCCAGAGCTCCCCGTAACTCCCAAAGGCTGATACCTGCGATTGCAGGTTGAATTCCTGATCCTTCACACTTCCTCGTACAGAGGCGTTCAGAGTTCAGCGCTGCCTTGCCTACGCTACCCAAGCTGTAAATTGTTTACACTTTCTACTTCCATTAATCGATGCCTCCATCTCCACAGACTGACATGCCCACCCACGAGAGCCCCACTGTCAGGATTCCACCACTCCTCTGTAGTACCATACACTGGATATGAAAAATTCATTACCTCCTGGCAACCAGCAAGGTGAGCATACAGCGCGTCTTGTTACCAAGACAGACAGAAAAGTGGAGAGTGGGAGTGAAAGATGACAAAGAGGAGATCTAGATTATTGGAGATGTGTAGCTGACATTAATTCACAGTTAACCGTCTCATTGCGTTTTCCTGTCCACTCTTGTTGAACTAAATACACCGAGATTTGCCAACATTAGAGACTGGTAATGACTGTCTGACAAAAAAAACTTACAGGACCACAGGGACTATCCTTTCTCTGTTTCCATAACAAGTGAAAATAGTGGGCCTTGGGAGGCTGTTTACAGCTATAAATCACAGCAAACTGGACCATTGCACAGTTTCTCAGCTAGAATGACTCCAAAAGAAAACCGATCTGCCTGTAAAATCTACTTTGACTTTATTATGTCGTTTTTAAAGCTGAGAATTAATAGAAAAGACTGTAATGAGATGCTGTAAAAATCACATCATGATTTTACAGTGAGCTGGCTGCTTCTCAGAGCTACAGTAGATTGTTGTGAGCAGCAGTGCATTCTGGGGACAATAATACTAATACTGTTTTGGCAATGTGCAAGGCATATAAAACTAAACAGGACTGCGCCATGTGCTACTTTTAAGTGTGGAATGGCCGACTGCAGTATGGTGCCCAATTATTGTAATGCGTTTAAGTCACACTCATACAGATTATGATGAGAGACAATGTGTAACTTTTCCTATAACTCTGCAGTGCTGATTTGATTTGATTTTTCATTCAGAAAAGACTGAGGACAGTCTAATTGTTCAGGGGACAAGAGAGACTCAAGGTGGCACCCTGGAGGCTACGGTCCTTTATGCTGTAAACATGTGTAAGGCTGCTGCCTCAAGTGAAATGAGTATGCATACACAGACATGTTCCCTGGAAGTGCAGATGAAGATGTGTACCCAAAAAATCTGTCCCTGTTTTATCTTAAAATAGCAGGCAAACTTGTTTCTTCCGTCATCTGTTGTTCAAGCTGTCGTTGAAGGATTCCAGGAAAAACATGACATCAGCCAGTCGAATTTGCTCAGTAAAGTAAATGAAAAATTGATCTTACTTGGGATTCCTGAGGCAGATGTAAAAACAGTGATAGATTAGATTAAAATGGATGGACTTTGGTGGGATTTGCAACACCCGTATATTAAAAATGGATGAGAGAAGAAAAACTGTGTTCAAAAAGAGCTTCAACTACATTGAGACAGTTCCCATCTGTTCAGATTACACTGAAACAGGAAAGGAGTGCTTTGCCCATTTCATTCATTTTAGTGTCTGTGAGGGAGCATGACAAATGCGCCCATTTGGAAGTCCATGACACAGACATAATGAGGGATATTTGAGATGACAGAGTTAAGCAGAAACTGCTTTGTTTCAGTCAGATCTCATCACTGGGCTTGATTCTCTATCAGAACTCATCCAAAATAGTCAATCAACTGAGTTCAGTAAAGAAACAACAAAGTGCTGGCAGTCTACTTTGCTTTAGAAGAAATTTTTAGAATCTGACCACATGCAACTTGCTCTTCTTTGCAGAGCGCAAGATATATTCATGTTGAGTTGTAGGGATTCTTGTTGGGATAGAGGGATTTTCAAAGGCACATTTTAAACTGAGTGTCATGAGAAATCGTTGGCAAGATGGTTGCACAAGCAACAGAAGAAATTACAATAACCATTGTATTATCTTAGTTTAATGTTGTTTCAATGTATTGCGGCCCTTTTCTTTATAAAAAGCATAACAAAAGAAATAACTGGTATGCCGACGTCTCAGTAGTTTACTAGCTAGCTAGCTAATGTTACATTGCTATTGCTGATTTGTGCAGTCAAGCATTTTTGCATAACTCCCATGTTGGATTCCTCCCCTTTGATGGCATATGACATCTGAAATTTAATCCAAGTCCAATAGTAAATAGCACTTTTTAATGGTCTTTTTAATGGCAGTAGCTCAGTCCATAGGGACTTGGCTTGGGAAAGTCGCTGGTTAAAGTCACCACCTGGACCAAAATATGGAGGGTGGACTGGTAGCTGGAGAGGCGCCAGTTCACCTCCTGGGCACTGCTGAGGTGCCCTTGAGTAAGGCACCAAACCCCCAACCGCTCAGGGCGCCTGTCCATGGGCAGCTCTCTCACTCCAACATCTCTCCATTTAATGCATATATAGGTCTGTTTGTGCATGTGTGTGTATTTCAGGCCTGTGTGTATATATCAATCATCATATATATATGTATATGACAGAGTGAAAACATTGACTTTCCCCCTTGGGGATTAATAAAGTATAGAAGATTTAAAAATTAAATTAATATCAGTCCAAAATGGCAGGGTAGAAGCACAGGTTGCTAATATTGGCTTACAGAGCATTGCTCATTGCCTGGTAATGAAGCAGTGTTCTTTTATATTTGATGACTTAGTGATTAATAGTGTGAAACTTAAGTTGTGAATGAATCACAAGTCTCCTGACATCCACAAAAGGTTGTCTGTAGCCCATGCAAGAGAAATTGCTGCAGAGGATGGCATATTCGCAATATCAGTCAACACTGTTTATGTAAATGTCAGCATACTGGTATTCAGTTGCTACCTCAAAAGCAAAGGGGAAAGGTGTCACTCGAAAAATGAGAGGTAGGGGTAAAAATATTAAATGAGATTGGGCCTTGGTAATGAAACAAATATTCAAGGATCTCAAAAACCTTGAGATCATTGGCATCCAATATCCCGATGGTCAGTTTTGGAAAGGGATGTATGTGTCATTGCAGGAGGTAATCTGAGCTCTATACTATTAAAGAGTATCAGCATCAGTGTTTTCTTTTGCAGATTCTTTGAAGTCTGCGGACCCACATTTGCAGCTGACCTGCCTTCAAAGGACCCAACAGAACTGATCAGTCATACAAAGGTAATGTCCAGGACGGAGAGGTGCACCAGAGCATAGAGGGCAAATTTGAATTTCTGATTCAGTGAGCTGTCTCACGACCATGTCTGCCAGTCTGGCTAACCTCCATACATTTGGGAATTATGTCTTTAAAAAGGTATTGTGCCCTATGATTGACTTCATACACCAAAGATCTAGTCACAGCTGAGAAACAATTCACGTATGTAGAGCTGCATGAGAAGGATAAATCAATTAAAGTACCTTGGCAATGATGCGTGTGATAAGCAATGTGTGAAATCTCCTGGGAATGACACGCTGTACAGAACTAGTGTTTCCCAAGACTGCTGCCAATTGGAAACAAGATTAGGAACCCTGCTGATACTGATGTGCGGCAACTTGTCTTGCAGCTTGGACAGATGGTAGACTTCATTTATGCACCTGCCAATTCTTCTTGACAGATCTGGACAGATCGTCTATTTAAAGGTAATGATAAGAGGGCTGCTTGTATATTTAAAAGAACCTGTTTTCTGATCCTCCTGTGAGGCCAAAGCGCCATTACATCACTCATAACCCAGAACAAATAGTCCAGTTTGGCCCACTTATTTGTCTGTGAATACACATTTTTGAAAAGTGATCAAGGAAACCACTCAAAAATGTATGTTCTACTCTTGCTGAAAGGCATCAGCTACTTCAACCTCAGTCAAGTGCTTGCAGTCTTGTCAGACTTTTTTTGAGCAGACTACAAAAAGAAATCAAATAAAGTGTTGCATACCTTAAGTGTCATTTAAACACTCCTTGAACATCAGTGAAAGAGACGGAATACTTAACCACAGTGATAAGCTGATCATATTTAGCAAAATCAAAGCCATCCTTTCTGTCAGCTTCATGACAGAAAGTTCTCTCTATCCAACTCTGACTGACCAGGGCCTTCATTACCTTTTTGGGGCACCTGCAAAGACAAAGCCATGTCTCATAAGACAGGAGAACAGCTGGACAACTATCCCCTACCCGAGTACAAACTGACTGGCTGTTGGTATTTTCTCTTTACCACTTTTTCCTTCTCTAGAATGATGTGAACAACACTGGGGGAAGACGTCAGGGAGATAATTTCCAAAGCACTACATGGTCTTCTTGGGGTAAAGATGGACCAGTCGCCAGACATTTCTTTGCTAGAATGCGGACAGTACAGATCATCTTAAGCATGTGGAGGGAGCTCCAGCAGTGGACCTAGAGGCAGGCTTACTTATGCCCAGTCAGATTCACAAGCTGCTTGACAGTTTTAGGACAGGATATGAATGACTTTCCATAAATCTATGAAGGCTGAGTTTTCATGAGGTGTTTTCATTATTACAGCTTTTCGAATAAGCATTTTTCTGAGGACAAGTTCGATTAATAGCAATGTCACATAATGCAAATCATATCTATTACTTATTTCCTCTGAACTGGTGATATTGCGCTACAAATGCCTTTCTCCTCTTCATTCCCCATTGGTTTCAACACTATGAGCCCACCAAGTCTTTCTTCACCTACAGCAATTACTTGGCCTGAGACTTTCCATGTTCCCTGGGACCGAATGCCAAATGAATTACGCAGTGCAGTAGCGAGTGGAAAAAGACAACTTCCCCCTGATTGCTGCAAAACAATTTTCATCCCTGTTGATGAAATGAGGAAACATGAAAAGAATACAAGTAAAGCACAGTGGCCTCACAGGTTGCTGTCAAAATTGTCAAACACCACCCCAAGAGCTTTTCCAATTACAATCATAATCCTAAAGAAAAAAAAGTGAATGAAATCCGGTACTTCTCCCTCTGGCAACAAATAAATTCTTACGTTTGTGTTGAGCATGTTGATAGAGACAACACCATTTTGCAGGTGACAGAGCAATGGAGCAACAGACACACCTGAGAGCACACAATGGAAAGGACCCATCGCACACAATGACATCCTGAACCCTTTGCTTGGAGAGGACGTGAAGAGCAAAGATAAACTTTAGACTACAGAATGTGTACCTGTGGCGTGGTACAAGTGGAGCTGACAGGGTTTATGTTTGCATGTTCACCATTTTCAATATAAAACATCAAGGACACATGCCACCGCCCTTCAGAGACCTCAAAAGCAAATGGCCTGTTTGTGCTTTAGCACATTTTGCACAGGTTAAACACCTTTACCATCGTCGGACGTATACAAAGCGCAGCAGAGTCGTAAAAGATTTTGTCAAGGGCAAACCCACAAATGAAGTTGTCAAAATAATCCTGTCAATTGAGTGACCAGAACAGTGCTCAGTAATAACATTTCATTTTTGGCAAGAGACAGTTCGATTGCACTCATTTTTGAGGGTTGGGTTTGTGGTTGTGTTGGCATTATATATATTAAGAGTGGTTCTAACACTGTGCTCTCCCATGTAGGAAAGTGATGGTTGGATGGATGAATGCAGGTACCAGCCTCAGTTGTCCTCGGTTGCATTACATTTACAGTATGTTGAGTTTTCTGACAAGTAGGCACTGTATGATGAGCACTGAAGATGTAGTTGTGTATAAGGGCACCCAGCCGAACCTTTTGTCTGGCCTTGCTATGCTTTTTGCAGCCCACTCCATAGTCAACCTTGAACAACAGGAGGAGGCAGCTTGCACACCGGAGTTCATTCAAAGGTAAGTTTTGAACTCTTATATACTGCACCATCTTCACAACCAACCGATATCTTTTATATACATGGATGTTGGGGTCAGTACTGCACACATTCTCTCTATACTGTGAACTTTTAAGTAAGTAAATCCTGCACAAAACACTTTACAGTATGTACAATTTTGTTTCAATCTAAATCTGTTATTTTGTAAATATCTGTATTTATTTTCCTGACTTTGGTGTATTTCTTTATTATTTCTCTCCGTATCTCTCCCATTTCTCGCTCTGTATTTTCAATAATATCTCACTTTATCTCTCCAGCAACTCTCTTTATTCCTCCATTATTTCTCTTTATCTTTCCAGAATCTCTCTCTATATGTCTCTATCATTTCAATTCAATTCAATTCCAATTCATATACTGTCATAGGTCAAATTTTACACGTTACATCCATTCATTCATTCATTGTCTATACATATCAAATATACAGGTGTCGCATAGAGGTTCTATATTATACTGCTTCAGTCCATTTTGATTGCTGTTCAGTACAGTACACTGCATTTTTTATACAATTTATTACATTACTTAATATCTAGAAGCCCCTAATTTTTGAGATATGATATTAGATTTTAGTCCTTCAGGCTGTAGCAGGCAGATATATATTCAGCTGCCAAAGGAGCTATTGTCCCTTCACCCAGGAGAACTGCCAGTTTCTCTTGTGGGTTTAATGTGATGAAGTTTGGGATTGTCTTGGCTATCTCTCCAAAATGGAAATCTCTGACTGAGGAGAACTGAGGAGGAAGTGCATATTCTGTTTCTACCGCTGCTGTCGAGCAGTGACTACATACACAATCCTCTCTGGGCAGCCATGTCTGTCTGTGTGTCTCTGTTTCTGCTGCTGCCAGGTGATGGTCACCCAGCATGTATTTGGTCAGGATCAGTCTCCGTTCCCTGTCTCTGACAGAGTGCAGATATTCAGCCAATTTATATTCTCTGTTTAGGGTCAAATAACAATTTCGTCTGCTTTGTCTTTTTGTTTTGTTTCTCCAGTATTGTGAATATAGATCTTTTGATTGATTTATAATTTGTTTGATTCTGTTTGGTTGTCTTGGCTCACTGCTGATGGGAATCTGATGGTTGTTTCATCAGCTGACTGAGGAGGCCGTTTTCAGGGCTTTGGTCTTGGGTTTGTAGCGAATGAATTGAAGTGTGTCCTTTGGGCTCAAATTGAGGTGTGTCCAAAATGTTAAAGCTCATTTTTAGATGTTTAATAGTAATGGAAAGCATCCCAGATGTGCTTGTCAGGTGTTATTTGGAGTTTTTTTGGAGCTGAAGGTGCAAAGATGTAACATGTGTATCGCCCTTTAGATCTCCTAGGCAGAATTCGGTGTGGATGACCTCTTTGGGGTCTTTCTCCCATGAGTCATGCTCCAATCCACTGGGCGGTCGCAAATTTCACTTCCATATGATGCTATTGGTAAAATAACATTGTCAATTATTTTTGCTCAGATTCTGATTGGAAGATGAAAGTTGAGTAATTTGGTTTTTAATGTGTACGTTGCCATATGTGCTTTTTCTTTGAGTGCATTTATTGCCATATTGAAATTTCCTTTTACTCTTCTTTTGTTTTCTTTTTGGAAGATTATGATTTGAGATTTTTTGAAATTTTCAGGGCCAAATTTTGGCAGTACGTTCCAAAATGTTCAGGTTATGATAACAATACGTAACAATACAATATGATGTATTATGATACATTTTATTGTCCCTGTAGGAAAATCATCAAGGACTCAGGAGCTGCACAAGTATTGCTGCCTTACAATAATAGCCCAAAAGAAATGAAGGCTATGTTTAAGATCATCTCTGGTTGGAGACAACAGAAAAAAGGTTATCTGCATAAAACGCTATTTAATTTTTGTATCTAAGAGCATTAGGCCTGGAGCAGCTGAACCGTCCAATTGGTGTGCAAGTTCATTTCTATACAAGTTTAATAATGCAAGTTTGCTTCACACTATGCCCTTGAGTTAAATACTCTGTTCTCTCTCTCTGTACCTCTCCATCATCTCCCTGTATTTCTCTATCATTAGTTGCACTGTATTTCTCTGTTATAAGTTATCTATCCATCATTATCTCACTCTTTATTTCTATGTAGCATTATACTGGCAAATGTGCCTCAGGTAAATTACAGTGGCAGCCCTATTTTTCTTTTTCTGTTACTGTGTATAACGACAACACTGACAGCTTTTTATTTATTAAAAGTCCATTTTCGTTTGATAATAGAATCGTCTAACTTAATATATTCTAAACTGACAGCCTGGGTTTTCATCCCCTGTGTAAACTCAGCAACAGGTCAGTCCTTTATGTAAGTGCACTAAATGTTTGTATTTAAATGTAACCCAGCACTATTCAGATACCTGAGACCCAGATACAGGTCCAGTAAACATGAAGATATTTTAGAATGTGTTGAATGAATGAGACTTTTCTCTTTTGATTAAATAGCACCAAGAAGGCTCAATAGAAGGTTTAAATGCAGGTCAAAGAAAGATGAATGCATTAAACAGGTAAAATAAATGCATAATTAAAAAGATAAAACACTTGACTGAAGCATCAGGGAAGTCACTTTGCACAGTATTCAATTTGAATCACACCACTGCACACTTACCCACACACAGTGAGCGAGGGTGACTCAAACCACACAGCAAGGCAAGCATTCAAAATGGCTGCTCTACTCCTCAGCCCCCCCATTGGCAGACAGCCCTACAAAAAACAATGAAAATGGCCCATACAATTGAATTAATAAAAGGTTCACCACAAACTAATGATAAATATGGGAATAATAGTGGGTGGCTTTTCTAGCAGTTTGTCTTTGGCTGTTTTGAAGATTAAATAAACACAAGCACATGAAACATGAAAAGAAATCACTTCAATAAAAAAACTGGGTCATTGTTCCCTCAAGTCAGGGACATGCATGTGCCTAGAATTTATACAAAAAAGAACTATGGGTAAATGACAGCAAGGGAACTGCAAGAACATCACTTTCATGCTTGAGCATACTGTGTTTCTTGGCTGATGTGCCGAAGTACAAAAATCACTTCATTTAGAGTGGAGATGAAAACTGAACAATATGATGGTGGTTTGTTTGAATTTTAAGTCAGGGAAGATACAACATTGCAAACAAAGTTGATATTCACCTAGATTTGCCAGAAAGGCTAGATTGCATTTCACGTTTATGCCAGCACGGTGCAGCCATCTTAAAACAACTTAGCTGATGACATCACTGGGATGATTCATTTCTGTCATTTGCTTGTTTAAAAAGCAAAAAAATTACTTGTATGGATATATGACGCTGGAAGAGGAGCCATTATGAAAGTGGGGAGGAGTAAAAAGGGTGAAACTTCTGGTTTATGATCTAAGGCGTTTGCCTCTCATCCAAGAGGCTTCTTCAGTTCTAAATGACTGGTGCGAAGTCGCAGGCTTTAAACCTGTATGGGTGGGAACCCTTACAGTGTCGTGAGGTCACATGTGAGCTCTGAGTTTTAGAGTCATTAAGGTCACGTGTTGTTGAATCCACCCGGCCATTGTGTGTGCGGTTAGAATTAGATGGCTTCAGGTGTGAATGGATGTTAATTCGGGTGGGGAGGGATCCAAAGACTGTATATGAAGAGGATGAGAGGTGAAATGTCCTCACGAAACTCAAGCAAGTCCAGTTGCCTACGATACAGTACTATTGATTACCATGACCTGAAAGACGTTATGTTTATGTTTCTTTGGATCCCCATTAGCTGCAGCACAGCTACAGCTATTCTTCCTGGGGTCCATGCAACAGACTTCCATTATGTGTTTACATAACACAAAACATACAATACACTTAACACTCAACATACATAACACATAATATAACAAAACATACAACACGACATTGCACAAAACATAACACAAAATTATAACTAAGATAAACAAAAACAAGCAAGAAAACAAAAACTATACATAATCATAGACAAGACAAGCTCCCAGTAATATTTAACAATAAGTACTTATAAAACAATGACTATAATTATTACATCTGTTCATATGTGGACATTATGAAAGACACTCATTCACACACAACTACGAGACAAATCAAAAGAGGAACTCTTATTTAGCCAATTTTCTAATTGAACCAAGTCTTTTATTAAATCATATCAATGTTTTTTAATAAAAGATGCTTTTTAAGTAAAATTTTGATTGAGTTTTACTTTCCTCCTGCATGATGTGTCTCGGGAGTGCATTAGTGCATTCCATTCCTATGGCTCTGTAAGTGATTTTTCTTTTAATTGCCTTTTGGTAATGTGAAATTTCCTTCTGTAGCATTTTCTGGTCAAATAGTTATGTCTATCTAAACTAAGAGATAAATTCTTATATAAAATAAATGGGGTCTTCGTAATAAAAATATTCCTCATAAATGAAAGCAATGAATAAAGTAATCTGTTTTTGACAACCAACCAACCAAGACAGTCATGCACTGCCACAACATTTGCACTGTAACCACAATGGAGCGCTATACGTGCTGCTCTGTTTTGTACTGTCTGTAATTTCTTTAACTTCTCTGCTGTCACATTTGACCACACAGCTGGACAATAATCAAGACTGGATAGGACTAAAGCCTGAATCACCCACTTGGTTGAGTTGTGTGTCAAGAACTTTGCACAATAGAAACACCTTTTCCCATCTTTGTGACCATCTTATTTATGTGTGTAGACCATGATAATTTATTATCTAGCGTGATTCCCAGTGGTTTGGTCTCTTGGACTTGTTCAACTGCCACATTGTTTATACAAATATTCAGACCGGGCATTTTACTAATAGCATAATTTGAACCAATAATGATGATGTTTGTCTTAGAAACATTAAGAACTAATTTATTTTTGTTTATCCATTCAACCACTGACCTTAACTCTGAATTTAAGATAACATTTAACTCAGAAGCTGTAGCTCCAGACGTGTATATGTTAGAATCATTGGCATACATTGAAATACTGGTCTTTTTTAAAACATGCGGCAGATCATTTGTAAAAATTGTGTGTAGGAGTGGCCCAAGGCAGCTTCCCTGGGGCACTCCATACTTTACAGTTTTAACCTCTGAAAAGCTTCCATTAAAGATATATTATGTAGTTTTTCCACATAAAAATGTCTAAAAACGACGAAACCAAAATTATATATTTTGTTTAGGTGTGTTCGTTGATTATCATAAATGTTTCCAACAATTTTTCAAACCCAGATAAACATGAAGTATTAATAAAAGTTAGGGACCGTGTCATTAGGTTGCATGTCAATGGCGACGTAACTCCAATTACCACAGCCATTAAATGAAGGAGAAGAAGAAGAAGAAGACCGGATGAGACGTCAGAGAATGAACGTTACTGTTGCTAGGCTAAGCTAACTCGTCATGGATCACGGTTATGCATTGCCGGTTGCTGCACCTTCTGACACCGAAGCTGTCCCAGTAAACAAGCCGGTAAAATGGAAACGTACGGGTCAACCAGGTGATCCAAGAAGAATTTGGGATAAGAAGAGAGCTAAATCAATGATAAATATTGGTGTGGCCTTTCCAAGATGGAGAGAGCTTCGTGAAAATCTAGGACTACAATTCCACGCCGACCTCGCGTGTGTCCTGCTAGACAGGTGAGCAAACATCTGGCTGATGTTACCAAATATTAATCATTTCCACCAGTGTATTGCAAGCACTGCTGCCCGCTGGGGCACCATCGCTGTCGAGCAGTGTGGAGCGGAGGCTGGCTAACCACAACATCTCACAATAGGTTTCTATAATGCTGATATGATGCTGGTAAATGAACTGCATTTATAAAAGAGGCAGAGGAATAGTTAAACATAAGACGCACTGAGCAAGAGAGAGAGCAGCAGAGAGGGAGAAGCCATTGCTAACTGTAAAGCTAAGTAACTAGCAGTTTGCTCAAATAACTAGCAGATTGCTAACCGCTCAGCTAAAGTAAGTAGCTCGCTCTGCCAAAAAAAATTGCATGTTTAAAGAAAACAGTTTGTGTCCTATCAGATAAATAACTCCTCATCCACAATAATACAGACAAAGAAAAGCCATTTTTTCAGTAACAACTCATGATCTATAATGTCAAATGCTGCTGAAAAATCCAGCAGAACAGCACCAATTATTTTCTTATTTTCAGTTTCTCTCAACCAGTCATCAGTCATTTGAGTTAACGCAGTGGCAGTTGAATGGCCTTCTCTGTAAGCACGTTGGTAATCAGGTAATCAATGGATAAATTATTCAAGAAGAAATGGCCTTTAATCTGTTCACACACTACTTTTTCCATGATCTTACTCAACACTGACAACAAGCAATAGGACAGCCATTTGACACTGAGAATGGCATTTTTCGATTTTTGGGCAATGGTATTATTTTAGCAGTTTTCCCTCCTTGTGGGAACAAACCTTGACTAAGACACAAATTAAGAATGTGGCAGATCGCTGGGGCCATTGAGTCAGGAACTAATTTTAGAAGCTTACCATCAAGGCAGTCCACGCCAGGTGGTTTGTTTTTACAAATTAAAAGCAGTCTCCATGTTAGGGGATAACAGTCTGTTACGTGCACAGAGAAAAGGATGGGCACAGGAGCGCTTAAGTGAATGGACACCAGCTCTCTAGCACACAGGGAAATGGGACTAAGTCATTCATTTATTCTTCTGATGGCGAGTCATATAGTCTGTTTATTTTACCGATGCTTTGGGATGCAGAAAATGCCGACATTTGGACGCAGCCCCTATTAATGCTAGTTATGTTAGCTGTGACATAATATCTTTAATGCAACGTTAAAAGTATCTCACATTGTTATTTTGGTATGAGAGCTTAATAGAGACAGCGGTGGTGGAGCACATATTTGGATTGAGCTGTTTTGTGGTTCGTTAGCTGCAGCATCCTGACACTGAATGTAATGTTTGTCAACTTAATGCAGCTCTTCACTTTCACCGCTGTCATCAAACTGCGTGAGAACAAGACTTCTTGATAACATAAAAAACTAATTGAAGTAGTCTGAAATACAGTGTTGTACTAACTCTCATAGTAATCAGCCAACCTATTGATGTCAGCAGCTAGCTTGCTGTAAAATGGCTGAGCCTGCAGGCCAAAAGGTGAAATACTAGCAAATCTAGGTGGATATCAAGTTTGATTGCAGTGTCTATATCTTGCTTTAGGTAAAAACCGAATAAACCACAGACATATTGTTTCGTGTTTCATCTCCACTTTAACACTACAAATTAAGCACAGTGTATTTGGTTCCACAAATTAATCATAGTTTTAAACATATCTAAAGGAACCTACCAAATCAAACACCAAACAAAAGCTGGCGTCAGCTGCTGTCTCTCAGGTGTGCCACAATGCAGGAAGAAGATCCCAGGTGGGACTCCGCCCCTTTTCATAGACTCTGCCCCTTGTCTGGGTCCCAGAGTACCGCCCCGACAATAAGGAACATTTTCACCCAAACTAAAACTAGTATGTAACTAGTATAGTAAGTAAGTAAGTATTCACTTTCTTAGTCACTCCTTGTGGTATCAAGCTGTGCAGATGCTTTGGGTTTTTTTTTTTTTTTTTAAATTTTGGATTATTGCAGAAAATAATATCTGTGACAAAGAAAATTTTTTCACACTTACACATTTTTTTTCCAGCAAGATAATCTTTAATCAATTAAAACCAGTTTTATAACTTTTACAACACTAGGAGTAAAAGGCTAACATTTAGCAAATTTTGATGAAGAGCAGTGAATGATGAAGGAGATCATAGTCAGAATAACAAAGCACCTGCTACTGGAAATATAAGATGTTTTCTTTGCAAGAAAATGAGAAGAGACATGTACTTATGAACAAAGTGTAAGATTAAAATTAGAAATATGCTATACCCAGATCTCACATTTTTTATGAATCATTTCTATCAGTGTATGTAGTGTTCTCATGGTGACTGTCTTCTAGCACTTAACGAGAGAAGATATTTGTGACATGACAATCAAGGTGTCATTTTATGTGTTGATTATGTGTTATGTAATCCTTATTTTCTATAGGTCACACGTTAGTGTGTATGTGATGTTCCAGGCAAGACCAAAGATACATGACGAAGTGCAAGATTTGGCGTAACAAAAGACTCGCTTGTTGAAAGCACTCTGCTATTAGCTACAGACTCTTCTGTACTGCTGTCTGCCTGCCAGAACAGACTACTCTCTCCAGGCCTGCTCAGTAAAGAAGTGCTTGATTGAAGCATCAGTCTGTGTTCCCTGATCCCTTCATTTTACCACAGTAAACACTCTACCTGCATCACTGCAAACTTAAACAGCGGGAAGATTTTCCACACCACACCATGTCACCACCACAAAAAAGCCATGTTGAGCCTGATGACGTGTCATAGCAATTCTTTAATGACAATCTTTTTTTTAAGACATGTGACAACTTCATAATGGGGTATTTATCTTACTACTAGTCCATACCCATTGGTAGCTTTGTCACCTTCTACCTATGCCAATCCTCAATGCCTATGTGCAGTTTCACAAAGATTGACCATGTCAGTGAGTAGAAAAACGTGGACAGACAGAATGACTGACTGACAGAATGACACACACACACAGAGTTTTCGTCATTATATAATAAGATATAATGACGAAAACTCTGTGTGTGTGTGTGTCTCTTCCACGTTTTTCTCCTCACTGACTTGGTCAATCCATGTGAAATTTGGCACAGTGGTAGAGGGTCATGGGAGGATGCGAATGACGCAATATTAATTGGCCAAAGGGGGGCACTATAGCAACCAATTGAAATTGCAAACTTTAAATGGGCACGGCTCATCACATGAAGGTGTATAACATCTCAAGGGTTTCATTGATCACCACGCAACTTTGTAGGCATATGACCACACATAATCTGAGGGGACTCCTCCATTATTGACCCCATCAAACAAAATGGGGGCGCTAGAGAGCTCATTTCTTATCTAGGCCTAACCGCCATATCAATTTTTCCTAAACTTGGTAGATATGTAGAACAGGACGCCTCAAGGTGACTGGAGAAATTTAAATCTAATTGGCAACTGGGTGGCGCTATAACAACAGACAAATGCTTATAAATGGCTAAAATGCGACTGATCGCTGTGGCTCCTCCTGTGGCCCAGTGTTGTTGTTTTTTTCTAATTTTTGATATGACTCAGTCATGGTATGGTATGCTGTACTAAATGGGTATGGACTACTTGACATAACACAGAAACACAAGTCTCTCAAGCTTGTGTTGACCACAGTCCTTATTTAAGCATCTAAACAAAAACGCATTCAAAAAAAAAAAGAAACATTGACTTTGAGACAAGGAACGTTAAATTGCAAAAATGCTAACTCATCTCCAGGTTTTAGGACTTTAAAGACTTTGGATACTGATACTGTAAAAAAGTAGCTCCAATGCCAAATGTAGCAGAACATCTTTCCTGTAAAGACATATTGCAGCTGAATTCTGTAAATGTAAGCTAGTGGTGTAAGGTAGATACTACGGGCCCTAGTGCATCCTAGTCACTGTTTATAAAGCACTCACACACGCACAGAGTTTTAAGCGCATAATATTTTACTAACAGTATGTATGTCTTACTGCCACTTTTATGTCATATCTACTTGCAGATGTGCCCAGCTTGTCAACCCTTAGAAAATTTTGCACCTAAACTGGCGACAGTAAATTGTATTGTCTCATTAGAGCGTCAGACAGAAACTTGATATTGGGCAGCATCAAGATAATGATAATAATACATTTTATTTATAAGCGCCTTTCACAACACTCAAGGTCACCTTACAGGCAAAGACAGATAAAATAACATCAGATATAAAGTTAACGAGGCGAGGAATAAAGTCACATAAAATAAACAAACGAATAACAACAGCAAAGCAAGTTTACAGTGAATAAAATTCTGTGTAAATTATGGGTGTGTGTGGCTAGGTGGATAGGAGTCAAACTGACTGAGGTGAGTTTTGAGGCGGGATTTGAAAGTGGAGGGTGTGTTGATGCTACGACTGTCCGGTGGGAGGGAACTCCAGAGGCGGGGGCAGAGCGAGTGAAGGCTCTAAACCTCATGGTGGTCAGGTGGGCTGGCGGGACAGTGAGGTGGATGGAAGAGGAAGATCTGAGAGTTGGGAGAGGTACAGAGGAGCTTATAAGTTATAGTTTTTCATAATTTATGTAAAATAAGTCTATTATTTTTCATATAGATTGATACTATTTTACGAAAACAGAAAACAATGATGGAGATGGGTTTGCTAAAGTAATCCATCATTCACCTTGACAGTGTACAACATGGTTGCAGCATTGTCATAGTACTTCATACTTCATACTTCATCAGCTGCTCTTTTGCTGCAGGTTTATATTGGCGCATCGCATAATTGGCGTTCTGTTCGTGACGCCAATTATGTAAGGAAAATGCTCAACGTCAGCAAACACTGAAATGAAGAGACTCGGAGTACCATGGATAAACCATGGATAAGCCAACGAGGTTACTTTAATTGCAGAACTTTATCATACAACAGTATACTAGTCTACACAACAAATCAGTTGAAAACAGCCCTGAACAATCACCCTTCAAATGCTTTTATACTCGACGTTTGCTCGTTCGTATGTGTGTGTGAACACGCTTGGGTCATATTTTCTAGGAATCCAACGTTCTCCTGGTTTCTTACTTATTCCTAGAGCTGGGGTTCGTGCGTCAGTACTTTCTATTTTTCTTTGTCTTTTTGGCAAAAAATAACTGTTTCTATTGCGAAACTTCCGTCCCAATGGTCAGGTCACCCTAACCCAGAATGCTCTCCCTCATTTAACCTCCCATGGCTTGACTTAAGCACAAACTACTCAGTTTATCAAAACACCTCTTAAGGGTCCTTTTTGCTGCCAAATCTGATATTTGACTAGCTGCTTCCTAAACCTTGTGTAACCGACCTTATTTTCATTTTCATTTTCATTTTCATTTTAGTATAAAATGATACATGATACATTATCTGCCTCTACATTACCTGAAACCCTGATGCGTCTCATAAAGACATTAAAGGGTGCTGTTGGTGTCTGTATTAAACGCTGTGTGGTGTATTTGACACCCTGGGAGTTAGAATAAGTTGGTAAATTTTTATTTTTAAACACCACAAAGAACCAATTAGTTATATTTCATTTCACATTTCATAGTTGAGAGCTAAGGAGAGAAAATATTTGCACTGATAATATGGTTCCGATTCCTGACAATGAGCAGGTCAATTGTCAAGACCATGAATTAAATTTAAAACCAGAGTATTGTTCACAGTAAGAGACCACAGTTGGCATGGCAACAAGATATCACTATGGGGGGCATATCACAATGCAACTTTTGCTCAATCAGTTGCAAATGCCAAATGAGACATTTACTTTGGCTTTGACACTAAACTCTTCCTGATCACTTGGATCTATGTTACAAGCCAGTGTCACGGTGCTGAAATCTAAGTCCGGTTTACTCTCTGTGGTTTCATATCGCTTGTATTCATGTTGTGTCCTTATTCCATCAAAAGATATAGAACTCAGATCACAGAGCAACCCCCTGACCTCCTCCATATTTGATCTCTGTTAGAGTCCATCCAAATCTGTCACCTAATGTGAGTAGATGAGAAGTGCAGCGCAGCAGTTGTGACTGCAGCATGTGAATCAGTCCTCTCAAGAGCTTTTCTCTCTCTCGAGAAACATGAACAATTGAGCTTGATCTCTAGCGTAGCATATAGCATGAACAACCTATTATGTGGTAGGTCAAGCTCACATATTACCTGTTCCCTGAAAATATGCTCCCTGTGAACATGCAGCTGTGTACATTGTGGACATTGGAGCATGTGCAGTTCATCATAGTGACACAGCTCTGAGGCAAAGGCCAAGTGGGCGGGTAATTAGATGGCTTGGGCTGTTATTGTCATGTCTATAGTGCATTCCTGTTAGTTTTTGTTATCATTTTTTATTTCAGCTATGCAGTTGTAAATACTTGTGATATTGCGGTCTCCACAAGGCTACACAATTCACTGGGTATTTTTAGTGCAAAGCAGTGGGTATGATGCAGGACACAAGATTCATTTTGTGTGTTAATGTGTTTGAGGGTCAAGGGCATCGTCATAGAAACGGTTGCTCTGGTGTCTTACCCAGTGTGTGTTTTGAATGGAACAATAAAATGCTCCCAACAACAAATACTACTGTAAACAGGCAAGGGTCAGCAGAGAAACACCCACAGTTGAAGACATGATTGAATTTCTTAATGTGAAAGTGTTAAAACATGCTACTATGATGGTCTTTGCAGTATCCTCCAATATCGTATTTGGGATAAGCATATAATTTTGTTGCTATTGACTATTTTGCAAATTATTCAGGGCTAAAGAGAAAATCTGTAGGGCTACTGCCCCAAATGCCAAGGCCAGGTGACGTCTACGTAAAAAAACTTGCTGCTGTCCCAGGGTTTTGGCATGTAAGTTTGGGCAGTGTTAGACCGTGACACTTAAAGTGAAAGCGTGAGAGTTGGCAACCCTGCTAACGACAGTGTTTTTAAGCCTGCATTCATTTTTCGTATGAGGTCTTTCCACCACTTTGGGGCACTGCAACGAGCTGTTAACACAACATTGACATATCATTGCCTTATAAAATGGATTTGGCTAACACTGTGAGAGCTAAAAGTTGCCTATTTACATGCAGCAGACACAAAGCTTCATTAGCATTCATATGGAGTTGTGTGTCTGGCCACCTGACAATATCTAAGTCCAATATTCACTCTACTTACCTCTGCTTTTGTTTCCACAAACTCCTGAGAAATATCTGGCTCAGCTGCTAAAATACTCCACCATGTTCATTAGCTGGTTGCTAACTTTGTCGGCTGATTGGTTCTGAGCATGTAGTGTACAGATAGACACTTTTTTACCTGGGTTAAAATCAGGGATGAAAGTAGATTGAAGTTTCAGCCGGCACTACCGCAGCCTTCAGCACTTCATATTGTTCTCCTGCCGCCCCCAGCTTCATGCATCCCTAAACACATACATACAATTTTTAATGCCTGTATGGTGCAGAAAGATATTACAAGTACAAACACTATCATTTATAGCAAATGATCTATTTACATGGTGTAAGTGCCACATAATAATTTGTGAATGTTCACAAAACTTTCAAATGCTAATTTGTCTTGTGTTTAATTAGCTGAAAATTACAACTCAATTAATCAACAACAGTTGATCAGTTTACATAGCTCTGTCTTTGAATTTTGTTCCTAAGTAACAGGAGACCATTGATGTGTGAAGTGATTTTGAGACACTTCACTATACAAGAGTGAAGTTAATGAATAGTTTTGTTGTAGTATCTCTTTTGGTGGTCCCTGCTGCGCATAGAGAACAACAGTATTTGTCCAGCTCTGAGGACAGCTCATTATAACGAAAATGATTTAAGATATTATCTACCTTTCTACAATTGGCCAGAGCCATCGCTTGCGTTTTAACAACATTTGGCTTCTAAGTTATTGATAAGGGGAATACAAATACAAATCCATTTCCCTGAGTCTAAACTAATCTTTTATTTATTCTAATTTCACAGATGAGAAACAATAAATCGTGAAGACAATAAAGCTCCCACAAAAATAGCATTTTAAGTCTTATATGTCATTTATCCTGGCTTCATATGAGCAGAGGAAATCTGCTAATCCCTAGGCTATTTTATACAGTGTAAAATGCCATAGGCTTGTGCTCATAACGTTAGCATGATATATATGTTTGCAAAATGTGTTTACTATAAGACAGTTGTTTTGTCGGTGAACCTTGTGAGTTGTAATGCAATCAAATTTTGCAACGTTACCTTTGATAAATGTTGCTGTTGTCCCTGGCTTTATATGAGTAGAGGGAAAGTCAGCTAGCCACTAGGATAATTCATACAATGTAAAATGCCATAGGCTTGTGCTAAAAACATTAACATGTTGTATTTGTGGGGAAAATGTGTCCAGCAAAAAGGAAATGCTTTGCCTGTGAATGCTGTGACTTATAATGAAGCCGATATGTGTTGTTGTGTTTGAAATTGTTGCTACTAAGCCATGTTTAATGTGTGTTTAATGCGTGTTTAATGCATGTCTTGGGTGTGCTTTGAACAAACTAAACTTTACAGCACTTCACAGAAACCTTGCCACTGACTAGTGGAGGTGTAACTGCAGAGTGACACAGACACACCACCGCACAAGTACAAATGCCCACAATAGCGTAGGTGCGTAGGTTATGGCGTAGGCTCTGCATAGAGCTGACGCACAAGTATAAATCCCACTTTAAAATTAGTTTTTTGATATTTTCCTATAGTTCGTACTTGTGGCAACAATGACTGCTGTTCAGCAAAAGTCAGTTTCACTTTTGCTCCTCTTGACTTAGAAAGCAGTAATGAGCTGAGGTAGTGAACATCATTTATCTGACCTTGCCACTCATAATGTTCCTCTCAATGCTCTTAGATCACATTGTGCTGCAGAGCTTGTTACATCACTGTCCTGAATCAAAAGAAAGAGCTTGGGAATCATCTCTGCCTCACAATCAGGGAAGCAAACTCTGTTGCAGTCTTCTTCAAATCAACATTGAAAGCCTCTAGCTCGGGAACATTTTGGTCTCGTTTCCCAGCACTGATATAGAAATCCGCATTTGAGACCCTGATGGAAACTCATTTTCTGTTTGCTGTGAGATCACACTAATCCAGCGTCTGCTATCTGTGTCAGCGTGTGTGTGCGTATGAGTCGTGATTTACACAGTTACCTGTCCGACTGTCTTTTGCTCTGCCCAGACTCAGGACGAATGCTACTATACGGCTGTGCGTAGGGGGGCTGCCTCCTACTTAGCAGTTGATATGAATGCTGCCTGTGATTCTGTGTGTGCTGAATCCCATCTCCAACGCAATGCCTCCTCTTGACAGTTACATTCGCAAAAGCTGGCACTGGCCAATGTCCCATCTGTCCCATTTGAAGCATATGAGACTAGAAAAACATGTCTAACTATGTTTTTTTCTGCCTTATGTGCTTCAACTGACTGTCACATGTTTTTCCTGCTCATTTTCCTTTTCTGCTCTATTGTACACTCTGTTATCGCAGTCAACATTCTTCCATTACTCTTTGTCCCCATACATTCTTTTTTATGTCTTTTTGTATGCTGTACACCTAAGGCTGGTGCTTTATGTTGTTTGATTTGTAAGATTTTGTTATAGCTTCTGTTTCAATGCTTTACTACCATCCTGATACTTGCTTGTGATAAAAGGCTATATAAATAATCGAACTTCAATTTCTCTAAACTTGGCACCTTCGTCAAGTACACAAATTCAAGCAGAGCAGGTGGTTAGAAAATCATTTCACAGCTACACCTCCTCATAAACTGGAGCAGTTCCTGGAGAAACTCAAGCTGAGAAAACCAAGAAGTTGATATGAGGAAGTTTGATTAATTGGACTAGAGTGAATAGCGCTCTTTGGAGAATTCTTGTATTGACGTGTATCAGCTTGAACACATACTGTACGTGTTGCTGACGTCAGTTGATTATTGCCGGTGCTTGCCTGCAATTATCAAACAGCAGGAGTCACAGTTCCTACCTAATCCTTCCTCTGGAATGAGAGTAAATGACGACTATCTCTGCTACACATGTGCAACTCCACTCTGCATGCTCCCTGCTCTTGTTGCAGATAATGGCGTAGCTACTTGTTAGCTGCATGGCTGCACTGCTTATTCTGCCTGACCTAATTTTGCATTATGGTATTTGTCAGCTGCAGTTTGTGTTTTAATTATTCCTCTTATGAATCTTTACAATGAAAGGTAGCAGTTTGAATTGTTGAGGGTCAAGACATTATTTAATCTTGCTGGTTTGTCTTACGAATGGCTGCAGCTCATTAGATGAAATTACAGCAACGAGCTGACATGGTCTCTGGCAGCAATTGGCAGTAATGGGTCATTGCAGATCTTGCAGTGTTTGAGTTCAGCCATTATTAGGCTGGAATAGTATAACAACCATAACATACTGTATATTCCCTCACAATTTTAGCCATATGAGTGGCTGTAGAGGGGCAACAGTCCATCAGATATCTCAACAACTATTTAATGAATGGCCATGAAACTTTTACTCTAGCTCCACCTCGAGGTCGACATTTGTAGCTTTGAGCAAATGTATAAATAGCTATTGGATGGTTTGCTATGATTTTGTTCAACAGTTAGACCCCCTCACACTAAACCAAGGATATTTTTGAAAATACTAACTCCAAGTTTCAGAGCTTGCACTGGCCTAACTAGACCATTTGCAAATTTCGAGCACTTATGGAATGTACCATTCAGTTATTCAGAGCACCGCACTCTCGGAGCAGCAGAGCACACTCTGGGCTCAATCAGTAGAGCACCGAGCAGGGAAAATGAGTAATTAACTTAGTGGTACATTAATTCATGTAGAAATAGAATAAATCATAAATCAATTCAGTAAGGACCCAAATGCCAAGCAGGAGGCAGGTTGAAGGTTAAACAAAAAGCAAGCTTTAATGCTGATAAAAAAAATCCTCCAAACAGGCAGGCAATAAAACACAAAGTTTATGAGGAAAGAGAAGCAAAACTAAACTGAAACAAAGACAGTAAGCATGATGAACATAGGACAGCGCTCCGAAATGGAACATGAGATACCAGGAAGAAACGACACCATGAACGTTGGAATGAACACAGGAGTGAACTGAGATGAACTGACAAGGAACAAAGGGAAATATATACACAGAAAACAAATCAAAAGAATGAGACACTGGCTGGCTCATCATCTTGTTCTCTTGTGGATCAACAAAACAGCAAGTTAGCTGTTAGCTTTATTTTTTTCTAGCTTGAACCGACTGATCACTCCACTAGTTTAGGACTGTTTGTTATGAATGATTTTTGACGGATGAGTAGCAGACGAGCAGTCAGTCCTGTGCCAGTCACACAAAGGTAGTTTTTGCCTCCGAATTATGTCTTATATTCTGCAAAACCATTTAGCAAACAAACTGTGATTATCTGCTGGACTGTTCTGCTGAGTTCAACATATCAATTTATATGTGACCTGAGTAACTGATTAGACTGACTGCATGTCTAAATACCATCCATCCATCCATTTTCAACTGCTTATCTGAAGCCAGATTGTGGGGGCAGCAGGCTGAGCAAAACATTCCAGTCAACCCGCTCACCAGCAAGGCCTTCCAGCCCCTCCCTGAGGTGTTCTTAGGCCAGATGAGATATGTAATCCCTCCACCATCTTCTGGATCTGCCCGGGGCCTCCTACCACCTGGACGTGTCTGGAACACCTCTAACGGGAGGCGTCCAGGAGCAGCAGCTCTACTCCAAGCTCCCTCCAGATCTCCAAGCTCCTCACCCTATCTCTAAGGCTGAGCCCACCTTCTGAGGAAACTCATTTGGCCGCTTGTATCAACGACCTCATTCTTTCGGTCACTCCCCAGACATCAAGACCATAGATGAGGGTTGGGACATAGATGGACCAGTAAATCGAAAGCTTTGCCCTCTGGCTCAGCTCTCTCTTCACCACAATGGTACGGCACAGCGCCAACATCACTGCAGACGCCACGCCAAACCGTCAATCCATCTCAGACTGTATGGATGGCCAAATGTATGGATACTATAATGATTCCATGAATGGTATGGATATGTGAATCCCTGTTGCAGTACAGTTATAGTAGGTCTCTGCTTATCTACCTACCTACCTACCTACCTACCTACCTACCTACCCACCTAGTTCACGCTACGTAACAGTGCAGACATATGAAGCTGTATCGTCCGTGGAGACAGCTTAGTCATAAGATAATGACACAATCCTGATTAATGCTTTAAGAAAACAGTACTTTGTCGACCAGTGCTCCATTTAAAACACCCTCGCATCAGAGTGAGAAGGAGCTTCGACTTATCGTATTGAAAAGGAAAAAAAACCCTCTGGTAATCTCTCACCCCTGATGGATTTTAAGTACTGAAACAGAACCAGAGCAGCACATCTAAATGTGTTATGATAAAATCCCAACCCAGTGTGAACTGCTTTATTGTGTTTCGTACAAGCCCTGAGTGCTGATAAAATATGCAGGCGCTGTCTATTGTCCTTCTGCAAAAGATTTATTAACTCTAACTCTTTATGTAGACTACAACGGCTGCATACAATATACCGAACCTATGGATTTTTCACTCTGCCCTTTTCCTTTCCTAGCATCACTGTGTAGCAGTCCTCTGCATTATTAAAACTTACTGCAGATGATAAAAGAATAGCCACATCAAATGATCACTAATAAAGCTCGGAGCTGTAAATGGCACATAATTTGAGTAGGCAGCAGTTTGTAAGCTGTATTGGTGTGTTTCTGCAAACAATGGGAGCTTGAGACTCAAAGGAGGGAAACCTGCAGGAAAACACACATTCCTAGTGTGAGATGAGACTTTTCAAGGGCGACAATGGTGAGAAGAATAAAGTAACATTTTACTGGTGCAGAGCTAGAGATGACTGCAGCTCATGATGCTTCAGAGTAAGGACAGGACCAGAGGGGCTAAAGATAACACACTTTCCTGTGTCTACTAACTTAAAATGGAAACCAAAGCACCTTATCAGCCCTTCCCTTTTGTCCTGAATGGGCCGAGAGCCTCACAACAACATTCCTTATTCAGGTTCCTCTTCCCCATTGGCCCACTTGTTATATATTTAGATATTATTTGCAAATCTCCAGTGGACCTCCACGATGACACCAGCAGCCATGGCCAGGAGACTCATGATGCAAGCACCAAGCTGCTATCGGTGATGAATGTGGCAGGAGATGCTACTTTATGTCTTCCTGCCCACTTCTGGCTCTCTGGCGACATAAACGCTTAAAAGATGATGGATACATCTTTGTATTTGGCGTTTTACTGAGCATTTACTGCTTGGATTTTTTTTAACGACATAGTTTAGTCTAAAATAAAAAGTCGGAATGGTTATATCATGCCTCTAAAACGGCTGTCGCTCAGGCAATATTGCAGTTCAAAGCGTAATATTTCTTCATTTATCACTCCTCCCTATGGGCAAATCAATGAAGACCTCGCTGTATGCTGATCATCTTTTATTTTTGCTAATAATGTTCCCCAGCAAGTCCTTACATGACAGAGGGATGCTATTCTATTGACAGCATGACCCAAATACCTCCATTATTTCGGAAGAGTGAAATTGAAGGAGAGAGAGACAGAAAGAGGTGTTAAAATAGAAACAATATTGAGAAACCTAGAGTCGATTTGACACATTTGGAAAGTCTGGCAAATAACAGCAATGGCACCAGATCAGAGAAATTTTCAGATGAATCAAGCATTAGATAGACAATCACATTACGCCGTACAGCCGTGACATATTTCAGGCTATAATCTATATGCAAATATTCTACATCTTTTTTCACAGCGCCCTTTATGGGTCAGTGTGAATGTTAGCGAAGGACAGTTCTAACATTTTCCACAGAGGTGAGTATGCTGACCTTCATGCCTTTAATACCAGTCTCCTTCTCACTATTGACAATGTTGGCCAAGTTTCTGTCTGCTGAATCATCACTGCTGCAGTATGTATACTATATATCAGTTATATATCATTTTATCTCTGCACTTCTGCACGCCCACTGTAATATATGTAAATGTCAGACCACATGAATAGCTGGCTTTCTTTTTCTGGAGAAGTTGCTTTATGAAGCATTAATCCTATGATGACAAAGACTGAATCGATGTGTCAAACAAAGTTGCCCTGTTGCAGCGTCAGGGACGACGCTATCAGAGTCACATCGGGAATCTCACTGTCGCTAATCCTCTCTTGCAAATGTAAATGTTTGATGAGAGCCACTTCGGGGGGTTTTCATTTTCACAGCAATTGCACATTAAACATCCAACTGTTTCCCAGGGTGTTCAGAGTCTAACTCTGCGTGTGTGTGTGTGTCACTGTGGGTGTATGGAAAGCCAGCCTGTGAGCGAGTGCTGCTCACACTGGCAAGATTCTCCTCTCTTGTACAAAATATAGCAGTGTTAATGATTCATGGTTTACAAGTTGGGCTCTTCACAGATACTTCTATCCAAAATGACAATTTTGTACAGTAAGTGCAGCCATAAAACAAGTCAACATGCGTGACTCTTATTCAAAAACAAGGCGAGATGCAATAAAACTACTACTGATGGAAAGGGATTTTCCAGTGTCTCAGTAAATTTAGGTTCTGTGGAGCACTGAGTTTAAATGTAGCCTGAGGAGATGTCTGTTTATTCTAATATGCATCTCAAGCACAGTATATTTTCTGTGAAACTCCAACATCATTGGTCCTGTCTGCAGAAAAGCATGTATGTAGCATCTGTGACATGGCAACCCAATTGACAGAGTAAATGTTGGCATTGTACATCTCTGCAAACCTCAAATATGTAACACTAGTCCATACCCATTGGTAGCTTTGTCACCTTCTACCTATGCCAGTCCTCAATGCCTATGTGCAGTTTCACATAGATTGACCACGTCAGTGAGTAGAATGTGGGACAGACAGAATGACTGACTGACAGAATGACACACTGACAGTTTCTGTATACTGACAGTATGTACAGCATACCATACCATGACTTAGTCATACCAAAACACTGGGCCACAGGGGGAGCCACAGCGATCAGTCGCATTTTAGCCATTTTTAAGCATTTTTCTGTTGTTATAGCGCCACCCAGTTGCCATTTAGAGTTAAATTTCTCCAGTCACCTTGAGGTGTCCTGTTCTACATATCTACCAAGTTTAGTAAAAATCGATATGGCGGTTAGGCCTAGATAAGAAATTAGCTCTCTAGCGCCCCCATTTTGTTTGATGGGGTCAATAATGGAGGGGTCCCCTCAGATTATGTGTGGTCATATGCCTACAAAGTTGCGTGGTGATGGGTGAAACCCTTGAGATGTTATACACCTTTATGTGATGAGCCACGCCCTCCACAATATTCATTGCCTTATAGAAGCTCAGTTTTAGTAAGTTTTCCAACTTTTGCCAAGGGAACTTCAGATATTGTTCCCTAGATTATGTTCATCGAGTTTCATGCAGATCGCTCAAACTTCCTAGGAAGAGATCGATTTTAAGTGTTTTTCAAAAAATTAAAAATGGCGGAAAATCTATATAACCGGAAGTTATGGGTTCTTGAGGCAAATTTGTTCCTCATGAGGAGAAGCATCTCTGTGCAAAGTTTCATGTCTCCACCACATATGGGGCATGAGATATGCCCATTCAAAGTTTTCAATCGGTTACTGTAGCGCCCCTCTTTGGCCAATTGATGTAATATTGCTTCATTTCCATCCTCCCATGACCCTCTACCACTGTGCCAAATTTCACATGGATTGACCAAGACAGTGAGGAGAAAAACATGGAACACACACACCCACACACAGACACACACACAGTACTGAGCACCAATTGCGGTATAAGAGCGATAAATATTTAACCTGAAAAAACGTTTCATACACTTGTTTTTATTTTGAATACATTGCTGTATTTTTCAAAATTCAAGATCTGGCAACTGGGCTGGACATAGCCTAAAATTTTCTGTAGGCCATGCAACATGCTACTGTAAATGTATACAATATGATGTTGGCACATAGGGTGAGGAGCACAGAAATCCAGAGGGAGCTCCAAGTAGATCCGCTACTCCTTCCTGTCGAAAGGTTAGTTGAGGTGCTTCAGGCATCTGATCAGGATGCCCCCTGGGCGTATCCCATTAGAGGTGTTCTGGGCACGTTCCACTGATGAGAGGCCCTGAAGTAGACCTAGAACACGCTAAAGGGATTACATACCTCATATGGCCTAGGAATGCCTTGGGGTCCCCCAGGAGGAGATGGAAAGCATTGCTGGGGAGAGCGACTTCTGGGTTGCTTTCTTTGGCCTGCTGCCCCGCGACCCGGCTGCACATAAGCGGATGTCATGGTTTAACATTTTTACACGTAGTGGGCAAGAAATCAATCTACGCTACTAATTTGTACCATCAGGAAATGATGCGATACCTACATCATTGTCCAAAGCTACTCAAAGTTTTCCCCTACATACAGTGCATTAGGACCACTGAGGTGTTCTGTGTCTTGTTCGAGGACACTTTAATATATATACAGGATGAGCCAGGGATTGAACCACAAACCATATAATCAATGAGTAACCTGGTCTACCATGGTGTCACTGCCAATAAGATGCTCTTGGATGTTCCCAGATCTAGACACAAAAACAGAAGCAACTGAACCTTTGCAGTGGCTGCCCCTAATCTCTGTAACAGCCAAACTATTCATATAAACACTGCTTAGAATCTAGAAACCTGTAAGTCGCTGCTGAAGACCCACCTCTTCTCAATGGTGTTCAATTTGAGTTTAGCTTGACACCTTGACTCCATCTTCTTTTGTACCTATAAACCAAAAACATTATATTTTTTCCAAGATAATCCCCCTCACCAAGACCAAAGTGGTTTCATGTTTTGCATCTCTGAGTAGGTCTTTCTGTCCCTCTTTGCATTACATTGTGGTTACTTAATGGGGCATTGGATTAGGTTTGGGACTGCCTACATTCTTCTAAATTCCTGGGTCTGTCTCGATTCCTACACATGCAAGGGCATGGTATTAGTGGAAGAAGGTAAGTGTATCCCAGGGCGGAAACATGCCAACACACAGTCCACTTAAACCACTCTTGACTTTTCCCAATATTCAAGGCCAACTGTATCCCACACTCCATTACCATTAACAGCTCTACACCAGTTTTGTTGTTGGCAGTGGTGAGCCTATAAACTGCTACCACCAACAGACATGAAGTTGAAGGTAAGGACATGCAGGATTCAGCCTGAATACTATTCACATGCAAACACAATAAAGTTAATGGCAGAAAATCATAAAATGTTTCCACAAGAGTGGAAGAGTGGTCTTTGGTAGCATAAAAGCACAGGAACATGTAACATATTGAACCACTGTGGTAATAAGATACCACTGAGACAAAGAAAAGTCTACTGTACACCAGTAAAAATATACCAATAAAATATGTAAAATGAAGCTCTAAACATAAAACCAAGACAAACTTTTGTGAATCAAATCATCTGGGCTTGACTGAGTTTTTTACCATGACCCACAAAATGCCTCATTAATCAAGGGTGTCCCAGTGAGCTTTGATAAACCTCCACACAGTCACAGTCTTATCTGGCACTTGAGCTCCATGGCGGAAATGCGTCTCACAAGTAGTCACTTGACTGCTCACGAATACCACAAGTATGGATGTGGGTGGACCTGGAAAATGTAAATTTGGGAGCGGAGGACAGAGCCGGTGTAGAGCCGAGGATAGAGGAAGTGTAGAGCTGAAGTGAGATGAGCAAGCAGCGACCAACACGGCCGGATGTTAAAGCCTGACACACTTGCAATCAATCATAGCACTTTAAGCCTTAATATCCTCTCAATGAAACTATCAATTTAAGAGATGCAGACAAAGTGGAGTTAGCTTCAGACCATATTTTTTTGTCGGATAATTGACTTTGTGTACCAAACTCTAGATGCAGCATCTTGCAATCATTAAAGACGACTACAGCTTAAGGCATTTTCATATTGTCTTCAACATTCAGCTGTTACTGCTTGAATGGAGAAATATCAGTATTACCTCATATTTTGTTTCCGCACTCAGGAACCGACTGTCCAATCAAATCCAAAAACCAATCGCTTATCGTAACTTGCTTAAGGATTCCCTTGCTAAAATGGAAATGCGATTTTCATTGGAACCCCAGGCAAAGTAATGATAACAACCAGTCAGGGCTCATTGGAAAAGTAGAAATACAATGTAATTTCCTGTTGCATGGTGACGTATCGCAGCCATCTAATTACCCTCTACACAATTAGGCCTCAACACTTACAAACGCTCCTCACTTTTTCATCTTTTAGCTTCTGTAATTGCGTCCTGTGTTGGCTCTCGACGTCATTTATTTGCGTTATGCTTCCCGTCTCTGTGGCCATGGGAGACTTGAATGAAAGCTAACAGAAGATTAATTGTCACAACGTGTTCATTAGTTCCTTAATGATTTTCCAATCATCGCTACGGTGTAGTTTTACGACACTCAAGGCAATCGTGGCAGGATATTAGCGTGCCGATGACTCAAATCGGGAGAAGTTAAGTTCTTACTTAATAAAACAAGAACCGAGCTGGGCTGCATAAAGAAAGAGGAGGAAAAGGAAGTACAAAGGCCATTTGTGTATTTGAAACCTCAAAGGTTTTTGTACCTTGCCCAGAGTAATGTCTGAAATAAGATCTTCTCTTACACGTAGCACCAACCTGTCACCCCTGGCTGGATGTGACACAGTGTCGGTCCAAACTGCATCGTCCTTGACTAGAGACAAGTCCATCATGCAGTACGTGAGGAGAGCAACATATTCTGCATTAGTCCCCTGTCCTGTCTGTGTCTCCACGGTGCCGCTTGTTCTGATTCCCCTCCTTCATCAAGCCTCTGCTTTCAGCTGTCAGTCTCTCACTAAAAGCAGAAATGGGGGAGCTAAGTTGGACCAATCATGGCAGATAATGCGCTTAAATCAGCCAGTGGGTGTGAAAGCCGACCACTTGGGTTTCAGCTCCTCACTTCAAAGCCTCCAAATTTGCCCGACTCTCCTCATTAGCTCTGAAGTATATACTACAAATACTGCTTTCAGTGCTTAATCAATCGCATAATGAAAGTCTTAATGCCTTCTTGTGCCTTTCGGCAGTCTAGTGCTTGTTTGTTGTAGGTGCTCGAAAAAAAAGAGGACCAAAACTTCAGTCTTTGTGCAGAATGCACTGATGCCTCTCCATTCAGTCTGAAATCAGATAATGGAGTGTCTTCACCACAAATGTATTCATCTTTTCATCAGTTGACCTGGCTGTATAATCATTCATTTGTAACAGTTTTACATAACTAAACTGTGTTGTTTGTGGCTATTGGAGGCAACAGTAGAAGTCACAAATACATGCCAAGCTGTAACAAGATATTATTTTATATGTTAAAGGTACACTGTAGGATTTTCCCAAACAAAAAACAATGTATAGACTCCCACAAAACAATCCCTCTCAAAGTGTGTGATAGTGGGTTTATCTGCAGAGACCCTGCCCTCTGCCTCTATTTTCTTATTTTCTCCTTATTTTGCTACAGTCTGGATGTTCCTGGACAGAAGCGACCAGGTGCCAAACTGTAAGCAGCACTGATACAAGAGGAAGCTACAAAAATCGCAGACATAGTGTGAAAAGAATGCAAACTGAAGTCCCTTTTACACTGCCAGATTTTCCGTGAATGTTGGGCCGTTTTGCCGGCAAGCTGCGAGCATTTAGATACACAGAGCCGGATTGGCGAGTTGATCCGAGGTGCCAATTTTCCGCCTCGTAGGGTAGTCATATTGACGGAACCCTTTTAGTTTTAACAGACCGAGGCGGCCTTCCGCAACAGGAGGGGCTGTTGAAGACTTGTGGGAGGAGCTGTTGATGACGCAGCACGTGCGAGCCACTGGCGGTGGATAAACAGGAAACAGCTGATGGCAGGAATTAGCGAGCAGCGAGTAGCAAGAGGGAAACACAAACCTGACAGACACTGTAAAGATGAGCAACTGGGGAGACAAGGAATTGCGTGCCCTCATTGTTCTCACAATCGAAGAGGCCATTAATCGTCAGATGACGGGGACGGTGAAGGACGGGCTGACTAACGAGAGAATCGCCAAGGACAGACCAGCCATGGCTTCCCTCCCACGTCACTGTTTACATCACACGCTGAGCTACATGTTTTGTTACTTGCTCACGCCCCCCATTGCCCCGAAAAAAGGCGCATTCTGTATAAACAAAAGTAAGTAGGTGGCATTTTGCCACACTTCCTGATTTTGTTTTTATATTGCCAATGCTGAAAAAAGACTGATTGGGCTTTCCTGCAAATTTGTACAATTCCTATCTAAGGGGCTATAGTGAGGCAAAGCGCCATGCGGAATGAATCTGGGTTTTCTTTCACTTCCGCGGGCAAGACTGTTAGTAATTTAAAAAAAATATTGTCTACAATCCCACCCTGGGGAATTTCGGCTTTGGGAGATGATTAGTAACTTTAACCATTTAACGATTTAAAAAGTTCAAAAGCACTGGCAGAGACGTGACTCCAAAACTAGCTACACACTTTTGTTTAATCACATTCTCTTTTTTCCTCTCCTTAAGATAACACATGGTCACGCACACACTCACCCACACACTCACCCACCTACACACACAGTCAATTAAACAGAACAAACCAGAACAAAGTCAACAATACAAACATGTGAAATACAAGAAGCGCAATAAGAAACAAGTTTTGCAAATAAACAAACAAAAAAGAAACTCATTACCACCACTTAAACCAACCTCAACAAAAAGCAAAAGAAACAAACACAAACTGCTCATACTCTCTCAGGAAAACTCCTCGCATCCTCGGTGTCTTACATAGACAGCTTTGCCACTCCTAGCCAAAGCGAATGCACATAGAGCTGTGGAGCCAAACTAGTCATGAAACCTAAAACAAAGAAAAGAAACAATTAAAATAAAGCCAATCAGCGGGGTATAAAGATGCAGATGCAAAATACTTAGAGGTGTAGAGACACTGACAGACCAAACTTTGCAAAAACGAAACCTTGAAGAACAGTTGCACCAAGGAATAGAGGCCGGGAAATTGAAACAGGTCTCTGCTGTGATGCACTGTGTGGCCTAAAAGTGCCTGCAATGTGCACAGAAACACTACAATTACAAATCTGAAATTAAAGTCATATACATATCAGAGAACATATCATGGTGCAGCTTCCCAGCAACAGGAGGGTAAGAGCCGCCAGACCATGTCTTGCTAACTAATAGCAGAACAATTTAGGTTTAGCTGCAAAGATGCTGCCTGAAGTTAGCAGCATCAAACTCCCCACCCTCCCTCCACAAACTGGGATGTTGCATTAAGTTAAGGCTCAAAGCAGACAGTATCACTTTGGATCTTCCTTCAGAAGAGAGCCAGCTCTGCTGCAAGAAGTGTATGCAGATATAACTCCAGTGACACAAACTGTGCACATGCAGCACAGTAGAACTACAAGAATGTATACCTTCCAATCACAGGGAAATGTCACCACAAAGAGACACTGCGTCGGCCATGCCAAACTGTGGACAGCCCTGCATGGAAGCCAGGTAGGAATTGCAAACAGCAATCACTCAGCTATATATAGTGCTCAGAGGCAACGCCCCCGTAATCTGGGCATCAGTGAGTCATTGAAAGCAACCAATGTGCCAGTTAATAGGCTGAAAAACCCTTACTGTGAAACATTTAATAAATGAAGTTCAAAAAAGACCAATATAATGAATTAAATCATCAAAGGTGTCAGTTCTCCTTAGCTCTATGTACTGTTTTTAAAACACTGAAGTCACTGTCTTGGTTATACACCCCACTATTTTAATTCAATCTTGCTGTTCTCATCAGTGTTATTTTCAGTAGCAGTGGGCATCTGTGTTTTTTAGAGCTCTACTTGTGCAGCACCAAACAGCAGCTGGTGAACACAGTGGAGCGTTTTGCAGCAAAGGAGCCAGATATCTGTCTCAAGAGTTGGTGGAGACCAAAAACAAAGCTAAAAGAAAAGTGAATATTGAACATGCATTTGCCAGATGGCCACAAACTCAAATTCAGATAAAAGCTAATGGTGCTCATGTCTACCAGAGGCCACTGTTTTCAAATATATTAGCCATAGCAACTGTAAATGGCGATATAATGTCAGTGTTACAGCTTGTTGATGCCCAGAGTGTTTAAAGAATCACCTGACATCTGTTTAAATATAGATGAGGAAATTTTTCATCGCCCCAGCTGGTTGTGGCGAAACCACCCCCAAAACTGTGTAACATCTCTAAAGTCCTTCAACCCTTTCTGCCTTTTGCTAGAATCACAAACTGTGGGAATGACTCATCACTTTTACCACTCTTAATCTGGCATGCATTTTACCTGGGCTGAAAATAATAGTGAGTCAGTATGTTATGTTGCTTATGCACTTGCTGCCAAGTCTAAAGCAAAAACAATTTTCAGCCATTGTGACAACATAACTGTCATGTTTGGCTGCATGTTCTATAGAAAGAGGAATGGGAGGGGGGCTGAGAGAGTGCTTCAGAAAAAGTAAATCATTCAGCTGCAACAACAACAACAACGACTGTGTCAAGTAAGTGTCATCAATTCTGGACTAGATGAAGAACAAATCAAGTCATGTGGCCTGAGTGAGTGGCTGATGAGGACACTCAGTGGCTATCATGGACACAGAGTGGCACCTGGACATTTGACTGCACAATTGTGGTGTGGGAGGTGGAGTAGTGGCCTACTGTACGTGCATGATTTTGTGTGTGTGTGTGCGTGTGTGTGTGTGTGTGTGTGTGTGTGTGTGTGTGTGACTGCGTGGGTGGCTAATAAGGGTTGATGAAAATCTCTCTTTAATAGATGGCAAAGACATTTATCACTCTAAGTTGGGTCTCCAAGGCCACAAAGTAAGGAAGCAACTCCGCTCTGAGCGAAGGGTTTGTGTTTGTGTGTGTGTGTGTGTGTGTGTGTGTGTGTGTGTGTGTGTGTGTGTGTGTGTGCATTCATGCGTGCATGTGTTGTACTCTTGGGTATATTATTTCCGTGCTAAACTTTCAAAAAACTATACTTGAGGGAAAGTATTGAGTAACTTTGTGTTTTTTAATAATCACAATGCCTGAGCAGGAGGTTATGTTTACACTCGTACATATTGCATGTTGTAGTTTTCATCAGTCAAACATTTCAGAACTATTGTCAGCTGCTTTTATCATCTGTTCCAGTTGGATCCAGTATGTTCCCAATCTGGTTGAGTTAAGCCTAAATTTGGAATGTCAGTGAAGATTCTTGGTCATCCAGGTCATGGTAATCGTAAGTTCTTTATCGTAGGCAACTAGACTTGAAGTCCAAGTCCGGTTGCCTACGATATAGCACTTACGACTAAATTTGGAACATACCTCGTTCTAGAGTTACCTACAATGACATTAACCAGTGACTCACCTAAGATCTATGGTCACAAATCAATTCTAGTAACTGGCTTTAATATTTGTGATTTATATTTTAAAGAGCCAACAACCAGGACACTGAGGGGAACATTCTAAAATATATGTTGATATAAAAGAAAATAAAATATTTTCTTTGCCTGTATTTTTAGATCAGGGCCTCACACTAAAGTGGGATAGAAAAGGTTACAGCTCTGAAACCGAACTCCTGCAGGGCTGCCCGAAGGCATATTTCTTGCCACTTTTTCTTCCGTGACCACTCCACTTCAAAATTGCTGCCTGTGAAACTCCATCCTTTTAGTGCAGCACACATTGACTGCTCAGAGCACACACAAGACACACCATACAGACAGAACAAGTCCTCAAGGCCCAGTTGCCAAGGTGTGCCAATCCAAGGAGCGGATCTGATGCCAAGATATCACCAGTGTGCGTGCATGTAGGAGCATATTTCACATCAGGGTGCTGCATAGTATAAATGTACCTACCACTGTGTATATGAATGAGCTAATATGCAGGAGCTACAGGACTGCTCAGATGTCTTACATCGGTGGCTCCATCAGTCCAAACGAAGTGCACTCCCTCACCCCAGACACAATTTCTCTCTGGATTTCATGTGCCAAAATGTCTTTTGTTTTTGAATCATGCCGGACATCCAGTTGTCTCTTCACTAAAACCACTCACATCCCCGAGCAAATCATACGTCTGCTTGTCGTCCACTCCATTATTATGCCCCCACAGTGTAAGTCTCTCGCGTCCAAGGAATTTTATGGATCTAAAAAGCAGCTCAAAAACTGTCCTGGCAATTTTCTGGTCTTTTTCAGGCTGTCTGCACCATTGCTTTGCTCCCACTGCTGCAAATCTCTGCCAAAGTGGAGCTAGGATGACCTCGAGTCTTGACTTGTACTTCGATTGTCACGTCACATCGGAGGTTGTTCCACCCCATTTCAATAGGGCGTACCGCAGACCATCAACACCCACCTTCTCGCACTCATGCCAGTGCGTGAGATTTGCACAAATATCAAAAGTGTTTAGACATGCATCATATTCTTTCAGATAAAAGAAGCAAATCATTGGCCTCCCACAGGAAATACCTTGAACTTTGCTTTATGCTCAGAGGGTCTTCACCGTAAGCAAACAAAGCTGGGCCAAACTACAGCTAAAGCTAGCTCACTTCATTGTTCTTTTGAATTGAACAAGATAAGAATACTGCAGCTTTGTTTAAAAGCAACAATTCAAGAGGAAGCAAAGTGAAAACAACATGGCCTTACCCCAGTTAGACCTAGCACAATGAGCGTAGCATCCAAAACATGTAGTCTAACAGGACCCTGGGTAAAGTAACGGTGTGCCTCTGCTTTACCGAGACAAAGCATAAAGGGAGATGAGTAAAACTGCAGAGAATTTGTTTTTTTATGTTTTCAAATCTTAACTTTGCCAGTTGGCAGAAGGTGACATCTAATTACTGTCTACTTTGAGACCTGGCAAACTAGTTTACTGCTGTGAAAAGCTGTGATTGAACCAATGAGATCATCTGTGCCTCCAGAACAAATCTGCCTCTGAAAATTGTTTGTTTAACTAAAACTCCAATCTGCTGACACCCTGGCATCGCTCCAAGTCATTTTAGGACAACACAACTCTACAAAATGGCACACAAACATTCAGCATTAAGTTACTTTAAAAAATGACATTTATATCATTGTTGTAGTGTATTCTGGAAGATGGTTTATCGACCATTCATTCAGATTCTTTTGAACAATAAAGAGAAAACAGTTTGTGACATTGGGTGGGTGACATGGTGTCTTTTCGTGGATATTTCATTTGTTAACTGGGCTCAATGTGAGCTGGTGCAATTGTTCTCTTCCTTTTTTTATGAGATCTACAATTGTTTTCCTTTTTATGTGCAGCACCAAGGGGATTCCCTACTGTTATACAGTAGCCCAATTTGTTAACATTAAGGATTGTCATTTAAAATGTAAATTGGGATCACAGCTAAGGTTATGCCGCTGTGGGGAATGAATTAAAGATGAGTTTGCATGTTAAAGACGATTCGTAGAGCTTGTACAGAATGTAGTGCGGGATGCTGTGATATTTTATTACTCTAACAACTGTCTCCTTTGAAGCCTGTTTTACTGAAAGGGGAGTTTTACCTTCTTTTTTGTACAATTCATGAAATTTTCATGAATAGCAGCAAAATTGAGCTCCTTGCCAACGGAAGAAACATTTTGGCCCAGAATCAAAAGGTGCCATCTGCCCGAGAGCCTTGTGTCAGCAGTTTAGCCGTATCACACTATCTAGCGCATCTCTGTGATCAAGACATGGCTGCAGCTGAAACGCTCGCCCAGAATGACGGCTGGGGACAGAAACAGTGGGTGGAGAGAGATGCAATCTCAGCTCGGCAAGAGCTTTGATGTGAGCCAAGGCGTCCGTCGATTACAGCAGCTCCGTCTTTTGTGGTTGGGGCTGTTTTGTCCCTTTAGGGATACACCCTGCAGAAACCAGCTGCTGAAGAAAAATATGCCTTTTTTTGTGGCACAGCAAGGCTGGAAATCTTGCTACTGATGCATTTGATGGGATGTTTGTGGAAAGGGGAGTCTAAATGCAGATGTACACCGAAGCTGCCAGTGTCAATGCATGCTGTCTGATGCTGTAGGCTGTCTGCCATTCTCACTGCCAGTATCATTGCTTCGAGTGGGCGTAATGAGAAATTAGCATATGAACACAGACATACACATGATCATTATTTATCATATAAGGCAATGATGCCTTTATTTTTAGCTCTCCGTCACTTCATCATAGGACCCCCGCTGACAGATGAAGGAGACAGCTTCAAAAGGAAACCATGTTACAGGCAGACTTCATATTTACCACCAACAGTGACAGCACCGCCCGGGGAAGTATTTGTCCCCGGCCCAAATAGTGTTAGTCGCCTGGAAAAACAACAGCAACACAGAGCATGTTATTACATTTTCGTTCGAGGCCAACACACAATGCTGACAGAGACAGTACCGTTCTGGCCCGGAGCTAGCAGCACACTCATAAATAACACTTCTGAATCAGTGACTTGCTGCCGTGCGTTCTCCGCCTTTCACCACCACAACCAAAGCAATTGCGGTCCAATAGTGAAGAGCGTGTGTGTGTGTGTGTGTGTGTGTGTGTGTGTGTGCATGTGTGCGTGTGTGTGTGTGTGTGTGTGTGTGTGTGTGAGGTGGTGGGGTTCGTGCTGAACTCCCTGGGGAAAAACCTTAAATCGTTGCGGTTAATCCTGTCTGAGGCATTTAGGATAAGCACATTATATTTCATTTCAATATGTGAAAAGAGATGCCACACTGCCTTCGCATCTTCATATCTGCTTCAGCTCATGTTCAATTCAATTCAATTCAACTTTATTAATCCCCATGGAGGAAATTGATTTAAAGGCAAGAAGAGTGCCTCAGACAACAAGATAAGGGACATAAAAACTGAGTCATGGTGGGAGAGAGGGGGCGAGAGCCGTAGCAAGTGCATTTTACTAAACTAACTTTGTGTGAAGGCCAGGGTGAAGTCTTCATTGTGTGGATTCTGTCTTCGAGGATGTTAAAGATCGTTTTTATTTCCTGGCCAGCTGCTCAAAATAGTGGGTTTGAGTCATGCTGGGGTATACAGAGATAGTACATATGCATGTGTTTGCAAGTGTGTTTGTGTTCCATCAGTAAAACATGGTGAATTCAGGGTATTTGGAAAAACAGTGGGCAAAGAGCCTGCTATTAAACTAGGTTTTTTCCCTCCTGGTAAGTAATCACAGACAGTCTTTGAAATTTCCTGTGAGAGACAGTGATTTAGTTTTTCCTGCCCGGCCATCATAGCTGTTAGGAAAGATTGGCTTTAGTGAAAGACATTTTTCTTTTCATGCCAACTCTTTGTGTATACCAGAAACAAAGACATGGGCTGTCAGCGAACGCTGCTGTGGAAGTGAGGCGTGCTCGTGCTCAATGTAGGCTCTGAAAGAACAAAAAGAAGAGTCCAGTTAGAAAGACAATGGCACTTTTTTGAAATCAATAACACTCCCCTGTACTTTAAGCTTTATGTATTCTTTACAGTTCAGTCAATGTGCATAATGTAACATAAGTGGATCGTTCCTGGTATTGAGCAGTGGTCAGAATTTATGCCTTTTGTGAAATCTTCATCTCAATTGTCTCAAACCTTAAAATCTTTCTGGAGCTCACTGATTCTTTGAATTGTCTACATCTTATTTGAAGTTGATATAATAGGAGAAATCAATAACAGATAATGGTCCATATAAGTACACACATTTAAAGACCTAAAGGGTCAATTTAACCAAGTGATAAACAAAAATAATTACATTACAATTAAGCAAATAGTGGGGTTTTATTTGTCCAGGTGTATGGATTCAACTTTACAGATATATATGTCAAAACCTAAACAATTATAGACAAAACTGCATGCATAGCACTATTTACTTTATAAGCGCAACAGGTCAAATGACTCTTTATAATGTGAGGCATGTAGCTGATGTGTCAAACCCACAGAGATTTATCACCCAGTTAGCTCCCTCCTAGCTTTACAGAGCATTTTATCTTATTTTGGTTTTACAGCCCAATACTTGACTGTTTTGATTCATTCCTACAGCTCTCATTCATGTTTTTCTCCAGGAGCAGCAGCAGCAGTCACATTTTTTCAGCCAAAGCATTCTGATCAGGTACCTCAGTGGCGCCCCCCAAGAGGAGACCAGGGGAGGCCATGGCCACCATTATACAAGTGCTGGTCACCCAACTGGTCCCCCCTTGGTACTCTCATTTTTTTAAGCTATCACAGAAGTAGAGGTATCTTGTGAACGTAGTCAACCTAAAGGCCAAAACAAACCAGCAGCGAACACCACGGTAGGGGTGAGTTCGTGTACAAAAATCTCTAGACGTTTTGAGTGGGTAATTTTTTTCATGTAAACGTGTACACAGGTTTCACCGCTGGGTGATGCTATTGCATACTAGTAAAGCCCCAGTTACCATTTCTTGCCATATTCACAGTTGTTACCGGTCAGCCCTTCGCTTTCAGACGGTGGCCATGTGGGTGTGACGTAGTAGATGTTGTGGGAAGTAAAGCAGCGTATAGAGTGTGCGGACGGGAATGCACCGTGAAAATAGTACTGTTAATGCTACGGGTGGCTGCAGTCTGTTTACAGTGGTTAGATAGGTCCGGACTCCCAGAGCTAGTTTTTCGTGTACTAATTTTCATAACCGTTTATGATCTCAAACACACACATGTACAACCCCACACCAGTGGCTGCTAGACACATGCCTGCGCTCCTGGATTCGCCACACCACAGCACTTTACGCCACTACTTCCAGCCTCGCTGCTCCTGGAATTAAATGCATTTTTCCCCCACTCGCTCTCTGCTTGTACATATTAGCTCCCGCAGCAGCTCTTTTTCTGTGCTCCCATGGTAGCTTGACTCCTCTCCTCACCATGAATGCAAAGAGAACTCTGCTGCTGTCTTGTGCGATGAAGAATGGATGAGGAGAGACTCATTGAGGTCGGGAAATATCCGGAGCTAAATGACTCACAATCCCGTCATGATGAAGACAATGGCTAAAAAGATATTGCCTGGCGAGTCATAGCTCTGGAGATTGGCTCTTCGGGTGAGAAATCAAGTTTAATTAGGGACTCTCCACACACGATTAATACATCAGTGGAGGAAGGACAGATCTTTCAGTAGAAGTAGTAAGAACTTTGTGTGGTTGTCTATTAACGAGTTGCAAAGTGATAGATTTAGTGTGTGCCAGGTGACGGCACTAGACAAGTGTTACATGATGGTGTCTTTTCAGCTGTGGGCATCCATTATAACCAACCATGGCAGTATAGCTTGTCAGGAAGTGGGTTATATAACGCTGCAATGATGGTCTAAATTTTGGCGAGGAAACAACTGGCATAGCTATTTTCAAAGGGGTCCCTTAAACTCTCACATCGAGATAGCTAAATGACAATGCGTTCTGTGGATACCTATGAGCAGCCTGAATTTGAGAAGTCTTGTTCTCCGTAAATGTTTTGTTTCTTACAATGTACTTCTTTAAATTAAAGCTGTATATTTGTCAGTCTAAGTAAAAAGGTTGTTTATTTCCAACATGTATTCAGCACATCTGCACTGACCTCTCTTGTTACTTACTGGCTGACATAAGCTAATATTTGCTCAGATTTTCCACTGTTTCAGGTGAATGTAAAGTCCAGAACTGTGAAAACCCAAGCTCATGCAACAGGTGTCACCATGTCACCATGTATGACTACATACATCACTGCCTGCTGTGCCTGATCTTTTGTTCTGAACGACCACCCACGTATGATCTCAAGCTGTGAAGTCTCAACACCATCATTAATATTTATGAACATGTCAGTGTACTTTATTTAGACCTCACTTGCAATCCACCTGGACCCAACTTTAAATAGAATATGTGATTCATTCCACTGACAGTGGCAACAGCATGACGCCATGATATATAATTTCAATATAATGTAAAGGGAAACTTTGAACTTGAGTGCAGTGAACAAGCGGGGAAGTGAAAGACAGAAGGTGTATGTCCAGTTTGGCTAATGTCAAAGAAGAGCTAAAACAGCCAAAAGAATGTGTCGTTTCAGTCGCTGGCATTTTATTTCTTTTAATCATAATTACAAACAGCTTTAGTGAAAAAAAGCACCTGGCTTTAATCAATGCATAATTGTGTGTTTTCCTCATACAGCACACTGTATACTCTTCCGTACATGATTGTTGTGACCACCCACCGACAGTTTTAACATCCAAATTAGATGCTTTTTTATATAGGTCACAGAGCTCCTGGGAGCTTTGCTCAACCAGTGCTACTAGCATCGTGACATTTTTTCCCAGCCACAAGGGAGCTCCACTGAAGAAAATGGGCTTCATCTCAACCACAGTGTTGGACCACAAGGTAACATTAGAATTTTCAACAAGGACCATCATGAGATCAATGATTCATCACAGTTTATTTCCACTATGCATAACACATAACCCAGGGGCTTCATTAGGCCCTTAGAAACTTTTACAATGTGTGCATAGATGTTCCACAAATAGTTTCCCTTAAGAGCGCTAAGGGATGTCAACTGTGAATAATCTATTTTAGTCCTTACACTTTAATTCACTGTTTGTTTGAGGCTGACACATTTACTCATTTACTGTGGTGAGGTGGTGCTGCGATGATTAACTGTACACTACACAAGAAAAGCATTTATTTACGATTGTTAAGCAATATGTAAACATTTAACAAATGATTTAAAACACACTATGATGTAGTTGTAATGAGGTATAAGGACATTCGTACAATTTCCAATAAGACATATTGTCATGATCTGTTTATACAACAGCCTCCACCTCCACAGCTCACAAACTAAGTTGAAGAAGTTGACAAATGCATAAACACTGTTTACGACCACATTATATTGGCAACTGCAATTGACTGACGTATGGGCCTCAATAACACATAATCACCATGGAATTCAGTTAAGTACATTACTGTGTTAATTATGCAAAGGGAAGTTGTTGGCTAAGAATAGTAACACATCTAATTGTGAAATCCAGAGTGATGCAAGTAAAGTCATACTAATGTCAAGGCCCAACTGTGATATCAACATGAGAACAAAAAACACACAGGCAATGAAAGACAGAAAAAAAACAAAGCTGTAAGAGAGAAACTTAACTTTCAGAGAAAAGTGCCATATCTGATATCCCTCTGTTTCGGAAAAATGCTTTTCTGATAAACTGGCATTTACAGTTATAAAAAAGAAAAAAGCTCTGCCAAGACCCATGGTACATTACCTGCCCAGCACCGAACAGCAGACAGACACAGTTAGAGACTAGCTGGTGAACACAGCAGAGTATTTAGCAGCTAAAGAGCAAGAGAAAAAGAAAGAGTGAATGTTGGACTTGCATTTGTAATGCGGCCAGAGAATATTAACTAAAATAAATTATTATAAACCACCATGATTATATTTTAAGCATAACACAATCTATGTTTGAGTAAGACAAATGCTTTCTTTACTATATATATTCATAAGAATCACAAGTTGAAGCACTTCTGACTTACATGACATGTCTAGCTGTCCTCAGGCACTGTTTGTACATATACCTAGTTATGCTCCAAAATACAAATATAACACAAGTCATCATGAGCCAGTAATTCATGTATAACCCATTTAATCAGGAAGGGTGCTATCATGTGACCAATGAGCTGCAGAGAGTAAAGAAGGAATTTTTTATAAAGTCCTAGAGTCACCGTAATAAGGCAAGTTGGGGTGGTGGATGGGTCAAACAACACAGGACTTAATCCCTGGAAACTGGTGGTCACCCACTGTGTGAAACCAAGTGAACTTTTGGATTTTTCTAAGGTACATCATCACCAAGTTAACTTGTAATGTTACTCAATGCATGTGGTGATGACCTGAATCAATCAACACACCTTAAATTTCACTGTGACAACTTTGACCATTACTTTAGTTTTTATATGACATACAATGAGTGGATCTTCAAGCGTTTATATACATTAATTTCTACTAGGTTATGTGACCTACATATATTCTAATCCTCACGTGGAGAAAAAAAGTGTAGCAAAGTGCTGTTCCTGTGGGCTCTAGCAATACTAACCCCCTGAGCATGCCTTAGAAGGACTAAATGCACACACCCACTACTTTCAAATATCCCATAGAGAGAGACTCTTGCTGCAGTCTGTTTTATTTTGCTTTGAATATGTTGTCGTGTAACCCTGTTCTGTGGACAATAAACGCGGTTCAGGTTGATAAAAGAGGAAATACAATGAGTGCTGGACGGAGCAGTGAGTGACAACAACTCCGCCCACATTTAAGGATACTGTTTGTGGTAGAAACGCTAGGGTCTAGGTACCATGTCTGAAGGGTTACTTTTGGTTCCGAAGGTACCATACCAAAAGTGTTTGTGGAAATGTATTTTTATCTTATGTATTTTTTTAAGTAGGTATTTTCATTTATTATTTTAAATAAAGAGACCCATTACAGATCAAAAAACACACATTTGAAAATGCATTTTAAAATGTATCAATAAACTACAACAAAACACTTAACAAATGTAAATAATTCAATTATTGGAGAAGAATATTAAGTACAAGGTAAAAATGAATTTGGGATAATGTGTTATTGGCAAAAAACAGAATCACTTTTTTTTCCTCTTGCTATCTCTCTCTCTCTCTCACACACACACACACACACACACACACACACACACACACACACACACAGACATATATTATACATATATACATACATTGATGGTTTTTGAGTCTGGGCAATATTTTATACAGCGTATCCCTTTCATTCAGTAGTTCGGTGCTGACGGAGCTGTTTATGGTGCTGACAGGGTAAAAAGGTCACAATAATTTATATCTAATAGTCATAACAAGAATTTAACACCAATTATAGAACACTTAACAGACCACAAACCTGAGCATCATAATGTGAATCAAGCTCCTGCCTAACTAAACTGTCCAGAACACTGAAGTCAAAATATTTTGTGACTGCACTCTCCCAGTGCGCAGTCCCGGCGGGACAGGTACAGGCAGACATTTTCATCCTCGCCAGTCTCATGACGCTGACACTAAAGAATATAAATATTCATAGTTAGCCTAGTTTTCTCAATGTGGTGGGTTTCGCAAGACTGTAGGTTTATCTGTCATGTCTCCCGCAGAGTCCAAGCGCTGCTGCGATGATGTAGGCAATATAGTGGGTAAATCCTCTGAGAGTAGGTAGTCTAATAGGGTGCATTAGCGTGTGTTATGTTGTCTTATGTATGAATCATAGATTTGCTCTTTGAGGTTGAGTCGCAGATAGTTGAAGCTGAGATGTGGAACAGGCTACCTGCCATCAGAAGCCTGGGCCTATTGGGCTGTTGGCTCTCCATATCCTTAGATGAGGATTCTTCCTCAGGTGAAAGTGATGGGTAATTTATCTCCCCCTTATCGAATTCTTCCTCTGTAATCTCTCCCATCTTCCTCACCTATGGCCTGTAGCTTTGCCAGATCGTCCTCTACATCCATCTGTCTGTACTAGTCTATGTTTACACACAAAATCTCTGACCTATAGTCTGTAGCTAGCCTTTCATATTCTTATTAAAAGTGTAAGCAGCTGCACTGATGGGGCATTTGCATCACAGGTCCGGTTGCTTAGAAACAGCTGCCATCAGTGACAGCGGCTCGTCACAGCCGTTTCTCTGGGGGTCACAATAACTCTGTGCGGTGGTTAGCGGAAAAAATTATAATGATTCCATGATGATCTTTTTTTTTTGGTCCCACAACCCCCAAAATTCAGCAGATGATTAATAAGACAGTTTTACTGAGAGAGTTACATGCATCTGAAAATGTGAGGGGATAAAATGACCCCCCTGGTGGTTCTAGTGTTAATACAGCAGCAAACAACTATTTGTTTTACAAAGATATAGTTGAGTATTGACATCTTGAGCAAAGAACAGTCACGCTACCTTTGTATGTGTTGTAATCCGAGCTTCTCTGTACTTTGTTTTGCGTATTAGTGTGACAAGTTCAAAAAAGATACTTAAAGGAAGTTCAGAATTTGTAATGTTACAATCTGTAATAGGGTTAAAACATCCATTTATAACAGTTAATAAAAATTGATTAAAATGATAAAACCAGGTAAAATAGTTAAAATCAGTGAGATGGTTAAAATGATTAAGACGTTTCTTATATTACATTGTCTACCTTATACTTCATTGATTAATTTAAGATGTAAAAGTGTTTTTTCTGTGCTCTACAAGATAGTCTTAATCTAAGATCCTGAAATCAGCTGCTTCTGTTTCCACCCACATAACAGGGGAACTCCTCTCCCTGAGGGAACATCACTTTGGCTATTGTGATCATTATTTCCCTTTCACAGGCATAACACGTTATTCCCTCCCTTCATGTCTCACTCCCTAGCTAATTGTCCCAGCTCTGCACTGTGCTCATACGGCAACTTCGTTTTAAGCCTAATGCCCACCCCCCCCATGTTAACACTGTTTGCTCTGTCAGCTTTGTTGCCGTTGTTAGCAGTGTTTGGATCATTAGCGTGGCTAGCGCTGATAGCCGCCATCTTTTCCGCTCAACCCCATCCATGTTTGCTTGTGACATCAGAGGTGGGACCTGTGTGTGGGCAACCCTGGCCCAGACTCAGAATGTCGTCTAGCACCTTTAACAGATTTATTAAATGCCTTGACTAAATGTCTGGCCTGTGTCAGACGCCTCTGTATGACGCACCAGTAGCTGTGTGGTATTTAGACACAGTCCTGTGGAGATCTCTGACCCATGCGCTCCCTCTGGACAGCTGCTGTCTCTCCTTTTATGTGACTTCATCAATCCTTGCACTTAAGTCCTGAGCTGTGGCCACTCTCACGACAAAGGCGAGGTTTTTGTCTGCCCGCCTGGACCTGCAGGATGATTTGTTGATCGTCATCACACAGAGCATTTGTTCACTCAGAAGGGTACTACTGAATGTGCTCAGCACAAGATGGACCCATGGCATCGTGTCTAGGATTAAATGGGCCAACTTGACCCACCGCAGCTCTGCTGCACTGTGACTCACAGGTTTCTCTGTCTGTCGTCAGCTGCAAATGAAGGGTTTCATACTCAGACTCTGTGTGTCCATTTTGGAGAAACAAAATTGCTACCTGTTGTTTATTGCCATAGATATAAAGCACACAGCACAATTCAGGGAGTGACCCTGGTTCAGTGTAGCAACTGTAAAAGCTACTATACACCTCCTGGGTAGATATATAAACTGAAGCTGTGTCCAATTGCAGGAAGCTCCTCATTAGACAGACTGACAGTCTGTGGGCTGAACCAGCACTCTGTCCCCAAATTAGACAGTCTACAGCTTTAAATGAGTCAGCAACTAAATGAATGATTAGGATGATTCTCCGTGTTTAAAATACTAATGCTTTATTTGCTGTGAATTATTTCTGTTATGTACAAAGTAAAAAAAAGCTCAGAGGAACCTCAGTAATTGATAATAACTTGTATCTTAATGCCAGGATTCACTCTGCAGAGGCAGCCGCCATGGTTTCCCCTGCTGATACCTCAGAATGGAACCTACCTACCACTTAAAATGGATTTGTGATCATTTCATACCGAATTTCAGAGCCTTCAGGTCAGTTAAAGCTGCAAGCACAGAATAACTGCTCTGTGTTCAATTTGTGCATACACAGTACCTAATTCTACTTTTGGGAAAATAGTGGTGGGTGGATTTGGCTGCATCATGCATATTCAAGAGCACCTGTTTGCATTGCAGCAATACACACTGAGAAAGGGAGATGATCTCCTATGCCACACTTAAAAGCCAAAACATTGAGTATAACCACCTATCAAATTGATAACATTTTTCCCCTTGAAGGCCATGAAAGTGAAGATTTCTCCATGCATTTGGTAGAACTTGCACAGAGCCTCTATTTAACATCGCACAAAGGCATACTTTTTTCTTTTCATTTATAAACCCTTTACCAAGCATGTACTGAATACAGGCCTGGAGGGGGTTTATCATCTTATTCGATGGCATCAGATGGATTCCTCACTCATCCTTGACAAACTATACACTGTATCATTTCAAAGCACAAAGCAATGAAGCAGACCAGTTGAGAGATACTTGTATTTCAGTAGCAGCAGTGCTTTCTATATTGCAGTAAAATAAAAAGTAAAGTGATGCTAAGTTACTGCTAATGAAGCTGTGACTAAGTGGGCAAGGCCACCTGACATATTTCTACCCATGCTTGTTGTTTGTTTAGCAAGCACCATCTTAATGTATAGCATTGCCAGACAGGTTTCTTTGTGCTTTGCATTGATCTGATGGCATCATTTATGAAAATCACTGTTTAAGTCTTTGAATCTCTGGCTCAACAACAAACTCAACATGTTGCAAAAAATTCAAATTAAAAGCCTGCCAAGAATGGAAAGGCTTTTAGTGTAATAAAATGACTTCTAAACACAGCATTACATGGTGGTGGCATGTAATGTGTTAAAATTATAGACTGCACAGTAAAGATGGACGACATGACAGCTCCCCAAATATGAAGCCAAGACATTTAAATCGCCCCCTGGTGGCTGGCTGCAGTATAGGTTATTAACCCCGACCCCTCATGTTTTCCCAAAGATGGTTTCTGTCATCTTAGGTAGTTCTTAGGTAGTAGGTGGTTTAACATCATAATTGGCAGTTGTGTGTGTTCGGGACCATTGGCGCTGCTCACGATTGGTTGGACAGTAGGAATCCAATACCACAGAGATCGCTGCTGCACAGATTCTGGCTCCAAATTGTGTCACTGGTGCAAGATGGCAGCAACCAGGATATTTTGCCTTTATTTTTGTGCAGTGTATTGAAGTGGAGATGTATTGTTCATCTCTATTAAACACTCATTAGTTAAAATTATGTCCCGGCATTAAGGAAACAATACCAACCAAAAGTCAATTAGGATCCTTTGTTGTGGTGGACACAAAAATACCTTAGTTCAACAATATTGAGCAATGGGTTAATTTTCCAACCTCATAGACCGTTTTTGTGTTTGTAAACAGTGATGATGTTATTAGTAGGTGGAGCTGAACTGGTGGCAGAAAAGGACAGTAGTGGTATTGGTGTGAGTGCTAAATAAAACATAGAAAAAGCTATAACGTTTATATTTCTCAACTGATTGCAAGTCGATGTGTTGCAAGTCGTTTTTATATCCATGTGTTTTTGATCTACATCTCCAGTTAATTACTTTATTAATCCTCCAGAGGGGAAATTCTATTTTTTCACTCCATTGTCAATTACACACAGGTCCTATACATGCACTAAGTGGAGAGATGTCAGAGTGAGGGGGCTGCCCATGGATGGGCGCCCCGAGTGGCTGGGGGAGTCCAGTGGCTTGCTCAAGGGTATCTCAGCAGTGCCCACCTCGGCAGTGCCCAGGAGGTGAACTGGTACCAGCCCACGCTCCATATTTGGTCCAGATGGGGACTTGAACAGGTGACTCTCCGGTTCCCAGCGCAAGTCCCTATGGACTGAGCTACTGCCGCGACTTTGAATCTCGATATATAGGCTAATTACTGCTGCTCAACTTAATTATTTACATGGGGAGAGATAAATCATCACGAGAATTGTAAAAACTGACATTTGTCAAGCATGGATTTGGCTTATTGTCCTTGGTTAATACTTGTGGAGACGTCCACATAATCTAATCTAATGTTGAATACAATTTATCAACTTGCAAGCACACTAGGTAGCTAACGCCGTCTGCTTATTAACACCTTGACCGTAACAAAGTATATTAACTTCCACCACTGCTCACGTTAAAAAGGCCGCCGCAAGAAAACGCGTTCCTTATTTATGTTAACTTATAACCTATAATGTGTGTTTAGATCGATTCCGATCTGCATTCATAATGAAAAGCTCACTATCATTAGTGATGTAGCTAACTGATCACTGACAGGTAGAAACAAACCCCTGTGATCCATCATCCGTTTGATAACTCAAACAAAGGACATGTTTTTGTGTGGTGTCCTTTCTAAAATGAGCAGAGGTGAAAGTTACTATATTCTATAATAATCAAGAAGTTGTTAAGCAGCAGCGTTAAGCAGCAGACAACTAGCTAGCTAGGTGAAAAGTTGTCTAATGTTACCTCCACATTAAATTATATAATATGGGGAGTATTAACCAAGGACAATAAGTCAAATCCGTGCTTGACAAATGTCAGTTTTTACGATTCCTTGATGATAAATTATCCTGTACTACGTCAGTAATTCAGCTCATGTAAAACACACACACACACACACACACACACACACACACACACACACACTCCTCTACTTGTGTGCAGTATGCAGCAAACTTAGTTGTTTTATGTGAAACCATGACCTTTTCCTGAACCCAACAGCTGAATGAAAGCGCCTGGAAATAATTAGAGAATGAAAGTGAAGAGTGTTTAGTTTGACAATCTGAGACAGCAGCTACATAGGCTATACAGTGGGATTTGTTAAAACGGCAAACACCATCAATAGTTGATCAAAATGGGAGCAGATCAGAAACTGTTTTACAAAAACATGATCAAACTAGAACTGTCTCTAATCGAAGACTGGTTGTCTGCAGTCAAAGACCCTGCCAACTATCTCATAACACGAAGAGGAGGGGAGAAAACTGCCGCTGTAAATTTGCTTCAGTATCACTTCATCATCACTAATTCTGATGTTTTAATAGTCAGCTCCTATGACCATTTTATGGGTTGTGGACGGACACTGCTTGTTGAGAGGTTTTTTTTAAGTGTTTGTCCTAATTCACATCCCATTTTGAATTTTTGGAGATTCTGTAACAAGTGGGCCCTTGGACCAGATCTCACTAATGAAAGGCTTAATTTAACAAATGGGTTCTGAGCCCTGAAGTATGTAGGAGTTTTTGGCCAGTCATCTTCCATGTGGTAAGTACTTACATATGCTGTTTATCTTGGAGCATTAAAGCACACATTTGGAGAGTCATGTCTTGAATGCATCCAAGTCTGTTTTCAGAGTTACAGATATATTTATTGATTCCAAACTTCTAGTGCTGTGATTGCTGATATTAGATTAAATTCACCCTAAGTATACACAGTCTGCGCCCCTGTCACTGTCAGTTTAGGTTTCGTCTCCTGGCACAGCTGTCTGCTTCACGCCATCCTGAGAGACTTGCTCATGTTTTAGAAATACTGACAAATAGTGACAACACTTTAAAAGACATTAGAAATAGTATCCTGCAGTTCGGCTTCCACGAGGATTTTCCCCTTCAAAGTAAGAAATTTGCACCGACCCCCGCAAATGCAGAGCAGTAGATGTGGGTTACCCACCGCTTAACCTCCCTGGGAGCTGATCTCCATATCAGCTCCTTCATGTTGTACTTGCTGTTGTTGTGATCCAGAAGGTTCCAGGCAGTAAAGGAGGGATGAGCAGTGAGAGACTTATTCCCGCTCCTGCTGCTCTACATGGGGGCTTGTCAAACTTAGTTTACAGGCTCGGTGCTGACTGAGGTCTAGCCTAAAGCCAATAAAGTAGCTACAAAACCTTCATGAATATATAATTCACCTCCTGACTCCCAGTGCCTAAACCCATCTACGTATTGTGGTTAAATGAGAGCTTCTCTCATTGTTCAACAGAGTTTTATTTAATAGTCTCACTTCGCCTGAACTTAAATTAAACATGGCAGTGCTGAGCTGCTCGTTGTCAGGCAAATATGACTTAATCCTGACCCAAAGGTCGGTGCCATCGTATTGAAACGTGATGCATTTTCAACAGGTCCCTGACTGTTTATCTCTTGTTTAAATACAAGAATATCTTATCATTCATTCCTCTCTGTGCTCTCAGACTCACCTCGTACTCTGTGCATCCCGAATACATTAAACTGTAATTAAATGATTGGATGGCTCAGCTACTAATCCCAGCTAAATGGTAATTTTTATCTTGGACCTGATGTTAAATGGGATAGAGACTCCCATCCTTATGTAACTTACACTTGCTGTCCTGTAAAAAGCTTGTATCTCCAAAATGTCAGCTGTTACTAAAGTAAGAAAACAGTCTTGTTTTAAAGGGGCCATCCACCAACGTTACATGTGATGTTAAATTGTCATGAGCAGTTTTACACTGCCTTTGACAACAGAACACTGCTCCTAAAGTGTCAGTGTTGGATTTAGAGGGATATAATGGCAGAAATGGAATATAATATAATAATAAATATGTTTTTTTTAGTGTATACTTACCTGGAAAAAGGGATAATTGTGTTTTTGTCACCTTTGAGTGAGTGTCAGAAGAATGCAAATTGAAATTGCTTTAGTCAGTGATTTTACTGGTTTTAATCATTGGGTCCATTTGTTTTGCAGAGGACGAGATCTTTGATTTGTAACGTGAAACTGCTTTATTCAGTGTTTTTACCAGTTTTGAATCACCTGGGGTCTCATTTCCAAACGTGTGTACGCACAGAACAAGGCCTGAAAGAGGCGTACACCACTTCTCACACAAAAGTTGTGATACATAAAAACAGACTTGTTGGGGAGAAACTTTGATCCACGCTTACAAACTTTTGGGGACAGGAAACTGACGATGCAGATGGTGAGGTGGAAGCCTGCTTGTAGAGACTGTCTGACTGGCTTTTGCCCTACATTTTTAGCATGGATCCTACGTGTTGTTTTTAAATGAGACCCCTGGTCCATATGTTTTGGAGCATAGGAGACCTCTGTGGATAATTCAACTCTGGTGAAAGCCTCTTCAGCAATGAACACTGAAGAAATCAGAAGTTTCAGCTGGTTGCAATGTGCCATCCTCACCACTAGATGCCACTAAATCTCCCTTAATCTTATACAGTGATAAGAAAAAGTTTCCTCTTAAAATTCTTACCCATTTGGGTACATATATATAATATATATATATTATATATATATATATATATATGTATATATGATGTACATATGTGTGTGTGTGTGTGTGTGTGTGTAATCATTATGTGATTTAAATTACAATAAAAAAAATTTAATTCATAGTATTTAATTATTGTTTATTAAATTCCAAAAAGCATTATGGTCTTAAATGAGCAATACACATTCACATCAGTTATGTGAATAATATCAGATAATTTCTGACTGATCATACTAGAAAATGTCACAGGCGGTTCAAGTGGGTGGGACAAAAAGTGACACAGCAGCATTCAGAAAAGTTATTATTAACTTACAGAAACAAAGCCTGAAATAGTCCACCTACCACATTCTCTCAGCCTCTCTCTGTCACTTTCTCAATCACACACACACACAGACACACACACACACACACACACAGAGAGCCACACAGCTTGGAGAGAGCTGTGCAGTAGCACTCGTCTCTCTCCTCAGTCCTAATTGTGCTGTTAAAATGTATACAGTTTGTAGATATGACCACTCATTTGGCATTCACTTCCTGCAGAAGCACCCCAATTTCAGAACTATTTAAAAAAAAAAAAATCCGTTTACTTTTGTTTGGGTATTCTAAACCTAATTCTCTCTACTTTTCTTCTTCTTCAATCTCCCTATGTGCACACAGCTCTGCAGTCTCATGGCCTTTTATAGGGATTTGAGTGGTGTTTACTTATGCTAATCAGGATCAACTGGCACGCACTTTCAGGACAGTGGGATTCATCATGTTTAGTTCTTCTGTTTAAGACTACGCCATAAATCTGATGTAGATTTTTCTTAGAGAACAAATTCAAGCACAAAACTTAAGATATTTCTAAGTGAGAACCAATGTCTTCTGAGAAAACATCCTATGATGATGTCATCAGGGTTCTTTTAGAGTGGGTTCCAGACTACAGCAAACTGAAAACCACTGCATGAGATTCACATTTCATACTCATCAAATCATTCAGCCAGCCCTTGTGCCCTGTATGGAGGCTTGTGCAGTCATATTTTTTTTACTATTTAAATCTCCAATAATTATCAATCCCAGTTTTAGTCCCTCCTGACCTTCATCACTCATCCGGCACATTTAGACTGGCGAGACTGAATGGTGACTTTTGTTTGCTTTGAGCCCATAATGAAAAAGATCATAATTATGTCAAACCAGGAGACTACTATCTTTATGCAATTCATCCAGTCATCTCTCACCTCCCTATACAAGGAGAGCATGATAGCTGCAAGCAGCTCTCCTCAGAAGTAATTTTGTTTGAACTAATGAGCGGAGAGAGAGGAGCCGCCTCGGCGTCTGCTTTTAAACGCCTTTGATGAATGACTCCTGTCCCAGTGGCTCGTGCTGTCATTAGCTTGACACCAGATAGAAGTGAAGTCCTAAAAGAAAATGGAAAATTGATTTACCTCAATTTTCATCCGGAGCAAATAGTTCATCCCCGTAATCCCACGCGACGGTGCACAGAGCGATTAGAAAACTGCCAGCGTGTGCTTCCTGTCGCGCTCATGTGGAAAGACACCATTCTAATCAGCAGTTATGCCATCGTTTCACCGTGCTGCACCATTATTAATGTGATATGAAAGACAGTCACCAAAGCTGGAGTCTAAATTGGGCTACGTTTCAATGGGACTTATTTGGAAAGCGAGTTCTGTTCTAATTGTATTAGATTTGAGCATATGTTCTGGGCCCATGTGAAAGGAACTGTTGGGGATTCATGAAAAACCTGAATATTTGATTTCCTGAGCCTGGACAAAGTGCTATGACTACATGGCTATATTTATCATCTATAGAAAGTTGTGTACGCAGAGAAAGAAAACAACCGTGTTCCTTTCCTGGGTCTGCACATACAAAGCTGCTCAGAGTCAAATTTGGTCTTACATGCATCAAAATGGTGAGAATGACACATTGAAGGTTGCTCTGATTCTTATAATTAAGAACAGGTAGTATGCATAAATGTTCTTAAGTGTTTCTTAAGTGTCTCCTCAGTCATTTAAAAGTGACCAGACCAGAGCATAAAAACTTAGCTCGAACAGTAAAATAAAGCAGTGCTGATCAAATATGAACCAAGACTCTGTTTCCTATGTTTAGAGAAACAAAGCTTACTGTTTAACGGTAAAACAAGATCATTTGTTACCAGCTGGCTGCCATTTTCTTTTCTGTGTTCATCTTGCAGTAAGTCACCCACCAGCAGGAGCTTTTATTAGTCTGGAGTGATGCAGTGGATTCTGGTAATCGTAGGTTTTTGGGGTTTTTTTTCCTCTTGAGCAAAAGCGACTGGCACAGCCTTTTTTTCTGTTTGCCCTGGTCAAGTAGCACCAGTTTCAAAAGTATTTGCATCTTTCTACTGCATAAAGAGCCTGGCTTCATGGAAGGACCATCTCTACAGCAGCAAAACACTTCTTTAGAGGTGCTCTCTGGAGTTTGGGACCTCTAGCACTGCTATGGAGCAATGTTTTTGTGAGTGGCTCCTCATGTTGTTTGCATCATGAACACACACAATGATGCATTTACAAGGGAAGCAACAGACATTCATGCCAACTATTGCATGCCAGGGGTGTAAGTATAGACATATATAGATATGATATAGTAGAACAGGCCCTAGCGAGTGATTCTACTTGCCTCAGAGATAAACTGCGTTCAAAGAGGAACACATGTTAAAATACAAATGTTGGTATCTGCTATATATGCACATAACAGCAAAGCCATCCCCATTAATGTTTCTTTTTTTTCTTCTGTGATTGTGTCAGTAGAAATCTATAACAAAATCATATTTTCATTTTACATAAGCTATACAAACAATAAATAAACTATTTAAAAAACTAATTCGATGAATAGATCATTTTATTTATATAAATGTATTTGTACAGATTTGCAGTGATGATTGGTAATATGTCTGTTGATGTTGTTTAATGGCAAGTCTGTATTTGATCATGCGATGATACAACAAAATACACAGTAGCTGCTGCCACGCAAACTCTGACACAAGGACCCGTCATAATAGTGTGCAGTGGGGCCCATCCGTACTACTGTACACCATTGTTGCACGCTATTTGGCTGATGGACAGTTGGGGGCTTCCATGTTTAAAACGTTTATGAATACATTGAACATCCTAAATATCAACTGTAGGGGAAATTATACAACCTGCAATAAGCTTTCTAGTTGAGTGTTTCAGTATACTGGAGCATGTAGGTGTTGGATACAATAAATGGCGATACAGCCCTGACACATTACCTCTGAAGACCGGCTATTGGTTGATCCAGTGCTTCAGGGAGGGCATTGTGGATGGACCTGATTGTTGTCCTTTTTTTTAAGAAAGCTTTCAAGGCCTATGGTTATAGAGAAATGTTGAACTCCTAACCATTTTTAACATACTGGCGTCGATCTTTAATTGCCCTCGAAAGGTCTAAAAGTTTTTTGCAGCCCTGGTGTTTGCAGCAGAATGTATTGATGTTTTACTAGATCTGGAAGAAAATGAGCTTTTGAGAAATTTTAACAACAACCCCGCATATTATTTATAACTCTAAATGAAACGTTTTACTACAGACAAAAGTTGTTCATTGATTGTAAATGTGTACACACATATGCCTTGGGTCTTTCCTTAGTTGGAAGGTTTTGGGCTGTAAGCCATTTGACATGGGTGTCAGTAGTGGTGAGGTGGGTTGTATGAGGACATCAGATCAACAGCAATAGAGGAAAGCAGTGGCAACAAAAACTAGTGAGGCTAAATGAGCAGAGGATAACATCTACCACAATACGACGAACACCACAATTGTTTTTATTGCACATTGGCTGTATTCGCCATCTGTTTCTTCTTCTCTGTTTTGACTTTATGGATTCCAGATATCTCAGCCTGAGGCAGGTTGCCATTTCAGTGCAGACAGCTCATCAAGACAAGTGACAAGTGTTGAGGTGTGAATGTGACCAATGCAGAAAGCGGAACTAAAAATACACTCCAGTGTTGCGGTGTGAAGTTGTACTTTGCTTTGAAGAGCAAACCAGCAGCTACATAGCATTTGTAGCTCTAAAACAAAAATAATTTGGCTTTTAGTATCATGTGGATCTACAAATTTCCACATTTTCTTTAAGTTCAGAGTCCTCTGTCTGCCTGCAGCTTTGGAGAATTATTTTTGTAGTCTTCTCATAGGGCTAAATCAACCACCTGTGTTGCAATCTCAATTAGTGATGTCGAGACAGGTGGTTCATTCTGGCAGCTTGAAAAGCTTTCATCAAAACACTGACAAGAAAGAAATGTCTGATCCATTAGCTGAGTCCAGTAGTCCATTTAGTGTTCACGCTCTATATGAAGAGTCTGTTTGTCTCATTACAGAAAAAGTCATAGCCATAACTTCTCTAATGTAGCCCATGGCTGAAGTTCAGTTTACGGTTTCACCTTCTATTTTTTCATTTCTTTTCCTTTTCTCTTCAAACTCTTTTTCTTCTTCTGTCCTGTGTTCTTTATTATAATACACCAAATCAGCTGTTCCCACACCCTGCTGCCTCCAGCACACATTGTTCTTATACTTGTCAATCAGTTGTGTTATTAGTCATGCTTGCCTCAGGACTCCAGGGATGGCACTGTCAATCTGTCAATCGGTCCACCACTATCAAACACAAACAACCCACTGCCATAAAATTCATTTTATGCTGATATTATTTTTAATGCACATGGAAATGACTTAAGGAATCCACTTAAATACAAATATAACAATGTGGAAGACATAAGTCCATATTTTTAAGATGATGGATTAAGTGTTTCAAATTTCATAGGTTTGAAAAAAAGTTCTATAAAACTGTGAAGTGGTTCACATCAATAGATGATTTGGCTCATAACGGAACATTTCCCACAAAGGCAGTTATTTTTAATTAGCCCCAACTTTTCAGTCGTGGCACTGCCAGCTTAGTAAATGCTGTGCAACTGCTGTGAAACTGGTCTTGTTCCCCCATAATCGGCATTTCTGTGTTATAATCATCAATTAACCTTTAAAAAGCTTCAACTGTACAGTTTCTCTTGATTTTGCCAGCTAAAAGTACCTTAATCAGCCAGACCTGTCCACAGAGGTAAACTAGCTCTTTGTATAGTCTGGTTCCAGACATTGCAGCCCACACCTTAAGCCTCCTGCAGACTGTGAGATTCTAGCAATCTTATAAGTGTAGTGAACATTGATCTAATAAACCTGGGTATGACATCAAGCTTGATGTATGCAGACTGTACGGTGACAGGCCTACTGAATCGCAGGCTACGACATACTTCCATCAACGTCAATACGCAATAAAACGTCATCAGTGGCGTCCTCCATCTACGCCACTGTAGTGTAAGAGAAAAATGAAAACAAACATGAATCAAGCCCTTGCTATAGCAGTATTTATGCGTCCAAAAAAAATCTGAAAGCTCAAAGTGTATTTATTAGCATCTTCTTGCATTTAGCATTATCACACTGACCAGTGTATCATTTCAAGCTGCATTTCATTTGGTTGGTTAGTAGACGTAGGTTGTAACAGCAGTCACAAAGTGAGATGGTCATTGCTAAGTTTCTGACACTGTCAGAATTTTATTGCAAGACCATGACAATGGCCATCCTTGAACCTGTCTCACTGTGTAACGTAGGACCACCGTTTCAGAGCTGCGACCAAAGTTGTTATGGGGTACACACATTTTTTTAAAAGTGGTTAAGTTAATTAAAACAAAAAAAAAAAAAACTAGATAAGGAGCTACAAATTAGTGTGATGCACTTTAGTGTATTGAGTCACAATAACCAGCAACCATGTAGCTACAAAAGGCTGAGTGCAAAAGTCTCACCTCCTGTCAATCTGAACCAGCTGGTTCAGTCCAAAGCTCTTGGCGCAGAATGCCGAAGCCAAAAAGAGGTGAGCAGCCTCCATCTGCTGGACGCACAGTCACACACAACAAACAGTTAGATTCCGTGCAGTGGTACCATGAGGGAGTAGGCAGAAGGCGATGTCAGACAAGCAGGGATTCCAAAACAAAGTGGTGGAGAACAATCTGGCAAGGAGAGTCTGTGAAGCAGGAGTCTTCATAGTGGAAGGAGGCAGTGATCCATAGATGGGATGTGTTCGCTCGATAAGGTAGGGCTGGACGATTATGGCAAAAATAATAATTGATATTGAAATCACGATTAATAAACAGGATTATAAGGTGCATTCACGGTGTTTTTCCAGCACAGGAACTTACATACACGCCGCGTAGTGTGGCACATTAATCTTTTTTCTTCGATTAGAATGTTTTTATGATCGTGAGAAGCCAAAATTGAAATCATGATTAAAATTCGATTAATTGTCCAGCCCTACGATGAGGTGGGTGTGCTGGATTGGTAGGGGCGGGAAATGTGTGGACGGGTGATAGGCTGGCAGGTAGGTGTGGTGGTGAGGCAAGGAGAGTGGAAAATTACTGAGTGAGCTGAGAAGATGGCATGTATGGCAGGTAAAAAGAGGCCACTGCAACATTGGCAGTAGTATGAACAGGGCCGTCGCAACCAGACAGGTAAACTAGGCAATTGCCTAGGGCCCTGAGCTGGAGGGGGCCCCCAGAGAGATGGCTGACATTGGTCCATATCAATGACAATATGATGGAACCCCTATAGACACTGCAACAATGACAACACGTTGGAATCCCCCCCTAATGGGGCCCCCTACTAGCTGCTGCTTGCGAGTGGCTAAGTAGGGTGACCAGACGCCCTGCATTGTGCGGGACTGCACAGCATTTCTGTCTCTTTTCACGCGCCATGTAAATTGAGACCATGTCCGGCATGATTGGTTGCCACCCGCGCTAGCATTGTTGGAGTACCGTAGTACTACGGAACCTCACGGTACCACTACTGTGGGATAAGTTCAAAGTCCAATCGCAAGAGGGTGAGTGTCCATGCGCCATCTAATAACGGCGCGCGCTGGTCAATAACGACGCACGCTGACCACCTGGCACTCAATATGCTGCTGCAGTGGTTTGTATCCAGTGACATTTCAGGTATTAGCTGAGCTACTGAGTATCTTTAAGCCGTGAAAGTTATTATTTATTTATTTTTACTTGTAGGTTAGATTTGTTTATGTATGCTACAGTGATTTGTTTTCCACAGAGCTCTACGGTGCAAGCATTTTACTCACATTTTCAACTAAAAATAGTTTTGTGCAAGCAAAACAAATCATTCAGGAGCATGCTGTGCAAGTACAGATTTCAACCAGCAGCAGAAACGAAAGGCGAATCCTGCCAGTTGTGGGATTAACTCGGGTCACAGACGCTGTATTCCTGTCAAATACGGTGCAAGATAAGAGAAGTCTGGCTCCAGGTCCAATAATTTCCTCTTTGTTGATTTCATGACTGCCCAGAAATACCTGAACAGCGGAGCTGTGGCAGCACAGATGTATCAGAGGAGAAACGAGCCTTTCACATTTCTCTCTTTGTGGCAAGTAACGGCCCACAAACCTCACCGCACTTTAGGGACTGTTCTTTACTCACGAAGGGACTGTTCTTTACTTGTCAGGGGAGAAGGGTGGCTGGCTGATTTTTATTTTATTTATTTATTTATTTTATTTTGATCCCCCCTATGTTAATCACTTATTGATGCCTCTTGCCTGGGGCCCCCAGAGTGTCCTGAAACAGCCTTGGGTATTTTACAAACTTGACTGAACTGACTGAAAAGAAGAGACCTAACAAGCTAACATTGCAGTTTCTTTGATACTATTTCAACGGTATCAACATTTTAGATTTTAATGTATTAAATAATATTCCAGTTTAAGTCAGTTCAAGAGAACACATTTGGAAGATGACAGGTGGTGTTGATGATGATATGGCTGTGTGGGTGCGTCTAACATAACAGGTTGGAATCCACAGAGCTAGCCTACTAAGACTGTGGAAGGCTCTGGATGAATGAAAATAAAACGTCACTTGTATCTTTTCTGTTTTAGTGTTTCTTTGACATCCTAACTGGCAGACTTAAAAACTGGTTCCCTGCCCAGCGAGGTTTAACTGAACCAATTTCTGACACCCTACAGCTCTGCCTCTGAGAAATGTTTCTGTAAGTAAAAATCCAATTTTCTGTTTTCCTGGATGACAACATCTGCCCATCCTGTCTGTCTGTGAGAGAATTGAGATGACAGTTCTAAATGGTATTTTCATAACTCAAGTTCAGCAAACAAAACTCACTGGTACACCACCTATCTAAATAATCTACATCTATATATGAGTGTCTGCGTGATTTATTTACACTTCACCTCCTCCTCGTCTCCTCCCTCCTCTGTCCTCTGTCTCATCTCCTGTGGGAGAGTGAAAGGAACATCAAGCAGGCCAGACTGAGATGGCAGATCTCAGAGGATTACAGAGTTCTGTAACCTGCCCACCCCCCCATCTGCTCCCTTAGTCTTTCATAAATGATGAGACTAATTTCTTGTTAAGGCCTGGTTTGTTCTCATGCATTTGACACAAACCCAGCTGATGACTGACACTGTTGTCACTGAGAGTTGCATTTATTTATTTTTTTTCACAAAAACATTTGCTAAGCCCTGTCCCCCTTAGTTACTGTTGCTATGCATATCAAGCAGTCCTGTCTTTTCACTGCATATGCAGTTTACACTAATAATAATATGGTAATGGATTTAGCAATCAAAATTCCACCACCACTCACAACTCATTTAAACCATTGATTTCAGATGTTAGAGGCAGACAAAAGCAGGCTTTTCTAGCCAGGGGCTGCCAATTTGTTCAGTCAGTAGCGTCAGTAGCACACCTGGCAGCATAGACGGGCTCTGGGTGTCTGGGCCCACCCACTGAGTGACTCTGTGCCCTGGAGGAGCCTCAATTCCCAAAGTCGGACGAGTTAAATTTAATGGATTATATCGTGTTTTTATTGTGTGATGAAAGTCTGAAAGAATTTGCCCCATTTCTGATAATATGGTGTGTAACGTGGTTATGTGTGTCACAACATGAGTGACGTAAAGTGAGTGACGATTTTTTTCTGTTTTTCTTTTAGTTCAGTATGATACTTCACCTCAGCCAGTGGCGCCTCCAGAAATTTTTCATCAAGGGGGCCAGATCAGATCACTGAAAAATCTTGGGGTGGCACATCAAAACCAAAAGCAATAACTGAATTTCAGGAATTCCTTTATGCTATACTTTAGCTAACAAGTTACGTCAGAACCAGATGGCAGTTGTTCATCTGTTAGCAACAGGTCTCCCAAGCCTTATCTTGGAAATTTAGGCAGTGTAATTCCAGATGGCCTCGGGGTTGATAACCCTAAACAGGTACTCCTGGATACTTTTCCAGTTCAGCACTTCTCAGAGAAGACACACATTTTTGCCAGTGCATGGTAAAGGTGATCATGGGTCTACCTGGACCCTAGGAGCCAACCCTGGACCTGTATGGGACGTGGATTTTGAGTCCTAAACAAGTCAAGGTCCACAGTAATCGCTCCACCCAATGTAATGCCATTTTACCAACAGAGTAATAATATTTCAAATTCACACTGATTTTGTACGTTTCTGTCCTTTGTTGTGTTCAGGTGACCTATGGCTAAGCCACGCCCCCTCCACTCACTCGGACAAAATATCAACATTCAGTGAGCGGCGCTATGGCAGGTGTCACAGTACATGGCATTTTGCAGGAGGCAACTGATGAGTTTTGGAGACCCAACAATCAGATGTCATTGAAAAGTAACCAAAAGGGCCTAAACTACGCATTGGAGGGATATACTCACCATTTTATTGTTGAGAAGGTCGATGAAAAGCTTAAATTACAAGCCAAAATTTACAGGTCACAGATAGAGGATCAGCATTGTTCATGCACTGCAGGGTAAGAAATTTAATAAGAAAAGGATAACGGCCTTTTTACCATCTTTACCAAGAGTGTCTCTCCGTTAGTTTGGTGCTACAGTATTTACACTGAATCGTTCAGCATAACGTTTGCCAACCTTTGTTATCTCTGCGATTACAGACAAGTTAATGAAGCTAAGCTCCAGAAGTTAACGTTAGTTTAACTAGAGCCCTTTGGACAACAGCTAACAATGATGTAAAGTACAAAACTAGAACAAAATAGGCTAATGAACTCCCAGCAAACAAGGTGACATGATGAACAACGCCGCTAGGAGCTAACGTTAGGCTAACTTTAGCTAACGTTAGCTAGAGATGTTAAAGATAACTTTATATTTCTTTCCAGCAAAGTGACAATATGTTGCCTCAAACACGATGTTGACTTACCTTAGAACAGATGTAGACATCATTGTTAATCTTATTCACGTTGAGTTGATGTCTAATGTTACCGCACAACTTTATCCAAAGGAGACACTTTTCTTAGCTGAGATGTGGTTTAAAGGGTAAAAAATAAACCCCGTCGCCCAGCCTCTCAGGATACCTTGTGTCAGAGTTGCATGTAACGTTACCCCATACACACCGTTTGACCATTTTTAAACTTCAAATCTCAGAAAAAGCTCATAAAACCGAACAAAACTGACTTTCTGCGATGCGTTTCAATGGACGTCCAGGCAGAGAATGTCCGAGTGTATGGGAATGGCTATACGCACTGTGATTGGCTCATGCCGTTTGAGGGCGGGGCTTAGCCACAGGTCATTTGGTCTCATGTTAGAAAAACGTCTACAACTTTCTCTTCTCAAATTTGATTGGTGGAAGTATTTTCAAGTCAAAATGCTCAAGTCAAAGTGAAGTCACCACTCACTGGTGTTTATAAGTCCAAGTCCTTTTACAAGTCTTTTTCGATTTTGTAAAATCGAGTCTAAAGTCATCGAATTTGACTCCAAGTGATGAGACTCAAGTCTGCACCTTCGTCTAGATCACATCCACATAATTTTGCTGCTAAGCTATGACTGGACAATCTGTGTACAGGGGAGTTTTGGTGTTTTTTGAAAGGTCAACTAACTGTCTTTAAAGCACACTGAAAATACCACATAGCTAAATATAGGCATTACGAAATAAATCTAATAGAGGAAATAAAAATCAAAGTAATAAAAAATGTAACATTAAAAATCTTGAATCCAGATGTCGAGTCCCTTCAACCTTCTGCACTCATGTTAGAGACATTATTTTTTTATTAGTCTGATGGAACTGGAATCTTTCACTACCCCCCAACAAGGAGCACAGCTTTATCACCTCCATCTGTCTGGCTGTGTGTATTTCACCTAAACATCTGTTGTGATTAGAATAAGAACTGACGTGACGCTGTAGATTACCATGTGAAATACAGTACATTTGTTGAGTGGTGACCCTGTGACCATTAATCATCTGGCCAAATGAGCATACCTCACACCTTATCCATATGTATTCATCCCTGATTCTGTCATTTTAAATGGACAAAATTCTGTGCACATTCATGGTCCCAGTGAGAAGAAACTGTGGCCTCTCCTTTAGTGCCACCATCAGGCCAAACTTTAGCTATCCTTGTATAAATATTGTCCTCTGCTGAGCATAATGTTGTCTGTGATAGTAACAACCAACTGAGATGATTAGACCTTGGCGGAGGTCTGCATTCTATTGAGTGCTTTCTTGCTTAGCTTGTAAATTTCTATCATGCTTCAGTGGTTCATGCTAAAAATGGAGGCAATTGAGGCTTGGTAAAAGTGGTTTCAATCAGCATTACTGCAAGGCACTGATGATCAGAATCAAATTCATGCAGTGATAACCATAGACCTTGTCTCTGGGTGATGAGCAGGACCAATAGAAAGCCACAGCAAGAGCTCGCAAGGTTATTGAACCTCCCCCAACACACACGCTTGCTCACACACTGTCAGGCGCACTCACACACCCACATGCACATCAAAATCGCGACATGTTGTTGGAGCTGTCCTCGGGCAGCTCGAGGAGAGAGTCTTTTCAAATCTTTTCATTCTGGTCACTGTGTAACTTGACCTTCTGCACTGTGGCAGCTGGTCTTATTTGGAGGGAATGGCCTTGGGTACTGTGGTGTGACTGTCTCATAATGTTGTGCACAACACAAATTAATTGTAAGATGTTTATTTAAACTCTGCTTTGCTCCAGTGCCAGAGAAATTTTGCACATTTTAAACATGAACAAAATGGACATGAGATGGTTTTTGATGATGATATCCCGTTGAATACTATTCAGACAAGATATTACAATAGCCTGTTTCATATTTAAGTATCCAATTAGAATTTAAATTTTGGTGAGCATATAATCACACAAAATGACCACATTAGATTCTTTAATTAAAAATTGATTAGTTTGTTCTTAATAAGTACTACTGTTAACAATTATTATGGCCTAACAGTATGGAGTCTATAATGAACCCTGTAATGTAATGAACTGTATCGTTTCGATTGTAAAAGCAAACTCAACTGACTGGAATGGAGACTGCAGTTTTCCCAGTGACCCAGACAATATCATTATGAGAATCATTACTTGTGGCACATTGAAACATATTATCAGACATTAACAACACTAAGAGTCTAAAGCCATGCTAGCAACAAAAAATGTTTTAACTAGTTAGAAAAGGAAGCAGGAGGAGATACTCCTTCAGAGAATGTTATTTTTGATGTTATATTTTGTGGTTATGGCTGATACTGGGGCAGGATCTAAAGCTAGCCAGATCCGATCTTTACAACACGGGGCATTGGTGCTCATGGGACATGCAGTCTTCATCCCAGGAAACACTACCACTTTTGCTCGTAGTTGTTGTAAGGAACGTTGGTGCTTTGAGCTGCTAATGCTAGCATGCTAACATGCTCACAATTACAATGCTAACATTCTATGTTGTTTATGTTAGGAACGTGACACCAATGACTGGGACTCAAATGCACACTCTGGAGACTGTAAAGAAGTTTAACAAAAATCTTTACTTGGGGAAAAAAAACACACAACAAAAGCACTCACAATGGAGGAAAAAAAGTTCAGTCAGACAACTCTGGATTGAATTTAACATTTTTATTGAGCATAAATATTTGCATACTGAAGCAGAGCATGAATAGTTTTAGCATGGCTGAAGCAAGATTGGCATCAGGCTCTATCTCAATTTATTCATTCCCTGAAAACAATCTGACAGACATTACAGGGAATGAATAGCAGACCTCCAAACTGCAAGACCCTCAGCAGCTTGAGATGCAGAGCCTGACGCTGCCCAATTATGAGAATGGTGGAGGATCTACCATAGCATCAGCCCTGTCAGTCTATTTAAGCCTAAGAGGATAATTAGCAGCAAACCCCCTTCCCGGCAATCCACCAGATACAACCATAATGTGCAGCTGAACATTTATTGAAGCCAGATTACAGGGCATGAGCACTCATGATTTTTTGAGCCTGCAGAATTTCATTTTTGTTGAAGCGAATACATCTGACGTAAGCAGCCAAAGACCATTGGCCCAGAGAGTTAAGGGAGGGCGTGGGCACGAGCAGCGCTGCAGTTGTAGCTGCCCCAATTCGGAGGGAGTGAGCAGTGTACACCACTGGAGACAGCTCACAACTCAAGCAGAGTTCACGCAGCCTTGCGGAAAACTGAGATCTGGTCATGGGCTTGCTGCCATCAATGGTGAAAAGCGGGTCACTCGGAGCAGGAGCAGGTCGGATTTCCAGGTAGCTCAGCATGGAGGCGAAAGGACAGAAAGCAGAATTAGTTTTTGCAATCACCACAGGCGTTCGTTTAGTCATCCTATCTATCTTAGAATATTTTAAATAAACAGTGAAATGATCAGATTCTAATATTAAATCAGAAAAACAAAGGTCGTGCAGAGGGTTGAAAGAAAGAGACCGAGTGATGAACTCCCCACACCTCATGAAACCATAAAACGCCATTAATAGAACAGCTTCCAACATTTTGTTTACACCAGGAGTGAACAGCCTGGATCTTTGAAATCATTCTGTGCACCAAGGAGATAGTAAGAGGTAAGCGTTTATCATTGCCTGGAGGTCGCTCTTTTTTGAGGCCGTTGAGAAGCAGGTGAATGCTGGGATACGTTAACAAGCTACAGACTGAAGGATCTTGACAACAAAGATGAAACTGAATGCCGGCTATCATGGCTTTAATGAAGAGAGGCTGCAACTTACGGGACTCAAAAGATTGGACTATAAATGCGCAAACAAAGGGAATATTGACTGGCAAGGGTGGGCAAGCAAAATGAGCACAGAAAGAAGAGAAAAACCACCAAGCAAAATCATAAGATAGACCTTTCCTCATGTATTTGGCAGCAGAATTTAGCAGAGAGGGCAGAGGGCCTTTGCATCCTAATCTAGAATAACTTGAGAGAACGGAGGGCAGGCCACTGGGCTTGGCGTTTGGTCACAGGGTTTTGAATTTCTGAAATTTAAAACAAGAGAGAGCATCAGCTACACTGTTGTCATGACCAGGAATATAGACAGCACGCATTAAAAAATTACCAGTCACGCATGTTCAGGTGAGGCTTCTGAGAAAGCGATTAATTGTGGGTGTCTTAGAGCGCCCCTTGTTACTCATGTTAACAATAGCTTCATTATCGCACAAGACTACAATCTGTTTCCGAGACCATTTGCTGCCCCACAGTAAGGAAGCCACAACAATTGGGTACAGTTCAAATAATGCCGTTGATTTGCAGTCTGAAGGTACACTGAGCATATCCGCAGGCCAAGCTGCAGAAAACCAGAAGCGGATGTTCCTGATGCGTTATTATAAAAAAAGAAATGCCGTTCCACTGATCTAAAAAGGACCAAAAAGATTTTTAACTGCTTTTGACAGTTCAAGCAATCGGGACACAAACAGAGTGGCATCACTTTAAAAGCATCAGTAAAGTCAGCTTTCCCTAGCCAAGCACCTTGCCCTGCAGATTTAATCATTTGAATCGCGTTGTCAGCCATAGCATAGAACAGAGAAAATGGAGCGAGAGGAATAAGGCTATTAATACTCAGAACAGGACCATTATGAGGAGCGGACAAATGTATGATCAGATTTGATAGGTTTGATTTCGGAGAGCCTTAGAGAGAGCCGGGACATTCATAGGCGTAGAGGGATGAGCTTGAGCAGAATTTATTTCTCTGGTTTTGCAGGACGCACCCGTCTTGGGCACACAGATCTCGGGTGGATGTCCGTGCAACATGCAAATATTTACAGTTGCGGTAAGTACAGACATTTTTGTCAAAATTGATACATAGGAGTATTATTGCCAGGTAAATAAGGCACCTGAGATTTGCGTGCAGCAGGACCCGTAGCTTGGAGTCAAGCACAACAAGACGACTGTTCACGCTGATTGAGGATTTAAGAGCCGACGACAGTTCATCATTCGGCTGAATAAACGCCTTCTTCCGGGTAGTGTAAGTGGACTTCGCCGCACGTTTTTGGCAGGGGCTTTCCCCTTCTTGCTTTTTGCGGCGGGGCCCTCTGGCTCTGGATCTTCAATCGCACCGGGAACGTGCTCTACAAGAAACCCGAACAGTTCTTTATGACTGATGCCGCATGGAGCAGAGACGTTGCCGGCATAGAGAGTCTCGAGGATCCGGATCGTGGGCCAGTCGCTCATTTGCTTGTGAACCAGGTGAGAGCTGCAACGAGGAGCTGCGGGAAGGGCTCCCTGATCCCCAGAAGGAGAAGGCGCTTCGTTGTCTGGGATTTCCAGCTGTCCTTCCAACAACCCGCCTTCGCTTCCTGACTCGGATGAGACGGAGGACATGATGGCAAGGATCAGTAACGTCAAGATGAAAAGCTTCATAAGCAGCACACAGCAGTGGCGACGGCAGCAGCGAGAGCAGCAGAACACAGCAGGATCAGCAGCAGAAACAGCAGCAGAGCAGCAGTAGCACCATGCAACATGCAGCAGCAGAGTAGCAAGGAATGATCAGGTAAGCAGAGGTGGTTTAAATAGCCCGCCCTATCAGCAGAGGAGTGCATATGGCTGATCAGCTGATCAGGATTGCGCACTTGAGTTGTCTGCCTGAACTAGCTCCGCAGGATTTGCATCATTACAAAATAAAAACTCTCACAAGGAGTAAAAAAAATACGAACAAAAAACACTCTCTAGGAGGATCAAACAATTGTACTAAGGTTCACAAACAAAACAAAGACTTGAAACAAAAACCTGGTAACATGCATGGATGGCTTGGACACTAGACAGTACTCTCCTGATCAACATGACAAGATGAACTGACACAAGACAAAGGGAGACAAGGACTATTTATACATGAGGTAGGGGGAACACAGGTGAAAAGAGAGGGAAAAGGTGAGTGCAAAATAAAACAGGAAGTGCAAGACAAGACTAGACATGAGCTTAACATAAAAGTGCTCATGACACTGAAAGACTAAACATGAAACTAAACTAAGACATGATATGATAAATATAACATAAACATGAATTAACTTAACAGATTGTGCGTGAGGTGGCAGTTTACTGTCTTCGTAATTTTTGTTTTTTTATGGTAGTATGTGAACAACCAGTGGCGCCCCAAGAAATTTTCATAGAAAAAAATCATGCCATCTCAAAACCACAAGCTATTATTCTGTTGAAGCATATAAGCCAGTTCAAAAACAGTCAATATGGAGAGCTAAGGAATCGCATACTGATATACTTTGGCTTCTTCTTTTACAGTTAATATCACTAATAACCTTATGTGCATAGACTACAGTTAACATTGAGGTCCACAACAATCCTGTTTTAATGTGTTATGTATGTGCATTGATTTGTCACGAAAAAAACATTTAAGGTTTAGGGGAGACTCACGGGGACCTGTAGAACCCATTTTCATTCAAACATCTTGAGGTAAGAGTCCAAGGGACCCCTTTGAAAATAGCCATGCCAGTTGTTTACTTACCAAAATGTTGCCTAAATTTGGAGCGTTATTTAGCCCCCTTTTTTGACAAGCTACACTGGCATGGTTGGTACTGGATGCTCTAGGTCTGTGGTTCCCAAATAGTGGGTCACAGTCCAAAAGTTACTCGTGAAATGAAGTGAGTATCCGCCACAGAGCTCTTATATTGAAATGCCATTTCCTGCTGTACAATGAGCGACAAACAGACAGCTTCTTGATGGATAAAACAAACTAACTCAATGACCTGGCCAAACACAAGTCTGATGCTAAATATATTCAGCTTTGTGGATCTTGAACTATTGACTAAAGAGCAATTTGCACCCTGTGACTGGACCATTTGGGAACCACTGCCTTAGGTTGTCTGTTTTTCACAAGATACCATTACCTTGGTGCTAGCTTAAAAAAGTAGCGCACCACAGCCTCCTACAGGCAGCGGGCTGAGCTCGGCCTATCGCCAGCCAATGCTAATCTTTTTCTAAGTAGCATTAAAAACAAAGTCCAACTGAGGCTGATGGGAATGTCATTAGTTTTGCAGGTATTTGCTCATACAGTACTGAACATATTCAACCTACAGTAGCTGACTGGCACTGAACACTGGCTGAAAATGTCTTAGAAAAAAAAAAGACTTTTCATTTCCTTTCAATTAATTTCCTGACACATTGATTATGGCTGTTGTAATTATTCTTGCATAAAATTTACAGGACATAGCTGAGACATGAGTATTTAAGTCATGGATTCTGTTTTATGGTATGATTCACTTTTAAATAACCCCATCGCTAATCAAATGTATTTATGTCACTCTGTGTGACCACCCCGTCTAATAAGAGACCGAGGCAACGAGAGCCACTGATTACAGTGTGACAATGGGCTCAGTGTTTAAATGACAGAAGCTGGACTAAGTGGTGAGAGGGAGGAATGTACTATATATTTATAAAAGGAGGTTTTAAAACGAGATGTCAGCCCTATTTAAAAATATAGTCTAACACCTCACACATGAGTTAAATAGTATTGTAAGTAGTGGTCACATTTTAGATTAAACAGAATGTTTAATTTAACACTGTGGAGTAGTGGATATCATCTAACATCCTTTTTTCATTAAATGAAACTTTTCCATTTTTTTCTCAGCACTTCCAGGCAGATGTGGCGGTGACAAACGCTGAAAAGGAGTGCGTGGTCACACTGTGGGTTGGAGTATAAAATCAATGTAATTTCTGTGTCACCAAGATGGTCCAACTTCAAATGTCAAGGGCCATCACTAAAGATTTCATTTTAACATGGACATACCCGCTGCGGCCATGTGTGTGTGCGTGTGTGTGTGTGTGTGTGTGTGTGTGTGGTGTGTGTGTGTGTGTGTGTGTGTGTGTGTGCATGCTAGCAATAAACACTTTTGAAAGTTTCTGAAAGTGTTCGCAGTTGTAGGAAATTACTTCTGGCAACATTTTAGCAGATACAGAAAAAAAACTAAATAAATTGGGTTTGGTATTGGACAGTTTTGAGTGAAAACTGAAAGTTTGTGTGTGTGTGTGTGTGTGTATGTAGGAACTGAAATGTTGACTTAAATAAGAAAAAATGTTCACCTCTCTGCTGATGTGTGATGTATATAATGATATAAATAATCAGCTTTCAGGCTGTAGGTAAATAATGTCAAACCTTTCCTATTTATGACTTAACGGTGGTACTGCTCTGCATTACCAGAGAAATGTGATCAAATATGTAAGATACTCTTGTCAAAATGTCTCAGAGCACTAGATGAGATAAATTTCCCAGGTAGCGGGAGACTGTTCGTTCTCATGTCATGCATAATTCTCTGCGGACGGCGGGTGGAGTAAGTTTGCTGCAGCCACCATCGCTTGTCAAGACACTCAAGAGGCTATTTGTTATTCCTCGTCTGAGAGAGGGACTGACATTTCCCATTGGCAGTTGAAGCACATCTAGCGGTGCCCTCTGCCCCCTTCATCTCCTGTGGTTTGCTCAGCTGAAATGGGACAAAGCTCGCGGGGGCTTATAGAAATTCACGGGGGAACTCTGGCAGAGCCACATCCAGGGGTCTTCTGACAGATGTGCCATGCTATTGTAGGCCTGGGATCGCCTCCGGAGACTGGTGGATCACCTTATTACATACATTTACACAAGAAATGTAAGTGTGAAGATAATAATATTTGCAGCCAGCGGGTTAGTTAAAACTTTTTCATGCTTCCTTTCGGTGCATGGATAGAGGCTGAAGACATCAAATATTATAGCCGCATATGTAAGGATGTATGGTTCTATAGGCCTATATCGTTGAATAGGATGAAAGTTTTCCCCTGACATGATCTGGGTATTAATGCTGATTTGGTGTGATACCTATTTTCATATCCACCCTGCTTAATTTGCATGTAACATATAACACACACAACACCTATTCACTTATGGGAAGCAGTTCTCCTGCCTGTAATGCTGCAGCTCACCTTGAGCGATACAATGCTGATCGCTTCTAGGAAAAGACAACTGAGTCTAGCCAAAGTTATCTTCTAAATTGAAGTACAAAAGCATTATTTATAATTATTTTTGCCTTTGAGGAATCCAAATATAATAATATGAAGAGAATATCGACCCAAACACACATAAAGGGGTTTGCATACACCGAAACTGATCTGATTTTTCCTTCCTTTTTTTCCTTTTCCTTTTTCCTTTTTTTTGCATGCCACTTTTTGTATTTTTTGGACTCTGACTGTGTTTCTTCCTCTACATCCATTTTATTAATTGTATCATCTGCTGCCAACAAAAGAAGATGACATTTAAAAGCTAAGGAAAATTAACGGAGGCCATACATTCACCGAGAGCACAAGGGCAGTAAAATGCAAGGTACAATCAGGTTTTCTGAAGAGGACCACTTAAAGGAAACGGAGGAAAGACTACTGAAGGTGAAACTGAAAGAAATACGGCAAGAACTTCATGCAGCCACTCTGGGAGATGGGCCTACTCCAGGATCAGCAGAATCCTTAGAGATCTGAGGATCCATAAGAAGCCCTACACTGGAAGAAACAGCGCTGAATTCTGAGCCAGTGTTCAATGAATCTAATGCATCTGGTAATGGAAAACCCTACCAAAAAAAAAGAGTTAATCATGAGTAAAGAGAACGAAGAACTCAAAACAACATAGACGGCTATTTTTGCACAGAGAGGGTGTGTGTGTATTTAGTGTATTTGATTGATTCAAGTGCCCTGCACCATGGTGCCCAGGCTTCATTGTCCCTCAAGACATTTTAAACCAACAACAACAAATACGATCACACAACAAATTATCACGAACAGCTCCACAAAATTCAAAGAGAAAGCATTTCAAAAAGATTTAGTTTACATAACCGAAATGTCCTTTAGTGAAGGATAGGGGGTACTCTGCCAAACGTTTACTCACAAAGACAAACATCTCCTCATTAAATACGTGAGTCACTAAAATTCTGTTGGTTTGTCCATTCAGAGTGTTCAGTTTAATTTCGTACCCTTAGCTTTCTTCTCTTTTTCTCAGGAGCCTCTGAATCGCCAGAAGGTGATATTTTTTTATCGATATTGTTTTGACTTTTGTGAGATAATTATGTTGTGCCAACAAGACAACATGTGCACACAGGATATTAACTTGTTTCCACAAGATAGGAATTCGTTCACACTAGATAACGTGTACAAACAAAATCAATTGTGCACTCAAGATTGTAACCTTTATAACAAGATAATAATAGGGTTAATTGTTTGCACAAGACAATAACTTGTGTGAACAAGACAATGGGTGCGGTTACATGATGGCTCCTCATTCAGAATGAAATAAATCTTAATGAAATCATTAGGAATTTAAGTTTTTCCAGGTAGTTTACATGGGAAATATTCATTCCGAATGAGGGTTTACACGGGAGATCAGTTTAAACGCCTGTATTCGGATCTGCGCAAGGTTTGGAGCAGGGAAGGTTTCTGATTGGATAGGGGCGGGGTGGATGTTACGTGTTTACGTTTACTGGATGAAAACACTGTAGTCCTCATAACAAGATGCTTGACGACGCCGTTCTTAGTGCCTTTTTCGGGCTTGTTTTGCTTTTATTCTTGAAGCAGCAGTACGACAACAACCTTGTTCTGCTAATGCTTCGTCTGTTTCAGAATGAGAAGCCGTCATGTAACCGCACCCACTATCTTGTTTCCACTAGCTTGTAACTCGTGCACACAAGATCATAAAATGTTACCACAAGATAAAAGAAAAATCACTATTTGGGACTTTAGAGGCTTAATATTTTTTCTGTTTTATTCAAAATTATAGTTTCACTCCACATTCTCAAACATTCCCTCCATACGTGCATGAATCAGCCCAAGTGTTTTGATTAACCTCTCAGAATGATGGTGGATGTAACTCATCCAGATGCACCACAGTAGTTGGAGTGATAGCGTTCCTCTTTGATTGGACTCTCTGCGTAACATCAGCATCATGTCAAGAGGTCCAGGTCGGCTCTGTGACAGCGAGACAGAATGTGATAAAACACAGTCTGCTTTAAAATGTTGTACTGTTAAAAAGTTTGAACTATTGTAGCTGTGCATTGAATTATGCATGCCGTTCATTATTCATGCACACTCATAAATGCATTATTCAATGTGCAAAAAGTCTGGTGTTCATTCACACAATTATAGCTTTAGTGGAACACTGAAATTTTATATAAGAGTTCATGAATGGTTAACCACTGATACTGGTGGCCGCGGGTAACCAGTCATCACCAATCATTTGAAAAGCGACATGGTTTTCTCTTCCCTCGGCTGAACCCGTCTAACCTCGGTTCAACCAGGAGCTCAGTTAATGGGCCGACAGTTCTTCTCTCCATCATCTACACTCTTATGGGCCAAGAGGTGGTCAATAGCGTGACAGGAAGACGTCTATCTTGGGGGCTTTAATCAATACATTGGACAGCTCTCCCTCATCTTAGAGACCCTCGGGGCGGATCCAAGGTCAAAAAGAATGTAGCTACTACCCAGTAAATCTGACAACAGACAAGCCCCATGGTGATTTGCACCAAAATGTACTTTTTTATCCAAAACAGGCTTGACTAAAGTGAGTCAAGGATTTATAGATGGATGCTGACCGGAGGAACATTTCATAAAGGAGGAAACACAGAACTAAAGCACAGGTCACGTCAATTCACAGTGGAAAGAAAAAACAGACAAAACTGTTATGTTAAGGGCCACAGAGCAGTGTGTAGTAAACGACATGTATTTTGGAGGATAAAATAATAAAAACTACCAAAATCGCTACAATTAATGAAGCAGAATAGAACCGTGGGCAGCGAGACCGGCAGTATGTCTACGCTTTGTCACGAGTAGAGGTGAACTCAGCCCTCCTCTGCTTGCTCAGTTTGTTGAAGACTATACCTATAATCATGCCAAGCCCTATTTTAGTAATGTGAATTCTCTCTGTCGGAGAGGAACATTAATGTACGAGATGAGTAAGACACAACATGACATTACACAACTTTGAAATATGAAATGGGACCCCAGCCAGGTTATTCATTTCATGGCAAAGAAATAATTAACATTTTCTTGACACTAAACAGCCTCCATATGGTGGAAATACTGTTTGATTACCTTCAGGTTGGCTGACTGCTCTTCTTGTATGTTCTCTTTTTAGCTCTGCGTGTCGGCTCCTTTAGTTTTATTCGAGTGGCATTTATAAAGACAGAACACATGGTGAAAATGCTGCAGCCATGGGTCAAAATTTTTATTTCTTAGTTCTATTTTAATTTCAGTGCTTTCAAAGGAACATAATACACGTACACTCACCAGCCACTTTATTAGGTATGCCCTTTTCAGCTGCTCATCAATGCAATGGCAACTCTGCATTTAGGCATGTAGACATGGTCAGGACGACCTGCTCAAGTTCAAACTGATCATCAGAATGTGGAAGAAAGGGGATTTAAGGGACTTTGAATGTCCTCCTTTGTGAAAAAGAATTCCTCAAAATCTTACTGAAGTAAGCCTGGATCATTGTGCCTTTGAACTGAGGCAGTGTTGTAGATGGAGGTGGTGTCTACTGCCATTACATACATCCAGACGTGGAAGAGAATTATTTGCAATGTATATTAGCCTCCTATATATTATTATATTGTACCAATTTGTTCTGTTACACCATTATTTAAATGTCTTCGTCATCTCCTATCTTGCTTGAAATACGCTGCACTACCTCCATGATCTGTAGTGGTACTGGAGTTCGAGAGCTCATCTGTATCTGTAAGCTTTCAGAAAGCCTGCACAATTACGGATAAAAGGATCACCAAGTATGGACAGAAGGCTCCGTCTGTCTCTGTATCTAATGTTGAGCATTTATGAGCCCTTAGACTGGAGTGATGAGTACCATCAGGATGTAAACCTTCTTTATGAAACTGAATTTCTTGAAAATAACCCTGATTTTGCTAAAGTAACCCTGGCTTACTTAGTGATCTGGCTCTCTGTGTTTGCTACCGTTGTTTGTTAGAAGTGAGGAGATCATCATTAAACAGTTGTGGCCATAGCTGCAAACCCCCACCAGGAGAGTAGGAACTCATGCTCCATCACCTCTGTCATGGCTGACTCAATCTGCTGAGTGCACTGAGAATGTGGAAAGCCTGGATGTGAGCTACAATGCTGCCGCACTTTGCCATATTCTCCGTTGCAGCCATGACATGAGACGGTTGGTATGCAGAGCCCAGGCTCCTTCAGAGAAGAACAAAGATCGCCAGGTGAATGCATGATGGATAGTCGTCCTATACTGTATAAAATGACCAATATCAAAGAGGCACTTTGCTTGGCATTCAAAACCTCCCACCTATCTTGTCAGCCTAAATCACAAAGCGGTGCTGCATCACTGGAGAGCATCCTCTTCCCCTGCTATTCATAAATTCACTCCATTTTCCAAATTAAACTCTGATATTGTATATGACCACTGGCAGGCAGGTACACTTGCAAATAATAATGGGGTAAAATTTAGGAGCAAACATGAACACTAAGGCCAACAACAACAAAACAACATTTTTTCAAGGTACTAACTCTTATTAATATTCTTCTCCCTCTGCATCTTTAGAGTCACAATAAAACATTAACTTTCACATCACTAAACCATGTTTTTCTTTCCTGTAAAACCTTTGTATGTAATTGTGGTTGTTAATGTAAACTTCCACCAATAATAGACCTTTTTCACAGCAGACATTTCAACTTGTCATAGCTGGGAACTAACAACAAGCGGAACCAATGGCACTAATGATGGCTGTGGAAAATACACAATATAATGGAATGCAGCAATTACGGCCTGCTATAACGTGTCGAAATGTCTCCTGTTAAAAACGCACTACCTCAACTTCTTGATGTCTTTAGTATCTTGTTCCAGTCTTCTGTTCAAGCAGGAAATATGGACTTATCCATAATTGAATGATCATAAGGCTTTGCTATATATCATTTTGGGGCCATAGAAACATTCAAAACGACAAGTTTAGAAGTAGGGAAGCGTATGAATTTCACATATTAGGTCTTTAGCTTGTCTTGGTTACCTGTCTCATCCACTGTCTGGGAAACCATCTGGGATGGTTCCCACTGATATGCTCAGGAAAGCACCTGTGTGCTGCTCTATATTGGAGGTGCGGAAGCTAACTGGATTTATATCTACCAAAGTGACTGGTTAGTCTTTATTTGAATATGCCTGGAAATGGCCATCATTAAGGCGAAGCTCCTGGACCAGCTAGTGGTTCTCCCCTTAATCCACCTGTTTTTTCAGGGTGTCATGTGCCCACACTATTTACTGAGATTCAGCAAGCATTTCTTTTTTTTTTTGTTTGTTTTTTACTAGCGGCACTGAATTTATTTTTTAAGAAAAGCAGTGCTGTGCTTTCTGTCTGATTAGTCTGACAGTCAATCCCCATTGACCCCCAAGTTAAAATGCCAAACTTCACAACAGAAATGAATATATTTACAGTGTGGTTCAAAAACACGGTTTTGGTCTGTAGAGCTAATTTCAGCATTTATGACAGCTGAACAGGAGGTGAATTTTTATATAACTCACCCTTAAGGATGGGGCCGCTTGAGTGACGGGCTGTCTATGAGGTGTCATTACAGTCTATGAGTCAGACTCTTTCACATTCCTCCACAGTTTCAACCTGTTGTCCAAATATGGTCACTTATGGCTCCAAAAATCCATGACGGTGACGGCCAAAACGCTGACCTCAAGACTTCAAAATGGAAGTCCACAAACCAGTGGGTGACGTCACTGTATCTACGGTCATTATTTTATATGATCTGTCGTAAACTCGAAAACTTTTTTTGTGTTGCTTGAACGAGCTCAAAGTACACCTGAATGGTATAATTTGGGGCTGCACTCAATGTGGGCGGAGTCAAATGTTTGACCCACGTTGAGCTCCGCCTTTGCCGTTTGACTTAGCACCACCTTATGGCAGACATCAATACGGCATAAACTGCTAAATTTTGATCACTGAAGCCTTAAAAACATATTACATCAGTACATCTATGATAAAATCATTTCCTGTATATGAAAAAATACAGATACAATTTTAGATTGAATTCTTGGTTCTCTGGTGGAGGAACAGAGCACAGCCTGGGTCAGAGGGGCTTGCTGGAGGCTGCTTTGGGCTGTAGGACAGAGCCATGCTGAGTGTCAGTGCGGGGCCCCTAAAGCATATTGGAGGCAGGCTGGGCTGGAGAGGCAGACATAGCGAGTAAGAAGAGAGCCAGGGCCCGCAGAGCACGTTGGAGGCTCCATATCCAGGGCTGTGTACACAGAAGGACAGCTGACAGCAGGCACTCGGCCGTGGGCATGGTCCCTGCCGACCTCCCAAACTCCCTCTGGTTCTCTGAGTGAGGGAATAGAGCACAACATGGGTCAATGGACCTTGCTGGAGGCTGCTTTGGGGCTGTTGGATAAAGACAGGTGGCTCAGAGTCAAGCTAGGGCCCAGGGAGCACGCTGGAGGCTTTACTTGCACTGGAAAGGCAGGGCTCAAAGAGCATGTTGGAGAACCAGAGGAAAGGAAGGTCTGCAGGCCCAGGGCCCTCTGTTGGCCTTTCTCCACTGTCTACATATCCCTGAAAGTGGGGCTTTGGACTTTGTCTTTGTTCGGGGCTGGGGGTTCATAACGTGAGACTTGGCAAGAAAAACAGTGGGATCCATAATAGATTAATCAAATTCAGTGTTCCATTATGGTGTTTCCCAAGCTTCTAGAGCTGACATATTTTGCTGAGATGGACCATACTACACCCCATGATTCCTCTGCCTTGCTCCTACCGATGAGACAACTTAGCTGGAAGGAGAGCAGACATCACTGCTGGAGAAGGACTGTAACAACTCGAATTCAGCTTGTGCAAACCTTGGTACCCAACCAAATCAGAAAACTTTATGTTGCTGCTGTTACATTTGTTAGGCCCAGTGCTGCTGCTGCTGCCAACCAGTCTGCTGTGACCCTTGGTGCTTGGTTAGCGCTGGCTGACTGAGTTGGTACAACTGGTCCATACTCTGCGGTGCTGTGTACATGCTTCAGCAGGCGGCACAGGCAAGGAGTGAGGTGGAGAGGGGCCGCAGGGTGCGGTAAATCCTGTAATGAATTTCGTGGGAGCTGTGACTCAAAAAAAAGTTATCCAAAGATGTACTGATATCTTGTTTGCCATTTAAGTCAATGGGAAAAAGTTTTTGGGCCACAGGGCATAATGTTAGTGTAATTACACTGCTGGACCACTACAAAAATTGCATCAAAACCCCTCACACTTCTTGGGAGCCTGTTTTCAACAAGTGCAGCACCATCTTCACTTCACTGTCACATACATTCACTGGTACTTGACAGTTGGGAAACGACATCATTCATAGTGGGTGTTTCCCCCCCCATCGGCCACAAGGGGCAGAAGTGAGCCAATTAAACACGAACTGAGATTTATGCTTTGTCTGGAGTGTAGTTTCTCGATTTTACAAGGGGAGATACTTCAACTGATTAGTCCTTAACATGGCCAGTCTTTACCTACTGACTGCATACATTTAAATACGGTAGTCAAAGCAAGCTCAGTGATACAATATGAGTATGTCCATTAGGAGATTCTGCCAGATCAGCTATGCTGTAGATATCAAGTATCCCTGTAATATCCCTGGTTACATTGGGCCTTTGTGCAGTGTGTTGCAGATGGACAAGCATACCTGCTTTATGGCAATATTGGATTTTTATACATTTTTCCTCCCAATGTAATAAAGTGCCTCTGTCAAGTATTTACTGGATTAGCTCCAAAACACATCCTTCTCCGGTAGTTCTCTTAATTGATTTTTCAGAAAATATACCATCTCACAATATTTATCAAAACCACAATTACAACAAAAAAAAAAAAAAGAGAGCCCATGCTGGAGAGTTGTATCACTATCACCCACTCACCAACTGTGAGGAAACTTGGAATACGTGCATGACCTCAACAAATTTCACTTTGGTTATTGCTATGCCTTTAACGGACAGATTTTAAAAAGCCTCAGTATATTGGTCCCATAGAGAGTCTTATTACTTATTCAGTAAGGACTTTTACTTCTCACCCCTACCTCCCCACCACCCCCATCAGACACAGCAAGAAATTTTGAAAACCCATTTATTCACCTATTTGAGCAAAGTTCACATTTTCTTTTTCTCTGTTGCCCCTGTGACTATGGGTTCAAGGCAGTGGACATCAGGGCATGCCCAGAAATGAAACGCACAAAAAGAACACAGTTAAAACAAGATGGCTGAAATAAATCTGGAAACGATAAAAAAAACAAAACAAAAAAAAAACCCAAAACGGCATTCAAGAGACTTTACAGGAGTTCATTTAATCCCAAGCATTTCTGGGGGATAGCTGTAGAGGGAAGAGCTCATACAAACACTTCAATGTACATACAGATTTACATTGTGTGAGGACATGATGTATGGTCTGATACAGCTCTGATGGAGCAGTATTCTGTACAACAGTCAGGGGCCCTGCATCCCAACTCCACAACTGCACTGTGTTTGCAACTGAGGGCTCCTGTTACAGCCAGCGTGTTCCAGATGGCCTACAGAGTTGTGTAAGAATAAACCGATCACAGGGTGCTGTCTCATCTACTGTTAAGCTGGTCATACAATATACTCTAATACTATTTATTACACAATAACATAAAATTTGGAATGCAGATTGCAGTGTAGGCAAACTGGAACATCACCACATTATCTTTTCAGTCATTCTAAATGCAAACTCATCAGGTTATAGAGCTGGGATGCAGACTGAACTGACAGCAGAAAGGGAACTTGAATTAACTGTATTTTGCGAAATGTTTTCCTCAAAATGTGGCATCTGTTCCTCGTATGGGGAAAAGACTGGGAGCATGACATCGCCACCCTTGTGGCTGAACGGCTTTGTGGCGAGGCAGGGGGCCAAGCTGCCCACATTTCAACACCACGTGTCCTTTGATTTTGTAAAACCAAACTTTGTTCTGATAATAAAATCAAAAGCATGAAAATAAAATGAAAGTATATATAACTCTTTCAGGTCCATTTTATGTATGATTGGTGTTTTTCCTCATTCGTTCTCACTCCTCCTCGCTCTCGTTTCCATGATCCATGTCTTCCTCTCCGTTTGCTTTGGAATCTGTTCTGCTGTCTGGATCATCCTCTTCTTCGTCTGCTTGTTCCTCTTTGTCGTCTTCCATTGCCTCCTCCGTCACCTCCTCCTCTTCCCAGTGCTGACAAGGACCAAAAAAAATTACATTTCAGTGCTCACCTTAAAAACGGACAGTCTGCAGTTTGTGAGCATGCAATAATTTACAGTGGGAACATTAGTGGTTTTCCAGTTTCCCCAACTGCTGCAGCGTTAGTTTTGCCAACTTCTTTAAAGCAGACACTTGTAGGATCTGGCCTACTGGACAGTTTCTTAATACTTACATCAGAGTCAGCATCGTCGGGAAGACCTTCGTCACCAGAGGCCTCATCTTCGTCAGATGATTCTGCAAGGGGCACACAAAGGAACACAAATCCATCAGGGGATACTGCATAACTGTTTCGACTACATTAATGCTAGTCTAACCCATCCTGAAGGAAAAGAACATTGTGGGGAAAAACAGAGAGGAAAAAGGCTTCCATGCTTTCAATTGTGTATAAATATCATACGAGACTGTAGATATTTGCATTTAAATACCACAGCAGAGCCATTTGGTGATGACAACAATACTGACTGTGTGGTGCAGGAGGAGGAATGTCAATATGATTTGCTAAGGCTATCGGCCCCATTAGGTCAGCCAGGCATCATATGCTGCAACAGTGACCAGCGGACTTTCATGCAGATGATACTAAACACTCTATTGTATGTCATGACTGTAAATATTAGAGCACAAACATGAAAACAAGGCAGAGATATTTATCAAGCACAGAAAGACTATGAAATGGACCATGTCAGGTTTTTGGTATTTCAGACAGCCTCAGGGGAGGGGACACTGTTTATTCCTGAGCCACATTGAGAGATTACATGATGCAACCTAATTGACATGAAAAGGGCATTTTACCCACAATACATGCTGGCTAACATGATTAGTTTGCACACATTTTCACTGAAAATAGAAGTACCAGGAATACAGCAGAGGATAAAAGGACCACTTGAAAGCCTATTACCTTTATTGTGACATGTGCCCATCAATTCAATGATCAACAGTATTTGACTGTATTGAAAAATCAGCTCTTCTATAACGTGATATTTTATGTCTGGCGGCCCTATTGTCTGAATCACTGCTTTTCATTTATAGAGACCTACATCTAATGCTGTACTCTATTGCAATGCTATTGACAAAGCTAACCACGGGGGATAGCAACCAACCACGACAACCACTTTGTTCATCTTCATGATGGGAGCATCACATATTTACACCATGCTACAAACCCCAGAAGCGTGACGATGCACTGTGTGCCCTATTTTTTCTGGTCACCGAGAGTTAAAAAGTTTGGGTAAAATGCTGTAGCCACTCATCACTGTCACTTTTTACACAGCTGTCCAATCACAGAGGAGGAAGGACAGCAAAAAATGCCACAAAGTCCAACTGTCACATCGCTGAACAATGGAGGAGAAATTAATACTCAATCCACACAGCCCAGTGGGTCTGTCCTCTCTCCCTCTGGCTTTAGCAGTCCCTTCATCCAGAACAAGTAGGTTTTACTTCCGTGGATATTCCATATCATCCCAACCAGACCAACCAAAGCTGAGAAAACGCTGTGCCACTTACTGTGCCTCACTACCTTTCTGTGTTCTGCATTTTACAATCAACAAATAATTTGTTTTCAAACTATGTCATCTAAAAAGCAAAATATATAACTAATAATAGTCTAACAATAAAGCTCTAGCACTAAATTCATGATAAATTACATAATTTGCACCCAAAAAAAAAAAAAAAAAAAAAGCGGTAATACCATATATGATGCTGTTGATCCACCCTTAAAGGGATAGTGCACCCAAAAATGAAAATTCAGCCATTATCTACTCACCCATATGCCGACGGAGGCGCTGGTGAAGTTTTAGAGTCCTCACATCCCTTGCGGAGATCGGCGGGGGAAGCGGCTAGCACACCTAATGGCAGACGGCGCCCCAGACCAACGCCCAAGAACACAAAATTGAAACCACAAATTATCTCCAACATGCCCACCCATAGTGATCCAAGTGTCCTGAAGCCCCGACATAAGTTGTTTCGAAAAACGTCATAGAACAAATTATCTTTTAGCTCTGTGGTTACTGTTGTCACTCCCTGCGGTGCACGTGTCACATGATGTAAACACGGGTAAGCAAAGCTCTTGCTTTCGCTGGTCTTGCACAAGCGTGCGCACATAAGTGCGGAGCACAGAGAAGCAGTCGGAACTACAGGCTACAGTGAGGCTAAAAACAGAGTTCAAATGACGTTTTTCGAAACAACTTTTTATGTCACGGCTTCAGCACACTTGGATCACTACGGATGAGCATGTTGGAAATAATTCGTGGTTTCAGTTTTGTGTTCTTGAATGTTAGTCTGGGGCGCCGTCTGCCATTAGCGGCTCCCCCCGCCAATCTCCGCAAGGGATGTGAGGACTCCAAAACTTCACCAGGGCCTCCGTCGGCATATAGGCGAGTAGATAATGGCTGAGTTTTCATTTTTGGGCGCACTATCCCTTTAATCACCCTGGGGAAATCCCCTGACAGTCATAATGCTGATAGACATTATTGCAGCGACTCTTTGTAGCAACTCAGGCTACAGAATTTTCCCTTCACAGCAGCTGGATTCCTGCGACATCCTGAGTTCACGTGAAAAGCCATCCTGTCAGCCTTCATGAAATTCATTTTTGTCAGCACCACCAGTGGTTCAGACCAATCAGTGCATCCTGTGAGGACTTACTGGCTGCTGTGAGCGTGATTTAGGTATATCAGACAACATGGAGAGCAGACCATTCCTTCAGCCGCTCTTTAAGAGGTTAGCGTAACTGCTAATATCAGAACTGAGGAGTAATTCTTCATTGAAAGAAGAGCAAAGAATGGCACTGAAGGCTTTTCTCGCTGGAAGAGATGTTTCACTCTACTCCTGACTGGCCTCTGATAGACAGAATGTTCATCCAACCTGCTGAGTATTTTGTGCCTGCGCTTTTCCAAACAGTTTCTAATGATGGCTTCTCAGGTGGTTCTTTGTTACAAACACCTGGTGTGTCAGGCTACTACAGAATGGTTAATCAGTGTATAATTAAGCTAATTACCTACACAGGCAAAAACCAGTGCAAGTACAGATCACAATTGTTTGCAAGTGAAAACATCAATTAATCACACCCATTCTGACTGTACATGCTCACTGACTCACTAACTATCCTGAAGCTTCCTGTCAGATTCCCATGCTGAACGCATAATAAGCCCAGTGCACAGCAGCATCCACACAGGACTGTAACAACCTCCTGTTCATCAACTCCCTTTATGAACTTTTTTTTTTTTAAAGAATGAACCTTCACATTCGGGACCACTGACAGGGGTATTGGAACTCAAAGCGCAGCTTAATTATTTCATGAAAGCCAATTTTCTACGTGGTTCAATAAAGCGTCTTATACAGTACGGTAATGAGAAATGAGAGTGAACAGAGCGGGGCCTTGTTGTTCCGCTCAAAGGGGAGGATCTGAACGCTGCCGGTCAGGTTGCCAGGCAACAGGAGTCATGTTTGCGTGCGGTGCATCGCCAAGAGTGGCTGCATGATGGGCAACATTGGCTTCATAAATCTCAACCAATTCAGCGCGGTCTTCATGAGGAGTCCTGACCGACTTAAAGGTGAATTGACAAGATAATGAATGCCAGTGAGAATCACCAGAAAACAGTCGGCTAGGGCGCTGATTTCAACACAGCATCAGTGTGACCTGTTGCACTGCAGTGGGTTTAAGGGGTTGCTCCAGTCAATAACGCATCTGAAATGTACAACTGAGCTTGAGATCAGACTAAGACTATTGTTTTATTTCAGTAAGCTGCCACTCACACCACTCTCCACTCTGAATCATCACTTGGACTGACCAAGGCTGTGATTCTGCTTGAGATTTGAAGGGCTTTAAAACACTGTGATGCCTCCAAGGAGGAGGGTTTTAAAGAACGAGAGCAGCTGGAAAACAGATTCATAAGACTGCACATAAAGAGGGAGACAAGAAGAACAAACACTTACCTTCTTCATAGACCAGCTTAGCTGTGTGGTCAACATCTGTAACTGTGTTGCTGTTGTCACTTGTCGCCACCTAGTGGTAAAAGGGGGGATGGGCGTTAGAGATTTAATAAAGGATTTGAGCAGATTGAGAATCTTTTCTTTCTGTTCAGTTTTTATTCACAAGTTATTTTAATTAAATGTGTCATCACATAATAAAGGGCATGTAATACAATAGAAATCTGTGTTTATTTTTTACAAAAGGACACCACCTTGAAATCTCACAATGCTGAATGTTGCACCATTTAAATGCTCGGCAGCAAGATAAAAACTTGTCTGCCAACGCGTTTGTTCATCAGCCCAGTCCTCAAAGCCCACAGGCTCTCTTCAGTCCTGTTGTCGCACACCTGATCCAATTAGGAGCTCTATGTTTTCATGACACCTTTATTTCATTACATGTGTAAGCGCAGAAGAGAAGCAAAGGCACTGATGTGATTTCTTTGTGAAAGAAGGATAAATAAAGATATGTGAAGTCACTATATGCCAGAGATGCCTCAGGTGGCGACTTCATTGGCGCAAATGGCAATATCCAAGATTTGTTCTCTGAATGACACATCACATTGACAGAGTGCTCTACTTTTATACAGCAACTGGGGATTCTGAATTTGCACTAGGACAATATACATCTGTGGATGATGCCAAGCGAACAGCCAATCCAACCGATGAGGAAGCATATCTGTTCACAAGCAGATCGCCTGCTGACTACCTTTTCCACAAGGTCAGAAGCTGTCAACTTTGCATTTTCTAAACTGATAATCGTCCGCGTAGGTCCTTGTCCTTGCAAAATCTGCAGATGCATCTCTGTCTGAATTTATTGTGATGCTAATGTCAGGCCAGGGACATAGCTAAAACCTGCTCGGAAGAATCTCTGTCCACTTTCATAAGCGGATCGCTCCATCCGAGACGAAGTGGGAAGAACTTTCACAACAAGGTCACAAGTATCAGCTTTGCATTTTTTTGAACAGACAATTGCCCTTGTGGGACAGATGTTCCTGAGGACTGGGTCGGAAAGCCTAAACTCAAGGTTAAAAATAAAAACCAGTAGACAGCAAGATTTATTCAGTTTTTCAAAGCTGAATTAACAAAAAACCCTGAGCGACTCGTCAAGAAGTCGAAAAATGCCAAAGATACAGTCATGCGTACCATCATGTGTTTTTAGTCATACATAATACATGGGACAAGAACCCTGTGTATTTTCCTTTCTGGATCTATAGTCATGTGCAAAAACAAAATTTAATGCTCAATTTTCAAAACCCCCTCACGTCTGTCAGCATTTTATGACTGAAATATTCTGGCAGCAGCAGACTAGCACAGACCAGCCCAGAGGTACTCACTGCACTATGTACTGTACTAGTGAATGTATACTCAACAAAACTGTACAAGGGAAAGGCATTAACATCTATCACCATGAGACAGATTGTTTTGATACCACTGTCCCTGATCTGAGTGCCCAAAATGCTGCAATCCTCCCAGCACACAAGGGATGTTCTAGAGCTTAGTGTCCACAGTCAAGTTTCAAACATTGAGCTGGGAGGCACTTATAAGGTGCCATCGTGAGCTACATCATCATCAAGGAGGGAATCTAAGCCATCTCTACCACCTAGTTCATACCTATACATCAGAGTCCAGTCATTTAAAAACACTTTGAGGCAAAGATACTGTGCTTACTTCTGTTCATGGTGACACCTACCTGTGTCATCAGAAGATACAGTTTCCCGTGAAGCTTTGTGAGCTTGTGAAACATCTTCACTCGGCTCTCAATCATGTGGTAAAGCACTCCCAGCTGGGTAACCAGGTCTGGCAGCTGTTGGGATACACAGATGGATCAGTTTGAGGTAAAAACATTTCAGCAGCAGAAAATACACAAATGAGACAACACTTGATGATGAGAAGATCTGTTGTCATCTACCCTTTGACTACTGCGTTCCGATAATGCATACGTAAGACTAGCCAGTAGACTTTACTTCACATTTATATTGTAATGCCTGATATCAGAATGGATTTTCAACTTCACACACCCTGTTGCATCTTCAGTCTGACATTGTGTCCATTCTAACTCATTTCTGGATCTTGGATCTAACGCCATTTTAGGTCCACACTGATGTGTACCCGTACCAACATGTTGGGTTTGCCTCATTTTAGAGCAGAGAAAACTAAAAATAAACTTTGATGTCGAGCGGTATTGAGAAGACATGCCAGTAACATGCCTTGGGTTCTTTCTAGTCTGTAGTGGTCAGCCCTTCTGTGTGGAGTCTGCATGTTCTCCCCGTGTCAGCGTGGGTTTTCTGCGGGTACTCCAGCTTCCTCCCACAGTCCAAAGACATGCAGATTGGGGACTAGGTTAACTGATAATTCTAAATTGAGCGTGAATGGTTGTTTGTCTCTATGTGTGTCAGCCCTCTTGCCCAATGTCAGCTGGAATCCTCAAGAGGATGAACTGGTTAGAAGATGGATGGTTCAACGTGTCACTTGACGAGAGTTTGACATCAGCATTCGTCCTACCTGTGGTGCCGACTGAATAATCAGTACCCCAGAGCCAATTGATAAATCACAGTTTGGCCAAATCCAGTCAGACAGTCACACTCTTGTTCAATTGTTAGTGTTGCTACCTTATGCAATAACTTGACTTATTGCTGTGTTTACTCAACCCAGGAGCTGCAATTACTGTCAGTCCCTGAATGGCTGCTTACGTTGTCAGCTATGATTAGGGGCCCTGATTGGCCCCTGTTGGATTTTAATTTCTGGAAAGTGTTTGACTCCAGACTGAGAGAAAGTGACACAGAATGTTGGGCTCATGTCATCAGGATGGTCTTACCAGGCTTAACTTCTGGATCTGAGATGAAGGAGGCTACTCCACTAGTTGCAAAACAGAAGTCTGATTGTATACAAATCTTTGAGAAAATGGCTCTACTTCTCACTTGATTTATTACCCTTGGTAAACATTTTCCTGACGGGTTTATGGTCTTCTTCAAATACAGCGCGATGTTCATTTTGTAAATTAAGTAGCGTAAAATAGACGATAAAGCTGGGTATTCTTTAGGGCATAGCTACCTAGTGATTGACAAGTCGCTACCACAGAGACCTGTCAATCAGGGTAGAGGTGTAGCAATGCTTCATTGACAACGCACCAGTAAGATCAACCCTCTCGTCTTAATCAAGTCACGTCTGGCTTCAAAAACAAAACAGGATGGGAGCAGCAAAAATTGCAAACTCATGGTGGCTATGTCCACTTTTATTTTCAACAGTCAAGGTCAGGACCCAGGCAAGTAATTGTAGTTTATGGAAGACAATAGTTCATAGAGGGTTGAGGTGAAATGTGCTGGAAGCCAAACAGTAAAGATTTTCTATTGTTAAGATCAACCTGAACAGCAAATGTTCCATCTGTATGACCTTAAAGGTCAAGGGATATCTCATTTGAAAATCAAAATGTTAGTCAGCTAACAGTGCCACGATAAAGGTCACAGGGTGCCCAAAAATCAATAGGTTTCCTTGCCTTTCCAGCATCAGTGTAGGTAGTGAATGGATATTCAGCTGCTGGTTATGGAGATATTTTGGTCATAGTCACACAAATGCACAGACGGTCGCAGGCAATCGCATAATCTCTGCTGTGTGGCAGAGGCAATGGCTCTAGATCTAAATATGATTAAACATGAATGTCGACAAAGGGAGGAGATATGCACAGAAGGAAGCAGTGCGTTTGTTTGTATGCTTGTGTTATTTAAACTGCCGTGCGCAGTGCTTAGGGGAATCACATTATGCACTGTTTAGACCGTGGAGAGCTTTAAGTGCGTGTCTGTGCAGAAGGCATTGCAGTACAAGTCAAACAAGCACCAACAAACTGGAGTCTGGTGGCTTCATATCAGCATTACAGGCAGAATGACATTTGGAAAAGTGGACTCACCGATGCCAGGTATGATGTGTGGTGCATGAGTACGGCCTTGAGCCACCGCACCATTAAAACTGCCCTGTAGGAAGAACAAATGAATTTGCTGTCAAGTGGGAACCAGAACTGCCTGACTGTATACATCAACACGATGGGGCTTATTGTTTTTATAATGGAATAGAAACCAGCAGCATAAACACCAGTGACTGCATTAGTGACTTCTGTCTAACGTGTACAAATAACTGTCAACTGGATCCAATTAACTGCATATAGCTGATGTGTTAAGCTTCCACTTACGTAAAAGGGTGACCTTGGAGCCTCTTCGTGATCTACAGGAAATAAAGGCTGATTAAAAACTGCAGAAAATCATTACACTTAGAAATCCTGACAGCGACAGAAGATCTCGGCAGGTTAATTCAGCTCAGAGAGGACTGGTGACTCCAAGACAAACAAATACACTCCACATGTTTCAGAGGAATATGTAGTGGTTTGAACACTGAATAGAAAATTAACCCACCTCTTCCAACAAAGGTAAAACAGCAGGGAGGGGTAACCTAGCAACAGTTTTCTTTATCACCATGTCTTTACGAGTCTGAAAAACTTTCTGTGGGAGAGAAAGGAGAAAAAAAGTTATTACGATTTAAAATTTTAATTGTAAAAGCTTCTACGAGTTTGATCTTACGGAGGCCTACACATTCAGACTCGGTGTGGAAGATGTCTCGGGGATTGAGATTAAAAATTTCACACCCAAATCAATTTAACTTTTGGCTTGCAATACATGTCTTTTTAACCTTCTGAATGGCAAATGAGCAGAAAAAGAAAACATGAAGTATTCACTTGGGGTTTTCATCTATCAAAACTGAATGTTTTATTTCACTGCGTAGACTCAGGGAAGAAGACTTACATTTAGGATGTTGGCATCGCTGCTCTCCAGGCCCTGCACCAGCAGCACTGCAAAATTGTCTGTCTGTAAAGAGGCTGTCCCTTTAGGAGCCCCCTTCTCGCTGGAGACGGTAGACAGATCGATTTCTCCGAGCCGCTCCGCTATTGACATCTACAGGAGAGCAGAGGTATTTTATGTAAACAGGAATTGTCTGGCGTCTGTTCACACACTAAATGTATCCATCTCAGCCAGATTTAACACCTGCACCACATCACAGGAAACTAGCTTGAAAGCATGAAAAGCCAAATGGCAATAAAACAGTATGCTTTATATGTTCTCATACTTGAACAAGTCAGATTTTATTCAGTATAACCAGACTGGGAAAAGGATTTCAGGGAGGATATAAGGTTTTCTTCAGGACATTAAACTGTTAGAAGGTCTGCATGTGCATGTTGTAGCCTTTGTCTGTTGGCTACAGCACAACAAAGTAGGAACTATTCAACAATATAGTCCAATTTTTTTGCATGTGACAGAAGCACAAATAAAGGAAAAATCGCCAAGTTACGCAAGCCTCCAACATTGGACAGGCAAAACGGCCTGCTTCTGAAACGTTCTGGTGTAGTATGACACACAACGCGGGACGGAACAAAATCGAGTCACAGCCGCAATGTGCCGCAGCTGCACCCAATGGAATCCAGGTATAAGTTATTTGGAGTTGAGCCAAAAAGCCATCACACATGCAGCAAGCTACCATTTGGTGCATCATTGTCAACACTGGACCCACCTCTTTGGTGTCTGTGTCTTTTTTCCTCTTCTCTGATCCCTGTGTGGTTCCTTTAATTGGGGCTTGGTGACCAGGGAGCCCTGGGACCAACACTTTGCTCTTGGCATTGACAATAGGGGTTTTCACCTGGAATGCAAAACACAATGTCAGGTTTTCATCTCCAGTCAGTGTTATAGTTCAATTTTATCTACTGCGCCCTTGGATTGGCAAACAAGAGCAGATCAGGTCAGGAAACCCTGCTCCGGCTACATCTGTCTTCCTGACTCATAATAAAGAAAATATCACTTGATTGTTACCTTGGAAACAGTGGTCTCCATGGAAAGGGATAAGCTGGTCTGAACATCCCGGGTCAAACACACGTGTCTCTCTGCTGTGTTGATCTCCTGTACAGATAAGAGAAGGGAGCATTTCAGGTAAATCAAGAGTCTAGGGAGCACAGTTTTTAAAGGCTGACAATACAGAACCAACATCATTTCTCTAAGGCTGTAAAAGCTGACAAACATCTTCTAATGTAACAACCAATACAGACGGAAGGCAGTAATCGGGAATGTATTGTTTTTAGCCTTAAGACAAACCATAAAAACAAAACTTCATCTAACAGCTGACCACTCCTTTTCATCCTGGTTCTTATAAAGTATCGGAACACACACCAGAGTTATCAACTAATCTATTAATAAGATATGGAGAAGAAGCTGGCCAAAACATGTTCATCTGTGCAAATCTTTACAGTGGTCTAATCCTAGTTTTCTTACCACTTTCTCCATCACAGGCTGAAGGTGGTTGCCATAGGCCAGCTGCACGGTCCGTGTATCAGCTGTGAGGGCTGCAGCCAGCAGTGGGATCGGCACCGGAGTCCTTTGTGTCGGACATCTGCACCGTACACGAGGGGGACAACGGCTTCTTACAGGCCCTGTGGGGACATGTGTTTGGACAGGCCATGAGCACAGCTAGCACACAACACTGAATAAAATGTGTAAGAGGAGTTTCATCTTTCAAAGCAAAAAAAAATAAAAAAATAAAAAATACAATTACTGCAGATTAGTGTCATCTGTGGCAGTGCAGTGTCCCCTAACAGCCATTAGGGGGCAAACACACCAAGTGTGAACAATAAAAATTACTTTGAACCCCCATGGAGTTGCGCCACATATTAAATACGCCTGTTTTAACAGTGTAATTTAAATATGGGCTGTACACTTTCAGGTAAGAGGCTGTTGATTTGCTTTGTTTGAACCAAATGTTTGGTTTTAGGTATGAGGTACAAAACCTTGGGGTGGAATACAAAATGTCTCCTACAGAGGTATTTCACTGCTGGAAAGATAGTCTTAGTATAAAACTACGCCATCTATAGATGCAAATACTGGCGCTAAACACAGAAACTCAGAAAAAGGACTTTGGCATTTGCTTTTGAAGTAGAGAACCTGCAACTACCAGAATGCACTGTTCCACATCACACTAATCAGGTAACGTCATGCAAACTCAGCGATTTGACACAATGGTAACAAACAACCTCATATTACACTTTAACAGTGAGCTAAAAAAATGTTTCTGAAAACATTTTAGGCGAGGCGGCAATAAGGCAACGCAACAGAATTGTGCTTTACATCTGATCAGCACTGCATAGTGTTACTGTTTGATCTCAGTTCTTTCAGCCTCCATTTTCACTGTGCAGCAAACAGTGTGGCGCCCACATCCTGTTCACAAACTCTCGCAATTACATTTTAAGAGGGCCCAAATGGTTCTTTAAACATTTTTGGTAAGAAAAAGGCAGCGTAGTAACACCATCTTGATTTGTATTCTATGAGCACTGGCATGTTTTGATGTTTGATTGGATTTTGGTCTGTCTCTTGATCTGCTTCTACACTGTGTCCATAGCGGCAGCACGGGTGGGGGGCAATATGAAAATGTGGAAGTGGAGCCAGTGAAACTTTGCTAGATGACCCGTTTGTGTCATCCTGGGGAGGAGAGACTATCTAGTCATTGGTTTGATGGACCCAAGTTTACCATAGTTGATTTACACATACTACCCACACTGTTTTGATACAAAGTTGGCTGACAATCTGCAAAGTATCCCTTTAAGCCACAGAGCATAATAGCTTTTCCAAAGTGCAAAAACGCATCATGCAGTAGCCTTACACTGCCATATGTCACAGCTAGTACAACATACACTCTTTTCAGGGCTTACCCATTTAAAAAGTGCTCAAAGAGATGCAGCTGCCCGTCTTTACACACCACTGCCAGCCTCACCGCCTGTGCAACACAAATAACACACAAACATTTGCATAAGGTAAATAGGTTACATAAAACAGCCAATATGTCTGTGTAGCTCCAACATAATTACACCACAGGGAGGAACATTTTATCAGGGCTGTAGGCTCGTGCTTACATTTCATGCACTCTACAAATACATATAATCGTTACGCTCAGTGTGCATTATTAAGACGTCTGCCAAAGTCAATGTTAAGACATCTCTCCACTCTGACCTCTTCCTTGCTGTTGGACGTGACAAGATCAATGTGTTGTGGCTCGTCTGTCAGTGTGAAGGACACCACTGAATTCTTGTCCTTTCCGTCTTCTCGTACTTGCCTGCGGTGAGACAACTTCATGTCAGTTCAGTGAGAAAAAGCATGGCAATCAAAGCTGCACATTTCAAATGAATCTTACAACACAGCATCACCAACACCAGGAATGGCCTCTGGCTATTACGTGTGCACTTACCAAACACTGAGCAGTCGATCATGTGCAGCACCAGACAAGAAATAAAGACCATTGCTGTCGGGAGGTCGTGTGGTGGCAAAGCACAGGGTCGTCACGGCCGTGGAGTGGCCTGTGAACCTCTGCAGAGGGAACGATGGCAACAAGCAGGACAGTTAAAACAATTCTGCTGAAAACATCAGACCAGTGTTTTATAACCTTCACTGTTTCACTTCAGTGACACTGGGACTGGGATTTCACCACCATTAATTCCACAAGAGTGTGGCTTCTTGCAGGTTTACTTGAAAACCCAGTAGTTTACCTATGGCTGAGGAATACATCACGATTATATCTACATTTACTGTGATACGAGACAAGATATCGTCATAGATTTTGGATATCATATCGCTAGTTTTGTCTTTTCCTGTCACAATCTCAATATTGAGGTTTTTATATTTTATTTCTCCATATCCCCCTGACCTACGTTAACCTTGGTCTAATACATCAACAGACAGGAATGTACATCAGCTGTCACTCACCCTGTAAACCTCCTTGGTTTCCAAGTCCCACATCTTGATTACATGTCCAGCTGAGAGCAGCAGTTTACCGTCAGGGCTCACGCTTAAACTGGTCACTGCTGCACGGTCCGCCTTCCACTTACTGTGCAAATAAAAAAAAAGACAACTGTTGGTGCATGCGTTTGTGCATTTTGAAGAGGGCTTTTCCTCCAACTACATTCACATAGGATTCCATTTCTTCTGTTGTTGACATATCACAAAATCAGGGGCATCAGAAGCACCTGCTTTGTCCTCCACTTTGAGATCCAAGTAGCACTTTCACCGCTGAGTTTCTATCATTGCAGGGTTTTTTAGTTTGAGGTGAAGAGCCTGGAACTTTACAACTACATTCAACAGCATACTATTTACTATTGCACTCCACCTGACAGCAGTAACAAACATACAGAACACTCTCACCACTCTCCGAACCATTTTGAGGACCACAAATAGTCTTTAGCGAGCATCCAGAGAGGATTCATGGTGACATTGCGGCTCATGACTGTACCTGCCGACTGTGCCGCTACTAAATCACTGAGGAAAAGGAGTTTATGATGAAATACAGTGATACTAAATGCATGATGGTAAAGCCTTCAGTGTTATGGCTTGTTGGCGTATTTCAGTGTTATCAAGTGAAGTGTCAGCGCCTGACATCTGTGGTGAACCTGGCATTAGGTTGCATCCACATTCTGAGTGTGTTTTCCAAAATGAGGAGAAGCTGAGACAATAAGTAAGCAAAAGTGTCGTTTAAAGGTTACAATAGTTCCATTTTTAAGACAGGTGCTCTTAAAACATACAGCACTATCTTTCTGAGTCAGCTCTGTCTGAGACAAGCACTTTTTTCGTTAAGAGAGGTGACGGTCTGACAGTATCAAAGTCGCTGAAAGTTCACAGCAATGACAATGAAAACAGGTGAGGTGCCAGGAGAAAAGTCGGTAGTTATTCAGTCAAGACATCCTTTGTTTTTGATCAAACCAGACATCACTGTGAAAAAGAATAAGTTAACTCAATCAATAACTTATGGCGCGCCATTCTGCCGAACTGACTTAATGAGAATGTCTCCCACTGTCAGTCTGTTCTTTCCTTTGAAGGATTTTCACCCACTGTCCCTTCTACAACTTAACAAACCCTGTCATGTTGTTCTGCTGCACTTCAAATGGGTTTAAGACTTTTAAACAACTTTTCTCAACAGTGAACCTCTGCTTAAGCAACCTCTAGTAGATTTACTTATAATACACCCTCATTAATAAGTAGTCCTGGAGCAAACGAAGCAAAAGAGTCTGTGACAGGGAGCACGCTTCACTGAAGGGATGATGGCTTGGTGATTAACAGTTTCATGTTGGTCTTTGCAGACAGCACACGTAGTAGCCTTCAGTCTTTGCCTGAGCCCAATTGGGCCCAACCTGATGAGTTTGGGGTGGGCTGAAATTTTGTACTGCAACAGAGAGGTAAAGTAACAAAACAACAGAGCTGGAGTACCACTGGAGATAAATGAGTGCGGGAGATGGACAGAAAACAAGGGAAAGAGAAAGACAGAGAGAGAGGGGGGGGGGGGGGGGGCAGCAAGGGGACTTGGTTGGCAGTTTTTGCTTCTGCCTCCCCAGCAGTGGGAGGGATGTGTGTAACATGCAGCTGAGAGCACTGATCATCATCTGCATGCCTCATCACCAGACAGAGATGCAATGAGGGATAAAGCCCACTCTGCCAAACCTGTAGTGCCTGAGACAGACTACTGAAATGACAGAAGGACAACAGCTGCGAAAAAAGAAGCCATGTTTTGAGACTGAAATTATTTTATATATATAGTTTTTAAGTCGCAATTTTGGTTTTTAATCAAGCCTGGGCCCAAAACTGCTGCCTTGGTTTAAGCTTGGACAGAAACTCTGCAGGTTTATGTGCAGTCAGGCTTGAGTTTTGTGCCCAATCAAAGCTCTAAGCACATATTCATACCTGGCTTTGCTTGAGCAAATGCCATTACTGTTAGATTAAATATGGCATTAGATTCTGTTACTACAGTTGTTGGGAAACTTGCCAGTTAATCTAAACAGGTATTTGACAGACATCTCATTAAAAACACTGGAAGTTACACGTTACAAACAAGTCAACTGTGGATATACAGGATTAAAAAAAAACACGCTGCCAGTAGTTCCAATTATTGTTCACATTAACAGGGAAGAAAGGTTGCAGTGGTGCCGTGCGTTGAAAAAGGCTGATTCCACCTCTTAAGTCCTGCTAATGATTGTAAACTGCACTTTCTTGCTGGTCCATGTTTGGGATGAACAGAGGTCTCTCAATTCCTGTTCTGAAACTTTCTACACCAACAACACCAGACCAACATCTCTTTCTTCACAGATATATCAAACACACATCTGTGACAGGCGGAGGTGTTTAATGTTTCTCCACTATTATAGTAGGAGAGTCTGCCTTAACTAATATAAAGAGTGCCTCCACTAATGTCTTCAAAACATTCTGAAAAATACTGGTTTTGAGACAAACAAGTGGAGCAAAGCCACATGTTTAAGGAGTAAGCAGACTGTTTACACCAGAAACTACAGACAGGTGACACATTAAAGAAAAACAACAACATAAAAGTGTCTTATGAACAGCTTTAATGCACCTTGGCATTGATTCTCCAAGTCTCTGAGCTCTACTCAACTGACGCAACACCATTCTTCCAAAAGATATTCCCTCATGATGGTGGTGGAGAGAGCTGTATAATCACCCTTAGGTGTTCAATAGGGTTGAGATCCAGAGACATTTTCAAACATGCCAAAGAGCATGATTGGATTTTAATTGCTTAAAGTCTGGGCAAAGCAAAAATAAACATATAATGAGTTTGTCATACCACAGGAAAAGTATCATTAACCACCCAGCCAGATCTGAATGATTAACAACATGGATGCATGATAACATCAGCACGTCGTTGGCGTCGGTATCAGACAATATCGGCTTTAAAATGAACTATTAGTATCGGCAAACATGCTTTTTCTTACATTGCACAATAAGTGAATATTTTATACATTAAAACTATTGTATATCATGTCTCCATCTGGTGGTGGGCCATCACAGTAAGGGCATGCATACATAATATGATGCTAATTTCACTACATAAGAGACAATGATGATGAATGATGATGAATGATGATGAATGATCACTAAAATTAGGACGGGAAAAAAAGTGGATGTATCACTATCGGTTGTCAAATGTTATGTATCTACATATAGACAAAAAAAAAATCCAATATCTTGCATCCCTATTAAAAAAATAATAAATAAAAAATCGGCAAGTATATACATTTACGTTTCAAAATCACTAAAGAAAAGCAGTGTTCTCTGCTCTGAAATGATGGGGCCATGTCTGTAATAGGCGCCAGCTTTGAGAGCAACCGTCATGCAGCTACAGACTCAGCACCGTAACTTACACACCACCTGAACCAAAGAACGAGCCGCCAGTGGAACACAGAGAGCTCCCAACGATGAACACACCAACACTGATGCTGTGCGCTCTAACATTTGTAGTAAGGTAGTTTTTATATAGTGGGGGAGAGGGTATGCTAAGGTTGGCTCCAGTGCGTCACTGAGCCATGACTGCAGGTCCACCCCAAAAACCCTGTATACAATTTTTTTTTAAAAACAGTCTAAACTACGAAGGTCTTAATCTTTTCACATTTATTCAGGCTGTTCCTTTAATTTGTCACCTGTCTGTACATGGCTTGTAAGATTGAATGCATTAGGATTGGTCTGATTCCGCTCAGCAGGTGACTGATAGATCAATCACATCGCATTTTCACTACGCTGTTATTTAAAGCAGTGTGTCACAATGTTGGGTAAAAATATAAAGTTTGTTCTGAGTTTTGACAAGTGGGGAAAAGTTTATGCAAATGACTCAGGGAGTCAATATTAAGTTGGCAGAGAGGGAAAAATAGTTTGCTAGGAAAAGGCAATGAAAGACACATTCAGGTTGCAGGCTTCTCATTTTGAGCCGGCCCTGACTTTTGCCATCACCTGTTACAAGGGAAAATGTCACTGGCAGAGGGTCGGGTCATCTGTTGCTGACTGATGTGCTCTCTGCAGGCCTGTGCCTGTACTTGTCAAAGATCATTTCTGACTGAAAAGACAGGCACTGTTACGCCAGTGCATGGCTGTGATCAAACAGTATGTTCCTTTAATTCATTGTTCTTCAACACAAAATCAGATAACACATCATCAAGGCCTCGGGCACAAGACACTTTTAGTGGGTTGAAGTGTGATAAACTGAACATTTTTGCTCCATTTAATCTGGCAACGTACTACAAATTGCAGGTCTCTCTGAATATAAGTTATTTCTCTTCATAAACCCAACAGCATCCTATTTAGAGTCTAAACACCACATTAATGTTTAACAGTGTGACTCAACAAATCACGTGTTTTGGTTTAAACAAGTTTGGACAGATCAGGAGGAGCTTTTTTAATATACTGTGTATGTAATAGTAATCTAGATACTGACCTTCTTGTCTTGCCTGTCTGCAGGTCCCACTCGATAATGTTTGTATCATCTGAGCCGCTGTATAATAAACTGTCCTCAGGGTGCCACTGGACACAATTCACTCCTCCACTATGGCCTCCATCCTGACAGAGACAGAAAATGACAGTTAGCAGTGGCAAATAAATCATCCTGCTATTCAAAAGTGAACACTATACTTTTAAATGTCACTTTAACAGAAGCATGTTCTTATTACATACAATTCATTTCCAGGAGACAACTTCTCACAGTTGGAAAAATTGCAATCTACGCACCATTTTACCAAACTTTTATAAGATGTTGCACACAAGCCAGAATGTGGGTGTGTGAGTCTCAAGACTCACCAGGGTACAATGCAGAGCTCCCTTTGCTGTACTGTAGATTAGGACACTGCCTGCTGCTGTGCCCATCGCCAACAGGTCTGCCTTCTCCTCCACCTGTCCTGCCTCTGATTTCCTCTTCTTCCTCTGAGGCCCCTCCTGAAACAGCACATTTGTGATATTAACCGAACTAAACATTATAATAATCATCTATATGCGGCGTGCTTGGTTAAACTGGAGGCTGTCTCAATCAATTTATTTGCCACATTAAATATCACAAAAATACAAGCCCAGTACAAGATAATCTTGTCAGTCTATTGTAACACTTTGTTATACAGCTTATAACACATGTTGTGTTTGACTCGCTGCTAGTATTTGACATTTGAGAAAAACATGGCCTGCTGGAACACAGACAGTAAAACACTGTTAAGTAATGGGAACTAACATGCTAATTTAAAACATCATGGACACAATGAACACATTGCAGGCAGCATGAAAATGAATAATTGCGATTCAATTTTTAATCTTCTGTCATGAACTAAAATAACGTGTGGAACTGTTAACAAAGTGGCCGTGGACACACTGAGGTAAAACTTTCTCGAGAGTTGTCACGGTGGCACACGCTTCTGAAGCTCTGGTGGGCTAATGCTAACTTGAATAACGAGTTTATTTCACTACTAACTGTCAGACCAGAGTAAAAAGTAACTAGACGAATTTATGTAGCTGCAATATTTATTCTTTAGTGTTAGCTCGCCCTGTTATGCCAAATTTAAACATTGTCCGTGTTTTCGGGACCACCATGTGGGGCTAACATGTGCGTCCTGCGCAGCTGTTGGAAGCTAGCTAACTGCTAACGTGGCTATCCTACGAAACAAGTCCGTGTCCGTGTCATGACGGCATTAACACACAGCCGGAGGTTAGCAGCTCTCTGTGCACTTTCCTTAAATGATAGCGAGACTTTTCTGGGTTCACAGCGAGCACTTCTACAGGAAACTCCACCACAGAAAAGCTTGCTCGGGCCTCACTAGCTGGCGTCACTGAAGCTAATTGCAAGGCAGGCTCACGTACCTTGACTGTCCGGCATGGTCCCCAGGCTATGCAGATACAAGTGGCACTCAAATGAGCTGAAGGCACGTATTCTTGGTGAAGTGTTTTACTGTCTGTGTTCCAGATGCGCAGTCTGCCGTCCTGAGCACACAGCGCTAAGTACTGTCGGGATTTTGGTGAAAAAACGCAGGGGAGCTGCAGCGAGGAGCTGCCACCATCGGCCGCCATTTCTGAGCCGCTGCTTGCGTCTGCGCGCGTGCGTGCGTGCGTGGTTTACACAAACCACGTGTGGACCTTAGCGGACATGCGCGCTGGGACGTCAGGAGCGCCGCCCTCCCATTGGCTGCTGCCAGACAACAAGCAGGTTGACTCATGCCGCCTTCATGTTCCCTCGTAATCAGACATACTTAACTATAGAATAGAAAAATGAAATATAAAATATAAAGTGCATAAGAATATAAAAATAAAACATGTACATTATGTTTTATTTAATAATGATAATAATAATATAGATAGTGTTCAAAGTATGTAAAGTGTGTCAAAAATATGTGTCTTTTGACTAATGTGTAAGTTATGAATATAAAAATAAGTGTATGATGCTCCAGTGTACAACACAATGTATATATGTTAGTAGAAATAGAAATAAAAAAATATGTACAGTATGTGCAACAAATTGTTAAATATAAATTCAAGTGATGTTCATAAGAATAAATTAGGATACTGAAAAGATTATTGCACTGCTGAATAACTGCATAGAGTGTTTATTCAGTTGAATTATAGCACCAATTATGTTTACAGTTCGGACAGTGTTAAAACGAATTATAGCACCTTTAAATCTTTAGAGCACAATGCATTATAATAAATAAGTTACGGAATTATTAACTGCTGACCGGTGAATTAAATCCAAGTGCCAGACTATTGACCCCAAGTGTCTGACACTCTTAGGGAGGAGTTGTAAAGTTTGATGGCCACAGGCAGGAATGACCTGCCGTGGCGCTCTGTGCTGCATCCCTGGGTCTACCACTGAATTTATAATGGAGTGGGAGGGACACATTGTCCAAGATGACACAAAACTTAGACAGCATCCTCCTCTCTGACTTTGCCACCGCAGAGGCCAGCTCCACCCCTGCAACGTTACTGGCCTTGCAAATCAGTTTGTTGAATCTGTGATACCCTCGACCTGGTGCTACCCCGGCACACAGCAGCAAACAGGCCACCACAGATTCATAAATCCTCAGCATTGCTTGGCAGGTGTTGAAGGACATCAGCCTCAGGAAATAGAGACAGCTCTGGCTCTTCTTCAGTGTTTAGCCCAGTCCAGTTTCTTTGTTTATGAACACTCCCAGGTACATGTAGTCCTCCACAAATCCTGCCCTAACCCTACAGCAGCTAAAGCTTCTGCTTCTTTGAGATTTAATGGCATCCTTAACATTGCATTACTGCCCCCGGCGTTAATAATAATTATCACTTCTTTCCAGCACACTGGGATTCTTCCTTTTTACCATACTTTCTTAAGCCATACTTTATTAAATAACAGACACATCTTCATTCCAGCATGATGAAGCACCCCCGAACAGCACCACTACATTAAGCCCTTTACAGCTGCTGTAAATATGCCGTTGTGTGCTTTCAATAAAAAAAATAATAAAAAAAACTACAACAGCAAAACTGTCAAAAGAACTGACACAGTTGCTCCAATTTGTTTTACAACAACAAATAAAGGCTTTACATGTGTTTATCTTTATGTCACCTTGTTGGAAGTAACACTTGACATATTTACGACTTTTCACAGCACCTGAACGCACCAACAGCAAAATAAATCTGCCATAAATCTGTTTTCATGTTTGCATTTCGCATAAACACAGCCAATTAATAAATGTAATAAATTTGCATATTTCATGAAGTTGAAATTACTATAATTTTAAAGAAAGACAGTGGTGTGCAAACCTAACTCTCTGAAACGGTGCAGTTTTAATAAAATATGTCCCATTGTTGTCCTGTGGCTTCAGTATTACAAACAGAGTGCAATATATTCCCGGTTATTGGACAGAAAACCTAATAAGAAAAGCAATAAGAGAGATAAGAGCGCTGAATTTCAGTGTAAAGTCTATTTGGGGCGGAAATAGATTTCATAAAGTTCAGTCACGATGTCGCCCTCTGCTGGTTGACTTCAATTACTGCAGCCGTCGCTCAGTTATGACGTGGCTCGCATGTGTTTATCCAGCATGGTGACCTCCTTGGTGTGTGGATACAGCCGAGGCTTACAGGAAATGAAGATGAGTGAATGGGTAGCTGTTGCACTGTAAATAGAGTAAGTGAATTGTCAACCAGGTTTATTGTTATATTCATTTTGAGTAGTTTATGTCGCAGGACTATCTATCATTTATAAGGTTTCATCTGCTTTGAATTTGCTGGATATAGCCTTTAGTTTATGTATACGTTTATAAGTCATGTTGTAAAGTGGCAGAATGGCTTTGCAGATGCCCTTTGCTGGACTCCTGTTCATGCACAGACTGGTGAGAATTAGCACATCCACTCAGAGACATCTCAGCAGCAGGGACACACTTGCGAAGCTCCACAAATGTAGGAGGGAGATCAGACAGTTTTCAGCTGCTTCTGTGAGATGCAACGAGAATGAGGGAGACACCAGGCTGACCTCCAGGCAGGCACTGCTGTCAAGGAGGAGGCGACCACTGTCCCCCCTGGAGAGGATCAGCAGCCTGGTGCCCGAGGACGCCCTGAGCCCTGAGGTGATGCAGCTGAGGGAGCAGGACCAGCAAGACCCTGAAGGAGACACCCAGGTATCGGGCACACGTTGCTCACAAGAGGAAGGTGGACATGATGGAGTTCTGAAAGAGGATGACTCAGATGCAGCTATGGACGCAAACCCTTCAGAGACTCAGATGAGGGAAACATCTCATGAGGAAGAAGGGTTGACAGCACCCACACTTCCTGGGGAGAGCTTGCTTGTGTTTGGGGAGGTGGTTGTCGCTGAGTATCACAGGAAAAGGCACGGGGGGTTCAGGAAGATGTTCGAACTCAAGCCGGGGACACGCCTGCAAAGCAGCTGGGGGACAATCCGGCATGAGGACATAGCCGGGCAGCCTGCAGGTTGCTTCCTGAAGACAACCATGGGGGTCTCGCTCATTCTTCGACGGCCCAGTCTGGAAGATTATGTGCTGTATATGAAGAGAGGGGCAGCCATCGCCTACCCTAAGGTATTGTATTTGTGTGTGTGCCACATGCATTCCTGTTACAGAGTGTTTTCTCCTAACAGATGTTTTGTTTGTCTCTGTCTTTTTTCCCCAGGATGCAACGACTATGCTCATGATGATGGATGTCACAGAGGGAGACTGCGTGTTGGAGTCAGGATCGGGGTCCGGGGCCATGTCTCTGTTCCTGTCCAGAGCAGGTGTGCACCCATCATACCTCCATTGAAACTGAAGTTGAAGTGTAGAGTGTCAAAGCTTAGGTTTCGCATGTTCGAATGAACTGTGTGTTTTTGGTTTTCCCAGTTGGCTGTAAGGGCAGCGTGGTGAGTATGGAGATCAGGAAGGACCACCACACGAGAGCGGTGCAGAACTACAAGCGCTGGAGGACGTCCTGGAACCTGCGACGAGGGGAGGAGTGGCCCGATAACGTCCAGTTTCACAACGCCGACATCTGCACGGCTTCCTCGCTCCTCAGTGCTCACGGATTCCATGCGGTCAGTGTCTGGTTAAAAGGACCAATTAGATTTTGAATGAGAGAGTTAGATTTTGTGTCAGCGGCTTATTCGTCGGATGGATTCTGTCTGTTGCAGGTTGCTCTTGACATGAACCACCCTCAGCTGGTTTTACCCACTGTGACTCCACATCTGCACCCCGGAGCTATTTGTGCTGTCTACCTCGCCAAGTGTGTATCTCCGGTGTTTTACCGCCACCTTTCACACCAGACCCAACACAAGAGGCTAACTGGAGTTGCATATATTGAGCTTTGACAAAGTGCAGTGGCTTCATACTGTTTTGGAATAGTTTGACATTAAGGGAAATAGTCTTAATCGCTTTCTGCCTGACAGTTAGACAAGAACATTGCTACCTCTTTCATCCATTAAGTGTGACGCCACAGCCAGCAGCAAGCAGCCAGTTAGCTTAGCTTACCATAAAGAGTAGAAACAGGTGGAAGCAGGTAGCCTGGATCTGTCCAAAGCTCACTCGTTACATGTTAGATCTTATTCATGTACTCTGTACAAAAACTGAAGTGTAAAAAAATGGCACACTAAAAAACAGTCATTTTTAAATTTAAAATGTCAGAGGGATTAAACAAACTTGTCGATGCTGTTGGTTGGGTTGGTTGGGTTTACGCAAGACGAGAGAGATTGGTGAGTAATGCCTTTGTCATCCTAGCAAAAAAAACAACACAGCCTTACGTCCAGCGCATAACCCTGAGTAAAACCACAACGTATCATTTGTACAAATTAAATAAGATATAACTTGTTAATTTGTGAGCTTGGGACTGGTTAATAATTTTCTTTCAACCTCCATATAGCGCTGGGCTCGCTGTTTCCACCACTTTCCAGTGTTTTTGCTAAGCTAACATAGCCAGCTGCTGTCTCCAGCTTCGTATTTATAGTACGTGGTAGGGTTTTGCACTGGGTTAAGTAGCACTACCTCACTCCATTACAAGTTAAAGTCTAAGATTTAGTTTCATATTGGTTTATAATGCTGCTCTGTCCCCCTGTAACGCAGTATAACACAGGTCATCGACCTGCTGGAAGGGATTCGATGTTCGGCGCTCCCTTTGCTGTGCGAGTGCATCATGGAGGCTCCAAACCGACATTGGTTGGTGGCTCCGGCCCTCCGGAAAGATGGAAAAAACTGCGTCAGTAAAGCTCCGATCCTGGACGGAGACCAGAGGGAGGCGGGGGAAGCGTCAGATGAGACTGATGAAGGTGATTTAAAGTCGTTTGTGTTTGTCATACATCATATTCGGAGCTCTTCCTTTATAAGTTGTACGGTTATATTTCAGAAGAGATGACCACAGAGGAACAGCCAGCCTTTAGGAGTATTCCCTACATCGCCAGACCTCATCCTGAACAAATGGGCCACACAGGTCAGATAATACCACATTTCTAGTCCTAGTTTAACACTGTGTATATGATGTTGTAAAGAAACGCTCATTGTCTTTTTCATTTTCAGCATTCCTGGTGAAACTGAGGAAGATTGTGAGGTAGCTGTGCTGCCTGTGAGAAAGCCTGGACAAAAATAATTGTGACATATCAACCTGTTTATCTCCTTACTATAAATAATCTGAAAAATAAACCAAGGCCAAAATGTTCACTGTGGTGTATTTGTAAGGAGATGTCTACCTTGTAAATGCAAAATTAAAAATCCCAGAAAATAGATATTCAGTACATTTGGTAAATAATGGTCAGAATGATACACTGTAAGCTTACTGCATATTTCTGTCTACCCCAGTCCTGTAATGGAACCAAGTTAAATTAATAAAACCAGGTTGTCATAAAGACTCAAAAACACAAACAGGTTCAAGCTTTTATTCAAAACGTCACGAGGCAGTGTTGGACCATGAAACAGTCAGGCACATTGGCAACAATCCTAAAAACACACCCAGCTGAATCCCAGTACATTAAGGACATGTATCGCAGGCCAAACTATAATTTAGCCAAAATGTCGAACTCATTTTTTGACAGTTACATTTAACATCTGTGAATAAATAAGTGTGTCAAAAAAACAGAAGTGCTTCAGTACATAAATATCATAAATAAATAAATAAACACATAAATAAATATCAAGAACTCAGTGCAGGCAAACCAGGTCTTTGGTGTTCCACATCAATCTTTATATATTTTCATCACAGTATGATGCATGGAATTCTCAGTCACTTAAATGGTTAACTTTGTTCTGACAGTTCCGTGAATTCAGCACCGTGTTGACATTAAACACAAACTAGTGAGTTGAACTTGTGATATAGACCTTTTCTTCAGAGTAAAAGTGGCGTTAAAGAGGTGAGACAGCACCATGCAGATCAGCTCGGTCAGTGCTGCTGAGGTGGTGCGACGCTCTACTTACTGATCCAGTCCATGGAGGTGTCACATGTGGACACGCAGGGAGATTCATCTAACAAAGATGGAGGATAAAAAAAAGTAGTTTAGTGCAAGTGGAAATATTAAATATCTCAGACATTAAATTATTAGGAGTCAGACAGACGCTAGAATTAATCCTGTTACTTATTGTAATATTCAAGCTCCTGTTCATATTTAAGTTGGTATCACAGGATGTGTACAGCACCATCTTTTCCAGTTTCACCTCCGAGGTGTAATCCAGCTAAATCACATCTACACACAATCCAGCTTCCAGAATCCAAATTACGTCATATTGTCATGGAGCGAAGGAGAGAATCTGCTTCACACTATTTCAACTGCTGTTACACAATTGTTTATTTTTGTTAAAAATAAATCGTTCATCATTGCATTAATCTGTTTCATCTTGTTTCATTTTATCTTAGGAAAGAACTGTGTAGTCATCAATGCCTGAAGCCTCTAGTCTTTTCTGTTCTACATGTAAATGTATATAACTTTTTCGGTCAAACATGGTATCGGATCAGTATCAGCTGATGCTCAAAGCCACAGCATTGGGATCGGTATCAAAACTGAAAAAGCTGTGGTTCAGAAAGATTATTATTATTATTATTATCATTATTATTATGATGATGATTGCAGGTGGGTTGTGTTTCTTAATTTGACTAATTTACAGTAATATTTACTAATACGCATTGTCCCTGAGAAATACAAACAAAATGATTTTATGGATATGTGGACAGATAAATCCTTTATAAAAATAAATAAATCATATATAACACTCATTCTGACAGATATGATCATGATAACAATTTTTTAAGGATCAAACATTAGAAAAACATGTAGTTTGTGGCTCCTCCTGCAGGTTCAGGAGCCTCTTATAGTGAAACATGATACCTACCGCGAACCTCCTCAGCACAGCAGCAGGAGAAATGCTGCGCCTGGCTTTTAGTCTCCACTGTCTTCCTGCGAGAGGCTGCAGCCCTGGGTGGGGTGAACTCCAAACTCAGTGCAGAGGTGAATGGGTGTGGAAGGGCAAGGTTTGGGCTCTGCGCAGAAGAGCCTCTGGAGAGAGAGGAGGAGCCGGGACCAATATCTAATCCAGAGCCACGGTTACACAGGGTGCAAGAGACTGGAGAGGCCAAGGGCCCGCGGGGAATCCGAGTAAAGTCTCGGTCCGCGTACTGCCGCTGAGCGCCGCTGTGGTGCTCCGACCGCTCTCGCTGCCACACGAAGTGAGAAGACACAATGGCCATCACCTGGAGGACAGAGATACGGAGACACAGACTGAGAAATGTACACGCACAGCTCCATCAGGAAATAAAAACAACAGAGATGGCACTTTTGGCATTAAACCAGCGCTACAAAAACTGCAGTGTGCAGCACAAACAAGACTGTTAAGACTCCCAGAGAAACACCATTTATCAGTCTCCTCAGGCAATTATATGTGTGTGTACCTCTTCACAGCAGCGCCTGCTGACAGCAGCTCTGTACTCGACTCTAGCCCACAGCTTGTCCCGCTGCTTGAGGAAGCGAGGAAACTGCTTCCTCCAGTTCTTGCCCAGCGCCCATGGAAAGATCTCATATTTGCTCTCTTCGTCATCCTCCTCCATGGTATTGGCAAGATAACTAGAGATCGAGCACGAGCCAAATTTAGGGTTACAGTTTTTTTCCCCAGCTGTGGCAGTAAAGGCAGCAGCACACAGGTTCCTTTTTTGCTAGAGTATCAAAATAAAAAAGCAGAAATTTTCTGTCTTTCTTTGAAACTTACAGTGCGATGAAAAAATTCTTCCTGGTGTATTCAGCCATGGTGAAGCGGGCCCTTTTAAAGTACACAAAGGTCATGGCTAGAAGGTACTGATGAAATAGGGAGAAAAGTTGGAGTGAGTTAATCTGAGCATCTCAAAGCTTCAGAGAGATTCTGTCACTTTTATCAAATCATTTACCTTGTCTGTCATTTTACAGCAGCAGTCCATCCACAGAAAGCCATGGATCAGGTCATCATCTGTAACCAAACAGAAATATTTCAAGTAAGATTGATCATTCTGAAACCACTTCGTTAAAACACACTTATTATTGGGACTATTCGTTTACCAAAAAGCTTGAAGAACGACTCCATTTCCTGCTGCTGGATGCTGATTGTCAGTGACACGCTCTTCTTGACATAACACATCTCATCCCGACGCTGGCTCGGCTGGCTTTTCCCGAGCAGGCCCTGGGTGTCTCGACCGTTGGCTCTTTTGAGCCGGTGACCTCTTCTGATTGGGAGCAAGTTTGAACTGCTGAGCCTGACTCCAGCAGTTCTTGAGGGGGAAGTCTGGCAACAGCTGTGTGTGTGCTTCATCATGCTTCAGATGCTTAGATCATCTGCAGCGGAAAGGTCTATGATTCTGAAAGGAAATGGAGGAGAGGTATGAGTTATTCTGTGCACACAACATTGATTGTTCCTGAGCTTTCTTCTATTTTATTCATGAATTTATTTATTCATTTAGTTTGCAGAGGCAGATCCTTATCCAAAGAGAGGGTAAAAGGACAGAGGGTGCCATATGTTGCAGCCGTAGTCATGTGAGGTCGGAATAATCACAAAATTAGTTTCCAACTGGGAGAAGAACGCCCCCTCATGTCAGCAAAAAATGTTAGCATACAAGTTGCCAAGTTTTCGTCATATACACAGAAATATAGCACACAAAAGTAAATATTCGTTTGACTGTAACACATTTTTTAATTCACGTATTGCATATCAATGTTTTGCTCACATGTAATTTGTGACGCGATATTAGATTGCAACTGTTAGTTGCTGACCTCGATTAGTTAGAAAAGTTATTTACTTGCAGTAATCAGGGAAAGCAGTCATTTTTTTAAAATGCTCTAAGCAATAAAATACAACACATCTTCTTTGAAGCGTCCATGTTGTTTCCATATTACAAATGGGACCATACCAGGAGCACTTGAATGCAGCATGACTGAATGTGAAGCCCCTTTAGGAAAATCTGTGATGTTGGTCTAGATCTAAGTAAGTTAGCTTGTTTAGATACAAACATACAAAGTAAAGGGTTCTTAAAATTGTTTGTTTAATTAAAAAAAAATGTGGGAAGTTCAACTTTGTAAGTGATTTTCGCTAACGTTACGCCCATCTGAATGACAACTAAGTATTAAGCCAACTCTCAGCTGAAAGCAGACAAATTACAACAGTTTGCAGAAAGTTGTTTGAACCGTTAACTCAGTAATAAACTCGGCAAACAAGTCTTAAAGTTAAACTAACCTTAGCACTAAGACCGTGTCCAACCCAGTCCTCACCTCCGCGGCTCTTGCTTTTGGTTTCAGTCAATAAAGCAAAGATGAGCATTAGCTAACGTTAGCTAGCTTACCTGTAAAACCCGATGAAGAGGACAGATCGAATCGATGTTATTAAGACGTGTATCAGACACACAACGGTACAAAACGTAGTGGCGCTAAGAGCAGATGTCAACAATGTCTTTGAAAGCAGGAGATAATGCAACTATAACAACGTTTATTAAAGCTAAAAAGGTCATAAGTTATCAGTATTTACAGAGCACTGACCGGAGGTGAAGGGGGTTTGTGAACGCGCTTCAGGATCCGCGCCAATCGCTCAGCAGTTCACGTGCACGCGAGGAGGACCAATCCCGGACTTCTTCTTCTTCTTCTTCTTCTTCTTCTTCTCCCTGTCCAACCTCCAGCATGTATTCTATTAAAAATGTAAAAACACACATTACATATACACTCGATAGACACATCCACATGAAGATAAAACTACTATGGGATAAAGTACACATGGGATGTCATCATTAAAACAGTGGTTCTCTTTCCATAAAAATGGTAGTAACATGGTGGTAAAATCGCATTATTTTATTAACTGACTTTAGTTAAGATCGTGGAATGTGATTTTAGTAAGCCACGAGGTGCTGCTGAGACCAAATTAGGGTTCATTTAGTTGTATCACCACAATTTAAGAAGTAGAAAATTCACACTGAAAAATCAACTTTCCAAATCTCCATATAAGACATAGCTACTTAAAGAAGTAAGGATTCTTAGGGGCCCAGGATCAGTATTTTCACAACCAAAATTTCTATGTTTGACATTAAACATTGTTGTGTCTTCTAATAAATAGGCCTAACTATTAAAAATAGAAGGGTGGCCTTAACACTTGATTGGATTTGTTTGTTATTTTCAGTAACTTGTAAGGCTATAATATTCCATGGAACAACGTGCCAGACAGTCCAGGGAACACTAAAACCTTGATCTGCATATTGAGTGTAGTTTGATAGACTACAGAAGGTAAAATTATTAAAGAGCAAGCAGCTGTACTTTATGAAAATAGAGTCTGAAACTGGCTGGTTCTTTTTATTATTATTGCAAAACAATAATGCATTAAATCTCTTGTCAGAGATCACAAATACAGATATAAAATAAACAAAAAAGAGAGAAAAATACAAAACAATTACAAGTAGTTTCAATGATTGTATCATAAGAACATGCTGAGGCAAACGGGTTACATAGGATATGGATAGGGTAAAAATGGTCACTTTTCTGTAATGCTGATTGTTATTCTTTATTTCATGATCATGCTGTAATCTGATTCCATGAGTGAGGCAAAAAGTCAATGGCACATACAGAGATTGCAATGCTAAACGTCTGCCATACTTAAAGATTAAGTTTGTACCAATTTATACAATACTTGAGGAGACACATGAAATAAAGAGAAACTAAATGGGAGGATTTAAAATGTTTTCACAAACAAATGGCAGTTAACATATCTACACAAAATATAATGTTGCAAGTTATGTGCAAAAAAGGCAAACAATGTTTTGTCAAGAAGTCTTTATCACATCATGGTTAAGTGTACATGTTGACATTCTAATCTAACCTATAGAGCCTTCTAATACCTCAGTGTTGTTTATTTTATCTCTTTTTTCCCCTTTAATTAATTTGTATTATTTTCTTGAAAGGAAAGATAAACTACTATATTCTTTTCTATTTTTTATTTCAGTATCTACCACTGAGAGGCAAAGGTAGTTCAAGTTATTTTTAAGACTGGCTCACTGTTCCACTGCACTGATGCTAGATATAGACAGTTAAGAGAGGATCAGCAAATCACCAAAATAACTTACTGAACAACTGTATGACAAATGTATTAAAGCCTGTTTTTAGACAGCATGTCAAATGGAAACATTATCAATGTTTTTCAAAGCATCAGGGATATTTTTTTATATCATTACTATTAGTACCTGTTACCTGAATATAACTGCAACTGCATGAAATGCAATTGAAAAAAAAGCTTTTTCATTTATTTTTTCTTTTCTTTCTGCAATGGAAATGGCAGCTAAATGGGGAGATATTGTTTTGCATGCTATAAAAAGCCACCTGAGGCCAGCTCTCATTACGCAAATGAGCTTATAGTCTTACAAGCAGGTGAGTTTTATATGGTTTAACGTGACATATGTGCATGCTGAGGAGTTCACTGAAAGCCTCACTAATCCTTTCAGCTGTGTGTCCTTTGTAAGGTAGAGGAGGATGAGTTTCAGAGCACGCTACAAGGATTTTTTTTTTTTTTTTTTTTTAATATAAACATGACCATCGATCTGTGGATTTTTTTCCTATGACAGGTGGGAGAGATCTGTAAAATGGATGTGTCATTGTTTTGTTTTGGTAGCATCCTTGCAGGGAGGGATCTTATCAGTCTCGACAACCTCAGCCATCTGAAAATGACAGATACAGCAGGTGGCTGAGGACCTTGGCTATTCTTTGCATCATTTACTGCATTGCTGTGTTGGAGTCTCAAAGAAGAAACAAAAATCAGCTTGTATTTGAGAACATCCAGAATGGGCTGCACACCATCCAAAGGTAACCATTTTGGGGTTCTCGGCCCCACGAGGAAGGGGAGAATGCTTCCTCCTGCACCTCAAGAAAGCCCCAGAGATTCTCACCTTGAAGATGGAGAGAATCAAAATTCAACTGAATCAACAGATGGAGATACAAGGGAGAGGAAGGCAGCCGGACAAACCCAGGTATTTCAAAAAGAGGCTCAAATGACACCACAGAAAAAGAGACATGTAGCTGACCTCGCCCCTGAAGTAGTAAACATGGATAAACTGGGGAGTCAAGGAACGGACAACAACACAGTTTCACAGAGAAAAGACAAAAATGTTGACAAGCAGGATGGGACAGAGAAAAAGCCTGTCAGAAAACCTAAAAAAAATACCAGAGGTATTAAGGGGCTAAAGAAGAAAGACAAGGAGAAAGACAAACCACTTACAGAACAGAAAGTGGACTTCCCAGAACCTTTAGTAAAAGCTCACCAAGCTGCTTATGCCTTTTTGAATCCCAGCATAAACAAATATGACGCTTTACTAGGACTCCTGGAAGAAGCAACCCAAACACAGGTTTCTGTACAGACTATGGTTGCTTTTATGGCTTTACGCTATGAGGAAATAATTCAGGGACTGGAAGAGATGGCAGACGAGGGAGAAAAAGTTTTAAAAGAAAATGGAGAACATCTTGCTTGGCCAAGTCAAATGAAAAACCTCTCATCTTCTCCACCTTTGAAGTCTGGCTCTGCTAATATTGAGCCCCCACCGGATTTGTTGCAGCAGCTGCTTCAGTACACCACACAGAGAATGCGAAATGTGAGCCAGACTGTTGGCGGAATTGGGGACTCTGCTTTAGGGGAGGCAGTGGAGTACTTTGCCTCTGTCTCTGAGCTTTTAGAGGAGAAACTGAAAGTCAAACGTGCAGTAGAGACTAGGTTAATGCAACTCTTATCTCGCATTGAAATGGCCTCTTTGCGCAAGCCTGGGCCAGAGGATTCTGCTCTCTTTAGTGAGGACAGCGGTATTGGAGCTGAGAGTGAATCCCTTGCTGGATCTGAAAGACGCCATAGACGAGAAAGTTGTGCATCTACTGGGACAAATAGAACTACCTCTGTCAGTCCTTTGGGATACATCCCCATGGACATTAGGCAAGGAATATCAAGGCAAAAGCTTGCAAGTCAAATAAGTCCGAGTGTTTCCCTCACCTCACTCAACTCATTAGGTTCTACATGTACTATAATGGCTAATTACCACAGAGACTCATTGCTAGGATCAGTCTCTTTAGATTATGGGGAGGAAGATGACAATGATGATGAGGAGGATATGGACAGAGGTGTGAAAGATGCAAGTAGGGTTGAGAAAGCGATCAAATTCTTCACCCGTAGACCACGAACAACAACAACCACGCCGCCTACCCCCAAAGCGAATAGAGAATCCTCAAAATGTCGAAATGACTCTCAAAATGAAAAATGCTATAAGTGGTAGGATACAGTTTGTTCCATCACAGAACGCTAGTGCCAAAACAAAGACAGCTGGCAGCCCAAAAACCAGTAGACGGCAGTGGACGGAGGAAGTCGAACAATCTCCAAGGAGGCCTCAAACAACGGCACCTACTCGGAAGGCAGTGGTAAAAAAGACCCAAGTGACTAGAGAGCGACGTTCCCAGTCAGCAGAATCCCTGCGGAGCAAAGGAGAAGATCCAACTCTGCTTGAATTAGAAAGGACCCAGAAGGATTTAAACAAGAGGTTGCAGAGGATGAGTAAAAGCAAGGCAGGCGGAAGTGTTAAGAATCCTCCATCAAAACAAAATCAAGGAACCTCACCAGCACAATCTCCAGCAAGAAATCGCAAACAACCCTTACTTCAGAAGAACAGCAATCCACAACCACCTGATGACAAAGCAGGCCTTACAAGGCGCAATGCTAAAAAACAGGAGGTAGTTAGTGATGTGGAAGAAGATAAACTGAAGGACCAGAAAATATTAAAGGGTCCTATAAAAGCCACCCCACCCCCTAGCCCTCCTTCATCACCGCGACCATCTTCAGGCCTTTACAGAGGCAGGAACTCAGTTAAAAGACTAATTGATACCTTCAGTCAAGGAATAGAGGATCTAGATGGTCCTAAAGTTCTGGGGCCTCTCAGAGGAGTACGGAAGTGTGGCGTCCCAGTGTTACCTGGTTTAGGCAATGTGGAAGCTGTGCTTAGCACTGGGATAACTAGCTGTAGACCTGAATCCACTGCATCAGAGAAAACCAGTGACTTAGATCTGGATAGTCTTCCTCCGCCTCCACTGGAAGTGTTAATGGACAATTCCTTCGAAAGTGCCCAGAGTCTTTTAACTGGTGTAGCTGATGAAGGGGCTACCAAAGTCAGAAAATCACCTGTATTAAAGAGGGCTTTAGTATCTCAGCGATTGAAGGCCTCAGTTCAGTCAGTGACGGTGCTGCCAAGTAAAGGAGGCCCTCCACAAGTTTCCAAGATATCCCCCCTTGTTAGAGCAGATCAACAAGGTGCATCTGCTCCGTCAAAGGTCAGCCAACCAGATGTTCAACAGGAGGCAGACCCAAGTGGAAAGGAAAAGGATTCCTTGTATCAGCAAGACAGAAAGATCATACACCTAAGACACTCTTCAGACTCACAGAGATTGTCAACAAATTCGATAGTAACAAATCCATCTGCCAGTCAAGAGGAATCAGCAGACATACAAGATGGTGGCAACCTTTCAGTGCCTGGATCTAACACTACAGCGTCTACAGTGCCTCCTTCTTCAGTGGTCAGGAGCCAGCCACCTGCCACGCCACCCATGCATAAGGGGCGAATGTTACCATCCACACCTTCTGCACCAAGCAGTCTACATCGAAGACTTCCCAGTCCCCACACCTTCAAAAGGCAGCCTACTCCACCCTCTTCTGCGAGCCCCCCTGTTAACAGGAAACTCCCTACACCACCTGCAATTCAAGGGAGGCTCCCCAGCCCACCTGTTGCAAAACAGAACTCTATTTTAAACTCAAATTCATCCTCCTCCTACCCTTTCAAAGCACCGTCTCCACCAGCTTCGCCAAAAGTACAAAGATGGTCAAGGGAGAATAGCAGCGAAGACTTGTCTAGCGCTCGGATGATCAGTAATGCTCGTTCAGTCTTCTGCCCTGTCTCTTCCTCCCTGTTTGAGGCCCAGCCTTGTCCAGTTCCCCGACCCCCTCAAGCATGGGCCTCTACTGGGGTCTCTTTCCTCCCACGCTCTTGGGGGAGTCGTGGGAGGTTTCCTGTATCTATTCAAGGACCTCGACCCTTCATCCGACGTAGCCATTCAGAACGAAGGCCAAGTCTAAGTCTGCCACCAAGAACGCCAGGCATCTCAGTGGCTGAGACCTGTGGGAGTGAGCCAGCAATATACTCACAGGGGTGAGTGTTTACCATGTTTTTATGTTACACATCTCAAATCCTTATATTTGGCTTTTCATTCAGTCTTTTATAATGGTATATTTTTTAAGTACCCTTATTCCATATTTCCTGTAAATTTGCTGGTATGAAAAGGTTAATTTGTTTTTTAGAAAATATCCCGCAATGAGCAATTTAATTTGGTACTAATTGAGGGAAAATGGAGAACACTTTTAGTTGTTCTGAAAGAATTAGGAAAACTATGGTCATTACATAGCAAGTAGAAAACAGTATGTAAGTTGTTGTTTATAAGAAGCTGTTAAAATGCTGAAACAACAACAACAGCAACAACTCGGTAACCCAGTGAATGTTTATTTGTAAGTTAATGCTTCACAGTTGTTCAGTGTATGTTTACCTGCGTTAGCTGACAACTGTAGCACCTGACCATTTTCCCCATTTCCCAGTATACTACTGAATTACACAACCCTTTCCACAAAATATCCAGCTCCCCTCTTGGAAATTGGCAATTTCTGAAATTTAGTAGGAAAGTAGAAGACTTACAAAATAACATGTTACCAACACTACCTCAGTGTTGCATTGATGATCTTTCTTAAAAATGGTCAACACATACACAGCTTGGCTTTTAGACATGTTTTTATGTTTACCAAGGCAGACATATTGAACTCTTACTTAACATCAGTATCAACACTACTGCAGTTAGCTTTGAAGGTGACGGAAAATGCTGCAAAGCCATGTCACAAATATGGTTACCCATATACTGCACGTACACATTATATTAAATTATTATCACAACTGTCTCAACTGAGACATGATTGGGTCACAGATAAGCAAATTTAGTTGTCTCGAATACAGTATCTTGTTGAAATGTGTAACTGATCAGCTTGATCAGTTGAGTAACACTTAGATTATAAGAGATAAAAAGCCAGTCTTTTGAATCTCTCTGCATTTAATTGCTGCATTTTTTGCTGAATAGTGAATTAATTTTATACGTTGAGAATATCAAGGGCTATCCTGGCATGTTTTCTTCCAGAGTAACCGAGTAAACTCACTTCACTAACTAATCTCATACATGCACCTTCCTGTCTATAATTGACACAAACCCACCTGGTCCACTTCCCCAATTGCTAATGACAACATCCTCCATTCATTCTCATAGGCTGGACGATGAACCAACCAGGGACGAAGAACTGTGGGAGAGCCAGTCAAACCTCAGACCTACACTACGCTCTGCGTCACACCCTGACCTGTGTGTTGTTGGACAAGCCTTGCACAGAGACTAAAGGGGCCAATGAAGGGCCAGTGGGATTATGGATTAGCAGGCCTTGCCAAGGATTTAAGAGGACGGTGTTTATTTCCCTGTGAAGAGAGGGAGAGCTAATTCTATCCACTTTGCTGTTGTAACACACTTCCACAGTTTTTACAGTAAAGTGTGAGGAAAAGTGCACATGAACTGGCTGTGCATAATTATGCTGTTGAATTTATTTGTGCATAATATGTATTTCAGAGAGACATACATATTATACACATTTTTATGTTTACAGTTCATGGAACTCATTACTTGGCTTTGTGATTGTACTACAGATTCAGGGGTTTTGGAAATGAATCATGCTTCACACAAGCTTGTACAGTATTTTGCAAGTTTACTCTCAGTTCATTCAGAGGTTACATCTTAACAATTCAAAATACTGAATGTAGTGTGCCTGTGGCTTTATCTTATCTCAACTTTAATCGGTTTTAAAAAGACATAAAAAGACCACAACTATTAAAATGTGTTAATAAATATTTGAGTGGGTCCATTACTGGCAAAGTAACCATATTATTGAATGAACTGAACGTAACTTCATCACATCAGTGCCATGAACCATTCCAGGATTTTAATCTTATTGTAAATAGTTCTGTTTTTGGAAATTATTAATCCAAGCAATAATGTTATCATTTGTAATTACATATATGACTGTTATTAAGTAGGTTTTCAATAATTCAGTGAGATATTGTTTCAAGCAGGCAAAATAATACCACTCTCAACCAGTATTTTTAAGGGTTTTCAAGTTGTTGTTTTTTACAATTCGTTTATTAATAAAAAAGCATATACAATCATCAACACCTTTGCATCTTCTGTCATCAATTTCTAAATGTTTAATGTGTCTTCATTTTGTTAATAAATAAATAAATAAACAAACTAATTAGCCAATTGTTTTAAGGTCCAGTGTGTAGGATATAGGGGCATTTATCGGCAGAAATGGTACATATCATATTCATCACTGTGTTTTCATTTGTGCATAATCAACAGAAACTAAGCATTGTTGTGTTTTTGTAACCTTAGAGTGAGCCATTTATATCTCCTTAACATGTGGGTCCTTTTCCATGAGGTCTGCTGTTGTTCTACATTAGTATGGACAAACCAAACACTGGCTTTGGATAGAGCCATGCGCTCTCTCCTTTTTGCTACATGCAGTCTTCAACCTCACTGCTAGATGTCACTAAATCCTACACACTGAACCTTAAACAAACACCCAGTGCTTTACTTTCCCCCCCTAGTATGAATCAAGTGGTGGCATGGTGGTGCAGTGATTATCATTGTTGCCTTACAGCAAGAGGGTACCTGGTTCGAACCCAGGATGGGGGGCTTTGAACCCAGGGTGGGAGAGCTTGCATGTTCTCCCTGTGTCAGTGTGGGTTTTCTCCAGGTGCTCCAGCTTCCTCCCACAGTCCAAAGACATGCAGGTTAATTGGTGACTCTTAATTGCCTGCAGGTGTGAATGTGTCAATGAATCAAGCTCCAAAAACACTGGATGCCACAATACCCATGGTGCAAGTCAGAAGCACCATTAGACTCTGCCTAGTAAAGGCTAATAAATTCTACTCCACTTGTCCACCTCTCACCTCAAACTTTTGGAAGCTGAAATATTAGTTGAGTAGTACTCCAAGGAGGCGAGGAAAGTTTTTTTTGCCACAGTGCAACCTTTGGAATCTCACCCAACGAAATTATTAAGAATGCTTAAAGCTAATGAGGTCACTATGAGGTTTGAATAAGTCCATGGGGTCAGACACTGTAAAAAGAACTAATTTATGTAACAAAAATGAATCAACAATATGCAAAGTAAAGCTAAAATGTCATACTAGGAATATCCATAGTACCTCACAACAGTATTTCAGTCACCTTCTTTCTCTCCTTTGACAGTTGCTGCGGGCATAGGGCGGCAGTCCAATCTCCTGGTGGTGGTATTTTTCATCATTCCTTTTGTCCATGGCTTATTTAAATCCTGGTGTTCATGACATTTTAGCTTTAAGTTGCATATTGTGGGTCATTTTTTGTTAAATAAATTCATTGTTTTCATGGTAACACACCTCTGACCCTGTGGAGTAATTCAACCTGTGTGATGTCATTAGTTTAGCATTCTTAATAATTTCCTTGGGTGAAATCCACAAGGTGGCGTTGTCGCAACAAACACACTCTGTTACAAGAAACTTTTTTGGGGAAACAAAAACACACACAAAAAGTGTCTCTGCTAGCCTTTATTTGCTGACACTTGCTAACCAGAGGCAGGTGGCAATTCCTAAAAGTGATTTATTCCTAATTTTATAAATTCTTATTAGGAGATTTGTTTGGAAATTATTTTCGCATGCTGCAGTAACTGTTAGCCTCTAGTTCAAACATATCAAAACATATTAATTCTGCCTGTGTTTCATCCGTCGTATTTGCAAATTAGTATTTGTGGTCAGCAAAGGCTTATAGTGGCTGAGGCCTTCAAGCAGAACAAATCCATGTAGAGACACAGCTGAGCTCCCTTTAACAACAACCAGTTAAATTACTGTCACTGTTCCAGAGAAAAGGTGAACACAAAGGTCACCTTATTGTACAGGGAGAAGCGATAATTGTGATCTAGAAGTCCACTGGGCAGTGGTAATTGCAGTACAGACCTTTAGCCCACTGACAAAATCCTCAGTTGAAATACTGGACGTGTGTTGGCAAGATTCTGTGAAGCTGGAGATGGTTTGCTCTGAATTGTCTCTTGGGATCTTTCATGGAATTGTGTCCAACATTAGAGTATCCACTGATTCACAATCACTTGTCAGATGACCTTAAAACCAGAAGATCCACAATCATGCAAAGTGGTTCTCATGACGGATAAATAATTGAAAGTGGATTACAATAATGTCGGCAGCTTGTTTCAGGCTGATGAAGAGCCTAGAGGTGGAATTATTTCCGGTCCAGCACCTGTGACTGAGTGCTGGGCATATTTTCTGTTTTTGGCTTTTGATAGAAGAATCATGCATTATAATGAGGCTGCACTGAAGATTGTTCTTCCTACATTGAATAAATCATCTATTCCCTTCCAACAATTTAAATCAATAATGAAATAATACAACAATAGAATAATGTTGGCAAGTGAAGGCTGAACGTGATTGCGTAACGCGTTTGATGTGAGGATTAAAGGAAAGAATATATGATAAGCTTATGCCTGTTTACCACCAGGCACAAAAGGGGTTTCTTTCAGAATATTTAAATAGCATTAAAATTGAACTTGTAGCCTACAGTACTGCTTTACTTGACTGCAAGTGTCATTTATATCATCAGACTTAAACATAGTTATCAACAGAAAACTCCTATACTTAAAATAATTAGTAAATTCCAAGTATGTATAGGTAGAATTGAATATTGTACTTTTAATAACTCATATTTTCAAGGGTCAAGATATCTGAGAGTACTTTCATTTCACAGTTTTTAAACAAAGAATATTATCCTTTCATTTTATCTTCTGGAGACACTTCCCATTCATTTGCATTTCGCATTTGAAGCACTGTTGTGTGTGTTTGAGCTCTGACAGTTTTTGAAGGAAGCTGCAAAGATGATCAGCTCAAAACAATCCCGTTGATAAGTTCCCATCATGGGAAATAAAGCTGATAGATGATGAATACTGAGATGAATACAAACTCGCAGCCTGTGCACTGACTTGACCCTGGCAGGCACTCAGTCATAATGCACTCTCTGTACGTCAATCAGTGGAGCTGTTCCAAGGTGGCTTCTCTTCACATAAAGACTTCCCTAATGGAGCAAGGAGATGTGTTGCACTGCTCTCTGTGGAACAAACAATATGTTATGCAATGCTCAGCCTCTGTGTTTGTGTTGACAATCAAATGCACTGTGATTCATGTAAAAATAAACATGTATTCATCAATAGATACCTGTGTCATTGGAACATACATCCTTCTATAAGTTTTTAGAGTCATTATTTTGTTAATAAATGCAGCAAATGGTACCTTCATAAATTTGCTAAAAATAATAATTTGAATTCTACAGTACAATTAAAGGTCTACTGTGAAGGATTTAGTGACATCTAGTGGTAATGTTGCAGATTACAACTGAAACACACAAAAACACAAATGGCCCTATCTAGACCCAGTGTTAAATTTGTCTGGTCTGGGTTCAGGGCGTAAAATTATCACCCACCAAGCGCCAATGGCGGGTAAAAAATTAGTTTGGTGTGTAAAACAAAAACACCCACCCACCAGTGGCCGATGGAAAATTTTGAATTGCATGTGGGTTTTTTATGTGCTTCGACCATTTCCGCCAGCTGTGTCAGACTATTTTGACCCTCGCGGCTTATTGTACTTTGCCGCAAGCACGCCAAGAAACACAGAGGACAAGGTTGGATTTTCCTAAAGTTGGATTTTCATAATAAAAACGTAAGGTAAGTATTTTTGGTCAAACAAGGCATGATTTTTTTATTTGGCTGGTAAATTTTTGGAGGCCACTAGCCAATGGCAGATGAGGTAAGAAGTTAATTTTATGCCCTGTCTGGGTCACTGTAGAAACAACATGACGGACTCAGTGGAAGGGGACCGACTTTGTATAGGCCTATAGACATAAACAGCTCATTCCAAATAGTGAAAACACAACGATTCTTATGCCCAGTCCAAACCAAAGATTCGCGACGGGATGAGGTGAAAAAGGCGACTACTTGCAACGTGCCGTTCTGCAACGTTCACACCAATGCAACTAGACGAGATGGTGCATCATCTCTATGCAACAACTGTACCTCTGCTTCAACTTCCAGCTTTTCAGGCTTATTTTGTGGCTGAATATAATTTGTAACTTCTGAAAATGTGAAAAATGATAGTGATAGTGAGACACTGGCTACAGTTGCATTTGTAGTTGTGATGAAATGGTAAAAGTATAAAGAAAACAAGCATCAGATGGACTGTTTTAATAATGAATATGCCACAATAATACAAATAACCAGTGCCAATTAATAAGTCAATGAGAATGTGTGTGTGTGAAGGGACATAAGCACATACAGCGATCAGTAGCGACCCACTGTCTGACACCGGTACACCATGAGAATGGAAAAAGAGGACTCATCGGCAGTCATTTTGACTTGACCAGCAGACTCCACTACAGGTCGATTGGCTGTAGAACCAGGTGACTTGCTTTACGTCCCAAAACCAGCCTCTGTTGATCTGACCAGCTGAGTTGCAGGTGACACGATCAGCTGGCTTGAGTTGGGCTCAGACCGCTGCAACCTTTTACCGCCACTTTCTAAAACAGTTTCATCTAATAATACACTGATAATAACCTAATTATGAATATTAAATTCCATTTCTGCCTATATATCCCCCTAAATCCTACACACTGGACCTTTAATTGTACATTTTACACATTAAAATTCCAGATTTCCAGATTGGGCTATGATTAATACTGTAGATACCTAACACAAAAAAGTAAATGAAAAGATGAAAAAAGGTAGATGAAAGACTCTTGGAAAGTTCCTTAAAAATTCACATGACCTTTCTTGACCACCTTAAGGAAAGCTGATGATTTAAATCATGTACAAAAAATAAATAAATCAAACAAATATATTATTAAAATGACAGATGAGCCATTCCAGACACTTTTAACCCACCAATTCATCTGAGGGCTATAAAACACTCAAGAGTAGATATGCAATGCAGTATTAATCATTGAATATGCATTTTAATGACGATAAAATACACAGGAGAGAATATTGGTCACAGCAGCAGATGGAGGACTACAATAAAAATGCCATTACCATAACATTAATAACATATAGTCAGTGTAACTGTTGTCCTTTCCACCATCAATAAATTGTCCGAGAAATAACAAATCAACTTTTGCACAAAAACTTCTTTTAACTACAGCAACCCTAAATGAACTGCTGTAATCTGAGTGGTGGATGAGTAACTATCTGTCCTCAGGTTAACTCATTAAGCATCAGGACAGACTGCATGACGCCATGCCTGCAATGAAACCTGTTCACCACCAGAGGAGTATCTCACCCCACAATCCATCTCCCATCACCCCTCTGCAGTCATATGAGACCTGGTTAGGATGCACACACACACACACACACACACACACACACACACACACACACACACACACACACACACACACGGAATGCAAATGCAATGCAGCATAATCCCACTTTGTTTTTTTTTATATTTAGATTATGTGACAAACATGCACCATTATCTGTAAATTATCTAATGTGTCGGATGTTGAATGAGGAATGAGATGTGCTGCATCTGAGGCACAATTCTCAAATGAAAGGATGATGTGGTGGAATAAATCTGCTGGATCTGAATCCTCTCCTGAGGGACAGGAACACAAACGCGTGGATTACACCAAAGGAATTACACTGAATACAGTAATCCCCATATTGACGTGGGAGTGTTGACATAAGAATTTATTAATGGTGCTGGGTTATATTCTTTGTCTTCATTTTCCAACTCTATACATCTCAGTATTCCCTCAGAGAGTCAGAGAGAGGGCTTTGGATTCGTGCGTTGCTTTTCAATGGAAAATTACACTTTAGTTTGAAAATAGTCAGAACATTGACACCAAGCAACTTACTTTCATTATTATATTTGTAAATGAAGCCTCAGTGGTCCTGTATCTTACCACTGCCTGACTGCTAAGTAGGTTGATATATGTTTGCTTAGGTTATATTCTCGCCTTCCAAATGTCACCAAAGACATGCCTGTTGAGGATTAATGAGACATCACATTTGCATTTACATTTATAGAAATACATTTTGCTTGGTATGACTTTATTCTTTGAAATAAAACAATTCATCCACAAACCTCATAAATAAATTATGAATGCACACACAAAGATCACAATTTCTCAGCAAACATTAGGGATTTATGGAAAGCATTTTATTTTCATGCATCCACTTTTGACTCTGTGTGATTATGGTCTGCCAGTGTTCCCTGGTCCATCTTTCATTTATAGTTTCTTGGCTTGCAGTCTCAGTGGTACTGTGATAAGAGCACCCCACTGGTCCTTGTTTATTGCGTCTGAAAAAATCTAACGCAGAAGGCAGATAAAATAACAAGTGGTGGGAGACTAACAGCTGCTTTATGTGTTTCTAATTCAACCCTTTCTGAATTTAAGTTGTCTTTATTATGTAAAGGCTGCCATCGGGATCAATTGTTGGTCTTTGTTGGAGGGAAGAAATGGAAAAATTACAGTTTAGAGAACACTCGTACATGTAAAAATGAATTTTCCATTTATGTGATCTCATTTCATTTTTCTTTTGGAAGCTATGTAAGCGATGTGCACTCTAACTGGACTAAGAATCCACACCTTTTTGAAACATAGCTTTAAGCTCAATGCTAATGTTAGCATGCTAAGGTAATGTGCTAATTTGCTAATTAGTGAGCAGCTGATGCTAAAGAATCAGCTTATCAGAGGGCACCATGGATATCTGCAGCTTCATTCATGGCAATCCGTCTAATAGTTGTTAAGAGGAGTGTTAGCGTCCTGTCAATTTAATCCCAGTGATGTAAAACAAGTCTATTTATAATGCCGTGCAAACTGTACTTGTTGCAGAGACCAGTGCCAGAGACTATTAGCCTGACTTCGCCAGGCCAAACTGCAAATTCAAATTAGTCTAAAACTTCAACAACATTCAATAACAAATTCCAACAGGTGCTATCAGCAGCTTATCAACATGTGACCTAACCCTGAGCGGCCAATTACCAGTATAAGCATTTGCAGAAAATGTACAATTAATATACTGTAATTAATATACAGTCCAGTTCGTTCAATACTGACGCAAAAATGACCTTAATGTCAGTTATACATTACTGTTTATCTTGGGCTAGCGAACAATAGCTAACATTAGCCACCACAAGCTACTGTCATGGCCACTAGTTTTAATATTTTCAACTTGAGAAATCAGGTTTTGTGCATCATTTTTCACATAGTGAAAAACAGTATATAATACTGACCCTTGGCTTTTATTGTCATGGATGAGAAGCCAGTCAGTGTGTATTGAAATTACAGTTGAGAACAAACAAAGTGTCATAGTTGCTGAATTCAAATAAAATATACTTATGAGCTCCTAAGAAGAATTATGGCACCAAGCATTCCAGTTTTATCAGGACTTATGGGGATGGTGCATTTAATAATGCTAAATATAATAATGATTAAATGTGTACACTGCCCAGGGAGACTAGTGACCTGAGGTGCATTTTTTGTAGTATTTAATTTTTATTTCAACACCACAAAAGGGTATTAGTTTTTGTTTTTGTTATCACTGATTGGTCCAAGAAATAAATGTGTGGTCTTATTCCTGCTGCCTTGGGATGCTGGATGTACACTGCAAAATATGATTGCTATTCTGAAGGGAAAACTTGTCAACAGCTCTGGAGAGTGTCAGAACTGCAGGAAAAAACCAACAGTATGAGAAATACATCTATCCCCTCCTGGGAGACATCAATATTGTTTAAGCCCTCTGCATGCATAGCTGAATGGAAACAGTTTTCACTCCATTCAATAAAAAATATGAAATGTGTTACGTTACCACTGGAGGTAAATGATGAGTTAAATGATGTATTAATGTTGTTCATTATTTTGCTTTGTTTCTCTGTTAATGAAATGCAGCTAAAGTGATATTTACTGAATGAGTTCCTCTCATAATTGCCTACTCCACATTGTTATTGCATGTTTGCGCAGCCTGTCAGGAGGTGAAATCAACATTTGCCTTGCTCTCCAGCTTCTCAATGGATGTCACGGTTCCAACATTTGCATTTATTGTCTGGATCTGACTGGCTCACATCAGTTCACATAGGACAGCACCCGCTCTGGAAAAACAAACAGAGTAGATGCACAGACAGGGACTAGACACACAGGAAAACAAATTAACAATGACATATAACAAGAATATTAATTCTGATCCTGATGAAAATGAAGACATTTTTCCTCCCCTCTGGTTACCGTGGAAGTTAAAAACAGTTCATGCTAAATTAATGGATGATCCATTAATGTTAATGGTTAATAGCAACAGCAACACCCCCTTCAAACTCAACAACAAATTAGGCCTTCTTTTGCTTTCCAAAATAATCCATTTGAGCAATTTCTGACCCCTTTCATCTGCATGAAACTACTTGTCAATGCCTCACAAAAACCATCCATACTGTTAGTAGGGGACAGGACATGAACAATAGTCTCTGGTGTCAAAACGTAAAGCTTTGTATGCAGTGTTGCCAGATTTAACTGACACAAAATGGCCCAATCAGAGCCTTGAGCCCACCCATTCTCCAAGCCATCTCTACCTGCCAAAGAGAATAAACAAAGAGTGCTGTTATTTTCTGGCTATAGTCTGATAATGTCGCCTACATGTGACTGATCTTGTTTTCAGATACTAGCTTAATAGAACCAAAGCCCCCAGGAACAGTGACAGGCTTTGAAGCCAATTTGACAAAGGTGGCCAAACTGTGAAATTGCAACATCCAGGTCTGTCAAATGATGTCGTTCGGCCCAAAAAGACTTTTTCCCACACACTTAAATTTTCTGTAAATCAGTGGATAAGTATTTTTGTGCATGAGGCGCCCAATAAGTCAGTGGTTGGAGTGGACGCCCCATGTTCGTTAACACAGAAGCCATGGGCTTGATGCCAGCCTGCGCCCCCTTGCTGCATGCCATCCCCATTTATACACATATGTATTTTTGTTTGTTTTGAGCATCACAAACCCTGCAAAATGATAGTTTCACTATCAGGGTTTCATCTATTTGGTCTGATAAGATTAATCTAGAAGTGCCGCACATTAGAATAATTTTATCCCCATTCCCTTAAACACAAGTTAGCCACCTAGCCGGCAGAAGTCAGCTGCTTGGCCAGTGAAAGTCTTCAGTGTGCCTGCTCTACATGGCCAACGATGCGGGAGCAGAGTGAAAGATCCAGATAATTTTACAAAGAAGTCAAACATCTGGCTTCATGTGCCTCTAAGCAGCTTTCATAGAAATGAACAAGGCCCCGCCTCCGATGCTGTATCCAGTTCTCTACATCCATGATAAAAACAGAGATATCATCCTATTTATTTCATTCATGTTTCTTCCTGTCTGAACCTGGTGCATTCATTACCCACAGTGCAACACAACCAAAAACAGAGTTTAATGAAGGATTTGGGTGTGTCATGCTGGGAGCAGCCAATGTAGTTTTGAGCACCAAATAGCAAGTTAGCCAAGTTATTTGCTGTATGTCTAGAAACACGACTCCAAATGAATACTCATATTGCTTTGTGTCTGCTAGATGTGTAAATAAGCAACTGTTCAATCCAGGTTTAAATGAGAAAGAAAATATTTTAGAAGTGTATTTGTTTTACTGTATGCAACAGCACAGTTCCACCAGGCCCATTCTTGTTCAGACCATTAGCTGAGTGAGTCATCATTTGGCTGGAAGGTGTGTTACTATATCCAACAGACAAATTACATTTTTCAGACCATTTACCTGGATGTTCATGTTTCAGATTGGTCTTTTTAATTTTAACGTGGTTGTAATGTAGCATTTAACAGTGGAAAGCAACTCTGCACTCATGCTCCAACGAGTCCTCCAAAATGGCACCATCTATCACTGCAGAAGATCTGTGACGCAATAGCAAACCAAAGTAGTCTCTCCATCTTGCTGAGCTGGCCCAGATTCCATTCATTACACGAAATCCGAGACCAAAGCAAATACATAAGTCGGCAGTGTCTCTCTTTATCCCATTTACACAGCCTGACTCCTCCGGCTGGCTTACAGCGACTGAACTCTCTGGTCCAGTGGGGCCGAGGAAAAACATGACCTACCAGCTGCCATGGATGCCTCTTATCAGGCCCAGTGTGTGCCCAGCGCTGGTCCGAACATGGCAGCTCCCAGATAATACTATCTGATAACCGTCTGTGTCAAATGGCCTTAACCTGAAGGTGAGCTCCAGCTGGGCTGCACTGATGCTGATGCAGAGATGCAGAAAACCTGGCCTAATGCGAGGGAGGGGTGAGCATGGCAAGCATTCAGCCATTTTTGGCAAAAGGGCTGGCTCAGACATCTCATCTGCATGCCTGCGTCACTGAATCATATCAGATGAAATAATTTTTGTCCTGCGCATCTACTTTGTGCAAGATAAATACAGTTTTGACATTTTAGACGAATTGATGCCATTACATATGCTGCAAAAATGCTGTTACAGCTGTATGTAAACACATGGTCACATATTGGCAGGAAGTCTCCTGTATAAACTTGAGTACCTGCGGTGCCTGTGTGAGACTGTTGACAAGCAATTTACAGATTCAGCTGTTTATCTGTCAGCATATCAACATCTCCCAAAGTGGAAAAGACCAATTAAGTTACAGTTTTTGCTCTTTCGGAACTGTCATTTTTGCAAAAAAAAACTTCTGCACACCAACAAGCACAAAAAGACGAGCCAGTGAAACTTCAACCAGTGTTATGATGTGGTCGTAGGGGGTGCTGACAGTCCAAGTCGATGGGTAGCTGTCGGCCAATGCTGGGCTGCTGGTGGGCATTTGTTTTCCTGGTTTATATGGTGTGTCCTGCACCATCGGCACTAGTCGGCCCTTTGCCGGCACTTGCCAGCTGTTTTCTGGACGATTCAGCATGTTGAGTTGAGGTTGGAGCTGGCGGAGTGTGTCGGTGGGTGAAATTGCTCTTATTAGCAGTTCAGCTCAGTGCACCAAATGACTACAATTGAGAGGTCATGAGATTACACTCTTTAGCCACTGAGCTCTTTGGCAGAAACAGCTCGCAATTTTTAGTGCTAATGTTAGCTAGCGCACGGTAAATATAATTTGTTCTTTAAACATTGGCTTGTGTTGTCAATGCGTTAACTGGCTAACTAGCATCTTAAATCCATCCTGTCATCTTCCAATTTCCCTCTTTGAAAAAAGAATATCGCCCCCTGCTGGTATAACAAGTCATTTCCTCTCACGCAGATGTAGAACATACGGGCTAGTTGGCCATTGGCTATAGTCTTAGCAGTGCGTTCAGTTGCAACGTTCTGGCCAAGACACAGGCGATGTGAGGCAATGCAATACTTAACCTTTTGTGTGTTGATATCAGAAGAATTGAGACAGTTCCAGGATTAATGTCAGCAGTCAACCATCTTAAGCCACATTGCTGCTTGATGCAGTCACATGGGTTGCGAACGTCTGCACTGCCAAAATGACGTCACACCATCAGACATACCACTTCACAGAGGTCCCAGCGAGGGTTTTACCCTGACCCTAACCCATCCTACTCTGCTTTACTCCGACCCTGAAGGTAACAGGTACTAGTCAGTCGTGGAGAAGTTGGGCGGGTCATGCCTTCGCCATCCTTAGAGGAAAAATTTAGCGTCCTGTACGGCCGGTTTTCACCAACATTATTTAACCATTTTTGATGCAGATGGGTGGAGAAAATTAAAAAATGCTGTAGATGTGAGTTTTGATACACTGCCCCCCACAGTTCGGGAGAATAGCAGTTTGCCACGAGGACAATCATTCATTAAATATTCAAAATCCTTTACAATGATCCAAGATCCTCATCACGATTTGGTGTCAGCTCATATCCGCGTGTCTGTCTGTGAGGAAAAGATAACTTCAAGCTTTAGTCTTCTGCTTGATTTTTGTAAGGAAATATCTCGTTATCTGATGTTAGATTCTCCTTTCAAGCTAGGCTCAGAACATGTTTGAACTTGGGGATGAGAAATGATTACAGTTACAAGACCTTCATAAGATCTAGATAAGACCCAAAAATCACATGAGCAATCATTATTTTTTGCTAATATACGTAGCAGTAGTTAACGTAGCAGTGATCCATGAGGGTATTTCATTCATGAATGTGAGTGAATGGGGAGGAAGTGAGATGCTGCAACATCTTTGAAATAATGATTCTATTATGCAAACCATATAAAAAAAACAACAACAGAGGATCAGTCTTGGGCTTTCATTGTATTAATATGCCATGTGTGAACGTATTCTCAAGAGAAAATCCTCATACTACTTGCATATACCACTGTCTTTCATCTACTGTAGATCAGCTGCTTCTTGTTTTGTTATCTGTGTGCCCCCAGGCTCTGACAGTCTTTCATCTCTTAACAATGTAGCGCACACTGAGTCCAATGATGGTAATTTTTGCTGATTGCTTGCTTGGGAACATTCAAACTGGTTTGCCCCATGTGTTGATATCCATGGAAATGACTTGATTATTAGATTACTTTATTGAAAGTGTCAGGTAGACAGATGAGTTTTAGAGGTGTCAGGGACTGTACAAAAATGATTAGGGCTGGAGAGGATGTAAAAAGAAAAGATGATGCGATGTATTTTTTTTTAGCTGAATAAAGAGTAGTCTGGCTTTTTGAGAGAACAGAGAAGGGTCTTTACTTTTTTTTTTCTCATTTAAGATTTGAATTTCAGCCTTTCCTTAACAGGATTAAATAGTCACAAGTGATCACTATAATGTGGCCTTTATGTTTTTCAGTCAATGAGCTAACTCCCACTAATATGTCAGTTTTGATAAACATAGAGTATATCAGTTTTTATGGATATTCATGATTGAATACTATGTTTATATCTTCTCATGGTAGCTTTTCATGCTAAGTCCACTTATGCTATGCATATTGGTGGCTATTGTAAAACTTACTAATTTATCATCCATCCATCCATTTTCTAACCGCTTATCCTCTTGAGGGTTGTGGGGGGGGGTGACCCAGCTGACACTGGGCAAGAGGCAGGATACACCCTGGACAGGTCGCCAGACTATCGCAGGGCTGACACATAGAGACAGACAACCATTCACATTCACACCTAGGACAATTTAGAGTCACCAGTCAACCTGCATGTCACTGGACTGTGGGAGGAAGCCAGAGTACCTGGCTAGATGATGTCCAAAGCAAAACTAATCAAATTTGGAATAATTTAGTGACATTTAAAGGTGAAACATCTCTAGGCTGTAATTATAACTTGCATATTTTTTTTTTAATGAAAAACTCTCTTGATTATTTTGATTGGCGGACCCTTACAGACATAAGATTTCAGGACTGCTTCAGAGGTAAGGATTCACCACTTTATCTCGCCTCTCCTCACTATGCCTATAAATCTGAATTATACAACATGCTTTGGTGCTCATGGTTTCTGTATATTAAACTGAATGATTCAACTTCTGGTAATGTCAATTTGATTAATGTCAAGTTGTCATAATCAAGACAACCCAAACAATGTCAACTTGTCATTACAAAAACCGAATGCATCATGTTCATGACAGGTTCATGATGAAAATGGTACCCTCCAATGTTGAATAGGTGATTATGGCCCTGCAACATCTTAAAGATGGCTTTTTTGTTTATATAGATGTCTGTTTTGTTGTTATTATTATTATTAGTATTTTCTTTCAGAGTTTGTAGAGTCTTGTTTTCCTATTTTTAAATATGTCTGAATTTGCACTAGATGACTACTGTATGTCCAGTATAACAAATAAAAACTTAAATGTCAAAACACTGGGGAGTCTCTTGCTTTTTAAAAAGTGAAGCACAAGATAAAGATTCAGCCCCTGCCCACACACCAGTAATTTTTGTACAGTCCCTTAATCATTCTAAACTGTTTTTAATTGAACACTGGAAAGCATACACTAAGCAAGAAGATACTCGTTATAATGTGAAATGCAGATTTTTTTTTAATTATCATATGAGTCTGAGAGTTAAACATACTTCATTCCTCTGCAGTTGTATAAGTTACATATCAGGTCCTACAATTGTTGAAAGCTCAAAGCTGGAATATTAAAATATTAAACCGCATTAAATTTGATTTCTATGTAAATGATACTCATCTCCTTGTGTGAGAGCCAATCGTGTATCACCATCATGTGGGAGAATTGCATGCTGTGCTCCTACTTAGATAGCACTGAATCATATAGCTTCTACAGAGAAAGCAGGGCTGGGCACATTCAGCAGCCAGGCAACTGTGAACACACACACTGAGTTGACGAGATTGTGGCTGAATATTGTTATTACAGTGATGCGAGGCTGCTGCAAATAAACGAAAATCTGACCTCAGAAAGCTTCTTTCTAACTTATGGAATATGTGACTTGTTTTTTTAAAAGACGGTGCTGAGTTGCACAGGTTTGTTGGTACAGTGTTCCCAACAAAAGCCTGCAATATACTGAGCCAGTGTTGAATTTCACGGGTAATTTGCATATAGATAGCACAATCGAAGATCTGCAATGACATGAGAATTTGAATTTCTAGATTGCTTAAGTGTCAAAGTGATGATTGGATGAAAACTGATGATTAACAGGAACAGGTTCAATCACTTGGCTGTACGATAACAAGCAATAATGAACATAAATACCAGGGAAGGGAAAGGGAAGGGCAAACAGGTCAGCTCTATTGGTATTCAGAGCAGGGTGATCGAGGAATCCGCACATAAGAAATAGATCTCTAAGCTTAAAGATGCCCTAACATCCTTTAAGACAAATTTGTGTGTGTGTGTGTGTATGTTGTATGGGCTATTAGTTCAGAGCGTGTGCATACATCTGTGGGCTTTGTACTGACTCACTGCATGAAGGCTGGGGTCCCAGCACAGCACTGGCATGCTCTGCATCTCAATAATACCATTAGCATTCAAGGTCTGTAAACTCTGCTGGACTAAAAATACTGGCAGACTAAGAGTGCGCTTGATTAGACAGATGCAGATACAACAGTTTACTTACCTGTTTCTTTCTTTCTTATAATAACATCTATAGGTACTTATCTGTATAGAGTGAAAAAGGCGACTTAGCTTTGGCATCATGGATGAGCTACATTATGCTTATTTTAACACTGTGGTAGTCTCAGTGGTTTTACCTTGCAGGAAAATGGGTGTAGTAACTTTCCTGTGCACCGGGTGGCAGTGTTAGCAAAGGGATTCTTGTCATGCTATCTCACACTTCTTAAATGTTGATGATTATTTCCAGGAAATATTTTTCTGCTCACTCCTTTTTTGCTGCAACTAGAGGCAGATATTAACCTGCCCGTTATAAGGATATCATAAGCAAAGCCAGAGACGGAAGTTTTGCAGGTTTATAACAAGATTTTATCATTAGGCACTCATCCATCAACCACATATTATTTTTAAAATTGATGTGCAAGACAGTCAGCAGGTGGTAAACAAAAGAAGCTTGCATGTGCAGCATCATCAATCCACTGCTCGAGAGCACATCTTGAGTTGTCCACAAATGCAGTCAAGAGCAAATCTGCAGTTCTTCCGATGCGGTGTTGCAGGAGCCTTTGTGAAAGGTCAGGTAAGCAGCTGTGACATTGTTCTACTCACCAAATGTCACGATGTCCCAGGGGTCGATGTGACTGACAGGGGGCCTTATCTGGTGGGATAACACCACTACTGGTGGAGGACCATGCTAGGTGGGAAGTGGGAGATAACGGGTGCTGTGTCAGTGGTTGGAGGCTAATCATTTGCCCCAGTTTTATGGTGCACTATCAGACCACATTTTGTTTACTAGTATAATCGGTATAGGTTGATATTGGCTTTTTGACATTATAGTCAAACTTAGTCATCACCAAGGAAGTATGCACACTATAATTTAAACAGAGGGTGAAACCATTTCTAGACATATTGGTGCTAACAGCATCTGAAAGGCCCTTAGGTCCCCGGTTGACTAACATCTTAGGCCATAGTTCCACTACTATAGCATAGCTCCACTCAATCTGAACCACTCTTTTTTGGTTTTGCACTAGCAAAATTTGTGGACAATACCTGGAACCTTGTACTTTTTTGGTAAGCTGAGTCAATATGACAAGGTGGAGTGAAAACACTGCAGACCATTGACTGGTCAGAGACAATCATCACTAGAATCATCACTAGCGGGACACACTGCATGGACCTGCCATTTTAAATAGCCGAGCTACCATCAATATGGACTGCAATTTTTTTATTCATATATATATATATATATATATATATATATTGTTTAAACAATGCTCAGTTGGTCAAGTAAAGTGTTGCTCAAAAAGAAAAGTATCCCCACACCATTACACCACCACCAGAAGCCTGAACGGCTGATACAAGGCAGGATGGATCCATGCTTTCATGTTGTTTACACCAAATTCTGACCCTACCATCTGAATGTCGCAGCAGAAATCCAGACTCATCAGACCAGGCAATGTTTTTCCAATCTTCTGTTGTCCAATTTGGTGAGCCTGTGCAAATGTAGCCTCAGTTTGCTGTTCTTAGCTGACAGCAGTGGCACCTGGTGTGGTCTTCTGCTGCTGTAGCTCATCTGCTTCAAGGATCTGTGGTTCATTCAGAGAGGTCTTCTGCAGACCTTGGTTATAATGAACAGTTGTTTGAGTTACTGTTGCCTTTCTATCATCTTGAACCAGTCTGGCCATTCTCCTCTGACCTCTGGCATCAACAAGGCAGTTTCACCCAGAGAACTGCTGCTCACTGGATATTTTCTCTTTTTCAGACCATCCTCTGTAAACCCTAGAGATGGTTGTGTGTGAAAATCCCAGTAGAGCAGCAGTTTCTGACTTACTCAGTCCAACCTGTCTGGCACCAACAACCATGTCACATTCAAAGTCACTTAAATCACCTTTCTTCCACATTCTGATGCTCGGTTTGAACTTCAGCAGGTCGCCTTAACCTTGTCTACATGCCTAAATGCATTGAGTTGCTGCCATGTGTTTGGCTAATTAGCTATTTGTGCTAACTAGCAGTTGAACAGGTATACCTAATAAAGTGGCTGGTGAGTGAGTGAACATTTCAATATTGGACGGTCACAGTTATGCACCATTTAAATGAATTTCTCCAGCCATGCAGAAACAAGCCCTAAAAGCTGCAATAGAATTTAATTTTGCTCAGACATTAACTTCTTATTCAGTGTAATGTAACCCAAAGAGTTAGTCCTCCAGGAACTGTTGCTGCAAGGATTTCATTATTTTGGCTTTGAATTGAGAGTTTTAATGGACTTCGGTATAAGAATTTTTCTTTCCTAGAAAGTACAGTTCTGGGGGAGCGCTGTATCCTTGAAAGTTTCTGTGCACAAAAATACCAAAATATAAAATAGTAGAAAAATATAAGAACTACTGGCAGCGTCAATACTAGATTAACAGCAAAGGTACTAGCCCTCAAGGTCCTTGATTGAACCTAGTAACACATTAATGAACAGTGATTCATGCAGAGCTGGATCACCAGCATCTCCTCCTCCTCCTCCTCCTCCTCCTCCTCCTTCAGTTTAACAGCTTTACAGTAGCTGTCAACCCTTTGTGCTTCTTCTGTTTCCGCTCACCTGTAGTGTCACTGTTAAGACAATGCTCCAGTACATGTGACTTCCCTTCACTGCTCTGCTCTGTGCACTCTCACGACACATTCAGTCGTTTGCATTTAAATCATGTCTCACAACTGAATACCTCACAAGGAGGTAAAAGAGGAAACAGGAAACCCAAAAGAAGTAATTCTCTGGTGGTTTAAAACAAATGATGTGAAGTTCTTCGTCCATTTTGTCTTCTTCAAATAATCCGTCTTCAGTTTGAGGCAGTGATTCAACCTTTAGCTGTATGGCTCACCTCTACCCTCAGGGCATTTAATTGATATCAAGCTCTTGGGAGGTACACAGCATTTTGTTGTCATGCGGTCCCTGTGGATACCTGCAAGACATACAGCGCTTTCAGTTTCTTTGACTCCATCCTGTAAATCTGGACAATATATAGTGTATGTCAGTCTTAGCCAAGAACGTGGACTGTGTCTCTGTTAATTGTCTAACGTGTTCAATTATTAGATGTTGAGATCTTATAATCACAGTTTTAAGGCTTCATTATTGGGTTTATTTTGTCCTTGGGGAAAGTGGAACAAGGGATTTGGCTGATAATTCTCTGTGGGTGTGTCACTGCAGGCAAACCTTCAAACATTACAGTTATTTGACCTATTGTTACTATAAAAGTTCTAACTGGCGCAGCTTTAATGTTGTTATTCTTATAAAATAGCATAACCTTATACCCTAACAGTGTTAGTTATGACACGTCTGAATTGGTGTTGTGATACCACACTTCCAAATCAAGCGATCAGAAAGATGCTCATTTGAGGATAGGAGGAAGAAGTTCATGAATACACAGCTGGTGCTTAGTGAAATGAGTTTCAGTTAATTATGCCTTGGATCCAAATATAAGCTAAAACAAACTAAGAAAAAAAATAAAAATAAGAGCAACTGCCACACATGCTTTTCTCATTTCAGCTTTGTGTCCTGATCTGACATGTTATTGACTATTCAGCTCCTGTTAGTGATGATATCTGCCTCTATCAACCTAAATGTAGAAATGTATCATTATAAAGTAAATGTTGATTGCACCATGTAACGGTTATAGAATTATGACACAATTGGCGTTTAGGTTGGTTCCCCATAAGCCTCGCTTTCACTTCGCAATTGACCATTCACTAAATCTCGCCCACAGACACAGAGTGGCCAATCATAATGTAGCATCTGGTCGTTTCAGTCCAGGGTCTGACAGCAACACAGATGTGCCCCATTGCAATAGTTTCAGATTTCCTGCATTTTCAGGCTGGTTTTGCGGATTTGTGTATTAATGATACTCGTTACCTGGAGAGGTTGGAAAAAGATATGCCTTTCTTCTCTGTTCCAAAACCAAATCAAACCCTAGAAAGTGTAGGGTTAGCTAGCTAGCTACTGAAGATATAGCCTGTATACACATGCCACTTTTGCTTTGTAATGATTATAACACTGAAAAAAGACAGACCCTGCTGTACAGGAACCAGTGAAGGGAAGCAAGGAAACTTTGCTGATATTCAACCAGCTCTGTGTCATCATATTGTGCGCAGATGAACGTTGTTTGACTCCAACTGAAGATCCCTGCCCGTCTGGTGACGGAAGTCCAGATGCTGGCAGCAGCACAAGGTGAAGCCAAACACCGCTCATCTGCACACACCACAATGCCACACAGCTGGTTCAATATAGGCAAAGTTTCCCTTTATATTCATTGTCTTCTGTGGCGATCAGCAGTGATGTGGTGGTTCACTGTGATCTGTAGCCTATAGTTCGGCAAGGCCAATTCTCTCTGCCACCAGGTATGACCCCCAGTACTGGAAATGGTGGATGGCCAAACAGCCAGAGTAACTATGAAAATAGTAGCTGCCAGGCTGTGTTGTCTGTTTCCATTTCAAATGCATCTACCAGCTTGGCACAAACTTTTAATTAGAATTGACTTATTGTGTAGGACTATTCTCACCATTCAGCAGTATGGAAAACTGCACCTTAACCATTTCCCAAGGAAATTGCTTTTCATCTCCCTTTATTTCTCATCAATTATTGTGGAACACTGCCATTTCTCCTGAGTGTGATACTTGCCTGAAGAGAAGCCATTTCTTGGAGCTTCATTGAAGCTGAAACAGCCAATACCTGTGAGATCTACAACATAAAGGAAAGACAGATAATACCCATTTGCAGATGGGCAGAGATGAATATGTAATTTCTATGATATGCTCTTCTATTGTTTGCAGGCTAAACACCTCCCTGCAGACCAGCCTGTGGGATTTTTTTTTTCAATCAGAGTCAGGTAATTTCATAGAAGCAAACATCAAATATTATTGAATTACAACAAGGATAAATTGCAAAGATCTAAATTAATTAGAATCATCAGATTAGTAGTAATGCTTCATCAAAGCCCTTTGGAGTTAAGTGTTTGATAATGATTCACATAAAGCTCAGCAGTGCATGACTACACTTGAACCAATGTGTAAAAGTTAAATATTTCAGGTGGACCATGGGAATTACATCAATGAATTGACTACATTTCTGTTTGTGAATGCTCAGAACATGTTTGAACCCCAAAACTCTGAATCCAGGCTGTTAAAATAAAAAGCTCAGGTTTACTTGAGGTCAAAAACAGGCAAAAGTCAAAAGGCAGGCAGGGGAAGTGGAGTGAACTTATCCAATAGGGATCAGGTTAGAGAGCAGGAGTCCAGAAGGCAGGCAGGGGGTGTTAACAGGCAAGACTCAGGCAGCCGGAGGAAATGGCTGGACCACTAAGGCAGAAGCACAATAGACAGCCTGGCAGGAAATGAATAGAAATGGGCCAGTATGCATGCTACTGGGCTGAATGGGTGTGCAGGTGGGCGGGGGGAGGTTAGGAGATGAGGAATGGCGAAATCACAAGGGGTAAGTGCAGGGCAGGAAGGAGTGGCTGGATCTGAACTGACAGGGAGTTAGTACACGGCAGGGGGAAAAACGGGGGGAAATGTGAGTCGAGGATTTGGCTGACACTGTGACAGTATTCAACAAACAAAATCATTCCAGAAAACAGGGAAAGACAACCATAATAAATTTCCCTTATGACATTTGAAACCCTCCCCTCTGTTTAATGTCAACACACTTAAAACATTCCTCAATCACAAATGAACCTCATCGAAGATGATTAGACGAGATGAGTTGTGTTTCCTGTTCAGTGTGCTCTCCCTGTGCCCTCTGATCAACCTGTAATCCCTCAGTTTGAGACACTCTCCCCAGGCAGTATCTCTAGATACCTTTCACAAATTAGTACTTGCCACTAAACCAACTTGCTGGCTATTCTGCACGCTCAATGCCAAGCTCATTATGGTCCTCCTCTGTTCACTCTCATTAATACTTCTCCTTTCTCTGGTATTGTGCCCTCAGCCTTTTAAAGGAGCAAAGATTAAAACCCTACTTATCCTTGTTCCTGAAATCCTTAACAATCACCATCTCAAATCTCCCTTCATCTCTAAAGTCCTATGAAGACACTCACTTAACTGATGACCTAAAGAGGGTTTTCTACAGATAAGATCTTGTGTGCAGTCTCCCATTCCCCCACAAAATTTGCAAGTTTCAATTTGAGGTTATCTGTAGACAAAAAATCAGATATCGCAGAGGAAAGTAAAAGCAGTTGTGAGGAAAAAGCACAGCTGCAGCTTATCAGAACACAGAGAACGTGACGGAAGGGCAGAGTTCAGATTCTCCTACGATGGGCAGTTTTAAAACAAAAAGCATAAAATCGATGCAGCAGAAAAAGGCTTTTTTTGTTCATTGCATTACTCTTCATGTCAAATCCCAGTGTCTAAATTAACCATGACAGCTGACAGTTTAATCAGTTAAGATTTGGGTGTATCATGCTAGGTGTGGCTATTGTAGTTTCAAGCCGCTAGCCTCATGAAGAGGGGGCTGCAGAGGTCTAGAAAGCTCACTTGTGTCTAACTCCATACCACCAGATTTTTCAGATTTTTTATTTTAAAACTTGTAGTTTTCAACCTAACTGAAACTGAACCTAACCTGAAGCGACATCACTTGAGGCAGTTTATGAGACTTCACACAGCTTTTCACAGCAGTAGCACTCCTCAACACCTGTAAACAGACTTTGTTGTTTGAAATCAGTGCACCCATTTTGAATGTTATAGCCCACTAAATGGCCGTTATTATCTGTTACGGTAAATGGATTGCACCTTGCGCTACTCAGTAACCACTGACTCACACACACTCATTAGGGGTTCAGTTTGGGGTTTGGTATCTTGCCCAAGGATACTTTGAGGAGGAGCCGGTGATTGAGCTGCCGATGTTCTGATTAGTGGACGACCCCTTCTACCTCTGAGCCACAGCTCACAGTTTCATTAGATTTAGGCACCAAAACTACTTGGTAGGAAAGGGTCATGGTTTGGGTAAACATACTATGGTTGTTAAATTAACGTAGGTACATCCATTGAAATAACTTAACACTGACTTTCAGTTTCACAAAGAACACAACCTTCTGGGTGAAAATCCTGTGTTTGTTTGACCCGTCCACCACATTGATGGCAAAAGAGAAATAAATGCAGTTATTGGCGGTGGATTCCCATTTGTTATTATGAAAGTTACTCACTAGCGCATGAAGCCAAAAAAAAAAACCAAACAAACAAAAAAAAAAAAAGAAGCAATTTCCATGGTATGAAATTACCCAGATCTTCTACATCATAGGACCCATAGAGCAAGTGCAACTGAGACTTACAGCAGCACCTATGTTATCAGACCGGACAGATCACATCCCAATAGTTAAATAAGTCATCAAAAAAAAGAAAATCCACTGATTTACAGATGTCTCTTTCCCAATGTAAATCTATGGGAAAAAGTATTTTTTGGCCCCATGGCATCATTTGATGGGCTCGGAGGTTGTAATAATGTTTGGCTAAAGGTTGATGCATACACACACTTTCATTCTTTATACTATGTCACCAGACTTCCTTTGCTTCCATCATACTTAAAAGGACCACAAGAGGTCTGACAATAAATGTAATATATGAGCTAGATGGTGCGTAATGCAACAGAGTAGGAAGCAGAACCAACATCACCCCACTTCACCGATGCCATTAAATTAAATCAGTTTGCCTAGGTGATGGTGCACTCATGTCAGGATGCCATTAAGTCATTCATGCAATACAACACCAAATATTGTAATTATTAGCAATGGATCTATTTCTGAGACTGAGCTGTTGATGACACTTTCCTCAGGAGTCAAACTTTGGCTGTTTTCTTTCACAGTCCTAAGTTGGAGAAAATTTAAAGCATAAGCTTGTGGAAGTTATGAACTTGACCACATTTAGTGTGTTTTCACCAGCGTGTCCTCAGCCCTGGAACAGCAGAGAACAAACAGGAATAACAGAGGATGGCGTAGCCTTCCCCAGGGCACCGCTCTGTACAACACACACAGAAACAAACTGTAAGTTTGGACGCTCCATTTGACTCCAAGCTTAAACTTAGATGTGTTTTGTAAATAAATTGACACCCACTGATCTGCAGTTTTGTCAACTGCATGCCTGTAAGACATGACTGTTCGCTGTTTGTTTTCTGTCTATGGAGATATTGCCTGTGTTGGAGCGGCTGACTCTGAGAAAGTGGTGACTCGCGGACAAAAGAATGCTTCAAATCTGCCATGAAAAGATGAATTAATTCATGAGTGAGCCTCCGGAGAATTCTGCTTTATATCAAAGAGTAAATGAGAACAAATGTGATTAACATTTCACTTAATCTACAATATAAACATCAACATGTTAAGTTTGCAGCACAGTAGAACGAGATTAGGCCACACTATTAAATGCATACTGTCAGATTTTCCAACATTAAAAACCATACTCAGTGGTATCTCTAACTGAGTGAGGCTACAGCAATGCCATGGCCTAATCTGTTTATTAAAATATCAGACAGGTTTACAGCTGCTCTGACTTCAGCTGGTTGATCTTTCAGGTAGATCAGCAGCATTTCACACAGTGGAAAGCAAAGAGCCCAGTCTGAGATGTCAGATAATCCCACAGCAGAGATGGACTGTATTAGTTACAGATAACATGCTTCATTTCTCCGTCTGGCACCGTGTACCGATGGCTGTGAAAAGGACTGGCAAGCTCTGATGGCAGGTGCTGCCAAAATGACTCCCCATGTGACCTCACTATGTGAGACAGACAACTGCTGCCAAACCCAGAGGTAGGGTCCTCAAGAAGATGAAGGGAGGCAGCAATAGAGGCATCAGCATGTAAAGACAAATACCGGGCTTTCAGATATTACTTGGACACAGAGCGTATTTTAGAGACATGCAAATATTTGTGATGGCAATAAAAAACAAGACTAAGAGTCTACAGCCATGACATGAATAATGACTCCTGTCCATCGAGAGGAAAGAAGAAAGTTGGATGATGTTATTATAGAGCAATAAAGTCCACAGAACGAAGAAGTCAGGGTGGATGGATGAGTCAAAATAACAAGGGACTTTGTCACAGGGCACTACTGTCCTTCCATGATTGTTCCCTAACATTAATCAAGTTATTATCATTGTAAACATAATGGCAAGTCATCATTTTCATTTTCACTCAATTCAATATACTTGTAATCTTAACAAGTTCCCCTAAACACAATCAAGTTGTTTTTGTTCTTAAACCTCACCAAACCTCAACCACGGTGTTGTGACATCATAAAAAAAATGTATTTTTCAACAGTGATGTAAAAGATTGCTTAGCACAGACAGATGATGTCTTGCTGCAGGCTGTTCTCATTCATTGTTTGTACTTATACCTATGAAAAGAGCTGCACTACAAATTATATATAACCCATGTAATTGTGAGCCCGGAGGCTGTGATCATGTGACATATGTGCTGCAGGCAGTCCTCCTTCATACAATGGGAGCAAAGGAGTATGTCACGCCATGCAGTGATATAGAGAGATACTAAATCTGTGTAGTGAGAGGGGTAGGGGTGATGGATAGGTGAATCAAACACAGGACTTACACCCAAGAGACTGGGGTTCAGGTCCTGCATGAAACCAAAAGTCAACAATTAGTTATTTTAAGGTAGGTATGTAATGTCACATTGTCACATTACAATAAAGGATTACCTTACTGCACAAATGACCGTATGTAAAATCAATTACTTACTGCATGTTACGCTGAATTCGTGAAAAAACCCCCAAAAAAACCCAACTGTTTTTCTCACAGGCTCCTTGGTGAATGAAGAATCCAAAAACTGAGCGTAGCGTTAGTTCAGGCAGGACACAATGTCAAGCTCAGCTACATCAGCTGATCAGCCCAATCAACTGATGGAACAGCTGACTGATGATGACATGATTCCTTTCCATGCAACCAACTGGCAAATCTCATTCAGGACGCCCCATTTTAAATACTTTGGCCTGCCTACTGTTGCTGCTTCCTCTGCAAGCCACTTTGCAACCCACCTCCACCCCAGCTCCTCCTTTTATGTTGTGTCTGACTCATCAATTCTGTATTCCACTGATGCTGGCTCTGTTCTGTTTCTGGGGGTCTTTGCTACTGCTCTCCCTGTGTAAGGCTTTCCATGTAGGTGCAAGGAAGGGCAGGGAGGTTTGCTCTCTCTGTTTCAGGCTTTCCTGATTTGCGCGTGGAAGGGCAGACAAGTGTGCTCTTTCTGCCTTCAGCTTACCAAGTAGGTGCATGGAAGGGCTGAGAGATGAGCTCTCTCTGCCTTAAGGCTTTTCACATAGGCACATGGAAGGGCAGAGAGGCTCCGGAATAGAGCTATACCATTAAATGTAGCACTGCAAATGGAAATTACATTTTCTTTGACTGAAGTGGTCCTGACTAAAATGGAGGAAATCATATGCTCACTACTTCCCAAAAAACAGCTCTTTCCAAATGGGAAGTGAATGGAAAGTGAAACGTATCTATGCTCTCTTCAAAGCCAGACTTGACAATGACTTTTGGGCCAGCATTCTTCATATGATCCTGCAGTACTGACTGAGGCCAACACTGCCTCACAGCCCAGCACTGTTTCTGGGAGCTTGGTCTGTCACGGTAAACCAAAACATTGGACGAGCTTTGACCAGCTGCTGGCATTAGATGAAAAATCAGATGATCACCAAAGTCATTATAATGAATATTGTGAGATTTGTTACAAGAGTACAAGAATATCTGTGCCACATTTCATGGTAATCCATCTAATAGTTGTCAGTAAAACCCCAAAATGTCAAGCTCATGGTGGCACTTGAGAAGAGTGAAGGGGTCACCGAAATCACTAGGATTCATCCTCTGGGGACCATGAATGTCGGTACAAAATTTCACAACAGGTCCTTATTAACATAAACGTCACCTTCAGCTGTTATATGCACCACAGTATACTTTATGTTTAATACAAAATTCCATATGCACTCCTGTAGTGGATAAATACAACACATACCCACTTCATTCCTATAAAGTATATGTAAGGAAACACCCTCAGACATATTTTAATTTCAAAGAGCGTGATTTTGTTGGGATTCAATGAACCATGAGCATTTGATATTTGTTTTCTCCTGCATCTCTGGTCAGCAGCTTCAGCTATGTACACACACTGGTACACACAGTGAAAGCCTGCAGAGAATTTACAGGTGGCCTGAGGAGAAAGCTTTGGCTCCTCTTCAGTGCAGCTCATGCAGCACGGCAAACTACTGCCGGAAGTAATGATTTTATATACAGTGCTGTAGATGATGTGAATGCAGATATTGTAGCAGAGCTCCAGTCAACTGTTTCTCTGTGTGCTACCATAGCAGTCTCAGCTGTCAAGAGAGTGTCTCCCTCCCCCCTGCATCTACGCAGCCACAGCTCATGGCCAGCAGCAGACTAATGAACAGGACGACGCAGGACAGGAGCCCAGAAATTCTCAACAGCCTGACAAGTTATGGCAACTTTGCAGCTGCATCATAAATGTCCAAGACCTCGACTTGGCACCATCATTGAGGTCCAGGGGAGAAGTGGTCGTGCTTAAATCAAGATTGAATATATCAACATAGCCAGTTCTACATGAGATACATAGTGTACTGACCTGCAGCTTTTCAGCCCAGTATCCCTTGTAATTATGTCCATTTTGGACCACTCCACACCTTACAATTAAGTCCAGTGCCAATGCTCAGTGCCAATGCAGAAATTAGAAAGCTAGGATGAGACTCGAGGTGTTCTCCCTCTGTCACAGACCTGATATTAATGTTTGGTTTTTCAATAACTGTAACTATGATCTTTTTCCTAAAGTGTTGTTGTTGCCTAACCCCCATTACACCAAACTATAACCAAGAGCTGTAGCTTCCCAAATGTAAACCATGTCTTAACCATAGTTTATTGATCTTTACTGTACCTGCCAAACCTTAACCACACCATAGCTGCCATGTGACAACATGACACTGGAAATAAGAATGAACAAACAAACTTGATGTTGGCATTAGATCAAGGATATGCTCCAAGAATTGAAAAAACAACAACAAAGAAAGATCAGTGCTAGATTTTTTGGAATCCCACCAAAATTACTGCATGCATGCAGGTTTTTTAAACACAGTAACACCTGTTAAAAACTGGTGACAGACTGCTTTCCCACTGCCAGTAGACCAGAGCCAAGTACATGGCTCTGCAGAGGATGGCGACTAATGCCATGTCCACATTACATGATATTTTTTGTCTGTTCTGACAGTCACTATGTCAGATTAGGTGATTGTGGGATCATAAAATCGTGCCATGACTTGGCCGACAGACATGATAAGACTACACATTGGTTCATGACCAGTCATTGCTTTCATGATGTCCATGATGCCATCAGGTTATTCTTCTTTCTTTCTTTCTTTCTTTCTTTCTTTCTTTCTTTCTTTCTTTCTTTCTTTCTTCTTTCTTCTTCTTTCAGTCACTGTGTCTGTTCCTCACAGTCAAAATGTTATTGCAGTAACATATAAAGTGCCACCAGATGGCAGGAGCTACATTTGAAGCCCACATGCAAATTATGCAAGTCACTGAATCCTCCACACAACAACTTCCTGCAAGTGTTTCATAATAAAAGCCTGTTTTAAAAACGAAGGGATTCTCTCAACTGAAATTATAATGGGCTTTTGATTTTAAACAGCTACAGGAAGTGTTGTGTTTGAAATGACAACGCAATGCATTAGTTTGATAAGACAAACGGAAAGTGGATTAAAAGTGAAAATTTAACAATAAATAGGAAATAACAAATAAAGGCCTGTTTCTAATGTAGTCTGTTTCTAATTAAGCGGGTATTCTTTTTGAACTGTTCAGAGCATTTTGACCAAAAATAAATTGGTTCAGAGCCTGAAAAGTTGGTTCTCAGCTGGAACCAAAGAAATAGCTGGTCTTCTTTGACCTCATGTGCAAACCGTGATGACATCAGTGGAGGTGAGAGGACGGAGAAGGCAAAAATGGAGAATTTATGTGAGTAAGTTTTCAATAAGCCATTTGGCTACTAGTGTGTACTTCTATCATGCATTGCACAACCTTCTCCATTGATGACACATCTTTAGCTATAATGGTTCTGCACAAAACGGATGGAAATGCAGGCTGGTTCGCTGGATAGAACCAAGGTTTCAAGAACCAGAACTAATTTGATGGAAAAGGGGTAAGCCTGAAGACAGGTTTAACCCTCACCTGTGCTTATGAGCTCTGGGTATTGACTGAAAGAATGAATCACAGATCACAGTGGTCAAAATAAATTCAATTTGAAGGAAGCTTGTAGTAGAACCACAGTTCCTCTTTAATGGTCAGTTGAGGTGGTTCATGCACCTGCAGGTATTCTGAACATGTCTAAGTGGCAGGAGGACCAGGGCAAACCCAGACCCTGGAGAGATCACATGTCCCATCTGGCCAGGGACTCCTTTAGGATCCCTCAGGATGAGCATTAGGATGTGGGTGGGGAGAGGGACATCTGGCCGACGTTTTTCCCTGCTGCCACAGTGACCTTATCTCTCAGCTGAGAAAAAAGGATTCAAAACAGAGTCAAAATCTCAGTCACTTTTGCCTGAAGAGTTGGACCTCCCACATGATGGCCAGGGAGTGTGTTACTTCACTTGAATAAACCTTCTATATCTTTTACTTATGCACTGTTGCACTCAGCAGGTTCAGAGATTGAGCCAATGACCGGCCACAGGCCAAGACACTATCACCACTGACCTGAAAAGCATCTCCTTACACTCTGCTAGAACACGAGAATCAGAGTGATGAAAACATATGATAAAACAGACATTTTATTAAACATTATACACTGGTGAATGGCTGGGTTTTTTTCATAGTTGATTCTGTGCTTTGATATTTCCTCATATTCACATAAACCAGACACATTTTCTCTTATCTCTCTTTCCCGCTCAAACACAGGCACATTGCTGATGCATTGTTTGCTTCCGACGACAACTTGATTGTACTGACTTATTGCGTGTGTGCATGTGTATGGCATTCTATTTTAGTATGCGTGTAAGTCACTACCTCAGTGTTGTCAGGGTTTTGCAAGCATGCCATTTTCACTGTGCTTATCCCTTGCCTCGCTCGCAGTAAATCAATAAATCCACTCCTATTGTTTGTACAAGTGACCAGATAAATGCGCACCTCAAATGTGGCTGGCTGCTTGGCTGGCTGGTGTGTTTATCAGTGTACAAAAGAAAGCAGCCCTATTGGACTCTTTTCAGTGGCCTGTAATAAAGCTGCTCCAAGAATATGCCAAAATCGTTATAGTGATTGAAGCTTCTGTTAACTTGAGTGTCCATTCATTCTTTTCTAGGTGAGTACTAAGAAAATCTACTTCAATATATTGACCATACTTATTATATTACAGAGCATATTTGTCAGGAAACTGATATTCTCTGGAGAAGATATATCAGTTCTGTAGAAAAACTGATCTCTTGAAGGAGCTGTATACGACAGTGAGAGCATGTGATTCAGAGTCAAGTTGCACACGCATCTCAACGTGGAATTGGCTCAGCCAGTGGTGAGCAGCTAATGGTGCTAACAGTACAAACAGCACTAACAATGGCAACAGTGCTAACAGACAGTGTAACCTAGGGCAAGTAGTCAGAGCTGCAGCTGGACCCACCATACCAACACAATCAGCCCCCATTGCCCCTTGGTCTGGAAGCAAAAACCCAGAAGAAAATGCTAAGTTAGCATTAAGCTAGCTATAAAGTGTAAGGTTAAAAGAGAAGCAGTTAAGGTTAGGGGTAGGGTAAGGGTAAAAGTTACATCGTGTACTTATAAAATGAATCACACCTTCATGTTTAATGAATAACAGGGTCATAGGCTTCAAACAGAATGCAGATGCACTTTTCATGTGTCAACCTGAGAGGGGAACAGAAGGTGGGTGCTAAGTTGTCACGATGACGCCATTGGTTAGGACAGTATTTTCAATGGTAACCCCCATATGAGTGCATTGCAATTAGCAAGCCAGCAGGACAAACACACTCAAACCGACTCACCTGCATCAACATGCACGTGCCACTGGACACATCTACCACATTATCAGACAGAGGATTCCAACACACACCGTGCCAGCGTGGCTTATTTGTCTACTCAGGACGCCAGCACTCCACGGTATCTATAGCAAATAGTTGGTTGGTGCTATTAATGTTTTGAATGTCATATCTGAATGTTGTATACGGCTCCTTTAAAGGAAGTAAAGTTGTATATGATGTTCAGCATTGAGAGTAGTTAAAGTACCAATTGCAACAGAATCGATGATAGAAGTTTAAGTGGCCAAGGACAAAGCGCAGTTGAAAAGGGTTGAAGTATAAGTGTTTTGAAGGAGGTTTAAGTATAAGTTTACATAAGCACAGCTAAGTTTAAGTGCTGGCTGAAGTGGCAGCTGAAAGATGAGCACTTAAATTAGCTGGATGGCAGTCTGTCTTGGTCTAAAAGGGACACACAAAGATTCTGACTATAAACACTAAGTTCATCTGTCGACTACTGAGGACTATACTGCAAGCTTAGGGTTAAAACAAGGGTGAAAACACTGAGCAGTAATTTTAGAGAAAATGTCATAATTGTTTTCCATTCACCTCTCAGAGTCAATGGATCACATGTAGGTGAAGTCTACTTACTACACTTCCAGCCAAGTTAGTCAGATAGTGGAGTCTCTGACACTTCTCACCTTTAGTTCTCCTTCTATAAATGTATGCTCTCTCAGTCTGAGGTGCCAGCCTCTTGACGTTTAATTAATTAAGCTAATTCTAAAAGCAGTGATAACAGTGACATTCTGTACAAAGTACGTGTGTGTGTGTGAGAGAGAGAGAGCGAGCGAGAGATTGGGGTGAATGTGAAGGAGACTATTACAGGTGTGAACAAGAATGATGGGTGTAAAGTAAAGCATCTTTGAGCGTGTAACAGAGGAGCACACGTAGGCGTTCAATACAATGGAATGTGTGTGTATGTGTGTATGAAGTAGAGATCCTTCCATCTTTCCTCCTGCTAGGTACAATTGCACTTGGAATCACACTTTGACTTCCAGCTATGCGGGATACTTAATTGCCACCTGGATTTATAGGCCTGTCACTTGGTGTGGACCCTTAAAGAAAGCTGAAGCATCTAAATCATCGGTAGAAAAAATGGAGGTTAAGATGCCCTATAGGTTCACAAGATAGAGGGTCATGAGATGAGTTATCGTAGAAGAGGAAAGAAAGATCATATTTCTCCTACGCTAAATTATCGGGTATCAGCTTTTGCTTTTTCCTGGTAAAGCAGTGAATCATTTTCAGCCTGCGGGTCTCTGATAATTAATCAAATGAAACATCCTTAAGAGGGTGAATCATTGCTCACCTCTCGTGGGTGTATTAAGCCTGTCATGCGAGGTCGCGGGTGGAGATCGCTTCGTTTTAAGAAGCCAAAAAGGTTGACAACCACTGTTAAATAACTGTACAAAGACATGGCTCATCCAGCCTCAGCAGAGAAACTAAATTTGCCGCAGGAAGTTGCAGCCGTGTTGTTACATATGAACCCAGTAACCCCACATTTTGATTATTTTTATTTTATAGAGCAGCTGAAGTCATAGCTTCATAGGGTTTATGCTTCTCTGTGATTTCTGGATGTTCTCTGATCCCTTGTGCTTTTGAAAAGCGTTCAAAACCAAGTCAACCCTTTCAAAAGTCAGGATAACTAGAGGAAAAAAAAGCTTTGTATTTTTTTTGTTTTTGTTTTGATCCTTTCAAAAATATTTTTGGTGAACAAACTCAAAGTTACATTGAGCTCAGTGATACCACATTTACATATGTTTTCCTTTTAAACCAAGGAACAAATAGGCCTCATAATCCCATCTGAAAAAGTCCTCCATATGCAGTGCTTTCAGTAACTGTTGACGCAGTACATAAACAATAAGTGATAGGCCATTAAAATGTAGTGATACAGTTTTTATTAATTAAATAAAAACACTAATACAATTCATAATGCATTGCAATAAATAGATACATAGTTAAATTAATCCATTCACACACAGTTGTATTAAACTATACCTTTAATGTCCTCACTCAGAAAAAAGCAATATTTCCTTGGGGCTATAATAACAAAACTCATTGCAATTTTTCTTTTAATATAGGCCACTACCAAACAGTTGAGATAACATTAAATGTATCATTTCACTAAAATGAATGCTTTTTTAAAATATTCTTTGTGATGCATCAATACAGCAAGCCAAATTCCTTGTATGTGAAAACCTACTTGGCAATAAAAATCAAAAAAATGTTGTGTAAAGATATGTAAATATGTTTACACAAAAAAAAGGGCTATCTTTGAAAATCCCACCACACAAAGCCCTCATGTTTACAGTGACTTTTTATGTTACTAACTGCCTGAGGAGGGCAAACTAATGAGACATACTATTTGAAGACACAGCAACTTTTATATATATGTATATATATATACACAGAGTTAAATTCAACACATTTTTCATTAAGATATAATGACTCAAAACGTGCTCTATCAACTGGTTGAGCAGGATGTTAAAGGGCTATACCATACCATACCATACCATACCATACCATACCATACCATATATCATCAGATCTCTAAACCACAGGGATGTCCTGGTATACCATAAAACTTCAGTTAAATGCCTAGTCCCAATAAAATGCCCAGTCCCCTTTACTAGCCCGGTGTGGCTACACATTTTGACAAATAAATGTCTGTCTCAATTAGACGCCTGGTCTGTTATAGCTGTGTGTTCTGTGCTGCTGTCCCTTTTCCCTCCACCGTAGATCTGCCCAGGTGTGCTGCATTACTTTACGAGGTGCAGTGCGCCTGGCGTGGAGGAGGAGGCGCTTCAGAGCTCCTGGGTGTTTCTCAAAGTCAAGGATCCTTCCTTGGGAAGACGGGTCCTCCCAAGGAAGGATCCTGCAGAGGCAAGGCAACAGTCCTCCATGGCATTCAGTGGACACACATTGGAACAGTCCTTCGGCGGGGGGTGATGACGTAGTGTCCTTCAAATTCAGCCGTTTGAGGATCCTTCCTTGACTTTGAGAATCATCTCCTGTGTCAGAGGAGGAGAGAAGCCTCTGGTGTGGGCACTGCTGGTCCTGCTGCCTCTCAGCCTGGGATTTTCGTTGTCGTGTTTGCTTGTTTATTTGTTAATAAATCCCATGGATTTGAAGGTTGACTGGTGTGGTTATTTTGGGTCAGTGATGGAGTTCTGTTTGTCCCATAGGGCCGCCCAAGGGTGGGGCGTAACACCAAGATGTGACGTATCTTTATACAGCTCAGGAGATGGCGCAACTGAGAATTTTTTATCTAACTGTGCTATGCGGCTAATAAACTGATCTTGTTTCTTCCTTTCATCTCATAATACACCTCTCATAACAGTCTTTTAAGTTTCCCAAAGTAAAGATGGGAATACAGAATTATTAGTTTGAAGGCAATTATCAGTTGCGTTACACACCATCAGGCAATACCTTACAATACTGGACCAATGAGCCCTTTTTACATTCCAGCTCTGAGACCATACTTTTGAAGCTCCTGTGTGTATTCCACTACAAGACATGCTTACCATACTGTTGCCAAGAGGGAGAAATAAGAGAAGAGAAAAGAAGCACAAGACAGAAAGGCAGCAGCACAGCTCCAGAGGCCTGAATTCCAATGAAGAGCCCCAAATACAAGAACAGAAATTTACACACCAACATGTATGTCAAATAATTCTCCTGTCCTCTGACTAGATGCAGTCCTCCAAATGCTAAGTCATTCTGTCAGCACATACCTTTATACTTGAGTGTACAGTCTCAAAGTTCGTGACAGAAGTTAAGGAGGAATATGCATAACACAAATAGACAATAACAACCGAAATGCAGAAAAAGATGTGTCAGAGCAGCAGGTGCTACATGTCAAATGTTGCTATCTTACTCTAATGTGGTGTTGGCAATCTATTATTAGTGGAAGATGTGCCAGGTGCAGCACAGGGAACTGTATTTCTTTCTTGTAGAGCAGTTAATTGATGTCATTGAAAGAAGGAGTGACATATCTGGGTACAGTCGATAGTATATTATGGTCTTCTAGCTGACACCAACAAAAACATACCACAGAGGCTCCTGGCTTAGGAGAGAACCTCTGTTCAGGTTTGGGACCCGTGGAAAAGATGCACACTGTCAGTTTCCTGAGGTTAAGCAGACGTGTTTGGACCCATAGAACAGAACAGATCCTGGCTGTTGTCACTGCCTGCTGGTATGTTTACAATGTGTGCACTTGCCCTTTTCAATTAATTCTCCAGATCTTCCACATGCTGCAGCAGAGCGCTGATCTGAGTGGCAGCCTCCGTAGCTCTGAGTCTCTCAAAACCGCAACATTTTTAACACGCATTCACTGTCCCCAGAGGATGAAGCCTAATGCCTTGTCCTGCTTGGTGATCCCCTGAGTTTTTTGATCCTGTTGGATGGATTGTCGTGACATTTGGTACTACTCATGGTGAATCCTAATGACTTTGGGAACCCCTTAACTTTTCATGTCACCAACTGTAGCTCTATAATGTTCCTCTCTTAAAGCTCTCTGAGCTACACCATGGATTGCCACGGAGTTTTGGTACAAACATCATGGTTCTCAGAGGATGAATCCTGGCGATCTTCTGACTTTTTGTCTAGCACCACCATCTCTCAAATGTTTCATCTATCCACCAATGTATTTAAACATCTTAGATCAGCAACAAAGTTTTGTAGAAACATGGTCCCCAGAGGATAAATCCTAAAGACTTTGGTGATCCCCTGCCTTTTCTTATAGCGCAACTAGTACGTTGACAACTGTTTGATGAATTGCCCTCACATTTCACAAAGACATTCAATTTCCAACAGGATGAATAGTAATAACTTCATTAATGTCCTGACTTTTCATCCAGCACCATCATCAGGTCAAAATTTCACTTTGTCCAGTACCTTGGTTTTGACCAAATACCAGCAACCTTGCTTAGTGCTTATGAGTTATCATGCTGACACAGCTTGCATGTCCAGAGACTCTCAGCCTTGTTGAATTAATGTCACAATAGTTGTATGTCATAATATCTCAGGGTCACAAGAAAGTCATGTCAGCTGAATTATATAAACTGTGTTAATGTTAATTTAATCTACATGCCAAGGAGTGCTGAAACTCATGTTCATTTCACAGTACACAGAGGCAAATGTTATAGCAGTTATGAGTCACAAATCTCAAAGAGCTCTTCAGCTTGTGGCGGCTGTTGACAGAGTGTTAACTGGGCATGTTGTGAAAACTTGCAACAAGTACTGTGTTTCTTTTGGCTTCACTTAAAAATGCAGTGAGAATCCTGACAGCAGTATCTCTTTGGAGACTTAGAGAGGTAAGTTGTTAAATGAGTTGTCATTGTAGCTGTCTACAATTAAAGTTGATAGTATATGAAATGGGTAAAGTAAAGTCATCAGAGGTGAAAAAGGTGACAAAGACGTGTGTGTGTGTGTGTGTGTGTGTGTGTGTGTGTGGTGGTGGTGGGGGGTAGCTAATTAAAATCAATGTGCTTTTTCCTCTTTGCAGCTATCGCAACTACTGTTTGGTCAATTAAAATGGATAGATATGACATTTATAAATTGATTTCACAACCACTACGACTAAAAGGAAAACTGTACCAAGGTCATTTCAGTTCAGCTTCTGTCATGTTCAGTGAGCTTGGCATTTGTCTCCTTCTCAAGGGACATAATCAGGCTACTGTAACAAGTGTCCCATTTAACTAAATCAGAAGCAAATCCAAAAGCAAACAGCATAAAGAAAATGGAACCATCCGGAGGACTATGGCCTTTAGCTCAACTTATGTTGTCATTGCCAGCGAAATGTCAGTAATATTATACAAGTGGAATTTGGAATAACAAATAGCCTACACTAGCTAATGTTAAACGCTATGGAAATAACACTATCGCCTAACAATACATCCAAACTGTGATGGCTAGCATCTGCTAAATTAAACCAACTCAACCTTATCAAGCTTATTAACAGTCCAAAGCTTGACATATCATCATTTAGGCCAATTAAGGTTTTCATAATGCTACTTTAAAAGATTCTTACCTTTAAGCGTGTAGACAAGTCAAAAACTGACCTCATTTTATTCCCTTGACTGTCTCCTTGCAGACCCAGACGCCCCATTTCAAAAACTACACGATTCACACAAGTGATCTATTTTGGGCTCAAAATGGCGAAAAGGTGACAAGTTTGCGCCCCTGATGAATGATGGTTGGAGGCAAATGTCTTCAAATCAAATGTGACGTCTGAACCGAAAACGTTAAAAAGTGCCTGACTTTGTTAACATCCAACAGCAGGTAAGAACAGGAGGCACTTCTATGACTCACCAGCAGCTACTTCATTATTTTGGAATATTTTTAGAAATAACAAAGCTTGTATTCTCATCTTACTTTTATTCGCCAGTGGCTCAGGTCCTAACTTTAAGACTACATGCAAGGTGTGTGTGCAAGACTATTTTTTGCCTAGCTTCTAGTTTCTAAGAGTCATTTAACATTTTTCTCAGGTATTTCAGGGATGGACGTCTGATGTCGAACCATCTTCCTTTATTCCTCTGCCATCAAAACACAGCCCGCTTCTCACTGCTTTGCCTCACAGAAAGGCTTGTAAAAAAAAAAAAATTATAATTCAGATCCTGGTCCAAAAAGTGGAAAACAGTTGTTTTATCTTAAACTACTTTGAATGCTGTGAAGCTCATGACTCGTCCTCCTCACTATGTCTGTCTGCTGTTATGTGGGAGGAGTACTCTCCCACTTCACAGATTTTAAAACATAGTTTGTTGGTTTTGTTTGTTTATCCTCAGATAATGTCACACAGCACCTGTCGACAAGTTAATAATGGCTGTCTGCCTAAGTGGATTGTGGAACCCACATGCGTTGCTAATTGCTGTTTATATAGATACCACAATGCACTTCAGAGGCTGCTTAAATGCATGTTTTAGGAAATGTGTTGAGCCATTAAATGATGTATGCCAAATGTCAAAAAGTTTATTGCTGTATTATGCAGACGTCCAGTCCGTCCTGGTAGCCTATACAATTCTTTTAATCTTTAATTTAAAGTTGCTGATCATGGTTTCCTTTCCCTGATATATGCACAAACTCATGGTTTTAATCTATCTACAATCCATAATGAACAACAACAACAATGGCCTCAGGGGCTAGTTGCACAAAAAACCTTAAAATCTGAGTTAAGGCCTCCCAACCCTTTTATGCATAGTGGTCACGACGATGAATAGCTATTTAAAAGCCATTTTCTTGAATATGCATGGGTTTTGGTGCTATACTTGCGTATAAAGGTGCTTTCAGACCCAGAGTTCGCTTGCTTTGGTCCCAATCAGGGACTCATTTTGTTACAAAGTTAAATAATTACCTAGAGTTGGTTCTTGTTCTCACAACAGAATTTACAAGTGGACCAGATTGAATGCCTTGCACAAGAAAGCTGCTCTTGATTGGTTACAATTTCCATGCCAGAAAAATCCAGGAAGTAAACAAAGCGTTGAAGAAGAGTACACTTGCAAGATAAATGTGACACTTTCTAATGTCACAATGGAGGGAAAACTACGCAGGCTGAGTTTAGCGCTGGTCATTTTAGGCAGACCATACTTTTTGAAAACGGGGCGCGGCTCCAACTAGAAAATGTTTTGTTTGGACCCTAGTGCGTCCTGCAATACACTGCCACCCACTGGCCAGTCATTGTAAGTGCAAAACAAATTCCTTAATACCCAACATGGCCAATGGAATGCAAGACATGTTGTGCAGCTCAGGAATATTTTGCCAATCCTTCTGTAACAGGAGACCCTTTCTGAGAAAAAAAGGTAACATCAAGTGACATCTAAGGAGTAATACAGTTGTTAAAATTTCTAAGTATTCATTTTACGTTGGGCTGAAATAACCATTCCTCCTCCACTAAACTGGACGGCATGCAGTCTTTTTCTCAAGGTTTCCTTCTAATATTCACTTAAAGGTCATATGTATGCTGTTTCTTCAAAACGAATATTTGTTTTTGAAAATAAAACATCCACAGAACGTCTAGAAGGGTGTAGAATTGATGTCTCTATTTTCCTAAAAAAAAAAATAATTACAGTAGAGAAATTATTGTTTTAGAATTTTTTACGGGCCCAAAATATGTCAATATTTTGATTTGGTTTCGTGGCAACCTGTAGAATTGAAGAGTGGAGCCAGAGCAGGCGAGTGTGAGTGCGACACCTAAGTATCTAAGTTTTTCTCCTTATCGGCTTATACTTAAGAAATTCCTTAAAGTTAGTCAAACCAATGCGCTCTCAATGCAGTACATGCCTTAATGGTTTTCCTGAACTAAGGAAACATTTTAAGGGATTTCCTGCAACACATTTAAGTAAGTCCCTCAAGCCAAGGGAAAATTAAGTCTTCAGTGTTATACTTACAGAAAACCCAAGGTGTTTTGTGCAACCTGCCCCAGTATTGCTTATGATAGGCTACTGTTAGCACCATTCTTAGTGGTCTGTACTTACTATGTGCCTTACTGTACTCAGATCTTAATCATAATTTAGTTGCAATGTAAGGATATTATTGGAGTATCCAACTAAAATGTGAAGGCAATGAACATTCAGGTGGTGGGTCATGCAAAAATATTTGCATAAAAACACAATTTGTTAGAATTAGGCCAGTGCTCACTCTGCTGCCGCTGACTGTTTCTTTTGAATTCGATGGCGTTTCTAAGCCTCCTGGTGTCACATAAGATAGCACTTACTCTGTGCCGGTGTCTGCTACAGAACCCTGAACAGCCCACGCTGTAAAACCCTCTGCCACGGAGTGCCTTGGTTTCTGTTTCTGTCAGGTAGCATCTGGCTGTTCTGTGCTTCTGCCCGGCCAAACCAGCCAGTGCATCTGCCTTCCTTTGTTGCATTTCCTCAGCGGTGCACTCTGGCTCATAAAAACGTGCTTTGACTCTGACAACATGTAATAAAATGTGAAATAATTCATAATGTCCTCAGAGCACATATACTGGAAAGTCACTTTAGGTGCCCAGAATGCCCCTCTAAACCTTCACAGTGGAGTCAGTAATAACAACGCCCTCTTGCATCACTCTCCCTGCAGTTTCTGCCATCTACTGACATCAAAATTCATCACAGAAGTTAACTGAATTTCACGTTTTCTCTAGTGAAAAACAATATGTTTGTGTGTAGCTTTTTAAGAAACTCAGATCCTTATTTAAATTCTGCTTTTACTCTTTGCTGGCCCCATGTAATGCAGAGCATCAGCTTGTCAGTTGGAGTTTACCACTTAAAAACACTGATGATTGTAAATATAGAATGCTGGGATCTCTGCCAGCTCCCAGCAGGGATTTCGGCTTATTGCAGTGTTGCTAGAAGCCCCTAGCTATGTAGGTACTGCATACAAGAGTAGATGTACCGTCTGTATGAAGTCCGCTGGGTGCGTTTGGTCAGTTAGAGTGAAATATTGATGACTGATATTTCTCTCTAAACTGACAACAATTTATGTAACCTTGAGCTTTTTTTGTATTATGTTCAACACACCAGGTGGGATTCAGAAATAATAAAAAAGCACAACAAAATATGCAGGAGGCAGAGTGAGATGATATACGGCTCCTCCCTGGGACTTGAATGAATGTAATTAACTTTTCCTCCAGCCTTATGTGACACGCAAGTGACAAGATTTATTAAAAGTTGGGTTTTTCTTTTCTTGCTTACTTATCCATGTCACCTCTTGTTATTGGAATGATGCATACTGAATGATGCATGGCAGGCCTGACATCTGATTACTCCTTTTGTAAAACCAGTGGAGCTGTAGTTAGAGCATTATTTCGCAAGAGTTTGGAGGCCCTTTGTCTATTCTATTACCTTTTCAAATCAGACACACACAAAAAATAGAGGAGCTACTACACCAAAGCCAAAGCCAAAGCCAAAAGTTAGCACATCATTAGCTGACAACAGTTGTTGAGTTAGATCTTACATTAAAACAAGTTTAGTTCAGTCGGTGTGTGTAAGCCATTGTGTCACCCATCCATATTGGGATTACTAACCCTAAAATCAGAGCTGAGCGTGGTATTAGCGGCTCTGTTCTGTTGTGTACCAGATTTAGGGAAGTTTATCTAAGATTGTGATGGTTTGTGTTTGTCCTCAAATTCTTTTCTAACACATTGTTGAAAAATCCATTCATTTTCATCCATTTATCAGGGGCCGGGTCATGGGAGCAGCAGGCTGAGCAAGGTATTACAGACATCCCTCTCCCCGGCAGAATTTGCAGGATCCCCTGAATCCTGAGGCGTTCCCAGGCCAGATGCGATATATAGTTCCTCCAATGCATTCTGGGTCTACCCTGGGGCGTCTAACCAGTTGAGGAGGAGCCAGACTAGGAGTGATTCAATAGGCCCTAATGAACAGACCTCTGGAGCCACACCTGGGAGGGGACCTGGCTGGGCTTTGGGCCATGGGACCCGGTCAGGCACAGCCCAAAGGAACAAATGGACCTTTGACCCTGTGGGCCCATCACCTGCAGGGACAGGCATCAGGGTAAGGTGCATTGTGAGCCAGGCTGCAGACATTGTTGGAGAATACTTCATGAGTCATCTATTTAACCCTGTGATACTAAACTTACGGGTCCCAGTGGCCCATCGGCCATTTTCTAATTCACAGTGAAAATAAAAAAAATCACACTGGGAATTTATTTTTGTACTTTAAATGTAATTACGGTGCAAGAGAGCATAAAAAGCATCAAAACAGAGTCTGTTTATAAAAAACAGAGTCTCCAAGAGAGGTCCAGGATATTTACTTATATATCAATTATTAATTCTTGTTTATTAACTGGCCCCTGGCCTCCTGTCTTCTTGCAAAACTGCCCTCTGGGCAAAGCGAGGTGAGTATCCCTGATCTTACCTTTGTGTGTAAATAACTCATTATCATATTTCTAGAGTAAACATTTGAACAAGGTTATGTTAGAAAGACAAAACTGTCTGATATTAAATTATTATTATTTATTATTTATGCATTATTATTTTGTACTATAATGCAATGGGTAACTATCTCTACACTGCAAAAATAATGCAGCTTCTTTTCCAAGTTTAGGCTTCAGTCCTTTCTGCATCTTATCTGCAAATTAGCAGGATAACATTTATGTAAACATCAAGTGCATATTTAAGGGTTTAAAATTAATCAAAATCAGCTGGAAATATTTAAAATGAGACATGTCATTTCAGTTGTCAACATCACCTGTCACTGAAGACGAGAAGCCTGTGTTTATCTGCATTGTCTGTCTAAGTACAGATCCAATGTTTCAAATTTCAAATAGTAAATCTGCATCAGTGCAAGAGGCTGCACACATAGTAGAAGAACATACATTTCATAATTGCACAGGCCCTTGCTCATCACAGCTTTACCTCATTGCTGCTCCATCCACAAAAGGAACTGTTGGCTGACTAATTTCTGTCGAAACTGCACAGGCTCTCTATCATCTAAATGTTATTTGCTGCTGGTACTGGGATCATAAACCTTTAACCCCCAATCAGAGTTTTCACTCAACTCCATCAATCAGGTAAACTAATTATTCCACAAAAGACTGCAATGTCATTATTCTCTTTCCAATGTAAATGAGATTTGAACTCTATAGTTCCCCAGAGAGGACGAGCCCTTGCAGCAGCCATTTGCAACTTTGCTCCACCCGTGTCCTCCACTGCAAAGATATCATAGTCTGTAACAACCACAGCAGCAAGCCATTACAGACACATACATTTGTAACTGCAAAGAACTGCAAAGCTCCAAGTCATGCTGCACTCACAATTTTCTGTGAGCACTGAACTGCTGTATAAGTGAAAAAAGTACCAGGAAAAGAAAATAAACAACAAGGAGAACAGAGGGAGGTTTTTTTTTAAGAGGGATTAGAGAGAGCAGAGGTGAAAGGAGGTGACTCAGTGAGACTGACATATGATACTTGTTGAAAAAAAAGGAATCCTTAACCTACAATGTACGAGGCGTACAGAGACTATACTGTTCTGACTGAAGAGGAAAGGTCAATCCATCATCGAGGAGCCATTATGGTGCAGAGTGGAGACCATGAAAGAGGGAAAGAGGATCTAGGAGTGGCAGAACCTGTACAGTCTGCAGCACCAGTTCATTTTTTGTTTGAATGTAGTGTGCGAGTCATGCTGTGACTTACTTACCCTGTTTTCCAGGGTGGGAGTCTGTTTTTGAGTCAAAAAGGTGTTTTTCTTATGTTTTAGATCCCCTAAAATGAATGACTGTGACTATACTGACTTGTGTCTGTGCAAAGTTTGTGACTAGACAGGTGTCTTCACTGTCTTCTGCTGAAGGGGGCGATATCTGTGCACCTCCCTAAAATATGAGATTCAGTCGTACATCTGGATAAACCATGGATGTATAAATAGACCTGGATACAGCGTAGTAGTTGGGGCCCCGTTCAGTCCCATTATAGATGCTTAGTGCGCGCTGATTGGCATTGCTTCTGCTATGGCTTCCACACTGTGCGGTCCATAGAGCAGGTGCACTGGAGACTTCCATCTGCGGAACCCGCAACTTCAGGTTTAGTGCTCCTGTTAACTTGAACGGGGATAAAATGATTTAATCATGTGGCTTTTCTAGACTTTCCAATAGTTATTGGACTGAATGGATTAAATCTTGATAGTGAAAGGAGTCATTTCGTGGGTTTGTGATGCTCCATTTATGTCCATTTAAGACAATGGCAAAAGTCTTTCGTTCGACAAGTCTGTCTAACAGGGGTAAAAAATCAAACTTTGACACAACATCGGCAAGGAAACTTGAAATCTCCAGCGCAGAGCGGACTTAGCAGAAAGCAGACTTAGCATTAGCATAGTGAAAGTTTTGACAGCAAACATGGTGTGCAGTTTTTGGATGTAAACCAACCCTGGATCTTCCCTCCACTACCAAAAACCCCATTGCAGCAGATACTGTATGTCTCACAAACACTAACAGTGTCAGCCAATTCATTCTCAGCCACTGCCAGTTACCCTACAAGCTAACAAATAACAAAAATGAACGATGTTAACTACACTTAGCATTCTGATATATCTGCTAGTCACTGATTTTGGTGCACAACTGACTTCGATTCTGGGTCTGGGTCTGACTGAGACTCAAACATATATGGCTGAATTTCTCTGATGTTTCCTCTAATGCTAGCCATCTTGATGCGCAGTGCTCTACACTGGTTAACCTATATTGAGCTGCGATGATTTAGATGATTTAAATGTATGTAAATGCAAGAAATAGCATTTATATTTTTATGTTAATTTTTCTCAAAGAATTTAACAGCCCCTGTATTCTCTTGACTCCGGCAAGAAAGTGCAGATTAGAATAATAAGTGATATTTCACAAAGTTGTGTCATATTTTTGCGAGTTTATATGCTGTGTAAATTGGATGTTTAGCAGTGATATAACGCCGGAACTAAGTGCCACGTGAAGTGTGAAACTTGTGTGGTACAACAGTGTTGGCTTACCCAAACTTCTAATCAGACTCAGCTGTCAAAGTTTGGCTCTACCGCCACTTCCCTCCAGGCCCACAGCTGAGAGACAGAGATGTGATGGTGCAAATCCTTTTGCAGCCCTGTACAGCAGCATGGGGCTTTAGAATTGAGCAGCCACAGGCCATCACTGGGGGGAGTATAAGAGGAGGGTGAGATAAGATAATCTGTGGAGGAAGAAGGGAAGGTGGTCTGCAAAGGTCTCGATGAGCCGTGGGTCAGTGTTTCAGGGGGCAGTTGCACTTTAGATTAAGGATTGCTAAAGTTAAGGTGCAGCGCAAAGTGTCTGATGATTAGATTTTGGCTGCACTTTAAGCTCTGTGTGACAGCTATAAGTCACACCATGGAATACCAAGAAAGGAGTGTTAAGCACTGTCGCTATAACTATAGTATGAAAAATTGGGGGATAACACTGGATGGGGATAAATATTGTGGGTGCAGGATCCAATTAAATAAAAGCAGGGATGGGGTTTAGTCTGGAGGGTCTCCAGTGAAACAGATGTGAAGACATTTACCACAGCATTTGATGCAACAATGCTTTCTACCATAGGCTTAGTGAGGATTCAGCCCAATTCAGATGTCAATAGGATAATTTACTAAGCCACAGTGGTGACAATAGAGAACATCAGGGTTTGCCATCATCAATCTGCAGGCCCATTAAACAGGCAGCACCATTCAGCAGTCACCTAATGCAAATGTTACTAGGTTGAGTGTGTGAATGTGGGTATCACAGATGTTTTATTGAATTAGACCCATGACACCTCCACTATGGGCTCAGCAGTGATTTCTGGCACTACAGAAAGACAGTGACAGCACAGAGGCTGCTGTGACACTGGCAGAGGTGATCAAATGGGGGCTTGTTTTTTAAGAGAAAGGAAAGGAATGATTTGATAAGCCAGGCTGTGAACGGACTGGGGGTTGAAAGTGCAGTTCTTCACAGGAGGAGTAGCTGATCCAAAGCTGAATATTTATTGCTCCCTGTCTTAGGAGTCAGGTGGTTGAGCGGATCAGCGGCACTGGTGTGCAGAGGGACAGTGCAGATGGGCCTGCTGGTTTAAGGAACTGACATATTGAATCCCTTAAACCTTAATAGATTTATTTGGTCACACAGGGGCAGCAGATAAAGCTATAAACACAACACTGGCATATTCGCCAGTTGCCTTTTAAAATATCCAGCAGTTACAGAGCAACATTATCATTTATTTGGAGTCGTGTTTGTGTCCACCAGGTGAACATTAATCCAACACTTACTCTCTTTTAAGTGTTTTTGCTCTCAACCAACTCCTGAGGGAAATATCTGGCTCGTTAGCTGCTAAATGCTTCTTGATGCTAATTGCCAATTTTGTCTGTCTGCTTTCAGTGCTGGAGAGGTGTACAGTTGGTTTGTCAGAGCTTTTTGAGTAAGAAGAGCTTCTTGCTGTGGCTAGAAATAAGTCAGAGGGAACGAAACATAACCATTGTGGGCAGTTAAGCCAAAACACTGAGCTGAAAGAAGTTAAAACACTTTGTATAGTGTTGTCTGTGTTGTAGTGTTGTTATAGGGTTGTCAAAAGTAAGATAAGATAAGATAAGATAAGATAAGGTAAGATAAACCTTTATTGTCTGTCACAAGTGACAGAAATTTGTCTTTGGCAAGCTCCGCAATAAAATAGACAAGTACACACAAAACACAATAGACATTCTACAAGATATACGACAAAGCAGTGTATCTGGGTGGGACTTCAGTTGTTATTTTAAACTGTTCAGGGTGGTGATGGCAGTGGGAACAAAAGTTTTTTGTATGCGTTCTTGTGGGAAAGTGGGACTTACAGCAACAGAAATGTGTGCATGCCTGCACAGCGATGGACACGCGCTGTGCAGGCAGCGTCTGGCAGGCACAGAGCCCTCGCTGCAACCCGGCTTGTTGTCATCGCTGTGCATGCATGCACACATTTCCGTTGCTGTAATATGAGCAGCTGGTGTCGCCAGCATCAAACTAAAATATAACTTTTACCGTTAATGTGGGAGCTCAGCAGAAAACTGTATCAGTCATGCCCATCTATAACATCAATTAACATTTGTCTGAAAAGTTAACTGTAAAGTCACAGATTGAAGCTGAGAAAACGTAACCCCTGGTTCTCTGATCACACAGTGAGGTAGAAACAGGAGCATCCTGAGCCTAAACTATCAACTCTATTTGATCAGCAACGAAAATATGATGCCAATTCACCAGAAGCACAGAAAAGGGCTGTAGATAAATACGTTTTCTATGGACAGATCTTGTTTCTGGTTGTTATTGATTTTGGGGGGATTTTTTATTGTTATCATTGATGTTACTGTTCTGATCTTTATTTAAAAAATGGCATGCCTCTTAATTTTTTTGCTGCTGTATCGAAAGTGGTATCGAGTATTGAATACTTTCCTGGGTATCAATATCGAGTTTGAAATTTTAGTATCGTGACAACCCTAGTATAGTTTAGATCAGTGGTTCCCAACTGGTGGGTTGCGGGTCTATTCTAAATGGACCACAAGTGATGGCAAATGTGTCAAGTTTGTAAAAAACACACACATTTCATTTTTAAGAACAGTAAATTTCTGGCGCGGAGCTTTTATTTTGAAGTGCCACTTTCTGCTGTAGACTGAGTGACTAATGGACAGCTACTTGACAGAGACAGAAAACTAGCTCAACTTTATGGCCAAATGCAAGTATGGTGGAAATGTTATCAAAGGCCCAGTTTGTTGCTACTGCTATACCTCCAAGTATTCAAACACCAACGTTATCAGCTCCTCCATCTTGTCTTTTTTTCTGCTATCTTGATACATGCAACCACCAGAAGTTCAACATGGTGAACCCCTACCGCCATTTCCTCTCTGCCGCCTTCCCTCCATTGCAATGACTAGAGGGTATCATGTGGTGGGTGAAAGCAGCTGAACGGTGGTCTCCTGGGTAAAAGTCCTGTGCTTGTTTGTCCGACCCACCTCCCCTCTATCCAACCCAACACAGACTTCCTTGCTCTTTATACTACATCACTTGCTCGTAGCATTAAATAATGATGAGGCCAAATGAGTCTTATGAGGACAGTAAAGAGTGCCTAAGTGTATCAGTATCAGAAGCCCAGAGCCACTGACTAAGCATTGGTATTTGACAAGTTGGGACATCCTGCACATTAGGGGTCCAACGCAAAGGCCCCCACAAAACAATGCAGTTGCAAAAAAAAAGAAGCTGAATGATGTTCACCTTGTGCAGCAATCCAATGCAACATCATCCTAAGGTGCTGGTCAGTCAAAAACAATTGTAACTCATTGTGGATTTTATTTCATCCTCTAACTGCTGCCCGTAGCAACATGCGCACACCGACACAGCCTCTTGCATTTTTGAACATCTGCTAAAAAGGATTTCATCTCAGCATATTGAAGCAATGTAACATGAAGCAGAAGCTGTGCAGTTAAAATTGTAGAAATATTTTCATAGTGGAAAGTTTTGAAAATATATTTTGCAGTATGTAAATGAAATGTGGAGGCCAATGGAAGTAGCCAGTCTATTTGTATTCATTATTAAACACAAGATTAAATGTGGTTATGATTACTGATGCTGAAATGCTGAATGCAGCAGCTTTACGTGGGGTTGGATTAAAAAAAAAAAAAGGCAGAACAAGCCTCAGCGGCAGAGCTAGAGGGTAGCTGGGAGAAGCAGCTTCGAATGCCATCAACCTTCTCAAAGTAAGTGATAAAGACAAAGTGACAAAGAGGGTAGAAGAGTCAGACGCAGAAGATCGAGTGGGAAAGGACTGATAGCGGGAGAAAAAGAAGCAGAGTCTGACAACAGGGGAGACTAAAAGAGAGAGAGGTCAGCTGACGAGCTGGGGCTTCTGCCACTTTCTTTCAACTGTTTGCAGTGCTGTGAGTTCACTTCACAAAGCTTCAGACTCTCGGGGCAGGTGGGGACAGATGGAAAGGTCTAAAGGAACAGACGGAAGAGAGGTAGAAAAGACAGAGACCAAATGTTATGCCCTGTGGTGATGGCATAAAGGTAGACAGTCAAGAAGGGTTATTAGCGATGGGATTGGGAAAGGAAATCAGTTGCTAGTGAGACCCCGAAGGGCTTCAAGCTGTAACACCAAGAGGTAACACCACTAATTTAAACTGTTAGACATTTTTACACTCAGACGTGCTCCATCAGAAGAGATTACTGCATGCTCACTGCCAAGCTCATTTATTATTTTGCTTATTTTGGATTTTATGATAGCTGTGTTTTCAGACATGACATAAATTGGTTTTGCTCACAAACAAAATAATGTGGTCATTATTAGTTTTTTGATTGCTCCCATCCCGGAGAGGGAAAAAAAAAAAAATCTCTTTGCGAGTCGCTTCTTGATTGTTTTGGGGAATTGCTCTATTTGTGCCAGGAATTTGATTTGATAATGCTTTTTTCCCTTCATCTTTCATTTTGACAATATAAATTAAGTATCAAAGCAACAAAATAACACAATGCTGTTATGCCTTTATTATCAATACAGATCTGGGCATGTATTTATCAATTAAAAATACTATCATCTTACTCTACCTTAGCTTCTCAGACTTTCAGAAAGGTAACAAAGTATTGCAGTTTTCTGACAGAAATGTCTGAAAGTGGTTAGATTAGAAGTGCATACAACTGCGTAGGCTTTGTGTGTATATTATCTGGCTTATATATGAAAAGTTTAATGTCAAAAGTAACACATAGCTGAAATCCTACAAATGAGGCTGTAGACACCCTTTCACTGAAAACACAGAGTTCACAAAACCTCTTCATAAGTATCACTCAGGGATGGAAAATACACTGCAGCAATATAAACCCCCAGTATAACTTAAATATAGCTTCGCCATCTGTAATTATAAGTAAGTAAATAATAAATGAATCAATTAACCCATGATTTGCATGAGCACAGCTTGGTTTTCTGTGTCTTCAAATTTGCGTGTTGAGGAAATGAAGCACTGTACTCACCATCCGAGCAGCTGCACGAGAGATCCAAGTTTAAATTATTAAAGCAGAGATTGTTAGCTGTGAAAAAGCTGTACATTTTTCTTGTTGCTGCAGGGCGGCGAGGACCAATCTATGTGAAGAGATCGTGTGCTCTCAGTAGTGCAATCAGAAATGTGTTCATTATTGCTGAAATGCTATCTTTAAATAATCACATTGTCTTCAATGAATATCTCTCATTTGTCTGAATAAATAGTAAGAGGGTTGATAATATGCTTTTAAAATGACAAGCTGAATCACTGTGAAATGGCAATTCATTTGTTCATTGATACATGATAGTACAAAAAGCCTAACTAACTAAAGCCTTACTAAAAGCCTAATTAGGGACGGGAGTTGGAAACTAGCATTAGCTATAATCTCTGTATGCAGAACATCAGTCACATTGACTTGTTTGTAACGAGTGGAAGTGTTACTATGTTAACCTGCATTATCCCTATCAAATAAACTAAATTAAATGAAATTATAATACTATATTGTACTGTTAAGTACTGTTAATTAGCAAATGTAAACTAAAATGATAATGGCAAACATGGTAAACATCAACATGCTAAACATCAGCATGTCAGTATTTTCATTGTGGACATGTTAGAATTTGATGTTAGCGTTAAGCTGAAAGCACTGCTATGCCCATGTACAATATTAGTAAAACTACAATGTATGACTTTCAAATGCAGAGGAGTCAAAGTAATTAGTACAGCATTAAGTAAATGTACTTTGTTACTGTTCACCACTCTGCATATGTAGCCAGTGTTGTAGTGCTCAAGGTTGGTCTTGGTCTTGAGACTGGACTTGGGACCATGACCTGTTTCTATCACTACAACACTGACTATCTTTTCTTGAAAGTGTCTCTTTTTTTTTACTTGGCCTTGTCTCGGTCTCAGATAAAGAGGACCCTGGATTTTATTTCAATACTAGTCAAGACTACAACTGCGGGGAATGCTTGTGCATCATTGCTGAAATTGGATGTGTAGCTATCGGCCTCAAATGCAACCAATAACTTCACTTATTTCTAAGTTTGATTTTTTTTGTTGCTGTTGCAGCTGTCACCCCTCCCTGCCCCCACCAGACGCACTCCAAGAAAGTGAATGCGGGTGACAGAAGAAGACAGAAAAAGAGGAACATGCTGCGTGCATTTGCATGCCCCACATTTTATTATAAGTGTGTCATCTAATGTGGGACTCACATTGGCCTCATCTATTCAGTCTTGACTCCTTGGTTTCTGGTCTTTAGTTCGTCTTAATCCCTGAAGGTCTTGGTCTTGTCTCGGTCTCGATACACTGTAGTCTTGGTCATGACTTGTTTAGGATTTAGGTGGCCCTGACTACAACACAGTGTCCCAAAACTTACTCACTCATAGGACTGATTTCTTATTCTGAGAAACTTGATAAATATGAGCCAATAAAGTATAGCTTAATGAGAGTGGTTAATCCAAATCTACTGACATTGTGGTCGTATCGTATATAGAAAACTGATATTTCATCTGGTGACATATACCCAAGTAACACATTCAGTATATGTGATATGCAGGCAAGGCAACTATACATCAAAGAACCTTCTTCAATCATAGATGAAGTCTCTGTACATTCAATTTTCAACTAGAGAATATTCAGCTGCTACCTTTCTTTCTGCCGGAGCGCTTCCTCGTGACGGAAAGTTTTAATAAAAGCACTGGAGAGATTTCAAGGCATCGGGACTGACTCACCACCATGACAAGATAAAGAAATCCCACTACAAAAGTGCTGAATTATGTACATTCTCAGATTTTCAATGCCCCTCTTCATAACTCTCGAGCTCCACCGCAGCACTTCTGTGACAGATTCACCCGCGATGCAACAAGCCCCTCGGGTGGGGGTTTAAGGGGGGATGAAAGGGGGTGAGCTTACAGGGACAGCTGAGTCATGAGGGACAGCCAATGGGGCGACACACCTGTCTTCCACCAACTATTAGCGCGCAGATAGATTGCTGAGTTGGGGCAAGAGTGCGTGGGTGATATGAGATGATGTGTGAGGGGATGACAAAGTGTTTAACCCTTTGCCTCGGAAGAATCTTTTCTTTTCCTATCCCGCTGGGTAAATAGGAGGACGTATACATCACAATGTTGCTCTTGGCCCTGGAGGGAATACAGGCTCTTGAAATACTGGCTCATAGCCTGAAACTGTGTGTGTATTACTGGTTGGGTGATTTCTCGTGTCTCTGTGTGCTTGTCCTTTGGTGTGAGTCTATAGTAGCATCATGGAATACAAATGGCAGTTATTATTTCAACCTACTTCAGACCCCCCCCCCCCCCCCCCCCCCCCCCTTCCAACACACACTGGGATTAAGCAACCTTTACCCTGGGGGCCTACAAAAGTCACCTGGGGTAAACCGTGAGCTCAGTCCCCACTTTTCTTTTTGCAACAGATGCCGCGTTCTGCCTGTACTAAATGGCCAAGGGAGGCCTTGAGGAATGAACCGGAGGAGAAAATAAAATCCCTCTTAGTCTTGTTTTTCCTCACATGTGCATACCTGAGCTTGGACAAATTTTTGTCACATGCGCAGCCATCACTCTTTATCTCTTAGTGTCCTCAAGTGTCTCTGTCAGTGCAGAGTGTTAGCTCAGTAACAAAGGCAGAATAAACACCCAAGGTTTGTTGAACTGTTTGTAGTGTGTTGGCTTGCAGGTGGTGGGAGTCACAGGGGGCTGCAGAGATGGATGGATGCACAGGTGCAAGACTGGCTTCTGTGAGCTTGAGAGGAGACCACAGCTTTTTATTATTTTTCTTTACTAAACCTTCTGTCATCCAGTATGAAGGATTAGAGCTGTGTAAATGATGCAGAAAAGCTGTGAAGAAACAGGCAGGCGGGGTATTTTATGGAAGAAAATTTGTCAGCACTTCATATTTTAGATTTTTGGTTTTATTTTGAGGGGACAGAGTGTGGACCAAACCAAGGCCAGAACAAAAACAAGTACTTTAGTTTTATATCCAGTGCTGCTATTTTTAACCATTAACAGATAAGATGGATTGTGAAAAAACAATGTAAAGACAGTAGTGGTTTTCAGGCAGTTTATGTTAATGATGTTGGTGATCATATGACTTTTTCTTTGGCACCACTGTGACATTGACATTTTTGTGGATTTGAGTTAAATGTCTCGAGTGATGGATAAATTGCTGTTAAATTTCGTTAAGACATTAATGTCCCTCTCAGGATGCACTGTAATAACTCTGCTGATCTTCTGATTCTTCATTTAGTGATGGCATCAGGTCAGAATTTGAATTTGTCCATTTATGACTGAATACCTGCAAAATGAATGAATCTATCAATCTCAGTTCTTTGTGTAGTGCTAATTACCAAATGCTAACATTTTAAACTAACAGGGTGAATAAAGTTAATACCATATCTGGTGAACATCAGCATGATAGCATTATGATTGTGAGCAACTTAGCATTAGTAGTGTTTGCAGGACCCAATCTCTAATGGACCCTGAAAAAAGTTATTACAGACCCAACTCAGTACATGTCCGATAGGAGAGAGACCTATTTTATGGACCCAACGAACCCTGTAATTTAAATAGCAACTAAAAATACCAAATACTTATCATGTTGGATACAGCTTACTGTTCTTGCCCATCATACTGTATAAAATGTTAAATAATGTTTCAGATGGCTATTTTTTTAAATTTTATTCCTTTTTTTCAATTAATTAATTTTTTTGAAATTCTGTGGTCACTTACGATGTAACCTCTTTATATAATTTCTTTTTTAGCTTCTTTTGCATAAGTGAAGGTAGGCTATTCATCTTTCCTTTGCTTACTTTCATTCTTGTGGTCTGATCCTTAGTCAACTTAATCATAATGCTAGTTATAGGCAACACAGCACTAACTGTATGTCCCATCATAATCAAAGCTGATTCACTTTTCTTCTAGGAACCACTAAGGTATAACACATCATGATAAACAGAATGTGAGCTGCAGTAATAGAGAGGACCCAGTCTGGAGCTGAATGACTATAATAAAATGTGGACTGGAACCCATGTGAGTCCTGGGTCTGGGTAGACTTATAAAGACCTCTAGTTAGCATGTTTATGTAAGTATTTGTAGATCCCTTAAGTCACTTCATGCAAATCAGATGAATTATAGCTGGGCTCAGCAACAGACTTAATAAATACCCTCCCTCATCTTTTAATATAAAATGTACATCTTTAAAATGACCATCTTTCAGTCTTATATTCAGTCAAATTTACGTATGAAAACTTCAAAATAACCTATAGTACAATATGATTGTCCATGATGGCGAGGATCAACACGCCTGCTGCCCAGCACACAATGCACCCGACCCCAGTGCCAGTCCCTGCAGGTGGTGGGCCATTGTTACTCATTTGGGCTGAGCCTGATCAGGCCCGTGGCCCAAGACCCGGCCACCAGAAAGGGGCCCCCTGGTGTCCCCATATCAGGCAAGGTACTCATTCCCCAAATGTGCCATGTCATCAAGGTCTTTTTTGAACCATTCTTAGTCGATTGTTGAACCAAAGAATAACATAAAATAAACACTTACCTCCCCAGTTCTTGCTAAACTTTTGTGACTCCAAAATATAATCAAAACTAAAGTCTATACCTTGCAAAGCTCATTGCTGATCTGATTTTATTCAGGCAGAATGTAAAAGAAAAAAGTCCATAATTAGATGCAGACTCACTGTGTTAACAAGGGACCCCAGCAGGTCCTGTTTGGAGGATAAGATTAAATTAGTAACAATTTCAGTGCAGGGGCACTTTGTTGAGTTCTCACAGGGGAAATTTACTTACTTTACCATCTCACCTGGTTGATCTGTGCACCTTCCTGTATCATAAATGATTCAACATTGATTATGCGTTCATGCATAGTGTGTGTGTGTGTGTGTGCGTGTGTGTGGGGGGGCATTCTTCGTCCAGAGTCCAGACGTAGAGGGTCTGCAAAAAATGTAAAATTTAGTGGCGCTATTTCATTAAAATATTTTTTTAGTTTGAGGCTTTACATTTCTTGGAGATGTCCTTGGAATGAAGAAATACTGTTATAGAAGTGACTTACTCTATTATATACACTATACAAAAGTATTGACATAACATATATAAACTAATTCTCATATCAGCCATAACAATCAGAAAAAGATATCATGTTTTACCATTATGGGCATTATGATGAAGTTAAGATTTCACCTTGGTCTTGAGAATGTGTTTTTTCTTCATCAATAACAAGCAGTGTAAATTATAGTCTACAAGTTGTTGCTATAGTGATAAAGGAGCCAGTCATTGTCATGCTCCGCTAAGCCGTGGAAATGACTACCAGATATAACTCTAGACCAGAGAGTGTGGGTCCATACATTTACCTTAAAAAAGATTTAAACATTTATCTAAATGCTGCATGAGACAGATTCTTTTTTTGTTCATAGCTGCAGGGATAATCCTTAAAAAGAACATTAGGATTTAAAAACCTGTAAATGTCTCAGGGGAAATGAGGTTCCCTCTCGGAAAAAGACTGTAAGATTTAGATTGTAGATTGGTATACTATGTAATGTAATTTCCTTTGATTTGGTCCAGATGATTGCCTCTTAGAATTTGGGAATATTATTGGCTGGAGGAATGTCCATTTGATTAAATTATTTATTCCGAAACAACTTGCATAACCTTTGCAAAGCAGACAACCTATATAAAATGAGAATTATAGCAGCCAAAATGAGACCAGAGTAGAATCCCCAGATGGAGAGAAGATAAACAGCCCTTGCAGAAGACTGAAGGCCATTCAGATCATTATTTCTTTTAAGGACAACAAGTTGTCTCATCAAAGGCATTTTCAATCTGAAAGTGATGAAAAAGCTGGTAATTACAATTATGCCATCCTCAGAGAGACTTCTGCGACTAATCAGACTGAGAGGGGCCCTGAGTGGACTCCTCAAGTCCATCAACAACAGCAGCTTAATGAGCCAGAGGTTCCACTGCAGAAACACATCTGCTGGCTTGTTTTGGATGTGGTAATGGTCGAGGAGAGAGGAGCTGGCACGGGGGAGACTGCAGATGGGAGTTTTCATTTAACGCAGAGTTCACACACGCTGAAATAACGTCATTGGTTGTATTGAAACAGACCAAATGAGGAGAAGGATTCGTCATAAGTCAGATAAGGGAAATAATCATCACAGGGACCACAGTGTATTTGAGGAGCAAGTTCAACTCAGTGAAGCACAGCAAAGTCCCAACACCAAATATTATTACACACCATCCCAAATGTTAGGATGCTGACAATGGCAGGCACAGTCTTCTTATTAGCTGAATTTAAAATTTAGGAATGCTGAAACTCTTGTCCATGCATAATGGTAGGCCTCTCTGTGCAGTAAGGCAGCGATTAGCCAACAGTTATCAACATAAATTTAATATCTGTACAAAATATCAGTACAAAAGGCTGAGAGGGTTCAACGTGGATGCTCTGTGACCTCTACAGCTGAACCATTCACAGAATCCTGACTTGCTGCATCCTCGCCTAGTTCGGCAGTTGCACCACCCTCAACAGTAAGGCTCTGAAGAGGGTTGTGAAAACTGCATAACATTTGACAAAGACAGACCTTCTGTCTGTGGAGGACCTTGATACCCAGTGAGGAAGGAAGAAGGAAGAAGGCCAGCAGCATTAGCAGAGACCCCAACCAAGCATCAGCGACAGGAACCCGGTCATTCCTATGAAATTTACTGAGTAATACATGAAGCCAAAAACATTCAACTGCCTTAAGTAAATTTACCTAGATGATTGCCACTGCTTCCGCATAATTGTGTCATAGCCTGCGCTCTGCTCCCCTGCTCTCCCAGTGTTTTTCCACTCTACCTGCCAGCCACTGATCACCCCATTCCACTCACCTGCCTCCAAAGCTGCAGCTCATCAGCCAGTCAGCTTGGTATAAGCGTCTCCAGTGCACACATTTTTGAGCACTCCTTACCTGCCCGATCTCCTGCTACTGACCCTGTCTGCATCGTCCATTTCCCAGTAAACTCACCAGCCTTCTGTCCCGGACCACGACCTCTGCCTCAGAGTCTCTGGTTTCCGTCTGCCTGTTGCTGTGTGGTGTTTTCCTGTGACGACATCTCAGTGTGAGTGTTCCCACCTGCTTGCCAGTTGCCTGCTGCAGCTCAGAAACTGATTGTGAGACGCTACATGCTGCTTGTGTGTGTTCTCCTGCCACCTACTGTACCTGTCTGTTCCTTGATCCATCGCCTGGCCTCTACTTCCCTACTGCTCATCCCTCGTCGGCTCTGCTGCTTCACTGAACTGCTCTTGTGGCTCCGGACCCCTCGCCTTCTGAACCATGCCACCAGTATGCCCCTCTTTGTTACCATGGCCTGCTAGCGGACTGAACTATTTGTTACTGGACCCAATAGATCAAAATCTGATAGTAAAACACGTTACTACGCAGGGGTTGTGACGAAAGGGAAGATGTCTCTTTGAGCCCAGTGGCATCATGTGACGGACTTCGAAGTTGTAATTTCACAGTTTGGCCACTATGAAAATTAGCGTTAAAGCCTGATGCGCTCACCATGATATACTTTTACTTACTGCTGACATCTCAGGACACACACACACACACACACACACACCCACACACACACACACACACACACGCACACACACACACACACACACACACACACACACACACACACACAAACACACACACACACACATAAATACATACATACATTAGCTATCCATCTATTATTTGTTGAGGTATTTCAGTCTGGACCAAAGTGATGGACCAACCTACACCCTGATATTACCACCTGTAAAGCCAGTGTGGCTATATATATGATATATATATATTTCTCTCAGTAATTAGGAAAAGCCTGGGTAGAGCAGTGGAAGGAGAGAAACGATAAAGCTGCAAAAAATAAAGACGTTGCCCAGAAACTGCTGAGGCACACTGCAAGACTGCAAAAATGTTCTTCAGCACAACACGGGCTGCATGAAGCTGGAAGGATGACACACGTCAGTGTTAGTTCTTTGTCACTGACTGAAATAGAATATGTGGCTGCTCTTTGTTATGTGGGACTTTGTTCAATACAATTCCCACCTCCTTAACTAATTTGCCCATTGTGTTATGCTTTGCTCCTAACATTGGCTCATTTGCTGCAATGGGCAGATCAATTCTATTCCATGCTCTGTAATATATTTAATAAATGTATGAAGGATGTAGGTTTCTGTCTTCCAATTCCATCCCCCCCAAAATAGTGGTAGGGACAGGTAGGTATGCCCTTGGATTTAGTAATATTTTCCATGGATTCTGAAACTAATAAAATTTGTGTTGGCTTTAGCTGAAACTGCTTATGAAGCAGCCAAGAAATCTCAAAACAGCCAGCTGTTTTGGACAGTGCACTGATAAAAACAAGCATATTGGGTGTAGTAGGATTTGAACTGGACTGGAAGGCAAAAGGTCTGACATGTGAGCTACAGTGTCAGCCAGGGATATCGCTCAGCACAAGCCAAACACTAGATCCAACCCCCGTACACCTGTGTGAGCTGGAAAGTCTTGTGACAGTGGAAATGAGTGGCAGGATTAATGAGCAGTCATAGCCTTTAGTCAGATAATGACTGCTCAAAAAGCATGTAGTCCCTACACTTTTCGACTGTGTGTACACATAGAGCATTGTGCTCAGGTACTCCTGCTGTAACTGCTGCTCTCAACTGAGGGAGAAATGGTAAGATGCAAAAACGGAAATTGCAGAAAGATTTAGCCTTTTGTGCCTGGGCACCAGCTGTCTGTGAGTTCAAACTCAGTAGGAAGTTTCTGAAATTTAAGCTGTGGGTGGCAGAGGGCTGACACCAGGTTGGCATTAGAGTTGCCTCATTATTTTAAAATAAAGGAGCGAATTGATTTAGGCTACATCATGAGATCAGTTGCACCACATCAACAGGGTAATGCTCTGTGAAGCTGGATATAGCACACACACTGAATGTGTTGAGCATACATGCAGCTGCACTCTTCTCATTAATGCCTGAGAAAGGGCAAAATGTACGATTCTGCTGCAGGATATTATAGCGTGACATACTGTACAGTACAATACAGTGACAAGTGCCACCACTGCACTGTGTGTAAAGAGAGCTATCTTGAGGAGCTGGAGAAGGAACAGACACTTCAAGGATGTCACGGGTGCGAAGATTGAATATAAAAATATTTCCCCTTCCTTTTCCCACAATGAGAAAAACATGAAAATATCCAGGAGGAACCCAATTTTGGGAAGGGTTTATGATCTGACCCTTAAAAAAAGCCCATTCCTCACACAGCAGACAAGCCACAGATGCTGTTTTCTGAACAGTGCCCACAACATAAGGCCAACAGTGATTGATCTTGCTGTGGCGTGGACAGGAAGTAGCCTGGTGAGCACAGCTAGAAGAGCCAAATGCCACCACACAGTGACTGAAGAGAGAAGAAGAGAGGTTTAAGAGCAAAAATATTTGTTCTGTGCAGATGATTTACCTCTGAACTACTTCTGAGCTGGAGTGCAGCATGACATTCATCAAAAGTGCGATCCCTGCCACGATAAAAGTGAAGGGTTAGAGCCTCTGCAGTTCTAGTGTTGTTACATCCTGCATGAAGAAGCAGACATCGCTGTCCATTCTTTCTTTAGCCATGCTTTTCGGTCCATTGAATGGTCAGTCCATCCCTTAGATATCCCAACAACTGGATCAGACCAGTGGACCATTGGATCAGACAATTGTCATGCATTGTTTGTATATATACCTACCACCATGTAATAATGAGCCAGTAATTTGTTTGTTACCCACGTAAATGAGAAAGCTATGATCACAGGACCAATGCGCTGACAAGAGTAAAGAAGGAAGTAGTATAAAGAGCAAAAGTCCGCATAAAGAGGCAGGTTGGAGGTCAAACAAACACAGGACTTTTGCCCGGGAGATCAGTGTTTGGCACCATGTGAAACCGAGTGAACTTTGACTAATATCAAGGTACGTCGACACCATATTTCTTTTCTTGAACCTAACCTATGTAACTAAACATGCCTAAACCTAACCTACGTAACTTCACGTTAAAATTTAAACCTTTTATTAAACCATTTATTTACGTGACTATGCCCAACCAAGTTCTGTTTCCTAAACCTCACATACAAAACTTTACTTACTTAATCTTAACCTCATAACTTTATGTTAATTTAATAAGGTGACACCATTCATGGGGTGCTAATCCATTAGATAACATACAAACCACTGTTTGTAATCTTTTGTAAGATATATGAACTGTTGTACGAGGATGCATTGATTGGAGTGACATTTGTACAAAAATCTAACAGTTCACTTTTGCAGAGGATGAATCCTACCAATGTTTTGATTTTTCTTATCGCCAAAAGGATCACATTTTTGGTTCTTCATACCATGATGATGGATGGATTTGCCATGAAATTTGGTACAGCTATTTATGCTTTATCAGGATAAATTGTAATAACTTTTACGATCCCTTAATCATCTTGCAAAATTTCTAATTTGTCCAACACTCTGGTTTATGACAAATACCTGCAAAACTAATGACATCAGCCTCAGCTGCACTTTGTGTTTAATGCTACTTAGCAAATGTTAGTATGCTAAAATGCTAAACTAAGATGGTAAACATGATAATCTTTAATTGTTAAAAGTCAGCATGTTTGGATCGTCATGGTAAGCACACACAGCATGCCGATGACATTATTATATTTTACCACTTAGCAGTATAAGGGTATCGTCACACATTAGCATAATTAATGCAGGCGGGTATTCGTCTCTCACTTACTTCCGATCAGTGCGAGCAGAGGGTCGAGTAAAACATTTGCTTCCACTGGCAAAGCCAAGTTTCTTCTTTGCATCTCGTGAAGTTTAACCTTTAGAACTTTGACAAGTGAACCACAGCTTACACAACCTACAGCAAATAAGTATGGTGTGGAGGAGACATTGGGCCTCATGAAAGAAACAATATACAAACACATTTTCTCTTTCTTTTTTTACCCACAAGTTTTTCTTATTTTCTTAGTATCTATTGATTTTTGCAACTCACCAATGTTTTTACTTTTGCTCTTCTTTTTGGTAAGAGAATATTTTACAAGTGGTCGAGAGCAGTCTTGCCAAGACGAGAAAAACATTTCATTTTTCAGTCTACACATAGTTGTCCATTGCAAGGACAAATAAGCTTTGCATTTGAGGAACATTTAAAAATGCACAAATATCATATAATCAAATTTATATTATGTTTTAGTGTAATTATAATGATTGGATTATTAAATTTCAGGGCTTAAGAAATACGAGTTGGTCCCAATCACTGTTATTTCAGTTACTAGTGCTGGAGTGTAACTAAGTACATTCACTCAAGTGTCCTTAAGGACAAGTTTGAGGGAGTTTTTTTCTTTTCTTGAGTATTTTAAACTTTTGCCACTTCATTGGGAAACTTTGTACTTTTATCATACCACTACAGTAATTTGATAACTTTAGTTACTGATTACTTTACAAATTAAGATGTTTGTGCACAAACAATATGAAACTATACAAGTGCAGCTAAAATGATTAGTTGATTGATTAGAAAATTAACATTTATTTTTCATGCAGAAACATTTCATGAGTTCAGCTTCTCATATATGTGGGTACTTTTCCTTTTGATTATTTGAATTATCTTGATTTATTAAATTTATTTAAACTCCTGCAGAGTGCATTTCCTTGATTGGGCTAACATACTTTTATTTTAGTCACATTTTCAATGCAGAGCTCTTACTTCTTACAGCAGTATTCGCACATGGCACAACACCAGCCATTATATAGTGTTTAATCTATCTAATAGGTTACTTACAATCAAGGTACTGGGAAAGAGCAGATTTGGATGGTTAAGAATGTTTGGTGCATCTATAGTAGACATCTGTTACATTTTGTTTTACCAATAAATTAAGAAAAAAATATAAGAGAAATTTCAGAGAAGGTTGCTGCATGAGGCTCAGAGATTGTTGCCATGCTAACCAGCCAATATTGTATATTAGCCATGAAAAATACAAACTGCCCCTCATGAGAGATGCTGCTTGGCTGGCAGTGAGTCAGCAGACAGAAATAGAATGTAGGAAAATGGAAAATGGAACAATAACATCATATTGTATTTTGTGGTATTTATTAGCAAGCTAGCTAACATTAGCCAGTGAGTTCGCGTTCTGTGTCTGTTGCATCAGGCACATTCAGCATATTGTTGCTCAGGTAGTGTTCACTTATGTGTGACCATGTCTTAACAGAAAAGAGGTAAACCTTGTAGATTAAATTAAAAAAAAAAAAAACCTTCAAATAACATGAATAATACATATGTTTTTCAAACATCACTAAAACTTGTGGAAATGAAAAGAGGCTCTGCTTGCCATGTCGTAATGCAGCAAACTGTGAGGCTGCTCTCTGCTGTTGCCATGTTATCACTGGTTACCATACTGTATATTGACTTCAGAGGGGATTTGGCTTCAGTTCTGACCTTGGCAATTCCGCCCCACTTCTCAGTTGTTAAAAATGAGTGCAAAACTCTAAAGACAGCGCTGTGCACTGGAAATTATGGCTTTTCAAAATTGCCCTTATGAATGGCCATAAACATAACCCCCGTCTGAACAAATAAGCCTCGCAGGGGGCTGCAGCAGAGCAGCCATTAAACAGGAGTCTCCTTTAGCTCACATCAGTTTTTTTTTTGAGTGGTCAGCCTGCCAAGAATAAAACCCAGCAGTCCATATAGCAGAGGGCTATAACAACCCTGAACCAAACGACTCCCCTCAGTCTTTAATGGAGGCCTCTGTGAATGGAGTATGAATCAGGAGACTAACATGCAAGTCAGGAGGAGCGGTGCGGACAGGGATATCACAAGGCCCAGCTCAGACAGCAGCAATAATGCAGCCCTCCAAATCCTATTATCATTGTAATGGAACGGATGGCGTGGGAGGAGAGAAGATGGGTGTGTGGGAAGGGGGGGTGCAGAGATGAGGTGGAAGGATGCTCCTTTTCTCTGACTCCCTCCCTTTGTCTCAGGAAAAAAAATATATGTGTGCACACATATACATGTATATTTCTCTATCTTACTGCCAACGTAACAGAAAGCTCTGAGTTGACTCCCTCGTGTCGAATAAATGCCTTCCTAAAGATGAAAAATGCCAGGAGAAGTGATGATTTCTGATGTAACTCTAAACTTTAACTGAAAACATCTTTCAAGATTCAGATTGGAGCAAGTCAACAAAAACCTGAAAGCAGACAAGAAATGTATAATACTAAACAGGCGTGTGAGATATGGAATATGCTGAGATTCAGGAAAAACTCAGACATACAACACATAGAAAAATGGGACTTGATCACACAAGTCAAATTCATCAGAAGAACAGAATACACAGAATAGGATGTTGAACCAAATAAGAAACAAGCCAGCCCTTGGAGATTTGACTGAATGGATAAAAAGAAGCAATGAACCTTGTCTTCCCCATTAAGGCTTCAAATGAAAGTGTAACACTATTCAAAAGTAAAGCCTAATTCACAATACACAATTTTCACCCTGATATTACTTCCCAGAGACTATCATAATCTTTTGAGTGTTCATACCTGGCGACGTGTGTTTCTGTCAGCGGGAGTCTCGCCAACTGCTTCACGACCTGTGTGTACACACCACAAGATTTCTCCACCGAGCCCTCGCCGACAGAGCCCCAGATAACGCGGTGACGTCACCAAACTTGGAGACGACACATCGTAAAGCCATGAATATTCTTCCCACTTTTGAATCAGATCTGCCTCCAGGGCTTGGGTCCAAACACAATGCACTCCCCGTGATCCTGTGGATGCCGCCATTGTTGTTGATCTTGGGAGATCTTGGGAGAGTAACAAGCAACCAGGGCTATGGATACAAGCCCAGAAGAAGTGACTATCATGCGTTTAAATAACTTATTAGAGGGATATATATGGAGAAAGGTGAATTACTGTTTTGTTTTACCTCATTATTTCTGCTTGACAGTGTGTCTGCAAAGCAAAAATATTTTGTTACAATACTTGAGTATTTTTGGGAGTATCTGTACATTACTTGTTTTATCACGACAGCTTTTACTTTCACTCCAACTCATTTCCTTAAAAAAATAAAAGTATACTTTCACTGCATTACGTTTCTATGCAGACAAGTCTGGACAGCAGACAATATAGGGAACAGTCCATGGACAAACGAAGGAAAACAATTCTTTGAAGGGCGAAATGATGGACCTCCATGCTGGAAAGCCATGTCCCCAGCGTTGCTATGTAATTACTGACACCTACGTTGTTACCAGAGCAACCCATGCAGATAAGCTGGTGATGTGTGATCTGATTACTTGCAAATAACAGCGCGGACAGTCTGTCCTCAAGATCTGATTTGAGAAACAAATCTGATTTGCCTGCAGTTTGAACGTAGCCTAAAGGCCCTGACACACCAGGTCAATGGTGGGTAAATGTTTGGCCATCAATTAACATCTGCTGCCCTGGTTGCTCCGGTGTGTCCCATACCGTTGCGCTAGTTTGCCCTTGTCTGCTTTTTGTAGCCAGTTCAGCATGCTGAATCAGTGTCGCTGACAGAGCCCGTCTGTGATATAAATCACTCTGATTAGCAATGAGCACATGAGAAGAGAAACAAAAGTGAGGAAAGTAAACAAACAGCAAAGTTAAGAAGGAGTGACATCAAAACAAACTTGTTACATAAGGTACGGTTAATTTTCTTTAGCCATTGAACTCTTTAGCAGGAACATTTTGTGATGGTTTGCGTTATTCGTCACTGGGGCTCGGTAAATATGCTCTGTTTTTTTTCACATTAGATTGTGTTGTTAATGTGCTAACTGGCTAACTAGCATCAAGACAGTCTTCCAATTTCCTTTCTGAATGATGAGAACAGACTACTGCCATCTGCTGGTGCGGGGAGTTATTTCCTCTCACATGGGCGCAGATCATCGGCTACCATCTTTGCAGTTTGTTCATGTACAACTTTTTGGCTGAGACACAGGTGACACAATAGCCGGCCTTTGTTTCCATATTAGATACATTTTCACAATGACCTGATGATAGCACCAGAGGAAAAAACATGGGATCACCACAGTTTTTTAAATCTATGATGAAGGGATGTCTGTACCAAAATCTCTGGGAGTCCATATAAAGGTGTTTTTGAGAAATCTGAATCAAAACCACAAATGTAGACCTGATGGCTCTCAAGGAAATGCCAGGGGACCATCAAAGTATTTTAGATAGCCTACATCATCTGGGCACCATGTCTGTCTGCACAAAATGTCATCTCAATCCATCCTGCAGCTTTTGAGATATTTCAGTTACAACCAAAGCGGTAGAGTGACCTGTCAATGCAATCCTTTGACCTATACCAATACTTTAAATGAATGATCATAATCTTTACATCAGAGGTGGAGATATTTGGATATTTAATCCCTTGTATAGGTCATAATGCAACTTGATAGTGTCTATAAAGCACACACTTTACACACAGTAAACATCTTCTCTCAGACTTTAACTCAGGCTTTCTGTTAAGAACATGTAGTCTCCCAGTTTACATTATCAGCATTTCACAAGTAGCACTTCATGACAACAAAACTGATCTCAATGTGTAGAAACAGTACAGTCCACCTTTAGCCTGAAATCATGTGTTTGTTGTTGTATGTTTGTTCCTGAGGTGTGTAGGTGGCACTGACTTTATCTTGAAGTGCCTTGTTTGTTTTTCTGACCGTCATTATTCTTCTTGTATATAATGATTTGCAGCTGAAGCAGAGCTGGGAGGAACAAGAGAGTTAAGTACCTTATAGTTTTTCTCAGCTGTTTACAAATGCTTTCTAAAAGCATTTTTCACATTCTCACAACTCTGTACACACACTCTAAAACACACACACACACACACACACACACACACACACACACACAAATGCTATTTTGTGTTCAAAGGCAGAGCCAATTTTTTATTTATTTTTTATTATTATTATTATTTTTTTTAACCGGGGGGACAAATTAAGTATATTTGAATATTGGGATTTACTCTTGCCACACACACACACACACACACACACACACACACACACACACACACACACCATCATATGAACAGACATTTTTAAGAACCAACTGATGTGCTTAAAGTGAAATACTATTATGAATGAAAAACCGTAATTCCTTATCAGGAGACCTAACCTGGAATCACAACGGGGGCGTGGCGTGTCATGTGACATGCGTCAAGTAACGCCCCTAGCACACACTGGATGCATCGCGCCACAGCTCTTCAACATACGATCACGCATAGTTATCACTACTTTTACTGAAAAATCTGTACTTCTCCCAACTCTGCATCACCTTAAAAAAAGTTGACTTCTCACCTGAATAGCCCATCTCCAGAGCTATGAATTGCCAGCCGCTATCTTTTTGGCCATGGTCTTTATAATGACGACATTGTGGGTTGTTTGGCTCAAGGTATTTCTCGACCTCAACAAGTCTCTCCTCATCTATTCCTCATCACACACCAGGCACAGCAACAGTTACAGAATTCTCTTTGCATCAATTGCGACGAGAGGAGTCGAGCTGCCACAGGAGCAGAGAAAAAGAGCAAGAAAGGGAAATTTTCTATTTAATTCTGGGGGCATAATTTTGCATGTTTGGTGTTGCACTTACTACATATGCACAGTGGTCTGTTGTAAACTATTTTGGTTTCATGTTTTTTTCTACTCAAATATGCTGTCATATAAACAAAAATGTTTTTATTGTTTTCCCATAATTCTATATAAATCCCAGCAAACATAAAGTTGGGTGTGTAAAGTGTCACACATACAGTATAGAGCAAATAATAGAAAAAATGCATCCTGTCTTGTTTTTCGATCTGGCCACAGCACCTCATCAACATCACAGACAGTGCTCCCCATGGCCAAGCAGTGGGAGAAGTTTCACCCAGCATGGTTTATCCAGTCCTGAAAAAGGTCCTACAGTGACATCTGCACATGCTTTCATGCATTTATAGCTTGCAGAAAAGGTATGCGCGTTTGGGGATTGTGGTCATAGACAGTTCATCTCTCGTCGGCAAAAAATGTAAGGCAGTGGTTGACCACATAGTCAATGAAAGTTGTCTGAATCTCATCAGAGATTATGGCTGTCCTTGGGCTTTGTCGTCCTCCTTTATAAGCTGCTTTCACACTCTCTCTCCTTTTATTGTGCCTCTTTCTTCTATGATGGCATTCGTTGTTCTTAAAACAAAAGAGCTCACCTGTGGCGCCTTCTTAGTCTTCTGACCACTCAAAGTGCTTTTGCACTACATGCCACATTCGCCCACTCACACACTGGTGGCCAAGGTTACCACTCACCAGCTACTCAGTTAACTGTTCACACACTGATGAAACTCTCCTTTTTATGCTCAGACACATGATTGGACTGTTTTACCAGTTGAGTTGGAACAGGTGAGATGTGACTGAGACCAATCGGTGATTGGGGTGTGACATTTTGAAGGCCAGTGTTTTCCAGGTGAAGTCAGTGTGCCTAGAGTTCAACAGTCTGGAGCCTTGCTGTTAATCCATGAGCTTCAAGTTTTCATAATTGTGTGCACACTTTCATTTTTTGTGTGTACACAATGAAGAAAAAACTGTCATAACTTAATCACAATGCTGCTTTTCTGGCACTCTACAGTTCAGTTATCTTCTAACAGCTTCATCCTCTTGAGGGTACTCTACAGTTCATCTAGTAGGTAAATATGAATTGTTACTTTTCAAGCAGGCAATGAATGCCATTAATGCCGCTGCAAACCCAGGTCATGGTGTGTATGTGTGTGGGGGCATGGCTTCGTCCGTTTGCCCAAGCCTAGCAGGTAATATAAGTTTATCAGTTTGAATGGCAGTGTGTTCCATGTGATCCCAAGAGATCTGACAAATGTAGAAAGTTGTGTATTTTTGGGGAAAAAAAGTGTGGTTTAGACAGTCTGAAGCCCCTTTTACACTGCCAGATTTTCCACAAATGTTGGGCTGTTTTGCTGGCAAGCTGCAAGCGTTTAGACACACAGAGCCGGATTGGCGAGTTGATCCGAGGAGCCCAATTTTCCGCCTCGTAGGGTAGTCATATTGGCGGAACCCTTTTAGTTTAAACAGACCGAGGCAGCCTTCCACAGGCTGTTGACAACTTGTGGGAGGAGCTGCTGATGACGCCGCACGTGCAAACCACTGGCGGTGGATAAACAGGAAACAGCTGATAGCATGAATTACCGAGCAGCTAGTAGCAAGAGGAAACACAAACCTGACAGACACTGTAAAGATGAGTAACTGGGGAGACCAGGAATTGCACTCCCTCTTTGCCCTCACAAACGAAGAGGCCGTTAATCGTCAGATGACGGGAACGGTGAAGGACGGGCCGACTTATGAGAGAATCGCCGAAGGACTGACCAGCCGCGGCCCCCCCCCCCACGTCACTGTTTACGTCACACGCTGAGCTACACGTTTTGTTACTTGCTCACGCCCCCCATTGCCCCGAAAAAGGCACATTCTGTATAAACAGGTAGGCCGCATTTTGTTTTTGTACTGCCAATGCTGAAAAAAGACTGATTGGGCTTTCCTGCAAATTTGCACAATTCCTATCTAAAAATTGCTTGAGTGTAAAGCAGGTAATGTGCTTGTATTTTAGCAGAATTGGTTCAGGGGGGTTGGTACATGAGTTGCAGGTTTTGGTCATTGTGTCTCAAGCACCAGTGTTAGTGTGTAAACAATTGAGAAAAAGTGTAACACCAACAGCCAAGTGCCACTAAAATGGCCTCGAATGCTAAAGACAGCTCTCAGAACACTTGTTCAATCAATTCAATTCTCCCTCAGTGCATACAACAATGGACAAGTCTGACTCTCTGCCCACCTGTGAGGGAATATTCAAGTAAGCCCTAATGTGGCACTTGGTAAAGCTTCTCCCAACAGTTCCAGAAAAAAATAAAAGGCATCAAAAAGAGGAAGAATCAAATAGCAAAACTCCCAAGAGGCAACATCCTGTTTTCTCTACAAACTTGCTGCTAAAAAATAAACCATTTCCAGTAAAGTGGTGCTGCTTTGTGCTGTAACATTCTCGCTGAAAATGATGGCCATTGCAGCAGTACCTATTTCCTTTTTGATAATGGTGATGCTGACATACTTTTTACTTATAAACCTGCAAAATGCTCTACTCGCGTTATACAGCATGTGCCGGGAGCACTGAATTTTTAAACCAAAACAACTGGGTGTCGTTAAACTTTCATGTAAATCAAGGATGCAGCCATAATTATAGATCATAAAGCTTTGTCTCGAGATTTAAGAAGTGGAAGTTACCTTCATTATTTGGTCTTACGTGAGCACATACAGATGAAATACAGTATATATATATATATATATAGTGTCTTGGAAACCTTTGCAGCACTTTGTCAGTTCAGCAGTACAGTGAAAAGATGTGAAACAAGCAGGTCTGATTGTTAGGACAAATGGGGGATAGAAAAGGGCAAGAACAGAGGGTAACGAGGAGTGGTGGGCTGGAGAGTGTTACCCCTGAGGTGAGTGTATAAATAAACGACAGGGCAGAAAGGTGGTAAAGGTTGACGACAGAGACTGATTAGTTTCATTTGGCAAAGGACACACAGCTGGAACAGATCAGATTAGAAACATCAGGGCGCAACAGAATAGTGCAAGAAAGTCAAGAAAATGTAATCTGCTATTGTTATCTGAGAAGATGGCAAAAGTAATAATGATATCTTTATCCAGAACCATCAAATTCCACCTTGACAGATCTAACTGAAAAGCAGTCTGCACATTACCCCTTTTCATTCCTGATTTGCGAGCCATCGTTTGGACATTAAAGCGCTGAATGAACTCTCGTGTCATTACCAATGTTAGGATTAGCACGCTAGCTAGTTTGGCTTTGAATATGAACCAGCTATTTCTCTCACCCACTCAGTGGCATGAACTCAAGGTTATGAGAAGGGACCTTGTAAGGTGAAAGACAATGTAACAGCATCATGCGTCCTCCCAGAGCTCTCATTAAAGCCTGAGCCTGGGATTACAGCAGACATAGGCTGTCTTCTCTGTCTCCTCTCACAGTCCTATCACCTCATGCAGAATGAAGAATCCCCCTGAGAATGTCAAGCCATGTCCTAGCCATTAAATACAGTATCACAGTAGTGATTGAAGGGAGCAGGAGTGGGGCGCACATAAATGATTAAGAGTGGATCCTGAGAACGAGGAGTCTCCCATAGGATACACAATATAGAAGAGCGGCCCCCTTTTCTCTATAACCAGACAACACTTACTGTACGTCGAAAACCCTCTGTGTCCAAGATAGTTTAGACTTGTTACAGTTAAACTAAGAAAGATGTACTCATTTAAAAAGTACACACAGCTGCACCAAACAAGAGGTTTGTTCGTAACCCAGTCCAAGAAATAGAGTTTTCCATCTTTGTATGAATTAATGAATGGTTAAGTTCATCATACATTCACTGCACTTGGCGCTCTGCTAATCACTCTTCTCAGACAGAGTGTCTGCCACTCCAAGAGCGTGGTGCTCTGAATGGTATATTCCAACAGTGCTCCAAACTAATGAACTGTCCAGTTTGTGTCAAAGTGTGTCCTGCCTCTTGGAGGATCTCTGAACGCACCCAAGAACAAGTATATTCCACAAGTTTTAAATTCCTCACACACCTTGTAATTGGGAGAGAAAGATGGTTTTAAGTGCTTTCAATAGATAGACTTGCGCTGCATCCAGCTATAAATGACATAATCAAAGCTATCTTTTCAGCAGAGATAATATTACAGTATGTAACACTTCCTCTCCCTGTGTCACACATAGACACATTAACTCTCTATCTCTGTCCTTCTGTCGTTCTCATACTTTTACCCGCAATTAGCCTGCAGCTGTCCCTCAGACTTTCAGGCTACTCGCTTCACCGTAATGCAAACGTTCAATGATTTTGGCCAGATTGTAACATTCATTCATTCATTTTCTGTAACTTGCAGCCTATCCCAGCTGACACTGGGCGAGAGGTGGGGTACACCCTGGACAGGTTGCCAGCCTATAGCAGGGCTACGTTGTAACAGTTAGTTAGAAATCAATAGTTAGCTTACTTTAGTGCTACATTATTATAGCTATACTGCACACGGACTTGCTCTCTCCTGGACTCTGTGGTTTACTCTCCTCCAATCACTAGCACACATTTGCCCACTGAAATTTGCATAAACATAGCCAATCAGGATGTGCCTTCCAAAATATGTGCAGATCACACAGTGTGTGAAGTACTACGACGTTGTCTGTCGTCCTGTTTTCTCTTCAATCATGGTGATTGGCCCACAGTCTATTGCTTGTCCTTCAACCCCTGCTTGTTTCTCAACCCCTCAACAGGGCATTCATTCATCAGGCTAAACCCACTGCACCCATGTAGTCCACTAGAGGAGGAAACATGTGAGGAAGACTAAATGCTACAATATTGTAACCCTACAGATGAAGCCCTCTACCTAGGGGTCCTATCGTCCTTTCGTGATACTATCTATTGACAGTGGTAGGTCATCTTTGCTGGTGCTTTGTTGTAATTTGTTCCGTGCAATAAAGCGATCCATTGTCCCACTCACGGCTTTCTCCTTTTAATTATCATCCCTCACACTGGCTGCCAATCAGGGCTTCTGATTTGCCACACACTTATAGTTCCCATGCACAAACATTGCAATGCATTTATTAGCTAGAGTTTGCCTCAATATTAGCAAACGGGTGGCACAACAAACTGTTACAGTCAATTAAAAATGAATTCATAACTTTTTGTATAGGCCCACTTGAATATTGCAGTAATAATGTGGGGTTATCCCAAAATCTCACGGCACACCTGGATTGGCATCATGGCACAGCATTTGAAAAACACCGGTGTAGCCGTACTCCATTATATACCATGTGGTCAGCAGGTATTTGAGAAGGCACATTCTGTTCAAAAGAGCACAACTGTTCTGTTGGCTACTCCTCTTTTTGTCTCCACCTCTTATTTATTTATTTAATTTTATTATTTACAGAAATAACCCGAGCACCAAGCTCTAAGCCTTAAAATTGCAACTTAACTTATATTTAATACTAGCGCATTGATTTGCATACATCTTAGTGACTGTGTCGGTTGCAATGAGTGAGAAATCACGTAAAGCCATATAAAAGGCTCCACAACCTTATAATGCAAACACAGTCCGTTTTTGATGTGCCTGTATATTTTTGCCTAATTTATAGTATCAAACTGACATATGTAAATTCCAGTATTTTTATATGCTGTTTATTATGCACACTGTACAACTAACGAATTACATATTTACAAGGCTTTCAAAGACCTGCGTTCCATCGACTCCAAAGCAATTAGAGGTTGGCATTGGCAAACCGTTTATTTAAGGTATGTAATTAGCTGCGTACTTTTTTTATTGCTGATAAATTACATGCACAAGAAAGCATTTTGATGAGGCTACGTTTGCTCCTACATCCTAACAATTAATGAGGAGCGCAGCACCCAGCAGCTCCGCCAACGTGTTGTTCCTCATTATGTCATCCAAGCAAAACATCTCTCCCATTTGCCTGAATATCTTGTCAAAGCAGAAAAGCTGAAACATTGCAGGAGGGAATTTCCATCAGCTCAGAAGAGTGGGCCAAAAGGTCACAATCAAGGACAAATCCAGCAGTGCATGAAATTGCAGCGATACACTCCGCTAAATTAAAAATGTCTGTTGTCACAATGACAGTTTTTAAGAAACTCAAGTTCATTTTATTGAACTGTAAATCAAGCAATGGTGCATTCATTTTTATATGTGAGATGACAGGAAATTAGCTTGTTGATGCGGGTGTTACATTACATTACTCACGTTATGTGAGTACTGTAATGTCATTAAGTAAAATGACACATATGTATATGAAATATTGGCCATGTAATATACAGTTAATATTTGCTAATGCATAGGTGGCTTGACTGTCATCCACATCAAAGGTAGTTCACAATGGCACATCATTTATATTGTGAATAAAATCTCCCTCAAGCTCACTTATCTCTGAGTATTTCAGAATCATATATTTCCTTTCAGACAGTTGTCTATATCTATAAATCCCTGGTCCATATCAAAAAGTACAACTCGAAGGTAGTTAAAGGATTTCAGCCTTCTTACTCCTGCCTCGAAATCTACAATCTTAAGCCTGTCCATTTTGAGAGGTTGTCTATTGATCACTGCTCTCCTTGTCGAGTGTGGAGCTGTGCTGCCGATGCAATCAGTTCTGATATAATGGGCCCATGCATTTAATTGGGCCAGTGTTCTCCTCTATTGATTAAAATCTCTGGACTAAACCCCTAATCAAGCTCCAGCATTGGTTAGACTATTACTTCTTTACAATACCTTATAGGACAGTCTTTAGAAAAATGCTGTCATGTTAAGGTGGCACATTATGGTCTTTAATGGCGACTTGATTCCTTGGCACTGTATATTGTTAAACTTTGTATACTGGTGTATGTGGTTAGACACCCTTAAAAAGCAACATAACTATGGTTTGGGTATGATCTGATGTCGCAGGGAAAAAGTTATATGAGAACGCACTCATTTACGCTACCTGGCCACCCAGTAGCAACAACTGTGTGTCCACTGTTAGACATGGCCCACAGGCTTAACTTATATGCAGATATGTAATTGAAAAGTAAAGTGAATTTTATTCATGAGATTAAAGGACATGGACTGTAAATGGCTTTGGTAATGACAAAAATGAATCCAGAGTTATGAAAGCTGAGGCCGAATGCTTAGTGATGTAGTGACAAGGCTACTGACAGGGTCAATTGGTGAACTGTTGCCTTGGAAGTTTGCTCACCATTTGAGCAAACTCCTAGCTTAGCTTAGTTGCTAATAGGACAGCATCAGCTCTTATCTGTTAACTCTCTGCACCAATGGTCTTTTGTGAACCAGTTTGTGCTTCGACAGAGGAGGGTAAGTGAAGGGTGCAATAAAGCTGGTAAGTTATGATAGCTTCTTTCGGACACTCCAGTTTTTTCCTACCCCGCAAAGGTCAGCACTTTCAAGACAGTTAGCTGTGTGTCAGGGTTCACCAAAGTTACAGTCTAGGGGGAACATTTACACAGATTAAATTTCCCTTTTAGATTGTGGCAAGTCCATCCGAATTAAGAGATTTCACTGCCAAATTTTGCGTCCAGACCTTAAGGCCAAACAAAGCAAAACTAGTTAAAACAGCATGAGGTAAAATCAGCCAGAACAATGGAATACAGCATAAATACAGGAAAGCTGACCATGGTAACAGCAGTAGGTGGATAATATTGTTCTCCACCAGCATACATAAAACAAGACACTAAGGGGATTTACACATCAGGGACTTGGGCTCAGATCTGATTACGCTTGACCCCAAAGTCAGGTTCATTTGATTAGTGTGAACACTGTGTACACTGCTGTACCCATGCATGGTACGCCAATCCGTACTCAAGTCCACTTGAAAAAGGCGCTGCTATTTAGAGCGTCTATACAAGGAGTTTTTAACTGAAGCCTCTATATTACACGGCAGCTCAGCTTGCCGTAAACAGACCAAAAAACCAGCTTCGCTGCTTGACGCAAGTGTACTCAAGTACAAAGCCTCATTACTAATGTGATGGCTGAACGGCAGGAGATTGATGGGGGGTCAGTTGTACTTTGGCATGCGACAAATCAATGGTACCTAATATGAAAACACCGTAAGAGTTTGCCTTGCAACCATATACCCCCTATGCAGGGAAGCTACAGTAGATATTGTTGGCTATTTGAATCTCACAGTTAGAATACCACACTTCAAACTGTACCTATGAATGACACCTATAGCTAAAAAGCCCTGAGGCACTGCAAGACATGCAAGAGCAAAATGAAGCACAGTATGTCTGAAATATTCCTGACACTAATTTAAAATGGACGGCCTAGTGCAATCGTTCAGAGCCTTTTTTGTGTTAAGGACCCCAAAAGTGATGCACATAAGGTCACAAATCCCCATTTGATAAGAATTTGCCTCGGGGACGTCCGTTTGAAAAGACTGACCAGAATTCTATCGTTGTCAGCCACAGTGGACGAGATAACATTGGAGGAATTGAAATCTATGATAAGAATGTCACACTTATGACCAAGAGCGTAGGTTCTTTTTCAACATTTGGGGGGGCACAGGCATAAGCAGAGAGCCTGGAGGTCTTCTATATTTTGACCATCAAACACTTCATTCCTTGCATTCACACCTTTTGTGCATCAATCTATGATGGAAAGGTCGAGGTTATGTTCAATTTTACATAGTTGCTTCATCTTTTTTCCATTTTATGGCAACCATTGCTTATGAGGTTGCATACTACCACCACTTACTTCAACTGAGGCACTGTTGCATCTGTAAGTTCCCTTCAACCAGTTTGTCAAAACAAGCACTACTACTTCTCTCATGTTTTCACTGGAGGGTTCAAATGCTTGGTTCTTAATATTGAGGGGGACATGTCCCTTGCATCACCCCCAAAATCTTCACCTATGCTTATGATTCTTATCCACGTTGGGCTCACTTTTATGGTGAATTAAATAGTGAAAATAAACTATTTTCTGGGGATCCCCTGAAGCTCCCTCAAAGACCTTTGGGGGTCACTGGACCCCTGGTTGAGAACCACTGACCTGGTAAACAGGGAAGGACTTTGTTAAAAAAACAATGAAGGTATATGCGGAGAGCTAACAATACAACTTCCACAAGTCATATTTAACATGTCTAAACTCACAGTGAAGTGAGACTGAGTAGTCTTATCTACCTCACAGCAATGCCATACATTCAATTAATCAGGTTTACGCCTGCTGAAGTCAGGCATCAACTACTAACGTCAGTACTAATTGCTATACTGAATTCTGGTCCATGAAAATGCGCTTTAGCAAAGAAACTCCAGGCAGACACTTTGTCAGTTTTGCTGGCTACAGCGAACTCTCCAATCTTCCATCAGATATAATAACATATGATTATTGATCCCTTCCCCTCCCCTGAGATCTAGCTGGACAATTGATAAAATCAAAAACAATTTAGCTGCAGCCATTTCCAAAGCCTTTATCTTGATTGTTTTTTAAGAACTCGGTTTAGTACCACATCTCATCCTCCAGGGAGGCATCATTGTCCAGCACAGACCTCTGAAGAGCAGGGCAGATACAACATAATTGCCTGCAGTACACATAACGTGCACTTTAACCAAAAAAAAAAAAGGCAGGTAGTTTATTGAGCATGGAAAACAATTACAGCACCCTTTCCCGCTAGGTTACCATGGGTGCGGAATATGCTTTGTATTCACAGAAAGTGTATCTATTTTTCATTAAGTACAGGCTTTCACTAGTTTATATAGTCATTACTCTGCATAAGCTCTTTTTGCTTGGAGTACACTAATGGAACATTTTAATGGTCTTAGTAAATCACAATGAAATTCTTCTAAATGTACTGTTTGTTTACTACTGTATTTGCAGTGAATACAGAGTGAACAGGCCTGCTGCCAGGGAGACATCAACAACAAGTAATATGAAGAAATATCAAACAGCCTGCATGATTTCAACTCAGAATAAACAAGCATAAATATTCTTTATTCCACTCTGGACACACAATGGAAGAAAAAAAACTATTACATCTATTATTCATCAGAACATTGAAGTAAATAATCCTAAATGACTTCTTTGAAGTGGGATTTGAAGAACATTACATTTATATGCTTGATGAGACTCTCCATAAAGCTCAGTGGCAGCAGCCGAGGACACCCCCCATCCCTCTTCCCCAGAAAACAAATAAACAGAAATAAATAATTTTTTAAAATCAAACATCAGAGAAGAATTGATCAAAGTGTATTGCTAACAGTCAGCGGCCAGTCTGTAGTAGGGACGCCCCCTCTTCTCCTGCCAATACACTTCACCCATGAATGGATTACTGAATAGACCTAAGGGGGCCCAAAGTGTCAGGGCTCCTACAACACACACAAAGACACAGACATATACTTGAGACAAGTACTGACAAGAAAGAGACTCGAAATGACCACAAAGAGATGCAAAACAACCACAACGAGACACAAAGTGGTTACGAAGAGACGCAAAGCAACCACAAAGAGACACAAAACGACACCAAAAAGGCCACAGACAACTGCAACGTCTGCGCGTCTTGTTGCAAAGTAGGAGAAGTGGCGGGGCCTTTTATCTCAGAACATGCAAGAGCGTTGATGGGTATGGTGGAGCAGAGTGTATGCAGAGAACATTAGAGTAAGTGACAGTAAAAAGGCAAAAGCCCTGCAGGGTGCAGTATGAGAAAACAAAAAAAGAAGAAGAAGAAGACAAAATCTGCACATTCCACACTGCTGGAGGGGCCTGCTTCAGGCACCAGATCTGCTGGGTGTGGCACTGAGAAAGCTATACCATAACTTGATCTGGGTACTGCGGCAGACTTAGCATGATAAATGAGTGCTGTGTAGCAATCTGATGACCACACACTGCATGCCTCGCCTCTTCCTCATATTGGCTTCACACAACACTGATGTGATGAGTAAATCTCGGTTTCTGCTGGTACGTCGGTTTTTATAACATTTATCTTTCATCTGCTGCCCCATATGTCACCACGACCCTATTTTAAAACTGAGTAACAAAATCAATACTTCAATAAATCAAGAGATATTGCCTGGCGCACCTGGTGATTATTTCTTTCATGCAGGTCTCAGGTCAGCGTTTTACGGTCCATCACAGACTCCGAGGACGGGCTGCGGAGAATCATCCGTTATCACGGTTGCATCTCAAAAATGCATTAAGGCCGGCATTCTTTCCTCATTAACTATGTTGACACTTTCCATTAGTCATCTTCAGATAAATTGATTTGGGAAACTGTCATAACTTGTCAAACTTGTGCAACATTCTGTGTTTCTGCAAGGCCCCAAAAACTGAAGCAGCTAAAAGCAGCATTTTCTTTCTTTCCTCTTCTTTTTTTCAACCTCAGCATACAGCTTATTACAACCCAGAGAAATTAGAAGTCTCAGTGTCCAATCACGTGTAGAGCAACACTGGCATGAGAGCAAATAATTGAAATTCAGAAGGAAATTGTGCAGAGTACCAAAAATGCAGGGAAGTCCAATTTCATCAAAGTGTGAGAAACATTACTTTGAAGTCACCCTTGAACTTTTTTTTAAAGACCTTACTTCTCAGCACAGACCAGTTCTATGGTGTTTGCTGGCAAATGTTCCTGTCAAATCCAATAGCAGCGCGAAGGACAAAAAAGGCTTTTGGTTAAGGCGGGTTTTCTGTTTGCAGGGACTAAAGTGATCTCTAGAGTCTTCACATGGCATCTTTTTTACTGTGGTAGTGAAGGCAGTGGAGATTTCTGATATTTTTTTGCAGGACTAAATGCATGTCAGTTGACCAGTTTGGCTTTTTGATTTGTCTTTCTATGTGCATATAATTTGTTTGTGTGCTTTAACAGTCTTTACTCTCAAACATGTGTCACTGACATATAAAACTATTTGCCCTATATCCCCTAAACTGGAGGAGTACCTCTGACCTCATATTCCCACTGACTTATTTATGCCTCCAGCATTCCTCTCCTCTCTGTTGACAGATCTACAAAAAGTGTGCCAACTTGCAAAAGCTGCCCTTCTAACTGATGCATTTGAAAGCGGAGATGGAGGTCAGATCATCATCAGTGCGGTGTGCCACAGTTCAGTTACATCGCAGCCTCTGATCTTGAGAACCTTGCACTGACCTGAATCATTTATAAATGACCCGAACTGTTTTCTTATTCAGCAAACAGACTACTTAACACAAAGATACAGGAGGCAAGGTTATCATCCCAAATGCAAAACCCTGAGTGCTGAGTACCAGATGATGAGAGTGTGACTTTACAACACCAACATCTCAAACAAGATCCATCAATTAAATTAATTAACAAGGCATGGAATTGGAGCACTGTAGCCACATAGTAATGTAGAAACTTTTTTGTGCACTTATTTGCTGAATAGAAGAATCCTTGAAAGCTCTTTTGAATGTGAGTTTTCAGATGACACATTTTACATTTGAATTCAGCAAAATCTAGCAGTATAACATATAGACTAAAACTTGAATCTTGAATCTTGAGGGTCTGTTTACCACTTGCAGCAACTTGGATGTCTCTTTTGAGGTCACTTTTTAGTGCAAAAAAAAAAAAAATCCCACTCACATTCAGACACTCAAATAAAATGACAGACAGTAAATGTAGTGCACTATAGAGTAATAAAGATTGATTTTGAACAAGCCAGAGGAAGCACAAGTGCACATTTCAGCCTTAAGAATCTCCTGCATGTCCTCCGTGAAAGGCACAGTGAGCAAGTCTCTTTTAAAGGTTAAAGATCTGTTACTTAAACTAAAATAACTCAGCCAGATTCTTTCTGACAGATTCTTGGCACGGTGCGTTCAGAATGCGAAGAGGCACCTTTCAGTGAAATGCAGTACCGCACAGATTGACCTCTCGTTGCAAGTTTCAGTACGGTGAATGCATTTACCTTTCATTTAGCCCCTCACATTTAGGTTGAAAGTGAAAGTGGAAAGAGCGCTTGGCCGGACGGCTGAAAGCGCTCTGTGTTGAGCTTTTTTCTGTATTGAAAAGATGACAAAATAAACTAAATTTTCTGCATTCTGGAGGTGTGCCATCCCCATTTTTTGGATCATTTCAGGACTCTTTTTGGACAGCGCACCCAGAGGTCTTTCCCAAAATAATATGTTACAAAAGAAATCTTTGATTTTCCTTTCCCTGGACTTTTAAGGTAGTAGCTATAGACTGAGAAAAAATTCACTGTGCCACTCACAGGCTACTGCTACCAGCAACTTTTAAGATGGAATGTTTTCATTTATGTTAATCAATGCATGAGTTGACCATGTAAATCAATCAACACACCTAAAATATCAATGACAATTTTGTTTTATGTCCTCTCTTACATGACATATGCTTTAGTAATGATCTTCAGCCCCCCAAAAATTGTACACAAATTCCAGCTGCATTATGTAAACTGTGAATATTCTATCACTTCACTTGGAGAAAAGAAGTGAGCACTACACCCCTCGCTTAAAGCCGTACAACTGTACTGGGGAGAATTCTTACATTATTTACCCATTCATATTTTATGAAGACCTAGAGTTACAGCGTGTGGCTGCTTTAAGTGACAGGCTGTCTGTCAGGTGTCACCACACAGGTCACAGATGTACCTCTTGCTCATCCACAGCTCCACTCTCTGGACCAGATACAGTCACCTCAGTCAATTCTGGCTCCAAAAATCCAAGATGGCGACAACAAAAAAGTGCCAAGGCTTTGTCCATTAGTTTTATACAGTCTATGTGCAGAAAGGGAAACATGTAAACACAAAGAATGAGTGCAAAGACAAAATTCAAGACTTGTTGGATCTCTGCCATATGAATCATTCACAGTTTAGTGGCATTTAGTGGTTTATATATTTAACCTGCTCTTTGCCCATTGTCACACCAGACATTCCACTTTTAATGATCTGTGATTTGATGACACAGTGAAACATCAGCTTTAAAACCCTTTTCCATTAGGACCAGCGTTTAGTCTTCAATTACTTCACCAGGCTAGATCCCATAACTCTGATTGGCAGAAATTCCACAGTACGCGTCCTTTATGCGTATTTCTATGATGCTTGTCACGCCCCAGCCATTTGTCTTCTAATTTCTTCTCGATGTCTCTCTCCTCCTTTCATAGCTGCACTTAATCAGAGGAGACAGGTTAATAGTCAGTGGCCTGTGGTAACAGTAATAGCTTCACATACATGAAGAGCCATTGTAATGGCTGCATCTTCATGCCTATTAAGTTAAGACATTGTACTAATAACCTTCCGCTCGGAGCTGCTTGATCATGCTCGGTGCTTTGAGGGATTCGCAGTGGTTCCACTATCAAAGAGATACATGGCATCAGTGCTCATTTTTTCCTTCAAATAAATTAAGTAAGGCCAGGCTTAGTGATATCAAGCAAGGACTGTGCTTATCTGGTGTGAATACAGGTGGACCAAATGTAATTTTTTGAGGTGTTAAAAAAGTTGAGGCCTCCTTTTTATTGGATCAAAAAACTGCAAAGGAAAAAAAAAAATATTAGTTTGTATTGACTCTTTCTTTGCTTTCAGGTTCACTGTACCAGTGATTGGATTTTTCTCTTTCACATCTCTGACTATGATCTTTTTTTCCAAAAGACATTTTTTTCAGCACAGCAGCTGTATGTATTCATACTTTGTGAGATTAAATGTATGCTGTTTGAGCTGCCAGAGTTACAAAGTGGAAGTGCACAGCCGGGTCTTTCATGTAGAACATTGGAATGAAAGGCCTGTTACAGCCAATTGCTATGAAATTACACTGTAACCTTCTCCTCACCACCACTAACTCACGTGTGGACAACAGGAGCCTGAACTCGCTGCTTAAAAAGAAATGGCTCAAATGCAATATCGCCCACGAGAAGGGCGTGAAAAATAAGCTGAGGCGAAATCTCTTTTTTTTGGTGACGGTGTTAAATCAGAACATGAGGCACATCATAGGAATTAGGCCTGTATGAAGACAAATGACCCAGTACATTTAATTCACATCATTACAGATCAGTCCTAACTATGACAGAGGAGGTCTGTGCAGTGGTGCAGGGACTGCAGTGAAACACAGTAGTGGTGTTGTTTGGTTTGGTTGGTTTGGTAAAACAAGCGATGCGTTTATTTTTATGCTTTAGCATAAAGTGGAAGCAGGCAAAGACCAACTGAGAAGGAACGTCTCAGCTCGCTTTGAAGTGAACCCTGATGTAGTTTGTTTGTGGTGTGAATGTAAATGGTAGATATATGAAAATGACGAATTAGAAGCACAGCAAGCTAATCTATCCTACAGAATGCTAAAGGAAAGGATACCTGGAGAACCCTGACCAGAGAATAACCCATAATGCCATTAATAGGAGATCCTAACCTTGGCTTAACACTTGCTATGTTCTCCTAGTACCTTTGAGCATCTGGCCCATTAGCACAGGAAACTTTATTCACCTTCCTCTGAGCTCTCAAATGCCAGGGAAAGTTTTGCTCTGGAAAAGTGGCAGTGCAGTCTTTGTGAGGGTTCTCGACGGCGTGGGCAGTTCGGACGTGCGTCAGACTTGGTCAGTTTCAACACTGCAAACTCAACTCTAGTTTGTTTCTCTATCTCTCTCTCACAGTGGACAGCTGGATTATCTTCTGACACCTCATGTGGCTGAGGAGGGGTTGTGGTGGCAGCCTATCAGACTTTGTTTCATTTAGAAAGTGTTTTGTACCACAGCTTCTCACGTTCTTTGCTCTGAAAGTACTCGTTATGCTCAGTTGCCTAGAAAATGAAACATATACTTAGCACATCACAATTTGTATGATTATACGATGATTACAGCAAATGCAAACAAAGATGTATGGTATGGATATAGGTCTAATTAATAAGAGGATGATCAAATACAAAGGTGAGGCGTAAGAACTTGTATGCACATAAATGAAATGCGTAACTCAATGTAAGCCTGTATCAAGAGTCTACGCTCTCCAGTGTGAGACAAGCTGTATGTCTACCTAATACTTCAGTTAAAGTCATTCTAAGAATAGCGTGTTGGGGGGTTTGTTACTGCTCAGATAATGAACTGCCATTTCTCTCGGATTTCTGGTGCTTCGTTGGGTCTTCTAAAGAAGTTTGGTTAAAGAGTCAGAACCTTATTAAACTGTCATTTTGGGTCCTGGACCTCCCTAATCATTCTCTGTGTAATCTCTCAAGACAGATTCTGCAATTTACATTGTAGAATCTGTCAGCAGCCCTGTGTGAGAGACAACTACAGAGGAGGGGGAGGGCGGGGCTTTGAGTTTGAACATGCTGCGCTTTAGCCAAACATAATGGAGGGGCGTGGCCGAGACGTGCAGGTGTCCCCAGGAAATGTATACCTACAGAAACAGCAAGCTCCGTGTCCATAGCGACCACTCCACCCAAAACACCGTCTCGTCAATGTGAAAAAAAATTTTTTCCAGCAGATGTCTTACTTACAATATGATTGAGCTAACTGGAGTAGTTTCATGTCGTATCCGACAACGGGAGGCTTTTAACAGATGACGTCCTGATGTTAGCTTTGCTGCTGCTGTTAGCTGTCCCTGTCAGCTGCAGCCACTGATGCTTTCTAGACATCGTGATTTAATACCTTAATTAATACCTTAATACCTTATTTTTATACAGTCTGTGGTTATTACAGACACCGCTAACGGCTAACATTAACAGCTAACGGTTAGCCCAGCTAATCTACGATAACCATGTTATTTAGAAAACGTGCACACAGAAATAGTAATGTTTGTTCTATCATTGTGTTTATAGACTTGACAAACATCAGATTAGTCTACATGGTGATATAGTGACGTGAAAAATGTGACATATACCTAAACTCTGCTGGTTTCCTACCCGAAGTATTTGTAAACAACACAGCGATTTCCTGGGGGCACCGCCCGAAGTGAAGGGCGTGAGCGATCGCTGAGGCGCCTGCACTTCCGTTAGTCGAAAAACTGTGCCTCCAGAGGTAAAGGAAGAAAAAAAAAAGGTTTTTTTTGTTTCTTTTTTTACCGATGGATTTCCAGATTGTTCTCTCTGTGGAGTCTCCAGACCCGGTCGTGAGGTCAGCTGGGCACTAAACTTCCATTAGTAAGAGTGAGAGGTCATGTGAACACCCTCTGAAAGAGATTTTAGTTTAAACTATGGATTTAAATATTTTCCTATATTTGGTAATTTTCATCAGCATCCACTACAGTCTCAACAGGATCAAGGGTACCTCTGAGGTACCAGCCCAAATTACCCAGATCCCAATCTAGGGAAATCGGGGGCCAGTTTAATGCCTTGAGCTCTTGGTCATGTTTCTCAGGCCACCCCTGAACAGTTTTTGTGGTGTGGCATTTGTACGTTGTCCTTCTCCGGGGGCCACTGCAACGGTCTTTGGGTGGGTGGAGTGTGTCAAGTGGCATTCACATTAATGCCGAGACCAAAGGTTTCCCAGCTGAACATTGCACTGTAACAAGATAATCAATGTTATTCACTTCACCAGCTTCACCCGGTGGTTTAAAGGTTTTGGCTGATCAGTGTTAACACATGATAGAAAATAAGGAAAAGTGCAAAAGGTCCCCTCAATCTGTACAACTTAAGTGTATATTTATGTAAATCATTTGGTAACCACGGTTACACGTGCATGTCGGCCTATGAGAGTGCAGATTTTCCCCGATCAATCAGACAGTCTATAGCAGTTCAAACTCTGTGTACTTTGGCAGTCCATTGACTTAATTAAGAAGTATGTGAATCCCCCAGTATACCATCCCCTGAAGTAATTCTGCACAAATCGCCTCTTTCATCCTGTCTACTGGTTATTTTTCAGAGCATACAGTGGATCTGCAGTCTAATATTACAAGCAAATATAAATATAGACATCAGAAGCCTGTGAGTTCCACATGAACCTGCTGTCAGTTACCTGTCAGCCTGTATGACTTTATGTTGACTCCTCTAAAAAGTCAGTGAGAACAGAAACTGGACCAGAGCTAAAAGGCAAAAATGTGTCTTTTTCTTCTCTTTGTCCGCACCAAATGAAGTTAACTACAGGTGTGAATGCACCAGCACTGTCAATAAGTGACCTTCAGGTCGGGATTGGACTGTGCTGTAGGTAAAGGGAGAATTGGAAGAATCTTTAATTTAGAATATTTATTTAAACCTTTTTTTTTTTTGTAGATCTCTGTTCAATATAAGCACTGAAATTCTATGATTCTATTTCATTACATAGTGTATTAGTTAAAACTATACTGTTTAATTATGGTGCACTGGTATTACAAATCCTAGCATGGCCATGGAACATATACATCTAATCACCCACAGATTATGTTGTAAAAGGTTGTGCCACATTGTCCGATGTTCAGCAGTACATATAATATTGTGTCATTTTTATAGATTTGTATCGGCCTCATACATGTGATCATGTGCTACTGTATCCTGTACTCTGGTTATATGCCATACCTCATACAGTGTTATCTTGTACTGCTGTAGCAATGGGGTCACACCAGTGAAACACAGGAACATATTATTTGTTGAAGACACATAACTCTCAGTGGAGTCATTTATGAATTCACACAGCGTGCAGGTTAAAGGTCTTGCTGGGATGCTGATGGAGGGTGATGCTTGCGCTTGGAGGATGTGAGCTGAGCGGGGTGGTGCAAACTCCCTGGTGGCCTCGGTGTTTCTCAGCATTCTGAGCCTGTGTAAAGATGGAGAAGAGGATGCAATGCAGACTCATCATGGGGTGACTTTGCAGCAGGTTCACAAGCACATCTCACGATTTTCAATGTATCTTACAACATTTTGTGATTTCATCCACATAGTATAGTGATGTATTTTAGTGAAAAAAAAAATTTGGTCATTTTATTGTGATATTAATTGTTAAAATTACAAAGAATTTTGATGACAAGTCTGCCATCTTATCTTACTATCTTACTATACATAATGACAAAAACTCTGTCTGTGTGTGTGTGTGTCTGTGTGTCTGTTCCATGTTTTTCTCCTCACTGACTTGGTCAATCCATGTGAAATTTGGCACAGTGGTAGAGGGTCATGGGAAGATGGAAATGAGGCAATATTACATCAATTGGCCAAAGGGGGGCGCTATAGCAACCGATTGAAATTGCAAACTTTGAATGGGCATATCTCATGCCCCATATGTCGTAGAGACATGACACTTTGCAAAAAAGATGCCTCTCCTCATGAGGAACAAATTTGCCCCAAGAACCTGTAACTTCTGGTTCTATAGATTTTCCGCCATTTTTAATTTTTTTATGAAAAACACTTAAAATCGATCTCTTCCTAGGAAGTTTGACCGATCTGCATGAAACTTGGTGAACATAATCTAGGGACCAATATCTAAAGTTCCCTCTTGGCAAAAGTTGGAAAACTTACTAAAACTGAGCTTCTATAAGGCAATGAATATTGCGGAGGGCATGGCTCATCACATAAAGGTGTATAACATCTCAAGGGTTTCACCCATCACCACGCAACTTTGTAGGCATATGACCACACATAATCTGAGGGGACTCCTCCATTATTGACCCCATCAAACAAAATGGGGGCGCTAGAGAGCTAATTTCTTATCTAGGCCTAACCGCTACATCGATTTTTACTAAACTTGGTAGATATGTAGAACAGGACACCTCAAGGTGACTGGAGAAATTTAACTCTAATTGGCAACTAGGTGGCGATATAACAACAGAAAAATGCTTAAAAATGGCTAAAATGCGACCGATCGCTGTGGCTCCCCCTGTGGCCCAATGTTGTTTGTTTCTAATTTTTGGTATGACTAAGTCATGGTATGGTATGCTGTACATAATCACGGAAACTGTCAGTGTGTCATTCTGTCAGTCAGTCATTCTGTCTGTCCCACATTCTCCTCACTGACGTGGTCAATCTATGTGAAACTGCACATAGGCATTGAGGACTGGCATAGGTAGAAGGTGACAAAGCTACCAATGGGTATGGACTAGTCACTATTAACTGCATATAAAGGGTTCGGAACCAAAGTGTTATATCATATAGATTTTACAGGAAAGTCAAAACACATTTTGATCACACTTGAATCAGCTGCTGTTGCCATGTGCTGAACACAATATTTGATCTTTTCTTGTAATCAGATTGAGCATCACTCTGAAAACAATATTGCTTAAACTGAAAAATATTTATTAAATTGCAAAAGTGAGATGTGCCTTTGTGGCAGGACATTTTCCCAATGGGGAAATGCTGAATATGGGACTATGTAAACAATTATAAACCACATTAACAGTTACACCTTAATCAATCCCATAGTTCTGTGCCTCTTCTTTTTTTTTTTTTTTTTTTTTTTTTCCAGTAGACCTACATGGTTAGTGATGACGTCTTTTTGCCTGGCTGAACCTCCCTTTGACAAAAAATGCTCAATACGTGTACAGACCATAGACTGTAAACAATGAGAGGCATATGTTAATGTAACACCGGCCAAAACTTCTCAGTCTTTTGCTTTGATTGTTTTTGTTTTTTTTTGTTTGTTTGTTTTGTTTTTGTCTTCCATCTTTTCTGTCTTCTCCATCTTTCTTTTTTCTTCAGTTTAACATCTGGCTTTAAGTCGACATCAAGATCATCTGTTTCATTTGGTTCATCTTCCATTCAACTCATTAAAACCTCCTCTACTTCAGTGAACTTGTGTCTTTTCGGCACTGAACAAAGTCTGGAAGTTTGCAGAGCGCCCGCTTGAGGATTGGATTTGGATTTGGAGAACGCGCCTGCAAAGTCCATAAGTCTGCAAGTGTGGTGAAGTGCGGACATTTTGATTCTACCATTGATTCTCAATTAGTAGGCTGTGGCCCGCTGGTGGGCCTCTGAGTGCCATCTAGTGGATGGCCGAGGTATCGCCAATTGGGTTAGATTGAATAAATGATTAAATTCTTCTTCATAAAAAATATTTCCAATCAAAATGCATATTTTCATTGACCAGTTGTGTATGAATATCACCATGCCAATCTCGACACATCATCAAGTACAGATAAACACATTTTGCCACTGTTAGCCTGCAAACGTTGCCTGAGACAGTGACATAAAAAGGACTGGTTTGTGAAGCATGATGGGAAAGACAACCCTGCGCCAGTAAAAGCTGTGTGTGGTGTGTGTGGTGAACAAACACGACCCTGAATACATAAAATCTGCAGTCATAATGGCAGGCAGCAATGCTGTGTGTTGAATGTGGTGAAATCCTGTCAAAAGAGGCACCAGAGACACTTAATATTACACTTTTATTCAGAACCTAAAGTTAAAAGCACTTCTCCTGTCATCAGTTTTCAATCTTGTACTGTAAGATATTGACATTTTTTATTATACTGTTGTTTACTTAGGAAATTTCTTTGTACATCCCTGTACTCAATGAATGTTGCCATACTTGTTCTGTACATTTTCTACAAAAATGTTTAAATAACAAAATAGTTTTAAAAAATCACACACACAAAAACAGGATGACATCAGCAGACAGGAAGTAAACATGGCAACTGTCCTTATTCCTGTCTGTAACCCCCGTTCAATCCACAACGCCAGGATTCGCCTTTCCTTTCTGATGCTGGTTGAAATGTGATAATATTAACTTGACATGGAAATGAGTGGTAGTCTAGAAAACTGGCAAGTTTTTTTTTTTATAATTTTATTTTTGTTGGAGGGCACTCGTGCGCCCTCACATAGATTGCGCCCTGGGCAGTCGCCCACATTGCCCATAGCAAAACCCGTCCCTGGGTATACAGCATCAGGAGTTGAGGTGTGTGCATATGTGTGTGTGTGTGTGTGTGTGTGTGTGTGTGTGTGTGTGTGTGTGGCGGAGAGGGAGAGAGGGAGATGCTGGTAGAGAGATAGTGTGTGTTATTAGATACATAATGTTGTGAAGTTAGTGGCAGTAACAACAGAATAGTGAGAGAACATTAACCCTGTGCAAGTTTTAGCATCGGAACAATGGAGAACATATTGGCACAGTAATGGAATAGTGAACATAATTACTCTGCAATAGGTATTTATAAGTTTCCCACTTCCCATTCCCATTACCAAAAACCCATTTAACTAATTTGGTAACTGTCTCTCACCCCCCCTAGAGGAAACACTGGAGGGAGAGAAGGGGAGAGAAAGAGGGTGGGTTATTTTTTTTAACCAAGTTTATACAGTAACTTAACTAACAGTAAACAGTAAATGTTTTCTCAGTGATGCTGCTGTCAGCTGATAATGCTGCTGTTAATAAGTGCACTAAAACAATAAGTGTATTTTTTTATTTAGTCAGTTACAAGAACATTCAATAAATGTTAACATTTAGTTTAAACAGTATTGTGTCATTTGTTATCATGTTCAGTCCTAGATCCAAAAGCACAATTCAGGAAGCAGAGAGCAGGTGAAGCCTGGGCTTGAGGCGAGGGACAGGAGACCTGGAATGACAAAATATCGTATTTTATCGGACATAAAGTTGTTTGAAAATGTACTTCAGTATTTGATTACTCAAACAGCAAACTAATGTGTTAGGTTACTCGTTACTGCAAAAAGTAATCAAAGTACTCTAACGCGTTACTTTGTAAATACCTAACTTGTGAACTTGGAAGTTTTTACAGGTGTTAGACAAGGTGGACTACATATTTCTCTCATGTAGTGTAATACATACATTTTGGCTTGACATTCACTTGAAATTGGTATGATCTTAAAATAAAAAAAGACTTTGATGTACTTCTATGATATCATTCCCAAAATGCATTATTTTTATTTTTCTTGAATGAATTTTAATATAAAATCTTTAAAACTGATAGAAGGAACAAAAACACAAAAGTTATAAATTATTCTAAAACATTTTCACACTGTAAGTATTTCCACTTGTAAGTTGTATTTAATTTTATAGTTATTTTCCCCCTTATTTGTTTAAACACAAAGCAGCCGTGATGTGATGGGCCAAAAGAAGCCAAAAAATATTTCCTGTGTAAAAGGGATGGGCTTCAGGCACAAAAGCAACTCTTCACACCATAAACAGCTGACAGTGGCATGACACATATTTACAGATGGTTTATTTTTTCCTCCTTTTTATTTTTGTTATGTTTTTTTATATAATTTATTTGGAAATGTGGTTCTTGGAAATGTTTTAACTGGGGCCTTAGGTTGCAAAAGGCTGAGAGTTCCTGGTGTGAGATCACTTGGGCCTTCTTGGCACAGATTAAACTGAAACAGAAGACATAGCTTTGATGCTTTTATATCATTTTTATGTGTTTTTTATGATAATTCTTTCCTGTGACAGAAGAGAGTCAAAGTGCTGTATGGCAAAGATTTGGCTGGAATAATTCATGAAAGTGGAATAGCTCAATGATTCTTCCTCTACCAAAGCAGGTGATGATAGCACGTGGAAAAACCATCATTGCTGCACTGAAATACATTATGCAAATATTACCATTTCCAGCGCTTAAAGGTTTAGAAGGAAGTAAGACACAGACAGATCAGGCTATCAGCATCACCTTTGGGTCCTCAGTGTACAATATCCTCTGTCTGGTAGAGAAAAACAAATGAGTCCACATCATCGACAGTGGCAGTTGGCCCATAAGAGCAGCAGGAGATAAGGAAGATGTTGAGGCTGGATGACTGAGAGGCATTGTCTGTGAAAACAAGCGAGTAACCGCTCAATACCCAAAGCTCAGATTCCCGGAGAGCGCCTAATAATGAATGTTCTCCTGATAATATTCTGCAGTGCTTACAATCATTTTATGAGTGCGAAGAGGTTCCATCAAATTACACTGGCCTGTATTATGCATGCAAAGCAACACAGGTCTGATGACTAAACAAATGAGCACTGGTGTGAAGTCTGCACTCTCCCTGTCTCTCTAACCTACACCATTTCCCCCATAGAAATACACAGAAATAGGCCCTTTTTTTCATTCTTTCCTTCCTCCACACTCACTGCACCTGTTCTCTCAGATGCACCTGTGCTCTCTGTCACTTTAACTGTTTTCATTGTTTTTTTTCCCTCTGGTTTATAGCATAGCCAGGGGACATGTTGTCATGCTGCAGCACCGGCCGGAGCACCAGAGGTGTTTTCAAAGTGGGCCACTAACTTAATCAAAGTCAGGGCTTTGTAGTGTGCTAGAGTCTGGAAATGATTGGTGGGAAACTGTTTGTAAAGGTAAGGAACACCTCGACGTTTTGCCAGTTCATCATAAGACAAACACAACTACAAACATACACACTCCCATTTATCTCGATTAGCTGTTTACAGCAGCTGTGTACTAGAAATTAAATCAAACTTAAATCAATCTGCTGTCTGTGCTAACAGATAGCATACACGTGACTGTATGATATGGCCTCTTAGCCCGTGAATACTTTAACAAAAAAAAAATCTTTGCTATATATTATTTTGGTTGCCAATATGACAGTTTGAGTATTTATTGCTAATTCTGTCTTAGTTCAGCCCAGTCACCAGAAAAAAATGTTCGGCAACCATAAATTCTTTGCATTTTATACATTTTATTAGTATTGTACAAACAATTCTAAAGTGATGCAATATATACGCAGTATTTATCAGCTGGAGTGGATGATGGATGGTCCATCAATAAGGGAAGATAATATGCCAAGTTGCAGACCACTAACCTGGAAATCCAGATGCCCCGCCCCTAGCAAATTCGAATTTGCACTGCACAAGGATCTGGCCCCGACGAGCAGAGCCCGTTGAATTGCCATCGGACCAATCAGATCAGTCTATCTGACAGAGGAGGGCTCTGGGTGAGTGTAAAATGATGACGACAGCGCTGCGTCCATTCAGTTTAGCTTTGTAAGAAGCGCTAAGCCAACTACACTTATCTTTCTCCTTGAGCGAGGAACAGAAGACTGCCGTAGAAGCCTTCGTTTCCAGGAAGGATGTTTTTGCCATTTTGCCGACGAGATACAGCAAAAGCATCAGTTAGTCCCACTGGTTGGCAAACAACTGGGGCTTTGTCACCTTGTTTTTTTCTCTGATTGGCCATCATGCTATCCAATTGCGTGCAGCGGCATTTGAAATGCCTCAGTTAGTGCCGCCCCTTGGGTAGGAAGGGTGTGTCGGTGAGGGCCAGACTCAAAATCTTTCTAGATTTGAGTCTGGATTCCCACCGTGTCTTTTTTGGTAACCCTTTGTCACATTTCCATTGGTGTTTGTGGCACCAAAACTGTTGTTTTTGGCAGCACATCACAGCATTTCCCAGCGGTGTTTGTGGCACAGAACCTGGGTGCTTTTTATCTATCTGTCTGTCTGTCTGTCTATCGATCTTCAAAATAGTGTACTTAAGTATCATATACGTGGTTTGTGGAAGTGTACAATTCCAACATTTTTTCTGCCAATTGGGTTGTTTAATTTGACTCTCTCAGAAGTATGGCAGAAGAGCCCAGAGAAACCTAAGTTTAATTGGGCAGAACTTTTGAATTCCATCCAAAAAAAAAATTTGAAAGATTGGTGTATGACAACAGTACCAGCCACTGTTCTGCCATCTATCCTCCTGCGAGCAAGCATGTAAATTTAGTGGTCAGACACACACAAATGGGCAGTTGCATTAAGAAACAAACAAACAATGGTCTTTTTACAATGACAAACATCCGCTGGCTGATATGTTAGTTAAGTATTGCTCCATATTCACTGAGTCACACCTACTTTTGAGCAATCCAGTTAAATCTGTAGGATTTCAAATCTGTATTTGATTTCTTTCCCCCTCATGAACCCAACTCACACATCCTGTTTCACTCTGAAATACGTCACATGACAGAGGCTAAAAACACTTTAAAAGCCACCTCATTGTGCCTTTAAAGACAGCTCACAAGATATAATTTCGCCTCTTCCTCAGTTCTCTGCTTTCTTATATGGCAACAGTGTCTTCTTTTATTAATAATCACAAGTCAGTGTATATGCATATGGTTCCCCATGGCTCTGCTCCTCAACACTTTGCTGAACATCTGCAGTATGTGCTTTATGTAAGTACTGAGTTTATCATTCAATATGTAGATGACGTGAAGCCATCAAGTATAACCGCATGAGGTGTGGAACTATTTTCTTTTAATTTCTATATCAATCAATATGTAAATCAGCTTGAAAGTGTTGACTGGATGTTAAATAAAGGAGCAGAAAAGGATGGCTTAGTAATACTGAAATATCTGTTCCATAAGCACCTTGCCCATTTCTGCACTCAACATTCAAAAGCACTACAGTGCACTCATCTACACTACCCTGTATTTACACTTAAGCTTACAGCTAGTTCACAGCCAAATACAAATGGCCGTGAGTCAGAACCTCTCCACAATAACTTAGCCAAAGCACTTTACGCCCTAGGAAGCCCTCTGCATGCATTTGCTAAGAATCACTCCAATAGCAGAAACAGCAACTGAAATCACGCTCACTGATTGAAAACATTATTACATTTCTCTCACCAATGTCCAAAAATATTTTTCTCTGCTCCTCATTTTACTTCATGCAGAGGAGTGGGCAAGAGGCCATTTTGGAATAAAAAGAAAAAAGATTCCTACCAACAAAAAGCTAAACTTTAACGTAATATTCAAGGACTTACAGTTGTAAGCTTCTTAGTAGAATTATTAACAGCAAAAACAACTTGAAAACACTTTCAGAAAGCTGGAATTTGGATATTTGTTTGAAATATTTTCAATACAGAGTCAAAGATCTGGACCCAAAGTGGAGAGAACTGATTTGACCCTAACTGAGAATCTCATTTTGCAAGTTTCAGCAAACAAGCCCGTACTTCATCATATCACAATCAACATAAAGGTCTTGTAACCAACCCTGTCTTCAAATTATGTTTGTATAATTTGCAATAACAACTTATGATCAATGCTATTTCAACACATTTTGCCAGTGCAAGAAGTTGTGTAATGTAGATATTTTGCACATGTAAATAATGGTGTGAAGGGGAACACCAAAGCTTTTGACTTTGACACCAGAGGATTTATGGTCTGTCTCACAATGAAGTTCATGACTAACTTTATCCAAATGATTTTTGTTACCTGTCATTTAGCCTACTAACCATTCTCCAGTTACTGAGGTCCTAATCTTTCCTTACAGCTGAATTAAGTTAGGGTTGTTGTTTTTTACCATTTGGAGCAGCACATCAGGCTTTACACACAAAACTGACGTCATCACTTTAAAGTTGATTGGATGAATGTTTTAGCAAACACTTTATTTACATTTCCAGCAACATTAGCGTTCATTTGAAGCTGAATTGTGTCCACAGGACAGAATTAAAGTCCAATGTTAATTTTTGAGCTCTGTTTTGGTCTCCACCAACTCCTGGGCAAAATATTTGACTTATTAGTTGCTAAGTGCTCCACCATATTCATTAGCTAGCCAACATTGTGGGTCTGCCGTTCATGTCAGACGTGTAGCACACCGTTTTTAGGGCTTTTTGCTAAAAAACAAACAAACTATAAACATAGAAATGGAAATAAACTCAAATATGACAAAAGTTTATGTTGAAAAAGACCATGTATCTAATGAGCAAAAACTGTACATGCTGGAATGGAAGTTTATTTTGAAAAGACACAAAGCGTGTAACAAGCGTTTATTGACACAGCATCCCAGAACGTCAACAATAGACACAGGAGGATATCTAGCACGTTATATGTAGACGTGAAAGTCATCAGACAAAACAGCGATATTTGAGGAGCTGAGATGAGAATGCGTTGGTCATTTACAGTAATCCATTTTCTTTAAAAAAAAAACAAAAAAAACAAACCAAAAGAGAAAAAAAGCTAACTTTACTACCTTTGGTCACCTTTGGTTTGACATTTTGGGAAATTCACTATTCACAGTCTTGCTGACAGTTAAGCTGTGTTTCCACCACAGACAGTACCCTTAAATGTAGGCAGGGTTGTTAGTATAGTTACTACAGAGTACTAGCCACATTTTCCTCTTCATGGTCAATGCAGAGAAACATCGACATTTCCAGAAAAGGCTGCATTATATACAGTTACTGTCGCAATCAATTGCATATTCAAAAACAGCGGTAGTGTGCATTGAATCCTTGTAGTGAAAGAGAACGGATTGTCTATTGACCAATCAATGAACCGCAGTGTTTCTTGCGCCACCTTTTAGTATCGGATCAGTGTGCTAGGTACGTCAACAAAAAACGAAAAGGAACAAAGAAGTCATTGCTAAAAGATTGGTTCTACTGGTGTCATCCACAACTTTTGACAATGGAAATATAAACCGTTCTAATTTGTAACAAACTGAACTAAACTGATAGCCTGGAGGTTCAGACCCAAATCTAGAAAGATTTAGGGTCTGGCTATGAATAATGCAAATGGCCCAACTCGAGGAGCTGCACCAAGCATGCATTTGAAAATATCACTGCACGCAATTGGATAACACTACGACCAATCAGAACAATACATGGGGTGATGTATCTAGAACACTATCAGTGGGGCTAACTGGTAGATTAGACTCTTGCAGTGTCCTGTCAGCAAAAACGTCCTTCTTGCAAAGGAAAGACTCGAGCGTTGTCTTCTGTTCCTGTTTTAGAGAAAAAGCCAAGCCTAACTCATTCATTGTAGCGGCCAAATCCATTTCAAACAACCGGTGTTCATCCGTAGCCATCTTGCAATGTTTACTGACTGATTCTGGACTTCACTGTCGCAGTGCTGTCGTCATCTGTTTAGCTCGCCTCTGGCCCGCCTATATCAGATACACCGATGTGATTGGTGCAGCTCGGCTCCAAGGGCATGAGTAATGAGCATCATTACTGATTGCCAGAGTGACTCGCTGAGCAAATTCAAATTGTCCTCTCACGAGAACTCTGGATTTCCAGGGTACTAAACTGAACCAGATTGCTTAGAGACAGTGAGGCTTTAGATGAGATAGTTACCTCTCTCATACTGTATCTGTGTGCTCAATGTGAAGTTACATCCAGCAACTAATTAGCTTAGCGTAGCAAAAAGACTGAAACAGTGGCAAAAAGCTGGTCGCCCACACATTAGAGAGAGATGTAACATGTTAATTAGCGAGCTTTGCGGGTGCTGGTAGCCAGATTTTTGTTTTCCTTCAAAAGCAAAAGCTGTTTACCTCTATTTCCAGTCTCTTTTGCTAACACAAGCTAACTGGCGGCTCACTATATGGTCATATTTAGCATATATACATAAAAGTGGTATCAGTCTTTTCATCTAATTTAAAACAAATCCCCTTTGTTTAATATTTTATCAGTGAAATTCAAAGTTGCTGTGGTTTAGGTATTGCATGTTATATTATATAGTGTCAAATCCTTACATTTCAGTTGGCTTTACATCACCTTTCCCTCATATTTAGATTTTTCCTGTGACAGTCAAACTGCAAATATTCCTCGAAACACTTCTTTTATTCCGTCTTTAGCTTTTTACGGCGTACAGTATATAAAACAGCTTTAATTTCCCACTCTCCTCTTTAGTTCATAGCCCTTGGACCCCCGGGAGGCAATTAGAAATTGTAAGACCTCACCTGATTGCTCTTTAATTAGCTCCCCTGAGTCTGTTGCTTGTTAAATGAGCCAATAGCAGATATAGTCACTACTTGAGTCTTCAGTGGCTACTCTGAGTGGCTGGACATGACAATAGATGCCAGACTCACAAGTTGGCAGCATTTTTTCTGAGGTCTCACCCACATTCCATGGATCTAAGTGAAGTTTAACCCTTCACTTCTCCCTAAGGGGACTCCTCTTTTGTGAATTTCCCCTGTGAATTGATTTAGCTGGAATTGGCAGTGAGGAATGAGGAAATATTTAATGGTCCGCTGTGCTGTCATGGAACACTCTTCAGATCCCTTTTACATAGACAAATGTAAATCCTCTCCATAAATCCTTTAGTGGTTGAGCTAAAAGGCTTTCCAACTGATCAAGCAAAATTGAGTCAAGTGGTAGAAAGAATAATTGCACAATGCAGGTTAAAGCCAACAGTCTGAAAATGATTGATGGTGTTTCTCTTTTATTCCAAATAGCACTAAGAGCCTACGGTTCAGAAATTGCTAATGAACAGTAGGAAAGAGTGAGTGCTGCATCAGTCTGCTCTCTACCTCCAACCCTGTCATGTTAATTACTGTACTCGCGGTGACGTCCTCCTCTCACACCGTTCTTCAACTTGCTTGGTGAAAGTTTGCAGATCTATTTCTGCCATGCAATTCAATAGAGCATTGTGTGCCGGCTGATTGAGACAGATGTGGTGAAAGATGAGAGGGAAAACTAATAACCACCTCACCTGGGATACGCCGAGAGAATTATCGACTTTATTGTATTTTTTTTTTTTTTTTACTTTTCCAACAACTTAAATCATGCATGCACTATATCCGACTTTGAGGCATTGCTTCCATATGTCACAAACATTTTCTTCGCCGAACAAGACTTACATAGTCTTTTTAAGTTAACGTCATCTCTATGGGCTTATTACATCATGCACGTGTAGCACACTTGGATGGATGAAGTAGACTGTTCTTTTAATTTCATTTTTCCCTGCCTCCTGCTAGGTATAAAGACACACTAAGGTAACTAACTTTCAGCGTGTCAGCAGCTTTGAACAACAAGTTAGATTTCCTCAAGACCTGTCAGGTCCCTGGGCTGCCCTTTACCACCTACCTTTGATTGGAAAAAACAAAACAAAAACAGAATAAAGACATCATGTTATATTGGACTAACAGTCCACAGCCACATTCGCGGCCTTCGTGAGACTATACTTTTGACTGTCATTATTTTTGTACATTTTGTACATTTATATCTCTCGAAAGTCCAAAACCGTATCAGCTGTCTTCAGGGCATTGAGCTCCAAGTTGTTCTGTCCACACCAGGTCATTTCCCACCTGTAGACAGAATCTTCCCCCAGAGATGAGTCTATCGAGGATGGTGACCTCTACAAACTTTGAAAAGTTGATAGACTATTATACATCTGTTCTAGTTTTCTAGTTTAAAGGTTCATGTGCCTTCATCTTTCCATTGCCTCTTTGAACTATTAAAGATGACAAATCTATTGGTGTGCTCCAGTCCCTGTTAACATATTCTCATTCTGACATTTGGTCATGGACTTTCCACGTCGAGATATGATGTGCAAGGTACCCCGTTAGTTGTTGATATTCTGGGATGCTGTGCCAATTTCAGCCTGTTACATGCATTTTCTGTTTTCAAAATACACTTCTGTTGTGACAGGAAATTCCCTATTTGCATTCATTCATTCTTTCCTTTTCCTTAACTGCTTATCCTGTTCCTGTATCCACACGCATCATTATGCTGTCATTCCATCACACTATAAATACAGATTGATTGTCTACAAAATAAAAACCTGACTTTTTCTTTACAATCCATCTTGTTATCAGCAGTTTTGGGTAAGGGTTACTTTAAAAGTAATCAAAGTATGTTGCTGCATTACTTTTTAAAAAAGTAACCAACTACTTTACTGCATTACTCCCTGAGTAAAGTAACTCAATTACTTTAAAAGTACTGAAAATATGTCTGAGTCTGAAATATGTCTGTCAGCGAGTCCTACTGCACCTATTTAGACTCCACCTCAACTCTGATTATCAGTCAGAATATAGTGAAGAATATCGTATCTTACCACGTCTTGGTCTTGCGTGTGTTTCTCCCTGTCTATTCACATTTGTAGTCCGGCTTTCAAGATGCAAACATCTCCATATTGTCCAGCTGACACTCCATCAAACTTTGTATGACAAGACAAGCGCACTTCACCTTTGCGCACCCAGACAACTGTAGCCTAATTATGCATGCTGACAGGGCCGTAGTCATCATATACATTGAGGGGGACATGCCCCTCCCATGCCCAAAATGTCCCCCCAATATACACTGAACAAAAATATAAATGCAACACTTTTGTTTTTGCTCTCATTTTTCATGAGCTGAACTCAAAGATCTAAAACATTTTCTATATACACAAAAGACCATGTCTCACAAATATTGTTCACAAATCTGAGCACTTCTCCTTTGCCGAGATAATCCATCCCACCTCACAGGTGTGGCATATCAAGATGCTGATTAGACAGCATGATTATTGCACAGGTGTGCCTTAGGCTGGCCACAATAAAAGGCCACTCTGAAATGTTCAGTTTTATCACACAGCACAATGCCACAGATGTCGCAAGTTTTGAGGGAGCGTCCACCAGAGCTGTTGCCCGTGAATTGAATGTTCATTTCTCTACCATAAGCCGTCTCCAAAGGCGTGTCAGACAATTTGACAGTACATCCAACCAGCCTCACAACCGCAGACTACGTGTAACCACACCAGCCCAGGACCTCCACATCTAGCATGTTCACCTCCAAGATCGTCTGAGACCAGCCACCCGGACAGCTGCTGCAACAATCGGTTTGCATAACCAAAGAATTTCTGCATAAACTGTCAGAAACCATCTCAGGGAAGCTCATCTGCATGCTTGTTGTCCTCATTGGGGTCTCGACCTGACTGCAATTCGTCATCATAACTGACTTGAGTGGGCAAATACTCACATTCGATGACGTCTGGCACGTTGGAGAGTTGTTCTCTTCACGGATGAATCCCAGTTTTCACTGTTCAGGGCAGATGGCAGACAGCGTGTGTGGCGTCGTGTGGGTGAGCGGTTTGCTGATGTCAACGTTGTGGATCGAGTGGCCCATGGTGGCAGTGGGGTTATGGTATGGGCAGGCGTATGTTATGGACAGCAAACACAGGTGCATTTTATTGATGGCATTTTGAATGCACAGAGATACCGTGACGAGATCCTGAGGCCCATTGTTGTGCCATTCATCCACGACCATCACCTCATGTTGCAGCATGATAATGCACGGCCCCATGTTGCAAGGATCTGTACACAATTCCTGGAAGCTGAAAACATCCCAGCAATAAAGCAAAACTGCACATTTCAGCTTGGACTTTTATTGTGGCCAACCTAAGCCTATCTGGTTAGCCCAGAATGTCCTGAAAAAAACAATATATAGCATGTGTATGTAGCCTTCAGAATGACTGTGATATGAGCTTAAAAGTAAAGACAGTAAAAATACCCCAAAAACGCCTAGCCATTTACCATTAAGGCTACTGGGTTTCCCTGTTACCCCCCAAAATTCTGTTCAATAATTATGTAAATGAAAAGATCAGAATGAAATTCTATTACACAGAAATGTCATAATACACTCCAGGTTACAAATTATTTTACTAATACATTTTTGAAAATTAATACGGTTGGTTGGTTAGTTCTCTGATATTTCCCCCTCACATTAAACTGCATTTAACTACTGCTCCTAAAACTATTTTTTCCCAAATGTTTGAGTAGATAAGAAGATAATGCATTTGTGTTATCTGAAAAAAAAGGTGTCGTCATTGTGAAAAAGCCACGTTAAAATAACACTGAGGTGTTCTGTTTTATACATAGTGCTGGACAGTGGTGAATGATGGAAGATTTCCTGTGACACCATGACCCGGATCATGTCAGCCTATCAGCTCACTGTCTCCACCAATTAGTTCCCATCACAGTGTTGGACTCCCTGTCTGCTCCTCCGCTCACGCAATATGTATCCCATCCTCGTGTTACTGTTTTTTCTCGAGTGCGGACAGACTGAGACAGGAGCAGCTGGTATTTCGGCCTATCTCCAGTAGAAAAAAAAAGTGTCTTTAATAAAAGCCGTCCTCCTGTTGAATGTCGGCATACCTGCAGTTGATCAATAATTGGGTCTGCGTGATAATTACATTAGGATTGAAAATTAAATTAGGGAGTTAAGAGAGATGTGGATGTCAGTCGAACTCGTTAAAGCTAATTAACTGCTGGTGTCTGAACCTTCCAATCAGTAAAATAATCCACTGGCATACAGTCTATTATGGGCTAGATTAATTGGTTCTGAGGCATGAAAGCTCCTGGAGAAATTTGCGCGCACACACACACACACACACACGCACGCACACACACACACACACACACACACACACACACACACACACACACACTTCAATGTGGAACTCTGCTCAAACATTGCAAGGAATATGAGTTGTTCTTCCCTGTCTATTATAATTTGGGATGCATTTGTACACGATTCAAATGCTCGTCACAGCTCTCCATTAAAATTCACTGTGGCATCGTGATGAAAATAGCATACGGATATAGTTGCTTTATTAACTACCTGTTTTGACAGGCACATGGTCAAAATAAAGTCCAGAATGTTAAAGTACACATGAAAGAAGTGTTTTTATCCCCAAAATGCTGAGAAATAATTACTTAAAATGTATCATTCTCAATCTCTCCAAGTGCTATCATTTTCTTTATCTCAACGTAGTATACCTGCTACTCTTCAGACAGCACTATAATTATCTGTCTAACTCTTATGCTGTCAGTCATCTTCGTCATTTTAATTAAGCTTCTGTTTGCGACATGGTAGACATCATTTTGAAAGAGAATATATCTCAGTTTTACATCCACAAACCCTCACATTTATTCAGTGGTAATGGTAATTGTACCATTCTCTTTGCTATAATACTGATGTGGTGTGGCTTTCTTTCATGATGTCTTGGCGAGAGAAGATGAACAAATGGACGGTTTAATTTTAATTTTCAGAATATTTTTTCTCACCTGAAATGAGAAAAAAGAACTGCCTGCCTGCCGCTGATTGCGAGCCAGTTTATTGACCTAATAAAGCCTGTTTTATTCCGTCCTCCCTTGTCTCCTTTTGGATTCAAGTTAAGTACCCGTTTTGTTGCAGTCATTCAGGCTATAAAATGTGACAAATGAGATGTGTTCCCAAAAAAGGCAGCGATAGGATCAGAGACATTCATTGTTCTTAAACATACGGCACCAACAAGTCCTTACACCTAAATGACAAAATAGGTTGTTCCTAGGTTCCCCAAAGCCACCCACATGCCTGTTATAGACCCCTTTAGGGCTGACGTCACGATGACGTCTGTTTGTTGGCTGGAGACAAAACATGACTCGCCTCCACAGAGCTGTAGACCACACAGGAGTCTTAAAGGTACGCTAAGCACTGTTGGGCGTCACTTCATTCAACAATGTTATCAAACTCAACAGAGCTAGCCCCCCCCATCCTCCGTGACTCTGTCATGAATGCGCATCTCTCAGAAAGTATGTGCCAACCTGATGTTTTCAGGATTAAAATTCAGAAAAACTATGAATATCAGAAAAGAAATCATACCGACAAACTGTCGCGTTAGTAGCTTGCCTCTACGTTGTTTAAATCCACTTCAATCCCCTTTGAGTGAAGGAAGGCAGCCACCTGTTGCTCTGCAATCTGTCATCCTCCTCACCGGGCTGCCCCATGTCATCAGTTGTCCCCGTCCTGGTGTATGACCCGGATTTGATGTGGAGCTCGGCAGCAATCACATCATTGATCCTGGAGTACTGCTCCAACTCCGCCACTCTGTTCTCCAGTTCCGCCGGACGCCGGTCCTTCTTGGCTAGAGCCTTCACCTCCTCCACCAGCTCCAGGATGCCTTTCTGCTGCTGTTTAACCACAGAAATCTCCTCAGCCAAAAAATTCCAAATCCAAATCCAAAATCAGCGTCATAAACCAGGCAATGTCCAGAACCGAGGGTATCAACAGTTAGTCCGATGGCCCTAATCTAGAATCAGCAGTAAAAAAACAAAACAGAAAAGTCCAAGCCTAGCACCAAACACACAAGCGAGCGAGAACCACACAGGAAACAGAAAACTGTTTCTTACTAGCTAACTTCTTCACGGTCCTCTCATCTACTCTACTCTACTCCCCACCTCCCCTCCTCATGTGCGCGCGCTAACACCCAAACCCCACCCCGCAATTGGTGATTGGCTGGTTGGTGCAGCCTGGACCAAAATGTTTTTGTTACCATTTGAGGACCAGACTTTTTCACAGCATATTCAGAGGACATGTAGCTAGCAGATTGTGAGATGTTTGCTGTATGTGACAAAAACTTTTCAAGCTTAGGAAGACTTAGAGAGCCTTTAAAATGTTGCGTATGTTGTATTATTGGGTGCCAGAATAGAAGGAGTCATGGCTCAAAACTAGCTGCCCTGCCCGTCAACAAAAACAAAGACAACAGTGGTTAAATGTGGTAAGACGAAAGGACTGGATGGAGGTTACACTGCTTGTATGTGCAGTGTACACTTCAAATCAGGTTAGGGAAAAATAATTTAATGTTGTAGGAATGAATAACGTTATGTGTATTAAAGGTTATCATGTCCACCTCATCAGACACTGGGGAGATATTAAGAAGAGTATTGGATTTCTCCATACCGCTAACGTTTTAGCACATTAGTTAACATTAGCTTAGTGTCTATAGAAACGATTCATGTAAATAAATTCTAATCTGCACCACTATGGCCAAGGTTTGGTTAGATACCAAAGTGTAAAAATGACAATTCGCCATTTTACTGGAGATTAAGCACTATTGTAACTATTATTTGGTCATTATAAAACTTCTATAGTCTCTGCAGGTTACTTGACAGCTGGTCCGGGCCAAGACATAGTTGAACATATAACATATAAAAAAGTTCCAGTTCCACGGTGTACTTTCTGTGGATTCTCTGTGAAAAGTCTGTTTGAGTTGCAGTTGTCTTCAGAGTATCTTAAATTGATTTCTATAAAAACCCTGAATCACACATCAGTGTGAAAACAATGCGACAATGTGAAAGAGAATTATCACCTGAATCAGCAGCTCCCCACAGCTTTATGGAGCTTAAAAAGACCTCCCATTAATTGTTTAGCTGTCTGGTTCACAACTTCACTGTTTTTTGTTCACTGGTTGCTTTCTAATGCTGTTTTAGATCACAGATGTTTTCAGTGAAAAAGCTGTAAAAACTCACACCTGCCTAGCACCCAACAATAGACATGTAGTTAGAGACTAGCTGGTGAAACTGAGACTGAAAACAGAGCATAAAGTCAGTGAATATTGTACATATAATGATCAAAACATTAACTAAATGAATAATAATCTTGCTCCATAGCAGCTGGGTGTGTTAACAAGCAACTATTTGCTAACAAGGTCACCATATTATATGCTGATGAATTAGTCTTAAAACACAGAAATAAATTATCATTTCTACACTTGTTGTTCCCTTGTCTCAAAGTCAATGGGTTTGTGGTTTGATACCTAAAATAAGGTCTGTTGTTAACACCAGTTTGAGAGATTTTCATATTAGATTTTACAATATAAAATATGTCACCAATTAACCACTTGTGAATTTTCAAGCTTTGAGGTGTCTTAAAAAGGCGATAATGAGTGGCAAAATGAGACAACAGCATGTCACACTGATGAACATGACTTTACAGCCTATTTGCGGCGGCAACATTAAGCCTTCTGATCACAGTGTGATTTGTTCATAGCCAAACATTATCTTTTTGCTTCTGGAGATTGCATTTAGACTTCAAAAATCATAAAAGTAGTGTTCATCTGTGAAGACTATCTGTCTCAACAAACTGTGGACGTATCATGAACCTTTATTGCCATGGATCTTATTTTCTGCAATAATCCAAAATACAAAAGATAAATCCCATCATCTTTTTGAGGAGGGGACCAGGGTGATGTTTAAACTTATGTGTCTGCCCACAGCAAAACATCATCTTTGTCCATGTCCTGTTCACAACTTGTTTCTGCTGCCCCCAAGTGGCCAAAAAATCAGCTGTGCAGGTTTATGATTAAACCAGTTAATTAATAAGATCCTCTGTACAGACTACATTTTTATTCAAATTCATTTGTGTGAACATCAGTTTCTTTCTTGCCTGTTGTTATAAACTTTATCAATAAAGAGTGCGGTCTCACTCCGAAGTCGTTGAAATCTGGCGCTTGGGCAGTGACTTGCGGCATTAGAAACCAATGAAAAAAGGCATCCTTTAACGTCAGCATGATACGCAGCCGGCAGTTATAGTTTAATGGCGCCTGGTGGCACTAGGGGGAAATGTGGCAGTACAAGGATGAGAGTTAAGCCGGCGAAAGTCCAAGTGGGGTGGGCAGGAGGGGCGGTGGATGGGTTCAACAAACACGGACCTTCATCCAAGAGAGGAGTGTTCGCATCACGTAAGATTCTAAAGCCAAACCCTGTTCTTTTTTCCTAAACCTAACCACTTCCTTTTGTTGCCAAAATGAGAATTGGTCGGATTGAGAATGTGTTGCAATACCAGAGACTTAAATTCTTTCTGATATATAAAGAAAATATGAAGTGTTATAAACATAAATTATATTGTCGTATATATGTTGTACTAAATATAGTGTGTGTCTTGTAGTGCTATTTTACAGATGTCAATTCCATGATTTAACTTAAAACACTTCAACATTATGAAAATTCCTAATGCTGTTTGAACGTGTGTCGTCCCTATTCCCAGTGCTTGTTCAGCACAGCAGAGATATTACAGAAAGTGCGAGTTTGAAATGTAATTGTGAATGTAAAGCCCTTTCTATTCTCTTGTGCTGCACTGTTGTATGAGATTAGGTAAACAAGTCGGCAGCACAGGATGAGATTGGACTGTTAATGACCTGCTGGTAGTGACTGTGGCTAGCAGATGAAAAAGAGCTAATTACATTTCCCTTGGAAACCTTGTGAAAATGTTTTATGATGGAAAAGAAGAAGATTGAAAAATTAAGTAATGACACCTCATAACACTGCAAGATTCCATGGCAAACTAATTATGAAAGTGTGTGAGAAGGTCTCAAACTGCTTGGCTTGTCCCACACAAACCAGCAGCACCCTTGAATTGTGTGAAATGTCACATAGCAAGAAGGGTTTACCCTGGACAAATTGCATTTTTCCAATTCAGACCGTCCTCATGTGCTCGAGGTCACTTATTGCATTTCTTTCTTTCTGCTGGGAGAACCACAATGAGTCTGCTGCCTTTGTTTGGCCCCTCATAATTTACCCAGACACACAAGCCAGGCTATGATACTCATGTGTCTGCATGTGTGTGCTTTGCTGCTGTGCTGAGGTGCCTCTCAATAACTACTCTAATTTCTCATAGCCCAGAAAAAGGTCACAGACTAAGGTGGCAGCATCAAAAACAATAACAGGAAGTACTTTTCTAACCCCTACCCTATTGTCTGATGCCTTGATAATCATTTCAACTCTGGTGGCCCTTTTTTGCTATTGTGACATTTTTTTAAATTAAAAAAAAAGAATCACCATTTGTCATTTTTGGTTAGACTGCTTAAAAAAACATTAGCCCTGCCTTTCTGTGTGCTTTTAGAGTTTTCGACAATCCAACAGGTGATTAAACTTTGTGGTTGGGAATATCTGAGTACATATTTCTTTTCCCTTCCCTTTTTTTGCATGTGATTCTATACAAGGTAATACTTTCAGTTCATGCTCAAGTCCAGATTCTGTGTATTTTTCACTCCTTGCTCCATCTCTGGGATTTAATCTACTCAAACCACCCAGCTCAGCTGAAGTTCTCTGTGTCACGCTGACCCTACATTCTGTGCCACGACTTCCCTCTCTTTCAGATGGAGTCGGTAGCTAAAGCTGCAAGCTGGAAAGCCACTTTAGGTTGTTCCCCTTAAGGCATAATTACAAAAGAGAAAAAAGAAAAGTAGCCATAGGTAGAAGGGCCTTGGGTTATGCTCAGCTCAGACCATCTGTTCCCTCTACAGGAGCTTCTTGATCCATTATATCAGAGGAAAATAATGGAGCCTGAGGGAGGGTCGCCGGCTCCATTGGAGGGCAGGTTTAAGACGATGAGAAGGTTGCTAGTGTCACACCGCTGTCTCCTGACTCTGCAGGATTCAGTTGACCTGTGCTTGGCGTGGAGTGAGAATGCAGTCTTAAGCAAGGAACACAAACTCCCAAATGACTTTCCCAGAAAGTACTGAGTGTTGGTGAGATGAGCAATGTGGATTAAATATAGTGAGCACATGTTGTCCTTTTGAGGGCAAGTCATGGATGCAGATTCTTATATCAAATTAATTGCCATTAATTGCAACATTTGCGGGGTTTGCACTTCCTCCCACAGCCCAAAGACATGCAGGTTAATTTGTGACTCTTAATTGCCTTTAGGTGTGAATGTGAGCATGATTGGTTGTCTGTCTCTGTGTGTCAGCCCTGCGATAGTCTGGCGACCTGTCCAGGGTGTAACGTGCCTCTCGCCCAATGTCAGCTGGGATAAGCTCCAGCCCCCTTGCGACACCTAACAGGATAAATGGTTACGGAAAATTAATGAATGCCGCATTTGCATCCTATCAGGAGATTAGAACAATAGAATGACTGTAGACCTCTTGTCTGGGGACTCCAACTCAGCAGGCCAGCGGTGATAAGAGTAGGGTCCCCAGGGCGCATCTGCATTTCCTAAGATTGTGAAGGCATGTCCCACCCCACTCTACCTCTGATTGGCTACTATTCATTGTCTTTGTTGATTGGGTTGGTTAGATGTAGGCAAAAGGAGTGGGACTGGTTAAGGTAAGAATGTCAGGGTAAGTCAATCAAAGGCAGAAGGCAGAGAGCTGTGGGTCATACCTTTTCCATAGTAGGAAACGGAAATTTGTGTCCCTAGGCCTGGGATGCGTCACTTTGTTGAGAGTCCTCAAAACTGAAATGCATCATTTCCTTATCTGTCACAAAAGTAAAGTATACATTGCAGGATAAGAGAGTACTGTAACTTCTGTGTAAACACAACTAACATCTAAAGTCATGCTTGCAGCTCTGTGAGACTTTATTTAGGCACAGCAGTCCTTTCACTGATATGCTAAGGCTACCATGCTAACATGCTTATGTTCAGCAGATGAGTTTACAATGTGAGCTATCATGCTAACTTTTTCCTAATTAGCACTCAACGAAAGTACAGTTGAGGTTGATGGGAATGTCAATAGTTCTCCAGTATTTGGTCCTAAATCAGAATATAGGGAGGAAAACGACATGATAATGACATTAAAGGGATCTCCAAAGTCACTGGGATACTTCGTTTGAGAATCATAAATGTTTGTACCATGTCTCACTAAAAAGGTGAGAACTTTTACCCACTAAACCAGTCAGGGGATCACCATGGATATCTGCACTAAATTTGTTGGCAATCCATCTGACAACTGGTGAAATATTTCAGTCAACAAAGTGTTGGGACAACAGAAAGTAGAATATGCTATAAATGAAGTAAATTCTGAACTTTAAGTCACAAAGAAAGAGAAATGATCAAGCCCTTCAGAGCAAATAGAACTTTAAGTCTTTGATGAACATGTTTGTAAATGATGCTAATATTTAGCATTAGCAAAGTACAGAAAAAACGGATTAGAGTTCAAAGAGCCAGCTAATATGCTGTTGGTGTGATTAGCTTGTTGTATACAGTGATACTGTGTTTGTCACTAAAGCAATGGTATTAGCATCGCCTTCTCACTCTGAGTGTGAAGGAGATAAAAAAGAGTTCAGGCACATCCTTAATTCACCAAAACACACAAGAAAGGATTATATTTTCAGTTTTATTTCAGAGGATATATTAGATTCTGTTACACATTGTTTTATAGCTCTGGACTGACAAAAACGTTAACTTTTATTTTCAGAGAAAGAAAAACCTTGAAATAAAAGGAACACTCTAACAACTCTGTCATTGTGTGTTTGACAACAACACAAAAAAAGTTATGGCCTTGTCCAACTTGATTCTCCTCCATATTGGACATGTGTCTGAAGGGAAGGTCACGGTGGGTGTTTTAACTCTGGAGCTGTGCCCCGGCTGTAGTGTTCTGGCCACTGGTGTGAGTCAGCACTCGGGCCTGGTGGTCACTCAGATTATCCTCGTCCTGTTAAAGACAGGAGACTTTGGCCCTTGCCAATGACTTAGGAGCAGTCAGAGAAGATTTATTAAAGCAGGTTTGATGTAGTCGCTTCTCTCTGGCCCGGCTTGCACGGCAGGAAATGCTCCAACACTCACCAAAATTGAAGTTTGCGTGTGATCCCGGAAACAGCCAATGGGAGTTAAGCTCAAAGAGGAGATGCAGGACTGAGCAACTTAAGTTTATTTCACATCAGACTACTTGGTCCTCTCTTCATAACTTGTACCACAAGTTTGGAGAAATAAACCAGATATATATTGTTATAAATATTCACATACAGTAAGTGTGCAGTAATGAGAATGTGCCTTTAAATAAAATAGTAATAAATGTGTTCCTATAGTAATTTCCCTTTTTATATACATTACAATATTGATGGAAATATGTATGGGTAAAACTTTAAAGGAGCTGTATACGACATTCAGAGCATTAATACAGCAGCAAATAACTATTTTCTGCGTAGAGATATGGTGGCGTAACAGTGTCCTGAGCACCCGAACACCTTCTATTTAGCATCCATAAGCAGTATATAAACAATTGATGAATGGTTGATAACATATTATTACACGGCTCTATTAAATGCTGTATTCTGATTGGTCAGTCGCCGCATTCAACGGTCTGCTAGTACCAACGGTCATTACACAGTTGCTCATTAGCCCAGCATTGCTAGGGACGCTGCCCTGCAGCACTGCAGCTGTCAAACAACTTCCGAGGGAAAAACAAACAGAAGTGGCTGATTTTAACATTTCTTTTAACTTATTTGGAGAGTAGCTACAAGGATTTTGAGGAATGGGATGCCGCTGAAGAAAAAGAAATGGAGAAGGAAAGAAAAAAAATCAAGCGAAAAACGGCACAAGGAAAAGCTTCAAGTAATAGAGGAGGAGAAAGATGAGATGAATACAAACAAGACAATAAAATGGGCTACTGTACTATACTGTACTGTACTACTACTACTACTATACTGATGGACTTTCTCTGCCAAAAATAAAAGAACAGGGATTTGAATACACACTTGGCAGTCATGCTTAATGACATTTTACGCGAGTTGTATGCCTCGGTTCAGTCCACTAAGCCTGGGTGAGTACAAAACTTTCACCAAAAGTTGTCAAATCCAGTCGGTTTAAATGCACTTCGCGGAGGCAGACAACATTATTTATTTAACTGATAATTAGCCGTGTAATAAGCGGGATAATGTATAATGAGCCAGTGAATACTGGGAAAATAACTCCCTTACCACCTTGTACTGACACATTTTAATTAGCTGCAGTTCCTGTTTTGTCTTGAGATCACCTGAGATCACAATAGACTGTGATGGAATAGGAATGTGTTTTGTCCCATTCCGAGTCTATTTATATGGAGACTAAATGATTAACTACTGATTTATTCCTGCAAGAGCAAGCTATTGATGAATACAGATCCATTCCAGGCTGCTGGCTGCCTCAGTATTGAAGACAGAGAGACACAACATGGTAAAGTTCAGCTAAACTTCTGGTATTGAGCTGATCTTATTTTCCAACTGGCGAGACAGGATTTAGCATTAATGGAATTCTGTTAGAGGCATTAATAAAAAGATATTACTGTATGGATTACTGTCCCACCACGCGTCTCTGGGACCCGTGAGGCCAAATGAGTAATGATTTTCTCATGCATCCTACAGTAGTATAGCTATGATCATCTTTGCTATGTACAGTAGGTATAAAATATTACAATATGCCATATTTATTACCTGGCGTACACAGCAATCTTATCCCGCCGCTCCTTGCCAACAACAGTATAAAATAAGGCCATCAGGGCTTATGGAAGCTCATAACTGGACTGGTGAGCCTCATAAGCAATATAAAGTAATCTTTTTTCAAATGCAATAAGCAAATTCTCACCAGTCCTCACGCATTGTAATGTGGAAAAAGGTTATGGATTTCATGGAGGCAGGCACGCAAAGACAAGGTCATTAAAAGTCCAGTATGACTAAAGTACGAATACAAAACTTCACCTGCTCCTTTTAGACATGACGGTTTTAATATGCTACGGCGGAGACGTCCGCAAACACGGATCTAATAACACTATGCATGCCAGACTTAGATTGCCACACCTAGACTGCAGCGCGAGTCCTCATCAGAGAAATTCATTCAGTCTGCGTAAACATCATGCACAAGCTCTCGGGGTGAAATTAAAACATGGCAGCGCGGAAAAATAATGTTTGATTGATGATTAATTGATGTAGTCAAAACTAATCTCCTGAGGTGCACATCACCACGAGGACTTCCACCAGCTGTTTGACTGACAGCATGGGCCTCCATTAGTATACAAGATAAACACATCATACGCAGCCAACACCACCCGCGCACCGCACACCTACACTTCTTGCTAACGAAGCATGTTCTGTGTTTTAGGTGAGCATCCTTCAAAGCCTTCTATAGATCCATTGCATCTTGTGCTAAAGCAAATTAAGATGATCCTCTCTTATCCTCAAAGCTTTGTCACCTGGTCTATTCCCTGTCATTATGACAGCTATGAGCTGTGGCCTTTCCTTAAAGGGATTATCCCACATGTTCACCATAGGGGATGTGTAGGCTGCTGGGAATTATCTCGTCTGTGTACTGTGTGACCACATCTGTCTGCATCATTACTGCATAGGCCTCTGTTGATGATAAATTGCTGTAAAAACAGTCCATCTTCCTACATAACATACTTCCCATAAATTCTTACATTTATTTACCTCAGCTGCAGAGAGGACCTAACCTGTAGCGCCAGATGGTTTGTTACACAAAAACATCCGAGAAGCCATTATTGGAAACTGTTTGGATAAGGGTAGGCGCTTTAAAAAATACTGGCAGGTGACTGGATTAACCATCTGTTTACACCATCTATGACAGGCCAGTTGGGATAAGAGCAAAAACATCTTTTTCATTGAGAAAGGCCTGCAGTGCCATTCTTTGCTCTTCTTTCAATCAAGTAAATAAAACAAATATATTCTTTACTTCTTATATAATTGATGCTATTGTAGCATCTATGCTAACCTCATCAAAGGTTAGCATAGACAAAGTCCCCTCAGTATTTACAACATGTGCATTTGTGTCCCCCAATTGAAACACGACAGTAGCTGAGACTTTTATTTTGACAAATTTCCACCATAAACTGCTGCAGAAAAGCCACAAATTGATGCACCAGAATGCAGTAATATTAGTGTTTGACACAGAATTTCCTAGGGTCAGACCAAGCGGCAGCCTCCAGGGATGACAAGTGAAGCCATGCGGAAGTGCCAAAAACTGCAGTTCACTGAATCACCACTTGAGGCACGCTTCAAAAGTGAGTCAGTCCCCATAGACCCCATGTTAAAATGCTCAACTTTACAGCAGAAATAAACATGTTTACAGCCTGGTACAAAAAAAAACAAAAACGGTTTTGGTCTCTATGGCTAATTTCCCCTTTCATGTTAACTGTGCAGGGGCTGAATTTTTTTTATAACTCGTCCGTTTAAATGTTATTAAGGCTTAAAGTCGCGCATAATAAACGACGTGGTCACTTTGAGTGACAGGTGGCGCCATCACAGGTGGCTAACTAGCCGCTGGCTGTCTGCTAGGCATCATCTCAGCTAATTTGCAAGTCATTGAACCTGACCTCTCAGCTGTGTTTGTGCCTTTTTGATATTTTGTTTCGTGAGGGAGCTGGCACCAAGCGGGAGTATGAGCGGGAGCAGCCAAAATCACAGGGCTACCCAAAGTAGCGTAGCTTGTTAGCCTTAGCTAACTTAGCAGCTTCGAGTGAGGTGGGCGTGTTTAAGCAACCAGGCTTCATTTGGCCCCCCTCTTTGCCTATTTTTGATTGGCCGGGAGTTGGGCGGAGTCAGGCACTGCCAAGATGGTGGTGGCCAGAGCCGCCGACTATGGGCTTAAAAGCCGCTCCTCAGAAACCAATGGGTGACGTCACAGTGACTACGTCCATATTTTCATACAGTCTATGGGGCAGACCCTAAACCCCATATTTCATATGTGCCCCCCCAGTGTTGAAACAAAATCCATGTTCTTGCATTACATTGCGAATGTAGGAGACACAGGCAGCCACAGAGGGCAACACCCAGAGCCAAAATTGCATATTGTATATATATATATTTTTTTATATTCATTTTAATGTTTGGTTGATGTTTGGTTCATGACGTCATCCAAATGTGAAGCCGGGTGAGATAGACACTAATAAGGAACATCCATAATAGGGTAGGATATCTCAGCCTTTGCTACTTTAATCTTGAGCTTTTTTTTCCTTTAATGTTTCTCTTGCGAGCTCATTAACTTAATGGAAGTGCAACAACGAATCCTCAAGTACTGCTTTGAGTAATAATGCAGGACCCACCTTCGGTGATTTGTGATAAAAAAAAAAAATCTCCAACAAATTTGCAGTTAATCAAATTTCTATGTGTTAATTAAAAAAAAAAAAAAAAATCAATTAACACAAAGCCTCTGAGGCCCCTGGTCAGTAATCCAGCCTGGAACATACGTCTGCTGCTGTTATCGATTAATTTATTTGACAGAAATACTGTTCATTCATCACAGCTTATTCTACTTTGTAGTGACTGAGACTCAAAATTTCCTGCAAAGCTGCGCAGATGTTTCACATTAAAGGCTTTCCAGCAGCTTAAAGGATATACTTTTTCACTTCCCCACTAGACTGATGAAAACAGTGTTGTGGAAATGTACATTATGCTTAATTTACCATGTGAGCCATTATGCTACAGGTAATGAACCTCTACAAAATGTTCTTTATTAAGAATCCACCTTTATTTGCCCATGTAAGCCATGAATACAAACTTTCACTTGAGTATACGTGTGTGGTGTTTGATGAAGCCTATTAAACGTTCTAAGGGACATTCATCCTCTCTGACCTTTACTGATCTGTCTCCTGGCAGAAAGATTTCAAACAACCCCGAAGAACCTCCACAACACAAAATATGGCCAACCTTGACACACACATGTGAAAGACAAAAACCTCAGTGCCAGTAATTTGCTGTGTCATTAGTATTGATCAACAACCTCATCAACTCCTGCAGATATTTTATGGTAATTTTCTGCTAAAGGGCAGGAAAATTTGTACTCACTGGCCCTTTCATACACAGTTCACCCAGCCGCTTATCATGTGACATCATCTCAATGTCCTGCAGCCACACATTGAAAAACCACAGGAGGGTTTTCAAAATCCCTGAAGGACCTGAGGTCTTGTTTGTATTCTCATCACACGGTGTTGAACCTTGTCTCTCTTGCAAGTGGAAAGTGGCACTGCTGTCTCCATTCACTGTTATTTGGTATTCCAGTGGTCGCGCGGGCAGCTAGAGCTTGTCCGCAACTTCTTGTCTTTGGCGGCAAAGAAGGAGGTTTTAATGCCAGGGGATGGAACAGGCAGTGACAGAATCTCCCCGATGACTCTTTATGGAGTCTTCCTGAAAAACAAAGTCAATAAGACTTGGGACGCCGAGCCACGGATATTGATTATCTGTCTCTGTGTATGAGGCAGGGGCGAGGGTGGGGGTAGCGTGGGGAAAGCGGAGCGAGAGTGAAGCATGGTCAGGGATATGAAGAGAGAAAGTGAAGGAGAAAGGAGAGAACAGAGAGGGAGGGTGGATGTTTTGATGCGTTTGGAATTCACAGACATCAGTGGGATGCAGGTGCTTGAGGGGGAAGCACGCTGCTGTTTTCAGTTATGATCGTGGGAGAGGCTGAGCTGGAGGAGGAGGCAGGCTGGTACAAACCAGAGCAATGTGTAGATAGTGCAAAACACAGCATTCTAAAAATAATGTGGCAGCAGTGTGCTCTGTAGGATAGCATCACAGCTATCAGTATAGGCTAATGATATGTTTGCATGGGCCTAGTGCTGACATTTTTAAAACCATGATACAACCTGAACCCAGTCAACTAAAGTTACACTTCTTTCTTGGCTAAAGTAGCATTAGCAGTGATAGCAACTATAGCTGAGCAGACATATCTGAGTTATCCAGGATGTCCCAGCTCAGTTTGCTGTTTGTACGTTTTCCCTACGAAATGTAATGCAACTAAATTCGTATCCATATAAATTCATATTTTGAAAGGCTGCGATCATGGAACCAATGTGCCGAAGGGAGTAAAGAAAGAAGCAATCCCAGGCGGTCACAGACAAGTGAACTTCCCATCTGGACTTTCCCTTGGACACATGTGTTCAGAACCGCGTGAACTTTGAGTTATTTTAAGGCATGTCCCCATCATTTTCCTAAACCTGTCCAGACTCTCTGGTGAAACACAAGCATTGTTTGACAGCTTTTAAAGGAATAGTGTACCCAAAAATGAAAATTCAGCCATTATCTACTCATCCATATGTCGATGGAGGCCCTGGTGAAGTTTAAGAGTCCTCACATCCCTTGCGTAGATCGTGGGGGGAGCGGCTAGCGCACTTAATGGCAGACGGTGCCCCAGACTAACGTCCAAGAACAGTGAGTAGATAATGGCTGAATTTTCATTTTTGGTTGCAGTATCCCTTTAAGTGAAGAATGTTTTGGTTGGTTTTGTGAGACAAAATCCAATTTTTTATCCACTGAGGAACTGTCCATGGTGTTTAATGGTGTGGTAGGCATGCTAAGGGCTAAAATGATTGTGCCTCATACTGATGAATATGCCTATTATGCATGCATAAGTGCATATAGTCTCCACAAACGTGCAGTGGTTTTGAGGTTTAGAAAATATGGTCACCCTAATCGTGCACTAGAATGCCATTGCAAACTGTCTTAAGTTGCAGTTGGCCATTTGTGGATGTGCAGCAACTGTAAACTGCTTGATCGGGGTTGGGGAAACATTCTGGTCATATAGACCCTTTCACTGTTAGTAAACAATGTGACGTTTCTTGGTGGGTGGGTCTTAACTGGAGGCAAAACAATTCTCCACAGACATTGGCTAGTGCTAGCTGGCAAGTTCTCTTGGCTTGTTTTAGACAATGGAGGAAGATGATGTGAGTAGTGCACTCAGAAATACTCATTCTGAGTGCTGGAGGGAACTCTAGCACAAACTGGACTGTTCGTAAATTCAGGGTAGTGTTGCAATGTACTATTCCATTTTGTTCTGATTGGCAGAGCCCCAAGCAGAATGAATGTTTGAGTAAATAGACTGTTCCTTAAGTTATTTAGATATATAGCTCAGTTTCCTCAACCTACAAGGTTTACATTTTAATGTAGAGTGTCAGACTGAATTTACAAATGTAACATGTCAGGTTACTCATTCTCTGGGACCGTGAGTGTTCAATAACTAAACACTGGCCAACGGGACCAGACTGGCCGACCTATATCATCTCACTCAGTGGATGAATTTACAACAGTAAATTTTTGATGATCGCCTTCGTCCAGTCCTTTCATCTTATCACATTCAACCCTAGTTGTCTTCCTTTTTGGGCAGTTGCAGCTGGTATGGTAATATCTATTCTGGCTCCCAATAACACAACAAGATGACATTTTAAGACTCCAATGTAGCCTACAGCCCTGTGGTGGAAAGTCATGTTTTGCCTCCAGCTAATAAACTGATGTCATTGTGGCATCCGCCCCTAAAGGGTCCATCAAGTTGTCAACACCTTGACTGTCAGCAGAAGACAGGTTACAAATAATATTCTGTGGTAGAAAGAGCTGTACTATACCAATAATCTGCATGTAACGCTGCATCAGCCATTGCTACTCAGAGGCACCAGGAGTTCTTTGCATACCCTCAAGAAGTCAATGTCAGGAAAGTGTAAACGAAGGCTGTTTTCAGCATTTAAACCGATGACCAGTGCTATTGATTTTCTAGTGAGGACAGTCTCCAGTAGGCCCACACTGTTTGACTAGAAGGTGATTTCATGAAAGTGCAGTGTGGAAATATGACAGTAGTGAGAGCTGAACAGAGGTTGACCCTACAGCAGCACTGCATCTTGCTATTTCATTTAAAAATCAAGCCCTGAAGACAAAGAAAGTCAACAGAGTCCTGCAAAGTTTTATTGCAGCATTTAAGGATAATAAAAGTTTTTGTTCTTTTAGATTTTTCCACACTGTAATGTTTGCACACCATATTAAATTGACATTGAGGACTGGGCTGATATTCCTCACTTTAGAAGAAGCAATATTTTTTAAATAAAGAATCTAAGTCAAGTAAAAAAAAGTATTTCCTGTTACTCAAAGCATTTTCAGAGCTGTATTTACTACAAAAGGTATGGTGTTTAATTAGTCTCAAAACCTGCACATATAAACCAGGCACATGCACGTGACACTAGCACACAGAAAATGATCTGCAAGCAGGAAAACATCCTCTTGAGGGAGCCTTTCTGTTCCAGGTGCAAAAATGGGAGCCCACAAGCATGGGGCATTGACGAAAGCAAGATTGACCCTCCCTACAAGCTCACTACTGCTCATCATTTGCTCGCTCATAAGGTGGACTTTTAAGACTCTGGAGGCAGGGATGTAGCTGACAATGGCTGATATCTCCCTCAGTTTGAATACTGACCATAAATATGGTGATCAGCAACTTCTTGCTATTGGAAATAAAACAACTTAGATGTAAAAGATAAAATAAAATCAGACTGAAAATCTGTCGCACCCTATATTGTCCCTCTAAAGAATCTGGGAATTTTTCAATAAACATTAGTAAAAACTACAAACAGCCCTCTTAAACATATTGGCTCCTTGCGTTGCAGTTTGTTTTTTATATCTGTGCTGCACTGCGCCACTTGCTCGTTGTCAATCAGCTGACAACGACAGAAAGAAATGGAAGTGTCAGTGAGAAAATAATCCCTCACAACATGTCACTTCACAGGCTTTATTGCCACATGTGTGGCTTCCTATTTAGGGTGTCTGTGAGCCGGGGCAGCAGGTAATTTATTTTGGCACTGTAAAATTGTTATCCTTTAAGGTGATGAGATGCATGAATGTCAAGAGGTTCAATTACAAACAGCATGTGCTGGGAAATGATTGGAGAGGGGCTGAAACATAGACCCTAGGAAAAAAGGAAAATGGGCTCAGAGGAGATTCACATTTTATTTTGAAATGCTAGATACGCTATCACTGTCTCAGTTAGATGCAAGCTCACCATACAGCAGGCTTTTATCTAAATCCAGATGGCCAGCTGAACCCATTGTCTCTCCACTGTGACAATATCTCACAGTTTGAGTGGCTGCTTGAGAGGTCAGGCTCTGATAACGTAACTCAGAGAAAATCATAGGACCGTCTATGATGTGCGAGCCCCAGCGTGGCTCCAATCCGCTGGAAGTCTTAGGAGGCTCTACTTAAAAAGCACACTTCCTCTCATCCCTGGAAATCTGAAGGAAATAAAGAGCTTCCGCTGCCCATGACGTGTGAAATAAGAGCCAGGTGAGATCAAAAAGGTGAGCTGATGTGAAAAGAAACAACGGAGCGGAAAGGGGTGGAGGAGGTGTGCGGGCTGGATGAACCCGTTTCCCTGCCTATCCCCCAAATGATTAATCTGTAGCGCTCAGCTGCTACTCGCCAAGGTCACGTGTCTCAGTGTGACTTAATAAGTGTGAGATGTCTCACACTGAAAGGCAACACAAAGCGCTCGGATGGAAGATGAATAGTGGATGCTGGCTGCACATTCAAGGACCAAACAATACGTTTTGTGTCAGTTGTGGTGCTTTGAGGAATAACAACTGTTTTTTATTAGCCTGCACTCTCCCAATCTGATCTTATGTTAACAGGGTCAGTAATCTGACAAATTTGGTTATTAAATTATTGACCAGTATAAAGTGACACCAGGTTTTAGCACTGCACTTGCCAGTGATCACATGTCAGTCATTAAAATGGATCTGCTCTCTGTATTTCCACTGGTATTTCAGCTCTGTTCTTTGTGTGTTTGGTTGCTGTGGCTAATACAGTTCATGCTAACTATTATGCACTTCTAAATTATCGTCCCAAAGTATTTTCTCAAACACCAACGGCAACGCTTTGACATAATGAAAATACATCTTTACAAATTCATTCTTGACCTTAGAAACAGCCGCTAAAAAGGTCAACCACGGCAATCGAGTGCTGCAGGGATGACGTTTAGTCACAGGCCGACAAGTTAACACTGCCCTGGCTCCCTCTGCTAAAAGCCAATGAGATTTTTCTACTGGATTTTGAATTAGTGCAGAAAATGTGCTCTGTGGCAAACAAAAGTTCATGACATTTGCTCATTTTGTTCAGGAACATGATCTTGACAAATGAGCACCACTTTTATGAGTGTAAGTGTAAATGCAATCGCCAGAAATAAAAAGCAATGAACGAACTACACCACGGTTCCATGACGCCCCCACAGCAAGTCTGTGAAGCTGTGTTCATCATGACAACACTCAGTAGTCTCTTTTAGCCACTTGTTAGCAATTGCCTTTTTTAAGACTTGTAAAGGCTTCAACATTTACAAGCGGGGTATTTACTTACTAACCTTTTGCGTTGATATGATTCATTGCCGGTCCGCCGGCACCATGTCTTGGCAGTATGATAGTTGCTAGATGGCGTCAGGTTGAAACACTGGTCGGAACAAAGTACTATAAGGAGCCAGAAAGTCCCAATGGGGTGGTAGGGAGGGGTGGTGGAAGGGTCCAACAAACCCCTGACTTTTACTCGGCAGCCTGATGTTTGCTTTCCAAATGCCAAATCAACATGTTTCTTTTTAAACCCCACCATGTGCTTGTATTACATCCCAGCATTGGTAGCACATCCTGAAACATCAACAGCAGATACAGAGGGATAACTAGTGCATGATATGTACACATGAAAGGCCACTGACAAAGCAGCAATATGTGACAACTTGGGATGAGAACGTGTTGATTTCTTACCCAACAACAGTTTGCATGATATCCTATGAATTAGTGCCCCATGAATGACATTATATTTTTGATGTTAAGTTACAGAGGTCAGGTTTAGGCAAGTAAAGTTACTGTGTTAAAGGAAATGGCCACTTTAGAATGAAAATACAGGCAGTACTTACTGACCCTCATGCCGACAAGAAGTCCAGTGTAGTTTTTTAATCCACAGAACTCGTTCAGGGTATCGGAGGATAACAGCTAACCGGAATAACAGCTACACTTGAAGTGCATGGAACCCACATTTTGAAAATGTAATAAAACCTGAACCCAGTCAATTACTCCGCTAATGAATTTCAAAAACGTCAGAACGGCTCCTCCATCGTAATCCAAGTGCCCTTAAGCCGCAGCATGCAAATTTGACTTGAAAAGACGTAATTTACTCCACTTTATAGCATCATTTCTCACCATGGTCAGTTAGTCTGCCCTGCAGGCGTGCTGTGTTTACATGGCAACTCATGTGAGACTAGCTGATGGCTACTGGTGGTGCTACTTCTCGAGTCTCGCGCGAGTTGCCATGTAAACACAGCACACCTGCAGGGCGTGTCCATCTCCTTAAGGTTTAGGGAAAAGAAACATGGTGAGGGTGTATATTAAAATGAAAAGTTTACAGAATTTCAAGTGGTTCTAAACACTGGTATCCAAGGGAAAGTGCTGGGGGAAGTAAGTCTTGTGTTTTGTGACCCATCCACCTCCCAACCTGCCTCCTAAACCACCACTCCTGGTGGCAATCTACCCAAAACACGTGGGTTATGCAGGGATTACTGGTTTATTATTGCATTGGATAGGTGCAAATTTTGTGCTTAACTTTTCATAGGAAAAATCTACAAGTAGTGCATGAGAACAGCTTGAATTACCTCTATTTCCATTTATTACATGAACTGTTCTTGACCTTTTGATCATTTGTCTTTATCATTCTTGAGAAGAGATAGTAGGTCAGCGCACATACTGTGGTGCAAACTTTCTTTGAATTATAGAAACTAGCCAGCTGCTGCTGATGGATTAAAGGTAGTACTGTCACTCAACACTCCCTATTGTGCTAAGATTCATGTTGACTTGTGGGGAGTGACAAGGTTAGTTGCTATTAGCAGAATATCTATGCTCCACAAATTCTATATTCACATAATACCAACCCATTTTACATGAGCTGGCAGACTGAAATGCTCATGACATTGTTGATGTGGGAAATCTATTGGCAAGGCCACCTTTAAATAATGGCTGGTTAGATACTGTAAAAAAAAAAAAAAAAGAAGAATCGTAATGGAATCAGTGGTTGTGCCCAGAGAGACAAATTACAGCTACATGGTATTGGTGGTTATTGGTGCATTTTTCCTCATAAAAAAGAACATGAGGTTAGTTGATGTCAAAAGAAAAAAATTCCAAGGACTGTCTATTAAAGTTTTGTGGTGAATTAGTCAGTCTTTTGAGTATATTTCTGTAGAAAAACTACCTTTATTTTTAGTTTGATTAAATTACTTGTAAAGATTTTATTAGGGTGACAGATGTGGAGCATGCAGTCATACTGGTTCCATGTCACATGATCATTTCTACGTTTGCACTGCGAAGCATTTTCTCTCTGAAAACCTTCACTCTTTGTTGTCCTTGCATCTCCACTCCTGCGAGGCCTGACCTTTCCGTAACAAGTTAAGTAATACACCCGGGAGTTTCTCTATATGGAAAAAGCTATACCACCCCTGCCCCACCCCCCAAACCCCAGCTGCACCATTACTAGGCTCGTCTTACACAGAGCCTTGGCGTGCAGTTCAATTTATTCTTATTTCATAAAGCGCCGTGGTGGGGAAGAGCCTTGGAGGATGAAAAAAAAAAAACGCTCATGCTGCGAGATGTCTGGGTTCAGCGCTGCGGAGATCGTAAACAAAGAGGTCGAGACACTTGGGAGGGAAGGGTTCCCTCTGCTTTTGTTGATTCAGCAGCAAGTAGGTCACTTCATAAAAATTCCGTAAACATTAAACCTTGATCACAGAATCCGCATGTACATACTCATATTTTCTGCAGTCCTTTGTGATGAAAAGAAAAAACTTGACCTTTTTCCTGCTAACTGTTGCTAAGCTTTCCATTCATGCAAGTCAGTGCACAATCACAACGGTGCCAGATGTCACTTGAATGTTTGAATTTTTGGTGTATTTGATATCAGACAGAAGTAGCCTATATTTAATTTGAGAATGTTTTACCAAAAGCAGGCTTCTCATTTCTAGTCTCTGACTTGCTGGCAAATTTATTCAGCCGTAGCTAGCTAGCTAAAAAAGCTAATATAAGCTCCATGAGGTGGTTGTCTCTTATTAGTGACTACATACAGTATGTTCTACAGAGACTGAGGCACCTGCATGAACCCTGTTTGGCGGCACGCTGGTGTGGTGGTTAGCACTACTGCCTCACAGCAAGAGGGTTCCTGGTTTGATCCCAGGAGGGAGCCCTTCATGCAGGTTAATTGGTGACTCTAAACTTGTCCGTAGGTGTGGATGAGAGTCTGAATTGTCTGTCTCTATGTGTCAGCCCCCCCCGCGACCCTCAAGAGGATAAGCTGTTAGAAAATGGATGCCTGTTTGGATGCTTAGTGTTAGATTTAAAGGTCCAGTGTATAAGATTACAGGGGTATATTGGCAGTAATGAAGTGGAGTCTGCCATGTTATTTCTAGAGTAGCACAGAATGGACAAACCAAACAATAGTCTGAGATGGGCAATTGGTGTTTTCTCATCAGCCACCAAGTTATCCTACACTTTTGGCACATGGGAGAAATTTAATTTGCTTGCAATCCACAACCTCAACCACTAGATGCCACTAAATCATACACATAAGACCTTTAAGCTTTTTAAACGGTATGTTCCAGGCTTTAAGGTTGTGATCTAATGAATGTATGATGATGTTCACGATCATGTTCCATCCACTGTCGACCTTACGTGGCCTCAGGTGGAAGAGAATCAAATCAAATTTAGTTAAGTTTAAAGCACATTTAAACATGCACTTATTACACACAGATATGCAATGACGATTGTTGGGTTATATGCATGTTGATGTTAGCCGATGTCAAGTCTCTGATCATGTGATGAGACGATACATGCATGATAGCACACACTAGGGCCCGTCATTACTACCTTACATCACTGGACACAACCCAAAGTGTAATTTTATGCTTCAGGCCCATCTCCTTCTGTTTCACCCACATAGCTACAGTCATTGTGTGCTTGGCTCTGAGTGCTGCCACAACACAGGTGACCTACACTCAATTATGTGCCTGAACGCATCCTGTGTAAACACAAGTGGAGGACACTCAAGCTGCTGCTGCTGTTTTCACTAACATGCTGCTAACACCATGCGCGCTGTGTAGACACGGTGCTGGGCAAACCTAACGCTATTTCAGATGACCAATTTGGCTGGAGTTGCTGGAGTGTAAACTCCCCCAAATCTAATTAAGACACAGAACTGCGAATGCAATCTACACTCTGCACTAGGACTAGGACACCACCCTCCAAAGTCTTTAAATGCAAAGTATCGGTCTGCTGGAGCCACACTCACACTGCTTCAACATGTGGAGAAATCCAAAGCATCACAGGCTGCCTGACAGTCACTGTTCGGGGTACGGCTTAGCGAGCAGTCAATTCCATTTCATGATTTCTGTCAGACATGATGATCTCATTAAACCTTACAGGCACTACAAAAGATAAAATGAATCAAAATCCATTTGAATAAATTAAATTATGATCAAGATTTTCCTTTTCATATTGCATATTCAACCATTCCCACATTGCTTTTTCATTACAGGTTAATTCATAAACGCACAGCTACAGACTTAAGCCAGTGATAGCTCATTGACTTTTAAATTCATTGCCCATTAGTGCTTCTTATTTGCCATTTTGAGATCCTTCCAACTGTTTTATTGAAGAATTGATTGTTTTCTTCAACAACCCCAAATATATGCTAATTTGTCATTGATTTTCTTAAACAGTGCTCGGGTGAATGTCTGGATTGACCTTTTGATAAATGACTTAGCTGGCACAGCTAAGTAGCATCATGTAGGATATGGATTTGAGCTGATTCTTCCAGGCCTTTTGGAATTTCTTTGGGTTGTCTTTAAATAGCACCCATTGGCTGTAGCAATAATTTATTTTCCTGCGTTGCTCACAGTGTGCCAAAATAATACTTTCCTCTACATTTGTCCCAGTTCTGCCAGGAAATGCTGAACTTTTACTTGACATTATGACTGTACACGATTTTAAAATCCGGAACGTGACCTGCTCTTTTCAGTTTGAAGAAAAGTTGACTCAGTTATCTGAAATACCCCAATATTTTATGCATCACTGAAAACTGGTGGAAGGAAAAGTTGCTTTGTAGAACATAAAGACATCGCAAGTACATTCGCAAGCTATACTCTGCAGACTGCTGTGGGATAACACTTCACAATAAAGGCACTCGATGTCCCGCGGCCTCCTGTGGTTTTAGAGCTGCGCTGTTTTCCCAGCATGCACCATTAATGCTCAGTTGCCGGGGACCAGTGTCTGCTGGTTCCTGAGGAAAGGAGAATAAAGACAGATGTTCAATGCACCATCTAATGTGAGCCATTAGCGCTGTCAGTCAATAATTTAGCATTAGACTTTGGGACAGGAAAAAACTCATGAACAGCTGGATCCCAGAGTTCAAGTGATGTTGATGAAAGAGACGGGAGAAGAGATGGTTTTTCCTCTCTCACATACTTGTTAGATATTTTCGAACTTTGTGTAGGCACACTGCAAATGTTAGATATTTAAATATTGAACATTGTTACAAATACAGAATTCATGACTGCTGCTGTGACTGCTGCTGCTATGCTTTTGCTTTGATTTGGTTTAGGCACAAAACTACTTGGTTTAGATGAGCAAAAAATCATGGTCATGATTAAAAGGGCTAATGTTGGCTATTAGTAGGGAATGGGACACATACAGTGCTATTGTGCATCATATGCTATTTGCACTGCTATGATAATGTGCTTTTTCTGGCTTTTTCGTCCTGACAGACCCAACAGGTAAATGTCAACATGTCAGCAATTATTTTTGGCATATAGAAAAAGACAAGAAAAAGATTTTTCCTTTCAGTCACTAATTTTTCCTTACACAATGTTGACATTATCTAATGGGGCTGCATTAGGTGCAGGGACAGTGATGAAGGTTAACGGCATTTAAGTTCTAACTAGGAAGCTGTATAGATTACAGCTTGTGGACTGTTGTTAGCCCGCTTACAACCTGCTCTCAGCATTAAACTTCAGACAAATTGAAATTTACTCATGTGTCATTTTCCCAGCCCTGTATTCTTTTCTTTATGTCCATATTGGACTATTACACACTTCACAATTTACATCCTATGCCAACACTCAATGTCAGAACAGGAAGTAATTTGTTCTCATGAAGCATATTTAGTTAATTTTTACCTGTGCATGTGAGTTTATATATATCTAACGCCTCTGCGCGCCTGTCGCCAGACTCTCTCTGCACCTCCCCAAGGACTCTGCATTGTGGTTTTGTTTTTTGAATGTTGCAGTTTAGTATCATACTTGCAAATGAGGCACCAGAAACAGGGTTTAGGATTGTGGTTGATCTCAATCGCAGTTTTATTTCTCAGGAACATTCAGTAAAATCTCTGCTGCTGGCATCCCATCCTCAACCCTACAAGGCTGGAGACAATTAACTTTTTTTAAAGAAATACATTTCTTACTTAAACAATAATTACCATAAAGAACATCAAATGACAATAAACATAACTGTCAAGGTAAACTAAATATCGACTCTCTAAAAGGAAGAAGTTACCAACATAAAACATACATTCTTAAATAAGCCTAACCACTGACAGAAAAGCTGACGCTCCATCCCGCCAGGCTCACACAGCTCATTGTCTGCTTTTTTAAGCACACTAGCCACATTCGTAGTCTCACCTCATTAACATATATTTTATTTATTTATTTAATTATTTAAAGTCAAACCCATGGTGGACTAGTTTCATGTGTTAATAAACAGCAACAGTGAACAAATTAACAAAATGTGTGATATTAGTGCTAATGCTGTAATATAATGCAGAGCGCTGTTACAATGCTTACCTTACAGGGCAAGAGACAATTAACTTTGAAGAACATGGCGTCCTAAGCAAGTGGCAGCCTCCAGGGATGACGAGTGAAGCCAATGCGGCAAAGGCTGTAGTTCGTTGAATGGCCACTTGAGGCAGGCTCCAAAAGAGAGTCAATCCCCATAGACCACATGTTAAAATGCTCAACTTTACAGCAGAAATAAACATGTTTACAGCCTGGTACAAAAAAGGAGAGAAGGAGCAACAGAGCAGCAGGGTGCGTTGGACAGCGCATAGACATAATCAACTAAATAAAAATAGACTCTTTATTATGTCTATGGGACAGCGGAGATGGCGTTTCTTCCTCTTGCCTTTTTTGCTGCACAGAATGGCATGTACTGTTGACTTCCGCTTCCTTGTGAGATGACGTACATTACGTGGTGCACCGCTCTCTGGTCCGATAATCTTGATGAAATCCTGTAGTGTGTGCTGGTCATTATTTTCAAATCTTGTAGTGAGTGTGCAATGAAGATTTTAGATAAGATAATCTGTGAAGACTCGTTACGTGTGTGATACAACCTGATTTGAAAATCTTTTAAGATTTTTAAAATCCTGTAGTGTGAGCCAGGCTTTAGCTAACTTTGCAGCTTCGAGTGAGGTGGCTGTGTTTAAGCAGCCAGGCTTCATTTGGCCCGCCTCTTTGCCCATTTTTGATTGGCCGGGAGTTGGGCGGAGTCAGGTACTGCCAAAATGGCGACGGCCTTTGAGCTTCAGACCCGCTCCTCAGAAACCAATGGGCGTCCATATTTTTATACAGTCTATGGGCCTAAGCAGAGCAAATCTCAAAGCTAGGGCGTCCTGCCAGGGACAAACAGTGCGAACTGCTACATTTGCTGCGAAATAGCAGGCTTATGCAGGTAGCTGCCTTCATCTACATATTTGTACACATTACACAGCTTTCTGTGGGTTACTCATCGAGTACCCGACTTGGTGCAGGACTCTGATCCAGGACTCCGCAGAATCATCCAATATCAGTGTGTGCTTGTTTTCTTGTACAATGTTATTTTGTTCTACATTAATAATCAATTTGTTTATTCTTCTTTTTACAAACTTTAGTTCCCGTTTTAAGACCTTTTCTAGTCTCCAGATGTGGCTGCTACTGTGTATATTGAGGGATCTTCTGCGCATCGCATTGCTAAAGATGACTGTCAAATCATTAAAAAAAAGAAAACAAAAGAGGTGTAAACAACTCCCTCGATGCACACCACACTTGAAATTAGAATATTTTGTTCCTGTTAGTAAGAAATCTTTCGATTCATGCAGCAGATGGTTCAAAGCCATAACAATTTCTTCAAAAACAAGTTATTATCAGTCATATGAAATGCTATACGCAAATAACACAGCTCGAGCCATCTCATCAATTTCATTCATGCACCAGTGAGACTCTGATGTTGACATTTAGCCCCTTCATCAAAGAATTATAGGTGTGTGTGTGTTGTGTGTGTGTGTGCGTGTGTGTGGGTGGGGGGGTCTCGATTATTGTTCTTTTTACAGAGATAAAGATGGTTAAGACAGAAATTGATTGTAACATGTACAGGATGTTTTGGTGCCTTCTTTCCAGCCGCTTGCTTGAATACAGTCCAGCTGTGACCCTGAACTGTGATTAGCAGGTATGGAAAATAAATGAATCAGCGTGTCAGGAGGTCAGCCTTGTGAAAGTGCAATTATGTTCCCTTGGCGTCAATAATGACGCAACTGAACCACAATAACTAGTAAGGTCTCTGCAGACCTATAATTTCCCTTTCCCACTCCAAGTTATGTTTGTTTCTCTAACTTATATATCCGCTGTGTTTGTCAGCAGATTCCTCAGGTAGACCAGAGGGATTATAGAGATGGCCGCAAGGTATGCTTGCAGGACAGAGGAAATACAGACAGCTTTATTCTGACCCAAACTGCATATCTGTCTGAGACACTCTCCTAACCTCTGCTGCTGTCTCAGGTGGGTTGATACTGGATATACCCTGGACAGGCAGTTACTGAGTTGGTATCCATTTTGTTTCTAAAAGTTATCTTGTTTTATGTAAAACTTTGTAGATGTTGCAGGAGATATTTGTAGCTCCTGGAAGTGTGCCCCATGAGTGCTTGAGAAAATCATACCATTTTGTTTGCTGAATGCTCTATTTTTGGATTGATTATTTGTGCGCACCCCAGTGATATGCTTATTACTGCAAGTCTTCTCGAATGCTACTGCAGAACTCTTGAGAGATAAAAGTGGGGGGAGATTTCTGATCTGATTTTGTTAAATTAAAGCCTTTACACATGACCACACATCCAGTAAAGTTAACATATAGACTTGAAATAAGAAAATATCACAGCGCTAATTACGCACATGCACTGTATAGATGCCTGCTGTAGCTAAATGCTGCAGGTTAATGACGCGAGGAACAGCACTAAACATCAGCCATATGGAGCTGGAGAGTGTGTGTTAATATCCTTATGTCTTTATTTCTTTGCCACACCAGAGACAAACTGTGTTATTGCATCTTGTAAGATTTTTCATTAGTGCTCATGTTGCTGCGCACAGAGATGGATCATTAGTTATTGTTTGGGTTTCTGTCATTATCTCTCATCACTGTTTGCCAGAAGGATGTGTCTTCGGGAAATGTAGATACATTACGTCAACATTTTTGCTTTAGTTAAGACTTATCTAAATGTGGTTTGAAGAAGAAAGGTCGACATCACAGCTCTAATGTACGAGGAGCAGTAACTACGTACATAATTTAATTTGAGATGAAAGGGTTTGAACTGCTCAGGCTGGGCAAACTGCATCATAGAAAGGTTGTAATGCCTTAATTTTATACCTTTAAGGAAAATGATTTTATCCACCACAAAACAGTGACATAGACCATACACATAACACTTTAGAGAAACAGACACTGTGCACTGCTAAATCCTCATAAAACTGTAGTATACACAGAAACTAGTCCATACCCATTGGTAGCTTTGTCACCTTCTACCTATGCCAGTCCTCAATGCCTATGTTCAGTTTCACATAGATTGACCACGTCAGTGAGTAGAAAAACGTGAGACAGACAGAATGACTGACTGACAGAATGACACACTGACAGTTTCCATGATTATGTACAGCATACCATACCATGACTTACTCATACCAAAAATTTGAAAAAAACACTGGGCCACAGGAGGAGCCACAGCGATTGGTCGCATTTGAGCCATTTTTAAGCATTTTTCTGTTGTTATAGCGCCACCCAGTTGCCAATTAGATTTAAATTTCTCCAGTCACCTTGAGGCGTCCTGTTCTACATATCTACCAAGTTTAGTAAAAATCGATATGGCGGTTAGGCCTAGATAAGAAATGAGCTCTCTAGCGCCCCCATTTTGTTTGATGGGGTCAATAATGGAGGGGTCCCCTCAGATTATGTGTGGTCATATGCCTACAAAGTTGCGTGGTGATGGGTGAAACCCTTGAGATGTTATACACCTTTATGTGATGAGCCACGACCTCTGCAATATTCATTGCCTTATAGAAGCTCAGTTTTAGTAAGTTTTCCAACTTTTGCCAAGAGAGAACTTTAGATATTGGTCCCTAGATTATGTTCACCGAGTTTCATGCAGATCGGTCAAACTTCCTAGGAAGAGATCGATTTTAAGTGTTTTTCAAAAAATTCAAAATGGCTGAAAATCTATATAACTGGAAGTTATGGGTTCTTGAGGAGAGGTATCTCTGTGCAAAGTTTCATGTCTCTACGACAGACTATCGCGGGGCTGACATGTAGAGACAGACAACCATTGACACTCACACAGTACGGACAATTTAGGGTCACACTTGGAGACAACCCGCTCTGACATGGGGAGACCACCATATTTGGATGTCCAGTCCACCCTGCTGTGGATAGGCTGTACAGCAAAGGCAGATTATGAGACGACGGGCCCCAGGGTGCACATATGCAAAAGGCCCCGCTACTTCTCCAGCACTGGAGCAAGACAAACAGACTTTGCAGGGGTTTTGCCTCTTTTATGTGGTTTGTTGTCACTTTGAGGTCATTCTGTGTCTCTGTGTGGTTGTTTTGCTCCTTGTTATTTTGTGTCTCTTTACAGTTCCTTTGCATCTCTTTGTAGTCTTCTGTTTCCCTTGGTGGTCATTTTGAGTGTCTTCCTGGTGGGTATGCGTTAATATGAGTGACATTTTGTAGGTGAAAACCAGGGGGGGCTCTGACGCTTTATGCCACTGGGCCTATTGAATAATACATCCATGATCAAAAGCTAAGACTGCAGTTACTGTGCTGCTAAGCTCAGCTAGTGCTTTGTAGCTGAACTTATTAAGCTGTTTTTTGTTTGGTGATTGGATTTAGCTACTGTCTCACTTAGTTGTATTTGGCAAATAATTCAAGATGTTGGCGACATTTCTTTTTATGACAGAGACAGCTAAACTTTAACCTTAGCTTTAGGACAATCCATGGCTATCATACTGACTGCAGATTTCCATCGGCTGATGGGTTATTGATTGGGGCATGTGCTAGCAGCAGAAGAAAAAGGTGTTAGTTGCATTGGGAAATTCAGAGAGTAATATAATTCAGGATTAATGCATGATTTAAGATATCTATGATCTGTCGTCGCTGCAGTATTTATCATTATTCTACAATTCTTAGTCAGTGGGTGAATATCATATCATAACATGGTGGGGTTTCTTGCTAACAAGATGGCAACAGAGGGATGAATTCTGAACACGGAAGAGCTTTTTATTTCACCATAGCACATCTTTTCAGACATCTGCACAGGCAGGAGGTAACTAACTGTGTGCACAACTTAACTCATAGCGCAATATGCCTTACTACAACATGAGCCATTACAACCATTGTGAAAAGCATGAACATTAATCACTGCGTAACAGGTCATGTGAATGATTTAGAACATATTTAAACACATTTTCCTTTGGCTTATAGCCTTAAACACATTGTCTCATGGCATGCTGGGAAACTGTTCATTTACTAACAGTGTTGTAAATGAACATGGCTGGAGGGTCCTTCATGTGGGGAGAGCCCCGTGGTGGCAGTGTCACGTGCCTGGAGTGTGGGAAAACAACAATCTGCACGCCTGAAGCCTTTGACAATGGAATTGGATGGCACAAATGTGATGTCAGGCGTGGCTTATTGCCTGATGCCCGCAGCTGCAGTTTGACTGGCTATTTGCCAAGTACACCTGCTGATGTCGTCCTTTGCTTGTAATTGCTAGAAGTAAGTAGTAATTTCTTTCAAAGAAGACAGTAACTGAGGTCACCATGAACAATGAACAATTATCTACTACAGAACACATTTGAAAGTCTGCCGTCTGAAGAAAACTTGCCACGCGATATCGTTATAAATCAAACTGTGGTAAAAATAAGTAGATTAAGCATAGAGTGGTTCTCCAGGGGAAATGGCTGATTGCACGAGTAACTACTTGGATAAGATTTTGTTTTTTGCCTCATGTGTGTGTAATTCAGAGAGTATAGCACCTGGTCAGGAATAAGCTTGTCAGGGGGCCAATTATGTAGAAATGGAAGTATGTGCCATTGACGTCAATGACACAACTGAAATGCAGTAAGCGTTCCACAGTGAGTCTCTGCAGACCATTAATTCCGCCTTTGGAGTTCAAGTTGTGTCCTGTTTCTCGAACTTATCCTTTGTGTTTGTCAGCAGATTGCACAGTTAGTCCAGAGGGATTTCAGATATGGCCGGAGGGTAGGCTTGCCGGACAGAGGAAGTACAGGCAGCTTTATTCTGACCCAAACTGCATATCTGTCTGAGAGACACTCTCTTACCCTCTGCTGCTGTCTCAGGGGATTGGTACATCTGACTGCTGCTGGTGGGCTGATACTGGATATACACTGGCGTTGTTATCCAGTCTGATCTCAAAATTTATGTCCCCATCTTTTTTTATATAAAACTTTGTAGACGGTGCAGAAAATTTGTCACATGAGTGCTCTCGAAAATCACACCATTAAGTTTGCTAAATGCTGTATTTTTGGAGTGAATATTTGTATGCACCCCAGTGATATGCTTATTACTGCATGCATGGTCAACAACAGGCTTTCAGGATGTCAGGGATCTTTCTGAGAGGATTACCAAGCATGAAAACAGCAGGACAAGCACAGTAAAATAGGTCTTGCATGACAGACTACCCAAATTGACTGAGCATACAAAGGGGAATCAAGCGGAATAACAAAGGAGAACAGGTACTGTGTGTGCTCAGGTGTATTATCACCTGTGATAAACTGTGTGGGAAATGTAGTTGTTGCTCGCGGTATCAAGACAACACTGCAAATCTCATATGCTGTTTTCCTAGAATTGATACATTTTGTATGCCTACTATATTTCATCGTAAATACAGATGTCACTGAGTCAGATTCTGGTCTATTTTGATCAAACATGCGCTCTATGTACTGCATTCACTGGACTTCAGATAAACAAAGCCTGATTATCAATAATAACACAAAGTAGAGAAATAGAGGAGAGGAAAATGACAGGGAAAATATAAAACAGTGTCCACGGTATAAATTTGTCTCGTGTCACCTGAGCACACAACAAGCGCACTGGTCCAAATTCATTTTCCTGCTTATTTTCCTCTTTGGGAGATATGTGAAAACACCAGAATAAATCTGAATCGTTGCTGGTCTCTGTCCAATTTCCCCGCTGGTAAAGGCAAACAAAATAGATATAACGAGAGGATGAGTGCTTACCTGGCAGATAGGCCTGAGAAAATATCATTTCAGTTAATACAATTTCTGGATGGAGCTTATTTCCTGGACCATTTACGACTTGAAAGTGTGCCATAAAATATTCATAATGCTTGTTGTTGTTGAGAAAGAAAATCTCCCTCCTCAATTACAGAGGAAATTTTTATGCATGAGTTTTGCAAACAAGTTTACCACATATACCTGCTACAGTTGGATGCAATCATTTAGTCCCATTCATCATCCCAACCAGCTGGGTGACACGGAGGCGGATGCAGCCGCGTTGGGGACGGGAGCCACAGAGCGAAGTGGTTCAAGGTTACACACACTTCCACTGCTCTATTTACTGAGTGACATTTACACAATGTTTTACAAAGGGGTGAGCTGAGGTGAGGTGCTGAGATGCATCATGCCGCGCTTCAGATGTCACACTGAGCTACATTATGCTGAGCTCACTGTTGGTTGTTTGAGGTGCAGCTCAGACATGAGTCAATACATTTCATTACTCTTCTTCTTTTCAAATAAAGCCTTGGATAGTATTCATATTTCATATTTCAGCTTGTGATTCTGCAGATGTGTCTCTGTCAATGGTTTTTCAGCAGGAAGTGTTAGCTGATGAGGGACGGGCAGCTACATCAGGCAGATATTGACTGAAAACCTGCAAATCAGCTGGCACATTTGCGTAATCCGTCGCCAATATGACAGTCCTTTTTAGATAGTGGGAAACAGTGAAACCTACAAATAATTTTCATTTCTGTATTGAATGTGGTTTGAACCCAATATCACCAAAAGCAGGCAAGACAGTTTGTAATGACCATTAATACACTGAGCAGGCAGTGAGAGCCAGTTTCTTGGTTCGAGGCCTTCCAAGACAGTTTCACTCCAACACGAAAAACCGAAAAACCAGAGCAGAGAGCTGCTGAGTCCCTAGTGTCCGCTGAATGCACACAAACAGCAAACAGATCAAAAGTGTGCAGTGGTGCCATCAGGGAGCAGACAGGAGACCATATCAGACATGCAGAGGATCAGACACTAGGAGAACACACGAAGAAAGCGAACACACCTGTTAGGAGCTGGCTGCAGGTTGGTCAGAACCGGCAGGGATCCTGTGACGCAGGTAATTCACAGCACAAGAAATCACAAGCAGCAGAACGAGGTAACTCACAACATAGAGCTGACTGGCAGTCTCTCCACACAGCTACAGGAAACAGGCAAACAGAAAGCAGGAAGGCGGAGGCAGAGCTCTTTACCGGGGAGCGGGCGAAACAGGAGAGTCAGAGGCAGGCAATGTTGGCAACAAGGAAGCAGTCCATGAACATACGCTGGAAAGTCTTGCATAGGTATGACAAAGAAGAATCTGTCAAGAAGAGTTAGTGAAGCTCAGTGTTTATAGTGACAGAAAGTAATGATTCACAGGTGAGCAGAGTTAGCTGGATGAGGTGGGTGTGGTGGACTGGCAGGAGCGGGAGATGTGTAGACAGGTGATAGGCTGGCAGGAAGTGCACACTGTGACATGTTTTTACACACATCATTAGTGGAGGAAATGAAATTCTTTAGTTAAGTAAAAGTAGCAATATCCCACAAAACATATATTTCAGAACTCCTTAATTTGAACTGTACCTCAAAACTGCAGTTGGTAACTTTTATCGAAAGTGAAACTGTCATTATATTCACACAGCAATAAATGGGACAGATAAAAAAAAAAAGGAATAGAATAAAAAATCATTCTCTCTGCCTACTCTATCTACCCTTGTAGCATTTCTAATGGCCTCACTGCATGTGAACGAAAACAACCAACCAGAGCTGAGGAGTATTTAACGCAGTCATGTCAATCACTGCAGGTAAAGTGTGGTCAGACCGTCAAACTCGGCAGCGCTGATCAAATATGAATCAAGATTCTGTTACTGCGTTGCCTATTTCTCATCTCAAATTATTTCAGACACTGACACTAGAGAATGCCATAGAAGCAGCAGTAGGGAAGGAGGGATAAGATTTTTTTCACAGATTATCTGTCTCATATACTCCTTTTGGACTATAGTGACAGTTACAGCTAATATGACAACGTTATTTTCATCAGAGGTACCTGTAAGTTAAAAGTTAACTTTGAGTCAAAATTGAGAAGTATGAACAAAATCTTTATTTGAAGAGCTGTGAGTATCTACGATGTTAAAGGTACAATGTTTTCCTTTTAAAAGCATAAAGTAGCATAACGTAGAAATCACAAGTACAGTAGAGGTTAAAATTGCAATACTGTTTAGATGTAAGATCATGTTTTCCTAGATAAATGAAAAAGACATTGAAGCTACATGAAGAGGTTTTGTGCCATTTTAGAGCCCTGGAACAAGCTGAACACACACTAACATGTTGTAACCTTTGTTATGACTCACAAACAGCAACCCAGTCTCACTCCGAAGTTATCGGTCATCTGCGGCATCTGACATCGTCCTTTAACACTGACAAGACACGTGGCCAGTCGCCGTTATATTCTAATGGTGCTTTCCAGTGTCAGGAGGATACGTGGCAGGACAACGACAAAAGTTAAGGCGGCAAAAGTCCGTGTGGGGTGGGTGGGAGAGGTTGTGGATCAGTCCAACAAACAAGGACTTTCACCCAGGACAGCAGTGTTACTGTCCCATAAGATTGCAAAGCCAAACCCTGTTCTTTTTTCATAAACCCAACCATGTGTTTTTGTTGCCTAGGGAAGTTGTTGTATCGATGTGGTGCATTTAAGTGTATTTTGAAAGAAGACACATCCATGGTTTGCAGAAATGTACAATGCCTAGTGTTCTGGCTTCTGGGCTGCAAACAGCTGTGTTCATTTAGAATCGTATTTCTTCTGATGGATAAATTAAGGTAAATATCCACCCTGCTGTTTGTCTCCACGAACTGCTGGCTCTTGCTCCATTTCTTCACCAACTAGTTGCTAACTAGCACTGCTGTTTGGTGCCGGGCAAGTCAAGTACAGAGGGCTTTTTTTCTGGAAACAGCTGCCCACTGCAGCTGGATTTTCTAACCTCGTTGCCATAACACACGTTTTAATCTTATTCAGCTCAATTAAAGTCTCACAGATTGTTAGACAATCCTTTGTCTCAAATTCTCTCACACAAAACTCGCATCTCACTGATTTGCTGCTGAACGTCAACCTGTGTGACCTCTCACAATCTGTTCCAAAAGGAAACACATGAAATAAGAAATCAAGATGGTGTCCAAATGCTCTTTTTACTGTCACTCAAAGAATTTTGACAGAGTTTAACATTCTAGTTTTCATTCCTGAGGCTTTTCCAAACTACATGGCAATAACTACACTTTATCCTCTTCTGGGTAAAATCAGTAAACACAAATATTTGTAAGCTTAGCCTTTGTCAGATTGTTATGATCAGCTGTCAAGTGAATGATGTATTAGCCAAATATTTATAGGTTGGGTTGGCAGGTGTGAAACTGCAAAACGGAAAAAGATAAAAGGTAAAACCTTGTACACAAACAGACTTTAATTTATCGAAATGTGTGTTTGTTGATAAGACTATTTGACAGGGAGATTTATGTTTTAGTTCTATGGAGATAAGAGCTTTACAAGTTGCTAGTTCATAGTCTGCAGCCAGTATTGACACGCTCACAGGACAGAGCTATCGACAGCAGGCAGAGGTGATTTCAGTGCCAAATCTCTCATCACATACGAGGTGAACAAAGGGTCAAAAATATTGCAGTGGTCCTTGAGCTTGAACATACTTTTAGTTGAAGAGAATGAGAAGTTGGAGGTGGTGAAAGAAGAATCAATTGAGGTGGAGAGGTGCTGATGCAACACCAGCCACACAATGATTGGATATTTGACGACTGAACGTCTCCCTGCAGGGAGAGGGATCTCAGACGTAATGGAGGTGAATCGTGGAGGGGAAGTCTATCAGTCACTAGTATGAATCTCTTCCCCTGATTCTGAAAACTCACCACATTTTATATAACTAAGGGAAACAGATAAATAAAATAAATAAAAAAAAACCCATCCCTTTAAATGGACATAAACCAGTGGGTAATAAAGTGATGCCTGAGTTATACTGTGGAAACTCTGAGGTACTTGCTTTTTCTTCCTTTATACTACTTCACTGCAGTTATCTGACAGCTATAGTTCCAAGTTACTTTGCAGACTAAGGCTTTACATACAAAACATGCAATACATTTACAGAATCTAATCCATTGCCATAGATACAAGAACCTAACAGGATATTCATCATTAAAACGAGCTTCAACTTGACTAGCTGCAATATACAGTAGTTGTGTTGCTAATAACCAGTTACTTTCAGTGGTTGTTGGATTGTAAAGATTGTAAAGCTAAACCCTGTTCTATTTTCCTACACCAAAAAATGTGCTTTTGTTGCTTAAACCCAACCACGTGCCTTTATTGTTGAAGGAGACAAAAAGTCAAATTGCAGTGTTGTACCAACTAAGTACAGTTATTTTGAAAGAGACAGGATGTCAACAGTAAATTTCCTGTGAAAACAGAAGTGTATTTTGAAAACAATGCATGTAACAGGCTGAAGTTGATATGGCATCCCAGAGCGTCACCAGACAACACACCAAATGTAGCTTTCACGTCATATGTCGACAAGGACAGTCCATGGCCAAGTGCTGATTTGCAACAGGGTCGGAGTGAGAGAATGTTTTGGTCTGGTAGGTTTAACGGAGCGCTGTCCCTGAAAACAGCTGCTTGTTGCTGCCAGAAACAGGGTTGAACAGAATAGTTAGGCTGAACGAAAACATTAAAGTTATGCACCGTAAAACCATCACAATAATCTGAAAGTTGCTAAAACCAATCGGCAACCTCTGGGGCCTGAAAAATGAAGCTAATGTGAAAATGCCATAAACTGCAGTTCCTTGAATGACCACTTGAGGCTGGCTCTAAGAGCCCTTAGTCAATCCCCATAAACTTTATGGTAAAATGGCCAACTTAGCAGAAGAAATAAACAGGTTTACAGCCTGGTACAAAAAGCAGATTTGGTCTCTATAGCTAATTTCCCCATTAATGAAAACTGTACAGGGGATGAATTCTTATATAACCTACCACTTTACGTTTTATTGAGGCTTGAAGATATGCATGAGGGCATGGTCGCTGTAACCCCCAATTTCCACATACTCCGTAGGGCACTGAGTAGCAGATACGCTCCTATTCTACTGAATAGTTTCATTTCCACAGCGAGCACCGCGCAGTGTCTCTGGAGAGTCCCAGCCCCATGGCGCTCTGCTTCGTCTGAGATACATGCCAGGTCTATTTTCCAGTGACTGCGCTTCCATTGCACATCAAGCCACGTAGCTCAGATTGCACCAAACAGTTCCCACATGAGCTTGCGGCTCCGCTACATGGTGCTCCAGAAACACATCCAGTAGGCAAGGGTACACGCTGTTGGTTGCTCCAGATCCATGGTGCTGTGCAGCGCGGCGCAGACAGAATATGTGGAAATTGGGGGTAAGTAACAGGCTGTCTGGGAGCTGTCACCACAAGCTATGAGTCAGATCTGTGCCTCGCTCTTCCACAGGTCCGCCATCTTGTCCAAATCTGGTCATTTCTGGCTTCAGAAATCCAAGATGGCGATGGCCAAAAAAATTTCAAACTTCAAAATGGGAGTGCACATCCATTATTTTAATACAGTCTATGACTGAAACACTTTGAAGAGCTGAGGGGAACGGCAGAGTTGGGTGATAATTCTCCTTTAACATATTGTTAACATAAAAATATTGACGATTACAGCTTTAAGTAAAGCTCTGAATGCTTTACTTGTCACAGTATTTTTACACTGTGGTATTACTACTAAAAGTAAACTATCTGACTATGTCTTCCACCACTGATTTTTCCATTAGTAAACATATTCACTGAGATGAATTAAAAATACTGCAATATTATTTATTCATGATGCCAGACGTGAATAGGTTTGGAATTACATCCGTTATGATTACACCATTATGAAGAAATACCTTAAATGACAGTTAATGTAATAATGTGGCGATGTGATTGCATTTTCTCGCCATCCAGAGGAGAATTTTATTGCATTCTGACACATTATTACGCTATCCAGCAGGTATCACTTAATAGCTTGTTACAGAGAGTAGGAAAGAGTGACAGCGGATGAGATACTTATTAAGACTGAGTGAGGGGGAGACCAACTCTCAGACAAGACAAAATAAACTCTGGCAGGCTCAAATTTCACTCTCCAATACTGCTGGAGAACTTTTCTCCAGCCCGAGAAGTTTGTCGGGGAAATAAACAAACCCCACACAGAGTCAGCCGTTCCCTCGGGCATTATTAATAATGAGGTTATTAATATAGGATTTTTTGAAGCGGTGATGAGGCTGCAGAAGCAAACGATAGATAAGGTTTGCTTTCAAGAGCTTTCTGTGGTGGACACCCACTTTTATGAGGAATATGAGATTCCCCCTATGCAAACTTTTTTTTTTTTTTGTCATGACCTCCAATAATGTGCGCTTCCCTTCTATGAAAAGACAAAATACACTGCTGCGGGCCGTGTTCAGGCATAAAAGATGATGGATAGCTGCACTGCGGGGCTGCTGGTGTGAGAATGCTGCATAAAAGAAACTGCAGAAAAAGCACTTCAGAAAACCTAAAAGGGGTTACTGCCCTGCAAAACAAAACTTTGTTGTAGTTTTTAGCATAAAACGCTGACAGTGAAGGTCAAACATAAGAGAGGAGTAAGATAATTAGTGTCCCCAGTAGACAGCGCAGTCAAATTAACAATGATAGGCAACAAATGTACTGTTCTTTTTTCTGTATGCATCAAACATCTGTTGTTCACAAAGAAGTATTTATTTTGATTTGTCCAAGCAGACAGGAAATCAAACCATTAATTCCACTCAAGCGATGGCACTGACTCTGAGTGTGTGTTGGCACGTGTGCAAGAGTGCTGTCAAATCAGTTGCCTCATGCCAAATAAATAGACTCAGGGCATGTTTTCTCCTCTGCATTTCTCTTTGACTTAGACTGAACTGAAAATGGCAACAATTTTCATGTTTCTAGCCGCGCTAACAGCAGGGCCCCAGGGATCCCAGTGTCAGCTGGTCGAGAGTCAGACTGAAATACCTCCACAATTATAAGATGGATTGCTGTGAAATGTTCTACAGCTATTTAAAGTCAGGAGAGGCTGAATCCTAGTGAACTTCGTCATCCCTTCACCTCGCACCTAGCATCATCGTCACACCAAAGTTTCACAATATGCTTCTGAACAGCTTGAGCAGAGTGAACACCTGCCAAACATCAGCATTATTAGCATGTTTGCATGCTGATGCATTTAAAGACCCAGTGTGCAGGATTTAGGGGAGATACTGGCAGAAATGGAGTATGATAATACAAAAAGTATGTTTTCTTTGGTGTATAATCAGCTGGGAATAAGAATTATTGTGTTTTTGTCACCTCAGAATGAGCTGTTTATAGCGACATAAGGAGCAGGCCCTTGTCTGCAGAGATTGTTGCACAGTAGCCTAGAACGGACAAACCAAACAGGCTCTAGATAGGACCGATAGTATTTTTGCATCTGCCACCGTAGTTGAAACCCTCTCCATGACAAGAGCATCAGAAAAACACAACTCTTTTTTTCTTACTGGTTTAAACCACCAGGACCTCTGCGGATGATTCAGTTTCCGGTAAAAACTCCTGAACATCTGCATCTTAAGTTATTAGAGGAAACAGGTGAGCACATATCAGCAGGTGCTGGGCTGGCGGCCTGTCTGCGACATGCCAGACTAATTTGTAACATCAAACTGCTTTAACTGATTTTAATCACCAGAGGTCTCATTTATAAACATTGTGTACGCACAAAATGAGGCCTGAAAAAGGCGCACGCCACTTCCAACTCAAAAGCTGTGATACATACAAACAAACATGATGGGAGACTTACTAACATTTTGGAAACGGGAAATCGGCGATGGAGATGGTGAGGTGGAAGCCTGATTGTAGAGACTGTTGAATATTTTTGGTGCACACTATTTTTTGGCTTTTGTCCATATATACATTTTTAGAGGGGATCCTACGCATTTTTTTCATAAATGAGACCCCTGGTCCTGTTTTGGAGAGGAAGAGACCTCTGCGGATAATTTGCAGAGTAAAAACCTTCTGAGGAACACTGAAGGAATTCTAATGGAGGCAAGTTTCAGCTGGTGCTGGTGGCAATCTGCAATCCATTAAACACTGCTGTACTAAGTATAGCCACATGGAGCGCGAGCATGACTGTAGACCAGGGATCAGTAAGCTTGGGCTTGCATGCCGCGACAAGTGGTAGCTTAACTAAGTATGCAAGAGTTTTTTTGTGCAGGGTTTCCCACACATTTTTTTTGTCTTGTTGCCGACCATGATATCATCTTCTGCCGCCACGCTGACTTACTAACTGTCTAGTTTTGGAGCTGTTCACCAGGGGCTCAGTTGAAATATATATAGCCTACCATTCGGTTATGTCATTGCAAATGTACTCTGGTCACAGACAAAGCAGCAGAACTCAAGTGCAGTGAAAGTGAAATTAAGCTTTTCATTGCGTGGCGTCTAAAAGTTTGCTTTCACTCACAGACGGACGCTCCTCTCATCCATTGATCTGATATGATTAACTGTTATTGAGTTGACTGATCAATTATCTAGGATAAAAAGAACTCAAGAAGAGTTCTGCCAGTGCTGCGTTCAGTGACCCGCAAAAGACTACACAGAATAATAGAAAGGACACACACTGTAGAGGCAGATAATGTATCATTTTATATTAAAGGTGAAAGATAAGGTCAGTTGCACAAGGTTTAGGAAGCAGCTGGTCAAATATCAGATTTGGCAGCAAAAAGGACCCATATGAGGTGTTTTGATAATTTGAGTAGTTTGTGCATAAGTCAAGCCTTGGGAGGTTAAATGAGGGAGAACGTGCTGGGTTAGGGTGACCTGACCGTTGGAACAGATGTGCCAACTTTGGCAATAGGAACGGTTGTTTTTGCCAGTTCTGAGAGAGACAAAGAAGACCTGAAATACTGACGCATGAAGTCCAGCTTTAGGAACAAACAAAGGAAATCAGGAGAACTTTAGATTCCAGGGGAATATGACCCAAGCGTGTTCACACACACATGCACATGAACGAACAGACACCCATTATAAAAGCATTTGAAGGGTGATTGTTCAGGGCTGTTTCGCTGTTGCTGTTTCTACTGGTGTACTGTTGTACCTACAACTTGGCTGTAACTTTTCTCCGTGGTTCTCCGAGTCTCTTCATTTCAGTGTTTGATGAAGTTGAACATTTTCCTTACAACACACACACACACACACACACACACACACACACACACACACACACACACAAATGAAAATGTTCAGTTTCAGCATTGCACTAACAAGGAAATCTAAAAAAGGCACTTCATATCACAAGGATCGACGACCCCTGCTGTAGACTCTTGCACCATATTTGCACTCAATGCAAAAGAGCAGCGATATGACAATTGTTGAGCTAGCAGTCACATCACACCAGAAGCACTTCCAGCAGGTGATTTTGCTTCCTTGCTCGTTTCTTATCACATGTAGAGCTCTGTCGCTGTCTGCTTGTGTGTGTGTGTGTGTGTGTCTGCTTGTCTTTCTTGCCCTCTGTTTAAACACAGCTGACAAACGTGGAATAAGTGAGCATGGGATGCATATTTTACACTTTAAAAGAATCAGATAATTTTTTACGTTATATCCTTTATATATTGTATTCATTTATGGATTATCAGATTGTTTTCTATTGACCAGGTGCCAAAATTATCGCTGCAGATCGGGAGTCAGTCAGAGAGCTCGGTGCTTTTGAGTGTCCAGTGTGAACAGCCTATTTGATTAACACACGTGCCAAAGGGACCTTTTTTAGGTCCCTACGCACTAAATACATGTGCCAGTAAATGGAGGAAAAGCTGCACTGCTGAAAATGTTCTCATGTAATATGTATTTTAAGTTGTTCCTGTTACAAGGTGCAGAATAGAAATTTATGCAAATAACCTCTGCACCTGATTCATCACCACAGACTGACTGCTGCTGGAGACAACAGTTAATCTGAGATGTAACATCTGGGAAAAGCAGGTGTCAAATCCACCTTATTTTTTATAAGACACACACACGGAGGAAGAGAGACTAAGCAATGAGCAAGATGCACATTAACCTGCTTCTCACCTTTTTGTATGGATGTGACTAAAATACCCATCAGTGCTTAAATTACGGTAAGCAGATCACTTGTTTTACTGAAATACTGTAGACAAAGGATCTGATCTTGTTAAGCTGACGTCACAAACAGCCCTCCTCTTTCAAGATCAAGTCAACCAATATCAACAGCGGAAAACACTTTCTGCACTTTCCAAGCCAGAACAACACGGTTTAAAATAACACAGCATCATCAAGTCTCATCAGTCTTATTATCTGAGCTATTCATGTACTCTTCATAAATAACACCCTTAACTGAAACAACATGTCTGTTCCTTTGATGGCTTGTGTAACACCTTTTGTTGAAATCGATATTCTGGTTTTTCTTGCAGCCATCCCGGAGAGAAACAGAGAGAGACACTGTGAGAAAATGCAACAAGAGTGTTGTCAGCTTTGTTAAAGGTGCATTCTTGCTGCCAAATCAACAGCGCTTTCACATCAGGCAAGGTGAGATGTTCACACCTGCTCGCAAAATTTACCCGAAGAGAATGATGCAGTCACTGCTTTGAAAGTTGTACTGGTGAAGGCAAGTTTACTGAACTTCTTATAAGAGTGGCGTTGCTGCCAGGTGACTTCCGAACACACATTTTCCTTGAGCTGAATGTCTTCTGTATCTTGACAGCACGATGCCTGATAATAACAACCTTTCTACAAACATGTAGTCATGTTCCTTCTAAGCCCTCAGCAGGTGCATATCGCTGTCTTATCATGCAACGCTTGGCCCTTATGGAGATTATATTTACTCTGTGCTGCCGTAAGCACCTTTCCTGACAGATTATATGAATTAAGGCCTTATTATGGGCTCTAGCCAGGAGCTGCGTGTACCGGTGATTTGTAATAAGGGCAGCGCTAAGGTGAGTCAGCAGCGACTGGCCTGATTACAGCAGCTGGACCTCAGGAGGAAAACCCTTGGCTCATCCCCGGTAAACAAAGACAGCAAGATAGAAAGGACACTCCATTAGCTACTTTGTTCTACGCAAGTAGGAACAGCAAGGTAACACTTTAAGCTCAGAGGGAAGAGGGCCAAAAATGTGATTAGTTATGTAATCCAAGGCACATGCAGTAAATGAGATGTTACAAGAAGAGAAAACACAGAAGAGCCAGTTTGGTTCGTAGGAATTCAGCAATGTTTTATATTCTTTTGTAGCAAAATGTTTTCACACAGAAACAGTTTTTTTTTTCTTGTTTTTGTCCTAGAACCTCAGGTGAGAGTCATGACTATGTCGAGTCAAGTACACACTTAAATTGTATTCTCAGTTAGCAGAGTGGAAGAGGATGTTACATGATTTCACAGGTAGAGAAAGCAGGTTTCAGGTGACTTCAACGAAATGACAAAAAAACATTTCTCATTTATCTGTAGTGGTATCCATCCATGAAGAAGCTTTAGTTTTATCCCTCCAGGTTTTGAGATATCTCTCTCTGAGTCTTCTGTGTCTACCCATTTCAATTGACGTGAATGGAATTTTGTCCCTGCAGGTCAAAGGATTTAAAATTTGTCTTTGAATGTTTTCGGAAAACAGTTCTTACGTTAGCAATACTCTCAAATCCCAATAAAGTTTCTTGGAAATTATGTGTGAATAATTCAAAGTTCATTTAGTTGAGCTAAGTTTTTAAGTTGTTGATTTCCAGAGGAATTTCTTTGACAGAGCTGCTCCATTTAAACTCAAGCCAATATTCAAATATTATCATGACACTTAATTCTCCACGCTTGCCTTTAGAATAATTTCACACTTTTACATGTTGAGCTAAGCACTGGCTAAAAGACTCTCATTACACTATCAATTATCAATTGGACACTGTCTCACTTCCCTTATTATGACTATTAAATTGAAGAGGTCGTTCCAGGAACCTTCTTATGAATATCCAGTTAGATGTCAGTTAATTCATCAGAAATTATGTAAAACTATGCATGTTTTGTGGATGCCTCCATCCCCCATTTTAAGAGTGGGCAATATGGATAAAATCCTGTGGATAAAAATCTTATTAACCAACAATGTGTTTGTCTATCTCTTTTTCTAACTTTGCTTCCCCGACGCAAATAATGAATATACAGTTTGTTCTTTTGACATTTCATAAAACAGCTGGGCACTGCAGCTTTTAGTAAATGTTGCTCAAGTAGGAGTAAATGCCGCATTTATTGAGGACTATTTTCAGTGGTGGATGAATACACATTTTGTATTTACTGCAGGAGCATAGTGTTGGGCATTGAAACAGAATGAGTGGAAAGGATATCAAACGGTGTCACACTCATGAGTTTGAGAACTCTAATTTGGCCTACTTTTATTTAGTTTTCTGGCAATCTGTTATTACTTTGTAATGGAACATTGCTATAGCTACCTTAGAAGAAGAAGTGAGTGCCGTGGACATGCAGTATATTTTTATATCTAAAGGCCTTTGCACATTGAGTCCATTTTGTTTCATCTGAAATTGTCAAATGCCTGAAAATAAATACGTCAGAAGCCTTCAGAGAGTTGTTTGACCAAGAATCAGTGAAGAAAATGTGGCAGCGGAACACATCTGCAACAAGACAGAGGAATGGGTCGTACGGTATAGCTCGCGTTCTACAGATCAGTTGGTAATATTCAGGTGGATGATGATGACGAGGAGGAGGAGGAGGATGTGGACTGCACACAGACAGTGTTGAGACAGTAATGCAGCTGCAGTGCACAGAGAGAGAAAGTAGTGACAGATAAATAACTCCACTGGAGAGAAGCAAGAAAGGAAATATGTCTTTTCATCTTGTCTTGTATTGCAAATTTTCACAACCCATAGAACCAAAAAACACATCAGACTCAGTGTGCAAAGTTTCTGTGCGTTATGAGGTTTTTCTGGATGACGGATTAAGAAAACGTATCCGGAAAAACTTAATGTGCAACGGCCTAAATTCTGTGAATTAAGGATTTATTTTAACCAAACCAGAGTTGGTGAGTTTTGGAACAGTGGACAAACTTAATAGATGACTAACACTAACACGTTTAAAGGAAGGTTTATATGGAAGTTAATCCGCTACAATGGTTACAATGGTGCACATAAAAAAGGCTGATGTTGATTTGAATGGGAATGTCTGTTCTACTCTCATCATATTTCTATTGTGTTGGATCTACTCCAATTAAACTACAGCTGCAGTGTTCATGGTAATGAAGGGACATGTCACCTGCTTGTGTGTCTGGACAACAGTAGAGTTCTGTGTCTCAGAGGAATAAGATATCAGACGTCAGATACAAACACGATACTTGTTAGGATACGCTTAACGATGGTTTTGATCTTTTCAAGGGATTTGTTGAGGAAAATATAGAATATTACCATCCTTTAAGGTACTTCATCACATTGATGCAAATATCAAATAAATTCCAACACTGCTTTAAAACAGCCCTGCTCACTGATTTGCAAAATCACCCACAAAGAGTTAATATACCCAGAGATGTTGAATAAATAGCTGCTGGCAAAATAACAACTGACAAATATTATGTCATGGTATATATTGAACGCCCCACCTCCACTGTATTGTCATGGAGATAGACATTTTATGAAAGGATTTCCCAAAATCTGGGCAAATTAAATCCAAGAGCATCTGCATGGCTGGATACCACTCGAGGTAAGTCAGAGAATATGTATTTTTATTATTTGAGTGAACTGACCCTTTAAAAACAGCCAATATTTTACATGTAGTATCATGTAAAATCCCATTTCAGCGAGCCAACTAACAATGACCAAGTTGGTACACCACAGTTAAGCACCTTCTCACTGTTTGCTTCACATGAAAATAAAAGTACTACTGCACGATTTCCCCCCCTTTACATTCTCACCCAGTTATTGTACAAAAAAAATGCCAATATACAGAACAGTACATCTAGGAATGGAAACAATAATTGAAAAAAAAAAGAAAAAAAAAGATGACCACCCCACGTTTTGAAACGCAGCAGAGACTCACAAGATATTGAGAAAGGCATCAAAATGTGTTGAGATGTCTTGGTTGATCGTAGGCAGTTATCTGACTAATTCAAAGTATCTCACCGCAATGTACAGCTCCGTATGAAAGACAGTGGAGGATAAATGATTAATTGATGGATCAGTTTAAATAATACATAAACCAACAAAGGTTCTGTATCATGCAATCTGGTGAAATTGATTTCCAGAGAGTTTTCGGCTTTTTGGCCCTTAAAAAGTTTCTTTCTTTCTTTCTCCAATTTTCTCCACTTAACATCCTCTCATGAGCAGCGTAATGACCTTCATCAAGCTAATAAGAGTCAATTTGGACTCATTCGGCCATTTAACCTGGCTAAATGAGTAACTGTCGTACTCTCTTGTTTGTGTTACCTAAAGAGAATTAGAGCCGAATAATACATCCTGCTGTGGGGATAAGCGAATGATTAAGTGAGCCTGATGGATTTCAAAAACTATTCCCATCTGGTGACGGTAATATGTGCTGATAGCATCTGAAACCATATCCTGAGGCAAACACTGTTTATATCAATGGCCTTAGAGCCTACAGGGACCGCTGTCACCAGCATTAGCCAATGGGGAGCATATCAAAGCATCCAGAAAGACATTTTTGCAACAGCAGGAATTCAACCTGAGCTGGAAACATACTCAATCTGATTGGCTGGAGACTAAATCATTCTTTGAAGCGTTTGCAAACAAGTAAAGAACATTGTGTTTTGAGCTGTTTGTGATCCTCTTGTGCATTTGGGGTTTTGTTGTATTTCCAGTCGCTTTCATATTTAAATAACCTCATATGATACATAACCTGAGGTAGAAATACAAGCCTGGCTTGTTGTGGTTCAGTGGTGCTGATATCCAGAACACGAGACCATACTGTTTGAAAATAAGCCGTGTTTTCAGTTTGTGACTGATTGAAATTTGACTTAACTGTTGAGAGATGTGAAATGGTTGTATGTGAGGGGGTAGCTTCTGTGTGTATGTGTGTATTATGACCTCATTAAAGAGCTGTGCCTCTGCCTGCTGATGAATCACCTCAAATAATAAATAGTAAAAATGATAGAAAAACCCAGATGAAAATAAAAAATGACTTTGTTTCAATTTTCTATTCGCTCCTCTGGTCCTTCTCTCTACTGTCGCAGTAGTCCCATTCATGCTGAGGGTCCAAGACATTGTGACGCACGTCCAGTTCACCACAGTCAAGGCAAATCCTCTTGGCATTCAGTTCTTTTGATAAAGACGTAGTAAATCCACTTTGAATTTCTCATCTTTCTTTTCCCTCTTTCTCTTGGAGACACTCTCACGTGCCCTGCAGATTGGAAATGATTCCCTCTGCACAATCCACGATTCGGTGTTGGTTTGAAATGGGAACAAGATTTCAAATACAGTTGAACACTGTCAGAGATTTGAGATCATGGCCAGGAATCTATCGATTTGAGTGTCTTTTATCACATAGTTACTTAGACAGTATTCACATGGATGAACTTCATGCAATACCCAAAGGCAGGTCCCCTGTGGAGCATCCTGCCCCTGCACTCATGTTCCTTTAGTTCCTGATTTTTTTGGCCATGGACCTCGCAGACAGACCCACTCAAACTGTGCTTTCCATCACCCACTCCGAGCTCTCAAAAGTGGGCTTCTCATCCTCACTGTCATCATACTGCAGCAGCATGCCGTTAACAGACAGACTGCGCTTAGTCCAGATGTTACTGATCCTGCGTGGGTAGTTGCTGCGACACTGTGCAGCCCCAACGTGACCCATGTCAAACGAGTGGCTCCTCTTGGGCTTACCCTCCTGGGGCATCCCTAGTAGACGCCCCAGCATGGTGGTGGACTCTGCCCTCCCGAGCAGGGGTTCTTTATCGGACGGGGGCACCATGGCCACCGTCATCATAGCATTGGAAGTGGTGGCGGGGCCAGGGGCCCCATGGTGGTCCCTCGCTACCCCTCTCAGCTCCAGTGAGGTGAAAGCCCCTAAAAGGTGGTCCAGGTTTTGCCGTGCTTTGGCGCCGTGCCTGTGCCTCCTGAACTTGCTGCTGGGCAGAGTGCTGCATTCGCTGCCCTGCATGCTGTAGCGGTCGCCAGTCCCCCTTCCTGTTTGGCTATCTAATGAGTTAGAGGAGGACGATGATGAGGAGAGACTGCTCTGGAGGGATCCACACTTGAACTCTACCATTTCCTCACGCATGACCACCACCGTGGATTTGACCTGTGGTGGAGCACCGTTGAACCGGTTCAACCCCCCATTGGTCTGTGAGTAGGTGTTGCTCACAGTGGGTAATTTATTAGTCTGGATGCCACTTGTCACCTTATATCGCACCATGAGGATGATGATGAACACGAGCAATGTGGCCACGATGATGCCACCAATGACCAGGATCATGGTGCCACCCAGGAAGCCACTGTGGAGAGACTGGCACTGCGGGTAGTCCTCCCTGGTGATAAACTGGACACAGCCCACGATGTTGGTGGCGGTGAGGGTGGTGGCGGTGTCATCCCAGATGGCCAAGACACACAGGTCATACTGCATCCCTGGGACAAGATTTGTGACTACGAAGGCTCTGTTATTCATGGGAATCATCCTGACAAGAAACAGAGAGAGAGAAAAATACAGCATTAAAAACACAGACCTCTTGCTGTGGGAGTTCTCCACAAGAGGAGAGAACTTTAGTGTTTAAAGCACCACCGGCTTACTGTATTATGCTGGGGCAGATCAAAGAAAGAGCCAAAATGAAGCATGCTAAGTGGCTTTTTATATGCATGGAGTAATTCAGAAAGATGACTCCATTGGTCCCCGTATATCCCATTCGATATGCATGAAGCAATAGTAATGAGATACGTATTCAATGGCCACATTTTGAATACTGTTTTGGCTAAATGTAATTTCTTGTACATTCCATTTAACATGCATTCAGTTGTTTCAGCTCACTCTGTTATTATTCCAGTTGTTTAAATGTGACTTAATAACTAAGCCTCGCTGCTTTAGACTGAAATAAAAAAGTCAATGCTGCAGTGCGGGTTAATTCTCTGAGATGTGTTGCCAATCAATGAAATGCTGTAGGATCCTTTGTGTTGTGTAGACAGGGAGTGATAGAAGCTTTCATCCATGAAATTCATCTATGTAGACTGCAGAGACAAACACACGCAACACACTCGAGCTGTCACATAGCATAATAAGATATAAATATCCCTGACAATAATTCTTTGTGGTTGTATAAAAGGCTATGTATCAAAGCCTATGGATGTCAACTGGAAAAGACATTTGTTTTTTTTTCAGATATTTAATGTATTTATCACCATGTAATGGAACTCAGTTTAGATATTTTACCCCTAAAATCATGAAAGAATTCAATAAATGTAATTTGTCTTGACGTGCACTTTCTCACAGAGCTTGACTAGTCAAACAAGTGCCGTCATTACAATTTGAAACAGGGTTTTGAGGGATTCAATCAGAGCTGTCGCTGTTCTAGTTTTTGTACTGTCAGCAGTCTGTTAAGTGTAATTAACTCTACTGACCACATCTCATTAAATCAGAATGAAACCACTTAGATGTCAAACTTACATGGACCTTTGTAAGATATACTCTGTATGCAGCCCATTGCCCATTGCTCAAATTCGTACATGCCGGACAAATTGGATGATTAGGATTTTAGTCCATTGCCAAAGCAAATTCCTTGTAAGTGAAAAACCTACTTGGCAATAAATCTTCTGATTCTGATTCAGTGCCACTGCAGGAATAATGTGTCCAGGTGGGTAGTATGTCTGACTTGCATGCAGAATTTGTGTCCTTGTGTCACAGACCTACAGCTAGTGTTTACCTTTTATTAGCAGTACCCATGATGTTCATAGCCTCCATGGTTATGCCACAGATTACACCATAGCTAAAACCAGCCTGATCTCATGTGCTGTTTGTATGTATAACTACAAAAGTAATGCACCAAAATTTGTATGTATCTCACTTAAAGGGATAGTGCACCCAAAAATGAAAATTCAGCCATCATCTATTCACCCATATGCCGATGGAGGCTCATGTGATCTGAGTAGATAATGGGTACATTTTCATTTTTTGGTGAACGTGGTGCCCAGAGAGGCAGTCAGAGCTACAGGCTACAATGAGGCTAAAAACAGAGTTCAAATGATGTTTTTCCAGACAACTTTTTATGTCGGGTCTTCAGGACACTTGGATCACTACAGATGAGCAGTGTGGAGATACTTTGTGGTTTCAATTACGTGTTTTTGGACGTTTGAATCTGGGACGCCGTAAGCCTACATTAGGTGGAGTAGTGTTGCTACCCACTCTCCCCTTGGATCTCCGCAAGTGTTGTCAGGGCTCTAAAACTTCCCCTGAGCCTCCATCGGCATATGGGAGGGTAGATAATGGGTGAATTTTCATTATTGGGTGCACTATCCCTTCAATCCTGAGCCAATCAATTCATGTCTAACTCACACATTTGGAAGGCTGTGATGACATGACCAATGCGCTGATGGGAGTAAGGAAGGTTTGTGTAAGGGGGCAGGTTTGAGTGATGGATGGGACTTTTCCACAGAGAACCTGTGTTTGGAACCAACCTGCTGTTTCCCGCTGTTAAGCAGACACAGCTTAACCCTGTTAGGCAACAATTACTGCAACAGTGCTGACAGAGCTGTTTAGCACTGTTAGCTGCTAGCCATCTGCTCAGTCACGTCCGTGTTGAGAACTGCGGCTGACAACTTATATTATCTGACTTTCACATAGAGCTTATTTAAATTCTGCTCATTTAACATGATGAAATGTAGAAAATGATTGCTCAAACAAATCTATAATCAACAACCAAAGGTAAGTCTACCTTCAGTCATTAGAGGGCCATCTCAACTCGCAACTATGACATATCAACACAACTACCCACCTGCCCCCCGCTGCATATCTGCTGTTGATGCATTGCCACTTTATTACTGCACTGTGCTAAAATCACAGATGAACGATTAGTCTACAACAATGTGCTGTGTCGATTAGTGGCTTTGACAGTCGAATAGACGACTATTCTAAATTCTGTATATCAGAGATTCTCAACATGAGATACTTGTACCCCCATGAGTTACTCATGCAATTTCCAAGCAGAGAAGTTCATATAAGAAGCTCAGGGTATGTCATGGCATGTGGTAGTAGTAGGATTGCAAGCTTGACCAAACTCCACTTTTATGTAATTAATAGTGTCAAAATAAATTGGACATGGTGGATGGTATCAGTAAAGGGGGACTTGAGCTTATCTGATTAAGGCACATCTGACAAGGCAACCAAGTGGCTGAGAACCACTGCTATATATAATCCACTTAAGCTGTAAAACATTAAGTAACAATGCCTGTCACATACTGTAACTGTGGGTTAGGTATCTATAAATAGATTCTTCAATTATCAATCGATTGTTGGCTTGCTGTTCTCCTAGAATAGGCCTACATGCATCCACATCTTTGAACCCTCTGATTCGCCTCCACCACAGAGCCCAGACCCCAGTGGGGCCGAACTCCATTATTCATCCCTAATTGCCTTTTTCCATAACTAGGAAGAAGCTGCGTTGGCTCACATGTTGAGAGAACTCATGCAATATTTCTCCTCCCCCACGTGGCTCTGATTGATTTTTAATCATGCCATCGCTTGAGTGTGGGCAGTGCCCTGGGAAACTGTGTCAGCCAACTAGAGGAGCGCAGTAGGAGTGCATGTGCGAGCAATGAAGTCATACCAATATTAATTCAAAAACAGTAGTTGGCCTCTCTGTGCACGTTATCTTTTCCCTCCAGCTCCTAATTTGTCTTCTGACATGCAAAAGGACTGCACAGCCATTACTGTATAAGAGCATATATATCTATTGCTTTAGGGTCTGCTGCATACTGTGTGCACTCATTATGAAGTTGCAAATATTTTAAAGCATCAGATTTGTAGTAATGATTCTTGACTAACAACAACATTAGGAATGCCATTAAAATAATCACTTTTCAGGGAAATAACTTAGGTGCTGGAAGTCAGTGAACAACGGGGGGAAAAGTGCATTTCATAAAACACACATCAGTGTTATATTTGCAATTTTGTAGGCAGTAGATAAAATTTGTGAAAAGCATTAGCAAGAAATGCAGATGAGTCATCTGACGTTTTCATCACCAGGAAAAAAAAAAACAGGTACTGAAAATTCATATTGTTCTCCTTTTTTTCTGGCATGACAATCTGGCACAGCAAGCTGCGTGCAAGCAAGGAAATCAGATAAACACCTTATTATTGAATTCACAGGGATGGTGAGTTGCATCCACAGTGTTTGAACAAAGTAATATCTCTCTTCAATATTGTGCACAGTTCTAATCTTATATTCTCAGCTAATAACCAGACTTTTTCCCTTCTCTTATTTTGTCAGTTATCTTTGATTAAATGTCTTGCAGGAATGTGCAGTACAGGTAAACTGTGTAGGACTTTGGCATAGATTAAGTTATTGTGTTGTTGTGTTGTTGCTAAAGGGATTCAGCATCAATTGTCAGTGTTGAAGGAAGCGTGAAGCTGACACAAAATTGATGTAACTACTACTCACAACGGGCTACTTTAACAATTTTACACTATTCTGATGCCGTAAATACCATCTTTAGCATAGGAACTCATTCTTTAAGTGCATTGAGCCTAAGGGGATAATGAACTCAAAAACAGCGTAATATGCTTTTGGCAAATATGGGAAAATATCTAAAGAGCTGTCTGATAAAGTCAAAACAAGGCTCATAAGAAATGGATCTATTTGTTCTTGCAGCACCGCATATTTGGCCTTTTTTAACGTCTTCCTCAAATTGATTTCATGTTAAACGGCGCAGCTGTTTTCTGTATTTCCAGCTCAATTATCTTGGTTGAATGTCACTACTTTTACTGTCTCATTTGACTTTGGAAATTGATTTCACAGAGCCCAGAAGATCTTTAGCTGCAGTCTCCAAGCTTACACTTTATGGACTTGAGCAGCTTAGGAGGGATACATTAAAACGAGGGTCTATAATCCTTTTTTTTCTTGGATTTCTAATTAATGGTTCAGGGCAAGGATTTCACTTTGGGCTCCACTGTCCTTAAAAATGTAGAAACGCTGTTCATTATTTTTGGTGAAAGCAATTGTCAATTTAAAGGAAAAAATAAATAAAAATCTCAGGGATTAAGAAAAATGAATGTTGATCTCTAAGTAACACTTCAAAGAAATTGACTGTCTCAAGCACTTATGCAGTTAACATTAGCAACTGACTGAAGAAGCTGAGCAGAGAGTGTGCTGAAGTTCAATATTGTACCTCGGGCTTAATTTACCACTTTGACCAGAAAGGTCTCAGCTCTGTTTACCTACAAAAAGTAATGCACCGCAATTCGTGTATAAACCCCATAATCATTAACCAGTTATTTGTGTATATCCCACATAATCAGGGAGCCTGCGATCATGTTACCAATGCACTGACAGGAGTAAAGAAGCAAGTATAAAGACCGAAAGTCTGTGTAAGAAGGTGAGTTGAGGAGGTGGATTGGTCAAACAACACAGGACTTTACCCCAGAAGATCAGTGTCCCATGTGAAACCATGTGAACACTGAGTTAGTAACTTTACTTGCCTACATCTAAAGACCCACTAAATATATTTCTTCCTCTAAACTTAACCTATGGAACTTAATGCTTAGCACATAATTTTATGTTAAGTACGTAACTTTATGTTAAGTATGTAATCTCATTTGTGGGGGACTGATTGATAGATATCATACAAACCCTTGTATATTCATTTCCCTATGATATCATATGGACAACTGTATGAGGATATGTATGATATGTATGATTATTCTTACCTATAAATGAGAACTTCATCCTCTGAACAATTGTACTGAAGCTGATACATTTTGACCTTTGGAGTTGATTTGCTTACAGTCCACTTTACCAGAGCAGAAACGGCAGTCACTTCTGACACAGACACCACCTTCTCTGGTAAAGGTTTAGGCTCCCCTTTGCTGATCTTAGTAGAGCTAGTTATGTCCGAAAGCCCTGACTTGGACTGTGTGGTACGGTTTGTACCATTATTCAGATGGGGGAGTTGAATGATTGACAGCTCAATGGAGGCTGTAGATTCTCCAGCAGCATTGGCAGCAATGCAAGTAAAGGTCCCGTAATCCTTGGATGTGGTGATTGTAATGTCCAGGGTGCCATTTTCGTAGACCGTTGCTCGGGAGGAGTTGCTGATCAAGCGGTCATCAGGAGCAACCCAATGCACAGTTGGCATTGGATCACCGACTGCTTTGCAGCGCAGGCTAGCCGTTTGGCCTTCCAGCACAAGCAACTTGTGTGTATGTTGTGTGATCAGAGGGGGCTCACAAACAAACTCCTCTTCACGGACAGACCAAAAGTAGCGCCCCTTTAGACTAGTAGGAGAAGCGCAGGTTTCCATGTCATCCTCACGCTCCAGTCTTCGAAGCCAAAGCACTTCACAGTTGCAGTGCAATGGGTTTCCACCAAAGCTCAGAGAGAGAGGAGGTGCATAAGGAGTGCTCATTACTACATTGCTCTGAGAGCGTGCGAAGATGGGGTCCGGAGGGAGCTTTTGGAGACGGTTGGAGGTGAGGTCCAAGCGGGCCAGTTTATCCAGATCTGTAAAAGTCCCCTCTGCAATGAAGGCGATGAGGTTATGATCCAGACTCATCTGATGGAGGTTGACCATCTTGCGGATGGCTTCCCAAGGCACACTGCGCAAGTTGTTATATGACAAATCCAGATCCTCCAGTGTCAATAACAAGTCATCAAAGGCTGCGCTGGAGATCCGACTCAGCTGATTGTTGTTGAGGATCAGGTGCTGCAGGTTGACCAGCCCTCGGAGGTCATCTGGTCCCAGCTCAGTCAACCGGTTACTGTCGAGGTGCAGCGATCTCAGGGTCTCCAGGTCGATGAAAGAGAAAGACTGGATGGCGCTGATGGTGTTGCGAGACAAGGTGAGATCAACCAGACCTGTCATATTGGCAAAGTCCTGAGTGGTGACCTTGAGGATGAAGTTGCCGCCCAGCCGGAGCTCCACAGTTCGCCGGTCGATGTCCGGAGGGACGAAGAGCAGACCTTTGGAGGGGCACAGAGTCCCCAGAGACTCAGAGAGATTCTGGCAGACACAGTATTTGGGACATGCATGGACCATCGTAACTGCGGTTCCCAGAAGCAGGAGACTGATGACCACTTTGTCCATGTTAGTTCATACAAAGGGGACCTGCAAAAACAAAAGAAAAACAAGATCAGTTTGAATTCAAGCTTGAGATCAACTCATATTTTTGGTTGCCTATGTCAGGCAACATTTGGAACATAGCTGCATGATGATTTTAATGTTTGATGCATAAGTCTAATCATTACAGCTTTAACATTTCAAACATTAAAGTCTTCACACCCAGAAAGTTCTTCACTTACTCATCCCTCATCCACAAAACTTAAACACTGCTGCAGTTTTGTGTGCTTGTGTAATTGCCCCCATTAACACAGGTCAGATACATCTCACCATGGACCCTGGACCACGGAGGCAAAAATTGCTCAGTTGATGAGCTGGTCTGATTATCATCCTTGAGGATTTTTTCATATTAATATCCTCCATTATAGCATTCATATGCATGTACTTTGCAATGCAAAGAAGGTGTGAGAAATCACATGAGGATTCTCTGAATGAAGCCTGGGATTAAACAGCTAAGAAGCTATTTTTAATGACGCACATACTTATAAGCTGTCATTACCGATATACTGCTATGCATGCAGTGGAAAGTAGATCAAGTGGAGCACATGCATGTGTATGCAGTTAGCAACGGATGAATTATTAATGCAATGCTGCATCACCTTGCCAGTTTAAATGTGAAAATGGTGTAAGATGGTTTGCATGTTTACTGTCTTCCTCTTTGGGTATCTCTGTGTATGTCATTTTCCTTTAGGTCCCCTTTCTCATTATGTCTGCACCCTTTTGGCAACAGATAGTGCAGTTTGGGGGAACAAAAAAAATCCTACATTCTGCAGGTGTCAGACTTGGCTGACGAAATCAGCACGCCTCCATGAACGTCTTAACAGAACTTTACACCTGGCTGACTCCTCCAAATGGCTTTAATTCCCCCAGACATTTGTATCATTAATTCCTAATACACTCAAAACCTAAAAATCAATTTCAATCTTTTTTCTTTTACACTAGCAACTTTTATTATTGGAAAACTCTGCCTTATAGCCTGCGTGGTTCACACTAGAGCCATGGGGAGGAACTGTTGTAATGTTTTCATGTTAACCACATTCTTGTGCCATCATTCATCATTAGTCAGTTAAGTGTATGAGATACTGGTCGCAGCATGAGGACTCCTTATCTTCAACCACCTTGTAACACCCCTTCATGTGTAGACTCTACTTTTCAACAACTCATAATTACAAGAGGAAGTATGTATAAATAACCTCTCTCCCTCTCGATACCAATTTGCAATTATATCATGAAGTGCCACTGCATCTGGACTGTGTGTTACACAGAGATAATTGGAATGAAATTGCAGGCAGGAAAAAAAAGAAAGTGATTCATGGAGACTGCAATAATCATTAAAACTGAGGAAATTAATAAATCACAGCTGAGGAATTGACATTTTCACAAACAGTCTGTTCATAAAAATGAACCATATTTACGATGGGACCAAATAGTGAAGACACTGGACAGTACTGTGCCACTATTTAGTGTTGTAATACAAACATACTTTACAGTTATCAAAATTACAAAGGGGCTCAGCCTTATACAAAACTTAAAAGGAGACTATCTCAAAAGGAGAAAAAGGAACATTCGACAAATATGTAAGAAACAGCCGGGGCACACCAAGCTGATGGTCGGTTGTTGGTCAATGTCGGGCCATTGGTAAACATCTGTCGCCATAGTCTTTGCTACAGTTTACACATCATTGGCTAGCGCACAGTAAATATCCTTTAATATTTCAACACTGGATTGTGTTATTAATGTGCTAACAGGCTAACTAGCATCTTGAATCCATCCTGTCCTTATGCTGGGTTCCTTTTTTGAATGATGAACACAGACTACTGCCACCTGCTGGTATGTAGAGTTATTTCCTCTAATGCAGGCGAAGAACAAACATGTTAGTTGGGTGTTGACTGTAATCTTTGCTATGTATTAAGCGCAATTTTTTGGCTGAGACAGAGGTGACTTCAGGCGATTCAACTGTCAGACTTCATGCAATCAAGCATACTTTGTGGCAGTACATTTACCCAAGGAGTTATTTGGCAGAGTTTAACTATTAAAACCTCCAACTTTAAAGCAACATTATCTAACTTTTCTGTTAAACAGCAGTCACTGTGGCTTTGCTGTAAAGCTGCAGTCTGTACCAAATATTTACATCATCTGAGAACACATTTTGGGGATGCTATCACTGTAAATCTCTTCTCTTTGGTAATTACTACTAAAACAAATAACAACAACAAACACAGCATGTACTTATTTATTAGCAAAAAGTTAATTTTTGACTGAGGTGAAACAGGATGAACATAAATTGCCGTTTTACTTTCATACCACAAATCGACCCTTTGTCTCAGCTGTCATGTTTCTGAGCAGCCCATTATATTAGAGTTCAATCAGCACTGCAGAGAACTGCGTGAAACTCTGTGAAAAAGGTGTTTATTTTAGCCAAATAATTGCAGACTTGATGCATACTGTTCTGACCCTCTCAGCACTCTGAAGCTAATCCCCACAAGGCCTCACGGTGAGAGCTGTCAGTGATGACAGACACTTTCTCTCATGGACTCATTTTAATGGACAGCATCTAGAAACAGCAACTGAAAAGCCCCGCAAAGCCACAGAGGCTGCCTTTTTTATTTTCTTTTGATCTTCCTTCCCCCTGAAAATGGACAATTGTGGTGGGTAAGCATTTTTTTTTAAATATACAAATTTGCAGAAATGCACATAGTGCTGGCTGGAAGCAGTTGAAAAGTTCAGTATAATTCCAGTCTGGCAACAGTTTCCCATTAAAGCATACGTGTGTGATATGTCGGCGGGTATGGTTGCTGGGCAGAGAAAGCCAGGCTGGGGAGAGGCTGGGGTGACCTTTAGGGGATAGAGGAGGTTCAGTCACAAAGAGATGAGAACCATGGATGATGTTTAAGGTCTGCATTCATTTACTCATGGCCTTTACCAGGCCTGCTACACTATCTGCAATTTAACGTAGGGGACAAAGATGCTGCTGAAATACCAACAAGCACACATTCTATACAGTTACACTGTGCATTAGTGGCGATGGCATATAGAAATAAGATTTCCATTATTAACCTATTTGAATGGTTTTGACATTCAGGCTTCGTTAGTCAGTGCTGTGCCTGCCTCCATCTCCTCCATGGAAAATACAGTAAGGTCACCTGACTTTTCACTTAACATGTGGCATTTAATGCATAGCATAGTGTTTGTAAAATGTTGTGTTCATTGAATATCACAAGATTTAGCTTCACAGCTCACTTATTGTGTTATCAGTGCATCCTAGCAGTTGGTCCTTCTTAAAGCTCCTCCACTGATGAACAGCAGGTGTCTAACTATAGCTTAGCGACCGTGAAGTAGGCACAGCAGGGTTCTCAAGCTTTAGATTTCTCCACATGTTGCATAGTGTGTAAAGGGTGATACCATGCATCTAAAGGGTTTTTTAATCACCTTTGCATATCCAGAGAAGAATAAACATGGAGTAAATTAAAATGCATAAGGGAAAAGAAAGGACTGATACACACTGATCAATTTACAGCTTTTAATAGTGCAAACCGGCTGAATGTTTCAACAGCAGTCATTAGAGTCAGTAAAAGCAAAGACTAACAGGTGACACATATATGGTCAACCTACAACAGGAGAGTAATTCTCACTGGATAACTGAACAGGATTTCAAATCTACTGGATGGTGAATCCACAAGTGGGAGCTGCCATCGTCCGTGCCACGTTTGCACACTCAAAGGCTGTAAACTGATCAGCTTGCTCCTGTCCTTTCTTCTCACCAGGTGCCTCTCAGCTCAAGAACATACTGATGGAACCGCATTTCAACTTAACTGCTCTGGTGCAAGCTACAATCAATTAACAATACAATTAGCATGTTTGTGTGACTGGCTTTGCACCTGTAGTGTTTCCTGCTCTGCCACTGCAGAATTATGAGTGCTGCTGCGAAAATTTCACACGATCATTAATATCATCTGCTTTCACGTTTCACCAAGGGCAGGGCTTACCCCATCCACACACACGCGGAGAGGAGCAGAGAAAAGACAGCTAAAGTGAAGATGCTTGTACCAGTTACAGACAGGCAAACAGGTAGTGAATGACATGCCAATATACTGACAAAGTTTACAGCCCTTTTTAAACAGGAATTGTGCAAATTTGCAGGAAAGCCCAATCAGTCTTTTTTCAGCATTGGCAGTATAAAAACAAAATCGGGGAGTGCGGCAAAATGCCGCCTATCTACTTTTGTTTATACAGAATGCGCCTTTTCGGGGCAATGGGGGGCGTGAGCAAGTAACAAAATGTGTAACTCAGCATGTGACGTAAACAGTGATGTGCGGGGAGCCGCGGCTAGTCAGTCCGGCGATTCTCTCGTAAGTCGGCCCGTTACTCACATGGTTAATGGCCTCTTCGTTTGCGAGAACAAGGAGGGCGCGCAATTCCTTGTCTCCCCAGTTGCTCATCTTTACAGTGTCTGTCAGGTTTGTGTTTCCCTCTTGCTACCAGCTGCTCGCTAATTCCTGCTATCAGCTGTTTCCTGTTTATCCACTGCCAGTGGGTCGCACGTGCGTCATCAACAGCTCCTCCCACAAGTCTTCAACAGCCCCTCCTGTTGCGGAAGGCCGCCTCAGTCTGTTTAAACTAAAAGGGTTCCGCCAATATGACTACCCTACGAGGCGGAAAATTGGACACCTCGGATCAACTCGCCAATCCGGCTCTGTGTGTCTAAACGCTCGCAGCTTGCCGGCAAAACGGCCCGACATTCATGGAAAATCTGGCAGTGTAAAAGGGGCTTGTGTTTTTAGCTGAACTAGACCAGGGAATATTTGGTTAAAACAGATTTGTGATGCTATTTTAGACTTCTTGTTCTGCATAAAGTTTGTTGGAAGTGAAGGTGCATTTTTTGTGAGCACTGCACAAAACTACATTCAAAAAATACCTTTTTAAATGCCATATTGTTTGTCAGCAACCGGTCATATGGCAACAGAGGAAGCAAACTGGTCCATGTGCTCTGATAAATTTGGCTTTCAGTGAACACCAGTCATAATTTTGTTTTAAAACCTCAACTCATAACATTTGCTCCTGGTGTTCTGTTTGGAAGAAGCAAATGCCAAACTAGCTTTAAAAGTGACATAGTTCTTTAAGTAAGTGCTGTACACTGAATCTAATTGATGATGAAAAGAGTGGTTCATGTGGATTCTGAAAGGTATTTTGATAAATATGTGGAAAAATCATGAATTAATAGCCTGTTTACAAAACTAGTATTCAATTTGAGAATGGACTTTGGTGTCAAGGCCTCAGCCTTTAGACTCTCAAAAGCTGAGGCGCACATTACTAGATAACGTTACATTATTTTGTGGAGTTGCTCTGTACAGGACTGGAAATTGTACAGCTTAGTCATTTGTGTGGGAGCCAGTCCCTCAAATACGACAGTTCAGGCTAATGTAAGCTCTATCCTAGTGCTATGCTGTTTTTCTAATGACTCATAAGTCCCAATAGTCCCGATATTCCAAAAAATGGACAACTGGAGTGGAAGGCCATGTGTCTGACAGCCCTGTTACCCTGAAAATAAATGTGCATTGCTCCAAATAGCCTTTTCCTCTAAAATAAGCCAACCAATCATCTAACCACTCCAAGCCTGATATTCTTACCCTTAGTCTAACCAATCTCTCTCCTCATGCCCATACCAAACCAACCAAGACAACAAGTACTAGCCAGTTAGAGTACGATGGCATCATTCTGGATAATAATTGTTTTCCATGTGCTTCAAAGAAAGCAAGGCCCTTCAGAGCAATGCACGTTTCTTTTCGGGATACAGTTCCGTTCGACAAATTGACTTTTGGTCCACTGGTACATTGGTTGGATTATTGGAGCTTTGGAATTATGAGTCATGGGAACGCTCTATCCTGGTCTTAACTGAATTTAGGACAGTTTACACACCTGCATCTACAAGCAAACTGAGACCCAAAGAGTGTTACATTTTCCAAATTCATACTCTCAAAATATGAATATGAAAACATAAAGATAAGTATGTTTTTGTTTAGCAAGCAAGATTTCAGAGGAAGCATCCATCATGAAACATTTGTATTCATTTCCATGCAAAGAAAGACCACAGCTAGTGTTTGCAAATGAATTGCTCTAGTTCTTTTTTCAACACATTATTTCACTCACTTTAACAATAAAAATCAGGTTGTATTCAGCAGTATGGAGTTAGACTTTTTACCACCCAGTACACTTTAGAAAATACAAATAAACACACTCAGTTGAACTAAAATGTACTTATTCTCAATTTGGGCAGCAACTTTGTTTATATATTGCTTTAGTGTTTGGTGCAACGCTGTGAGGACACTGTGTATAATAGGCCTCCAGTGCAGACTGCAAATTGTTACATTAGGCCCCACTTCTGCTTTTGTGCACTCTGTTAAAGTAAAATAAAATGTGCTGTTGTTGCTTCTGTGAATCTAAAGGGACATCACTTCATCAGCAAAACAGGGGGTTCTTTCTCTTTTTTTCAGAGAAAGTACCTCACTGGAACAGCAAATATAAAAGCTTTTAAGAATTGCCCATTGGTTGAATCACCTGTGGTGGTATCAGAGGTGCTTGCATCAATCAGATGGCGATGTAGAAAAGAGTAAACACATATTTATTTATTGCACACATCTATGGCTTATTGCTTTAAAGTACTCTGTGACAAAATGGGAATTCAAGCTTTTTTTCTCTCTTTTACAAATGCTGATAGTCTTTGACAAGGATAACAGTAATAATTTGATTCTTGATTGTGGGTTTCATCAGAGTCCAGAGGTCAAACTTACTTATTTCCTTAGCAGGTTTTGCAGTCATTGTATTAGACTCATAGCCACATGATGTCCGATCTATTTAATCTGTACTTACTATACTGCAAATGCCACTGAAATGAACCCCCCCCCCCAGCACTTAACATATTGCACATGTTACAGTTACTGATGGATTTAGTAATGTGTGCTTAGGGAGAAAAAAAGGCATGAATAGTAAAGCCTATTAATTTCTTTAAAAGCCTTATGACATAAAATTATGTCACACCATTGAGATGGTTTCAGTAACAACAGGGCATTCGTACTGCCACTCAACATTGTAGGCATAGCTTAAGTTCCTGAATTTAGTTTCGCATGCCTGTCTCCACACACATTTTACTCTTGTAATAAATTCATGTTACACACACGGAGAAACTCTGTATTACACTGATCAATTTTTCTTTGTCTGTTTCCTGAAAGGGAGCATGTATTTATGGAACTGATTTCCTGTCAGACGGAGCAGAGCAGACATCTGTTATTGACTGTTGATGGACATCGATTGCTTCTAAGTTGACCAGTGAGTTTGTCAGGTCAGCTGGTGGACCAGAACGGATATTCAGTGAGTCTGAAACAGTGTGAAGAATACCCTACAGACTAAAAATTGGCAAGTTCTTTGTCATACACAGTCATTTCCTGTCTTTAAAAAATATTTAAAACATTGTTTTAAATTTTGCTAGCTACAGAGCTGTCCCTGCTTCCAGCTAAGCTAACATTGGCTTTATTTGACAGACAGGCATGAAAGGGGTATCCATTTTCTCATTTCACTCTTGGTAAGACAGGGAATAAATGCATTTCCTAAAATGTGTCTTTAAATTAAACTGGTCCATAACCATTGAGTGACCAGTTGCCCACATACAGTTTCACATGGTGTGTGTTTGGGATAAAGGTCATAGGAAATTGCAGATTAAATAGCCAACTGAACCCATTAAGAAGAGCAATGTATTCAGACAGAGTTTTTGTGAATTTGATAGTATGATTGCTTTATTGAAAGTACAGTAGTACCATTGCCAATAGTGGGATAGTTAGTGGGCTGAAACTGTACATTTGTAGTTGAGGTAGCACGCTGAAAGGCAGATAATTAAAGTGTTTACATGTTGTATTGACTTAAAAGTGAGAGCTGCATGACCAAGTTGCATGAATCCATTTTTAACATGTAGGTATGAAAAGTAGCAGAAGTGAGAGAAAAAGAAACAGACCATCAGAGTAGTATCTGTACATAAGGTACAACTGCAGAATGGGGGACAGAGTGGTCTTGCCGTCAAGAGGTAGAGGAGGTAGTAACAGTGCCAAAACCGTGTCCGTATCAACAGGGCAGTCTGAAGGACAGGATCGTGGGTGGCATGGGTGTGATGTTTTGACGACATGTTATCCATGCTACCCACTGCAGGACATTTAAACAGCAGCTGTTAGCAATTAGCGGCTAACTCAAAGAACACACAGCTGCCGCAAAGTGGGAAAACAGTGAGGTCCGGGGGCTCCTCACTCTCTGAGCAGACCAGATCAGCCGCACATAACAGGAGCAGTAAATTATTGTTATTGACACGTTGATGCCATTATTATATGTCACACTGGAGGCTGATGCTGCTGTGTTACATGTCACGCCTCTTTTGATTATGCAAAGCCGCAATGCAGTATATGATCACACACTGGAGCGGAATGATGCAGCCGTTGTTTGTTTCTCTGTGCAAAGGTGGCATAAGGAAGGGACGTCGTAGTGGCCCTTTAATGCAATCTCTGTGTAAGGAAGGCTACGACAGGCAGAGAGATGGTGAGAGTTTGTCAAAAACAAGGTGTATTTTGTGAGTGGGAGTTTGTTGTACAAGGTTTAACCTTCACGTGAACATGACTGCGCAGCTGTGTTGCCATCTGTTAGACAAAAATCCAAGTGTACTATTAGGCCCTGAGGGAGAGGAGGACGGTCATTCTGATAGCCTCTCCTTCCCTCAGACTAACAAACCTTCTATCCATCCGTCGAAGCATGACTGTGAACATACCATGCTGGAGAAGCAAATAAATTGTTTGGACCCAATCTGAGTTTTAACAAACTTTTATTTCTAATGTCCTAAATCACAAAACGAGGCTGCAGGAGTGAGGACAGCCCCAGTTCTCCTAACTGAGACCCTCCTGACTGAGCTCTACCCACTTTGCCACAGTGCTATTTGCAGTTGTCAGCTGTGCTCAGTGGCGTAATCTACCAACACACACAGTGGGACGGGGGGTTGAAATACACTACCGCTGCCTCCTGAACAACAAGAGTGAGTACTGAGTAGAGAGAGTCGGACTCACCAGCATTACGTCTTTTGCCTTTCTCTCTCCTCTGCTACACTTTGATGAAACGTGTCACAGGATGACAGCTTGGTAAACCCGAGCGTGATGTGTATAATCCACTGATGTCATGTTGCATCATTTGTCGGTGCTGACGCTCAGACGCTCACAATTGTGACAACATTTATCTCTCACTGCTGTTTGGAGCTGCCAGCGCATATAAAGGTGCCTCCTGCAACTTCAACCTGACAAACCAACAGTTTGTTCTCTTTTGTATGATGAAAATTACAGTCTGGCGTCTTTAGGAAAACTACACGTGTAAACAAATATAAGTGCAAAGTGCTCACAGAATTTATAAGATGAATCACGGCAACAGGGAAAGTCTTGATAAAAGATGGAGATTATTAGGGTGGAAAATGGAAGCAGCGCATTGTGGCTGAAACCTGATGCTTCTCTGGATGATAACCAAAGTAATCTGTCTGTTTGATCAAATATAGCCTCACTCACATTGTACAGAATCGGCTGCTGGATAAGAAAGGACTACCTGAATGGGTCTACCTCTCTAGAACAGCAACAGGACTACATCGACCAGCTGTGAGCCGATCTTTCTGCTAGCTTTTCTGACAAGCTTCTCAGAAAAGACTGTGAAATAGATGCAGAATTTTATCACTGTAGAGCCTATAGGATAAGTTTGTACAGGTCTGATTAAACAGGCAAAGGATAGGCTGTCTATGAGCACTGGTAAAACTAGAGTTTGTATTTTGCTGAGAGAGAATCTGTTATTCTAAAGGCTGCTCCGATACACTTATGTTACTATATATAAGGTATCAACAGTGCCAAATGTTTTCTGGGCAGCACGCAAGCAGGTCATCATCAAGAGCATTAACACTAGCCTACTTCCATCCTCTTATTTCTGTGCAACCAAAGTGCTGTGGTACACTCTTTTCTCACAAGTGTGGAAGGACTTATTTCAGGCATCCAAAGTTCTGAAAGTAAATGACCAATTCCTTCACTTGATTAGCTGTTGGAGCACTTCCAAGGACTCATTGGCCTCTCCCAGTTGAATTACCCATACAAGAGATTAACGGCTATTTAGAAAATATCTGGTTATATGATAAAAAGTCAAAAGGCACAAGGCTGGGTATAGAAAAACAAGTAAACTATGAAGCTGAAAGTGTTTTTCAGTAAGAAACACTGAGTCACAGAGCTTACAGTATGATTCTGTTGTTTGCAAAGCCTAAGGCAAGAGGAAGAAGTTTATACTTTATAGAAACTACATAATGCATTTAGCAACCTAAGTGAGTTCAATTTCGGATTGTTTCCAACTTCAACTTTAAAGTACTTTGAAATAAAATTGAAGCTTTTGTTTGCTGGTATGGCTATGGCCTCTCAGTCCTGTTTCAGGGACATTTAAAGCCACACTGAATCCAGATAAGGGCAGTTTTACCCTGAGGGTAGTAACTATTGGTTCTAGAAACCGAGGACATTACATCCTCCCCAAGGATACCATTAAAATAAAACTTTGAAATGGGAATTGATATTGTTGAACAAGTTCTGGAACCACTTGACCCTTTCAGTTTACGACTCTATAGTCACCAGCCTGTTGTTTTCAGACTATGTGATTTTTGTGTAGGCATTAGGCTTTCATTGGCCCTCAAGACGTTACTATGAGTTCTAGGTGGGTTGGAGGTTGCAACTTACCTGCAGCACTGCTTTGTCTTTGTCCTTCTCTGCCTTTTTTAAGAGTCAGACTTTATTAAGATACATCCTTGGTCTTTGTATGATGCAATATAACTGAAAGAGCCAAAATGTCCAAAATGTTTAACCATCAAAGAAAACGCACAATACTCAAGTTTGTTTTCCACAAGTCATTTGAAAACTCTGTAATCAGCCTTGAGTTTGCTTGTCTTTGACAGCATCAAAGCCTCTGCAGCCTGGTTGCCAAAGTCATGATATGGTTGAGAGGGGCTCTGTCATTGTGCCTACATTTTTTAACAAAAGAACTGGATGAAGCTGAGGCTACAGTTCGATTCCTTGTGGGAGTAAAGTAGATTTTCGTGAAGAAACGGAACTTTGTCCTGGCAGTTCTTGACCTGTTCCTCAGGGTTCCCACTGAGGTCTGACCCCAGATATCCTTCAGTAACTGAGAACTCAAAGGGAGTCAAAGTCGAGACATCTGCCCCCAAACCCAATGGTAAGAGTTTGTGTTAACATAAGTGTTGATGGGACTTAATAATGTCAAACAAACATTGAGAGTGCAACATGAAAAAAGTTAATATTAATGGATTTTGACAGTCTCATCACTATCATTCATCGTCATACTTCTTTTGGGGGGATATTCATGCTCTAGGTTTTCAAACTCCAGTTCGTCTTTTTTGAGGGGCATATACGGGAAGTTTAATGTCCTCATGGAGTTTGTTAATTATGCTGTAGGCAACAACTTTTATTCCAGCCTGAAATCATTATGACTTTATGTCCTTATGTTTTCAAGTTGTGCTTCTGTTCATCTCATTCCCATGATCCTGATGCCTTGTGATAATTTAAATTTCGCACATACCTGCACTTAGACTCAAGGATGGACTGACTAGAATCTGACGGTCAAAGGTCAAGGTCACTGTGACCTCACTAAACATATTTTTGGCCATAACTCAAGAATTCATGCATTAAATATGACACCACACGTGTCCAATAGGATAAAGTAAAGAAGTGGTGATGTTTTATTTTCTAAAGGTCAAAGGTCAACTTCCCTCTGACATCATTATGTTCTGCAAAAAGACTTTTTCTGTTGATTCAATGCCATAACTCAGATACAGAAGGGGGAATATTTGGTTGGATACTGGATTGGTGACACTTATTTTGGGTGCCCACCTTGAAACCTTGATGATTGTATAGATTTTTTTTGCTGCTGGGTTGAGGATGTGTGCGAGGCATCCACCTTTTACAGTAGCTTCTTTGGAGCAGCATCCATATTTAAAGTACTGTCTACCGTCATGGCTACATATGAGTGTGGACAGACATGGATGTAAACTGCAACTTGACTGGCTGACAGAGTGTCCAAGTGTGAGGCGGTTACATTTTGGCAAAGTCACACCATTGGAGGTATGCCTAATTAGCTATCAGTCTTTGCTTGCATTGAGCCCATGGATATACTGTCAGACAGCTCTCACAGGATTACTTGACTCCAAGTTGTGGAGTTACAAGCAGTGTATTTTTGTCTATGATTTATGGAAGTTTATTCACAATGTAATCCTTGAAGTGGAAATCACGCAGTCTAAAAATATCTCTATCATGTGTGTGTGTGTTAGCATTTACTCAGTTATGACTCAGAAAAGAGTGTAATTTTTGACATAAATTGTGGCAATTGGGCGCTAAAGCATCCTAATTGCCTCCATGGGCTGTGTGCGACAGCCGCTGGTGCTGCCTTGACTGCTCACTATGTCGATAAGCAGGCCAAACTACAATAACTAACTTCCTTTTAGAATAGTGGCATGCACTTGTACCTCTCACCTCATGCTGTGGCGTTGCCTCACGTCTCTTGAACGAGTTACTGAATTGTCTGCATGAGATGAACTTCAAAATGACACCAGGTATTTTCACTTTTCCTTTTAAGACTTCCTGTTTTGAAGTACGATCACAAAGATATTCTAGTTTCCAGATTTAGGAATGGGGAGGTCTGCATTTGCCTGTCTCAGCTTCCAAATTTACACGTTTGCGCAGGCTGCCATGTCAACATCTCCTCAGTATCATGACATTTGCTTGGCATGGAAGGGAATTTGTAAGAATTGCATGTGACCTAATGATGAGCACTATGTTTCATTGTTCATGTCTGATGTTTTCATTCATCAAATGAGACATCTGCCTCCTTAACAAGCCGTCATGGTGGGAAAGGTCAGACGTATTAAGACTGTGTACCCTCTTCATTCCTCTAGTTTACCATTGTCTTGAGCTAATTGCATACATGCCTCTGACATCTGACTGCAAACACACACTGTCACACACACTGATTAATTGAACCAGACTTCACAACCCTACTTGGTATTTGATGAAAGCCCCCTGTGCACAGTAATGAATGCCAGCACAGGGGGGAGGTCTCCACAGCCCAAAACAGGATCAAATTAATTGATGCTGCTTGAGGCCATGCAGCAGTTAATAAATGAAATTGTTTATTTTTTTTTTTTTAACCATTGCCGACCTAATTAACCTTCATCGGGTTAGACTGTGTCTATTTATCTTTGTTGTTTTGCCTGGCATAATATTTAGCTTGCTGTGGCTCTTATTTTTTTTGAATGCACCTCATTCCTTAAATGTCTCCGATGCTTTCCAACAGAAACGACATGACACTGTTTTGTAAAGCTATTTAGAAGGGCCGTGTTAAGGTCAGAGAAGCAATTCAGAGATGCTGGCGGCTTTCAGATGAAAAATAAAGAATTAAAAATGAAAAAAAGGTGAATAATTTATTAGAGAAATTAAGATACAAGAGCTGGTGAAATCTAAGGTTAATGGCAAAGTAAGATGGGCTTTGTCGTGACGATATTACAATATGCATTGGCAGTCTTGGATGTCTGATACGAGCTTAATTCATATTCACCAGCAAATGTTCCAGCGGAGGTAAGCTGATTCATCTGAGTGGAGCAGGTTGCACTAAATTGTCAGGGATATTCTGCAGCAAAGATGTGCCAGCGGCATGATTAAGACGTGGATCGTGCAGATGGAGAATTGGGCTTCGAGATGGTTTTATTTTATTTTCAACCACCATAATGATGTAGGTTGCTCAAACCATCTGGAGTTTGTCACACGTTGACTGAACACTTGGCGTTACTCTACCTTGGTAATGCAATTAGCTGGAACTAGATGTGAAATCCTGTTGGTCACTGGCATTTCAGCAACGTCACGTCAGAGTTTTTGCACATTTTAATTAATCTGATCATTTCGTTGAATGTTTGACTGTTATCAGGTGTTAGCTGTTGTCAATAGATATCAAATTTTAGTATGTGTGTAGTAGAGATGTCCGATATTATCGGCCTACCGATATTATCGGCCGATATTGGCATTAAAATGTAATATCGGAAATTATCGGTATCGGTTTTTACTTTTTTAATGACACAACTTTTACACAGCATGCACATATTATACATCAAACTCTTCAGCTACTTCTCCTCTTACTCAGAATGTCAAAATATGAGAGATGTGGTGTATAGTTTTTGAGATATCTTTGTTTGTTTGTAATATGTGTAATGTTAGTTGCCTAAAATGATTTAGTTTTTTTTTTTTTTTTTTTCTGAGGGGGGGGGGACCCCGCATATATCGGTATCGGTTGATATCGGTATCGGAAATTAAGAGTTGGACAATATCGGTATATCGGATATCGGTAAAAAAGCCAATATCGAACATCCCTAGTGTGTAGCTTTTCTGGAGCAACAAATTGGCTGTCAACGCTTTCCTTTGATGGCAGGCGGACAACGCTAACAGAGATTAAAAAAGTTTTGCTCTCTGCTAGTTCCTCCAACCTATACTGTGAAACTGCAACTGAAGGTAAGGAATGATTATGGTCACTGGAATAGAAAATAAATACCATTACAAGTGACCAAACAATTGGAATGGAGAGTAAGGACAATTTAGATTCGGGCTTTGACAAAGAGAACTTCTTTTGGGCCTTTTAGTCCCATAACTACTACAGGATACAGGAGTACAAGCAGTACAGAATGGGTGGCCAAGTGGGGCCACTGAAAATTTTTGCGTGGCGCACCAAAACCAAAAGCCATAACTTAACTTCAGGAATTCAATTATGTCTTTAAAGCTTATGTGCTAGCTGAAAACATGCTGATATACTTTGATTTCTTATTTTACAATTAATGTCTGATGTGCATAGATTAATACCAGTTCACTTAACCACTGGTGGAGGGTATACCCAGTTAAATAGGGTGAATCCAGCCAGCGTTGCGTATGGTAATTATCGTAATGTGTACGATAATTTGGCCCTCTGTACGATCAGTAATCCCCAAAAAGGCCAAATGTACAATAATTTGACCATTTCATGAATGTGTGGTTGTAATCAGAGTTTTTTTGTGAGCCCTGAAGGCATCTGTTCCCATGTGACATGTTTCCAGCCCATCGCACTAGCGTGAGGTACGGGTGACGTTTGTGTCTGAACAATGAGCACGATTGGCTGAATGGTCAGCTGTACCCACCCCATGAGGCGCTTGACCTGTCAGAAAGTCAAGCGAGAATGAGATTCAAAACAGATGAAGAAGAAAGGAAAAACAGAAGCAAGGAAAATGGAAAAAAGTAAACCAAAAAAGTAAACACTAGAGTGACGAATGTACGATAATTTCCCTCAAAATACGATAATTTTGAGCCTCTGGTTCGATAATCCTACATTTCCCACCTGGCAACGCTGGACCCAGCTCTTTTTCTGGCTGTTTACAGTATACCCTATTATCAGCAATAAAGCCCCTGGAATATATGGGAGAGTACTACTACGTACACTACGTACCTCCTCAACTACCATTACACTACTACAACAATCCTGTTTTAATGTGTTATATGTTGATATGTTAGGCTATTTCTTGTTCTTCAAGAAGGCACGATGTACCTTGTGTAAAATCGGCAGTTTGAGGGGTGGTGGCCCAACCAGTGGCCCCACTGAGTACAACTTAGTTTTGCGGATTCCTGTTTGCATATCCACTGCATCTTAAAATCTGTGAAGAACTGCCAATTGGTCTGATAAGGCCACATGTGTGTGACAGGCAAACATTACTTTAAATGTGTTTCAAATCAGATAAATGATCCCTATCCAATATTTTTTCATCACTGGTGTAGATTCCAAATGCTTTCACTTACATCTTTAAAAAAAAAAACAGGTTTCAGATGATGTTATGTTCACTTGCTCAGTGTGATGGTTTCTCCGTTTTATGTTGACAAAGAAAACCGAGTTAACTGACAGGGGAACAGGGCATGCAATGCTTCGGATGGACAGTGTATTTTAGGAATTTAACGCTGAAAATTTGAATTCGAACAGATAATTGGGAAAAAAAATAAACATTTGTACCTCAGTGTCTGAACAGTAATCTGAATTATGAAAAAGCACTCTCTAAGCATTAACATGCAGAGATGGAGAGAGGCTAAAAATATCGAAGTGGCTCCAGTTTATCAAAGCATAAACTAAAGACTTGCACATCCAAAAATGATAAATACTGGGTGCTGGACAGAAGAACACCTCTTAAAATTTTCAATTGTATTACCACATGTGACATTTTGGGCCCCAGCCCTTCATTGGACATGAACAAGATAAGGAGACACACCTCTATATATACAAACATGATCATGTGATGTAGCTACAGTATACAGAAGCCAAGTACTACACACTGTATACAATATTACATCACAGGAATACATTTACAAAAAGGCCAGCAGTGCCTAGAGTATTACCTCTGATATCATGTGACTGATCATGTGATATTTGATATTCGATACATTCTATGTGTTGTACTTCGTTTCTGTATAGCCTCATGTGTTATCACATGATCTGTTGGATGACCACCATTGGTTGTTTATACATTGTTCAGGTCTGATAAAGGGCTGGTGTCTGAAACGTCATGTGGTGATACAATTACAATTTCCAAAAGGAGCAGTTTCCGGTGTGAAGACTGTTTTTTTGTGTATCTCCAAAGTACAGTCATGCATTTATACGTTTCTGGGTCATCAAATAGTTTTTTTTTGGAGGTCAGGAACTGTAGTCCAGGAACAAAATGTTTCCTGGTTACCCCAAGCTCCTCCAAAACACATCTAAAAGAGGTTCCTGCATTCTTAGAAAGGTTCCTGTTGTGGAAATGGTTATTTCAAGGCAGATAAATCAAAAATTATCTGTGCTTAACACTCTAGTTATCGCTACATCACTAACTTACTTTATTCCCCCTTAGCTGCTCAGTAAGGGTGACTGTAGAGGTGCGGATATGTAACCTGCATATGGTATAAACCAGGATAAATATGTAGGGATGAGTCAGTTTGCCGTACAGTTTCAGACAACTCCCACACAAAGCTGGCCACATACGGTATAAAGCTGCAGTGGTGGATACGCTCCTGTATCCACCACATAACACCCCTCACACCTCCAGAAGCAAGCCACAGATTCTGTGCTATATCAGCCATAAATGGGTAATTGACAAGTCATTGGCTGCGCCTCATGCTTTTTGCCCCCTTTATCCAGTCAAAGCATCTCACTTGTGTCTCTTCTTCATTTAATATTTGGTTGGCTCCCTGCCCGGCACATCGCATCTCTCCTGACTGCTGAACTTTCCGGCCAGAGACTCTGAACCTTTCAAGCGTGAGATGGAGCAAAGGGTGAAATATCCAGGGCTGGAATTGTGTGTGTGTGTGTGTGTGTATTTGCTCACTATTTGTGTTCTTATGTGCTCTATGATGTGTTTAAGCTGACAGGAGAATCAAGACTCTGAAACAAAGGAGCCCTAAGGATGAGAGATGGATAAAGATCCTGGAAGGTTATTCACGAGGTGATAATGCATTTTATAGTGATCTGACTAAGAATGAATGGAAGGCCAAAGATCACAACTGAATGACATTACTATATGTAATATGTAGTCTATTCTGCAGCTTCCATGTTTGGGTTGGCACTAGAAAAATAACATTAAAGAAAAAAATTAAAAATATCTGTAACTCAACATATTGAAGTATTTTTGCCTTTATTTTAGAAATAGATTATAGTAGGATGACAAGAAATAATTGATGACATGTTTAAATCCTTTAGGCCCCCAGTGGTACATACTTTTCCATTTTTGATACACACAAAAGAAAAAGGAAATGACATTGGACATATCTGGCCAGCTAACACTCTTATTAATTCAAGGCACCCAGGTGGCCTAGCAGAAATACTTCATCCTTAGTACAGAGGGATTCATATTGAACAAAACAAAAACCACTGACTGTAGACTCCACTAGTGGCAAGCTTATAAAATACTCTAGGGTTTTATGAATTGGGATATTGGGACACGTTTGAGTGGCCGATGGAGCCATAAAATGAAAGTGATGTAGCCAGCCAGTCTGGCACCCCTCCTCTCCGATACCACTGCCAGCAAAACCACGATCTGTGGCCCATGATGCCTCACATTCCCGTGTGAGGCCTAACACGGATATGATTATAGCAATTAGGTATGTCTGACTCTTTCCCTCGAGTCACATTTGCAATTAATTGCAGAATGACATGGGGCTGTGGTTGTGGGGTATAGGGACTAACATTATTTGTCAAACACAAAATTAAGCCAGTGAAAAAGTGTAACAGGGGAGATACTTTCATTAAGAGGGGGCATGTACGCTATTCAGCAAAGCGGGGCCTCGGAGTTAAATTAATATACAGATGTTGCAGTATTTATCCACTGAGGTAAGCAATTAATTCTAAAACTTCCTAGAAATAGATTTCTAACTGTGATAAACAACAGCCTGTGGCTCAGATTATCTATTCACAATCAGTTAGTGAAAGAAGTATGTGGCCACGCTTTGCCTGGAGCATGTTCCGGCGCAACGTGAGTTGCCAGAAGCTGAAGCAGTATCAGGAAGATCTAGACTCAAAATCAAAACTTAAGTTCATGTTTTTGTAATAATAAAGTTAAGCCATGTATCTTTTTTTTCACCTCTGCGACTAAATGTGATAAATAGGACACTATTAAAGCTGCACTAATTAATAATTTTATATTAACAAGGGATGAAAAGGCTATGTTTAATGTGCAACATTCTCACTCCCATCTCGTCAAATATGTCAGCTTGGTCAGTTGCCCTCCACTTTAAAGTTTGATGCCTTAGGTACCCCTATAGTGTCAGTTTTGGACACTCAGGGGCAGTGTTAGGTTTTAAGGCAACAAAACTACTTGGTTAGGTTCAGAAAAAAGATCATGAATTAGGTTAAAAGAAGCATATTAGTCACGTAACTTCACTGATGTAAGTATGTTAATGATTAACATTATTATGGGACTCCTCAGCAGCAGCAGACTTTTCGTTTCACACAGGACACCAACAGCTGTCTCCTGGGTGAAAGTCCTGTGTTTGTTTGACCTGTCCACTAAGTCCGCCCAACCCACCACCCTACACTGACTGTCTCGCTCTTTATACTATACTATGTCATTGCTAGGAATGGGTTAACACTGAAGCTAGCTGAAGGCCCGGTGCTTCAGATGCTAAAGCGCCTTGTGCGTCTGTATCAGATGGCCACAGACCAAGCTGCCATATTTGATGCCCGGAGGACGAGAAAGTGTTTCAGTATGAAAGGTAAGATGTCACTCTTTAGTGACAAACCTGCAAGGAGTTATCACCAAATATGCAGGCTCGCATACCAACAGTGTGGTACCCTTTGACTCTACTTATCTTTATGCATCTTTCAGCTTCATTCAACTCATTGTTTTGCTTCCTAGCCCATGATCTCTGCCCAATTTCAAGCCACAATATGCCACTCGACTAGCACAAGCAGGTTGCTATAAAACAAAGTTAACTGGTTAAAGTAGAGAAGTATGTATCACCTAAAGGAGAGCTGGTGGAGACCAAATCAAAGATAAATGAAGGTGAATATTTGACTTGTGGTAGTGGACACAAAACCCAACTGAATGCTACTAGTGCTTGTGTTTTCATAAAAATCAGTTAATGCAGCTTCTAGATTTGGCTCAGCGTGAGGAAATCATCAGAAGGGAGCAAATAATGACATACCCTTACATGACATTTTTTAGTGGGGGCACATGTGGTCACTGCACTAACTCTATTGTGTAGTGCTTTTTCTACAAGGTCCTTCAGACACAGTAAAAACCTTTCCCAGTGGTCTCCCTGGATGACCAAAAAAAAATAAATAAATAAATTTAAAAACATCTCAGAAGGAATAGCACCAGCTCACTCGCTCTCTTATCAGAGGCTGCCAGATGCCAGCCCACAACACCATCCCACACACAGCCTGAAGGTGCAGCGCAACACGAAGCCATCGCATTGGGGAGGGAGAGCGAGGGAGAGAGGGAGATACAGTAGAGGGAGAGCAAGAGGGAAACCGAGACGTATAGCCTGGGAACATTCGGAAGGAAAAGTGGATCACCGTGCGGAGGAGGGTCGATTGGAGCAGAGGGAGGCTGGGAAAAAAGTGGATCGGTAGCGTCAAAGACCAATCTCTCTTTTTCCCCACCATGCCTGAGAGGCTGAAGACGAAAGAAAGGAGAAACAACTTTAGATGGGTTTTGACAGTGTGATCTGTTACCGTGAAAAAGGAGAAAAAATGTGGTTTACGATGGTTCCCACGGCAGCTTTGTGGCAACAGTAAAGATGATGCAAATCACTTGTGAGTAACAAGCTCCATCCATCACCCTTGTTACAGCTCCAACATACAGCACGGGCCCAGCGGCAAAACCAATCATGCACACATTGTATGCAAAAGCCTACAGGCAGTCTTTTCACTGTGGGTGTAAGCTTTCTAAATTTTATATATGGAAAGCAGAAAATCTTTTACCATAGCGGGATACACTGTCTGATCAAGCCATCTGTGATTAGATTTTGACAGGCTGCTGAAAGTGCACTAGTTGACAGCCTCAAAATTCAATTTTGTTTCACTTTCTCATGTTCTCTGCTTAGAGACAACTATCTGTGGTGACATTCAGATGTGCACACACTTGACAAATGCACCGGCGTACACACTCACGCACACACGATGGCTGGCAGCTGCTCGCTGCCTTAGCTGCTTTTTCAGGCTGCCGACGAAAGCTGATTACCAGCAGCCGTCCTTTAAACAAACAGCAGAGAGCTAGCAGAGTATGTGAGCATAACATTTGAGTCTGAGAGAAAGACGGAGAGAGACAGGGACAAGAAGCTGTCATGAAAGGCACTGAGCCTTGTATAAAAACATAATTCTAGCATGGAGAGTGAATGAAATGGAGAGAGCTAAATGTGGACATTTGAGGGGGTCGAAGTGAGGAGATAAATGGCAAAAATATGGAAGTGGTTGAAAAATGAAGATAAGGTTGATTGATGATGAATAATGTCAGTGTATGAAAACAGTGAGACATGCTTATTACATATTGATATTTGTTTTGAATGTCCAACAAAAGCCAAAGATATTTAAAATCTGCAATGACATAAGAATCAGAGGACAAAACTAGTAAATGTCAACATTTGTTCTTAATAAACCACTGCCTACAGTTTTGTTATCGGGCTAATTATATCTCAGCCAGACAATGTAAAATGTGTAAAGCATTAATATTTAGCTTTCATACTCCCACTTCGTCACTCCCCTCAAGGAAACACCAAGCTCAGCACAGCAGGGAGTGGGGAGTGATGGGCGTAGACCTGCAGGCATGGCAGGAAAAGAGTGAGTGGAGCACTGATGAGTAAGTACACCGCCATTGGACTCGAGGTGACTGCCTGAACTAGATTGCATGCTTCATTTTATTGGCACACCATTAACTAGCAGTGGAACCCGAAGCTGTGTTCAGACACCTTTTAAAAAGGTACCACAATGACATGCAAAGTCAATGGAAGGATGCAACTAGCGAGCAGACAGATTTGTTCCAGATCACAAAAATAACTTGAAAATAAGTCGGAAATATCATCCCTTGGAGAGACAAGAGGCAAAAGCAAAGAAACTGGGGGGAAATAAATGGCGGAGCATGATTTCTTATTAAATTTTCACTCTATCACAGAAACAGCAAAGGCATTGCACATATTGCTAGCTAGCTGCAGCTAATGTTTGTACAGTCAGACATAACCTGCTTGGGGCGAATCAATGTGGAGTTCAAAAACACTGCAGCGGTTGAATTTGCTTGAGTAATGCAAGGTGAACATTCACTTTGTGCTTCATCAAACAGCTCTCAAAAGCACAATTCTGATATTTTGTCTTTTAAAAGCTCCTTAAAGGGGACCCATTTTGCTTTTAAACTTATTTTTGTCAAATATATATCATGTTACAACATCAAATGTTTGTATTTAATGTGGCTAAAGTTTCAAAAAATTAGTTATGCATATGTGAAAGTAATTTTTTTTTCCTAGTCGACCAATAGTCGTCATTTCGGGCCATTAGTCGACTACTCGCCTGTATGTTTACGGATTTATTTAATTACTGAATGATATATTTTGGGTGGGACAAGACAATTGTTTGGTTTCAAAGTCTATGATTATGCTAAGTGGCTAATGGACATGTAGCTACTTACATATCACCTTGGGTTCGTCCTTCACCTTCTTAAAATGATCCCACACTTTGGATTTCCTGCCCGACATGTTATTATCTAGCCTGTGTAATAACTGCAGGTACCAGCCCTGTAAATGTCCATAACTCTTGTACAACTGCTGAGTGTGGCCACTTCCTGTGTTTGTTCTTTCAAATTAAATTCCCACATGGTCCAATAATATAGGATTTGATTTATTTTGACGATGTATAGCTCCTAATAGAGTTGTTTTCTTTTTTATTAATTTTTTTTTTCTATGACTAAGCAACTAATGAATGATTGCTTTTCTGGTCAACCAACATTTGGTTGACTAATACGGGGGGAGCCTTAGAAGTAATCCCTGTGAGCAATTACCTCAGACTTCAGACCATTTTGAATACATTGTTTCCAATGTTGTTTTTTCCACTTTGGAGACAAGCTGATGTCGGCTCTTGACAGCTCTCTGCATGGTGATCTGCTCCAGGCACGCTATTGCACGTGATCACATTCCATACACTGCTACATGTAGCTACATGCTAACACCAGGGAAACATGCAAACTCGGTTGCTGATGTTGTAAATTTAATATCAATCATCATTACTGCTTGAAAATGTTGTATTGTTAAGATTTCGGTTTAGATATTTTTATTGATATTTCTGTTGGAAGTGTCACTTTACTCCTCTACAGTCAGGCCACTAGGATCCTAAATGAGGACACTGCCTAAGGAAACTAATGAGTTTTTGGCAGCAAGATGGTGTATGTACAGTTAACTAATAATAAGCTACAGTGGCCAGGCTCATTTTAATGAGGGGACCAGTGCATCAATGGGCTCATTGATGTGTTTTTAGGTGTTTTTGGAAAACAATGGAGTTCCATGATACAAAGGAGTAATGTATACTGTGCCTGGCTTTAGCTACACAGAAAATAATTGCCAGTAAGATCCATTCCTTGATGGTTTTCATCTTTTTTTACAAGATTTATGGATGTTAGCAAAAATATTGACTAGTTGCTTTATCCTGTAAGACAGCATAGTGTATGACATAACAAAGATAAAATCCGGAAGACACTCTAAAAGTGAGACACGCGAGTATTTTAATTCATAAAAAGTTCCAGTAAAACAATAAAAGTGAGTCTGAAATATCTAGACAGTGAGAGAAAGTGTTTGCAAGAGGAAAATAACAGCCATCTGCAATTCAAACTTTACCCAACGTTAAAAACTCTAAGGCGGTAAACCCCACCCATCTGCCTCTCCAAGAAGAATAAAACAAACACCAAGAACTGTCGGCAAATAAATTTAACCCAGGTCTCTCCATAGACTGAGAGAAAGCTAACAGAGGTGGTGTCAGATTTGATACGGGGTGATTAGTCTCCATTTGCACTGTGCGAAAGCTCATGCAAGCAAGATGTGTGAGTGTTTATGCAGAGGGACTGTCCATATGGGGGACTGTTATATAATTCATACTGCAGGTGTTAAACAGCTTAAGCTTCCTGAATGAGAGACAAGCAGCTTTGAAATAGGGTCCCTCATATACAGTGCGCCTGTGTGTTCACAAAATGGCTGACAGGAAGAAGTCATTGAGGAGAAATATGCCCAGCACAGGGATACACAATGGGAAGAGAATATGAAGGGCACAAAACCAATCAGCGGGCTGTCAGCCAGCTTTTTGTCAAACAGGAACATGTCTAATGTCGGCCTTCCCTGGTGGACAGAACGCAGTTTGTTTCAAACTTGTTTGATGATGAACGGCTTGGGCAGATTCAAATCAAGTCGAAATAATCTGCATGTGATTCAGTCAGCCAATATTCCGGTTGCAATAATAGGATTAACTTTTGTTCCCTACTCAATACGTGATTTGCTTTCAGAGCCTGATAAGGGTCCCTTTTAATTAGTTTCAGAAATGTTGATAATAAAAGAACTCAAAGTGATGTATGATTGAAGTAGGCTGTGATTTGGAGATACTGAGTGTTCCCTTTGATGTGAGGTGCACTTTGCTGTAGTCTGCACGGTAAACATCCCTGTCATAGTGCAGATGCTGCTGCCTCTCTTTGTCATACAACTGGCCAAAAGACAAGAAAAAGATCTCCCATCGGCAGAGGCTTGTACAACAAAGGCAGATGGCAATTTATGGTGCTTAGTGAACCTCTTAACTGCATGTTGAGGCCACTGAAACCTTATGCTAAACCTCAGCAGCAGGGACCTACCTTCCTCTGATCTCTGTGGTTCAGTCACCCACTGGTGATACCAGCAAACAGACACAGTGGTCGACTATTTTCCCAGGAAATTCCCTGTTTTCTACTCTTCCTCGAGAGCAGGATTAGTCATAAATGCATGGTAATATAGGGCGAGCTAAGCATTTTACTGCATGTTGTGGCAGTTAGGGCTGTCACACTGTGTCCTTTATCTGGGACTTGTCTTGATCTTTTTTTTTTTTTTTTTAAATCTCAGACATTTCTCGACATTAGTTTCACCTATTTCAATCTTCAGTCTGACCCGATTTCTGCTGTTTTTCTAATTTTAGGCTCAGTTCATTGCAGTCTGCCCCCAGCTCGTGCAATGCTGTCTCGAAGGTACAACAGGACTGATGAAACTGAACGATTATACCTCTGATTTTAGCATGAACAAAATGTCACCAGCACGAGAGGTGTGACAGAAGAGGACACAAGGTACGCACCTATACTGTCACTTTACAAGTGATGTTTATGAAACACTCCCGTTTGGTATTGTAGTTAGCTGTTAGTGAAACTGTGTAGCAGACTCAGATCACCAGAATGTTTGCAAGCAGAATTGCATGGCTAAATTCCAATGTACAAGCTGCCCCCAATACAACACAGGTCATTTCCATCTGGTCATCTCACATGTGTCAAATGGATTGTCCTGTTCACTGATCTACCACTACACTCCTATAATGCTGTCGGATTCACGGTAATCGGTTCTGTTAAGAGAAATGATGCAATTGATCAAAACAACAGCAGTCTTTCTTTAGTTCTACACATTGCTCTTCCTTGCTAAAGCCTCGCGCCTACATTACCCATACCGCACATCAACGCCCAAGAGTTGGGTTGGTAATTTGGGTGTGTTAAGCTAGCAGTTAGCTAATGGAGCCTTGAACTACTAATCTAAAGCAAAGATAAGAAGCAGGCTATAGAAGTTCAGTAAGATTACTTCATTCTAACTCCACATACAAACTTGTAGCTTGTCTTTGTTTCTCCCCACAGAGCTTCAGTCTAAACTGATTCACACTAACTTAAAATACATTGTGATGGCGTCCTTCTTGTGACATCTTCACTGTGAAGGTTCAGGTTACTCTTTCAGTTTTTCAGGACTTTTGGGGCTCTGTTATTAACCAACCCAGTCTCACTCCGAAGTCGTCGAATCTGGCAGTGGGGTGGGTGGATCCAATAAACGCAATTTCGTCCGGGAGAGCGGTGTTCATGTCCCACAAGATTATAAAGCCAAACCCTGTTCTTTTTTCCTAAATCTAACCTGGTGTTTGTAGCCGAAACCCAATCATGTGCCTTTGTTTTTGAAGGAGAAAAAAAAAATTCGGCAATTTGCAGTGTTGCACCGTCTTGGTGTGTTTATTTCGAGAAAGAGAGAGACTGTAGGTGAGACTGTATGCAAATGGGAAGGTTCCTGTGAGAACGGAAGACAAAACATGTTACAAGCAGAACTTGACACAGTGTCCCAGAACGTCGACAACCAACACACCCAGGGTACCTTTCATGTTGTATGTGGACGTGGAAAGTCCATGATCAAACACTGATATGTGACGAGGATGGAGTGAGAATGTGTTGCATTAACATGAATGATTAAGGTCTTTGATAAGAAATGCAAAGTCAATAACTGTCACTTTCACATACAGGCTGTGGCTTAGGGGCACCTTGAGCCTCTGGGCCCAGCAGGCCTGATGGGTAATACACCATTTCTTCGCTTGGTATTATAAAAATATGGATTATGGCGGCTTTATTTTTGAATATTTCAAAGCAGAATGTGCAGGAAAATGAATCTAAACTACACAGTGGGAATATTGATTAGGAATGCCAATGCTGCATATCCACATATTGCTTCTACATGTTAATATTCACCCTCTGAGCAACAATACAGGGCGATGGTTGACCCATGCTACTTGAGTCTGTACTGTCTACTGTACTTACTTTCTGTTTTTTTTTTTTGGTAAGTAATTTGTTTCCATAATATCTGACATTTTCCATCAGTTTTTCCTTTCACTGTACCCTCAATAATCCATGTCATAATTCAATGTCATATCCCATCGTATTTTTAATTACATGAAAAATCAATTTTGGGATCATTGCTGCAGACTGCAAAGACCTCACAGCGATTTGATAGGCTCTGTGGTCATTGGGTTTGCTGCACTGACCAGAGACACACATTCAGCGGAGTCTATTGATTGAAACATAACAGTTAAGAGGAGTGTGAGTAGAGAGGAGTGTGTGTACTGTCAAACTCGGCCTGGTGGGGATGCAGGCTCCTGAAATCCATTTATTGATCTTTGTTTGCTGCTCACTGCTTCCTTTGACAGGGTAAGATCCTCAGAAGGACATCACTGACTTTGTACTTGAAAAATCTTATACCTTCACACCTCATTCTCCAAGGGAGAAAATATAGCAGCATGAGATTGTTGTGTTCTCTGTTTGTCTTGTATTCCATGTTTTAATCTTAGAAGAGTGGTTAAAAGTCTTTAAAATGTAATGACAGTGCATGTGCTGTTAAGGCGTATAGTAATGGTCGGCACAAGACTGTTTGTTTATGTGGCATCCCCACCGTGTTCTGTTATTAAAATATCATATGGTATTTGTCCAGAAAGCCTTAAAGGCTCCGTATGCAACATTCAGAGCATTAATATAGCAACAAACCACTGTAATACGAAGATATAGTGGAGTAATAGTTTCCTAAGCAGAGAGTGAAGTTATGCTCCCTCTGTGTGTGTGTGTTGAAATTCACCTTCTGTGGTTTGCTGTGGTAAGGTTGTGCATGTGTTGCTGCCACCTTCATGTTGGGAACCCTATGCAGACAAATCATTTGCTTTGCACAGAGCCCCTTTAAGTAACAGAGACTTAAATGGATAGTGCACCCAAAAATGAAAATTCCACCATTATCTACTCACCCATATGCCGAGGGAGGCTCAGGTGAAGTTTTAGAGTCCTCACAGCACTTCCAGAGATCCAAGGGGAGAGTGGGTAGCAACACAACTCCACCTAATTGAGGCTTACGGCGCCCCAGATTCAAACGTCCAAAAACACATCATTGAAACCACAAAATATCTCCATACTGCTTGTCCGTAGTGATCCAAGTGTCCTGAAACCCCTACTGTACATAAAAACTTGGTAGGTAAAGTTGGTGGAGTTGTGTTGCTACCCCGTCTCCTCTTGGATCTCCACAAGGGATGTGAGAACTCTAAAACTTCACCTGAGCCTCCCTCGGCATATAGGTGAGTAGATAATGGCTGAATTTTCATTTTTGAGTGCACTATGTCTTTAAGTTTCGGTTTTTATTTCGGACACAAGTCCTATGTTTCCTCTGAAGCTAGACGAGGCTTGTTTGTTGCAACCATTCTTTATTATGGTAATTTGCTGCATGCATCAGTGATATCTCCACATGTTGGACTCAGCATATTGACATTTGTTAGAAGATTTTCACCACTTACTCATCATCTGTGTCCATACATCAACTGAGTCATTGGTACACAGTTATTTATAAAGCATTCCTGGGCAAACTTCCATCAGCTGCCTCCACCAACTTAGTACATCACCTTCATAACAGTCATAAAACTGTTCTGCAGTCTGAACGCACAGACACTGGTGGGAAATACAGTCTTCATGTATTCCGCTCGTCATGTTTCTAACCGCTGTGCGACTTCCCAAGGTAAATATAAGTTTGAAGATATCTAATGGTGATAAGGGAATAGCTCATTGGGACATTTTGCATAATATATATAAAAAGAATGTTGGGGATGCAATGAGGAGATGTCTACATTAAAATAGGAATAGTCTGAAATGTATATGATTGAAAATCTGACAAAAATCTAAAAAGCTGTCTTGGCTATTGTGCACTTTTGAGACGGCCCCCAATTTCAGCTTGTCAGCTCCCATTCACTATCAAGTCGCTTAAGGTGCCAGACTTTAGTATCTGATCATGAAGTTAAAGGAGTAACAGCTGTGGAATGTCAGTCAAGATTTATCCTGCACTGAACAACACATCTGTTGAAGATTGCTGCTAAGTTGAGGCTGAATGCTGAACTTTTAAACACCTCCGTGTTTTCAGCGCATTTGTTGACATTTTGGCAAATCAGCACCGTGAAAAGTCATGTTGCTCCGGACATTAGCAGTACCTGTTTGCTGGGTACAGACCTCATTTGAATTATTCTGATACTGAAGAACAAATTGGTGTGATGTTTGATGAAAATTGTGTCAATGCGTGACAGGTCAGTCAGGTGGGTGGGTGTGAGTGTGGTGGGGGATATCACTGCAAAAATTCGGCAGCTGTTGGCATCTATTCAGAGCACTTTATATAGTTACATCAGAATATAGTTTAAGTATTCTTTCACATTCGTAGCTGCAAGATAATGTGCAGTAAATCTCACCTCTTTACATGCTTCGATAAACCGTTTTACAGTTTGTATCAATGATGACGAAAGTAATGTTGCAATGAAAGTGTGGCGGAGTGCAACAGCTTGTCAAGCTATGCAAGAGCATTAACCACCAAAGACTGAAAAGGCTACCCAAACAAACTGACCTTGACAAATGCCGACTGACTTCTAGATCGGTGTGCTATTGAGTGGTATTGCATGGGTTGACATCAGTCAGGTTGACCAGTGCAAGTACTTTCTGTCTTTACCACGTTTGGAAAAAAGAAAGCAGAAAATACACATTTTGTATTGTGAAACATAGTGGAAATGACCGTCAATATAACCAACAGCAAGTAGACCGTTATAAGTGCTAGTCATTACTAGAGACATAAAGCTCTGGTTTGCAGGTCGGGTTTGGGTCATTGATAACGCAAATGTTTATGGCTTGGGTGGGCCGGGTTGGTTCTCACAACACATCAGTGCATGCTTTAACAAACCCTGATCTGCGCCTCACTACTATCTAGTGTGCACACCAGTGAGAATTATTATTCAAGTCACTTACGTTGGATGTTTATTACATGACATTGCGTACATTTACATGGACAGTTTAATTCCCTTTTCATTCAGAATGAAAGTTCATTCCTATTAAAAGTGATCTTGTAAACACCTAATTCGGAATGGAAATGGCCAATGCGATTGAAAATTCAATCCAGTGTAAGGGGCTGGAATATTCCGTTACTAATTCCGAATGAAAGAATTTCCCGCACTTCTTTTCACTCAATCCTCTTTAAGTTCATTCCGGTCTTTCTGCGCATGCTTGTTTCCTTGCCCTTCTGGCGCGATGACGTATATAGCGCGCGACTCGCTGCATTCACTGCTTTCCATTCGCCAAAGCACGGTCTTCTATCTCCCTTCTTCGACCTTCTACCTCCCTTCTCCTCCTCAACAGATGAAGCATTAGCAGAACAAGGTTGTTGTCGTACTGCTGCTTCAAGAATATAAGCAAAACAAGCCCGAAAAAGGCACTAAGAACGGCATCGTCAAGCATCTTGATATCCGGAGCAAGTACTACAGTGTTTTCTTCCGGTAAACATAAACACGTAACATCCGCCCTGCCCCCTATCCAATCAGAAACCTTCACTGCCCCAAACCTTGCACGGATCCGAATGCAGGCGAATAAAAGGCAATTAAACTAAATCTCTGTGTAAACCCTTATTCGGAATGAATACTTCCCATGTAAACTACCTGGAAAGACTTTATTTCCAATTGATTTCATTCAGATTATTTCATTCTGAATGAGAAGCCATCATCTAACCACACCCATTATAACATCATCCATGGTCATGTACAGAATGGCAAATACCATGACATAAATTCAGAGATTTGTGTTGTGAAATCTGAAATCCTCCCCAGCTAAATTCAAGGACGCAAGAACTCTGCTTGCTAGCTGGCATCATTCAGAGCTTGATGATATGGTTGTTATGCAAACATGAACTCTGCTTCCAGGCAGCATCATGGTGCAGTGCTCAGCACTCGACTTTCATCTAGAGGGTTCTGGGTTGGGACCAGTGGGCCAGCTGGGGCTCTTCCCTGTGGAGTTTGCATGTTCTCCCCATGTCAGCGTGGGTTTTCTGCAGATTCTCCAGCTTCCTCTCACACTCCAGACATGCTGGTTAGTAATTTGTGACTCTAAATTGTGAGTGGTAAAGGTTTTCTGTGTCTATGTTTAAGCCCTGTAATAATACGGTGAACTCTCCAAGGTGTACCCAATGTTTGCTGGGATAGGCTCCAGCCAACCAGAACCCTGAGTAGGATAAGCTGTTACAAATAATGGATGGATGAATTCTAAGATGAGGATTTTTAATTGTTTAATAGCTTGCAGCCATAGATGCCACTGGTGTTTCAGTTTAACAAGTTACCGTGTCTTTCAGGCAAATGTGTCCCTAATTGCTCATAGTAACTTATTTACATATCTAGGGTTGATACAGACACAGATAAGTATGTCACACTGATTCACCTGGATGTTCTGTGCCTGTTTTCAACAGCTGCCGTCACTATGAGCAACTACAATGCATTCAGAGTCACCAGTTAACACCGTCACTCAGTACACCGTAAAATAATCGTGATCCCATTGGAATGCTGTGGAATTTGAATCCACTGTCGAAATATCAATTCTGACAACCAAACACGCACATGTTGATTCTGGTAACAGTTTTAATTCATGTTTCAAGCTTGCTAAATTGTCCTGATGGCTGTGGAAAAACACCGCTCATTGCCAACATGCACGCATATGTTCGATGACATCGTCTCTAAATGGGTCTATATGATTATGTTCTGGTATGTTCTTCAGCAGCACAACAAAAATGTCATCATAAAAATAGAGGTGGTTAAGCCTTAAATGTGAGCTGTATTGCAATAAAACCAGTTTTATTAGTCTATCACTTCAGTCACAGGCTTTCAAAGTGCTCATGTTTCCTGCTACATGCTTGTGAAAACACATTCTGGAGGATAATAGAGGACCTTGCGCCGATGAATCACTCTCAAAACATTTCCAAGGCTGAAAATAATGCTGATGTCATGATGCAATGCCATGTGCTCCGCTAAAAGATTCCTAGCTTCGGCCACAGAAGCTTCACTCTTGCTGCTATAATAAAAGCGACACTGCTAATCATGGAGGGGAGACAGGTGAGGAACAACATGGAGAAAAAGAAGAAAAGTTCACAATGTCAAATCACAAATAAACAGGGAAGAAAGATAAATCTGCTCCTCCTGGTGAGATTTCAACAATGACATTGCAGAAAAGACAGCCGAGCTCTTTCTTCGAAAAGCCTGAGCTCTTCTGCTTTTTTGACTCGGCTCCGCGTTCACTCGCAAGACTTCTTCTCTTCCCTCCGCAGTGGCAGCGAGCGAGAAAACACATCAGACAAAAGCACATGGCGGCTGGTGCAGCTTTTTAACAGCATCAGTTCAGCTCCAGTGGGTTTGTCACAAACTCGCGCCGATTTAGCGCAGATCAATGCTCTCCTTTCTCAGGAATCGTGCATTGTGTTGGAGGCGGCGAAGCGTCAGAGGTGGCCTACTTTGCAATGCTTCATTTAAGCTTGTTTAGCTGATGGGCTCTGTTGAGGAGGAGTTGCATTTGTGGACTGAAACTGATTAATTATCATGTGAAATCATTTAACAAAAACAAAGTAATCCCACGTTAATAAGCAATTAAGCCAGGCAAATAAAGAAATGTATTTGTTGTTGTTCTAGTTGAATGCTACGATGATAATGTTCATTTGCATTCATGGGAACAACATGTCACTCGTTCATTAAGACGATTTGATGATTGTTTGTGCTAAACTAAAGACTGTGGTTGTGATTTCTCCGTCAGTGGGCTGAGGGATCCCTGCTGGGATCAAAGGAGAAAAAAAAAAGTCCAGATATGTGATTCACACTTCCATAATGTGCAGATATATCACACTGCCGGTGCATATAGTTAATTTCAGCTTGCAACATCAAACTGTCATAATATATACAACCATGGTGTGGGAGTGTTTACAAATACCTTTACAATGTTCCCAGCACCTCCACACACTCACTGATTTTAAGATGTGTGGGCATGATTGCAACAGAGGCTCAGTTTAGCCACCTCACTGGTGTTCCCACCTAGAGCTTAACTACAATCAGCTCATTATAGATATAATTTTGCCCAATTATTGCTTTGTAATTATGATAATTACAGACACATAAGACCTGATGTGGGGTAACTGCAACTCTGGACGTCAAAGGTACTACTTAAAGCTTCACTCATCAGTGCTTTCATATGGGGAATGGCTCATGTGACTGAAATGTAAAAAGGGTCTCTTGTAGTGACTCCAGAGAAAGTTATCACCCAACTTTTCTATTCCCCATGGCCCTGAGGAGCGTTACAGCCTCTATTAGCTCATTGTTTTGGTTTTCTGGCCCACAAAACCAGTGCATCCGCCTACATTTCCCATAATGCACCCTCACAGCATCTCTGGTTAGACACTTCCTTTCTGATAAATCCTAACATTGTTGAAACTCCACGCCCCAAGTATGGAGACTAACACACACTTTCCATAACAGCACAGCACGCTAGGTTTATACGCGAGCTCCTGCTAGTGGTGTATGGAGGAATCTATTTTTTAAAAAATGTAATACTATCAGCTACAACATTTTAAATGGAAATACTTAGACCATAAGATCACTAAAGTGAAATTTAGAATAGTTTATCCTGTTATCCTGTTGGGGGTCGCAGAAGGAGTGGAGTCTATCCCAGCTGACGTTGGAAGAGACGCAGGACACACCCTTGACAGGTAGCCAGACTAGCACAGGGCTAACACATAGAGACAGACAACCATTCAAGCTCACATTCACACCTACGGGCAATTTAGAGTCACCAATTAACCTGCATATCTTTGGACTGTGGGAGGAAGCCGGAGTACCTGGAGAAACCCAGAACATGCAAACTCTGCAGAGCAACCCTCTTGCTGTGAGGCAACAATGCTAACCCTTCACCACTGTGCCGCCTGCCCATGATTACTCACAAGCTAAACTGTGATAACAAGATAGTAAACAAAGGTTACTGTACAACCATGGCTCCGAATTGGAACTAATGTTCTAGGACAGGAGGAGCTCTGTTGAAAGTAAAGTGGATAACCATGTGTAAATGCTAGTTGCTACTTAAATAGTGCCAGTGAATTCTCGTTGCCCACCTGTTGGCAGCAAATGGCACACAACATTAAGGACATATGACTCAAAAAATTTCCCAATGACAGCCGAGGCAGACAAGCGGATGAAAAACCCATTCAGCATCAAAACCACTGACATGCTCAAGGATGTCAGTGTTGGTGAGCAGGTGAGCAGGAGAGTTTAATAGAATTGTCTTGCAATGAAGCAGTGAAGTATGCTTTCAGAGGACAGCCATTGTAGACTTTTGGATACAGCAACACAGCAAATAATGGCTCTGCCAGACAAGGACGTGTGCTCTCGCTTTCCTTTTGCAACCACATATCTGTGCAAGAAAGGCTTCTTTTCACTTGCCATCACCAAGGATGAATGTTGAGCCAGACTGAAGCTGAACTGAATTGACCAAGATATGGCAGGACAGCATTCACAGAGGCAGCAGATGCTTGTGTAAGTTATTTGTATTGAGCCTAAAATTTTTGAAATGCCACTGTAAGTACATTCAAATTAATTACAGTGCTATTTACATGTATTGGCATTAATGCACCCTTCATTTCTAAACTTCTCCTAATTTCCTGCGTTTTTGCTTTAATTATTTTCTTCTTGCTCTTGCAAAGACTTATATTTTGTAGCACACAAATATGGATAATGTTGAGGCCTATAGTTCAAATTTATGTAGTAATGAGAATAGGCAAAAACAAGTGTTACACCCACCCAGGCACCTCACCAATTTAGTTTGTATTCATCTTCATAAAGCAAAAGACAAGTGCTGTGTGGGTTTGCTGAGTGCTGTATCTCGCTAATTAGATCTACAATTGCATGGTGTACTGCAAAAAAAAAACAAAAAAAAAAAAAAGTTAGTCAATTAATCAAGCACTGACTACTGAAATCCTCAGTAGATATATCTGCCACTGGAGTAAGATTTTGCTGGTTCCCAATGCAAATCAACGTTTCTTGTTTAAAGATAATGGCACACACCCACTCTCTTATTATATAAGTGAAAAAAATAATAAAATCTTCAAGAACAAATGGCCTGTCAAGAGAGACATTTTTGCAGCAAAGCTTTGTGCCTCCATATGTAGCTTGATATCTGCTCTGGAAATCATAACGCGAACATGGTACAGATCAGAACATTTTCCATGGCGCCAGTGAAGTAGAAAGAGCTTCTAAGCCTGATATAGATACTGTAATTGGTTGATCTTCGGTGTGTAACAAGACGGTGGAAACTCTCAAACCTTAAAGTAGAAACAAGAAAAAAGGTTAGAAAGAGGCCACGCTGGTGCAGCCAATCAATGACAGGCTGAGTGAATGAAGAAATAAATCAAATGGTAATTGAAAGGGAAACTCGACCCTGCTCTGTATATTAATATGATGGATGCGTTTCTAGTCCGTCTGTCTTGTAAAGCATTGATCCATATTGCACTTGAGCTTACAGTGTACTGAGTGCTTTTTTAAGGGCTGAACACTGCAAGAACGAAAAAAAAAAAAAAAAAAAAACATGGTAAAAGCGAGCCAGGGAGCCATAAAACCCATGATGTGTCTGTTTATTAACATTCACAGTCTACTCCATAATATCTTTATAGCTTTGAAAGCTTCTGGTGAATCTAAAAGCATCTATGCTTTAATGACCATTGTAAAAAATAACAGCAGCAACAACAAATCATATCTAAGAGGTGGTCTGGTTGGTGATAGAGACAATGTGTGTGACTGATGGAGCACAAATGTCTTTGTTTTAATCACTGTCACCATACAATCATTAAACCTAAGTACAGATAGATCCATTTAAACAGACAACAGTAAGACAATTCAATCAGGTTTATGCAAACTGTCTAGAAGTCAGCATTTTAGCATGTTAGCATGTGGTCACAGACTCCCAGCATGGCTGTAGACTCATGCTGTGTCTCAAATCGCGTACTTCTGCACTTACACTTAATATTTTGAGTGCATAAGTGCGTTCACACTGAGCAGTATGGAAAAATGCAGTGCACATGAGTACCTGGATGGTGCACTCAAAACGGTCAAGAAGTTGAGTGTGGAACTATGGACACTTCTTGGCCTCAATGGTCGCCATCTTGGCTACGTAGCGGAAGAGGAGCGACCACTTTTCAAACTGGGCGACTGTGCGACCGTGAACGTCACTGCATTGTACAAATACATGTGTTTTTTGCAGTAAGCACCACTATACTGTTGTAGGGTATAAGCCGGCACTATGTTTATTGGGTTAATTTAGCAGTCTGTAATGTTTTGGTACCACAAACGATAACGCCAATGTTAATGCTAGTTTGCTAACTAGCTAACTTGCGATCATCATTTCCGGCAAGTGCACAACGGCCGTGATTGGTTTGAGACAACGCTACCCTGTCGAAATTTGCGCACAACGCCAATAAGTACATAGTGCACACGGTATACTACATGGAAGATACTAACGGAAGTGATTTGAGACACACCGTTAGACTTTTTAATCTTTGGTGTTAGAAGACATGAAGTCAGCCAAGTCAAATTGTCCAAGAGGAGTTGCAGGTCATTGCTGCTGAGGTTAGTCAAGCTGTACCTCTTATCAGATCTTCTCAAGTCAAGTCAACAGGCTGGCAAAGAAGGCTACCATAAATATATACATCATTAACTGGTTTGTTGATTGCTATTCACAATAAAAGAAAGGATCCCACTCAGTCTTACATTTGCAACTATAACATTTCACAAAGAGACATACTGTGTCCTCAGGAAGATACCTCTTAGGTCATCTCTTGGAGGGTGTGTGCCCATTTATTTATAATATAAAATTTTCATAACAGTTTTATAGGACCTTTTAAAAAGTTAGCATGTTTATTTTGTAATGCCTCTTTTATAATGTCACTTTTTTCATATTGTCACTTTTTATTTCATAATGCATTTTTTTTATTTTACAATGCCACTTTTTTATGTCACTTTTTATTTAATATAACTTTTTATGTAATAATGCCTCTATGTATAATGTCACTTTTGATGTCATAATGTCACTTTTATATTATGCAATGCAACTTTTTTCATTGTGGCACTTTTTATTTCATAGTGCCACTTTTTATGATGTCACTTTTTTCATAGTGCCACATTTGATTATGTCACTTTTATTGTACCAGTTTTACTTCATGTCATTTTTTAAAATTGTCATTATTTATGTCTGTCACTTTTCCTGGTGTATATTATTAAATGTAACTTTTCATCCTGTCATTTTTAATTGCATGATGTCACTTTTGATAGAGTAACATTATATTTTATAAGGTCTTCAACACTTAGATGCATGGACAACTATGTTTATTTATATAGTTTACTTAATTTATTAATATTTATTTATTAATTAATATATTTATTTATTTATTTAATTTTAATGTACATCTTGAAAATATTGGCTTCCCATAGATAAGATATTGTTTCCCTCTGGTCCAGGGATTCCAGCTGTATCCATTTAGTCCCAAGTCTGTTTGTTCAACATCATTTCTAAGGGTGTATACATGACTAAGAAAAAAAAGGACTATAGTTTATTCCTGTTCCCTCCTGTGTAAGATGTTTGAAGTGAGTTGTCCCGCACTGAAAACCAACAGTGACAGGATACTGGATGACTATTTCAACACAGTTTATATTGTTCTCAGTGGAAGTGGATCCCATAGCAACTCCAGCAGCTGACTTCTCTCTCTGTGTCTTTGATCACTATTCTTTCATCTTTTGTGAGCCTGTGTCTGGCACAAAATTGCTGCATGGCATGATATATGACATTCCATCTCAGCAGCGTATGAAAAATAAATTAGATTTCCCTACACCATTTCCTGATCAACCCCCGCCACCCGCCCTCCCTCTTTTTATCGCACCTGCCTCGCTCTTCCTGCCCATCCACATACAGTAGCAGCTGGGCTCTGAAACACAAACACTGAGGGTGTGTTCATGTTGAGTGTTTTACACAAGCTTCTGTCCAAACTCTAGACTGATTGTCTCTGTTGGGTCTTTCTAGCAATGCCATTCAGACTACCCCAAATAAAACCACTTAAAATTGCTTCCTGTGATATCTTTTGTTCAGAGTACAACACACTGAAAGTGTAACTGCAGGCCCAAATTTAAAATGTGTGATTCACAGTGTCTGTATAAACAATCATTTGTGAATTTAAGGGTAGTCATCTTGTTGGAACTCTCCTCACAAACAACAGTATCCATCTGCCCATTATTCCTGTGCTGCATCTATTATCAGGTACCACACATGATCGGTGAGCACGGGTTTCAGTTTTACTCCCTGCACAGGCACAGTGGTACCAAACCTGGTGACTTAATCGCAACCACAACACTTGGATGCTTGCACAATCACAGAGCTGGGCTGTTGCTCACCCAGGAATGCTCAGTTCTCGCTTGTGTATGGGTTAAACCAATGACCTTGCATAAGGATGGATGGTGCCTCTTCACTTCCTCCTACTGTACGTAACTGAAGCCAAAATATCCCGGATACGGCCGCTGTCGTGTTACACTGGTGACACAATTTCAAAGCCAGAAGCGGAGCCATGGTATTCGGTTCTCACCTCTGTTTGATCAGATCAGAAACCACTTAGGAAAAAATGGATTTGACATGAACTGTGAACCTTTAGTTTAGGCCATGTCCCATTTGCTCATCTGCTAACGTGGAGTGGGCGGGGTTTATGACCAATACTGCAGCCAGTCACAAGGAAACTGACTAAGATATTCTGGCTTCAATTTTGCGGACTAGTGATGGGCAAAGCAGTTCTTTAGATGTTACTGAATCACTAGAATCAGTTCATTAAAAAGATTTGTCCAAAAGATTCATTCACCGAATCGTTAAGTGCTTGGCTGGACGAACCCTAACTGTGTACTGTGTAGTCCGACTCACTGAACTGATACACTGCTAAGCTGCTGCTGCGTCTGCCCTGCACTGGTGAGTCTCATTACTAAGTCTGTTAAAACAATGGGGAGGTGTGTGATTGTGTTCATGTGGCTTGACTCCTGGCTACATTAGCCTTTAGCTTGGAGAAAACGGTCCCGATGAAAGTGCATCACAGAGAAGAAATGATTTGAATCACTCAGGGATCGGGGTTATGTCGTTCACCGAGTGATTCGTTCACCGAGTGATTCATCAGCAGTCCCTCCCTGCACCCTGGCTGCTTTGCAACTCGCGAGTGATTCATCGTTCGCACGGACCGAATCGGCATTTCCAGTCCGGCCTGCACGCTTGCTGCTGAGCTCAACTGAGCTGAGAAATGAACGAATCAGTTCATGCATTCACTCAACAGATTCGTTCTTTTGAACGATTCGTTCGCGAACGACACAACACTATTGCGGAACCATCATGCCATACATCTTTGTACACAGTCAACAGTTTAAACTACCAAGACACCTGTTGATCAGCTCTACAGGTGTGGGTGGGTGTATTTTTGAGGCTTTGACAGAGTTAGGCTAGGTGTTTCTTTCTGTCTTTATGCTAAGTTAGCCATGTCCTTATGAAAGCTCATAACACAGACATTCAATCCTTTGGTCTTACTTGGAGACAGAAAATTAAAAGGCATATTTTCTAAAATGCTGAACTATTTTTCTTAAACCTACATTAATTGGTTTTTGGCAACTTGGGAGCAGAAGAACGAGTTTTGACATATTATCACTAAAGGAATATTGTCCAAATGGGGTGAAATGTCCCTTTTTAACTTTACAGGCAGTGGTGTAGTGGTGGGTATAAGGATATATAAGAGGTCTACCCACCTCTTTTTTCTGGCCATTTACATTATACCCACATATGGAGAGTATGTACACCTTCTGTATCAACTACCACTACACCGCTGTTTACAGGCCTTGGTTTCCTTTTAATTCTGAAGTGTGACACTTAAATACCATAAAAAATGCAATAAAGTAAAAGAAAAAACTGCTGATGTTATCAGACTGTAACAGAGGGCCCTGTCACACTCTGCATGCCCAGTAATTTGAAAGTTAACATCTACAGTGTATTTGCAAAGTGTTTTCATTAAGATATCAGACTTGCAGAATCCTGGGATGAAGGGGGGAACTAATTGGAAGAATGCATGATGGATTTCCCCGAGACATTCCTCAGAGGAAAGCGACTTCTTTATTGAGTCTCAGCTTGTCGGATCGCCTTACTGTTGGTCAGAAATGATTTCTCAAGCTTTCATTCATTGTGGTCTAAAAATATGTCTTAATCTGACTGTGTTTCATTCTCTCAGCCTCCTGTTTAACTCTTCACCAAAGTTAGATGTTAATGGAAATATGTGACGCACCTCTCAGCGTCATAAGAGACGTTTTCATGAGTCATCCAGGAGAGGCATTTTATTGTAAACTGCTCACTTTATATTATGTTCACATACAGTGACTGCAATAGAGTGATGCACTATCCAATCCAGCCTGTCTATCTCAGGGTCAAGAAAACACAGATTTATTTTTTTAATACAAGTTTGATTCTATTCTTCATTACCTCTCTCATATCCTTCATTTTTCTATGTAGCTGAGTGCCAACAATAACCAGACACCACTTCACTCTTTTCAAGTACTATATGCTCTGAGCTAGACGTACTTTGGATCAAAATAAATCCCCCGCAGCATGAGTGTAAGCATTTTTTAGCTCCGGTACAAGGTTTAGAAAGACTGTGACCAAACCGGCAAAAGTACTGCACATAAAAAGTACAAATGTTTTGTTGTCAACGACAAAATCAAGCAGGAAGCACATTTATTCTGCATGTACTCAAAACACCTCTTAAAATTTTCACATTTGTTTGACCTTCACAAACCTCTTGAGTGGGGATGCATAAAACTTCAAAAGCCTAAAAGCGCTCTTTGAATCTCGTGCATCAGACGGATTTAACAAAGTGATCAAAAGTGTTCGTCAAGAATGTGGGACAGCTTCCACTGAGGCTCTGAACTGCCAGTGCTTTACACTTGTGACAACATCAGTGGCAGCTATTGATGCATTTGAGGCAGTTAAACAGCTGAGCGTCCTGCTGTGATCACAGTGTCAAACCCATCATCATCATCATCATCATCATCATCTTCACATGCTGCTGCACCTGCAACCTCCTCGGCTGATTGCATGCTCTCCATGCATACTAATTTGTGGGATATATTCCTGCATTCATGAACAGTATGTTCCCAAGTATGTTTCCAACACCTATATGTGTCTATTAAATATAAGGTTGGGGCCAGGAGATGCTTAGCTTAGCATATAAGCTGGAAACAAATAGATAACAGCGAGCCTGGCTCTGGAGTGCTTTGACTAGTCAACAAGTGAGATGTAGATGTGGATAAGTAGGTTTTGTAACCTTTTCATAAAGCCAAGCTGACTGTTCTGCCTGTTTCCAATCATAATGCTAAGCTAAGCTAATCAGCTGCTGGTTCCACCTTCATATTTTGCATATAGAGAAATGACATTAGAATTGATATTCTCCTCTTCGTCTCTGCAAGAAAACAAATGTATTTCACAATGTATTTCACAAAAAGCCAAACGAACTAATAAACCAACCTAATTAATATTATGGCTCAACACTATTAATGACCTCCTTACAGTTCAACAAACAAAACAGAGCACCTCACCAGAGATGCTACTACTGAGGAGTATTTTCTTCAGGACTCAACTTGTCATTTCCGACTGTAAATTGCCACTTAGCGTTAACTTGAAGCCTCGAGAATGAACGCCGTTTGAACACAATTGGCTGGAAAGCCTCCATGCTTCGACGAGAATTTGTCTCCCCATCACATGCTACAGTGGGTGCTTCTGTAAACACTTGAATATTCATGCCTCCAACAGCATCTGTTGTCATCTTTCATGTAATTTTGTCACGAGAGACATTGTATAGGGTTTTCACAGACAGTGGAGTGCATTCTCTAGTAATTTGACTTAACAAGCACAATTCATGGGAATACACATCCTATTATGCATCCAATACCATATTTTTTCATTAACCCGGCTGCCTGATAAATATCCATGCATTCAAACTCCAAACGTCCAATTTGCAGAGGTTTTGTTCGAAGTTTGTGAGTCTAAGGGGCCTTTCACACCCCTACCTTGTTTGGTCTGGGCTTTGTGACTTTTCAGTTTAACCTGAAAAAATCTCTGTAGACAAATTTCTGCATATGTCTGCAGTATCTGTAGGCAATGAGACAAGATTTTGATATGGGAAGCATTCTAATTTCCGTTTGTAGTCCGGCCACGTTTGAGTGGCAGGTAAACAGTCTGTCTGCGAGATGAAACGCATTATCTGAAATTTCAGAACCAGTCAGTCTATCGTCTGATGACAGTTTAGTTTTAAATTAGTTTTTTCATTTATCTTTCTGATATCTGATATCAGAAATCTGTGTATAGAGATAAGCTAAAATGACTGGTGCAAGGAAGAGGACGTCTTGGCCTGGGTATCTATCTCCTAAAATATTGGCCATTGCCCCCAAAGGCTTATTTTCATAACACTGAGCTTACAGATGTGAAACCTCCCCCACACCACGACCAGGACCAAACAGCTGAGCCTTGGTCCAACAAAAAGGTGGTCTCTATCCTCAAATTCTGACACTTGAATTATTTCCCAAGAGGATGAGAGCGAGGAGATATGGGAGGATGGGAGAGCAATGCCACTTGAAGATTAAGAACATGTGGTGGCAGTATACAAAGCTGCTGCTGGTGGAAATGCAATATAAGTAAAGCTCAGCATAAGTTCAATCAGTAAGACTTTCTTTGTGCTCATCCATTCACTCTCCCTCCCACTCCCTCTGCTTCCTCTAATCAGCTGACTATAGGTATTAACTCTTCTAGTTATCCAATCAACTTTGCCACAATCTCTATCAGCCAATCAGAATGCTACTGCAAAATTTTAAATCTGCTCCCTCCTGTGCTGCTGTCAGCCACCATTTTAGGCAGAACTGTCACATCCTCCTTTACTCTGTTCACCTCCAGCCATCCAGGACAAGCTCAACAAAGGCTCATTCATGTACTCATCCAGACCATCGGCACTTCTCCATCGTCTCCACATCTTTATCTCATCTCACGTTCACCACCTCTACCACCACCAGCATCTAGACCCCAGAGGGTTCCTTCTTCTATTATGGATTCATCACCCTCCTTAAAAATATACAATTTCAATGGGGTCTAACCACCAAAGACAATCAATTGCAAGTACAGAAAGACACAGCTCACTTAGGTGATGACGACAGGATGTACATTTGTTATTTAGAGGTCTCTAGTGCGCTCATATAATTGTGATGTGAAACCAAAGCTAACTGGTCAAATGTGTACAATGTTACACAAACACAACCTTTGGTTTGAATGATGATAGAGATAGTAAGATACTGGCTGCAGCTGCATTTGTAGTAGTGATGAAATGGCTAAAAACTTAAAACAAGCATGAGAATGAATGCAATTTAATGCGCAAACTTATACGGGACGCATTTGCCCCTGTTAACGTTTTAGCTCGTTTTGGGGCTCCCGGCTGCATCCGCCTCCCTCAATATTGAACCAATTTTAGAACGAGTTGTGCCCATGAATCATACGCACACATACACATGGGGAAATAGGGCCCAGGTTGAAAAATACCTAAGTTATCCTTTAAGATAGCATATGCATATGTTTTTAACATAGAATATTAGATTTCGTTATCCTGATGGGTAGTCAGTTGTACAGGAATACCGTATTATTTTACTTTTTTACCAGCACAGAGAGAGGTTACAGATGCAGGTAGGTGCTCACTGCGCTGAAAATATGAGGGCGTTATGTGAGTACAATGAAAAAATAAATATACAGTGTAAAGTTTAATATGCAGGCTCATAATGTGAGTGGGAGGTGCTATTAGCTTGTTTGATTTGTTTTTGTTTTGCACAGCGGTAATAATAAGCTGAAGGCATGGACCTGACTGATTCATCAATGTCATGTAGGCGATTTTTCTTTCCCAAGGCCATTTTATGTTTTCAGGACTACTAATTCATGCAAAACACCACACAAAGTTTCGTTTTCCAGGTACTAAGTATCACTCCTGGGTGAAAGATAAAGCAGAGTCTAAGAAGAATTCGCCGACCAAATCCACCAATCTGGTGTGAAAGGCTCAAGTTTATCACATTCCCCTGAGGTTTCTGTCACTTATATCATGTTGAATGTCCTCTGTAACGGTGAATATATCCTGCCTCGGCCTGAGGTAGCTTTTCATATGCTTTGATAAGAAAGGTCAAAGAATTTTCAGGGGGTGTTTTCAGCCTTCAGACTGTTTCTATGTTAAACAGAAAAGCTGGACGGAAGAGGCAAACATTACCTATATCGTGTGGTATTGTGCCATATGGTCCCTCGGGAATACCTCAAGGCCACACATTCACACTCAGAGAGCACGATGAAGAAGCGACCTATAGAAAAAGAGAAAAAGGAAGAAACCGTTAAAGGCTATTTTCTGCGCCATTATCTGACTGTCTTTATACATTATTTCCCATTAACATGTTGGAGGTAAGGTGTAAGAAACTCAAAACGAAGGTCATGAGAGGTGACATGCAGTGCAGCTCTGCTGGTGAATACGATACTGAATAATGCTGCATGCATTAAACTACAGTTTGTGTGTATTTGACCTCAGAATGACTAACATAAATATCTGTATTGTGACAGTCTAAAACGAGGCCATTAGAGACACATCATAAACAATGCTTACAGATGTATTTGCTGCAAACAGTCATGCCACTAAGCTACGGAACCTTTTACAATTCAGGCAGCACTATTATGATTTATAAGGAATTATCTGCTTCTCAAACAAAAGCCTATAAAAATCTCCTTAAAGCACAGTGTAGGAGGGAGGAGAGATTAGATTGGTTTATGGAAAGTTATTGAAATAGAGCACAGCAGGGTGTTTGTGCAGGGCGCCGGCTCCCAAGTGACATTATAATCTCGGCGACGACTGAGCACACGTTCTTCGTCTCTTTTCTCATATTTTTGTGGCCAGTCGTCCCTACAAGCTGTTTGCCTTTCTAAACACACACGCTGGGAGCTGTATTGTTTGTTTGCTTTGCAAATATGTGCGGGGGAAAGAGTGCCGGAGTGCATACATGTCTGATTGTGTTTTTGCTCAGCTTCATGTATGAGCAACTGGAAAGGACAAGGTCATATATGTACAAATGGTAGAATGCTATTATCTGCTCTCAAAGGAATGGAAACATATGGCTTCTAAAAGTGATAAATGAGGGTGAGGATGTAGAGTCTGGCCCCGCTGTATTCAGTGTTAAGGGAATGAATGACAGTTTGCTACTCTTTTCTTCCTCCATTGATAGCAAGCATCTTTATATTCCACTCAGTGCTCATCCTTTGAGGTGTTTATATGCTGCTTCTCTCACGCATTTGCCCTCCTACGCAAGAACAGCAAGATCCAGCCTTTCTAGTCAACGCTGCTGTTGACTGACTCTTTTATACACACTCATACTACTGTTCCCTCCACGCCTCTCTCCGGGGACTCATGACACACCTCCTCCTCTTGGTTCAAATTCATTGTGTGTCTTCCTGCTCGCCCTTCCCTCGTGATCTTGCAGAGGAGTGTCAGTCTGATGAGTGGAAGACTCGCAAGCGCACCCCCAACGGTGCTTTGATTTCTGGGGCAGATCTTGCTCATCAACCGTTTTCTGTCGACCAGGGGACCCTACAAAAGAACAATCTAAGCCTCTGTTTTTAGCTGGTCCCCGGATGGGTTTAGCCTGTCAATCGCAGTTTTAACAACGCCGACACAGCATGCCAGTATGCGCTGCACGCTCACCTAAGAGACTTGTAACTCAACTCAAACCTTTCCTGACTGGAAGCCGATATGATCTGAGAAGGTGGATGGCGGGTTGATGCATCACCTCAGGTTTGCCCACTCATGAATTCATTATTAGCTTTTAAGGCGCAGCAGCCAAAGGATCCAAATAACAGATTATTGACCCGCTGTCATTAGCTGTCTTAATTCAAACTCCATTTAAAGACACTGCTTCAAGCAATTACCTACTGTGGTGCACATTTAGGCTAACAAAATGACTGAGGGAATTGGGACTTCAAAAAGATGCCAGGAGAATGCTGTTTCATTATAACAACAGGCCTATTAATAGAGTTCATAATGCATTTGAAATCTGTTTGTTCTTGTAACACGCTGCATCAATTCGATCTGTAATTGGTGTATTTACAAATCAGTTGTTTGACAATATTATGGTTAAAAAAGAATATATCACAGAGGTAGGACCAAGTCATTGTTTTGCAAGTCACAAGTAAGTTTCAGGTCTTTGCTCTCAAGTACCAAATCCAGAGTCTAGTCCCAAGTCCTAAACTCTGAGTTTCAAGTCCTAAAGTAGTCTTAGTAAGCTATGAAGCTGTGATTGAGTCCAAGTCATAATGCACTGTTCATCAGATATAAACGTCATTTTAAGAGTTTGATCGGATGGGTCAAACAAAGTGGAATTAAGTGTCATCTGATTACGGAAATTAATTGACCCATGGCACACTTTTTAAGTTATATACTTTTGAATCTTGGCATACAGTTTTGTTATATAGTTTCCTGTGTTTAATGTCATTGCATTTCTATAAGCCTAGTTTTTTTATTTAGTAGCTGATTTTTTCTATTGGTCAGGCTTAGTCACATGACAGACGTAAACCGGGAAATGTTGGATGTTGGCCCTGGAAAAGGCTTTGTCTGTAAGTTGACAGTTACATAACAGAGTTGTATAATGCTTATTTTAGCTTACTCATTTTACTTTTAAGTTCATAAATATTTCGAAGTTATGCTTAGATATGTCTCTATGTTACAGCAGGCTAGCTAACCAGCCATGTGTTACAGTAGCTAGTAGCTAAATACCAATGCAAATGTTACACATTGCATACACAGTAAACCTTGTAATTCTGTCCATTTCGTGTTTATTTTCCAGTTTTACAATACTACAACAAGTACAAATATCTTCTGAGGCTACAACAGTAAAAGGTCGACTTTACTTCAGCGTCTGAGAAGTCATTTCATCATTAATGTTCGCTATGTGTTGAAGTTACACACCGGAACGTGTGATGGGAAGTTCAAGTTGATTTTGGTCAAGTTGAGTCTCAAAGTCATTAACTTGTCACTTGAGTCCACACCTCTGCTATATTTCTAAGTAGTTCTTAGCAGTAAAAAACAAGCCTGTATAGGATGGGATGGAACACTGACATGAACTCCTAAGCACAACTCCAGGTCACAAGTGGTCAGGGAATAAAGGCACAGCCATTACAAATGTGCAAAAGAAGATTTAAAAGGGCCGTATTGTTAACCACCCATCCCCAGTTATCGAATAACACTTAAGAGAAAAGTATAATTTCTGTCCCATTCTTGATTGAGGAATAATTGTTCCTTCATAACTGCTTCTGATTGATTGTCAGAGCATTTTCGTGCAATGTACTCAGAGCAAGCTAGCATTAATGTCTGCCTGCCGATATATAGGTCATTAGCTAAAAACTGCATTCAGAATGACTAAATGTGTGAGAGCTCGATTTTGCATTATGTGTTCAGATGTGCTCAAAACCTGGGGTCGTTGTCAAACTTCTGATGAATGGGATGTCATATGTATAAGAAGACAGTCATTGTGGTATCATTGTGGCCTTAAATGAAGGAGTCTGAAAACTTGTTAAGCAAAAAAATGGTTGGCCTGGCTGTTTCAAACTCAGTATTGCAGTGAAAAGATTCCAATTTCCTTCCAAAAACATTTAGACTTGCTGCAGATGAGTCAGAACTCAGGAGAACAGATTGCTTTGTAACAAAAAAAAAGAAAGAAAAGGCAGAATGCAGGTGGAATCCACACTGATAAAGATTTTAATCAAACACTCTGCTGCTACTGATTAGAATTCACTTGAGAAGATAAATACAAAAAACAGGAAACACAGAGTTGTACTATTTCCTGAGCATGTTCCATTGATTCCACATTCACCATAATGTTGTTACTGCTTCAGCGCAAATGTGTGTTAAACGGCCACTGAAAATAGTCCCCAACAAATACACTACATATTCTAATTTGAGCAGTGTTTGCTCAGAACTTAAGTGCTCAACTGTTTTTGAACTTTTTTTGACAATGAAACTACATATTTCAAAAACATCGTAAAGCTTTATGATTTCAAAGAAATTAATGGGTTTGGAGCTGAGGGGCAAGGACAGTTATGCTCCAGATGTTGGATGGTAACCCTAGGACACTGTTTATTTTGGTCTTTAAATGGGATTTGTTAGCAATAAGCAAACAGGGTAATTTTTGAAATGCCAATGCTGAATTTAATTTATTTTTTTGGTAGAAATGAAATGTGTGGACTTCAGAATTTAAAAAAAAAAAATAAATAAATAAAATAAAATAAAATAAATTTAACAAAAAATCAACCACTGTTATGAACATACTTCTATTAAAAAATAATAAAAAAAAGAATAAGGCTGTTTTTTAGATTGGAAAAATTCTCGCAGTTGTTGGAGCCAAATTAAATTAGCATCATCATTTGCGAAAAAGCTCAGATAAGGCCCTTTAATGACATACTTCAGCATATTGAGTGTGAAAAGAAAGGAGCAAAAGAGGGTGATATTATGTCTACTGTTCAGATGAATTTAGTCAGTAGTATAACCAGTGTGTGGTAGAGGGAAGGGAGCAATGCTGCTGAGGAAAAAAGCTTGACTAATTAATTCTATTTCTCTCCAGGATGTAGATCAATAATAAGTATTTTAATTTTATTTCAAAGATCAGTTGTCATACCAGTCTAACTCTTCTAATACATTGTGACTAATTCTTTGTTTTGTTTTTTTTTTAAAGTAAAATATGTATCAGTCACGAGGCTGTGAACAACAGCCGCTGGCAGCTGGCAGGCGTTTTGCATTCTGGCTCAAACTAAAAACCCTCTGCTTTGTGACCACAGTATGTTGGTGTTTTATTCACTCCGTATTCCAATTCCCTTCAACTTACTAGTCAGTTTACACCAAAGAGCCTACAACACATGGTGTCATCTGCATTACGCATCATTGAGTCATTAGCAACTGGCTCATGCTCAGCTTCAAAAGCAGACACGGAAAATGGACACAAACGCCTCTTCCACAGTCCGCGGACATTACATGCGTGTCAAAGTTGTTGGTGGGCATGAGGCAACAGACAAACTGGGGACTCAGCGACAAGCCAAGTTCCCCCCCTGCAACAACGTCCCACACTGCACCTCCTGTGGAGAAGTGTAATCACATTTTCCGCAAGGGTGGTTCTAGTGCCCATGAGAAAAGGGTTTATCGAATTCACACACATTGTCATTACGCAGTCCATGTGGTTTCCCCTCAGTATCTGCAGCCACTCATATCAAGCCAGTGCGGTTTAAAGAGCATCAAAGCTAGGAAACACACGCACACACACACTCACTTGTTGTTACGCTAGGAGTGCTGTAGATAACACACAGAGGAAATTACAAGGTAGGTTTGGGGGGATGTGTGTTGTGAATTTTATGTGGCAGTTCTGCGAGTACACAGTTGATTTATTGTTGAAGCAATTATTTTCCATTATACACTATTATACTGTTGTTTTACTGTCACCAATTGGTGCACAGTCGTAGTGGTTATACCTACAATTTTAAAACCTTTTATCCATTTAACTTGTCATATGGCTTTATTCTTTTATTGAGCAGGTGTAATGCTAGCTCCCATACATGGTGTCTGTATCACATGCCATGGCAATCCATTTAATAATTGAGACATCTCACTCAAAACCACAAATAAAAACCCTTGTGAACCTGGCGGTGTTTGTAGAAAAGTCAGGGATCCAGAAAATCATTAAGATACATTATCTGGTATCTATGAATTTCTCTACAAAATATTGTGCCTATATATCAAGTAGATGTTTTAGAAACTGTAGCCTGCTGGAGGTGCAAGATAAAAACTAGGGGGATCACTAAAGTTGTGAGCAATAACCTCCTGGAGACCAAACTTCCATGGAATTCTATCCAATAGTAACTTAGAGATTCAGTCTGGACCAAAGTGGTCGGTATACCAACTGACCCATTGCCATCCTTAAACCAAGCTAGTGCATGGTGGAAAAATAATAAAATAAAAGCAATTTTGGCTGCAGGACCTTGTATGGGTCAAGCTCCAAAAGGCACAAAATCCTACACTTCCCATAATGCAACTGAATAGTGCCTTTTGTTAGGCCCTTCTTGCATGGTAAATGCCGATTTCTCTCTACAGGTTTTGTTGCAGGCGTTTCATTACAAATGTATAGTCTCCAAGCCCAGAGCGAGATAGCACTGATGACATCATCAGGATGTTTCAGAACTGCTGTGTAAAATCAGTGGAGTTCCCTTTTAACCAACACATCCTGATACTTAAACAACAGAGTGGGTGACATTATGAAACAGTCATAGTTACACACAAAACATACTTGGTTAGGTTTAGAAAAGAGATCATGGTTTGGCCTAAAATGAGGGCTGTTACGTCAAGTTTTGGTTTCAGGTGGGACAGAAACGCTGGTCTCCTGTGTGAAAGGCCTATGTTTGTTTGAGCTGTCTACCAACACTACCACCTCCCCGCATAGGCTTACATGGACTCCCAACATGACTATTTATATTATGTCACCCGACTTCCTTTGTTCCCATCATAATTACTACAGCCACTAGAACACTGCTGCTAGGCTGTTAACCAATTTAGTTCCCTTACACTGGCTTCCCATCAGGTTCATGATTCATTTTAAGATACTCATTCTCACGTACAGAGCCCTACATGGTCAGGCACCTCAGTGCATCAGTGATCTCCTCCATCCATATATCGTCAGTAGGTCTCTTAGGTCTTCAGAACAGGACCTACTGGATGTTCCTCACTCCAGACTCAAAACAAAAGGTGATTGTGCCTTTGATGTAAAGGCTCCTACACTATGGAACTGTCGTCTACTAAGTTTATGGTCTGCCGTCTCCTTAGAAATCTTCAAAAAACAACTGAAGACCCATCTTTTCAAAATGGCCTTGACCCACCCTAAATTATCTACCGCTTGTTCCCTGGTGTGTTTCTTTTTGGGTCCTAAGCAGCTTGTATTTGCTCTATGTTTTACCTTCTCATTAGGCAAAGATGTTGGTTACAGTTGAAAAGGTAAGTGTTAACTGCAGACTATAATTCCAAGTCCTCTGCATAAAAATTGGGGAGGGACTCCACCTACACCCAGCCTTTTATTCCACTTCTCTAAATATAGAATATTCTACTTCTCATATTGACCATAAACCATCCAATGTTTATAAAGCAAACAGAGCTAAATAAAAGCTATACTTTCACATATCAATCAACCAACTCAAAATAACAAATGTAATCAAAATTCCCAATGTGAAAGTTTGATGGGATTGCAACTTACTGAGTTACCATAATGTTCTAGATGTTTGTATTGGGACAACAACTTGACTAATGTGAAACTTTGTTGGTTTTCTGGAGAAAAATTAAACTAAACCATTTAAAATCAACTGAGCAGCGCATCACTTGTTTAATGTTCAGTCTCTAACCTCCATCCTTTCTCTGTTATACATCTAGAAGTAGGCTAAGAAGTTCTTTGGCCTGTTTAGCAGTGCAAACTATGTCATCCCTGACGTCTAAGCATGGAGGAGTATAAGTATGTTTACTCCAGTTTGAATGACACAGGCGGACTGGCCATCTGGAGACTTTTTTCCGCAGGGAGGTTGGTGGACGTGTGGGCCAACAAAGAGCCGAGTAAAGTTTAACACGTCTCAATGTGGATGTGGCGAGTGGTTGTCATGAGTACTGTGCAGCACCGGTCCATCTTTCTACCCCCAGGTAAAGTTACCCTGGTGAAATGTGAGTGTCAAAATGTGAAAATGAAATGTAGTGTAAAATTGAAAATAAATCGGGGGATGACGCAAAAGTGCCCTAATGCCACAAATTGATTCATTCATTTGGCAGGACTGCAACAACAGTGCCCCTTGCATCAGTGTGCGGCTGCACGCTGTCGTCACCGTCTACGCACTCTGTTCTCCTGCCTTTAAGTGCCTCTGGGAATGATTCCCTCCTGGTGAAAGGTATGCAACAAACATCCAGAGTTTCAGAATATGAAAAAAATTGTCAGCTATGCATGCATTTAAAATGTTGCAGTGGCAAGTGCCCTATAAAGCATCACTAAGCTCAAGAGCTCAAAAAGATGTAAAAACTCCTGCAGCCAAGCACTTTAAACTTTCCCTTTTTAAGTGTTGTGAGAATTTGTCTGAACAAAGTGGAGGTGACTGAAATCAAGAGGAAATGCTGTGAGGGTTTCTGGATTTTTTACCTCAGAAGTCTGTCTCGTCTGAATAGTATGACTATAATAAGCCCATGACACTGCATTCAGACCAACAATAGCACTATGTCAAATTCTCATCCTTCTCCTGTGTGGTGAGACCACTGCATTCAATCTGGCACCACTGCCCAGTTCAATATCATCCAGCAATGCAGTGTTGTTGCTCTGTTATATACTGTATGTTGCAGTATTGCGTGGTATAGTACAGTATCTACTTTGAAAGAACCAAGACAGAGGAGGGAATCGATAACTTTGCACACCCATGGCTACTTTCTGAGTTGTAAAATCCTGCCTCAAAGGAGCACAAACTGCTGCGCATTGTGCTGATGTCAGATACTCCTTTAAACTAGACTTCCTGGTTTGTGTTTCATCTATTCACCGGTAGCAACACGCCCACACCAATGCGGACCTTTTTTGATACTGGGCTATTTTTGATGTGAACGTGGCCCGAGAGGGCTCCAAACAATTCTACATGTGCTCATGTGTAGAAGAAACACTCAAACAAATGTATGCCTCTGGATTTCTCTTCGGCAGTGTTCTTGAAAATATTGTGGGTTTTGAGTCTCAACACAAGCCTATTGTTGCACTGGAATATCCACATGCTCAGGTGAAACAAAAGTCAAAACAGTAATCTGATATGTTTTCGGTTCAAATTTCAAGCACATCTGTATGTTGAAAGCAACAAAACAAATCTTTGCTGAAAGTGGACTACAATCCACAAAGAAGTTTTGGCAGCATGTCTTTTTTTTTTTTTTGATGAAATTAAATTTTTTCACTTTATTGTCAATTACACACAGGTCCACACACACACATGCACAAACAGGACCTATACATGCACTAAGTGGAGAGATGTCAGAGTGGGCTGCCCATGACAGGCGCTCCGAGCGGTTGGGGGGTTCAGTGCCTTGCTCAAGGGCACCTCGGCAGTGCCCAGGAGGTGAACTGGCACCTTTCAAGCTACCAGTCCACACTCCATATTTTGGTCCGGTCGGGGACTTGAACAGGCGACTCTCTGGTTCCCAACCCAAGTCCCTATGGACTATGGCTACTGCCTTTGTCAGCTCAAACAGCACCTTATATAGGCCACACCCACAGAGGCAATCACCAGGTGCAATTATGACACTAAGTTACAGCTGTGTCCTGTCTGAAAGAGTGTATATATGGATATAGAAGGATTATAAATTATTTCCATTTTTCCTGCTGGAAATATTCCACAGAGATTTCGGTCCATATTGACATGATAGGATCCCGCAGTTGCTGCAGAGTTCTTGGCTGCACATCCACGATCTGCTCACTGGATGTTTTCTCCTCCTCAGACCATCCTCTGTAAACTCTAGAGATGGTTGTGTGTGAAAACCCCAGTAGATCAGCAGTTTCTGAAATACTCAGACCAGCCTGTCACATTCAAGGTCACTTAAATCACATTTCTTCCCCATCCTGACCATGTCTTCATGCCTAAATGCATCTGACTGCTGCCACATGATTGGCTGATTATCCGTTTGCGTTAAAGAGCAGCTGAACAGGTGTACCTAATTAAGTGGCCGGTGAGTGTAATCTCATAGGGTATGGCAATCTTGCTTGAAGTTGTATTGGAAATACTGAATGGAAGAAAAAATTGGTCTGTACAAGCACTCATAGAATGTTCCTTTGTTAAAAAGTCCCATCAGATTCATATCATGTAATGTTGTTTTTTTTAATTTGATTGGTTTCTGCTTTAGAAACGTCAGCTTCTTGCATTCAAGATACTTTTGTTTTCCAAAATGTGGACTTGTAAGATACAATTCAGAGAAGTAAATCTTTTAACTTAGGGTAGTACTTTTTCCTCATTTGGTTAAACTTTCTCTTGGAATCCAACATAGCATATTAAAAAACAAACTTTAACCTCGACTGTATAATTTTGTTTTTTTTTATTTTTGCAGAGGGCTTTGAGAGATTGTTTCTTTTCCCTGCACTTTGCTGTCCGTTCTTTCATGGCATTTGCCAGGTTTTAACTTATGCAAATACCATACATAAAAAATACAAGGTTATTGTTTTTTTTGTATTCATTTATGAAGTACTGTTTGTCAATTTTCACTCACAGCTGTGCACTATAACTAAGTGTGTTTTGTTGGGGATACATGCTGCGGAAGTTACAAAATGAGGAATGTGAAGATGTCTATAATTTCTGGTCTTTCAGAGGGAACACAATTATGATCAATTGCCATGATTGTAATTGCCTGTGTGTGTGGCCTATAGAAAGATCTTTTTGGTTACTGGTCTGCAACAATAATAGCCTAACTTTCTTTGTCCCATTTCTCCTTTGTTTCGTAAGTCTTTTGATGTGTCCCATGTTAAGGACATTAACAGGAAAGGTATATATTGTGGTTTACAAGTTCTTTGTCACACAGGCTCCGCCCTCTGGGGTTACAATGTCATAACCATCATTCTTTGCTTCACAAAATATCTCTGACTTGTCACTTGCACTGAAACAGGAAATGTGCTCTTGAATTCATCAGTCACTGGGGCGTCAAATGAAACCAAACGAAGCACAGAGTGCTTCCATTCCATTGAGGCTGGTGGATGTTAGACAGCCTTTGTTTCAACAACGGCTCTTTCTGTGTATGAAAGCCAAACATATTATTGCCGTAACTGAATCACTTCATTGGCTCCCACTGTGCGATACACTGGGTGAGTGCACATTCATTTTACTGTAAAGCATGTAGAGTTTACTTGGAATTAAATATGCTATATAAATCACATTGCCTCGCCTTGCTTTCAGTGTAGTTGTGCAGCCTGTAGGTCAAACATGCTGGTCTAGTTAATGTTTTTTACTGCCACATAATGGTGAGTATTGTCCTTTTTCATCTCTTTCAAGGGCTGAATAAATCTGACTCTGCCGGTGGAAAAGCAAGCAAGGGTGAAGGAGTTTGGTTGCACCTAACCATGAATATATGTAAACAGGCACTGGAGCATTGGATTAAGCTCTATTGTTATGTATCCAGTTATGACACAAATCCTTCTATATATCATTACAAATGAAAGAGCTGAGGATGTTTAAGGAACTGGAAATATAACATTTTGGTTCTATTTTTCTCACCATCAAAACACTAATTGAGCAAAATAAAAACAGATTTTCTTTTGATACTGACAATAATTCAAGCTGTGACATTTATTGGGCAGTGAAAATGGAAACCAATAACTGATGGCATAAATGCCATTATCTAAGTAGATGTTGTTGTTTACCTTTACAAATGCAAGACTCAAACAGAGAGTGTGGTTAAATATGAGCGGGCTGTGATGTCGCAGTCTGTTTATAAACAGTATGGCTGGCTCTACAGGTCCTTTATCAGACAGGAGTTAAGCAACCCAACAGATCCCCTGTCTCTGATCACACTAGTGGCATCAGCTGTCACTGACAATGATGAGTGTAAAATAGTTTTTGTCTAACTCACCATGAAACACTGACACAATCATGGAAAAACACAAGTATTACACGCAACTTGGATTGAAAGGGATAGTGCACCCAAAAATGAACATTCAGCCATTATCTACTCACCCATATGCCAAGGTGAAGTTTTAGAGTCCTCACATCCCTTGTGGAGATCCAAGGGGAGAGTGGGTAGCACCACAACTCCACCTAATGTAGGCTGACGGCGCCCCAGATTAAAATCTCCAAAAACACAACACCACAAAGTATCTCCACACTGCTCGTCCGTAGTGATCCAAGAGTCCTGAAGCCCCAACATAAAAAGTTATTTGGAAAAACGTCATTTGAACTCTGTTTTTAGCCTCATTGTAGCCTGTAGCTCTAACTGCCTCTCTGTGCACTGCGCTCACATGTGTGCGTTTGCTTGAGACCATGAGACATGGGCACTGCCTTCATGTGTGTTCACGTGCTTTCGCTGGTCTCGCACGCAGGCTCGCACACGGGAGCTCGGCATACACAGAGGCAGTTAGAGCTACAGGCTACAATGAGTCTAAAAACAGAGTTCAAATGACATTTTTCAGAACAACTTTTTATGCTGGGGCTTCAGGACACTTGGATCACTATGGACGAGCAGTATGGAGATATTATGTGTTTTCAATTATGTGTTTTTTGGACGTTTGAATCTGGGGCGCCGTCAGCCTGCATTAGGTGGAGTTGTGCTGCTACCCACTCTCCCCTGGGATCTCCGCAAGGGATGTGAGGACGCTAAAACTTCACCTGAGCCTCCCTCGGTGTATGGGTGAGTAGATAATGGCTGAATTTTCATTTTTGGGTGCACTATCCCTTTAAGGTCAGACTCACAAAGTAGCAGATTTTAATTATAACAAATCAAACAAAGAATTAAACTGAAGATAAAATGCATATAGATTTTCTTATGCATGCATTTACTGTGTTATAATTAAATGAAAGATCATAACTGGATGAATTGTTCACTGTGACATAAATTTTTTAATGCTTCATAAAAATAAACTCTTTTAATATTTAAGGCCATCTGCCATGGCTGCCATCAACAACACTACCCCCCACCCCCCACCCACAGGCATGCCCCTAAGCTATGATCATGTGGCAGGCATAGAAACAATGTTTGGAATATTAAAAAAAAAAAAAAAAAAAGAAAGAAAAACCTACAAAGTAACATGTTTGCCACAGAGCTGAAAGATAGATTGCAGATCAAGCATTGGTGGATGACTGAAAGGGCTAACTGGGCACAGGCCCAGGGGCCAAAAGTGACAGGGCCCCCTCTGACTTTCACCTGCAAAATTTCTGAAATTAACATGTACCAACATGGAGGACAATCAATTACAGAGACACACATGACCTACAAAGACACAAAATGACCACAAAGAGACACAAATAAATTAGCTTGAAGAGATACAAAATAACCACAAGGATTTACTGAAAAGAGTCACAAACGACCAATTAAAACACAAATATACCGCAAAAAGAGACAAACAACCTCAAAAGACGCCTGAAAAGAGTAACAAAGTTACCAAAAAAGACACAAATATAACACAAAGAGACACATAATACCCTCAAAGAAACAACAAATGACCACAAAGAGATGCAAAAGACCTACAAAGAGACACAAAACTACCAAAAAAGGACTCCAAAGAGAAAGCCACAAGGGCACACAGAATAACCACAAGAGAAACCAGCCCCCCCGAAAAGGCATAACAGCTACAAAGAGATGCAAAACAAAGAGAAGAAAGAAAAAAAAGAGGCAAAATCACCACAAAGTCTGTGTCCCACTCTTCTGTAGGAGAAGTGCAGGGGCCTTTTGCATAATTGTGCCCAGGGGCCAACTGTTTCATAACCCGCCCATGTACACAAGCACCTTCTCAAAAACATGGAATATTTTAATCAAAATATAAAGATAAACCTAACCAAATGTCGGAGTTACAAGCTTTCCACACAACAAAAGAGATGCGCTACATTTCATGCAGCGTGTTAAAAAAAAACTGTTAAGCTGTTATCACCTAGGACACCCCTGGTTCTTTAGTTTAATACCTTGTTGGACACATTTAACTCCTCTCTCTGGTACAGCATTACACACCCATTCCCCTCCCCGTCTTGGATTGAAAAGAACCCTCACTACAAGTCACTTATAAATAGAACACCCCATCACTCACAGTGTATTTCTGATAGAGAGCTAAAGCTGCTCGACTTTGTGATTCAGTCTCACAGTGGATGATTTGTATCCTTCAAACCCATCTTCCCGGTGCCTGTCACTGGGGCTTTAGCACCGTTTGTCAGAGGAACTTCTATGACTGGAAGTGTTGCCCCTGACGACACAGCTTCCAATTGGTCTCAGTTGTTTCCAAGATGAATCAGAAAGGCTTTTAATAAGGAAATCCACCGAGCTCATGGGGTGTATGGGTAACTTCAAAGCAAGGTTAATATAGATCCTCTGAGCATTTTCCGCACTGCCACAAACTTTACACAAGCTGAAGAGCGGACAGAATTACTCTCTGTCAAGAAAACTCACTTTTTTAGGCCATAAAAAGTATATTTGTTTTTCCGCTCTCGGAACCTTGGGGCGAGTCTGGCATACGAATACTGCAATAAGAACAGAAAACAAAGAGTAACTACAATAAATGCAGAGATGGATGCTGCCCTGAGGCTTAACCTGCAGTATCAAACACCACATGCACATAAAATATCATAACTATCCCTGCAACTCCCATTGATCCTGAAAAGCTTATCGAGATTATTAACCTGAGTTTCAGTGAATACATGAAGTGTTAAAAGTAAAAAAAAAAAAAAAAAGACGATAGAAGAGGTCTATGTGAACGCAGCATGAGTGCAATCCATGCAATTTTTCCTCCACCACCAAGATGGAGCGGGAACAGCTGCCTTTCCACATGTTATCTGGTCCCGCAGCTGACAGAGATATCAAAATCCTGACACACATACTATATTGCACATGGCAAATTCATGACATGTGCACATGCTGCCAGAGATGAAAGTCTGGTACAAGGCATGTGGGAATAGATGTACAGTAACGAGAGCCTTGAGGCCTGGCTTAATGAGGAGGATTAGTGAACCGTGATAGGGCTCTTGTGCGCAGCTGTAAGAGGGGCGGCGAGGCTGCTAGCAGCCAGGGCTGGATGGATGAGGGAGCAGTAGTCTGTCAGGTAGAGGACAGGCTCACCTCGGCTCCCAGGAACCTCTTAAACGAGACAGAGGGAGAGCAGACCGACAGATGAGGCCAGATTGTAAAAGCTGACAAGTGCAATCAATAGATCGCACTGTGATATTAACTTGCGATCATCTTTTTGATATCCCGCTGAGACAGGTCGGAGGAGGAAGACAATTCCCAGGTTCAACGAATGTGATATGCTCAGCACCGCAAATGTTCATCATTAATTTTTCAACACAAACACTGTGACCTTAGAGCGCTTTATGAATCTATTTCTAGTTAATTGCTTAATTTGCCAATAATATGCTATCAAGAGGCACTTTACTACATCGCTGTTCCCATCATAGCAGATGGGACAGATGGGTACAGATATTTTTGGGAGACAGACTTCTATATTAAAGACCAATAACGGCGACATATTTGTCTTGTTTATTAGGTTTTGTTCGCTGCTTTGAGTGCCATCTCTGCATTGCTCTCATGTGGCCAATTTTCTTCATCCAGTGGTGAGATTGATCTTTCAGTAGTGCATATCTCTGAATCAAATTTGAGGCTGGCCAATATCCTGGCACCAACTGCTGCATTTCTGCTAATGTAATGTATCTTTTAAAGGCCCGCTTACACCAGAAAGTGGCACAGTCAAGGTCATCCAAGCATTCTCCTGGAAATAGGGAATGCTAGAAGTCTGGTGACGTACACAGGGCTAGTTGATGAACTGCTGTAGTTGGTGAGATAACCTGCTAGCCAGCTGGGAACATGTGGGCACTAGCCAGTCACAAGCATATTCAGGCTAGTCAGCAAACTATTATCAGGCCATTAAATGGATGTTATCAGTGGCTATAAGCATCATAGATTTGAGTTAAGGGGGGGCTGCCACATCTTTTTACAGGCAATTATCAGGCCATAAAATGGCATTTTACTTGAAATGTAATAATTATGATGAGAACAAAGTAGGAAGTCTGGTAGTATAGTAGAAAGAGCGAGAAAGTCTGTCAGCTGGGGGAGGTGGATGGGTCAACAAACACAGGATTTCCACCCAGTAGAGTGGGGTTCATGTTCCGTGCTCAACCACACGTTATTTTAACCAGATACAGTTGTTTAAATGTACCATGATACATTTTTTAAGCTAACAACGTAGTTTTTGGGCCTAAACCTCATGAAAGTGAAAGTTAAACCTAATGAAACTTCAAGTTTGATATGCAACTAATGGCCTCACAGAACCTACTGTTAAAGTAATTGCGGCAGGCCCCTTTCTACCATATCAATGATTCTTATTATCACTGATAATGGCCATTTAATGACTGGCTTGATAACATCTGACTCAGGTGGGCTAGCTCTCCAAGCTAGCTGCAGATAGCAAGCTTGTCAGCTCAGTCAGCGATGGGACAATACAATTAATTTAAAATGAGAGTAAATTTTGTTGAACAGTGACGCTTACTGAAAAGCTGTCAATTCTAAAATGTAGTGTTACAGTACCACAAGAGAAGAGTCAGCAAACTTTGCAATGTCAGTTGCACAGCAGTATCTAATGTTAGCGGACATTAGCTACCAAAAGCTACTTGGTAAGGCTGTAGCAGACAAATATTTGAGTGTACTGAGCAAAGGTTTACGATTATAAAAGGCAGATGATGTTCTTTCTTTCTCTCTCTCTGTTTTTTGTAATAAGTTGCATAGTCTGACTTTTAGAAAAGTATGTGCACCACTGACTCGTCTCATTACTGTCTGAAAAACTCTTGTGAAGCAGTTTGAGGTTGAACAGATTTGAAGCAATCATAGCCACTCTACAAGAGGTAGCTTGTCAGACTTCATACCTTTTTAATTCAATAGCCTGATGGGCAAAAATACATTTCTATACAAGGCAGCAGTACAGTGGAATAATCTGCACAAATCTAAAACTGAATATTTTACAGAGCACATTTTAAGTGGCCTTAAAGAAATGGCCTCAAAGTACAATGTAGCATATTCAATTCAATTTTTTTGGGCTTTATTGTGTTTATATCCTCAATGACTTGTAATATTGGTAATGACTAAGGTGCAGTGCTATATGTGTTTTTTATTAATCAATTAAATTAATCAATCAATCAACAGATTAAATTAAAGTAGATGGCACACAGCTAATTTTGGCTGTTCTCATGCACTGTTCATACATTTACCTACAAAAACTGATGCACCCCAACTTCTATATAACCCTCAGTAATTTGTGTAAAACCCATATAATTGGGAAGGTTGCGATCATGTGACTAATGCCTTGATGGGGGTACAGAAGGAAGGAGTTTGTATAAGGAGGCAGGTTAGGGTGGTACATGGGTCACACAACACAGGACTTTTCCCCAGGAGACCAGTGTTTGAAACCATGTATAACAAAGTGAACTCTGAGTTATTTTAGTGTACGTCATCACCATGTGACTTTTCCTAAACCTAACATACATAACTTTACTTGCCTAAACCTTAAGATGCCTAAACTTGTTTCTTTTCCAAACCTAACCAAAGCTAATTTACCTGCCTAAACCTTATCTATGTAATTTTGCTTGCCTAAACTTAAGCTATGAGCCTTTACGTTAAGTGCACAACTTTATATTAAGTATGTCATTCGGGTGCTAATTCATCAGATATCATATGAACAGCTGTATGAGGACATGTTGGCTACTGAGCTAACATAGTTTCCTCCATTTTGACCCAGCTGTCGGTTTCCTTAAAGGTTGGCATGTCAAGACAGTTTGATGTTTGCCAGCAGCAAATGTCAAAGTTCATCTAAGCAACACATTCTCGCTCTGACCTCGTCACATATTGACATTTTGGTCATGGGCTTTCCGCATACAGCTTGCAAGGTACCCTGGGGACGTTGGTTGTTGACGTTCTGAGACACTGTGTCAGGTTTTCTTCTTTCAAGGTACACTTCCGTATTCACAGGAAATTTAACGTTTACATGCAGTCTTTCAAAATAAATGTACTACGTCGGTACAACATTGGAAATTGACGGGGTTTTTCTTCAACAACAGACACACATGGTTAGGTTTAGGCAAAAAAAAGGAAGTGGTTAGGTTTAAGAAAAAAAGGACAGGGTTTGGCTTTAGAATCTTACGGGTCACGAACGTCGCTCTCTCAGGTGAAAGTTTTGTTGGACCCATCCACCACCCCTCCAAACTGCCTCACTTGGACTTCTGCCACCTTAACTTTTGTCCTTGTCTTGCCATGTTTCCCCCTGATGCCGCTGGCCACCGTTAAACTATAACAGCAACTGGCTGCGTATCATAGCGACAGACCACCTTTTTCGTTTGTTTCTGACGCCCTAAGTCACTGCCCAAGCACCGGATTTCAACAAATTCAAAGTGAGACCAGGTTCTATCTTAGTTGAACTCAAGACAAGAGATTACTTCGTCCCCTAAAGCATATCAACTGATCGAAACAATTCCAATGAGACAAATTCACTGAATGCACCTCGAAAGTGATGCAATGCATTTTCATGAAGTTCAGGGCCTTGCAAAAGATGGTTAAAAAAAAAAAAAAAACAGGTAGTCATAACTGATGCAGTTGAGGCCTAAAATATGTTATCTTTTAGTCTCAAGTATTGGTCAAGCTCCAAAAAGCCTGGATAAAACTGCACAGTGTACATCATCTTTTTTGGAATGGGTAGGAGAGAGACTGAAAATGTGGCTTTACTTGGCAGACATAGGATTTGGATCAACTCTCTTCCTCTTCTCTCCTGGCTAATTCTGCTCTCTTAGCTATATTCTGTGGATGTAATTAAGTAAGCTTAGTTTAGGTTCACAATGCACCATATGACGTGGACTTGCTATAATTAGACTCCTGGAAAGAGCTTTATCTAAGACAGTGAGCTTACACATGACATTTCACTTTTCAGTGGAGGAGAGGCCAGATATAGTTTGTAGACAGTTCTCCTTCCAAAAGTTCCTGACTGAGGTCTTGTGCCACAGTATTTTAGCATTACCTTATGTCTCACGGTGGTAATGATTGCAGAGATGTTGATGTTGAGGGAGGAGGTCTCTGCCTACACTAGTTTCCTTGGCCTAGATTTCATAAAATGTTCCTTTTAGTCTAACTGTGGTTGTCTTTTTACAGTATGTGTGCCTGACATACTGGCAAGCAATTTTAGTCTTTAGAAGTGCGTTCCATCAATCCCAGAGAGAAAACCTCTCAAGCACGCCCAACACGTCTCTGACATTTTTGGGGAAATCAACCCAATTTGCCTGGCAGATTGCATTTTATCTTTTTCTTAACCGTCCCAATCATTGTAGTCCGTTTTGCCTGGGGTATGGCGCCTCCTTGCCATCACTTACCTGAACTCCTTATCTGTTTTCTTCCCCTGGAAGCAAAATTGAAACAAGCACGGATTAACTCAATGTCACGGCAGCTTTGTCCCTGGGATAATGGGGGACAATGAGCTCTGCAGTGACAGCAGTAAATGATGCCAATTTTCTCACAGAAAGGGAGAATGATAGAATGAGAAAGGAAAGGAAGAGTTTGGGGAGATAGCTTAAGACTCTAATCCAACTTAAGTAAATCAGAACGCTCTGGGTTTTGCTGAGTGTTTGTCCTGTTGAAGTGATTTATATCATCCAATCATTGTGGTGCAGGCAGCGCAAATGCTGACTGAAGATATGTGACAGGCTGGGTTTAAGAAGATTTGGTGAAAAATGTCACATTTCTGTGAAAAGAAAATTTGACATGTTTTGTCTTGCGGGGATAAAAAGTTTGGGTGAGCTTTTCCTTCACTGCTAAATGTGTAGACACTATTCATCCGTACATCCCCAGTCAGCCATAGGCTTCAGTGCTACATGCTAACTTGAGCATTCACCATATCTCTAAATTCTGACTACAAACATGGATGGATTACTGAATGGGCCTAGCAGGCACAGGCTCAAAGGCCTGAAGTGTCAGGGGCCCCTTTGTCCTTCACCTGTGGATGTCACTCAAATTGACATGTGATGAGAATTAAAATGACCACAAAGAGATGCAAAAGAAACTGCAAAGAAACAGGAAAAAACTATAAAGAGGGGCAAAACAACTACAAAAAGACACAAGACGACCAAAAAAGACACAAAATTGGACTCAAAGAGAAAGAAAATGACCCTAAATGGCTAAACATAAACACTGACAAAACAACCAAAACAGGCACTAAGTGACCTTGAAGAGACACAAAATACCTCAGAGAGAAACAAAATTTCCTAAAAAACAAAACAAAACATAAAGAATTACTGCCAGAGACACAAAATGACCCAAAAGAGACACAATATTACCTCAAAGAAACACAAAACAACCAAAAAAAGACAAAACGCAAATTATCACAGAGATACAATTATCTCTCAAATTATTTAAAGTTGTGTCTCAAAGAGAGACAGAATAAAATAACCTCACACAAAACAACCAAAACAGGCACAAAGTGACCTCTATGAGACACAAAATACCTCAGAGAGAAACAAAAAATACTGAAACAAACAAACAATTACTTCAAAGGAGATACAAAGTTTTCCAAAAGAGACACAAAACAACCAAAAAAGACACAAGATGACCTCAAAGAAACATAAATAACCTCAGAAAGAAACACAAATACCTCAAAGACACAAAACAACCAAAACAATGCACAAAATGCAAAAAAAAACAACAAAGAAATGCACAAAATTACCTCAAAGAGACACAAAATATACGAAAAAGACGGGCAGAAAATGACCTCCAAGACACAAAATGACACGTTTTACCTCAAAGACACAAAGAGACGCAAACAACAACAACAAAACAGAGGCAAAACTTCTATGTCTCTGTGTCTCGCCCCTACATAGGAGAGGTAGTGGGACCTTTTGCATGTCTGTGCCCGGGGGTCCACTGTCTCATTATCCGCCCTTGACTCCAGGGTTATCCAATGTAAGTCAAGTGATCTTTTGTAGGATAGTGATACCTCCGCTAAATGTCAAAGTGCCACAACAGCCTTTTGTGGTTGATTTTGAGTCTGATTAAACTTTACATGAGCAAGAGCACAAACACATTCACACCTAAGCATACATCACTGTATGGTTTGCAGATCTCAGTCATTAGCCATGTCCGTCATTATCTAAAACCATGGCATTTTAATTATTGAAATGACATGAATAATTACATAAAATAATTATCAACTCCATGGTGTGTATAACAGTATAGTCTACAGCTCTCCAGGTGACCTTTTCATAGCTGTCAGTCTTGTTATTTTCATCATTTTATGTGAATGTTGTTTATTTCTTATAACTGCCAGTTGTAATCAGAGCACAGGGTATACTTGAAAAGCTCATATATATTCTAAAAAACTATTCACATATTGCTAAGATAATTTAAGATGTTGCAAGCTTAAGTTTAGCATCCATCATTAAAGTTAATGATGTAGACTACTGGTAGTTGGTCAGTATGGAGCATATAAGTAACCAGGTTACTCAGAACAATCCAGTAATCCCAGTTGTGACCATGTTTGTTTCTGCTGTAAAGCTGAACATTTTACCATGGGTGTCTATGGGAACTGACCTGCTTCTGGAGCCAAGTGGCCATAAGAGGAACTACAGCTGTTTGGCACTTAAACGTTGGCTAAGTAACCTGGTGAGTTAACAGAGGTATTGCACACTTAAACATATTTTGTGAGCTGTCAACTACATTATATGACTGTACTGCAATGAAACACATCACATTGGTGTTAATATTGACACCTCTTACCAAATGCACGGAGGTGCAGTGCTTAGCATTGTCGCCTCACAGCGAGAGGGCAAAAGGGTTCCTGGTTCAAACCCAGGGTGGGGGAGCCCTTCTGTGCGGAGTTTGCGTGTTCTCCCAACAGTCCAAAGACATGCAGGGTACTTGGTTACTTGGTGACTCTAAATTGACCGACCTGTCCAGGGGTGTACCCTGCCTCTCGCCCAACAGGATAAGCGGTTATGAAAATGAATTAAGGTATTTCCTGGTTTGGAAATGCATGTCATACTGTTTTGAGTTCACCCTGAACCTTGCATGAACAAAGCTAACATAGAGTCAACCGGATCAAACTTAATAACTTTATTCAATAAGAATGTTAAGCCTCCCCCACTCCCATCCCCCTCCTTGCTGACCTCAGCCACCTGCCCACTTTTTAGCATTTTTACAAATGTCTCTAAATGTCTCTAATGTCTCAAACAGGTTTTCTTTACAGCACAAATATGTCTTCATTTTACACAGTCAAAAGTTAGACTGTGAAAACCCAGTTATTCAAACCTAAGCAACTTTGTATCAATTTCAGTTATACAGTGAATTTGAATTCAAGAATGTATATATGTAAAGATCTTTGTGAAGTCCATGTATTTATGTATGAAGATGATTAGAAACCCAGTCACATGGATACAGCACATGGCCAAGACATTGTCTCTCTCCGACACAAATATATCTGAGGAAGTTTGGTTTCTCTGGACTCCTACTCTGGTTGGTTATCAGGTTTCTAATAAACATGATGTTTAGGAAATCAGTTTGAGCTGAAAGCTGACTGTAACCGCGGTAAGTGCATGTAAACACACTGATGGACGAGTGCCATTGCTTCATCAGGAAACAAATGAGTAAACTGGCCATGACACAGTGTGCTCCTTCAGTGGTGTGCTTTTAAATGCTAGAGGTGGTTAAAAATTGGGGAATTTGTACACTTTACTCACAGTAACAGGATCAGTGGTTTGGTCAGGTCAGGTATCCAAACACATAGTGATTCATGTCACGAAGGTCGTACAACACCTCTTATTGATAGCTGTCACATTTGTCTCTGATGAATCTCTAAGATCACCTAAACAAGAAAGAAACACAGTAGGACGAGTTAGTGAAAGGAAGTTACGAACCTGCAAGATGCAGGGCTGTATGAATACAAAATATTAGGAAATTGACATTTCTATGATGAATGATTTTGAATGTTGAAGATTTTCAGCAAAACAAACTGTGGGTCCTTGCAATTTCAAGGCATTAAATACAGAAATAAATGGCATTTGAAATATGAAAAAAAGCCCTTTTTGATTTAATTTGCCTGACCTGACATGCATCTGTTACCAGGAGCACATGGTTGGCCATGACCAAAGTGGAATTAAAACATCAAACATAAAAGCTGCACTTTTAAGTGCAGGAGGGAGCAGGAAAAAAAGGAATTTTGGCATTTGAGTTGGTAATTAAACCCTTCTTGGTCTTTGATTTGAGTTTGTAGAATTTAAGGATGGATAATTGAGTTTGGGGAAATATAAGGATAAAAACATCAGGGTTAGACAGAGACAGATTCAAATGCATGATGTTTTTTAGACAAGGTTTCAAAGGCGTACTCTGAAAAAAACTATAGCTTCATGAAAAGAATGAAAAAAGCTGGTGTGTAATAATACGGCATTAATATATCTCCTCATTAAAATTCTGTGACCGTGTCAGAGCACATGTCCTCCCAAAACCCACCGCTGCGTCTCATCCTAATGGGTGAGGATGAAAAGCACACAGAGAGAAAGGTAGACACAACAAGGTTTCATAATGGTTATTTTGGTGAAAATGGTGTGTTGTGGCTCCAGGCTGCGCCGGCCCAGGTGAATAAACAAACACAATTTTGAAATCTCAGTGCAATTAGTGCTCTCTTTACAAAACAATACATCTTTGTGCTAAAACAAGGCACCTTTTAATGTCTGCATCTGCCAGATGTTAGACTTTGCCAAATGAGATTGTCGGGCTAGAACACTAAATGACACAAAATCCAACTGGTTAATGGAAAAGACTTTGCAGTCTTGTGGCAATGGACAAAAGATACCAAATTAAATAGTGTCAGTGTGATACTGGATTATAAGCACTGTGTCACAGCAGTCTCACATAACTAAAAAGCAGATTGTCTGATCCCTGAAAATGGATGAAATTGGATGGATGAAGTGTTTTGCACTTTCTCCATTAAAACCAACTCGATGTGCAACTCATTTTAAGGATGTATACATAATTTGCATACGTACATGCATACATACATATATATATATATATATATATATATATATATATATATATATATATGTGTGTGTGTGTGTGTGTGTGTGTGTGTGTGTGTATAATTCCCTATTAGAAATGGTCAAATATGCACTATTGAATTTATATTAAAATAATAATTTCAATGATCAAACCAATCAAACGTCAGCTGTTTATCACCAGTTTTCACCACATTATTGCAATGCAGCTTTTAAACCAGAACAATATATTACATTATCTAAAATCTAAGATGATATCTAGTGTCATCATAATATTGATATCATATTGGTATATTGCCCAGCCCTACTTGACACCACTGTCCAGAATTCTCCAACTGGATTGCCATTTTGTTCCCACTTCATATCGACATTTTCTTTAATATCACGGTGCATTTTGCCCTAAACACTTTATAGTGACCAACACACAGTTATCAATGCATCACTGCCGTTTTAAGTTTACAGGACCAGCAGTAGCAGTTGCTAAGGCCACTGTTTACAATGGAAAAGGATGCTCGCTCTGGCACAGGAAAATCACACCTGCAAGGCTCTTATTGGTTTAGTTATATCTCCATCTGGGGAAACATCAATGAAAACCAGATCTTCTTAAATCACTGAAAAAGACCTCAGATGTCCAACAGTAACTCAAAGGTCTGGAACACAGCTAAGATACCCAGGGGTAAGAAAAGAAAGAGCCTTTCTTGACTACAAATTGTCCCAAAATGAGACTTTGAGGCTCTGCTCTATAAATTAAAACAAACTGAATAGGTTGAAAAGCCCACAAGACTAAAATTTGTTCTCTCTGACAAACCATTGCAGTTATGTCATGTGATTTCTGCCTCTGTGACAAGCTGCAGAATATCCTCCCAAAATCCCATTGACAAGCTCTTTCTGCAATGTGGGGTGTTACTAAGCCACAGAGATTTCCTGACTTCCTTGGTTGTAGCGGTTAGCCGTTGCCAAGTACACCTCTGCTTTGATTCTGGCAACACAATATGCTTAACGAGATTCCAGAGCCTGCAAGCGGCGGCTCCACCTACAGCAGCCCGAGTGCCCACTCTGCCTTGTGGTGGGCTTAACATTGTTTGAGTGCAAACGGGCATGAAGCTGTAAAAGTTCAACCAGAATTCAGACAGTTACAATTTCATGCTTTATAATTGAGACAGTGCTGTTGCGTGTCGCGTAGGTCATCACACAGCTGTCACTCTAGATTACGGTTGATGTAACAGAGTGAAACAGTGAAAAAAAAAAGGGTTTCTCAAGCTGCGTGTGGACACGATGTTCCTTTTACACTTTTAGGTGTCTTGCGTTGGTGCTCAGGTTGTTTTTAATGCAGATTCACAGCCTGAAGTTACACAGGGAGATAAGAGACCTTGAAGGTGATGAATATGTAAATCAAGAATCTTCCACCTTAACGTTAGGATACATAAATTCATCTGTTTTTATTTCACACCCAAAACGCGACAATACCTCTGCTGTGGCTGTCAGTTTCTTCATGTAAAATAAGCAGTCTGCATGCTCATAAATGTCAAATACCTCGAATAAGACGTGAGTTACTGAGTGCCTAAAAGGAAAGTAATTAAGCTGTGTAGTCTCTGAACACGTCAAAGTAATCAATCAAGAACGCACTCTGTCATTTATGGACTCTTTAAGGGGTCAATCAAAGCGGATGAAGGAGGCCGATAAATCGTTGAAATTCAAAGTGTTTAAGCTCTGTGCGTCCAGTCTTTACAGTTGGTTAATTACAAGCAAGACCGCACAGCCAACATCCCCTGTCACAGCCTGAATTGTGTTAAGGATTTATTCACATGAATACAGCAGTATAGAGAGTTGCTGAGACACTGTGAGTAACATTTCTACAGTACATACAGTAAGCCAAACACAGATGTGTACACACAGGAAGGTCCACAGCACATTAATGAGGCTGCCATACAAGATACGACGTAGAGCATAAGCTACATAGCAAACACACACACACACACGCACACACATACACACTGTTGCTTCAGATGATAAATTTAAGTCTTGTTAGTCATCTGATCCGAGCCACAGAGAACACATCTGAACCCACACCAAAGCCACAACTAGACTCCTACAAGCAGCGAGCAGACTGCTGTGTTCCTTGAGAATTCGATTATATTTACTCTTCTCGCGCATGAGTCACTGAGAGCAACATGCATTTCAAATAAGCAGGGGAATAGTGGTTGATTAGTGGAACCCAGATCTAAATGTAATTGTTTTCAGGGTGTGTTTTGTAGTGGTTTCTGAACATATACTGAATACTATATATATGAGCCAATAACTTATAATAACACTTTTGCCAAAAACGTTTTGAAGTCATTTAAAGACCTTGTCAGAATTCTTAAAAAATGATAATAACAAATCGATCAAAGGGATCCATATTTATTGATGTTAAAAGCTATTGATCAATCTAATTTTTCAGATTTCTTTAACCAATACCAAGGCGACACCAAATACCAACATTGGCACTGGCCTCAAAAATCCTGTATTAGGCAGGCTGTACTGTCTCACTTGTCAGTGATTATGATAATGAATATGTGCTGTTAAAAGTACTAAACAAGAGTGAATTCACAGCAGCTCTGAGAAAAATTGCGCAAACATCCATGTGTTTCCCCTTTTTGCCAGTTGGCATTAACAGTTAGTCAGCTGTCTTTCGGATCATGAACATCTTTCCGCAATATCTTTTAGCAGTCGGAATCTTTTTGGAAATTATGCACCTTTTTCCAATAAGTCACTCCCATCTCCCATTTGCCAACCCCCTTCTTTCCACACCTCCTTGCCAGATATCAGTAACATTTTTGTGGACCAACTGACCGACCAATTAGGAGTGTAAATCCAAAGTTTTATCAAAATACAATGCTGGATCGATTTTTGTGGAGATGATATTAGTAAATACCTTCAGTGTCTTTTTCTTGATCTGCCTGGCACGAGGCCACTTGCATTGTTTGATTGCTAAAGGCAGTGTGCTTTGACGGGAGTGGCTGCCGCAGTTGGGCAGGGGAATTTCAAAATAAAGGTGTATCTTAAAGATGGCAATAAGTATCAATGTTTTCACTTTGCATTGATAATATTGGATCGCTGATCATATAATTGATATATCAATTCAGATTCTATAGCTCCCTGTTGCAGCTAAAGTCAAACTAATAGTCTACAGCCATGCTGCTGTGTGAGGCTGTACTTGTATATAAAAATGCTTTAAGCTAAATGCTAACTGCTAGCTTATGTTAACATGCTCACAATGACAATGTTTACCATGTTCACCACCTTAATTTAGTTTTTTGATGCTAACATTCGATGATTAGCGCTAAACAATCCAGCAGGCTACAGATAAGGCTGATGGGAATGTCATTACTTATGCTTGTATCTGGTCTTGAACGGACTGAACACATTTTGACCTGATGATGGTGCTAGATGAAGAGGTAAAGGATCATCAACATTTTAACATTAATCCCGAAGAGGGCATGAATGTGTGTATTAAATTCCATGGCAATCTGTTCCACAGCTGCCAAGTTATTCGAAATCAAAAATCAACCTTGTATAGTGCTGGAGGATGAGTCGAGGTATCACCAAAGTCAGTCGGATGTATCCTAAGATACAACGAATTTGGGCAGAAGTGCTAGCATGACTAAATATGGTCAAAATTGATGCAGAAGATGCCAAAATATCCTAACTTTTAGCCCCTAATACAAGTCAAGCTCCAAAACCACCCGATCCTGTGCTTCCCATAATGTAACTTAATATTTTAAATTTAATTCCCCTTGCCTGGCAAACACCCACATTTGTAATGCAGACTTTCTGTTAAAAAATCTCCAAGCCAAAATACCCCGGGTGATGAAACTTGACAAAGCTCCTTCAGAACCAGAGAAGACATCAGACAACTGTTTTCCCAGGCTGAGAAGTACTAACCATGACTACTAAATTGAATTTGACGTGTAAAATCGTTGGAGTGCCTCTTTAACTTTAACTCAACAGAGAGAAAGTTCACAGAATGAGTCATAAGGCCTCGTATTAGTCTGCGGTACACTTGCACAAGCCAACATTTAAGGGCTGAGGAAATCCATAAGTCCTGAGAGTTTCCATTGACTTTGTCCTGTCTTTCACAAAGTCTCAGCACAGCCTACGTACTCTTTCTTACCATTATTACCACCTGGATCTGGATCATCAAAGAGCTGCTGTACTGTCCTTCCAAATCAGATCCAATCTCTCTCTGCAAACAGACCTGTCATAATAACATGACAGGTTGCTGAGTATACCACGACATTATCTATCTGGAGGGATTTGCACATGACACCTGAGCTGCAAATGAGGCGTCTCAAAGACTGAAGGTCAGAGAGAATTCTGCGCACGTCCTTCTGCCCTGCTGTTGGCAATGTTTTGATCCGAGCACTGGGCGGTTGGACCGGGGCTGTCCCTTTGAATGCTAATGAATGATGTCTTCAAAGAAGCAGCGTTCCCTTAAGTCACCTTACACTATTGGGCCTGATGTAAAAGACGACTTCACACAAACAGTACGGTGTGTGCAGACATCAAAGTACTGGCGTTTTGCACAATAGTAACTCTCATCGTTCAACAACACACTGTGAGAGCACATCCTGCATCCTGGCTCAACCCAGTGGTGCGAACATGAAATGTTTAACTTGGGTGTGAATAAAGTAGGAGAAATATATTTTGGAACAAACTTCAGCAAAGTTAGTGAGACAGCGCTGTTACACAGAGACTCGATTTACCTTTCTTCTTTTCGCACTTTTAATCATACACGTACACAAGCACATAAGCTAACACATCGTCTCTCCCACTGAAACTGTTATTTTCACAGACCAACATTGCCATAAATCTTTTAACAATATACCACACTTCTCACACCTTTCTGATGTGCATATATTCAGTGTTACATTGCATTATGCTGTATATGTTCTACGACAGGGCTGACACCTCCTCTGGCTTTCTGAACCTCCTCTGGATTGAACCGACTGTGTTTTTACAACACTGTAGGCTTGGTGCAGGGGAGGTAAACCTGACCTGTTATTGGTTCTTTCTTTAGCTCTGCAGCATCGTTGACACATCTTGTGGATTGCTTCAGTGGGCCTTTGCTACATAATTCATCTGTGCTTGAGCAAAATCTGCTCGAAAGGAATTAGTGTTGCCCTGGCTCAAACCACCAGCCATTTAATCACTATCATGGTGCCTCACAGTCTCACTGCAAGGCCTCCCACCAGATGGATGGAGGGGTGTACTGTAAGCAGCATGTGTGGGTTGTTGGGCTGCCTATTGGTCAGAGATACTTGATATGTATTCCACATATTAAGCAAAATATGTCACATTACATAATGACTGTCATCAAACCATTATTTGGGAGAACAAAAGGCTGCGAAGATATGTGACAAAGGCTCTCCAATCTGGGAGCCCATGCTTTACTCCTGGGGCTGTCCCAGAATGAAATATGCACAGACAACACATTCTCACTCTGACCTCGTCACATATTGACGTGCTTGGCCATAGACTTTCCACGTCCGACAAAAGGTTAGGTTAGGTTCAGGTAAAAAGAGCAGAGTTTGGCTTTAGAAACTTACGGGACATGAACGCGCAAAAGACTCATCCTTGTCTCCTTTGACGCTGCTGGGCGCCGTTAAACTACAACAGCAACTGGCAGCGTATCAAGCCGACGTTAAAGGACGCCTTTTTTCGTTGGTTTCTGACACTGTAAGTCACTGCCTAAGCACCGGATTTCAATGAGTTTGGAGTGAGATCGTGCTCGCAAAGACAGTCTTGGGGACACTTTTATTTTGTCGCCAGCAAGTTAACAAAAACAAGCATACCCAACAACGCAATGCAGGAAGACGAGAAAACATTGTTTATATCAGAGGAATGGCAGTTTGTTTGATGAATGAAGTTAGCATACAGTTAGCAAAAAACTTCAGATGACTAAATTCACAACTTAGATTAATTTTACGAAAACCTTTTTGATTCTTTTGATCAGTGGACCCTTATGGACAAAAGGAATATACATTTAATTAAGGAATGGACACATTGGGACTAAATGACTGCTTTAAAGGGAGGGGGGGTCACCACTTCTTTCATCTCTCTGATGAAAGACCCAGGCCCAGTGTTCTGTTAATCTGAATGACTATACTGTGGTGCTCATGGTTTCCTTAAAGTTAACTGGTGAGAATCTAACTAAGCTTAATATTTAATGTTAAATATTTTGATGCGCAATGATAAGCCACTAACCCCGGATTTCCACTGGATGCGTGTCTGTTGCGGTACAGCAGCGCTGATTATCCGCTGCGTGCTCCGCCTTCCGTCAATACCCACCGGCTGCGTTTGCTGTGCGGAGCGGTGCAGCTCCGCCGGAAGACATCTCGGTGCACTGCCATGATGAATATCTCCTCGTCCACGGTGTCAACGGGGTGAAATGACGTCGAAAAACCTATGACCTGTTGACTTCAGGCCTGCCTCCGCCCATTATGTAGTTTTCAAAGTGTAGTGCAGGGAAATATGATCCGCCGTGAACACTGTGTATCTTATTTTGAAAATTAACCGGATGTTTTATTGTGTTTCTCTGCACGACTTCCTGCTCCGCACGATCTGCTCTGTGCTGAATTGCTGCGTTGTGCTCCGGCGTCCGGCAAAAATAGAAGTGCTGCGTATCTGTTGCGGAGGCCTCCGGACTGCCGGAGCTGAGACGGAGCCGGAACGCAGCACTGCCGGAGCTGGTGGAAACACACACATTGACTAGAATTGAATCTAATCGGCTCCACTGCCGTGCCGGAGCGGAGACGCAACCAACACGCATCTGGTGGAAATTGGGGGTTAGATCTTGAGCAAATCGCCAGTGGTGACCCGGTTGGTTCGAAAAGGTTTTGACATTCTGACAGCCAGTACTTTATTTGCAATCAGACAAAAACCTACTGTTCTGGACTCTGCCTTGTTACTATAAAGTTAAGCCTTTCATTCATATTTTCAAAACGGCATGAGGAAAAGTGAGTGAGTAGCACTAGATTGCAGTTGACACGGTTTTTGCTGCCAGCTTGTCCTCATGCCTTCACAAGCTTCAAAACTGTATTTATCATATGACTTCGGCAATAAGAATTTCATATTCCAAGAGCCAAGAGTTTTATTTAAAATAAAATTAAACCCAAAATTGACCAAAAATCTAGATGTTACTATAAAGCCACTTATATCTATGAATGAGCCATTTCAACATCCAGCTGATCTGAAAATATTTTGTGAAAAAAATGAACTATTATATTAAATGGATGTCTATTAAATTTAAAAGGATTTTTACCCAAGGACAGGTATCTGGTAAAGACGGTAGTTAATTTTTTTGTTCAAATTTAGTTCAAACCAGCACAGAATTTTTGGTGTCTGTTTTAGCACCATTACATCAATAGTAAAGTTAAACATTGCATATCCGTCTCTTATCTATTACAGTATGGCACTCAACGTTGAAACTTTAAACCCATTTGTTTTTTTCTTTTACTTCACTTCTTTCGTCACCTCAGCCTTTGAAGAGCAGAGGTTCTGACACTGCATGATAGAAAAGTAAGTTTGCACGTCTCATAGCGTGCGACTGAGGCATTGTGAAGAGCTGCAACCCAGTGAGAGACCTATAGTGTGTCACAGCGTACTGTTTAACACTCTGACAGGGTGATACATCTGAGAGATGAGTTGGTGTATTTATAGTCTCATTTGCATGCAAGATATATGATGAAGCCGCATACAGTAATTGACTGTGTAAGTTGAGCCCTCCAGTACAGAGCACAAGATGGAATATTTTAGCTCATGACAAGTACACAAGGGGGGGTGGGGGGGGTGCATTATGTATGCAAAAGTAATAACACATTTTGAATTCCAAAATTCTTTGTTGTTGTAAAAATCTGTTTTGGGATGAGGCTTACATAAAGAGCCTCGGCCTGAAGCTCATGTTTGTCTCCTGTCAGGGTGTAATGTACTCGCTTATGCATGCAGGATGTAAATGGTAAGCTAGCTGGATTACATCCAAAACAGACTTCGAAAACAAGCTTAATATGACATCACTTTATCTCGAATCATACAGCCATGCAAAGCCACCGCGCATTATCTTTCCTGTTTACACAAAGCAATGTTTAAAAGATCAACTGACTGTGGATTAGTTTTACACCGTTTCTCCCAAAAATGTGTGTTACATTTATTTCGCTACAACATTTCTGCCTTTTTCTGGTTTTAAACCACAACTTCGAAAGTTCTGGGAAATCCTTCAGTTACATTCACCTCGGCAGAAGGACTATTCATGCACGTAGGTGGTTGTGCCACGGTGACACTGCTCTCCTGTGGCACAGGGTCAGTCCTTGACGACAAAGGATGGCATTTTAAAAGGTCAGCCCATACAGCATGAATACATTGTAACCTGTCTTTCTTATAATGTCTGCACATGGTGCACCATGAGTAGACACACTTTATTTTTCTTTTCCTCCGGCAAACAACCACTGGAGCAAGGCTGTAGATATAATATACAAACCAATGAACAACCACATTACTGTTATGTTGTATTGACTGTTGCATTTGACATAATTCAGAGATGTTTTCAAATCTGATGTGTAATGACATATTTGCTAAATCATAGGGTTAAATCCTGTCATGTTTATGGTTTTAGTGTTTTTGTAACAATGGTGCTAACTTGTAAGCAAAGTTGCCAACGCCTGTGGCCTGATCTCAGTTGCTAAGTGCTTCAGTGTGACAGCCAGCCACCAGACTCTGCTTCCTGTCAGAGTTAATCTCCGATGATAAGGGAAGTTGTCACATTTTGATGCTGACATCGGAAAACACTGAAAACGCCTCATTCAGCACAGTACAACATGGTTTACAAGTGTTCCACAATCTCTTATTTTAATCTCTATTTATTTATTTTTGGCATGTGTAACTGCTGGCTGAAAATTTTCTACTTAATGTCAATCCTGTTTTTGTGGACTTCTAGAGATTAAAGTTTTCACCTCTCTGCACTGAAGTAGAAGTGTACTCAGGGTGTAGTCAAAGCACCTTCACATCTTAAACTCATAACCACACCCACTAGTGATCAAAAGACCTCAAACACACAACCAAAAAGGGTCAGTGGTTGGTTTTGGTGTACAATTAATTAGGTACAAGCAAATGTTTCTGGACACTCGATACTCCAACTTCCTCCCCACAGTCCAAAGACATGCAGGTTCATTGGTGACTCTAAACTGACTGTAGGTAGTAACAGGATAGACCCTGTACAGGTCACCAGACTACCACAGGGCTGACACATAGAGACAGTCAACCATTCACGCTCACATTCACACCTAAGGACAATTAGGAGTCACTGATTAACCTGCATGTCTTTGGACTGGCTTGAGTACCAGGAGAAAACCCACGCTGACACAGGGAGAACATGCAAACTCCACACAGAGGGGCTCCGCCACCCTGGGTTCGAATCCCCCATCCTGGGTTCAAACCGGGAACTCTTCTATTCAACAATGTAAACATTACATTTGCTTGAGATTCAGATCTTTATATCTTGTCTTTGCTTTCATAATTTCCTCAAGACTTAGAGATTTGCCTGCCATTTGTAGATAAGTGATTTGTAACCACACACAGGGTGAATGGAGCTGGTCAGTGTGCTTGCCTTATGGAAATGAAAAACCTTTGTATGCCACAACCTTGCATTAGTGTAGGCGTTAAATATATGTCAAAGCTTAAAGTCCTCAAGCGGTGCACGCCACTTCATTTTCTGATGTCTGACAACAAGATGTAGGTTGTGCACTGCGTTCAAAACAGAAAATGGACACAAGGCCGGGGAATCCTTTGTGCTTTCTCTCCTGGCACTCTGCACTGAGGCACATTAGCGGACTCCTGAGCCAATCAGACTGCATACAGTGCAGTACAACAGGGACATAACTGAGGAGAAACAATGAAAGGTTTCAGGCTGTTAGCTATAATGGCTGTACCTCTGACTGTAGTACCTGGTAATTATGTTGTCTTATCTGAGCTGTGTGTGTGACACACAAGATTTTTTTTTTTTTTTTTTTTTTTTTGCCAACACCAGAAAGTATTCTTGGCTGTGAAGTCGTATGGTCATGGACATATTTCAGTGCATCACAAAGCTCACAATACACCCACAATACTGTCTGAAAGCTTTGCATATACCAGGAGACTTACAGAGGGTGATAAAGGCTTATTGTAACCATTCACGTAAGCTAGAATATAATGCATATACTAAGCATTAACTGAAGTTGCTTTACCTGAAATCTTAACTCAGTCACATGACATAACAGGTTTTAACAAATGATTTTTATGAAGGTCTTTTGTACCCATATCAGGGTGTTAATGGGTAACTTTGCTATTTTTGAACCTGGAGTGTATTTTCCAATGTGTTTGTTTAAAAGTAACCAATGAGAACAATTAAAAAAATAATAGTAATAATAATTGGTCTAGTATTGAGCGAGAGGGCTGCAGCTAGCAGCTGCCTAACAGGCTGCAATGTAACCACTCTGGGCAACATGCACTGTCAAGTCATGTCTACTAGAAGTGCTTGTTTTTGCCACTGACAGATTCAGATTATTTAAAATGTCTGACAAGATTATGGAAACGATCCTGACAAAGACGGACCATTTTGTTATAGAATAAGATCCTGTGTTTAATCAGAAACAACCCATAAATTGAGACTGCAAAAGCCACTAGACTCCACTTAATTAAACAGTAATATTATCAGCACTGACATGCTTCTTTCTTGGTTTGTTTTTCTACTGCTCTGACAATCACTAACTCTGGTTTAAGTGCAATAAACCCTTAATTCACTACCATACCATGACTTAGTCATACCAAAAATTAAAAAACAACAACATTGGGCCACAGGAGGAGCCACAGCGATCAGTCGCATTTTAGCCATTTTTAAGCATTTTTCTGTTGTTATAGCGCCACCCAGTTGCCAGTTAGAGTTAAATTTCTCCAGTCACCTTGAGGCGTCCTGTTCTACATATCTATCAAGTTTAGTAAAGATCGATATGGTGGTCGGGCCTAGATAAGGAATTAGCTCTCTAGCGCCCCCATTTTGTTTGATGGGGTCAATAATGGAGGGGTCCCCTCAGATTATGTGTGGTCGTATGCCTACAAAGTTGTGTGGTGATCGGTGAAACCCTTGAGATGTTATACACCTTTATGTGATGAGCCATGACCTCTGCAATATTCATTGCCTTATAGAAGCTCAGTTACCTACTCACCTACTCGCTATCAGTTTGATAACTACGGCAGAATGGTTTTATAGTAAGGGGAGGAGTAAAGGGAGGAGGGCAGGCTTTAGCATGGACGGTTAGTGACGTCATTCGCCTTGGAAAAAGAGTCATTCGCCTCCAATGTAATGTAATCTAAATTCAAATGTAGTAACCAGGTTTCAAGCTGTAGAGGGCACTCCACACCACATTTTTTTAAATAAAATGTAGATTTTCAACAGTTTGCACTAAACTGTCAAGATTTTGAGCAGGATCAGTCAGTAACACTACTATACAACTAGAAACAATAAAAAAAATGGGTTTAGGGTTTAGATACTCTTTAAGTGTTTTTCAAAAAAATTAAAAATGGCGGAAAATCTATATAACTGGAAGTTATGGATTCTTGAGGCAGATTTGTTCCTCACGAGAGGCATCTCTGTGCAAAGTTTCATGTCTCTACGACATACAGGGCATGAGATATGCCCATTCAAAGTTTGCAATTCAATCAGTTGCTATAGCGCCCCCCTTTGGCCAATTGATGTAATATTGCTTCACTCTCATCCTCCCATGACCCTCTACCACTGTGCCAAATTTCACATGGATTGACCAAGACAGTGAGGAGAAAAATGTGGAAAACACAGCCACAGACACACAGACAGAGGTTTCGACATTATACAGTAAGATGGAGTCTGGTGGCTTTGGCGATAGCAATTTCAGTGCTGTTTGTGCAGAATGTAACTGGCTGAATTACAGGTTTATTTCAGCTAAACAAGAGTTGGTCATTGTTAGAACAGTGGAAAGACAGGATGATTTTTGGGAGTTTTGTTTTGTCCCTTTTGACTTTAGTCAAAGTCTTGCACTTCGTGCAACCATCCACCTGTCTCCGTCCCTGTAACTCCCATGCAGTATGATCTGTCATTCTGATCTTGAAAAATCAACGTTAAGACTCATTTTATTGTGGAACAGATGGAATATATTTTCATCCAGATGGTTAGAGGAGTCTTTGAGGATTCTGGGAATACCTTCAGAACAGCGGCAAGTGTTGCTAAATGACCTTTAGGGTTTTTCAGAGATTGCCAGCTTTATATCTTATTTATAAAATCAAATAATACATGCTGTGTTGTCTGGCACAAACAAGGGCTAGACAGTCAGGCGTATTTATTTATTATTTAATTACTGTATTTCCTGCCCTGGTAATCATCTCAGATCTCCATGGATGTAACCCATGACCCCCTGTGGGCATTTTGACCCCCAGGTTTAGAGTAAGATTGGGTTAGATCTTATATTATATAACTGATGGTTAAATAATGAATTAAAAGTATACATATAAGATGTTTCACACACTGCCATCATTAATTTCCTAGTTGGTCGAATGTTTTATCAGCTAGCTTATTAGCTGAATAGCAGATTGCATAATGTTAGCCTGAGTTCACTGAAATAAATCCCCGATCGGTGTCTAAAACAAACTGGCCTGCCGCTGACATGCTGAGGTGCTGCTCTGTCTGTGTCACATCTGATTAACTTCCAGAAAACACATCATAACATATTCAATTAAATATTCACAATGCTGTCAGTCAGTGAAATATGACTGAATAGCTCGGGTTCTCTTTGATAACGCTGATGTTTGTTGATGCCATTCTGCTTGCAGACCGCTGCAAACCAGCTGCTGATGGCAATAACAAGAAAGATCCCAGAAACACCCCCAGAGAGACATGACTGGAGAAACAGGGCCAGCTCCGCATGATGCTCTGATGTGGCGAATGGAAAGTTGCTCCATATTTGCATGAAGGGGGACTGTTGTTGTCTGGCAGTACAATATATGTCATTAGTTAATTAGATGGAGGGGAAAAAAGCACATCAGTCTATCAATAGCTTCTTTGATCAATAAAACATGAAAAGCTTTGTCAGCAATCGCTCACATTCTATAAAAAGAACCGAGGGTTGTTTTTTTTCTTTTCTTTTCTGTTTGATTACTGGAACTGAGAGACTGAATATCCAGTTGTTTTTCTCCACATTTCTGAGTTAATGTGTGCAGATCACTAATATTTTTAATTAAGTCTGAACAATGGCTAAGTGCCTTGTTTTTAATGTCAGTATTAATCATCAGCTATTTTTCTACTGTGGCCTCTTGAAACGATCTTGTTTTTTTTCTCCTTTTTTTTTTTTCTACGAATGATACGGTGCTTCAAGGGTGTCAATATCTCACTGGCAATACTGACGTTTAATGCAGTTCCTTCCAGAGTAGGAGGTTCTATATTGAACAAATCAGTGTTCAGTCTTTGCATCTGTGACACATTGGTGTGTATCCTTGTATCACACTGAGTCTCATTTCACCTGGGATCTCCGACAGTGATGCAGCATACGATGTAATTAAGAGCTTGTCATCTAAATTATCACCTGTTGTTTCGAGCAGTGCTTATGCAATAATCTTTAGCTGCAGAGGATTTTTGTGCATCATTAAACCCGGGCAGTGATTATAGATAATGCTGTATCAGTCTGTAATTCATTTGATGATAACATAATCTTTACATACAGTGCAATTAACACAACTGCGAGTCTGAGAAGAAAATGAAGAAAAAAAAACCAAAAGAAATAAGTGTTATTCTCATTACTGCAGTTAACATAATAAAAAGTCCCATGAAGCTGTTTTGCAGAAGCTTCCCGAGACAGCATGAAATGTCAGTGTACACCCACACTTTACATTGATTGTGCTTCTCCTTGCTGCTTCGGTAAAGAGCTTTTTTCAGGTAAAGATGGATTTCAACATTTCAGATACTGTATTCAAGATCCCTTGCAGAGATACAGAGAGAGAGAGAGAGAGCAGCTTAATGCACCCGTGTCATTTAAGAAAGGGTTTCCTTAGATGGGATTTTACATGCTTACAGTATCTAGAATTCTATGAAGTACATCTAAAAACACAAGCCTTGAGAGGCAAGGTGAAAAAATCAAAATAATACGAGCAATATTGACCAAAACCTACGTTATCTGTTATTATATCCTTTCAAACCCCCTGTCCTGGGTTTGAAAGGAACCCTATTGCTGTGATGCGACAGTGTGAACCACTGCACCACTGTGCTGCCCAGAATGCTTACTATCATGTCACATTTTCTTGTGAACAAAAGTTAGGTCTAACAAACAACCTAAATATTTGCATATTTTTCCTGACAAAACATTTTTAACCTGAATTGTTTATATCCACGTTTGTCTTCTTCCTCCCTGCCTCTCTTAGTGTGTTGAAGCCTTTCTCTGTCCATTACCTCTATAGATCAGTGTGAAACAAATGGCAGGAATAAGGATGGCATGTGTGGCATGTGCGTCCTTGTGCACATGTATCTCCACATAATGGAGGCCTGTACATTGAAAAACTGTTGTATATCGCTGGTCATGTCACCTTCATTATATACACTGCCATGTTCTTGTTATACACTATATTATACCATATAACACCATATTATATTTAATTCTATGTTATTTTGCTGCCAAACCCTGCTCTTTTTTTCTAAACCCAACCATGTGCTTTTATTGCGTAAACCCAACCACCTGGGTTAGTTGCTGAAGGCAAAAGAGCATCAATTTGTGTTTTGCCAACATGGTGCATTGATTTTGTATGCATGTAAACAGTAAAGTTCCTGTGAAAACGGAAGTGTATTTTGAAAGAAGACAATGCATGTAACAGGCATAACTTGACACAGTGTCCCAGAATGTCAACAACCAACACACCCAGGGTACCTTTCACACTGTATCTGGACGTTTAAAGTCCATGACCAAACGTCGATATTTGGCAACGTCAGAATGAGAATGTGTTGATCATTGACTCTTGCACTACATTAACACAAACACTGAGTGCCTTTACCTAATAATATCACGTATTAGCCTGGTGTACACAGTTTACATAGGCATGTTGTCTCTTTATCAGCACCACTCACCTTACCATGCCACTGTCTCCAAATGCTCTGATGGAGTTTCTTATTTCAGTCTATTCTTATATGACTTTATATAATATAGTTCTTTTTTGTATTTATGCTGTAATGTCATTTTCTAATGAAAATGAAAGATGCATAACCCAAAGACTAATGCAAAATTTTACGGCAATCTGACATGTTGTTTTGAAGATGTCTTGCTTTGGACTAAAGCATTTGACAGATAGACCAAATAAACCAATAAATAATTCTTCAGACCCCACCACTTGCTGAACAATCGCCGTCTCAGTGAGAACATCAGAAGCGCATGAATACTATTAAAACACTGAGCACATTTTAATGCGTCACTTTTCACAACTGGGCCAGTTGTAGACGAAAGTTGATAGCACATTAGATTTAACACATTACATAGATTTGAAGTCCCGAGTCATTGCTCTGAGAGAACAAACAGCTGTTCAACCGAAACTGTCAACTCCAGTTACAGTAACTGTTTCAGTGTTTTTACTTTGCCAAAGGAAAAAAACATATCCAACACTTGTGTAGCAATCAGAGTGTACTAGATACATATTCCAGCGTTAAACAAATTTCCATTCATATGTCTTCACAATGAAAAACATAGATGACTCCATTTAAAAGACTGTCTGCAAATACGTCTACCACACAAGGCCTTGGGCTTCCAACAGGCTAAATAGAGAGTGAGACGGAAAGTACAAGTCATAAAACCATAGAAAGCTGAGAGTTTGTGGAGCGCAGCTGGGTTGTTTTTCTCATGGCTCATAGAAAATAGCCCGGCTGCCCTTCTATTCTCAATCAATACTTTTTAATCAAGGCAGGCATTCAGGCGGCTGCCATCTTTTTCATGATGACTGTATGCTGAGAGAACTTTTGCTTCAGCTGTCTGACACTCTCGAATGGGGGTTAACGCTGAGATAATTTTACATTCTGTAAGTGTTTGATGGGATGATGGTTCAGGAGTGATTGTGAGGTGTGGGATAATATGCGCTTATGAGTCAGTGGTTGGGTTTTCTATCTGAAGTATAGAGCAAATTCGAACCAAGTATTCAGAAAATTGGCAAATTTGTGTTTTTTTTCTACTGTTATGCAAATTTTGGGAGTTGGTTCATTGAGATAAGCAGTGGGTGGCACTAATTCTCCAGTCAGGTGGCATTATACCACTGCAGAAGAAGAGGGTGCAAGGAGATGATGTAATTGAAAGAGTGCCAGTAAAACCTCAAACAAAGGAAAAGAATTGATGAATAACAACAAAGAGCACACCGGACAATGGAAATACAAAGTTCTGAACGACTATAATTATAGCTAGGTGCTCTTGGAGGAGTTCTAGTAACAGCTCTGTGTGCGTAGGCCTACACAAGCATGTTAAAAGCCATCCAGAGATGAGAAAGAGAGCTTGGCCTAAGCATTTATGGTATGTCATAAATGTATGTCAGATTTACTTGCTGAATCTGTTTCCTTTGCAATTACAGTAAAACCCCAATTAATAGCCCAGGCTATTATTTGCTTAAATCATTGAAATTGACAGGCCTCTATTAGGTACAGGCATCTCTATGGGACAGGCCTTTAATTCTTAAGAGAGAGAGTGAAGGCAGAGAGAGAGAGAGAGTTACGACACCTGGCATACCAACACAACACCACTTTATCCTGTTAAACAATACTCGCGACTTGGATTAATTTTTATGAAAAACCCTTTTGATTCTTTTGATCTGATGATCTTTATGGACTTGAGGAATATGAATATTTTACAGGATAATCGAGAAATAGACACATCAATTGAGGCAGCCAACAACCTGGTTTAATATATCCAAGAGCTTCTATAAAAAAACAATTGCTTGGTTACCAGACTATGCTTCTAATTTAGACAGGCATTTATTTGTCAAAATGTGCAGCCACACTGGGCTAGTAAAAGGGACGGGGCATTTAATTTGGACCAGGCTTTTATGGTAATCCCATTTACTTGTTTTTGTTAATCCAACTATTTTACCTCCGCCAAGTGTCACAATTTTTTTTTTTTTGCTACGTTTCAAGATGTTTTCAAAGTCTCTTTATTTTGATGAAATTGAAAATGCACAAAACACTAAAAACTAAAAAGATTGGATTTTTAACTGCTCGCTAATTCCTGCTATCAGCCACCACCAGTGGCTCGCACGTGCGGCGTCATGAACAGCTCCTCCGCAAGTCTTCAACAGCCCCTCCCATTGCGGAAGGCCGCCTCGGTCTGTTTAAACTAAAAGCGTTCTGCCAATATGACTACCCTACGAGGCGGAAAATTGGGCACCTCAGATCAACTCACCAATCCGGCTCTGTGTGTCTAAACGCTCGCAGCTTGCCGGCAAAACAGCCCAACATTCGAGGAAAGTGTGGCAGTGTAAAAGGGGCTATTGTCTTGACATGGTACCCAGAACATCAACAACAAATGCACCCATGTTACCTTGAACGTCATACCTGGATGTGGAAATTAAGAATGTGTTGGGATGACAAATCATTTGGCTGCTAGCTCTTGGACTGTTGCTCCAAGTACAGTCTGTACTTCTGCATTTTCGTATTGCTTGCCACCCCTCAAATGTTTTCAGAAACATGTTTTAGCTTACATTTACCTGTGATACAAGATTGTTTGTCACCAGCTAACTACCACTGCAATGTGTCAAATAGGCGACTTCATGTTACATCACCTACCAGTGGGAATGTTTATTCGTCCACTGTGTCGCAGTGCATTCTGACAGTTCTGATTTTCAATCTCTTGGGCGAAAGTTAATGCCACAGTTCTTTGGCACCAATTCAAAAAGTATCTGCATCTTTCTACTGCTTAGACAGCCTAGTTTTATGGAGAGCGCATCTTTCCAGTGGTGATGTATTTCTCCCGACAATAACTAATATAACTGACTGGTTTAATTTCATACCATTTAACATGTCTTCCCTGGTGGCTACGTTTACTTCTTTAGAGCTCGAAACTGTATCATAATTGCATGAATAAAATAAATTGAAAGGCTATTCCTGTATTGAAATTAAATTCAACACTACTTCTCCATGACAACACAGAGCTTTTACATGAGCACATCAACCACACTAAGCCTAATTATGGAGCCACCAGGACATTTTGAGTACATTTCTGTGGAATAACTTCACTGCTCTCCAAAATTTGTAATGTATCAGCACTAAACATTTTGGCAGCCTGTCTGACAAAATAAATGTTTGATGATAATTGTTCATAAGTTTGATGTGTAATTATGCCTGCATAATTGTTTGAGTTTCTCTAGTTCATCTAATCACTTTGCTGCTTTTCCCCCTCTTACTACTCAACACAGTTTTTATCAGTATACTAAGTGTGTTGATGTTGTGGATTGATATCATGACTGTTGAAAAGGTTGCGTGTCAGCAAGGAGGTGATTCCAAAATGATCGAGATGCCTACTTGATCAACACTTAATATTGTTGCTGTGTGTGTGAGCCTTCGTGTGCAGTGCCTCCTGGTGCATGGATGCTGGCGTACACAATTTGGTGACGTGAAACAAATACATTTTCCCAGGTTGCCTGGTAACCAAACTTTCCAGTCTGTGTTTTTAGGAGGATTCAGTGTCCCACCCATGGGATCAATTTTAGGCCCCAAATGCTCTGCAGGAAGTTTTCCAACTAGCCTGGTTAACACATTGAGTCATAAGAAACTGAGGGGGAAGAATGAGCGTGTCAATCTCTGAATTGTAACTCCCAGCTGGATATATCAGGAATGTTTGACGGATACAATATAATATGGTAAGAATTACAGCAGTGCCTGCAGACGTACAGTAAAATGGCTGCAAACAATCACTGGCAGTTACATCTGAATAAAATAAGCTCTAATTTAATTGATATAGCTAATTAAAAAGATGCTACACTCATATACAAATAGCTAATTGTGTCTTAATTTCCATTTCTGGTGTGACTGCAACAAGGCTAACGATCTAGGAATAATGTGTGAACATTCACAAATCAGCATAGAATGGGACTTTCCTTTTCCTCTCATTCTGCTGCCATGGTGTGAATGCAACATTAACAGCCCTTTGACACCAGCATTGAATTTGGTAGAATCACCTAAATTGAATACAGTCTCAGGGGTCAGTATTCTTCCAAGTACATTTGTTCAATCACTTAATGTGTAGTGCAACTTTGGTGACACAGAATTTCTAGCTGTTGACCAACAGCAAGCCATCTTCATAATGCTGTCCTTTGAGGGAATACAACAGACTGGCACTGCATCAATGCCTTGCTTCTGGGGCAAAGAATCGCACCGTCGCACAAGCAAGGAGACAGGGAAATGTGCAAAATGATGCTGTTGACAGTTATGGATAGCTAGCTTGAGTGGGAGGCTGCTGCAGTACAGTATAGCAGCATTAGACTGCCATCTCCAACTAAATCTCGACCTATGTTAGATCAGCAGTTAGCTATTAACAGGTCACTTAATTAAAGACAGCCCTTGGCCTAACACTACCTGGTGATTCAGTCAAATATGTATATCTGTCTAAGCAATATCCGGCCACTGTGTTGGGTCATTGATCCATTTGGACAGGGTAAGACTGAGGGTACATGACAGCGATCAACCCTTAATTTATTGAGGTACAACAAATTTTTAGGTTCAGACAAGGTTGCAAAAACATTATCAGACATCTCTATAAAACACGTGTGTTTGAGAAGAAATAAATACATACAGACATGTCAAAATCACAATCCAAACACCTGTCAAATTGCATTGACATATATGGGATCTTCTGTTTTATAGCCCCCCCAGAAGGTGCACAACCTTGATGTTTTGCAAAGTACCCATATGTGACCGTCTGGTCTATGGAGAGCCAGAGAGTCCGGTATGAAGAAAGCACTCATAGCTATTACCTGTCTTGCACCATTCACTTATATTTCATCTACTTCTGCCAGGGTAGAAACTGCTCCACCAAAAAATGCATGGCTTCCAGGCATTAATGAAAGTTTATGGACAAAAAGGCCAAAATGTCTTAAAATGTCTGAATGTATTGTTCCTTTAGTAAGCAAACGTTTCACTCAGAAAGCTATTATAACAATGATAGTGACTGACTTCCATTAGCATGTCCCAGGTCAGCTGTTAGGAGGTGAAAAAATATAACCTAAATACTCCAAAACCTAATGCCCATGAAAACTACAATGTCATGTATGTTCATTTTCTCTGGCTTACATGGTTGTAATTACTGGCAACAGTATTTGCACTTGCTGAATTTGGAAATCAATGTTTCACGCCAGCCAGCTAACAAGTCTTAACTCCCTCTGTAGCTAACTATACAGGTATAGCTACATGTACCTATACCTGTCTGGTATTTCTTGTGGGGAGTAGCCAGTGGTGCCCCAAGAAATTTCAGTTCAAGGGGCCCTTGAAAATGGCCATACCAGTTGTTCCTAACTTTGGAGCAGGTGTTCATTCAAATATGAAAACCATTAAAAGTCATTGACTAAGTGGATACTGGAGAATTCACAGATATCAGCCAACCAGAACAATTTCAAGCATTTGAGGGCACTGGTTCGCTCATCACAAGTTCTTTCTCCCAGGCATCCACTTGGTTAGCAAGGTTAGCACGTGTACACCATCAGTGACACCATGTGCTTCAGTTCACCTGAGACATCTGCTTCATTTCTTTCTTCCCACCTCCATCCCTCCAGTGTATCTGTATCCATCAAAGAAAACCTCCATGTAACACTTCATTAAATCACAGTCTACTGAAACACAAATAAAAGTATTTCTGGGTAGCAGCACACTGCAGAACCCCAGGCACTGTCTAACCACCCGACGCTTTCCTTGTCTCCACCGTAATGACGCAAGCATGAGAAACAACATGCATGATCACAGGGCTGACTTACAGTTTCATCCACACATGAGAGGCAGGTGAACGCGATTCATAAATCAGACAGCTCCAGGGGTCGCACAGCTAATACACAAGAGTACTTAGACCGTTGAAAGATCATTGAGTAAGAGGCTGATGTGATCCTGCACTCTTTATCCGTGGGGCTTGTGCTACTGTTCATCAACGAGGGTGACAGTTTTGGGACAAGTTCATAAACAGCTGCTGGAGGAGGCTGAGCTATTCAGGGATCTCACCATCCAGACATTTTCTGATCAAAGCTCAGTCAGAAGAGGTGAAAAAATATTTTCCAGCACAGAAGATTCTTTGCTACAGTTTCATCAGCCAGCTTTTATATAATCTGCACGACTGTGGGATGTAGCAGATTTTGTTTGACTGTCAAGTTTGCTTTAGTTCTTTGAACTCAATTTGTTTGGGTAATGTTTAAAGCACATCACATATTTCCCTATATTCTTTTCATAGATCTCTCAGGAAAGGCTTCCAAGCACGCCCACTCTCGAAAGATATCTGCAGAGGAAACAATGCATCTCTGCGTTATTCAAAAAAAAAACGATGGCACATCACTTTCATTGCAGTGGGTCATGTGCGCCACAGTCCTATTTTCTTCCTGTCACAGAAAGTAGGCCTTTTGCTTCTTGACAATATACAGTTTTATTCTGTGTTCAACAGTGCATCCAAGTGGGATTCCACACTACACATGTCCCACCAGCTGATTTATGTTCCAGGCACTGAGCTACTCAGTTGATAAAGAAAGAGAGGGGCCATGAAAAATGACAACCAATACCAGCCTGTCTTGAAGTTACATTAACGTTGGACGATTCTGTAGTGCGCAATTTACATCCAGTGCAACAGTCAGTGGCAACGCAGGAGGCTATACCCTTTACTTAGCATTGAAGTTAGGGTTTGGATGGACATGTAGCACATCAGATTTTAAATACAGGAGACTGTCCTTGTCCCATCAGAGCTTATGTTCACTTTTTCCAACAGTTACTAAAATCTCTCCTGAACCAACTGTATAGCCCCGTTTTCACCAAACACTGTCAGTATGGTACCTTTGGAACCAACATGTAAGGATTACCATATATGCAACTCGCATAACCCAGCCGATATTACTATATATAAATGTGTGAAGATCCACTCATTACTAAAAGTGTATGTCATATAAAAACTAAAGTAATGGTCAAAGTGGTAAAGTGGAATTCAAGGCATGTTGATGGATTCATGTCATCAACTCATGCATTCGGTAACATTACATTAGTTAACGTTCCACCTATAAAGTCGCCGGCAGTCAGCCCATTGAATTAAATTATTTTTTACAACTGCTGCGAAATAAACATTCTTTCATTTTATAGTTACAGTCTTCTAATAAAACTCTCCATGGTACGAATATTAGTTTCATGAGCCTCAAAACCAGCCACAGCTCAGCCCTGAGCAGAGTGACCATCCCGTATTGTCCAGTCAATGAACTGCAGTGTTCACAGCTCCACCTTTTAGCACGAAATCTGTGTGCTAGGTACCCCAACAGAGGGGAGACCAAAAATGGGGATGTACAGAACGTTTCCATTGGTACCATCCACAACTTTTCACAGCGGAAACATAAAAAATGTGTACCGAACTAAACTGAATCATACTGTACTGCTCAGTGGAAACAAGGCCGGTAAGTTGCCTAACCTTCACCATACCGTAGCCAAAGTTTAATAAGCCAGCTCATATGGAATGTATGTAAATTAGGCTGACCAAACGTCCTCTTTTGCCCGGACATGTCCACTTTTCACGTCCTGTCCGGGGTGTCTGGGGGGTGTTTATAAATTGATGATAATGTCCGGTTTTCCTTGTGTGTGTGTGTGTGTGCGTAATCCCCGAGAGGCTGCCTTATCGGTGGGTCTCCAACACTCACAACGAGGAAGCAGCAGACACGAGTGGCGCAGCATTCCAAGATGCCAAAGCGCAAGTGCAGCATCACAGATGAACTGCAGAAAAAATTCCCAACTTACTGTCCCGACCCGGTCGGGATAATATGGGAGGCTGAGTGCACTGTGTATGTGCAAAGCTGGCAAATATGATTCTGTGCCTAATAAAGGTGCTAAAGGGAGCTCAAAGTTGGATTTTCTAATACAGAAGAGGTATTACATTATTTCAGATTATTTATTTATTTGTCCAGTAAGACTTGAAAAGATAGCTATCATTTTACAAGCTGATATTTCTGATACAGAAGAGACATTATTTCTATCATTATTTCATTCCAGAGATTTTACATTCATTTTACATTTATATTTATTTTTGTACAATTGAAACTTGTAAAAAGATTATTATTTTAGGTATTATAAAAGCAAGTTGAGTAACCTCTGAGAAGCCTATCTAAATTTCTGTCTTTGAGAGATATTATTTTGTAATATAACTGAATTTTCTATCCATACATATAAACTTTAAATATATTAAAATTAAAAGGCATCTTTAAGTAAACTGTGAGTATCATTTAAGTAGGCTATCTCGTGGCCGGGCGAGTGTCCTCTTTTTTGGAAATCAAAATATGGTCACCCTAATGTAAATGTAATGGTTTGACCTTGTCACTCTCCAAAGGGAAGCTTAGCATAGCTGGGAATACCCCCCTAGCAGAACATAGACTCTACAGGTAGATGCTTGGGTGATGGGGCATATAGAGCTGATAGCGTAAACTAGCTTGTAAGTTTTAGTTGCCATGCACAGATATTGTAGAAAGAAATCATTTGAAAATATCTTAGCATTTCATGTTAAAAACAATATCAGCTATAATCCATGGTTTTGCAGATTTAACCAATATAAACACTCTGTGTGGTGATCAGACTGCCAAAACACTGGCTATGCTGTTAGCATCCCCTGTGCTTTAATCCAAGGAGTACTTGTACACAGGCACTTTTCAAAGTGAATCTGAATGACATGCTGCCATGCAAATAATGCACGTACCAAAACAAATGTCAGGCTGTGCCATCACAGCTCAAAGAAGCACCCATCGTACACCATCTGACAACTCGAGCTCACCCTTAAACCCTCCAAAATCCATTCAAACATCAAACATCATGTCAGCCTCTCAATAGCAATCACGCTCCCTGAAATAGCTGGATTTTTATTTCATTTGACTTGTTTTTATTTCATTTGACTTGGAATCAACAAAACTAGTACTTGTTAAACTGGTGGCTCGTCATTCAAAAGTAACAGATGTCAACACAGTCATGACTTCAAAAGTAGGAAAATCAAATTGAAAATTGAACATGAAAAATAGTCCATACAACCCTTTAGTCAAATAGCCCCGGCTCATTACAGTGTAATACAATCAGCCCTCAGAGAGTTAGACTTCACTTACTCAATATGTTGAGGAGTGACATATTGAGACCACATCAATATTCCATTGCCTATTATTAAAATTCATATTATGGAGGGGGGGGGGGTGCACACACTGAAAGAAGATCTTTATTTGGCAAATCAATTAGTCTGTGTTTAATGTGATAGACTGAATTTTGTCCTCCTCCAGGCAAGGAGCCTGTTTCTGGATAGACACAAAGCAGCAGGAGAATTAGACATTTCCTCGAGGACTACATCACTGATTGTTGCTATTACTGATATTCACTGATTACTTAGAAATGATGCAGTGATTTTGTTTTTGATGTTAAGACTGTGGTTAAAATATTCCTTATGAATAATCAGCTTTATTCCTGTGAAATGGCCCCCAAATCTCTGAAAACAGTATAAATGAACGCTTTATAAATGTTACAATACTTGTTGATATAGCGTTTCTGAATGGAGTAATGCTTGCATGTAATACACATACAGACCCAGGAAGCATTTAAAGAGGACCTATTAAACTCATTTTCGGGCCTTTGAATTTGATTTCTGGACTCCTATAGAGCAGCTACACACGATTACCTGCACACAAAGCTTTGTAGATCTTCAGGACGCTGTGCCTCTCGCTGCACTGCTTCCTTGTATTTCCTGCATCCCGCGAAAACAATCTGTGTAATTTACTCCACCCCCCGAGCCCACTCCGCTGTGATTGGTCACACTCCCGTTGGAAAACTTACTAAAACTGAGCTTCTATAAGGCAATGAATATTGCGGAGGGCGTGGCTCATCACATAAAGGTGTATAACATGTCAAGGGTTTCACCCATCACCACGCAACTTTGTAGGCGTATGACCACACATAATCTGAGGGGACTCCTCCATTATTGACCCCATCAAACAAAATGGGGGCACTAGAGAGCTAATTTCTTATCTAGGCCTAACTGCCATATCAATTTTTACTAAACTTTGTAGATATGTAGAACAGGACGTCTCAAGGTGACTGGAGAAATTTATCTCTAATTGGCGACTGGGTGGCGCTATAACAACAGAAAAATGCTTAAAAATGGCTAAAATGCGACCGATCGCTGTGGCTCCCCCTGTGGCCCAATGTTTGTTTTTTCTAATTTTTGGTATGACTAAGTCATGGTATGGTATGGCTGTACATAATCACGGAAACTGTCAGTGTGTCATTCTGTCAGTCAGTCATTCTGTCTGTCCCACGTTTTTCTACTCACTGACGTGGTCAATCTATGTGAAACTGCACATAGGCATTGAGGACTGGCATAGGTAGAAGGTGACAAAGCTACCAATGGGTATGGACTAGTAATACAAATATGTAAAGAATTCCACTTGTACTCTTATTTCAAATGCATGATTAAATGGACTTGGCTAACAAAGCAACTTAAAGTAAATACACATTAGGGAATTTAGGTATAGAGATGTTCCTTTCTTTGAAATCCTCTGCGCTGTCCTGGAGATACATTAGTAGATAAATGTGATTTGTTTAATGCAAACTGAAACCAACGTGAAACCTAGTTTAGTAGTTTATATGCCAACACATCACACAGCTCATTGCTTTTATTATTTGGTTAATTAGCACAAGCCTTAGCAATACTGCTCTTTGTCTGTGTCCTCTGCGCCCATGAGCATGATTCAGTGAATGAGTAACAAAGATATCTGAAAATTATTTGGACTATTCAGGAAGATCAGCCAGCATGATGAGGCCAAATCAAATCCTCTGTGAGTCCAGTATAAACTCATTTTCTCATATATTTGAATAAACACCGGCCCACCCTGCCAATGAAACACAATTTACAGTCTGTCTGTGTTTTCACTTGACCCTGCTTGTCCTTCACAGTGCCCTGGGATTCTCAACCTATAAAACAGGTATTATTATCCTCAGCTAGTGACGTAATTTGGCGGAATATTCTACAAGGACCCTGTGCCTGGCATCGGTCCTAAGGGGAATGTCACGGCCCTAACCTCATCTCCAGCTATCATTGGCTCTGTGTTCATATTCACCAGGAAGCAGAACAGAAAGGTGGGAAATCATAGGTGAGGCAGACAGAGGATGAGGGAGGGAAGGAAGGAATAAAGGATGGGAAAGAGCAAGGAATGAAGGGAGGAGGAAAGAGAGGAGAGGAAGGGGGGTCAAAAGAGGGAAAAACAAAAGACGGAAGGAAGGAAGGAAATACGTAATGAGAAGAGAAGGAAAAAAAAGGAAGGAGGGAAGGCAGGAACAGAAGACATACGAAAGAAAGGTATTAGGAAGGAAAGATGGAATTAGGAGGGAGAGGAGGATAAAGGGAAGGGAAGGAACAGAAGACAGAAGGAAGGAAGAAAAAGAGATGGAATAGTGAGGGGAGAAGTGGTGGAACGAGGGTTAGGCAACAAAAGACAGAAAGAAGGACGAAAGGAAGAACAGAAGGAAGGAAGAAAGGGAGGGAGAAGAAAATATGGAATAAGGAGGGAACGGAGAGGAGTAAGGGAAGGAAAAGGGTAAGACAGAAGCAAGCAGGAAGAAAGATGAAATGAGGAGGGGAGGAAGAAGAGGAAGGAGGAGAAGGAAGGAACAAAAAAGGAAGGAAGGACGGACGGATGGAAGGAAGGAAGGGAAGAATGAAAAAGGAAGTAATGGAAAAAAGGAAGGTAGGAAGGAATCAAAGACAGGTGGAAAAGAGGAAACAAAAGATGGGAAGTAGGAACAAAAGGAAGGAAGGAGGGAAAGAGGAAAGGAGTGACAGCAGGAACAGAAGACATAAGAAAGAGGAGAATGAAGAAGGAAAGATGGGAGTGAGGAGAGAAGGGGTAGTAGGAAGAGGAGAAGGAGGGAGGTAAGGATCAGAAGAAGGAAAGAAGACAAAGATGGAATGAGGAGGGAAGGAAAGGTGGAAGGAGGACAGAAGGAGAGAAGGGGAGAAGGGATGAAGGAAGTAGGGGAGGGAGAGGAGAGAGGGGGTGCAAAGGTGGAAAAAAACAAAAGAAGGAAGGAAGGAAGGGGGGCGTGAAGGTAAGGAAGAAAAGGCAGAAACAAGGAGGAAGGGAAGATGAAATAAGAAGGGAAGGGAGAGGAGTAAGAGGGGGGGCGCAGAACCAAAAATAGAAAGAAAGAAAAAGAAAGAAAGAAAGAAAGAAAGAAGAAGAAGGAAGAAAGGAGGGGGGGAAGCAGGGAGGGAAATATGAGTAGAGAAGGCAGATGAGGAAGGAGGGAGGAAGAGGGAAGGGAGAAAAGACAGAAGTAAAAGGGAAGAAAAGAACTGAAATAAGGAGGAAGGGGGAGAGAAGGAACAAAAAAAGGAAGGAAGTAAGGAAGGCTGGAGAGATATAAGGGGCTCAGTGAAAGCTGATTCCTTCCTCCCCCCAGCTGCCTGAATATATATGCATAAGGACGGCTGGCCCTCTGTCCTTTGAAATTACTCCTGAAGACAGGAAGAAATAACATTTAGGACTGAAACAAGAAAAGAGGTATTGACAGACTAATCATCTTGGACATTTTAGTTTTAGTTTGTATTTACTCTTCACCCTGAAGCAACTTTGATAAGTCTAATCAGCCCCTAGTGGGATCCCAACACTGATCGACTCCATATGCCTCACGCCCTGACGCTGACACGCGTAGGCTGAGGAATTACACAGGAAACACGATCCTGTCACGACAACTTTGCAGGACTGACACTTTAAAAGCTTTTCGAAAGTGATGTCAACATTCATATAAAACAGGCAGCCATCCAGGCGATCACCTTGTTTTTTTGTTTTTTTTCCATCGCCGTGGCTAAATAACCTGTTAATGCAACACTGCAGTGCGCACGCCGCAGTAGTTGGCAGCACTCAATGAAGGTCGCAAGTGGCTCTCTCTTATGCAATTAACCCAGTTTCTCAGTGAGACGGCAATCTATGGGGAAGCAATTAAAATCCAAATTCTTCCCAGTGTGCGGACTTCACAGAGGAAAAAAAACCTTGGACAGACCAACATTTGTTTGGAGGCGTTGATTAACAATTTTCTTTAGATATCTGAATTCTAAAAAAGAAAAGGTTAAAGAAGGAAGGAGGCAATGCAAGGAAAGAAAACAAAATATGCAGGACGGAAGAGTGGATTAAACTAAATGAGACGGAAAGAAGGAGGAAGTGAGAACAGAAGGCGCAAAAGGACATTTGGGAATTGTCACTTGACTCTTTTCTTTCATCTGAACCATGATTTAGCTAAAAATCTATTATTCTGTGTTCGATACTGAAACGATTCTTAATTTATTCCCCAATTATTTGTTCATGAATGCAAGGCAGCTCATGCATAAAATCGTATCAGCTCACTTGACTCCTCTTAAAATAAACACAGCCAATAGAAAAGAAGATGCTCCCTCCATCTATTTATTTGTTCTCGAACCTGACTCTGCTTGTGCGTGTGTGTTGTGTGTAAGCGTACTGTGTACTGACCTTGAATTCGTCCTGCGGGCAACAAACAATCCCAAGTCTTTTCCCCTCCTCCCACAGATGAAGGTTGCAAGGTGAAGTCTCTGTGTGTGCCGAGGAAGAAGTGCTCCACCTCCTCCGTTCACTCTTTCACCTGCAGGAAAACAATGAGGAGAGGCAGAGAGCAGTGATATGAGAAATGGCACAGATGTCAGACATTTGTGTGGCATCTAATCCTTTTATTTTAGAGAAGACAGAACACTGGGTCGGCCCAAACCCTGACTGAGGTCTGGAGTTCGATCCATGCTCTGAGGGTAGCATTGTGTTATAAAAATGTTTGTTTTCTACACTTATTTTTTTTGGTGATTATTGTGATAAATATCTGCGTTTGCTGAGTTTTTTCTGAAAAGAAAAAGGCATAATGTCACACAGGAGGGATTTTAATTCAGCAGAGAGCTTTTATAGATTGGGTTACTAAATCAAAAAGAGCTTTTTCTATAATGCAAACACTCACATACTGTAAATGTACAACAGCAAGCTGTGGGCGTTACATGCTGTAACATTTCCGTTTGTGTGCAGGTTTAACAAATGAGATAAGATGAGTTAATTAGTGAGGTCTGAAGGTGCTGGTTCATATTTTTTTTTTCTTTTTAGCGTGGACTGAAGCAGGCAAACCGTTTCCCCTGTTTCTAGCCTTTATGCTAAGCTAAGCTAAATGCCCTCCAACTCCATACTTAATGCACACATCAGATTATTATCGATCTTATCATCCAGTTCTCAGAGAGAAAGCAAAACTATCTTTCCCAAATATTTTCTTTTTAAATGATAGACATTTACAGTGGATGGTATGTAGGGCTGGGTATTCTTACCCTTAAAGTGATGACGATAGAGTACGTTATTTGATTACCCATAATTGGAATGGAGCGGCATGTAGTAAAGCCGTACTTTCAAACCTTTTGCCGGTATCTCGGCACTCTCCACGCTGAGAACGAGCTTTTACCCTTGGGCTGATTATACAGGATGCCCAAATTTAATCTGAACCGTTTTAAAAATTAATTTGTGCTAACCTCCATTAAGATTTTAAATAATGTAGCTTGATGCTTAGGGGTTGTGCTGTGTTTTGCTAATGGTGCTCTGGTGTGTGCCGGTGTTGTGTGCAATGCATGAGTGGCTGATGTGCAATACTGTTGCAGTATGTGTTTTTATGTTTTTTTATGGTGTATGCTTTTCATTTCTTCTGGACTATTACTGTAAGGGAGCAATACATGTGCTGCTCCTGAGTATAGGACAAATTTCCCTATGGGGACAATAAACTATATTGTATTGCATCGTATCGTATCGTTTCGTCCCGTCCCGTATCGTATCGTCTCGTTGCATATTGTATGGTATCATATCGTATTACATCATATCATGCCACCTTGTCTCGTCTCATCCCGTTTCATCCCGTATCATATTGTACGGTACCGTATCATATCGCCTCGTCCCGTACTGTATCATCTCATCTCACCCGTATCGTATTGCATCGTATCATAGTGTCCCATCTTATCCCGCATCATATCATATCGTACCGTATCGTAATGTATCGTATCGTATCACATCGTAAACTGCCAACACTGTCAAATACACCAGGGACAGTTGTCAAAGTCTGCCTGCACACACACTGTCAGGGCTAGCTATTAGCGTCACATGGCTAATGTTACCAAACAGCTACTAACAGTTTAATGACAGCGCTGAGCCGTTTCTAAGCATTATGAGTATGTTGGGACCATTTAGTGGCTTGGTGTTGGATGTTAGCCACTGCTGCGCTGTTATCTTTTGCATTTGCATTAAACTGACTGTTTGGCGGGAAAATAGCGGCTCTGGAGATGGCAGCAACAGAAAGTTTGCTGATCCAGTGGGAAGTGGGAACATTCCAGGATCAGACCCTCTGCGCAAAAAAAAGATTGAAAGCAAGTATTGCTTGACTGGAGACCTTTCGACTGTACTTGGCACTGAGTATCTCTCATGGTGTGACAGCTATCTGGTATGGCATTGTATGTCTGTGAGGGCTTTTCAAGTTCTTTCAAGAGAAAGTTTTGATGTAGAACTATGACTGGTATAACTGAGACAATTTTTCTCGGGAAACATATTGCTTTAGCAGAATAAACCAGCTGTATCTGCACAGCTAAACACCACAAGACTGAGCTGTCCCTTGAAAAAGTGTATTTGAAAAATAATGAAAACAAAACAATGTTAAAAGCTGAGCAACATTGCTGTTTGTCAGGTTTCAGCACAGACAGTACATTTTTGAAAGTACTAAAGGCTTTTTTCAGCCAGAAACCTTTGATCCTGCCATCAGTAAAATGCACCGTGCTTGTGCCTGAATTTCATCTTCTTGGCTGACAGAGGTTTTCTCTCTCATTTTAATTCATCCCGTGTGCCAGTGACCAAACCAACATCTGAAACAGGTTAAATCTATGATATGTACATTGGGATGAGCCAGTTTTTAGTGCTGCACGATCAGTTTGTAGGTTATTTTAATATAGCAGGTGTATTTCTGACATAAGAGTATTTTTGAGTGCACCTTCCATCATCTCACGAGGCTCCTCTAACCTTGGACCCACTGCTGCTCCCCACCATGCTGCCTCACAGGTCATGCATTGAGGTTGCCACATCATAGAGCCTTGGGTCAACATGATAATTGGGGGCGCCTCTTTGTGTCACGCTGACTTTGCAAATCACTTCAACGTGTTTTCGGGGTAGGAGCCTGCAGCGTACATCACTCAGCCACCAGCCAGCTTCACTCGGAGCTAAGTGCTGTGCCAATTATTGCATGACACCGCCATCCATATCTGTTCTCATGGAAATTCATAATTTATGACACATCCTCGCTTCTGCCTCCGGGGACCTGAATGCTATTATCCTACTAAAGTGAGATCTGATTGGGCAGCTGCTATCTCACTTGCTTCTTTGAAGTCATTTCTTCAAGTGCCCCTCTATAGCCCCTATAATGTATCATCGTCCAGCAGAACAGATATACGGGGAGCCGGATCAACACCAGTTATCCTTCTCTCAAAATGGCAACTATAGAGTTTGACTGTGAAATAACCCTTCTTTAGAGCACAGCCTTAATGCTGACATATTTGAAACCACATATCTGTTTGTGGTCCAGTTCCTCCGTCCTGTCTATTTTGTAGATGATAAAATGGGTTCGCAAACTGTTCCTGTGCTTAAATAAACTTAGTCCACACACAACAACACACACAATCTCTGTGTTGCATTGCACACATTGCAGTATCATTCGATGGTGAGAAAAGGTTATAACATTAAAAACACATTAAAGGGTAAATTTAGTATTTTTCAACCTGGACCAAATTTCCCCATGTTTTTGTGCCTCAGTGACTCATGGGAACAGCATTTATTAAACTGATCTGACAATTTATGGCGAGTATCCCTATAGAGACAGTTCTTTTTTTTTTCTAAATGGTAAACTAATTTTTTTAAAAAAACAGAAACAGCCCAGACACCACTATCACCAGACCCACCAGACTCCATTTATATAAACAGTAATTTTATCAGTATGAAAACACACTTCATTCGGAGCTGACAGACACAAAATAAAACTCACAAAAAGTGCCTTGGTTCATTTTTCCACTGTTCCAACAACCGCCAGCTCTGGTTTGGTTTAAATAAACCCTAATTCACCCAGTGAGATGTGAAATTATTCTGGCTCTATACACGCTAAAATTACTCTTTACTTACATGGAGTTCGGTGGAATTGGCAAAGGCAATTTGGTGTCGTTTCTCATAGAGGATTTTGCTCTTTAACAAAAAGGGACTCTTTTTAAGCTAAACTTTATTATGACTTGACTTTTCAACCTACCAACTTCATTTAAATAGACTCCTTCAACCTAAAACTTCTATGATTAGCTTGATTTTTTCCCTAAAACTTATAAGCTTGAGTTTTCAACCCACCGTTATTTGCTCACATGAGCCTCTTTTTGTTAGGGGTTGCTTTGCCTTTTACTTATGTTTCCTGTGTCCCCTGTCTCATGTTTGTTTTCAGTCTGTGGCTGAACCCAAGTCTCCACCCTCTGGACTTGCAGACTGAGCCCTCGCGGACTTCAGGCGTACATAATTTGTCTGCGAGCGGGAGTCTGCAGCATTATAAAAGGAGCTAATGGACATGCTTGGAGTGTGTTTCACTCGTTTCCGTGGGAACATTTGAGAGACTATCATGTATAACTGTGATCACTGCAGCACTCGCCTATGTGATCAGATTGCACAGCTTTTATAGGCTATAGGCTGCAATATCAAAAATGCATATTGATTATCTACTTCTACATATATCTGTATCAAGATGTTGTTGAATTTTATATCTGGCCTACATTATTCAAGAATCGTTTTAATATTACAATTTATAATAAGTTTATGGGGTTTTGTGCGCGTGTGTGTGTTTTCTGTCAGCAATTTGGAAAAATTAAAACGTCACGTCCGTATTGCAATGAATTGTGGGTATTTAAACTAGTGAAATCTGCTAAGGTCTGCACCCCTAGCGGACTCTCTGGAAGTCCACAGAAAGTCCACTTGAGGCCCCTTGTAGACTGAATGAATTGTGGATTTGGACAGCCCTAAGTACTCCCGGACTTCCTGTGAACGCGCCAGTAAAATCCAGTGAAGTGCGGACATTTGGATTCAGCCTGTCTCTGTGTGTCTGTTGGGCTTGGCCTCCTGGTTCCTTCCTCCTGAGTCTCAGCAGCTGCCGAACCTGCATACCTGAACCTGACGATTGTTCAGTCTCCTCTGCGGTACAGATGTCAAGGCCAACTTCTAAGTTTTTTTGACACCTTGTCTCTTCTTGCTTTTTGGACCTCAATTCACCACGCCTGCTTCCACTATAACCATTTATGTCCAGCCTCGTCTTCTGCCTCTGTGTTTGGACTGCTCGGTCTTCAGCCCTTCTGCCTGCTCTGCTTCACCATTCCCATCCCACCTGAGCCATCATTTCACTCAAGCTTTCAGCTCCACATCTTCAAACTACAATAAAGTGTCTTTAACCATTCACAGTTTCCTGGTTGTGTTTGCTTTTGGGTCCTAAGTTGAACGGTCACAGCACTTTTCTTTCAAATCAAGTGTGTTTAAATCCATCAGGCAATGCTAATAAAAAAAAAAAGATGTGATATGGTATGAGTCATTACATCCCTACAGCTTTGTCAGCTATAGCACGGTCAGGTTAACAAGGAATATTACATGTTTTGATGTGTCATTGATTAACATGTGAGTCAGCAGTTGGTTGTAATATAATGAATCATACTGGCAAGCTTCCAAATAAGCTATGCTATACATTATCTCTGTCTTGTAGCTCCTTATAGAGCTGCCTCAGTGGTAGATTTCATGCCTCTCTCTAACAGAAAAACAGTTTGAGTGGTGTCAGCAAAGAACGTCATTATGCATCCTCCCTTTCTCCGAAGAACGCGGCGGAGAGATAATGACGTTGAATTTTGCCACCAGATGACCTTGTGTGATTGTTTCACTGCTGAATAAAGAACAGACTGTGTTGTGTGAATCACACGACACCAGGACGTCAAGCTGTAATAAATGGCAATAGTGGTTGTGTGGTACACTTCAGCTTTGGTGGTGTGAAAAAGCCGTGTGTCTGCGATTTGGTTTGTTGCACAGGTACCTGAAAAATCAAACTGACAAGCTTTTATGTTGACATCTGTTAAAGAACTTACCTTTTATGCTTTTCTCTGCACCTGCCCATAGTTATTACCTTAGTCAATTGCTCTTGCACTCCGACAATAAACTCACTTGTCAAACCCAGTCCATTTACTTCACAATAACACTTCAATTGAAAATGAAAGTTGCCCCAATGACAAGAATACATGATCTTAACCACAAAAAGATGGCTTTTTACTCATGGACATGGCTCAGAATTCATGCCTTTTGAGGCAACAAGACTGCCCTCAAAAGTTGGACAAAACCAGTTAAGTGCATGGTGACTGAACTGCAAGCCTTGCTCTGAATCCCTGTATGAACCTCTGAAACCCAGCAAGACCAAAAATCACAACATCTGAGGGCGTGTTTGATTTCTCAAGATTTTTATGGTAGGACACAGGCCGTGTCTACTTCTTTATGCATTGGGGACTTAAAATGCATTCGCCCACAAAGATTTCTGCTGGGAACCCGCAGTGGCGAATAAACACATCAGCTTGAGTCCATTCCCCTCTCCCCGTCTCATATTTTCCAGTCTATTGCCTGTCATTCCGCTGCCTCATTTGAGCCTCTCTCCCCTCTTTGCAGGAGATAGTTCTGCAACTCCATTAGCAAAAAGGTTGGCTGAGAAATCTGCAGGATTGCACCAACTCTCAGGGACTTGCCACTTACTAGTTACTCCCAAAGGTGATGCCATAATTCCTTCCTCCCCTACCCTATAAGATACTTGTGAACTTTTAGTGGAAAACTTTGCTGTCAAATGCATTCAATTTCACTTGTCAAACCTGGTCTCTTTCACTTCAGAACAACTTAGGAGGTTAGTCTGTTTGGAAGACTCATCCATTTGAGAACACAGTTGAAAATCTGCATAAAATATTGTTAAGTATTACTTAGCATTTAGCCTTAGACCTCACTTGTGAGAATACATTGGTAGCATAAGGTTCAGTATGCTTGAAACAAACTAGGTCATACAACATGTTGTTGTTCAGCAATAATTTGATGCACACTGGCCTAATTACTCAGAATGTATGCTAAAGCATTATGTATCAGACTATTTCTTCTAGGGACAAAGAGAGACATTCGTTTTTTCTTGCTAATGTATTAACATTCAGCCTGTGCTGAAAGTCTATAAAGTCCACTTCAGCTCCATCCGTATTGGCAGATTTTGATTCGCTGAGATATCCCTCACTTTATATCGTCAGATTAGCTACATTTTTTTTTTATAATTTTAAAGTGTCTGCATCTATATTGCCAGCAGCACAGAGTTGCACTACTACATCAAATGCAGACGGTCAAATTCAAACGAGGAAGTCAGTCTTTAAACTGTGATGGACACAACAAATGGATGGGGTGATAATTTTACGACTGGCCTGCGTTTTCCACTTTTTAAACTGTCCAGGGCATTACTACCAGTGTCACGCCGCCGTGTGCTAACTTGTTGACAAGTCATTTTAATGACGGGAAGGCAGCAGAGAGGAAGCAGATTCCAACACAGCTGTTGGGGTGTGAAGTTCACCGTGTTGAATTTCAGGTGGTTGCTGCCTGCCTGGCTTATCAATTAGTGGGCATCACAGAACCCCAAAGAAGACAAGGTGGAGGAGCTGATAATGTTGGTGTCTGAATACTTGAAGGTACGGCGCTAGCAACTTAAAAGCACAACCAGAAGAAAAACCGGGCCCGAGAAAACATTTCCACCAGACTTCAAATAACTGGCAAATTGTCCAAATATGTAGAAATCTTTGGTAACTTCAGTGATTTCTGTTGTCTTGCTACAACACACAGCTACAAGCTGCTTTCAACCTCTGCCAGTGTTGTGCACAGTGCCCAGCCCCACCTCAGTGTGTGTTGGGGTTGGTTCCGAACTTATCTGACCATCTGAGAACATTGGCAGCTTAATTAGGGGTGGGACTCTCTAGGCACAGCAGGATTCGATTCAATTCTGATTCTGAGGGCAACGATATCAATTATATCGAAACGATTCTCGATTCTAAAACGAGCCAATAAGAAAATGTACACTAGATATTGAAAAACATTATTGTAATACAAATCGGGCCAGTAGTTCAGAGTTTTACTGGCCCCTTGTATATTCTTACTGTCCCAAGTAAAAAGAGAGAGAGAGAGAGAGAGAGAGAGAGAAATGTCTATAAAACTTCATTTCATTTAACTCCATTATACCTCATCATAGTGCATGATGGTATATACAGCAGTCCTCACAGAAGCTGATGTATGATGTCACAGCCTCTGTGTACTCATCTTCTTCTTAGATGACCTCACAACAGGTTTACAGAGCTTTAACTTCTGCCTGTATGAGGGAATCAGGTGGACGGTGTTGTGGCCACAGTGGCCCAGTGTTGTGCAGGGGACGGTGTGATAGGCGTTGTTAACAGTTGTGTAACAGTGATCCAGGATGTTCTTCTCTCTGGTTGGACATTTTATAAACTGTTTGTATTTGGGGAGTCCATGAGTGAGGTTACCTTTGTTAAAGTCGCCAAGGACAGTAAATAAGGAGTCCGCTCCACACACAGTAGCCTACCTCCTGCACGTTGGCCTGCGGTGACATGTAAACACTGACCAGAACGAATGAAGCAAACTCACGGAGGGAGTAAAAGGTTTGCAGCTGATGAAAAAATATTCCAGATCAGGAGAGCAGTGCTGCAGGATCACTGTCACGTCATCACACCAGCCACTGTTAGTGTAAAAACAGATACCTCCACCTTTAGTTTTGCCGGACAGTCCGTGTTACCGTGCACGATCCGCTCAAGAGTTGGAAGCCTGTCAGCTGCAGCGCAGAGTCCGGTATCGATCCACACAGCCACGTCTCCATCAGCAGCTGAAGTTCATCCAGTTTACTGCCCAGCGAACGCACGCTGGAGAGAAATATACCTGCATGGCAGCGGTGTGCGGTGTCCACGTTGGCGGAGACGCACAAGTTTCACTGCAAGAGCAGAGGTGAGGGAACCTTTGGCCAAAAAGCCCAATAAATCCACTGAAGGCTCGAGAAAAATGGGATGAAAATCCGCTGAAGTTGTTCCTCTGACAGAAAAAAAGCCTTACAGACCTGTCAGTCAACTTGCCCGACATACTTTATGCCTGTAACCCTGGATTACATATCCAGCGCATACAAACTGTGGGCCTATGACTTGGTTGAGATGACTACACCCCGCCAGTCTCCTCCGGTCCATCCTCCTCATCCACAAATCTCAACGGGACTCTCTGTCCCTCTTCCACCTCCTTGACATTTCTCCTCCTGTATTTACAAAACTACAACTGCCTATCAGTATCTATGAAATATAAAAATACGAACTATTGCAAAAAAGACGAACATGGCAAAACTACGAACTATGGTGAAAACACGAACACTCAAAAACACGGCATAAAAAACTCAAGACCTCTCAAAAAACCACAAATACTATCATTTACAACACAAAATAAAACTCACCAAAACTCCGCTAAACACCAATAAGTCACTCCAACTTGCACTTTCCTCGCCAGCTGTCACTCTCCTGCTGCGCACCCTTCCCTCCTTCCTTCACATGTGATGACCTCACTACCGTAATATACCCATATCACTAAAAACCCGCTTCTCAGCTTTCAGAATCCATTGGAATTACGTCCATAAATGGTCGAGGAGTTACGGTAATTTGAAAAAATAATATAAAAATAAAAATAAAATGGATTATGAGTTTTCCACATCAAAACAGAATCTCGATGCATCTAAAAGTCATTGTCGCCTCACAGCAAGAGGTTGGAAGGCTCGAACGCCAGGGTGGGGCAGCCCTTCTGTGCATGTTTCCTTTGTGTCAGCGTGGGTTTTCTCAGGGTACTCCGGCTTCCCCCCAGTCCAAAGACATGCAGGTAATTGGTGACTCTAAATTGTAAGGTGTGGATGTGAGTGTGAATGGTTGTCTGTCTCTATGGGACAGCCCTGTAATAGTCTGGCGACCTGTCCAGGGTGTATCCTGCCTTTTGCCCATTGTCAGGCTCAGGCCACTGATTTTCCAAAGGAATGAATGAATAAATGAGCTTCAAATGTTGCATGCACGTCAGGGACAAATTGATAACTTGGTGTTTTCTTTGCATATAATGACATAGCCTACTTAAGCACCACCCATTTTGACAGGGATCTTGATATTCCGCTGAGAAATCCTGTCCAACAGTGCCTACGTATACCACTATGTATTGTGCACAAGATTCTTAATAGCAAACCCTCAGCCCAGTCAGGCTTTGTGAGTGAGCAGTGCCCATTAAGCTCCTTATCACATCTGCCTGCACTTTTTCTCGCCTGACAGTTTTACAGAATAGGAATTGTATGCACGGTTACAATAATGTGGCAACGGCTAATTCCGAGCAGCTGGGAAGCACAGGGGAAACATTTCTGTATGGGCTAAGGGGCCATAGCAGCCATCCACTTTTAGCAATTATACTCCACCAAATGATATATTATTACACTGATGGTAATACAGAAACAAGTTATTAGGTGAAATAAACACTTGTTCCTTTTGAAATTGGGGTCTTAAAGGACATTTTCATGCAGCATACTGTCTCATTCAGCCCTCGGGTATAAAGAAACTCATCTCAGCCACAGTCAGCATTCCCCTACCACCCACTGACGTCAAAATGCACCTGTAAATGGGTGGACTGAAGCAAACTAGGCTGCCACACAACCAGCCACAGCAACAGACGTGCCAACCCCATGACTGGATACAAGATTAACAGTTTGTGAATGGGTCACTCTCAAAAACTTTGGGGGTACTTTAAGAGTGAAATAGAAATGGAAAGAGACACTCTGTTGGCCTTTCAGGTTACCCAACATAAATCATATATGTCTTCCACCTGAAAGCATTATGTCTGAGTCCAAATATATTCCTTCAGTTTCCTGTTGTTTTTTTTTTTTTTTGGCTGAAACAGATACACCTACTTATGGTTTTACTGTGTTCCTGGACATTTCTTAGATCAAAGGCTTGTTTCTCAGGCTGCTGCCATGGAGGCTTTAATACTTGTCTCCACAGCCAGCCGCGCCCATTGATAATGATGCATGCAAGCTTTAATGTGATTTCCATGTTCTGCTTGTCAGCGTTACCTGACAAAAAGCCTGTGGACTCATTTAGATCATGCATACGACAGATCTGTGGAAAGTGTTGCGAGCGTACAGACAGATCACAGCTGCAAGCATTTACTGATAGGTAAATGGAGATTTTTTTTTTTTTTTTTTTTTACTTCCCACAAGTCTAAGCTGAGAGGTTTTGGCAGATTGTGTCTAGTGCAATGCTAAAGGCCATAGTGAACTTGATTTACAACTCTTGATTTAGGAGCAAAGTCTTTGCTCATGGAGCTACTGTTAAGCAAGCCGTGTATTAAGCCTGAGGTGGTTTTAAGAAGTACTTGAGAACTACTCCAATCACTGACTCCACAGACCTCTTGGATCATGGCTCAAAATCTTCTCACAGTCAAGGACCTTGCTTCTATGCACCTATTTGTCACGCTTTAACACAATTTAAAGTAAGAGCGCCTTGAAACGACTGAGAACAATCCAATCAGTTTGTTTTTCATCTCTGACATGATCACTGGAATGCCACTCAGCACATGCCATGGAATGACATTTCTGTCAGCAGGATAAAAAGCACAAGGTGACAAGAAAAAAAAAAAATGAAGTGTTGTGTGCTCCGGCAGTTACTCACAACCTGCAATGAAGTGTCAAGCCACAGGGAACTCTAACCTCTTTGTCCCAGTGTCCCAGTGCACAGCCGGACAATGCACAGAGGAAACAGCAGGAGAATAATGAGGAGGGAAGGCGAGAAAAAAGGTTTTTCTGTTCGATCAAGAGCTGAGGTCAAAGAATTCATTTAAATGGCTTTGCTGCACTGCACAGCCGAGAACAGACACTCCTGCAGGAACGTGCACACACAAATATAAACACATTTACCTCGCTGCTGCTGACTGCTAATGAGTAGCAGTCTGTGCCTGACAGTTGCTGGAGATTCCTACAGCAAAAACACATTCAGCCCATCTCTTAATTTCTTTTTATTTTCATCCATAGCTGATTAACTGACAATGCAACACATCCCTTCTACTCTCAGTTTATCTAATAAGCATATTGTACATGGAATACTGGAGGAACATGCCACCTACACATGTAACATGCCAATAAACATATGTGGGATTCTGAAGCTCTTTCAACGTGTGCAGTTAAATCCCATTTTCATCAACAGAGAGTGTAACATGTGTGGCAACTCATGTCAGCTTCATACTGTTTATTCATAATAATAATAATAATAATAATAATAGAACATAGGCTGCCATCAATGCCTTTCCCCTTCATTTCATTTTATGGTGTGGAGACATGATTGCACACACTGTTTAAGTGGGTAACAAGCTGTGTCATTTTCACATAAATCACCCTCTGATTATCAGTTGTGCTGAGGGGGGAACGTCGGTCTATGCTGAATTGCATGTATTGCTCCATTTTAGTGATATCAGGCAGAATTGTCAACTCATTACACTCTGTTTCCATCTTCAGTCTGACATCGCATCCGCTCTGTGGGGGAGGAGGATTCGATTTTTCCTAGCCGATCACTGGAGACCATCATGTTTGCTTGAATCTAAAGTCACTTTGAATCCACACTGATGCCAACGTACCTGTTTCGCTGGGCTTTGAAGAGTGGAGCAGAGCAAAGTAAAACAAAGCAGGATGTGAGGTGACACTGACAGGACATGTCAATTTGGAACAGCCTCAGCAGCAGGGTCTATCTTGTCTGCTTGCCGTCGTTGTTATTGCTCCTCATTGGTTCCAGTGCACGGCACAACAACGCTTGACAACGCTTGACAACAGCCTGACAACGGTGTTAGTCCCGCCCGTGGTGCTGATTGGCTAATTGAGTCCCATCAGCATTTGTTGCTTGTTTATTATTTAAACCGGGACACTGCTGCTTCGTGTCACAATGCAGGATCAATTAGTAAACTCGCACTCAGTGGAGTGGGCGGTCAAAGGTGTAGACCCAGGCAACCATTTTGGTGGAGTGAGTTTCTTTGAAACTACTACTCAATACAGCTTGAGCACCATCAGTAGCTTTGTTCATAATCTACCAGACATGATTACACTTCACTCACTAAAGCCACTGCTGAGATCTGGGCATGCAGAGTCATCATTAAAAATAGATCTATAGGAGCAAGAATCACCACAGTAAATGTTGGCATTGTAAATTTCTGCAAACACATATGTACTGGAGCTGTTATTAACCCTTTAGGACCTACCATAGAGCAAGTCCGCCGGAGCTTATCTTTACATTTCCACATGCTGTAGTGCCATTTTTGGAGTAGTTTAATATGCTATACATCAATACAACCCTTATATCCCAGATTTTAATAATATGTATGGCCTTATATCCATACTAATGAAATGATACAGAGCAATAAACTACAATAAAATGAATTTTTTTCTCTTTTTATTTTTTACACGTTTTCTAAATACGCGCAAGAAAGTCAGTTCATGCTCACAACTTGATGTCGCTTATTCCAACGCTGGAAGTGCTGTGAATACCCGCAGTCTGGATTCTAATGTTTTTGTTGTATACGCTTTTTACTGGATTTCTACAAACCCATACATGCAAGTAAACAAACAGTGCTCTGGGACACAGTGAATGCATGGTATGTCAGTGTCACTCCTTTGGTTTTATATGCAAAAGGAATTATTGCTCTATCTTATTTGGTTGCAATTCTACCGGCGTTTAAAAATAGACATGCAAATGGAATCGTGGGTGCTCCCGTAGGTTTGTGTTGAAACTTTACAGTTCAATAACGCTGTGGTCAACATTTAGTTACAGGCACAAAAAACACTTGGTTAGGGTTCAGAATAAACTATCATGCTTTGGTTCACAATCCTGGCTGGAAATGGCACCACTGTCTCACTAAAAAACAACTGGTTATATTGTTTGTTGGTCTCAAACTGTGGTCTCCAACTTGGCAGCAGTCTTGCTGAGGTGTCACACCATCTAACATCCCCTCCATCGGGTGACAACAAAGTCAGCTTGTACGCAGGCAATCAAAACAATGTCACTTTAGAAACCTTGACATGATGTTTCTGTGATGTGTGTGTGTGTGTGTGTGTGTGTGTGTGTGTACATATCTGTGGTTTGCCAAAATGTCCAAAACCAACATTTTCTTCTGATGACTAGTCTGGCCAGTGTAGTCAGATCATCCACCATCTTCTTTGGATAAAAAAACAAAAGTGTGTGCACATGTATTGTCACTAATACCTTACTCTACAGGAAAACCTCAAGTTGCACAGTTACGTCTGTGCAGTATGTCTGTAAACTGTGACAGGTGTTTTAAATGGATTAATTAGCTAACAATTTTACCTTCAGCATTTTGTCTTTCAAGTTAGTTTAATGATGTCACTGTATTTCAAGATCTGAAACAAGGGTATGCAACCTGTGGCTCTGGGGCCGTGTGCAGCTCTTTAGACCCTCTCCATTGGCTCCCTGTGGCCTTGACAAAACAACATGAGCGGCCTTTTCCTCTAAATTTTGCTGAACTTCACTAGCGGTGGTTAGCCTGGTGTTTCTCTTGCAAGGCTAGCTATGGATTGCAAACCCACAAAAAAAAAAAAGAAAACGTCTTGCAGGAAAATAAAGGATGTATCAGTGTGTGGGTAGTCCCATTTGCTTTCACCACCAAAGTCAAAGTACTAAAAAATTGGCCCACTGCAGATTTGCCACCTTGTAGTAAATCATATTAATGAATGCTCATTAAGACCTATTTGTGATGTTGATTTAGATTTAATAGGCTGTTACCTTTGTTCAAATATGTTTTGCAGCTCCAGACAGATTTTTTTTGACCAAGACTAGCCATTTAATACTAAGGGTTGCCGACCCTGATCTAGACAAAGATTTGCTCAGTGCAAATGTTATACTACTGGCAGAACTGACCAATATAACCCAAGTTGTGGTAGACTGAAACATTACCAAACCAAGAACATTTGTTTATCGCTGTCAAAAACAGAATGCAGCACCATCACCAGGGTGGCATCTTATTGCTGATTCAGCTTATCAAATGTCATTGCTTTTTGAAAACCCTTATTTAATCTGTTTAGGTTTAGGTTTAACAAGAGCAATGTAATACTAAAGCCTTTTCAAACATCATGTTTGGCTCATTTGCCAATTAGCTAAATGCTACCTAGTTGTTTTGAACATTACTTTTTATGAGTTAAAATACTTAATAAAGGACTTGTTGGCTTAACAATTCCAGGTATTTACTGGGTAAAACAGACCTGTTTATCCGAAGCCAACCCTTAGCTCTACTACTACTGAGCAGTTGTAGTCAGAAACTCTTCCATCATTTCACTTTGATGGTCTCAGTGTTGTTTCATAAATGTATGCGGGCCAGCCTTTCCGACGCTTTCCCCGCGTTCTGAACAATGCTACATCCTTAGCTTACACCCACAGGAACAGAGTAAAGCTGACACTCAACAATTGAGACATACTGTACATTTCATGGTTGTGTGCCTTTTCCTGCACTCATTACTGCGGCACCAAGAATCCATCTGCCTGAGTCCCAATTATAGTCACATTAGCACACAAATGTACATCCAGCAGAAACTGAGAGGGACACATGCAAACATGGGAACAGATCACAATCTCACATGCAAGTCACTTCACTCTTCTCACAGCACACACTTACTGCAACCCAGCCACGCCTGTGCAACACACAGACACAATAATCATAGTGGCCCCTAAGTGCCTGTGACTTTCTCTCCACGTGAGGTTTAAGTCATGTGCCTGGCTCTTCTCATTAAGCTAATTCAAGGCTTTACTCAGTGGCCAGCTTTAAATCCAAAGCTTAAGAACACTATGTAGCACAAAGAGGTAATGAGAGGTGAATCTCTTTTGCAATGCCACGAAAATACTATCCTGGGCCATGCCAAGATCTTAATAAGGCCAGCCTTTACTCACCTAGCATTGCCAGTAAAAGGTGCCAGTGCCCAGCAGCCACCTGTTTATACCCATAGGTGGCTGTGGATAAAAGGAAGGGTGCCTTCTGCTCTCTCTGGTCGGAAGTCAACAGCCTCCCATCGCACTTAATCTGTCCTGCAGAAAGTTCTCATAAATCCACAAGTGGACTTTCTAGGGGAGACTTCGCCATCGCAGAACGGCCTCATCTTCTATATTTCAGCAGTTATTCCTGCAACTATTATATCCAACCGCTGAACGCTGCAGGTGAATAACTGCTCTTTCTTCTTTTTTCTTCTCTCGTGTTTTCACTCGGCTCTTCCTTCAGGCAACCCAAATTGAGCCAAGCTTGGCAGCCAGAAAAGCAATTTGTTAAAGGACTGTGGAGTGCTCTCGTCTAATGTTTCATTAAATTATCCCTATTCACCCGCCTCTAGTCTGTAGTAAAGCCTCTTATGGTGGCACTGGGATTTCGAGCAGCGGGGCCGAGGTCAGTTGCAATCTGATATTTCTTTCCGCGGATTGAGAATGTTACGGAGCCACTCCAGCTGGGGTTGTAAGGGTCAAGGCTTTGTTTTTGCCATCATACGTGACACCCTGTCCTTCCAGCTGCCCAGTAGAGGCTAACACCGACAATTAGGGAGCTGATAGCAACATGAGCAACACAGCATGCTTGTCTTTGTTATTTCACACATCAGTGTTTTGCCGTACATAATTATTTTCACGGTTGTTATTAGGCTCCTAAGAAGCTCATTAATTTTCATGCACATACACTGTTACGCTCTCACATATTCTCACAGACACCAAATACACACACAAACACAAACACAGAGTGAGGAACTTCAACTATTTACCTCCCCTGGATTTAAACCACTCCACATTATCTCATTCCAATTAAAGTGACACCTTTATGATGAACTTAAACCAATGCCCTGCACCTAACCCCTAATATGCAATATGTGTTTTCAAAGGCAACATGTCACACAACATATGCTGCTGAGGTTAGCAATAGCTGCCTTTATGTTGGCCCTGAGAAGCTCAATGCCCTGCAAAAAGACACATTCATCAACTTGACAACACACGCGCAGCATTTAAAAAAACATTCTCCAACTTTTTGGACACATATTACAACATACATCTATCTCAAAGTGAGTGTCACCAAGTTTTACATTATCGCAGAAACACAAAAACACAACATAAAAGCCAGCAGCCCCCAACCCCGACATTCACCAACTCCACGACACACAAAAACATCAGGTTGATGATGACACATGTGCAGCATTAAGAAAACATTAACCAACAAGAAAACGTACATTTGACAACACACAAAAACATCAACTTGACAACACACCAATACGTCTGTTCGATGATGACACATGCATGGTATTTAGAAAGCATCAACTTGAAGGCAAATATAAACACCAGTTTGACGACACACACATAAACATCAAAAACATCAAAAACATCGACTTGAGGACACACGAAAACATCAGTTTGATGATGACACGTGCAGCATTTAGAAAACATTCACCAACTTCATGACACGGGGAATCATCAAGTTGACAACACATGCGCAGCATTTAGAGAGCTGCAAGGAGCTGACAACACATCAAAAACTGTTTCCAGGGGTCATTAAAAAGTGATGCACACAGCTGGGGAACACAGGTTGCTGGCACGGTTTTTGGATTATGAAGTTACTGTAGTCAGCTTTCTTTTATATTGTCCAATTAACTTAAAATATAGGGAGTTTTTTGTGTGTGGCTTTTTTAAAACACATTGCATGATTGAGATATGATTTCTGCTGTTAGCATTAAGTTAGCATTAGGTTCTTTTTTTATTATCAACCTTTCTGACAAAATGCAAACAATGAATTGTGAAACAGGTTATCGTTATGACAGCTGGTTACTAGTTAGATAACTTTGCCATTTGCTTTGATTTGGAAGGCTAATAATGAGCAAAAGGCTAATGCTATGATGACAGTAGATTGTGCTATCATATCTGAACCATGGGATTATAATGTCAAAATAAACCAAAAAAAAGTGTTACCACTGAAAAGTTGAGATTCTCCACTTTACCAGACCTTTTAAAGCATGTGGATAGGATTAGCAATTCAAAAGTTATTAAACATTTAAGAACCATAGCTATCTTAAGTTGTGGGCGGCTGTCTCATGCTGTCTCTCAAATCACGTACTTTTGTACTTACACTTAATATTTTGTGTTACTAAGTGCGTTCACACTGGGAAGTATGGAAAAATGCAGTGCACTATGAATACCAGGATGGTGCACTCAAAACGGTCAAGAAGTTGAGTGTGGAACTATGGACACTTCTCGTCCTCAATGGTTGCCATCTTGGCTACATAGCGGAAGGGGAGCGACCACTTTTCAAACTGGAAATAGCAGCCGAGGACTATGCGACTGTGAATGTTGCTGCATTGTACAAATACATGAGTTCTTTGCACTAAGCACCACTATAAGCCAGCACTATGTTTACTGGGTTAATTTAGCAGTCTGTAATGATTTGGTACCACAAACGATAACGCGAATGTTAATGCCAGTTTGTTAACGAGCTAATTTGCAGTTGTCATTTCCGGTAAGTGCACAACAGCCGTGTTTGGTTTGAGACAACACTACTCTGTCGAAATTTGCACACTGTGCCAATAAGTACACAGTGCACACGGTAGAAGTATACTAATGGAAGTTTGTGATTTGAGACACACCATCAGTCTTTGATGGTTCAATTAAATAGCTAACTAGTGTCCGCGAACTTAAGCTAATTTCCTACTAGCAAGGTAGCTCATGAACGTTAATGTTTATTGTCTGTCTCTTGCTTTTGGTGATGCTAATACTAGTTAGATTACTTTGCCGATAGCACTAAACATTTGCTTGAATCGGAAGGCTAATAATAAGCAAAAGGCTAAATCTATGATAACAGCAGATCTGCGATGTGCATTGATATCTGAGTCATGGGATTACAATATTAAAATAAAGAAAAAAAGAAAGGAGGTTTCCCAACACCACTGTCAGAAAGTTGACTCCAATGATTTCAAACGCCAAAACTATAGCAACAACAAGCCATTTGCATCACTTTTTAGTTTCCCCTAGAAACACTTTTTGTTATATTGTGAGCTTTTTGCAGCTTACTCTGTGTTCTAAACACTGCTGTGCATGCTGATGTTCTAGTGTGTCTTGAAGTTGATGTTTTCCTGTGAAGTCAAGTTGGCCCAAATACTCATTCATTTGCTGGTGCTTTGTCTATTTGCAGTGCACTGGGCTCTCGGGGCCACTGTACGCCTGCCCTCTGTGTTGCACGGTTGCTCCAACAAGGCAGAGCCGTTAGCTACTATAAAGGCTCTAAAGCTGCTATTTCTAACATAGCTGTAGTGTGTCCTCAGGCAGTTGATGGTGTTTCCTACTGTTTGCTTAACAAAAACAGAAAAAATGCTTCTCTGAGGCCTAAGGCAAAGTGATATCTCAGAGGGGAAAAGCACATACTGAACCATGTTCCTACAACATTATGCCCGAATCACGTTTAACTCTCAGATTTATATATGCTGCTTACCACCTGCACGTATATTCCACGGGACTCATGTTGAGTCCTGCAACTCAAATGTGTTTAAATGTGATCACTTTGTGTTGCATTAAACATTTTTACAGCTGATTTACGGATAAAATGTTCTTTTTGCATTAACTTCCTTCGGTAGCAGGCAAACAGCACTCATGTTACAGTACGCATGCAACACTGTCACTCCGATTCATTTTCAATGATTCATGCAGCCGTAATGGATTCTCTCATTTGAAACTAATAACCTTCCATGGCTGAGTAATGAATTCCATGTATGATCCTACATTAGTTTGTGGACTGTCCTGCATGTCTTCACTACTTTGTAAGCTCTGGAAGTAGGTACCACGCCCTCTTGCCCTCTTGCCCTCTTTGTATGTACACAGTGCATGTTTGTGAGCCAATCACTTCAAGCAGCTCAAGTACATTTCACTACCACCCAAACCAATTTAGAGCAAAGAGGGTAGGTGTGATGGCATGTTTCCAAAGAGAGTGCTATTTTTCTTCTGACTACAACCCCACGACAACAATGATTTCCGTTCCAGTTAGTACATGTGTGGTGTGCTAAGAGCCAACTAAACATAATGACGCTTAATTGAAGGACAACAGCAGGCACTTAAGGCTTGCATCACAATCCCACTGCCATTTGTTTCCTCTTATTGACTGTACGATTACACATCACTCTTTTCACCTTCTCCTGTAAACAAGAAGAGAGAGAATAATGTGCACCTGAGTCTGACACAAACGCAACACAGTTAGAACATATTGGCTCTGCGACCTTGAATATCTCTGTGCACATATTGCTGGCATGACCAGACTTACAATCTGTCATTTGCAGGGAACCCTGCTGATCTGCTGCATAAGTTGACAAGGTGACAGTGTTTTACATCGGCAATTGAATGCACATAAATTAAAGCTACGCTATGCAGCTTTACATATCAAGGTACGTCATGTAACAGGGAAACGATTAAGAAACGTGTCATGTGCCGTATGTTTACACGCCATGTTTACATTTATCAGCCATTGCGAGAAGTTTTCTTTTTTCAGGCGGATTTTTTTTCAACCACAGTGACTTGGTTCACCACTTTGGTCAAGACTGAAATGTCCAACAACTGTCAGTTGGATTGTCATCAAATGTTCTACAGACATTCATGGTCCCAAGGGTTGAAGCCTACTGACTCTACACATCCCTCCACTTTGCCACCAGCAGTTTGGTAGTTTGGGCTTTGGTGAAATGTCTTGACATCTGTGAAATGAACTGCCATGAAACTTAAATGAAACATTCATTAAACATTCACGGTCCCTCAGGGTAAGTCCTAATGACTATGATGTTGCCTGATTTTCATCTAGCACCAACTGGTCAGAGTTTTCAGTTAATATCTCAACATCTATGTGATGGCAGAGAATTTTGTACAGACATTCTTGGTTCCCAAACAACAAAATAACTTTGGTAATGCCACCACCATGAGGTTCACATTTGGATTTGAGTAAAAAGTCTCAACAACTACGGAAGGAATTGCCATAGAATATGAACAGACATTCATGTCACCCACCAGATGAACCGTCTTGACTTTGGTGACTACCTGGTTTTCGATTTAGCGCCACTTAGCTTAGTGCATAGCTCAAAGTATGGCGTACCTATATACTTTCATTTAGTTTAGTTATGTTTCTTTGACAATAATTCAAATAAAGCATTAAAAATTACAGATGTATAAGACATTGTCAGGGATAATAAGTCCAAGACTTATTTCCACGTTGGTCCCTGATCCATCCATCAGACCTTCCACCACGCAACATAATGGACACAGCCATTCAACACCAAAGCAGAAGTCGCTCAACCACAACGTGCCACTTCCCAACACAAGAACCCATCTGCAGATATACATGCTAGTAAAAAACGACAATACATATCTGTACATTCTTTTTTAACACACCTGATTTTAAAACAAATACAAAACAAGTTTAGTCTTGTTTAGAAAAGGTATGAGTAAGGCACAAACTGGATCTGTGACGCTGAGTTTCCCAATTAGGAAACAGAAAACAAAGCTCTTTCTGCACACTGGCTGGCTGAACAGATATATAGTCAGCTTAATTTCTGGCCATATGTGTGCTTGGAAAGATAAGGTCGTGGTGGTTTTATTGAATAGCGTTCTTTTGCCTCCTGGCAAAAAAACCCAACAAAGGTCTTAGATGAAAGGCATTCATTAATGCATCATGTTTTCCATTTACTGTTGTTGTTTATTTCTCAACAACACATATTGAGAGATGAATGTGGCCTGATAATGAAAAAAAAGTGCCTGAGAACATAATTGAAAATATTCATGAACAAGTAATGACTTTACCCTTTCTCCCGAGTTGCCTTTTGCCTTTAGCTGTATTGTCTGTTTTTCCTTTGACAGTTTTCTTTGAAAGGCTGCCAAAGTCAAGTGAGACCCGGCAGAGTGCCCTTCAAATCAGACTGCTTCCTTGTATCCTCTGACCTTTTGTCAGTACAGCAGCCATTGCTTATGTATGTGCTTGGCAGGCTGGACACTGCAACAGTTGCTTTGCTCTGTGAAATGAGTCTCACAGTCGAGGAAACTGATGCACATCTGCTATGTGGGCCTTTGAATTTTCTTCTTCTTATTTCCTAACAGCTTTATTTTTTTTTTTTTTAAACTTTTTTTTTTTTTTTTTTTTTTAGAAATGTTGCATCTTCTCTCAAGCTGAGAACACAAATGCTACTGCTTCCAAGAAAACAGACTCTATGAAAAAAATCTCCCCAGACAGTAACTTATGAGCAGTAAAGACTCATCAACATACAGTCCCTAAAGGCCCTAACATACTCAGAAATGCTCATAAGCACCAGTATATTGAATTATAAACTACATCTTTATATTTAAACAGATATTCCTGGCTTGCGGTTGCTTTTAAATGGCACTCGACAAGATGCTTCCCCTCACTTCTCACTCAGCAAAGTGTAAGAATATTTGGCAAATCATATGAACACCGCCCACATGAACAGCATCTGTTGCTACATTTCCCACAGCCACACTGTTTAGCCTCACCAGGCAACCTGGGACTAAGGGAATTTAATTGAATCTATATCGCTCTTGGATTTGCTTAAAGTAAATGGTTGATCAATGATTGACTTTTCTCCCTGAAGAAAGCTGGAGAGGTCTAAATATCAATTGGCACAAGCACAGGAGAACCATACCCAGGAGACATAGTTAAAGTCGGGATTGGTATTACTGCAATTAAGGAGATCATTTGATGGCCTGATGTAAAATCTTTTTTTTTTTTTCCTGATCTAATTCAGACATTTTGTCTGCTGCACTATCTCTGATCTTAACAGTGGTGATAATATCCTGAAGCCTGCATCATAGGCCTGCATAGCTATGTCTTATAGGTTTCTTGATGTGCCTATAATGTTAGAAATAATTTATCCACATCAGGGTCTCCATAACTTTAAATAAATGTACCAATGTAGCCCATATTCTCAGGAGTATCTCAAAGAAGTCTTCAGAAAAAAAAGTTCCTCACAGATTAAAATTGCTTACTCTTGGTATCTAAACAAGGTACACACTTACAAATAGCTTAACCTCCTGAGACCCTGCGTCCTCACATGAGGACTTAACATATTGGGTTTACTGGACCTTATACTTCGATCTGATTAACTTAGACCTATTGTCCTCATTTGTGGATACTTTTTTGTGCCATCTAATGGTAGTAATACACTAATTCATGTAAAAACAAGATGGCAGCCATCTCTGCCAAGTCAGTCTGCGGCTGTTCCCAACACAAAAGTGGAAAAAGTCCAAAACCTGATCACATTTAATGGTTGTAATTTGACCGATTTTAGTTGCAGTAACAACATAAGACACTGTTAATTAGGAAGTAGTTGTTTGAGGACATTGGGACTTTATTATCACTGACAAAATTGTCGTTGTTTTTTTATACTTACTGGGTCCTACTGATCCCAAATAGCTAGGAAAAATTAAAAATGCATACCAACCAAAAGTTCAGGTCTCAGAAGGATGTTGTGTAGATGTGCAGTTTTAACTTTGCTAATCCTGATATAAAGCTACATTTATCAGTACTTTCTTAATTAACAATGAACTGCTAGTTGCTTGTTGTGACCACGTGGCAACCCCCGGGGCTGAAAAATGAAGCCATCACAAAGTGCCACAAACTGCTGTTCCTCAAGTGGCAATGGCAAATGGAACATGGGGTGACCACGTTCCATTTTTCAGGTAACTTCGAGATCCAAGAATCCAAGACGGCAAAGGACAAACTCAAGGATTCAAAACAGGAGCTCACAAACTAATGGATGATGTCATGGAGGCTATAACCATTATTTTATACAGTCTATGGTTTCGATGAACTACAGATAAATAACACACAAATCTGCAGCTCCGCTCAGCTCCATGGAACATTTAAGGATCCTTCAGCTCACTGCTTTGCTTTTATTGCCAACTTTACTTTTTAGTTTTTGGTTCACTTTACGCGCTCTCATCAACCTCACTTCCACTCACAGGCAGCTGTTCTCAAAGAAAAACCTCTCTCAAACTGACTACTGCCAGGAGCTGTTGGTGAACATATTGGAGCCTTTAGCAGCTAAAAGGCCAGATATTCCCCCTAGGGAGTTGGTGGAGACCAAAACAGAGCAAACATTCATCTGAAACACAATACCAACTGAATGTGATGTGAAATGTCAGTGCTGTGTTTACAGATTAAGCAGCCCCAAAGTGGCCAAAAAACTAAAAAAAATAAAACAAGAATAATAATAATAATAATAATAATATTGTGTGCAGGTTCAATGTCTACCACCCTTATGTACATTTGTTGCATGGACACAACAAATGACTGAATAAAATATACCAACACTAAGCATGATGAAATATATGGGAAAAAACAGCTGGCCTCCATTTACCATTTGTCTCCACAAATGTATCATCCAAACCCTGATGCATTGGAAATGCGGAGGTATTTTTCATTCAGCTTCTGGATAATTTCCAGCCCTCTCGGCTCATAGCTGTAGCCTTGACATTTGTGTGGTTCTGGGATTAAATTTGAGGAAAGTTGGCCTTTACTCGAATATGGCCTTATAAATCTTAAAGTGTATGAAATCTAATGTGCTTAAGTTTCAAATGCATTATAAGAAACCATGGCGTATAATGGCTGCAGCATGTACCCTTTGGCAGCAGCCTGAGCTGCTACCTACAGTGTGCAGCTTTGAAGTAAAATTACCCATGTGGGTTCGAGTTGTATAATGGCAAAGTATGATATAGTACTGTTGCTGTAAGCACAGACCACACAGACTAATAAACCCTTATATAGATTCAGACACAGTCCCGATTTAATGTACTGTGGTTCTGCTGATTTTAAAGAAACACATATCAGAATTTACTGCTCTCGATTTCACACGTCTTTTTCAGACATTTCTGTGGACTACGTACTTGAGCAATTTTGACAATTTTCGAGTCCTGAGAGCACTAAAACTGCCTTTAAGTCTTTGTTGATCTGCTGTACCACCCTCTGGAGTCATTCCTGATCTACATACATTTTACTTGACCACCTTGGAAAATGGCACTGCAGTCGCAGCTCTTTTAAGCCTTTTGGTTCATTCATGATGGACGTGTGTGTGTGTGTGTGTGTGTGTGTGTGTGTGTGTGTGTGTGTGTGTGTGTGTGTGTGTGTGTGTCCTTTCTCCAGGTCACATTATTCAAGAGCCAAATAAATATTGCCTTCCTGACATCAAGCGTTAGATATCCCAACATTTACCCAACCTAAAAACAATAACCTGTTAGTTGAACTGTTTAATACTTGACCCATCAAAGCTGCTCTATAGTAGTTTCTGTATCTTTTTTTTAGACATGATTTAATGGGTCAACCACAAGGTTCGTGCCAGACTATCATCCAGCTATATCTCTGACCTTTTAATCTTTTATGAGCCTAATTACAGCATGAGATCCTCAGGCAGGGTGCAGTTTGTAAATTCAGCCTGACAATGGAGATTAATTAGGCTCCAATGTATCAGTGGAGCAAGATGCCGGAGGATATCAAGCCTGCCTCTACACTCACTTCTTTTAAATTACTCCTGAAACCGTCCATCCGTTATCTAAGCCCAGTGATACTGCGCAGGGTCACTGGGGGCTGGAGACTACCTCTGCTCAGGTTTGGCAAGAGGTGGAGAACATCGTGGACAGATCAACATTACTGTAACAGGCGCTAACACATGTAGAGAGACATGAATTCACACTCAAAATCAGGCTATATGGAGTATCATATAAACGTAGTCTGCATGTTTTTGGACTGTGGGAAGACATCAGGTTACCTCAGGGAAAGACATGCAGACAAACTCCATACTTAAATGCTTAATAGCATATGTAATGTCATCTTTCGTTGTTATTGTATTTTCTTTGTGGCCATTTTGCTCATCTAATTGTTCCATCTTGTTTGATGGGGACAGAGCGAAGTGACATAAATGAGTTCTGAAGGCACTAATACAATAAGCAGATCCTCCATAATGACCTATCAACATACAATCTCATTAAAACAAACAAATAAAGCAGAAACAAGCTCACCCAAACAAACAAAACGGAAACAAATGTGCCAACATCTCTGTCCTAGAGCTTTACAATATTGAACTCAAAACTTTTAAATTGTTGCGAGTCATCAGCACAAATACAGACTGAATATCAAAACTCATCTGCCCCCCATGTTCTACACCAGGGATACTCAACTTACTTTGCCTGGGGGCCACTTCTGCAAATTACAAGAAGGGCCAGTTAATAAACAAACATTAATAATTAATATCCTCCCCGGGCATTATGGGGGGATAAACAGGCCCTATTTTAATGCTTTTGTATGCACTTTGACATCATATTTACATTCATAGTACAAAAAAGAAAAAAAGATAAAAACAAATCCTAGTGTGAATTATTTTAAATTTTATTATGAATTATAAAATGGTCAGACGGCCACCTAGCGCTGTACTGTGGGCCAGATTTGGTTCATTATCACTGTTCTATACCTTTAACCCCATGGCTACAGTAAGAACAAACAACTAAATGTAAATGAGGAGAGTGTGATCATTATCAGACTTTTTTTTTTTTTCATATTGGCCCTCTCCTAATTTAAACATGAAAAAAAGAAAAGGAAAAAAAAAGAGCAGGGTTTTTCAGGACCTTGGACAGCAACCGAAAGTGAAGCTGCTGTATGAGAGGCCATTAGTGCCTAGTAAAGTCATCTGTCAGCTGGTTTGGATTTGAAACTCTCATTTCCTGCTCAGCTACATACCTACATGATTATATGCCAGTAGAGTAGAGTTTTGCACCCTTATTAAAGATCTACGGAACCAATGTGTCTTAAAGGGGAGCTCCAGGGATTTATCGTTGCATGTCCTATGGGTCAAGCTACAAAAAAAAAACATCTGGATTTTCCACTTCTCATAATGCATTTTGTAATGTACATTTTCACATTTGACACATGCAGTCTCCAAGCACAAATGAAAACAGCCCTGACAGCATCTTTGGAGTTATTTAGACTTGAGCCCCTCCCGAAAGCACAAAAGGACATTTTACAACAGTTTTCACAGCTGAGTACTTCCAATCACAACTCATAAACTGATCATCACATCTAAAGCCTTTCATCCACAGACAAGAATTTTTTTTTCACCTGTTTGTGAAGAACCTAACTTTCAGTCTGACACTCTAATAAACTCCTCCGTCTATCTTTTTTTTTTTTTTCTTAATTCATCCATTATTAAATGTCAGGTTGTATCTCATTAGCTGAGTCTCCAGGACACACAGCAGCTCTGTGTTAGCTGTTTGACACAGAGGGTGCATAAAGGGCAGACAGCTTACTGTCACAACATTGCTATTAAAACATCAGACTCTCAGCTTCTTTTTTTGGTGTCTCAGTTGTGCAAAAAGATAAAAAAAAAAGCTCATATCTAACTCCTTAGTAGTCTTTTTGGCACGATCAAGTCAGTATGGTTGGCGTTTGCTTGAAGTTGTGCAGGCCTATTTATGTGGACAAATTTGTAATTACCAAAAAACATAGATTACATTTTTTTCTTCTATTTTTCTGTTTTCTTTTTTCTTTTATTAAGACAGTCTGGGTATTTGCTATCACAGCTCATGCTGCCGACCCCCTCCTTTGCATCAAACAAGACCAACACAACACAGAGTGGGAACTGGCAGTGACTCAGTAGGGGTTGACATAACTTTCACAAAAGGGACATCAAGTGGGAATCAGTGCTAATGCTAAACTTAGCAAAGCAAGCTCGACGTACTAGCTTCCACTCAGTCAGACAGAGCTAATTAGCCCAGCACGCTATCCTTCACTTTCTGAATGTGACACAAACTTAGCTGCTCAACATGTACTGAACGTTGTAGAGGAATACAAAGTTGCTAACAGTTGCTACTGTTAAGAGGCAAAGTCCCTTTCCTTTGGGTGTTACCCATGGAGCTTGATTCGGGAAAAAAATGGTAGGTTACAATAGTCAATGGCAAGAGATTAATGCACATAAAATAGCTACAGTGTCATTTTCTTTTTTTATAGAGACGGGAGAATTCAAATTTAATTCGAACACAAGTGGTGTTGTAAAGCAATGTTTTGGCAACAGGGTCTGAATGTAAACTATAAACTGTCAGCTGGGTACATTTAATTTACTAGCGAGTCAGACTCATGCAACACATCCACTCAATAGCACTGTTAGCTCACGAGCTCATTCCTTTGTTGCAAAAGCAAACACACCTCTAATCCTGCACACCCTACTGTGGGACTGTGAATCCTTGACTTGACCTCCGCAGTGGAATAAACTGGCAGAAGGGAGAGGAAAGCTTTTTTTTTTCACTTCTCACTTGCATTCCACAAGCACATGTGATCACTCTTGAATTAAACATACACAAGTGAGTTCTTGCAGAGATCCAACAGGCTATACGCCTTACAGACAAATCCCAGTCAGGAGATGTGTGTTTTCCCTCAAGGCTTAGTTTATTCATCCATAATTCCTTTAACCTCAATTAGACATCTGCTGACTATAAGAGAGCACATAAACGATTCTAAACGAGCCAGATTGTCTGCAATAGTTGAATAAAATGCACAGTGTATCTGCCCTTGAGGTCTCCCATTCACTGTGGAACAATGAAAATAAAAAGCTGCGTGGTGCCGGTGCTCCTAGCAGTCCGTAGAGGCTATGTGGCTACATGGAGCATTTCCAAAAACAGTCGGAGCACATCGAGACTATTTTTACTCCCCATTGTATGTGAACGATGCAAGCTGAAGCCTTTCCATCTTGCTGCCTGTCTGTGGGCAAGTAATAACCAAACCAAACTTTGTTTAAAATAGCAGCTACCTCTGAATGTGAAGTTCTGCAGAGGTTAACAGTCCAACTGGGCTAGAATTCAATCCCTTTGTCTCAACTCCTGTTCATCCCTTTTAACCTTTGTGGTAAACGGTCATAGTGCCTCGAACAGATTTGGACTCTTTTGTGCCATTATCTCCAAATGTTAAACTGCTGAGCTGAACTGAGATGACTGAAATGGATGGACCAGATATTACTCCACTGTGCAGAAAAAGAGAAAAGTATTATTGCTGCTTCAGGAGCAGTTGATAATAGTGCACAGTTCCATAAGAAAAAAGGCTTATTTGGGACCATGTTTGCTTTCTATTGCGATCAGTCTTGTCATAAGATATGCCTCTGAGAAATGTTTAGTGTCTGCTTAATTCAACAGTCCCGAATAACAAAAGACCTGTTTCTAAAGTCAATTTTCATATCCAGTGTACCCAAGCACATTGGAGAATGTCATATATTCCAAGCGCTCAATGAGAAAACTGATTCTAAATGTAATTGCTCTGTCCTTCCCTCTTTGAAGGAAGTGATATTAAAAACAACACTCTCAGTCTGTAGCTGTGCCAGCAACTCTGCAAAGCTGTACTTAACTACAGGTTGGGCTGACAGAATGTTATTAGGTTTGAAGGTTTTTGGTAATCAACCAAGGTATGTGACAGATCATGATTTATATTGTGCTAAATGAGAAGCAAGATGATAACGCTCATACAGTGAATCCTGAAGGGAACTATCTGAACTGAATTCCATGGCAATCCATTCAATAGTTGTTGACCATTATTCTGAAATATCAAATGTGAACCTCATGGTAGCACAAGAGGAAAATTCAGGCAATCACCAAATCCATACGACAAATTTCATGGCATATTATCCAATATTTTTTGAGAGTTTAGCCTGGAGAAAAGTGCCCAGTAAGAGTAATGTTATAAGGCAGAACTGCACATGTACAGTATGGAGAGAAGATCCTAACAAACAAAGGTCGTCAGTGAGTACTCACTTAAAGTTAATACAACTGGCTGATGCACAGGTATGTTACAAATCTCTGACTCTTTAATTACCTGCACATCACACAATCAAACAGCTGGTAGAAATAAACCTCTTTAGGTAACTGGATTAAGGGAACGGCATCATGCAGCCTGTTCTTGTGCACTGTTTGTACATATACCTACAAAAAGTAATGCACCACATTTTGTATATACACCCCATAATCATGAGCCAATAAATAAATAATAATAAAGTAATATAAAGACTGAAAGTCCATAGAAGGACGCAGGTTGGGTTGGTGGATGGGTCAAACAACACAGGACTTTCCCCAGGAGACCGCTGTTTGAAATCACGTGAAACCAAGTAAATCTTGAATCATTTAAAGGTCTTTGTCATGTATCTTTTCCGAAACCTAACCTACATAACTTTACATGCTTAATGTTGCATTTACATGGAATCATGGAGACGGTAGAAGGAAAAAAGGATATCATTTTAGTGGAGAGCAGGACGGTATTTAAGTAAGGCCAGTAGAGAATATTGGCAATGGTAACAGTAGATGTCATTGCGATTAAAAGTTGAAATATTTAAACTTTTTGCTGTCCTTTGAGACTGAATTTACAACCAGATGTTAGGTACACATGGAGAAAACACAGGGAATCGGGAATATGTGTTATGCCATTCTTTGTTCATAATACAGAATCACTATTTCAACATATCATCAAATAGGTTTCATTTTACCCTGCTGCCCAGACAGTGTCCGTTTGCTGTCTACCCAATGCCTGATTCCATGTGAATGCCGCAAAACTTAAAGATGCTGAACTGTTTTTCCCCCCTAAACCCAATCAAAGTAACTCTGTTTGCCCAAATCTAACCTACATAACTTCATGTTAGGTTGACAAAATCATTTGTGGGGTGCTAATTGCCTTAATATCAGACAAACTGTTGCATCCGTCTGCTGCATATTTCTTTGATATCGCAACCTTCATACATTGTTGAAATACTCTCTGAAATCTGTATCAAAAGACATGTCCGAGGCTTTGTCCCTGAGCATAAATGATCACAGCATTCAAAAGAACGGATGTTGTGTGAAAAGGAAATGGAATAACTTGAGTCCTTTGTATGTCAAGATGAGCACAGAACAAACACCTGAGGTCCACATCTAGTAAAGGGCTAACACATGGTACCTCCGCGGGTGCTGATGTGATGTCTTAGCTCTGTTAACTATGATACACTGCACACAGCCTGACGGAGCCAGAGGAGATGCAGACAGTCAAACACTGACTCAGATCGAGACTCGGGGTGATGCCTGCTCCCACGGTTCTAGAGGGTCAAAACTATATGAGCTACCACGCTGTAATCTATCGGGGGAGAAGTGTTTGAACAAAACATAACGAGGAAACCATGCTTTCGGAGTAGGCTAACCACAATGCCTGTGAAGTCAAATGGTATAACTATGGGGCTGTTTAACTATATTAATCCATTGAGAAGATTCAACACTGCTCCAAAACCAAATCAACAAGACAGCTGAGCCTTCTCACTGTGGAGATTTAAAATACATTAATAGAAACTGCTAATTTGGATGAGTTATTCACAGTGACGTAAAAGAACAGCATGATATGCAATCATAAGTAGATGCACAGTACATTTTCTGGCACACTGTGCTGTAACAAATGTCTGTCTACAAGCAGGACTGTAAAACTCTTTGTATCTGTGAGAAAGTTAATTACATTTATGCACTGTTTACAGTCAATACTATGTGCTGTATTGCTTTTGGATGATTGTCTTGCTTTCATGCTTCATCTGCTCTTATCCAGCTCAGGTGAACAGGCTTTCAATGACAGTCCATCATCATGACTGGCTGTAACATCAAGAGGTAATGGAAACACTCTGAAGACACCATCCATTCCAGCAAACACTCCAATTTTTACTATCATCCGTAAAAGCCATCCATTGTCAGACTTTCATTTTGTTCTTCCTCCAAGAAAACTCCCATAATTCCCCCGACTCTCGAAGGAAATAAAGAAAACGACAAGAACACATCGTGCTTTGTTTACCAGATCAGCAGAGTTGACAGCTTAGATTGTTTCAAGTCACACTTAACACTTTTTGGATCTTTTTTAATGAAACCAGGCGACCGAAAAATGGCAGACTTAAGTAAAAGGAGGCTTCAGCAGCGGCAGCAGCAGCAGAATGCATGCTGTCACCTGTCAATCAGTGTCAGCTCAGCCAGGATTTCAGGAGATGGTTGAAGGCGTTCGACACGAGAAAGCTAGTTATAGTGGGTTCCTTACTGTCATTTAGCTCTGCTGACAGTTCTTATTTATCCTCCTGTAGTAATCATTATATAATACATATCACAGTTATAAATGGTTTACATTAAAACTGTGAATGTTTTCATTGTTGTTTTTGTTGTATAGTCAGAATATGGGGTGAATGGTTGATGAATGATTTAGTGTTGCATTAAGATGTGATCCTATGTTTAGTAAGTCCTTGTAGAGGTACTAAATATCAAGATTATGAATGCACTAATTAACGAGAGAATAATGACCTTGTTTACTGTATTTATTCAACAGATAGTGCTCTGATTTGTATTTTTTTCTGTGTATAAATACTGTGGAAGAAAAAACATCCATCCATTCAGTGAGGGTCACATACTGTATCGTATGCTGGTTGACACACGAAAACACACACCCAGTAAACAAACGGTGTATGAAGGTCGAGACCACTCGTCTCAAAGCTCCCAGATGCACAGGGATCGTGACCTTCAGCCATTTTAGAAGTTGAGATCTCAAAACCCTATTAACCTATGTCACTCCTCAAGGACTCTGGAATCCTTGGCCAACTTTACTGTCTTTCAGAGGCTGTAGCAGGGTGAGTTTTCAAGTTAGAGTGAAGATACTGGTATATGAAACAAGATGACCTAAGAAATCCAAAGGTACAATGCCATGCCATCTAGTGCCTTGAACTATAACTCTAAGATATGTGAATGAAAATGGGACCTATAAATACCCACACGTCTCCCATTGAGATGTGCTCACTTTATGCTAGTCCCATGAATTCTGGAGCAAATAGAAACATGCAGTTTTTTTGCATGCAGTACAAATGTGGTATATTTGAAAATGTCTGCATACTGGGGTCTCTAAACAGTTTTGGAACTGCATTATTGGGTATGACTGGAGAGCTTGTGGCTTCAATGAGCCCAGTTTTATTCATGTGTGATGTTGTTTGCCCCCATTGGAGTCATTTCATTGTAGTGAGATATCCTTTATTCATTCATTCATTTTCCATAACTGCTTATCCTGTTGGGACCCAACAGACCCTGGACAGGTCGCCAGACAATGGCAGGGCTGACACATAGAGACACCCATTCATGCTCACATTCACACCGACGGGCAACTTTATGATTAACCGAACCTGCATGTCTTTGGACTGTGGGAGGAAGCCGGAGCACCCGGAGACAATCCATGCTAAAACATGGAGAGCATACAAACTCCCCACCCAAGGGTTCAAAACTAGGATGGCGGGGTTCCAGCCAGGACAACAATGCTAATCACTGCACCTCCATGCCGCCTGTAGTGAGATATGACCTAGGATAATCACAGCCTCATTAAACTTTACAACCCGAACTAGAGACTGTGAACATTAAGAAGATGAATGGCTTTCGTAGGTTTATTGACAATAAGGGGATTATGCAGTGGTTCCAGAACAGAAGTGCTCACCAAAAATTGCAATTCTCTACAGACAACTCCAAATGTCAAAAGTTCTGACACCATTTCACAGCATGTTTTTTTCCTGCAGAATTTCCCAAGGCCTGTGTGCCTTAGAGTGGTATTTTGGAGGAATTTCTTTTTCATTTTTATTTATTCTCAAGTGGTTAAAAATACTTAAATTCAGCACCAAATCTCTGTGACAAATGGTATCAACCCCAAAAATTGCTGCACAACTGATGAAGCATAATTGAACATGAGAACGGCCATCAAATACTCCTATCATAATGTTCTAAGCCATTATGCACTCGAAACATTTGAATATGTGCCTGACCAAAACACAATGTTTATTCCAAATGCATGGGTAGAAGCTTGACACACAGTGCCACGCTGCATCTCAAGTTAATCTTCAGGTTCTCAGCCTTAAAGGAGCAATAAGCGAAATTCATCATCTAGATTGAAGGAATTAAAAAATTGCTGTGAAGAACTAGAGGTTTAATTTCATCTGGAGTACAGCATGACCTCACACACCTTCTCTCTGCGTCGATCTCCAGCCCCTTGTTTACAAGCCGGTCCGGCTGCGTTAATGTGGCTAGCTCTTCTTCTCCTGGACAGGTACAACATAAGGTCAAATGTCCGTTTTAATTTGTGTTACAGTAACGTTAGGGACATGTAGCTATGTCGATTCAATTAAATTTAATGTTACAATCGTAGCATGGGTTAATGTCCGGAGCTTGAGTTATTAGCGGCTCTGTCCCAGCAGTGGGTCAGGCGTTACGGTTGTGTTAGGCGAGTAGCCCGGCAGCCCAGCTAACATTTGCAATTAACATTGATGTGATTGAAAGCTCTCGAAGAATAAAATGGCAGTAAGAGCACTAGATAAGAGGACTTTGTTTTGGTTAACCTGCAATTTCCATGGTCAAGAATGAACTTTCATGTGCTACAGAAAAGCATGACATCACCGTTTACCTGTGGTTTATTTCTCAAATCTGCCAGCAAGACACTCTTAAAAACACATGCAACCCATTCTCATTCCCAGGTCATCAAATACTGACACTTTCTCCTTGGCGTCTCAAAGCAACGCACAGGGCATCCTATGCATCCGTGTGACTGACACACAGCTGAAACAGAGACAGTGAAAAGCCGGACAGTTAGCTTCATAATGAGTCATTACACTGACTGGGCAAAGTAGAGGTGTCTCATTCATGACACATCAACTGTTTCCCCGAATTCATTCCTGTTCGTTGCACAAACAGGCAAAGCTTAATGTGATGCAAAGAGTGTTAAAACTGTAACAAGCCTGTTGTGGGAAAATACTCCTCCATAAAAAGCACAAAAGAGGTTTCTTAACAGGCCTACACTTACTGACACATTGAGCTTTATTACTATGCTATTTTTACCTTACTAGTCTGGGGGATGATAACCCCAGTTACAGTCATACACATCCTTGACTGTGTAGATTCCACCCTCATAAACTGTATATTTTCTATGCAGACCCAGGCCTCAGACATTAAAGTTGCATGCTTGTAAGCTGACCCTTTTACTGTGATATCAGCCACCTTCTGACGAAAGCTTCCAGTCAATTCAGCACTTCAAAAAAGATCTCCTCACGGACAGCCGACGTTAAAAACTCTGGCCGGCGCTCACGAAAAAATGAAATAGCTTTCAGAAAATAAAAGCAGGTTATGAGCCTTGCACCTCATTAATGTGTAATGACATGATGTTGACTTGGCACAGCCAAAACAGTGTGGCGCCTCCATTGTTTTTGGTATATGTATTCCCAATCCACAGGGCTTTCTATTATTTATAAAAGCCTACATCCAGACTGCAGAATCTGGCAGCGGATTTGAGTGCTGGGCATGCTGGGAAAAGGACAGATGACACCACTTCGCCGTTGTTGTTGTTGTTGTCAAGCAATCCATTGTACAGTATACTGTTGACATGCTTGATCTCTCTACTGGGGGAGGATGAGTGCTGAGAGACAGTCAGCAGTCTGGTTCATACACTATATTTAGGTATAACGTGTTCTGGCCGTCTGCTTGACGAGCACTTTGAGCTTTCCTCCATCTTCCCTTGCTCGTGGTGACAGAAGTATACTTACATGAATACATCATTATACGCATGGCTCTGTGCAGGTATTGTGTCACTTCATAATGAAAGTGCAGATGAAAGAAATGGGTTTAAATAGGCAACCCTTCTCATTTGAAATATAAGCTACTATATCACATAAAGCTGCTTTCTCCGACTGCATACAAGGTTTTATTTTCCCATACTAGAGGTTTGAATACCAGGTAGCAGGCTGTTCTCATGCACTGTTCGTACCTTTATCTATTGAAAAGAAATATACTAGAATACATAACCCATGCGGTCATGAGCTAGGAAGATGTGTAAGTCCCATATAATGGAAAAAAGTGCAATCACGTGACCAATGCACTGACAAGGGTAATGAAGGAAGGAGTGTAAAGACCGAAAAGGCTGCTTAAGGATGCACGTTGGTGGTGGTAAATGGGTCAAACAAACACAGGACCTTCCCCCAGGAGACCGGTGTGTATGTCCCGTGTGAAACCAAGTGAAATTTGACTTATTTTAAGGTACATCATCACCATGTTTCTTTTCCTAAACCTAACCTACTGAAAATTACTTTCCCAAACCTGAAGACGTCCATATGTCATGTACATTTTGTCATTTGTGGGGTGCTAATTCGTTAGAAATTAGACAATCCATTGTATGAGAATATATTGCAGGTAGCAGGCTGTTCTCTACGGAGCCAAAAGGTCCCCAAAAAAGAAAAAAAAAAATCTCATGAGATACTAACTCGAGCACGAGTATCTCGTCCTCAAATGGCTTGATTTAGTTATCAAAGTTTCATTTTCTTCACAAAACATTTTAGTTCTCTTATAACTGTAGTTTTTTTTTTCTTTTTGGGGGACTTTAAGGGCTCTGTAGTTCTCACAAAGTGTTCGTAAATTTTAATTTGTACATGTCACACAAAGTCATGAGACAAGAGCAAACAAAGAGGCAGTCCTGAGTGGGTACCTCAGGAGGGAGGCAGGGGTGGTAGATGGGTCAGAAAAACAAAGGACTCTCCCCCAAGACCTTCCCTGGGAGAAAGGTGGTTGGTAATGTATAAACTCAAGTCATTTTAAGGTCTGTCCTCACCATTTCATTTTTCCTAAACCAAACCACTGTAACTTTACTTGCTTCTACCTATGCAACTAAACCTTAATTATGTAACTTTATGTTAAGGATGTAACATCATTCGTGGGGCATTTATCCGTAGGATATTATACAAATTGTTGTGTGTGCATTTTTGTAGGCTATAACAAACCGTTCTATGAGAGTATGTTGCAAGAATCCACTTTGATTGCACTAATAGTTTTATCCACTGGATTTCTCACACTAGAGATCCACAGCACCAAGTTTTGACATATATCAAAGACCTGCTGCATGTATAGGAGCTTTGAAAGAAAAAAACAAAACAAAAAAAAAAACCCAGAAAACAAAAAAACAGAATCAAATGAGGTTGCACAGTTATTATCAATGTGAGTATTTGCACATTTATCACCAGGTCTCTAGCTCTCCAAACATTAAACTCTGGGGTCCATGTACCTCTCATTAGTGTGATTTCCTATATCAAAACTAAAATCAAACAACACATTTTGGACCTGAAATTATTTCAATGCCTACGTATTTTTGTAGAATTTGACATTTATTCCTCTACAGGTAAATGCACGATGATGTTACGTTTGTTTCTCTTTTAACTTTATTTTGAGGAATGCCAGATTAGGAGCGCATGGCTTAGGACTTTCATGAGAAAACCTTGCCTGACTGTAAGGATGAAGTCTGCCTTGATTAAGTGATTAGCAGTGTTTCTGAGGTGATATCCAATTTTGGCTAGTCGTAATGGTTATTTTTATATTACGCTACAGTCACTGATCAGCAGCACCAACAGTCACCAACCCCATTGTTTTGATCAGGTTTGTGTCATTAACAGTCCAGGCGACAGCTAATTTCATATATCATATAGGTGCTCATACGACTGGGGAATATGGATTCTCAAGCTCTGGTACTTTGTGGTGTTATGACATTATAGTGTGGTTGTCACCTTAGAACCACTGCAACCAAATCCTAAACATAGCTGCTTCATGTAAGCTTCACTTTACACAAGCCTTCATTTTAATGATTGTGTATTATTTCTACCATTGCTACAGCTTCTTATTCTTCCTCTTGTGAAATCATACATATTTTTATACTTTCTGCTGCTGTAATAATCTGATTTTCCCATCTCGTATACTCTTGATATTGATTAGATATGTAATTGGCTTCTAATTAAAAATGTGCTTCTCTCACGAGTGGATTGGAAAACCCAGCACTAACTGAGCCAGTTGATAATGAGATTTGTAATCCTGGATAACCTCATTAAAGCCAGGTAACCCAAAGGGAACCAGACTAAGTCATTTGCTAAAAGGTTGCAAGCTGCCTCACCTCTCACTTCACTTTTGATAGAATAACTGAAACTTAACTTATCAGCCCATTTTGACCCCCAGTTGTTGTGTTTGCTTGGCTGTATAAAATACTTTAAGGGGTACTGAGTGATCAAAATCAAAGCAGCAGAGGCTGTATGAGACACCTCTCCAAAACCCTGAGTCCTAAATCTCCCAAGAAGTGTCTTTAGCCAGAACCTGTTTGCCTGGTTAATGGTCCTATCCTTCATACTCCACAGTAGAGTCCTTAACGGGTCTACAATGATGGACCCAAACCCTAATGACCTGGGGAATTCATTCAAGATCCAATTGGATCCAATAACCTTTAAAGATACAGTTGCCTGACCTGTTTTTTTCTGAGATATTAAAGACCCAAGAGACCATTAGAGACCCAACAACCATGTTACACTCACTGATAAACATACTCGCAACTTGCGGTAATAGAATGTGACCCATCCTAGACCTGATTGATCACTATAAATTGTGTACCTTTACACAGCCTGGGTTGGGTCCTGAGTCCTGGAGTGTCCAGGTAGACCCATGAAAACCTCTACTCCACTCTCATGTTTATAACACAGTCTTTCTGTGACATAGTTAAAGTCTCAGATGACACCATCAGGGTTATTTTCTTTGACCTAGAAAAGCTCCATTCATTACTCGACACTTTCTATGTGCTCATTAGTTCCCGTCACAATGATTCCATTTTGTGAGCAAAATTGAATAAAACAGACTCCTTTCATTCTTCTCTTGATACTTTTCTGATTTTTGTTTCAGGGTAGAAAATCCAATGAATGAAATACTGGACCCTTCGGCTCCAGTCTGACTGCATGTCATACGGCATTGAAATTCCTCTCTTGAGATGCTGTAATGAAGTATTCCCAGCTGCGGCTGCCACTGCCTTTTAAAAATGTGGAACTGTCAAAAACTTCCAAAACTCACTTTGGTTGTAACGGGGCTGCATTTAATCAATCAAAACTCCTGCTGATTGGGGCTGAAATTTGTCTCCCAATTTTTACCTCTCTCATCCAGTCTTATTGAACATCAGACACCTCGTTATCAATCAACCCGTATGAAGACTTGTGCTGAATGGCATGAGTCAAAGCTCTCCCTCTCTGAAGACATCCACAGCAGCGTGAAGACATTTAGAGTTTTGATGCGTACGTCTGAGATCTGTATGGACAACCAGCAGAGAGAGGAAGCAATCGAACTCAGGCAAGCACCCAAGTCGGTCAAGCCTTGTTATCCAAGGGAAAAAATCAATGTTCTCCCTTCTGAGTGGGCATGCTGCTCTGCACAGCGCTCACACACCTCAGCGGTCTCAGAAGTACAGCGGGACCAGGCTGACTGACATTTAACAAGTGCAGTTAGAGGGGATGTGTTTACTCTAACTGTTAATCAAAAGTGCCGGAGATGACTTTGGATGCAAGTAGTTTTTCAAACGTGTTTTTGAAAACAGAATATTTTGATGTCAACATTTTCATGTCATCATACATTACAACCATTGCGATTTAAAAATATTCAGCATATTCAGTTTTTGGTCTCTAAAGCAATATTCAATCTACAGTTAACTTAAACTGTTAATGATATAACACCAGTGCAGCAGTGTTTCTTTCTTTATAATATAGCTTTTATTTGAATAAGTAGAACTAAGGGACTGTATGGTAATAACTGAATAGGGGAGGGATGTGAAATCTTACAACACCCCCCTCAGCATTACAAACAGAAATCTCTTTACTGAGAAAAAAAACATCTGCATTGACGAAACAATGAAAACTATAGAGAATTTAAAACAGTATAATATGATTTAACCCTAATATTTTTGGAATAATACTTTCTTCATCAGCCACAAATGCTAAAATTACTTGGAAAAATTGAATACTTTTTTTTTTTTTTTTAATTCTATGGAATATCTACCAAAGGCCTTACTTAAAATCGTAATATAGTAAATACAAATTAAATTGCAGTTAATAGACCCAGCACATGTAACAGGGGTTGGGAAGACAGTTACAAAGGGATGGAGCCCTAAAGTCAAAAGCGTAATCACCCTTGGAACTGTGAAGGATGCTGAGTATGAATAAAAGAGCCTGGTCAGATGATATATAGGGGAGACCGCGGATGATTTTAACACTTTTTGTTTGAGCAAGTGTAACTCAGTGTTTTTTTTTGTTAGAGCTCTTAAATTTTGATACGTGGTACCCATATTTGTCTGCTATACATAACACACACTTTGACCTCTACTACCTCATCACAGATTATGGAAATTAATGTCAAATACAAAGAGGTATAGTGTTACAACGTACCCCAGTACCGGGGTGAGTTGTAACACTAGCTGGGGATGGATGTAACAATTAAACTATTGTGCTTAAAAAAGATTTACAATAGGCTAAATGTATTCAAGGACCTCAATGAATAATAAAGAAGGAACAACAAACTTGTAAGAATACAATAATTATAATATTAAAATTAATAAAAATGTATGACATAAATACAAAAAAGGTTGACGTTTGAACAGCATTTGAACAGTTGAACAAAAAACACTTTCGAAGAGCAACTATTATCTGAGCAAACTAAGGCATAATACCTATAGCCTATTTTTAATCTGATTGGCAGTTGTGGCAAATGTAGATGTCCTTGCCTGGGGTGTAGGCTTCGTGGGCCCAAAATCTACACTTTTTAAGAACTGTTACAACCCTCTCCACGCCTAGCAGCTATGAAAGCGCTAACAGTTTTTACCATTCAGCTTCAAAGCTAGCACTAATGAAACACATCAAATTAAACTAGAGAAACTACAACTTGAACCTATGTAAGTGAAACAATTGTACATACAACACAATGGACACTATGCAAAAAACAATTGTGTTTGGTTTCTCACCTGCAAAACTGTTTTTTGGCTCTAGAGCAGACAAATTTGGACTCAGAGACATGTGGCTTCACCAGTGAGCTCCAACTGTAAATGGGCATGGACTATGTTGATGATGTCACCACAGCTCGTTTCTAATTGGCCAAACTTAGAGTGTTACAACTATCCCTTTGTTACAACCATCCCCGGTTTCCCCTAGTGATGCAAGAGAAGGGGCAAAAGCATGTAGAGCCTTGCAAGTGATAATATAGATCATCGTTATAGGACAATATAATTTAAATTTCCGCTGTGGAAAAAGAAAATGGCTCTCATTGCTTTCCCAGACAAAGTCAGACAACTCTTCCATTATCAAGATAAATAAAGGAAAGAAGGAAAAAAGAAGCATAGCCCTTTTCCTTTTTCTTTTTTGGTTTTCCCTACCCCCCAAATAATTTGTGTACAGTATAGTACAGTAAGGGATCAATCCAGGCTGATCAGATCCCAACAAATCACATGTGGGACAAAAGGTAAGTTGTTTCCCAGTCTTTCTTGAAGCTGCATTTCCATTTCTTTGTGGTATTTTCCATCATATTCTGCATGAATTTACATAGCTTGTGATTTTATGGTGACTCACAATTTCCCGTTGGGCATAGGGTATACGACGTTGACAGGTTCACCTGCACTTGACCTGCGTGTGCGTGGTTTGATTGACATCAAACACAGCCCTGTGATGACAGCCTGCCCTGGTTTCTCCACAGCCACTGGATAAAAGCCATAAAGCCTTTATCCCGCAGCGGTTTGACTTTTGAAAACTAGAGCCAATGAAAGCGCAGGACATCGTCTCAATATGTGTGTATCATATGTGGGCTAAGAGTGCTGTCCAGATCTACGTAAAGCGGAACACCTGGTCATCCTAGTAGGATCATCATGGCTCTTGTAGTGACCTGGTAGGTCTCCAATTCAGCTCTTGAGATTACTAGTGTTGTCCTCCTGCTATGTGAATTCAGGACACAGTTGTGCACAAGTTGTAACACGGGACATCTTTATTGAAATTTGTACATGAACATTTACAGAGCCGCTGCAGAGTGGTAGAAAGAATAACATTAGGAGAGTTAACACTGAGTCAACACAGCTAATTATAGATTTTCATGGCTAAGAAATCCTGCTGAAAAATATAAAGTTGCTAATCTTGTCGAGCGCTGCCCTATTATTAAACTAAATGAATGAAATGTGGGTAAAACATCTACAGTTCACAAAAAAATGTTACAATGTCTTGCTTTAATTAAATATCAGTAGGCTATAGGTCTGATGAATGTGTTAATCTGTCCTTCACACTATCTACTTTGTGATGTGCTAACATCTCAGCATGAACATTTAAACGCATGTCAGAGAGTTTTAAATGGGATAGTAGTTCCTCTATTATCTGCCATTCTGTTGCACATAATTCGTATGAGGTAATGTTAGGTCTTGTGGTAAGTCAGTTAATCTAATTCCCTTTGTTTCCACATGGACATATAAACCACCCCAGGCATGCATTCATGAATTAAATGGTCTGCAACAAAACACTTGAAAGTTTCTGTGCAAAGGAAAATTACAGTTACACTGTATGAAACTCAATTTAAACAATATCCAGAGCAATAATTTAGTAGCGAAAAGCTTTTCCTCTGTAAAGATGTAGTGGAGTAATGGCCTCTGTGTGTTCTATCAAGATGGTACCATTAGCTGTTAGCGCTGTGAGCTGCAGCCATGTGGCAGTGGCAACACGACTGCATGTTTATTACCAAAATGCAAATAAACAGCCCAGCAAACAAGGAAAAATAAGATAAAAACAAATCAATATTCAATCAATTTAAAAAAGGATTAACCTACAAATGAACTAGTTCAGAAGAATAAACAATAAAATAATATACGACCTTGTAATATAATAATAAAATGTACAAATTAAAATTGTCATTGAACAGGGATTCACCAATTTTGAAATTCTGGTCCGATACTAACTCGCAGATACCAGTGTTTATATATTGGCATTTCTTTTGTTTATTGTTATTTATTCTTCTTTCATGTGAGGGAAAAACAAAAATCTACGCTATAAATAAACAGTTTTCAGTCACTCAGTCCTTCATTACACTACTTTTGAATTAGCACAAATTCAATAACCTGGAACCAGATGCCCCGCCCCCAGCAAATTTGCACTGCACGGGGGTCTGGCCCTGACGAGCAGAGCCCGGTGAATCGCCATCAGACCAATCAGATCAGTTTATCTGACAGAGGCGGGCTCTGGGCGGGCGTAACATGATGACGACAGCGCTGCGCCGTAGGAGTCAAAACAGTAAACAGCCAAGATGGCAGCTGCAGAAAGACCGCGTCCATTCAGTTTAGCTTTCAAAGAAACGCTAAGCCAACTACACTTATCTTTTTCCTTGAGAGAGGAACAGAAGGCTGCCCTAGAAGCCTTCGCTTTGATATATCAGTTAGCCCCACTGGTCGGCAAAGAAATGGGGCTTACTGAAATGAATACATCACCTTCTTTTTGCTCTGATTGGCCATCATGCTATCCAATTGCGTGCAGCTGCATTTAATATGCCTCAGTTAGTGCCGCCCCTTGGGTAGGAAGGGTGAGGGCCAGACTCGGAATCTGATTTGAATCTGGATTTCCAGGCTACAAATTCAATACATTTATGACACAACCTTTCTTTCACATAAAAAAACATCTTAAAAAATAAGCAGAAAGCCTTTTTACTACACATGACACATCATAATCCCCTCTGTAATATTCATTTCTTAGTGCTGTGAGAATATCAACACAATTCTCCTTCAACCAAAAGCTACATTTTACAAGATTACATTGAACGCACCATGAGAACGTTATAATTTCTGGAGTAGGCATCACAGCGTAAATCAGTGCAACCTCTGTAAGCTGCTTAGAGGTAACAATAAGAGAGCAGGTAAAGTGTAAGGAGCTGGGGAGGGCGGGCCTGGCGGCGGCAAGAACCCAAAAAAGGCCTCTCTATCGAGTAGGCTTTGCTATGTAGTTATGTTGTTGTGGCGTTATGTAATATCTCAAAACAATATTAGTAATATTGTTAGTAAAAAATAGTAAAGGTAAACGTTTTGGTGTTTTTTCTTCCCCCATTTGTGTTGCCCCTGATGATGATGGCGCCCTTAGCATTTGCCAAAACTGCCTATGCAACAGGCTGGCACTGCTGTGTGCAGACAACCTCTGAATCATAGACACACTCTGAATACCACATATTCAATATATAATTGAATCTCTTTAGCTTCTAAAGAGATCCGACCTTACACCGGTGCTTTATCTTTCTCCATTTCTATACACCACATCCAAACAGTCAGAGGTATTTTGTCAACCCATAGTTTGCAGTCACAGAGATACATTCCTCACATGAGAGCACAAAGAATAAAAGATGTGGTATTTACTCCAGAGGTCAGGTGGCTTTTATCTGAAGTTGATAGAAATTTCAATTTAAATGAACATTCATATAATGTCCACAAAGATTAATTTTCAATGCTTAGACAGTTTGCAGCTGCATCTTGGAAAGTGCTGTTTCAATTTTTCCAGCAGGAATGGCAGGAAAAAGTGTTGAGTAAGGTATAAGCTGAGCTCCAGGGGTGCCCCTTTAAACTCCAGCCCCCCTGACAACAGCTTAACAGCTCTGATGAAATTAGTTCCTATAAGCACTGGCATGTTTCACCGCTGTTGTTTACCTCTCAGCTCTGTGAGTCATTCTGCGTATGCTGAGATATTGCAGAGGGGTCAAAGTCAAAATCAGTGTGATCCTTAAGGTTTAATTGTTTAGTTTCAGGGTCCTTTTATTGTGCATGCTGACTTACATTAACGAACACTGCTTTTAATAATCCTATTAATGACACCTGTGCTTTTCTAATTATGACACCAGTCAAAATGTCTGCTGTGAAAGAATTTAAAAAGCCTAAGCAGAGATTCATTATTGTCATTTGTTTAAATCATTTGTGAAAAACATCCAGTTGCAGTTTTCTTTTCCTAATATTTTGATAGCAATTTAAATAATAATGTCAGAGTTGTCAGCTTTGGACTTAAGCTGCTTAAGCTAATGTTAATGTTAGCTTTACAGACTGACAGGACAGACTACTGCTCGCCGCTGCCTTTTATTAAATAAAATCGTTATTCCTTACACTGCTTTGTGACTTTTATTATTGTATTTTACACCCGTCTTGGTTTGTTTTAGCTTGTTTTTATTTTCTGCTCTCCTGGCTCTTCAATTACTGTTTCTAATTGTATTTAAATGTCCTTTTTTTAATGTGTTTCTTCTGTGCTCGGTCTTGATGCATTTAATGTTTTGTGTAGAGCACTCTGAGTTGCCTTGTTGATAAAATGTGCTATATAAATGAACTTGCGTCGCTGCACAGCTCGGAGTCCTGGAAGCTCAATTCAAAGCTTTAACGGTACAGTAATAAACTTTAAACAATGATATAATGACCTTGGAAACCGCATGGGACACTCTGACAACATGTAAGCCATCAACTATTTATTCTTGACCCTACTACTTCTTGCTAACTTATGTACCCCTCAATACTTCAAATGTTAACATCAATATCAATGACATTGACACTATAAATTGATGCAATAGGGCACAGGTTGGTGCATGAAAACTCACAAGAATTCAGGAAATGTGTGATATTGTTTAGCTACAGCCAGTGTCAGCAAGGCCACTTTGAAAATGTAGGTTGTTAAGCTTAAAGCTGCTATGGTGGATATTTTTATATAGTAACAATGCATCAAATGACGATGTGAAACCAATGGGACAACAAGGTTGGGTCGTAGTGATGAAACTACAGAGAATTATTAACTGGATTCACAGCTGCCCTCCTCTTAACAGAGCTTTTTACTGAGTTACAGCTCACTGTCCAGCTGTTCCACCAACAACTTTATTGTTCTCATTCACTCTCGCTGCTCTCATGTACTCAACTAAACAGCAGGCAGATGCAGTTACCAACTGCCTGTTGAACATAGTGGAGCATTTAGCAGCTAAAAAGCCAGTTATTTCCCTCAGTGGTTGGTGGAGACCAGAAAGAGAGCTACAAGTGAGAGACTGTTGGACTTACATTCAACAGTTGGACCCAAACACGCCTCCAAAATGAAGGGAAATGCTTCTCCAACTTACAAGGTGACGATATGTCAGTGTAATGATCACAACTTGTTTCTGCTGCCCCCAAGTGGCCAGAAAAATCACCTATTGCAGGCTTCAACTAGCAACATTACACTATAGCACGACACTAAGCTACTCAGAACGCTGCAGCTTCCTGAAATTGAACCCATCCATCCATCCATCCATCCATCCATCCATCCATCCATCTAAGGTAGGTCTTCCAGACATCCCTCTCCCCAGCAATGGTTTCACACTCCTCCTGGGGGATCCTGAGGCCCTCCCTCGCCAGATAAGTTATATAATCCCTCCAGTGTGTTCTGGATCTGCCCCGGGGCCTCTTACCTACTGGGGTGGAGGGGTTTGTGTGTCCCTGTGACCCTGGGATTGTGTTGTTGGAGCAATAGCTCCTGGAAGGGTTTCCCAAAACAATGTGGTCCCAGGGGAGGGGCCCCACTAAGAGCAAGTCAACAGACCCTGGTAGGAACCACCACTCACAGGCAAAAGCACTGGGGTCGGGTGTACTGTGAGGTGGGTGGCAGCCATGGTGGGGGCCTAGGTATGCTGACCACTGGATCCCAGACTGAAATTATCCACTTACTTAATTTTGTAAGTGCTGTGGTTGAGCTCAATAGCCTTGATGCTCTGCACTTCACACATACCGTTACTAAAAAAATAGAATCTAACTCATTCAAAAATCAAAGTGTGCACACCGGCTACACACAGAGATGACAACAAATGCAGTGATACATACACTGAAGTGCACCCACCCACATATTTGCATTTATCTCATGCACGAACAGCTCCGGCATACTCTCCATCCTAAATGCTATTTTGCCTCTCTTCATTTACCCGAACAGGACAAAGTGATCCGTGCTTGGGGCACTACCCTTGAAAGAGATAATTTGCTGCGCACCTGCCAAAGGCCAACTTTAATCCATCTCCTTTCCATTTGCACCGTCACCAGTAAGTTCCATTAATGCAGGTAATTGAGCTCATTCTGCCCCTGTGAAAACTCATTTGACTTCTAATCATAATCTGACTTCTCACTTGATGCAGCAAGAGATCCGTGGCTTCTCTTTGTTTCACTAGCACCGCTGGACTCGTTCACATCAATGTGAGAAAAACTGCTTTCTTTTTGAACAACAAGCCATTATCACAGCCGTTATAAAGAACACGCCAGCCTTGTTTCTCCTGTCTTTAAATTATCATCCAGGGACAATGTTTACACAAACACTTCAGACTAATTGTGAGGAAATACTTGCCTGGTGATCTAACATCTGTTGGCTTATTCTATGGTGTTCACAGTTATGTAAAGCAATAAGGCCGGCATGATATAAAGTCTCACATCCAGTGTGATGGTGGTAATTCTTTCTGTAACGTTTACGTGTCACCTCAAAAGCTGTTGGAAATATTGCCTAAAGAGTGAGAACTGTAGCTCATAGCAGACTTTTCAATAATAACTGCAACCTTTACATTGCCTTCCATATTTTTTCTTCCCCCAACAAACATTTTCTGCTTCTGAATAAACATAATGAAACACTTGCAACCCAATCTAAAAGGTCATACTAGCCATTCATAAATGCCAGGGGTATTAAGCACGTTAAAGGGTGTCCGAGCAGCCGCTGGGGGAGAGTCAGTGAAAGAAGGGGGCCATTCAGATAGATAGACATCGGCGTTGTCAGAAACCAAACCACCACAGCTATCAATTCAGGCCTCCGCACAAAGACGCTGTGTGTTTTTGTGGCCTGGTCTGAGCAGAGCTGGCACTCTGTAATGTTTATTAGTCAGTAACAGCTCTCTTTGCAATCCTGTCAGGGGCGACAGACACGGAGGATGAAGCGGCGGTAGACGGCTAAGGCTGTCTGCGGCGCGGCCATTAAAGTATGTCCGCAGCTTTATTGCAAGCAATCTTCAAGCACGTCACTGTCATCCATGATGCTGTCTGAGTCTGCTCGCCACTTTGATCAAAAATTGGCCTTATGGGCATGTTGTGGCTTCAGAGAAGCACTGCTCTTTGAGAAAGGCTCTTCTAATGACTTTATCAACCCGCTGAAACATTACATAAAAGTGATGTTGGCTGTAATTTTCTCCAGTGGTAGAACTGTTGCTGAAAATTGGATTCTGGCAGTGTGGTGGACAGTAAGTGCTTTCATGAACATACGTGATTTTTACTTGGGTATAATTGTCTGAAATAATCAAAACACTGCATGTTTTCTGCCACAGCGGAAAAAAAACACTAGTAAGTGAAAACTAGTTGAAAGTGTCTCGACAACAGAAACTGACTGGGGACCAAATTGTGTGCAAACAAGCCAACAAGTTCCACTGTCATTGAATGTCTGTCAAGTCTGGAAAATGAAAACAGCCATATATATTTATATATATATATAATTTAGGCATACTAAGAGTTTGAGCATTTAAGCTTTTCCAGACAGCAACACAAGCAGCCAAGTCATCAGATTCTGCTCCAAAAATTACTGAATTCTTATTGGTGCAAATAACATGTGACATCAGCATATTTCAACAGAACCACTTCGGCGACAGCAGCAAAGAAAACACATCACAGACTGACAGAGATTTCTTAATTGTAATTACCAAAACTTTGGCAGAAAGTATGAGCCAATCTCAAAAATTGCTGGATCCGTCACCTTCCATAGAGTTACCAAGGCAATTAGCTTCTTTTCCTTGAACACACACACACGCGCGCGCGTGCGCACACACACACACACGCCTCTTAGTGAGGCCTACATCTATTAAACTGTCTCTCAACCAGAAAGTTGCAAATTAACACATTGCAAAGACTTTAGCCAACAGCCAATTACATTCAGCATCTGCATGAGAGGAAATAACTCTCCATACCAGCAGGTGACAGTGATCTGTATTTGTCATTAAACGACCAAGCAATCTGATTGGTCAACAGGATATACTGGACACACACACACACACTCTATACGTGTTCATGTACATGGGCTAAAATCTATACTCCTGAAAATATTATAGCCTAATATGCACACTGGAAGTCAACATTTTTATTTCAAATCACCTGAAAAGGTGATTAGCAAATGGATTACTAGGATATTTTTGTTAACAACTGATCCGACAAATGCTCATGGCAACCTGTTTCTTGCAACCATTATAGTTACATTTATAGAATAATTCACTTCAATAAAACAATCCTCAGCGTAAGAGCCAGGGTCCTGACATTAAAGCACATCCTCTCGTGCAATATTGTTTAATTCAAAAACAGAAACCGGAAGAATGACAGTGCGACTTCAAGATGCTAGTTAGCCAATTAGCACAATAACAACACAACTCGATGCTGAAAGAACAAACAATCTTGACACAAAAACTTGTGAACCGGTTATGTAAAAGAGCTCAGTGGCTTAAAACATGACATTAGCTGATGTAACATGCTTGTTTTGATCTCATGTCCCCTTGTGCACTGAACTGAACTGCCAATCAAAGTGTCTTCACACACTGACAAACCCGCCAGGTCCGACCCTGACTCAACATGACAAATTAGCCAAAACAGCAGCTATAAGTCTTGTTTTTTTTTTTTTTTTTTTGCTGATGTCTAGTGGTTTTACCTCGCTACATGAATCTTTCAAACAAAGATGGCAGTAAAACACAGTTTCCAGATTGGTATTACTGTAACTTACCCTTTAAAATTGTGAAAAAAAAATCTCCAAGCACATGCTGAGATGAACACCCCTAATGACATTATTAGGGGGAATTTCTCCAACTTGAAAAAGCTCCTTGAGAGACGTAAACCATTATACACTGTTATTTTTTTTATAGGCTGAGTACTACTAAACATGATGAACTGATTTATGAGTACATCTACTTCTGTTTATCCGGTGCTGTTACTTTCACCTTGCTCACTAAAGCTCTTATTTTCTTGTAGTGTCTATTTTAAAAATGTAAAAGAAACGCCGCCGGCATCACTGGAGAAGAACTTTAATTGATCACCTCTTTTTCGCTCCCCCTGCTATCAATGGCCCTGCGTCTGAGACAGCTTTGTGCACACTGTGATGACTGATGCATGGGGGCTCTTCAGGATCACTGGTGGATGAAAGACCAGCTACACAGGCTGAGATTGGAGCTTGACTAAGATCAGCGGGTGCCTTGTTTGCGAGGAACAGTTGACGCCACGGGGCCATGCCACACACGGTGCCATGCAGAAAAGAGCATGCAGGCAAAAATTGTTCCCCTAAAATGAGCCGCATGATGGATGGGAGAGGAACATTGAGTGACACGTTTTTTTGTTTTGCCAGTATGCTGAGTCTCTGTCAGTGAGACAGCTATTGTTGAGAGCGAGGGGAGAAGCAATTTATTCAAGCTGAAGAATTGAGCAACAGTTTCAGGGATAATTTGCCTTTCAGTGAGGCTGAATCATGCGGACAAAGTGGAGCTCAGCGCGGGTCAGGCAGGGCATTGTTCACTGATTATCTGCTGATATCTTCACAGGGTTATTTCATGGAGCACAGCTCAATGCTATGCAGCGCTCAAGGCTGTTTAAAATATTATACCAAGTGGATCATGGGAAGGATCATGACATAGTTATCACAAATGAGCAGTATGATGGATGCCCCACCCAAACCACATAAAGTAAATACACATATCTTATTGCTCGGATGTGTCTAACAGCTGAGTCATCCTACTTACTGTACAATCATTTTCACACATAGACGAGCTTTTATGAACCACTATTTCCCACCAAATCCTCAGACTCAGGAGGCAGCAAAGCAAAGAAATGGTCCATCATTTCGACACACCATATTTTCCCAAGCACCTCTTTCCTTTTCTCTCAACTGGCAACTATATCATTGATGTTTACAATACATATGCATATATATTAAAAGTGGGATCTCCTTCAAATGATTAGCTACATGAACAAAGTGCCATCTTTAACACCCCAGAGCAGCTGAGCAATACCTCAGCACTCATTTATTTATTCATCGGGGAGACATTAGAGATGGAGGCAGGAAGAGAAGCAGCAGAGGAAAGAACACCAGCAGGAGACCCCACCAATCGCTATGTATGTAAATCTCCACACACAGACTCTGCATCTGTAGGCGGAGGGACAAGACTTTGGTATTGCACGTGTTCTTGGGATCTGTTTGCAGTCTGAGTAGTATTGACTAATCAAATCTGAACAGCAGGTAAACAATCCATGTGTGCAGGCGGAATGCATTGGGCAAAATGCAATCTACGAACCCTACTGGCTGTTGACAAGTTAGCTTTATATTAGATATCTGCACTCATATTCACATATCTGTTTACGGAGCCGAAATGACTGCCACACGGATGAGGAAGTCTTGGCCCGAATACTTGTGGCTGCACTGAGTCAGCTTGAAATATCGGCCCTTGCACACAAAGGCTTAGGGTTTTCAGACCAATAGCCGATTGATTCCAAGCCTGTTGTTTCGATTTACTATTGTGGAGACGTGCAAGTGCAGTCACATGACTCATAGAGGTAGATGAGTTAACCGAAGCACTAGCGAGCCATTGTTTACACTGTTCTTTCACAGCAGTATTGGTTGTGTGAGCTATAATGGCACTGTTTGCTAAGATTACAGTTGGCTGTCAGCTCAGCTCCATTTTGTTCTCAAATAAATCTTTAAGTGGCTACATTCTGATACAGACTTGAAACCGAAATGGTGACTGAGCATTCTGACCGACCAAGGGTACAGGTCTGGTTTCAGAAGGGGATGAGGGGGTGGCTCAAAACAGCCTTCGTCGACAGAGCAGACTGTATGTTGCCAGAAATCCAAAACACCACGCCTGTTTGCATTTCACGAGCACGACTTGAAAGCATTCACCGGCCGAAATTGAAAGCAGCACCTGTGACAGAGTTGTGTAAAGCCTTTTGTGTCTCCAAGGCTGTGTGAAGTCTGATAAATCGCCTCAAGTGACATCACTTGAGGTGGGAACTGGGTCAGATTCTGGTTGGCCTATAAACAAAGGCATAAAGCACATAGCAACTGTCAGGCAGGAACAAATAGAAGTGGGCTAGTATATGCACAGAGAGGCTGACGAGGGACTGAGTTGCAGGCGAGGGGGTGGGCGTGGAAGACCAGGCAACTGCAGGGTAGATGATGGGAGTCGGATCAGGCGTGTAGATGGGTGGGACTGTCAGGTGTACGGGGAAGGAGGGAAAGTCCGAGGGCATCTGGTAGATAAATGGAAAGTTGCAATGAGGGGCCCTGGGGAATAGGGAATGTGACTGGGAGAGCAACAGAGAGACAGACTGTGACAATAATAAGTAGGTGTACACCTCCCTGAGGAAACGAGCAAACAAGTACAGCAATGAATCAAATTAAGCAAAAATATAGTTTCAGGTCTTGAGTTGGGCTTTGCAGCACCGAAATGGGAGTCAGGTTCCAGAACAAAATGCCTTGTATGTTTCTGCAAACAACTGATATGTCACATTTGTACATTTCATACATATTATCAACATTTCTAAAGACACAGAGATCAGATTAAATTAGCTGAATTTTTTATCGGGAGAAGGACGGGGTGGTTGCTGAGCAGCAGACCACTGTTCAAAACCACTACCATGTCCAGCTGTGTTGATGGCGAGAAAACAAGGTATTTTTCAATCAGACATCAGGACATTTCCAGCTGTTTTTGGAGACAAAACTGGATATTTTTTTAATATGATGCTGGAACATTTCCAGCCATGTTTTTGGCAACAAAACCAGTTTGTTTTTTTAACGAGCCATCTGGACATTTTTAGCTGTCTTTTTGGTTACAAAACCAGGTATTTTTTTTTTTTTTTTTACAAGACTTTGGGACATTTCCAACCATATTTGTGGCAACAAATATATGGACACAACCTGGTATATTTTAACAAGACATTAGGATTTTTCCAGCTGTGTGTGTGGTGACCACCTCGGGTGTTTTTTAATGAGTGTCAGGACATTTCCAGCTGTGTTTGTGGCACCAAAAGTGTTTTTTTTTTTTTTTTTAATGAGACATTAAAACATTTCCAGCTACGTTTGTGGTAGTCTTGATCTACAGACTCTACATTCAGTGAATGTAGAGTCTGTAGGCAAGAAGAGCGGAAGAGCCCTGGTTTCCGGTTGTAGGCTAGTCCGTGTGATATTGACCAATCATGTTTGAGCCGGCTGCAGTTGTTGCCAGGTTAAACGGTCCGTGCAGTGAACTAACGAGGCAGAACATAATTAGCGTCACTGCAAACTCTGAATCCATTGCAAAAAATTGTGGGTCTGCCCCCAGAGGCTGTATTGCCGTCTGCCAGAAGTGAGACGCCAAATACAGCTGATGGGTTCTGAGAATGCGTTTGTGGTAACCGACCTTGGTATTTTTTATAGGCATCAGGAGTTTATCAGCCATGTGTTTTGAGACAAAACAGGGTAGTTTTTTAAGAAGCATCGGGACATTTCCAGCCGTGTTTGTGGAGACCAAACTGGGTATTTTTTAACATGACATTAGGACATTTTCAGCCATGTTTGCAGCAACAAAACCAGGTATTTCTTAATGAGATGCTGGGTCATTTCCAGCCATGCTTGTGGTGATCAAACTGGGCATTTATTAACAAGTGTCAGGACATTTCTAGCTGTGTTTGTTGAGACCAAACCAGGTATTTTTTAAAATGACCTCAGGACTTTTCCATCTGTGTGTATGAAGACCAAACAAGTTGTTTGTTAACAACACACTGGGACATTTTCAGCCTTGTTTGCGTCAACAAATTGTGTATTTTTTGATGAGCGTCGGGACATTTCCAGCCTTCTTTGTGAATACAAGACTGGGTATTTTTTAACACGACATCAGAATTTTTCCAATTGTGTGTTTAGAGACCAAACCTGGTGTTTTTAATCAGCTTCAGGACATTTCAAGCTGTGTTTGTAGAGTTTCAGGAGGTTTCCTTCCATGTGTGTGTGGTGACCAAACTTGGTAATTTAAGCCAAACATGATGTTTTCCTAACCCTACCTAAGCAGATTTTGTGACTAAAACTAACTGCACAATAATTGTAGCACCAAACCACTAAATTGAAAATTTCAGAAACATAACGCTTCAACATATTCACTATATGTGAAACATATAGACATATCTGTGGTTTGCAGAAACACACAATTCCAAAATTCAGTCTGAGGATTGGGCTGGTTAAAGATGAACTCTTGCAAGAAATGACACAAGCATTGGCAACAATAAAACAAAAAGACACGGTCACTTCTCGGTCCACTCCAACTGAGTAGTGACCTTTAAAAAGTGCTATAAAACACGGCACTGATGAGCACTTTGCACCAGAGATGCTACAAAAACATAACAGCAAAGATCTCAGATTGCAGCGATTGACTCTGTGGCCTCAAGATGTCAATAGTTTAAATACTAGTGAGAACTCTGACCACCCTTAAACTGCTGCATTAAAAGAGCCATGGTTAAATATTCATAAGGTGCCAATTTATCAAAACAATTTGTCAACATTATCTTTTCCATCAGAGTGTGCGAGAGGCCCTGCCTTTGTCTTTGTGCCTCTATTCAGCACCCACTTCATACAAGCAACAAATTGAGGCTTTGTTGCCACTGTTGACATCTAAAGGAGAGCCTGCTGTGGGATTATATGGGCTCAACGCCTGAGGCTGCGTGGCTTTTTTTTTTCCTGTATTCGCTTCACCAGCAAAAGGAAAAACATAATACTAAGATATTGTTTTTTTTCTGGCACGGATCGTCTGTTGGGAGCAAAACTCAACATCTCAATCCACAATAACAATTCACAGCCATCACTGCGTACTGTGCATACTGGCTAAGGCAGGTCACCGCCATTGGTTCATCAGATGGGTTTAGCAGGGATACGGTGAGCATTCACTATCACACTGAATGATATTTGCTGTGGGCTGATTTTGTTTCTTTGCACTTTCAGTGTGACCTGCTGTTTAGTGTTGGAATTTTCAGTTGCACAAAATGATCATCAGAGGCACACAGTGCTACATCTTTTAGCTCTCATCTAATTTTTCTATTTTTGGCAGTTTTCCCTGCATCCAAGGATATGCTTGCCAGCAGCTTATTATAACTAATTACAACACAATTACACCACTTCATATAATCATGTGGAACACAAGGCATGCAGTGCAACACATCTTAGTTACAGTTAAAGGGAAGGATGCCAACCAAATGACTGTGTTGACACTATAGGAACAATATAGACTAATATCTGACTGGGATCGGTGTAATCACAGACTTTTGTCGACACATCTCTGTATTACAAGTGCTCAGAATTAGGACTAAATTACACATAATTTACCGAGGCAAAACAATAATTCACTCATCCACAAACAAAAGGCTCAGCATAGCAAGGACTGTTATCTTTTTAATTGTGATCATTTGATTTATGTATACACTTTCACTACGTGTTAAGGAGAGACGATGCAGGCATTTTCTTGAATATGTGAAAAACCATAGCAGGGTCATTTCAAAGGGGAAAAAAGCGACACTGATGTCCACCCAAAGAAGCTCTTCTTTCTTTCCCTATTGTATTGCATTTTTGTTGATATGACCTTCCTGCTGACAAACAGCCACACCTCATCTCAGCTGGCCACCATCCCATCATAAAATGGAAAGCAAGACTGTCTGTTCTATTTTATGGCGCAAGTGGACCAGTGTGAGGTGGTAGGTTTGAGGTCTGTTTTACCCGATCTGCAACGTACAGTGTGATTATTTCATCTTGCAGAAATTTTGACATGTTTATCATCCGTCGTGCATGAGCATGCGAGTCAACTGTAAGACATTCAACTTTATCCAATTTGAAACGGAACACTGGCACCATTAGCGAACTGTGAGTAAATTGTGCTCGCTGATTGCTTTTGTGAAATGGGCCCCTGCTATTTAGCTTCATGTATGTGCAGCAGCTCAAAGTGCAAAATGGTTTTGTGAGGCAGAGTGTAATTTGGAGGTTGTGGCGATTCATTAATATACTGTCAGTCAATCATATTGCTGGTCTCATCACTCCAAAAGTGCTTGAGCCAATCGAGACCTTCCTTCAAAGAATTTCAAAGGATGCATGTGGTATAAGTACCCACAATTCTTTGTGCACAATTTACTGGAATCGGGCCTCCTTACTGAAAGCTGCGCCAATAGAGATTGTCAGAATTAAAAATGATAATAATAATGATTAATGTGGGTTATTGTCTCCAGGAGTTATCATACAAGTATAAAAAACTATTGACAGAAATCTCATAATTTACACTTTCAAATGTGTCCACTGCCGAAGAATATTAGACTACTACAATAATAATCAGTCACAGCAGTAATGGAGCAGTGCGTTTAAATTAGTTTCATTTAGCCCACCTATTATTGGCATTTTATTTTAAAGTATAATCTAGATATACGCTCTCTCTAAAAGTAACGTGACTCTGAAAACACTGCTTACATTTGCTCAAATTGTACAAAACATCAGAGTGCGGAAATTATCACAGTAATCTGACACCCCCCTCAGTCCCCAGAGGGTTCTGTTCATATGTGTGTTCACTGAGCACTAGGATGGACTCTTGCCTAGCCTTTGTAGGACCCTTCCTTGGTAGGGTTGGCCCTTCCCTTTCCTCTTAATTCTACTGTATCTCACATCATGAATGGTTTCACCAAACCATTACTAAAAAGTGAGCAAAGATCCTGACTCAAGGTCAGTCAGGAACACATCTCCTCCTGAGACGTCACCTTGCTTAAACTTTTAAAGGCCGGTAAAATCTGAGATTATCAACAAAATATAATGACTGATGATAATGACTGAAGGACTTACTCGTTTTTGTGTACATTCTTGTGAAGTAAGAAATGATATGTGTGAAGTCAGATGTCAAACAACTTCTTAATGTTGCAGCCAATTAAACTTTCAGAAGGGACATCGAAATAATGGTTCTAAGATTTTTATCACCACCTGCAGTTCATTTAAATTTGTTAGCAGTGAGCAGCTTTTCCATTAACTGTGTGCATTGCATTATGGAGCAGTAGTGACTATGAACAGCACCTACAAACTGGATCATTTGGTACTCTCACTGGATTTAGACAAAGAGTTATAGACATAGGAGAAGTTACAGTTTCACATGTCGTCCTCTGCTGATGCAACAAAACTGTATGTTGGTCCCTTAAACAATGTAACCTCGTCAAGGTCAACCTCCAACCACACGTGATTATTTTTTGTGTGTGTGAGTGTGTGTGTTTTAACAGCCACAGAGTCATATGGTGAAAACATTTCACAGTCCAATCCTCTGCAATTTCTCTCAACTGGATGCCTAATAAACAAGCAAAAGGAAAGGTTGGCGTTCAAAAGCAGTGCCGAGGGAACACTGTGTGCATACTGTAGGCTCGTGCTGACTAAGAGATGTAAACTCACTGCTGTGAGACAAGGACAGCTCTTTGCAAAGAACCCATCAACAGAGCAATCATCGGGGAGGACCCCAAAGGAGCACAGTGAGATTAAAAGACCTGCTATCAATTTATCAAAGACGCTGCTGAGAGGGAACTTCAACTTTAAAGCAGAATTGGGACATTTTCTGCCTAATGACTGCAATTTATAACAGAGCATGGACAACTCTGAAGCTGAAATCTTGAGAGACAATTATAATGAGCACTTAAAGTTAGACCCCATGTGAATTTTACGTGTTGATGGCACTTGTGATTCTTCTTCTTCGATATATGTACAATATCTCCTGAGAACTCCAGTCAAAGGAGCCACATAAAGCTATACCTTTGTGCTCAAGGACGCAGTGTAACAAATCCTAAATGGAGTTTAAAGGGATAGTTCACCTCAAAAATGCATATGTTGCCTCTTAACTTTAGTGCTTTTATCAGTTGAGATTGTGTGTGTGTGTGTGTGTGTGTGTGTGAGTTGCAGATTGTTGGAGATATCAGCCATAAATGCGTCTGCCTTCTCTCCAATATAATGGAACTAGATGGCACTCAGCTTGTGGTGCTCGATTCAAATAAAAATATCTGAAAAACTCAACAGCTATGTCTCTTTCCAGAATTCATAACCTGGTTGCTCAAGATAATCCACAGACGTTGTTGTGAGCAGTTCCATGCAGGAACTATTTTCTTTCTATCAAACTGTCACAACCTCACTTTGTAACATGTCTTTTGTTGGTCTAAGAGTTCATGCACCACCATAACGAACACAGGGTCTTCATCTGAATTCATTGTTACGCACCTGGACAGGCCTGTAGATGAGCTGCTGTTGGTTAGCCGTAGCCTCTGGATGGTAAAATGCACCCGTTCTAAGAGGTTTATAATTCGGATCACAGCCTAGCATTTGTAGCTGGAGTGTCTGGAAGGCAAAAGTCCTGACACCCAGAGGCTGGTGATATGGATCCCTAGACACCTCCTCCTGGCGTCCGTAACTTGCTAGCCTCGCCGCCAGCCAGAGCGTCTGGATGGCAAAAACTACATCTGCCAATTGTATCACTACACAGAAGGAAGCATACATCTACTCATGGACTAGAGGCTTGTGCTCGTGACACCGCAAGATGTTAATATTAATGGTGTCCTCCTCGGCTAAGCTGTAATGTTAGCTAGCTCAGTGGTGCTAGGTGAGCTAGCAGTAGATGTGTGCTTCCTGCTACGCATTGATAGAGTTGGCAAGTGTAGTTCAGTAGAAAGAAAATAGCTTCTACATAAAGTGCTCACAACAAGGTCTGTTTATTATCTTGAGTAATGGGGTCATGATTTCTGGAAGGAGACATTGCTGTAAGTTTTTCAAATGTATTTATTGGGTACCACAAGCAGAGTGCCATCGAGTTCCATTATATTGGAGAGAAGGCAGACATCCAGACTGATAAATAGCACTACAGGTAAGAGGAAAATATGTATTTTTTATTTGATGTGAACCTTTTCTTGAAGGTGTTTTTTAAAAAAAAAAAAAAAAAAAAAAAAAAGATCAAATCAAACCTTGGCAGCAGGCTAACTACACTGTTTAGCATTTAGTGAACCAACAGCTTTGTCTTTGCAAGACAAGCAGAATATGTTCTCTCCCTTTTCGTGTCCTGCAGCAACAACCGATCCAGCAGTATAAAGACAGTTGCCTATGTTTTGCAGCAAATGACCTTTTGGTGACACTCAGTTTTAACAACAATTCGATGAATAATAAGTGGAACTGCTCACTTTTTGACCACAAACCCTTCATTTTTATACTCCTCTTTCCACCGACAGTGACTCATTGCCTCTGTGTTGTTTTTATTTTTTCCTCCCCTTCCCACTATTTCTTTACTTTGCTCTGAGGCTCAGGAAGATAAGCTTTCCCAACCCCTCTCTAAATTACAGCTTCTTCACAATGGCGACATCTCCAGCAGAGCCTGAATGTTATCACTCCACAGCGGCACGAGGAGCTCTCCATTTAGATCTCTGGAGCTAAACACTTTTTGTTGCTAACCTTGGGGGCTCGCCGCACATCAGCGAGTCAGAGGAAGGCAGCCTTAACGGAGCTGCCGTCATGCTCTCAGTGATAACTTGGGCGATGGCTGTGTTTTTCACAACACAGTGGGACAAAAGCGCAGGGTGGTTATGTGGGAGTGTTTGAGTACAGTGTATGTTTAGAGAATAATTATCCACCAAGTGTTTTGTACTGCAGAAGCCACATTAATGCAACACATTAAAATACTGTAAATGTGGATAAATAGGTCTGCAAATGTTTGCTTATTTGCATAAATGACTGCAGTGTGAGAAGCACTGAAACTATATCAGGCATTTCCCACACATAGGTTACACATGTGCAATCTACAATATTATGTTATGTTAATGACCTCCCCTAACACAAATGCTTCAGTTATAGATATGCATTAATTGTAGTTATGCTGATTTAGGCTAAAGGCTGATGGTCCATAGGAAGCATTCATTAGGGGAGTTGCAAATTTAAACACATCTAGATCTCAACATATCTCACAAAAACTCTCCTTTCAGCATGTTATACATTGTACTATTGAATTTTATTACTTAATGTTGTAATTTTCCAACGAGCAACACCAACTTCCCACTTTGCAGGGATCTAAAGTGGACTTCAGGGTGTGTCAGGACATCGTGACATCACTGTTGGGAGTGTTTACAGTTGCAATAAAGATGCAGTAAGAGAGACTTCATTGTCATTAATCTGTTTACAGTGCAGAGAGATGAAATCGTGTTTCTCGTGGTGGTGCCAAACGATGATGCAACATTCAATGAGAGTAAAGCAACGCTCAGACTACGCATAAGGTGCAAAACAAGACACAAAACAAGGCTGTGTTTAAAAAAAAAAAAATAGGCTGGGCTGGACTGGGGGTTCAGTAGGTCTTTGCTTGTTATGTTGAGCTTGGGGGCAGCAGGGTGTGGAGGAGTCTGACAGTCTGGGGAGAGAAGCTGTTGTTGAGTCTAGAGTGTCTTGCCAGTGGAAGGGTTGGGAGGGGTCCTTTACGACCTGAAGGCAGCAGCATTTAGTGTAAATGTCATGGATGGAGAGGGAGACGAATTTTTCATAACAAATCAGGTGCAACTTAATGTTCCTCATGTTTTGTAAATCTATCCAAAAAAATCTATCCAGACAGAAAATATCTAAGGGTTTTCTTAAATCCACATCATGCTAACTAATCGGACCCCAAATTTTAAGCTAATGCTAGCTGCTGTGGCTAACATATCTGTGACAAACATATCTCGGTAGTAGCTGATGGATGACCTCAAGCTATATATTGGATTTTATTTGGTTATTGACGTAGTCGGTGCAGTGTTTGTCATACAATATTGGGCTCTGAGATTGAAAAGACATTGTGCCGGCATCAGTCGAAACAAAGGATTTTATCGGTAGGGGAATCTGCTGAAATTGAGGTCAGTCTGCATATTTTAAGATGTTCAACTTGGTGTGCAAGGCTCCACAGGAACCCACAAAACCAGTTTTTCTAAATTTCTATGTGAATTTTGTGGACAGAAATTCATGCTTTAATTTGTTGCAGTTCCCAAACCAGGCCAGGTCAGGACACTCTCAGTGGTTCCTCTGTAGACAGTAGACAGGACAGGTGGGGGGAGGCTGGCTCTTTTTTTTTACATGACCAGCTGAGGTCATCAGAAATGTGCATAACAAGAAACTCAGTGCTCCTGACTCGCTCCACAAAGAAGCTGTTTAGAGAAGAGGATGCTGTGCCGCTTCCTTCAGTTGTCATTGGTTAGCATGTTGCCAGACACTGACATGATGACATGTCACCTTTATCCTCGGAGGCTGTGAACCACGGAGCTAGCGAGCTGTAAATAACTGTAAAAGGTGAGGGTACATTACACCACAGGTTTGGTGATGGAAAGCCATGTCACAGTCAACTAGGGTGTGTGATTCAGAGACACTGAGTGCAATGCACTGTGGGACAGGTTTGAAAACAGAAGCTACTACTCTTTATGCAATGCAGAAAAAACACTTTTATCAGTTCAGGAAAATACTTAAGCTTATTTTCAATTTCTGTTTAAAAAAATAACGCAATCTTTGTAAATAAATTAGTCTCGGTCACACGCACTTGTCACACACCCCTTTAAAGTATATTTTTGTCCTCTGTGAGACACTCAGCATCGTGTGACAGCAAAAGCCCAAACTCGGAGGCTTTTAAAATGTAAAAGTTTGTTGAGATACAGTAGCCTGAGTGGGCTGGAACTGCTGACTATGATGAATGAACCCGCCATTAAATGACGGGGGCCACTGTATTCCAAAGTGCAACAACAACAACAACAAAGAATTCATGTGGGAGTGGAGGAAAGGGTGACAGCAAAATTAGAATGCCAGCTCTCAGTGCTCACAGGCCTGTGGAGTCTGGGGACCAAACAAAAGAAAGAACACGAAACATAGAGGGGAGATAAGATGATTTTAGCCTTTGTAATCTGACTCACAGTATAATTTTTCCTAATGTATTTAAAGTGCCTCGTCGTGATTGTAACAGGAGTTTGAGTCATGCCCCAGACACACTGTCGTCCAAGCCGGTTCCATAATTACTGCGCCAGCGAACGTCTTCCCACTGACTGGAAGTGTTCTGAAGTTTCACATCCATGGCTGCTGCTGTATCTCGGTGTCCCTGTGGTCATATTGGTCAGTCAGCAGTGACATCTTAATGTTCCGACTAGTGTTTCACAAAGGGAGGGAGCCGTCGCCTATGCAAACTCCCCGAGGTTCTCTCTAAAGCTCCACAATGGAGCTGCCCTCGGAGTGCGCGGCTTACTTTGATATTCTCTGGAGTCAAGTGCTTCCTGCTGAGACTACCAGGAAAAGTCACATCACAGCACAGCCGAGCAGCGTGGCCACGAGGACACAGCACAGGCAGGTGAACTAACAGCAGCCAAAAGGGCTCTTTGTCAGAAAGTTAAGCTGCTACCCAAAGGCAAAGCAGCTGGGAGAGTGTCTGCTCTCTATTCTCATAAATATAGTGTTGCATTACTTTAGAGAGATATTTCTGAGGGCGTTGTGTGCTATTTATCTGGATGAGCTGAATTGACATGTTAATGGAAAAACAGAGGGGCATTTGAGAGTTCATGAACTCATTAGAACGACAGTATTTTGATGTGATTGCAAAGTACATGGTTGCATTAACATACCGTAAACCTCACTTAAAAGCCTAGTCCCAGTGAATCACCCAGTCCCTTTTACTAGCCTGGTGTAGCTACATGGCAGTTCATTTTCATAGAATTATTTATATGTATAAAACCAGATTGTTGACTCCCCGTTTGAGCTGCTTAGATTGTGCATACAAATATAAACGTTTCATGAAGTCAGGACATGTCTCCATTACTCAATTACCCGGTATTTACATTTCTTTCATCCATAAAGGTCCACCAATCAAAAGAATCAAAACTGATTTTCATAACAATTAGTCCAAGTTATGAATATTGTTTTAACAGGATACTGTGGCACAAATGTCATAACATAACACATAATTGATAGTTATTCAAAACCTGATTTTTATACGAGTAATATTCATACTGGTTGAAATACACAGTTTATTTGATCATATTTTCTATCTTTGCTGAGCTAATATAAGCCTGTTGAGTTCAGTGATTTAAGTAAATACTAGCCCAGGCTACTAATTGAAGTTCATCACCGAACTAACGTGTCGTGTTTTTAACTGTTTACCACCCGCTATCCCTACAAGTACTTCCAAGGTGCATTAGGGAAGGGAAAGAGTCAAAAAAACAAAAGCTACAGTGATATACTGATTAGCTGTCCACTATTTAAAGTCAAAATTCTCTGATTGCGGCCTCTTAAATTTGAATATTGTCTGGTTTCTTTACTCCTTTATGACAGTAAGCTGAATATCTTTGCGTTGTGGACAAAACAAGACATTTGAGAACATCATCTTAAGCGTTGGGAAACACTAAGCAACATTTGTCGCCATTTTACGACGTTTTATACACCAAACCAACTAACTGATTAATCAAAAGGACGGGGTGATATGACATGTGATATGAAAAAAAAATTATATCATGATACTTGTGATATTTCAGCTTGTTGACCTATTGATGTCATACTGTTACCCACGGCAACAACAAGCATGGCTGAAAGCAAAATTATTAGCAACTCCGCGGATTTTCCAAAAAGAGGAGCAGCTTCAGTCGTGTGGAATAAACTGTGGCGTCCTGAATGTTGTATGTACAGTTCTGGACTTCTCAGACTCTTTTACGCTCAGAGGGAACTCACTCTGCAGCTCCTCTGGCAGCAGCACAGCGTCTCTCTCTCTCCTCTCTCGCCGTGCACCACAGGAGACAGTGTCGTCAAGTGATTTTGTCATAAACCTTTGGTGATGTAAACCTGCGTGACGCTCACAGCTTGACAAAACACTACATTTATGTGACTGTGCCATAATTATGGTGGCATAACAGCCTGTCACAGGTTACAGCGTGACTTTTAGAGGAGAAATGGCCAAGCATAAAGGTCCAGGTGGAAAAACAGAAAAGAAAAGAAAAAACAACAACTAAATCATAAGAGGAGAAAATCACCTGTTGATTTATATATAGATCCCAGGGCACATGTGTTTTGTGTTTGGGAGCTTTTTAAATGTATAATTTGCGGGAGATTTTATTTTGTTGAACATTTAATAATGTTTACAAAACCTGAATCTCACTCTAAATAACTGTTGTTGATTACAAACTAAAGAAATAAGAGATAATTTTTGTTTAGTTTTTACTGAATATTTAAAGGCAGACTGTTTTGTAAGACTATACAAATTATTTTGTTCCAGTTCTATGTTCTTAAATTAATAATATATTTTTTTACTAATTTGTCATATCATCAAGACTATCATCGCAAAAATACGGAAGCGTATTGCATTCATTTGGCAAATAAAATAAAACCTTTTTTGGTGTATTTTTTTCTGTTTTTCTGAGTAATTTTTTCCCTGTTTTTCATGGTAATTTTTTTCTGTTTTTTTTTTCTCTTCCATTATATTGAGCTCTCAAGAAAGGAATGATAGCGTCTGTTCTATTGCTCTCTTAACTCAGAAAAAAATACTCAGAAAAACAGAAAAAATTACTCCAAAAACCAAAAAACAATATAATATGAGCCTGTTCCGTTACTTGAAAGAATAATCAACAGATTAATCAACAATGAAAATACTTGTCTGATGCATCTCTCACTGTGCCACCTGCAAGACGCTAGAACTATGTAGAAGTTTCACAGACTTTTAGCACTTAATATATATTCTAATGGTAATACATTTTAATTCAGTCAAATTTTATATGCAAGACCTGTAACAAAGTATTTCTACACTGCAATAATGCAAATTTCACTTCAGTAAAAGATGTGAGCTTTTGTTCCACCACTGTTCATATATATTCATGAATGCTGAATGCTGTGGTGTTGGGAGGTTGTGTGAGGTAATGCACATACAGTAAAAAAGCAAACAGTGTTTTGAAAAGGCTTCAGGGGAACTCCATGCCAGCTCAGCTGGTGGGAAGCTCCAGGTCCTACACTTGAGACTTAGCAGGCAGTTGGCAAAGAAGAGCAGCTTTTTATAACTGCTGAAAAGCTACCTATTCCTTTACTCTACATCTGTGCTCGAGCTTTTGTTTGGATTATTTACTTGGTTTGAGAATGCATTGCTCATCAGTGCACTGTTGTTATGTAAGAATCGCTTCAATATCAGAATTTCCCAGCAGTAAATGAATGCACCGCTTGGATTACTGCCAAACTAGTGATACTCCTCTCACCTGCATCGACCTGTATCTTTGAGAAAAACAGCTATGAAGTGTTCAGGGTCATGCATCACCTATCTCAAGCATAGTAAGAATTAGGAATTAAAATGAAAAGCAGGAAATAAAACTTGTATTCTCTGTAAAATGGACGGCTGTTTGTAGTCAGTGATCTAAAAGATAGCGGGAAAAAAAGGTAGTATAATAATTTAAGGTTTTCCAAGCTGCTATCTGAAAGATCCTTAATCAGATATGCTCTTTATGAAAGCTAAACAAATTAAAGCTAATTTTTTCTCTATTTTACACCTTAAAAAATATGGTTTAATTCAAATGGTAAAGCTGTTTGATCTTCGGCAAATGTTACCCTGTATCACCTTGAAATCCCACATGCTTAATAATGACATTTGAGGATATCTGTGACATGGAAGGAGGCAGAGGATTATTTTTTAAGGAAAAGGTTACGTTGTTTGTCTGCACTGATTTAAACAAAAAAAGGAGCGTAAAAGCTCTCCAGATCCACAGCTCTATATTACCAAACAAAACCTTCCTCAGCATAGTGTTGGGGCTCCACCAAAGCAGCTGAATCCTCCAAACACTGCATGAAGAGCCAGCTTCACCCTGCACATATGCTGCACTCCAGCAGCTGGACTTTAGTCACCAGGCAGGAACGTAAACAAAAGACCAACTTGGTGACAACAGGAGCGATGATTAAATTCATTAGGGAAATGTTTCCCTCTAATGCGCGGCAATTTGAGGTGAGGTAGCACATGAAAATGCCCTGCAGCTGCGCCCCATTCCCAAGAAGTGCCTCACTGTATATTCATTATTTTACAACAGATCAAACACATCTAACTGCCTGTGCGTCGGTTCTTCCTAGCTGCTGTTTGGGATTTATTAATTTATTTATTCATCGTTGCATTTTCTGTGCACCTGGCTCGTTGTGCCGGTGAAGGTGAGTGAATGGAGCCATGAGGGAGAGTTTTCTGGAAAGAAACCAAGCTCTAGTTCTCTTCACGCAGCAGACTTGGTGATGCGAGTTGTGCAGAGAAGCCGCAGAGGGTTTAAGGCTAAATCCCAAGTTATTTTCCACTTAATTTTTGAACCTTCCATCCAAGCCATTCCATGCAAACGGGAATTGAACGGGAATTGATCGGCCCTCTATTATTTCTCCGTGTGTGGTGTCTAATAAAACAGCCTTCTGATTCCCATTTCTCCCACCTCTCTCTCATAATTTCCCTTGCAAAACAACAACGCTCTAACATTCTCTGGGAGCCTTCTGTGCATGTCGAGCTTCTCCCCAAGGTAAAACTGGCCTACTTCTGAGTGCATCCTCAGCATCCATCTGCCGTACCCGTAAATTGCGTTTGCCTGCGATCACAGGTTATCTCATCTGTCAAGGCAGGCCTATCAATTTCACCGAGCAGTCTCGACAGAAGGCATTAACCCTCAAGCATCATTTCTGGCATCAAGCATTGACAGACAATAACTGCGAGTGATATCAACATATCAGATGAGCACTGCTGACAGTTCTGTTGTGACTGTTAGCGATGAGAAACTAAAGGCCTGAATAATAATGAATACAAGCCGTATAAAAAAGGAATTAAATAGTCGCTGCTCACGTTGCTCTCTGGGAAAGCATGGCCACCTAGTTCAAAACAATAAGCCACAAGCCGATATGGGAACAACTTGCTATGTAACCGACAGCCAACAGGTGATACAACTGAAGGAGTTAGTTTAATTCAAAACCAAAAACAGAGCGTTGGCTGAACATTTGCATTTGTTATTATCAGATGAAGGACAATTTCATTCAGAAAGTCTGTATCAATACAGCATTAAGTGTATGGAGAACTGTGTGCAACCCATTGGAACATCACTTTAAAGTGTCAGATTGACCTGCACCTTTCTAGTCAAGTGCTTTTTACACTACAAGTCACATTCACCCATTCACACACACACATTAATGCACTGAGGCTGAGGCTACTTCACAAGGTGCCACCTGCTACTCAGTTTTTAAGACACTCGCACATCAATGGAACAGCCATCAGGAGCGATTTGGGGTTAAGTATCGGGTGAGGGATGCTTCAGCATGCAGACTGGAGGAGCCGGGGATCGAACCACCAATCTTCTGCCCCCTCTACTTTCTGAGCCAAAGCTGCCCCAGCGGTATGGAGTTTCTCCCATAAAGTATGGGGACTTACGATGGAGGGATTTAAAACAGAATCTTCCAAACTGAAACAACAGAGGCTGAGACACCCTGACTTTAAGTCTCAAGTTTGGTTCAACCTCCTAAAACACTGGATCCTACATTTCCCATAATGCAACTCAGTGAAATCCCCCAGAGAGTTAATGCCCGTGTCTTTTCAAATTCCATGTCTCCTTTTTGTCATGTGGATCTCTGCCAAAATCCCCTCATAGTGATGAACCTGCAGTGTGTTATTACCTGGATGTGCTGCTCCCCTCAGCTCTGCAGAGCTTTGTTGTGACTTTCAGCTCATTGTTCAGCTGTTGAACCCACAATTTCCCTGTTTTGGTCTCATGGTGTCTTTTTTGGCCACAGCAGCAGATGTTTTCGGTGAAAAGGCTGTAAAAAGCTCATTGTACCAGCTCAGCAGCAAACAGCAGCCAGACACAGTTAGACACTAGCTGGTGGACATAGTGGAGCATTTAACAGCGATAGAACCAGATATTTCTCTCAGGGGTTGGTAGAGAACAAAAGCAAAGCTAAATTAGAGACTGGCTGACGTCAGCCGGGGGCGTAAAATGAGTAGCCAATAACGTCTTCCCTACTTCCGGCCCCCTTGCTTGGACCACGCCCATCTTTGGATGTGGCCATCTTTATGATTTCAACTATACCTGCAAAGTTCCGTGAGCAAGGGGCAAATTCAAGCCCCCTTGCATGGACCACACCCATCTCCAAATTTGACCTTCGTTTTCTAATCTCTGCTACACACCTGCAAGTCTTTGTGACTCCATCTTGCACAGTTACATCATCATAATGTTCACAAAATCTGTCCACAGAGACACAGATGGATATATAAGCTCCTGCCAAAATACTCAAAATGGCTTGTGTTGTTGTTCCAGTTACTATTAATGACACCAGGATCACATTGTGCCATGATGTCACACACACACACACACACACACACACACACACACACACATATAATACCAGCCATTGTGACACTCTCACAGCTGGTGAATGAAGTGAATATTAAAAATATTGTACACAGGCTCAAAATTATTAATGTTGCTCCGTAACTGTTGAATGTGTAAATAAGCAGCTGTTTGCTAACAAGTTTGTCACAGCAAATCAACTACACGGGTGCTATGTTAATGATTTGCTGCCCCCTAGTGGCCTAAAAATCTGCTTTTGCTGGAAGAAATATTATATAGAAATACTAAAAAAGTAATACTTTCAAGGGCTGTAGGGAAATGTTGAGCCTATTGATCAAATACTTTGGATGATAACTTAAAAACTAATGTTGTGTTGAAGCTGTGCAGTGATCCGTGCTGTAAACAAAACCAAGTTGTCAACTCTTTATTCTTCTTTCAGATGAGCTATTTTTGGTCTTATCCACAGACCTCCACTGCAGACTTGAGCAGTGAGATCCAGTGACATAAATGACAGTGGCCATGGCAATAAATAGTAAGGCCTGGGTATAGAGTGCACTTGTCAGTGAGTCATTTGGCGTCACAATCATCCTGCTTTCATGAATAAAACACAGCCGAATCTCTTCAGTAAACTACACGGCTCCACACTCTCCACATTCTTCAGACAGATCCTTCACAGTGTGATTTTTAGGAGAATACCAGCCATTCAAATGTCCATAAATGCCCCATTGTGGGTGTCAGAGCTCTCCCTCCTACTGCAGCTCCATACTTCTGTGCGCTGTCCATGGTGCTGAATAGCCTTCCGCCACCGACCGAGCGCCACTTTCTACCTCCACGCTCGGATTTCTCCTTGTGATGATCCCGCAAGTGCCATGCTACCACTTGTAATCCACAAGAGGGTGGTGATTACAGTGGGTGGTGGCGTTACTCTGCTTCCCATGGTGTCTCATGGCCGCCATCGATCCCTTAACCAGACGCGCGCACACGCTTGTGCGCACACATGCACACACAACCTAATATTTTCTCAAGATGCAAAGGGACCTAGTTTAAAGTAATCAGCACATAGGGGACAGATGATATAATCCCCTCTCAAACACGCACGAGCGCGCGCACACACACAGTGGTCCAGTCGTGCAACTTAAAGGGAGTTTAATAAACGTCTTAGCTACTGTAATCACAAGGGAGCATTTTGGAAAGAGTAGGCTAATCTCTCCCTCCTCTCTCCTCCGCTCCCTTTCTCTCTCTCACACACACAACACACACACACACACACACACACACACACACACACACACACACACACACACACACACACACACACACACACATTGCAAGACCCCCCCCAAAACGCGCACGTTTAAACACACCCAGGATTAGTATGCGCCGGGCACAACTATCCAACCTCTCAGCTTTCTTGATTTCCGTGCAGCGCTGCGACCTTTCCCCACAAATGCATCATAGCAAAAATTAAAAGAAATGAAAACAGCAGCTCCACTGCGCTAAACACACATTCACACCGATCAGGTTACTTTCTGTGGATACCTGTAATTGTCCAAGAGTGCGAGCCACCCTTCAGCCCATTAACACACCGCCTGCCGCTGTCAGCAGCAGAAAGCCAGAGCTTGGGAAACGTCAGAAACTGTATTTTTGGCATTAAAAATCCAGTACAATTGAAGGTGAACTGTCCCCAGTAGATGCACCGCATATAGGTGAGAAAAGCAACATAACTGAGCAGTAAACAGTCAGAACTCTTCCATGTATCAGATTATTAAGGTTATTTCTTACCTTCAGAGACGGACCAGTATCCATTGTGTGCCACCGCGGGCTCTATACAGTATATTCTGTTTCCTTGGTTCGAGGCTACAGCCGCTCCCTTCCCATTCATCCACTAATTCCAGGAGACGAACTGCAAAACCAGCTGCCTACCGAGCCGCATATTTGCTTCTCCTCTCGCACTTCTTCTCTCCTAGACAATTTTTCTTCCACCAGCAGATGCTCTGGAAACCTGCGCTGCTTTCGCCGGGAGCCAAGCTGCGACGAAGAGCTTCACAGCATATTTGTAGTTTCCCCTTCAAGTAAAAATAACTAGCTCGCTGGTGTGTGGGCTCCTCTAGCCTATGTATTTCCAGGCGGGTTTTTTTAAGAGAGTGCTGCTACATGGCACAGGCGGTTTTCTATTTTCTCCCCGCGGCGCCGTATAGTTACTTGTCAGTGAGAAAAAAAGACAATATGTCCTTGTAACTGTTTGCTTCTCTCTGGCTCCTCAACACGCATCCAAGCCCAAAGTTAAAAAAAACGTGAAAATAGTACATCCAACAGTGCGTTTTGTTGTTTGTTTTCAGGAGTTGTTTGTCCGACAGCGGGAAGGTGGAGAGGTGCGAAGTCTCTGCGCTAGAAAGACTGCAATGGAGCGGCGGATAACCCTAGGTGGCACAAACACCATGAGGCATCACAGAGCCCACCGGGGGGAGAGGCAGAGGGGACAGAGGCGGGCAGGTCAGCTACAACTACAGCGCCTTTACGCAAACACACACCGGGGCGAGATTGCAGTGATGGTTGTGCGTAAAGAGCCACTTTGGCACGGTCCGCAGCGAGCACCGTGTTGTCTGCAGGAGATTAAGGACCGACCCTGGATTAGTGTGTGCTTAGCGGTGTTTAGCCCTCACAGCAACAAAGTAGCCAATCAGGGGTGTGGGCAGCGTTGCTCTTATATTATGTGTCAGTCGTTTTAAATGAAAGTTACTGTGTCGGTTGTTTCTCGTAGCGGAGAGCGATCTGTAGACGCGATCTTCATCAGTCCCCAAACCTGCTGGATGCATCCTGTTTGACCTTCAGGAAGCAGGAGAGTCACTTCCGCGTTGGAACACTGACAGAGACACACACAACTCCTGAGTGGGCAACAAATCATGAAATCACTCATCAGTAGTGAATAGTTAACGAGTAGTTCCTCAAACAAATTGAATGCATGTACTTAAGTGCCCTTAGTTCGTTTTGATTTTCTCTTGCTGTTGTTGTTATTTTTTTTTTTTTTTTCAGTAAATAAAAATATGGTGCTTTTTTTGTTATAGCAAACATTTTTTCTATGGAAGTGTGATGCATTCAATGGAGAGTAAATAAATAAATTTGCAGTGTTTTCCTAACTTACTACAATTATCGCGAAATTATAAGAAAAGCATTCATTCTTTTCCAATCCTGAAAAACAGACCAGATGTTAAATTATTATTTTATAAATTATTATTCTCGTAATATTATGACTTTTTCTCAGTTATGACTTTATTCGTAATATTCCAAGTTTTTTCTCGTAATATTACGACTTTATTCTCGAAATCTCATTTTTTTCTTCTTCAGTGTGGCCCTAATACTCCGTCATAACTTCTGTACATTCACTTCAGTGTAATCTTTAATACAGGGCTGGATATAGTGTGGTGTTGCTACTTTTATTCAACCAGCCTAAATGATCTAATAAGTCTTCCACCACTGCTGTTTCCCAACCATTTTGGCTTGTGACCACTTAAAATAAACCAGTGTATACATGTGACCCAAGGTCACTACTGGTTGTCACCATTCATTCATTACCCATAACTGTTTAGTTGATTTTGGTAATTAGAGTCAGTATTTTTACATTATGACTATTTAAGGCCAAAATTGGCTTTTATGCTTCATGGGAAAATATTTTATTTATTTGCAAAATCAACTTTTTTTGTATCTTGTAAAAGCTATTTTATATTTTTTATTTGATTGTTTTTCAGAAAGCTCAGTCAGGAAGGCTATACGTTTGCATGCTTAGGTCTGTCATTTATTTCTCATACTCATAATTTCTTGTTGTCATTGTTGGGGGCTGTCAATTGAGACATCAGCCATTCTGTTAACCAATAGCACGCCGACATACATTCATTATGTTTCTAATACTGTGACACCCCTCGACAACAAAATCCCCCTCTGGTGTCCAAGCGCCAAAGTTTCCGTCAAATCTTAATCATCTTCTGTTAATCTGTGCACCTCTAATATGGTCGAACAGTTATCATTACTGCATTCACCTGTGCAATCTTTACATGGTAAATGAGCTATGGAGAAATGTGACATTCCCACAGATAAATAATGGAGCAGTATGTTATCCCACAGACTGATGATGTGAGACCTCTAATGAACAAAACTGTTAGAAAACTCCAATAACAGAAATCCAGATAGATTTATTTGGGGTGAGCTGTGCGGCATATATGAAGCATCTGAAAATCTATGTTATTTAATGTGGTTAAAGTGATATAGGATTCCTGCACCACAGTCACACCTGGGCCTGTGGAAATTGCTTTAAAAGCATTTAGACCATCCTATGCCGTGCTGGATTCATGACCTCAATATTTGTAAAATCATGGCTACAGAGCTGCTCTGCATCTGCAGGATGGTGGTCTTTATCAGTCGTCCCTGATTAACTCTGATTCAGCCTCTAAATAGCTCGTAACTAATAACACAAAATTAATGACTCACATATTTGTTGCTATTTTTGTCTCAATTACAGCTGTCCATCATGCTGAGGTAGTGCCATGCAGAGATGCATCATGATTACTTTCCCATTAGGTAGTTTGTCATCATTCTCACATCACATATGCAGTGATACTGACGCCCTGATTATATTAGTAGCTCGCACACCAAACTGATCCAGTGGCAAGTCATTGGTACATTGTCTCAAATGATCCTCCATATATTTACCAACTTTATTTCTGCACAAGAACGATTCTTGTATTCCATGTTTATAATCAGAAGTACATATTGCCTTAACTCTGATTGGTGCGTACATGACATCACCTTTTACCTATGGAGCCCATCAACTGTGAGGAAAGCAAGGACAAAAACAAGAACACACCTTTATGAATTCTCTGTCATGGCGTTTCCCATGATCCATAATAAAACACTGATTAAGAAAATGGGTTTTCACAGACTTTAAATAAATACACTTGCATGCACTTTCTGAAAATTAGTCAGGGTGCATTATGGTGGATGGTAGCTGAGGTGATAACAAACCAGCACAAATGTATGGAGAGGATTTGCCCACTTTCACAACTTTTGTTGTAATTCTTCATTCTTGACCTTGGAAACAGTTTGAAAAAAATAAATATCTTAACATAATATCAAAATGTCATCTTACAATACAATATGATATGATGCGATACGAAGCGATATGGTACAATATGATATGGTGCAATAGATACATGTAGGGGAATTCATCTTGTACTCAGGAGCTGCACAAGTAACTTACTCCATCTGCTGTGGATGACCACAACATGCATCTGAAAGCTCTGGGAAAATCTGTCAAGTGGACTTTAAGTTAGTTTTTAACCTTTTTTCTTTTCTAGTGAGTGGTAAACCTCTCTAGGAAAAGGGACTATAACGAGGTTTTTGTTGGTGATTCTGATTCCCATCGACCCCAGTCAAAGTTAATCCATTGATGTATCTTTCTAGTTGAACATCAGGCAGGATTTTTGTCCTCTAGTGTTCTTGAGCAGAAATGAATCCCCGGCGGCTGCCTTGTAGCTGTTGATCTCTGCAGGTGGAGTGGAAGTCCTCCCCCCCAACTCCCCTTCCTTTTCCCTCCATTTGTTATCGACGCAGACGGCAGGAGACATGGCAGCTTGGCCTTACTTGCCCACTGTGCCATTGATCTGTGTTTAGATCCTCTTTTCAAATCCACTTAAAGCAACATTCTGAGAGCGAAAATGTGTCATTATTTTAATTAGTTCAAGGACTAGAGATAATGTAAGAGATTTTAGAAAAGCACGTAAAGCTATACATGTTATGTACTGTCTGGAGGCTACAGCTCTGCATATAGATTGCAGCTGCAGTGCATACTGTAGGTAATTCCAGCACTGCTGTTTACAAGTTGTTTTAGTTGTCCAGTTTAAATTGCTATAGTGCAGTTGCTGGTAGAGAAGCAGTGGGGTAGTTGCTCTGCCACTCAGCATCTGATCAGCTCAGCTGAACTGAAACCTTCTGTGACTTCTACAATACTCGTAAGCTGACTTCATGTCTATGACACTTGATTATAGTGTTGCCTTCAAAGGACCATACATCGTAAATTAAAGGTAGGGAGCTTTAGAAATTAATAAACTGATCTGAATCTGTAGGAGTCTGGCCTTAAATCAAACTGTAAGAATTCAACTTCAGTTAAACCAGGATGGCAGCAGTTAAAGGGATAGTGCACCCAAAAATGAAAATTCAGCAATTATCTGCTCACCCGTGTGCCGATGGAGGCTCAGGTGAAGTTTTAGAGTCCTCACAACACTTGGAGGAGAGTGTTCACGTGTGCGAGACCAGCAAAAGCACGTGAACACACATGAACGCGGTGCCCTTGTTTCATAGTCTCGCGCAAGTGCACACATGTGACTATGGTGCACAGAGAGGCAGTTTTTCCAGTTTTATGTCGGGGCTTCAGGACACTTGGATCACTACGGACGAGCAGTATGGAGATATTTTGTGGTTTCAATTATGTGTTTTTGGACGTTTGAATCTGGGGCGCCATAAGCCTCCATTAGGTGGAGTTGTGTTGCTACCCCCTCTCCCCTTGGATCTCCACAAGTGTTGTGAGGACTCTGAAACTTCACCTGAGCCTCCATCGGCATGAGGGTGAGTAGACAATGGCTGAATTTTCATTTTTGGGTGCACTATCCCTTTTAGGTTGAACTTCAGCCTAACCAGGCCAGCAGCAGATTTCACCCGTTCAGATCCCTCGTCCATTCCAATGGACATAACTTTCCTAGTGTGTCTACATCCGACTCTACCCAAATGTCATACTTATTAGATGGGATGACTATAAGCCAAACACAGTGTTCCACATCATCCACAGTGACTTCTAGGAGAGGAGGAAGCACAAGGCACATTTCAGTCAATTAATCATAACATCAGAGTATATAATTTGTGTTTAAACTGTCTTGAAAGTAAACACAGGATGCCATATTAAAGATTTACAGCTTTTTTTTTCAGAATATTTTCATAAATATCCGTCGACTGGATAGACCCTGGATCTGAATGTCACTGGTAAATGAACCGAGGAAATACTGTTTAAACAGTATAAATATCGATAAGATCCCTATAAAACATCCTATTGATTATGTTCACAGAATATTCATCTCAGGAGATTTACAACATTCTGTTTTCTGGAGCCTTCATTTTTAGTGGTGATGACAAATACAGTGCAAATATAAATATATGCAATGTGTTTAAAAGCATCACTTTTCTATTTACTGATATGGGTTAACCATTCATGAAATATATATACACACACATCATAAGTACCCAAATTAAAACTGATAAATAATTTGAGTACAAATCCACCATTACAATATTGAAGTTAAACCTCAGTTCAGTTACACAACTCATGTTTAAATGTTTATTTCAACAGCAGAGCATAGTTAGAGTTTGGCGTCTAGACTCCGGCCTCATCGCTCCCCGCTGATATGTTTACATGAGACACTGGGGAGTGATGATTAAATACTTTCCGTTAGCAGGAGCCTGCAGGTGGCTGCTGGGGCGGAGGTGGGGCTGGAAGAGTGAGCAGCAGCACTGATGCAGCAGCGGCATAGACAAGGCAAAGGGAGAGCTGGGAAGATTCTGCAGCTTAAATACACCGCCAAATTGGGAGGGTGTGTTTTGTAGATGACATATGGGGACTGACGTATGACGTGTGTATGAATCAGTGCAGCTGGAGTTGTCTGCCTGAACTAGCTCCCAGACGTCGCTGCATTTAAACCGGACCTGCAGCAGGTTTAAGATAAACCTCAGTTTAACCGGATCTGCAGTGGGATTTAAGTGATCATGTGACCTCTACCAAGGCAGTTCAGGTTTAAACCCATCCTACACCTTAAACAGAAGCTTAGCTGATAACAGTGCAGCCTCACAATATTCACATAAATCGTGTCAACAGCAGGCTGTATTTCAAACGTGGTACTCATTTCACAATGCTTTATGAGACTGGTGAGACCACACAATCTCTTATTTCATTCAGACACATAGCTGCATTTGTCGTGTCTCGTGTGCACAGCCTTGGAGCTATAGAGCAGTCATTATAATAACGATTTCAAACAGGGCTTTCAGCTACAGTTAAATTACAGTAAAATTGCTGTAAGTGTCCCTGTGTAAATGGAACTGGAGACAAGGGTTGCTGCATTTAGTTAAAGCACATTTCATTACCCAACTTTCAAAGTACAATTTGCACTGACACATAGTGGATCAAAATAAACAGAATTTTGTGCTGTGGAGAAAGACGGACACACAAACAAGTTCTGACAAAGCCAGACAGAAAACAAGACAATCGGTGGCCTTGTATGTGCTCAATAACAAACATGACAAAGCCATAACAACAAAGGCAAGAAAATGAAAAGAAGGGGTAATGAGATAGACAAAAGCAGGAACAGTAAGTGGGCAGCTGAGACAGCAGTGATTATGGTCTGCAGTAGGATGAGTGGGACACAAATGGAGGCAGGGTGGTCCAAGTCCAACAGCAGAGATAGGGGCAGTTCAGAGAGACAGAGGCTTCAAACTTTTTTTTTTTTTTTTTACATTATGACCCCTTAAAATGAAGCAATTACATGCAGTCTCTTCCATATCTTGCAATTTGTTGTTGTGTTCCACCAGAGTGTTAGCAGGAGAAATCTCTAAGCTACTTGCATATTTTACCAGCATTTGGCTAGTGGACGAGGCTAATTTTGTATCCTTATCGTAACTCCATAGGGGTCTGAACCCCCAGGTTGGAACCCTTGCACTAGCACATGTGTATTAATGTGCAGCTGAAAATGGTCTCTGAGAAATGCTCTATTTGTTCGTCTTTGAGTTTGACTTAAAAGAATAAAAAATCACTGAGTATTTGATAAAGTTGAAACTACATTTTTATATTGCACCTTAGAAATACTTATTCTGACATAGACAGTCTTGACCTTGACGAAACAATTGACAAATCTCACCATGAGCTCTACTTAGCACTTCAGTTCGTCTTTTGATTATAAAACTCAATGTTCCTCTGGAAATGGAGTTTGCTTGAGAGTAATGGAAGTGTACATGAGGACAGTCAGCGGTAGAGTGTCCGCCCTCAGACTGGCAGGTCATGGGTTCGATCCCCGGCCGAGTCATACCAAAGACTATAAAAATGGGACCCATTGCCTCCCTGCTTGGCACTCAGCATCAGGGGTTGGAATTGGGGGGGTTATATCACCACATGATTCCTGAGCGCGGCACTGCTGCTGCTCACCGCTCCCTCACGGGATGGATCAAATGCGGAGAACAAATTTCACTCACTCAGGTGTGTGACAATCAGTGGGACTTTAACTTTAACTTTCAATTTCAGATTGGAAGTCCATCCTTAACCTTGGAAACATCTTACCACATGAAGCATTTAGTAGCTGTTCTGCAGCTTTCGATTGTGTCACACATATCACACAAAAGGCTGGAGATATAATGCCTTTTACCTACACACTTGTGTGCGCACTCTGTGTCTGCAGAATGCAATACACCCATGGATGGTAGGGACGGTGTAAAATACATAATCACCACTGTCATGACCATAGACTGTAAAAACTGGATTTACTGGTTTCCTGGATGTAACTACCATGACGTCACTCATTGGTTTGGGGACTCCCATTCTGACGCCTTAAGTTCAGCATTTTGGCCATCGCCATCTTGTGTTTTTTTGCAGCCATATGTGACCATATTTGGGCGAGAGGGTGAAGCTGTGGAGGAGTGAGGAGTGGATCTGACTGAGAAGCTGAGGCAACCTGGTCTCATTCCGAAGTCGTCAAATAGCAGCACTTGAGCTGTGATTTCCAGTCATGAAACAGGCCATCCTTTGTGTCAGGGAAAAACGCAGCGGGACAACAACATAAGTGAAGGGGGCGAAAGTCCAAATAAGGCAGGCGCGAGTGGTGATGAATGGGTCCAACAACCACTAACTTTCAGCTGGGAGACTTTCACCCAGATGGCCGGTGTTTGCTTTCCGTGTTATTGTAAAACCAAACCCTGTTCTTTTTCTTCAAAAACCCAACCACATGTGGTTTTGTGTCGACGTAGTGCATTTATTTTGAAAGAGACTGCATGCATACTGTACATTTCCTGTGAAAACGGAAGTGCATTTAGAAAACAGTCCATGCAGGGTTAGCTAAGGTAAGGGTAGCTGAGAGAGACAAACTTTTTTTATACAGTACATAACCTCTTATAATGAAGCAATTACTTGCAATCACTTCCATATGTTGCGGCAGGTTGTTAAGGTCCTCCAGAGTGTTTTCCTTGATCAATTGTGTTGTTTGAATAATTTATATAGGCCAAAAATCCACTGTCTGTAAAAAGAAAGGAAAAGAGAGAGCATTTGTTTCCTCCTAAAAATGTAAAACTATTGGCTATTTACCTAAAAAGCCAAAATTAGATCACAGTGTGATTTTGTGGAACTAGATTTTTTCATCTTTCCTTAACCATTCATCATTTTAGGACCCTTAAGTTTTGTTTTAAGACTTGTTGAGGGGTTTTAACCTCCAGGTTGGGAACCATTGCACCAAATGTATATTAGCTCCAGCTGAAAATGCCCTCCAACAACTGCTCTGCTTGTTCCTCTGAGTTTGATAAAAACTAGATTGCCCATATCTATATGGAAACATGGATCGTTTTATAAAGACGGAACTACTTTTTTGTATTTTTCAAGATTTAATTCTTCAGGAGGAGCCAGTGAGTTTGGGGCAGAGAGCCACAGACAGGGTAGGTAGGTCATATTGCTCATTTGATCCTTTTACATTTCCACAAACCTCATTAGGAACATTGGGGACATTTCAAAACTGAGATTTTGAAAGATGCAAAGTCTTGACCTTGACAAGTCAATCTCACCACAAGCTCCATTTTGCACTTCAGTTCTTCTTTTGATCATCAAACCATCTCTTTCAGCAAATGGAGCTTGCTTGATTGTGAAGGAAGTGTCCGTGTTAAAATTTCAATTTCAGTTTCTCTGAGGACTTTTAATCCATGTTGGCTTACAGTGTTAGATTGGAGGTGTATCCTCAAGCTTGGAAACATCTTACCACAAAGCTCATTTATTAGGCGTCCTGGAGTTTTTGGTTGTGTCACGCATATATCACACATACGGCCGGAGATACTTGCTCGTACCTTGCGTTTCTTGAAGACGTTTCGCCTCTCACCCAAGAAGCTTCTTCAGTACTGGTATGAAGTTGCAGGCTATAAACCCTGTGTGGGTGGGAACCCTTGCAGAGTCGTAGGGGTCACGAGAGCTCTGAGTTTCAGAGTCGTTAAGGTCACAATGGGTCAACGACTCACATTATGAAAAAAAAACTTCATCTTCAAAAAATTCATGTAGAGAATTGAGAAGATGCAAAACGACATTATTCTATTAAATGAAGGTCACAGTGCATGCTGTGCAAATCTGTATGCTGCAACTGCATTCTAAAAATAGATTATCTGCATTGATCTTAGGCTCCATTGTTGGAACCAGTGTCAGACATGCAGTAAACGTAGAGTCAGGTCATTCATATCAACACTGCTGTACCTCCTCTTACTTTTGAACATACTCTTGAATACATTTTCGGGCTAGAACTTTCTTTCCTTAACACCAAATTGTCTTTGCCACCTGAATATGTGCCACTTCATTTTTCATTTTCTTCCACCTGTTCCTTGCATGTTCAGTTCAGGTACACGCAGTGCTGGGATTTACAGACACTCACCTTTCCCATCCTTGAACTTTTGGGATGTTGTGCTGGATAAGAATAGCAAAGTGCCTGCATTGTAACCTTTTCATTCACCTTTAAAAGTCACTTTTATAGACTTCCTTTAATAGCATGTAACGATAAGAAAGTCACTGTCCTTCATCTTACAGTGGTTTGCAATTAACTTTTTTCTTACGGTCATTTGTGTTATAAATCAGAACTTGATTATAACAATACAGATGATGATCAAATAGAATCACTTGTGGAAATGGAAAATATAATGTGAAACTGCGCTGGAAACTTTAAAAAAAGCAGCTAATCTCTTGGGGAATACTAAAGGTATTTCGTTGCAGTCAGCCGCCACAGCAGAGTGTCGCACACCTGATGATTTGCAATTCAATTCCCACATCTTGTAAATAGGAAATAGAGAAGGATTTCCCAGTTTCACCACTTGACAGTTTTTGTCCTCCACGCTTTTATGGCAACCTGACAAAGTTATGGTGAAGATGCATGGCCCTGATCCTCTCTTACTCTGATGCAATCCATCAAAGGTGACATGGATAGAGTTCAGTTTGTCATTCCGTTACTATTGATCCGTCGCCTTCTGCACAGAGTCGATTGGCTGGCGGGGAACCAGTGTGCGTGACCTGCTGACATACTGGCCTCTGTGGGGAAGATGTAACTGAATAAACCACTTAACAACATGCTCATAGAATGGACAAAGAAAAAAAAATCCCAATAAATTAAAGGCTAATTGTACAGTCGCCGTAGCTAATCTTGCTACACAATCACTCAGATGACCTTTCATTGAGTGTGTAAAATTAACTCGGAGTTATTAATGTTCACTGCAACCATATCATAATCACGTGGCTGTGAATGATGGGAAGATGATGTAATTGTTATCTGTTTGCAGTGATGTAGGAGGATTACAGCTTTACAGCATCTAATTGTTGTTGTGTTTGTTCGCTTGTTCTGTTGTTTCACACATTGGCCTTCATATGTCTCAGTATATGAGAACAAAGACATTTCCCTTGTTCAATGACTTTATCTTAAATTAGCATCATGTAGGTTACAAACAGTTGATGTAGACCGCTTTAATCTGAGTTTAAGGAGGAGCAGTGACCCTACATCACTCAGCAATGGTCACATAATCAATGAGTGAGTTGATTTTTTTTTTTTTTAAACCTCATCTATAACTACATAGTTAATTAGATGAGATGCATCAGGATGTGTGTGATTCAGCACAGTGGGAGACTGATTGATCACTGAGAAGGAAACATACAAAGTGATCAATCAATCAGCAGTGGTGGGAGAAGTATAAAGATCTACTTTAGTATCAATGGCTGTAAAAATACTCCATTAAAAGTAAAGGCATGCATTCAAAGTTTTCATAAGTATAGTACAATTAATTAAGAATTAACAGCAAAATGCACTGAACATACCAAATTATAACCACGTATTATGCAGAATAACCCCATTGAGAGTGTTATTGTAATCATATGTAGTTATTTTTGGAATATTATTACCGATGCAATGACATGTTAGCAGCATTTTAATGTGAAGAGTATATTCAACTCTATAATGTATCTCATTTTACTAACTGATGATATAGATTACATTTAAGATTATTATCTGAAAGTAACTAATAACTATTTTAATATTTCTCTCTGCAGTGTAGTAGAGTTTAAGAGACTAAAGTCGTTAATCAGAGCTTTATATGTCAATGTCAGGAAAAAATTATGAATGTGTCAGTATGAACTGATAAAGATTAAAAACTGGATGCAAGAGTCAGACATTCAGTGACATCAATACACAACCACGGGTCCGAGACAAATTCAGCATGCAATTTGAAGAAAGGCACAAGGCAGTCAAAAAACTCTCTTTCTAAGCATAGCTTTCTAAATCTGCTGGTGGCACCTCAAACCTTGCCACTCATGAAAGAACGCGAATGCAACATGTGTGCTGACAGATGCTGCCGGAGCAGTCAAAACCGAGCAAGTCACCAAGTGACAACCTCCTGGGCTGAAAATGAAGCCAATCAAGCCAAGCTAGTGCCAAACACAGTTCATGGGATTGCCACTTGAGGCTGGCACCAGAAGCCAGTCAATCTCCACTGAACCCCATTTTAAATTGCCCAAGTTAACAGCAGAAATAAACATGTTTTGGTCTCTATAGCTAATTTACTCCTCCATAACAGCTGTTCAAGGGTTGAATTTTCATACAACTCCCTCGTTTAATTTTTATTAAGGCTTAGAAATATGCATAATTAATGGCGTGGCCACTTCAAGTTAGTGGCTGTCTGCGAGGCTCCACCAAAGTCTACGATCCACTCCTCGCTCCTTCACAGTTTTACCCTCGTCCAAAAATGGTCACTTCTGCCTCCAAAAAAATCACAGATTGCAAAAATGCCAAAGTTAAGGCTTCAAAACTGGAGTCGACAAACCAGTTGGTGACATCACTGTGGCTACATTAATTATTTTTATTCAGTCTAAGTAACTTTAGCATTAGCAGCTAATTCTAACAGGCCCCTACTCCCGAGCTGGGGAAGCCTGTTTTATTTACAGGGGACACACACTCGTACACTATTATTGAAAATTTCAAATTCAGAAAGGTGACATAGACTAAGGATCTGAAGTAACCCATGGCCATTAAAGTAATAATTTCATCCCATGAATGGCACACGTTTCTTTTTCCTATTGTTGGTGTGGCCTAATTTTGAGGCATTTGTTAAATACTGTAGTGTTTGAAATAGAAACTGAGATACAATTAAATGGATATCATTAATAGAGTTGACATTAAAAAGAGTCTATACATTATATTTCAGCACAGCAGAGCTTTAAGCTAAATGCTAATATCAGCATGCAAACATGATCAAAAAGACATTGCTAATGTGCTGGTGTTTAGGTGGTATAATGTTTACCATCATCACCACCAATAAAGCATGTTAGCCTGATAACATTACAGCTGAGGCTGATGGGAATGTAGTTAGTTTTGGGAGTATTCCAAAGAGGTTAACCAAAGTATTGGACAAATTAATATATCCATTGATTTCACTGAATGAAAGACAGGCTATAATTGTTCCAATGTCTTCTCAAGGGAGCATTCATGTCTGTTGTCAAGATATTTTCCATATAAAACAAAAAATTTAAATTTAAAATTCCTCTGTTGAATTGAAATATAGCCTATCGAATCAGCTTCTAGGTGCATATTGCCGCCGCTAACCAGTCTCCTGGGGGAAACCCTGTAGCAGAATCATACATGTGTTAGTGTCAACAGGTACCTGCAGCTACCTTTACCTTATTCCCTTTTACAGGTCAAGGAAAGCATCCATTCAATTTTCTCTCTAAAAGATTGAACTCATCTCATCAGTTTTACTATCTTATACCGATGATAAATCTCTCACACTTGCTCTTTCATCCATACAAGCAATTACTGAAGCAATGCGGTCAGTGCCAATGACACAAAATGATGAATTAACCGGCCACATGACAGTCAGTGCTTAAATCAGTCAATCAGTCAATATGCCACCTTGGGGAGATGGATAGACATCAGTCTTGTCATGGCTTTTGATTTATTTACCGATCACTGACCACTTGATCCCGGGGGAAAGTGTGTTTATTTGCTCTGGAGCGAGAGACAGAGACCCACTGTGGCATGCAAATGAGAGCGTGAAGAAACAAGTGAGGTCCCTGAAGTATTTCAGAGGGTTTTCTGTTTGAGCTGGTTACTCTGAAAGCCTACGATGGGTGCATCCACTGATATTATCTGCATCTCTCACTCTCCTTCACTCTAAATGTTCTCCTTTGTGACTGCCATAGATTTAATAAGGGAAATCAATACAGGATAGCTTTTACCTGGAGTCACCTTCTTACTGAGCTTCATGAAAAGGAGGAAATGAAAATACTCTTAGAACAAAGTCAGACACATCAATCACTATGATAAATCCAGATATCAGTCGTCCTCTCATCTTTTCTTTGGAAGAGTGGGAGCAATGGAGGCTACACAAAGTCAGTGGTGGAAGTTTTTTGAAGCTCTGGCAATTTTTACACTTGACCAATCATGGCAGAAAGTGGGCATGGCATTTTGAAAGTTACAAAAATTGGGTGTTGCAAACCTCCGTCGTGGTCCAGACATCAGAAAGATTTTCACTGCTCTAAACTTTCCAAATAAATGGGATTCAAGGTTGCAAACAATATTGAGGGCGTGCACAGAGCATGGAGCCTGGTAGCTTGTTTCTGGACATTTTCACAACATTTTGTACTACACCCTACACATTGATTGGTTTAGTTAGCTAACGTTCTACACAGAATTTCCTTTAGAAACAACAGTTAGCAGTGATAATGCTAATGTAACTAACACAAATTTAGCTCTGGCAGATGATGAGAAATTAATTGAGTATTGCATTAAAGGGCAGCATGGGTTCAAAGCACTGACTTGGTAAATGGCTTGGCAAAAGGTAACATTGGTAATGTTACCATTTCAGAAACTTCTGCTGTTTTTTGGCAAGAGTAAAGAGCACAGAAGCTCCATCATCAGATAGTTCTCACAAACTGTTTGTATATTTTTCTGTGAAAAGTAATGCACCCAAATGCGTACGTATACCATGTATTTTCAATGGCTGCGATCACGTTACCAATGTGCTGATGGAAGTAAACAAGGCAGCAGTCCCAAACTGCCTTGTAAGGAGGCAGGCTGGGGTGGTGGATGGGTAAAAAAAACCTGCCTTTTTCCTGGCACTTTCCCTGGAGTTGCGTGTTCAGAACCGTGTGAACTTTGAGTCACACAAGTTTTAAGGTATATTCTCAGCACGTTCCTTTTCCTAACCCCCAATTTCCACATACTCCGCCTGCGCTGCGCACTGCATAGCAGATACGCTCCCATTTTAGTGAATAGCCTCATTTCCAAAGCTTGCACCGTATAGCGTCTCTGGAGCGTCCCAGAAGCGCCACAGCGCTCCACTCCATCAGGTCTATTTTTTAACTTGTCGGTGAAGATTCTCAGTCATCCAGGTCATGGTAATCGTAAGTGCTAATAGCGTAGGAAACTGGACTTGCTTGCGTTTCATGAAGACGTTTCACCTCTCATCCAAGAAGCTTCTTCAGTTCTAAATGACTGGTACGAAGTTGCAGGCTATAAACCCTGTGTGGGTGGGAACCCTTGCAGAGTCGTAGGCGTCACGTGAGCTTTTAATTTCATTTTTCATTTTTTTCAATTTTTTTGTTTTGCGAAACATCTTCATGAAACGTAAGCAAGTCCAGTTGCCTTCGCTCTTACCACTTACGGTTAATTTTCAGCGACTGCGCGTCCATAACACATCAAGCCACGTAGCTCAGATCGCACTAAACTGGAAACGGAACCCACACAGCATCTGGTAAATTTCAAAATACAACACATTGCACAGACTATGGATTGCAAACTCTCAATTTTTTTTAAAAAACACGTTGCACAAGTTGTCAGTGAGTGTGAGGGTCCAAGGAAAGATGGAAGAGAAGAAACGCTCCAGAAACGCATCTAGTCGGCGAAGGTTGGTCACTCCAGATCGCGGCACAGACAGAGTATGTGGAAATTGCGGGTCAACCTACCTAACGTAACTTTACTTGCCTAAACCTTTTTTCGTAGGTTATCATACAAACCGTTCTATGGGAATACGTTGTCCTCATTCTAGATCTTTGTTACGTTAGCATTTATGAAATCCTTGCTGTTTGAGATCAAAGTATATCAGACATGAAATAGTACTGTTAATGATAGACATCTTACATCAGTGCAAAAACATTGTAGTAGAAATTGAGTCAGTACAATATACTGCAAATCTATAGTCAATCAGCCACAATAGGTCATTAAAATACAACATGTGGCATCTGTCTACCACCTGTTTATTTTCTGACTAGAACTCTAAAACCAAATTGAAGAGATCAGCAAAGCAAACATCACAGAGCCTAACAAACTTTTTTCTATTCATTAAATATCCATTGACACACAGTAACAGTGTTAGCTAAAATGGACATTTATTTTTCACAGATTCTGTGAAATTGTTTCCACCACCATATTAAATTCCAGGGTTATGACAAGATTGCAGCTGTAAATATCTTTTTATGCACTCTGAACCAAACTAGAATGGGCTAACTAACTTGTCTCAGAAACATGTGTATATAGGCTAGTATGCATCAGAGGTGGGGCCCAAATTTTTGTCTTAAGGTCACTCAAGGTCAAGTCAAGTCCCAAGTCAAGATAGGCAACACCCAAGGTAATGTCCTAAGTTAACCCTTTAAGCGCCAAAGTCGCAAAATTGCGACAAGCAACATAGCTGAATAAAACAGGCTGTATCTATAAATGTGGTGCCGAATCTTGTTACTACTTTTCACCAGGAGATGGCGGACATGTATGCCTGTAATCTGAGCAGCATTTGTGGGCGTGGTTCTATTCAAAGTTTTAGAGTAAAAAGAGTTTGTAAAACGCGCTCCGGCGCAGAGACGCGGCGGCGAAGCAGTGGTAGTAGTGCTGAGCGTAGCGAGAGCAGAGCAGAGCGAAAGAGTGTATTTTCATTTACTTACGATGCCGAGAGGTCGGTTTTACCGTCGACGAGGCACTTCGTCAGGTACTGGCTGACTCCGATTCCGAGGAGGAAGACATGCAGTTGTCTAATGAAGCCGAAACTGACGATAGTAGTGACGGCGAGTCGTGCGCCATAGTCCACAATCAGCACATGGCAAGCGGATGCTTCACCTCACCGTGGCCGGGGTGGAAGTATTCTGCGAACCGGGGACGTGGTCGGGGTGGCAGGGGGGGCTCATAACAGCAAATACCGGTGAATGTAGCGGGGATGAAAACAACCGCGGCAGACGCGGTGGTCGCGGCAAACACACCGCTAATGGCGGCGGAGGTGGCGTTCACTGCCGCATCGTAAATCACGGCGGTAATGATAATGATAATGATGATGGCTGGCAGTTGTTGAGAGAAGAGGAAGAGTATCAAAAGTGGATCAGAAATTTTGATGAGCCTGTTGGTTATTGTGGAGATGATCTGACAAATTCTGAGCCCATTGATTTCATCTCTCTTTTTCTGAATGATGAATTCTGGAGCTCATCACCAATGAAACAAACAGATATGCCCATCAGTTCTTTGAAGGGGAAATTTTGAAACCAAACTCCAGATTTCATGACTGGTATGATGTGACTGTCCCTGAAATGAAAGCTTTCATGTCACTTCACTTGTGCATGGGGCTTGTGGAAAAATCTGAAATTGAGGACTACTGGGCAGGTTTTTGGCCAACTTACACACCTGGATTTGGCAAAGTGATGGCGAGAAACAGATTTGAAAACATTCTTTCTTTCCTTCACTTTGTAAATAATGATGACCGCATTGAGAGGGGCCAGCCAGGTCATGATAGGCTCTTCAAAGTGCGCCCCATAATTGATTTGATCATTCCTCGTTTTGCTGCTGTGTATGGTCCACTCAAGGAACTTTCCTTGGATGAAATGACCATTGCATTCAAGGGAAGGTCAACCTTGAAACTGTACAACCCCAAAAAACCTGACAAATATGGCTATAAAAGCATTTGTTTGAGTGAGGCCAGCTCAGGTTATGTATTAGAGTGGTGCATCTACAATGGCAAAAATACAAGCGATGAGGACAATTTAGGGGCAACACACCATATTGTCCGTCAGCTGCTTGCCCAGCACACTGGGAAAGGGCATGAGGACATGGACAGCTACTACACATCACCACCTTAGCTCGTGAGTTAGCTGCTAAAGACACCGGAATGTGCGGGACAGTGAACTGCAACAGGAGAGGGATGCCAAAGGGGCTGAAACCATCCCAGTTGCCTCTGAGAAGGGGAGATGACCCAGTGTTCATGCGGCATGATAAACTGCTGGCTTGTGCTTGGCATGACACAAAGCGTCTCACTCTGTTGTCCACCATTCACGGCAACACAGTCACCCAAAAACGGATCCGGACAAAGGAAAATGTGACTGGGTTCCGTGAAATTATGAAACCAGTGTGTGTGGACGGTTACAACTCCTTTATGGGAGGAGTTGATACATCCGATCAACGGATGAAAACATACCTGTTTCCACACAGATCCAGGAAATGGTACAACCGCATTTTTGATGCGGTTCTGAGCATCAGTGTGGTCAATGCGCACATCATTTATACACGGTGTAGTCCTGGTCCACACAAACCACTGAAGGCCTTTACTCAGGACATTATAACATCTTGGCTTGAGGGCTTCTCCAAAAAGGAAGGCAAAAAAGGAGGACGGCCTTCAATGCAGCAGGGAGAAATGCCACAGAGGCTCACTGAACGACACTGGCTCTGCAACACAGACGAACGTCCAGATTGTGTTGTCTGTTCAGATCGCACCCGCCCGAAAGGCCGTCGCCAGACACAGTTCAGGTGCCGTCAGTGTGGAGTAGGTCTTTGTGCTGTGCCTTGCAATGAAAGATACCACACACTGAAAAACTACAAGCAGTGCCATCTTGATCGTTGAACGTCTTTGAAAATAATACAAATCCATATGGCCGCCGACCAGTGCTAAAAGATTATAGAAATTGGATCAGTGAATTTATTTCTATCCCAAATTTCGTTCATACTAAAGATATTTCACATTGACTGTTGACAGTATTCCTTTATCTCAAACTGCTCTCAAACTACAGCTTTTTGAAATCTTTAAAAGAAAATTGACATTTTCCAATATGGCCGCCACCTGTTCATGTCACAATATGCAAATTAGATGACAATTTACTTCCAGCCCCAAATTTTGCTTCAAACTGAAGATATTCCTCAATTACAGTATGCCCTTATCTCAAACCACTTTCAAACTGCAGCCTTTTGAAATCTTGAAAACAAAAATGGATGTTTTCCAATATGGCCGCCACCTGGTGATGTCACAGTAATCAAATTAGATGACAAATCTACTTCCATCCCAAATTTTGGTTCATACTGAAGGTATTTCTCATTTACAGTATGCCTTTATCTCAAACCACTTTCAAGCTATATCCTTTTGAAATCTTGATATCAAAATTGTATATTTTCCAATATGGCCGCCACCTTGTGACGTCATAATATGCAAATTAGATGAATAATTTCACTTCCATCACAAACTTTGAGTCATACTGAACAATTTTCTCATTGACAGTATACCTTTATCTCAAACTACTTTGAAGCTATAGCCTTTTGAAATCTTGATATCAAAATTGTATATTTTCTTGAAAAAACTCCGGCGCCTAAAGGGTTAAGACTGACAAGTCCTTAGTGATGTCCCTAATCCTAAACTGTGAATTTCATGTCCTGAACAAGTCACAATGTGCTCCTTACTAAATGTGATGCCATTTTAACAACAGAGTTACAACATACATGCTTTGGCGTTTAGGCTCTGACATTGTTAAAGGCAGTTAAAACTACTTCATGATCCCTTAAAGTTTCAGAGAAATAGCTCTGTGTCTTGGCTGCTGATAACTTAATGTGCTTCGTCAGAAGTGTATTTTTCCTGTGGTGTACTTGATAGCAGAATAAAAAGTTTGAACTTGATTTCAACCATTGAAAATTGCACTGAAATTAAAGTAAGTGCATGAAAATCCATACCATTGTATCAAGGATGCAGTTCTTGTGGATGGGTTTTCTCATTTTTGTTTTTGAAAATAAAAGAATAGTGCTTCATCTTTATGTCTCACAGTTGATCATGGAGCGTAAGAATACTGAGACAGAGCAACAGAGTCAACTGTAGCCCGTAGGCACAGCTTGGAGAGATTATGTGAAAGAAAAGTTTCTATAATTTTCTGCTTTTTTTATGCAGTCTCGATGAAAGCTACTTTTCAGCATCTTTTAGGCACATTTCATTTGCTTTTTGCAGTTGGCAATTACCTCCTCGGGCCTGAATGCTGACAGGGCATTGTGCAGCGGCTGTACTGTAAGTGGCAAGTACTGTACATCCTTGCATATGAATTATTGTATTGACGCATGTAGAAAATGTAATGGCTGATGAACAGCTGTGGTGTGACAGCGATAAAACTCATTACTGAAATGCAGATGTACTGTGGAAAACCTGCACACCATTTCATCAACACATATGTGCTCCTGAGATAAGGAAATATGAAGGACTGTGTCATAATTTACATTCCAGACCTGCTGCTGTCATAGTGGCAGGTGGAATTACTGTGTCTCTTATCCTCCATATGGACACATAACCATAAAAGAGTCCGTCAATTGTTTGATGGCCACCAACCAATTCTGGTGCACATCACGTCACCTTGGCTGTCAACCGGCAAATCCTCAGAATTAATCAACAAAATATAGTTTGTCATTGCCCTTAAAAAACGACACATATAAGTGTTTGCTGGATTGCTGCCCATTTGGAAAGAGCAACATTGTTTGTCAGTGCTTTCCAAAACCGTTATACAGTTTATGTAGATGGGTGAAATTTTATACAACACTTTTCTAGTCCTAGGGTGCATTTCCAATCACATACTTTTCTTTTTACTTTTAGTAGGTACTGCAGCTAGCCTGGTTCCAGATCATTGACTCCACCCACTCAGCTGAGTAGGCTTGCATCTCTGGTCTGGCATACTGCAATGAATTTCTGATTTATTTCGTCCAAACGATGGACAGACCAATGAACACCGGGGGAGGGGCCGGTTCTAGCGATTAGCCAATCAGCGCCACGCTAATGGCGACCGCTGCAGATCCTACAGACCACAATAACGATGCTATCGAGGTATTTCGCCACTACTCGCGTTAATGGAGGACCAAATCAAGGGAGCTGCTAAACTGGATTTAACGGCGATGCAGCTGGGCGTGCACAACGACAGTGACTTTTTAAACGGGCAATGCTCGCTTGTTTTCTGCACCCCCGAGGCATGGATACTAATGACGTTAGATTCTGGGTGAGTCGTTGATCTCTACCGATTGGTTAGGGAAAAATCAAATTCCCTCCCCCTTGTAAATCGCCTTCAATGAAGGCGATGTCAGACTGAAGGTTCTGGGATCTTCAGTCTGACACTCAGGCTATACTGCAGCTGCTCTTAAAAAGTACATACGCACACAATCAGGGCGTACTACTTCCTGAACTTTGACCCTCTTACTTAGGTCAGCCCAGACAGAACGGCCACTTGAGGCTGGCTCCTGAAGCCATTCAGTCCCCATGGACACTCATGTTTAAATGCTTTACACTTTACAACAGATATAAGCATGTTTACTCACCCATTTGCATTTTTACTAAGGCTTAAAGTTACGCATAATTAGGGGCTATGAGTGAAAGGTTGTTTGCTGATAGTGTCCACGGCTTGTCAGGCAGATCCACCCCTCCCTCCTTCACAGCACCAGACTCTTATCCAAATATGGTCACTTGTGGCTCCAAAAAAGCAAGATGGCGACAGCCAAAGCTCCAAACTAGAGGCTTCAAAACACGTCCACAAACCAATGGGTGATGTCACAGTAGCTCTGTCCATTATTGTCTATAAACGGAAGCAATGAGACGTAATAACGACAATGGCAAGCACTACAGATGAGATAAATGTTGCTAGCGAGGCTGTTCTAAATCAACATGTCATCTCACTGTCGCTTGTCAGTGTAATTTGTTTTTACTTACTCCGCTTCATTTGTAAAACCCTAGCAAAGCTAGTATCTTAGCATAGCTGGGTATCAGTGCGGACTTAAAATGACATTAGATTCAGGCAGATACATCCGTCTCTAGTGAATAGTTAGGGAAATTCAAATCCTTCTCCTTCACGGAAATCATTTGGATGCAATATCAGACTGAAGCTGGAGACAGAGTGTAACAAGTCAACAGTTCTTTTTAATATCCAGCAAAACTGAAGACACTAGGAAAAGTGAAGAGGAACTGCAGAGTCAGTTGATACTTCTGTTTGGTTTTATCAATACAAGAAAGCATTTCCATATTACAGTGATTTAATTCATTTCTAATATATGAAATATATGTATATATATGGTTATAAGTGCAACCTTAATGTTTGGGTAAATCAAGGTCATAGGTGAAAGAAGTAAAGGTTGATGGTTGGCGTTCTCCTTCAAGAGATTTTGCGCCACTAATAACAATGTCATACTTCTTACCCTTTTGTCCCTGGCAGACAAAAGTCAAAAATCATATGGCCTGCTAGAGGTCCTTTATAAGAAGAGCAGTCTCCTGCTATCACGCATTCATATAGTAGCAGTATTCTCCTCTCTGTGGTGTCCGTTATTTATTAGCATTTATTAGCTCATCCCCAGTGCCATAAACCACATGAATCAATGCTATAAAATATGAAGCCATTATATAATAAATGACTGTAAATCTGATGTCATTGTAAATTTGAGACAATCCACTGCAGTATTCAAATTTGAAATCACACTGTCATCAGAATACCCAAATAATAGCTGTTTGTATGGGCATGGGTGAGACAAAATAATACCGGTTCCATCCATCCATTTTCCCTATACCTGCTTATTGCTTTTCAGGGTCACTGAGAGGTCTGGAGTCTATCCCAGCTTGCACTGGACAAAAGGCAAGGAAAACACCACAGATGGAAAACACCAGAGACAGGTAGACAGTCTTTCACAGGGTTAACAAATGGGCAAACACATACTCACAAAGAGGTTACTTAGAGTGCAGTTCAGCTGACCTGCATGTTTAGGGAAGCTGGAGCACATATAGGAGCTGAGAACAAAGAGACAGCAGTGGGATTGTGGTTGAGAATGGAAAAGGATTAGAAGGTGAAAAAATGATGATTAGAGCAGTCAACTATCACGCTGTCTCCTTCTCTGTCTTTATCAAGCCTGTTTGTCTCCATCACGCTCTCTTTGCTCCCTCATTTTCTGCCTTTCCTCCCCCCTCCTCAGCCCCTTTTCCCTCATAAACACTGAGAGTGAGTGACAATCCCTGCCGATTAAACAGCCAACCTTTGACAACATTTAAGCTCCAGATCAATACATAATTACCCGCAATTTAATTACCCATTCACACTGTGGATAAGCTGTTCGTCTTCACCTTCTTTTTTTTCCCTACGCAACCAATAAGCATGCTTTATGTGTAGTGGCTGGAGAGGAACATTCAAAGCCAATTATGATCACATTAGCCTAGTCATGCAGGTGGGGGCCTGATGATGGCTCAGCAGGCTGCACTCAGTACCAGCCTCTTACTATGCCGGGAGTCCATTGTTTGACTGTGTTATGCTTTTATTTACAGCACACATTCATACCATCTTATAATACAATTGCTACCTGAATCCAACAAAAATGCATGTTTGTGAATATGACAGTTGTGTTTTTGTACAAAAGATTACAGAGAATTTGTCAGACGAGATGATGAGTGATGCTAAATCCCAAACAGTCCCTGTTTTGTTGAGCACACGCAGTGTTGTTGTCCTCAGACGTCTTTTATAATATCTAAATGAAATATTTTTAAAAAAGTAAAGCAAATATCACCTGTCTGCCATGATGTCTATCCATTTTCCGTCCTCCAACCTTCAGGTGCTCTTGGAAATGACTTTGTCTGGGCCCAGAAATTGCTTTATGATGGTGTGATGATGAGAAGGGTCTGTGGGGACAGGATGTGGCTTATAAACTGAGCACCATTTTTACCGTGTGCTACTTTTTTTATTCATTTATCAACCCTCTAACTAAATAGAGGAGAAGAAAATAATCCTGTAAGAGCTCAAAATTGTATTCAATATATTAACTGTGGTCTAGGTGGAAGCAATAGTCTGGCCAAACTCTATCTGTTGAGTATGAAACACTCACCCTCTGTAGGTTTACAGATGGCTGGAAACAGCCCAGTCGCCAGAAGAAAATGTTGGTTTTGGATGTTTTTCTAATTAAATGACATGTTGCATTTATACTTTTCATACATATCATATCACTGTTTTTAAAATGACGTACTTCTGATTAGATGTATATGAGCTGACTTTGTCATTTGAAGGGAGGTGAGGATGGTGTGACGCCTACGCAAAATGACTGCCAAGCTGCCGACCACTGTTTGATACCACTGAACAACAAAACCTGTTGTGTTTTTGCAAGACGGCAGCAACATTTCTCACTATGACTGTACCATCAAAATGGGTATTTTAAGCCAAAACATGATCTTTTCTCAACCATAACCAAGTGGTTTTTGGGGTAGGCAACCTGCATGTAGCTCTTGAGACCCTCACCAGTGTCTCCCTGCGACTTTGACATAAAATTATATGGAAATGAATAGTCTAAAGTTTTTGCATTCAGATTTTTTTGTTTGCCATTGTTTTAGGCCTAGAGTGATTATTGCATTCTACTGTAAAAATGTGTGGCCTATGCATTGGATTAGAAACATGTTTTAACGTTTCATTAACTAAATTGCACCCTTCTTGTCAAATACTGATGCTCTGTAAGTGGCCTGTCAAAGTATGTCAAAGTATGATACGCTAGGTACCCCTTCTGAGTCAGTTTGGATGCTCAGAGTTTATGCTTGTTACATGCATCATCTCTGTCCCAAGGCGTCCCACCAGGGTTTATTGCTTGGTCCCCTCCTATTTGTCCTTTACATGCTCCCCCCTGGCAAGATCGTTCGCAGCCACGGTCTCAACTTCCACTGCTACGCTGATGACATCCAGCTCTACATCTCCACTACATTCATCACCACTGAAACTCAGTACACTCTAACCACTTGCCTCAACAACATCAAATCCTGGATGCAAGCCAACTTCCTCAAACTTAACTGTGAAAAATCTTACGTGATCATCATCGGTCCAAAACCCTCACCAAAACCTCTCACAACTTCGGTCTCACCATTGGCAATTCCACTCTGTATTCCTCATCACACAACCTTGGAGTCATTTTCAACAGTAACCTCTCTTTCGAAAAACAAGTCAATCATATCACCAATCCAAGTTTCAAAGTGTGACTTTTGTATTGTTTTGCTAATTAAACTTCACAAAGAGACAGCAAAATATTTCTTTAAAGATATATAGATTGATTGATATAAGATGCTGCTTGAGCTGTCTCACGACCAATTCTGACTACATTTACATTTTTTATAGCTGAGTCCTTTTTGCATGATGGCAGTAGTATGCTTTAATGCTTTAACACACTCAAAAATTAAGTGTTTTTTTTTAGTATGCATAAATCTCTAAGTCTTTTCTATACTTTTCTAATTGTCTAACTTTTCTAGTTTAAACAAACTAATCCTCAAAACCTGCTTTGAATTAGTACGTAGTATGGGAATGGGACTTAAAGCCTGAGCTGAGATCAGCCTGATGACATCATCTGGGCAGCATGTCGTCCAAAATTAACAGCAAAATATTATGTTTGTCTATCGACTTTAAAACGACACAGGCACTTACTGATCCGGCGCCCCAATCAGCAGTGTGACATTATTTTTCTGTGCCTTCCAAAAGTGTTTTACAATGTGTTGGCTCTGGTGTGGGCGTAAAATTACATCTGGGTTTGGATTACAATAAGCACTTTGTTATACATGCTTAAAAAACAATATTGACTGTTGGTTGGAAACAGAAAAGAAACAATGTTATCTTGTGTTAAAGTCAAATGATTTGGTTCAACCTGTATGAACATTATTGATTTACCTTTTCTTTAACTAAATAAGATAACCCCAATGTCTGCTAATTGATTTTGGCATATGAAAAAGCTTAAGTTCCCCTTTATTATTTTGGCCAAAATATTATTCAATGCACTGCCTCTGTCTCAGTCTTGTCACTCCTTTGTCAGACTTGTAAACAGGAGTGTGCATTTGTCTATCTTCAAGCATCCGTCCTACTCTCCCACAGGTCACCCAAGACCCCAAGCGTAAAAAGCACCAAACAAACATCAGACAGATGACTGAAGAATGTGGCTAAAATACATCTGGTGTACACAGCTTCTCCCAGGGAAAGAACAAAGAGAATAAAACAGGATCGCAGATACAAGCAAACAAAGGTTACACATATGTTGCTGTGTCAAGGGCGACCTTTGACAAACTGCCCTGGATGGAAAGTCTGCCACACAAGCTCAGACACAACAGCTATCAGTTCTCAATTACTTGTACTCACGGTTTTATAATGGAAAAACAGCTAACAGCAACAGTGGAAGCGGAGGCCATTTTACGATGTATACGTTACCTTTTTGTTAGCTGCACACAACATTGCAGTGTCACCTGGTTAGTTGTAGTGCATCAGAGTAGTTTCAGTCTTTATTAGTGTAATTACCGGTATTCCCATAATTATGTCGGTCATTCCTGGAATCGATTTCTCACAGCCGTTGTCTTTTGAAGCTGAGATTTGTATCTTGTCAAAACATTCCCAACAGAACAGCAGTGAATTAATGAGGAATCAAGGCCAATAGCAACACAGCTGAATCTTATAATCACTGGAACAGAGAGAATAACCTATCAATAACATAACGCAACAAGCCACTGCTGTGTGATCTTCACACACACACACACACACACACACACACACACACACACACACACACACACACACACACACACACACAATGCAAGCACACCCTTTCGCTTTGTTCTTATAGGCAGGTTTCTGCTTTCCCACGAAATAGCATAGCTTCAAAAGAAAACGAATGCACAATGGTGAACACAATGTTTAAGGCAAAGACATTTTGTGGAACATTCTGCAGAGAATCTATTACCACAAACAGTTACTGCTTTTTTAAGTGAATGGAGCAGATTTCAATTTGTGCTCTTTCTCTCTGTCTTTCATTCTTTCTCTCTTTCTCTCTGTCTTATAAACCAGTTTATGTTATTACCACACTCAAATTGTAAAGAAAGTCAATATGCACCATATGGGTTAACTGACTTTTCCGGCACTGCGATCAACTTACTGATCTGGTCACCAATTTTGGCAGATGAAAACAGCTCATTGTGGAGTGCAGAGGACACATATTGTAGGCTAAACACTAACCGAGGCCACAAAGGTATGTTGAAAATGTTAACCGTATGTTTTACTTCTAAAATAGTGGTATAGTGCTGCTTCTGTTGCGCATGTAAGGTTTGGTTGAGTCCATTACAGGTTTAAACTAAGGTTTAGAAATGAGGTCAATTCATTATGGGTTTATTGGTATAGCAGGTATCGAAACCAGTGTTGCAGAGTGCTTTACGGATAAAATCACAATAATAAAACACACACACACACACACACACACACACACACACACACACAGGAATAGACTTGTAAGAACCATCCGTAATTAAAAACTGTAAATAAAACACAGAGGAAAAATGTAAGAGCAATGGATGGATTTACTTAGGTGCAATCTCAGGAGTAAGGTTAAGCGTAAAGCGGGATTTATACTTCTGCACCGAATCAATGCTGTACCTACCAAGGCAGGAATTTCACGAGGGCCACGAGGGCCATGGCTCTCGTTGCCTCCCAATTTGGTCCTGTGCCCTTGAAAAAAATTATCTGCCCTAAGGCCACAGTGGCCTTGATGCCCCGCCTGCACTGCCGCAGGTGATTTTGCGGTTTTCTTCTCTGCCTCTTTCCTGTCAACACGGCTTTGACACCTGCGTCTACTGAGAAAAAATAATGTGATGACAGCCTGGATTCTTACTGAGCCACATCAAATGAGACGATAGTGTACATCACCAGTGGTGGGTTTGATTCGAGCCTGGCATGAACCGCTCGGACGGGTTGTAACAACAGTCACCATGCAGACACCAATCTATCACCGGCTAACCAGGAGACTTCATCAAACACCCGGGCAGGGATCGGCACCGAGACCCGGTATTAAACAACCCAAGGCAAGTTTAATAGTAAGCTCCGCCATTCCGCCTTACTTTTTAAAGTTTCGGTTTCATCATCATTCTGCAGCCTCTCCCCTGCTCTCTGCATGTCACCCCTCACAGCGCGCGCACACACAGACACACAAACTCAACAGCAGAGAGGCCGCGGTGCAAAGGGAATATAACTTCAAGATCACTCTAGTTAACGACAGCTACTCTTGTTACTGTGAGTAAGTGCGATAAAACCTCTGCAGGCGAGCCAATACTTTATCAATACATGTGATCAGCATGTAGGATATTTCAGTCTGCTCTGTCCACAGTCTCTCATTCACCGCTATTATGATTTATGATCGCGGTCGACACAAGCACATCGCGCTCGTGGTGCTAACAGCAAAGTGTTAAAGACAAACTAAAATGAAAGCTGTCTGTATGTAGGCTAACACTTTATCTGAACATTTACCTGAGGCAGCGACCTGCAGACAGTGAGGAGGGACAGAGAGCAGGATGAATGACTGATACTGATGTTTGTCTTCATGTTGAGATAACGTGACTTTCTTCACTCAGTGTTGTGATGTCAGGAGGAATATTTATATTCCAGTGAGATATTATTGGAGATATTGACTCTGTTGTTGTAAACATGACTGTTGCTGCCATGGACTGTATAAAACTATATCCTGTGTAACTGACCTATAAGGAAAGCATCAGGAGGTGAGGTGTGTGCATGTGTGTGTGGAGGAGAGGGGAGAGGGAGATGCTGGTAGAGAGATAGTGTGTGTTGTTAGATACTGTTAATGTCACTTATTATGCTTCTGTGTATTGACAGCTCTTTTTAATCTGTTTCTGCATCATGTTGAGGAGGACCATGCCTGTGTATATATATAAATATATATATGTAAGGAAAAAAAAAAAAAAAAAGTGGATCGGTTGCTCGCTGCTAAAAATGTGGCCCATCGACATGATCTGGTTTTGAAATGCACCATTTTGGTATTCCTCTGTTTACCAACAGCAGCTGACGAGGGTGTGTCGTGAGCCTGAGCTGGTGTTTGCGCTGTGGTAGTACGTATATATAGGGCTAGTACATCTTCTTCCTCACTAATAATAGCCTACTGGTTCTCTGTTGGAAACAGCCGATGAAGTTTTCGTTAGCCGTTGCTATCCTGCGCACCTGCACAGCGTGGTGATGAACTGTCTAATTGATTTCGGTTGGCGTGCTGTCTTGCAGGCCTGCACGGCGGAGTGATACTGGTCAGAAAATAGTCCCAATTGATAGCAAGATCTGACGTAAGGAGGGGATGTTTTAAAATTATTGAAATAGTCTAACAAAACACATGCATACTTTTTTGTAGCTTAAAACCTTTCGGTTACGTGTCCCCCTTATATTTTGAGAACTACTTTTTCTCCGGTAAGCTACGGGCCAGGGCTCAGAGCAGGAGGCTCATTGACAGTAGTGATACCGTCACATCAGAGCTACAGATGGTCAGCGTTTCACACAACTTCATGTCCAAAAACCCGAACTATCACTTTAAATTGAATTCATTATGGACGAGGACTTAAAATCGAGGACGAAAATTCCAGGCCTGGTACCTATGGCATAAGCCCTGCGTCGACATGTACCCCACACTGTAGCCTACATTGTAACCTAACATGCACCTGCTCAGAAAAGTAACTAGGCCTAAACCTCACTGCAACCTAGACCCCCTGTCTGTTTCTGTAAGCTGAAACCATTTCCCTCAGTGGAAACTAAGCTTTTATTTACTTTAATTTCAGAGATAAGAAACAATAAATTGTGAATTCAATAAAACCTCCACAAAAATAGCATTTTATGTCTTGTGTGTGATTTATCCTGGCTTCATATAAGTAGAGGACAATTCCACTATGCTAGGCTAATTTATACAATGTAAAATGCCTAAGGCTTGTGCTAATAACGTTAGCATGTTGTATTTGTTTGGAAAACATTTTTAGTATAAGACAATTGTTTTGTAGGTGAACCTTGTGAGCTGTAATTAAGCCAAACTTTGTACCGTTACCTTTGTTAAATGCCGCTGTTGTCCCTGGCTTCATATGAGCAGAGGAAAAGTCTTCTAGCCGCTAAGCTATTTTATACAATGTAAAATGCCATAGGCTTGTGCTAAAAACATTAGCATGTTGTATTTGTGGGGAAAAATGTGTCCAGATAAAGATGCTTTGTCTGTGAATGCTGCAAGTTAAAATGTCATACTGGACACAGGCGATTTGTGTACTTGGGTTTGAAATTGTCTCTATTAAGCTATCTTTAATGTGTGTTTAATGTGTGTTTTGGGTGTGTGATGAATCAATCAACTAAAATTTATAGCACTTCACAGAAGCCCTAACGCTGACTTGTGTTTTGGAGGTGTAACTGCACCTCAGACACTCCACCGTACAGGTGCAAATGCGTAGGCTACAGTGTAGGCATAGAGCTGACGCTGTTCATCAGTAGGATATGCTGAGCTAGGCCATGTTTTTTCTTTTGATGTCTGTTTTGTTAGCTGACCGTATTTTTTAGCCAGTGTATGAGATGTTTTGAGTAGAAAAGCGCATGAATGTACATGAAGTCAGATAGCGCCAGACAGATGAGATACACATAGAATCACCGGTGTCCCCTGGTGGCGGTGCAGATAAAGGGTGCAGACCGTGCAGTTTGCTGTTCATTTTCCTTGTTGTTGGTCAGCTACATCTCTGCTGGACAGAGCCATGACCTGTTTGGAGGCCAATCACAAGGAAAACAAAGTGCATATTTAGATAAAAATGTCAGTCCTTTTAGTCAAAGTTGAAACAACAAAGATATGACGGGTTAGTGTGCTGTGCAGTGCCTGCCCAATTGACTATAGTAGGACTGACACTGAAGTTTGTCTCCTGAAAACACTGTCACTGTTGTCATACCTTTTATATTTTTCTTGTCAGGAACAAAGTTATCAGTCTACATCCTGCTGTTTCTCCTCAATACGAGTGATCCACCCACCACATATCGAGCCCTCGCATTACACAAGAAATGTATTGTGTGTCAGCACAACATCATTGTGTGAGAAATAATCCTTTCCTTTATAGTTTGTGTCATCAGCCTATAATATTCTATCCACATCATAGCCGCAGCTGAATAAGAGTTATGGATTGAAAACACATTGCCAGCTGGCTTTATGGTTGATAGCTTGGTAATGCTATGCTATGTGCTGGTGAAAGCACCAATTCAAGACATTAGCATCAGTTGATATGTTAGGAGAAGCTTTGTTACTGATGTCATTGTGAAGTCATCAGTATAATTTAAGTTTGGGCTTCTAGTCTTCACATTTATAGTGATTCTAACCACCTGGCTCCAGGTATGGCAATGTTGGCCGGTCTGTTGAGCCACCACTTTGGTTCAAACTGAAATGTTCCAACAACTGTCAGCTGTACTTTGTATCAAGTGCTAATCACCAAATAATGGCATGCGTACATGCTAATCTCAGATGCAGATGGTAAACAATATGTGTCAAACAGTAGCATGTCAGCGCTGGCCTTGTGGAGATGTTAGCATGCACAGAATAGGTAACCAATGTAACACAGGCTGGATCCACATACAGTACACACTGCATCCAATTTAAAATGAACCCCAGCTGAATATAAGAGTAAAAGCAACACAAAAAAGCAGTGAGAATCAAACCTGGCTCATCCTGTTCTGCCTTTAGAGTCCTGCCCGTTCCACCAAAGTGTGACGCTCTTTCTTCCCAGTTCAAAGGCTCTTTTAAGCCCTATTGTTACTTTATCAGGTGACAGACTTTCACATAACTAATTTGAATGAATCTCATCTGTCTCCACAATCTGTTTCCATCTGTGACCATGAAACAGACACAGCCCACAGATTCTGCAGCAATCCGTGACCCCCAAATTTTTCTGACATCTTCTTTGACACGTACGGCTTTTGACACGACACATCTTTTTGCTTATTTCAACGCTACAAGGCCGAACGCTTCAGAGATGCTGCTTTAATCTCTGTCTGCTTCTGTCACATTTCACTTAGATGTCTTGATCCAGTCTGCACCTTTGAGAGATAACCATCTCCCCGTCCTTTATAAAAGACAGTTTGCAGAGCTTATGACAGACTAAGGAGTTGATCAAGTCACAATTTGCTATTCCTCAGGTTCTGGGTATCCTGATCTACCTGATCATTTAAAAGCCTAACCAGAGAGAGAGAGAGACTGCAAATTAGCTTTAGCAAAAGCCTGCATTGCTTCCCTCTACATAACTATGTTTATTCGTATTGTCCATGTGTCCAAACCTCCTGGGTGAATCTTTTCTTTAGTGTCTCCATTGGCCAAAAATGTCAGCTCATCCATTAGTACATATCAAAACCCCAGGGATGAGGGAGCTGCCCAGGGTGCTAATCCTTGTAGATATGCTAATTATGATAATTACACAGAATAACTGGGATGTCGTTACATACAGAGATTCTAGTTCAAGGATTTATTCTGACACTGTCTATATTGTACAGTTATACAGCCTGTAGGTGGCTTTATGTCTTAAGCTGTGTTAGTATGAATGCACTTTACTTTAATGCTGGGTAGTGTTGGCAAACACAACATTCAAACTTGGCCCCTCCATTTAGTGCTTGTATGTATGTGTACTGCAAGCTCCTGCACTATAGTGGGCAGTGCTGGGCAAGTTAATCTCAAAATGTTATACATTACATATCACTACTTACCTTCATTTGAAAATTATAAAGCAAAATGAGTAAGTTACATTACAATATTACTCTGTGTAGAGCAATAAGTTACTTATTAGACTGCTTTTGTGTCACCAAAATGACTTCAGAGGAACAAACAGAAAATGGTGTAGGCTAATGTTGTTTCACAGCCGGTGATCAACGCACGGAAAACTCCATTTCATTAAAATACATTTCAAATCCAGTGGAGTGCAGGTCTGACCCAGTCATGCATTCACGCAGAGTGCTTGCCCTTTTGTATTTAAGTCCCCTGCTTATATTACTAACAGTGTGATGATATAGAACAATTGAATAGCCTTGACCTTTTTAAATAAGCAAATAGCCTTGGACACAGGGAGGGTCAGGCACAGGCTCAAAGTGTGATGCATTATTAGATAGGGATCAATAGTTGTGGGCCTATCATATGAAACACAATAAACAAAAGCTGAGGTTGGCACAACAGATTGAATGGCAAAATACACCAGTGTCAGAAGACCCACCTTCACGGTGTGCCGGTCAGCTACAACAGCACCCAACAGAGAAAGAACGGGGAGGTAAGCAGTGCTCTACAGTTGTGGGGGATGTGGATGGAAACACATCAAACATACTAACGCACAGCACAGCATCACCCAGATGTGCCAATCACCAGGATAAGAATAAAACTAACCAGAGGTCAGCTCCTTATCCTCACTGCTTTCAAGCAGCCTGAAGACTCAAAAGCAGAATGGGATACATTGAAGATGTTGCAAGTTTATTAATGGAAACACACTGAGCATGATAACACGAAGTATGGCATGACCCAGATGAGCTGATCAACGGCACCCTTCTATAATGTAGTCTATAATGACATGATATTACATAACAACTTTTGGGGGATATTTCTCTGGTTGCTCACGGGCGTAAGTGGAACAGTGCAGGTAAAGGAAAAATGAAAACAATTAGCAGTTTATTCCAGGTGGTAACACCTCACGTGACAATGTACATGTAATAATATTACCCGAAATTCTGTTGCCTTTGTAATACATTACCCCCAGCACTGGTAGTAGGAATATTACATTTGCTCTAAAGGAAAAGCTGATACTAAACAATGTAATTAAGCTGACAGCCCCTCATCCATACTCAATTTTACACTTGTGAATATAATCCAATTAATCATATTTCCACATGTATCTTGTATCTACTCTGTGTTAAGACCCTGTTTTGAAAATCAGAGGTAGTCATGCGTGTCCCGAGCCCTCCAATGAGTGATTGGAGACAAGTAAAATCAAACACTGATTGAGGAAATTACCGCAAGGTATTAAATCACAAAATCAAATCAGGAGTGAATCTTTTTTTCTTCATTTATTCATTCAATCTTGAGGGGATACTTCAATCAAATATTGGTCAAATTGTGTGCAGAACTGAAATGGTGTAGAGTACATGGCAGTCAACGTTCAGTTTTCCAGTCGTAATCAATTTATGAAATTTAAAGGCTGTTTAGGGACCCCAGTATGCAGAAATATTTATTTTTGAAAAAATGGTAATATTCCTTTTTGCCTAGCCAAAATTTAACATAGCTTTGGAGCATTATGTGGCCCCTTTCTGACAAGACAGCCTAACATAATTAGTGCAAATGGATGCCTTAGGTCCTCTAGCTAATAATAACATATCTGTGTCTTCACTGTAGCTGAGCCTGATAGAGCAGGTTTTATTTGCTAAAAATGACTCTGCTTCACTTCTCTCCTTCAGTTTCACCCGTCATACCTGTAACTTTGATAGTCAGAGATATGAGTCAGTAAGTAAATGGTTGTACTTGATCCAATGTAAGGGTCAGCCATAGACTTTCACGTGGGCTCCCCCTTGGCTTTGGGCCAGGGTTGTCTGTACCCTTTGACCCCCCCTGCGACAGTGGGCCTGGCCGGCCCCCACCCATCCAACAGAAAACAGGCCAACTCTGCAGTGCGCTTCATCCCTATCCTCTCCTTCAGTGCTCTCAAGCACAAGTGAAAGTGAAAGCCAACCCCAGATTCACTGTGGTTTTGGAACAAGCTTTGCTCACTTGGTGTTTTGCCACACTATATTTGTAATATTTCTCACCATTGTGTCCACTATTTTTGGAGCTTCCTCTTGGATGTGTGCTGCATACAGTCTAGCACCTGGTCGCTACCTCTTCATAATGTCCCAATATCAACTATGGGCCATTTTCTGATGGAGGCCACATTAACCTCCCAGCCATAGCAAAATGAGAAGAAATCCTGCATAGTATACCTTTAGAACTGACTTTATTTACATATTGTTAGTAAAAGACAGTGTCACTGAAAGCTACCCATACTATAAATACTTGTTCTTAGAATGCAATATGACATATTTCAAGGGCCATAGGCTTGTGCAGTGATCATATTAGTGTAATTTAAATGAATCTGTTAATTGTAATCTTGCATGCAAATGAATAGTGAAGACATTCTAAGACAACAGATGATACTCACTGTTTTCAACAACAGTATCACATCACAGAAATTAAATAAGTTTTGATTTTGGTAAGATGATCGGTTAAAATGAAAAACGAAGAGCAATAATCTAATCAAATCCTCGCGAAACCTTCTATGATGAAACTTGGTATTGATTACAAGGTTTCTTGTCACAATGTGAAGTGCTGATACTACAGCGAGGAGGTGAAGCCGAGGCAAACGGATGAATCTGGGTGCTATTTTTTGATGAAAGACATTTAAACAAGGCCATCCAAAAATTTCTAAAAAACCTTCACAGCAATATTTTGTCTCCACAGATTTTCAAGGATTCTCAAGATCCCTCTCAGACTTAAATTAACACCGGTGTTACCTCTTTGTAGTATGTGCATTCTGGAGTTTTGCTGTACTCTTTTTAATAGCTTTGCAAAGATAACTCACTTTGATTGTTGTTTTACTCTGCATTCTTTGAAGCTCTGAAAACGCTCTTCTTCTCAGGGGTGATTATCACTGGAGCACCATCAAGTCTTAAACATAAGACTACAGCAACTAATCAACAGCAAAACTGCTTAACAGTCCTACTTTCTCAGTGAAACACAGTGAGAGATGGCCCAAAGCTAAAGAGACTACTACTGGGGCCAGTTGCATAAAAACTAGATATTTAGAAAGCATGGCTCTCATCTATTGTGAAACAATTCTGATTTCACTCCCACAGTGGGCCATGAAGGGTAAATGAAAGGCATAAACACAAAGAAATGAAATGATGGCTCCAATGTAAATATTAAGCGCACCAAAATTAGGCTGCATGGTTTATGTGTACATGTGCAATAGTGTCTATGTTGTTGTGCTGCATTATGAAGAGGGCAATGTAAATATGACATGCTCTATCATTTTCAGCCACATAGACCATGAACACATTTTGAGTTATGCACTATTAGAAAGAGGAGATTCTGAACTTTTTTAAGACATCAGTATTGCTTTTGTACTCCTAATATTAAGCAAAATATGTCACATTACCTAGTTACATGGGAGTGCAAGTGGCACTCCACCTCCGAAAAGGCAGTACCGTCCCACATTATGCTGATTTTGTTAGCGTAGACCACATATAAGGATTAAGCAGAGGACTTTTATTTTGAAGGATACACGTCAACACACTTTGACACAGTATTTCCTGTTTGACTTTTGCTTCTTTTTGTTATGTGCCTAAATTTCCATACAGAGAATGTTCTGGTTTTAAAGGAAGTTGTGTTGCACTACCACTAACTAATTTGTTTAGGACTTTAGTACAAAGATTCTTTATTCCGTTTGCTTTCAGTTTTTTCAGCAATGCTGCCGATGCAGCTCCAGGGATGGCTGTGTCACACCTTTAGTCCACCACTTTTCTCCGTCTGAAATATTCAGCAATTATCTTATCTGTGGAATTGTATGATCCTTACTGACTTTGGTGATTTCATGACTTTTCATCTAATCTCACCATCAGGACTAAACTTAAACTCGTCCAGTATTTTGGATTATGACTAAATACCTGCAAGACCTATGAAAATTCCATCAGCCTCAGTTGCTAATGTGTTAAGTTTTGCAGGTTTTTGCATAGTTTTACATAACCAATATAACAGAACATTTACAAAGAGAGACCTTGTGAATACCCTGTTTCTCTACACCTGCAGGCGTGTGGGAGGCTAATTTTCTGCTTTAATATCTTAGAGAAATAATATATCTTTGTTTTCTATTTAATGAGAATTGTATTTATCATGGTGTTTTGTTACTAAGCATATTCTTCTCCTTCCCTTTCTCTTTTTGTTCTGGACTTTCACTGGGAAGGCACAAAGAGTAATTCAGGGATCCTGTGTATGCTGCAGCTGCAGTTCAGTCAGGACACTCACATCAAGGTTTGAACCATTTATTGCAGCGACATGCATTTTAGTTTGCCGGTGTGGCTCTGCTCATGTGGTGCTCTGGATTTAAATCTGAGCAAGTCTGACACTTGCAACCCCCCCCCCCTGGAAGAACCTGAGATACTCAACATTTAATTAACATGCATTAAACATTCAAAATTCACATATGATTAAATGCTAATACAGGAGGAGGCTGGGGAAAGTTTCTGGAGGCAGGCAGCAGTGTAGCAGCATGGATGCAGAGCTGTGTTGTATGCAGAGTGAATGGGTGCCACGTAGGTCACGGACTGGCTTGGTAGGAGAATGTATGAAACGTGACCATAAAAAATTCCATCATAATCAAGATGTTCAGTACAAACATAGAAAGAAAACATGGCATGAGGAATTGATGCTATGAGTCATTATGTTTTGAATAGTGTGTCATTTTGTCTGTTCTCATGCACTGTTTGTATGTACCTATGAAAAGCAATGCAGTGCTGTCTGTATATAATACACGTGTATGACCAAAGTAATTAAAAGAGTGCTGCAGGAATAAGTCCTGAAGCCCAGAAATGAGTTAGCATTTAATCACTCTTGGTTCCCTCCCCTCAAAGTCAATGGGCTTCTTGAATAGGATTTTGGTTAGATCCTTGAGATAAGGTCTGTAGTTGCAAGACTTTCACATTTTGTTCTACGAAACACAAATACATCAGTAAATACCCCACTCGTGTCTTATAAGAGGTGGTTGCTAGCAAGGGGCTAAATGAGACTACAGAACATCACCACGCCAAACACGACTCATGCCACACACATCGTGTAGTTCAGTCAGTACCACTTTAGTCAAAGAAAGCTTCATTTCTATTTGGCTCTGTTCTAGGACCTCTCTGCCTTTTCACAAGCCTCCATGGAAAGCCAAAGGCAGAGAGAGTACACCTTTCTCTTCCATGCACAAACAAGAAAAACCTGAGGCAGAGACAGCAAACCTCCCTGCCCTTCCATGTGCATACATGGAAAGCCTAGGGCAAGGAGAGCAGCAGCAAAGACCCCTGGGAACAGAACACAGCAGCATCCATGAAAAACAGAAATGACATTAACAAGTCATGAACATGAAAAGGAGGAGCTGTGGTGGAGGTGCATTGCAAAGAGGTTTTCAGAGGAAGCAACAACAGAAGGCAGGCTACAGCAGCTTAAATAGGGTACCCTGAATGAGATTTGCCAATTGGTTGCTTGCAAGGGAATCATGTGATCCACCAGCTGACTCCCCTCTATCAATCAGCTGTTCGGGCTGCTTGAGATCAGCCAATGTAGCTGAGACTGTGGTCTGCCTGAATTAAAGCTATGCTCAACTTTATGTATAGCCTAATGTTAACATTTTTTTTACTAAAGGTGATTGCATTTGTGCCTCAAAAATCATAGAAGTGGTGGTCACTTGTGATGATTTATTTGCCTAACAAAATGTGTAAATATCGAACTTTTGTTTGCCTCAGTTTATTTTCCGCAGTAACCCAAAATCCAATGGAAAAATTCCATTGGCTTTTTGACAAAGGAATCGAAGGGCAATGCTAACTTCCACTTCGGCCTATAAAAGAACCATCCCTGCTACGCTCTATCAGGAAGGCTGCTATCACATGACCAATGCCCTAATGGGAGTAAAAAGGGAAAGTTGTCAAATACTGGAGCTTAGGCAGTGACTTCCACCGACAAAAAAGCTGTCCTTTCACATTGGCAGGGGGAAACGTGGCGGGACAACAGCGTAAGTTAAGGGGGCAAAAATCCAAGCAGGGCAGGCGAGAGGGGCGGTGGATGGGTCCAACAACCACCGCATTTGACCCAGGAGGCGGGTTTTCACTTCCCATATGAATGTAAAGCCAAACCATGTTTATTTTTTAAACACAACCATGTGCTTTTGTTGCCTGAACTTGACCATGTGCATTTGTTGTTGAAGGAAAAAACATTGATTCAGGGTGTTGTACTGACATAGATGTATATATGGATTTGCTGAACCTAACCTAATGTAACCCGTGTACCTTTACCTGCCCAAACCTAACATACTTAACTTTAAGATGCCTAACCATGTACCTTAATCTTAACCTAACCCATGTAACTTTACTAGCCTAAACCTAACCTCCATAACTGTATGTAAAGTTACCAGTGTAACGTGATGACCATTTGTGGGGCACTAATTCATACGATATCATACGAGCCATTGTATGAGGATACACTGAAGCAATACAACTTTTTTTTTGCATAAATATTTTGTTGCTTTGACTTGAATAAGATATGCATTATACATGCTTTTTTAGTAAAACTCTCGGGCTGATAAATCAACTTGACCTTCTTTGATATATTCAGGGATTTATTACCTGAGTCATGATGTGTACTTGAAATATGTGACTTTTCTCCAGGATCCAAACCCGCCTTTGTGTTTGTCCAGCAGACTGCTCCTGATCCTGAGTGCTTCATGATTAATGTTAACAGCATGAATGAATACAACGTAATTATAGTTTATCACAGAGGGGCTGTTACTTTTCACTGAACTGAGGAAGACCGTGACAGCAACCCAAGAAAATAATTGCACAAGCCCAACAGGAATTTCTTGCCAAGCGCTGTTAATGCACCAGTTCAGTTTGTTCCATTTTGTGTCCCAGAGGCCTTCACTTTCATTCAAGGTTGTGAATGTTTATACCCAGAGTAAATTATGGATTGCTCATTATACAAACATCGTATGCTGCATAATTGTTTTGAGAGGCTTTCCAAGAGCAGAAACAACTCATTCTGTTATTCTGCTGCTCTTAGTTTGACCACAGAAAACAAGACGATGTGCCATGCATGCACACACACTTCTTTTTTTTTTTCTTTAAATGAGGTCAGTGGATTTGATGTAAGTGTCCAGTGTGGGAGTGCACAGCCTCATTTGTCCTTTGATTGTAGGTTTCTCAGACTGGGATCAAAGGTTTGCTGGGCTATGCTGAGTTCTATTCCATTAGTCACCTCATTTGGTGTTTCGTGAGAGCATCAACAATACAATCATGACGGTGTTTCTGTTGGATAGTGCTGTCTGCTGTGTACACTCATCAGCCTGTGGCGCCTGTCTCATACTTAAACTGTTCTTATCCGGAACACATTAGTTTCTTTTCTTCTTCAATAATTGATGAAAAGATAACACAATGACCTAAAAACACCTCGCCGTGTGCTTAGTGTTTGCCAGGGCAACAGCTTCTCGTGGTCATACGTCTGCTGCAGGTCTTTCAAGCTGATGTAGCTTTACGTTTGCTATATAAATTGCACAGTCCATCCATCCATTACAAGCCATTTATCTGGGTCGGGTCATGGTGGCAACAGGTAGGGAAGGAAGTCATCCCTCTGAACATCCCAAGCTACTTGGCCTACTTCTGAAGGTGACCCCAGCCACCCGTCCATATGCTGATCTTTAATAGCCAAAATCAATGCATCACATTTAAGAGCGTGCAGATTTATCATCATTCTTCTCTGGTATGGAAAGAAAAAAAATGGTTTGTACATATGCTGTGCAAGACAAACCTGGAGTCAGAGCACAGAAAATCCTGCCATCATCATCATCTGTAATGGGATAGTTAGGGATTTTTGAAGTGGAGCTGGATGAGATACTTATCTATAGTCAGTGTATTACCTTTGGTAGATAGCGGTCGGTGCACTCTCTGTTTGCAGAAACAGACAAGATTAGCACCCCAGAAGCTCAGCAATACATTGCTGTTAATGAGGGTTGACACCAAAATGTATTTAAGCCACCCAAAAAGGCGAGCCTAAAAAAGTAGCTATTGGTCTAAGTGGACGCTATATTGAAGATATTTTGTCTGCTTTACCTCGCAGCAGTTTTCTTTGGCACTACATTTTCTCCACCATAAAACTTAATGTGTTGCCACTACCACACACTGCATTACTCCGCAGGTCCACTGTTTGGATCCGTAAATGAGGATGCAAGATCATACGTACAGTAGCAGAAACTGTACTTTTGTAAATACCAGAAATCTCAAACATGGTGCATACTTGTGTTTAAACAAAGAATAGTCCCAATATTTCACCATGCTCCGTATGGCATGATGAAGTATGCACACATGCATATTATATTATTTCACACATGCAGATATTAACTGCCACTTGTGTGTTCCAAGTCCTCGCACACCAATTCAACAATGAGCGGAAAACAAAACATAGGGAGAGGCAAAGAATAGCACCTGCGTGCGTAGCTCTCAGCAGCACACACACAGAGCAGTCACCATGCACCTGAAAGTGTCTGCTTGATGAGCACTAGAGAGCACGTACGCTCAAGCAGGTTCACTGTGCTCTGGAAGCTGAGTTCTGCTTTCACGAATCAACCTTACTTTTGACGGCTGGGGGTGGAAACCAAGGGAAACACTGGACCTATTATGGTTGGTCACTTACAGCATGATCACACCCACACATGGATCGACTTGTACCTTGATTGACAGCTGTCGTTACAGGAAAGCTGGAGTTGGTGTTAACTGCGGAGGAACAAGTGTTTCTCTCTTTCCTGACACTGTAGCACAACATCACACTATTAATAAAGGAATTTCTAAGTTTTAGGATATGATTTGTATCATATAGTATCGTATCATATGTTACGATACAGTACGATACAATACAATACGATATAATGCGGTATATGTGCAATGCTTTTGAAATGACAGTACAGGAATTTATTATGGGCCAAACCTTGCTGATGTAGCCAAAGCTAATATTAGAGCTAGTTTTAGCATATTAGCTGTAGCCATACTGGTTATTGAAGGACTATCAGTCATTGTAATGTCCCTGGCATCCTGTACAGTGCAGATAAGGCTGAATCTAACCTACCTAACTTTACATTATGTACGAATCTTTATGCCAAATATCTAACACGACGATGCCCACCCATGGTTCTTGTTCTAAACCTTACCCATGTGGTCTGTAACTTTCTATTAGGTTCCTATCAAGGCAATGCAATTCATACTATCATACCCACTACCTGGGGAGGCACTGTGTCTCAGAGGTAGAGTGGGTTGTCCACCAATCGGAAGATCAGCAGTTCAATCCCCAGCTCCTCCAGTCTGTATACCGGAATATACTTGGGCAAGATGCTGAAACCCAGATTGCTCCCACTGGGTGTGAGTGTGTATGAATGGTTACTGAGTAGGAGTTGGCGCTATGTATGGTGGCCTTGGCCAGCAGTGTGTGACCGGGTGAATGTGACATGTAGTGTAAAGGCACTTTGAGTGATCAGAAGACTAGAGAAGCGCTATACAATTGCAGTCCATTTACCATTTTACTTTGTATGTGCATTGTGTAAGATACACAAACCACTGTATGAGGATATGTTGCTTTCTTTGTTAATTATTTTCTCATAAGACTGTATAAAGTTACAAACAAATAAAAAAAATGTGTGTCTGGCATTGTATTCTATCCTTTGTTCTTTTTTTATGTCTGCCTTGTAAAGCACTTTGTAATTGCTTGTTGTGCTACATAAATAACCCATATTATTATAATAATCAACCACACAAGATATGTTTGGTAACAGATAAAACCTTCATTGCAACATGAGGCTAAAAGCCTACAATCTATTGTTGATTATTACAATTACACAGCACATTTTTCAACAAATGTGCTGTTTGTGGTGATTGGTGAGTCAATCAGCTCTTTGATCAGACAATAACCAGGTATTTCCCATCATGCTCTTGCAGTTATGAGAGCCTTGATCTTGTGACATTATCATTGGCCATGTGGGCATGATGTCAGAGTGAGTTGGAATCAAGTTGGACACAAATCCAACAGCCGTTGTGCAGCAATCGCAGATGATGGATTCTGCACAGGCCTGGCTCAGCTCAAACAAGCCTAATGGCTTTTTAATACCCCTTTGTATTCTGCACGGAAAAAAAACACTCCCATGTACACAAAATATATATGTGGAGCAATTGGCAATGTGGCCAGTTGTTTATGGAGCACCAATTCTGCTTTTGCAAATAAAAATCAGACAACATACAAAACCTGCAGGTTTTACTAAATTTTAAATGCAGTAGTCGTATCAAGAAATGAGGCTGGTACCCAAACTGACAATATGCATTCAAAAATACTGTATAAGTAGTCCCACATTGTCCCATAGTAGCACAACTCATTAACATGACCACAAATTAAATAAAGGCTGCAAGGGCTGCAGTGGGAGAACTAAAATGGTCAATTTATATGCAAATCTCAACCTTTTACAGACAAGAGGCAAAAATAAAGCTCCTTTTCTCACAAATATTTTCTGCATCACATGTAATGATGTACACAGCCTAATTTGCTCGCCTGTTTGGGAGTTTGTGTGTGTACTCATTAGACCGTATCAAAAATATCAACCTTTCCCATTTTGGAACTCATGCTGTTATGAAAATCACTAAATAACCTTTTGAGTGATTTAACAAAATTTATGATTTAGCCAAAACATGCAAAGGAGATCTCTCCCACTCTCTCTGTCTGATGTTTGGGACAGTAGCACAGGGTAACACATTAATAATGCAGTGCAACAAAGCCAAAGGGGGTATGAACTGTCGGGTCAGTTTCACAATTGAAAACATAACAAGGAACAAAAACTTTCAAAGGGCCAGTAACACAGATGAAAAAGATATCCAAGCGTGTGCCCTGTTTTCAATCCAACATGCAGTATTTGAAAGGCTACTAAGCTGAAGAGTTTTAGTGTTCCTTAATACAAAACACCTCAATATACTGTGTTGCCAATTCAACTGGGACACCCATCAAGTACTGCGCTGCACCTCTTCACTGTACCTGACATGATCTTACCGTCCACCAGTTTCTGTAACCCTGCAGGAATACTGCCACCTAAGCTAGTGATACCCACACAGCCACAGCCAAAACAGGTGCAACACAATGCAGCCAACTTACCTTCAACAGGTTAATTACCCACTGGCTGTACCACTGGAGGATTTTCCTCCACGTTTATCTCAATCAGGTTGTGGCGCTGGAGCCAGGTTTGGCCCCTGGACAGCTGCTCTTTTGTGAGCAGCAGCAATTGTTAAATACGGTAATGAGTGGGTGAACTGAGAGGTCAAACTGACCAATAACAGAGCTCTGTCTGTAAATCCCTCGAAGTTATTTAAAGGCCTCACACTGGCGCTACAGCTCTGCCACCCCACTAAGAGAAGTACTGGACATTAGGGTCTGTGATTAACTTTTATCACTACCTGCCACATGTTGGTAGTGAACACGTTAATGCAACAATGATTATAATATTATAATATATATTATATTTTGATGCTAATACCTATGTACTTTTATTTGAGGAAGATTTTGAATGCACAACTGCTGTTTGTAAGTTGTAACAGAGTGTTGCACTGTGGTATTACTACTTTTACAAAGATCAAGTACGTCTTCCACCACTGTTAATTCCAGTATCAGAATTATACTGTGGTTTTCGGGAGAGTCATCTCCCACGGCAATATGATACACGGATGGTGGGCATCAGTTCTGACACATTCTCACGCTGACCTTGTCACATATCAACATTTGGTCATGGACTTCCCATGTCCAGATACAATGTGCAAGGTACCCTGAGTGCGTTGGTTGTTGATGTTATGGGACGCTGTGTCAAGTTCTGCTTGTTACATACATTGTCTTCTTTTAAAATACACGTCCGTATTTGCAACGCAAATTGATGTTTTTTTCCTTCAACATCAAATGCACCTGGTTAGGTTTAGGCATCAAAGGCACGTGGCGGGGTTTAGGAAAAAAAGAACAGAGTCTGGCTTTAGAATCTTATGCGACGCGAACACCGCTCTCCCAGGTGAAAGTCAGTGTATCTGGGACCCATCCACCACCCCTACTGCCCGCCCCACATGGACTTTCACCACCTTGACTTTCATCCTTGTCCTGGTGCATTTCCCTCTGACACTGCCAGGCACCGTTAACCGTTACAGCGACTTATCACAGCAATGTTAAATGACAGCTTTCGATCGTTGGTGTCTGACACTGCCCAGATTTCGATGACTCTGAAATGTCAGTTCATAACGCAGACAGACAACACCTCTTGCAGCACTATGACACACCAGTGGATGGCGTTGAATTGCTGCTTGTAACAACAAGGAGCTGGAAAGTCCCCTTGAAGCAGGCAGGAGGAGTAATGGATGGGTCCAACAAATCCTGGACTTTCACCCGGGAGTCCAGTGTCCACTTCCCTTACAAATGTAGAGCCAAACCGTGATGTTTTTATCAACCAAGCCATGTGCTTTTGTTGACATCCAGGCATTGGCAGCAGCGTCCTGGAACATCAACAGCAGACGAACGATACCTTGCGTTTAATATGTAGATGTGAAAGGCCACTGACAAAGCAGTGATATGCTACAACTTGGGATGAGAAGGTGTCCATTTGACAACTTAAAGGGATAGTGCACCCAAAAATGAAAATTCAGCCATTATCTACTCACCCATATGCCAAGGGAGGCTCAGGTGAAGTTTTAGAGTCCTCACATCCCTTGCGGAGATCCCAGGGGAGAGTGGGTAGCAACACAACTCCACCTAATGGAGGCTTACGGCACCCCAGATTCAAACGTCCATAAACACATAATTGAAACCACAAAATATCTCCATGCTGCTCGTCCGTAGTGATCCAAGTGTCCTGAAGCCCCGACGTAAAAAGTTATTTGGAAAAACGTCAGTGTTGTGAGGACTCTAAAACTTCATCTGAGCCTCCATCGGCATGACTAGTAGATAATGGCTGAATTTTCATGTTGGATGCACTGTCCCTTTAACTGTTCATTTCTCTCCGCTCCAATCGCCAACAGCTATCTTTTCAGAGAGCATCCACCATATCTGTCACCTTCTCTCTCTTATTCGACTGGCACACGTTTGCTACACCCTAAGCTGTTCCTTTAGATGAAATTGATAGTTATTGGTTAGAACTCTGTGAATTTCGACAGTCACTCAAAACCAAAAAGGTTGTACAGCCAGTAGCGTTGCTTTTACATAGCAGTTATGATGCGTCTTTCTATTGTGTCTTTTCTCTGTCTGCCAAAGTGGGGGATATCCTGATGATTTGACATGCCACAGCCAAGAATTTACCTGGATTTGGCATGTGACAGGTGTAAAATTCAGACCCCTGTTGCGATACCATTTTTCAAACCAGCAAAGCAGTAGAAGTAAATGATTGACAGTTTCTCCAATGAGCAGAGCTCGCCATCAGTGGGATGATGCCAGACCTATGTGAGTCAAGTCCATCTTCAGCTGTATAACTGGTGTTTGAACATTTATGTGAACAGCAATTTCAAATGTATGTATAATCCCTACAGATCCTTACCTGGAGACTCAAGTTAAGCCCCGGCCCCTGGTAATCCTGTTTCCCTTTCCCTCTTTTCTACCCTCACCAAACACCTTTCAAGGCTATTTGTATTTTGCTGTGCTCCTGTCACACTTAACATGCTTGGCGGTCTGTAAAGCAGAATTTTTTTTGTTGCATGTTTTTTGTTGTTGTTGTTTTTTTTACCTTCACCTCACCTTCAGTATTTTTTGAGCTGGTATTTTATATATTATTAATAGTTCTTTGTTATCCTTTACTGTCAGGCTTTGCATTAGAAATGAAAGCAAATATTTCAATGACAATATTGAATACGATGGAATTAACTCCTCTTAATCAGTGCGGAGGAAAGTAGATGATTACATTGGCCACTCTGTATGACAGTGGCGATAAAAATAGAAACACTTCTCCTTTCATTCTACAAAGACTTCAATTACACGCCCACAACACTGATGTGTTTCTCAGCAGAAGCATGTTACACCTGCATTCTTGTGGCTCTGCAACCTAAATGAAATGAAATCAAACCTTTTTTGTTTTTAAGTTTAGGATCTTGCATCTGCTGGGAGTTTAGATGAATAGACTGTGTGTTCTATGACAAATCTCAAGGGGTCAAAAAAAAACAAAAAACAACACTGTCAAAGATGACACGCAAAGCTTTCATATTCACAATGGACGTGATGGTATAAAATGCTTTATCCCTCCCCCCATTATACTTGTCTGCTTCCTTCCGAGCAGAGCAGCCCCCTGGGACATGCCCTCAAAGACGAAGCGGGGGACAGCACTGCTCCTGCCGAAGCGGATATATTTGCTGGCATAGACCTTGAATTCAGATCCAAAGCATCTCTACAGGCCTGCACACCCTAATGGATATCCTACAGTGTTTAACAAGCACAGAAAGAAGCATGGAGGGAAGGTATGCTGGAGCGGAGAACCAGTCCTCCTTGAACAGAAAGAGAAAGAGAAATCACAGGGACTTAATTCAGATGCATTGGGTGGTAGCTCTTTTGGTGTTAAAGTCCATTGTTCTTGCCTTCATATAGACCCCTTCCTGCAGCTTTAAAAGTACATTCAGTGCTTCCAGAAGATATAAAACTTGCTCCAACTTTGACTACTTTCAGATTTACTTTACTTTATGAGAAACTTTTCTGTTCTCCACCGCCTGTGACTCAAACTTTAGCATCCACCGTGCACCTCCACCTTGACCTACCTTGCATTTGTTGTTCTCGCTTTATTTTCATACTTTGTTTTTAATTAGTTTATATCCTTTTAATATTTTTAGCTGTGTCTCCCATTTGATCTTATAATGCATGAAGTCTCTGAAGATGATTTGTGTATGAAAGGTGCTATATAAATAAAATTGCCTTAAAGTAATTTATTGAAAATCTGGTTATGAAAATAAAGTGTGTCTCGGGGTTGATAAGCATGTTACACAACACTGTGCATTACAAGTTCTTCACATAATCTTGGAGATTTGATTTGCTACTTTAAATGTCCTACGCCCCTTTCAGTCATATACAGTGACACTTGCATGTAAAGGTGCAATCCATAACCTGCAGAACAGATTTGCAAACAAAACACAGGATTAGAACCTGCTATTATTTGGTTATTATTACATCCCTCTTTTTTTCCCCTTAATGATGAATGTTTATTTATTTCTGTAAAGTTTGAAGCACGTCAAGACAATGTTTCAGCTGCAATTATGAGTAGTTACAAAAAACTGTTGTGTCACCACTTAGAGGCTCTAAAGGGATTTAGTATTTTGCACTTAGATAAAGTTTAGGTGGAGTTAAAATGGAATGGCTCAAATCTGTGCAGAGGGGGCCGAGACATCCTGACTTTAAATTTCTGGTATGAATCAAACATCAGAAGCAACATTTTCCACAAAGCAACCAATAGCATGTTTTAATCAGATATTCTCTGTCTGCTGAGTGCCCTCGTCAGAATCAAACTCCACATCGCCAGTCTGACACGTAGGCTTTCTTTGAAAAAACAAACACAAAAACTGTAATCTACAAGCCCACGGCAATACAACATCTCTTATTACATCACTAGGGCAACTGTCTCAGACTTGCCAAAGCTTCTCCAGAGCCAAAGTAAACATCATACGACTGGTTTCACAGACAAGCTGGGTGTTTTTTTGTATTGATGATGAGCAAAAATGTTCTTGATGTGTAAAAGCGGAGTTCACTTTTCAGACTCAGCCATCAATTATGTGAATTTGACTTTACTTTGATTTTAAAAAACTGCGACTTTCATGTGGATTATATTCATTCAGGTTTTATTATTGCTACTATTCAGCGTAACCCTTTTACACCAACACAGAACAACTTCCGTCCTTATTACCACACTTAATTTTGAGTATTTCAGCGGAGCATTTCAACCAAAAACAAATTGTTTCCGAACCTGAAAAGTTGGTTAGCAGACGAAACCAAAAGACAGCAGGTTTACCTTTCCCTGAAGTGCGAACCGTGACAACATAGGTGGTCATATCCTACAGGTCACATTCTACAGGTTGGAAAGAGGGCATGGATTCTTGCAAGAAATACTCTTTAACATCTTAAACTATTGGTGGCAGTATTCCTACCCTGCCCTGCAGTGTGTGAGGAGTGTATGCGCTTTGTAGATGTGATCCCACTCAAAACTGGTTCAGACATGGGCTGGTTCACTAGAGAGCACCGTGATTCCAAAACTCCTGAACAGAGTACGTCAAAGAACCAGAGGTAATTTAGTTACTGCGTCATATTATCATACCTGTACTGTGCTAATGCTCTACAGTCCAGACAGGAGATACACTGACTCCACTTTTTCTTTTTCTTCTTCTTCTTCTTCTTCACTATTGAAAACCTGATTATGATGAATTTATTCAAGCAGCACTGCATTTAGTGGTTTTCTATATGCTTTCTGCCTGGCCTTGGAAGAACAAAAGAGCACCTCCTATATTAACACTGAGAACTCACTTCCACAGATACTCCCTGGTGATGCTATATTAATATGCAGATAAGACAGACAACATGTGGTTTGTTGCAACTTGTATATCTTATATCTTTTTTTTATACAAATAAAGCTGCAGCAATCGATATTTTTGTACTGTTAATTGATAAATGACTTCACATGTCATGTGAACTCACTGTACCCTGCCTGTGTAGCACTGAACCACCACAGTTAGTGACTACCTGGTGAATGGAGTGGGGTATTTGGCAGCTATAGCAAGATATTTCTGTCTGGACTTGGTGGCAACCAAAACAGAGCAAGAAGAAGAATAATTTTAGACTTTAATTCACTTTTTTTTACTTATGCTTACAATATCAGCTTCATAAAGGTGATACTATGGCAATGCTGTAAACACAATGCTGTGATTTTTGCACTGCATGTATAATTTTTTTTTTATTTTATTTTTTTTCCAGAATTTTGTGTAAAAGTGACCACAACAAGATTTAATACAAGCACAGTTCCTTGACTGTTGGGGCATAATGTGTGTATAGAAAAATAATCTTATTTTCTGACCATTGTAATTTCTTGCAGTATCTTAACACTAATTACTGTATTATTTATTGTATAAAAACATACATAAATGTGCACTGTGCTACATTACACTGTATAAACTAGTATGTTACAATTAGAAATATATGTATTATGCTGTGATGTTCACTTCAAAATATACATCAATGAACAAAAACAAGAATATGAATAGAGTAAACATGTTTTTATTATATCTGACAAATGATATCTTTTCCTACCACATGCTTCTGTCCCTTCTGTTTTACTTTTTCTGTGATGTGATAACACCAGTCAAGAGACCTGACGGAAACAACATAGTCTTGTCAACAACAGTGAAGGTGGGGTCCCCCTCATTAGCGTGCATCTGGTGGCATGGGGTAAGCTCAGTGTGGAGCACGGGATGACCCATATTCCTGGCCTCTTATCTCTGATTGCTGCACTGTGGCAGAGGCTTGATTAAGTGTTTTCAGCCACCGAGCCGTGCCTGAAGTGTGGTGGGAAAAGTGAAAGCGAACATTTGACTTTCAAATGAGCCTGGCAGAGTTAAACTTGGATGCCACATATAGGGGGACTATTCTTGAACATTGGAGACAGAAAAGATAGAGAGGTTGAAAGGAGCGACAAAGATGTGAAACAAGGGAGCAACCGCGAGTGAGAGCCGCGCACTGTCTCGAGAAACTTTCCTGTTGTGAGTAAACACACAAGAGGTAGTCTCGCTCTGTGGAATAACGTTATTGCAGGAGGGAGGGTGCAAGCACTGGATGTGTTTTAATGCAATGTGTGTCATTCAGCATTCTGCCAAGGCGCTGTGCTATTTGTGGTCACTGTGGAGGGGAATAGTTAATTATTGTGCATAGAAGTGTGTCAGCATTCAGCATGTGACAGTCACATGTACAGTGAATCTGCCAGAACATGTTTGAAGTCATTGAAAATAAGAGTTGACAAAAGTCAGACTGAAGCATTGTCAAGTCTTCTCCCACTCAGTTTAGTTTTAGTCAGTGACAAATCACCTTGAGTGTTGGTACACCCCGAGAACCTGAGTGATGAGTGAGAGCTTAACAACAGGCAGTCATCAAGTCTGAATTTCAAACATTCAGGGGAAATGAATATTCATACAGTGTGGTTGATTAATGTGTCACACTGTTAAATGAAAACGAACTTTTGCAAATGGTGTCAAGTGCTGTGTGAATAAGGATGTCACACCATTAAAAGCTGAGATTAGCAAGAGCATTAAACGGGTCACAGCAACAACCAGAAAAGTAATATCTCTTTTTATCCGTACAAAAACTGTAAATATCTTTGATAAAATTTAGGGGTCAGACACAACATTAAAACCAAGAATGGGTGAAGTGAATAACACTCATCTCATCTCAGCCCTCAAATGTGCAGGGAATTAGTACATCATGACAATGTATAGTGTCTGACAAACAAGCACTAACAGTTGGCACACCTACAGCTTTCCAGTAAACACATTAAAAGGTGTTTGCTATGCCTTAAGCACTGATTTCCTGTTATTCAGACAACCATCTCCGTGAACAACTGCTTCTCCTCTCCTCAACGCCAGATCATTTAGCTAAAGGTACGTCAGGATAATACGTTTATGCCAGGGTCTCATACACTATATATTCTGAGAGAAACACCTTGGTGTCCTGGCTACCCAAACACCATAACAGCTCGAACGTAAGAGCATAACAAGGAGCTCAATGCGTTGACATGGCCTCCAAATTCTCTAGATCTTAATTTGATCAAGCATTTGTGGGGCATGTAGGCTCCACTTTGTAACACACAGGACTCAAAGTATTTTCGATAAAAGCCCTGGTGCGAGACACCACAGGACCCCTCCACAAGTCTGTGTTCACGATTGGACGGGTTAGAGCACGATCAGATCTAAGGCCCCACCATGGAACTGGACTTGGCTCTGGGCTAACGGCAAATCCCACAGATGCTCAATCGGGCTGGGATCTGAGGAATTTCGAGGCCAGGTTGATTCCTTGAGCTCCTTGTGAAAATGCAATGGAAGAAGGCACTTCATCTCAGAATGATCGACCTTGAGGCTCGCTCCTGGCTGCAGAATATTAAAATAGTTGACTCACTTGAGAAGATTGAGAATGGACATCTGACAGAGTAACGGACTCCATCTCTGAGCTACTGGATGCTGGAAACTTCTTCAAGATACTGCTTGAAGAACACACATCTTCTCGCAAATAGTTGCACACTAATTTAATAATATCCAGTTAATGCTGGGACAGCAGTATATAGGCGTGTGTGTGCATTTCAAGCCTGTGTGTCTATTTTGGTCCTCTGTGTGTAAATGAAAAAAAGTAAAAATAAAAACACAGCAGACTGCAATCATTGAATTTCCCCAGACGATCCACTTGATTTTAAAAATTTGCAACACAGTAATTCCACCAATTATGTGCTTTCCTTTATAAACAGATGCTCAAGAAAAACCAGCCACCGTGGTAATTAATTCAATAAAAGAGGTCCAATACAAATATTGCCGTCAATGTTGACTGCACTTTGGAAATGTTTAAAAAAAAAAACTATTGTAATCTGCTACAGCCAAATGTCTGACAGATGTGCCTTGTTAGCAGGGTGAAATATGGAAATGTGAGGGTCCATATGTCAGGCCTGAAGGATTGGAAGCTGTTGAATGGCATAGTGTCCCTAAGTATATTTTCAGTTCTTACAGACTGACACATTTTAAGTTTTGTAATGACTCAGAACCAAGGAACCCAAAAGCACGAACTCAGAGACAGGAGCAGAGTCCAATATTCTCCAATCAGTCCAAAACCAAGCAGGGGTCACAAACCAGGCTGGCAGGCAGATCAGGCAGACAAATCCAAGGGACTAGGCAAAAATCTCTAGACTGGGAAACAGGCGAGCTGACAGATAGACAGGGAATGCTGGAAAGCTAGGCAAACACACTTGACAATCTGGCAAGGAGCATGAGAATCTGGGCCAGTATATGAGGAGTGACTGATGAGCATAATGGGATCCAGGTGAGGAGATGGGCGGGCAAAACTCAGGCAGGTGAACAACATGAAAAATGGTCACCAAGACGGTGAACCCATGACAAGTTTAGCGATACTTACTTGAATGAAGCTGATGTATTTACTTGATTCTTGCTATTTTTGTGTTGTACCCACTTAGTTAAACGCACATTTTGCAAGTTTCTTTGGATAAAAGCACCAGCTAATTAAATTTGGATTATTTTCTGAATGTGGGAAACTGGACTGCCCAGTAACTTCCTGCCGTGCCAGTGGATTGACTAGGGTGGACAAACATTTACAAAATCTTCCTCCAAGAAAGGTGTTTTCCCAACACATCCCTAAACAATAAAAAAAGTGGTACTTAGAATTTTATCATCAGAGTATCAACATGTATTGTTTGTTATAGTAGCCTGAAGAATGTGCAAAAATGGTGGATACGTAATAAAAAGAGATCCTTGAAAAACACTCGAGAAAGAGGAACAGACATCAGTCCAGAGTCTACAAGAAACTGTGAAATTACTGCAGTAGAGAGTCGAGGAACTGATGTCTTCCCCAAAGAGCCCGAAAAGAACATTTAGGAGTGATTCCAAAGACAGAGGAAGACAGAGGAAGAAGAGGCACTATGTAATTGATTCAGACGAAGAAAAATCACAGGAGAGCAACCTTCACTTCACTCCTCACTGCTCTCAGATGCGTCGTTCTGTCAGTTCATTCAAAGATTTCAGAATTCCTGGAAACTAATGACGACTGGGAAGTCAAAGACATTTTAGGAAACTTTTGGCCGTTGCCACTGCTGTGTCCCTGTCTCTCCTTAGCGTTTCCCTGTGTTTTCCATGTCCTAGATTTGCCTGTCTGTGTTTGAATTTCTCGATCCTGCCTTGTCGCTCACCTGGACCCTGGCGACCAGCACACCTGCCTTCAATCAGCTTATCAATTCACAGTTTATCAACACTGGCCTTCCTCCAATTCATCACCACATCGCTGGTCCAGTCAACACAGCAAGGAAGATGAAGACACGTTGTTTGTGTCAGTAGAATGGCGGTACATCTGAAGAGCAAAGTTGGCAAATAGTGAGCAATGGACTTCACATCACAATATTCACAACTTCAATTCATTTTTAGGAAAAGCTGATTATTTTGATCGAAACAACTTGACTGAAATAAGAAATATGAGTGATCAGATGTGCGGCTGTGGCTCAGAGGCAAAGCAAGTTGTCCACTAATGGGAAGATCGAACTACTGACCAAGGGAAAGGCTTAACTTATGATTGGTCACTTAAAGTGCAATCACACTCACACTCAGGTCTACTTGTACCTTGATTTGACAGCTGTCATTACAGGACAGCTGTTGGTGCATGGACGTCGTTAGACCTTGGCATTCCTGGCTATAGCCCCGGATCTTTTGGGCTCAGCCCCGGATCTTTTAAGCCTTGTTTTTACTTATAAAGTACATGGTTTCCAACTTAAAGTCCACGGCACAGGAGCAGAACAGACAGCAGCACAGCAGCGCACAACACACTCACTGTCACACCAACTTATGTCACACCCATATATGGTCAGTCACTATGCCGTATGACTCTTGAGCTACTCTGAAAGTGAAACTACACATTTGCAGCAGCAGACAAGTCACCGACTGGCCTAATGTATCATCGGCTTGTGTGTGACTGTGAGAAGTAAACTTAGCAGCCAAGGAAAACATCACCGTAGGCCCTTCATCTATCATTCCCGAGCAGTGGTAGGCTACTAGCTAGCAGGAGCAGCTCCTCTTTCTTTTCGCCCATTCAGTCTGGCTATGTTGCAGTCACTTCAGACGGGTAGGTGTATGTGTTTATTATTTTTGCCTGCTGTGGTAATTAAAATCTGAATGTGTCCGTGTGTATACCTTTTGCTGGGTAGCATATATTGGTTGACTTTTTGTTTTCGGCCTATTAGTAAGTGATCGCGTCTGCAGTGCAGAGACATTTCAGATCGTCCAATGGGTTGTGCTTTTTTTGCTGCTGACAAGATTGTTGCTAAACAGACTCATTGCAGTGAGTGTTGAAAGGTGCTTTTGCTGCTTTATTAGCCTATACGATGTGGTGCATATAGGTTTTCTTTATGGGAGTCAGTCAATTCTTTGTCAACAATCTTTGTCAAAATACGTTAATATCACGTGTTTTACACCTGGGTAAAAAAAATTGTTCTACTTCAGGGCTAAAGACCTGGATGTTTTCAGCTCCTAGCGACGCCCCTGAGTTGGTGTTAACCGCGGAAGAAGACGGAGAAATGTTGTAGCACAACATCTCACCATAAATAAAGGAATTTACAAGTTTCTCTTGTCCATTCTGTTTTTAGAATACGTGCAATGCTTTTGAAATGACAGCACAGGAATTTATTATGGGCCAAACCTTGCTGATGTAGCCAAAGCCAATATTAGCCCAATCATGTTTCTTGTTCTAAATCTAACCCATGTAACTCTGTGTTCAGTATGTAACATTACATTAGTTCCTATCACTACTACTCTGGGGTGGCTGTGGCTTAGAGGTAGATCAGAAGATCAGCGGTTCAGTCCACAGCGCCTCCAGTCCGCATGCCAAAGTGTCCTCGGGCAAGATACTGAACCCCAAACTGCTTCCGATGGAGGGTGTGAATGGTTACTGAGTAGCAGGTGACACCATGTATGGTAGCCAATTTCAAAGGTAGGCAGTCACCACATTTCTTCATCTCCTGCCAGGCCAGTAAATGTAAATGAATTATACTTCATGAACATGAACTAAATGATTAAGCTAACCAGGCTAACAGTGTGGAGCATGCTATGTTGCTAAGTCACTTAGAACTAGTGACTTAGGCGATTCATTTGATTTTAATATTCTGAGCACCAAGTGTTGTTTAGTTGAAATCAGACAGAAACGCAATGTTCTGGACCCTGCCTTATTATTACAAGCTTTCAATTATGTTTCAGATTGATGGAGAGATAGTGATGCTGAGTAGGACCAGTGTGCGGTTCATATTCACTGTTAGTTTGTTATTATGCCTTGAAAAGCTTTGGAATTCTATTCATTCATTGATAAGAGCTACATATTTTGAAAGGCAAGATTTAGTTTAAAAACATTTCAATAGAGCACGCTACATGTTTGAGAAGACTTTTCCTCGTGTTCCTGTTTCCCAGATTAATGTTTGTTTGGTCCCTGCACTCCAGGATGCCTTTTTGGCATTTGCCGGTCTGCCTTTCTGCAGACAATCTCTCTCCTGCTTCCTCTGCCACATCACCCAGCCGCTCCCCATTCCACCTCTTCCCCCTGCCGTCTCCAGTCATCCCCTCTCTTCAGCTAATCTCCATCTACAGAAACAGCTGCAGTAAACTTATTAAACTTCCCCTGAATCCTTGTCTGTGTTCTGCACTTGGGTCCACTCATGAACAAACCTAATGGAAACTCCACTTTGAAATTTAAAATGAAATAACATGGTTGGAGCTGATTTATACGACCTCCTGCAGCACTTCCACTTCACAAAATATTCTTAAATTTAAATATGAAATGGAAAATTTTGTGGATTTCCAGTAAATCATCTGCGTGCTTCACAAACACTTCTGTTCTGTTGTACTTTCTTCCACCATAAATGAGTGCTAAATGCAGTTATAACCGGTATGCATCACCAAATAAATGTGATCAAGTGATCAAATAAATCCCTCATGATATGTACAAATTGTTTTCTCCTGTAAACATGTATTCCCAATACATACATTCATTGGCTATTTCCGTATGTAAATGTATTCATAAAACTGCATTAAATGGCTTGTTTGCTTTAAACAGGTTAACAGACTAAAACAATTCATTTCACAATATGCAAAGAACTATTGTATCTGTACAACAATGGAGTTGCACCACAGGATGATATCAAAGTGTTAAACTTCAAAGACATGACAAAAAAAAAACAAAAACAAATCTGGCATACAAAGGGCTGCAGCTTCTATCAAGCAGTTGCTATGCCACTACGTAACAACTGGTGACTGTTGTCACCACTTTAATAATTTCAATGTTGGCACCATTTTTTTTTAACAGAACATATTGTTCAGGTTGTTTTATTAATCTCTTATTCATTCATGCACATTTTCTTGTATCTTTGTCCCATATTTCCGAGTGCTGCACACGCTCTCGTGCCTGTCATTATTCATTGCAAAACTAAAAAGAAAACAGTATCTTCAGAGGCTGAGGGAAATGCAAGAGTTGTGTGTGTGTAGGTGTGTGTGTGTGTGTGTGTGTGTGTGTGTGTGTGTGTGTGTGTGTGTGCACGTGCATGCTCTTGGTACCTGTCTCCATGTGCCAGCGTTTGACTCTTGTTCTCCAGATTTACTGTGTTTTGTTTTTTGCTTGCACCCTAAATAAACCAGTAAGTCAATATAACTTATTATTTTAAACTGTACCGTATGAACCCCCCCTTTAAATTCACTTGTTGCCTAATACTAACATTCTCCTCTGTCTTGGCAGGTACTGGATCCCTCTCAGGTAAGTATAGGTTTAGCTCAACAGGTTATCAGCTATAAAAGACACATCAACTTAGCAGGTAAGTTATTAATATATCATGAACACACACACACTACTGAACACACATCTATGTAAGATGTAGTAATAATTACTTAAAAGTTAGGAATAAAATACAGCTCAAGATTATTCTCTGTGTTTCATCTCTTCTTACACAGAAATAAGTTTGCTTAAGCTTCTAACTAATGTTATCTTTAAACCCAGAGCCGTGCACTGGAGCCTCAGAGCACCATTTGGAGTCCTATATCGGCTTTCTAGATTGGTAGCTGTCCAAACATCACTCCTGCTCTGTCAGCTTTAGCTCTGAGAAGTATCACTGTTTAACAAGTCCAGATGTCTAAATTCTGTGCTAACAAACGGCAAGCTAACACAGTAGCCACAGTGGGCCAACAATGTGTGATAAGACTCCTTGTGTGGTGTTTCTGACTGTGTAAGTAGAAAATTCCTACATAGTTCTCGAGCTGACAACGTAATAAATTACAATAAACCTGGAATGCAAGATTATACCATGTATTTCGACCCTCCCTTGATTGCCTGATTGATGCATAAGCACCCCTTTAACCAATCAACACCTGGATTCTCCCCAAATCACATGCTCACTGCAAGATAATCAACCCAGTGCATCACATCACAGTTAATTCAAATTCACCACTGCAACTTCCTGTTCCTACATTGGCTTCACCTTTCTTTTTTATTTTCTATTCACCTTTCAACATTACGGATCACAATAAATAATATACATATTTTCAAAAAATAAACCAGCATACATTTTTAAAAGTAAAAGTATTTTTCTTATGATAAACTGTCCCACTGGGTTACATACAGCCTCCAGTTTTTTTCTGTTTGTCTGCAAGTCCCATGGATTTTTCTCTATGAAGTTGTCCATTTAGAAACTTCAGCAGTCACTGAGAAGTGTCCTGTTGGTTTTTTTTTTTAGCTATATGAGTAATTGAATGAATAAATCAAAACAACAGAGTGACATACAGAGCAAGTGAAAAAATATATACTCATACACCCTTAGACCTTTGGAGATTGAGTATTTTTCCATTGAAGTATTGCACTGACTTAAAGGTTGGAAGTCATATAGAAAAATAATTTTAACTGGTAGTGATCCATCCATCCCTCCATTTTCAAGACTCACGCTTTGCTTAACTAAAGACTGATGTCTTTCTCCCGGTGTGTTAAGCACAGGAGTGTCCCCAGACTATCAGAAGGCGGAGATCTCTGATTGTCTGGTGGCAAGACTATCCATTTTCTAACTGCTTATCCTCTTGAGGGTAAGCTGACATTGGGCGAGAGGCAGGGTACACCAGGTTGCCGGACTATCGCACATAGAGACATACAACCATTCACATTCACATTCACACCTATGGACAATTTAGAGTCACCAACAAACCTAGTCCCCAGTCTGCATGTCTTTGGACTGTGGGAGGAAGCTGGAGTACCCGGAGAAAACCCACGCTGACACAGGGAGAACATGCAAACTCTGCACAGAGGGGCTCCCACACCCGGGATCGAACTAGGAACCCTCTTGCTGTGAGGCAACAGTGGTAACCACCACACCACCGTGCCGCCCCTGATAGTGACGTATTATTCACTTTTTAAATAAAATACAACACAATGTATTTTTTAATAAAAAACTGCCACTCATAAATTCCATAGCTTCAATTTTAACATCAGTGCAACATTTAAATTGATGTATTGTGATAGAACATTTTTCTGTGCACATTTGATTTAAGATTTGTATTCATTTATTTATTTATCTAGACTTTCCATTGCTATTCGGCACTATTTTATTTAGGGAGCATTTGGTTTTAAATTAGACTGCCATGTCCACCTGTGAATCATACAGAGCCCATCAGCGAGATCTGAACTCAATTTCCTTAGCTTGTGTTGCAAGGACAAATTGTGGCTCCATCTTGCAAAGCCACAGGAGTGAAAATATGCTGCACAGAATTGTGTTTTGTTCTATTTGCCTCTTTTCCTCTCTTGTCTTTCCCCTCCATCCTATACTATTGTTCCCCAGCTTCATCTCAGCCATGTTGCTGGTGTGACTAAAAATCCTACGGCATATGGTACGCATATGTTAGCCCTCAGATTTCTGCCATGTATTGTGGGTGTTTCTACCTGGAGTATTCTCTTTTGCTCTAGTCTTCCCAATTAAAATTTGAATAATAAATCAGCATTACATAGTTATCATCAGAGAATGATTCTCACAGGTCTTACTAAAAACCATGGCCATGGCTGCATCTGAAGGCTGAATGATAAAATGCTATGGAAAGGGGCCTGATTTAATGCCTAAAATGAAATGAAGCTCATAGTGAAAGCTCTATTTTATCATCATTTTTTTATATCCATTCAGACTTTTCTATGACTTCTGTGAGCCACTCATTTGTCATTTCAGCATCTAATCGGTACAGCCCACATCTACATCCATTGACCTGCAGTTTCATAAGAACCAGCTGTCCAAAGGACTGTGTGACTTCCCCTGTAAAATGTCATGATGGGGTTGAATTGCCACAGCTTCTCATAAATCTATTCAACGTCTGTGCGCACTATATAATGAATTCCCTCCTACTCCATGCCCTTGCAATTATTATTTCCAATTTTAAATGCCTCTATTGCTGGTGACCACCAACAAATAATAGAAGGCTATAGACTGATGGCATTCATTAGAATAGAATAGAATAGAATAGAAAACTTTATTGTCTGGAACCAAAAGGCAACAGAAATTTGTCTTATAAAACAGAAATGGTCAGCGTTCCAAACTCTGATTTTTGCCATTAAGATATTTTTTAAAAAACATTAAAGTGAGGAAATATGAAATAAGCATAATGCTAACAATCCACCCTCTGTTGACGCGATCTCCTGGCTGCTCTGCAGATATAAAGGTTACCTGTGAGCTACTGATGTGCTAAAAATAACTGTTTTCTACTGCCTGTGTTGTCTGCCATACCTGTTATCCATACATAAGAGCCATGGCAGCAGATTATCAACAATGCAATTTCACTGAAAATGTGCAGCCAAAACCAATAATGCAAAGCGATGGCAGCTCAGAGCAGATACAGTTACAGGCACCACCTGGTTGGCCCTGAATATTTTGCATGTTATCCAGACATTGAGTGTAATAATTAATTTGCCACTTAAAGTGATGGAGTGAAGTCTAGACCTAAATTGGATCGTTGTGAGTTTCATGACGTCATCAGACTTGTACTGCTGGTAAAGTCCTCTGGGCCAAATGCATAAAACTGTGTAAATTCATGACTAAAACTGTGTGTATGCACACACAGCTCGCCATAGATTGATGTAGAAATGCCCTTACACAGCCATTTGCATATCAATACTTACGCCCTTCCACCATTCATAACACCTGTCAGTGACAAATTCGGTAAAGACTGCAATTTCAAAGACTGTTTTGCATCTGCGAGACTCGCCAACGGTGTGAGAGCAGCTGTCATTCCGCACGGCTGTTGATATTTGTAGCGTACGTACCGCTAATTCATCACATTTTTTAAAATCCGTCATTGTCGTAAATCTCAAAATCTCAATCAGAATAATTATTAAATGTCAGAAGGATGATCAACTCTTTAAACTTATTTCTTTATAGATACCAGATTATGTGTGGGAAAAGACGTACGCATGCGTAGACATGGTTTATGCAGCTGGCTCCTCATCCTCCCACAGTGCAACGGGCCAAAAAGGTGAAATAATTGGATGTTTTCAGTGGTGTCAAAAATAACTAAACACATTTGTACAGTTTGTAATACATTACAGAAACACTGAGATTGGGGTGCTCCTCTGTGACTGTGCTCAAAATTTAGGGATTCCGGGATGTTTTTTTTCAGAGACTCTACAATAGAATAGCAGACTGAAAAAGTCCAGGCGTCTTGAATGATATTTACCACCTCTGCTTGGTGCCGTGACATTGTTCCAATTCTGGAGCCCCATTAGTTGCAGAAGTGTCGCAGTTGACCTAAAGCGCACTTCTTTGACAGCCCCTTATCCCCAAAACAGAGCTGTTACTCTGAATATACGCACTCCCTGTAGTTAGACAACCCAATCGCCAGGAAGAAAATGTTCTCATTGTATGTTTCTGTTAGTTTCAGTTTCCCTGCAGTGTTTGAGCTCCTGTTCCCGGGTGTTTACCCACACTTCCCCGCGTTTCATAGCAACATTTAAGCCAGTAATCCTAGGTGTTTATGTGATTGATTGATTTCATGTTAAAGCTGATCATTGATATATATTCAATAGACAAGGAAAAGGCATTAAAAGCAGTCACAGGGACAAGGGAAATTCATTTATAAATAGGTCATTACTATGAATGTAAAATGCCCCATTAAAGTCCTGTGAAAGGGGTTATAAACTATGAACACACTAATCTGCAGGATGAGCTAATCTGTGATCTACTCGTTGAGTATTTCGAGATGATGTCGTGATTGATTAGTTGTGCCTGAGGAGGTCGGAAAGGAGAGCTCTCTGCTGCAGTAGCCCCTTTTCCCAACATTTCCAGGAACATTTATTACCAGGAATTTACTTACCTGGGTAAAAGAATTCCTGGTAATCTGTATGGCTTGCGTTTCCACTGCACCTCAAAGTTCCGGATAATTTATTCAAATTAGCATGATGACGTAGATGACTTGGCTGGTTACATGCTGGTAGAGATTTGGGGCTGTTTGTCTCAGCCAGCAGCTAAGTTTAAAAATATTTTAAGATGAGTGTCAAACTAAGTTAGTCTACGTACAGACAGCTGTCATTTCAGCTTATTAGTAACTAGCGTGCTGTCCTTGTGTAAGACATAACGTTAGTGTCGGTGGATGAACAGAACATGATTGAATATCACTGTCTACATGTTCATGCTACTGAACACATTGATTAAGTATTGGCTTCTTACTTGCTAAGGGTTAATGTCACTTACAGTAACAAGTGTAGCTGCCCTCAATTCGAGTCATTTTCGAGTAATCTTCACATTGTTTCCAACGCAGCCGCTCAGCTGTTCACCGGTTACCGCGGCGCGGCGCTGTGTGTGTATGTGTGTGTGTGTGTGTGTATGTGGAGGAGATCAGCGCCAGCTCAAATGAACCGATACCGTTAGCGCTTATCAATACTACGGTCTTTGATAATGTAGCCCCGAGCCTAATTTAGTACCGGGTGTCAGTACCCTTAATCCTTAATCAAAACACAAATGAAGTGAGCCTGTAGAAATTAAACAAAGTTTTCACCCGTACCAGGAAGTGCGGAACGCTGCGTGCATGTGCTCCACCGATCAGTGTTCTTCGGCACACCGTCCCGCCCCTCAAGAATTCCGGGTAATCGGAAAAGTCCTACCCCGCCTACTAGGTACTTTTTTCCAGGGTAAACTTGGGGGTGAGGGAAAGTTTTCTACCTGGGGTAATGTCGGTGGAAACGCGCAGAAGTTTTTCAAAATTCTGCGTAATTGATAAAAGTTCCTGCGGTGGAAAAGGGGCTAATGCCTCATTCTCTATTAAGCTGCGGCGAGACAGAGCATCGTGTCCAAGCCCCTTTATTGATTTCCTCCCCTTTTTAGGTAAAAAATTAGTTTATGCGCTTGAACATTGTAATATGTTTGCTATATTGTTTTGTCAGTGTTTTGGTAACATACAGACTGAATATTGAGTGTTACTTTGATTCATAAGTTAGCGAAACGCCATTCACTAAGTGGCCACTGTTATATTGGCAGGGAGCAACATGTGCACTTTGATTGTGTTTAGCTCAGTAAGACACACGTCTCACAAGTATGAGGTTGCAAATGTTTATTTGTGGAATTAATTATGTGTTAGTGTGTTCATTTTTGTAGTAACAGTAACAAGATATTGGGGATATAACGGACAGAAGAGTCAAATGACTACTAATGTTTACATGGTATTTCTGTTTATTTCAAGTAGCTTTAGGTTTGATAATTTAAGGTTACTGGTTATCAGAACATTTTCAGGTACTCATTTCCATATTTGATTTCACCTGTTGAAGAGAAATTGAGAAATTACATACTTGCCTGCTAACTTATCCGTGAAGGAACAAAGGTAAGAAGATTGGAAAGTTGATTTTGAAATGAAAAAGAGGATGCCAGAGAGAGAGCATCGTGTCCGAGCACCTTTATTAATTTCTCCCCTTTTCAGGGCGCCGTTACATTTTCACTGATCCTTTGCCGCATTTCCCAGCACCATTTGAGAAACCGAACACAGGTGTTTTTTAACCAACCCATCTCTGCTTTTCAAGCGACATTGTGCCACCAAACATGGAGGCTTTAAGTCAAAACATGATTTTCTCCTAAGCATTATAAAGTGCTTTTGTGCCTTAACCTAACCACATATTCACCGCAGCATTGTAGACAAATGTATTTGTGGTTTACAGAAACATCCAATGAGAACATTTTGCCTGGCGATTGGGTTGTCTAACTGCAGAAAGCTTGTATTTTTGGAAGAAACCAGACTTTGTATTAATGGATGTTTGTTTTTAGGATAAGGGGCTGTTGGAGAAATGGGTGTTTGGTCCAGTACGATCTTTTTTGGACTAATGGGGCTTCATAATTTTGGGCTGTCAGAACAATGGGCAGTCCCTCTCTGTTTTCCATTAACTTTGTTTTTATGTGTAAGATGCTCCTCACTCTTCTGTTACTCTTTCATGCATTTATTATTTGACAGATTAATTTTTCAGTCAACCAGCAGCATTTGGCCACTAATGCTTTGACCTGACAAAAGTTATTTGCTGCTTCTCCAAGAAAGAAAGCAGCTGCCTGTCATCTATGCTTGATGAGTTATTGTAAGATCATGCGGTACTACTACAACTCATACTACTCACATCCCGAACACTTGTATAACTGTAGCACTAGCTGATTTAATGCAGTAATACCCAGCCCTATCAGCTCATTTCAGGCCTTACAGAAACCTCATCTTCCTTTTTGATATGCACCTGAAATATGAAACACACTCCAGGATAAATATGCCCCTGCTCTTCATCAGAAAGAGGATATAAAATGCTGTTTTCCAGATATACTGGAGAAAATGGGGTCCTTAATCCTGATGTCTGAAGCTTCAACCCTAATCACTGCTTCTGGTGGACAAGCTCTTAAATCTGAGTCATTACACCCGTTCACAATGTCAAAAGAACTCCACCGAATGACATGGGAAGGTGATTTGATGCTTGCATACAGGCCCTGAAGTGAAATGACTGAGACACTAGAGATGGAGAGCAAACTCAAATCATCAACCAGCATCCCAGTCAGAAAAGGGGCCAATTTCCTCCAAGAGTGCTTGGCTCCTGTGCCAAGTGTCACGCTTGGAGATGAGACAATTCCAGGACTGCCTAAGATCTCTGATGAGCCAGGATGTGAGAATGAGGAAACCAGTAAACAATACAGGGGGGAAAATGTTCCAGGTCCTTGGCACGGTAAGTGGTTGTCAAGGCAACACCCAATGAAATTCAAGGGGAACCACGAGCAGCTCTAACATGGTCCGTTTTGCTTCATCCCTGATTGATGCACACAGCTCGTCCTCATACGGTTCTTGTGTTTTTGACAAAACAAATCAACCTAAAGTTCTCATTTAATTAAATATTTTTTATCAACTTTGATCAACAGAGACAAGATCATAGTACTAATGTGCACACAATATAAGTGGTCATATACGTGAGAGATGGTGAGGAATAATGAGTCCTAAGTCGGGATTTAAATGTCACAGAAGGGCCAGTCTTATTAATCACAGAGCAGAGTTTATTCCACAGATAAGAAGCACTGCATGAACATGCTCTGCTGCTTTCTAATTGCTTCTTGAATCTTAAAACAGTCAGATAAATGCTTCACTATGAGGGTAGTGAATGCATCAGCCTACTACTGTAAATCTAGTTAATATTCTAGTAAGAGCACTGCTTATGCTTTATGAGATATGGGTGTAAAATGGTATAAAGAGATTTTTGGTTTAGTTTGGTATTTCACAGTATTCTAATTTTTGTTGTAGTTTTATACTAACAGTAGCAATCTAGACTTTGGTATTATTTATTATTTATACATTCTAAAGTAATGAACATTTTTGAATACCTTTGAAAATGCTGTTTGAGAACTGACTTCAATGGTGAAAAATGTCTAGTTTTTTTATTCAAGTGCTGTTAGTGTAAAATTCTGAGGCACTTTTCATTTGATGCTACTTTGTACTTCTACTCCACTACATTAAGGAAAAAGTGTTGTTTTCACTCCATCACATTTATGGCAACTTTACAAAATACTATTTAACATGAAAAATATATATTAATAATAACTAGTCCATACCCATTGGTAGCTTTGTCACCTTCTACCTATGCCAATCCTCAATGCCTATGTGCAGTTTCACATAGATTGACCGTGTCAGTGTGTAGAAAAACGTGGGACAGACAGAATGACTGACTGACAGTATGACACACTGACAGTTTCCATGATTGTATACAGCATACCATACCATGACTTAGTCATACCAATAATTATACCAAAAAAGAAAAAACAACAACATTGGGCCACAGACGGAGCCACAGTGGTCGGTCGCATTTTAGCCATTTTTTAAAAAAAATCTGTTGTTATAGCGCCACCCAGTTGCCAATTAGAGTTAAATTTCTCCAGTCATCTTGAGGCAAATTATGTGTGGTCATATGCCTACAAAGTTGCGTGGTGATGGGTGAAACCCTTGAGATGTTATACACCTTTATGTGATGAGCCACGCCCTCCGCAATATTCATTGCCTTATAGAAGCTCAGTTTTAGTAAGTTTTCCAACTTTTGCCAAGAGGGAACTTTAGATATTGGTCCCTAGATTATGTTCACTGAGTTTCATGCAGATCAGTCAAACTTCCTAGGAAGAGATCGATTTTAAGTGTTTTTCAAAAAATTCAAAATGGTGGAAAATCTATATAACGTTATGGGTTCTTGGGCATATTTGTTCCTCATGAGGAGAGGCATCTCTGTGCAGTTTCATGTCTCTATGACATACGGGGCATGAGATACGCCCATTCAAAGTTTGCAATCTCAATCAGTTGCTATAGCGCCTCCCTTTGGCCAATTGATGTAATATTGCTTCATTTGCATCCTCCCATGACCCTCTACCACTGTGCCAAATTTCACATGGATTGACCAAGTCAGTGAGGAGAAAAACGTGGAACAGACACACACACAGAGTTTTCATCATTATACAGTAAGATATAGTAAGATGAAATAAATGGATGTGTTGGGTTGGGGCCTCTCAGCTTCTTACATGGTTTCATTTCAATTAATTTTTAAGGCCCAAACAGCAAAAATTGAATCTTAAACTTTTAACAAAGACTGATCTGCACCAGGATTGGTCTGTAGCATAAGGTGCCATGGCAATCCAGCCAAGTTAAAAGAGAGTCATTTGCTTGACAAAAAAATATATAGAAATCCGCTCAGGCTGAATATACTTTGCTAACCTACATATTTATCTTTGTAATACACAACAAACACAAAACATGGGTAACAGCTGTGGAGCGGCACGTCTACCACAGCATTCCCGCAGCAGAGCGCAACCATTATAATCAACTCAAGCTGCTTCACTGACCATGGAAGCTACACCCTCACATGGGCACCGCTGTTCTACCTTATTTCTACATGGTTGGTCTACGTCTATTTTTTTTCTGTACACGTTGTTACATATAAACATCCAGTCATGGACTTTCCACGTCAACATATGGCTTGCAAGGTACCTTGGGTGTGTTGTGGTGGTTGACGTTCTGGGACAGCATGTCAACTTCAGCTTGCTGGATGCATCGTGTGTTTTCAAAATACACCTCCATTTTCACAGGAAATGTACAATTTTCATACAGTCTCCTTCAAAATAAATGTACTACATTCACATGGTGTGACACGCAATAGGTCGGGTAGCCAGCAGGCATTTTAACAGAGGGGGAAAGCACAGGTGTAATCAATAACATTAATGACGGCTCAGCTCTATTCAGTGTCTCAGTGAGCCATGACAGTGAGCCAGCATTCACAACATCAGGAACCTGAAACTGAAGCAGCCAAATGGAATTAAGCCTTTATTTATTTCATTATTTACACGTGTTTAACTGTGACGTGTCCAAATATCTCCTGTTAAACATCAAGACTGCTGTTATGGCGTAGTGTATAGGTTCCTTAAGGAAGTGTTTCTACATGGTTTGAAATCCATACTGCTGTTGGTTTTCTCTCCCACCAGCAAGTTAATTGCTTTCACCTGGCCTCCCAGGTGTAAATCACCCCCTGATTAGAAGGCTGGAATGAAAACCTGACATCCAATCCCCCCAAATCCACCTCCACCCCACTCTACCGTACTGTTGCATCCCCTAAACTCTTCCCCTTCATTTTGATTGACATTCAATTAAAAGTGTTGGTGGGGAATCAGAACTGGATGCTCGCAGATGGGGAAATGAGCTAAGATTGAGTATGAATTGCAACAGCTCTGGGACACACTTCACTTTGACATCCTTTTATGGTGACATGGAGCATCACCTACCAACAACTATCATTAGGCCAGTATATCAGATTAGATTTGCATACACTTTGCTTATACTTTATAGACAACTAGGTTTATATTATATCATATATAATTCTATTAAATGATATGTACTGAGCATCCATCTAGCTGTACCCACTTATCCTTTGAACTCTAAAGTTTAGACAGTCACAGGGAGCTGGAGTTGATGCCAGCTGACATTGGGCGAGAGGCGGGGTACACCATGGACAGGTCGTCAATCAATCATAGGGCTGACACGTAGAGACAGACAACCATTCACGCTCACATTCACACACCTATGGGCAATTTAGAGTCACCCATTAACCCAACCAGCATGTCTTTGAACTGTGGGAGGAAACTAGATCACCCGGAAAAAGCTCACGCAGGCACAGGGCATATATAACTCCACACAGACAGGCCCTACCCAGCCGGTGGGTTGGAATCCAGAGCTTTTGTGCTGTAATGTATTTTAAAAGTTATATAAAGGTTATTTCATGGTATTGTTGTAAGATTTCAATTTCCTTACTGACAGTTACAATTAAGTTTTTTCAGAAGCTGCCAGATATAATATGAACGGTACATATACCCATGTACCTATTATAATCCACCATAGGAAATTTAAGCATGGTGAATTATACTACATACCATGATATAGCATAGTAGTACCATGGTACTGATATCATAGCACTGCTTTGTTCTGTTCTGGGCATACAGCATTTCTCTTGAAAACCAACAACACACATTTCAAAGGCAGATTGAATGGTAACAATCCACCCATCCACTGTAGAGGTATTAATATCTAAATTTAAGAAAACTGTCTTACCCATACATTTGATGGTATAGGTTTTAAAGAGTTTAAGGTGATTCAGCTTTAAGCTGTAGGTGATTTCAACATATTTACCCAGGGAAACATAATTCAACATTAGACCTGGGGCAAAACATTTGAGAGCATAGAACCTTTTGAAAGGTCTCCTCAATGTGTCATATCAAGACGATATTAAGCTGAGAAACAATGGACCTAGGGAGCATAAACCTTGGAAATTGGTACGCTTCACAACGACATTTGTAAACTAGTTAACCGTTGTCACCAGCTGTTAGCTGTACTATATGTAAGCATATCTAAAAGGGGATTTATGGTTGTGCGTAGACCCTTCGCTTATGCCGTTGTGAGCATTTTTACTTCTGCGGTGGTGTGTCTGTGTCACTCTGCAGTTACACTCTGCAGAGGAGGTTTCTGTGAGGTACTGTTACATGTAGTTGATTCAAAACACACATTAAACACAAGTCTATGGCTTAATAGAGACAGTTTCAAACACAAGTACACAGCTTCACTATAACTCGCAGCATTCACAGACAAACACTTGTCTTTATCTGGACACATTTTTCCCACCAATACAACATGCTAACGTTATTAGCACAAGCCTATGGCATTTTACATCATATAAATTAGCCTAGCAATGAGCAGAGATTTCCTCTTCTCATAAAAAACATGGATAATTCCCTAAGTATAAATCCCTGAAGGATAAATTAGGGTTGCTCAGTGGCATATGAAGTTCGACTCCCTGGGTGTAAAATTACCAGAACTGTCTGCATCATTGGATCCATGAAGCAATACTTCTGCCGGCCGAGCTGGCTACTTCAGTTTTCGCCCTCCACTAACATGAACCAGGATGAAGTGATCACACTTGCAGTACACCTAGCATTACATTCTATTGTTTTTGAGATTAGTACCAATAAAGAGCGCTGCAACCTTCAGTCTCGACCACCAGAGGGGTGCTTGACTGTCATGACATGTCAGCTTCATTAAAAGCATAGCTGCAGGTTAACGCAACAATAGATGTAAAAACACACAGAAAAATACATCTGCGATCAGTTCCCTGATTTTATTTTAACAATTTTCTAAATTATTTTCCTCTTTTCCAATTTCTCATTTTATTTCAAGGAAGTGATCAATGTAAGTGCACTTGTCCTTTAAACTTAACAAAAAATAAAAGCTAACAAAATAAAAGACACCTGGTACATTTGTTACAGCTTCATCTGTTTACAGAACAGTTTTGAACAGTTGGAACTGTTTGAACAGTTGAACTGCTTGGATTTCGAGATGAAATCCAAGCAGGTGTCCTGAATCTCAGCTTTTCATACAATGCTGATGCTGTGTTCTGTAGCGCTGCAGCTCTCCCACAACTCAGGCACAAAGAAGCCCAATCGTACGCCTACAGATGGATTTTATAAAAGGCAACTCTGTGGCATACAGAAACAGTAAAGTTAGAGATTAAAAATGAGATTAATGCAATCAAAAAACATAGCGCGTTAAATATGGCTGTAATTAATTATTCGCAGTTAACGCAATAATTTGACACCCCTACTCATAATTACAATTTACATAATTATCAGTTGCATACATATGAGGAGGTTATTCCTTAACATATTTTTCTTTCATTTTAACATTGTGGTGTTGGAACATGACGCAGCAACGCCGCCCCACAGCATCCCTTCAAGAGAATTGTCTGAACACAACTTTTTACATGACAGATCTCAGTAATTAGAGCAGAATATGTTATTCCAATAATCCAGAGATCTTTTGAGCTACACTGCAGATCACTGGCAAGGATGAAAGGAGTAAAAGCTAAGCCGTGTCAAATTCTTCAAAGGAGCAACTTGTTTTTGAAAGAAGCCCCAACATGTCTGTCTAAGGCAGGGAGTTGTGAGAGGAAGAGAATTTGACAGAAGAGAAAGCGCGGCGGCAGCATGAGCTGAGCCTGAATGACCAGGTTAAGTCCTGATGGATGCTCCATTATGTTTCTGACATCTGGGTGAAAACAAGGACATTGCGATCTCTTCCTCCTGAGCACTGAAGAAGCCCTTTGAATCACAAGTGTATCTCTTTATTAGACACATAACAAATTCTTTATCATCTGTCAAAAGTGGAAGGAAATGTTACCAAGAAAAGTGATTCAAAGTAATAAGTGTATGAAGCTGTTTTGCCCTTGTAGAGTATTTCAATATACCTTTTGATATATTCAAGTGATATACCTTAAGGCAATATGTAGTGCAAGTGCATATGATTACCATTATATTTTTTATTCTGCCTTCATGATGATGGTAAGGTTTTGGTTTTGCTGTTCCAGTCCAGTGTGTAAGCTTAAACCAGTTTGACTTTATGCAAATGATGCATTCTGGCAAATTAAAAAGTAGCCTACATCAGCAACCTGTGCTGACGGAATCACGGCACTCCAACTTGTATTTCATTAGTAATGAGCAATATGACAATGTGCTTAACATAATATTGTGTGTGTGTGTGTGTGTGTGGGGGGGGGGGGGGGGGGGGGGGGGGGGGGGGGGGGGGGGCTCACTCTGCGCCAATATGGAAACATCTTAGATTTGAAGCCATGGAAAGAGGTGTCCTTACTGGCTGCAAGCAACGTGGTGCGCCATTTTGAGCTAGACATTTTTTTAAGACACTCTGTTTTTACTTATTCCAGTTGCTCGCTTTGAAAGCACCACAATGAACGGCTGAATGGCTGATTTATAAAAGCTGATTTTAGTTTAACACAAAATCTTGCCACACCGACAAAGCTAAATATGAGCTGACACGACAGTGATCACCAGAGAAATGAACGTTCCTGTTAAATAACCATTGCTAATAACATTCTACTGTAGCTGCAGTTGTTGTATGTCATCTCCAGTAAATATCACAATACATATACATGATAAACATATTTTCTGTTTAAAAAGTAATGTTACAAACAAAGAAAGATAGCAAGTGGGCTACTAACCCATCTTTTGGACGGAGAGTTCTGATGTTTGACAATGCAACTGGATAGTCAGATATTAGTTTGCTGCCTGTAATTATGGAGCAGCTGCTAAGTCAAGTGCATTTGGTAAGTTCTGGTATGTTACTTCGATGTTGGGCTCAGTGTACAGTAGCCCAACCCTGATAAGGTTATTTCATAGTTAGTAGTAAAGGCAAAGATGTTATTAAATAACATGCCTTAGACGAAACATCTTGACTCTGGCACGGAGTTGTACAGTTCTGTGCACTCCACCTGCATCACAGGCTTTGAAGATGTATCAGGAATCTACAAGCACCCTCGACTAGTGTGAGTACAAACAGTGTAAATATAACCTGAAAACAGCTTTGTGGCATCTTCGTGATCGGCATCTTCAGCTGTGAGTGTTGGGTAGAGGTCAAAACATCACCCACAGCTGAGGAGTTAAACCCAATGACATTAATAAAAAACACATTTCAAAATAATGCAACGCAACACAAACTGTGTAGTGTGGTAAAATGATTAATACTGTATGTGGAAAAACTGCATAATCTACATAGTCTTTTTTTTTTTTCCAGAATCAATTACTGTTTAACATTAGTACGTGAAGGCTGATATAATGTAAAACAGGAACATACAGTAGACTCACATGATTAGGTCTGTACATGTTGAGTTGTTAATCAACCCTGCTTTCATCTCATGAAATTGAGTGTTAAAATCCTATAAAGTGTGTGGATTTGTAGATCAATATTAATTACACTGGAGGTTATTTCTCCAATAACATGACAGATAGCTGACATTATTTGCACATAACCAGATTTTCATGATCTCTGCTGACAAAGAATAAATGGCTTAGATTAGTGTGATATGGATATTTTGTCTGCATGACTCTGTTTGTTTACTGTCAGATAAGATCACATTTTATTAGAAACAATAGCATGAAGTACAGAGCAAAATCAAATTATGTTCAACATTGTGCTGCGAAGATAAATATCCTGCAGTCAGCAGCTCTTTGCATCACATTAATTCTTTGGCAAAGATTAGCGTTATGTGCACAAGAAAGTAAAGTCGAGTCGTTTGTCTTCAAATTGGGCCCTTCACTAGGAATTAATTGTTCCCCATATGTGGAAGAATTGCAGAGAATCTGACTCTGTCCGGACTTCATTTGTTATAATTACCTTGTCTAGAAAAAAAAACAGAGGAGAACATATTCTGATGTGTGGGATAATTTGAACCATTCATCAGCTGCTGCTGCAGTCAAACTCGCCAGTTCTACTACCATCGGTGGAAGTAGACCCGAGCCAGTGCTCAAATTCAGTTGTGGAATTTGTAGACACTTTGTTACAAAATAATAAGAATAATGATGATAAGAAGAATTATTATTACAAGCAGCAGCAGTAGTAGAAGTCATAGCACTGTAGCAGGTAGTACACAGTATAACACAAAGTCAGATAAACTTCAGGGATATCAATGTGTCCATTTAGGAAGCACCAGTGATTGTGAATCAGTTTCATCTGCTTTGGTGCAAATGAAAGTGACAACAGATGCAATGGAAAGGCAAGGAAGACAATCTCCAAAAAGGGAATGGTTTTGCATGTGGTGTCCACAGACAGTTGCTCTCTCTTTATCCTTCCTGACTGATTTGTCTCAAGTTTTGTCTTCTGCTAGTGTCCTTGTCACTGCTGGTAGCATGAGGCAGTACCTGCAGCCCAATCAGGTTGCACAGGTAGTCCAGCTCCTCCAGGATGGCACATCCATACGTCTTGGTCGAAAGAAGGTTTGCTGTGTCTCCCAGCACAGTCTCAAGAGCATGGAGGAGATACCAGAAGACCGGCTCTTACATGAGGCGAGCAGAATAGGGCTGTAGAAGGGCATCAACCCAGCAGCAGGACTGGTATCTGCTCCTTTGTGCGAGGAGGGACAGGAGGAGCACTGCCAGAGCCCTACAAAATGACCTCCCTACATATCCTTGGAGGGTTGCACAGACCTCCATGTCATAGCCAAGGGTACCCTGACTGCTGAACTGGGATGAAATCCTCAGAGCGATCAATCAGTCCATAATGACATTTCATCATTTCATCTCATATCATATGAATTAGGCTACTTTATTTTTGGTCCTGATGACTTTGCTCATAATTAACAGCTCCGCCTTGTTCACACGTAAAGGCCTCAGGTTATTTAGAAGCAAATTTACATGAAAAAAATGTATTTTTCTGACACTGCTCTTCTTGGCAGGGACTGCTAACTATATTGGCTGACGCAAAAATGCAAATGTCAGTATGCAGAGCCAGTGTTTGGTTTGTCCGATCTGGGCTACTGTAGAGGCATGGTTGTGCAACATGGCAGACTCCAAAGACTAGAACCAGCTCTCTGTGTAGACATAAATGGCTCAGTCTAAGGTAACAAAAACATGGTTCTTATTTTCAGGTGATTACAAACTAAGGAAAACATACTTAATATATTATATTCCATTTCTGCCAGTCTAAATCCAACACACAAGACTTTTAAAAGACTGATACGGTATGGTCAAAAAAGAGAGAGCTTGTCGAAGCGAAATTCTGAATATTAAGTGTTTCCCCTATATGCAACTAGCAGCGGTGGTGCTCCGCTGCTGAAATATGACTGCCACTGCTGATTTATTTTAAGTTTTTTTTTTTCTCTTTAGAAACTACCGTTATATTATTTGTAACTACGGATGTTTCATATCCACGTCAATTCACACACTTGTGAGTAAAGCATAAGAGGAGAGGAGAGGGCTCCATCTTATCTCTTCATAAACTAAAGTTATATTATTTTGTGCAACGGGCGCTTCACATGATAACATAACAATAACATAACAATTTATCGTGTTATATGGTGAAACGTTTCACTTTGTTACTTGATGACTCATATTGTTTACACGACAGCATGTCATTTCTGTCTCTACATGGTCGCACCTTTACAATCCTCCTCTGCTCTCTGTATCGCACATGGCGGAGTTCGGTCCTGATGCGCACACACACCGCATTTTTCTGACCGACAATTATAAACAGCACTGTGTACTCTGGGTTTTCTTTCGTTTCATTCATTTCTTCGCTCATTTCAACTGCTGCGTCTGCTTGTGCTTCCACCCTCCTCCATCTCTCTCTCCAGTAACTCGCCGGCACCGGACGCTTGTTCTGGGTCAATTCCACGCCAGATTTCTAAGATTCATCCTTTTGGTTTCCATTTAGCCAAAAACTCTTAGTAAAAGTAAAATTACAGATTTCAAAAACTACTGAAAAAATTACAAATTACACAAAAAACTACTCAATTACAGTAACGTGAGTAAATGTAATTAGTTACTTTCCACGTCTGGATGTGACAGATCACTGCGCTGTGCACAGCTGATTCAATTTTGACCCAACTGTTGGACATATTTATTATTTATTTTTTTTATTATAAATGTGATTGGCCCCTGTGCCAATATATTTTTCCTTAGGCCCACACCTCACCCCAAAGAGATAGTGCATGCTCTTGCACACATACACATACAGCTAGACAGACACAGGCACTCCAGACTGTTGCAAAGCAGACAATTGCTATTTCACCACGGGGAGGCTCACCATGCAGCTCCCATCCTACAAACCAGCCCTTGATCACCACCATGGACAGCAGCCAAAGCTCCAAATATATCAGCGCTAATCTAACAGCTTGCCTAAACTCAAACCACCACAGAAGTGATATATATATAGTTATCACAATTTCAAGCAATTGTAGTGTTATAGTCACCTACAATAGCAAAGTGGCTTCCTGCACGGACCCCTGACAGCTCCTGGGCCCTGGTGCATTGCACAGATTGCACCGTCGATACTTATGCCATTGTGCAAATATAAATTCAGCATTACACTTTCAGAGATTTATAAATCTATTCAAGTGCTCGAGTTTTATTCCTTTGGGCTGTCAATTGATTTGCTGCAGGTTTTTGTCCAAGACATACAACAGATCAAAGGCTTTTACCTTCCTGGGACATTTCCTGCTTTTGTTGTATAATCCCCTCAGTGAAAGGAAGATGAAATATTAGCCAAAGCAGCACTGTAAGAACATGAGAACTCAAGTACGCTGTTAGGAGTATTTAAATGGTGCATATTATAAATGTCATGTGCATTACACTAATCCTTACAAGGTTACAATTCAATAACTATAATACTATATTTATTTAACACTGTAATACTATCAGAGCACCTGCAAGTCCCAAAGTTGGCACCACCAGCTACGCAATACTTCAAGATATATTTTTTAAACGTTTAACTCTCTGACCCAAATTGTCGTAATCAATCCTCCCCCAAAGCTGGTGGAGTCCATTTATACCACTCTCTGTATGATGGAGCATTTCCCAGGTCAGAGACTTGGGGAGAGGCCAGCATATCAATCCCACACTCTTTCCCCCCTGACAGGCAGAGAAGCCGCTGACCCGTCACACACTGTACATTGTCGGCGACACTGAGCGAGCACTACGAGCTGCAGACAACTGAAAATCAATGACCCCATGTTTAAATTATGATCAACAGCATAGTGCTAATCTATTCCTAAACCCTAGTAGGGATCAATACAGAGATGACTCCCGGCGGACGGCAATGAGAAGACGATAGGAAAAAGTCCTGGTTATATTAGAGGAATCTCAATTGTACGCATAAAATAATATATGCATTTCCCTTCCTGATGATGAACCTCAGAATCATGCTCACTATGTGATAGTGTTGGTTGGTGGCTTTTTCCAGAGGAACTGCAGTCTAATGGTGTTACCCACATGGGAGGTGGCAAGAGAGTCACGGAAATAAAAATTAGAAGCCGCTATCCTCGGGTTTATTATATCCAGGCAAATGTCTAGAGAGGTACAAACTGATCAGATGGGCTATCCACTGTGGATATGATGCAGTTACATGCTCCTCAGTGGAAGATTATGCGCTGAAATTCTTTCCTCTCTGTTAAGATGCAGCACCTTCAACTGACTTTAAGCAGCTGAATATTATTGCATGTCACTGTAAATGTGCTTTTATTACAAGCTAATTTCCCCTCACGTATCCTCCCACATCTCTGAACACTAATAAAAGAGATAAAAGAACAAACATCCATGTGTCACTGTGCTGCCATCAACAACTTGATGGTGAAAGAAGTTTGGGAAACTCATCATTGGTGCATACCCAGGGTATCTGAAAGTAAGCAGGGTCCCATTCGTCACTGCAGGACTTTGGTTTGTGTATCGATATGTCTAATACCCAAGTGGATCTAAGATGACTCACTAATAGCTATGCTTATGTGCTGTGTCATCATCCACATTAATACTTTTGTTTTTTGACATGAGATGAGGAGTGCGCATTGCTTTGTAGGACATGCTACTTGTTTATTCTTTGACTTTGTGGTGTCTCTCAGGGCTCTGTTAGGGTTGACCACAACTTGTTACCAGGCCTAATTATTTTTCTCGCATCCAGAAATAAATTTATGTGTGTCAGATGGGATGGGATTTCCACATGTCTGTGTCAGTTTAGGTCAAAATACAGACCCATCAAGAGCTTAAATCAGTGTTAACAAATCACTGATCTAAGTAATTGTAAAATCAGATCTGTCAAAGTCTCACTTCAGGATCCTCAGCTTCGGCTCTTTAATTTAATTCAGCACAGAATGAAAACAACAAGACTCAGCCCTGCTCTCATTATTGAACAAATATGTGGAAATTGGATGGTCGGTGTGAAGTCAGGTTCTCAGGTTATTTGAGGTCATTAAGTATGTGCGTGGATGGATTATTGAACAGACCTAGCGGGCACAGGCCCAGGGCCCTCCTGACCCTTGGGCCAGAGCCTCTGTGAGAAGTGACTATACTGTAACATTTCTTGCTGAAAAGTCAATCAAATGACAAAATCAAAAAATGATACAAAACAACCACAGACACCCAAAACAAGACACAAAATGACCACAGAGAGTAACAGAGCAGCCACATAGAGATGCAAAACAATCACAAAGAGATGGAAAACAACCACTGAGAGGGACACAAATAACCCCTGAAGGACCACAAAATGACCAAAAATAGAGACACAGAACAACCATAGACACACAAAACAACCCCAGACAGACAAAATGACCACAAAGATACACAGAGCAAACACACAAAGATGTATAACAACCACAGAGAGAAACAAAATGAGCCACAGAGGCACAAAAAAAACCCCAGAGAAACATAAAATGACCACAAACAGATACAGAACAACCACACAAAGATGCAAAACAGCCACAGAGAGACACAACACAATCCCTCGAGGGACACAAAATGACTGCAAAGAGATAGAAAACAACCACAAATACACAGAACAACCACACAGAGACATACAGAGGCACCGAATGGCCACAAAAAGATGCAAAACAACCACAATGGGACACAAAACAACACCACAGACACACAGAACAACCACAGAGACACAAAATGGCCAAAAAGAGACACACACAAGCTACAAAGCAATGCAAAGCAACTAGAAAGAGATGCCCCGCAAAAACAAACAATACAAGGAGATGCAAAACAACCATAAACAGATGCAGACCCTATGAGACTCCTCAAAGAAACACAGAGTTACCAAAAGTAACACAAAATGCTCAGTCACGTCGCTTGTACTCATTGTGTCTGTTTGAGTCTGGGGGGTCTTGCTCCTGTGTAGGAAGGGTGGGCGTACACTTACGCACATGCAAGCTGGGTGTGTTTCTCACACAGCATGCAGGCTTTTAAAAACGACGGTAAACAGTAAAATGTAATTGTGTCAGCCTAAAATAACTGAAATCTCAGACTTCATGTGTCACATGAACTGAATTTATTCACAGATAAACTCATGTTAACGCGATCTTGTAAACACTCCATTTCAGAAGACGCCAACATGTCTCCATAGAAAAACGTATCGTGCTCCCTACGTCACATTTACCTGGAAAGTGTATTCATTACAGTATTGACATGGATTTTCTTGCATTAACTGCAAATTAATGTGAGGCATATGTGCTAAAGAATAAGGGGTATTTATTTTAATCCAATCGTGCACAACGGAGAGCTAAACAATTCATCCTCTGAAGATTAAAGAATAACACTGAGGTATAAATGTGCTTCTTATCAGGCTAAATTCATTTAAGTGGTTAGCAGCACGTAATACAAACACTAATGCTTTCCAGCAGTCCTATTTCCTCTGTTGCTAATGCTAACCCAATGGTCATTATCTTTTAATACTACACAGTATGTCAGTGGAATTGCCGTTGTCTGACCGTTTTAATGGGCTCTGTGCACTTAACATTCAGTAAGTGATAACACTAAAATATGTTAAATCAGCATATACTGTATGTTTAACACCCCAACTATGTGGGCAAAATGATTCTTGCTAATCCTAGAGTTCAACTGGTGTGAGCCTGCTGAATAAAGGAGAGAAAGTAGCAAAGCTCTGTAGGGCTGTCTAATACTGCTGCCTATATCTTCTTAGCTGCATGCAACACATGACTTGTTGGGATATTATTGAAGAACCCAGCTCTGATGTAGAGATAAGTCAGTCCTAGGTTTCAGGTAGGGATACCCCACATCTCAGGCTGTATCTGTTATAAATAAACTGCGAGCTCAGGCCTGCTGAAACACTAAGGGAAGGGCTGTGACGTGGTGTCTGCACCCCCTTGTAGGTTCAACCTTAACAGATTGGTCTCAGGAGAGGAACCAGACAAAAGCTAGCACACTGGCCCTCCAAGTTTGGGGGTTGTGTGTAGTGCTAACAAAGCCATCCCATAAAACACACTTACAGAAACTACAATGAGCAAAACTACTGACACCGTGACCACCCCTGATGAAAGCCAGAGGGAAATCAAGACTGCGAAAGAGGGTTTACTTGGGTTAAAATCCAAGATCCACCTTGGAATATGGAATGTCCGAACCATGTACGAGACCACAGAGATAGCACAAGTCCTCAGTGAGATGAAACAATACCACCTGGACATCCTGGGGATAAGTGAAAGTCACTGGACTGGCTCTGGACGGCAAGTGCTGCATGTGCTTTGAGTGAGTATGTTAAATATCCTTTTGAAAAAAAAAGTTTTTGGTTCAATGGTATAGTTAACCTCAGAACAACAATACTGGTAGATAGTTGTGTAAATATTGGACAACTCAATTATGTATATTTTTTTATATCCCTTTAAAAAAAATCTAGCTTTCTACAATATCTGCAGTGGCACAGGCTACTACAATATGGTTATGGATAGGTAAAGATTATCCATCCATCCATCCATTTTTATCGGCTTATCCAGGGCTGGGCCGAGGGGGCAGCAGACTGAGCAAGGCACTCCAGGAGTCCGTCTTCCTAACAATGTTTTCCAACTCTTCCTGGGTATTCCTGAGGCACTCCCAGGCCAGGACAGATATATAAACCATTCAGCAAGTTCTGGGTCTACCAAGGGGTCTTGGGGTCCCAGAAAACCTCTTGGGGTAGGTGCCCAGGAGGCATCTTGATCAAATGTCTGAACAACCTCAACTGGTTTCTTTTGACCCAAAGGAGCCTCAGCTGTATGCTCATTTTGGCCACTTGTATAATGTAATCTCATTCTTTCGGTCACTACCCAAACCTCGTGACCATAGGTAAGGGTCAGAACATGGATGGACTGCTAAATCCAGAGCTTTGCGTTCTTGCTCAGTTCTTTCCTCACTATGATGGTCTGGCGCAGCACCCGCATCACTTCAAATACAGCACCAAACCACCTGCCAATTCACACTCCATTTTACCATCACTCATGAAGAAGACCTTGATACTTGAACCTCTTCACTTGGGGCAGTAACGGACATAAGATTATGGCTATTGTAATTAATCTGTGGTTAAAACTAGCCAGCTACAACACTTGGTTGTTCTTGGCACCAGCAGTTGGTAATACCTATAGATGCTCGCCCAACATACACAGTCCTGTGAGTGGTCATTAGAGAGAGATGTGCAGTCCAGTCCTAAAGGGGGTTTTCAAATGTCTCCAGTCTCTATTCATACTGAGATTACAATGAAACAGAAAATATGAGAAGGATTGAGTATTACAAAGTATCCCTGTATATATTTGCTCGGATGTTTCACACAAACCAGCCATGGAACTTCTTTCAAATGAGGAACAAATTGGATTTTTATATTCAGCAGCTTTCAGTCAGCCACACAATTTCAGGAGCTCAGCAACAGGTGTGTTTGTCCAAATTAATTATAAATTGGCGGTGAAACTATGTCTCTTACCTACACATTTTACCATTGTAGCAGAGGCTGTTGCAGCTCAAGGGCATCATTAAATGCACACATCTCTCTCCCCCTGCATTAGACGTGGTACACACCTACACATAGAGTGAAATACAAACCTTGTTTTGTCATTCATGGGCTACTTGTATTGAATGATTTGCTGCATTAGAGGCATAAGCTGGTTTCCTTCCCTCGGTGTACTGATACTCCATCAGTGTTTAGCACAAGTTTTCTATTTGTTTACATGTAGGTATGGTCCTTGATCTTTTTCCAGCTGTCCACTGACTGCTGTTTAATGACTCTGACCTCATCCTCGTCAACACTGCAACTGTTCTCACTTCAAAGCCACCCTTGAACCAAGACACTGTACAACCGCTTGTCCTCAGGCGACCTAAGCTGACACCATGTGTCAGGTTCCTTCACTGAAAGAAGACAGGGAGATGTGGTTGGAAGCTCATAAGTTAATGGATATCTGTGTATGGAGTACAGAGGCCAGCTTGAGCTGTTGAAGCCCCGAGATTTAGTAGAATTAAACTAGACTCTAATGACACTACAGTATCACATATTTTATCCCCGGGGCTAGGGAACAGGAAAGGGTTCTTTCTCAAGTGAGAATATCACAAAGCTGAAATCTGAAGGGATGCAACATGAGGCAAAATGTTGATTAAATTGTCCACTTTTGTATAGCATATTTATCAAAGTGCTTGATTAAAGACGCATTGATTCAAGGGGCATGCAAACATGGGGAACGAGAACACCGTGTCCATTACATGATCTGCACACAAGAATACTTCAGAAGTCCTTAACCAGTGTGCAATAAAGGGATGTTATGGCTATGTTCAATAAGCACCAACTTAAGGCTTTCTGTATCCGGCAACTATATACACTCACCGGCCACTTCATTAGGTACACCTGTTCAGCTGCTCATTAATGCTAACAGCTAATTAGCCAATCATGTGGCAGGAAGTCAATGCATTTAGGCATGTAGACATGGTCAAGACAACCTGCTGAAGTTCAAACTGAGCACCAGAATGGAGAAGAAAGGTGATTTAAGTGACTTTGAACGTGGCATGGTTGTTGGTACCAGACAGACTAGTCTGTGAATCTACTGGGATTTTAACCCAAGATCAGTATAACGTCAGTTAAAAGTGAACTTTAACAAGCATGGTTCTATGTTAAAAACTGACGGCAAAGAGAAACAGACTTAGCATGCATGTTGTTTGGTAATTCCAGGTGAACTCATGGAAGACAGTAACATGTACTAGAGATGGTGGATGGTCTTTGCCCCTCCTCTCAAACTCCGCCCTCGCCACGCCAAAACAGCAAAAGAAGGTTGAAACTGAATATATATGTAAATGTATAAACTCATCTTAAAAAAAGAAAAACTGACACTAGAGGGGAGTGACATGAAGACACGCTGAATGCAAAGAATAAAAAATAAAGGCCTTTGTTTTACTTTTCAGTGAAACATTGTTCCAGCACCAGTGTTTCCTTTTTTAACGCCAAATTTTATTTTCAATGCCAAAACTTGTCATTATTCTGGCTCCATAGGAATTGTGATCAGATGAAAAGCAAGGCAATCATGGAAAGAGGTTTTCTTAATATTTCAGTGTTCACTCTGTCTCACAAGCCTCTCTTGCCCCCAAAGGTATGGCAAGAGAACACAAAAGTAATTGCAGATCTGAGCTCTCCATGCATTTAAATTCTCTATTTCCAGAAAGGGACAAGGACACTGACTTGTGAACAGAAACTTTGAAGATGAATAAGAGCCTTGCGTTTTTTTTTTTGCCCTCATTTGCATTACAAAGCTCTGTTTCTTTGTTATCACAGTTGAAAAATTGCATGACTTTTAGCCGACAAATAGGAGTCTATTTTACTTGTGGTCACAAAAATCCAAAGTTTGAGAGAGAATGAAATCTTGGTGATGTCAAGACTGAGTGTCCTTTACCCTAAATTGAATAGATACTGTGGAAGATGCCATACAGATTACAAAATATGATAGACCACAGTTCCTTGACCTTGGTAGACATCGTCTTATCTCGTCAGAATACATGATTTGCAGCTACAAACACTCACTTCACTTTTTGGGACTTTGTTTGCAACTTACTTTGAACTGTTGCAAAAAAAAGAAAAGAAAAAACAAAGTCTTTGCATTCTTTCGAAAGCTGAACCTGTACAGAATGAGAAGATTCTCAGCTACTGAGAGACTGACACCCTAAACCTTTCAAATGCTGTATGCTTTCATTCTCAGGCATAAACCCCCAAAATGCCCTTTGGGAAATGCATAGAGGTGTTAGACAGGGAGGACCATGTTGATTTGAAGGAATATGAAGACATTTTTTGAAGAATCCTGCTGCAGCAGGAACCTGGGAACATTTTGTGTCCCAGGTGCCTCGGAATGCTCAAATATCTGGAGACTGTTCAGAGTTCAACAGGAGGGTAGTGTCAGGATTAATTACACTCATGAAACAAGCTAGTGGCTGTTGTTCAAACTTTGTGTCATCTTTAAAATTCAATCTGATCCAAAACGAGCATTGGATCATTACTAAATTAAGCACCGTTTCAAGGAATAGGTGGGCATTTTGGGAAATACACCCATTTGCTTTCTTGATGAAGGTTAGATGACAAGATCAATATTCTCATGTCTGCACAGTAAATATGAATCTTCTATCTGCAGCTAGGGAGATTTGTATTTACCGTGCACCTTCATGAGACTGGTATTGATCTTCTTGTCTCACTCAGCAAGAAAGCAAAAAAGTGTCTTCCTCAAGTGACAGTCTATTCCTTTCTATCCGCTATTTAGACATGTAAATAACTGGAGGGGTCAGGTAATCAGCTAAATATCATATAATAGCATAGCATCAAATAGCATTGCAGGAACAAGAATTGTTCATCTGTGTTTTCAAATGCTGTGACTTTAGGTATCCTAGGAGCTCGGAAATGCCTTACTGTGTCTGTTTTATTTCGGGAGCATCAACACAAACCAGCATGGCCACTGTTCATGACATTTCAAAAGCCAAGACAAAGAGGAAATGCAATTTGTCAGAAGAGAGAGAGCCACAGTTTGCCACAGTTACCAGACCTTTTGTCTTCCAATTTGTGTGTCATATGATTGGGATCAATCTAAGTAAGTGGTATTGTCTCCTCCCCTTTCAACAAACCGTTTTGGGTTGGTTTGGGTTGATTCTATAGGGGGTAAATGAGAAAGTAGTGTGCTGCTCATAGCTAGGTTGTTATTAGTACACACTTTTGCCAAAATGATGTACTGTACCTCAATCGTTTCTTCAATTTATATTTTATTGAAGTAACTTGTGACCTGTCTTCAAATAAATACATCCCAAATGGGAAAGTTCCCTTTTCTCACCAAGCTTGACATGAAACAAGACAGTGCCAAACTGAAAGACAAGTCAGGGTAGCTGCGAGTGTGATTATTTGTAGGCTGGAGTCAGAGGAACAGCACAGGAGCCATGACAGTGACTATAATAACGAGGAACCCTGTGGTCAAGCGACTCTGGGGTGACCTTCTTTTTGGGAGTTAACTTTTAGCTTAATAACTGCACATCGCTAAAATGGAGCTCATTTATACCAGAAAGGTCAAACCGTGCAAGTCTGTAGTCTTTGTGCCAAATTTAGACTCATTAGCAAATGATCACTGATTGATTGCGCTTCTTTCCATTTCCCACAAGCTTGTTGAAACCCTTTGTGTCAGAGCCACTCGAAGTACAAAATGGACATTATATTTTAACACAGGTGTCCAGTGTCAGTGTTAATGAATTAATTATATCTCGAAGCCAAAAACTGAAATCCATCCAGGGCCCATAGCAGTATAGCTACTCTGCCATCAAACACTGGCATATTTTAAAGCCTAGTTATTTGTGGACATAAATGCCAGGAAAAACAAATTAAGCACTTCATTCTCAAACCCCAAGAGTTATTAAAACACTGTGCAGTATATATCATTGTTTCTGGTGCATTTAGGAAGCTTAAAGTGGAAATTGATACTTTTTTTGGCTTTTAAATCATTGCACAATGTAAATGTTAAAAGAATAATGACGCCATCTGTGCTTAGATTGGTTCCCTATATGCATAATTTTTACTATGCAATTTTGTCTGCCACTGGGTACAATCTCCCAGGAAAATTAAGGTTCAAAGGCACAAAGGAAGTTCGTCAACTATTGTGCAACCAAAACAGGAAGAGGATAGTGCTTTTATTTTCCTCAGTAGTTATCGATCAGGATGTTTTCACAAACTGTTGGTATGTTTTCCTACAAATATGAATGCACCCAAATTCATCAGTATCTCATGTATTTTGAAGGGCTGTGATCATGTGACCAATGCACTGACAGGAGTAAACAGGGAAGCAGGTTGGGGTGGTGGATGGGTCATGAAAACGCAGACTTTCCTCCAGAATAATCCCCTGAATTCACATGTTTGGAACCATGTCAACTTCAAAGAACTCTGAGTCATTTTAAGGTATGTCCTCAACATAGGGTTTATCCTAAACCTATTTTGTGTAACTTTATTTGTCTAAAGCTAACCTAACTGTACATTAAGGACGTAACGTCATTTGTGGGGCACTTATTCAAAGGATATCAGATAAACTGTTGTGCATGCATTTTATCAGTATATCATACAAACTGTTCTAAGAGAATACATTGTACTGGTAGCCAATCCCAGTTACCAAAGAGTATCATTGTAAGCTCTGTGCAGCTACTATCCCCAGTAGTGGAAACGGCCGATGCTGAAAGAACCAAAGTAACTGCGAAAGACAAAAACTGTGTAATGTGTTGTTAGTAGTTTCTAGGCTCTGAGGAAAATCAAAAGTGATCCCTTTGTCTGGCATAATAATACCACTGGGAAATACTGCTTGTTTAAAGGTCCAGTGTGTACAATTTAGGGTGGTATATTAGCAGAAATTGGATATAATATGGTTTTATTAGTGTATTATTAACTGAAAAAAAAAATAAAAATAAATATATATATATATGTGTAAGTATATATATGATCGGAACTGAGGGGGTTGAATTACCAGAAGGCAGCATTGCAGATATTTAGGACAACTACAAATATCCTGGGGTTGCACAGGTATATGGGAACCATGAGGAGGCTCCAAGAAAGTCAGCCTCAGCCAAATACCTACATAGAGTAAAGCAGGTCCTGAAAAGTCAGCTGAAAGGAAAGAACAAGGTCTGAGCCATCAACACGTACGCCCTGCCTGTCATCAGATACCCAGCTGGGGTCACAAGCTGGCCAAAGGCGGAGATAGAGGCCACTGATACCAAGGCGAGGAAACTCAAGGGACTGAGGACTAGTGAGCGTCAGAGTCATTGTCCAGGATGAAGCATCTGAGATCCAGGAAGATGGCCCCCAAAGATGAGCTGCTCAGTAAATGCCTTAGGCAGTAGGAACCTGAGTACGCAGAAGAGGAGAATGAACCATCACGCACGGCATGTACCACAGACGGACTGAAGAAGCGGCCGACATTAAGAAAACCTACCAGTTGCTGAAAAGGCTGGACTGAAACACAGCACAGAAGGACTTATCACGGCTGCACTGGCATTCATGTTTTCATATCAGCCACCATACAGTAGTTCTCCTACACGCTTGGCACACAGGAGAACTTTCAGTTGGTTGCAATCTGCAGCCTCCTGCTAGACACCACAACCACACACTATGCTTTTACATAAAAAAATAAAATAATTATACCTTATGTAATTTCATATTTACTCATTTCCCATTGAGTAATTAAAGACTATATGTGGGTGTACACGAGTAATTACTTACACTGCAATATTAATTCCCCTCAATTTCAGCAGGAGCTGTTCAAGACAGGTGATGTAAAAACCAAAGACAGTTATAGAGACAGTCTCGACAGCTCCTGCATATTGTGATGGGCATGCTGTCAGAACGGCTGTCACTGCTTTCTAAATAAATGCATCTGACATAAATGGGAAAAGCATGTTCTTGACTAAAAAGACTAAACTGCATTTTTGTTTTGGACACTATTACCAACTGATGGTCATTTAACACAATTAACATTCAAAGTTGTCCCACTCCTTGAAACCTATCTACTGTAATATTATAATAAGAACCTCTTCTCTGGACACCCCAGTACGCAGCACAGAGTATTTGGCTCTATTGTAAGGAATTAATTGACTGATATTAACTCATGATTAGGTTAGTAAAACAATGTGCCAGTGAACATGAATTAAACTCCCACTAATGACTTCTTGAGGCTGTATAAAAAGTACCCCTTAATATAACATATTGTATCAAGCAGACAGCTGCAGGTGATTTTGCTGTCCCTGGGGGTTTAGTCTGATTTAAGTGTGCCGTTTGTCTTGAGGGTGGTACTAAAAGAAAGGTGACATGCTCATTGAAAGCAAATGGGTTTATCCCACTCACTGTAAAACTTGACAGCATTGACAGCTCCCCACGAGTGAAGACAACACATCTGGATCGCCTCCATGTGGGTGGCTGCAGTATAGGTCATAAACCCCCACCCAAGTTTAGTTTTAAGTAGTTGTTTGATGCTTTAAAAATGGGGTGTGACATTATGATTGATAGCTCTGTGTCAGACAGGTGTATAGGCTGAAACTTGATGCCACGGCGCCACTTCCTTCGCTACTGCCCAAACTAAAAAATGCAAAATGGCAACATTTGTATTTTGGCTTTGTTTTTGTACAGCGAGAGGAAGTGGAGAAGCATCGTCCATATTTACATACAGTCTGTCACGGCCTTGTATGCCTTGACTTTCAATCTATCTTGTGCCTTTCCTTTGTTATACTGCTGCCTGTGGACGCTAAGGGTAATGCAGCTTTAATGAAGTTGAGTTTAGTTTCACTTTTGTTTTTGGCCAGTAGGAGAGCAGTGCTGCAGTTAATGTTTCGTGCTCTGTGTGCTGTGGAAGGACTTACTTGTGCTTCTTTCTTGTGTGCTTTATGTTGTATGAATGATGAAGATTAGGATAAATAAGGTTGCAGAAAATATTGATTTGTTGTACATTGAAATAGTTAATTGTGATCATAGAGTAGATTTGTTTGCTCTGCTGTAACTTGTATCTATTACTCAGATTTAGTCCTGAATTATGTTTTGCTGTACTTTTTGCACCATATTTGTTTATGTGTATTGAATAATATTATTTACTTACCATACTTACCTCAGATGATGATTCTGTTGATGTATCTGTAACTATAATATCAGTTTCACAGTCAAGTTATGTTCGTCAGTAAAGAATCAAAGACAACGCAACCCTATCGGTCTGAGACTCTTTTCTGAGCATTCTTGATTGTTGGGCTAGCTGGATAAACTGCCTCCGTATGGTTTATCCCTCTGGGAGCATGAATGTGTGCTAATTAGTTAATAAACTATCTTGTGTGCAAAGACATTGTAGCTCAATGGTAGAACGAGAGGAGAGCTCATGAGGTTTTTCAAAATAAAGGCACGGTATGAGATCGCTGCTTGTTCTCGCGATATTTCGGCCGCACTTTGGAAAGCAGAGCTAAATGGTAAACAAACATGGCACCACACCGGTAAGGTAAGACAACACGTTTACATGTCGTTTTCTATACTTTCTCTGACATTTATCCTAACGATATGAGGCGGTCTTTGTGGAAAAAAAGCTTGTTTAGTGGACTAACTTTTCACTTGAAGGTTGCCCGTTCACTTATGTTTTAACAGGTCTGATGCTACTATGCGCCCCGGCTGTATCTAGGCTAATGGCTAACATGCTAACTATTAAGATGCCACTGGTAAGAGGCCCTGGGGCAGACCCAGAATACACTGGAGGGATTACAAGAATGCCTCAGGATCCTCCTGGAAGGAGCTGGAGAGCTTTGCTGGGGAAAGGGGTGTTTGGAATATTTTGCTCAGCCTGCTGCCATTATGACCCGGATTCAGATAAGCGGTTGAAAAGGGATGGATGAAGGGTCTTTAGTATCATTTGCCAAATTTACTTTTATACTATGGCTTTGGGTTGGAAAGCAGCCATGATACGATGACAGCCCATCTGCTAATATATTGCAGAATGCAGCCCAGAGCCACAGCAGCCTTAACAGGTCAGCTAGCCTGTCCACATAGCAGACAAGTTCAATATAGCTCACAGTACAAATCAATTTGGGAGTTATTTGAAGGTGAGTCATTTTTCCCCGCTGAACCACTACACCAGAGCTTAGGGTTCCCCCATCTGCCAAATGCCATTGCAAATATCTATATATATAGATTCCATGTAGTGTTGACAAGGTATCTCAGATTAGTTTTTGAGACATATTGTCATTGACTGTTGACTTGTAGTAGAGATACTGCTTCTAACCAGAGTGTTGGATCAGCACCCTTGGGCACTACTGTTAGTGGGCAAAAATACTCTGTCTTGAATTATACAGTGTTTTATGAATTCTTAAACCAGTGTGAATTCATTTAGCTACTTGGGGGCGGCAGAACAAGCTGTAAACACAATATCAACTAATTATCTGACACATTATACAAATCAACTTTGTATTTTGATGAGGTGAAATCAACAGTTACTCATTTACACCTTCAGCAGACAAAGAGCAACATTAGTGTTCATTTAAAGTTGTTTCTGTGGCAACCAGAAGGAAATTAGTCCAATAATCACTCCACCAACTACTGAAGAAAATATACCTGGCTCTTTAGTCGCTAAATTCTTGACCATGTTCACTTAGTTGCTAATTTTACCTGCAGCTTGGCCGGTAAAATGAGTTTTTCAGATTGCAGCATATATTTGGGAATAACAAGAGCAGTGAGGGTGCACCAAAAAAGTAATGTTGCTGACCATAAAACCAAAACAATGAGTAAAAGGAGGCTGAAGTGCTCCCTTATGAATGCAGCCTTATGTTTTGAATCTCATCTTATTTTGCAGGATCGATTATTAAATTGTTTTAAAAGCATGTTTATTATTTGGATAATACAGTTTAAGAATATACCACACACATATTTTGAATGCATTCATTTTCACTCGAGTGTTGATTGCTTTGAATCAGGCTGTGGTTCTGAAAAGCTGCTAATCACTGTGATGTTGCCTCTGTTATTATCTCTCTCTGCGTCGTACATTAAAACATAGAAACATAAACACAGGCACAGTTTAGAATAATTCAAACTCATTCCCACTCATTCTGTGGTTGTGTGCATGCAAGCATCTAACACAGTCATCCACACGTTGCAGGCCACAATAAAAGATGACATTCCTGCTTCCTGGGGCTGTGCAAAGTAAAGTATCACCCTCAATTTACAGCATTCTGTCTGTCACAGCAGGAGCAGTTTGTGCAACACAGGTGAACCTGACAGGCTGATGAGGTACTTTTGTTCCTCACATCCTTTTGTCCACCAAAGAAGGAAGAAACAACACAGTGAGTTTCCTTTAAAGACCTGGCACAAACAAATCCACTCGCTCTCACTGAACATCGCATCACATTCCCATCAGAACGTCACAAATGCTCAACTGTAAGAGTTCAAAAATTTAACTTCTTAAATGTGACAGTGTGGAGGTAATTTAGAGGTGACATTCACTCTGAACTAACATCTTGAAGGTGATAATTTGTTCTCATTCCTTTTTTATATTGAAATCAAAGTGCTGCTCATTGAATCTCAGCCTCCTCCTTTCCCACAGGATTGCGTTTTGTCACACCTAGAGAGCCACAGACGCATGTCAGGACCTTTGATGTTTCTGAAGTTGACAGGCGAGTCCCAGGGTATTGTCACTTCTCTCACACTGTTATCTCTGTGCAGATAACAGCAGGATCTGTTAGCAGGTGCCATTCAAAGGTGTGTGCGAAGTACCTGCACTGGATTGGCAAACTGTAGGTGACACTTGAGCTAAAAGGTGATACCTGACGGGTTACCGATGGGTGCCATGGTTTGTTGCCATTTCGATAATTTCCTGTGCAAATAATTCCTATGGTTATATTACAGCTCTAAACTCTATATGGCTGATTACATTTGTATGTAAATCTAATTAAATTTTAAATCCTCAAGAATTAAAGTGGGCCAAATTACACATACTTCAATTCATATCACACATTTGACATCTGTCATTATTCTATACATTTCCTATTATATAAACAACCATGAAAAGACCAAAAGCAATGATGCATGAATCCTTTCAGTCCCACTGAAGGCAGTCTTTGAAGACCATGAAAACCTGTTTTCTCAGTCAGCCTCTTACGATGAGTGAGGGGGTGCTTCACTGATGCATGTGTCTCTGAAGTGTTTATCCACTCGAGATATTGTCCGCGCTTTTGATTGCTTAGAAGTGGGTGGAGCTAAATTGAAAAAAGGGGTTACGTCAGAGTCTGCGCACCTATCAGGATTAAGCAAAGTTTGCATCAAATTGCAGTGTCGATTCCTTATGTTGCCAGACAAGTGGCCACTTGGTTCCATTCCAGGAGCAGTGACATATCAAATACTGGCTTACATGTCAACAAACAATTTCCTATTTACTTGCTTACTACATAAGCTCACTTTGTCATTGGGAAGTGGAGGAGATGGTAAATATAGGTGTCACATAGGCAAGACACCTGCCAAGCTGCAGACCACCGTTCGAGACCAATAAACAGCAAATCTGTGTGTATTTTAGTGAGTTACCACTGTATTTCCATTGGCTTTTCAGGCTTCAAAATAGGGTCTTTTGTAGTGACGAACAGTAGGATAGGATAGTCCCACGAAAAGCAGACACCGCTGCTTTTCTTGCTGGGATTGTGCCACATGTTGTTGAAAGGTAAAGTTATTATTAATTATTATTATTAATTACGCAAATGTGACATACCCGTGGTTTGCGTAAACTCACAATGCCAGCATTTTCAACAGCTAGTCGCTAATTTTGTCTTTTTCTTGTGTCTTCCTACCAAGAAAAATATTGAGTATAGCGCCAGGCAGGACACGATGTCATGCGTAGCCACATCCCAGCTACATCAGCTGATCTCAAACAGCCCAATCACCTGATGATGGTTGATGGAGTCAGCTGATAGATTACATGATTTCCCTTCTATGCAAATAATTGGTAAATCTAATTCAGGGCGCCCTATTTAAACTGCTTTGGCCTGCTTACTGTCGCTGCTTCCTCTGCAAGCTGCTTTGCAACCTGACACCACCCCAGCTCCTCCTTTTCATGCTGTGTCAGACATATCTGTGTCATTTGTGTCATTTCCTATGCAGAGATAAGTCCAAATTGCCCCACCTGCAAGTGGTTTTTACCATGTATTCCTCTCCTAACCCCGGCAGCAAATTTGTTTGTCATTGATGCTGCGCTGTTCTGTTACAGGGGGGTCTTTGCTGCTGCTTTCCCTGCCTTAGGCTTTCCATGTATGCGCATGGAAGGGCAGGGAGGTTTGCCTCTATGCCTAAGGCTTTCCTCATTTGCATGTGGAGGGGCAGAGAGGGGTGTGCTGTCTCTGCTTTAGGCTTTCCAGGTAGGAGGCTTTTTGCATTGGCAGAGGCTCCAGAACACAGCCATACCACCAAACATAATACTGCAAATGGAAATAAAGTTTTCTTTGACTTAAGTGTTCCTGATTGAAGGTAAATAATTACCAAAACAAATAACTTATTGAAGTTTTTAGCAAACATTACACAGGCAGACCTAAACAGTGCATTCTCAGGGACTATTTTATTTGCAAATTAATACACATTCATTAAACTGGTGAGTATTTCTGGCAACAGGGATTGAGACAAAAAGCACTACAGTGTGTGTGTTCATGGTAACAAAGTAACATGTCACCCAGTGCAACTGTGTGGCTCACTGATGTGCTTTTAATAGTTGTTGGACATAGAGCTCTACAGCACAAAGGATTAGGATATAGCAGGCTTTTTCATGGCATTAGCTGACAGTAAGAAAAACACAGCGATTTCCTATAAGGCAGTGCAGCTGTGCCCTGAGCTGAATTCTCCTAATTTGAATTTCAGAAATCTGATATTTGAGTTGTCAGTCAAAATTTAGTCCACGCTGACAAAGAAATTGTCAGTCTCCTCCAAGAAATTTGCTAAAACAGCTTCCAAGATTTTAAAGGGGTAAGCTGTGGATTCAGCCTTTGATCAAGAAAAATGGTTCTGTCTTATTTTGCTTTGTCAAGTCACCAAAGGGCTCATCGTTAATTGCCAAGGATGTTACACACGTTTTCTTTGCCATTCTGTCTTGATTAATGTCTTTCATCATCATCAGCAAATACCAGACAGTTGGTTAATATGAGATAATGCCATACCTTATTTATCCAGGCAACTTGTTCAGTTTAGTCCCGCCTTTGTTATTAATCCTAAAGGGCATGTATTTGCAGGAAAAAACTGTTAGTAAATTAACTCAGAGTTTCCAGCAGCCGTAGTGTGTGAAGTGCCATAAATAACTTTTCTGACAAGTGTGTGTGGAAAAGGCAATAGACAAAGCTTTGAAAGAATACTCCACCTCCCAAATGACCAATTCTTTGGCAATTACTTACCCCGTGTTGCGTTGAATTTATGAAGGAAACTTTTTTCTAGCATGAGTCCTGTGAACAAAGAATCCAAAAATAAAGAAAATTCTTGATAAAGTCACAGAGGCCTGAGTTTAACAACAAATTGCCCTTTCCAATAAGGAGCTAAACTAAAAGTGACAAACTCGTGTCAATATTGTCAAAAACCACTTAACACAGGAACTGCCTATCTTGTGCTGCCGTGTCCCTGTCAAGTTCCCATTTTTCCCATCAAATATTTCCATCTCTAGTTTTCCTTAAGCTTGTATGGTAAGATGGGTGCGGAAACAACCAGAAGTAGGCTACTTTGTGACAAGCTTAACTACTTACTATAAAATAAAACCAACAGTATTATTTGTTTGTGTATTCTGTCTGATAATATTCTACCACATTTAGTCAGTTCTGGGGCTCCATTTATAATATTGCCTTAGTGTGTGCTAAAAAATATATCAAGATATTTCTTTGCCACTTGAACCCATTTATCCTCGAAAGAAGAAATATTGATTAGCGAGTGTCCTGTGCAGCATTTGTATTTCCAAGCACAGCCACATTAAGGTGAGAAACTTTGTAGAGAATTATAAAATGTAATTTTTATATGTCTGCTTCACCCCCTTCTGCAGCTACATGTCCCTTAAATGCTCACCCAAACTGGATGCTCATGATTTCAGTCACACCAATGATTTCACATTCTTCAGAGGCAACATTTAAAGACTGAAAACTTTTTCTTTACTGTGTGTTTTGCCTTCAGGAAATGTGCACTCAGGAATATTAATGCACATCAGCTTTAAAACAACATAATCATTGACTGGGGTAAAGCAGATCTGAACAAATTCCTGCTGCAGCAGTTGGTGACCATTTCTCATTGTCTAGGATATGACAAAAAATTAAGTATGGTGTGCACACGTGGCAAAAAGAACAAGCTTTGGTCATTTACATTTCTGCTCCAACTGACAGCATTTGAGACAGGGTCTCTCAAATTTTTAAAAGCTCCATTCCTGAAGTCGATTGAGGTCCTCAAAGCTCCTCTGGTTCTCTGTGTGTGTTGAAAATAACAAGCCTCATCCTTCTGGCAGTATTTCTCACAAGCTCTTTTTGTGTTTCATAAGGTCTATGGGAGACTAATCACATGGAAACATTGGGAACGAGGTAATCTCGGGGTCAGGTTGCCATGGGTCACTGTCTCACAGGGGTGTGAGGAAGCAGAAAGTACTCGCAACGCAGACTGGTGGATTTAGTTTGACACCAAGACAAAAGGGTAGTATCATTTACCCTGATTCACTAACACTTTATTTTTCAGTGTAACATATAATAAAGAGCAGATTAACAGTTAAAGATGTATTATGCAGGATTATACCTAAAGGCCACAGTTACATGATGAAGTGCTTGCTGTGCCTCCCAAAACACTTAAGAGATGCCTGCTTTTTCTAACCTTCGCAAGCACATTGAAGTAAATTGCACATACTACAGGTGAAAATGCAGTTAGCTAGCTAATGTTAGCTATGTTCATTTTCCATGTGTAATCTTAAATTTGGACATTATGATAAGGCAGAAAGGGTTAGAGAGGAAGAGATGGAGAGAGTGGGAGATTGTTCATATCTGACTTGTATAGGCTTTCTGTAATTGTTTGATTCATCTACCTGCTCAATTTAATTAGAAAAAAAATTCTGTGTTTTTTTGTCATTACTTTGCACTGGTTTACACACTGTGAACAATTTTTACATTAAAGGTAACTTGTAAATATAGTAATTTATCAACCAGACATTGGTGTAGTGGTAGTTGATGTGGGTGTACTACTTAGTAGACGGGTGGGTTACCGAGGAGAAAGTGGGTATACTCTCCTTTACATTCCAATGGCTTTTAGCTGTATTCCCCACTACACCACTGCACTGTTTACTTTAACTGAAAAGGTTTCTCAAATTTTCAAGTAATTTTCATGCCTCCATGCCAGCGAAGGCCGTGGCTGGAGGCATTATGTTATATCCATCCATAGACATATTCATGTGAACATGATATCTCAAGAATGCCTTCCGTAATTTTCTCCAAATTAGGCACAAACGTTTTGGCTTTTCCATTACAGTGTATGGAGGATGGGCCACGTTTAAATGTCGTGCTTACAAACAGTAGCCCAATTGCCACTCAGGGAGTAATTTAATGAGGCAGTCTGCTCACAGTGTAAATTAACTAATATAAAAATATGTGAATCATATATTTGCTTTTTCAAAAAGAGTTCCCCTACACTTGCAATTAGTGAGATAAATGCTCGTGCGGGAGATAATGAGTAGTGCCAACCAAATCTCAATTTAACAGTTAAGAGCGAAGATACGAAGAGAAGAAAATCAGATGTTGATTTAAATTGTCAGAAGGCCACGGTTCTATATTAATGGTCTTTCCTAGCCAATAAATGTAATATGCATCAGAGATTTTGAGAGAGGTGATGTAAGTTCGCTCAGTCACTCAAACTTCATTAAATATTCCCTCCAGATATTTTCATCCAAATTAATAGCTGAACCTGGGTTTCCTAATGACTGCGAAAAAGAGTCTGCTGTGTTTTTTTTTTCTCTTTTTATGATCAACATAAATTGCTTTTTAATGTCACAGATGAGTGTGCACACATTACATCATGACACATAGAAAAATTTCATTTGTGAGAGGGGATGGATCGGTAAAGATGAAATATGAAAACCATCCTTGAACATTTTGAGCAACACACCTTTGGCTTTCTTTCTGTGATTGAGACAAGAGGATCGATACCAGTGTGCGTGCACAATAGGTTTTCTTGAAGTTCTGAAATTAATCTATCTTTTTGATTGACCAGCTTGGGAGGTACGTTTGCAAATCTCAATCTTAACATTGCAGTTAATACAGTAAACCCTTGAGGACAAGCCCAGTCTTTTGAATTCACGGTTTACATTCATTCACATCAACAAGGTGACGAAAACATTTTGTCTTCTCGGAAACACAGCTAAGGTACGACCATTTCTAAATGAAAAAGATGCCAAGAAATTGGTTGACACCTTCATTTCAAGCCGACTTGACTACTGTAAAGCACTTTTTACTGGCCTCCCAAAAAACACCACAGAGAGACTTCAGCGCATTCAGAACTCTGCAGCTCAGCTATTAACCAGATCCAAGAGGAGAGAGCACATCAGGCCAGTCTGAGCTGCTCTGCACTGGCTTCCTGTTACATTTAGAATTGGTTTTAAGCTCCTCCTTCTTGTATACAAAACCCTTAATGGACTAGGACCAAGCTACATTGCTAACTCCCTCGTTAACTATTTGCCTCCAAGAACACTGCGATTATCTGCTGCTGATTTATTGGAGGTTCCCAGAAACAGCTGGAAGAAGATCGGGAATGCAGCCTTTGTCAATTACGCCTCAAAGCTATGGAACACACTACCTATAAATATCAGAGAAGCTAGCTGGCTAAATATTTTTAAAAGAAAGCTAAAAATCTGTTCACTACAGCCTTTAACTAGCTCTTATTTCCTGATACAGGTCTGAAACGCTTCCTTTTATGCTTTTACTTGCTTTTCACGCATCATGCTGCTGCAGCTCTTGGCTATAGTGCGGGTTACTTGATAGTCAGTGCACTGCTATCTATACTACTATATGCCCTTTATGTACCAAAACAGATCTGTTCATTTTAAACATTGTAAACATCACTGGCCACATTCTTCCATGTATCCTTTATGTTGACATACATGTGTCGCCTAGATGGTGTTGTGTGTGTTGTTAGTCTAGCAACGAGCAGAGATTTCCTGTACTCATATGAAGCCAGGATATATCACACACAAGACTTCAAATGCTATTTTGTGGAGGCTTTACTGTCTTCACAATTTGTTGTTTCTTATCTGTGAAATACAAGTAAATAAAAGCTTTGTTTTCACTGAGGGAAATGGATTCAGCTTGCAAAAATAGACAGGAGGTCTGCGTCACCGTGACATGTTGTTAGATACATCGATGCAGAGCCTACACCATTAATTGGCGTTGATTGGTTTTATATCCAGCTTTAGTCAAAGGCATTGCAGGCACCAACACAAACAAAATATATAGAATGCACAGCAAAATATAGCCAGGCACTCCCTAATAACCAAACACACACACACACACACACAGTATTACCAGCATTAAACCATACACAGAGATAGACAGGCACCAGAACCCAAGCAGTAAATAAAAAAGAAACAACAGCATACCAGCCTGACACAGTGGCTAAATAAAAGACACACACTTGCCGAAGCAGCTACATCCATATATCCAGTGTTAACTTTCTTGACCTTACAGGGTTGTCAGAAAACAGCAACACAAAATCCAACTACACCCACTTCAGGAGTAATCACACCACAGAGGGGAAAAAACAGGGGTCCTGCACTTCACATTCCAGGTCACTTGGTACACTATTTCCACCCTTTAACTCCAGTTGTCGCTGTATAAAACACACCTGCGTGGAGCTGTTGAAACACATCACATACACAATAATGGGGGAGGCGTGTACAAAAGGTGCTTTTCCGCAATATTGTGAATTTAGTCCTTGTTTCTTGCCATGCCATGCCCTAAAACTATATAAAGTTGTCTTTTTTATTTAATGAATTGGTTAAACAATTCATTAAATAATAAAAATACAATGTGTTAATAAGTCAGCTTCAGATCTTAAAACAGCTGGGCATCCTCTTCTGTTTCCAGTCTCTGGCTATGCTCGACGAGCCAGGCCCTTACTCCAGCTCAATGTAAGGAGATGAGATTGATACTGATCGTGTCATCTCAGGAAGTAGATATGTATGGTTTGAACGATTTCCTTGAAATAGCACGTAAATATATTGAACAGGAGGTAGGTAATAAATAAGAAATACAGCATGAAACAACAAATTCATTAAACAATAAAATCACCACAGGCAAGTGGAAGGCAAGAACTCACAGGATATAGTATTGAGACATTCCACATTGTTAGGAAGTGAAGACACAACAACAGTGCAGACGTTTCATTGAGTGTCATCAGAGCTGGAGTCAGTCATAGCAAGTGGAGGAGTGCGAGGAGCTGCAAATCAAATACCCTTGAATGGTGTATTAGAGCGAGAAATCCTACACTGGCTTGTTTGAAGAAGTCTGGAAAAAGGTTTCGCGAACGTTGCATCACATCTGTCTCTTTGTGAAGTCATGCGCGCATACACAGGTACGCACCCCCACACACGCGCGCACACACAAACCACTATACTGTATGTGCACAGCCAATGTTGCCATCACACATGTACTAATGCAAATTCTCTCTCTGGCTGACTCCCGCTCACTCTCTGTCTGATCATAGTTCACAGCCCTAAAAGACCTGTCATGTTTTGTTTTTACTGCATGTCATCATGACAAGTTTTCAAGTTTTGAATTCATGTTTTCGTGCCAATCAGTCACGGGGGTACTATTGTACACTATTATCTTAACACATCACTCTCGCTCCCAACTCATCACGCACCACACTCAGTCAGTAGCCCTACAGGTCAACATGTGACGCTCTATAGGTCTATATATCCAGCAACAAGTTGGATGATCTGGAATGGCATGTCAGTTAATGCTTGTCACATGCATTGTGTCTTTTCAAAACAAAATAAAACAGAATACAGTGCATCAAAAAAGCAATTTTGCTTGTTACAGCATACAGTCTCTTTTCAAAATAAACCTAGGACATAGATGAAAATCTTAGTTTTTAGATTTTCTGCCTAAAGGCGCTTACACATGACCAGCTTTAAAAATCTCTTGATGCCCGCTGTGCCATTGTTTTCGTATGGAAGCTGGCGTTAACTCTGGCATCGGGGTACTTTTCAACTTTGGTGTAGCGTTGCAGGCTTCACCGAATTTTCAGTTTGACGCTGACCTTTCCGTGTAGAGCCAATGATTCCACCATGGGCAGCGCTTTCCGCTGGCCATCAGTGTGTGTGTATAATCAGCATTGGGTCAAGCCAACGGCGAGCACTGCGGCATCCGCAAATCGGCAATCATGTGAAAGTTTAGGCAACAAAAGTATGTGGTTTGTTCTAGAAACAAACATGGTTTGTTTTAAAATAACTAATCACTACTGGGGCAGCACAGTGGCGTGGTGGTTTGCATTGTCACCTCACAGCAACATGGTTCCTGGTTCAAACCCTACAGTGGGAGCCTGCATGCTCTCCCCATGTCACCGTGGGGGTTTTTTTCAGGTACTCCAGCTTCCTCCCACAGTCCAAAGACATGCAGGTCAACTGGTGACTCTAAATTGTCCGTAGGTGTGAATGTGAGTGTGAGTGTGAATGGTTGTCTGTCTCTATGTGTCAGCCCTGTCCAGGGTGTACCCTGCCTCTCGCCCAGTGCCAGCTGGGATAGGCTCCAGCCCCCCCGCGACCCCCAACAGGATAGGTGGTTACAGAAAATTAATGAATGACTAAAGGTTCTGTTTCAATAAGAATGACAAACGTGTGAGTAGTCCAACCCTAACAGGTGCTACAAAAGCAACAGCAGAGTGATGAAAGTGTCAGTCACACCCACACAGTCCTGACAGGAGGCCTCATTAGACAAATACATAACACTTGTGTGGGTGAGCCATAGATGTGTAGGTACATTAGGTGCCATGTAAATTTAATAAATGCACTATAAAGATAATATATCTCACCCCTTTTACAGTGTTTGTAACAAATAATACTTGATGTAAACACAATTATTCTAAAAGCTAAAGCAAATGTCAAAATCTCAGAATTGTTGTGATGCCTGCTGTGACATAGAGGTGTACAAACAGCAACACTGGTTACATTATTTATTATTATAATTATTGTTTATTATTAATTCAGTCAAGTGGGTCTGAGACTAGTGTGTATGAGGTATGTTCACAGTTGACCTATGGCTAAACTATTAACATGCAGTGACCGGCGCTATGGCAGGTGTAACAGTACACGGCATTTTGCAGGAGGCAATTGATGTCTTTTTGAGACATAACAATCAGATGTCATTGAAAAGTAACCAAAAGGGCCTAAACTATGCATTGGAGGGATATACTCACCATTTTATTGTTGAGAAGGTCGATGAAAAGCTTAAATTACAAGCCAAAATTTACAGGTCCCATTGTAAGCGTGATAAACCGCATCTCGTTGCCGTCACCATCAACGACAACAAGTTAAAGTGCCACTGAAGTTAAAGTTTTTGGCTCAGAATATGAGAAACAGCCCTTTTACCATCTTTACCAAGAGTGTCTCTCCATTAGTTTGGTGCTACAGTATTTACACTGAATCATTCAGCATAACGTTTGCCAACCTTTGTTATCTCTGCGATTACAGACAAGTTAATGAAGCTAAGCTCCAGAAGTTAACGTTAGTTTAACTAGAGCCCTTTGGACAACAGCTAACAATGATGTACGATCACCAAAGTACAAAACTAGAACAAAACAGGCTAATGAACTCCCAGCAAACAAGGTGACATGTTACACCCCGTCACCCAGCCTCACCCAGCAGGAATGTCCGAGTGTATGGGCATGGCTATACACACTGTGATTGGCTCATCCCGTTTGAGGGCGGGGCTTAGCCATTGGTCAATTAATCAAAAAGAAGTCACTGTTTTGTTGAGGTCCTCACACCTTTTATTAAATTCTTTTTTAATTAGCTACTCAGAGAAAAGTCAACATCATAACAAACGGGCCTTTTGTGGACCTGCTAGCTACCAGAAATTAATTTGAGGCAGTCATGGAGGTTGTTTATGTAGAAAAAGACTTGACACTCTGTTGGCCTTTTTTGATCAGCAAAAAGACACAGCCTACTCTTTTTGTCAAACAAAATAAGACGGAGTGATGTTGTTTTTTTTTGGATGAAATCATTGTGGCCATGCATAAATACTACACTGGCATGCAGAGGGTGTTAGTGGGTTCAATGACGAATCGCATTGCTGATTTTTATATGTATATGTATATATATATATATATATATATATATATATATATTTATATACAGATATAAAGTTTGGTTTAGCCATAGCAACGCCCTTTATAAACAACAAGCCTGTCAATACAAGCAAGTGCTAGCACATAGTGGGTTAGCTTCCTTACATCCGTTTCAAAACCAAGGGAGGTCATCAACACGACGTGAATTAGGAACTGGCTCGTTCACTTCAAAGAGCTGGTTCAAAGACTCAGCTTGGACAACTTACGAGCTTACAAATAAACTTAGCACTGCTGCACCAACAGCACCGCTATACCAGCCTCACAAAGACGTCTGCTGTGCCCAATATTAGTAAGCGCATAGTAGCTAACTATACTACATAAGGTTAAAATGTAGTTTATCACTAGCGCCGAGAGGAAAACAAATCACTGTGCATGCGCAGAACGTTCTTCTGTGGTGTTTGACATATGGCGTAGCGCCACCTACTGGTTTGGCATGCTAATTGCAGCAAAAAGCTGCCGTTTGTGCGTTTTCGTGTAAACAGGGATATCGTTTTCACAGCTGATCGTGTAAACCTGGAATTTTTTTTTATGCGTAATAAATAAAAATCTGTTTTTATTTGTATCGGTAACCATGTAAACAAGGCCGCAATCCAGCAGTTTTAGCTGAAGTTCCCTGAATAAAAAAAAACAAGCTTTGAAGTGTGGAAAAAAGTGTCAAGGGGGCTAAGACATGCCCATGTCCAGGGATTAGTTATTGAAGAAAGCTGCATGTTAACCGACACCAGATCAGCAGATAGCCTTGTTTTAACCAACAGAGGGCAGATGGTTTCCATATTTATGACACAATAGGTAGAATTAAAATAATATGCACTAAGATGTCAAAATTTGGACTTTAATCTATCAACAACACTGTCAAATACCCATATACATTGATTTTCAGCCAGTGTGGTTTAGGGGTATAGTTAGTGCTGTATGTAACTCTAGAGAAAAATGGTTGATGGCTGAGTCTCAATCCAAATTGCCGATATAAGACCTGGTAATGACAATCAACAATCATCCATCTTTCTCCAGAATTACATACAGCACCTTTAAGTGTTACTTGTTTACACATCCAGCAGTTACGAAGCAACATTAGCATCTATTTGGAGACTTGTTTGTGTCCACCACATGAATGGAAGTCCAATATTCACTCTCTTTTAGCTCTGTTTTCCCCCAACTCCTGTGGGAAATATCTTTGGCAGCTAAATAGTCCACTATGTTCGCCAGCTAGTCTCCAGCTGTGTGTGTCTGCTGTTTGATGCTGAGCAGGTAGTGTACAGTTGTTTTCTAGAGCGTTATCATTGGAAACAAGGCTGAAAACAAAGCTATGCGAGGAGCAAGTGAGCCAAAACACATTCAGGTGATCATTTCCTGTGTCACTACAAGTCACCCACTGTTTCCAGGGCAGCTCACGACAAAGTCAAGGTGCATCTCAGAACCACTTAAACTTCCACACTGACTCAAAAATTCATCTTGTACAGGCAAATCACAGGGCTGTGCAGCCTGTGCCAGGCTTGAGTTGAGATCTAAATAAATTTTACAAGTTAATGTGCAAAAAATATGTTGATTTTAGTGCATGAAATGGCAGACTTCGCTTCCTTATGTGACACGAGGGACAACCTCAGCTTCTAATTCCCTGTATGAATTAGAATATCTAGATTTGTAAGTGTGTTGCCTTGTGTCAAGGTGGCAGATTACTGAGGCTTCACCGCCACAGCTTCCTATTATGCTCAAAATTACTTTTTGGCATTTCATTCATCTTGAAGATAATGTGAATTTTGTGTGGGCAACCTTAAGAACCCTGGAAGATCAGATAACAGACACGTCTATGAAACACATTTCACCTGTGCACCCCTGTGTAAGATTGTGCCACAATGTGACTCATTTCTATGTAAATACAGTCCTGTGCTCCTGTCCGTTTTTTTTGTCACCATGATTAATTTGATTTGGTGAATCACAACACAAATTGAGATAAATTTTGCTCTCATTACATCGCTGAACTTATTTGATAGCAGTAATAACTTTATTTCATTACATGCCCAAATAGATATATGAATTGAATATGGGAGGCACTGGAGGAAGGAGAGGAAAACCTATAGAGATAATTTCATTAAGTGAAGTGAAGCAGTGAAAGCGAATGAATGATCAGAGGGACCTTCATCTCACAGGCGCTACAAAAAACTTTTTGCTTCAAAGAGATGCAGTTACATAAGCTCGCTTGTATCATCAGTAGACGCTGAAAAACTGCCAAAATACCTTCTTTTTTTATTCTTTTCACCCAAATGTGCTTCTCAAAATGATTTAACCGTGTAAAAACAAAAGGGCTTTTTAGTCTATGTCCCTATTGTCTGTGTAACAAAACTGTTGACCTTGGAGTAGGGATTTCAGTTAACATCTCCCCTGTAGTGTTTTCACAGCCGAGGAAAAAAAAAAAAGAGCCCGGGCTTGATTTGCTTCCATTATTATACATATCACATCTCTGCAGTGCATTGTCTGTTGCCAGGCTTGGCAGGCTTTTTCATACACAGTGGAAAGTCATCTCTCCCAGGAGTGCTGTACACTGAAAATCCCCGGCATAACTAAATAGACTGGCCTTTGCTATTATGTTGGCTCCCATACAACCTTCATCGTTTGGCCGAGCCCTCTTCTCAAGCAGCGCGGACCCCCTGCTTCTGCTCTGCTGAAGGGAAATCACAACTGAGAGAAACATTTGGACATTTTTAGAAGCTAGCAGACATTCCTTTGGCAGGAAAGTGTATCTGCGGAGACAGTGTCATTAATCAGCAGCTGGGTGTCACTTCCAGAACTGGGTGTCGCAATGTAAACTGTGCGGGGTCGTCCGCTGAGCTATTACAGTTTGAAATGACTTTCAGATCTGCATAAAAGCAGCTTCTCCATTAAACCAACAGATCAACATTTGGGTAAATATAGTTATATGGTTTCTTGCTGAGTGTTGGATGAGACAGTCAATACCACTCTCATATCTACTGATCAATATTACTCTCATATTGAGCTACAGCCAGGAGATGGTTAGCCTGGCACTAGGACTGGAAATGGGGAAACAGCCAACCTAGCTCTGTCCAAAGGTAAATAAAACCACTAACCACAACATCCAAAGCTTGCTAATTTAAATGTTATATCTCATTTGTTTTCATAAGAACAAATATTGAGGTAAAAAAAACAACTAAAATACTTTCTGGAATCTTGTCACGGTGAGGTTGCCACGCCAAGAGCAGAATAAGTGAACTAAGGTCTGGTCACAGTGACATTTAAAACAGCTCAATTTCTTTGCAAAATGAAGAATTTCTGTGATTCACTCATAGAAGTAAATCAAATTGTGTGACATTGAGCAAGGGCGAAGTGTGTTCACGAACTGTCCCTGTGAGTTGCCTCACAGTGGTTGTCATTTGTCCTGTTGATTAGCTGCTCTACATCAAGTGAGCGGATCTTATCCAGTACAGGCCTATTCAAGAGGGAGGAAGGAAACACAAAGGCAAGAAAGTTGTCGGGCTGCAGAGGAACAGGAGACTTGTTAAAACAGTGATGGACAATGGGTAATAGCCCACATCCTTTAAGTATTTTGGTGACTGAGTTAATGTGTTAAAGTAAATTAACTGAAACAAACGGTGAGCTGTAAGTGGTCAGTGAACAGGTAGTGACACACCAGAGAATGCCGGGCCCTGCTCCCACTCAACTTGAGGGAAACATCCTTTCTATGGGGTCAGCAACCGATGGCATTTGGTATATGTTGCGGCCTGGTAGAGGCTGGTGTATGTGCATGGCTTAGTGTTAAAAAATGCTGCAGTCCACAAATTGAGCTACAGTGTACACCCATTAAAAGTGCTCGTTTTTGCCACTGACGGGCTCAGATTGTTATCATAAGTGTCTGACAAGGAACAAAAGTTTTCCTTTATCTTTTGCTTGATCCAGTCTGTTTCTGCAATCGCGCCAAAAGATTACATTGCAGCCCATTTTGCGGCTGCCAGCTGCAATGCTTCCACTCAATTCTGGACGATCCATCCATTTTCAACAGCTTATCCAAAGCCGGGTCGTGGGAGCAGCAGGCTGAGCAAAGTATTGTAGACGCCCCTCTCCCCAGCAATGCTTTCCAGCCCCTCTTTGGGGATCCCAAGGCGTTCTCAGGCAAGACAAGATATGTAATCCCTCCAGCATGTTCTGGACGTGCCTGGAACAACTCTAATGGGAGGCGTCCAGGAGGGATCCTGATCAGATGCCAGTACCACCTCAACTGACCCCTTTCGATGCAAAGGAGCAGCAGCTCTATTTGGAGCTCCTTCCAGATGTCTGACCTCCTTACCTATCTCTAAGGCTGAGCCCAGCAAATTGGAGGACACTCATTTCTGCACTTGTATCTGCAAACTCATTCTTTCTGTCATTACCTAGAGCTCATGACCACAGGTGAGGGTTGGGACGTGGTGTGAGGCATCAATGCACTGCCGATCCATCGTGCCCCGTTCTACCCTCACCTTTGAACAACACCATGAGATACTTGAACTCTCTCACTTGAGGCAGTAATTTCTGGACAAATTTTTAAAAAACTTCTCCTCATTTATTGCTTCGACAAAAGAAACATGGGAAAACACGGTCCAGGGTGAAAAAATACCAAAGTTCTGCTTGAAATGAATTCCCCTTGACAAAACAACAAATAATTTCTAAGACTATTTGTGCCATGTTGACCCGGTCTCACTCCCCTCTTGTCAAATACAGATGCTTGGTTAGTGGCCCTCGGCATCAGATAGCGACGCACAGAGGAACCTTTTAGCCGTGGTATGAGACGCACCAGGCGGTTACATAAATGTACCATGCTACTCAAGAGACATGTGTAGCATGACATCGCCTAAGTGCTGTATGTCACGTGATGTTACATTACGTTAGTTACAAATATACCTACTTTAAGCCGAACCATGATGTTTTTTTTCTGTACATAACCACTGTATTTTGTTCCCTAAACCTATGAAAATAAACCTAAAGACATTTTTTAACCTATGTCCTAACTTTATTTTAAAAAGAGACCGTATACATTTGACAAGAGGAAACCGTGATGACCTTCATTGATTCCATAAGCCACTAATCATGGTGGCAACAAGCATGTCCAAACTGTGTATATCATTTGTCAGTGTCCCCTGTAAACGGTTTCCGATGTGTTGTCTTGCAGCGCTTTTTTCCAAATGCTGCATGTGTCCTCAAGTTGGCAAAGATTTTTGTGCACGTGTTATCAAATTGCTGAAAATGTTTCTTCATTTGCTCGTGTTGTGTATATCTGCATGCATTTTCTTAATTTGCAGCATACTGAGCTCTCAGGGCCATTGTACCTCTGTCTATCATACTCCCAGCCTTGTTCTTTCACTTTAGGCTTTTAGTTTCTAATTTTTCCATCTCTTGCCCTCTTTGCCAGACAGGACTGAAGCCAGAATAAACTTCCCTGCAGTGATATACCTGAGCCGTCTGCAGGGTTTGGCTGCTCGTCTCACATCACATCAGAAATGTGATTATGAGGTGTGCAGAAATAAAAGTAGAACTCTTAGCCCATTTTCTGCATTGCTCAAAACAAGCTATGAAAGCCAAATCAAAGGGGTGATATAAGAAGGGGCCCATAGCGATTTTTGTAAAATATATTCATCAGCGCCTACGTAGTTCTGATGTAGTGCCTGCAGAGGTAATGCATTTCTGAAGATTGCTGAAGAATAATAGCATGTTATTATCTGCAAGATTCCGTTGCCATTCTACTGTGTCTCTGCAGACATTTGTGTTCAACAATATTAGAGGCAGATGGAAGGTAGTGATTTGAGCACGTTTTTGTGACCCTGGGAAGAGATAGTGCAGAGTAAACAACCAATGGTAGACTGAAAACTATCAACTGAATTGGAAGATTACAGCTTTACAGTGGTCCTGCGGGTGTCCGTCAGCCTCACTAAAGGTATACTCAAGATTATGCATCCTGTGCCCTTTGCAGGGCCAACCATGAGGGGGGCAAAGGGGAAAGTTCTCAGCGGCCCAGCCAAGAATGGAAGCCAGCAATAATCATGTTCACCCTTAATGTAAGCAAGATAACTGCATTTTATTTTCAACCAAAAAATTCACCATCACTTAAAATGAAAAATATAAACTTGTATTCTTGCCTTTGTAAAATATAGCTTGTTTCATAGTAACTGACTCTTTTTTTGTTGTTTGTTCATTTGTTTTGTACACAACTGTTCTCAAGACAGAGCCAACCCAGTCTCATTCCGAAGTCGTCAAATACCAGCTCTTGTCTGGGGCAGTATCTGACTTCTGCGTCAGACACTGATGAAAAAAGCCGTCCTTTCAAGCAAATCATAACTGGTAGCTGTTGTTGTGTAATGGCCCCTGGAGGCATCAAGGAGAAACAGCAGGACAACAATGTAAGTTAAGTGGGTGAAAGTCTGAATAAGGATGGAGGGTGGAAGAGTTGGTGGATCCAACAATCACGGACTTTCACCCGGGAGGCTAGTGTTTGCTTCCAATATGATTGGAAAGCCAAACCCTGTTACTTTTTTCTAAACCCAACCATGTGCTTTTGTTGTCTAAACCTAACCACGTGTGTGTGTGCTTGTTGTACCGATGTACTACATTTCTTTTTGAAAAGAGACTGTAGGCAAACTGGGGCGGCACGGTGCTGTTGTGGCTAGCAACTGTCACCTCACAGCAAGAGGGTTCCTGGCTCAATCTCAGGAGGGAGCCCTTCTGTGTTTGCATGCTCTCTCTGTGTCAGTGGGTACTCCGGCTTCCTCCCACAGTCCAAAGACATGCAGGTTAATTGGTGACTCTAAATTTTTAGAGACACAATGCATGTAACAGACTGAAGTTGACACGGTCACACAATGCTCAACAACAGACGCGCTCAAGCTACCTTGCACGTCATATGTAAACGTGGAAAGCTGACCAAGCGGCAATATGTGACGAGGTCTGAGTGTGAACGTGTGAGAGAGCACTTGCATGCAACATTTTGAGCATATTAGCACACTGACTTGTCCAGCATCGAGAAACGTTTCATTTTTTTACTCAAAAATGAAACTGTGTCTGAAAATACACATTAACATGAATCCCACAGATTTTGCCTTTTGCAACAACTTACCTTTGTGATCTATCTGAAGAACAAATGCAGGTCACGAATGCAGCCTGAGGCTGATATGGCCCTCTACCTAACAACCCCCACTCGAATAGTTTAATATTCATTCACAATATATGTAGCAGGCAGGAGGTCCGTGCCCCAACTCTCTTTTAACTGAGGGGACCTTCACCTAAAAAACTTTGAAGACCCTTGATATAGAGCATGATTAGGTTTTATTACATAGTCACTGATTAAGTTAAATCCTGATGAATGTGGAATACATGGTTTTGTTTGATCGTGGTTATGCTTCTGTATCAAACATCTGAGGAGCAGGTTTTCTTAACCGTGTTTTTGGGTCTCTGTTCTAGAATCTTGACCTTGTAGGTCAGTTTAAACTGGGAAACTGGGCTTCAACACTTTATTCTTAGTGCGATGGGGCACCCAGACATTCCTTTGAAGAGCAGCAACATCAAATTTCTGTATTGCTACTCATTTATTAAGAGTTTTCTTACTATGTTTTAAAACTTGTTAGTTTTCTCTCTTTTCTTTTCATCTTGTTTTTTTTATGGAGATTTCTTTTGTGTAGCTGCCTATTTTCCTCAAGCCTTGATGCCCACATTATGTTTTGTCCTCCATCCCATCTCCATGGTTGCAACTCAAAACATTAAATATGAGCTGGGGCTTCTTTTGTTAAACTAAAAGGACTGTTGTAGTTTAGTACATGTAAAAGGGCCTGTTTTGTAACCAGCATCTCTAAATAAAAAGCTTTGCAGAAGACAGAAAAGTAAAGGTTGTCACAAAAAGCCACAGTATGTTCCAGCATTAAAATACTGTCATACCAGAATCAGATATGAAGGTCATCTTTAGCTTTACTCTGCTGTGTGGTTACCGAAATAAACAGATCAGATTTAAGGCAGGGACAGGAGACTTGGCAGCATTTGAAACAGTGAAGTCATTACATTCTCTATATGATAACATTTTATAGGATCTACACCGACAAAGTTAAATTGTGCACAAGTCAAGTCAGCTGCTGGAAAGTACCCATGAAATTCAGAAAACAAACATGGGGGAGCGATGATTCTGAACAAGATGTACTCTATCATTAATTTTGTTTCCTTTGAATCTCAGATGTTTGAAGTAGTGCTTAGGGCGCCCACACTTGTCTCACTCCGAAGTCTTCGAAATCCGGTACTTGGGCAGTGATTTGCGGCATCACTCACTGACAGAAAAGCTGTCTTTTAACGATGGCATGATATGCGTTCGGCCATTGATATAGTTTTATGGCACTCAGTGGCATCACCAGCTTTCACCTGGGAGAGCGGTGTTCACATCCCATAAGATTGTAAAGCCAAACCCTGTTCTTTTTTCCTAAACCTAACCACGTGCTTTTGTCCTGGAAGGCAAAAAACATTAAATTTGCGTTAGTAATGTCATGCGTTTATTTTGAAAGAGACTATATGTCAATGTCCTGTAAAAACAGAAGTGTATTTTGAAAGAAGACGATGCATGTAACAGGCAGAACTTGACACGGTGTCCCAGAATGTCAACAACCAACACACCCAGGGTACCTTTCACATCGTATCTGGATGTGAAAAGTCCATGACCAAACATCGATATGAGACAAGGTCAGAGTGAGAATGTGTTTGCTTACCTGAAAGAGCAGGTGCCCCAGGTACAGAGGCTGTGCCCTTGCCACAGGGCCCATGGGTTCAAGTCCAACCCATGACGCTTTGCTGCATGTCACCCCCACTCTCCGTCCCCCTTTCATGCTAGATTTCATCCAATTAAGGCAAAAAACAAACGAAAATTGTCTTTAAAAAATAATTTTCCATACTATACAACATTGCCAAACACTGTAAGTTCATGCATTACTGAACGGGCCTATTGAACCCAGGCCCAGGGCCCAAAGTGTCAGCACCCCTCCTCCTGGCCTTCACCCATAAAATTCCTGTCAAAATAACACAAACTAACCAGGAAGAGACTCAAATAACTACAAAATTACCTCAAAGACACATAGAGCATCCACAAAGTCTGTGTGTCTTGCTCCTAGGTCGAAGAGGTTGCGAGGTCTTTTGCATTTCTGTGCCTAGGGACCCACTGTTTAATAATCTGCCCACAGTTCTGATGGGTCCAGTGTGAAGGTCTACTGAGTCGAACAAAAATAAAGAAAGAAAGAAAGAAAAAGATACGTTATTAAGCCCAGAGGGGAAATTCAGTCTCTCCAGTCTGTTCTCATATACACACGGCTGAAATACACACCCATACACAAACAGGACTATACATGCTTTAAATGAAGAGATGTCAGAGTGAGGGTGCTGCCATGGACAGGCGCCCTGAGCAGTTGGGGGTTTAGTGCCTTGCTCAGGGGCACCTCAGCAGTGCCCAGGAGGCAAACTGGCACCTCTCCAGCTACCAGTCCACACCCCATACTTGTTTTCAACGGGAACTTGCGCCAGCGACCCTCCGGTTCCCAAGCCAAGTCCCTATGTACTGAGCTACTGCTGCCCTCATTAAATTAATTTAATAAAATAAAATTCTCGATGTTTGTGCTCATTTCCCTGTGATTCATCCTGACATATTTCAATTTTCAGAAATGTTTGGATCATCACAAGAATTTCAAATAGATCTCTCCAAGTTTGAATAAAGCTCAGCTTCAAAGACCTGCACTTTAATTAATTCCCAGTGACCTCCGCCTGCCACATTAATAAACAGGATAATTGTGATATTTCATCTTTTTGTCTCCGGCGCATAATTTCAGAAATGGATTGAAAAATATCAAACTCGTGGTTCTTTTGGAATATAATGCAAAAAAAAAAAAAACTTTAATTATCTTCCTTAAACTATTAATTATTATTTCAGTAAGAGTCAGAGCATGTGTCACATTTTTACATGTCAGACAGTTCATTACGACATTTGGGACACAATAGGATTCAGACTGCTCTGCTACAAATATGCTGTTGAATAAAACAGATGTTAAAAATAATCCACCTAAGCATTAATCCTTTCAGAAAGGACAAATTAATTAGCTTTAAAGGTCTCTTGACTTTGATGTGTTCAGACTGTGCTTTCTCCTCCAGCTTTAATGCTGATGCAGAAAATTGATGCGCATCATCTGAATGTCATCGCCTTATGTAACCGTTTTCAGATCTCGACGTGAGGTCGATACCCGTGTGTTTGCTTTGATGTAGTCCGTCTGACATTTTTAGCATCCAGTCATCATTAATTCATTGAAATCATATCTTCCGAGTGCTCAGCTGCGTGGAACGCTCACAGAGCCGCTGCCTGTTAATTGAAAAGCAGACCACAAAAAGAGCAAACATTAGCATCGACGGATGTTCTCCATGCAGGCCGGATGGAAGGTGAACAGGTTTACTTGACAATTACATCACAGTAGGTAATTGTCAGTGAGGCGCAGCGTGTAGAAACATGGTGAATTGAAATGAACGTGGTCAGCTGATGCTATGAGAACACAGTTGGCTACTCATTAATGAAATTTGGATGTACACCTTAAGATAACCTTTAAGGCTGAATTACAGTCTGTCATTTTAATTACCTACAGTATCCACAGACCATGAACTAATTAAACACAGCTATTTCAGCCACTTCTTTTATTCAAACTACAACAGATAGACTCTGATAAGAAGCACGTATGGATAGTTAGGAGCAAAGCAGGATGAAGTCATGTCTGTGTCAGCTGCTTCTAGCTTGATTTACACAACTTTAGAAATAAAACTAACGACACTTGCACTCTTCCCCATCCATTATTAATGTGTTTCATTATGTGGTTGATATACTTACTGCATAGCCATTTTCTCACAGGCATTCATGTGATACTCAGCACAACACAAACTTTGAATGCTGTACCATAGGCCCTCGTGATATATTGCCACTCACAGTTATACGTACTGTTTCTTTCCCACAAACCATTATTCCTTTGATAGGGCTACTATAATTCCATGCAGGTTCCTGCAACCCATATGTATACAATAAAAAAAATCATCTTTTGGCAGTCATAACAAGGTTTTTTTTAATTTATTTTTTATTTTTATTAAGTGAACATATTATATTTCAGTGTTAAGGGTTCAAATGTCAATTTACAGCAGCAGTGAACTGTCAACAATTTACACTGATTTAAACATTCAAAACTTAAACATGCAAAAACTGATTTAACTGCTTTACTCCTCTTCTTTTTTTTCTTGGCCACTTGGGGGCAGCGGAAGCAAACTGTGAACACAACACTGACATATCATCACATTTTAAGTTTATACTAGAGCAAACAGTTGCTTATTTAAACATGAAGCCATTACAGAGAAACATTGTCATTGATCATGCTCTGACGTTATTTGAAGTCGTGTTTGTGTCCGACTGATTGTGTTTATTAAATAATCACATTCTTTTAGCTTTGTTTTTGATCTCTGCCTTTTCCTGAGGGAAATATCCAACACATTCTTGGGCTGCAACACGTTCTCATCCCAAGTACATATTGTTGCTTTGTCAGTGGCCTTCAGTGTTGTGCTTGTTACTGAAAAATAGTAACTAGTTACCATTACTAGTTACTTCATTAAAAAGTAACTCAGTTAGTAACTCAGTTACTTAAACCAAAAAGTAATGCGTTACTGAGAAAAGTAACTTTTTAGTGGAGGGTTAGCGTTCAAACCAGTGGTTGTACCTCATAAGAAGCTGCTTCTCAAACCTTTTGTCGGAGAGCTTGTTCCTCTTTGGAGACAGTACCATACTTACACCGTTGATAGTCCATACAGTGCATGAATGTTGTCAATCTCACCAGCAATCACATCATAAATGTGTCTATTTGCCGTGTGCCACCTGTGCACGGTACTAGCTGCCTGAAAGCAGGCGATTCCACTGTAGAAATCGGTTGCATGTTTTCTACCACATCCTGTCGGTTAAAATCCAGGCGCTGTTGCTTAGGTGAAGTGGCTTCACTCTCGGATGCCACCGGGCCTTCTTTAGCTACTAGCTTCGTTGAAGCATGTTGCTTCTCCAGGTGCTTCAATGGATTAGAATTACTGTTTGTGGATGTAGAAAGGACTTTCGAGCCGAGACACAGTTTACATTTAACTGAAATGTTTTTGTCTTTGTGCTCCACAAAAGAGAAATAATGAGAATATCTCCATGAAAAGAAACTAGACTTAGGACTCTCGTCTTGGCTCGCCATCACACCATGACCTTGACACATGCGCTCTAGTGTCATCTATACTCTGAGTTCGTCCTGGCTGTAGATGACTGAGTGGGGACGCTAGAGGGCGCTAGACGCTTTTCTTTTTTGCAGTGTAGTTTTTCTAAGCCACAAAGAAGACAACGTTGCTAAGAAGGATCATGTTTTGGAAAACTCAGCCCTGCAGCCCAAAACATTTCCTAACTATATTGGCTCGTAGCTACATCGCCTAAGCATCAGCGTATGGAGTTTAACCAAGGGACTGTTGAACTACAACTTGACAAAACAATTGAACGGTATAGGAAACATGCAACCATCTTCTACAGTGGAGTCACTCGCTGTCAGACAGCTAAACGTTTTACAACTATGGTATTTGGATACAAATATGGAAAATGCGCTTAAGAGAACATTTGAAGAGGTACATGATGATGTCGGGTCTGTTGCCCAGCGCAGACATTGTCTGTCCACAGCAAAAGCTTCCTCGGGATAACAATGGATATCATGTCACTGGATGTAACGTTACTGGGACTAAAAATCTACAGAAGCGCTACCGCTTAACGTAACGTTACAGCACTGTGGTGAGGCCAGCAGGTCTAAAAAAACAAAACTAACGGTGTTACTGTAACTGCCCAGCACAGGTGGCCTTCATATTATTTTGTCTGTTACATTCCAGGACTTGAATGTCAACAAAAGCACATGGTTGGGTGGAGGCAACAACAGCTTGTGTGCAGGTTCAGAAAAAACATATTTGTTTGGCATTCATGAAGCAAACACCAGGGTCCCAGCTGAGTGTCCAGGGCTTCCATCTCCCTCTCATCCATCCTACTGGGATTTTCCAGCTCCTTATATTACGTTGTTAACGGACACGTGGCCATATTTGACAACTTCGGATTATGAACTGACTGAAATATCTGGTACTTTAGCTGCTAAATGTTCATCACCTAGTCTCTTATTGTGTGTTCATGCTGTTTGGCTCTAAGTGGGCTCTGAACAGTGTTTTTTTTTTTTTTTTGAGCTTTTGTCAAAAAAGAAATAAATACAAAGAGTACTAACTGACTTTGTTTGTAGTTCAAGTTGTCCTGTTGAAATGTTTACAGATTGTCATGTCTCATTAATAACGGTGATCTATGGGGGAAATGCTTTTTGGGATTTTTCATGGCAGTACCTTTAGTGACCACAAGGATGAATTGCTAGAGAGGCTTCTCTTAATGCATTTATGGTTACCGCACCCCTCAGAGTGAGTTGATACAACTCTACAACATTGCCTACATGGTTAGATATGGCTTGATATACCAACAACAGTTCCACATCAGCTCCAGCCATCTTGGTTGTTTCTGAAAATATCTTAGTGACGATCGTCTTTCATTAGCTCGCTGGCTGCAGTGTCCCCTGCACAAAGGTCCCCAAGCCAATAATGACATCATTGCATATTTTACATTAAGCATGAAGGTTCTGTAAATTGTCAGTCCTCATTTCAAACCTGACCCTTATCAAATAATTGGGTGTGATTGGCCCGATTGGGGCTGAAGGGGGGCTGGAAATCTGTCCAAATGGGAAGGGGACCAGACACCTTCACTGAAATGAACTGACTGAACAAAATACAGAAACATCTCTCATTTACACATTCTTCAGTTAGCCCTGTGCAACAAGACTATATTTTAAAATTGATAACCTGCACCATGAATTTACCACATGCCAACAAAACATCTCCACTGAACGAATGAGAAAAACATTAAAAGCTTGTGTTTAGTTGTCTGTTTGCTGGGTTTGCAGCGTCTGGGACTGCTTTCAAACATTCACTTACGTGATACAAGCTTTAAAAGCTATATCGCACAGTTGATATATTTCCAGTCACATACACTGTCATATACACTGTTTCCTCCCTGCAGACCATCATCTCTCCAAAGAGGCTTCTATAAGCCCAAACACTGTATACGATTCTAATGCACAGAGCCAATAGCTGCTCTGAGGCCCAAATCCCCTCTCTCTCAGCCAAGCTAGTGTTAATACAACAAGATTTGTGAGCCCCATGCTACAAGCAACAGGCAGAGGCGAGGGAGAGCCAGCCATCCAGATCAAATGACTCAACTCTCCCGAGTGCTATGCGCTGTCAACATGAAGGATGCCATCCTTATTTGTTTTGATTAGTGAGTATAAATCTATGGGAAACAAAGCGAGGAGGATTCCCAGGTTTACGCTTGTGTGCAGAATGGCCTGACCACAGTGTTGCGTGACATGCTTTATGTTGTTTTTCCTGCACTGATAGATCTTTGACCTCTTCATTCTGGAGTGCACATGTGGGTTTCAGTGTAAAAACATCACAGGGATCCCGGGAAACTATCTTTGAGCCAAATCTACCGTACATTAGAAATGACCTTCCTCTGCTGTCACTATCAGCTCTCACCAAATCCATTACCAGACAAATCATCTATGGAAATGAGAACTCACTATTTCCTCTATCCCTCCTCCCCTACAGTGAGAGCCGACGTCCCACTAGACCCCCTCTCTCCTTGAACACTTAATCCAAGGTCTGAAAGCCAAGACGAATGTGGCCTCTGTGCAACTTGGGCTTTATGTGCTTCATTAAATCATGTGAAAGTACAATTGCCCAATCCAGGCTCCTAACCTGCATTAGTCATGACCAATGATAAGAGAGAAGCATCAAGGCTGTGGAGGTTCGGCAACATGCAGCCCATTTTAACCTGTAGCCTAACCACTTACAAAATAACATTCACATCCAAAAACAGGAACTGTGACAGCCAAAGCACATCTGACTGCCATCTAAATTTGAAGCTCTGTGATGAGCTCCCTGTAGGATTCCAACAATTTCAGCTCATTCATAAGTCTTGTGCTATTCAAAGGACTCCAGTGATCAATTTTTAACAGCTGGTTTTTACTTGACACATTTATTTACCTTGAGATTAAGGTCAACTGTTTTCCTCTGTAGTGTCAGCCCTTCTGACTACGTGCGGTACTGCTTTAAATACTGTGTATTTCTATGTCACCTTGGATGACACAGTGGAGGCTCTTTTAAGCAACTTAGTCAAGTAATCATATGAATACGATACAGTTTTTTTTTTTCTTTCAAAAAGATGTTTGGAAGTCAGCAAACAAAATGCAAATGTATGTGTTTCCATCTGTTGCTGCAAATATTGGAAGTTGGTTCACTGAGGAAAAATGGTGCTCAAAAAATGAAAACCGACCATCAGGGAAAGATGATCCAAAGCTCTAATGCTAGCAGGCAGTCTGTAGTAGAGGTACCACCTCAAGTCCTGGTAATGCAAGTGATCCTCACAGTCGGAACATGCTAGACCACTGATAGGGTGAGTGAGTGTATGTGGAGAGCATTAGAGTAAGAGGAAATGAAAAGGGCCAAAGCCAAATTTGTAAAGATGAATTATTTTAGTGCTTGTTATTTATTATTTTTGTAAGCTGTTTATTTGTTTCAGTTTGTCAGTGGATCTTGTTCTGCTTTGTAATAAATACAGTAAATATAAAGCATCATAGTAATGTTCTGGGGGGATATGAGTTTTGCAGGGACAAAGGGGACAAGGGGAAGCTTGCCTATGGAGCCTACTGTGCCCCCACAAAAATAACATTGTATGTCATGAATCCTGGCTTCATATGAGCAGAGGAAATCTCAGCTCATTGCTAGGCTAATTTCTCCATTGTAAAATACCATAGGCTTGTGCTAATAATGTTAGCATGTTATATTTGTTTGGAAAACGTGTTTAGCATAAGACAGTTGTTTGGTTGGTGAACCTTGTGAGTTGTAATGGAGCCAGACTGTGTGCTGTTACCTTTGTTGAATGTTGCTGTTGTCCCTGGCTTTATATGGATAGAGGAAAAATTTGCTAGCTGCTAGGCTAATTTAAACAATGTAAAATGCCATAGGCAAATAACATTGGCCTGCTGTATTTGTGGGGAAATTGTCTCCAGATAAAGACAAGTGTTTTGTCTGTAAATCCTGTGAGTTTTAGTGAGGCCGATTTGTGTACTTGTGTTTGAATCTGTTGCTATTAAACTATGTTTAATGTGTGTTTTGAATGGTGTGGCCCTCCTTTCCTGATTCTCCTGACATCTGGTTCAATGCTGATTACTGCTGCCTCCAAATGGAGTCGTGTTTACCATGCTCACGAGAAGAGTCCATATGAAATCCTTGCTCTTGCGGTATTCACAACCCGCACAACTCGCAAGTGGAAATTTCCTGAGAGATCTGAGATCATGAGTTGTGACCAGCTTAGAGAAATGATGGCGACCAGGGAAGTAATTTTTGGGTGGATGTTAAGTTATTGATTTGTGACTTTAGTCATATGCAGTTTTCACTACAAATTGTGTTGTTACTAACTTAACTACATTTGTCAACATCGTTGTGGTAATGTCACTACTTTCTGAGTGAAATAGCTTTTCAGTAGTGAAGTTGATTGATTGGCTGAGTAGCGCAGTAGCATCCACAAACATTACAAGCTTTTCCCAGGAAAAGCTCTGAAATGCAGTGGACTTTTCTTTCCTCAGAGGTCTAGATAAATGTAGCCTAGGGATAATGAAACTGAGGATAAGTAATGTGACTGACCCCAGTGCCACACAGAGGCATGTAGAGGAGGGAAGCACTTCCATGTGATACAAATCCTCTAGTTTATTCTGATTTTTATTCTGATTGCTGCATTCACTGTTGGCTTTTGGCAAGACCCACCTTACTCTGCCTCTGATTGGCTACATTGTGCTTCTTGATGTTTCTTGCATGTATCTTGCCCATAGATTGTATATATTTAGTGGATGTGCAGTGGACACTAGAGAAAAAGGCTGAGAGGGGCCGAGAAAAGAGCTAAAGACACAGAGAACAGTATTAGGGGCCGTACACATGCTGTGTCTTTAACTGCCTGGAAAACGCGAGGTCAGGCGCTGGGTGCTTCTCTGGGTGTCTTTTCTGTGCCAGCTTTCAAGACTATGGTGGCACGTTGCATCTGAGGTCAACAAGCACTGTATCATGGCCTAGTTACATGAAATCCTGAGTGCAGAGCTGATCTTCCTCCAGGCGCCATTTTTGTGTCGACCCTTTGTCTGCGGGACAGATGTAAAGCTCTAAAGCACTAAAATGATCAACTTCTCCATATTTTTATCACAGACTTATATGTATGAAAGAAGGGAAAGATGTCTCTCGGCTGTGATTGGTTGGTCCTTGTCACATGACATGCGGTGTGGAGCTTTGCAAGTAGCAATCTACTTTAATTTGCCATTGTCTCATAGCTTAGCTTGCTCCATTTTTCTGGAGATAACTTCAATGTAGTGAAACTTTGTTTTGATGTAGAGTAGCTGGTGGCTTAGTTCTCTGCATTTTCCATGCAGCTTGGCCAACACTGGTACACGCTCCAGGCCCCTCAAGTGTTCTGGTTTTCTTAGTTATTGTTTCCTTGTGTTATATTTCAGGCTAGTTGCTGTCAGGATCATTACCTGCCTGCTTGCTTTCCTGCTCTCCAACCCACTTACCACCTGCTACCTCCGGCCAGGCGATGCCGATCTCCTTCATTCATCCACCCTGCTCCAGCCAAACCTCACCGCCCTCTTGCCCTCTACCTCCCCACTCATTTCACCTCCATTCCCCATTACCCTTCGAATACATTCTATTCATTCATCTTACTCCTGAGTCTGTGCTTGTGTTTGAGTTCACACGGCACTGTTATGGATACACCGACCTCACCTTCACCTGAGCCAAGACTAAAAAAACTGGTTGTAATATTTCAACTATTTTTTTTCACTCAGGTTCACTGTGCAAATTGGAGATGAGTTTGAAAACAGGTGGATGAAAATGCAGTTACTGATGTTTTGTGCAAGTAAGATCAAAGAAAAGCAGCACAGCTAAAATTTGTGTTTGAGCTTTTGCAATACATATTTTAAGGTGTTGCTATATAGAGGCAAATATTAAGTGAGGTTAACAAGTAACTTTTCATGACTTATGCCTCCTCACATCCTCTGTCATCCAGTGACCTGAGAATTGTTCCCCCTTCGCCATCGTGGAGGTTTTACAAATCCCTTAAATGAGACGCAGAGAGAAAAGGCTTCTGGAGTGAGAAGTGTGAGAAAACACAGGTCAAGTCTTTTATCAAGTGGTGTGACGTACGCTGCACCTCCACGTTTGGCACAGTAACTGACATCGCTTCAGACTGACACTTTGGAAGCAAGGATGTTGTATTTGGCACTTTTGGCTTCTTGCATCTCTCCTCCACATCCTTGCTGGGAGGAGCCAACACGTGAGGAAGTGTCTCAAGTGATGGAAGGGAGGAGAAATGTTAGCATAATGAAAAGCACCCCCTTCATCTATCACTGCCAACTGACCACCGCAGCAGAGGAAATGTAATTTAAAGTCTGGGAGAGACAGGTATAAATGCTACATGTTTTATTGGACCTACACTGGGGAGGGGGGGGGGGATAGTAGGTTAAAACAGTGAGAAAGAGACACACAGAAAGAAATATTTAGGTTCTGAAAACACTTAAGGGAAATCAGTGAAGATCAAATTAAAAGGCACATCCTGAAGTTACTTTACAGCAACTTTCCATTCAGTGCCACGAGACAAAGCAACAATGCTGTCATGCAACAGCCTGTTATTATGTTTATACATGTATTCATTTGACAGATGCCTCTCTCTTCAAAGCGACATAATAATGAGGTACAATCTAAGCCACAGCAGAACAAGGAAAAGCCATCAAGATTAAGTGCCACAACGACACTTCCATTTTCTCACCATTTTTGCGGCCCTGGTGGTGATTTGCGGCACCGCAGGCTTAGTGTGTGCTCTACTATTTAACCTGACCATTGATGTGTTTTAACTTTTTGCCATGATCCCAAATGACAGAGATGTCCCCTGTTAAACAGGCAACCCAACTGTCTGTTATGTAAATTGCACTGGACAACCACGATCCCATAGGTATGGCTGATCAAAGTTGACAAAGAAAATAAGTCTTCAAAATCTAATTGGTGTTCACAACGTTGACATTTTCTGTTTGTTTGCTTTCATTTTCCCATCCAAATATGTAATTTGAATATTAAACCTCCGCAGTGGCGGCCGGTCAATAGGGGGCGCTAGGGCGCCGCCCCCATCAAAATTTCAGGAAAAAAGTATAGACACAGTAAACATAAATTACATAATAAAAAGTAATTACCATATCTGTTCAGTGTTCACTCATACAATGGGTTTTACTTTTAAATTTTTATGCCTTTCCATTCAATATTGGGTTTATTCTGGGTTGTTTCATGCATTTCAATAGCGAGGGGCGCCGGCCAAATGAGTGTGTATGTGGCCTCTTAAACTTTTGGCTTCCATGTGACTTCATGCTGGTCTCTAATTGGTCACTTCAAGATTCTCCTCCGGGCGCAGCTCTCTGCGCCCCTGGCCAATCAGCGTGCTTGGGCTAATTTTTCATCCAGTCTGATTGATTCATGATACCTGTCAGTCAAAGTCACTCCCCTGGCAACGGAGCCGTGCCTGTCACTGTCCTGTCAACAACGAGAAGACAGGAGGAGACATGGCGACAGCAAACGAAAATTCGGTTGTTTCGTTACGCAGTAATCCTTTCTCGAGGCGTTCGGTGGAGGAAAAAAAAAGAATAAAGGAGCTTGGACCGGAGCAGCCTGACATACAAATCCAGCAGCAGGCAAGTGACAGGGGAAGGAGTTACACTAGAGGCTTCTCCCGTTTGTGTTACACCAAACACAGTTGGCTAGCTGGATGTGGAGTTAGCAATGCTCTCTATTGCTTTCCATGCTTGCTTTTTCAAAGTGTTGGCAGTGGCACTGAAGCTCTGTGGACAACAACTGGGGTCAGAGACCTGAAACATCTCTCTGAAAAATGCAAACGGCATGAAAGTAGCCGTAGCCACCTTGACAACAGCATGAAGCTACAGTTTTTTGGCCGAGTTAGCATTGCTGAACAATTAGATGAGGGCTACAGAGTTGGCATTAGAAGGCACAATGAAGAGGTGACAAAAAATCGTCACATACTGTCCAGGATAATAGACTGTGTGAAATTTTGTGGGGCCTTTGAATTGGCTTTACGTGGCCATGATGAGGGTGAGAGCTCTGTCAACCCCGGGATATTTCGTGGGCTGGTGGATTTTGTTGCCTCTCTGGATGGAGCTTTGAAAGAGCACCTTGAGACTGCCACTGTTTTTAAGGGTACTTCAAAAACTGTCCAAAATGAGCTCCTGGATTGTATGTTGTCTGTTGCAAGGGAGCAAATAATTAAAGAAGCTCAAAAGAGTGTTTTTGTATCAATCCAGGCAGATGAGACAACAGATATTTCAACACAGACCCAACTTGTGCTTGTACTACGCTACATTGATGACAAACACAGTGTGCAGGAAAGATTTTTTGAGTTCATTCCTCTGCAGTCATCTACTTCTGAGTCCATTGCTACTGCATTAAAAGAGCGTCTTGCTGCCATCATTCCTGAGGATCAGAAAAGCAAGCTAATCTGCCAGGCATATGATGGAGCCAGTGTGATGAGGGGTGCCACTGCAGGTGTTCAGAGGAAAATCAAAGATGAGTACCCAAATGCCCACTATATCCACTGCTATGCACACCAACTCAACCTGATCATGCAACAGGCCACCTCTCACATTTCCAAGGTGAGAATTTTTTTTTCTGACCTGGGTGGATTTGCCAGCTTTTTTTCCAGATCCCAAGCGTACAGCTGTTCTTGATAAAATGGTGGCCCATAGACTGCCAACATCCAGCAATGTCAGATGGAACTTTCACAGCCGAGCCATCAACACTGTGTTTGAGCACAGACAGGATCTCATTCAGTGTTTTGAGAACATACGCGACTCGGGTGACTTTGACCCCAAAACCATGAGAGAGGCAGGAGGCATGGCCATGCTGCTGGAACATCAGGATTTTAAGTTCTTTCTGGAACTTTTTCACCACATCATGCCACATGTGGACCTCCTCTATGCCAAGCTCCAGAAGAATGCAGTCCACATCAAAGGGAGCATCCAGCAGTTTGAACAGGACATACAAAACATCAGGTAATAAGTATTCCTATCAGTAATATGATCATCACATTTTTCAACATTATCTCTTTTCCCCTTTTTGATTATTATTATGACTTCTCACACAGAAATTCTCGCCATTCCATGGGTGAGCAAAGCAGTGGTTCTCTGACAGCAAAGAGGCGTCGGGTACTCAGTTCAGAGGATCGTCAAAATGTTGCAGAAGAGGTGAGTTTATGTTGTAGAAATCTGTCATAGTCCATGTTTCATTTGAGGTTGTAATGTTTGTTAGAGGAGAAATGTGTTTTGAAATACAATTTAAAATATGTCATTGTCATGTTGCAGAGATGTAGCCTCATGTTGCAGAGATGTAGCCTATCACCTAATCACAATTAAACTATTTGTTTAAAGTAGTACTATCACCAATACAAAAAGCTGAAATATGCAATAAATAGGTCCAGGGGAGCCATAACTATATGTACACAAAATATAGCCAACAGTGTACTGTCTGAGGAGCAAATGCAAAAAAAAAAATTGTTAAAGAGACATCTATTTTTTCTCTATATATTTTTGTATTCTTCTCTCTGTAGATCTGCAACACCATTCTGGGACACACCAGGGAGCGCTTCTCCTTCACCGACCATCTTGTCTGTGCAACCTTGCTGCAGGGGGACAGGTTTGAGGACCATCATGGGGCATTTCCTGAAGAGACACTACAAAGCACGCTGAAGGCCTACAAAATGCTGAATGGAAGCAAACTGAAGACAGAGCTCAGTCTCATCTACAGCAAAGTAGAGTTCAGAGCCTGTTGTGGTGCAGTGGACCTGTTCCAGCTGTTCATGGAAAACAATCTTGAAGATGTCTTTTCAGAAACTGTCACTCTCTTAAAGATCCTCATCACCACACCCATGACCACAGCTGAAGCAGAGAGGTGCTTCTCAACCTTGAAAAGAGTGAAAACCTTCCTCAGAAACACCATGACCCAGGAGAGGCTGAATGCACTGGCCATGCTCTCCATGGAAAAGAGACTTATTTGTGAAATGACAGATTTCAATCAGAAAGTCATTGAAAAATTTGCTGGCCTGAAGGAGAGGAGAGCAAAATTTATGTTCAAGTAGTTTATTGTTGTGTTGTAATCCCCGCCCGCCAGTGCGCCCCCCCAGATTTTTTTAGCACCAGCCGCCACTGAACCTCCGTCTGATTGTCTGTGTTTGCTGTGTGGACTCTTGTAATTCTGTATTGAGTTCCTGCCACCCCATATCTCAGCCATGAAGCTGTTTTGAATTGCCAGTTGGGCAAAAATAAGACTTCAGTTTTTACATTTTTTACTGAGTTTAAATGAAAAAGCAGTGCCCTCGGGTTATGAGAGGCTTGCTTAAGGTTCAAGACAAGATTAGAAGGAAAAATGGCTTTTTCTTGATTAAAAAATAAGGGTCATGTTTAGTTGTTTATCATGTTTAACAGGAGCTCATCTAAGTCAGGATTTGAATTTAAAATGCGGAGCCAGAGGCCTTCGACTTCTGCCGATGTGCCAGTTATTTAAGAACACTAAACTCAAGTCAGCATTGCATCTTATTTAAATGCAGTGTAATACACTAAAAAAATTTGCAGGAATTTCCTGCTTAATTGCCTGGAGCTGAAGTGAGACAATTTGTGGGTTCTTCAGTCATCCCTAAATATGTGTTATTCCCTCACACTGACTCACACTCTCATGCTTGCCCAGTGCACAGCTGCATAGTTATCACATGAAGGATCTGTCCGGTCCTGGCTCTTTGATGATGAAGTTATTTTTGGGTAAACCTTTCAACAGGTCCTGTGCAGGGGCAGCACCACACTAATTGGCTTGTGCTTGCAGCTCAGAGCTTGAGGGGATGTGTTAACTGTGATTCTTCTATGAAAATGCCCCCAAGGACAATGAACTGCAAAAAAAAATTGGGACACCTCTTTTCAGCTTTTATCAGGGATCATGCCCCCTTTTCTTAAAAGTAAAATAAAAGCATAACACATCTTTGGAGAATCCCCAATTACTGAATTGGGTGCTAAAATGTCTGCCTTCCAAAGCGTGTGTTAATACTCCACCTGGCCCTCTGCTACAATAAGCCTCCCCATCCAAACTGTATTAAGTGTGTCAAAGACAGGCCACTCTGAACTGTGCATAGACCTGCTGATGGTTTTTTGTTACTCACTGGTCACCAACAGAGGTCAATGAAAGTCACAGTTCATAATGGCCCTTTAAATGTCTATCATGCAGTTAGACCAACTGCCAGTCTCACTTTTTGGATTTGTTCACACAGTAGAGGAAAGGAACCCAAACCAGGTTTGTCTCTTACACGTGATTCCAGCCCATTCTCACTCCAAAGTCAAATACTACTGCTTTGTCAGTTATTGCAGACACCTGATGTCAAAAGCCACCTTTTGCGGCAGTATTTCATGCCACTGGATAGCGTTAGTTTGTAACACAGTTGGACCAAACCTTTTGCAGTGTTATAATAGGCTGCCTGTCAACCAGACAGCACCTGCCTTGGAAGTATGATACGTGGATGGTGGCGTCAGTTCATGAAGTGGCCGGATGGCACCTGTATTGGCATTATGATATGGTGCTGGAGGGCATCAGGTTGAAAAGTTGTATATGGAGCTGGAAAGTCCGTATAGGGCAGGTGGATAGGTTCAAGAAACCCAAGACTTTCACGCAGGAGCTGGGTGTTTGCTTCTCACATGCATAAACCATGATGAATATTGCTAAACCTAATCACCTGCTTTTGTTGCCTTACCATGTGATTTTGTTGACATCCCAGCATAGGTTGCGGCATCCCAGAGCGTCAGCAGTAGAAGCAGGAAGTTACATAGTGCATGATAAGTATATGTGAATACGTACTGGAAAAGCGGCAACGTGATGACTTGAGATGAGAGCGTGTTGTTGATTCAAATCTCTTTTTGTAATGACATGATGAACATATTAAATCACACTGAATTTGGTTTTTCACCTCTGATGTAAGTAGAAATATGCATAAACCTATGGGTTCCAAACCTGACCTTATTTATTTGTATTAAGAATTTTATGGCAAAAGAACATAATACATGTTAATCAAAACATATCTGTTTCAAGCCGGTCAAAAAGTGACAAAGCAATGTTGTTAGTAACTTACAGAAACATTGTGTGCAATAGTCCACCTTCCACCTTCTCTTCCCCTCTCTATCACTTTCTCTCTCTCTTTCAAACAAGCACACACAACCACACACACACTTTGGAGAGTGGTGCTCTGTCTTTGTCTCAGTCCGGTTTGGGGGTTGATTAATTTGGCCTACAGTGGATCAATTTGGTAAGACAAAAGGAACCTACCATTGTGCTGCTAAATGCTGAATCCCTGCCAATTCAGAGAAATGCTTCCACACAGGAGGACGTACAGGCCTAACACGAAGAAGCGACCTGTTTCTGTAGTCACAGGTGTATATATATACATATATATATATATATACAGTACAGGCCAAAAGTTTGGACACACCTTCTCATTCAATGCGTTTTCTTTATTGTCATGACTATTTACATTATAGATCCTCACTGAAGGCATCAAAACTATGAATGAACACATGTGGAGTTATGTACTTAACAAAAAAAGGTGAAATAACTGAAAACATGTTTTATATTCTAGTTTCTTCAAAATAGCCACCCTTTGCTCTGATTACTGCTTTGCACACTCTTGGCATTCTCTCGATGAGCTTCAAGAGGTAGTCACCTGAAATGGTTTTCACTTCACAGGTGTGCCTTATCAGGGTTAATTAGTGGAATTCCTTGCTTTATCAATGGGGTTGGGACCATCAGTTGTGTTGTGCAGAAGTCAGGTTAATACACAGCCGACAGCCCTATTGGACAACTGTTAAAATTCATATTATGGCAAGAACCAATCAGCTAATTAAAGAAAAACGAGTGGCCATCATTACTTTAAGAAATGAAGGTCAGTCAGTCCGCAAAATTGCAAAAACTTTAAATGTGCCTCCAAGTGGAGTCGCAAAAACCATCAAGCGCTACCACGAAACTGGCACACATGAGGACCGACCCAGGAAAGGAAGACCAAGAGTCACCTCTGCTTCTGAGGATAAGTTCATCCGAGTCACCAGCCTCAGAAATCGCAAGTTAACAGCAGCTCAGATCAGTGACCAGATGAATGCCACACAGAGTTCTAGCAGCAGACCCATCTCTAGAACAACTGTTAAGAGGAGACTGCGCGAATCAGGCCTTCATGGTCAAATAGCTGCTAGGAAACCACTGCTAAGGAGAGGCAACAAACAGAAGACATTTGTTTGGGCCAAGAAACACAAGGAATGGACATTAGACCAGTGGAAATCTGTGCTTTGGTCTGATGAGTCCAAATTTGAGATCTCTGGTTCCAACCGCCGTGTCTTTGTGAGACGCAGAAAAGGTGAACGGATGGATTCCACATGCCTGGTTCCCACTGTGAAGCATGGAGGAGGAGGTGTGATGGTGTGGGGGTGTTTTGCTGCAGCGACATGCCATCCCATCCGGTTTGCGTTTAGTTGGACGATCATTTATTTTTCAACAGGACAATGACCCCAAACACACCTCCAGGCTGTGTAAGGGCTATTTGACCAAGAAGGAGAGTGATGGAGTGCTGCGGCAGATGACCTGGCCTCCACAGTCACCGGACCTGAACCCAATCGAGATGGTTTGGGGTGAGCTGGACCGCAGGGTGAAGGCAAAGGGGCCAACAAGTGCTAAACACCTCTGGGAACTCCTTCAAGACTGTTGGAAAACCATTTCAGGTGACTACCTCTTGAAGCTCATCGAGAGAATGCCAAGTGTGCAAAGCAGTAATCAGAGCAAAGGGTGGCTATTTTGAAGAAACTAGAATATAAAACATGTTTTCAGTTATTTCACCTTTTTTGTTAAGTACATAACTCCACATGTGTTCATTCATAGTTTTGATGCCTTCAGTGAGAATCTACAATGTAAAAATAGTCATGAAAATAAGAAAACGCATTGAATGAGAAGGTGTGTCCAAACTTTTGGCCTGTACTGTGTGTATATATATATATATATATATATATATATTTTTTTTTTTTTTTTTTTTTTTTTTTTTTTACAGATCAGCCTATTTGGTTCATGCTTAGAATGAGTTTTACTGTTTTCCCATTATTTAATGTATTGGATAATGGGTAATAGTTATAGTTGTATTAGTGGGGAATGCTGTTTCCTGGGATTAAACCTTAGTATAAACATATATATTGGATTAATGAAACTTTTACTCCAGTGCAATGTTGTGACACAAGATGCAAAGATCCAAGACAGCTGCCATGGGAGGTGTTCAGTGGAGGGTATAGACCACATAAATATTAAGAATGTTACTTTAGTGTAACTCCTAAGCAGTGTGTGTTTGACATCTTATTAAGAGTTGGCTGAACATAACCACAGGGGAATGTGTTCGCAATGTGGAAGTTAAGAGCCTTAAAAGTGACTTCAGAAAGATAAAAGCAGTTAATGACAAGGACAATGTGTCCTTTTTCCCAAGAGCACAAACATATTTTATGAGAAAAACATGAGCTACCAGAGTTTATTACTGTAACACCCAATACAGATTTTAATGGAGAGTTGTGGCAGTGGTTGTGTCACACTGTTGTTTAAAGTCTTTTGAGGTTAGGCCAACTCAAGTCTGTCAAAGCAAGCCTTTAGTATGCATATGCTGCTAAATGTAGCTCACCTGTAGCACAAGAAAAGAAGAGTCAGACAGCTGTCTCAGTAATGTCACTTAAAGAGCGATATCTATCTAAAGTTTGCTAACATTAGCAAACAAAAGCTGCCACAGGCTACCAGTTCAAAGGTCGTAAGGTCATAGCTCAAAAACCGCTGAGTGTGCTGAACTAAGCGAGGGTTTATTAAGAAGCAGTTTTGCCCATGTAAAGAACTTGCCTGAGCCATAGCTTAGACTGCCTTTGCTTCAGTCGGCAAAGACAACAATTAAAGTGTCCCGGTTAGCAGACACAGTAGTATTTGGTCACTAATCGAAGTCGAGGGACCGGAGTAGAGGGGTTGACAGATGATGAAAAAAGATTACAGTTCAGTAAAACAGGGCTGTAGAATGACTCACATCAGTTCATCAGCCATTATGTCACTGTACATGCTGCCACTTGGTGACAGCATTAGAGAACACAATCTATGTTTCCATAATTATGCAAATGACATGCAACTGTACATCTCTGCAGAGCCAAACGATGCTGCAGGCATAAATTCCATTACAACCTGTCTTTTGGCAATAAATGTGTGGTGGCAAATAATAATGACAGACCAATCAATACAGTTCAGAAGTACATTTATTATGTATTCAATGATGTTACATTAGTTGGAACTATAGTTGGAACAAAGTACATAAACCTGCTGCAGCAGATTTGAGGAATAGAGCAACAAGGTTAGATGGCCTGGAGAGGAGAAGACGAGAAGAAAAGAGAAGAGAAGAGAAGAGAAGAGAAGAGAAGAGAAGAGAAGAGAAGAGAAGAGAAGAAGCACGGGGGAGAGTCTCTGACTATATCTTATTCAATGAGCAATATTTTTCTAAAGTTAAATGAAGACAAACGGAAATCCTGCTGGTTGGCCCTAAAGCAAATGCTGCTTAATAATCTGGAGACTTTAACTCCCTGGATTAAGGGTGAATCCCATTTCTACCCCTTAACCCTAGTCTTAGCCCTTCCCCTCGGTTTTGCGCGTTCATGTGAAGGGGTGTCTCAATTCCCCTTTTGATCGAGGGCAAGGGCTAAGGGATAGGGACAGATAGCTCTTGAAACGGAGATAAACAAGGACCTCATTTGGAATTAAGGAGTACACACAATTTACCAGCATGCAATGCAAACACTGGAACACCGGAAGAAGAACACCGGCACAACAGTGGAATCATTGTGGAATGAGCAGCCAAATCTGAGGTTACAAGTCTTGGTGTGACCCTTGATTCAGAACTAAGCTTCCAGTCCTAAATTAACAAGGTGACGAAAACACCATTTTTTCCTCCTCAGAAACACAGCTAAGGTAGACCATTTCTAAAAGAAAAATATGTAGAGAAATTGATTGACACCTTCATTTCAAGCCGACTTGACTACTGTAACACGCTTTTTACTGGCTTCCCAAAAAACACCACTTTTAGCCAGAACCAAGAGTAGAGAGAGCACATCAGTCGAGGCTGAGCTGTTCTGCACTGGCTTCTTGTTACATTTAGAATTCATTTTAAGGTCCTCCTCCTTTTAAACGGAGCATTTATACATATACATTGCTAAATCCCTCGTTATTTGCTATTTGCCTCCAAGAACACTGTGATCATCATCTGCTGGTTTACTGGAGATTCCCAGCAACAGCCAGAAGAAAATCGGGGATGCAGTCTTTGTCAATTACGCCTCAGAGCTATGGAACACACTACCTGTAGATACTAGAGAAGCTAGCTCGCTGAATATTTTTAAAAGAAAGCTAAAAACATATCTGTTCACTCAGCATTTGATTAACTCTTACTTTCTCAATACAGGTCTAATTATTGATTTTATTAGTGTATAAGCACATATAGGCCTATCCGTCTCTTTGAGAGTCCATTGTAGATCCACATAGCTATATTTCCATGAAGCAAAACCCAAAAGATCAAGAAAACTTTGTTGCCGAAGCAGTTTCAGTTAGCAAATGATTGTTGACCAGTGAAAAGACACAATAGAACATTTTCTTTTCAAGGCTGTAAGTCGTACTTTATACATACTGAAACGGAGTCATTTCAATGCGCAGGTCTAGGAAATACATACAGTGAAAGCATTTAATTACATGGATAATGTGGCCATTATGCAATTACCCTGAGCCTATACAAGATAAATATGAGCTACCAGAGATGCATTATGTGCATTATTATTTCTTTGGTACAGTGTAGTTCACACGCAGGTCAAGGAATGTACCTTCTTCAGACAGTTACTGAATTTCAGCCACATTCAAAGACAAAATATGAGTGAACATTTTTTTTTATTAACACATAAACATTCGGAGCCAGAGGTTGTGTAAAGTAAATATGGTTTCATGCTACAGCAATGCCTTTAATACCAGAGTAATTCAGGCATGGGGCATTTAGTCATAAAAGGACACTGCTGAGTTGATCTTACTGCAGTTAGGAGGAAGCAAATAAACAGAACTTTTTTCTGTATGTAGATAGAGCAAGTCCACTATGCCATCCAGTAAAGACATATAGGTGTGAAAATGTTACATATTGGCTAAATGCAAGGTACAATATTTTCTCGGAATTCAAGAAATGAATATGAAACGTGTAAAACTTCATGTATTATCGTTTAAAGCTGAAATTGACACAGCAAGAGAGATGATCTTAACCTTTTCATTGTGGCATTGTGACTCTTAATGGTGCTTCTCTGCAAAAGAAGCTGAAAGGATAAACAAAAAGAAAGTAAATGAAGTCTGCTTCAAGTACAGTATGTTCAGCAGTAAAAGAAATCTGCCAGCACATCGTGTTTGAATGAATTATAAATGGTACAGAGAGAATATCTTCTCAGCATAGGAATGAGGTTTTGCAGTCGGTTATAGTTCAGAGGGAATGCTGGCACTAATTTAGTGTAGTAATTGAGATATCAAGTCGTGTAGTGACAGTTTGAGCATTTTAAATTGACTCGTAATACTTGAGCAGAATACTGAACCAGACATTTCGATATGGTGGAGAATATTGAGAAGAGTATGTGGATCTCATGCAGTTGCTAAGATTTACTTATTCCTGATATTCGACTGTGAATTCACAGCAGATTCTGTCAACATCTGTCACTGGACTGACAGTATTCTCCTGCTTTGAACCAGGCTGCACTGATACGGAAAGTCTTTTATCTAAATTAAGTCCAGGGCATCGGGTATGGATTTTAATGGAGAGTGGTGGAGGTGGTACGAGGTATGTGTTAAGTTTTTCAAGGCAAATCCAAGTCAGGTCTCCAGCCCTTTCAAATAAGTCCGAGCAACATCTAAAGTGAGTTAACATATAATCATGCAAGATAGGTCCAAGTCGAGCATCAAATCATTATGAAAGAAGTCAAGTCTAAAGTTTAAAGTGAGTAAAGGCTAAAGTCATTCAAAAAAGTCCAAGACAAGTATAAAGTGATATGATATTTGTTCAGGTCAAGTCTCGTAACTGAGCTTATTTTCATTGTTGAAATGATGTTTAAGCTATACAGGGCTGTCTCTGTCTGAAGCACAGACTGTATAAAATAATGAACATAGCTTCAGTGACATCACCCATTGGTTTCTTGACTCCCATTTTAAAGCCTCAAGTTACACATTTTGACTGTCAATATCTTGGATTTTAAGAGTCAGAAGTGACCATACAGTAATTGGACAAGAGAGTGGAGTAACCATAAGCTGCTAGCTGCTAGCTTGGTTAGCATGGTGCATTTACAACTATGGTTAGTTTTGATTATGCTAATGATTTTTTTTTTTTTTTTTTCAATTAACGGGCTTACGACCATTAGAATAAAATGTTCTTACTTCTGAATTCTGAATATCTGACTCCTCCAAGAGTCTGGTAAAAACCTGACACTGAACAAGACTTTTTTTAGGCGACCAAATCATTAATGACTGTCTCAGAATCCTGCTCAAGCAGCCCAGGGGTAGTAGTGCCAGCAAGCATTTTTGTGATTTAGGGATAAACACCTTCCAGGCCACCCTTAGAAGACTGATGTTTAAGTTGATCTTATTATACAGATGACCAATCCAAGGTGTAGTTCTGTTAGATACCAATCCTATATGTGGAAACACTGGTATTTGTGCCTTTTATAAAATGTGTATAAGCACTTTTTAAATTGTATTTTTTTTTTGCTGCTTTTATTTATTAGATGCCTTTTACTGAATATGCACAAGTACTTTTTTTTAATATTATGTGATAAAACACCTTTCTACTGTATTTTTGTTTTATGTATTGTATGTGATTGTATGTGTATTTGGACGTTGGAGTCTACAATAAAGTTTGATTGATTGATTGATTAAAATTAACTTTCAGTAGCAACAGCTATGGCTAGGATTATGCTCTGTGGATCTGGTGTTACACCATTGTAACCCCATGTTTATTCAGGTCGTTTACAGTATACCCACCTATCAACCAAAAAGCCATTAGAATCGGCCTACATAGGAGAATATACTCGCTTCCTCCTCAGTAACCTACCCATCTAGTACACCCACCTCATCAATTACCACTATACCACTACTTACGTTACCTAACCGATAGTGTCACCATGGTAGCAGGACCTTACTTGTGCATAACTGTAAGCATAAATGAGATATAACTGGGTGAGTTACATAAAAATTAATCCTCCATGCAGTTGTCATGAACGAGGAAATTAACTACAAAGACCCAACTGTTTTTTGTACCAGGCTTTAAACATGTTTATTTCTACTGTAAAGGTGGGTATTTAGACTATGGGTGTTTAGGGGTGATGGTAGAGGTAGAGCGGGTCGTCCATTAATCAGAAGATTGGAGGTTCAATCCCCATTTCCTCTAGTACGCATGCTGAAGTATCCTTGGGCAAGATACTCAACCCCAAATTCCCAATGGCTGTTCCATCGGTGTGTGAGTGCATGTGAATGCTTACTGGGCAGCAGGTGGCACCAGTGTGTGAATGTGTGTGTGCGAATGGGTGAATGTGACATAGTGTAAAAGCGCTTTGAGTGGTCAGAAGACTAGAAAGGCGCTATACAAGTGCAGGTCCATTTACTAGCTACCATTTATGGGGATTGAATCGCTCTTGGAGCCAGCCTCAAGTGGTCATTCGAGGAACTGCAGTTTTAAGTAATTCCACATAAGCGTCATTTTTCAGCTCCAAGGGTTGCTGCTTGGTCCCAAGTAAAATATTCAAAAACTCCCACTAATCAAGTCTACTTTTCTTTTGTGCAATTTCTGCCAAAATACAGTTTACTTTTCTTTAAGACTTTACAAGGGGCGATGCAAATTAATCAACATTACCAAAAATATACCAGTGTTAGCCAAATTGCTAAGTTTTTTAAATTTGTTATCCCACTTGCCCATATGTTAAAGTATTCATGAAAATATTAATGAAGCAGACAACATGTTAAAAATTAAAGCAGCTGGACAGATGATGAAAAGCTAAATGGAAAAAATAAAAAGCAACATTCATAGTAGGAAATTTACAATGTAAGCAGTTGATGACAAAAGTATGCCATGCAGATAGTTGATGTAAGCACCAGCCTGAAGACATACTGTACAGCAGGCTGCTACTGTTTCTGTTCATGACACCTGTTTGAGGTTACAATATTTTGGACGTGAACAATGATGAATGGGACTGTCCCCTCAAAGGCTACCCTGTCACCCAAGGAAAGGTAAGCTCTTTATCTTCTAATGACTCCATTTCTGAACCCCTTGTCTTCCAGCAAGGAGGTGTGCAGACACCCAGTTGTAAATGATTGCTTGGATGACTGTTGACATCTTCATAAAGCAGGCGGTGTGGTGGGATTCTGGTGGTAGCAGTGCTGGTGGGAATTCTGAGGATGACATGATCAAAGTTAACCTTTAATATTATGGCACTGGAGGAAGTATTTTGTCCAGAGCTGGAAGGTGTTGTAAGTTACTATCATTTTATTTCACCATTTTTGCTGAATCATTGACTCTGTGAGTAACTGCCACATAAAAAAAAGTGAATAACCTTCACTGGGAAGCAGAAGTGAAGAGTGTGTCCTTTATAAAACGGAGACTCTGGGAGAAAAAGACATTGACAAAGAAAGTGTCAGGGGCCCACCGAGGTTCGTAATGGAAATTCTGCTGGACATCTGCTCGCGGACGCTCGGGGATGGCGCCGAACCGACTTTTCATGAAACAGCTACATTCACAAGCAATCTCGTGGCGTGCTCATGAGAAGCATCATAAATTTCTGGCTGAGGAGACGGGAAGTGAAGGAGACATCATTGTAAAAGACCGCCTCAACGCAAAATATCCATTATAATGGGAAAGCGTGGAGGGGAGGAATCTTTAACATGATAAACGCTCCCTTGTCGACAGAACACAATTTAGAAATCATTTAGTCTTTTACAATAGTCCTGTGGGGGCTGAGATAATTGCATACGGGAAATCCATTTAGTTCATGTGAAATCTATAAATAAACATTGCTATTTAGCTAAGAGACAGGAAAAAACTGCTCTCCATATTACTACACCACTAGTCCATACTAAACAAAGAAAATGTGGTTGAATGACAAACACTGAGGTAGCCAACTGTGTGGAGCAGAACCTGAGGTGAAAACATTTGGTTTGCCATTAGCTACATGTGATACCTGAATCTAAACTGTTGACGGGGAAGTAGTTTGGCTTTGTGATGTCATCTTTGGAGCACAGATTGAGTGTGATTCTGCTAAATGGAAGATGGAGCTATTGAATTGGTTGTGATCGACAAGTAGAGCTTATAGCTGCTCTTATTGATTCCCACTCACCACAGTCCAGCACTTTAAAGGGCAGTACATTTTCCCACTTTTCTGAAAAGTGACGTGGTTTTCTGTGCTGCATGTAAGCACTGATACTGACTCCAATCCAGCCAAGAGAAGACAGTTCTCAAGTGCTTGTAAAATGACTGGAAATATGTTTTCTGCCTGTTATGAACGCTTGATGTTTCAGCTTCCATACAGTGTCCATGTAACATTTTGTGACACAGCCATTGAACAGAGTGTCATTTTTAATGGGTGTAATTTTCAAATAATAGTCCACTTGCAAATTTAAAAAGGTGCCTCAGGGGTGGGCTATTAAAATTATAGGGAAACAGGTCCAGACTGAGGCAGTGCAGGTTTCTGTGATTGAGCATCAAAGTGGATGTGCCATTTTCCAGGAAGGCTTTTTAATTATAATGTTCACCAACTTATTTTATATGGCTTTCAACTGCCATGCTTTAACACACATTATGAAAGCTCTGAGATGACAAGATGTAAAGGAAACCTTTGACTCAAATCAAATGAATTTACCTTTCGTGTGTTACAGGGTAGGTTTACCAAAACTGCACCCTTAGTCGTATCAAGACAGTTAGAAAGCTGTCATTCTGTTTCCCCAGGTTTCAGTCCCTTGTGATTTCAGCACCATCTCAATAGAGTGGTGGGGAATGGAATTACATTTGTGGTGCTCACAGCATTGAAAGATCCATCCATCCATCCATTTTCTAACCGCTTATCCTCTTGAGGGTCGCGGGGCGGCTGGAGCCTATCCCAGCTGACATTGGGTGCGAGGCAGGGTACACCATGGGCAGGTCGCCAGACTATCACAAGTTTATTTTGAGGACCAGGAATCCTCTTGCTGTGAGGCGACAGTGCGAACCACGACACCACCATGCCGCCCATGCATTGAAAGACTGCATTTGAAAATTTAAACAGCAATTGTCATAGGAAGTGGTAAAGCTATGGCAACACTACACTTTTGTTGATGATAGTGAGCTACACTACAAGATGCACTAAAACAGTAATAGATGTGTTTGGCCACTTGGCAACAGAACATTGACATATCATCACCTTATAAAGTTGCCTACACATTTAGCGGATAAAAAGCAACATTCATTTGGATTAACATCCACCTGACAAATACCCAGTGTTCACTATCTTTTTGCTCTGTTTCGTACTGAGCCTGAGGAAGTCCCAAAAGAAAATATATTGGTATGTATTTTTATCTTGTGTGCACAGGATATGGATCTTGTTTGCACAACTTATTGTCTTGCTCCAGGGTCCATTTTTTTTAAAATCAGATTTGATGCCTTTTAAGACCTCTTTAAGACCGCGACAAACAAAATGAAATACCTTCTCCAAAGCAGAACAAAAGCATCAAGGCTGGGCAATATGTTTTAAATCCAACATTTTATTAATATGGATGTTGATTCCAATATTGATAAGGATTTCTCCATATATACAATCAACATGTTTACTGTAATTAACTGTGTTCAACTGTTAAGCATTACACGACACAAAACCTGTCACACACCTAAAAAAACAACCTTTGAATAACTCCAATGTGCCAGGGACTGAGTCAAGACCAAGATCAACAAAGGTTGTCTGATTCAAAGACAATGATTTAACCAGGACACAGTACCTTTTAGCAGTGGCATATTGGAGGGTGTGTGCAGGTACGGAGTATACCCAGCCAAAAGCCACTAGAATATATAGTAGAGTATACCCACCTCCTCCTTGGTAACCTATCCATCTAACTCATAGTACAACCATCTCATTAACTACCAGTGCACCAACGCCTTTTAGTACTTTTAAGTGTTTATTTTTATATCAGTCATTTCACGGTGTTTCTTTTAACAGTATCACCACCTCTGCTGATTGTCTAATCTAACCTACAGCATACACTTCACAAATTAAAAGCACAGTCCAGGCACTGATTCTAATTAAATCCTAACAAAACTACCCGACTCCATCTCACACATGAGGGAAATTTAATTTTAATTCTAATCATTAATTTTTGTAGCAAATGGGGTGAATACTGCTGTAAGGCTGCATTTTAAATTTTCAGGTTCTGTAGAGGCTACATGAATTCTGCTAAAGTCAATGAAAAGAACCAAACAGAAGCCACCACCATTTTGATGTTTCAAGTACCCTTTGTTGACAGTACTTATGCACTTTTACTTAAATTGGATTTTGACTGATGTGTTGCACAGAGTTTATAGCTATTGCTAATTTTCAACTCGTGTCTCTTGCTGGGCTTTTACACGTAGCCCTAAAATGTCTATCTAGATTGTTCTGGTGTGAGTTGATTGATGTAAATATCGGCTGTAGAGATGTCTGTCTTCCCTTGAATATATAAAAAAAAAAAATCTTAATAACTCAACATCATTGTCTCTTTCCAGAAATCATGACCCCGTTACTCAAGATAATCCACAGACCTTGTTGTGAACAGTTTCATGTTGGGACTATTTCTTTCTATCACTGTACAGAAAAAGCTTATGTCTTCTCATGGACAAGAGGCTCTTGCTTGTGACGGTGCCAGATGCAAACATCAATGGTGTCTTCTGCAGCTGTGCTGTAACATTATCTAGCTCAGTGATGCTAGCAGTGTCAAAATATTAGTGAGAATAAAAAGTAGATGCACACTTCCTTTTGCATGTCGATACATTTGACAGTTTCCTACATGAAACTGCTCACAACAAGGTCTGTGGATTATCTTGAGTAACCAGTTCATGATTTTTAGAAAGAGACATTGCGTATTATATACATACATTACATACCATAAGCCGAGTGCCATCTAGTTCCATTACATTTGAGAGAAGGCAGACATCTCTACAGTCGATATCTCCAAAACTCAGCCACTCGCAACAAAAGAATCAAGACAGGTTAATAGCACTACCTAAGAGGAAAAATATATATTCTCAATTTTGGTGAGAATTCTCCCTTTAAGGTAAAGGATACCACCAATTGCTCATCTTACATTATCCATAAACCTACCCAACACTTTTCTGTCAAACCACCCTCTACCAGAGAAGTATGTCTAAACCTTTAGTCTAAACTAAACCTTGAACGATTACAAGTTGGGCAACTGTTAAAGCTATTACAAATTACTTTTCTGATCAAATGCAGTTCCATCAGCCATGTACAGGTTTACAGCACACAAACATAAACTGCATACTAATACATCTCTGAAGTCATTGTTAGCTGCTATTTATTTTACAGTGTAAGTCAGATACGTATGTGGTGTCCTTTTTCATTACCCAAATGTGGTTCCAAAGTAAGCTACATGCATAGCTAAATTGTTGCTGGACATGGATAATAAGAACATAATAACCAGTGAATACTGTCTTGTTGTTGCCAGCAACAGCTCATGCTTGTTGTGTTTGACAAGCAAACAATCCACAGTCTTTCATATTGGCTTTCACAGCCTGTGAGCATCATCACATGAAATAATTACCGTCGTGCACACCTACAGTGTGCGCTCCAAAGTGCACATACACACTGTGTGCGTATGCATACTGAGAGGCGACATGTGTATCATGCACACAAGACAACAGAGATACAGGTTTAGTTATTTGTGTCCTTCTGTGAGGGTGCAATGTGTTGCCAACTGTCTGAATGTTTGATTACTCCAATGAAATATGTCTGAAAAACTGATTATGTGGCATCAGAGTGAAACTCATTATGAATTATGGATGAATTTCACTCTTGTAGATGAAATTCTGCCGTGTGAGTTCAGTGAGAATAACACTGTTTACCGAGATGGAGGATCCTTGGGTTGTCTTTCTGTCATACTTAAAGCATTGCAATGATTTCATTATCTACATAACTTCAGTATTACTGTTTAATTAACACTGATGTGTCAGCTAAAGTCACAATGGAAACACCGTGATGAGTTCATGCTGGATTTGTGATGCTGTCAGTCACACATGACAACTGAAGTGGAAAATATATCTGTCAATTAACTCCACTTATTACAATAATTTCTATACAAAATAAAGCAACATCCTGCTCGAGCTACTCTTTAAATTATAACGACTTCAGCAACATTCACACTGACAGAAGGACGCAGCTTCTCCTGCTCAGCGAGTGTGTCCCGCAGAGCATACAGTGCATGTTACAGCATGCATTAAGTATGAGTTTCTCAACTGTGAACCAATGTTCCAACAAAATGAAATTAGTAATTTATAGCAACATGCAACCTCCCACTCACGCGCTCCTCTGACTCAACGGTATGATCGCCCTGCTTGGTTGACTGGTCTCACACTATACTCATCTCACACAGTGGTGCTTAATGGGCAGCTTTTCCTGGCTCAATTTCTGAGGCGTGGTTCAGAGTACTAGATGTAGCTTACTCTTGAATAATTTAACTGATAATTTAAAGGAAGATTAGAGACACTCCAGCACTAAGTTACAATTTTAAATAAACCCCTAAAGGGCAGGTTGAACTTTAGTTTAAAGGAGCAGTGTTCAGGATTTAGTGGCGTTTTTCTGTAGAGGATTGCAGATTGCAAAGTGTGCCAAGCATGAAATCCTCGTTAGGATCCCCGTTCATTATTCAGTAGGTTTTTACTGGGAGCCAAATGAAACAGAAATGAACCAGGTAATTTAAACCAGCAAAACCAGTTTCACGTTAAAAAAAAAAAAGAGTGTTTTTCCAATGCTGTTCAGGTCGTTGGGGTGGAGCTGACTAACTGACACAAAATGTGGATGGCCCTATCTAGAGCCAGTGTTTGGTTTGACTTTTCTCAGTTACTGTAGGAACTTGGCAGATTCCTTGGATGAGGACCTGCTTTGTATATAAACAGCTCATTCTAAGGTAACAAAAACACAGGTGATTATACACCATGAAAACATACTTTTTATATTATATTCCATTCTCTTATGAAATCCCTCTAAATCCTGCACACTGGACCTTTAATGCTTTCTGTCAGTGAAGAGCTGACACACACTGATTACTTGGGTGAGTTCAGTAAAGCCAACAAGCACCACCAGCCAAGCTTTTTTTTTTCTTTTTAAAGATATTTTTGGGGGCATTTTCGCCTTTAATTGATAGGACAGGCAAGCGTGAGGGGGGGGAGAGAGAGGGGGAGTGACATGCAGCGAGGGGCCACAGGCCGGAGTCAAACCCAGGCAGCCTTGTACATGGGGCGCCTGCTCTACCACTAAGCCACCGACGCACCCACCAGCCAAGCTTTTTATTGGCAATAGCAATCCATTCAGCATTTGATGACATTGGTCTCTCATACCACTTAAGCATGAAGCAGTGAAGGTGTATACCTTCTCTCTAAGTGCTTAGCTGACTGTTTCCCTTGAGAATTTTATTCATATTCAAGTATAATACTTTTGTGTGTGTGAAAAATGAATGTCACTATGTTTGTCATACTTGCAAAGTGTTGAATGCATCCGCTAAATGTTCTGTTATTTCATATCTGCTCACATCAATGACAGTATTGTTCAGATTGTGTAGGATGACATGTGATTCCTCACTTATTGTGATTTGATGTATTTTATGCTTTAAAAGGTCCCTGGGTCTTATTTATAAACCAGTGCATAGGATCCATTCTAAAAGTGAATGTGCGGACAAAAGCCAAAAAATGATGTGCGCCAAAAGAACATTATGATTTATAAAACCATGCATACACCTGCTAGTGCAACATTTCCTTTTATAAATCCTAAATTGGCTTTGAATTGTTCACTTGTAGATCTAACTGATATATATATTTGCCCTCTACACACATACACTCAACCATAAATGGTCAGCGCAAACCCTTTATGAATGTTAATGCATAGACTGCCGAAGTCACGCCCCTTCCGGTGAAGCTCCTGGGACCTTAGATCGGAAAAAATATGAATGGCAGTGAATGAGGAGAGAATTATTATCTTTTGGTCCCGTTTGAGTTGTGACATGAAATCCAAATATGTTGTTAATGAATTAAAAACATAGATTTTAAGGTCAAGAAAGTCATACTTTGTGGTAAAACTGTTGAGATATAAGCTTTTGAAATAATGTAATTAAAAAACTACACAGGAGGCGGTCGCGTATGTGACGTCATAGCTTTCGCTCGAGGCACAACAGCGGACGAAATCGATTTAAATTGCCAGGCTCAGATCAATCATCCACCAGTGAAAATAGGTGAGTCTTCAGTAGTGACTTAGAGGTTTCTAATGTTGGAGCACTTTTTATTTGTATAGGTAAGCTGCTCCACAGCTTAGAGGCAGACACTGCAAAGTCACAGCCGCTGCTGTTGTTGTGTCTGCTTCTGGGAACATTTAGGAACGTCTGATTGGTCGACCTCAGTGCTCTAAATGGAGTATGAAGATACAGTAGTTCTGTTATGATAAGGCAGCGTCAGACTGCGGTTGATCACAAGTGTCAGGGTGTGAATGTGATGGTGAGACAGGGCTGATGAAATCATTCGCGGAATTCGATGTGAGATTTGAGTTTGCTTAATTTTTCCAACTGAAAGGTGCTTATGGGAAAATTATGGCTCACTGGCATGAATAACACTGATACTGAACGTCTATGATAAAGTGGATCTATAAGTAACGTGATATGAGGCCAAATGAAATGTGTGACAGACATCATTAAACATATGGTAATGCCTTTTACACTTAGTCTGGCTTCAGTTCATCACCTCACCATCTGTGCTGCCATTTTTTCTTACTCCAAAATGTTCATACGCACAGGTCAGAGTTTCCCTCCAGGTGTGCACATTCACTGGTCAAGTTTGTTTCTATAGATCACAGCCTTTGGGAAGTGGCGTACACGTCTTTCAGGCCTTGTTTTGTGGGTATGCAGTGGTTATAAATGAGAGTATTTATGTGGAACCACATAACTATGTGCACATTGCCTGTGGTGTTTAAGTTGGTGGAGTGACAAGGCGAGAAAGTCAAGTGTTACATTACATCTGCTGTCAGTGCTGTGGTCTAATTTTGGTGGTAGTCAAGTTGTCACGAGGAAGCTGTTCCTGCACTTTTCATTTACGCACAAGCCCACAGTACTTAACAGCAGTAACTAATTAGAGTTTAAAGGAAATGGCCACTTTAGAATGAAAATACCGACAGTACTTACTGACCCTCATGCCGACAAGAAGTCCAGTGTAGTTTTTTAATCCACAAAACTCATTCAGTGTATCGGAGGATAACAGCGAGCCAGATTTTTCCATACACACTTGAAGTGCATGGAACCTACATCCAAAATCATTTTGAAAATGTAATAAAACTTTGCTAATGCATTTCAAAACGTCAGAACGGCTCGTCCGTCGTAATCCAAGTGCCTTGAAGCCGCGGCATGCAAAACTGACTTGAAAAGACATCATTTACTCTGCCTGCAGCTCATAAGACTCGAGAGAACAAGAACATCTCTGAATGTTCTCGAGTCTTGCGCGAGTTGCCATGTAGACACAGCACACCTGCAGGGCAGGCTAACTGATCACAGTGAAAAATGAAAAAGTGAAGTAAATTACTTTTCAAGTCAGTTTTGCATGCCATGGCTTCAGGGCTCTTGGATTACGACAGGTGAGCCATTCTGACATTTTTAAAATGCATTTTAAATGTTTTATTACATTTTCAAAATGTGGGTTCCATGCACTTCAAGTGTAGCTGTTATTCCGGCTAGCTGTTATCCTCCGATACCCTGAACGAGTTTTGTGAATCAAAAAAATTACACTGGACTTCTTGTCGGCATGAGGGTCAGTAAGTACTGTCTGTATTTTCATTCTAAAGTGGCCATTTCTTTTATCTAACCAGTGGTACACAGGTGGCAGCAGGCTGTCAGACTGCTCATTTTGGCAGTAGTTTGAGTTTTGCCAGGGACTTTTTTTTATTCTCATGCCTGCTCCTGCTACAAGACTCTTGTCATGGCAATTTATTCAGAAAATTTGATTCAGCCATTGAATGGTTGTTGGTAAAATGTACAAATATCAAAAACTTCCACTTTGAGACAGGACATGAACTCAGTCCAAGTCCAAGCCTTTGCACACACCCCTACCTCCTGGTCACATTGGTCACATCACGTCTTCTGTCCACTCTCTGAAGACCCCCCCCCACACACACACACACACACAGGTTAAGCTGTACATGAATATAATTTGCTGGCCTCGTGTTTTTTAAATGCTTCTACTCTTCTATTTGTAGTCCCCAAATTTCAGCTAATGATGGTCCTTTAAACACTGTGGTACATATTAGGCTGCATTTCTAATACATATTCTCACTAATGAGGATTAACACAGGTGTTTGAAATAAATCTCACTTTAGGTTCTACAGTCAACAGCAAAATAAGCCATAAAGGCCTAACACATCCATAGTCAACTCACAGAGGAGTCTTTACTCTGATAAGACCTCCTCTCAGGACTGTGAGAGCCTGTACAGTCTGTGCTCGGCTGACATCTCCTTCTCTCCCTTTTTACTTTTGTTGCACTTGTTGGCCTGAGACGACTTTCAACCACCACTTTTCTTATTACGGTGGTCTCGCACAATTCCCAGCATAGCTCCACGCATCCTTACCCTGAGGTTTAATCAGAGTAACTGAGAGCACCTGTGTGAGTGGAGCAATACATCAAGACATGTCTCAAACAAGTCAAGTATGCAGATATTTCCGTAGTCTTAAAATGGAGTATTAAAGAAATGATGACAGAATTTCCTCGATCCACTCATGACCATTGCGTCTTTGAGTAATGAGTATGTGCCAGAAACACTAACAATGGCAGTCTAGCGGTTTGCTAATGACTATTTTACACTTAAACTTAGTGCTGCTGCACCACTTTGCGGATGAACCAGCCCTCCGCTGCACCCAATGTTTTTGGTGAAGCTCAGCATCCGCAGTTTAAAGTCCGCCAGAAATGACAGTTTGGGATCAGACCTTGTTGAACCAACAGATGGTGGGACACTTTCCAAAGTGGGATTGTTGTCTATGAGGAGTGGAGGGAAAACTTGGCATGTCCAGAGCATCACTCGCATCCTTCAGTGAGCTCCATCATCCTTCCATTGAACAGGAATCGACAGTGATTCCATCTCCAGTAGGTGTTTTGGAAACGGTAACATTAACCAACACACTTTACTACCTTTGTGACATGTGGACGGATTTTTTTTTTTTAAAACTGTTTTTAAAAATATCTGCACATATGGGCCTAATGCTTCCTCCTAGTTAAATCTCCATGCTCAGTGACACCAGCTCAATTATTTTGTGTAGGATCACATTAAATACAGTCAAAAGAAATGTAAAGAAGGAAAAATGAAACTGCCGTCAAGAGGAACAGATACAGAAAGAGCCTTCAGCACACATTGTCCTCATGAAAACTATTCAAACAGAGCAAAACTAATACAAACTGCCCACACTTCATGTATTTAAAACTGTCAGTTAATGTGTCAGCTCTTTTTGATGGCAGTAAAAACTATACAAAGAGGGACCCACACAGGCCAATCACAAATGTTTACAAGACTTGAAAACTGAAGCTGCACATTTAGTATTACTTTCTGAGGGACGAGCGATAAAGGAGTCGCTATCTGCTGTGTTTATTGAGCTTGCAAAACTCACACTCAAACAGATTTGGCCATTTTGCTGTATGGACAAGGTTGAACGTCGAGTGCTTGCAGCTGTGGTTTTTGCTAAGCCTATTTAAAGTGTAGATGTTATTACTCAGCTTTAAAACTTTGTCGTGTGTGTGCTCGGGTGTGTGCGTAGATACAATTTGGCAAGTCTGAGATTAACAGCCGTGCTGATTAAGGTGCTGTCACTCGAAACTTGGTGCCATGTTTGCACATTTGTCATCAATTATGAAAGATGTTTTTATGTAACTTTTTTTAAATCGTGTGTATATCAAGGTGAACTGTTAGAGTTAGAGTCACAGCTTTAATGGGTGTGCATGTCCTGCCATAACCACTACTGTGACTATTTTAGGGATTAAAATGTTTCTTTAAAGCTGCACACTGGATCAAATGGCCTGTGTGTAAAGTGAAAAGGGTGGCCTATGTGGTGACAAACCCACACAGGGAATTATCACCAAACCATGCAGTTCCCCTCAGTCGATTTTTGGTCCTCGATTTGGTTTTCTGACCCGCGAACTCTGACCTCATCAACCTGCCAGCAGGAAGCTGTATTCAGCAAACAACTCTAATTAACCAACTTGCCCAGCACTAAACCGCAGACAAAATTAGCAACTAGCTGGTGCAACACAGCAATACATTTAGTGTGACAGATATTTCTCTGAGGAGTTGGTGGAAAGCAAAACAGGACTAACAAAAGACAGATACACAACTCCGAATGAATGCTAATGTTGCTCCAGTCTGCTGGATGTGTAAATAGGCCCCATCATGCCAACACTTTTGCAACAACTACTTTACAAGGTAATAGCCTATGATTTGTTGGGTTCACACTCCACGACATCAGAGTAGGTCAGAGATCATGCCGTGTCTTAGCCAACAGACATGACGGACTACACGTTGGTCCACACCAATCATCCCCGGTCGTTTTTCACTATCTGTGTGATGTCATCATGTGATGTTATTCTTGTCCTATTTTTAGTACTATTACTGTTACTTCAGTCACTGTGGCTGTTCACGTGCCAGCTAAAATGTTGTTGTAGTAACGTAGAAAGCGCCACCAGATGGCAGAAGCTACATTTGAAGTATTACATGCATAACTATGCAAGTCAATTAATTCCTGCAAGTTCCTGCAAATGTTTCACAATAAAAGCCTGTTTAGAAAATGAAGGGATTTTCTCAACCAAAGTTATAATGAGCTCTAATTTTGAAACAGATACAGGAAGTGTTGAGTTTGAAATGACGGTGCGATGCATAAACTTTATCAAGGCAAACGGGAGCAGATTATAAGTAAAAATATGAATATACAGAGGGAATAATAAATAACTAGTTTCTAATGTAGTCTGTCTCAAATGTGAAGCTGGTTTTATCTTAACTCCTTTATATCCTCCATTATGATGAAATAACATTCTTTGCTAGCTTGATGCTAATGGCAGTATAAACCGGGTTGATAAAGTGCCTCTGCTTGTTCATCTTTCCTTTTTACTCTGTTGTGGTAACATCCCTAAAGGAAATATCAAAAAGGCTGGGGTGTTGTTGTCATACAATTGTTCACTTCAGTAGGTCGCTCTGTGTTCCTTTTGGTCAAAGTGACAGCTGTAACGGGAGAAATCATAAACGACAAGAAGAAAATCAAACATGCTAGACTTTCTGTCGGGATGTCGTGAGGCATCCCAGACGTGGCGTTGGTTGTCTACTGTGACACACTACACAAGATAAAATGACGGAATATCACATACGACACTCAATGTCGTTCACGTTCCAAGCCAACACTGTACGATGCTGTGTCAGGCTATAATCGTGCTGAAATCGTGCAGCGTGAGCCTGTCAATAGATATTGTGATTTCAGTTTGTTCTCTGCACCAAAGTGGCCACTAAAAAATTCAATTAATGCAGCTTTAAATGAATGACTTGACATTTTTGGGAATACCCTATTTTACTTTCTTGCCAAACTTTAAATTAGGTCAAAATGCTCAATACCACTTTCGTACCTGTCTGGATAATATATGACTAATAAAGTATGCAGCCAGTTAGCGCAACTGGTAAACAGCTAGCCTGGGCTTGTGCTAGACAATCTGCCTTCACCTCTAGCTCACTGTTATATTCTATCTTGTTATACAAAATTAAAGTTTAAATTAAATATGTACCAAAATATATCTTGGCCAGGCAACTATGCTAAAATCTTTTTGTGACCATGAAGTTGCCAGACTACCAGTAGTTTGCCTGCAATTTACCACATAGATATGTGGTATCAGAATGCTAATTAGCATACTTACTTAAATATCAAACTATTGCTTTGAATTTATGGCAATGAGGATTTAATTCATATCACTTTGTACCTCTCTCAGTGAGAAATATTTCATGTTACTCAACTTGTGTGCAGCAAGGGATTGTATCATCTATTCCTAAACTGAACTGTCTTGATACATAAGTACATTTCCTTGTTTGAGCACTTGACCAGGCAACCTTTACTTTACTGGTTTTGCCGTTTTTACTAGTGAAAAGAGTATACGGTTATTTTCCACTAATATTATGAATACATGTGTACAAAGCAAAGAAGAGGAAAATGAAAAAAGGTTAATAGCCATGTCTGATATTGCTCATTAAATCAATTCAGATTTTTAATAAGCACTCAAACCATTTCATCACTTTGTTGGAGTCAGGGTGGCCTTGATATTAAATTGATATCCGCTCGCCTTACACAGTCGAATAAATCTGGCATTTACTGCCCGTGTGCTAATTTGTTATGGTCCAGGTCATTCTGTTGGCCACTTACTGTCAGGGATAAGATGCGGTGGTGCCATATATTTTTTGGTGAAGGAAGAAGCAAAAACTAAATATAATGGACTGTACGCCTTCATATTATTTGCAGCACTGTTAAATATTTAACAATGTCTGTCAGCAGGGTATAATAATGGTCCACTTTTTTTTATAATTTGCCCAGTTAAAATTTGCCTTCATTTAGCTTTCTGTCCATCATTTAGCTTTCTGTCCATAGTATAAGTATTATAACAATCTAGCAAGTGTTGCTTTGTCAATGAAACTATTAGTTCACAACCTTTTTCCAATTTGAACAGAAGACTTAAATAAAACAATAACCTGTGAAAACATTATAGTAAAATGTTTTATGATTATGCCTGACCCGTACATTATGTGTAGTGTTATCTCACTCTCTGTGAGAGAGGAAAGGCTATGTGAGATGGAGAGCCTTCCACTTGCTGGGCTTGTTTATAGAAGCTTTGGTTACGGGGCGGCGGTAGCGTAGTGGTTAGTGCCAGAGCCCCATGTGTAGAGGTGATGCCTCACTGCAGCAGTCACAGGTTCAACTCTGGCTTGCAACCCTTTGCTGCATGTCAACCCCCACTCTCTCTCTCTCTCACACACACCCCATTTCACTCTGTCCTGTTCAATAAAGGCAAAAAGCCTTGGTTAGCTTTGGTTACTGCAAACACCAGGAGAAGCACAGAGGCAGGCCTAAGGAGGAGCCTAGGGGACTCATTTATAAAACAGTGCATAGGATCCATACTGAAAATGTATGTACGGACAAAAGCTGAAAATGGCATTAGCCAAAAATGTTCAACAATTTCTGTGATCAGGCTTTCACCTCACCATCTGCATTGCCAGGTTCCCGTCTCCAAAATGTTTGTTAGCATGGATCAAAGGTTCACCCATCAAGTCTGGTTTACAAGTTTTGTGTGGGAAGGGGAGCACATCTCTTTCAGATCTTATTTTGTGCAAATGCAATGGTTTTAAATATGACCACCAAATGCAAGAAGATGAAGGGGCAAGTTTCCTGTCACCAAAGAAGCTTTATGAGTTAACAGAGCGGCACAAAGCACTAGTGTGGACTCCACCTCCCCCACCCACTGGTAGTAGGCAGATTTTTAAAACAGCACCTGAGAAACTAGGCAGCCAATTGCCCAAATGCATAGGTTTTGAATAGCAAGTCACGGGGTTAAATGTTGAAGTTCTACTATCAACTCCCACCTCTTTCAGCAGTCAAGGAGACCTTGGTCGCAGACCCAGTGAAGGCCCAGTTTTTTTCAAAGGAGAGCCACACATCTGGGCAAAAAGGCCATCAATAGTACACCCACATACACAGAGCGATGGGTTTTACCCAACATAAAGACAACTCTTTCATGCTGTCACAGCCCCTTTAGGTGTCTGTCAGGGCCTGTGCTGTGTACTCCTCTCTCTCTCTCTCTCTCTCTCTCTCTCTCTCTCTCTCTCTCTCTCTCTCTCTCTCTCTCTCCAGAGATCCTTGGCTGATTGGAGCATGGGGCTCTGATTAGAGCAACTCGGGGTTCTGGGATGTGGTGATTAGAGCCCTGTCTCATCCCAATTTGGTGTGGTTCACTCTCCCTGAGGACCTGTTGGCTTTACCTTTTTTTTCTTTAAGCTTCACATCATACAACACTCTCGCAGTACATTTTTCTATATCATCTATCTATTATACATATACTGGACCTAAGAAGATTGAAAGTGTATCTAAAAGTTTTCACATTTCACATGCTTTGTACGATCGATGTCCATCAGATCATCACTCCACAACAGCGTTTCATCAACACAGACCTCCTGTACACCTACTTCCACATTCTTTTCACTTAGGAGACAGAAATTTCCTTTGCTTTGCGTTTCAAGGTCAAGCCTACCAGTATGCCATCCTTCTGTTTGGCCTGTCCCCAGCTCCTTGCAGCATTACAAGAAACATCTTAGGGGTGTAAAGATTCTACCTGCTATGTTGTGTCCTCTTGTTCCAGGATCTGGAACAGAGGATATACAGGGTCCTTGATTATATCGAGGCACTAAGCATATCCATGAATTGGGAAAAGAGCTTGTTTCATCCAACACAGCAGACCAACATTATCAGACTATCTCTGGATCTCGTCTCAGCGCTAACTCACCCAACTGTGGACCGCGTAAAGAGGATTAAATGCGTATTTAAGTCTTACATCCTTGGGCAAGTTTGACATGGCTAAGGCTACTAGGGATGCTAACTGCAGCTATGGCAATCATGACCCTAGAGCTGCTGTATTTACACCCCCTGAGGACCTAGTACAAAAGCCTCCACATGGACCCTGGTTTACACAGCTGGGTCATGGTCAGAGTGTCTCACAAGTGCATTGTTCATCTCCATCAACAGAAGACTTAATTTTTGCTGCATGGTGTTCCTCTTGGCTCAGCCCCAGCAAGGTGAGAGACAACAGGGTGACAACAAATGCCTCACTAAATAGTAGGGGGGGTGGTATGGCAGAGGAGGTCAGTAGAGGGGATATGGAGCCCTCAGTGGAGAAGACATCCTAGAACTCTGGACTGTCTACTTGGCACTGAGGCACTTCTTGCCCTTGAAAAAGGGCAAGAAGTGCCTCAGTGCCTCAGTGTTCACTTGGACATCAAGAAGAGACCGTATCCCGAAGGGAAGACCAGAGGCTGTGGAAAGTGGCCCATCCACAATTGGCCTTCTTGAAAGAAACACATCTCCCGGGCAGAACAAATTCAGTTGCAGATTACCCCTCATGCCAGAGGCTGACCCCTCTGGAAATGTAGGTTGCATGGGATGTATATTATTGCCAACACCTAGCCAAGGAGTCTTTATACATTCCTACTGATCCCCCTTAATAGCACTCACACTTCACAAGGCCTTTCTAGTAGCCCCCTGTTGGATGGGGATTCTTGTAACCTTATAGTAAGGACCTCCTGTCCCAGCTGGACAGAAATGTTTGGCATCCATATCCAAGCCTCCATCAGCTCTAGGTATGGCCACTGAGGGGGATTAGTCACTCCTAGCTGACCTTGAGCTGTCAATTTTTGAGACCTAGCAAAGTGCAAGGGCTCCCTCCACAAGGATGGTGTACAGCAACTGTTGAGCTGTGTCTTCTTCAAGGTGCGAGGGGAAGGGGATAACCCAATCTTACGCCCTCACAGGACGTATTGTGATAATTGCAGTATCTTTTTGAAGCCGGCTGGGCTGCTTCAGTCTTAGAGGTTCATGTGGCAGTAACGCAGTGGAAGGTCAGTTGAGGCACAGTACACAGTTACAGTGTTTGTGCAGTACCCCAGGGTCCTGCAGGCCTTGAGCAAGTCACCCTTCGAGCTCATGACAGAGGTGACCCTGAGAAATATGTTTATGAAAACTGCTCTTCTTCTGGCAGTTATGACAGGTCAAGAGCATGAGTGAACTACAATATGTGCCTTTGATGGAAGACAGGCAGTTCTTGGGGGATATTGTTACCACATTTTTCTTGTCTACCAAAGGTCTTGTTGTGTTATCAGGCCATAGAGCCGGAGGCATATCATTCTCCCCTGTTTAGATAAAAGCTATACAAATAAGGGCTAACTTGTTTTGGCCAGTTTGGGCATTGCACCTGCATGTTGGGGCAACACAAAGATTTAGGTGCCTGGATCAGTTGTCTGCTACAGCGGTTTACTGTCTAATTAAATGCTATCTCACTGGGTTACCAAGACAATCAAAGAGGCAAACCTGGCCCCACAGACTGCAATGAGGGGGTACCACTATCTGAGATCTGTGCGACAGTGTCCTGGACAGCACCTTCTAAAGGTTTTATCACCTTAAATTTGACTTCTGGATCCACACAGGCATCAGCTATTCTACCAATGGCATCTTCAATTGTCCAGTGGGCAGGTCGCTGTTTCCATGTGACACTGCTAGTATGAATCATCCACTTTGTTTACTGCCACTTGCAGTCACAAAGGAATGAAAGAGAATGGAGGTTACAAATGTAACTGGGATTCTGTGAGTTATGCCGATCTCTCTGACCCCCTTTTTCTGTACCCGTTGCATTACATATAATGCAATGGATACAATTATAGCTATAAAAAAACAACAACTTTGTTTTGTTTGGTCTAACATATAACTAAACACATATATCCATGGTACAGCAGACAGGAATTATATTTTACTTTCTTTTGAGTCTAGCTCCGTCCATTATCTCCTTGTTCTTTAAAATTTCAGACTTACAGTGGTTCATGAAAATGCTTGATGAAAAAATGATGTTAATGCAATCCCAATAGGAGCCCGCCTTGTGCAGGCAGACACAGAGCAGCGATCTCAAGGTGACCCCACAAGACTCCCATAAATGTTTTATCAAGGCCTGCACAGAGCTGAGGTCCCTGTCACAAGGGATCGTCTCAGTGGGTCACGCATGGCTCTCACGGAAGGGAAGTGTTGTTCCGCTCACATGTCAGTATACACATGCTAATATCCACTCTGACATGTTCTTCCAGACAGCAACTAACAACACGAGGGGAATTTTTAATAAACAGCTTCATGGAATTTAATGAGAGCTAGATGAATGGTGTCAATGATGATAAGTGAAACATTTTATTGGTCTTGTGAACTGCTTGTAGTTGTTTTTTGATTTCATTACATGCCTCAGTTCTTCCATAAAGGCTTCACCCACTATTGAGCACAGTCCAGAGCAAAGGATTTCAGCAGCTCTCCATATCAAACCAGAAAAGAATTGCCTTTGGCATTTCTAAGTGATGCATGACTTCTCTTGTATTTCTGTCTCTTCTTTTAATCTGTGAAAATCAGAGACTGTCAGTCAGCATTTAGTAACCCCCCCCCGACATGACCAGAAAATGTCAAATTAGCTAAAAGAAAATAAAAGATAAACTCAGCAAAAGGAGTTCATAAGTTCACGGTAATCTTGGTATCTTGAGAAACTACCATGGGGTACATAAGAGAACTTAAACTAATAGCAATGGTGCATGATTATTTGTAGATGGCATTGTTAAATTGTTTTAATCATTTTTTCCTACATTGATACAAAGAAGAATTATATTTGACTCGACGATCCCAAATAAAGGTCCGCTTACTGGCTCTTTCCAGAACTTTTAACAGTGGGTCAGGGGTGCATGTAAGCTGTTGACACAAACATTTAGGTGCATTACCGCCGCCCTCTGGAATGGAACAGAACCAACCCTTATTTTCATGCTATTCGGAAAAACCAAGAGGTGTTGCAATCAGATTTATGATTTGGCCAAAGGAGACATATATGTGGCTAAATGCAAATGAAAATGTATGAAATCAATTTATCCATAAAGTTTTGTATGATACCCTATGACAATGTACACATAACTGTTAGTGTGATATTCTCAGAATATCTATGAATATCATACTACTACTCCGCTAATGATGTTACATATTATGTAACGTAAAGAATATGGAGGTCAGGATTAGACAAGTAAAGTTATTGTGGTTAGGTTTAGGGAAAAAAAAAACATGTAATAAAAAAGCAGTGATGATGTACCCTATGAGGTACATCATCACATGGTTTTGAACACTGGTTTCCTGGGGTAAAGTCCATCTATCACCTCAACCTGTCTCCTTACGAGGACGACTTCCTTCTTTACTCCCAGCAGCTCATTGGTCAAGTGGTTACAGCCTTCCTAAATATGTAGATTATACACAAATTGCTGGCTCATGATTGTGTCAGATATGCACAAATTTTCGTGAACACCTAAAATGTCAATTCTACTGGAGTCATTTCCTGTCTGCATTGGAATAATGCATGAATGCATTTATAACAGGTACAGCTCACTTGTCCACAGATCCATTAGCAAACTATCGACTGACAAAGACTAACAGACACAATTTAAAGTTCTGGAAAACGATGCTAAGCGGAACTTCAGTTTGGATTGAACTTTCTTTGTTAATCATAAGTGCTGTATCGTAGGCAACTGGACTTGCTTGCGTTTCTTGAAGACGTTTCGCCTCTCATCCAAGAAGCTTCTTCAGTTCTTCTCTTGGATGAGAGGCAAAACGTCTTCAAGAAACGCAAGCAAGACCAGTTGCCCACGATACAGCACTTGCAATTACCGTGACCTGGATGAGTGAGAATCTTCACCGACAACGTTCTTTGTTAAAACTGTGACACCAGATAATTTGGGTAGCCGGACCATTCCTTCTGAGTTGAGCAGTGTAGAGTGGTCCAGTACAAACTCTGCTTGAGCTTGGACAGCACAAAAAGCAGTTGGTTGGACTATTAAGCCACACTGACAGCGTTCATTTCCAAAACAGTGTCATGAGGGAATGTTGCGAAGCTAAAGCAGCATACAAAGCCTGAGAATTAGTACAAGCATCACATAACACGCCTTTGCCATAATTAAAGATAGATGAGCACATTTTTTGTTCTGACCAGTGGATTATAGAGTACATCTACTGCAATCCCTCACTGCTGCTCGCAGGACGAACAACTTTGTTTTTGTTGTACAAACTTTACTCATCTAAAACATGAATGGGAAATGTTTCATCACCCCCTCCAAGCAAAGTCTGCAACATGAGGGCAAGTAATCGATTTGTATTGATGTCAATGCAAAATATGTTAGTCATATGCCATCTTTTTTCCAAAGCTCATATTTCAGGAGCAGGCAAATTCCCACAGTCCTGAGAGCTGCTTCACAGGCATTTAATTGATTGTTTGTTTGGGGGGGTCGTTTTCTTCTTGAGTTTTACAAAAAAAAACTAAATTACTTTTGGAGAAGTCAGAGTAACAGCACAGAATGAAAGACGGTTTTGGTTTACTTTATCATTTATGTGTTTCCTCTGTTTACTTATTGTTTCAGCTCAATCTGATAGCATTGTCTGTACCACAAAACCAACCTGAGTTGCCTATAAATAACCAGATAAAAATAAGCAGACAGCAGTGTCTTTGTTAGTCTGAGACAGTGCATATGTTCAGGAGACAGCACCAGTCAAATCGGTAGCATTTTGAAATGCCACATTGTTTTGATATGTCTCCTGAACAGAAAAAAAAGACTGCATGACAGTCTGGATAGGTCCAGCAACACTTACCTTTTCAAACGCTTGACTGGAAGACGTTTCGAAGAACATCCTGCTTGATTCTGGCAGGTGGAACAAGGGAAATAAAGAACAAAGAAATACACTCTGAATACTCCATTTATCACCTGCAGGCAGGGCCTTATCTTAATGCTGCCTTTTGGCCTTAATGTGGTCCGCTTCACTCCGAGACGCACGCAAGTGCTTATCCACAGTGGGGATATCATGCAGCATCATCTGCAGCTATTTCCAGCTGGATCCAAGTCAAGAAGTCTGAACGACAGCACCGTGTAGGGCCACTTTACAACAAATATTCTAATGGTTTTGCCTTTGAAGAGAGTCACAATAGTATCAGAAGGCATTCATCTGCATGGTAATGAAGTGTTTGACACATCATTTTGAGGCTGGGGAGTTATAAATGATCAGAATGTGTCAGAATATGGAAAAACAGGCCCAGATCTGACAAGCAGAGACATCCAAGGTGAGTCTTGTACTGTCTTACTTTTTATGATCATTATGATGAGTGATTGGATTCAATGAGTATGAAGCATGAAACCAAAATATTAATTAGCATAATGCTTAGCATAATACCAAGAGATATCCTTGATAGTAAAAAAAAATAAAAATAAAAAAGAAAATCCTAAAATACTGATGAGTTAAATTTGGCTTTTAAAATGTCCATTCCTCAGGAAGGATAAGACTCACTTATTACCTGCCTTTTGGCCGTATGGAAGGTATAATTTCGTTTAATCCTGTTAAATCCGGATTATGTGTTTACATTAAAATGTAATACCTGAGTGTCTAAAGCTTTTGCCATACATAAGTCAATTAATAGAAAAGCCCTAACTACAGATTAAAGGAGGGATATTCTATGCACCACTAATGATTTTTTATTATGGAAGTAAACCAGGATTCTGGGCCAGATTAGTAGGAAAACATTCCTCTGGTGCGACATTTACAAGTATTGACAAAATCCCCACTTCACTTGAGTGACCAGGTTTAAGACTGAATTGTGTCTCCATGTAAACTACTGTGAACCCAAAGTGATTAGCCATATTAAAGTAAATGTAATATATTATTTTAGAGATGGACTGTTCTGGTGTAGAGCCACATTCACAACCATAAGTAAGATCTTTTTAGCAGAGGGAGCTTTGACAAAGTTGCCAATGAACAGCGACGTGCCATTATTTGCTTCATCACTTCACTGGGACTGGATATCTGGCATGCTAGAAAACTGGAGAAGTCTGACACGACTGACAAAGAGCATCAGCCAATGAGAGGCGGGATACGTCCCACGTCAGCACGCAGGAGGACGGAAGAAATGTGAGGAGGACAAGCCGCAGGGTTGCCACTTGCCAGGTCCGCTTTTTAGCCGTGACTTTGGGCTTGTTTGTAAAGTGGAGTTGCTTATTTGGGCTTGCTCTCTAAACGTCACCTTCCTCTATATATGTCCGTCTAGTAAGTTATTTAAATGTTTGATAGTATGTCGGACTGCAGTTGCTTCTTTTGGGCTTGTTTTCATAGCCCTGGGTGTTGCTTGTGCAACAACAACAATGGCGGTGTCCACAGGATCACGGGGAATGCATTGTGTTTGGACCCAGGATAATAAAGATCCTTTATCCATGCCTTTATGATGTGTCGTCTCCAAGTTTGGTGACGTCACCACGTTATCTGGGTCTCTGTCGGCGAGGGCTCGGTGGAGCAATCTTGTGATGTGCACACACAGGTCGTAACGCAGTTGGCGAGACTCCCGCTGACAGAAACGCATGTCGCCAGGTATGAACACTCAAAAGATTACGATAGTCTCTGTGACACAAAATCATTGTTAAAATGATGTAATGTGACTAAGGCTTTACTTGAGCCTTAAATGCCTCTTCAGTGGACAGTCGAATGCAATCAGATAGTGCTTGAACACATGAAAGTACAGGTGTAAATGCACCCAGTACACATTGTGATCCTATCCCCCAACATCACCTCCAGGGGTGGTCAGATGGAGGCATTAAAGACAAGTGTTTATGCAATTTCATTTTCAATTCACTTACAATTACATTAGTGGAAATACAAAATCATGCTCGACTCTTCCAAACCATTTGTCATTTAGCAAGTTAAGCTACTAGCAAGAATGCAGCAGGAAAGCTTATGGATTTTTAAGACACTCATGGATGGGAATCGAAGCCAGGTTTCTGCTTTCAAGTGCGGTCTGGGGAAGGTATACATGTGAAACTTGGACATTCATATCACAGCCAAGCCACTTATAAAGGAATTACGAAGCAAGCCACAACCGGTCCTGGACAGAGCAATCGTATCTCAATCAAATGACTATCAATGTGAACACTAGACACTTATTGATTCAATGTGTACAATGTTATCATGTTAAATCATACCTAGATAGAATCTGGATACAAGGCACGTTCTAATGCAAAGTGTAAAGACGTAACAGTAACAGGGTGGATATGAGAGGGCTTAATGAATACATGCCTTCAGCATGTATTGGTATCTATTATTAATTAATTATGCATTTATTTGGAGATATATATGGAGATATATATGTAAAAGATGAGAAGAGAAGAACAGTATGGTGCCGTTGTCTGCTGCAGAAAATCAATGGCGCTACAGTACATGGCACGTTCTGATGCAGACCCTGAAGAAAGACAGCAATACCTCAATAAGGAGAAGGAGAGGTGGAGAGAGCACCGAAGGGACGGAAGAAAAAAGGAAGTGTCAGACCTCAGCAAAAGAGAGAAAAGAGCAGGAAAAAAAGAAAAGAATGGAGGAGAAAGCTGAGAGATAGAGCCAGGACATCCTCTCAGTCAATGACCACTCCTCCTCCAAGTCCAGACAATCCCCCAGAGCCAGATAATAGCCCACAACCGGGGCCCTCAAGGTTGGAGGAAAGCTGACGGTTTAATGCTTCGTTGATTGGGTGGAATCTGGATTTGTGCTCCAACTAAATCCATTAAAACTACTGATATGAAATAAAATGATGTAGGGACGATTTAACAGCTAAAAACAATGGCCTTCTATCCTAGAATAGGCTCTGCATGTTGCTGGACAGAGGAATTTTAGGTAGGATGCTCCAAAGCGAAATTGAACAACAAAAGGCCTTGTTAAGGAGGGAAAAGACGACAAAAGACAAAACTATTTAAAGTCTACCTTTAAAGCTTAAGTTGAGTCATGTGTACATGTCTGTGTGTGCAGTCAACTAATTACACATTTTCAGGACTTCAGAGTTACATAAAGTGTGCCCCTTGATCTGTGCTGAGCTTTGCATTAGTTAGAATCTAATGCTACTTTCTATCCTTCTTACATAAACATTAATAGCAAGCATCTGGGTCACCACTATCATCAAGGAAAGCTTTACATTACACTGTAAAACTATTAATATGCTGTAAATAGAAGGTTTTTCAACTAAAAAATGTCAGTGACCACTGCTTTAATATTTGTACTGATCAAATGTATCAATTGGTTATAAAATGAATTCAATAGGCAACAACTACAGATACTGATGACATGCGAGTATAGGATTATCTTCCAGTATTTCTTTCCCTTGTGAAGCGGTTTCATGTCTAATCCTTCATGCACTACTGCCTTAGTCTATTTCGATAGTTTTTACTCAAGTAAGTGTTCAAGTATTTATTCAGTATGAGCACTCATCCTGTGTTTGATGTGACTAAGCGGAGATGTGTTAAGCTCTAAACCTGAAGCAGTGATGCACAGAATGTTCCAAGCAGACACTCATCATGGGGTTTTTACGCAGTTGCACCTCCGTTTTGAGTATTCTCACTGAGCTGTTTGACACATTACTGATCATTAACTCATTACTCGCAACTGAATGCAAGTCACATACCAAAAACTAAGGACTTGAGTTGGCGAGAATAGATTTTAACTGGGGGGTGCAGCAGAAACAAGGTACCGCCTGGGTGTGGATGGCACAGCCTCAGGCCTCGCTACCTTAGTTGTCCAGGCTGGACCTACAGTGGGACTACAAAGGTGTGCGGCAGCCTAACGTGCTGGTACACTTTGCTCATCCTTAAATGGATCCCAGTATGGGTGACGGAATGCTGCTTGGGCTGCGTTGACTCATTACGCACACCCCAGGTTCGTCACCATCCCAAGCCCACAGTGATTGTTTTAAATACTTTTGGAAAGTAATTGTTTTACTGCTTAAAATTTTCTTTAAAGAGGCAACAGATAGGATTCTGGTTTTTTTTAGCTTGGCGCCTCCTAGCGTCAGCGGTACTGGTCGCACTGTCGCAACGACCAAATTGACGTGGGGATCAGAGATAATCAATAATATGACTTTTTAAATGAAATGAAATGTAGGCTGTAAAGCCATCAGTATACCTCTATGTATATGTAGAATGGGAAGGTGTGTGGACACTAAATAAATGAGTAAAGAGACTGAGCAACAATTTTCAGATTTATCTGAAGAAAAAACAAATAGCAATGCAAATAATTATAGCAGAATGCACAGTACCAGTACAAACAACTCACAGTACACATGCACATGTAAACAGTCCCGATTCTAGAATAAACAGTGCTCGTGACTCATCTCATGCCCAACTCCTCATAAGGACCAGCTCCAGTCCCTGATTGGCTGCAGGGGTTAAAGCAAGAAAAAAATGTTGTGCCTGAAATGTGGAGCACGGAAGATTTGTGTGCCTGAAATCTGAAATCTTTTCAGAAGCGGGGGGCTTGGTGTTGCAGTCACAAAATGAAGAAATAGAAATGTATGTGTTGCAAAAAAATTTGTTTATTATCTAAATGAACAAAAAGATTATAGCTTTAGTAGTTACTTTTCAGATTAAACTTTTATAGCATAATGAGTTTATAAATAAAGATTAAACTTTCATAGCTCCTACATCTATTTTTTGCTTTGGTGCTATTTATTTTTAGAAGCTAAATCATTTAGGCTGTTTGCAAAATTGTATCGCGCTTGATGTGAATTAAACAGGCAGTTATGTCGAAATTTCGCCTCTGGGCAAGCATGTCATCATTGAAATGGACCATTTAATGTTGTGGTGGTGACATTAAAACTTCAGCATAGAGGATTTTTATTGCAACTTTTGTTTCTGTCTAGTTTCTGTTACCTTATCTTCAAAATTACCGCTGGCTTACCGTGTAACCAATCAGAGGGGGCTGTAGGCGGGACATTGTTACAAAGCTCAGTGCAGTGGGGACTGTAAGCAGGTAGGGACACTTTGAGCCTAAATCATTTTCCCGGTTCGCACACCCCATTGTTCCGACCATATTAAACCCATTGTTCCGAAGTCCCGTTGTTCCAAAATCATCATGATGCCCTGTGGTTAAGGTCTGGTTAGGTTAGGTTTAGGCACAAAAAACACTTGGTTAGGGTCAGGAAAAGATCATGGTGTGGGTTAAAATGAAAAACAAAGTGGCAAACACATAAGCTGTGAGCCTGCTCTGCCTCAAGCCTTTCCCAGCTGACCCAGAGCCGGACACGGCGCACCATCAAGGCAGAAATACACCCGCCGGGAGCCGTTCAGCACCGCGGAGAGCTCCCCACACAACCCTGACCCCAGAGTTAATAACAGGAGGTTATGGTGTTTCATTCTCTCTTCTCTATGATGCTTGTATCTCGACCAGTAACCTACTATTGTTGCGTTGCTGATCCTCTATGGTACACAAATACAGTATAGCCTAGTAAAATCACATATCGGAACAACGGGACGTCGGACTAATGGGATATCGGACCAATGACATGGACCCATGGCTGACCGACCAATTTCACAAAACATGACGCGTTTCCTGTCGTAAAGCAGATTTTTTCCACGAAATTTCAGCCAGTGGCAGAAGCTTATTACAAAGATTGCAAAGTCACTAAGTAACCTGTGTAAACGCTGATAGTCTGATTTTACTGTGGCCACTACCCTGTGCAACCTACGTTATTTTCAAAATGATATATTTAGGAAAAGATGCTTGCCTCTTTAACATAGGAAAGAAGAGATAAGTGGTCAACTAGCATAAAATAACATGATGCCATGGACTGGTTTTCCCCCAGTGTTTTTTGGTCACCAGCCACCACTGATATGCAACTTTAGGCTTTATGAACATATCTGTGTGGACCAGTTATTCTCACAGGTGCACAGACAACAAGAACCAAAGATTTTTTTTTCTCAAGTGATAGGACATGGATGGAAGGATGTAATTTACAGAGCAGCTCTTTATTCTGTGGCAGAATAAAACATACAATATAATTTTCGTTGGACTGAAATCGTGCAATGATTTAGGCCCAGGCAATGATATGCTGTATGACAGATACCTGTATTAATCTAAATAATCATATATCCCCGTTCTGCTTTGTGTAAACTTACCTGCTGCAAAATGACTCTGTCAGGATTTCTGTATTCAAATACACAAGGATAAGTTGGCTATGACTAATCAAGATTAGACACAGCAGGAGAAATGATGAAAGAAGCACATTTTCAGAACTTATCTAAGGATTGCAGACATTTGCATAAAACATGCATTTGATTCATCATCACATTCGCGTTTCTAAATTACCTCTAAGCTGATGTCAACAACAATATCTGACATTGTGTGTTTGGCCGTATGTTGTCTGTTTGATGAAACACATGTTTATGGTAATATGGTAATTGCAGTGTGAGCTTGAAATGTCCATACATCCATCCATCCATCTATTGTCTGCAACCGCCTCTCCTATTCAGGGTTGCGGGGCGGCTGGAGCTTATCCCAGTTGACAGTGGGCAAGAGGTGGGGTACACCCTCGACAGGTGGCCAGACAATCACAGGGCTGACACACAGAGACAGACAACCATTCACACTCATTTTCATTCCTACAGGCTATTGAAAGACAACAATTCCCCTAAAATGGGATTTAGTCTATTGCAGATTTAAGTCATTTAACTGTAATAAATCATTCAGTTCATCTGGGAACTACTTTTTCTCACATTATCTAAATGATAATATGATATTTTCTATAAACCTTTTAATATCTGCCTGGTGGTCAAAAAAAGGAAAAATCCTGATATAGGGTAAATAGGAGAAGGAAAGTCTCCACAAGCCATTAACTGTTGTAAATAGAGGCATCTGCTGACTGAATCTCATATCCTATTTTACCTGGCACTGACAAAAATGTGAAATATGTTTCCCAAAGAAGAAAGCTGAAGGTGAGCACCTGCACTGTCTGTTAGAATTAATCCAAAACTTGATCATATATAACTCAAGGTCCTTTCCAATCTCCTTTACAATCTTTATGGAAAACAAAACAGCAAACCTGTGAAGAGAGAGTAGAAGAAAACCTTTTGCAGTGTCTCTCAGAATTGACTTGATAAAGAAACGAAACATTCCTTCAATTATTATGGTTTCATGGTAATATTCCACGACACCAAATCGGAAAATTGAACATTAGTTTGGACATGAAGTCTGCATTCTGTCAGTGCCATTTTTCCTCCCTTTTGATTCTCAATAAGGCATGAAGGCAATTTCTCATTTCACCTCCAAGGGCAGTAAGAAAAGATGTCCTGACACAAGGGCAACTCAATACAGATTTTACTCTACTTTTCAGACTTCTTCAGAGTCTCAAAGCCACCGACCACAAACCCTCAAAAAGTATTCTCATCTTTCACCAGTTGTGTCTGTCTGTCTATGGCTGAACATTTCTCTTGTGTTTAGCATGGGGAGGCTGGCAGAGACTCACAGGGATGAGCAGTGTTGTGTGAGATGAGCTGTTTGAGGAATCCGACAAGGAACAATGTCAGTCAGGGTAAAACTGAGACCACCAGCATGTCAAACAACCCCATGCTTAGAATTTAAATCTATGGACACAGCTCTATTGGGAACCACTCTTCTATTATCATACCTTGTAGAATATAGAGCCCCAAAACTGACAATATGTAGCTAGTAAAAGCTTATCTGACACATAAAAAAAAAAAATCTCAATACATCATTAAATACTACTGTTCATTCATTACCAGTAAGTGCTTTTACTATTCTGGGTCACAGAGGGGCTGGAGCTTATCCCAGCTGACAGTGGGCAAGAGGGCGGTACACCCTGGAGAGCTCACCAGTGTAGGGGTCAACACATTAGGCTTCACACAGAGGCACCAAAAATGTTGGGAACGTAAATTCGGGCTTCACACGGAGGCACCAAATATGTTGGGGTCAATATATTAGGTCTCACCAAGGGACACCAAATATGTAGGGATTTAACTGGCTATTGGAAATAATTAAAAATTGTTAATAATAATTAATAATTCTGTTAAATAATGTGACTTAATTAACATTAAATCACCTCATGGGCCACCATTCCCATAAAGGGAAAAATGATAGCCAGATAGCCAAATTCTAACTCGCTATATACAAGCTTGGTGTGTATATGTGTGTGTGTGTGTGTGTGTGTGTGTGTGTGTATATGTGTTCTTGTACTTGCTACATACTGAGGACCGGCGCGGGTTTTTAACCAACAAAGTGAGGTCATTTTTGGGAAGTGAGGACATTTTGGCCGGTCCTCACTTTGTTTTCACTGAAATTTCACCACAAGGTAGTAAAAGGTTGTTAACATGTTCTAAACTGGTTTTCTCAAAGGTCCTCACTTGGGGCCAAAATTGCATTTTTGGCAATTTTTTTTTGTGTGTGAATTTATTTCTCCCGCCGGAGTTTCACACAGATTTTGCTCTCCGGCTCCCGCTACAGGCGATTTCTGGTACTGCACCCACATTACTCCACAACTGCAAGGCTTGCAGTCCTCTCCTGCTCTCTTGCATTTACAGCCATAACAAATAGAATGAGCAGTTTTGTGATGATAATAAATAATAATATAAATAATAAAATTATATAAATGATTAAAAAAAAACTATTAAATGCAAATCACTATATTGTAATTGCTCTGATTATTTTTCTGTATTGTTTTTTTTCTTTTTACCCCAAAGTAAATGGTTTCTAGGGAGGCCAAGTTTACCTACATGTATGAAATTCGGTACACACGTGTCATGTCTGAACATACAAAAATATCTTTTGTAGAAAACCCTATACTGGTCAGGAAGTCAGCCATTTTGAATTTAGCAGCCATTATAGGTGTTTTGCACATGTCTAACTCCGTGACAAACATAATCTGATTTACAGAAAATTTCACATTCGATTAAAGTCCTTGCCTGGGGACATCTGCATGATGATTAAAAGTCATAGACAATGTGCCACATATTGGCAACAGGAACTAAGCTATTTCCATGAAATTTTCATGGTGTGGTCCATTGATTAAAGGTGATTCAAGGCTGTTGTCTTGCATCACACTGTGGATGCATTAAATGATGTTGACTTCATTTGAGCTGCAATGAAACTCATAAAATTTCAGATCCCTGTTGACGCAGGGGTGTGAGGGCATGATCATCAGTTTGAGAAGGTAGATTAATAATTTCAATTGATTATAAAAGGTTTTAAAACGTTAACCAAGTTAATGAAAGGAGATATATTTATACCTGAACAGTAAAACTAGTAGAACTGCAAAAATATGAATTCAGAAAATGTATAAATACATACAAGTTCTAAGATAAACTCCTCTGTGCCTGCATATGCTAGAGGCGTATCTGGTTCTTAGTTTGTAAGTAAGGAGGTGCCAGTGTTTTGATGAGTTTTGCATCTAATTTTGCAAGCCATTAATTACATCCACCTTCAGGAGCATGTAAGCACTAAAATTTAAGTTTACTGAACCTCAGATAGAAACTCACTCTATATGTTAAGTATGAGTTCACTGCATGGTGAATTAAAAAAGCCATTATCAATTGAATATTGTTCATCGTGATAAAATTTAAAATAAAAGACAATTTAATAATGGATGTTCACATATTAATGTAAATGAATGGAGATAGCAGAGTCAGTATTACATGTCTAGTTGCAAAAGGTTGTCTAGAGACCTTTTTTCAGAGCCCATTTACAGAAGTTGAGGCTATATAATAGTCAATTACTAAGCAATACCAAACCAAACCAAACCATAAGCAAATAAGCAAACCACCAAACATGAAGGCATTATGCATGAAATTTGGTTTGTCCAGTTACAAATTCCTAATATTGGTCTAATACTATTGTGAGTGATTTTATGCACATATCTCAGCAACAATGCAACGCAGAGAGCTGGTTTCAAGACAGCTGTCCTCAGTCATGACATATGTGTATCAGCATCAGCATCTTGATGAGGCATTCCTGTGGATTCCGTGGGGCTACGTCACACGGTGTGATCTTGGCAACAGATCCAAGTTCTGATAGCACCATGACACAGGAAGTTGATGAATTAAATTCACTATAAATTCACAGGAATGTCGTAGAGACCTAAAATCTTTTTCAGCTTGTTCACTGAATTGAGACGCAACTTTGCTACACCGCAATCTATGGCCTATTTTGATGTCAGTCACTCTAGTTATTTAAAAAATGAATATCTTGGACCCGCAAAGATTGCAGCTTAAGAGAAATTCTCTCCCGGCAACCTAGATTAAATAGCCTTATAAATATACTAAACTCGCTTTAAACTTCAGCTCAAATCATGGTTAAGGGCTAATTCATGACAAAGACTGGCAGAACAGAGCCAGAACCAAGAAATCTACAAAGAGTGTCGATGCACATGATAACCTGAGTCGTGTGTCCTCTCCTGCTAGCTGCAGCTCACCAGCTAATGCTAACGGAGTAGAGAACTATGGAAGAAGTGGTGAATGAGCTCATAAAACTTCAGACTCACCTGGAAGCTAAACAAACAGTTTTTTTGTTTTTTATTTATATTTTGTGAACACAAAGTAACTGAACCAGGACTAAAGAACAGAACAAACGTCTAACTAATCCATTAAGTATCCTATCAAACTACCTACTCTAAACTCTACTTACAAAACTAAACATACAGAAAATTTGAAAATGTAGTCATCCCTTGGGTAGTGGTGAGGCAGGAAGGTTTGTCTTTGTTGGTCTTGTCCAAGTCGTTCTTCATGAGCATCAGGATGAGGTACTCCTCACTGGCTGTCTGCATTGTTTACCACCCAGTTCTCACTCTCCTGGTCCAGGGATGAAGAAGGTGTTGACCCAGAAGTGGAACATTTTGTCCATCTTCTTCAGCTTTTTCTGTTTATGGAAGAACTCCACTTTGATGTCTCCACAAATAGGCAGTGGCTGAGGGAATTCAAAATAAATTTGCCTCTCCTTATGCAGGGTTGTATGTATTTATTTTCACCTTCAGTTGGTATAGCACAATGTGGGGTTAGGGGAGGGGGGTCAGGGTTAGGATAAGTGCTGAAAAACTGTCAGTGGCTAAGGGGATTCAAAGAACACTTTGTTCATTTTTGGCCACTTCTCTCATTAAGAAAGGCTCCCAGTCTTACCCGGCAACCATAAGGCCAACCTTTGACACTTGGGAAGGCCGCACGGGTCCAAAACTTGGCACCATGGTCATCTGTGGCGTCCTGATGCACATACTCGAATGTCAGCCTCCTACCTCAAAGCGTTGATGAATTATTAAAGAAAAGACAGTTTCTTGCCTTTTTTCTTTGGCCTTTGTTCATTTTTCGGCCACTTCTCTCATTAAGAAAGGCTCCCAATCTTACTTGGCAACTATTGGGCCGACCTGTGACACTTCGGAAGGCTGCAGGGGTCCAAAACTTGGCACCGTGGATAACCCTTGGGTCTCGATACGCATACTCAAATTTCAGACCCCTGGCTGAAAGTATTTATGAAAAATTCCAAAAAAGGTATTAAAATACTGTGGCCTAGAAGGCCTCATTGTGCAGATCGCTCCCAAACGGCTGACCTTTGACCTTTCTGAAGGTTGCACGGTCTGAAACTCAGCACCTTATTTGCCTGTGGCATCCTGATGCACATACTCGAAGGTCAGCCCCCTACCACAAAGTCTTGATGAATCATTAAGGAAAAGACAGTGCTTTTTTAAAAAACGTGTCTCTTTGGCCACTGTACGGTGACTTTTCACCCCAGGGGCCCCAGATTCGGAGCAGGGGATCCCCCAGAGCCACTAAGCGATAATCCAGAATGAAGGTATTAAAAAACTGTCCAGATCACCCCCATAGGGTTGACCTTTGACCTTTCCCAAGGTCCCACGGGTATGAAACTTTGCACCGTGGTCGCCTGTGATATCCTGATGCACATGCTCGAAGGTCAGCCTCTTACCTCAAAGCGTTGATGAATTATTAAAGAAAAGACAGTACTTTCTAAAGAACGCGTCTCTTTGCCCGCTGCACGGCGACCTTTGATCCCAGGGGCCCCAGATTCAGAACAGAGGATCCCCCGGAGCCACTAAACAATAATCCCGAACAAAAAAACTCCAAAGTCCTGTAGATTTTTTTTGCCTGTTTCAGAAAGTCAAAATCAGGAGCTGTCAGACTTATGCTCTCTCACACCCTTTGACCAGAGTGGAGGTTTTGGAGGAAATGTTTTTCTAAAAGTCGCAGGAGTCTGATTGTTTTATATGTTGTTCGGGGGCCCAAGACGAGCCGGTAGACGTCAGTTAGGTTCTGATCGGCCCAGTAGTTTCCGAGGGGCGGGCCTTGAAAGTTCAGCATTTTTGAACCAATTAACGTTCACCACGGCCACAAAAATGGACCGAACTACATGAAACTTGGGCTGTGGGCCTTACGTAAGACCTGTATCAGTCTACCAGAGTCCCAACCCTGTAGACACTCTGCAAAGCTAACTAGCTCTGCGGTGGTCGTATCGCAACGTGACCAAAAAATCCTAGCAGAAGGCTCTGTGGCGCACGACATACTCAAATATCAGCCCCCTACATCAGAGCATTGATGAATTATCAAATAAAAAACAGTACTTTTTAAAGAACGTGTCTCTTTGGCCACTGTGTCACGACCTTTGACCCCAGGGGCCCCAGATTCAGAACAGAGGATCCCCTGGAGCCACTAAACAATAATCCAGAACAAAAAAACCCCAAAGTCCTGTAGATTTTTTTTTGCCTGTTTCAGAAAGTCAAAATCAGGAGCTGTCAGACTTATGCTCTCTCACACCCTTTGACCAGAGTGGAGGTTTTGGAGGGAATGTTTTTCTAAAAGTCGCAGGAGTCTGATTGTTTTATATGTTGTTCGGGGGCCCAAGACGAGCCGGTAGACGTCAGTTAGGTTCTGATTGGCCCAGTAGTTTCCGAGGGGCGGGCCTTGAAAGTTCAGCATTTTTGAACCAATTAACGTTCACCACGGCCACAAAAATGGACCGAACTACATGAAACTTGGGCTGCAGGACTTATGTAAGACCTGTATCAGTCTACCAGAGTCCCAACCCTGTAGACACTCTGCAAAGCTAACTAGCTCTGCGGTGGTCGTATCGCAACGTGACCAAAAAATCCTAGCAGAAGGCTCTGTGGCGCACGACATACTCAAATATCAGCCCCCTACGTCAAAGCGTTGATGAATTATCAAATAAAAGACAGTACTTTTTAGAGAACGTGTCTCTTTGGCCGCTGTGTCGCGACCTTTGACCCCAGGGGCCCCAGATTCAGAACAGAGGATCCCCCGGAGCCACTAAACAATAATCCCGAACAAAAAACCCCCAAAGTCCTGTAGATTTTTTTTTGCCTGTTTCAGAAAGTCAAAATCAGGAGCTGTCAGACTTATGCTCTCTCACACCCTTTGACCAGAGTGGAGGTTTTGGAGGGAATGTTTTTCTAAAAGTTGCAGGAGTCTGATTGTTTTATATGTTGTTCGGGGGCCCAAGACGAGCCGATAGACGTCAGTTAGGTTCCGATCGGCCCAGTAGTTTCCGAGGGGCGGGCCTCAAAAGGTTAGCATTTTTTAACCAATTAACGTTCACCACGGCCTCAAAAATGGACCGAACTACATGAAACTTGGGCTGTGGGCCTTACGTAAGACCTGTATCAGTCTCCCTGAGTCCCAACCCTGTAGACGCTCTGCAAAGCTAACTAGCTCTGCGGTGGTCGTATCGCAACGTACCCAAAAAATCCTAGCAGAAGGCTCTGTGGCGCACGACATACTCAAATATCAGCCCCCTACATCAGAGCGTTGATGAATTATTAAAGAAAAGACAGCAGTTTTTTAAAAATGTCTTTTTGGCCGCTGCGCGGCGACCTTTGACCCCAGGGGCCCCAGATTCAGAACAGAGGATCCCCCGGAGCCACTAAACAATAATCCAGAACAAAAAAACTCCAAAGTCCTGTAGATTTTTTTTTGCCTGTTTCAGAAAGTCAAAATCAGGAGCTGTCAGACTTATGCTCTCTCACACCCTTTGACCAGAGTGGAGGTTTTGGAGGAAATGTTTTTCTAAAAGTTGCAGGAGTCTGATTGTTTTATATGTTGTTCGGGGGCCCAAGACGAGCCGGTAGACGTCAGTTAGGTTCCGATCGGCCCAGTAGTTTCCGAGGGGCGGGCCTCAAAAGGTTAGCATTTTTGAACCAATTAACGTTCACCACGGCCTCAAAAATGGACCGAACTACATGAAACTTGGGCTGTGGGCCTTACGTAAGACCTGTATCAGTCTCCCTGAGTCCCAACCCTGTAGACGCTCTGCAAAGCTAACTAGCTCTGCGGTGGTCGTATCGCAACGTACCCAAAAAATCCTAGCAGAAGGCTCTGTGGCGCACGACATACTCAAATATCAGCCCCCTACGTCAAAGCGTTGATGAATTATTAAAGAAAAGACAGTCGTTTTTTAAAAACGTCTCTTTGGCCACTGCGCGGCGACCTTTGACCCCAGGGGCCCCAGATTCAGAACAGAGGATCCCCCGGAGCCACTAAACAATAATCTGGAACAAAAAACCCCCCAAAGTCCTGTAGATTTTTTTTTGCCTGTTTCAGAAAGTCAAAATCAGGAGCTGTCAGACTTATGCTCTCTCACACCCTTTGACCAGAGTGGAGGTTTTGGAGGAAATGTTTTTCTAAAAGTCGCAGGAGTCTGATTGTTTTATATGTTGTTCGGGGGCCCAAGACGAGCCGGTAGACGTCAGTTAGGTTCCGATCGGCCCAGTAGTTCCGAGGGGGGGCCTCAAAAGGTTAGCATTTTTGAACCAATTAACGTTCACCACGGCCTCAAAAATGGACCAACCACATGAAACTTGGGCTGTGGGCCTTACGTAAGACCTGTATCAGTCTCCCCGAGTCCCAACCCTGTAGACGCTCTGCAAAGCTAACTAGCTCTGCGCGGTGGTCGTATCACAACGTGACCAAAAAATCCTAGCAGAAGGCTCTGTGGCGCATGACATACTCAAATATCAGCCCCCTACATCAGAGCGTTGATGAATTATTAAAGAAAAGACAGTAGTTTTTTAAAAATGTCTTTTTGGCCGCTGCGCGGCGACCTTTGACCCCAGGGGCCCCAGATTCAGAACAGAGGATCCCCCGGAGCCACTAAACAATAATCCCGAACAAAAAACCCCCAAAGTCCTGTAGATTTTTTTTTGCCTGTTTCAGAAAGTCAAAATCAGGAGCTGTCAGACTTATGCTCTCACACCCTTTGACCAGAGTGGAGGTTTTGGAGGGAATGTTTTTCTAAAAGTTGCAGGAGTCTGATTGTTTTATATGTTGTTCGGGGGCCCAAGACGAGCCGATAGACGTCAGTTAGGTTCCGATCGGCCCAGTAGTTTCCGAGGGGCGGGCCTCAAAAGGTTAGCATTTTTTTTTAACCAATTAACGTTCACCACGGCCTCAAAAATGGACCGAACTACATGAAACTTGGGCTGCGGGCCTTACGTAAGACCTGTATCAGTCTCCTGAGTCCCAACCCTGTAGACGCTCTGCAAAGCTAACTAGCTCTGCGGTGGTCGTATCGCAACGTACCCAAAAAATCCTAGCAGAAGGCTCTGTGGCGCACGACATACTCAAATATCAGCCCCCTACATCAGAGCGTTGATGAATTATTAAAGAAAAGACAGTAGTTTTTTAAAAATGTCTTTTTGGCCGCTGCGCGGCGACCTTTGACCCCAGGGGCCCCAGATTCAGAACAGAGGATCCCCCGGAGCCACTAAACAATAATCCAGAACAAAAAAACTCCAGTCCTGTAGATTTTTTTTTGCCTGTTTCAGAAACTCAAAATCAGGAGCTGTCAGACTTATGCTCTCTCACACCCTTTGACCAGAGTGGAGGTTTTGGAGGAAATGTTTTTCTAAAAGTTGCAGGAGTCTGATTGTTTTATATGTTGTTCGGGGGCCCAAGACGAGCCGGTAGACGTCAGTTAGGTTCCGATCGGCCCAGTAGTTTCCGAGGGGCGGGCCTCAAAAGGTTAGCATTTTTGAACCAATTAACGTTCACCACGGCCTCAAAAATGGACCGAACTACATGAAACTTGGGCTGTGGGCCTTACGTAAGACCTGTATCAGTCTCCCTGAGTCCCAACCCTGTAGACGCTCTGCAAAGCTAACTAGCTCTGCGGTGGTCGTATCGCAACGTACCCAAAAAATCCTAGCAGAAGGCTCTGTGGCGCACGACATACTCAAATATCAGCCCCCTACGTCAAAGCGTTGATGAATTATTAAAGAAAAGACAGTCGTTTTTTAAAAACGTCTCTTTGGCCACTGCGCGGCGACCTTTGACCCCAGGGGCCCCAGATTCAGAACAGAGGATCCCCCGGAGCCACTAAACAATAATCTGGAACAAAAAACCCCCCAAAGTCCTGTAGATTTTTTTTTGCCTGTTTCAGAAAGTCAAAATCAGGAGCTGTCAGACTTATGCTCTCTCACACCCTTTGACCAGAGTGGAGGTTTTGGAGGAAATTTTTTCTAAAAGTCGCAGGAGTCTGATTGTTTTATATGTTGTTCGGGGGCCCAAGACGAGCCGATAGACGTCAGTTAGGTTCCGATCGGCCCAGTAGTTTCCGAGGGGCGGGCCTCAAAAGGTTAGCATTTTTGAACCAATTAACGTTCACCACGGCCTCAAAAATGGACCAAACCACATGAAACTTGGGCTGTGGGCCTTACGTAAGACCTGTATCAGTCTCCCCGAGTCCCAACCCTGTAGACGCTCTGCAAAGCTAACTAGCTCTGCGGTGGTCGTATCGCAACGTGACCAAAAAATCCTAGCAGAAGGCTCTGTGGCGCATGACATACTCAAATATCAGCCCCCTACATCAGAGCGTTGATGAATTATTAAAGAAAAGACAGTAGTTTTTTAAAAATGTCTTTTTGGCCGCTGCGCGGCGACCTTTGACCCCAGGGGCCCCAGATTCAGAACAGAGGATCCCCCGGAGCCACTAAACAATAATCCAGAACAAAAAAACTCCAAAGTCCTGTAGATTTTTTTTTGCCTGTTTCAGAAAGTCAAAATCAGGAGCTGTCAGACTTATGCTCTCTCACACCCTTTGACCAGAGTGGAGGTTTTGGAGGGAATGTTTTTCTAAAAGTCGCAGGAGTCTGATTGTTTTATATGTTGTTCGGGGGCCCAAGACGAGCCGGTAGACGTCAGTTAGGTTCCGATCGGCCCAGTAGTTTCCGAGGGGCGGGCCTCAAAAGGTTAGCATTTTTGAACCAATTAACGTTCACCACGGCCTCAAAAATGGACCGAACTACATGAAACTTGGGCTGTGGGCCTTACGTAAGACCTGTATCAGTCTCCCTGAGTCCCAGCCTTGTAGACACTCTGCAAAGCTAACTAGCTCTGCGGTGGTCATATCACAACGTGACCAAAAAATCCTAGCAGAAGGCTCTGTGGCGCATGACATACTCAAATATCAGCCCCCTATGTCAAAGCGTTGATGAATTATTAAAGAAAAGACAGTCGTTTTTTAAAAACGTCTCTTTGGCCGCTGCGCGGCGACCTTTGACCCCAGAGGCACCAGATTCAGAACAGAGGATCACCCGGAGCCACTAAACAATAATCTGGAACAAAAAACCCCCCAAAGTCCTGTAGATTTTTTTTGCCTGTTTCAGAAAGTCAAAATCAGGAGCTGTCAGACTTATGCTCTCTCACACCCTTTGACCAGAGTGGAGGTTTTGGAGGAAATGTTTTTCTAAAAGTCGCAGGAGTCTGATTGTTTTATATGTTGTTCGGGGGCCCAAGACGAGCCGGTAGACGTCAGTTAGGTTCCGATCGGCCCAGTAGTTTCCGAGGGGCGGGCCTCAAAAGGTTAGCATTTTTTAACCAATTAACGTTCACCACGGCCTCAAAAATGGACCAAACCACATGAAACTTGGGCTGTGGGCCTTACGTAAGACCTGTATCAGTCTCCCCGAGTCCCAACCCTGTAGACGCTCTGCAAAGCTAACTAGCTCTGCGGTGGTCGTATCACAACGTGACCAAAAAATCCTAGCAGAAGGCTCTGTGGCGCATGACATACTCAATATCAGCCCCCTACGTCAGAGCGTTGATGAATTATCAAATAAAAGACAGTACTTTTTAGAGAACGTGTCTCTTTGGCCGCTGCGCGGCGACCTTTGACCCCAGGGGCCCCAGATTCAGAACAGAGGATCCCCCGGAGCCACTAAACAATAATCTGGAACAAAAAACCCCCAAAGTCCTGTAGATTTTTTTTTTGCCTGTTTCAGAAAGTCAAAATCAGGAGCTGTCAGACTTATGCTCTCTCACACCCTTTGACCAGAGTGGAGGTTTTGGAGGGAATGTTTTTCTAAAAGTCGCAGGAGTCTGATTGTTCTGATTGTCAGTTTCATTTTGGTGTGGCAGCAAAGTTTGGTGTATTGTGTTTTTTTGCCAAAAGTAGAAAATTGTTATAACTCAACTGTACATTATTGAATCTGCACATTATCAAATCTGCACAAAATTTCACGTGTATGATGAGAGTCCCGCCCTGAAGACAACTGTGCATTAAAATTCCGTTTTTAAATTCACAGCAACGTCCCAGAGTGCTGAAATCTTTTAAGGTTGTTCACTGAAGAGAGACACAACTTTCGTATGCTACAACCTATGGTCTATTTTGAAGTCTGTTACTTTATTTTTTTCAAAAATTATGGAATGTAATAGTATTTCCATACCAGTACATACAAATGCTACAAAAACTATACAAATCTGTTCCCTGTGGAGGAATGATGAAGTGTGCCGAACTGTGTTCAGATCAGTCAAACAGTTTATGTATGACATATATAGTTTGAGCCAATGACGTCTCCCCTTTCCCTACATGGCAGGCTGGAGATGGAAATGACGATGATGATAATGGTGTAGGCTACACTTGATATACTAAATAAAATATGATCAGACGCCGTCTTCTAGAATCACATGGGTGATGAAGGACATAACGTTGTCTTCCTTTGAGTGGTGTGAATTTTCGCATCCTCATCAGGACCCTAGCAGCGCTGTTCTGGGTGTATTGGAGCTTTTGAATGCTCTTGCTAGGGATCCCGATGAGGAGTGCATTGCAATAGTCCAGCCTGGAGGAGACAAAGGCGTGGACCAGCTTTTCTGCATCTGCCAGAGTGGAATGTCTTGACCAGAGAAGATGATGCTGGTGATGGTGGAAGTTTGGACCTGGTGGGGAGTGCTGACTAGGATGGCGTCAGTTTTGGAACATCATTTCATTCACATGAAATTTTCAGTGTGCTGCACGGTGGACGCAGTAAGAGACACTGGTTTCCATTGAGCCATCCCTCCATCTCTCTTCACAGAGCAGATGCCATCATTAAGTCAATGAAGTGGATTTAGCTACGGCTACTATTTTCTAGCTAAACACATTGCTGGTAACAAATAATCATTCATTAGATGTTTTGGGTGGCAAGTAATGTTAAGATAATCATGAAGCAATAATGCAAAATAACCAATATGATGCCTGAATTCAGGGAACACAAGACAGTTACTACAGATGCCATAGGGACCTTATGGTCAGTTCTTCATCATGTAATATTATAACAAGATTCTGAATTAATCTGGAGAAAATAATTATGTAAGGGGTCACTGAGTGGGCAAACAATTTTTGATATGGTTCACAATCATGGTATATTAGTCTGTTCTTAAGTAACATATTATCTAAGCAGTAAATGGTTAGTGCACAAAATCTAGATTATGGGTTTATATTCTATATTCCTGTTTTCTCAAGATATGCAGTTTATTTTGTTGAGGTGTCAGTATCACCTGCATGAGAATATTTTAATTAGATGATAACAACATTTTTCTTCTATTTTCTCTGCTTTGGTGAAACTGGAAAAAGTACAATATTATTAATATTTTTATTTAAAAAAAAAAGTTTTTTTTTTTCATTTTTGTGGGATCAATGTTTTGGTCTAGTTTGTTTCATTTGGGCACTTTTGTCTGGTTTTGGGACTTGTGTGAAAATGTGATAGCATTTCATATGGTATTTGATGAGAAGCAGAGACAGTGAAGGCCTCAGAGACTTTCAGTCAGAGTCTCTTGCTGAGCAGGAGTCAGGAGCTGCTCCGCTCCCCTCCCCCACCGCAGCAAGGGCTCGTCACCAATCAGCCAATCAGAGCTCTCCGTCAGCTCCAGTGCCAAGGTGAAGCTCAGGTCACACACAGACTCGTCACCTGCTGCAGCGCGTGGAGCGACTTACTCGCGAACTGAGGACCGAAAGCGAAAGTGTCGATTGAACTTTGTTAACACTGAGGTAAGTAATTTTATTTTATCAAACTATTAGTGACTGTGAGTCTGTGAGTCTGTTGGTGATGTGCGGTGATGAAATGTGTTTGAGTTAACGAGTTACGTCCGTGCTTCGGTGTGTGTGTGCATGCTAACCGGGCTGCACGTTAGCATAAACTAGCACGAAGCTAACAGGAGGCTAACGGGAGGCTAACAGGAGGCTAACGGGAGCAGTGAGGAAGCATTCTTTATTTTTATCACAAATAAGCGTCATGTATTCAGTGTTTTAAGTCACCACAGAGGCTGCTTTGAGCTTTGAGAATGTAACAATACTGGCACGATTTACTCATTTATGGAAATAGTTTCGCTCTGAAACGAAACTCATACAGACACAGTCAGGTGTTACGTGATTTACAGCAGGGTTGTGAGTGTGTTTTCGTGCCTCCGTTAACGCTGTGAAACAATCAGACAATACGTTTAATATCTCCGGTTCACCGGTGACTCTCTGTCGCCGCTCGCTCACGGTGTTTACGCTCTATGTCTCTCTCTCTCTCTCTCTCTGATGCGCGACTCAGCTGCTCGTCTGTCGCCACTTGTCTGATACAAGTGCAACAGACTCACAAACGCCTGCACTAACGTGCATGCTAGCGCTGTTAGTTTTGATCAGAGAGTTGAGATCACACTGGTTGCTGCAGTATTGGTCATAATCACTGTGTGGTCCTGTACACTGGCAGCAGTCATCATATTTTGGCAACTGGATATAGTTGTAGGGGCCTGAGTTTGACATGTCTGCTCTTCTGATTCAGTGACAGGTTTTAGGTTGATCTGTCTTTACCAAATTCATTAATGTAATAGTGCCTGAACACTCATCAAGTGATATAATTTTACATTTTGGTTGAAATCTCAGAGCCTCCCTTATGAAGAAATGTTTTGATGAGTAAACAGGCTGTAAAGTCAGTTCATAATCTACTTCTGAATATCAGAGCATAGAGCAGCAGTCTTTGATCAGTAGTAGTAGTAGTTTGATCAATGTAGGTTAAATAATCTGTTGTTGATATTGTGATTATTGGTTTGTGTATGATATGACAACAACAGCAGCAGCTAGAGGAGCTGTGAGAACAGCTGACACTAGGACCTGAGAGTGAAATAAACAGGGTACAGGAAATATTATGAGGTCATTTTGTCTGTTTAGTCATTCTACTGTATTAACAATCACTGTCCTGATCCACCAGCTCTTAACTATTCTTGGTGCATTATTGGATCTGGATTCTTAGATAGCACCACAGTCTTATTAATCTAGACTAGTGCTGAGTGCTGCTTTCAAACTTAATCAAGAGTCTACGTGGTGTAAAAATGCATGAAATCTGTGTAATTAATATGGGACAACTGTGTGGGACACTAGACTAGGAAGATAATTCAGTCTTCATTTATTCTTTTTTTGTGTAGTGGCAATGTTTTTATATTGTATCTCATAGAATCTACCTTCATGTATTAAATACCAAGTAATATTCAGAAGATTCATTTTAGAGGTGAACTATGGGTGACAGTGAAGTAGGGATGCACTAAATATTCAGTAACCGAATATATTCGGCCGAATATTGCAAAAAAACACACATTTGGTATTCCGGGGAATTACTGAAAAGTCTTGCCGAATAATAGCAGTGTCTTTTGATAATGTCTAACAGTGTGCCATGACAGACAGAGTAAAATGTTGGCAGTGTGGTGATATTTTACTCCGTCTGTCACCACACTCGCATTTGCGACTAAAAATAGTTCTGCGCGAGCAAAAGATATCATTCAGCACGCTGTGTGAGTACAGATTTCAACCAGCAGCAGAAACGAAAGGTGAATCCCATTGGTTGTGGGTTGAACGGGGGCCACAGACACAGACAGAAATCTCTTCCTGTCAAATATGGCAGCCATAGTGCTCTGCGGCATGAGATAAGGCTTACTGGCGACGGAGAAGTCTGGCTCCAATAATATCCTCTTTTTGGTGTCATGACTGCCCAGTAGTACCCGAACAGCTGAGCCATGGCGACACACAGGTATGTGGCGTGTCAAAGGAGAAACGAGCCGTTCACATATCTCTCTTGTGGCAGGTAATGGCCCACAAACCTCACCGCAGTTTAGGGACTGTTCTTTACTTATGAAGGGACTGTTCTTTACTTGTGGCTGGTTGATTTTTATTTCATTTATTTATTTATTTTTTGATCCCCCCCTATGTTAATCACTTATTGATGCTGTTTTTCAAGTATGAATAAGTCAATAAGTAATTTATTCCATTGAAATATCAGTGATGTGTTATAGAAAAGTGATTTATCTTTTTATAAATGACAAAAGGCACATCTGCCTCACTTTTGCTGTGGTATCCTGATACTACTCAGAACCGTGATACTTTACATATTGTACCGTGGGTCCCAATTGAGGGATGTCTCTCACTCTCACCTTCCCACTCTACCACAGCAAAAATGAGGCAGATGTGCCTTTTGTCATTTATAAAAAGATAAATCACTTTTCTATAATACATCAATGATATTTCAATGGAATAAATTACTTATTGACTTATTCATACTTCAAAACAGCATCAGTAAGTGATTAACATGGGGGGGGGGTCAAAATAAAATAAATAAATAAAATAAAAATCAACCAGCCACCCTCCTCCCCTGACAAGTAAAGAACAGTCCCTTCATAAGTAAAGAACAGTCCCTAAAGTGCAGTGAGGTTTGTGGGCCGTTACCTGCCACAATGACAGAAATGTGAACGGCTCGTTCCTCCTCTGACACGCCACATACCTGTGTTCGGCTGGCTCGGCTGTTCAGGTACTACTGGGCAGTCATGACACCAAGAAGAGGATATTATTATCCATCGCCGGTAAGCCGATGGCTGCCGTATTTGACAGGAATACATTATTGTCTGTGTCTGTGACCCCCGTTCAACCGGTGGGATTTGCCTATTGTTTCTGCTGGTGGTTGAAATCTGTACTCACACAGCGTGATAAATGATTTAAGCCTATTTTGCTCACTTAAAACTATTTTTAGTCACAAATGTGAGCGCAGTGACGGACGGATCGCCACACTGCCGACATTTCACTCCATCCGTCATGGCACGCTGTTTGATTACGTTATCAAAACACTCCGCTATTATTCAGCCTTGCTTTTAACTTATTCCATTGAATATCGAATGTGTGGGTTTTTTTTGCAATATTCAACCGAACATATTCGGTTACTAAATATTAGGTGCATCCCTAATCCCTAGTATTCTGTACTTAGTATTTGGCCAAGCGTTAAATTTTATTCGGCTTTGACCACAAATTTTCATTTCGGTGCATCCCTATAGTGAAGTAACCCTTCAGATTTCTGTGTCTTATAGGTAAGCAGCTGAAAAAAATGCATTTGAATTGCAGTTAATTATTTCTCATAGACAACACTGTAAAAATTGTATTGACAAAAAATAAAGGTGATTAAACAAGGCTTATAGAAATGGATTTAAACTTGGGCCAAGCCATTGACCAGCTGAGTAGATTTTACTTTTATCTCATCAATACCCTTATTTGTGTGGTTCATAGTGGTTCTGACATTGTTATCTTTGATAAGTGATAGTAAGCATAGTCAGTGTGCTACCTGCAGGAGATTCAGAGTCTTTGCTGTTTGTGCTGATCAGTGAATATTTTTTTTCCTCCTTTTTTTCCTGCACCGCTGTTAAAGGCTAACAAGTTGGAATTGTCTAATGCGATGGATGTATGCAACCAGCCTGGATCTGGTTGAAATCACTGCTCTTCATCTACTCAACCTGAGGTGCTCCCTGAGGAAGTGGAACCTTCAAAGGAACCCTTCACTAAAGATATGGAGTTATCCAGCTACACCGGATCTGGGAAAGATCACCAGTCCTCATTGTCCACTCACTCTGAGGTGCTCCCTGAGGAAGTGGAACCTTCAAAGGAACCCTCTACTAAACATTGGAAAGAAGGAGGAAGGAAAGCTGTGACTACACGAAGACATGATGATGATAATGGGAGTGATGGTGATGATGAAAGTGATGGTGATGAGGGTAAGTCCTGGTGTTGTGAACATTAGATAGAAAAGAGGACATTACATTAGTTAAGTCTTGATGCTGACATCCAGTCAGATATAGAATTAAATTTAAAGTTTTACTTATTGCTTACAGGTCACTGTATGGTCTGGGACCAAACATATTTCAGAAATGATCTATATTTATGATACTTTTGGAACCAGCTCATTATGGATCAAATCATGTGCTCATGAACACCTGCTATCCTACAGATCTGCCATGTTCGCCCCCCACGGGTTATCATGTTCAGCGCCGAAAGAAAGCTGTGACTATCAGAAGACATGATGATGGTGATAAGGGTAGGTCTTGGTGTCTGGGCCCTAAATGTATTTTAGAAATGCTCAATTTTGTGATTGATTTGGAACCAGCTCACAATGGACCAAATCATGTGGTCAAATGATATCTCTGTACTAACATCAGCTGTCTCACAGGTGGAGCTCTGCCACATCTGGCCCCCACAAGTTCTCGTCCCCAGTTCTTTTGCGCAGAAAGAAAGCACAAAGACATGATGATGATTCAAGTGATGGTGATAAGGGTAAGTCCTGGTGTTGTGAACATTAGATAGAAAAGAGGACATTACATTAGTTAAGTCTTGATGCTGACATCCAGTCAGATATAGAATTAAATTTAAAGTTTTACTTATTGCTTACAGGTCACTGTATGGTCTGGGACCAAACATATTTCAGAAATGATCTATATTTATGATACTTTTGGAACCAGCTCATTATGGATCAAATCATGTGCTCATGAACACCTGCTATCCAACAGATCTGCCATGTTCGCCCCCCACGGGTTATCATGTTCAGCGCCGAAAGAAAGCTGTGACTATCAGAAGACATGATGATGGTGATAAGGGTAGGTCTTGGTGTCTGGGCCCTAAATGTATTTTAGAAATGCTCAATTTTGTGATTGATTTGGAACCAGCTCACAATGGACCAAATCATGTGGTCAAATGATATCTCTGTACTAACATCAGCTGTCTCACAGGTGGAGCTCTGCCACATCCGGCCCCCACAAGTTCTCGTCCCCCAGTTCTTTTGCGCAGAAAGAAAGCACAAAGACATGATGATGATTCAAGTGATGGTGATAAGGGTAAGTCCTGGTGTTGTGAACATTAGATAGAAAAGAGGACATTACATTAGTTAAGTCTTGATGCTGACATCCAGTCAGATATAGAATTAAATTTAAAGTTTTACTTATTGCTTACAGGTCACTGTATGGTCTGGGCCCATGCATATTTCAGAAATGATCTATATTTATGATACTTTTGGAACCAGCTCATTATGGATCAAATCATGTGCTCATGAACACCTGCTATCCTACAGATCTGCCATGTTCGCCCCCCACGGGTTATCATGTTCAGCGCCGAAAGAAAGCTGTGACTATCAGAAGACATGATGATGGTGATAAGGGTAGGTCTTGGTGTCTGGGCCCTAAATGTATTTTAGAAATGCTCAATTTTGTGATTGATTTGGAACCAGCTCACAATGGACCAAATCATGTGGTCAAATGATATCTCTGTACTAACATCAGCTGTCTCACAGGTGGAGCTCTGCCACATCTGGCCCCCACAAGTTCTCGTCCCCCAGTTCTTTTGCGCAGAAAGAAAGCACAAAGACATGATGATGATTCAAGTGATGGTGATAAGGGTAAGTCCTGGTGTTGTGAACATTAGATAGAAAGAGGACATTACATTAGTTAAGTCTTGATGCTGACATCCAGTCAGATATAGAATTAAATTTAAAGTTTTTACTTATTGCTTACAGGTCACTGTATGGTCTGGGACCAAACATATTTCAGAAATGATCTATATTTATGATACTTTTGGAACCAGCTCATTATGGATCAAATCATGTGCTCATGAACACCTGCTATCCAACAGATCTGCCATGTTCGCCCCCCACGGGTTATCATGTTCAGCGCCGAAAGAAAGCTGTGACTATCAGAAGACATGATGATGGTGATAAGGGTAGGTCTTGGTGTCTGGGCCCTAAATGTATTTTAGAAATGCTCAATTTTGTGATTGATTTGGAACCAGCTCACAATGGACCAAATCATGTGGTCAAATGATATCTCTGTACTAACATCAGCTGTCTCACAGGTGGAGCTCTGCCACATCCGGCCCCCACAAGTTCTCGTCCCCCAGTTCTTTTGCGCAGAAAGAAAGCACAAAGACATGATGATGATTCAAGTGATGGTGATAAGGGTAAGTCCTGGTGTTGTGAACATTAGATAGAAAAGAGGACATTACATTAGTTAAGTCTTGATGCTGAAATCCAGTCAGATATAGAATTAAATTTAAAGTTTTACTTATTGCTTACAGGTCACTGTATGGTCTGGGCCCATGCATATTTCAGACATGATCTATATTTATGATACTTTTGGAACCAGCTCATTATGGATCAAATCATGTGCTCATGAACACCTGCTATCCTACAGATCTGCCATGTTCGCCCCCCACGGGTTATCATGTTCAGCGCCGAAAGAAAGCTGTGACTAACAGAAGACATGATGATGGTGATGAGGGTAGGTCTTGGTGTCTGGGCCCTAAATATATTTCAGAAATGCTCAATTTTATGATTGATTTGGAACCAGCTCACAATGGACCAAATCATGTGGTCAAATGATATCTCTGTACTAGCATCAGCTGTCTTACAGGTGAAGCTCTGCCACATCCGGCCCCCACAAGTTCTCATGTTCAGTGCCGAAAGAAAGCACAAAGACATGATGATGATGATGATGATGGTGATGGTAAGTCCTGGTGTTGCAAAGTCTAACACAACCTTGAAATCTGAGATGCAAAACAAGATTTAAGCTAAAAGAAAACATGATTATATTTGTAGCATTTGAGACCTGACAACAATTTTAACTGTTTTGATGTATCCTTTGTCAGATGGAAACAAGCAACCCACAAACACCACAAAACAGGAGAGGGTAAAGAAAGTTGCAGCTAAACGAAAGTACCATGCTGCTGCTGCCGATGATGATGATGGTGGTGATGGTGAGTCCAGGCAATATACACCTGTGCTCTGAAATTGAATCTTTTACTCTTTCACTGAACTAATACATATTTCTCAGATGGAGAGAGGCAAAATGTCTCATCCAGAAGATCAACTGTTCAGAGACTTAAGACTGCAAATGAGACACAACACAGCGATGACGGTAAGATGAATTTCTGTAAGATAGGTGCATTTTCAGATGAAGTTTCAAGTCACTGGGATCAGGTAATTGATCAGACTAGGATATTAATCATGTTATGTCATTAAATACAAAGATTAAAAGTCATAATTATGACATGAAAATTATACATTTCAGGTAAAAATGCAAAATTTGATTTGATTAAATTATGAATTTATGAGGAGATGAGACTTTTATAATTAATGATTAAAAAGGTTTAATTACATGATTATATTTTGCTGTTTGTCTTTCCATGTATCCACTCTGGTTTAAAAACAAAGCTTCTAACAAGCAGAGGAGAGACACAGGCAACACAACTGCAGACTTCAATGACAGAGCCACGACAATACTCAATCTCATATTTAAATGATATTGAAAATAGAGCTGCACGATTTGATAAAATGTGCGATTGCGATTTCAGTGGACAGTATCGCAATTTGCAATTACAGTATAATAAATGGTATCATTGGTCTTCTTGCTTGATTCAGTGTTTCCCCTACATTATATTAGGGGGCCACTGACCTGACCCGATATAGTTATTGTCATGGACAGTGTGGTAATGACTATCTACAGACTGAGCACTGTCAAATACCCTGCTCACACAGCAGCGCAGCACGACACTGTACACAGCGTTTGAACCTGTGTTGCGTTCAGGCATTGTCACATAAATGACTAATTCCAACATGCCATAGCACAATACAGAAGCATGTAAAGTGGGTCGAACCCGAGCAAAGTTGCTCAGTTTTTCATTTGTTAGTATATAGTTTGTTATGGAGTCCATGATTTCCCCGGACACTTACAGATGTTTGCGTAACTGTGCTTGGATGTTGTTTATGAGGCTCTGGCAGTTTTCAGTTGTCTCTTGTCTTTAACATTACATGACTTGTCTTTCTTTTGCATGCGTTCTTCCTACTTTTCTCTGTGCTGTCTCGAGTGCTGATATAGATTGGTCGTGTTGCCATGGGACGTGGCGACTTTAATTTAATTAATTAATTTATTTAATTTTTTTAAAGATTTGTTTTTATTAACAGATGCCCTTATGGATATTCATGGTGCACAGTACAGTTTGTTACCATAGGTTAAGTTGCATCTACAAGGAAACACACATAAATGCATAACCCTACAGACACACCATACAAGGATGATTTTCGAGCATCAGAAGAGAAAATGAGAAACAAAAAAGAGAAAAGAACGTTTCCCCTCCCACCCCCACCCTCCTCCCTTGTATGGCTCTTAATTTCCTTTCATTTATAGTGTACCTACACAGTCTATAAATACAGTTTATACATACAGCCATCTGTACATCTTCATATGTATTTGAATCAACATACTACTTGCAACAAATACATCCGTAAGGAAGTTGTACAAGAAGAATCCACAGAGGGCTAATTCAAAGCCGGTCCAGGAAGGTTCACACCACCATGGTCAACCAAATCCAGAGAAGGTAGAATGTCTATGAAGGGGGCCCAGATTTTTCCAAAGGTTGCGTGCTTCCCTCTCACATTATATAATATCTTTTCAGTTGTGCAGTAAGACACAAGCTCGTTAATCCAGTGTCTTACTGTTGGTGAATTTTCAGATTTCCAGTTAATCAGAATACATTTTTTCACTGCAGTGCTTGCAAGTAAAATAAAATATTTCTTATAGTAGTTCACATTAACAGAGGTTGTGTCCCCCAGGATCCATAGTTTTGGGTCCTGTTCAATTTGAATTCCTATTACCCTTGAGGTTAGTTCAATGGCACGTTTCCAAAATTTTTCTATCACTGGGCAACTCCATAGCATGTGTAGAAGATCACCATCGGTCACTTTACATCTCTGACATCTAGAGGAAATATTGCTGTCAATTTTGTGTAACCTGTAAGGGGTGTAGTATGTCCTATGAAATATATTAAATTGAATTTGCCTATGTTTTGTGGAGATTAGCACAGTCTGTGCCTTTTCCAATAGATAATGCCAATCCACGTCCTCATAAACACAGCCCAGGTCTGTTTCCCATTTTCTTTTCGTAGATGTTTTATCATAAACAGGTAACTTTCCATTAATGATACCATATATAGAAGATATTATTCCTTTTGTTGACCTGCCTAGTTTGTTACATAAATGGGTTTCGAGAGGAGTTTCTTTTGGTATATCTGGGAATATTTCTTTGGATTTCTCCTTAACCCAGTCTCTTATTTGTAGGAATTTGAAGAAACTATATTTAGGAAGATTGAATTTTTCGTTTAGTTGCTGAAAGTTAGCAAATGTGTCATTAATGTATAAATCAGCAACTGTTTGGATTTTTCTATCCCTCCGCCCCCGTAATACAGAGTCAGAGATGTGGTGTGAGAGATTGGGATTACCCCACAAAGGCATCCTTCTAAGAAAAGAAATATTTGTATCCAGAAGTAAGTGAGATTCTTGCCAGGCAGCGTATGTGTTCAGTATTATTGGATTGTTTGTGAGTGTGGCTAAACATTTTTTTGTACCTATAAATGGAACATCCTTTAAAGGCATAGACTTCATCTCATGTTGTTCTATTGGGACCCATCTAACCTCACTGTTCTCTGCATGCAGCCAGATCCAAATTGAACGGTACTGAGAGGCAAGATAATAATTCCTAAAGTTTGGAAGGTTAAGTCCTCCCCTTGAGTATGGAGCCTGCAGAGAAATGAGTTTGACCCTGGGGCTTTTCTTTTGCCATATGAAAATAGTTATAATTTTGTTAAGCTCTTTGAAGAAACTCTTGGGGACATTTATAGAGAGACATTGAAATAGGTAAATAAACTTAGGCAAAATATTCATTTTAATAGTATTAATCCTGCCTATGAGAGACAGTGGGAGATCCATCCACCTTTGAAGGTTAAGTTTGGATTGTTCCAATAATTTTATATAGTTCTGTTTAAATATATGCCCATCTGATTTTCCAATTTGTATACCCAAATATTTAAAACCATTGTTGCACTACTTCAACGGGTCAGTAAGAGCTCTAATATTGTTGTCCTGTATGTTTAGTGGTAGAATTTCGCTTTTATTGTAATTTAATTTGTATCCTGAAACTGCACTGTATTCTTTGAGATATTCAATAGAGGGGGGACTGATGTATGTGGATTGGTTATATATAATAAAAGATCATCTGCGTACAAGGAAAGTTTATGTTCACTTGTGCCAAATTTGATTCCGGCTATGGAGGTGTTGGAGCGGATGGCGATGGCTAATGGTTCAATCGCAAGTGCGAAGAGCAGGGGGGAGCTTGGACAGCCTTGCCTGCAGCCTCTGGATAAGGAGAAGTGTTAGACAGTACGTCATTTGTTAAAATATTAGCTTTAGGAGCATTAAAAAGTGTTTTAACATACTGAGTAAATTTCTCTCCAAAGCCCATAGCCTCTAGTGTCCGAAAAAGAAAGCTTGGTTCAATTCTATCAAATGCTTTGTTTGCATCCATAGATATTATTAGCATAGGATTTCGAGTTTTCTGAGCAGCATTCAGTATATGGAGCAGTCGCCGCACATTATCTGCTCCATGCCTATTTTTAACAAAGCCTGTTTGGTCAGCATGTATTACCTTTGGTATAACATCTTCCAGTCTGAGAGCAATTAGTTTGGATAGTATCTTATAATCTGTATTTAAGAGACTGAGCGGTCTGTATGAGTCACATTTTTGTTTGTCCTTACCCGGTTTTGGAAGCAGTGTAATTGTTGCAATTTCTAATGATTCTGGTAATTTTTTATTTTCAAGCGCTTCTTTAATCATGTTCGTGAGGGGAGTCAGTAATTTTTTTGAAAAGGCCTTATAATACTCGGCAGGGAAGCCGTCTGGCCCAGGAGTCTTGTTATTTTGTAAAGAATTAATGGCTTGGAGAACCTCCATTTCTGATATATCTGCATCAAGCAGTTCTTTATCCTCATCTTGTAATTTGGGAAGGGTTATTCCATCCATAAACCTTTTTGCTCCAATATTGTCAGTATCCTGCCCAGTTTTATATAAATCTTCATAAAATTGTTTGAATTCTGCATTTATGGATGCTGAATCGTCGAGGAGTCTGCCATCCTCTGTTAATATCGAGTGTATAAATTTATCAGATGTTTCCTTTCTAATTTGCCAGGCCAAGAGTTTACTTGTTTTGTTCCCAAATTCATAATAATGATACCTAGTTCTGCCATAGCTGCTTCCTCTTTGTTGGTACATAAATTATTATATTGCATCCTTGTTTTTGTTAGTGTGTTAAGGAGTTCCTCCTTTTTGGTGGCAATGTAGTCCTGTTCTAGTTTTTTAATATCATTTTCCAATTTAGTTAGCGTCTCTCTATTTTTTTTTACTTTATGGGCACTGTATGATAAAATCTGACCTCTCATATAGGCTTTAAGAGCCTCCCAAATGTTGGCATGCGAGGAAGAGTTTGAGTTGGCATCAAGAAATATTTCAATATTAGTGGTCATATATGAGATAAATTCAGGGTCTTTTAACATGTAATTTTTAAATCTCCACCTGCGGGTTATGGGCTGTGGAGTATTAATAATCCAGGAGAGTTTGATAGGATTATGATCCGAGAAGGTGGCTGCTAAGTAGGAGCTTTCTATCACCGTGGACATCATATTTTGTGTCACCAAGAACATGTCAATTCTAGAGTGTGTATTATGTGACGGTGAAAAGAAAGAAAAATCTCTTTGGTTTGGATAAAGATTTCGCCACACGTCAACTATGCCTATGTCTTTCATACCTTGATTTAGTGCTGATGCTGCCTTTGATAGTGATGTTGTTTTGGGTGATGATCTATCCAAAAGAGGGTTTAAGACCAAATTAAAGTCTCCACCCACAACACATTGACCCCCAATTGTGGCCAGTTTCATAATCAGATTGTTAAAGAATAACGGGTCATCATAGTTAGGCCCATATATTCACCAAAGATATCTTGTTCCTATTTATTTCACAGTCTACAAGTAAAAATCTCCCATTTTTATCCTTTTCAACTGAATTTAATTTAAAATTTAGATGTTTATTAATGAGCAGGACGACACCTCTTGCTTTTGAGGAGAAGGAGGAGTAGAAAACATTGCCCACCCAGTCCTACGCAGTTTTAAATGTTCAGTGTCGGTGAGGTGGCTCTCCTGAATAAAGGCAATATCTACATTCTGCCTCTTTAAATATGTCAACATTTTGTTCCTCTTAATTGGTGAGTTGACCCCTCTAATATTCCAAGATATACATGTTAATTGTCCCATACTATGAGTTTTTCATATAGATGTCTTAGCAGGATAAGTGTCATGGTATTCATCTCTAAGGATATCTGGTTGCATTCCTGCACTGAGTTTAGAGGTGGTAAAACAATGACCATGGGTATAATGGACCAAAGGATAATCTGGACATATGTGTAGGTAGAAGTTAGAGTTTTAGTGAGAGACCATACATAACCCCAAAACGTTAAAGTAAAAACCTGCCTAGTAAAACCCTGTAACAAAACCACATTAGGTAGGTAAGTAACTCTCTTAAATAACAGTGGTGGCTCCAGCAACTGCTGTAATTAAAACTAGCCACTCATAACAGTTTGTATATGGCAAAGTTTTAAATTTTAAGATGTTAAAAATAAAACAGAAATATATAAAGGACAGAGAAGTTAGTTAAGTGAAATGATCCCCCTCTGGGGGGTATGAAATATAGCATCATGCTAAAAAAGCTTGCATGCAGGATCTACAGTGTTATAAATCTGGACATACAGTCATAATTGACTAATGAACAGTTGTCCATGTATCAGTAATCATATGCAGGTTTAACATCAGTCTTATCATATGCAGGTTTAACATCAGTCATGGTCCCAGTTATTTTGAACATGTGAGGATAACAGGATTATTACAGCTTGATCATATAACCTTATCTTCTTAATGTCACTTTTCTCCCTCTCAAGTTAACCGTGGGAATCACAATCCTTCTCATCAGTGTCTCTCATCAGTCTATAACAGTGGACTGTATACTGCAGACATTTTGGTCAGCTTTAAGCTATTCACTTGACAGTTCTTTCAAGAAACGTTGCGCTTCTGCTGGAGTTGAGAAAAACTTGACGGATCCCAGATGTTTAATGCGAAGCTGAGCTGGGTAGATCAGCGCGTATTCCACCTCCTTCTCTCGTAGCACCCGCTTCACGTCAAGGAACTCGTCTCTCCTCCGCTGCAGGTCAGCGCTGTAATCCGGATAGAATGATATCTTTTTATTCTCGTATGTCATCTCTCCTTTACTTCTGGCCAGCCGAAGGACTTTCTCTTTATCTCTGAAGTTCAGGAACTTGGCGATGAGAGGCCGCGGTCTGTCCGACTTTTTCCCCGATGCGGTGTGCTCTTTCCAGGGTGACGGGTGAGGTGAAATTATCATCACCCAGGATGTGTGGTATAAACTTTTCCAAAAATCCAACAGCATCTTGACCTTCTGCCTGGTCCGGCACATTCAGTATCCTGATGTTAGACCTCCTGCTGCGGTTTTCTAGGTCGTCAGTTTTGTCTTTGAGGTGCTTTATCAGTTTCTCCATTTTATCAACCCGGTCGCGTGTATCTTTAACATCGTCTTCGTTTGCACTCACTCGCGTCTCTATCTCCTCGACCTGTTCTGAAAGGGTGGAGAGTGAGGATTCAATTTTCGTTAGTGTTGTTTGTATGTCAGCTGTTTTTTTGTCAATATGTTTTGTGAGGTCCTCTTTAGTTTCTTGAATAGCGTCCAGAAGCTTGCTGAATGATGTTTCCTTTTCCCCGTCCGCCATGTTTCTTGTGGTTACCGCGTGTAAGTGCCGCGAAGTTTGAGTAGTTTTCTTTCGTTTTGTCTGTCGAAAATTGTAGCTTGCCATACAAAAGCGTTCTTAATGGCTTCGCCTCTTGCATACAGTCCAAGTTTATGAGAAGTTAAATCAGGATAAAGGCAGAAGCTAGAGCCTACCACCGAGAGCTCACGAATACACGTCCCGCACTCCTCCGCTGCATCCGGAAGTCCCCACAGCACGTCTTTCTGTTCAACGTCGCCGTACCTGAATCCAAAGTGTCGCCATGTAACAGATGGGTTTTTTTTTTTTTCTGCCACCAACTCAGCCTGTACAAGGTCATGCTCATGCTCTTCTTCTGCGTCTGTGTTGGTCACTGCTGCACGCTGGCTGCACACAGCAGGATAGCTTGTGGGCTTAACGTAAACAGACTCCACACACTACATTAGCGGCAGTCACGTTCACAGGCACACATGTTATCATTTATTTACATTAAATCACAAATTGCAGCATTTATTGCGGTTATGTAATTGCACAGCCTGACATCGCCATTGTGATTAGATTAATCGTGCAGCACTAATTGAAAATGAACACTTATGTTATCTTTCAGTCAGCCCCTGAACTTAAACTTAAAAGGTTTCATGAGGGCATCAGCGCTTACCTGAGAGTCTACAGCTCAACAGTTGTCGGTGTTGCTAAGGCTGTAGCTGGGAGGATTTTCAAAATAAAACAAAACCTGGCATTAAACAAAACAGTTGACATGCTGTGGCCTATTAAAATTTTAAATAACGTATATGTCTCAATAACCCGTATGCAGTAACAACTCTGCTCTTGATCCACTCCCTACAGGGGAGGGAGGCATCAAATAGTGAATATTTGTCATACTTATTTCAAAGAGGAGCGATGTTAGATTGATTACAGAACCTTTTTATCATCTTAGCTAGCTATTAGTTTTATTTTTTTTCTTAAATAGGGGCCTGCTGTCTTTATGTGCTGTTTGCTCAGCAAAAAAGCACTTAAACAGTAAAATTTTAATGTAATTACTGATATTAATTTAAAGCGTACACATTCACCATCAAACTTAACAAACTCCACTGCTGCTACTTCAGGGCTGCAGCTTGTCAACAGGGCATAATGCAGTTGGAGGTTATGAGTTGCCAAATCATGGTCAAGAATCCCTTTATCCAAGATGATCTTTATCATAATCAACATTTGGCAGAAAACACTGAATTCACTTCAAATGGCTCCATGTTGTAAACACCGTTTTAAAAAGACCGAGTTTAACCTCTTTAACTCCGTTCGGATGCTGGCCTCTGCGCTCCCCCAACTCCTCTGTTAAATGGCATCTCACAAGCGCACTACGTCATCAAACCATGTGATGTTTGGTATCAATGGAAACACGAAGCTCTCGGCTTCCTGAATTCGGCATCGTTTTTCTTTTATTTCTCATGGATTTCACACCAGAGTAGCATAAACACACAAAGTCCAAAATATCATGTCATGTCATGCTGTTGTTGAGATGAAAAGTTAAAGGATTGCTCACGATCTCATTCGGACCGGCGAGTGGAGACTTAGATCTTTTATAAAAGGTTAGAGTCTCACTCTTACCATTATTTTTGGCTGAGATATACCGCCTAGAAAGTGGGATCATAACTTTCACGTTTCATATGGCTTTATATATTTTATGGTGTTTCTGTCATAAACAACATCAGCTATCATAATCACACCTGATTTCAATAAGGTACAATATTTGAAGCTGGCTGAGTGTTGTTTGATCACTGATAGTGCTGTTTTGAAGCAGAGTGACCGACTTGTCATTTGGAGCTCCGCCTGGATCTTTTCATGGAAAAAACACTGTAGAATGGTCATACTTTCAGCAATCTTGTTCAAATTTTGAAACAAATGTTCAATGATAGTGTGTCTACAGCCCACAGTGTCACTTACCTGCTCAGATGAAGCCACAGACAGTTATTCATCCTGAAGCACATTTTTTATTTTATTTTAGGCAAACTCTTCACCTTGTTACTGACTTCAGAGGCCCATTACTCTGTCTCTGTATCACCTAGAGTGTGTCTGACACTTTCACAAAAAACTTCAGGGAGTTTTCTTTCTGGCAAGACCTCATGCATGCATGTAGTCAGAGCGGTACAGATGCTACAGTCATTTTAATTTGGGTATGTCATTCTAGGCGTTTTCGCTACAAGAGGTTAAAATAGTAAACCTAACCCAACAGTTAACCCTGTTTTCTTATTTCTAGATGTTTCAAAAGTGCAAACAAAGCAACCATGGTCTGTTGAGGAGAGGACTGCAGTCCAGCGAAGGATGGCTAAGTTTGTTGCTCTCAGGAAAGTACCAGCTAAGAATGACTGTCTGCTCTGCATTGGGAAAGAGTTTCCAGTGCTTAGCACCAGAACGTGGAAGGATGTTAAATGCTTTGTCTATAATGAAATTCTTAAAGTGAAGAAAAAGCTGGCATTTTAAAAGGGGTCTATGACTCATGTTTTTCTAGTGTTTGGAGATAGGATGCAGATCTGTTCTTTTAAGATCCACTCAGCTGGCTACAAGCTGCCAGTGTTAAAATTTTGTGTTGAGTTGGCAGTTGTAACTACCAAGTTTCTATTGTTTCATGTGAACAATGTACCAACAAGTTGTTGTTGAGTTTTTATTGCATTTTTTTGCAATAAAAAATAAGTTTATGTACTTGCTTACACTTGCAGTGTTTCTGTCTTTGACAAATAATCTTCAATTTTCCTTTGCATAAATATTCAGCAGTCAAATATTGAAAAGACACCTCGTGGAATTTTGCCTCCTTACATAATTAGGAATAATAAAAATGGCTATTCGGAATTGCAAAGTCTAAAATTAAACATTTCATTATGAGTATGCACCTTCCCTATCACTAAATAGAGTTAAATGTGTAAAAGAGAGTATCAGTATGTAATTATGCTAAACTTGGCCTCAATAAATCTGTAGTAAGCATATCTCAGTTAATATTCCCAGTGAAATACTGTAAGTCAGTCAGAGTTTCCGGTCCTCACTTTGTTGGTTCAAAACTTTTTCTGATAACTTTGTGTTTCTCAAAACCTGAAGGGGTGTATAGGGTAAGGGTGCCACCTACTGTCCAGAAATGCTATTTTTATGTTGATAGGTAAAGCAGAAAGGCCGGTCCTCACTTTGTCAGTGGATTTGCTCGGTCCTCACTAAGCAGCAAGTACAAGAATATGTGTGTGTGTGTGTGTGTGTGTGTGTGTGTGTGTGTGTGTGTGTGTGTGTGCGAATGACAAAGGCGGGTGTGATGATCAAAGAGCTGTTTGGCTTACAAAACAAAATGGCTGACAACAGGGAACTACAAGATGGCAGAATCAAAGCTGGCTTTGATGCCTGTTTGGGTGCAGCTCTGTTGAAAGCCTATGTGTTAATGAGTCCGTGTCAATGTGACGTGTGTTGCAAACGATCTGGATTAGTGCAGAGATTGTTTAGTTGTGTGCAAGAATCTGTTTGTGAACAGTATTAGCAAACTAAACACTTAGCTTTGGCGAAGCCAACTAATCAATGACCTAACTGCAAACTATCCCAGCAATAACTCAATGACAGCATTAAATCACATACAAGTTAAACAGTCTTGCTTAGCCTGTAAAGCTGTGATAAGCTTTGCCCAGTTGTTACATTACCGATCCTTGAATGGATGGGAGAAAGAGTCACTTGGTGGTGTGCTACTTTGTTAGCCGGCAGAAGAAGGCTGGGAAGGTGGTGGCTGCAGTCTTCGTTGTGTCCTGTGTTCCAAAGGTGAAACGCAGAGGAAGCTGGTTGCTCAGGGTTTAGCATAGTTAGATGCTGGGTGCTAACTCACTTAGTTCTTTTTGTTTGTTGCAAACCTTGTGCTTGCACCTCTACCTTTCCAGTTCAGGTTAGAGAGTCTGTGATCAATTGCCCTCCCTTCAGTGGTTTGTGTCAAGGAGCAAGGGCCTGAGCATCTGTGCTGGTCCAGGCCCAGCCAGAAAGAGGTGTGAGCTGTTCAACATCTGGAACAAGAGAGAGAGAGAGATCTGTTAGAAGGGAGCAGATCTTTGCAGACCTGTGACATCAAACCCATCAACCCATGTCACTGTAAAAGTCCTGTCCAATCAAGTTGTGAGACTTGTGTCTCACTGAGGTGTGAGGTGAGACCTCCTGTGGAGATGGGTGTCACCTAGCTCTCTTTGTTTGAAGACAAAGAACATGCAGAGGAAAAAGCCTTTAAATGTCCAGTGATGATTTTAACCAAATGATAAATCATCTGTGGTCCTTTAAATCCCAACACCAGGCTATGACAGAGATGACACATAGAGACAGACAACCATTCATGCTCACATTCACACTTGTCTTTGGACTGGGGGAGGAAGCCTTAGAACCCAAAGAAAACCCACGCTGACACATGACAACTTCACACAGAAGGGTTCCAGCCAGCCAGCAGGTTTGATTCTGGAACACACTTGCTGTGAGGCAAGTGTAGCAATGAAAGAAACTATGTGGCTAGCTAGCTAGTTCGGCTGAAAAGACTGGTAACTAAACATAATGAGCACCAGCCTTTTCAGCTAGCTATTTAGCAGAAGGTATCTTTCATCATAAAACTACACGACCCAGGTGTTGTTAATATTTTATATAACCTACTGTGTATTACTGTAGCATCACTACAAACTCTTGCAACAAGCTAATGCTGTTCAACTACTCAGACAAAAAGTCTTTGACTTATTTATGTCATCCATGACATTTTGTAGAGGATGCTGTGTTCAAATGGAAGTCGTGAACTTGTGTTTAAGGACACATTCACACTGGCGTAATTTGGTCCGATTTAAACGAGCCCCGGTCCGCTTCGACGGTTCGGTTTGTTTGGAGTGGTGTTAATGCTCATTCGAACTCTGGTATGGACCAAACAAGCAGACCCTGGTCCAATTGAACACTGGGGGTCTGGGTTCACTTGCAAGTGAACCCTGGTGCGGTTCGCTTACAGTGGGAAATAGAAAGGGACTATCCAGCGAACCAAAGAGAGGAAGTGAACAAAAGAGAGAAAGTGACGTAGAACGCAGGGCATTTTGAAGAAAAAAAACATAGCCAACAGCGCAAAGCAGGAGAAGCAGAAGTAAAAAAAAATAAAAAGTTGGAAAATGTCTCGTGGGCAAATGTGGAGTAGTGAGGAGGTGCAGGCGCTTTGTGATATATGGTCAGAGGACACTTGTAGATGCTTGTGGCTGCCCACACATTTCCGTTTTCGATGATCCGGGTTCTCTTCTTCCTCATGCTCTTTTTCTTCCTGGTCAGTGGTCATTTCAGGCAATATCGCCCACAAAAGAGCAGCTGTTGTAACTGCGTGCCGTTGTCCAGGTGGTTTGGTCCGCTTTAAAAAGTACAGTGTGAAAGTGTTCATATGATCACTGCTCGCCCCCAATTGACCTATGACTAAGTCCCGCCTATAACGCGATGAGCCAATCACAGTGCGTATAGCCATTCCCATACGCTCGGACATTCTCTGCCTGAATGTTCATTGAAATGCATTACAGGAAGTCAGTTTTGTTCAGCTTTATGAGCTTTTTCGGCAATTTGAAGTTTAAAAATTGTTGAATGGTGTGTATGGGGTAACGTTACATACAACTCTGACACAAGGTATCCTGAGAGGCTGGGCGATGAGGTGTATTTTTTTTTACACTTTCCTAAACCACATCTCAACTGAGAAAAGTGTCTCCTAAGATTAACAATGATGTCTACATCTGTTCTGAAGTAAGTCAACATTGTTACTTTGCTGGAAAGAAATATAAAGTTATCTTTAACATCTGTAGCTAACGTTAGCTAAAGTTAGCCTAATGTTAGCGCCTTGCTATGTTTTTCATCATGTCACCTTGCACCTGCCATAGTGCCGATCACTGAATGTTGATAGTTTGTCCGAGTGAGTGGAGGGGGGCGTGGCTTAGCCATAGGTCAATTGAACCAGAGATATTGGATAAAGGAGATACCCCACCATAGGTTTATCCAGTGTTATTTACTCTTCCTGCCTCCTAAGTGGGCGTGGTTGGCTCTCCCTCGATTCAGAGCTTGTTCTCCCTCAACAGGGCTCAAACAAAGTTAACTTTCTCTTGATCTGTGCGGATGAAAAATGCAGCTTTAGTATCGGAATGTTGGTAAGATGTGTGGCTTGTGGAAAATGAACCCAGTATTTACTTTAGTGACTATAGGGCAAAAGAATTGACCATAAATTGTGATCACGTTCAATTTTCCTCATTGACGACAATACATTCACACCTGGCAAGTCTCCTACTGGGGCGTGGCGCTGACGTCACTGAATCAGGAAGTGAGCTGAGTGGGGTATCTCACTTTATCCAATATCTCTGGTTGAACGCAGCATATGTGTGACTCAGTGTCTCCTTTAGCCTTAGCTAGCTTCATTAGTGTTTAAAGTACAGCTTAGTGCACACATACACAAAGCTCGGACCAATCACGGCTCTGGATGTACATAGACACGCCCATCTCATTATCGTACAAGGGACATTTTTATTTCCAATAGGAAAATTGAGTATGTGGTGATGAAAAAGAAATACTGCATGGTACAAAAAGATAAATGACTAAATGTGTGCCAACAGAAAAAGGAGTTTATCAAGGAGAATCAAGGAGTTTATAGATAAAAGTCTGAAATGATTTCATAATTGCTGGTAAAGAAAAATTAAAAAGACTTTTGCTTTATTTACCAACTGATTGAGGATTAAAGGATAACTATAAAGCTTTATAATTTTTTATTTCATTTTATTTTATGTTTGTACTCCCTGTTACTTATTTACCTAACAAGTTTCTTTTTTAATGAATTCAGCAATAGACCTATTTTGGATTTGCCTGATAACCTTTTTACTGCATTTTCTCAGTTTTGGTGCTCCATATTTGACAATGCATTTATTGATAAAAAATGACCATACCTATAACCACTGGAAGGTTACTTGTTTTAATGTTTTAAGGGAGTAGTTACATTTCAATTTCCTTTTTAAGATCAATGGTTGAATGTATTACTGTAAGAAGAAACCAGCTGCCCTTCAGTACTGAAAACATTCCCCTGACACCTTAATTAAAAGAATGAAAGAAGGCGAACCCACTGGTAGCATGCCTATCAATCGCTGTTTATTCTACACCAGTCATGGCTGTACAAATTACATGGGATCATAATCGCTACATGGGACCAGCATTTACATTTTCATGAGCAGAGGCTTTCCTGCAGGGATCTAGTGCTGGCCTTGACTGACCTGACCTTGTTCAGTGCTGTCAGTTGCTGGACATCAGCACATGAATGTAAGCAAAGGGTTCTTCAGTGCTCGGTGCATTTGTATGTGTGTGTGTGTGTGTGTGTGTGTGTGTGTGTTTGTGTGTATGTGGAAGACTCAAGGGTATGGGTTTAGATGAATGCTGTTTGTTGGTGAAGGTGGGTGCTGGCAGACCTTACATTTATTATTCCCCTTGCTTCATGCATTCTGCCATTGCTGAATTATTCAAAGGCATTAACATGTTTAAAGCCGCCTAATAATACATTATTGAGGCAGCAGTGCCAGACTCATATCTTCAGAGCCGATTCTGTAATTTCAAATACACAATTAAACATGGACTCTTTCCTCCATGTTCTAAAGGTAGGTTGATACATTTTTTAAGACATTACTCATGTCTATATTTAGGGGAACTTCTAGACAGAACTAAAGAGGCTGCCATGAGTGAAGCATTTACATGCTTGGATATGCATCAAGAGGTCATTTTGACAGGATCAATTTAAGCTTTACTGTCTTGTAAGGACAGTTTGGTTGCAAATGTGATCACATTACAATCATAATTAAACCATAAAACTTCAGCGGAACAATAAAACAACATTAAAGTATAATTATATGCATAACAAATCGCTACAATATCCACCCTAGTTAATAAGAGTGGACAAGGAGTCAGTTGCTTGACAGAATACAAAACTGTTACTCATTAGCGGAAAACACAAAGTGCTTGTACAGACACAAGATCTGTCACTTTGACTTTCATGTGCAAATAAAGGATTTTAATTGGAGTGGAGATAAATGAGTCTCTTGTTCTGTATAGTTGAGTTTAACCGTGAGGACCAGTGGCTGGATTATCGACTGGGCAAAGAGGGCAACCCTGGCAATTCCTGAGACCACAAACCTTGAGGGGCTCCAAAGGCCCCACATTTACCGTGTAACACTTGTGGTAATCCACAAAGAGCAAGCTTGTTTGGAAATCAAAGCTCAAGACCTTTATTATATCAGTTACCTCACACCTGCCATGCAACTTGCCCCACAGTAAGGTGCTCTGCTCAGTTCATCTTTTCCCTCTTCTCACTCTCATGCCTGGTTGCTCAGCTGCCCATCCTCATTGACTCGCTGACACACCTCCTTTTATTTCTGCCGTGTGATGCCTGTACTGGTACAAGAAAACACACTGTAAAACCCACCATCAACTGCATGCTGAAATGTGAATGTAGTCTGGTTCATGTTGGACAGATAAAAAGAGCTGTAAAGATTTGCGTATCTGAACACAAAGCATCAATTAGGCTATTGCCTTTGCACTCCACGGGATAACCATGGATATGCATTGAAGATCTGGGGCCGTATTCACAAAGCTTAGCGTACAAAGAGTTGCTCACTGTGATTAAATTCAAGAAAATTCTTAGAATTACCCCTTAAAGTTATTACTAGGTCCTTGTAAAGATAGAAGTTATTCACAAAGCAGCTTAGCTCTTAAAAGAGCTCATGAGGCAAACACTTGTTAGGAGTAGAGAAGAGGATTCTAAAGAGTTTCTTAATCAAAGGAGAAAATGGCAGAAAAACAAAGAGGCAGGAAAAATATTCTCTAAGCACTGAATAACAGGAAGTAAATGAAATGCCACACATAAGATGGTTTAGGGATAGTGTTTGTGGTTGATCTCATCAGGGATGAAAAATTGATCAAAATAGGTCTCACAATAAGATATTTGGAAAACTAGAAAAATGCAAAAGTGGTGACTTGGGTCTGTCTCAACCTTCCATCGGCAGAGGGATCACACTAACAGAGAGAACACTTCCAAAGTGAGCAGTTCTTTTCATTTCCACTGGGTGTCCACACCTTGCAGGCTCACAAAGGGGTGTGTCTGTGACAACCAATCACATCTGTAAAAATAATACATCATACCTAGCAACAGGGTCAGCCACACCTGCTCACTGAGGTAAAATTTACTGTCCCTTTCTTGCTTAGAGTTGCTCTGAGAACTTTCCGAAGTCACTCCTAAGCTGGGGCGCCTTACTAAAAATTTTAGGCTGAGTTAGGAGCTCTCTAGAGAGTGTTCTCAGAATGTTTGTGAACACGGCCCCTGAAGAATTAAACAAAAAATGTCACCCTCTCCTTGAGGTGGTGACATTATCAACTCACTGTTCTGACAAAAGGCATATTGGATTCACACTCTAAACACTGTTTTGCCTTTTGGCCTAAATGAAAAACTGAATTTGTCATGTTTCCTCTAATTTATTACACTTGACAGATTCAGATTGAGAGTTTTTTCTTTCTTTATTTCTTTTTTACCCCAAGTGATATCTCTGTTCTTTCAGCCTGTTTCCATTCCCAGGTCATCATGTACTGGCGATTTGATATGCCACTAATCATTTGATATTGATGCCAAAGACACTCATTAGCGTCATTATGAGATGCACCAGGATTTAAACTCCAATGTAAACCCATCTGTGGCAATACTTGATGCTGGGAGCAAATGATATAGTAAAGAGAGAGAAAGTTGACAGTGGTGGAATGGGTCATACAAAACCAGGATTTGATACCCATGTTCCTCCTCGACTCCTCTATCCGTGATCACTTGACCCAGAAATTGATTGACGTCCACCATCTTGAAGAATGTCTTAATTCGTTAAATGCTCTCTCAGGAGTCGAGGAGTCGAGGAGACTGGAGGCTTTCAGAGGAGAGGGAAGCAAGGATACATGAGTGCAGCCTTTGCATAAGTCTTTGACCGACCAACACACCCCCATAATTGGATATCAGTTATTGACTGGACAGCGCAGTGCTGCAGCTCATCGTACTGATCTGATAGATCACAATATCACTGGAGTTTCATACCAGATGGTAGACAGATAAAAGATTAAACTCAAGTGTATCATTCCCAAGTTTGATATTTCATTTTCATTTTCTAATTCAACACCATCTATTTAAAATCTGAACAAGGAAAGGACAAGAAACTACTTTCGTTATTTATTAGAAAGATCTTTCTCTTCACAATCTGTTATTTCCCTCATCAGCTTTTATTATTGATACAGTTAAAGTTAGAGAGAGTCCGTCTGTCAGCAAGAAACACTTTCGTCATTTCCATTCAGTCACACGTGTGGCAGATAATTACTGAGCGTCTGGTCGATGAGTTACTACAGAATTTCAAGGCCTATAAAGCCTACTGATAGATCCAGCTGCGATCAGCTGCCACCATCATCACAAAGGTTCTTTTAGCATCACATTACATTACATATGTATGATTGTCGCACACTGATGTCACTTATGGGACGTTTTTAAATCATCTTACATTACCCAACATACAAACTGATTTTAACCCAAAACATGACCTTTTTTCTGAGCCTGACCTAATTGTTTTGTTGGCTAGACCAAACTCCAACGCCAAAGGAAGCCTTGTGTGTTGCTATGTGACAGTGAGGGGCATGACAAAGCAGCATTGGTTATGGCAGCTCCCACTCTTGGATCCACTATCCAGATGATATAAAATCTTGTTCAGCCAATAATCCAATGACAATTTTTATGTGTTTGCCTTATGTCGATCATTTTGAGTCTGATGAAGACAGAGGGTTATCGAAACATTGGTCTGTTGGCTCAGTTAAAGTCTGTAAGTCAATCAGTGTGTTGTAATTCCCTTTTTCCTTTGGATAGTATCTTTTAGGTGAGAGGCACCTGATTCAGCTGTGTACTGCTGGAGAACCCCATTTCAAATATGTTGCATGGCTGCAAGTTGACTTGCCATGAAATAGTAAAGAGAACGTCTGCGTTTAGTAAGAAGGAATGTTTTCAACATTCATCACATACTGTGGATATCCAAAATAGAGGTTTCCACAACAGAACCAGAGCTATGCATAATAATGGTGAGTTTCTTTTGTACTCGGAGGTCAGAAATTCCCAGTTCCCAGTCAGAAGTTTAAACTCAAACGCAGCCTGAGATCAGACTTTCAACTCGGAAACTCGGAGCAACTGCATCCACCCTGACTTACGAAGTCAAGATGGCTGCCGGTCACAAACATAGTGAGTAAACACTCTGCTAAAGCACTGTTTATAGCATTGTTATCTTATTTGTTTTACATTAGGTCAGCCATACCCATAGTACTGCTCAATTTTTATCCATGGGCATGTTGCTATGCTGTCTCTATGTGCAAAATACCACAGAGTGTTGTTATCAACTGATATTGCTAACAGTGGCTACGGCTAGCCCAACGGTAGAACGTTAAAGTTAAATGTGTGATTAACTTAACCGTTTGTCAATTTATAGAAATATAACGCACCATGTCAAGTCACTCACTCTCTGGGACCACGAGTTTTACTTGTAAACGCTGACGAGCGGGACAAGATTGGTCCATCCACTGCTCTCACTCAGTGGATGGATGATGTGACAGGAGGACGACACTTGGACGGTTTCCTCCGGTTTGTTTTGCTATTGAAGCTAACGTTCCCTAATGCATTAAAAAGTTAGCGTTACAGAAAATCTCATATTTCTCTTAATACCTACCCAATTTCTAATTAGGTGAACATGATAACCCTTCATAAAAATAATGTTATTCATCCCTACAACAGTAAAAAAGCATTTAACCATAGTTGCTTTTGTTTTTGTTGACGGACAGTGGCTGCTGGTATGTGATAGAATTTAAGTTTTGAGCCATGACTCCTTCTATTCTGGCTCCCAGTAACACGACACGATAACATTTTAAGACTCCTATGTAGCCTGCAGCCCTGTGGTGGCGAGTCGTGTTTTGCCTCCGGTGAACAAACTGACGTCATTGTGACGTCGGCCCTAAAGGGGTCTATGATCTGAATGGCGCCGTTACTACAGCTCACTCTCTAGTTTCACATGTTCTATCCAAAGTTGATGTTGTACTGTTGGAGCATTGTGCATCATAGTAACCTAACCAGAGCTCTCTGTTGTCATGGAGCCCTGAGTCACCAGATGTTGATTTCCTAAGCTTCCTCAGCAAAACCACCAAAGGAAAGACTGTTCTGCAGGAGGAACCCCAAACATGCCTCTGACGTGGGCCTGTTATGACACATGCAGATCCCGAGCAAACACACAGGGCAACCTCAGCAGGAGATAATGATGACATTAAGGACCATCAAAATGTCCCCCTCTCACCAGAGGCATGTGTGCCGCAGGTTCCATTACGCTGCTGCCACAATTACTGTACACCCAGGGAGTCACATGGGAACCACACAGGGAATACATCATTATATCTCTTTATGATGCTTTCATCGTCCTTGTTTTCCCAGAAGACGCTGGGGAAGGATTTTTCTGCTGTGAGAGACAAGGGCAAAGAAGAACAGCGGGTACACTTGGCCACCATATACCTTTACAGGTAGAGGAGGAGAACACAGATGGAGGTTGTTTACCACACTTTAAAAAAAAGTCCCTCCTCTTTCCTCTTTCAACTCAGTCATATAGGCTTTTTCCCCCCCTGAGCTGAACCAACATCCAACCGTTTCATTACTTTGAGGTGGGGATGAGGTCGCTAATGTTGGACAGGCTATCAGAACTCCCCGCTGGGCCAAGCTATTCCAGCTGGAGAGAAACACGACGCCCTTCTAGACATCCGAACACACACACATACACAGTCCTGACCCTCCCCTCCTTCCCCTACCTTTCACACCGTACACAAGGGATGATCTTGGCCTGCGGTTCGTCCACGTGTCTGTGAGCCTGTGTGGCTAAAGCAGCGCCTCGGGCCGTGAAAACCACCAGCGAGTCAGGCGCAGACGTGATGCAGGAGAAGCCTCAGCTGCCTTCCACTGGCTGTAATGAAAATCCAAGGAGAAATGAAACAGACCCAAGGGTGCATGCAAATCAATATACGCACAGTGAGTCAACGGTGCAAATTTGTTTCCATTAGCAGTTGTTTCTTTTCACCAGTTTAATATAATGTTTTCTCAGCCGCTAGCAATGCTGCATTGAAGCACACTTAAACAAAGTAAAAGGTAATTTCAATTAGACTGCATTGCCGGCTCTTTATGCCATTGAACATCTGTTTGCTATTCTTGTTGAGAAGTATTTTCCACCTGGCAAACATACAGTAGGATGAGTCATTAGTTAAAAGGCTTCACAGCAGCTACTGAAAGCTGCTCTGTATGATCTCACTTTTGCTGTTAAATCAACAAGCCAATTTGCCTGTTGATATTGCTCATCTGTTTCATTTGATAAAGATTGGAGGCTGAACCAGTACCAATCAACACATCATCAGACTCATTAAGACAGCCCATGCCAACTGGAAGACATACAGTTTGTATCAAGAATAGTCTCACCAACATGCTACAAAATTATCATATCAAACACTTGCCTTGCATGTAATAAACAAACTGTTGGACCTTTTACAAAATTAAGTAAATCTTCTTAGTCTTAGAGCCAATATTGACAATGGTAGGAAACTGTAATATTATTGATTATGCTGCAACGATTAAGCTTGTAATCATGAAATTAAATGATAAATAGGCCAATATGCAGACTGCATGTGCAGTTATTTTCATGAATTGGTGTTATGGTTAAAACATTTGTCATTATTATTTCATGAATTCTGGTTTAGATGTAAAAGTGTTGAGATGAGTGTCTACTGGCCTTGCTGCCTACACTGTAGACTACTCACTTTTATGATGACAGACTTGGTAAGTTATGTTGAAGAATTTATTAGTGTTTATAAATCATTGACTTGTGCTTTAGATGTTGTTGGAAGCCATCAATAAGACATTTTGGGTTGCCAGGTTGTGAAGTCCTTTTGGCAGGTACTCATCCTCTGGGACACTTGCTTTGCGTCTTTAATGCTTTCGTTCAACATACTGTTTGACGTTTGACTGACTGGAAATGTGCATCTCTTAACTGCATGGAGGGGCAATATAATATTATTAGAGCACTTTTTTAATAGCAAGCAAGACAGCCATAGCAAACATATTAAAATGTATAATTGCACAGTTGATTATTATTAAAAATTATGAGTGAGACAAATTAATAACTTTATTAATGACTTGACTATTAATGACTTACCAGCCAGAGAGCATTTTCACATCCTGGCAACCAATAAGTTGCTCTAATTAAAAGAATTAAATAACCTTTTAGTAATTGAGTAATTACATAACTAATCTATAAAGCAGTAGTAAATGATTTACTAACCATTTGTGACAGTCTTTAAACCCTCAACAAAATGTGCCTTTTTCCAAAGTGGTACCTTGTACAAAGATAGAAAGAGAAGCACAATAGCGTTCAGCTCAGTCATTTATGAGAGACAGCAGACGTAAAATCAAACGCATAACATAAGGATCTATGCATGAGGTGGGGGTTGACACATCCCTTCTGGTAAATACGCTCCCAAACATGAATCGCACAGCGTTGTCATGCTGTCAACAGCCTGTGAAGTGGTGAGAAATGAAAAGTAATATTGATCATTAATTTGCCTGCATGCATAAAGAAAACCTGGTTACACTAACCAGCCAAGCAGAGATACAACAGAAATGTTATGGTTATTATTCTCAAGATTTACATAATTGCTTGTGTTGTGAGATCAAAAGTGATTGATAAGCTTTGGAAAGTCTAACAAAATTAAAGTCATGGAGAGAAATGTAAGTCAGTGACTGATAAATAGCAGTGGGATTTCTAGTGTTTCCACTCATGAATAACTGTGATTTGTGAAGTTTGAACTAAGTATTATTTAATGCAACACATCCAAAATATGTGAAGTCACGCAGACGTATCAAAATAAAGAGACAAAGCTTTGTAGAAATAAAATCCTCCCTGACTGTGTTTACCAGGAAGGTGAGAGCTGGGATTTATTCCGCAACAATCCTGCTGAAATCCTCAACTTTGGAGGAGCAGACGGATGAAATGTCACGCCAGACATTTTCAGCTGCAGTATTCAGATATCTGTCAGATAAGTTTCTCTCTCAGACACAGCACACATCACTGTATAAACCATTCCCTACATTGTCAACAACGCGGAATCCCATTTTCAATCTTTTGTAGAGGCATGCGTCATGACAATGCATCCCCCCTCAGCCGCAGTGCAGGCAATTTTCCACACAATGCTTCACATCATGCCATCAAGGACAACAATGGAGCGAGGGAACCTGTCTCTTCTTAGATACTGCTGTGCACTAGCAACAAGTACGAGGACGCACTCGTAACCACAATGTATGATTCATGCATACCCTACATAGTCTTCTCAGATATGTAACACACCATATTGTTTGACTTAATGTTGCAGAGATGAAATAGGTGTCTCTGGGTTCAAAACAAGCTTCGCGTTTTTTCTTCATCTTTTCCCTGTTATTGTTATTTTAGCATGGAATTACATGGAAGCCCATGTCTGTCAGGAATATAAATGCATGATATAAGTATCTCATCATCATGAATTAGCAGTCAGCAGACTATCGCAGGACATTACATGTATTTGAGCTGAGTTCTTCATCAGGATGTACAAGGCGATTAGTATACTCCAATAATGTAAAAATCATTACAGGCCTTGATAACCTGTTTGCTCAGTCGCAGTCTTTTGAGCGATGGAGTCGCATATGAACACAAACACTTTCAGTTTTGTTAGATTTTCTGTATTTTGTCTGAGCTTAGTGGTAAAAATGCAGCGTCATGTATGTCCAGTTCTCGAATACCAGAGCTTGGGAAATGATTTCATTGTGTCAGACACCAACAAAAAAGCCATCCTTTCACACAGGCATGATACATGGCCAGTCACAGTTATTGTGTAATTGTCTTTAGTCGTGCATTTTTCATTTTGTAGACCAGTGTTTAAGATTTATAAACCACTGAGAGTTGGTACCTCTTTATAAGAAAGGTTCCCAAATGTCATTCAAAGTGGCATGCATTGTCCACTAGGGGCAACGGTATCATAAGCCCCTTTGAGGCTGGCTCTTCTGGAGCTAGCCTCAAGTGGTCATTCTTGTTGGCTTCATTTTCCAGCCTCAGATGTTGTTGCCTGGGGCCAAAGTAAAAATTTTACATAGGCTAAACACCGAACAAATTTTTCCCAAAAACGGTTTCTGTCACTCAAGGTAGTACTTATATTGCTAATGTATGTTCAAATGTTTCTGATAAGTTTAGTTTTAATTGTTAATTGATGGTTAAAAAGTTTTTTTTTTTGTGGCCAAACACCTGTTTGTGCTAATTTGTGCACTTGCAATCAGTGGTGCTGTTCATGATTGGTTTTATGGCAGGAACTCAGTACCATCTTGCAGTGGTCGATATTTTGGCTTCATTTTTGTGGAGTGGGAAGTAGAGACATTTTGTCCATCTTCAAATAGAGTCTCTGCTGGGGAGTTTATATACATCACCATAACAATTTTACAATATTAGGTGTACTTTAATTTATGATTCGGCAAAGAGAACAACTTTAGTGTTATTTCTCATTTGTTCATGCTGGACTTATTGATATATGGACAGTATCATGTATCATGCTGTCTTCTGCATTGAAAAAAATGTGCACATGTTCCAGCTTGCATTCTGTAGTGCATTTAGTACAAGCATGCACTGTTTTCCTGTGGAAGTCTGGTGTGTGGGTACACACTTTGAATACTGTGCAGGAATGGAAAACTACCAGTTACAATCAGAGTAACTTTATGGAGAGAAAACTAAAAAATGGAAATCAAAATGGGGTTCGGTATGATTAACGATCAAGATTTAGAACTTTATTATTTTGCCACTCTATATCACAATGATTAGAAATTAAAATTTTAAGTGTATTATCTTTAACTGTTTTGCCATGAGGCAGTAAGCTTCCACAGACCTAGTCTACGGTCAATAAAAGGAATGCAACTGTCTTTTTCCAGTGGGAACAGCCAAGCCTATTGTGGTGAGAATGTATGTTTTTTTACGCCTTTCGACGAGACATGAGCAGGTCGTTTATCCTGGTTTGTGTTTGTCAACCTTAATCCACCTAAGACCTGGGCCAAGTGACAGTGTCATCCACGACTTCTCTGGGAATTCATGTGGCTCGAGGGCCTACCCGTAATCATCACTGTCATTGTCAGGCCAAGGCACAAAGCGGCCATTACTGTCCCCACTGAATGGCTGACCTGACCTCCTCACAGTGTCCCTCGCCATGAGCATTACTCCATTTGGCCCCAGTTCATCCCTTTTCAGGGAGATAATAGCACCACAGTCGCTGTCATTCTTGCTGGTTTGGGAAAACTAAAGCCTCATTTGCATGATGATAAAATGACCCGGGGACACCCAGCTATTTAATAACTGTGAACTGTAATTTTAATTCCTTGTGAAGCTGACATGTCTGGAATGAGTGGAAATTACAGTAAAAACTCTCTATAAAGCTTACAATTTTTGATTTATTTTAAAAAAATCATAATATTTAAAATAAAACAAGGACAAAAGTGGAAGATGGATTGAAAAGAAAAATATATATTGTCAGGGTAAAAAACCCATTTGGAGAAAGCAATGTTATAAATACAGTATGTGTCTTAAGATGTCATTTAAGAAAGTCAGCAGCTATAGTTTTGGTAGCCTGACACATCCCAAATTCAAGTTAGTCTGGAATCTCTCAGTTGATTTTTCAGTTTCCAAAGGGTGTTATCAAGGACATGGACTAAAATGCCTCTGGACGCAAATGGATCGACCTGCAATCAATCAGAGCAATGAAACATGACATACACTGAGTGACAGGCATGTGTAAATAGACTACAGTGTGCAGACATGGGCTGTGTTCGTGTAGCTTCAACATGTTTGTAAATGAGTGATGCCTTTTTTTACCATGAGAATTTTGAAAATAATATTTCAACAGATAGTTCATTATCAGCTACAGCCATCTTGGTTTTCTGAAAATGCCTCAATGGTGCTACTCTTTGCCAGCCTGGAAATCCAGACTCAAATCTTTCTGACACACCCTTCCTATCCAAGGGGCGGCACTAACTGAGGCTTTTCAAATGCCGCCACGCAATTGGATAGCACGATGGCCAATCAGAGCAAAAAACAAGGTGACATATTCATTGCCCATTTGTTTGCCCAACAGTGGGGCTAACTGATTATGCTTTTGCTGTATCCCATCGACAAAATGGCTAAAACGTCCCTCCTGGAAACGAAGGCTTCCACCCGCCCAGAGCCCGTCTCTGTCAGATAGACTGATCTGATTGGTCCAATGGCAATTCAGCGGGCTCTGCTCATCAAGGCTGCCCCGTGCAGAGCACATTCGAATTTGCTAGGGGCGAGGCATTTGGATTTCCAGGTTTCCTCTTTACTATATCCTGTTATGGGTGCACGAGCCAAAAATGACATCATCATGTATTTTGCATAAAGGGCAAATGCTTCACAAATTGTCAGTCATCATCTCAAACCTGCTCCATATTAGATAAATGGTCCAGCCAGGTGGAAATCTGTCTGAACAAGAGGGCAACCAGACATATCTGCCAGAGCAAATAAATCCTAACCTCACAGATTCATGTTATTTCCAGGCTATAGTTTGGGGGCATAACAAACAAAATCTGCCTCTCCATGCCATTTCATTCTGACCTCAGGCTTGAGCTGGAGGATGTAAGAGACGTAGCAGGCACATATTTTTTTAGATAAGACAAGGCAAAGCCATTCAGTGATTTAAAAACCATGAAATGATCTTAAATTTAACACTGTGACCATCAGGTAATGAATGCGACGACTTTAAAACAGGAGTAATGTGGGCTCTCTTAGGCAAACCAGACAGAATCATTAACATACTTGAGCCTGCTACAATTCAGTTACAAGCATGCATTAACTTTTCATATCAGCCTGGGGAAGAAACGTACAATATGCTTCAAGAAACACAGGGGATGGGTGGTATATTAGAAAATATGTGTAATTCAATGCAAACAGTGCCGTATGAGCGTGTGCTGGCGTTACAGACCTAATTTGATTCATGCCACATAGAATGGCTCGAGACAGGCCTTCACTTTGCAGCCACGATATAACGATCCCCCTCAGTTACACTTGAGTTAGCTGTGCTTGGATTCCAATATTCAACTGGTGGTGTATCTCACTGTTACATACAGCTGCACAGAATGTATTAATGTTTATTACTGTTCTTCATCTGTGACGTTTGGTGCCGCATATTGTGAATGTGTCATTGTGTGTCTTCGTATCGCTCCTACATTTACACACAAAGCCAGGTGTGCGCACAGCAGCACAGTTTGCCCTTTCAGAAGGAGCTCAGAGTGCAGAGTTTCCTGCGGTGCTTCAGTCGCTACTACAGTAATCGTGATGTGCAACATGGATCAAGGTTATTGTAAATAAATAAATAAATAAACCCAGGATGAGAAAGTAGCTCTTACAAATGCTGCCATTAAAGCTATAAAACTGAAAATGTAAATGACTGAACTGTACCAAAACACACACATAAAAAAAAGTTCAGTCCAAAACTAAACTCACCCAGCAGCTCACAAAAGAGACTTTCTGCCTAGGGAATCGATCCAGCACATTCCCAGCTATATCTCAGTCCACCTTGCCTGAGGCTAACCTGCAGCTGCAGACACAATGACCATTTGTTTGCAGTTAGCTCTACCCAGAAAGACATTAAAACTGGTCAGTGGTCCCCTCAGGGCGTTATGCTTTGTTAGACACTATCCATCCAACCACAGTATGTACCCTCATATCAGGCAACCGTTTATCATCAGGACTTATAGTGTATCAGCCTGCCATCAAGGAATCAAAACACCTGCCTTTGTGTAAGGAGTAGAGCAGAGACATCTTTGGTATAATCAGTACGTATCTAAGCAGAGTGAGAAAGGTCATGAGGCTACAACTCAGCCTTGAATTTTATAAATGTTTGCAGTACAAACCAGGGAGAAGTGGGGAACTTGCCCTCCACTTGAATTAAGGCGAATAAATTGCATAATGTCCGGACCAGTGCTGTTACTGTCATCTGTCACCTCTGTTTATCTTTTTAAGAAGTGGAACAGAAATGGACCAGACCTGGTGAAATAGTGAGGAAAAGCGGTCTATGAACTCAATTGAAAGAGTAATGTTTGGTTCGGACTGCTCTAATGAAGAGCAGATTCAATTTGCATTCTGTCCAACGTCTGGTAATTTATGTAGTATATGTTTGTTTTTAGCCACACTAGCAGCAGGCTGTAAGGTCATTTCACAAGTCTCCATCTAACTAAAATATTTCATCAACTATTCAACTGACTGCCATGAAATTTTTGCATGTTATGGTAGCCAGTAGGGCTGGGTATCGGTACTTGATACCTTTAAATGAAGAACTCCCTTTGGTATATTGCTAATTGTAATTTTGTTAAATGATATCCAGCCCTAGTACCCAGAGACAGTGATATTGGTGATGGCATGACATTTTCTCTTTTGTCACCTTTACCTTGACAGGCTCAAGTTTTGGGAACTGCCCATTGCTCCGACCATATTAAACCCATTGTTCCGAAGTCCGTTCCGAAATCATCATGATGCCCTGTGGTTAAGGTCTGGTTAGGTTTAGGCACAAAAAACACTTGGTTAGGGTCAGGAAAAGATCATGGTGTGGGTTAAAATGAAAAAGAAAGTGGCAAACACATAAGCCGTGAGCCTGCTCCGCCTCAAGCCTTTCCCAGCTGACCCAGAGCCGGTCGCGGCGCATCATACGCCCGCCGCGAGCCATTCAGCACCGCGGACAGTCGGACTAACGGGATGTCAAACTAATGGGCTGTTGGACCAATGACATGGACCCCAAGTTTTAGCTTTAATATGTAGCTTTTAATTAATTGGTTTGTCAAATGGATTGCTATGAAATTTAAAGATTAGATATATTTACAGATATCAATGGTCACCACAGTATGAATTGTAATAACTCTGACGATCTTCTGATTTTTCTCCTAGCGCCATCATAAAATTAAGATTATCCTTTATTCGTCAGCAGCAAAGGGATAGTGCAAATGGGTAGCATCAGTAGAAAAAAACACAAAGCAATATATAAGTACATCTGGGTAAATAGAAAAACACAGTTGGGTGTAATAAGTGAACTGTATAAAACAAGAGCAATATAATAAGCAAACAGCGTGAACACACAAAGCGATACCATAAGGAAGCAGCAAAAAGAAGCAAAATGTAATAAAGACTGAATAGCTGATTTCACATTGTTGACTGATGGGAATAAAAGATATTGCAGTTTATCACGTACTGACATTGCACCTGAGTGATGATTGTAAGTAGTGAAAAATAAAAGCAAGATATAATATAAACATATATATAAACAAAAAGAATTCAATATTGCACATATCATGTGTAGATGGTCAGGTGAAAATCGATTTAGTCAGCTGACTAAATCAGCTGTAGTATTTGTTTAGTATTCACAAATTAGCAGATGTTAGCATGTTAACATGCTAAAGCAGTGGTTCAAACCAAAAAGTTGACCCGAACGAACTCTAGACGAATAAGAATTAGTTGATGCTAACACAGATCCTTTTTGATTAGCTGCTTTACCAATCATTGTTTATAATTGATAAAAATAAAAACTGTTGGGTGGTGGGGCATGACCCTTTTCAGCTTCTGTAGGGGGGCATGACACAAAACGTTTGACAACAAATATGCTGAGCCAAGACGGTGAAGATAGTGCTGCTAAACGTTATCATGAAAGAACTGTCACTAAGCATGTTGACATGCTGACGTTAGCATTTAGCTCAAAGCGCAGCTATGCCTGAGTAAAGCCCCACAAAGCTGGCAGCTGCAGATTGAAGACAATTGAAAACTGCAGCCGTGAATCTGGTATAACGTGACATTCTGACAAGGAATGACTCCAACATATTCAAACAATGACAGACAAAAGTTTACATAACAGTTCAGTCTTAGAAAACGGAGAAAGAGAAAAAAAAACCCTAAAACAGAAAAGTGGAGGTTACCTCCATCCATTTTAAATGAAGTATTCCAGCCCTGAGGTTTGGTATACATGCACAGAGGAACGCCCAAACTTCCTCTGTGAACTTTCTTGGTCACCCAATTACAAGGTGAATTAATTTGCTTGTGTTGTGCCTGAAATCCTGGTTAGTATGGCCCTCTAGCTCTACACACCTGCTTTTTCTCATTATTGCCTTTAGTTCCTCAAGATGTTGTAATTAGTAGGAGACACGGTTCAGGCTATGAGGAGCAGCATAAAGCAGATGTTGGGGGGGATTGCAGATCCTAGAGGTTAGAGGCAAATGAAGATGTAGTCCCTGGGCTAATTCTCTGGATTCATGCATTTCTCTCCCTCAGTGCAGCAGGTGGGGGATGAGAGCGTCAGGACAGCTTGGAGCAGTTTGGTGGCTGAAAGTGACAAATGTCCAACTGTCATCTTTAACTGCATATGATTTCTCTTAGTCCTGGGAAGAAGGTTTGAGATTTCTAGAGACACAGTTTATTTGCCAAAAGCATTAGGCACTCTATATGATGGCTTTAAACATAATCGTACCTCTTCAAAATCAGAGAAGCGTTTTTGCCTCAACGAAATTTCACGACTCTGCATGGGACGTTTCAGCGCCACAGATTCCATTATGGCACCGTGGCAAAAATGACATTTTGCATGTTCCAGCAACTTAAAGTGTACAGTTACTGAAATCCCATTTTCCCTAAGTAGATCAGGATAATCCTCAGCTGAGATGACAGAATAAGTAAGTCCGGACATGGATAGATGGATATAATCTTCTTATGTTGCAGCACAATAGCTGCAACTGGAAGTTCCATAGCCCATAGCCAATCACTGCTGCTGACCTCTGTCAAACAGCATCACAGTGCTTAACAAGATGTGAGATCAGACCGTTATACCTTCTCAGTGGCTCTGAGGTAGATAGCATCAGATATAGTCAACAGGATTACACAGCATATTTTAACTGCCTCATGGAATAAATGGATCATTTTACTGGATCTTCTGATGCAAAAAACAGAATGCCTGTCCTTGTTATGTACACAGGGGGTAAAATTCAGTCTCACAGTCCACAATTTACCCTCCACGATTCCTCTGCAATACTGTCAACCCATGATATAAAGGCACCTGTCAACAGGACCAGAGTGTGACTGTCAGGCTATTTTTTTTCTTTCAAAAATCCTGAAATGAACCTAAGCACAGTAGTGGGAAGGAAATCTGATTTTGTACCAACAGCCAAAAATACAGTGGCTTTTCCTGCCATGTGGGTGCTTGGCACTCTACTGAAGATGTTAGTCACTGGTAGATATGAACACCCAGACAGCTGTATAATGCACTGAAGTCTCCACCAAACAATACTGCGAAAAGAACTCTAGCCACATGTGTGGCTTTCCGAAAACCCCCCTTGTATCTTTCACATACAAAATACCTCAGTGGTGTTTTGGAAGCAGATGAATGTCAATACCATTTAATTTGCAGACTTTTTAGAGATCGACTGTGATTTCCATTTAAGCTGCTGAGGCCAGAAGTTGGCAGGTATGGAGTCCGCAGCACCTGTCATCTGTGAAAAGGCAAATACTGTAGAATTGTGTGCAGCTGTGTGCAGCTGTGTGCACCGTTATACAAAGAGGAAACAAAAACAAACTTTGCTGCATTGTAAAATCCGTACTCATTTGACCTGTCAAAGCAGCACTGTGACACTCTGCTAACAATGTTTACAATGATAATGGCAGCAGATGTGCAACTTCAATTTAATAATAATGTTTGAAACAATGGGTTCTTGATTACAGACAAAAGTAAGCAACAACAGGCTTCTGATTTCTAGCTGGTGACCTTTGATCTGAAATGACAACTGTCCATAGCAGATTTTATTAGCAGCAGCAATTAGTTGATTAAGGTGACGTTAGCTCCCTGAATTGGTTTTAAACACTGACTCATGCGGACTTTAATGTTTCCAGCTGACTTGTTTAAAAGAACCTTGTAAAGGGGCCCTAGGGTGTTTACACACCTAATATGTTTGTTTAGGTAAGAATGAATCATGGTGCAATTGTTGCAATGGTTCTGGTGAAAGTTGTCGATCCAACCAGGGCACAGACTAATGCCGAATTTCCACTGCATGTAAGGCTGAGCTTGACTCCACTTGCTTTTGGGATCAGGTAGTTTTCTTGATTTCGTTTTCCACCATAGACAGTACCCGCTTGAATGTACATGTGTCGCCATCCTCAAGGCGACACATGTACAGTGTGTTCTCTCGCATCTTTTCATCGGCAACCAAACTGAAGAATGTCTATACTTTTTCAATCAACCACAACATGGTTTTTGAGGTCTGCCATTTTCAAAGATTGGGGTCAAATGAATGAAAAAAATGCTGCCGATATTGATTGTAGCTTGGCAATTTAGAAATGGCAGGTTTGTACAGCATGTCACACAAGTGACGATTGTAGGGACAATCGTCACCAGTGCAGGGAATTTTCTTGATCAGTCTGTTGCACTGGTATCTATGCATTATGGCGGCCATTCAGACCATTAAAAAGTAAGTGACATTGCACTCCCAAATATATATATATGAAAGCACCCGTATGGGCTACCTTGGGTAACTTTGGCTGTGGTTGCTGGAGTTTAGATGTACCAAATTTGATAAACAGCAGGACAGCTAATGTTGAAGAGCTTTTGGTGTGCCGTGATGCCAATCCAGGTGTGTCATGGGATTTTGTGATAACCACACATTATAATGGCAATATTCAACTGCAGCTGTACAAAAGTTATGAATTAATTTGTTTATTGACTGTATCAGGATGTTATGCACACCCAATTCCTAATAAAGTAGCAAACTCTAGCTAAAAAATTCAATTTATTTGATTTTAATTTTAAAAATTTGTCGCCATTTGCACCTGAGAATTATAAGTGTGTGATACATCAAAAGCCTTGATTGGCAGTTAGTGTGAGGGATGACAACAATTAAAAGGAGAGAGCCATAAGTGGGACAATCGGTTGCTTTATTGTACGGAGCAAATTACTAGGGCTGTAGTCAACCAAAGCAAATCTTGGTCGACTTAAGTCGCACGTAATCTTTAACTAATCGATTAGTCGTGGGAAGAAAAAAAAAATCTGCATGTTGTTTTTACTTTTGTGTTGGTGTGTCTGTCATGCTGCAGTTACACCTCCAAAACACTAGTCGGCGGTGGAGGACTGTGTTAAGTGCTGTAAAGTTTAGTTCAAATTTTTTTTTTATTTATATAGTTGATTCAAAACACACATTAAATATGGCTTAATAGAGACAATTTCAAACACAAGTATCCAAACTGGCTTCACTATAAATCGCAGCATTCACAGTCTTTTTCTGGACACATTTCCCCCACCAATACAACATGCTAACATTATTAGCACAAGCCTTTGGCATTTTACATTGTATAAGCTAGCCTAGCGTCTAGCAATCTTTTCCTCTTCTCATATGAAACCAGGGACAACAGCAACATGTAACAAAGGTAACGACACACAGTTTGGCTCCATTACAGCTCACAACATTAACCGACAAAACAACTGTCTTATTCAAAACATGTTTTCCAAGCAAATACAACATGCTGATGTTATCAGCGCCAGCCTATAGCATTTTACATGGTATACGTTCGACTAGTGACGAGCAGAGAGTTCCTCTGTTCATATGAAGCCTGGATAAATCCCTAAGTATAAATCCCTGAAGGATAAATCACACACAAGACTTAAAATGCTATTTTAGTGTAGGCTTTACTGTCTTCACAATTTATTGTTTCATATCTGTGAAATACAAGTAAACACAAGCTCCACTGAGGGAAACGGTGTCAGTATACAGAAACAAACAGGAGGTCTGCGTCACTGCAACGCTGAGCATGAGGGTGGGCGAGTTCAACTTTCTGTCAACAGAAAACTGACAAAAAACAATTGAAAAAACCCCCATTTTCACAGGTAGCTTAGCCTGTCCCCCTGCCTCAGGAAATAATGGATTAATCCAGGAAAGCTGTTGATGTAGCACTTTTCTCCTTATGAAAGTAACACGGCGATTATTCGACCAATGAGAATTTGGTTGGATGAGAGCAAAGAGACCAAATAATCGACTAGTCGACCAGGAAACTACAGCCCTACAAATTACAACAAAGACGACCTACCACTGCAAGAAAGGTGTCTACTAAAGTCTACTGAGACAGTATCATGAAAGCTATCTGTCTTATTTTTTCTTATTTTTATTGTCTTATGTCGTGATAAGAGTGATAACACACGTTACAGAAGCTATTGTGCACATATAAAAACACTGTACACTGTATAATAAAGATGGACGACATGACAGCTCCCAAAAAGTGAAGCCAGAACATCTCAATCGTCCCTGGTGGCTGGCTGCAGTATAGGTCATAAGACTCGCCCCCTCCATGTCACATGGATGTGACATGGGCCAAAATGAAAGATCAAAGTACAAGACAAGCTTTCCCCTAAGTTGGTTTTCGTCTTTAGAGGTAGTTGTGGAAGTATCGCTCTAACTACAGCCCCATGCACATCTCTTCAGCATGTGGAAGAATCCAAAGTGTTTCAGGCCTGCCTTGGCTAGTCACAGTTGCTAAGCTATCATTGGACAATTGCTTGTTTTGGTGAGGGATAAAGTGAACAGTCAGTTGAATATTAGATTTGAATCTTTGATCCACTTCAAATTAAGAACTCTCTGAGTAAACTAAATGAGTACTTTTTCTCGCTTAGGCTTCATTAATTGGCCTTCAGTCTCTTTTCTGGATGACAGAGGCGTCTGGTACACCCACTTGAAGACTCAATGTCAAAATGTATTTTTTGCTGCAGTAAGTGGTTGTTGGAGCTGGGTAATTGTCTGTCCATGTCTGCTGAAAACAGTGGGTGTAGCAATTTTTGGAAAATTAGCCATAGCACAGACAGGCTGGACCGCTAATACGGGTTGAGTGCCATACACTTGCATCGATAAATTGAATAGTCACTGTCAATGGCAACAGCTGTGGATGTGTGTGTGTTTAGAAGAGAAGCTTCCTTGTTTCATAAAAGCCAAAATCAGCGGTTACTTTGACAGCTAGGACAGATGTCAGCTTCCTTTCAACAATTCATTTCATCCGTTTCCATTCCACTGGCAACACGTTCAATGAATTCACGTTCCCTCTGTTGGCAGGGAACTGGGAAAAATCATTGGGAGCTAAAGTTGCGGTCCCATGGTTTTTCCATCTTGTCAAAGATCATTTATTTGTCTTCATGTTGGCAATTGTTCTTCCTTTCACCATACATTCGCTTTGGCATGTTTTATCAAAGGAATTACAGAACAGTGAAAAAAAATTGTCAGAAAACGAGCGTGCTGGGCTTTGTAAGGTCCAACTGCACACGCCTTTTCTAATACCTTGAACACATTTCACAGCTCATCAGTGCAGCCTTGAAAGAGAGGGATTGCTCCGATGCATTTATGATGATCCTCGAAAACACTGCTCACTCGCCCAACAATCTGAAAGGTAATAGTCTTGTCATACACACACATCCACAAGGCTGTACTCACTCAACGGCGTACCAATCAATTGTGTACAGCGTCTCCAGAATAATCCAATTGGCTCAAGGACCCTTGGTGATCCTGAAGATAAAGGAGGATAATGCCTTTCCAGTTCCCCCGTCTCTGCCGCCCTTGGGCGTTGTGTTCCTCTTTGACCGAGTAGCTGTCACGCTAAGCCCTCCAAGCATAATCATTAGTGTGTTATTATTTATTATTATTCATTAACCTGCGGTCAGCAGTCGGGCAGATAAACAGAGGAAGTGAGTGTCCTCCCTAATGAGAGCCATAACTCTGTTTAAATGAGATGATTCTGTCACAGAGTGATGTGAGGGAAGAATTCATTTGTAGGATGGGCTGAGTCGAGTCACACGTCTCGTGGGCATCAATACCTGTGAGACGTGAGAAGTATCTGACTCCTAACTTGAGCCTTCTCTATTTGACAATAATAGTATATCATTTTCAGTAATGGAGACTGTTTCAGGTCTGACATTCACTGAATAAGTCCTAATGCAACAATTTATAGCTGCTGCACTGGAATACGTTTCAGATTTAAATGCTTTTCCCTCATCTTGAAGGACAGGTTGGTTTATAATACTCATCAGTCATTCACTGAGCATTCATACCATAGCTAGAAACCAATGGAGTTTCTGTTGTGCTTAATTTGTGATGTCTCGCTTATAATTTCTACTGATAGTGAGTCAGTTTGAAAAATCTGATGAACATTTTCATGTCAGTTCATCATTCATTCAATATCAAGCCAAAATGGACTCTGTATTGTTACAGAGTCTAGACAGCAGTAAAAGCTCGACATCAGTGCATATCCCTACAGTGCAATCATCCAGAGAGCTTGTAGCCTCATAATCAGACTGAATTGCCATTTCATTTTGCTCCAGTAATCATTCTAATATTGCTTGTATCATAGCCATTGTCTTTTTGTGCGGTGGCAAGTGATGTATCTATTTTGTCGATCAGAGAAAGAAGTCACTTTGACGTAAAGCAGTAAAGGAAACTTTTTGGTTTTAGTTGTGTTGCTCTGGCTATCAATGCAATCATTTATGGTAACATTGTACTTACAAAAGTAACTGCTGAGATCTCAGCACGTGACAACATTGCTTAAAAAAGGTGGAAGTGATTAAAATAAATTGCATTTCTATAGCACCTTTCTGGTAGCCTGGAGGTTCAGACCCAAATCTAGAAAGATTTAGAGTCTGGCTATGAGTACTGCAAATGGCCCAACTCGAGGGGCGGCACCAAGCATGCATTTGAAAATATCACTGCACGCAATTGGATAACACTACGACCAATCAGAACAATACACAGGATGACGTATCCAGAGCGCTACCAGCGAAGCTAACTGGTAGATTAGACGCTTGCCATGTCTGGACAGCAAAACAGCAAAAACATCCTTCTTGCAAAGGAAAGACTCGAGCGCCGTCTTCTGTTCCTGTTTTAGAGAAAAAGCCAAGTCTAACTCGTTCACTGTAGCAGCCAAAGCCGTTCAAACAACTGGTGTTCATCCGTAGCCATCTTGCAATGTTTACTGACTGATTCTGGACTTCGTTGTCGCAGTGTTGTCGTCATCTGTTTAGCTCGCCTCTGGCCCGCCTATATCAGATACTGTACATGAATGTGATTGGTGCAGCTCGGCTCCAAGGGCATGGGTAATGAGCATCATTACTGATTGCCAGAGTGACTCGCTGAGCAAATTCAAATTGTCCTCTCACGAGAACTCTGGATTTCCAGGGTACCTTTCTGGTCCTCCAACCAATCAAAGCGCTTTTACACTACTCACATTTACCCATACAGTCACACACTGCTGGCCAAGGCTACAATACAAGGTGTGACCTGCTACTCAGTTTAAACATTCACACACACTCACACCGATGCCACAGTCAGATGATAAACTGAACATTATTCTACCCAAAAGATACTTCAACATGCGAAGAATAGGAGCTGGGGATCGGACTGTCAATCTTCCGAATAGTGGATGACCTGCTTTACCTCCATGGCTGAGCCACAACTGCCGCTACAAACTTCCAGGTTTTTGAAAGATCATTGTCAGAGAAAATGAATGTGAAAAGTATAATTACAACAGAAGCTGTTTGTTGTGAAAATGCATCACAGTTCACAGTGAACATACCAAAGAGAAGTGGATATGTCACTGCTTGATTCATGTGGAAGTTGCTCACTGGGCTTATACACCAAAAGAGCTTGTGATCAGGCAAAGTCCAGCCCTGGGGCTGATCATGGGCTGCAGACCAATTTTCAAAATCTACTCTAGTGGTATATTTTGAGAGAACTGATGGCTCAAACTATGAAAACAAAACCCAAGATGTAGCAAACTCTGGATGCTATTTTCTTAATTAAACTTACAACAACCTGTATGTATGTATGTATGTACCTGCCTTTCTCATCCACAGTTATTTTCACACGTTCTTCTGCTTGCGTGGATGTTGTCAAGAAGGTGACATTCAGATTCATCAGGCACACCGACGTCACAACATCTGTTTTCAATTTGTGAGTCGGTATGTGTGTGTGTGTGTGTGTGTGTGTGTGTGTGTCATCATGGCAAAATGTAGTCTTCATGACACCTATTGCAGTGAGAACCACCGCAAAAGCTGTTTTTAGTACTTAGCCAGGTGTTCATTTGTCTGTCTGTTAGCACAAATTTTGTCACCCTGATCACATTACAACCATGCAGGATGCAGTCACAGAACTTTACAGGTGTGTGGTTAAGCCAAGTTTGAAGATGGGTGGGGTTCAAGCAAGTGGGCCAGAAATAGGGAGGTAAGAAATATGGAAGTTCCCCCATGTTACAACCTTGGTTCATGAGACTAAACCTACTTTATTTACTGAAAGAAATCTGAGATATGCGCAGTGATTCAGAGAGAGAAGCTGGTTTATAACTGGAAGATCACTGATCACAGTCCCTGAACCAGCAGGATAAATCTTGGTAGGTATACTGAAAGATCAGCACTTGTCCCTTATTACTGCTGAGCTGAGGTAGGATGCCATTGACCAAGGCCCTTAGCCATTGAGCAGCTGTGCAACGGTTGTAAGTTACCAACTGAAATCGTGGTTATAACAGGCAGCTTCTGAACAGTGTTCAGTCTCACCTAGACGACATTGCTTTCTGTGTAACCTGTCTGGGTAAATAAAGGTTAAAAGAAACTATGGTTGTTGTTGCTTTAGTCAAACCAATCCAATCAAAGTCTAACTCTACCCTGACAGTTTTTGGTCTCAGGCAATTATAGCCGGCACTTTTCTTTCCTTAGCTTACATCTGAGCAACCTTGTAAACAGCTGCGGGTGGATATCCCTGCTGGATTTTAAACTTATTGACTTAAACTATATGATTTCATGCCCAGAGGAGCTGCTCTCTCTCTGTATCTACATGTGGTAAACTGCTTTGTTTTCCCTCATATTTGCAACAAATTATCTGTGTCAGTGTTTGTTGGCAGGTCTGATCTATAATCCGTAGTGATGTTCTTGTGCCTCTGTGCCTCTAGATGTTTTGTGATGTAATCTCAAATTGCACCTGTTTTACTGAATCTGTCCTTTTTTCTTTTTCTTTTTTTGACCATACACCATTTATTTTGCAGGTACATTCAAACAAAGGAAAAAAAGTTACTAAAAGTGACAGGTATTTATGCATGCTTGTCTGAATACGTATTTAATCTTCCCTGATAGATGTGAGTGATAACTTAACCCTCAGCATAAGCAGGGTATTATAACATTTGCACCATGGCCAGTTGCCTACAAAACGGCACTTGCCATCTATTTAAAAATGGCAGTTGCTTATTCACTTACTGAAGTCTTTTCTCTTTTAAATACCATGAACCTCAGTTCCTGAGCGTCCGACTTCTAACATCAAACTAAACAGGATGGCCTTTTACAAGGCTGAGGCAGGAGATTTAAAATGCTGCCAGACTTTGAAACCAGGACAGAAAGGGAAATTCAACTGGTTGCTCTCAAATCAAGAATAGAGTAGTGCTGCATCCTGCTAACTTGACGCCCCAGATGGTTTGTTGCACAGAACCATCTGAGAAGCCGTCATTGGAAACTGTTTGGGGAAGGGCAGGCACTTTCAAAAACTTCTTGGCAGGTGACTGGATGAACCATCTGTTTATCAAAATCTATGACGGGCCAGTTGGGAGAAGAGTGAAAAAAAATTTTTCACCAAGAAAAGCCTTCAGTGCCATTCTTTGTCCTCCTCCGTATCGTTTAAATATTATGATACCAGTACCCAGTAGAGTACTTAATTTGATACTGATAATGCCAACCCCATCAAACACACTGAGCTCGACTTCACCACACCACAGACTGTATGGGTTGTGGCTGCTGCTGAAGGAGTGTGAGCTCCACGCCACGGACAGTTGCTTAGAGTCCGCTTGGCTGCACACACTGTGACAGGGCTAACTGTCACACAGTGTGTCCATCAAACAGCTAACGTAATGGTTATTAACGGGTTCAAAAACAGTGTTTGTGTGAGTTCGTTGGGACCCTTTAGCGGCTAAGTGCTTGATGTTAGCCGCTGCTGATGCTAACCAGACTGATGTTAAAGTGATTGTTCGCTGAGGAAAACAACTCCAAAGATGGCAACAACAGCAAGTTTGTTGGGACCATAGACTGTATATAAAGATGAATGGTGCATCTCTACTAACCCCCACTGTACAGAAGTGAAGCTAACATGTCCCGGATACGACTGCTGCCATCTTGCTTTGGTGACGTCATTTGGAGCCAGAGTCTTGCGATCTCCACGGTGTCTAGTTTCCCACCTATATGCCTGTCTGACCAATTGCCAGCAGCGCTACTGAATGTGATGGATTGGCTTACACAGTTGTCAATCATGTTGTAAATTTCATTCCATTTCATTGCATTAAATAACGGTATTGTGACAATCCAGCTGCCGTGTGAGGCGAACATTCAGCGCCAACGAAGAATATGTTGCATAGAGCGCCATAATTTAATCTCCTGTACCTGTACTTAACTGCAGGTCCTCTGTGTCCTGCTCCTCTCTGTAGTTGTAAATGAAGTCCAGATTTATGCAAATATAAAACACACATTCTGAGTGATTCTCAGCGAGAAGCTATTTAGAAGCTATTTATTTGGTTTGTAGCTGCTCAAAACATAAACAAAAAGAACAAGATGGATATCTTTGTTTGTGTTTTGCAAATTATTCTACAGTACTTCCTGCATCGAGCTGTTAACTCCCTGATTCTATGGCCCTTGATATTTATCCACTGCAAAAAACAGATTTTTGAACACCGGCTGTGTTCAAGTGTCTTGATTTACACTTGTTTTGCTATGACCAAATGCATTTCATGGTATGCAGTACACATACAGATATCGTCTTCATTTGGGAAGCAGCTATTTACCACAGATTGTAATGAGGACGTAAAATACACCTCAGTTTCCTGATAATCTTTACACCATGAGGTGACTATTAATTACACATGAGTTGATGTTAAAATGAGTGACACTCACAGTTTACATTATCACACAACCTCGACACCTCATGAAGAACCCATGTGTAGTTCCGCCTCTTAAGATTTCATCTTACATGAAATGATTTAAACATGCAATTAACTCTGAATGACAGGCATGTCCTTTGGAGTGTGCTCTACATCGTATTTATAATGAGTATTTTTCATTGCAGTAAAGCAGTAATCACTTGAGGTGCACTTCATCACAAGAGATAGCAAGCACTGAACAAGCAATTACGATTTGTAATTTGTTAAACCATGTTTAAATAAATCTAGTTTGCTTAGATATAAATGTGGTTACACGTGTTTCCAGGAAATAGAATCAATGTCTATATGTGCCTTTTTCACACTGCACAGGTGTTATTACAGTTTCCCAGGAAAAGGCATATATCAGCCATATATCTTTAATAATGATTTCTCAAAAAAATTAGATACCTGTCATATCTCATGCATTTTAGGAATATATTTTTCATGCTTAACATATGTAACACAAATATGTCACATGTTACACAACATTATAGGTACAATTGACAACACTGTGTTACTTAACCCACAAAATAATCCTATGTGCATCAATCCCTCTGTGTTACCTTGAATTTGTGAAGAAAACTTTGGGCCTGTCCCAATAGCCCTCTTTAGCCCTACCCCTAGATTTGCGCGTTCCCACGAAGGGTAGGGGTGTCCCAATTCCTTTTTGCATGTAGGGATAGGGGTACGGTATGGTACGTTAGTAGCAAGCATAATAGTAGCCAACGTTACCGTTACGTTGTAGATGCTGGTTGAAAATATAGATGGCTCGTGGCTTCCTGTTTAAAATGGTTACGTATTCGTGAACGTAACCGACGCGGTGACATAGTGAGTGGTGTCCCAATCCCTAGGGAAAGATTTCAACCCCTACCCCTCGTTGCTTCATTTCAAGGGCCAAGGGGTCGTGGGCAAGGGCTAGGAGCTAAGGGGTAGTGGATAAGGGGGGGTATTGGGATTGGGCCTTTGTTTTTCTCGCATGTCTTTATGGTGAAGGGAGAATCCAAAAAAAGGCGAACATTCGTCATGATGTGAAGTAAAAGGGGGGGGCGTTTAACAACAACAAAACTATAGCAAAACAACCATTCATCAGCCAACTCGTCAAATACCAATGTTTTGCCAGTGGTATCCATGCTCCTGGGCAGCAGTGGCTCAGTCCTTAGTGTGACAGTAGCATGCTATGTTAGTGTTTGACGAGTTGGGATGAGAACTTCTTGTAAGTACTGAGTATAGACTTGGATGTTTTGATTTGGTGTTAAACAGGATCCCCTATGGCTTCAATTCATGAAGAAAGTTTGCCTTTTTTGGATTCTCCGTTCACTTAATAAAAACAAAGTTTTCTTCAAGGTAGCGTGCGCTAATTCATGTAGAAATGGTCAATTTGTGAGTAAGGTATTTTTTTAAGAGGCATATATCCCTTTCCTTTATCACAAAGTCCTTCCAGAGTGTATTTGCTTTCTATCACTCTTTACTCCGCTGCAGGGGATCTGGCTCTTCACTCTCCCCCTGCTGATTTGAAAGGTGTTACATCTGATCTGTGATTTTTTTTTTTAGCTTGTGGTTCTTTTTCCACTGAGCTCATTATACACCCATTATCTATTTTGCAGACGTAATTTGGGTCCTTATTCTGACCAGTTTGAAAATAGGCAACAGGGTAGTGCATCCAAATTCTGTGTCCGTGTCATTGGCATAGCCAAGCAGAATGCCATAATTGGGTAACGTGTTTCTAATGCCTCTAATGAACTCTGCTCATTTGCATGCCTTTCTGAGCCTGATACGCCAAGTAATTATCATTCATAAACCGCCATGAAAATTAATGCACAGTAACTAATCTGCAGCTATGATGTGTAAAATCATTGCACAATATTTGTGTCAGCTCTGAAACTCAAGCCCAAACAGGAAACAATGGCAGAGTAATCACAACACTTAGACATCATTCATTTTTGGTTTGGGTATCAAGGACACACACAAGTGGGGTCGGAGGAGTCTTTTGGATTGGAAGCTGCAACACTGTTACGAAAGCCTTGCTTCATTGTGCAGTGCTGTCAGTCAGCTTACTGAGCTGAGACCTGAGGTTGCAAGACTGCTAGGAAGCATAATCACAGAATCATAATGTGGCTTTGTGTTGAGATTCAAATGTCACCACGTCTGCAGCTTTTTCAGATGACAAAAACAGTTTCGCTGCACCTAAAAAGAGCATCGGTTCTCCATTTTTAACACGAGTGATACCACAAGAATGTGAACCTCCACCTTCAGCTACCCATTTTGCTGCAAGCAAACATCCCATCCTTTCCACTGTGGTGACTGATGATCAATGACATTGTCTTGTGACTTTAGCTTTGGATGGCACATGAAAAATAACTGTAACATAGCCTCTTGTATTTCTAAGTGACCTTTTCCTTTTGCTGCCGATGTCATGATCACCTGGGCTCACACAACCTTGAAATTACCTTCACAGATGGGAACCAAATTTACTACTGTTTGTCCTTTCAATGAAGAAAAAAAAAACAACCTACAGCCTGAAGCACAATTATCCCTGCAGCGTTATTAAACCTCATTAAAATTAACAATATACTGGTGACTTTGCTATTCTTAGCGCCTTATATAGTTAAGCTAAAAAATATAATGTAAGGCAAGGTAAGTTCTTTATATATATATATAAAGATAGAAGAACAGCATGAAGAAAAAAAACAATAAGTATAAAATGCATAAAATAAATTAAAACTATAAATGCCACAAAAAGTCAGAGTGCATTTAAGAGTTTTGTCATTGAATTTTTTTTAATCCGATGCCCCTCATAGCAGGACAAAATGGATTGGGTTAAATCATCTGCTTGGTGGGGAGCCATTGTGGTCACTGTTAAAAGAATCAGAAATTTAATCATCTTTGCTTGACACTTGTCTTCTATGAAATGTTATGCACAGGTGCTAGAACCTCAAAAACAAACTGTAAAGTCTGCGCACTCAACCCTCAGTCAACATTGGTTTCTTTTAACTTTGACAAATTTGAGTCAGGACACCTTGACTTTAGTCAGTTCGTCCATAGTTGACCGTGTGTAGGAATCAGGAAGCAAAAAGCAGTTTTAGAAGCCTCAGGTTCTGCTGAGTCATCCATCACCTGTGTTGCCTCTGTGGCTATGACAGTGTCACACTATTTACTTTTTGTGCTCATGATAAAGATAATTCCCACGTGTGTTAATGTTTCTGTGGCGTTTTCTTTTGCAGAGCCAATTTAATGTCACCTCCTCCTGTGTAAATGTTTCACCTAAATACATGGCAGAGAGGGTCGTCCACTAATCCGAAGATCAGCAGTTCGATCCCCAGCTCCTCCAGTCTGCATGTCGAAGTATCCTTGAGCAAGATACTGAACTCCAAATTACTCCCGATGATGCTTCCATCGGTGTGTGAGTGTGCTAAAAAAACACTAACAACGGGGTCAATCTCGGGCGACTCCCCCTTCAGTCTGGGACACTTTTCTGTCACTTTGGGACACTTTGTCCCCAAAGCACTCGAAAGCTGTCCCTGATGAAGTCAAATTGGGACACTCTTGTCATTCAAAAAGTGTCCGATTCTGAATTGCTACATTTCAGTGCTGACTTTTGGCCCCTCTGAAGGTCGCACGGATGCCAGAATTTGCACACATGATGAAACTTGGGCTGCAGGACTTACGTAAGACCTGTATCAGTCTCCCCAAGGCCCAACTCTGTAGACATAGTCGTATCGCAGCATGACGAAAAAATCCTAGCAGAAGGCTCAGTGGCGCACAACATAGTCAAAAATCAGGCAGAAATTTAAAAAAAAGGCTTTGCTGGCCTTGTTTGACCTTTTTGACCTTTGTTCATTTTCGGCCACTTCTCTCATTAAGACAGGCAACCATTGGGCTGACCTTTGACTCTTGGGAAGGCCGCACAGGTCCGAAACTCGGCACTGCCGTCGCCTGTGGCGCCCTGATGCGCATACTCGAATATCAGCCCCCTACCTCAAAGCGTTGATGAATTATTAAAGAAAAGGCAGTTTCCCGCCTTTTTTCATTTTTCGGCCACTTCTCTCATTAGTAGCAGGTGGCACCTTGTATGGTAGCCTCGGCCAACAGTGTATGAATGAATATGTGTGTGAATAGGGTAATGTGACTCGTAGTGTAAAAAGCGCTTTGAGTGGTCTGATGACTAGAGAGGCACTATACAAATGCAAGTCCATCCATTTACCAAAGGTGCTCTATGGGATTGAGATCTGGTGACTGTGGAGGCCATTGGAGTACAGTGAACTCACTGTCATGTTCAAGAAATCAGTTGTAGATGATTTGAGCTTTGTGACGTGGCATGTTATCCTGCTGGAAGTAGCCATCAGAAGATGGCACACTGTGGTCATAAAGGGATGGACACGGTCAGCAACAATACTCAGGTAGGCTGTGGTGTTTAAACCATGCTCAGTTGGTACTAAGGGGCCCAAAGTGTGCCAAGAAAATCTCCCCCACACCATTACACCACCACCAGCAGCCTGAACGGCTGATACAAGGCAGGATGGATCCATGATTTCATGTTGTTTCCACCAAATTCTGACCCTACCATCTGAATGTCGCAGCAGAAATCCAGACTCATCAGACCAGGCAACGTTTTTCCAATCTTCTGTTGTCCAATTTGGTGAGCCTGTGCAAATGTAGCCTCAGTTTGCTGTTCTTAGCTGACAGGAGTGACACCTGGTGTGGTCTTCTGCTGCTGTAGCCCATCTGCTTCAAGGTTCAACATGCTGTTGGTTCAGAGATGGTCTTCTGCATACCTTGGTTGTAATGAGTGATTATTTGAGTTACTGTGGACTTTCTATCGTTTTGAACCTCTGTCATCAACAAGGCATTTTCACCCAGAGTCTTCATCTTATGACTTATGACTACATGCCTAAAAGCATTGAGCTGCTGCCACGTGATTAGCTGATTAGCTAGTGTACCTACTAAAGTGGCTGGTGAGTGTAGTTTAGATGTCTAATGTCTGTGTCCCTTCAAGGTAGCTTTAAAGACAGACATTATCCAAACATTTTAACAACTACAGATAAGATCTAGAGTTTAATTATACTTTAAATATCCTCTACGGTATCAAATATTTGTATAATTGACTTTATCACCTTTTAATTTCCTGCATCAACATATGTCTGTAGATGTGAAAATGGTAGTTTTGAAAAATAATTGCATTGACAGGGTATATTCAGTTTAGCACCATATGCTGCCTCAATACCATGAGCCAACAGAAGGTACCCTGTAAATGAGATCTTTCATACTGCTCGAATACAACTCAACTGAGTGCTAAAAAAAAAACTTGGCTGCAGGACCCAGAGTTACATCTACAAAATAAGGGAAACTTGACACATTCTCAAAGCACACTAAACACTTTTCACATGATTATAGAGACACACAGCCCCTCAGTCTGGCTCTCTCTGTCAGTTAATATTGAGTGATTAGGATGGGGATTAGTGTGGGCACAGTGAGCAATCTGGCATTTTGAAGAGGCTTTATCGCTCAGGCCGCACCGGGCACTGTTTTGGCTGTTTTATGTCATTACTGACACAGTCCTCCCACTCCCAGCAATACACTCCCATTGTGTTTATGCGCACTAGTGTTTCCTACAGACACTTATCTTGGCAGTGTGGAACAGCCTCTGAAACAATATTTAGACCAAGAGCTGATACACTCTTCATCACAAACAGACAAAAGCTCCGTATTCAAAGGAGGAGGACACGCTTCATAGGTGGCCGATATTACATAAACCCTCTACCTAATGATCTAAATTGTACCTAAATCCCCTTTAGCTAAATTCAGATGAACATAGATCTGTGTTATCGGCCCTGTACAGATCCCTTGACGAATTAAATTGTCTGCCAGTCCTCACATTTCATACATCAATCCTCCATCTTCAAAGTTAGTTTACTCATGAATTGGATGCCGTACACGAAAGCAGGTTCAGAGATGACTCTTTTGTAGCTGAAATTAAATTTGTCCTTTAATGACACTGATGAAGAAAGACTGATCATCCTACACAGACTGATAAGGTGAGATGATGCACACTGTCAAACAGCTTGATTTTATTTGGGAGCTGTAATTATTCATTTCAGCATTCTGACTTTATGCAACAATCAGCCTTCAGAGATGGACTGTCAGCCCTGCAAACAGGCAGCGCAAGGGCACTTTGCTAAAAGAAGACGGCTGATGATTTATGAATTAAGTGAGTGGCTCTGAATCAACAGTGAAATAATCAGCTAAATAAAACCAGCAAGCTTCTGTTCAATCAGAACATAGCTGCAATGACTCAAATATCTATTTTCACTTACAAACAGGGGTTAGCCCTGTGCTGCCCCCCTTCCCAATCACCCCCCAATAACAAATCCCAATTTAACCCCTGCTTACAATAGATAAGAAAATCTGAAAGCAAACTTTCACGTTCATTTTTGTTGCCAGCCTGTAGATTGATGTTTGAATTCTGTCATTAAAATTTCATGTCCTTCTCACAGCATCCAAAGGCAAATGTTGACATTACACCATGCCAAGAAACAGGCATGCTCTTCTCTTGAGTGACAGGCCAGAATTGATTTTTTGACAATGAGATAGTGGTGAAACACAATCAGGGGCCATTTTAGCTGAGACCTGGCCAGAAACCCTACACACTCACACACACGTACACACAGGCCATCATGCTTCTCCCCTTTGATGGTCTTTACCAGCTTTGCTTTCCCCACCAGGCGTGAAGGTCATTGGCCTTTTTCTCCTCATAATAGTACTGACCATGTTTCAAGTTGTCTGTCTCGCTGGTTGATTGGCACAAGAGATCCTCCACAGGGGACTTTTGAAAGACACAAACACAGTAGAGTTGGAATAAATATGACACTGACATGAAAGGTTTGAAGCGATACAGAGCGGTGAAAGTTGTGATGGGCTGTATCCTGTTTCAGTGCTTTATGCTAGGTGTTAACAGCTATGGTAGGTAAGTATCAGTTCCTTATTACAAAGTGCAATTGTGTGTATAATGTTGGCTGTAGACAGTGTGAAAATAATTACAAATCATTAAAGCTGTACCAGTCATTTCAGGTAGCTCCTTATCTCCGTGTTTCTGGGCTTTTATAATTAGCGCATGTTTGTGACCCTTCCCATGCCAGCTTGTTACATTCCCAGGAAGTGTCCGTGCTGCCTGATGAAAAATACACAAATTACAACACAGTTTCTAAGTATCTTCAGCTTAATGAGTGTGAGCTGTTTACTGTAGCTGCGTTTGTTCCTGTGCTTGATAATGTCTCAGCTACAGAGAGGCAGATTCAGATGCACATTGAGTTAATTATACAGCTAGATACAGTCAGTTTAGTTTCACTTATGAATACGTATGAATGTAATTTTGTATGGCATGTCATGATGCCATAGAGATGTAAATTAGCATGTGAAATCATCTAGCAACCTCTGCACAGTTTAGCTACCCCTCACTGAAAATAGCTGGAAACACTGGTTGAGGCATGGACGGATTATTGGACGGGCCAGTCAGGCCAAGAAACAAATATACCTAAAAGAGACATGAAATGACCACCAAAAGATACAAAGGACCTACAATGAGTCACGAAACAACCATCAAAAACACAAATGCACCTCAAAGAGACACAAAATGACCTCAAAGAAGCAAAGAGCGACCACAAAGAGATGTGAAGGAACTAAAAATGACACAAAATGACGGCAAAGAGACAAAACAAAAAAGAAACAAATACACCTCAAATAGACACAGAATGGCCTGAAGAGGACCCCAAACAACAACAGGGAGATTCAAAGGAACAACAAATATACACAAAATGACTACAAAGAGTCACAAAAACAAAACAAAACAAAACATAGAAGACACAAATTTACCTCAAAAAAGACAAAATGACAGAAAAACTATACAAATATGCCTCAGGGGGACACAAAATGATGTCAAATAGACAAAATGACCAAAAGAAGACACAAAGAGACACAAAATTACCTCAAAGGGACCCCAAATAACACAAAGAGATGCAGAGAAAAATGACACAAAATAACTAAAAAGATACAAATACACCTCAAACAGATGCAGAACGACCACAAAGGCACACAAAATTACCACAAAGAGAAACAAAACCACAAAAAGATGCTTAACAACTACAAAGAGATGCAAAACAAAGGCAAAAAAAGGCAAAGCCACGACAAATCTGTGTGTCTTACTCCTATGTAGGAGAGGTGGTGGGGCCTTTTTCATTTCTATGCCCAGGGGCTCAGTGTCTTATAATCTGCCCGTGGGTTTAGGCTCCGCTTCAGCAGGAAGAGCTGGCTGCTGCTGCTGCAGGTGGCATCGTGGGGGAGGACTGGACTACACAGCAGAAGCTGCTCTAATACAGTCACACATTACAGTAGCGAAGAGAATAAGATAAACCAAACGACGGAATTCTAGTTTGTCAGCTACAGCAGAGTTTTAGGACCACTGTTAGAAAAAAATAGAAATCTGAGACGGTAACAGTTAAGTCGTGATATCATGAAAAAGCTGTGGTATTTCAAGAATTAAGTCATTATAGAATAGGTTGCCTCAAGTCATATGTGTATGTTTTAACGTTCCCCGACAGTCCCTAGGCTACTGTAGCCTCCAGTTATTTTCACTGAAAGAGTTTGGACTGCAAGGTGGCGTCTTTCCTCTGACTGTGATGTGGAAAACATGTATTTCAGGTCAATTTTCACTTAGATGAATAAAATAATATCTCAATGAGCCTCAGTTGATCTTACGTAAATATGGAAGTTTATTACAACATGCACTCATTGACACAGTTATACCAAAAACTTAACGTGACATCACATTCACTCATCATACAGAATCGTGCTGAATCACAGTACCATGGAAAAGACAAAACAATGTTGTGTAACTCTTTGTCCAGCTCTCATCTTATCTAAACCTCGAGACACCCAGAGCCTCCTCACATCAGGCATGCCAAGAGTGAAGGATTCTGAGGCCTCTCAAAATATTAAATCATGACAATGCACAAATCATACATTTCTTCTTGTCTAATGCAATTTTTCTACAAGAGATCAACAGCCCTGTGTGGCTGTCCCCTCGCTTACAGATGTCTTTGCTCTGACTGACTTCCTGCTCCAGGTTGCCTCTCTCTGAACAGCTGAGGAAGGCAGCTGTGAGCTGTACCTTACCAGATATGGTGGAGTTAACATTTGTGAGAGCAATGAGCCACACGATGGTGAGATTTATGCCTGATCAAAAGTGTTTTCAGTTGGTTTTCATGTCCCACTTCTTATGAAGAGCAGTGCACAGCCACTTCCCAAAACTTTGTCTCATCTAGAGATTCCCCACTGGGATTCTATGATGACCAAAGAAGACTCAAATATACCTCAAAGAGATGCAAAATGACCAAAAAGGACACAAATATACCTCAAAGAGACACAAAAACACCAAAATAAGACACAGATGCAACTTCAAGAGACATAAAATGACCAGAACGAGACACTAAACTTCCTAAAAGCAATGCAAAGGAACTACAAAGGGACAAAAACAAACAACAAAAAGGACTCAGAGGCCTTTAAAATACCAAACGATGACAATGCACAAATCGTACATCCTACATTTTTCCATATCAAATATACTTTTTCACGACAGACTAGCTGCTCTGTGTTGCAGTCTCTGCTGCATCCCCCGCACTTATAAACACTGGTCCACTTCCCAAAATTCTGACTAATCTAGAAAGTCCTGTATTGGGCTCTCTGATGTCTGTCAAAAGACACAAAATGACCTCAAAGAGACACAAAACAACCCCAAAAGGACACAAAATGACCCCAAAAGGACACAAAATGACCTCAAAGGGGCAACAAATGACCCCAAAGAGACACAAAATGACCCCAAAGAAATGCAAATAACTACAAATCTTGCTGCTTGTTTAGAAATCACTCTGTGGCTCAGTGCCCAAATATATCTCTGACATAACGACCTTCCCAAGAGTCAGAACAAAACATGTGCCCCATTGTTTTGTTATCATGCAGCATATACTTTGAATAACCTCCCAGATAATGTCAGACAAGCCCCGACTGACCACTTTTAAGACAAAGTTAAAGATGTTCTTTTTCACACTGCATACTTAAACTCAATTTTCAATCATTTTAAATTATCTTTTTATTTTTGCACTTTTGCTATTTTAAAATTTTAAATCATTTAGTAATTAATTTTAACTTTTATATATTTTTTTCTACTTACTGTTTCTGTATCCTTTGTGGTCTGAATGATATAATGTAAAGCAGACTATAGGACAGGATTGTTTTCTTGAAATACTTTATTCTTATAATATTGTTTTTATTTTTCTCAAAATATTCCAACTTTATTCTCAACTTCTGAGGGGACACGGGTATGTGGGAAATGTATTGTGCAGAAAGTTTTCATCATGGAGCAAAACTCTTGCTGAAACATATGAGCTATTACATTCCGGGTTTAGAAATGAATTGAAATGAATAAATGCATGTGAATTTATGTGAATAGGTGCCACATGCACATTTTAAGAGGTAACTTCCCCAAAGAAAAGACACAAAGGAGGATGGAGGAGTAAATCATGCTTACATGTACGTTGACTCAGCAACTCAGCAGAATGCCACCTGGTGCCTGAATTGCATGTCTTTCTTTACACATATATAAAGACATTTCCATCTTAAGCTGATGTATAAAAATTCCCCAAAGTGCAGGAAATAAAGTGTTTTGAAATTGAAATTAAAGTCACTGGTTAATGTGTGTCAAACAAAGCAGACAAAACAAAACCCGTGACCTTGTATACACCTGTTATATTGTTTCAATCCAGTTCAAACATCTTCATCTCCACTTTGTGATTTCAGTATGAATAAATCATGTCAGAAAGTTTTGACTTCAGAACAGATTGTTTTAGGAAGTAATTAACTTTTATTCTTGAAGGGCATGTGATAGATTTTTGGGATCTAAGGCTCAAACGATGATTAAAGCAGTTAAACAGGCATAATGTTAATTCAAAGGGCATGCGGTGACTGTGTACCGAGGCCGCCATCTACATAGGAATTGGCACTGTTTTGGCTCACAGAGTTTTCTTCAGCCAAGGAAAGGTCGGCATTACTATAATACAAGCGCAACCACCTGGTAGCGATGACCTGAGCGAGGCTGATTAATCTGGTTCATCTGCAGAGGTCATTGAAGCAGTGTGTAATGAGACAATAATTGGAGAGAGGCAATAGCATGGTTCTCTGGGACTAATCCTAAACTATTGGGGAGAATATTGAAAATAAATCCCTCTATTACAACCCGGGGCAACTATGGCTTTTGGCAAGAATCTGTTTAAAATGCAGTTGGTATGTAGCCTACTGAAGAGCTGAGGACTCTAATGAATGTTAATCCTATGAAAAAAAAAATGAGCCTCTATTTCCGTGCCATCATCCCTCTCTTTCTCTCTCCCACTCTATCCCCATAGTGGATTGATCCAGGGATTACTGATGGTAGGGAAGCCTCTTCAGTTACCTGGAGCACAATATGGGCTGTACGTTACTTGATGCAGCAGACTGTGAAAAGCGGCTTTAAAATGTTGCTGAGCTGTCTGCTGCAAATGACTGAAATGTGATCCAAGGACATTTGGAAGAGTGAGTTCATGGGAAAACTGAACGTGTGATGACAATACAGCCCACAAACAAGTAAATAACTCTTGTTTAGTGTGTCATCCACAGACACTGCCATGCCCTCTATGGATAAATAACCTAGTGCGTCTTAATGAATTAATTAAACTAAAAAAAAAAAAAAAAGGATTGGATGAACTTCTGCATGAGATGCTTTTAAACTGAAACCATGTATTGTCATTGGTGTGACTGAGCATGCATGTAAATGTCCCCTTACTTCAACTGACAAAAATAAACACACTGATATTTTCATATATTTGCAGTAGCTTAACCTACATCCAGGTAACCTTGGGAAAGGTTTTATATTTGCTGTCCAGAATGATTCGTAATCAAAGGATTATCACTTTAGGCTGTAAATTCTCCTTCGGTCCTTATTGAAGCAGTATGCAATATCTTTGGCTGCAATATACCAACCCTGTCTCTGTTGAGAAATTACCTTTATATACTACGAATTTGTATTGGCAAATACGTTTTTGGAAGAAGACGTCATTGCTGCCAGGATTTAGGATTAGGTGGTGAAATGTCAGTAAACAGGTTGTGTCTCATGCCTCAACCTTTAGCGAGTGCTGTGAATGCCTAAGCAAAACAATAAAATGTTTATTAAAGCTTAAAGTAACACAATGGTGGATTGCGCTTTTTACTTCACAGGGTCCCCCTACAGACGAAAAATGGTATTGTCTGTTACAACTGTCGCAAAATCTTTCTGCGCGTGCATTTGTTGACAAGCCAACGATACTGGTGAACTTCCTGAAGCTGGCCGTGAAATGCATGATCATCATGTCTTCAGAACAGGTAAAGAAGCCTTATAGCACTTTGTACATACATGATTAGGCTGATTGCTTCATTTATTTTATTCATTTTCGAAACTCAGAAATTAGTTGCTGACCTCCTCCTCACAGCATGCGCACACACACACACACAAACTCAACAGAGTGAAGTCAGACAACAGCAGAGAGGCCGCGGTGCAAAGGGAATATAACTTCACGATTACTCTAGTTGACGACAACTACGCTTGTTACTGTGAGTAAGTGCGATAAAACCTCTGCCAGCCAAGCTAATACTTTATCAATACATGTGATCAGCATGTAGAAAGCCATATTTCAATCTGCTCTGTCCGCAGTCTCTCATTCACCGCTATTATGATTTATGATCGTGGTTGACAGCAAAGTGTTAAAGACAAACTAAATGAAAGCTGTCTGTATGTAGGCTAACACTTTATCTGAACATGTACCTGAGGCAGCGACCTGCAGACAGTGAGTGTCCTCAGTAGAGGAGCCAAATTTTGTAGTCCTTTTTGTGTCTGGGTTCCTACCTGAACCCCGAAACTGTATGGTGCCAGTGCAAGCAAAACAGACGCTCTCAAGCAATTACGGAGGTGTCAACCAACCTATTGTGAATTGATGTACCATCACAAGGATCTTGGATATATATTTTGAGGGCTCAAAAACTCCATTGTGTTGCTTTGAGTTGCTATGAGCAGATGTGGTATTATGAGATATTGTAAAACAAATGAACTATGATGTCAGTGAACATTTTACAGATTTGGTAAAGAACCAGTGTGAAGGCAGATTTTAAAACTTGTGAATCAGCTCTATGCAGAGCCTATGTGTACTTACTTTTGTGTGTGTGTGTGTGTGTGTGTGTGTGTGGTGTGTGTGTGTGTGTGTGTGACTCAGTTACACCTCCAAAACACTATTAGGCAGTGGGGTTTCTGTGATGAGCAGTAAAGTTTGGTTGATTCAAAACACACTCAAAACACACATTAAATATGGCTTAATAGAGACAATTTCAAACAAAAGTACAAAAATTGGCTTCATTATAACTGGCAGCATTCACAGACTAAGCACTTGTCCTTTACTGGACACATTTCCCCACAAATACAACATGCTAATGTTATTAGCACAAGCCTATGGCATTTTACATTGTATAAATTAGCCTTGCAACTAGCATGTTATTTTGTGGAGGCTTACTGTCTTCAGAATAATTTTTTTTTTCTCATCTGTGAAATTTAAGTAAATAAAAGCTTCCTTTCCACTGAGGGAAATGGTTTCAGCTTACAAAAATAGACAGGAGGTCTGTGTCACCATGTAATGAAGTTACATTTCTGGGAAGGTGCATGTCAGTCTACAACGTAGAATAGCATAAATCCATCTTAACATTTTTTGGGGATTAAGTGGCATCTAGTGATGAGGACAGCAGATTGCAACTTGCTGGAATTTGTCGGTTATGGAGGGGCTGCTAACCGACACAAAAACATGAATAGCCTATGTAGAGTCAGTGTTTGGTGGTGCATCGTGGCAAAATCGGTGGACGAGGACCTGCTCTGTCTCTGCTGATATAAACGGCTCATTCTAAGGTAACGAAAACACAATTCTCATTTTTCGATGATTATAGACTAAACATACTTTTTATATTATGTTCCACTTCTGTCAATAAATCTCCCTAAATCCCACACACCTTTAAGTATCAACATTTTACAGCTTCCCAGATACAATAACTAACAACATTTTTTAATCATTTTGCTGATTAAATGGAATGTTAAAATGTATTTGCTGTTTTAAAAAAGTATATGACTCTAGAAGACACATGAATATACAGTGTGTGGTCAGCTGGTAAAAGCACTGCAGATACACATTTATCTGTTTGTATTCATGTCTGACAAAGAACTTGTGGTTAAAATATCGACTGTTCCGCATTTGAGGAATGGATTTTGGCACTTTTTGTTGCTGTTCTTCTGCCTTCCTTGCAGGGGACAAAAAAAACAACATTTCGAGGGACTCGAATAAGTTGCTGACAGAACAAATTACGTCCCTCACACTGTTATGACATCTGAGGATGAAAACAGACAGAGACAAATCTAAAGTCAAACCACTGACCTCTCCTTTCCCTCTGTACTTTCAGTCGACTGGAACCAGCTGAATTGTTGTATATTGGCGATAGCACAAGTGAACATGCCTCGGACAATGCTGTAGATATGTAGCAGCCTGGTTCCTGCCAGTTTTTCATGTTTCCCAAAACGCATTGTTGAAAAGCACTGAGGATGGATAGAGGTAATAGATGCAGCCATTCAACCATAAACAGCCCATGAGCTGCTCTGAGACCAGCCCTCCTGTCAGAAATCTCTAACACCTCAATTTGTTTTCAAGATCTGCTCCTATGCCCCGACAATTCATTTCATCAATGACCTCTAATTTAAAAAAGAAAATATGAATCCGAGGTATAATAACGTCTAATGACCCTGTCTGTGCAACACTGTTTTCTTCTTCTCTGAAAATGAGATGACTAAAACTAATAGAAAAGGAAGCACAAAAGAAATGGGAGGAATTAAAGACAGATTAGGTTTATCATAACCTAAAAGCTCGTCTATAGAAATGAAATGCTTTGAGAGTGACATTTAGCCTCCTGACAAAAGAGACGCATAGCTTTAATCCTTTTGTGAAAGCAGCTTCCAAACCATACGGAGAACAAGCCGACATGGTTAAAGCATCTGTTGGAGTTTTGTTAAGCAACACACACTGTACTGTGCCAGTGTACTCCTCTCCTTATGTCCATTACCTTATTTTATTCACACCTTTCTCATTTCCTGTAGTTCTCATTTCCAACCCATTTCCTGGACATATTCTTAAATAGTAGCAAATGTCAGGCCTTTGATACAGCCATGCATTTTGCTCCTAGGAGCAGGAACTGGACATTGAATCCGGCTCTGTCATTGCAGGAGACAGCAAAAGACTGGGACAAAATAAGGAAACCAGAGCCCCAACCTCCAGCCTAAAATTGCTGAACAACAAATAGAAACACGAGCGGCTTTTTTCTCGTCGCCCCCTCTCCTCTTTTATTTACCGTAGGAAAGTAGAGACAGTAATAAGTATCAATTTGAATAATGCATAGCCATGCCTACATCTTTTAGTGGTAATCAATTATTCAAAGTTGTTTTGCTCCCACTCAGCATGTTCCATAATAGTACTAACTACTGTCATAGAAAAACTCACACTACCCCCGAAATATTCCTTTTATACGGGTTTCATGCATAAGCAATGAAAAGAATACAGCAAACACAAGAGATGATGGGAAGGTAATAGTGCTCTTTTCTTCTCCCCTCACCATCTGCATAGAGATTGTGGATAGGGGTTACGGAGGTTGGTATTTTTCATCTCTGCCTCAGTGCAGAGCTGTGTGTGAAGGCTTATGAGGAGGATTTTTTTATTTATTTTTTTGTGGGCTGATTAAGTTGTGGTTTGTGCAGTTACACCAAATTGTTAACAACAAGAAGTCCATGGCATGTGCAATATGCACAGCACAACCAGTAGTACAGTGTCAATGTCAACTATACAGGTTTAGCTTCCATATTAAAGGAATACTTCACCCCTCGACTGAACATTTGTATATCAGTTACTAACCTCGTGTTATGATGTATTTGTGTTGTTACAACCCGGCTCTTAGGCTGCACAAAACGGGAGGGAAGACGAGGTTCAAAAATAATCAATGCGTTTATTAACATAAACGTAAGAAATACGTGAAAATCAGTGTCAGTAATCAGTAGTGTACGCGTGTGTGGATGCATGTGTATGTATGTGTGAGCGTGACAAAACCAAAAACAACAGAAAAGGCACAGCCGCGCCGCGGGGCCCTCATGTACGGCGTGGATCGAATGAGACACCGAGAGCCAGCTGGTACCAGAATATAACTGCTTCACCGGGCCCAGGTGCAGTGCATCAGCTGATGACGGTCCTCCTGAAAGGCAAAGCAAACCAACCAGCGACCAGCAAACCCACACACCTCCAGAGTAAAGGGAGGGGCCGTCACACTCCCCCCCATCAAAAGAGGGGTTCCAATAAGAACACCTCAACTGCTAGCCTACTGAACACTATATATAAAGACATTCAATACATACATTACCATGACCACCTTCCTTGACTATATTCTACTTTTATGCTAGATCAAGAATCATACTGACCGTCATTCATCTCCCGCGAGCCAATCAGCCCCCATCCTGAACCCCAGCAACTCCGGCGCCTGAAGAAGCATTTAAGAAGAACAGTAGGAACATAGCAGACCAGAGGGTTACACCAACGAGTGAAAAAAAAAAAAAAGAATCAACAGCAATGGACACGTGAAAGGGCATCAGCCACAACATTATCTGAGCCTTTAATGTGGCGGATGTCCAAACAATATGACTGTAAATACAGCATCCACCGCATCAGGCGGCGATTTGGACAATGACGGAATGCAAAAAAGTTAAAGGGTTGTGGTCAGTGTACACGACTAAAGGAACGCTTGAGCCTACATACACATCAAAATGCTGCAATGCCCAAATCAGTGCAAGGGTCTCTTTTTCAATCACTGAGTAGTTCAACTGAAAAGAGTTGAACTTCTTGGAGTAAAAACTCACGGGCCGATCTACCCCAGTAGAGTCTACCTGCAGCAACACCGCTCCCGCCCCCACGTCACTCGCATCCACGTGCATCTTAAAGGATGATCAAGCTGAGGAGCTGCAAGGACAGGAGATGAGCACAGCATAGATTTTGCATTCTCGAACGCTTTCTGACACAAAGATGACCAAACAAAACGAGTGTTCCCTTTCAACAGGTCAGTGAGAGGGGCTACCACAGTAGAAAAGTTCCTACAAAAACTGCGGTAATACCCTACCAAGCCCAGGAACCGCTGTAGTTCCTTCTTTGTGGTGGGAACTGGGTACGTAGCCACTGCACTCACCTTAGCCTGGACAGCGCACACCTTCCCCTGCCCCACAACCTTACCGAGGTAGACAACTGTAGCCTGCGCAAACTCACACTTTGCTAGGTTCACAGTTAACTTGGCATCACTCAAACGCACGAAAAGGCTTTCAATACGGGCCAGATGTTCATGTCTCATTCGATCCACGCCGTACAAAGAGAAAAATGTATCGGGGTCCCGCTCATTAAACTGAGGGACTAATCGTAGATTGGTGGCAACATCAAATGCCAACCCGGAACTACCAGTGGCATTAGAGGCACGAGCGGCCCCTTCAGCCTGTAAACTCAACCGGCGTTCCTCCAATTCCAGCTTCTTTAGCTCCAGCTGCTGCTGCATATTCAACTTGCGTTCCTCTAACTGCAGCTGCATATGCAATAACTCTCTCCTCTGCTCAAAAGTCAAAACAGTATCACCAAAGCTAGACACTTCCACACTATTCAGCCCCAGACCATCAGCCTGTGATTTAGGTCCAAAAACACCTCTGTCAGACAAGTTAACTCTAATAATATTCTTCATGTCTTCTTTCTTCTCTTATCACCCACATCCAGGTCAAAATGCTCGGCAACACGTACCAATTGCTCACGCGAAAAACCATCCAGCACCATCTCTGATGGCGCGGCCAAAAACTCCTCCACACTCGCCATTACTCCCCTTCACGCAATCCACTGCTTACCTGGCCGTAAAAAAACAAAACAAAACACAAGGCTTGCAAGCCGACACAGCCACACAGCCTGAGCGTCACCGCAGCACCGTCCCTCTAACTGCCTAACGAAACTAACTAAGCTCCCCCCTAGTCTTCAGGTGCTAGTTACGGCGGGTATTTATGCACCATTTACCGTAAGCTCGGCGAGGCAACCAGCAATCGGCGACCCCCCCTGCAGCCTCGGCCGTGCTCCCGAGCATATAGCTCCAGCCACGTTCACACCACGCTACAACCCCCCATTACGAACACCAAAGGGAGTCCGCACTTAAGCCTAGCAGGGACAGAAACAACGGCAACTTATGATGGCCGCGGCTGGCTGCCGGACCCGCTGCCTCAACTAGACAAATAAACAAAACCAAAACAAGCGTACAGTTAACCTCGCGCCCCAAGCAGCGACTAGCAAAATGTAAACAACACTTACCCTCGTCTACTCTCGAGCAATCAGCTGAGCGTCCATTCACACAAGCCGTAACCAGCAACAGCTGTGCAGTGACGTCACGCTACCCCCAACACGGACCTCATTCACAAAAAAAACGGACGAGCCCCCACTTGTTACAACCCGGCTCTTAGGCTGCACAAAACGGGAGGGAAGACGAGGTTCAAAAATAATCAATGCGTTTATTAACATAAACGTAAGAAATACGTGAAAATCAGTGTCAGTAATCAGTAGTGTATGCGTGTGTGGATGCATGTGTATGTATGTGTGAGCGTGACAAAACCAAAAACAACAGAAAAGGCACAGCCGCGCCGCGGGGCCCTCATGTACGGCGTGGATCGAATGAGACACCGAGAGCCAGCTGGTACCAGAATATAACTGCTTCACCGGGCCCAGGTGCAGTGCATCAGCTGATGACGGTCCCTCCTGAAAGGCAAAGCAAACCAACCAGCGACCAGCAAACCCACACACCTCCAGAGTAAAGGGAGGGGCCGTCACAGTGTAGATAATGTTTTTCTCAGGTGACTCCACTGAGAAAGAAGAATCCAAAAAAACAGAAAAATTCTTGATGAATTGAAGTTATTGGGGTCCATATCTAACAACAGCAATACTATATCAAGCATCAGCCTACAAACTCTGAAACAACTTGTTCAGTATTGTCCAAGTCTCATTTATCTGGCTGTATGCTCTGTACCTCTCAGACAGCCCTTTATAACTGGGAACTGAACAGAAAGTAAAACTTAATGTATGCTCTCTTCAAAGCCCAACTGTATTGACAAAAACAGTCCCTGAACACAGGAGTTGCTGTTCTGCAGCTGCTTCAATCAGTTCATTTTTTTGTGTTGTGCGACTTTAGCGAACCCAAACTAACCCTTTAAAACACAGACGTCGCACAGTGACACAGATAAACTTACTGATCGAGGCGGTGTAGACCAGCAGCTCCAGTGTTCAGCAAGGTAAAATTACTGTTTTTGTCAATGGAGTCTGTCTTTGAAGAGTAGCATAGATAAGTTTCATTTCAGTTCAGTTCCACGTTGGAAAGGGCTGTCTGTTCTTTCCGCACTTTTTTCTCCAAATTCGTCCTCAACCACCACCTCCATTTCTATTAGAGTAAATTAGAGCTGGTTAGCTTTCAAATTATTACAGGAAATACAAAAGAAAATCGGTCAATATGACATTGTTCTCACCAGTGGCGTAATGGAGGGTATGTATACGGGTATACCCACTTCTTTTTCTGGTTGTTTACAGTGTACCCACCTATCAGTCAAAAAGCCATTGGAATATATGGGAGAGTATGCCCACTACCACCTGTAACCTACCCATCTATCTAGTAGTACACCCACCTCATCATCTAGCTTGCCACTGCACCACTGGTTGTCATAATGAATTACTTACCAAAAGGAGTTTTACAGGTAAAAAAAAAATGTATTGTGCCTTTTGTACTACTGTGGTTTAAATAACCCTTGTATTATCTAATTTCATTTTGCTTTAATCTCAGAAAACAAATCTGAAATTGGTCTTTGTCCCAGGATCTCAGCTGTTTCACTAACTCATAAATATTACAATGCAAAACAGCACTTAACCAAAAAACGAAACACAACAAACTACAAAATGGTTTAAATGATTTAATAGGTTGACAGACTGAGGAGCAAATGAGTTCCTCAACCCGCACAGTCGAACTTGTGGGATTCCAAATCTTCTGCGTCGAGGCAAAAGCTGATATTCTTCTTCTATTGTGTAAAAGCGATCGGATGTAATTTTACATGTAATTTTACATCAGATGCCATATGCAGCTTCAGAACTTGACTCAAGCATTTTACCCACAGTGTTTGAGCAGATATACAGCAGTCTAGCCAGTCTGGCTTTACGCTGAGAGAGACAGCTGTTCCATTCATTGATTCAGTACTGCATGACACTCTGTATTATAGATTAGAAAAACAATTGCAGGTTGTTTGTTTTGTTTGTTTTCTTCAAATGACTTCAGTCACCTAAGAAAGCCATTGCATTGTTGTAGCTTGTTATTGATATGACCTATATGTGCATTCCTGCTTTATCCTGGAAAAATGTTGAGTTAGATAGTTCTACAGCAGGTAGTGGCTTTCAAGATGAGTATCTGCATCAAAATGTAATAATACTGACCTAAAACAAACCAAGAAAATGGATTTTCAGTAATTAAATTGAATTTAAATAATTTATATTTTATACACTTTAATCCCCCTCAGGCAAAATTCAATTTTTTCACTCTTTTGTCATTAACACACAGGTCCGAAAGACACACACGTCCGAAAGACACACACATGCACAAACAGGAGAGATGTCAGGGAGAGGGTGCTGCCATGGACAGGCGCCCCGAGCAGTTTGGGGGTTCGGTGCCTTGCTCAAGGAGGTGAACTAGCACCTCTCCAGCCACCAGTCCACCAGTTCCATATTTGTTCTGGACGAGGACTTGAATAGGCAACCCTCCCAACCCAAGTCCCTATGGACTGAGCTAATGAGGTTTGTTCTATGATGTTGGAGTTTACTAATTAACACCAGTGGTGTCACAGGGTTTGGATTAGTTAAAAGTCATCATGATAACACAGCAGAATACAAATACAACTATTTATAAAAATAAAAACATTGAATTGAACTCAGTGTAAAGATACATGAAGGTTCTTCCCAATAGCAGAACTCTCCTGTATTTGCTGTGTGTGATTGCAGTAGTGGAAGTTTCTGGAAACTCTAAATTATCCCTAGGCTTATTTTGCACAAAGCTCAAGTGAAAACTTCATGAAATGTTTAAAAAAGTAAAATCAATTTAAAATTTAAAGCTCAATAAACATGAATTCCTCCATTCTCACTGAATCTGTGTAACATAATGAACAGCGGAATATGCCGGGGATCGTCTTTGTGCTGCTGTGCTCGGCAGGTGAGCAACACTTCTGGTAAAATTCAAATGGATTTGATGAATATTGAAAGAATCAATGCAGTGAAGGCTGGTGGAGACTTCAGCAGAAACAGTGCACTCTGCAGTGGTTGGTAGCCAAGCAGGACGGCATTGCAAAGCAGAACATCAGGCCGCTTTCTTTGTTGTTTCCACCAAGTCATTTGAAGTATTGTGTGAAGCGCAGCCTCAGTTACAACAGCACTGTGTCTCTGGCTTTCAGAGGATAGAGGCATCTGTTTGTGACCTTGCTATGTAAGCACTCTGTACCTTTTGCCCCCCTGAAGAATTGTGAACTACTGTACATAGTAAACCACATCACATCATAAGCCAGCATCACATGAGGATAAAGTAAATCACTGCTCTTCTTGCTCTTCAACACAAAGTCAAGGTCAAAGGTCACGGCTATCAGCGTTTTAAAAGGTGATTGAATCAAATATTCATGACTGTCTTGCAGGCAACATACGCTTTGCACGTTTGTTTGTTTATTTATTTAAGAATGCATTGTGAATGTGGAGCGAGACGTGCATACAGATCATAAGCGAATCCACGCAGAGACATTTGCAATGTTAATGCGGGTATCCAGCTCCTCCACTTTTCTCCTCCCGTCTCCCAGAGGAATAAACGATTGAATTTGTGTTGACTTAAGATTCGTTTCAAGTTCATCCAACTAGGATAAAGAAATAACTACAGATGTGAACAGCTTACAAAGTAGAAGAAATATTATAGTCTCTGCTCTTCTCTTTGTTTGAGGAGCCATGTGTTCCAGCTCCCTGTTGTGCTTCTGGAATGACTTCAAAGATTGACTCTTGCGCAAATATTCACTGCTTGAGTGTACCTCCAGAATTAATATTCACACTGTCCAACAGTTCCAAACAGGACAGCTTATTTTGTATCATAAATGACATAGCAACAGCAATTGATGATAAACATGCTTCGTCATCTCTATCGAGCTAACTGGCATTACTAACATGCATCCGGTGTTATTTTGTGTGGAGGCTTGCAGCAACATGAGCTTTCTCTGTAGCCAAAGAGTCACGCTAATGGCCTGATGCTCAGGATCACATGTCCACCCTATTCATCCTCCTCCACTTCCTTGTGAAGTGCAGGTGAGAGGAGTGGAGTGATCCTTCACAGCTCCATCAGTCTCCATTTTGCAGTCTCACCTACTTTTGAACCCTTCAATCAAGTAACTCCTGACTTTGAGTATCACATCCTGTTAAAGACGACGATCTTGGAGCCGTTTCGGAGGGAGCTGCAAGATGACTGGACTGAGAGACACCATGTTTAACACTTTTTCTCAACAGTCATTTAATGTTTCTTCTCCTATAAGGACTCCACTTTAAACAGGCTAGTTTCCATTAATGGTGGCAGGGCCCATTAGGCTCGATAATGGGAGTGAGTTGCCATTTTGCCTTAGTTCATTCATTCAGCCTGACACTGTGTTCATGCAACATGATCTCATCCCTACTCGTCATATTTTGCCGCATGGGCAGAGGCTCCTGGTGTTACTAAAATGATGTCAGGGCAGCCTTTGCACTGTATTTTGATATAGAAGAGGTCAGTTGAAAGGTTCAGGCATCAAAACTACTTGATTATGGTTGGGAAAAGATTGTGGTTGATGTTAGTCATGTTAGGCAACTGGTAAGGGAACTGCCCATTGGTTCGACAGCCCATTGTTCCGACCGTATTAAACTCAAGTCCGTTCCGAAATCACCATGATGCCCTGTGGTTAAGGTCTGGTTAGGTTTAGGCACAAAAACCACTTGGTTAGGGTCAGGAAAAGATCATGGTGTGGGTTAAAATGAAAAAGAAAGTGACAAACGCATAAGCCGTGAGCCTGCTCCGCCTAAAGCCGGTCGCGGCGCACCATATGCCCGCCACGAGCCGTTCAGCACCACGGACAGTCGGACTAATGGGATGTCGAATCAATGGGCTGTCGAACCAATGACATGGACCCAACTGGTAAAGGGGTCAGTACTGAGGTTTGGGCAACAAAGCTACTTGGTTATAGTTAAGAAAAGACTGCGGATGTTACTAAAAAAGTTCAGACATGTTGTTCTGCCTTTTGCAATTTTAGTATATGTCCTACCGAAGTAACACTGCTCCCTCTCTCCTTGTCTGCTCTTCAGTTTCAATGAGCTCTGCATCTGTGTACATCCATGTACTCTGTGTTCAAATAAATACGGGCGGTCATGGCTCATCCAGATCCACTTGGTCAAAATTGGGTAAAAATTCGGACATGTTTGTTGTGGCAAGTCAAAACACTCACTCAGAGAGTGAAAGTCTGGCTCTGAAATCTCACGTCTCACGGGATTTGAGTTGTTGCAGGAAGTTACCGCTGGAGTGACCTTACCAAATGCGAGGAAGTACTCTGTTTGGAGTAGTCATGGCTGAATTCTTACCCACCGTACGCAGATGCAGAGCTCATTGAAACTGAAGAGCGGACGAGGAGAGAGGGAGTTACTTTGGTAGCACATATACAAAATTGCAACAGGCAGAGGAACATGTCTGACTCCAGCTAAAGGTAAACACACGTTCATTTCTCCTTTCCGTTATGTTGTCGGATAATTATACTAACAATCCGAGCCTATCTGTGTGAAAAAAATTTACTTTTAGTGAACATATTTTGACATTGTTTGACGCTGTCTGAGTGCCCTATTATTTAATATAGCACACACTCACTGGCTGCAGGCAGGTCAGTCCTAGCTTCGTACTGAGGAAATGTCAAATATTGAACATCCTATCACTCATTTAGACAAAAGTAGATCGGAAAATAGGGCCCAGAATGAAAAACACATTAGTTCCCTTTTAAACGCATCAATTTTGAGTAGCACTAACACCACAAACAATGTTGTTTTCTGTTGGTCTTGAACACCAGTCTCCTAGATCAAAGTCTGGTGTTTGTTGGACCCATCCACATCCCATTCCAGCCCAGCCTGAGTGGGCAAAGGGTATTAATCTAGTTTGTTTTCCCCTAACCAGTTAGTAGAGAGAGATGCATCCATCCAGCAAATGTCATTTTTGACAATGACAAGAGAAACATGCCAGTTTAACAGTTATCCTATCAAAAAAAAGGAACACTTTTGTCAAAAGCTACTCAGTGTACCTAATCTTGTTCTATAATACAAGCACCTCTCTAAATGCTAATTTTCATTTGTGTTCTCTGAAGCTACCTGCGTCCTTGACTCTCCTGTCATTAAAACTTTAAATGGTAACCATGTAGGGAATTGGGCTTGACAGCAGTCATTCAATATTCATATTTAACATTTAACCTAAGAATTACAAGTTTTACAAGGTTTTCCATATAGAATTGAAGGCTGTCCTTTTTATTAAACCACAAAAACTGTTGTGCTGTTAACTAAATGTCAAGTCTGTGCTTGATTATAGAGACATAATGTACTGTCAAGATGGCCATTCAATACTTTAGCAATTAAACCCTGTTTTTCAAACAGGTTATACAAGTTATAACCCATGATGAATCACTATACTATCTAAGAAAATTGAATGGGCGTCCTTATTGACAGAAAGTTCACATTTACTCATTTCATTTAAAACATTGTTGGCCTTCCTTTATTACATAATCCAATAACTACTTAACCTTTGACATCTCATATGTTCTCACTTAACTTGGCAGAACTGATTTGAGGTATTACGTGTCTATTAGATGGAATGAACTGCAAACTGCCCTTGAGCTAAATTCACCTATTATCACCATGTTTTATGGCCTTTTCTGTGTCATTATTTCTTGGATATTGCACGGTTGCTAGCTAACCATAGCTCCAAAAGTTGCTAAAAGTCATCAGATAAAGTCATACGGTCATCTGCATATATGTGACATCAGGGGCATTCATTTGGGATAATAGAAGCGATAGAAAAATCAACAAAACATTTGAATGCAGTGAGAGCTTTCTTGCACTTCCAATCCAGAAGGTGAGAGCGTCACTGTAATCATGGCAATTCACTACAACTGAACCCCCACAGTGTAGCCAGCCTCCTGACTGTATGACTTGACTGCTCCACAAAAGTGAAGCCAAAACATCTCGATCGCACCCTGGTGGCTGGTTGTAGTGCAGGTCATAGGCCTCAGGAGAGATTCAGTGCTGCTGGCCACTGCAAAATAGTCTCAGCAGCATGCACAGGAATGAATTAGGCTTCAAATCATGAATACATATCTGGCTTTTCACCTGATGGTCTGAATAAGTCACTAAATTTGCTGCTAGTTACTTTTTAGAAGTCCCAATTAGGTTCTGAAAAGTTGCTAAATCTAGCAAAATAAAAAAAAAAATCATCAAATTAGCATCACTGGGTATTCCCATTTTTAACCCTATAAACATCTACTAAGTTGATATATTTTTTGGTGAAAACAGTTGTCAGTAAACATCAGACCTATTTGAATTGCTGGACAAATCAAAGATGCCTGCAGTGATTCCCAAGTCTTCACCCAGACTAGAGGTTGACTAGCTAACCAGCTAACATATAGGCAGCATGTGTACTTCTTACAAAAATAAAAATTACTCCCCCAAAAAAACGGTAATAAACGGTAGAAACCTCAGGAAGAGCAAATGAGGAGGGATCCCTCTTCCAGGATGGACAGACATGCAATAGATGTCGTACAGTATGTACAGAGAGAGAGAGAGAGAGGGAGAGGGAGAAGGTGCCCGGTGTATTATAGGTGGTCCTCTGGCAGACTAGGCCTAAATCAGCCTAACAAGGGGCTGGTACAGGGCAAGCCTGAGCCAGCCCTAACTATAAGCTTTATGAAAGAGGAAAGTCTTAAGTCTAGTCTTAAATGTGGAGATGGTGTCTGCCTCCCGGACCGTAACAGGAAGAGGAGCCTGATAGCTGAAGGCTCTGGCTCCTGATCTATTTTTGGAGACTTTAGGGGCCACGAGTAACCCTGCGTTCTCAGAGCACAGAGTTCTGGTGGGATAATATGACACTATGAGCTCTCTAAGATATGACGGAGCTTGACCAGTTAGAGCTTTATAAGTTAACAGTAGGATTTTAAATTCAGTTCTGGATTTTACAGGGAGCCAGTGCAGAGAAGCTAAAACAGGAGAAATATGATCTCGTTTCTTAGTTCCTGTTAGTACCCGTGCTGCTGCATTCTGAATTAGCTGGAGAGTTTTTAAGGACTTACTCGAGCTACCTGATAATAGAGAGTTACAGTAATCCAGACCAATTTTTCTGCATCTTTTCGGGTCAGAATAGGCCTAATTTTCACAATATTACGCAGATGAAAAAATGCGGTCCGTGAGGTTTGTTTTAAATGAGAACTTAAAAGACAAATCTTGATCAAATGTTACTCTGAGGCTGCTTACGGTAGTGCTAGAGGCCAGAGCAATGCCATCTAGAGAAACTATGTCATCAGATTAAGAGTCTCTGAGTTGTTTGGGGCCAAGAACAATAACTTCAGTTCTGTCTGAATTTAACATCAGGAAATTGGTGCTCATTCAGGTTTTTATGTCTTTAAGGCAATTATGAAGTTTAGTTAATTGATTACTTTCTTCTGGCTTCATAGATAAATATGACTGTGTATCATCCGCATAACAATGGAAATTTACAGAGTGATTTCTAATGATGTTACCAAAGGAAGCATATATAGAATAAATAGGATTGGTCCGAGCACAGAACCTTGCGGAACTCCAAAACAAACTTTAGTACATAAGGATGATTCATCATGAACATGAACAAAAAAAATCAGATAAATAAGATTTACGCCACACTAAGATCTAATAAAACAAGTACAGAGACGAGTCCTTTGTCTGAAGCAATCATAAGGTCATTTGTAATTTTAACTAGTGCTGTCTCAGTGTGATGATGCACTATAAATCCTGACTGAAATTCCTCAAATAAATTATTATCATGGAGACTTTCTCAAAGATCTTTGAAAGAAAGGGAAGATTAGATATAGGCCTATAGTTGGCTAACACCTCTGGATCCAGGGTGTTTTTTTTTAGGAGACGAAATCGGTGTCATGAAGCCCAAGACTGGCTGACGAAACATGTATGTATCCCTGTGAGTTCAGCAGTGCACAGCAAAGTGCTTTTGAGCCTTACAGATAATTTCATTCCGCCATATCGCCCATGGTAACCTCTGCAGTGCCTGGAGCACTTAGCATTCCCCAGTGACATTTAGTTTTCCTAAGGTCAAATCTCTCTTAATGGCTCTAAAGCTAGTTTACATGTCAGCAAGAGCAATTCCCTGTTGCATGCATTTAGATTGCACGGGGCCATGGCTTGTTCATCCAAGTGGTGAAAAAGCTAGCCCGCTTGCTTTTCACAGGTTTCTTCTTGATCGCATCGACAGCATCACACCTCCGGCACTGATGTCATAGCACTATGGAGCAAGAAGAAGAAAAAAATCATAGAAACATTCCGTGATGTAAGTGTTTCGAACATATAGTCTACCTTCCAAGAAATATTTTGCTGATTTATTTATGAAGTTGTGGGAAGAGGATGATGTTTGCAAATTCTAAAATAGCCACTAGAGAGATTATTCTGCAACTAGGGATGACAACTAGAGACAAAACCAGCATAGTGCCTCAAAGGAAGGACATTTTAGCTGTGAACCAAGGGATACACAGCATCTGAAAAACTAAAGAAAAATCAATACAGCCTTTACCATCAAGTTGTTTCACAAATACCTGTTATTACTGTCACAAAGGCATTTTTTTCCAACTCACAGTCCTCGTGGGACTGTCGTCATTCAGCTACTTTTCCATGCTTATTGGCCACACATTATGTTGGACTCTGAGTGTAAACGCACACTCACTTCTCTTTCCATCTGTTAGGATCGTCCAAAGGAGAATAATAACTCATTGCTCTCTGTTGTGACTGTCAATGTCTCAGGAGTGAGTGGTTCCATTAATGGCTTGTTTTTGTCCCAGAACATCAATTTGCCACTTCATTCCTGGTTGGGGGCACATGATTTCAGGGAATCAAAACCATTTCTAGGGAAAGCAATTCCCTCTGACTGTCTGCGTGGTGGAAATTGTGCTGCAATTCTATTACGAAAAGCATTTTCAAAAAGGTTAGAAACAGAATGTTTTGAATAGTTCACCCCTGGTACAGAAGGCAATTAAATTGGTTCATCTTAAGTTTGATTCTTTTGCTTTAAGGAAAATGATGCAGAAAAAAGCACAGTCATTAATACCATACCATGCTGAATGCTGTTTTTTTTCCATGTTTCGCTGCAAAAAAGGTCAGACTAGTGCAATAGGCACAAAAAGATATCAAGCATCCCACTGGCAGCATTGGGTAGTGGACGTTTGCTTTAATGTACAACATGAATGTCTTAATTGTGAATATGCCATTTATCATGGACCCCTTAAGAAAACCTTATATTTTTTTTCACTTGATTTTGTTTGTTGATCATTTATTTGATCACATAATACTATACAGTAGATAAATTGAAGGAATGGACCAAACCACAAACCTAAGGTTGTCTGTATTTGATTACCTAAAAATGAGACTCTACAATTACCTATCTTTGTCCGGAATGAAATACTGCATTTAATTCATAGTATATAAATTAAATGTTTTGCACTTTTTAGATGCTTCATATTTGGTGAGGGACTTAAAACTGGAGTGTCTTGTGTGCTTTTGCATGAAAGTGATGATTTTGAGGAATTTTTAGCCATAGCTAGGAGCATGGATCCAGGCATGGCAATGTCACTTTGGTCCAGACTAAAAATCTCAACAACTATTGGATAGATTGTCATGTTTTATTGTCACTACAGTTATATAAGTGCAGTTTTGTGAAATACTTCTGTTCAGGGGCTCCATTTAACGGGAACACACACACACACACAAACACACACACACACACCACACACACACACACACACACATACTTATATATTAAGTTTCTTAGTACAAGATCAATAGAAGCAGGGGTCCACCACATCACACAGGACCCCAGGTGCAGGCTGTGCAAAGATGCTCCTGAGTCAGTTCAGCACATAATAGCAGGATGTAAGATGAAGGCAGGAACAGCGTACATGGGACGTCATAACCAAGTGGCTGGCATCATGTACAAGAACATCCCATGAGTATGGGCTGCAAGTTTCAAGGTCACAATGGAAGACACCTCCTAAGGGGGCGATCACGCAGAAATGAGACGCAGAAACATGGACGCTTCAAAGACGCTTGAAAGGCTGGAAGCGCTTATAATTATTAATGCGCACTAGACCAAAAAAAAAAAAAAAAAAAAAAAGAACAGCAAGGAGCGCCTGTGGAGCGGGGGTGTGTGCGCAACTGGGTGACACACACACACACACACACACACACACACACACACACACACACACACACACACACACACACACACACACACATCTCCTGTCATCTCCCCTTGAATCTAGTGTTTCCCTCAAAGACAGTAGAGACAGTAGCTTACATGAAACTAGTACTGAGGTGTGCGTGTGTTGTACAATTCTTCAAAATCAAATATGCTGTCGCTCGTAAGTGCCGTAAAACTGCCGTAACTGACCAAACTGCCACAACAAAACAGGAAGGAGGATTTGATTTGATTGGAGCTACTGACGTCTGACGCTCAAAAAGTTGAAAATATTTTAACTTTGTCTAAAAAGAAGCGTCTACAAAAACGCATGTCAAAAAAGATGCTTGAACGCCGGTCAGACGCGCCGTATCATAGGAAAACAAATTGTTTTACTGGCGCCGCTCTTCTAGCGTTTCATCTCTGTGTCATCGCCCCCTAAGGTGGCTGAGAATGATGAAGCTAAGATCCTGTGGGACTTCCAGATCCAGACTGACAAACTGGTGATTGCTAACCAAAGGACATGGTGTTGATGGACAAACAACAGAAGAAGGCAGGCAGTGGTGATCTATGTGGCAATCCCGAGTGACAGCAACATCACAAAGAAGGAACACGAGAAGCTTAAAAAATACCAAGGGCTGAAAGAGGAGCTAGAGAAGATGTGGGGAACAAAAGCAACAGTGGTGCCTGTGGTAATCGAAGCACTCGGGGCTGTGACCCCCAAACTGGGATAATGGCTCCAGCAGACTCCAGGTACAAGATCTGAGGTCTCTGCCCAGAAGAGTGCAGTCCTGTGAACAGCTAAGATACTGCGCAGAACCCTCAAACTGCCAAGCCTCTGGTAGAGGACCCGAGCTTGAGAAAGACACACCACTCTTGTTGTAGTCCCCTTGGTATGTCAGTAACCTTTATAATATAGAATTCAGTGACCAATGTGTCTTCAAGTTCAGCAAGGTGGATGTTTTTTTTGGGTTTTTTTAAATACTCCAAAAGCAAAGAGAGGATTTCCGCACACTTACATTTGTGCAATACTTCACTTTAAGGTGAGCGGTGGTCCGGCTGCAGTTTTTTTTTTAATACTGCATTTATTTTGAGATGTTTATTTTTGTATTTTAACGAGCATGTCTGCAAGGTAGACACTTCAAGTGCATGCTTTATTGTGCGGTCCGAGTCACCCGGGCCTGCTGCGTGTACAGTTGGTAAGTTTGGAGTGGTGTAAAACAGTTTGGGGTTTTTAATTGGATGGTGTGTGGTGACAGTGCATTCATTAATTTGCTCATGTATTTTGTGACATTTAACTCTTTTGGCTAAGCTCCACACTATATCCCTGAGACTCCAGTCTAGCCCCACAGTGTTTATTTTGGCCACCTCAGCAGGTGGCCTCTTACAGTGGCCACAGTGTTGCATCTAAAAATTTGGTACTGCTCTCTTATTCAGGTCCTTTATTTTCTGTAGTTAAATTGTCACTGTTATAGTATGTAGTGAGTATCTTTCATTTGAAATCATTATAAGTGACATTCGGGCACGGCTCAAAAGAAGAAGAAGAAGTAAGTGACATTTTTTAATAAATGGCAGAATCTGGGTATTTCATGGTGACATACATTTTTCAGTTGTAAGTAATCAGCTGTGGATTCCTGGCTAAAAAACACTAATTGCTAATTAGCTCTAAATAATCTTGTCAAATGGAAATCATGTGTATAATTCATACTTTGCTGGTGCAGTGGTTTAGGCTCTCTGGCAGCAGCCCACAGTATCATTGTTAGGTGGTTTATATTTCATAAGCCACACTGTGTTGTTCCATTAATTCCATGTTCATAGGTGCATCAAGGATTCTCCATCTCTCCTCATCAGACTGGACTCTCTAACCTACTGTTTATGTGACACGTCTTGTGCTCAGTGCTAATGGCAGTCATGCGTGGGCACAGTAACCCATCTCATTAAATTCCTGTCTGCAGGATGAGAGCAAGCAGTGGTCTCTGCTGAGCTGGTACTTCGAGTTCACAGGCCTCCACCAAATCCCAACTGATGCTCCTTCCAGAAGGACGGGGGATAGAAAGTGGGTAGTCTTCCCCAAAGCCTGGCTGTTTCGCAGGTTTGCGATGGTAATGACCTCCCTGACATGTGGATGGATGCACAGGGGTATTGGCTTCAACCACGAATGCTTGCCTCCTCCTCGTACTCCTCCTGAGCTCTGCTGCTCTCAGCAGAGAGGCAGAGGGAGGGAGACGTGAAGAGACAGGCATCAAAAGGAGTGCATCTCAACGCACTGTTTGCTGATCACGGTATGCACACCAGCACGCCAAATCATACTGCAGTGAATGGCGGAGGCCTCAGTATGGAGCGGTTGAAAGTAAACAAACACCTCTCGTCTCTAACAGACAGTGCCGGCGGCTACGCACACATGGGATGTGCGCCAGCAGTGCTCATCTATGTCCACAGTTGTCTGCTGCTATATTCAAATGACTGAGGAGCTCCGCTCCTGAGACTGGATTGACATGCAGGTATTAGCATTTGTTGTCCAGCTGCAGCCGTTGTGTGTAAAGTAATGACAAGCAGTGCTCCACTTAATAGAGAATGTATATATAGCATGCCGTCTTTAAATGCAAGGAAGCCGCAGGGACATTTATTTCATTGGCTGGTATGCTGTTTAGCACAGTTGTCCTCAAGGTTTTAGGTAAAGTAAGCCCCTGGCTTAGCCCAGTGCGAGTAAGAATTGGCCCATTCCATATTTCATGAGGCTGACAGGTACATACCGATCTAATTTTGTCCTTGGAGACATTCGCAAGGCCCCACACGCGATTTATCTGCAGGTCACCCGCGGGGCTCCATAGAGGAGATGGATGAAGTGGTAACAGATGACGGCCTGTGAAGCACCAACAGCCTGAGTTATGAGCGCACTTGTCGATAAAGTCCTCCACAGGCTATACTACAACATGTAGTAGAAGCAGGTTAGTGACCGTAAACAGCCATAACTGACCATGAACGCCGGCGTCAAGATGGAAGGAGCCCCCTGTTTGAGGATGGATGGAGATGGGGGCAGATTTATCCCTCACTGTAGTGAATTGGGTGGTCATATTTGAGCCACTTGTCAAGAAGATTAGATGCGATGACAAGAAAATGTGGGATGCACATTTATTTGTGAGGGACGGCAGCAATTTCTTTTGCATTAGCGAGCAAGTTGCAAGGCCTTGTAAAAATGATGCAATTTTGTGTCACGCCTCTGTGGAACAAGCACCCTTTGAAATTAAGGTATATATTTGAGCTGGCGAACACAGAGGATGAGACACTTCAGTCTGTTTTGCCTCGTGCGAAAATGCACTCAGACATATGCCAAGCGAAAAATGTCATCTGGAGTGAGCTGGCTGCTGATGACTTCAGTGATCGTGTTATGCACGCCCTGGACTGATCAAGACTTAGCAGCATTATGGAGTCAGATGCAGTTTTCCTCTTACAGGTGGAGGTTCTGTGTTAATATTAGGATCAACGTCTTGAGATTACCCCTGGTTACTGACCACTTTGATTAACCTGCAACAAAATTGTAGTTAATCAACTCAGTGTAAGGCAGGAAGAGGAAAATCAATTTGTTCTCAATTACTTTGCAATCAGCACCATCGAAGCATCCCCTTCACTCCTCGAAGAGTTTGAGTGCCAGAGAGAATTAGATTATAGTAATTAAATGATTTTGACAAATATGACCATGCTGCTCTCAAACTGACAAGTCCTTATATGAAAATGCATCATTACAGGTGTTGTAATAGGGAGGGGCACCTTCACGTTCTAAAGCAGTGAGATTTTAAGATGCTCTACCCTTTTTTCATCCAATGATTTCATGGACAGTGTGCATCAGTCTCATGGGACACGAACTCAATGGAGACAGATACTAGGGTACTACTAAATAAAAGATAATAAGGCCTGTTAAATCGGGATTATCCCCCTAATCTGGTTTGTACTGGCCAGGGAGAGCAGTGTCCTCTCATCTGAAAAGACTGCATGCACACACAGCACCCGTGCTGCACTGCCACCTAGCAGTCAAATCAAAAACTCTTGAGTCAAATCATGTTTTAGGTCACTGCAGGCAGTTGAGCTATTTGTCTCTAAACTGTGACTGAGGAATGTGCGAAAGATCTTTTCATTTAAAATGTGAAACCACCCCTCTCATTGCTTAAGAATATAACTACAAAGCTTCCTCTCTGTATGTATCTCTCTTCTTCTATCCTTACCTTTTTTGTCTCTAAATTGGCTCCTGCAGCTCTCTGTATCTGACACACTCACAAATACAAAATCAGTGGAATTCCCCTTCAGGGATTACGCTGCTATGCTAATTAAGTAAACTGAAAAGATCAAGTGGGCGACTGACGTGACGCCCACTTTGTGCGAGCACCGCTCTAACTCACCAGTCACGCTGTGTGACCAAAGGCAGTGGGTGGGTGAGGGTACGGGGGTGAGCCTGGGTTGCTCTCCCTGGAGGACAACATTGTTACCTTTTCCAGTCCATCAGTTGCGGCTGCCCTAGGGAAACAGTCGATACCAAATGTTTGGGCACTTAGTCACTGTTGTCAGCTGTCAGATACAGCAGATTAGACCTCACTTGGCTACAAATGGCTGACAAATCATCGGGATTGGTTACGGGTGGATATGTGGCATGTGTAACGCTGCAGGTGGGTGGCAGGGTGGGTGCAAGGAGGGCAGGCAGACAATAAATAAAAGCGTTGCTTATTGTCAACATCCAAATCTGACTTCAAAGATTTACTGTTGGGAAACAAGCAGGAAACCACTGCATTAGCTGGTAAGGCATAAACAAGCATGAACATTATAAACCAAACTGTCATCCATTCATTTTACTGCTGAGTATGCTGAGTATATTACACTGTATGTAAGTTACAAAGGTTGCAACTTGCTAGTGACCATAGTGGAGCATTTAGCAGGGAAAAGCTAGAAGAAGAATAAATATTGGATGTGCATTCATCCCATGACCAAAATATCAGTATCAATATCAGTTTTGTTAAAGCAGCTATGTGCTAACAGACTCACCATATCAACCTCATAATGTGACAATATGCCACAAATAGCCAAAACAACAAATTATTGCAGCTCTAACAATGTATCATGGTTTTCCTAAATTCTGAAGTTAATTTATGAAGAAGTTCTGCAAATGGCATTGGCAGTATTATTAAAGTATAGCTACGGTTAGGTAAGTTTTCCAATAGGATGAAGTTTGGGAAAGACTTTGTAAAAGAGAACTGATATTTAATGTAACATTTTGATCTAACAGAGATCTTCGTTAGACATTGTCAAGCTATGATCATATGGTCATAATGGGACATGGTCACGCGCGACACATCTGCCATGACCATGCGGGCAGCATGTGGCTCAACGATAATTTTACGCGGCTGGTCTATTTATTTTCCTCCATGCTCGGCTCAATGGCCCTCCAACAGGTAAAAACTATATAAAATGTAAAAAACAAGAACAGTCTGTTTAAAGATGGTAAAAACGAATAGCTCATTGTACAAGAGACAGTGTGAAGCAGAAGAGCAAACTTGTGGGTGTTTGTTCATTTCACATTAAGATAAATTATTCAGATCAATGCGCCGTGTTGTTAAAATGATTCAGTTAATTAATTCAGTACCAGTTGATATAGCATAGGCCTCCAAACCCTCTTTAACCAGCTGCATTATCACTTGGTAAAACTCAATACACACAGTGAAGCTGGCAGAAACCACACACCAGTCTGCGTCTGTGTCGCAGGTAAAAAACAAACAAAAAAAACACTCCGTTTGGCCTATGTAATGTGTCAAATCTGTGCCCAATGTGTTCGACTGTTAGACATCACAAAGGCACATTACATTTTAGATATCCATAATAGCATTTCTTCTGGTCAAAACTGTATTCTCACCAGTCATGATGGTAATTAAAGATATCTACAACATCTTTGGGCCTGTTTATACGGTTCCGTATATTTCTGAAAACGGGTATTTTTCTTTGCGTTTGCACCTATCATTTACACGTAACTGGTGTTTATCTCGACAAAAACGGAGATTTTCAAAAACAGCTTCCAAAGTGAAAGTTTTTGAAAATATCCGTGTCTATGGAGACGTATAAACAGGATAGTCAGAGATTTTGGCAAACAAAGACGTCTGCTGTGCCCAATATTAGTAAGTGCATAGCAGCTAACTATGCTACATAAGGTTAAAATGTAGTTTATCACAAGCGCCGAGAGGAAAACAAATCACTGTGCACGGAAGAACGTTCTTTCTTATTTTACCTGGTGTAATATCAACCTGCCAAGGGACTACAGATGGAAGCTAGCCTACAGCTATAATCTGGCATATTTACATGTATATGTTCATTAATATGTACTGTCCCTTTTTAAATAAATAAATTGAAATTGAAATTGTATGTTCAACTGAAAGAACCCCGCTTTGCAGGGCTTGTTGTCTTGTTTGGTGTTTCCATACAGGCAGTGATGTTCCCTGTCAGGACACCTGGAGTAGAAATTCCTCAATTTTTGAGAGGACACCTGGAATTTCCTAAGTATCTTAAGTAAGACAGTGTGAGTCAGTGTGCAGCACCCAGGTTAGACCCTCAGTGATGTGGACACCAGGGTGTTTGAAGGTATTCACCCTCTCCACAGAGGACCGGTTGATACTGAGGGGGCATAGTTGCTTTGACGCCACATCCCAAAGGCTATTATCATCTCCTTAGTTTTGCTGATGTTCAGGAGTATGTTGTTATGGGTCCTCTACTTTTTTCAGGTAGACCTTTTCATTGTTATCTGGGATCAGGCCCACTGTACTGTAGCCGTGCAAACTTGATGATGGTGTTGGAGTCTGAATTGGCTACACAGTCGTGTGTGTGCAGAGAGTACAGCAGGGGGCTCAGTGTACAGTAGATGGCGGTCAGCACACTCCCAGTTTGGACAGGTAGAGGGGAGAACCACCACAGGAGCTCAGCATTGTACTGCTGTGGGTGGGGGTTAGCATCAAAACCTATTTAAGCTATTGAAAAAAATCAGTATAAGAGGATGCTATATTGAGAATATTTTTGATGGCTTTGCACCAGGTTCACACTGGACACGAAAGCGCCCCCATTTGTTAAATGTCATGCAGCCGCCAATCAGTAGTCGCTTGGCTGTTCACACCAGAGGCGCATTTCTCTGCACTGGTCAGCAAGCAATTCTGCTCCTCTGCTCTGTTTAAATCACATTTAGAGCACTGTTTCTGTCTGCTTGTGAGTGTGTGTCTCTGTGCGTGGTTGTGTGTGTGAGTGTGGGTGTCTGTGTGCCTGTGAGTAAGTGGCTCTGTTTGACTCTTTCTCTCTCTGTTAAGATGCAACTGACAAACATGTGGAAGCATGAGATGCATATTCTTTCATTTATCATGGTCAGATAATGTAAAATTTAAAATACATTTCCAGTGTCTCAAGGCATTTGAATTGAACGCAGCTGGACTTAGTTTTGTCTTAGAAGACGTTTCACCTCTTATCCAAGGTGGTTGTTGGAGTCGTTGGAGTCACAGGAGGCCATTTGTCAACAGCCATTGTTTTTTGATGTTAAGATTACGTTAAAACAATGATCGTTCACAAATGGCCTCCTGTGATAAGAGGGTCCAGTGATCAGCTGCAGCCAGGCTCCACGAACCAACAGCAGCCTGGCCCTGCCCAGCATCAGCGTGGCTCCAGAGATCAGCAGCAGCCTAAGTCCAGCGACCAGCAGCTGCGACAGACCAGCCCGAGTGACCAGCAGCATCAGCAGCAGCCCACCTTCAGGCAGCCCCTAAACCTGCCTCCAGCTAAGCAACAGCAGTAGAAACAGCAGCTTGGCCCTGGTGGTAATCCCTCTGCTGAACAACAGCACAGATGGCAGCAGATCCAACCCAGACCAAAGCCTGTTAACCAGCAGCAACAATCGTCTCCTCAGTCAGCCGCCACTCTGCAGCCCCCCACCCCCCGATGAATCTCCCACATCATCAGGTGAGAACAGCACCGGCTTAGTAATTAATACCGATGTTGATGTTGACGAAAGCAGTGACGAAAGCAGCTTCGAGAGCGCCAGCGAAAGCCCGAGCTCTGAGTTCTCTGACCTGCTTACTCCTGGTCAGAGAGTCAGCAGCTCCCCTCTCCAGCCTCCACCTGCAGAGACTCTTCCAGCTGTCAACAACTCAGGGTCCTTCTCCACCACCCCGGACTTTCCTGACCCTACGAGTGAAAGAGAGAAAGAAAGAAAAAATCCTGATCATCTAAGAGTAAGCGACATGACAATAAACCCACACCATAAAGTACAACATTCAATGTGCGCCCATAGCGTCACTACATTAAATGTCTGTGGGGTTAAATCTGTTGTTTCCAGACAGCTAAAAATTGATTACCTGTTAAAAACAAATTTCGATATCATATGCAGTCCAGAAATGAGAATTACCTCTGATGATGATGTTAAGAATGTGTCTGATTTATGGTCAAAGGGTACAAGTGTAATTTCGATAGGTGAGAGCAGCGCTGACGGGGTCGGGATTTTCTTTAAAAATCATGATGTCACTATAATCAAAAGAAGAGACATCATACCAGGAAGACTTGTGATGGTAGATGGTTTTTATAAAGGTGTAAAGTAGTAATAATTAATGTGTATACTGCCCCAGAGCGTTCTAAGAAAGTTCAGCTCTTTAAGAGGCTTTGAACCCTTCTGTCTGTTGCTTATAATGTATTATTATGTGGAGATTTCAACACGGTTACCTCAGTAAATGACAGGTGTAGCACCGTACCTTTTACTTCATCTACTGAAGGGAAACTTAAAAGAAATAACTGAGGATTTTAAATTAATAGATGTATGTCAATCACTTAATCCATCAGGTTTTGAATTAAACCAGATTCGACTCCAAAACAAAAACATGCATCGACAGGATTTATGTCTCATCGAATTTTAAAGTTAATCATTACTCAACGATCCTTAATAACTTCTTTGACCACCTCCTTGTTAAAACATCTGTGTCTTCCAAACCCTCAGTAAACAGGTTTCTGGAAACTAAACACACAGTGTTTAAAACATAATCATACTGTAGAAGAATTGTAAAGTGAAATACATAAAATAACTCAATTAAATATCATAACCAAATCTAATATTAACCTATGGGAAATATTAAAACATAGATTAAAAGAGTTTTTCACATTTAAATGTAGAGAATTAAATAAGCTTAAAATGTAAATTATGATTAATTAGTTAAACAACACATACACTTAAAACAGAAAAAAACAAAGAAATTCAATAGAAGATGACACTATATCTGTCTAAAAAACAGATGTTGATAAGTTAAATAAATAAGTTAAATAATGAATTGTTGTATAAAGATACGGAAATAGAAAATAGAGGGAATTTAATATATGCACTCAATTCAGGACAAAAAGTAAATTTATTAAAGCTATAAAAAACCAAGATGGTGACATATGTCATGATGAACAAAAGAAAAGTGAGGTGGTTAAAGAATTATGTGCAAAGTCCTATAAAAACATCCACATCGATTCAGGATGTGTTAAATTACGATTGGAGTCTGGACCCAGGTTCTCCTCAGTTAATCTTGATATTTTAATAGGAGAAGTAAAAAGGGGTGAAGTAGTTCAGGCTATCCAGCAACTCAATGTTGGAAAAAGCCCTGGACCTGATGGTCTCCCTACTGAATTTTATCAGTTATACTTAGATGACGAGTTAGATCTCCTCACATCTATGTTCAATGAAGGTTTACACAGTGGTGTCTTTGGTGATTCTTTTTATGAAGGTGTGTTATGTTTATTATATAAGACAGGGGATGAGACTGATATAAATAATTACCGACACTGAGCTAATATTTTATCGTCTGTATTCATAATAGTAATCTAATTATAGATGATATTATTGAAAAAGAACAATAAGCAATAAGCCCGTTAATTCAGTCTATTAACTCTGATCCGCTAATAGCTGGCAAATGTGAATAACAATCTTAATGTTAAAGCCATGGCATATGCGGATTACGTCACAGTCATAATTAAAAATCAGTTGGAAATGGAAAAAAAAAAGATAGGTGAAACGTCTTCTAAGACAAAAGTAAGTCCAGCTGCGTTCGATTCAATTGCCTTCAGATAACTATGACCTGGATAAATGAGAATATCCGCAGGCACATTTTCAGTGTGGTTTCTAGCTAGATTTGCTCACAGATCGCAGACATAATAGACACCAAAACCATCACTGCAGATTGCCAGCTGGCCTGGGCACTTGGAGCCATGACACATCCAGTGTGAATAGCTCAATCGGTTAACATGGGCACCGAAAGCAGGCAAGCAACGCGCCACAGAAATCGCATCCAGTGTGAGCCTTGCCACCAGACAGCCCTTTCCTTTGGCACTACATTTTCACAAGGGTAGAACTTTGGTATTCCTGCCCATAATCAAAACTATCTAGAAAGATACTGAACTCCAAATTGATAGAAAAGTGATATACAAGTCCAGTCCATTTACCATTTACCATTTAACACCACTGCCAAATAAACAAGAGGGACAGTTGATGGACAACACTGCTGTAACCAGCTAGTAAAATTACACTAAATATTTATATATGAAATGACTTATGACTCACCAAACAACCAGTCCAGTGTGGTGCATTGGCATTTAGAAAGAGCCATAAACAGTGTAAACAGTTAGCTTCCATTGTCCACAGAAGTTTCCCTTTCTCTCTTTTTCTGCCCATTAAGTCAAAAGTTCTTCTTCTCTATACTCCGATTTTTAGGCAGGTCTTCTTTAAGTAGCTAAAACACATCTTGCTGCTAGCCCCCATCCACGAGTGCACTTTTGAGCTTCTGTGCTGGTACTCTTGTCTTCTCCAAACTGGGAGCATGCCGACCGCCATCTATTATATAGCCCCTTTCCTACAGCACAAAAAGCACCCGCTTACACCTGGCTTTTTGATGTGATAAATAAACAACAACAAGCATTCTCATCTGGGCCAAATGACTTAGTAGTAGTCACGGGTTCATCATCTCCGGCTCTGATAAGCTTTGATGGGACAAAAAACCCGGGTGAACGCTCTGATTTTAGCCTCTCATCCGATAAGTTGCAATGGTGCGCCACCACAAAATATCATCCATCTCCAATCAATCAAGGCTCAAACATCGATCCAAATTAGTCTGCACCAAGAGAGAGAGACTGAAGAAGTGAGAGATATATGAAAAGAAGTAACCACCGAAAAGTTTTCACTGGCCTCCATGCTGCTTTCTACTCCTTACTAACCTGTTTTCCAGCCTGTCCATGATGATGAATGTGTCACACCAAAATTCCACACACAGAGAAAGGTATACACGTCTACAGCAGAGCAGTGTACACAGCTCAGGTCTGCTGGCAATGGGCAGAGTCTATAGCCTATTTTAAGCAGGTTTACCCGTGTCTAAAAAACATGTGTACATGCACTAATTTTGATGACAAGGGGTATGTGTAATACGCTGACTATCAACAAGTACCTTATACAGCCGCACACAAAAATATCTGTTGATGTACCACATGACTTTAAATGCAGTGTTTCTTTACCTCCAGAATACTTTATTAAGTTTTAGGTAGTTTCATCTGCAAAACCTTTAAATTATAAAGACATGTTGGTGTATAAATGAATCCTAACAATTTTTTATAATTTTTTATAAATAAAAAAAATGAGTGTCTTTTTTTTACTGAACAGCCAGCATCTATACCTGTCAGGGAAAAAAATGGAAATACAGTGCAAGAACAAGCACCTCAAGACTGTTCTAAGTACATACACTATACTTACATTCCACCACTGTGTGGCTGACATACAGAGTGAACAATGACTGAGAGTTCTCTCCAGAGACCAGGAAGCTCATTTGTGGCACCAACATTTTCCCCTCCGATCCCCCATCTCCTTTTTTTCTGCACAGTAGCGCACACAGATTACTGTGTGTGTGTGTGCGTGTGTGTGAGTCAGTGTCAGTTAAGAGTGTGTTTTCAGGTTTGTCAGTGTGTGAGAAAGAGGTGAGCGCGAAAAAGGGAGAGGAAAAACCGTTGACAGGAACCCCAAGCTGTGGACAGTTTTCCTGGATAATGTGATGCTGGAATGGTCTGCATTAGGTATTTGGGGCACATCTGTGTCTGCATAGACCAATGGGCCAGGTGCATCATTCAGCCCCTCCGTTTGATCCATCCCTTCATTTCTGTCCAAACTGGAACAGCCCAAGTTGACATGTGGATACTTTGCAATGTGCCACTGTGTGTACAAAGTAAAAATACCCAAACCAAGAGGCAGCCACCGTAATTTGCGTGGCCTACTTACGTCAGGTAACCAGCGCTTGTTTAGTATTCAAAAGTGCCAGTGAAATTACAGTGCATTGTGTGTGTAATTGCACACATTCCCTCCTACTACTTTCCATTTCCACACACACACATATGAGGCCATCTGTTGCTTGAGTGCCTGAGAAGCAGCAGCAGGTTTAATTTTATGTCTTTTGTTTGCCACATCACTTTTTAGTGTGGTCCGTAACATGGTCATTCCAAGTAATTAGGGTTACAATCATATTATACTGCTGTCTGTAATCAAACTCCAAATACAGCTATAAATTTTAGGGGCCATTATCAGCAATGGGAAGCTAAAGCACAGAGAACAAACAACCTAAGACCAGATGAATACAGTGATGTGTCAGAGGGGCAATGGTGAAAATGACTGGAGGCCAACATTACTTTCTTGAAGAGGCTGTGGCACGCTCACTTTTTAAGCAATAACCTAAGGCATCCATTGGTATCAACCATGTTGGCATAGCTTGCCGGAAACGGAGCTAAGTAACGCTCCAAAGCTGGATGAAATTTTAGCAAGGGAACAACTGGCACGGCCATTTTGAAAGCGTCTCTTGAATTCTCACCTTAAGATATCTGAATGAAAATGGGTTCTATGGGTACCAATGAGTCTGTCCCAACTGTGAGAAGGCTTGTTCAAAGTAAATGCTTTGTCCTTTCCGTCAACATACTCCTTCAAATTAAAGTTAAATATTTATTTTTTTAGGAAAAAGGACAACCAGCTGATGTGAGGAGCAATGAATCATCTATCACATGTATAACTTGAATTCCAAAAAAGTTGGGACGCTTTGTAAAAATACACTCATTCTGAATTTGATGCTTGTAAAACATTTCAAAAAAGTTGGGACAGGGGCAACAATTCAGCGGCAAACCGGGTATGGAAGGGGCATCTCTTAAAGGCTGAGTCGTTCACAAGTAAGAACAGCACAAGGTTAACTGTTTGGGGAAAACCTGTGTGGGAAAACAGTCCAACAATTTTAAGAACATTTCTCGAAGCACAATTGCAAGGGATTTCAGGATTTCACCATCTATATGTCTATATGTCGGTAAACACGGTTCATCGCTGCATCAGCAAATGCAAGTTAAGACTCTTCTACACAAAGTGAAAGCCATATAATCAATAACATCCATAAACAATTCCGACTCCTCTGGACCTGAGCTCATCTGAGATGGACTGACACAAAGTGGAAAAGTGTGCTGTGGTCTGACGAGTCCACGTTTCAAATTGTTTTTGGAAATCATGGACGTTGTGTCCTCTGGGCGAAAGAGGGAAAGGACCATGTAGACTGTTACAGCGTGAAGATCAAAAGTCGGCATCTGTGATGGTATGGGGAGGTGTCAGTGCACATGGCATAGGTTACTCGCACATCTGTGAAGGCACCATGAAATCTGAAAGGTGCAAACAGGTTTTGGAGCAACATATGCTGCCATCCAGATGATGTCTTTTTCAGAGATGTCTCTGATAATTTCAGCAAAAAAAAAAATGCCAATGCATATTCCTGATTTCATGTGAATGCAGCAGTGGGCAGATGCATTTCCTGGATGAATTCACATCTAATTGCATCCATGTGCATCTAAACAGTTGACCAGTGCCAACGCCGACGCATTGATTGGTGTCAATGAAGGGAAAAAAATGTGTTTGATAAAGATACATTATAAATACAGTCCATCTATCGACTTGAATCTATGGACTGTTTATGAAACACCTGCATTAGCACCTTGCAGTGTATCGGAACTCACGTTTAGATCAATACCACTTTCATGTCTGTGCATTAAGTGTGAAGGTAGAGCCAGGAGGTGATTAGCTCAGTGTGGCATAAAGAAACAGCTGGCCTTGCACAGAAAAGTGATATCAATCTTTTTATCTCATTCTCGGAAAAAAAAAGTGAATAAGAATATTTCCTATAACTGTGAGCAGTGGTGTAGTGGAGACTTTCTAGATATTTACAGTATACCCACCTATTAGCCATGAGGCCACCGGAATATATACCCACTTCCTCCTTGGTGACCTACCCATCTGTACACCCACCTCATCAACTACCACTACATCACTGACCATGAGAATGTACATGCATGTAGTTCATGGTAGAAGAGTACAATATGAATCATTGTTTGGTGATAATTGCATTTTGCATACTGCTTTACCTGTTATTTGTAGTAACCTGCTATTACGCCTCTCAAAAATACCACAATTACATGTCTTTACCTGTCGAAATGATAAAGTACGACTGCAGATGTCTGCCTGGCTTTTTCAAGTTATGCACTATTGAATATAGCAAATGCATTTCTTATCCCCTGCTTCTCTTGCCTCTTTTAGTCTGCTATTTCTTTTTTTTCTTTGATTTCCCGTACAGTCTTTCAGGCTCCCCGTCGCTGTCTTTCTACATGTGTTGGGTATGATTGAGCAATGTTCCTTCACACACACACACACACACACACACACACACACACACACACACACACACACACACACACACACACACCTCAGCTCAGCCTACTCCCTGTAATGTTCAGCTCATGCATCACCTGCATACCAATTAGAGTTCGGGTCCCACATGGCTCGTATTCAGGACTGAAAACCAGCAGGGCTCCTGGCACATCAGCACCCTGGAGTTGAGATCTACCCTCGCTCCTTCTCTAGAGAGAGCACTTAACAGGCTCCCAATGCGGAGCACTGATTTTCGTCAAAGCTTAGTCATCCAGGAACCTGTGCTCTAAAGCCTGCTGTCTCTCTTTTTCTGAGGAGTATGCTGTTAGCCCTGATCTAGGAGACCATCCCACTGCTCCTTGAGAGTGAAAGCCAGTGATTGGAGTGTGGCTAGTGTGAAGAGGATGGCCTGACGTTAAGGCTGTTGAGGTAATCATCACCGACACTCGTGCACCTGGGCTCGAAATCAATTGAGACGTTTTAGGTTTGGCTCGGGTCGTGCTTGCTGTTGGTTATCTGTCTTGATCTCTAATCTGCTAAAAGCACTCTTATCTTAAGGTGAGGTGGAACTTGGAGTCTGTGACGGTATGAAAATAAAATGATTAATACCTGAGCACTCAGCAGGCTGCTTTCCATACGCTCGGTTATGTATTTTTCAGTAGGTGCTGTGCACAACAGCGTACGTGCATCTACATGTTTACAGACAAAGATACTGCGTGAGGTGAAAGGGACAGCTGGTGTTCAATAAACAACAGGAAATTAGTTATTGTCAACCCAGTCAGCAGTTGCAGGCAATTAAGGTACTTTAAAAACCATTAGCGCCTGATTGCAGCAATTTGCGTCAAAAATCACACTCCCCCGTTTGAGTCATAACTCAGTCATATCTGAACTCATGGACATGATACACATATTTTTAGACTCAGTGTGACTTCACTTTGAGGATATCTGCTATACCAATCGTGGGATCACTCCAGCCACAATACAGTGATCTACAACTAAAAATGAATGTGGCCCAGGGACGTAAAGTGGGGAGGCAGTGGCCTCTTTCCTACCTCCTTCCAGCCACCTTACTTAGACCACATCGGTCTGCGAAATCAACCTTCATTTGACCTCAACTACACACCTGTAATGCCTAGTTTACACCAAAGATTCACGATGAGACGAGTTAAAACAGGCAACTACTTCTCACTCATGCAACTGGATGAGACGGTGCATCATCTCTATGCAACAACTCTCTGTACTTTTATTCTGACTTCCAGCTTTACAGGCTTATTGTGTGGCTGAATATAATTTGTAGGTTCCTAGAATATGAATGAGGATAGTGAGATACTGGCTTCAGCTGCATTTGTAGTTGTGATGAAACAGCAAAAAACACAATCGAAACAAGTATCAGATGGACTGTATTTGTAAAAAAAACAAAACACTGCAATAATGTAAATAACCAGCGCCAATTAATTAGTCAGTGAGAATCTGTGTGTGTGGGAGGGGGCATAAGCACATACAGTGAGCAGCAGCAGCCACCCTCCTCAACACCGTGAGGATGGAAACAGAGGGCTCAGCGGGGATGGAACACTTTCCGCAGCAAGCCAACACCAACATGCTGTCTGCTGTGATTTTGACTTAGCCAGTCACTACAAGCTGATTGGCTGTAGAGACAGGTGATGTTGTAAAACCAGCCATCAGCGATTTGACCAGCTGAACTGCAGGTGACACAATCAGCCGGTTTAGGTCGAGCTCAGACTGTCCAGTTCACATCCCTGCAGCTTTTCTCTGGGATGTTCTAAAACGATTTCATCTTGTTGAGTATCATTGGTCTGAACTGGGTTTTAGTTATATGACTGCATCTTGCACAGTTGTGAGGCGAACCCACTGATAAAAATTTGTCCACAGACGGACAGGACAGACCTCCGAAAATACTCTAAAAACTCTTCTGTGGTTGTTCCCCCTGCAAGTGGTATCACCACAACCACATTTTGCCACAATGACACACACAGATTTACAAGGCGAAAACAATACCAGCTGTTGGGACATCGTTGTGGCTCGAACTGGTGTTGCAGGGTGCAGTTGTTTTGATTTTGTCTGAGAAGGGTCCCACAGTGTCGGACTTTGAAAACTTTATGATCTTTATGATCAGGCATATTTAAACCTGGTATAAGTGCGGACTAATAGCTACTTACTTTGTGATGCTTAAATTCATCAGGTATGCTTCGGATACTGCAGATGTATCCTATTTCTGAATCAGAACCTGTCAGTTCTTTCACTGCGCAGAGCATTTGATTTTGATTTTTATCACCCTGCATAAGTCAATAAGGACACAAAGTTCAGTTTCAACAAAATAAGCTAATCAAGGGCTGCTGTTGAATAGTCTTTTTTGCTTAGAGAGGTTGCTAACTGAGTGAAATGACCCAGAAGTTTGAAGTGGCAGCCATTACAAAAGCTGTTTGAATTCTCTAAATGCTAGGGAAAGGTGCTTCAATCCATCCTTTCATATATCCCTTAAGCACAGGGTACATTAGACCATCCGTTAGGAGAGGAAAGGAGATAATGCCGCCCTACAATACCGTGTGGCAGCAACATATAAAACGTCCAACGTCAGTAATGTCCTCTGTCGCATTATTATGTAGTAAGATTCTCTTTGCACCGCGGTTGTCCTTATGGATTCTCCTTCCACCTCACATCGATTTCCATCGAGGTCAAGGAAAAGTGTTTAGGGGAATACATAAGATGTCATTTTTTTAATATTCAACCACAGCCTGGGATTAACAGGAGAAAAGATGCCAGGCAACATACAAACTAGTGTAAACTCTGAATAAATGCACCTCACAACCAATGCATTGACAACCATATTTTTTTTAGTTCAAAGGAAATTAGCACCTGCCAAATGCGGGTAAACTGTTCGCAGTGGTGAGGCGCAGCAGAGAGACAGGTCGTAACTGCTATAATAAAAGGAACACTGCTCACCAGAGAACCTTATTCATTTTGATTGACAGTCAAAGTTCACCAAAATTTAACCAACAGAGTGTGTGCCGATCGAGCGAGAAAGAAAAAAGGACAATGGATGCACTCGGAGCCGATAGGTGTTCTATCTGTGGTAATGTATAGTGTAGGTTTCAGTTTGTCCATGAATAAATATTGCAGCTCCTCAAGACCCAAGTAGAGTTACCGTATTTTCAAAATTACGGCTTCCCCCAAAGCCGTGGTGTAATTTTCTGAGCGGCAGACAAATGAAGCACTTGCCCACCACAGTGGCAGGTAGTTAGTTGTGTGTTTATCCTGGTGTCTACAAGTGCAATTATACCAACAATTTATTTTCTATAAAACAATCTCCCATTCCTCATACTAATCTTGCCTTTTCTTTGTCATCTGGAACCATTTAATGGGCAAGCTCTCAGATGCTAATCAGAATCGGAGTCTTAATTGGGGCTTGATTAAAGGCAGGTGCAAATGGGAAGGTCAATCAGTAAGAAATGCAGACAATGCTAATGTGTTGCCTGCTACGGATGCCTATAGAGTGATTACACTCCAGGCTGTTTTCCAATTATTTTAGTCTGGAAAAAAACAGTCTAAGCGTAATTATAATAAATTTACCACTGCATTATTTAATATTTAACCAAAACTTCTACTGTAACATCTACAGTTAGAAGGAGGCTGTAAATAAAAAATTGTTTAAGTTGTTCCAATTAGTTTGGAAAGAAAAAAGGTTTCTTGCTGGTTGATACAGCCTCAAACTTAATGCTAAATTTTTTTTTTTTTTTTTTTCATTTAACCTTTATTTAGCCAGGTTAGTCCCGTTGAGATTAAGAATCTCTTTTTCAAGGGAGACCTGGCCAAGACGGGCAGCAGCAGCAAAAACACAAAGTTGCAGACAGAGACACACAGGGAGACAAAGTACAATTCACAAGCACTAAAATTTGCATAAAGAAAAACTATCTATAAATCAAGACGAGAGTTTCTGGGAGTAATTTGTACAAACATCAAGCTAAAAACATCGACATCCCATAGAAACTGCTTCCAAATCCTTCATTTTAGATTTAAAAACATTTAACGACACAAGCTCCTTCAGTTTTAAATCATTCTGCAACAAATTCCAGGCTGAGGGTGCAGAATACCCAAAAGCCCTTTTCCCAATTTCAGTCCGAGCATTTGGGACAGAGAGCATAAAGAAGTCGTGAGAACGCAGTGAATACTGCCCGGTGTTTTTTTTGCGTGATGAAAACACACAGGTAATATGGAAGCACACAATGGCAACTCTTGTTTAATATTTTGTGACCTTTTATGCTTTACCAACCAACTAAACCTGATAAAGCAGTTATACTTGTAGTAGTTAAAAACAGAGCTTTGATTCTCTGCCCAAACCTGATTGGGCTGGCACCGGCCTGCTGGGTTTGGGCCAAACTGAGCTGTAATATCTCAAAATTCCCTCGGGCTTGAATCAGGTCAGGTTCACGCCTATTTCTCTGTTTTATGCAGACTATATCGTCTGGGTACTGTCATGAATAATGTATGGCCTGTATTACAATCAACCCATTATGACTAATAAAAATGTTTATATTTAAAATTAGATCTTTACTGATGAAACATTAGTATTATGGAGTCAGGGGATGCAAGGCAACGTGGTTGGCACTGTTTGCCTCTGCTTCCCCAGCAGTGGGAGAGATGTGCATAATACGCAGCAGAGAGCGGTGGTCATCATGCACGTGTTGCTATACATTGCCAAGGCATTGTTAAGTAAAGTACCTACTTATATCTCCTTATATCTGCCTTTTGTCTTTTCATAACAGCAACTATTGCGTTCTTCAAACCATATTCTTTTAAATGTCCCCAGGGTGCACTCACAGCTCAGTAAAACGGCTTTCTCTTCTTATGCACCCTGTGCAACAAATGAGCTGCAGAATGTTAGTACCTCAGAAGCACTCCCTTCCTTGAATACTTAAAGGTCTTTTAAAAAATGTTCTGAAGGAATCATGTTGCTACTTTATATAGTTTTTGACCTAGGTGGAATGTGTATGGCTGTCACTGCTATGGCTTGTATATCCCTTTTACTATTTTCCCTTGTGTTGTATGTGATTTAATGTGTAACATACTTTATTTATTTATTCATGTATTTATTAATCAAAGTGGTTATGCTGATTATGCCAACATCCCTGGAAGAGGAGATTTTTATCTCAATGAGACCTTCCTGGCTAAAAAAAGGATGCATAAAATCTACGCGCTGCATCTCCATGGACCACTGTGTGTGCTTGAAGACAAAGATGCACCAAGGGACTCCTGAGATAACAGAAGGAGGAAAAGAGGGAGACGTGGTGAGAGGAAATTATTATTATTTTTTTAAATTTAGTGTTTAAAAAAACTGTTAGATATCTGATAGCCCGTCCGCAGGCCCTGTGATCCCTGTGAACAGCTGTAACGCTATGCTCCTCGCGGTTCCATTAACGCTGACATTTCAAGATACAACTTCCACAGCAGGCTTAACAAACACCTCTGTCAGACAAAAAAACCCTGTTATAATTCACCTATGAAGTGTTAACATAATTCAGAGCCATATTATCCAGACTGAATCACAGCGTGCACAGCTCCCATTTATTTTCTTACACGCTAACAAAAGTCCAGACAATATATATATGTCCAGCAAAATACAGTCTGACCACATTATTACATCCATAGATATCCATGAACTGCCATTGCACTGTTTCAAACATTCATATTTCTCCACATATTATCCATAATTTCCTGCTTTCCAGCTGCCATGATGGAGGGAAACTCCTGGCTTTTTGATTGACACCTCACTTGTGCCAATAGAATCCTTCCAATGTTGTTGCACCCCTGACATTTCTGGGGATTAAAGCCGTAATATTGGCCCACATGCCGCAAAGACTGTGTCATGAAGCTCTTCATAGTGTCATTGACTATAAGACTGGGTCTTATAGTCAATGACACTATGAAGAGCTACAGGAGAACTGATTAAGTGTTATAAATGTATAGAAATGATAAACAAATGGCTGCTATGTTGTCGTAAGGGAGAAAAAAAAGTCTTAATTGAAAGATTTCTAGAAAGGTTTTTGTATACAGTTAGCTCCTAAATACACGTCTGTAGTGTTTTTCACTCATATTCACACATATTGTTTTACCCCTTTTTTTTTTTTTAAAGCACCTGGATAAAACTTCAGCTGGCCAAAAGGGGGCGCTATAGCAACTGATTGAAATTGCAAACTTTGAATGGGCATATCTCATGCCCTGTATGTCATAGAGACATGAAACTTTGCACAGAGATGCCTCTCCTCATGAGGAACACATTTGCCTCATGAACCCATAAGTTCTGGTTATATAGATTTTCCGCCATTTTGAATTTTTTGAAAAACACTTAACTCTTCCTAGGAAGTGTCACGGAACTGAGCCAAGGTGAGGTGAACCCAAATGCAAGACACTCGAGATCATCTGAGAAGCAGTTTATTTTAAGCAACCAAATCCAAAAATCCACAATCCAAAATCCACAGTCAAAAAACAGGCAAGCAAGGTCGGTACACGTAAGGCAATAGTATCAGGCAGAGGTACAACAAGGGCTAGGCTAGAGGCAAACAAAGGTCTTACACGGACAAGCTGATCACAGGAAAGAATGCTGGAAATGCTGGACACGGGACACAAGACAATCTGGCAACGGGACACATGAGGGAAGGTGCATATATACACAGAGGGCTGATTAGACAATGAGGCACAGGTGAGGCACACGGTGGAGGGGACCCAGGTGAGGATTTGGCAGGAAACTGACAAAGACAGGAAGTGAAGTCACCTGAAACGAGACACAACAGTGAGTACCAAAGTAAGACAGGAAGTGAATGAAAATAATGAAACACAAGACAGGGAAATGACAAACACAAACTTGACTAATAACTGGGAGAGGCAGCGCAGCTGACAGGCCTGACAGGAAGTTTGACCGATCTGCATGAAACTCGGTGAACATAATCTAGGGACCAATATCTAAAGTTCCCTCTTGGCAAAAGTTGGAAAACTACTAAAACTGAGCTTCTATAAGGCAATGAATATTGCGGAGGGCGTGGCTCATCACATAAAGGTGTGTAACATCTCAAGGGTTTCACCCATCACCACGCAACTTTGTAGGCATATGACCACACATGTTCCTGGAAGGTGGCAGCAACTAAAAGCATTATTTCACTCACCTCTTATGGTTTAAATTTGTTTGTTGCAGCCCTGACCACCACAGCAAATCAAGCATTGCAAATACCTCACCTTGTCTTAATGGTTTTGTTTGGAGCAACGAAAAATTTAATTCAAGCAAGGCTTTTATCAGCAATTGATGATGGCGATATTTTGTATATCTTTGTGTGAGCTACAGAGTAACCTTAAACTAGATTTTCTTTTAATTGGAAGATTATCAAACAGGATTAAGAAATGTTGACCACTGATGCACATGTCCTGTTATTGAACACTGCTCGTTTATCGTTTGATGTAATTTGCTGTTTGTTTGTAGTCTGTCTCTTTTATGTGAAATGATTTTATGCTGCTGTTCTGGTCAGGACTCCCTTGTAAAATAGATTCTGAATCTCAGTGAGAATATTGCTGGTAAAATAGAAGTTAGACAAATAAAAATAAATAAATTGGGGCATCTGTTACACAACATAAAGCTGTAATTCTGCTTGCCTGCATGTAAGCGAATATGGCCAGGTGTCATTCAAGCACGTTCGCATGTAGTTTCCCTTATCTTGTACAGATTGAGAGTATAATGTTCTTACATACCCACTAGAAAACAATGTCATGTTTATTAAAACAGAAAATAAACAAATCAGGAAGCAAACTATGTGTAAACAAACTATTTCATTCGTGAAACAAACATGACAGCATTCTGATTCATAAAAGTAAATGGACTTTAAGATGGGCTGCGATATTACGAGGCTTGAAGGGGAATTTTGTTTCCTATACTCTGGAAGATCAGTCATGGTAGTACAGTGCTGAAATGTCTAACAGAAAAAGTGAACTTCCAACAGGAATTGGAATCAATTAATCGGCTTGCTTGACACGCAGGTCCGCACCACGCAGTGTATACAGAGCCTCTGTGACCTAAGGTTACCCATAACACCCCTCTGTGCGTAGGTTCTCAAAGACGTTTGTGTATCTCTGCAGATGCATAATATTAGCTCAACTCAAACTAGCAACCGGTAACTGTCAGTAAGCGTGGGCTTGTATCCTTTGGGTTTATTCCAATCAAAGGAAGGTCAGCCTGCAGTTTTGAGCAGTAGTAATTAATCATGAGTGCCTGGTCTGAATCGAACTGAGAAAACAACTCAAATGGATAAATTAGGGCTCCAAGTGCGGATGATTAAAAGCTTTGGTTTACCTCAAAACAAAGCTTTGTACTGCTGGGAAAGAGTTGTGGCTTCAACAGGAAACAAACACCTGAAGTCATGTCATACAAGATGGCAAGTGGATAGCCAAAAAACACAAGTCATGACAAAAAAAGTCTGCTACAAAAACGTTTCCAAATGGCACTCCTTACCCCTAAAATGCCACAGAAAGATAACCCTGAGCAGGGCGTTCTCATGCACTGTTTGTATATTTTCTTACAAAAAGTAAAGTGCCAAAATTCATACATGTTCCATATAATCATGAGCCAGTAATTCCTGAATAGCCCACGTATTTGGGAGGGCTACAATCACGTGACCAATGCACTGACGGCTCCATGTCATTGGTCCGACAGCCCATTAGTACGACATCCCGTTGTTCCGATATGTGATTATACTAGGCTATACTGCAGGGCTATTCAATTACAAATTCAGTTGGGCCAGATTTTAAAACCAAGAAATTTAGCTGGGCCAGACTTTTTCAGTGGCCGGTAAGCAGCAGTTAATGACAAATTTTAAACCAACACAAATTAATGTCATGAAAAATAAAACAATGTTTATTCACTGCTTCCCTTTTAAATTTGGTCACATCTGACACAAGCATATCAAAAAGTGTCTAAAAAACAAAAGAGCTGTAATTCAACAGAACCCGAGGTAGCAGCAGTACATTTTTTTTCCACTTTTCAACGTAAACTTTACGTTTTCACAACAACACGCTGCATTCTGGGTTGAGTGTTGCTAGGCTACGGCAGAGTGTTGCATTCACGGTCTGAACTACTGTAGGAATTTCTGTAGAAATATCTGTAGGCTCGCTGAGCACATTTTTCCCGGTTTTTCTCTCGGCTTTTCTCGGCTTTCCTCGGCTTTTCTGGTTGGGCCACTGGCTGGGCCACTCAAGGATTGCTTCTGGGCCGCATGTGGCCCGCGGGCCGCCATTTGAATAGCACTGCTATACTGTATTTGTATACCATAGAGGATCAGCAAACGCAACAAAAGTAGGCCACAGGTCGAGATACAAGTGTCATAGAGAGGTGAGAATGAAACACCATAACCTCCTGTTATTAACAACTGGGAAAGGCTTGACGTGAAGCAGGCTCACAGCTTATGTGTTTGCCACGTTCTTTTTCATTTTAACCCACACCATGATCTTTTCCTGACCCTAACCAAGTTGTTTTTGTGCCTAAACCTAACCAGACCTTAACCACAGGGCATCATGATGATTTCAGAACAACAGGACCTCGGAACAATGGATTTAATATGGTCGGACCAATGGGCAGACCCCCTGCACTGACTGGAGCTAATAAAGGCGCAGTCTCTGAGGGAGACTTGCTTGGCTAGTGGGTATGTCTGAGTCATTTTAACGTACATCATCATTGTGTTTCTTTTCCTAAACCTAACCCATCATAAAACTACTTGGTCAGGATTAGGAAAGATCATGGTTGATGTTAGTCACATGAAATGACTCAGGTGAATAAAAAAATGCAACGTTGGCTTTTAGTTTCAAATTGAACACAAACACCAGTCTTTTGGGTAAAGATCCTCTGCCTGTTGGAGCCACCTACCTAAAGTAAACTTTTGTGCTCTTTACGCCTTGTTTTCACACAGTGCTGTTTGTGTCCATATTTCCAAACATGATATGGAGTACATCCCATGTGTTCTATGCAAGAAAATGCATCTCTTTATACATGGGGAGGAACAACATCACAGGTATGTAAGAAAAGTTCATTCTGAGTGCTTTTCACTGCTCACTAGCTACACACGCCGTCAACTTTTCACCAACACATTCTCACTCCGACCTTGTCATATATCGACATTTGGTCATGGACTTTCCGGATATGTCATGCAATGAATTTGTTGTTGACCCTCTGGAGCGTTGTATCAAATTCTGCCTGTTACACTTCCGTTTTCACAGGAAATTTACCATTTACATACGGTCTCTTTGAAAATAAACACATTACGTTGGTACAACACCACAAATTGATGTTTTTTTACCCTTCAACAACTAATGCACATGGCTAGGTTTAGGCAACAAAAACAGGTGGTTGGGTTTAGGAAAAAACCAGGGTTTGGCTGTATAACCTTACGGGACCCAAACACCGCTCTCCCGGGTAAAGTTATGTTTGATGGACCCATCAACCACCACTCCTGCCCACCCTGCTTGGACTTACGCCACCTTATGTTTTTGTCCCAACACGTGTCCCCCTGACGCTGCCGAGCATTGTTTAACTATTATGGCAACTTTACACGTATCATCCTAACGTTAAAGAACAGGTTTGTTTGTTAATGCCTGATGCCACAAGTCACTGCCCAGGTGCTGGATTTCAACTACTTTGCAGTGAGACCTGGTTGTTTTCAGTTAGAAAAAATGTCTTAATAGAGCTGTATTACTTTGTCAGTCTGTTAGCTAATTTGTTTTTATGCTAAACTTTCTTGTAACACTGCATACAGAGTTGCCCAAAATTAGCCGCTATAGTTCCTTTTTTTCAATGCACTCGAGGCAATCACAAAAAAATGTTGGGAGTTTCACAAAAACCGTGGCGATCAAGGAGGTTCTCACAGGAATGAATGGACTTCCAGTTGACTCACACATGTACAAAAGCTATGTGAAAATATGGCATTACACTATTTCCCTTCCTCTGTACATTTAATAAGGATGTTGGTAGATTACATTGGAGTTTGATGAAAGTCCAGTGTGTCTCATACAAACACTAAAGGGTGTCCCCAGCATTATTATAGTGACTCTAGGGACACTGTCCAAGTGCATGAGTGAGACCAGGCTGAAAGCAGAAATGGAGGCGTCCACAGCACCAAAGGAGAGGTACACAACAAGAAAGGCAGCCTGGTGTCACTCACAGGTTGCTAAAATACACCACTCAGGCAGTGTTTAACATAGAGCATGACATAACCTAAAAAAGTTCAAAAATGCATTTCAAGTCACTTCTCGCAGTATGTTGGCAACTTTCTATTCAGGCGCTGTGGGGTGAAGTCTCACACATTTAGTAGGCAGCATAATGCTCATTCATTTGATTGACTCATAGCTAACACTCTTGCAGCAGATGGAGTAAAAAGGATTCAGAAGATAAGATTAATTTGTGATGCTGAATATGATCCTGTGACTGTCTCACAGCCAAGTGCTGTAAAAACACTCCACCTCCCTATTAACACCATGACCATCAGATTGTCACAGGAGATTTCCTCATCCACCTACCGGCTCTGCACTATCAGCCACATCTGAACTCGTGGAGGCAATCCTTTATCATCTTCATGCGTGTGCATTTTAGGAAGATGCCACATGGAGTCTCATCACCAAAACCCCTTTTGTATATCGTATATTTTTCTGGGGGCCAATTTTGTTTTGGAAGGGCAAGATTTGGCCCATAGGCTACTATCTCGAGAACACTCATTATATTCTCTTGACATTCATTCAAGGAAAACACTGTAGAGATGTAAATTTTTGTATGTGTTGGATCTTAAGAGAAAAGTCATTACAGGCAGTTTCATATAGCTTATAGAACTCATAGAGCTTTGGTATTTGCTCTTCTATTGGGTAAAGGCCCTGACACACCAAGCCGACGGTCAGCCGTCGACCAAAGTCGGGCCGTCAGTGAGCGTCTGTCAGCCTAGTTTTTGCAGTGTGTCCCGCACCGTCAGCCCTTTGGTGTTGGCGGCTTTTCAGCCAATTGAGCATGTTGAATCGGCGGTGGAGCTAGTCGGTGAAAGAGATCACTCTGATTGGCTGTTTAGGTTTTATTCCCTCGCCCCTACAGCGAGTGAATCTGCCTGTAGTGAAACCGGGGCTAACTGATCCCTGGTTTGTTATTCAGGTTAAAGCGGGAAGAAGCAGCGGGTTTATCAGACAGCTGAGTGAAGCTGAGTGAAGTGGAGCCTGCAGAAGAAACACCGGGACAGTCTGAATGTAATAGCCAGTGGAGGTGCTGCGGTGCTCGGCTGCACAGATAGGAAACACCTCGGCTGTCAGGATGTACCACTCTGTCACTCCGCTCTCTCTCACACAGGCGCAGAACGTACGTGCCACTTGGCCATCAGATGTAGTCCGTGTAGTGTGTTCAAATGCAACTGACACAGGGCAACGTGAGGGGACGTAGACGACGCAACAGTTGGCTTTCGTCGCCGCTAGTTCTTTGATGTCGGTTTGGTGTGTCCACACCTTAAGACTTTCTATGAAGACTACATTTATAAAGCATTATAAGGCAGTTTATTGAATTATAATGCATTTATAATGTGTATAGCTCATACACACACAATGCTTCCTGATGCACTTTATTAACAGTCATAAAAAATTGATTATAGATGTGATTCATAATGAATTATATGTGTCTTATGGATGTTCTTGTCTAGAAATAAACTAGAGGTTGACTAATGGGGTTATGATGCACTGTGGATACCTATACTCACCGATACACACCTCAACAATCAACTGTAGTAAGGACTCATAGTATGAACAGTCCATGCAGCATCATAACTTGTCATTGAGGGCGAATATCCGTTCGGATTATTCTCACGGAAAAATACAAAAGTTGATTTCATGGGTTATGGAAGTTTGCACACCGGGGCGGAACTTTAGTGCGGTGTAAAGTTTCTGCCCGGACTTTGACCCCCTGCAGAATTCGCCGGCGTTTCACAGCACCCTGTTCTTTTTGATAACAGACGGAATGATTTTATGAACAATGAATTAAAGGACAACATCTGGCAGTCCATTGTCCAGCTTGGTGGCTGCGGTGAGAGTGGTAAGTGCTAAAGAAAGTTGATGTCAATGCTTGTCAAACGTTAGCTTGCTAGCTCGCTGCTGCTACTCTTGTCCATGTTCACCCACACCCGTCCACGCAGCGCGGACTTGGAACACAACAACGCAAAATTCCACACCGTGTCCATACCGCGCCTGTGTGTATGGTATGAGCGCGGAAAAGCGCTGCGCGAATATTCCACACATCCGGCCCGCATGTCTGCATCGCGGCAGTGAGAAAGAACCACACTCGCACTGAGCAAAACAAATCTACAACTAAAAAAAAAAACAACTGTCAGCAGCATCTGTCACGAGGGCACATCGTGTGCTGATCATGTGTATCATCTAAGCGCTATGATTGGCCATTGGCGAGGCATCCACGGCTTCAATAGAGCCGCGCGAAGACGCAGCTGAAACAATTTGATGACTGATGACTGAAATAACTGATTCTGAGGGCGGAGTTTGGGTGTCAAGATCATCTGAGATAAACACATTCACATTTTTGTTGGCTGGTTCTTGTTTAACACAAGTTTTTCTTGTTAAATACATTACCATGCTGTTCAAAGTAAAAGAAAGATCCACCAATTACCAGCACATTTTATCTTTTGAAAAGTGCAATAAATGATCCTGCAACGTTTCCTGTATCATAATAAATGTCAAGGTAAATGTCGCCCCCTTGTGGCACTTCAATTTTCCAATTTTCCCCTGCCAATATTCCCCATGGACCACCATTATATAAGAGACATCTGTAAAACTACTGACAGGAAAACTCAACTGCAAATGAGATCAATTAGACTCTTTCTTACGTGATTTATAAAATCTGTGACATCATCGCAATGTAAAGTTTATCAGCCAAGCAGAAACTCACCAGAAGGAGAAATACCATCTTACATATAAAGTGGGCCACGTACAACCGAGGTGAACCCAGAAGCTTGAAACTTTCCTTTTTTTTGCCATATGCACCAGGCAAGCAGTTTCGTTGGACTGAATAGGCGCCATCTTGGGGTCTGGCATCCAGATCTAATAATATGTGGTGACACCATTAGCACATCCTGGTTGAGACCTGTTTCTTAAAAAAACACTATTTACATTCAACACTACACACTCTTATAAGTACTTCTGCTCTTGGTAAAGGCAAACCCTTGAGAAAGTAGGGTCAACAATATAAACACCTACAGATACAAATTTGATTACAAACTTTCATATATGAACTTCAACTGCAAATTGGCACTACAATATCTTCATTGACCCAATATGGTTGGAAGATCTAGCTCAAGAAACTGGGTAATATTTCCAATTTTAGTCCGTTTTTACCCCGCCTACTTTTTGTTTCTTCATATTGTGTTTAAAGTTTTAACAAATTCAGTTAAATTATATTAGAGAGATTAGCACTGTGGCCAGATCAAAAACTGAGTTGTGCAGGAGCTCAGAGAAGCCCTGTTGGCTGCCATCAATAAAAACAATTCAGTGGATGAGTAGAATAAAGCTCTGAGGGAGCACACTGACCTCTCACAGAACAGGCAAACTGAGGTGAGCCACAGAGGTCACCAAGAAAAGGAACAACAGCTCATGTGGAGACCTTGGACCTGCTGACTCAGAGGGGGCAGGAGCTCCAAAAGAGCAAGCAGCAGTAAAAGAGCACATGTGATGCTCTGGAGGTGAGGAGCTGGCTCACAAAGAGAGCTGAAAGAGGAATGAACAGAAGAGGGCGAGCCTGACTTATGAGGAGACTAAATTCCTCCTTAGAGAGAACAACCAGCTTCAGGTATGCTGCCTCAGCTCTTTGTTTGACTTGTTAGATTCTACAGCGTGTTTCAGAAACATTATTAGCTTTTGAAAGTGACTCTCTCTCTCTCTCTCTCTCTCTCTCTCTCTCTCTCTCTCTCTCTCTCTCTTTCTCTCTCTCTCTCTTTCAACCCAGTTCAACACTTTCTTGGCATGACATTAACATGTGTTGCCAAAGCACAAATACAACTGAAAGACAGTGAATGAAACAACTGATCACATGAATGACAATATTAGTCAATACAATCAAATAAGTTGGCTAATTAAATTTGTAAGCAAAATAGGCAAATATACAGTAGACATACATATATGCATACAAATCTCATATGTCTCATACGTTCAGCTATAAACACATGTTTTATGTCTTAAAAAAATATCAGTAATAATATTACAGTTTCCCCCAAACCAAACAACTCATTAAAACATTACTCAGGTGGATTTTAATATGGACAGCTGCAGGCTACAAAGGACTGATAATGCTTGTGGCTTGTTATGTGGTGGATGAAATGGTACTTTCAGACAGAGCCTTGGAAGAATACCAGTCACAGGCAAAAGAAGATCCCCAAATTACAAAAAAACAAAAACAAGCTATCAAGCAAGCTATCTAACTTTAGCCACACTCAGCCTACGGGTTACTCTGGCATTCACACAGAGGCACACAACTGAATTTTGGGGAGATATACAACTGCCGATTTTGTGGGGTGTAAGGGTGTAACAGAATAATAAATAAGTAAAGTTATAGCCAGGGCTGGTTCCAGAAAATAATGACGAGAGGTGCATCTCAGATCAGAGGCGGCTCACACGCTCGGCACGTTATTCAACACTAAATTATGCATTTTCCAGTCTTTTCAAGTTGGATGATACCAGCCAAGCAAGAATATTTAAAGTGTCTTTCAAGTGCTTTATTGCAGCAATATTGTAGCAGAAAAAAAGTAAAGGCTACATTAAGTCTGGGCTACCTCACCCGTCAGATTATCTCGCAACAGATGTTTCTTACCCTGAAAATAAAACATAGAAATTCAAACTAGGAATTCTATCTATAACAATCATTGTTGTCAGCGATTGTTATAGATAGAGTTCCTAGTTTGATTTTCTAGTTTTTTATTTTATTTTTAATTTCAATTAAATTTTGCACAAACAGTATAATGTGGTAGGACATAGAAACATTCTTAACTTCTTCAGTAAAAACAAACAAAAAAAAGAGTAACAAGTAATGAGCCTGTCTTCAACACAAAGCATCAGTTGGGGAAAGAACTTAAAAAGAGCAGATGGAAAGAAAATAAAAGGAAGAGACAATATAGAAAGAATGGAAGGAAATATTTTTTCTAGTACATGGTGGTAACTATTGCTGATGAACTCATAAGCCCATATGTTCTTTGATTTGTTTCCAGCATTATACCACTGTCAGATAATAACATAACTGTTTGGTTTAAAGTCACATTATGAACATGTGTAACAGCTCCACTGGAGAAACCAGAGACCAGTGGATGTAAACTCACTAAACGCACAGAGTAACTGCAAAACTTCACCTAAAACTTGCCCTGCTCTGCCTCATGTCTTGTACGGGGATGTTCCACACTACCCAAGCTGTGCTCCCTCTCCTATATCACATATCATATAGGTTTCATTTCAATGCGTTGGCGTTTTTCACCTCTGCTGCTGCATTTTGTGTCTTGGCATCGGTTGTCTCCTCCTAGCGTATGAGGAGCACCTCTAAACTGTCTGAGTGTATGCCAGGCATTTGGACAGGTGCCTAAAGTGGCAGCACGCCGATTCCAGGCCCCCTGGGCCTCGCCTGTATTTGATATGCTACATCAGACGCCTCAAAGTCGACCATGCGTTCACAGGCCAAGCTATGGGACCAAAACTGTCCTTCCTGTGTTCTGACAAGGCCTTCCTCGGGGCTGGTAAACAAGTCTGCTTGTTAGTGTAGCTATTGTAAGCTTTCTGTCGGAGATGTAGGAAACAAAAACTCGCTCCCATCTCCTTTATCCCACAGGCGAGTCATTTTCAGAAGGTGCGTGTGCTCGTACCGGCTTCACTGTGCTCTAATTTATGAAGTCTTTTATTTCTCGGCGGAAAAACTTTATCACTCCAACTTTTGCAGAGCAAGTGTCTCTACTGCACTTTTTCTTATCACACCAAAGTATTCCTTTAAGACCTAGGGGAATGCACCTAGTTAGTTAAGAGCAACATGGAAATATACTGCTACTGCTTTCAAGATAGGAAAAGCTTTCTTCTGTGCCCCAATTTAAACTGCCATGAATAATGGATATATTTATCAAGAAACTATAACTCTGACTAGGGAGAAATAATGCATGTTTTTATATAAACTGTATATCCAAATTATCAAATGTTTCGCCATTATTGAAAGTGGGAATACTTATTATATAGCATTTTAAGAAACAAGTTTAAAAGGTGCTTTACCGACATAAGAACAGACAAATGCAGTGCTATTAACAACTGCCATAAAACTAATTAAAAGTCACCTCTTAGAAAATTTGCCTTTAAAAGAGTTTTTAAAAAAGGACACTGAGGGTCCCTGAAAACCAATGTCCTACTAGCCTTTGTCTCCAGCTTTGCCCTGGGGTCCATCATCTGCAGCTGTTTGGCAGACCTCAGGCTAAGAGCAACGGTGTGTGGAGTGAGGCGGTTGACAGTGTAGGATGGAACAAAGCCTATCAGTGCTTTAAACTGAAAATCCTCAAGATTTTCATGAAATCAAAGCCTTTGATTCTATTCATGGTCTGGACTTGTTGTAGCCATTCAATGTATTTACATTGAAGTCCGCCATTCCTTCCCAGGATTCACTTGTCCTTGACACACACAAGGGATTTACAGAAAATGATGAAGTAATCCAGTGTTACTGGTTGCAATTTCATCCCATTGATATTTGTATTACAGCTACAGCCCAAGCAGCAACTTCTGGGGTGAAAAATGAAGCCAATGCAAAACTGCAGTTCCTTAAATGGCCACATGACGCTGACTCCAAACGCAAGTCAATCCCCTTTGATCTTCAAGTTAAAATGCCCAGCTTTCTACACGTTTACAGCCTGGTAAAAAAAATACCTAGAGCTACTTTCAACATTAATGCACAGAGGGTGCATTCTTACGTAACTCACCAATTACAATTTTATTCAGGCTCAATGTTACGCATAATTCAAGGGCATTGCCACTCTGAGTAACAGGCTGTCTGCGAGGCATCACCATAGCTTACAAGTCAGAACCACCCCTTGCTCCTCTGCAGCACTGACCTTTTTTTTTTTTTTTTTTAAGATTTTTTGGGGGGCGTGGGGGGATGACATGCAGCAAAGGGTTGCAAGCCAGAGTCGAACTCGCGACCGCTGCAGCGAGGCATCACCTCTATCCACTACACCACCGAAGCCCCAGCGCTGACATTTTTATCCAAATTTGTTCACCTCTGCCTTCAAAGATCCAAGATGGCAATAGCCAATATGCCAAACTTTAGCCTTTAAATAAGATTCCAAAAACCAATGGGTGACATTACGATGGTTATGTCCATTATTTTTATACAGTGTATGCTCAGTGGCATATAGTTACGATGGGCCCCAGTGACTAGCCCTTGTGTGTCCGAGTTTTAGGCTTGTATATATTTTACCAACAGTGTGTCTTACTGCCGCTTTTATGTCATACCTGCTCGCAGATGTGCTCAGCTTGTCAGCATCGAGAGATTTTCCACCTGAACCCAACTAGTTCAGTGAACTTAAACTGAGTCTTGATATTGGACATTATCAACATACATATTACCCTGCAGTCATCATTACATATCTGTATATGACAATAACTACAGAAGAAAATAGGAAATTATTAGTTTAAGTAATTAGTTTTTTATCATCAAATTATATATATATATTTTTTTATGTACAATAAGCATCATTTTGTTATAGATTGATACTATTTTACAAAATCAGAGGACTGTGACAGAGATGGGCTTGCTTTTTTTGAGATCATATATGGGACATTGCACCATTTTTGACTGAACATGAGCTCTTCTTTGAACACGGGCATATTTCTAGGTGGCAATCAGGCTCCTCTAGCTCACGGGCCCCAGTGCAACTGCCTATATTTACACCCCTGTCTGTGCTACAGTCATATCAGAGCTCATGGTTCACACTAAAAGCATTCAATTGAAAAAGCATGAGGTGTATTTTATTGTGAGGTAGTTGTCACAACAACAAGATGAGGATGAGAGTATTTTTTCTACTGGTTAAAAAGGATTTCTGTTGACAAATATTAAAATGAAACGTGGCTGAAGTTTTATCAGAAGGACTTACAGTATCTTAATGCGTCTCTCTCCCTTACTCTGCCTCCTGCTTAATCAGCTGACTGACTGTGTTCACTCTTTCACTTTAACCAATCAGTTTTTCTCATTGCTAGGAAAGCTGATGTTTGATTCTGACCATGATCCTCTCCTGGGAGATCCCGACCCTAGCATCGATATTCTGCTGCAGAACACATCCACCTCCTCAGGGCAGTTGGCGCAGGAGTGCCTGCTTTCCTCTGGGTGGTGGCTCCCATACAGACGAGCTAGATTCCCTTCCATCCCACCTCAAAAATCACAGCATCACTCCAGCTCCAGACCTCCCTCTCTCCTGGCTCAGTGAGATGGTGAATCACGCTGTCCTCTATGATCCTGCTGAGTATTTGCTACTTCCTGACACATCTGCCTCAACTGGTGCCCCCTCTGTGCCTGCTCAAGGCCGAAAAAGGGCCAAGAATTCAGGTCCTTGTCTGGCTCCTCAGCCCTAAGGGGAGAAATTCTCCCCTTCTCTCAATCGTTCTCCTGCTCATCCAGCCTCATTTGCTACTCTGGGCCACTCCACTGCAGACAACCCGATCACCACCATGCACTCAGTCTCTGGTTAATTCCGTCTAAGCTATCGATGCTCATCTTCAATCCTTGGAAATGCTTCAGCCTCTGCCTCATCATCACTGACCTGGCTGCCACCCAAGCCTCCATGTTGCAGTCTGCCTACATGTTTAACCAGCTCTTCACATCACCAGGACTCAAGCAGCTCAACATTTTCTTGGCCGCTTCAGCCCCTCCTCCAATAGGCAGACCATGCATTCATCAGGCAGCTAATACTGTACATCCCCTTGTCTCGGGTCAAAAATCCTTTAAGGTAAAGACATAAATCCAGTTCATGCCACTGCACCTTGTCAAGTAGCGCAGCACACCTGGTCAGATCCACAATGGAGGAAAAAGGGTCAACACATACAGCCGTAACAAGTACCACATATCATTCTCCAGCAAAGTAGCTCTCTGCATTTCCCAATCAGACACTCACCTGAGCTGGTGTCTTTACATATATAAATCACACCTGTACCACAGTGCCATTTCAGGTTGTGGCAGGCAGGTGCATCATATTGATAACATTCAATCTGCAATAACATCAAAAGAAATGTAGTTCATACCCCAACCGCGTTTCATCACATCTGCAGTAGTTGCAAAGACTCTCACACTGGCCCCTGGTCAATCTGCCCCAGATCCCTCCACAGTAAGAGAACTGATGTGGTTCAAAGACATTCCCAGTGATCATCTCTCCACACCAAAAAATGTTCAGTGTCTCGCATCTTCTCACCTTGATTCTGTGGTTATAGACCAGATTCCTTCACAGGGATTTCAGGTCAGGGTCAGGTTACTTAACTGCACCCACAAAATGACCATTTGTTTATCAGTTGCTCACCACATTGCTTTGAATTTATGAAGAAAACTTTGTTTGTCACACATGATTCCGCAGTGAACGAAGAATCCAAAAAAGGCATTCTTCATGAATTGAAGTAAACAGGGTCCCCAATTTTTAAAACATATTGAACAACTATATCGAAACATTCATTCACAAAACCTCACAACTCCTGCAATATGATCCAAGTCTCACTTATCCGGTCCTATGCTCAGCACTTTCCAAACACATGCATCAGGGCACCTTCCTTGTAGTGTTCCAAACTGGACAGTTACAATGTAAATGCATGTGTTTGGGAGGTACTGAGCATACGGCAGGATAAATGAGGCTAAGATTATTTTGCAAAGGTTGTATGAGAGTTTGGAAGCAGATGTTTGGCATGGTTTTGTTGTGGTTAAATACGGACCCTGTTAATTCAAGAAAATCTGCCTTTTGGATCTGTCATTCTCAGTGGAGGCATGTGACAAAAAAAAACAAGATTTCTTCACAAACTCAAGGTAACACATTGAGTAATTGATAGAGTGACAGAGTGCTGCGGGGATGATGTTTTTTTTTTTTTTTGTAGGTTGTGAAAGTTAGCATCGCCTTGATTTCCTCATCAAAAAGCCTAAGGGATTTTTGCAGAAAATAAGCTCTGTGGCAAACAAAAGTTAATGACACTAACACATATTTTGTGAACACCACATGAAGGATTTTGAAGTGTAAATTGAATAGGCAGAAGTCAAAAAATAACATTAGGCATTGTGCCACTTGTTAGCAACTGTCTTTTTTTTTAAGGAATATGAAAACTACTGTTTCCATTTTTTCAAACTCTCAACAGTGGCCATTTTGGATTTTAAAAATGGCAAATGATCAAAACACCCTTTTTTTTTTTTTTAAATGCCAGGTTCCAAGCCGTGCAGGTTTTCACTTCCGGCTAAACATACATTTTATTCATTCAGATATTCACATAAACTAAGAACTGTCATTTGGAAATTGAATATGGTGGTCCAAGGTCAAAGGTCAAGGTCACTGTCACCTAATAAAACACGTTTTTGGCCATAACTCAAGAATTCATATGCTAACATTTCACACAAATGTCTAATAGAATAAAATGATGAAGTGATATCATTTCATATCCAAAAGGTCAAAGGTCAACTTCACTGCGATCATAATGATAAAAACATAAAACACTTTTCTGTCCATTCATTATTCAGCATCATATCTCAGGGAACAGAAGGGGAGACATTTGCCAAGATACCAAAATGGTGACTCTAATCTCGAAACTGTGCTGCTTGTATAGATCATCTGAAACTGTAGGAGAAAATCGACTGGTGTGCAGAGGCATAGAACCATGAAGACACAGCAGTTGTGTGTTGTGTTCCCCTCCTTTGTCTCACCCTGTTCCCCTGCTTCCTTTTATCAGCTGATTATTGGGTGTTCACTCTTTTAGTTGAACCAACCAGATTTAACCACAATGTCAATCAGCCAATCGTATCTTTGCTATAAATATTAATTAATTAATGTTCTCCTCGCTGTTGCCATCAGGTGTCGAATAGTCGTGACCCTCCTCCACCCCTTTCACCTTCAGGTCGTCATTTCCAGCACCCAGGCCTGAGCTCACCAGAAGCCTGCTCCTCTTGTCATTCATCTGGGTCTCAGCATCCTCTTCATTCATCAACACCGCCACCAGAGTCTGGACTCCATCGGGGGGTATCCCACACTACTAACAGCTTCTCTGCTCCATTAAAAAAAATGACATCATGACAGGGTTTAATCGCCACAGACTTTTCTTATTTATTGTCTTTATTGTGCTCATATTGTTCACACAAATGAAGTCTCTGCTGATTGAAGTAAGCTTAATGTTCTTTTTAAAAAAAGTAATTTTCCCTCCTCTCTGTTTTTTGGCAGTGCACAGTGAATGAATAAGCCATACCACATACTGACAAATGTGGGAGAATATTTTGCATAACAATAGCAAATTGTGGCGAACATTGTGTTGTTGTTTTTTGTTCAAAATGCTGTTTTTATTTCTGTGAAATTGTGATGAAATAATCACCCTCCCTGGAGCTCTGATCTTTGTTATCAGCAACCTCAGAAATGAGTGCCACACAAACAAATCCACCCCTGTGTCATTTCTACATTATTACTGTATTGTTGAGGCTCACAAAGATGTCAAAAACTATTTTTATGCCAATTCAATCTTTTTTCCAGTCAGGGCCTTTGAATTATTTGTCATATGTTAAAACTGCCATTTAATACTCTCGCCCCTTCTTCTGAAAACAAGCCAAGTCATTTTGGCAGGAAAGAATTTCATCACAGTTCAGAATTGTTCAGGAGCCACACTACACAGAGTAAAACTTCAAAACTATAACAGGGAGATGCATTGAAGGCAATGGTTCTATGATCTAGTAATAGCCTGTTATCCATGAGATAAAGCAAAAAAAGCCCCTCAAGCGAGCACAGATGAGTTCCACAGATGCAGGAATAAGTGGAGGCCAGAGGACAATGCTGGAAGCAACGAGAAAAATTAATTCACTCCATTTCACAAGGTGCTGTTTATTGGCAATTATACCCAAGTACTTTAGACAGTCTGCACGTGGAAGTGAGAGTGACACCACTTCACTTCTCTTCAGGCGAGGGTAAACACGGCTGAGGTCAATGTGAGGGCTGTTCAGTCAGACACAACTACCATCCATGTTCCTCAGACTTCACAGCCTCATTAAAACCAAAGGAACAAACCACAGGAACATCAGGGGTTTTCTCCAGCTTACGAAGTGCTGTATGTACAGTAGCCTACTGTACCATGAAAGCAATGTATGACACCTACACATTGCAAAAGAAAACATAGCCTATTTCAGGAGAGAGTCTGTGTTCAAAGTTAAAAAGATAATATTGGAATATATAGGCTATACAGCTGGTTGCCTGTTCTGTTTCCACATTAATATATAGCCATTTTTACCAGCTCAAGAAAAATACATTAAAGTGAGTAATTCATTTACAGTGTGCGTGCGTGCGTGCGTGCGTGCGTGTGTGTGTGTGTGTGCGCTTTTGTTATGTTGATTTTTATATTGTATTTGTGTTCTAACACTGTGAATTCTTTGCAAAAGTGCTATAACGTTTATCATTGTTGCTGTTGTTGTCGTGGAGTTGACGCAGAGGGACAGGATAATGCCAGTCATAGGAGTGAGGAGGAGGAAGACCCAGATGAGGAGGGACAGGAGAAGGAGGAGGGGGAGATGGAAGAGGAGGTGGAGGAGAAGAAGGAGGAAGAGGAGGAGAAGAAGGAGGAAGAGGAGGAGGAGAACGAGGAAAGTGTAGCAGGAACCACCAAAAAAAACAGTGCCAGGTACAGGTGCAGTGTGCAGGACTGGGTTGGCAATACACTCTACTGACTGACTAATCTGTGTGTGTTGTATTTAATATCATTAGATTGTTTTTATACCACAAATAAAGTATTCGTGTTAAAATTACGGTTCCACTTGCATCCGTCGTGCGATCGGAAAAAAAGGCCTCTCCAAATCAAGCTCCCGGGCTGAGTTTCAACCCCAGCCCGCCCCTGTACTTAACCATGGATCATTACAGAAACTTTCACCTCCATGATAAAGAAATAAATTCATGCCATTTTTGTACTTTCACCTTCTGTCCTATAACTGTTTTCTGTTTTGTAGAGTGTTTTTACTCCCACAGGAGGTTAAATAACAGTGAATTGTGAAACAGCTGAGCCACAGTAGCTTCCCCTATTTTGGACTCTCTGGCTCTACGTACCTTCAAAGGTCGGATCTGTCGAGACAGCTTACTGTTGCGGCAAGAAATGTGTCAAAGTTCACCAAAGTTGAACTCTGTGGGGAACATTCATGGGGATTGATTTTGCCTTCTTGAGTGGATCCTGTGGCGATTCGATTAGAATGAATTGTTATTTCTGTTAATTTTTTAAATCCTGCTTTATCCAAAGAGGAACTCCACACTATTACAATTTTTTTATTTTTTTTTATTTTAAAATATTAAAACATTTTATAGTATGAATAGTATGCGGTTATATCTAATTGAGATTCATACCTGATTCATAGCATGTGTTTAAGTCTGTTATCTCGACTGTTCTTTTGCCTCAAGTTACATTGAAAATTAAAATTCATGTTCTGTAAGAAGCCATAAAAGCAAAATAGGTGGCTTTTATATAAAGCGGCATAAAGAAAGATATATGTATGAATCTAAAATGTTATTGTAGATGTCATTTAAATTCATGACTGGATGATGTCTTTCACTTTCACTTAAAAAGTCTCACATGTGCCAAGAAGAAAATTAAAATGAGGTTTTTTTTTAGTTTCCTCCCAGTGCAGTGAGGTCTGTTTCTTAGCACCAGTCAGCTGCTGTATCGGCTCACAACCAGGCTTAATGCCACTGTCCTCATCTGGACCACTGCCAGAAACTGACACATCCCCAATGAAGCAGCATTTTGGGAGAGCACACCCTCGGCCCTCTCCTCAGACCTTTCCGTGCTCTCAGCTGGCTGCAATGCACCATTTAGGGAACAGTTTTAAATCAAACTACTTTCTTTAACTTTCTTCCACGGTTCTTCGGGAGGATGTAATGGCATTATACTGCCTCATGATCTCCTTCCATATATCATCGTTTTGTGAGGCCATAATACCGCTGCTGCTTTTTTTCTCAGCAGCTCTGAGTATTGTCTCAGTTTCTGCATCACTGAAGTTCCTCTGTTTCACTTTTTTACCCCAACTCTCGTCCAGAGGATTATGGAGTTTCTGAGGCAATGCCATTATGTTAATTCATGTTAATTAAAGTTTGGTGCATGCATATGCCACTTACAGGGAATTGGGATTCATGAACATGTGCATGTATATAGGACTACTGCATAATCAAATATACTGTAACATACCCATTTTCACAGTCTGAACGTTTCACATGTGCAAATCTGCCCACAACATTATGAATGTTTTATGATTTAGACTCATCGTCTGACACTTTCTCTTGTGTTGTACAATTCATGAATGTGTTTGGGGACGTCAGTTGCCCTGCTTCTATTGGATATTTGAGTACAAGCTTTACCAAGGACAGTATTTGGGTGACAATATCACTCGCACAAGCAGAAACAGAAATGTGGCCAAGAGCAATTGTGTGGCCAGAAAAAGACATCTGTTCATTAACAGACGAAGATTGCTTCCCATGTAGCATTCACAGGAAGACTTTCTTGGGCAGTAATGAAAGGAGGCATAATATGAAGAGAAAATCAAAAGGGTTTGCGCCAATATTGTGTACATTTTCTTACTTGCGAGCAGGGTTGCATTTACAGCACATGATAATTCATACGGTACAAAATCTTAATTTAATGCTTTCTATACAGTTCAAGGTCCAGTGTGTGAGGTTTAGGGGGATTTAGTGGCATCTAGTGATGAGGATTGCAGATTGCAACCTGCTGAAACTTCTCCCGGTTAGATTTTCTTCAGTGTTCAATGTTCAGGAGGTTATTATTATTATTATGAGCCGAATTATCCACAGAGTAAATGGTAAATGGACCTGCATTTGTATAGCGTCTTTCTAGTCATCTAGTGACCACTCAAAGCACTTTTTACACTATGAGTCACGTTCACCCATTCACACACACATTCATATACTGGTGGCCAAGGCTACCATACAAGGTGCCACCTGCTACTCAGTTTTAACACACTCACACACCGATGGAACAGCCATCGGGAGCAATTTGAGGTTCAGTATCTTGCTCAAGGATACTTCGACATGCAGCTTTCGATTGGTGGACAACCCGCTCTACCTCTGAGCCACAGCCGCTGATGGCACACTAAAATGTAAGTGAATTCCACCAGAGATACAAACTCATAATTGTACCATTCTCACATGGTTCTAAGAAAGCTCCGACCATGTCCTGTCTGTCTTCCCCACGTGGAGGCCTCCGACCAACGTAACTGCTCGTGTAACAAATGCGGACCACCGCTTCCACCTCCAGCTGGGAAATCAGTTGGCAAAAGAAAGAATATTGCAGAAAAAGCTAACACTAAGAACTCGATGCTGCAAGATCCAAAACTTGGGTCGACATCGGCTCTGCTTTTGAGCGATGGCGAAGACTGATGCAGCTTCATCCTGAGCTAAAAAGGAACAAGATGGTCGCAGAGTTTCTGAGAGTGGGAGTTGCACGGGGAGGGGGATGGGACTTTGGAGGGAGGCGAGAGTGCTGTGTGTAATGCAAGAAAGGTAAGAGTAGCTGTAAAACAAAGATTGATCTTTTTATATATATTTTTCCCCCCAGATGTGTGAAGCTTTAACCTTGACAACTGCATGAACAGCACTGTTAACAATATGATTTTATGTAAGCCTGAAACTGACATTCCTCAGGTCTTTGTCTCATCAATCTCCCTTGACTTGACTGTTTTTGTATTGACCATGAGGTCACAGTGACATGAACACCACCCTTGCTGCTGAAATTTAGCAGCGAAACTGGAGTATTTGCCGGGAACAATAACTGTCAAATGTTATGCAGACTCCCAGTAAAATGTAAGGAATGGGTTTTTTTGTTTTGTTTTGGGTTTTTTTTAACTTTTTTCACCACTTTTTCGCCACTAATTTTAAATAAATAAAATTTTAAAATAATAAAAACATTGTATAACAAGGATAGATTGTCAAATAAAAGTGCCTTGTAAAAGTGTGAAAATAGGTTACTTAGAATTAAAAAAAGATTTACTTTAAAGTTTTTTCCATCATTTTTTAAATTTACATTTCTGTTAATATTTCCCTAGTAGATTCAAATCGTTTTATAAGATATTCATGTAGTTTATTCAACCACTGTATTATAAGTCAATTATTCGAACTCCTAAAATACCTTGCTTGTAAAAACTGCATGCACGTGTGCATATGATCAGGATGGCACTACCGTCACATCATTCTGAACCAGGGAAAACCCTGTGGTGTGACTGCTGCACACCAAAAGTGTTCAATCACGCTCAGTGCATGAATATCTCTGTGGGAAAAAAAGACCACCTCGGATTCCCAGAGTCTATTTCAGAACATTTAGAAGGTACCACAACACAAACCAGACATCATGAATTAGTTTATACCGTTTGTCCTCTACTATTCCCTTGCTTTAAATGCAGCTTATGCTACGTTGCCATAAATCTGCTAACTGAGGCCTACATTATTGATCTGGGTTTACCACTTGGAATGAGACACCTGAAATCTCACCACATCGCAGTCATTTGCTATGTTGAAAAACACAGCACGGGAAATCCATACAAATTAATGTAAGTCATTCAGGCACTTAGAGCAAATAGAAGAAGATGCCAATATTACTTTCCATTCTAATTCGTAAATCAATTCCATTGAGTGATTATCACCAATATGCATGTACAGCATGAGAGCCCTGCGAGATTTATTAGCATAATAAAATTACATTAACTGCTGTCACCTGAGACTTTATTTACTGCATTAATTAGCTTATTTTTTCTCATTTACTTTTGCAGCCCAGGGACGTTTTCTGCTCCCTCTTTCCATATGGCATTTTATGCTGACATCACACCTCTGACTTGTGGCTGTGCAACTACCACAGCAAGTCAGTGATTTCCGCTGCCACATTGGTATGCAGGACCTTTGCTTAGAGTGATTACCATCTGTTTTAGTGAAATAATGATGACAAACCGGTTTGGATATATAATATATGGAATAAAACTCCAGGCTAAGAGATGTCGATATATCAATTGCTGAAGCACTGAACAACTGTGGGAGTTGTTTCTTATCTCCCTCGCTGTAACATATAGCAGAACAGTCATAGCAATCTGTTGAGAGCAGATAGGAGCCTGTCCTTTTCAACTGCAACAGGCATGACACGCTCACTGTGTCAATATGGATGATTCAACACAATTCTGGCATGTAATTGGCTGCCCTGTCTTTGATGGCAGTCCTGCAGCTCCTTTGTATATCCATGGTGAGTTAGTTTGAATCAAGATCAAAAGAAGCATCCAATGATCTGTCAAGCTCCATTATCGTTTCTCATTGTGATGATTAGAACTAGAGCAGGAAAGAGGAGACGGCTAATTGTGCACAAATATGTTCTCTATGTATATCCGCCCATTGGATAAGATGGATTCCTTGTTTAGGTATACGTTAACAACCTCGCGGCAGAAAGTTAGTCTTTTGAAACTGATGTGAAATATGTGTTCCACTTTGATCAGTCCATATAGAAGCATAATAAAGAAGAAACATGGTCACAGATAGTTAACAGTGGCACTGGCAGTTTCCTCTGTGATTCTTTCACATTTTAATTACAGCAGTATCAAGTCCTTTTGTTTCATTTTGGGGCTGCCTGGGGCAGTGTGGAGTTCTGCTCAGGCCCCAATCTGAGACCCAAACCCTTTCTATACCAATGACTGTATATAATGATGGACAATGTGTCTCCACTTCCTCCAACTGTTCTAAAAGGAAGCCAAAATATGACCGCCACCATCGAGTTCCCACCGCCCAACCAATTTCAAGCAGTGCCATTGATCATGAGCACACCAATTGGCACACACAGCAGTCAGTCATGCAGAAATATGATGCTCTGTGTCTTCGACCAACAGGGCTCTCATTTTAGTGTAGACCATCAGACTGAATTTATGAGTGTACTATGTCAGGTCACTCACTGTCTGAGACCGCAAGTGTTACTTGAATAAGTAAACACTTGCCAACGGGACCAGACTGGCGGATCCGTATGTTCTCACTCAGTGGATGGATGATTTGACAGGATTGCTGAAGATGGGATCTCTTTGTGGTTGATCACTATGCCAACCTTACAGTGGACGACAACACTTGAACGGTTTCCTCCTGTTTGTTTTACTATCAAAGCTAGCATTACAGAAAAATCCAATACTCCTCTTAATACCTCTCCAGCGTCTGATGAAGTGGACATGATAACCCTTCATACACATAATGTTATTCATCCCTACAATAGTCAGTACTTTTTCCTTAACCTGATATGAAGTGAACACTGTACATACGAGCATCGCTGATGATCGCCTTCATCCACTCCTTTCAACTTATTGCATTTAACTGTAGCTGCCTTCGTTTTTGTTGACGGGCAGTGACAGCTGGTATGTGATAAAATTCAAGTTTTGAGCCATGACTCCTTCTATGCTGACACCCAATAACACAAAACGACATTTAAGACTCCTATGCAGCCTACAGCCCTGTGGTGGAGAGGCATGTTTTGCTTTGTGACGTTGGCCCTGAAAGGGTCTGTAGGAAACATTGGAAGAGATGTGATCATGTTTCACACAGCTCAAATCACATAAGATACCACACTACAGGTTTTTTTTTAATATAAAACATATTGGATCAGCCCTATCTGTTTTTTTTTTGTCTGTGTCTCATGATATCAAGATGACAAGATCTGCAAAAAGGTCAGAATATCAGAATTATAATACCTGGCAGTCTTGATATAGAAGGGGTAATGTTAAGTCGTGATCTCTTATACAAATGTCAGTTTGCTTTTTGTGGTGGAAATTATTGAGTTAGGGCTGGCAGCACTATTTTACTTTTTATTCATCTTTTATCACAGCTACAAATACAGACACTAAAATGTTTCTCTCTGGTAGGAATATGAAAACCTATTAAAACTTGGAAAGCCAAGGCTGCATACTTGTGAAAAGTAAATGTCATAAATCTCATCCATCATGCATATATATATTTTAAAAATGAGTCATTGAGCACTTGTTTAAATGGAATCATATTAGGTTGTCATTGTCTCGTATTTCGGCATAGTCAATGTTGTGTAAGTGCCCTTGCATACATAATCTGAACAATGGTGATGTGACATAATGTCAGATCAGAGGTAGAACATGTTCCTTTCATCCTTGTCAAGTGGTACTTGTTTTTAATCATTGTCTATGTGACTTTACATTGAAAATTTAAAGGGTAGAGAAATGAAACATAAGTAAATTGGTTAAATATTCATAAAGTTCTTTATACAATTTCATGTTTTCTTTTTGCCAGGAGCAACTTGTCTGGTATCTCTGCAGCAGCTGGCAGCTGAAATTAAGGCTTTGTTGCGAGAAAAGCTGAAGTTCAAGTGGTGAACGCTGCTCTCAGTTATGTTTTGTAACACTCTGAATGCCCCGCAGGGTGAAGAGCTTTGCTGTGCACCCTAGCTCACGTCATCCCAGGTTAGTGGAGAAGGTCGCTCAGCAGCACGCGTGGTTGAGAGTATATGAGAGTAAATCACAAATAAAAGGTAGCTGGTGACATTTTTAATGCATGTGTGCTGTGAATTGTTCTGTTTCTGTGAGGGCTTGAATTTGATGCAGATTTTGTCATCAGATTTGGTGCAGACACTCATGGCCCCCAGAGGATGAATCTTGATGACTTCGGCGTTAGAGTTTTTTTGGCTTTGACCTGGTTTTAATGGAATAACCTAATTGATGGATAACCATTTAATCTGATGCAGACATGAGTAGGTCTGTTTGGTGATCCTCTGACCTTGCTCTGATCTAGCGCCATCATTGGGTAAAAATGTTATTGTGTCCAATACTTTGATTTATGACCAAAGATCTGAGAAACCAATGATAATGTGCTCATTACCAAATGTTAGCATGCTAACATTGAACCTGCAAAACATAAGCATGTTAGTAGGTCATTGTGAACATGTTAGCATGCTGATGTTAGCATTTAACTCAAACCACCACTTTACTGAAGTACAGTCTGACAGGGCAGCTAATATGACTGTCAACTTTTAGTCTTGTTTCTTAGTCTAAAGCAGGATCAGGTCTATGCAGAACATACGCCATAGCCTAAGCAAATGGCCTCTGCCTATGTGAGAATTTATACTTGTGCTGTGGTGTGTCTGTAGGTACAGTACAGGCCAAAAGTTTGGACACACCTTCTCATTCAATGCGTTTTCTTTTACACTACTACTACTACTATTTACATTGTAGATTCTCACTGAAGGCATCAAAACTATGAATGAACACATGTGGAGTTATGTACTTAACAAAAAAAGGTGAAATAACTGAAAACATGTTTTATATTCTAGTTTCTTCAAAATAGCCACCCTTTGCTCTGATTACTGCTTTGCACACTCTTGGCATTCTCTCGATGAGCTTCAAGAGGTAGTCACCTGAAATGGTTTTCCAACAGTCTTGAAGGAGTTCCCAGAGGTGTTTAGCACTTGTTGGCCCCTTTGCCTTAACTCTGCGGTCCCGCTCACCCGGTGGGTACAGTGTAGGCTCTATGTCAACACAGATCCTACACTGTAGGTACAGCATTGATTCCACGCAGAAGTATAAATCCCTCAACAAAAGCAACTTGCATGTAAAGAGCCAGCATTAGTAGTGTTGTCTCGAGCTGGTGTAAGAATTAAATGTTCTCTCCAGGTCTAAAAATGTCTTTCTGTAATGAAACAACAGAATTTTTCAAATTTTATTTTAAAACTTATTCAACTCAAGTTGCAGATTTTGTTTTTCTTTTACACATAGTACTATTTCTAAAAGACATCAAAAAGAAAGAAAAGAGACACTTGCAGTACAAGCAGCTAGAGTCTAAACTTTTTGGTATCCCCGGAAATTCATAAAGTTAAGCACTGTCCATCTGTTTAAGTGTTTGTGGGAGAGTAGATGTGTGTACTGCATTTAAAATTACTTGAAAATATTTCCAGAAATGTCTTGGGAAAATATTTCTTTAAAAGACTGGGAACCCTGGATCATAACCATCAGCTCATCATAACCATCAGCTCATTGTTTTAGTGCCTGAGGTGAGGATTAACTATGTTCTCCACCTTCACAAAATCAATGTAATTACAACAGAAGAGGCTTTAAAAACAGATCATTTCCTGAACTACTTTCCATTTATGTGCTACTTTATAGGCTACCACTACTCCACTCCATCTTAGAGTTCTAGTTATTACTTTTCAATTTAATATTTTGCATAAAAAAAACTGATCAGTTAGTGAAAAATTATATATTTTCATGACAAAAAAATGATCAAAAGTATACTTTTTTAATTGAATCAACCACAACCCCTGTAAGCCAATCAACTCATTGCGGCCAAAGTTTAGAAGTGTTTGTTTGTCTGATGCTGTCAGCTAACTTTTCAGTGACAGATTGAGTGATGCAACTCTCCTCCCAGTTGGCCTTCAAGTGAGCTCACCAGAGATCTGCCTCAACATCTCATCCATCCAAATCTTCAGCGTCACCACCAAAGACTCAATTTCTTCGACTTTTCTATTGTGCACTACACCAGTACTTTTATTTTAATTACACTTTAAGCATTTCTTTCAATTAAGTCTCTCCTGATTGAAATGTTGTTAGCCTACTTAGTCCCAGTTGTGAGTTAAATACTCAGTTAACATAGAGCTGATGATACAGGAATACCTGTTGCTGTGAGTATTGACAGTTTGGTCATTTGCTCAGCAGCTGAAACCATAAAGTGTGACAGACCCCTTCCTTTCTATAATACAGGATGGACACAGCATTGTATGTGTGAGAGCAACTGAAAGGATAAGACTGAACACTAGCAGCAGCCCCAAACCGTTATTGCTGTCTCCTCTTCCCAGGCGTGTGATCTACTCACAGAAAAAAATATTTTGAAGCAAACTTTGCCATGGGTTGGTATGCAAATACTGTTAACATTAAGTACACTACGTGCACTGGTGGATAAGTGGGTCCAGCAGACAAGGAGCATAATCATATTTTATTATTAAAACATTAAAATGCATGCTGGTAATAATGTCTATGCATCACAATAGTTAATTCATTTTTATATTTGCATTTATCCATATGTAAAATAGGTATGCTCTTCCATCCACTTGCTAACAAGGTGTTGGTAGATGATGATGCCCCTGAGGAGCCAGGCAGCCAGGAGCAGTGAGAGATTCCTCGGTAGCTGGGGCAAGAACAATCAGGCCTAGCTGATGTCTCTGACCCACCGCTCCTCTCAGTCCTCCGCCTCCTCGACGATGTGTCCGATATCTCCTGAGCTGTCAGTATTCACTCTTCGTCAGATATCAACGTTTGGTCGTGGACTTTCCACGTCGATGTACGACGTGCAAGGTACCCTGGGTGTGTTGGTTGTTGACATTCTGGGACGCCGTGTCAATATCTGCCTGTTACATGCATTGTCTTTTTGCAAAATACTACACTTCCGTTTTCACAGGAAATGTGAAGTTTACATACAGTCTCTTTCAAAATAAATGCACTACGTTGGTACAACACCACAAATTGGCTGGCTTTACATTCAAATGGGAATCCCAGGTGAAAGTCTGTGATTGTTGAACCGATCCACCAACGCTCCCACCCTCCTCACTCTGGCTTTTCTAGCCCCTAACTTTTGATCCGCAGCATTTCCCCCTGACACCACCAGGCAACATTCAACGATAACAGCAACCGGCCTTGTATCATGCCGACGTGAGTGGATGGCTTTTTTCGTCAGTGTCTGGTGCTGGAAGTCACTGAACAAGCACCAGTTTTTGAGGACTTCGGAGTGACACCAGGTTGCTGGACCAGCTCTTGATGCAGGTCGATGATCTCTGGAGTCTGGGCAGCAAGGTGATGGTGGTGCTGCTCCCAAAAGTTTATCCACCAAATCTAGCCAAGCACGCTATGGTGTGCCGAAGGCCATCCTTCCACTGAGTCCGTTGCTCAGGCTGGACTTTAGGGTCCTAAACTTTTTACCTGCTTGCTGTGCAGTGAACCTGCTTACTTCCTCATGTACAGCTCATCCCATGGCCTCCGAGGTCCACTTCTTACTCTCCCTCTATTAAATTCAAAAATTCAACCCAGATTTAATGTCTTGAATACAGTTGGAAACCTCTAAATTACCACATTACCATGCACAGACAAAAATATTTGCCTTGAACCAAAGCAGCACTGCAGTTCAGGCAAGCTGCCTCTTAGATGAACTCATGTTAAAGCGAACTACAAAGCACTCACATAAATGCAGGGCTAAAGCAGCACTGTTAAAACACAAACACAGTTTTCAAACCACTCCTTCAGCACAATGCACCTCTCTACATCCAATTAAGAACATTACTTTTACCAAAACATGAAAATACCCTGCTGCCTTTTGTTAACATGAGTTGAATGGGGAAAATCATGTGTTTAACAAGCAAAATGAGTGAAACACGGGGCTGTTTAAATATGCCATGCTAATTAAATTGCACTTTGTGTTTTGTGTTGCTGGTTAATATTCATGAGCTGCAAGAAAACAGGCATTCTCTGATATAATAAGAGTGTCTGTAGAAAGATCTGCACTTTCAGGGACATTAGATACAATATACGCTAAGCCAGTGCTGTCCTAAAGGCTGTAACTAATCTCCTGTGGTTCTCATTAAAAATGAAGTCTATTAGATATTAAAATGAAGTTAGTGGCTGTGCATGACAGACTGCTCTGCTTTAGTCACTCTACCTTGCCTTTAAAACACTCAGTGATGCATAACTAAACAAAGGCAGACAAATGATGCCAAAGCATTTTTTAATTAAATCACAGAGCTGGATCTCTGCTCTGTTGTTACAACACAAGGAGAGCAGAATGAGGCGTGCAAGACAAACATCCCAGTGATATTGTTTACGGCGCTTCTCCTATTTCCCCCGCCTCCTCCAGCATCACCTGGAGAAACACATCGGCAGATGCTCTGACAGCATGTTCTCTCTTTGTGAAAATTTATAGCCAGTGATGTGTGTTTAGGCAAAGAAAAAAAAAAAGGGCAGTCACCTCCCTAAAGCTTAGTTCCCCTGCCTTAAGAAACGATAAGGGTGAACGCTGAAGCTCTGCAGGCTTTCTCCCGTCCCCCTGATGTGTTTATCAGGTGCTGTCGTGGAGCAAAACTCCAGATCAATAAAGCAATTAGTACATCCCATCCCCTGACTCTCACCAGGGAAGATTTATTGGTTGCGACAGCCGCCGTGGCACACGGGGACCTCATCATTTCTACATGGCTGGCGACTGAGAGCCACACAGGTCCATGGGCTTGATACTATCGTGGGGCATAGGCGTGTCATCTGAAGTGGGGGGGTTGGAATATCAAGGTCTATTCCCATTTTACATGTCAGAGAAGTCTGACCTTTTCCACATGTCTCACTAACAACCCTGCAGCTCTGGAAGCTTTGCTGTGGAATGGCAGCTCATTTTTAATCAATGGTGACTTGTTGATCTTCTCTGAAATTTCTATCCGAGTCCATATATATGTATGGACTCAAGGTCTAAAAATAAATTTCAGTTTATTTTTGGCTGAAAAAATGCCCTCCATCATATGATTGCATAAAAGTAAAATCAAACACTGACTGAATAAATTACTGCAAGGTATTAAATCATAAGATAAAATCATGTGTTAACAATTACTATTTTAATCAAATATTGGTCAAATTGTGTGCAGAAGTGACATAGTGTAAAGACTATATGGTTGTCAGCTCACATTTTCCAGTCATACCCAATTTATGTAATCACAAGACTGTTTGGGGACCACAGTGTGCAGAAATAATTTTGAAAAAATGTTCCTTTTTCTCTCACCAAAATGTAGGCACCCTTTTCGACAAGATAGCATAACAAGGTTAGTACCAATGGATGCCTTAGGGTTTAATATGACACCTGTGTCTTCAGTGTAGTTTTAAAACTGAGCCTGATTCAACAGGCTTGATTTCCTAAAAATGAGTCCACTTCACTCCTCAACTTTAGCTCTGCCTATCATACCTACTCCTTCACATTTTTTGTCAGACATTTGATCCACATCTCTCTGCTCCTTGCATTTTCTTTTTTCTCTGTACCCTGATTTTACTTGAAGAGGTCCCTGATTTTTGGTGAGGCCATTTCCTGTTGCAGTCACAATACCTGCTGGGGGTGGAGTATCAGATGGCACAAATGTGAAATGTGTTTTAAAGATAACTAGTCCATACCCATTGAGTGCACAGTTGCCCACATATAGTTTCACATGGTGTGTGTTCGGGATACTCTTCTCTCCCTCCATCGGGACCTGCCTTGCGCTGCATGCTGTGCCTCGCCCCATTGGGACGACCTTGACTCCTTTTTCCCAGCTGTGGTCCATCTCAGTGCGACCTTTGGGATTCGATCCTGGTCCATTCTGAACACACGTCCCAGCCATTGTAATCGGTGGCATTTGATTTCAGACACAACAGTGGTGCGCTTGGTCTTCCTGTGCAGCTCTTTGTTCGAGATTTTCCGGAGACATCCATTGTGGAAGGCATCGATCCTTTTCATGTCATATGTTGTCACTCGCCAGCATTCCGAACCATACAACAGCACTGATTTCACATTGCTGTTATACAGTCGGACCTTTGTTCTGAGGCTGCACTGCTTTGACTTCCAGATAGGGTGAAGCCTTGCAAAAACACTGTAAGCCTTCCCTAGCCTAACAATATCTCCAGACTATAGTAGCTGCAATGGATGACTTTGAATGCAGATCGGTTTTATGTGTTTTTCAAAAAATTCAAAATGGTGGACAATCTATATAACCAGAAGTTATGGGTTCTTGAGGCAAACTTGTTCCTCATGAGAAGAGGCATCTCTGTGCAAAGTTTCATGTCTCTACGACATACGGGGCATGAGATATGCCCATTCAAAGTTTGCAATTTCAATCGGTTGCTATAGCGACCCCCTTTGGCCAATTGATGTAATATTGCTTCACTCTCATCCTCCCATGACCCTCTACCACTGTGCCAAATTTCACATGGATTGACCAAGTCAGTGAGGAGAAAAACGCGGAACAGACACACAGACAGAGTTTTCATCATTATATAGTAAGACAATATATTTATTTATCATGTAAATACATATAAATTGTATTGTCAGTGATTAAAGTCAGTAAGTAAATTGCTGTAGTTGATCCAATTCAAAGGTCAACCAAACACCCTTTCATGGGCCCCCCCCTTGGCCCTGGGCTGGGGTCATCTGTGTCAGGTTTAAAGGGGTTTTTAAAGCAAAACGAAACACCCTCCATAAACTGCTTTTAGTGACCACCAGTGGTTTGGCTTTTCATTTTGCAGCAGTGTTGTAAGCATGTGCAAAAGGATGTTGTCAGTACACCACGACATCACTGTTGGGTGTGGTTACAGGTGCCACGGAGCACATGTGGAGCTTTAAGCTGCACCTGCATGCTGCACTCTAACCTCACACTAACCCAAACAGGTTGCCGTTTCATCATTGTCATTATTGACATTAACTCTGCATGTTTAAATAGGTCTTAGGTCTCACCTTTTCTCTGGCTCATAGATATGAAGTAGAGCGTTACATGTTATCATCCTCATCCGAAGAACTCCCACATACACGCTGCTTTGACAAAGACATTCTGTGAAACTTCAAAGCTTTTATATCCATCCATTCTTAAACTCTGAATATGTATGACAGACCAGAACCATATTGTCATTCAGGCAGGATGCTTACTTCCAGAAGGGGAGCACAGCATGAACATCCCTAGTATCCACTATGTATGACTGTGTGCAGCATGCAAAGTCACATGTTTAAGAGGAAACGACGGGAAAACACATGGAAAAAGAGAAAGACAAAGGAGTCATGGTGAGCACCCCCACAGAGCTCGCAGAGAAGTAAGAGACAACATCAGCGCTCCATGAAACTTCAATGAGTAAAAGAATCCTCAGTGAAGTTGTCGTTACCCTGAGGTTTGGTCTTGATGCACAGGCTTTGTTTGACAAACCTCCTGCTTTAACCTCCATTAAACCCCTTCCTGCACCCAAATCTGGAAATCCTCTTTCATCTCCTCCCCCTCCTCCTCCTCTTGCTCATCCTACTCGTTTCCGCTCGCATGTAACGAAGATCCCTATTGGCAAAAAGCATTTCTTTATATATCTTTTCATTAGACGGCTGTCATTTCAATCAAGTTTAGACAAAAACAGCAGATGGTCTTTATTTGCTGTGAACTTGGCAGACGCCGCCGCTGTGCACCTGAGGATTATCTATTGGATGATGAATTAATGTGAATCACGTTGCCGCCTCCTTTGAGAAATCACTGCTAACACTGTACACTGAGTCGGGCATCTTTAATTAAGTCCCGCTGAATAAATAACATGTGTTTATGGCTGACCCTGGAGACAGCTGCTTTCTGGCAGAGAGAACAGCAGCGTCGATCTGACCTTTCCTTTTAGAGCTGTGGATGCTGTCTCATGGGTCTCTCTATTTTCAATATAATAGCCTTTGTATTTGTTGCTTTGTTATCTGTCGCAGCTCGTGTTAGTGAGTCCTGCTGTACGCTGCACTCATCTCTCCATTAGTGAAACAAGTACAAGGCACCCAGACGGCAGATTCTCTTCCACAGTGAAATCCATCTCTTCTGCAATGGATTTGTTCATTGTTTTTATAAGCTTGATTTAGTGTCCGTATCCCTGCCGCTTGCTTTTGTGTTTGTGAGTTGGACTTAAAAGCTGCTAAGCTTTTTTACAGCATGCTCCCTTTCTGCCCAGCGAGAGGAGATAGCTGGCTGTCCTGTTTGTGAGCGGGCACTGAGGACATCCACTGACGAAGGCCGCTGATATTCTGCAGCACTGGATAAAGCCATGATTCACTCCTCTGTGGATTTGCTCAGAGGCATGCCAAAGCGTCAGCCTTGGGCTGTGGCCTGTAATCTTTTATATTTCAAAATGTGGTAGACAGCGGCTGTCTGTCTCTTGTATGGCGGGTTGTTGCAGGTCAGCATGTTGTAACAAAGTGCGTCTACCACTTAGTAAAGGGGTTGTTGCATATGAGCTGACCAGAAGCTGAAACCAGTGGGAGGACAATGAGACAAGGATCTGGAAGGGTGAGGTCAAGATGTGCTGGTTGTCAAAATGCTAGTTGGATTTAGTTTGAAGGATTTAGGACAGACAAAGTTTGGACACCTCTGATTTAGGGGGATATACTGTCACAAATTGAATATATTAAGTATGTTTTTTATAGTATATAATTGACAGATTCTCATCGACGTTTGGTCATGGACTTTCCACATCCAGATAGGACGTGTGAGGTACCCTGGGTGCGTCGGTTGTTGGTGTTCTACATACAGTCTTTTTCAAAATAAACGCACTACATCGGCACAACACCTCTAAGTGACCTTTTTTTCCCTTTAACAACAAATGCACATGGTTCGTTTTAGGAAAAAGAACATGGTTTAGCTTTATTATCTTACGGTACACGAACACCATTCTCTCGGGTGAAAGTCTGTGTTTGATTTTCGCATTGGCCACTATAGCTAGCATCGCCTTCACGATAAGCAGTGTCGAAAAAAACACAGATATTTGTAACCTCAAAGTGCTTTACCGGTTTAAATCCCCAGGTCCATTTGTTATGGAGAGACCTCTGCGGATAATTTGGCTCCTGGTAAAAACCTCCTGAACGTTTAGATAAGAAAAAACGTGAGCATGCAGTGCACTGGCGTACAACCTGCCAAACAGTGTCAGAGAAATACTAATTTGTTGTGTGAAAATACTTTCCTCAGTGTTTTCACTGTTTTAATCACCTGTTATGTTTGTTTTGGAGAGGAGGAGACGTCTGTGGATACTTTGTCCCCTGGTGAAACCCTTCTAAACAATAAACACTGAAGGAGATATAACTGGAGGTTAGGAAGTTTTAGCTGATTACAATCTGCTGCTCTCACCACTCGATATCACTGAATCCCCTGAATGAGACTGAAACATGAGAAGCTGTTATCATAACTGTTCTCCTTAGCTAATTCCTCTAGATCTTGCATCTACAACTTAACAAAAACAAGATGTAAATGCAAATGAGTTAGGCGATCTGAATCATTTCGTTCAGTTCAGCACAAAGATTCTAATTACTGACTATGCAGTTGGTTTAGTATTCAAGCTGAGCAAACCTTACTACTTTCCAAAAAGATATCAGTATGCAATCGCATCACAGCTCAAGGCAGCCCTGTCGTTCTTGCCAATGAGGCCACTGCACTGGCATGGCAGGAATCAGGACTCAGGGTCATCCAGCAAAAAAAGGTGACCCTGGTTCAACTTTTGCCAAGGCGCAAAGTAACGTTACCCAGCAATACACTGCCTTGGCTGATCAAACACATGCAAGCACGCAGTCTCTACAATTGGAACAAACTCATATGTATCACGCACAACGCTTCCAAAATGATTGTCCTTCCCAACTGCGACCCCTCAGACATCAACAGCAAAGCCATCACACGCAGAGCAAACATTGCAGCACATGACCCCAGGCACACCCTCTACCCATCCTTCACACTGCTTCCATCTGGTCGCAGATACAGATCCTTGGTCCAGAAATGGACAGGTTTGTCCCCTCTGCCATAGCATCACTCAACAAAACACACAAGTAAATGTCATATGTGCAGGTGCTATAAGTACACATGCATAAATCTGGATGTATCTGATGTCTGGCTTGAAGTCATGGTGTGTTAATGTATTCATGTTATGTATGTTACATGAGGCTCTGTACAGGCTGTGGCAACATATTTCCTTTGAAAACAGCAGTAAAGAATCTATCTATCGATCAGTCATGGTGCAATGTGAGCATGGGAATTCTAGTATTTACCTGGGGATCACTGCGAGGAAAGATAAAATAACTGTCACTGCCGTAACTTTCCAGAGTTGTAACTTCCTGTGTCATGGTATTGTACTATTTCAGCATCTGATAAACCAGGAAGCATACAGCTAAACTGACAGTGATGCTTTCAGCCACCAGTGTTGGATGTGATGCAAATTCCTGACAGATTCAGTACACGTAGTTCTGCTTTCAGATTTAAGATCTGAGTTTTGCCCTGTTGGTCCAGTGGTTATATTGACACCTCATGGCAATTTCAAGCCTTACCACATGTCTCTGAAGTGTTGAAGGAAACTCACGGAGATGAGGGGAACATGCAAATAAAACAGAATTGCCCCACTTAAGCCCCGATCACACAGAAAGTGCTTTGCAGGTTACAAAACATGAGATGCACCGCACTCCTTTTTTTTTTTAAAAAAAATTGAATGCCACTAGTAAACCACCCCATCACGTCCCTACACTAACCATCCCGTGTAATCAATCTACCATTTTTTTCACAGTAATTATAGCAAGTGTCTAAAGTGGACAGGCAGAGGGTACTTGCTGTAGCTGGGTGAGGGTGAGAAGTTGTCAGCAAAAAGTTTGTCGAGCACAGGGAAACAGAGATCTGTCCGGGTACATGAGACCCTAAAAAAGAGGTGGGTAGTACCACCAGTTGGTCCAGGAGCTTCGCCTCCATGGTGGCCATTTTCAGGCATATTTCAGGATGATTCGGGGGCAGTTTGACAACCTGCTTTCTATCATCAGGCAATATAGCTCAGGGTGTCCAGCAACCACTACCACCATTGTTTACCAGCTGTAAACTTGTCATGACCACCACAGAAGGCCCGCCTCTCAAGTCATCGGATTGGACATTGAAAATAAAGAAATGACTTGGAGCAAATTTTTTTTTGGCCTTTAGCATTATTAACTAAAGGTGGATTTATACTTGTGTGTCAGCTCTATGCAGAGCCTACGCTGTAGCCTACGCACATAGCCTATGCCGTTGTGAGCAAGTTATACTTGTGTGGTGGTGTGTCTGTGTCACTCTGCAGTTACACCTCCAAAACACTACTTGGCAGTGCGGTTTTCCGTGAAGTGCTGTAAAGTTGAGTTGATTCAGAACACACCCAAAACACACATTAAAAATGGCTTAATAGCAACAATTTCAAACACAAGTACACAAATCAGCTTCACACAGACAAAGCATTTGTCTTTTGCTGTACATAGTTTCTCCACAAATACAACATGCAATTGTTATTAGCACAAGCCTATGGCATTTTACATTGTAAATTATCCTAGCGGCTAGCTGACTTTTTCTCTACTCATATAAAGCCAGGGACAACAGCAACATTTAACAAAGGTAACATTACAGAATCTGGCTGCATTACAACTCACAAGGTTCACTGACAAAACAATTGTCTTATACTAAACACGTTTTCCAAACAAATAAAACATGCTAACATTATTAGCACAAGCCTTTGGCATTTTACACTGTATAAATTAGCCTAGCACTAGCAGAGATTTCCTCTACCCATAGGAAGCCAGGATAAATCACACATAAGACGTAAATGCTACTTAACTGAGCTACATATTTACTTGGGTGATCTGGGGGGCAACCAGGTGGTGGGCACAATGTTTCCACAGCAATGTTGTCGGGTTGGCACAACCTTACTTTCAATGATCCCCAAATGAATGGCACCGCAACTACGTAAATCCCACATCCAGGTGTTCTGCATTGCAGCAAACTAAAGAATAGGAAAATTAACCTCTAGACCAACATGTGTGACTGGTCAAAAATATTCTCAGCAGCTCACCAACTCATGGTTAACCACTGACATGCCTAGTCTGAGGTGAGGCTGGTAACCAATGCACCTTGCTTTTCCAAATTGAGACCACATTTTCCACACCTGCAGCTTGCAAAGCACAGGCTGCTGTTTTCCCTCCTCTCTCTCCACAGCAGCAAGAAAAATAAGTCCATGAAAACAGATAATATTACCAAGGAACTGGAATAAAGTTGTTGCCAATGGTTGCAGCTCTGTTGTCCTTTGTTCATGCTCATTACACTTACATAATAACACACATTCATTAGATAATTTTTTCTTGCTTTTGGTGTGTCTTTGCTGTTAAACCTTCTGTAATTAACTGCATTACACCCTTTAGTGGCCTCTGGTAATCCCCTGCAGGGATGTGAACTCAGTGATGCACATTCCCATCAAGTGTGAGCAGCTCACGTTCTCTCACAGACTCACCTGTTGAAGGAGTCTGCCGGGAAAAGCTATTGAGTCGAGCTGTTTGCATCAGTAAGACAATAAAATCACATCAGCATCTGTTTCCCCTCCAAGTTTACAGCTTCATTCCTCTCCGCTGTCTGTTTATTCAAAACCTTGTTAGCGTAATCATAATGTAAATAAGGCGGCAATGTATGTATGCATAAACAAACAGATGCTTTCATATTCCACAACGACAGCTGCAGAGCATAAAAATTTCACACAAGAGTCAAAGGAGGGCCGCGACATTTTAATTCAGCCTCATTGGATCACAGTCCTCCACAAACGAGAGGACTCGAGTTCAAGAACCTTTTTGTCTAAACGTGCCCTGCTGAGAGGCTTTTGAGCAAGACTCCGATCTTCTACCAGCTGCAGTGCCATGTCATTGCACAGCTTGCTCATGTTTTTCAAAGGGACATTGATTTTCCTGTGCTCATATCCAACACCAGAACTATATTTGGTCAACCTTCCAGTGACAGGATGCACATTTTCCTCGCAGCTTTATGTTTTATTCTGTAAGGCATCTCTTCAGCTGGAGCAGCACGAGCAAGAACAAAGTGACTCTGCAGATTCCTCTGACATGTTTTCTTCCTCATTACCAGTCGCCCCCCCAAATTCATCCCTCTGTAGCTGCTCTCCATAAATCATAATAAAACAATGCTTGCACTTTACTGTAAGCCTTACGTAACTACACTGTATGTCCCAGTTGGTAGTCTCTGTTTCTCTTCTGTGTTTTTCAGCCATTATCAAAACAAATGGTATTAAACGTCTAAGAGCATGTTAGAAAGAAAACAGTAAAGGCATGTTTAACCAAGCTATGATTTCTGTCATTTTGTTGCATTTGTTTGGACAAAAACACACATGAATACAGTGTGTGTGTAAAAGAGAGAGACTAAAAGACCACATGCTGGTTTCTTTTTGGCACATTGCCTTTATCAGACAGTGACACTATATCGGAAACAGAGAGATGACCTCAATTTTGATTAGAACCAGTAACGTTACAGTTACATGATATAACCATTAGACCAAGACAATGCCCCATGATGATTTTTACAAGATATTTGGCAATATTGTAAAAATTTTGACTATATCAGCTGTAATGTTGTTATTGTAAGCATGGTAGCATGCTGGCATTTGCATTTAGCCCAAAGCACCACTGTGCCTACTGTAACTACAGTTTCAAAGAGCCACTAGCATGGCTGTAGACTCTTAAGGCACATTCATACTCCCTTTATGTAAGAAAATAGATGCTTTCATGTCAAATGCTGTAACCACCACTGTCCATATACCTCTATGAGTCCTATACACTCACCATCCACTGCTCAGGTATACCTATTTAACTGCTCATTAACACAAATAGCTAATCAGATGTTCAAGACGACCTGCTGAAGTTCAAACTGCGCATCAGTATGTGGAAAAAGGGAACTTCAGTGACTTTGAATGCAGCATGGTTGTTGGTGCCAGACAGGCTGGTCTGAGTGTTTCAGAAACTGCTGCTCTACGGGATTTTCACACACAACCATCTCTAGGGTTTACAGAGGATGGTCTGAAAAAGAGAAAATATCCAGTGAGCAGCAGTTCTTGGGTGAAACTGCCTTGTTGATGCCAGAGTCAGAGGAGAATGGCCAGACTGGTTCAAGATGATAGAAAGGCAACGGTACTCAAACAACTGTTAATTATAACCAAGGTCTGCAGAAGACCTCTCTGAATGAACCACAGATCCTTAAAGCAGATGAGCTACAGCAGCAGAAGACCACACCAGGTGCCACTCCTGTCAGCTAAGAACAGCAAACTGAGGCTACAATTCACACAGGCTCACCAAACTGGACAACAGAAGATTGGAAAAATGTTGCCTGGTCTGATGAGTCTCGATTTCCGCTGCAACATTCAGATGGTAGGGTCAGAATTTGGTGTAAACAACCTGAAATCATGGATCCATCCTGCCTTGTACTGTTCAGGCTGCTGCTGGTGGTGTAATGGTGTGGGGGAGATTTTCTTGGCACACATTGGGCCCCTTAGTACCAACTGAGCATCATTTAAACACCACAGCCTACCTGAGTATTGTTGCTGACCGTGTCCATCCCTTTATGACCACAGTGTACCATCTTCTGATGGCTACTTCCAGCAGGATAACATGCCACGTCACAAAGCTCAGATCATCTCAAACTGGTTTCTTGAACATGACATTGAGTTCACTGTACTCCAATGGCCTCCACAGTCACCAGATCTCAGTCCAATTGAGCACCTTCGGGATGTGGTGCTGCACGTTATGGATGTGCAGCTGACAAATCTGCCGCAACAGCGTGATGCTATCATGTCAGCATGGACCAAAATCTCTGAGGAATGTTTCAAGCACCTTGTTGAATCTATGCCATCAAGAATTAAGGCAGTTATGAAGGCAAAGTGCAGTACTAGCAAGGTGTACCTAATGAAGTTGCCTATGAGTGTATAACACTTGAGGGCAGAGTCAAAAATCTCTGACAGTAACAAACATGGCAATGGTGGAGAAGGTCATCATAACGTGCACTTTAAGGGAGGCTATGGTGGCGGCCTGTGAGGCCATTACATGCACTATTGGCCCACTATTAACCAAAAAGCCATTGAAATATATAGGAGAGTATACCCACTTCCTCCTCAGTAACCTACCTATCTAACTAAGAGTCTCTCTTGTCTCTACAGTGTCGAAAAGAGCTTGAATCGCAAGATAGATGAAGTCAACCTTTGCATTATATCTACTATTGTGGGAGACAACGTCAAGACAGTCCTATCGCCTGCCTTCCTACATTATCATCCATGTCATCCATGCAGTTCAGAGGATGAAAATGGCGAATGCTAAGTGCATACAAATTCTAAAGGTGACTGGCAGCACCTTTGTAGCTCCACATGCCAGCTACTTACGTTAAATAGCAGTCTTCTTCTGTGTACTGGTTTTCACACTTTTGGTACACTTGGCACTCAAGATGTGTTGTACCTGGGTACGGTAGTGTTCACACTAATCAAATGATCTGGACTTTGTGGTCAGGTGTGCTCTCATCAGGGCGTGGGTCTCTGATGTGAAAGCCTCTTTAGAGTTGTCTGTGTACTCACGTGCTTGCTGTTACATCTTCACTGGCAGCTTAGATCATGATACCTGCATAAAATATAATTCATGCCATAAAGGCTCTTATTACTTGCCTTGTAAACAGCCTCGTGGTTTTATCCACCACCCTGAATCACTGTGAGGTGGAAGACTGTAAAAATGACAGCTACAACACTGGCTCCTGTCACACCTCTGTATGAGTGCAAGGCAGCGAGGCAGCTCCACTTCTCTGATATCTCCAGCCGCCCAGTGCCTGCTTGTAAATCCCACAAGGGCCATGCTGTATCATAAGATATACACATAACGGAGTGGATACTGGCCCGAGTGCTGGGAACTGCATCAGGATGTGTAAAATCAATAGTGTGACAATGTGTGTGAGCTTGGCAGTGTCAGTCCATCAACCAGACTAGCCATCACTTGTCTCAGGGTGACTCTGAGTGAGCTCATTGTTCATCTTGTGAGGGTGCTAAAATGAAAACCAGAAAGAACATTGAGGGCTAGCTGCACATTTTGGGAAATACTTTTTTGCTTACAGTTTGCATGGATGAGAATATTGATAACACTCTCACGTCTGTAAGTAAACATAAAGCTACCACCAAGTAGCTAATTAGAATAACTTGGCATCTCATATATGCATGTGTTTTTAAAGTACTGACCATACAAGTAGATAAATAAGAACTGGATTATACTGCGCAAGTTATGTGAGAGTTTGTAAATGGATGCTTTGATATGGTTTTGCTGTTGTTAAACGTGGACCCCTATGACTTCAATTCAGCAAAAATTGTATCCGCTTTTGGATTCTTTGTCCACTGTTGAGATGTAAGAGAAAAATGAAATCTTCCTCTTAAATTCAACATAACATGGGCTGAGTAAATGATATACAAACGATCATTTTGGAGGTGAAGTTTTCCTTTAATTCAACCAGAAAACAAAGTGTCAGATGACATGTTGTGGTTTTACAGAGGGTTAGACTGTTCCCCGTGGTCATGTCATCACTGTGAGTTTCAGTGACAACTCCAAGGAGTCTTTGAGCTAAGCTAAGCTAATCGGCTGCTAACTTCACATCTATCATACATGAGAGTGGTTTCAGTCTCATCTAACTCTTTGTTGTTATTGTTGCTAATTTAGAGTATCTGGCTGCAGAAGGCAAATTCTTACACCGGCATGTTTGAAAAAAATCTATCAATATTTGACACTCGACCCATAAGCCTGCGTCGGGGGAGCACAAACTCCACAAAGCAGATGGATTTGTTGTATGCTTACATCCAATTAAGAAAACATGAGGCTGATTCTGTCTTGCAGCAATGTCTTCTTTCCCCCACAGAGCAGAGGATTTCATGGCCTCGTGCCAAAACAGTCGTTAAATGAGCATTCAAACCATTTTGTGATCCGTTTTAATTGGAAGCTAATGGACTGGAAAGACCTCGTCTGCTCAGGTCCAGGGAAGCATGAGGTGAATAATATGACTGGAATATGGTGACTATGAACTGCTGACTAAACTCCAGTGTGGCTGAGGAGTGTGTGACACTGGCATGGGAAGCACAGCATTGGGAAATGAGTCAGTCTTGGATGGACTTACTCGCTGCCATAATGCTTGCCTACTTCCCGCTCAGCTGCTGGTTTGTGGGGTAAAGCATAAGCAGAAAAGCAGTGACAGAAGGCGACCGTGGAGCTACAGAGTGATAATGAAACCAGTTTAAAAGTTGGAAGGACACAGGGGATGGGCAGAAGGGAGTGACACATACTAAATACATTTCTGTACAAATAATTGTTTTCTTGGTTTGCAAACAAATTACTCTTGGGACAATTTTCCACTCCAAACTGGACAGCTCCCACAGCTATTTCAATGTGATCAGCCATCCCCCAAATTGACTGTGTCTGAAACACATCAGTGGCCTGGACTGTGGAAATTGGGGCTTAAGCAGACCAAATAGCCATGTTATTACGACAGGGACTGTTTTCCCGTCGCCCCCAAAATGCACATCATCCTTCTTTCCTGGTTCAAACACCTCTTTTTTTTGCTTGTCACTCCCTGCAGGCCAGGAATCCAATTTAATGGATGTATTCACACAAACCTGTTGCCAGTGATGAGGGGAGGGTGGGAGGCAGTGATGCAAGAAACAGGAGCCCTCTCCTCATTTTAATGAAGATCTTGAATTCCTTCAGGTGTACGTGGGTGGCGCCGCTGATGCCTGCCAGTCGACAAAAGGCAAAGCAACAGGATCTGCACTGGTGTGGAGGCAATTATTGTTGTAGTCACTAGAGCAGAGCCCATGGATCTCATTAACAAGTCTGAAGCCTCGTTTATGAGAGCAGCACTGCAAAATCCACAGATATAAGAGGAAAGATGTTCATACTCATCGATAGAGGGGTTACACGCCCAATCAAGACTAAGTAGTACTTTGAAATGTAATTACTGCCTCACCACTTACTGTTCATACTGTAGATTTGATGTTATTTTAAAAGTAGCCTATATTAAAGTATGACCCTTGTGAAAATTAAGCCCTATTTTTGATACTACTTATACTAATGGTTGTGTTCAGTTTTTTTAAGCAGCAAGCAGTCAAGTGTGTGCCTTTCCTAAATGGGATAGAGAGAACATCCAGTACCCCCACACAAGATTGACAGGATGTAGAGACAAAAGCTGGTGCATGTGCACATTTCATGTTATATAGATAACTACACTGTCCTGAGACAAGTTGCACCAACTGGTCTTTGCAAGCCTTGTTCTTACAGCGAAGTCGGTCTTTGTTAAAGGGACATTGTGTAACATTTTCAGTTGTCTATTGGCAAAAATTGATGTCTGCATTCATAACTATGTCATCATTAGTGTATTATTACCTCCACCAATAGTCTGACTTCTTCTCATAAAAGGAGAATTTCGGATTTGTCTGTACATTGTGCGGGTAAGTCGTTTGGAGGGTTCCATAACGTTTCGCCATCTTGAGAATACATCCGCCAGCGTTGAGAGCCAGGCCAGCACTGTGTGACTGAGAAGCCAAAGGAAAGGAGCAAGAGGCACTTCGCTTCTACCCTGGCACGACTGCAGCATAACAAAGTCCCACTCTTTGAGCATAATGCAGGATCATGCATATGCAGCATCACAGGAGATGGAAACCTTGTCGCCAAGGAAGCGCAAAGGGGAATCAAAAAGGCAACGTGACCGGCGAATTCAAAATAACAAGACGTGATTGGTTTGTTTCAATTTACAACCACCCCAGCAGTCCTATGTTGTAAACACAGCCAGCATGGTGAGGAGGGGGTTTGTCAACGTCGTGTGTCTGTGTAGGAGCCTGAATGAATACTCCATGAAGTATCGGATGACAGGTTTCATCAGTGTTATCATAGCTTTTTGGTCCACAGCAGCAATACGCGTTTGAGACAGTGAGGCGCTAGAGTACGCCATCTGTTTGAATGCAATATATGATTTCAACGTTAGATGGGAGAAATTCCTACACACTGTGGCTTTAAGACAAATCTTTAGAATGGACTTCGGGTCATTTGCACCAGCTAAACTCAAGCCTAATTATAACTCAATCAGTCAATCAATAGTCAATGAATGATACATGGTACAACTCCAGTGAAATGGGAATCCATCAGCTCCTTTTTTGCGTCTACTAACACTATTGGCTGATGCGTTATATTTGTCCATGATTCTGGATGGTTCATGGTTTCTGGTTGTGGAATGATTTAACTGTCCACACATCCCGACCTCAACAAGACGATCCGCAGGGTCACTCTTCCTGAACGTGGCAGGTCCGCACTGTTAAATGTTATAGCAGTTATCCACAGCTGGTCCTTATTGACCATAAAACACACTCATCCTCTCCTTTTAGGTTGGTCAGGGAGGAATCATGTCTATGGCAAATACTTTGTGGAGTTTTTGACCATTAGTAGTGCTATGAAGCAATATTTTATTGAGTAAATCACGCATTGGCCATGACTACTTACTTGCTATTCTGTTGATCAAATGTTTATGGTGGTAACGCACAAAGAAACGTATATAATGTGGCAACAAAGGCAGTGAGGAAAAAGCCAGAAACTATACTGTTTTGGTTCCCTCTCACTGCTCTCATCAGTATTCAGCCTTAGCAGAATAGGGAGCCGCTTAAGCAAAATAGCTCTAAAAAAAACAAATGTATGCTACAGTATCTGCTCCGCACCAAATGACAGACACACAGTTAACCACTAGTTGGGGAACATAGTGGTATATTTAGCAGCTAAGAGCTAGATATTCTACTGTTTTCAGGGGTTAGAAGAGACCAAAGACAGATAAAGCAAGAATAAATACTGTCATCATATGCCAGCACATAATTCTAAATGAATGCTAATGTTGCTTTGTATCTCGTTTGGTAAATAACAACTGCTTCCAAACAGATCGGCAAACTTAATGTCATAATATGTCACTGTTGTGTTAACAACTTTGTTCCACCAAAAAACTTTTTTTATGCAAGAAATGTAATTTTATACAAGAGATTACTCACAATAAGAATTAAAACTCATACTAGATAAGTTGAACAGAAAGATGCCATTAGGGCGACAACTAACAATTGATTTCTATATTAAATAATTAGTTTGTTCTGTACACACGACATGTAATTGCACATCTGTCTGTCCTGGAAGAGGGATCCACCCTCATCCTGGGCTGTATTAGCAAAATTGAATTGGAAGTTATTTTGCTGATTATTCCATTAATTGTTTAGACAATAAAACATACGAAAATGCTGTTAAATTAACCATTCCAGGTTCCTGGGGTCCAAAAAGTCCAAAGCCCCAATGATAGTTAGTTTACAGTGAAGTAAAGTGGCAAAAGGCAGAACATCCTTGCATTGCAGAAGCTGACCTTTGGCATCTTTTCTTAAAAAATGACTCAGCACAATGAATTGTTTATCAAAACATTTGCCAATTAGCTTTTCATTGCATTACACATCGATTAATCAACTAGTTGTTGCTGTTATGGTGCCATTTTTAAACCCAGCTTTGATGATGACCCACAATGCCACTCAGTGTCCTTAACATGCAATAGATGTTGATGCTTTTCTAACTCGAAATAATTAGGTTATTTTGTTGTCTGTTTTTCACCCCACTGACATTTACATATGAGCAATCTGTCAGAGCTGAGTTGCCACCAGCTGCAACAAGCAAGTCATGCACCAGCATGGTAATTTCAAATATCACAAAATAACACCCCAGGAAAAAAAGCTCCTAATGATTCAGAGATCCTGTGAGATCATCGTTTTGTGTATGCATTTATTTATGTTTTGATCTCCATATTTTATGACTAGTCACCTTTCTTTTGTCTTTGTGCTGTGCTCTCATTAGGCTAATCAAACACTGCTCTGTAATATGTTGTCTTTGATTTCCTGTCGATGAAATTTGAACTGCTGTGGGTGGCGTTCGCTCAGATCAGAACACATGTATGCATAAAAGGAAACCATCAGAGATAAGTGTGCCTAAACCCTAGAGAGAAAGTGCAATGATTGCCACCACTGCCGTTCTTTTCTTATAGCTCCTATTTCATCAGGCCAGGGGGAACGAGGCCATGTCGCCACTGTGCTCAAAGACACAATAATGATGCTGTCATTTCAGCGCCACGGACAGCGACAATGGAGAGGATGATCATCGGAACTGACTATGCATAAAATCTCACAAATTTCCTCCCTGGCTGCACAATACGTCAGTGATTAGAAGCGACAGGGGCTTTTTGAGGAACCTTGTGGGCTCTTTCATATCAGAGCTCTGAATAAAGTGTTGTGCCCCTGAGGTTGATTCATGTTTGCTGTGTTCATAGAATGTTGCTCGAAGATAATATTTGAGTTGACCTCTTTATAAAGGGACTGGCATTACCTAGAATGAACCATTCAAACTTTAGCTTTGGTTAAATCATAGTTTGAACCACGCTGCTGGCATTACTAGCGATTCAGCCAGTCCAGAACATTGTTATTGATTACAACACATGCATGTTCCCCAGAGGATGAATGCTAATAAATTTGGTCTTACTTTTCAACCAGCAGCAGTAACTGGTTAAAATAGGCCTACAGTATCTGTTAAAAATAATCACTTTCAAACAGCATACTTCAGCTGTACTTGAAACATGCATTAATTGTTGGTGTTGTTTTTTCTTTGGACACATGTTGCAGAACAAGCTGTACAAACAGCACTGACATAATGGCACCTTATAAAGGTGTTGATTATTAAATAGCAGACAGCCTGTCAGAGTTGTATTTCTGGCTACAGGTGTGATATTCTCTGTTTTTAGCTCTGTTATGGACTCTACCAACTCCTGAGGAAAATATTTAACTCTGTAGCTGCTAAATGCCTCACAGTGTTTACTAGCTAGGAGTTATCGATGTCTGTTTGCTATTTGGTGATGGGCTACATGGGGTGAGATTATCAGAGATTTTGGGCTGAAAACAGCTGCTGCTGCTGCATGAAGGGGGTTGAATAAAAACAAAAACTCTTGTAAGACTGAAACAAGCCACAAGGAACAGTGACAGGCTTTGAAGCCAATTTGACATAGAGGTCAAACCATGGAATTACAGCTTTCGTCACATGATGCCACTGGGCCCAAAAATACTTTTATCCCATAGATTTACATTGTGAAAGTACGAGGGAGGATTAGGGCCATAGCAAAAAAAAAAAAAAAAATCAGAGATTTCGAGAATTAACTCATAATATAATGAGAATACAGTCTACAAGAATAAAGTCGAATTATTACAAGATTAAAAACAGTCACAGATTAAGAATGGACAGTCGGGTAACGTGATATAAAAACCAACAGGATTTAAGGTGATATTATTATACGCACAGTGTTGTTGTTGTGTCATATGACAGACTACGTTACAGAAGGGTGCCGCTGGTTACTGCACATCTGGGTAATGCTGCACTGTGCGTTATCATATTGTTCATGTTCATCATGTTGATCACTGCAGCAGATACAATGGCTTCAGCCAGATGTGTTGATCACTGGGACCAGGAAAAGGCCACTAGAGGCCAGCTCCTTATCCCTGCTGCGTTCAGGCAGCCTTAGGATGCAAAGCAGAATGGGATACATTATGGGTCTATGAATGAAAACACACAGAACATGCTAACGTGTTTAAATTATATTCCCATAGATTTACGACTTTGTTTTCATAGATTTGATGAGCCCAATAATGCGGGAGATTCGGGTCATTTTATACAGGCGAAGTCAAACTTTTTTGGCTTCATGCGCCACTAAACAACTTTCATAGGTATAAATGGGGCTCCACTTTAACACTGTATCCAGCTCATTATACATCCATGGCAGGAATCCAAAACAACTAGCTGAAAGTTGCAAAGATGCTCAGCGTAGAGCTAAAGAGAAGTCAGCTGTCAACTTAGGAATGTTGATTGGTGCAGATCTAGGAGTAATGAGGTTGCCAGCTTAGCATGAAGCAGTGTCAAAGCTAGCATTGATAAGGCTAGTATAAATACACCTGAGGCTGACAAAAACACATCCCAGACAATGGCTGGACCCAACATAGCACAGAACAACATGGAAGATGATACACGATTAAGGATGTCTTTTGGTATGTACAGTATATATTATGCAATAAATCCATGGGTTTAAAGGCTTGGCAAACATTGTATATCAATTAATGACAGAAAAAGGCAGGATTCCACAGGTTCTGGTGACAACAATTTTATTCCATCCTTGCTTGAAGACACAGCTCTTTTCTTTTTTTTCACAGAATCACCAGTGTACCAGTGTTAATTGTTGGCCTCAACAGGGACTTATTAAAGTTGAGCCAACACAACACACAGCTAACAAGCTCCGTCTGGAAATAGCCCCAAAACACTTATCTCACAGGTAATAAGCTCAGATTTTGGGAACAACATGACCTTTCCTGTGGCACCACCCTCAGGAAACAAGCTATGTTTTAAAATTCAGCAAAGATTTCAATCATGCAGCAATTTTGTTTTCTGGTGTGTAATGAGCATGACAGGTTCACACCAGGGTGTATGTTTAGTCTTGTTTAGGCTATGACATAGTGTCCATGTAACAGCTGGTTGGTAGTAATACATCAGTGGACTCACAAGATGCATGACTGTCCTAGAACCTAAGTAGGCTGTTAATGTGACACAGTATCCGGGGGACTGCTCCCTTAAGGCATATAATCCGCATTTTGGAGTAACTAATCATTCCCTGTGTGTCCATGCCACATTTTTCTTGTCCTGAACCTACTCTACTGGCGCCAACATCAGCAATTTTTAATAACTGCTTCATCTTTTCCAGGATGTTTCCACCTTCCTATTTTTCACCACAGCAGTAGACATGGCAGCGTTTTAAACTTTCTCAATAAATCCGCAGGAACGTACGATGGCACTTTCGATTTTTTCCAAAGCTGCCACCGCAGACTCATGATGCACTGGGCATCAGACAGTTGAAAAGGGGGTTTTCAAAGCCAGAGCGGAAGCAGCCGACACTACAGAAGCGGCTTTGTGGCTGCAGAGGTTGTATAAGACTTAAGAGATTGTTTGGATTTAGAAGATGAAGGAGATAAAGGAAATCCACGCATTCTCAAAGATCAATCCCTATCATTTGGTGAGCACTTTGAAGACACTTCAATCTGTTGACGCAGACATTTTTCCCTGACAGTCACAGATCTGAGCCTGTTGTGTTCAAAAAACAAGGTGCCACTTATACCTCTGACAATGTCATCTTTTTAGAATCCTGGCCCCAAAAATATGTATGTGCCAACAGACATTTGTACATCACTTTTTATCAAATCTGAACAAATTCGTAACTGTAAATAAGGAGGATGCATCACAGCTTATTTCAGAGTGGATTGTGAGAAATAGTGGCCACACTATCTGGCATTATTCCAAACACTGGGAGCACGTAATAGCGGCATGATAGGGTTGAAATCACCAGAATTAGCCAGCACTAGCTAACATATATGAAAATGCAGCCATTGCAGACAGTATGCTTATATTACGTCACAATTACTTTGAAGAATCACTAACATTATATTGAGTACATAAGTTATTTATTAATTCTCTCAGTATATTCCTGATACAGTGGACAAGCATTAACTTAATCAAGTATACCTTAGTAATCAAATAAACACTTTCATGCAGACTGAAGCATAACTGTATAATTAAATGGATGGACCAATACTCATACTGGTATCTGAAGGTCAGCAAAATTAATCAAAGAAGCTAACAGTAATGTTTCACTCTGATCTAATTCCCCCATAATTAATAATTCAATAACAGATATATCATCCATCTGTGGAGGCAGCAGGCTGAGTGAAGTACTCCGGACACCCCTCTCCCCAGCGATGCTTTCCAGCTCCTTCTGGGGGATCCCAAAGCGTTCCAAGACTAGACGAGATATACAATCCCTTCAGCGTTTTCTGGGTCTGCCCCAGGGCCATGTGAGACAAATATTAATATTCAAATATTAAACATGCATTAACCATACACTGAATTGGATAATTCAAAGTGAACATAAACCTAGCTTAGCAAAAAGAAGTGCTGTTCAAGGCATTTTGGAAAAGAACCAAGATGGCTGCAGCTAATGTGGAAGTCATTGTACTGTTTTCAAATTCTGATGGAAAAATAGCAACACCGTGATAGTCACACACATATTGATGCTATATCACCACAGCTCATCTCTTCACGCTATAGTCCATTTACATTTGCCCGAAACTCAGCTCTACATCACGTTTCATTGCTCTAATTGGTTGTAGGTCTATCCAATTGCATGCAGAGGTATTCTGGTCCAAGTCTACTGATATGGCCCCTTGGAAATTGAAAATGAACTGAGAGGTTCCATCCATCCATCCATCCATCCATCCATTTTCAACCACTTATTCAAATCCAGGTTGCAGGAGGCAGCAGGCCGAGCAAAGTATCCCAGACATCCCTCTCCCCAGCGGTGCTTTCCAGCTCCTCCTGGGGGACCTCGAGGCATTTCTAGGCCAGACAAAATATGTAATCCCTCAAGCGTCTTCTGGGTCTGCACCAGGACCTCCTACTAGTGGGACATGCCCAGAACACCTCTAACGGGAAGCGCCCGAGCCACCTCAATTGACCACCTTTGACGCGGAGCAGCGGCTCTACTCGAGCTCTATCCGAACTCCTTACCCTATTTCTAAGGCTGAGCCCAGCCACCCTTCTGTGGAAACTCATTTCGGCCACTTGTGTCCGCGACCCCATCCTTTCAGTCACTATGACCACAGGTGGGGGTTGCGACGTAATTGGACCAGTAAATTGAAAGCTTTGTCTTCCGGCTCAACTCTCTGTCTTCACAACAGTCCGCCACAGCGCCTGCATCCCTTCTACCCTAACTCGTGAACAAGACTTCAAGATACTTGAACTTTCTCGCTTGCAGCAGTAACTCTCTCTCACAACCCTAAGAGGTTACAGACCAGCTCAAATCTGCAAATTGGTGTGGGGATGCCAGGCTAAGGAAAAACTCTTGTCTGACAGTTTGTTACTGGTTACTTGGCAGACTCCAATTTTACACACAAAACATATGATCAACAAATAAAACATGATTAATTATTATAGATTTAACTATCTAGCAGCATTTGACGCACTTCATATTGGCGTCACCGTGAAAAGACTTAAGATTAATATAAGCAGGGTGGATGCAGGACTTATATTTTTACAGCACGGTTATAAAAGTTTTACTTAATTAAATGATGATAAGTACTTCCTCTGCTACTGCCAATACTAACATCCTCATTAGAGAAAGGTTGAAAATAAGGCATGAGTGACGCCCCACTCCTGAGTTTGCCTTTGCCCTCCAAATCACTAAATCCACCTGGACAGCAAGGTCATCGAAGAAATTAAACTGCCATTTAATCTAAGTGTGCAGAAAAAGACCAGTGCTAAAATGAGAAATAAAAGGTTAACCTGCGAACCTCCCTCTCAGCCGAACACTATTAAACCACACCACTTAGACATGAACATGACATTAACTTTTTAATAATTGCTTTTGCCCGGCAGTAAACAATATAGCTGTCATCAACAAGACAAAGCCAGCCTTTAACACGCTTTCTCAGTCTGCAGCCACCGTTCACGGCCAGGAAAGCGCGGACCATTAAGTGAGTTATCATTCTTTATTTGTGATCTATTATAGGTTAATATGTTTTCCAGCTGCAGGGCATGTTTTTCTAGCTGTATGTGATGCATGGGCTTCTTAACAGTTGTGTTACGCTTGCTGCTGGAACACAATTTAAAGTATCGTGAATTTCCTATTGACCTTCTGTTATGGTGTTTGTTTGTCTGCTGTATGGGGAATAATAGAAATACATCCCTTACAAATCCATTCTTTCTGCTCCAGGCAAAGAGTGTTTTCGTCACCATAATCATATCGATTGTGGCAAAACATTCTCATCCTTGGCACTGGGGTAAAAGAGTAATTACACAAAGCCATCATCTTCATGATGTTCTTGTCTATTGCTTGTTGACGAATAATTATGAAAAAGCAGGCAGTTCTCTTTTTCGGCCATCGTTCTGCCCAGACAGTGGCACAAAAGTATTTTTGTTGTTTTGGGTTTTAGTGCAAGTTTGGTCAGTGGATGTTTTTTCTGAATCATGCTCACTTCAAGGTTTAAGGACCTTGGCGTGTGGGTGGATGGGGGAGGGAGGGTGGGCACAGGGAAAAAAAGCCACATAGGCAAAGTGTAGTCTGTGCCTCCAGCTGTCCAGCTCATGGCAGGATTGAATTAAAGATGATGAATTTTATTTTATTTTTTTCTTGGCACAGCATCATTAGGACAGCAGCTATCAGGAGCTGAAGTCTGTCATCCAAATTGTGTACTTAAATCTCTGCCCTCACACATTTTCACATGGAATTAGAAATACGACTTTTGTTCTCATACGTTTATAACACAAAATCTGTAGCTTATGGGGTAAATGCTTGATCTTAAAATATGTTTTACATCGCAAATGACCACCTTTAAGCATCCTGCAGCCACTGCATTCATTTTTTAGGTGTAGGTTATTACAAAAACTAGCTTGTGTTTGTTTATCCATCAGAGGGATCAATTTGCCACCTTTATTTCTTTTGTCTGGGACATTATTGTCATGTGGTAATGACATCTTCCACTGTGTGAAGGAACAATAGCATCTGAGACACAAGACCCTGAGCAAGAAGCTTTTAATGCAGGAAATTGGTCTATTCATCTGATCTTTGTAAGATTGTCACTTATATTTACAAAGTCTTTAAAGTTCTTGAATTTATTCATCTAAAAATAAGGTCTAAATTGGTATTAAAATTTCCTAAATCAATCATTCAAAAAACATAAAAAATTGCTAAGATATGAAAAGTAGGATTTTATAAATCTATAAGTCATTATTTCCCTGATGTTCCATTATAAGCTTTCAAAACAATTGAATATCTGTAATTCAGCATCTCACAATCTTTCATTCAGCCTGCTGCCCCAATGGAAGAGTGTCAAGTAGAGATGACATGGCCCCAGTAGCTGGGATGTTAAGGTAAAAAGCCCTCAGATTTTTTTTTGTATTAGCCAAGTTAATGCTAGCACTTTGACAATGTTACCTCTTTAATAACAATCCATCTTCAAAGTACATCCTCAGATTTGTGTTGACTTTGTACAGACGAATGTCCCCAGGAGCTGTCAAACAGCTCTCCTCTGTCTGGGCCCAAGTAATGCTGTGAAGAAGGCTCAACAGTTCTTTCAGGCTCTCCCTCTGCAAGCTTCCTCTTTCCTACAGTCACAATCAATATTTGGGCATTTAGTCAGTATTCCACTGTTCATTACATTTAAATAAAAAGAGCAACCCGTCTTTGCAGCATGGCTGAAACTGCTACAAAACAATGCATATAAGGCATGTGCTTTTCATGCAAAACGTTATTCAGACTCGGCATGATGGGATTCATGGCAGTGGAGTCCCACAAGAAAACCCACTAACAAACATGTTACAGTAATGATTTGAGCAAAACTGACCTTAACCCTCAGAAATGTACTTATTTATCAATTTACTTGACTTCAACTGGAGGAACTCATAATATCCATATTTTTCTCCTGACTTTACTATCCACCATACAAAGCTCATCAGTGCTTTCGAATTTAATTTGTTGTGAATTTTCACTTGTCATCATTCACACAAATTTGACTGCTGGACCCTTTGTGTTTTTCGCCCCAAACAGCCAATGTACCCACTGCACAGACACACCGACTGTGTGTGTCTGTGTGTTTTTGTTGAGCTCAGCCTCTGACTGAACTCAGAAACTTCTTCATGTTATTTTCCTCCAGTTCCTCTCTCTTTTCCTCTCATCTCTGTAAGTTTGTGAAGTGGAAGTCATGCTGGTTTCTTGCTCAAGATGTAATACTTTTAACCAGCGTCACCACATCATTTGACAGCATCCCAGGTGAATTCAGGTTTAATAGCTCCATTGATTTTGTATGTACGCCTCTAAAAATGTGCTTTATTTTGCATTGTGTCTTAATACACAGTGAGCCTGTTGCACCTCGACAGTACACAGCATCTGTGGCGGTTGAAATTCTGCACCACCTCACAACTGCAACACCAATTGGCAACATTTGGGGGCTGAAACTAACCCAATTGAGCGCTCGTGTGTTGATTGACCTTTTCTTTGCAAAGAAAATAAAAACCTTGTCGGCCGGCAGAAGTCTATATTTCATTATTTACCAGCAGCAGAGAATTTCCACAACAATAGTGTCCGTCATAGTCACTCTTGCTTCTCCCCAATGCCTTCCAAATATGGTCACTTCGAGTCACTTCTGGCACAACAATCAAAATGCTTAACTCAAGGCATCAAAACAAGTCCACAAACCAATGGGCGACATCATGGTCGCTACGTTCATTTTCCATGTGTGGTTCCTAAGGCTGGGCTAACAGACTAAGCTGGGAACTGCCAATGGCCCCAGATCCCAAAGGGTCCCAGAAGCCTGAGGTTTATTGTTGGTAAATTAAACTAAATTGCTCATTGGTTTAGGAATTTGTGCCACTAAATTCTTATATCATCCATTATTACCAAATCTTTTTATTCCTTTTTTGAACACAGTCCCTGTATTAAAATTTGGTTTCAAAACTTAATTTTACTCTGTGTGCTCGTGCACATTACTTTAATAAAACTTTGTTTAATCAAGTTTGATGATAATGGAAGTGTATCAGGAGCAGGTTCAGACTGAAAGCATTGTCTGCCTACAATGTTTGAATTATTTCACACAAAACTGCTTGGAGATGGGATTGAAAATTGTAGTTCTTGGCCTAAAAAAGCACATCCATGTTCATGGTTATTTAATGTGAGTTATGCAAACGTTTATGGCTTCATACCTTGAATACCAAAGTGAGACTGCAATATTAAGGAACATTAAAGCCTCTCAAATTCAGTGTAATTTCTCCCACCACAAAAAAATCAATATAAAAGGACATTCATGATCGTTGCACCCTCCTCCAGTCACCTCATCCAGAGCCTGGGACCAACTCATCAAAAGCTCATTCCTCTTTACATCCAGATCCTCAGCTCCCTCTTCATCTTCTTTCATCACCACCACCACTTCATCTTATTTGTTTTTCAGTTATGGCCTTTGGTTTTGATTTGCCACCCCAAGATTTCCATTGGCCCCATCTGGACACAACTATGAAAAATTTCAGGGGGTGCCCTGCAAGTGGCCCTACAAGTCTTTGTAGCATATTTTGTTACAACATTGTTAGTGTTTATTATTGCATGTCACCTTTCTCTCCCTCTCTCTCTTCACATTTTCTGTCAATCTCTACTAAATGCTAAACAGAATAAAGGGGAAAAACAAGAAGAGGATCCGTCTTGCATCTTTTGCCTCTCTTGTCCTTTCCGTTTCCTGTGTGAAGCATCATAGACTGACCTTGGTACATCATCAGTGTGCTGTGTGCAGTTTACCGGGCTATTGAAGTCTTTTTTTCTGTTACTTCTGCCATGTGGAGCCAAGAATGTTTCAGCAAAAGGTTGCCTAGAGCAGCTTTAATGGTAACATCACAGCTCTTTGTCTAACTGAACCTCTGACATGTCGCATAATGTGATTCAGAAATACATTCAGGGAATATAAACATATAAATACACACTAAGCCCATCAATGCAGATGTATCAGGTCATTTGTGCTTAATAGGTATGTGGCTGCACCCATCCTGTGAATACACTGCTCTGTCCCATCATACCCTGGGGATAATTGACACACAACTATGAGGAAAACACTCTCAACAACCCATTTCAAACTGTTTCTCTCATTAGCGCATGGAGCAAACACTGGCACCATGCCATCTGACCTGGTGTTAACTGCCTGTCTATCCTGTTCCGAGCGTCGAATTCCTCCCCACACTGGTGGCACAGCTCACATCCTCCCCATAGCAGAAGCTGCTGCAGGGAAACCCTGTAAATCTATCCCCTGGGGATTCAGTTCATTAGCATAAACAGGCACAGTAAAACACACGCTTCTCTAAAGGCTTATCCCCTATAGCCCCAACCTGCTTGCATGCAGCACCGTATTAACTCTGACACCCCTTTATGTGCGAGCCACATTTCCAGCTGTTGTTCAGTACTCATCAACAAGCATGGACACAAAAGGAGTCCATTTTCCAGGGGAAATGTTGCATTAGAGATCTGCTGGGGTTCACAGGAAAAACTGATATCCATAATCCTGGCTGTGGTTTAATGTTGTTGAGGTATTTTCCCTCAGAGAGGAGGGGTCTGCGCTGCAGCGAGCCGTGCACGGGTTTTGTGCTACAATTTGTTGCCTTGTTTGTGATACCTCATTTGCCTTTCATCAGATGAGGAGCCTATCCATGGGATTAGCCAGGATAGAACCGTGGCTTCAGCTGTGGTTTATAATAAGGGATATTCATTAATTTCACTGACTGAATCCTAATCTTAAAGTTTTTTTAAACCCCAGATGTATCTGTTATCCATTGTATCTTATTCTCACAGAAACTGTGATATAATGATGTGACAAAATGTTAAAAACAAGGCAAGGTAAGATATGTGGTTGTCACCAGACAGCGACAATATAATGTATAGCCTGCATCTTAAATTTCCCAGTGACAGCAGCACCATTCGTTCAAGTTCATGCAGCAACACTTGTTATTCATCTTGATGAACGGTCCACTTTAAAACAAAGAGGGTCAGAGCTACAAAACATTGAAGTAAATAACAGCACACAGAGAGAATTGACTGATGGTTTAAACAAACAATACAGTGCTGATTTTGGAACTTTTTCTTCTGCTGCCTGTAGAGCTTCAAAATTCTCCTTTCTTCATGATTTCCACTATTTTTATTCCAATTACTCCCACCACTTTTTAAACAGTTTAAACCAGCAACCACTGATTTCACTATTTATAATGGCTGTGGGTGACAGATTTACTCAGCTGGACTAAATTAACATTATTTTGTGAATTTGGCCAAAGAACAAGTAAAAAGGGACATTTTTGCTGTTATGAGGTTAGTATGTTTTTTGCATGTCAGTGTCGGTGGACTGTGGCTGTGTAAAGAGAGCTGGATATGCAGCATTGTGTCCAAAGCACTCCAAAGGGCAAGCTAAAATCTCAAGGCAAACCTGTATTTATATCTGTGCACAATAGCTTCTACAAGGTGAAGAAAAAATAAGACCGACAGCTTTCATGAAACTGTCTACTGACTTTTTTCTCTTTTCTTTCAGTGGTAGGTCGTCCTTGCTGGTGTTCTGTTGTAATTTGCTCCGTACAATAAAGCGATCCATTGTCCCACTCACGGCTTTCTCCTTATAAATGTTATCATCCCTCACACTGGCTGCCAATCGGGGCTTTAGGGCTTATCACACACTTATAATTCCTGTGCACAAACGGCAACAAATAGGTTCCCCACAAAGGGTTTTTTTTTTTTCATTTCAATTGAATTACATTTTTAGCTAAAGTTTGCCTCTTAAGTAGGAAATAAGTGTGCACAACATACTGATACAGTCAAATAGAAATTAATCGATAACTTTTTGTATAGGCCAAGTCGAATATTGCAATAATAATGTGTGGTTATCACAAAATCCCATGGCACACCTGGATTGGCACACACCATTTGAGAACCACCGCAGTATTGCATCAAAAAAACGCAATACATCTGGAACAAAAATGGGACCAAAAACAGGTGGTCATCTTGGTGATCAGTGTTAGACAGGTAGCTAGCAGATAGCTTGGTAGATGCCAGATAGATATATGCATACATACCTATATACGCTATTTCATGGTTATCAGCCCAGTAGATTTTGAGATACCACATAGAAGCCAAAAATGTGTCTGTTGATGGTGCTAGAGGGACACAAAGTCACAAAAGGACAGACAACCTAGTCTATCCTCTGAGCAGCCATATCACATGGCCATTTTGAGATATGATGAGGCCTTGAAGTGTTGGTCGAAGTGACAGACCAACATCGCAACATTAATTAAATGCTGTCATTTCAACATTTCATAAGAGTTATCAACACTGATTCAATGTTATTTAGCCTTGAATTTTTAACCTCAGCAAAAGTAATGATTCTGATGGAATTTCTACTTTGAACCAGTCGTCCTGCTGTCTGGAAACTATATGTAGTTTAAGTATATGTGTGTGTACTACAGTATGTATAAGGCAAGAATATTTAATTATACTTCAGTCAGGACCACTTTAGTCAAAGAAAACTTTTTTTTTCCATTTGCAGTTTAATATTTGGTGGTATGGCTCTGTTCTGGGGCCCCTCTGCCTTTCTTCGGGCCTATGCAGAAAGCCTCTTCCACACACCTACACACGCCCCTCCGCCCTTCCACGTGCCTGTGTGTAAAGCCATGAGGCCTGTCTGCCCTTCCATGCGCCTACATGGAAAGCTTAAGTAGTAAAGACCCGCTTGACATCATGTCCTTCCTGAACACTGTGCTCAATGTAGTTTAAGTATGTGTTTATGTGTATGTATAAGGCAAAAATACTTAATTAAACTTCTCTTAAGTATATCTCAATCAAAAGATTAGGTACAAGTATAAGCCAAGTATTCATAAGTATACTCTTGGTAAGTATATCTCTGATAAGGACATAAAAAAGTTAATTGAAAGTATACTCTCTTAGTTTTCAGTTTAAAAGAAATGTACTAATAGTATACGTGTATAAACTTTTTTGTAAGGGAATTAAATAACAGAAGAAATAGAATGTTTCATTAATCTCTAAAGCTCCATCATTTCAGCATGTCCACACCTATCCTCCGAGGATATACCCAATATCTTCTCTGTAACTTAACCATCATGATATATCTCATATTATCTTTTATGTCAAGTAAACCATTAATGAATGATGATAATGAAGCTCTAAAGTTCAGTCAAGAAGACAGAACTTCCTGTCATTGTCTGGCTCTGTCAATTGAGTCATCAGCAGTTTTGAACTGATTCACAATCAACCAATAGCACAGCGACACACCTTCTCTGTCAGCCTATCATCTTACCGGTCCTCATTTTAAATATGGTTCTTTCTCTGGCTGCAGTTCTTTCTTGCTGCAGTCGTGCGCAATCCTCCACCTCCCCATCACTAGTTTTTAAGGATTCATCTGCCTCATCCGCCTCAGCAGTCAGCAGCCTCAGAGTCATCAGCCACCACCACCACAAGTGTCTGGACTCCATGGCGGGATTTATCCTGCTGCCGCTCAGTTTTTCCTCATTCACAAAATATCTCCCTCTGGTGTCCATACGCCAAAGACCTCTGTTAAATCTTACAAATCACCTGTTAATCTGTACACTCATATCCTGTGTTAAACATTACCTTTACTTCATTCCTCTTAACCCTAACCCTTGTATACAAAAGTATCTTGCTCACTGAACACTTGTAGTTTGATTTAAAGAAAATTTCTGTGATTTAAATGGCAATATTGGTGAGGAAAATCAGAATTTTCCTCAAAACATTCAGTCCTTTACAGATCCATCTATAATACATACTGCTGAGGTTTAATATTTATGTATATTGAGTTGAGTGGCTACTCTGCAGTCCCCTTAGAGCAGCAGCTGCTCACAAAGGCCAAGTCAAATTTACAAGTGTTTTCACCTCTGACCGCCGGTGTGAAGGGCAAACACATAAATAGAAAGTTGTCCTGTGAGCTCAGTCAGCAAAGATGCTCACAGTCAAATTTTATATTTGGAGTTTGGTCTTCTTCCTTCACTGCTTTTTAAATGTTTCCTCACAGTGAGAGGCTAATGCATCATAAATGCATTAATAAAATCTTTAAATGGGCACTTCCCCCCTAATGATATTAATATGTAATCCAATGGAAAAAAAGTATAAACTGACATGCAATATGAAATTATAGAAATTAGAAGAGTGACAGAATACTGCTGCTGTAGCTTATTTGTTTAATGGGATACTTTCCATTTCTTTCTCTGCCTATTATGCAAGATAAGGAAGCACTCAATCAGTGCTGCAATTTTTCTGGAATATAGCTCTTGATGTGTACAAGGGACATACTGTAATAGTCTTCACATAATGGAAATGCTGTGGGATAAATGTCTCTCAATAAGGCTCTTCTAGCTTGCAGCCTCCATAAAATGTAATTGTTCACGTTTTCAACCAAAAGCAGTACTTTAGAGACAATGTGTGATAATGTTTATGGTCAGATCAACACCTTATGGGGCCCCAGGGCAGCAGAAATTTGATATCAGCCCCTAGAGTTACTCCAGTCTCAGAGCTGTGTGTACGTACCCTGTCACCTCCAAGTTCCCAAGTGCTGAGTCTAAGAAACGAACCAGTATTCCTGTGATGGGGTTCGGGCCTGACCCCTGGTTTTCAATTTGATCAAACACAACTTAAAGTTCAAATGAAATTGAATTGCATGCTTTTTCAGCAAACAATCATTTCCTACGCTCTCCTTCGAGGGAGTAAGTTAAATTCCATGTTTTGGTTTCATGACGGTGACTCCTGGTTTTGCATTAGGTTGACAAAATACTGTTAGATATCCGTCTACAGATATGGAGACCTAAAGCTGATACAGCCTGTCAAATCTTGCAGAGGGCACTAATGTCAGTGTTCTATCATAGACCTAGCTGACGATCACACAGGGCCAGACAGCAGCTACACAACACGAGTGCCAGACTCTCAGTGGTGGATGAAGTGCTCAGATATTTTACTTAAGTAAAAGATGCGATATTATGGTGTAGAAATTAGTATTTGCACTTACATATATTGAAGCACCAGAAGTAAATGTGTCCATTATGCAGAATGGCTCATTTTAGATTAATGTGTGGTTATGACAGCTTTAATGAATGTCTTGTAGATGTGGGTGTGGTTTAGGCAGGTGGTAGAAGCCAGGGTTCGCACTGACGTCACCCTTGGGTGGTGGTGGTATTTCAGGAGCCAGGTTTACCAGAGCAATGTAACAATATATTCTATTATTGCATTATAATTATTGATGCATTTACTATGTTCATTTAATGTTGCAGCAGGTAAAAGTGGAGGTCATTTTAAGTACTTTATATATTGCTTAATGTATTACAGTAGATTTAGATTTTGTTTTACAAGTATATAACTGCACAGTAAGCTATGAAATAAATGTAGTGGAGTATTTGCCCTAAGATGTAGTGGAGGAGTGTAAAGCATAAAATGGAAATACTCAAGTAAAGTACAAGTACCTTAAACTTGTACTTAATTACAGTAGATGAGTACATTTTTTGACACCACTGCAGACTTTGAAGAACAACACACCAGGTTCCCTGCTAAGGTCTCCTTTATCTCTAATATACCAGCATGAGCATGTCTCGTCGTGCACTTTAGCTTGTTGAGTGAGCCACCAAACAAACATTCACTGCTAACGTCAGTTTGCAGGCCAGAGAACTAATTAGCTGCTCAGCTGCAGCACATTAAACAGCATGTAAATGTCACTTTGGTTTGGTTAGAAACTGGTGTGGTCCTCATTCTTCAGCACCTCCAACAGCATTGTCCATCCATGACATGTACTGCAGTTACAGCCTGAGTTTTCTGTAGTGTACCACTGACAGCTGCTGTTAATCAAACACTGACTGGGACATGCTCCTCCAGATGAGACAAAAAGGAGCATTTCTAATATTTAAAAATACATTATTTCTGACGACAAAAGGAAGGAATATGTGATCTCAGTTGGACTTTTATTTGGAAGTGTGCATTGTCGCCATCATGTTTTTTCTGGAGCCTCAAGTGAGATGTAGGGTCATTTCCTCATCGACTTGTTTACAAGTTTAGGGCCTTTCCCAATACCCACACTTCCCCGAGAACTACCCACTTGCACTTGGTTGTGCGCGTTACGTTTGGCTAGTGGTGTCCCAAAAAGAATTGAGGTAGTGGAAGTGGTTTCCAACACTTAAAACCCGCCCTAAATTTCCCAGAACCCCTTGCGAAGTCAGCAAATTTGTTACTGTATGATCGGAATGTAGGCTTTACAAACAACAGATGGTTGGACAAGCGTAAACTCGGTTGAACACAGCGTCAAAATATTTAAACAAGTCGACTTACCAGAACAAAATCGATCAGAATTAGAAGACGTCATAGGCGCCTCCTGTTTTCAGCATTTCTTTTCCTTTGCTCCATCAGACGGAGAAGAATAAACATAGCACATGCCACAGGTAACACAAGCGCTGGGGCCGGCATTTTCAAACCTGAATGACTGCAGGTATCTTGCGTCGCCACTACATGTGACGTATGTCTGCACGTCGGCCACACATTAAGTGGTGTCTCATTTCTTAGTGAAAGATCTCTACCCTAATATTTCTCACTTCCCTCATCAAGGGTTATCTTACAAACGAGGGCACTCAATACCAAGTGGAAGATTTAAGGCGTAGAAATAGGATTTGGCCCAAGTCTTTCTGACACCAGTGGAGTTGCCCCCTGCTGGCCAGTAAAAAAAATGCAGGTTTAAGGCACTTCCAAACTGGCCTCACTTTTCAGACCCTGGGTTAACATCTCGATCATGCATCAACTAAAACTTTTGGAGACATGTATCACCTTCACCGCCAACAACGAGGACACTGTCACATCTGGTTGTGGATGATTCAAGGACGAAATGGTCACAAATTCAGCGAAACCAATACATGAATATCTCAAACTTTGTTGATGGTTTTTCCTCTCTGTACTTTGTAAAATAATCAGCACCGATAACCATTTAATGATTTCCAAAAATATTTTCAAATGATTTGATATAACTGTACTATTTAACTTATGTACAGCAGTAAAAAACACGTCTGTCAACTATTTTAGCGGTGAAATGTGAGATTTATTTTCCAGGCTCAGTCCTTGAACATTTGAGCACTACTCACACTGAACACAGCTGATATCACTTTGTGAGTTTCAGAGAGGCTGTACTCTCTTACTATTACAGTATGACAGCATTGCCATGTAGAAGCATCAACACTGATTTGAAGGAGGGAAGAGGAGGCAGCAACAGACTGATATTTTGGAGCTTTGGGATCCATTTACAGTATCATAGAAAGGAAAGTGGACAAAATGCCACTCTCCAGCTGTGTGGGACAACTGTAACACAGATTAAGACAGACTAGAAGCTACATTTAATCAGCTTCAAATTATTTAAAACAGCCTCCTGGAAGCACATTTCCTGAAAATAAACGTGTCCGGCTAAAATAAGCGTGTGTATACTGATAACGTTGCTTTGTGCAACAGCCCTCTGGTCTCAGGTTTATCACTTTCACTTACAACCGTTGACAGGTCAGTTTGTTTTCCTTTTAAATTATCCCGGTTAACAACACACTCAGCTGTGATTATTCCCCTCTAGTCACTCATGAAAATCATTTGACTATCATAAGTATGTCCATGCTTGTTAAAGGTGATCAGTCATGGCCTTTGGCACGGTTCAAGAGTCGGAAAACAGGAAATCACCATTCTGTTCTTTCGTGCAACTGAAAAAAATGGACACAGATCGCAGAAAATATTGACAGTGGAAAGTGTGAGCTGTGTAACTTCAGTGAGTGATATTAACTTCCTTGTTATTTTCTCACTTTCTTCAGAGTTGCAGATTCTCGCAGTAGCAGCAGCTCTCGACAATGAGACTGCAGTTATTAATATAAACATGTCACACTCTCTTTTTGTGTATGTGACGGCTTTGCTCTCATGATTTACATTATTTTCCAACCAGCAAGCAACTGACAGACAATTACAGGAGGCATCCACCAAAGGTGCAAGATATTTTCACAATGTGCCGCTGAACCGAAAAAAATCCGACTAAAGTTTTAAAAGGAACAGAGTTTGACTTGATATCAGCAAAATATACATGTCACAGAAAATACAGTAAATGTACTTAAACTGCATGGAGACAAAAGTCAATGCTTGAATACATTGTGAGACGGAGTGATGGAATTAACCTCAAATCCTAAATCCCTGGCCAAGCAAGGCCAAGCCAGCCATGACTGTCAAAAAAGGCGCAGTAGTAGGGATTAATACCTTAAAGCAGGATTGGACCTCCTGGCTATTTTTAAATTGTGAAGATATGTTAAATGTTGCTGTTGTCCCTGGCTTCAAAGTGCGCTAGCCACTAAGCTGATTTGTAATGTAACATGCCATAGTGCTAGTGCTAATAACATTAGCATGTTGTGTTTGTGGGGAAAATGTGTCTAGTGCTTTGTCTGTGAATACTGCGAGTTATACTGAAGCAAATTCGTGCACTTGTGTTTGAAATTGTTGCTATAAAGCCATGTCTAATGTGTGTTTGAACACAACTTTACAGCATTTCACAGGATAAATGATCACAACAGTGTAGGCTACAGTGTAGGTTCTGTGTAGACCTGACACACAAGTATAAACCTGCCTTAAGTGCTTAGTATTTATACCAAGTCTTGCTTTGAGTAAGAATACTTACATAAATAGGATTTACATTTAAAAATGCATCCATTTCACATCAAAAGATGTTCATGCCTATGCCCACTATGAATAGTGCATGCATACTTTTCTGCTGCTGTGCGTGAATACACACCTTTAAGTTCAAGGAATTCACTTAATAAACACTTGTATTATTAGCTATTTAAAATGTCTTGTGTTTTAACGTGCATGCGATCCCTTCTTAACAGAACAGCTTGGCAAATAAGTCAATGGTAATGGAACTTCAGAAGTATTATTCATTGATGCATAAACGTATACAAGTAGAGGTATCAGTGTTGGTATTGGTAATTCTAACACTGGTATTAGTTGGTATTGGATTAAAGCCAAACTTTGTGGAAACCTGGACTCGACAAACTCTCACACATTCGTGCAGTATAATACAAGTCTCATTTATCCATTTGAATGCTCAGTAGCACATGCATTTTCACCAAAACCTTATTATTTTAATCTTCCCTCTATGGTGTAACAGTGATTTATGGTAATTTCCATTTTTTTTTTATCACTATTTAAATATCAGGTTCATGATAAAGAGAACTCAATACATTGCTATGTACCAACTCAATCACAATGTGTGTTTACTATCTTGGGCGGAAAACTCCGTGTCAGAATAATCTGATGCTGTTTTTAGCCACCTAATAAACGTAATTGCTTTACCTTGCCATCATACAGCCCTTCCCAACAGGGAACTGAAGCCTTTATCTCAAAGCCACCAGGCTCCATTTACAATAACAGTACTTATACGTCACAGAACACACTAGTTGCTTGTCTACCACTGCTTCAGTTAATTAGTTAATTCAGTTGATTAGTGTGTACACAGTTAAACTGATATCAATATTTTTTAGGTTGGACTGTTTTTTTTTTTAAGTGGCTGAAATACATTTTGCTGAATTTGCCAGCTGTCTACCCAGGAGTGATTGTTGTTAGTACAACATTGCTGTTATTTTGGTCTCGTGAGTTAAAAGGAATTTCATGATTTTTTTTTTTTTTTTTTTTTTTTTTACATAAAGAGCAATGGGGTCTGTTAGATCCCAAACAGGGTCAGAAACAGAAGCAAAGGCAGCTTAAAACAACACAGAGGTTACTTGTCTTGAGCTATTTCTTCACTTCTCTGGTGTTACTTGTGAATCAAGCAGCTGGAATATTTGAAGCATTATCCATCACTGCTACTTTACAGTATACCCATCATGTTTATTGCATTTTAGGAGACAAGCCTTGGGTTGTTTATGTAAATCCTCTTTTATCTTTTATCCTTATTTGACCTCTTTCTAATTACATGGGCGGTAGTACTTCCTCTCCTGAATGAACAAACATTATGGGGAAACAATAATCCTTCAGCAGCCTGCAGGAAGATGGACTATCAACCATCAAGGCCCGTCAGGTGATTTGAATTCCTTCAGAGAGTCATCGAACTCATCCAATTATACCAGTAATGAAATCAATTTAGCGATTAAGATCGAAGGAGCAGGTGGCCGCCAACACACCAGCTGAAAACCCCTAAACCTCTTCCTTGAAGTTAATGAGCCAGAGGAGAAGGTATGGTAAGTTTAAGGGAGTTTCGTGCATTTCTGACTCCATGACTTAATTTTGTGGAGCGTAGTCATCTTTCTGTGAGTATTAGATCTGAAAGCCAGAAACTTCAGCACAGTAATCACTGGGTCACTGTCGGTCAACAGCTTTTAGGCAACCATCAGATATATTATTTAGAGCAATCACCTCCATATTCACCCTCAAATGTTCCATAACACAAGTCAAAACACATCCAAATATGCACTCGCAGCTTGCGTGACACAATCTCATGCGGCACACTTCTTTTCTATTTAAAGCAAAGTGAAATTCTCAAGTACCCTTCACCTCGTCAGCACCTCCACCGCAGCATGCTTATCAACACCACCGAGCCCTGAATGCACCCATGTGTGACCAGCTGCGACCGTGACGGACTGCCGGGCCAGGGGAGAGATGTGGAGCACAATGACCCCCGAGTGGATAATCATCGGTGTGTGAACGGCGATGGAGCGGCACCAGCTGTGACTGCGGTCCCCGAAGAGAAGCGAGGGGCCGTCTCTTTCAGGGCTGCGACCTTAGTGTGGTCAGTGCCCCTGCCTGTTTTTTTCAAGCTCTGTAGAACGCACGCTGACAAATGTTTGACGATACAGTACACACGCTCACACACAAACACACACTGGCTGCTGCTGCTGTACTTGAGAGGACACTCCCTGAATACATTGCCTTCTACTATACAGCATGTGTGACTGAAACCCTTTGGTTGTAAATGACAACTTAAAAAAACAAATGTGGGCTACATTAGAACCTCAAGCTGATTTTCAGTTGTTTTTAGATTGTCATATTTTGCCTTGTTTCTGCTAAATTTGGGCTTTTTTATATTGTGAAATTCTATGCTTATTTTGTCTCGAGAAAAGAACTATTTTGCATTGTGATTTTTTTGTGGTTAATTACCTGTGCTTCTAAAAATAAAGCTTAACAGAGGTTTAATCAGGAAGACTCTCATTATGCTCTCATTCATTCACAAATCTCTTTCTGGTTGCAGCTTTTACTCTAACAGCTGACTATGGGCGTTCACCCGCAGTTCAGCCAACCAGATTTTGCCACCACCTCCCTAAGCCAAACATAGCATTGCTGTCAGACTTTAAAACCGTTCCTCTCTCTGCTGCTGTCAGCTGTCATTTCGGTACAAAGTGATCAACCCTCCTCCACCTCATTCACCTCCAGTCTTCACATCTCGTGCCCAGGGCTCGTTCCTCTGAACGCACCAGGAGTCCTGAGCTAAATGTTGAAAATTTTGGTCTGTTTGAGTACAATAACAGGTCAATCTACAGGTTTGCTCCCTTTATAGAAAAGGCTGTCTGGCCAAAGGAGTACAATACTTTACACTTCCCTGCAGACGTATTCCACAGTGGATGATCCAGATAGGTTGTCACTCAACCTAGTGAAGTTGTGGGCAAGAAAACCAAAGCAATGAGCTAAAAGCGACAAAAAAAAACAGAGATGAGTGGAACTGCAGAGTCTGTAAAGAGAAATATTTCAGCTTAAAGGAACAGTGTGTAAGATTTAGGGGGATTTAATGGCATCTAGTGGTGAGAATGCAGATTGCAACCAACTGAAAATTCTCCAGGTAAGAATTCCTTCCGTCTTCATTGCCCAGGAGTCAGTAACTTGAGATCTAGATGTTTAGGGGGTTTGTACCTGGAGCTGAATTATCCACAGAGGTCTTTTCCTCTCCAAAACAAATGGACAAGGAGATTTCAACCAGTAAAAACACTGTATAAAGCAGTTCAACATGAGATAAGTTTTTCCAATGGTCTTGATTTTTCCAGAGCTTCACTGAGCTAGGTAACATTACAGCTAAGCCAAGCAGGACATTATTAACTTTTACATCTAGTGCTGTCACGACCATGAGCCTCTCATGCTAACTTATGCACAGAGATACAGTTGGCAGCTGTAGCTCAGTAGAAAGAAACTAGTTCCTACATGAAATTAATCAAAACAAGGTCTGTGGGTTTTCTTGAATAACTGGGTGATCATTTTTAGAAAGAGACATTGCTGTTGAGGTTTTCAAAATATTTTTTTTGGCTATTTGAGGTCCACAATCCGTGTGCCATCTATTTTCAGGGGAGGGCAGACATTTGTACAGCCAATAACTCCAGCACTCAAAAACTCCACCAAAACAGTCTAGATCAATAAATGTTGTATGGACATACACTTGTGTAGCACCTTTCTAGTTTTCTGGCCACTCAAAGCACTTTTACACTGCTAGTCACGTTCACCCATTCTCACACACACATTTACACAGCGATGGCCGAGGCTACCGTACAAGGTGGCACCTGCAGCTCAGTTAACGGTTCATACATAATCACACACCAATGAAACAGCAATTTGGAGTTCAGTATCTTGCCCAAGGATGTTTCAACATGCAGATTGGAGAAGCCTGGGATCAAACCGCTGATCCTCTGATTAGAGGACGACCTGCTCTATCTCTGAGCCTTACTCCCTACAGGTAAGCAACAAAGTGTGTATAGTCCACATACCCCACATGTCTCCATCCAAATTGTACCAAAGCTCTGGGCTTTTTCCCTCTTTTTGTGCCTTTTAAGAGCAAATGTCACTGCATATATAGTGTCAGCTGCTGATTGCCATCCATGTTTGTTTTGGTACAGCGCACACATTCCAACAATTAGTGTTCTCGCAGGATTTTCTGTCCACCACTGGAGCTTCAGTCGTTACGACTAATTGTTCACTGTGTCGTGTAATGCATTACATTTTCAAATGATAGTTTTCCATACCCTTATTAACAAATATTGATGATTTAGAATTTGATTTTTTCTGATAAATTGAGGGATGATTTTATTTTCATCCTGATGGATTATTTTCACAGAGTGATAGTTTTACTTGGTAAACATTGTAAAACAAATTAATGAATAAATATGAAGGCATAAGAACAAAAATCATGAATGTATGATTTATTCATGGTCATGGTTTAGTATTTTGAAAGACCTCAGAGTCCCGCGGAGCTGCATGATAATTAAAGAATCCACACCATATAACATCCTACAAAAATGAATGCACATTTAAAAGGATGAGTCATCCCTCCCTCTATTTCCACAAGTGGGTGGTGCATGTGTGGTGTATCTAAAGAGAATGGTATAGGCCTGAGCCTGATGGCTCTGTTCCCCTGTGGGGGCATTTGGTTTGGGTCCACTCGTCTCAGAGGGAAAGATCACAACCAGTCAAATAAAGCTATTCTCAGTGATTACTCTATCTTGATAGAAGTGGTCTCTTTTGGATAACAAAGCCCCCAATTCGCAGGGCACAATGGCTCACTGAGTGGTTTGATGAGTATTAAAATGATTGATGCCCGGGCCCTCACAGTCACCGGATTGCAGCCCAGCTGAACACCTGCGGAAGGCTTACCCTCCACCCTTATAAAACACCACATGAGGAATAACTTAGCACTAGCCTTTTTTGAGAAGGTAGAGGAAGCAAAGTCTGGACTTTAAAGGCTTTTTGTTTTCAGAAAATAAACCCACATGCACACAAAATTCAGCTTCACAATATGCTTTCCGACACGATTAGTGAATTCTGGCAACAAAGGGAGAAGAACTCAAACACAGACAAATACACACCAGGCAAGCAGGTGGGATAAAGGGAAATTTACTCAAGGTGATGGTCAGGAACAAACAACAGATAAATACACAGGGATAAGCAACAAAAGAGCAAATACAGATCAGGAACAGATTCAGGTTTAGCAAGCTGGAAAGCAAAGGTATAGCAACTTTGGCAGTCTGGCAGTAAATGGGCCGGTTGTACACTGTAGGGCTGATGAGGCAAAGTGGAAACAGGTTTGCAGATGAATGAAAGAGTCAGGCTGAATCCAAATGTCCACCCTTTGGACTTCAGGTCTGCAAAGCTATAAAGCTGATAGACAGGCCACGAGTCTGTTTCACTCATTACTGTGAAAACAATCAAACTGCAGTCATGGACATGGTGATCGCTGCAGCACTTTCCTATATAACCACACTCTTATAACGCAACCTGCGGCTCAAGAGCTCTCCAGTGGCTCCCTCAGGCTTTGATAGTAAATTATATGGACTTTTTCCCCAAAAAATTTTAATTTTCATGTAATCATTCATTCTTCAGCTGTAAAAATGTGTGGCCTATATCCCAATTTAAAAAGTGTTTTTACATTTTGTCAACTAAAATTTGCATCATACATCTGCGGCCTGGTGCTTTTTCCTCTAAAAACATCATAAGCAATGGCTACAGTAGCCTTGAGTCTTCCTAGCTAGGCTAGCTGTGTATTCCAAATCCAAAAAGGGAGAAGCCAGGGGAAAATAGAGAATTTAAAAGTGCACAGACAAATTTGTTTGCTTTTTTTCTGCAACGCTACAAAAATCCATCCATCCATCCATCTTCTAACCGCTTCACTATCGCAGGGCTGACACACATAGAGACAGACAACCATTCCTGATCCACACCTATGGACAATTTAGAGTTATCATTTAACCTATCCCCAACCTGCATGTCTTTGGACTGTGGGAGGAAGCCGGAGAGGACCCACGCTGACACGGGGAGAACATGCAAACTCCGCACAGAGGGGCTCCGTGGCCACCGTGCCGCCCACCCGCTACAAAAATAAAGAAGCAAATAATAAAAAATAGCCATTTGCAGAATAGCCACCCTATGCTAAAACATATCAATGAATGCTCATTTAGATCTACTAGTAATGCTGATTGGCTAAATTTGACTGAAAATGCTGTGTTACCTTTGTTATGAGACACAAATATGTTTTGCAGCTCAAGATTTCCTTTTCTTTTTTGAGCAAAAATGGCTCTTTTGATAGCAAAGGTTAGCGACCCCTTGTATAGGACTAGCTAGCTAGTATACTGAATGTATGTCATGTCTGCCGTGGATGTCTTTGGAGTTGATCTCCATTTAGTCCTCTCCTGACAACAGGTGGCAAAAACAAAACTCCTCCGTTAAACACAACCGCACAAACTCCAGCCCCTACACAAGTCATGTTGGCACAAAATGCGCTTTTAAACAACTTAACAACCCTTAAACTCGGAAACTATAAGAGCAATGTTGCTTACCTCTCCCACGGAGCACAACAGCAAAAGGGGAGAGGCAAGGCGGGAGACGCCCCTGTAGGTGGCGTGCCCCCAAAGGTGAATGTAGGGGTACAAAAACTGGTTATCACACGTTCTACATATTGTGAATGGAGGCCTAAGTGTGTCAGGTAATTACAACTGAACCACATTTTGTGGAATAATAATACTCTTGACATGCAGCTTTTGCTTTTTAATCATTGTTGTCGTTATTAAAGACCCACCCTGCTCTACAGGAACATTGGAGGGAAACAGGGAAACTTCGCTATATTCAAAAGCTGTGTCATTGCAGTGCATGCAGACGAACTTCTCCTGTAGCTGCCCACCCATCCAGCAGCGGAGGTCAAGGAGAAAACCAAACACTCTGCACACACTGCGATGACACAAAGCTGGTTAAATATCAGCAAAGTTTTCCATTAATTTCATTGTCTTCTGTCTCGATTGCCGGGTGATGTGGGGGTTCAAGTTTTGCACTGTGATCTTTATCTTTTCAACCTGTTTTCGCGGCTGAGTGAGTTTGACATCCAGGATAATATCCTTCATTTAATATCCTTCAAATGGATATTAAACACCCATTATGTCTGCTTCTCTCCAAAATCACTTTTTCCTTTTTCCAGAAATTAATATTTCTTCAGGGATTGCAGTTTCCCCACAGTGTGGGCTCCATGCTAGCTGTGTCAGCATGACGGATTATCACGAAGGGGCGGGGCTTATTCCATGGTCCACACTGCAATGAATTGCGGGTTATTAAATCAGTGAAGTCTGGTGAAGTCTGCATCCTACAGTAAGTGGACTCTGAAGTCTGCAGAAAGTGTGCTTGAGGTTTCATGTTGGCTGGATGAGTCATGGATTTGGACCCTCAGCACTCAAAGACTTCTGGTGTGTCAGGTGACCTGGGCATGGCAATGCAGGGGGCTGGGAGAGTGAGAATGTGGCTGAAGGGAGGGACAAAGAAGCAGAATGAGATAAGCAGGACTGAGGCAGACTTCAGACACTTCGGCCTCACACTTTCAGCTGCTTCTAAATCAACAGGCAACAAGAAAAGTCCTGAAAACTTAACTCTGCCTCCAAAAAGGAAAAGAGAGGCAAAAACTTTACCCTAGAACAGAATTTCACAGTGAACTTCTACGAATAAAACCAGGGAGGTAGAGACTGTGTGTTGTTGTCTTTTATTCAAATGATTGCTTGAAATACCAAAGACGGATTCGGAGCCGGTGTCTGCTGTGCCTTTGTTATTGGTAGATACAAGTGAAGAGAGCTGAATTTACTGCTCTTCTTCCTGTAAGACACATCTCCGAATGACTTTCATGCCAAGTTTGGCTGCTTCTGCATCACCGTGTATCACAGCTCCCTCGCTGAAGTCACAGCGAAGAGAAACAGGATCGAAGCAGGGGCTCTGGGGAGAGACTCTTGAGAACAGTGTGGACTAAGTGAAAATGCTGTAGCACTTGGACCAATGTTTTAAATGCGTGTCACACTCCCCTTAAAAAAAAAAAAAGAAAAAAAAACAAGGAAAAATGACATGGAGGGGGTTCAGGCCAGGTCAGTGCCTTTAGCTGCAGAGCACGCACTTCTCTTAACAGTTCAGAAAAGCAAATCTCAGTGCAGCTTGCTAGTTGCTAAATGATGCAGCGACACAGCTGTAGGGAGGAGAAACTATTCTGCTGAATGCATTTTAATTCTGTAGCCCTCATTCAGCATCTTTTCTACATTTGTAAAACAGAAAGTAGCTGATAATGATTGCCCGAGGATGGCCCTCTTGCTCTCTGAAGCACTCCTTCATTGCAGTTAGGATGTCAGGAGTCTGCTTGATGTCATTTGGAAGCTAATGATACTGTTTAACGGTAAGATAAAGGAACGCTTAAGATGTTAACATTAACATTCTTCAGGGTCCACGATTTTAAAGTGGCAGAAATTGAACTGAACTCAGCTGTGAAGGCAGAATGAAAACCAAAGCTGCATTTTCTAGGAGGTATAAATATGTAAATATTCGTGCCACCGGAGATTGTTTTTTTGAAATGCACACATTTTTATCCAGATTCAACTCAAGCACACTGGAGAGTGGACTGGCACCATTACTGCATTTTATTTCCAAGTTGTGGGTAGGCTACATCTTTATTGTTTACACTAACTGAGAATTGCCTTACTGAGGTTGAAGCTGCAATAACCAATATTTACATTAGCTATGCATCAAATAAATATTTATGATGTGAAAGGAGTCATCTCTAGTGACAAACCAACAGAGAGTCATCACCAACTCTGCGTTCCTCTTTTAGCCTTAAGCTCATTGTTTTTTGTTTTCCATCTTTCAGAATTCTGCTCTCATCTACCTCCAGATGTAGCTAACAGCTGTTTTCAGTTTAAAAAAAAAAAGCTCTGAAAAAGCCACTGCACCAAATGGCTTACAGACAAAATAAGTGGCTAGCTGGTAAATACAGGGGAGCATTTAGCAGTTAAGAGCCAGATTCCCCCACCTGGAAAAGAAAGAACAAAAAGGAAAGTAATTACATAGCAAAAATGAAAAAGCTGAGAATACGTAGTTCTAAAACAAATTATATAACCTTCAGCTAACAAATAATCTTTTACCCAGATCATGAACTTACCTTTGTGGAGAAATTTTCAAGGCAACTTTCTTAAATACATTTATGAGTTTTGAGGTCTACCCAGAATTTTTTAGTTTTGAAACAAAGTAAAAACATTGAGTTATTTTTCTTTATTTTATTTTCTTCTTCTTATCATTATCATTATTATTATTATTATTATTATTATTTAGTATTAGTATTAGAATTATTGTTAAAAGAAAATTGGTATCTGCAAAGAATTTGCCATGATGGGCCACAGGGTCATAAATATAGACAGTACAGGTAGAGAGAGTGGGCCCTTGCAAGTGATTCAGATTGCCACTTTGGAAATATACCTGTGTTCAAAGAGAAATGATAAAAAAAAGTTCCCAACTTTAAAATGGGAACTTGCTATATATGTCCTCAAAAAGGTAAACCCATCTATGTCATGGTTTACTTTTTTATTTTTATTTTAAATAATCAGAAGCTATCTAAAACAAAATTATATATATTACATACACTATAAAATCTATAATTAAACTATAAAAACTATTCAATTAAATAATTAATTTCTGACTTTATTTGATATTTTTGTCAGAAATGCAGTGATTGCTGGGAAATATGTATGTTGATGTTGTTCAATGTAAATCTCCATTTGACAATACATGCACGATGACATAATGGCCTGTCATAATGGCGCACACTGGGGCCCGTCATAACTTCCTTATGCCACTGGTGGATCGCAACAGAATACCAGCAGAAACACTAAGTTTAGTTACAGGCGGTTGTCCTATGGCCCAACATACCCTCATAAAACGGTTCATATCATGTCTTATAAAATTGCACACACAGTTGACGATATCCTATGAATTAGTGACGATACGTCCTTAACGTAAAGTTAAATACTTAATGCAAAGTAACAGAGTTTTAGGCAGGTAAAGTTACTGTGGTTAGGTTTAGGAAAAGAAACATGGTGAGGATGTACCTCAAAATGTCTCAAGGTTCGCACAAAAGACCCGGGGGAAAGTCCATGGTTTTTTGACCCATCCACCGCTCAGGACTGCTTCCTTGTTTACTCCTGTCAGTGCACTGGTCACATGATTGCAGCTCTACAAAATATATGGGTTATGCGCTGGCTCATGATTACGTGGGATATTTAGAAATTCAGGTACATTCATTTTTGCGAGAAAACATACTTTTGTGAGAACAGCCTGTACAGGCAAGTATATGTTAGCCAGTGAGGGGGAAAACAGTCCCTCTCCCAGCCTAAAATACTGGGGAAACATGGTCTTTAAACTCAACTGTTTATGTCAAGAAGGTGTCATGTCTTACAGAGAGTCCTTGCTGTCACTTGACAAAGAGGACTACATTCAAACTGAAACAGAATGGATCAGATTGTTGTCGTCATCTCATAAAAGACTTGGGGGATGATCTCCAACTAAATGGCCCAGAGTATCATTCCCAGATATCCTCCATTTGGTTGAATCACCAGGTAAGAGACACTATTATAATTACTATAGATATGATTAATTAAACTCACTATGATATTACTACCCTACAGCCACTAATGCTATGATGTGTGACAAGCATGTTTAATTGAACAGTTTCGAGACAGCAGAGGTGCTAAGTTAGTCAACACCATTAGCCTACTGTTATGCTGTGACAATGTGCTAAACGTTATCATGAGGGGACTTAATTACGTACAGTGCAACCTCAAGAACTACGGGTGATGAAGGCTCATAACTTTTTCACCAGTGGTTAAACAATCTAACTCTGTTTGGATAAGGCGAACCTCACATTAGATTCTCTGTGTTTGACCAGAATCGACCATCGCCACATTCAACAGACTCCAATAAACAGTCATTTTAGCATGTATCCAGCCAGTATATTTTCACACCTAACTGGGTGAATTAAGGATTTATTTCAACCAAATCACAGCGAGGAACAGTGGAACAGTTGATAGACAAATCAAGACAGTTTTTGTGAGTCTCATTTTATTTCTCTCAACTTTAAATGAAGCGTGTTTTACAATGATAACATTACTGTTTAATTAAATAAAGTCTGGTAGGTTTGGCTGTAGCAATTTTGGGACTGTTGGGATGTTCTCTGTAGGGATCCTTTCCATTATGTTGTTAGAAACTTAGAATAATAATGTGAGAATGTCAGTGGCAAAAATGGGCACTTTTAGTGGATGTAAATTGACGGTGTGAAAGTGCCGTGAGTGGTTAATGATAGGCAAATTGCAGCTTGTTTTGCCTCTGCAGCCTTGCACAATATTGGATCAATTTCCAAAAAATGTTGTTCCCATTCATCACTGAGACACAACACCATGGGAGAGGAAAGTCCATGTGGACAAAGGTAGCAGTGAGCTAGCATCTATTTGCATCGCTGAGGAATAACTGTTTACGCTGAAATCACATTACTCGTTCAGTACAGTTGCGAATAAAATCCACGACAAAAAACACACCTTTAAAATGGTTACGGTAAAAAGTTACTCCCTTTTCTGTACAATGCTGACGAGATGTATCCAATATGGTGGATGAGGTCAACAAAACATCAATGAAAAGTTGACAAAGTGGATCAAAAAAATTGACCGTCCACAAAAAAAAGGAAAGGAAAACCCCCTGGAAAGTCAAGGCGTACTGCTTCACTAAAATACTGTTGTGCTTTCGTTTGCGTTGCGTTTTGTAGTTGAAGGGGAAAAAAAGTCAGTTCGCAGTGCTGTACTGATATAGTGCGATTATTTTGAAAGACTGTATGTAAACATTAAATTTCCTGTGAAAACGGAAGTTTATTTTGAAAGAAAACAATGCAAGTAACAGGCAGAACTTGACACGGTGTCCCAGAACGTCAACAACCAACGCACCCAGTGTACCCTGCATGTCGTATGTGGACCGGGAAAGTCCAATATGTGACAAGATAGGAGTGAGAATGTGTTGTTTCAACCTTTACTAACTAACTCCTGCTAAAACTTGCTGTTCTCATGTGTAATCTTGTCACGTCAGCTAACCAATCAAAACGTTACAACTAGCAACAAGGGAAAACATTTGTAAGGGCAGAGAGAGGGCACAAAGTAAACTGCCCTACAGTAGACTGAATTTGATTGGAGTTTTATCTTACTTTTTTCATTCATAGTTTCTGTATTGGCAAAACATACTCATTTTAATTTAATGTTGGATTATGAAAAAATGTCTCTGCTGGCACTAATATTTTTCTAAAGACAACTGGGAAATTACATATAAATTAAGTTTGGAACTCATTAATCATTTCTAGTCTTCTCAAGCAGTGGAAGTGGATGTCGTTTCCAGAAAACCTCAGCAATGAACTGGGTGTGCATGCTGTGTTGGCTGCTTCAGCCGCTCAGACGTTCAATGTCAGGCTGCCTGAGCCAAAAGAGGATAGAAACGCATTTGCCGAGCAATTCTCCCACAGTAGATCCAAGAGGGGAGTTAAGATTCACATTTCCAAATGCCAAGACGTGAGTATTTTTATTGCAAATGTCAGGAGGAAAAAAGTAGGCTGCAATTTTGTACAGTTTGATGCATCAGGGTTTCAAAAATAGTTTTCCCACCTAGAATGAGATAAATATTTAATGTCAGTATAAATATAAATGTGTATGCTGCTGAGCAGTGATCTTTTTGAGCTTGAAATACTACAGTACATACATTAACAGGCCTCTTTTAGAACAGGAAATGAGTTCTTTGTTTCAACCAAGGTCATATGTCTAACATCTGGTTAACAATGTAGCAAAGGAAATCTGCAGATATGAAAGAGTTTGTCATTTTCTTCATGGTAAGCTACAGCATGTGACATCTGATTCAGACAGCCAGATTAGAAAAGCAGCTGATCATGAACTAAGCTTTTAAAATAACAGACTTGTTTACTTTTTTCTTCTTACCCTCGACTGCATTATCATAAAACTTGATTTTCTCTGTGTTGTATCTGTTTCTACACAATCACTACATTCATTCAGGGTTTTAACACCCACCGTGGACTGAATATTGATGAGGCGAATGATTATTCTCCTGTTTGTAGAGAGAATTTTGGCTCACTGGTACACTTCATAATTAATGTTGCTTGTCACTATGGATCTGCTTGAAAATAATAACAAAAGAGGGTCTGTGGGGAAAGGGCGGTGATTTGTATTTGCTGGGAGCAATTCAGCATTTTGACAAAGAAATGTCAGTTTGCCTGTCAGTCTGTGAAAACAGTATATAATGTCTTGGCTTTGGAGGAGCTCTCTAAAGTCTGACATCATAACCTCGACGAGGTTACGTCAAAGTGTCAGTGTTGTCATCATGGTACCTCAGCCTGAGTTTGAGATTAGAAATGTGTAAGAGACACATCAAACCTAGAGGTGTGAAAGCGATATACATTTATCAGGCAGTGAGATTCCAGTTAAATATGCTATTGAGTTGCATCGTGGGAAGTGTAGCATCCAGTCCTTTGAAGTTTGACCCATACTAGGGAAAAAAGTATGTCATCAGAATATCTTGGCTTCCGTTTCTTTGATTTTGACCATCCTTTTTTATATGTCTCATGTGAACTCACCCATCTGTATGGAAGTGCAGTACTAAATCACTGATGCACCCCTTTAAACTCCAAAGGTAACAGATTTCTCTGCATGTTAAAGTGTGCATGGGGCTCTAGCAAGAGTGATACTCTGCATTTAAACAGTTTGGGTGGTGCTTTCTATTTTTACCCTCTCAGACCAAAAGTACAAGAGTAAAAGAGTAAGGAATGGATTAAACATGTCTATGTAATGTTAGCATGCCTGGCTAACTAGCTCGCCATGTACCATACACCAGGTGTTAATTCCAAAGCCAAGGGATTTTTATACAACATTATTTTGTGGGGTCACATCCACTATGGGAACGAGTTTTTTGCTGTATTGGATTTGGGAAAGTTTCTACAGAAACCAAAGCTAAACTAGCATTACATTTAGCCCATATATTAAAATTCTTTTTTCTTTTAGCCATAAAGATAAAACATTTGTTCATTATTCATTATTCTGTTCTGGAGCCAAACACAGCTGATATTAGGCTTGAAGCAGGATAAGGCAAATTTATAATCCCCTTACCTACGAAAATAGATACGTCCATTTCAAATGTTCTAAACATCACTGCCTTCATACATCCATGCGTACTTCATGATGGTATGAATACAGCCAATAGATGGCACTAGAGGGCAGAATCAAAAGTTTCCCACAATAAAGAAGGTGATGGTGGAGGAGAATGTAATATTGTGCCTTTACAAGAAGCAAGCAAGCCCACACTGAAATGATTTGAACGTTAGTAAAGTTACCTGGCTCCGCTGGACTGCTGACCTCCTCTTGGGATTGGAATCGTTGGCAGACCAAAATAACAGTTATATGTGCAAGCTACGTCGGCAGGGATTGAGCTGCTGCCCCTAAGCTTCGAAATGTGACTCTCTGGGGGCATGATGAGAACCCCAGTGACTCATGGTAGAGTCATTGGGGTTCTCATCATGCCCTCTAAAGGGAAACAGGCTTCAGTTTGAGCGGCTGTTTTCCGTGTGTTCCGTAGAGCTCGACGCATCTCAGTTTATTAGCGCGTAACATTGTTTTTGGGCGGCAAAAAGTGCAGGGGACATGTCCCCTGTGCGCCCCCCCCCCAAATTACGTCCATGTCTGCAGCCATTACATACATCCTGACATGTGGATGAGAATTCTTGTCACTATATTACCAATTTGCTACGTTCCACCATCGTTTAAATTTCTTTGTCATCTCCTCACTTCCTTCTCAATCTTTAAAGGAACTGCTTCATTTTATCCGTATCCGTAAGCTTTCAGAAAACGTGCACAAATATGGACGAAATGAAAGCAGAGTACGGATAGTAGGCTCCATCTGTCTCTGTATACACATCTAACACTGAGCATAACTGAGCCCGTACACACTGGTTAGGTTGCCAGACTTATCACATGGCTGAAAGGTGAAACAGTAAAATTAAATAAATAACCGTAACCCCTGTCTTGCACAGGTATGTAAGCTGTAAGCAGACAATACTGTTAGGATTAACTTGCTCGGCATTGTAGTCCAAAAAATGCTGTCCATTTTATCCCTGCCTTTTATATGGATCATTAACTGGTGAGGATGCGGTGCCATGCCATTGTTGCGATGGGCCAAAATTCCAAAGCCCCATTAATCAGAAAAATGTCCCATTTGACAGAAAGCCCATTTCTCAAAAGTTCCTATTCACTCTCTGCAGTTAGTTTCAGTTTCACTGCAGCATTTGAGTCACTGATCGCGGGTGGATTTACCAACACTGTGGCGTTTCCCAGCAGTATTTGAGCCATCGGACCTGGTTGTTTTTCACCAACTCGTCCTTGCTTTTTCAGTGACTTTTGTGCCAACAAATAGGCCTGTTTTAAGCCAAAAAACAATCTTTTCCAAAGCATAACCAAGTGGTTTTTGTGCCTAAACCCAACCACACATTCACTGTTATTGACAATTGTAACATATCTGTGGTTTACAGACACATACGATGCAAACATTTTTTCAGGCAATTTGGTTGTCAAGCAGCAGAGAGTGTATATATTTGGAGAAACTGGACTTTGGAGCAATGAGTGTTTGTTTTGGGGATAATGGGCAGCCAGAGAAATGGGCTTTTAGTCCAATGGGACATTTTTTGAACTAAAGGAGCTTTAGAATGTTTGGCTGCTGAAACAATGGCTGATCCCCAAGGATGCTTACTTTTCGCCAAGCACATCCAGCTTCAGCCTCTGTCTTTTAGAGTAACACTTACATAGCTAACAAGTGCATATGTAAGACCACTTTAAAGGGTTCTCATTTTAAAACAAGTCAGCTTGAAAGTTTAAAAACTCAGCCAGAGACAGGGTTTTTAATGAATTCATTGATCTAACATTAACGTTGAATCTGCCGGTGACAGGTGTCATTTCAAACAACAAAACTGACACTGTGACCACCTGTGTTTGAAATCAAGGTCATTGTTTCAGAAATGATTAAGAATTTCAATGGTAAAACTACAACCAGCATCACTGTAATGGGTACATGTGTGAGAATGTTTAACAGATGTAGAGTAACTGAGGGGGACAGCTCAGCGGCCAGTCAATTGAGTCAATAACATTTTAAGGGACTTTATTCGAAATGGCCTTTATCACCTCACCTTGTTTGCCTTGTTTTCCCACCAGCTTTCTCATATTTTTCAGTGTCCCTGCTTGTTAAAAGCAGATATTATGTAGGCAGCAGTTTGCTCACTCTCCCCTGGGTATTTAATGTGATACAGTCCGCTCTTCTCTTCCACCTTATGTGTGTGCTTTTCTGTCTCCTCCATCCACCATCCAGCAGATGATTCGGCACCAGGATCAGCATTTATTTTGGCTCCCAGTTCTTTTCTTCCCCGCTTGTGCATCCCAAGCACATCACTTCCTCTTAAAGAGAGCAAGCAGAGGAGAAAGTGAAGGAGAGCGATGGTGCCCTGTAGGAGGGAGGAGGGTTGACTGATGATCCATCCCTGCTACACAGTTGGTTGTCAGTGTAAAAATGGCCTCAGCCTCGCATCCATTCAATCTAAACTACAGCGAGCGGGCGAGAGCTTGCTCCAACTCTTAATGCTGTGCAGTTGCACATGTCTGGTTTCAGCGGGATCCAAGTGATAGATGTCGACATAAAGGGTAATGCATGTTTCCCATCGCCCCAATTGGAAGATATTGAGCCTATATTAGAGTCCCCATTCTCTGTTTTGATGTAAATATGGCTTTGATCATCCAGCATTACCCATAATGCACTGGGTACCTAGCTACCACTTTGTGAAATGTCTTCCTTGATTCTTTTAAAGGCTGTGACAAGAATTTATTTTCACATTCACATTGTGTAACATTACATGATTCACATAGCCAACAATAAATCCTTTTTTTTTTTTTAAAGGAAAAATACAGAAATGACATCTCTCAAGCGTTCATTTAGGAACAAAGGCAACTCGCAAGCACCTGAAATCACCCATAATTCCACTTGTCATTACAGACGGCACATATCCGATTGTCTCTATAGGCAGCCGCATCTCCGGATGCAGTGGAATTACTGGCATTCAGTTATACAGGCAGCCACTGACATCACCACTGTGCATGCCTCATTTATTGATGTTGAATGTTCCCTGATAGGCTCAATACTTGTTTACAGATAAACAGGTTTGGAAGACAGTTTTGGTGAGAAGAGACACCAGGAGGAGGTTTAAGAGTGTAACCAAATGAGAAACAAGGAGGATGATAATGAAGTGTTGGGTACATGGGGCTCATTATAACAAGAGAAATTGTCTTGGTTTAAGAAAACAAAGGATGCATATGACAAATCCGAGGAAAGCACACGAGTGTCTCAATTACAGCAGCTTATGGTACAAGGACAGAGAACTGGGGGAGTGTAATATATGAGGCTCTGACAGGGAAAGAGTTAATCTACGCGTATATCTGTGACATCTCCCCATGTGTTCCCGCACATTCAAACATGCAAGGATCTAATCCCGTCTGCTCATCATGTGCTTGCAAATGCATAAAATGTACTTTTGCATCAACCTCTGCTGACGTTTCCTTCCACTTTTCTCCCCGGTAGATGCTTTTTGTGACAGCTCTCCCAGTACTCAAAGGAAGCAAATACAGTGTAGATGCCATCAGGTCGTGACACCCACTCCAAATTACCCACAGTGACTAGTGTCTTGTCTGTCTGTCACTTCCCAAGTCATGCCAGATCAGACTCTCCTGCAACGGTGGCATCTAGAATGAAGGATCTTGATTCGGGGGAGAGACGGTGTAGGGGGGTTGTCATAGCAACAGCTCATCCCCCGTCTGTGCAATCTGATCTTGTTTATCGAGTTCTTCTTCTCATCGGAGCAGCTGCATGGAAACAACCCCTGATGCCTCGCGGCCAAAGGAACAGCGTCAGATCTGAATAGAAATTGATCACAAAAGCAATAAAAATGCGGCTTCTTAAGGATCCCTGAGAAACTCCAGCCAGAGTGTTAATCAGCCATTCATCTCTCGACACTGTGTGGCCCGTACCTTTTGTGGGGTCACAGAGACTTTCCCGTGAATTTCTTCATGGTTAAAGTAGATAACTCTTTTTCTCTTTCTTTCACCGCAGACAAGATAATTATGTTGCCAAGCACCATTACCCCGCCTGGCAATAGCCACCTCTCCTCTCCCTTTACCCCAGGCTATGTACTCTGAAGTCAACCTTCTGTCCGCAGTCCACACTTCTAAGATCAATTATGATAATATGCTAATGAGTGCAATTACAATATCCATGTAGTATCAACATTTAAGTAATGTATGCTATAGTATATGATACATGACCAAAGTACAAGGACATGCAAACATTACAGCCACATGTGAGTGCTGAATATGTCACTCTAAAGCTACTGTATGTGCATGATTATACTACACTGCAACAGCCTCCACTTTTCTAGGAAGGTTTTTCACAAGGAACACAGCAGCAGGTATTTGTTCCCATTCAGCCACAAGTGAGGGCAGGCACTATTGGGTTTATAAGGCCTGACTCGCAGTCTGCGTTCCAGCTCATCCCAAAGGTGTTTGATGGGGTTGAGGTCAAGGCTTTGTGCAGGTCGAGCAGCTCCACACCGAATAGGGAAAATTAAAGGAGAACTGTCACAGTGAAACAGGAGAGGGAAGTTTGAGGCACACTACCGTCTGAAATAGTGGCTCCCAACCACTTTTGTTCAACGCACCCCTACAGCCTTATCAGATAGGCTCAGGTACCCCGCTGCTGTACCCCTTTCATATTTGGAATTATACAGCAGTATTTCACTGCAGGGCAAACATAAGGTGCGCTACCATCCATCTGTTTTTAATTTCAATATGTTCATAAGAAAACCTGAGTGAAAACACCCAAAATTGGAAAAACAGTACATGCGACTAAACAATGGAACCAGTTTTAGCAAATAAATGATGACACTACATCATTGTATAGGGCACTGTAGGTTCTCGTCATCGTCTCTGGATAGCCTTTCACTCGTATGCAAACAGGACTGTTAGCAGAACTCCTCTAAGAGCACATAGCTGTAATACTAGTTGTTCAAAAATCTCTATCTCCATTGTCCACTTTGCTCTCTGTTAATACAAACCCATTGATTTCCATCCTTTGAGGTTTAACTGGAGCTCTTTTTAATTACGTGATCTCACTGGGCCCTCTACTTAGGTAGTCATATATTGGCACCTGAGTGGAGAATTAATTACAAATGCTGCCTATTTCAATGAAGCAACTCCCAGTATAGTAGTAGTGAATGAAAAAGTGCATAAATTAGCATTTTCTTTTGTGAATTTTATGTAAATTGGGTTAAGATTTGTGTTAGATTTTGATGGGAACCTTACTCGTGTGGCTGTGGTGGTAGTTTGCATTTGTTTTATCACTTGGAGTAGCAGGAGCTGGATGTTTCAACCATTTATCCATTACTTATAGCTTTCATTTCGACTTAATTCTGCTTGCTAACTAGTTTTCAAGTACTCTCAATTGGGACGTAATTGAAACTGAGGCATGTTCTCTGAAAGTCGACCTGGTGGAGAATGTAACGCCAGCCAGATTAGGTTTTCTTTAAACATAATGAGGAAATGTTAATAACTGTTTCTTGCAAGTCACAAAAATGTTGACACTTAACGCTTTAGGACAATATTTACTGACTATGCATTTCATTTGTCTTCTGATAAAACATCCGATCTTTGAATTCAATACTGCAACTACAGCAATATTAAACTTTTTATGGTTATGTTTAGGCACTGGCAGCCGGTATGTTGTACTCAAGATTGGTCTCAAGACCACTTGGAATCAGCCCTATTTTGACTTGTCTCTGTCTCAGGCAAGAGGACTTGAGATTTCATTTAGTAAAGACCAGTAAAGACCACAACTGCGGGGATATCTCTAAACCACATATAATATTCACCTCTGCAGTGTCTTTTGATTATTTTATCAACACATTACTCATGGTATACATATACAGTATACATAGCAATAAAATAGGTGAATGAAGAGGAATCTTCTTTTGTTTTCTGTAGGTGTTTTATGGGAATGTGGCTCTTTCAGATCAGTTTGAGGAATGTCTATGGTTTGCCTGTTCCACATTTTATTGCCATAACCTGGAAATCCAGATGCCCCGCCCCTAGCAAATTCGAATTTGCATCTGGCCCCAATGAGCTGAGCCCGGTGAATCGCCATCGGACCAATCAGATCATTGTATCTGACAGAGGCGGGCTCTGGGCGGGCGTAACATGATGAGGACAGCGCTGCGCCATAGGAGTCTAAAAGTAAACAGCCAAGATGGCAGCTGCTGAAGGACCGCGTCCATTCAGTTTAGCTTTAGAAGAAACACTAAGCCAACTACACTTATCTTTTTCCTTGCGAGAGGAACGGAAGGCTGCCCTAGAAGCCTTCGCTTCCAGGAAGGATGTTTTTGCCATTTTGCCAACGGGATACAGCAAAAGCATAATATATCAGTTAGTCCCACTGGTTGGCAAACAAATGGGGCTTCGTCACCTTGTTTTTTTCTCTGATTAGCTATCGTGCTATCCAGTTGCATGCGGCTGCATTTAATTTGCCGCCCCTTGGGTAGGAAGGGTGTATCGATGAGGGCCAGACTCAAAATCTTTCTAGATTTGAGTCTGGATTTCCAGGCTATTATTGCCATGCAGTGTAGTACATACACTGCTCTACTCCTGGTATTAACAAGGTCTCAACCCCTCAGAGTCTTGGTCTTGTCTCAGTCTCAGTACACTCTGGTCTTGGCCATGACTTGGTCTCGGTTAAGGTGGTCTTGACTACACCACAGCTGGCAGCACTTAGTTAAGGTTAGTGGAAGATGGTGGTCTTGGTTTAGCACAGACAAAGTCTGCAGTGACTTTCCCTTAAACTATGATCTTTCCCTATCCTTAACCAAAGTGTGTTTGTTGTAAAATCCTGGAAGCAAAGCCCTGGTGCCAGAGTGCTGGACTTTGTATGCCTGCCATCCACCCAGCCCACCTTTCTACTGTATGATTCCAGTGCAGCAGATAAACGTAGCACTTCATTCATTCAAAGAAATGTTGCTTGTGCACATAATCAAGGCAGCAATTACATTTGTCAGCAAATGTATTTTGGAAAACAGTTTATGCTCCCACTCTCTGCTTTAATATACAAATTTGATTTCTCAGAGACAGGGTTGAACTGGAGAGTTACTGTGTAACCATATTTTTGCGTGTCTTTTCTTTTAAATACACTGATCTGGATTTACAACATACAGTCTTGCTGTTATTCATTGGGGTGTGGAAGGGATGGTGGCTGGTGTGACACCTAGGAGAGACACCTGCCAACCTGCTGACCACTGTTTGAGACCAACAAACATCAAAACAGATTGTGTTGTGGGGAGTCATTGCTTTGTTTCTATTGGCTTTTTGGTCCTCAAACATGGGGGTTTTGTACCAAACCATCACTGTTTTTCGAGCGGGGGCTGTGCCACGAAAAGGGATTGTTTTATAATAAGAAAGTGGTGCGTTTCCTTCGGGGACTGTGCCACAAAACTTGGTATGTGAAGCCAAAACATGATATTTTCCCAACCATAACTAAAATGGTTTCGTGCCTGAACCCAACCATATGGTATGAAATGCAGGTATGGATGGATGGCACAAATGCCCTGCTTTTGACAATCACTGCAATCAGAAAATATAATGACACAATTATTGGATGTACTATAGATTTTTTTTATACCCATGTCATCAAGAAATTGTTTCTAAGTTTGTTTATCCTTCAGGAAAAAAAAAAAAAAGGGGGGGATTCATTTTGATGGTAATTGCCATGTCATTGGCTCGCATGACTGGTATAAAAACCACTATTTTAATAGGTCTTTTATGGCATTCAGTGCCGCACTGTCAGCAGGTCTCTCATTTGAGTGTTCACCTGAACACAAACAAAAATTAGTTTGTGCAAATGCTGGGTCTCTTCTCCTGTAGAAGGACTGAATTCATTATAGGAAAGATAGGGTTTTAATAGAAAATCATAATACAAGTGTCGAGGGCACAGGGAGTTAGCTGAGGTTAATTTCATTCTCTCCTCGCTCTCTGGCAGCAAAACGCTATCTCCGCTTGCACATTTAAAAGGAGGAGTAATTGAATCATTTGTGTAGCAAAGGCATTTGAAGGCCACAAATTTTAAAACCAAAGAGCATAAAGTAGGAACTTCTCAGTAACACAGGATTTCAATAAGATGCATTTTAATGGGATGACAGTGGTAAATTGAGCTCAAGTAACTATGATTAGTTTTTATTGTAAGAGAATGCAGGTTTTCATATGACATACAAGCAACGTGTAAAGTGATATTTCACCTTAGTCGTGATTAAAATAGTCTTAGGTTACAGAATCACAACAGCATGTCACATATTCATCTCAACTGGACCTGACAGAGTAACACAAAGAATATTCCTGGGTTAAATAGGCACTCAGGCAATGGAGTAGTACATCTGAGATAACCTCAGATGATAAGAGAAAGTCTCTCTCTTGGGCCTTTTGCAGTCAGGATCGACCTGAAAGGCACTGCAGTAGAGTTCAAAGCTGATCATTCTAGTCTCGCTGCTGCTCATCATTTTTTAGAGACCTTGATAACTGAACAGATATAATAAATGTCAATTTCACACTCCCTGCCTTTGTCTAACTCCACATTTTAAACCTGTGATGTGATCCTTTTGCAATCACATTTAAGGTGGTTCACTTAAAACAAAAAGACTGGAAAATACCTCTCTAAGTTGTTTCATACATGCACATTGCACTGTAAAGATATAATGGAGTGATGGCATCCTGAGCACAGAATGTTACGCTACCTCTGTGTGTATAATCCAGGTTTCTCGGTGGTTTGTTTTGAAAAGCTGGCCGGGTGTGCATGCTAGTGCACCGTGCTTATACAGCGTTCATCACTGATATCTGCAGGGAGCCAGATGCACAGCGCCCACCCTGAGGTTCCCCCCCTAGTTAACATCTTTAACTCTGTCAGCACTGTTGCCATTGTTTAGTGCTGTTTATGGAGTTAGCACCATTAGCCGCTAGCCGCTGACTCAGCCACCTCCATGTTGAGAGCCGTGTTCAGACAACTTCTAGACCCTTTTACTGTTAGTAAACAGTATGACGTTGGTGGGCGGGGCTTAGCTGGAGGCAAAACTTTTCTCCACAGACATTAGCTCGCGCTAGCTAGCAAGTTGTTGGCTTGTTTTAGACAATGGAGGAAGATGATCTAGTGGTGCATTCAGAAATATTAATTTTGCACTCTGGCACAAACTTGTACCCTTTGGTTATCCAGAGCTCCGCACTCTCAGAGTGGCAGGGTGCACTCTGGGTACTCTGATCTGGGGAGACGGAGCAGCAGAGCACCAAGCAGAATGAATATGTTATTAACTTAACCATTTGTTAATTCATGTAGAAATATGATGCTCCGTTAACCAACAGGGCTCTCATTTCAGTGTAGAGCGTCAGACTGAATTTACGAACACACCATGTCAGGTCACACTCTCTGGCACCGTGACTGTCACTTGAAAAAGTAAACACTGACTAATGGGACCAGACTGGCCGACCAATACGCTCTCACTCAGTGGATGGATGATTTGACAGGACTGATGAAGGTGAGATGGCTGACTTTGAGGCTGATTATTATGCCAATTGAATATTTTCCTCCAGTTTGTTATGCTATCTTCCAAAGTGTTACCTAATGTGCTAAAAAGTTAGCGTTACAGAAAAATCCAGCATTTCTCTCAATACCTCCCCAATGTCTGACATGATAACCCTTAATACACATAACGTTATTCATCCCTACAACAGTCAATACTTTTTCCCTAACCTGATTAGAAGTGTACGCTGCACATCGGAGCATTTTTGGTGATCATCATTTTGTCTTATCACATTTAACCATAGCTGTGTTAATTTTTGAGCCATGATTCCTTCTATTCTGGCACCCATTAACACAACAAGACAACATTTTAAGACTTCTATGTAGCCTACAGCCCTGTGTTAGAGAGTCGTGTTTTGCCTCCAGCTAACAAACTGACGTCATTGTGATGTTGGCCCTAAAAGGGTCTATAGGCTCTGAATTTTGCATGGACCGCCTTAACGGGGATGCATTTTGTAAAACAGCTCAACTGCCTTCTTGCTAAGCATGTTGTATGTTTAAACACAAAAAAACAAAATTTGTAGAAAAAAATAGTTTGATGAGTTGTGGTGGAGCTGTTAAGCTAAAGTAGCCAATTAGCCTGCTAGCAGTAGCCACATACTCAAAAATAAGTGGTTCAGGCTGCGTATTTCTGTCTGAGGGTAGTAACTAAGCCCAGCTGAAACCCGACAGACATTCTGTTTTATGTGAGCCCAGCCTGTGCCCAACACGTTATGTTAGGAAAACACTGCTTCTCTGCTGCTGCTGACAGACGCAGGCAACCCTCATTAAACCACCACATCCCTTTCCTTGTGTCACTTTGACAGAAAAATCAAAAAGGTTGGTTAGGATATTAACTGAGAAGGGAATCATGAAGCATCATGTCAAGTGGGCAGAACCCGACTTGAACAAAAACATTTTTTATTTGCAAATATGTGTCCGGGCCGGGCCGTCAGGTCCTGTCAGGCTCGGGTTGGGGCCCCACACTGCAAAAATGCATTACTTAGTAACATGTAACGTGTAATTGATTACAATGCAGTAATGAGTAGATAATGTAAGGGATTTGATATTATGACATTACAGTGAATAATTACAGTTACTAATCTCTGTAACCCTCAATTACTGTGGCATTTTACTGTGACAAATTGCTCAATGTAAGAGGAATTACATTAAGTACTTTGTAACAAGTAATGACAGTATTGTTCATATGCACCATAAAGGCATCTTCTCATTTACCTCTGGGCAAGAAAGTGAATTACCTTCTGAACTGTTTCTTGAGCTACTGTCCGTTCTTTCAGCACAGTCAGCTTCTGCCCCGCTGTTTCACTGCCTGACAATATTGCAGCCAACAAAGCAGACAGTATTTATTCACTAAGTTTTCCTGAGAGCACTCGTCTTAGTCGGTGAACAAGTAGCCTATGTCTCAACCTCAGCAGTATGAGGCAACAGTGAAACCGCTGAAGTGTGATTCATCTGTAAAAGGACACGCAAGACAGCAAGGTTAATGAGACAGACTATGAACCATTTGTTGCAGTTTTCTTCTGTCAAGAAACAGTCTACCGAAAATCTGTGAGATCAGAGGAAAAGCTCAAGTTCAGAAAGTGAAAACAAAGAGGGCACTGTACAAAATAATGATGTGGAGAAAAAAAGACCTCAGTTTCAATTTACCTACAAAATACAACAGAGGCGTATGAAGTACTAACCACATACTTCATTACACCTGACAAAGTGAACTGAAACGGCACCGAGCTCTCAGTGCGAGCTTGCTTGATTCCTCCATTCGTGTGTGTGTGATAATAATTAGCGATGAAACAAACCATGTCAAAAAGCCTGAAAAGTAGTGAAGAGGAAGATAACACATGTTCCAAAGAATCTGTGAAGTTATTTGGAAAAAGTAATTGATGACTAAATTTGAGTGGGAGAGGAATAATAAGTCGCAGGAGCATGAGGAGGAAGAGTGCTGCTTTGCAGGTACACTGTTAAGTTGGCATAGTCAACACATTGCATTTTCAAAAGAAAATATTACAGTTTCTGGCTCATGCTGGCTTTTTGCCCTTTTGATTGGAAGTAAACGTGATTGTTTACCTCGAATCATGCCCTAAGGTATTAGGATATTACAGAAAAGTTAGGTCACCATTTCATCCCCTTTTCAACATCACGTCGAGCAAGTAAACAAACCTCCTCTCTGCCTGGCATTCCTCTGCAGATCTAAATTCAGCCGTTTTGGAGGGAATGCCGACAAATATCCATCATGATTGAATGGTGTTACGTATACACAAAAAAAAAAAAAAGCGAGCGCCTCCATTTCCAGCCGCAGCATCTTCCTGTCAGCTGTTGCTGCTTGCACTCACTTTTGCACAATCTCGAAAGTGTTTTGACAGTTCCGGAGAATGTGCCAACGGATAGCAGACGGGGATGGGATGGTGTCATATACTCAACAAGCTGACACTGAGGACTCATCAAAGTGTCACAGCTTCACAACCGCTGTGTGACAAAGCGACACCAGCTCGTGACAGTGTGTCAGACTTGACACATTCGCTTTGCAAAAACGGGCCATGGGGCGGAAGGTTAAACGACCCTGTGACCACCCCCCCACCCCCACCCCCTTTTTTTTTTTATTTATTTTTTTTTTTTATTGGAAACAGTTCCTGGATAATTGTGGGTTTAGGATACAGCACCTTGCCCATAAAAAACACCCCACTGCAGCATTCCAGCATGTCAAACTGACATGAGTGCACTGCGGTATTTTATTGGTGATGATGAATGCTATTTTACTGCATTCTTTACGTATGTGCTGTGCTAATGGCTAGGCTAGAGGTTTTCAAACTTTGTGGCACATCTACCCAGGGGGCCACGGGAGAGTTGAAGGGGACGCAGGATAGACATGAGGCGAAGATACTGAGTGAGGTGAAAGGGACGTGTGCATACCAGTGTCTCATTTGGCCTGCTTATCAACACAGTCAACTGTTGCAGCAGTAGCAGCAGTGGCTGTGACACGCAGCTCACTGAGGCAATTAAAATGCTCTATATCCATTCTAGCACCCGATTGCCACCATTTGTGTCAAAAATCGCATTCTGAATCACAACTCAGTCAAATCTGAACATGCAGGCATGATACACATATTTTTATATCACTGTGTGTGTCCTACACTTTATACAGAGTCCCTAAAGCCTTGAATGGTGATTTTTTTTTGTGCCCAGGTTAATTTTATTGAGGGAACAATTAATTGTCTTGTGCAGTTATGATAGTTGTAGAAGTATCAAGTTATCATATCTTGTGTGCACAAGTTATCTTTTTGTTAGTTCAAGATAATAGACTAACTTGGTCCCATAAGATACTGAACTTGTTCCCCCAAGGTGATTAACTTGTTCCCACAAGACAATAACTTGTTCCCACAACACAATTAACTTGGGTACACAACATGACAAGTTGTTCCCACAACATAATTATCTTGTTACCACAAGATAATTATGTTGTGCATACAACACAATGACTTGTTCCCACAAGGTAATTAACTTGTTACCACAAGATAGTAACGTGCACTCAACATAATAACTTGTTCCCACAAGATGATTAACTTGATCTCACAAGGTAATTAACTTGTTCCTACAAGATAATAACCTGTTCCCACAACATAATTAACTTGTTCTTACAAGATAATTAACTTGTTCCCACAACATAATAATTTGTTCCCAGAAGGTAACTTAAAAAATATAAAATCACCTTTATATTTCACCTTTCAGGGCTTCATAATTTTATGATGTTATATTACCTGCAATGTCCATTGTGAACAAACTCCAGTGATAGCTGTCTGTACTGTCATGGGTACCTTGCAAACATGAACTGCTAAAAGCTAATTTGGCATACTTCTGGTGGTGCAAACTTTCTAAAGTGTAAACAAATACAGGCTGGAAAAAAACAGGGATCAAAAAGCTCAAAAGACTCACTATCTATCTTTGTATAGAGATGGCTGCAAAAGCCCACAGCAACATTATAACCCTGTTACCCATGCAAAGAACATTTCAGGCACGTTTAAATTTGAGCCTGTTTAATGAATTAGAACACTAAGAGCTTGTACTGTGGGCTGCAGTAGATGGTGCAGGGGGCGGGGGTGGGGGACTGAAGGCTTCTTTATGATATCAATACCATCATCTAAAGTGCTTTCAGCGCCTTATGTGAATACATTACTCGCAGGCATATCAATTGTGGTGGAATGGAATGAGAAAATTGTGGTGCTATTCTTGTGCATTTGCTGCCAGCTGTATGCAGGCACAATCCCCTAATTGGTTATCCTAGCCCTTGCTCTGCAAAGGCAGATGTGAGAAAACACCAAACTCAACAACTGGCTGCTGCGACTGGCAAGCAATTAGGGATTGAAAACTGATTTTAAGGTGCACCTTCCAGTAAAATGAAATGCATATTAAGATCAAAATCTGTGTGGGAAAAAATCCTAAAAAGTGAGAGGCATGCAGAAATATGTTTTTAATCTTGATGAGAAGGAACAAATCTGACCATGCACTGTGCTCATCGGTTTGGTATGACATTACAGGATTGGTTTCTTAGATACATCCCAATCTAGACATTCAGGGGAACGTGGGCATTCAGTAGCAGCAGCAAGCTAATTACTACCTTGTGTTGAGGAAATATGATCATTTAGTAATGTCTCAACTTCGCCACTCTGCAACATTCTGATGAATGTAAAACTATTGCTCGGTCTGAGGGTTTGGGAGTGCCCAGGTCTCTGTGGTAACTGGGAGAATGCTAAATCCTGCATTTGAAGGAGAGGCCATGGTCCAGCTGCAGTTTGTGAGTGGCACAAGACTGCCCTCCAATGGGAGATTGATGAGCTGCTGCTAAAGAAATCAGACCACACTACCACAGATATATGTCTTTTTAAAGGACCAGTATTGTTCCAGTAAAATAGATTTGCTGTAGAGTGGCTCCATTTTCAGACTCACCTTATTCTATAAAGAAGAAAGCTATCATATGAAAACACATTACAGTGGGCGAGATGGAAATGGACTATTTTGCTCTGAGCACTGAGTACTGCCTCCCCAGTGAGCTCTACCAGTCAAATGCTTTAGGGCATATATATGGTTGAGATTATGGGTTACATTTTCTCATGCATATATTGACGATATACCTTTCGGGTACAAAATAAAATGCATTCAAAATCAATGTATACATGAGTCTAACAACATCACACCACAGGGCCCTCTTGGCCATACAAACAACATGTTATTTTTCTATGAACAGCACTGTGCAGCTTGAACACACAAGTATCATCAACAGCAAAATAAGACATGTCTAAAGCAGATAACACAGAGATGTACGGTATTATCACATCATAAAGCCACAATCTGCTGAGGAGAGGCCGTGCAGTTCAGCTCTTAGAGCCGAATGAGACTCGGCAGTAACATCAGAAATTATTCTCACAAACAGCAGAGAGGCCTCACACACCTCACTAAAGATAGAACTTCCTCAGTGAACACAGAAGTCGCCGCTGGAGGAAACACCATGAGCATTTGATCATTTGTTAGCTAAATCCGGCATGCGCCTGTTGGACTGATCACGTAACATGTCGCCTAGTTAAACAGTGATTGATTAAGGTAGATGCAACCCTTTTTATAGACTGTTTCAAACTTGACAACATAAACATTCTTAATGGGTCCAAGTGTATTTCCGGATTGATTTTTTTTTTATGTTGTTGTTGACAGGAAGTAAACAGGGGCTGAACTTGTGTTTCCTAGAATAATGAAGGCATGACCCGCAACACTTTGCCTTGCTCTGCCCCTGATTGGCTTACTCTAACATTCTTACCCTAGAGGCCTAAGTTTTTTGATCCATCATCCAAAAAAAACGTTACTCAAAGAGACCTTGCACACTGATTCCAATGCGTTTTCTTGTTCTATTTGTTGTGAAAATCCACAATACCGGACAAAATGAAAAGACATATTTTCCCCTTTGCCTCTCTCCACTGGAGTTACCTATCTGCATTCACTACTACCTGCCTGTATTTCATTTGGCACTGCACCTGCATGAGGGGGCAGAGCTGTCCTCCCTGTCTGTCCTCCACATTCTGTGTGCAGTCCACATCCTCCTCCTCTTTGTCATCCACCTGAATATTGCTATCTGACCTGTTGAAAGTGAGTTGTCTGAGTTACGAAATGATTCTGCGCGCCCCATTCCTCTGTCTTGTCGCGGCTGTATCCCACCACATTTTCTTCACTGAGTCTTGGTCAGCAGAGTGTGCAAATGTGATTGACACAAAGTATAGGCATTTTAATTTTTAGAAGTGTGAAAATTTGCCTGTATGCAAAGGCCTTTGCCCCAACCATCTCACTACTCTTGCCTTAACCTAATTAATAAAGTCAACAAAGGCATCGAGTACTAGCCAATCAGAGGGAGAGTAGGGCGGGTCATGCCTCTGCCATCCCAGGAAACGCAAATTTGCAATTATGTTGCTCTAGCAATAGCAATGATGCTAATCGTATCCCATAATGACATCACCTTCAATTTTATTGCATTGCTGTGCATTGCCTTGGCTTGCGTACCACTTTTCCACACCCCTCATACTTCCTCACACTCGGTCAGCAACCATGACCAGTTGAATACAGTGTTACCCCCGAGGAGCTCTGCCCTCCAGTGGCTGCAGACACACCAGCAGCCTCTTCTCTGCTGCAGATGCTGATTTATCTTCTTCCATACATTTTCCATTCAACAGTTTATCACGACTTTTTCATGTGAATTTTATTTTTATTTTGTAATAGATGCAATACTTAAGATGCAAAGTACACCAAAAGAACCCCCAAGTTCAAATACCTCAGAATTGTAGTTGAGTGCAATACTTGAATAAATCTATTTAGTTAATTAATACCTGACATGAATCAATGATGAGGCAAAGTTGACTTTCATACAGCCTTGTTTTTCGATGAGCTGCAGCACGCTCAACTCACACTTTCTGATGAACTCTTGTAAGTTTAATTTGTAACTCCTAATTATACTTTTGGCTTCTTCCCAAACAAAAAATGAACCAGCGGTTGGATGAATTCCAAGTCGATGAGACTGCATCAATTCTTGCTTTATTCTACATTTTTTAGTCATATCACCCAAGAGAAACTATCCATTGATTGATTTAGACTGAAACTCTGACGCCGTGCAGCCGATTCTCTCATCTCTGGGGTGCGGTGAAATGGCTTTAACAGTGGCATGTGCAGCATGGGACCCTTTGTACCTGTCACATCCCATATGTCTGGCAATTCATCTTTCTGTTGATACGATCATCTCGTCTCATAATTCATTATTTGTCTCCACAGATATACAGTATCTCTTACGTGATTACAATAAATAGGATTCTGAGAAACCATATAACGATATTACTTTAGACTGAGTATCTCATTTCCACTATTCATGTGATTTGTTAAAAACAGACAAATGAGCGCCCCTGAAGGACCATCCGAGCTTATTGTGTAAAAATTAAACATATTCCTCATTCTGTTCACAAACTCAAAACTCGGCTGGAGAGATTAAATTTCTTGCTAAATGAATGACTTTGCACGTAGGAAGGTAATTAATCATTTGTTGGGTCCTTTCTCTCTGGCCCCTCTTAGAAACCCCTGCTCAAAAAAACATCTTGACATTTTTGTAATTACACCTATTCTCCGCGGCGCAAAGCTACTCAGCAGCTGTTGACAAACTGAGGGGTCACATTGCTGCAGCACAAATATAACAAGGGGTGCAGCATTTGAATAATATCCCATTTAATCTCACTGGTCACAATGGGGACCATTATACATGTTTCTGTTTTTCAGGCTACAGATTTACTTTCTAAGAGTTTCTGATTTTTATTGATAACACATGATCAGCTTGTGCTGAAGCAATTTGAGCAGTGTGTATTTAAAAAAGTTATATAAGCACAACTGTTGAAAAATGATAGGGGAGACCAGGTATGGTTGTAACAGCACCACTGTCACAAAGAAGGAATTATAATTATGTAGTACATATATTGTATGACCACTTCCTTCCTGGCCTACCCCAGCTGATGTTGAGTGAGAGGCGGGATACACCCTGGACAGGTCGCCAGACTATTGCAGGGCTGACACATAGAGACAGACAATCATTCACACAACTACGGCCAATTTGTAGTCACCAATTAACCTGCATGTCTTTGGATTGTGGGAGGAAGCCGGAGTACCTGGAGAAAACCTACGCTGACTGAGGGAGAACATGCAAACTCCACCCAGGGGGGCCCCCCCCCCACCCCAGGTTCAAACCAGGAATCCTCCTGCTGTGAGGCCGCAATGCTCACCACTACACCACCATACATAGGAGTCTAAACATTACAATGCATTACTGAAGATTAGAGCAGTGGTTTCTAGCTTGTGGTCCCTTATTAAAAAAAAAAAAAAAAAAAAAAAAAAAAAAAGCAGTGTCTTGGGGCCACATTTTAGGTGCCTGGTTTTGCATTTCCACTGGAGAAACATTCCCCTCTGAAGAGAGTCATACACAGTGTGTAGATTAAAGACATGTTGAAAAGTCAATAATATACAAACCTCTACACAATCTATATAAAAAACTGACTTCATAAATTATAATGTGATATGGTGTGTGTAATTATACATGTTAAGGTATAACAAGCTGAGTTTACATGCGTGGTATGTGAGCCTGTACTTAAGCACAGCAGTGCTGACATCAGCATGCTAACATGCTGATGCTGACAGTGCTTAGCAGGTATGATGTTCACCATCTTAGCTCAGCATGTTACAATGCTCATATTTGCTAATTAGCACTAATAACAGCTGAGGCTGATGGGAATATCCTTCATTTTTTTTTTATTTTTGGTATCTGATCATCAATCGAAGTATTGGACAATTTGGAATTTTGGCCTCACAATGGCACTAAAGGAAAAGTGAAGGGATCCCTGAAGTTGTTACAAGTCATACTGAGTGAAATCCATCCAATAGTTGTTGAGACATTTTACTCAAAACCACAAATGCGAAACCTGCTGATGGCACTGGAGGAAAACTCAAGTGGTCACATAGGTCAGTAGGATTCATCCTGCACAGCCATCATCGTGTGTAAAATGTTGTACCAATCCATGTTAGATGTTGAGATATTTAAGTTTGGACCAAACTGGTGGAGCTTTTTTTTACATTTTAATTTTTAAATTCTATGGCCTGGCACCTTCCCTATAAATTTTGCTGAACCTAAACAGCAGTGGCTTGTCTTAAGTTTTCCTAGCTGGACTAGTCAGGGATTCCAAATCCAGACAACAAAAAGCCTCAGAGGTAAATAGAGAATTTAATAGTGTGTGCTTGCTTTTAATGCTATGAAGTTAAAGTACCAAATGACTATAAACAGGCCACTGCAGAGTAGCCACCTTGTAAAACACATCAATCAAACCTCATTTAGAGCTATTAGTAATGTTTATAGACTAATTAAGACTTAATAGGCTGTGTTACCTACATTTGAAGGGTCAAATATGTTTTGCAGCTCCAGACAGATTTTTTATTTATTTGTTTTGGCCAAAAATGTTTCTTTTGAGTGTAAAGCTTGTTGACCTAAGGTTCTAAGGTAACGATAAACAACAATGCTATTTGCAGGTGATTATATATTAAAGAAAACACACTTATTATATTCCATTTCTGTCAATATATACCCTTAAACTCTACACACTGGACCTTTAAAGCACCTTTGTTCACTCACTTTTCAAGAAGTATGTTGCACATGTTCCCTCTATCAAGGAGTATAATTTATGCAGGTACATATACGAAAAACAAATGGATTCAAATGGTTAAGTGAGTATTTTTGTTTGCCTTTGAGGCTCAGTACAAGGCGTCTATTGCTGCCACATCTGGCACATGGTGTAGTTTTGTGCAGCGACTGCAGTTAGGCATGAGGATGTTGTTGATGCTGTATTTCTACTGCAACTGTTTCAGAATGTCAGAGCAGAAAATAATTCAGGACTCCTTTTAGGTCCAGAGGACATTGCTTACAGTTATAAGCATCAACAATCATAACTCTTGAGGACTGATTTTGTTTTCCAGCTGCTCCAAAGCCCACCTGGGTCACACAGCATCACAAATCAGACACATTTCTTAAGGTGCGGCACAAAAACCGTGAATCAACAATCAATGCAGCTAAGTGAATACCAATACGTGACCCCGTCAGCACTTCCCAGTGGTACAGACAATTACCTGCCTCATTGTGAAAATGAAAGAGGCCCGCACAAAAGAAAATCACATGTATTCAAACAGGCCTGCTCATTCAGCATGCAGAGTTATGCATGCCGTAATTAATTTGCCATTAAGACTGGATTGATGTCGCCTTCATGATGCAGACAACCAAGCCATAATTGCCTCTGGTGTTGCATTCACAGCTTTGCCTCATTACTGAAACAGATGCTAATTTAGCAGAGCGGCTTCAGGTTGACAGGTGTGTGAAGAGTGTGTGTCGTTCCGCCGTATTGGGCTACACGTAAAGTGTGCTGCAGAAGGGAAATGAGGAGTTGAAAATACATCATAATATGCAACAGCATGTTCATGAAGGGGAAAAAAATATTTTCCTTTTTGGTGGAGCGTCTTATAATCGTAATGAATGGCATAGGCGGTAATTGGTATGTGAGGAGAAACAGACTTAATAGCTTGGCAAAACAAACCACTCTGCTGAATTATTAAGCTGTTTAACTAAATTATTTGCTTTTGGACCACTTAGTTTTTCCTGTTCTTCAATTCATTAGGCTAATTGTAACCCTCATATATTTCCTAAAAACAATTAATAGCTCAAAGGGACAAAACAAATACTTCAAAAGATATTTATTCTTTTGACAATAAACCCCGTTATATATTTAATGGCAACATCTTCAGCTATTTCAAGAGAAACTATACACACTCATACAAACAAACATGAAAAACTACTTTTCTTTTTCCATATCAGGTCAGTTCATTGATGACATCAATGTCCCAGTCAGTCTGTGCAGTGGCCATGATCTCATCAGCTGTGGATGAGTCCTACACTGTACAGCTGGTGTTTCGCCACCTCATTTTTCTGTCAACTGTCACTAACGTGGAAGACTCGCTGGTTGGTAAGAGTCCGCTTCTCAAAGCGTCTTGCCTCCACAAATCTGGCCTCACATCTTCTTCGCCGCTTCTTAGGTCTTTGGTTGAAGACGGGCGAGGTGCCCATCAAGGAGTCGGGCGAATGCGAAGCGTAGCTGCCCTCTGACGCCGCGCCTCCGGGAGACGGCGCCATGGCTCCTCCTGACTCGCTCATGGTGGACATTGGCCCCCCCTCCTCGAACACATCTCCACCCAAGACGCCGTGGTGATGGTGGTGGTGATGATGGTGATGGCCAGCGCTCTGGCCCTCCTCGCCATCCTGTGGCTCCATTTTTACTTGCGGCCACAGCGGGGAGTTGTTGGCCCCGCCCCCACCTTAAGAGAGAGAGAAAATCAATACAATCCACTGCATTAAAAGAGTAACCTGAATATAAAGCCCAGTGTGAATGTTGCCATCTGTATTATTGTGTGGCTCTCAGAATTACAGCCATAACTTTACTAAAATAACAATGAAAGGATAAAAATTGAACACATATCCTGATCACGTACAGTACAGTTGTTTAGTATAGCTTCACTTCTTTTAGTGGGACATATCCTACTCTGAACTATCAAAACGTAACACCCTGTATTATCTACAGCAGGACGCCTTGTGTCAAATATAAATCCAGCTTCAGACTCAGTTTTATGGTAGTAATTTACCTAACTGCAGTACCTGCATCTCTACACATGACACAGGTCATATTTAATGCAGGCTCAACAATAAAGATTGCTTGGGGCAATTACAAAGATTTAGTGTGTCCCTGTACACACACAGTATGTTGAATGCGGTACACCAAATTTCAGGACGTTCTCCTGCATCCGGTCGCATTTTGTGGGTTTTTTGGGGTTTTTTTTAAAGTCAGCATGCTTTTCTGGCAATTTCGAGCTACAATCCTTCACACAGTGGAAGACATGTCATATTGAAAGAGCTGCAAACAGATGACAGCTGTCAGAAGCGGCAATGACGGATGACAGAGCATTCAAGTGACTGATGACCAGTCGAATAGACAGTAATAATAGGAATGTGAATTGTTTAACTGAACAAAATAGTCAAAAAGGACATAACTATGAATATAAACATGACAGAAATGCATGGCCTATGTACTTTTACTGCTGTGAATATAACATGTTAGAATCTACAATGCTTGCAGTTATGACTTGACAGTTAAAACTACATACATTACAAAGTAACAACAACAGGGCAGATGGTGTTTTGTTTTTTCCCACTGTTATGGATATATGAGCAACAAAGTCAAAGTTCAAGGCGCAATGTTCCAACAACGTCGTAGGTCCAGTACATTCTTTGTCAGGGCAGCAGGATGAGCTGATTGTAAAAGAAGAAGTATGCATTTCGGAACACAGGGAAAGTTTGTGAGCTGAAGTGCAAGCGAGCACTTCAAATATCCTCATACAGGACTTTAGTTGGGTGACAGTGAAGAACGTGGGTGAAACTCCACATACGTTGTGCTGTTTGCCACAAGTTTGACAGCAAGGTGGTTAAACAAGGTCGTTTTTGACATCTGACAATTAAGGCTCTAATGTGTAGGATTTAGTGGCATCTGGCAGGCGTGAATGGTGCTATCTAGAGCCATTGTTTGGGTTGTCCTTTCTGGGCTACTGTGGAAGAACATGGAGGACACCGTGGAAGAGGATCTGCTCCGTATGGAGATATAAACGACTTTTTATAAGGTAACGAAAACACAATGATTCCTATTTTCAGGTGATTATAGACTAATGGAAGAGAGCTTACTAAGCAACTGTCCAGTTACATATCAAGAAGACTGCAAGCTGCCCGTTAAATTAGACACACTTCACAATACAACAATACAAGCAGCACCTTCACTTCACATCAGTGCACAGTAAAGATAGAGGGATGAATGCAGACTATGCTTTTGAACAGGAACTCTGATCTCACCTGAGGGGTGTGGTGAATGGTCACCGTCCAGGCCTGCAGCCAGCCTCTCGCCATGGGCCCCGAGGACGCCCATGGGCAGAGCTTGGTCCCCTGAGGCCAGGTCGGCCTCGGGCTCCTCACTAACAGGGAAAGAGATGTCACTCATGGGCTCCTCCTTGATCCTCGGGGGCTTGGAGTCCTCCAGAGCCTTCTCTGGGTTCACCAGTCGCTCATATTCCTCCGACAGATCCTTACTCACCTGGAAAAAGAAAATCTTTAGTAGTCCAATTTTACTGCTGGAAGTTTGTAGATAAATAAATGTAAGATCTGAGCCTAGATTATCTCGTATCTTAGTTCAATGGCAACCACATTATTCTTTTCTAGGATCACATCTAACGTGTCATGTCAGGTCAGATGTGGAAAAATCTGTATGAATAATAACCAGCACATAATTAATTATCACAGACACAAAGGATCAGCTCTACTTTCTGCTGTCTACAGACTCCTCAGTTGTATATCTTCAGAAGTCATGTTGGCAACTGAAGACAGTGAATCTCTCAGTTTGGTTTCTGTCTCACTTTGAAGCAGCTTGCACACAAGTTGCCATACGGTCCATTGTTCTCACTCGCACAAAGTTCTTTATGCTTTCGGAGATGATTCAGCGTTGTTGTGCTGAAGCCATGGGAGCGTGCAAATGTTTTTTCAGCACTGTGCCCACTGGGATTATTTTTTCATTATTATTTAATCTGCTGACTAGTTTTCCAATGTATTGCTTCGCCTACAGAATGTTCTAATATAGTGGGAAATGATCGTAATTAAGTATGGTTTTTCAGAGCCTGTGGTGACATCTTACACTGTTTTCCCATGACATTGGTTTGAGAAGGTAGGAGACACTATGGTCACTTTTTTTTCCTCTCTCACTGACTGCTGGAGCTATTTGCCTTTCCAAACTAAGCTGCTCTGATTAATTAGTGCTATGCAAATGTAAAATGTAACTGCTCAGTCTTATTATCATTATTAAAAGACAGTTTAAATGGTCAGCTTAATCATTAATGCTATACCTGTATGTTGCTGTGTCACCGCTCATTTTTCCTGAAATTTAAGTAGCCTAGGTTTTTATCTTAGTCTGGTGTGTCCAAACCCCCAAAATATTCAGTTTACAATTATAAAAACAACTGAGAAAGCAGATCATCTTCATTGGAGAAGCTGGGAATACAGATTGTTTGATGTTTAGCTTGATAAATGAAACAAATAATTGATCATTTAAATTGCTGAGAATGATTTTTCTGTAAACAGACTGTTTAAACAATTAATCATTTCAGCACTTAACCAATGACGGAGAAAATGAAGATGCTCTGCTGCTGGTCTACACCAGAACTTCTACTTGACATACAAACTGCTTCATGATGCAAAGCAATTTTCAAAAAATATCAACCAAATTAGCTACCAGAGATAAGTTGTAAGTGTAAAACTGTGAAAATTTGAGTAACACAATTTGATTTTATGTTGTCATGTTGTCACTGCTGTTACACTGATTGTCTGCATAACAACAGTTTTGTATTACTGCCTGCTTTTTACATGTCCTACTTCACATGATGTTGCCTTATGTTTTTCAGCTCTTTATCCTGTTTAGCTGTTCATGTTTTACTTTCTCTGGCTCTAATTTAAAATGCTGTGTGTGTTTAATTGTTTCAATGGCCAATTTAACATCTGGCTGAGGGACAACAGTTTAAAATTAGGTTTTTGGTTAACACTGCCACATATACAGTGATCGATGTGTTTTGTCCCTGAGAATAAATGAATAAATAAATAATTAAATATGAGTGGGACTTACGGATAAAATCTTTTATCATGGTACATGAAATTCTTTATCATATCTTACTGACATATGATGCATTTTCTAGAAGATCAAATGATGCTTTGTTTATGACTATTTTTTAAAAGTAAGCCAAAATCATAGATGGTTTACAGAATAATTTGTCAAATAGCACAACCCTACAAACTCACTGCCAGCCTCACCTGCAGCATGTAGCTGTGATAGTCCTTGATCCGCACTTGCCAGAATCGCTGCAGGGCCAGCACGCTGCCAATGCCCACCTCATGGAATACTTGCTCCACCACGTCTGGGAAGGGACTCGCTCCAAGCCGAGCCTCCCGGTCCACCGCCACTCGCAGCATGCGGGAGAGGCGCAGGTAATGCTCATGGACCAGGTCGGTCAGAGTTTCCAGCACGCTCTCCTGGGCTGACTCAAAGCCGGCGTGAGCCAAGATGGTGGCCACTGACTGATAGAGGAGCTGTCTGCAGGAGTGCCAAGTCAGCTCTGTGACAGGCTCGCCTTTACCCCTTATGATGGAAAAAACAAGAGGAGATAAAAGAAGATTAATGATGACTGGTTGCTCAATTGACTCAGATAACATCTGCAAAATGTAGATATGTAAAAGAAGTTAATATAAAGTCTGAGTGAGTGATGAGCTTGCAATTTAGATGCTTTACCGAATATGAACACATTCAATCAAAAAGCCAGGAGTACTGCATCTCAGCAACACAATTGAAAACTTACTTATAAAAGTCACTTTCAGGGTCACTGTGGCGGAGCAGGAAGGGCTGCCGCGGGGCTTTGCTGTCCGCAGGTAGTAAGTCATCTGGCATGGCAGGTGGGGTAGGAGGACGCAAAGGCAGGTTGGTATCAGCCTCCTCCAGCCTGCTGCCACCCTCAGAGGATGCTGAGCTCTGACCCTGAGCCTGGGCCTGGGCTGCTGACAAAAGGCCACGGAGGCGGCGTGCATGCTGACACAGCTGCACTGTGTGGATGGTGAGGCTGCAGGGCTCTGAGGGGATGTCCAACATCGTGGTGGGCCGCGGACGCTGGGCTGAGGGCTGGTGCAGGGGAGGGTCCTGCATCTCCACTGAGCGAAACTCACGCTGGAGCAAGTCAAAGGAGCTGCGACTGGGAGGAGCTCCTGCAGGCCCAGGGATCTCACCCCAGTAACGCATCATGATGAGTGATCACAGACACAAGCCAGATTCAGACTTGGATTGAATCTGAAAATTTGGAAAGGTGGAGAAGGTGGAGTGACCATCGAAATCAAAATAACATCAGATTAAATAAATAAATAAAACTTTAACAATAGCATTGATTCAGATTTTTACACACCACATCCACTAGGCTTTAATCAGTTTATAACTGTCTTTGGCTTTTTAGGAATACTTAAAAAGGTAACGTTTTTAGCTGATACACAGTTGAAGATCACCCCAAACTTTGCTCAATAACTGTGAAATGTATTACTTATTGCATGGTGGCAAATGTACACAACTCACAGACAATATTGTGAGCAATGTTCCAAAGATGTATGTCTTCTGGTTATTTCGGCATAGATTTGACCAAAAAGACAATACGTTTCAAAGAAAATATTGGCTGTTTTAATCGGACTGCACTGCCTTTATGATGGAAAAAGATACTTGGAGGTAATGCAAAATTAATGGTTAAAAAAGTGTCAGAAAACGCAGTTAGGCGCACTTTAATCAATGCCGAATTTAAAAGTAATGTGCATTGATTCTTGTACGATCTGAAGTCAGTGTTTAACAGGTATATGTGTTTGCCGGATAGCAAGACAACGCAAAATGTCAGGTGTCTGACTGGAGTTTCGCACAGCATGAACATTCAAGAAAGAACGTATGAGCTTACAGTTTATTCACGGAGGAGCACGACTAAGCTAAATGCTAGCTAGCTTAGTGCGTAGCACGGATGTTTAGCTAGTTAAACTATTAATTTATAATTTGCAACAACAATAACAACTCACGTTACACAGGGGTGGATAACACATCTGCTGATATTTTAAACCAGCGGCCCTTGCATCTTTGGAGGAAGTTGCACCGGAACTAACCATTTTCGTCCTTGCTGCTAAAACCCGGTTGAACAGCTGAACAAACTATAGTTCCGCTACAAACCATTTATTTTGACTAGTATGAAATTGAAATTCTCGTTAAAATACAATTTGGTAGCCATGAAAAATATTTGAACGCCTGTCTTCCCATATAAATTATTTATTATTGGTTTTGGGGAGTTTTATAGAGGCTTTGAAAACCCGGGCAGAATAAACAGTCGCACCAAATAAACATGGCCGCCTCCCCGCCGTCAGATGTGTGTGTGAATATAACGGAAGAACAAATGGATTCTGCGATGGAAACGGGTGAGTGCTCGGCCACAGAAAACGGAGGAGAACCCGAAAAGAAAGAATTACAGAAAACTGACCCGGAAACGGAGGATACTTTTAAAAAACCGGCCCTTTTCGCGGCGCCTTCCCTCACCAGCAAACGCAGTAACGTCTCTGCTCCGTCCAGACCAGCAGCAGCAGCAGCCGAGACAAAACATGTGAAAGAAAATAGCGAAGCTGAAGTTGCGCACACTGCTAGCGAAACTAATTCTGGGCTTGTTACTGAAAGCAAGACCACAGAAAAAGGCCAAGAAGAGGACAAGCCGGTAAGAGTTGAAGACAAGAATGTGGCTCCTGTCAAAACCAAGCCAGAGGCTAAACCCAGGGTGCTCCCCGCTAAAGGACCCCCAGCTGGTAAATTCCCCCCTATCCCATACACAGAGCCGCCCTGGGGTGGCACAGCTCCAGACATCCCATATGCGCTGGAAATCCTTAAAAACGGCGCCATAGTGGACACCGTGCCCCTCACACAGAAAAGCTACATCGTGGTCGGACGTTTACCTGTGTGTGACGTCTCTCTGGAGCATCCCTCCATCTCCAGGTACCATGCTGTGCTTCAGTACCGCAGAGAGGCTGGAGAGGGAGGCTCTGTGGGAGAGGACAGAGGCTTTTACATCCATGACCTGGGCAGCACACACGGCACTGTGGTCAACAAGAACAAGATCCCCCCGAAGACCTACATCAGGCTCCGTGTGGGACATGTCTTAAAGTTTGGTGGGAGCACGAGACTTTTTATCCTGCAGGTAAATCATGACGTGGAGCCCCCTAAATACCTGCAGTCAGGATATTGACATGGATAACACTGACAGCTTCAGTAATATACATGCGAGCTATCAAGCATACATTTCCTATTTACAAATTAGGCCTATATTTAGAGCTGTTTGTTATAATTGTAATTATTTTATCATGTTTTATTTTTTGCCACATCCACAGACACAACAAACTATACAAGAACTACATAAATATGCAAAATTAATAGAGTAAAACCCACTCAGATTTAGGGATGCACAGTAATATCGGAAAGTCATCAGTATCCCCCAATATTGGCTTTAAAATGAAATATTGCAATCGGCCAAGATGCTTTTTCTTAATTTGCACAATGAATGAATATTACATACATTGTAAAGTATTGCATTTCATGTCTCCATCTGCTGGTGGGCCATCATGATAAAAGTATGCATGCTGTTAATTGGACTACAGAAGAGACTTTATGAGCACTAAAATTATATGGGGAAAACAGTGGATATGTGGATATCGGTATCATGAGTTGTTACGTATCAGCACATCAGATATCAGAAAAAATATTGAATATTGTGCATCCCTACTTAAATTGTAGTGTCTCTTATTATTCAGCCCATATTCTGCTCACCATTTATGATCATTAATAACGTCAATCTTTAGCATAATTTTGCCATTTTCCCAGCCTGCTGTCACTTCTGACATTCTGATGGGAATGTTAAAAGATTTGCAGATATTTGGTAAATGAAAACTTCGAACAACGATGCAATACCTTGAAAAATATTATTATTCAGTAACATTTTCAAAACCACCGGAAAAGATTAAAATTTAGGGAATACAAATTTAAAAAAAAAAAATTGGAAGATATATTTAAGAAGGGTATAACATGACAACAAGAACTTGTCTTTTGTTGGTTAGCAGCGGAGGACAGCAAAATGACTTTGATGCAAACATTACCAAGAAGAGAGAGCAAGAAAGTGCAGCTGGTGCTTTTATATCGATACTCCAAAAAATGAGTATTGAAACAGATTTGAAGAGTCAGAATCAGTATGTATCCATAAAATTATACTTTAGACAGCACAACTCAAAACCACAAATGTAAACATGGTGGTGCTGCAGTAAACGCTAGACTTTCCAACCCTGTCAAATTAAATTTGAAAATAAGATAGCCTCAACGAAGAAGCACTCTGCTGATTTTACCGTCCTCCTAGTATGCGGTCTAACACAACACAAACAGTCTGATGAGATCTTCAAAAACCATGTGAAATCTAGTTTAAATCAGGAAGCTCACAGTCCAGTCAGATGGATCCATTCTGAATACAAGGTATAAGACAATAATAAAGGCAAGTCTGCTGCTTCAGTTTTGATCCTTTAAAAAAGCACATCATGTGTCAGACTACAAGATTGCATATGTCTGTATTGTATATGTTTATAGGAGTGCAGTGATAAATAGGTGGAGTTCTCTTCCCCTCTCCTCCTCCTACAGGGTCCAGAATTTGATGAGGAGGAGGAGTCTGAGCTAACAGTGACAGAGCTGAGGGAGAAAGCCCGAAAACAGAGGGAAGAGCTGGAGAAGAGGATGATGGGAGACGGTTCTGATGATGATGATGATGATGATGAGGGGGAGAAGGAGGGGGACGAGCAAGGCGAAAGCAACAAGGGCAAGAGCAAACTGTCAAAAGAAGACTCGGGCTGCTCGTGGGGAATGGGTGAGCTTTTCTTCTGGTTGCAGGATTATGCTACAGAACGTTACGCGTCATTGGTGTTGACATATTGCTGTTCTGTCATCTTGAGTGAGCTGGTGCTGACTTGCTCTTAAGGCGAGTGACTAAAGAGGCACATTAATCCTTTTGTCCTCTCCTTCCCTCTCATTCCATCTGTCTCCATGAATCCACGGTGCAGCTGAGGAGGCGGTTCCAGAGGAAGACGAGAACGAGGAAAACCCTTTTTCTACAGAGTTCCATGAGGACCAGGAAGCTGCGTACCTAAAAGACCCAAAGAAGGCTTTGCAGGGCTTCTATGACAGGGAAGGTGAGAAGACTTATTGTTAATCCACAGATGTGTGCTTCTCCTTGTTTTTGTACTTGTACTTGTGTTTATTGAATTTCTTGACTTCTTCTCGACTAGGAGAGGAGCTGGAGTTTGAGTATGAAGACAAAAGCCGGCAGCTGGCTCTGCAGAATAAAGTGAGTGATGGGAAACCCCTGATTTATGATGGTACAGTTTATGTGTCCATGCTGTCAGAAAGGTTGTTACATGTGTATAAAGTCACACAGTTCATACTCATGTTTGTGTCAGGCTTCCGGTGGATGATGCCATGGGCCGGCAGCTGGTTGCTGAGGTGACCCACACGGGGAAGAAGAAGGAAGCAGCCATCCAGTGCTGCCTGGAGGCTTGTCGGATGCTGGAAGCCAGAGGGCTGCTCCGCCAGGAAGCAGGTATGAAGAGCTGTTGTGCACAGTCACACTTCACGAGAGCTGGCTCAGAGTTCAGGTCACACAGATTAAAATGAACCAGTTTACAGTCATCTTCATCTTCTGTTTGTTTGTTTTCTTAACTAAAATAAAATGTTGTGATCATTTTTGACTTGCAGATATTTCCCAGACTGGACAGATGCTTTGACGCAATGCATATTTCAAATTCATTCCTGATGTGTCAGGCGTTGAGACTTGTTTTTTCAGACCTGGCGGGCACAAGTTTCATAAAAATGCGAGACTCCAAATATTCATGTAAAGTGACATCCACAGTACCGGTAGCTGCATTGTCTGAATTGCTAGTTGCACTAGCCAGGCGTTGTTTTGAAGTCTGATCCTCCATCAAAAGGCGTTTCTTTCTGTTAAAATGCGAGCTAAAATTCACCACCATCTGGAGGTTACAGCTTGTACAGGATTGCAGCAATCGTTTTTCCTGTGTTGTGTCCTATATCCAGTGTCCCGTAAGCGCAAGAAGAAGAACTGGGAAGATGAGGACTACTATGACAGTGATGACGACACCTTCCTGGATCGAACCGGCACGGTGGAGAGGAAGAGGCAGGAGAGAATGAAAAAGGCGGGAAAGGTTGAGGAGCGGCCAGAGACCTATGAATCATTGGTAATAATCTGCTACTGTTGCTACACACCACTGGGGAATTTGACAGCATTCTGATTCACTGCATCTTTAATCACCGCCTTTGTGATAATTAATTTTGCCTTACTTTGTGTTCAGCATGATGCTCCAGCATAATGTCATTGTTCTGTGGATTCACAAAGGTTTGATTCACTGATGAGAAACTAAAAGAAACTAAACACATATCATCAGTGTAACGTATGACATCTGATGATGAACAAGACTTGTGCCTGCCACATAGTGGAAGACTTTGAAAAGATTTTAAAAGACTGAAGTGTGATCTCTCCGGGTCACTATTTGCAAGACTTCAACTAGATTCCTTTTGAGATTATTTCCCATCCTGCGCCTGTTGGAAAATAACATTCCAAACTCCCTTTAGAAATACAACATATTAACAATTCCCTAAGTGTTCGCAAAAACACATAATTCTAGAAACCCAAGATAAAAGGCGTCATTGACCAAACCATCGAGATCACAGGAGCACGCCTGAATCAAAGTAGAGATTGACTGACAAACTTCCATTCATAGAACCTGCCACTATAACATGGCTACAAAGCATGCTACTGAAACTGCCATCTGCTTCTGGTTGATATTTGGAACAAGGTAATGAAATCCTCTACGGAGCAGAACGTGTAGCAACATCAACGGATTCTGTTCTCTTACTCCCACATCTGTAAATGTTGACTTCAAGTAGCTGTTTTTTTTCCTTTGCTGGAGTATTTATATAAAACCACAAACCACACAAGAGGTGCCTGTGTCTCCTCTCTGTCAAAATAATGGTAATGCATAAATATATAAATGTAGGTGCTCCCTGTCCGCTCATGGGAGCTGCTGTTTGTACTGGAAATAATATAAAACACTCTTCACTTCGGAAACAACCCTATACTGTAAGGTGTGTTTATGTAAACTGCACTTTCTCTATAGTGCTGAGCACTGTATGCTTCTGTGGTAACATTCATGTATTTGATTTTCATGTAGGTGGCCAAACTGTCAGAGGTGGAGAAGGAGCTGGCAGACACTCAGAAAAAGCTCAGCGGTGGTAGAGGAGGTGAGTCATGATCGCCTGGGTGTTCACTGTGCACTGGACAGATGCCGCACTACCTACAGATGCCCCTTCTCCTCATGTTATTGCACGTTTCATCCCTCCTTTCAGACTTCCCCGGCTCTTCCACCGAGGACCCCCTGGATGCTTTCATGACCGCAGTGCGAAGTGAGGCAGCAATGGACGCCGTGGAGCGCAGGAAGCTTCACGTGCATGTGGCAGACTTGCGCAAAGATGCTCAGAGGCTCCGAAAACTGGTGGAACTCACACGGCCTGCACAGATGCCCTCACTGCTGCCGAGGTTAGACACTGTGCTGCGTTCAAGAAGGGGTCATTCTGGTTGTTTTAGGACAGGGGTCAGCAACCTTAACTGTCATTTTTGACCAAAAATAATGATTAAAAAATCTGCCTGGGGCCACAAAACATATTTGAGCCTTAAGGTAACACTGCACATTAAGTCTAAATTAATACTTTTTTTTTTTTTTTTTTAATTCAGTGCATAGGCTACACATTTTACAATTGGAGAATGTGAGAATTTCTTTAGGCCTACAGCAATGGCACATAAAAATGAAAATTTCATTTCCATGTGATATTTGTATTTTAAAGGAATACTTCAAGCCCCCAAGTGATGATTTGTGTATCAATTACTCTCCCCATGTTACGCTGAATTTATGAAGAAAACTTTGTTCTTCTCGCATGACGCTGGTGAATAAAGAATCCAAAACCGGAGAAAATTGTGGATAAATTGAAGCCGTAGGGGGTCACGTTTAGCTACAGCAAAACTATATCAAAACATTCGTTCACAAATTTTCACACAGTTTGTAATTGTGTGACTTTGGTGAATCCAAAAAACCCCCTTTCAAACCCCTGTCGCACAATAACACAAACAAACTAACTGATCAAGGCAGTGTTAGACAAACAGCTTCTGTGTTTAGGAATGTAAAATTACTGTATTTGTAAATGGGGTCTGGCTTTGAAGAGAGCATAGATAAGTTTTAGTTTAAGTTCAGTTCCCAGTCTGACAGGGCGGTCTGTTTGGGATGTACTGAGCATACAACTGGATAAATCACACTTGCATAATACTGCACGAGTTGTGTGAGAGTTTGTAAGGAAACATTTTGATATAGTTTTGCTGTTGTTTAACATGGACTTCAATTCAAGAGGAATTTTCCCAGTTTCTTGATTCCTTGTTTTAACAGAGGCATACAAGAAAAACTATGTTTTCTTTAAAAATTCAACATCACACAGGGTGAGTAACTTGATTTTTAGGGGTGAAGTATTCCTTTAAGAAAATAAACTGAAACATCAGCAAGTTTCCATGTAGATTAAGTAAACGACAAGTATGGGAATGTGTTTTGCATCTTTTTGTCAGGAGATAAAGGTGATCAATCAACGGAAATGGCTTTTATTCCAGTGCACATATCAGGCTACATTTAAATACTTCCCATATTTTGATGTGTTTTGGTGTGATAGTGGTAGCTCGGAGGCAGCGAAGCCTAAAAAAGTCTTACCGCTGTTTGGAGCCATGAAGGGAGGAAGCAAATTCAAACTGAAGACTGGTACCATTGGGGTAGGTGCTGTTTGTCATGTTGTTATAATTTAGTCTTATCACCCGACTCTTTTATTCCTCTGAAAATATATTTCCTTACTGCCCTTTGCTCAGCATCTTTCTTTTATTGATGTGTTCTTCTCTTTTGTAGAAGTTGCCTCCAAAGCGCCCCAACTTGCCCGCCGAGCTCTTCAACATGAAAGAACTTCCACCCAGTGGAGAAGAGGAGGAAGAGGAGGAGGAGGAGGAGGAGGAGGCAGAGAGAAATGAGGATAATGACGATAAAGAGTGCGCAGCTATTACTGAGACTGATGTCGACACTGAGGAGTCCAGTGCAGCCGTGTCTCAAGAGAGCTTCCCCTCAGGGCAGCAAAGACAGCAGCCAGCGAAGTCCCAGGAGCCAAGAGGTAAGAAGTCATCAGAACTGGAGGAGGGTTTTCTGAAGTTGGCATTAATAAGGAGGAAAGGGAGGAAAACATGCCTTCTGTTTCTTGGTTTTCTGAGTTTGTCATAGCATGTTCATTAGTTGTATTGTTAATTTCTTGTGCCACTGGGTGGCAGTAGATCTGTAATATACACACAAGCACACTGTTGTCTTTGTATCATCCAGACACACAGTTATATAAGGAGAAATGACAAAACATGTAGCAAAGTACAATTTATGTAACCCCTGTAAAGGGAATTTTGATTTGTTTGTGTAGATCAGTGCATATCCTAATGATCACACTTTGTTTATGTGTATGACCTCATATTAGAGCACAAACAGAGGAGAGGTGAGGAGTGTGCTGAGGCAGTGGAGCAGGTTCCTCAGCGCAACAACATCAAGGCTGCGGCCCCATCGAGTCCAGGTGGCTACTGTGTTTTACTGGTTCCATATTAGTCTGTGCTGTCTCGAGTATTGTGTCAGTGATGTCGATGCACCATCCCTAATGTATGGGAGCTCATTTGCGCCTGTGTGATGCAAAATAAGATTGTGTTAAATCATTATAGTGAAAAACGTTCTCAAAATAATGACATGATGATGATATATCGATGTAATATCTTAAAATAATAGAAACAATACAAATTCATTATTTCAGGATACTTAAGGTGGAGCCTACACCGTAGCCTACACACATGGCCCACGCTTTTGTGAGCATTTATACTTGTGCCGTGGTCTGTCTGTGTCACTCTGCGGTTACACCTGACCTCACTACAACTCGCATTTACATTGTATAAATTAGCTTAGCAAGCTAGCAGACTTTTCCTCTGCTGATATGAAGCCAGGGACAAGAGCAACATGTAACAAAGGTTACGTTACAAAATTCGACTCCATTACAACTGTCTAATACTAGACACGTTTTCCAAACAAATACAACATGCTAATGTTATTAGCACATGCCTATGGCATTTTACATCATATAAATTAGCCTTGGGACTAGCAGAGATTTCCTCACTCATATGAAGCCAGGGTAAATAATACGCAAGACTTAAAATGCTATTTTTGTGGAGGCTTTACTGTCTTTACAATTTATTGTTTCTCATTTGCGAAATGAAGTTAATAAAAGCTTTGTTTCCACTGAGGGAAATGGTTTCAGCTTCCAAAAATAGACAGGTCTGTGTAGCTGCGACGTTTAGTTACATTTTTGGGGAGGTGCATGTCAGGCTGCGGCGTGGGGTGTGTGGTCAATTCGACGCAGATGTATAAATCCCGCTTCAGTCATTATTTCATCACACTGGCAGAACTGGGCTTCCGTACTAATGCACTATCCCTATGTCTTCATAGAGTCCAAAGCAGGAGGCAACAAAGAGTCAGAAGCAGAGCCCAGACCTAGAAAGAATGTGAAGAAGAAAGTGATGGGCCCCAGCAGGGTAGGACCTCACACACACTCCCACACACATAATTCTAGATACAGAAAAGTGTGACATTGATTGAATTTCCTCATGATCTGCCTCCACAGCCACCAGGGAAGCTTTCCGCGCAGTATCCAGAAGACGACCCTGATTACTGTGTCTGGGTGCCTCCTTCAGGTAAACTGCATGACTATTTGCACTAGACTCCTCCACATATTGACCAATTGATCATGTCTTTAGGTCAAAGTCAATCTTATTAAGCAAGCAGTGTCTTAACCATGTCGCCATTCTGACAAGTGAGATATAAGCTCATGTCTAAATCTGTAGACTGTTGCTTGACTGAGAGTCAAGAGTTCAAATAAGAGCAGTATTTGGAATTCGGATATGAAAAAAGCAGATACCCAGGATGACTTGGTGCGAGACCAGTGTCATTCTATTTTCTACATCCAGAAATGGTGGGAGGGACAGATTTTTTTCAAGGACGTGATGAGAGGAAATAAACAGGCTTTCATGGTCCATTTGTCCATTTGAAATTGCAGCAACATTTTCATTGTTAGCTGAGGAATGCAGATTAAAGTCACGTAAAAAGGATAAGATAAGCTTAAACAAAAACAAACTTTGAAACAGCTGCCAAACTCAGCTTAAAGTTAGGGTCAGTACTAATTGCACTACGTCATTTTAGGGTTGTAATTGGTTTGATGATTGCACACAAGTCAGCAGTTAGGAAGCTGGGCTACAGGTCAGTTGGGTGAATTTGCTCTTGTGAGCAGGGGCGGACTATCAGACAGTCAATGGACACACACCAAAAGGCCCCCAATGAGACAGTTGTTGAGCCTATTTGTGTTGTTGTTTTGGATTTATTTGTAGTGATAATGCATCTTTAAGTGATTTTGTGTCTCTTTGAGATACTTTTGTGTCTTTTTAGGTTGTGTTGTGTCTCTTTGAGATAATTTTGTGTCTTTTTTTGGTTGTGTTGTGTCTCTTTGTGGTTGTTCTGCCCCTGATAGTAGTTGTTCTGAGTGTTTTTGCAGTTCCTCTGCAGCTCTTTGTCTAAATTTTTAAATCTCTTCCTGGTCAATACATGTTAATCTCAGCGACATTTTGCAGGCGAGGGCCAGCGGGCCCCCCCTCACACTTTGGGCCCCTCGGCCTGCGCCCATTAAGCCCATTCAGTAATCCCTCAGTGCATTTGGGACATCCCAAGCATCTTATTTCATTTTGTATTATTGTCTTTCCTTCCTTTGAACATGTCATACACCATGGATTGGTATGTAAATGTGAATCCTTCTGGTGCTAACTCCAGCTTTTTCTTCACTTGTAGGTCAGACTGGAGATGGCCGCACACACCTAAACGACAAGTACGGCTACTGAGGGAAACAGAAGAGAGGGAGCTCTTGTGTCTCCACTCCAGCAGCTTTTATACTGCAGATAATACCTGCAACACAAAGCCTCCAGTCTCCTTAGCTCTGACCATTTTAACCCTCTCTACCCATCCCAGTCCCTGTGTGCACTTCAGCCTGAAAATATGGGAGCCTGTAGCAGACCAGGGGCTCGCAGAGGGATAATGCTGCACCTTTTATTATCTTTTGGGGATATTTGCATTCTCAGACTGCCATAAACAAAATGCACACTACTTCAATTCACATTAAACTGGCAAGCTAAGGGAGCAGACACTGGGCAGTCAGCCTGCTGGCAGTTTTTACCCATGACAATAATAGAGAGCGGTAGCACTTGAATTTTGTCCTTTTATTTGAATTCTATATATCATCCAAGCAGAAAATAGAAAGGGACAGAGCAGGGAGCGGTAACTGATCTGAATTCAGCTTTCTGGTCTTTGGCTGCTCCTCTTGCAGTTAAATCCACCTGACATCCAATCTGTATCCCTCCCCTATTTGGCTTCAGTCGATCGCTGGCATAACCTTTTTTCTTTTCCAAAGGAGAGTGTGTAGCAGGGAGGGAGAAAGAGGGAGAGCATTGAAGCAGCTTTTCTGACCATCTGGACACTTGGATGGCTTACTGGATGAAACGCAAGCTGATAATGACTCAAGCTAAGTGGAGTGTGTGTCCGTTTCTACACCGACACACACATACACACATAGCCCAACCTTCTCAAAGTTCTCTTTTTAACAAGATTGTCTTTATGAGTGAGTCAGCTATTGGTGTGTTTGCCTAGAGCAGGATTCCTCACTCTGTGAAATCCCACTCAGTGCTGTTGTGTTGGTTTACTGCCATACTCTCCACCCTCTTTCCTGTCGTCTTTTCTCAAAAGACAAAGTTAAGAAACTGTATTTTGTTATATAAATGTATAATAAAAAGTGTCTGTAAATAACCTACGAGTGAAACTTTTTACACACTTCACATATACCCTCTTGTTTTTCGCGCTCCCCTAAATTTTCCAGCCATCCGTCTTCTCTGGTGTACACTTCTGGGGCCTTCTTCACACCCAACCCAGTTTTGACGTCAGACTTTTTTCTCTCTTTCAAGCTGCCTCACACACACACACACAAAGAGTGTTTCTCAGAGTTTGATCTGGCACAAAGAGGCTTGTGGTTTTGGCTGTGGATCTTTGCTGTGATGTTCTGTGCTGTGACCTACTAATCACTGATGGAAAGCTTTCTTCCCTCCCTGCCCCAAACACATGAGAAGAGCCCTCTGTCGTTCCACCTGGCAGATCCTTCTCAGTCACACTGAAGATGGTGTTCCAGTGATAGAAAATAAGCCTGTGCACTTTGTCATTCAGATGAGGTGCAGTGGCTTAAAGTATGATGACAAAGCTACGCCTTAGAGAAGTGGTCAAACTTTTTCAATCATGTACCCCCTTTGAAATATGTTTTCAGCCACATACCCAGTGCAAAACATTTTTGGTTGCAACATAACATGATTTTTGTTGTTGCAGCAGTGTATGTCAGTTTAAGTGTAACCTAAGTATTGTCCAACTTGGAACCAGTTTTCCCATGTTTTTGTGTCTAAGTGACTAATCGGAACAACATTTTTTTAAAATTGGTCCAGTATTGAGCATTGGTGAAACAGGCTGCAGTGTAATCCCTGTGGGCAATTGAGCACCATCAACCAAGCACTAAAAGTGCTTGTTTTTGCCACTGACAGGCTCAGATTGTTATTAGAAGTGTCTGACAACATCATGGCAAGGATCCCTGTAGAGGTCGACCTCTTTGTTAAAGAGTAAGATCCTTTTTAAAGCAGCAGAAGCAGCCCTGAATTTGTTATTTTCCAAACCCACCAGACTACATTTAAATAAACAGTAATTTTATCAACATAACACTCTTCATTCAAAGTCAACTAAAACAAGAAAAACAACTTGCCAAAGTTGACTTGGTTCGTCTTTCTACTGTTCCGACGATCACCAACTCTGACTTGGTTTAAATAAATCATTTATGCACCCAGTTAGATTTGAAATGCTGGCTTTATACATGCTAAAATTACTGTTTATTTAAATGGAGTCTGGTGTGTTTGGTGATGGTGATTTCAGGTCTGTTTCTGGTTAAACAAAAAGGATCTCACGCTTTAACAAAATGATCTTTCTATGTAGGGATCATTTCCAAACAATGTCAGACAATGTCAGAGTAACAAATTGAGCTTGTCAGTGGCAAAAACAAGCCCTTTAGTAAATGTAAATTGGCTGCAGTGAACCATACGGCAGTTACGCATGGTTCACTGCAGCCGGTTTCGCCACTGCTGGCTGCAGAGTGTTCATTCAATACTGGACCAATTTCAAAAATTGTTTATCCTGTTTGTTACTTAAAGAGGAAAACATGAGAAAATAGGGTCCAGGTTTGAAAAATACAAAAATTATCCCTTTTATTATAAAGAATTGTCAAGTACCCCTTACAGTAAGTACCCTTACCCCCATTTGAGAAACACTGCTTTACAGTATATTCAGTCACTTCAGTTTAAGGCTAGCGACATAAATAAATACTTAGGTGGAGTGAAGTATCTTGTGACCTACAGATGTGTAAAAGAAAAAAATAATAAGAGAAAACCAACTGAAACTGTCTGTAGGAGAAACACAAGCCAACACCAGCCTTAGTGTTTCTTGTCAGAGAAAGGTATTTGGATGATGGTGATGAGGCATGATGTCAGTCACATTCTCTCAGTCCACACAGTTGTTGGGGTTTCCCCTCTGTCACACTATAAAAATAAAAATCTCCTTAACAAGAGGCCACAGGGCATTTATTGATTCATTTTGTGCAACAATGGACGAAAACATGTCACAATGTTACATTCACTTCCGCGAAGTCTTAGTTACAGTGGTGACATTGTGTTCAATCAGTTGATCGTTTCAGGAGCCGAGAACTACCTCAAGTTTCATTCAACACAACAGGAATGTGATTTCAAGGCATTAAGAGATCTTTAGAAAACACTGGGATTTCTTCGACACACCAGTGGTCCTCTTCTACCTAGAAAGTAATGAGGTACAATATTGGAAAAAAAAATGGCACACTACAAGTAGGCTATGCATAACACAGCACCAATTACACTTGCCAAATGTGCAGCAAACTATTCTCATACTTCCTTATTTCCACATACCTCTCTTTCTGCAAAAACAGTGGAATTCATGCAAGGAAAGAGGATACAAGTACTTAACTCTGACCTGGACTAAAAGTGACAAATTCATTAAGAAATGTACATCGTCAAAGGTCACAGGTCGACTATTCAACTACGTACATGTCATACATGTTTATTATAGCTCGTCACGACCTGCATATTCAATAACACATCCAAAGAAGTAGTATTTTCAGACGGACGAATGTGACCACTGTCTATGTTTATCTCAACAATAACAAGATATCAAATGACTCACCTTGCCATGTTTAGTATATAAAGTTACCAAGAACCTTACAAGATGTCCAGTAATCACATCAAAGGAAGAAACCTTGGAACCATTTGATTGTCTTACATGCATTATTTCCCTTGAATATTGATCCAACCCAGAACTAAATTCAGGTTTCAAAACGGTCGGCCTTGTCCCTTTGTACCACCTCTGGTCCATGTTTGCTTCTCGGCCATTCTTACTCCAATCACAGGATCTTTTCAGAGACAGCTATACATATGCAATACCTGAAGTATCCTTTAGAAATGTTGTGTTTAGGCCATTACATTCTCCAAATGTTCCTGGTTGGTTTCATGTGGAGAGCAAGGATCAAAGTGACAGCTTAAAGATACAGGGTGGGATTACCTGAGTGTGCAATAGTTTGACCATCAAACAAACGTCTTTCTAGCAGTCAGTTTCATAACAGTCGCTCCTTGGTCTCTCTGCAGAAGCCACAAAAAAAGCAGCCGTCTGGGAATGAAGAGAGGAGGGGGGGGGGATTATCTGGCGGTGGGTGAGTTTCCTTAGGAGCAGGGAGGATCCTCCGACGGGGTCAGTGGGCTGCAGGGGGGCACTGTACTCAAGGAGCGGAAGGCGAAGATGGAGGGATCGTAGGTGTACCTGGGCGGAGGACGGCTGCCTGTCAGATTCTAAAGACAGAGAGAGAGCGGTCATGGTGAGTAACAGACTTGTCAGAGGTATAGGTGTTAGGAAGTGGCATGGATTACCTGCCATACTTCAATTACGGTATTGCTGGTCAGTTAGTTTCTCTTTCTGTGGCATAACTGTGCGGCTGTGTTATAAGACTGTGAGAAAAGTGGCTGAAAACCAAACTAGCAGTGATGGGAAAATGACTGCACCTCCTTAGAACATTTTCACACACATTTTTTTTCCTCATTCACACTGCAGGATCAGTGACATAAATGCTTTTCCACTCGCGGAGACACCCCCCCTCTGAGCAGAACCTCGCTTCTTGTGGCTCTACAAGTCCTCTGTCTAAAATTAGCCCTGGTCATTTTCCTCTCTACAGGAAACGACAGGAAATGACTTTGTTGGATTTGGCAGTGAGGCAGCACTTTCTCCACAGCCTGCTTGAGTGTGTGGGGGGGGGGTTTGTGAGAAGGTGGACTGAGAAAGATTAGGACCTTGAGACAGATTCACTGTCATCAGGAGCTGAGCCTATGGAAAAAAACTGAGTGTGTTTACATGGATAGCTGTATATTCTCATTGTCAGCCATTAGAGACAGATGCATCTCTATAACTGGCTGATTCCATTCAGATGCCCACTGCTACTGGAAAAGTACCCAGTGACATCAATGCATATGAAATAAGGCCCCATTAACAGTGCACGCCAGGCTACAGGTGTTGCTATGACTTCAGCCAACATCTTAAGGGATTCAGTACTAACAACTGAGCCACAGTAACACAGCAACAATTCCCACTACCACTCAGAGCTGTTTTATCCACCAATGTTTATATTAACAGGCAAAAAAGTGAGAGGCGGAAAAACAAATCCGAGCCCAAGAACAAGCTACAGTAAACTTGATAGATGGGAACTACGCTAAGATGTTCACCATATGGTAGCTGCGAGTCAGTCCAACTGTGGGGGAGAGTCGTACATCAGGATGGCTCCCTATCCACGTTAGCAATCCCCACAGAGCTGTCCTGTGGTCACATCTGCAGTGTGACGGACGTTTAGGGCTCAGAAGGGTCAGACAGAGTACAGATCCCAAAAGTGCGAGGCCCTGCTTTTGTCCAGACATCAAACGCAGCAGTAAGAAAGCCGAGTTAAAACACCAGCGGTTTCTCACTTCTCCTGAAGCCAAAAGAGCCTTTCTCTGTAGTATCACAAGTTTGTCCTGTTGATTATTAATTCAGGTCCCAATCTGCACATCTAAAACATTTCCACACTGTGTTATCAGCCCTCTGTCAAAGCAATAGTTCAGTGTATTACATGGATGTAGAACTACATGTGCACTGGCCCCAGGGCCCAAGGGGTCAGGGTGGCCCTGAACTAGAGCCCCAGTGTGAGGTACTGTTATTAACATTTTTGTTTGAAGATGGATCAGGCTTTGGGTCTTCCTCAAGGTCAACAATAAACTGAAGAAGGCAAAGGACAAAATGTTATCATCAAAATACAAGAATTACATATGGAGCCAGTGTTTGATACATGAAAGAACAGCAGCACTTCCTACTGTGAAGAATCACCAACAAAAGCTTCTAAACCCAAATCTGATCCAAAATCAGGGAGAAACTAAACATCAGCAACCAAGATTACATGTATCCCTAAAATAAGTACGTAGCTACATATACATTAGCGGTGTTCTTACAGCCTGAGAATGACTGCAATGGAGTGTAACGGCAATTTCTACGGTGTAAACTCACCAATAAAGGCTTCAAAACCACAACCGGACATTTGCCAAGTGGGAATATGATCGGAAATTGGGGAGAAATTAAACATCAACAACCAAGACAACAGGTTTCCCTGATGTTAACGTGTAACATGTAACAGTGTAAGCTACACCATCTTAACAGTAACGTACCTGAAGCAGATGATCAGAAAAAGGAATCCATCACACGCTGATGTCAGCTTGTGGTCAAAGTAGAAAAACTGATGAAAACACAGTATTCACAACAGTCTGATGTCTTACGTGCTTGCTCATATCGATTACTTTTACATATAACATACCAATATGAGAGTTGTATTTATCTTCTCATCCAACTCTCTTTAAGAAAACAAAGAAGTGTATTTCTCAAAATGTCAGACTATTCCTCAAACATCTGTTTGTCCTCATGCAAAGACCAAAATGCCTTTCCATCATATCCAAGCTCTGTAGTTTACCTCAATCAAAAATCAAAGGGGGTATGCAGCACATTTTCCTTCAATTTAGTTTTCCCCTCCACTCTCTGCACCATTTCCCTCACTTCAATCAATCTGCGCCTTCCACTCCGCCCATTCTTTACGGTGGCTGAAATCAGACGCCATCACTCTTGCCTGCTACAGGCTGGGAAGCTCTCATCACCTCACTCTCCTATTCACCTCCAACCCCTAGAGGGGGAAGGCCTCAGCAGGAGCGGCCAAAGCTGTGTTTTCTTACTGCTTCCACATGAACCCCACTCTTAAAATACACACACACACACACACACATAACCACGACCATCGACCTCCTCGACTTCTGTAACAACTCCCATGCTTGAGTGCTTGAATCCAGTCTCAAAGCTGGGGCCCCATACAGATCCTGTGTCTCTTCTGGACCCTGGCCAGGAAACACAGGGCCGACAGATAAAAGAGGGGAAGAGACAGAGAAGGAGAGAGGTACAGGAGAGAACGCAGCAGAGGAGAGATAGAGAGGATGGGGTGGATCACTGTGCGCAGTGGCACAAAGGGTAGAGAGTCAACACAAGCCTCAAAATGGCTCATCAATCCAAAGACTCACTGTGTACTCACTTCAAGAAAAATCTATGAACTGGAACATACCCAATGCCCACAGACGTCACTGACAGGGAAAACAACACTACCAACTACACCAGCAAGAACAGAGGATAATGAGCAATATCTCTATGTATCAGTGGAGCTAAACAGATAGCAGCCGGCCAGGCTATAAATGGAAAATGACTTCATCCCTGGAAATACACCACAAGGGAACCGACAACACTCCACCTCCTCTTCCTCCTCCTCAGCTCCATCTCTCAACGACACTCGCTTGTTTTTCCTCAAACACTCTCGAAGATCGTTTTTTTTTTTTACATTTCTGTACTGCTCATCCATACTTCAATATGGAGGATCGGAGCAACCTCGATGCTGTTGCAGTTGGTGTGTGTGTGAGTGAGCGCGCGTGTACACAAACAAGTGTGTGATAAGGTTCCATTGACACTAACCCACACAACGTGATAATAACGTCACTTTTCTCACCACACTGTGCATCCTTCTGGAGTACCCTGCTCTGTGCCAAGATGCCCAGGCTTGTTCCAGTCGACTCTCCAACATGCTTCCCTTACCCACTACAAACAAAATCAACCCATACGCAGTTGCAGTGCTAAGTTGGTGCATGATTACTGGAGGTTGTGTTTGGAGAACCACTTTACAGGAAGATCAGTCCGGACACAATCTTGGTAAAATACCTTTGTGTTGACGAAGCTATTTAGGCGCGTGAATGTGCACTTCTAAGACCACTAATGGGACGAGTGGAAAGCTTGGCTATTAAACGTTGTTGAGATCAAGAGATCAAACAAACCTGGAAAACAAAGCACATAGTTCTCCTTGGTTCTTTGTCCTAGGTATCACTGTGGCAAACAGTGTTAAGCTGGGTGCTGTTTGCAAAAGTAATCTGACAGTGCTATCAGATTTTCGGACGTCTCAGGCATGGCTCTGTTGCTAGCAGGGGCATGGGAACAAACGCTGTTGCCAGATGCTGTCCCAGTATGCAGTTGGATGAACATCAAGGTGCTGGCGACAAGACAGGCTGGGCTGTTCATGGGGGCCGAGCAACCTTGCAACCTTATCGCTGCTGTAATGGACACCCTGATCTGGACTGCCTATTATGGGTCTGCATAAAAGGGAAGGCTGTGTGTGCAAGTGTGTGTGTGTACATTCAAATTAATACCACTTGTATGGGCAACTTATCTTTATGACAGCCATCAACAACATGGCTTTAAACACACAATAATTTTTGCATTCATCACGACAAAATAGTTCAATTGGATTCTGGTAATGTTCTGCGGGAAACTACGCTGAATAAAAATGAACTCACCCGAATCTTTATAGTCCGCGTTTTCCCTCCACAGTTCTTTTTCAGCAGCATTTTCTGTGGAGAACAAGAATGCACAATGACAGCCATGGAAAACATACAGTTCTCAAGTTTTAAAAAACTTCTACAGCAGCTTTTATGTACGTCCATGACAATCCAGACACAGAGTAAAACCTGCACACTTTGTCTTGCCCAATTCTATAAAGTACTGTGAACCCGAAAAAAGTAACTTTAGCACATCTGTTTGGATAAAGCTGATCTTTACATCAATAATAATGATATACTGTATTTAAAAGGCGCCTCTCAAAACACCCGAGGTCACCTTACAGAGCGTAAGAATAAAAACAGATGCCAACGAATAACAAAACATCTGATGTGACAAGAACCGTGTACTGGCGCTCAATTAACACTAAATCAGGATGATCACGGAAGTGAGGCAAATCCAGCTGTCTCACTAAACTAAACAGTCCGTCAATGAAGCTTATGCAATATCCTGTCTCCCACTCCCCTCCATGTCCACGCAGCTCCACTATTCTCAAAGAAAATAAAAAAAAAAGAAAACAGTGGGGGTGGAGGGACCACACAATCATCAAATTGTCTCGAGTCGGGGAGGTAGCTTCTAAGGGGGAAGGGAGCACAGGAAAGAATGGAAACACAAGACTCCTGCTGTTGTGATGTGGGAGAGAGCTGGTGTGCACTTGCCCTCATGTTCACCTCCTGCCAGCTCTTATCTTTTTTTTTTTTTTTTTTTTTATAATCAATGGGACTACAGTCCATGAGGGGGCAAGCTGCTTGGATGAGAATAAAAACCGGAAATGTGTACTTTGCATTTAACTCAGTCTCTCAAAAGTTATTAAATTTATAATCACTGTATGTGATTAAGTTTCTGTGTTGTTCAATCAGAAAAGTGATCATTTTAAAAGGACCATAACTCTGTTTTTTTTGTTTTGTTTTGAGTTAATTTACTACAAACCTTCAACCTTCAGCCTACTTTCTCACCCAATATCTAAATAATCGTGATAGATAATTTTGTCCTTCTCTCTTTTCATCCTACTTATCCACCACTCTGACTGCAACAGAATCATTCCGTCCACCCCCGCCCCGCACCACCATCCTCTTCAACACACACACACACACACACACACACACACGGCCAGCAGGTCGTGACTTGCCAACTCACAAACTGTTTTGGGTGAGTGTTGTGGTTATTGATGAAAAACACAAAGAGTAAGTTATCATCATGACTGTTTTGGGGGCCTTGACTTCAAAGCCTTTGTGTGTGATGGTTGGACATGTCTCATTTATTCTGTTATCATTTTAATGATTTATGTAAAGAATCTAAATTACCTTGCCGTGTATGAAGCCTGCTGTACAAATAAAGTTGTTTTGACTTGCCTTATCCTTGTTGAAAGCCACAATATAACCCTTGTTTATGTCTCAATATTTACAGTAGTCTGACAATACTGTTTAATCATCTGCACTTCTAAATGCATTACCACACAACTGTAATCTTATTTTATAAACATGGAACAACAAACATAAAACTGAGCATGATAGTCAATATGAGAGATTACCCATCACATAAAAGTCTTACATGTAAGCCTGCTGATTTTCATACTGTAATAAAATGAACAGAAACCTTATTTTAAAAAAGAATGTAAGGTAAACTAGCAAACTGGCAACAGCGTGCTATGGTCCTTTGAGCCAGTAGTGTGTATTTTTATTACATATTTAGGAGTTTCGCCATTTGTATGCAGAGGTCTGATATATTTCTCAATGCTCGGCCACACACACTGTTGCTCTTTCACCAGGCTACGAAACAAGGGCACTGCCACATCTGAGCAACTGGACATGGATTAGCAGGCCTGAGGGATTATCAGAGACTAAAGGAAACAGGCTGATGAACTTTTAACCCTGCCTTTAAGAAATTTACTAGATAAATAAATGCATGACCATAAACAACATAAAAGAAGCAGTCGTAGCCAGAAGAGACCATATTTAGATGACAGGGTGGAACTGTGGAAGATACACACTGCTAACCCTCTGTGCTGATTGACAGGACACCATGGTAGCAACTTGTCAATCACAAGGTAGCTAGCCACACCCTAAATTATACCCTGCTTTATCATGTATTTTACTCTAAATTGGACCATAATTTGCTAAATGAGTATCATGCTGTATTGAAGAAGACTTGAACTAGTGATTGAGACTGTAAACTCATTAGGAAATGTTTACTGAGATAATAAATCAAGTGAGAAGTAGGGTCATTTTCACATAGGCTTCTGTACAATCAAAATTGTTTTTGCAACCACTTTTCCTAAACCTAACCACAGTAACTTTATGTTAAGTATGTAACTTCAAATCAAGTACATGGCATCATTCAAGGAGCGCTACTTCATAGGATATCATACGAACCGCTTAGTGTGCATTTTTGTACAATATCATACAAACTGTTGTATGACAATATGTTGAGCCAATGCTGATTGAACTGGGGCTAGGAGCCTTGCTTGCCAATCACTGGCCGTAGACAGTCCTACGTCAGTAGTGTCCAAAGAATTAGGGAACCACAATTGGACTTTGACATTGTTCTGACATTCTCCCAACAAATAGAGAACGCTTTAATCTTTACCAGTCTTCTTCAGCAATTTATAGTTCCCATATGATTAAACTAATAGAAGTCTGTGATCTAAAATTATCTTAATGTTTGACAATCCATCCATGGTAACAGTTGCGCTCTGCTCCTCTACCTTCCACACTTATAACAGAATTCCCCTGGTTCTGACACCTTCAAATTGCCTTTTGTGGACCCAGCTCAGTTAGCTTTCTTTCTTATATTTAAACTCCAGAGCAGCATGTGTGAAAGCAATTACATGATGATGGTGTAGTAGTTGAGTCAGACTTTGGGACTGGAAGTTGTCCAGCTAAAGGGTTAATGGGAGACTGGAGCTGTGTCTGCTAGCTACCTCTGTAGGCCCCCTATTGTATTCCCTGCAGCACCTCCCATTCCACTTGACTGAGTGTGCACACACTCTCACACATACAGACACACTCGCACTGTGGCAACAGACACACACTGATACAGCAACAAACTCACAGACAAGAGGATGTACACATGCAGACACAAAAAGACAGGCAGGATGATAGACGCGTACCCCAGCCTCACACACACACACACACACACACACACACACACACACACACACACACACTCTTCTCCTTTTTTCTCTTCACCCCTCTCATTGCTGCCCGCTGTCTCTCATCATCTGTTCTTTCCCTCTAAAAACCCCATGGACATATGGACCCCTGAAACCTGCAGTTTCTCTCCCTGCAAAACACACACACAAGCACACACCCTTTCCCATCCACTGTGTGGGCCAACAAGTCTATTGGATTTTAATGATTAGTGGACCAGCTTCTCCATGACTCATTAGTGGCTGTCGTTTTTCTGTTGTGTATTTAATCCTCTCCTTCTGCCTCCACCCCTTCATCGTTTCCCCTCGCTTGCCAGCCTTTGTGAGAAACGAGGGCGGACATCTGCCGTCCGTGCCTCCCTCTCCTTCATCCCTCTCCAGCCAGACCACCGTGGTGGCTTGCGTCCGGCTATGGAAAGGGAAGACTTTGTTTGCTCGTGCGAGCGTGCACATTTGTGTAGCCATGTATGTGTAGGGTAGCCAGTTAGTAGTTTTACTAATACGTCATTGTTTTTGTTGGGACCCAATCCTCTGCCCGACATTAACTGTGCGAGTTGTTGGGCGAGGTAGTGTTAGCCTCATCTGCTGTTGGGTACTTTTAACATTTTCAGTGGACTACACATATTGCTACAGAAGAAGATTATTTTGACTAACAAGGAGACATCACCATACTACCTTTTCAGGCTGTGTATCACATTGTGTAAGAGATGAAAACACATAGTGGGCAGTGTGACTTTATTTTGCACCCAGGTTATCCAGAAATAAGATCAGATAAAGAATCTGACAGTGATTTAAGAGACAATTGGTGTTTTTGGACATACAGTTTGGGTACTTCCTGGCAGGAACAGTCCACTGTGGAGTTCCCCCGAGAACTACATACCCTCAATAGCTTTTTTTTGTGTTTGCACGGCCAATAGGAACGCTCAAGTGATGTAGTGTAAGCCGGCTAGCAGTTGGTAGAGCAACACCACTTCCACTTTGAGGAATCAAAATCATGTTGTACTGACAGTGCTGTATAAACGTGGACTAACGTTCACTATCGGTCCATCTGTATTTGCTTATTTCTATGACTTTTTTGTAACTAGCAGTTGTTTTTGGTTTGCGTTGTCTGTTGTTTACAGGGCTAACAGGTTTTTAAATATCTCGGTTGCCATTGCTGCATCGGCCGTGTTCAACCAATCCGTGTACACTTACATCCAGACCAATCACCATACATATGCTTCACTAATTGGTTCCTCTTGTATTGGGCAACGACTTACCTAAAATAGGAGCTAAAAAGACCCTCAAACTGGCATTCTAAGAACTATGATCATGTCTAGTTATTGCCTTGCAGACACAATAAAAAGGGGGATTCTTGGAACTATGAAAAAGTTTCCCCGTTCTGAGAATGCATAATGAGCGTAATAATGATGCTGGTAATAATCTACCACTTACTCAATGCCCTGAACGTAACCGTATGGTCATTTTGCAGTGGTGAAAAGGTAATTATGTACAATAAATTCAGTGCTTTATTTGTACTTTACTAGACTATTCCTATTTTATCCTACTTTATACTTCTGTTTCACAACAATTCAGATGAAATGACACAATGTAGTGTTTATTATTCCCCTGGTCTAACGAGTTGGATGAAACACACTTAGTGATGATTTTGCTTTAACTATTTGCAATAGTGCAGACCATAATAGTTTAAATGTGCTCAGCAAAGGTCTTATCTGCCTAAGAGATCTCACAAAGCTGACATTTTGGGCAGAGGTTGGTGCTGGAAAAAATGTCATTAGTATTGCTTGGACTACTAACCTGTTGCATTTTCTCCAGATCCAGACTGGGCCTCCCCTGCTCCCCGCCGTAACTGTGCCGATACTTTCTGTAAGGTGCTGACTGGTCAAAGTGGGTCAAAATGATGGGCCGTGCCACTGGCTGCACCACCTGCAGCTGAAAGCGCATGGGGGGTGGCTTGAGGCTACGTGGTGGACTGGAGCTGAAGAGTACAGGGCTGGGGGAAGCGGCCAGGCAAGCACCCGGCTCAACCAGCGGCCTGGCAGGTGCAGCCGGTGAGCCGCAGCCACAGAGGTCCCGCACCTCCTCATCACTGGAGGCGCTGCTGTGGTGATCGCCATGGCGCTGGGGAAGCGCTGACACCCACTTCCTGTTGTCACCGCAGCTGATTCGTTCCAGCTCTTCCTCTGAAGAATGGCGATCCAGATTGGCATCTAAAAGGAGGCGAAGGCGTCGTAACCGGGCTGGAGAGAGGGGACCCTGGTTGTGCTGCTGGCTGGTGGCCAAGGGAGTGAGGGCACAATTTCTCCGTCTCTCTAGAGGAGTAGATAAACAGGAAATGTCAAATGAGAAGGCGGAGACATGGCTGCAAAAGAACGCCAATGTGCTATAATACCAAATTATCTGTTGACTTAAAACATCTAATTATTATGTGTGAGAATCAGTAAGTGATGAGGAAGATCATAATCTGTTTACAACAAACATTATTTAACTGGCAGAGGGCACTTACCTCTGTCGATCTGTGCAAGCTCCTGGTTCTCCCCCTCTGAGTCATCACTCTCCCCTCCCTCTCCACTGCCATGGTAAGAAATCTGCAAAAAGGATTGAGCTTAGACTGTAGGTCAAATATGCCATATGGTAACATAAAAAAACTGAAACTTTACATTGGCAAAAGTTCGTAAAGAATATTTCATAAAATCGGTTTTTAAGTCAAATCTTGCCCTGGATCATCTGTATTTTCAATTTCAGTATCTGACAAACAACAAAATAATGAAAGAGCTAAGCTTTAAACATCCCAGTGATTAAATCCAAAATGTGGTGAACCAAATCCTAATTAGGAGCTCTTGATCATTTTTCAATTTTCTGATTTTTCCCAAAACTATTTGTTGCGTAGTCATTTTTACAGTTGCACTACAAACAGTATAGATGCTCTGAGTCCCAAAAGGCAGGACAAATTGAGTTACGGTTCTGTCTTGGTTAAGTTAGGGCTATTTTCTTTTTCCCACAGCCTGAATCAGTCTGTCTCTTTAAAATCAATTCCTCGTCAACACCAGAAGCAACAATACAGATACCCTGCAGACTGCAACGCTAAGAGTTAAGTAATGCGCCTCACACTCAGTAATTACCACTCCGAGGCCTCGCTGAGCAGCTGCCATCTGTGCTTGTGTGTGTGTGTGTGTGTGTATGTGTGTGTGTGTGTGTATACGCTTACACACATACATCCACACAAACATACAGTGTCCTCCCTTCTACTCTCTAATACACACACATTCACACACACACACACACACACACACACACACACACACACACACACACACCCTTTCTCTGTGAAGCTCTTCAAAAAGAGGAACGGGAGAAAGGAGCCAGAGCCCAATAAGGGCAGACAATATTCAATTCATGATAAGTGTGAATTCCAATGTATAATTTCACAGATGGTTCGCTGTTGGTGAACTACGAATCAAAAGGCTACAGAACATAGCTGTATCTCACTTTTTACATTTCAAATGTCACATTACTGTGAAACACACCAACTCCTCTGTAGCTCTGATATGTAGGTTCGTGAAATGACAACAAAATTATTGCGTATTATCGTAGGATCCTATTAATGTAGTTTGATAAAGACATTGTGATTTGACATGACATGGCCCCTCCATTTTCACATCAGAAAAAGTATACCAGTAAAGACTAAACAATAATAATGATAAACACAATAGACTTCCCATTCAGTCTTGTGGTCCAACACAGTACTGAATACTAAACTTCAAGGTATCAAATAGCACACTAAGGATATATACATAGCCTGACTTTCCAGGGTAAGACCACAGTGTTGACACTGTTGTTGAAGATATTTGAATTTGGCGTGAGTGTAGCCTTCTTGCTTTTCAATGGTACACGAGCTGTGGGATAGATTCTCAATGAACAGCTCCAGAGCCAGTGTACGAGACAAAAAAACCTTGGCTCTCGAGGAGTCTCGAGCAAAACAGCGTCACTTCATGAACTCCGTTGGAAAATTACACTGAGGAATAACTGTGGGAAGGAAATGTATTTTGGCAAGTGGCTGGCTCAGGGCTTCAGCTACACCGTATACTCCAGTGAATTATTGTTGGGCAGCATCCATGAAACAGCTGAAATCCTATTAAAAGTTACTGCTGCAGGATACTAAGAATGAAGTGACGCTGGTGGTTCATAAACTTCCCATCTTAATTGTATTCAGAGGAGACATGAGCTTAGTCTAATTCTGTGTTCACACTCGGTGAGATCATCAGGATGATTACTCATTTTTCCTACATATTTTGCCTTTTTTTAAAGCTGCAGTGTAAGCAGCTTTTTGACCTGTGAGTCTGAAGTTTCTCCACAGAGCGATCATTGTGTGTGCAACTGGAGGCAAATAGAAGCTGACAGTAACGATTTGGCCTTCCTCTGCCCTTAGGGACAGTCTCAGAGGTTGTTGATGGATCAGAGAACAACAGACATGTAGCACATGTGTAGCTCACTTTTACAAGACTGTTTAATGTGTTGCAGGCTCTGTCACAATACGCTGTAATACCTACACTGACACGCACTCACACACAGTGTGTTGGACACAACAGTGTTCTACTTTCAATGACTTCCTTACTTCACAATGACACACTATGATCACTGTAACACCAGCCGCCCCTTGAACACTACACTATCTGAAAAAGTACTACTTATGCAAAGCAGGTCAGTGTCAACAGACCATAAAACATTCAAACTATGCAAATTTCATCTGGGATTGTAACGCAAAGACTAAGCACATGAACAAGTATTTGCATTTGTTTCACTGCCAATACTGTTTAAGACTCTCAGTCACACATGGCTTTTCAAGGAAACTTGGGAGAGGTCATAACATCAGATTTCTCAAAGTTATCTGACATCAGAATTCAGGAAATTGTTACAAATGGCATCTGTATTTCACAAAGTGTGATTGAGTGTGTGAGCGCAAGAAAACTTGGCATGTATTTTCCAGTGAACCACATCTGATATGGTTACTGTGTTGGCATAGGTAGCTACAACAAATACCACACTGTCTAACTGACATTCACTTCATGGTTATGCAGAATGACAATGCTTTGCCAAAAGAAATTTTACTATTCAACTCCACTGTAGCACCATCATCCCAGCTGCAGAACATGATGTTAAGTAGATTATACAAAAAATATATGATACAGGGTTCCTACAGCTTAAAGCAAGTTAGACTTATGACTTCTTAAGATAATTTTGCCCAACTGTTTTTGTAACATACAACATGACTTTCTTTTTCTTATGGTGGAGATGAGGGTAGAACAAGACTGGGAAACACCTGCTGATTGTTCGAGATTTTTCTTGGTGACTTTGTGTTTGCACACACTCTGCACATGGGATTCCACCGCTTTATTTCCCATCATGCATAGTTTGAGAAACTTTTTGCATAAAATGCACTGAGCCTTGTATTAGTCTCTGCAGTACACCAGAGCCTATAACCTGTGGTATACCAGGGTTTTAAAAATCCCCACGGTATGATTTTCAAAACCATCAAAAATAGAGGTGCTCCTCTTTCAATTAAACTCACTGTATGTAATGCACAACACATGCCACCAGGTCAGTCTTCAGTCTCTACTGGGGATGGCATGATTAGCCATCCAAACAATTAAACTTCTGCCCCCTCGCTAGTCAGCACCAGAAATATTAGTCGGTTAAACCAAGTAGTGTTTTATTCATGTACAAGGCCACTTAACTGTTATGCAGCCGCCCACCACTAGCAGGTGCTACAGAGCCATCTGACATGGATTGTCCTGAATTGCTATCATTTTTGTCAGATAATCTGCAAGATTCAATGTGCTCCATATTTCAGGGGCAATCTGTTCATTTTAGATGGCATTTTAGTGGTTAACTCTTGACTGAGTTGTCGTCATGTTCACATTCATACCGCATCGGGCAAAGTGTTTCATACTTCAGCGGCATTTAAAATCCTACGTAATTGTTGAAGATTGTAATTAAAACAGACAATATTTTTGGGACAACATTTCAAATACTCAACAATAAATTGTGCTGAATTTTGACTGTTTTCTGAGTGCTTTCCCTTTTTTAGACTAGTCAACTAGGCTTAATTAAAATTTTCATTTAATCAACAGGGAAATGAGTCCCAGGAACACCCCTAGTCTCTACTGGTGGAACAGGTAGCTGGTCGTGATGGGGATAACGTTACAGGACTGTAAATAGCTGGCCAGCAACAGCAAAGAGAACGAAGCAGGGGTGGCATCTAACTCAGTTAATTAGGGTTTATTTCAAGCATGGTTGGAACAATGGACTAACAGTAGACTACAGTTAGCTAACAAGGCAATTAGGCTAGTTGAAGTTTGATGAAAGAGGGAAACTTGATATCACAATGTGTACGGTTGTATTTTTATGTTAAATAATTAAAATAGGTGTAAAAATATACCTTTCTTTCACATTTTGTGAGTGTCTTCTGTGTATTTACTAAACTGTATAAGCTAAGAGAGCCTGGGGGAAGTAGCAACTCACCAGCTGGGGGGTGGAGAAGAGGGGACGCACAGTAATACCATCACATACCATATAACCAGCAAGAAACAAAATATGAGTGTTAGAAAAGACAGAAATTACCAATTATTTTGAGATTTCACAGTGCCACGTCAGAAAATAACAATTCATAAAATCCTCCTTCCCATGACTTAGCATTTAAAGACTTCTGAAAATTGATTTTTTTACGGATCTAGAGGAACCCTATAATATATCAGAGTCAGCAGCTATACTGACGCAGCATTTTTTCATCACGTTAAACAAGTTTTGGATATAAAACTGCTTTATGCATTTGATGACAATATACCTATAAAACTATAGAGGACCGCCACTTGTTGTAGGTATGTGTCTTGTTGCTTCCAGTTGTTCATTCTTTTCCCAGCCCCTGTATAATACTGTGGTTAAGCCTGGATTGCACCACTCCAACCTGGATAGGCTGCCTCATACTATAATCCTAGCTGCTTAGCATCAACACTGCCTTTCCAGAAGTTTTTTCCAGGACACTTACTTGTAAGCTGGCACCTCACAAGACGCACAGTGCTTATGCAGAAGCACAACATGATGCAACAGATCCATGGGTACTCTCAAGTTGAAGTGCATACATGTTAGATCTTTATGCTACAATTTATGGAACTTCATACAAAAGGAGAAAGTACATAATGTATACGTGAAGCGCACAAGCACATCAAATGTTCATCAGGACCACCCACAGTCACACCCTTCCCCACATGCTTATTAGTCATTAGCATCACAGATGTGTTAAGATGAAAACAAGTGTGAAAATGACATAAAAAGCTACATGACCCTCTATGCTATCTCTGTAATAGCTTTACAAAAAAAATTCTGCAATTACATCATTTAAATATTATCTTCAAGTCAATCACTGGTGGTTTGTGCAACTACTAAATTTGGCCCCACTGCTACTTTGCATGACAAATATTCAAATTGTGCTTGAGGTGAGGATTTGGACTGCTATCAGTCATGAGAGCAACATGGGCCTGCATGACAAAAACTGCACCAAACTGGCTTGGCAGCTCTTTCCATCTTTTTCTCTCACTTTGTCCACAAGGTTTTGCAGTACTGAAGAACTCCATTTTGGCGTATGAGACCTGACCAAAGTGTGTATAATCTTTGAAACTGATATGCTTATCAGTGATGAAATGCAATACACAGTTTAAATCTTAACGTATTTGCAAATTCCTGCATGCAGCTTGTCAACTCTGATATGAGTTGTTTTGCACAACACTCTAGAGATAATTTCAGAAAATATGTGTACAAAGTGAGGGAGACAAAATGTCAAGTCAGCTCTTAGTTTTACATGAAGTTAGTAATGATACACAGAAAATCTTTTTTTCAGTAAGTGCAGCCTACTTGATATCATTCAGAGAGCTGAGGCGCATAAGCAAAGTGAAAGTGAGACTGCATGAATAAAGCATAAAAAACTGCTTTTGTGCATACATGCAAAGACAGACAAAGAGTTGTGTGTTTGTGTGTCAAGAACAGTTGAATGAAATCCTTGTCAGTCCCTTGCATCGCTGAGCAGCTTGCTAAGCTGGATCAATGGCAATGTCACAGCGTACACACACAGAAGACCCAGCTCACACACATATCAGCTCTGCACTGTCCTTCCACACTGACATGGACACTGTCACACTCCATTCCCCCTCTCATAAAAACACACAACACAGGGTCAGACATGGTTGATTCTACTTCCCCTCACACTCGAGTGGATCTTCTCCATAGTGTAGTGTAAGTAGTCTTGATTAGTGTAAGCTCCTGGGATAGGTCCTGTAACAGGGCCTAAGAGACCTTTAGCCTCTTTTCTTTAACTACTCGGAAATCGTCATTTAGCCCTCGATCACACAGTGAGCACTGCAGCAGACTTTAAACTCATTATCTGAGTAACTTATGATGACAGTATAGACAATAATTACTAAAACAAATCCTCAAACTGCATCCACCAGAATAACAACTCTGCTCTATTAATCTTTATTCCAAACAATGGATGTCAATATTTAGCCATAATGAGAACATGGATGGCCAGTCTAAGTTTGACTGAGGGTAGACACTTACAATGTCAATGCAACCTGACCATGGTTTGCTGACATTCACAAGTTAGGCAAACCTGCAAATAAGCAAACATACGAAGAGCTACACCTTTTAATTTCCTGCTTATTTGAACCTTTTAACCACTGACAGTTTATTTTAAAGAGACGTATAAAGATGCCTTTACTCGTCATGATAACAACTATTCAGCCAGTAAAAACAATTGCAAAACAACTTCTATGGCTGTGAGTCTAAGATAATAAATCAGATGATGTTAAAATATAGGACAATACATATGAAAAACACCTGCACTAGAGAGTGAAGTGGTGGGAAGGCAGGGCTGGGTATTGTTTAAAAAATTATGATACTGCTACTAATCCAGTACTCTAAAAGTGATATCAATACCATTAGAATACTGCATTCGATACCGCCAACTCTGTCAATACACTGCGCACGACTTCACCACATCACTGACTGTGTGGGTTGCAGCTGCTGCTGCAGGGGTGTGAGCTCCACACCAGGGACAGTAGTGAGAGTCCGCCCAGCCACACACACACACACACACACCCCACACACACACACACAGTGACAGGGCTAACTCTTAGCATCACACAACTAACTTTATCTTACAGTTATTAACGGGTTAAATGACAAGAGTTGAGCCATTTGGTGTCGTTGTGAGTTTGTTGCAATCCATGTAGGATGTTTGCCGCTGCTGCTGTGTAAGCTTGTGCTAATCGGGCAGATGTTAAATTGACCAATTACCGGGAGGAGGGCAGCTCTGGACATGGCAGTAAAAGAAAGTTTGTTGATCCAGCAGGGAGTTCAGATGACCGGGGATCAGCTTCCGGCGCAAAAAGGGTCAAATGCAGGTAAAGTTTGATGGGAGAAGTTTCAATACTACTTGGTATCGAGTTATTTCAGTCTATACAAAGGTATTAATTATCGATACCCTAGTGAAACTGCATTACGAAATCCCTGGAGTTCTCAATTAAAGGACTGTTCCAGGTAAAAACAACTTGTGTCTTAAATGTGTAACTTTGGCAATCATTCCTTTCAGTAATAATAACTTGTACTCAGCAAAGTCATTGCTTAGATTTGGGAATGCAACAACATTGCTAAGAATTCAATATGGCTAAAAACATGTGTAGTTGGATGGTGGGAAAGGCTGTAAACATATCCACAGGTTAGCTAAATTCATTTGGCTGAAAAAACACAGGCAAAAGTTTTTTGGTTTTTTTTATCCAAGCTGTCTCTTGTAAACATCCATCACAGCTTACATATTTTCAGAGTTATTTTTAGCTATGCTTCCATGTTCCAAGATCCAGTATTGAACTTGGTGAGAACAATATTATAGTTACAGACAGAAATGCTGGTGGCACAGCTAAAAAAAAAAAAAAAAAAAAAAAAAAAAGGCTCATGTTGTAATCCACCAGAATGATCCTTTATTCAAAGGTGATTCACTGGTTGGTGATAGCAGACTGTTTTCCAAAATTCACTTACAGTCAGCTACAGTGCTGGACCATCTTTTGTGTTTTCATATTCGTATTTGACAATCAGTGTCGTTTCAAGTGGGAATTCCTTGTAAATCGTTTGAGTATCAGTTTCAGAAATAGCAGGCTCAGCTTGAAGAAATGTGCACCAGGCTAGGATGTGAGCAACAGGCCTGCTCACAATTCGCTTAACCCACGACACTATCCACTTCTAGTCGAAAGAACCTTGTCACTGAGCACAGCAACAAGCACAAACAAAAGCAGACAACGGGCATGGCACACTTTCCCCTGCATCCTCAGCCAGGCCTTTGAACTGGAGCACTTTGGCACAAAATGGCTGCCATGCGACGATACAGTTGGTTGACGCACAATATTGTTGTGGATGGAGCAAGTTAGTGACCCATGCAGGATACAATTCACCCCTCTGCTCACCAAAAAGAGACATTATGCAAACTGAGCGGGCAGTAACAATTGCGGAGCACTTACATGGATTCTGTTGTGGAAAATTGGAGGGTAAAGATGTAGATGTCGGGACAATTATAGCCCACAACAATAAGGTTTTTACTGAAATGTTTTTCCCTCTTCCCCACCACACAAACACATCTATTTCCACCTGGAAACCATAGTCTTTTCTCTTTGTCGACAAAGAACCAGGACTAGTTTCACAGGTATGAATGTGTTTGACAGAACGTCCCCTCTTACACACGAGAGAAGTCTGGAAAATGAGTGTGGAGTCATTTACGTTCTCAAATGACAAACAGCTGAACTACAGTTTATGAGTCAGTGAGTGTGAGTGGGAGTTTGTTGATGCCACATGTTTGCTGATGTGTTTGTGTAGCAGTGTGGATCTCCAGTTTCTTCCTGTAAACATCTGGCTCGGTCCTGTAAGCCACGAAGAGTAAATTCCTTCTAGAGTGGATGGTAATGAATGGGCTGAGGTGCTTGGATGCAGAAAATACCTCCAAACAACACGTTTGGATATTAAAACACACACGCTGGCAATTTCCACAGTGAAGCAGCACAGTCTGTTGTCTCACTGGCGTGTGCGTGTGTGTGTGTGTGCAAGAGAAAGAGAAAGGGAGAGAGTGTTAATGAACTCACTAACCCCATTCAAGCAAGGTTACAGGCTGTGGGGTTATTATGTTTAAGCTGCGTAGTCAACTGGCCTACAAATGAGCAAGTCACAAGACAAAAGTAAAGCCACGCTGTTCACAAACAAACTCATTTCAGCTGCACTGTGCTGTGTGTTTTACAGTAGTGTGTCCTGGCAGCGACAGCAAATGCATTTAAATAACATTACAACAGCGCAGTAGTGAGAAACTCAAACTTACCTTCAGTTGGAAGGGATGTATCTCATTGAGTGAATGTCTTCTTAGCTTCTTCGTCAGCGTCTTTAGCATTTTTCTTCTGAGTAGCTTATGGCTTATCCCCTACTGTGTTATTACTGCGTCTTATGTGACGGTTACTTCAACTTCATTAGCAAACATGAGCGACTTTACACATTTAAAAGAAGGCACACGGGACTGCAAACTGCCAACCACAGAAAAACAACAGCGCGAGCAGCTGCACACTGTAGCTCCAAGTTAGCTAGTGTCGACAAAAAAAAAAAAAAAATAAAAAAACACGACACACCGAAATTCGTTAAACTGCGTGACGTTAGATGTGGCTTGTTCTCAAAGGCTGTACGTAGCAAACTTGTTATTCTCGAGTTCATTAGAGTCTCCGTTGTTGCGGAGAGTCTCTTTTCTTTTCCTCAGGCGGCTCCGGGAGATGCCTCACTTCACTCACCGCAGACCCGGCTCACTTCCGGCGCTTAATTCAAAGATGTTTGGGGTAAAAATTAAAAATAATATCAACTTGTTCGCATTCAGACACGCACACACGCACACTCACACACATACACACAAGCAAATGCACACCAGCTGCACGGACGCACGGACTGCTCCTCCAGCTTGAGCGTACTGGCCCCCGATTGGCTGAGCCGCTGAGTGATGTCACGGTGTCTCTCGAGGAGGAGGGCTGAGAGTTAAAGCCACATTATCTCGTCTGTTTACTTCCTCTTTTCATATCAGGAGAGTCATTTAAAATGCAATAAAAGACATGAGCGTCTTCAGCAGACAAATGTGTGATTTAATAAAGCAGCCCCTGCTTTTGATCAAGTGAATGTACAGCCATAATAACTTTACCATAACTTGATCTTGTGATAAAGATGGCTGAGGTTGATGTTTTGTTTTTTAACATCCTTGCTTGTATTTATGCAATTTTCAATCAACTGAAATACTCAAATGATATTTCCACAACAGACATATAGACTTGTCACAGGATAAAAAGCACAGGTGTGATTAATAGCACCAGGCCACTATATATTCATAACATCAATAACATTCTGGTTGTGTTTCTTTTAGGGGGTATTGCATGCCAATGCCTTACTGGGACAACTGGGACACTTAAATGGAATTGGGCCGTTGTTAATTAGTTACTCTTGTGCTTGTTCTGCTGCGGCAATTCAAATTTTGTCCCATTTAAAAGCATACTTTTGACAAGGTGAAACCGAAGCCATGTTATTCCATCTGTTTACTTTCTATACACTATAATTTGCCAAGTGGTGGAAAAGTATTCAGATCCACAAGACAAAATAATTCAATTTCAAGAAAATGTCTTGCACTGAAATTGTAAAAGCATTTAAGTATTTTTAATAAAGTATTTTTTACATCATATGTGAAAGTACTCAATGCAAGGGAACGGCCCATGTGAGTGCAAGTGTATGAGAAGTGTTTTACTTTTAGACCTGCTTGAGGTTGAGCAAATGATTTACTGAATATTTAGTATGTATTTTATATACGAATGGGCCATTTAATCTATATGTTTCCTGTTTTATACGCTGATCATACACTGTAAACCCCATCCATGACATAAAACGTTAACGTAGAGTCTTCACAAATGTCCCAACAACATAAAAGCTTTATATTCACTTGGCACAAAAACTCATCCCTTTGAGCTTGACATATTTCTTTATGTTAAGTCAGGTTTTGAGTTAATTTGACAAAATTTTCTAAAGCCAATTTAACCTAATTAGGTCAAGGCCAGTTAACATCACTATCATTGTTCACTTAACAAATATTTTTTATAGTTCAATGAAATTTAAAAAAAAATGGTGGTAAAAATGCATACTCTGTATTTTCAGTTCATATGACATAGAATCAAATGCTCATACAACAAAAAAGTAATGTTAAACTGACATAACATTCCTGTCAGACAAGGGTCATGTGACACACTTATTTTGTGTCTGGTATACTCAAAACTTTTATGTTACCGTATTGCAGTAAACTAAAAGTTTTGAGTTTTTTAGTTAATGTTGTCTTACACACTTTTAAATCAAGAAGGCCTCACAATCCCCTATGAAGCTTTGGCGACCCATAGTGTGGTTCAAAGATACATTTTCCTTTTCTGTAAGACTAAGCAAAGTCTTGTTTTCTCTTTGAATATTGTCATCTTCATTTAATACAGCTTTATTACCCCAATAAGTGAATACATAAAGATGACAGGATGTTATAACTCAAATTATATACTGCCTCATGGTACAGTGTAGACAGTTATGAAAATAAAGACACTGTGGGAGTCATTAAGTCTAAATGTTACCACGTGTGTAAATTCTGGGACCTGTGACATCATGACAACATTAAAAACATTCACAGTTGTGTGTTCGTTCTGGCTGATTTTTACTGTATTAACCAAAGTTATGCAGCATATTGCCAAATACAAGCAGAACAAAGAATCCATTCCTTTTACTCAAGTATGTAAACACACTGGATGCTTTAAATAGCTGCAAGTGCTGCAGTTTCAAGGACAGAAAATCTATCCAAATCTGAATTAATATTTCCATTTGTGGTGCTCTCCAATCATGTGGCGTCTCGGCCATTCCGGTGGCCAACAACAGCCAGACCCCCCTCATGCAACCAGAGACACACAGAGTGAGACAGAGAGATGTGAAGAAGGAGAACACGTCAGGTATAATTGGTGTAAGTGGGGCATCCAGTTTCAATGATGTCATTCTTTGCAACCACTGTCTAGTCCACGATGTTAATGCATGTGTGCATATGTTGCATGCATGTCCTGCACTGTAGCTGCATTTGTTTTTCAAAATTTTCTTTGGTTAAAAAAAAAAACATGCATGTAAAAATGTGTATACTTGTCCAAAAACTACATTTTGCATTTCATTACACTTGTAAACATTACACAAAGTACTCAACACAGGTCCAGTTTTTCTTTCAACCATGGTGGTTATCACTGTTCATGCTTTCTAACCCAGCACTTGTGGCTATTCCAAAACTTGCAACTGTAAATGTAAAATCAGCTTATTAGCTTCATTACAGTAACTTCACTTTTCACTAGTTTTGCCACTGCTCATTTCTCTGCTGCAGCTGAACATAAAAACAGAATACTATGCCTTTAAAAGCTCCTGGCTCACTCGTTCGTGTGTGAGAGGCTTTCTCTCTTAACACCTCCGGTCAATGACCTGGTTAACTTTCCAAGGAACCTGTGGCTTGGCTCCAAGTCAAACTCAATCCAAATCCAATTTGCCGCTGAATATAGCGACAATACCCAAGGCCCTGTGTAACCTGATATATAATATAAACTGCCCAAAATCACGACAACAGAAAAAGTACACCGTAGATATGATCATGTGTTGTCCATGTCATGTCATTTAGTAAGAGACAAAGAGCTGCTTGACTCATTTTGGTGGTTGTTGTCTTCACATTTTTGGCCACATGAGGGCAGCATTTTATTTTTGTAGAGGCAAGGAATAACTGGATTACATCAAAGAGTAGATCCTTGATTGAGTCACAAATCCTTTGAACAGCATTGTGTGGGTATATGGTGGAGGTGGATGGTGTAGTTGAAGTTATTGTTACTAAGATGACCTCTGGACTTTGGACGTGGTTGTCCTGAAGTAAACACTGTTACTGTAAGCCTTATGGTTTATTCTTTTGAAAATACTCCATGATTTAAAAATACAGTAAAATCTATAATATATACAAACTGCATACTTTCATGGGGTCATAAGACATTATGTCAAGTCTCTCTGAAGAATGGAAGTCATTTGAGTTTAAGGGGAACACCACCTATATTAAGAATTTCAATGTTATTTCCATGGCTTAGGGAAGTGAGCTACTCTTTCTCAACGCCAGAAACCAGAGGAGTAAGTCTCAAACTTGTGATGTAATCACGTATAAAGTCCTTCAGTGCTGCAATGTCATCAATAACATCTTTCCGAATTTACTGTCTATGGAGTAGTTCCAGACTTCATACCTTGCACTCTAGTTTTTGGATTTGGGAGAGAGTTGTTTGTGATTTTTGGACTGTCTTGGACCACAGGCGTAATGTAAGTATTTTGAAAATGGGTGCAGTTCCCCATTAAGTTAAACCATATTCAAAAAAGTGCCCAGTTTATGTCAGGGCTGGATTAACCCACTCTGGGGCCACTGGACAAAAATGATCTGTTGGCACCTACTGAGCCTCCCTCGAGAGCCCTAAGGCCCTTTTATACTGCCTCTTCAAGGCAAGAATTTTATGTCTTTATGCCGCCTTAGCGTTATGTATAAAAAGTACAATCATGGAATGGGGGAACAAAGTTGACTTGACTTTAAGTTGGCATAGGACGTAGTAACAGTGCTGAAACAGGTATAAACAGGACAGCCAGCAGGACGGAATCATAGGTGGTGCAGATGTGAAGCTTTGATTACATGTTATGTGTGCGGCCCATCACAGGACATTTTTCAAGCTGTTAGCAGTTAGAAGCTAGCTCAAAGAAGCAGAGCAGCTGCCGAAAATGTCCACAAATTACAAAAACAATGAGGTCTGGGAGCTCCTTACCCCCCAAGCAGAGGACGAGACAAGCCACCATATGTGATATGGTTGTTATTCCATTGTCAGTGCTCACAAAGCGCTGCTGACATATATGTTTTATGTTACACTAGAGCTCAACACCGCTGTGTTACACGTCATGTCCAACATGCCTCTTTTGATTCTGCAACGCTGGCATGTAATATAACATCACACACTGGGGTGGAGTGATGCCACCGTCATTTGGTTCTTTGTAAAAATGCAAAGGTTGCATAAAGAAGGGACTTTGTAGTGGCCCTGTAGCACAATCTCTGTGTAAAAGGGGCTCTGGATACAAGTGGTGCATTGTTGGTTGATGAAGTGGATGTACTACTATGTAGATGGATGGTTTACCAAGGATAAATTGGATATACTCTCCTGTATAGTCCAATGGCTTTTTGGCTAATTGGTGGATATTCTGTCAACAGCCAGAAAAAGACGTGGGTATACAAAATATACCCGCATATCCCTCCATTACATCACTGCTAGATACTAACCAGCAGTTTTGGGAAGGTAAAGCTACTTTTGAAATAAGTTATAGTAATAGGTTACTGATTACTAGTTACCCTGTCAAAAATGTAATGAATAATGTAACTATTTCCAAATATAACTTATTACACTGGATTGCTTCTTGATTACTTATCTAACAAATGTTTAGAAGTCGACAATGAAGCTGACAAGTCCCACAAACATACATTTAAACTAGGCAGTGTAAACCTCAGGTGTCCTTGTCTGATGACATGGCATGGTCAGCTGTATGCAGGTATGACAGACCAGAGGTGTGCCAATTCAAACAAGAGAACCAATCAAAAACAACACTCAAAATTTGATTCTACCAAATACAGTAAATGAAGCCTGTATGGACCAAACAGCAGGCTGAAAAATGAGGCCAACACAGAAGTGGGAAAAACTGCAGTTCCTCTAATGGCCACTTGAGGCTGGCTCCAGAAGCCAGTCAATCCTCATAGACCCCCATGTTAACATGCCAAACTTTACAGCAGAAGTTAACATGTTTACAGCCTGATAAAAAAAAAAACGGTGCTGGTCTCAGTAGCTAATTTGCCCATTCGTGACAACTATACAGGGTGCGAATTTTTATATAACTCACCCATTTATCAGTCAGTTACAAGTAATTATGAGGGGGTCACTTTGAGTGACAGGCTGTCTCAGTCAGCTCCATCCCTCGCTCCTCCACTGCACCAGCCTCTCGCCCTTATATGGTCACTCCCGGCTTCAAAAACCCAAGATAGTGACAGCCATAATGTTGAACATGAGGCTTCAAAACAGGAGTCCACAAACCAGTGATGTCACAGTAGCTACGTCCATTATTTATGGACATGGTGTGGATGTGGATACAGTTCTTTGTTCAGAAATATGGCATAAGAAGGTTTTCTGCATGACGAAAAGCAGCAGAATTAATGTTACATTCTACATTTAAGTTTTTTACCAAAAATAATTACATTTATTTTGTAATTTGAGGTAACCCATATTTTGCTGTTTGTGACTAAACACAAACGTTTATAGAAATATGCAGCATCACCTGAAAAGTTTAAGGTAGTAAAACTAGATTTGATAGAGAGGCTCAAGTTTAGGTAGAGCCCCTTTGTAACATAAAGTAGGTCAGGGGTTTACATCACGCTTTAATGCTTACCTCACCCACATCCAACACATTACTGAAATAGCAACGGTGTATTGGGGGAGTTGGAATTTGTTGAGTGACTGACTTTTAGTCACAGCTACAGTGGAAGCAGCAGTCTTGTTTGCTCTCTGCTGGCAGCTCACTGATACTGCACATGTGGAGCGTAGGTTGAGCAGGTTCTACGTGTTACTGTAGGAAGTGTTTGTAGAGAGCAGGGGTGTGAGAGGTGTTTGTTCATTCTTCTGTGACACAAAGATAAAAAAGTGCATCATGTGTTTAATCCTAACATTGCATTACAGGGTGGAACGAGTATTTCCTGTCAAAGGTCAAAAGTTAGAAATGTCTCTTCCTCAATCGCGGCTTACCGTACATCAGTGTCTAATGTCTAAAGAATTCCGCTGTACACAAGAGATGTTTTAGTAAGAGTTCATCGCAAAGTTCACCACTGGCTCATCAGAGTTATTCATAGTTTATGTATGAGGCTTTACTGGACACTGTAGCATGATTCAGACAGATCAGAGAGGAGAGGAGAGGAGAGAGAGAGAGAGGAGAGGAGGACCTGGGTGATACACTCTGACCAGAAGCAGGACCAGAACCTGCCTAACGGTGATGCTATGACACAAGTATTCAGCCACTCTGATTGTCCTGTTACCAAATATGGCACAACCTTAAATCCAGGAAACAGTGTTAGATTTCTGTGCCTTGATGATTGCACAATCGGATGAATGCGGGGGCAAGAAGTGATGTGAGCACGCACCAGTGATGTCAACATTTTTCCCTCTCCCTCGTCAGTTGTTTAACAATGCTGAAATAGAAGATGACAAATCAGTCGGCTGACCTCTGAGCGTCATCACGTCTGTTTTTAGCAGTGTATACTGCAAACCTCGGCCCACTTGGCCTTGGAAGTCCTTGTCTTTCTCTTTCCTGCTGCCCGCGTCGCCCACACTCTCCCCTGGATGGCGGCGTGCGGCCATAGCCTCTCCTCTCGCCTCCACTCCCCTCCACTCTTCCCTCACCCACTGACCCACTGGCGGAAAGCGTGGGGGCCATCTGTGGTGGAGAGGTTACTTTTAGTCTCCCATGCTGCTATTTTCTCTTCACTGTGTTTTTTAAAAAAAAACAAAAAACACAAAGCACAGGCTTCCTTACGCAATGCTTGTCTCACTCTCTGGTTCTCTCTCCCATTGCTTCACAGGTCTTGTTTACACAACAGTGCACTTGGCCCGTGGCAACACACCCTTACAGGAAGAATGACTGTCAAATTTAGACATGATATGATTTTTCTCCCCAGCTGAATGAAGGAATGAATGCTTTAAAACTGCAACCTCTTCACTGACGATGAACATCTATATTCATATTTGGGGTATAGCTGCTCATATCAAGAAGCAAAATCAAATGAGCACATTTTATTCATTTGCAACATATTTCGAAATCGTAAACTCCAGGTCATACATACCACATGTAAACCAGTATGTTACCTTTCTTGTCCCACAGAAAATGACTCACAGCATGATTATAAAAGTTCAATATATTTTCAGTATTTTACTGTGTGGCATATTTCTTGTGTTTTGTTGGACAAACTTGCAATTCATTGTACATTTTATGTACAACAATACAAAACTAATGGATGTCATCTTTAAGCTTTAAAGGGACAGTTCACCCAGTTATTAAAAATGATTTTCCTCTTACCTTAGGTGCTATTTATTAGTCTAGATTGTTTTAGTGTGAGTTGCCGAGCGTTGGAGATATTGGCGTAGAGATGTCTGCCTTCTCTCCAATATAATGGAACTAGATAATACTCAGCTTGTGGTGCTCAAAGCACCAAAAAAAAAGAAGTGAATAACAGCAACATCTCTCTCCGGTAATCAAAGTTCATCAAGATAATACAGAGACCTTGTTGTGAGCAGTTTCTCTTTCTACCAAACTACACCCGCCAACCATATCACTGCGCAGAAGGAAGCGTGCTACTAGCTGCCAGCTCACCTAGCACCACTGAGCTAGCTAATGCTACAGCTCAGCTATTAAAGGGATAGTGCACCCAAAAATGAAAATTCAGCCATTATCCACTCACCCATATGCCGATGGAGGCGCTGGTGAAGTTTTAGAGTCCTCACATCCCTTGCGGAGATCCCAGGGGAGAGTGGGCGGCAGCACACAACTTTTTTGTCGGGGCTTCAGGACACTTGGATCACTACGGATGAACATTTTGGAGATACTTTGTGGTTTCAATTTTGTGTTCTTGGACGTTAGTCTGGGGCGCAGTCAGCCATTAGGTGTGCTAGCTGCTTCACCCATCGATCTCCGCAAGGGATGTGAGGACTCTAAAACTTCACCTGAGCCTCCATCGGCATGAGGGTGAGTAGATAATGGCTGAATTTTCATTTCTGGGTGCACTATCCCTTTAATGCCTACATCTCTTGCTATCATGAGCACGACGCTCTTCTCCATGAGCAGATGCACGCTTCCTTCTGCACGGTGATATGGTTGGCGGGTGCAGTTCGGTAGAAAGAAAATAGCTCCTACATGAAACCGCTCACAGCAAGATCTGTGGATTATCTTGAGTGACCTGGTCATGATTTATGTAAAGAGACACTGATGTTAAGTTTTTCAAATGTATTTTTTTTAAGCTTTGAACAACACAAAGCAAGTGCCATATATATTATATTAAAAAGAAGGCAGACATCTCTACAGCCGATAAGTTAGATGATATTCAGACTGGTGTAGAAATGCAATGTAATAACTATGTCTGAGGCAAAGCGGCAAGGCCCTTAACTCTCCAACTAGCTTTTTGAGAGTTATTGCACAGAAGATCCTCGATAAATTAACTGCTGAATCAAAAATAAATAGCTTATGCTGTAAAACCCGTGACACACAGTTTAGCTAAACTTAGTTTGGAAATGCACACTAGCAACCCCAGGATATCTGAACAAGACAACGTGTCGACAGCCATGCTAATCAGTTTGTACTTTGGCACACAGATACTTTAAGCTATATGCTAATGTCAGTGTGCTAGCATAATGGCAATGCTAACTTGCTGATGTTGAGTAGGTATCTTTGTCAAGTTCACAATCTTATCTTAATTTTTTCTTTTTTTTGCTGCTGGGCCCGCTGGATAGCCGCATTCCTTTTATAGCAATCCATCAAATGACTGTTGAGGCATTTCACTCAAAAACATAAAAATGTCAGCCTGATACCTGATGGAGGCGCTAGTCAGGTGATCTCTTTAAATAGTCAGATTAGTCCTCAAAATCTGTACCAAGTTTTATAGCAATCAATAGATGCTGAGTTATTCCAGTCTGGATCAAAGTGGTGGACCAACAAACCAACTGACCAACCGACAGACCAACATCATTATCCATAGAAACATGCTGCTTGCATGACCAGAAAAATAGTAATTGTAGCTGCTTAAAAAAGCTTAAATTTAGAGGATCTCGGTGGGGAAATACAGCTCAGGGTTTTCCAACCGTCATACAACATAATCTCTATTAGGAAATGCACACAAATGGCCTCAAGATATTTGACAGAAAGAGACACCATGACATTTCAAACTACTGTTTGTTAAAAGGTTAATATATGAACTTAGCCACTTCCTCTTTATGTGCATGTAAAATACTGTACTGTAATATGAAGGTATTAAAGGGCAGCTTTACAGTGTATATAATACACATGGTAATATATTGTTCTCTTTTATGTAGACTCTTAATTTCAAGGGGAAGTTTCACATTTTGGGAAAATACGTGTTTTTTCTCAATTATAACTCCACCTAAAACTAAAAATTTACACTTTCATATTACTGTTTGTTCGCCGATTGAACAAACAACAACATATGATACTGACTAACGACTAATAAAAGGCTTCATTAAAACACAGCATATGCCATATTAAGACGCAACACCATGTGAGTTGACCCAAAACAGACTCACAGATGTCATAGATAATGATTAAGAAAAGGCAGCACATGCTTTTCCAGAGCAAAATATCCCTTTATGCTGTTGCACGGTGGGTAGCAAGGATGACAAGATGCATAAACATGTCACATGAAGATATGAAGTCATGATTTGAAACTCTGAATGACCAGAGGTTTTTGATGACTACAGGGGAAAAAATGGAACTGATGATGTCAGCTGCAGTTGAAACAGCTGATCCAGACACTCTTACTAAAGATAACTTCTTTGACCACAAGTTGGTCTTGTGCACTAAACAATGTCGATGATCTGTCACACATGACATGACCGAGGAACATTTCCATCTAAACAATACAGCTTTAATCTACAGTCCTTTACTGGGGTCCATTTTAGTTTGTTTTAACTTGAGAGGTAAATGTTTGCCTACAGTGACACCTTGCTAGAAATCTCTCTCCAGGGGTGCCTATTTAAATATACATGTGCAACCTTTTCCACACCATGCTGGCCTTTAGCAGCACATTTTCCTCTGCAGCGTGTTTCTGTTTGAGAATTATTCCAGCCATGTCTATTCTTGTGAAACAAAGTGTGTTGAAACTCTGAATGGAAAATACAGCATCTCCCTGAAAACAGCCTTGATTCATGTCCTGCTGTCTGTTTCAAAGGTCAGATTAATGTGAAATTGCTGTCTGACTACGTCAACACGGTGGATCATTGTGCACTATATATCCACCACCAGGTCATGATGACCTGAAAGAGGATTTTTGATTGCTGGTAGCAGCTTTGTTTGGTCTAAAAGCTCAGCAATGTACTATGTCTTTATTAGAGAAATGATTACTTGCTCTATGATAAATTAACATGAACACTTTAGATAGACAACTCTCATTCAATGTACTGTAAGCTCTCATAGGCTAAAGGTAACATCATAAAGACTATATAAACATACAGAATTTATTCAGTTCAGTTTCCACAGAATGTAAAACAAAAACACTTTTTTGTTTCATTTATTAGCATCAAGGTTGAGGTTTTCAGAGGGTAAACAAGTACATTTACCTTGCATATTTCATTTGCAGCTTCATATTATTACTCCACTACATTCATGTGACAGCATTCATGATGTCTATAAAATATGATGTACAGCATATAAAGTTATAAAAATGTGCTCCTTCTTGACGAGCTACAATATTAAAATGCTGCTGAATGTCATCGACAACAGGCAGGAGCCACTCTGCTGCAATAATGAGTAATTAAATTGTATATGTCTGGAATTAGAATATGAATATGTCTTCCACTGCTGCCAGTAATATAATATATAATAACTCTATTAAGGTGTCATTTTGGCATAATGTCTACTTTCACTTTTGATCCCTGAAGTACATGTTGCAGATAATAATTCTGTACTTTAACCTAAAGGTCCAGTGTGTAGGATTTAGGGGGATATATTGGCAGAAATAAAAAATATTATTCATAATTATGTTTCCATTAGTTTTTAATCACCTGAAACTAAGAGTCATGGTTTCGTTAGCTTAGAATGAGCCATTTATATGTACAAACATATCTGGTCCTCTTCCAAAGAGTGTGCCATGCGGTTTCGACACTAACAGACAAACCAAACACTGGCTCTAGATAGGGCCATTGGCGTTTTCACATCGCCCACTGTAGTTCTCCTACATGTATGACACATGGAAGAAGTTCATGTTGGTTGCAGCCACTCCAGTAGATGGATGGTAAATGGACCTGCACTTGTATAGCTCTGGCCACTCAAAAAGCATTTTACACTACGAGACACATTCACCTTTTCACACACTGGTGGCCGACGCTACCATACAAGGTGCCACCTGCTACTCAGTTTTTAACACAGCAATGGAACAGCCATCAGCAGCAATTTCAGGTTAGGTATCTTGCTCAAGGATACTTCGACATGCAGACTGGAGGAGGATCGAACCACTGATCCTCCGATTAGTCGACGACCTACTCTGCCTCTGAGCCACAGCCTCCCACTGACGCTAGACAAGACCATTGGCACTAAACCTTTAAACCAGATCAGGAATATTTACTTATAGTAGAATATCTGTATATTTTGGTATAGCTACATTTACTTGAGTAAAGAAACTAATATTTACTTTTTTTGTCCCACTGCTGACAGTATCATGTATAGCTCACTGAAGCTTTATACAACAAAATATTCAAACCCGAGATTCTGTGTTTTCTTATGGCTGCATCATTCCATTAAATGTAACTATTCTGACTCATTCTCCAAAGTGCAGACATGTTTTGTGTCTGCGGAAACTTTAGGATCTCAGAATCTGTTCTGTGGGTTTGCACAAGGTTCGGCCGCACAGTATAAGATTCTAATGACTGGCCAACCAGTGCGCCACCTAAGTTAAAGCAAAGATGGTTGATTCTGTGTGGTAGATTCAGTGCCTTTTCATTTTCCATATAGGGAATATACAGTATACAGCTGTAGGAGTTGTGACCACAACAACCCTTTTAGCCAGACTTTCTCTTATTGTCCTTTGGGATTGATTGTAAGATCTTAATCATTTAAGGCTCTCCAACTTCTTGCTGTATTTCTGACCTTATGGTCCCACATTAGTCTGAACACAGTTGGAATAAGCTTTCAGCCACCATTCTCCTCTCCTTCGATTATCTGCGTTCAACCATTTTGCCATGTATTGGCTTAGAACTGTCTAAGATGACTGTAATTGCTTAAGAGAAATACAAACAACCCACGGCATTTTTCACCTGATGATAATGGATGTTTCCAGACATTTCTCTAGCATTGATGCAGCACTGTGAAGATAGGTCTGGCTATGTGAGAGTAGTGCACATGAGCCTGGTCGTATAGCTTGAGATCCTTGGGTGAAGGTCTTGGAATCCCTGTTTACAATTGGAGGAGACCGAGCCTTTGCAGACAGGAAATAATGCTACCTGAGACAACATTAACCATAACATTTCCAATTTCTTCATTTACTTTGTCTTAAACTACTGTAATTTATTTCACCTGTTTGACTGTGGTCCAGTTAAATGTCTTTTCATTCTTATTTCCGTTCTTAATTTCATTTTCTCATGGGTGATTTTAACCTGCCTTGTGTGCTTTTGAAGAGCGCCCTGAAATTATGATGATAATTATTGAAAGAATTATTTTTCAACATCTCATTGCAAAAATTCAGTGATTCATTATTAAACCGTAAAGAACAACAGATGGCAGTAGAGTGTTTTGGTGCAATCACTGACTTCGTCATAGACGTCCTTACCAGACAAATGCATCTCTATAACACAGGAAAGAGAGCTGATTTAATGACAGCAGTAGGAAACACAGCATGCTCCAGCGGCCCTCGTCACTGGCTTGGTATGGAAGCACTGCACTTAGATGGAGATGAAGCCTGACCGGCCGCGGCCAAGATTAACAGAGGCAGGGGGCCTCGGGGTGCTACTTCCTCCCTTTCCTCTCTTGGCAGTGGCATAATTGCTGAGGTTGCCTAGCGACCGGAAGCATGGAAACAGAAGGTGTCACTTGTTACCTCAGAGCTGGATTTAGCCAAATTGTAAAATAGCCACCGATGGACCATGAGGGGGATTGAGTTACTAAAGATAAGCAGCAGAAGGCAGGAGGAGAGGGAGGGATCAAAAAATAGACAGAGGTCACTACGAGGGACATTAATGCATGACTTTATATTGTTTTACCGAAAGCAACTGTGTAAAACAATATTACTAAAAAGCAATATTTAATATGATGTGATGTTTTTACTGTATCGTGACACAAAATGTCAAAAGGTGTGTAAACTAACAGGATTATGTTTGCTAAAATATGTAGAAAGAGATCAGCTCTATCAACATTGATGCAACTTGTAGTGGTCGCCTGAAAGTGTATGGTGGTCAATTAGGGCCAAATAATGATAACTCAATTTAAGTCATTACTTATCAGTTATTAAGTAAATTAATGAATCACTTTAAACTGCTGTCAACATTCTTAGATCCTCTTAGATCCTTAGACTGTATAAAAATAATGGAAGTAGTTACCATTACATCACTTATTAGTGAGCCTTGAGATTGTCATTTTGGCGGTTACCATCTTGGTTTTAGTGGAGCCAGAAGTGACCATATTTGGACGAGTGGGTGGAGCTGCGGAGAAGCAAGGGCTGGCTCTGACTGAGAGCCTAAGGACACTGTCCGCAGATGTCATTCACCCTTATTACTGCTTCATTTAATAACATGGATATGGGTGAGTTCTATATATAAAAAAAAAAAAAAAAAAAAATCACCCTCCGCCATGACGGGGAAATTAGCTATGCAGACCAAAAGCCTTTTTATCCAGGGATGTACGCATGCTTATTTTTATATCTGCTGTGAAGTTTGGCATTTTAGCATGGGGGTCTACGGGAATTGACTCGCCTCTGGAACCAGCCTCAAGTGGCCATTCAAAGAACTGCAGTTTTTGGCACTTCCATATTAGCTTCATTCTTCTCTCCAGAGTTTGACACTTGTGACTAACCCAAAGAATTATCACCTATCTCTGCAGTCACAACATTTATCAACATGTTGGGCAACTTTAGTTGTATAAATAAAGTCTGCATAGGGTGGAAGGCAGGGTTGGTGCATGGGTCAAACAAACTCTGGACTTTTATCCAGGTCCCCCCTGTTCATGTCCCGGGTGAAACCAAAAGTCAGTCGAATTATTCTAATATCAACATGTGCCAATGATGTAGCATACTATGCTAGTGACATATGTTAGCTTATATAACATACGTTTAAACCTCACCAAGTTCTGGTCTTCCCTAAGGAAGTAAACCTAAAAACTGTTTTACTTACGTTCTAAGTTTTATTTTAAAAAGAGACTGCAGGCATCTAAACTGTACGTCTTGTGAAAGCAGAAGTTTATTTTGGAAAAGACACAATGCATGTAATGAGGGTAAGTCCTTGTGCATCTAAAACTGATTCAGGAGGGGTACCTACACTGTCATGTTTTGATGCTGAGAGCCACTGACCAAGCGTCAACAGGGGAGACTGGGGTAACATGAGTCATTGGATAAGATGACTCACGCTGTCTTTCTGAGCAACCATGCTCATTTGTTGTCATGTGACCATAAACGCAGGAAGCACCTATCATTTCTATCTGGATGTAATAGAGAGAAGCACATGAGAATATTATGAGCATATATTTACACATAGAAACATTTTTTTGTTATACGTGACTAGATGTTAGCAGATTTAGCTCTTTTTTCATTTAGATTATTCTGGAAGATTTTTTTTTTTTTTTTTTTTTTGCTACATTGGCTTTCGTTTAATCTGGATGACTACCTTCATTTAACAGAATTTTTTTAATTGACTCACCAATGGCAAATATTAAAAGATTCAGAATATTAAAATTATTTGGTTGGTTTTATGTTGTTTAAGTTAGCTTTAAGAAAATAAATAAGACTATTTGGAAACAGAAAATTTATTATTAATATTTCATACCCTCTATCCTAAGGGAATTAGACAGCAGTGCGATTACAGTACACAAATGACAATACTAAGTTAACTGAGTACATAATATATTATAACTTAATATAAATATTAAGTGTAATCAGATAAATAATAGTGTGAAATATGGATGGGATGAGAGGAAGGAAGTGAAGCTTTTAATTAAACTGACCATGTAAACAAATAAATGACACTGTTTTGAGTACTGGCAACATTTGCAATGTGTTGTGATGTGCATGTTAATGATACCATTGACTGGACTCCTTGGCACCAGTTTAATTTCTGATTGATTGCTGATTTGAAAGGCATTTGTTCTCAGAATCATTTTCCGGTAAATTTGCCATTCAAGGCCAGTCATTCTAATTCCTCATATTTTTCTCCTTGGCCGGTGTTTTCCTCGTTTGTGTCTTCCGCCTACTTCTGCTCTTCTATCCTTATCTCCCCATTATTAGCCTCTCATCCCTCCGTCTCCTCCTCCCCACCCTTTCCCTTTCTCTCTGCATTTTCTCACTCATCCACATTTCCCTCCAATAAACCCATCCTTAATATCCCTCAATCTCCCCTTTCCTGTTTCTCATTCATCCCCATTATTTACTTTTCTGTATCAGTCACTGTCACCTTCTCTCAGGCTTCCACTCACTGTTGTTCAAATGCCTCCCCTCCCCACAATATACCTCCATCTCTGCTTCCATCTCTGCCTCCATCTCTGGTGCGCACAGAGCGGATGGCGGCGGCCCACTCAGTCCTCTCAGGGAGCAGAAGGTTTGTCCACTCCCACTCAGGCTTTGCGTCATGGAACACAGAGAAATAGAGACAGAGGAGAGAGAACAGATGGGAGGAGGACACACTGGCTGCCTGTTTTATAACATTACTCCTAACAACGCTGTGGTCATCAGTATGACTATGTAAAGAAGCAGGCTATTGTAGACTCATCAAGCGCGACTATATATAGGACGGAGCTGAATATAGAGAAGCAGGAACTGACAGTTTTGGTGTGAAAAGGAAAATTTGTCCCACACTTTAGGAAAAGGTCTAAAGCCTTATGCAATATTCTAAAAAGACACATTCAAGGTGAGATAATGCTTTATTAGAATTCTCATCTTTTTAGAGAAAACACTCACAATACCTCAACGTCATACACGTAACAATATTAACAAGCACGTTCTTTATTCCTCATTGACTGGATCCAACTTGTCAGACCCAAACTCACTCTCACAGACCTGGTTGCCTATGTGGAAATCCAATCTGAGGGCTTCACTATCACAAGATTGATGTAACCATAGCGACCTGATGCACATCACTGCATGACATCATAACTGACACAATCATTCCCATTTACGCAAGTGGAAAGACAATTAAAATTCAGACCATTCTGCTATTATTATTTTTGTCTGAACCAGTTCCTGCCTATGACTTCAAACAAACATGACATAAGATTGGTTGCAAATGACGATATGAAAAACATCTTATAAATGGCACAGAGAATACTGGTAACGCAGCACGTTCAAATGCAAATGCTGTTTACTGGATTTACACAAGAACAAAACAAAAATTAGATTTGTAGCACCGTGTAAACAAGAGATTAGATCTCCTCATTGCAGGCTGTACACAAACAGTCATATCTGGGTCAAGCTGAAAGCAAAAATCCACCCTGGAAGAGAATTCCCAGTGATCTTGGACAGCTGGATTAAGATATACAGACTGAGACAAGTTGATTCAAAAGCTCCAGAGTGAGTGGAGACCAGTGTGTGATGTGATCAAGCAGCATTTTCTGGAACAGCCTCACTGATAATGAATTTGAGACAGAATGTGAGGACACACTGACAGTACCCAGGGTGGTTTTGTGAGTAAGCAAGAATGTCTTTTGGTTCAGTGCTGTACGTAAGATGTGGGTGTAATTAAAGCTATAATGAAACATTACAAAAGTCTACCAAATACATCACCTACAACGGATGCAAATCCACAGTTTAGCTTGATTTCAGCATCATGAGAGCTGCTAAAGTGAATGACTAAAATCCCGCACATTACTTGTGTCATTATAATCAACTGTGGCTTTTTTCCCTTTAACACAAATACAAGTGGACTCTCTGTCATAGAAAATATACAATCAGTCCATACAGGTACCACCTTGAAAACTGAACAACAGTTTGTACAGCAAGGTTGATTAGAATAGATTAAAACATTTCTAAAATTGAAACAGCTGTTAGGTTTAGCATGGCATTACAGACGCCTTCTTCTATTTGACAATTTATAACTCTGTTTGATTTTGCGCCACGTGTGGAGGTGACAAAATACTTCTTAAGAAATTAAGAATGAAGGTCATTCCCCTCCACAGAAGCTAACTGACCAGCTATACAGTTTGCCTATTTATGTTCTGTTTCTGATCTATTCTGGAGCAAAGTTTATCACAAAAAGCAAGTCAGAAGAGTTGGATTGAGCGGTCTACCAAGTCCTCCACAGAAACAAATTGGCCTCCTATACAGTTTGCTGTTGTGACAAATTGTTAGCTAGGTCTCACACAGCAGCTAAACTGTGCAACTTTTAAACTGTGAAAAGTAAACTTTGCAGGACCACGTGGCCTAATGGACAAGGCGTCTGACTTCGGATCAGAAGATTGAGGGTTCGAGTCCCTTCGTGGTTGAAAGCTCTTACCTTGTTTACAAATGCATTTCTCCACCACAAATAGCAATCTGGAATGTAACCTCATGAACATGACTCATGCAACTGCTTTGTTGCTTATCAATTGTTAATTGAATTTTGCAAAAAGCGCTTGCCTTGTTGGAAGAGAATGTGGGCATGTGGTTTACAGATGCATTTCTCCGCCATTCTAACTAAACAACCCAAAATGATAGACTTTTTTTGTTTTGGAAACAAATTTTGCAACAAAACAAAAGGAAATCAGGCCGGTTAGCTCAGCTGGTTAGAGCGTGGTGCTAATAACGCCAAGGTCATGGGTTCAATCCCCATACTGGCCAAAAATAAGAATAAATATGACCTCAGCTTCCAATGCAAAGCTTGATGTAATAGGATGTATGTTGCTCTGCACACTTGGTCCACTTGGACTCTCATGCAAATCAAGCAGTTTGCCAATTAAGGTCAATACCAAAATTTTCTGTTTTGTTTCTCATAATTCTGGAACAAATTCATGTAATTCCCCTTCACAGAAACAAATTGGCCTCCTATACAGTTTGCTTTTGTGACAAGCTGTGAAAAGTAAGCATTGCAGGACCACGTGGCCAAATGGACAAGGCATCTGACTTTGGATCAGAAGATTGAGGGTTCAAGTCCCTTTGTGGTTGAAAGCGCTTGCCTTGGTGGAAGAAAACGTGGGCACGTGATTTACAGATGCATTTCTCCACCACAAACAGCAATGTGGAATGTAGCTTCACCTACATGAACACCCCAAATACTACTGCTCTGTTCTTATCAATTTGTTAAATTAATTTTGTTCTAATAACAAAACAAAAAAAACCTTATTCTAACTGAACAACCCAAAATGATAGACTTTTTCTGTTTTGGAAACAAATTTTGCAACAAAACAAAAGAAAATTGGGCCGGTTAGCTCAGCTGGTTAGAGCGTGGTGCTAATAACGCCAAGGTCATGGGTTCAATCCCCATACTGGCCAGACACAAAAATAAAGGTGTCCTCAGCTTTCAATGCAAAGCTTGATATGATAGGATGTATCTTGCTCTGCACAAGGTAAATGCTATGGAGAATGTTGGCATTAATTCCACCAGGACTCACATGCAAATTAAGCAGTCCACCAATTAAAGTCATTCCCCTCCAGTAATACCAACATTCTCAGTTTTGTTTCTTATAATTCTGGAACAAATTTTGCAACAAAAAAGATGAAAGTCGTGTCAGTTAGCTCAGATGGTTAGACGCTGGTACTAATAACGCCAAAGTCATGAGTTCAGCCCCCATACTGGCCAAAGATAAACATAAATCTCAGCACCATGTTTCAGGTTCTGATATAAAGTTGGATCAAATGAGATGTATTTTGCTTAGCAAAAAAAAAAAAAAAAGTTACAGCTTACATCTATGTCTGTCCACATGCATATGTATATATGTATATCATGCTCATGAGAATAGGACAGACAACCTGAAAATGTAATGCCACCAACCACGGCTATTTCCTGCTTGGGTGCATAAAAATATCATAGAGATGTGGTCAAATAAATGTTTTCAGCTGCTTGTTTAAGAATCTGACACAAAGTTTGAATTAATAAGATGTATTGGGATGGGACTGAACCCATGAGAAGATCCATGTTGCTCTACAAAGAACAAATATTTTGGAGAATGTGGACATTAATTCTGCTAAGTCTCAAATGCTGGTGGACTACCAATTAAGGTATTTCCCCTCCAAAGAAGCTTACTAAGCAGCTATATAGTTAACACTTATGACAAAGCTCAGCTATCTCCTGCTTCAACCACTCTAAACCATGACACTTTTAAACTATTTTGTCTCAGGTTCTGAAACATAGTTTAATATGATAAGATGTATTTTTTCTGTCTCTTAACTTGCTTTTGATTTCTTTGGTTGCAGTTTTTTGTCATAGCTTAAAGTAATCCCTCAGATTTCTCCATTATGTGCATCCAGTGTTCACTTATGATAAAGTCTGAACACCACTGTACCTTCTATATGAGTTATAATTTCTCTGATATAGTCAGGGTATTCCTCCTTTGCTTTTAAGGTCAAACCAGATCATTCGTTACAGATGGTAAAGGTACAGACATGGTGAAGGGATAAAAAAACACTTTATGAAATCACCTTTTGTTATTCATTCCTTCCTCCTATAACAGTTAATAGGGCATCATGCTGACGCAAGCTGGGGAGTTGTGAACCAGTGTGTGGTGTTTGGTGCCTCCGACTCTGTGAGTCATCGTGTCACCTACTGTGATTGGGTTGTTAGGTCAAAAGAACAGCAAACCGTTGTTGTGACAGCTAATAATATGTGAGCTGAGACTCGTTTGGAGGAGGTGTACTGAGTGTTTGTGTGTGTACCTGCAGGTGTGCTGTGGAGCTGTGCACATGTTGTTTAAAAATATTAAAAAATAATCATCCAGTGGAAATCAAGCACATTAGCAGCCAGTGCTTTGGTGGTTCATGTCATAAGACTTCACTTAATTTAGCAACTGCATCAATGAGTCACTTTGTAAAGTGAAGGGTATTTAGAGTTTGAAATTTTCTCACATTTAGCTACAAGGCTTAAGAGTACTGATTGTGTCAAAGCTGCACTAATCAATATTTTTATATTAACAATGGATCCAATGTGTGATGTGATCGGTGTCACTCCTGGTGACCAACCCATCCTACTCTATACAAAATGTTAAGCTCTTAGAATGTAAATAACCAACTAAATATTAGTTATTGCCTGAAGATGAGCATTTACAAGGGGTCATAGTGTACCCTTATTCAGTTTGTTCTTTACCAGTCATTGCTTATTCTCTGTGTGACGTTTCTCTTTGTTTGTTTGTTTGTTTGTTTGTTTTTTCAGGCTAACAGTAAATAGGGCGGTATGACAGTGTGCCAAAGTATAGAAAAATATGAGTTAGAAAGGTAGACAGGGTCTGAGCAAGTGAGGAAGCAAGAAGGCAAGTGAGTCACTGAGTGAACGAGCAAGAATACGTGTTAAAAAGGACATTTATTAAAGTCCAGGTAAAGCAAAATCAATAATACCTTTCTAAAAATGTTGTGAGACATGTGAGAAAATGCTTGTTGAAAACTGAAAAGACTGTGAACAGTGTAGTACTGGACTGTGGAGTTGGACTTTTGAATTGTTTTGCACAGTTTCAGGCAGCCCTAAAAGTGTGCTGTAGGAACCAAAGTTACATGGCTTGTTCTCTGGGACCCGCTTCATCAAAGCACCTCAGCATTCCAATTGGTTGCCGCCAATCCGTGTCAGACCTCATTACCATAAAGTTAAACAAGGTTTAACTCCCCACTGGACCGCTTTGGTCGCCCAAGTCGCAGGGCTCCTTATTGAAAATTAATGACATCCGCCGTTTTGGAAGCTCTGGACGCTTTTGGTGTGAGCGTACAGTTAGCTACTAACAAGAGTCTCTTGCTATGGACATGTTCATTCTTCAGCTCAGAGGGTGTGTGTGCTGTGCCACTATAGACTGTGTGTGCTAACATTACTGCCTTAGCTGCTAACAAGAGTCTGTCGCTGCACAGTGGCTCATTCTTTGGCTCCGGGGTATGATACTGTATGATACTGTGCCACTGGCTTAGCTTATAATGAGCATCCATCGTTTGCAGCAGCTCAATGTTCATATCAGCTCCTTCAGTGGACACACCCCCAGCATCTCAGAGAATACTGTCTCTCTTTTCACAAATTTGAAACCTAATTTTATATACTTGGCGATTCTTTTAATCATTCAAATTTGGTTGGATGGTTAATGACACATTTTTTTCTGTGTGACATGTTTTGCTTCACCTGGACAGAAGTTAAACTATTGAGTATTACAGAAGCCCTTAGAGGCAAGGTAATTTTATTTTTTTTTTATCTTATTTTTCATTTTGTGTCTAAGCAGTCTTTAGATCATGATCACAGCTCTTCATATTTAAAGTCTAAAAGTAGACAGTTATGAAATTAGACAGTGTGGTGAAAATGTATTTTTAAGATGGTCTCATCTATGAAACACAGCTCTGGCATTGCTCGCTCTCAAACCTCGTTCTGCAGTTACATATCTGTCCTTGCAAGCTCTTCATCCTCATCTTGTAAATTATTAACCTGTCAGTTGTTTCTTGATAACAAACTGCCAAATCTCAAAACTGATAAGACAATGACGCATACCTTTGTAAACCGCTTTGGATTAGAACCTGAGCTCAAGTCTCTAAAACAGAAGTAAGCACACAAGTGATACAGAAGCTGGAAAATAATAGGTTGTAAATGAAAAGAAAGAGCATGTGAGATTGTGAGAGTGAAAAAGTATAAGTGCGATGAAGTGGGAGAAGGAAAGAGTAGTTAACGTCCGGAGTGGCTGTGGAGAGTGCTGAGTGGGTGGGGTGGTGGAGGAGGAGGAGGAGAAGAGCTGAAGCTGGTCTCAGCCTCCTTCTCAGAATTATCCCTTGGTGACGCAAGCTCCTCCACTCACATCCTGACAGCTGCTCCCTGCCTGGTTACAGCACTCCTCGGCCTGTCCAATAACAGTCATGTTCATTTCCGCTTTAATGCATGGCTTTCCCCCACTGGGTTTACCAATACGGCTCCATTTAGGCTCATTAGTACATGTTCACTTACCTTTTTTTGTTTTCTTCTAATCTGTGCACTAGTGGGACCTCAGTGTTGCATACACACTGGATCTCCCTTTTTTCTTTTTTTCCCTTTTTGATGAAGAGACACTGAAGAGAAAAAAAAGCCATCATTCTCACTCCACTTCACTGGGCTGTATTACCTGCCACTAAAAGTAAATCAATAATGACTATTACAATACCCATTAAAAATATGCCTGCTTAGAATAGGCTGATTGCTTGACTCGACATTTTGCTTCTTTGGGTCCTTAGAAACACACCTTGGCTTCAAATAGCTATAGATGTATTATGATGTTTGGATATGACAAATATTAAATTATGTTGCTATACTAAATCAATGTGCCTTAAAATAACGTAAAAAAAGAAAAACATTCAAACCTTTATTTAAGACTTGGGAAATCATTGGGGCAAACCCTCATTTTCAGTCGTGCATCATTATATCATCTGTAAGACCCTGTGTCCTCATATGAGAACATCACATTTTTGGGTTTAGTGTACTTGACTTCGTTCTGCTTGACTTAGACCTGTTGTCCTCGTTCGTGGACACTTCTTTGTGCCATCTAGTGGTAGTAAGAGCACCATACACTAATCCATGTAAAAACAAGATGGCTGCCATCTCTGCCGAGTCAGTCTGCAGCCGATTCTGACACAAAAGAGGCCAAGGTCCGGAACCTGATCACATTTTATGGGTAAAACTTGTTCATTCATTATTAATAATATGTGTGGTTTGGTATGGCAACAAATTTGACCAATTTTAGCAACAGTAACAAGCTAAGACACTGTTAATTAGTAAGTACTCGTTTGAAGATGTTGGGACTTTTTTGTCGTCTCATTTGACGACATTGAAACTTTATTATCATTGACAATGTTTAGTTTTTCATACTTATCGGGTCCTACTGATCCCAAATAGCTAGGAGAAATTATAAATGCATACCAAACAAAAGTTCGGGTTTCAGAAGGATGAAAACCAATGCAAACATGAAACTCAGTGGTATACTACTATGTACTTGTACTTCAGAGGAAAAACATTGCAGCGACATGCTGAATACACTGCAGGTCATGTCGCCATTAATATTTAGAACATGTGCTTCGTCCTCCCCCATAGAAACATGAAAGTAGTAGAGGACTTTTGACAAAATGAAAGACATTTACACTGTAAATGAATGCGCAAAAGGCACATATTTGTTCACTGAAAATGAAAAGAACAGGAAGTTTATATTATGTAAATGTATACATAGCTCAGATAGATAGATCAGCAATTAAAAATTAGGTTAAAAAAAAAGACCACAAGTCTGCATCCATGCCAGCAGCATTGTGAGGGAGTACTTAGGCACAGTGATGCTTTAAGCTACATGCTAAAGTGAGCATGCTTAAGTTGAAATGACATGAGATTGAAACAAGTCACTAGTAATGTCATTCTTACATATTTTGCCCTTTTATGGAAACCACTAACATTCCTACGTCAGTTTTGGACACGCTAACTTCTCATTGCGCCAGTGTTTCTCTGCCACCACACAAACGGCTATTAAGTTACTCCTCTCTGATGGGCCGAGGGGACTTCCACTGTGACATTATTGCTATCTAATCCATTCATCTGCCTGAATACTTTGAGGCGGGGGAAAGGCATTTACTGTGTGTATCTCCTTCCTTTCCTTCCCTGAGGCCTTGAAACATGATGACCAGCAACAACAAGTAACATTGTAATTTTTTTCCATGATGGCTCTTCTTTTTTTTTTTTTTTTTTTGATTATTCATTGAACTAAATCTAAATTAAATAGATTAAAGTGAAAAGATATGAAGCCAAATCACCTGTAAAAGTGCCTGAAAAACAGCATAGCATCAGTAAATAGAGAGAGGGATGTGTGTATCAATCCTTTAGAGAAAACAATAGTTGTGGACAGATTTTGGTTGGAACTGACAAATCCCACTGTAAGACTATCAGATATTAAAAGGAAAAGTATTACTTTACAGCATCCACCACAAGTGTATTTGACAAACCCATAATGGTCACAAATTCTTAACAGATGCTTATTTGCTCTCATGGCAACCACAAATGTCTTACTGCAAATGAGCAATAAACATGAACAGGAAGAGCTCAGCACCCTTTTGCCCTATAGAGACAGCAAGCTTGTTTTGACACTGTTGGGATAAAAATGGAGACACTCCGACTGGCTGTACCAGATAAAAAAAAATCCTCCTCCACTCTCAGTCATAGTAGTCTTTTTTATGCTCTCATCTGAGACCTTAAGTAGCTTTAATGTCTGAACACACACACAAACTACAAAGTCTCTAAGCCATTCATAATGACCAGGAGTGGGGGAGAGTGGGGTGAGATGCGCCAGTTTTTACTTGAGGTGACTTTAAAGAGAGGGCATGGCAGTAATGTGTCCAACTAAAATATGTACATATATTTCAGGATGTGGGGCATCCCTGGGAACAACCACTTTGGATCTTAAATAAACTGTCAATTTGATACCAAATTACTTATTAAAGCTTTTTTAAATAACATCAAAGGCCAATTTTAGCAGAAGATATCATGTCGAATACATGAAAGATCTTAAGTAGGCCTACATAATATTTAACAGTTTCAGAATAAAATTAAGTTAAACTCTAACAAAAAATCAACTGTAATTCTCAGAACCAGGCTACAACACAACATGCCACTTGTCAATGCTGCAATATTCTCCAGTATTTTCCGACTCCACATTCCCAATTCTAAAAGAAATGAAATATGGAAATGTGGAATATTTTTATAAACAAAAATAAAATGAATTTATCTAAATAAATCAGATTTTTTTGGGTCAACTTGTGTAACTTGAATGTATTTATTGTGCTCTTATAACTGTACTAATACTAGCATTTCTGGCTCTGTAGAAACATGATCAGTTAGTTTAATCAAGCTCAGTTAGGGGCTCATATTCTGATAATCATCCATATCCACTGATGTATACAGTAGTCCCATATACTGGGAGAAAGGAAAGATGATGAGAAGAATTGGAAATCTGTGAGAGGTGAGAGATGAGTGGACGTAACATGCCGTAGACCCTGAAACTACAAGTAGCATTAACTAACAGCGAAGCAGTGAAAAGGTAAGGTAAGCATATCATTCTCTGTCTAGTCCTTTTTGAATGACTTGGTGATGGTGATGAGCCTCTATGAAATCGTGCAATATGCTGGCAATCTCAAGCGCTCTGTGGGCATGATTTGCATGCATGCAATTAAAAAAAAAAAAAATCACAACTGATTGTGTACCCCCAAACTTGTCATCAGATCTGAACCCATGTGTGTGTGTGTGTGTGTGTGTGTGTGTGAGAGAGAGAGAGAGAGAGAGAGACCAACTTTGGCAACATTGTTTCAAATGCAGTGATGCCAATAAAGCAGCTTGAACTGAATTGAGAGAGGGCGAGAGTGTGTGTGATATTATTTTAGTGATAAAATAAAATAATACAATGTACAATTACAATAAAATAATATGTTAATGATAATCATCAGTCGGGGTGGGTTGCGCCTCTGGCACAACTTAACCCAGGCCTTTTGGCACAATTCACCCCATCCCCACTGAGGCCAGTTCGCAAGAGGGGGCAATGCAAGCCCAGTTCTAGGCAGGCATATATGAGGGGGCAGTCATAAATGTGAAGGAGGCATCATGCTCCAGCACATTTTTGCCATAGGTAGAGCTGACAAATAGAGGTCACTCACTCACTCACTCACTCACTCACTCACTCACTCACCCACCTGAAGACTAAACTCCTGCTGGTAGAGCTGTTCTTGGGGCAATGCCCCCTTAAACAAATGTCTTGCCCCCTCAAATCAAATCTGCCGAAAAAGGCACAAAACAGAAAAATTTTCTCATCTGTCTCCACTCCGTGCTGTGGCCAGCTATAAAATACTCTAAAACATTTTCACACTGTATCAGATAACTAAGATAAGTTTATATTTCTCTTGTTTGTTAAGCTATGTATTTCATTTTATTGTTATTTTCCCCCCCTTTATTTGTTTAATATTACTTTTTTTTTTTCAGAACCTAAGGTTAAAAGCATTTCCTTTGTCACCAGTTTTCAATCTTGTATTGTCAGATGTTGACACGCGTGTATTACAGTCAGGTCCGAGTTTCGAGACAAGGTTTTACACAAAACTTCAGTCTGCCACAGAAAACTTAAGTCTTTTACAGACCAACACTTTCTGCAACAGACAATTTATCTCATCCACGCACAACTACCGTCACCGAACAACAGTACAATGGAGAGAAAAAACAAAAACACAAACAAAGGGGCCCGTCAAAAAAATGAGTCAAAAAGACCAGCTGCAAATGAACCAGCTTAGGGAGCTGCTAGCTTCTAGGACGAGGGAGTTGCATGAAAACCTCTGCAACTATCAGACCATTGAAAGGCAGGAGATACAAATCTCCCAACTCCAGAAAAGTCTGCAATACCAGACAGAGAGAGTGGAAGCCATCAAGGAACTGAACCTGCAGGAGTTAGCATCCATGGCAAGACAGCTGGATGACAAAACAGAAAGAGGCTCAGAGCTGGAAGAGAAAGAAGCTGAATGCTGTCAGCGTGAGAAAGCATGGCAGAAGAAAGTCAGCGACCTGGAGGAGAAGTCCAGGCAGGAGCTCGCAGAGGCAGAAGAAAGATGGAAGTTGAAAGTGCAACAGATGCAGGACGAGCAGAAAGAACTTGAAGAAAAGTTAAAAAAAAAAGACATGGCACAGAAAGAGCAGATGTGGGAAAGAAAAGAAAATCATCTGGAGGTCAGAGCTACACAGCTGGAGGTGAACGTTACACATCTGGAGGTGAAAGTTTCACATCTGGAGGTGAACATCACACAGCTGGAGGAAGAGAGGTCAGAGCTGGAAGAGCTCTGTTTGACCATGAAAAGGAAAATGAGAGGTTTCTTTTCCAGGAAGAACGAGGATAGAGAAACAACGCTGCAGAACATGAAAATCAAAATGCACACGAAGAAAAAGAAGGTGGAGAAGGCCAAGAAAGAAAAGCTGGCAAAAGAGGAGAAGGCTGGGGCCAAAAAGGAAGTTTTTTTCCAGTGGTTACACAGGAAAAGGGTGTATGACATCATCGACATGGTGGTAGAGGAGGAACTCGCTGGTTGTTCAGCTTGGGTTGGACAACAGTATCTCCCTCCTCTCCCTCCATCTAAACCTTTCCACCACCCCTCGCCCTTCTACCTCACCCCCTCCCTCAGTCCACACTCCACCTCTCCACCCTCCTGTCCTGTTAGATTAAGGGCGCCACAGTGGCTCAGTGATTACCACTGCAGCTTCACAGCGACGCCTCCACATGTCCTGCTGTGGGCCCCACAGCAGGACAGCAGGACAGGGAGAATATACGGAAGTGTGTATATTCTCCTGCGTCTGCCTTTAATATAGGTGCTATCAGGTTTTCTCCTGGTGCTCAGGTTCGCCCGCCACAATCAATTTGGCAAAATTAAAAATTGGAATCATATTTCTGCATGTGTCTGCCTCTAAATATAAGACATACGGTTTATATGGAGTTGTATGACATTGTTTCTACTAAGTATCTCATCAAATATTGCTCTTTGAGTTTTGATTTAAACACAGGGTTTCACATGTGAGGTGCATTTATGTAACAGCACAATCAATCATTCTTTGAGATGTAAATACAATGTAGACGTTCTAAAATCATGTCTAGTGTCATGTTGATAGAATGCTGGAAAATGAATTAAAACTAGAGAATGCAATTTATGAAGAAATTGTGGATGTGAATGCCGCATGCTGAATAGCTGACGCTACACTGCGATGCTGGCTTTGAACGTTGGAAAATACCATTAATGCATAAATGATGTGGAATATTTAAGGGTTTTTTGACAAGCTGATACTACACTGCAGTGCTGGTGTAAATGTGCGTGAATGTCATTAAATAGTTGCATGATACCAATACAGTGGAATATTCGAAGGTATTCAAAAAGCTGACACTACACTGCAATTCTGGCTTAAACGTGTTAAAAAAGGTGAAGTAATTCCATTAGTTGAAAGTGTAGAAATGGGTCCAATTAGTATAAATATCATTGATAAGTTGAATTATACCCATGGAATATAGACAATTAACTTCATAGAGACTGAGCTGAGGCTCACCTTCCATATTTCAGCTTTCTAGTCAAAAACATAGCTTGTCTTGCTTTTATACAATATCGTAAGAGAGAGGACACCCTGATTAACAAAGTGTGTGAAATGTGTGTGTTGTGTCAAAAATGTGATCAGGACAGCAGGTTAACTGCTAAGTGACTCCTGGATGAGGCAGTTAATCCCAGAGGTTTTGTTAAAGCACATCTCACAAACTACTGACTTTTCCTCAAACACAATGACTCGGATCACTATAATTTGTATACTGTGAAAGAGAAGACAACCTGATGAATAAGCAGTATGAAATGTGTGTCTGTAGTGACAAAAGTGTGAGCATGGTCGCAGGTTAGAAAACTGGTATGCTCTGCTCTCCTCTAGAGATCTCTGGTCTCACCTGACATTGAGTTAACTGCATCAGTTGATGGACTTTCACTTTCAGGCTCAGGATTTTAGCTTTTAGTTATTTGCTTAAAAAAATCCAGTAATATGTCCTGTTGTGACAAACAGAAAGATTTCAGGAGGGTTCGGAAGCTCTCCACCAAGAAAAATTTGAAATTCACACGGTGAAATCTATTTTCATGCAATTTCATACAGAAATGGGACAAAAAAATGCCGAACTAAATATTTTAGAAAGTATGTTATGAATGAGAAAATTACAAGTAATCCATTCCTAATTGAGCTGAACATTTTGAAGTTTGAATTAAGATTGTATGTTGAAAAAAATGTGGAAGGAGTAACGTGGCAAAAGAGTGGGCGTAAGAATCAAGAATTCCAAAATTCCAAAGCAGTAGAACAACGTAGGCTGTGAATGCTTTGGCATTTACGTCCAGTGATGGTGAAACTCTATAAAAGGCGAACAATGCCCAACTTTGCCTGTTTAGCTACAGTTCAACGTGTGATATTCTGATGTGGGAGAAAGTCCTACGTCATTTCCTGATGAAGTCTTGTTGCTCGGGGGGAAAAAGCCACAGCTTCATTTACAAGGTTTCAGGACTGTTTCACCTCAATTTCAAGACAACACTTCAAATTCACACTGTATCCCACCGAGGCCCTTCCTTGTGCCTCTGCGTGACTGTCCACTGACCCATATACCTACTACTGGCAAAAGTGAATGTGTGCACATGGCTGAAATCTGCCGACTTTTAAAAAACTGCCAACTGTTCCGCAACACATGAGAATAGCTGAATCTGCTGTTCAAATAAGTGATGAATGCATTCTGTGAAAAAGGCAGGGAATTATAAAACAGGCCAAGAACACATAAAAGGAAAAAGACAAAACACGGTTATGTGGTTGTTTCTCAACTACCTTTATCCCAAAATACCATCTCATTCTACCTGTTTTCAGCCAATATATTATTGTATGTTAAAATTCTGGGATAAACTCTCCCAGTGTTTACAAAATATGACAGATGAGAGATGGAAACTTAAAATTTCCTGGTGAAATCCAGAATCACTGCTTGTTTTAAAGGCCAAGCAGATGTATATTTATATTTATATAGCACATTATTGTACACAAATGTTATTTAAAGTGCAACTTATTAGAGGCAAAAGATAAGAAAAATAATAAGATTAAGGAAGAAGAAGATTAAAATAAATAAAAGCACAGGCAACTGATGAGTTGAATTTGATATCATATGTAAAAGTACCATAAAAAAATGATTAAAACAAAGCTGTAGAAAAGAGAACAGTCTTATGCTTGGTTTTAAAAAGTGGCTATACTGTATTTAACTTGAAGTCAGTGCAAGGATCGAAAAACTGGCGAAATGTGTGCTCTCGTCTAGGTGTTTGTCAGTGTTCTAGCAGCAGCATTTTGAATGAGTTGTAACTGTCCGATGGTTTTATTGGGGAGGCCAGTACAGAGTGCATTACAGTCGTCCACTGTACAAGATATAAAAGCAAGAATGAGCTTTTCTAAATCTTGCTTGGACGGAGTTTCTTAATTTAACTGTTTTTGATATGCCAGAATGATGATTTAATTTCACCTTTAATGTGGCCTCCAAAATTGAAATCTTCATCAATGATTACACCAAGGTTATTGACATCGGTTTTAGTTTTTATTCCTCTAGAATCAAGGTATGCATCACAGACTGTATAAAATAATGGAGGTAGTTCCTGTGATGTCACCCTTTGGTTTGTGGACTGCTGTTTTGAAGCCTCCAGTTCGGCATTTCTCTTTGTTTTTTGGAGCCAAAACTGACCATATTTGGATGAGAGGGTGGATCTGACTCATAGACTGATGCCTTGCAGACAGCCTGTGACTAATAGCAACCAAACCCTTAAATATGCACAATTTTGGCCTTGATAAAATGTAAATGAGTAAGTTATAAAATAATTGAACCCCTGTACAGTAGTTATGAATGTTGACGTTAGGCACAGAGACCAAAACTGATTTTGTATCAGGCAGTGAACACGTTTATTTTTGCTGTAAAGTTGGCCATTTTACACAGATGTGAATGGGAATTTATTCTGTTTTAGAGCCAGCCTCTAGTGGCCATTAGAGGTAGTGCAGTTGTAGTAGAGCATTGGCTTCATTCTCCAGCCTTGAAGGTTGCCGCTTGGATAAACACTAAGCACCAACCTTCCTTCCTATAGGGTCATGTTCATACATAGCATGCCCAAGCTGTTCCTTAATTTCAGAAAAGCTGACCATTTGACCATTTGAGTCAGTCATGTTCACGGTCGCACATTCGTCATCTGCCATTTCCAGTTTGAAAAGTGGTCCCTTCCTTCCCGCTACGTAGCCAAGATGGCGACCACTGAGGGCAAGACGTGTCCTTCTTGTGACGTGACTTCTTGACCGTTATCAGGGCACCATCCAGGTACTCATAGTGCACTGCATGTTTTTGACAAGGGAACAAGGGTGATGCTAACTTCCGCGTCGACCTACAGGAAAACATCATCCTTGGAGCACTCTATAAATGTATGGTTAGTGAACATCTATTTTAGTTATGTGTTTGGAAACTACTCATTTTATTATTTTCAGAGGATGTTCTCATTTCAGCTTGAACATCCTTGAGTGCTGCTGAATATATGACTCCACTGAGAAGGTTTGACATGTGACTCCTGCGCTGCTCAGCTGGACTGCCCCTTTAAGAGGACCCGGAAGTGCTTGTTAAACCGGATGTGCAGGTTTCCCCAATGTGACTTACCCCGGCTACACTGTTTTGCTTTAATAGTATCTGCGTTGAGCAGTTTAAAGTCTACAAAATGTTTCTTACCAGCGTAAATTGTAAGTTTTTAATGTCGTGATTTAAAGAGCCGCGTGCATGCGTATGAAGGGCTGTCTCGCACGGTGCTAAATTAACATTATCAGTTAGCTAACGTTAGTTTAGCTGGATAGCTAATGTTAGCTGTTAACTCTCCAGTATCTAACGTGACATTGTTTATAACTTTGCTTCTGCCTCCCTTTTAAACTATTTCTGTGGCACTTTTAACGTCAAGTGTCGTGAGTTTCAAATGTTGTCGCGCTCAGCTTCTGAGGCTGGTGGTTAACCTGAGTTGATAGCAGCTAACTGTTAGCCTTGTACTTTAATAACGTACGTAGTTAAATATAACTGTCTAGCGTCATGTTTGTCGAGTTTGCTTGGCATTAATCGTATGAATCTGCTCTTTTTCATTTCTCAGTGGCCAAGGCAAAATCAAAGTAAGTGGACGTCCTGGAATAGAAAAAATAACTAAACATGGATCGCTGTCAGTTATTGTGTGTCACATTCACTTACATTGTTTTCTATCAGGACCATCCTGGTTCAGATGGTGAGCGCTGCAGGAACAGGCTACTTCTTCAACACGAAGAGGAACCGTCTCACAGACAAACTGGTGCTGCGCAAACATGATCCATTTGGTGAGATATGACTAATCAGATGTTATTACAGATGTAGGCTAACATGCGCACAAAACACTCCATTAAACATTAGTACTCTGTTGTGGACAAACATGTGTCCGTGGTAATGGTGTCGGGTTTTAAATGCCACCTGGCAGCATGTAACATAAGCACCTGTGTCTGTGCTGTAGCAGGAAGTTGTTTCATCTCAGATCATTTAAAATAACTGAACAACTGGAACAAAAACTATGGTATCTATGTTGATACTGTGGAATGGTGACATGAGTAATAGAAATTGTAACATTCAACAAGTTTACATTAAAAAAATACCTGCATTCAATCTGTTGGGTCACCTTTAAAGCATTAACTGCTGCATACCTAAGTTATTGTATAGTATAGTAAAATATGATATTTTTTTTTTAGCCAGCATGTTGCAGCACATTAGTGTCCATATATGCATTTATTCTAATCTTATAAGATTCCAATTTAACTGTCCTAATGCACAATAGTGTTTTGCTGCTTCTTTGTGTGTAGATGGAAATATTGAACCCAGTGATGAATAGATTACCTGCCACTTGATATTTAACTTTGGGAGTTAGTTTTTTTTTTGTGATCAATTGTTTATTGCACTTTTCTATTAACAGAGGCAATCATACAATCATTGAATGTTCAAAAAAGACGCATTCAAATTACAATGGCATCAATATCTGCCTCCAAACCTCCCCCCAACCCCCGTAGTATGCCCTAGACAGGGTAGAACTTTCAAGCCTCCATAAATGTCCCCCGGATGATTACAAAAAGTGCAACGGCAACAGTAATAATAATAGTACAAACAGAAAAAGAAAAGGAAAGCAAAACAAAAAAAAAAGAGAGTTAGTTGTCAGAAGTAGAAGAAATGTTGACAACAGTAAATCAGTGTTTTGCAAAAAGGGACCAAGACATATCAATTTCTAAATCAAATACGCCACAAGCTCAAGCTCTTATTGAGCAAAAAATGCATGACCACCTATTCTCTTTAAAAGTGTACTGTGCAGGGCTTTCTGAACAAAAGGGAAAAAAAGTAAAGTTACAAAAGTAATCCCTCTCAATCAGTATGCATGGGCCACTAGAAGTGTTGGGCAGTGTGTATTTCTGCAGAGACCCTGCCATGTGCCTGTATGTTTTTTTTAAATTTTATTTTGCTGTGGTTGGTATGTTCCTGGGCACAGCACTCAGGAGAGGTTGGACTTTATAAAAAGGTAGCAACCAGGTGCCAGACAGTAAGCAGCAAGCATCCAAGAGGAGGCTTTGAAAATCACAGTCACATCTGGGCTTGGCTTTTATTTTGGCTGGCAATATTGGTTGCAAACAGTTGCCAAGAATTCCTGCTCGGTACACCTTTAATAATATGTTATTATGTAATAATGTGTTATTTCCTCCAGATCACGTGACTCTTGTTTAAAATCTGTTTTCTGTCGTTGCAGTGAACAAACACGTCCTGTTCTTTGAGAAGAGGAAGATCAAATCGATTTAACAACGCACCAGAATATATGGACAACGTAAACCTGCTAGGGTTAAACAGACTTGTTTTTATTGTCATGGATTATACAAGGTGTTTCATCAGTCAACATCTCTGTTTGGCTGGCTGAAATGTTGTCAGAGGATTTCTTCAGGGATCTGTCAGAAAGCTTCTTCTCTCCCCACTGCACCAGTTCAGCATGATGCAAACCCCGGCCAAACTTCAAGAGAGTCTCGACTTTCATCGTTTTAATCTACTACTCATGTCAAAGTGATGTTATTCGTTTGGGCTGTATGTCACCATTGATTACCTATATTAAAAAAAAATAATTGTGAAACATGATATATTTGGGCTAATTACATAAATTGAGTAAATTATGTGCAGTACAAGATACGTGTTAGGATGTTTTTTAATTATTAAACAATTTAAAATAACTGACATTGTTGTAAGTTGACTTGTTATCACATAAAACTGTTATATTGACAGTCAAATTGAAATCACGGTCAGCTTTATTTGACATCATTAACAGTCCTCAGTCCTTTCATTACATTGTTCAATCTTTCATTAAAGCAGCTTATGTCATATCAGAGTTGTGTTTATGGGTCAGTAAGACCCATTCCAGCTGTGGTCCACACACAGTAGTATCCCCAAACCGAGTTGCTGCTCTCAGAACAGTTCAGCTGGCAGGTCCTTTTTGAAGGGGAAAGACGTCTGCGTGCCAACAGCCTGCACGCTCACTCCCGCCACCTGATTGGCTCTGCGGGCCATCTCCTCCAGAGGCATTGTAGGATAATGAGCCATGTAAAACGCCAGTGCTCCAATAAAGCTGTCTCCAGCGCCCTGGCAAGAAACAATATTACGAGGATGCTTTATTAAATTCCACCTGTGGTTCAAACCATTCCACTGTGTAATTCTACAGCTGTGCTCTGCTCAGCAGAATCGGAGCAGGCTGCCATCAGTGTGTGTGTGTGTGAGGAAGAAAACAACAAACAGCGAATCCATGTAAAAATGATATAATTCATCTCAAAGCTCTGCTGTCTTAAACTATTTCATAACATATTCTGAAGTGCATGAGAACACAGTAACTATGAGAAGATGGGGTGGCACATTTGTTTAATTCAATATATTGTCAACAGTAGGGGGTGCTATGGCATTTGTTAGCTGTTAGTCCAAGTCCTGTGATGCTGCCTGAAGTCTCAACTACTTTGAAATTAGTTACTGAATTGTTACCTTGTGTGTAAGTGTGTCTCAATCAGCTCTTTTAGGGAAACATCTGTATTTCTCATGTTTACATACACTCCATAATGCCAGCAGATGATAAATAGGATGTTATAGGCTCATGACATGTCTTAGATGCATTATGGTTGATTTATGGTACCCTTTAATAATTGGAAAAGGGGAATATTTTTCACTTGACTACAAGGAAAACAAAAGCCTTGAAAGTCTTTAAAAGGCTGCTACTGATGACAATCTACTGTATAATCCCCAAACTGTTGCTAATGAACAAATGTTATTTAATTTAATGGTCTTATCAGAAATAACTTTATAACCAGATGCTGGAACAACCAAACAAAAAAACCCCCACAGGGTTTACTGGATGCTTTTAAAGTCAGCTGAAAAGCACATGGTAGCTTTAATCACGTGTCAGTGGCTTCACCATAACTGCCAACAGCTCTGGTTTTGGCTATCTGTTTAAACGGATAAACTATCCTTTTTCCCCTCATCATCTATTGATAGAGATGGAATGTGCCGTCTACGCCCTGGAGGAGGTTGGTCTGGAACGTGATGCTGACGGGGGGGTGGCTCGCTGATGGGAAAAGGCACAATGGTATGTGGCGACACGCTCATGTTTAACCACAAATTCCCCCCCGACGCTGGTTCTCACAAGCCCGCTCCATTACTCATCACTGTGGCCCTCAAAAGAGTTCATTGCACTCTCTCTTCTGAGCACCTCTGTCACCCACCCTCCCAGCACCCCTCACCCTCCGACCTCAAAGTAACCCTTTTGTCGGGGGTAAAGTTGTCGGTTGCGCCGCGATGATTCAGTCACATGGGGCAAAAAACAAAAACCCTAACACTGACCCCAGCCCAGCAGAGAGGGCCGTGCTCTGGGATTGACAGGGCACCAGGAACAGAGAAGGGCCACAGTAGCCGGGGCAGCTGGAGGGCACAGTCCAGACAACATGGATTTTTGTCCACAAGCACCTAAACTTGTTTCATTTAGAGCATTCTTTGTTAAACAGCATGATAGATACAAGCAATGTAGGAAGAGAAAAAAAAGCTCTGATTTGACATTTGAAAGGCCGTTATTGCATCTCACCCCCACCCTCTGCACGCCACTGGTGTGACTCCTAGAGAGATGCTGGAAAGAGTGAGATCAGAGCTGAAACATTTCACAGGCCTGGTGGATTTCCATGTTTAAAGCCATGGTATGTTTATGTCTCCTGTCTGGTAGCTGGGCTGGGCCACAATACAGTCCAGCATTTGGAAATAAGGCTTTGGTGAAGCAGTCCCACTGGTTCGGCTCTGGCCCGTCTCCCAGTTCACACGTTGCGGTTAAAACGGTGATTCTGCTCTTGAGTGGGAGCTGATGCTTGGGAACCGATGACCAACAGAGTACAGTACAGTGAAGGGGGCAGTTTCAGCAACTAGTTAAGGCAGTTGAAAATATAACATTTTGGTCTTTATAGTCGTGACATTAAATCATTATTTTTGCACATGCCTCACCTCATCTTTTTAGAATCACCTGTTGACACTCAACTAATCTGCAACCAAATCCCTGCCAGAACAACTGCCATTGTTTCGTCAGACTACAACAGGGTGGGGCCCAAACAGGTTTATAGAAACTAATACTAGTATTAAGGGCTTACTTGCTAACAGTCGATACTTTTTCGCTGACAGTTAAAATTTGGCAAATCTCATAGAATAAAACAGTTGTGCTCAGATTTGCATTCTTTCTGGGGTGGGAAGAACCCACACACACATTTTGATTTAGACAATATTAAACTTTCACACAAACAAAATCTCTTAACGTTCAATCACTACTGAATACTTAATGTTGCGATTTAAACACCACTAGATTTGGAGCACTGCAACATAACTCTGAAAACCATCTATCTGAGTGTATGTTGTCTAAATTATTTTCTTTGATATTTCAGGAAGATAGTTTCAAGTTGTGCATTCTCAAAAGTTTGAAAACTTTTAAATATGTTTTCTTAGAGTTCATAAATTCAAATTTGTTAGACTTTTAAAAATGTTCAATATTAAAAAAAACAAAACAAATTTACTATTGAATTCAATTGGTCATTTTTGATCTAAAAATTCTACAGTAATAATAATAATTTCATTTGTATAGCACTTATCTTAACAAAATTACAAAGTGCTTCATGCAGTGCATGGAAATAAAAAAAACAAACAATGATACAATATTAAAACAATGTTAAGAGCTACAAAAAAATAGTGTGTACAGAGGCAAAAATATTACAGAAGGAGATAAAATACAAAAGTTACAAAACAAAAAGTACAAATTAGGCATTAAAAGGGAAAGCATTCCTGTTAAAATATGTTTTAAGCAATGATTTAAAAATAGTTAATGTGCAAGCCAGCCTAATTTCCTCAGGCAGAGAATTCCAGTGTCTCAGGGCCTTGATGGCAAAAGCTTTAGTTACCAACCTCGATCTAGGGACAACTAATGAGGGTAATGAGGGTAATTCATTGTGATGTAATAGTAATAAGTAATTCTAAAAAAAATCAAGTTGTTTAAATTGGCTTGGTGAAATTAATACCAAAAATTCAAATAAAACATTCAAACACATTAGGATAATTGATTTAGCCTGGATGGAACTGATCAGGCCTGCTTCCTAATAAGTTACATGTTGTCATATGATCCAAGAAAATGGACACTAATATTAACTTTCTGAATTTATGACCCAGAAAAGCAATTTTGAAGTCGTACGAAGCCAATTTACCATTTAGAAAAGGAGGGGAATTCAATTAATATACATTTTAGATAGATAAAATATTTCAATACAATTCAGTGGTGTTAAAATTTCTACATTAGGCAGAGAATTGTAGAGAATTTTATATAGTTTGGTATTCATTATGCCTAATTATATGCAGTTATGCAAAAATGCAAATAATTTTGGCTTGTCTTTGCTTCCATAGCGTACTCCAGTTGAGTATTATTAAGTACCGCCACTTTCAAATTAATATAAGTATGGTATTTTTATTTATTTTAAGGCAAGGCAAAAATGTTCAGCTTTGTGTGATTCAACATGTGCTCTATTTCAGTCGAAATGAGCATAGATTCCTCCAAAAATAGTCCCTTATAGCCAAGAGCCCATGAGTGAGTATTTCCAATCACAAATTTGAAATTTGCTCTCTTGAATGAATGATTATCCTGCACAGCTGCATAAACTTTGTCTTAGTGCATTAAACCTGCAATGCCTGAAGTTTTGTTTCCTGGGGGATCAATGCAACACAGACATATCCTCTTATACGTATGTGGATATGATGAACTCATTATCAAGGTTGTCCATGTACACATCCATTTTTTGCACTCTTTCATGTGACTTACTTTGTCATTTCTTAGTGAGCCAGTCCCCATCTAAATAAGTACTGACGAAATAAGACTTCACTGTTCCAGTCTGAACTTGAGGTCACTCGACTGTGCGGGCCACCATCCATCCTTTCTGCGTCTTACTAACGTTTCCTCTGCTGAGACTGGCATGTGACGCTACTGGATCTAGTGAATGAGTCTCAACGAGGCTGACAAGCGCTACCCCCTTCGGCCCCGCCACCGCTGCCCTCGACACAGTTTGATGAAGGTTAGATCTGGAGGCCTGTCAATCAAGTGACACAAGCGCTTGCTGCGGATGAGCTGTGACGCTTCTGCCGGTTGACTCCGTCCGCCGCGTCTTGACCTCCGTGCCGTTCCTCTGCCTGTTCTCCTCTGCTACTCAGACGCAAGTTAGAAATTAGGGTGGCAGACGTGTCTGCAAGAAGCTTCCCAAATTAACAAAGTAGGATTTAGGAAGTTTTGTACAGTTTGATGTGTTTGTAGTGTGACGCTGCAATGTGATCAGAGAGCCAGTGAGCTTTGTTGCTTTGTGTGAATTAAACCACTATCAAAAATGTCCCCGGAACCTTTATAGATTTGGTTCAGTTTAATTCAATCTATTAAAAAGCTCTCATTCTGACAGATAATTGCGTTAGAATGAGTCAACTTGGGTTGATTTAACACAACAGTGACACACCTATGGCTATTGAGAGCTTTCCATTTGCTGTTATGAACACTTTTGTACCTAGTGGGCTGACTAAACACCAGGGAAGTGACCTTTTTTAATGCTTCTGGCAGCAGCTTTAGTGGTGTGAGTTTAGAATAAACAGAAGACAAACTAAATAGTTAACACATGCAGCAATAACCTCCATGGCTGTAAAGACAAACAAAGGAGGGCATACAGAACTGTGGAAGTCCGTCAACAGAAAATCCAAGGACAAACACAAGAGTGGCGCCCACATGCTTTGATTGGCAAGTGATCTTTGTAAAGTGCAGTGCAGAAACACTACAGCAATCAGCTCTAAAACAAGTAAAAAAAAAAAAAAAAAAAAAAAAAAAACCCATAGAAAATGCAGATCTCAGAGAAGGCTCCTCACTCCATGTCTTTCATGTTATGAGTCTGATGCGCCCACTGAACCTTTCGAGCCTCTAGAACCTGTGACTGTATTTCTCACCCAGAGGCCTCCTGCAGTCTTGACTCTCCGTGTGCCATTAACTCCTGAAGCCTACAGCCTTTGTCAATGAAAGGCACCCAGGGGAGAGTAAAGACCAACTGAGGGGCAGGGATGACTCACAGTGGCTTCCACGTCCGGAAGCTTCCAGTAAGACTTGCGAACAGCCGGGGACGACTCGTCTGAAGCGACGAGGGAGGAAGATTCACAGATCAAAAACACATTTAATTGGACCAATTAGGGCTCTGACATCTTTGATCCATCCGCAGCGCTTTGTCTTAGTCCTCTTTCACCCTTTTGTGTGCAACTTTGATCGACAGGACTGCACTGGCAGAGGCCTGGCCTAACATCTGGGTCGCTAAACAGCAGCTGCTGAAGCATGTGCAGTCTATTAAAACATGGTGATGTGGCAGTTTTCTCATTGTGTCACGCTGACCTGCAGTTTGCAGGGTTAGGAACGCAATGCTCAGGAGGTATTCCTTTACCTATGGCTTCCAGGAAGGAATCATGCAATTGGTCCTTACACGTCTCCAGTCATTGGAGAAGACTGGGAATAATTTGACTGTCCAGACCCACCGTACAGCTGTAATGTCTGGTTTAGACAGCACTGTCTACCTTTCGCCCTACACAGTGGACCTCCCGGAGCAGTGGAAACCAAGGCCACCCAAGTCCTGCTGGGGCTAAAAGGCACTGGCTGTGTGTGTGTGTGTGTGTGTGTGTGTGTGTGTGTGTGTGTGTGTGTGTGTGTGTGTGTGTGTGTGTGTGTGTTTGTGTGTATGTGTGTGTGCTATAGCCTCATCTAACTGTCCGCACAAAAAAAAGCCAAGGCTCTGATCTCAGCGAGGGAAGCCTGCACTCAATTTGAGAAAAAAGGGAGACAAATGGATAACAGGGGGGAGGGATGGGGGAGACCCACAGTGGATGAGTGGGTTTACTTTGTTATTCATCCAGATTCACGACCCTGACTCAGCCCATGATTGCTCGTGCCATGTTAAATGTGTTATTCAGACAGCTGCGGGAGGAGCAGATGATGAAATAGTTACAGTCTAAATGATTTAGCAGCCATGTTGGCACATCATTAACCAAGCTCAGTGAGAAATATTACGTCTGAGACAAGTCGAAACAAAGTGACGAAATGCAAACAAAAAAGGTTGTCAGATGGCAGAAAGGTGAATTTGTGTTTGTTTCTAGCAGTGGCGGGTCACGGCACCCGCGGCACCCGGCTGAACAGTAGCCTAGCTAAAATAGTGAGAAACCGCAAGTGACTCACTGTGTTGATATCGAAGAATCGCAGCCTAGAATACAGCCTCAATTCACAGTCCGATACTAGTAAAACTGGAGTGCAAGTAAAATCCTAGTGATGACAAGTCTGGAGCTTTAAAAAACACTTCCATCAAGTGCTTGAGAAAACACAATCAAAGCAGTAATAACAGAAGAGGTAATCATAACTAGAGAGGTCTGTGTTACCAGAACGAGCTCAACGAAGTGAATAATGATCTTGATAACAACTTGTTTTTTTTCCCTCTCTCCAGTAACAAAGAAAGGGCCTTACTGGAAGAGGGATTATGATGTCCAAAAGAGTTAAACACTCCAGAATTTATGGGCCCATCAAAGAACACAAGGGGTGGGGTGAGAGAGCGTGTGTGCGAGGGGGGGGGCATGCAGCAGGCCCGACCACAGCTTTCTGCTGACTGATGCAAGCCCAAGAGGTGAGTCATGGGAGAGGGAGGGGGAGGACAGGGGTGGTGGGTAAGTTCTCCTGGGGGCTACTGGGAAGTGGGGTGATTGAAGACGGTGAATAAGGGTAGTTATGTGTGTGTCTGCTTCAAAACGTGGGGGCACGGGGGAGGTCGCGCACCGTTAAAGAGAGTGAGCCCTTTGTTCTCCAAATGCCACAGTGACCTGTAAGCAGATGATGCTGTTAAGTTAAGCTGCACTTCCTTTGGAGTGTCTCTGAAAACACACCATAACACCCAACACACTTTCTACTGCCTTTGCTTTTTTCCTGACTTTCACAATACCTGATGTGGGTTTCACGTAAAACTGAGACTGCACGCTTGTAATTGTTTTGACTTCAGTTTTTACAATGATGCATGATGAACAGCATTTGGAAATTACATCGCAATAAAAGTCCCTGGGGGAACTATTGGGTAAAAGAATCCATTACACAAACAATTAGAAGGCTTTAATCAAACCTGGTAGGCATGAAGAGGTGATTAACACCTCTGTGCGATGACGTGTTTGGTTGGTAGAACACATGCCTCACAAAACCCTCAGAGACAGGAAATGCAAACATCTAGCTGAGGCTCCTGTGACGACAACAAGCCACAGAAGCCGGTGTGAAATGAGTCAAGCGACGCTGGCCTCTTTAAAAGATTAGAGTCCTCCTTATAGGAGGGGAAACAGCCAGTGGTCACCACATCCCTGATGATCTTAAACCGTTCCACTTGAGCAACACACAGATCTTAAGCTCCACTACAGCTCAGACAACCGAGAGTTCATTTGACTGTGACGAAGGGGGCAGATAAAAGTCCTGTGTGTCAGTGTTTTGTTATGAAAGTGTTGTGGAATCTGCCGATTTTCTGCGAAAAACAATATGTTCCTCTGACACTGGTGACAGACCAGTTTTAAAGATATTCCTTCCAGTGAGGAGTGGGCTGGTTTACATCATTTCCCATTCAAAACAGTTTCCCTTTTAACTAACACTGTAAGTGTAATCCCCTTCCTCTGTCATAACATACTACTGAAATGAAAAACAAAACAAAACAAACAAAAAAACCAAAAATGTGGAAAATTTTTAGTCAGACTTATTCTTAAAAATGATTAGCACTTTAAGGATGTTATTTTAATAATTATCACAAGTAATTATACATTTAAAATTATTTAGCTAGTACAAAAATATTACACAAACACACACACACATATATATGTACATATATATGCACAGATATAATACATAATAGTATACATAAGTATATAGTATATAATGATAATAATATATTTAGATATGATATAAAACTTCATCTTTGGGCTTGGGGAAATTGTAATTGGCATTTTAACTATTTTCTGATATTCTATCGACTTAACAACTCATCAAAACTTTAAGGAGTATTTAAGTAATTAACATATATGTAAAATAAGACTTTGAGCCTACAGACACAATAGTGCCTCTTTTTAGCTGTACTGATGCGTACTGTACTGATAAATAGATGTATAATATTGACTACACAACAGACCCCAAAATGGCGCCTATTCAGCTCAATGGAACTGCTCCCCTGGCCAATACCCTAAAAGAAATTTGCGCCTCTCGGTTTACTTCTACGACGTACAGCCCACTGAATATGCGCAATAGTGTTTCTACCGCTGCCTCCGTCCGCAAGTTTCCGCTTGGCTCACAAACCTTATATTCTCATAATGCCACAAATTTTGAAATCGTTTCAAAAATCATCAATCTTTTGTTGCCTTGAGGAATTTTCTTTATCTGCAATACCACAAGTAGCCACTGGGAAAAACTGGAAGCAGGGCGAAGCAGGGGAAAACTGCGTTCCTGGGGGGCCTGGTATTTAGGCATGGTGGTTTGAACTAAATGCTGATATTAGCATGCTAACATGCTCCTGTGACAGTGTTAACATGCTGATTTAAAAAAAACATATATGTTAATAGATTGTAAGGCAGTTGATAAATAACTTTCTCTCTATCGAATAATGGAGTTCCAGCTCTGTACCAAAGTAACAAAAAAAAAAAAAAAAAAAAAAAAAGACCGGATGATGGCCTAACACGAACAGTTAATGGCTCACCAAAGTGGTAACAATTCATCCTCAGGTGAACATGCACATGGACATTAATGTGTGTGCCAGATTTTCCGTTAATTCGTCTCATAGCTGTTGAGACATTTCACTAAAATGCAGCGCATCAAAGTCATGGTGGCGCTGGGAGGAAAGTCAGGGGACCATCAAAGTGGTTAGGATCTATCCTCTGGAGACCATGAATGTCATTACATAATTTAATGGCACTAGTTATTGAAAGATCACAGGCTGATATTGCCACCCCTACAGCCATGCTGCTAGCGTAGCTTAACATGCTAAATATTTTCTGGTTCAATCTTATGATATGTGGTTCCATGTAAACTAAACATGTTTGGGCTTTGAGATGTTGGAGGGAAACAAAAAAAAAAAGAAAACATGCATGCTTACTGTGGTGTCCACCGTTTTCACTGGGGTACTCTGCACATGCTTTGAAGCAGACTCCTGTGCCTTGACCACCACACAGCCTTGAGCTCCCAAAGTGATGATGACTGACCCACAGCCTCGCTTCAGCAGCTCCTGACCAGCCCGATGTGCTTCCTCCACATTGGCCACTGAGAAACCAGTCAACAGCTCAGCCTGCAAGGAGCCCAGAGGAGCAGAGGTAAGACACTGCAGACATACAGCTGGCTACTGTTTAATCATATATATGGAACACACTCTTCATTTAAAGATACATCTCATTTACCATAAGATGATAATGGGACACTATTTATTTCATTTTCCTCTAAACCAGTCTTTTTTTCTAGGTCAGGGAGCTGAGTTAATCAGAGGTTAGGAATTAAAATTAAAGATAGGGTAAAACCAGCACTAGTGTGGGATACTGGGAGGATGCATTATGGAAATTCCCCAAGGCAAACTCCCAGTGCTGAGGATTGCGTGGAACATGGAAGCAGTCAAAGCAGTGCCTTCTTTTCTTCTTTTTTTACATAAAAAAAAAATCAAACAAAAAGCTAGCTTTGCCTCTCTAAAGAAAACAATGAAATCCATCACAACAATTTACAATGTCCAAGCATCCCTAATTAGTAGTCTATTACAAGTCTTTTGCTTACTTGCTTTAGTTTACTGTTTTGTATTAACAGTTCTGTGATGAGTCAGCTCTTAATTACACGCTGGCCGTGGTCAGACAGACTCATTAAACACATTCAGTCTGTTAAGGATTTGCTGGATCCGTCAGCAGTCTGCGGGCCAAACATTTTCAAAGAGTAGATTCTCTGACTACGCTGCTTCATCTGGCTCCAAAATGACTAAACAGTGACAAAGCAGGACTCCACAGCTGATGTTTGAGCAACTTCAAGGAAACTCAGAACCACAGCAGTTCTCTCCAGAGTAAGTGGCACCCTCGATAAAGATGAGCCACGTTATTTCTCTCTCTGGTGATTAAAGGCAGTCGCACGGCAAGTTTATTTGCAAGCATAACTGAGGCTTTAGAGAGAAAGTTATGTGACATGCAATTTGTGTGACACATCATTGTACCATCACATCTGGTATCAATAGTTTTCATTTTAAATGTTTTAGCGATTCATGCTATTTTTTATTGATGGACTAAAATGGCCTGAAATCCACCCCACCCTCAGCCTTCAGAAGTTTTTCTTTTACTACTTACTGTTTTTAACAATTGCTTTGGCTCAGTTTTCACACGCTCCAAGTTTCGATGTGCTAAACCGACTTGCTAAATTATGTTCTTTAAACACAGCATGCTGTCCTTACATCCTGCAAAACACAAAATCACACGCTCATTCCTCAAAATACAGACGCCTCCTATTCGTTTCAGTGCTTATTGCTATGTAACATGTGTCTGCAGGCATTTCTCTTTATTTTCCCCGGTGAGCAGCATTGCAACAAAACTGCTAATTACTTTACGCCCACTGCCATCCATTTTAAATAGTGGGGGGGGAATGCAATTTCTTTCCTTTTGATTATTGTTAAATTCTTACAGTGAAAAGAGCGGTGCAATTTGTGGTTTAATGTTTTATGCTTTTAATATTTTAGATGATTGCAGTAAAAGTTCAAGTGATTGAAACATTTAAGGTTGGGTGTTTTTAATAGAAACCAACTTTTTAGTTACGACAGAGCAGAAAAGGAAACTGATGCAGTGAGGCACAATCTTTTTTTGTCTTGTGTGAATGTAGGATTTCCAATAAAGTCACTTTCAAGACTCCATTTATATTTGCCGAAATACAATATATTTTTTTTTCATATTTAAGTTTTTATTACTATTGAATGTTTTGAGAAAATGGCCACAGCAGAATACGTTACTGTTTGACATAATTATTTCACAATAACAATTTTATTTTCAGGTTTTGCTAAAATTGATTCAGATGTTTTATTTCCTGTGCTACGTGAGATATTGAGGGCAAAATTACGAGCATACCATTTCGTGTAAAAAGTCCTGCAAATAGAAACAGTAATAAACTGTTGTGTATTATTTTTATTTGTTTGACCATTTACATTTAACTCTCCTTCCTCTTCATCCTTAGACACCTCTATGCACAGATTGACAGATATAATCCGAGGTACTCTAAGGGTGTTGATATGATGTTAGTAATACACATGTGGTATGACAATATCACGTAAACAATCCATTATTTCTTCCCATTGCTTTGTCTCCCTCTCCACCTTCCTACACTTGAATTTTGAGTGTAAATAATTTACCAAAAAATAGACAAAAGGCACAATAAACAAAGTTAAAGATGAATTTCATTGAAAGCATTATTATTTTAAATGTTCTATGTATATTGCGGTAATATTATTATCATGAACTCTTTCGGCCAGGATGATCATATAGTGAAGATGTGATATTGTGGCAGCCCTAACATAATCAATATTTGACAGGAACATCCATTTTTACTCCTCATAATGTAAAAAAAAACCCAAGTGTTTTTCTGTTTCCTTTTTTTCCTCCAAAACATTTTCTTGCAAACTTACATGGACACTGAATTTACACTTATGTTTTCTCTGTTAAGTCTCCTGCAAAAATATTTTATTACCATACTGAACTAATAAAAAGAGGAGACTACACTCACTCATAAGAGAAACAAAATCTGATATAAATCACATAATAACAACGTGTCACTTCTGTTACTTATTTGTGAGGCTTTTATCCTATTTTAACAAAGAGGAAAAAATGTTTTTTTTAAACCTTTGTTCACAAAACCACATGTGGGAAAAAAAGTGATTTGATTAGTGTTCCTCATGAATGAAAAAAAAAAAAAATTAAACACAATGTGGCATCCATTTTAAAGTGGACTTCCCCTTTAATTTGCTGTGGCAATTACAGGTCTAAAATCCCCCTGCTCTATAAATACTAGCAGTAAAAAAAAACACAACACATTTCTTGTTCCTTTATGCTGCCATTATGCTTCTATGAGAGTGTGTGTGAGATCTCTTTCAGATCTGTGGATGATAGAGATGTGGATCCATTTTGGCATGTGAGGTCCTCAGGTGGACATCAAAGATAATTCCCCTCACTATAAAGCACTTCAGCGTAGAATGTGGGCTGAGGATCAAAGAGTGCCTGCACTTTGTCATCCTTAAGCCCCCCAACCCCACCCCTACCCCTCAGCTTCAGCATGGTACAGTGAGACCACACACACACACACACACACACACACACACACACACACACACCTGTACAGAATGTGTGGCAGTTATAACTCCACACGGGGAGGTCAAGGCTCGGCTCACACTAACGTTGAATAGGGGTCTGAGGATCTGATCCCCCCCCCTCCGCCTCCCGCTTTTGTGATCTGTCAAAGTGAACAATGACCTTGGACAGTTCAAAAATAAACCGCAGAGTGTATCGGTGCTTTTAGAGCCCGCAGCCACCCCGGCGTTGTCGGATGCCAAGAGAGAAAAAGAGCCGTTTTGTTAGTCATCAGCTTCACACCAGGGCAGGGAATCAATCTACCTCCCTCTGTGTACAAGAATATGAGAAAGCTGAATTATGTCTCTCTTGCTGTCTCCGCGAGTGCTGCATCAGTATGTCTTGACCAGAGCCTTCCACATTCCTGTTTTCTCTACATACTTTAACAGATTATGAATTTATTAGATCTTTATTAGCGTTATACCATAAATTGTTTGCATAGTGTTGCAAAGTGTGAAGGGTTGCACATTTTTTTGTTATTTCACATGAACAACAATTAAACAGGCCACTCTGCGGCCTGAATCATCATAACAAACAATGTGAAATTCCATTAAAATATTGGTGGATATAAAAAGCTACACAGTCAGGTACATAAAAGCTTTGGAGTAGAAGACATTCTTTTTGTTTTTAAAAAAAATGTAATAAATATATATATAATATATTTTTTTTAAATTAGCAATATAAAACAAAACCCCTCATTTACAGGAACTGCATTTAAAGAAACTGTAAGCAGTTTTTACGCAAAACCAAAGAATGACGGTTCATAAAATTTAAATTGTATGAAGCAAAAACAACATCTTTAAAAATATCAAGCCATTTAGTGATTGCAACCTACTGCAATAATGTTGCATATTACTTTGTGCCTCTGACTAATGTCTTCACATGTGCTGATAAGGCTCATAGGTCTTAGGTAGCTTTTAGAAGTGTATTTTAATATTTTACTGTAACTTATCATCATATTGTGATCCTGTAATAAATTATCCAGGAGGTGGATCCATCCTGTAAAAATAATACCTACAATAACTGTAGTTTTTTCTGTTTTAGTAAATAAGAAAAAAATAGATACAACTATTTAAAAGCCTGTTTACAAGAAAAGATGTTCTTAAAAAAATAATAATAACGGGACACTGCTTCATCAAAGTACAAATATTAAAAAACTTAAATCTTGGCTACAGAATTCCACCAAGAGTTACAGTTATCCTGCTCTCTGGACTTCCTCAGACATAACAATACTATAAGCAGCTGCTTCAGTCATGCATGTGATAATTTGTGCAGCAACATCTGGCTCACTGACACTGACACTGTGTCGTATATCATAGTAACAAGATTTAGATATAGGTTTTGCACAGATTTTCTTACAAAAATATACAACAGGTAAAGAGAGGAACAAAGAGAAACTAATGATGATGAAATGATGAAAATGATCTTGTGTGTAGCCCTGATTATAAAGTTTTTTTGTACTTTAACAAAGCAGTGTCACTTCATTTATGGGAGGGCTCCATTTTTCTTCTTGGAGTATTGTGCCACCCGTGCATGAGGAGCAGCTGCTGTGTGTTTCCTGACAGTAGGATCAGCGCTTCCCCCTTTGTCTTTTGTTGCACTCATAAAGCTACTCGGACAGTAGAAAATAATGAGTAACACTTTGGTGAGTTTTAGAGCTTTAAACTTGTAATCATGATGATGATCATGATAATTATACTGTTGTATGAGCAGATTTTTAGATTGAAAGAAAAACAACTTCATTTATATTTTACCTGCCCGAGTGGGATATTTTTGTGCCCTTTCCACCCCTGCAGACGGCCTCATAAATAACACGACTCTACCTCCATGACCTGACACTCTTAAAAAAAAAAAGAGAGAAGACATGTTGCGCTTTCTTCAACTCTCCCTTTCATGTCTCCACACCTGGCTACAGCGCCTCTCTGCACTGCATCACCACATCAAATAGAGACTCCCAGGCAAACGCACATCCACTTTATCCCTGAGGGGCCGGCTGACTCAGCCACACAGCACATCTGCCTTGTTGTTTTTACTACGATTCCCATCTAACCCTGCCCCCCGTCGCTCATCTGTCATCACCTGGCAGTCAAGACATGAGGTGCCATGACACCCGTTTTTACGGTAAAAGGGTGGAGAGATACCAGAGGCTTTACATGCGTGCATGGCTAAAGGCTACAGTGGGTTTATTGATGTGCTGGCAGGGGTCATGACCCGCAGACGCAGTTGAATAACTGTGAAAGGGTGAGCACATGTGTGGGCGCCCACAACATCTTAAACCCTGTGATCTTTTCCTTTCACGGAGAAGGTGAGAAGAAATATTTCTACTCAACTCAGGGGCCAGGGGCTGCACAACAAGTCTCCCAATGTTTCTGTTCAACAAGTGTTGAAGCATTGACACAAGCAAACAGCAGCTTGTATTGACTTTAACAATCATGACTTTGACCATTTGCTAGGGTAAGGGTTGTCTTTTTTCTAGCATTTCTAAAACAAAAAAAAAACAGCATAAAATAAAAGGAGCGGAATAAACAGTGAGTTCTTACCATCTTACCATGTTTTGCTTTCAAGGCCAAGGAGCACATCATTAACTAACTTCATTAGTTTGCAAGGTGTAAAGGACAGATTGATGACCAGCACATCCACTCTTACTCATACAATAATAAAGACTAAATCATTTTATTTGATATATGTTTTTCTATTCTTTGTAAACAACATGACACCATCACAACATATCGTCATGCATGTTTCATTTTACTGTTCTGCCATTCTGCCGGACTGTTTGTTTTTCCCGTGTCGTCCATGGATGTACAAAGAGAACTGGATACAGTGTTGGTGGTGGGCCCCATTCATTCCTTTGAGAGATGCTGAGTGGCGCAATGAGCCAGAATGGTTCAACTGCAGCTTATAAAATTACCGGGCACTGCACAGAGCAGGTGCCCTACAGACTTCCGCTTACTTCCACTCAGAATTGTGTGGCTCCTCTAGACCAGGGGTTCTCAACTGGTCCAGCCCAAGGGTCCAGATTTCTTCATCATACTTGCGTTTGGCCATGCTGTTGAGCTAGTTTGCTGTCTCTGTTAAGTAGCTGTCCGTTAGTCACTCACTCTACAGCAGCAAATGGCACTTAAACAAATGCTCTGTGTTGGAAATTCACCGTACTCCAAGGTAAAGTGTGTTTTTTACAAACTTGACGCACTCACAAGCCACCTGCGGTCCATTCAAAATGGACCCAGGATCCACTTTTGGACCACGACCACCAACTGGGAACCACTGCTGAACCATTTGCTGTCAGACCAAATGAATGCAATCCCAATAGTGAAAGGAGTCATTTTGCAGGGTGTTGTGTAGATCCAAAAAATGTATCCATTGATTTACAGATGCCTCTTGCGCAATGTAAGTCAATGTGAGAAGGTTCTTTTGGGCCATAGGGATGAATGGGGAAGTTGTAATTCCACTGTTTGGCCACTACAAAAATTGTCTCCAAAGCGTGGTACACTTCCTGGGGTCCAGAAGATGTTGTCCATGCGCCGTCTACCTCTTGCCTGATTCCATGTGAAGGCAGCATTAGCCTAATGTAAGTCTTTTAGCATGATATGATGTTGCCTATGTAGCCATTGAAGGCATTTTCATTCTTGCTTTAAAATGAGTTAGCTGAAAACTGTCTGTCGCAGAATTTTCAAGCACCTCATGGAGCTAGCGTTGGGTTAATTACTTAGCAAGCTATGGCTGATTTCAGACTGGACAACTGTTGGTCGCTAGCTGAAAATGTACAGCATACTTTTGTTCATCTCTGTATAAAAGTGAGAACCTGACTTTTTAAAAAAAAAAAAATGACTAGGAATTTTACAATATTGTGGTAAACTGCATGTGTGCAGTGTGAGAATGGAAAGCTGGTCAAGTGAGTTGGCTACCCACAACTTTGCTGTGTCGGATTGATTTCAGTTTCCTCTTTGCTCCCTTGTTATTGTGAGTATACATGTGTGAGAAGGCAGAGTTATTGTGTGAGGAAGCATAAATGCTGCTGTGATAAATACTGTGAGCTATGTGTGTGCGTGTGTGTGTGTGTGATTCATCACCTCAGACTCATTACAGCAAAACACATCAGAGGCTCTGTAGAAATCTGCATCCAAGTCAGGAATGGCCGGCGCTGGGTTGAATATTGTCTTCACTGTAACAACAAACCAGGCAGTAATCCATTTCAATGACCACGGTGTTAAACATCATAATCTCCAGGTCCCTCAGGATAACATGCAATCATTAACAAGGGTTAAAAAATACAACTGTTCTCAGTTATAGCTGTCAGCTCCACTTTAAAAAGGATACAACCGGACAATGTCCCTCAGTGACACATTTTACAATCGTCTGATGTTCCTTTTCCATTTGCTAAGCTTTACTGTCAAGGTCTGACATTACCTTAATTAAACTTTCAATGGGAACAAAGGCTAGTGGGCTACCACTGGGAATTGCTCTCACAGGCAAAGCTCAAGTGGATAAGCTTCTATAAAAAGACACCTTTTAAACGATTAAATTAGCATTCCCCCGGAAAAGAACACTGGAGAAAAAAACACATACAACGCTGGTGGAAACGGCCTCACACCCTGCAGCTTTTTGTGGTACGCTGTAACCCCTGCTGTTATAGGGTAGTGTGTGTCAACACTGAGGTATATAACCCTATATATGTGTGTCAGTGTGTGGGTGAGATGAGTTATGACCCTTTCTCTGAGTGCTGCGGAGCGCGAGAGAGGCAGCGAGCGAGAGAGAGCATGAGTGTTTGTCAGAAGTAATCCTCTGTACGTGTTGCACATCACTGTCTTATGCATATTCATGAGCAGAGAGCATTAATGCATCTAATACCATGATTTCTGTGTATGTGTGAGGATAAGCCCAGCTTGACGAAGCGATTAATTCTGATATCTCTGTGTACAAAATAAAGCCTCATGCAAGTGTGTGTGCGTGTGTGTGTGTGCATGCTTGTGAGGGAAATATATGTTCAGCGTTGGTGACATCAAAGTCTGTTGTGCAAAAGTGTGTGCCTAGTTGCTGTGTGTGTGTTTGCGTGGGCACATAAGAGAGCAGCTGCGTGGGTTTGTGCAGGGCTTTGGCCACCTGGCGCTTTGAGGTGGATGCTGGGCTGCTCGCTAGTAAAAGTGGAAATAACGTCTCCCTCTCTCCCTTTCTCAGCACACACACACACACACTCACACACACACACACACACACACACACACACACACACACACACTGTATGTGTATCCACATGAGCCAAGGCTATGTCACAAAAAAAGTGACACTAGGCTTTTTCTGACTCCTCTTCTTCTTCTCTCTCTGTCAACTGAGTTGCACCTCAGCTTCCATCACTTTGGTTTCCAAGACAAGTGCGAGATCTCTAAAATGTGATGCCTCAGTTTTGCATAAAAGGAGGAATCTCTGTCTTCCCCCTCGCCTGTTTTCAGCCCTCTATATCTGTTACTCACCTCCTTTTTCACTACAAATGCTGTCCAGGGATGCTTAGGTTTTTTCTTACTGTCGACTAAAGCCATGAAAAGACCAAAACAAAATGTTCGTCTGTCTCTCACTGCTTTCCAACTTCCCTACCCTGTCTGTGCCACTCAGCTCCAAACCCACTGGTTCATACTGAAGAAGTAAACCTTTAAAAATGGGTCACACATAAAGAGTCTTTCTATTGACTATGTAAGAGATGTATTATGTTATAACATCGCACGTCCTTGAGATGCTCAGAATCATAAAAACTTTAAACATCTACAGTTCCATGGCGACTGAGAAGACTCAATCTGCTGATGAGGACTGTGCATTACACTTCAGAACAGCTGCTGAGTGGATGTTGAGGTGAGATTGTTATGTCAACCCTAAATATGCAGCTTTCCTTTATAAAAAGAAACGGCTCAATAATTTCCCTGAACAGCCAGGCACTGTTGTTCTTAGTGATTTCCTGGGAGCTATTTTCAGCTGTGTATTAATACATATTTGGTGCTCGACTGAGTTTTACCAGCTGCAGGACGGCGTTCATGTGTTATTGACTCAAACTGAACTACAGGAAGTGTGTATTCATGGTGACAAAGGAAATGACACCCAGTGCAACAGTGTGGTTCACTGATGTGTGTGCGCAGTAAAAAGTGAACTTAACAGTTCATTGGGTCTAAAAGTTTGCTTTCACTCACTCTGATCAATCATCCACACTGCAACTCAGACCTCCTCAAAGTGCTGCCGAGGAAAAAAGGAAGAATGCCCCTGTGCTATGTTCACAAACCTGAAATTGACCTTTCACTAAGCCCCGTCCCTTTGTGATGGTCCGATAAACTGTTGGAGTAAGCATGGAGCCCGCACTGTAACTAACTTCACTGCCTGAAGAAATATTATCAAATATTTGGAAAAGAATCAAACAGTGATTCCAGAGAGAAGCAGACAGAGGGGTCTACAGTGTGTGTTTGAAGGATATATCCAGGATGTCAAACTGACTCAGCAGCAGCAACAGGTTAAACAGCCAAAGATAGTTAGAAGCTAAAGCCAAACTATAGGCTACAGATTACAGTGTATAAGTGAACTACCACATCACTGCTGATCGAGACAGAAGACAATGAATATGAAGGGAAACTTTGCTGACATTAAACCAGCTGTGTGGCATCGCAGTGTGTGCAGATGTACAGTGTTTGGCTTTACCCTCGTGCTCTTGCCAGCACCTGGACCTCTGCCGCTGGACAGACAGGGATCTGCGGGGGAAGTCAAACAACGTTCATCTGCGTGCAATGCGACCTTTTTGTTCCCCTTTGCATAACTGTACTGTAGCGTCGAAATAAACAACCCTGAAACTCGATTAATGCATCCTTCTAAAAACCTGCTTTTTTACACTACACAAAAAAACCCACTCCCTTTTACAACTGTCTCCCTGTCTTCCAATCAGAGGAGGAATCAGCAGTCTTTCGTTCCTTCTCTTGTCACATTTTTACCTGCAACCAGCAGCTCTGTAGGTCTGTTGGTCGGTCCACAAAGTTTCCCCATGATTTGGTGGCCAGTTCTTGCCCTCCAAGGCAGAATTTTGGCAGACACGAAACTTCTGAGCGGATTCACGTAACATGACTAAACTTTGTAGAAAGACACACACAGATGGACAGACATACACATTTTGCCACGTCTCGTTTCATAACTCTTAAACCGGTTGTCATAGAGAGGTGTTTGTGGGGTTGTGTGTGTGAATGCATGAGCATGTGGACGCACGCGTGTACGTGGTCGCAGCTATTGTGAATTTACGCTTGTTCCGATGTTCTTCACAAACTGACATGCATATCAAACAGGTGAAGCAATTTAAGCACAACAATGGGATGTGCTGAAGCTTGATTGTGCTGTTAATTGGAATAATTGTCATAGCATATGTGGAGTACTTCAGTGGCATTAACAGGCACCCGTCGGTCAGCTAGTGAAACACTAACCACACACTGTACGCCATGTAAACAGAATAAATAAAGTCTCACTGAATCATGTAAAAGGCTTACTCATGATGTACTCAGATTATTGTCATATTAGTATTTGTAGCCACGGATAGAACTGGTAGGAAGTATGTCGTCTTCCACTATCTGCTCCCTTATTTGCCATCTGTGGCGTGAACAAAGTGTTTGTGTCTAGTGTGTTACTTCAGTGCTGATGTCGAATGCATAGGCCCAAAGCTCATGAAGTATACATACAATAAGACTGCTGAGGATGGGAGCCGATCAATATGCACACAACAGCAGCTTGTGTTGAATCCGTAATACACGGATGCATGCAGGAATCTGCCACTCTGATGCAAGGAGCTGCCACCGAGCACGTCACATTAACCGGTGCGTCTGTCTCAGGTTGCTTTGTTTTGCTCTCCAGGTGTTACTGAAACCACACAAACACACTGCAGTACGCACACACAAATATACACACTCACAGCTGCTGGGACAGATGTGGTAATACTGGGATGTGTGCATACTGAGTCACGTCTGGCAGGAGAATTTGTGTGTGTGTGTCATGACTCTGGGCTTTTTCTTTTTGCAGAGAGGTTCAAAGTCTGGTCGCACATGCGCCTGAAGAGCAGCCAGCACAGTTCAGAAAGTACAAAAACACAGCAGTTTGTTGCTGGGGTTGATTTAAGAGGAAAGGTGGATGGAAAACAAGGGCAGGGGGAAAACAGGGCAAGACAGAGATCAGTCACACACTCTTACATGCATGCACGCGCGCACACACACACACACACACACACACACACACACACACACACACACACACACACACACAAAAGAAATGAGTCATCAGTGAGTATGTGAAAGGGCTTTAAGAGGCTCTAATTGCATCTGGTGAGAAATATAAAAGCGGCTTCTTGCTCAGACAAGGAAGAGGGGGAGGAAGACGGGAGGAAGACGGGTTGAAAACGGAAGAAGAAAGAAAGAGTGAAACTTCACAACTCCTACCATTTCCTCAGTCCTTAGAATTAATTTAATTCCATTAACTTCTCAATATTGGACGGCAATGAATTATGTATATATGTTTTCCTCAAAGAATTACATGCAAGGAGAATAAACTCTTCTTGTTAGGTTATCTTGACAAGTGTTTCTGAGAGCTGGCATCCACAGTACGTGTGGCTCGATGGTGACATTTGCGTAATTTGAGCGGCGCTTCACCCCCGCGCCATTAAATCCTCACCGCCAAACCCATTAACACCCATTCTCTCCAGAGAACTCCATTTACGCAACGCTCTGGTGCGGCAGCATCGAGGTGGCATCTTTGCCAACCGTCTTCGCTCGCATTGCCTCTCTCCTGGTGCCACATGCCGAGCCTAATCCCGTGGTACGTTCGACACGGTGAGGGGGGGGGAGGCACTCGGCGAGGCCATCTGGGTGTCCCATCTGCAACACGGTTATGGCTGCGACTCTTTCGTTCTGGCAGCCTGCAGCGAGCGATTACCAGCGACAGGCCCTGATGACAGGGGCGACAGGCTCCCCAGACGTCTCGAATGACGCGGAGGGCTGCTAATAATAGGATGCCGTTAAAGATGACGAGCTCAGTAACCTGGTTATCGACGAAAAGGTGGAGGGAGGAAGGGACAGAGGGAGGGTGGCGGACTAAAATAGCTTTTGTTCATGCAGGACAACATGTATCCTGTTGGCTTTCAGTAATGTGTGTACAGGCCTGGTGGTTGATGTAGAATATGAGCAGCAGGGACCTGACAAACACTGAAATTATTACATTTATCCACTTCTCGCACTTCACTTGATAAAGTGATATGAGTCAGTGGGGAGCCTCTCTCTAAAGGGAAGTGTAAATGTAGAATACAAACAGAAAAGTCACATGACTGATTTAAACAGATCTTCTCATCCTCTACTGTATTTTTTCTGTGGCATCCAATCACGTCTGAAGGCAAAAGTGTTCTGCTGCTCGGCTGCAGACACAAAAATTGACAGTAGCAGATTTTTGAAGAAAAAAGACAGCTGGAGTCAAGTTACTTTCTCACCTTGTCACTTCTGTGAGAAGTGGCCATGCTTGACGAATAGTTGGTTTCAGGAAGTTACAGGAATTGCTGGGTGCAGCCCTTTCGATTCTGACATTGTAAACATGTGAGGGAGGAGGTTTCAGAACGTGTTCGACAATCTGACAAGCCCTTTGGTTTTCGTACACCAAAACCACCCACTGACGGATTGCAAGAGGAATGGGACCACAAACACAAAGTTGCAAACATGTCTATTGTTGAGGTAGAATAGATTTATCACAAATCTGTATATGTGACATAATAAAACTTTGTGTAACTGTAGCACAAACAGAGAAGAGTCATAAGCCCCTTTTACACTGCCTGTTCAAGGTGAAAATGTTGTGCTGTTACTCAGCCTTGCTGTTCTGTATGAAAGGTACGACAACAGAAGAGGGGAAAAGAGTTGTCTCGCCTTTAAGATGGCAGCAGAGGTACTAACAATGCTGAATCAACATCTGTGTAAAAGGGACAGTCGGCAGGACAGGACAGGTGTGACGTTTTCATGATGTGTTATGTGTATGATCCATCGCTTGAAGATTTAAAAAGCAGCTGGAAGCAGTTAGCAGCTCACTCAAAGAAGACCAGCAGCTGAACATTTTCACAAACTGGAAAGACAACTATGTCCAGGAGCTCCTTCCACTCAGAGCAGAGGACGAGATTAACCGCCATATAACAGGGATGGTAAATGATTGTTATTGCCACGTTATGCCGTTGTTATTGTTTAGATAGCACTATCAGACGCGCATATCATATGTCACACTAGAGGCCAGTGCTGTTGTGTTACACATCATGGCTGTATTTAAAATGGGAAACTGTGCCTTTAATGAATCTTTTGACAATGCCAAATGACACATAAGAATGTAGGCTGTGGTCTGATTGTATTCACAGCAGCTAGAAAAGATTCCAATAGTTTGGCGATATCAACACAAATTCCAATTTTGCCAAAATACACTCCTTCCATCTGCATCATCTTGCTCTGTGTTCTTAAGTGTGTTGGTTGCCACATGAGCAACCTTGAGGGCACCCGCCTTCCACACCAGTCTTATCTTGGTAATTGGCAAGCCTTACAAACTTGTCTGAATTCCTACCATAGTTTACTGATTGGCTACCAGGCGTAACACTCAAGTCTCTTCAGTAAATGCGTGACAATAAACTTATAAAACCTCTCCCCGCCATGTATGGGCTGTTGTGTTGATAGAATGTGCAGTGTCAAGCTAGCCAAGGAGTAAACTTGGACAGAGCAGCTCCCCTGGCTACAGAGGGGCAGGCTCAACAGGGTCTTGCATGAGGATTAAGTCAGAGGCAGTATGTATACAGTGATATATGAGGGGTTTGGACATACTGAGCGAGAACACAGTTGGCCAGCAGAGAAGTGGACTAAGAAGTTTCCACAGACATTCTGATACTTTTCTGGACACATTTTCTTCCTCCGCCACTACTAGAGTCCACTGTAACACCATGAATACACAGCCCTCATTCCCACTTAGCAGTTAACATTTTATTGCCCCTATAAAGCCAACATGGGATGAGTGTTTCAAAGGACAGACGTTGGTTGGCGCATCACTGTAGAAGTACACAATGCAGGAATTGTCAGTTACTGTTTGTAAGCAGAAGTTTCAAACTCAGCCCCTCCTCCTATCGCTGCTTGTACGATGCAAAATTGAGAATCCTAGGATAGCAAAGGAATGACCCACCCTACACTCCCAATGATTGGCTAATACTTGTTGCCTTCATTGGTTGGATTGCTTAGGTTAGGCAAGAGGAGTGGGATTGGTTGGGATTAGGGTAATAGGTCAGGTTAAACCAATCAGAAGCAAAGTAAGGCTAGCCTCTCCTTTGCTATCCTAGGATTCGCAAATTCGCTGTGCATACACTTTAAGCTACTGTACTACTGTAGGAATTACACATTTGTTGTAATGGAAAAGCCAATACCTTCATAAGCTAGCTAAGCTCACTGGTGGTACCTACCTATCCAAAAGAAATCAGGCCAATCACACATCGTTTTTCATCTCCATCCTCTCCTCCCTGGCTAGCCAGCAAGTGTGAAGGTAAAAGCCAACCACGGATTCACTCTTGTTTTGCAATGACCACTGATTGCTTACCCTTTCGTCGCACTATACTTGCGTTTTTTTCAGCACTGTGTCTGCATTTTTTTGTAGCTTCCCCTGGATATGGTTTTATGAAGTCCCCACCTCATCTTCACGCTGTTTATGGCTGGGGGCCTACACACCCAGGAATGTCTCGACCATAGCAAAATAATAAGAAAATAGGAAAGTATAGGCTGATAGCAGGGTCTCTGCAGATAAATGCACTGCCACACACTTCTAGTGGGTCATAAGTGATGATGGCGAGGGAATTCTTTTTTTCTATGAGTCTGTATATTGTTTTTTTGTTTAAGGAAAATCCTGTATAGTATACCTTTAAAATAGAATGTAGTCCAAATATAGCATTTTATGGTGCTGTTTAGGGTTTGTTTACCAGATGAAGAGGAGGCAGACATGATCAGCTGAAAACAACTCAAATGACTATTATCGAAGGGTGTGATTGAGGCACGGTTGTTCTGTATTATATAAGAGAGGCATTATAATACTTAAAACTTCCTCTGACTTCAGAGGAACCTGTACATGTTCTGTATACACACCATCGCATACAGTATGCTGACACTCACTGACCTTTGTTCTCCTGAGCCATGCGTAGTGCCTGCAGGGATGTCTGCGGGCTGATCTCCAGTTGGCACACCAGCACTTTAGTATGACTGATGGCTGGAAGCGCTTTCTGCAGCTCCTCGCTGCCCAGCAGCATGTTGGCACCGGCTACGATCACAATGGCATTCTCACCTGCCCGTGGACACCAAAAGAGACGTGTGAGGATACAGCAGCCACTGTGTGATGACTTTGAGAAGCCATGGGAACTCTCTAGTCCATAAATAGGGCTAAATTGGGGATATGAGATAAGAGAAACTGTGGTGGCTTGCTGTACATTTTATTTTTACACATTTTCGTTTATATTTTCACACTATGTTGGCAGGGCAATACACCAACTGACATTTGGCATTGATATGAAAAATATGTCATTGTCAAACAGGACATCAAGTGCCATGCCTTATTTACCCTTTAAGTATATACTCAATGTGTCATCACATTATAACCTTCAAAATACTTAAAATAAACCCAGATTAAACACAGAACCCTAATGTTTTGATACACATTGGTTTGTTTTTCTGTTCGAGCATTATCTTTTCATCACTTAAGGAAATAGCTAAATACATCTGAATTAATTGACCTCTCACACCGATGCAAAATGGCCTGTGCACATTGTTTTATGAGTGATTATTTCTCGACTGCAATCTCTCCATGAACCACTTTCAGTTAGACCTCTGTCTTCTTTCATAACTTTGAATTCAAACACTTAACTGCATAATGATGCATGAGGATGCACTTTGCTGACTACATGGCTATAAATGGTAGAAAAGGGGTCCAAATTCTACAGGGCAACTGCATGTCGTAGGAGTTTTACATCACCTGACTGTATTTGCTACATGACGGACGTTGCTCTCTATGTGGAAAGTCTTGTATTGCTGTAGACTGGAACCTGTGGATAGTCAGTATGGTTTAGTGCCCTTAAGTATTTGCGTGTGTGTGAGTGTATATCCAGTGATTATAGTCACTTGAGTAGTGGTGAGTCAGTGGTAGTGCTAAATGCATCGGTATGCAGTGTGTCTGTAGTAGTGAGAAAAAGTAGCACACACGCACTCATGGTTATACATGTGTGACACCAGTTCTCCAACGCAAAGAGCTGCTGGGTTCTCAGAGCTTTTAGATCTCAGCAGGGTGGTATAGGCTAGCGGGGAAAGCATTTACCTGCATCGTTGACAATGATGGAGGCAGCTCCTGTGGCTGCCTCAGAGGTCTGCCCTGCAAAATCTGAGACAGAGGGAGAGTATGAAAGGTGCAAATCAGAGTTTAAAAGCCTCTATTGTTTGTCTTTTATTAAACACACCTATGAAAACCAAAATGTCACCATGGTAACCATTACTAATTGCTTGGAGTGCTTTGGCTCACGTCAGGTACTTGGCTACCAAGAGACAAGCCACAAACATCTGGAGTCTGATATGTGCACTGAACACAACTTTATTTTTAACAAATCCAAATGGTTTAACAGTCATTGGCCATAACAACAGAGAAACTTTCTTGTATGTCCAAAAGCCTCGAGTAACTAAAAAGAACTGGCAAAATACAGACTAAAAAAAACACATTGCTCTGAATGTGAACTTTTTGCCATGCAACATGGAAATGGCAACCAATTTGGCAAGTACAGTAAAACAAAAAAAACAAAAACTGTACCTGTGTGTACACCATTGTTCTTGAAATTCTGAATGTAATTGTCTCCAAAGAAGTCTTTACCAACCTAGAAAAGATTGAAGGCAAAACGATTACAACAAAGAGAGTGTCAAGCGGGGTCAGACTTGGTTAGCGGCAACTTTTGAAAAGTGGTATACTCAAATCTCAGTTGGGTTGGATTTTCGTGTGCCCTGCCAGCATACTGGCATGGTGCCGCCGCCGAAAATGTGCAAAAACTAACACACAAAGTCAACAAACGCACACACGCGCAAACACACGACCAGCTGCGCCAAGCCTTGAAGACACGATAACCCCGCCTTCACGCCTCTTCATGCCCACCTCGCTTTCCCTCCTTCCCCTCTTCCCCTGATCCGCATAGGGATGTCCACATCTGTAGCTACTTTGGGTTGTGGAAGGGGTCCCCACCTTGCCCCGAGGCGCCTACTTCGAACCCACGCTTTCCAAAAAACCTGCCAAAATGCGGGCACTTCTAGCTGCCTGTGATAATGGGTTGGGCTGGTATTGGCTGCTTGGCCCCATTCTCTTTGAAGAGCGGCCTTACGTCTTGGATGTTTTTGACAAGCCGGGGTGTCTATTTTTGGGTTCTCCCCATGCCCGGAGAGCTCCTCCCGCACTGGGTTGTTATCGATCGGGCCTCTTTGTTCTGACAGAGGTGGGGCTTCGGTGCTTTAGTGCTCAGGTTGAAAGGCCACACTGAGCTTACTGATTGGAGACTCTGGGTTGTATGGTATGGGAATAGGCTTGTTTGAAGGCACTCAAGCGTGGGTGGGCGTATGCATGCGGTATAGTATTGATCAAGAGAAAATGAGGCATGGAGAGTTGATGTGGTGAAATGACTGAAGTGTAAACGAAGCTATAAGGTTTTTTGGAGATGTTAACTAGTTGGTGGGATAAAGCAGCTGATGGCTGATTATTTGTACTGAGTAACACGAAGAAGAGCCAAAGGCTGGACAAACAAAATAACTTTTTTTTTTTTTTTACTGAAATGCACAGATTCGTGCTAGGCTTCAGAATAAAACATAATAACAAAACTCCACAGCGTATGGCTGCAAACTTGATTTCAGCGTCATACCTTACAGACCATAGTGGTTTTGGCCCCCAGTCTTGCAGCCTGTATGCACTGATTGGCCCCTTTACCTCCGAAGCCGATGAAGAACTTGTGACCATGGATGGTTTCCCCGGCTTTGGGTAGCCTCGGTGCCTGGCTGAGGGAAAAAACAGGCAATGAGCACAGTTTTAAGGAGTATGTATTCACATTGAAAACCTCGCGGGATTTGGAGAATGAAAAATTAAGATTTCTCTCCTTTAGGAAATGCTTTGCAAAGACTTCTTATTTTAATCCACTTTTTTCACTGTAATAGTCTCTTCATGCTGTAGATAAAAGTTTGAAAATCTTCCATCAAACTTTGAAAAATGTTTTATTTGGCAATGTGAGTGTTCTACGTTGAAACTGAGGAGTTGAGGGGGATGCCAAAATATGAAGATAAACCTTCAGGGCCAAATCTTTTCCTGGTTATGCTATTTATTTATCAAAAGGGAATGTGAAAAAAAAACACAGACAAGAGGTTTCTGTCAAGTCTGCGGAGGATTATATCTTTTGGCCTTGTGAAGGTCTTTTACAGAAAGGTCAACAAAATGCAACCATTGCCGAAATAAACGGAGCATAGGAAACTTTTTTCCCTTGAGCCTTCCCCCCCACTTTTTTGGTTTACTGTACTTAAACACAGTAATAAATACACAGACAGAACGGAGTTTGCAATTGCCTCATCACTCTAAAAAGCACACTAGATATGTTACCTAGACATTCAGTCAGATATGCCCATGCATGTGTCTCCAAATTTGCAAATGATGCAACTCGCAAAAGCCATAGATGTCTCAACTTGACACTGGCCGCGCCAGTAATGCCTGACTCATCAGGGTTGGGTAAAGTCCCACCCCTCCCCTCAAGGTTGATATGCCACAGGTGGGTGCCCTCAGGAGGAGCTGTCTGTTCTCCGATTCCTCCAATCATGGAGACAGAGTGGGTGGTGAGTAATATGGGGGAGAGACAACAGACAGCTTCATACTGTACGTCAGGATGCTGTGGTCTGGCCCCAGGCCAGCACTGCCTGGGGCCAAAGGGTTTGCGGATGGCAAAATGTTGTCATAAACTTGTTTTTCACCCTGTTGTTGCTCTTTTTTATATTTGTGTGTGTGTGAGAGAGTGTGTTTGCGGCAGGTGCGCTATTACAGTAAGCTCACTCAATCCCAGGATTTCCAGTAACTGAGAGGCTGGTGGCAAACACTGGAGGTTGCTATAAATGCTGCTGTTTTTGCACCGCCGTGTGAAAACACTAAAATGCCCAAAGCTATAACAGGATGTAGGGTCAGTCAGACTGAACTGTGGTGAGAAGGAAACGGAACAAAGGTTTAACACATGCAAATACACACGCACACACATCTCCTCCACAAACACATTACCTATTCTACTTTGTGCAGTTGTTATAAAACATTTTTCCCACCTGTGTCACAGCTGCGTGACTCGTGGTAAAAAAAGTAGTGCTTCTGCACAGACTCCAATGAGACTCACTGTTGTCTGTCGCTTAAAGTTCAGTTCACACAAATTAAAATGAACTAGTTCACGTTCATAGTTTACAATTGGAATTTTGAACTGAGTTCACAGACCTAAAAAATGAACTACTTTACATTCTTGTCTTCCATTTGATTAAAATACAATTTTGTAATCATCACTCACTCACAGATATTTCCCAAGGCTGGTCAGAAGCTTCAACTCAATGTGTCATTTCAAATTTGTTGCCAATGTGGCTGACATTCGGACTTGTTTTTTCAGACTGGCGGGTACAATTTGCATCTAAATGTGAGATTTATTTCCTTCAAATATCCATATGAACAGGCTTCAGCAGTTCCAGTAGCTGTGTTGTCTGGAAAGCCGTTAGCACCAGCCATGCCAGTGTTGTGCCAGAAAACCCAGTTGCCTTAAAATGAGTGTTGTTAACTGTCGCAAGAGTCAAGGATGCCCACGTTCAAGTTCACAAGTCGCAAACAAATGTGAACCCACTATGACATCACCCACTAGTTTGTGGACTACTGTTATGAAGCCTCAGGTTTTGGCCGTTGCCATCTTGTATTTTTGTGACCAGAAGTGACCCAAAGTGACCATATTTGGTTGAGAAGGTGGAGCTGGGTGGGAGTAAGGGCTGGGTCTGACTGAGAACCCAAGGACATGATGCACACCAACATATTCCGGCAGCAAATTTATTTTTCCTTGGATGGTGAAGGCAAGACCTGCCCTCTGATTGGCTTGCCCTGACATTTATACCCTAACCCTCACCAATCCCATTCTTCTTGCCTTCCTACCCAACCAACAAAGGCAACAAGTACTAGCCAATCTGAGAGTGTAGTGTTAACATAAAACTGTGTGTACCTTTAACCGCTAGCAAAATTCTAACATTGTGATGTAAAATAGGTTCAGCACATCTAAGGTTACGATAAATAACTGTGTAAGTGTTAATAATGAATGCAAAATGCAAAATAGGGTATGTCAATGTCAGTAATAAATGTTAGCTAGCTAGTTTCCCGTCGGTTACAATTCATTTATCATAATGGAACGATAACTTTTATTGCAGTTTAGCTAACTCTTGACGTCTCAACATGCTGTTCGTTCAAAAGCCAGCAGATGGAAATTAGCTTATTAAACTAAGTTAATACTGTTATTGATTAATGTGTAATCTCACGATTAAATGAATGAAGTACAGTTCAGTGTTCCGTTAGGCTGCATTAATATTAACATTCTTTGGTTGCATGTTTGTACACTGTTTTTCTAGGTTCTGTTCATTTAATTGTTGATGACGGGTGTCCAAAAAATCTATTAGAGTGATTCTTTCAATAAGTAATGTTCCTGAGTGCTAGTAACCATCATGGCATGTGCAACCACACAAAGCCACAAAAGTGATTAATAGTTACTTTGCTGTTGCTATTAAATGTCAAACACTGCAATATTTAAACTGAGGGATTTATGCGTTTTCAGATAACATGATGGAGCTCATCTGATAAGAATGCAATTCTGCAATTTTCTCTGCATGACACATTTCTCACAGTTACAATGTTGTTTTTTTTTCCATTCAGCCATTGTTTGGATCAGTGGGACAGCTATGTCCGGCATGGGGCAGAGTAAACTAGAGACCATAGGGAATAAAGTTGGTGTTGAGTTTTTGAGTAGAGGATCAGAGCTTAAAGCCCCACTCCACTCAAATATGAGTCTTCCTTCTGTTTATGTATCCTAAAATGTATGACCTTGACTATACTGACTGTATTCTGTGCAGTTTGTCACTAGAGAGGTGATTTCACATTCCTCTACTGAAGGGGGCGATATCTGTGCACTTCCCTAAAATCTGAGATTCAAACGTACAACAGCAACCTGAATTAACTGACATGACAGCCAATTGCTGTCATATACTAGAAATACAAATCTATGATCTATGGGGGGAACAGACTTTGACGCCAAATTGGAAAAGAAACCTGAAACCTTCAGCGCAGAGTGGAATTGTCAGAACAGAGAGCTGAGTTAGCATTAGCATAGCATTAGCACAGGGAAAGCTTTGTCTGCAAATGTGGTAGAGTGAGTAGTGTTTTGACGTAGCTACAACCAATCCAGTTACGACCTAACAAAAAACATTACCAAATAAAAAAAGGTACATACACTTAGCATTCTGATATGTCTGCTAGTCAGTAGTTTTGGTGCACAACAGACTTGTCATTTGAGTTTCGGTCTGACTGAGGTTCAAAGATGGCTGAATCTAACGCTAATGCTAGCCAAAGTGGCCAAACTGTAGAATTACAACTTCCGGGTCTGTCATGTGATGCCATGAGGCACAAAAATACTTCTCCCTTGTAAATCAGTGGCAATTTTTTTTTAGGTATATCAACCTCCCAGTATGAACACTTACATCATTCTTACTTAATTTTACAACATTTAGGACACAATGATTTCACCAACAGCCAAATCCAGAGTTATTTTCCTGCAGTCATTCAATACAGCCAGCCCAAGACCAAGTAACTGGGAGTCAGGGTTAAAGAAAACATTGGTGCACTTGCTTTATGGGCCCATGGAAGCGAAAGATCTTGGTAATTTTACACCAAGAAATTTACTTTTTTGGCTTGTTACGCCACTGAGCAACTTTTATAGGAACGAAAAGGGCCTCGTGTCTGACACTGTATCCAGTTCTCTTACACATCCACAATCTTGGTGCGCACTGCTTTTTCACTGGTCAACCTTGACAGGCTGTTCTCATTCACTGTTTATCTATAAAAAGTCATGCACCAAAATTTGTAAATAACCCACATAATGGGGAAGGCTGTGATCACATGACCAATGCACCGACAGAGGTAGACAGGGAAGTAGTAGGCTATAAATGGCAAAAGTCCACGTCAGAATGCAGGTTGGGGTGGTGGCTAGGTCAAACAAACACAGGACTTTACCCCAGGAGACCAGTTTTCAAAACCAAGTGAACTTTGTGAAACCCAGTTCCCTTCCTAAAAACCTAAACAATGTAACTTTACTTTCCTAAACCTCAACTATGAAACGTGATGGAACCCAACCATGACTGTTTTCCCAAACCTGACTTTACGTTAAGTATGTAACTTTCTGTTAGTACGTAATGTGACAGTGACATTCGTGTAGTGTTAACTTGCTAGATATCATGTGAACCATTATGAAGGTCCATTACCCTAACGCAAGCAGAGGTGGTGGGTGGTGCGCAAGGCCAAATCCAGAATTTGTCATGAGGGAGAGGTTTTTACCTTAAAGGTGGGAGAACTATGTTAAACGTAACATTAATCATAGCAGAGTATTTTTTACTTTATTTTTACTTTATTTAAAACGTGTCCGGAGAGGAACTAAATATTCCAGTGCTACTTCAGAAAGGAAAGGTGCTTTCCAGCCAATAGTTACTATATAGTTGCTCTGATTTCTGTACACTAAACATGAAGCTAGAGCCTGGAGGCGATTAGTCCAGCTTAGCATAATGACTAGAATCTACCACAATACATCTTGTTTGTTTAACATGTAATTAAACAGAAATGTAAAAACCATGCTAAGCTAAGCTTTTTGGAGCTCTGGCTTAATAATAGACAAAACATCCATATTTTCATGAAACTCTCAGCAGGACAGTGACCAAGCAGTTGTACTGATTGAATATTTCAGGTAGCACCTGGGACCATTTTCTGTTTAAAGGACTGACCATTCACTGACACTCATGGTGGCAGTCTAGTTCTACTTCAACTTTATTCCAGGTCCTTTGCTTGTCCGTACTTCTTCATTTGGTAGAGATGATTGTAAAATGACTGATAGAAAGACTTTCTGTCAGGTGTAGAGGCTGAAATGTAAGAAGATCATGTAAGAGGAAGCATTTATTTGTGTCCATCATACACAGGTCACTAACCAACGTTTTGCCTTTCTGTTTTATAAAAATGCCCAGGAAACTGATTTTTTTATGTGTCATATTTGATCTTAACTTTAAAGTGTTCATGACATTTATTGAGACATTCACACAAGTGTGATAAATAATGAGCACAACCTTTGTAGATTCTAAAAATATTGTCAATGTTACATTTGGCCGACAGCCATCTAAAGGCAGATAACTGACAGGTAAGATAAACGGATTTCCAAATTCTTAAATAAATCCACCCACGCCTCTTCATGCCCAGAGAGACACTTGGCTATTGTTGTCTGTGGTGAGTGCACCAAACAAACAGGGCAGCTATGTGCTAAAGTGCAACCTCAGTGCGTTTTCTCCCATGGAACCAAGAGGCCAAAGCAGGTGTTCAGTGACGTGAAGTGTTTGCTTTGAGGCTGGCTCTCATTTCCCTCTCCTCCGTCTCTATTAAAGTCATTCCTCAGCTGTTGGTGAGCAACAGGGGGAAGTAGACTTGGACACAAACAAACTGAAATGCTGTTTTCCAAAGTTTGAACTAGAGCTTGTCTTCCCAGTTCCAAACACAACCTCCGAAGTGAACTTACCACTTGCAAAATAAGATACTCACAGTGAGCTCAAGCTTTTGCTTGTATTTATCAAAAAATGTATATAATTACTGAGTAATCTGTGTGGATACTACACGGTCAAAGTAAACACAGAAGCCATTTTAATCTAAGTGTTATAACCTTCAGTTCATGTTAGCCTCAGAAAAGAAGCATTTCAAACCTATGTATCCCTGAGAGGAAACATTTATGTTCTCATCTTGTATAATTTTCCATGAAGGTCCTTTAAGTGGAGCTCCAGTGAATCAGGACAAGGTGAAGGAACTTAACAAAGAACAGGTTGAGCAAAGACAGCATACCTTACATGGACACGGTGAGCTGCGGTGCAAACAAGAGGTGCAGTGTCGGAGTAGGACGTGGGCGTTTATTTTTGTGTGGTCAGACCATTTGTTAGAGCCACATGCATGTTGCCATTATTCACTCGCTGGTCAGAAACAGCCTATATCAGTGGATATAATAAGCCACTTATCAACCTATTCACAGTCTGAATTGGTCGGCGCTTATAGAAACATCAGAGCTTTGCTTCTCTTTTTTTGAATTTACATAAAAGGTTGGCAGACAGATTTTTGAAAGAGCTTATGGTATAGAACAATTCTACTGCAGAACAAATATAAGTATTAATACTTTGTGTGTAGATTTTTTTTAAACTTGAGCAGAAAACCCCTGTATTCTACTGACTGTGGGCATCACGGTCCCACAACACATCACTGAGATGAAAATGCCACGAGAGGGAACACTGTGTACGAGAGCTGCAATGATTATTCCATTAATCAATTAGTTGCTCAGAAGTAAATTCATTGCCAACTATTTTGACATTTAATTGTTTCAGTTATTTTTTAAGCACAAATATCAGAACATTTAGTGGTTCTAGCTTCTTGAGTGTGAGAATTTGCTGCTTTTCTTCATCATTTATGACAGTAAATGATGTATGATGTAATAAATGCGTGATAGTCTTTGGGTATTGAAAAAGCTATGTGAAGACTGTGAGCTTTGGGAGATTGTGATCAGCTTTTTTTTTTTTTATTATATAATTTTTTGCCATTTTATAGATAAAAAAAAAAAAAATCAGCAGATAAACTGATAATTGAAAAGAAAAGTTAGCTGCAGCCCTACTGTGCAGTAATAACAGTGCTTCCCAGACTGGAGGCTTGGACCCCTCCAAGGGGTCACAAGACAAACCCGAGGCCCTGAGATAATTAACTGGAATTCTTTCTTTATAACTTTTCACTGGTCTTTGCTTTTGAAATTCAATACTGGACAGTTTTACCAGTTCAGACCTCTAAAAATCATCCAAATGAAACAATCTGAGAAGGGAAAATTATCCTAAATGCTCAAAAATCACTGACATGTGCAGTATCTGATGTGAAGGAAAAAAAGGTTAGAAAACACTGTGCTCACACATGGTCTAAAAGATGGTATTGAAATGAAAAATTCCAAACCTTGCGCTTAACTATGTATTGGTTATTGATTTTCATGATTAATCAATTCACTGTTTTGTCAATAAAATGTCAGATAAGTGTTTTAAATATATCACCAGTTTCCAGAGCTTATGGTGACTTTTTCAAATGACTGTCAGGAAAGATATGAAACAGGGGGTTTAAAGGTCTAAGAATTTTGAGTATCAAACACTTCCTTTCCTGCATTCTGATGATTTTTTTGTTTTCTGCATCAGTTTATGGGGTAAATGTTTTAAATATTGTCAAAATAAAAGTCCTCTGCTATTTTCATGTTGCTATTGGGGTGGGGCGGGGGGTAGTGCAAGGTTTTAAATATTGAGTGGGACATGTCCCCTGTGTCCCCTCAAAATATACACCGATGCAATCCACTAATCGATTTAATTCACTAATTGTCACACAGCTGGGGCCCAGATTTGTGAGTCTGGGCTTGAGATTCACTCACATAAAAACATCAGATAAAGGTGTGTTTACTGTGCTTTTGCAGAAACAACGCTGTGGTTCTGCTCTATAATTTGGGAAACTCAGATTCTCACTGAGCAGGTGATAAGTGCCTCCACTCAGTAAGATGAGGCAGTAGGGGGCACTGTACAGCTTTGACAATGGGTTAAAAGCCTGAGAGGCTCCGCTGCTCCTCCTCTTTGTGCACTGCAGATAGTAGACGATTAAACATGACCTTTTACTACCAAACAACATGCCGTAAAAAAGGAGCAGAGTATGCTCTGCAGCCTGACTAATACATTTATAACAAAACACCAGAGAGATCTGTGTTACACTTGTGTGTTTGTATGGCAAGACAGAAGCAGAGGGAGACAGAGTGTGAGAGTGTATGTACATGTGTGTGTGTGTGTGTGTGTGCGTGTGTGTGTGTACGTGCGTGTGTGTGTGTGTGTGTGTGTGTGTGTGTGTGTGCCTCCGCTGTCTGTCAGTCAATTGTAGTGCCACCCAAACACTGGCTGTTCAAGACAACTGGATTTCTAACTTCAAAGCCATGCATATCACTTTGAAGGGCTGCGAATGTATTCCAACTACCCTCCCCTATCCGCATTCTGACCTCCATCCAAAAAGCCCCAACCCCACACACACATACACACACACTCTCCAAAAACAGGCCATTTCCCGTTAGCTTATTAGGGTCTTAATTGACAACGCCTGCCCTTCAAAGCAGAAAGTCACTGGCTGAATTGCTAATGAGCAACAAAATAAATACTTGCCCACCAAAAAAAAAAAAAAAAAAAAAAACAGTAGAAGAAGCATGTGTTTTTGATAAGTTGGAACTTGTGAGTGACAACAAAAATGTGACAACTTGAATTGGAGTGTGTGCACGCCAGAATGCCATGAAACTTTTCTCCCACTGGCACATATTGTGCTTGTTTATTTAGATCTCCATTTGCTGGCAGCCAGGTGACAGTTATTTTTCCCCGTGTTTCACATAAAAATATGACACAAGCTGTACGACTAAACTGTCGCACAGGCTCAAACAGCACACTGCTTCACGCTGACAGGGAGACATTTAGGTGGCTGGAGCCCATGAAGACATGACATTATACTGTATTGACTTTATGTATCTTCTGCGATTGTGTCATTCCTCACAAAGGTTATGGTAAATGAGGATGACAAATTGTTTTCAACTAACCCATTGTGCTGGAGATGATGACTAATGATTTGTGGGAATGGATCCTACTTGGCTCAACAAATCTCACCACGTATGAGGATGATGCAACACTGACATTTTAGTAAGCAGTAATTATACCAGATCATCTGCACACTTTGAGTCTCCGAAACCAGAGTCAGATTTACCACGGGAGGGTCACACCTACATCATCTGCCAATGACTTGATCAATGATTTGGTGTCTGTACAGCACAGGCTGCAACAGTGGATCATTTTTAGTATCTTAGAACAGCAGCTTATGTAATTCAAATAAATCTAAAGAAATGGTGTGTTCTTCATGTAGAAAACCTCACAAAATTTAGAAAAAAAGATGGACACATGTCTTCCTATTTAACCAGAAGTCTGTTCACTATTATTGTCTAATGACCTAAAAGCTACAGGACCCCACGCTCTTACACCGAGGATGTTCTGTACAACATTTTGGGCGTTTAGGACAAGTATTGAAAAAGCAGCCAGCGGCATTATCTAAGTTTAGACCACTTCCTCTATTCTTGTGTAGACAGGACTGTGCAGTCCATTTCAAGCCATCATGGAAAACACCCTTCAGCCCTTATGCCATATTTTCCACAAGCTTGCATGTCAAACTAAAATCCTTAAAGGAAAATTGGGGGATGTGGTGGTTAATAATAATAAAGGGAAACATGATTTAAGCAAAGACAATTGACCATTAGCTGAGCTACACCCCCCAAGTTACTGCTACGTCTGTCGAGTTAAGTTAATGCAGTTAACACTGACAGCAGATATACCCCTTGAAATTCATAGTCATTTTTTTAAACAATGAGTTCTTGATGTACACAAAATCAGGCTTCTTTTTTAGCCACAGTTGTCAATTTTGCCGTCTGAAATGACAACTGTCACTGGCAGACAGCAAACATCAACTCCATGAGATCAGTGAAATTGCTATTTCCGGCTGACTTAATGATGCCTTGAAGTCCTTAAAGTCTTGTAAATACACATCTTAATTGGCTACATTCATGATGAGCATGACTGTGCTAAAACGCTGAAGCTGCATTTCATTCTAAAATAACCCTGTTTAGTCATTTAACTTATTCGTTTGTATTTTCCAAGTGTTGTCAATTCTGACTTCAATTTGGCCGGGGTTGCTGAAGTATAACTGCCCTAAATACAATTCAACAATTCAGACTAGGAAAGAGTAACTATTAAACCCTGAATGGCAGGACCAGCCTCCACACAGTAGGGGTTCAGGAAATATTACAGACTGTACACTGCATGCTCGTTGAATCCCAGGCTTTTAACCTCACCAGTAACCCCACAAACTAATGTAGTCTGTTAATGACAGTGTGTCTTGGCTTTGGAACACTCAGTTACTACTGTAGATAGCATGATGGTTAGCTGGGATTGCTAATGATCGCAGCTTAAGCTCCACTTCTGCTCTTGTGTTTTTTGGTTTGGGAGAAAAATTGAAATTACCACAGCTGCGTGTGCACTTGGGGAAAAATCCGAAGCTTTACAGGCTCACCATATATAATTAGTATGCTTGATAAGACCCTTGGGAAATTAAGCAATGCCTACTTTTAACCTCTCCTCACAGGTTATTGTCTGTATGCAGACCAAGCAGGAAGCACTGGTGCTGAAAAATGAAGCTACCGCATAAGTGCCAAAAACTTGCTCAAAGTTATGAATGATTAAGGGTGTGGCTGCTTTGGGTGACAGGTTGTCTGCTGATAGTATCTTAGCATTTCAGTCAGATCCACCCCTCACCTCTCCACAGCACCAGCCTCTCCAAAAAACAGAATGCCAAAACCTGAGGCTTCAAAATGTGAGTCCACAAACAATCGGGTGACATCACGGTAGCTAGGGGGATTTTCCTTGTTGGACTGTTTCATTTGTAGGATTTTTAGAGGATACCAGACGTGAAAGTGTTGAATATTTTTTACAGGAAAGACATACATTGGAGTCAAAATTGAGGAGTCCAGTGGGTTACAAGGGAAATGAATAGCTCCATATACTATTAAAATACTGGTTTCAGTGCTACAGAAGAAGTGTTTCAACCTTTTTAGAGATTCTTCTTAAGACAGATGGTTAGACATTTCAAACAATGTGCATTTTAAATATTCAAAACTAATACTTAAAGAAAAATGTATCAAAACAAATCAGTCTTGGGAACCCACCTACGTATAAACCACAACTACACAGGGCTGAGTAACATGCTTGAAATACATGTCCTAATATGATCATGAAAATTTGCCCAATGTCCTGCTTCCTGCTGGGCCCACCTGAGGAAGCAAGGGAGTTTCCTGAACACAGATTTAGCCTGTAGGTTTTGTACTCAGCCTTCACATAAAATATTGGGTTGATTTATGGTCATTTCAGGAAGCACACACACAGTACTGACACAGTGTGTTTTACCAGTTGGTAGAGATTTAGTAAAACAAGGTTAAGGAAGGGCTAACTTTACTCACCTCACCAAGTCAGTCATACAGGAGCCAACCACCATCACATCAAAGGCCGCTTCAGTCATGATCTGATTAAGACAAACACGTGTTATTTCTGCAGTAACAACAGTCATTTCTGGACCTGAAATATCTTAAAGATTCTTTATTTGAATTACGTGTTGATGATTTGGGAGATTTCTTGAATTTCTCAACATCCGTCCAGCCTTTCCAGTGAAACCTATTCATAAACAAGGACAAAATCTAAAGCATAGCAGACTCCTCGGGGGCATATCAGGCAAAATATGTAAACTAGTTTCCCAACAGCCTCCAAACAAAAATCACTTGATATTATTTATCTCCCACATTAGCATGAGCTTGACTGAAACAAGAAAGACGGTAAAAATAGAGCATTCATCGCTGGCTGAGTTGGACAGGTTCCAATCTTATTGGGGGTGGAGGGGGGGGGGGGGTATTTCAATGCTACACCACGTGAACGCACCGCAGCCCAGCAAAGTCTATAATTAATTCAATCCTCGGCTTGTATCAGAGCTAATGCTAGTGTGTTAATCTCTTCAAATCTCTGCCTAGGCAGTGGAAGACTTGGAAAGCCTGGCCGCTGGCTGCAGGATGGCTCAATTCTCTCTCCCACATCTTGCAGCATATTGTCTTCCCTCGGCAGGCATGAAAAGCTAGCCTAGAACCCTTCACGTCTCAACTGCAGGAGAATATTATGAGATCTGCATTGTCCAACCACTTGAAACAGCAAGGAACCCTCTTAAAATTCTCCCTCTCTTGTTGAATTTGAGGCCAAATTATCATACAGTAGCTGACCAACCTGAATAAGTGTTTGTAGAGAGTGAATATGAATGAACAAATTAAGAGATGACTGAAGAGTTGAAACTCACATTTTTGAAAATTAACTGATTCAAGCACAAGTGCAGTGGTCACATGTTTGGAACAATTTAGTCTAAATGCAAATCAAGGCTGCACGCGGTGGATTAAACAGTTTAGACTGAGCCATAAGCAAAATCCAGAAGAAAACGTTCTTGGACCCATTTAAAAAAAAACTTGTAAGATTACATATTTTGCCTATGTCTGGTTAGGGAGTCAAGACTTAACTGGGTAATGATTGTCATTACACTGATATGACCATTTATGTTTAAAAAATGCTTTTCAAAAGTTTAGATAATGGCTATAATCACAAAAGTACTCATTTTACTCTCACTGCACCCCCACCCCACCAAACACACACATAGTTAGATTGTCAAGAGTCTTTTTTTATTTACAGTGGCTTATTTTCCTAACCATTTAAGAACACTCAAAAGGCAACTGTCAGGGAACAGTGAACGAATCAGACAATCTTTCATGTCATTAAATGATAACCAACTAAACATATTTACTGTTGCTCTATCTAATGTCAATATATTTTTCTTATTTATTCTGAATCACCCCCATGAGGGTGGAATTTCCCCATTGTGAATCAGCCCTATTGCCCTCAGGCGGAAACACTACTGGTCTTGCTGCACGTACCCATATCATTTCTATTCCTTTGTGCTCATCTTTCATTATTTCCTGGGTTAGATTTGTTCTGTTTGTAGAAGTCAAACATTTCACATAGCCCCTTGAATGATTCTCAGACTGTGAGGTGTTTTTTAGGGGCTATGACATACAGGAGTATAGTTGCTGAATAGCAATCCACCACTCAAGTTTTCAAAAAAAAGAGTTGACCATTTAATGTGATGTGAATGCCATGAAGATTTATTTTGGTTAAATCAATAAATCTTTCTGTATAAAAACAAGGAAGGCAAATATGACAACTGCAATAAAGGATTTAAAAAAAAAAAAACTTGTGCATTATTATTAAACACATAAACTTTTATGCATGTATTAGGCTTAGTATATCTGTATGTATACAAGCATACAAATACCTAAGTAACCAAAGTACTTGAACTAGTGCTGTGTCTCAAATCGCGTACTTCTGTACTTACACTTTTGAGTGCATTAAGTGCGTTCACACTGAGCAGTATGGAAAAATGCAGTGCACCATGAGTACCCGGATGGTGCACTGAAAACGGACTAGAACCTGAGTGTGTAACTATGGACACTTCTTGGCCTCAATGGTCGCCATCTTGGCTACGTTGCAGAAGGGGAGCGACCACTTTTCAAACTGGAAATGGCGGATGAGGTACAAATACATGTGTTTTTTGCACTAAGCACCACTATATTGATGATAAGCCAGCACTATGTTTACTGGGTTAATTTAGCAGTCTGTAATGATTTGGTACCGTGAACGATAATGCAAATGTTAATGCTAGTTTGTTAACGAGCTAATTTGCGGCCGTCATTTCCGGTAAGTGCACATCGGCTGTGTTTGGTTTGAGACAACACTACCCTGTTGAAATCCACCCACTATGCCAATAAGTACATAGTGCACATAGTATACTACATGGAAGTGTACTCACGGAAGTAAGTGATTTGAGACACGCCATAGCACTCCCTGCGTAGGTTTGCAGCAGAACACGGATGAAATTTGATGGTTATCATACTGCCTACATTTGCTTATCAATGGCGTTGAAATAAAAATGCAACTGACCTAGAGTCTGATCTTTTATTTATTTTGTTTTGCTTTTTTAACCAAAAAGGTGACTTTTTACACATGCCTCCTTTAAAAAATAGTTTCAAATTTCAGTTAACGTTATAGTACTAAGTAATAAAGTGTTTGTTCAACCCTCCCTAAAAGGCTTTTTTTCCGTTCCCTTAAATGTCATTGTAGGCTAACTGATAATAATAATGACTGTGTAACACCATGTACCGCGATACCGTGAAATCGCGATATTTTCTGAGACATTATCATTCCATGAACATCTCATACCATTGCAACCCTTATGTATGCACTTAAGTATTACAGTAGGTGCTTACTAAATTATTATAAATGCTTAATTATCTTCATATGAGTAGTATTGAGTGTTAAGTTGTTGATAAATGTGCCTGTGAGTCATACTCCAATGTTATGTTAATGGCTCGTCTTACTACTGCATGACCTGAACATGTGGAGTGTAAATTCAAGCAACAACCACGTACAGTGTTGGCTTACTGTACTGTGTGCTTTCCACATAAATCCTTATTGTGCAAGTAACGTGTCTGCAGCTGTCAGATAAACGTCGCTGTGTCACAAAGTTGAAATACTGAGATAACTTAAAGGCAACAGCGTGTGTATCCAAACATTCTTTCCAACGTCTGGAAACATGGGAACACTGGAATAAATCGCCAAAAACTCAAAGAGAATATGATCTAGCTTAATTAGACGAACTCTAAAGTCGTATAAAGTGTGTTGAGATAAACTGTTGCTGAGAAACGAGGCACAGTAATTACCTTGCATTCAAATTTGTTCTTGCAGAGTGGACAACTCAACACCCACAACTGACAAGTGATGGCCAAAGTGCACATTAACAGCTGCCTAGCGTCGTAGCTATTGCCAGACCCATTTTTGTCGGTAAATCAGCGATTGCGCACTTTGTCTTGCCTTAAACGTTTTAGGTTTGATTTTGTCAAACGGAAAATGCTTTATAAGTTATTTATAACCAGACTGTGTGGCTATGGAAGTGAAACACTCTTTGTATTTAGACAGGCATTATTACAGACAGCTAAGTGTGGGGCATCGGAAGGACCCAAACAACATGTACCGGAAATTTTGAGAGCATGAAGTAAACATTGGCGTTAACGCTTAAATTATCTGATTTCCAGCGCTTTCAGGTACTCGAACTCACACCGCATGTTGTATCTAAATAGACGATAACGAACAAATTTATTTTTGAGTTAGCTACATGTTGAATTTGTTGCAATCTGACGCTTCATTCGGTGGTAAGCTAACAGTGGCTAACGATACCAAGCTTACGAGCATTACAGTAACATTGTGACATAAAATATGACGCACAGACTAATTTCCCCCGGGTCTCTGGATGTAATAGTGTACGCCAAACATCAGCTTATTACCACATTGTTTATTCCTCCTGCAATGTGCCCGGCATACATGCCAGTTTCTAGTGCAGGAGAGGGGGAAAGTAGTCATTGCTGTCCCCGTTACACCCCTTTGGCCCGTGTGTGGTTTTTTTTATAAACTTAAACTTCCAGGAATATTGAGGTGGATAATCACACTTTGTCAGCCTGCGTAATCTGCTCGTTAAAATGTATTTTCTCCGAATAACTTTTGCCAGAAAGCTAAAAATCTTAGAACAGGAAACTGATTCTGACGTCCATTCAAGTATTTCCCTTACGCTAGGAAATGACAGCTAAAAATGACCGTCACCTACGTGATGTAGTTCATGCCCCATGTCTCCTCAGTACAGATGCTTGTTTTTTTTTTCTTATAGAATGTCGTTTTGATAAATGACGTTTAAGCATTTCCGCGAATTGTCACTATATGTTCACAGACTCTTCAGAGTGGATACAATGAACAACATGTCCCCTGAGGTTGCACTGCACCGGATCTCACCTGAGTTGCGGCCCTTGTTGTGCAGCGTTGTGCGGAATGGACGTGTAGGACTCGACTCCACAAATTGTCTCCGTGTTACAGACCTCAAAACTGGGTGAGGAGCAGTTCTGGACCATAACTTCCTCATGTCAAACACAGGGTCCATCCATTATATTATATATCATTACATATATACACATCAGCGTCCACACATTCAGAATGACTCATGATTAGATTGTGATTAGTAAGAACCTTAGTAGAGCTGTGAGGTGCAAGTAGTGACTGTTTTGGAGGTATTGTTCACCACTGCAAATTTGCATTTGAACAATTTCTGCAAATGATTACCATACTGTTCCTCAACACACCACAGCATGAGAGTCTCCCAGATAACACTTTGGTTAGTGTCATTTGTCATTTTAATGTCATGTTTTGGGGAATTCATGTTTTTTTTCTATGTAAATTTTTAATTGTTATAGCTTAATGTATATACACTGATTAGCCACAACATTAAAACCACTCACACGTAAAGTAAATAACACTGATTATCTCATTACAATGTAATGTTCTGCTGGGTCTTGGTATTCATATGGGTACCACTTGACACGTACCACGCACCCAAACACTGTTTAAGACTGAGTCCCCCCATGGTAACTGTACTCCCTGATTGCAGTGGGCCCCCAGCAGGTCAATGCGCCATACCAAATCTCAAAAACTGCTCAGGAATGGTCCCGGGAATGAGCTCAAAGTGTAAATCTGGCCTCCAAATCTTCCAGATCCCAGTCCGATTGAGCATCAGTGGCACGTGCCAGTACCCTAGAGCCAAGTCCGATTCATAGTGGGGCCTCCTTGGATCGGACTTGATGTGGACATAGGGCTTCTGTGATGTCTGGCACCAGGGCATTGGCAGCAGATCCTTTGAGTCCTGTGGGTTGCAAGGAGGGGTTAGATACCAGGGAATACAAAAGCACTATAATTTTTCTGCTTTGATTGCGCAATGTTTGACGCACTTCCTTTGTGCGCACATTTATGACTGTATGCTCAAGGACCTTGGTTGTGGTGATTCACAATTATTGAAAAACTTGTTTTATGGCCTGTTTTACTCCATCACTTACTACTAACTCCTCACTTGTCTTTATAGGCTGGTGGGGGGCACACGTTTAATGGAAAAGGGCTCAGCTGAAAACAAGCCTTACCTAGTCTGTTGCAGGCCACATTTTCGGCTTTTGTTGTGGTTAAAAAACTGACATCCATAGAAATGTTTGGTCTTATTTTGCACCGGAGCATCTGCAGATTATTTCCATACCTGATATGTTATGCTCTACAAAAGTTAAGCATGTTAGGAGATACACAAATCTCATTTTTTTTGTCATCTTTGCCTCTATTTTGACTGTAAGGAAGCCAGGAGAGACAATTCCACCAGCCATGGCTGCGCCATGTTCTGGCTGCCGTTGACTGTGACCTGGTTTTGTTCTGTTTGTTGCACAGCATCATACCACACTGGAGCATTTCAGAAGTAGAGTGTTTTACCTACCCATTTTGTAAACTTGTAGATTTTGTTGATTTGGTCAATTTCCTTGATATTTGGGCTTCAACCATAAGTTAGCAAGCAGCTTTAGTCTGTTTATTGTGTTTATTATTGTTATGTCCTTCTTCATCACCTTGTAGCCTACAAACAAAGGTAATACCATTAAAAAAACACTTGTGAATGGCATGGATCAAATATTGTGGCTGTGTTTTAGTCATTACAAATAAATTCATCCACATACAGCGCCTGTTAATAGAACTCAATCTGCTGTATGCTGCGTTCAACCCAGGCGGCTGCCTAGTGGATATCTGAACTTTTGTAGTTATGCTTGTATATATATGGCTAAATTATATATATATATATTTTAGCCATGACATAATATTTAGAGAACCCTTGTTAATGAGAGCATCCAATGTAGTATACCTGTGACACAGTCTAAAAGGCGTCAGTTTCTGTCTGTCTGTGTTGCAGGTAACTGTAGGTCTCACTCTCTGTATATTTGCCATGCCTGTACTGCTGTAGCTGTTTGTTTGAATTAACACCATATGGGTTGGTACACCTTACCATCGCCTTGGCATCTCTTTCTACTGCAACATCCAGCGGCTGAATGTACATTCTAACATACCTGCTGGCAGACAGAATTGCATATTGAAAGCGAGGCTTAAAGAAAATCAATGTAAATGCTGATGGTGCCATTATTCTATAGCCACTACATTGTCTAGTCAGCATTTACTACATAAGGATAAGTTAGAGCAAAAAACTTGCCTATTTCCAGTCTAAGTTTACAACATTATAGTTAGAAAAATGTTGTTTAATTATTCATAAACCTTGCTTATGCTTACTATTACATGTTTTAAGACTAATAGATTAATTATGTCTTGTTGATTTTATTAACTCCAATGTTCAGATGTACATCTCTGACTCCTGGTCCCTGCTGTGATCGCTTCAAACTTCACATCCCCTATGCTGGAGAAACCCTGAAATGTAAGTACACGAGTTACTTCCCTATTTGGTGTTTTCAAGTGAACCCGAACAGTTTAGTCTCTGATGTTCGCTGAATGGCCACTAATATTTGTAGAATCTTGCGTTGAGTTGTTGTTATTGTTGCCCTTTAGGAGAGAAACTATTACCAAACATTGCTTTGCCTTATTAGGTCACAAAGTAGTAGTAGAATTAGAATGAGGGGTCAGCTAAGGCGCCTCGTAATCTTAAAACCATGCTTGTTTATTAGTCTTTATTTTTAAATTGTCCCTAGATTGATGTACAGCAAATACAAATTAAGGAAAAGTCACTGCATAAACAGCTTGGTACATTTGGATGATTTTTTTCCCCATCTCTGTGCTAGTTGTTTGTACTCTAAAATGTAAGTGCTGACAGCATTTCAATTTGCAGTTTTCCCACTGAGCTTAGGTTAATTGATTCATTGTCTAGAGCATTGGGCCTGCACTTTGAAAAGAGCAACACCAGTGCTGAATTAATAATTTCAGATAAAACATTTCATTCCAACCTTGATTAGTTTTGAGAGATCCACTTCTGTCTCACAGTGGGCTGGTTTGAAGATGAGGGGTGGTTTCAGGTCAACACCAGCCGAAGTCACCAGCACCAGCGGATAAATGAAATCAAGATATTATTCAAAACACATACTCAGGGGGGACTTTGAAACTTTTCAGTGGAAATAACCTGACAAGAGCTTTGGTTGGCTCGAAAGCAGGTTGCCAATGAAAGTACCATGTAAACATTCTGTATCACTTCAACAAATTGCATAATTAACCAAATTCCACCATGGGAGTGTTTTCTAATTGCAGTTCCATAGCGAGAAGTAAGTCCCACAATAGTCTCTTACACGGACGCTGATGACATCAGCACGCTGGCTGACTCTGTCGTCTGTGGACATTCCCATAGGAAAGTTGTAATAGAACTGGTGCTGGCTCCCAGCGGCAGTGATGTGACTGGATCCAAATCCGCGTACTTCCGTACTTCTTCTTCAACCAACGGCTGATTAGCTTTGCCTTACACCCGCCTACGCCGGAACTGATGTTCCTGACGCCGAACATACCCGAAAAATATCCATGTTTCTTCGGTGTAGTAGCCTGAGCCATGAGTGACTACATAACGAATCTACATCACAGTACTACGCACTGGTAACCTGCTCTCTGTGTTTCTGGTACGTCTCTGTTACATGTGACACACGTGCCGTACCTATGGCAACACCGTCACGTGGTCTGGATATCCCCACCCATTTCTATTACAAAATGAAAGATGAATGTTAAGAGATTCCCATTCCGAAGTAAGGGAGTTAACATGGGAGTTACAAGGGAGTTAACATGGTGTTGTCAGGGCCACTGAACTTTACTGGAAGTGTCCCTCACTTCGGAATCGAGTCCCCACATCAGAGTCTCTTCTGCATGAGCATGCCTCCTAAAGTCACTAATGGGCAACATCAGTAAATGTTGTTAAGTGATTATAATCATTGTTTAGAACGATTTCATCTTAGTGTTAGAGGAATTATGGTGACTCAGAAGGCCTATGTCAGACCTGTGTGTACACACACTTCCTGAAAAGATACTATCAGTTACCTTCTTTCAATTTTACGTGTGCAGGTTTGTCACCAATTAAGTTATCAGTTCAAAGCATTGCAAAAAAAACCTGTATTTGTCAGTTGATCGGAGTTGACTGTTATTGTGGTTACCAAAACATTGAAACTAAGAGGTTAACTTAAGTATTTTTCAACCTTGACGATATCTTTTCATGCTTTTGTCTCTGAGTGACTAATGGAGACAACAATCTTTGAACAACAATCTTGGGGCATATTCACCCTCTCTGTACGTCCAATTAAAAGTGCTTGTTTTTGCCACTGACAGGCTGAAATTGTTATTATAAATGTTTGACATGATTTTAAAAAGTTTCCCTACATAGGTCGACCTTTTTGTTAAGAATTAAGATCCTTTTTCTTTAACCAGAATGGGCCTGGAAATTGCTGTTTCCAAACAGACCAGACTCCATTTAAACAAACAGTAATTTTATTATTGGTAAAAACACGTCATTCAAAGTTGACAGAAACAAAACACAAGTCTTAAAAGCCATTTCGGTTTGTTTTTTCAGTGTTCCAACAATCAGCAAATAGTGTTTGGTTCAAATATACCCTTAATTCAACCACTTACATGGCAAAATCTGATGGCTTTATACATACCAAAAATACACTTTATTTAAATGCAGTCTGGTGGATTTGGTAAGAGTGCTTTTAGGGCTGTTTCTGGTTAAACAAAAAGGATCTTACCCTTTAAAAAAAGGTCTGTCTCTATATGCATACAATAATACATAATCATTAGAGCCTGCCAGTGGCAAAACCAAACACTGTTCTAGGATGTAAACTGAAGGTGCCAAATGCCCTGAGTGGTTACATTGCAGCCTGTTTTGGTGCTGCTGGCTGCAGTGCTCTTGCTCAGTAATGGACCTGTTCCAAAAAATTTTGTTCGCATTAGTCACTTAGACACAAAAACATGGGGAACAGGGTCCACATTGAAAAATGCCAAGTTACCCTTTAAAGGACACTTAATGAGATATTTAAGTTGAACTGATTCAACAGATGATTAAATTGTGTTGTATTAAAGCTATTATTTTTTCATATTTCACATATTATCATTTGTCAGAATCCCCAGACAGAGTCTACAACTCCAGGGCTCAACAATAAGGATTGCCCGATTGCCCGGGGCAAGTAAAACTCAAGGTCGGGCATGTAAACTAACAACTCACTTGCCCGATCGGCAAGTTGCTAAAAATAGTAATAGTTAATAACTAATTGATAGAATAAATGTATTTTAAAACGCGCTCCTTCGGCTCTGATGCAGCGGTCTCTCTGCCTGAAGTCACAGGCACAGTGTGTAACAATGTCCTGCCCACAGCCCCCATTGATTGGTTACATGGTACAAGTGAAGCCAATCAACACTGAAGCCTCTCTTCATGCTGCACTGTCTTACCTCTTCATAAACTAAAGTCATATTTTGTGCGACAGACGCTTCATATAATAACAGAACAATATACTATTTACGGTGTTATGTCATCGTGTCATTTCTGTCTCTACATGGTCACGTGTTAACAATTCTCCTCTGCTCTCTGTATCGCGCACGGCGGAGTTCCGCCACACACACAGGTGAGCACGCTAGAGTGTGGCTCAGGCCGCATTTTCCTGACTAAACCTGACCCGAGCCTGGTGCAGTTTGTCAGCTGACAAAGTTATTGTCATGGACAGTGTGTAAATAACAACAGATTGCTGTTACGCACAGAAAAACACGCTGCTCGCACAGCAGCGCAGCACGGCACTCGGTGCTGAGCTTGTGTTACGTTCAGGCGTTGTCACGTAAATAACAACTTCCAGCACTTAAATAGGTCATAGCACAAAGCAACAGCATGTCAAGTGACTTTTTTCTTTTATTATATTCAATAAAATTGTATTTTCCTAAATCTTGAGACACCTCATATGTAAGCTAGACAGACATTTCACCTGCTCATTACTGTGCGCAAATGTACTGTATGTACTTAGTCGTAAAGAGCCCTTTTGGTGCCAGTATACATAGAAACATCCCAGCAGGTTGTGCTTTGCAAACGTACAAAAAAGTTTCACTCATGTGAAAATTATTTTTCATGTGTGTGCTACAACTCCATCCTCGGGGAAACACTGCTGTGTGCGTTTTGTGCAACAGGTGGATGTGGTAGTCTACTGGTAGAGTAGAGAGAGAGCTAAGTAGCGTTGAAGTAGAGTAGAGCAGGGCAGAGAGATGGAAGCAAAATATATTAAACCCGGTGTTGATACAACAGAACTGGAGAGAGGGGTGAAAAATAAATAGAGGTGGGCATGGCCCAAGTAGGGCGCAAAATTATAGAGAGAGAACGATTGACAAAGATTGCTGCTGCCCTGACACTGTCATTTTTGTGTAGGAATTAAGCTACAATACATGACATATGTTGTTTTAATTAATAAATACAGTGTGAATAAAGATTACATAACATAAAAATAATTGCAGTCTTTGTTATTTGATAGCCACTTAAATTAAACAATTTTTTTAGGGCAAGTAAAAACTTCAGGCAAGTTGGTCAGAGATCTACGGGTAAGTGAAAAAAAAAAAAGTTGAACCCTGAACTCTTACTCTCACCCACTTCAAAGACACAGTAGGCGATACAAGCAAGATCTGTCCACTAGTAGGGCTGCCAATAACGATTATTTTCATTGTCGACTAATCTGTCGATTATTTCTTCGATTAGTCGACTAATCATTTCATCGAAAAATGTGTTAAAATTTTGAAAAATGTCAGTCTGTCTCGCCCAAACCCCAAAATCACGTCATCTAATGTCTTGTTTCATACTCACGCCAAAGGGTTTTAGTTCACTGTCACAGGAGAGTGTGTGAAGCTGCCAATATCTGAACGTAAGAAGCTGCACTAACAGTATTTTGGGGTACTTTTATAGTACTTTTCTATGAAAAACGACTCAAACCTATTAGTCATCGATTAGTCAACTAATCGTGGCAGCCCTATCCACTAGATTGGTGAAACACGTTCTTGTGGCTGATAAGTGTCGAACAAGTTCTTTGAACATTTCTGAAGGTTTTCCAAAGGACAAAAGTAGCCTGTTAATGTGCAGCTCTGTATGATAGACAAAAACCTGCCTACAAGCTGCAGTTGATGGGGTCAGAATCTGCAGTTTGAATACGTTATGAAAAGCTAAATTCATTTAGAGGATGTGCATGAAGTTTTATTTGGCTCAGGCTGTCTCTTAAGTTTGATGCAAATGTGGCACTGCTTGGGGAAAAAACCGCCCGCCCAGCAAGGGGAAGTAGACTTTGCTTATTGTGCAATATTTGGTAAAAATCTTTCCAGGCAGAATTTATTGTGACCTGTGTCAAGATGGTGTAGCGAGACTCAAGGAATGTGTAGACGGAAGGTTTAAGAATATGCAACACAAGAATAAAGCAAAAGGCTAGGGTTTTATATTGTGATAGAGTCCCTTAATGTACCATACCTTTAACCTTAAAGTGATACATCTGTTGAAGTTTAGAAAGAAGTCTCAAGACCTTGAAACCTGACAAAAAAAAAACAAACAAGCCACCAGCACTCCGGCATAGCATGCGACATCTCTGCAGCTGTTGTACTAGTTGCTGTACCTTCCTGTGCTTTGGCCTGAGGAAGAACGTTTGTTTAATCAAGGATGCAGGGCCGCAGGTTGGTGTCTGCCAGTCTGTGGACCTGCCTACTGATCGCGTGCAAAAGCACGGCACACTCTGCACCGAGCTAAGCGCTATTAATGCAAGCCCAGCCCCCTTCCACTCCACCACTGTGGCTGGTACTGCTAAACAACAATTTGTGGCCTCTGTTGTTGTACATATTACGCCCTTATGACCCCGATAAAATGTCTGGCTGGAATAGAAGTAAGACTTTCGATAAAGCACATTTAGCAGGGACTAGACTGCACTTTTCATCGCCGTCTCAGACTGTGTTAACAAAGCGCTGTATAAAAGCCCGTGTAACCTGTAAAGGTTACACTTCCACGACCTCCATTTCCCTCTGGAGCCATGCCAGTGCATCTCTGACAGCCTTCCAGTGGTTTGTAACCGATTTACAGCACATCCTCTCGTCTCCTCATTTGACTCCTCTCCACTGGAAAAACATTTCCATATGTGTATGTATGCCTCTTCTTGCTGTCCCTGGAACGTCAAAAAAGCAGAACAGAACAGTCTTGCAGCACACAAATAGAATTGTGTAACATAATATCAGAACATTGTGAACCAGCCTCAGCAGTGTGTTATGTGAACATATTATGGTGGTTTTGTCCTTGCTTCAGCGAGGGCCATTTCTAGTCTGTAGTTTTTTTTTTTTTAATCTTAAATGCATTATTAATTTTTTTACATAATAGCATTTTAGTAACTGATTTGTTTTACTCCTGTCATATTTGGAATCAATAAACTAAAAGAAAACTTGACTTTAACTCCGCTTAATGTGTCCTATATTAAAAAATTCCAATGCAATTATCTTTACAAGACAGACCTGTTTGGCAGGATTTAAGTGGCTGCAATGGTAAATGTCACATTTACTCATTACTGTAGGTATTTAAATTAAAAGACCCCAGAGCACAAATGCATATCATGTGGTTGTTAAGGTAGTAGCTGAAAAAAAACAGCTGCCTATTGCATGTGAAATTCAGATTCATGACTGGATGGCTAGATTAAGATAATGTGATAAAGCAGAGGTTCCCAACTGGTCCAGCCACCATCCAGATTTCTCCATAGTCATCAGCTCAAGGTCCGCACAGTTTAATATATTCACAGTCATATTAGTATTTGGCCATGTCGTCGAGCTGGTTTGCTGACTCTGTTAAGCAGCTGTCCGTTATTCACTTATTCTACAGCAGGAAACGTTCTCGAGTCATTGTGGCCCATTCAAAATGGACCCGAGACCCACTTTTGGACCACGATCCACCAGATGGGAAATACAGTGATAAAGTATTCCCGCTGAAGTTTCCTTTGTTTCAGCAGTGTCCAAAAAAATGACCCTTCGATTTTTTTCACTTTGACAAATAAAATGACATTTTAGGGCTCTGTTAGACACAAAATGACGCAAAGGGAGTAAAGGGAACAACAATTGTTTTTTCTTATTTTACTTTTTATTAGTTTTGTGTTAACAAGTACACATCATACATTCACAAAATAACTAAAACTAACACACCTCTAGGTGAGAGGGTTCTCTACACAGTTTTAATTTGAATGTATATAATGGTACCATCAAAACAAACAAACAAAATGAAATGAATCGAAATGAATAAAACGAAAATCCCCCCCACCCTCCCCCAGCCGTCAGTCAAACAAATGCACTGACAGACAGTAATAGTTAATTAACAAGTTTTAGTTTCCAGTCCTGGATTGCCCATTCCTGATTTGTGTTAAAAATGGTTCCCAAATTTCTGTGTAAATATCTATCTTACCATTTATTTTATATATTAATTGTTCATATGAGGCTGTTTCTGTTAATGCATTGAGCCATTTAGAGTAGGTCAGATTATTTTTTCCTGCCCAATGCCTCAATATGACTCTTTTAGAAGTGGTGAGTGCTGTCTTTAGCCACTGTGCTTTTTTCTCATTTATTCTTTTGTTTCCTTTCATACTATTCAGGAGACATAATGCGGGAGTAAGCTTGATATTTGTACCTAAACTATCTATGATCTTTTCTGTAACCCTCTGCCAGTAGGCAGTTAAATTTGGGCAGTAAAGGAACATGTGGAGAAGATCTCCTTTATCTGTTTTGCAGCGCCAACACAGGTTTGACTCACTCAACCCAAGTCTATTCATCCTCACTGGTGTCCAGTATATTCTATTGAATATTTTAAACTGGATGAGTTCAGAACTGGCATCTCTCATTGGACTTAGCATCTCCCCAGTCAATCTGCTCCACTCTTCCTCCTCATAAGTTATTCCCAAGTCTCTTTCCCACACAACCTTTAAGCCCGTTGTATTACCCTTAAACCCACTAATAAGATGATTATAAATTTTACCCACAAGGGGAGGTATTGTACTTAATGATATAAATTTAGAGGAGATAGGAGATTGGATTGGCAGCTCAACACCTCTGGGGGTTGCCTCAGATATGCAATCCCTGAGCTGTAAGAATCGACTTGCTTCTGGAGTCAGCCTCAAGTGGCCATTTGAGGAACTGCACTTTCACGTTGACCTCATTTTTCAGCCCTGAAGTTTGCGGCTTGGAGAAAATCTAGGTTGGAAAAAAGTTTTATTTTGCGGAGAGAGTGTTAACGTTGTGATTGTTTTACAGCACACAATGAAATGCAAGCAAGCCACCTTTTGGAATTCATGCTGTCTATGTTTGTCATCAATCAGGTAATCCGTTTTCCTTCTTCTCTCCCAGGGGATATAATATTCAACGCACAGTACCCAGAATTGCCACCAGATTTTATCTTTGGAGAAGATGCAGAGTTTCTCCCTGAACCCTCAGAACTACCAGTGAGTACCCGACAATCATTACTTGGACGTTTTTCTGGCAAATGCTAATTTATGTCCTTCATAATGTGTGGTTTCACTTTACGGTGAATATGTGCTTTATTGTATTACTCTGCTGCACAAGAAAACAAACTTAATATCAGAGCCAGATCTTTTCATTCATTTGCCACAATGCTTGGTTCTCCTATGTGGTCCTAAATGTCAGACAGATGTGTCAAATTGCCGATCACAACCTCACTGGTCCCAGTAGCCAGGGGGAATTGAAGCAGTGCCACATACTCACTTTGTAAAAGCATACTAGCCACCATGGGTGTGCGCTGTTAGATAGCTGGGAATGTTGCAATAATTGGCAGTTGTATTTCGTTATGCCATAAACTCTGTTTTGACTTACTGGATATCTGCAAATCTGATTATCTCTGTCAAGCCATAATTCATCAGCAAGCTAGCCTAAACAAGATAGAGGAGCTGCATGAGTGTAGAACATGTATGTCAGCCTCCCCTGTAATAAAGACAGCATAGATAACCCAGCACTCGGATCACTGGCATTAACCACAGTTAATTAAACAGATAATGAGGTTATGATGATGCTAGGCTTCCAGGAAATATACATGAAGGGGAAATTGATGGCAGTTGACTTATTTTGCATAATTATAACTTTTGAACTATGTATCTTTCTGTCAAAGTTTTTCTTTCCAGAAAACTTGTTTCCAGTGTTGTAAATTTGAACTTTATGCAGAAACTGGTGAAGGTGTTGAAACGTAAATAATTATGTCTAGTATGAGAACTGGTTTGCAAGGACTGATTTCCCTCAGCACTGTCTAGTCTGAGATGGGGTGTGGTTTGAATGTTTGTGTAGTAATACACGCAGCTGCACCACAAAATGTGGTTACAACATGACCATAAATTCCAGATGATCTGCAAGCATGTTTTAACCATGCTTTATTTTCAGTCCTGAACAATTATTTTAATGGTCAAATCTTACCATTTCTTTTTGCAAGGTAGAATGGATTACCCTGTGAATAATTTATGGTGATTTTCCAAATGGGTTACTTTACAGAGGTATTCTAAAATCTGTGTGACATTTTAATTGCACTGTTGATTTAACTGGTTTTGGACTGGTTTTGTGTAAAATGCTTTTTGGGCCAACAAGTAACGTCACGACACCAACACTTCCAGTAAAGTCAAAGCAATTATCGGTCTTGTTATGAAACCTCTAATTTATTTTTGTGTGCCTTTCCTCGTCAGTCACTCAAGTTCCTCTCAAGACTTTGTGTTTCATTTTAAGGCAAACTTGGCAACTAAAGGAAAGACATCTTGCTATCCAAGACATGGAAATCTATCTCAGAAGTTGCCATGCTTTTGATTAAAGACGATTGTGTGGGAGCTAAGCTAACTCATTGGTCTCTCAGGTCTGTTCCGATTAGACTATAAGGTGTAATGATCTACAGGTTACAGTAGTTTACAGTATCACTATGCCGATTCAAACACTGTTTTTTTTTGTTGGGTTTTTTTGCAACAAACCTAGTCATTGAATCTGAAGGCTGACATGTAGCACTGCAAAGGTTTTCTGTTGGGTGTATGTATAATCATGTATTTGTTATTGTACAGTTACATTCAGAAAAATTAATTAATTTCCTCTGCATCTTCAGTTGTACTGCAAGCAGTAGCCTTCAGCCACTGACCAGTCCTGCTGAGGTCAATGTTTGAAACATATGAGCTTTGTTGGTGCAGCTAGCATAGCTCCATGCACTACAGACTAGAGGAGATGCATGGAAAAACCCATGTTTTAAAACTTCCTGGACTTATCTGCACATGGCAACATGGTTATGACAATTGAACTATGGCTTAGATATAGTTAGGGTTACATAACTAAAGTCCTTCTTTAAGGCTTGGAATGATTGTAGTTTCTTTCTAACCAATTATACCCACCAACCTGATCACCGAAGAAGAGAGGCATTTTTAACAGTCAGCCACTCGCACCAACACAAGCTAGATTGATAATTAGCACTACAAGTAAGAGGATAAACAGTTATTATTGATTTGGGGGTGAACCGTCCCTTTAATTGTAAGTCTGTGACGGACTCAAACTGTTGTGTTTTGCATGAAAGTCAGATGTGTTACACTACCATCCCATCCACCATCCTGACCTTTACACAACTGCGTCATTCAACATGGACCTAATTCCTGGGGATGTTGAGTTGGATCCAAACATCCAAACAAACAGACAAAAAACTCTCTTCCCACTAGTTCCAGATCAATCAAATAAATAACCTTGTGCAATGTTGGCTAGGAAATGAATGTCTCCTGCCTGTCATCGACTCAGTACAGTGTTGACTAGGGAGATTATTAGGCCTTGATGGAGATGTGCAGTCGATGTACCTCCTTGTTGGTTTACTACCATGCAGTTATCCAGTGCTATTTTTGAAGCAGCCTAGCACGGAGAAGCTAAATTCCCCTGCTTGTGTCAGAGTCTGGGAGAAGAGAGGGGAGTATTGCTCACCGTCTCACAAATCCAGCTGTGCACATAAGGGGAAGTACCTCTGCTGAGCCAGTGCTTGGCAGCCCAACGCTTGTTTATTTTCCTCACTTATATTCTTGCTGTGTTTCGCTGTTCATGCTTTCATAATCCTCCTTCATCTGTCTCTCTCTGCCCGAGATCCCCCTCTCCTACTCACTCCTTTTTCCTGTACATTTTCAGTAAGTACAACCCCCTCTGTTCCCAGCAATTCCTTAAACTTCCCCTGTATCCCCTGGGGAATGTTTACCATCAGCACTGGCAGTGTGAATTTAGAAAGAATCACTTCATAACAAATAGTCCAGGTGAATCTTTGGTGACTTTTAGTAAAAGAAACATCCGACCTATTTATTTAAAGAAAATGAGCAGTATTAATAAGACTCTTATTGTGTGCTACAGATAATCAAATTACTGTTAATAGATAACATCCATGGGAAATACACTTCACTTTTGGCCCACAAGCAATATGTTTCTAGCCTTTGTTATCCAGTGGGGGTAAACATTAGGCTAATTTTAGGTCCTCTGTCAGTGGCTGGGTGAATTCTTGATGTCTCAGCAACACATTGCTCTTGTTTACAGCCGGCCAAGGGTATCATTAGCTGCTCTGTTTAGCCTTGTGTTTTCCCCGGCTGTCACCAGGCCTTGAGTTAGGTTAGGTATCCATGTTTCTGTTTAGACAGAGAATTGTATTGCTGTTGCAAAAGAAAAAAAATGACAGGGCTGAAACATACACATAAGAAATCCAAGGCCTCAGCCCTGTATGGTACAATAGCCACATTGGAAATGTTGTTGCAAATTAGATGTGCCAGATTTTATTGTGTCATAGGAGAGATGCAAAAATGTGTAAAAGGGATGTGCATATACTGTATAATTGATATGAATTTGAGTTATTTTCTGTGAAAATATTTAATACACTTCTACCAAAGATGTTTTTAGAGAGTGATAGGCAACTCTATAATTCCGATACTTAAAAAGTTAGCAAGGATGGCTTGTTTTTGCTGTTCACAAAGAGTGACGAGCCTGTGAACAATCTTGCGTTAGCTGCCTGTTCACGTCATTTTCCAGCCTTATACCTCATAGCTAGATAACAGTTGAGTACTGACCAACAACTTAGGCAGAATTTATACTTCTGCGCTGAATCAACACCGTAATCTCCGCCGTAGCCTGAGGGTTCACCTCCCGAGGAATGTAACGACATGTTGCAGCTACGCAGACCTCCTGTTTATTTTTGTGAGCTGAAACCATTTCCCTCAGTGGAAAGGAAGCTTTTATTTACTTTAATTTCACAGATAAGAAACAATAAATTATGTAGACAATAAAGCCTCCACAAAAATAGTATTTTAAGTCCTGTGTGTGATTTGTCCTTCAGAGATTTATACTACTACTATTTAGAGGAAATCTGCTCATCGCTAGGCTAATTTATTCAATGTAAATTCAGTGTAAAATGCCAAAGGCTTGTGCTAATAACGTTAGCTTTTTATATTTGTCTGGAAAACATGTTTCGTATAAGATAGTTATTTTGTCGGTGAACCTTGTGAGTTGTAATGGAGCCAAATTTTGAAACGTTACGTTGCTCACAACGGCGCAGGCTATGTGCATAGTGACATGCGTAAGCTACGGTGTAGGGTATGCTGCACAAGTGTAAATCCCACTTGAGCTGTGTTCACAGCTACTCAACAACAGTCTACAAGTCATTTTCAGTGGACGCTGGTAAAAAAAAGAAGGTACAAACTGAAACCTAACACTTGTTGCTGTGAACAGACATGGCACATGTCAGCGCTCCAATGACGCAGTGATGCTTCAACCAATGATATGGTTGTTGTTAGCTGTGGTATTGTGTTATTTAGCTTAGTTAGCTGACGCTATGCTAGATTTATGCGCATTGTAATGCACATGGGATGCAATGGGGCGGCAAAATGTGATGTTAAAATGGGGCTCAGATATTATTCGAAAGCATAGATATTTTTTGACCACATAATCTGTATCTAACGTTCAGTCAAGGTGCTTTGTGGCATTAGGGTAGCTGGCTAGGCTGTTGCGTTTGCTTGTAGTTTGAGCACAGTACAAGGATAGCGGATAATGATCAATAGTTGGAATCCGTCTGTTATAGAGAATGGAAGTTTGACGTCATGGCACGCCACATTTTTTTTAAGGAGGCGCCATCTTTTGAGGAACACAGTCTGGTATTTATGATGAACAACATTGATCCATATGACTTAGCAGCCTATGGCTTGATTACAGACTGATGCACTTAGTTTCTACTCACATGCCAGTACATTGTAAACTTGTTTTTGTACTGAGTGCATACACTTTGCTAATAGAGGTAACAGAGCACATACCATATAACATTGGCGCAGTAGTGCAGTATCTAAAGTGGAGACTCAACGCTGTCAACATTGCTAATAAATTTAGATAATATTTGTTATTTTTGAGTTTGACAAGATTCTTTAATTTTATCGATTAGAGTAATGAAAAAGATGTTTTGTGTATCCTAGTGATGAAGTTATTTTTACTAAACATGAACTACCGTAAATTGGTTCAGGTTTTTTAGGACTTTGACTTTACGTGCAAATAAAATACTGATGAAATATTTCATAGTGCAACAATAATCACTGGTGAAAGGGGAGTACATTTTACCGTTTTTATCTGTACTTGATGTTTTAATTTCTTTAAAATGCCAAAAGCAATGTTACTTTACTTGAATAAATATTATGTCCATTATCAATATGTAATAAAATCTTGAAATTACTTCGTAGCACTCACTGGGTGTCCAGTTTTCACAGTGTATATATGGAGCAGTGACCTCGTAGCAAAGTAATGGGCCTCATCGACCCCCTCACTGAAATCTTGCCACAAACACAGCTGAACTGCCTGCACGCCACGTTTACAAGGTGTAGTCGCCCAAACATGAAATACTGCAGGTTAATAAAAGAAATCCTCAAACCTTAGTGATTATTTAGAAAAGTCCTTTTAACATTGAAGCCACAGTGCCAGAGGGATGAAAGAGACCTGAATACCAAAGCTGGATGATGAGAGGCCACATGTCCCTCAAATACATGTAAACCTTTTATAGCAGAACAGTTCCACGAGCCATGGAATATGAGCAAAGGCTGCCACAAATTTATTGAGGTTCACTGTTGCATTGTTGCTAGGGTGCAAGGGTTCACTGGAAAGTGCAAATGGAGGCTAAATGGCATCCAGATCGTGGCTAATTGGCCACCAGAGCAGCTCCCCACCTCAGAGTGCTTTGATACACATACTAAAAGGCTTGTTTTTAACTGGTCACTCATGTTAACTCTCACACTAGCTTCATGAGCCTAATGCTGTAAGGGCTGTGGAAAATCATCTGCCGGGCTAATGGGTTTATTTTGGGGAGAGACGGAGCCGTTGTTACTTTAAACGTGGAAATAAATCTTAATTTGACTTGTGATTGCCGTCTTTACTGTAATCATTACTTTACCACTCTGACACATTTATAGCTGTCTAAACCTGAAGATTTAATTGATTCCAGTCGGTAGTTAAAAGGCGGCTTATATGAGATTACTTAATTGTGGTGAACATGTAAAGACTGTTGTTAAAGTTTTTGTAAACATGCAATGTTGATTTTACCATGGGAACAGAATTAATGTTGTTGGCCTGGGCTTAGTGGAGGAGTAGCGTGTATACAGTGCATGTATGTGTACAGTTCAGTCGTCAGTTAATTAGAGCTCAGCTAAAACTACTGCAGTCTACGGGAGATGCCTGAAATAAACTGGTTCATATGAAATGTTGTCCAATTAAGGCCTCCTCCCAATGGCCACGTTTGAAAGTGCAGCAGAGAACCTGTTTACACGTGGCGTTTCATTTATCTTAACCTAAGTGGACAGCCGAGACAAAACACCTTCCACACCTGTGTCTGTCATGTGTCTCCAGCTGGCCACTCGTGTTCAGATTTCTTTGATGCCTGCGTCACTTAGGTTAGAAGGTCAAAGTGCCGAACTCACAGTTATTACATCCATGTTCTTGCTAGCTGCTCGGGAGCATCCCCCTCGTCACGTTAGCGGTTCCGTCAGTACAGTTGGCGATATCACTGTCAGAATTCCATGCATCTCCTTCCATAGGGCAAAAGGCAAGACAAACAAGCAATACTTTGTTCAACTCATCGTGACATTGGCAAGTTATAGAGCTTTAGCATACTGTCACCAATACAACCACCATGTCCTACATTGATGATAGTCCTTGTTGGGCACTCATTAGGACGCATCAGCACAGTCAAATGCATCCACATGATTGAATCACAGTGTGTTCTTGTTGGTCGTTTACACTATTTAGCGCTGTCCACTTGTGATCAGATCCCTGAAGATTCATGATATTACCAGGGGTAAATGTAAAATGCACATAAAGTGTTTTGGAAAGTTAAGGTGTGGTCTCCTCCTTCAGGTCAGTGAAATTATCTCTGCACTTGGGTTGCAAAAACGGACGTGATATCATGGTTCTGACATTAGATACTGATCAGCGCAATTACAAAGTGTAAACAGTGTATGAGAGACATGATGCAGTATGTAGTCTGGTAGTGTGATGTTTGTAATGTAGCACTAAATATGGTGAAAACACATGTCAGAATAATGAACTTCTCCATCAACAAACAGTGCATTTCAAGTGTACTGATTGTTTTAGATTACATCTGCATGGTCAAACGGTCAAAATGGTCTTTTCTGACGGTCCAATGAGGGAGGATGGAGATCACACCAAAACAGGAAACTTATGCTTCAAGTTGTCTGTCTTGTGGGCTTCATGATGAGGAAATGAGAGACGGATTGTTTGTGTGGCGAAAGTGTGATGTGAAAACCGTTGGACACCAGTGGGAATCACCAGAGGCCCCACGATACAATATTTTCACAATACTTAAGTCACAGTACAATATTATTGTGATTTTACACGTGTTGCTATATATTGAGTATAGTGATAAAATATATTACGATGTACAGCAGTTTATTACCTTTTTCTGAATTGCAAAGTTTGTCCCCAAAGGAAAACTTTGTCTTCATCTGTTTTATCTAATAAGATAAAGTTTTCAATGTGTTCATCTCACATCAGTGATTGTTACTGAAGCAAAATTTATCTAGTCAACTGAAAAGGCAACTGATTATAGTTTTCTTGTGGGCTACTATAAGATTGATTTGCAATTGTGATATAAATAATTTATTTAATAAAAAAAATTGATACTGGCATCCATGTGACGATATGATATTGCCATTATACAAAAATATCCTGATACATATGCTGCATTGATTTTTTTTTCTCCCTCCCCTATTGGACACAACCCTCCCCAATACCGACCACAAAAGGTGTTTGGCAGGGGGTTTCAGATACTGTTTGACAATTTGACAGGCACTTCATCTGAAGTAGCTCAGCCGCTACAAGATTTTTTGAGGCTGATCTTACTATGTAATGATGAAAACTCTCTGTGGGTGTGTCTGTGTGTCTGTTCCATGTTTTTCTCCTCACTGACTTGGTCAGTCCATGTGAAATTTGGCACAGTGGTAGAGGGTCATGGGAGGATGCGAATGAAGCAATATTACATCAATTGGCCAAAGGGGGCGCTATAGCAACCGATTGAAATTGCAAATTTTGAATGGGCATATCTCATGCCCCGTATGTCATAGAGACATGAAACTTTTTGAATAACACTTAAAATCGATCTCTTCCTAGGAAGTTTGACCGATCTGCATGAAACTCGGTGAACATAATCTAGGGACCAAAATCTAAAGTTCTCTCTTGGCAAAAGTTGGAAAACTTACTAAAACTGAGCTTCTATAAGGCAATGAATATTGCAGAGGTCGTGGCTCATCACATAAAGGTGTATAACATCTCAAGGGTTTCACCCATCACCACGCAACTTTGTAGGCATATGACCACACATAATCTGAGGGGACTCCTCCATTATTGACCCCATCAAACAAAATGGGGGCGATAGAGAGCTAATTTCTTATCTAGGCCTAACCTCCATATCGATTTTTACTAAACTTGGTAGATATGTAGAACAGGACGCCTCAAGGTAACTGGAGAAATTCAACTCTAATTGGCAACTGGGTGGCGCTATAACAACAGAAAAATGCTTAAAAATGGCTCAAATGCGACAGATCGCTGTGGCTCCCCCTGTGGCCCAATGTTTGTTTGTTTCTAATTTTTGGTATGACTAAGTCATGGTATGGTATGCTGTACATAATCATGGAAACTGTCAGCGTGTCATTCTGTCAGTCAGTCATTCTGTCTGTCCCACGTTTTTCTACTCACTGACGTGGTCAATCTATGTGAAACTGCACATAGGCATTGAGGACTGGCATAGGTAGAAGGTGACAAAGCTACCAATGGGTATGGACTAGTATTGATGATTTCGTGAAATTGAAAAAATTGATTACAATATATCATCAGATTGTAGTCTTCCTAAAACACTACATAAGCACTTTTGATAAATATCCCTTCAGTTTTTTTATGTTTGTTTGTTTTAATTGTGACCAAGGTACAAGTACGTACTAAAGAGGACATTTTATAGTGTAAAAATGAATTTGCCTGTGCTCTCAATAGACAAACTATGTAGTGCTGTTTCTAAATTAAGTCAAACCTAGTTTAGCTTTCCTACACTGAAGTTTCTTGTTGCTCTCTGGCCAACTAACAGTATACACCAATACCACTATATCTGTACTAAGCTAATATCAGCACATCTATATTGGCCTGGCTGATTTATGGGTCCAGCTCTTAATACAGACAACTTAAGTCCTACTTTTACAGAGGTTATAAAGTTAGTTTTTGTTGCAGCTGAGGTGTTTATTCAAACGTCTGTTCATTTCGGAGGCTGTCCATGCTGTTAAATTGTATTGCGTCATACATAGAGGGGTTTCAAATACTTTGTCCACCCAGTCTATCAACTTGGGAGACCAAAACTGTTGACTGAATGTACCATATGCAGCAGTATGGTTTTTGTGTATACTGTGTTGGCATGTGTGAGTGGATGTGGTATTGGAGAAGACTTGGACATGTTGTGCAAAAATGTTGTGGTATAAGCAGATGTCTATACCCAAATGTTATTTAAAACAGGAACAGAAAATGTGCTGTATTCATTTATTGTCATTATCATCAGTTTTTACTCCATCCTTTCCAGCTATGATCTTGGTGGGTGAAACATTTAAGCATTTTGTCAATTTTTTGTTGTCATTCTATTTTATTTTTTATTTTATAGTTTCCATTTTTATTCTTTAAATAATAAAACAGTATGAATGGACGAGAGTGAACAAATGGAAAAACAACTTTCACAACCAATTTCTCATCAAAACTCCTAAAGTTTCACAGAAGATCTATTTCCTCACTGTTTCCAGCGAGGCTTACAGTATCAATGACAACACACCCTATTCCAGTCAGTATTACAGGCTAATGGTGATCAGCTGGGTGGAAGGACTTCAGCAGTAGAGTGTAGTGCACTAAATGTGTCTCAGCAAACTTAGTGACAGGAATGCAACAGAGTAGGTCAGCCCACGGGTTACAGGGAAAAATGACCAGAGAAAAGGAAATGAGGAAGACAGAAGCAGGAAAGGAGGGAGGGAAGGTGGAGAGCAAATTACTTAAATCTCTTACGCAGAAGATGTGCTCTTGCTTAATGTGGTTATTTCTTTTCTTCCCCTCACCTTCCATGATTTGTTGTAGATCCACTGCACACATCCACATATGTTCAGTAAGTTAAAGGTATTGCAAGTGTGTAAATAAAACAATATGAGGGCCATGAAAGGAACACGCTGTTTTTTTTCTGGTCCTGTTAATACAAATCATATGTACACTGGACCTCATGTTGCAACACTCTCATAGACACTCTCTTAATTTTCTGGTAGGAGAAAAAATAAAAGAAGTCAACTTCAGATGCACCAAATGTTCCTAACCATCTAAATCCACTTTTACCCAGGTGTGCCAAATGATGAATCCTACATGGTGATCATACCTCACCTGTTAGCATAACTGTCACCCCCTAAACACTGTATAAGGGCAAGTGTTGTGCTGTGTGCAAATACTCTGGCACATGCCCAACAACTGGAGTGATGCCACCAAAAAAAGGCTGTAAGAATAGGAACTTTGACAGTGGTGGAATTGACGTGCTGTTAAATAAACTTAGACTAAGTAAACATGGGATTTTCCAGAGTGTTTGTACTGGCGTTACTGGAAAATCAAAAACCCAGCAATGGCAAAACATTTGTGATGCTGGAAGTGCCCTGTCAGCAACAGTGGTGGTGGAAGTATTAGGATACTTTACCCAAGTTAAAGTACTAATACCATGCTGTAAAAATGCTCAGGTACCAGTAAAAGTCCCAGGAAAATGTTTTAAATTAATTCAATCAGTCAAATTAATTAAAAGGAAAAGCAGCAAGTTCTTAAATTTGAGAAGCTAGAACCATGAAATGTTTGTTACATGTACAATTACAAACCATTATAATAGTTGCCAATTAATTTTCTGTTAATCAATCAATCCACTAATCATTTAAGCTGCATTATATTTACTGTTTACTATTTTATTTTCATATGCTGTGTGTGCAAAAATCTTATTGTTACGTAAGTAGTAACATAAGTAGTTAAATAATTGTAGTGGGTTAAGAAGACAAGAATTACTTTAGTGGAGTCGAAGTAGTAAGTGGCATAAGATAAAAAATATTGGACAAAAATTTGTTGACTTTGAAAATGAGACGTTTTTCTCTTTTTTTGGAAATAATGGTTTCAGCCACCTGTAAAATGTTCTCTTACTAAAGAGAAGAGCAAAAGTAGAAAAACCCTGATGAATCCCAGGAATCAATAGGTACCAACAAAAAAGGGAACAAACCATGAATACAAACTAAATTAAGTGAAAATTTGTTAATCACTTCTTGCGTGAGGTGCATAAAGTGGTGCAGATGAGGGTTTTTTTGTAGGTCAACCCAGAAGTTTAGAGTCGTCCTGGTTCCCTCGACCAAAAGGCAACGCGCTTTTTTCATTTGGATTTATGGTTATTGCAGAAAATAAGCTCTGTGGCAAACAAAAGATTGATACTTACACGTTTTGTTTAGCAAGATAATCTTAACAATATTTGTGATTTTTGAAACGTCCATTCAGTCGGCACAAGTAAGAAGCTAACATTAGACTAGAAACAGACTACACCACTGTCACATGACTTTAACGTCGCCACCGCAACAAGGCTGTAAAGCTGTGTTCGGCGTGACAGTGGTTCGAAGTCCCATTTAGCCACTTGTTCGCCACTGCCTTTTTTATGACTTATACAGTAAAGGCTTCAAAATTTACAAGAAGATGTTTACTGATGGATTTTATGATGTAGAACAAATCTAGAAAGTCTATTAAGCTTGTGTTAACCACAAACTTTATTTCAGGCATCTAACCAAAGGAAAAAAACATTTTTTGACAATCCATTGACTTCAAGACGAGTGAACCAGAGAAGCAAAAATGCCAACTCTTTTCTGTGTGGGTTTCAGGACTCATTCCTTTACCACTTTATTGATTTGGATACACAAGTTCCTGTTCAACCACAGCGACGTTAGAGACAGCACTACATGACCTAGAACCTCAGAATTACCTATAGAACATTTCAGCTACATTATCCCCCAGTTATAAGCTGCCCTATTTTAGTTTTATTTAAATAGAAACAAGGTATTTAAAATGAAATTGTAGTTCAGAAACTGCATTATGTTACCTGGTACAGTACATTACTGCTTGTGATACTTGAAACAGACCTATATGGAGCCAACGTCTAGGCCAAAGAAGATTAAATACACTTTATTTTCTACCATGAGATGGGAGTGTGTTTGCAGCACAGAAGAACGGTTAACTCTAATTGCACCTTTTTTTTTACTCACCTAATACTGCTATTTGTCTGCCCCTCTGTCCCCCTCTTTGGGCGTAATGTATCATTTGTCTGGTCTAGACTTGTCCAGCGATGCGTGCAAGCGCTAAATATTTTGGGAGTTCCCCAGTGTTTGCATCTTTATAAGTCTGTGTGTTTATGCACCCGAGACCTGGGGTTGGCCCCAGATGGCCTCTCTAGATACAACATCAACATGTTTCCACTTATCCTTCCTGCAGTGCTTTGCTGCCACAGAGGCAGGCTCTATCTAGATACACTTGAAGTTCCAGATATGGTCTCCATTGTGTTGTGTGGATCTTGCATTTGGGTCAATTAGCTGATTATGTTGTAGGTTAACACATTTTGAATAGAACGAAATAGCCTCTGCTGGTAATGATAGTAATTATACATGCTGCTAATTATTAAGGTTGGGTACTGAAATCTGTACTTTTTAAGGGGATACTTCGGCAATTTCCAATCAGCTTTGTATCATTACAGTGGGTCGTATATGTAAATGAACTGTGGTAAACTTCTCTCTATCAAACCAGTGCCTAGATCTCCCTGCTCCCCTCCCAGCAAAACTCTCGCTTGCTCTCAGGCAAGATTCTGTGATTGAGTTGCCTATTTCTCGCCCCAAATGTTTTCAGAAATTTGTTTCAGCTTACCGATTAACTGTAATATGAGACTGTTTGTTATCAGCCAGCCGCCATTGTTTCAAATGGATGAGTTCGCATTATGTCACCTACCAGCGGGAGCCTTTACTGGGCCAGTATGGCGCAGGGCATGCTGGTAGTTGTAGGGTTTCTACTTCTTGAGCAAGAGCAAATGCTACATTTTTTTTCTGTTTTCTCTGGTCATATGGCACCAATTTCAAGAGTATTTGTGTCTGTCTACTGCATAAACAGCCTTTCAGTGGTGAAATACTTGGTCTACTACATCATCCCTTTAGACTGGTCAAAAATGTAAATTTTTTTATTACAAAGAAAGTGAAGCACTGGGGAAGAAAAAGCACTATTGTGCACCAGAACCGGTACCAGTATTGGTTCCAATGTGAACGGTACCCAGCCAGACTGTTGATAATCTTAATGGCAATCAAGTTACCCCTCAGTTTTCTTCCCTACCTTCTTACCTTACCTAGATCTACTTTGAGAATTTGGGAATAGTTCGTGCATTTACTAAATATGTGCAAAGATTTTTCACTTATGTAGTTATTTTGTTTCTGCCAGGTTTGGAAATAAGCATCAGCCAAATGCTGTAAAATATGCAGGCGGCTGCTAGATTTGCTTCACTCACCAGCCAACAAAATAACAATGGTAATCTATTAAATGGCTGGTAGATTTGGGAATCCACCAACCACAGTGGCAGGTGGACAAAAAAACTTAATTTACAACCCTGCAGGGATGACGGAAAACCAAATACTGACATATTGTCTGAAAAGCCCATGCTTAAACTGATTTATGTAGGTTAGTAAAAGAGGTGATTTTGTTTGTGATCAACTCACCAGTGTAGTGATGTTATTTCTCCCCCCTTTAATTTACTGCTGGCTTTTCTTTTTCTTTTCTTTTACAGTAAACTCATGACACAGATTTTCAAGGGTGTTGACTAGATGTCTGGTAAAATCTGGGATGTAAAAGTTGTGCCTTAAACATAAATTTGGCAATGTTTTTTGTCTCTAATTGTCAGCACTTATCAAATCAACAATGAATTAATCTCACCCATGAGTACTAAACCTTACAAACTCATCAGTTTGCCACACTGCTCAACTGAAAATAAATGTGAAACGAAGGCTCTACTTTCTCCTGTTTTGGTACCCTTTTCTAAAAGCTGCAGTGCTCAGTTGTTTTTCGAAATTATTTTGCTTTGTGCGACCTATTTTTGAACATTCATATCTTTAACGGGAGCAAATGGGTTGAGGGCTGAGAGCCATAGATAGGTTAGGGATGAAAGAATTATAGCGAGAAGGACTAAAGCATTGTTGGATTTAAGCCCCAGTGGTCAGTAGAAATTGTTGGTGTGGTATGTTTCTGCAAACCACAAATACACTACACTTGCACGTCATACTCGTCATATCAGAGTTTCCAAAGTGACTTAGTGTATGAGCTAACTTTGGGAGGTGGAGGGAATGGTGGATGACCCACGCAAGATGCTTGCCAAGCTGCGGGCCGCTGTGGGAGACCAGTTGTTGTTATATATTGTTTTTTTTAACCAATACATCGCTGCATTACCAACAGGGATTGTGCCCCCATGTATTTTAAGCCAAAATATCTTTACCTTACCATAAACAAGTGTTTTTGTTAGTACCTAAACTTAACTACACATTAGTTACAGCATTGTTGAAATGTGAAGTTTTGTGGTATCTGCTACATAATAACGTACAAATGTAGTGTATTCTTTGTCGTACAGTGTCAACAGTTTTCCCTGTGACTGGGTTTGTGTTTTGGTCTTTTCACTGGATTAGTTGATGGCAAGAAAAGTATAGCCTTACATATATGCAGCCACCAGCCTTACCCTCAGTGCTTTCATGTCAGTCAGGCTCATTGGCCTCATTGGCATTTGTCCTGCTCTCTTAAATGACATGGTGTTCTATGTATTCACAGTAAGAATTTGTTTTCCCACTTTTTTTTTTTTTTTAGAAAATTAAGACTCCTCGGAGAAGTTATGGCCTCAGACAATGAAACATTGTTTGTAGTTTAGATGCTAGGACAACTCCCACTAAGAAAATGGAGTGTAAGCACTCTCCCGTCTGGAAAAGGAAACATTCCCAACTTCACGTTACCCCCTGGTAATCCTGAGTGCCAAGCATTGGTGAGCGCTTCCTATCTGCTGCTCCAGCTCGTCCCCTGTTACTGTTCTAACAATGGACCTCAGACGGCCCATAAAGCAAGATTATGTCAACCTGGGCATAGTGTACCAACTGTTGCTCCCGCTTCCTTCCCGCTTTTGGGAATAATGCATTCCAGTTTTTATTAGAGTTTATTATTGGCAGGGCTCACTGACAGGTCTGGGAATGCTTTTAGTCGGCAGTGTATTGTTTGCTACCAGAGATGGGTGGTGGAAAGGAGTCTGGCAAATCCTAAACACCAACTGATGGAGGGGAGAACACAAGAGATACAAGTGCCAAGACAAAGATGGGACAATAGTATCAGCCCTCACAGTGGATTGGTAGAGGACTAAAGCAGTAAGTGAGCCACATTAAAAGTAGTCAGGAAAGTGCTATTTCTGTCAACAAGTTGTACTGTGTTGGACACAAACCGCACAGATCACAGTAAAAAAAAAAACACTGGGCTGAGAATGCCAAGTGTCTTAAACACATGACAAGAGCAATTTAGCATGATCTTAGACTTGGCACTCTCCGGGGGCGAAACAGGGTGTGAGCCCACACTTGAATTAGAGACTAACAGAGATTAATTTAATACTTGGGAGTTTTTTAATGCCTCACACTTTCAAGTCTACAGCGATTTATTGGATCAGGTTGCCAGCATCTATAAAAATCACATTTAAGACGTAAAAACAAATATCTTCTCTTGGCCTATATAATTATCTTGCATTTTCAGATGCCAGTCCCTCTCTCATTGGCCTAAGATAAATATTGGATCGAAGATGGTACAGACGGATGGCACACGAAGACATAATTCTGTCAACTTGGGTCTATTCAGTGTGAAGATGCCCAATTTAGGTGTACATTTTGTTCTTAAAGGAAAACACTGTTTCTGTTGAGTTCTTCACTTATCCTCAACATATTTACAATACTTCAGTATCACTAAAATTGTAGCTTAAAGGAATAGCTTTCTCGTGATGAATGTTGAAATGTCTATTAGTTTGATGCAATAAGTCACACATTTAAATAGAGTAGTTTTGTCTTTATTCAAAGGATACTACATGACAGGTTATTTTCAGCTATAATAGTGGCATGGCTCTGGGGTCCCAGTCAGACTCTCGGTCCACTATACTGGTTCAAATGAAAATATCTTTTCACCTATAGGATGGATTGCAGTGAAATTTTCTGCAGATATTAAGGGCTGCTAAAGGTTATTTTAATGACTGTGGTGAGCCTCTGACCTTTCCTCTAGCGCCACCAGCAGGTTGATGGTTTTCAGGTTCAGATTGAATTTATTAAAAACATTTTGGTGGATTTTCATGAAATTTGTGTTTCATTGGTATCTCACACAGATTTTATGTGGTTTTGAGCAAAACCAAAAATTCCACCTGCAAAATTTGAAAATAAAACCACGTCCAGTTCTACGGTTAATGACCAAATACCTGCAGAACTAATGACATCAGCTTCAACTTCACTTTGTCTGTCTAATTAATGCAAAGCTGATTTTATTCTGTGGTTTTTCAGCAGTGCTACCAATACATTTGAGGTTTCACATTTTTCAGGCAGTTTGTTCTACTGTTTGCATTTTCAACAATGCATCTGGATTCATTTCAGCCGTCAGCATTCACACACATTTTCTGCAGGAAACAAATTTTCTAGTTATAAATTGTCATGCTAATAGATTGAACGAAGATGGTCGACATTACACACATTATACAACTAACGTCAGGGCGTTTGCATTGTTATTGTTAGCTTGTTAGAATGCTGATGTTAGCATTTAGCTAAAAGAATCGCTGTTCCAAAATGCAGCCTCATGGACACCTAGCATGGCTGTAAACTCTGAAGCACCATTTCCACCAAACACTTTCTGTACGGTACCTTTGGTACCAAAAGTAACCCTTCAGAAATGGTACCCAGACCCTAGGATTTCCACTGCAAGCAGTACCCTTTAATGTGGGCAGGGATGTTGTCACTGTCTGCTCCCTCCAGTGAGTGGCAGATGGAAGTCTGCGGCTCCTTTATTGACCACACGCCGACAGTGCCAGAACAAAAAAAAAAAAAAAAAGGCTGCAGTGAGAGTCTCTCTCCATGGGAAATTTAAAAATAGGTTTGTCTATTCCTTCTCAGGCAAGCTCGGGAGTTTGATGTTACTGGAGCCCACAGGAACGATGCTTGACAGCGCTGTTTTTTTTAGAGTGAGGATCAGAATATATGCTGTTCACATAACCCAGCCAAAATGTATAGAAACGCATAAAGATCCCCTCATCAGTAAAAGTGTATTTCGTATACACTTCTAGTAATGAGTGGATGATGGTCAAAGTTGTTGCAGTGATATTTAAGGTGTGTTGATTGATTCACGTTGTCAACTCATGCATTGAGTAACAGTACAAGTTAACGTTCCACCTCAAAAGTTGCCAGCAGTTGGCCCAGTGAATTTATGTTATTTTTTTTTTCCCGTCTACAGCAAAACATCTTTTTATTTTATAGTTACAGTCTACGATAAAACTCTCCACGGTATGAACGGTGGTTACATGAGCCTCAAAACCAGCAACGACTCGGCCCTGAGCAGAGTGACTGTCCGCTATTGACCAATCAAAAGACATGTTCACAGCTCAACCTTTTAGTACCAGATCTGTGAGCTAGGTACCCCAACAAGAGGGGGGGGGGGGGGGGACCAAAAATGGGGACAGTATGGAACGGTTCCATTGGTACCATCCACAACTTTTCACAGTGGAATTGGGGAAAAAAACGTACCAAACTGAACTGTACCGTACTGCTCAGTGGAAACAGGGCTTTAGTCTCATTCATAACTAATTGTAGATTTCTAATTAAAGTTCTGTGAACCTCATTAGGCCTAGCTAACTAATTTTACCCTAATTTGAATCGTTTGAAAACCGTTAAAAAATTTCCCCTCTAGCCATGTATCACTTGCGCATTCATTTGATCACACATCTTATGCTTCTTTGTGAACTACTTTACTTAATTTTCCTTCAAGAACAAACTAGTTTCTTCTTTTCTTCTTCAAGCTCAAACAGAGAAGTGCCAGTATTGCTGTCTAATTAGAAAAGGTGTAATTTGAGTAAATTAATCAATCAGCAGAAAGAACATGTATTTTCTTTTAAAAGGCATAGTGTTCTAACATATTTTTGTCTACCAACTGTGCTATTTTGACTGTTTTTATCATTGACTTGGACACACTGCTGCATGAATACCCAAAATGCTAAATGGTAATGGTAATCCAATATATTTTTAATATGCAGTTTTTGACATTGATATTGAATCAAATCCTAATATCTTAAGGTAATACGATTATACATTGCTTCTCTTAGAGGTATTTGCTCTTTTCAAAAAAGGAAAGTGTCAGTGATTTATGTATTAGAGGTGGCAGGTTTTATCATAAGCCAAGTTTAGGCTTAATCATTTGACACAGGTTTAACCAGTGTATTGTGTCAAAATAATTGGATTATAAGGTCCAGATTGAACCAGGGAGTATTGTTGAGTGCTGTGTTATCTACCCCCTGTGGATAAAGCCCTCAGAAAGATGTTTCTTCCATACAGCTTGATCTAGAGGGCATGTAGATGGATTTTTTTTTTATTTTTTTTTTTCAGTTTGTTTCATCAAATGTTAAATCTCAGCTTTTAAATAGCCTAGATTGCGACTATTGCATCCTTTGTATTTTTATGTATCAAATCTGTACATTTTCTGCAGGGCTTATCCTATTCATGAAAAAAAAACACATAGATTTGTTTTGGCACACACAGCCTTCAGCAGAGCGTATAAAATCAATTCAGTGAAGAGTCTGTACAGCCTCACATGTCTACACACAAACACACACACATTGCAACACATGGACATTTCTTTTTGGCTCACTGCTTTTCACTCTCTCTCTCCCTCTATGTTCGACCAATGCTTTGTTGCAGCATTCAAGTACTACCTCGTTAACTCAAAGTCAGAACATTCAGTACGAAACGAACCTATGCAGTGCTCTGTCATTTGCCATAGCAACAACAGGGATGGCAGTGTTGATTGGGGTCTGTTTGTCTGTCACTGGCCAGTGTGCCACTTTGGTCCAGGCTTTAGTATCTTAACAACGATCGGATGGAATGCCATTAGATTTTAATCATTCATGATTACCAGAGGTTGAACCCTACTGATTCTCACTTTTACATTAGCACCACCAAGCAGCTGACATTTTTTTTTGTTTTTAACAAAATGCCTTGGAAGTTTTTGGCTGGATTGCCATTATGGATTAGCCTGGAAATCCAGACTCAAATCTAGAAAGATTTTGAGTCTGGCCCTCACCAATACACCCTTCCTACCCAAGGGGCAGCACTAACTGAGGCATTTTAAATGCTGCCGCATGCAATTGGATAGCACGATAGCGAATAAGAGCAAAAACAAGGTTACGTATTCATTGCACTAAGCCCCATTGGTTTGCCGACCAGTGGGGCTAACTAATATATCATGCTTTTGCTGTATCCTGTCGGCAAAACTGCAAAAACGTCCTTCCTTGAAGTGAAGGCTTCTAGGGCAGCCTTCTGTTCCTCTTGCAAGGAGAGCTTAGCGTTTCTTCCAAAGCTAAACTAAATGGACGCAGTTGCCATCTTGGCTGTTTACTTTTCGACTCCTACAGCGCAGCGCTGTCCTCATCATTTTATACCCACCCAGAGCCCTCCTCTGTCAGATAAACTGATCTGATTGGTCCAATGGCAATTCAACAGGCTCTGCTCGTCGGGGCCAGATCCTCGTGCAGAGAAAATTCGAATTTGCTACGGCCGGGGCATCTGGATTTCCAGGTTAATTATGGATGTCAGTTTTGAGAAATTTTGCTTTCGATAGCCTGACACCCATATGCCGCAACTGACTGGTTAAATTCAAGAAAAGAAAAAAAAAAGAAAAAAAATAACCTTGAAATGAGGGGACGTGCAAGACGCCTTTCTGCCCGCCATTAACACAGTGAGCTTTAGCACCCAAAGTGCTATCCAGAGGTGGTGAAATTTTAATGTTATTTGATGAAAATTGCCATTTATTTTATTTTCCGTTGGCTTTGCTGACAGACAGCCAGCTAGCTGTGTTAACCTGCGAAAACATATTTCCCAATGTCGCCCACTGTTCTCCACTGGTTCGCTAATGTTAGCCTGGGTCAGGTGGGAGCTAGTTAGCGGCACTGCTAATTCAGAGATTACTGCTAGTAATGCTATACCACCACTTGGTCGGCCGTGTTGCAGAGACACGGCAGCTTCCCGCCAGTCTTCCCTCTTGTTGCCCCTTTGAGTAAGTGGCTTCGTTTTCACCTGCAAAACCCCTTAAGCATTAACTGTTGACAGACATCCCTATAGGGTTCCCACACTCATGGAAAACCTTGAAAAGTCATGGAATTCCTCAGTGTTGTTTTCCAGGTCTGGAAAACGGAACTTTTAAAAGGTTTGGAAAAGTCATGGAATTTTTTTTGTGTGTAATTAAATTAATTGTAATAGTAATTCTTTGTGAATAACTTTTCACATAATGTAACATATGGCAAATCCATTTTCTGTACCAGTTGATGTAATGCAGCACTGCTGTATGTAGCCATGGATTTATTCACTATCAATTATGTTCCTTTGTTTTCTTCACACGTTCTATTTCTCCCTCCATGTTTGCCAAGTAGCTAGAATAATGTTTGAATAGAGTTTGAAAAAGTGACATTGAACATATTGGGCCATGAATCCCAAAGTTTCCATACCTGTGCCCCAGTAATACTTTTAAATTATACTGCATTTTTGAGATTGAGCAATTGACATGGGTAGCTCATGGCTTTCACTTCTCACTCAGAGAACTAATGCTCACTTTGACTTCATTTTAACTGATCTGAAAGTAGGGCATGGTAATTCGGTACAGAGCGTTCCTTTTTTTTCCCAAACAAATTAACTAACTGTTGGCTGTCACTCCCCCAAACTGTGAGCTCTGCTGCCCTGTGTCTGTATACCATGTTATACGTTCTACAATCATTTTTGTTATAGGTCCTTGAAAAGTTGGATGGAAAAGTTTTGAAGTTTTGCCCATGAATTGTTTGGCAACCCTAATTTCAGTGCACATACAGCACACATACAGTAGACTTTGTCTATACTGGGATAAGTCAACTTAGGTCTCTTTTAGCAACACCCTGCTTCACCCTGTTTCACCCTCCTTCGCTCTGCTTCACCTGGGAGTCGCCCAGTGCAGGCTCAGCCCTTCTGTCATTGGCCAGTGAGCAGCTCCACTGGAGCAGTTGAGGTTAACTACTGAGCATGAGGAAACCTTAACTGTAATTATTGAGGGAGTGTTTCTGCTGCACTCCTGTTCGAACATACGGGAACATTTTTTGTTCCTGTGCTTTTTCTCAACAACAGTTTTCAGTTGGGTAAACAAATCTCTGCCTCACATGTGTGCATTACAACTGCATCGTTTAAACAGCATTAAACTTGTACCACAGCTCTCCTTACGTATTTTATTATAAAGTTCAGTTTTGTTTACAGTGTCATTAGTACCTGCCAGTGAAACAAAAACTGAAGCCTGTTTTCATTGGCCTTGGCCTACATGCCTGAGCTCTACAGCTTTTTTTTTTTTTTTTTTTCCCCCTCTCCCACTTCTGATCTCTCTTCCCTGCCTCTCCTCCTCCTCAGTGGAGTTTCACTGATATTCTGTGTCACAATCCTGACACAGCACTTCCTCAGTCTCTCCTCAGTTTCAGCTCGCTCCTGCCCCGGAGCGCTGACTGCCTCTTTTGGACAATGCCCATCCTTGTTTGCATCGCCCCCTCGTTTCGGGAATCCCGGCATTGCTGGTAACCACTGGTGGATCAGGACGATGAGGTCACTGTCTCTGTTTAGCCTGGTATGTCCTTGCCCCCCCCCCCCCCCCCCCCCTTTCATAAACAATAGAAGCCTTCTCCATGAGGCTGATACGGGCTGCCAGACAGACAGGCAGACAGCCGAACAAAAAGACAGACAGCGAGGAAGACAAGCTATTGCAAGTCAAAGACATCCTGCTCGTAATCTTTATAAACAGATATCTCCATATGAATGCAGAATCTGTAGGCAACGGGACAAGATTTTGGTATCGGAAGTGTTTTGACCCATCATGTTTGAGCGGGATCCATGTGGTGAGCAGAAGAGGTGGAACGCGTTGGCTGAAATGCAATCTCCGAAGCCATCGGTTGTCGTCTAACAGCAGTTTTCTATTAGCTCTTCTAAAACAGAATCTGCATTCATATGCAGATATCTGTTTATAGAGATTAGTAAACAATGACCCGCCCACGCAAGAGGAAGTCTTTGCCCGGATATCTGCTGGCTACACCGGAACCCCTGAAATATTGGTTGCTCTCAAAGGCTAAACCGTTGCCAGACTGATAGCCAATGTGTTCATTACCTTCATGTAATGGGTATTAATCTTTACAGTATTTCCAGCGTATATTAATCCTCCCTCCCACACACCAAAATGGCCCTTTCATCCGATTTCCTCGTCAGTTAGGTTGACTTGTATTCAATTGGCTTGAGCTCTACAGCAAGGAGAAACGATGATGAACTGTAGTTACACATTTACTTTGGCGTTGTAGTTATGTCATCAGCTTGCAGAGTATGACTCTGCAAGCAGTATTTCACTTTCAGAATGAGTTTACGGAATGAATCACTTTCACTTTTTAGGACTCAAGGGCTGCAGACACCAACATCGTTCCCCAAAACTACTGTTCTTACAACTCTTTGTATCTCAAATATTGTTGCTATCATCTCCATCTTCCAGGGGGAAAAATAAGCATGTTCAGTCTTACCCTCCTCTGAAACAGGGTACATCAAATCATGTCAATGTGAAACTGTAATGACTGTGTGAAAACTGTGATTGAAAAGTGCCAGCTCTCCAAGGTGCCTTTTTCTCGAGGCAACATAAATGTCTTTAAATTAGCACTTTTAATTTAAAATCCAAACAGAAACTCCTCAAGCCAGTTATGGTTGTTGGTTTTTTTTGGTCATGATTTGCTTGTTGTACTTCTCCATTATAAAGCTTTCAAAGCATTCATTCCCAAGAGCTCAGCCATCCATTTGTCTTTATTAGACCTGACATGTTTCCTGTAATTTATTTTTGCACAGTGATGCTCATATTAATTATGAGCATTTTATTCCTCACGCACCAATTCACAGGTTCCCCTTAAGAGAGGAAAAACTTCTGTGTGGTTGAATTAGCCTGGTAGAGAGTCACATTTGGTCTGTTCTGCTTACTCATATGTGACAGGTGGTTGCATATGATTTTAGTTTTGTCCTGTATATTTGCATATTGGTTTCTGGCCTCAGTCGGTCAAGTGCTGTTGACGATTGCTGAAACTGAGATTGTAGGAGGGAAAGTCTGTATGCAGTACACCAGGGAGCACTCAGACAAGCAATATACACAAAATATTACATTCAAATATTTTTGAGTTTTGCAAAAAATTTGCATTATGATAAAAAGTGTGACGTACTTTATATTCATCCCCGTGTCATAAAACGCACCTTCATCAGATATCTATAGCCATCAATCAGTATGCCAACAGCAGTCAGATAAGTTGTAGATAGAGGAGGTCAGGCTTGGTACTTTTCCATATCAGTCTAAATCTCTGTGGAAACAGGACATCCTTTTGCACAACCCTTTCCTTCTGATCTGGTAATGGGAAATACCGGCAGCCAGGGTTAGGTTATTACTGTGACGGTAGTTTTCTCCCAGGCACAGTCCTTCCTTTACCGTGATCTTTCCAGCTGCTACCATAGCACATGTTTTACCACCTATACTACTACCATTTAGTAATTTCCGATTTTTCCAATGTTGTCTCAGTTTTATTTTGGAATAATTGGGCAATAATAAACTTTGAGCATATTGTAATTCATGTGGTCTGAGAGAACACTAGACTCCTCTTGGTTTTGCTCTCAGGCTTTAGAAAATCTTGTTTATGATGTGAGACTTTGACCAATCAAGTCATTTCAGAGAAAGAGAGTTCACTCTGGCTGTTCTACATATGCAGATGCACATGCACGTCTTTTTGGTGAAAGATTCAATAGTGGAGAATCCTGCAGAGAAAGTTGTTACTTCAGCATTAGCAACTCAAAATTAGAGAGATCAAAATCAAAAAGAGAGTCTAAAGAAGAGGCTACAATAAAGGAAACAAAATGTGTCAGTATTGGCAAAGCATTTCAAAGATCGAGATCCAATGTTGCTAATAGTGCAGGCTTCTGCTAACCTAACCGGAGCCACAGCTTCAGATTCACATTTATGTTGCTAACATTGGCAAGAGCCTTGAGTTTGTCCTCCACCTCAGTTCGCGCCGCTACAGATCACTTCATCAGCAGACAGACCCCCGGTCAGCAGCTGTGGCAACCTGAATCCAGCCAGTGCAAACCTCAGCTCCAAGTGACCGGACAGCCCCAACTCCCTGTCAGATTGGCAAACTTTATGTTGCTGCCATTAGACCCAGTGCTGCTGCTGGCCACGGGCCCATTTTGACACAAGGCACTGTGGGGGTTTGTGCTAGCCGAGTTCGAGCTGCTGCAGCCACCAACCGAAGGTCTGTATCTGGATAAGCAGTCCACAGAGCCGGAAAGCAAAGTGGAGGGACAGTGGGGTGGCTAGATCGCTAAATCTTATCTCAACAGCATGTATGCCTTTCTTTAATACTGGGAACATGGTTTCCATGTTCAAGACAATTGGTAGTCATACAGAACATTGTTCAACAAATGTTCCCTTTGACTGGTGTGTTTTATCAGGATGTTGCCATTAGACAACAATAAAATCTTACAATCTTAATCTCAGTTTGTTCTCAAAGCATAGCACCCTGTTGGTTGTTGATGCCATATTGAAATCTCTTCATTTGCCTAAATTCAGTTCAGAGGATCTGCCACAACATAAAAGGAGAGGATGCCAAATAAGGCTGCTAATCCTCTCAGTTCATTTGCTTCCGATTATTATAATGATGGTGTATTGATTTTATTTTCTAACATGTTAACATGTTTAAAAAAAGATCAATGGCACGTCTTGTGCCTTTCCTTATGCCTCTTTTCTGGTGTCTACCTCAGCACTTGGTCCAGTGGGATGCTGGAGACCCAGAATGTTTGCTCCAGCTGGTGAAGGAGCTTATCCAGCAGTACCATCACTACCAATGCCAGCGTCTGCGCGAAAGCTCCAGGCTGCTCTTTGAGTATGACAGTCTGTTGGAGGATCCCAGCTATGGCCGTAACATGGAGATTTATGCCGGACGCAAGAACAGCTGGGTAGGTAACTGTTAATTGACTTTATGTTTGTTGTCTTACATTTTCCAAAACCACGGGTCATGTGTATAACAGAAAACCTAAAGGACAGTTTTACCCCAGAAACATTGTTGAATTGAGAACCTAAATATTTGTGATCATTAAAGGCTTAGATAAGATGGAATGATGTGAGCAAGGTTTGACTTTTCTTGATACTCCTATGCAAATATTTTAAAAAAAACTAGTATTTACAGAATTGAGTTTTTATACAGAATTGTACTCAACATGGTATGTGGGAAATTTCCCGATTTAACAAAACAACTAGTGTGAATCACAATCATGTGTTTTTGATCTGCAACATTATGCTGCCCCATGACACATGATTTTCAGATCATTGTGCCATCATGTTGTTATCTGCGTGTGTGTGTGTGTGTGTGTGTGTGTGTGTGTGTGTGTGTGTGTGTGTGTGTGTGTGTGTGTGCGTCAGTGAGTGAGTGAGAGAGACAGAGAGAGTGCATTCTTGAGGACACAATAACAATAATGTATAAACAGCGCATTATCCATTTTGACACCAAAACTACCTTGTACAGTTCGAGTCAGTAATTGGGTTTGGTATATCATACTGCATACATTGACATATTATTAAAGGAAGCAGACCTTGAAATCATTCTAAATATAAAACGCTTCAAAATACAGAGTTTGTCTTATATCAGACCATGTGTATTTGAACACAGGTATGTTGACATAACATTTTGCTAATGAACCGTGAACTTAACGAAAGCAATAATTAACCAAATGAACGGCCTGACTAATGTTTTTCTGAAGTCAGTACCCTACGGAAGCCCTGAGAGGCAGCGTGGAAAAAAATGTTTTGCAGGCACTGTACAAGATATTATTATTGAGACCTTTAGGTTTAATTAGGCTTGTTTGAGCGTGAGAAAGCCGTGCAGAATGAAGCACTCGTTACAAAAGGCATTGCAAGTTCAGCTAAATGCAACATAAACAAAACGTCTTAGCTTCTCCTTCTTCAGTGTCCACTGTAAAAACAGTTTTACATGTTTAATATGTTGAATGCATCTTTTTTCATTCCAAAACTCATCATTTTTGTTACTGTATGACCTGTATGTTGTACACCTGGTTAAGTTCTTTACTTTTGTTACTTGTTCTACAGACGGGAGAGTTTTCAGCTCGTTTCCTTCTCAAACTCCCTGTGGACTTCAGCAACATCCCTGTCTATCTACTTAAGGTAATCAACTTATCCTCATGCAATGCTTCATAAGATGTCTTACAGATTAGGGCCCTTATTGGTTAGGTTAGGTTGAGGAAAAGAATCATAGTTGAGATAACGAGATCTGACAAGGTTAGGTGACGTATGTAGAATAACAACACTGGCTTCTGCTTTTGCATTCAACATGAATCCCAGTCTCCTTGGTCAAAGTCCTGTGTTTTTTTGACCTATCCACCACACTGACCACCCCCCTTTGTGAACTTTGTTGCTCTTTACACTATGGCACCTGACTTCCTCTCAAGCAGCAACCTCTGGGGTTGACGAATAAAGCCAAGGTGGAAGTGCCAAAAACTGCAGTTCCTCAAACTTGAGGCTGGCTCCAAATCAGAGTCAGTCCCAATAGGTCCTCATGTTAAAATGGCCAACTTTACAGCAGAAATAAACATCTTTAGAGCCCGGTACCGAAAACATGGTTTTCGTCTCTGTAGCTAATTCCCCCCTTCATGAAAACTATACAGGGGTGAATTTTTACACAACTCACTTGTTTACATTTTATTAAGACTTGAAGTTATGCATAATTAAGGGTTAAGCCAGTGTTAGTGGCAGCTGTGCGTTGACATGGTGACAATGTTGGTTAGGTAACGTAACCATGGCCTTACCCCAGATTCACGGAGTATAGGCATAGCCGTAGCTGTCGTTATTTCAGTGTACTTTTAGTAAACGGAAATTAATTGTAATGTTTTGGTCCCTTGAAAAAGTCTTAATCATTGTTTGTACTAAAAAAAACCTCTACGGACTCGTATATTTAGTTTTTCCTGTAAGTACATTTTGTCTGAATGGCTTTAAGCATGATTTTTTTTTTTTGGTTTGCAAAAATTAGCATTAGCATTAGTATCATTATAGTTAATTGTAGCTGTAAATGCACAGTGCTAGCTGCTAGCCTTCAGGTTAGCTCCAGTTCCTGATCCAAATATGACTCTAAAAAAATCCAAGATGGCGACAGCCAAAATGTCAAACTTAAGGCCTCAAAACAGGAGTCCACAAACCAATGGTTGATGTTGCATTGGCTATAGCCATTATTATTTTATACAGTCTATGCTTCCTTCCTTTATCTCTTGTATGAGGGAGAACAGTCTGCAGCACATGGGTCACATGATCACAGCCTCTCTGGCTCATGATATCATGGGTTATGTATGAATTATAGTACATTATTGTAGGTATAAGTACAAAAGGGGAATGAGAACAGCCTTAGGGAATTAACCACTGAACCCCAATATGCATTTTGACTTGTAATCAAGGTACACGCCTACTTCACATTAGGCACACACAACCACGGCGCAGACCTGCAGACAGCGCTGCAGACTTATTAGTCTCAAAATAGATTTTGTGATGACATGAGTCTACTTAGATATGAGTGTTCTTTTGTTTACATTCTGTACTTTTGTTTCTCTTTTGTTTACATGTATGTGTGTCCATATGCAATGATAATAGCAGGGTTTATTTAAATGAACTGCTATACAACTATGTGTGCGTATGTGTGTGTGCGTGTATGCAGACTCCGGTCTTGGGGGCTGCGAGTTGACTAATCAGCAAGCCGTCACTCTCGATCTGCTCTGAGCCGCGTGGTGTCTGGAGGCAGCTTAGCCTGAAAACACACACACACACACACTCTCTCTCTCTCTCTCTCTCTCTCTCTCTCTCTCATCAGTGATTGCCTTTACCCCTCTCTCACTCTCTCGCTTATCTCCAGTTCTCTTTTCACTCTCTGTCGCTCCCCCCATCTTCAACTGCCTGCACGCTGGAGGCCCTGGCTCTCTGGCCTTTTCCAGCCCGGCCTCTGTTTGTGAAAGGAAATGATGGTAAACATAAGGGAAACGGCAACCATCATCAGCTTCACATCAGCCTCTGTCCCCATGTTTCTCAGACCTGGAGCACCCAGAATCATCTCTCTCTGCAGGCTTTGAGTGGACTCATCCAATGTCAAAGTTACATTCCACAGCTGCGTTGCTGGTCATGATAGAAATTTTTTTTTTTTTTTTTTTTACCTGTGTGTCTTGAGGCAGGAAAGTTTCTAGATTCAGCCCTGAGGGGAGCTCTATTGGTGACATTTTTTTTCAAACAAGCATGCTGTCACTTACTGGAGGTTTCTATGCAGAGGCTTTCAAAAAAACGAGGCAGACACACTGACACCTTTAACCAGTGGGTGGTGGTAGCAGTGTAGCCATTGACACAATGTTGTCAAAGAAGAACCCTCTGTAATATTTAGTGATTTTATTAGAGACGAAGTCTTGGATATGGATGTACATTTCTGTCACCCTAATCATATCATGTTCTTTGCTTCACATACACACACACACACACACACACACACACACACACATACACACACTCACAGTATTATGCTGTATTTGGCAGCTTGGGTATACATAGTATCACCATGGGAGCACTTGAAGACTAAGAAAGAGTATCGACTCGCAGAGAGGAAAGTAATGAACATCAGCCCACACCTTGTCCTCCTACGCATTCCTGAGGAACGGGATTATGCAGCATATAGGCTGGACTCTAAGAACACGAATGTACTGTACGCCAAACCGATGACCTGAATTTTCAGTTTGACAGTTGTCAGGCAATTAGTTCTGTCAGCGAGAATGCCGTCTGAAGTCAATTCATTTTGTGCATTGCATATTTCTGCACTGCAAGTAATTCCATACTGTGGCAGAGCAGTTCAAGTGCAATTAATCCACTCCTACAGTACTTCCTGACTGAGCAGACGGATATAGCTTATATATAAAGAAACACTGCAACCACAAAGTTGTTAAATTGAAAATAATTTGTAAACGTGGTTGCTCCATTTGAGTGATTACACATGGAGTTTTGTGTGTGAATGCGTGTCTTGCCTTACCAGTTATCTTCGGCCTGTGGGTCAATGTTGCAACCAACCAAGAATGACTCCATCTGAGCAGATTAACGTGAAGGTCTTGTGTGTTTGAAAGTGCTGGCCTCAAATGCCACAGCCCATGACAGAACAGCACAAGGTAGAAACCATCTGACACACAGGGCACAGGTTTGTTGCAGCTTTGCACCGTTTTTTCAGGCACAGATTTGATGCATTCTGCCCCAAACTTGCGCTGTCTTTATTAAACAGTTGCACAAGGCTGGAGCGCAGTTTGCGTTTTCATTTCACTTTCTGCAAGATGTGTTTATCTCCTTATTGCATGTGCATTGAAGGGTCATGCAAATAATAAGACGAGACGTGATAACAGTGTTGATTATGTATTCTGCTGGATTTACTGAGGTCACGCAATTTGAGACTGTCAGTTTCGCAGAAAAAATCCTCCGCTCCTGAAAACCAGGCATAAACGTAGCACAAATTGGATTTACAGAAGCCACAAGGAATGTTGTAGTGGGAAAAAGACACATGGCATTGAATAAAGGCTTGTAACCATTATTTAAAAACAAAAATCAGGGTATTATTGATGAGCATTTGTGATTGTGGTTATGCAAATAAATGGCGATCATGGAGATTTGGTCTTGGAGCTTGACTTTTATTAGTTAAGTCTTTTAAGAGAGTGTATGGCTGCATTTACCTCAGTATTAATATCTATATCAACATCTGAACTTCGGGACCTGCTGCTCTTTCTGTCTCTGTCCCTCTCCCTGATGCAGTGCCTTTTGTGTCTTTGATCTGTCTTATTATATCACTTCATCTTCCTTTTGCTTCTGAATCAAGGGTTTTCTTTGGTTCTGAAAAATGAAGCCAATGGAGATGTGATACCTTTCCTTCTACTGTCCCCCATTTGACCTTATTCTGGAAAAAATATGTATGGTGGTCAATGGCAAAAGAGGAAAAAGTTTCAGATCATGTTTGAATTTTGTCTTGAGTTACACACATAAGGTTTACCACTGTTAAACATTTAGTTTTGTATGAAACCTCAGTGAATTGTATCTCTTGTCTCCAACACCAGCTAGCTACCTAGCTACTTAGCGAAGTTCCACATGCGACGTGATCCTACGTTATCCTGGTTCTTTCATCAGCCAGGGAAGAATAAGTAATACCTGTTGCTCATGTGAGTACATCCCAATGTGATACACACAGGCATTTTAGCTTCAGCGACTGAGAAAGTTATGACTTCACATACATGACCTGTATAGTCACTCTGACTACATATTTCCACAGTCATATAGTTCAGCAGTTTAAAAACAAACTATAAATTTCTTGACTTGCAAAATAATCTTTTTAATTGACAAATGTCAAATGTGTAATTTATGGCACAATTCAGGATACAACTGGTAGTTTTTTTGTCTCTTGTCGTTAAGTACCACTCACATTTTTTCTGAAATAAGGTCCTGTGGTGGTCCACCAGAGGGGGAGGCAGTTGCAGAATTGGTCGGCAGGGGGCAACTCCATTGTTTGCAAAATGAATTGCAAAAATAACCCTACTTCTCTCATGATTTATTACCACAGTAACATTTTCCTTTGAGATTATTTTAGATTATGGTCTTAATTGCTAGTTTCACATCTTCTTCAACACAAAATAATGTTCATTATGTAAAGTGTTGTCCCATGTAGAGTCTACATGGGACCATACGATAAAGCAGGGTATGCTTTTGGGCAATGCTATCTTGTGATTGACAAGTTCCTATCATGGGGTGTCTTCGGGTTTTTAGTCCGATCCACTCTTCGCTCCTCCACAGCTCCACCCTCTTATTCAAATATGGTCACTTCTGTTCCAAAGAAAAAAGATGGCGACAGCCAAAGTGCCAAACTCGAGGCTTCAAGCGGTACTTTACAAACCACTGAGTGACATCATGCTAGCTACATCTACTCCTTTTAAACAGTCTATGTTCTGAATGTGTTGTTTCCTTCTTGTGTTCTGGTGATTAGATGTATACTGAGTACTTTCCTAAATGTATTGCAGTATTCTAGTTTTTCAGCCAAAGTATTTTGTAATGAAGATCACAAACGATTCTTTGATTTCAGTTGATTTTCCTTTTCTGAGTACTCAACCGTACTTCCTAAGCTCTCCTTCCCCTGACACCTGACCATGCAAAGAGCTCCTGCCTTGGTAAATCAGGCGTTAAATACATGCAGATTGTGCCTGCAACCTTAATACAGATTTGCTGAAAAGCATTTACTTAGTAAATCTGACCGTTTTTAGGTAAGTTTTGATAAGGATATTCACTGTTTGTTTGTTTGATTTGGTTTTTTGTGTAGAAGAATACCAATACCAACGCAAGTCAGACAGTTGCATCATTTTCATCCATTTTAATGAGACCGCTGTGTTGTCTCCAGAGAGTTTGGCTAAAAAACAGGTTTGTCTGGCACAAAAGTTTAATCTGTCTCAACTGTTGCTGCAGTGTGGTGTAATGTAACCTTGTAAGGCACTGTGCTGGCCCTTCAAATATCTGAAAACGCAAGTCCATCATAGATTAAATGAGTGTTGATTTCTACTGTCAGATAAAGTTGGAAAGAAAGATAAAGCTGTCACTGTGTCCTGTCTCGTAGTATTATTAACCACTCTGCAGTGTTTTGGTGTCTGATAACTGTTCAGAGCTGTAGATCTGTTACTAAAATTGAACTTCCCAGATCAAATTTCATCCTTTCACCAGTAGCAGCTCGTTGAATTTTCATAATGCAGGGCTGTTTTCAGTCCGAATACCCATTAAGTCCTCACAGTGAGTTATAACCGATTTAAGAGCCGGTCTTTCTTGACAAAAGTCAACACACAAAATCAAAAAGGAGATGCTTTTCAGACGGAATATAAGCCATCAGCCAGGTATTGTAGGTAGAGGTCAGACTGTTGACCCTGATTTGAATCAACCTCCTCATCAAATCCATGGATGTCCTTGCTTGAGGAGGGAAGGTTTGGCACTGAAGCGGAAATCTGTTCAGACATAGGCTACTCTGCACTGCTAGTGAATGCCGAGATGTTGCTGGTGGGCGCAGAGCTGTGGAGGACGACTGTTACCTGGAGCGAAGCATCCGCGTGGTCTGAGCTCACCACAGTGGACATGTTTACCTTCCTGCATGCACTGCCCAGCCTCGGGGAGGGGGGAGGAATGCAAGTTTATTTATTTATTTATTTATTTTTAAAGGGGGCAGCCCGTCATAGTCAAAATGAAAGAGTGGGAAGGACACTGAGAGCGGAGATGAAGGGAAGATAGTGAAATGCACACAGATGGATGTTGGCAGTTTTCTTCCTCTTTAAAGGGCATGTGGTCCTCTTGGGCACCGTTTTAGTGTCTCATCCTTTGATCATACCTTGACCTCTGTGTTGTCACCCGTTTGAAGTTGCTTTTACTCACACCCTCTCATTTAAGATTGGCCTTTAACCTCTCATTGTATAGGATATTTGTTCCCATTGCTGAGGTCTTGTAACACGGTTGGCGGCTGCAATGCAATGTCTCATTTGTGGTCTCCTTAACATATTCATTCTGGAAGGTTATAAGAGAAACATCAGTAAGATTGGATGTTCATGCCTAGTTTTTTTACAGCATAAAGCCAGAGTTCTATCATACATTTCTTATATGGCATCATGCTATTCCAGGATCCTCCTCAACTCTGCAAATAGCTAATCTTTTTTTTTTTCTAATTACAGCCATGACCTTTTGGTTAAAAGATGTCCTTTTTGCATTTCACTGCGTTGTGTGTCCATCCATCCTTGCTCTGTAGAGCGCATATATGTGCAGCGGCGGCTTGCCTCTAAATGTCCACACTGATCAGCATGGAGCGACGCCACATTCGTGACTGAGCCCTCCGCTCTCGCTTCACTTGAGCTTTGTTTCCCCCACAAGCACTGGCCCATGTCACCAGCTCCAAAGCGATTGCAGTGTGTGTGTGTGTGTTTGTGTGTGTGTGTGTGTGTGTGTGTGTGTGTCTGGTGTGTCCGTGTGTCGCTGAGCCTCAAGAAGCTGTCATTGATCCAATAGGATGTTTCAGGTGACCCAAGTCTTACGAATAAGCTGATATCCACTTGGTTCTGTAGTATTGTGTGAGCTAAAACTATTTCTGTCAAGTTTAAAGATTCCCAAATAGTGTTTTCAAAGCCTGAAAAATGAACAGAGTTGTATTAACTGCAAAAAGAGCATTCATTTAAGTGAACAGAGGAATATCAGTATGGATCCTTATAAACCCCTCATGTGGAATCTTCACTGCTACTGATCTCTCTGTAAAAAAAACACTTAGCGTTTACTGTCTCTGATTTCCCCGATGCTCGGCCCAGTCTAATTATGGACTTTTTTAGACTGTAGAATACATTTTGCATGGTTGATTGGACGGTGATGCTCCAGGTTAATTTGTAGTACATATTATCCTTGTTGGCACACATTTTCAGTACAGTTAAACGAATAGTTCATCATTTTGGGAAATGAAGCTGCTAACTTGGTTAGGACAGTGCATTTATAGCCACGTTTAACTATGCTAATGATTCATTCATTCATTCATTCACTCATTCATTCTCTGTAACCATTTATCCTGTTTGGGGTGTCCCCAATTAACGTAGCCTGCATGTCTTTGAACTGTGGGAGGAAGCCGGAGTACCCAGAGACAACCCACGTTGACATGGGGAGGACCTGCAGAGAAGGGTTCCCCCACCATGGGCTTGAACCAGGAACCCTCTTGTTTTGAGGTGGCGATGCTAACCACTGTGCCGTAATAATGCTAATGCTAATTTGTTGTCGCAAAAAAACAGAGGGTACAACCAAAGTATGATCAAGACTTTTATAGGCGACCAACACGTTGAAATTAATTTTTATTAACTGAAAACACAGTGAAATAGAGAACTATGGCCATGTCCATACTCTGTGAATATGAGGTTACACCATGGTTACGTTACCTAACAATTGTTGTCTTCATTGTAGCGTTGTAGCAACGGATGGCTCTCACCTGTCACTCAAAGCGGCCACACCCTTGATTATGCGTTACTATAGGCCTTAATAACATTTGAACGGTTGAGTTATATTAAGATTCATCCCCATTAGAAACGGGGAAATAGGCTATAGAAACCAAAACTGTTTTTTGTGCCAGGCTGTCATCATGTTTATTTCTGCTGTAAAGTTGGGTATTTTAACATGGGGGTCTATGGGAATTGACTCGATTCTGGAGCCAGCCTCGGGTGGCCATTAGAGGTACTTCAGTTTTTGGCACTTCCTTGTTGGCTTAATTTTTTAGCCTTGCAGGTCGTCGCTTGGTTAAATATAAGGATACAGGCAGCATCTGGTTAGCTTAGTATAGCACAAAGATTGGAAACAGGTTGAAACGCTGAGCAGTTGCAGTAATCTGGCACACAACTCTCTAGAAATACAGAAGGCTCATTTTACATTTCAGATTTTGTTCAGATAAAACATATATATATATAATGTTAATTAGTCAGGCTAGCTGTTTCCAGTCTTTGTGCTAAGCTAAGCTAACCAGCTGCTGGCAGTAGTCTTTATATGAGAGTTGCGTCAATCTTCTCATCTTACTCTCCACAAGAAAGCAAATAAGCCTATTTTCCACAACTGTTGCTTTAAGGCCAGATTTGTATTTGAACATCTTTGAAGATTTTCTTTGAGCCAAGCCTCTCCAATGCCCGGCAACCAGTAGCCCACTCCCCGAGGTCAATTTAACTTCCTTCAAAACTGACCTAAGGGAGGGTTGTTGGGCATCCTTGTATCCTTGGTTTGTCTGTACAAGCTGTGCATGCTTCGACAAGAGCACTTACATCTAATTATTTTTACTCTAATTATTTTTGGTCCTGCGTCCTCGGCCCCTCCCCCATCCACTCACTCACACTCACATACACACACACGCGCACACACACACACACACACACACACACACACACTTTAACCTTCGCAGCTCCACATGCAGCAACTGACAGGGGAGTGTCAGGGTGAAGCAGAGCCTTGGGCTGTCGTTCTGTCTTTTCATTTATTGTGCCAGCGTCACTGCCTCAATTATTTCTGTACTTCTCTTTCATTTCCTGTCCTTTTTTTTTTGGTCTTTTATCCAAATATCAACTCTTGAATTAGCCATAAGAAAATACTGCATTCTAAGCAGTCTTTTTTATTGAATGAGAAATAAAAAATAAAACCTAAATACACCAATCATAGTTTAAAAAAAAATCCACACACTGTCACTTCCATTTTGAATTGTCTTTGTCAAGATCGTGATTATAATCAGATATTATTCAAAGTAAAGTGGAGGCCATGTTGTTTTTGACTTTTGTCATTCCAATAATATTTCCTGCTCCTAAAATTTTAAGAGCTGCAAATCAGCCTCAGTAAACACTTCACAGAGGGGGAGAAAACGTGAAAATTTCCACCTAATGAGCCTCTTAAAACATGTTCCTGGCACTCCTCGGGGCAGCGTTTAACAATGGCACTGTCTTCCACCTCAGTAGCAGGAGGGTGAGAGCGCAGCCCCTCCCCCCCAGGGGCACAGTGGGGGAGCTATGGACAGATTGAGGGTATTGCTGGGATTGGCTGCCCGTCACAGTCTCACTGTATTTGCAGAGCCCTCTTGGTATAAGAGTGCTTACCATTGTCAAGGCCTGAGACGACAAGCATGTTTTCTTGTGCATAATTATTCAACCATGGTCACACCTGGAAAGTTAATGAGAGTGCTTCATTTTAAAATGTTTGAACAGTGCACTGAATGTGAGGGAAAGGTTTTGATGTCAGCACCACTGTTGTGCCCCACCCAGAGCTGAAACATTTGAGGAAAATGTGTTAGCAACTCAATATTACAAATGCAATTTAAGTTGTGATTATTTTCTGTGAATTGAACAACAGTCCAGTTGCTTGTTGTCGACGTCCTCCCAGGGTTCTTTTTGAAAAACCATTAAGTCAGAGAAACGTCAGCTTCTGCCTACATTTGCCCAGTTTTCAATAGGAAAAAAAAAAGATATCAGTCTCACATTTTTGGATATTACAATAGTTGACATAAATCAGTAGTACTTAGATATTATCATGACATTAAAAAATGTTGTTATTTATTGATAACAGCTGCATGGTAATAGTGACTGCTGGTAAGTTTCATCTGACAATGTTTGATATTAGATTGACCAGATGATGGTGTAGACAGCTCTGCTAACGTTAGCCTCACAGACCAGTCCTTCCAGGATGTTGCGATGTTGCAATCACAACAGTTAATGCAAAATCAGCAAATCCCTGTGAACTCTGCACAATGGTGCAATTTGCAAATATGACGGTTAAAATCTCACTTTACTGTAAAACTGTAAAATTGTAAAATTCCATTAACATGTCAATAGCTACCATTTACCATCTTTGTTTTATGGCGGCTGATCTCGTCCTCTGCACCGACAGTAAGGAGCTCCCGGACCTCATTGTTTTCCCGTTTCGCGGACATTTTTGGCAGCTGCTCTTCTTTGAGTTAGCTGCAAACTGCTATCAGCTGCTTTTTTAATTTGTCAGTAGTGTCGCACATATAATGTCATGTTGTTTTGTTATTATTACTACCTCTGATGCTGGCTTAAAGGCGAGACAACTTTATCCCCCGATTCCACAATTGTACTGTTTATACAGAACAGCAAGGAGGCAAATTCCCACCTTGAAGAGGCAGTGATAAAGTGGCTAGTGACAGGGCTAACAGGTAGCATCACACAGCTTACGTTACCTAACAGTTACTAACAGGTTTAATGACAGACTTGAGCCCTTTTGGTGTCAGTGTGAGATTAATGGCCCAGGTGTCAAAGTGGCAAAATTTGACAAGTTGGGATGAGATCCCGTCGTGTTGTGCTAGGTTGAGCTAACTGCGCAGAGAGAACAGATAAATGGCTCAGCATTGCTTCAAACGGCAGCAATGATTAGCTGTTGTTGTCCCTGGGGCTGCACAATTGTTTTGATCAAACTGAGATCAGGATTATTTATCACAGTTACTGGAAACTAAATATTTGTATTGCTCTTTCACATTTAAATAGAGAGCTGCTACAACTTTTATGTTGTGTTACATTCCTGCCAATGTACAAATCCTTGCATCATAGTACTGATCTTCATTCATGCAATTGTGCATTTCCTAGAAGCAAAGTATAGAAATAAAACTGTCCATTCGCCACAGATTTGTATCTGCGGCATGTGTTTATTTTATTTATTTTTGTTATTGTTTTTACAGTGGTCACAGTATGGTGATGTGACATGCTGCAGCATCACTGTTATGAATGTCTGAGCTGATGCTGGACAAGGACAGGGATTAACGATAATGGTACATAAGTGACGTTATTCTTCTTGGCCATGACGCACTCACCGTTCTTTCAAGTGGTTTAAAAATCAGTTGTGTTGCTTTGCAGGCAGACACAAGTCTCATGCACTGTTTGCATATGATTTGTTCTCTCCTATGTCCAAGCAACAGATGATGGAGGTTGATGATGGATGATCTTAGTTTTGCCCGTCTGCAGTTGCAACACAGTTTTACAGTTTTATTTCACAGGCTGCTGCTGCAAAGTTGAGGCTGCTGTTAGTTTAGGGAGCTTGACATGATTTGCAGCAGAGTTTACTATGAGTAGAGCACACTTTTTAAAATTCAGTATCACAGTCAGTCATGTTTATTTAATTGTGAGCAGCCGAAACTGTGAACGTAATTGCCGTTTGATTAATTTTGATAAATTGTGGAGCCCCGACACACACACACACACACACACACACACAGATAGATTTTAATTCTGTGGGAAACACTGAATGAAACACACTCAAAGTAAATGGTTCTAAGACAGAATCAACACTTTTTTGCAATTTTAACTTGTCTCCACAATCTAAAAACATTGCGACATGCGTCACAATTTTTTAAGAAAAGCTGCCCTGAAATCAGGCATTTCCAGTTGCAACAGTCACTGAAATAGCAAAATTGATAGAAACAAATCATTGTTCAGCGCCCATGTTGTTTACGTACTGAACTGCCCGAGGGCATGCAGCAGTACCGAGTTTGAAATGTCATTTGAATGATTAACCTCCTCTTAAAGATGCTGCCTCTTTTATTCTCAGCATTATTCCACACCACCACTAAAATTTAAAAAAAAACATAACCTATAGCCTGTTTAAGGTTTCTTACAGTTTCAGAGTTTAATGGGTTATGAAAGGATAAAACAGGAAGCGTCACTTATTGCATGAGGTCAGCGTTTGATTAATTCAGGGGCTGATTAAGATGTGTTTTTTATTCCAATCAATAGGTTTGAGCATCCCACTCTTAACCTCTGTGTATTTCTTTATTGGCTGATGTGTTGAGTCTCAGAGTGAGAGTTTAAAATAGATCAAGACCATTAACAGCAGTCAGTCATGACCAAGTAATGGACCTGTTATTAGAGCAGTAATCTGCATGTTTGCAGATAAACAATGAATTAATGAATGATTGCCATCCGGTTCTGAGTTTACAGTGAACTTGACTAATGCTACATATTTGTCAATAATTGTGATATGGAAAATAATACAGTCTTCCTTTAAGATTTATGAATATCATGACATTGTGCTTGGATTTTAATGCATGCATTGAATATAGCTGAATTATTGTATTGGTTCTGTTACAGTTGTTGTGAAGCAGAGTGTTCACACTGCTTTCAGTCACATATAGTAATGATTTGCTATGTAACCTAAAGAAATAGAAATCATTTCACCAGTCTATTGCGACATAAACACGGTATATGAAGCACATGTACAGGGTTTGTCAGTATGCTGAGTTGGAGAGGTTTCTGCGTAGAAAGGAATGAAAAGCAATTTATGTCATACATTAAGCTAACATGCATTAAGGCACCAGGCACTTAACTAAGCCCTCGGGAGCAGTGGAAAGCTGTGTCGTGATTATAGTATGTTGACCGCAGCATAGAATTGCAGGTCACACAACACTTGCGTCCAAAAAGAACCATTATGAACTAAAACGATGTAAAAACTCAGTGTATTATGTTGTGCTGTTCATGAATGCACACGTGGTATGAGCAAGGGGTGCAACAAGCAAATATTTTCATCACCAGTTATCTGTCTTTTTATAACATGTCAGAAAAAAGTTAAAGATGCTCATCACAGAGACCAAGATGATATCTTTGTGTTGTTTGTTTTGTCCAACCAACAATCCAAAACTCAAAAATATTTAGTTTACAGTGATATAAAATAGACTTATGTAATCTAGTGTAATAATAATCATAATAATTATGATGATATAATTTTTCTGATTAATTGTTTTATACTCCGTCATCTAACAGATGAATGGATTGATTGTTCAGGTCTAGTATGAGCCCATCTAGGAACACATAATCCAGTTCTCTTTGTACATCCATGGAAATGGAAATTAATTATTTGGATATTTGCAAATTTAGGTATTAGCTCTACGCAAAATTCAGAACTTATGTGTTTTTGATAAATATGTAGGTGGCTGAGTGGGTGGCTAGCAGCTTATGGTAATAACTCCATTAACAGCACTAGACGACAGTGCTGACGGAGCTAACAGTGCTAATCTGATGGAACTGAAGGACAGGTGCTACAAAGTCATCTCAATGTCAGTAATAACTGCCATATGAGCACAGTGAAAAGCAGTGGCAATGAGTTAGCCAGTGGGATACAGACATGTACTAACATGAACACACAGCTGGGCCTGCTTACCACTACAAAGAACAGAGAAACTGGGATTACATTACAAAGAGAGGTAGCATCACTTCATTCCTTGCTGAGGATGCCATTACTACATCCTGTCATAGCTAATAGGGGTTTTATGTCATGTAATTCACAGTTTTCAGAGTTACTCTTTCACAATCAATATCACCACTGTCAATTACACCTCTTGGCAAAGACAGCAAATTCCCCTGATCTGTAACGTGTTGTCTCAACACAGGACTTTCAACTATAATGCTTTACTCTGTGATTTTTGGTACAGTCCTCTGCATTAAGTTCAAAAGTTCAAAGTTCAAAATTAACCTGAAGTCTCTATAACTTGTTCATAGCTGTTCAGTCAAAATCTGTCAGAATGACTTGAACTTAAATATGACATCTACAGATTGTGCCCATTTCACATTAAACCCTGGAGGGAATACTGAACAGTAAAAATCTTCCAGAGTGGCATTTAAAGTGTTGTGCTTCTCAGCCTTATCAACCTGAGCACATGACTGCTCCTTTAAAAACACCAAACCCAGATTAAGAGAGTTGGAGAGTGACACAAAGCCACTTATGTGACGGCCTACACCGCTGAATCACCACTGGCGACGGAGCACCTTTTGGGTATTCCAGGCTGGCATTCAAACTTGTTTGTGTGTTTGTCCAAATTTTCTTTTCTTTTTTTTTTTTTTTTTTTTTTTTTTAGGACGTGGTGGCTACCACAGCTTTTCAAGAGATAAGCCAAAAACCTGTTTGCAGCAGTGCGGTTACCTTACCTTTCCGGTTGCCACATAATTGTCACTCCTTTCTCAACCACTCATGAGGCCTTAGTTGTTGCGGTTTTTTGTCCAGCTTACGTCCTAAACTGCGAGGCGGTTGAGCTTTTGGAGAAGTCGTGGCTGAAGATAGCCCGCTGCGTCACATGATGAGTCTTTCACAATTCTCTGAACAGACCTGGAAAACAATGTTGTGGTCACTACACACACACACACACACACACACACACACACACACACACACGAACAACAGCCTTCATTAAAGATCCATTAAGGCTATGATTAAAATGGCCCTTAATCAGCCGTAACAGCTGGTCGTGCAGTCTGTACTGTCCATTGTGTCATTTGTTGTGTCATAACCAGAGCGCAGAATTCAATGACACTTGTGTCTGCTGTGCACTTTGACTGCCTTATTCTTCTGTTGGTTTGACCTGCTGGTTGTGGTTTTGGCCACATGGCTCCATATCAGTTAAAAAGAGCTGTTGTCACTTAGTTGAGTGAATAGAATCATCTGTTACTGGATTATGTAGTCCAAAAAGTCTGTCGTGTTACCAATTGTGGAAACACGCGACAAAAGGAAAAACAAAAAAATGATCTAATGGCCACCCTCCGTCCATTACCTTTTTGTCTTTCTATTCTTGGCCTGTCTGCCACTTGGAGAGAAAGCTCGGGCCTGTGCGTGACTGTTGAGCATTTGGTGCCAAAGCAAGTGGTTGTAATTTGTGGCCTTGCCGTGCCCTTGCACGGTAAACACTGACTAAGAGCTCAGGAATCTTAAGAGCTATAAAATAATTGCAGGTTACTCCCATAATGCCTAGAGTGTTCTGCTTGTTGCTTCAGTTCTGCCTCTTCTGTCTCATCCCTTTCGTTTGCACAGCTTCTAACTGGTGCTACTGTATCTGTATTGGTACACAATGGTAGTTATCTAATAATAAAAATAAAATAATTTAGTCTCGAAGTTTGAACAGATTTTACTGTTCTGCTGTTTGGGATGCTTAATTATTATTTTTTTTTACCTTTTTCATGTGCAAAAGTTTATCTTTGTATGGTTGCATTAAGAATTTATTGAAATGGGCAGAATTTTCATTGTCAGAAAAAATATTAATGCTCACATAAATGTATTTTTAGATGAATCAGATACAGTAAAGGTTGGCAGTATTGTTAGTGAAGATTTACTGTCCTGTTACTTGTGGGGTGTGAAGTCAAGACGCTTTTCCCAGAGACAGTATGCTCTCTGCTCTGTCATAGGACTCTCTTTGAAATGTGCACACTGTATGTTTTAACATGTCATATGAAATTTACATTTACTATTTCCAGTACTGGAAATGCAAAGTTAATCCTCAGCTATGTTTTGAATAAATTGGGAGTAAACCAAAGCATATCAAGATGCATTCATTTTGTTTTCATGGTGCTTTTTGAAAGTTCTGTTGCTGAGTGATGGCGTATCTGTATAGCACTGAGACATGGCATTTAGTAGGAAAGCAAGTTGCCCAAAAGACATCGTCAAGTAATTGCCAGTTTGGGCTTCACTAATGCAGTGTACCACTGAAATCTGAAAAGGCCAGCCAATGCTTCCACGCAGATAAACAATTATGTGGCTTTTAAATGGTGGATGTATTATAGCTTGGTATGCTCTTGAAGATGAATTTAAATGTCAGGCTTAACAGCTCTAAACAGAAATAAGAAGTCAGAGTAGAAAGTGTTAAAAAAAAAAAAAAAAAATCCCCTCAAGATATTATTTTATCTTCATATCTTTATCATTTAAAAAAATAATATGGTTAATGTTTCTATCATTAGTTGATATATATTTCCAATGGCTTGTTTTAGTAACGTTATCAAATCCTGCCAAATATGGGTAGTATCTGCTCCTTGTTGGAGTTCTAACTGATGGCAGGAAATGTACACCCATCTCCTGAGTTTGCTGGCGCAGCAAACTGAAACTCTGTTGCAAGAGGTTGGATACAGTTGCAAAAGAGAAGGATACAGTGGGTCAGTGGGTTGTGGGTTAGTGTCTAACGTAAGTGTTACATCAGCCCTAGTGTTGATTTCAGGGTGAGAAGACCTGGTCCTCTCTGATATAGAATAGATATAGACTAATTAAAGATATAGACACCATTGCATGCTCGTTTTTACTATTGTCTGTAATGTTTGTTTTTCTGAATGTTTGACTCAGTATTTGAATAAAAAATAAATAAAATGCGGAATGCATTATCTATCCACTGGGAATTCATTGTTAAAGTTACAAGGTTATTAAGATTTGCGCAAAGTGAAACCCTGTTTTGTTATATGGCCTGAATACTCACATACTACACATTTACTTAAATTTAACAGAAAAAAAGCAATAAATTGTGAAAACAATAAAGTCCCCACAAAATGCAGGGGGAAATGTGTTAGGCATAATGCTAATAATGCTAATAAGGCATAATGCTAATAATGTTGCATGCTTTATATGCGGGGAAAAATGTGTCTAGTAGGAGACAGTTGTTTTGTCAGTGAACCTCAACTTATAATGGAGCCAAATTGTATAACTTTGCCTTTGTTAATAGTTGTTTTTGTCCCAGGCAAAACAAAGCTAAAAAGCCATAGGCTATTGCTAATAACATTAGTGTGTTGCATCTGTGGGAAAAACGTGCCCAGCAAAGACATGTGTTTTTGTTTTGTTTTTTAAGATATTTTTTGGGTATTTAGCCTTTTTAATGGTCAGGACAGGCAAGAGAGAGAGAGAGAGAGAGAGAGAGAGAGAGAGAGAGAGAGAGGGGAGAGAGAGAGAGAGGATGGCATGCAGCAAAGAGCTACAGGCGGGATTCGAACCCCGGCCGCTACAGCAACAGCCTTGTACATGGGGCGCCTTCTTCGCCGACAAGGACAAGTGTTTTGTCTGTGAATCTTAGAAATTATAATGGAGCCAAATTTTATAACTTTGCCTTTATTATCAGTTGTTTCTTTCCAAGGCTTCATATAAATAGATGAAAAAGCTGCTAGCTGTTAGGCTAATTTATGCCAGCTAAAAAGCCATAGGCTTATGCTAATAACATTAGCATGCTGTATGTGTGTTTTGTCTGTGAGTTGTATTACTTATAATGGAGCTGAATTTGTATACTTCTTTTAATATTGTTGCTATCAAGCTGTGTTTTAGGTATGTCAGTTGAATCAAGCAAACTTCACAGCACTTTGCAGAAACTGAACACAATGGCATAGCAGCACCACCATTAACTTGCATTTGAGGCGTAGTTGCAGAGCGACACAGACACACCACCAAACAAAATGCTTGCAGCTTAAAGCTAACTATAAATCAGCCTTTAATGCTAATCCAAACATGATTTTTTACTTTCTTACATTCCAATCACGTGTTGTGGCATTTACTGTGAAGCAGTAACAGGAAATGCAGTGCCTTTGTCGCAGGGGTTTGAACTGACCACAGAGACACCAACTGTTCTTCTGGTGTATTTCTGACAGACTGCATTAAACTGTTGTAAAAGGGACAGTGCACATTGATTATCACTGACATTTTAAAAAGATAATTGTAAATATGATAATGGTTACCTAAGTAGCGAATTGTTATCTACAGTCTAAACAAAAATAAGAAGAGTAATTAATGCAGTCTTACACCATCAGGTAAGGACATAATTTAAAGCATTTTAGCATTTCCCCAGTCAGTAGTTTCACACGGCTAATGAAAATATCCTCCATTAAAATCATGAGTTCAAGAATTCCTATAAAGTTTGTCCTTGGCTGATTTGTTCCCTTCCATGAAAAACAACAAGAACAAGTCCACCTTGAAGTACCCACAGTCTTAAGTGTGCCAGCCATGATTAGAAAGCAGGACATTGGGGCTGAATGTACCTGTGGTTTATTGATTGAAGTCTGTAATAGTTAGTAATCAAGCCTTCTTGTTTGAGGTCCAGAACTTTGTATCTGACTCGTGTTGTCCACAAGCTGTATGGATTTGAAAACCCTGCTGTGATCACTGCCAGGTGGTTTAACATCTGCCACTCCACGGCTTTCAACCTTGGCAGAAAACGTTACACAATGAGACAGTTAAACGCAGTCTGGATGAAGTCCCTCCTGTTAATAGTAACATGCTTTCATCTCACTCATGTTTCAGACTGTCACGAAGAAAGTGCAGAACAGTCATACAGAGGCCGTAGCGCTGAAATCAAAGAGCACCTGCGTACTAGTGTGTAAACAAATAATGTTTTTAATCATTAGTGCATGTGACTGATCTCTGAGGCCTCTCTGAAAAGCACCTGTTGTAGTGAAAGCATCTGATTCATAATGCAGCTGCAAAAATAAGGCTTTTTCTATGGGTGTCTACATGAAAAAGTATGGACATTAGTTAGTATGGAAAATAGAAGACATTTAAGTATTTTTTTGCAGTTTGGAGCTCTCCATGCTCAAAGCCTCATAAAATTTGTAGCTTTCATGTTCCATTTCCAGGGCCCCCACTTAATTGTGTCACCCAGAAGCAGATCCCTGTCTCAACTGACATTTATGATGTGAAAAAGGGATCTGTGACCTTCAAAACTGCGTGCAAAACTGTGGTTATTAGACAAAATTAAACTCTCAAATGGTACTTTTTCCCTCCTTCTGCAACCTCTCCTTTCTGGTGGAAAGTATTTAACTATTGCATGTCATGCCATATTAACAGCATTTATGTTAATTAATCAGATTCATTTTATTAAGAGTCACAGTATGTTGATTCATTAATCATTGACGATGCACCTGAGTGAGTACGAGATTTGAAGCCACGGTCTAAAAAAATTGAGAGGTACACGTCAGGAAGGACAGCGTTTAGTTCTTTATTCTGTGAGGAATAAAGGCATCATTATGATGATTTGGTGTCATCCATTTTGACCAAGTATTACAAGTGCTATAGTGTTACTTTATTCAAAAAATATGTAAGAAAACGTAATGCAGTATGATGGATGACGGGAATGGTGAAGGACGGGCTGACTTGTGAGAGAATCGCCGAAGGACTGAACAGCCACAGCTTCCCTCCCACGTTACTGTTTACGTCACACAGTAAGCTACATGTTACTTGCTTACGTCCCCCATTGCCCCGAAAAAGGCGCATTCTGTATAAAGAAAAGTAGGTAGGCGGCATTTTGGTGCACTGCCCGATTTTGTTTTTATACTGCCAATGCTGAAAGAAGACCAATTGGGCTTTCCTGCAAATTTGCACAATTCCTATTTAAGAAGGGCTTTGGATGGGGAGACTTTACTTTTGTAAAGAGGCCCATGTTCCAGTCTACTGTGGGTCTGTACTTAATGGAAACACAAGTTCATTTTATTCTGTATGAAAATTACAAAAGGTGAAAGAAAGACCTATTTTTGTTTGTATTTATTGATTCTTTTTTATATTTTATATATTTTTTGGGCTCTTCTAATGGCTTTTAAATTTAATGTATGTTTCACAAAAAAAAGATTTGTAAGCTTTGTAAGAACTGAAAAAAAGTTATATTAAAGGTTGTTTCATAATTTCTATGATTAAATTTGTGCTCATTCAAAGGCAGTGTAATAAAGTTCAGTTTTTTAAGTACTTTGTCATTAATGGGGTTTTTTTGTTTCCCTGTCAGAAAAGGGGGGATAAGTAACAATAAAAACATCAACATCAGCTATCAGCCTGATTTTCATTTGTAATGTTGGTTAAGGTATGAGTACCATTATCAGTATTGGCCCAGAATTTCACAGCAGTGCATTTTATACGGCCCCGGCAATGTGATGTAGCTAGAGCTGCACCATTTCTCATACAGTATTTTTTACACTTGCGAGCTTGCAGAGGCACTTTAAATGATAAAGTGTTAATGTTAAGTGTGCCGGGTTGACATTGGGTCTGGGCCTAAACAAACATCAGAGGAGAGTTAAGTTCCCTGGAAGTTCCAGTTCTCTAGAAATATCCTGCTTATATTGAAAAATGGTTTGTTTAAGATACCAGATAAAAGTCTATATCAGGAGTTGCAGCTCTGCTTTTGTCACTGTTCTGTAACAACATGCAGTAAACAACACTGTAATAATTAATCAGACTGATAATACTGGCATTATTGTGCAAAAAGAATAGTGTGAGGTCATTATGAATTACAGCACAATATGACTCCAGCACTTCGCCTGGAATAGGTATGACTGGACATGTCGAAGGCTGGATCTACTGTAACCGTCGTCTAAGCCCTAAAAATAGAAAGCCCATGGAAACCAGAGAGCACTTTATCCATGTTGTAGTAAATATCAATTTGTGGTTAGTGATGCCCACACCCTGAAACACCCAGAGAGCCAAATGTAAATATTTGAGCTTGACCTTTGGGTTATGACATAACCATTACTGTTAAACTCCAGTAGCTCCCTGCTGCTGGCTCAACTTGTTTTTAGTTTCTGAGAAGGTGCTTCTGTCAATATGTCTAAAGGCGAAACTGAATTTTGCGTTTTTTCATCTATTTATTGTTTGTTTGTAAACATAAATGTTGCCTTTTGAAGTATTAAACCAGGGTTAATTTACATTTCTCACTTTGGTAGGTCACATTTAAAGCACACACGCACAATGAATTAGAATACGAGACAAACAGGACAGGATACACAATACTAAAATGCAGCAGTATATCACTTATGCCATATCAATAAGACGTGTGAAGACTGTGTGGGCATGTGCAGGCTGTGCTCGATACACAGCTCCCTCACTCTCCTGTGTTGTTGCACCTGCCAGGGCAGGGCAGCTTCGGCAGGTTTTTTTTTTTTTTTTTAAATGAGTTGGTCCTCCTTTTGTTTGTTCTCAAACACGCATTAGGCCACACGCATGTAAACATGAACAACAGAAGCATGTTCCAGCCCTAACTTGGACAGCACACGCAAATGGAAAAGAGCCATACTTGAGTAGCGTTATTTGCTACACCTCTGCTTTTACTGCAAACAAGACAGGATGTTCTTTATGACAAAGTGCTATTTGTCAGGCATTAAAGAAGCTTTCTGTTTTTCAGGTCCAAGTTAAGGTTGACCGATGTGTGTTTTTTTTTTCAGTGCCGACACCATTTATTAGTAAGACAGATAACTTCTGATAGGAAGTGAAATACATTTGCAGTAAATCATAGTGTCAAATGCCTTTAAGCACACTGTATGTTTAATTAAATGCTGCAAAAGAGAACCTTTCACAATTACCTTTGTTTGTCAGCCATTCCTGTCGTTGGTTGAGTTATGATGCAATACAAAAACTTTTTTGAAGACCAGTGTTGCTGTACAATTCGCTGCTTTATCAGTGAAGCGTATGAACTACACCATGGACTGATTCTCCACTAACAGTGACAGAGTGCAGGCTGACTCAGCAGGTCCAACATGTTGAATGTGTATCGGTCGGCCTGCTTTTCATACTTCTGGTGTATGAAATGTCTGTGTCCGCACTGCATTGAATTCTTTTGAAAACTGTGATCATGTGGTCATGGATCACATCACTCATGCACTTCCAGGCATCGTCTCACTCCCTCTTCCTCTTCATGAACTTCTCATACCCAGTCAACTGAGGTTACATCCAGTAACTGCTATTCCTAATGGCAGAACATTACTAGCATAAACACTGAGTGCTACTGCAACTTCTGAGAAGGCGATTGCAATGTTCATTACATCAGTAATATCTGCTGCCTTTGTTTGACACGCATTTTGCTCACTGAAGCAGCTTCACTTCCCGAATGCATTCGTCTTTGCCTGTCGTGGCACGGCAGTCATTAGTGTTGATAGATGTGATGTGTGACCAATCAGACAGTGCTGTGAGCAGGACATTAACGCAGTTGCATCAGGGTCAAAATAGTGGGGTTTTTTTCAATTAATTTATTTCATTTGCTAGCGGATTTAACATCAAAAAAAAAAAAATTATGATAATCATAAAAATGTTGCAGCACGGTGGTGAAGTGGTTAGCATTGTTTCCCCACAGCAGCAGGGTTCCTAGTTTGAACCTAGGGTGGGGGGTTCGAACCCAGGGCGGGAGAGCCCTTCTGTGTAGAGTTTGCTCATTCTCCCCTTGTCAGCGTGGGTTTTCTCCGGGTACTCCGGCTTCCTCCCACAGTCCAAAGACATGCAGGTTAATGGGTGACTCTAAATTGCCTGTAGGTGTGAATGTGAGTGTGAATGGTTGTCTGTCTCTATGTGTCAGCCTCTGTGATAGTCTGTCAACCTGCCCAGGGTGTACCCCACTTCTTGCCCAGTGTCAGCTGGGATAGGCTCCAGCCCCCAAGTGACCTCTAACAGGATAAACAGTTACGGACAATGAATGAATGAATGAATGAATAAAACCAAGGTGACCTTTGGCCTTCAAATCTGCTTGAGCAGTCCACACCAAAACTAAACCCACATTCTTAAATCTGTCAGTCCTGTATGCTTTGAAGGAGGTAAATGATTGGTGTTGCAAATATTTGCAGAGACTAGACTTTATAATTCTTGTTCATACATATTGTCTGGTTATGTTGCATAATTTTCAGCATTGCCACACCGAGTTTCAGCCTGAGCAGAGGTGTAATTAAGATGAATAGCTGAAAACACCTGTGCTTTTGTCGTGTAAATAAATTGACTTGTTATTCAGATGTGTCACATTATCGATGATTCCACTCTTTGCATTCAGAATATGTAGTAAAGCCTCAAGTGTTAATGAAATAAAGTGGAAAGGGTCAGAGGCTTTGGTTATTTGTTTGGATACGGCAGGCAGTCGCTTTGTGTGTCGTACGCCCTCACCTCCGTGAGTGCACTCCCATCCACTGACCCATCACTTGCGGCAACAACCCTGGTGCTGCATTGACAGACGGGTTGTCAGAAAGGTCGTGCCCCGAGGTGGAGGAGTCAGGCATTCTCCATCATTCCTTGTTGTGACACATGACTAGTGGCACCAGACCCTCGCCGCATGATGAGGTGGTTTGCAACAACAGAAAACTTGAGCTCTTTGACCTTTTTATTTCTTTCACTTTCTCTTTGCTTTTATGACAGCTCCTATCCTCTCACCTCTGCGTTTGTTTTTTTCCATTTCCCATTTCAGTTTTCTTTTACGCACTGTGGCCGTAATACGATAGTAATCTCATCAGAGGTGACAATTTATCAGAGACACCTTAGTGCACTCATACCATTGATGATGACACACATTTGGCCTATTTAGTCTTGCCTCATCATATCATAACTAGGTGCTGGACCATATGCAGTGACTAATGCCACAGCATGCCTGTGACGCTGGTGAATTGATAACATGATAAACAACATATTCCTCACTGTAAATGAGTCATCTCTTGCGTCATGATGTCATGGCAAACATGCAATCAGGAAGCATATTTATTCAGCATGTGTCATCTCAGTGGTGATGACACTTTTATTTGATAATCTTTTGATAATTAGTTTGTTGTTGTCTGAAATCACACAATATATGCATAGACTGTATAAAATAATGGACTTAGCTATGGTAACATCACAATTGGTTTGTGAAAATCTATTTTGAAGCCTGAAGCTTATAATTTTGGCTGTCATTGGCTTGGATAAACCAGAAGCGACCATATTTGGATGAGGCGGTGGAGCTGACTCGTAGACTGTAGCGACGCCTCACAAACAGTCACTCAAGGGACACTGCTCGTAATTATGTGTAACTTTAAGCATTTATAAAATGTTAACAGGTGAGTTATTTAAAATGAACCCCCTGTATAGCTGTCATGAAAAGGGAAATTAGCTCTCGAGATCAAAATTGTTTTTGTACCAGGCTGTAAACATGTTTATTACTTCTGTAAAGCTGGGGATTTTAATAATGGTGTGTATAGGCATTGACTCGGTTTTGGAGCCAGCCTCAAGTGGCCAATAAGGTTTTTGCATTTCCATTTGTGTTGCTCTTTAATTTAGACAATACCGTTTTTTTATCTGCTGTTTATTTAGAGTAGGGATTTTAGTGGTTAACCCTTAATCAGTTAACTACTGAGAATATTTTTGACAGGTTACTCATGTAGGTCTATAGGTTCATTTTGCCACTCTTCAGTTTGGTAGTTGCACTAGCACTGTGCTGTACTACACAGCAATAAAGGTGTTTGTGCTTCACAGGTTAGATAGCCTTGACTGCGCACCAGCAGGCTTGGGTGGGAGGTAGCTAGCAGTGCCAATCATTTGGTGATTATCACTGTCAATGCTGTCCCCACCCATGGTGGCAGGATAACGTTGCTGCAGAAAAACAATGCCCGACCCTCTGTCTTGCCCCGGAGAGTAAGCGGCTTAATTTTGAGCCACAAAACCCCTTTGTTAATTTTCTCATTAGTGTTATAGCTAGCACCATTAGCAGCATCAGCACGGCAAGTGGTGCTAACATAGCTATCAATGCTAAAGGGGTTTTGCAGCTCAAACAAGGTCTCCGCAGGTGATTACACTACCATACACTTATAGTGGATCATAAGTGATAATTGAGAGGGATTACTTTTGTATGAGTCCACATATCGTATTTTTAGGAAACATTAGCCCCTTTTACACTGCCAGATTTCCGTAAATGTTGGGCCGATTTGCCGGCCAGCCGCGAGTGTTTAGACACACAGAGGCGGATTGGCGAGTTGATCCAAGAGGCCCAATTTTCCGCCTCGTATGGTAGTCATATTGGCGGAGCCCTCTTTGCAGTAACAAAGGAAGAGGCCATTAACCGTCAGATGACGGGGGCGGTGAAGAACGGGCCGATTTACGAGAGAATCGCCGCCTAACTAGCCGCGGCTTCCCTCCTGCGTCACTGCTTACGTCACAAGCTGAGATACACGTTTTGTTACTTGCTCACGCCCCCCATTGCCCCGAAAAAGGCGCATTCTGTATAAACAAAAGTAGGTAGGTAGGCCGCCCTCCCCAATTTTGTTTTTATATTGCCAATGCTGAAAAAAGACTGATTGGGCTTTCCTGCAAATTTGCACAATTCCTATCTAAAAAGCGCTATAGAAAAGTAAATGGTAGAAAAATCTTGCAGAGTATACCCAGTAAATAACTATGACATAAGTATACCTAAGAAACGATTCCATTTCTGCCTGCATGTTGAAAAAAGCCCACCCCCCTTTCACTGATGTTTTATACATTGCCTTGAGTATATACTGTATAAATAAAGCACCCATTTTCTGTATGAGGAAATGATGAAATATCACGAGCCTTTCAGAAGACATGTAACAGCAGATGCTTCCGTCACCTCCTTTTGAAGTGTGGAAGTAAATGGCAAAAGATTATTTAGGGAGATGAAGGAGAGCACCCCAGCATCCTCTGTGGAGCAGGTGAATTAAAGAGGAACCACAGCCTTAGGAGAAGAAGGTTAGAGAGCACGGAGATCAAACCCACTTCCCTAATGCTCCAGTGACCCCAGAATGACTCCCTGATACCAAAGGTCATGCCCGCCTCCTGTCTCCCTTGGCAATCCACAAGCACCCCACCCCAACCCTCCCCCATAACCACCCACACTGAGTCTCCAAATGAAGATTCCCACCCACCTGCTTGTACCCCCAGCTGAGCATCAGAGGTTTCCAGCATTAGTCTCAAGAGAACATCCCCCCTCCTCCTCCTTCTCCTCTTCCTCCGTCCCCCCACACTTCACGCCTCCACGGAATTACTTCTATCTGGCCTACTTTCCGCCCTCGCTCTATATCAAGTTGTACACTATCTATATGTTTTTTCCTTTAACACCTCCAAATGTTCTTCTGCCTAATCCTTTGTTTGTTTTTCTGACTTCAACCCTGATGTTATTCAGCTTTCATTTACCTCTCAATTCCTTGTCCTTCTGGACGCCTCATGCTGCCTTCTGTAGGGTTTTTATTAACACATTGGTGGCTTCAGGGTGAAATTGTGTCCCTATATGTTGCCTGTCGGTGCTCATTTGTGAGTCTTGGCCTTTGCTTACCCTTGGCTTACCAATGACTTGAAAAAGCCCCTCAGTAATGAGGAATCTGACTTTTTCTGCCCAAGTGCTCCCTCCACATCTTCCTTTTCATTTCTCCAAAGCAATGTGCAAAATATTACATAGCTAATAGTTTCAGAGTGTGAGAATCTGAAAACAACTTAACCATATTAATTTTACTCTCAAACAGATGGTGTTCAACATCAAACATCCAATTTGCTGTGCATTCCAGGGCTCTACAGTGCAGTCTTTTTTCTGCATATGTGAGCGACTATTAGAGTGTGTGAATGTGAAAGAATTATTTGGTTGAGTTCTGGCACCAAGGTTGGAAAAATACAGCGTAGCTCGGATGCTAACAGACTTTTATTTTTACTCTGTCTTCTTAGCAAAGATAAGGGTACGAAATATTTTGTCATCAGCTTGTCAGTTTTAGCCAGTGATGACCGTTACTTTTGCAGGTTCAAACAAATTAACATAATCTCCAAATGACGGGCCAAAACAAAATTTTGCTGTTATCAGTTTTATGTCCTTTTATGTGTTGACCAAAGAATATTTTTGAAGTTCTTTTGAAAAAAGTATCACTCTGTAACATCACTGGACAGTGGAGGAGTGTTCACGCAGTTTGCACAACTGCAACAAAGGGAACATCTTCCGAAGTCAGGCAGTCTCCGAACGCATATTACTGACGACAATAAGCCTCTGGAGGAAAGGGCCAGTATTTTGAGTTGATCTGGTGATAGCCAGCAGATATCCAAGCCAAGACTTCCTCTTTTGTGTGCCACTTATTTCGGGTAATCTCTATAAACAGATATTTGATTGCTCATAAGCTTTAGAAAAGCTGATATAACTGCAAATTATGAGATGATAGCCGGTGGTCTACTAGATTGCACTTCAGCCAATGCATTCAGCCTCACCACACGGACTGTTTACCTGCCGTTTAAACGAGATTGGTCAAGACTCCTCAGACTTCACCTAGACCACAAATGGAAACCAGAACACTTCCGATACCAAGATCTTGTCCTGTCGCCCACAGATTCTCCGTACATATGCAGAATCTGTTTATAGAGATGAGGAGTTAGACAGAGTCAGTCAGGATTCATGGGAATGTTCACCCGACTCTTGGCTGTGAATAAGGCTGCCACTCAAACTGTCTTGTCAGCAATCATGCCTCAACTGAATCATTTGGATCTTAGTTATTTATAGGACTGGGTGATGACCGAATACCCGGATATCAAAATGATGCTTTCACATAATATTTACACAGTGATTTTTTTTTTTAATGATAACCAGTAGTGTGGACACAATGAATAAGTGGGTAAATGCAAATAACAGAACAGCTAGATCAGTCTGGTTAAGTTCAGAAAATTATATCACTTTACTGTAATGCAGCCTTTAAAACCAGGGAAAGACAACACTATTGATATTATGATAATATTATGATATTATGATCCAGAATATCAGACAATATCTAGCCTCATATCAAACTATCAATATGATATTGATATATTTTGCAGCCCCACTTATTTACAATTTTAGTTATTTTCAAAAACTGAAAAATATAAAAATATAAATAGGATCAATAGTGCATTCCAGTTGGTTTGTTAGCAAGCCAAATGCTGTTGGAAAATGGATGCATGAATGAAGCACAATGTCTCTTTGTCCCTTGTTAGGTCCCAAAACATCCTAAATTCCAAATCCTTTAGTAGTCTCTTAGTTAAACCACTTTATTTTAGGTGGATCGATGCTATATTTTAAATAACTAAATAAATAAATGTAAGCCTAGAGTCTTGCATCCATGATTTTTAAACAAAAGTATGTTGTAATATTAATTATTATTACATGACTTTAAATAGTAAATTTGTTGGATACCCAGTCATCCTTCTAAGGCTAACTGTGGGAGGATATTGTTTGTGGTGTATTTTGTCTGGTATAGCTCCCACGTGGTATAACTGATTGCACTTGTGTGTTAACACAAGCAGTAAAGATAACAGTGAATCTGCTATTGTCAGCACTCCATAGTAAATACATTTCAGACTGATGCATGTCATATTTGCACAGCTTCATTCTGCAGCACCTTAGTTTATGTAAGGTTGATTTTAAATTGATAAAAGGGAATGATTTTAGAATCGTACCTTCAAACAGAGAACATTTTCAAGCTAAAGGAACAATATCTTCTATGGACAGCATGGACCAATAGGCTGAGTCTGTGCTTGAAATGCATGTTGAATATCGTATCCCTGTGAATCGGGTGGTTTGTGCCGAGACAAATCGTCATGAAAAATATCTGTTTTGTCATGAGCCAAATGATTTGTAATTTCAGTAAATGCGCTTATTTCACGGTTATTTAGGCCCATCGTCCCATTGGTCCTAAATAGGGGTAAGGGGCTGCAGTGGTTCAAATGACCAGATTAGTCTCATTAATGGTGCAGTGGGACAAAAACACCCTGCAACACTGTTAGTGAAGCAATATTAATGCAATTACAATTATCACCCCCAGTAAATGCCACAATAACAGAACCAGGCCTTCTGCTCAAAGTCCAGCCTTTTCAGCTTAAAGTTTGCAGAGAGAGTCGTTTTATATCAAATCTCTAAAGTCAGATAACATCAGGGGGAAAAAGACCCTATTGTGTGTGTTGTGCAGTTAAGCCTTCTTGTAAATTTCACATTTAAGATGTTACACATAATACTGTCACCACAAGGTCTAGAAGTCACACGGCACTTGACTTATAGGTCACCCTGTATTGTGTCATCAGCATGAACATACTACATGCATTCATTCATTTCTAGAAACACACAGGCGTGCAGTTATGCACATGCAAGCAAACATACTTGAGTCACCCTTGTGGCTTCAAGCCCTAGCATCACACACTGCACCGACAGTACGGCAAAGGCCAGATCATTGCAGTGACATGCTATCAGTGACACACTATCAGTGGCACTTGGCCACAGTCACACATATGACTCGCGTTCCAGTGAAGTAACGATCAGCTGGTTTAAGTGTCTCAGTTGGCACATCTGTTGGTCATCGGCCAGTTATTGTGCCAAACAATGCTCCGGAGAAAAAAGGATATTTGAAAAGAGAAGGTGGAGCACTTAAATTAAAAAATGTCGTGATTCCATTGTGTTTTCAGACTTACAGTATAGAGTGGTTGGCATAATTGTAGTAGGATCTCCACATACATTTTAGCATCTTTCTTTACATTTTCTGTCACCACAGTCAGATGAGTCATATTGACTGCACTGTCAGCCCAGCTGGTTTTATTAACGTATATGTCACCCATTGTTGTGACTCAGTGATAGGTGTCTCATTCAAGCTCATTTCCAAGCAGCGGATGCTAAGTGCGTGGGATTTTGGGGTGGAGACATGACTGGTTAAGTCTTTTGCAACACACTGCACTTGTGACTCGTGTTACAGCGTCTTTTATTTCCTTTATATTGGATAACAGCAACTTATTAAAAGGCAATGATGAAGTGTGATCTTGGCCTTTTAAGAAAGTCAATAACTGAGAAAGCTTGGCCCCATAACTGAAACTGCCCGTGATGTTGGTGAATTGCAGCAACTGTCATTGCATTGAAGTTTCTGTTTTGCCATTTATGCCATTACTGATGTACTTTTCGTTGCTAACTAAATTATTGTCAGTTTGGAGGATCCTCTACTTTAATTTCACTGCAGTAAGGATTTCAAAGGCCTGCCTCAAAATTGGAAACACAGCTGCTTTTCTTTTCATGCTCTCTTCATTACTCTTTTTTTTTGTGTGTGTGTGTGTGTGTGTGTGTGTGTGTGTGTGTGTGTGTGTTATGTACTCTGTGTCAACACTGTGTTTAAACGTAACTATGGGCACCACCAAACACTGCATTGCAAAAAGCCTAAATCTGAATTAAAGGAATGCTTCACCCAAAAAATGACCATTTTAGATCAATTACTAACCTTGAATTCATCACGGAAACTTGTTTTTTCTTGCATGCCCCCACCGTGAACAGAGAATCCAAAAAAGGCAAACATTTTTTTGAGAATCGCAGTAAACAGGGTCCACATTTAACAACGGCAAAACAATATCAAAACTCTCACAACTTTTGCAGTGAAATCAAAGTCTCATTTATCCAGTCGTTTGCTCAGTGCTTCCCAAACATGCATTTTTGCGAAAAAGTTACAATGTAAAACACATCAGTACAAACAGTCACACGCTCTACAGTTTTGCTGTTGTTAAATGTGGACACTAACTTCAATTCATGAAGAATATTTGGCTTTTTGGAGTCTCCGTTAACAATGGAGGCATGCGAGAAGAATTTTTCTTCACTTTAAATGTAAAAAAAAAAAAAAATTTATATACAAATGGTCAGTTTGCAGTTGAAGAATTTCTTTATAAAAAGTACAGTATAGAATGAGGCTTTACTCTATAATGCGTTTCACACTACAGACAGTATGGCTGCATTCACTAACCAACTGACTCAGGAACATTCTGAATAGATTATCATTTGTTGCCACACCCATCGTACCAAGAGAGGCACGCACACGAGTATATTCTTATTCTTCAGTTTGCAAACACGCCCCCGCACAAAGCTTTTGTGACTGTGGCAACAGGGCAGTGTTTAGGTGTGTTTGGGTCCTGTTCTACCGACATGGTTCCAGGTGGAGCATGTGTGCTCTGTAATCTCTCGCCCATTGTCCTCATGACAAAATTAAGCCCTGGCACGGGGAACAACTATGTAGCGAAACAAAGTTGCCTGGTTAATGATCTACATTGGCTGTCTTACATAAGCTACAGCTTGAGCTGAGAGTTTGTTGGAATGGAGAGTTCGAGAAAGAGTGCGAGAGACACGGGATAAGTCAGATATTACAGAAGAGGACGTTAGGTCCTCTTGGACATGCGTGCCAATTGGGGTGTGGTGACTTGTGCTTGCGTTTGCATGTTCTGTATTTTTGAGGTGGAGGGAGCGGGCTCATCATGGCCCCTGGAGTACACCACATCTCTGCTCATCCCCCTCCCCACAAGCAGCAGCAGCAGCAGCAGCAGTACATCATTAGGAACAATATCCTCAACTCTCTTTCTCAATCAGAACATTTCATGTCATGCAATGAGACATTTTGGCAGCTGCCACCTTGACCCTGTGCTTTCCCGCCCTCAGGGTGTGATGGCGTAAGTCTCTGTCAAACTTATGAAAAGGCTGGCACAAACACATTATTCAGTATATAGACATTCATTCACTATGTTCTACTGCAGAAAGTACTATTTAACATGTTGTACTCAGCAGTGCTTTTTGTTTCAGCTCTCTTCAAGGCTCTTCACATTGAACACAGAAGATTCGTATCAGTGCTGCAATGTGATGATTGTCAATATTTCTTACAGGGCATTGAAATATATTTTTAGAAGAACTGCATCAATGTCCTGCAAAATGAATGAAATTAAATTCCTCAATAAAGAGTCCCTGTAGTGCAAGTTGTGCAGATTTACTCTTCCAGTTTCTCTCATTTTTAATCTGGAGGCACTGAATACTAACTTTTCACATTACACCGAAATAGTGGCAAATAGCTGATGCATACAGAGCTGAATTGTAGAACGTTCTGCAACATAAAAGCCAAAATACAAGGGGCACCTGCACAACACGTCATGTAGGCAGAGTGGAGTGGGTTTTTTTACCTGCTACACAGACTCTACCTTTGATATGTGTGGTTGCTGCCAGCTTCTCTGTGTGTGTATTGAGTTCTATTGAGTTAGCTGCATAGGATTTGGAAGCATGGGCATGAGTTTTACAGACTGACAGTAAACGCATTGATTGGATTGTTAAGGCGATTGTCATTCTGCATCATCAGGGCAACATAAGGACCCACATCCAGAAATCAAAATGTGGTGACTGACGGCAGGTCATGATGCATTTTAATATTTCTTACATGTATAGAAAGAAGTAACTGCGCATCAGCTGCGTGCTCTGAAACTTACATAAATAGTCTGGTGGGAGTTATTGTGGGATTGCTGTGTCACACACTTTTTAATAGACTCAATGATCTGCCAAAGTACACGGAGTAGGATATAAGCACAACAGGCTGCAGTCTGAACTCCTTTTGACTGACTGACTGATCAGGGGAAGTCCCCACACTCACATACTCCCAGGCGTATGTGTTACCACGATTTTCAATTTATGTACACAAATATATGTATCACTTCCACAGATTACTTCCTGAAAATGATCAGCAGATGGATTTATTAGTTTTGCTTTGGCTAGCTTTAGCTACTACTGTCAGTCTATCCACCCGAATCCACTTGCAAGTGGTTGTTTGGTCCACATCAGGGTTCAGTTGATAGTGTCCACACCAGCCAAACTGTTTAAGCCTGGCAAATGCACCAGGGTTTGTTTTAACGGAATCAAACAGGTTACTTGTGAAAGCTCTAAGCTAGCCTTGATCACCATGTGAAGAACCAGGCTTCCTCAAAATGTCCTACCTGAATTGCAGCCGCTGCCTTGTACTTATTGTGTGTCCAGCATGTGTACAGGGGCACTCAAAGCCGCTCGCCTAGAAGCTGGACATGTCCTTGCACAACAACCCTGCTGTCAGTCAAGCTGCCCCATTACGTTGGGCATGACATTTAAAGTTGGGCGAAGAAGGCGGACAAAGTGCCCTTACCTCCTCCGTACTAGCCCTGCAGTGGAGCCCCTGTGTAGCGTTTGCGGATGAGTGTGTTTGTGTGTGTTGTGACTTTGGCCAGACTTGGTCTGGCATAAGGACAGCTGTCACATCTCCAACCTGTCACATGCGACACAGAGGAGATGCCAGAGGCCGGGGCATCAGGAGACACAAGGACGGACACAAGGAAAAGTGTCTGTGCGCTTGTGTGTATGTGTGCGTTCGAGCACCCATGTGTCTGAAAGAGTAAGGAGGATGGAAGACGCGGGGTGGTGGCCACGTGAAAGGGTTTGACTCGGAGGCACCCTCTAACCTTGATGTCCACACGGGCACGGACGCGCATGCACAGTCTTCACCCGCTTTCTTAAATCTAGTCCTTGAGCAGTTGAGTCACATCCCCCAGGGGCCTGTAGTAAATACTGCTTTAACGTCCAACCACTACCACCCCTCCAGGACCCCCTGCTCGTCTCACAGTCCTCTGACCCAGGCCATTTCAGTGCTCATTACTTACCAATGAAGAAGTCTCTTCATTAAGGTCCTGCCTGTGGCCTGTGGAGCAAAAGCTTTTTTTAATGTTCCTTCTCTACAAACTCTTTACATAAGCAAGCAGCAGTTGCCCTCAAGTGTATTTGGTTAAAGTGTGTGTATGTGTGCACAAGAACATTAATAGCCATTTGGGGGCTTTTATTTCATGACTGAAGGAAGAGCCCTTCTGTTTCAATTTAAGTAATGGTTTCAAGGCAGGCAGGTTAAAAGGTCAACTTTTGTTCTCATTAGGCTATCCTCTCACAACTTCATGTATAGATTAGCAAAGTTTTGGAAGAAGAAAGTCATGAGAGAGTTTGTAAATGCCTCTAAATTACAGTACCACCAAACTGCAAGGACACCCGTCAGCACACAGTGTATTCCATAAACAAACCCAGCTGTCAAGTAAATCATTTGTATTGCCCCTCTACACTTTAATTTACTTTAAACATGCCACTTAAGAAGCATGAAAAGATTTTTTTCTCCAGAAAATGGCATCATGAGCTTTGTGCAGTGCAAGAGCTTCAAAGACAAACATCTTTGTTTCCCTTCAGTAGTCATGAAAAAGCTAAAATATTTTTTTTTAAAAAGCTGCATTGTGTTGTATAATTGCAGGTCACAAATGAGTTAGGCTAACTCCAGGAAAAGCTTGGCTCTCTATTTCTCTCAGATTCTATGTTTCATCAAAGTTATCCCACTGACTCAAGTTTTTTTCTCCAAGTGTAAATACCCATGATTGTAATGACTTAAGGTGTTGGTCAGTCCATTGTTTTGGTCCAGACCTGAAAGTCTGTTCAGACATTCAGAGTCCACAGAGGAAGAAACCTTGGACATCCCTTGACTTCTCTTCTAGTGTCACCATCTGGTTGACATTTGTGGTTTTCAATGTAATGCCAAAACAGCTACAGGATAGTTTACCATGAATGTTTTACACAAATTCAGCAACCCCCCACGATGGTCTAGTAACACCTTTGGTGATGCTGCATCATTTTAATTTGACATTTAGTATTGTCTGTATTGGTTTATGTTGTTATACCTGAAACACTCATTCCCATCAGCTGTACTTTGTGTTCAGTGCTAATTAGCAAATCTTAGCATGCTGACATGCAAAACTGTACTCTTTATAAAAATGGACAATGCGTCTCCACTTCCTCCCACTGTCCAAAAACAAATCCAAAATATCCCGGATATTGCCGCTGTCATCTTGCACTGGTGAGGTCATGTGGAGCCAGAATCTGCACAGTAGTGATCACCACAGTATTGAGTTCCCACCCATACACCAGTCTGATCAATCGCAAGCAGCGCAGTTGATTGCAAGCACACCGATTGGCACACAGCTGTGAATCATGTCGTCGAACCCACTTTTTATAGCATCAAATAACTAAATAAAGCAAAAAAATATATATATATGATAGCATTGGGCTCAGAGCATGGCTTTGTAGCTGTGTTGTGTCTATAAGTACAGCCTCACAGTCATTAGTGTAGCTGTAGACTCTTGCGCTTGTTTAGATTTTATTTTAATTTTACACTCATAAACTGAAGAGGTGAAATTACTATTAAAGTTTTATATGAAAGTGATGCTTTGAAATGATCACGTTTGATGTTTTGTTATATATAACTAAACAAGGCCAAAACAAAATTGTATCTCCATAGCTTCAGTTCCTTTGCACAGCAAATTAATTTAGAATGGCAATAGCTAAAAGTTAAAGGGTCTGCCGTTAGTTTTTGTTTGTTTGTTTCACTGATGCAATATGACTTGTGACAGCTCTTCGCTGTCTGCTTGGACGAGATGAGTCTGAATCATTCCACAAAAAGGCCCTCCCTTCAACAGCGCCCTTAGTCCGACCGAATCGAGGGATGGTCCGCTGCAGCCCGTACGGAGCTGCCCTATGTTCTTCTTCTGGCCCTCTCACCTTCCTGTTGGTTCTCATCTGTCTGTTTACTCTCTCCCAGTCCAAAAGAAGCATCCATTAAATCACCTTTAAAGATGAGAACGGGACTTGACAGCTACAAACTGGAGCAAAACAATATTTTCCCAAACCCCACGCCCACCCCGGCCCCACATCTCCGTGCCTGTTCCTATCTGTCCCATATCGTCAGAGGCAGAAGCCGCGAGCGCTGCTGTGAGACAGAGAGCAGTTCTTGTTTACTGATGCACACTATATTGATGTGAGCTGATTCCATCAGGCAACACTTTTGGATGCCACACACCCCGCTGTCTTTCATTGCCTCCCTTCTACTCTTTATGTTTTACCCCCTAATGTATCTGCCACGACAAGGCAGACTGCATGATCGTCAGCAGAGCAGCAGCCATTGTTGTGACTTTGATATTTGCATGTGCCACAGCATAAATGTGCCGTGGATTCAGGAGCTGTTCATTAATAACCCTTACATTTGTATTCTATGTCACATTGGTGTTACATTGATTTTAATGCTTTTGATTTTTTTCTCTTATTGAACACAGTGGTCAAAATCATTAGATCAAATGCAGAAAAATTAATTTCACTTCACTTGAAAAGAAAATGTTCAGTGAAGGAATTTCCTTATCCACCCACTCAGCCGTGTTTTTCTCAAACCAATGCTCAGTTTGGTTGTGTGATCAGCAAAGTGTGAGTAATTAGTTAATAATTCTTATCACGTTTGAGGCTGCCCTGCTGCAAACTGGTTGCGCTGCGCCTCTGTCCGTCATGTATGGTGGTTAGATTCCCTCTCACCACGGCGGGCAGCGATTATAACAAATGGATGAGTTCAAACCATCTGTAAGACATTTGATTAACGCTGCCGAGCCTCTGTCGGCAGAGGGAGAGACCAGAATGGTACTTGATGTGGAATTGCACTAATGACAGTGCCTGAGAAGGAGCCATGCTCTAGGAAAAACATCACAGAATGAGAAATTAGAACCTTGGAGAGACAGACGAGGTTTGTATAGCGAGCAGCTCCGGGTAGCCTCTGCATCCATCTCACACATGATTTGATTGGTGCTCCCAGTCATCAGCTCTGCCTCATAGTGCAGCTGTTGAAGCTAATGTGGCATGAAGCAAAACAGATGTTTCTTCTGGTGTCTCTCCTCTTCTCCTCTCCATCTCCTTCAACATTTTTGGACTTGCACACTTGTTGTGCCCACATAGAACTGTATAATCCCTAGGGGTGTCAATCACTAACTTATCACGACATAATATTATATAGATTCTTTGGACAATTTCAATAACTCAGATTGATTCTCCAACTGCTAAAGCAAAACAAAAAAGTTATGGGACATAGGTACCTTATTTTATGGGTAAGTGACGACCTGGAAACTTGGAACCAAATCCAGAACCTAAAGGCATTAGTATGCTTCAAACAATGTGCTCCCCAGAGTCCTCTCCCCACACCAGTCATGGAAATTTGGGGGCTACATCTAACAAAATTTGCACCTTTTAAAAGTTGACAATTATGCCCATTTCACACAGTCGCCAGCCAGATGTAACAAGCTGAAAAGGTAGGCAGGAATTAATCTTCTCTCAAGTGCTCTCTTTGTGTATACAAACAAGTGGCAACAAGTATGAATGCCTGTAAGGACATTCTGTCCAAAAGTGTGCACCATTAATCTCCATTTGAACCATGACTCCATCTTTCCCTTCTCTGTGATCGCAGATGGGGTTTTTTGCCCTGCCTTCAAGTGTGGCTTCTTGGAACACTAACACTTTTGCCTTTACTGGTAACCCACATCAAAATCGAGATGTGGGTGCGGCACTACTGAAGCAATCTGTTTGTTCAATCTGCATCGACTCCAGCAGAGCTATCTATCAGCTTCAGATCTCAGGCGACAGCAGCTCAACTGTCTTCAACATGTTGATATCAAAAACTGTCTGAACAAAGATAATTTTAATTTAGGCTCCACAGGAAGAAATCAGCATTGTTTTATTTATCGATTCACTGATTGATTCCCCCCAACGTAGTGGGTGGAGGGAATCTGCCTATAGGGAAAAAGCAAGCTCATAGGGAGCCTTTATCAATTAGTGTAGAAGGTTAATAAGTTCATAACATTTAAACAGCAGGAGATTTAGGTAATTTAAATAGCTGTCTGTTGAAATTAATTAAAGAAAAAAGACTTGCAGTAGAAAAACTATGCTTCGGGTCCTGTGGTCTCAGAGTCAGTGTGAATTGATACATTTAATAAAACAGAAGTTTATCTATGTGGGTTGACATTTAAAGGAGCTGTATGTGACATTCAAAGCATATCTATGATTCGGAATCTTGAGGCAGGATTGTCTGCACATGGCTCTCAACATGGAGGTGACTGAGCTGGCAGCTAGCAGCTAAGCGTGCTAACTCCATAAGCAGCTGTAATAGTATCAACAGTGCTGACAGAGCCAACAGTGTTAACAAGGGGTGGACCTGGAGGGTGGGTACTATATTTCAATGGTGCTGCCTTCCAGCTGTTAGCAATACCACTGTATGAGCCCAGTGCAAAGTGGCAGCAATGAGCTCACCAAAAGGATACACACAAACCCCAACGTACATACACGGCCTGACCGGCTTACCACAACAAACTGCAGAGAAGCTTGAATTACAACACTCACAGGGGGAGTGTGACCTTATTCTCTACTCAAGACGAAATCACTCTGCCTTGTCTTTATATAGCAAATAGACGTTTGCTACTACATTAATTCTCTGAATGTTGATATCCTACAAACTAGTTCATTTCATGCATGCCCTAGCCTTAACTCTAAAAAACTAAAGTGTGGACTTCCCACCTGTGGCTATGAAAATGAGTCCCAGCTTTATCCCTATGGAGAGCGTTTTCACTGTCTAACATTACAAACCTGGCTTTGTCTCTCTCAGGACACAGCGCTGGACCCTGGAGAGGACGTGGCCCTTCTCTCTGTGAGCTTCGAGGATGCTGAGGCCACTCAAGTGTTCCCTAAACTCTACCTTTCCCCCAGCATTGAACAGTAAGCAGAATAATAAATAAGTTTGCTTTTGTTTCTTTATCTTTATGCTTTGATGGAGATGGTAATTTGTGTATGCAATCTGTGACACCACAATGACAGGACAGCAAAGGGCCCGAGCAACATCGAGGTTAAACTGAGATTACCAACCTTTTTCTCCATTAAGAGTAAATGTCGTGGACTCATAGGCTGTTTTACCATTGCCATCTATATGCTTTTGTGACGATGATGTGTACTGTGCCTCATTGTCCATGAAAACATTGTGCGTTATCCAGTTGCATTTTTGAGAAGTACTGCCAGAAATTTAGGATTTATTGCCCTTAGATCAGACTCATTCCTGCAGTATGAGGCAAGACTGAAAAAGTCTCCAAGTTTGTTGCAGTAACTCCCTAATAAAGACGGGCTACCTTTAGTATCAATGGGAGGGGCAGGGAGGGTCAGCCAAAGGTGATGTGGGCCCACTCATTGTGCTCCTGATTTCGAGGATGCAAGATGTAGTTGACGGATTAGTGCGAGTGTGCTGTGAATCTAGCGACATATTATGTCATTGTGAATAATCCCACATCCCAGTGTCTGGACTCATCAGTCGGTTCCTCAAAAACAACAAGGGAAGAACAAAAAAACGAGATGGATGACACACAGCGTCTGAGCTAGGGATGACTGGATGTCTGCAGACATCTGGGGTGTTAACAGTACAGAGACTGTGCGTGCGTGTATGTGTATGTGTGTGTGTGTGTGTGTGTGTGTGTACATGCAGGCTTGTGTGGAATGTTTTCTGTGAGTCTGTGGGCACCGTGTGAGTGGGTACTTCGGCAGTGTGCGTTTTCTCTTTGTTCAAATCCATTGTTTGTCTTGCTAGATTTAGTGTGTATGTATGTGTGCATTTGTCAGTTTACATTTGGGTGTGTGTGTCTGTGTGTGCAGATGAGTGTGTGTTGGATGCGCGCATGCTTGTGGGTTTTTATATCCCAGATGTGTCTGTTTTCATGCGTTTGTGTGCGTGCACCAGTATTTGAATAGGCTTTGCTCTCAACACAAAGTCTTTGTAGGTGTGGATGTAGATAAGGGTGTGTGTGTGTGTGTGTGTGTGTGCACGTGCGTGTGTCTGTGTGTGAGAGAGAGAGAGAGAGCCAGGTATGGGCCCACTCTGACCTCAGGGCCCCACGGTCTGGGCTTTCGTGCTCGGAATAATCTCAGGCTGATGTTTATTTACAAGCACACGCCCCGTCGCACCAGGTTAAGAGACCTCTGCTCCCCCTCCACCACCACCCCCACCACTCTTTCTCTCTCTTTCCTTCTCTCCCTCTCTCATCCCCCTGTCTCACCATGTTCCTATTTCATCCCCATCGTCCATGCTCCTCTGTGGCTCCTCTGTTTTGTCCTCCTCTCCAGTTGTTTGTATTTTTGTAATAATCAAACCCTTCCTCCCCTCTTCTGTCTCCTGTCATTTTCATGCCATTTTTTGCACATTATCTGCCTCTCATTTACTGTGTGTATCCACTTATCTCTCGCTCTCCAGTATAATCGCCGAAGCAGATACATGCACACACGCTCCTCCTCTCCAATATGTAAAAAATGAACCCTGACAAGACCTTATCCCCACGCAGCAACTGCAACAAAATACCCTAATTACACCACACAAAACAAAGGTCACCTGCTTGTCCTACATAATCCTGTTTTTTTCCTGTGCTGTGCATGTGGAAAGGCATATCTAAGCAATATGAGAGATACTGCTATATCCCCTTTACAAGACACAATTCTACTAATCGTGATGTAGCACAACCTCCAGCATGTGTCTTTAGATATGTTAACTACAGTATTAAGTGCACAATGAACCAAGCTTTAGCTTCAACGTGTTACACATATTTATGCTCCCTGTAGCTCACATGTGTTGAGCATTCTTGGTCCTATAAAATGGCCATGTTTTAACAAAGGATGTGCTGTTTTAATGGATAGGGCTAGGTATTGTTTTCCTTGATACTGTTGCTTAAATTTGTTTTAATTGCAAGGGCAAATTTAAACTTCAAATTAAAAAATGTTATACTTTAAATTATATTTAATTATGTAAATATGAGGAAATACCAAAAACTATTAACAAATTCACACAATAAATAAAACCTAACCCAACTACAATGATTTAACACTAATAACAGTTACAGTATTATAACAGCAAAATACATTGAGTTGTGATCCATAATTGTCTCTGTAACTCAGAGGAGACTCAGCAGCCAAACATTTTTCTATTATCTGTTCAGGAGCAGCTGAGATTGTCACTACAATGAGAATAGCTGGTTCACCTTAAGCAAGCCTGGTCAGGTTTCAGTGTGAGGCTAACTTAGCTTGCTAACCTTGGGGCTAACCTTCTTCGCTTTTTATTCAGTAGACAGCATGCAAGAGCTTGCAGGAGCTTGGCTTGGGTCTTGAAGAGTTGTTTCTTTACTGACAAACAGCCTGAACCTGTATTTTATGCTTAACTACATACTCCCACTGTCAGGTTTTTCCATCACACGTGCGCTCTATCTCCCTCAGCTACAGACTCGCTGCACACACGACTTTGCTGAAATGAGGCACCAAAATCTGCGTTGTGATTCAGGCCAGTAGGTACTGGGTGCCAAGCTGACTCGATTGCAAGAAAAAAATGTTGCCATTGAATGTTTCTGCAAACCACTGATACGTTACATTCTATGTCATGATGAGGCAAATACGATGAAATTTTGTGTCAATAACACTGCGGTTAACATGTGGTTATGTTTAAGCACAACTACTTGGTTACGATTAGGAATGTTTGGGCTTAACAAAACAGTTATAGTAGCACAATCGCAGCTGGAGAAGCCGTCAGAAAAAAAAACATTTTCGCGGCACTGTTGCCACTGAAAAAACAATGAGTTGTCACTAAAATCACCCACGTTTGATGGGTAAAAAGCCGCTAGAAACACAGCAATGAATCTATACGATTTTGTTGTTTGTTTGTCTCGACAATGGTCTGCAGTGGTCTGCCATTAGCAGCCATCTTGCCAAGGTGTCATGCCTCCACCTCCTCATGACAGTCAGCTCATATACTACCTCTCTTTAGAAATGTTGATATAATATGGAGAAAACATTCGTATGGAAAATATTTGTGGTTTGCACAAATGTACAATGCCAACATTTTCTTCAGGCAACTGGACTGGAAAATCCACTTGGTTAAAGAGCCTTTCACCAGGAGCATTGTTATGGTGTTGAAACTGCAGACTACCTCAGGCTCTAGATATGTGTATGCATTACATATGTCTGCATGTTTTATGATGGAGCTGTGTGTATGTTTGTGAAGGAGACTGACCTTAACACGGTTCCAGACCAGACTGATGCTGCTGCAGTGGTGTTAGAGGCTCTCTCCTCCTCCGCCAGTTGCATGAGGAGAACAGACAGAAGGAGGCTAAAGGCAGTAGAGTGGAGAGCAGGAAGTGGGGAAGCTACGGCGCTGGGGATGGAGAGGGTTGGTTGCTGGCGGAGCGGCGGGGGGTTAGATGAAGGAGGAAAGGCTATAAAACAAACCCTCCACATCTAAACCCTCTAAGAAACATCTCAAAATGCAGAGGCTTAACAGTGCTGCACTGAGCCAAGCTCTCATTTACCACCTCTCTTCTCCTGCTTAATGTTGCCTCTTTGTCTTGATACATTTGCACATATGCATATCAAGGCCGTGTATGAATATGCTCCGCTACATGCCTTTGTGCACCTTTTTGTCAGCTGTGTGGGAGTGTGTTAATTCATGACCCAGGGCGAAAATGTATGTCTCCTTCACCGTTGTTTGAAGACAAACGATTGCATGTGTGCGCGAGTTCGTGCATGAGTGCATTTGTATTGCATTCATCGTGGATGCTACTTAATTTAGCATGCAGATGTGTGCGAGCCAGCCTTTTGCTGTACGTGTGTTCGTGCAGATCTGTTACCCTGTTAGTTTTCCTCCGTGTCCTTACTGACCCTTGTTAGTCTTTGGTCTTGTGTAGCTGCCCATTGTCTCTGCTTTGGATCCAGTGAAGAGGAAAACTCATTTGTTGCAGTCTTCCTGCACATTCTTTGTTTTTCTAGCAAGCTTTTGATAGACAGCGACATTCAGTAGCTTCAGCATTAACCCGGGCTACCACAAATGTTCGCAATATCATATAATGCCAAAATCAAATTCACATCAAAACAGTTTCGGAAATTGTTTAAATCAGTTCTCATTTTATGAAACAGTGAATGTAGCAGCTGTGGACAGCCACAGAAATTGGCTCAGTTTGAGCTTTGGCACCACTGGATTTCAGTGTTGATACAGGCTGTCATATTAACTACATCTATTCAGTGTCAAAATGTTCTGAGGTTCTTTATGTCTGCAATCTTTCTGTCATTCTACATTTAAAAAAATCCCTACAATTTTCTTCAGTTTTTTTTGTCTTAGCAGTCATCCTCCATCTGTCCACACATCTCTTTTTCCCCCCACATTGCTCCTTTAGTCACTATACTGTCGATGTGCAGTTTCTTTTAATTCACATTTTCCAGTTTTTAACTAACCATCCTTCCCTTTGAAATCCTTAAAGTCTAGTTCAGACCAAAGATTTGGGACAAGATGAAACTCTTTTAGAATGTTGAATTGAAAATGTTTACCTTTGTGAACTGGCTCGTCTAAGCTTAAGGCTGGTTTTAGAACATATGGCACATCACCCGTTTTAACAGCCAATCAGCTTGTAATGCAGTCAGCTGGTCAGGTCAGTTCCAACCTGTCAGTAGTCAGCGTGTTGCTTGTAGTGGCATTCTCTAACAGGAGCCCTTCGTCCCTGCCGAGCCCATGTCCATCTCATTTACATCCCCACTGCTACTGACATATGTCTGTCTCAGTCCTCACAGTGTCGGTGTTGGACGGTGAGTTGCTGCTGCTTCTGACTGCCGAGTGCGCATGTCCCATATAGACACACTCATACAGTATTCAGTGGTTACTTGTACCTGAACAGCTGGAAGTTTGAATGTGTGTACAGAGTTGTTGCTATGGAGACCATAAACCATCTCGTCTAGGCGCACTGGTGTAAACTGGCAGGTTTTCAGAATGTTGTGGACTGGCCCATTGCAAGTCATTGCAAGTTTCAACTCATCTTGTCATGAATCTTTAGTCTGAACTGGTCCTAACATTTCTGTCCCAATTGGTTTGATGACACAAATGGTCGATGTGCAGATCAATACAATGTCAAACACTTGTTGAACAGCTATTGTGTCAGAAATGCAACAGAAGCCACTGTAAATGTTTGTAGTGCAGCCAGACAAAAGCTTCCATTTTAATTACGTACAAGCCAAGTGACAACTGAAGTTTCTTTCACATTATATGCATGTAACCATGACCAGAAGGACATTATTAGGCTTTAAGTCCAATTTTTTGTTTGTTTGGTTGGTTTGCTATTGGACATCTATAAAAGATGTGTTGTATTAAACATTTGGACATAGCCTTCAGGACTAAAAAGTGAAGCTAACGCAGAAATGCTTTAAACCTGCATGTGGTCTAAAAGCCAGCTGGTAGCAGCTCTACTGTTGGCAAAAACAAGTCTGATTGTATAGAAGGCTATAAAAATATGACCCTACTTCTCACTTGATTTATTACCTCGATGAACATTTTCCTGATTAATTAATTAATGGTCTCAATTCCTAGTTTGAGCCTATTTCAATTGACCATGAGGTTCATTGTGTAAATTATGGTTCCATGTAGAGTAAAGTAGATGATAAAGCAGGATATGGTTTTAAGAGTGGCTACCTTGTGAGTGACAATTTGCTACCAGAAAGACCAGGATAGAGGAAGGGGTAGCAATGTGTCATTGGCAATGTTCCAGTCAGAACCACCCATCGCTCCTCCACAGCTCCACCTTCTCTTCCAAATATGGTCACATCTGGCTCCAAAAAACCAAGGTGGCGACGGCAGAAATGCACAGCTCAACGGTTTAAAACGGTAGTGCACAAACCAATGGTGACGCCACAGTGGATACGTACACTTCTTTTCAATGGTATTGGGCTCTGAGCAACGCCAAAATGCAGATGACGTAGCCTTAATGCTGCGCCTGAGCTATTTGGACGAACATGAAAGACTGAAGCTGCTGCTTTTGCTTCACTCCATGTGTAGATATTGTGTCAACAATTATGTGCTGATATTAAGAGAAAGATACAGAAAATGTTGTATTGTTTTGTAGATGTATTATTTGATGAAGCACCACTGTCAGCACCAACCACAGTGACAAACACATTATGTTTCCTTGTTTAAATCAGATTGGATTTTGACACCACTGGATTTCATTGTTGGTACAGGTTGTCATATCAACTCCATCTGTTCATTGTCAAAATGTCCTGGGGGTTCTTTCTGTCTGCAGTTTCTCAATGTACCTGTCTTTCCGTCACTGTATCATTTTGTCCATGGTTCAGTTTTTTGTCCATCGTTCTGTTGTTGTTGTTTTTGTTTTTTAACTTCACGTATTCCAATTTTTAACTCTTGTCTCCTCGGTAATATCTCTACAAACCCCCCCCCCCACCCCTCCGCTTCCCTCCCGTTTTTCACGTCTGCCGCCTGTCTTTTTTCTCTCCATCTTTCTCCATTTTTCTATCACTCCCTCTCCTCTGCTGATCCCTCTGGCTGATCCTCAAAGGGAACCGAGAGAGTGAGTGGGACTTAAAAGAGAGAGAAGAGCTGTGCTCTACCCAGCAAGGTCGTCCCTCGCTCGACTGAAACGCAGCGAGGAAAAAAAAAAAACAACACACGGGAGAAGAGAGCTTTTCCCTCACTCTCCTTTTCTCTTTCCTCCACCTCTCTACTCTTCTCTTTCATCACTCCTGAGTTGTTTGATATCTCACTTTTACTCTCCTTCAGCAGGGGCTCGGATCTAACAGCTCTGAACGCAAACTCGTAAGCCCCCTGAGCTACAGTGTTATACCTCTATTCCTATTCCCTCTTCCTCTCTCTTTCTTGCTCTCTCTGTTACTTTTTCTTCCCTTGTCTTCAAACAGACCATCAATGTAATATTTTTTGCCTTACGGAACGGCAAGGGGGAAAAAAAAGATGTCGAAATACCCCGACAGACACCCACATTTTTACCAATAATGTACAGTGTACGTAGACTGTTGCATCGGCTCCTTCCTTTGATGGGACTGTACCTCCATGTTTGCTTCTTTACCTGCAGAAATGATCGATGGTGAGAAGTCAAATCACTGCTTTTCTGTGGCTTACAGATTCACCTGCTTAAGATTCAGTGTTCATTTGTTATATAATTTTTTACGGGCCACCTAGAAGAAGATATATTGTGAAAGGCATGGTGTTACGCTGTGTAGCTCCTATGATTTCCCCTCCCTCCCCATTTAAACTAGCTGTTAAGTGTTAAATAGATGTAGACATTTAGAGAATGTAAAAAATGTCAGCTTTGGAGGCGGCAGAAATTGTTGTCAAGCCAAATTATTTCTTTAAGCACTAGTGTTGCAGTGGAGGTTGTGCTGTGATCAGCCCCCCAAAAAATAATGCATTCTAGTATAGCTGTGAAACAGAATAGTTATGAGAAAGGTCAGTAGTAGGGTCACTAGTATCAAGTGGGTTGGGAGCATTTTAGCTTGGATTTATGAACCAAACAGACAAGTTCAATTAAAGATATGAATAGCTATCGGATTGGGCCAAGAATTTCAGAGGATGCAGATGAAACGTATTCATCCCTGTGGGATTTTTTAACATCAGTCTCACACAACACATCAGACTATCTCTGCAGAGCTAACATAGATGAGAGTTTTCTCCTGTGGCTTTAGGCATTGCTGTTTTTACTTCATTTTTCACCATTTCTCTGAGCTGTAACTGATAGTACAGGGAAGCAGCATTAAGCGGTTATTTACACATCCTGCAGATACAGTACTAAGCATCACCATCATTCACGTGGAGTCATGTATGTGTCTACCTGACGAATGTACGACCTGTATTCACTCTACTTTTAGCTCTGTTTTGCTGTCTAACACCTCCTGGGAAATATCTAGCTCTTAAGCTTCTAAATGCTCCACTGTGCTGATCAGTTATAGTTACTATGTCTGTATACAGTGATTTTTTTCAAAAGCTTTGAAGGACTGGCCTCTATAGCCAAAACGAACACCAATGGGGCCATTGACACTTAAACAATAAAATGATGCATCAGAAAACTAAAACAATGAACTTTGTAGAGTAAAGAGGAACTGCACAGTGAGGATATCCTTCTCTGTAGGTTTGTCACTACTGGTGACCCCTTTTACATACAAGTAGTCATGTGATCCATTTTTAATATACAAATATTGATTATAGATGCTCTAAAGAACAACTGCACTAATGAGTATTTACATTTTGTGGTTGGGGCCATTGAATGTTTGGAATTTTTGGCTTTAAAGAATAACTTGGATCAGCAATCAACCATCAAAATAGAGGCAAATTGTTTTTCCGCCACATTCCTGATCCAGGTCCTTTAGTATTGGGTATAGTAAGGCCGATCTAATATTTCTGTGGACCCAAATGTTGAAAATGTGTTTCAATACTTAGTCGATAAACTGAACTGGAGAATGTGACATGTAATTGAAATGAAGCAATCAGCAAGAGACAAGATGTATCATTCATTCTGGGTTGTTGGTCTACTCTGATTTGTACAGTGGTGTTGCAGAGTGAACGTGTTTCTCTTTTCTCATAATCAGACTTTGGCTTACCACAGACACTGGCTTTCACAGAGCACATAGACCCCAAAACAGACTTTTTGTTTTGGGCTGGCATCAACTTAGGTTTGTCATTTTAACCACTGAATTCGACAGTCTCAGCTTGCTAAAAATGAGAACTTGCTGGCTGAATGTTTCATACAGTAGGGCATTCATGGCCACTACATTTTAGTCATTGACTACTCCCGAAAAATTGTCAAGAAGTTGATTAATCGCAGCAGATATATCTTTGATATGCTTATTTGACTGCAGTAGCAACACAACTGCTTTCAGCAGAGATAGCATAACTTAATACCTTAAATTCTTTTTATTTAACATGACTTAGCAAAGAAAATGATTGAAGTTATTTACACGTTCAGTCTTTGGAAGGTTGTCTTAACTTAAAACTTTGACTTGCCGTCAACTACCCACAGTGCCCCTGGCTGCATAGATGCTGAAGATGCATTGCCACTGCTTTATTGTTGCTATTGTTTTTTATTGTGCTAAATCCACACATAAATTAGTAGTCTACAATAATGCTTAAGGTTGACCAGTGGTTTTCATAGTCGACTATTCTGTGAAACCCTTAGATCTTTGCTAATGAGAAAGAGAGAGAAGAGAGAACTGATTTGCTACCATTGGAGTTTAGCAAATTTTGCCAACCCGGGTGTCAGAACAGAGTCAGTCACTGGTGCAATCAGATAATTTTTCACATTCACACACTCTATTTTTCACTCTAATATGCAGTGAAATGCTGGCAGCGTAAAGCCTGGCTGTCATTAAGGAGAGCAGCACTACAACACCAGCAGGCTGAGGTGGATAGAACAGCAGAGTAGAGTAAAGAAAGGATCAGATTTGCATCAGCTTTATTTTTAGTGGACATCAGTCCGTTATAGTTTGCCTGGATAAGCTCTGATGCTGACTCTTAGGGGTGGCTTGGGACATCTCTACTTCCTTTTTATTTTAAAACAAAAATCTTTTGTTCTTGTTGTTAGTGCTGCAGAAATAAAGTGCTAATTAGCATGGCTTGGTGAGTTCTTGTCTGTTAGGCCTAGTCCACACATGCAAGGGTATTTTTTAAAACATAGCTTTTTCTATGTGTTTGGCCTTTCGTCCACACACAAACTGCAGTTTAGGGCACTGAAAATGAATTAGATATATAGACTATAGAATAAAGATTGGCTGAATCCAAATGTCCAGCCTCTGGACTTGTAGACTGAGCCCTTGTGTACGTAGTGTGACTTATTTACTGCATCACGTAAAGTCTGCAAGGGCAGAGACTGCAAGCAGCTGATAGACAACCCTCAAGACCGTTGTACTCGTTGCCGTGGGAACGGAAAACAAAACTATAGCCGCTGTATATATATATATATATATATATAATATATATATATATATATATATGTATATATATATATATATATATATATATATATATATATTATATATGTATATATATATATATATATATATATATATATGTGTATGTATATATGTATGTATATATATATATATATATATATATATATATATATATATATATATATACAAGTTTATGAATAGTGCAAAAACTGAAACGTGTGTAAATAAGGACAGTAAACTGGGTATTACTGACATTAGAAGACCTTTTGCTGTTTTTCAGCCAGTTTTTAGCCTATTTCACTGCACAGCCTGATAGGCTGCAATAATAAAATGCAGTCCCTCTACAGCCTATACTTGTACATATATCTGTATCATAATGTGGTTTAATATTATATCTGGCCCACACAATTCAACGGTTTGACGTCATAATTAACGGCTGTATGTTTCAGTTGCGTGCTCGCAATCAGTGGTGTTATACGCAATCATACGGATAGGTGTGTGGGCAGGAACTCGATACCTTGGAGATCGCTACTGTGCAGACTCTGCTGGATTTACAATTATCAGCGCAAGATCGCAGCTTCTCTTTCCAGGATATTATGACTTCATTTACAGTGAGAGGAAGTGGATACGTATTGTCCATCTTTATGTAGAGTCTATGGTGGTGACCTGTGGACAGTGAAAAATTTGTCCATGGTTGTCACCCTGGTGAGGTAGAAGTGCCAAAGCGGTTTCTCTGGCTCAATCCTCCTGGATGAGAGGTGGTCCAGTCGTCAGTGTTGAAGTGTAGACAGGGAAAACTGAGTTTTTGGCTTTTTCTCAGGCTCGTGATTGGCCAACATCTAATACTTCTTCGCTGCCTGTCGGTTTGGCATGCTCTTAACAGCGCTCCAGTTGTGTTTTTGTGTTTTTATTTGGATGGAGGTTGGTTTTTTTTTAAACAGGGCTTGTGTGAACGTGATATTTTTTGAGATCAGAGCAATGACCCCGTTTTTAAAAATACCTGCGTGTGTGTAGACCAGGCCTAGCAGTGAACGATTGGAGTGATTAAAGAGATTGTGTCATTGCAGCTTGCATCAGTTTCAGAGAATTTTAATCCACAATTAATTTGATTCCAAAGCGATCATCAAAAACCAAACATTTGCAAAATCTTTTTTAACCTTTAACCTCTTTTTTTTTTTTTTTTAATGGTCTCCTCCGACCATTTTTGTTACCAGACTCATCGCTCTTTTCATTTTCACTTTTACTTCTCGTTTACCTGATTGTACTGTGCCCATGAGATGAGTTGGATACATCTCTCCTTCCCCCAGAAAACCTGCTGCATGGCATAAAAGAATCGAGTGGGCACCGTCTCTGCCCCCAAACCAGATTTAGGAGCCCAGAAAAATCAACACAGAGAGACAGTTTTAGGCTGCAGTGCACTAATGTTTGTGTATCTGCATTTGCCTGTAGGTGCCTGTGTGTGTGTATGTGTGCATGTGTGTGTGTATGTGCCTGCCTGCCTGCCTGCCTGCCTGCCTGCCTGCTGATGTGTGTGAGTATGTATGTGTGCATGTGCCTGTGTGGGTGTACAGTTTGTGTGTCCCTTCTCCAGGGTCTGTAGAGGTGTTTTATAGCCTTTGAAAATCTTTGCATTTCGATCAGATATTTTTCAAGGTTTCGTGAACGTCTTGTCACAGTCAGAAATTGTCAGTCTGATAAAATAAATTCACCACTAACCGGCAAACCCACTCAACAGTCTAAGATGTCAGCGCAGACACTTCTCTCAGCCTCGGCAGCTCAAAGCTCTCTGCCACTTTTTCCTCCTCTCTGTCTCCTTGAACACTTCTGCACTGTGTTTTTTCTATAACTCTGTGTAAAGTGTGTTCTGTGATGCTGCTTTGTTATTGGAAGTACGTTCTCCTCAATATGTAGGCCATTTTAAATCTCCAGTGGTTCGTATACAGTATGTGTCTATGCTGAATATCTTCATTAATGCCAAAACATTAGATCTGACCAGCTATGTTCATTAAAAAGCTGCTGTAAAGAGACCAAGGCATGAAAGCAGTATCATTGAATTTACAGTGTCTGTTAATAATAAATGTGTTATACTTACAGTAGACATCTAAATGCAGACATGTATATTTAAAAGAAAGGAAAAGAAATTTGATCACATACAGTAATCATGTCCATTACTGTGCAGTACGGAAATAATAGACATACACACATTTTCTGATGTGATGTGTATGTGTTTGTGTGAGAAACAGAGAAAGATCTCGCCCTCTGAAATCCCTTTAAAAATGGTTTGAAATGGTATCATTTTTTATTAATGAAAAAAGAAATACTTATGACTAAGTAAGTAACACTCAAAATCAGTTTCAGAAAAAAAATACTCCCAGGTTATTCTTTATTAAGAGTTGAACAGAGTTTAATAAACTTTGACTGGCAGTGGCCTAGAAACATAATTTAATATCACCACAACTGTCACCAGATTGTGATTAGTGCACACCAGTTTGTGACTTCACCTTGTCCCAGTTTAGTCCCACCCACCTGTGCGCAGAGAAAGACATTAATGAAATGTCTAATGTGAAATAACCAAAACTGCTCTAAATGGCAGGGTTGTTTTTTTTTTTGTTTGTTTGTTTTTTGTTTGTGTGGTTATGTTGGACCCCAAAAAATAGGTGTACTGGGCCTTGAAGTATAAAGCATTACAAGTCTATGTATTACAAAGTGTGAGCCTGGATTTGTTATCCCACAACAGAGTTCAGCTTCCGCCCCTCATCATTAAGAGCCTTGTTACGCCAAAATGATGGTTGGCTGTTGGTCGATGTTGTAAGCATCTGTCACCCTAGTTTTTGCGGTGTGTCCCGCGCTGTTGGCTCTAGTCGGACCGTAGCTGCTTTTTTCCGCCCATTCGGCATGTTGAATCTGCGCCAAAGACAGCAGAGCCCATTGGTAAATGAAATAATCAGATTGGCACTGCAATTCAGTGCACAAGAAGAAAAATTAAAGTAAGGAAAGCAAGCAAACCACTAAATTCAAGAGGGCATGAAACTGAAACAAACTTGTTACATGAGGTAACATTAATTTTTTAGCCATTAAGCTCTTTCGCAGAAACGATTCCTTATTATTTGTGTTATTGTTCACAAAGTTAATATAATTTGTTCTTTCAACACTGGGTTGTGTTGCTAACTGGCTTACTAGCATCTTGAATCCATCCTGTCGGTCTTCCAGTTTCCCTTTGTGAATGATGAATACAGACTACCGCCTCCTACTGTTATGGATAGTTACTTCTGCTCATGCAGACGCAGAACGTACATGCTAGTTGGCCATTGGCTCCAGTCTTTGTGTTGTTCCCAGGTGCGTTTTTGGCTGAGACACCACTTGTTCTTTGATGTCAGTTTAGTGTATCTTCGTCCTAATACTTCCAGCTTTGGATCAAAGGACTACGAGCGCCACAGCTTGGAGTCTCACTGATAATACAATATATTTTGATCATTTGCATTTCAGCTACACCAGAAATCAAGACGTCAAAATGTGATGCAGAAATTACCTCTAGTCTACACAATTTGGACGTCATCAGAAGTTGCAGTAGATGTGGCACAATGGGCTTAATTCATGGATGACCTGTCCTGTTCTTGCACAGTATCTCAGACTGCATTAACCCCCTTCACCTGCAGCACTCAATTGTGGCTTTTAAGTATAGACTGTATTAAAGTAATGGTCTTAGCCACCATAAAGTCACACACTTGTCTCCCATTTCGAAGCCTGGAGTTCAGCATTTTTGGCATTGCCATATTTGGACGAGAGGTTGGATCTGTGAAGGAGCAAGGGGTGGATCTGACTGAGAGCCCGAGGTGACGCCTAGCAGACAGCCTGTCACTCAAAGCGGCCGGGCCTTGAAGTATGCATAACTTTAAGCCTTAATAAAATGTAAACAGCTGACATGGCCATGAGCACCCACCCCACTGCCAAACACATCAACTGCAGCCAATTGAAGGGGTGAAAGTGGGCAATAAGACAGTTTTGCGTCCTTTCCGTACCTTATAATATACTAGTGAGAGTGTGTAATGGCTGCAGCCTGGGGCTGTTATTAATCTGGTTTTATTCAAATGGATGATGAAGAGGGAATCTGTGAAAAACTCAGCACTGTTATGCCAGGATGGTCACCTTATAACAAAAAGGTTACTGACTCCTATTGCCACAGGCTGAGGGTGCCTTGTTCATTCACAGAGGAAGAATAGGACGTTATTTAGTCCAAACAGTCAACAAGCAGAGTCATATGTGGGCCTCCGAGGACCCTCCAGGCTTTAGAAAATGAAGAAGGCAATCAAAACGGAAATGTTGCTGCTTTGAAACTACATTAGAATCTCCAAACAGTTCTTTTTGGCCTTATCTTTCACTTTGGTAATGAATCATGTCTGCCCTCTTTCCAATTGGGCCTTTATCTGCTCTCACGCTGTCACTGCACTGTCATACACACCCTCTCTCTCTCTCGCTCTCACACACACACACAAAAAACCACACACAAATAAACAAACTGAGCTTCGTCACCATCCACCTGAGTCACGGAGGATAATCTCTTTGGTTGATGAAGTCACAGGCAGCCCTGTCACTGTACTGCATGAGTGTGTGTGTGTTGTTTACATGCGTGCATGTACCACTGTCTACTGTAAATATGTCATACAGTAGGTAGCATTGCTCAGAGGGGTTGTGTTAGGCAGCATGTCTGCATGATGACTCCAGCATGTGTGGGTAGTGTTGAGAGCGATGTCACCAGTGGAGACAGAAGCAGGGGACTCTTCAGGGTGCCACTTGGAAAATAAAACACCATTATGTCTAGATTCTGAGTCCACCCACAGGAAGCTCAGTTTAAAGCAATTTAAAGCTGACACTGGAAGTCTGATAACATCGGCATAATAATATAAATACCATACCATTTCAGCAACACGCTATGTATTGTTTTCCCAAGATTTTGAATAGAAGATATAACTATGTATTTGTATTTATATTTATGTAATAAGGATCTCGGTTAATTTTGCTTTTGATAGCCCGACACTCATGAACTGGTAACTAACAGGTTAATTTTTAAGAAAAAAATTTAAAATGATGTCAAATACAAAATCCAGAACTCCACTGACTTAATGAGCTTTAGTGCTGCAGTTCCAAGTGCTATCCATTTGATGTTTTGTGATGTAAATGGCTGAGCATTTTATTTTATTTTCTGTTTGTTTTCCTGACAGACAACCAACTAGCTGCGTTAACAAACAGAAACACAGTGCTTAGCTAACTAACGTTAGCTTTGGCCACTCTGCACTGCACACCACCCGGGTCGGGTGGGACATTGCTAACGGTGCCGCTCATGCGGAGATTACTGCTGGTAACACCATCCTGGTGGTGGGATAGCATTGCTGGGGAAACATGGTAGCCACCCTCTGGTCTCCCCCAGGTCACCCCGATAATTAAGCGGCTTTACTTTGAGCCGTAAAACCCCTTTTGCATTGTTCAATATGCACTACCTGCCATGCTGACAGTGCAAACGGTGCTAACAGAGCTAACAGCGATAACATAGTTAACACTGCCAAAGTGGGTTTTCTGCTCAAGACTGTGCCACTTACTCACCTTAGCAACCTGGGGGGAAACCAGAGGGTGAGCACAATGTTTTCACAGCAACTCTTTTGGGTCGGGATGACATTACAGAAATCACCAAATGAGAGACGCTGCTAGCTTGCTCCCAGTAGACCCGGTTGGTGTGTGGTAGAGTAAACTAAAGCGTAGCAAAGGTAACCTGTAGACCAACATGTATAACCAGTCGGTTAACTGTTGACATCCTTAGTATATAAACATGACCCAGGCTCAAAATATGCACAAAGATTCCTATCAGTCCCTTTAAACCTTTTTTTAACATTATCACCTACAGCGTATCACTGTAGTCAGTGTTCTCTCAGCCCACTGATTTTACACATAAAGTCATTATAATTCATGGAAACACAACTCAACCTCTAAAAAATGGCTCTATACTGTCGTCTTTTTCAAGTCAGAGAAAATAACCCTGGTAATGTTGCCACGGTTATCTCTTCCTAGGGTCAGAGTTTCCAAATTGAAAACAGAAAACCTGCCTTACAAACCAGGTGTGTTGAGTTTCAAGGATGCAGGGAGGGAGCATCTTATGGGGCACGTTGGATTCAGCATTTTTTTTTTATTTTTTTTTTTTTTTTTTTTTGCTTATCTCAGATGTTAAAAGTCAGGATGTTTCGTCTTCAGCTGCATTAATTTGATTATTCTTTTTGTAATCTGTTTTGTATGAGTTCCTCAATTTTATGGAAGTGCAATACAAAATCACTGGGGAAATCCCCTCACTGTTTATACACACACACACACACACACACACACACACACTCTCTCACACACACACACACACACACACACACACACTCCATGTTCACAAGTTATCAAAATCCTGTGTCGTCTTTAAGGATTGTAATAACTGCTCAAATATGTGGTGCAAGTTTGCATATGTTAACTTGCTGCTTAATTTAATCCTCCCACTTAGGTTGACCTTGAGATTGATGTGCAACTTCTCAAATGTTTGATTCTCAGTTCTGGCACCTAAGTGCAATTTATACAGCCTCCTGCAGTAAAACATGGCTCATTTTCAAGAACAATACTCTTCAGTCAGCATTTTTCAGCTGAGGTTGTTGGGTTTGTTCAAGGTGGAGGCTGAAAACTTTACTTTCAATCATATTTTAGAACAGTAATTCCCAGCTTGGTGGGTCGGATCCATTCAGAGTGAGCAAACAGATACAAGCGCTCCTTTGTTCCTTCTGTTGTCTCTCTTCTAAACGCCAGGAGGAAAAGGTAGCTAATTCATTAGTGCGGAACATCTTAATTCTTTTTGTTTTTAACATGAGTATGAGTGAGTATTTATTAGGCTTGTCCACAATGTGATTATTATGCTGTGTGTATTTATGTATTTTTGTACTTTGTGTTGCTCCCACTGCTGCGAAATTAATTGTCCCACTGGAGACAAATAAAGCAATTGATTGATTGATTGATTGATTGATACAAGTGGGTTAGCTCCATAGAAATAAGCTGTATGTGAAATATTGAAAATGTAGGAGTAGGAATTGTAAAGTACCTAAATACACTGTCGCATGACCTAAGTTTACCAACACAATGAGGCTGCTTGGGGAGAAGCTGGCTGCTTCACAACAGACTGACAATTCTGAAACTGAAAATTTATTCAACTTTGTTTTTCTTAAACCGAGCACAAAAAAAGTTTAATGCAGCAAAGTACTGGCTTGGGTTGAAAGCTTTGTAGAAAACAACTTCTTCTCTTCATTTTCGGCTCAGCAGCTGTTTTGTTGCCCTGTTCTTTTTTTATCAGGCCTGTTTATGTGTTCTGCTGTAACAGTGGTTTCAGTAGGCTGAAATTGTTGTAACTGCCAATGCAAAGCTTTTAAGGTTTTTTAAAACATTACAAAACCTATTTGCACTATCTTGTCGCAGTGTTTCTTTAAGCATCAGTTGTAGCTTAAGTATTTCTTTTTTATGTTGTGAAATAAAAGCACAGTGCAGGTCCTGGGATTGAATCCACTGACTAAATACGTGGACAAAAACAAAATAAGTGGGTGTTGGGTCGGTCTGTGTAGACCCTGATGTCTAATGGAAAATGGATTTCGACCCAAAGACTGGACCAGTAAGGAAGCATTCGTTTAGGACTTCTCAAATAGTTCATTTTTGGATGTTGGAAGACCTTTTGTTTGACACTAGTGCGATAGGCGGGTGTCTAGTCAGCCCCCATTCAATTGAGCGTTCAAGAGGCAGAACCATTGAAATCCAAAATGCATCACATTTGTTCACATGCCTGCCCTTGACACATATGAGTGACGAACACACCACCATCTATTTTGTGCCTCTGTCCGCATTTCCATCTGAATGATATGGAGCTATTCTTAGATCTGTGGGAGGATAGATGGGCATCATTTAGATTTTCATTTTCAAAGGCTTCTCTCCTCGTTGCTGCAAGCCATTTTCAATCGACCATTTGTTGGTGCACGGCAAAATGCGCAAGCTAATGCTAATTATGTGCACAAAGCCTACTGTAAATGGTGGCTTTCGAGTTCTGGAGAAAAGGGTTTTGACAATGAAAATGGATTCATGACAGTTTGCATGGCTTCTCTGTGAATAAGACCTCATTAATATTCGGTCGAGCATCAGTTTGCAAAAAGACAAAACTTAGGCCATTGATCTCGAGTGAAAGCTGTTAAGGTGTCTCAATCTTTGTGGGTGGGTGTGATTCTTATCTTTCGCTGATTTTAGTAAATTTAGAGTATCAGTAAAAGCTCCTGCGTGTGACAGCTGAGCAGCTGATGAGAAAGCAGTTGTTTGTGCACTGAGCAAGACACCTTTATCAGTTACTCTGAACACACTTCTCAGGCCAGTCAAGACTCTTGAGTCCAGTCACTGCTGACCTTTCCCTGACTTCTCTTAAGACATCAATTTCCCATAAACATGTGTGGTTTTTTGGTAATGGCAGGTGGAGCATATGATGCTGTGCCGCACCTCCCTCTTCACTACTCCCCCAACCTTTCTCTGGAATTTTCAAGATTGTGCAACTCTCAGAACGTTGGTGTGTGTGGCTGCCTTTCAGCTTTGAAAAAAGCTGTTTCTTTGTGGTTGTGGATGGGTGATGCACAGCTGTGGACTTGCGACTCAACTCTGCTGTGAGACTCGACCAAAACGAGATTAAAATGCCTCAAGACTCGACTAGACTTGACACTTGAAGGCGTGCTGAGAAGACTTGACTTGGTAACCCACAGCTATTGAAAAATTCTCGACTGAATATAGTTGTGTCCCTTGGAGCTTTGCCAAACTGTCATGAACCATTTATAGCTTAACTAGGATATATGCAATGTCTCCCTAACCTAATGCACATCTTCAGATGAGGTGTCCGGTGCCAGAATCAACTGGAAGAAACTTGGATTGAAGAAATGATTCCTAACAACTCACAGAATGTATCAGTCTACACATAAATGAGTGGCTTAATATTTTCTAGCACATCACCTGTTTCCCTCCATGAAAATGATTCAGTGCACAAATTATTTGAATACGTGCTGGTTTCTGCTTTGAGTTATTTTGAGAGCTTTGTTGATTAGATTATTGTTATGTTTTTATTTGACAGTTGTACTAATTATGAGAAATAGCCACAAAGACAAGATATGAGAGGACATTTGTGAATATCTAATGAAATGTTTTTGTGTAAATGCTCCTACAGCTTCATGATGAAGAATCTTAACGGCTGATAAAAACATTTTTGCGCACTCTGTATCTGTACTATCTGTACTAATCTTGACATGACAAAGTTAGTGTCTGATGTTCTTTTCTGTCTTGCTAAATTAGTGTACCTGTATTTTTTTTTTACATTAATAACAAGCTTTTGGGTTCAGTTGTGCACACTAAGCACCACTATCATCAAGAAGAGCTATCAACATTAAACTGTAAAACTATTAATAGTGTTGTTTCAACATAACAATTTGAGTGACCACTGTCTTGAAATTTTAAGTTCACTGAACTGGCACTGAAATTCTTGAGTAATTTTATATTTATGAGTCAACTTAATTCAGTCAATAAGTGTTATGTTATACTGATTACAGCTGCTACAGTAGTTAAGACTGACTTTCAGTAAAGCTAATTTTTACGCTTATGAAGCTGTTTACAGGTTAGATTTCTCATGTTAAGCACTGCCTGATTTTATTTTAATAGTTTTTATCCAAACATCTTTTTAAGTATCAGCATTGATCCTGGCCAGGCAGAGGCGTGTTAAAGGACTTACTGACCCTCATGCCGACAAGAAGTCCAGTGTAGTTTTTTAATCCACAAAACTCGTTTGGGGTATCAGAGGATAACAGCTAGCCGGAATAACAGCTACACTTGAAGTGCATGGAACCCACGTCCAAAATCATTTTGAAAATGTAATAACAAAACATCAGAATGGCTCGTCCGTCGTTAGCCTGCAGGTGTGCTGTGTTTACATGGCAATTCGTGTGAGACTCGAGAACGTTCAGAGACGTTTTTGTTCTCGAGTCTTCCGAGTTGCAGGCTAACTGTCCACAGTGAGAAATGATGCTAAGTGGAGCAAATTATGTCTTTTCAAGTCAATTTTCCATGCCGCGGCTTTAGGGCACTTGAATTACGACGAACGAGCCGTTCTGACGTTTTGAAATGCATTAGCAAAGTTTTATTACATTTTCAAAGTGATTTTGGATGTAGGTTCCATGCTCTTCAAGTGTGTATGGAAAAATCCAGCTAGCTGTTACCCTCCGATACACTGAATGAGTTTTGTGGATTAAAAAACTACACTGGACTTCTTGTCGGCACGAGGGTCAGTAAGTACTGTCTGTATTTTCATTCTAAAGTGTTCATTTCCTTTAAGATCTAAACTTAAAGCAGTGATGTACAAAAACATTACAATTCGGGCACAGTTTGCACCTTCATTTTGGGTGTTTGACACATTACTGATTATTGACTTGTTACTTGCAAGTGGACATTGTATGCTTTGTCTCAATTTTAAAAAATGAAGTACTTTCATACTACATACACCCTTGATAGACCAGAAGAACTTGCTTTTTGGCTTACAAGTCTATTCTCAAAGATTTTAGGCGTGACCTGAACTCAAAAGACTTAAAAACAGCTCTGGGGTGATGTCATGGGATTGGTGGGATCATGGCCTTGGTCTGTGACTCACTGTTGTTGCGTTTTACCTTTAAATACATTATTACCATTTTCACATCATAGCTTTCCTGATCAACTAAAGAACAAGCCTCAGGGGCTACATCTCAACACTTGTGACCTTTGATGTTTAACATAATGTTGCATGATGTAGGCTATTTACATGCATCATGTATGCTTAACCTGATAAACGGCAGTCATCCACTCCGCCATGGCTTTTAAAATAACATGCCCTCTGACTGTCCTTCTGTAATGAAGACTGAAATATAAATAGAAAGCAGCGGAAGAAACGCTCCTCTATGTGTCTTTAAATGAGCATTAAAAGCCAATAAGAGGTTCCTTAAGACCTTTAACCTGTCCTCAGGGTATTCCCTCTGTTTTTGCCCCAGATCAGAAAAAAAATGAGGGAGTGACTACTTCGGTTGGTTAGTCATTAGGGAGCTGCAGCAGCAGATTTCCTGATTAAACAAGCATGCTCTAATCACTAATGGAGCTGTGCTGCAGGATTGAATCAGGAGGATGTCAAAAGAATAAATGAACAAGTGAAGGAGAATGAGGAGGATGCCATGGGCATGAATCACTCCTTTATTTTTTTAATGCCACAACTTAAGTAGATGGCAGCTGACTAATGTGCTCAGTGTTGGTTTTGTTTTTGCTATGTAGTTTATATACATTTTTTGACTGCAGGTGGTCACCGAAAGTCTTAAATTGTCCTAAAGATTTGTGGTGCACAGAGAGCATGGTCGGAACTTCCTGTTGTGTATAATCTAAATGTGTGTATTTACAGACTAACTGTCATCTTTTTTTTATTCAATCAGTGCTCTGGGAGGCTCCTCTGCACTTCATATCCCAGCATTCCCCAGTGGAGGATGCCTAATTGACTATGTCCCGCAAGTGTGCCAGTTACTCACCAACAAGGTAACAATGTTTGTCATAACTCATACCTTTACACAGCATGGTTAGGTGTGCTTCGTGTGTTGTGTGGATGTCTTCATCATAAAGGAATAGAGTCCCCAGAGTCTGATGTCTTGGTAGGGTTGGGGTCTGAATTATTTTACATTATTTGCAACCCTTAATCTTAGTCTAATAATTTTACTTTAGGGTAAGATTCCTTACTCCTTATGTGTGTTTATGTTATGCCATTGTGTGTCATACGCTTAATGCTTTTTATGTATTGTTTTTAAAGGTGTGTAAGACTTAGGGGGCTTTAGTGGTGTCTGGTGGTGTATTGCCGATTGCAGCCAGCTAAAACTTCTCCCAGCTACAATTCCTTCAGTGGTCATTGTTCATGAGGTTTTTATCGGGAGCCAAATTATCCATAGAGGTCTCTTCCTCCCCAAACCAAACAGACCCAGTTATTTAAACTTGTAAAAACGCAGAATAACGTAGATTAACGTTAGAAATCCATGTATTTCTGACGCAGTCTGGCATGTGGCTGCGGGCAGCTTGTTCGACATATGCCAATGTGTAATGTTTTTTTTTTTCTTGCAACATGAGATCCAGACGTTCAGGAAGTATTAACCAGAAGCTGAATTATCCACAAAGGTCTCTTCCTCTCCAAAACAAACAGGCCAGGTGATTGAAACCACTAGAAACACTGAATAAAACGGTTGCACATTAGAAATCAGTGTAACTCCGGTGCTGCTCTTCGCACTTGGACTTGTTAGTACAGTGGCAAACAAGAAACACGAATGGCCCTATGTGGAGCCAGTATTTAGTTTGTCCATTCTGGGCTATTGTAGAAACATGGCGGTGCAACATGTCGTTCTCCATAAAGAAAGACCCACTCCCATTGGAGATATAGAAATTTTATGGTAAGAATAACAAAACAATTCTTATTTTCGGTGATTATAATAAGCTAAAGAAGGCGTATTATGTTCTATTTCTGCCAATTTATCCCCCTGAATCCCACACACTAGTCCTTTAAATGCACATCGAGTGTATTTGCAGTGGAATGTGCTATATAAATTAAGCTGCCTTGCCTTGCAGTAACAGACTCAAGACTTGACCAGGGACCCATACGAGTTCTGGTCCACATTTTATCTTGCTCAGCTGGGTCTGGGTCAGGTCCGACTGTATTTCTGCTGGTCCCAGATGTGTTTATCCTGATCCGTTATATCGGAGTGGATCCAAAAAGACCAGCGATCAGCACTGATTACGAGAGAAATGCATGTGTGTTAATTAGGCTGGTTTGGGATTCAATTACAGTGGTAAAAGTAAGGTGAAAAAATGTTCATAAAGTGGAGGCTGAGCGCAGGGAAGATGGCTTCAGCAGCTCATATCACAACAACAACAACATAAGTGACAATAGACAATAAGCAGTATAATGAATAGTACAGTATGTTGATGTGAAAAACATTTTTCGCAGTAGGATAGCATTTCTAACAGCAGTTTAAATTACCAGGTGTGTCAGTCCATAAAATAAACCCCTCCCTGGTCTCTCGCCTCTCAGACTTGCATTAAATTGAGTCTGTAATATCTTTTACACAAACAGATAGGAGTATATATTTTTAAAAATGATTGGGCCTGATAAGATCTTGGAAAAATTTCTTGGGTCCATTAGAGTTCAGGTCTATCATTTTGAACCCATGAAGACCTCTGGTGTGTGTGTGACAGGTATATGTAAATAATTTATTACATACTTGTAAGTTTTGGTGCAGCAAAGCATGTGCCCACTGAGCAATGTCTTTTGTGAAGCTGTGTTAATGTGGATCTGTGCATTCATGCACATGTGTGGTGACTGCCAATGTGGGCGTACTGGCCTTCCTCCATAGGCTGTCTGAGCGCTCCTTGGCCTCTGCAGGTTGACAGGTAGATATGCAGTGTAGACACGATGTAACGCTGTTTCCCTCAGGAGAAATGCCCATCCCCCCTTGCTACTCACACACAAACACACACAAACAGATACCCTCCATCTCTTCCTGTTCACCTGGACTCTGACCAGCATGCTCAGTGTGTCTGGAACACTTGTGTCCCTTACTGACCTCAGTGTCTCTGGGTGTTTAAGTCCAGCAGTGTCACAACCGCTCCCTCCACCTCCCTAAAAGAGTCACAGAGGCCACAGCCTGTGTTTGGAAAGGCATGTTGAAAAGCAACGTCAATAGTAGATAAAGGCAGTGTGACACAAGGAAGGAGGAGTCCTTCTCACAGTGTCACTTTTACTTTACAGAGCAAGTGTAAATTACTAAGGGTACACGTGTAAGAAATACAGTTTACTGCGCCTGACACACATCACTCCCACTGGTTTGTTGCAGTATGTGAAGAGTAACTAGCCTCATGCTCTCCATCTTGGCCAATTGCTGTTATTAAATTCATGTGTTTTAAAATGTTCATGTAATAAATGAAACAGCATTGGTTTGTTAGCTTAAATATTGTGGCATGTTGCTGCAGCTTAATTTGAAATTCAAATAGTCCTTTGAACATGGAAAAAAATGACATACTCTAGTGATCTATCCAAATTCAAAATGTTTCATGTATAATTGCAGCAGGCTGTGTAGCAGGGGGACATTGATAAAATTGGTGCCATCGCTCTGATCAATTTGATGCTGTTTTGATACCAACTGTGAATGGATTATCATGACGCAAAACCATCTGAAAGTGAGAAATTATGTGTGGAAGCATTAAGTATTCAACAGTGTAGGTGGTAAAATTGTGAGGGAAGATTGATTGATTGACGGTTTGAAGCCATTTGAAATGGAACTTTCTAACAGTAACAATACCAGCACAACAAATCTGGAGTCACCTCTTCGTAGCCCGATAACCAGACTGAAACGACACTTTGTTTCACTTTAAATCGCTAAACAAATCTGTGATTCACAGGTCACGCTAACCTGTTAGCTTCTTACCCATGTGTGGCAATACAAATTAGCAAAACAACATCAATTCTTCAACGTAGTTTCTGATCAGGCTCATGGGCTGATTTTCAGATTCATTTAAACTGAGTACTGTGTGTGTTAGTTCTCATTTACGGCCAACTTTCACAGGGTAGAGTAAACCGGCTAATGTCGGTAAAGCTAGTTTAATAGCTAGCTATCTGATCATTATAACAAGTTTTGATTGGTCTTAAACGGTATCTACATCAGTGAATCTTCTAAAGGGTGATATTGGGTGTAAAGTAATCTCTCAAGACAGAGTCTGCAATTTACATTGTAGAATCTGTGGGCGGGGCTTTGAGTTTGAACGATGCTGCGCTTTAGCCAAACACAATGGAGGGGCGTGGCCGAGACGTGCAGGTGTCCCCAGAAAATGTGTACCTACAGAAACAGCAAGCTCCGCGTGCATAGTGACCGCTCCACCCAAAACGCTGTCTCGTCAATGTGAAAAAAAAATTTTCCAGCGGATGTCTGAGTTACAACATGATTGAGCTAACTGGAGTAGTTTCATGTCATATCCGACAACGGGAGGCTTTTAACAGATGACGTCCTGATGTCAGTTTTGCTAACTGTCCCTGTCAGCTGCAGCCACTGATGCTTTCTAGACATCGTGATTTCCCAAAACTGAATAAATACCACACAGAGCAACACAAAACTGGGGGCACCGCCGGAAGTGAAGGGCATGAGCGATCGCCGAGGCCCCTGCACTTCCATTAGTCGAAAAACTCCAGGCTGTGCCTCCAGAGGTAAAGGAAGAAAAAAAAAAAATTTTATTTTTTTTTGTTTGTTTGTTTTTTACCGATGGATTTCCAGATTGGGTGTAGAGTGAAGCTCTATATGATATTCAGAGCATATCTTGTGATGCAGAGTCTGAGAAGGGATTGACTGCACCCAGCTCTCAACATGGTGGTGGCTGAGCCATTGGCTAGCAGCTAACAGCGCGAACAGTGCTAACAACAGCAACAGTGCTGAGAGAGCTGAGGGAGTTAACCTGGGGGGGGCCACGACACTGGCCGCCACTGTGGGTCAGGGAGGCGTTATCAGCGGTAAGGTGGTGATTAGCTTGCAAGTGGGATACAGATTTTTTTGTGATCCGCCTAGTTCCAAACATATTTAGGGGAAGAAAAATGCCACTGGAATACACACACAGGGACCCTCATGCACCAACTTGCACATGTGGCTGGGCCTACTACAACAAACAAAGAAGCTCAGATTGCAACACACACAGAGGGAGTGTGACTTGTGACTTGATGTTGCATAGAGCTCATTTAGATGTTACTACTATAACCATTATATCAGACTTTTACAACCCTGCTGTTTGAGGGTTTAGCAATCTTCTTAGTGCTTAAAGTTTAGGCTGTGTGTGTCATTTTTGTACCTTGTTTTGGATCTCGGAACTTACTCATCAGTTGCTGTGGCCTTTTGATGGTCACGCATACAGAGACCAAAAGAAAAATGGACACATGGACAGCATGAAGAAGCAATTAGCAAGGTCTCTTGTTCAATGACAGACATTGGTGTGGCAGAAGTAGTGTTGGACATTCTTTGGAGTCACTTCCATTCCAAAAAGGTAGCCTTAGTTTCACCAGAATAAGCAGAGATGATAAGTAGATTCACCGGAGCAAGACAGAAGCTGAGAGTGTCAGCAGAAACCCAAAGCAATATTCGTCTTCTTTATATCAGTTATTGTTTGTGAGATTTATCGACTGAAGCCAAAGAATGGTAAAGAAAAAAAGACATCATTCTTGCGAGGACAGGCTGTGCAGTCATTTTGTTCCTTTAAAACCATCAATTATTTCCTCCCACGTATTCCAGATGCTATGATTGTATCGACACAACTTTACAGCCACATACTGTGCACACAGCTGTGACTGTGACTAGGATTGCGTTGGGTGTTGGCAGCACCTGGCATCTGCAGCATATAAAAAAAATTACTCATGAAAATTAGCTCCAGAAGCTAATAGACCCTGAGGGGTTTTCAGTCATCTCCTATGTGCAAACAGTGTTCGATCAGCTCACACAAGACAAGGAATTAGTAGCTTTCTATGAATGTCAATGAAATCATCCTTCAGTGGTCATTCGTCTTTGACATGGTAGTGATTGTAAGGTAGGAGGTTGGCAAATGAGAGAGAAGCAGAGGGGAATTAATTAGGAAAGCAATCTATTTAAAGGTGTTAACTGTCTGCTTCAATTACTTTATGATTGTTTAGGTCATTGCTATCGTCTCAGGCGTTTTTTCAAGATACCAGTACACACCTTGTGTCTGATTCCAGATACGTTATCGAGGTTATAATCAATCCAATCCAGACATTTTATATATAGCTAGTGTGTCCTCATCACTGGCATTCTCATTACATCTTCACACATACTATGCAAAATAGACAGTAGGAGTAGAAGCGTAGTGAGCCAACACAACTGCAGTGATCGCCTGGTTGGAGGACATATTACTATACAGCAACAAATATTTGAGGAGGCAACAGTAGTTTAAAGAGCACAAATACAGTGGAGGCATCTTACTAGTATATCAGCACAATAACACTGTACATTACGTTCAGAGCATTAATATAGCAGCAAACTACTATTTGCAAAGTAAACATATAGAGGAGCAATGGCATCCTGAGCAGAAAATGTAGTCCAGATGCCTCTGTGTGTGTGTTGTAAGATGAGCTTCTCTGTCTGATGTTGTGTGGTACACAGTCTGGTCGTGCCAGTGAGTGCGCCCCACTGGCTAGCTGATCACCACTGCTTGCACTGCACTCAGGAAATCATGGATTGTAAATTTGTTGATTTATAAACACAAACTAGCAAGTAATGCTAATTTTTTGTTGTTCTTTTAATGCCTCCTCACCAGTGGCAGCTGTGACAGAAGGAATTGTGCTTACAGGTTGTACATATGTATATACATGTTCACACAGTACCGTTCGTCTGTCCGATTTTCATGAACACCCTTAAATTTGGCACAAACGTCCACGTAGACTCAACAATAAACTGATTCAATTTTGGTGGTCAAAAGTCACCGTGACGTAACGAAACATGTTACTGGTCATAACTCAAAAAGTTATATGCTAATTATGACTAAATTTTGCACAAATCTGTAATGGAATAAGATGATGATGTAATGACATTTCATATCCAAAAGGTCAAAGGTCAACTTCACTGTGGCATCATGTGCCAATGTTTTCTAGCTATTATTTAACCCTCTGGAGTTGTACCGGACGTGCCGGTGTGTCCAAATCACATGACCAATGACGCAGCCTTGCTGAGTCTCCATTTCAACTTGTGTCGAAAGTGCGGATTTCAAACTATATACCAATTTGATAGGCCAAGTAATACCAGACTTATGACAAATAATTTACGCCATGCTTTTTTCTGAATATTGTTGTCACGTTTGGTGCACGTTTGGTGCAGGAAGAAACGGTGAAAATGGGCTATTCTATGGAAAGTGCTTGCAAGCAAAAACAAAAAATATGACACCCCCTTTCCTGTTGGGGGTGTTTCTTTGTGTGATTTTACGTCCAGTGTGTTAATACAGTATATGAAAATGGAGAAAATAACTGTAAAGTCACACAGGTGAGTTTGTGCTGACAAAACATGACACCAAACAAAGCAAGGAAAACAGTTTTTAAGGTGAAACTTAAAGGTAAACGCAAACAACGGCCAATTATACCCTTGACCTCAAAGGGTTAACACCATATCTCAGGAGGGGAAATATTTGGTCAGGTACTGAATTGGTGATACTGATCTTGGGTGCCCTCCTTGAAACAGTGCTGATTGTATAAATGTGTGTGAAGCATCCATGTTTCAGAGTATGTAGTTTCTTTACAGCAACATCCATATTTGAAGCATGGCTACATATCTGGACAGACATGGATGAAACTGTAACTGCAACGTGACTGGTTCGTGGAGGCATACAACAGTGAGGCAGTAATCCTAGATTTTAGACTGCATAACTTCTGCATTCACACAGACAGAGCATGTTAGTGGAGTGGAAAGGTAGGAATTTCTGCTCCTAGCTCAATTCTTCACTCCAGGCCGCTGTAATCAATACGGCTTGCTCCAAAAAAAATTTAAATCTATTTTATTTTAATTTTAGTTAACAGGAGAAGTGCATCCGTACAACTTCCCAGTTTCCTTTTGAAACTCTGTTGTCAAGCTCACAGCAGCAGCAGTCAGTTTTTGACAGAAAATAGTGTTTGCACAATACACAGATGCATTCTGGGTTGGGCATGCTTCGATCTCATGGCGTGAGCAGTATGAAGCTCCAACTCCAAAATCTGCTCTGCACTCCATCCAAAATCCTTCTGCTCATGCTCCACTAACATGCTCTGCACACATGGGTACCTATCTGTGGAAGGGAAACATTTCTGATCAGTATCAATACAAACATGTATTCTTTCACTATCACTATTGTTCAGTTCAACTCCGCCACCAAAGTAATGCCCTTGTAGATCTCACCAAACATCCCAAACACACCGATTTTTAAGATGTATTGTTGTTAGATATCAGATCAGTCACTCTTTCTAGTATAAAAGCAGGAGGTGGTGTGAGCACATATGTGACAGAGAGAGGAGAGATTTCTTAATCACACAGTAGGAAGCACTTCCGCCGTTGTTGCATCACACTCCCCACAGACACATACACAAACACAGTGAATGGACGAGCGGGCGAGGGAGTCATGGGCGCAGGCAGGTTTGAATACCTGCAGAGCAAGATCACCTGTCTTGCATCACTCAAACCTCCAGGCAGCCAATAAAAAGACTTGGCTGCGAGTCACAGTGGCAGCGGGGGCGGGAAATCCTTTCTCGGTATGGGTGTGAAAGTTCAGTGATCCACAGTTCCCTTGAAACAGACACACACACACTCACACACAGTGTAACTAGATAAACAGCTTATGTGGCCTTGCAGCTTTTGAGAAAGCTCAATTGCCGCCTCCACTGTCCCATGTAAACATAATTGAACAGGAGGCTGAGTCACAATGCGTGTCTGTGTTTAAGAGCTCTTGCAGATATGAGACCCGTCACACACACAACTGTGTGTATCAGAGATTACTACTTTCCTCTTTCACAAAATGCCGTCATTCATACATGGTTGATGAGTAATCACAGCCATGCAGTAGCAGCGGGCAAGGAAATACTGTCTGTAGCTGTGTTCATGATATATCCTGTCCTCAAGTGAACCTCACTATTTTACTACATGCTTTTGACTGCTGAGGGCTGCGACAAGTAATAACAGCAATATCTTGCAATGCAGACTTTTATTATGCAGTTTAGACGCACTGGCACCATTATCACATTATATTATCACATTATTCTTGCATTGCTGGAACAGAAGCTCAGTTTATCCCTTCTTGCTGATATGTGAACTCTGAAATTGCTCTTTCTTCCAAAAAAGGTGATGGTATGCAAGGGACGACATGAAAAATTCATATCAGTGATCTGGCCAAAAATAATTGTGATTCAAAATATTATCCCGATAATCTTCAAAATAAGATTAAAACTCTTCAAATGGCACCAAAACATACTGGATTTTACCTTAGACTTTGTTGTTGTTATGTTTTTTTATTGCTGTACACATAAGACACACATCTTTTTTTAGTGAACACCTTTTTAATGAAAATCAAACAAGCCAGGCTTTTCACCTACTTGAAACGGTGTCATAAATATGCCAATGCTGATTAAGACCTTTTACATTTTCAAGGTTGGTGTGTATGCATTCTGTTGGTGCAGAGCGTCTTTTATGTTGAATGCTCAGCAGTTTCTGTGGGTGCTGCTGGACATGATATTCACAATTATCCTGATAATGGAAAATCAACTTGCTGTGTTTTTTATCACAATTTGTGATATATATTGTCCCATAGGTGGAAAACACCACAAATCCAGCTACCTGACATTAAGGCCCTGTTTCCGCCAAACACTTTCGGGGTGGGGTTACACACTGACACTCTCAGGACAAAATAAAACAGGCTGCAGTGAGAGTCTCTCTCCATTGGATGTTTAAAAATAGCAGATTTGTGCATTTAGTCCTTTTCAAGCAAGCTCAGGGGTTTAGTATTGCCGGAGCCCACAGGAAGGACGTTCCTCACCCAAGTGAAAGTCTTCTATTGGGGCTCCACCTTTTAGTACCAGATCTGTGTGCTAGGTGCCCCTAACAGAAGGGGGTGACCAAAAATGGGGAAGGTATGGAACATTTCTGTTGGTACCATCCACAACTTTTACAGTGGAAATGGAAAAAAAGTGCAGTTAACTGAGTGTGGTTGTCGAATAACCTTAAAGAAACTTCATCCTGAGGAGAATTGATTGATGAGAATATATTGGAGAAAATGTGTCCAAATATCTAAGATGCTGTATGTAATTGTAGAAAGATAGTTGGTTGCTGAGTCTTATTCCCAGGTAGTATTTGCACAGAACGACCCGGGAATGAGACTCAACAATCACCTAACAATGTTCAATACTCCTAACAATCACTCTTTCTCCAGAGTTACATACAGCACTTTAATGATCCAGACTAAGATAAACAGGCTGGTTTAACAACACACATCACCACCTCATTGTGACCGATGGAGCAGTTCTACTGCGTTCTACAATTTTTTTTCCTTGTAAAGAAGGTATTTTCTTACTGCAATTAAATACTGCAAAGTCAGCTTCCAACACGATCGATCATTGTCATTTCTGAAGATGAGTCAGACCGTTCCTGACGCATCTTCTGTTTTGATCATTTAGTCACTACATAACAGTCTTACTAATTGTCTCACTTCTTAAATATGTGGCCTTTGCTCTGTGATAAAGCATCTTGTCTTTTTCCCCCTGAAAGTTACAGTTATGGTTTTAAAATAAAGGTAACTAGTACTTAAAATAAGCTGTCTCAATAAACGGTCTTAATTTCTAATGACACCATGCCCCTTGTACTCTATATTACCATTTAATGTTGGAAAGACAATCAGAATATCTTGATGTGAGTTCTCCTGTGAGTTCCTCACTAATTTTGAGGCATACTGTTCAGTCCATTATAAAGTTAATTGTAGTGCAAATTAGTGTATAACTTAGGTTAAGGTTTATTAAAATTATTGACTCCAAAACTAGTGCAGAATCCAATTCTCAAATTGAATCCCTTATCAAACCTAGATGGGATGTTCAACATTTTCAAGAACCTGAAGTTATTATTGGCAACCAAAAAGCTGATTTTGTTTTTGCACAAAAGTTTAGAATGGAAATTCTCCTGAAATCGATGTGAGGAAATACGAAAAATCATTCCTCAGTGAAGAATCGCCACTCTGAGGTCTTTTCGAACTACAAAAGCACAGTCTAATCATGATCATAGTGTTGTGACAGAGTGAAGTTTCCTATCCATCACAAACAGTCTTTGGATGAATACAGACAGCAGCTTGCAGAGGGCATATTAAAGGGATAGTTCAAATCTTTTGTAGTAGGGTCATTTGCGGTACCTACCCATAATCAGTGTATTACATACAGTAGATGTCAGTTGGCACACCCCCAGTTTGGAGAAGCAGGCAGGAGTACTGACACTGAAGCTAAGCTGTGCACTATCGTATTGTAATGTATATGAAATATTTATATTTCCACCTCTTTACCTTTATGCCAAACAGTGATATCTGATAGGGAACGGAAGCCGTTATATGGCTCACTTCAAAGCCAGACTCAATTGAGAAAAACAATGATTTAACATCTCTGAAGACAGTAGCTGCTGGTCTACCGCTGCCTTGATCACTCACTTAGTTTGTGTTGTTGTCCATTTTTGGTGTTTTCAGTGGTTGGTTTGGATTCCCAAAATTCACACAACAACACAAACAAATTAACTGATGTAAGGAGCAATAGACCGTGCTAAACGCAGTTCCTGTGTTGAGCCAGCTAAAATGACTGTTTTTCTCAATGGAGTCTGGTGGCTGTGACAAAAGCATAGATGAGGAACTGTCTGTGGCGAGGTAAAGAGATGAAAACGTTTTCAGTATGGCACACACTTAAACTGATATTGATTTTTTTAAGTGGCTAAAAAATGTGTTGCTGACTTGTCTACAGCAGTATATTGACTAGCCTGCGTGTCGGCACTGCTGCTGCTTCTCCAAACTGGGGGTGAGCCGACTGACAACTACTGTACATAATACACTGACTACACATAAGTACCATATCCAACACCACTACCTAATTTAGTAGCTTCAGCTGATACAGTATAATCTGCCACTGATAATGTTTTTAAACCAGATCCATAATACAATTGTCAATCATAATCTGACTCTATATATAATTTAACAATATTCACACTGATGTAGTTTTATATGGCTGCATTTTGTTCATACCCCTTTGATCAAATATGCAATTTGAAGACTGAGGAAATTCTGCTGCACGTGTTTTTGGTGTTGTTCAGTAATATGAGCTTTGCCAGCAGGGCCCAGGTGCAGTGATGTATAACCATCCTGCAAAGGCTTAGTCTTGCAAAGTGAATGGAGCAGGTCACCTTCATGGCTGGCTGGCTGACTGCAGGCTTTCTCACCTGCCCAGGATGCTCAGCAGTCAAGCGAGCTCTCAGCTTCTCCTCTTTGGACTTAAAGATAATAGTTTATCACACCTGTCAACACGTGCTAAAGACATGCTCAGAAACCGTGTGTGTGTGTGTCTGTGTGTGTGTGCATGTTTGTGTTGGAAAGTTTATCTGGAGTAATTGATTGTGTTTTGTATTTTAGTTGTTTTAGGGGGTTTTATTGTGAATTTTTAATGTCTCCACCTGTCAAAAATCCAACTCACTCACTCAGTCACCGGTGCTTTATATGTATGCTCTTATAGTTCTGAAAACCTGTCGCCTCTCAGCAAGAAGGCCAGCTGGGGCTTTTCTGTGTTGAGTATGTTCATGATGCCTTGCTTTAGGGTGTTACACACTGTGTACTACAAAGACAACCTACATTTAAACAAGCACTACAGCATTTTTCTCCTTTTCTCATGTGGTGAACAAGGTTGCTAAGCATGCTTGTAGCTCATGAGATAAACAAAAACCTGAAATGATTACTATATTTTATTTTTTGTAAGAACTGAATGTAGAGGCTCCACATAAAAATGTAGACTGAAATGGAGAAATTGTATTAAAATTAACACAGTACCTTGAGCAGACAGTCTTTTCTTGTTGCATTTGACAGACTCTATGGTAGAGCTTTTAACACCAGCTTATTTGGCTGTCAAGCGGTAAGCTAAAGACTTTGTACTTTGTACTGTGACATTTAAATTTGCCTGTACAAAGATTGCATGTAATGCCACTTTTGTGCTCTGAGCCGTCTGGTTTTAAAGTGAAAGCAACCATTAAAAAGTTCACCTCTCGTAATCTCTCCACAGGCCGAGGCATTGTTTACATTCTGGGTGGGTTGGCTTAGAGAGCCTCTCCGCCACAGTAGTGTGTACAGTGCTGCCAGCATTTCCTCTCAGGCTGCACACAGGCTGAGAGTTAATACTGCCTGTAAAGGGTTAATTCAGGGCAAGATAGACCCTGAAACCATGTGGACAGGGAAGGACATGTGCTGAGGGGAAGACAGGGGGGGATGCAGTTGATGAAATTGAAAACATTGTTCTTGTTCATTAAACAAGGAATGCAGAAAATGCTGTTGCTGCAAGGATCTTCCTTCTGGCTGGAGGTCTAAGACCTACAATCATGCAATCATAATATCCACTGTGCAAGCCATCTCCCTGTTTGTTGATGATTTTATTGGATTCTACTAATGAAATCATTTTTGAAATTCTTAAAAATGTTTAAAAATTTGTTGTGCCGGATGCTCGCAAATATATACGATTTAATGAACTGCATTGTTAATCTTTGTGGTTTGATATCAAGTGCCAATAGCAAAATAGATAGTTTTTTATAGGGTAAATAAGTGCCTTCATAAAGGACAATATCATGTTTCTTACAAGACAGCAAAGGCAGTGGAGTCTACGACATTATACTGTCCCTTATAGACTGATTGCTGAAATGCATGGTAAGAGCCTACAGACGAATCCATTGTCCCTCTGAGTGTCTACTTTTCCTTTAAGGGAGTGGCCCAGTGTTGCCAGTAGAGCTTGGTTTAAGGTAGCAACCAAAATAACCGAGTATGAAGTAGTATTGAAATGTCTCCTGTCAAACGATACCTGCATTTGATACTTTTTGCGCAGATGGTCTGATCCCAGTCTATCCCAGATTTCCATGGGATCAGCAAGCCTTCTCTTGCTGCCATCTCCAGAGCCGCTCTCCTTCCAGCATGTGGTCACTTCAGTGTCTGCCCAGTTAGCACGAGCTAACACTGCCAGAGGAGCTAACATCCAACACTGAGGTCCCAACAAAGTCAGACCAAAATGGCTCAGCTCTGTCATAAAACCTGTTAATAACTGCTAAACCTGTAACCAGTACCAGTAAAGTTAGCCATGTGATGCTAACAGTTAGCCCTGTCACTATGTGTGTTGCCGGGTGGACTCTCACAACCCTCCCTGGTGTTGAACACTCCTGCAGCAGCAGCTACAACCCATATAGTCTGTGGTGTGATGAAGTTGAACGTGGTGTAATTGACAGAGTTGGAAGTCCAAGATGCCATCAGAACATTAGAGACTGTGGCTATGCTACACGCCTACACGTATTGTTATTTCTGACAGGGTACTGGTATCCGCACTGGTATCATAAGTGATACCCAGCCCTGGCTGCCAAATGTTCAGTAATTATGATATTTGTATGATAATTTAGTCCTTTGCATAATGTACAATCTGTAATTCTAAAACTCCCTAAATGCATGACAATAGTGACAAGTCATAGTTTCATCTTTTTTCCATAATAGTGAAATGGTAATGAGCTGATTTGGAACCAGCCTGATTATTCATCATCGGTTGACTCTCTTAATAACTGATGACAGAAAACTGGATTTGCAGTAAATGACACAATTATAGGGTGGCACGGTGGTGTAGAGGTTTACACTGTCGACTCACAGCAAGAGGGTTTCTGTTTTGATCCCAGGAGGGAGCCCTTCTGCATGTTCTCCCCGTATCAGCGTGGGTTTTCTTTGGGTACTCCGGCTTCCTTCCACAGTCCAAAGACATGCAATTTAATTGGTGACTCTATATTGTCAATAGGTGTGAATGGCTGTCTGTCTCTATGTGTCAGTCCTGTGATAGTCTGGCGACCTGTCCAGGGTGTATCCTGCCTCTCGGCATATATTGATGTACACTGTGATCTTCTGGGTGTGCCACAGTCTAAATTTGACTCTACAGTAGTGTCAAAGTTCTGGAGTCTTTTTACAACTATTTTTTTGATTATTTGACTTTTGCTAATCCCTGATTGCATGAACTAAACCTCTCACTTTGTTCTCTGTAGGTGCAGTATGTCATCCAAGGCTATCACAAGAGGAGAGAGTACATCGCTGCCTTCCTCAGCCACTTTGGAATGTGAGTCAACTACAGAGGACCACATCCTCCGCTGAAGTGATCACAGCATGTGTTCAGCGATCGCTCGTTTATCACTGTCTTTTAATGAGAAAGTACTTTTGGAGCAAAAAAAGGCCCAGCAAGACTTTGCAGAAATGAGTGTGTGTGTATTGCAGGGGCGTGGTGGAGTATGATGCTGAGGGATTCACCAAACTCACTCTCCTACTAATGTGGAAGGACTTTTGCTTTCTAGTTCATGGTAGGAAAGTCTCAAAACACACACACACACACACACACACACACAGTAATAGTGGAGTCTGTTTCTGATCTGCCTGGATCACATCTGATGCCGTTACCTTATGATCCTCTTTTTCTCCTTCTGCTTCTGTACTTTGCTCTCCTTGCGTCCCTGGGCTCTTTGTAGTGGATCTCCCTCTGTACTTTCCAAGGGACCAGCCCACCCTCACCTTCCAGTCTGTGTACCACTTCACCAACAGCGGCCAGCTCTATTCTCAGGTGCAGAAGTCGTATCCCTACAGCCCACGCTGGGACGGCAATGAGATGGCAAAGAGGGCCAAGTGAGTAGATTCTGCCTTATCTGAACCTCTACAGTTGGGAAATTATACAGTTTGATTTATATATGTCTTTAAATGCTAAAAGCCATTTAACACTCTTTGTAAATAGAGAGGTAAAACTAAATACAGCGGACATCTACCTAAAAATAAAAGGTCTTGAGATACTCTGTTCTCCACAAAGTCAAGTGCATCTAAGGACTTTTCTCCCAAGACTGCAAAGCCATGTGAAACACAAAGTCATTTTTCATAATCTGCATCAGATATTTATTACAATAGGACCCTATTGTTGGGAATGCACCACACACTGGCCATTTGTTGATATTCACAGATTTGATTCCACCCTCTATAAACATAAACTGGTATGACCCCATAAGAGTAAATCTATAGGCGTCAGCCGCAGCCCGAGCAGTGTTTGCTTTTTGCATGGCCAAGGTTAATAACTGCTGTAAATATTTGAAAGATATCAGTGACTACAGGAGGTGCAGGAGGCAATGCAAAATCTCTTTTGCTCAAAGGTTATCTGTGTATTTCTTTCTCAACTCATTTGTTTGCATTAATACATCTTAATGTCTCCACTCAAAAAATCTGCAGACCTATTTGGATTACCATCTGTTAGCTCCTGGATTTGACTACAAGAGGTTTTGCTCAGCAAATATTGTTTAAAGGAAAATCTGGTATTATTCAGCCTGGGTCTTATTCTCATATTTGTAGGTGCTCTGACTTTGGGTCATGCTAACTTTGCAGTCACCAACACCATTTGAGAGGTTTCTGAAAAATGTCTTCAGCAGAACAATGTATATCAGGGCAAGCAGCACAAACCTTCTTAAGCCTTCCAAATAAACTTAAGCACCCCTTTAAAAATGCTTGTTTCTGAGCCTGAAGTTCAAATAATGTCAAAACTCTTGTCTCTGAGTCCCAAATAGAAAAATGTACCCCCTGGATTTGCTAATTTGCTAACCATATAGGGATTTACTCACAGGGCAATCAGATGGCTAGTCACGAAAGCTGTTTAGTTAGCCAACTAAAAAACTATCTGCTAATCCACAGTAATAAGAAACTATACTCCTAATGCTAATTATACTGATATATAGCATGATCATATTGTAACAGAGTTGAGCAGATCTTACCATATAGTGATGAAAACTCTGTCTGTCTGTGTGTCTGTTCCACGTTTTTCTCCTCACTGACTTGGTCAATCCATGTGAAATTTGGCACAGTGGTAGAGGGTCATGGGAGGATGCGAATGAAGCAATATTATATCAATTGGCTAAAGGGGGGCGCTATAGCAACCTATTGAAATTGCAAACTTTGAATGGGCGTATCTCATGGCAATGAATATTGCGGAGGGCGTGGCTCATCACATAAAGGTGTATAACATCTCAAGGGTTTCACCGATCACCACGCAACTTTGTAGGCATATGACCACACATAATCTGAGGGGACCCCTCCATTATTGACCCCATCAAACAAAATGGATGCGCTAGAGAGCTAATTTCTTATCTAGGCTGAACCAGCATATGGATTTTTACTAAATTTGGTAGATATTTAGAACAGGACGCCTCAAGGTGACTGGAGAAATTTAACTCTAATTGGCAACTGGGTGGCGCTATAACAACAGAAAAATGGCTAAAATGCGACAGATCGCTGTGGCTGCAATCGTACTATCAAATTCACAAGAACTCTGTCTGAATACATTGCTCTTCTTAATGGGTTCAGTTGACTGTTTAATCTGCAATTTCCTATGACCTGTATCCCAAACACACAGCATGTGAAACTGTATGTGGGCAACTGTGCACTCAATAGGTATGGACTAGTATTATATAAAGCTTGAAACGCTTTTGATAGCTGTTTAAGAGCTTGATATTGCTGTATGATAGGACTTCTCAAAGTCTGGACCAAGGCACACACCCAGACTGAACGGCAAGTCAATCTGGCTCATACCTTGTGCTTTGAATACAGTGTTATGAAGTGTAACATTTTCTATTTTGAAATAAATTTCCCAATAGATCAATAAATTGTAAGTGATTATGAATACACAGTGTAGCTAAAGATCATTCACAGCAGTCCCGGATGCTTTTAATGTGGTTTATTTCCCTATCGTTAGCATCATTGTCATGAGGAAGTCAACTGCTTGAGTGTCGTTTGTTGTTGCTGCCAATTTCCTGCGTTAATGTTACAGCTGAGAACTTGCAGTTCCTAAATTGCAGTCAGAGAATGTGTCCCTTTTCTCTCTCTGTATTACACAGTTTTCACAACTAGTGCAAACACCGTTGTAAGAATATGAAATAATGATTTGCAATTTCGATAATATTTTGATTAACTGTGCAGCCCTACTTTGGACAGAGTCAGGTTAGCCGTTTCCCCGTACTTCCAGTCTTGATGCTAAGTTAAGCTAACCAGCGGATACGAGAGTGGTATCAATCTCATCTTCTCACTCTCTGCAAGAGGAATAATTTCCCAAAATGCTGAACTGTTTTCTTGAAGTCTAACCTGACACATACACACACAAACCTGCACGCACCACCTGTGGCTAAATACCTTGCGGACTGCTCTGTTTTTTTATGCCGTTTGATTTTTGTACTTGCAGTTGAGTTGTGTCTCCTGTGTTTCCCTCAAAAGTGTTATCACATAGAGAGTAGATATCTCATGCACAGTTGTAATTGTAACAAGTAAACACACTCTGCCTTTCATCTGCACTTTGAAACACGCTGAGGCTGGGACTGACCCAGTGAATTTGGTCGATGCTTTGAAGCAGTTGAATCACAATTATTGTCACATTTTGATGTTTTATTTGCTGTACTCTCTCTCCGGCCCCCCGTCCCCCTTCTTCCTGCCTCCTCTCTCTCTCTCTCTCTCTCTCTCTCTCTCTCTCTCTCTCTCTCTCTCTCTCTCTCACCCAGGGCGTACTTCAAGAGCTTCATCCCTCAGTTCCAAGAGGGAGCCTTTGCCAACGGGAAACTCTAGTACTCTCTAGCTTAATGACATGCCTGGAGAGTTGCCTGTGGGAGTGTGTACGTGAGTGTGTGTCTGTGTATGCTGTTGTGTACCTGTATACAAGTATGCACAGACTTATATTTGTGAAATGTGCTGTACTGTAACAGTACAGTGAGAATGATGGTGTGCTTATTGCACACAGACTCTGTGAATTCCACACTGTTTGACCTTGAAACGTCTGCCTCTCAGAACAGTCAGTTTTTATTTAGTTATAGTGAGATTAGTGAGAAGCCACTTTGGTGTACAAGTTCAGATGAAGATGCCAGACACTGCAGCAAAACTCTCACCAAATTTCCAAAATGAGCACACACTTTGAAATATTTACAACTAAGGGATGTGACGATTAGGTTCCCCCACCTCTAAAGGATCATGTGAAATAGCAAAAACCTGAACATTGTGTTCATGTCACATAAGGTTGATATGATTGTTTGTCTTGTTGCCAGCTCAAAGTGATAGGCCTTTATTTTGAAGAGGATCTCCAAACCTTTGACAGGAACTTTGCGTGACAGCCTGCACAATCCGTCTGTCAGACCTGACAATAACTAGTATTGTTATATTGTATTGTGCCAATGACGCCAGGCTTCAAGCAGTCAAACCACAGAGGGGTTGGCTCACAACACTCCACCAGAGCTGCCGTGCTGTGAAAGATATCTGTTGATATGTAAACAATATGTAAACTATTAGCTACATGTAAATCACAAAGAGCTGTAGGGATGATGCAAAAGATCTTTGTTTACTGTTCATTTGTGGCTCATGATTGTCAAGTTTGGCTCCACTGTCGATGTTAAAATGATCTACAACTAGTTTTGCCTTTTAATTGTCTGTATGTTCCATTTGCCCGTTTAAAACCCTGTGAAGTCTTCTACTGAGAGGCTGACAGTACTGTAAGTTACTGAATGTTATGTCAAAATTTCTATCCAGTAAAGAAGTCTGTTTGCCATGACTGTGTGTTACTGTTTTGTACTTTGTGTGCACCGTTTGTTTGCTGAGAGGTAGAGCGGGTCGTCACCTAATCAGAAGATCGGTTGTTCGATCCCTAGCTCCTCCAGTCCACATGTCAAAGTATTCTTGGGCAAGATACTGAATCCCAGATTGCTCCCAATGGCTGTTCCATTGGTGTGTGAGTGCGTGTGAATGCTTACTGAGTAGCAGATGGGACCATATATGTGTTTAAATGATTGTGATGTGTAAAAGTGATTTGAGTGGTCAGAAGACTATAAAGGCGCTATACAAGTGCAGCCCATTTACCATTTATTGTTGAAAAAATGTAAATGGTTTCTTACGCTGAAAACATTTTTGCCAGTGGACACATGTTTCGATCTCATCTCAAACCACAAATGCGATCTCAGCCAGACTTAGGCCCAGTCCCATTAAATATTTTTACCCCACTCCTGGTTCTCAAGTGCCACCTTGCCCCTTGGAACAGATTTAAGGGATAGTGGTTGAAATCTTCCCCTATAAAATCATGGATGTAATAAAAAGCCTGGATACAGCATTAGAGGCAGGACCCTGTTCATTCCTAAGAAAATTGCCCAGTGGCACATGTAGCCAAAAGTCTATTTCCACTGTAAGAAATTACCCAGATGATCAGCGCTGCTTCCACATCATGGGCCCCTAGAGCAAGCACACTAGAGACTTCCGCTGGCCAAGCCAGATACTTGTGGTTTAATGCTCTGTTAAATAGAATGGAGATAAAATGATTTATTCTTGTAGCTCCGCTAGACTTTCCAAATGTTATTGAAATCCTGATATTGAAACGAGTCCCTCTGTAGGGGTTGTGACGCTCAAAGAATGTGTCCTCTGATTAACGGATGTCTCTTTCCCATTATAAGTCTTATTGGGTCTAATGGTACAACGTGACATACTCTGAAGTTGTAATTCCAATATTTGTCCTGCAAAAATTAGCTTCAAAGCCTGACGCACTTCCTGTTGGCTTTCATGTAAAGGGACAACCCGTCAAGACCCTGATCCGTCATCAGTAGTTGTCTTTGCTGGTCTTTACGTTGACAGATGCAGACATTGCAAAACGAATATGCCATCTTCTGTGGTGATTTTTCTTGGGCTACAGGCAGCCTTTTGTGGTTGTCAGGACGCTCGCGATGTGTTCACAACTTAAATTCTTACCCTGCCAGTTTGCACTGATTTTAGAGGAGCGGTAACAAGTGCGGCAACTTTGCTGCTGTACTTTAGTTCAATTTTGGGCATCATATGCCATGAAAGAAGGAGGAATGTGCCATGGAAGTATGTCAAAATATGGGACTGTCCTGCCCAAATCAGTAACAACAACATAACGTTAGCTAGCTAGCTAGTTAGCATTCAAGACATACTTATGCTTGTTATAGAGAAGGAACCATATTACATTAAAATGATATATGATAGCTATTGTAATTTTTATATACCTTTTAGCGTAAATATATTTGCAGGTTGCAGGCGCAGAGTCAACAGCCATGCTATTGTAGTATTATTGGAGTGGAGTAGTAAGTAATAGTACTTTTTGCAAGCATTATAATGAGCAGGCTCCCGTTCACAATAAATATAAAATCGTGTTAAAATGCTCATAATTGCAGCGGTAATGTGGATGTGTTTTGTGTTTCTATGGTGTATGTTTTTAATTTCTTCTGGATTATTATTGCAAGGCAGCAATACCTGTGCAGCTCCTGAGTTCAAGACAAATTCCCCTACGTGGACAAAGTATATCGCAGCGTATCGTACTTTAGCGTATCGTACCGTACCGTATCGTATCGTATCATATTGCATCACATGTTTAGCTGTAATGTTTACTAGGTTCACCATCTATGTTTAGAATATTAGCATATTAAAGCAAGGGTAGGCTAATTTTTTTTTTTTGCGGGGGCATCATTGAGAAAAAAAATCTATAACCTTTTTATATATTGTCATTCAAGTTGTCTGGTAGAAAACCAGAATTCTGCATCTTCTCTTGGCTCTGCTCTCAGGCTTTAGAAAATTTAGCCCATAGGAGACTTTGGCCAATCACAGGTCATTTCAGAGAGAGGGTGTTCCTATTGGCAGTTCTACAAATGCTATTCCAGCATTGGCAACAACTGCAAACACTGCAAAGCAACGCAAAGATGGACAACAAAAAAAGAGAGTCCAACTATCAAAATGTATCAATATCAGCAAAATGTTCAAGGAAAGAGAATGGCGCCGCTAGTCAGCCTTCTGCAGCAAAAACAGACACTGAAAATGTTTTTGGATTATAAGCAAACATGCTCTCGTGCATTGCATTTTTAAGGGGAACAATTTTTAGCAGAATATGAGATCTTCATATTTTTGTGCTGCCTTACTCATCATGTTTAAAATGACTCTCTGCCGTTAAAGGGTGCACTCTCGTGTACACCTTTGTATCTGTAATGCATTTATAAACCCTACAGATACTGTTTTTTACAGACCTCTAATGTGCTTGTGTATAAGGAACCACAGCACAGAGAGGATGTGTGTGTGCGTGTGTGCGCGCATGCCCATGCATAGATGTGCACATGCATGTGCTTAAGCGAGGCAGAGTGTGCGCCTGCTTGTTTTCATCATTAAATATGAGGGTCATAGTTAGGGGTCCTTTCTGGCCTAAGGCGCAGCCCTTTGCTATATTTATTGTTGGTAATGCAGCAACTGTCATGTCTAATTGAGAACTATAGGGTGAATGTATCTGGGGCATTTAATAGCATCAAGGCTCCTAATAAAATAATTAAAAAGCAAGATTCTTTTTGTCTTTTTCACTGCCCCGCTCCATGTTTCTTGCTCTAACCTTTCCCGACCTGCTTTCAAAACATCTCCGCTGTCAGCCGCGGGATGGGCTGCTCTCATTTTGGACTTCTAGGGGGTGTTTGAGAGGGAGGGAGTTCAAACGAGGGGTAGCGGGCTGATGGGTAGCATCTTTAACGAGCATGAGCAAAAAATAGTTTAACTTGACAGTCAAGTCGAGACATCACGACTTTGCGCTCGGTAGCTCAGTAGCAATTGATTTTCAATAGTGGTGAACTTGGGTGTGGATTTAGCCCTGTGAGTGAACCTAAGCCTGCCAAATCTGGATCGAGGGTTTACATTAGACGAAATAACAAAAGAGCGATTGAATCATTAGATTTAAAAGCTGTAGCTTAAATCATTCCTTTGAGTACACACCATGACAATGAAGTCTGTCGACTTAGATTGTCAATCTGGTGAAAAAGTATTCACTCCTGAAGTTTTGCTCCGGCCTTGACGTTGACCCAAGCTGACATAAGCCCTTTAAGTAACTTGTAAACAATTCCTCCCAAAGTGGCTTAAACTGTGTCACTGTTGCGATGCTTAAGTCACATTTAGTTAGCCTCCGCCCTCAAAAGTGTCTGCGCCTAAATGTGGCTCACCTTTACACACTTTTAAGCAACTTAACATGGATTTATCCAGTGTAATGATCCTGTGAAGGTGCTGCTCAAGGTACCTTTTGAAGATGCGTTTCTCAGCCCCCTGAATCACAGTGCAGAGGTCTGCCAACCCTCCAAGCTAATACTCCAAATCCACTAATCCAGCCGTCTTTAAGAGATCTCAACGGCAGTCGGATGGAATAATTAAAGGCTGGAATAATTAGCTTGGAATCTGTGGACGGGGGATGATTAAATTGATGAGAGTGTTTTTTTTGTGGTCCGGCTGAGTTCACGCTTTGCTAGACTGGGACTCGAATTGAGGACTGATTGAAGATGCAGTGGTCATTTTTCCTCAGAGGATGAACGGACGATTGAGTGGTGTTTCTGCTTTTGTTTTAACTGTTTCTTTTGCCCTACTGTGTAGCTTGAGGTGAGAAGAATTTCATCTCCGCCTTCGCCTTGCTGGTGGCAGGACAGCCAACCCCAAGCTAACGAAATAATGAGTATACAACGCTAATGGAGGCTTGTCTGCTCCAGAAGCAGGTGTCCTTCGCTCAAGCGTGCTGGCAAACATGAATATTAGCATTAGATTAACATTAACTGCTCTGGTGACAACCCTATAAGCAGCTAGCTCGGAGGCAGCGAGGACCTGCCAGCCCGGAGAACTGACAAGTGTGTGAAACAGGATCACTTAAAGCTCAGCAACGAGCACCTTCCTGGGCAATAACCCGGAGTTAGCTCTTGGCATCACTCACCCCGCTTCACCTCAGAAGTTCCGGGAACTTTTGAAGAGTGGGAAAGTATGTGGAAGACCAACAAAGTTGCGGGAGTGAGGCGCAGACGGGGAGTGTATATGGAAAGATGATAACAGGAAAGGAGAGAAAGTGATTGAAAATCCTGAATCATCACCTCCTGAACCGAGATGGTAAACAGCTGGGGCAGCAGCGAGGGTGAGGTAATCAGAGGGAAACAAGGAGCAACCAAAAGGCCTGAATATGTCAGAGAGCGATGAAGGCGGACAGCAGCCTTAATCCAGATTGTTTACTTTCCTCTCCTGTCACCGTGTCCGAATCACCCATTCTGTCAGCCTCGCCTGATTCTTCTTCTTTTTTTCCATCTTTATTTTTTGTGCAGCAGCCTCTTGACTTAACATATTCCCCCGGAAAAGACAAAAAGATAAACTGTTAGCCAAGTGAAAGAGGAAGGAGGGGGTGAAATCACAAACTCTAGTGACTGTGGGGTACTTTGTGTTTTGTCTATAAGTACAAATTCAGAGTGACATCCCCTCATCTTCAGTCGTGTTTGGAGGGAGGGGGGCTGAAGAGGAGCGTGTGTGTGTGTGTGTGTGAGGGGTGGATTTCAGAGGCTATGCAGCATTTGCGATGCAGCGTAGGGTTGTTGATGCGAGCCATGTTGAGGATGATGGAGCTGAGAGGCTTAACTAATTTTGGAAAGAGAGAGCAGGAGGAGGAGAGCGGAGGGGGGATTTGGGGCCTTTTGTTACAGCCTGTTTGATCTGGGAATTTAAAAAAAAAAATGGCCCAGAGATGTCGTGAAAATGAGAGAATTACTGCTCGGGTCCCTCACTCTTCTTTTTTATCAAACTCCAGTAGCGCGGGAATTCTAATGCACTCCCAAGTCAAAGCGTCAGATATTTTTCTCCCCCCCTCTCTTGCTTACAGATAATAACTGGATCTAGTTAAACCCTGATTGTTAATTGCTAATTACTCCTCGTACATGAGAAGCCAGGAGAGCGTAGCTAAGCTGATCAAATGAGTCTTCGCTCTGGAGCTCGTAGGTTTTCCTGTTTTGTCTCGTCTTGGTGTTGTCGAGGCGTTCTGGATGGGCTTGTTTTCGATGGCTTTTGACAAGATAAAGACAGATTTTTGTGGAAGAGGGGAAAGAGCGGAGGGGGACTCCCTCCTCATTTTCCCCTGGGTATGATCACAGACACTCGATTTAAATCTTTCATGGGTTAACCAAAGCACATCCCGCAGGTGTTTTTTCTCTGGAATACAGCTCTCGGTTCCCCCTGCGTTAAGCGAGCAGTTTGGCCTCGGTTCAATGTGTTTTATTGTCGTAAAAGACGAGACTCAATTTGCTTAAAAATACTCAAACTGGCACCCTGTGTTTCTTCACAAGAAAGAGGATTCTCGGCTTTAATGGAGGTTTTAAAGGTAATGTTTGGCAACAAAGCGTTATCTTGGAATAACTTTATTATCAGATGGTTTTATGAAATTCAGGAAAGCGGCGCTGAGATCAGTCACACTGGGTGGAAGATTCCAGGGTGTTTACTGACTTTAATTTACTCCTCATGTTGTGCGTGTGTTCTTTTACTCCTCAGCGGCCTTTGTTTTGCCTCTCGCCCCCAGATTCCTCCCTCGTTTTCTTCCTCCCTCCCTCCTTCCCTCCACCAGCTACCTGAGGAGCTGTCAGTCTGGATTGCCGCGCTGTCGGTTCAGCCTGTCAGGCTGAGGGACGCGTTCTGATCAGCCGTGGACACTGATAGACCTGTCAGGTGAGATGACAGCTGCAAGTGAAGACGCGCACAGACAGGTACATGTAATGTGACAAGACTCCTTCATCCCTCCACCACCAGCACCACCACCACCCCTTCCCGCTTCCCTTCACCCCCTCCTTCCAAAAAATAAATATCCATGCATTGGAAGTTGACGAGTTGAGGAAAACTTTTCTTTTGAGCCTGAGCGGATGTGATGCAGCCATGTGATGAAGAACAGCTCGGGCACCAGTTTAGTATGTTCTCATGTTAACTTGCAGTTTATTATTCCTGCACATTTAAAGTAAACGTTTTCTGTTCTCCATATAACTATCTTCTAATAACATTTTGACAAAGAAACATGTAACTGTGCTGCTGAAAATAATCTACTTCCACAGTACTGAGACTTCACACTGCAGCTCATAGTGTCTGCAGTCACATTTAAATACCACATCGCATGTTTTTTTAATTTGTGTGCTTGACAAAAAGCGGCAGAACACATCAAATATTCCATTCAGATCATTTTCATTTTATGTTTCCCAGCTTTACTGTTTTCACCTGGAGCCAGTGGCAACAATTGTTCTTAAGTGTTTCATAAGTGCATCACTAAATTAAAATGGGTTGCACAGCACAAACTAGTTTTCTAAATTTGCAAGGGAATTCGCACTAGAGTAAAGCATTGGGATGGGGATCCCCTGTCCCGAGGGACCCTACACTAATCTTGCAGGAGTGGGTGGTGTTTACTTTGCTGTTGGTGGGAGCGGATGATCAAAAAAATTTACTGCAGGATTTATTGGAATACAACGAAATTAGAAGTGCTTCTTCTGATCTGTCTCTTTACCAGCCTTCTCTCTGCACCTGTCATGGCCAGCCACAACCAAGTTAGTTAAAGCCATAGGCTCTGCCATAGCCTGCTCTGTTGCTAATGTTGTGGCTGTAAAACCAGGGGCATCAAAAAGTGGGACTGAGTACCCAGGAGGAGGGGTGTAGTCAAAAAGCCTGGAATGACAAGTTTGGTTTTATTTGCAATTTTTTCCCCCTATGTAATTAGTGCCATAACATAGATTAAAATTGGCTGAATAAATCAGTTAAAACACTAATTTTGTATTTTAAAAAAATACTGGAAGCTCTCTGAGGCCCCTCTCACCCCATAGAGGCACAAAATGGTTTAGTCCACCCCTGCACTAGGATTCATCTCTGTCACAGCTAGAGCCAAGTGAGTGACTGCTTTTGCTGCTGGAGCACCAGCGTTCACTGTCATGTCTTTCCCCAAGAAAGGAAAATCAGAGTTCCAAAAACTAACCGTAAAAAAAAAAAAAAACCTTCAAAAGTTGCATGAGAGAGACATGGATCAAGAGAGCAAGGACGGGGGCCCATAGACACTGCATAGGGTGTGTTACGCCCCTGTGTAAAACTGAGGATAAATATTTTTGAGCATCCAACCCAGACTCCTTTCATTCTAAGAATTTGATCAATTTGGAAACTCTATAAGAGCCACACGATGGAACTATATTATTCCTACTCAAGTTAGCATAGGGCTAAACCAGAAGTTAGCCAGACAACCCGGTCTCACTCCATCGTCATCGAAATCCGACGCTTGGGCAGTGACTCGCACTGTCAGACACTGATGAAAAAGCCATGATACACAGCTGGTCGCTGTTTTAGTTTAATAGCGCTCGTTGGCATCAGGGAAACGCAGCAGGACATGAACAAAATTTAAGGCGACTGAGGTCCGAGTAGGGGGGCAGGAGGGGTGGTAGGTCCAATAAACACCAGCCTTCACCCGGAAGAGCAGTGCTCACATCCTGTAAGATTGGAAAGCTAAACCTGTTCTTTTTTTCCTAAACCCAACCATGTGCGTTAGTGCGTTAAAATTTCAGTTTACTTTACCAATAGTCTTTGAAAGACACTGTAAGTAAAAAGTAAATTTCCTGTGAAAACAGACGTGTATTTTGAAAGAAGACAATGCATGTAATAGACAGAACTTTACATGGTGTCCCAGAACATCATAAAACAACGCAACCAAGGTAAATTTCACATTGTATCTGGATGTGAAAAGTCCACCACCAAACGTCGATCCGTGACGAGGTCGGAGTGAGAATCTGTTGAGCCAGAAATCTCTGCTGCACATGCTCTGCCCTTACTATGAACGATAACAAAAGAAGTAACAATAACCATTCCTGCAGAGTTATTCACCTTAAAACAAGACACATGATGTGACGAACATTTGCATTTTTTAAATAGTTTAGGGCTGCAATTAATACATATTTAATCACATTAACCCACCTCTACTCCAAATGTAACTAACCACTGTATGCTGTACAAATGTCAGCACTCACTGACCCAACATCAGCACCTCCACTCAAAATTAAGTTTAAGAAAGTATATATTTTATTATGGGGGAAGCAATGGGCCCGAGCAAAAACTGGTAGATGAAGGTGGAGTTGCCAACAGCAAGTTTTTGCCCCTAGGCCTGAGACAGTTGTAATAATGTTGGTATACGATGTCCTGACTGCATCACTTCATTAAAAAATTCGAGCCACACATAAATGTGCTTGAAACAAGTGAGCGAACAGCAGATATAAAACCACATCGTGTCCTCTTGTGCTCACATCTTTTCAACACTGATGTCACATCATGTCAGTTCCACATGTGGGTTTACCACTGTGATTAGATACAAACAGTTATTCAAAAGCCTACATACTGTATGAGCAAGAATCTAAAATAAAGCATGGAGTGTCAGTAGCCTTGTATTATAATGTCACACAAGCAGCGAGATAAAAATGGCAGTGTGTGCTCGCCCGTCTCTCCACGCAGCAGCCACACTGCTTCAGTGTATCCACACATCGGTGCTCAGTGGCAGCTCCACCACATCAGGTCGCACCCGCTTCACAGCATCTGTGCAGCTGTAAACTGTTGACCTCTATCTGCTCCTTTGGACCAGTGGGTCATGGCCCGAAGGACTGTGGGTAAAAATACAAAACAGAGGCGCAAACACCGGGGTTGTTGCAGCAAATGAGGTAAGAGCAAAGGGTGAGTGAGAGTGGGAGGGGGCTGATGGTGGTAGTGGGTGGGTGGGGGTGGGACGGTGGGGGATGGCTCATGCCAAGTGACACAAACCCCCCTTGGCAGCCTAATTAAATTTTCCACTTTTCCACACTCACATTAAGCCTCCATCGAGCCGGAAGGAATGGACGCACCAGAGGAGTCGACCCCAGGAAGAAGATCAACCACCCCCCCTTCTTCCCGTTTCTCCCTCCAATTCCACATTTCTGTTAAATCAATGACTGTTCAACCACAAGACTTCAGAGTCTCAACTGATACCCTCGTTTATATTAATGCATCATTGTGTCACATTGTTTCATTAATAACATATTAAGGCTTAAAATGAGGTACATTTCAATGTGTCTTTCTTGATTGACAGGTGTCTTCATGTATCACAGTCAGTCAGTCATGACTGCTGCTTCCATCTTCAGCTCAGCTCAGGCTCCATCCTGCCACCCAAATTTGTCTTTTTTCACTCCAAACAACTGACAACATGGCAACAAGCTTCAAAACATCCCAACCGGTAGTGTCACAGACGGCATGGCCATGTTTCTTTACAATTCTTCAGTGTTCCAAAACACAAAAATGTTTCACTGATTCTGCTTCAGCATGTAAGAATAGCTAAGGGAATAGAAATGTGTGTGTGTATGTGTGTGTGTGTGTGTGTGTGTGTGTGTGTGTGTGTGTGTGTGTGTGTCCGAGAACATACCTGAATCCACTTAGTCGGAAAACACCAGGTTAATTCAATTTAAAACTATACAAAGGTTTAACAGTCATGTCACACAATAACTATCTTTCAATTTGATCAAAGAAAAACCTCTGTTACATTTATTTTAAAAGTGTCCAATGTTTTTGACGTTTTCCAATTACAATATTCAAATGACACCTTCCCACAGTCACAGACTTGTTTATTTTTAGATGCTCTGATGACACTTTATCATTTTCTTCCCAGCTTTGATGATGTGAAGCATATTAGCCAAAATACTTATTCTCAGAGACTAGAAAACAACAAATTCACCTTGTTTCCAAAGTTTCATCAATTGATTTCTGTCATGATGACAACTGGAAAAACTTTGCTTTAATAATTTGAAACTAGTCCATACCCATTGGTAGCTTTGTCACCTTCTACCTATGCCAGTCCTCAATGCCTATGTGCAGTTTCACATAGATTGACCACATCAGTGAGTAGAAAAACGTGGGACAGACAGAATGACTGACTGACAGAATGACCTACAGTTTCCGTGATTATGTACAGCATACCATACCATGACTTAGTCATACCAATAATTAGACAAACAAACAAACACTGGGCCACAGGGGGAGCCACAGCGATCGGTCGCATTTTAGCCATTTTTAAGCATTTTTCCGTTGTTATAGCGCCACCCAGTTGCCAATTAGAGTTACATTTCTCCAGTCACCTTGAGGCGTCCTGTTCTACATATCTACCAAGTTTAGTAAAAATCGATTTAGCAGTTAGGTCTAGATAAGAAATTAGCTCTCTAGCGCCCCCATTTTGTTTGATGGGGTCAATAATGGAGGGGTCCCCTCAGATTATGTGTGGTCATATGCCTACAAAGTTGCGTGGTGATGGGTGAAACCCTTGAGATGTTATACACCTTTATGTGATGAGCCACGCCCTCCGCAATATTCATTGCCTTATAGAAGCTCAGTTTTAGTAAGTTTTCCAACTTTTGCCAAGAGGGAACTTTAGACATTGGTCCCTAGATTATGTTCACCAAGTTTCGTGCAGATCGGTCAAACTTCCTAGGAAGAGAACGATTTTAAGTGTTTTTCAAAAAATTCAAAATGGCGGAAAATCTATATAACCAGAAGTTATGGGTTCTTGAGGCAGATTTGTTCCTCATGAGGAGAGGCATCTCTGTGCAAAGTTTCATGTTTCTACAACATACAGGGCATGAGATATGCCCATTCAAAGTTTGCAATTTCAATCGGTTGCTATAGCGCCCCCCTTTGGCAAACTGATGTAATATTGCTTCATTCGCATCCTCCCATGACCCTCTACCACTGTGCCAAATTTCACATGGATTGACCAAGTCAACAGACACACAGACAGAGTTTTTGTCATTATATAGTAAGATTAAGATGTCTACACTGAAAAAAAGTCTAGGGCACTTCTTGTTTTTTGAGGCATCGTGAATTTGGGTTGATCTACTAGCAGCTTCTTTAGGGATGGCAATGTCAGTCTGATGGTCAGGCTGTGATAGGCTACAGCTATCACGGATTGCCACAAATATTTGTAAAGACATTCATGGTTCCTTCACTAAATTTGCATTTTTTTTGGCACTAAAGCCACCATTTTCATAGCTTCCTCTTGGACGTGTGCTGCTTGCAGTCTGGCACCTGGTTACTACCATTTAATAAAGTCCCAACCTCACCTGTGTCCTGTGCCAAGAAACGTCTCGACCACAGCGAAATAAGCAGAAAATTAGAAATTACAGGAAGAGGGCAGCATCTCTGCAGATAAATACACCACCACACACAAAGAGTGGGTCACACATAATGTCTGAAAAGCATTACTTTTGTATGACTCTATACATCGGAATATCCCGCGTAGTATACCTTTAACTTTTCAACTAGTGTCATTATCAGGCATCATTATTAAATGTCCTGTTGTGATGTCAGCTGCAGGTGAGTATTCTCCTCAGTCACGAACGTCCATGTCTATTGCAGGCCACAGTCTGTAATTTAACCACGTTTAAAATGAGGATGAGCTAAATTACCAGGAGCACAGTGAATATTTTACTCCCCACCTCCCTCTGTAATGTTAGTCCTGTTCAAATGGGGCTTTAGACCTGCTTTGTGTTCAGGACTGTGTCATAGAGATGAACTTGTTTGTCACTATGAACACATTCAGTAGGCCATCCTCCTTCTTTTTCCACTGGATTTTGCTTTTGTATTGAACATATTCTGTGTCTGTCTTTAAAAAGCAGGAGAAAAGATATGAGATTTTTAAAGGATCTATTTAATGAAAAAAAAAAAAGGTTAAAACTGCCTTAAAAGTTATCATATTTCTAGTATCTACCATACATATTTCTCTACTTACCTCACATTCTAACTAACATATCAAACATGAGATATCACAGAGGCAGCAGTGGGGCCAGTCAGAAAGCTCATCAGTTAAACATTAAAATCCTCCCATCTGGTTCCACAATACATTTTCCACTGAGGACCAGATAAACCGAGCTAAAACTGTGTATTATTCTACTGTGGAGATAAGCCGCGGAGTGGCATAGGAGGGACTGAGCAAGATATTACCACACAAAGAATTATGTATGTTAACACAAACAAGAAATACAAGATTGCCTGTAAAGACAAGTCAACAGTGCTAATCTTCCTTGACGTGAAGTTTTCCAACACACTGCCTGTAAAGTGACTCAGTAACAATATGGATAAACTTGTATCTTAAATCCACATCTTTCTTTCCGCAAAGGTGACTTTCTTTCTGCCTTTACAGTAATAGTCAGGTCCGGTGCAGAAAAGCTTGTGGACTTATTGTTGGAAACACTTTCACCCTCTGTTTCGGTGCACGTGAAGAGGTGTGTGTTTGTGTTTCCAGACTTCCAGAAGAAAGTTAGTTAGCTGAACAGATCAAGAGCATTGAAACTTAAATGAACCACCCACACTAGTAGTGATTTCTGGTAAAGCGTAGTGCAGAAAACACAACCGCAATAAAGCACCAAGGACGATCCAGAACTAAATAAACAGCAACCTCACACTATAGCTTTGGGATTTAAAGGTTCTGTATGTGAAATTCAGCGCATTAATATAGCAGCAAACGACTATTTGCCATGTAAAGACGTAGTGGAGTGCTGGCATCCTAAACAGAGAATAAAGTCAGGCTTTCTCTGTGTGTTGCAGTCTGAACTTCTCTGTGGTTTGTTGTGGTAAGACCATTTGGTCGTGCGTGAATGTTAGTGCATGTGGGTATTGTACTGGCTAGCCCATTGCCGCCACTTTGGACTGCACTCACACGGTGGTTACTGCTAATATTGGGACTGCAAAGGTGTGAGGTCGAGTCACATTACTTGGCCTCGAGTCTAACTGAAGTCACAGATTTTATGACTTTTGACTTGACAAAATCAAAACAGACTTGCAACTCGACTTAAACTTTAAGACTAATGACTTGTGACTTTTCTAAGACTTGAGCCTTTACTACTTGAAAATACTTGATACCTTCCTTTAAGGCCAAAGATTAAAAAGTGGCTACGTAACTTTAAAAGTGCACCACCGATCAATTAATTGCCCTTAATTTCCTGAATTAACTAACGTTAACACTATTAATTAGTGACATAATAGCTGACATAATTCCCCATATATACTTTATTTGAACCAGTCTGACAGCATCAAGTCAAGTTGAGAGAGATAACCAGAGGAGCTTACATTACGTTATTGAGTGTCAGTTGGAAAAAATTATACCAAAGATAATTTCATTCGTGATGCGACAACGTCCAACATTGTTCAACATTTGAAGTTGCACAAATACAGTAAACCACTGCTAATACTAACATAGTTAGCAAGCTAATGCTCAGCTAATGTTAGCTTAGCAGCTAAGTGACATTTTATCAAACCTGTTTTAACAAATAAATATTAATTTTAAAAAGTAAAAATGATTTTTGTAAATTTAATATGTTATTACTCTGTTGTCAAAATGGCATTGGATTTGGTGAAGGGCACATTTTGACTTGTGTAGGACTGGAAACATAAAGTTTAGGACTTGAGACTTGATTTGGGACTTGAGTGAAAGGACTTGGGACTTACAAAACAATGACTTAGTCCCACCTCTGCGCGATGGCATTGTTGCAAAAGCCTAGCGCCCACCCTCTGGTTCCCCCCAGCTGACACCATTAACTCTTTTAGCACTGTTGCTGTTGACTAGTGCTGTTCATGGAGCTAGCACTGTTAGCTGCTAGCTGTCAGCTCAGCCACCTCCATGTTGAAAGCTGTGTGCAGACAACTCAAATGTTCAGAATTTTTGCATAGAGACCCTTTAAATTTAGCTTCGTCTTTAAACTTCAGATTGGTGTGGTTCAAGTCGTCAGCAGTAGAAAGGAGGATGATAGTTTTTCAGCTGAGGTCAAACAACAGCCGGACAACCCCGCTCCTCAACCAAAACCCATTAACATTCCAAGCTGCACAGCCCTCAGTCTGCTCTCAGACCAGCATACTCATAAATTACACTGACAACCTTGTTGACGGAGTGAGATAAACTTGCCCATTGTGTGTGCACTGCGGACGCGTCACTCAGACATGCTATTTGATTTAACTGTTTTGTGCCAACGACGAGGAAAACAACACGCACAAGGACCAAAACAAATTTCTACGCAAATATGAAGCCCGTTTTTGTCAGGCAGCCAGCATTTTCCTTTCCTCGGTTTCTAGTATCGAGTGGGAAGGTGGGGGGGGGGACTTTTGTTTTCTTCCACTGAAAATAAGCAGTCCAGTAAAAGTGGAAGGAACGCCGCGGTCCTGTTTATTTGTGAGCTGCAGGTGGCTGTGTTGACCACTCAGAAGTCCCCCGACCACTCGCGCTCTTTCTTCTCTCAGACCCTGTTATTTGTTCACTTCTTCCACCACATGCTCCAACATTTCCCCTTCTCTCTCTGCTGTTTTTGCCCAAGCGGCGTTCCATTCTTCTTTGTCTCGAGGTACAGCGTGTCTGTGACGCACTTCCTTCCATTGTATCAGGAACTGATACCTTAATGCTTACTGTCAAGAGAGCGTGTTGATTGGAAGGTGCTGCATGCTTGGTACAGGTAATTATGTGTGTGTCCACTTGGCTATTTCCCTGTGGTCTAATGATTAAACACAACTGCCTGGTAAATTACAGAATAAGGCACCTTGCAGTCTCCTGTGACAAAATGTATCTTAGAGTAATGCCAGCTAGTGATCGTGCACAATGACACGAAAACAAGTCAGATGAGGTCACTCAGTTTATTTCCCTCCTGCAGCAGCAAACAAGCATGAAAACATTTGGTTGCTACGTGATGGCATTTAATAAGATGCTCCCACCCCCTAATTCCCACCTCGCTGCAATTCCAGCACTGCTCTTCTTTTAGTTTGAGGTCCAGCAAAGTGTTCTAGTAAAGAAGTTGTTTGTCTCATGTGGAAAATCAATTGGTTCAAATGCATTCATTTACTGTAAAAAACAGATTTAGCTCCACATCCAGCAGTGTTGAGGTGTGGGCAGGTTTCAGGTTGCAACACCTCAACACCTCAGCCCTGCAGAAAAGTCAGCACTTCTCCCAACTCCCACCATTTCTTTTAACAATATTGACTGATATTCATATAAACATAATTAACAGGCAGCAGATAACACATTTAGCATCAAGCTTCACAATTGACCCAGACCTTCCCTTAGAGAGAAATCTGGAAAATCAATCAGTCTCTTTTACTTCAGTGATTACAGGAGGAGTAGGTTAACATTTTTAAATAGTTCAATAAGTCAGTTCAAAGTGTTGTTGAAGCTGCCTTCAAAGCATAGTTTTACAAACTACCAATCACTTGAAGAAGCTGTACTACAGCATTCACAAAGCTACTTGGAAGAAGTAGTTTAATCTTTAGCAAATGAAAAAAAATATTTTAAAGATAGATCAGATTGAGAATGTACATGTAGTATGAACTTATTACAGAATATAATAGAAAAATGTCAAATACCATTATTAAATGCCACTCAGTTGAGTTGATTGCAAAAAGTACCCACTCCACAGGTGATACAAAAACATAATATACCTCATTGTTCATGGGGAAGCGCAAGAATCTCCGCTTTGGATTAAAATACAATGTCCATCGGTCTGGACAGGAGCCTTGCACCAGGCAGGATGACTCAGTTAACTTCTAAAATAGCATGCAGCAACGTCTGTGAACATTTGTTAATGAATAGCAATAATCAATACTAGGTTCTTCTAGGTTCAACTAGAAGCAATGGCAAAATAAAATAAACAATTTTCAGTAATTTACTACACAAAAAAATGGCAAACAAGTAATATAATTACTTGAATCTCTATGCAAATATGACTTTAGTTGAACTACCGGCAACCCACTGCAAAATGTATTTCAACTGCTAAATTTATTAGATACACTTTATTACTTCCCAACACTGAAGATATTCTTATTCACTTTCTTCAAGAATTAGATGAAGAGATTGATGACACTCTCATATCTACCCAGTAAATAAATAGCTACAGTTAGCATCTGGTTAGCTTAGCTTAGCATAAGGAGTGGAAACAGTAGGAAGCTTATTGTTTAGCTGTCCAGATGCAACTTTACGGTTCTGGTTCACTCACAGCTCTCATAGTGTTGTTTCTGCTCTCAGCTGAAATGCTCTGTACCGTTCTGCTCAGCACCAGCAGCAGACAGAAACAGTTGTGAAGTGTCAGGAACAAAGGTAGAGACCAAAAGAGAGATACTGGACTGGATACAACACCACTTAAAATGAATGATGATGTTTCTCTGTAACTGCTGGACGTGTACATGAGCAACTGTTTGCTGACAAGTTCACCATATTAACTTTAAAGTTGATAATATGGCCAAAAAAAAAAGCTCTTGCAGGTTTAAAGTAAAGGACAGATGACTGAATAAGCAGCGATTTAAATGTTTTTAAATTAAATTGTAAATTTATACCAGTTGTGTTGCTGTGTTTGATTTAACTGACACAACACTCCAACAGTTGTGTCTGTATTGTTTTTGTTTGATCATCCCTGCATAGAAAACAGGGATGCAGCATAGTATTGCGATATTTTTGAGTGGCAGTATTGTTTCGTCACACAGTGCCAAATATCTTTTTTTTTTTAATAAATAAATTACTAATATTACAAATACAAATTTAGGGAAGCATATTGCATTCACTTGACAAATAAAAAAAGCCCTGTTTTCTGAATATTTTTTCTGTTTTTAGGGGTAATTTATTTATTTTTCTGTTTTTCTGAGTAATTTTTTTTCCTGAACAAGGAGATGAGATACTTCAGAATCTCGTGAGAAGCTCCCACCTGGCAGCTGCTAGTAACCCCTGCATCCATGGTGACTCCTGCCCATGGATGTATTTTGCATCTGTGCTCCTGCTCCTAGACAATTTCAACTACAGGATCAATAAGGGTAATGAAAAACAGGGAAAAAAATACTCAGAAAAACAGAAAAGGTTACTCAGGAAAAACAGAAAAATAAATAAATTACTCTGAAAAACATTAAAAATTACGCAGAAAAACAGGGCTTTTTTTTTATTTGTCTAGTGAATGCAATACGCTTCCATACAAATTAAACCTTCTAGAATAATATAATCAGTTGCTTTTTTAGTCACTAGATACATTTTGCTGCTGCAATAATATGGTTTAAGTGAGATGAAAACCAACAAAATTTACCTTCGGGGACATAACTGTTGGAAAAACGTAAGAAATCGCAATATATCTAATAGCAATACTCAGCATATTGTAACACATTTAAATCACAATAATATTGTATCATGACTTAAGTATCGTTATAATACTGTATCGTGATTCCCGCCCCTAGAGAGCATCCACACGTTTTACACTTCACAAGAGAGGTCTGTAGTGCAGGGCTCCTGTTACAGATTTAAGCAGACATAACCCTAATGATGTCATCAGGGTTATCTTCTAAGACTTCAGAAACCCCCTCCAGGGCCTCAGAGGACATAATACCACTGTTTTCACACACTGAGTAGTACTTCCCATGACAAGTAAACTGATCTGCATGTGTGAAATTGGTGGGTTGCCTCTTTAATTACTGTCTGTCTCTAGATGCCAACAATGTACAGAACTTTGAGCATGTCATCAATCTGCTAACATTTGTAATGTTCATCCACTCCCAGATGAACTGAAACCGAAACTGGCGCTGAACACGTATTCAGTAATTCATTTCTTTTGCATGGGATCTTGCATTCAAGCTGAACCCATACCAACGGATGTTGAAACAACATAGATGTATGTGTCTGTCTTGATGTGCAGTCCAGCTAGGCTGCATATGAACAAGAGGAAGATGCTGTCGAACAGCTGCAGCGCTTCATGCATACCTGAATGTGATTGGCCTTATTGGAGGATATGCAGCCAATGAATTCATATTCTTCTCTCCACAATCCCACACTCCAGAGGTCAACAGCGATCAAATTATCCCTCTGTGCTGTTGTGTTTGACTGCTTTACATGAGTCACCAAGGCAACCAGTAAATGAAATCACTGAAGGATGGTTACTTTAATTCACAGGAGCTGTCTGCCAGTCTGGCATCCAGCCTGGTTTTTAAAGCTATGTTCCTGCACAGTGGGCATCCTGATGAAACTGCTGATTAGATTTCTATTTAAAAAGTCCAACTTGCACAAGGCACTGTGACAAGACAGCACATGTTTCCCACTGCATTGTCAGAGCAAACCAAGTCAGTTTAAATAGATTTTATTTCATTGTCAACAGTGTGGGAAAACAAAAAGGGCAGGGGCTCCCTGTATCGTGCGGCAGACATACGTAGCTGCCTCTCTGCTGTGTTGCATCATAAAACGGCATATTAACATTGTTAACAGACCAGTGGCACAACAATGAAATCCACTGTCAGTCACACGGATTGTTCATTAACCCACTCTCTATGCTCTCAGTCAGCATTTTGGTGCCTGCGTGTGTCCTGCGAGCAGCACCTGAGCTGTGAGATTAGCCATGCTGATCATGTTGAGCTATTATCTAGGTTAAGGTATTACAACATGACAGGTGAGTGACGCCATAGGGAGGAAAACAGAGGAAGGCAAGGGCAAAAAAAAAAAAAAAAAAGGAAAAAAAAATGCCAGTAACACAATGATTACTGTGAATTCTGAACATGCTGACTCAGACCATCTCCTCTTCTCTGTTCCGCTGAGCTGTTTTCCTCCTAAATATTTAGCAATAAACTAACTCATGAAATACTCTAAATGATAAGAATGCACTTCTGAGGAGGTTTACAGTTCATCTGAATCTATGTCATCCTTCGCAAAAAAATACATTGGCTGTTCTGACTATCAGAAATTGCACCTGAATTTCCTGACGTAAATCCAAAGGGACACACAACTAACAATACTGCACAGTGTTAGAGGCATTTGAGGCTCTGGTGCATGTCACAGATTTACCCACAAAACCTTAATGATGATAATGCAGTAGCCAGCAGTGGAAGAGGTATTTCAATCCTGATAAAAAAAAATAAATAAAATATGCTCCACTTCAAGTGATAGCCCTTCAATCTAAGTGGTATGTCAGTAAAAAAAAAAAAAAGAGATTAGATTAGATTTTATTTTTTGTTTATTTTGTTTTTTTGTTTTTTGTTTATAATTACCATGGTTACATATAGGCTACAAAACAATAAATATAAAACACTTACACCCTGCAGGAGTAAAGTGCAACACATATTACTTAAACAGAAGAAGAACATTATTCAACCAAGATTATCTTGTGGCTGTTTCCACTGTAACAACACAATTACTTAAAACAAAGACGGACATTTAGCAAGTGTCTCTCCATTATCTATTATGCTTGGAACTCCTTTAAACCTAATTTGATTCAACTGTGCTGGTTCCAACTATTTTATATGCAATATACTGCATATCATATCCGTTTATATTTTCATGATATCATGCTGTTAACCTGTGATTATCATTGTACACATTTTGCATTTGAACCTTATTGTTAGTTTGTTTTTGTTTCTCCCCCCACTTTATATATTTGCACTCTACTCACTTTGTATTGCAACAGCTGTACAACCATTTCCCTCAGGATTGATAAAGTTTTATCTAATTTTATTTTGTAATATCATATATCGTATGTCGTGAAACCTTTTATATTTAGGCTACTCTGGAAATATAGTGGAGTTAAAGTACAGCATAAAATAAAAATAGGCTACAGGCTGAGTGAAGCGGAGTTAAACAGTGGAATACCTGAAAAAAAAATGCACTTTCTTATGACATGGTGTATTTGGCATGGTTATTCTTTTAATTTTAATGAATATGTTTTTAGATGCCAGGCATATTTGTGCATAACTTGGTGTTGAATCTGAATAATCAACTGAGTCTAGGTTTGCATGTGAACAACATTCCGATATTTTTTTAACTACATATTCCTCGCGCTATAGCTCTGTGTCATTTAACCTAATGTCACCAAAACCCTATTATAAAGCCTTTTTCCCCAGTAACCTACTTTCGACCAAAAGCCTTTCAATGCCCTTTCTTTACACTCTCGGATTTTGCAGACAGGTCCTTGAATGCAGCATTAGGGCCATGAACCCTCTTGCGTCACGAGCACCTCTAACGCCACGGCCAGGTAAGCCTCTTGCTTATAGTGTGTCAGAGAACATAATTCGGAGTGCTGGAGGAGGAGATGTTCTGCATGGAGCTGATTCCTTATGATGTGTGATGGAGGGACACCGACGCGTCAATGGCGCACGACCTGAGGATCAGCCGAGCTCAGTGCGCACACTGCCCGACGTGCCACCCTGTCACGTGACCTGATCGTCTGACTCTGCACTGCGGTGCTTAGGCACTCAGGTTTGTAATAAGTCCCTGAATCTGTCATTTGCCATCAACAGCCGTGAAACTAATGACAATTTGGAGCCGTAAGGTTTGACTGACAGGCGTCACATACCGCTGTTTGTTGTGTATCCCATTTTTTGCGTGATATCTCATTATGTAGCCTACTTACAGATCAAAATTGGACTCACATGGGAACAGAACCTGTCACAGTGCCATACCTTGCTTTACCCAAATTGACGCCGATGGGTGCATCTCAAATTATATTACAGCATTAATTATAGGACTATGGCAGATTAGATTTCCTCAAGCAATTTAGCAGAAACTGTGTCGCTTAGCAACACCGTTACCGTTCAAAAGCTGTGTCGCTGGCACATGATAAACACTAATCATTAATTAATATCATTCAGATAAAGATGTGTTGAACATCTGCGTGCTTTCTGTCGCGAAACCAAAAGCTCGGGGCGCAGCGGCTCTGGGTGACTTCAGAGGAGCCACTCCACACGGGGAGTTACAGATCACTGCACGGGTCAAAAGGTAATGCAGCGAAAATGACACCCACTTACTTTGGAAAGGGTGACATATTGGAGGGCTGCAGAGTAGCTACAGTATAATTGACGTGTTCATGTTATGAGCAAGCACATAAAGTCAGTCCCTCCGCGGCGGGGCGAGTGGTCACCTCAGAAAACCCCCTGCAGATTATTTTCCCTCGACACAACTTCCCCGACTGAACACTGCTGCCTGTGAAAACTTTTTGATGGGAGCGACTCTTTCTGGCAAAGAGATGCGCGGCAAACAGCTTTAAGAGAGCTCAGCAGAACCAGTTATGGTGATACAGATTAAAATAGGAACCATAGCAGATTGGATTAGACTTAATACGCCATTTCATATCGTGTAACATGTCATATTCTGGGCGCTGTGCCCTTGTTTATGAGGTGCGTCCGAGTTACAATTAGCCCACATTTCACTGAAAATTCCTTTGAAGCAGCCGTGCTGCACTGTTGTGTAGACCTAACCAGTGGGCCACATTAATTTGACCAATTGCACGGGATCATGCTTTGTTTTTGTGCCATCCTTTTGCGCTCTGTGCCAGTGTACCCTCTCCAAATCACGCACAATGCGTCGCCGCCAGATAACACAAAGACTCAATTGTGCAGAAGCACTGCATGTCCAATCATTTTGAGTGGTCTTTATTAACAGGAACAGTGGCAGATGAAAGCCGGTGGATGGTGAGCTCGCGTGTCTTCAAACAGTATGGACATGGTGCACGCGCGCGGCCTCTTCTGCTGTCGATATGTGTTATAGGCTGATCACAAATGTGCGGATCGAATTAATTCTGGCAGAGGAAACTTTAAAAAGGTGCTTTTAATGCTCTGAACTCAGCCATACTCTGTGAGCGCGCGCGTGTCGTAGGGTTTTAAAGTAGCGCGCGCCCACACGCTCTTTACATAGACGTTTAAAGCTTCCATATCTTCATTTCCCGACACTGATCAGTAACCGGACCGGGACCCGCGCGCTGAGAGCTCCGAGTCCGGAGTGCAGTGCGCGAGGGGAGGGAATCCCTCCAGTGTCTGACGCTTCCTTTACCAAGGAAACCCACACGCGCTCTCTGACGCAACTGCCCATTTTAGGAAACATGCGTCAATGGACCGAAGCAAGTCAGACAAACAGTGAACTCCACAGCAGGCACTGACGTTCGTATCAAAAAATAAATCTCTCCACACTCCTACCCATATTTTAGCTACTTGTACTGTATCCCTGCTCTGCGATTACATCTCCAGTGTCCGCTGGGCGAAGGATGGTCACAGCGGATCTTTCTTTTTCACTGCCTTATCCAGAATCGACCCCTCCCTGGATGAAGTCGCAACGCCCAGGCTGTGACGTAGGCTGTTTCGTTGGTGTTGAAAAGCCGTTGCAGTTCTTCATAGTGCCATTGAAGTGAGTCATCTCTAGGAAGTGTGGTAAAAAGGAAAAGAAAAAAAAGTTAGAACTGTTCCGTGAACAGCAGAGAGCGCAGATAGTGTGTAGTGGGCAAGGCGACGGAAAATATTCACAAGTTTAGCCAGGCAATAGGCTTGAAAGCGAATGTTAACCTGTGTGAGTCACTCTGTAACTACAGGTTGTCTCAGCTGGACTTGACTGCTGAAGGTGTGCTGCTGACTTTAGGTTGAAGTTTGCGCACCTGAGAAGATCTCCAGTAGTGTAGTGTAGGTCTACCTGCGGCTCAAGAATAACACACGCACAATAAGATATAGCCTCTACCAGCAGGGAGCACGCAAGAAAATATTTATTCTAACTGGCAATATCTGTACGATGTTTTAGGTTAGTATAGAGGAGCATAATTGCACTTTGTCTTTGCCAACTCTTTTCTGGATACCCCAAATTATCAACGACTCGAGTCAGAGGATTTTTTTTTTCTGTTGGTGCCTTTTTTTTACTGCGAGGATTTAAGAAAAGGGGGGGTTTCAGAAATCAAACCAGTCCACTGAAATCTTCCTTTTTCCTGGATCATGTACCAGGACTACTCCGGGAACTACGACACCTCGTCCCGCGGCAGCAGCACCTCTCCGGCCCAGCCAGAGTCCTTCACAAGCGGCAGCAGTACGATCGGAAGTCCGATCTCTACCTCAAGCTACCAGGTAACAAGGAAACACCAGGCTTCCGCAACACTACCCATTAATAATACCATTATATGTATCTGTCTTTAATTCGATGTCAAGTGCGCAGCATCTGAAAAATACAGGTTGTGTGCCATTTAGGTTTCTCTGTTTTTTTTGTCCCGGTGCCGCGCTTCCACCGGTTACTAGATTTTAATTGCCATTCTGCAGGTCGCTAGGGGAAAAAAACGGATGAACCCAATGACACAGATTGCATCTGTGACTCAACAGATGCAAGACTCGATCTATTCACAAGTATTCTGGACCGGTTCCATTTGGATTCTGTCATCTAAACACCATGTACACCATGTACTTTTGATCAAACATCACATTTGCGCACTGGCTGTTGGCGCACAGTAAATGGCGAATACGTGATGATTTTGCACATTTAATTACAAATACATATTTTATCTTAAGTTGACCCTTATGGTAAAACAAAACTTGTAAACGTGCAGGTTGCACCGACAGATGTGAGACGGATTGTGTGCTGTTTGGGGAAATGGGACACAATGACATGAATTTGCCTGGGATTTCCAGATGTTCATTTCTGATCTCTCTTTCTAGTGCTCTCATCTGTCCTCTCCGTGCGTAAAAGTGTAATATTCTGGGGGTCTTTGCGCCTTGTGGCACCTCAATGGAGACTGCATTTTTACGCGCATGCATTGTAAGGACGACAATTCCTTTGGAACACATACATACCCTGAGCTATTTACACGGTGCACTGGTCTGACGTTAAACGAGACAGAGATGAGGCTAAAGTAGAGAGTGCAACAGGCATTGGTACAGACATTAACACAAGGGGAAGGAGAGATTTAATTTCTCTTGGCCGCCAGGTAAGACACGTTGGAGAGCACCAAAGACGTGTCATGTTGCACATTATGATATAAGTCCAGTTAAAGTTGGTATTTGTGGCAGATTATTCACTAATTGAACTATCAGAAATGGCTTGATCACGGAACACACTGTAAGCTGATTTTCTTAGATGCACATGGCAGATTTCTTCCAGCGACCGGGAGCGCAGCGCACTCAAAAGCCTGTTTCCTTATACCGGGAAAATGCCAATATCGCTGCACTGGAGGCTGTTTAAAAACACACTAATCCCTGCAAAAATCTCCTCCATTTCATCAGAGGTTGAGATTTCATACCGCCTCAGTGAGATATAGCTTTATAGGTGTGCCAGGGAGACGCTGTGGAGACGCCGTGCCCGTACATTCAGAAATAATAGGATATAAATCCGGGAAGAGGCATGCTGTTTACTCGCAGCCAAGTCTTGCGTATAGCGCACTTCTGCGGAAAAGCCTCGTCAGGCTCACGCAACCTTACGGTAAACGACTTTTGGCCCGTATCTATCATTGCTCCGGTTCCCTGTAATCACACACTGACTGTCTGTTTCCCATTACAGCGGGCTGGAACATGACCTCGTAGGTTTATTGAGACATATCAAAACAAGGCATTTTTTCTGTGTTTATTAGACCAAAAGAATTTTTATCACACCATCTCATATATCAGTTAACCCGAAGCGTCTTTATTTCTTGCGCAATGACTCTATTGGATGTCTGTGTCCTTCACACTTCACTGCATACATTTTACCCGTTTTTTTTTAAAATGGGATTTTTAATGCTTTTGTTTTGAAGCCAAGCTCGCCAAAAATCCCGCTGCCATAACTCTGGCTGGCTAACTGTCTGGCTTGTTACAGCTGGCTGCTTCCCCCCTTACTGGAACTGACCACGTTCTCATGTGCTTAACGTATCCCATACACAATGAGTCACCAGATAAACAAAGTTCCAATAGACTGCCGGGATATCCGACGGAAAGTCGGGAATAACGGGGATATGGGGACGTGCGTAATTTACGCACACAGGCAGGCAGCCCGTCTGTTTGTGGTCTCTAAAGACATGAAGTAATACTGATCCGACACAGGTTCTCATACTGGTGGTCATTATTACAGTCAGCTTACACATACATGCAGATTATAGTTATTTGTATTTTTAAAATCTTATGAGAATTTGGTTTAATTTTGATAAAAATAGAAATACTATATAAAATGGATGAAAGAATAGTGCCAGAGAATGAGGGCTTGAAGTGATAATCTTTACTTTAGACCAAAAATATAGTGTCCTGCATCACAGTACGGCTTTAGACATATCGACAACTACACAACCTAATGCATCATTTTGCTGTAAATTTTATTTTTCTTGACATCAATGTTGATTTTAACATTTAAATCATCAAACTGTTGTCACAAATCAGATTTTGTATGTTGTAAAAAATCCCTCTGATACAGTTATTCTTCTGGCCACTACATGACCCATTAGATTATGTATCCACCCAAAGTATAAGTGCAAATAATATGTATATTTACCCTCCTGCCGGTCCAGACACGTGTAACACATCCTCAGCGCAGAGTTTTGTCTCATGCTTATTGTAGTAAAGTGAGATGTACTGGACACCTTGGGCTTTCCCACATGATTCACAGCATGTGTCACTGTTCCACTCCAGGGGTTACATACACAGTGTTTTGCCTATGTGGATTGAATCATTACTATAAGCTTGTAATGTGGAAAGTGTGTGAATTTGATAAATGGTGGGTGGTGGTGTGTGTCTCTGCGATTGTGCTGCTGGCGGAACGAGACAGGGCTGGTAGATAGAAGGATGCTTATGGGATTAAGTTGCATGCATTGACCCATAGCAGCATATAGGCTCGCTCCTCTACAAATAGATGCCACCCCTCCAAATTCTTTTCTTCAGATGTGATCATGCATCCTCTCATACCACATCTCTCTCATCCCTTCTCTCTCCAGAAGTACAGGGTCGACATGCCCGGCTCCAACAGTGCCTTCATCCCCACCATCAATGCAATCACGACCAGCCAAGACCTACAGTGGATGGTGCAGCCCACCGTCATCACCTCCATGTCAAACCCCTACTCCCGTTCCCACCCGTACGGCCATCACCTGCCCAATGGGCCGGGGCTGTTGGGGCACAACACGCTGGCTCGGCCCGGGGTCATCCGCTCCATCGGGGACGCCAGGGGCAGACGCAAGAGGGATGAGCAGGTGAGGGACCCGGGACCTCGATTTTGTTTCAGTAGTTAGACTTTGATTTCTTTTTATCAAAAAAAAAGCTGGATTTTGTTTCAGAAAGTCTTTTACAAAGCTAATTGAAGTGTGATCGTCCTGAAAACAAAGCAAAACACCTTCATTTATTTCAATTATAAACTAATAAATAAACATGTTTATTCAACGGCAAAAAAGAAGCAAATTAAGTTTATTTCATATTCCGATAAATTTGATGCCGTTGTATCATTATTCTCCTCACAGCCAGCCGAGAGTGCCCAGCTCTTGTTTGTACTCTTGCTCTTCGCTTCATATTGATTGCGTGTGTGTCTGTCAAACAGCTTTATTTTACCTGCCGTGTTCCTTCTTTGCTCGCCCTTAGCTCACCCCGGAGGAAGAGGAGAAAAGGAGGGTGAGGCGTGAGAGGAATAAGTTAGCCGCCGCCAAATGCCGCAACCGCAGGCGAGAGCTCACCGAGATGCTGCAAGGGGTGAGTAGAAACCTGAGAACTGGAGCCCCCACATCAGATCACATCACATCACATCACATCTGTTATTGAGTTCTGCTTTAATCACGCCACAAAAATGACCACAGATCAGTGTTGGAGCATCTTGTTTCTCTAGCTAATAAACAATCATGCCTCCTGGTAACTTGCTTAAAGCTGGTGCAAAAAAATAAAATGGCAAAAAAGCGACAAAAGAAATTATTCTCACATGCACAGGAGGAAAAAAAAGGAGTCACACTTGTTCAGAAGTCTGGCAGGAGTCCAGATTTTTGATGAGCGATTGAACTCCACACCTTAATTTACAACCTTGCATTACTGGTTTGACTCTCGCTGCGTCTCTGAGTGCAAGGTCTGAGTGAAGAGATGACAGGCGATGAAAAGCTTTTTGTCTCGGGCAGCTGTAGACAGAGGTAGGGCTGTCTCGCAGCCCTGCCTGGCAGACAGTAACGGCATCTAAATGGACTAATTAGCCGAATTACAGTGAGGTTGAGCTTGTCAGGCCTTAAAAAACCCCCAGGAATGGAATTTGCTGTAGGCAGCTGTCTCCATGAATGAAGGACATTTTGTAAAAGGGGCCAATTGCTTGTCTCACAATCCCACATAGAGACACGCTGCGTGCACACACACATGTAACAAACACACACACACACACACACACACACACACACACACACACACACACACACACGCCACAGCCATCGCTTCTAGGGAAAGACAAAAAAAGCTTTCCCGTCTTCATATGGCGGTTTTAAAAAATTCCAAATGAGGAAGTATCAGTTTTCAGTGGAAAGATAGAGCAGTTGTTCTACAGTGCCACCTCCTTTGATTGACTGATATCATTTATTCAAGTGTGTCACGGGGCACCTCCCCTGCCTCCTTGTTTACAGCTTCCTCATACCTTTGCCCATGAGTCAAAGTTCTCAGACAGCATGTCAGCTTGTCTTTATCTGCCTGGTGTCTAGAGCCGACGGACGGCTTTTATAGGTCTTTGTCTTTTATCTGACACATTAATGACACACTTTTGATGCAGGTCTCATATCGCCAAGACAAACAATGCAAAGCCATTACGGGAAAGTCGAATTCAAGCAGAAGGCTTCGAGATTACTCGCTGTAAATCTAAATGGCTCATGACAAACACTTAATTTTAATGTGTTGATTGTGCTACTTTATGGGTAGTAAAACTGCAGCAAACAAACAGTGCCCTCTTTTGGTGCTTTGGAGGAACACTCATACACTGTCTGCCTGACTGCTGAAGAAACTTGAAATTAAGGCGTTGACACGTCACAATTTTTGAGGCCATGTTCTGAATTTCTTGGAAATTTGCCTCTGAATATTTGTTAAAAATGCTGTTGCAGTATTTCTTTTTATCAGGTTGAAACTTCTTGCCGATGATGCAGGGGTTACTGTGCTGACCATGGCTGTTGCATGTTGCTCCCCATCTCACTGTTCCCTTATCTCCTGCCATCTTTCTACAGTTGCCGTCAAATAAAGGCAAAAATGCCCAATATATATTTAAAACGCTTATATTTTAGTTTAATTGCTCAACCATATTTCCTGTTTCTCTTCACAGGAGACTGAAAAACTGGAGGAGGAGAAAGCCGACCTGCAGAAGGAGATCGAGAACCTGCAGAAGGAGAAAGACAAGCTGGAGTTCATGCTGGTTGCCCACAATCCCGTGTGCAAGCTCCCCATCGAAGACCGGCACCAGTCATCAGGGCACCAACAGCAGCACCAGCACCAGCAGCAGCAGCAGCAGCAGCAGTGTGCCCCCCTCCCCCTGACCATGCGCCCCAACATGGGCAACCGGGCTCAGATGAACCACGTGGTCGTGAAGCAAGAGCCGGAGGACGAGGAGTTGGGCAAACCCCAGCGCTCTGTCATCAAGCCCATCTGCCTGGGTGGCGGCGTCGTCAGCGGAGGGATGTACTGCACGGATGGAGACAGCCTGAACACGCCTGTGGTGGCGGCGTCCACCCCGGCCGCCACACCCAACGCCCCGAGCCTCATATTCACCTACCCGAGCATGCTGGAGCCAGAGAGCCCGTCGCCCTCCTCTGAGTCTGCTCCAAGGCCCACCGGCGCAGCAGCAGCAGCGGGGACCAGTCCTCAGACTCCCTCAACTCGCCCACCCTCCTGGCCCTTTGAGCGAGGGCTTCACTCGGCACAGCTGAGAAACAAACACTGTGGCTGACGGCAAGCACGAGGATCAACTGCGTGTCCCCCCACCATCCCCACTCCAGTGTCTTTCAAAGACCCAAGAGCACATTAAAAAGTCCAGACCAAGCTGACCATGTGAGCCGTTTCCCCCTCTGCAGGGAGACCCACAAGGGCTACGCCGCGTGTTTCTTCTTGTTCTGCTTCAGTGTAAAAAATTTTTTATTCGTAAGAGTGTGTGCACCGATCCTAAAAAGTGTCACCCCTTTGCCATTTCAACTCCAGAGTGTCAACTTGTTTACCGGGAAGACAGTTAAGAAGTAAAACATGCCTAAACGTGGCAGTTGTGAGTTGATGTGACTAGAGAGCGTGTTCTTAATATATTTTTTTGAAAATGTTTAAAAAGCCATGTGGCCGGCACTTGCACTCCGCCAAGACGAATCAATAAATCACTAAGCGAGGTCAGCTTTCTACTGGAATTCCTGAGGAGAGACGGAGACAACGGGCAAAGACTTCCTCTCGTCTTTTTTTCCACTTAGATTTTTCGTAACTTGGACCTCGATTCAGGAATCGCTACTACGAGTGTGTACACATTTCTGACGCTATTTCCATCTCTTTAATTGTATTTATGGCCTGTGCTGATTAAATTTTACAAAGTGTTTTTGTTGAGACATTGTCCTCTCCTTAATCTGCCTGTAGAAAAGCAAAACGGTCGTCCACGTGGTGACCGAAGCACTCCTCAGTGTTGCAAAGGATACGAGCCAACTTTCAATCAATGACTAGTTCCTCAATACTCTATACCTTCTATTTTGCCATAGTGGCTTGACTTTACAGTAGTATTGGTGTGCTTTTCCTCAGTGATTCTGTACCTGAACTTTACAACCTGTTTATGACAAAGTGTATGTGATTTACATTGATGTCAGGGATATCTCTCATGTGTAGTAGAACCCCATCGTGAAGAACGTTGCACGACCGCAGGCTGTCGTATGGTCTAGCCAGAGTGTCGCAGAGGCGGTAATATATGTGGAAGGACTTCATCGCTTCATTGTGTCACATCAGGAACGGTCTGTCCTTTTCGCTCAGACCTTTCAAAACGACAAAAGTTTGAACAAACCCCTCCTCCGCTCGGATTGCGACCCTCTTTCTGTGTTGCTCGCATTCTCTAAATAAAGGTCTTACCTTTTCAACACTGCCTCTGAGGGCAGGTCAGGTTTCAAAAAGCCAAAAAAAGATTTGTTTGACACATGTAATCCTGTAATTCGTCCGTCTTTGTCTAAAAAGGAGGGATTTTGCTCAAATTTGAAAAAAGCCACTGTGGTCTAGACTGTCGCCAGCTGCCAATGATGTCAACCCTGTTTATACTGTGTTTGTAAATCTGTCACTTTTAGTAAAGAAATGTTTAAATCCAAGTCAGATGTGCTGATTTACGGGCGTATGAACATACGCCAACATCGAGGTACTCTGTAGAAACTTAGCCGTTTTGGCTTTAAACAAGGGCCAGACACAGATCACTTTTTGACAATAATAAGGAAGGGATGAGAAGACTCTTTTTACAGCTGGCCTGAGATGAAAGAGGGGACACCTTTAGAAGATGTAATATTTCTGAAGTTCTACGAAGCACTTCTTTTTTCATTATTTTTACATGTGTGTATCTTAAAGGGATGAGGTTTTTTCAGTACTGTGCACTGAGATGGACACAACAGCGATATTTGGGACGTTTTTGCTTACTTCAAACATTCCTAATGAATATAATGCCAGGGGTCAAAGTGGGGTGGGGGGGGTGTCATCTTTGCTCGACTTTGTTATCAGAGGAATAAAAGATGTGGTTGGAAGACTTTTGTTGTGCTGGATGCAGAAAACAGACTTTGCAATTCAATACAAGCTGCTGCTACTTTGGAAAGAACGTGTCGGCTACTTACCTTTCGATGCTGTTGGGTTTAACATCACTGGCTGTGATAACATTTGGATGCAATGGGGGAATCTTTCATTCCTGTATGACAACATAAAGAGGTGAAATGATAACCAAAAACATAACTGTGGGCGAGTCTGATCTGTCTGTATGTTGAAATAATTCTGGAGCCCCTCGACACACATAGGAAAGCCATTGACTGTAGATCTTCTGCTGTACATGTCATCTACTGTCTGTCGCCTGTTTTCAAACTACTATTAACTTCTTTTCCAAATGCTTTAACTGTTTAAAATGATTCAAAATTAATAAAAACAGCAATATGTATAGCAGTGTTTGTTAATTTAAATGAATAATAATAAAAAAATAATAATTTTCAACCTGAAATTGTCCAATTTTATTCATGGGAATGCACTTACAATCATCATCACACTGTTTCCATAGGGCTGAAATTAAATACTATTAAAATGCAACCACCCTGTTTATTAATTACTCTGATCATTCCAAATTAAGAAAGACTATCTGACACTATTTTAACTTGGTTGGTGGATTTGAAAGACAACAAGTGAAAGCCTGAGTTAACATCGAGTAGCTAGTACAAAAAAAAAAAAAAGACAAAGGAAAGAGCTACAAAATAATAGAAAAAAAATAAACCATACTATTATTTTAGAATTAATTCAAGCTCAATTGCTTCTTTAAAACCTCTCAGAACAATGACACAAAACATGATAATATTGTCAACAATAAATGTAAAAATATTGATATTATTTATGAGTAGCTATACGTTTTGTAAACAAAATCCATCAAGTTATTGTTACAAGCACCAAAAGGTGTAACAGACCGCCTCTTGTGTGTGTATATATTTGAGTTATATGAAGAAATATTTTCCTATGTATCTCCTATACTGGCAAAATTCAAGTCAGTACAAATCTGCGCTCCACAGGGGCGTTGTGGCGGGTGCGGGGAGTGGAACTGATTACCCAGGGCCTCAGTGGGGGGGCTTTAAAAGCCTAGAATTTTGATTTTGTTTGAAATGTCTGAGTAATAAGTGCCATATATAAATTAAAATTGGCTAATTCAAATCGACTGAGAGACTGAACTTGGTATAAAAAAAAAAAATAGTAAGGGTTCTCCGAGAGCCTCTCACCCCCACAAAAGGCACAAACTGGTTTAGTTTGCCCCTGCACTAGGATTCATCTTTAAACACAGCTAAAGTCAAGGGAGTGACTGCTCATCCAGCCGTGAGAGCACCACCAAGTACGGGAGATTCCAAAAAGTAAAGAAAGGTTAAGAAAGACAATACACTTACAATACACAATAAATAATGCAGCCTGTAATAAAGCATTAATTCGTCAGTGCAGCGCTGATATTAAACCACTAGAGGACAATAGCCTTTAACACACAGCTTAGTGTGTTAAGTTCATTAGGTTCACCTCGCTCAGAGTAATGCTCAGCTGTGATACATCCCAGTGTTTAGTTTGTTCTGTTGCAGAGAGGCGTAAACTGTGCCAACTTTATGATCATTCTTAGAGGATGCAGTTTATGGTGCTGTTGACCTGTACAGAGAGGTGTGCTGCTAAGACAAGTTTGCCTTCAGGGCTTTCTACCAGACAGGTCTGTCTTGGTTTAGTTTAGGAAGAAGATCATTGCTTGGGTTAAAATGAAAAGATTTCTGGCAGAAAGCCCTGAGGGCAAACATCATGTGCTGTCTGTTATTTGGTCTACCCTCATTGATATAATGGTTCATGAGTGCAGGAATTATTGCAGCACTGTTGTGTTAGTACAGTCAGTACCGTTAGTTTTAGCCAAGTGCACCAAATAAACTGACAAACTGGGTGTTGAGTATATAATAAAGGCATTTCTGCCCTCTAGTGGTCACAGAGAGTCAATGCAACTGCACTTCACCAGCATCAAGTCAGAGATAATCACATTGGCGTAAGACTTCCGTTTAAAACTTTCAAAATAAACCTTTCTCCCTACCTAACTACTCCCTTTTTGGTTTGATTTAGTCTCTTTTCTTTTACAGTTCTTACCATCACCTTTAATTGTTTATTTTATATTTTTTGATAATTTGCGTTTCATTGTTTTATCAGCATAGAATAAAATATTATACTGTAGAGTTTGTAGTAGTGATATACAAACTACTTTCTGCCTTTTCCCCCTCTTGAGTTATTATACATACAGTGCACTATAAGCCATGTGCATCATGCTTTAACACTCACAAATTTGAACCGGAGCCTAAAACAAAACAAACAAATAAACAAACAAGGGAAGACTGGAAAGCTTTTTAAGTATACTGACATGTAATTACGCCTTATTACCACCGAAGGAAGGTCAGTGAACATCCATGATTGTACACTCAAACAAAAAAAAAAAAAATTGAGATCAAGGCAGAAACAATAGCACACAAACACTTCCGGTGAAGACATTCAAAATAAAAGTCTGAGCCCCTGGCAGGAAGTGCTGTTTATTCTTATTCCCATTCTTATAATGGGTTTCAAATCCAGTATTGTGGGTAATAGTATATGTGTTTACGATACAAGAATATCAGGCAATCTGAACCCTTCATTAAACAGGAGCTTCTTAAAGATGGTCAGCAGCTCTGACTCTGATTTGTAAAGCATTGTTTCCAAGTGCATCAGTATTCTCTGCAGATGCTGATGGTGTAGGAATTGATTGCCATTTGAAAACAGTCACCTGTTCTCATAATCTACATTGGTCAGGAATCAACAAATGAAAAGATCAGCAGTGTGAAACCCTTTCCAATCAAATGACATTTTAAATGTCTGTAAGAGCTCAGTCACTGTTAACTTAACAGAGCGCATCATGCTATTGTAATCACTCCTCAAATAAAATACTTGGAGGTTTTACAGCATGTAAGGTAAGACATGTTCACCTGAGTTATTAAAGATACTAAAGAATAAGAGAAATAAAATGTATTTTGTTATCTGTCGACTGTCGACCCCCCACACACACGTGGATGGTTTCAGATAATACAGCTCATCTGTTAGCACTTCCATAACTGGCTTTTCAGAACTAGCTCTCCTGGAGTGGTGGACCTGTCACAACACATGTGAGTAACTTTCAGTCTGAGAGGGGAAAACTGTCAAAGTCATGTTAGGGGATTTTACAACATTTGTAATAGTGGACATATTCAACAAAAGACATCAAAAGATGAGAAAGAGGTATTGACCTGTTCCTACTCATTTAAATGCTGAACATGATGTCGGATGTGATTAGCGCTGACACCTCACAGCTACAGTAGCGAATTAAACCCCAAATCTTGCCCTGTAGCCTTGACCATCTTTATCTTTGCCAGCATAATGTAAACATCCTCTGGCATGAAGTTTCTTTTGTCGATTCCTATACGATGATAGTGTTATTTTCCCAAATGAAGATAGTGCTGTCTTCTCTTGCTTCTCTCTGAGGTGCTGAACACAGCTTCTGAAATATGTTGTGACCTGTACCTGCTGTGTGAAAAATGAGCCTGACCTTCTATTTCTCCTTCGTATCCATCAGCTTGTTTACTTTGCTCCCGTCATGCTGTAATTGGCCCTTTTAAAAGCCTGAACAGTAATTGTTGTAATTCAAGAGAGTGTCAGACAGATATCATACAAGATGCTCTACTGCAGCCAGCCACTGTGGGATGGCTGTCTGTTCAGTCACAGTCTCACAGCCTCATCTTTAAAGGAATACTTCACCCCACCAAACGACTGTTTGTATATCAGTTACTCACCCTGTGTCATGTTGAATTCATGAGGAAAACTTTGCCTTTTTCACATGCTTTCAGTGAACAAAGAATCCAAAAAAAGTCAAAAATTCTTAATGAATTGAAGTCATAGGGGTCCACGTTTAACCACAGTAAAACTCTATCAAAACATCCGTTTTCAAACTCTAACACAACTCGTGCAGTATAATGCAAGTCTCCTTTATCCAGTCATATACTCAGTACTTCACAAGGATTTTCACTGTAACCTTGGCATTTAAAATTGAACTGAATTTAAAATGATCTATGTTCTCTTCAAAGCCAGACTCCATTGACAAAATCAGTAATTTTACCTCGCTGAATACAGAAGCTACTGGTACTGGAGAGTTTGTAAACTGATATAGTTTTGCTGTTTCTAGACATGGAACCCTGTGACTTTAATTCATGAAGAATTTTCTCAGTTTTTGGATTCTTTGTTCACCATGGAAGCATGCGAGGAGAAACACAAAGTTTTCTTTATGAATTCAGCGTGACACAGGGTCATTTTGGGGGTGAAGTATTCCTCTAAGAAAGGCCATGAGCCAAGTCAGTAACATCTTTTAAATCACTTCCTAAACTGAACTTGACTCTGTTTTATCTGTGCTTCAGTTTTAATTTCACATTGTCCTTTATCTCGTTTTTTGTTTTTTTTTATCTTGCCTTTCCAGATAGCACAAAAAAAAAATCAATCTTCTTGCCGCACAGAAAATCTGATCCCGAACTCTGGCTGCTGTACTCAGTTGCCCACACCCTGCAATAGCGACAGTGTTTAATCATTTGAATATGTCAGAAGAGTGTAATCTGATTGTGCCCTTCAGACATCGATAGCTGAAATCCTAGCACGGGCACTTTTCTTGAAATCAAACACTGAGTTTCTGGGATCTGAGTCAGGGGGTTGGCACGGAGACATTGTGTAATTTAATCGCGACAAATGAATTTGCTTGGTTTGCAAAGACAGCTGTGACACCTGAGAGCATTTCATAGACTGAGCTGTTCACTTGTGCACTGTGTAAGATTATCTAATTTTCATTCATTATGTTGAGGACATACTCTATGACATGCAGCGACTGATGTAACCTGGATGTACATATTTCTCCATTATCTCTCTTTCCTGTCACTGCCACGTGTGCTTGGATTAAATCGATTTCCACCCTCAGATCTGATTACATTGTCACGGTGAATTTAAGACACGGAAGCATATTTGTGACCTTTGATTCTTCTCTGCTCCTTTTCTTTTTCAGCCGATTCAGCTGTCGGAGTGCAGGCTTTTTTATCCTAAACTGCAAAAGTTGCATTTCAAGAAAACGCCCTTCATTTGAACACAACATGTTGATTGTGAGTGAATGAGTATTTGCTGAGTAAGCACAGAAGCTGAGAACCCCACAAGGGTAATTAAAAAGAAATTGATTTGAGTCTTGTGAAGCCACTGTGAACGTAGCAAAGCAGTAAAAGGTTAACAACAAGGCTAATAATCATTAGGCATAGACATATTGAGGCATGTGGCACATCTCCTATTGGATAGTCAGTAAACTGCTGTGCAGTCGATATTGTGATGCTGGTGTAAGAATAGAAGTGTTCAAAATGATGCTGCAAAAAATATTCATAGATGTGATATTTGAGTCATAGAAAACAAAACTCTAAAGTGGCTTTCAGTTATTTAGTAGATGTTCTTTATGTGTTTTAAATTTTCCTAAGAAAAGTCGTCTAAAGTACTATTGGGACGGGATTAAATTACATAGGGATGTGGACTAATGTCATAAGCGTCATAAGCATCAGCTGAAGGATAATAATAATTAATATGAAATATTGCCCATGATCAGGATTGTGTGTACACAACAATTAGCAATATGGATTTATATTAGGCCCACCTAACACAACCAGAGATCTCGTGGCTCTGAAAAGTGCTTTCTTCTCTTTTTGATTGGTCTCCCACATAGGGCTATGCGATCATTAGAAGAATGTCAACTATCACGACTGCTGACAACACTGAATGCTTCTTCAAGCGCCTCCATCATCGAAAAAATGCTAGTTGTCAGTGCAGAAAAATTGTTATAAAGAGGATGTGACAAAGTATTTACATACATTTTTAGAGAGGATCGCGTTCGCACAGGATTAACATCACCCAAGGTATTTTCTCCGGACTGTTTAACAGAAGGTAAAAGTTGTCGTAATTTTTACTGACATTATCCGTAGTGATTACAGACATGGCATGTTCGGACGGAACTAAAATCCCTGGTAATAATTACTTCACCCCACGTCTCCACGTTAAACTAATCCTGTCCGAATAGGGCTTAAGGCTGTTAAACACCAGGGGTCTCATTTATAAACATTGCGTGGACACAAAACAAGCCTTGAAAGAAGCGCACACCTCTGCCCATGCAAAAGTTGTGATCTATAAAAACAGACTTGATAGGACAAGCTTTGACCCGAGCTTACAAGCATTTTGGAGAATGGAAATGGTGACACTGTCGGTAAGGTGAAGGCCTGATTGTAGAAATTGTCAAATATTTTTTGGCGCACACCACTTTTGGCTTTTGTCCATACGTGCATCTTTAGTATGGATCCTACATATTGTTTTATAAATGAGAACCCAGATCTCTGAGTGGAATAGCTAAATAAGGGTTCTAGGTTCGTGTTAGCGTGGGTTTTCTCTAGGTCTAGGGTTTCCTCCCACAGTAGAAAGACACGTAGGTTGTGAGGAAAAAGAAGAAAAGGCGGTCTAAGGCACTCTGGCAATTAAAAAGCTTTATTAAAGAGGCTAGTTCATGAAGAACAGATAAAAAGTCGCCAACATGTTTTGGCCTCAGTCAGCCTTCGTCAGGGCAAATAGCTCCTATTTGCCCTAACCCCCTAACCCTAACATCTATCATCCCTTTTATTGAAATTTTACAGTAGGTATATAGAGTATATATGTAATTTTTTGTATGGGGTCAAAAATGCTGAGTGGAAATTTTTGAAAACCTGAAATGATATATAACTGGAAATCACAATGGCATGTCAATACTCATCATTGCTTAGGAGACATTATAAATGACACTGATTTAAGAAGCTTTCGGGATTTGAAGGACACATACAACTTGTCATCCAACTCCTTTTTTCTTTATCTACATTTATGTTCTGCTATACGGGCTGCAAATATCTTCAGTGACAGCCAACTTGTTATTCATCCAATGACGAACTTAATTAGGGAACTATCTGGATCTATGTTTGTCAGAGCACACACAAACTCCAACATGCATGATAGCAATTTGGAGTAAGGACTGCTCTAAATCATTGATAGACTGGGCCAGAGTTTGGGAGAATGTTTCCCGTTGCTCACAAAACTTAAATCATGACTGAACAAACCTGAATCTGACACCAAAGCAGCTTTCCATGATGAGTACATCCACTTCTCCAAACTGTACAATGTGTGATTTGCATCAATTGCGGACTTTCTTACATATCACGTGAGAGTGTCCATGCGTTAAAAGATTCTGGGTTAATAAAATGTCTGTCTGAAATTCTGGGTGCTCAGCTTGACTGCTCTACTGACTTGACTTGACTGTATGCTACTTACTGATGATTCAGGGCAGAACTTTAATCACTCTCTCAGGAAACTATGGTTATCAGCATGCACCACTGCTAAAAAGACGTTGGCGGTTTGGTAGAAGACGCCACACAGTCTTTCCATTCAGCAGTGGAAATTCTCTTCAATAGAGATTTTATCTGTGGAATTCTGAAGGGGGCAGGTTACATCATGCTTGAGGCTAAGAAGGAGGCACTCAACTTAGCAAGAAAAACAGGGAAGGTCAGGGTTGAGGACTGATCAAAAGGTGCAGGTGTGTATGTGGTGCTACGTCTTTATGTTTGTTACTGTCTTTGTCGTAACAGTAGAGCTGTGTTATATGATGTATGATGGTAAGACAGATTTTGTTTCAGTTTTTCTTAAATTATGCTCTATATCACTTATTTTAATGTCCGTCATTGCCCTGACATCTACGTGTTGTGATACTGACAGCAGTTATTGGTTAATGTGAACCTGCACGTTGTATCAAAAATAAAATTATGCAAATGTGATAAAAAATAAATGCTGAGTGGACCTTCAACAAACATATAAAACACAATAGATTCCCATTAGCTGATGCTAGTGGCACCAGCTTGTCTTCCTGGGGTCTGAAGTCCAGTACATCACATTCATCACACACTATACAGCATTTCAGTTGTGTTACGCTATGTTCATCACATGTGCCCCTATATTGTTTTAATTAAGAAAGTGGTAGATTGAATTTTTTTTTCTGCATTCATTCCAATGGACATTTAATTTATTGTGTTTAATTACCCAGTCACAGAATCAGTCAATGAATAAGTCCCAGGGGCCATCACTGGGGAACAAAAAGACATTAAGTGACCAACACTGGACTATTGATCAGCTATTTAAGTAATGCATTCCTAAATGGTATCTGAATGAGGATTTGTTATAAGATTGATGAATGAAAAGGGGGCAGCTACTCCAATGATTGTTACACGATAAATGATTGTCTTTTTTTATGGCATTAAAAGTAACAAGTCCATACCCATTGGTAGCTTTGTCACCTTCTACCTATGCCAGTCCTCAATGCTTATGTGCAGTTTCACACAGATTGACCACGTCAGTGGGTAGAAAAACGTGGGACTGACAGAATGACTGACTGACAGAATGACACACTGACAGTTTCCGTGATTATGTACAGCATACCATACCATGACTTAGTCATACCAAAAATTAGAACCAAACATTCGGCCAGTTGCCAATTCGAGTTAAATTTCTCCAATCACTTTGAGGCGTCCTGTTCTTATCTACCAAGTTTAGTAAAAATCCATATGGTGGTTAGGCCTAGATAAGAAATTAGCTCTCTAGCGCCTCCATTTTGTTTGATGGGGTCAATAATGGAGGGGTCCCCTCAGATTATGTGTGGTCATATGCCTACAAAGTTGCGTGGTGATGGGTGAAACCCTTGAGATGTTATACACCTTTATGTGATGAGCCACGCCCTCCGCAATATTCATTGCCTTATAGAAGCTCAGTTTTAGTAAGTTTTCCAACTTTTGCCAAGAGGGAACTTTAGATATTGGTCCCTAGATTATGTTCACCGAGTTTCATGCAGATCCGTCAAACTTCCTAGGAAGAGATCGATTTTAAGTGTTTTTCAAAAAATTTGAAATGGCAGAAAATCTATATCACCGGAAGTTATGGGTTCTTGAGGCAAATCTGTTCCTCATGAGAAGAGGCATCTCTGTGCAGTTTCATGTCTTCACGACAGCAGCTCAATGAGATATGCCCATTCAAAGTTTGCAATTTCAATTGGTTGCTATAGCGCCTCCCTTTGGCCAATTGATGTAATATTGCTTCATTTGCATCCTCCCATGACCCTCTACCACTGTGCCAAATTTCACATGGATTGACCAAGTCAGTGAGGAGAAAAACGTGGAACAGACACACACACACAGAGTTTTCATCATTATATAGTAAGATGAGTGAAGGAATAGGGGGCAGTGAATTAAATAGTGGACTTGATTGAACTTCAGGTAAAGAAAATCTACTTGTATAACAAGGTCTAAATTATATGCTGGAGCAATTAACAAACAATAAATAAATAATGTGAACAGCAGCTCAATTAAACAAACAATTGTATGTTTTTATATTTGCTGGAAAAGTGCTTTTTGGTGCAGGTCATCTCCATCGTATGTTAGTTGTTAACATCCTCTCAATAACATCAACCTCATATCAGCAGCCTCGTGAGGGTCACCGGCAGGTTTCGACTTTTAATGATTACCCCAACAGCACAGACACTCTCTCTGTGCTCCTGTTCAGAAACCACCTGGCTGTCCTTCAGCACTGAGATGACTACAGATATTGCTGACGGTGACTTTCACATCAAAAGACCGAAGCAATGAACTAAATCAGAGTGCAATACTGTGTGACTTTGAGCATAAAGGAAGGACGCAGGAGGAGGGACCCAAGCGTAAGAAGGTGAGCATAGCCGAGTGCTGACGTAGATGTTTATTTAAGGGCCGGAGCCACAAGCTACTTAGTGATTCCCTGACAGCTGCAAAATACCGTATATGTTGTAATCATCAGCTGCTAATTAAAATAGTTTGACGTAAGATCACCACCTCACCACTGACAGTGTTGTAGAGGCAATGATTTTTTTAAAATCAGTTGAATCGAGAGAGAAGTTTCATCCACAGTATTGGCGTCTGTTGGAGGGCATCTCGGATATTTGGTCTGTTTTCATTGATCGGGCACATTCTTATCTGTTGAAGAGATGACACAGATAAAGCGCACACACGTAGGTACTGCAGATGAAGGTACCTGCGGCAAGAAGGAGAGCATTAAACCAGAGCACGACTGAACGTTTGCTCACATATAGGTCGAACACAAATGTGAAATTTAACAACTGCATAGAAGAAATACAGATCCTGTTAATGAGACAGATCCAGACACAAAACTTCAAAGACTCTCAATACTCATTGTGGGATGAGTTGTGAATTCAGCACCTTGTAAGGATTTTTATTGACGTTAACTGTTGTTGTCCCAAACACATTGATGAAGAACTCATTACTCTGATGACCCAGCAAGCAGCAACAAGCCTCTTATTGGATTAGGCAATTAAAAGCCTTTGGACACCAAATACAACAGAGACATAAGAACAAGATGGATGGATCAATATTAGACAAGGACCACAACAGCATAGCGGAAATGGAGACGGGTTTGGACAAAGGACATTAACAGCCACACACAGAATGCTGTGTCATCTTTTCAGTGGGCTCCACACACGTGGAGAACATGCAAACTCGACATAGAGGGTCTCCCTCACCCCAGGGTTCTAGCCCCCCACCCTGAGTTTGAACTAGGAACCCCTGTGCTGTGAGGCAACAATGCTGACATACAATGCCACCACCGTGCTGCCATGTTATGTCTGTCAGATTCTGCTCATCTGAACTACAATTGCCTTTTACTCTTCACTGTCCACTAATTTTTGGCCAGGACCAGTAACCTCCAAGAAATAATCTGTGCTGGTAGTTGAATTTTTTTCTTCTTTTAAACATTTGGACAGAGCCTGGTTAGCGGTGTCCCCCTTTTCCAGTTCTTTTTAAGCTTTATTAGGCTTCAGCTAAGGTAACTGGTTGCAGGTGCTAACATTCATACTGCACAGACATGAGTGGCATCAATCTTTTTTATCTGACTCATGTGACTCAAGTGATTAAGCTAATATTCCCAAATTTCAAACTTTTCCCTTAGAGGAATACGAATATCAGTTACTCCCTCCTTGTTATGTTGAATTTGGTAAGATAACATTGTTGTTCTCACACGCCTCTACTGTGAACGCAGAATCTAAAATGGCGAAAATTGTTAGTGTTCAAAGCCAGACTCTATTGACAAAAACAGTTATTTTACTGCACAGAACACGGGAGTTCCTGGTCTACAGCTGCCTCAGTCAGTTGGTTTGTATGTGTTACTGTGTGACCTTGGTGTTTTAAAGGGTTAGTTGGGATTTATTAAAGCCACACAATAACAAAGACAAATTACTAATTGAGGCAGTGGTAGACCAGCAGCTCCTGTGTTCAGTGAGGTAAATTACCATTTTTGTCAATGGAGTCTGGCTTTGAAGAGAGCATAGATAACCTTCACTTTCCGTTCAGTTTTAAATTTTTACCAAAAATGCATGTGTTTGGGAGGTACAGAGCATAAGACCAGATAAATGCGACTTAGGTTGTAGAGTTATGTGACCATTTGTAAACAGATGTTTTGATATAGTTTTGCTGTTGTTTAACACAGACCCCTATGACTTCAATCCATCAAGATTTTTCAACATATTTGATTCTTGGTTCACTGGATGCATGCAGCAAAAACGAGGTTTGCTTTTAATGTAGCACAAGATAAGTAATTGCTAAACAAATGATTACTTGGAAGGTCAAATACTCTTTTAAACCATGAACATGCTTGTCACGAGAAAAAAAGACTTGACCTTTGAATACTACAACCATTTAGTCATTATAGTACATTGTGCAGTTAACCCCTTTATTCTGCTTATTTTTCATGGTCATAGCTTAATTTTACAACTTCTCATGAGTTGTGATTTATAAGGAGTTTGCAGGGTTAAAAGTTTTGACACTGCATCCTGGAACTCCTTGGAACACTCCTGTGCTTGCTGGGGACGGTTCAGCTATTGCTTCGTCTGTGACTATAGATGTTTTTGCCTTTGATAGAACTTGGAGAATTTATTGAAGATGTTAGTAATGGGCAGAGCCACGATCAGCAGCCCGCAGACGATGCACAGGGTTCCTATCAGCTTCCCAGCAAGCGTAACAGGGAAGGTGTCCCCGTAGCCCACCGTAGTCATGCTAATGGTGGCCCACCACCAGCCAATAGGCATAGTCTGCAGCTCTGACTCTCGAGAGTCTTTCTCTACAAAGTAAATGAGGGCCGAAAACATGGAAATGCCCACAGACAAGAAAAGCACCAGCTGCCCTACTTCACTGGAGCTGTGTTGCAGTGTAGCACCAAGAGAGCGAAGACCTGCTGAGTGGCGAGCCAGTTTCAGGATGCGAAACACTCGCATCAACCTCAAGATCTGCACTACTTTGCCAACATTCTCCAAGTCTGTGTTTTCACCTTCATCCATTATATCACAGGCTAAAGTGATATAGAAGGGCATGATTGACATTAAGTCAATGATATTTAGAGGGCTGCACAAGAACTTCCTGGCTGATGGTGCAACAACCAGACGAAGAATAAACTCTGCAGAGAAGAACAGAACACAGAGACCCTCAAACAAAGCCAGCACTGGGTTTTCAATCTCCTTCTCATTGAGATCCACTTGATGGAAGTCCGGCATGCTGTGGATGCACATGGCCAGAATAGAGATGATGACCACACTTAGAGATGCTACAGCCATCACTTTGGCTGAAGTAGAGTAACCAGGATTCTCAAGACGAATCCAGATATTCCTGCGGACATCTGCACACCAGGAGCCTTCAAACATTCCTATGTCTTCCTCCAAGGCTGACAGCTCCTCAATAGATGAACCCGAACTGTGAAGCTGCAATTCCTCGCTCCTCTGATCCCAGCACTTATCTTCAGCAAGCTGCATCAGTTCATGAAATTTGTTGCTGCAGCAGAAGTCCAAGTGACGCTCCTTGATGCCCCAATACTCAATCTCTTGAAAAAATGACATAATGCACAGCCCGTCCACCAGATGGATTTTGCCGGTGAGGTAAAAGTTGAGAACGTAACAGAAAAAACGTGGATTGCGGTCAAAGTAGTACTCCATCTCAGAGGGACTGAAGTCATCGCAGAGTTCCAGGATTGCTTCTTTGGAGCTGCAGCACAGGAGGCGACCCAGACGTGTCTGCGGGAATCGTTTCAGAACGTTGTGCTCCATTCGTTGTTTGAAACCACCAACATTGACATTGATAAAGCAATCATCATCAGGGCTGTGCGGATGAAGGATCTGTCCATACATCATGATGAAGCTGTCAGAGGGCATTCAGCAACTCTTGTTAAAAATCTCAGAGGCTTCGATGCCTGCGAACAAAGACACTGAAATTAGAACGCCTCACACTTTCTTGTATGTCATTTGATCACATTGAAGCGCGTTACATCAGAGCTGTCAAGTATCGAGTTGCATCTTGGTGTCTGTGGCACCTCTTGATGGAATGGTTTAGTGAGAGCATGACTCGCTATTGATTTACAGTCTAAAGATGAAATGTTTCCATCAGGCATAGTTATACCTGTCCATTGAAGGTGTACTCAGGTATACAGGGTATGCCAACCTCTTTTTCTAGCTTCTTTTTTTCTTCTATTTACAGCAAACTCACCTATCAGCCAAAAAGCCATTGGAATATATAGGAGAGTATACCCGCTTCCTCCTTGATCATCTACCCATCTACCTAGTATCATCAATTTCCACTACACTAGCAAGTTACATATCGATTTATGTCACAAGCTACATATCGTGACAGTGCTCTGCATGGTCATGACTGATCAATGATGTCATAATTCAGCTTTTAAGGTAAATGTGTAAGAGTGCAACAGGAATAGTCTTACAGCTTCAAAAAGTGAATCATTCAATTGAATGTATTGACAAATTTCAGGGCATAAAACTAGGGCTGATAAAATTATAGTATCGGTGCACCTTTAGTGTTTTATTATAGACATATATATATATATTGGGCGTATTCGAATATATTCCACCCCCTCACACAACCCCATGTATTGATACAAGTACAAATAAACAAGTAAATTGCTATGCTATGACAGATGCCCATGCACCACTGTCTAAAATAATCAAATGTAATCATAATCATTTACATTCAACAAATGACCATCCTTATTATTATACAATACAACATTAAAAATGTGCTGGGGGGTGAGTAGGTCCCCCAGATGGTGACTCCATGGCACGGCCCTGTTATGGACCTATTTTCCATACAAACAATGACTTGGTACTCGCCATCAGTCCTGCTTGTAGGTCTAAAACGATCCGCACTGTCTGACATGTATTGTGTTACGCACTGTAATATATAGCGTTTCAACATGCAGTGAAGCCAAGGTCAGATTTGACACGTTTCTGCAGCAATAAAAGTTTAGACTTTACAAGAGAACCGCTGGAGAGGCATGAAAAGTTAAACGATCAAAGTGAAATAAAACAGACTTTGCGCGCCAGGTGATTCCAGTGACACTGGGAATCATGCACCAAAGAATCCGAAAACTGTGCACAAAATATTAATAAGACAAACAGTGTCGCAGCAAAGCAGTCATATTTCCTGTCCGAGCAGCTTCTCCACATAAAGTTGTGGAGAAGTGGAGATGGTAACAGCAGCATACCTGTCCATGAGCGCAGATGTCCCGTGGCTGTGCCTCAGTCCGGACTGAGCAGTGTTCATTGCAGTGCTGTGGTCGTGTGTGTGCGTGTGTGTGTGTCTCCAGCAGCGCAGGGCGGAACGCTGCTAACAGGACAATTGATCACACACAGCTGGCACATTATTTATTCCCCACTAACAGTCTGTTTTATACAACTTTAAACTTTAATGTGTAATGTGTTACCAGTGTCCGGGCTGCGCCAGCTCGTCTGAGGTGTGCCGAATTTATCACTGTAAATATTTTATGATTCTTTAGGCGAAGCGCTCAAATGATTCTTTAAGGGCTGCCTTCTGTTTCGCGTTTGTTGTCATCTTATTGTGAGGATTTTCTGGGTTGTTTGGGTTTGCTGCTGTGCCGACCTTTGCCTCAAATAATATTAAATTATATATATAAACTGCAAAACTAATATAATATAACCGAGGGGGGTGTACGGAATAAAAAAAATATGAACATTGGTTGCAAAGAAATAAAGTATAATATATTAGGCCTGTGGTATATGACAGTTTGCAGGTGGATCATTCACCCACGCACTGTTATGCATACACACACAATTTTGATGCAGATTTTTGATGAGCAGGCAGCAGAGGGAGGAGTAAAAGTGTGCAAGAGAGCAAGGGAAGATTTAGTGTTTAAATATGGCTGTGTCAAACTGTGTGGTCAAACATGCACATTACTGACTGCCACACACTGGGATAGCACCAAATCAAGTAATTAGCCTTTATGGGCCCAGCGACTGGACTGTAAAGGTCCAGTGTGTAAGGTTTGATGGACATGGATTGGCAGAAATGTTATATGATATTCATAAATATGCTTTATTAGGGGCAGCATGGTGGTCTTGCCTCACAGCGAGAGGGCTCCTGGGTCCCTGGGTTCCCAGGGTGGGGGAGCCCTTCTGTGCAGTGTCAGCGTGGGTTTTCTCTGGGAACTCCAGCTTCCTCCAACAGTCCAAAGACATGCAGGTTAATTGGTGACTCTAAATTGGCCGAAGGTGTGAATATAAGCATGAGACCTGTCCTGTAATTTCAGAGGGGCTGGTGGGTGTGGGGGGTGTCAGACACCTCCCTCCAAATATTTAGAGTGCGTTCATTTGGCCAATATACAATATACAGTGTTTATAATGTAAGGAAATTACAAAAGAACCCTACTGTGATGCTGTAATATCGGAATAACAGAGGATAAAGCAGCAATTACTTATTCAAGTGTCATTTAAAAATCATCAGGGCCCTGCCAAGATTATAAGTCAAAGTGTAAGTCACAGTTAAGACAAATTAAGCTGCAGACACACCACATGACTCTGCAGCACTATCAACGTCAGCAATGCGATCTTCTGCAAGGTTTACCAAAATAAAGAAACTGTCTTCAGAATATGCTCTGAGTCAGATGGAAGAACGACTACTTACGATGCTGTGCCCTACTCACTGATGCCATTTACTGACAGTAGATGGCAGGAGAAGATTGCATCACTGATATGCAACAATATAAAGAGAAGCACCTCAAGGATACTGTTTTACATTAAATGAATGAATTATTTAAATGTTATGTTGGGGTCAAGATTTTTAAAACCACTTGAATTCAGGCAAACATTTTTGTCTCCACACAGCAAGATAAACAGCTAAAAACTTGTACTTTTGCTAATTCCATCCTGTCATGTACCAAAAATTAAAACCACAGCAGAAGCAGCATTTCCCTTTGAACCCTGTCCTCATTATCTACCAAAACATGGCGCATATTCCACTTGAAGCGGTATTTCATCTGATTGGATGTACTCAAAAATTCCTTACAGATGGTCAGCAGCACTGATACTTGTTAAGCACTATTCCCAAGTGCAGTGGTGTTCCCAGTAAACACTACTGACGGTGTGGGTACTGTTTCCAAGCAGATTAGTTGGTGATAATGGTTTGAAAGCCATCTGTCCTTAACAGTATTTTCTACATGATATAAAGTGATCAAGAATGCAGTATGTTATTACAAAGGTCAGCAAAATGATATCCAAGCAAATGCATTTTAAATTCTTGTACAAAGGTGACAGTTTATTTACTTCGATATAAAAATAGTTAATAAAGCAGTTGTATTCATTTAAATATTTCACAACATTTAAAGTAAAGAAAAATACACGAGACATAAGTTAAATTCCACTAAATACATATTTTGCTCTGTTTAGACTGGATAAAACATATGATAGCTTCAGTTTAAGAGCTTTCATTAAGTTGAAACCAAATGCACCTTTTAAGTAAATATTTTCAGTTTATTTGCTCCACAAAAAGAAACAGAAACACAGATTCAGGCCAACGTACATTACAATGCTTAGAAATGTGAAAATGTAGGTTCTCTTATGGGACAGAGTTTCATGCAACAGGACTGTGACACAGTGGGCAGCAGTTATACTTGCTGATCTCCTGCCCTAGAGCGCAGTGTTTACACACGTTGCACATCCAGAACTGGTACTCCTGGATCGGTAGACCTGTCACAATGCATGTGGGTAATTTTCCTTCCGTCCTAGAATAAGAAAATAGAATGAGTTAGAGTCAGGGATACTATCAAGTAGTGAGATCAAAGTGAACCTCAATGAAAGGCTTAAAGGAAGACAAAAAGTTAAGAGTGATCTGTTGGTAAAGTTTCCATTAGTGATGAAAGCATACCACACATGTCCCTGGTGTCTGTCTCTTTAATCTCTATGAACAGATATCTGTATATGTATGCAGACTCTGTGGGCCACAGGGCAAGATTTTGGTATTGGAAGCATTCTGGTTTCTGTTTGTAGTCTGAGCAATATTGACCAATCATGTTTGAACGTCAGGTAAACAGTCCATGTGAGGAGGCGTAACGCATTGGTTGAAATTACCTCTCGGAACCCATCTGCTATCCTCCGACAACAATTTAGCATTTTATTAGCTTTTAATTTTTTTTTTTCATATGCATATATGTGTTTATAAACGATTAACCGAAATGGCCAGCCCACAGAAACGAAGTCTTGGCCACATCTGCTAGCCACACTGGATCTCCCAAAATATTGGCTATGGCCCCCAGAAGATTATCGCTGTCAGACCAATAGGCAACAGGTTCCGAGGTTACTGTCTCTGTAGCTCTGTGTTCATTGTTAATTGCTTGCCTGCGACTGGTTGTAGCACTCAACACAATGCTGGAGTCATAATAAAGCAACAGAGCTAACAATCTACAAAACTGTGTGTATTCCTGTAATGCATAAAAATGAGCTATTTGTAGATTCTTTTCATTTCTCCTATTCAGCATTCACTTTTAAAAGTTACATTAATAAAGACCCTAATGCTGCTTCCTCTGTCTATAGCAGCTGGCTCTGTAATATACTTTATTACCCCAAATTGACAGAAACTGCTGTGTATACAAATCATCTAACAATCCATTTAAAGTTACTAGAGAAAAATACATTTCAGCGCTTCTGTTTTGACAATGGGTAATGACTATAGCTCATTTTAAATTTTGCTGCAATCACTTACTGCATTTAGACTTTACTAATGACTGTGTTTTTGTCTTGTGCCTGGAGATGTGGCAGGTAACTTTTAAAATATAGTTGTAGTTAAATGAATATATCACAGTGCAAGGCACAGCATTGTGTTTATGTTGACTCTACAGGGGAAAACCCCAAATCAAGAATAATGTAGACTGCTGTTCACTACAATATACCCATCAGTACTACTGGTTCATATTTCATTACGGTTATTCCTCCCAATGTAGATTCAGATATACTCATTGTATCTTTAATATGTCTCTATTTCTCATGGCAATCTGTGAATTCAAATATGTGTATGAAGGGAAAGAATGGCAAAATCCCTCCAAAACATGTCTTTTAAATGGTTAAGTTAAGGAAACTAGTCATCTGTCAGTGTTTGGAGCCAGACTTTGCTGTATACTCATCGGTGCCCTCACCCCTCTGACGATCCGTACAGCTCCGTTGAGTGGCTGTCCTTTGGGGTGTGCTTGGTGAAGATCTCCAGGGCCAGATCCTCGTAAGGCTGCCGCTGTTCAGGGTCCAGACTCTCTAGGGACTCCAGCTTGATGAAGGCCTGCGAGCATGTGCCAAAGGCTCTGTTGGCCGCAGAGCAAATGGCGAGCAGAGAGTAGATCTCCACTGGCGGGATGATGTCCTCATACTCACGCAGGTGAAGGGCTTTAAAAATGGGGAAGTGGTGAGGAGTTAGACTTCCACTGTGTTTGGTTGTATCTATGATGGGAAACTAACTTGTCTCAAGTCACAAGACTGTCCAAGTCAAGAAAAAATAATTTGTGGCAAAATAAATACAAATACAAACTGAATAATATCTCGTAAACTCAACTCCTGTCTTTGAATCAGTTTGGAAAATATTGTATAATAATTATTACATTATATGTTGAAGTGTCCTGTGTGATTTGGTACCTGTGCGCATGGCGTTCTCAATGTAGCCTCCATATAGCTGCCTCTGAGCCAGCAGGAAGAAGTGATACGCCTCTGCTCCACGCCAGGCGTTGTCCACAATACGATTGTCTGAAGAGGTTGCATCTTCCTCAAGCAGCCCAGCCAGTGCAGATGTTGCCTAATTAAAGTATTATAATATTTAAAAGCTTTTATTGAAAAAAAAGAAAGAAATAGAAACATATATTCCTATATGTACAAGGTAGTGATATATTACCTCAGACTTTTTCCCTTTGGCTTTGCTCTGCTGTGACGTCTTCACCTGCTCATGGTAATTTTCAACCAGACGTGCTGCCAGGACATAGAGCTTCTTCACCCGCAGCGGTCGGGTCCTTTTCTCCGCCTCCTCATCTGCGATCTGTAACGGTAGCCAAAAAGTCCATACCCACAAACAAGTTACTCCAGCTGAACAAAAATTCAGGTGTGACCTCGAATACAATAGACAGAGTGTGTCGTCCCATTCCCCATTCGCCGGCAGCAAAGCATGATCAGAGCACCATCAGAACCAGAAACGGGTCAGTTCACCACAATCAACCAGATTTGTGTCTTTTAGTTATCTATATAAAATTTTAACTGTGTGTTGTTGCAACCATGGTTTCCATATTATTTTGTCAGGTGGTTTGTGCTTCTTAATTTTGACTAATCTGTCCAGTATTGGGTTGCCTCAAGACCAGATGGAGCTGGCCCAAGTGGACTTGATCCCCAAAAACTGCTCCAGACCCTAAGGAAGGGGGCCAGTTTATTAGGGATCGACAGTCATTTGTGTTTGGATTTGATTATTGTAAAAGAAGGAAGGATTGAGCCAGCCCTCCTTCCCCAAGCTGCTTGTTCAGTTCCTTTCTGTGTGTATATGTATTGGGAAAATGTGACACTTCAAACTCCAGCATAAAAAAGTGCATGAAAACATAAACCTACCTTAAACATGAGTTTGGCCGCATCAAGGAAATGGTGGGCTTTCCGATACAGCTCCACCGCCTCTAAAGTTTTATTCTTCTCAAGAAGATGTGAGGCATATTTGGAGAGAAGAGGTTTAATCTCCTTCATGTTGTGGGTCCTTGCGAGTTCCACTGCTTTGTTCCACTATAAGAAAAGGACAACATTAAACTAAAAACAAAATAAGCCTGTACCTTTTAAATATGATATTGGTCAAGTTAATCTAAAATAATAATCAGAAAAGTCAGTGCAGTAAATACATGATTTACATACAGCTTTTAAAGCTACAGTTAGTAACTTTTATGAAACTAATTTTGTCATATTTACTAAAACTGTCACTATAATGTGAGAGAAATACATGAGACAGATGGTCCGAGGAGTCTCTAACACATCGTGTCAAACATTGTTTGTGAACTACAGTCAAATTGTCAAACTAAGCAGCACTGATCAAATATGTTTGTGACCTGGGCACCATGTTGGACAGTCGACCAAAATACCAAGCACCACCCACCAGCTGGACCAACTGTCTCATTTTACAGTTTAACAGTACACAAAAATAATTTTCTGAAAACGTTTGAGGCCAGAAATAGATAACATAATAACAGACTCTTGATTAATATTTGATCAGCGCTGCCTAATTTGACAGTCTGACGTTCACAAGCAATGACTAAAATGATTAACAGCTGCATTAGAGACTCCTCAGCTCTGATTTGTTGTATTTGTTAATGTGCTGTAAGGCCATTAGAGGCGCTACAAGGCAACAGAGTAGGCAGAGGAATGGGATTCTGATTTAGTGCTGTGCGACTATTGTGACTGTTTCAGCAAATATATAAAAAAAGTTATTCTTTATGAAAGTTACCAACTGCAATCAGGTTTTAACTTTAATCATGTCCTGGCTATCATTCGTCAAGCCTTCCTGAAAATGACACATAGCTGTATATACCTCACTTACAGTCACAAAAGTTAGATAACAGAGAGCCCAGTGTATTTTTCCACATCTCAGGGATGAGCTAACAGGAAACTGAAGAGGAAACAGTTAAAGTGCAGTCTGTTCATTTCACTGTCAAAAACGCAGCATTAACACAGCAGGAGGAACTGCCAAGAGAGGAAACAGGGACCGCTAACGACCTCTCCTTTCGGATTAACACTGGGTCAATTACAGCACGAATTTAACGTCCTTTAAATCAAAGCCAGCTGTGGTGAAACATCTCTTCACAGATTTTTTTATATTAAGAAAGTTCTTTCTTTTGTCCAAACCTTAGCGAAGAACAATTAATCAAACCCTCTGAGCTAAATGCCAGATTTACACTGGAAGAGCAAAGTTTGAGAGCAGCATTCACACTGTGGGGCTAAATATGACACAGGAAGAGGATAGGAGTGGGAGGACAGCAAGTGCCACACTGACACAGTGAAGCATGTGTTTAATCTGAAGATGGCTGAGCGAAGACCGTGTGTGTTCAGTGTCACTCAGAAACTCTGGCGCCACAGTGTTCTGTCTGTCTCTCACCTGGTTCAGATGGACACAGGTGTCAACGGCAGCCTTGGGCTGGTTGCACTTCAGGTAGGCCTGCACAGCTTGTTCACACATGCCCACGGTGGCAAACATTTGTCCAATATCCTGAAACAAAGAGACGGAAATAATGGAGAAGCAACAGAGAGTGGGTTTTATGGATTCACAGTCACTGATGTCTGAAATTTCTACATAAAGCCCAAAGAGAATCGAGTTATTTTTGGTCAAATCTGAACATTTTGCTCACCGGTAAAAGCGCATGATTCTCTGGCAGCATAGTGGTCAGCTTTTCAAGGCCATAATAGTCCTCTAACATGTAGTAGCATTCTGCCAGCCTCTCCTGGTTACGACCTTGAAGGTAGTACTGCACTGCATTGACCCTTGAAACAGAAAGGATTTATACAGTATTTAAAACTGAAAGTGAGACAGAGTTTGCTTCAATCTTAAAGGAGTCCTTCATGACATTCAGAACATAAATGTAGCAGGAACTGGCTATTTGCTATGTAAATATGTAGTTAAATACTGGCATCCTGAGCAGAGAACACAGTCAGGCTACCTCTTTGTACATTGTAATCCGGGCTTCTCTGTTCATTGTTGTGCGGTCCAGCCACGCGTACATGCGAGTCCATGTGTGTGTATCCCACTGGCTAGCTAATCCCCACTGCTTTGCACTGCCCTAATGTGGCAGTTAACGCAGATATCGAGACGGTGTCGACGTGGAGGTGTTGCAGCCACTCTCCTAACACCATTAGCTCTGTAAGCACTGTTGCTGCTGCTAGCACTGTCCGCACAGTTAGCTATGAGCCGCTGACTCAGCCTCCATGTTGAGAGCCTTGTGTAGACGCCTCTGAATCTTAAGTCAGGTTTCCATCCAAATGTAGCGCACATTTTAACTGAATCCAAATAGCTGGCTAAATGTGACTTAAAGGCTGTCCAGATTCGACAAAGATTGCTTGCAGTGGCACAAATGGGTTACAGTATATCATCATTTATCCAGTGAATCTGTTTCCAATTCAATGTAAGTGATAGGGGAAAAAACACAGTTCTCATTCTGTGCAAGTATGCATTCTAAAGTTTAGCTGAGGCGAATATGAGGCTTCAGCATACAGTTAGTTAAATCACATGGGTGTCTTATAAAGATATAGTCTTTCCTTACAAAACTCCCTCTTTTTGTTACGGTTCCTTGCGAAAGAGTCAGCAAAGAAACAGGGAAAAAGAAAGAAGGTAGTTTGCAGTCAATTCACGAACTCTGAAGGATACCTATTTGATTTGGCTGACTGAGACTGCTGAAGCCTTGAATTATCTTTAGCTGAACCTCAGAGTGCATTTTTGCAAAGGACGGTTGACTTGTCCTCTATCATTTACACTGGAATCGTGTCAGAAAAGGATTATTCACAGCTAGTATGGACCAAAGGAATGATTATGGTGACAATAACTCAATGTATATGGGCGCAAAATAGAAGTGACATAATGTTAACTCATCCTTTTATGATGGATTTTAATTAGCATTTATATTACCATACAATTGAGAGACTAATGACATATTATTTGGGTTGGGATATATTAAATATATTGCATCGTACTAATGACAATCTTGGGGGAAAATGGGTGTTTATATTTGCATAATCTGTTTATGTATTATAGTGCTAAGCCATTACAATGCATATCTATGAAAGCATAATACATTCATTTGACAAATAAAATGCTACTGTTTTTCTATATTAAAAAAATCGTCTCAAAATTATGCAAAATGTCTCATTAACTGATTTATGAATAGATGGCTGTCTCGTAAATTCAGGAAAAAAAGAGCTGTTTTTTTCATGACAACTTCTCTCAGAATTCTGAAATAATATTCTCGTTAATTATGGATTTGTTTTTATGTTTTAATGCATTACGCTTCTGTTCACATCCGCTGAACAAAGAACAATACTTCGATGTACAAATTACAGAACTTCCTTCCCCCCAACCGAAAGTCTCAAAAGTTGCTATGTAGTTTGCTACATATTTTATTTTGTGCGCACAGGTTATTATCTTGTGGAAACGAGTTATTATCTTGTGCAGACAAGCTGTTAGGTTATTCGTATAAGATAATTGTTGTACGCAAGACAAAACAAATATCACCTTTTGGAACTTTAGGGGCTCTGTAACTATCTAACACATATATGTATTGTTTCTATACTAAATATACTAACACACTAAATGACCAAAGAAAGAAAACGTAAACTAAATTTCAATACCATTTCTGTCTGTCAGCAAAGTAGTCTCCAATCGCATTGTACGCCTGTTCCAGCAGAGCATCATCACAGTCCCCAGAGCCAGCTTTGAGCAACTGAAGCACCCTGAACCAGTCTCCCAGCTTCATCCTAAGGCTGATGGCAAGGTCCCTATGAGAAATAAAACATTAACATGCTTACAGAACTGATGGCATAAGGTAACACTGACATTTAAAATGACAAAGTAAATCATTACTGGAAGTTTTGATTCAATTATCAAATATGCCCCAAAAAATACAGTTAAATATACCTGCGATCCATATCCAGGTACATCCGCTCAGCTTCCTCGAACCTGCTGAAGTAAGCTGCCACCTCTGCCTGTTTCATGGGCTCGCTCTGTAAGTTGCCCAGTCGCTTGACAAACTCAATGCCCTGGTAATCTTTGCAACGGACGAAGGCCTGTTCAGCTGTTTTCAGATCCAGTTTCTGGAGGGCTGCCTCAGCCAGAAGACGCCTGGTGGGGTCATAACGGAGAGAGGGGGCAGTTAACTTCTATCACCAGTACAGCTGCGAGGCATAATGTGCGTACATCAATACTTATACACACTCTAATATGATTGATTTAATCTGTAATGAAGCTATTAAGCTGTATGAAGTCACTCAACAATCTGTGAGTAGGACTGTGGCTTGCAAATGTAAATCAGTATCTATGGACCAAATAATTGTCTGTAATCAATCAATCTGTTTCAAACTTAATGATTCTATGATTTTATTGCTGTGTAAGATGAGTGCAAAGATTATCCTTAGGTCACAGACTGAAGCTGACTGCTTGAACTGACTCCCACTTTTTGATGTTGTGAGATTTTGAGGGATGCTGCAAGAATTGACACACTACCCAGAGAACATGCATAAGCTAAAGTCATCACACTGCAGCTACAAAAGAGTTATTATAAATATCTGCAATAATCCTCCTGCACTAGCACAGAGTACATGCTCAGACAAAAGCAGCTATTGACTGGTGCCAACGTGACCTGACAGCAACTTTCAAATATCTTTTGAACAGAAAATTCAGAATAGTTTTTGAGAACTGATTTTGCTGCTTTTTATCACTGGGTCCCATGTTTACCTTGATTAAATTAAATTTTTGTTTTTAATTATTTGTTTCTATTGTTATTGTACAAATTAACTGTTAAAAAATCCCCCACAACATCTGCTGCAGATCTGTGTTCACATCGCACCATCCAGACAACAACATGATTTCCTGAAAAGCCAATTCTTCACTTATTGAGCTGCCGTCGCCATGTGTCACTGTAATCAGCACAGCTGTATCAGAGCGATGAGACCAGTGATGTGACGGACTGAAAGTGAATTTATTAATCACCACAACCTCTGATCCATACTCAACTGCATCCAACTTTTTTTCACTTTTCACTGCTGCACATACATGAACCAAAATGTTGGTCAATATCAGGCGGTTGGTGAGTATCAGTCACCCCAGTCAGTGTGGTATGTCCTGCACCGTTGCCCCTTGCTGGACCCTGTTGACAACGGAGCTTGTGAGTGAATGAAATCACTCTGATTGGCAGTTCAGGTTAGGGCATGAGAGAAATGGAAGTGAGGAAAGTAAACAAAGAGCTTAAGTCAAAAGGAAGACCAGAACAAACTTGTCACATAAGGTAAGATGTTTTTTCTTTCTTTAACAGATTAGTTTTGTAAGGGATTGTGTTATTGTTCACTGGTGCAGGGAAATAAGCTCTGTTCTTAAACATTAGATTGTGTTATCAATGTGCTAACTGGCTAACTAGCACTAGCATTCGGTTTCCTTTTTTAATGATGATTACAGACAACGACCGTCTGCTGGTGTGGATAGTTATTTTCTCTCACGCTGGTACAGAACGTACATGGTGGTTGGCCGTCGGCTGTAGTCTTTGCGGTGTGTTCATGTGCAACTTTTAGGCCAAGAAACAGCAATGTCAGGTGATGCAGCATTGGACCTCCATCGCTGCTAGCTCACTTAAAATAAGGCCCTTAAATTTAAAGTCATGTGTTAAAGCTGAATAGAAAGCAGAGATCAACACTTTGCATTTACCAGAGTCTTGGGTGAGGATTATCTTCAATGAACTGTGAGGCATCCTCAATCCCCACTTTTTCAATCAATGCACGACTGTCCCTCAGGGAGCGGATTTCAAAGTTGATGAGGTTGTCTTTGTTAGGCCTCTCTGGATCCTGTTGGGCAAGATCCCATAAGTGTTTCATTAAATCAACAAATACACACTGCATCTTTGAGTAATTTAAAGACACAGCAAAGCAGTGAGGCATAAAGAGTCTCTCTTCATATTAACACTACAAATGGCTGAATTCTCATCATTATGCAAACAACTGTTAAATTAATCATGTGTCAAGTCAACAGTAAGTCAACAACTGTAAATCCATCTGCTTTAGGATATTTAAGAGGCTAAATAAAACATTTCATTGAAACTATGGGAAAAAACATCTTGGTATTAGGATGAGTAGTTATGTTTTTCATTTCAACATGACAGTATTCGGACTCGGATCTCAAGTGCCACTTTTTTAACTAAAGTTTTACCTTCATGATTTCATCAAGCAGGACAGATTTGATTTCCAGGTCTTCAAAGTTGCAAATGTACCCAGATGTCTGTATGGGTTCCTGTTTTTTTTAAAAGAAAAAACAATACACAAAGGCAACAGTTGCTAAGTGTTTATTTAGTAATAACAAGATAATGTTGCTAACCAACACACAAACACCTGAGCACTCACCTCTGGGTCTAAGTTCCTGAAGACATACATCCTTGTCTTCTCCATCATGGCGAACAGATCAGGATTGTCATTTGCCCACTTCATGTCCCAAACATCTTTGCGCTCAAACTTGGATGGATCTCCTGCAGATGCCAGGTCTCCTGAGCCATTGTCTGTGGAGGCACGAACTTCCAGGTCCAACAAAGTCAGCACGCCCGCAATGTCAATTGTGGCCAGACGACTAAGGAAAATAACAATTAAATTTAATGAAAAATTTATCAGCTTTCAAATTTGACAAACTGTGTTTGAACTGATTAACAGTGCCTGCCTGGAGTTGCAGTTCAAGGACAGATAGTAGGCTCTGTTGTTCAAAGTGTATTTCTGGATGAGAACAACATTCGGGAGGCTGTATCTATGGATGGTGCCGGACTCACGGCCCTGGAAGCACATATACAATCAAACACTTATTGTTTTACTTTAATTTAAGTGCATGATTAAAAGTTGCAAAATTAAGAAAAATTAATTAAGAATTAAGAATTAAAAAATAAATTAAGAGAGGTACAATACCACAATCAGGGTCCTGTCTGTTGCTGTGATACAACAAATGGGATCTCGGGTTGCCTGAAACAGAACAAAAACATATATGTGAGCCATGACAATAAAAAATAACTGACAATAAAAAATATATATGTCAATTAAGTTTTATTGAAATTATTCCTTTGTGAGCTGAAACTGTATTCAAAATCAACTTACTATAAGTTGTATATATGTTTTGAAATTTTAACATTTCAAAAGTAAGGCTGAAGTAAAAACAGCTTTACATACAGAAGACAAAGAGATAGAATTGAAAATGTAATGTATTGTTATAAAAATGTCTCAGAAGCATCTTTGAAGAGTTATTTTTTGATTTTGTGCCACAACTTTGAGGTTACAAAACTTGTAAATCTGAGAGGTGAAAATGTCTCTTACTGTGAAGGCTTTTGCAAAGTCCGGACCACTGTCATTGGCTCCGGATGGATTGCTGTCAATGTGATAGACCCTAGAAAGGCAGGAAGGGAGAACAAATGAGAAAGAGCCAGACGCAGACAGACAGTTGCCCTTTCCACTGAGGTGAATTGTGGTTCAGGTGCTAGGAAAGCCCTGGCAGAACATTATGTCATGCCTAGCCTGTCTGGAACCACAGTAGCCTTTGATTCAGATGAATGAATGCTTTTCATAGCACTGTCAGTACCAACACTCTACACTGAAACAGTACGCCAGTAAACCAACTGACTCACAGAATCTAGCCTTGTGGTTTCATTACTTCCCTGTAACTTTCCATGATCTGCTTAATGTGTACTGTAAGTTCTGACATGGGTGTTCTACTCTGTCTATTCAATCCTCTACCTACCTTTGTTAAATACAGCTTTTAATACATCCAGATTAGATGCAGCCCCACTGTACTGTAAATGTTCGGCCAATGTCTGAAAAATCTCACCTCTCTCTTCCCTCCTTCTTAGTTCTGGTCACCTGGTTGATCTCCAGGGCAGTTAATTTCTTCGCCACTCTGTACTGCCATAAATAGAAAGCCTCTTTGGATGCAGCGATCACATGTGTCTTGGTCATGGTGACAAACAGTGGATCTGAACAAGTAGAAAAGTCGTTTACAATTTTGTATCATTTGGAAAAAACTGAATCAATCGTATCCATCTTTTTTAATGTCATTTGGTGGATCATTTGTGTGCCAAGCATCTGACACCACATTTTATCCAATGTAACCAACTAAAAGGGATTTTAAGTTTTTAGTTTGTTATATCAAACAATTGAGTTTGAGTACATACACGTGTATAGTAATTAAGTATTGACATTTGGGTGATGAAAGCTTACATAAAATACAGTGATCGACACCAACACCTGGTAAATTCATATTTATAAATCACTATAAATCTTTCTTTTCTCTAACTTTGAATTATGAATACTCTATGCGTATTTTCTGTGTGGATAAATACAAGAACATATAATGCGGTGTGTTCTCAAACAGATAAACTTTAAAGCCATCACAAGGCCAGAGGAGGAGACATCTCCAAAAGGCACACACTTGAACTCACTCTCTTATTATTATTTAACCTATGTGGGATATCTGAAATCCATTCAGATCCTCTGAGGCTTTGACTGCAGACTTTGACCTGTCTGTCCCTTATGTTCTCAGCAAACATCCAGTCATGTCAAGCAGAGACAGAATGCTGAATATCCATGAGATATAAAGATGCCCAGTGCTAACCGTCTGTTTGCTATAAGATGCTGTGGGCCTATGAAAGATGTAACTGTGGGCAGCAGGTGGCAGAACGCCAACCACCGTGTCTCTATACACAGGGTGTGATCTCTCACATTGGCTTGAGGAAACACACCAACCTTATGGTAAATGAGGACTCTGATCATTCCACTGTTGTGCCACGAGGATATTATTACAAAGTTCACCTCTGTGTCTCTACTGTGTGCAAGCTCGCAGGGCACATGCCTTGTTTAGTCGATGGTATGATGTAAGAAAATTCACATTTTATATTGTGTTGACTAGAAAATGAAAAAAAGTGGCATAACAAGAAAAATATGTCTCACTTTACTGTATGAACTCACCAATGTCAATGTATTTGGAGTCCAGTGGAGTCCCAATGGAGTTGCACAGAATAAGGACATACTGAAAAACACGCAATAATGCAACATTATTCTACAGGTCAATTTATCATTCTTTATCCAAATAAACAGTACTCATTTTGAGTTTGTGGTTTTAATTTGTACATTACCCTTGCATGACTTGTAGACTCTAACTCAGCATCCTCCTGTGTGGCGATGAATTAGAGAGACAGGAGGCAAGACAGCAGAGAAACATTTTTGATCCTTAGTATTACAGCTCACTCTGTAATTTCATCTGTATACACTGTTTCTTCCTCATTGTATATTAAAGTTAGAATAGATCTGTCTAAAGCAATGGATAAGCTTGTTCGAGTCATACAGAATGTAAGTAGCGTATTAAGTCAACCATTATAAAACAACAATAATTTCTTCTCAGTGTTGCCATGCTACAATAGGACATATAATCCAGAGGTGTTTGTACCTGAGGCTGGGTGTCATCTGCCTTGCTGGCTAGGATGCAGAAGTCCCCCGAGGTTGTGATGGACATTAAGCTTTTGACATATTTCACAAACTTCTCGTTGTTTTTGGTGTCCCAGAATACCACACAGTACTCTTGCCGCTCAGGCTTTGTGTAGGCATACACCACTGTGCTGCAACAGTAGCCCCACTGTTGAGAGACATAAAAAGCTGCTGAGATTCACCTCATGTGTGTTGCTTCTAAACTCTGGGAAGAAATATGATTAAACAAAAGACATGTTCCTCCAAAAAGCCCTGTAGTAAGCTGGAGGTGTAGTTGCCATTTCCCTAAGGTAGTAATTTTCAATTTAGGTTCATAAAAATTATTTTTCTTAGTTTTTCAGGCAGTGAAGTTATTTAACTTTCATTGCTTTTGAACATTTTGGAACATGATGTGAAACCATCAATGTTAATATTACAGGATAATAATCTTATACTATATAGGCCAACTGACCACATCTTATCACTCTATTTCAACTAATTTCATTCTTTATTTAAACAAAGGATTGCACCACATGGGCAGTTTCAGTGTCTGACAGTAACATATGACCAAAGATTTTTATTTTTTTTCAAGCAAGGTGTTGCCTTTGCAGCAGGCCAGTTTCTCAGAAATGTAGCTACTTCACAAAACTACAAAAAGATGGTTGGTTAATGTAAATTTATGTATTATTTGACACACACCTTCCACATAAAAGAGAAAATCAACAGTCAAAAGAACCTTCAGACACTTACAATTGAATGTAACACTGCTCCTATACAATTCAAACATTCTACTGATTTAAAGACAGGCAGGGGTGATTTATATTACTATTTTTTAATCATCTCTGCCCTGATGAATACTCTGAGCATCTGGCCAGTGTTCTAATTGTACTCATGCCAGATTAAGTACAGGTTTTCCATAGAAATAGAATGAAGGTAGAATGGATATTCCACTTTAAATCAGCAGCCAGTGCACCATTCGTATGGTAAGCCAAAAACTGAATTCTCAAACTACTGAGTGGGACTACTGGATACTTTACAGTCCCACTGATATGTGTTGTCACCAGAACAACTAACCGCAATCGCTCTCTTTTTTTACCGAGTCAAATGACCACAGCAAACAGTTAAATGTCTGTTTTACTCTCAGTTTCCTCTATCTACAAGTGCCCTCAAGAACTGTTTCTCTACCAAAAATCCTTGATTGAGAGTGAGCCACACTTGTTACCATTTACCTTGTAGTCTGGTCTTATGTTGGCAAAGTAGATGTAGGAGTCCACAGCCAGGCCAATACGCAGCCCTCCTCCTTCCCAGCCAATGCCTGTCATCTGCTTCCCAGGCACTTTGAGAGTCCTCAGATGCTGTTTAAACAAGAGCAGTCATTTTAAGCACAAAATCTCAATGATTCCTGACTCATAGCATTTGTATTTCCGCATTGGGGTCAGTAGGGGTTCTGGGTATGCAATGAATGATTTTAAGTCCATACTAATGTCTCAAGAACTGTTTTACCAGGTGCTGACACTTCTGGATTTCATTCTATGTAAATTCTTCTTTTTGGTCTCATACATGATATTGACAGGAACACTGCATGACAGTGTACTGCACAGGCCTGATCTTCGTTGATAAATCTCTGTAAGAAGGTCAGCAAGGGGGAAAAAATCTTCTCTCACCTCTCCGAATGGTGTATAGAACTGCACAACATTGAATTCTTTCTCCAGATTTGAGGCTCTGAGAGAACCCGCTACTGCCAGGACACTGCCACAATGATTCCACTGGATACTGACCACATTCATCAGAGTATCAATACACACTGGGTCTGAAGAAAAAGGACAACAGCATAGTTTATCACCATTGGTAAACATTTCATTCAAGCGTAAGAAAATACTGCAGTCTCTGAAGTTCTTTTTTTCTCTCTTACTTTCATCATTCTCATAGCGCATGATCTGGCATCGTCCATTGTCGAAACAGATAGCGAGGCATGGACAGTCTGGCTCAATGTAGCCCCCAGTTCCTGCGTACCAGTGGATACCTGCAATACTGACAGCTCCGGTTGCATTGGTGAGGCAGCTGATGGTCATTTTCATCTGAAACATAACATCAGATTATTATTTTATATCAATGTCATGTGGGTACGCCACACAAAATGTACCTTTAAAGGATTAGTTCAGATTTTTTATGTGGGGTTGTATGAGGTTCTAATCAATGGTCACTGTACTACATACAGTAGATGTCAGTCAGCATGCCCCAAGTTTAGACAAGCAGCAGGAGTCCGACACGTAAGCTAAGCAATCTAGTGCTGTGGAGGGGGCAGCAACAAAATGTATTTTAGCAACCTAAAAAAATCCATACCAGTTTAGGTGTACATTATATTCAGAGTACTTTTGCAGCTTTACGTTTCCATCAGACAGCCCATTTTGACTTGGAAACCGTTACAAGCTTCAGTTCCCCAAATATGCTCTCGACAATGCCACCAGGCTCCATTGAGAAAAACAGTCATTTTAGCTAGCTGAACATGGGTGCTGCTGCTTCGATCGGTTAGTTAGATTGTGCTAATGTGTGAATTTGGTAAATCCCAACTAACCCTTTTAAATGCCAAAGCCACACAATAACACAAACAAACAAACTTATCGAGGCAGCGGTAGACCAACAGCTCCTGTGTTCAGCAACGTTAAATCACATCTTTTGAAACCCAATGAAATCTGGCTTCGAAGAAAGCCATGTAACGGCTTCATTTTCCAGTCGGAAATCACTGTCTGGCATTAAGGTAAAGCTGTGAAAATACTCTCAATAGAGCATACACTTAAACTGACATTGATTTTTTTAGGTGGGACTTTTTTGGGTGGTTAAAATATGTGTAGTTGCTGACCCCTCCAGCAGTATATCGTGTATTTTCTGTGCTGAACTCGAGCCTGTTTCTTCAAACTGGGAACGTGCCAACTGATATCTACTGCTTCTGGTATACTGTCTAGGAATAAGTAACCCACATAGCCCCACTTCAAAAAATCTGAACTATCCCTTTAAGCAAGCAATGAAGCTGATAGTGGTATGCAGTGTCTTGTTGCCAAAGTCAGAAATTTTCACATCCTACAATTAGGGGCTTTACAAATTCTACAATTATTTCTGGAAAACCAAAAAGATAATATCAATTTAAAGCTTTAAGGTGGCTATAAATTTGCAGCACAAAATGTCCTCTGATAATGTATGATAATAGAGTCTCCCTAAACCTGGTGTTCCCATGTATGCTGAAAGCCTGCACTCCCTCTGCACACCTGAATCTACATTGCATTTTTCTTCACAATATTAGCATCATACAGGTAATGACGCTATGCAGTTCTACATGGGTACAAACTAAAATGAAATTACACTTCTTCTACTTAAGCTTATGTACTCACTATGAAGTTTCCTTGGTTGTCATAGATTTGTACTTCACCGTTGGCCATGCCAAAGAGGAGGATCTTGCTGTCTGGCGACCACGCCACATGAGCAAGCTGATTTCCCTTTAGCTCCTTTCCCCAAATCCGGTTTCCTTCAAAAAACAAAAGAGGGTGTTTATCCCACTGTACATGTTCGCACTTATTCCCTCAGCATGTGAACAAAGAAGTCCTTGTCAAGGGATTCTTAGTGATTTTATGTTAAATCTGGTTGGAAAAATTACGATTGATCACCATGTATTAAAACTGTTTTTACCATCTACAGATCCAACAATGACTGCTCCATCCTCATACACGATGCAGATCTTCTGACCGTCGGCATTCCAACTCATGCTCCGCACCACTGACTTGTTCCGGTTGTTGATCATCTCCTCGTACCATGCCCCTTTGGAAGGGGCAAAGACAGACAACTATTAAAATCAGATTTATTACAAGACAGCTTGCATTTTCAATTTGATGGCAGTAATCACCTTTGTAGAGCATCCACACAATGATGAGTCCATTCTGGTCACTGGTTGTCAGCTTTTCATACTGTTCGTTCCATGTAACCACTTGTACTGCACCTACAAGTGTAGAGATCAGGGTGTAGGATTATTTTCCTGTGGCTTGTTCCAAGTTTTTGCGCTTCTTAGCTGTCTTTAATTTTGTGAACTCTGCCTGTTACTAACATAGTATGATAATAAGAACAGGTTTGGCAACCGCGTAATATAACTTACCACTGTGTCCCTCTAGAGTCTGGTTCATTGACAGATTACTAGGGGCAGCAAGGCCTTTAAGTTTGGCGTCATCTGTTGAGAAAGCAGAAAAAAATATATCAGATTTCTGTGGGTACCTTCCAGCTTACACTTTTTATTGTATCTTTCTCTTTCTTTTGGGGGTTTTCTCTCTTTATTTAAGAACATAATAATGGTGGACCGGTCCAGCAAAAGGAGTGGACGAGGTGGTACCGTTTCTTCTTGCAGTGACTGCACACAGAGTCAAAAAGCTTAGAAAACTTTCAGGACATTTCTTTCACACTGTAAGAGCCCTCAAATCTCAGCCACATGGGTATTGCATAAGAGGTTTGGCTGTGACAAATACACTTTAACACAGAGCTGAATGTATGGACTATTATTCATCAAACCAAAATTACGTTTGTCATCTGCCCACTTTTAATCTATCATGAGCAAAATGACAGCAATAAATAAATAAACATATGAAATATATGTAGCATATCACACTCTGAGCAACACTGACGAAGAACATCTGAACCAGGCTAAGCCAACATCAGTGTATGGGTTTTCGACAGTGGACATTTTTTTAAAACAAATTTTACACTACTTGTTGTGCTTTTTTGCCTTGGGCTAGACCGCAGTCATGTTTTACTGTCATCATTATGTCATCAGTTCTAGTAAGGGATATCATCTAGGGCATGAGCACCAGTACATCAGTGATTTTAGGTGGGATATGGGTAATTTTTTTATCCAGCAGATGCCACGATTAAATACTGTAAAGCAATTCCAATGTCAAGAGACTCTGTGTTGTATATTTATTACTTTTATTTTGTAGACTTCCTGTATTATGATTCAGGTTTTCATTTTCATGCACATTGCTATTCACTTGTGGCTTTACCATCTTTACCAAGGCCAGAGGTAAATAGAGTTAGCGTGGAAATAACGAGCGTGTGTACCAGGACCGTGCAGGCTGCTCCATCCCCTGGACTTACCTGTCTGCGTTTCGAGCTTGAGCACCCTGAGGAGACCATCGTCTCCTCCACAGGCGATGAAGCCTTGATCTTTGTTCCAGGAAACACATTTCAGATGGATGTTGTTGGGGATGGCGATCTATAAAACACGGGAAATTGAAGCCGCACTGTTAACCAACGCTCTCTGTGTTTTTAGGTGGTTACGATATGAGGTTTTGGACACTCACCTTCTTGCTGAGGTAGATAAACATTGTGATGGCGATACCGTAACTGGCCTCTTTCAATCACAAATGAATTGCTTAAGACGTATTGCGATTTAACATAACCAAGACATTAATATTACGCCAATTCCCTCGAAAACTAGACAGCTAAAGTGAGCTAAAGTTTTAGCCTAGCTAAGCTACATCATACGGCCTGGATCTATGAAGTACAACGTTAGCTTGTACACCGTTAGCTTTGCTAATTACGTAGGAAACACGACACAGTTAACATCCCAAAGACGATACATTAAAAGGTCGACGACATTTGTAGTTGATAACGTTAGCAAATGTATTGAAAACACTGCTCAAATCCGACGTTTCATTGCTTGTGTTAGCGGACTTAAGTGCTCTCAGGCTGTAGCTTCCCTTGGTCTCCCGTGGTAACCGTAAACCGGAAGAGGGGTTAGAGTTTTTCTGGTAGTTGTAGTTTTTCTTGCTCGCGCTCTGGCGAGTCTTCCAGTCCCTTTGGCTACATCACTGCATTGAGCCGTAAATACGATTTTTTTTTTTTTTTTGTAGTATAAGCTAATACCACTTTATTTCGCATTGCAGAGTCTTCTTGGACTTACGACTTTGAAACAGTAATAGATCCACCACATAACTGGCCATCACTAGAAAAGCATAATAAACAAGGAATGTAATAAGTAGTAATTTAAATAGCCTACAGTCATTTTTTAAATGGTGTTGTCCAGTGCATTAGAAAAGTTATTCCAGCAAGGTATGACAGTCACTGAAGATGCCTCGATTTGCTCTGAGAGCCAAATCATAATTTTATTAATTTGTTTATTAAATTAATAAAGTGGCTTGGTAAGTAGCCTATATGCATACAAAAAAACACAAAACATGAGATTTACAGGATCCATACTTTCAGAACATTTATTTTCATGTGCAAATATACACCCATAGAAAATATACAGACAAGGTCTTTTCTGTCACAAAAGCACCATAGTATGCACAAAACTGTCAGTTTCACACAAAGACCACTGCACCATAATTACTCTAAATTTATACTTAGTTTTGCACAATATGACAAAGGAGAAAATACAGTCCTTGTGTTATATGTGAAGAAAATACCGTGCAGGGAAACGCTGTTTTAACTGGATGCAAAAACTGGGTGGATCTTGACGTAAAATTTCTCAATTTTCAGAAGTTATTGCTTTGAAAATGGTGTTTAATTCTTAGGGCTCCTAACAGAGACTTTAATACAAGACACCAAGTTAGCAAAGTACTGTTGAACTCCCTGAACTGTTTTCCCTCTCCCCCTAAAACAACTGTTCCTGTTTCTTACAAACAAAACAATATTTACAATTGATTTTGCGCAATATAATTGTTATATAAGAATATTGCAGGTATCAAAGAAAAGGATTATAGTAGTCTAATTTACTGTGATGTAACACTGCCTTGGGTTAATTGGATCAGGCTTTATTTTGGTATTTTCTCTGCATAATAATGCTGCAATCAGAGGGGTAACAACAAAGCTCTTGTTGTATCAGAGATTAGTTGTTGTGTTATGGTTATGTATGGAGGCTTTGTGTTCTACCAACAACACAAGAATGACCAAGAATGCTCTCAGAGCACTGAATACACAACAAGGATGTGGTACAGCATTTTATCCATCAAAGACATTCATTATGAAAGTAAACTTTTAACATGTTTAACATTGTTTCTTTTTTAGAAGTTCTCACTTCTCTCAATTCTATAATTTCCCTAATTGTCTTGAGTCTCAACTCAATGGCTTATACTGCCAGGAGGAAATGTGGCTTTTCTTACAAATATACAGATATATGTAAACATTTAGAAGTAATAACAGACAGTGTTGTGAATGCACAATGCAGGTTTATAATATAAAACAGTAATGCTACCAGTATACTGCATGAGAAATACCATGCAGACCTCTACCAAATCTTAGACATTTTTACTGAAAATGTCTTCCGGGGATAGAAGAATTGAACACATTTCTAGTCCTGAACATGTCTTCATCGTTGTCCTTAATACTGCTGTTGGCCATCAATCATGTTCACTTTGTCTGAAAGCTCTTCAAGTGAACAGGACAGTCAAGGAAATAGAATTTTAAAAGTGTATTTGTAATGTTTACCGTCATCACACTTTACATTTCTAAAAATGCACCACTACAAATCAACAGACTGAAACTCAAAATACAACAAAATGATTGAGCTTGTGCAAATGTCGAACATTTCCACAGGCACAAAATGCAAAGCAAACATGCCTTTTACATATTAATCACCATTTGCAAATCGTATAACAAATTCAAACTGTGGATCCTTTGAAGCCTTCCAAGCAAAAGGATATGTTTTCTGCTCAGCTCCTGAATGGTTGACTGTACTTTTTTCTGGAACACAATCTGAGCTTCACACATGCAGGCATCTTGAGTTATTTCACTTCTCATCTCCTCTGAAAGAACGAGACAAAAATATGGAGAAGGTCAAAGCATGTGTGTGCGGGTGTTCCATGGTGTTTACTGCAGCCTCTTCCTAACACTCCATTTGCTGCTTAGGAGAAAAAAAGCAACACATCCCCCAAAAGGCCAATGTCAGTGTTCAAAAGGAGAACATTTTGGAGCCGATAAAGTCAGAAAAAAAGTCAGGTGTTGTTTTAAATTGAAACAAAAGCATAACTACATATTGTTTAAACAATATAGCACAGATCAGATATAGTAGGATTTTTCTTTTGTGAGTGAGATTAGGAAATATGTAAAATCAATCACTCCAACTAGTTAATCACAACAGAGGAGTGCTCAGTTACAGTGGTCAGGCGTGGATGGTGTTAAAGAGGACACATGTTAATTGTTTGAGCAATACACTCACATATACATACAAGACCAATTCACTGAAAAAGACACAATCACAACAGAACACAGGCAAATCAATTGAAACCAATTTCTTGGTTGGTCCTTGACTTGGACCAAGGTTTATGGTGAGCTCCCACCACAACTTCCTTTTCAGTCTCTCATTCATTAAACCAGCAGCACAGCACACTTGTATGTTCTGTAAACTGTGCTGTTAATGGTCAGAAGATGTATTGCTTGTTGTTGGACAGCAGCTTTGTTTGCAGTCAACTGCAGACTTCTCCATAGCTAAAGAATGCAAAAGGAAACAAATGAAAAGGATGATAACTATTAGAATCAAAGTTTATGCATTGTATTCCTAACTCTACAGACATAGGCAAGCCCCCTAGCAGTGTCATAGGCTTGACCAAGTTCCAACATGCAGCAGTGCACTGAAACTTTATGAAATGTCTAGTTATTAATACAGTCTGCATCCACAAATTGAAAGCAATCAGTAGGTTGTTTGACAGGGTAACAGACCTTTAGTCATAGAAATGGGGGCTCTTTTATCTCACATAGCCAGACCTATCTCCCACTGTTCAAGCAGTGGAGAAAGGTCCAGCTAAACCCAGCATAATTCTGCACTAAGGGAAAAACCGCGTTGAGTTTTTTGTATGACTGTGAACCAATCATGATGATCTTGGGCAGTGCTAAGCCCAGAATGCAACAACAGAAAAGGAAAGAAAACACCCAAAACATTAAAATATGTTTTAGCGTGTGCTAGCTTGGAAGAAGTTGTTGTTTCATGCACAGTATGAAGTAGTTTAGCTAAATGACCTGCTAAGATACAAGCTCAATTCCTTGTGCCTAGTATTGCCTTTTGAGCTGGAATACCAATAGAGCACATTGCATTGTCCAGATTGACCTTTTCAGCATGAAAGAGGTACAATCATTGCTATAACATCCTACACTTTAGACAGAGAGTGAGCTACCATGAGACCAGGGTAAGAATGGTACCGCTGAATAAAGTCAGCACACAGAGATGACATTGTGCTCGACTGGTATTTTCCCCTCTTTGTCTACATTTGTGTGTTCATATACAAAACAAAAGTAGATGCATAGTGAAGTCACAGTGTCCTTGTTTACAGTCAGGCCAGCTTCCACAAAAGACTAGGCAAATTTCGCTGCTACTTTGTATGGGGAAATGGTCAAGCCTATACAACACAGAGACACATGTGTATTACTAGGAAGGCTTAACAGATAGCAATTGGAAAACACTTTACTCTCACCTGACCATCTCACCTTCAATTGTCTTGCATAGTTTAGGATGGTTTGAGAATGTCTCTTGTCAAGTCAAGCACATGGTCCAACCCATCTTTGATAAAGCCTCTTCAAGATTTATAGGCAAAGAGTATCGAGCAGCCCCCGGGCAGCTAGTGAAACTTGGTTGCTTGCAGTTCGTTTGAGGACTCCAAACCATGTCCACATATTCCACAACTTTCAGCAAGTTAGTGCTAGTCTGGCACACTTTCTTGGTCAGGCCGAGCTTAACACTAGCTGTACAAAACAGCTCACATGCAATCATATAAGAGGGTAGGGTGACAAATTACTGAGGCTAGAAATGATTCAAAATATGGACAATGTCTTGAAAGGTTTCAGTACAAAAACATCATTATTTATGTTAAGAAAAAAATCCAGATCCTTACGTGAGCATGTTTTCTGATCTGCATTCAAAACGTATCCCACTCGACACTTGCAGTTGTATGAGTCAGCGTTGTTGATACATATATGCTGGCAGTCATGTCCCTGAGCACATGCGTTTGAACCTGGAGAGAGAAACTCCCACATCTATCTGACTTGCACTGAGTAATTACAGGTCAATGAGCTCTTGGTTATTATTACCTTAATATTCATGAAATTCCTTGACAAAACACTATATGTTTCTAGCACAATACAAGTGTTAACAGCTCTTGTTGCAGAATTCAAACTATCTTTAAGTACTGTACCAATGTTTATTGAAAGGACGAAGTTTCTTACGTGAGCATGTTTTCTGATCCAAGTTCAACACGTATCCCACTCGACACTTGCAGATGTAAGAGTTCCCATTGTTGACACAAATGTGCTGGCAGTCATTTCCTTGGGCACATGCATCTGAATCTGAGCCTGAAAAGAAAAGCTCACACCTCAGTGACTTACTCTTATGACATCAAAAACAATCACTTAGCTTTTTGCAGAACCTTTAGTCACAGTTCCCTTTAAATGAAGCAGACGCTCAGCCATGTGACCAATACATTTCAAGATTCCCAGTCTCTATGTCCCCTGCTTATCCACAATGACCTTGGAAAATGGAAAACAATATCCTCAAGAATCTTCACTGACAATATTCTCAAGAGTTGATATGAGGTGTGTCCACAAGACCAACTACCCCAACAGCTTCTATTCTCCAGTTGAGCTGTTGTGCTCTGATTTGATCCAAATGTGCTGCTTTGTTGAACATCTAAGATGCTGGATCACGCCACAAAGTCATATAATTATTGAAACAAATTAAGTGCTTACGTGAGCATGTTTTCTGGTCTGCATTCAAAACATATCCAACACGACACTTGCAGATAAACGAGTCATCACTGTTGACACAAATGTGTTGGCAATCGTGTCCCTGAGCACATGTAGCCGATCCTGAAAAGAAACACTTCCATATCTTACTCAACACCATCAGTCAAGAAGCTCTTGACTTGAGAAACCCCCTGACTGCCCAAATTTCCTGTTAATGGTTCTTGAAATCTGCTGACGTGTACTCTCTGAACTTATTCACAATGAGCTAAATGCCATATCAAAACCGTAACCTAGCTCACAAGGAGTGGTATGAACTGCGTCTGGCAAAGTACAGTGTTACAAGTGACAATCAGCAATTAGCCAGTCCCTTTCCTTTTTTTTCACTGCAGAAAATAACATGATAAACTTTTTGGGAAATGTATTACACTTTACCAAAGAAGGAATTATATCTTTTAGAAAGGTGTAGGTTCTTACGTGAGCATGTTTTCTGGTCTGCATTCAACACATATCCCATTCGACACTTGCAGAAAAATGAGTCATCAGTGCTGACACAAATATGTTGGCAGTCATGTCCCTGGGAACAAGTATCTGAACCTGAAATGAAACATCTGATGGGCTCAATTTATATCAGTCAACAAGCTTTTAGTATGTAACTGAACCAGTAGTTCCATCAGGTCTAAAAGAAAAATGTTCAGGTTCTTACGTGAACATGTTTTCTTGTCTGGATTCAAAATATATCCAACTCGACATTTGCAGATGTACGAATCATTGCTATTAATACAAATGTGCTGGCAGTCATGTCCATGGGCACATGGATCAGAACCTGAAAAGAGACATGTCAGCATGCGACATGACATCTCATGACATCATTTAAAAAGGGCTTGGATTGTTGGAGTCTCTGCCTGGCCGTTGAATCAATTAATGCTACATTCTGTCTCCAAAGTGTCTGACATACAAATACTCTGGCAGTCATATTCCTGGACATGGGTATCCAATTTTAAAAAAGAGACACTCCACAGTTAACTGACATGAAATCTAATTGTGCTAATTTTATTGAGCTGCTAATTCCTTAACAATTTATCTAAATGTTAGCCACATACTCCAAACCTCTAAGCGAATCACCCTCAGGGTCTGGTTATGGGCCTCTATCACAAGTTATGTTAGTCAATTCTTGACGCATTGTCTCCACCAGTGATGCATTACAGTAAAATTATTGCTTTTCCTAGTAATGAGTAGTGTGACAAATTTGTAATAAAATTTCAGTAAAAATTTTACTCCAAAAACAAATACCTAATTAAAACCTTACTTTTGTTGTCAACCCACTAACATTACTAATTTGGAACCCAACAACCAATCAATTCCTGGATTCATTTTCATAATCGTCATGCATGCATCTCACAAAGCAGCAAGTTAGCTTGGAATATATTTTGTTGGGAGGGAAGATAACAAGAACATTGTTCTTCAGGTAGTGGTACTAGGACTCTTTCCACTGCAAAAAACACATCAAACCTCCAGTCTGAAACATCTACTTCTACAATACAACAATATGAAGCTCCAGGAAGTACACCTCACCAAAGGTGAACCCTCTGTGACCACTGAGCTTGGCTGAAGCCGTACACTGGCTAAACAACCAAAACTGGATTTTAATCATGGAAAGCCGCAGACTACAAGCAACAAAAAACTAATAAAGCTTTTGGCTGGATATGTGGTGGATAAAATGGCCCTATCTCTCCATCTGTCAAACAGTTCCTTGGGAAAATAGCTACTGGTAACAAGCAACAGGAGACCTCCAGGTCCTTTATATGCTATCTAGCCTTAGTCGCGTTTACCAGAGATTACCCTAACATAATCTGAAAATCAGTGGTTATTTCTGGCTAACGCCAATCCCAAACAGATTTTTTAAAATTCCCCAGACAAGGGCTTCTGTAGTATTTAATCATACACCTAGAATAATGGATTTTGAGGGAAACTTAGACACAGCACCACAACATGCACATCAAATGTATAGGTAAAATTCAAGGTCTTACGTGAGCATGTTTTCTGGTCTGCATTCAACGCATATCCCTCATGACACACGCAAACTTGAGAATCACCATTTTTGACACAAATATGTTGGCAGCCGTGTCCCTGGGTACATGTATCCGAACCTGGAAAGAGACACTTCCACAGCTAACATCCATAGCAAACTTCCTTTGAGATTTTTCAATTTTCAAAAATTACAGGGCCATAGCCAAATGTTTTATTCTTCTTTCTGCATTTGATCTAGTATATACAATAATAACGATGATGATTATAGTCAGCCACAAACACTGCACTACGACACACACATCAAGTCAAATGATTAAGTTCAAGTTCTTACGTGAGCATGTTTTCTGGTCTGCATTCAAAATATATCCCATTCGACATATGCAGGTGTATGAGTCATCATTGCTGACACAGATATGTTGACAGTCATTTCCCTGGGTGCATGAATCTGAACCTGAAAAGAAACACTCACACTTGTAACTGACTAATTTGAGTTATAGCCATTAGGAAGCACGTCATGACCATGTGCTCCACACCTGTAGGTACATCAACAACCTACAAGAACTCCAAACACCAAACTTAAAGTATTTTTATGCTCGAGAGAATGCGTTCTCTGACACACATTCAAGTAGAAAACAGGCTTAAAGGGAAAACCACTGCACGATGACATGCATATAAAATATATGTAAATTCAGGTTCTTACGTGAGCATGTTTTCTGGTCTGCATTCAACACATATCCCTCACGACACTTGCAATGGTATGAATCACCATTTTCGATACAAATATGTTGGCAGTCATGTCCCTGGTCACATGTATCCAAACCTGAGAAGAAATACTTCCACAGCTACAATTAGACCATCAGGATAGGCCAGTATTAATTTGAAAAAATACAAAGGCCTGGTAAATGCTTAAAGCGTTGTTCTGCCTTTAGCCAAGTACAGACCTCTTGTAAGAAAAATATAATAACCCCATGATATTGCACTAAGACTTGCATATTGTAAGGTCCAAGTTCTTACGTGAACATGTTTTTTGGTCTGCATTTAACTTATATCCCACTCGACACTTGCAGATGTACGAGTCATCATTGTTTTCACAAATGTGCTGGCAATTATGTCCATGGGCACATGGATCAGAATCTGAAATGAGACACATCCACATGTATCTGACATGTAATGACATCAGTCAAGGAGAGCCTAGACTGTTGGAGCCCTTGTCTGGCTATTGTTCCTTTTACTGTTTGTGTTAACTGTGGTCACATGCCCTTCTTTCTGTAGCAGTCACTCATGGAGCTATTCAGAGTCCGACAGCTGACTCTAAAAGTGCTAAGAGCAATCTGCAATATTAGTCACAAGAGGCACAAAGAAAGTCTGTCTGTACAGTACCTCAATTACCTCACAATTACAGTATGTCTGAATTCAGAAAAATCACAAGTGTCAGATATGGACACTCAACCAACTCCAATGTTAACCCATCCACATCATGATTAGATGTTCAGAGCAACAGACATAGTATAAAAAGTGAGAAATTACGCTAAGGGCGGATGGGATTGGAGGTGGAGGAGTCCAACAAGCACATGACTTTGAAGCCTGTGTTTATGTCCAATGTAAAATAGAAAGTCAACGTTGAGTTAATTTAGTTGTTAGTCACTTGTTTGTTACATGAGTCTCATGTAACTAAGGATCTTTTCCTAACCGTAACCAAGAAGTTTTGTTGCCCAGTACTAACCACTGATCCCCTGTGTCATGATAAACTGAAAAAGACTGCCCCCTCCCCTGTACTTGCCCAAGCACCAAAATATGACAAGTACGGATGACATCACATTGTCTAATTTGCCTTTACAACCCATCTGATACTTGCAGATGAAGATCCAAAAAAAAACCCATTTCAAATCACTTATAATGACAAAGAAGCTTACATGAGCACATTTTCTGATCAGCATTCAATACATATCCAAAAGGTCACTTGTACAAATGTACAAATCATTAGCACTCACAACTATGCTGGCAGTCATGTCTCTGGGCACATGTAGCTGAACCTGAAAACTGACACTCCCTCATGTAACTCCTTGAAACGAGCTATATCAGTCAAGCACATCAAAGCTGAGACTAATGAACCATCAGTTCTGTTAAAATGCAGTAGGCAATGCGATTTGCTCAAACCCTCTGTGAATCAGTCCCAGTCTACTAATTGTATGCTTTTCCAAGTAATAAATAGATCTTCTGCTGCACACTCAGAACAGTCCAAAGTAAAGTGCCTAGGCAGCTCTGGCTGCTCCATCAGGAAGCATAAGTGGTTTGGGGGGAAATCTATGCCAAGAAAACAAATATAAAATCTATACCTGAAAAGTCCAGGTCCTTACGTGAGCACGTTTTCTGGTCTGCATTCAACACATATCCCTTTCGACAATTGCAGATGTACGAATCATCAGTGCTGACACAAATATGCTGGCAGTCATGTCCCTGGGAACATGTAGCTGAACCTGAAAACAGACACTCCCTCATGTAACACACTCAATTAAATTACAGTCAAGCACATCATAAATGACAATTTAATGAGCAATCAAATCCTTTAAAATGTATAGCCATTTGTTCAAACTCTCTGTGCACCAATTCCAGTCTCCTGATTCTATGCTTTTTAAAATCAATTCAGTGTAAACTGCTGCACAGTCCAAAGTAAGGAGCTCTTGCTGGTTCATCAAGAAACATAAGTCTATTTGTAGGAAATCTGTGCCAAGAAACAAAGAAAGTCTACCTGAATAGTCCAGGTTCTTAAGTGAGCAGTTTTTCTGGTCTGCATTCAAAACATATCCCATTTGACAACTGCAGATGTACGAATCATCGGTGCTGACACAAATATGCTGGCAGTCATGTCCCTGAGAACATGAATCCAAACCTGAAAAGAAAAAAAACTTCCACATCTGGCACAAAGCCCTTATGGTAGAGCCTTTGATAGGCAAATATTATTTTTACGGTTCATATAAACTAAAGCATTTCCTGTCAAGCTAAGAGATGCCCATCGTACAAACTGCCTCACCAGCTCTTGCTATACTATGGAGAATACAAAGAAACTGGCAGTCATGCAAAACACAGGAAACAATCTGTGAAAAGTTTGGTTCTTACGTGTGCATGTTTTCTGGTCTGCATTCAACACATATCCATCGTGACACATGCAACGGTGTGAATCATCATTTTTGACACAAATATGTTGGCAGTCATGTCCTTGGGCACATGTATCCGAACCTGGAAAGAAACACCTCCACAACTTACCAACTTAGTCTAAATACATTCAGCAAATAAATCTTGGCTGAGATGTTAATTAACCATCACTTCTTTCAAAATGGATTAGTCATGGACATTTGCTTGACCTCTGCGCATCCATCCCAGTTTTCTAATTCAATACTTTTTCAAATCAGTCCAATGTAAGCTGCTGCACAATCAGAACAGTCCAAAGTAAAGTGCCTTAGCAGCTCTTGCTGCTTCATCAAGAAACATAAGTAGATTTGTGGGAAATCTGTGCCGTGAAGCAAAGAAAGTCTACCTGAAAAGTCCGGGTCCTTACGTAAGCATGTTTTCTGATCTGCATTCAAAACATATCCCGTACGACATTTGCAGATGTATGAATCATCAGTGCTGACACAAATATGTTGGCAGTCATGTCCTTCGGCACATGTATCCAAACCTGGGAAGAAACACTTCCACAACTTACCAACTTAGTCTAAAGACATACAGCAAAGACATTATAGCTGAAACGTTAATTAACTATCAGTTCTTTCAAAATGGATTAGTCATGGACATTCGCTTGACCTTTGTGCATCAATCCCAGTTTTCTAATTTAATGCTTTTTCAGCCCAATATAAACTACTGCACACTCAGAACCATCCAAAGTAAAGTGCCTTCACAGCTCTTGCTGCTTCGTCAAGTAACAAAGGTAGATTTGTGGGAAATCTGAGCCAAGAAACAAAATGAAGTCTACTGAAAAGTCCAGGTTCTTACTTGAGCATGTTTTCTGATCTGCATTCAACACATATCCCATTCGACATTTGCAGATGTACGAATCATCAGTGCTGACACAAATATGCTGGCAGTCATGTTCCTGGGAACATGTAGCTGAACTTAAAAACAGACACTCCCCCATGTAACACTCAATGAGCAATCAAGTCCTTTAAAACGTATAGCCATTTGCTCAAACTCTCTGTGCACCAATCCCAGTCTCCTGCTTTTTTCAAGTCAATTCACTATAAACAACTGTATACTCAGAACAGTCCAAAGTAAGGAACCTTAGCAGCTCTTGCTTGTTCATCAAAAAACCCAGCAAGATTTATCGGAAATCTGTGTCAAAAAACAAAGAAAGTCTACCTGAAAAGTCCAGGTTCTTACGCGAGCATGTTTTCTGGTCTGCATTCAACACATATCCCATTTGACATTTGCAGATATACGAATCATCAGTGCTGACACAAATCTGTTGGCAGTCATGTCCCTGGGAACATGAATCCAAACCTGAAAAGAAAAAAAAAACCTCCTATATCTGACGTGAAGCCTTTATTGTGGAACTTTGCAAACAAAAGTGTAGGGATTCTTCAGAACTTCAACCAATGAGCTCTACTTTTACTCAAGTACCAACAATAATTAACTTTCGGGAAACCTTAAACACTGTGCTACGAAGTGGACATGAAATCTCTTGGTAAGCATTCTTACTTGAGCATGTTTTCTTGTCTGCATTCAACACATATCCCTCGTGGCACACACATATGTCAGAATTGCCATTTTTGACACAAATATGCTGGCAGTTGTGTCCCTGGTTACATGTATCCAAATCTGAAAAGAAACATTTCTACATGTAACTGACTGTAGTTGAGCATAACAACCATTTGTTGTGCACTACTCAGGGAAACCGCATAGCAATAGTCACAAAAGCTGATCTGTTTGTGACCCTGTAGAAATTCAAGCTGAACTAATTAATCGATTCCCACTTTTAAGAACAACCCACACCCAAGAAGTTACCACCTAAATTGAAGCAGAAGCCAGTGTGGAAGTGCCGTAAGGTGCAGCTCCCTTGATGGCCCCCAATGGTGGCTCCAAGAACAATTCAACAATATCAAAGGACTAGGAAAACTACAACCTTCCTATTGTGACACAAATGACCTCACCAACCTACATGTCAATGTATTTCTACAGCTTTTGTTTCGTCAAGTAACAAAACAAGACTTGTGGGAAATCTGTGCAAGGAAACAAGCATAAAGTCTACCTGAAAATTCCGGGTCCTTACGTGAACATGTTTTCTGGTCTGCATTCAAAACATATCCCGTACGACATTTACAGATGTACGAATCATCAGTGCTGACACAAATATGCTGGCAGTCATGTCCTTCGGCACATGTATCCAAACCTGGGAAGAAATGCTTCCACAACTTACCAACTTAGTCTAAAGACATACAGCAAAGACATTATAGCTGAGACGTTAATTAACTATCAATTCTTTCAAAATGGATTAGTCATGGACATTTGCTTGACCTTTGTGCATCAATCCCAGTTTTCTAATTCAATGCTTTTTCAGCCCAATATAAACTGCACACTCAGAACCGTCCAAAGTAAAGTGCCTTAGCAGCTGTTGCTGCTTCGTCAAGTAACAAAGGTAGATTTGTGGGAAATCTGAGCCAAGAAACAAAATGAAGTCTACCTGAAAAGTCCAGGTTCTTACGTGAGCATGTTTTCTGATCTGCATTCAACACATATCCCATTCGACATTTGCAGATGTACGAATCATCAGTGCTGACACAAATATGCTGGCAGTCATGTTCCTGGGAACATGTAGCTGAACTTAAAAACAGACACTCCTCCATGTAACACACTCAATGAGCAATCAAGTCCTTTAAAACGTATAGCCATTTGCTCAAACTCTCTGTGCATCAATCCCAGTCTCCTGATTCAATGCTTTTTTCAAGTCAATTCACTATAAACGACTGCATACTCAGAACAGTCCAAAGTAAGGAGCCTAAGCAGCTCTTGCTGGTTCATCAAAAAAAAGAGCAAGATCTGTCGGAAATCTGTGTCAAGAAACAAAGAAAGTCTACCTGAAAAGTCCAGGTTCTTACGCGAGCATGTTTTCTGATCTGCATTCAACACATATCCCATTTGACATTTGCAGATATACGAATCATCAGTGCTGACACAAATCTGTTGGCAGTCATGTCCCTGGGAACATGAATCCAAACCTGAAAAGAAAAAAAAAACTCCTATATCTGACGTGAAGCCTTTATTGTGGAACTTTGCAAACAAAAGTGTAGGGATTCTTCAGAACTTCAACCAATGGGCTCTACTTTTACTCAAGTACCAACAATAATTAACTTTCGGGAAACCTTAAACACTGTGCTACGAAGTGGACATGAAATCTCTTGGTAAGCATTCTTACGTGAGCATGTTTTCTTGTCTGCATTCAACACATATCCCTCGTGGCACACACACATATGTTAGAATTGCCATTTTTGACACAAATATGCTGGCTGGCAGTTGTGTCCCTGGTCACATGTATCCAAATCTGAAAAGAAACATTTCTACATGTAACTGACTGTAGTTGAGCATAACAACCATTTGTTGTGTACTACTCAGGGAAACCACACAACAATAGTCACAAAAGCTGATCTGTTTGTGACCCTGTAGAAATTCAAGCTGAACTAATTAATCGATTCCCACTTTTAAGAACAACCCAAACCCAAGAAGTTACCACCTAAATTGAAGCAGAAGCCAGTGTGGAAGTGCCGTAAGGTGCAGCTCCCTTGATGGCCCCCAGTGGTGGCTCCAAGAATAATTCAACAATATCAAAGGACTAGGAAAACCACAACCTTCCTGTTGTGACACAAAATGACCTCACCAACCTACATGTCAATGTATTTCTACAGCTTTTCTTTTGTCAAGTAACAAAACAAGACTTGTGGGGAATCTGTGCAAGGAAACAAGCATAAAGTCTACCTGAAAATTCCAGGTCCTTACGTGAACATGTTTTCTGGTCTGCATTCAAAACATATCCCGTACGACATTTGCAGATGTACGAATCATCAGTGCTGACACAAATATGTTGGCAATCGTGTCCCTGGGAACATGAATCCGAACCTGGAAAGAAAAAACTGCCACATCTGACATGAAGCCCTTATTGTGGAACTCATTGTAGAGCCTTTGATTGGCAATAATTATTTTTATAGTTTAGATAAACTAAAGTCTATCCTGTTCAGTCAAGCTAAGTAATGCCCACAACTGCCTCACTAGCTCTTGCTAAGTACTTAGAAATTTTTGGTCATGCAAAATGCAGGAACTGGTCAAACAACAACAAATCTAAAAAAAAAAAATATTGTGGTTCTTACGTGAGCATGTTTTCTGGTCTGCATTCAACACATATCCCATTCGACACTTGCAGACAAACGAGTCATCAGTGCTGACACAAATATGTTGGCAGTCATGTCCCTGGGAACAAGTATCTGAACCTGAAAAGAAACATCTGATGGGCTCAATTTCCATCAATCTAAAAAGCCCTTACTATGTGCTTGAACCTACGGTGGGTCATTGTAGTCAAGCACTTCATTGATGGACTCTGAAGCAAACTTCCATCAACTCTAAAAAAAAAAATCCAGGTTCTTACGTGAACATGTTTTCTTGTCTGGATTCAAAATATATCCAACTCGACATCTGCAGATGTACGAATCATCGCTATTTATACAAATGTGCTGGCAATCATGTCCATGGGCACATGGATCAGAACCTGAAAAGAGACATGTCCACATGTGATATGACATCTAATGACATAATACAAGCAGGACTTTGGTTCAATTGATTCCACTCTCTGTCTCCCAAGAGTCTGACTCATTCAGACTAACACAAATATCCTGGACACAGGTTTCCAATTTGAAAAGAGGACATCTAATTACATCTGTCAAGGGACTCTTGCGGAGCCTTTAATGGGCCACCAATTCCTTTACAGTTTATTTAAGCCATGCATCCATACCTCTAAGTGTATCAGCTCCAGTGTCCCAACGTAATGGTTATTTTCAGGTCACTACTGAACAAACTATTACAATTACCTACAAGAGCTGACATGTCTAGTGACATTTTGGGTTTGTACTGGCAAACACTAATACCACAGAAAGGCCATTGTCTTCATTGCCCTTGACATTTGCAGGTATAGAAGTCATCATTGTTGGCACAGATAAAGTATGTTGGCAGTCGTGTCCTTTGGAATAAGCCCTGAGTCAGTTCTATTTCATACACGTGCATATCACCCTTCGTTTGACTGCTCAACTTTGCAGATCTATGATGAGCTAATGGGGGTTGTTTCTATAAAGCCAGTGCCCTCCATAAGACTCTAATTAAGTCTTTACTGACCAGTCTGTGTGTCAGAGCAGATGGATGTGAAAAGTTTAATTGTTGACTTTCCAGGATATGTGCTTTACACAATTGCATAGAGCTTAATTTGGATTTTAGGGCTCTAAATTACATAACTGAAACTTGGCAGCAAACGACAAACCTCATTCGAGGTTCAAAACACCCAAGTGCAATTGTCGTGGCTGACCTATTGCACACTACTATTCACTCAAGCCTGTGACTTGGATAGAGGATCTGTTTGTCCTTTTTGTAGAGCCACTAAGTGGCCATTACTACTTTTACAATTTGTGCCTCTCATCGGTCCAGGCCTTCTTCATGTTCTGCTCACTTAATTTGTGCTAAATAGTGTCTGTCCTAATCTATCTGGGGCAACCCAAAACATTGGTAACAAGAGATGGTATGCAGTGTGCCCACGGCACAATGTGCCTAACTAAGTGATGTCCAAAAGGAGCATTAAAGCTTATGTATTTCAATCCAAGGTTCCAAATATTCTAAGTTAGAAATTTCTACCTAGAATACATGAAGAGTTTTTCCCATCCAATCCCAAATTGATGTTCAAGCATGAGTCTTTTAGCCATGATCAACCTTTTTCAGCTGCAGTTTTAAGACGGTGAATCATGCAAAAAACACAACAAGATACTTGTGACACTGAGACATTGGACAAAAACATTAAGACAAAGATAAAGATTCTTACGTGAGCATGTTTTCTCGTCCGGATTCAAGACATAGCCATTGCGACACTTGCAGTTGTATGAGTTGCCACTGTTGACACAAATGTGCTGGCAGTTATGTCCCTGAGCACATGCATCCAAACCTGAAAAGAAACACTCCATTGTCTGATTGGCTTACGCCTAGGGAAATCATTCATTTTGCACTATATTTCTGTGTTAGTAAATTGTAAGTATGTGTTGGTTAGTTGTGCAATTGTGTTATTCTATGTAGCCACATGCAGATTAGTTTGCTTGATCTCTGTGCTTCAACTATAGTATGTATGTAGTAGTATAGTAAATTCATTTTGTTGATTCAAATCCTGTTATTTGGGAAGAAAGGAAAAGATGATTGGCAACTTTCAAATGATGCACTGGCATTTGAATTTAAGACACCTGAATAATTATCCATCTTAATTTTCTGACAGATTATTCCATGCAGTTCAGACCATGCAAACACAAAGTCTAAGGCAACACTCTGTTCTTATCATTGCATGTCTTTGGGAGTGACGTCACTGTTGTGGATGGACAGAAGTTGGTCACAGTGAAACACAGAGGTTGGTTGAAGTCACTCCACAGGTTCAAGCTGTCAATCAAAAACATGTTTTTGAGTTTGTGTGGCTAGATGTCAGTCATACAATAAGTTCAACACCTGGGAGAAGCTTGCATGAATAGCATGGATAACCTTTGCAGTTATCTTGCTAGTTTGGGTGGTACCAAAGTTTGAAAGAGAAATTAATATGTGACTGTTTTTTTAAAATCCATTTTAAATTGTGGACAGTTATCCAAAAACACTGAGCCAGTCTCTCACAATAACCTTTGCGTTACTGTTCAATAATTTTTTGGTATGACTCTCAGAATCTGGACACTGTGCTGTGAGTTATGACAGTTGTGTTACCAATTTACAGTTCAAGAACATCTTCAGACAGCCTGGATCAGAGGAAATGCACAATGTTTTGTGAGATAACACACCATATTGGGACTGCAAAAGTATTGTGAGGGAACACAAAACTTATTGCAAGATAATGCAATTATTGTGAGAGAATGCAGAAAAATAAGCCCATTTTGAAAACCTCCTAGTTCTTATTTTCCAAGTTCTGATATCACCCAAATGTATCATAGCAATGAGCAGTTGAGCTGGTATTCCTGTTGCCAAAAAGCATTAAGTAATACATTATAAATATTTTGTTTAGCAGAGAATATGTAACTTCAGACAGAGCTAGGCTAATTGCTTCCCCCTGTTATCAGTATTTATGCTAAGCTAAGCTAACCGGCTAATGACATCAGCTTCATATTAAACAGACGGGTATAAGAGTGGTATCAAAGTTCTCATCTAACTTTGCGAGACAACACTTATTTTTAAGCACATTTAAGGATAATGTAACATTTAAAATTAGTTTTTTTTAAACTCTCTTAACATAAAAAAGTTTCTACTCAAATAGATTTTAGTTAACTTTAACGCAAGCTAATTTACTTTTTGCCATGAAGGATGAGTGGCCGTTAATGTTCTGGCACAGATTGCAAAAGCCCAAACTGTGGAACTGGGTAGCTTAGCACGCCTTCAGGTAAACGAGCAGGGCACGCGGCATGAGGAGCAAGATGCAATGCAGAATGCGAAAAGCAGCGCACTCCATGTGAAACGTATAGGCAGCACCATGTTAGGTTTCTACCATTTTAAAGTGTCCAAGGTTGTAGAATTCGATCTGAATTGGCAGATCGACCAGTGATCGGAGGTTTGTCCTTTCTTTAAGTTGGTTAGTACATGACTTTGTGTTCACGTTGACTCCATTAACTACACTTATTATCACCATCTGGCAACAGTAAGTGAACAACTTTTTGTGGGAAATCCAAACACAACAAGCAATGGTAAATCCCTACTTACCTTGCCCTTGTTGTTAAGACTAAAGAAGAGGACCAGTGACTTTAGAATGGAGATTCCCTTTATGGTGCTGCCCATATGATCACAGATGAAATTTAAAGGACGGATCTGACATACCGTTGTTTCCTTTATCGTCATTTTCATTACTTATTCCATTAGGCCTACCGTCTTTTCTGCCGTCTAGGCCTAGTCCATCTAATGGAACATCTGCACTCCCATCATCATCATCCTTACCACACAAGGTTTCCCTAAATTTGGAAGTGAGCTTCTCTATGACACCATAGGTCTCCACATAGAAGACATGGTCATCATGTGGTTGGCTGGCCATGAGGCGGAGAGACATCATATCAGCTCTGTCAACTCCCACTGCGTAGATCTCGATCCCAGATGCCCGAGCTGTGGCTGATACATCCTCTACCTTGTCCTGGGGCCTCCCATCTGTCACTATGATGGCTACTTTGGCAATGTTCTTGGCACTACCACGGGCCCCTGCCTCTGCTGTGAAGGCTTTCTCCATGGCGGTCTTGATGGCCATGCCCGTCATGGTGCCTGAAGCAAGGGGCTCAATACGGGCCAGTGCCTGCTTCAAGGCAGACTTGGCAAAATACGTCTTGAGGAGAAATTCGATCTGCACTGTGCTGGCATAATTGACAAGGCCGACTCGTGTGGCGTCTGAGCCAATTTCCAAGCTGTCCACCATATCTTGCAGGAACTCTTTGGCCTTTTCAAACTCAGCAGGGCGTACACTGCGGGAGCTGTCTATGATGAAAACCAGGTCGATAGGACGATTCCTGCAGTTAGATCTTGTTGCTGTTAAAAACAGAAAAGGATGTTTTGATTGGATTATAAGTGTATTTCCAATGTATTTAAAGTAACCCAGTCGGCAGGGAAAATGTTGGCATTGTACATTTCTGCAAAAAGATCATGTTATGGCTTAAAATATCTTGTCTGGGAGGCAAAATCCCTGCTGAAAAAGCAGCAATGTCACTTAAAAACAATCAATTTTTGTGGTACTATCCTGGCAGGAAATGCAGTGATGTCTCAGTAAAAAAAAAAACTATTGCTTTTCTTGGCGCTATCCTGGCCCAGAAAAACAGCGAAGGGTCCCTGAAAAACACCCAGGTTTGTTGGCTGAAATGACTTGCTAAAATAAAACCGGGATTGTTGTTTGTTGGTCTCAAACAGCAGCCTGCAGTGGTCTGCAGTTTGGCAGGCATCTCATGTATGTGACACACTCCACCTCCCAATGACAATGTCAAGTCACCATAGAAACATTGATATGATACATAAAAGAACTTACAAATGTAACGTATTTGTGATTTGCAGAAACATACAATGACAACATTTTCTTCTAGCAACTGGACTGATCGAAGATACAGTACAAGAGCGCTCCCATTTTGTGGTAGTTGAAACCTCTGCATCTCTGCACACAAATACGCTACTATACACACACTTGCTAAAGCACACAAAGTTTCTGTCTCTCTGCATCATTCAAATTACATTTGAGTGCTTCAATTTTAGGAGACCAGAGATAATTACTAGAATACCATCACAGCCTTCACTAATTACTTTATATATTCCATCAGGTCATAGGCAACAATCCTTTTGTTATTTGAATGGTCCTCCAAAAGGTATAATAATGTATCACGTGGCAGCACACTAATCCACAGAGGTGAAGAAAGTATTCAGATCCTTTACTTGAGTCAAAGCAGCAGTACAACATTTCAAAAACGACTGTTAAATGTTGAAGTTACATTACAAGTTAAAGTCCTACATTCAAATCTGTATTTCAAGTATATACAAGTAGAAAACTATCAGCATCAAAACACACTTACAGTACTAAAAGTACATGTAGTCACTATGCAGGATAGCCCATTTTAGATTCATATTATATATGTTCATCACTTTGATGTTGCAGCTGGTGAATGTGGAGCTCATTTTAATCACTTCACTGCTTTAATTACTTTTCTGCTGGTTACCTTAACCTAGAAAAATATATCATGACTTCTGAGTTGATTTATATTTTGTATTAATAATCCCAATCTGCAAAGTAACTAAATCTGTCAAATAATGTAGTGGAGTAAAAGTATAATGTAGCATAAAATGGAAATACTCAAGTAAAATACAAGTATCTCATGAAACTATACAGTAACCAAACTTCATTTTCAGCTTAATGAATGACCAACTTTATGAGACAAATATCTTGAGGCAATATGGCTCAATATTTTCCATAAAAGCCTGTCCACAGCTCCACATCTGTCTTTTGTGAGTTGAATAAGAACATGTTAGTTGTGGCTAAAGCGAAGTACCTGCTTCAGCTCTGAAGGATGCAGGAGAGTTGCTCGAGTCTTGTGCAGGCTGCCAGGATGCAAACGGTGCAGCTTTGTCTTGCAGCTGTGAGAGCGGCTGGCTTTTCTTTGGTGGCTGCTGATGGGAGGACTGATAGTGATGAAACCTGGAATTAGTGCCACCAGCTTTTCCAAGGGAGGGGAAAAGACAGAGGGGAGAACATTAGAGCAGTACTTTGGTCTGACTACAGCAAAATGAGATGCAACATGACGGGCGTGCGTAATAATTATTGGCTAAATAACAGCTTTTCAATGTGAATATCACAGAACATAAAAGAGTGTGAATTACATACTTTTTGGGCTGTTATATTTGCTGTACACTTTTGGTACATTGACATTCTAATTATGACTGTGGAGAATAATGAGGTCATTTTAACACAGTGCCATGTGACTCTCATGTATTAACATTACATTGAAGTCTCAAACTGTCTCAGTGTTAAACTGTTGCTCTGATATATTACCAAAATCCTCAAAGGTTCTAAACATCTGTGATTTTGTGCTTGACTTTCTTAATGAAATCAATCTTTTAATTAATCTTTGCTCAGTTATAACATTAATTAAGTTTAACATTTCATTATCACTTATATGAGTGTATATTGATGTTTATCGATGAATATTTTATATGTTTGTCAAAATGGCAACAAAGCATTATGTGTGTATTACAAAAAGGACAAGAACATTACTTGGATAGGAAAACTTGTGCTAATTTTGGAAATAGGATAGTAATTGGTTTTAACTTTTTGAAACCCATATGGCTACAAGAGCATGTGTTGTTGAACAGCCCTCTGGGTTTTAAAGGGATTGATGGTTATTTAAACTTAGTCCAGTGACTGGAATGTATTATACATGAGGGTTATGGTTACACTGTGCACACAAAATCATACAGGTTCCTGGTATTATAAATAGTAGAGGCAGAACAATTATTAATTATAACCGGTATAGTCAGTTTCTTTTAAAGTTTTGCCCAAATAATAATAAAAAAAGTTCAAACCATAACAAATGTATGGAAAACATTTGAGAGGGTTATTGCATGCGTGCAAAGCAGGTGGGTGGACACTGATATTGAACATTTCGGACACATAACATCAACCAACCTCTCTTGCCAGCAATTCGCCTGTCCTGCACCAAGTTGTTGTTGGCACCCGGTTGGGCACCCTGCTGCTGCTGGTAGCCTCGGGATGTGTCACCACCCAGCTGGACCTCTTGAAAAGTTTCAGCACTTGGTACTTCATCAGAGGTGTGTTCAGTAGATTTGATATCCTCAAAGCTCTGGTAAACCCTTGGAGGGACTTGCGAGGATACTCGTGGGATCAAAGGACTAATTGAGTGGATCTGCCGGTTGCGTGACCCAAACTGTGGGAAAGTTCCCAGAGTTCCTGGTGCCAGGATGCCAATGAAACAGAGCAATCCCCACGTTAATGAGGTCATGTTGCCTGCGCACAGTTGTGTTACACACGCCTCTGGTCTGATGCACTTGGGTTCACTTCCACAGCTGACTGTAGCCTATTTATATGATTTCCTCCACTGCCCACAAGGCGTGGGGAATAGGAGGCCCAATCCAGAGACATTTGGGGGAAGTGAGAGAAGGAGTGCACAAGAGAGGGTGGTTACAGAGCAGCAGCAGTTACTGCTACTTCTCTGTAATTCTGCACAAGAATTTACAAACTTTTCCTTGAGTTCTACATTCTGAAATACATTCACACTCATTTTTATTAGTATATTATATATTATTGTTAAATTAACAAACAATACAATGTGCCTTTTCATGAGACTGCTACAAGTAGTGATAAAATTAGTTCCACCTCAAACAGAAAACAAACATTAAAATGCAGATTATATATTATTATAATCCAGTCATGATATTTGTACATTTTTGAGTAACATAGTATTTTTTATAGTGTGATGTTATTTAAGTAAGAGAAGTTCGTATTGCTTCACTGGCTATAATCATTTTTCCTGAGAAGATGCTAATGTTGCATATGTTTAGTTTCTTTTCAGAAGCTGGAACACTTACTAAAACTGTTTTAGTACTTTGACTTAAATTCAATGTTGCAAACAAGTAACTCTAAATGTCCATGTACAGTATTCCACCACATGTACTGTAATAAGTTTTACAATTCTGGCCTCTGCCGACAAAATAAGCAATAAACATACCAAAAATGGCCTTTGAGCTTAACAGTTCACCCTTAACCTGGGAAACATCTGCTGACAAAACAATCTCAATTTAAGGTCCACGTACACGCTTCTTCTGGGACTGTGGATATTCAAATGTTCTGAGCACTTTTAGGACTTCTTGCGCAAAATATATGCACATATATAGAATTAGCTCCATATTACTCTGATAACTGAACAAATTATGATGATGGTATCACTCATCATAAACTAAAACACAAACCTTTTTCATTCAAGGTACAAGGTGCTTCCAGAGCATTTACTGCATGTGACATGTCGCCCTCTTGTGGACCCTTCTGCAAACTGCACCACAATTAGTCAGATTTGTGGTCACTGTAGTCACTGACCTTAATAGAGCCGATTCAAAATGCATTCAGATACAGACACCTGTCTCATTTAAATCAGTCTGTTATCTGAAGATAGGCACTCATAGAAATTGTTTGTGATTGCTAGACTGATTTTTATTTCATGTAATTACATGTAAAACAAACATAAACATAAAATAAAAACAAAACAAAATAACAACTGCGATGGATGATAATATATACAATAAATTCAATAAACAGATTCTAGTCAACAGCAAAAATCAAATCTTACATTTTTGATAAGGAGTAGGAGGGAGTATACAGTTATTGTTTCGTTCCCCTTCTCTTCTACTCGTTAATTCCTTCATTAACATCAAGTTGTATGTACAACACGAATGTCATACTGTGTCAGTAACACTTAACTGTCTTCACAGCCTTTCCTCTTTGTTATAATAACTCTGGAAAATAATATTTTTGTATCTCTTCTTGTACTGAGTTAGGTTTGTGTTTCTCTTGAATTCCTCATCCAAGTCAATCCACAGTTTCACCCCAGATCTCCCCCAGAGATTGAAATACACATACTTTTGATATAGTCCAATCAGGAGAGACAGAGGAATGAAGTAAAGATAATGTTTAATACAGGATATGAGGGAACAGATTAACAGATGATTTGTGCTGATTAAGATTTAACCATGTCTTTGGTGTATGGACACCAGAGGGAGATATTTTGTGATTGGGGGACAGCTAAGCGGCAGCAAGATAAATCCCCCCATGGAGTCCAGACCTTTAAGGTGGTGGCTGATGACTATGAGGCTGCTGACTGCTGAGGCACATGAGGCTGATGAATCTGCGAAGACTACTTAGTGATAGGGAGGTGGAGGATTGCGCACAACTGCGGCAAGAAAGAACCGCAGCAGAGAAAGAGCCATATTTAAAATGAGGAGCAGTCGGATGATAGGCTGACAGAGAAAGGTGTGTCGCTGTGCTATTGGCTGATTGTGAATCAGATGAAAAGCAGCCAATGATTCAACTAACAGACCCTCACAATGACACCTAGTGATAGTGAGTAGCATGTGTGCGAGGATTGAATGGCAGGGTGAGAAAGAAAACTGATAGCTTGAGCATGAAAATTATCGTCTTCCTGACTCAACTTTCACAAGAGCTTCATTTGTATGAGCACAAAGTTTCTACATAACTGTGAGTAAATCCTCCTGGATAAACGGTTCAAAGTAGTGGTTGTGTGTAGTAATGTAGTGGTTTGTTGCCATTTCCTTTTTTTGAGGATGTATTAGTAAAAGGGTGTGTTTTGCATTTAGTTAGACTCCATCTGATAATGCAAATGATCCAGACCTCCTGTAAAGGGAAGTTACATGAGAGGTGTTATTCAGGAACCAGTTTATACTTAAGAGAGAGAAACAAATGCATACAGTACATGTAGTGTTTTACCCCTGCGCATCCACCATGTCCTTGTCATGGTTATTTGTCAGTATCGTGGGTTTATTTTGCCCTTGTTCGGGAGAGGATGGTCTTCTGCATGCATACTCTCCTGGGAACATCATCATTGGAGGACTTTTCCCTATTCATTTCAGAACCAACAGGAGCACAATGTCTGGATCACTTGCCTGCCATGAGTAAGTATGCTCTCATTGAAATTAGTCACAGACATGAGTATAATAGAAATATATATTACAGTGGAAATTCCACCTTTCCTCTGTCAATCTTTGCAGCTATCATGTCCAGTCGTTCCTTCACAGTCAAGTGATGATATACGCGATAAGAGAAATAAACCAGCGCACACCAAGGGTTCTACCCACCATAGGATATGACATCTATGACACCTGTGGAGATGTCAGCTTTGCCATCAGTGCAACACTCCAGTTGCTGAAGAACCAGTCAGACCCTCAGAACTGTTTAGTACCTGCAAGCTTTCAATCTACTTTAAGTGAACCCAAAACAAAGGCAGTGGTAGGCGAAGGCTCCTCTGAAGTATCAATAGCTGTTGCACGAGTTGTTGCTCTGTCATCAGTTCCCCAGGTATGTCTTCTCTGTGCTTGATAGTGTCCCATTAACTACATTTAAAAATGCAAAATGTTTCTGATGCCTTTGCATAGTTTGAGCCTAATGATGAGATTATAGCAGAATTCCTATCTAAATCTAAGAATCTGTAATATTTAATGCAAAAATTGTTATAAATGTAATATTTTGTGTTTAAATCTAGACTGGTCACTGTTGCAAACAGAGCAGAACAATTTTAACATGATTTACTTGTTTGTTACAGATTAGCTATGCTTCAACTAGTGAGCTTCTCAGCAGGAAGTCGAAGTTCCCCACTTTTTTGCGAACAATACCTAGTGATGAATTTCAGACAAGGGGCATTGCTGAAATGGTGAAGAGGTTTAATTGGAAAACAGTGGCCATTGTAGGAAGTGACGATGAGTACGGGAAGTACGGCAGTGATAACCTCGAGAACATCTTTAGTGAAACTAATGATCCCTGCATTGACTTCATTAGCATCCTGCCTGATTACTTCTCCTGGAACAATTCGAAAGCCCACAAGAGACTGGCTGAGCTGGTAGACAATATCAATAAGTCCTCTGCCGAGGCCGTCATCCTGTTCACCAAGGAAGCCAATGTCGCTGTCATCATTAAAGCAGCAATTGAATACAACCTCAACAGAACTTGGATTGCAGGTGATACATGGTCCACCTCTACAAAGATCTCTTCGCTGCCAGGCATTGAGATGGCTGGGGAGGTTTTCGGATTCATCTCAAAGAGGAAAGAGCTGCCTGGTTTTAAAGACTATGTCATCTCCATGTTCAACGGGACCACGAACGCCATTCTTGAAGATTACCTGACTCACAATCCACTTTGTTCTTGCCAGTCTGAGGAGAGAAGAGAAAGTAACTGCTCGCTACCAAACAGCCACCAGGGGTCCAAGCAATGTCTGGACCCAAGCTCCTTAGCCACTTCTATTGACCAGGATTTAGTAAACAATGTCTACCTGGCTGTTCAAGTCATTGCTGAGGGTCTGAGGCGCTTGCTTAAGTGTGACAACCACAAGTGTGAACGTAACACCAAATTTACAGCCTTGGAGGTACAGTAAAGTTACATGTTATTGTATTTTTTTGGAAATATGTTTGATGATAAAAAGATTGATACAACTCTATCTGTCTGGTAAATATAGGGGTACAGCCAGCATCTAGTTAGCTTAGCCTAGCATAAAGACTGGAGGGAAAGACCAACCAGCACTTTTAAAGCTCACTTATGAACAAGTTATATTGTGTTTGTTTAATCCATTAACAAAGAAGTGACGTCACCATGAGGTTGCTTGCAAAACAATGAAAAACTTCCGGAAGTACTCCTGGAACTACGACAGGAACCGCCATAAAATCTCATACCCAGTCCTTATGCTAATCTAAGATGCTGGTAATGGGAACAAACAAACACATGAACAAACATGAAGATGACTTTTTTGTTATTGGAAATTAACCCATAATATCCTTACACTACAAATTTCCCAACATCCTTGGAAATCCCCTGTATTAAATAGTTCCTGTTTGATGGTTTGCCATTTTGATAGAACATTTCTTTCATTTTACGTCATTGTACTTTTGTTTATGCTTATATTTACAGCTTCTTATGGAAATCAAGAAAGTCAACTTCACTGTACACAACTCACATATAGTCTTTGACGACAATGGAGACCCCACAAGCTTAGGATATGATATTGTATATTGGAACATGACTACAGAGCTCACACACATAACAACCATTGGAGAATACTGGCCCAGTGGAGAAATCCAAATCCCCAATGATCTTGTTCAAAATGTGACGGTAAGATCTATATTTCATCATAGATTTATTTCTCCAAATAATCTATATCTCTATCCAAATATCATGTTGTACCAATTCTGTTTTGTCTTTAAAGGTGACAGCGTACAACTGCTCTAAAACTTGCCAACCAGGACAACAGTTGAAGAAGCATGGCAAAAAGTGCTGCAATAATTGTGTTCGTTGTGCAGATGGAGAGTTTTCTGCTGGAAATGGTGAGTGCTTTATTATGAATCTCAAGCAACAGTTCCTATCTATCTATCTATCTATCTATCTATCTATCATGGTTGCATGATTTGCCACCAAAACAAGGCTGTGGAGTTGTGTTCAGCAGTTTTGGTGTGATGATGCTCTGTAATCTCATCTAGACACTTGTTAGCAAATGTCTCAAGACACCAAAATGCTTCCTTATTTTAGGCATCTAACCAAAAACCCATTCAAAAAACCCATTGACTTTAAGACAAGGGAACAGGAAGTGCTAAAATGCTAACTCATTTCCGGGTTTTAGGACTCATTACTGGGGCACTCTGTTTGGGACTCTTTATACATATTTTGTATAATAATATAATAATAATAATAATAATAATAATAATATAATTTTTATTTTACTGTTTAAACTCTTTTGTTCTAGCCTGCTACTTGACTTTGTTTTAGTCCCTTGAAAGGTCCAGTGTGCATATATTGGCAGAAATGGCATATAATATTCACAATGTTTTCATTAGTTTATAATCACCTGGAACTATGAAAAGTGTTTGTTACCTTACAATGAGCCATTTATATCTACATACTTCCTCTTCAATATAAGAGTAAGAAGTGTAACTTGACTGTCACATTGCTGCACTGTATACTGTAATGGTGACCAGAGGCTGTGGTTTGGCGATTACTCATGTATGTAAAACAGGACTTTCTATATTTAATCACATAACCCAATGGAATTTTTTTTGCATGATAAATATTGCTTCCCTCATGCACTTAAATTTGCATGTCTGTGTGTGTCTCTATAGGTGAGGAGTGTAAACCCTGCGATTCAAAGGAGTTTTCGTCACCACAGAAGGATAGGTGTTTGAATAAAACCGTTGAATTCCTCAAGCGGTCAGATCCCTTTGTTATCTTTTTAAGCTGCTTGGAAGTCTTTGGTATAATTGTTACCGTTGTGTTTGCTATTTTGTTTATAATCAATCGAAGCACTCCCATTGTGAAGGCTGTTGGAGGTTACTTGTGTTTCTTGGAGCTTTTTTCCTTGCTGGCCTGCTTCTGCCTCACATTCAGCTTCGCAGGAAAACCCACTGCAGCTTCCTGCATGGCAGGCCTGCCTCTCTTCGGCATAGTCTTCTCCCTCTGCATCTCCTGTATCCTGGCCAACCTTCTCCAAATCTTAGTGGGCTTCAATTTTAACTTGAAGATAGGATCCTGGATTGAGAAGCTCAATCGGCCGGTGCTTGTGGTGACCGTCGTCTCTGGGATCCAGCTGGTCTTGTGTGTGTCATGGCTTTGCTTACATCCCCCACGCCCTGACCAAAGGAATTCAAACCAGACCATCCTGCATCAGTGTCACAAAGGCTCCTCTTATTTCTTTATTTCAATGTTAGGCTACAACGGTCTCTTGGCCCTGATCTGTTTCCTGATTGCATTCAAAGGCAAACAGTTGCCAGATCTGTATAAAAATGCAAGTTTAATCACCGTCAGCATGCTGCTGTTTTTAATAGTCTGGATTTTCTTCATCCCGATATATATCACAATGATTGGGAAGTACAAACGAGCCATTGAAAGCGCAGCCATTCTCATTTCTAGCTACAGCATCCTGGGCTGTCACTTGGCCCCAAAGTGTTACATTATGGTGTTCAGGAAAGGGATTAATAACGAGAGCGCCATTACCGCGTACATCAGGAAGCATTATGAGCAAACAGGTCAGGCTGTGGTGAAGTGATAATTTCACATGCACATCTACATCAATTCCCACACAGAAATACGTCTTCTTGTGGTGAAACTACACATCGATGTTTTTACACTTATTTACACAAATTAAATATGGCGTGTAACAAGCTTTAGTTAGGGTGGTAGGCAGATTTTATTTTGTTAACTAGCTGTTTTCCTTTTTCCAGTCTATGTAGCCTTTGTATTTAACAAACATGAAAGTGCTTTCCACCTACTCATCTATCTGTCAGATGCTGAATAAATGTATTTCCCAGATAGACAACCTGCTCCTTTAACAATTAGAGAGTCATCAGTCACACGCTGCATGTACACTATACTACTTGTGTCTGTATAGTATTTGCCACTTGTATGCATTTATAAGAAGTTCTCAAGGTTGTATCAATGATACATCTGTAACCAGAACTCCTAGGCTTCACAGCTGTTACCACAACTGCTGCTTCAACATGGTATATTTTAAAAAGAAATCAAGTTTATCATCCCTACTCTCTTGAGCTGTCATTTTTAAAGACATTTGATTCTGTGTGCTTTTGATTTAGTTTTATATTATAATGTAAAGCTTTTAAAAGGTTTACATGCTTAACAGTTATGCAGGAGTAGTATACCAAATATGATGTTCAGGCTGAATTCTGTCTGTTTCCTGTCTTGTTTTCCCAGATATCCCATGAGAGTTTTGCATACATTTGCGAAGATTGCGTAACTTGCCTATCACACTGCTGCACTGTATACTGTAATCGTGACTAGACACTTTGGTTAGTGTTTCCTCATGTATGTAAATGAAAATATTCTGTATTTTAAGTCGCACGAATTCCTTTTCAAACTACTGCTTTAACAATCAGACAGTCATCAGTCACACACTGCGTGCACACTGTACTGCTTGGGTTTGTCATAATGTAAAACATTTGCAGTGGTATTTGCTAGTTGTATGCATTTATTAGAAGCTCTAACGGTTGTGTCTTACTTCACTGCTGTATTACCTCTACTGCTAAATCATAACATGTTCTGTAAAAAATTAAGATATTTTATCGTCCTGACTCCTTTGAATTGTCACTTTTAAAAAAACATTGTAGTGTGTATGCAAGGTCAGCACAAGCGTCTGTTTTTGTAATGTAGTTACCTTTTACTTTTCATCTACAGTTTCTCTATATAATGTCGAAAACTCTGTCTGTGTGTGGGTGTGTCTGTGTGTCTGTTCCGCGTTTTTCTCCTCACTGACTTGGTCAATCCATGTGAAATTTGGCACAGTGGTAGAGGGTCATGGGAGGATACGAATGAAGCAATATTACATCAGTTTGCCAAAGGGGGGCGCTATGGCAACAGATTGAAATTGCAAACTTTGAATGGGCATATCTTATGCCCAATATTTCATAGAGACATGAAACTTTGCACAGAGATGCTTCTCCTCATGAGGAACAAATTTGCCTCAAGAATCCATAACTTCCGGTTATATATAGATTTTCCACCATTTTGAATTTTTTTGAAAAACACTTAAAATCGATCTCTTCCTAGGAAGTTTGACCAATGTGCATGAAACTCGGTGAACATAATCTAGGGACCAATATCTAAAGTTCCCTGTTGGCAAAAGTTGGAAAATTTACTAAACCTGAGCTTCTATAAGGCAATGAATATTGCAGAGGTCGTGGCTCATCACATAAAGGTGTATAACATCTCAAGGGTTTCACCGATCACCACACAACTTTGTAGGCATATGACCACACATAATCTGAGGGGACCCCTCCATTATTGACCCCATCAAACAAAATGGGGGCGCTAGAGAGCTCATTTCTAATCTAGGCCTAACCACCATATGGATTTTTACTAAACTTGTTAGATCTAATTGGCAACTGGGTGGCGCTGTAACAACAGAAAAATGCTTAAAAATGGCTGAAATCGCTGTGGCTCCCCCTGAGGCCCAATGTTGTTGGTTTTTTTTTCTAATTTTTGGTATGATTAAGTCATGATATGATATGCTGCTGCAACAAGGGATAGCCACATCTTTCCCATGTGAACTACCAGTGCACCCCACTTTTAAGTCAATACAACATATAAACACTTTAACTATCTGCCTTTCAATGTGCTACCTCAACTACTAATGTACAGTTTCAGCCCACTAACTATCCCACTATTGGCAATGGTACCACTGTACTCTCAATAAAGCAATCGTACTATCAAATTCACAAAAACTCTGTCTGAATACATTGCTCTTCTTAATGGGTTCAGCTGACTATTTAATCTGCAATTTCCTATGACCTGTATCCCAAACACACACCATGTGAAACTGTACATGGGCAACTGTGCACTCAATAGGTATGGACTAGTATGCACAATTTAAACAATATATAGAGTATAATGGAGTCTACACTATAAGATTAAGGTAGAGTGTAAAATTTTCAATAAACAGCATATTGTTGACAATTCACACTGTTTAAATAGTCTATACAGAATAATGTACATAATTGTATCGTATTGGGAAGCAACTGGTTACATGGAACTAGTTGCATGTAATCAAAATACAAAATAAATGTATTTTAACTCAGTTACAGTTACTGAGGAAAACAGATGTAATTTTTTCAGCTTTATTTTCCAGAATAAATCAAATAGTAATCAAATGTAATAAGTTACATTACTTTGATGAAGTCATCAAAATGGTACAAACAGGGTAATTAGAAATCTATAACCTATTACGTAGTAAAAGTACTTGTCAACACATCAGTGCTCTATAATGCAGAGATATATGTAGATATGAGCATGCTTAATGTTTTGTGATGTTTTGTCAAAAGGGCTGCGTATGGATTAAATGAATAAATCATTTATGAATAATAAATGACTGAGTAAGTTAATAATTAAACTTTTATTTTCTTTGTAAATACCCCAGCACCTCCGCTGTGCCTTGAAATTTTTTCCATGGGTGTTGACTGCACCAACATGGATTTGAAGATACTTTTATTTTTTTTTAAAAGACACATATAAAACACAACCACACACCAAAAAGCCAGCCACACTTAAAAAGCCTCTATTTGCAACAGTAGATTATTAGTCCAAATACAATGTGTTTCCTAAAATAACTCAAAACTGTGAAGGAATAGCGGAAAGAAATATAAGATATAAAGGTATACATTAAAATAGAAAACAAAGGCCCAAACTTTATGGATGTTACGTCACTTAACTATGCCTAAATGTAAAACATGTTGTAAATGTAAGAACTAGGTGTATTGAATATATATGAATATATGCATGTATTAACATATTACTGTTACTACAGAGTAAGAAACTTTAAAGGATCCAATTACTCACATCACACACACACACACACACACACACACCATATATTCCCATTTACCCTTAAGGTCTCAGTGAAAACTGTTATGTAAGCGAAGTGACTCTGGATCACTATCTCTAAGGTTCGGCATGTTATATAATCCAGTTGCTGCATTCTGTGAACTCCACAAAGGTCAGACTTGGCTTGATAATCTACACTCCAGGTACAGACAAGCCATATCTGAGAGCTATCTAAGTTAAAGTGTATACTTCAGGGTGATGATTCTATGCTGGCATCCAAGATCAATCACCTTACAGGTGTATGTAACAACAGGTAACAGTGACGAGAGGAAATTAGGCAGACCTGGTTTCAAATCAGTTCCGGCTTTGAACACTAGGTGGAACTGTTGAGACACCCTGTGAATAGTGTTCTGTGGTCCAGTCAATGCATTTTAATATTTTTGCCCCACGTGTACAAAGAAACACAACATCTATTATTCGGCTCTGCACCTAATGCTTTATTTATTAAAAAAATACAAAACTTCAAAAAGTTTCCATAGGAAAGCATTATGAATTTGCAATCCCGTCTCTTTCATATCCATTTCAAATGTATGGTTTAACACTGCTTCTTATTAAAATGAGAAAAGACTTCTTGCCTTCTAAGAGTTACAAAAAGTAAAAATAAAATAAGGAGGAGAAGAGGAGAGGTGCAGTCTGCTTCTTGAGTCCCTGTATTTTAAGTGTTAATCTTGAAGATTTGTTATCGGTCGCACCTGTAGTGTCAGCTGACCGGGATAAATATGAGTATGACATGCCTGACATGGGCAGCTGAAATGTCTATTCTGTTCATGGATCTATAGTGCTGTCAGAGAAACAGTTTCAAATGCTACAGCCATATTGGCACAGACACACTGATAGTTTGACATGCAGAATGTGACACATGCATCTTGCAAGCGAGTTCCTGTGTGTACCAGTACATACCCATAACGTAACACAAATGACTGTGGTCATAATCAGCACAAGCGTTTGCACTACACAATTGCACTGCATAGCTGACAAGGTTTTGGGGGAAAAGTTGTGTCTGCATATGTTAACATCTTGAGGATTAACACTTGAGAGGTTCTGTACAGAAGTAGAGATCATGGAAAAGATAAATAGAAACATAGCAGCCATGTTTGAGGAATTAAATCACCCCTCCAACCACCTCTTTGCAACTAGCAAGGGATGCCACTTCAGATGTTAACAGGGCTTTAAAGGGTCACCCTATATTTTGTAGGTGATTGCCTAGGGTGGAAGCAATCTGCTACTATTCTTTTTCATAGTATTAATAGCATAAGAAACCCTTCACCTTTCGGACTTAAGCTACAGATTCAAGTGTTGTGAGTCCTATGGTGATGTGAAAGAGTGAAGTTGTTGCTTACCGATTTATTCTGCAAAGCAAGGGTTTCTCTGCCTACACTAATTCTGTTCAGCAAATAGCTTCTTTATGAACTACAGTACTCCAGTTCCTACAGTCATTCCTCCAAATTCAGGTGGGAAGACTGCAGCAACAAGTTTAAGTACAGAGTTGCCCTGTAACACACACAGAGACACTCAGAGTGTGATTCAGCCTCATTTCATTGAGGGTTGATCCCCGCTTCCATACAGAACACAGAAATTTGTGCAACAACATGTCCCTCTCATTCTCCTGTCAAGTAACTGGCCTTGAAATGTCACGTACATTTGGGGAGAAGGGGGGGGGGAAAGGACAGAGAACCTTCTCCAATAATTAATAACAAAAAGGATGCTAGATCTGAAGAACATTATGTGCTGAAACCACGTGGGCCTGGCAGGGCTTAGTGGGCATCTCCAAGCTGCTCTCTCGACCGCAGCAGGCTGGCACTTCAAACAGGCAAGACTCCTCCACAGGAGCTGGCATGCCCTGGGAACAGATCTGCTGCACATGTTGCCTGTAGAGGACAATGCAGATAAAAGTTAAGACCGTCAAAAGATCCACTTAAAGTTTCCTCTTGAGCAGACAACTCTGGACAACCATCTACTCACCAGGCAGTACGGGACATGACGTAGTGTATGTCAGGTCTTTGGAAGCCGTTGAAGGTGGAGGAGGCGGCCACAGTGTAGGCACCCATGTTCTCAAAGACCAGCCAGTCGCCTACCTGCATGTCAGGCAGGTTGCACTGCTCAACAATGCGATCAAGGCCATCGCATGTTGGGCCCCAGATACTGCAGGGGTACATGACCTCATCTGGCTTTGGCTTCTATTAGTATAAGGGGAGGGGGGTGGGTAAAAAGACATGATCCATTACCAGTTGTTTCACCTTTCACTGACGTGTAAGTAGGAGGAGAAACTTTGCTCTTTTTCCAATCCTTGAATTCCACTTACCTTATGTAGTGTTGGCAAACAGTGAGCGTGATCATAGAGTATACAGTTGAAGGATCCATACACGCCATCGTTGACATAGTACATCAGGGTTCTATCACTGGTCCCTTCGTCTTCCTCTGTAAAGAAAAGCACAAAATCATTTTAATATTGAGAAATGCTACAAATATTACAGAATCAAGTCATTTTCTAAAATCATAGTAATTGTTCTAAATACAAATATGTTACCGTCAGAGGCTGATTCATCGTCCATGATGACTTTCTTGGCAATGATGTTGACAACCAGTGTGTAAGCAGAGGCCACATAAAAGCGGCCTGGCTCAGCAATGACCCTGATACCAGTGTCTGCAGGGAAATACTTGTCCAGGGCTGGATTGATTACTGCTGTGATCTAGCAAGGGGAAAAATATCAGACTATAAAAAAAGCACTTATCTTGAGGTAGTGCTACTGGTGTTGCAGCTAAATGTACGAAAACTATACTGGCTCATTTAGCCCATGAAATAGCACGTTACTGAAAATTTGCAAGATACCTCTTCAAATTTGAGTTCAGTATCGTCTGAACCAGGGAAACCCCCTCCGATGTCTAGCAGGTCCATGTTGAAGCCCAGCTCTTCCTAGAGGTCACAAATTTCAGATTCTCAGTTTAGTACACTGGGTGAAACACAGAGTTTATTACAGCTGTAAATGCATCTCTGTCACAACTCACCCCCATATCGAAGACACAGCGGGCATCAGCAATAGCCTGGGTGTAGGTCTCAGGATCATTGCAGCCGCTGCCAACATGGAAGCTGACGCCGATCACATCCAGCTCCAGTTCTTTAGCGCGCTCCAGAAGACCTCGACAAGCTTTGAGTGGGGCCCCAAACTTCACACTCAGGCGACACACTGACTTTGAGTCATCTGTGGCAATACGCAGCACCAGCCTGGGCACAAAGCAGAAACATGGTAAATGAAAGAGAAAATGAAGACAAGAAGGCAGATGGGTAAAAAGAAAATGCCACCGAAGCCTTCATATTGTGAATGGTTAAATGTCTCACTTGGCATTGTCATGACAGCGGGCCACTTTCATGAGTTCCACCTCGCTATCAAAAGTCATCATCTGGACTCCATGGGCAGACGCATACTTGATCTGAGAAACTTGCTTGCAGGGGTTGGCATAGATGATTCTGCTTGGATCCACTCCCAGAGACTGAACCAGCTGAATCTCCGTCTAGAGGGGGACAATGCCAAGAGTCAGCAAAAAAAAAAAAGTGCCAATTTAAAAACACGAGCTGCCAGTGCAATTTCAGCAAGTTTATCAAGAGAGCTTTGCATCGCATTATTCAGAGAGCACCTAGTGCTATGGGAATTTTCCGACACACACCTTGCTTGCACAGTCAAAGCCAGTTCCCAGGGATGCCAGCGTCATAACTACAGCCCGGCTGTCGTTGCATTTGACAGCATAGAAAGGAGTGACCCGAGGCAGGGCCCTCACCCAGCGCAGGTGTTTCTTTAGTACATCTCCCAAGTCACAGACATAGAAGGCATCCCTGTCATCCTGCAATGGAGGGGAGAATAAAGAAAGGGAACATATGCATTAAACAAAAACATTTTAAAACATAGAATATCACATGATACAATATTAAAACGGACATTTACACCACCATGGTCACAAGAGTTACATAAAGGAAATACAATTCAGACAAAGCAATACAAGTAACCTGAACAAGTGAGTAGGAGGTCATTTAAACAGCTTGGTTTTGGTTGCATCCTGTTGATGTCACTGAACAAATGGTGCCATCTGATCCCCTAAACAATGTCAGCACAGGATGCTTACCGTCATGGATGACTCATTGATCTTCTGCTCAACAATATCCCGGGCAGAGAAGCCCTCCTCCAGGAAAGAGAAATCAACCTCGGTGGCAGTGGCAGTGTTCATGGTCACAAGAAGTCCTTTTGATTAGTGACTAGTAAACTGAAAAAGGGGGTGGAGGACATATCAAGATTACATTCAGCTTTGAGAACACGGTGTCTTTTGTGCCTGTGATAATGAAAGCCCATTTTATTACCCACTCCTAGGCAAATCTCAAACAGTGCAACTGTGAGCAATTTCCAAAACATAGTTCTTGACTGAATAATTGCGTTACAGTGTAATCGGTTTATGATGGCAATGCCGTATTGAATCAAGCTCAAACTGGAAAGTGAGACACTTACTTGGATATGAAAGAGATGAAATTTAGTGTTGCTGTTCCTCAGGTGCAGAGAAGCCAAGGGGGCTCACCGGTGAAGTTAAATCCCTTCAAATAAGACTCAAGGCCAGGGCCTGCTGAGTAGCCAGTGTGCGTCTTCTTACAGTGATGATTCTGTGAACAAGAGCATTTATAAGTTTATTCAAATAAAAAAAAAATGCATTTCCTGAAAAGGAGGAAGCTGGATCAGGAAGTAAGTTGCACAACTCTCTAAATGTATTCTGTTTATGAGCTACAAGCAATTTTATATTTATAAATTCGACAAAGCTACAGTTGATTCTATTTAAACCATTATTTTTTTTGGCATAAAATTGACAAAACTTGTAGCTTGCTCAAGACAGACACGTGCAGTCCCTTGTCCGATAGCGCTCCTTTCTATAACTACTATGTCATGAGTCATGATTACTTGGCACAGTCACTGAAAGCCCCAAGTGCTTAAGTCCCGCCCACTCAAGATTTAATCCAGTTACAAAGAAGAAAGGCCTGTAACGTAGAAGAATGGCGTGAATACGAACCAATCGGCGACCATCAAATGACGCCCACGTCAATATGCCGGTTCCGCTTAGAGCTGTTCGTGCCATGAGGCGCTCTAGCATATGAAGTTACCGATAACGTGGTTCAGCCAAGTAAACGCCAACAACATAAAGTTTAAAGAATTTGTTCATCGTAACATCGACACACTGAAGTCTACGGCCCTGACAAGTTAACACTGCGTGCAAACGTAATGCCGGTTAGTTAGCGAGGTGAAGATAATAATTGCGAAAATGACGTTAGCTAAGTGTTAACCCGCCGCCTGTCACACCGGCCACGTCGTAATATTAGGTAACACTCAATAGCGATTCAATTTTGCTTCACATTGGCATTGCAGTTACGGTAATGTAGCGAAAATACCCAACCCTGAAACAATGAAACAACCCCAAGTCATTGTCCTGTTTGAGCCGCCACAACCGAAATCAGCCTGCTACTTGCTACCGTTAGCTAAAAAGCATTTAAGATTAAATGTGACGTCGTTAGTTGTGAGGTATCGAGAATACATTGCCTACCTTAAAAAGCATTTACAAAGAGTGTGTCCATGAGACCAGAATGCTGGGATAAAAAAATGAAGCGGGTTCTCTCCACAAAGAAATCCGCTACTGGAGGTTTCAACCCTACTAGGACTGAAACTGGAGTGGAAGCCGGTAAGAGAGCCCGACAGTATTTATAGAGAGCTCGTTGCTACGGCAACGCAGCCAGCTGAAACCGGCCTCCCATCCACGTATGAACCGGTTTAGGCTTGTAACCTCATCCACATGGTGGGAAAGACTGGCCAGACAGACGGACAGACAAGGACCACCATACAGCTACTTAGAAAAAAAAAAAAACAAGATTACTTAACACATACAGTTCAAACAGACCGTCTATCTGTTATGTAAAAAAATAAAATAAATTAAAGACAAGATGGACAGTTATTTAACCTTTGTTCGCACTCACAAGACTGTCCGCCTCAGCTTGTACTTCTCACATAAAAACTTGTGCTGTGAAAATAAATTTGAGCTTATGAAAGTCGGGGTATGTCATCACAAGTTTGTCTATTACATTAAAGAAAAGGCCTCCGTGTGAGTGGTGTAGTGGAGGGTATAAGCAGGTACATGGCTGTACCCACTACTTTTTCTGGTTGTTTACAATAGCCTGTCAGCCAAAAGCCATTTCAATAGGTTTTATCGGACATATACCTAATTCCTTCTTTGTAGCCTATTCATCTACCAAGCAGGTGACCCACTTCATCAACTACCACTACAAGACTGGATGTAGTGAAACATGCTCTGATAAACAGTAAGATTTAAATCAGTTCAACTAATCATCTAGCCCAGTTGATTATATGCTTCAGTAGTTTTACAAGCAAAACATGCCCAGGTTTGATCGAATCCAATAATTTAAGTATTCATTGGCCAGAGCCCTCGAGTGCTTTTATGCATAAATCTACCTGACTTCATGATGATGACAGTGGTCATCAGTACAGGTTCCTGCACTGCATTTGTGTTTACTCCAGAGGTGCTCACTCACTGTCTGGCTTTGACTCGCAGCATGGCCTCAGGGATGTGACCTGGCTTGATGGCAGTCTGTTTAGTCTCATACTGAGGTCTTGACCTACCTGATGAGATTAAAGGAGATCACAAGATAACTCAGAGACGGCAAGGTGTCAACACGGGCACATATGTCAACAACAGCTCTTTAAAGCCATGTTCTATAAATATAGATATGCAATGAGAGCATTTGTATCATATCTACATCCTTGTTCAAGTTTGTATAACAAATGTTGGCCATGAATTGAAACACACGCTGCCGTAAATCACAAAGAATGATATGCAGGTTTTTTTAAAAATATTTTATGGTGCTTCTACTCTTAAGCTGTAAGATGCTTTTTCACCCACAGCCCTCAAATCCCTGTCCTTCAGACATATCCTATGGGGCTACATTTGTTTCTTTATTACTCAATCAAACAGTAGGTTTGCAGTCGAAAAAAGATCAAAAAAAAAAAAAAAAAAAGGTTTGAGAGCAAAAGTATCAATATTGCAATCAAAAAAGGTTTTGTTGCAATTAAAAAATGATTGACTAAAAAATGCAAATCCTAAAGTTTTGTTTGCGAGTCATTTTTTTCAAAAAGTTTTGTAAGTAAAAAGTAGAACCTGGTGGGCCGGGCCTAAACTGAAAGCTGTAAGACACGTCTCTATTGGCCAGTCTTGATCGGAATGACAGCTTGCAAAGCAACATGGGAGTTCTGTAGTTCCCGGGAATTCAGTGCGATAGCTGTGGCGAAAATCAACGAGCAGGTACGTTTATACATAACTAATAATAGCAAGAATGTTTTATTTGAACTGGTGCATGTAGAGCCAGGGCAGAACTATTCAACGGTGTAATGGTCAGCACCGTCGATGCCCCGGGGTGTAGCATTAATGCAAACTGTCGAGCGTTTCCAGCAGGGGAGAGGGAATCGTGGGTGTAGCCCGCTCTGTATGGAGCCACGTCAAACCCACCAATAGAAATTCTTCTCTCATCCATCAGCGTAGGCCCCGCCCATTAAGTGCAGTTGAACTTGCAAGCAAAACTTTAACTCGCAAGCAAAGAGTTCTGATTTATGAGCAAAATGATCAAACATTTTTACCTACAAACTTGATTTTTGATTGCATTTCAAGAAATATGCTTTCAAAACAGTTTTATATGATTGCAACAAAAAGACACAAAAATACCTCCATAATTTCCCCCTTTACTGCACAGTCTAATCAGTCCAAAGGTTGCTTTCATTGACATTTGTTTTGCAAGCAGACATTACCGAATGAAGGAAAATGGAGAACTTGGATTAGTGTGACCCAACAGTACATGTGGAAATGTTGCACAAGCAGTAGTTCCAGTACACTAACAGCAAACGTCAGGGCTTCATGAGGACCACATATCTGTGGGCTTAACTTAATATCTTTTCCAGGTCCTGAGGCCAAAATCAAGATGGCAGTCAACTCTTTTTTGCACAATGGCGTTTCCATTCAAATCGTCTGCAGCATTGGTGAATGAAGTCATGTTTTCCAAGCAGTTTAATTATCAAAAAGTAAAAAGCACAGCCCTTTCTGAATTGGTTAATACATTAAAATGAGGTTAAGCGGCAAAACTGTATGATGACATAATCTTTAATGATTTTCATACATTGCAGTTTTCCTATAGTCCTGCCCTGAATCTGAACTTGTTCTTGCAGGCCTCACTTCCTATGCAGACCCATGCTTGTCAGTGAGGAAGTGGGCCCACACTTGGGGGCTAATTCATTTTCAACAGATGTTTATCAGCTTGGTAAAAATCACGAGATCCCAAAACACTTATGGATTTGACGTATTTCATAGAAAACCCAAATTCGACTGTTTCTTGACTTCCAGTCATTTCCTTTTGTTCCTGTTTCTGTCTCTCTCTTCCACCGAATGTCTGTGTCTCTACCCTCTCCTTCACCTCTCTCCTTCTCCTCCTCTTGTAATGTCTATCTCTCGCTCTGTGTGGACTTTCTGTTATCATTACTGTGGACCATTGTGGCCTAACCCCCACATTTACAAGGCGTCACAGAGGACAAGGATGATGATTGTTATTGGCCACCCACAAGATACAGTGCAGTGTACGGGGCTACAGGCCTTGGTGACTGTGTCATGTGTATCACTGCGTCTGGCTTTGTGTTTCTCTTCACTTCTTTGTTAGCTCATAGTTGCATAATGAAATGCTTCTGTTTCATCAACTTATGTTCTTGTACCATCTGACTCAATGTGCATAACATGCTGAGGAAACAAATCACTACTTTCCCTTTCTCAAGTGAATAAACCAGGGATGCACAATAATATTGGCACATCATCTGTATCAGCTGATATGGGCACATTCAGTCAACACCTTAAGTACGTGTATGATTCCCTTACTGTCAGCCTTCTGCGTGGATCAGAGCATGATCAAGGCCCAGCACTGGATGAATTTGTTAACTGTTGAGCTCAATCTTTTTTCCAGATTAATTCCAGGGACCTCTGGGGGGAATTTACCTCGGGATGAATTTTTAGAAATAGCTACACTGACCATTTAAGAGCTTTTTGAAAGCAAAAATCTTAGATTAGGGGTTCTCAACTTTTTGATGACTGAGTGCCAATTTAAGGAGCCAGCATATGACTGAGGACCGTACAGGAAAAGGGGACAAAGGGGACAATATTCATTGCCTTATAGAAGCTTAGTTTTAGTAAGTTTTCCAACTTTTGCCAAGAGGAAACTTTAGATGTTGGTCCCTAGATTATGTTCACTGAGTTTCATGTAGATCGGTCAAGCTTCCTAGGAAGGGATTGATTTTAAGTGTTTTTCAAAAAATTCAAAATGGCGGAAAATCTATATAACCAGAAGTTATGTGTTTTTGAGGCAAATGTGTTCCTCATGAGGAGAGGCATCTCTGTGTAAAGTTTCATGTCTCTACGACATACGGGGCATGAGATATGCCCATTCAAAATTTGCAATTTCAATCGGTTGCTATAGCGCCCCCTTTGGCCAATTGATGTAATATTGCTTCATTCGCATCCTCCCATGACCCTCTACCACTGTGCCAAATTTCACATGGATTGACCAAGTCAGTGAGGAGAAAACAGTGTAACAGACACACCTACAGACATAGTTTTTGTCATTATATAGTAAGATAATAATAATAATAATAATAATAATAATAATAAACTTTATTTATATAGCATCTTAGCTGTACAATAAAACTAAACACAATTAAAACACAAGAAGAATAAATAAATAACATGTCATAAAATATCATCAAGGTAAAATCATCAAGATAAAATAGGGTTATAATAATAATAAAAGATCATTCAAATCAGTAAGATAGCAATAAAATAGACAGACAGCTCAGATAAAGTCAGGGTATGAAGTAAACTTTTAGGAGAGACTTAAATAAAGCCAGTGACTCAGACAGCCTTATATCCTCGGGCAGGTCATTCCAGAGCCTTGGGGTCATGGTGGCAAAAACTTTGTCCCTTGGTCCTCTGCCTGGACTCTGGGACAAAAAGACCTCTGCCTGAGGATCTCAAATTATGCAAAGGTTAATAAGGGGCTAAATGGTCTGAAATGTAGTCTGGAGCCAGGCCATGAAGAGCCTCAAAAGTAATTAATAAGATTTTAAAATCATTCCTAAAACAAACAGGGAGCCAATGTAAAGAGGCTGAAACTGACGTGATGTGGACGTGCTTCTCAGTTTTGGTTAAAAGCCTTGTGGCCGAGTTCTGAACAATCTGAAGTCGTTGCAAGGTTTTTTGATTGAAACAGGGATAAATAAAAAAAAACCCTTTGAAATCTGATGTTTGGAACAAATAACACCTCTAAAGTGAGATCTTAATTGTGTTGCATACATTGGGACATCCATTTATATTCCCCCTTTTAGACATAGTAAGTGCAGTTATCTGTCAGTGTCAGTTTTGTAACATTGTTTCAGAAAGGGCAGAGTTTTTGAAGTTCTCGCCTTGGGCGTGGGCATGTGTATTTGTTTATACTTAAGATGGCTTGCTTTGTTTGTTCATAAGATCAACAAACAATAGGCAAATGAACATCCATGAAGGCTTGACCTCAATATAGCTACCTGAGCATTTTTGAGCGGTCCAGAAAGCTGCTTGTAGCAGATGGTGCCTGCAGCGTGTCTTTACTCTTTTGATTCCGGTCAGTGTGACTTTGATGGGGCAGGCACCCAGCAGCATGTTGACACACAGGGCGCTTAATCATCTTAAAGCTCTGATGACGCCACTGACTCCACCCAGACAGCTGGGTAGAGTTAAGACCATTGCACGGCACAGTCACTAAACTGTGACCAGCCAGTCATCGAAAGGACGTGCAGTGTTAATCATACTGCAGACTCTGAATTTAGATACAGACCAATACATGGAAATGAGAGACATAAGTATTTACATTTTAACAGCCACAAATATTATTATATTGTAATTCAAACACCACTGAATTCACAGCATTGTAATGTATTTTCACTGACTTGCCGGGGCCTCATCATTCTCCCTGGTAATTATCTTTGGATTTATTTATCTATTGCTTTTTGGATTACATGCCTGACAGAACATGCTCTGAAAGGCCAGAAGTTGGTCCGACTGCATTCAGGCCCGACTGCCTAGGTTGCCCGCATGTTGCTATTTCAGTTTTTTTCAAGTTGAAGTTTTAGATCTGAATTTGAAATTGCAACTCAAGGAACTTCATATTTTAATTTCTAAGAGGTGAGTTTAGAACAAATAAATTCAGATACATGGTCGTCAAAGTAAAATATTTCAGTCCTGAGAATTCAGTGGTGTGTAAATTTTAATATTAAGGAGTTCAGTGGCTGTTAAAATCAAAATACTCTCGTCTTGTATTCGCTTCCAGTCAAACTTGATGTCAGTTTCGTGAGGTCAATCCAGACTGGCATAAAAGGAGAGGGAGATGCAATACATCAAACAAGACTGAGACTACTGGCACTGACAAAGACATTCCACGTGAAGAGTGGAGGTAAATGTTAAGAAGAAATGGGTGGCTTGTAATTAAGGCCATGCTGTAGTGTCTGGCATGTAACCGCAATACCTTAAAAAAAAAATTAAATTGAAGGTTTAGTCTTGTGGGTCTGTCCTGACTGCGCTCGTCCATAGTCAGTTCATTCATAAGGCTGATGTCACTTTCACTGTCACGCTACTCCTGTCTTCTTGACATATATTTTCAGATGTATGTCCTCACTGTCTGGACTACATACATACAGACATTGCATGATGAAATCTTAATGTCTTTTTTGAGGGCACTGTTTGAACTATACCATTTTGATTGCAGAGTGCTGGGATTTATAAATAGTCACAACCATGGATGGATTACATGGATGGTCCTACCATGCTCAGGCCCAGGTGCCCGAAGTTTCAGTTTCAAGACACTAACCTGGAGGAGACTCAAAATGACCACAAAGAGACTCTAAAAGACAACAAAACAACCACAGGGACACAAAATGACTACAAAGAGACATAAACAACTACAAGAGATTCAAAATGACCTCGAAGAGAGACCCCAGACCAGGCAGTATAATCTTTGTCATGTCTCAAAAGTGCTTTATTCTGTTATTCTAATTTTTCAGGACTTTGTCAGTCAATTCGTTCCTAATTCCACCTATACAGTTTGAATAGATGGAAACACTAAGCTGGGAAATCCACTTTGCTACCAACACAGACTGTCACATGTCAGTTTGCCCTGAGCACACAGTTGCATGAGCAAAATCACGTGCTATAACTGCATAGTGTGTGGTATTCTTGGTTCTATGTTAACATGATTTACTTTACATTATGTACACATTTATAAAAAAAAGGTAAATATGAATTACATTTATTCAACATACACTTTGACAGGGGTTATACTGAGACCAAAGTTTCTATCTACGTCAGTATCAACAGATGAAGAAGTTTGAGTGACTGTGTGTTTATTTCAATGATTTTATATTGGAGTCAAATTGTCTTTATATTTTCTTAAAATGATATCAATATTTTTTTGTCTTGTTTTGTTTGACATTTATTGCATAACTAATAATGTTTGGAGAAGAAATAAGTTGACATTTTGCTTTGATGGTTGTTTCTTACGGAAGTTTAGTTCTTGTACATTAAATATGTTGGTAGAATGAGAGTTGACTATGAAACCTTTGTCTCATTTCCACTGCACAGTTCAGCTCAACTTGACTCTACTCCACTCACTTGTGGTACCAGGGGCTTTTCTCATTTTCCACTGCAGATAGTACCCTGTCATATCAGCGTGAAAGTGCCCTGACATCATCTTCAACCCGACACAATTGACCACAGGATGGTTTTGCAGGCTGACATTTTTAAAAATCTGGGTCAAGTGAATAAAAAAATTGTGATGGCTACTGTTGGTAGCTTGGCTATTTAAATGTGGGAGGGTTGTGCAGGATATCTCGTGCATGTTGCATTAGCACAATTCTCTTTGACCTATCAGTAGTCTGCAGTGTTTTAACTGCACCTTCTCCACTGTTAATTCCATCTCAGCTCACGTGGAATCTCAGCCGAGGTGGAACCAAAACAAAGTACAAGGTATCAGTAACTATCCACAACTTTTGCTGACAGAAAACCAAAAAAGAACGGTTCCAAGTGAGTCAAATCGAGCTGTGCCGGTCATGGCGCCAACTTGAGTTTAACAATGGGGGGTCAGTGCCAAAAATGTAATTTTGATGAATTATTTTACACAGTTTCTTCTGAACATCAACAGGCATGTTTGAGACAGGACGCACTGAAAACAGTTTTCACATCTCCATGAAAATTGGAATCTCCTAAAACTTCCCACTCCTTCAGGACTATCCATTCCTGCCAGTCTTTCACCCAGTGTATCAATTCTAAACAGCAGTTAACCACATAACAGCTTAACATCATCTTTTTTTAAACAAGACTTGTCAAAGTGTCGCCCGGAGCTCCACATTTTAATTACCATACAAGTAGTGCTGTGATGAGCAATATGATGTGACGTAAGATTGTTTGGGTTCTAAACCTAGGCTTAAAAATCATTTCCCTCCCAAGTCCCAGATAAGAGTAAGTATCGTGTGAGGACAATTTTTTGCAGGGTTCCCAAACTGTCAGAGATCTGTGATCAATCAGTGTGAATGTAATAACCCATGACTGTCACAGCATTTAAAGCACGTACCAGTAATAATGCATTCTTTCTGATCCCACACAGTGCGCCAAGGGAGCCTGGCCACAAAATTACCAAAAGTGTGTTTGGCATGCTCCCAACTCACTGCAGGGCACACCTGACTTTGATCTGGCTGTGCAATATAAGAGCCAGCCGTGTTTTCTTGTGCACACAGAAAGTGTAGGAACAAAAAGTCTCATTGCCCCGCTACTTTGGCGCCAGTGGTGCTGGTACTGTGCAGTGGAAATGAGGCTTTAAAGCACCAATTTCAACAGTGTAAAGTTTCAAAAGTCACCTAAAGAAATTTAGTATACAGTAGGACGTGTCATTTTGCCAACAAAGTCAACAACCTTAAAGTTGTAGTACCATTCTATTGTGGTGTATAGTAAACCATGTAACATTTTATTTACTTATTTTTATTTAACCCATATTTAACCTTTTCTCAAGATCTGGCCAAGACAGCAACATACAAAAAAAGCCAAATACAACACAATACAAAAAAACCATAAAAGATATACAGTATCATGTAGAAACAGTAGAACATTTAACACACTGGCAAGAACCATCCATTCATCCTTGTAGACTACAAGGACTACACTACACTACCTTCCTAATCAGCTTGGAAGTTAAATGCATTGATATTAATGAAGGAGCACTCAGCTATTGAGACAGCAACACGCAGACTGAGGCTATATTTAACACACATTACTCACGGTGGGAGCACATTCTCTTATCTTTTATAGAGTTGAATTATACATGTCACTTGATACCTCATTATATCTGATGCTGTGATGATTGTTGTTGTCATAAACACAAAAAGAGGTGCATTTCTTGTTAATGTCAAGTTGTCATGACCAAGACATATTCTGGTAATGTCATCCTGGTTAATGTCAACTTGTCATAATAAGGACATCCCAAACAAATCTAATGTCAACTTGTCATGACAAAGACAACTTCTGGCAATGTCACTTTGATTAATGTCAAGTTGTCAAAATCAAGACAACCCAAACATTGTCAACTTGTCATTACAAAAACCAAATGACACTTAATGACAGCAGTCATAAACGTTTATGACATGTACATAATGTTCATGACAGGTCCATGACCGTGTCATGTCATAGGTAAGACAGTGTCATGTCACTCTTATGTAGATACCTTCAAGTAAAGTGCTACCAATTGTTAGATATATTTTTATCAATATATTTGGGGAACGGTATTCTGAGCATATTTGAGTGTTATATATTTATATTGAATATGTATTGTAACTTTTGCTTTGCATCCAAATAGATTTAGTTTATATGGAAAATATAACATTTATTCTGTTGCTTTGCATCTTTTCACCATGCTGAAATGCCTTCTGTTGGGATATTGCCAGAGAATGCAGGTCAGCAAAGCTGTTAGGACAAATCTGAGTGCAACAATTATGCACTTGTGTTTTTAGGACTTTATTATTGCCCCATTTAAAGCATTTGTAATAGTAAAAGTAATCAAATGCAGGAAGTTACATTACTTTGATGAAGAAATACATATAGTTACATTACTTACTATATTTTTCACATGGTAATTAGTAATCTGCAACCTGTTAAATTTCAAAAGTAACTTTCCCAACACTGATTACAGATTACAGTATTTGGGACATAATGACAGTGCGGAGAAATCTTTTGGTTGCATGAGAACAAGATCATACCTGCTCCTGCAGAGCACATGCAAGTTTATGCAGCCCTTGTTGCAAAACTTGCTCTTACAGGTGCTTGTGCTTAGCAAACCACTTTTACAAAGTCAAAGAACCCTGTTTTCATTTTTTGTTTCATCATTCATTCTGTTCTAAAGTTGGTACTCTCCTGCTTTTTATATTCAGGTGGAAAGCCAGTGCTGACACATCTGAGTCACATCTTCACCATCACTGCAAAAGCTCCTTGTAACAGTGACCAAGAATTATTTTGCATCTTTGTGTATTTTGTGCCTATCTGTCAGACAGACACAGAAAGAGAATGGATGAGAATGAAGAGTCATTGTAAATACAAATACTAAATCATTAGATGCAATCAGTGCACTCAGAAAACAAGTGGGACAAACTGGTTGTTACACAGATGACAGTTTTTCAAGGAAAGAACGGACACTCTCAAAATTTTCAGAGTAAAAGCAGTAACATCAAAAGAAATATATCAATAAAAATGTCGAAATATGATGTATTATCCATATCTAATGATCTAAACATTACATTAAAGTCTATTTATAGTCTATATTACATCAAAAGGTGGACATTTCTGACCATGCAGCTGACCCACTTGCCCACTTGTCAGCTCTGTTCCTGGAGTGATGAGAAGAGAGTTGTTTAATCTGGCTCTCTGCTGACTCATCATTTCTTCTTCTTTCAAGGTTGAGTTGCCCAGAGTTGGTGGTGCGCTCAGCGCTGTTGAGACCAAGGTCAAAAAAAAAAAGTGATCATATTTTCACTGGAATATCTTTTGTGCTTTTCTGGGTTGGCCTGAAGCTCTGTGGCCAGGCTGCTTCAGCACATTCACTCCTTTGATCCTTTTGGGGACTGAAGGGAAGGCTCTCTGCTTCACAGTGAAGGTGTCATGGGTCTACCATTAGCACAGTTGTATTTGCTCTGTGAAATGTAAGATAAAAGAGGTAGAAGCAAAAGAGCATGCCATTGCATATCAGACCACCTACAGAGGCCTGCAAAGTAAATGTCTACAGATAACCTAATCAAGGGTTAGAAACTCAATGTCCCCTAAGTAGGTGCTATTTCAGAGCTGAGCAGCTCTCTATTTGATGCCGTGAGGCTTCCTTCTGAATGTAAGAAGATGGAGAAGGGATATGGTAGAGTGTCTTCTTCCCATCCACATTTTGAAGAATCATTATCATCCTTGTGTTGGTTACCGGTTTGTCCACCTTGGTAGCCATTCTTTCAGTCTGCCTTCGAGACTTCCTCCAGACTGTTTCCCTTTATTTAGTCAAATATTTAGACACAAATACTTGAGCTATTGAATACTGAAACCTTGTTTACATTTGGACCTAAATACACACTAAGTTTAACAGAAATGTTTTTTCATCTATAAACATTCAGACTTACACAATATAGCTTACACAATACAGCTCAAACACACATTCATTGCACAATTCAAGTGTGTGGATGGCTAGCTAATTATTTTTTCACATATTTAAAACATTGAAGCAAAAATCGTAAAAGTTCATTTGAAGATTGTCTAACTGATCAAAACGTGTTCTAAACTTTTGTTTGCCACAGAGCTTTTTTTTCTGTATTAATGCAAAATCCTGCTGGCTTTTTGGAACTAGCGCAATTTTAACATCTGGGTTGGCCTACAAAAAAATGTCTCTGCAGCCACTTATTTTCTGACACTACCCCAACACCATGGTGGTGAATGGAAATTTATTTGTGGTGCTCACAGTATTAAAAATTTCAAACTTAAGTCCACAAATAAAGTCCACAGCCATAGTTACTCTTTGAGGCTGTGTCGCATCAGTATATGAACATGCTAATATTGACAATGCTAACATGCTAATGTTTAGCAGATGTACCATGCATCTTGTTTAGCTTGTTAGCTTATTAGCTATCTGCTAATAAGCTATCAAACAACAGCTGCAGGTATTTGCTCATTCACCAGACAGCAGTACTTTCAAAGCTTAATAGAAATGTTAACATGCTATTAGCTGTAACCACAGGCGGGATCAACTCATTGTTTAACAGTCCAAAAGTCTCAAGTCTTTGTCCTCAAGTCTCAAATCAAGTCCAAGTCCTAAACTTTAAATTTCAAGTTCTAAACAAGTCATAACGAATTCTTTTGAATTTACAAAAATCATGAATGCTTTTTTGGTGTAATTATTTGTCAAAACAAGTTTCTTTAAAGGTGTTGTGTCTCTGTCTGTAATTTTTGACCAGCATACACCACTTTGTGAATGGGAATAGCTCAGTAGCCTTACATTATGTTGGTTCTTCATGGTTCTCTCTTACAACTTGGCTGTATACTGTCAGATTGGTCCAAACAAAGTGGATCTGGGGAACTAAATGTTGACTGGCTGGGAATGAAAACCGTTGACATTAGCTGATTCAGGAAAACAAGGGAAATTAATTGAGTCTTGGCACATTAATATTCAATGGCACTACCTTCCACCTAAGACATATAATCCCTATGAAACTTGTTGAGAGTGTCTTCTGTGGATTATCCACTGTTATAGACACACCTCACCAAGCGTCGCTTCTAAGGACACAGAGAACGCTACTATAAACCACAAACCTTCAGCAGGTGTGGCTTGATTCGGCCACATTAAAGGATCCCTGGATTTTCAGTTGGAGTAAGCGACATGTTTGATCATTGCAAGTTAAAACATGCCTTAACAAATTCTACAAAAGCACAAATCTCAAACCACGAGGCATACTGCGGCTCTACGTAATGGTTTGGCTTACAAGGTAAAAGATATCAAATAGCACTTCCTTGTCTTTGCAGAAATACAGTTTCCTGATTCTTTGTGCCAGCTTTGGTTGACCTACTTCCTGTGGCCTGATTGCTAGTTGTCATGGTGAAGCCAAAGCATTGTGAGAGAAAAGGGGGGGCAATTTGCCTGGAACCCAGATGAAATCACTATACCAGATGACACTTTGCTAAATAATGTTTATTTGTTCTACAGCAGGACAGTGTCACTGGTGTTTCCCAACACAAAGGACTAAACTAGGCTGGAGCTTTGTCATCTGGCCTCAATAACCTACTCTCAACTGATGGTAATCTCTCAACAAATAAAAAGCTTCCTGTTCATTCTCCAAAGGCTTTGCACCAACAAATTTCTGTCTTAAAGTGTGTTAAATCCGGATCCTGATCTACTTAGCTGTACACAGAGTGATACAAATAATATTCATGTTGTAGCTGGGAGTTAGATGAGAGGTTTGATACCACATTTGTCTCTGGTCTGTCAGTATGTAACTGGAGGCAGCAGCTTTTTAGCGTAGCACAAAGACTGGGAATGGGGGAAGATGCTTACGTGGCTGTGGCAATGGTGACAGAATTTGCCTCTTGGCACCTCTAAAGTAAACTAGTTAAAACATAATATCTCATTTATTTGATCTGTATAAAATCCAAAGTGTGACAAGAACTCCAGAAAGTTACATGTCAGGACCAATAGTCCGGCACGTAACTCCCCCATAAAGATTTATTTTCATTTTTTTCATTTTCCCCCCGGTTTTTGTAGGCCTTTAACAAATGAGATACAGTGTGTTCATCAGTGAGCTTAAGAGGTGCAGGCGTTCATGTTTAGTTACTTTTGGACAGAGCCAGGCTAGCAGTCTTTATGCTAAGCTAAGCATTCAGTTCTAGCTTCTTATTTTCTGTACAGACACAAGAGTGCTATCAATCCACTTACGCAACTCTCAGCAAAAAAAACGAAACAGTGTACGTGTGTTACAACGCTGAAATCATGTTTGACTCTTGAATGTCCAGGGTGAAATTTATTGTCCAACATGCTAATTTACTGGATTTCTCTTCAATGAGGTGTTGTTAATGCTGTCACAAAACCTGACAGATGGGTTGTGTTGAAAAAGCCCGGTGACATCAAATGAGTTCCAATGAGCCTGGGGGCCAGTGTTGGCATGCCAAGGGCTAAGATGCACCTCCCTCACATTTGAAATGGACCAATGCTGGAGCAGAGGAGGTTCACACCATCAGCACACTGGGGGATGGGAAGGACATCCAGGCAGTCCTTCCATTTCCAAGAATTGCAGTTGTTGGCGGGGGAAGGAGAAGAAGAAAAAAAAACTTTCCTCATTCACATTTTTCTCCTCCCCTCCCCTGACTTCTGACACATGTATGTAGTAAACTGCTGCAAAGGAAGCAGGCTCTGGGCTGATTATTTGCACATTTTAAGCCATTTTTGAATTTGCAATAAAAGCAATGTAGACAAATGAGTGTTGTACCAAATATAATATATAGTACAAGTATTGTTAATCCACTGTTGGTTTAACAATATACAAAAATGACAATGAGAATTAAAAATAATACATTTTTTGCACAGCATACATTATCTCCCCTTCATGATCTGCAATGGGAGTTTAACTGAAGAGCAGTTGTAAGAAAAGAGACGCCTGAGACAAGGCAAGGCATGTCTAGTCCTTTCAGCTCTTCTTTTCTTTAATTCCGTCTGGGGCCATCCCTGCTAAACAAGTATGTAGTCAAGGTACTTTTGGATAATGGCTTAGGCATTTTATGCACACAGTCAGCGACATACGTAATCTTTTTTAATATGCTCTGAAGAGCAGCTAAACACATGGTACAGACCACCCAGGAGTGAGGCGGGCTTGTCTGTTCATCAGTGTCAGTCTTTGCCACTTGTGCAGAATCTCCAGTCTGTCTGTTGAGCTGAAATGCCATATTCCTCAACACTTGAAGTTGAGTTAATGAAAGCCATTATAACACCTTGACATGAGCAGAGGACTGTGCCAGTCATGCCTCTGTTGTCCATACAGGACAAAAGGCCCTGGGTGAGGACTAGGCTGCCCTTCTCAGTGCCGGCCTCTCCCTCCTCCACCTCTTCCCCTGCCGCCGCCCCAGCCTCTCCCACGGCCGCTGCTCAGGTGTCCGGCCGAGCGCCTCAGCTTCTTCCTCTCCTCGTGGTGTTCCCGTTCTGCTTGCTGCTGCTTCCTCTGCTGCTCCGACTGCAAAAGAGGACACAATGGCGCATGTTAGGGCTGGGCGATGTGGAGAGATTCAAATATCACAACAATTTCGATCACGTACTTATTATATATGATATTGTAGAGTTGACTATTGGTGCGTTCACAAAATATTTAAACACTAAATGATCATCATGTGGATATAATGACTAGGTGTTTGGTAAATTCAGAAAATGGCATCACTTCACTGTAATGCGGCCTTTACAATGAGGAAAAGACAACACCTACATATAATGATATCCAAAATCTGAGATGATATCCAGTCTTATATCACAATATTGATATAATAAAGACATATAGTCTAGCCCTTCGCATTTTTTATATAAAATGCATTATAAAAATATAATCAATAACAAAACAAGACTTACATGTCCAAATTATATTTAAGTTTTGTAAAGTCTCATGCAGGGGGCGTGCCACTGTGAAACCGTAGCAGGGCAAGTAATGATTCAGCCTGTGTTTACCATTTGATAATGATGAGATAAATTCTTTTGTGAATTGAATTCTTCTAAAACAGCTGATTTTCTGATTATTGGACCTTCTGAGAAGGTAGAGATGGTCGTCCACTAATCGGAAGATCAGCGGTTAAAAGCTGAGTAGCAGGTGGCACCTTGTATCACCAGTGTACAAATGAGTGTGTGAGAGGGTGAGTGTGACTCATAGTGTGAAAAGCGCTTTGAGTGATCTGAAGACTAGAAAGGCGTTATACAAATGCAGGTCAATTTAACATTTACAAAAATTTTGTTTTAGGCTAGACTGCATTGACTGAAATGTTTGGTACTATCTGATGACTTAAAATGTGAACAAATAGTTAGGTTTTCTTTGGCTAAGGAGAGACTAAAATGCCCAGAGAGAGTTTTAGTCAAATGACACTTGACTGAAAAAAAACAAAAAAAAAAAAAACGGATGAAGTTGATTAAATGTAATAAAAACTACCAAAACGAGCACATTTGGGAATTCCACTGGAAATCTATATTTGTAAAGCTCTAAGCTGCCCCCAGTAACAAATAGCCCCTTTTCCCACCAAAATCAGTGTGTGTATGGCGGTTTTCTAAATGCGTGAAAACCTGTTGAAAATAGGTGATAGAATAGATAATCATGTGCTTTCCCATTGCCAGTAGACCAGAGACTTGTACAGCTCTGCGGTAGACAATTATGCCTTTTCGTTTTTGTTTTCCTGGTATGTCACGTTTGACATCACAGACGCACTGGAAAACACAGTTAGTAATCAGTAGAAAGCAGCATGGAGGCAAGTGGAAAATGTTAAAGTGGTTATTTCTTTTTTGATATCTGTTACTTGTTCAGTTTCTCATTCAAACTCATCTGCATTCAAATTAACAGTTAATTAACGATACTTTCTTTTCCCATAGTTTCAAAACTTAATTAAAAGTATTGTTTAAAATGGGTTAAGTAGATAAATAATGCTACAGAACGGCTTCAAATACAGGAGAGACGGGGGATGGTGTGCCACATGGACAGTTTACCTTTTTGAGAGTGAAGGTGAGCTGCTTGCTGCCCACTGCACTGTCGCCCATGTTGCTGGTTCCAGAGTGCTCCTCTAACTTCAGACGGTCCTCCAAAGATGTCCTGTAAGAATACACACATTCCTCAGACACAATAGACCAAACAGTACACAGTGCAGTGCAGTCAGAGAGTAGTGTTAGTGTTTTGGCTCAGGACTCCAGCAATGAGGTTTTATTTTTATAACTAACATTCATATTCATTCATTTAAGCTTGTAAATCTATTGATTTAGAAACAGCACGCACCACAAAGAGGTCAGGTTATTCTCTGTCATAAACAGCTGCAACCCCTACAGCATTCTGAATAATAGTCTGTGTCCCGCACAATAAGCCAGAACAGTTCCATTTAATACATTTCCAAAAAAACATACTTCTGTAGTTTCTGCTTGCGGGCCATGTCGTTAAAACTTCTGAACTCCTCTCCAGCTTTGATCTGATAATATTGAGGCTGATTTGTCTTCTTGCTCTCAGCCATGTTTGAGGTTTTCCCCACTCCGTTCTGTTCCCTTTCCAGCAGGACAGTGTTGCGGTCTTCTTCCTTCCTCTCCTGCCTCCGGCGCTCTCGGCCCTCCTGCCGAATCAACCTCCGCTGCTCCCTCACCTCCTCCACCCAGCTCTTGTCGTCATCATCCGAACTCTCCTCGGAGCTGGCGCGGCCCTCGGGCTCCTCGTCTTCTTCATCCGCCTGGATGGAGATGTTACAAAGCCTAAGTTATTGATTTGATATTCTTTCTTGGCACTGAGGACAGGCCATATGCCTCATCCTACAGAACATACAGTATGTGCATATGCAGCTCGCTTGCAGAGATCCTTGAATCAAAGAGAAACAGATAACCCTGTCTGGAAGGATTCCGGAGTGCTGCAAGCTAACATCACACTTGATAAAACTATCTATTCAGTTATGCTTCTCCCTTCAGGCACAACCGATTAGGATCCTTTAAAAACTTGTTTCCCTTCTCATGTGGGAGCAGCTCAAAACTTAGTATTTCAAGTCAGATGTCCTTCACTCACATACTTGCATTAATAAATGCTTAGAGACTGTGAAATTGTAGTTGTCATACCTGTACAGCAAATGTAGGTAACTGAAAGTTAAGTTCAGCATTACCTGTTGGGAAGCGGCAGCCTGTTGAGCTAGTAGGCGCAGCTTCTTCTTCCTCTTCTGTCCGACCTTGGAGACGATTGGATTGAGGAGGCGGAACTCTTCGCTCTGTTCGTCCACCTGGTAGTCGGGGTTTTCGAACATCACCTTGAAGCGATCGTCTCCGAGGACGCTGGGGAGAGCCTGCAGGATTGAAAAGTTGAGATGGTGGAAACAGTGTTGAATGGTTTTCTCTTGCTTACAGATGCCGTGGTGGGAAAGACCTCCAGCTCAAAAGGCATGGGAAGAAACTTAATTTCAAATTCAAAGCTTCAACTGAGTGCAAATTTATAAAATAAAAAGTTCTCAATCTTACAGAGGTGCCAGAAAGAATAGAATACAAAGAACAAACAAGAGACTTATGACAAATACTGAGTTTTTATGGCATGCTGATGTGATAAAGTATCTTTAGAGGTAATAAATTCAGAAACTTGAGGAGCACAAACGAAGACATAACCACACTGATTTTATGATCCATGTTCTCCTACCTTGCCCTTCTTTTTCCTAGAAGCCAGCTCTGCTTCATCATCACCCTCCTCCATCAGTTTGAGAGCCAGCTCTTTGTTGACCTTGGGCAGCTTCTGTCTCAACCAGAACACATTGCACATTTGATTACACACAGGAAACAGATAAGGATGCAGTCAGCTCTATTTGCCAAGCAATAAACACATTTTCAAAGACATCATCAAAGAATTACTAAGCTTGTTTTTAACCTTTAAGATGAGTTTGACAGGATGTGAGGAAACTTTGCATGTAGGCGTTAAACAGCTTTACAGGCAGGGACCAGTGCAAACCAAGTTGAAAGGTACATTTTACTCCATGAATTTCTTAGTGGCCTGCATGTATGTCAGCATCAGCAATCTATGCTAACCATGTGAGAAAATGTGACAAGAGTAGAAGGAAAATTCAAAAGATTGTGATAATGACGACTGTGAGGATTGTGACTGAGTGAAGTTGTAACCACAAGTGGAAAAATGAGACAGTGTGCAGGAACCTCTCACCTTGACCTGCACCCTCTGGACCCTAGACTCCTCAATCTTCTGACGGATCTTATCCTTGCGATACTCCTCGTATGCAAAAGGATTCGCCATGCTTTTGACCTGTTGCCAAACCACACAGCAAAACAGTCAAATCTGAACACATTAATGGGAGTCACTTTCAGTTTCTGTTTGTTTCATTACGATCAGTCTGGGTTTAACCACTCAGATAATTATTTAAGATATGTAAGCACAAAGGTGATTTCGCAGTGAGACAGCTCACCTTGTGATAAAGCCTGATGTCCATGAAGAAGCCGTGCATGTAGGCTCTGAGGAGCGATGATCCCACCAGGTGAGACAAACCTGACACAAACAAGGAAAACACACAGTAATTATGTGGAAGTGGCTAAGCAGATTTAGAAAAATAGATGAATAATTTAAAACATTTATCAGAAAAAATAGAATTTATTAGGAATTCTTTGCATAAACGTATAGAGACTTTTAGCTGTACGAGCACTGGGTCTATATGGATGTATTTTTTTCTGTGTACTTGCACTAGTGCTTGTAACTTAAAAAAAACACACACACACAATGAATTCCATTTTAAAACAAATGTACCAATAATAATAATTAAAAAAAAACATATGGTGTATCTGACCATCTTTCTCCACACTCCCCAGACATTTTAAACAGAAACCCTAATGTGGAAACTTAATATAAAATATACAAACATTCCTTTGGTGACTTCTTTTCATCTATGCGATATTAATACTTACTTATATTTATTAATTAAAAATAAATATGTCAGACTGAATACTGACTTGAAGTTAATTACCAACATCTCATAAACTACAGACTTTAGTGCTGTTTGTGAGCATGAATGAAACTAAATGAAACACAAACTCATTTAAGGAAATGTGATTTAAAGTAATAAGTTATTGAAAAAGATGCCATCATTTTCTATTAAAGTATTTATGCAAATTAAATGATCTGCACATTAATAATGGAAATGTGTGTGTTACATGAGATCAATTTAGTCTCATTTTTAACCATAATTTTCACTAATATTGGCAAGTCGGCATGAAGCTACTGAACAAACACTGGTTTTGTGTTATTTGAACAGTAATACCTGGATGATCCCTGAGTCACCCCCCCTGCAGTTAAACTTGAGGGCTGGGAGCTGCCAATGTCAGGTGTAACTCTAGCTAACTGACTGTCTGTTGAATGTTACATTTGTGGATTGAAATGTCTTGATCTGCTGCTTTTGATCTGGCACCATCATCAGATCAGAAAGTTTTGTTTCATGACATAATACCTGGTCAATAATGTCAATCTAATCTGCCACAGCTGTACTATATGTAATATCAGCTCGTTAGCATTGTCACTGTGTGCATGTTAGCGTCCATACATGTAAGTCAATGAACGCAACGAAATCAAAACTTTTAGTTATTCCTCAGCAGCAGTTCGTTGAGTTTGAGTCGCAGGGTGAAGAACTGACCAGTTGACCAGTTTGTGGTCGGATTGATCAGTGCTGTTTAGATCAGATCGATGGATTAGAAGAGCAGTTGCTAGCAAACTTTCTGTTGCTGCAGTTACCCAGGTTAGACACGGGGCAAAACCGTGGAATGCACGTTTTTTTGTTGTTTGAAGGAGTTGCCTCAGAATACAATTATTTAACAGAAAAAAATGAGAATCTCCACCCTAAAATGACTCACTACCACATATGAATGGGAGCAGCAGCACACACAGGTTGTGCTTATTGTTAAAAAACGTGTTCATAGCCTGAAGCAAGTTCGATTGTGTAGATAGAGGGCCATAGAGAATGACGAGTAAGAGCCCTTCCCAGGAACTTCTGTCAGTGTGCTTTGCCCAGTCTGCCTCGGGGTTACATAACGGGGCCACATTACACAGCTCCTGTAAATCAACACTGCGGTTCCCCTCCCTGTCTCCTCCTCTCCTTTTATTCCACAGCAGCCAACCACCTTTCTGCTTCTTGTCATTTGATCTCTTTACTGCTGAGCCTGCATTCCAATGTTCATTCAACCCCTCCAGTATCCACTCCCCCGACCCTCCTTCCTCTCACCCCCAGACACACTACTTTTCTTACCTAAAACCTCTCAATCGTTCTCTAGGCCTCTGGTTAGGTAGTCTAGCCAGCCGTGCAAACCCCAAAGGCGGCACAGTGGCTCAAAATGATTCATAGTTTTGGGTTAGGATCAGGGTCAGGATTACATTCCCTCTTTGTACGGGGATCTCTTTTACCATCTGTGCTTTCCAGCTGAAAGAGTAAATGAACCAACTGGGGTTTGGGGAAGTATTTTCAGTGTAATTGGTAGTATAACTTTGATATTCGTTTCCATGTGTAGTGAGTAGTGTTTCCCCCCAGAAAAAGATACTATGTGTGTGGGTAGCTGACACAGGTTGGGAGGGGGTTCATCTAAGGTAGGTTGGAAAAATGATAGATAATGGTTGTTGTGTTTGTAAATGCAATTTGATGCTCTACACTAAAATGAGAGCACTGTTGTTTAAAGAAATGCAGCGTACTATGTCTAAGTGAATTAAAAATTTGTTAAGCCTCAATTTCACTGCAACTGGTGCTTGCTGCTCCGTCTGTGCCCAGTGCCCAGAGGGAGAGAGAAAGACATACACTTTTTCCACCAAAACTGGCGCATGTATGCTGGGTTTTTTTAAACATGGGAAAACCTGCTGAAATAGGCTCTAGACTCCTTTCCCATTGCAACTAGACTGGAGCCATGTGCAGGTCTCTGAAGTGGATGAATATGCCTACTGGTGTGTCATGTTCGATTTTACGGAAGGGTCAGACAGTGGAAAGCAGCACGGAGGTCAGTAAAAATGTCTGTCTGTCTTTTAAATTTGGTGCAGACTCATTTGGATTGATGTTCCAGCACTGCTTGGGTGGAAAGGGCTGGTATTTTGTGAGAAAAATCAACGTGGCAGCAACGTTGATACTACAGTGGGCGGCCACAAATAAATGAATGTGTGGGAATCCCTGGTAAGGTTAGTGAGAAGAAAATTAAGGCAGCGAGGTCTCACCCAGATTTTCCAGGTCCTTCCGGGTGACGAACTTGTAGTCATCGTACACCGTGCTCTCGGGGCTCTCCTCCAGCTCCTCTGTCAAGTTGTCAAGGAAGGAGCACCAACGAGGTGCAGGACCCAGGGCCTAGACATACACACAGTCACATCACTGGTTCAGATTTAGACTGTTGAGTAAGTATGAAACCTGTCATGCATTTGTTGAAACAAAAATAGACTGTCTGAGCTCATGTTTCCATTCCAGTTAGAAATGACTGAGCTGCTAATACCGCAAAAGCATTGACACAACAGAATGTCGCTGTCTCGCAGGTTGAGCAATCAAGAAGAAACTCAGTTTCATTGAACAACCCATAGCAATTTGCAACCTATGATGAGGGGTTGCAAGTACTTTTGTTTTAAAAGACAGATAAATCTTCATATGACACTTACATACATTGAGTATATATGTTAGATATTTAATATCAAATATTTCTAATATCACATTAGCACCTTTGTGAACATTCTAAGCCACATCCCTCCATTTTCGTACAACTTTAGGTACTACAATAATACCCTGGGCTGAAAAAGTTGGCATGACAGTATTTGTCTACACATGGATTTGATACGTTAAACACACAGCACTTGGCTTACACTGATCTTGTAGCTATGGCATATTTATTATCTTAAAACAAATTAGAATTACTGCCCCACAGTTACATGCTTCCGTGAACCAGTCAAGTTGCAGTTACACCTTACGTCCATGTTTGTCCAGAGTCATATGTAGCCATGACAGTATGCAATGCTTCAAACAGGCTACGGATGTTGCTGTGCAGTTTTAAGGTTGACGCCCAAGATTAGTGTCACCAATTAGGTGCCCAACCAAATGTCTCCCCTTCTGGGAGTTATGGTGTTAAATAATAGCCAGAATATGATATCACAGCGATGATGACCTTTATGGTCAAAATCAGGTTTTGTGAGGTCACAGCGACATTGACCTTTGACCTCCAACCATCAAAATCTATTTGGTTAATCCTTGAGCCCAAGCAGGCGTTTGTGTGAAATTTGAAGAGATTCCCTGGTGGCGTTCTTGAGATACTGTGTTCGTGAGAACTAGATGTATGTACATATGGACATACGCCGGACATCCCGAAAACATGATGCCTCCTGCCACAACTATTGCCAGTGCAGAGGCATAAAAACATTAAATGACTTCTTGATTGAAAGCCTTTTTAAGAGAGGTAAGACTGATTTTATGTTAAGTTGTTATCAGCTATTTGCTGATAAGTGGTTTGACATTGATTTCAGTGTTAGATCTGCCCGGCATGTTTAATTTCATCCAATGTATTTCCTCCAATGGAGCCTTATTTTGTCATTACAATAGATGTTCATTTAATTTGTTGTTTAAAGGATATTGCAATGATTACAGGTCATGTCAGTTATGCATTCCTAGTTGTGTCATCGTCTCTCCTCTCCATACTGGCTGTAAAGCGATACCTGTGAGAAGGGACTCTGCCGTCTCAGTGATGGGGACAAAATCCACAACCCCTGTTCTGTGCAAAAATGCATTCTAAAGTTCAGCTATTACGCTGTTTCAGTCGTCTGAGTCAGCTTAAATGATAAGTTATCTTCATCACAGCAGTTGTTTATTGATTGAGACTGAGAGTTTTGTCCTGGCAGCAAACCTGCATGTGACTGCCGGGAAGTTTCCCTTCTTTGTGTCTTACCAAGGAAACACTGTTCAGGGGGGAAAACAGCTGAACTTAAGGAGTCATCACTGACAGCAGAGTTCTTCTGAAAGGGTGGTTTTATGGCCAGTATGAACAAAAGGAATAATTACAGCGACCCATAACTTTATGTTCACATGACTGTTTTAACTGTTTTATAATGACTGACTTGAAAAAGTTTTCTCTGAAGGGTCACAAGTACTGCCTTAGAGGGTGTTGATTCATGAACAAAGTGCATTCTCTGGAAATTAAGATTTAGTTGAAATGTCTCAAAATGGAAGAAAAAAAACTTTTATTTCACTACAATCACATGTTCCTGGCCTACATACACACTGTGTCAAGTCATACTCATTGGTATTTACTTTTACGTCACTATCTAGTTCAAATCATTGTCTTTGCCTTTGCCCCATTTGTGTATATAGAAGACACTAACCAAAATACTGAACTATGTAAGGGTTAAGGGTTACTTAAAAAGACGTCTTATCAAAGATCCACTCATGCTTTGACATCTGGAGTTAGAATCAATGGTGGGAAATCTGATGGACTAAACTTCTGTGGAATCTATTGGGTCCGCACAGATGATGACGTCACGTGGAATCACACACTGAGGACAAAGTTGACAGAATCTAGCGCCTAGTCATTCTTTACTTTCATCACTGAGAGCTGATAAAGCTTCAAGCTGTCCTACAGAGTCAGTCAGAGGTGTGTGGGCTCAGAGCAGTTTTCAACAAAGAATCATTGCAGAGGCATAAATGGCAGGTTGTTGCTCACAAGTCTAAACGCACTTCCTGAGACCATAAACAATCATAAAGTGTTTATCATGACAGTAGGTACTTTAAAGAAAAAAACACTGTGGCTAACAGGGAGCCAACACACAAAACTGTCAATTCCTGATGTTGTAAAGCGCCGTTAAGGATTTAGAAATATATATCCTGTTACTGCTTACATCTTTATGTACTGACTATCAGTTCAAACATAACTATAACCACACTACTACAGAGAAGTGACAGAAAATGGTACGCTTCACTATAAGACAACAATTTCACTGATCCTCTCATTAGACAACCAGAATTCTTTCCATTAGTATCATTGGAATTTCCATTGTTGCTTAATCTTTCAATTATTACCTCCGCCAAGGAGGTTATGTTTTCTGCAAAATAACTCGAAAGGTTCTGAACGGATTTTGATGAAATGTTGATAATGGGACAAGGAACAAATGATAAAATTTTGGTGGTGATCGGTTGAAGCAAAAAATAATAAAATTGCAGGAAATCCGAGCTGCTTGGTGGAGGTCTGCGCTCTCCGCGTGCTCTAGTTTTCTAAATGCACTGCTTCATTTTGTGGTCAATTAAATGTAGCAAAGTTGTAGGAAATGCCCGGCATAATTTCCATAAGCACAACACCATCAAAGAAATTCCAACTTAAATGATTCATCTAAACAATAGTCGTTTCAGCTGCAGATCCAACACATATTCCATCAGCTAAGTCATGTATTTATCTTGGGACATATATACCAAAATGCTTTTATATGTTTATAGAGATAAGCAATCACCTAACCCTTCTTTCCAATGCTGGAATGCATCAAAGTACTTTTACTCGAGTACTGTACTGATGTACAATTTACAGGTGCTTGTACTTTAGTCCACCTGATGCTCGATTTGTATATGTTTTTCACTGTTTCATCACTACATCGAATCCAACTCTAGCCAGTGTCTCACTATCATTGTCCTCATTCATATTTTAAGAAGCTACAAATTATATTAATAACCCTGAAAAGCTGGAAATCAGAACAGAAGAACAAAGAGTTGTTGCATAGAGATGATACACCGTCTCATCCAGTTGCACTGGTGTGAACCAGCAGGTTTTTAGAACGTTGCAGAACTTGCTTGCAAGTAGTTGCCTGTATAACCTCATCTGGTCGCAAATTTTTGGTTTGAACTGGGCTTTAGGTAATGAAAACCCAATAATTTGTATTTTTAGGTGATTAGAAACTATTGAAAACACAGTTATAAATATCATATTCCATTTGTGCCAATAGATGCCCCTAAATCCTTTTACACTTGACCTTCAAAATCAGCCCCACCTTTGCCAGCTACAAGATTAAATTAATGCAACACGAATTATAATACAGCTATAAAATATATAATTCTGAAACTGGCCATTCTGCACAGCTGGACTGTCTACCACAGCAACTAACAGAGAAGCTCAGGTTAGCGTGACTTCATTCACTGCTCAGAATGGCAATACTCCACTATATCTTTATAGAGCAAATAATTGTTTTCTATTTGTTAATATTTTAATGTTGTACACACAACCTTAAAATATACTTTGATGCTAATTCTTTTGTGCTTTTACTTAAAAATTTTGAATGCAGTACTTTTCTTGTAATAGAGTATTTGCTGCTTTTACTCAAGTACTTCTTCCACGACTGCTTCTCTCTAGTGCAGGACAGAGGAGTCCAAGTTCAGCACGTCCATGTCCATCATGTCTGGAATTAACCCATTTACACTAAGCAAAGTCTTGTTTACTGTACACACACACACACACACACACACACACACACACACACACACACACACACAACATCTTCTCCAAAATAATAAGTCAGATCACATCGGAGTCACAGGACAGACTGTTGACAACAAACTTTCAGCAGCTTTACTTATGACGCAGCAGCTCTGTGAGAACCACATGAATGACACAAAAAATTAACTGCCCACACACTTTATCGCTTGCTTTCTCCTACACACATCCTAACACCTAAAACACTGAACGTTGGTAGTATAAGCAGCTGTCCTCCTGTACCATCAAACATCCTTTATTGCACCATAAAGTATTTGTCTCAGGTGTTTGTTTGTCAGGCCAGCACCTGATGAGCAGGATGTGAATGTCATCCGCCTGCTGCAGGTTGTAAAGTCACCAGTAAGGATGTACATGCATCTGCACTCACCGGGATGTAGAATGTGTTCATCTTGGGATCTTCGTTGGCAGTGAAGAGCATACCTGACAGTGACACACAGGATGCAGAAAAAACAATGTGAGGACGGATGCAGGGCAGATATTAATAGAGCCCATCTGTGGTGGAGGAACTGAATTTACTTCCAGTCATGTATATTTTAAGATCGCTGCTACACTCAAAATTTTTTAACTGGTATACAAAATAGTGAAAAGGGCTGACACAGATTTTACTTTGCATATCCTAAAGGCAGGGTTAGAAAACTGCTAAATTTTAGACAGTATAAGGAAGCAGGGAAACAAGAATTTGTGTCTTTAACTCACTGTTCTATAACAGCTTAAACAATTAACCTCATTCACAAAAACTTGAGAACAAAGCCTTACATTAAAAAAATCTGATTAAGTCAGGACTACATGATTATTTCTATGATGACTTGATTGTGAGAGTTCACCTTTAGTTTTGTTCCTTGTGAAAACTGATTGGCATGCAATGACAGACAAGATAGACCTGTACAGTCAAACAGTTTGTGAGCTCCACTGTAAAATGGCGCCACCCTGAGGTGAAAGACGGCTGCACAGATGCTAGAAGTTTGACCTACCACCCAATTTCATTTCTCCTGACCTCTATATTAGTGACTGTTTGTTGTAACACACTTTAAGGTTACTATTTATGTTAGTCTGTATAGTTTATTTCATGCTTCATTTGCACATGGTACATATTCATTATGTATTTAGTAAGGGTGACCCTTACTAAGAATTGATATGGTTTGGATTTTTTGAAGTGGAGCTGTATGGGGTACTTATCCATAATTAGTGTATTACACACAGTAGATGTCAGTCAGCACGGCTCCGTTTTACAGAAGCAGGCTGGAGTCCAACACTGAAGCTAAGCGATGTATTGCTGTGGGCAGGTCGGCAACAAAACATATTTTAGCCTCCTAGTTATTCTCTTTTACATCGTCCACCTCGTCATCATCATCATCATCATCAACCTGAATACTATTGGACCTGTTGAAAGTAAGCTTTCGGAGTTACAAAATGATACTGTGCGCCCTGTGTTTCTCTCCAGCTGCGGATGTGTCTTGCAGGTTACGCCAGATTTTCTTCACTCCTTCTTAGTCAAACAACTCAAAAGGCTTTGTCGGATGCAAAAAAAAACGCAGGAAATCAATCGTGTTCCTGGAAATTTAATGTATGTGAATGTGAGCTTGTATTCATTATTGACCGTGAAACAATTGCGGACCAAAAATACGAATTCATGTGTGCAGAAGCCTTTGGCCTGCTTGTTTTTTGTGGCTGTAAATGTGATGAACAAGTTCAACTTCAAAAAATATTTAGTATTCTGCGTGTAATAAATGTGTTTGATTATTAAACAGTAGCCTTATGTTGTTGTGATTAAGCCTAGTTATAATGATTTATTGGGAGAAACCAAGCAATTCTCAGCACCCATATTTAGCCCGGAAGGAATGATCATTAGTTCCATAACCATATTTTCCTGCCACTGTGTTTTTTTAAGTTATTTTTCTTTGATCTCCTCTTCTACTTCTGCTGTTGTGACACTTGTGTTTCACTGCATGGGACCAAAAAAGCTTATCTTCTGTTTATTCTCACCTGATTTAGGGTAGATGCAAACATCATTGACGTTGGCCTGAGGCTGTATGGAGGTGAAGGCCTTGCCCTGTGGCGAACAGATGGAGCAGATAAGAGAAAAATGGCATCAGAAAGAGTCTCGACAGATCTGGACAGTCCGGACCTGGTACTGGTGTTAGAATGCTTCCACACTGGGCCTTATAGTGGCTGTTGCTGAATCTTACAGTGTCTTTGTTCCACATTTTTATAATCTTAGAGTCGGCAGACACAACCAGGTCCAGTTGATCGTGGAAGTTTAGGGACTTGATCGGCAGGTTGTAGAAGTGGTCTTTAACCAGCAGCGGCTGGCTGGAGCGCAGGTCATAGAGCAGCACCTTCAAGACAAAGCAAAGGGTGGATGACACCACTGCAATTTGGAAATCTATTTGGAGTCTCTTTAAATAAAAAACTCAATTTCCCAGTTTTAATACTGCGTACATGTAAACTGATAATTTATCTCTTGTTATATGCCAGAAAATACATGCATGAACAAATGAGTATCTAGAGTATTTTTACATCAAAGTCCCCGTCTTATCTCTTTCTGTAAAACCAGGTAAAACCACTTCAAATGTGATGACTCATTGTGCACTCGGGGACGTTTGCAAAAGGTCATTCAATCAAATGAGACTCTGGGCTTCCAAATGCTTAAATAAAAGTAAAAAATTTGAGTGTGTTCAAGACCGTGGTAATATTCCCCTTAGCAACTGTTTTGTTGACATCAAAACCGACCGCTACATTAAACCAAAAGAAGTGTAATCACAAAGGCTGCTGCTGACCTTTTCGTCAAAACTGAGCTTGTTTGGAGAACAGTGTAACTTAGAGGAGGCCGGATGACATCAGCCACCTCTTTGTGACTCGACTAATCTCAAGAAGAGGCAGAATTTCACGCTATGTGGGCAGCTGATAGTTTATAAACAGACAGGAAGTGGAAACTGAAACAGTATAGAGTATTCTGACAGCCATGCCAACAGGACTGATGTCCAGCTGCTGCAGACGGCCATCATGAAAAAAAGCGTGTCACACTTGTTGGAATTATCAGCCTAAAACAAAGCGTAATGTTTTATGGCTCACCTGTCCTGTGCTGGTGCCCACTGCCATGGTGAGGGAGCCGTTAAACTTCAGCGCACTAACTGAGGGCAAACTTTGAACTCTGTCAACAGAAACAAACAAAAAAAACAACATAAGTGAGACACAAAGACAAAACTATAAAACAATGCTTAACACTGCTCACGGCTCCAGACAGGAGAAAACTGTGAATCCGATTAAAGCTTCTATTTCTTACGTGTGCCATAATGACGCACAGCTTGCAGCTAGGTTTCGTGCTGAGATACAGGCAGTGGAGAAAAGTGCCATGTGGCTACATATGCATCATCAGGCTGACATCGGCTGAAATCATTTGACCTCTCAGTGTGGCAGCTTGGTACTTACTCCATTCCTTCAGCAAGGCTGCTCAGGGCGCAGTCCAGCATGCCCACTCTGTTCCGTACACGAGGGTCCCAGCATTCGACCTTTCCCTGGTAACCAAACGGAAGAGAAGTCTAACAGCCAGACATATGCAGGGCAGCAGAAGATCTAAGGAAGCTTCCACTTTCTGACTTTGGAGAGATTTTTTAAACTAACTGGGACTTTTTACAACCAATTAAAAGCTGCAATAGGCAACTTCTTATGTCGGCTAATTCTTATGTAAGTTCGAAACACTTGAACTTTAACACCCTGAAATCATGTAACACACTTAGTTTTATCAGCCCACCTGGTGTGTGATGCCTATTGCCAAACAATATCAAATGTAAACAGAGGGGAAATATCAAACATTAAGGAATCTAAAAACGAATAAAGCCAGTTTCAGAACCACCTTAAACTTTTTTTCCACTAAAGTAAGTACATACCGATATGTGGGATTTTTAAGCGCACCAAACCTGCTAAAATAAACAATAGACTCCTTTTCCATTGTCAGCAGAAGAGTTTGCCTTTAACACGGCGATAAACAAATTAGTAAACTGTAGAAAGCAGCATGGAGGCCAGTGAAAATCTGTTACTTATTCGGCCTTGAACTTGATGCCGATTAAATTTGGAATGATGTTCAAGCGTTGCTTGGACGGAGACGGGCAGACTTTGTGGCTGAGATGACAAAGAGCTGCAGAAGTTACAGACAGTCACGCTGGAAGGACAGAAAATCTGCATAACAATCAGAGTGTCATCTGTCCCGGGAATGAATTCCGATTCTAGCATATTCTCTGGACTGGACCTTTTACATCCACTAACCAGATGTTTATGGGTGTTAGTGTTTTTTTGTCCAGTGAAAATGACACAGTATAACTGAGCTAACTATGTGACTGTGTGTGACTGTTCTGTTTTACTTTAAGCACATGTAGCACAAAGAGCCGTGATAAAGAATGCTCCAAAGATAAGTCCTCTGACTGATTTTCACCAACGACATTTCAAATTTTAAATAGTGATTTTTATCTCCATAGCCATATCTAGGAGTTAGTACAGTGTATGTTTTGGTATATTCCATAGACTACATACAAAGATGGACAACGTAATGCCACTTCCTCCCACAGTACAAAAATGAAACCAAAATATCCCAGATAAGAGTGCTGCCATTTTGTGCTGGTGATGTCATTTAGAGCCAGAGTCTGCGCAGTAGTGATCGCAAAGTGGAGCTGCAGTATCGAGTTCACACCCTTCAACCTATCTGACCCAACTGCGAGCAGCGCTACCCTCTTTTTGTTGCACCAAATAACTAACTAAAACTGAACCTATCAGAAAATTGAAGACATGATCAAACATCAGTGTAACAAGAACTACCTAAAAGGAGAGAAACCATCTTTGGGAAAATGTCACATGTACTTTAATCCTTAGCCAGTCGCCAAGGCATCAAGATGTTTTGGCTTCACTTTTAGGGAGCTGGCATGACGTGTATCTTTATACACAGTGATTACGATGAACTATTCACAGCCACACACACGCACACACATGGTCAGAGTTTCCCTTGTGTCTGCTAATATCTGTGCCTCATTTCACACACAGCCTGCTATGGCACTTACCTCAGAGGTTCCTGTGGCAAACAAATGATGAACGGGGTTGATGTCACACACATTGTTCTCCCTGAAAGATCAAGAAAAACAAGCATCATGAACATCAGCTGAGAGCAATGACGGCAAAGAGCTTACTTACTGTTAATAGATGAACAGTTAGGGTAAACACTTTGTTATACTTACACAGCATCAGTCTGAAGCGAGTTGAGGAAGCGCCCCTGTTCCAGGTTCAGTCTGAACACCTCGGAACTGGAAATGAAAACAAAAACGTAAACAGTGCCACCCAACCAGCTTATTCCTCCGACATGCACAGGATAAATCTACAAACAAGCAAGAATGTCAGAGTGCCTCAACACCTATCGTTCAATTATAGTCTCACCTTGTCCCCACAAAATAGAGGTCACAGGACGGATAGTGGTACGAAAAGTCCCTTCCAAACTTTGGAATGCGTGTCTTGTAGTAGTGTCCATGCTGCGAGTGGAACTCTACATAGCGGTCACAGTGCAAGAACACCAACTGTGCAGACAAACGGAAAAACAGGGAGAATATTCTAAATGAAGTGTAAATCAAAGATGCTGAAAAACATTACGGTTTGAGACCAGTGGAAATTCAACTGCGTTAGCATTTCACAAGTATTATGTATTTTAAAACCATAACCAGCTGTGCTACTCATTAGAGGTGGGAATCAGCAGAGGATCCACGATACTTGAGTCACGATACAATATGACTGGGATTTACTTTTTTCACTTTTTTGCAACAGCACAATGTATCTAGTGGCCTAAAAAAGCAATTGATTATATTATTCTAGAGGGCTACCTGAAGTTTTATTTGTCACATTAATAATTTATATAATATAAAATGGATACACTGTGTGCCGGTACGATATTGCCACACAAATATATCGCGATACTATGCTGTGTCGTTTTTTTTCCCCTCCCAACTAATTCTGAATTTATTATAGATTACAGGTTTTTCCAAATTACTCTTATGTGCTGTGATAATATGTGACTGTCACCTCTAAAGATAACTTTAACCACCTCGAAATCCTCTATATTATATCTAAAAGATATGGTGGGAAAGCTGGCAGTTTTGTGTTAAACCGTACTGGTGTGGTACATTATTGATATGGTTTTAAACTAGTACTGACTGCTTTCTCTGTGGAAGTTAATATGAGTGGTGCTGGGAGATTGTACAGACTGATTTATACCGCAATTCGAATGTTTGGAATCACCTGTAATATTGATGTTCTTCTTCTTTCCTTCAATAATGAGTATTTTAACAAGGGTAAAAGCAGTATAATTCAGACACCAAATTTATTTACATTGAATTGAATGACTAAAACTTCTATTTAATTAATGTCCTCGTAGTGTTGATGGGGAAAATACAGCTGGAACTAACTGTTTCTATTGTGACGTTTGAAGAAGAGCTTTGTTACAGCGACACCTGTTAATTCCAGCTTGTGATAGGCATTACTGTGCACTCAACACTGAAACAGGAACCTGTTCCAATTTCATCTGCACACATTTTGATGCTTTAAGTTTCCAGTTTCTTTTACCAGTGACTGGTGGTTTCTTCTACTCTTTTTGAACTGCTGCTCAGAGGGATCTTTGTCTCTCTCTGCCCTTTTCAGTTGTCAGTCTGGTTGAACCTTTGTACAGCGTTTTGTTCTCCACGAACATGACTTTTTTTTCAAGCCCTCCATACAAAATAGCATCTATTTGTAAAGAGGACTTTCTACAACCTAAAAGCATGAAAGACCTTCAAAAATATAGAGTGGTGCTTTCATCAATCTGACTGAACCCAATCATGCTTTTGTGGCAGGCGATTCCACAGTGTATATGCAATTAATCAATATGAGGATGTCTGCTGAAAAAGAACCTTTCTTCGATGGTTATAATGTGTGATTTTTTTTTATGAGCATTTAAGTCATTAAAAAAACATTACTCTAATCACAGAAATGTCTCCCTGTTTCTGATCATCTCAAACTGAGCTACAGTTGGTAACTTTATATGTAAAAAAAAAAAACTGTTGTCATATTTGCTGAAACTGTCATGATATCCTGACAGCAGTCCATGAGACAAAACGTCTGTGAAAAAAAATCATGTTCCTCTACCTCCTTCTAGGTCTCCTCATGGTATCTACAATAATCCACTGCACGCCTAAATGAAAACAACCAATCAGAGCTGAGGAATCACTAACAAAGTTGTCAGTCATGCTCCTGAACTGCAGGCAAACTATCACTCGCACTCACACTTCTATAAAAGTGACCAACTATAGCTTGAAGTAAAGCATGACAATGGTGCTTTTGGTTTGTTTGCATTTATAAACCAGCACAGTCATAAACCACGTGCATATATAACAGCACAGATCAAACATAAGCACTAACAATTCCAACAGCATCCGTAAATTGTTGCAGCAAGGGGGCCCCAAATGTCTTACCTTAGAGTAGTCATCAGACAGGATGTCGAAAGCCACAACTTTGAGAGAAAAACAGAAAAGAAATTCATCAGTTTAGAAATGCATAACATGGATGACATAGAACAAGTGAGTGCATCTACCAACTTACTATCTGAATCCAGACAGCGCTCAAACTTCAGGGACAACTGGTAGGTGTCATAGCAGCGGATCCTGGGTTTGTATGTGCCTGAAAATGGAAAACATACACATAAAAATCTAGTTACTATCTGAACATTCCTGGAGGCCTGTTCTGACAACTGATGTCACTCTCACTTTTAAGGAGTGTTTGCTGAAACACTGTCCACAGTTTGTCTTACCCGCTGCTAGGACGAACTGACCATCCCTGGACACTTTGATGGACGTGCACACTGTGGGCATCTCAAAGTCCTGGATGAGCTCAATCCTGCGCTGGATGTCTGGGAGGAAAAATAAGATAACTCAGAATTAGGGCATACATCTTAAAGACATTAACCAGTCTGTGAAGCTGAAATTGTGGAGGTCAACTCACCGACATCTTTCTTTTGTAACTGTCTCTTCTTCCGATCTGACAGCCACTGTATGAAAGAGGGAGAGTTGATTAGGTTTTGCCATTATTACAGCAATACTTTCAAATATTATGGCTATGTTTCACATTACTCGCTTCTGACCTCTATGTTGTGTATCTTAGGTCAATTAATATTAACAGTGCAACACTGGCTACAATGAGTGGTGCATATTGATGTATGGAGGTTAAACTGAGGAGTCTCAAGCAATGTTCTTTAATGCTAGGTTTGTTCCTTTAACTATATTAAACATTATGTTGAGGTGCTGTGTTGTTTAATAGAGATTAATACTGACATTTCCTAATGTACATAGTCAAGACTGCTGCTGTCAAGGCTAGCTGTGTTAGCTAGCTCCTGCTTCAAGGTAAGTAGTGACTTTCTAAATAAAGTTATGAGAGCATTAGCGTTAGCAGCGAGCTACGCTTCTTACCTCCGGAAGAGATTTCCCGTGACTTAAATTATAAATCTTCACATCGTTCACGCTGGATATCTGCATTGTGAAAAGTGAAGAATTGGTCACACATAACACTGTTACTACACACCGGTGAACTGCACCGACTCCACGTTGTTGCTCCGGAGCAAAAACAGGAAGTGACGGTGAGTTTCCCGAAATAGGTCCGAGTAGAAACCGTATTGAGTGAACACAGTTCCCCTCCTCGCCGGAGTTATCGTGAGGTTTAATTAATTAAAGAAACAATATCATTGATAAAATTGACAAAACTTTACAAGAGGTTAATATTTATTTTACATGCTTCGTTAAATAGCATAGCTTTTATCGGCACATAGATAGACAATAGGGACTGTTCTCTACATTTCAGAGGAGGGGTGGTGTGGTGTGAATTGTTTTATATTTCATTTAATTTTGTTTTATTTTGTCGTATTTGTATTTCATTTAATTTTATTTTGTTTTATTTGATTTTATTTTTTTGGTCTTCCTGGAAGCTACAAATATTTTTCCTTGGGTCTCCCTGAGTGCCTGGCAGAAAATGCATGACCCTTCCTCTAACATAAGTTAGTTATTATATTTTTAAATTTACCCTTTAATGTTTGAAATTCAGAAATTAAAAGTTGAACACGAGGTGAAAAAAGCCTCGGTGTTTCACTCTTATCTATGCTTTCGTCCTGCATGCTGATTAGTTTGTGCAAACAGTTCATTCTGGTGCTAAATTTAAAATGAGACATACACAGTAAAGTGATTTTGATTTTGAAGTGTCAATTTTTTTTTTTTTGATGGAAGCTGTTTTGCATATGATGTTTTTTAAGGACTGTTGAATATTTAAAAATCTTGTCACAATTTCTGTTTTTACAGTTTCTGGCCATGATAACTGATGTAATTTGAATTGGCGCTAAAAAAATAAATGGAAAAAAATACAGCCATTTAAAGTTATATGTCCCTTCCCTAAGCCAAAAGAAAATGTATATCCCCACCCCATGCTTAGAAAATTATTTGACATGCCTCCCCCTTTTTGCACCCTCCCCTCCCCCTCACAAGTAATGATTAGTCCCTTAGCTACACATGTCTCTGTCACCATTTTAAATTGAAGCGAATATCAATTGATACACCTATCAAATCACTGAGAATGATATTAAGACAGTTTTTCAGGTCCACATGCTGTTACCAGAAGATAACAGAAAGAAATATGGGTAAAGGCAACTTATATTATGCAATATGAACAGACATAAGGCAATAACATTACGTAAAATGTTGCTTTAGTCTATGTATATACATGTGAATTGTGAGCTCAGTGTTGTATTTAGGCTATAGGCATTTTTTTATTGTTCCCATGTTACATGTGAAAAAGTAGACCTATATGGAAACGATAAACAGCACCTTAATTTGCACCTATATAATATTTTGAAAAACATGCAGAGTGACAGCAAAGTTGCAAACTGAGTCAACCAGTTTCAGTGACGTATTCTGGTATAGCTACTCAAAGCACCTGGAGGTGATGTAACAGCTGCTGGTGATCCTAGAAGACAGTGGGCCGGCCGTGGCAGTCTCAGGTGGAGCTGCTGCTCAGACTTTCCAGCAGTCACAGTGGGACTGACACAGACGGTCATGAAGATAACCTGACGGTAGGAATCCTTGCTTTGAGAGGTTTTTTTCTTTTCATCTTATAGTTTCTTTTATTGGACTTGAAGTAGCCATGATCAAAGAAAATGTTAATATGATGGGATACTCAATGACAGAAAAAATATATATAAACAAAATAATTAAATGTAATTTTCAAAGTCAGCTTAGCATGAAAGCTTATTTAAGTTGGTTTATTTTTGAGTTCATCTCACTGTATGTGTGTTTTCTCTGGGTCACAGTCTGTTTGGTGCCAAACGCCTTGTATTTGTGGGGAGGATTTTGACTGGCGGTCTCTATGTGAAGCACTGGGAGTCATGGCAGACTTGTGGTTGATTTCTGTCCCTCTGGACAGCACCAGCTTAACCAGTGTAGCAAAACTCAAGCGCATCATTGCCAAAACCAACCTGGCCTCCTGCTGCAAGTTCTCCATTCCAGATCTCAAGGTGAGGCTGTGTATCATCTGTCCTAATGAGGGAGCCAAGTAGAGTAAACAGAGTAAATATACACATATGGAGCAGACAGGGAATGGTCTCTCTTCTTCACTTGTGAGAACAACATTGTTAGAAACCACGATGAAGACGAATTGTATGTGTACGTTGGTTCTGTGTTTACAGTAGAGTGTAGTTGAGGAGGATGATGGTGTTTGGTGTCCTTCTCTGGTGAAGGGATAAAGGCTCAGGTTGCTCTCTACAGTTTGAGGCAAAATTTCCATCTGACCCATTTCACTCAACGTGATCAATGTTCACCTTGGCTGCCAGGATTTGTATTTTACCAGCAGTTTTTTCCATTTCTAACAAGAGTTCAAACATGAGAAAGTGTGGTATTGAATATGGCACGTGGACATCTCCAAGCTGAATCTAAAAATCTAAAAAGTCTGCAAGTTATTATACATGCAGACCTGTTGCTTGTGTTTTATGGTTTGAGCTTCATACATCAGCTGCAGTGACACTGACTGTGCTGTCTATGCTGTGACCCCAGGTGGGAATACTGGACAGTCTGCTCAGCGTGTCAGATGATCTCTCCAAGCTCGACACGCTAACTGAAAGGTAATTAAAAAAAAATAAAAATCCAAGAACATTGAGCTAAACTTAATATGTTGCCCATGCTCTGTTGATGAACCTGTTTGTCTCAATGGTCATTGCATGTTTGTAGCTTAATGTGCAGCTTGGTCCTTACTCTGAGCTTGAGTGCCGTCTGCACCATGATTAATTGATGGTCAGGGGCAGCTGACGGTTAGTTTTCCCTCCTGATTTTAAATTCATTGTTGGTGTATCTGAGCTGACACAGTGTGGGTGGGGATGTTACTACGTATTTGCGATGTAAAAATATGGCCCAGGGAGATTAAACAAGACAGAGTTTGTCTGGTAATTTACTCGACACATTTTATTCAGTTTGATCGATTGTTTTCAGCTAGAGGGCTTTGATAAATAAAACCTGTCATTAATAGTTCATTGTGGAAAACGATTTCCAGAAAAGAAGCCAATTAATGGTTAAAACTGTAACCAAATATATAACATAAAAAATACACAAACAAAGTAGAGGCACCCCTTTAAAACAGTGGTGCCCCCAAGGGTGGCCAGGGGGGCCGTGATAGTCTTGATACAAATGTTGGCTGGATTTTATTGTGTTCAAGAGGCTGTGGCGTGCTCATTTTTTAAGATAGCACAAAGGTGGTAATATCTTGTGAAACTAGACTTCATAAGGCATCCATTGATACCAACCATGTCGGCATAACTTGAAAGTAAGTGGGCTGAATAACACTCCAAATTTCGGCTAAATTTTGGCGAGGGAACAGCTGGCATGGCCATTTTCAAAGGGGTCCCTTGAACCTTCACCTCAAGATATCTGAATAAAAATGGGTGCCCACAAGGCTTGTTCTCAGTAAATTTTTTGCTCCTTTTAATTAAATTAGGTCTTCATATTAAAGCTGTTTATTAATCCTTTTAAGTAAAAGGACAACCAGCCTGTTTGAAGGTCAATTAATTGCCAAACAGATGTACATACAGATACATAACTCATTAAAATAGGATTGTTATGGAACTCAAAATGTTAACTATATTGGTATTCGTTTATGCATATCAGATAATTAGAAATATCAACTGTAAAATAAGAGACCAAAGTATATCAGTAACTTAACTTTCCATACTGACAGTTTTCAACTACCCTACATACTTAAACTGCATAAGGGAATTCCTGAAATCTAGTTATGGCTTTCGGTTTTGATGCCACCCTAAGATTTACAGTGGCCCCAACCACTCCTTGAAGGACATTTCTGGGAATGACATGTTTCTTGTTACATGGCCAGTGTGATTAAAAAAACACATCAGTGTATGAGGGAGGTGATGGAGCCGTCCAGTGACAAAGTGCCGGAAAACGCCTTAGCCAATGGAGGTGAGTCATGTACAAACACACATGCTGATACATGCTGAGGGTGTTAATTACATTGTATAGAACCTCATTAAGTAAGTGCATAGAAGCCCCAGGCTACATGCATACAGCAAATGAGCCTAAGAGATACTTAAACCAAACTCCATACACATGTATACACACACAAACATCCACTCCCACAAACATGACACAGCCTAACTGATCCGTTTACCTTGCGTTAGCTTCCTGCATAGAGGCAGGGCAGATAAACAGCTTCCCAGCACAAACCGGGCTAACCAGTGTCTCTGAACACTTTCCCCCATCAGACCACGGCATGAATCAGACAGCCGTCGTATCACCCCTGAAAGCTTACCTCAAGTCTCTGAGGGGTATTTTATCTTCTGACAGTTTGCTCTTTGAGCTGGACTGCAGTGCTGTGTGACTCCTTATATATAAAGTGTGCATTTTAATAGTGTTTTTGCCCTTGTGTGACACTCTTATTCCACTGTGTGGTGGTGTGTGCTTAAAGGTGTGCAATTTTTTGGTTTCCAGTGAGGTTATTATGACTTCTTGTGTGTGTTTCTCAGTGGACCTGATGAGCTACATAACCAAGTTTCAGTGGGACAAAGCCAAGTATCCCACAGCTCTGCCTCTCTCCAGCCTGGCAGACATCATCAGCAAGGTACTAACTAATGGAAATGAGGATAATAATAATAAGTTATGTGTAAATATGGATAGTACGGACATACTCACCTGAAAGGGGCAGTTCAGTAATTTATTATTGCACTTTTGCAAGTTGGGAGAAATAGAAGAAACCATGAAAATCCCATTGGAACAGAAATTAGAGCATCTTAAGCTTTGGTAATGTCACATATTTCTGTGTGAAACAGGTTCGTTACCAGAGGGATTTAAATAAAGTCCCTCAGATGTGATTGGACCTCCCAGAGAGGTGGTGGCTGCGCAAAAGCTACATTATACAGAGCTGTAGAGAACTGTAGATACAAAACTTTAGGACTGTTCACCCCCAACCACATCTCCCTCAAATCACATTTGAGGTGCTAGCTATGATTTTTCCACATTCATATTTAATAGTTAGCATGTAACAAAAGAAACATTTTCTCACTCCCAACTTGTCAAATACAACAGCTTGGCCAGGGTCCCTATGTGCTGCGAATTATGATGCTCTATCGTCAGTTTTGGACATATCAGTTAACAGAGAACATACAGTTTCCGATCATTACGCGCATACAGTGTCTTTTCAAAATAAACTTCCATATTCACAGGAAATGGTGTTTCCTTTTGTTACATGCATACAATGTCTTTTCAAAATAAACTTCCATGTTCATTGGAAACGTATAGTTTTTGGTTGGAACGGTAACACAGTGTCTTTTCAAAATAAACGTCCATGTTCATTGGAAACTTATAGTTTTTGGTTGGAACGCTCATACAGTGTCTTTTCAGAATACAATTACTTTAGATTTAGGCAATCAAACTACTTGGTTAGCTTTAGGAAAAATCATGGTTTGGGAGAGGACGGTAACTTCTGGTTTCACACGGAACATGAATGTCCTATGTTTGTACTTTATACTACATCAGTTTCTCTTAGCATCTAATAAAGCTGCAGGTGGGTTTGTATTGGAGTTAGTTGAAAGCCCATTGCATCATTGCGACACTTACGGGAGCCTTATGCTTCAGTATTAAACACCGAGGGGTGTCACGAAGCATTGGTGTTTGATGACCTGGGAATGAGAACGGGTTTAACAAGGGAGGAACAGTAGACTAAACCATTTAGACCTTTAGTCCAAGAACACTAGTTCCTACACTTCTAATAATACATATATGTACATTCAATATATGAGTTCCCATCTCAGACTAGTTTTGAGGTTATTACATGTACTCCTGATGCTCACATGTGCTGTTGATACCTGCATTTGTGTCAGGAAGTTTCCCAGATGGATATGGAGTTAACGTCCCGAGCTGCGGCGTACAACAGTGTGAAAATGAGCTTGCAAAGCCTGGAGCACAAAGTAGAGTGAGTGATGCCAGTAGCATATCAAGTAGAAATACTCAAGATCATACATACACTATGAAATGTTGAACTGGAATGTGTGTCTTTTCAGTGGGACTCGCAGTCTGCAAACTCGCAATCTGAATGACATAGTGAGGAAGGAAGACCTGGTGGTCTCAGAGTACCTCACCACTCTGCTGGTCATAGTGAACAGGTTGGTGATGCACTAAAAGTTATATTACCTGCATTTTATGCGTTTGTGGTGTGTGTGTGTTGCTCTGTATGTGTAAAGGTGTTTCTGTATGTGTTTTGGTCACAGAGGGAGCTACTTGGAGTGGGAAAGGACCTATGAATCTTTGTCAGATTTTGTTGTTCCACGGTCCAGCAGGTGAGCCTTCTTCATGAACTCTTGGCTTTGAGACAAGCCATTTCACTCGATCTCAGTACAAGTGCACCGGCAAAGCTCAGAGTACCTGTTCTCAACATCCAAAGAGGTCAGGCTAAGTAACCAGAGGTGTTCTGTTACCTGCAGAAAGTAAGAGTCCGTGTAGTTTGGATCAATTGCAGGAAAGGAAATGTTTTGGGGTTCTTTTTTCCCAGCGGAAAATGACTTCAGTTGAAGTTTTTAATATTTGAATACCTTACAAGAAACAAGAAAAAATAAAGTGCTTTGTAGACTGACATCTAAAGTAGACCAAGAACAAGAAAGTGATGTCAAAGCAAAGTCTGTCATGGATGAATTTCTTTTTCAAACAGAAATAAATACACTTGAAAAACAACGGACTCTTCATCCACATCACATCACAGTTTAGAGTCTTTGTTACTGATGAATGGAAATACTTCTTAGTGTCAGTGAATATAACTATAACTAATGTGTAATGACTGTTATGGGTTTGATGCTGGTATGTTTGGGTAGAGTAGAGCAGCTGATTTCTGGTATTTTATATCAGTGTTCGTTGTGTTGCATTTGACCTTTTCTTTGCCAAAAACAGTACAGATTCACTATTTTGGGTCAGGTTGGAAAAGCCTATGACAAAACATTTAGGACACTAAGCCTTTTTATTGATGCCTCTAAACTAATAACAGTGAAATGTCACTCAGCCATCATTCATTCTATTACTTACGCCTGTGCTTTTCCTACTGTGACCTGTAACACACGTTTTTAACAATCACAATCAGACTGCTTCTGTTATGATATCATGGTGTTCTATGCACATGATGAATCACAAATACCAAAAATCTCTGACCAGTTATTATGAATTTTATATTAGTCACATGACCAGAGTGTGGATAAAAACACATTTAGAGTATGAGGGGGAATTTGAAGTCACTTTTACTGAATAATATTTGTCTTATATCCTTTAGTTTGAATCACCTGAGCTGGGCATTAAAAATGGGTTTCTTAGAAAAAAATGTTTTGTATATTTTAGGTATATTTTGTACTATATAAAGTCTCATACATTTTCATGCATAATTAACAGCAATACAACAGCCATGTTAACTTTGCTAATTGGAACTAAAGTACAGCTGAAGCTGGTGGGAACACTAGGTATTTATTCATAGACCAAGGTTAGAGACAAATTCAAGAAACGTCGAATGTTTAGCCAGCTAACATGGCAAGCAAACCATTTGAGCTTCACAGTGCAAGCTATGCAGTATTTCATTACGTCAGTATTACCCAACTTTCACTCCCATAGACTTTAATGTGTCTTTGTTGCCTGTCAGCTTGACCTGTTGCTCTGTGTTGACAGGTGTCGCTCTCTTTTCTGTCTTTTCTTGTTTTGTGTGACCATCAGGAAGCTGTTCGAGGATGGAGAGGGAGGCGTATTCTCAGTTACACTTTTCAAAAGAGCTGTGTGTGAATTCAAAGCCAAAGCCAAGGAGAGCAAGTAAGCAGGACGGATTGTCAGAAAACAGCCCGTCAAGTCAAAGCTGTGTTGTCTGTGTCACTTACCATAGTGTAGCCTATGATCCACACAGGTTCACCGTGCGCGATTACAGCTTTGATGTAGAGTCGAAGAAGCAGCAGGAGATGAAGCAGCAGAATGTTCGCAAGAAGGAACAATATGTGAGTCTGACATCATACTCTGTAGAGTTTCTTTTTTGGATTGTGTGATGTTGTAGTATATTATTAATGCACACGCTTCCTCCATAGGGAATCTTTGTGCGTTGGCTGAAGGTGAATTTCAGTGGGGTGTTTGTTGCCTGGATTCATCTGAAAGCATTAAGGGTGTTTGTGGAATCAGTCCTCAGGTCAGTGCTCCTAACACTAGTGAATAAAAAAATAACGTGCTAATTTTCCTGTGATCTTTACCTGTGAGTATGTCTCCTGCTAGGTATGGATTACCGGTGAACTATCAGGCTCTGGTGTTGCACACGGACAAGAAGCGTTCAAAGAAACTGAGAGGAGAACTCGCCTCGCTGTTCAAACACCTGGACCCCACTGCCACCACCAGCAAGACAGATGTAAGAAGCCAACTCCACTGTCACTGCCTCAGACATTTTTTTTATAAATATGTTACTGTTAAATTCACATTTCATCACAGAAGAAAAGGCATAAAGACACAAACACACCAATTCTTTAATGTAGATTTTCACTCTTGATGCCAGTATGCAGGGCTCGGCAGTAACGGTTGCCAGATTGTTGTTGGCAACCAATCTGAGAATCTGGCAACCAATTCTTGGCATTTGGTTGCCATCAGTGGCAAAAAAGGCAAAATATGCACAAGTGTTTTTTTTTAATGTTTGTTGTATGAGTGACTAAATATTACTATATCACTATTGTTATCATATTGCTGTTACAGTCAGAACTGGCACCAGGCATCACTGCATGTGCATTGGTGTGTTTACTCACATGCACGCAGGTGTCTGTTTTAGAGACAATGGTGAAGCAAATTAAGTTGTTTGACATTGAGATGAGAAGTTCAACAAACCTCTCAGCATCACAAACGAGTGTGCAAATTAATTCAGCTGACAAGTGAACCTAAACAAACAGATAAGATCAGATGCATAATAGAATCAGATAAAATGCAAACGACAAAGAATTTTCGCTGTAAAAAAAAAAAGCCTTTAAACACTCTTTTATGTCACATGTCATGATTAAGCTGTCATACACAGCACAGTATCTGATTACTCAAAATGTAAGGTGACTAAAATTGGCAACCATATTTTCACATTTGACAAAAAACCTTTTAAAAGTTTGTGTTGAGCCAACTCAATGTCCACTTACTAGCTTTTTTCCTATCTTTCAGCCACATTTTGCTTTTTCTATGAGCAACTAGAAATGACTCAAGTCGGTCATCCGAGTCAGTTGTGAAATATCAGTTACATGACGAGACCTGAACCGGTTCCAATTAAAATTGATAAAGGAGTTACAATTTAAATGCAGGAAATGTCTGTGGTTTTTCTACTCTGTCTTGGATAAATTCGACATCGACATAATGCATCTACCTAAAGGCACTGATGGAGAAAATCTACCTCGACAATACAAGAACTGCTCTTTATACTTTACCTGTATTGCCACTTTATACTTCTACTTATCTTCAAAACATCTGTCAGACAAATATTTGACTTGCTAAGCACTAAATTAACTCAACTAAAGTGGCCAGGCCAGTGTTACAGACCACTTTCAGCCTATTGCAGATAGGTCCCTGTTAGCTTACATATTGGCAGACATGAAAGTAGCAAAACTGCAGTGTAGAAATGCCAAAGATATATTTGAGGCCATTTATAAAAACTGTCTAGCAGAGAGCACAAGTCTTTTTTCAGCTGTCAAATATCCCCCTCAATATATATCTTGACTATAATTCTTCCATAACAATTGTTTTTCGAGCTAGGGTCTAGGTACCATGACCACCAAGGGTACCAAGGGTAATTTCGGCTTCAAAGGTGCCATACCGAAAATGTTTAGTGGAAACGGGGCTTTGTAGCACTATGTAGCAGCTTCTTTTATGAGTCAGTTCGTTAGACCTCAGGGGTAAGCACACTGTATTTTGCCCATTGACACCGAATGCAAACATTACTTTTGTTTGTTCACAAGACAACGCCATGGGGCAGCTTTAAATCAACATGTTTATATTATATGGCTACTTGGGAGCAGCACAATAAGCTGTAAAGACAACACAGCCATCACCTCATAAAGCTGCTATGCTGAATGTGTTGGCAACCAGTTGTGTATTTGTACATCCAGCAGGCACAGAGTGACATTAGCATTCATCTGAAAGCCTAAAGGGAATTACTGAAGGCTTCCTTACCAAGAAACAACACAAAAACAACTGACACTTCGCTAAGCCCCACCTCTTTGTGGTGGTTCGTCAAGCTGTCAGAGCTAGCATGGAGGCTGCACTGTCACTGACCTAAATATTGTTTTATTATATTTCCAATACCAGTATCGGAAATGCCTCCGATACTGCCTAAAATGCGGTATCGGGTATCGGCGAGTACAACCTATGACCAATCCGATACCACGTAATGCCTCACATCATTACGCATACGCATGCTACAGGCAAACGAAACGGAAATGGAACAGATTATAAAAAACAATCTAAAAAAAATCTACTGTAGCCTTTAAAATGTCTTTTTTACCAAATTGTGTGGCTACACTTTAACTTGTGTCTTGATCTGTGTCAACACTGGATGATAATGATTAAAAAAAAAGTTTTATGGCATTCATTCTACTATTATGTATGTATTTCTTAATATTTAACATACAGTTTTAGGAGTTGAGACATACAACAGTTCATATCCCATCCATTTTTTTTTTAAGGCGCTGGTATTGGATCAGTACTCAGTATCGGCAGACACCTAAGGTTCAGGGATCGGAATCGGTATCGGGAAGGAAAAAGTGGTATCTGTACATCTCTAGTTTGGCAGATATATCCAGGATGTCAAACTGGTTAAAAAGATAAAGATAGTTAGAAGCTAAAGCAGAACTATAGGCAACAGATCACAGTGTAAAAGTGAATCACCACATCAAGACAGAAGACAATGAATATAAAGGGAAACAATGCCAATATTCAGCCAGTGGTGTGTTATTGCAATGTGTGCAAATAAAAAGTGTTTGGCTTCTTCCTGTGCTGCCAGCCGCTGGAAGAGCAGGGAGCTCGAAAGAGAAACCCAACAATCTTCATCTGAGCACACTGCAACTATACACAACTGGTTGAATATCTACAAAGTCTGCTTCCCTTTACTGGTTCCTGTAGAGCAGGGTAGGTCTTTACTGAGTGTTAAAAGGTTAACAAAGGTAGGCTATACCCTCAGGGGCAGGTTACTGAGCTAGCTAACCCTACACTTTTTAGGGTTTGATTTTGGCCTTTCCAAATGGGAACTCAAGCCATGATGGTCTACCACTGTCTTGATTGGTTAGTTTGTATGTGTTATTGTGTCACTTTGGTGAATCCAAACTAAACGCCAAAGTCATATAATTCCACAGACAAACTAACCGATCGAGGCAGCAGTAGACCAGCAACTCTGGTGTTGTGGTAGGTAAAATTACTTTTTTGTTAAAGGAGTCTGGTGGCTTTGAAGAGAGTGTAGATGGCTTCAGTTTCCAGCAGGAAATGGCTGCCTGGTGACAAAGTAAAGCAGTGAAAATATTCTTAACTCAAACTGGCATTCATTTTTTTTTAGCTGGGACTTTTGTTACAGTGGCTGTAATGCATTTTGCTGCTGCCCCCATCACTTAGCTTCTGTGGCAGTACTTCTGTCTGCTTCTCCAAACTGGGGGCATGCTGACGAACATCTACTGTATGTAGCTAATACACTGACTGTGGATAAGTACCTCATACAACCCCACTGCAAAATGATCCCTTTAATTAAAGTCCAATCAATATTATTCATACAACGCCAAATCATAACAAAAAGTCATTTCAGGACACTTTCCATCTACAGCAGGTCTAGACTCAAATTCTCACCAAGAGCAAGCACTTTGTTTGTCCAGTTGGATTTAATTTGATTTGTCTGAGTGAAGGAGAGCACTGTCAACCATCTGCTGTCCAGCCTACTTGAAATGGCATCTGTCACATGCAAATTCATCAATGGCCTCGCCAGACCACAGTGAGGAAAGTGAAATTGTGGGCTGCAGGCACATTTACTGCACGCAAACAAGCCCATGATATCTATGATGCGTAATAAAAAGAACATTGAACCGGCACAGGCAAACACACTCCTGCAGTACAGTGATTGAGTTTAGCTGGTTCACAGTGTGTGACACATTGTTTCTTCTGTCTCCCTCTGCCAAGCAGGTCAGCTGTGAGATCCCAGGACTCTGTCAGCAGGAGTACTTCTCCTACATCTGCTTCCACGTCAACACCAGCGTGCTGGAGGCCAGCTAGTAGTCGACAAAGGGAGGACCCACACAGTGACCAAGCAATGACGGCCCTGTGGATCAGTCAGAGCCAGGAACATAAAGACCCTCAACTCTAAAATAAAACACATCTAGTGAAGACTACATTTATGAATATTTTAGTTTTCAGCATTCCTCATGAGCCAGAAATATCTGTCAAGCTTCCCTTGGACAGCAGTATAAACTATGTTGTCAGGTGAACAGTGGATGGATCGGGTCCTCTTCGCCGCAATGCAAGCTGCACGTGGACTACACTTTGGGATGTGCTGCACATGAAACCATGGAACCATTTACATATGTTTATTCAATATGTAAAAGATGTTTTCTCTTGCAAGAACGTGCACTGTTATTGTTAATGTCAGTGTACAGCTTTAAGCATTTCAAGTAAGCACGTCGTCCTAGAAACCTGTAAGCCAGTGTCTTTCTTCAGGCACAGTTGCACATAGCTCAGCACAACTGACCATTGAATTTGCTGTCCATTCCAGTGGACATAACTTTTCTAGGATGTCTAAATCTATGATCATCTGTCGTCTGACTTCAACCAAATGCACAGACTTGATTGACTGGATGTCTATCAGCTTATCACAGTGTTCCACATCATTTAAAGTGGACTGGGGTAAAGCCACGGCCCCTTTTTTAACAAGCATGGCTGACTGTGAGGCAAGGAGGAGGTGCAAGGCATGTTTCAGTGCATTAATCATATTGTTTAAGTACATTATTTGTGTTCAAACTGTCTTTAATGTAAACACAAGATGTTATATTACATATATATATGTCAAAATTGAAAATTGAAAAGGGGAAATACTGTTCTGATATGATTTTCTAATGACACAATCATCTTATAATGCACTGTGTTGGTTATGTACACAGAACATTATTCTCAGGAGGTTTTCAACACACTGTTTTCTGGAGATACTTCAGAATCTGAGGATATACTGAGTTCTGGTGACAGATACAATACGTATATGTAATGTGTTTTAAAGCATCACTTCAGTCATTGATATAAGTATACCATTCATGAAAATAAATAAATTCTTAAAAAAGTGACCATAAGACCATCATAAAATTTACTTTTTTTTTTCTTCTTTTTTTTGCCACTGATGTAATAATTCACATTATTTTCATTTGTGTTTGGAGCATAGCTGAGTTCTGAACAGGTCAGGCAAAAATTCACAAGTATTATCAGCTAAATATACCTAAAGTATCAAACTAAATGTGCTTCATCTGTAGAAATATGGCTGTCTGACATTATGGATTGCATTAATAAACTGTTAATGCTGCTGTGTGTAAGTAGCATTTTACTGTTGAAGCTGCTCAAGCAATACACAACACATAACAGGATAAACAAGGGTAAGTAGGGTATACACTTATACAGTAAAATCCTTGGCAGTGCCTTCAGGGTGCTGACCCCTGCATTAAAGAACAGGTGACTAGCGCTGGATGACCTAGGTCTCTTAAGCATAATTCTAAAACAATCATTGTATGCGACCTGTAGTCTCTGCGTACTTGTCTTAGGAGCAGTATACAGAGGGGTACAATATGTTTTGAAAAGTCTTATTTTAACATCGTGTGTGCACATGTGAAATTTCCTGGTCAACATGTTTGCTTGGGCATATAATACTCTGCACTGTCTGTAGATGTCATCATCACCATGCATGTTGTCAGTAATGTAGTGTCCCAAATATTTAGTCTTCTTTGAGACATTCAAGACACTTTTGAAAAGAAACCCAAACAAAAAAAAATGTGTTTGTTTTTTTTCCTAACCTTTCTGATAAAACTGTTAACCGTTGAGCTGTAGGTAGGAAAGAGGGAGCATGTGCAGAATATACCTCTCTGGTTCTGCTGCATTGCATCCATGATGATTCTGACAATGTTCTACGAGTGTGCAAAATCTGTGGAGCAATCTTTTATTCACTGTACATACTGTAAGGTAGTTTTCTCCAGTGGTTCCCAACCTGGGTGTCAGGCACCCTCCAAAGGGTCACAAGATAAGTCTGAGCGGTTGTGAGATGATAAATGATCATTTAATTATTATCTCATCTTTATTGTTCTTTTTGTGAAAAGTTGGAGAGTTTAACCTCTTTCACTGAAGCCAAGGAGGCAGGGGCTGGAGCCTATCCTCGCTGACACCAGGGAGGTGGGTACGCCCTGGACAGGCTGCCAGACTATCACAGGGCTGACACTTATAGAGACAGACAACTATTCATGTTCACATACACACCCACGGGCAATTTAGAGTCACCAATTAACCTGCATGTCTTTAGTGTGTGGGAAAACTCACATTGACAACTTGCAAACTCCACACAGAGCCACAAGGGGCTCGAACTCAGGCCTACCTGCTGTGAGGTGACAGTGCCCCCCGCTGCACCAGAGTAAGACAATGTAAAAGCTTAATTTGAAAAATAAATAGTAGCTTGAGTTGTTAGATACAGTATAAAGTAAAAAATGTGGTGGAGTAATAACACGAAAAGGAAATACTCAGAGAACCAGTGCGACAACATCATATTCAACTAGCACTTGAATGCACCTTCCACCACTGAATGCTATACAGTAAATGATCACCAGAGAGTGCACTATCTCTGCTCTGCGCAGCATCCACTGTCACAGGATTTGTCTCTATTTTAAATGATATTTGATCAGTTAATATGTTTGATGATTGGGTATTTCCTTTAATTAATAACACTGTAAAGCCAGTAATGAATGCCTCAATATACTGCAGAACATTCTAATTTTTAAATGGACAATTGGGCTGTAACCTCTGTGGGCAAGGAGTTAGAGTTTGTCTGTATTATAATGCTGATTAATGGTGCTCATTTAATTATTGACTGGATTGTCTTAACAACCAAACAAGCTGCATATTGCAATCCTCCAACCGTGAACACACACACACACACACACACACACACACACACACACAGAGAGAGAGAGAGAGAGAGGTGTGAAGTGTTAGGGAAAGCTGGCCGTTCAGGCTGTGCCATTCAGTGCATGGAACAGTCTGAGGAGGAAGCATTTACGCACCGAAATAATGGACATCAATTCTGGTTCTCTTTAACGTAACAGGATAGGTATTCATTCAGTAAAATGTGGACAGTACCGAAGCCAAAATATAGAACTGGTTCGTGCGACGAGGGGGAGGGGGACAGAGTGGTGCTTTTCGGGCTTTTCGGGGACGTTTTAAACCGCTACCCGGAGAGCAGACTGGCGGAGTTGTTGAACTGCCCAACTCAGGATTCAGAAGTTATCTCGTCTCTTTGCGATGACTTCGACCCGGGGAGAAAAGAGTTTTACTTTGACCGAGATCCCGATGCCTTCAAGTGCATCATCGATGTTTACTACTTTGATGAAATCCACATCAAACCCGGCATTTGCCCCATCTGTTTCATCAAGGAGATGGAGTTCTGGAAAATAGACCAAGATGTTTTAGATGAATGCTGTAAAAGTTACCTAAATGAGAAGGAGGAGGAGCTGACAGAGATTGCAAACAAAGTGAAAGTGATTCTGGAGGATCTGGATGCGGATCAGTGCATTACGCGCACGCAGCGGTGCCAGAGGTTCCTGTGGAGACTGATGGAGAAGCCGGGTTCCTCCCTACCGGCGCGCGTCATCGCCATCGCATCCTTCCTCTCTATTCTGGTCTCGGCGGTGGTGATGTGCGTGGGGACCATTCCGGAGCTCCAGGTGACGGACGCGGAGGGAAAACTGGTGGAGCACCCGACCCTGGAGGCGATCGAGACTGCCTGCATGTTATGGTTCACCGCGGAATACTTACTGCGTCTCGCCTCCTCTCCGAACAAACTGCACTTTGCGCTCTCCTTTATGAACATCATAGACTTCATGGCCATCATGCCTTTCTACGTGGTCCTGTCCCTCACCTACCTCGGCACCACATCCATGATGGAGCTGACTAATGTACAGCAGGCTGTCCAGGCGCTCCGCATCATGCGCATCGCGCGTATTTTCAAGCTGGCGCGCCACTCCTCTGGGCTGCAGACTCTGACCTACGCGCTCAAGAGGAGTCTCAAAGAGTTAGGGCTGCTCCTCATGTACATGGGCGTAGGAATATTTGTGTTCTCAGCGCTGGCCTACACCATGGAGCAAAGCCACCCAGAGACCCTTTTCAGGAGCATCCCGCAGTCTTTCTGGTGGGCCATCATCACCATGACCACGGTGGGCTACGGAGACATCTACCCCAAAACCACGCTCGGCAAGTGCAATGCAGCCGTGAGCTTTCTGTGCGGGGTGATAGCCATCGCCTTGCCCATCCACCCCATCATAAATAACTTTGTGGTGTTCTACAATAAGCAGAAGGTGTTGGAGACTGCGGCGAAGCACGAAGTGGAGCTGATGGAGCTGAAGTCTGGCAGGGAGACGCGCAGAAAAAGCAGGAATTAAGAGGAGACTGTGGGCGCGCCAGCAGTCTGAGAAAGACTTTTCCAAGAGCTTTAACTGCCGTCAGTCTGAAACTTTAGAGCGATTTCATTCCTGAAGTAAATGTGAAATTCAAAAAGTCACTTGTCCAAATCTAAAGCACCAAAACAAATTCAAAACGTCAGTTTGCAAAATCCAGTATGCCGAGACCATGGCATCACGAGACCCTGAGACTGTTTATGTTCCTGCAGACAGCCTGGGACAGCTCCATGCGGTGACACCTGTACATAGCGCCATAACAGTAATGTTGTCTTTGCACAGCTGTGTTGTTCCTGTTGCTGCTTTGACTCTGCCACGTGCCGCTTATTCCATTACGCAGTTATTTCGTCCGTTGCTGTTGTTATTGTGCAGATTGTTATTAGTGAATTAAAAGTTGTGCATGAAAAAAACTCTGTATACACTTGTGCAATGAGAATCATTAAAGCATCACAATACATATATTTTTCCCCTTTAGAGGACAATGCAAATCCGGTTGAAGTGCTTTGGTAGTTAATGTATAAGATATGGACTTAAAATGGACCCGTGTGGGTGGATTAATAGCTGCTATCGTTTTAAGAAATGCCTTTTTGGAAAATTAGACATGCTAAAGAAAACAAAGAGACTAAAACTGAGTCATAATTTGCAGCCTCCAGAAATCGGGTGTGTGATTAATCTCTTTAATCAGATTATTCTAAAATAGATTGCAGATAAATATTGTGTGTTAATATGTTGTGTTATTTTGTATCCCGTTTGTCTGGCTAATCTCACTGCCCACTGGTGAGATGAGAAGATTAATTCCCTTTTTAGAGCCGGTAAGGAAAGATGGTGGAAACTCCAAAAATGAAACAATCCAAGGCCATAAGAACACATGTATCATGAAAAAATGCATTTTAAAATCTTTTTTGAAAAGATCCTTAATTATGAGTGTTGGGGTCATTTGCAACTCAGTATAGACTGAGTACTTTTGGTTAATAAAAAAATAAAAAATCAATTGCCAAAATCCATCCTGACTGTATGCGTTCATGTGTAAGCAGTATTTTGCAACTGTAGCTGATCGAGCTGGAGATAATTTTAACCTGTATTAACAACAATAAACTGAAATTGGAAATAAAATGTGCTCACGTTAAAGCTGGGGTAGGCAGTTTTATTTTAGTGTCATTAACCAAAAATCCTCTAATAACCTTTCATCATATTGTCATTCAAGTGGTCCAGGAAAAACTAAACATTTGCACCTCCTCTTGGCTCTGTTCTCAGGCTTTAGAAAATGATACCCATAATGGAAAACTTTGGCCAGTCACAAGTCATTTGAGAGAGTTCCTCAAGATGTGCATGAACATCCCTACTCAAGTGTTGAAAATGCGATTTAATGGCGAATAATCCAGCAGAAGTACAAGCATTGGCATCAACTGCCTACACCACAAAGCATAGCGCAAAAAAGACAGATTTGTCAGAAAGAGAGTCTGTTGCTTCGGTTACACATGTTGGACCAACACTGCTGCTGGCCAGCAGCCCAACACATTCTCACTCCGATCTCGTCACATATTGACATTTGGTCATGGACTTTCCATGTCTAGATAGAACGTGCAAGGTACCCTGGTTGCGTTGGTTGGTGAAGTTCTGAGACGCTGTGTCTGATTACAAAATACACTTCTATTTTCACAGGAAATGTACAGTTTGCACACAGTCTCTTTCAAAATAAACGCACTACGTCGATGCAAAACGGCAAACCGACATTTTCTTTCCCTTTAACAACAAGCACATATGTTTGGGTTTAGGAAAAAAGAACACAGTTTGGCTTTTCAGTCTTGTGGGTAGCAAACACCAGCCTCCCTGGTGAAAGTCTATGGTTTTTGGACCCATCCACGACCTCTGCCACCTGCCCTTCTCGGACATCTGCCAGCTTAACTTTTTGTTGTTTTCCCACCGTGTTTCCCCCCAACTGCACCATTACACAGTAATAACAACCAGCCATGTATCACGCCGACATGAAAGGACAGCTTTTTTTCGTCAGTGTCTGACACTGGAAGTCACTGACTACATGCCGGACTTCGACGACTTTGGAGTGTGACCAGGGTGACCAGCCCACTGTGACACTGTGAATTCAAGCTGTCAATCAAAGGTCTGTGTCCTGAGCTGTTGCCCGCTCTTCTCTTTAACAGATGTCTCTGATTCTTGATAAACGGTGGTGTAAAAGTGGTGTAAAAAGTACAAAGATTTTTCAGATTTTACAGATTTTTCTCTGAAATGTAGCGAGAGAAGTATAAAGTGGCATAAAGTGCAAGCACCTAAAATTTTTACTTCAGTTCAGTGCTTGAGTAAATGTAGGTATTCTACCACCACAGTTAAACTGCATCTGTGAGGCAATAAGCCACAACTTTTGATAATTTATTTGTGTTTACAGAAGTGAGTCTGCCTGTGTTTTATCCTGCTCACTGGGCTGCCTCTCTGAGGTGCCACAGTCACAGCTTTATTATTTCTCCTGCAGCCATCTTGAAAAAACACCAGGGTGGTGACAGTAAATGCTTGGAAAAACTAGATTTTATTCCACTACGACAGCTATGTTGGAAGCAAGGCATGGGTCAGTGTTTGGGTGAATGTTACTGTTGATCCTATGAGACATCTGTGTGTATGTGTGTGTGTGTGTGTATACAGGTTTATCAGTGTGTCTGTGTCTTAATCTGTATGTTGCCCTGCAAGTTTCTGTGTTGTGCATTGCGTGTGACACAATGCAAGGCAGTGGTCTGTGAGAAACTGCTGTCCCCAGCGGGGAAACACTTCAAAGTAAGGCTATATACACCCACACACTGAACTCTCAAAAACACTCCCCTCCCTCTTTCCTCCGCCACCACCCCACCCACTGTTCTTCTCTGTCTCCATCTCACTCCTTCGTCCTGCCTCCACCTCCTCATGCTCCGTCTCAGATGATGAGCTGTCAGCTTCACTGGCTGAGAGAGCAGCGATCAGACGCAGCGATATGCAGAGCGTCAGTGCTGTCACTTTTTGAGGGCGTGTAGAGGTGCAAAACTTTGCACTTATTGCTTCAAATTTGAGCAGGACGTGTATTGCGCTGTGAAGGTAAAAATAGAAGGAATGACATGATTGTTCATCAACATTGAAATGATGACATGAAAGATTGATGTGAGGACGAAGGCAAATTGAGAGACATTAACTGACATTGACTTAATCCAAATATAGCACTTCATATGTTATGCATCAGCAAGCATTACAGATGACTCAGTCTCACTCCTACAGTGTGACACAGCCACACAGGTTAAAATTATATGTCGCTGACCACAGTGTGAGACAAACTGGTCTTCACTCAAAATGTGCAGCTATTGCATGAACATCAGCGTTACAAATGTTCCTTCTTCCTGTGGCTCTCCTATTATGTTTGATCCATTGCAACCTGTAAACAAAAGCATCAAAGACGTAAGATCCTCCCTGTCAATACCTGGCTTCCCCCTGCGTGCTTTGATGCTTCACAGGAGAGATCTCCCACGATCCTCAGAGTCCCAGAGTGCACGTATGTGTTGAGGAGGATTTAATGGTAAATAGATTTTGATTGAAGAATGGTTTATACTGATAATTAGTCATTTATAATGAGCTCCCACTGGTTGTAGTAATGCAAGCGTGTGCATAGGTAGGTTAGTGTTTAGGGAACTGAAGTTTCACACACTCTGTATGTCTTTGTTTTCTGCAGCATTTCTCGAGACATGAGCAGTGACTGATGCAGCAAACATAATGAGACACTTAGTTGCACCAACATATGATGATAAAAATCAATTTTCCAATTCAACAGCGTGCTTGGAGAAACATGTTTTATTCTGTTAAAATGACTAAAATTCAGTGTGTAAAATGTTCAAATGTAATTATGTAAAAATGGCTGTGACTGCTGTGGCGACGGCTTACAGAACATGTGAAAAGAAAATGACATATTGCAAAGACAATAGTAAAAATCACAAGACTGACATTAAATAAAAGGTGGAATTAATATTGTAGACCAGGTGATAATTACTGTATTACTTGTTTAACCCATACAAAACTATCCATTACACATTCCAATAAATCCATGAAAAATCAACTAAATTAAAATAAAGATTATTTTTGATATTTATATATAATATTGTGAAGGTCTTTGCAGGTTGTTGTATGACAAAAGGCCAAATTAGACTGTGACTTAATTCATTATATACAGATTTTATAAGTTTGATAGATGGATTGATAATAATTTCATTGATCTAAAATCAAACAGTTTGATCACACAAGTACAGTATAACATATGAGAGATAGGCCATGAAGAGCTACACATTATTTCCAGGGGGACATTGGTATTGATACTAACTGATCCACCAATTAAAGACTGTAGTGATGCATCTAAAATGAGATCAATAAAATATGCAGAAAAAAAATGCAGTAAAATCAACTCAATGCTCAGTGAACTCAGCATTTAAAGGGATGACATTTTCCAGTTTCATATAGCCTTCTTCTTATTACTGGGAAAACATGGGGAAAAAGGTAACAAGCAACTTGGTGAGAAATGTACCACAAATTGCAAGAAATAAAAAAAAAACTCTTGGAAAAATGAAAAAAGCTAGATAAAATATATATTAATTATTATTAATAATATTATAACATTTTAGAATTATGTTACAAAATGATTTTAATTTTTAAGTCTTTCCAGGTCATTTCCTTGTTTGTTTTGAACTTTTTTTCTTTTTTTTAATTACTGTTATATATTTAATTATTTTTTACTAATTTTGTCATTTAAATTTTTCTAATTTCTCACCATTTTTTGGCCATTTCCTCTTTCCTTGCTTATTGCTGTCATCCCATGATTTTAAAAGAAATCAAGTCAATTTGCTCAGGTTTCAAAGGGTTAAATATATTGCTGAGAAAATAAAATTTAAAATGACGTAACAGCAATAAAACACGCATTGTTTGTATATACACACATTAAATGGGTCATTCTCTCATCTGACATATACATATATATGTTGAGATTCACAGGACCAGAGATGATTTATCATTTGGTAAAATCATCACTGGACATTTAAAGGCTTTTTTCTCTGCATGTTCTTTGTCTTCTAACAAAGAGAGCTAGGTGACACCCATCTCCACAGGAGGTCTCGCCTCACATCTCAGTGAGACACAAGTCTCACAACTTGATTGGACAGGACTTTTACAGTGACATGTGACTCTATGATGTCACAGGCATGTAGAAGTTCTGCTCCTTCCAGGCCTTTTTCTTGCTCTTGCTCCAGCTGTTCAACAGCTCACACCTCTTTTCTGGCTGGGCCTGGAACAGCTCAGAGGCCCAGACCCTTGTTCCTTGCCCCAAACCATGAAAGGGAGGGCAATTGATCATAGACTCTCTTGCAAACACAAGGTTTGCAACTAGTGTTCCAGCAACAAAGCGATCCAAGTGAGTTAGCACCCAGCGTCCAACCATGCTAAACCCTGAGCAACCAGCTTCCTCTGCGTTTCACCTTTGGAACACAGGACACAACGAAGACTGCAGCCACCACCTTCCCAGCCTTCTTCTGCCGGCTAACAAAGCAGCACACTGCCAAGTGACTCTTTCTCCCATCCATTCAAGGATCTGTAATGTAACAACTGGGCAAAGCTTATCACAGCTTTACAGGCTAAGCAAGACTGTCCTAACCTGGCTCCAGGTGATTTTTGTGGCACCAGGTGAGTAGGGAGGTGTTTAGGATTGTTTTCTTTTCCCCAAGCTCAAAGGTTTCATCCAGGCGACAAGTCTGGATGTGGAAGCATCAACAGGGCCGTGACGATGGAGCGGTGAAAATGTATGTTGTCACAAAAATGACCCCTTAACGTTTGTTATGATTTCCCAAAACTTAGTTAACATTTCTCACCTGAGTGCTGAATGTATGGGCTCCAGCAGATTGACCCGACCGACCGGACACCATCATCGCAAGCACAGACACTACGCTGCGTTCACAGTGCTATGTGGAAATCAGACATATCAGCACTTAAAATGTGGCTGTTGAACTGCAAAATCTGGCATAATTTATTGCTCTTATACCGCAATTGGTGCTCAATACTGTCTAAAACAGATTTCTAAATGGAAGTTTGTCACTGGCATCGATTTTTACACTGCCAGTTACATGAATATGGTGTATATGTGTTGAGTCAGAATTTTTTTAGTTCCTATGTTCCCTGAAGGCACTGTCACTCATGATTCCACACCCCTCTCAGTTGATGCCACGCCCCCCACGCCACATCAGGGTTAAAGGTCTGAAACTCAAAAAACAGACTTGAAACTGTAAAGATAAAAGATAAAACATGCAACTGAAAAAAATAAGACCTCAAATGTTAAAATATATATGGAAGTGAAAAGTGAAAATAAAAAATAAAATTATATTTAACCTGAAAAAAAAAACAAACATATCATACACTTATTTTTATTTTGAATACACTGTTGTATTTTTCAAAATTCAAGATCAACACATGAATTTTCATTTTCAAATTTTATTTTTTCAAGTACAAAACTTTTGACCCTAATGTAGCGCCATAATTAAACAGATTAATTTAGTGCTTATACAAGACATAACTTACTTCCTATCATTTTATCACGTTATTAGATTGTTGCATGTCTCTCTTTGTAAGAGCCCTAAATATAAATTCTGCAATTTTATCTTAAGCACTTTAGATGCAAGAGGAGATATATTATATAATGTACCAAAAGCAATCAGTCAATCAGCAATGCAACACAAATGGTGGCTAACATTTGCATTAACATTAACTAGCTCAAGTTGCTTACCAGCAAATAAACTGGATAAAAGCTCACTAACAATGCTGCATTTTAAGGGACCATCACCAAGGTTTAATTACCCTGACAGCACAGAGAGCTCTGGAGGTCCATGACAGATCCCCTGGTTTGAGAGAGAAATTGCCGTGGGCTGAGCCTGTACATGATTTCTTTCATTCATTTGAACATGGCAGAAACATGTAAACTTCACATTCACCTCAAGATTGAATAAAATCTACATCAAATATATTTAAAGCGAAACATAAATGTATTATGCATTTTCTATTGCTGATTTTCTAAAATTCAGTTAAAAGTTGTGTTTCATTGGACAGAAATCCAACAGCTGCAGTCCACCACCTGTTGAATAAGATTGTGATGCACTTTGGGTACTGTAAGTGGATTTTATAAACTAGGCCAGTTAAATGGCACACTGCCCGAGGAAGACTTTAGCTCGTAACAACACTTCCTTCTGAGATGTTCTCTGCCTTTGATGAGTTCAGGTGAGAAGAGGCCTGGTTTGGGCCACATCTTCCTGAAGGCAGAATACTCCGACTTTGATGATGTCTTTGATGATGAGAGGGTGACTTACACACTGAATTGAAGTTTGAACTCCCCTCTTGGTTCTTTCTTTCAAACTTTTCTTTTTAATAAATCAGTGATGGTAAACAACTTGTCAGCAGGGGGGCAGGGTTTGTCTGTCAACCCTTCAGCCATGGCTTCTTTTCAATTTGCTGTGAGTCAGGCACCAAGATGCATTTCCTGTTACTTGATGGCAGCATTCAGCCATCATGTTGTAAGATACTGACACTCAGGGAAATAGCATTGTGGGGACAAGTGGTCTTTTCCTCTCAGACTTGAATGCTGCATTTAAGAACTGACTTCTTAAGACTTTTGGTACTTTTGGTGGCTTTATAAAAGGTTGCAGGTGACGGATCATAAGCAGCAGGCATCTAAGAGATAAAGCGAAACAAACAACAGCAACAGCAACAACACAAATATAGCAAATGCCTGACAATCATGCATAGTATACCTTTAAGGGAGTGAACAAAAAAATTCAACAAAAAGAATTTCCTTGTACACATTCAGTTAAACATAGAAATATGCTGTTGGAAACTCTGAACCCTGTGACTGCCTGGACATCGGAAAGACTTGGATGCAGATGTGAAATAATTTTGTAGAACCACTATCAGATTGTGTGTGTAGACATTTTCACTGAAAAATATGTGATGGTTGACTGTTGTCAATCAAATTGGGTACCTGCTGTGAAGACTGATGGGAGATGAGTCACATAGCACCTAAATGAACACACACCATACACTTGAGGAAGTTTTATAGTCCAGTAACTGAGTAAAGATGTCAATTAAATTGCATACACTATGCATAAGCCCCCATGTAAGTATCAAAATGGATAAACATGCACACTTTGATGCACTAAACATTTCTGTAATAGGAACTTTTAGCTTAGCTATGTGTCCCTCAAAAGACTCAGAAGTTGGTGAAGACCAAATAAAAGCTCAAAGACGAGTGAATATTGGACTAAGCTCTATCAGAGCACTCTTACATCCCAGATGTCAGACCTTCTCACCAGTACGTAAATATGACTGTCTGCAGTGTCTTCCATATTTAGTCAAATGAAACAAAGCCATGCAGCATGATGTAATTTGAACCTGTAACCCAATGCATCTCATGTATTTGCCACAAATGGCAGTGCAAAACATGTCAGTTAAACCCACTGAACCCAACACAGAATCAAACCATATTCTTTATTAGATGTCATGCATAACGGTATAGCAACATATCCCCCTTCACTTTTCTTTCTCTCTCTCTCTCTCTCTCTCTCTCTCTCTCTCTCTCTCTCTCAAAAAAAAGCACAACTAATTTCCCTCACCAGCAGTGGTCCTCTGTTGTCATGGCTCCAGTCTTTAAATAACAGTCTCGCTCTCATTATTCTGCCTCGACGAAGCCTTTTGCCTTTAGACTGGACTCCCACATCGAATGCACTCATTGCAAAAGATTTAATAGAGCAACACAGTGTTTCTTTTCAAATCTTATGCACGTCACAAGAATGAATCACTCCCGATATTTTGAGGGGATGCTGAGTTGGACATAGAGACAAGGAAAGGAGTTGTATTACTTGAAATCTGATCAAGACCGTTTGTAATAAGAGTCCATCCACTTGGCCTTATATCAGCTTTGCACTGGGGATCGATTACAACATGAAGTGCAATGTCTATTTCACACCTCAATTCAAATTCTCATCAGTAATTCTAACTACTTATTCATTGCAACACTTACATGGTTCATCAGTGACCACAGCTGTTTGGTGCTGACGTTTTTATTCCCGTCTTTGCATTTAACTGTGTATCTGCTACATTATATAAGCCCACATATGCGATACATAAATTTACTCGCTTTATCTACTCATTACAGTGATGGATTCATTCATTCAGGCATTAATGCTCTTCAATGCTTCATTCAGACATGACAGGACATTAAAAGCTACGTCCTTGCTCAATGTTTGGCACCTGGTGCAGAAGAAAAAGTGTTGAGCAACGCAGATAAGTATCAAAAGTGAGAAAATGATGGAGGAGTGTCCTCGATTGTCTCACAGGCTGCTTACTGATGGATTTTTAACTTATTTTGCCCTTGAAGCTTTAAATAATGACCACTGTGAGCATGGCAGTGACAGACATAGTTTCTCCAATCATTCATTTACTGTTATTAGATAGCAAGTTCTGCAGCTTATTTTAAGTCAAGCTGCACACTCTCATTAAATGTCTATTTGCATTTTGAAGCATTTTGCCAGATATTCAAGATTAATTATGAAAGAAAAATTCTAACTGAAAGTAAATTTAAATTTAAAAAAGAGAGTCTGTTATTGTTACAATACTGTGGGTGTGGAAAGACTTTTTTTTGCCTCTTTTGCCTCATTTCAAATAACCAAAATTTATGTTCATATTTATTGTTTCCCAGCAAACATTGCTTGGGAGGTGACATCATGCCAATGGCCAAAAATGGTTCTGGTTGGGCGCCACAAGTTACAACATAGTTATGAGGCAGCAAGCCAGATGGTGGTATTATTTCCACGTCCAGTAATGGTACAGTTCGGCCCTCTTTTACAAACCACAAAAAATATTGATCATCTTATTGCTATGAAAAAAGCAAATGCATGTGTATTTGTTTCTCACTATTTCATGTTGAAAACTCTGTGTGTGTGTGTGTGTGTGTGTGTGTGTGTGTGTGTGTGTCTGTCTGTCTGTCTGTCTGTCTGTCTGTTCCATGTTTTTCTCCTCACTGACTTGGTCAATCCATGTGAAATTTGGTACAGTGGTAGAGGGTCATGGGAGGATGCGAATGAAGCAATATTACATCAATTGGCCAAAGGGGGGCGCTATAGCAACTGATTGAAATTGCAAACTTTGATTGGGCATATCTTATGCCCAATATTTCATAGAGACATGAAACTTTGCACAGAGATGCCTCTCCTCATGAACAAATTTGCCTCAAGAACCCATAACTTTTGGTTATATAGATTTTCCGCCATTTTGAATGTTTTGAAAAACACTTAAAATCAATCTCTTCCTCGGAAGTTTGACCGATCTGCATGAAACTCGGTGAACATAATCTAGGGACCAATATCTAAAGTTCCCTCTTGGCAAAAGTTGGAAAATTTACTAAAACTGAGCTTCTATAAGGCAATGAATATTGCGGAGGGCGTGGCTCATCACATAAAGGTGTATAACATCTCAAGGGTTTCACCGATCACCACGCAACTTTGTAGGCATATGACCACACATAATCTGAGGGGACCCCTCCATTACTGACCCCATCAAACAAAATGGGGGCGCTAGAGAGCTCATTTCTTATCTAGGCCTAACCGCTATATTGATTTTTACTAAACTTGGTAGATATGTAGAACAGGACGCCTCAAGGTGACTGGAGAAATTTAACTCTAATTGGCAACTGGGTGGCGCTATAACAACAGAAAAATGCTTAAAAATGGCTAAAATGGTACTACTGTACAGTACTTTCAATAAAGCAATCTGCTATCAAATTCACAAAAGCTCTGTCTGAATACATTGCTCTTCTTAATGGGTTCATTTGACTATTTAATCTGCAATTTCCTATGACCTGTATCCCAAACACACAGCATGTGAAACTGTACGTGGGCAACTGTGCACTCAATGGGTATGGACTAGTTGTTTTTTAATACAACATTTTATTGACAACTTATTTGGCTATGGAATTGTTGTGATCAGACAGCCACACTGTGCCATTCACTCCACGTACAAAGATTATGTACCCAGTTTTTATGGCCCACAGCCGTAGCCAGAGGCATTATGTTTTAGGCTTTTCCATACATACTCCCATCTGTCCATCCCATTCTCTTGAATGTGATACTTCAAGAGTGCCCAAAAGGGAAATTCTTCATATTAGTCACGGTCAAGGTCCACTTGGACTCAAAGATAAACTGATTAGACTTTGGGGGTCAAAGGTCAAAGATGAAGGTCAAAGATGAGGGTAATTGTGATTTTGTGTCTGTCTCATTCTCATTAACATGATATCTCAAGCAGGCCTTAAGGGAATTTCCTCAAATTTGGCAAAAATGTCCACTCGGACTCAATGAACTGCTCACAATTTATTGGTTGAAGGTCAAGGTCACTGTGACCTCACAAAACATTTTTTTGGTCATAGCACAAGAATTCATACACTAACTGTGACAAAAAAAAAGTCTAATGGAATAAAATAATAAAGTGCAGACATTTTATATTCAAAAGGTCTAAGGTTAACTTCGCTCTGACATCATAATGTTCTGCATAAGGGTCAAAGACGTGGCATGTCAATTCTGGTGTCCGAGGCATGTTTATAATGTTAAAAATATATAGAAAATTTAAAACACTACATTTTGTTACTCAACTCTGGTCACTTTACTTACTCATATGAGTATTTACTATAAGAAATGAAAATTTAAGGAGCTATTTAGCTCAAAAGTACAAAACTGTCCTTCCTGGATAACGTCCGGGCTAAAAATCTAAGCACAAAAATATGCTAAAAATGTCAAAAATCTTAATAAAAGCATAAATGATGTACTGGGGCATAATTGTGTTGATGTTTGTCATGACACCTACAAATATAGTAACAATACTAAGGTCATTTACATTTTTATTAAAGAAATACTTTTGTCCCCATTTTTGGATTCTCAAATGTCCTTCCTGGGTAACAGACATAAAGTGGCTATACATAACCATATTTGGATTTGGATAGTCATGTGACAGGGTGTTGCATCAGCCAACAGATTCTGAAGGACCCCCAAAATATACCACAAGATCACTAAGTCTCTTAAAATGTTGATAATTTGACCTTTTTGCTCAGTGGTACATGATGTACCACCATGATGTGTCTTTCCGGATAACGCTAAAAAAACATTTATAATTTTTTTACATTTTAAAATGACCTATTTCATGTGAAATATGACATTAATGTGTTAAAGATTAAGCTAATATTTTACACAGTAGACCCAGTTAGTGCCTGATAATAAAGGAAAAATAGTTATTTTGTCCTTCCTGGATAACAATATGTCCTTCCTGGATAACAAAGATATTCTGGGAGAAATCACATGATTCACTGAAAAATGTTAATTGCATTCTTACAACAAATTCCTGTTGTTGAGTGGTATACAGAACACTCTAATAAAGACAGAAAGTAACTTAATAGGCATTTTTAGCCAATTTGATTTTTTTTCATTTTTTAAATCCTTATTCGTCTTTGACCCATAACACTTTATAGGACATTATTCAGCGACAGGAACAGAAGGGGAGACATTTGGTCAAACACGAAATTGGCGACACTAATCTTGAGTTCCCACTTTGCACTGATTGTACAGATCTTCTGTACTGCCGGGTTGTGGATATGTGTGGAGCCTCCATGTTTTAGAATATGTAGTTGCACTGTAGAAACATCCATATTTGTGGCATTGTATAGTGTCATGGATACATTATGAGTCTGGACAGACTTAGATGTAAATTATAACTGCAATGTGACTGGTTAACAGAGGCATACAACCATGAGGCGTCAATGGTGGTTTAATGAAAAACACATTTATGCCATTTAGGTCTATTTAAATGTAAACTGTATTCTTGTCTCATCGTTTAAAGCATGTGGAGTTTGTAAGAGCCCAAAGTTTTTATCCAAGCTACCTGTCTGTGATCACACATTAGAGAAGTTTGCCTTCAGAGCTTTTGGCCAGAAAGCCGGGTGATGTAGTAGAAAGAGTGTTAAAGTCCACGTAGGGAGGAAGTTGTGATACATGAATGAATTAGCTTATTATTTGTTCGTGTTACCATCATATGTCAACATTGCTAGGACATCCAGGAAGGAAGTCAGGATGTCCAGCTTGTGGCCAGGTCACATCCAGGATGTCAGCACATCTTTCATTTTGGAACAATTTTTGAACCATAGTGGGATGTCTTAATTGGATGTTCAAACAAAAGTCAGTCAATGCCTCAGTGGTTGCTTGAAAACACACTGGGTCTCATTCATGAAAAGTGAGTAAATCTGTGTGTAGATTTGCACATATAAGCCTATTCTACTAAAAATCTACTCCAGATTCAGGAAAGCCTCGGGAAACTCCGATTTGATAAACACGTGTGTATGATCATGAATGCCAATCCATCGTTAAGTGACAGCGCGCTCCCAGTAATCAGCAATTAGCATAAATCCCCAACCATGAATAGCCAATGACCACCATATAAGGAGGAGGTGAAGGTGCATCCAGTCCACCTGTCAGTCATGGCGCAAAGAAAGAAAGACAGAGAGAGAGAAAAGAATTTTTCCGAAGCGTAGATTGAAATAATTTTGGGTGAAGTGGACTTAAGAAAAAACATTTTATTTTCTTCAGTTAGTAGTGGTGTGGCAGGGACAGGCAGAGCAAAGGCCTGGAGGGAGGTAACAGATGCTGTTAATGTTGTCTCTGTAGTACAAAGAACCATGTCAGAGGTGAAGCGTAAATGGTTTGATATGAAACTGGAGGCAAAGAAACGCATAAATACACACACAAAAAATACAGCGGTCACCAAACAAACAGAAGATTAATTTGTGGGGTTTTGAATGAAGTGGGAACGGGAAACCAGAGATGTTTTGTGCGTAATGGATAAACTCTAAATCACTGATGGCTGTCGGAATGTAGAGCTATTTAACATTTATTTTAACAAATGATACGGATAACATATAGCCTACAGCAGTTTGTATGCATCATCTTCAAATTATTTGAATCTTAATAGCCTAAAGCTCTGTTTTATACATTGTAAATTAAACATTTTTCAAATCAGATTTATTCATTCAAATGATCAAAAAGCTACAAAAAAACAAACGTGTTGTCTCAAATAATTCTTTAAACTGGCGCATGCTCCTTCATGGCTCCACCACCTGCTGCTCCTGCTGAACCCAGGCACCGAGGCGGAAGAGGCTGTGGTCTGGCTGTCCTTATGGATATTTTTATTATCATCGTTCAACATGTAGAAACAATGTGTAATCTATTGAGTTGATTTACATAGATAATTCACAATCATGAACCTAATCTGGATCTTAAACCTGCTAATTGCCAACTAATTTAACTAAATGTGTTATATTTTTAATATTTTGTCATGTTTAGATTACGTGTTTCAAAGGCATCTGTGTATTGTGTACATAACAGCGCGCAATACGAGTTAAAATTGTAATTTCCAATTGTGACAAGCAATATTTATGTGCTTTACCAAATTTACACAAGCACTACGAGTGGTCAGGAGCAAGAGTAGATTTTGTTAGTAGCTACGAAAAGCTACTAAAGAGCTACTAAAGAGCTACTAAAATATTGATGAATGCGGACATGAACGTAAATTTCGCGTCTGCAAGCAGTTTACACACAAATTTCTTCTGCTCACGTTTCATGAATGAGACCCACTGTGTGTATCTTTGGGGTAAGACAGAGGAGTTGAGGGACTTTTCTTCATAATTCCAAATTTTTGAAAAATTTGAGACAGTTTACATCTTTGTTTGCTAGCTTGACGTCTTCTTCTTCCCTGCATTTTTCTGGCACATTGCTAGATTTCTTGACACACCCACCTGTAGATCAGTAGAATAGTGTGAAGACAGACAGGAATGTTGTGCGTGTGCAGAAGATACAAAAAAAAAAAAGCCCACTCACCAAAGGACTGCTCAGTAGCACTACTAGTGGCCAAAAAACTCCTCAGGATACCTTTAAGTTAAAGCAGTCAAATGTATTAAACAAACAAACCAAAAAAAAAAAAATAGCTGAGCCAAATTTTACCAGGTATTTCAAAAGTCAAGACATTTTTGCAGGGTGTATAAGATCTAATGTTCAAGCTCCTAGGATTTATTTGTGTCAGTCAAACTTAGCAAGTTACATATCTGGTGGCAAAAACAGCTATCACACTGGTGCCACCAGGGATGACAGCTAGATGCGATTCGGAGGCAACAGAGGGAGACTCACTCCTGATGGATTACTTGAGATGTGACTCAAGCCGTTGATGTATTTCTGGCAGTGTCTTTTGGGAAAACACAGATAGCACAAGCATGTTATTTTTGTTATTTATTTTAGTTTTTGCAGCATAAAATGCTCATAAAGCACATTGTCACAGAAATATCTCACTAAATGTATGGAAACTGTTGCAGTGGACTTCTTTACTGTGAGATCTCTCTTTCTCTGACTTTGAAATTGATTCCCACGGCTCTGCCTTGTTCAGTCACCCCTCTCAAGCTTTCTCAGTGTTTATTGACAAGCACAGCACTGCATCAGGGTGAACTTTATTTCAAGAAATTTCAGTTCTGTTCAAATTCAGTTTAGGTCTTAACCCAGCTGGGAGGTGGGAGACAGCAATGCTTCATGAACTGAGTGAGAAACAGTTCAGTGTCATTACTTAAGATTCAACAGTCCTTCTGACGGCTAAATTATTGATTTTAAGATTTAATCTGTAAAAGCAGCAGGATGGTGACCTTTCAGATGATCGGGGGGTTTTTTTCTTTTCAGTCTGCTGGTCTATTCTATGCGGAGTGAGCACTCAGTCTTGCCTGCCCGCTCAATTATTGTTTTGCACTCCTTCTCCACTCCCACTCGCTCACAGCTGGTCACTCTGTCTAGGTTTTAGGGCAGCTAGTCTCTTTCATAGAATATGTTTTCAAGTGCCGACGCTGGAGACTATATGTCTCACTGTTTTAGTTTTTCAGAGCACTTCTTGGTCAATAATGCATGTTCTCCCCGCAAAGGCCAGTGCTGGCAGGGGGTGAAGAGTGCATGTGTAAGCTTTAATTTTACTTTAAACTTTAGGCTTTAGGATTTCAGTGGCAGTACTCTGACTAGACCATGAATGTGCCTGATTTACTAATGGATTGATGGCCGTTGTACTTTGCTTTTTTTTCCTGGAGGGTAAAACAAAACAAAAAACTCGGATGCATTTAAATGCAGCGATACAAGGTTTGAGAAATCGATGACTATATTTGAAATATTTCAATAGATCAGAATCAAATTAGTGGTGTGGCTTGATAAAACACTTCCTCATGCCTACTGTTAATATGACTGAGAAAATGAAAACTGGGCTGTTTTAACAAGCTAAATAGGTAAATATGATGAGTGAAGCTGTTGAAAATATCCATTCCACTCTCAGTGAAAAACTGCCATGATGGTGGACTGTGCAAGAAACCTGTTGCAAACCATATCTATGTTTATTGTAAGACATTGCGCTCTAGTGGCCACGATAATTATTACAGGAGCAGACGCGTAAGTAAGGTGATGTAGCATAGAAAGTGACAAAGTAAGTGTAATGTTGTACAAAGATCTAAGAAGTCCTAATAATGTGCTGCTGGGATGACGTTCTTTCGTACGCTGACAAGGAAGTTATCGTCGCCCTGGTTCCTTCGTCAAAAAGCCAAGGGGATTTTCCCATTGGATTTTGGAGCATTGCAGAAATAAGCTCTGTGGCAAACAAAAGATTGTGATGCTTAAAGATGCCTTTACAAATGAGCACTACATTTATGATTTTTCTATATCTACACCACGCTTGCATGACTTCAATGTTGCCACAACGGCAAGTAAACTGTGATGACGTCCTTTTATTTTTTTTAGCCACTTGTCAGCAACTGCCTTTTAAGACACACAAAATTCAACATTTACGAGTTATTTACTGATTTTTTTGCCATAGAACAAAATGTGAAAGTCTCTTAGGCTTGTGTTACCACATACCTTATTTCAGGGATCTAAGCAAAAACCAGATAAAAAATGTATTGACTATACAAGGGAGCAGGAGCAATGGATAGGTCAAACATGCACAGGACTTCCACCCTGGAGAGGGGTGTTTGTGCCCAATTACAAAGTAGCATAGAATGCTAGTTTGCGTAGCATACTATGTTTGTGACATATGTGACATGTTGATGTGACATGACTTGCATCACATTACGTTTGCAACAAGCGCAGGCTACTTTTAGGGCCAAACCATGTCCTTTTTTCCTAAACCTACCACCTAATCTGTTGTTTAAACCTAACCACAAAGTTTATTAGCATAACGGCAACTCTTAAATTATGTTTGGGACATATTTAGTGATACTTTTCAGCACCACAGGCAACGTGAGGCCTCTCAATGCTCAGCTTTCATCGTTGTTCATGTTAGCACTTTGATGTCGGTTTGGTTTGTCAAGGCCTTCAGGATGAATTATAATAACTTTGGTGATCCCCAAATGTTTTCTATAGTGGCCCCCATGGGTCAAAGTTTTCAGTCATCCAGTAAAGTATCTTAACATTTAACATATGGATTGGTACAAACATTATGGACAGACATTAATGGCACCTCAGATAACGTATGTTATTGACTTACAGTAGGTCGGTTGGTCCCCACTTCAGTCCAGACTGACTACCATGATGCCTCCTCCTCAGTAACCAGTTGCAACTTAATAAATTATGTCCCTTCCTGTTTGTTTGCATAACTTGACTGTTGCTTTGACTGATAATCCTCAGACAGATGTATGCTACAGCAGTTTAGACACTGGGGCGCTATCATCACTTCTTGCATTTCATTTAACATAGTTCAACAAATCAAATAAGACTGTTTATTATCCCGTAAGAAATAAGTGTCCCCTCAGCCATAACAAACAAGTAACTTTGTGATTCTTGAGAAAACCCAACTGAGAATAATGTGTTCGTAGTTCAACTGTTCTGGGCTGTGCGCCTTCCTAAATATCGTTGAGGACATGAGGGAAAATCAATCACATGGTTGAGCTAGCTTCTTATTCACATCCATTTTTTTTGCAAATTGCTCTTTAAAATGTCACCGTCTGCAGAGCTGCTGCGAGCATGCAAAATCTTTCCTTGAGGGAAGGATGAGAGTATTTTAGTCCATGATGTACTTTTGGCTGTATGTACATAGCTGTATTTCCAGCTCCCTGGATGCCTGGGGACAAACAGCTAAAAGTAAAACTGATTGGGAAGGAAGCTTGTTCTTTCTCGAAGGCAGATGAAGGGTTTTGAGGAGGTTTGGGCTGAGACACCAGCTATATATAATATTTCACATTAAACATTCTTATACCAACAGCACAGTGCAGATCCTAAAACAGGAGGAAAGAAAGATTGGATGCAAAGGTGAAAGTTAACCAGCAGCAACAACGTCTCGACGGCTAGTATTGATTTCAACTCACGAGTCTGTGTGTGTGTGTGTGTGTGTGTGTGTGTGTGTGTGTGTGTGTGCGCGCTGGATTAATGTGGTCTCTGGTGTCACCTATTGTAGAAGAAACTACCACAGAAACTGTTTTGGGTATTTTACCAGGTGTTTATATGTCTGTGTGTCTGTCTGTGGACGGATTTTGTCAATGCAATAATGTTGCACTCGTGCAAGGTGCAGTCATGAAACTGTACAAGTGTGTCAAAATGAGGGCTGAATTCCAATATGCTTTATACTTCATACTCCTGGCCAACTTTAGTTTATAGTGATTCTATCACCAAAGATGTTTTTTTTTTCATTCGTTACTTTCTTTTATTATTACAGATTTTCATGTTTTGTTTTGTTTTTTAATTAAAAATCATCTTGCAATGGGATCACTCCAGCTGTGACACAGCAATCAGTGACTTAAAGCAAATGTCGGACAAAATCTGACAAATTCGAGGCTTCAAAATGGGAGTCACCAAACCAATGGACAATGTCACAGTAACTACCTCCATTACACACCAATATCTGAGGACGCGCTTCTTGTTGAGTCATTAAATTTATCATCTTGCTTAACACCTGTTCAGTGTTTTGAACGCGGTCCTCCACCTTTATGATTTGTGTCTCTGCCTCCGCAGTTTTTTGATAAAGATTGGTGAGCTCAGATATCACTTCATTTAATTGTTTTGTCCTGTATTTCCTGCAAAATTCTTGTTAACCTTGTCGTCTCACTAGCGTTAGCTTCGCCATCTCGTATACCTGTGGGTGATGATGTCACTGGAAGCCAGTTGCAGCTCTTCTATGGTAGGAGTTAATCCCAGTGTCAGTGTCACTGGTGAGGATGCCGCTAGACTTGCTGTAACAGGTCGCAGAGGGAAAACTCTGGAAACTGATGACTGTAGTGTAAATTTTCTAACAAGCTTCCATTGCACTGCAGCATTTAAATGAACCCAAACTCTCGGCAAAAAAATGTATTCAGAGCTGAAGGAACAACGAACAAATATTTCCATAATTGCATTCTAAGCAGTTGTTTAAACTCTATTAAATTGTGGTTTGAAGAGGGATTGTGGCAGGCAAATGTCAAATGAAGGTTTCCTCAACAGCCTTTAGCACTGATGAACTGCTGAGGCTCAGCTATTTGAAATTCTTGTCTTTCACAGAATTTTCATTCCCGTCACAGTTTGGTTTTTACTCATAATTTATTAATATCTTCATAATTCTGCAACAAACACATTGCTCCCGCAAACGAGGCAATCATGTGCTGAAAATCTCACCATTATAATTAAATTCCTGAAAAGATTTTTATCTGAAGGGAGAAGAAACTGCAGGGTTAAGTGGGTATCTGTCCAAATTGAGTTCAGCAATGAATGAAGAGGACAAACCTAAATTATTCATATGCTGACTACCTTTTCATTAATCTCTGAGGACTGGGAAGTGCTTCACCTCTGCAGGAGTTAATAATAGCTCCTTTAAAGAAGTAAAAGGATGGAAGAGAGTCCAAACTGCTGAGGCTCGGAGTAGTCAGTGAGTACCCTTAACCTTAAGGTAGTGGACATGCTGGTGTGTTGCATCGTGACAAAATCGATGTCTGTGGTGACTGGAGTGTTTCTGTTTGTCTGTGTTTCAGGCTCAAGATTGTCACATTTACATTTCAACAAATTTGTTGTCACATCATTGAATAGCACATATATTTTATGGTCAGACTTTCTTCCTTTGCCTCTCATCTAGAATTCATCTTTGATGTTTAATACATCACATATAGAACAACTGTATCACTGAGTTCCGTCTTGTCATCCACCCCATCGTCTGCCCCCATGTTTGCTGTCACCCCTCAGTCTCCACTGTCAGCTACAAGCTCCAAAAATAACATTAAAAACAGTTGTTTATGTCAGTTTATGGGTATATGTTACAAGATGTGTTCTTTTGAAGCATCTAAGGAAATGCATTTGCAATTCATGTTGTGGGACTGCATTTCCCTGATCTTTGATGCAAGTGTGAAAAGTCCCGGAAAGCTAAAGGAACGTACCCACTTCTGTAAGAAAAACAGTCTAAAAGTTTAATGACTGCGATGCTTAGCTGGCATGATCACGTTAACCTCTCCACTCCCTGGGAAACCTACGCTGTGATTATAGAATCAATGCTTATAATCAATGTGCGCTTGCAGCATTGCATCCTTAGTAAAATCCTTTTCCCCAAACCACTGAGGTTCCTCTTATCATTTGATGTTCAAAGTTATTTTGCAGCTGCCCTCCCTTCAATTCTGAACGTCTCTCTGTCCCTGCATTTTCTGAGCTGTCTCTTGCGGCTAACACCCACTCTGGCTGAGAATTGATAACGGCTTGAGGATTAACTTCAGAGACGTACCGCATGTGCTGGGAGTCCCCATGTCCCTCAGCTAAAGCATGAAGTCAATAAAGGACAATGCTTTGTCCCCCCAGATAAAGCTGCGTGTCAAAGACGCACAGCTTTGTGGCATATAAAGCTGAGAAAAAACAAAGCCTGCAATAATAGTTAACTGCTGGAAACATTTGGACCCTTAGGCTACTCAACTCAACACACACACACACACACTGATTTTGCCTTTACAGCCACACTTGTTCTTGTGTGAATAAATTAATTAAAAATGAATAGTTTTATTTTCATGTCTGGCTGTTTACATGACCCCTCCTACACGGACACATTAATCATCAACAAACCAAATATTCTGATATCTAAACACAACAGCATCTAACAGCGCAATCTATTGATATGAACACAACATTCCAGGACACACTTAACAATAGCAATTGAATAAATATAAACATGTATGCAAAACAAAATCCACATGTTCATAATTTTATATCAATTTAAAAGTTGTACAACTGATTCGGTTAAAACATAGCCTAAATATAGCCTAGAAATTATTCTTATATTTCTATATGCGGTGATTGCAAAAAATAGTGTCATACACAATTCTGATCAATCTGTCGTTTGATGTATTTGTCACATAAAATGGTGTAAGATGCACTTATAGCCAAATGTAATCAGTTCCTTCAATTTTTGGATTACAAATACTATATAATAATGAATATATGTGGATGTGACCAGTAGGAAATATAGGCAGGGGGACAACATTTTCCAAATTGGGCCCCTCATCCACACGCATCGCTGTGTTAAAGCCTTGTATTCTGAATAGCAGAGTCACATGTGTGCCCTGGGCTGAAAAAAAATTGCCATCCATTGAATGACTACAGAAAAGTCAAATCAAACACTGACTGAAAGATTTTCTGCAAGGTTTTAAATCAGAACATCAAATCTGGAGTGAAAAAAATAGGCCCATTTTTTTCTTTACCCGTTCATCTAATCTTGCGGCTATTTTAATCCTATATTGGTTAAATTGTGTGCAGATCTGAAATACTGTAGAGTATACGGTTATCAATTGTCAATATTCCAGTCAAACCCAAGTTATGAAATTTTAAGACTGTTCAGGGACCCCAGTATGCAGAAATATTTAAATACACAGTTTTTAAAAGGACGATGTTCTTTTTAAATTTAATATGATACCCGTGTCTACAACGTCTTAAAACTGAGCCCCATACAACATGTTTTATTACCAAATTAGTCTGCCTCATGTCTGCCATACCTGCATACCTGCTGCCTCTTCTGCTTCTTAGGTTGGTCATGTTGGTCACTGATGTAAAAACATTAAAGCGGCAACAGACAGCATCTTTTCATATATCATGATGAAAATAATGTGGGTTGCACAGGGTAGTGGCCACAGTAAAATCAGACGTCAGCGTTTACATAGGTTACTTTGTGGCTTTGCAATCTTTGTAATAAGCTTCTGCCACTGGTGCCGAAATTTCGTGGCAGGAAATGTGTCATGTATTGCAAAATTGGTCAGTCAGCCAATCAGGGACTGGAGCTGGTCCTTATGAGGAGTTGGGCATGAGATAGTTGAGTCACGAGCACAATGGCAGACAGACAAAGTTTGGAGATAAGTGAAAAACGGCCTAGCGAAAGAAAACGAGCTAATCTGTCTGAGGAGGCAAAGAAGAGCAAAAAGAAGAGGAAAAACAAGAGTAAACTTCAGTCAGGCGTTCAAGAGATGGAGGGAGCTCTGTGACCAAAGAGGCTTCAACACCGATGTCCAGCTAGCTTTCTTTCTAATGGATCAGGAAGTAACACGGCTAAATGTTAGCTAGACGAGAGAGGACTGTACTGTACTGGCTGCTAGTTAACTCCTAGCTGGCCAGCATCGCAAATTGCCGCAACCAGGGAGCGGGTAGCGAGTGTTGGTCGGCTGACATCCTCGTTGCCATTCTACAGCAGCCCTCGGACAGTGATACCCCCCTCCCTTCCTCCTGTTCTCTTCTCACGGAGGCAGCTATCGACGGACATCACCCAGCTAAGTGAACACTGAACTTTGTTTCCCATTTAATTTGGGAAGAACTCACAAGCAAATCTCATTTCTTAGGGAAAGATCTCCACCCTAATATTTCTCACTTCTCTCATCAACACAAAGTGGAAGATTTAAGGGGTAGAAATGGGATTGGGCCTTGGTGGTCAAAGGTCAAGATCACTGGGACATTAAAGAACATCTTTGGTTAAAACTCCATACTAATTATGACAAAGATTTCACACAGATGTCTATTACAATGAAATGATGAAGTGATGACATTTTATATCCAAAAACTCAAAGGTCAACTTCACTGTGACATCATAATGTTCCGCAAAAACACTTCTGACTTTCATTCAACGCCATAACTCAGGAACAAGAGGGCAGACATTTGGTGTCTGAATTTGTGATACTAATCTTGGGTGTCCACCTTAAAGTTGTGGTGACTGCATAAATCTTCTGTGCTGCATGAAGAATCAACATTTAGAATTCATAGCTTCTCTGCAGCAACATCCATATTAGAAGCACAGTCATGGCTACATGCGAGTCTGGACAGACATGGATGTAAACTGCAACTTGACTTGTTGGCGGCGGCATCCATCTATGAGGCAGTAGTTATATATATATATTTTTTTTTTTTTTTTTTGCTCATAATTACAGTCTGAACATGTATGATTAACATGGCATTAAAGCTTTTGAGTATGGGGATACTTGCAGTTTTCAGACACTGAAAAGCAGAGGAGTAGCATGTAGAATGTGGCTGTTGTCCGATCTGTTGCAGTGCAGAAATGATCCTATTAACATGTATTTATCTCAGAGCAGCCATTGTTCTTGAAACGTTACCGACGATGTGGATTAGAGGCATGAACATGAAAGTCACCTTCTAAGCATTCTGCAGCACCCCATCTCTGAACAGGCATTCACATCATGTAATTACACACATGATTATCGTTGTAGTTTCTCTCCTTAGGCTGCATATTTCAGAAGCTACAGCTGATGCATCCCTATCAGTGGATGTCTCAGTGACCTTGACATGAACAGATCAGGTGTTTGCTCCATTGGTCATAGAACAACAGTACACGCTTTCTTTCATCCTCCCTGGCTCTTGAATACATGGTGAGACTACACTGAACAAGAGGAATGTTAGATGAGGATACATAACTCTTTTTACATGCTGTTTCTCGTAAAATGGTGAATGTCCACCGTCATTGCTCCCAGTGGTGAAAAAAAACACCTTGCTGAATAATTTAGGACACTTTGTGTCAGACTGTGTCTCCATTCATCATCCAATATGACAGTCTCAGTCTCTGCCACCCAAGTATCTTTTTTCTGTACTTAAGAGACAGATCAGATAAAACAGGGAAAGTAGAAACTGCAATGATAAATTCATCCACTTTGTTTTTATCCTGTGAGGGAAAAAAATGGCAGGTGTTCTCTGCAGACGTCAGTCAAAGAAATCCATATTTTGTTTCACGGTTGTTGGTACAGATGCCAGAAATTTGATTGGAGCTAACCTGAGCTCTTTGAACAGTGGAAATGCTCAGCTTCACACAATCTTCCATGTTTTTAGTGAGTGTGAGTGTGTGTGTGTGTGTGTGTGTGTGTGTGTGTGTGTGTAGCCTGTAGGAATTCCAAACACAGCAAAGATGACAAAGTTCACCAAAGTTTGGGTACTTTTAATGCATTTAAAGTTAAAACAAAGAAATGTGAAAGTATGCACTGGTGAAAATCAAGGGGGCGGGGGCTGCTGGGGGGGTTTGGGGGTCGGTGCAGGTAATGCATCCCCCTCAGTATTTACATGTGCATTTGTCCCCCACAGTAAAACCTGAAAGTAGCAGAGGACTTTCATGTTGATGAAATTAAAGACATTCCCACGTTAAATTGATGCAGGAAAGAGGAATCACCAGATTGCAGGAAATTGAGTGTTTGACCTTCAAAATTACCCCCCACCCCCCTTTTCGTGTCTTCCCCTAAAAGCACTGCAACTGCTGCATGGTTTGACCTAACTGAGTGACAGAGCTCTGTAACACAATTACTGCCAGTCTTTTAAACCGCTAAGAATAGGAATATAATCATCATCATTTATTATGATTTGTCGCTCGCACCATTAAATCACTCATTCTTCACATCCTGGGCTTGATGTGACGAATGCGTCAAAACTACAAAGCTGCCAGGTTTCGATGGGGAACAGGAGGACGCCCAACTTCCTCCACCATATAAGCAAAAAAGACGTGGAGGCTCTATGCACCCAAATGGCATGACAAATGCTGATGACTAATGACTAAACAGCCTCATAGACCTGCACCACCTGCTTACCAAGCGAGGCTCACTGATGCCAACACCACAATGAGTTCCTACTTGAGGGTAGAAATGATTTTAACCGACACCCTGTTGTTAGTCAGCAGATATCAGCCTCATCTGCAGAGGATAAATGTCATTGATCATTTTCAGTGTGTGTACCAAGCAATAAGTGACCTAAGTCTTAGTCATTTATTCATTCATGAAATCAAATGAATTAATGGTCACTCACAAAGAGCTGATTGCAGCTGCTGATAGCACTAAGAATTGCGCACCACTTGCAACAAGCACAAACACGCTCATGAGGTTTTTAGTGCAGTTGGCCCTGTTTTCTGCATCTGAGGGCAGTTATCATGTGGCAAAGTATGAATATTGCCTTTGCATGAGGAACACAGTAGATATAACAATGGCAGACAGAAAAAAGAAAACTGACACACTGCGCTCTACAGGTCCTGATCAATGAAGTGCGGAGGCATTCCTAACAACTTCGGGCAAGGAATTGTTAAGCGGGGTGCATGTGGTGCAACAACCACCCTGACGCAGTTGCAGAAATAATGAGGTCCAGGAGCTCCTTACCCTCTGCGCAGAAGATCAGCTGCCATAGAGTAGGGACGGTAAATGATTGTTATTATATATAAAGCGCTGCGACACTTATGTTGTGCACTTATGCTAATTTTTTTCACCATGAACTTTATAAGGTGATGATGACATACCATTGGAGTGTGAATGCTTGCTGTGCTGCTTGCAGGATGCAGGATTAAAAGCCTACACACACACACTACATGCATTTTGTGTCTGCAAACTGCATCTCTACCAAAGACAATTACTTGTTTGGCTAATTCAGTTTGATGATTCCTTAGAGTGACCCAAATGTGTGTTCCTTTAATTTATAACTCAAATCTAAGATGCTCTACTGTTTGTTAAATCTTATTTTGCAGCAACCATGTGAAAATGGCTTAATTTTACATGCTTGACTTAAAATCTCTAAATTTCTCACTTATTATCGCACTTGATATCTTTGACTCAAAAAGCTGATAAAGAGGATATGTGTAAATGCTGCATGGTGCATTTCAAGAGCAAATTAAAAAAAGTTTTTCTCTCTGTCTCTCTTACTTCATAATTAAATTGAGGGACAAAATGAACATATTTAATCCCTCCATTTCACAGTGCTCAGAAAAACAACTCCAGAGATTAGCTGTTACAGTGTGACACCACTTGGTGTTAGCCATATGCAAATTCATGTTCCCTCTAATTCAATAGTAAATCACGCCCACACAGAATAGGAGAGAATACTGCCGGACTGGAGTGGGAAGTGAGCCTATCATTTGAGGAATCTCTTTCACGATCAGTGCTGGCTTTAAATACCTCTGTTTAATTGCTGTGTCATGACAGGATAATTACCACTGTCATTCCAACCATTCAAAGGGACTAACAGGCCTGCAGACTACCTAACAATTTTTGCCTGTTAGCATGGTTATTCTGCAGGGAATTGTGGATGCTATTTGGCAGCAAAATGACGTTAAAATGAAATGAACAAAAGAGTCCAGGCGGCATGTAAAGAACAGCGGCTATGAACATTGAAAGAGGGAGCGATGCACTGCTTCAGAGCTTCTTGATTCCAGCTTTGGTTGTTCATTTGTGCTAATGTACTCCTCACACTTTGCAAGACCACAGCAACACCATCCATGTGCCAGACATTTAATGGCTTTAACACACTTGGAGTGACTGCATCCAGATCATAACACTACTGTGCATCTGTAAAGGAACATTTCACAGCTATCATGTGATAGATGCCGTATTGTAACATTAAGTCAGTAATTGCTTGTAGTACGTAATTCTTACTGAAGCCCCAGTTGTACTATGTTGTCTCTGACTGATACACTGAAGCACTTGTCACGGCATTGTGAAATTCTGCATGAGCTCATATCAACATCAGCTGTTCTGAGTGGTGCTTTCACATGGCTAATAACACCCAGATATGCAGAGACAAAAGCATGCAGGGTGTCCAGTTTGATGGGGAAAGAGCTAAAAAAAAAACATGCAATAGCAAAAGCAAGGTAAACTGTTGTCAGATTCGCATGCACTGAAGGAATCAGCATGGTTCACAGGATTCTTGTCTGGCTTACATTTCATGCTCCTCTGCCCAGCTGAAGCGGTCAGCTGAGCAGGATCCATTTCAGGTCCTAATAGGAGAGTGTTGAACGGTCATAGAAAAACCACCACTGATAGAAAGTGTTTGTGCTTTGCAATGCAGCGTGGAAACAAAAGATGATCGATAATTATGTAGTCAGTAGCGTTTAAGATCAATAACCTATCCACCGACAAAAAAAGGACATAAATTGTTACACAGCATTGCTTTTTTCCCCTTTGTCACAAGGATAATTCATTAAAACAAGTCTATAATCAGTTCCTCAGGGAATGAAAGGCTGTGTGTTGGCTTTGTGTGTAATTATTAGAATCTTGAGTGACCCTCGGTTTCTCAGTATCCAGGTCTGTTTGCTTTGATTGTATTGATACATTAGTGCTGAGGTGCATAGAAGCAATCATCCAGAAAAAAGGAGGCACTGTAAAATTGGTGTGGCAATATACAAATAGGGAAGCAAAGACTGTACTGCAAGAGTAAAATGTTTTTTAATGTCGTCACACAATCAGTGCATCAGTCCTGTCCTCACTGATTTATTGAGAGGGGAGTTTAAATTTGCAGAGTACATTATCAACTAGGTAACTTTGGCAAGATGGGGAGTAACACCATTGCAGTCCGGTCAATCTAACCCAAAAAAAGGGCCAAACCCAGGAGGAATTGCAATAGAAATGTTCCATAGTTTTTATTGGCCTTAGTACCCTTCTGAATGAGATATTAAAAGCAAACCTTAATGGATTTAGTGGAACATGTTCTTTTTCAAGCTCAAAAGTAAAGTTTCAGTATTTTACACTGACATGGTCTGGGTGAAATAGTTAATAATACTACTACACTAATCTCCAACCCCCCATAGACAACAGCGTTTGTCCGTGAGGGGGCAAAAATAAGCAGGAGCAGCTCCACACCATTGGAGAGAGGCCAGCTTGGCTTAGCCCGTGACTGGAAATGGATATCGGAGGGCAGCTCGTGTTCCCACCAGAGATCACCACCACCACCTTAAGACCTGACTTGCTGCTCTGGTCCCCTTCTCTAAAAAAGGTTTACATCATTGAGCTCACTGTACCCCGGGAAGATTCAGTGGACGAGGCATTTGAGCAAAAACACCTGCGCTATGCCGAACTAGCTGCTGAAGCTCAACATCGTGGCTGGAAAACAGAAGTCCGCCCAGTGGAGGTTGGATGCAGAGGGTTTGTGGCAACATCTACCACCAAACTACCGAGGGACCTGGGAATCAGGGGCCAGAGCCAGCGCTTGGCCATCAAAGCTGCATCGGAGGCAGCAGAGAGAAGCAGCCAGTGGCTCTGGCTGAAAAGGAAGGATCCCTGCTGGGCTCCAAATAGCAATAATTAATCATAAATGATAAAAAATAATCATGAATAATTGGGCATGGGATGCAAGCTCAGGACTGATCACCCTGTAGCTGGTCGCCTTTGGCGAGGATGTATAGTGTGAATGGCCGAAACACCCCAGGAACCAAAGGAACACTGCTGAAGATGCATCCCAAATTTACAACTTAATCTTAGCTCATATTGTTCACCAATGAACTCTTGATTTTAGCATCTTGTCTCGTGTGTTTTGGAATCTGGAGGGTCTATGTATACCTATCCAATGTACTTGGTGTCTTTTTCCAAGTTTGGGGGGTCACGCTTGATAATAATTCATTTTTTTGAAGATATTCTAATATATTATACCTTTTATTGGGGCACTACCAGCCAACATGTAACTCCCCAGTAGCATTGCCCCCCCAGCAAGACAATGCACTATGGCACACCACAAAAACTGCTCAGGAGTGGCCCGAGGAACATGACACAGACCTTAAGGCATTGACCTGGCCTCCAAATTCCCCAAATCCCTGTCTGATCAAACATCTGTGGGATGTGCTGTTCAACCCACAGGTCCAAAAAGATCTGAAGTCAACATGTTGGTGCCAGACACCAAAGGACAACCCCCCAGAGGTCCTGTGTTCATGCCTTGACAGGTCAGAGCTAAGTCCAGTCTAAGGAGGACCCACCGTGGGTCGAGGGCACCTCTGGGGTACCAGCATGTCCCTCAAATGTTGGATCAGGTTGGGATCTGGGGTATTTGGAGGCCAAGTCAACACCTTGAGCTCTTAGTTCCTCGGGTCATTCCTGAGCAGCTTTTGTGGTGTGGCATGGTGCCACTACCATTAACAAGTGCTGTTGCCATGAGGGAGTCTACTTGGTCTGCAATGATGTTTAGGTGGGTGGAGCACATCAGGTAGCATTTACATGAATGCCAGGACCTAAGGTTTCCCAATGGAATATTGCACTGTAAGATGATCAATGTTATTTACCTCACCTGCCAGTGATTTTAATGTCTGGTAGGGGATCATAACATGGGGGAGACAAAGGGTTGAGATATGGAGGGTTTGTGGGCTGGCTGGTTCTATAAGCAACCTTGAGCACCCTAACTCTTATTGTCATTATCTTATTTTTTCAGTACATTGAAACAATATATTTTGATCTAAATAAATTGCAAAAGCAATCTGGAGTGCTTTGCCTGTTGTTGATGTGCCAGAAAGAGACATCCTGTCGTCTTATATAGAGGGGCTTTTCTCCATGGATTAACCTTGGAGATAGGAAAAAACATGCAGTGCAATAGTGGAAACTTAAATTCTTTACGTTCAAAAACATTATGAGCAATCAGTGGTGATCATGTTTGATGGGTAAAGAAGCCATAAAGAGACTGGCTAGAAGGTTTGATTTACATGTCACTGACGCTGAAAAAGCAGGAGTTTCTGTCAAATAATGACAACACACATTTCATATACCTGTTGGGGGACGGACTGAGACTGGAAGGGTTTGACGTTCATAATGCTTGGAAAGATGCAGATGCGCTCAAGGTTTAAACGGCAGTGACAGTAGCACTGAAACAAAGAACTGTCCTTTTGGAAATGACACCGACCTCCCCATTCAATATCATGTTCAGAAGCAGATATTTGTGGACTGTGCTCCACTTGCAGTTATACCTACAGCCTTTGGCCACTCGAAGGCACTGCCTTACAAAAGTATGGGTTGTAACGCACTGCTTGTACAGTCAACTTATGTGGTCATTTTTTCTGTGAAAGCGGGCTTTTCAGATAATATGTATATGTATAACCATCAGATACCAATCATCCCGTCTAAAACGTACAGGATGTCTTTGGTTGTTGAGTAGTAGTGCCCCAAATATAGGTATAATACATCAGAAATAACCTCTTGAAAAGTGTTTTATTGAAAAGATTAACCCCAAACACTTCGGAAAAGACACCAAATATGTTAGGTAAGGTGTACATAGACCCTCCACTAATAATTTCACCCAAACCATCTAACTATAAAATGTTAAAACTTCGCTTTTGACCTTGAAAAAAAGAATGTTCCACTAAATCCATGAAAGTATACTTTTAATACATGATGCAGGAGGGTATTAGGACCAATAAAAACTATGAAACACTGCTACTGCAATTTCTCCTAGGTTGGGCCCAGAACAGTGCTTTGGACTTGGGACTAAAACAAGTCTTTCCTACTGAGATGTCATGTCCTGTCCTGTTTGTAACAACAAAAACTAATATTTTTTGGTGAGATGTCAAGACATATCCTTCTGGCATATCTGTGGTGACCAAATCAGGTATTTCAAGCCAAAACATGTTGTTTTCCTCACCTGAACCAAGTGTTTTTTGTCCCTAAACCTGACCCCTCATTATCCAGAGCACTGTCACAACAAAGTTTTGACATATGCGCTTCATATGAAACCTACAATGTAACATGTATGAATAGTATCACCACTTTTAATGTCTTCAGTTGCCCTATTATGAGGTTTTTGTCTTTATTTTTTCCTTGCTGCAAAAGCTTTTTGGGAATCTTTTGTTGAACAATGAAGACATGAACTGAACCGAACTGTTAATTATGAACATCTGTAACACAATGGAAAGCATAAATTCAGAAAGGACATCGCCTGCAGGCTGGTGGAAAGCCAGAATTTCTCATTTGGAGCATGAACATGAGTCTCCAAGAATTAACTTGATTTCTATTACATTTAGTCTAAAAAGGGCTTTGGCCATTTTGACAGTTATTACACATCTTATAATAATAATCCTATGAAAGGACAAATGTCAGAACTTGATTCCAAAATAAAGGTTTGTTTGCATTGTCAATAAATCGATTTGACTTGCAGTAACATTTTGATGCATGAAATTACACATTAGTTCATTGTTCAACACTGGAGGAGCCCCTGTTATGTCATTGTGCACTAAGTCCATCAGAATATGGTTCAACTCACTGTTGAGGAAACAGGAAAATCATCAGTACATCAATGTGAATACCAGATAAACAGGTTTTGTTTTCGGTGGTGAGTTCATCTCGCCTCGCTGCACATGATTTATATAAACCAGGACTTTGCAGATCATCTATTTGTGAATTTTGATTTTGCAGATTATTTTTGTGTTCAGGCAAACAACACTCTCATAATGCACATATTGTAGAAATGGAGATACTTATTTCCCAGCAGGACTGTTGTTAAAATATATACCACAGACAAACAGCTTTTTAGTTTAAGTGAGGTGTGTTGATTAGAGTACAATACCCCTAATCAGGAAGCAGAAACACTCTGCAGATCCAACAGTTGGTTCTGCTATTTATAGCTCCGGGAGAGAGTTGTTACTTTTCACAAATATGGACTGGATCTCCAGGAGCATGAAATTACTGCAGTTGCATTTGCCAAAATGCTTTGCCACACTGGAATTTTACAGCCAGAACATTCAGAATCCGAATCGGTTCTGATGGCCAAGTACGTGTGTAGGCCTGCACATACAAGGCATTTGACTCAGTTATTTTTTATACACACAGAAATATATATACAGCTAAAACGAGGACAACAAAGCTGAACAAAGGAAAACATAACCATACATAAACATGTCTACAGTATATACTTTATACATATATTGTTTTTTCATATACACAGAGTGCTGGTGTAAGTATGGTTGCTTTATATACACGAGAACCGTATATAAACAGGTTGTGTCCAGGGTGTGAAGAGTCTGCTCAGATATTTCCTGACTCTGAAGGAGTATAAGTCCTGACTGGAGGGCAGGTTGGTGCTAATGATTCCCTCTGCAGTCCCGACTGTCTGTTGTAGTCACCTTGATACTCTCCTTGATGTAATGTTTATTTTAACAGCAATCAATTATTTTCTGTCATAATGTATAAGATATGCTGATTATGTTAAAAGTTCTGCCAAAAAAAAAGACACCAATAACAAACCCATAAACCGGTCTGTTTGTTTCTCTTCTAAATGCCTTAGTGCTGTTTACACCATGGACTGTACAAGGGTTACGCACTAAAAAACGAAAATCTAAATTGTACTGCCATCTAGTGGACACTCTGCATGCTACAAACAGTATGCCTCCAGTGCTTCCAGAGACAGCAAGATGGTGAGCATAGCACAATGCAATACACACGTAGGCCTACTTGCTTTAAAACCTACAGCCACATCAGACTTTATTTTCCAGCTATATTTAGCTCATGGACATCAATTTTTACATTATTAAAGCATCCATGCTGTTTTATGGCATGTACTTGTTTATTCATGGAAGGATTGATGAAAACACCCACTGGGCATGTCCCCTTACCTTCACCTTCAAGATGTCACTCAAATTAACAAGTATCGATCAGGGGCACAGTGAAAATGACCACAAAAAGACCATAAAGGAATGCAAGGAGACACATATCTGCATATCTGTTCCCAGGGGCCTATTGTCTCATAATCCAGCTATGTCATGGGGCCACTAGGCAAGAACTTCTGTTTGAAGAGACTGTTTTAAACTCGTCTTGTTCACAGAGTGGAGCTGTCCCAATCATATTTGTTTTTTTGGTCCTGATCCCTTATTATTGAATGGCCTACCTGTGACTTGAAGACTGACCTGATATTTATTTTGTTTTATATTTATTGGCGTGGGTTGTTGTGCTATGTAGGGGAGAGGTTCTGTTACATGTCTGTGGCTAGGATTTTTGTGCATTGAATCTGTAGAATAATCGTTCTTACTTGTGTGCTAAAAATGTGATTTTCTTTGTAATTTCCAGTAAATGTTCCAAATTAAACATGTAAATACATTTTGGTCGTATTTTTTAGCATAGCACACACATCTCCCAGGATCTCTTATGGACTCTAATGCACCACTGCCCTGGTTAAGAAGGCACTGAGGATGCTGTTTCCTCAGGACACTGAAAAGAGCCAACCTGTCCCAGCAGCTGCTTCTGTCCTTTCATAACCGCTCCAAGAACTCTTTCCGAAAAGGGAGGTGTTGGTGTAGTTTGTTCGCTGCACGGCAGCAGACAGGAAAGCTCTTGAGAGACTCATAAAGTCAGCACAACAAATCACTGGCACTCAGTTACCATCGCTACAGGACATTTACGGACCATCATTAGCAATCATCATCATCTCACCCAGGTCACCACTTTTTCCACCCTACTGCCCTCTGAAAGGTGCGACAGGGCTCTATAAGCATTTCCAGATTCCGGAAAAGCTTGTACCCAAGTGCTTATTTTTCTTACCATGTATATAGTCTAATGTGTCTGCTTGAAAGTAAGGTTTGTGTATGTACCACTGGAGACATCTAATTTTGTTGTACAGTGACAATGACAATAAAGGCAATTTATTGTATTGTATTATATTGTGTTGTATTGTATTGTATTGAACTGAACTGAACTGAACTGAACTGAATTGAATTGAATTGAATTGAATTGAATTAAATTGAATTGGATTGAGTTGAATTGAACTGAACTGAATTGAATATGCACACGATGTTCATGTAGTCATTTTGTTTTAAAACCTTTCATCACATTAAACTTATGATCTTGGGCATTCTAGTTTGATAAGAATAAAATCTCAGCAAAAAGATTCCACAGCTTTCAACCACATCTCTTGGCCCTTATCAGCACATGGAGTTTGTCCTGTCCCCATTGATGGTTCAGTTGCCATCACATAACCGAAGTATGAAATGTTGGTCACATGATGTGAGGATCATGTGTTCACATATATATTTGAATTTCTATGTGTGAGTGAGAAACCTTCAGTATCAGCAGATGAATGAACTCCCTTCCCTGATCAGCAGTGACACATCCATTCGTCCAACAATGCCTTTATGTTTCCAAGATAACTTCATTCTGAATATGATGACCTATCTGTAACTGTGATTAAGTGCACTGTGCATATACTTACACTCATACACACCAAGAGACATTGATACACATATGTCTCAGGCATATTTATTTAACTTGTTCTGTGCTGTCTTACATTTCCAGCAGACTATTGCTTCAAACATGTAAAATGAAATCCTTTAATGTGAGGATCCCAATGCAACACTGGGGCCTGTGATTGCCCTAATATGCCACTGGGGTTTATGAATAGCACATCGAGCAGAGGAGCATTGATTCCATTCTTTAAATGGAAATCAGATTACTTCTTCATATCATTCAGACACGGAAAGCCAGATGTCAGCCCTTCTCAGGTCAACTATGGCACTTGGTCACTGCACAAAGGACCTGATTTGGGGTAAGATTTAAAATGTGAGCTTCTTTGGGGCACACACCCTAAATGTGTTTAACATTTTGCTGACTCCAGAGAAAGGGTATTATAGTTAACTAAAACTATTTAACTTTATAGTTAAACAAAATCTAGAACTACGTGTGAAAAAACATTTTACCTAACTGAAATAAATATGAAAAAAGAAGGAAACTAACTGAAATAATATTGTGTACTTACAAGATCAGCCTAACTACATAAAATAAAATAAAAATACATGGGAAATGTCTTTAGTTGTAGTCTTTGTCAATTTGGTCAACACAGTAAGCATTAGGAGACTGTGAGTGAATTGCCTTCACAAAGTGTTATATCTTTTGATGTCTAAAATAAATCTTGCCCCTGACAAATGCCCCTCATAATAAAAAACTAATAAAGATATAACTAAATAAAAAAAAGAAATGAATAACAAGCATATAAGGCACCCAGGGAACTAACTGTAACTAAACTGAACTGAAAACAAAAATTAAAGCATAATAAAAATGAAGATCGTGAAAAATAAAAAGCTCTAATCTCTCTCAAAGTGCTTTGAAACGATAACGTCAACCACACTACACTACCCAGAGTGCACCGGCACTACGTAAAATGGCACGATTGGCTGACGTGACCCCGCCCCTTATTCCTCCCTCCTGGTCATTGGGTGAACTGACATGTTGTGCTGCAGAGGAAGAGGAGCACACACACACCGGGAGCCCCGAAAACAACCACATAAAACCTCGGAGCTGTGAGAATATAACAACATGGCTACACACGCTAGCTTGTGCTGTCGCTTGTTCGACAGACATACCAGTTTAACACATTTCAAGAAACTCTTCGTCCGGTGCGTAAGCGGTAATACCCAGCGACTGTATTCAGGTGCTACGCACAAGGAAAATGAACTTGAACTTAGAGACTCGGCTTCATCTGCTCCTAACTTCGCCTCTGCTCTCAAAACTAAGTCAAGACAGGTAAGGCTGACATAATACTGACTCACAGACACTGACGTCTCGGTGCTGAGGTTTTCACTGTCTAATCTCAGGCTAGTTAAGTCACTGGAGTTGCTAGCAAACTGGTAATTAATGAGTAACGTTAGCAGTTTGTAATGTTGCTACAACCTCTGTCCATGGGCGCAATAAAGGTTTAACTAACTACCTGCTGGGGACTAAATATTAAACCAGCGCCACCACTATGACACTGGTGTAACATGGTTGTGTAGAATGTTTTTTTAACACCAGTTCAACTAAGTTAGATTCATATTTATTGCATGGTGGAGCATGTCTTTACCTTAGGATGTTATTTATTTCCATTACAGCAGATAGCAGACAGCTAATGCAGTGTGAAGTTCATTGTTCAGCCGCGCTAACTTGCTTTGGCAGGCACTATCAGTGACAGGGTGAATGACCTAGGAAAATATTTTCCCAAAGGATTTTTAGGAGTCTTTCTGAGAAGCAAAGATGGCTGCTGTTGAGTGGATTTTTTTTAACCTTTGGATTGGAGTGATTACCACTTGGTTTATACTGTTATCCTCACATTAATGTTACACGTCCTCTACACAGAATAAATAGGGATGCATAAATATTCAGTATCTGAGTGGCTTCTGTGATTTACTTTAGTAGTAGTAACATGCTTGGTGTTGTGCTGATAACATGTGACACAACAGCAGGCCGCTATTGACAGTCAAAGGTCATGACAGGCATGTGCAAAGCCCTCGGTGAGACTAACATTTTGATGTGTCAATACTTTTATTTAGATATAGCCAATTCAGGATTTTCTGCCCCAGTGTTTTCCCCAGAATTTGGCCTTGGTATTTTGTGCCTTGCGAAAAGTATAAATGGTTGAACTGTTTTGTAATGCACCAGTATTCTTTGACAATACATGAACAAGGATAAAATCAATGTAATGATAGTGTAAACGGGTGAAGACATACTTAATTTATCCCGAGGGAAATTCAGTTTTTTTCAGTCTGTTATTATGACATACACACAGGCCCAAAATACACACGCGTGCTCAAACAGGACCCATACACATGCACTGAATGGAGATATGTCAGAGGAAGGTGCTACCCATGGACAAGCACCCCGAGCAGTGGGGAGTGTGGTGGGTTCAGGGGCACCTTCGCAGTGACCAGGATGCAGACTGGTCCCTCTCCAGCTACCAGTCCACACCCCATACTTGGTCCATATAGAGACTTGAACCGCAACCCTCCATTTCCTTAGCCAAGTCCCTATGGACTATGTTTGATGCAAAATATGGCAAAAAACTTCCTCAGCCATTTCTACATGACAGATCAGTTCCACTGTGACATTGTCCTGTTGTGTCTATCCCCAGGTGAGGCTAAGAGATGACAGCATTCTACCCTTTTCTGCATTTTTGACTGACAACTTTGGCCGGAGGCACAGCTACCTGCGCATCTCCCTGACTGAGAAATGCAACCTGCGCTGTGAGTAGAGTTGATGTTCCCACTGTGCCATATTAAGGATGTCATCAGCTGCTTTGGTTAATTTTCCCTGATGCTTATCTAGCTACTTGAGGAAACCACATTCAGTATTAGTGATTCTACTGCAGCCACCAAAGGTAAGAGACCTAAACTCACCAGACTGTGGAACTGAGAGAAAAATGTCTTCCAGCTAAATGAATTGCAGTCAGTGTGGCAAATCTTTGTGTGTTTTTTTTTTTTTTTTTTTTTTTAAAATGCAGTTATTCATTTACATTGAAGTTTGTGCTCAACTTGACCTTTGGCCCTTATTTGGGAGTTAAGGTGCTCTGCCTTTGTACTGTCTGCAGAATTATGAGAGGTCATGCCAAGGCAACAAGCATTAACTTACATTTAATCTCTCACTTTGCCATTGATTACAGTAAGCAATATACTGTATGATAATAATTTTAATCTGGATAGTATCTAGTGATATCTAATGAAACTGTCCTCTCTGTCTTTTTTTTTTTTTTTTAAACCACTTTACTTTGATTGTCTTTTAATGGTACATTACCAACTCATGTCACCAGGACCAAACTTAATTTTTTTGTCCTAACGGTCAAATTTCAAGTTGCAACACCAAAAACAGTAATGTGTGGGTCGAAGGAAGTGCCGCTAAGCACAGTGCAACAAAGCCAGAATATCTTAAGGGAAGTTACGAGATGTTGAAACACTTGAGGCATGAAATATTTATCCACATGGAAGAGTGGGTCTTTATTGTTACAAAATTGGCAAAATTGGCACTTTTGTAAAAGTGAATATGTAAAAGTGTGAATCTGATGAAGCAACATGCAAAACGCGTTGTTCGCTCCTTTTGTTTTTAAACATTTTTGAATAAACTGTGTCAATCCTGATATTCTAGTGTGTGCTGGAAGTTTTTGAGCTTTTGAATGTAAAAGTGATATTTGAAACATAGTCGAATTAATTTTTTGTCTGATGACAAGTCGAGTCTTCTTCTTCATCTGAAGTTTTTAGCATTCAAATGGAATGACATTTTGTAGCAAAATTATATGGAGCACTAACAAAAGTTAAGTTTATCCAAATCAGCGCTTGTCTGTATGAAAATATTGAGTACCTCGGAATCTAAGCCTGGCACAGAGATATAGGGGTGGCACAGGAGACTGTCATCAGGCTGAAATCATCAGCAAATATCCAAAAAGTGTACAAGTAAAATAAGCAAAGTAAATGATATACAGGTCCAGCTTGTATGTGATGAAGCAAGACACAGTAGGGTTTATTTGTTAAGAAATGTCCATGGGAATTTTCTCTAATCAACTTGAAATGGGCAGGTTATTCAGCATGTTTTTATGTACAAAAATATCTGGCTGCCTAGTTTTTTCATTTCTCTTGTAGATGAGATTATATGTAGATTTCAAACTTTTAACATATTGGAAATGTAAAATAGCTCAATGGCATGCCAAAAGGATAAAAACAATAGTATAAGCATTTTCATTTGATATATTTTATTTAAAGTTTATTGATTTTTGTACTAATTGCAATCTTAAATATTCAGATAATTTGTGACCACAGAAAAAAACCTCAGCATTCACATCTCTAGGTTAATATTATAGTACTGTTATGATATAAATAGAGCCACCTCTGTGGCACTGTAACCTTGAAGGTTCTTATTCATATAACAAGGCACTTATTGGAAGATACGTGAACTTGTGACAATGCAGGATAAAATTTGTTGAGTGGCACATTGCATCTTTGGTATCCTGTCACCATTTCACCATCTTCCCATTTTCAGGTCAGTACTGCATGCCAGAGGAGGGGGTGAAGCTTACACCACGGGGCCAGCTGCTGTCCACCTCGGAGGTACTGACCCTGGCTCGTCTCTTTGTCCAGGAGGGGGTGGAGAAAATCCGCCTCACTGGAGGAGAGCCCCTCATCAGACCTGATGTGTTGGATATCATCGGTAGGAAACTTATAAAAAACAATTGAGTTGATTGTCCATGAGATTGTGGTTTCTCTTTTTAAATTGTGAAGCCAGGACGTAGAAAGCTGCTTTGAGTTGTTTTTAACACCTGTAAACAAATTGTGGTAAACACAATCATGCGGTTTACCATATGACTCAGTGGGTGTAGTGACAGTCTTTCCAGAGAAATGATTCAGCATTTGGTTTTCATGTTCTAACCGTGATGACTCGATTAAAGCTTTTCTAAGTGACATGAGGACAGAGAGGACAGGAGCCGGATAGGTTTTCCATGCATGCCGTCAGGTTAAGACTCACTTGTGGAAGTTAAAATGATTTGTTACACCACAGCCATGTGCTTAGTCTGATGACACATTATCACATTTTAATTTCACAGCTTGATTCATTGATTAACCCTTGCAGCCTCGGCCACTGAGGATCATGTTCAGACAATACTGCTTGTGTGAGTGACAATAAAATACGGCATGAACGAACAAAGTAATGTGGCGTGACCAATGGTCAATGTCTTTGTAGAAAGATCATTGGCTGCCAACAGCCCCATAAAGATCAGCAATTATCTCTGTCATGTGTAGAGCCTCCACTGTGACCTCACATTACCCTAATTAAAGTTTTTTGGAGGCAATGATTTGCGTTAAGTGGAGACAGTTACTGTTGATCTACTGTATTTGTTTTTTTCAGACAATAGATAATAGAGTAGGTGTTTTTGGGATGGGCTGCACCATGACAGTCATGACACTGTCATTTTGGGTTTGGCTATGTGAAGCTTTTTCCACATATCAGTGATGAGCTCCTTTGTAAGGATGCAGAAAACAGACGTTCCTCCAGTGATTATCTCTTTGGTGAGGGCAGTCACCGGTTTTATGAAGTTGAGCTCACCTTATTACCTAACCTGAGTTGGGTTACCTCAACTATTCATTAATTCCTAAGCTTGCGTGTTAAGTCTTTTTTAAGTCTTGCAGTAACTACTAGCTAGTTTAAAACTCCTAATTTACTAGTTGCGTCAATAAAACGTAAGAAATGTTTTGGTTATAAAGACTTGGTTAATAAAGAGTTGGTGGTATTTATACAGTTCAAAGTGAGTTGGAAATATCCCCTTGAAGTCCCACTCCTCTCAAACAAGTATTTTCCTTCTGTTTGTGTCCCCTAAAATGTCTTACAAAGTTGTGCAAAGTTTGTCACTGTCATTGTCATTCCTCTACTGCAGGGGGGCGATATCTGTGCCCTTCCCTAAAATATGAGATTTAAATATACGCCAAGCAGGCTAGATTTGGTACATCAGTTATATGAAAACCAGTCGCTGTCTAATAAAGGAAACATATATCGGGAGAACAGACTTCGACCCAACACTGGCAAAGAAACCTGAAACCTCCAGCACAGAGCAGACTTGTCAAAGAGCTGAGTTAGCATTAGCATTATAAACATTTTGACAGCAAACATGGTGAAGTGTGCAGTTTTTGGGTGTTAACAGGACCCTGGAGCTTCCTTCCACTATCTAACAAAAACTTAACTGCAGCAGATATTATTGTATGTTTCAGAACTACTAATGCTGTTGTCTGCCACTGCCTGTTAGCCTACAGGCTAACAAACAACATAAAAAAGAGATGCTTATTATACTTGCTATTCTGACACATTTTCTAGTCGCTGACTTTTGTGCACAATAGACTTTTCATCTGAGTCTCGGTCTGACTGAAGTTCAAACATGTATGGTTGAATCGCTCTGATGTTTCCTCTAATGCTGATGCTAGCCTCCTGATGCAGGCTGCTCTTTCACCAGCCAACCTAGCACACGAGGCGCTGGAGAGAGCTGAAAGTGAAACTTAATCACATTTCATGATGAGAGAGAACAAGTAAATCTTCTTCCAGGACCTTTTCAGGGGTTGTTTTTTGACTATCATATGGGAAAACTGTTAAAAAGAATATTAGTATTTCTTTAATGTCCTTGTAAAGCAGCAAAAAATGTCTGTTATAAGTTTCTCACATCACAAAAATATGTGTCATTAATCACTGAGCCAAATTTGAAAGATTAAAAAAATCGCTAACTATATAAAATTAGCTCTCAAAATAATGGAAAAACAAGCACTTCTCTCTGCTGTGAAAGGCTGGGGGCGTGTCCGGAGGGGTATGTCTGCAGCCTCTCTTGTCTCATGACTCCAGGCTGCAGCCATTCAGCCCACGCCCACTCGCTGGAGGGAAGCCGCCTCCCTCCAGGGAGGGAGAGTGTTGGTTTGGCTCCACTGACTGAAAATATTTTTCCAGCAGATGTCTTAGTTACAACATGATTGAGCTAACTGGAGTAGTTTCATGTCGTATCCGACAACGGGAGGCTTTTAACAGATGACGCCCTGATGTTAGCTTTGCTGCTGCTGTTAGCTGTCTCTCTTAGCTGCAGCCACTGATGCTTTCTAGACATTGTGATTTCCCAAAACCGAATAAATACCACACATAGCAACACAAAACTGCTTTGCTAGCTCAATCGTGTTGTAACTAAGACATCCACTGGAAAAAATATTTTTTTCACGGACTGTTTATTGAATTATTGCAGACACCGCTAACAGCTAATGGCTAACGGCTGACAGCTGACAGCTAACGGTTAGCCCAGCTAATCTATAATAGCAATGTTAATTACAAAACGTGCACACAGAAATAGTAATGTTTGTTCAATTATTGTGTTTCTAGACTTTACAAACATCAGATTAGTCTAAACGGTGATAGAGTGACATGAATAATGTGATATAAATATATAAACTCTGCAGGTTTTCTACCCAAAAGTATTTGTATACAACGAGGCGATTCCCTTTATTTATACTGCTGCTTCTTCTTCTTCTTCTTCTTCTTCTTCTTCTTCTTCTTCTTATCTCAATTTATTGGCAGAATGCAAACAACTTCCAGGTGCATACTGCCACCTACTGTACAAGAGTGTATATTTATACAGCTCCGTTACGTAACGCGGCTATGATTTAAGGCCTGCCCACTAAATCCGGAGCACAGAAACCTGGAAACACAGTTTGTGGAGCCTAGCACCACAGTTCAATTGTAAATGGTTGAAAGGCATTTTTACACATTTTGAGGAATACTTTTATGACCTATTTAATGTGTTTAGAAGAAAATAGCAGAATTTGCTTTACACGGACTTTAAGTATAAACATGTCCGGAGAGGGACTTTAAGGTAATATAGTTTAGCATTAGTAGATTTGCATAATTAATAAGTAAGGGATAATGTATAGTGAGCCGGTGACTGTTGAAAAATAACTCGAGCACGTTAAAGCACGTTTTATTGATTCAAAATTGGCAAAAAGAAATGTGTCTGTACTCTGTATCCATGCCACTCCGATCCTGTTTGGCCTGTGTGGATTAACGTTGACTGATTTTGATGCTCCTCAGTCTAAGGCTGTTGCTGTGGCATCCCTAGCAACAGAGCAACAGAGCAGCAGAGCAGTGGTGATACCTCAAGAAATATCCACCGCAGAATTTTGTTGATAGGCCAATCAGAATCAAGTATTTAAGAGAGCCATGTTCTAATTTGAGTTACATTGTTATTTTTGTGAAGTGTAACTAAAGGGATCATCAGCAATTTTAGTCTAGTTGCAGGTCTTGGTGAGTTCTACCGCATTTGTGAAAAAAAAAAAGTTTTATAAAGGCTTTTGTGGCTCCAGGGAGAAAATGAAAAACTGCCCCTTGTGAGTTCAACAGTGTTACAGGAGTGCAGTGCTATCACTCTTTAAGGTCATCTCAGTTTTGTCATCATAAAGCCAGCTTTTGGTCAAGTGTCATGTCAGATATGACAGTCATTTTCATACCACTTTTACGCTTCAATCAAAATGGGTCATATATAAGCAAGCTAACTAACGTGTAGTCGGTTAGCTCAGTTAGCTATGCCACAGTCACACCTGGCAGATACTGGGTGTAAATATTTAACACCACAGTTTTCTCTTTGTGTCTCACTCTCTCCCTCTTTCTTCATCCTCCTTGTTCTCATGTTTGCTCTCCCTTTACAGCAGAACTGAGGAAGCTGCAGGGCCTGAAAACCATTGCAGTGACAACCAACGGCATGAACCTTGCCAGGCTTCTGCCCAAGCTGAAAGAAGCAGGCCTTGACCTGATTAACATCAGCCTGGATTCACTGGTCCCTGCCAAATTTGAATTCATCGTCAGGCGGAAAGGTACAAAAAAAGTATTTGACCCATAATAAGCTGCAATACTGAAAGGAAGGTTAAGTGATCAAAGCTTACAATGTAATATGAGACATAATGGTGCTGCGATTAGAAGACAAGTGTCAGAAAAAATCAGTTTTTGATGCCCTGCTACAAGCTACTTTTACAATGATAGTAAGTGTTTGATACTGTAGCTTAAGTATGCTAACTGCAGCAGATGAATGTTGAGCTGTAATTTGTCTTTGGAGTCATGTCCTCAGTTTCTTTGAGACTGAAAAAGGCTCTTATCTATAGAAAATAATGTTTCAGTGTTGTTTCTGTTGTTCTCTTTGTCTTTATATAACCCAAAAGTTGTTAGTGGCCTAAATGAATACTGTGTGCATATGTTGTTGTGGGCCAGTAAACTCAAAACACTCGTAGAGCGCAGGCGACAGCAGGGCAGAGCTCTGGGTGGTTGGTGTATGGAAGGTAGAAACAGATGGACTGACTGAGATCAGGGAATAAGGGAGAGAAAAAGGAATGATGGCGGTACTGGCACAGAGACGAAAATGTTTTCTGAGCCAGTCTTCTTCCATAACACCTGATTTTTTTTTTTTATTGTCACTAAAAGATTCAGCAGATATTAGATGTGTGGTATGGCCTGAAAGACATCTTGTCCCTTAGCTTTCAGGGAGCCCTTTCAGTATTTTAATGACAACATGTGGTATTTAATTGCAGTTATGATGCCTCTAGATGACTAAACATTAGCCTCACCTTCTGCGGAGAAGCTTACCAGCCAGTGTGAGTCTGCCTGGATTTGTGGGTTTTGTGCAGATGAAAACAAACGATGAGTCTGACCTTGGCAGTTTGCAGTTGAAAAGCTCTGGCTGCTGCTGAGGGATTTGTGGTAGATGTTTACATGTCAGTGGTTTGTAGTAAATCATTTGCTTAGTCAGACGTTAAAAGGCAGCGAACAGAGAAAGCTGAACTCATGTTGTAAAGACCTGTAAAGCTGAAGTATCCCGCATTTTAGACACATGTGTCACTCAGCTCTGAGCTCAAGATTGTCTTGTACCTGTCGTATAGCTAAATACATTTTTTACCTAAAACTTGACTTAAACCAGCACCATCTTTAACTTAGATTTTACAAGGTAGCACAGAATTCAACAATATCAAGGTATGATTAATGCGTTAAATGCAAAATATTTAATTTGACTTTAGACATTCATCATTTTTCCAGGGTTCCACAAGGTCATGGAGGGCATTGATAAGGCTGTCGAAATGGGCTACAATCCTGTCAAGGTATTTTGTTCATCTTTTCAAACTTACTTTTGTTCAGAAATGATAGCTATGGATGTTTACTGTAAAAAGTACTGTGGTCATTTGGAATGCTAAAGATGCCAGGATGGAGGAAGTCACATAGCTTGATGCTCTGAATACGACCAAGAACTATTTTCAGTTAAATTTTCCTCATGTTGTAACTACTCTATTGTTGCTAGGGCCACTGTTAGAACAAACAGTGATAAGGCTCTCTGAATAATCTGAATTATAGTTTTGAATTTTAAATTTTATGATTACATGCATTTTTAGAGTGAGATAAAACACTGTCTTTTACTTCATCTTAATATCAACGTGCTTTGGCCGCTCATAGTTTTAACATAATTGCTAAATATAATATTTCACCTATATCCTGACTATCACTGTGCGACTTCCTGATATACTGTACGTGATTTATCACTGCATACTGTAGTATCCGTTACACTTCCGAAAGTACGCCGTCCTGATGTCAGCATTAAATGCCGTATGAGCACAGTGCAGACGGGCGAAGAATAGCTAACCAGTGGGATACACACACAGGGACTCGCATGCACAAATATGCACTCAGCCAGACCATCTACCACAACAAAGACCAGAGGCTTAGATTACAACACACACACAAAGGTAGAGTTGCTTTATTCCCTGCTCAGGACACTAACACTCCACTATATCTTTATAAAGCAAATAATGATTTGATGCTACCTTAATGATCTGAATATCACATAGTGCACCGATAAAAAATAGAAATATGAATCACAGTTCATTTGTGTGTCCTAAACATTATTCCCCTAAATCATCAACCAGTAATGGATTCATCTGTCAGGTGTAATCCAGCAAAGTCTTTTCACATCTATAGGCTGTGTCGCACAGACACCTGCGCCATCTTTAAGCTTCCAAGATTACACGGGCTTTCCTTTCCCCCATAGAGTGTGCCAGTAAACCAAGGCTATTCAAGAGAAGGCTGAGACACAGGGTCAAACATGGGGGGATTGCACATGCGCAGTAAAATTTGGTCTGCACTTCCTCAAAGGTCAGTAGATGGCGCGAGACCGTGGAATAAGTTGGATGTTTGTTTCATGGTCAATTTGTATTTTTGGTTACATTTGGGAATTTATGAATGATTGGAAAATGTTTGTTTTTGCAATAGACTTTAACTATTATGGCAAAACTGATAATCTGTGCTCTGGCTTAACAGCAAAATATATTGTGATAATATCTAGTTTTACAGTGAGGGATGATTCTCAGAATCAAAACCAATGACAACAGCCCTTGTTCTTTACCAGAGGCATTAGTTAAGGTTAGCTATTTTATTAAGGAAGAAAAACAAATTAAAATGATATTGAAAAACAAGCTTATTGACACATTTTGACTCCAGTATTCAAGTATTCTCAGGTTCATTATTGTCTTGATGTCACGCACTACAAAACACAGGATCAATTGCAGGACAAAAATGATTATTTTGTGTTTTCACACACAAACAGTCACCACACAAATAACAAATGAACTAGAAGTCTGAGGAACAGCTTTGTGCTGGAAACATCACACAGCAAAACAAGAGGTATTTGATCTGGCCCCATTTTGTTGGTTCTGGGATATGTGCATGCAAGTCATTTTCACAGCTTATTATTGGACTGTCACTGATGGCCTGCGTTGTGGGTGAAGAATGACAGAGATGCAATTCCGACAACTTCAGGCAGCCGCCGTCCTAAAGTCCAAGCAGACCGCACCAAGCGCACTCCTTGATCGCCTGAGTGGATCCTGCACTTTGTATCTAGCGCCCCTGCTTTCACCCTCCAGCATCACAGCTCAAGTTACACTGCGCTTGTGCAATCCCCCCATGTTTGACCCCCTGTCCCAGCCTTCTCTTGAGTAGTCTTGGAACCAGCGCGATGCTAAACTCCCGGGTTTTGACGTCAGCCCTGGCACACTCTGTTGAGTCTGTTGTTAATGCAGAATGTTACAACCCGGCTCTTAGGCTGCAAAAACGGGAGGGAAGACGAGGTTCAAAATAATCAATGCGTTTATTAACATAAACGTAAGAAATACGTGAAAATCAGTGTCAGTAATCAGTAGTGTAAGCGTGTGTGGATGCATGTGTGTGTGTGTGTGTGTGTGAGCGTGACAAAACCAAAAGCAACAGAAAAGGCACGGCCGCACCGCGGGGCCCTCATGTACGGTGTGGATCGAATGAGAGAAAGAGAGCCAGCTGGTATCAGAATATAACGGCTTCACCGGGCCCAGGTGCAGCGCATCAGCTGATGACGGTCCCTCCTGAAAGGCAAAGCAAACCAACCAGCGACCAGCAAACCCACACACCTCCAGAGTAAAGGGAGGGGCCGTCACAAGAATGATAGTAGCTGCAGGGCAACAATCTGAGGTGACTGTGTTGTACAATACAGACCTAGCAAGTTTGGACCAACAGTCTTCTCAGTCAGAGCCACCTACCACTGGAATAGTCTTCCTGTTGAATTAAGAGAAAGCACTATTTACCTAACCTTTGAACATTAACGTCAGAGATGTGCAAAAGATAGCTTAAAGCAAACCAAACATGCAGTCATGAGTAATCAATCCACTACCTCACTTCTGGCACTCCCTTTACATGCATCTCATATTTTTCTATATTAGTGTATTGCTGTATTGTATCATATTGTGTTGTAGTGTAGTGCTACAGTAGGCCACATTTGTCACAACCTGTCCAGGGACTACAGATGAAAATGATCTAACTCTGGTATATTTGCAATGAATTGGAAACTGAAGTGTTGATTAATGTGTACTGTCCCTGCTAAATAAAAAAAGGCAATTACATACTGATGCATGCCTTGCCAGAAAGAAATATTATTTGATCAAATGCCTGTGTGGTTGCTTCAGTGTCCAGCGACTGTGTGGTTTCGGCCTTGAAAGTGGCATCCTCAAAGTTGAGACACAGCTGAGGAGATGAATGTACAGTTTAGTAATCAGTGGCTTTTTGTCGTGTGCTGCTCTCGGTAGGTAAACTGTGTGGTCATGCGAGGCCTCAATGAGGATGAGCTGCTTGATTTTGTGGCGCTGACAGAGAAGAAGCCTCTGGAGGTGCGTTTCATCGAATACATGCCCTTTGATGGTGAGTGTCCCTTCACACAATGTGTTATTATACAGGTCTGGAAAACTATCCAAAGAGTCAAATTATAGTGCAAAGCTGTTTTCATACATTGGTTAGACATTCAAATATTAATATAAATGTGCACTCTGCCTAGAACGCTCAGTGCTGTCCAGCAGTTCTTAAATAATTAATCTGACTATTTCATATTTAGTGTTTAAATAACTTCTTTTAAGAATTGAGTAAAACCATTGCAGTGATTTATTATAGTATAATATGCTCTTCGCCACTCCATGTTGTAACTTGTGACATGCTGCACCCTACACTGACCCACACAGCTTCCTCTTTGCTCTGCAGGCAACAAGTGGAACTTCAAGAAGATGGTGAGTTATCAGGAGATGCTGGACCGCATCAGGCAGCAGTGGCCTAAACTGGAAATGCTTCAAAGTGGACACACAGAAACGGCCAAGGTCAGTGTGTCCAGCTGCTCTGTATTTCTCCATCATTAATGTGCTGAAAAATAACGATTGATGATATTCATTATTGTTGAGGTGAGTGGGCGATAGAATTTCTCTAAGAAATACTGTCTTTTACTTCCCTCTGGCACATTATTGAATCCTTCTAATCACATGTAAGCCATTCCAAACTCAGTTCTTTCAGAAAACACTGTGGTATCTTATCAGCTGACACACATTTGTAGTGCTGGAATTGTTAGTTGATTAATTGGGTGGCCAATAGAAGATCAACATTAACAATCTTCTAAAGAGTCTCATTCATGTCCAGATCTGAGGGAAACATGAAATGTCTGGTGCAGGGTTGGAGATAAGTACCAGCCACCAGCCAAATGCTGGTGAAATACACAGAGTTGCTGCTAGATTTGCTTTACTCATCAGCCAAAAAAAAAAATGCTAATCTATTGAGTGGCTGGAGGATTTTGGAATCCACTAGCCACTGTGACAGATGGATGAAACAGTTCATTTCCAACCCTGGTGTAAAGGCCCTGATACACCAAACCGACAGTCTGCTATTGATCAAAGTTGGACCGCTTGTGAGTGTCTGCCAGCCTTGTCGTTTTGGTGTGTCCGACACCGTTGGCCCTTGAGGAAGCTAATTGATTTTTTTCACCCCCGATTCAGCATGTTGAATCGGCGACGGCAGACACAAATGAAATTAATCTGATTAGCAGTTCAGTTCAGCGCATGATAAGAGAAATGGAGGTGAGGATTATAAACTAAGACCAAAAGTCAAAAGGGAGTGAGCTCAAAACAAACTTGTTACATACATGTAAGGCAGGGTTCCCACAGTCTTGAAATATAATTATATAAACTCAGTAGTATCATGTGATACACGTAGACCAAATGTTTGGATAAGCAAAAACCAGCCCACTGTGTTGGATCATTGATCCACTGACATGGGGGAAGACAGAAGAGGCATAACAGTGACGCAAGCTTAATTTATTAAGACATTGCGTACGATCAGATTCAGGCAAGGTTTCAAAACAGTTATTAGATATGTCTATGAAACCAGTGTTTGTTTACCAAGAAGTAAATGCATAGAAACTTGTCAAAATTATAATCCCCAACACATTGTATTGAATTGAGAGCTATAGAATCTTTGATTTTACGATACGATATGATACGATATGATGTACTGTATTGTCCCCGTAGGGAAATTTGTCTAATTTCTATCCTGCAAAAAGGGCTGCAACCTTATTTTTTTGCTATGTACCTGCATGTGCTGGTCAGGTCAGTTGGCAGTGGGCATATGTAGCTAGTTGGTAGCAGGAATGCGTAACGAATGAGTAAAGTTAGCTTGCCTTGGCAGTTTATTTATCCGCGCATGCCTTTAAGTGTATTGATGTAGGGCTGTATAAAATTCATTGGTAAAAATGTTATGGAACCCTGGTAAGGTGAGATTATTTTTCTGTAGCTACTGAGCTCTTTAACAGAAAGATTTTGTGATTGTAAAAATGCTTTATTCTTTCTGTGTATGTGCTGGTTGACTGTCAGCTGTAGTCTTTACAGTTGTTCATGTGCAACTTTTTGGCCAAGAAACAGCAACGTCAGGCGATGCAGCAGGGGGCTTTCGTCACCGCTAGTTCCCTGAAGTCGGTTTGGTGTGTCCGGGACTTAAGAGCCAAATCAAGCACTTTGTCATTGCTTTGAAAGCCGTTTGAAAGAATTCTTCACTCTACTTTTTCTTATAACAGACGTTTAAAGTGCCAGGCTTTAAAGGTCAGGTGGGCTTCATCACCTCCATGTCTGACCATTTCTGTGGCTCCTGCAACCGTTTACGCATCACTGCAGATGGGAACCTCAAGGTAAAGCTACAGTGATTCTTTGTTGGGTGTCAAGGAGCTGTTAATGGGTCTGTTTTGTGTTAATGTAGCTGCATACTGTGTGTGGGCGCTATGAATAATCTCATCCATCCAGAACCATCCATGATTCTATTTTGAATGTTTTCCCTCCACTCCTTCCTGTCTGCCTTCTCTCAGGTATGTTTGTTTGGGAACTCTGAGGTGTCTCTGAGAGATGTCTTGCGCTCTGGGGCATCAGATGAAGAGCTGCTGCAAATCATTGGAGCTGCTGTGGGCAGGAAGAAGAAACAACATGCAGGTAGACATGTGTCCATTGGTGTTAGTTCATACGCAATGCGTCATTTGTGGGATATACTCATAGATTATTGAGGATTATGTCTTCCACTAGAGTGTAATCTCTTCCTGTTTGTCTTCTCAGGCATGTTTAGTATCTCTCAGATGAAGAACAGGCCGATGATCCTCATTGGTGGGTGACATGGCTGTACGTACAAATCACTCACACCCACTTTGTTCACTGTTCAGTCATCATTTCTTTGTGGTGTTATGATCATCATGGGCTGGACCACTGTATCTTTTCTGCATTCATCTATTCACAGTTTATTAAACAGCATCAAGATTCAATTACATTTGAGCTAATGAGAGTTAAAAACTTATGCCTGAAATGTGACTTAGTGCTGGCATATAAATAATAACTTGTTATTTTTAGACCATGCCATCATATACAAGTAAGATATTTTTTATATTTTCTGTAAAACTGTATAACTATTTAATTTAACCTATTTATGGGAATAATCATACCTGTGTGATCATTCCAGTAAACTAATTTCAGTTTAGAGGGAAAACAACCGTAAGTGACATTTAAGTAAATATACATTTTTGACATTTCACACCAGAGCGTCCTCATATTGAGTGACACTGAGTAACAACACAAACAATAATGAACCATTTCTGTTTAAGACCTCAAATTGGTCAAAAACAGCCGACAAGGGCCGACTAGTACCAATGGTACATGACACACAGCAAAATAAGGGAGATTTTGTGGCATATTTTGTGCAGAATAGTAGTTTATTCCACGTCTGCCCTCCTGAAACCAAACCACTCCAGGACCTTCCTCCATTTGGGATTAACGTGAACTCAGCTCAATTGACATCAAACTGTTGGGGTGTCTGTGCATGAAACTGAGAGGGAGAGTGAGTCTCCTGCACATAAACACAGCCTGCTTGTAATGCATGAATAAATTACTAAAATGTGCAAGAAACATTTTTCATGACAGTATGGTCATCTGCCATGTCACACAAAAGATGATACTCGAATATATCGGATAGATTTCATATATCGCCCACTCCTACTGTGAATAGCACATGTTCATCTACATATAAATGTGTGCTGTTTCTGTGAATCACTGTCCCTGACCAGTGTTCTCTGTTTCCAACAGGCACCACATCCCAAATGCCTTTGTCTCTGCCACAGTCACAAGACAGCCAGAGAGCTTTCCCCATTGTTTCTCATCTTACAAACAACACATTCCTCTCTCCAGCAGTAGCTCCTCACATGTGTAGCTCAGGCATCAGGAGAGTCCTGAATAGAGAGGGTTTTTTGTGCCTTCCAGACTGCACTGCTTTAACACAAGCAGGCTGTGTCTGCTGCTCCAGAACCTTAAAGAGTGGGGATACCCATGTTAGGTCACATTTCAACAAAGAGAAACCTAATACGATGGATTGCCTCCACAGTGCAGCATCCCTTCGCTCCTCTGAGTTTAGTAAAGCTCTAACTTTCATCAGTGGTCACACTAAGACTGCATGTTTTATTGCACGCACAAATGTCATGAGCTACATTAATACAGACTGTCTCAGGTACGCACAAGCCGGGGGTCCTAATGCTTTGAAGAGCCACTTACTCAAGACCCCAGGAAAACCTATTTTTTGCACACTACTAATGAATGCCAAATTAAATCTTAAACAACACAGTGTTAGACTGTGCCACAATCAAAGTTCCAGCAAAGACCCCAGTGTCAAAGTCAGACAATCTGTGAGGGATCACACACAGTCAGGCACAAACGTCTACCACGCTGACCTTAATGAAACAACCGAAGCCCAGCTGACACATACAGACGCCCAGGGCCGAGCCGCCATGGTGGATGTCGGGGGGAAAGCTCCCACACGTCGAACAGCTACAGCCCGTGCCACCGTCATCTTGGGCCCCACCGCCTTCCGGCTGCTTCGGGATAACCAGCTGGCTAAGGGTGACGCTTTGGCAGTGGCGCAGTTATCTGGCATCATGGCTTCCAAGCAGACCTCAGCCCTCATACCGCTCTGCCACCCACTCCCCTTAGACCACGCCTCTGTCACCTTTGACCTTGATGAGCTGCAGAACACTGCTGTCATTACAGCAACATGCCGCACTACAGGCAGGACCGGAGTTGAGATGGAGGCTTTGACGGCCGTAGCTGTCGCTGCGCTGACCATCTATGACATGTGCAAGGCAGTGAGCCATGACATCATCATCACAGATGTAAAACTGGTCAGTAAGACAGGCGGAAAGAGGGACTTTCATCGTCACCTGTGACCTCCTCTCATAACGTTGAATCCAACCCTGGAAAACTAAGAATTTATGAATTGTAAGCATTATGAAGACTGCACCAAATTTTACCAGTATTGTCATATTTTTCTACAAAACTATACTTTATGCCATCAGAAGTAATTTAAAAGGTGATCTAATCATATAAAATATACACTTTTGGTTACTGTTGACATGATACTGGAATTTTTAACTTCAACAATACCTTGAGAATATCAATATTCGATACCATTTTCGATACCATGAGAGGAAAATTGTCAGTACTGTCATAGAATATAGATCTTTTATTAAAAGATAAATATAACAGCACTTTAACATGACGACAATGACTTGTCTTGGGTAGTAGCAGAGAACAGCAGTATGACTGTAGTAAATATTAACAGTTACTACTTTTTCACATTAATAAAAAAAACTATTCTTGCAGTGGTGCACCTGCTTAAAAGCCTCTGAGATTGCCACACTTTCAAAAGGCAATAAAGAGCAAGTGAAAAACAAAACAGTGCCACAAATCCCATATGCAACCGGAGTGAATGAGAAGAGTGACGAGAACACAGCACTGTGAGTGAGTGAACAAAGGCGCGGGACTGTTGTGATATGTGTGCGTGGGTCGATTTGCGATTGAGGAGATGAGAGAGGAAAAAAGTAGTATCGATGGTATGGCTACCTTGCAAAATAAGCACAGTTTTGAATATTCAGAATCGATATGTATCGATAAATGGATATTTTTGACAACACTACTTTGAGTTTTACCCCCATCCTGCCAACCTCTGCCAGTAGTCCTCTTGATTGCCTGCTCCAGTGATGCTGTCAGCAGAGTTGAATTACTTGATCCGTCACTTATTCCACACAATATGAATCATGTTACCTAAACAGTGTTCATGTTAACTTAATTTTAGCAGCGCTTTGCAAATAATTCAAGTGTCATACATGTTCATGTTATATCTTATAATACCTATCTGGCATTAGTATCAAGTAAAGAGCTAAGAACAGATGTGTCACTAGAGGGCACTCCAGTACTAGATTCACAAGCCTCCCTGGAAAAACAAGCTCACACTACTCACATGTTGAATGTGTTTATCGTTTATCATCCTACATCAACTTTGAAGAGAATTCAGATTAGAATGAAGCACACAAGCATAAGAATGTATGAACCTGTTTATACCTGGTAATAATGTGTCTCATGTGATCTTAGCACAAGTGGACAGTTGTGAATGCAATGAGCAACTACTTGGCTGATGTCCCTGCTTATCTTGCACCCTACCAGAGAAAAAACTACTGACGCAGAGCTGAAAGACTACGTGAAAATACCAGGTATAAACAGGCATTATGTTTTATGACTTCCCAGGTCTGCCGATAGTCTTAATTGTGAATTACCACATACTCTACAGTATATGTTCCTCTACTTGCCTGCTTTGCATTGCTATAGTGTTTTTACAGGTTAAGCTTTGGGGTTTATTTAGTTGCAACTTCTCTCAGCAATGTTGCTGTCATTATTTTTTCAGTAATGGGAAAGAATTCACCTTTTTATTCTTTGTTTCCTTCTACCTCCTGTTGTACATTGGAAACATTGGATGTTTGTACTCATACCACAGTAGAGGATGACATTATGGCAACTGCTTTTTTAGCTTTTGCTCTAAAATATTCACTATCATGTACTGGCTGATAACAAAAGTCGTTACACTAAGGTTTTGTCGTTAATTTGACGGTAAGTCAAAATGTACATTTGTAGTTCTTATATGACTGAAGTGCTTGACGATATGGCAGCTGATGCAGCCTCCATGTATTGCATGTCACATTCATTTTGTCATTAGTACTGTGGGTATGAGCCTCTGTGGTCTGCTCTGTAGACCAACAGTTCTCACTTACTGTCTTTGGAGAACTGAATATTGCTATTTTTGTATCATAGCCAATAGTTGATTGTATTCACTCTGCACCCAGCTCTCCTCATTGAACTGCTCATTTTTTGAAAGAAGTAAATGCAAACTGAGTTGCTGCAGGCTTGTGTAGCATTTATTTTACCTTTATAAAAATTAAAATATCCAACAGTCCTTCTCCTGTCATGTCGTAACTGTGTACACTGTGTCTCAAAGTTGAGTATTGTGCAATTCTGTCAGTTACAACATAGAGTGTGTTCCATGGTGTTTTATCCAGTAATTAAAAAATGGGGGCATTATTTTTTCAGATCATATGCTTTTTATTCCCCTTGAAAAATCATTGCTTTCCCTTAAAATGTATTTCTAGACAAGTTGGCAATTACAGTCTGAATTATTGAGACTACTGTACATTTTGCAAGTATAGGTGCAACCTGATTAGACCAGCATAATCTACTATATATACATACATATACATGTATACAACAGATAAATAACTATGTACACATTTCATTATCCCCTACCCCTCTTTGAGTGAATTAAATGCTAAACCTATTAGCTCTCACAAACAACAAAAAAGAAACAGGTTTTTATTCCAGAAACATACCCACATTTGATGAAGTCAAATTGATTGCTCTTTTCGAATGCCGATCCTCATTTTCAATTTTCTTTTCAATTTATTTATTTTTTATTTATTTTATTTTTTTGCATTTTCATTGTGCAAGTATACAAGTAATTATTTAATGTTTCCTTTTTAGAATATTTATTTGTCTCATGGCATTGATTTTCATACAAGTAATTATTTAACCTTTTTATATTATTTATTTTTCTCTCATGGCATTGATTATTTTTTCCTGCATTATCGTCATACAATTATTACAATTACACATTATTATTTTATTATTATTATTTAATTTAACCTTTTTATATTTATTTGTCTCATGGCATTGATTTTTTCATACAAGTAATTATTTAACTGTAGTTTTTATATTATTTATTTTTCTCTCATGGCATTGTTTTTTTCCCCCTGCATTATCATCATACAATTATTACAATTAAGTTATACATTATCGTTTTTGCGTTATTGTCATACAAGTAATTATTTAATTTACCTTTTTATAATATGTATGTGTCTCTTATGACATTGATTTTTTTTTTTTTTTTGCATTATTGTCATACAAGTAATTATTTAATTTAACCTTTTTATAGTATTTATTTGTCTCATGGTATTGATTTTTTTTCATTTTTTGCATTATAATTATACAGGTAATTTAATTTCACCTTTTTATATGTATTTGTCTCTCATGGCATGGCATGTTTTTTTAGATTATTTCTGTTCGGCAGTCTGCCTGTCTGCATGCTGCAATTTAACCCACCACACTCTCAAACTGACTTCTTCAACTTTTTAAACCTGGCTTCTCTCTCACACACTCAAATACTTTGAGCTAGAAGATCACATGGATGTTTTGCATGTTTTAGCCCATTTTCTGACCGGGAAAAACATCCCAAAATTTTCACTTGCACTCATCTCCGTCTGGAGAGGCTGCACATTTTACACTAGGGCTGCCACCTAATAGTCGACCTAATGTCATTTGACCAGAAAGCTCATTAGTTGGCAAGATTTCATTGGTCGCTTAGTCACAGAAAAACCAAACAAACATGTTAAACAAAATTGTTAAATAAATCCAAACCTATATGACTGGATCATGTGGGACTTTAATTTGAAAGGACAGACACAGTAAGTGTCCAAGCTCAGCAGTCAGACAGGAGTCAGATTAATTTCCAGGGCTGGTACCTGCAGTTATTCCACAGGCTAGTTAATAACATGTCGGGCAGGAAATCCAAAGTGTGGGATCATTCTGAGAAGGTGACGGAGGAACCCAAGGTGATATGTAAATGTCATCTTCATTGGTCGACTAGAAACATGACGTATCATCTGAAACATTAAAGTAGCTACATGCCCATTAGCCCACAGCGTCATTAACAGGCGGCTCGCTCGTGGAAACTTGTGGAAAATGGGAGCAAAAACCAAAAGTATTGGGTTTGTATTTTTGGTCGCTGTCACTTTCTAATTAATGGGCTAAAACACACAAACCACAGGTGAGGCTCTCACCTCACATTTGAGCTTGTTCACACTTCCTGTCATAAGGGCTTTGGCTAATCACTTGCTATAGGTGAAGTGTTGTTTTTGATAACGTTTCTTACTTTGGCATGCCTTAAGATTGTCTGTGTGCTTCTTTTTGTAGGTCTGTAGCGAACTGTGAAGTTGCCAGTGATGCATACTGAAATTATGGTTGCTTAGGTTGTGTTTTGTGTGTATGTGTGTGTATGATTTTGTTGTTATCGCTTTAGGTGGGACAGAACTTCATCCCTTCATCTGTCCCCAGTACTTTTGCTCCGTCACCCACACCAGCTCCTCAGGCTGTCAGCAGTGGCCTTAACGACTTGTTTGAGCTTTCCACCGGCATGGCCATCACCACTGGAGGCTTCGTATCCCCTAAAGCAGTGAGTTCACACAAACCCAGAACATTCCGTCAATTACAGCCACATTGCTCACAGTAAAATAACAAGATACAAAGTAATGTGAGATCCTTCAAAGTCAGGCAGTGTACTAAATTTATACAATCTATAGAACTGATGATGTTTGTATTGATCTACCTACCAGGTGTGGCTGCCGGCAGTGAAAGCCAAAGGACTGGAGATTTCTGGAACCTTCTCTCGCCGCCAGGGTCACATGTACATGGACATGACCTTCACTAACAAGGCACTGCAACACATGACCGACTTCGCTGTCCAGTTTAACAAGAACAGGTGGGAGAAATGAGTCTTAAACTACAATATCAACACCTCTCTAAAACAGTAGAGCTGCTTAATTATACCTCATTCACAACAATGACCAGAGTCGATCGGGGTCATCTGACCTATCTTTTGTCAATTCAAACCAAGTCAGCCAACATGGGTTATTTCCTGGTCATGACAATTCAGATACGACCTTGGTCACAACCCGGAAACCATGCATACGAATTACCTCACTTGCTGAGAACTTATTTGTTCAGGCGTCCTTTTTTTCTATGTACAGTGGATGCTTCTCTTATTTAACAGCCTCCTCATGTTCGTACACACTACCTTGTCCGTCTCCGTCCCGATCATCTGCTGCAGAATTTCTCAAGGTTCTTGTGGAACCATAAAAAGACTTGAAAGTTAGTGTATTCATGAATCTAAAAATGAAGCTTTAGTTGGTATTAAAATATCTTAAATTAATCTTTCAAAAGTCTTAAAAATGCAAAGACATGGGACATAGGTTTTCTGAAATTGAAAGTGTAAAGTCTCCGAAATAATTGGCTCAATCTCTTATTTTTCAAAAAAGATTAACCGAATGTCTCTTGCATTAACGTCACACAGATCAGGATAGTGGAACCAACAACACTCATATTTTGTTTCCAGCCAGGATGTTCAGAGCAGAGGATCTACCGTCTGCTAGCTCACTGTCACTGTACATTGGGCAGCATGGCAAAGTGCAAATGCAATGAAAATTGGTTATTTAACAAAGATTTAGCTGCATGGCTGAAATTGATACAAGGCAATGCATACTAGGCTCGGTGTATTGTGCAAAAAAAGTTTTATGAACTTTTAAAAACGCAGTGGAGTCCCACATGTAGAGTGAAGAACAAAAAAAAACGCCAAGAACCCCCACCAACAAAGAGCAGGTATTTTCCAGTTCGGTTCTATCCTCGTCTCCGCCCCGCCTCCACCATATGTCATGCTTTTGTTTTTCTTCAATTTTTGTTATTGTAAAATTGGTCCTAAATTTAATTCCAAATAGCCTTAAAAAAGTCTTAAATCTAATTTGCCCTTTGCTGTAGGAACCTGTTCTTGTCAGATTCCTGCTGACATTGTTCTGTTTGTTTCGGGGCTGTGGCGACCTGTGACAATTATGTCTGACCGACGTGCCCCAATTTGTAACCATATAACCCTTGTCTGACCCACCTGTCTACCTGGGTCACAAAACCAAGTCAGTCAGCGTGGGTTCATCCTTTCAAACAAAATGAATACTGGTTGAGTCATAGGGAATTCATGAATAACACAGACTCCTTAACCTTTACAAGAAAGACAGGTATGAAAGGAGTATTAGACTGCTTTAATTCTAGTTCCATGTATAAGTGTATATATTGTAATTCAGTGCTGCCAGTGTTTGATTTTTGTTGGTTTCCCACACAGTTTTGGGGTGATCCCTACCAGTCCTCTGCCCATTCACACTCCGCTGATGCCCAGTCAGAGTATTGAGATCTCTTTGCCTATCAACACCATCGGGCCAGTCATGAAGATGGACCCTCTCAATAATCTGCAGGTACAGGAGCTGTCACTCAACAAATATCTGAACAGCAATGCAACACATTTACAAAACTATCACTTGTACTTTCTTGTTTGCATCCACTATTTTTTGGAGTGTTTTATGTAAATGCTGGTATCACCCAGCACATCTCAGCCGTGCAGAACAAGCATAATAATAAGCTTTTGTTTTGTTTACTTGTGCCCAGGTGGCTGTGAAGAACAGCATCGATGTCTTCTACTTCAGTGTACTCATCCCTCTCAACATATTCTTTGTTGAGGATGGAAAAATGGGTACGCTTGTTACTCACAACTTTGTAAAACAACATCACATCTCTCTTTACACCCTCACTGTCACATTACTCAGTGATAAACAACATCTTCAACAACCACTGAAACAGGGAGAAAATGCCGCTGGTAACACAAGATGTGAAATGATTTCTAAACTATACTTACTGCAGATTTTAAGACAGGAAGCACTACTGTACGATATCTGAAGACACAGCTATTTGAAGCCAGTTTTAAAATCAGGTTTGAGCTCTATCTTTGGAAGGAAATTATTGCCATAAATATTTGATTCTTATAAATCACTGAAAATATAATTGTGAAATTAAATTACTACTGAATCCTTAATATTTACATTTAAGATTTTACTTTGAAAACGTCTGAATTCCTGTGGTGTAGATTCTCTCCTTATTTCAATGAATATCTCAAGTTTAAACTGTCAGTTTTAGTCGTGTAATTTCAATTTGCTCCAATTCAACAGGCTTAAAATTTAGACAATAACTCTGTAAAATAGTCTCCAATATGCACCTGTCGGCTACATAAATGCTATACTGAAAGACTAGAGAATAATGTGTCAGGTTTCTCTGTGTGGAAATCAGCTTTCAGCTCAGTTTTTGTTTCTTTCTTCTTCAGAACGACAGGTGTTCCTGGCTACCTGGAAAGACATCCCCAATGAGAATGAGCTCCAGTACCAGATAAAGGAGTGCCACCTAAATGCAGGTAGGCCAAGCTGGTGAATAAAGTCGCCCTCGGTTACAAAGAGATGATTCTAATGTCCTGTGTGTTGGTTAACAAATAAGAAAATCTCTCTGCTGGACGGTTAAAGTTTATCATTGTTTTAGTGTATGTTTATTTGCTTAATCTCACTCCTTCATATTATCTTGACATTTATTTTTATTGAATGCAGTTGGAGAGTCATCGGTTGTTTGATAAAAAAATGCGGATAAAGATTCAAATTTTTTTCCTGTCTTAATGTAAGTTACCATGTGCCTTCTGATTTATATATTATCTAAGTGAAGTTTCATACAAGCAGATCATATTTACGACACTTAGTTTTGGCCTAAGTGCAATTTTTTTTTCACCTGATGTGCCGCCACTTGTTCTGTTCACAAAACATTAGCTGATCATTTCAAATTTATCTGTGTGTTTCCATTTATTGTGAAACCAGTGAGATAAGTTTCTGTTGACAGTTGTTTTGTTGGCATGTGTGAATCTGTGAAGAGTAGGGCTGCCCCCCAGACTAACAGTTTTCCTAGTCGACCAAAAGTCCTTATTTAGGTCCATCAGTCGACTAGTCTCCCGCATGTTTCTGATATGAATGTAATGGTTAAATGATATATTTTGGTGGTTTGAGTTGAAGCTGTGAGAAAGAATAGTATCAGTAACATTGTTAACACTGTGCTACATTACAGAGAAATAGAAAAGCTTACTAATGAACCTTCATTAATATAGGCCTATATTTTATCTACAAGTGCACGTCACACACTGAGCGAGCCACCTGTCAATGACACTGTGGGCTAATGGGCATGTAGCTACTTCCATGTTTCAGATGATACGTCATGTTTGTAGTCGACCAATGAAGATGAGTTTACATATCACCTTGGGTTCGTCCTTCACCTTCTCAGAATGATCCCACACTTTGGATTTCCTGCCCGACATGTTATTAACTAGCCTGTGGAATAACTGCAGGTACCAGCCCTGGAAATTAATCTGACTCCTGTCTGACTGCTGAGCGTGGAAGCTTCCTGTGTCTGTCCTTTCAAATTAAAGTCCCACATGATCCATTCATATAGGTTTGGATTCATTTTGACAAGGTGCAGCTCCTAATAGAGTTTCACTGTTGTTTTTTGTTTTCCTCTTTTTCTAATCAAATGATTCGTTTTGGAAATTAACTGTTTTATGGATTTTTTTCCCAAGTTTAACTTCATATTTTTAGAGTGGTGTTTCATTGTGACCAACCTGAGGCACACCTGTGTAGTAACAATGCTGTTTAATCATCACCTCACCCCAAAGGGGCGCCCTGGACACCAACTCATCCAAACACCGCACTCTTCTCTCTGTGTTTTCTTTCTCCACCCACATGCATATCTCTGGACATTTCCTCTTCCTCTGTACCTGAAGGACACTTCCAACCTGCCCATACTTGTGCCGCTCTTATCCTGGCAGCACGATGGTTAATGACCTCTTAGCTTGGCCCAGTTTTGTAGAGTACCTGGTCAGGTTTACTGAAATCTGAAGGTCGTCAGTCATAGTTTATTAAAATCCTCATAGAGCTATTTACCATCAGTTTCCCGATCAACCTTTTGCCAGCAGCAGTTTGCATTAGCTCATGTGAACATTAGCGTTAGCACCTGTAGTGATTACGACCTTTTGTGCGTGTGTTTCATGTGGTTTCTCTTTGTTCATTAACTCAGGTGTGTGAATTACCTGACTTTGATTCTGGTCTTGCAGACACAGTATCGGGCAAGCTGCAAAATAACAACATCTACATCATCGCAAAGAGAAACGTAGAAGGCCAGGATATGCTCTACCAGTCCCTCAAGCTAACCAACGGCATCTGGATCTTGGCTGAGCTCCGCATTCAGCCCGGCAACCCCAACTACACGGTAGAGTATTCACCAATTAACCTTTTGGCCCTCAGCTTTATAGTTGTTTGACGTTTTATTATTTGCACATTGACTGTGGAAAATTCACAGGTGACAGTGACAAGGTTGAATGTAGAACTCCAATGCAGGTGTGTTGGTCATAGTGGGACAAAAATAAAGCAAAGAAGAATTTCAGGGTCTTGAAATCTTCAGGATTTAGGCTGCTACTACTACTACTTTCCATCATAGATTAATCTGTGGGTTGTACTCTAGATTAGGTGATAGTGGTTTGGTCTGTAAAATGTTCAGAAAATGGTCAAAATGTTGTTTAGTGTTTGGTAAAGCTCAAGATGACGTCCTCAAATCTCTGGTTTTGCCTCAATCAAAAGATATTCAGGTCACTCCCATAGAGGAGGAAAGAAACCAGATGATCAGTCGTACAATCTTGATTGTATGTATGAGTGAAGGTGTCTCCTGTTGTAACTCTGCATCCTCTCTCTGTCTCTCAGCTGTCTCTCAAGTGTCGGGCCCCGGAGGTTTCTCAGTACGTCTACCAGACGTACGACTCTGTGCTGAAGAACTCACCTGCTCTCCCACTCAGCAACTCGGCTTCATCCTGATGACAAACTGCAATGTTTTATCATTTTCTGCCATCTGCGGCCAACTGCCAAAACAAAGGAATCCAAACAGTAAATGACTGCTTTCTAAATAATTTGGAATATTGGGTGTTTTTTCCTCTGAAGACAAATTTCAATACAAAAGAATACTGTGTGTATATCGTACTGGAGTTAAAACGTTCAAACACTGTTGATGTTCTTTATTTTGGCAGTTTGAAGCAGCATTGGATCCTGTTTCGACCCCCATTTCAATTTTTACCTCCCAGTGAAAACACGTCAACCATTCCATCCTTAACTTAGTGTCTTAATGTCTTAATGTAAAGATGTGACTGATGGTGAAACTGTCAAACGAGTGAAAAAATAATCTCCCCAGTTTCCATTAAGCCATTCTTTTGTATATATATACATACATATATATATATATATATATATATATTATTGTGGCGGATTGATTATGAATACAGTCCATCTGATGCTGGTTTTGTTTCATCACTGTAGCCAGTATCTCACGATCACTATCCTCGGTCAGATTTTAAGAAGCTACAAATTTTATTCAGTCACAAATAAACCTGAAAAGCTGCAAATCAGAACGGAAGTACAGAGAGTTGTTGACCAGAGATGATACACTTTCATCTAGTTGCATTGGTGTGAACCAGCAGGTTTTTAGAATGTTGCACCTGCCTGTTTAAACTCATTTCATCTTGTCTTGAATCTTTGGTCTGAACTGGGCTTTAAATGTTGACCAATAAATGAAAAACTTAAAATAACATTCCAAACGGTCGGAAACAGAAACGCAGACCACAGATCGCACGAGTGAGAGCACCAGTAACTCTAAAGTGACGACTAAATCCTGGCGTTTCATTTCGGCTCCCCACCTGTGAATTATGGCGAAAGGAAAAGGTAACCACCAGGGTGGTGAGGTGTCTGCGGGCTGTTTCAGTGGAGGAACACAAACCATCAGTAGGACAGACAGTGGGGAAGCTTCTGACTCAAAGTAACGCACAGTACATTTGTTTAACTTGTTTAAATATCCAGGTTGCCATTATTTTCAACTCGAAAGTCTTCACTTGGAACCACTACACAAACCACAGCAGCTATCGAATATGTGTTAACACACCAGTGCCACTCCGAAGATGATTTGCTGGTTCATTTCACATGTATCTTTTTGTAACAGCCCCGTTTACTGCAACCACTTAGTTGTACACCGCTTTATGCATTGGCATTCCTATTTATTGTGCATCTACCTCTGCCTGTTTCCTTTTTAACTGGCTTCACTGTACCTTCAATTCTGTAATGTGCTTTCGCTTTTTCTTTTGATACCAGTGTTTTTGTGATCTCCATGTCATCGTTGTCAGGCCAGTCCAAACCTGTGGCAAGTCAGCTGAACCAATCTCACAGGACCAAGCATTCACGCAAATTAAATGCCAAGCGTACGTTTTAGTACCCTAGTGTCAGTATAACCTTCTAATGTTGGCTTTGTGTGTGCTATAGAACAAACGCCCAAAGGCCCAGAGTTGCTCTAGTACAGTGTAGTCCAGTGATGGTGTAGTTTATGTAGCTGATAAATGAAAATGTTTTGGTATTAACCCTGAAAGGGAAATGAAGCCTTGCTTCTATCTGTTCAACAGAAAAGACTTTTTTGGTGTAGCAATTGTGTTGGTGACACTATTTTCCTACACGTAAAAAACAAAAACAAAAAAAAGTTTATGTGCCTGCATGAGCCCACTGTCTATTTTATCCTTTCTCATTTAGGCTATGGCTTTGCTCCATTTCAAATCTAAACTCCCATCTTCATGTCTCTGTTGCAGATCTCATGTGTTTTTTAAAGCAGCATTGTCTCGAGCACTCCCGCATATAGAAGCAGAACATTTGTCAGCAATACAGGATGTTAGGTGAGAGCGATCATAGCATCTTGTGAAATGGAATATTTCTAGCATCTTTGCTGTAACCCTGCTGTAAATGATTTGTTATTGTCACAGTACCACACCTTATGTCATTAAACTGTCAAACACACAATGCTTCACTGTGTTCAGACACCCAGTTAAAAAAAACACAGAGCAGAAATGACTAAAGAGACGTGTCACAGTCAAGTTGGTGATCAGAGAGGTTAGTGGAAATGCCAGAATCATCATCGTCGTCGCCACCACCAGGAACCTGTATCCCAAATCAAGATCAGAGGGTCAGCTGACTGAATGCTGGCATAGAAGCGCTGTTTTTTGGGGGTCACTGAGCAAATAATGAAGCGCTCATTTTCAGCTCGCTGTATGCACTGCGCATAATGGGGCCTTGGGGGCGACGGTACATGCACCATGCATGAGGGATGGGAAGTTGGGATGGACAATAGGGGGCCCTTAACAGGTAAATCCACTTCATGTAAAGCCACTGGAGTCATCACTCCTTTACAACAAAATAGTAAAGTAACATAGACAGAGCAACATGTAAGAGATTTTTATTGTGAACATATGAGCATAGGGGGCAATACGAAAACAGTGGAAGACAATAATGGGAAAACCTTTGTCCTGTTTTGAAAAGAAGGAATGGGAACAGAGTGCAAATATATGGTTAATAATGGTTAATAATTTAGACGAGATGGATTTAGCATTTGTGACACGATCATTTCACTGCTCTCACATAATTGTGCTACAGAAACTTGACATTTTATCTGATTAAATCAAACAATGAATCCCGCAACTCTGAAACCCAGGCCCATTATCATCTTTTCATTTTGAACATTCACATGTTGAGCACCATCCAAAAAGTACCTCCTTTGGGCTGGAGTTGAACTGGTGACCTATGAATAATTGCCGTCAACCTTCAATTCATGACAAATTTACAGATCATCTCCTTGACAGCGATAAGTGTGCTTTTGTCAGACAAAATTGAGCGATATAACTCTGGACTCTGAAAACAAGGTCCATTTACATATTTTCGTTCTGAATAGTCAGCAATGAAAAGTTAATCCTTCGAGCCAGAGTTGAACCAGCGACCTAAGGATACCTGTTATGATCAACCTACAGTCCTCCGCTCTACCAACTGAGCTATCAAAAAGAGCACATATCCATCAATCATTCATCCTTTGGATGGATGCTGCAACTGATGCTGAACCAACGTTTATTGGTTGGATTGGCTGCCTCGATCTCCTGAGAAAATCGTCGTCCACTTTTACATAATGGCAAAGAAAGTCCAAATGAAGTCTGACACCAACCACCATGCACTGTGCGGCATTTGGCAGTGTTCAAACAGGTCTGGCTCATCTTGATGACAACAATTACGCGTTCAACAAGCAACCTTTTGTCCAATGAAATCAAGCCTTACTGTCAAACAATCCTCTTTTCACTGTGAATGGTCACACATTGGACAGCAATGAAAAGTCCATCCTTCGAGCCGGAGTTGAACCAGCGACCTAAGGATACCTGTTATGATCAACCTACAGTCCTCCGCTCTACCAACTGAGCTATCGAAGGGAGCAAGTATCCCTCAATCATCCACCCTCTGGATGGATGCTGGAACTGATGCTGAACCAAAGTTTATTGGTTGGATTGGCTGCCTCGATCTCCTGAGAAAATTGTGGTCCACTTTTACGTACTGGCAAAGCAAGTCCAGTGAAATCAAGCCTTACTGTCAAACAATCCTCTTTTCACTCTGAATGGTGACACATCGGACAGCAATGAAAAGTCCATCCTTCGAGCCGGAGTTGAACCAGCGACCTAAGGATACCTGTTATGATCAACCTACAGTCCTCCGCTCTACCAACTGAGCTATCAAAGGGAGCATGCACCCCACCATCATCCGGTACCTTTCTGTTGACTCTGTGTTGCTGAGTCTTCTTTCTGCTGCAAAATCTCATCGTTGATAGCCTGCTTTTCTTGAAATGACTGTTTATGCTGTTTCCTCTTGACCTTGTGTTCCTCCTTCGATTTTAACTTCTTCTGACTGAAAATAAATAAAAGAGAGAAAGGCGGTTAATTCAGTGCCTCTATCCTGGCTTCATCACTGTAGTGTCAACAGAGTCCGCAAGGAGTGAGTTCTTAAACCAGGAAATGAGTTAGCATTTCACCACTCCCGGTTCCCTTGTCTCAAAGCCAGTGGGTTTTTGGTTAGATGTTTGTAATTAGGTATGAATGAAGCCCTGCATAAAAGACACATATACACTGTTATTAAACCTTGATAGTTTCATTTCATGACTAACTAAACTGTGGCTGTTGTTCACGGCTGCCATTCACCTTAAAATCTGGGTCCGTGAAGTAGATTTCAGCTTTCAAAGGGCCGAGGCATTTCTCAAGTCGACACATGGCGTCAGGAATAGGAGGAAATTTGCATAACTCTATAGCACTCTCCGGAATTTCCTTAAAAAAATAAGATAAAGACAGAAAGAAAATATAAGTAAAGAATTAGTATATTCAACAACTGCATTTTATTGTACAAAATTAAAATAAATAAAGCAGGACAATAAACACTAAATAGAAATGTGTTGAAAATGAGATTTGCAATTCAGCTGAATTCGTAGATTTTTTTTTTTACTGCATCTTTAAGTCTGTTAATCAGCGTTTAAACAATCTGAATACATTCCGTACGGTCAGCAGAGGGGGTGTAAATAGTTTTTAATGGCACTCACATGCAGCTAAACTGACAAAAACACAAAAACACATTTAAATTATGCCGTCAATTTTTTAACCAGATTGACTTGAAGCAGCAAATTAAGTTTAACACGAGTAAACGGAACTCTAGGGCCGTAAATATGCAGGGTTTAAATCTTTATTTCAGCTTAGCCTGACAGAAAGAGCACCAGCACTGACGGCAGAGGAAATTAATAAATTATAATGAGGGAGGTGATCATTTCAGGTTTGGTCTGATTTAGCTTGCCTTTTAGGGCTAACGTGCCGACACGTATCCATGAGTTACCTCAGGCTGGCCGATTTCTGTCAGGGCTGACGCGCGGCCGTACAGCAGCAACAGCACATCCACCGTAGAAAGTCCAAGTTCCTGTGAAAGCAAAAGGAAACCTGATCATTCTTATGTAAGCTCTGATGTGGTTCTTAAACTTCAGCAGATCATCTGAGTGTGTGAAGAGAACAGGAACTTTATTCCCAAATGATTCACAGCAAAAGTGAAATAATTCACAGGTTTTTTTCACAAGATTTGGGGATTTTTTTTTCTGTTTTTGACAGTTGATGGTGGAGACTGACAGGGAACATGGAGGGCGAGAAAAGAGGGTGACTAACAACCCAACTGGAAATAAATAAATTTTTAATAATAGTATTGTCGTCTGGGTGGTGCGGAGAGGACAAATGTGAATACACAGCATCACAAATCTGCAGCTAAAGGTTCATATATGTTGTTCTGAAAGCTTAATTTACATTCGTGGACAAACTTAAGAGTCCCACCATTCAATTAAATTAAATTCAATATAACTGTATTTATCTTGAAGAAAATTTTTGTGCCAGAGAATGGGTTCCCTGGGTCAAGGTCACACAAAACTGATGTCCACCTAGTGTGACAGTATTCTGTGAATATAAAACAGGCATTAATTTGGGCATCCTATTACCGTAAGGGGTCCTTCTTCATCCATCAAGTTCAGTAGACATCACTGGAGCACATGGACTAGACATAAGGTGAGTTCTGACTCAAATATTTATCAGAATATTGCCATTTCCGTGCACTGTTAGAAATGGGACCAATTATGTGGTCCTTTAGTGTGACGTAATTATAGTGTTGATATGAAAATATTAATAAATTTGTATTATTTGACTTATTAAAATAATGGAAACCTTATACTGTACAGTTGGATGGAAGTCTCTCTGTCATACAGCTAGGCCAAAAACTGATCATGTGACTGAAAATGTCCACTTGTGTGACAGCAATGTCCACTTGTGTGACATGAAATCAGTGTCACACTGGTGGAAACGGCTGTCACACCAGTGGACTTAGGCTATAAATAAGGCCTAGATAAATACATTTTTCAATTAAATAGACTACTTCTATAATAGCAAATTGTCCACTGTAGTGATTTTTGTATATTTTCCTTTCAAGTTTTAATGTTTTCTCCCTTTATGTCAACATTGTATTCCACCACAAGTAAAACTTTCCTATCATGTTTTTTTTAGTTTGAGATCCAGGCAGAAGGTCTGAGAGCCAGACAGATAATGAAAAGTAAGGAAAGAACCAGAAAGTACAGGGAGAGGCTGAATGCAGATCCTAGGAGGAGAGAGGAAGTCTTGAGAAAGCGACGCACAAAGTACATTAAACGTGCAACCAAACATGATATAAGCACGATAACATTTCATTACATGATCAGAAATGCTTGCTTAGGCTATGTCATAATAATTAAGGTTTTGTCTATTTTTCTGTAGATATCAGGATAAAAAAAGCACTTGGACAAATCGTTACCATCAGTGTGAAGTCTGTGTCATCAGCAGCAAGAAAGAAACTACGAGAAAAATGGAGAAAGTTGAAAAGAAGATGTAGGGCAAGGGACAAGGCCACTAAGGCTATACTTGAACTAACTCCACAGTCACCTCAGGCTTATGATCAACCTTCTGATCATGAAGAGGTCAGTGAAGACCCAGTACCTGTTTTATGCAGCATACCAACAAATTCACCCAAAGAGATAGAACTACTGAAACACAAGGAAGTGAAAAAAAGAAGAAAAAGAAATCAGCTGAGAAAAAACAGCTGAGGAAGCTAATGATCAAAAATGAGAAGTTACTTAAGAAACTTAAGGCAGAAAGACAAAAGGCTGAGAAGTTTAGAAGACAGAATCAACGCCTCATCCAAAGACGGAACGTCGGTGAGAAAAATCCATCAGAAACAAAACAACCCAAAAGGAGAGATACTGCTCACTGCCCACTGCTGATGAAGATGACAGTGAAGAGCATCCCAAGAGAATCAAGGAGACCAACCCTGATAGTTTCATTGCTGATGAAGATGACAGGGAAGCGTACACTGTGGGAAAATTTGTCATAGTCAGCTATGACAACAAGCCATTTGTTGGTCAGTTCACTAAACTACATGCTGATAACACTGAAGTCAACTGCATGGTTCAACATGGAAAGAGAAATGTATTCAAGTGGCCTGATAATCCAGACGGCATTTTCTATCCCAGAGACCAAATCATCAGCATCATCTCTGAGCCAGAGCCGCACCAGCGTGCTGCACAGCTCACTAAATATGACTGGCTACTATTCAATGAGGTCTGAAAGGATGTAGAAACATGATGCAAGTCCCAAGCACCACAGGCTCTAGCTGGATGTGGACACTGTTGTACTACAGATGAATTTTACTGAAAAATGAAATTGTTTGAGTTCTTATCTCTACTGAATGAGTTTTATCAATATATTTTATACATTTCATTAATGAATTTGACCAAAAAAGTAATTGTTCAGGTACATATTTATTTTGGTGCTAATATTCAATGCAGGAATTGTGCTCTTTAGTAATGTGTGGGTAGCTCTTAAAAGACCCATTTTGTGTGCTTGTGCACTACACGGTGTCTTGCCATGGCACAGCTCCCTCTGCAGAGAAGAAGGATGTGAAGGTCTCCCTAACCCTGATGGCCTCTCTTGCTGAGTTGTTGGCAGCAATTCTGCCCAGACCTGGCAGTGGCTCCACTTCACCGATGACGACTGGGATGCTCGCCCTCACTGCAGGTGTCTGGGTTGTCCTCCGCAGGAAGTTATGGAGAACGCAGGTAGCCTTCACACACTTCTCTGCCACATCTGGATGGACTTCAATGGCACACCTGAACATCCTCCACTGCGAAGAAAGGATCCCAAAGGCACACTCAACAACCAGCCGAGCTCAGGACAGACGGTAGTTGAAGATCCGTCGCTCTTTTGGAAGCATGCGCCCAGGGAATGGCCTCATGAGGTTCTTCCGGAGTGGAAAGGCCTCATCCTCGACAAACACATGAGGCTGTGGTCCTTGGTGGTCAGCTGCTGGAAGTGTTAATTACAACCTAAACGTATCTATATCATAAATGTATCAATACCTATAGATATCTTAAACTCACCATCTCTTATCGAAAACATAAACTTGACATCTATCTATCTCTTCAATGTATCAATACTTATCAACATCTGAAACTTACCATCTCTTATCTCAAACATAAACTTGACATCTATCTATTTCCTAAATTTATCATTTATCATCTGAAACTTACCATTACTTAACCTAAACATAACAGTAACAAGAGTAAAAGAAGGAAATGGCTTCAGGAGGGTTTCACCCACCCTAACCCTAACCCTTTAGAGATGTTCCATCCAAATATAAGAAACCAACAACAACAATAATGTGAAACTGCTCTATAAACTCCGAAAATTGCTTCCAACTTATTTTCAGTTCATAAATTGAAAAATAGTTTTAAAATAGACATTATAAATTATTTTGGAAGAGTGTGTCCTGTTTGTGAGTCATTATAATAACGTAATCATAGCTTTAAAAATGAATAAAAATGGAACATTTCTTTGAGACCCTCCTGAAGCCTTTCCGTCTTTTACACTCTCTTAATATGTATTACCTAAATTCATCAGTACCTATCAACATATGAAACTTACCATCTCTTATCTAAAACATAAACTTGACACCTCTCTGTCTCCTAAATTTATCACTATCAATATTTGAAACTTACCATTACTTAACCTAAACATAACAGTAACAAGAGTAAAAGAAGGAAATGGCTTCAGGAGGGTTTCACCCACCCTAACCCTAACCCTTTAGAAATGTTCCATCCAAATATAAGAAACCAACAACAACAATAATATGAAACTGCTCTATAAACTCCGAAAATTGCTTCCAACTTATTTACAGTTGATAAATTGAGAAATAGTTTTAAAAATAGACATTATGAATCATTTTGGAAGAGTGTGTCCTGTTTCTGAGTCATCATAATAACCTAATCATAGCTTTAAAAATGGAAAAAATGGAACATTTCTTTGAGACCCTCCTGAAGCCTTTCCGTCTTTTACACTCTCGAAATATTGATTACCTAAATTCATCAGTACCTATTAATATCTGAAACTCACCATTTCTTATGACAACATAAACTTGACACCTCTCTATCTCCTAAATTTATCAGTGCTTATCATAATCTGAAACTTAACATTACTTACTTTAAACATAAGCTTAACACTTATTACCTAAATTTATCACTTCCTATTAATATCTGAAACTTACCATATAATTACAACCTAAAGTTTTCTATATCATAAATGTATCAATACTTATCAATATCTAAAAACTTACCATCTCTTATCTAAAACATTAACTTGACATCTATCTATCTCCTAAATTTATCATTATCAGTATCTGAAACTTACCATTACTTAGCCTAAACATAACAGTAACAAGAGTAAAAGAAGGAAATGGCTTCAGGAGGGTTTCACCCACCCTAACCCTAACCCTTTAGAAATGTTCCATCCAAATATAAGAAACCAACGACAACGATAATATGAAACTGCTCTATGAACTCTGAAAATTGCTTCCAACTTATTTTCAGTGCATAAATTGAGAAATAGTTTTAAAAATAGACATTACAAATTAGTTTGGAAGAGTGTGTCCTGTTATTGAGTCATTATAATAACCTAATCATAGCTCTAAAAATGGAAAAAATGGAACATTTCTTTGAGACCCTCCTGAAGCCTTTCTGTCTTTTACACTCTCGAAATATTGATTACCTAAATTCATCAGTACCTATTAATCTCTGAAACTTACCATTTCTTATTTAAAACATGTACTTGACACCTCTCTATCTCGTAAATTTATCAGTGCTTTTCATTATCTGAAACGTACCATTACTTATTTTAAACATAAGCTTAACACTTATTTATTACCTTAATTAATCCGTACCTATTATTATCTGAAACATACCATTACTTACTTACAACCTAAAGTTTTCTATATCATAAATGTATCAATACTTATCAATATCTAAAAACTTACCATCTCTTATCTAAAACATAAACTTGACATCTATCTACCTCCTAAATTTATCAATACTTATCAAAATCTGAAACTTACCATTACTTAACCAAACATAACAGTAACAAGAGTAAAAGAAGGAAATGGCTTCAGGAGGGTTTCACCCACCCTAACCCTAACCCTTTAGAAATGTTCCATCCAAATATAAGAAACCAACAACAACGATAATATGAAACTGCTCTATGAACTCTGAAAATTGCTTCCAACTTATTTTCAGTGCATAAATTGAGAAATAGTTTTAAAAATAGACATTACAAATTAGTTTGGAAGAGTGTGTCCTGTTATTGAGTCATTATAATAACCTAATCATAGCTCTAAAAATGGAAAAAATGGAACATTTCTTTGAGACCCTCCTGAAGCCTTTCTGTCTTTTACACTCTCGAAATATTGATTACCTAAATTCATCAGTACCTATTAATATCTGAAACTCACCATTTCTTATGACAACATAAACTTGACACCTCTCTATCTCCTAAATTTATCAGTGCTTATTATTGTCTGAAACTTAACATTACTTATTTTAAACATAAGCTTAACACTTATTACCTAAATTTATCAGTACGTATTAATATCTGAAACTTACCATATAATTACAACCTAAATGTATCTATATCATAAATGTATCAATACTTATCAATATCTGAAAGTCACCATCTGTTATCTAAGACATGAACTTGACATCTATCTCCTAAATTTATCATTATCAGTATCTGAAACTTACCATTACTTAACCTAAACATAACAGTAACAAGAGTAAAAGAAGGAAATGGCTTCAGGAGGGTTTCACCCACCCTAACCCTAACCCTTTAGAGATGTTCCATCCAAATATAAGAAACCAACAACAACAATAATGTGAAACTGCTCTATGAACTCCGAAAATTGCTTCCAACTTATTTTCAGTTGATAAATTGAGAAATAGTTTTAAAAATAGACATTATGAATCATTTTGGAAGAGTGTGTCCTGTTTCTGAGTCATCATAATAACCTAATCATAGCTTTAAAAATGGAAAAAATGGAACATTTCTTTGAGACCCTCCTGAAGCCTTTCCGTCTTTTACACTCTCGAAATATTGATTACCTAAATTCATCAGTACCTATTAATATCTGAAACTCACCATTTCTTATGACAACATAAACTTGACACCTCTCTATCTCCTAAATTTATCAGTGCTTATCATAATCTGAAACTTAACATTACTTACTTTAAACATAAGCTTAACACTTATTACCTAAATTTATCACTTCCTATTAATATCTGAAACTTACCATATAATTACAACCTAAAGTTTTCTATATCATAAATGTATCAATACTTATCAATATCTAAAAACTTACCATCTCTTATCTAAAACATTAACTTGACATCTATCTATCTCCTAAATTTATCATTATCAGTATCTGAAACTTACCATTACCTAACCAAACATAACAGTAACAAGAGTAAAAGAAGGAAATGGCTTCAGGAGGGTTTCACCCACCCTAACCCTAACCCTTTAGAAATGTTCCATCCAAATATAAGAAACCAACAACAACGATAATATGAAACTGCTCTATGAACTCTGAAAATTGCTTCCAACTTATTTTCAGTGCATAAATTGAGAAATAGTTTTAAAAATAGACATTACAAATTAGTTTGGAAGAGTGTGTCCTGTTATTGAGTCATTATAATAACCTAATCATAGCTCTAAAAATGGAAAAAATGGAACATTTCTTTGAGACCCTCCTGAAGCCTTTCTGTCTTTTACACTCTCGAAATATGTATTACCTAAATTCATCAGTACCTATTAATCTCTGAAACTCACCATTTCTTATGACAACATAAACTTGACACCTCTCTATCTCCTAAATTTATCAGTGCTTATCATTGTCTGAAACTTAACATTACTTATTTTAAACATAAGCTTAACACTTATTACCTAAATTTATCACTTCCTATTAATATCTGAAACTTACCATATAATTACAACCTAAATGTATCTATATCATAAATGTTTCAATACTTATCAATATCTGAAAGTTACCATCTCTTATCTAAGACATGAACTTGACATCTATCTCCTAAATTTATCATTATCAATATCTGAAACTTACCATTACCTAACCAAACATAACAGTAACAAGAGTAAAAGAAGGAAATGGCTTCAGGAGGGTTTCACCCACCCTAACCCTAACCCTTTAGAAATGTTCCATCCAAATATAAGAAACCAACAACAACAATAATATGAAACTGCTCTATAAACTCCAAAAATTGCTTCCAACTTATTTTTCATTTCATAAATTGAGAAATAGTTTTAAAAATAGACATTATAAATCATTTTGGAAGAGCGTGTCTTGTTTTTGAGTCATTATAATAACCTAATCATAGCTCTAAAAAAGGAAAAAATGGAACATTTCTTTGAGACCCTCCTGAAGCCTTTCCGTCTTTTACACTCTCGAAATATTGATTACCTAAATTCATCAGTACCTATTAATATCTGAAACTCACCATTTCTTATTTAAAACATGTACTTGACACCTCTCTATCTTAATAAATTTATCAGTGCTTTTCATTATCTGAAACGTACCATTACTTATTTTAAACATAAGCTTAACACCTATTTATTACCTAAATTTGTCCATACCTATTATTATCTGAAACATACCATTACTTACTTACAACCTAAAGTTTTCTATATCATAAATGTATCAATACTTATCAATATCTAAAAACTTACCATCTCTTATCTAAAACATAAACTTGACATCTATCTACCTCCTAAATTTATCAATACTTATCAAAATCTGAAACTTACCATTACCTAACCAAACATAACAGTAACAAGAGTAAAAGAAGGAAATGGCTTCAGGAGGGTTTCACCCACCCTAACCCTAACCCTTTAGAAATGTTCCATCCAAATATAAGAAACCAACAACAACAATAATATGAAATTGCTCTATAAACTCCGAAAATTGCTTCCAATTTATTTTCAGTTCATAAATTGAGAAATAGTTTTAAAAATAGCCATTATAAATTATTTTGGAAGAGTGTGTTCTGTTTGTGAGTCATTATAATAACCTAATCATAGCTTTAAAAATGGAAAAAATGGAACATTTCTTTGAGACCCTCCTGAAGCCTGTCCTTCTTTTACACTCTCTTTATATATTACCTAAATTCATCAGTACCTATCAACATATGAAACTTGCCATTACCTTTTTCAACATAAGCTTAACACTTATTTATTACCTACATTTATCAGTATCTATTAATATCTGAAACTCACCATTAACCTAAACTTAACAGCTATCTATATCCTAAATGTATCAATACTTATTAATATCCTAAACTTAACATAACTTTTCCATAACCTAAACTCAACATTTATCTATATTCTAAACATATCAATATTTATCAATATCTTAAACGTAATGTTTTTTGTGTTTTGTTTTTTTTTGTTTTGGGGGGTTTTTTTTGTTTTTTTTTTTGTTTTTTTGTTTTTGTTTTTTTTTTTTGTTTTTTTTTTTCTTTTTTGTGTTTAAGTGTAAGAGAAAGATTTAGAAATATGTGTGTGGCAAAGTATACTATACCTGAGTACTCCTCACAACTAAGCAGAGTGTGAGGAGTACTTACATCTCCGGACTGAATGGAGAGTTGATCCACCATCCCCACACCTCTGCCATCACTTCCGCCTGGTTACCAAGGGGAACATGAGCAGGTATCTGTACAGTAAGCCTACCAATATGGGATGGTCTGGGCAGAGAGGAAAAGAAAGAAATAGGTTAAACTAGTTCAGTACGAGGAATGGCAAGTCATTTGGGTTGAGGTAGGTCATGAAGGTCACTCCATGAACAGAAGCACTGAGACTATTCACATGTCAGTGAATTTAAAAAATCCATCCACATGATCTTTCTTATTTGTAAATTATGTGCTCCACAGATGCCTACTGGGATTCTTCATTAAGTGATGACTGTATTTTCAAGAATTACTGTAGCCAACTGTTTAGGGTGGAATACTTACACCCGGCAGGGGAGCCTCCTGCTCTCCACCCTGTGAGTAGGAGTCGGAAAAACAAAAGGATGATTTGGTATCAATCACAAATGTCTTATAGCCTTCCTCCGTGTCAGAGGTGAACATCTCGGGGGAGGAGCTTCCGTCTGACAGAGCAGCGTCGACCTGATGGTCGGAGGTGGACGGCTGAGGAGTGAGGCTTCTCTCTGGCTGCGCCTGTGAGTAGCAGTGGGAGGGGGAACAAATGGATTGTTAGATGCATCATGATGCGGACGAGGATGATTATCAATCATTAATGTCTTATAGCATACCTGTGCGCCAGAGGTGGACGGCTGGGGGGAGGAGCTTCCGTCTCGCAGAGCAGCGTTCACCTGATGGTCAGAGGTGGACGGCTGAGGAGTGAGGCTCCTCTCTGGCTGCGCCTGTGAGTAGCAATGGGAGGAAAAAAAATGGATTGTTAGATGCATCATGCGGACGAGGATGATTCGGATCACAAATGTCTTCCAGCATACCTGTGTGCCAGAGGTGGATGGCTGGGGACTGGAAGCCGGGCTGCTGTCCTCCCTCTTCCTCTTCTGGTTTTCCAGTTAGTGAGATGGAGAGAAGGAAAAAAGCAAGCTATTAGTTCAATCTTTTTCAATTAAAACCCTTTCAGAGTTATGCAGTGACGTGAGATTAATCAAACTAATCCAATTGGGCTAGAGGAGTTTTAAATGAACTGACTTATAATGTTCATAAAATTAAAGAAGTAATTTTGTGATGTATCTACTTTCTCTCTGCTTGTCTAGTCCATTTTTTCACTTAGACTCAGTTACATTGCACAGAATTGAAATTCAGTTTAGTACACATGTGGCAGCATTTTAGGGGTAAAAATGGTTCACTTCATTTTTTGTAACCACAACCAAGTAAACACCAAGCTCTGCATATGTTACTTGCTGTTGGCTCTTTTCTTAAACTGTTGCTTGTTGTTGAAAAATATATCTCATTGCATTTTAAACACTTTCTTGAAAAACTTTTTTTTTTCTTAACACTGGGAATTTTTAAAAAATGCTGACAGTTAACAGTATCTGATTACATTTAAATGAAAAAGTAATTTAACTTTAACTTTTGTTACGTTATGACATTTAAAAATCCAATCCAGTCAAATTGTTAGCTTCAAATAAAGATATTAATTTATAAAGATGTTTTTATTTGATTTCTAACAGATTCAAATATATTTATAACCTTATTGCAAAGGTTAGCGTCACATCTGCAACCATAGCCACATACACACTGTACATACATACTTTTGTTTATTATAAAACCATAAAGGCAAACACTTCACAGGTCTGTTTCCAATGAACAGATGGCTTCAACTGTGTCTTAACTGAAATATCATAAGTTATGTAATACCACTCAACGTGACAATATGAAAATCAGACAATCACACATCTAATGTTACAGAATAAATCGTGAAATTAAACATAAATGTGAGTGGCACCTTGAAGAAAGAATCTTGTCATTTTCATTATTGACAATTTCATGACTATGCATGTTTTTTTGCTTTACTTTATTATTAATGGAGCAATTGAGTTGACTTACACAGTTGTCCTGGGTGGACCACTCAGGGTGCTGCTGGGATTGGAGCAGTCGTTCTTTGTCGGCCTGCCTGAAATATTCGGCCTGCTGCTCCTTCGTCATTGACCTCCACTGTGGACAGACGACAACACACTGTCAGTCAGTGCACACACTGACACACAACTACAGGCCAGCAAACACTGGCACAAAAATATATATGAACAGACACAATGCTCAAAATCCTTTACAGTTTGGTTTGCTCTCTGGTCCTGGGACATGATCAAGTTTGTAGCACTGAGTGTCTCAAACATACGGATCAAACACACTTACCGCCTGTCCAAGGATGGTATTCACTTCAGCGCTCCCTATGCGACCAAATTCTGCCCGAACCTTTGCTCTCTGCTCTTTCAAAAAGAGCATGAACGCGTTGGGAGGCTTCTTAGTGGATGGCTGATCTTTAGCCTGCTGGCTGTCACGCTTTCTCTTTCTATGGGGAAAAAACAGGGAAAGACATCATGTTGCTATATCAGAGAAAAAAACATTAGGTTAAGCAGAATAATACAACACATTAACCCTGTCTGTACTGTGTCATTAAATTTAAACCTGTTAAAAGAGGTTAATCATAATACTGTTCATGTGGGCATTTTTGTTGGACAAATAAAAGATGCCTGAATTCAAACAAAAGCTGCTAGAAATGGAAAAAGTAAAGTACAAAAACTGTCCAAAACTTTTGACCAAAACTGTCCGGAGAAAACTTACTTTGAGTTGGAGATGGCCTGTGGAGCAGCAGCATAGACAGGAGGAGCAGCAGCATAGACAGGAGGAGCAGCAACTTCCGCTATCACCTCATACAACGGCAGTCCGTTACTACACAGACAAAGGGAGGCGGATCAACACATTAGATAATAGGCAGAGTTCGTGTGACGATACTAACAGAAGCTCAAAAGTTGTGTGTGTTTGCAGTCAGGTGTGTGTAACTTACAGCACTCCAACAAAGCGCAGGCTCTGGCCTTCAGCCAACATTACCACTGGCCCATTGGTAAGCTGGAGAGACACAAACACACACACAGAGGACAGGTGATGAGACAAGCTGCAGTGGTGTCATCTGACCACCAGGGGTCAGAGTTTCCCCTCGCTTTGAGTAACAATGACACACGGGAGCTGCTGAGCATCACAGGGGTCAGGAGTGTGGATTCATGAAAAAATATATCTTCAAAGTGTTGAGAAGAAGTAGGAAGCAACATGCTAAGTGAACTAAATTCACAGTCAGAGTGTGTCAGGTTTTCTGGGGTCTTACTGGCTGTGGAGGAGGAGCAGGGTAGCTGAAGGCTGCTGCTGGCTGTGGAGGAGGAGCAGGGTAGGTGAAGACTGCTGCTGGCTGTGGAGGAGCAGCAGCAGGGTGACAGACACCTGCAGCGGTCGGGACGTCTTCCACAGGCCCTAGATTTGGCAGGTACTGTGGAGAGAGAGAGAGAGCAAAGGTTAACCAGCCATAAGAGACCCTGTTTACTTTGTGTGTGCGTGTGCCATCTGTGAGTATTCAAGTCTCCACCAAATCACTTGTATGATGATGAGGAGACTGTATTACTAGCATCCAACAGAGCAATAATTGGAGGCTGATCACAAGGATGGAAATTTTACCATCAGCTTGTGTGTCATCTACATAAAACTGTATTCTTGTCTGGTTTCTTTTCCAGAAAAGTCTTAAACCAGAACAAAGTTAGTCACTCGACAGTTTCACTGCACTGTGCTATCTTGAATTATGACTTCTGAATCATGACTGTTTGGGAGTTATGAAGTTTATCCATCATCAGAGCCTCACAGTGAACATGTGAAGGGACAAGAGAGTGAGCTCACATAAAAATTTAGCCTTATTTCTTTTCTTGTTTTATGCATAAAGCCTCCACCATTGAGATTGGAAGCAGTATTGATCTGCTCCTAATGATACCTTTCCCTCACTTATACTTAGGATCATACCTGTCCCTGGCAACATGCAGCTGCACCACAATGCAGGTGACCTGGTTGCACGATGTCCTCTTGAAGCACAGGTCCATCAGAAATGGTGGGAGCAGCCATTAATGGATGTTGCTCCTCGGACATATAATAAGCTGCTCCTACTGGAATACCGACACCGTATCCTCCATCCTGGGTGTTGGGTTCCAGCCCAGCAGACACAGCAGCAGGGGTTGTAGGTGGAGGAGATGGAGGGTTGGTTGTGCCATTCAGTAGCTCATGAACAGCGTCTGTCAGAGTGGTGACCACCTCTCCCCACTCCATCTCCTGTAAAGCACGTTCAACTTCTGCTCTGACATCCATTTTGGATACAGAGATGTCAGAGGTGTTGTCTCTCTGCAGCTGGTTGTCTCTGAACTCCAGAAGAACGGCTGTGTCAGACTCTGTCCGGTGGTTTCAGGAAGCTGGTTTGGAGACACATCATATATCACATTATACCAATTCAGGGATGTATTGTATGTTTTAGCTCACCACTAGATCAGTTAAGAAATTGTGATGCTGCTTTGTCTTGGATTAAACTTCACCTGGACCCACAACTACATTAAAACGCTGCTCACATGTGCATCAGTGATAAAACTTCTGAATTATAACATTAACAATAGTACAACACTTTGAAATGAGCCAATCTGCATGATGAGTGCTTTTATTTATACCTCTGTACTTTACTTCAGTAAGATTTGAAGGCAGCTCAGACATTTACGTGTGAAATTAAGAATCTTTACATCGAGGCATTGGTATATTTACTGAAGTTAAACATCCGAATACCAGCGGTGTAGATTTATTTATGTGTGAAACATTACTCAAGTGCAACTTTAAGCCACTGGAGTATTTGCAATTTTTGCTACTTTATATTTACCACATTTCAGAGCCAAATGGACTTTTTTTTTTACTCCATTACAACAGCTATTTTACACACAACACTATCCTGACAGTTGGTTTTATAGGGACATTAAGTTATACTGTGTAACGTGAGTATCCTCCTCGACCAGTTTCAACATTCATTTACTGATGTCACGTTTAAATGCATCAGTAATAAATCGTATAATATATAATAACATAGAGCGGGAGGTCCCACACTGATGTTGAGTCAAATGATGGAGTCAATGGAGTACTATGATCCCACACTGATGTTGAGTCAATTGATCATATTTCCTGGAGGCTATTGAGCTAAAGTGTTAATATTTAATATATAAAAACTAATAAAAAATATGAACAGATTTAAAATGTAAAAACAAGAGGTGTATCTCATGCAGCCAGTGGAGTACTATGGTCCCACACTGATGTTGAGTCAAGTGATCATATTTCCTGGAAGCTATTGAACTAAAATGCAATCATTTATATATACATTTATTTGTAATATGTTTTTACATTTTACATCTGTTAATATTTTTATTATATTTTTTAAATCTGTTCATTGTAGCTCAATAGCCTCCAGGAAATATGCCCAATTGACTCAACATCAGTGTGGGACCATAGTACTCCACTGGCTGCATGAGATACGCCTCTTGTTTTTACATTTTAAATCTGTTCATATTTTTTAATATCTTTTTTATATATATAAATACTAACATTTTATCTCAATAGCCTCCAGGAAATATGATCATTTGACTCAACATCAGTGTGGGACCATAGTACTCCAGTGGCTGCATGAGATACGCCTCTTGTTTTTACATTTTAAATCTGTTCATATTTTTTTTTTATATATAAATACTAACATTTTATCTCAATAGCCTCCAGGAAATATGATCATTTGACTCAACATCAGTGTGGGGCCATAGTACTCCACTGGCTGCATGAGATACGCCTCTTGTGTTTACAATTTAAATCTGTTCAGATTTTTTATTAGTTTTTATCTATAAATATTAGCATTTTAGCTCAATAGCCTCCAGGAAATATGATCAATTGACTCAACATCAGTGTGGGATCATAGTACTCCACTGGCTGCATGAGATACACCTCTTGTTTTTACATTTTGAATCTGTTCATATTTTTTTAATAATTTTTATATATAAATTAGCATTCTAGCTCAATAGCCTCCAGGAAATATGACCAATTGACTCAACATCAGTGTAGGATCATAGTACTCCACTGGCTGCATGAGATACACCTCTTGTTTTTACATTTTAAATCATTTATAATTTTTTATATGAAAACGTTAGCATTTTAGCTGAATATGTATTAGGTCATGTGATACAATAAATCAAAGCCAGTGTTAGAACATACTGATACGTCTCTTTTTATTGCCTTTAAACACAGTATCTCTGCTTTAAATATCCCACATTTTTATTTTGAGAACAGGAAGTCGGTACAGGCTGTAACCATAGACGTATATATATACATAGACACCGCATTGACTGCCTGAGCGCGTCCCAGCCGGCCGCCATCTTGGATGGGTCTCGCTTCACCTCCACAGTGCATTCACTTCTATTGAGGAAGGAGCTGTATGCATAAGTAAAATACAATAACTCACTGAATTTTCAACTGATTTTCACGCGGTTTATTTTGTTACAAACGGCACACATGTAGTTATGATACAGGATGCTTCCGTAAATCAAAAATGTGGGATTTAATGCTTCAATACTTTCTGCAGATAGCAACAGCATGTTATTTAGGTCACAACACAGTTCTTTTATTCATCTCAACCCCAGAGTGAGATGTATATATATATATATATATATATATATATATATATATATATATGTATGTATACTGTATATACTATATAAACACAATATACCAATCCAAAACATAGTATAAGCATATTAATACATTTATTAATATATTTTAATAAAGAAAATGCTTGATTCTTGGTTGAGTTTATTTCTCACACACACATTCACTCTCTTTTATACCTACAGCCATCAGACTTCATAATTATTTGATAAATAGATAATCTTACAGACTTCTTTGAAATTTCCTTTGGGGATTAATAAAGTTCTTATTCTTATTACACTGACTGCTGTGATCCCTCAAAAGTTGTAAAAAACATTTTCAATATTTACATAAACACTGAAATTAATTTTGGTATTTGTATTATAACTATGAAAATGGGACTGTGGTCAAGATAATTTGAAAAAAGATAGAGAAGGATGAGCAGCAGGATATTTGCAGCACAGCTGGTGGAGAAGTGAATATGTGCACAAAGGTGTGCTATACATAATATGCTATACTATGTTTTACATTGGGTTTATACAGTATATACATATCTATATCTATATATGTATACATATGTATCCCACTCTGGGGTTGAGGTGAATAAAAGAACTGTGTTGTGACCTAAATAACATGCTGTTGCTATCTGCAGAAAGTATTAAAGCATTAAATCCCACATTTTTGATGTACGGAAGCATCCTGTATCACAACTACATGTGTGCCGTTTGTAACAAAACAAACCGCGTGAAAATCAGCTGAAAATTCAGTGAGTTATTGTATTTTACTGATGCATACAGCTCCTTCCTCAATAGAAGTGAATGCGCTGTGGAGGCGAAGCGACTATCATCTGTCTCCTTGCATTTACTGTAAAGTCTGCAATACGGGTGCACTTGAAATGAGCGAATGTCTGTCAAATATCCAACTTAAAAATAACTTCACCCCGGTGTTATTTTCCCAGTTATTTTGTCCATATCAAACTACAGTCATTCACTATCTTCCTTAACATTAACATTACAGTAAAAATATCATTCCACGTGGAAATGCAGGGAGTGAAGACTTTGAATACGAGCATTTCAAAAGGCTTTCCTAGTGTATTAACGTCAATTACTTACTTTTAGCTTTTCAATGCATTTATAGTTATTTAAGATTAAACATCAGCGTGATAACTTGTACACTGAATTTCTGAAAGGGTAGACTCTGAAATGCTAGCATGAAGGTTCGGAAACAAGCTAATTCACGCTGATGAACACATCTAATTTATAAAACTTTTTCAGGTTTAAAAATGACTTTAAACGCTAAATCTTCTTACCGTTGCGATGCTGAAAGTGGATAAATGAAGTAGAGTTGGTTTCTGGTCCTTTGTATTTGTCCGCGTCGTCGAAAAATCTTCTTGCTCGTTAGCTGGTTGTGTTTCGTGGCCTCTCTCTCTGAGTTCAGGAGTGAAATGACGAACTTGACGTCTCCGTCTAATATTTACATGCTGCGCATAGCAACCATGGAATTCCAACGTCATTACGTGATCAACGTTTGTTTTTCAAGTTTGTATTTATTCAGTATTTGCTTTATCCACGTTCATTTCGCAGTAATTTAACAAATTATTATTTTCCTAATATTAATTTTTTTTTAACATAGGCTACTTATTGCATATCGTTACATTTACTTTATTTTAGTGTAGTGGCTGCGTTATTTCTCTCCCGACAAATACAATTTATCGGTCTGTCAGCCCATTTGATTAGGTGGTAGCTTAATGAAAATCCAAGGGCGCCATCTTGTGGACATATCCAGCTAGCTGACAACTGTTAGCTGTAACGTTAGCTCTGCCATCACGGTCAAATATAACGTCATTAAGCCATATTTCAGATAAGCACGGCGAACTGTCTCATGTCGTGAGCTGAGCACATTTTAATTAAAATGCGTCACTTATCTGACATTTGTGGTAACAGTTAAAATGTCCTGTTAGGCAGCGCTTTCTGGGATAAACCACCATGTGTGTCGCACTGTTTAGGCCTATTGTTATAGCCTAATCATTTTGATGTCACTTTTCTTTCAAATGTTGTGTCAAGGCTTTCCCCCATACTACTATAAAAAGACACAATTAAAGAATTGTCATTACATTATCTTTATTCCAATGAGCTTTGGTGTATTGTGCACATATGGGGTTTTAATTTGTAACTTACTGAATAGATTTGGGCTATACAAAACAATAACGTTTGACATCCTGGAACAGCAACACTACCAAATTAAATTATATTATATTATTATATTATATTATATTATATTATATTAAATTATAGTATATATATTAGGCCTATATTATATTATAGTCTATACTACCTGAAGAGAGACTTCGACTTGATGACAGCTTAAAGTTCTTTGAGACATAAATTTATTATTATTTATATATATTGGATAAGATAAACTGTGTCATTTAAGAACAATAAATGATAAAAGTGTTTTGTTTTTTGTACAAAATAGTCAATTCTAAATTAGCCTATATTAGCTTAGCTTGGTAGAGCATGTAGTTAAAAAATGATTTGACCTTTATTAGACTTGTAACAACTAATGTAGCACACAGCAGTGTTTATAAATGTAGTAATGTACGTGGGCCCATGATCTGTTCACAAACCTTCATTTGGTTTTCACTAAGTAAACTAATGGTTTAAAGATGAATGTGAGCTGTAACAGCATAAACTAGAACATTATGTCGCCCTCTGGTGATTGTTCCAGACATCTGAGAAGAGACTAGAGTGAGTCTGTTTGTAGTGCTGCAGTCAACTGCAGCATGCTTTTTTTTAAAAAAAAAAACAAAAACAAAAAAACCCCAGACATACCTGTTATTGTCTCATGACTGAAATGAAGTAAAGGGCTTAACATATTCTACAAACAGTTATAGATGTTTTCACACAGTGAACCTCATGGCTGATGAATGAAAGGCTCTATTGGAATAACAAGGCTGCCCTCTGACAGATATTATACAACCATGCCAATTCAGTCCTTAGAGTATTTGGATGTAAGCAAATTTTTAAACCAGCAAAACTAATTCTTTGGCCCCTTGGGGCAGCAAAAGCATCCATTAATGCATCATCCATTCATCCATCCATCCATCCATCCATCCATCCATCCATCTCTTCCACTTAAACTAGTGGATAGCTGACAGTGTGACTGTTGATAGCCAGTCACAGCAGCTGTTCTTGTGTTATTGCTGAGTGTCTACGGGACAATAAAATAAGTCTTGGTGAAATGTGGCAGTTGTGTCACTTTTTCCACAGTGAACCTCATGGCCGACAAATTAAAGGCTCTTTTGAATTAACAAGGCTGCCCTTCTGCCAGATATTAAGCAACCATCTCATTTCAACCAATGTGTACTAATGCCTTTGAGTTTGCCCAAAAATGCAGTGATGGACAGTTACTAAGTATATTACTCAAGTAGCTACTGTACTTAAGTACAAATTTGATTTGCTTTGGGTATTTCCATATACTTAGGGAAATACTGTACATTCTACTCAAGCTACATTTATTTGATAGCTAGTTACTTTTCAGATAGTTTGTTTTATATGTTGTTGTTTCATATTTACAAGTTGCTGTGTGTTGTTATAGATCAGACTAGTACACCAGTGAAAGGTGTTAAAATTAGTTCTACCATGACAACATTTAAATGCTGCTTACATGTAGCCTACGTTGATCAATTAATACTCAATACATATTCATGTATATGATGATCACAACAGTTGAAATGGCGAGGAAATTGGCGGATTACAAGAACCACCTGCGGTTCAACCTGCGTTGCAGGCAAAAAAGGATCTTTCCTAAAAGCTTATGGCTCACCTCCACTGTGAAAGGCCACAAAGCGGAAAGTATCCTAAAGAGGGCACAGAACCAACTCCTCAATGAGAGAGTTATACAGGTTCATTTTACGATCGATGTCCTACGATCAAAAATTGATGCTTTGGAGGAAGGACTGGCGGCAGTCCTTCCCAGGCACGTCTTGGAAGCAGTTTCCAAGCACACTGAGACGGCACAGATGGCGCAGCACTTTAAGGGCAAGGAAAGGCAGACTAAGAAGTTTCAGAACCTTGAGTCCCTGGTTCTATGGTTCCAGGGGGGAACAAGATGGGCGGAAATACAGAGCTTTGGAGGAAGAACTGGCGGCAGTCTTTCCCGGGCGGTTACACAGAGCGAAACAGCGGAACTGGACACCTATGATAAATGGGTTAAGAATTTGTCAGACAGAGAGCTCACTCCAGCTGAGCAGGGAGTCCTTGCCAAAGGACTAAACTTTGCGGTTACACCTGATGAATTACCGGTGGTGGACTTGGTGACGGCCACGGAATCGGCCATTAGGAACAATAGGTTGTCAGAGACAGAGGCTGAGCAGATCAGGCTTAAGGTGTCGGCAGCACTCTCCAGTGCCAAACTACCTCCATCTAACATCAAAAAACAGGCACTGAAAACCCTGCAGAAAGATTCCAACATCACAATCTTACCTGCAGATAAGGGGAGATGCACCGTTGTCCTTAACGCAGCTGACTATCACTCTAAAGTCAGCAGCCTCCTCTGTGACTCAGCAACTTATGAGACCCTAAAACGAGATCCCACCAACACCGACAAACTCAAAGTGGTTAACTGCCTGCAAAAGCTGGAGAAAGGTCAGGTCATCGACCGAGCCCTGTGCTACAAACTCTATCCGGGCGATGCTATCCCTTGCATATACGGACTGCCGAAAATTCACAAAGAGGGCGCCCCTCTGAGACCTATTGTAAGCAGCATCAACTCTGTGACAGATAACATTGCTAAATATCTTGCCACCATCCTTTCCCCATTGGTGGGGGGCACCCCCCACCACATAAGGAACTCTATGGACTTTGCTAACAAGATCAAACAAATCAGCCTAGACCCTGAGGAAACTATGGTTTCATATGACGTGACATCGCTTTTCACTTGCATTCCCGCGGGAGACGCAGTACAGACAGTTAAGAGAAAACTGCTGCTGGACTACACTCTGTCTGAAAGGACCAACCTCTCTCCTGAACAGGTGTGTGACCTCCTTGACCTTTGCCTCAGCACCACTTATTTCCAATACAACAACGGTTTCTACGGGCAAAAACACGGCTGTGCCATGGGATCACCTGTATCCCCTATTGTAGCTAACCTGTATATGGAGGAGATGGAGAGTGTGGCACTGAAAACATTCTGTGGCCACTCCCCGAGGCACTGGTTCAGATATGTGGATGACACATGGGTCACCATCAGGAAGGGTGAAGTTGAACCTTTCACAAAACACCTCAACTCGGTGGATAAAAACATCAAATTCACAAGAGAGGATGTCTAAGACAACTGTCTGGCGTTTCTAGATTGCGTGGTACGCATTGAAACTAATGGGGAACTCAACATTGGGGTCTACAGAAAACCCACCCACACAGATCAGTACCTCCTGTTTGATTCACACCACCCACTGGAACACAAGTTGGGGGTGATCCGCACTTTGAAACACAGAGCACGAAATATCCCATCTGAAGCAGAGGGGAAAAGAAGGGAACACAAACACATTCACTCTGCTCTTCAAACTTGTGGCTATCCAAACTGGGCTTTTATCAAAACAGCGAAAAAGCCCAGGGAGGACAAGAAAGACGAGGTCCACAGGAACAGGAACAATATTGTCATCCCCTATGTGGCAGGAGTTTCAGAGAAACTCAGGAGAATCTTTAACACCCACCAAATCCCAGTACACTTCAAGCCCAGCAACACCCTGAGGCAGAAGCTGGTCCATCCCAAGGACAAAATTCCAAGGGAGAAACAAAGCAATGTGGTGTACGCGGTGCAGTGCAATGAGGAATGCTCTGACCTGTACATTGGAGAGACTAAGCAGCCATTACACAAACGCATGGTGTGGTATTGGGTACACATACAGTATTTTTCACTTGTGTTCTGTGTCACTTCAGGTGCTGGCCGAACTGAAGGAATACGCCACAGAGGTGGATGTTGACTTTGTGCGCAAGGCTGTACGAGCCATCGGACGCTGTGCCATCAAAGTGGAGGTAAGAAATGCTGTCATTGCTGCTGATGTCTACGCCAAAGTCTTCTTGTGAGCATTGCAGCACAACAATCTTAATTCTGATAAGACTTGACACCAGAGCACTGTGATAGTAGCAAAATCATCATGTTGACACAGCGCCTCTGTCCTGTTCCTCTCCAGCAATCAGCTGAGCGCTGTGTCAGCACCCTGCTGGACCTGATCCAGACCAAAGTCAACTACGTGGTTCAGGAGGCTATTGTGGTCATCAGAGACATCTTCCGCAAATACCCCAACAAGTATGTTTCCCACTGAACCGCTGGGAACTACTCAACAAATAATTGTACAGACAGCTGATTAAATGTGCAGCACTTTACGAAAGATGTCGAGTTTTATTCTGACCTCTGAGATACTGGTGTTCTTCAGGTATGAAAGCATCATCGCCACACTGTGTGAGAACCTGGACTCTCTGGATGAGCCCGACGCTCGTGCTGCCATGATCTGGATTGTTGACGAGTACGCCGAAAGGATCGACAACGCTGACGAGTTGCTGGAGAGCTTCTTCGAGGGTTTCCATGACGAGAGCACCCAGGTGGGTTCTTCAAATGAGCCGACGGCAGGTTCTGAAGCGTGTACATCCAGAATCTTTCACGGTTGCTGACGTCAAGTTCAGCAAATACACAGATAATGGGGGAAAATATAAAAATAGTGCCATTACACTCTTTGGAAACAGGCTTGTTTTGCAGTAAGGGTTTATGTTTTACACAGATAATAAAATTTATATTTGAGAATAATTCAGCACAGTTGAGTTTAGACAGTTTATCCAGTATAGTGCAGGACCTTCTCCACACATCACCCTGTCTGGCTGTTTCCCCGCTTTGCCTGTTACTCCTCCTACTGCGAGGATGGGTGGCATTGTGAACTGAACATATGATAATCTAACAGTGTGTGCTTTGATGTCCAGGTCCAGCTCACTCTGCTGACTGCCATTGTCAAGCTGTTCCTTAAGAAGCCATCAGAGACTCAGGAGCTGGTGCAGCAGGTCCTCAGCTTGGCCACCCAGGTAAGTGTTTTTTTATTCTCAAGAAGTGCAGATGATTATTGTTTGTCAATTTAATATGGACCCCTCTTAACTACCATAAACACAAATAACAGCAGTCCAGCTGATCCACAAGATCTACTCCTTCATTGAATAAATAGGAAACAAATATGATTCACAGCACACGTGTTGAACTCTCTGCTCCTCTGCAGGACTCTGATAACCCCGACCTGCGTGACTGAGGCTACATTTGTTGGCGCCTGCTGTCCACTGACCCTGTGATGGCCAAGGAGGTGGTGTTGTCAGAGAAGCCCCTGATCTCAGAGGAGACAGACCTGATCGAGCCCACCCTACTGGACGAGCTCATCTGCCACATTGGCTCCCTGGCTTCTGTCTATCACAAACCCCCCAGCGCCTTCGTCGAGGGCAGCCATGGAATCCACCGGAAACACCTTCCTGTGCAGCACAGCAGGTCAGACACACTGTGACAAACCAGCATTTCAGTTTTTCTACTGGCAGCTGTGCGTCCCATGATTGCATTCACATGGTTCTGACTTCCTTTGGCCATCTTGCCATGTGCACTCTCTTAACATTTAGGGCGATGACAAAGTGCCTTTCTAAATTACTTGTCCCTCACCAGCACTACTGTTTCCTCCTCTGACAGCACTGACACAGGTGAGAGCCCAGTGAGCGGCGGGCCAGCAGCTGCCATGGACCAGCCACATGTGATCCCCAGCCAGGGTGACTTGCTGGGTGACCTGCTGAACCTGGACCTGGGCCCTCCAGTCAATGTGCCCCAGGTCTCCTCCATGCAGATGGGTGCGGTGGATCTTCTGGGAGGAGGCCTGGACAGTTTGGTGAGCCTGAACACACACACACACACACACACACACACACACACACACACACACACACACACACACACACAATTTTTACTGTAGAGTGGAAGCATTGGATAACCACGGCTAAAGACTTGACTTGATCTATTAGCTTGATATTTGGTCAGAGATGTGTTGGACATACAGAAAATGTGTTGGACATACAGAAAAAAATAAATGTTCCAGTGTGGTGATCTGATTTAAGAATGAAAGTCTTACCTGTCATACCTTTACAACACATTTTGGCAAGATGTAAAGATGAAACTTGGGAACTTAATACTGCTGTTGTTTACCATATGTTGAATAGTTTCTTATTTATGTCCTCTGACCAAATATTCATACAACGATCAAGCTAATAGCTATTAATTTAAATGTACATTTGCACAAAAGGGGAAGACAGAGCTGAACAAATAATTAATAAATCTAAAACCATCATAAAACATCATATTAGGCTAAAATTTCACCATATTTGGTACTGAAGTAATCCAAAAGTAATGGAAAGTAATCAAGTTACATTACAATTGTGGTAATTAGATTAAATCCAGGTAAGGAGGGCTTTGAGCAGTGAATATGATATACATATATGTAAGACTGTATATAATGTCACACAGTGCGACATCTGCTGGTCATTTTTGGTAACTACTTTTGGCGTCTTCGCTGTGGGATAATATGGGGATATGGGACATCTATTTTTCTAATGTGCCCGTTGTTGTACCGAAGTGTTTTCATCTTCAAGTCAATCAAAACAGACGTAATGCGTTATGGTCACTCAGCTGCATGAACAGGCAATAGCTAAAATAAAACGTTGTTGCATTATATAATCCACGCAGCCAGCGACAAGACAAAAGGTTAAACGCTGATTTATCACGCCAGAGTCCCCAAAACACTCCTTTAAATACAGTGGAAAGTCGCTGTTGAATTCTGCTATATGCGCAGCAAACCTAAATATTGAATAGAAAAAGTCACAAAGACAACTTGCTGTCATAATTTTAAAAATGCTACAGTAGTCAATAATGATCATTTATTAAAAGCTCAAGAGTCTGCTGTCTATTACAGTAGTAGTGTCTATTTACAGTAATATTTTTGTGTCGTGTCAAACGGAAGAACTTTTATTTTGAAGAGTACAGTGAAGGGAAGCACACTTGCCAGTCAGAGGGCCCGCCCACCAATGAAACCAAAGAGTGGTACATTTGTTTTGGGTTTTAGCCATAGACTGTATAAAATAAGGTTTTAGCACAGAAAACAAGGAACTGAGCTGAATTTCCGTTTATTCGTGTTTTTTTTTTTTGCCAAAAACGGAAAAAACGAACCGTTTTTTCGTTTTTGTTTTTTTTACCCATAAACGAAAAAACGAAATAAAGACTAAACGGGACCAAGAAATTAAGCTGAATTTCTGTTTTTTAATTTTTTTTTGCCAAAAACGAAAAAAACGAAAAAATGAACCGTTTTTTTGTTTTTTGTTTTTTCTCCCAAAAATGAAAAGACGAAATAAAGACTTGTTTCTTTGTTTCTGATTATGTCAGTTATTCCCAGAAAACAAACGGTTAAAAGGCACCTTGGTCGAAACGAAGCTTGTGTTTGCTTGTATTTTACAGAGAAGAAACAATAAATTGTGAAGACAGCAAAGCCTCCACTTCAATAGCATTGTAAGTCCTGTTGGTGATTTATCCTGGCTTCATATGAGCAGAGGAAATCTCTGCTCATTGCTAATTTATACAATGTAAAATGCCATAGGCTGGCGCTAATAAGGTTAGCATGTTTTATTTGTTTGGAAAACGTGTTTTGTATAAGACAGTTGTTTTATTAGTGAACCTTGTGAGTTGTAATGGAGCCAAATTGTGTGCCGTTACCTTTCTTAAATGTTGCTGTTGTCCCTGGCTTTATATGAGAGGAGGGAAAGATGGCTAGTTGCTAGGCTAATTTCTACAATGTAAAATGACATAGGCTTGTGCTAATAACGTTGGAATGCTGGAATAGCGCTAACGTTAGGTTATTCGCTACCTGAAACAGATTTGTTGTGTCTGTTTTCTATGTGAAACCATATGTTTTAACCACTAGTATGAAACAGACTGTAAAGTCTTGATGTGGGAACCGGTCTGAGGACCTCAGGCAGCTTATTAGGGCCAGACTTGATTTAGCCAGTAAAATCAGCAAAGTCATTGAAAAGCATCCATTCTTAAAGTTCTAGTTTAATTCTAAATTCCTAAAGGCGGTCACTTTCACAGTTTTATTTGTCATCTACAAACATGTTTCAATTAGAGCCAGTCCAGCATCAGATGGCAGAAGCAAGATAAGACATGTCATCACCAGAGCCGGGTAAATATCTGTCATAGGGTTATGCCTCCCAAAGAAGAAAGCATGTCTACAGTCATTTTCAGTGATTTTTAGTTGTACATATATATATATGTTTATATGTTTTCTGGCGATCTTGACCTTTTAGAGATTGATAAACACAGGACAAAGTGACATAATTGAAAAGCATAAGCTATACAGCTATAAATAACTATCCTCAATCAATTAATGTTTGTTTTGTACAAAAACATTTACGTCATTTGTCATTTGTCATTTGTAGAATTGAGAGGAAGGAAGACAGAACAGAGCCAGTTCCTGTCAACAGTGATTGTGATGGAACAGGAACGCAGATTAGAGGTTAGTGTATGTTTAACTACAGCTGTGCATGTGCAAATCGCCACCTGCTATGAGTAGTGTTAAGTGGTGTCTGTAAAAAGTGAAAAGTTGATGATTTGTGCTGCTGTTCTCGTTCATGCTCAGGAGCTGGGTACATTTTTAGCTGCCTGTGCTGACGAGATGACTGGCGACTTGGCAGAGGAAGCAGTGGAGGAGCAGGAGAAAAAAGAGAAGATGAAAATTCCAAAACTCAAAGATAACTCGGCTCTCGCTAAACAAACACCAGGCAGTCCAAAGCGGAGGGTGTCTCTGGTGGAACGAGGTGGGTGGAGGCAGAGCAGAGAGTCAAAGCATGTAAAAGTTGCAAAGCTTCTTTTGGCTTTAAAGGATTGCTTACTTTAGTGTAAACAATTATCTGCTCTCTGCCCCTAGTGACTGTTAAGAAGGACCCAAAACTTGAGCTTTTGGTGGAGAGTGCAACACTGGAGGTAAATAACTTAACAGGACGGAGGACAGAGACAAGAACAGATTTGGGGAAAGAGAGAGGGAGAGAGTGACCTAGAGTATTGCAGGCAATCTTTCTGCAAGTTAACTGATAAATAATAACCCGTGATATTTTCCAGTAATCTTACCTGAACCTGTCCTACAGGTTTGGGGTTGATAATAACATTATAACAGGTCAAATGCACATATTGTAGGTTGGTAGATCATTCCGAATAAGATTATTTCCACCTCAACTGTTTTGGGAGTTGCTTCGATTTAAGAAGGAAGAAACAGCTAGATATCATTAATACTGGAACAGGTGTTTTCTTCCTCAAATTTTATGATTTCATTAATATTCTGTGGGCTGGATAGGAAGCTTTGGCGGGCTGTTTGCGTGGCTGTTTGTTTGCCAGTTGACATTTGCTGCCATAGCATATAAAGTAGCTGTGGATAACAAATACTGTAAGAATCACCCATATTGATCTGACTATGTGCAGGACTATATCTAGGGCGAGCGCAATTGACTTTGAACAGTGTTGTCATCACCGTGAGTTCTCCAGGCAGCCAGCAAAGACTCCCTGTAAAACCACATCTTATTTTTATATTTTAATTTTTGTACGGGTAAAGCAAGCAAGATATTAAATGTTAGTTATGGAGCTGTAGAAGTTCTGCTGGTTGGATTTTATTCCCTTTGTACAGAGCTAGGCTAGCTGTTCCCCCTGCTATAGTCTTTCCACTAAGCTAAGCTAAGCTAAGTTGCTAGCTGTAGCTATATATTGGACACACACATATGATCATATCAATCTGATCATCAAACTCTCAGCAAGAAGGCACATACAGTAAGGATATTTCCCCAAATGTCAAACTATCCTTAAAAAAAATAAAAACATGGGATAGCTTGAACATGAGTATGTTGAACAAATATCTACTGCCAATTTATGTCTGACCTCTCTCTCTCCTTAATTATCTCCAGTACTCCTTTTACCCTCATCCTTCCATCCATAGAAATCCTTGATGAAGAAAAGGTCAGAGATTATGAGGATGGACAAGGCTATTGAAGCAAAGGAGCAACATGTGAAGAAGCTTGAACACAAACTTGAGAGGGAAGAGCAGCTCGAGAGACAGAAGAAGAAATTTGCGGATGCCAGAATACCGTAAGCAATAGTGGATTCTTTGTCATTGTAACTTCAGACTGATTTATCTTTCCAGTTTTGTAATAATTCTAATTTTATCTCTGTTGTCAGTTTTGAAAAAATGACTAAGTCCAAACTGGAGGTGAATTCTGCAATTGAGAAGTTAACTGATGAAGTAGAGAGCGTAAAAAGGTAGCATTGTGATAATATTGCAAGTTTAACATAAATATAGTATGTTCAAATTTCTACATGTTGTGTATGTATGAAGTGATTAACCACTAAGTGCTAGGAAACGATCTATAAGCTATTTTGGAAGTATTAATCTCCAAAAAAGGGATCAAAAATCTTTTCTTCTTAACAGTGAAGCTGCCCAGCTTGAGGATACTCTGGATGAATATAAGCAATCCAAGAACTTTCTGTTAAAGATGTTGACTCCAAAGTGGCATGAGGCCCAGGAGGCAGAGAATTCGAAAGCTGAAGTCCTGTCTGACAGAGACACTCTGACAGAGCCAGGCAGGGAGCCTCAGGAGTCAGCAGTTAGGCAGGGTAAGTGTTAGAACCCAGTTGATCAATGTTTAATGGATTATAACTGCCACAGTGATGTATGTTAATCACTCAGTGGTCAATGTGCAAGATTTAGGGGGATGTAGTGCCACCTAGTGGTGAGGATTGCAGATTACAACCAGGTGAAGCTTTTCCCTGTAAAAATTCCTTCAGTGTTCGTTGTTCGGGAGGTTTTTACTGGGAGCTGAATTATCCGCAGAGGTCTCGTCCTCTTCACAACAAACAGGCCAGGTGATTAAAACTTTTCAACAGGAATTATACACAGAGGTTGCTTCAAAACAAACAAAACCAGTGAATTAAACTGATAAAAACACTGAATAAAGCAGTTTCCCATTACAAAGCAGTGGTTTTGCGATGCTGCTCATTGCAGATGGGCTTCTGACTTCAGTGGCTGACACGAAAATGTGAATGGCCCTGTCTGAAGCCATTGTTTGATATGTGCGTTCTTGGCCTCTGCAACATGGTGACCTCTGTAGATGAGGACCTGCTCCCCATGTTGATATAAACAGCTAATTCTATGATTATGAAAACCCAATTCTTATTCAGTTTCTGCCAAAATATCCCCCTAAATCCTACAGGCTGGAGCTTTAAGTCAAATCTGTCTCAGCCTTTCCGGTGTATATTAGATGACTATTGCAAAATTGATAAACACTGCTCTTTGTGTTTGAGATTTGGGAATACGTAAAAGAGCACTCCATCAGTTTATTTTGGACTTCATTATCACTGAGGGACTCACAAGACACAGATTACAAAAAAAAGACTGGTCAGGATTGATGCAGCAGACGCCAGAGATCCTGCGCAGTACGGAAAAGTATGGAGATTGATTTTTTTGTAGTTTCCAGGTCGGGATATGTATGGAAAAAAGAAAAGAGAGTATGGAAAAATATTTGGGTTCCCAGAACTCTAATATTCATAATTTCTATAAATGAAATTGATCATACACGCAAAGTGTTTCACGTGGTGTGAGAGAGTGCAGGCCAGAGCAAGCTCACAAAAGATATTCTTTTAATGTTCTTGTGGTTATGCCTCTCTCTTCATCTGTTGGCCCTGCAGTGTCTCCCTGGCAGAGCAAGGCTGCTATTGTGACTATTGACCTGTTGCACACTTTGGTACATTTCTACTCGCACTTCAGTTTTATTTGTACTAACGTATTTTATTTGCACTATCTATACTATAGTTTTTTTCTCTTAGCTTTACCTGTAATAAGTTTATCTTATCTTGCTATATAATGATGAAAACTGTGTGTGTGTGTGTGTGTGTGTGTGTGTGTGTGTGTGTGTGTGTGTGTGTGTGTCTGTTCCATGTTGTTCTCCTCACTGACTTGGTCAATCCATGTGAAATTTGGCACAGTGGTAGAGGGTCATGGGAGGATGCGAATGAAGCAATATTGCATCAATTGGTCAAAGGGGGGCGCTATAGCAACCGATTGAAATTGCAAACTTTGAATGGGCATATCTCATGCCCCGTATGTTGTAGAGACATGAAACTTTGCACAGAGATGCCTCTCCTCATGAGGAACAAATTTGCCCAAAGAACCCAGAACTTCCGGTTATATAGATTTTCCGCCATTTTGTATTTTTTGAAAAACACTTCAAATTGATCTCTTCCTAGGAAGTTTGACCGATCTACATAAAGGTGGCTCAAGGGTTTCACCGATCACCACGCAACTTTGTAGGCATATGACCACGCATAATCTGAGGCAACCCCTCCATTATTGACCCGATCAAACAAAATGGGGACGCTAGAGAGCTAATTTCTTTATAATATAATATACTGAATATATACAGTACACAGCATCACAAATCATCTAATCTTAGGGTCTGTCCACCAAACCGTTTTATTCCTAAGGTCAGCATATTTTTTAATCATTTGGAGTTGGAGTGCTGATTATTTATGCCATGATACAAACACCAGCAGCGTGTAAAGGCACTGAGCCTCTATTTTGCTCTGAGTGCGGTCAGTTTGGTGTTGTCCTCCCAAGCGCAGAGAGCTGGAAAATATTTATCTTCAGCCTTCCCTTTATTGAGAGTGATTACTGTGCCTTGTGTCAATGTGTTTACTACTGTGGATATTCTGTATCATAGCAACCAGATGCAACCAAACTGTCTCAGCTAAGGAAAAAAAAACAGACCCTTCAGAGCACCCTTGAGCACTCCCAGCCAGGTGTTTCCTGAGCAGCGCTTTTCAGCTGGGAAAGAATGCTTATGTGGACGCAGGGCCTTAAGTTTGTCTGAACATTAATTCGTGCAGTGATGTGGATATCAGAAAAGTAAACAGACTGTGCATAGAAACCATACCTTTATATGGCTGTGTTCATCGCTGTTTCCAAGGTCAAAATGAATAAACAAGGCTGCACAGACACCATGAAAATTAAATTATTTAACTTCTTTTTAGTTAGAATGTAAGTCTTAATAGTTGGATTTAAAAACCATGTATTCACATTCTAATCATCTAGATAGGTCCACTCAGATAGTCTGGAAAAGCATAGAATTTTTAAATGGAAAATGTGTAGGAGCTCTGAGAGACTCTCATATCCCGACTTTATTGCTGCCAATGTGATGTGAATGGTAACATGCACACAGGTTTGGAGTCCAGCCCAGGTAAAGCGCCACCCTCCACCACAGAGCCAACGCTGTCCTCAGCCCACCACAACACACTGTAAGGACACACCAACACTCATTTACATCCATGACGATGAGTGTTACGCTGCACATCTAGTATTTGTTTTGTAAATTAATGTACTCTGATGCATTATAATGCTTGCTGTTGTTTCATAAAGCTATATAGACACCATCTAACCACACAAATCATTACATCTTAAACTCTCTTGAGCTCAAACTCTGTCTTTGGCATTTCAGTGTCACAAATTCTAAACTGGATAGCAACAGCTCGGACTATGAGGTCAGTATTCCTTAACAGCCTCTTTTTATCATGAGTTTAATTGCAGAGCTCACAGTGTGATGTCACTACCCCCCTCCTGCAGGAGAAGCTGGAGCAATACTTAAGAGATCCCCAGCAGCTACTGGATGCAATGATGGAGGTGAAAGACCAGATCCTGTCCCTGCACTCAAACTGTACCACAAAGAATAAGATGTTGGAGGAGCTCGAGCAGATGATGGAGGCCGCCTCAAAGAAAACGTACGTATCATATTTATCCAAGAAGCTGGGAAAGGGTTTCCGGAGCAACTTGACCTACTTCAACGGTGCATGGAGAAGAAGTTAAATCAAAGGCGTAAACACACGCAAAACTTAGTATTGTTATATGTATTCAGAAGGCTAATTTTAATCAAGACAAAAGCCACTACATTACTAAAGAATGTGGAGTATGAGGGGATACAGCATAAACAAAAAACAACCACAAACATAAAAGTATTAATAAGTAAATTAAAGTGATAATAGCAATTGTAACATCAAGGATGGTTGTAACATACAAAAAATAAAATAAAAAGCAGGCACACATCCAAGGGAAACCAACACACAACCCACCATTACACATGAAAGACATGAAAAATAAATAGTTTTGTTGTGGCATTCATCTCATCCAACACTAACTCCTCTGTGTCTAAAGGAAAGTAGATGACGAGAAGCTAACGTTACAGATAAATGACACTGAGGATAGAATCGGCAAAGAGAAGAAGCGAGCCACCAACCTCAAAACGATGCTTCAATTCCACGACTCACTAAAAACAGAGGACCAGGTAAGGCAGCAGACTGTACTTTACATTTAGCTACATTTTTTTCCACAACACTTCAAATCAAAAAGCTGTGCTTGACAACTTAAAACGGGGGTTACGACACCCAGACGTTATCTGAAGTGGCATCATTAAAGGGATTCTTGTCCGATTTTTAAACGTCTTTGTATCATAACAATGTGGGTAGTAAATGTAAATGTGGTAAACTTCTCTTCATCTTACCAGCGCACAGATCCGCCTGCACATTTCCAAGCTCAGATCTGCTGGATGACAGATTTTGCGCCGTTGTGCTTCCACATTTTCATACTGTATGTCTGCCACCAACAACATGAAGGGTATGAAACAGATTGAGAAAGAGAGCCGCCTCTCTCTCTCTCTCTCTCTGTATTTCATAGTCAGGCAAAACTGATGATACCCAAGGCCTCATTACAGAGTAAGAAAACAGAAATAAATAAACAAGCAAAATAAAAATTAAAAAAAAACAACAAAAAAAACAAGAACAGACTAACAATAGCAAAGAAAGTAAGAACAAGTGGGTTTTCCACAGTTTTTTGTAAATATCTAGAGATGAGGCTTTGCAGATCGCTGCCAGGAGAGGTCCAGAGGGTGGGACTCTCAGTACTGGACGAGGTATAGGGTTGGAGGAGGCCAGATAGGTACCGGGGGACAAGACCAATATGGCCAGCTGGCCGCCTCTTGTTTTCTGTGTCGGGGTATAGTCACACATGAGCAAATGCAGGCGAGAGACTATTGCCTGCCGCGCTGATATTCACGCCAAATGTGGGCTGTGCCGGGTGTGCTGCACACAGAAAGCTAGCTTGATAACTAATGTCAGTTGGCTTGCCAAGAAATACAGTGAAAAATAATGTTACTGGTACATTTACTGTTGTCCATGCCTGTTCTCTGACTCACTGCCAGCCAGGCAGCATCTCTCATGTGGGGCAGTCAGTATATTTCATGGCCAGTATTACACAATATCAACTGGTTTAACATGGCAACAATCAATGTCTCCCCTACATACAATTATCAATGCTAGTTTCACGCGTGTGACAGTAGTCTCTAAATGGCCAGGCCAACATTCTGGTAGTTACAGGTTTTCTACCGCTTGAGCAAAAGTGAATGCCAAACCCCATTTTCTCTTTTTTTCTGGTCATGTAGCACCGATTTCAAAAATACTTGCGTCTTTCTACTAAGTAGGCAGCTATAGCAATATGAGAAGACCATCTCTTGAAATACTTTAAAGAGTGACTAAACCCTAAAACCATTTTTTCAGCTGATAATCAATGTTTCTGGTTGTATAGTAGTGTTACTGACTGATCCTGCTCAAAATCTTGACAGTTTAGTGCAAGCTGTTGAAAATCTACATTTTATTTTAAAATGTGGTGTGGAGTGTCCTCTACAGCTTGAAACCTGGTTACTACATTTGAATTTACATTGGAGGCAAATGACTCTTTTTTCGAGGCGAATGACGTCACTAACCGTCCACGCTAAAGCCTGCCCTCCTCCCTTTACTCCTCCCCTTACTATAAAACCATTCTGCCGCAGTTATCAAACTGATAGCGAGTAGGTTGGATCAGAGCAGAGAGAGTAGTAGAGCAGAGAGAACAGCTAGTAATTTGTTGAATTGTATTGTTAGCATAGTGTATTTTAGTGTAGGTTTACAGTTGGTAGTGTGTTTATAGTATTTAGGTTAGCTGTTCAAGGAGAGGCGCCGAGGCTCGGGAGTATATTGTGGCGTCTGCCAGGACGTGTAGAATGATGACGTGGTTATTCGGCAACCCACCGTTTATTGCTTCACAGTACAGGTTACCGTAACCACACCAAAAACAACGAGACAAGAAGTTAGCAGTAACATTAGCTCACAAAACATGTACTCCTGCTCTCTCCTCCAGCTCGCACACACACACACAAGCACGCACACTCACACAGCCCTCATTCCCGTCCCACGCGCACCCCGCCTCCCTACCCATACTCATTCAGTCCATATATGTATATAGGTATAGGTATATGTGCGGGCGCGAGGGAGGGAGGGGTGGATGGATGCGGTGGGCTGCTGCGCGGTGAGCCCAGGCTCCCAAGCCACCATCGGCACAGTGAAAAGCCCTCTCTCCTCTCCCCACACCGAGGGACAATCTTCACTCCGCCCCCTTCCTCAGCCGCTCGCCTGATACCAGCCAACTGCCATATTATTTCCTGTGTCAAAATGATCAAGCGCACATTACATCACCCATCAGCTGGAGCATTTATTGGCCTGGTGCGGCGCAGTGTGTCCTAGTAGTTGTGGGTTTTCTACCTCTTAAGCAGAAGCAAATGCCACAGGCCTTTTCCTCTGTTTTCTCACTTATGTAAACTGCATATAGCATTTTAATTTGGACCAGGTGTTTTATTCTGTCTCCTCTCACTTTCCCTTTTATCCATCCCACCTCCTCTCCATGTTTTCAGGATGCTATGTTGGATGCTCTGAGAGTGAAGGTGACAGAAGTGTATCGCTGCTGCGTGGGTAAGCCGTTGACCAGCCTCAGCACCTTAGAGAAGCTGTCCAGTGTCGAGTACAGGATGACTTCACTGCTCGAGCAAATGGAGAGCATACCTAAAGAAGACTTGAAGACACTGAGGCAGATCGGGGACCGTAAGAAGAGGAACAGGTTTTTGTCAATGAGCGGCCTTACAGTAGACATTTATGTTTAGATAAGTGTATTGTTCATATAGCTTAGAGTACATGGCATATTAGCATGTAGAGGGTACATTTCATCCACTGATTTCAGGTACGTAATTCTTATTTGCATCACAGAAATATGCATCACAGAAATATATGTGTATATCATGTTTGAGTCTACTGATAATGTAACGTGGTAATGCTTAAGACAAATTTGCACATTATCAGCAGAGTAGTATTCTTCAGACTGGCTTCTCTGTCTCCAACGCATTGTTAAAATACAATGTGAAAACATTTGGTAATGTGAGGAGCTCTGGAGCTTCTCCAAAGAGCATGTGACCTGAAAACTGCTTCTCTTCCTATTACATCATGTTTCAGGCTGCATGAAGAAAAGCGGAGACGTGAGATGGAGAAACGGAAAGAAAGAGAGCAGAGGTGCATCCAGAGATCCGTGGGTGACGCCAAGAAAATAGTGAGTCAGATCAATGCAAAGACATAGGGTGCTGCTCTCACACAGGAACGAATCCTTATTTGTGGGTAATGTAGTTTTAATTTGAACAAACACTATTAATATTACATCTTTGAAATGAAGTTACTAAACTTCACACAATTGTTTTTCATTTTTAAAAAAGAAATTTTAACTGATCAGTTTGTTTTCTACCCAAACATGTCGTCAAAACTGTGACAGAAATAAACCAGGGGGCTAAAATGTAGTCCTTTTTTTCTCTTAGAGTGGAAGAAAGCTGATGCCTAGATGCTTCCCTGTTAAGCAGAAGATTGAAGTCAGCAATGAGGACAACGTTCCTGCTGAGGATGACCTCCATGCTTACATGTTTGGTACTGAGGACCTAGAGTAAAGAAATAAACGCATGCCATAAAATGTAAAAAAAAAAAAAAAAAAAAAAAAAAAAAGTCGAAATAAAATAATACTACTGAAATGCTGCAAAAACTGTCTCTCATAAGATGTGTGAAAATTCACCTGTTCTCCAGAAATACATTTAATTGTTCTCGTGAAAACAGAGTGTATCAAGTTGACAGTTCTTGTCTGTTGTCACTCAGACTAACTGGGGTTATTTGGAAGGGCAACTGTAACAGTTTGTCTTAACTGTACATTACGTACATCCTTCAGAATGGTCCACACTACAGTACTTCTCTGATCTACATCATAACCATGTCATGTGACTGAAAACAGGTCTTGATAAACCTATGAAAGGCAAATACTGTTTGTAGAGTACCAGGGAACGTGCAAGATGATGCAGCTCTATATAAATAAACCTCTCCTCTCCCTGTTTCTCATAAACCAGCTGGCTTTACTGCTAATTTGCATGAGGAGAGGTGGCAGAGACTGGTTAGTCGCTCACAGCAGGATGTTTGCATTGGCCACTGTATTGACTTTCTTATTGGATGGGCTCTGTACAACTCTGAGCCTGAACCACTGTGCAGAAAGAGAAGTTCAATTTCTTGCTGAGTAAGAACGTTCGATGTACCTCACACAGTAAGGGATAGATTCACAGCTACACCATGTGCTGTATTGTATATTATCTTTTTTATGACTGTTACAGTTGCATCTGTAACAGTAAAAAAAAAAAAAAAAAGGGCATTGGGGGGGCACATGTCCCCATCCAATGTATATGGTGACTAGGCCCTGTCAGCATGCACAATTAGGCCTCAGTTGTCTGGGTGCGCAAAGATGAAGTGCGCTTGTCTTCTCATACAAAGTTTGCTTGAGTGTCAACTGGACAATATGGAGATATTTGTATCTTGACAGCCGAACTAACCAAATGTGGATAGACAGGGAGAAACACAGGCAAGCCTAAGACGTGGTAAGATACGATATTCCTCACTATATGAAGTGACTGATAACAAGATCTGTACAATGGATTCTAAAGAAATTCGTCAGGTTTTTATTTTGTAGACAATTGATCTGTATTTATAGCATGACGGGATGACAGCTCAATGATGTATGGTATCATTAGAAAGCTCTGCTCCTGCGCTTTCATGTGATATGCGTGGTATTTCTGTGCGATGCTGCATTCACGAGTAATTCATCCAAGAGTGATGTGTGTGCAAAGCTGTATGAAAGCTCTGTTATACATCATTTTAGTGTAACTTTATCATTTTTTTTTTCGCTGTGAAAACATTCGGAAAGCTACGATTCCGCTGTTTCACGTGATATGCGTGGTTTCTCACTATGACGCACGGTTGCGGAGAAAAACCACAGAGAAGAACAGGTGTGAATTTGGACGCACTATGCGTCGTTCTGGATGGACTCCTTGGCCTGCTGCTGCTGCATTTTCCCCAAAAAACGGGACAAATTGTGTCCCGGGAGAATTTTTTTTCCCGGGACAGCTGATGAAAAAAGAGAACAATTCTGGGAAAAACGGGACGGTTGGCAACTCTACATGTGAGGCTCTCTAATAAACACACCCTCCTCTCTGCAGTTCTTGTAAACCAGCTGCTTTTTCTGATGTCAGGGATGAGAAAAGAGGACAGACACGGACTGGTCATGTGGCTAACAGACTTTTTCATTGGTCACTTCTCTGATGTGTATTTCATCAAAACCAAATTTTCATTACAAGCCACATATCCATATTGTGGGTAACTAATGTCATCTGGTTGAAAACAGCTCTTGATAAACCAATAAAAAGCAAAGAGTGTTTATCTGAATGAGTGCCAGTACATAACTCAGAGGGTGCAGCTCTCTGATACAAACACACCCCTCCTCTCCACATTTCTTATAAACCAGATGCTTTCACTGATAATGGGGCCGAGGAAACAGGACAGACACTGATTGGTCATCGTGGCTCACAGCAGACGTTTTCATTGGTCGCTTCACTGACTGTAAGGAGCTGAACTTTGTACAAGTCTGACACTGTGCAGCTGTGCAGAGACAGAAGTTAAACTTTCTTGTTGTATCCAAGTCCCTCATACGGTAAGAGATATTTTTACAGCTACACATTGCACTGTGTTGTGTGTTACAATGTATGTTCATGGTTGATAAAGGTTTATTAGTTTAATATTAACTCCATATTAATGATCAGTGTTTGGCAGTAATAGCCAAATTATTTCCAGTAACGAGTTGTGTGATTACAAATAAAGTTCCAGCTATAACATTACAGTTACCCTCAAACAAAATAGCTCGTTACAATTTTACTTTTGTAATCACATCACCACTGACATGAAATACAACAATCACAGCAGTGGTCTCATTTCTGTAATGGTCGCGCTGCGCGTGCGCGTCACAAAGCATCAAGCTTGGAGGAAAGAAACATCTGGATACTCCCATGACTGTGTCGGGAGGAAAGAAGACGGGAACACTATTGCTGTAGGTAGTGGTGCTAAAGCTCACTGCGAAAACCACGTCCTCAAACCTGCCGAGTGAAATACTTAGTGCGACTGACAGCGCAACAACGCAAAGCTCCAGGAAATACACCCCACCAAGGGTGCGCACTTCTCGGCCGCGGAGGTCGGCTGTCGCCCCGCACAGGCTGGATTGCAGGCTACAAAAGCACTGATAATGCTTGTGGCTTGTTATGTGGGGGGAATAATACCGGTCACATCTAACTGAAGCCCCCAAGTAGAAAAAAAAAAAAACATTTTCAAGCTATCTAGCCTTGGCTACAATTACCCTGACCCTTACTGTTGGCAGGGAGTAATCAGTCAAGTAATATTACTTTTAAAAAGGGTAATGAGTAATGTACATTTTTAGAGAAACAACCCAACACAGTTTATGACTTTGCTTATCACTGCAGCTTTGTTCTGTGTGCAACATACGCGGCACTGTCCTATGTAAGATAATAAGGTTACAGTAGCCATCTCAGGGGACAAAGACACAGTGCATGTGTTTTTGAATTCATATTTCCCTAATTTGATGTTTTTGCTACCCATTAAAGATCACTGACTGCAGACCAAAATTTACCCTGTAGTGTACACTACACAGTTTTTAAATGATTGGCAACAGATGTGCTTAAATGTAATCTCCTATCTTTGCATTATATATGATTTACTGCATCATTAGATGAGGGTAAGCTTTTATATTCTGCAAATAGAAATACCACAGTGATTTTTCTGCTTTCTTTATTTTTCAGGGAGCACAATGGACAATCCATTTGATTATGAACCAATACAAGACTTTAAAGAGGAGCTGCTAACCAATGGACCTGCTGCAGCAGCTGCAAAGATCCAGGATTATTTGGATCAGCAGGATAATATTCCACTAAATATTGGCATCACAGGAGTGTCTGGCTCTGGTAAATCCACCTTTGTTAATGCCTTCAGAGGCATAGACAACAGGGATGAGAGAGCCGCTCCTACTGGTTGTGTAGAAACCACCTTTGAGGCTACACCATACCCCCATCCCAACTATCCCAATGTCACACTGTGGGATCTTCCTGGTATTGGCACTCCCAACTTTTCAGCTAGCAACTACCTGGAGCGTGTTGAATTTGAAAAGTTTGACTTTTTCATCATCATCTCAGCTGATCGCTTCAGAGAAAATGATGTGAAGCTCGCTCAGGAGATTCAGAGGATGCAGAAAAAGTTCTACTTTGTTCGTTCAAAGATTGACCATAACCTACGTGATGAGGAAGACAGTCAGAGGGACTTCAACGCAGAAAGGACTCTTAAACAAATCAGGGACAACTGCATTCAATGTAAGTCTGAGGTTAGAGGAGAACAAATGCCTAAAATTTAAAGGTATATGCAACAAGGGTCACAGGTAGACACTGCTTCATTTTAAAGGCATGAGCCTAAAATAAAATATCACATGAGCAGCCAATATTGACAGGAAGAGCTAACAATGTTATCAGGTCATAAGAGATTCATATGAATACTGGCAGAGCCCCCAGTGAGAGTCTGTTAGCTTGACCACTCATCTTCTAAGATCTAAAACAACCTTTGTGTCTGACCTGGAGAGAGCTGCTGGTGTATCCTGACACGAGGAGGCTCAGGATGTTTTCTAATTGTATTGTCATCATCTGAAATAAACTTTGTTCTGTTTGTGACACAGGTCTTGGAGAATAAGGCTTCGAGTCTCCTCAAGTCTTCCTGGTGTCCAGCCGTCATCTCCACCTCTATGATTTCCATCTGTTAGAGGAGACCCTGGAGAGAGAACTTCCTGCACACAAGAGGAACACTCTGCTGTTGGCCATGCCCAATGTCAGTCATGGTATCATCAGCAAGAAGAAAGAGGCTTTACAGGCAAAAATAAAGTACCTTGCCTCTATATCTGCACTCATAGCAGCTGCACCAGTTCCTGGTGTCTCTGTTGCCACTGATATAGCCATGCTGGTTGCTACCATCAATGAGTACAAAGTTACATTTGGTCTTGATAGCAAGTCACTGCAGAGTCTTGCTCTTAGTGCACGCGTGCCTGTGGCAGATCTTACAGCAGTGATGACATCACAACTGGGTTTACACGAAATAAACAAAGAGCTTATCATTAAGATGTTGTGCTTGTCTGTAAGTGATGCTGCATTAATGGCAGCAGAGGAAGGGTTCAGATTTGTTCCATTATTTGGAATCCCAGCAGCAGCATCCCTCTCTTTTATCTTTACCTACAAAGCTCTTCATACTTTCCTCGACATGCTCGCTGAGGATGCACAGAAGGTGTTTACAAAGGCCCTGGGTCTGAACACCTCAGTGTGATATCTTGAGCTGAATGGAAATGTGGCACATTTAAAACAAAATTTTAGTTTTCTAATCTAGTGGCACATTACATCAAACACTTTGAGCAAATCATAAAATGTGATGGTTTCTATCAAAATGCTATATTTTTTTCTAAGTGAAATAAATGTTTGAGTGATCAAATAAAATGTTCATTAAAATGAGCTGAAGTAATTGATTTTGTCATAACATGAAACCCTGTGTTTGCTCTATATGAATTCTTCATGTCACATACCAGAAGAGACAGAACACAAGATATTCCGCTCCTCCACAACCATCAAGTGAACACATGCTATCATTATATTGTTATGACATTTTTAATGGCAGCCTCAGTGAAAATGTATATTTAAAAAAAAATGTTACACTTGTAGTGTAATATTTTATGACTAATCAGGTAAAGGTTTTTACATTGCATGCATTGATTAAGTATAAAAGAAGCTCATGTAATGATCAGATAAATACTTTGTTCTGTATAGGTTGATAAAGTTCAATGATTAAGTTTGGAGTGGCTTATGTAACCTGTTAAATGAATGACTGTTGTAACCACACACACATGATTGAAACACCTCATGCTTTGTATGGTTTAAAGCACACACACAAGACATTGTGCACCACCTGAGAATGTAACAAATAGACACACACACATACACACACACACACACACACACACACACACACACACACACACGCTAAGTTATGTATTGCATGCAGCACAGGGGATCATATTAAAGAAAGACGAAAGATCATATTAGAGAAAGATCATATTAAAGAAAGACGAAAGATCCCCAGAGTTCACATATTTTTTAGATCATGCTGAGAGCAGAATTGGCATAAAGAAATAAGGTGGAGCTCCTTTCGGATCCCCACCTGCATAAAAGAGAGTGTTCTGTGGAGATTTGTCAGTCTTGTCCTGGGACTTGACTCAGAGTTGATGTGACTGTTGCTCGTGAACACATGAAACTCAGTTGCACCTGATTCCTTGTGTCTCCAGTGTATCTTTTGAGTTCCAGTCTGCTGAATCTAAGATATACAGCCTATCCAGTGTACAAGTTGAAATTTGAGGCAGAAAGAAATTGGGAGCCATCTGGCCCTTCAAGGCTTCCCACCCCCTTTTTTACACCTCACACTACAAACATATCTGTTCTCCTGAATGTAAGTCATTCCTCTGTCCACAATGGATTGGACCGTACTGACTGTGTTTGCATCTTGCTGAAAAATTAACTACTACTTTGCAAAACTCTTCATAAATAAACCTGATTAAATCTCATCAACACGTAAAGGAAGAGACGTCACCTGTTGTTGTAGTTGGGAGGATCTCCGGTGGTTTTAATGCTCAGCAACATCCAGACATGGTTTGTGTCAGATTGTGCAGATTTTGCATTGATCAGTTTAACAAGGCTTTGCAGATCGCTGCCAGGAGAGGTCCAGAGGGTGGGACTCTCAGTACTGGATGAGGTATAGGGTTGGAGGAGGCCAGATAGGTACTGGGGGACAAGACCAATATGGCCAGCTGGCCGCCTCTTGTTTTCTGTGTCGGGGTATAGTCACACATGAGCAAATGCAGGCGAGAGACTATTGCCTGCCGAGCTGATATTCACGCCAAATGTGGGCTGTGCCGGGTGTGCTGCACACAGAAAGCTAGCTTGATAACTAATGTCAGTTGGCTTGCCAAGAAATACAGTGAAAAATAATGTTACTGGTACATTTACTGTTGTCCATGCCTGTTCTCTGACTCACTGCCAGCCAGGCAGCATCTCTCATGTGGGGCAGTCAGTATATTTCATGGCCAGTATTACACAATATCAACTGGTTTAACATGGCAACAATCAATGTCTCCCCTACATACAATTATCAATGCTAGTTTCACGCGTGTGACAGTAGTCTCTAAATGGCCAGGCCAACATTCTGGTAGTTACAGGTTTTCTACCGCTTGAGCAAAAGTGAATGCCAAACCCCATTTTCTCTTTTTTTTTTCTGGTCATGTAGCACCGATTTCAAAAATACTTGCGTCTTTCTACTACACAGGCAGCTATAGCAATATGAGAAGACCATCTCTTGAAATACTTTAAAGAGTAACTAAACCCTAAAACCACTTTTTTCAGCTGATAATCATTGTTTCTGGTTGTATAGTAGTGTTACTGACTGATCCTGCTCAAAATCTTGACAGTTTAGTGCAAACTGTTGAAAATCAACATTTTATTTTAAAATGTGGTGTGGAGTGTCCTCTACAGCTTGAAACCTGGTTACTACATTTGAATTTACATAGTATTTAGGTTAGTTGGTAAAGGGGAGGCGCCGAGGCTCGGGAGTATATTGTGGCGTCTGCCAGGACGTGTAGAATGATGACGTGGTTATTCGGCAACCCACCGTTTATTGCTTCACAGTACAGGTTACCGTAACCACACCAAAAACAACGAGACAAGAAGTTAGCAGTAACATTAGCTCACAAAACATGTACTCCTGCTCTCTCCTCCAGCTCGCACACACACACACAAGCTCGCACACTCACACAGCCCTCATTCCCGTGCCACTCGCACCCCGCCTCCCTACCCATACTCATTCAGTCCAAAACATGCCATTAACTCACAGAACATTAACAGTACAACAGAACATTCACTGCAGGGTCACTTCACTAGCTATGTGCGGGGCGGCGAGGGAGGGCCGCTACACTATGCCGCTGTGCCGTGACAGAGCCGAGCGTCGGGGGTATATGTGCGGGCGCGAGGGAGGGAGGGGTGGATGGATGCGGTGGGCTGCTGTGCGGTGAGCCCAGGCTCCCAAGCCACCATCGGCACAGTGAAAAGCCCTCTATGGCAAGCCGTTTGAGCATTTATTCCATATCCTTGATATCAGGTGTCAGTGTCGTTCACTAGTTCGATTATTGTCAGCACTAGTTGGACATCTGGTCACACTAGTTAGACATTTTGTCCAACTAGTTGAACAAAGAGTCTTACTAGTCACTCTTTTTCAGCAACTAGTGACACTTTTGTCAAACTAGTAACAACTTAAGCCTGACTAGTGAAGCCACAGAGCCATACTAGTGGCACCAAAATCCAAACTAGTCAGCTTTTTGACAGACTAGTGGCCCACTGGGCTGAACTAGTAATGCTTAAAGTCTTACTAGTGAACTAGTGAGCTGCAAAATCTCTGACTTGTTAACTAGTAGCAGCTATTCACCTCACTAGTTTGCTAGTAACCTCACGTTTTTTTACACTAGTTACACATGGAAGAGCCAACATCATCACTAGTGTGACTAGTGAGGATTTACACCTTACTCGTTAAACTAGAAAAAGTCTCATTGACCTTACTAGTTAACTAGTGGGGCTTAAAATGTTTACTAGTTGAACTAGTGGAAGCTGAAATACTCACTAGTTATACTAGTAACACCTTATTGAGCTCACTAGTTAACTAGTGATATCTAAAATGTTTACTAGTTGAACTAGTGACGCTGACATGCTTACTAGTTGAAGTGTATTTTGACTTTTCTAGTTAACTAGTGAGGCAAAACACGTTACTAGTTGTACTAGTGGAAGCCAAAATGTGCACTAGTCACACTAGTGACACCAAATGCTAATGAGGAGGTGGGTAAAAACATAAATTGAGGCTTCCTATTTGCTCTGCAGTTTAAAATAAAAGATACCTACGAATCAGGACACAGGATTTTGTCATTACTCCACCCACTTCTTTTAACTAGTTAACATGTTGACCTGAGGAATGCAACTAGTTAACTAGTGGCAGTGCTTCATCTTACATGTTAACTTGTCAAGGCAAAATTGTGACTAGTCAACTAGCTGAGGTCTTGTTAGACTCTACTAGCAAACTAGTGATGCTAAAAGTGCTCACTACGTGACTAGTAGAATCCAAAACGTTTTCTAGTTACACAAGTAGAAGACAATTTGACCTTACTAGTCGACTAGTGAGGTTCAAGACCTGCCACTAGTCGACTAGTAAGACCCAAATTGGGCACTAGTAACACTAGTTTGTCTTTTCGACTTCACTACTCAACTAGTTACACATGTCCTCTTACTAGTTAACAAGTTAGGTCCAAAAAGATTCACTAGTAAACTAGTGACACTCTTTCCATGGCTCACTAGTTAACTAGCAGATGCTATTTGTTGTCACTAGTCAGATTCTGCACAGAACATGTAAAGACTTTGACCAAACCTGTTGGAAGTTTTTCTTACATGTAAGGCTATTCCTTGAAACTAGTAACGACTTCCTCAGCACTAGTGGACAACTGTGCACAGCAAGTGAGACATTTCTTTTACATGTGAGACTTTTTGTCGCACTAGTTGACATCTTCATCACACTAGTTGGCATGTTCATATTACTAGTTCATCAAAGCTGCTTACTAGTCATCATGTTCATCCTACTAGTACAACTAGTACTGTGATAAAATTTCACTTGTTTAACATGTATGGCAGTAGCAGCATTCACTAGTTAACTAGTGACATGCACATGTTAACTAGTAAGTAGCTTTGTTGTACTAGTAAGATGAGGATCTACTTGTGTGGTGAAGATGTCAACTAGTGCGACAAAAAGTCTCACATGTAAAAGAAATGTCTCACTTGCTGTGCACAGTTGTCCACTAGTGCTGAGGAAGTCGTTACTAGTTCAAGGAATAGCCTTACATGTAAGAAAAACTTCAACAGGTTTGGTCAAAGTCTTTACGTGTTCAGTGCAGAATCTGACTAGTGACAACAAATAGCATCCACTAGTTAACTAGTGAGCCACGGAAAGAGTGTCACTAGTCAACTAGTGAATCTTTTTGGACCTAACATGTTAACTAGTAAGAGGACATGTGTAACTAGTTGACTAGTGAAGTCGAAAAGACGCCAACTAGTGTTACTAGTGCCCAATTTGGGTCTTACTAGTCGACTAGTGGCAGGTCTTGAACTTCAAGTTGACAAGTTAGGAAAAAGACACCCACTAGCATAACTAGTAGACATTATGCGTCTTACTAGTCGACTAGTGGAACTTTTTGAATCCCACTAGTTTACAGATGAAGTGTAAAATGTTGTCACTACTATCACTAGTTAACATGTTAAATGCAACACACAGCCAGTAGAGTTGCAGGTGCCACTTAGAAGTCAACATGTTCCACTAGTAAACTGCATGCAAATTAGATAGGCGGGATAGAGACTTTTATTGGTCAGTATTCAAATGAGTGCTGAAAAGCCTTAAAGTGCCAGCTCTGAATATTGACTTTGAGCAGCAGTGGTTGCAGGAGATGTGTGCATTTATTTTATTGTGTTATTATAAAATGCAATAAATTTAACAAGTTCATGCTGTAAATATAGTGCACAGATGAAAATCAAACAGATAGTTAACAGTTTGATTTAAAAATAAACAAATAAATAATAGCCTAAATAAATAAATAAATTCAAAAAGAAGAAATATTAATATGCAGCTGATATCATAACGCACCATGACTGTTTTGAAAAAGTTTTCCTCAGTTACCGTGCACTGTGCACGGTACAGTATTGCGCACGGTACAGTACTAGGTACTAATGCTAGTGTAAGTGACACTAGTGTCACTTACCGCAACTGGTAAACTAGTGTCACTAGTGCTACTAGTAGTACTAGTGTGGTGCCACTACTGACACTAGTGACACTAGTGCTAGCACTAGTGTCACTAGTGTCACTAGTTTAGCAGTTGCTGTAAGTGCCACTAGTGTCACTAGTGACACTACTAGTGGCACTAGTGCACTAATGCTACTAGTGACTAGTGACTAATGCTACTAGTGACTAGTGCTACTAGTAGCACTAGCACTGCAACTAGCACTGCAATGGTTTAATCGCCAACGTTATGACCCAAAAACACAGAAGCCTTTATCTGGTTATTTTTGCAAATGCATTCAGTGAGAAACTTTCAAAGGACTTAGTAGAGCCCCGTCTTTGAACACAGAGTCCAGTTCTCTTGTTGCACACTTTTATTATTGGTCACAGGATCAGTTCACTGTAGGTTTGGGTCTTTTCATGGGATTTGTTGACAATAGGAGATTAGAACATAGAATATTCTTGAATCAGCAGGAGGGACCTGATGGTTTGTCTTTCCTGCTGTAATATTTGTTTGGAAATAAACCTCTGCAGACTCCTGGGCACATTGTTGGGAACCACTCAGGCAGACCAGACCTGCGTCTCGCATCAGCTGGACGCTGCTGGATTTGTTTGGAAAAGACACAGGGACACATGAGCCAACTGATTAACATCTCCTTTGGAGGTCAAAGGTCGCGGTCACCTTCTTCATGTTAGATGCACTAGCTTTAGTGGAGCCCAGGAAATCATTTATTCATTTATTGTTACATCAGTACAGGGGCTTTTTTCTTTGGGTCATGGCTTGATTTGGATTGAAACTATCTGGATATTCCATATCTTTTATAAATCCTGCTGTAGCTGTGATCATTGTTTTATAAGTTCAGCATTGGATCTAAATGACAAAAGGTAAAAGTGTCAGAAATAAAGCAGATGCTTGATGGTGACCTCGGCCTCAGATCCCAGCAACACTTCCACAGACCATTTTCGCCGCTTTGGAATGGCCCTTTAACAGCTTTTTAACGCTCTTTCTCTTTTCTCAGCTCGCTGCTCTACTTTAATGAGAACTCATTGTTGTTATGCTTCCAGAACCTTCCCTCTCTTCCTTCCTTCTGCTCAGGCTGGTCTGTGGGAAATGAAGTGATGTTAACTGGAGAAGCTGCTGGCTGCTGGCGACCAGGGTCTCTGGTCAGTAATAGATACTGTTATGGGAAAATAATTTGTCATTTTCATAAGGATTCTGTGATTAAAAACCACAGATGTCCATAATGATGGGAGTGATGGCAGAGGGGAGCCAGAGACCTTGACAGCAGCCAGCAGCTTCTGCCTCAGATGTTTTCAGATAACAGAAGTTGAAATATGAACGATGCTGACTCTTGTCTCACTGCTCTGTCTGTCTGCTGTGTGACTCCTGAACCCTGCACAGGATTTAACACGTACAGTGGAAACTCAGCAGGATTTTGCGAAACAAACCAAAGACTCCTCTACGCGTGATGGTGACGGGATTCTGAAGGGACTTCTTTGTTGTATTAAATGTTAAGCTGCTGGTTTATTATGCATCTGTGTTACCGTGGCTAAGTCTGTCTGTCTGTCCGTTTCCACCTGAAAACGCAATATCACAAGGACACCTTAAGGAAATTTCTTTTTTTTGGCACAAACATCCACTTGAACTTAACAATTAACTGATCAGAATTTGATGCTTGCTGTGATCTTGGATTTATCTCAGTCTTATGAACGCGGTATCTCCAGAGGGCCTTGAGAGAGTTGCGCCAAATTTGACACCAACGTCCACTTGGACTCAACAATGAACTGATTAGAATTTGCTTGAACGAAGGACAAACAAATTCTAAAAAAAAAACAAATTAAAAAAAACAAAACTGTTTTTAGCCATAACTCAAGAATTCATAATCAAGACAAAATGTCCAATAGGATATAATGATGAAGTGCTGACATTTTATATCCAGAAGGTCAAAGGTCAACTTCATTGTGACATCATAATGTTCTGCAAAAACACTTTTCTGGTCATTATTCATTGTCTCATCTCAGGAACAGAAGGGGAGACATTTGGTCAGATACTGAATTGATGACACTAAGTTTGGATGTCCAACTTCAAACTGTGTGATTGTATAGATCTTCTGTGCTGCAGGGGGGAAGATGTGTGTGAAGCTTCACGTTTTCACAAACATGGATGTAAACTGTCAGAGAAACTTGAGTGGTTCTCGGAGGCTTACAAGCACAAAGCGTTTCATTTATAGCATCACTGAATACGCTCTTGGTATGTTTGAAAAAGAATAAGTAGAAGTGAAAATTGGCATTGAAATTTGTACATTACTTGAGTAAACTGTGTGTTGTGTCATTCCAAACATTGCTTTTTGTGTGTGTTGCAGTCAGGAGCAGGAGAAGTCGATCCCCAGCGGCACTCCGGAGAGTCTGACCTTCAAGGAGCGTCAGCGTCTCTTCTCTCAGGGGAAGGAGGTTTCCAACAAGGTCAAAGCTTCACGCAAACTCATGGAGCTGGAGAACGAGCTCAACACCAAGTAGTAGACCCCGAGCCTTTCACCTCCCAGCTCAACTTAACAACAACATCACGGCGGTATAGTTCAGGTTTTCCTGGGACAAAAGCGGGAGAGCCGGCGCTTGCTTCCCCACCACTGACCGTCTCCTCCTGTATGTGTTGTTTTCCCCCTTTATTTTTTATTTTAATCATTGAATAACTGGACCATTCACTTTTCTGACGTAGCTATATTGTTGCAATAGGAGAGACATTTATGGCTTAAAAATTTCTTACCCTTGTTAAGGTCTGTCAAAGATATATAATGATAAAGCACTGTACCAAAGTTTTAATTGTATCTAGTGAGAATTTGAGAATCACACGACAAAGGGGATATATTTTTGTTTATAAAATGATTCCTGGGGCGATGGGGTGGAGAAAGGTTTATTCTCATTTTAATTTTTTATTTTTATTTTTAAATAGTTCACTGAAATATGAACAGTTTTACGGTGATATTTTAATGCTCTTTAATGCTCCAGACCAGTCTTTTTTTTTTTTTTTAAATTAAATTCTCAGTAAGTGGAAACACTGTTATTTCATTCCGTAGCAAGAAAGCTTGGGATTTTTTTTTCTTTTTTTTTTCATGATGTTTTAGAAAAACTAATGTGATTTAACAGCATTTTGGTGACAGAAAAATCCAACTCGCCAATGCTAAAACTGGACTGTCTCCCTGCTGCTTCTCACTGTCAGCGGAGTTATTTACTTTTAAATCTAATAGTCATTTTTTGCAGAGTTGTGTGAGATTAATTTGATTGATTGTAGAATTCAAGCCAGAAAAAGGATTTCTTTCACTCACAAATGTGATTGTTGGTTTTCACAATAATTAAATAAAAAGGAAAAGAAATTACTCTTTAAGTCCTTGTTTGCTTTACAGATATTTATTTCAAACCTTGTCGAAAAAAAAAACTTACTTGCACAAAAACTTGTTTTTAATATTAACTATGTATCTGCAAACTGTTTTGAGAAGTGGATTACATTTGGGACCTCTCGTACTGTGGTAATAATCTGTGTTTTTCTGCATTAGAGGCAGAAAAGTGTTCTGTTTTTACCAGCTGTAGTTCGAGGTGATCCAGTTTGTTTATTTTAAGGACTGGAGTCAAGGTGACAGAATTGTGATTGTACAAATATATACACACAATTACCACGACTGCTTTCACCAACGCTGCTGCTCTGCTAAAAAGAACTTCAAACCCTGGTCCCCCAGGGTCATCTGACCCCCAGTGTCATCTTTGTTAGTGTCACAACTGATTGTGTTATTCTGAGAACCGATTTGTCAACACTGTCAGTTGGTACTAGTACTTGAGTATTTCCATTTTATAATACTTTATGCTTCTGTTGAGAATGTCATACAGAACAGATCAACATAATAAATTAACAGAAATCCGCATTGAGACAGAAAGAGAGAGAGAGAGATGCAGGACAGACAATTTTAATAGCTTACAACATTAATGAAAGTAATAATATAATTATGATTCTGGCTACTGAGGTACAATATGATGGAAGTATATTAATATCTGATAGTATACATATGTGACAATAATTCAATTCAATTCAATTCAATTCAATTCAATTTTATTTATAAAGCCCAATATCACAAATCACAATTTGCCTCACAGGGCTTTACAGCATACGACATCCCTCTGTCCTTTGGACCCTCACAGCGGATAAGGAAAAACTCCCCAAAAAAAACCCCTTTACTGGGGAAAAAAACGGTAGAAACCTCAGGAAGAGCAACTGAGGAGGGATCCCTCTTCCAGGACGGACAGACGTGCAATAGATGTCGTACAGAAGGTAGAGAGGTAGAGAGAGAGAGAGAGAGAGAGAGAGAGAGAGAGAGAGAGAGAGAGATGCAGGACAGACAGTAATGACAGTAGCTTACAACAACATTCATGAAAGTAATAATATTGTCGTTATAGTTCTGGCTACTGTGGTACAATATGTTGAAAGTATATATTAGTATCTGGCAGTATACATGTATGATAATAATATGTGTGTAATAACAGTAGAAGTATGACTAATGACTAATGATGGCAGCAGCAGCAGCAGCAGGAGGCATCTGGCAGGACCACGGCAGCAGCACAACCACACACGTCACACTATCCAGGCACCGCTGTGATAGAAGTTAACCTGCGAGACAGTGGAGCACAAGGCTCCGGAGAAGAAGCCAAGTTAGCAAGTTTGATGTGTTTTTTGTAGTTGGCTGCAAAGAAAGTCATAGTACAGTATGTCAAGAAAAGTGTTAAAAATGTCATAGTATGTCAAAAAAAAGTGTGAAAAAACGTCATGGTATAATGTGAAAAAAGTGTTCAAGTATATTGTGTCAAAAAAAGTGTTAAAAACATAGTATGGTATGATGAAAATAGTCATAGTATAACATGTCAGAAAAAAGTGTTCAAAAAGTCACAACACAGTATGATGAAAAAAAGTAATACAAAAGAGTGATGAAAAAAACAGTTCAATAAAAGTCATAGTATAGTATGTCTAAAAAGTGTTCAAAAACTAATAGTATAGTATATTGAAAAAAGTGGTCAAGCAGTCAGAGCATAGTATGAATAAAAATGTCATATTATGGAATGTCAAAAAAAAAAAAAAATGTTCAAAAAGTCATATTACAGTATGTTGAAAAAGTGTAAAAACGTCATAATATAATATGTCACAAAACATCATGGTATGGTATGTCAATAAAGTGTTCAAATGGTCATAGTATAGCATGTCGAAAAAAGTGGTAAAAAAGCTCATAATATGTTATGTTGCAAAACGTCATAGTATAGCATGTAAATAAAGTGTTCAAATAGTCAAAGGAAATTATGTCGAAAAAAAGTGTTTAAAAAAGTCATATTAGAGCATGTCAAAAGAAAGTGTTAAAAAAACTCAGTATGTTATGTTTCTCAAAATGTCATAGTTTAGCATGTCAATAAAGTGTTCAAATAGTCATATGATGTTGGAAAAAAAGGTAATTGTATAGCATGTCAAAAAAAGTGTTAAAAACGTGATAGTAAGGCATCTCAATAAAGTGTTCAAATAGTCATAGTATATTATGTTGAAAAAAAGTGTTAAAGTCTCGGTAAAGTATGTCCAAAAAACTTTTCAAATAGTATAGTATGTCAAAAAAATGTTAAAAGACTCGCAGTATGTTGTCACAAAACGTCATAGTATAACATGTCAATAAAGTGTTCAAATAGTAATATCTTATTTTAAAAAAAGTGTACAAAAAGTCATTGTATAGTATGTCGAAAAAAGTGTTATAAAACTCATAGCATGTTATGTCGCAAAACGTCATAGTATAACATGTCAATCAATCAATCAATCAATCAACTATATTTGGAGAGCACTTTTCCTGCACGGACATGCAACCCAAAGTGCTTTACAGAATCAAAAGCAATTAACACAATTAAAGAAAGAAAAACAATTACAAAGAAAGTCCCTCTCTCCCACCCTTCATACGAGACACAAACGCACACACACACACACACACACAATAAAGTGTTCAAATACTCATTGCGTAGCATGTCGAAAAGTTTTCAAATACTGTAGGATGTTGAAAAAGTGTTAAAAACGTCATAGTACAGTATGTCAATAAAGTGTTCAAATACTCATAGCGTAGCATATCGAAAAGTTTTCAAATACTGTAGGATGTTGAAAAAGTGTTAAAAAACGTCATAGTACATTATGTCAATAAAGTGTTCAAAAACTCATCATATAGTATGTCCATAAAAGTGTTAAAAAACTCACAGTATGTTATGTCGCAAAATGTCATAGTGTAGCATGTCAATCAATCAATCAATCAATCAACTTTATTTGGAGAGCACTTTTCCTGCACGGACATGCAACCCAAAGTGCTTTACAGAATCGAAAGCAATTAACACAATTAAAGAAAGAAAAACAATTACAAAGAAAGTCCCTCCCTCCCACCCTTCAAGTGTTCAGAATAGTTATAGTATATTATGTCGGAAAAAAAGTGTTAAAAAAACTCATAGCATAGCATGTCGAAAAGTTTTCAAATACTGTAGGATGTTGAAAAAGTGTTAAAAATGTCATAGTACAGTATGTCAATAAAGTGTTCAACTACTCATCTTATAGTATGTCCATAAAAGTGTTAAAAAACTCACAGTATGTTATGTCGCAAAATGTCATAGTGTAGCATGTCAATCAATCAATCAATCAATCAACTTTATTTGGAGAGCACTTTTCCTGCACGGACATGCAACCCAAAGTGCTTTACAGAATCGAAAGCAATTAACACAATTAAAGAAAGAAAAACAAATACAAAGAAAGCCCCTCCCTCCCCCTTCAAGTGTTCAGAATAGTTATAGTATATTATGTCGGAAAAAAAGTGTTAAAAAAACTCATAGCATAGCATGTCGAAAAGTTTTCAAATACTGTAGGATGTTGAAAGTGTTAAAAATGTCATAGTACAGTATGTCAATAAAGTGTTCAACTACTCATCTTATAGTATGTCCATAAAAGTGTTAAAAAACTCACAGTATGTTATGTCGCAAAATGTCATAGTGTAGCATGTCAATCAATCAATCAATCAATCAACTTTATTTGGAGAGCACTTTTCCTGCACGGACATGCAACCCAAAGTGCTTTACAGAATCGAAAGCAATTAACACAATTAAAGAAAGAAAAACAAATACAAAGAAAGCCCCTCCCTCCCACCCTTCAAGTGTTCAGAAATAGTTATAGTATATTATGTCGGAAAAAAAGTGTTAAAAAAACTCATAGCATAGCATGTTGAAAAGTTTTCAAATACTGTAGGATGTTGAAAAAGTGTTAAAAACGTCATAGTACAGTATGTCAATAAAGTGTTCAAAAACTCATCGTATAGTATGTCCATAAAAGTGTTAAAAACTCACAGTATGTTATGTCGCAAAATGTCATAGTGTAGCATGTCAATCAATCAATCAATCAATCAATCAATCAACTTTATTTGGAGAGCACTTTTCCTGCACGGACATGCAACCCAAAGTGCTTTACAGAATCGAAAGCAATTAACACAATTAAAGAAAGAAAAACAAATACAAAGAAAGCCCCTCCCTCCCACCCTTCATACTAGACACACACACACACACACAATCACACACAATAAAGTGTACAAATACTCATAGCGTAGCATGTCGAAAAGTTTTCAAATACTGTAGGATGTTGAAAAAGTGTTAAAAACGTCATAGTACATTATGTCAATAAAGTGTTCAAAAACTCATCATATAGTATGTCCATAAAAGTGTTAAAAAACTCACAGTATGTTATGTCGCAAAATGTCATAGTGTAGCATGTCAATCAATCAATCAATCAATCAACTTTATTTGGAGAGCACTTTTCCTGCACGGACATGCAACCCAAAGTGCTTTACAGAATCGAAAGCAATTAACACAATTAAAGAAAGAAAAACAATTACAAAGAAAGTCCCTCCCTCCCACCCTTCAAGTGTTCAGAATAGTTATAGTATATTATGTCGGAAAAAAAGTTAAAAAAACTCATAGCATAGCATGTCGAAAAGTTTTCAAATACTGTAGGATGTTGAAAAAGTGTTAAAAACGTCATAGTACAGTATGTCAATAAAGTGTTCAACTACTCATCTTATAGTATGTCCATAAAAGTGTTAAAAAACTCACAGTATGTTATGTCGCAAAAATGTCATAGTGTAGCATGTCAATCAATCAATCAATCAATCAACTTTATTTGGAGAGCACTTTTCCTGCACGGACATGCAACCCAAAGTGCTTTACAGAATCGAAAGCAATTAACACAATTAAAGAAAGAAAAACAAATACAAAGAAAGCCCCTCCCTCCCACCCTTCAAGTGTTCAGAATAGTTATAGTATATTATGTCGGAAAAAAAGTGTTAAAAAAACTCAGCATAGCATGTTGAAAAGTTTTCAAATACTGTAGGATGTTGAAAAAGTGTTAAAAACGTCATAGTACAGTATATCAATAAAGTGTTCAACTACTCATCTTATAGTATGTCCATAAAAGTGTTAAAAAACTCACAGTATGTTATGTCGCAAAATGTCATAGTGTAGCATGTCAATCAATCAATCAATCAATCAACTTTATTTGGAGAGCACTTTTCCTGCACGGACATGCAACCCAAAGTGCTTTACAGAATCGAAAGCAATTAACACAATTAAAGAAAGAAAAACAAATACAAAGAAAGCCCCTCCCTCCCACCCTTCAAGTGTTCAGAATAGTTATAGTATATTATGTCGGAAAAAAAGTGTTAAAAAAACTCATAGCATAGCATGTCGAAAAGTTTTCAAATACTGTAGGATGTTGAAAAAGTGTTAAAAACGTCATAGTACAGTATGTCAATAAAGTGTTCAAAAACTCATCGTATAGTATGTCCATAAAAGTGTTAAAAACTCACAGTATGTTATGTCGCAAAATGTCATAGTGTAGCATGTCAATCAATCAATCAATCAATCAATCAATCAACTTTATTTGGAGAGCACTTTTCCTGCACGGACATGCAACCCAAAGTGCTTTACAGAATCGAAAGCAATTAACACAATTAAAGAAAGAAAAACAATTACAAAGAAAGTCCCTCCCTCCCACCCTTCAAGTGTTCAGAATAGTTATAGTATATTATGTCGGAAAAAAAGTGTTAAAAAAACTCATAGCATAGCATGTCGAAACGTTTTCAAATACTGTAGGATGTTGAAAAAGTGTTAAAAACGTCATAGTACAGTATGTCAATAAAGTGTTCAACTACTCATCTTATAGTATGTCCATAAAAGTGTTAAAAAACTCACTATGTTATGTCGCAAAATGTCATAGCGTAGCATGTCAATCAATCAATCAATCAATCAACTTTATTTGGAGAGCACTTTTCCTGCACGGACATGCAACCCAAAGTGCTTTACAGAATCGAAAGCAATTAACACAATTAAAGAAAGAAAAACAAATACAAAGAAAGCCCCTCCCTCCCACCCTTCAAGTGTTCAGAATAGTTATAGTATATTATGTCGGAAAAAAAGTGTTAAAAAACTCATAGCATAGCATGTTGAAAAGTTTTCAAATACTGTAGGATGTTGAAAAAGTGTTAAAAACGTCATAGTACAGTATATCAATAAAGTGTTCAACTACTCATCTTATAGTATGTCCATAAAAGTGTTAAAAAACTCACAGTATGTTATGTCGCAAAATGTCATAGTGTAGCATGTCAATCAATCAATCAATCAATCAACTTTATTTGGAGAGCACTTTTCCTGCACGGACATGCAACCCAAAGTGCTTTACAGAATCGAAAGCAATTAACACAATTAAAGAAAGAAAAACAAATACAAGAAAGCCCCTCCCTCCCACCCTTCAAGTGTTCAGAATAGTTATAGTATATTATGTCGGAAAAAAAGTGTTAAAAAAACTCATAGCATAGCATGTTGAAAAGTTTTCAAATACTGTAGGATGTTGAAAAAGTGTTAAAAACGTCATAGTACAGTATGTCAATAAAGTGTTCAAAAACTCATCGTATAGTATGTCCATAAAAGTGTTAAAAAACTCACAGTATGTTATGTCGCAAAATGTCATAGTGTAGCATGTCAATCAATCAATCAATCAATCAATCAATCAATCAATCAACTTTATTTGGAGAGCACTTTTCCTGCACGGACATGCAACCCAAAGTGCTTTACAGAATTAAAAGCAATTAACACAATTAAAGAAAGAAAAACAATTACAAAGAAAGTCCCTCCCTCCCACCCTTCATACTAGACACACACACACACACACACACAATCACACACAATAAAGTGTACAAATACTCATAGCGTAGCATATCAAAAAGTTTTCAAATACTGTAGGATGTTGAAAAAGTGTTAAAAACGTCATATACAGTATGTCAAGAAAGTGTTCAAATACTCATTGTATAGTATGTCCATAAAAGTGTTGAAAAACTCACAGTATGTTATGTCGCAAACGTCATAGTATAGCATATCAAAAAAGTGTTCAAATACTCATCTTGTACTTTGTCCATAAAAGTGTGAAAGAACTCATAGCATGTTATATCGCAAAACGTCATAGTGTAGCATGTCAATCAATCAATCAATCAATCAACTATATTTGTAGAGCACTTTTCCTGCACGGACATGCAACCCAAAGTGCTTTACAGAATCAAAAGCAATTAACACAATTAAAGAAAGAAAATCAATTACAAAGAAAGTCCCTCCCTCCCACCCTTCAAGTGTTCAGAATAGTTATAGTATATTATGTCAGAAAAAAAGTGTTAAAAAAAACTCATAGCATAGCATGTCGAAAAGTTTTCAAATACTTTAGGATGTTGAAAAAGTGTTAAAAACGTCATAGTACAGTATGTCAATAAAGTGTTCAAATACTCATCGTATAGTATGTCCATAAAAGTGTTAAAAAACTCACAGTATGTTATGTCGCATTATGTCATAATATAGCATGTCAATAGCATTATGTGATAACTGTATCATTATATATGTATAACATGATGTGATAGCTGTATCTGTACATTTATATATGCATAACATTATGTGATAACTGTATCTGTATCATTATATATGTATACATTATGTGATAACTGTATCTGTATCATTATATATGTATAACATGATGTGATAACTGTATCTGTATCATTATATATGTATACATTATGTGATAACTGTATCTGTATCATTATATATGTATAACATGATGTGATAGCTGTATCTGTACATTTATATATGCATAACATTATGTGATAACTGTATCTGTATCATTATATATGTATACATTATGTGATAACTGTATCTGTATCATTATATATGTATAACATGATGTGATAACTGTATCTGTATCATTATATATGTATAACATGATGTGACAACTGTATCTGTACATTTATATATGCATAACATTATGTGATAACTGTATCTGTATCATTATATATGTATACACTATGTGATAACTGTATTTGTATCATTATATATGCATAACATTATGTGATAACTGTATCTGTATCATTATGTATGTATACACCATGTGATAACTGTATCTGTATCATTATATATGTATACACTATGTGATAACTGTATCTGTATCATTATATATGTATAACATGATGTGATAACTGTATCTGTACATTTATATATATGCATAACATGATGTGATAACTGTATCTGTATCATTATATATGTATACACTATGTGATCACTGTATCTGTATCATTATATATGTATACACTATGTGATAACTGTATCTGTATCATTATATATGTATACACCATGTGATAACTGTATCTGTATCATTATATATGTATACATTATGTGATAACTGTATCTGTATCATCATATATGTATATATACACACTATGTGATAACTGTAACATTATATATGTATAACATGATGTGATAACTATCTGTATCATTATATATGTATACACTATGTGATAACTGTATCTGTATCATTATATATGTATACACTATGTGATATCTGTATCTGTATCATTATGTATACATTATGTGATAACTGTATCTGTATCATTATGTATGTATACACCATGTGATAACTGTATCTGTATCATTATATATGTATACATTATGTGATAACTGTATCTGTATCATTATACATGTGTAACATTATGTGATAACTGTATCTGTATCATTATATATGTATACACTATGTGATAACTGTATCTGTATCATTATATATGTATACACTATGTGATAACTGTATCTGTATCATTATATATGTATAACATGATGTGATAACTGTATCTGTATCATTATATATGTATAACATGATGTGACAACTGTATCTGTACATTTATATATGCATAACATTATGTGATAACTGTATCTGTATCATTATATATGTATACACTATGTGATAACTGTATTTGTATCATTATATATGCATAACATTATGTGATAACTGTATCTGTATCATTATATATGTATACACTATGTGATAACTGTATTTGTATCATTATATGCATAACATTATGTGATAACTGTATCTGTATCATTATATATGTATACACTATGTGATAACTGTATCTGTATCATTATATGTATAACATGATGTGATAACTGTATCTGTACATTTATATATATGCATAACATGATGTGATAACTGTATCTGTATCATTATATATGTATACACTATGTGATCACTCTATCTGTATCATTATATATGTATACACTATGTGATAATTGTATCTGTATCTTTATATATGTATACATTATGTGATAACTGTATCTGTACATTTATATATATGCATAACATGATGTGATAACTGTATCTGTATCATTATATATGTATACACTATGTGATCACTGTATCTGTATCATTATATATGTATACACTATGTGATAACTGTATCTGTATCATTATATATGTAACCATGTGATAACTGTATCTGTATCATTATATATGTATACATTATGTGATAACTGTATCTGTATCATATATGTATATATACACACTATGTGATAACTGTAACATTATATATGTATAACATGATGTGATAACTATCTGTATCATTATATATGTATACACTATGTGATAACTGTATCTGTATCATTATATGTATACACTATGTGATATCTGTATCTGTATCATTATGTATACATTATGTGATAACTGTATCTGTATCATTATGTATGTATACACCATGTGATAACTGTATCTGTATCATTATATATGTATACATTATGTGATAACTGTATCTGTATCATTATACATGTGTAACATTATGTGATAACTGTATCTGTATCATTATATGTATACACTATGTGATAACTGTATCTGTATAATTATATATGTATACACTATGTGATAACTGTATCTGTATCATTATATATGTATAACATGATGTGATAACTGTATCTGTATCATTATATATGTATAACATGATGTGACAACTGTATCTGTACATTTATATATGCATAACATTATGTGATAACTGTATCTGTATCATTATATATGTATACACTATGTGATAACTGTATTTGTATCATTATATATGCATAACATTATGTGATAACTGTATCTGTATCATTATATATGTATACACTATGTGATAACTGTATTTGTATCATTATATATGCATAACATTATGTGATAACTGTATCTGTATCATTATATATGTATACACTATGTGATAACTGTATCTGTATCATTATATATGTATAACATGATGTGATAACTGTATCTGTACATTTATATATATGCATAACATGATGTGATAACTGTATCTGTATCATTATATATGTATACACTATGTGATCACTGTATCTGTATCATTATGTATGTATACACTATGTGATAACTGTATCTGTATCATTATATATGTATACACTATGTGATAACTGTATTTGTATCATTATATATGCATAACATTATGTGATAACTGTATCTGTATCATTATGTATGTATACACCATGTGATAACTGTATCTGTATCATTATATATGTATACACTATGTGATAACTGTATCTGTATCATTATATATGTATACATTATGTGATAACTGTATCTGTATCATTATGTATGTATACATCAAGTGATAACTGTATCTGTATCATTATATATGTATACACTATGTGATAATTGTATCTGTATCTTTATATATGTATACATTATGTGATAACTGTATCTGTACATTTATATATGCATAACATTATGTGATAACTGTATCTGTATCATTATATATGTATACACTATGTGATCACTCTATCTGTATCATTATATATGTATACACTATGTGATAATTGTATCTGTATCTTTATATATGTATACATTATGTGATAACTGTATCTGTATCATTATATATGTATACATTATGTGATAACTGTATCTGTATCATTATGTATGTATACACTATGTGATAACTGTATCTGTACCATTATATATGTATACATTATGTGATAACTGTATCTGTATCATTATATATGTATACACTATGTGATAACTGTATTTGTATCATTATATATGCATAACATTATGTGATAACTGTATCTGTATCATTATGTATGTATGTATACACCATGTGATAACTGTATCTGTATCATCATATATATGTATACATTATGTGATAACTGTATCTGTATCATTATGTATGTATACACCATGTGATAACTGTATCTGTATCATTATATATGTATACACTATGTGATAACTGTATCTGTATCATTATATATGTATACATTATGTGATAACCTTATCATTATATATGTATAACATGATGTGATAACTGTATCTGTACATTTATATATATGCATAACATGATGTGATAACTGTATCTGTATCATTATATATGTATACACTATGTGATCACTGTATCTGTATCATTATGTATGTATACACTATGTGATAACTGTATCTGTATCATTATATATGTATACATTATGTGATAACTGTATCTGTATCATTATGTATGTATACACCATGTGATAACTGTATCTGTATCATTATATATGTATACACTATGTGATCACTGTATCTGTATCATTATATATGTATACATTATGTGATAACTGTATCTGTATCATTATGTATGTATACATCAAGTGATAACTGTATCTGTATCATTATATATGTATACACTATGATAACTGTATCTGTATCATTATATATGTATACATTATGTGATAACCTTATCATTATATATGTATAACATGATGTGATAACTGTATCTGTACATTTATATATATGCATAACATGATGTGATAACTGTATCTGTATCATTATATATGTATACACTATGTGATCACTGTATCTGTATCATTATGTATGTATACACTATGTGATAACTGTATCTGTATCATTATATATGTATACATTATGTGATAACTGTATCTGTATCATTATGTATGTATACACCATGTGATAACTGTATCTGTATCATTATATATGTATACACTATGTGATCACTGTATCTGTATCATATATGTATACATTATGTGATAACTGTATCTGTATCATTATGTATGTATACATCAAGTGATAACTGTATCTGTATCATTATATATGTATACACTATGTGATCACTGTATCTGTATCATTATATATGTATACATTATGTGATAACTGTATCTGTATCATTATGTATGTATACACTATGTGATAATTGTATCTGTATCTTTATATATGTATACATTATGTGATAACTGTATCTGTACATTTATATATGCATAACATTATGTGATAACTGTATCTGTATCATTATATATGTATACACTATGTGATAATTGTATCTGTATCTTTATATATGTATACACTATGTGATAATTGTATCTGTATCTTTATATATGTATACATTATGTGATAACTGTATCTGTACATTTATATATGCATAACACTATGTGATCACTGTATCTGTATCAATATATATGTATACACTATGTGATAATTGTATCTGTATCTTTATATATGTATACATTATGTGATAACTGTATCTGTATCATTATGTATGTATACACTATGTGATAACTGTATCTGTATCATTATATATGTATACACTATGTGATAACTGTATTTGTATCATTATATATGCATAACATTATGTGATAACTGTATCTGTATCATTATGTATGTATGTATACACCATGTGATAACTGTATCTGTATCATTATATATGTATACACTGTGTGATAACTGTATCTGTGTCATTATATATGTATACATTATGTGATAACCTTATCATTATATATGTATAACATGATGTGATAACTGTATCTGTACATTTATATATATGCATAACATGATGTGATAACTGTATCTGTATCATTATATATGTATACACTATGTGATCACTGTATCTGTATCATTATGTATGTATACACTATGTGATAACTGTATCTGTATCATTATATATGTATACATTATGTGATAACTGTATCTGTATCATTATATATGTATACACTATGTGATCACTGTATCTGTATCATTATATATGTATACATTATGTGTTAACTGTATCTGTATCATTATGTATGTATACATCAAGTGATAACTGTATCTGTATCATTATATATGTATACACTATGTGATCACTGTATCTGTATCATTATATATGTATACACTATGTGATAATTGTATCTGTATCTTTATATATGTATACATTATGTGATAATTGTATCTGTATCTTTATATATGTATACATTATGTGATAACTGTATCTGTATCATTATGTATGTATACACTATGTGATAACTGTATCTGTATCATTATATATGTATACACTATGTGATAACTGTATCTGTATCATTATATATGTATACATTATGTGATAACCTTATCATTATATATGTATAACATGATGTGATAACTGTATCTGTACATTTATATATATGCATAACATGATGTGATAACTGTATCTGAACATTTATATATGCATAACATTATGTGATTACTGTATCTGTATCATTATGTATGTATACACTATGTGATAACTGTATCTGTATCATTATATATGTATACATTATGTGATAACTGTATCTGTATCATTATGTATGTATACACCATGTGATAACTGTATCTGTATCATTATATATGTATACACTATGTGATAACTGTATCTGTATCATTATGTATGTATACATCAAGTGATAACTGTATCTGTATCATTATATATGTATACACTATGTGATAACTATATCATTATATATGTATAACATGATGTGATAACTGTATCTGTACATTTATATATGCATAACATTATGTGATTACTGTACCTGTATCATTATATATGTATACACTATGTGATAACTATATCATTATATATGTATAACATGATGTGATAACTGTATCTGTACATTTATATATGCATAACATTATGTGATTACTGTACCTGTATCATTATATATGTATACACTATGTGATAACTGTATCTGTATCATTATATATGTATAACATTATGTGATAACTGTATCTGTATCATTATATATGCATTATATAGGCTTTAACAATTAAATCAAATTCAGAAACGTCCCCTGGTCTGATTACACCTGTGCGTCATGCGTCCGCTCCTAATAGTTCCATCATCTCCATGGTGACAACTAAATAACATTTGTGTTATAATTTGAAATTCGGCCCAGCCGCCATCTTTGTTTTCGGTCAATTCAGGCACAAATTGTCACATTTGGAGGATGCGACCCCTCAAAGATGTGAAAAACATAACAGTGTTTTCAAATCACTAAATTAATTGTGATTAATTGAGAAATCGTGGATTAGAGTCCGTTTTCACCATATCCGGACTTTACCAACAGGCCTAATAACATGGTGTGAACTGTCCATCTTAAAATTCAAAAGTATACGAATCTCTACACTGATGAGGCTTTTAACAATTTAAGAGGTCGCATCAACCAGGAAAATACTAAAATAAATGTTGTCTTACCTGAGCAGCTGATGTCCAGTCCACAGGAGCTCCTCCCGGGTCACCTGAGCAGCTGATGTCCAGTCCACAGGAGCTCCTCCCGGGTCACCTGAGCAGCTGATGTCCAGTCCACAGGAGCTCCTCCAGGGTCACTTGAGCAGCTGATGTCCCCACAGCAGGTCCTCCAGGGTCCGGGCTGTGTCGAGAGCCATCGTCGGGCTCTTCGGTTTCCCACAAAATGTAGAAATCCATGCTTTCTGCTCCACAACTCAGGAGCGATTTTTCGCGTGGCCGCTCTGGTCGGAGTCCAGCTGCAAAGTGAGAGATCAGACTGATGTGAAGGCTATACCCGACCTCGGGTCATCGTTCTGTTGCCATGGCATTTCATGACGCATGCGCGTGCGTGCGTGCGTGTGATTGAGACAAAGAAATCGGTCTCTCACGAAAACAAAATACTTATTATTGAGTAATACTTATTTAATACGATACAATTTGAAATTGAAAGGACCAGATGTTTGCGCATGAACTCCACATACAAAAGACAGGCTTTAACAATTTAGTTAGAACAACTCAGGAACGTTCCCTGCTCTGATTAGAACTGCGCGTCACGCGTCCGCTTCTAATAGTTCCATCATCTCCATGGTGACAACTAAGTTAAGTAACGTTTGTGCTACAATTTGAAATTCGGCCCGGTCGCCAACTTTGTTTTACCCTCAAAGATGTGAAAAACATACAAGTGTTTTCAAATCACTAAATTAATTGTCCATATATTCCACACATGTTCCTATATTTAACGTTATATCATGTCAAAAAAAATATTTACACGACAAATGGTGAATCGTGAGTTTTCCACCAGGCCTAACATGGTGTGAACTGTCCATCTTAAATTCAAAAGTATAAGAATCTCTACGCTGATGAGGCTTTTAATAATTTAAGAGATCGCATCAACCAGGAAAATACTAAGATAAATATTTAAGTTGTCTTACCTGAGCAGCTGATGTCCAGTCCACAGCAGGTCCTCCAGGGTCCGGGCTGTGTTGAGAGCCATCGTCGGGCTCTTCGGTTTCCCACAAAATGTAGAAATCCAAAAGTTTGAACACTTTTCTCGAACAAGATCTTGTTTTCTGCTCCACAACTCAGGAGCGATCTTTCGCGTGGCCGCTCTGGTCGGAGTCCAGCTGCAAAGTGAGAGATCAGACTGATGTGAAGGCTATACCCGACCTCGGGTCATCGTTCTGTTGCCATGGCATTTCATGACGCATGCGCGTGCGTGTGATTGAGACAGACAGACTTTTTTTTCATATTTGTTCATATAATGATTTTATTTACGTGCTACTTGTCTTTTTTTCCACTGATTTTTTATAAGTATTTCTCTCCTTCATGATAGCTGCTGGATCTGTATAATTACTGACAGGCTACATAAATAACAACAAACAAAAAGCAACAACAAAAACACCCTCATCAGCCAATATGCTGTATTATTTTTTAGGAGCAAGTACAGCTACCTTATTTAAATATACAATAAATGAAAACTCTAATGTCTACATAAATTAGGCATGCAGTGCACCATAATGACTGACACATTTGAATTGACTTGTAATGCAGTGTTTTCACTTCATTAGCTGTTGATGAATAGATAAGCCCCATCTGAAAAGAGGAGACACCAGTATATTAAATATGCATGAACTGATCAGTGGGAGATGATAAAATATGCAGGTGAACAAAAAACAGGATTCAAATTTAATAGTTTAGCGATGAGAAATTGGTGCTAAGCACGCTAAGGAGCAGGGTGTAAGGAGTTGGGTAAAATAAAACAGCAAAAATTCACATTAAAGCTTCAGTCTGAAACTGACTTTCAGTTAACAAAAGCAGGTTCAGGTGGATTGTTATAAAGATATCAAGAACAGTTAATCATAAAAAATGACATGAATAGGCACATAAAAAACATACCAAAAATACATATACATAAATTAATTAATTAATTAATGCTGTCGAACTGTGCCAGAGTTGAATCAGTCCTACTTCAATGATTCACTTTATACCACAGCAGTACAGCATCTGTCTATCGTACTCATCTATCAGAGTAAAATAATTCCAGTGTGTAAGGGAAATATGGCAACAAATGAACCTAAAATAAAACACTTATCATTTCATTTTGACTAAAACTCTTGAAGAATGAAACCAATAGCATTAGAAGGAAATAAGTAAATCAGTTTGTCCAGTTAAAATCATTTTAAATACACTCTTACTAATACTTTAATGATATAAAATCTAAAATTTTATAGACTGGAAAATGAGTTAAACAGGTAGAAGTCTGAAAATGAACCATCGCTTTTACTCAGCTGCCACACAGTAAATCAGGATGAGCACACAGCTATTTGAGTTTTCAACACAATCTAAATAAAGTGAATGCAAACTGTTTTTTCTACATATATAACTTTGTGTAAAGGGCCAGCTGAGTGTTGAGGCAGGATGGATGGATGGACAGATGGATGAGGGTTTTTCTGTTAATCATTAATAACATGGATTAGCACCAGTCTTCTGTAAATATGATGAATGCATCCACGGCTTCATCAGCTCTGCCTTCACACAGCTCGGCTTTATTACTCTGAGGCTGCTCTGTCAGGTTTATCAACAGTGTTTTTGTTTCCACTTTTGGTTGGATGAAAGATGCTGGACGTGTTATTTGTGAGCTTTTTTATTTTTACCTGGACATGGCTGAAGGTGGGATTGGCAAACAGTGTTTAAAGACTCAGAGCTGATTCACAGTCTTCAGGATAAATGAGCTGCAGTGGACTGTGTTTTCTCTCACAGCAGGTTTACTCCACTTTCCTTCTTCCTCTTTGTCTTTGGCTGATTTGTTTATCGACATTTATTTCATGTGACTATGCCAATGAAACGCAGCAGTGAGAGTTCAGCCAGAGATGGAGTGTTTCTTATTCACTCTCTAACCAAGACTTTGTGCAGCTCACCAGAAGAAACACGCACAGACTTTAAAGGGCAGACACATTTTCATCAGGAGGATGATTCTGGGATTAAATCAGGTAATGAAACAACCACTCTCAATCAGTTTTTGCTGCTGGGAGTTCAGATCAGTCGAGCTGATATGTTACTGTTTTATATCAACATCCTTCTTATATCTTAACCATCTTATTCCCCTTTTCTGGAAATAATCTTCACTCAGTCTCCACTTTAAATCTGAATGTTTTTCTGTGGTTTCAAATTTGCTCAGGGAAGAAAAAAAAGTAGACAGATTGACCACATGGTGGTGCTACAGCAGCAAGATCCCATCCATTTTGTTCACAAACTTTTTGGCCCTGTACATGAACACAGACAATGATACACATAAACAGGAGGGAAGATGAGTTTTGTGTTTTAGGTTAAATAAAAATAGTAAATAAATTAGTCAGATGTTATAAAAAAAAAATGTAGAATAGTTTTTAGTTTATTTAATTAATGTGTTTGAGTTAGTTGATAACTTATTTCAAGAAATTGGTCAAAATTAAAAATATTTATTGAGTAGGATGGAATTAAAATAAATAAGTAAGAATATCTTAAATAAAACAGTTTGACTGCTCAAAATCAGCACAACTTTTGGAAAAATGTCAAGTTGGTTCAATTTAAGTTTCAAGTTTTTTGTTTTTTGAGGTCAAAGCAAATCATGTTAGTTGTAGAAACTAATTAAGTTTATCAGATTATAAAAGGCTAAGGATTGACTCAATAACGCCAGTTGGAACTACTTTAAAAAATGCACGCAAATTGTTACCTTAATCTTTTTTCAAGTTGAACCAGAGGATTATTTTTAGCGTTTATAAGCAGTGTAAGGATTGATGTAATTCACTAGTCTTAGTCTTTTTTATATTCAGTTGCATTGTTTTCACCATCCCTTCCAATTATACTTTGTTGCTATTGCCCGGTCCACTCGCTAAAATCCTCTGATGCTGATAGGTTTGTATTATTTTTTTTCTTCGTAGTTTTACATGATAAACTTACAAACTCTGCAGCTGTTGGCTCCAATGTTTTGGTGGATATACTGGGAGTCTATGAGCTCTTGAACACAACAGAGAATGTTAGCATATCAGTAATAACATGTTGTTCTCTGCAGTTAATAATTAAATATTGAACATTTATTCCAAATATAATTTGGCTTGTTAGACAGTTTCTTATCTCTTTATTATATAGCTATTATTCTAGATTTTATCATCGTGACATGACATTAACAGTGTTCAGGTTGGCTCTTCTTTCACTGTGGGGTGTCCTTTGTTGTAGTTTGTATGACGACACATTCTCCAAAAGACAGAAACTCGTTCAGAGCAAAAAGTGATTAAAACATTCCCCTTGAACAAAATAACATTCAAAATGTAGTTACTGTAGGCCTCTTTAAATAGCTGTTATATTCTTCGGAAAAAAGTGGCACATTATTTAATTGCTCAACCACAGTGGTGGGCCGTCAGGGCCAGCAAGGCCTTCTCTGCTGGCCTAAACATCACCAGAAAATAAATTTCACTTTCTTTAATATATGTATTTTTTTTTTATTTCATAAATATATATTAAATCATTTCCCGTCATCTATTATCTTCCTTCATAGCTTTCCTCTTGGTTGTGTTGCTTCCAGTGTTGTATATTTATGTTAGAGCATTTATCCAATCAGATTTGAGCTATCATGTGTTGCCAGGTCCAAGAAATCTGCCCCAAGGCCTTCAAAATCAACAGTGAGGGCCCCTGTACACTGTAAGTGAATGAAAAACAGACAGTTGCGATAACCAATCAGATTTCGAGTTGGCTGACTGGGGCCTTCTAGCAGGCCCTAGCTATTCACGTCCTTCAACGCACCAAACTACTAGATGACATTTGCAAGCGGCGTCTTCCTCACGTTGCACAAACGCGGTGGCAATATGCATCAAGATTGGTCAATCCAGTCTATGAGAAGAGAGTTGCACTAAAGGAGCTGTTTGACCACATACTGGAACACCATGATGAGTATGACGAGGACACTGTGCTTGGTGCTGATGGATTTAATGCACGCCTGGATGATTTTGAGTTTTTTTTTTTTGCTTGACACATTTAATGGGATTTTCGAGCATGCTGATGTGCTTTTTGGAATACTGCAGAAAAAAAAAACATTGGATGTACAGTTCTGTCTGGCAAGGGTGAAGGAGTTTTGCGACACAGTTGAGCGAGAGAGGGGCCGCTCTGGTCACATCTACGAGGACGCAGCGCGCATCTCCGGTGGTCCGAGCGCTCGCAGAGGCCCACACGCAGCACAAGGAGACCTTCGCGCACACTACCAACAACTCCACAGCAATATTCTGGACAACATTCTTTGCCAGATACGGAATAGGTTTCAAGACCACGAAAAGCTAATGTGTCTCTCCCTTCTCGACCCCCAGCACTTTCAGACATACCGGAGAAAATTCCCGCAGACAGCCTTCTCCAGTTTAACACAGAGTCACGGAACACTGTTTGATCTGTCCCGACTAAAAACAGAACTGACTGTAATGTATGCCATGACTGATTTTGAAGGGAAAAGTCCCGCAGATCTCCTTGATTTTCTTAAGAAGAAGAATCTAAGTGAGCGCATGGAGTAACTCTACACACTGGCCTGTGTGGCAGTGACCATCCCTGTGTCCACTGCTTCTGTAGAACGGTCATTCTCGGCCTTAAAGCGAATTAAAACGTTTGCCAGAAATACGACTGGACAGACTCGGCTTTCAGCATTAGCCTCCATGTCGATAGAGAAGGACCTACTGGTGGAACTGAAACGCACAGATAAACTGTACAACAGAGTCATTGAAGTCTTCTTGAGGAAAGAAAGGAGGATGGATTTTGTGTTCAAATAAACTCCAGCAGGGCAAGTGCTTTGGGGATAGCCGTTTTGGTGAGAACAAAGCATTTTATTTTATTTATTTTTTTTAAATATATTTTTGTTATTTTATTTCGTTAGTATTAACTCAATATTAACGAAATAAAATGGCAAATATATTTAAAAATAAATGATTGATGCTGCAAGATATAGGCTAATGTAATGTACATGCATTCAATCACTACCCAAACAGCGCTCATTGGTTCTCTCTCTCGCTCGCTCTCTCGCTCTCTCTCATTCTCTATGATGCCACGCCCAGTTATACTGGGTTAGTGCGTTTCTGTATTATGGTTTCTAGAGCCAGGGCATCATAATGATGGTGTTAGGAGGAGGTGGATTAATTCAGGTGTGTGAAGGACATCACTGAAGGCCTAGGTGTAAAATGCACGGCCCGCCACTGCTCAAACAAGTTTTTGGATTACTGTGTGGGCCAGTGAACAGTCTCAGTTAAATGCTCAATGAAAGCTCAAATCACTTTGTCAAGGTCAGGTAAACACAAATACTTCAAATTAATTTCCTAACATTCTCCTCAAAGCTGATGTTTGAATTAAAAAATAAAAACTTAAGCCCTTACAAGGCGATGATGGAGGGATGTGAACTGCCTCTGGAGACTGAAAAGAAATTGAAATTGAAATTAATGTTAACACAAGAACGGACAGGTCAGTACGATGCAGGAAAAACCTCAGATACCGCACTCAACTAAGGGTTTTTCCATAGAAGGTACTGGCTGTGGCTACACAAGAGAGGAAGAAACTGTTTCACCCTCTTTTGGTAAGACAGTGGCAACCATACTGAAAAAAAGTTATGTAAGGAAATTAAGTTTATAGATTAACCTCTAACCTACTGTACTTCAGTATTTGCTTCCCCCAAAGTGATATAGGAAAAAGACAGGACTCAGGTTTGTGCTGCCGTTCAATTTATCCAGCATCTTCTTTCATCATCCATCATCTTTCCTACATCTTCAGGACACTGAAGAAGATTTTTTTTAAAGCAGAGCACTCTCCTCTTTTATGAATTGTGTACTGTATTTATGTCTGTATGTTATCTCAGAAGCAGAGGACAGTAATGAGACGCCGTCCTCTGAGGAAGACCAGGACCTGGTGGACTTTAACCCTGACTTGACCATCAAACAGAGCATTTCAACCTCCAGGAAGACCATCAGTCAGATCGTTAAGGACAAGAAGAAACAGACACAGCTCACTCTGCAGTGGTAAGGGTACTGCAAACTGGACTACAACAGTTAAGGGACGGTTATATCCATATTCAGGTGTCTGGGGTGACATACTGCACATATAAAAGGATTCTCTCTGCTATATTTATTTTCCTAAATTGTGTTTTTTTATTGTGAACCTCAGGAAATATCACTTTAACTGGTGCTGGTTTATTAATTTTATCTTTTCTGCAAATTAACTCTTTATAAAATATCTCCAAAGCTGCTTATCGTCATTGTTTTGCACCACTGAATCTTTCCTTCCTCCATCCCTCAACACAATTGTGGAGGTTGAAGAAAATGTTTAAGAAGAACATATAACCTGCTGTGTGTCATTGTAAAATAATTTTTGGCTGTATGAAATCTCATGTGCTGAAACTTTGGACTAAACCTGCAGGTCATTTGCTCACACTTGCAGCAGATCTGAAGGCTTTTCCAAACTCTGCAAAGACTTTTTCTAGTCGAAACAAAAAGTATTCTGTGGGTTGCAATTGTAAGAATTTTTACCTAGTTGCTTCTGATTATTAATTCAAACAAAACACCAACTGGAAGTGATTTCTTCCTCCTTTTTTTGAATTTTACCAGGTTTGGCAACCAGATGATGAATTTACACACCTCTGTGAAGCTGTATTTTGGTTGTTGTAACAGTTCTTTTTTGCTGTGGAGCTAAAGTCCAGTGGTATTATTTTCTTGGCATTACACAGATATCATTACTATGGAATTGGCATCAAAGAGAGCAGGGCTTACTATCACTCTGTGTACTCTGGAAAAGGTTTGACCAGGTAACAAAACTGTAACATGGTCATTATAGGATTTCTTAGTGTTTGTGTGTTTAGCGTTAGTGCACAGAGGCTCTGTCTTTTTATGTTAAGTCTCAGTCTTTGCAGATGACACCTCCATTTTTACCTGCCACAACAATGTCACAACTGCTGTTACTCTTTTCCCCTAATAAGTCCATGTATATGTGTGTGTCATCATGTCATCTCTAGTTTGCAAACTCATGTTAAATAATAAGTCAGTCTGTTCAGTCCGTCTGGAATAAATCTGGAAATATATCACTCAAATTACACAAAAACACATCAACATTCTTAATGTGAAAAGTATAGACTCAAATGACAATTTGTCTCTCTTTGATTGTAGATTTTCAGGGAGCAAGCTCAAGAATGAGGTAAGTGAAAACTGAAACTCTTACTTAAAGATATACTATGCAGGACTATGACTGAAACCAATGCATAGACTCATACGGAGGTAATCCCTCTCAGTCATCACTTACAGTATGACCTACTAGAAGTGTGTGGCGGTGTATTTTCGTGCAAAGACTCTGCCCTTCTGCCTGTATTTTCTTTTTTTCCCTCTTATTTTCTGTGTTTGGGACATTTATGGGCGTGTAGACCCGCAGTGCTCAGGTGATGTTGGGGCCCTATAAGAGGGTAGTGACCAGGTGCCAGTGGCACTGAATTTACTGGATGATTTTACTGAAAGTAAAATCATCTATTTCCAACCTGATGTTGCTGCTGTAACATCCACCTAGGGCCTCATGTAGAAAACTGTGCGGAGAATCCACACTAAATGTTTGCCTAAGTACCAATGAGGAAATGTACGTATGCCCAAACAATACTCTGATTTATACAAGCGTGCGTACGCCTGCTTGTACACTATTTTCTTTTATAAATCGCACATTAACTTGGGATTGTCCACACCTGGACCATCCTCATGTCCCGCCATAAATGGTCAATGCAAAGCACCTCATTAATGCTGATGCAGAGACACGAGACAGCTGATCAGTGGTTCTTCACGGTAAATCACAGCAACGACCAAGAGGAAAAAAAAGAAAACAAAGTGCTTGTGGGTAAACTGGAGGTTAGAAAGCACATGAGGTCCCTGGTCTGGATCAGGTTCGGTCTTCATCAGATGTTACGGTGGTGATCTAGCTCAGTTAGGCTCTGGATTCAGACTCAATGTACTGCATCGACCCAGTGATCTCTCTTCACAGGAAACCCCTCTGGTCCTGGGCCCTGGGACACTCTGCTAGGTTGGTTAGTTCACTGTGCAGAAGATACCACTGCTCAAGTGATGACACTCACTAAGGTTTAACCCTTAAATGTCTGGGCTCCAAACATTCTCGGCTCATTAGATATCCGTTATGTCTTCTCCTGATACCTGGCCATTGTTGGTTTAGTTCTTCAGCTGGATTAAGTGCATACTGTTGTAATGCAGGACGAAGGGGATCTCTCAGATAAACTAACAGCACAAGGTATTTGTGATCATCAGTAACATTTAAAGAGCCTGATGGTCTAAATGATCACAGCTGTAACCTGCAGACAGGTGAGCATTTCTAAACAACAAGAGCTCCCTCTGCTGCTCTTTGTCATTAATACACCTGTTAGCAACAGGCAGATCTGAGGAGTCTTCAGTGAACACAAAGGCTTCATTGCATCCAAGTGCATGATGAAGTGTAAAAGGAGGAAGTAGAACATTTATGGGTGGAAATGTTTCCACTCTTGGGGTCTTTCTCAATATGCCTTCTTGTCTGTACTTGTGTTCTTGTGTCCCTGTGAAACGTCATCAGCCGCAGCCCAAGTACTGTCCCAATACACAAGTTGGCATTTCGCCAAGAACTCAGCCTCCGAGAAGAACGTGCAGAGGATAGGCACATGGTTGTTTATTTGCACGTACCTCCGAGGAGTTTGATCCTGTTTTGTTTGGGGTTTTTTTTTAAAGAAATGTATATATTTAATATCTATTCCACTTATTTATTCATTATCAATTAAAATTCCATTCTCATTAAACGTTATGTGTCATTTATTCCATGTATTGCCTCTATTATAAAAATGTCTGTTCCATCTGCTCTGGTTATTTATATTTAATTTAAAAATATGTACAGATGTATAAAGACAAATATTTTGGTCCAGACACATTTGCAGATAAAACCAATCTGATTTTATGTAGCTGTGCCTATGACTGTCCTGGCATCCTTGATGGATGTTACTATTGCCCTGTTAGCGCCATGTATTATGCTAAACATCAGCTGCCCCTCTCAGCACCAATTGCATTCCTGGCCATCCTGGTTGTGGAGATCCTTCTCTGAATTGCCTTTCTGTGTGCAAGTTATTTTAAGTTATCTTTATTATCTAACTAAAGATAACTTACATAGCCAGAGACGCTAAAATTGCACGATGCCTTTTCATCCTTAATGTTGTTAATTCCATGCTCTTGTATTTTCCTGTATTCAAATAAACACAAGAAGTTTGTGCTCTAGAAAAGGATCAACACTCAGTGAATAATCTCCTAAACCCTATGATACACTATTATGGCAAGGCTTAACTATACAGACCAATGAGCAGTGATAACTAACATGTCTTTGGGGTCATCGGGTGGGAACCTCCTTTCACCAGTGTTTCATCTAGTTGGTCCCACGACACCTCCAGGAGGCTAGACAGTGAACTCTGGCGTCCCAGAGACACTCCCCTAATGCCAGGTCTCACTGCTCCACACACTGACCACACAACCTCCTTTACCTTACCTATACTACCACACAGGAGGTAGACCCAGGGAAGGAAGCCTTGTTAGGCTATCACCCTCCCCCGCCGGGTTAGGCAGTACAGTCTACCTCCCCACCTGCTGCATGGCCTCAAACAAAATGAATTCAACTAGGCCACTCCCACACTTAAATAACCTTCACTCTAATTCACACACTACATAACATAACTACAGTGTAAGCTAAAGTTAAAGGAGATAAATGAACTCACAGGATCAGCAAACACACTCACCCTGCCGCATGGCCTCAAAATGGCCACAAATGGATTCGACTAGGCCACACCCACACTTAAATAACCTTCCTCTTCCTCCTTACTTACACTGGCTTTCACAGCCCTAATTCACACTCTAATTCACACACTACATAACATAACTACACTATAAGTTAAAGCTAGAGGAGATAAATGAACTCACAGGATCAGCAAACACACTCACTTGCAGCATGGCTCAAGCAAAAGGATTCAAATAGGCCACTCTCACACTTAAATAGCCTTCCTCTTCCTGAATTTCCTCCTGACAGGAAGTGGATCTCTCCACCAGATCTCAAGGGGTTATGTGCCCTGCTTAGTAGTTCCCCCTGCTGGCCCCAACTAACATTATTCCTTCTGTAGTAAATGAACTTGCTGGTTCTCATGGCTTCATCTGACATTTCCTTCACTGTCTTCTTCAAACTCTGTCCCCGCACTCCGAGTTCCCCCAGGAGCGAGATAGCTGATCTTGCTATAAATCCCCTACACCCCACTTCCACTGGACAAATCCTAGTCTTCCATCCTCGTAACTAAAGTTATTTATCCTATTCATTCAGAGATTTCACCACAAGGTGTTGCTGGGGCAATATCACGTATCAAATGTCAGATGTCAAATTGGACTGAGTGGTTGGAAATTTATGAATGAAAGGGGTGGGTCTAAAGCGTCACTACTACACAGTTCGAGGAGGATCCTGTTAATCATGTTTCATACCTTAATATTTCTAAACCGTATCATAATCATTTAGTTAACGTTAATAATAACGGAAAACAAAGTGCTGCTTTAGGGAAACTTTGTGAGATAACTTACAAAGCCAGAGACAAACGCTAGGATAGCGCGACGTCTTTCCAGACTCCTCCTCATCCTTGCTCTTCTCAGCTGAAGACTCCTCCTCAGCTCAGCAGCCTCCTCTTCTGCTTCGGGTAAAGTATACCGACGGCGACGGCAGCTGCTATGGTTGCCGGTCCATATTTGCCAACAAAACGATCCAATATGCTCTCAAAATACTCTTTTAAATAACGTGATCCACAAACAATAACCTTTCCCGGGTTTTTTTTTGCCGCCGGTGGCTCGTGATGTACAGAAAATTATTGGCTAGTGGATTAGAAGCACTTAAACAAAACAAAATAGAATAAATAACATGTTCTATGAAAGGAGGTTGTTGCTGTTTTATTAAAATAGGCATTACATTGTTCGTGTACACTTGTGGCAGTCTACTCAGCTGAGCTTAGAGTATTGTATATTGACTGTAATATACATACATATATGTGTGTGTGTGTGTGTGTGTGTGTGTAATGTGTACATATTGCAATACCAATTGTTTTGGATGATACAGCTGTAGGAGGCTGCCTCGGGTATTGCGCAATACCAACAAGAACGCACTGTCTCAAACTGACAACAGCGCGTTCTGTGTGCTTGTGATCTTGCGAGTTCATTCTTCCAAGAACAACTAGCAAGAACATTCTCTCCAAGAACACAAGTCCATTCTTTGCATTCTTGGTATTGGGAAAGGCCCACAGCTCTATATAAATAAACCTCTCCTCTCCCTGTTTCTCATAAACCAGCTGGCTTTACTGATAATTTGCATGAGGAGAGGTGGCAGAGACTGGTTAGTCACTCACAGCAGGATGTTTGCTTTGGCCACTGTATTGACTTTCTTATTGGATGGGCTCTGTACAACTCTGAGCCTGAACCACTGTGCAGAAAGAGAAGTTAAATTTCTTGCTGAGTAACAACGTTCGATGTACCTCACATGGTAAGGGATAGATTCACAGCTACACCATGTGCTGTATTGTATATTATCTTTTTTTTATGACTGTTACAGTTGCATCTGTAACAGTAAAAAAAAAAAAGGGCATTGGGGGGGCACATGTCCCCATCAATGTACAGTACAGGCCAAAAGTTTGGACACACCTTCTCTTTCAATGCGTTTTCTTTATTTTCATGACTATTTACATTGTAGATTCTCACTGAAGGCATCAAAAACTATGAATGAACACGTGGAGTTATGTACTTAACAAAAAAGGTGAAATAACTGAAAACATATTTTATATTCTAGTTTCTTCAAAATAGCCACCCTTTGCTCTGATTACTGCTTTGCACACTCTTGGCATTCTCTCGATGAGCTTCAAGAGGTATTCACCTGAAATGGTTTTCCAACAGTCTTGAAGGAGTTCCCAGAGGTGTTTAGCACTTGTTGGCCCCTTTGCCTTCACCCTGCGGTCCAGCTCACCCCAAACCATCTCGATTGGGTTCAGGTCCGGTGACTGTGGAGGCCAGGTCATCTGCCGCAGCACTCCATCACTCTCCTTCTTGGTCAAATAGCCCTTACACAGCCTGGAGGTGTGTTTGGGGTCATTGTCCTGTTGAAAAATAAATGATCGTCCAACTAAACGCAAACCGGATGGGATGGCATGTCGCTGCAGCAAAACACCCCCACACCATCACACCTCCTCCTCCATGCTTCACGTGGAACCAGGCATGTGGAATCCATCCGTTCACCTTTTCTGCGTCTCACAAAGACACGGCGGTTGGAACCAAAGATCTCAAATTTGGACTCATCAGACCAAAGCACAGATTTCCACTGGTCTAATGTCCATTCCTTGTGTTTCTTGGCCCAAACAAATCTCTTCTGCTTGTTGCCTCTCCTTAGCAGTGGTTTCCTAGCAGCTATTTGACCATGAAGGCCTGATTCGCGCAGTCTCCTCTTAACAGTTGTTCTAGAGATGGGTCTGCTGCTAGAACTCTGTGTGGCATTCATCTGGTGTCTGATCTGAGCTGCTGTTAACTTGCGATTTCTGAGGCTGGTGACTCGGATGAACTTATCCTCAGAAGAAGAGGTGACTCTTGGTCTTCCTTTCCTGGGTCGGTCCTCATGTGTGCCAGTTTCGTTGTAGCGCTTGATGGTTTTTGCGACTCCACTTGGGGACACATTTAAAGTTTTTGCAATTTTCCGGACTGACTGACCTTCATTTCTTAAAGTAATGATGGCCACTCGTTTTTCTTTAGTTAGCTGATTGGTTCTTGCCATAATATGAATTTTAACAGTTGTCCAATAGGGCTGTCGGCTGTGTATTAACCTGACTTCTGCACAACACAACTAATGGTCCCAACCCCATTGATAAAGCAAGGAATTCCACTAATTAACCCTGATAAGGCACACCTGTGAAGTGAAAACCATTTCAGGTGACTACCTCTTGAAGCTCATCGAGAGAATGCCAAGAGTGTGCAAAGCAGTAATCAGAGCAAAGGGTGGCTATTTTGAAGAAACCAGAATATAAAACATGTTTTCAGTTATTTCACCTTTTTTTGTTAGTATATAACTCCACATGTGTTCATTCATAGTTTTGATGCCCTCAGTGAGAATCTACAATGTAAATAGTAGTAGTAGTAGTGTAAAAGAAAACGCATTGAATGAGAAGGTGTGTCCAAACTTTTGGCCTGTACTGTATATGCATATTATAAGTAATTATATTGTGATTGTACTTGCTGTGTTTTTATGCATGTTTAGATGAAGGTGCATTTTAAATAATGCAAGTCCCTAAATCAAAATGCAGTGATTTTATGTTTCCTTTATTTTTCAGGCGCGCTATGGCTAATCCATTTGATTATGAACCAATAGAAGACTTTAAAGAGGAGTTGCTAACCAATGGACCTGCCTCAGTAGCTGCAAAGACCCAGTAGTATTTGGATCAGCAGGATCATATTCCACTAAATATTGGCATCACAGGAGTGTCTGGCTCTGGTAAATCCACCTTTGTTAATGCCTTCAGAGGCATAGACAACAGGGATGAGAGAGCCGCCCCTACTGGTCCTGTAGAAACCACCTCAAAGGCTACACCATACCCCCATCCCAACTATCCCAATGTCACACTGTGGGATCTTCCTGGTATTGGCACTCCCAACTTTCCATGTGACAAGTACCTGAAAGATGTTAAATTTGACAAGTTTGACTTCTTCATCATCATCTCAGTTGATCGCTTCAGAGAAAATGATGTGAAGCTCGCTCAGGAGATTCAGAGGATGAAGAAAAAGTTCTACTTTGTTCGTTCAAAGATTGACAATAACGTACGTGATGAGGAGAGACGCCTGAGGTCAGAGTTCAATGCAGAAAGGACTCAAAACAAATCAGGGACAACTGCATTCAAAGTAAGTCTCTTCAGGTTAGAGGGTGAAATCACAAATCCCTAAAACCTAAAGGCATAAGCAACAAGGGTCACAAAGTAGACTGATTTATTTTAAAGTAATGCTTTACCCCCGTAATAACCATTTGTGTATCAGTTACTAACCCCATGTTACGCTGAACTTTTGAAGAAAACTGTGTTTCTCACATGCCTCCATGGCGAGGAAAGAATCAAAGAAATGGAAAAAATGTTCAATGAATTCAAGTCGTAGGGGGACGTGTTTAATAACAGCAAGGCTGTATCAAAATGTGTGTTCACAAACTCACACACCTTGTTCAGTGTAATCTAAGTGTCATTTATCCAGTTGTGTGCTCTACCTCCGAAACAGGCAGCCCTTTGTGACAGGAAGTTTAAGAGGAAACGGAAATTTATCTATGCTCTCTTCAAAGAGAGACTCCATTGACACAAACAGTAGTTTTGCCTGGCCGAACACAGGAGCTGCTGGACTACCACTGCCTCTATCATAGTTTGTGTTATTGTGTGACTTTGGTTCATTAAAGTTTTTTTTTTTCCCACACTGACCAAAATCATACAATATTACAAACAAATGAACTGATTGAGGTAGCAGTAGATGAGCAGTGTCTGTGATCAGCAAGGTAATATTACTGTTTTTGTTAATGGAGTCTGGCTTTAAAGAGATTATAGGTAAGTTTCATTTTCAGTTGCCCCTTTGGAAGAGCTGTCTGTTTGGGAAGTACATGAGTGGAGACATAAGAATTGGATGTTACTGCATGAGTTATGTGACAGTTTGCAAACATGTTTTGATATAGTTTTGTTAAATGAAGACGCCTGTGAGTTCAAGTCATCAAGAATCTTGTGTTTTTCCAATTCATTTGTTTACCATGGAGGCATTTGAGAAAAACTAAGTTCTCTTCATGAATTCAAGGTAACACAGGCGAGTAACCGCTTTACAAATGGTCATTTGGGGGGTGGGGGGTGAGTGGTCATTGCAGGGTAAAAGAGCCAAAAAGAACTAAACACATTGGCTGCCCAAGTTGAGAGGAAGAGCTTGCAATGTTAACAGGTCATAGACGGAGTCATATTAACACTGGCAGAGCCCCCTTATGAGGGTGTGTTGGCTTAACCGCTCATCTTGTCAAGTCTTAAAAAAAAACTACCTGTTTTTGTATCCATCCTGGAGAGGGCCACTGGGAAGGGTATCCTGACATGAAGAGGCTCGAGATCTTTTTTTCTCATTTTATTTTAATTTCATCATTTGAATCTCTCAAAAACAAGGTGTCAAGTCTCCACAAGTCTTCCTGCTGTCCAGCTGTGATCTCCACCTGTATGATTTACGTCTGCTAGAGGAGACCCTGGAGAGAGAGCTTCCTGCACACAAGAAGAATATGCTGGTGTTGGCCATGCCCAATGTCAATCGAGGGATCATCAGCAAGAAGAGAATTTAAAGGCAAAAATAAAGTACCTTGCCTCTATATCTGCACTCACAGCATCTGCACCAGTTCTTTTTTAAGATGCTGATATAGCCATGCTGGTTGCTACCATCAGAAAGTACAAAGTTACTTTTAGTCTTGATAGCGAGTCACTGCAGAGTCTTGCTCTCAGTGCACGCGTGCCTTTGGATGATCTTACAGCGGTGATGGCATCACAACTGGCTGTAAATGAAATTACCAAAGATCTTATTAGTAAGACACTGTCTGCGGGTGATACTGCATTAATGACAGCAGAGGAAGGGGTGAGATTTATTCCAATATTGGGAACCCCTGCAGCAATGACACTCTCTTTTATCTTTACTTACAGAGTTCTCAATATGTCCCTGGACATGCTCGCTGAGGATGCACAGAAAGTGTTTACAAAGGCCCTGGGTCTGGACACCTCAGTGTGATATCATGAGGTGAATGGAAATGTGGCACATTTAAAACTGTTATTGTACAACGCAAATGAGCTTCTGAATTATTACTGGAAAATGTAATACTGCTGTATTGAATTTACTGTATACAAATCATATTTTCTAATCTAGTGGCACATCAAACACTTTGAGCAAATCATAAAATGTGATGGTTTCTATCAAAATACTATATTTTTTTCTAAGTGAAATAAATGTTTGAGTGATCAAATAAAATTTTCATTAAAATGAGCTGAAGTAATTGATTTTGTCATAACATGAAACCCTGTGTTTGCTCCATATGAATTCTTCATGTCACATACCAGAAGAGACAGAACACAAGATATTCCGCTCCTCCACAACCATCGAGTGAACACATGCTATCATTATATTATGACATTTTTAATGGCAGCCTCAGTGAAAATGTATATTTAAAAAAAAAATGTTACACTTGTAGTGTAATATTTTATGACTAATCAGGTAAAGGTTTTTACATTGCATGCATTGATTAAGTATAAAAGAAGCTCATGTAATGATCAGATAAATACTTTGTTCTGTATAGGTTGATAAAGTTCAATGATTAAGTTTGGAGTGGCTTATGTAACCTGTTAAATGAATGACTGTTGTAACCACACACACATGATTGAAACACCTCATGCTTTGTATGGTTTAAAGCACACACACAAGACATTGTGCACCACCTGAGAATGTAACAAATACACACACACACACACACACACACACACACACACACACACACACACACACACTAAGGTCTGTATTGCATGCAGCACAGGGGATCATATTAAAGAAAGACAAAAGATCATAATAGAGAAAGAAAGATCATATTAAAAAAAGACGAAAATCCCCAGAGTTCACATATTTTTTTAGATCATGCTGAGAGCAGAATTGGCATAAAGAAATAAGGTGGAGCTCCTTTCGGATCCCCACCTGCATAAAAGAGAGTGTTCTGTGGAGATTTGTCAGTCTTGTCCTGGGACTTGACTCAGAGTTGATGTGTTTGTTGCTCGTGAACACATTAAACTCAGTTGCACCTGATTCCTTGTGTCTCCAGTGTATCTTTTGAGTTCCAGCCTGCTGAATCTAAGATATACAGCCTATCCAGTGTACAAGTTGAAGTTTGAGGCAGAAAGAAATTGGGAGCCATCTGGCCCTTCAAGGCTTCCCACCCCCTTTTTTACACCTCACACTATAAACATATCTGTTCTCCTGAATGTAAGTCATTCCTCTGTCCACAATGGATTGGACCGTACTGACTGTGTTTGCATCTTGCTGAAAAATTAACTACTACTTTGCAAAACTCTTCATAAATAAACCTGATTAAATCTCATCAACACGTAAAGGAAGAGACGTCACCTGTTGTTGTAGTTGGGAGGATCTCCGGTGGTTAATGCTCAGCAACATCCAGACATGGTTTGTGTCAGATTGTGCAGATTTTGCATTGATCAGTTTAACAAGGCTTTGCAGATCGCTGCCAGGAGAGGTCCAGAGGGTGGGACTCTCAGTACTGGACGAGGTATAGGGTTGGAGGAGGCCAGATAGGTACTGGGGACAAGACCAATATGGCCAGCTGGCCGCCTCTTGTTTTCTGTGTCGGGGTATAGTCACACATGAGCAAATGCAGGCGAGAGACTATTGCCTGCCGAGCTGATATTCACGCCAAATGTGGGCTGTGCCGGGTGTGCTGCACACAGAAAGCTAGCTTGATAACTAATGTCAGTTGGCTTGCCAAGAAATACAGTGAAAAATAATGTTACTGGTACATTTACTGTTGTCCATGCCTGTTCTCTGACTCACTGCCAGCCAGGCAGCATCTCTCATGTGGGGCAGTCAGTATATTTCATGGCCAGTATTACACAATATCAACTGGTTTAACATGGCAACAATCAATGTCTCCCCTACATACAATTATCAATGCTAGTTTCACGCGTGTGACAGTAGTCTCTTAATGGTGACACTACTAGTGGCACTAGTGACTAGTGCTACTAGTAGCACTAGTAGCACTAGTTTCACTAGTGGCACGACACTAGTACTACTAGTAGCACTAGTGACACTAGTTTACCAGTTGCTGTAAGTGCCACTAGTGTCACTAGTGCTACTAGTAGTGTCACTAGTAGTATTAGTGTCACTTACTGCAACTGGTAAACTAGTGTCACTACTGCTACACTAGTGGCACTAGTGGCACTAGTGTGGCACTAGGAAAGAAATATTAATATGCAGCTGATATCATAACGCATCCATGACTGTTTTGAAAAAGAAAGTTTTCTTGAAAAACAGAAAGTTACCATGCACTGTGGAGTCTGCTCTCAATTATGAGAAACTTCAATGTTATATCAAAAGTGGAGATTTAAAAAAAAAAAAAATGCCCAGCAGGTGTCGCACTGTGAACATTGACAGCATTAGGGTAGGCCTACCTGCTATCTCAAAACAGCCAGGATCAGAACAGCGGCAAAGTGACCGGACCTGCAGTTACCTAAATGAATACAATTGTAGCCTAGGCTATGCAATTTATAAATCGATAAAAGTCCTATTTTGATCACTATTATGTATCAAATTAATTATTTCACTGGTAGGCCGTTTGGTAAGCGGGATGTCAGTCGGTTGTTGTGGAGAAATAAACCACGACAGGGTCCCTTAGTCTACATCCAGGAGGACATAGGCTATTGAATGTGGAAACTGTGTTTCTGTTTTATGTCTGTGCTGTCCATTGTCTATTTGTGTCACTTTATGTAGCATATCAGGTCTTTTTCCCCTGTATTCTTTTGTGGTCTGTGTCTTCTGTGTGTTACATGTTTGGACTGCAGATGGAAATCTAATCTAGGCTAATATAAATCTGGTGCAACCATCTCTTCATTTTCTACTTGAAGAAAAGAATCTTTGATGTTTAGCCGTCACCCTGAACATTTAATTGGTAGGCTATTGTCCACTCATCTTTCTGAGCATATTCCATACATGACTGACATCTCTTTCTCTTCCAATAGTAGAACAAAAGTCTCTCCAAGTATTCCTTTTAGCAATTTTAATTATTTTGCGAGCTCTAGCTCTTTTTCTTTTGTATTCGATCAGATTGTCTAGACTCAAGTTGTTTCTGAGATTTCTGAGGGCAATATTCCTTTCTTTAATAGCCAAACTACATTCATCGTTCATCACATTCATCATGGCACCATTCTCTTATTCCCCCTTATTACAGTTTTAGGAATACTTTTTGAGGCAGCTTCAGATATCATACTTGTAACTTCGGCAGTACACTCATCCACATCACCCTCCATCTTAATACTGTCAGCCAGTTCCCTGCAACATACTTTAAAAGTGTTCCACTGAGCCTTTTTAAAGCACCATCTATATATAGGGGCTCTTTCTTGAGTACATTTATCAATTTCTATAGTGCACATGATGGGAAAATGGTCAGTTGGAAACCACTGATATAGAAAAACAGCTGTTGTTGACAATGTTCATGTCACTGAATCTCACCATTTGCATGAGCAAAGTCTAAAAATTGCGGTAATATTAAACCTGTTAGATTTGGCCGTAACATCAAGACAAAAAAGACAGACTTCAGACAGTTCAGACTGAGTTTCCTGACCACCTTAACACCAAACAATCAAGATCATGGGAGTGCTCCCATGATTTTATTCCGACATTGGAAATTTTTCTGCAATGGTTTAATCGCCAACGTTATGACCCAAAAACACAGAAGCCTTTATCTGGTTATTTTTGCAAATGCATTCAGTGAGAAACTTTCAAAGGACTTAGTAGAGCCCCGTCTTTGAACACAGAGTCCAGTTCTCTTGTTGCACACTTTTATTATTGGTCACAGGATCAGTTCACTGTAGGTTTGGGTCTTTTCATGGGATTTGTTGACAATAGGAGATTAGAACATAGAATATTCTTGAATCAGCAGGAGGGACCTGATGGTTTGTCTTTCCTGCTGTAATATTTGTTTGGAAATAAACCTCTGCAGACTCCTGGGTCACATTGTTGGGAACCACTCAGGCAGACCAGACCTGCGTCTCGCATCAGGCTGGACGCTGCTGGATTTGTTTGGAAAAGACACAGGGACACATGAGCCAACAGAAGTTGAAATATGAACGATGCTGACTCTTGTCTCACTGCTCTGTCTGTCTGCTGTGTGACTCCTGAACCCTGCACAGGATTTAACACGTACAGTGGAAACTCAGCAGGATTTTGCGAAACAAACCAAAGACTCCTCTACGCGTGATGGTGACGGGATTCTGAAGGGACTTCTTTGTTGTATTAAATGTTAAGCTGCTGGTTTATTATGCATCCGTGTTACCGTGGCTAAGCCTGTCTGTCTGTCCGTTTCCACCTTAAAACGCAATATCACAAGGACACCTTACGGAAATTTCTTTTATTTGGCACAAACATCCACTTGAACTTAACAATTAACTGATCAGAATTTGATGCTTGCTGTGATCTTGGATTTATCTCAGTCTTATGAACACGGTATCTCCAGAGGGCCTTGAGAGAGTTGCGCCAAATTTGACACCAACGTCCACTTGGACTCAACAATGAACTGATTAGAATCTGCTTGAACGAAGGACAAACAAATTCTAAAAAAAAAAATAAATAAAAAAAAAAAAAACTGTTTTTAGCCATAACTCAAGAATTCATAATCAAGACAAAATGTCCAATAGGATATAATGATGAAGTGCTGACATTTTTTATCCAGAAGGTCAAAGGTCAACTTCATTGTGACATCATAATGTTCTGCAAAAACACTTTTCTGGTCATTATTCATTGTCTCATCTCAGGAACAGAAGGGGAGACATTTGGTCAGATACTGAATTGATGACACTAAGTTTGGATGTCCAACTTCAAACTGTGTGATTGTATAGATCTTCTGTGCTGCAGGGGGGAAGATGTGTGTGAAGCTTCACGTTTTCACAAACATGGATGTAAACTGTCAGAGAAACTTGAGTGGTTCTCGGAGGCTTACAAGCACAAAGCGTTTCATTTATAGCATCACTGAATACGCTCTTGGTATGTTTGAAAAAGAATAAGTAGAAGTGAAAATTGGCATTGAAATTTGTACATTACTTGAGTAAACTTTGTGTTGTGTCATTCCAAACATTGCTTTTTGTGTGTGTTGCAGTCAGGAGCAGGAGAAGTCGATCCCCAGCGGCACTCCGGAGAGTCTGACCTTCAAGGAGCGTCAGCGTCTCTTCTCTCAGGGGAAGGAGGTTTCCAACAAGGTCAAAGCTTCACGCAAACTCATGGAGCTGGAGAACGAGCTCAACACCAAGTAGTAGACCCCGAGCCTTTCACCTCCCAGCTCAACTTAACAACAACATCACGGCGGTATAGTTCAGGTTTTCCTGGGACAAAAGCGGGAGAGCCGGCCCTTGCTTCCCCACCACTGACCGTCTCCTCCTGTATGTGTTGTTTTCCCCCTTTATTTTTTATTTTAATCATTGAATAACTGGACCATTCACTTTTCTGACGTAGCTATATTGTTGCAATAGGAGAGACATTTATGGCTTAAAAATTTCTTACCCTTGTTAAGGTCTGTCAAAGATATATAATGATAAAGCACTGTACCAAAGTTTTAATTGTATCTAGTGAGAATTTGAGAATCACACGACAAAGGGGATATATTTTTGTTTATAAAATGATTCCTGGGGCGATGGGGTGGAGAAAGGTTTATTCTCATTTTAATTTTTTATTTTTATTTTTAAATAGTTCACTGAAATATGAACAGTTTTACGGTGATATTTTAATGCTCTTTAATGCTCCAGACCAGTCTTTTTTTTTTTTTAAATTAAATTCTCAGTAAGTGGAAACACTGTTATTTCATTCCGCAAGAAAAGCTTGGGATTTTTTTTCATTTTTTTTTCATGATGTTTTAGAAAAACTAATGTGATTTAACAGCATTTTGGTGACAGAAAAATCCAACTCGCCAATGCTAAAACTGGACTGTCTCCCTGCTGCTTCTCACTGTCAGCGGAGTTATTTACTTTTAAATCTAATCATTTTTTGCAGAGTTGTGTGAGATTAATTTGATTGATTGTAGAATTCAAGCCAGAAAAAGGATTTCTTTCACTCACAAATGTGATTGTTGGTTTTCACAATAATTAAATAAAAGGAAAAGAAATTACTCTTTAAGTCCTTGTTTGCTTTACAGATATTTATTTCAAACCTTGTCGAAAAAAAAAACTTACTTGCACAAAAACTTGTTTTTAATATTAACTATGTATCTGCAAACTGTTTTGAGAAGTGGATTACATTTGGGACCTCTCGTACTGTGGTAATAATCTGTGTTTTTCTGCATTAGAGGCAGAAAAGTGTTCTGTTTTTACACCAGCTGTAGTTCGAGGTGATCCAGTTTGTTTATTTTAAGGACTGGAGTCAAGGTGACAGAATTGTGATTGTACAAATATATATATACACACAATTACCACGACTGCTTTCACCAACACTGCTGCTCTGCTAAAAAGAACTTCAAACCCTGGTCCCCCAGGGTCATCTGACCCCCAGTGTCATCTTTTGTTAGTGTCACAACTGATTGTGTTATTCTGAGAACCGATTTGTCAACACTGTCAGTTGGTACTAGTACTTGAGTATTTCCATTTTATAATACTTTATGCTTCTGTTGAGAATGTCATACAGAACAGATCAACATAATAAATTAACAGAAATCCGCATTGAGACAGAAAGAGAGAGAGAGAGATGCAGGACAGACAATTTTAATAGCTTACAACATTAATGAAAGTAATAATATAATTATGATTCTGGCTACTGAGGTACAATATGATGGAAGTATATATTAATATCTGATAGTATACATATGTGACAATAATTCAATTCAATTCAATTCAATTCAATTCAATTTTATTTATAAAGCCCAATATCACAAATCACAATTTGCCTCACAGGGCTTTACAGCATACGACATCCCTCTGTCCTTTAGACCCTCACAGCGGATAAGGAAAAACTCCCCAAAAAAAACCCCTTTACTGGGGAAAAAAACGGTAGAAACCTCAGGAAGAGCAACTGAGGAGGGATCCCTCTTCCAGGACGGACAGACGTGCAATAGATGTTGTACAGAAGGTAGAGAGGTAGAGAGAGAGAGAGAGAGAAAGAGAGAGAGAGAGAGGTAGAGAGAGAGAGAGAGAGAGAGAGAGAGAGAGAGAGAGAGAGAGAGAGAGAGAGAGAGAGAGAGGTAGAGAGAGAGAGAGAGAGAGAGAGAGATGCAGGACAGACAGTAATGACAGTAGCTTACAACAACATTCATGAAAGTAATAATATTGTCGTTATAGTTCTGGCTACTGTGGTACAATATGTTGAAAGTATATATTAGTATCTGGCAGTATACATGTATGATAATAATCATATGTGTGTAATAACAGTAGAAGTATGACTAATGACTAATGATGGCAGCAGCAGCAGCAGCAGGAGGCATCTGGCAGGACCACGGCAGCAGCACAACCACACACGTCACACTATCCAGGCACCGCTGTGATAGAAGTTAACCTGCGAGACAGTGGAGCACAAAGGCTCCGGAGAAGAAGCCAAGTTAGCAAGTTTGATGTGTTTTTTGTAGTTGGCTGCAAAGAAAGTCATAGTACAGTATGTCACGAAAAGTGTTAAAAATGTCATAGTATGTCAAAAAAAAGTGTGAAAAACGTCATGGTATAATGTGAAAAAAGTGTTCAAGTATATTGTGTCAAAAAAAGTGTTAAAAACATAGTATGGTATGATGAAAATAGTCATAGTATAACATGTCAGAAAAAAGTGTTCAAAAAGTCACAACACAGTATGATGAAAAAAAGTAATACAAAAGAGTGATGAAAAAAACAGTTCAATAAAAGTCATAGTATAGTATGTCTAAAAAGTGTTCAAAAACTAATAGTATAGTATATTGAAAAAAGTGGTCAAGCAGTCAGAGCATAGTATGAATAAAATGTCATATTATGGAATGTCAAAAAAAAAAAAAATGTTCAAAAAGTCATATTACAGTATGTTGAAAAAGTGTAAAAACGTCATAATATAATATGTCACAAAACATCATGGTATGGTATGTCAATAAAGTGTTCAAATGGTCATAGTATAGCATGTCGAAAAAAGTGGTAAAAAAGCTCATAATATGTTATGTTGCAAAACGTCATAGTATAGCATGTAAATAAAGTGTTCAAATAGTCAAAGGAAATTATGTCGAAAAAAAGTGTTTAAAAAAGTCATATTAGAGCATGTCAAAAGAAAGTGTTAAAAAAACTCAGTATGTTATGTTTCTCAAAATGTCATAGTTTAGCATGTCAATAAAGTGTTCAAATAGTCATATGATGTTGGAAATAAAGGTAATTGTATAGCATGTCAAAAAAAGTGTTAAAAACGTGATAGTAAGGCATCTCAATAAAGTGTTCAAATAGTCATAGTATATTATGTTGAAAAAAAGTGTTAAAGTCTCGGTAAAGTATGTCCAAAGAACTTTTCAAATAGTATAGTATGTCGAAAAAAGTGTTATAAAACTCATAGCATGTTATGTCGCAAAACGTCATAGTGTAACATGTCAATCAATCAATCAATCAATCAACTATATTTGGAGAGCACTTTTCCTGCACGGACATGCAACCCAAAGTGCTTTACAGAATCAAAAGCAATTAACACAATTAAAGAAAGAAAAACAATTACAAAGAAAGTCCCTCTCTCCCACCCTTCATACGAGACACAAACGCACACACACACACACACAATAAAGTGTTCAAATACTCATTGCGTAGCATGTCGAAAAGTTTTCAAATACTGTAGGATGTTGAAAAAGTGTTAAAAACGTCATAGTACAGTATGTCAATAAAGTGTTCAAATACTCATAGCGTAGCATATCGAAAAGTTTTCAAATACTGTAGGATGTTGAAAAAGTGTTAAAAACGTCATAGTACATTATGTCAATAAAGTGTTCAAAAACTCATCATATAGTATGTCCATAAAAGTGTTAAAAAACTCACAGTATGTTATGTCGCAAAATGTCATAGTGTAGCATGTCAATCAATCAATCAATCAATCAACTTTATTTGGAGAGCACTTTTCCTGCACGGACATGCAACCCAAAGTGCTTTACAGAATCGAAAGCAATTAACACAATTAAAGAAAGAAAAACAATTACAAAGAAAGTCCCTCCCTCCCACCCTTCAAGTGTTCAGAATAGTTATAGTATATTATGTCGGAAAAAAAGTGTTAAAAAAACTCATAGCATAGCATGTCGAAAAGTTTTCAAATACTGTAGGATGTTGAAAAAGTGTTAAAAACGTCATAGTACAGTATGTCAATAAAGTGTTCAACTACTCATCTTATAGTATGTCCATAAAAGTGTTAAAAAACTCACAGTATGTTATGTCGCAAAATGTCATAGTGTAGCATGTCAATCAATCAATCAATCAATCAACTTTATTTGGAGAGCACTTTTCCTGCACGGACATGCAACCCAAAGTGCTTTACAGAATCGAAAGCAATTAACACAATTAAAGAAAGAAAAACAAATACAAAGAAAGCCCCCCCTCCCACCCTTCAAGTGTTCAGAATAGTTATAGTATATTATGTCGGAAAAAAAGTGTTAAAAAAACTCATAGCATAGCATGTTGAAAAGTTTTCAAATACTGTAGGATGTTGAAAAAGTGTTAAAAACGTCATAGTACAGTATATCAATAAAGTGTTCAACTACTCATCTTATAGTGTCCATAAAAGTGTTAAAAAACTCACAGTATGTTATGTCGCAAAATGTCATAGTGTAGCATGTCAATCAATCAATCAATCAATCAACTTTATTTGGAGAGCACTTTTCCTGCACGGACATGCAACCCAAAGTGCTTTACAGAATCGAAAGCAATTAACACAATTAAAGAAAGAAAAACAAATACAAAGAAAGCCCCTCCCTCCCACCCTTCAAGTGTTCAGAATAGTTATAGTATATTATGTCGGAAAAAAAGTGTTAAAAAAACTCATAGCATAGCATGTCGAAAAGTTTTCAAATACTGTAGGATGTTGAAAAAGTGTTAAAAACGTCATAGTACAGTATGTCAATAAAGTGTTCAAAAACTCATCGTATAGTATGTCCATAAAAGTGTTAAAAACTCACAGTATGTTATGTCGCAAAATGTCATTGTGTAGCATGTCAATCAATCAATCAATCAATCAATCAATCAACTTTATTTGGAGAGCACTTTTCCTGCACGGACATGCAACCCAAAGTGCTTTACAGAATTAAAAGCAATTAACACAATTAAAGAAAGAAAAACAATTACAAAGAAAGTCCCTCCCTCCCACCCTTCATACTAGACACACACACACACACACACACAATCACACACAATAAAGTGTACAAATACTCATAGCATAGCATGTCGAAAAGTTTTCAAATACTGTAGGATGTTGAAAAAGTGTTAAAAACGTCATAGTACATTATGTCAATAAAGTGTTCAAAAACTCATCATATAGTATGTCCATAAAAGTGTTAAAAAACTCACAGTATGTTATGTCGCAAAATGTCATAGTGTAGCATGTCAATCAATCAATCAATCAATCAACTTTATTTGGAGAGCACTTTTCCTGCACGGACATGCAACCCAAAGTGCTTTACAGAATCGAAAGCAATTAACACAATTAAAGAAAGAAAAACAATTACAAAGAAAGTCCCTCCCTCCCACCCTTCAAGTGTTCAGAATAGTTATAGTATATTATGTCGGAAAAAAAGTGTTAAAAAACTCATAGCATAGCATGTCGAAAAGTTTTCAAATACTGTAGGATGTTGAAAAAGTGTTAAAAACGTCATAGTACAGTATGTCAATAAAGTGTTCAAAAACTCATCGTATAGTATGTCCATAAAAGTGTTAAAAAACTCACAGTATGTTATGTCGCAAAATGTCATAGTGTAGCATGTCAATCAATCAATCAATCAATCAACTTTATTTGGAGAGCACTTTTCCTGCACGGACATGCAACCCAAAGTGCTTTACAGAATCGAAAGCAATTAACACAATTAAAGAAAGAAAAACAAATACAAAGAAAGCCCCTCCCTCCCACCCTTCAAGTGTTCAGAATAGTTATAGTATATTATGTCGGAAAAAAAGTGTTAAAAAAACTCATAGCATAGCATGTTGAAAAGTTTTCAAATACTGTAGGATGTTGAAAAAGTGTTAAAAACGTCATAGTACAGTATATCAATAAAGTGTTCAACTACTCATCTTATAGTATGTCCATAAAAGTGTTTAAAAAACTCACAGTATGTTATGTCGCAAAATGTCATAGTGTAGCATGTCAATCAATCAATCAATCAATCAACTTTATTTGGAGAGCACTTTTCCTGCACGGACATGCAACCCAAAGTGCTTTACAGAATCGAAAGCAATTGACACAATTAAAGAAAGAAAAACAAATACGAAGAAAGCCCCTCCCTCCCACCCTTCAAGTGTTCAGAATAGTTATAGTATATTATGTCGGAAAAAAAGTGTTAAAAAAACTCATAGCATAGCATGTTGAAAAGTTTTCAAATACTGTAGGATGTTGAAAAAGTGTTAAAAACGTCATAGTACAGTATGTCAATAAAGTGTTCAACTACTCATCTTATAGTATGTCCATAAAAGTGTTAAAAAACTCACAGTATGTTATGTCGCAAAATGTCATAGTGTAGCATGTCAATCAATCAATCAATCAATCAATCAATCAACTTTATTTGGAGAGCACTTTTCCTGCACGGACATGCAACCCAAAGTGCTTTACAGAATCGAAAGCAATTAACACAATTAAAGAAAGAAAAACAAATACAAAGAAAGCCCCTCCCTCCCACCCTTCAAGTGTTCAGAATAGTTATAGTATATTATGTCGGAAAAAAAGTGTTAAAAAAACTCATAGCATAGCATGTCGAAAAGTTTTCAAATACTGTAGGATGTTGAAAAAGTGTTAAAAACGTCATAGTACAGTATATCAATAAAGTGTTCAACTACTCATCTTATAGTATGTCCATAAAAGTGTTAAAAAACTCACAGTATGTTATGTCGCAAAATGTCATAGTGTAGCATGTCAATCAATCAATCAATCAATCAACTATATTTGGAGAGCACTTTTCCTGCACGGACATGCAACCCAAAGTGCTTTACAGAATCGAAAGCAATTAACACAATTAAAGAAAGAAAAACAAATACAAAGAAAGCCCCTCCCTCCCACCCTTCAAGTGTTCAGAATAGTTATAGTATATTATGTCAGAAAAAAAGTGTTAAAAAAACTCATAGCATAGCATGTCGAAAAGTTTTCAAATACTGTAGGATGTTGAAAAAGTGTTAAAAACGTCATAGTACAGTATGTCAATAAAGTGTTCAAAAACTCATCGTATAGTATGTCCATAAAAGTGTTAAAAAACTCACAGTATGTTATGTCGCAAAATGTCATAGTGTAGCATGTCAATCAATCAATCAATCAATCAATCAATCAACTTTATTTGGAGAGCACTTTTCCTGCACGGACATGCAACCCAAAGTGCTTTACAGAATCGAAAGCAATTAACACAATTAAAGAAAGAAAAACAATTACAAAGAAAGTCCCTCCCTCCCACCCTTCATACTAGACACACACACACACACACACACACACACACACAATCACACACAATAAAGTGTACAAATACTCATAGCGTAGCATGTCGAAAAGTTTTCAAATACTGTAGGATGTTGAAAAAGTGTTAAAAACGTCATAGTACAGTATGTCAATAAAGTGTACAAATACTCATAGCGTAGCATATCGAAAAGTTTTCAAATACTGTAGGATGTTGAAAAAGTGTTAAAAACGTCATAGTACATTATGTCAATAAAGTGTTCAAAAACTCATCATAGTATGTCCATAAAAGTGTTAAAAAACTCACAGTATGTTATGTCGCAAAATGTCATAGTGTAGCATGTCAATCAATCAATCAATCAATCAACTTTATTTGGAGAGCACTTTTCCTGCACGGACATGCAACCCAAAGTGCTTTACAGAATCGAAAGCAATTAACACAATTAAAGAAAGAAAAACAATTACAAAGAAAGTCCCTCCCTCCCACCCTTCAAGTGTTCAGAATAGTTATAGTATATTATGTCGGAAAAAAAGTGTTAAAAAAACTCATAGCATAGCATGTCGAAAAGTTTTCAAATACTGTAGGATGTTGAAAAAGTGTTAAAAACGTCATAGTACAGTATATCAATAAAGTGTTCAACTACTCATCTTATAGTATGTCCATAAAAGTGTTAAAAAACTCACAGTATGTTATGTCGCAAAATGTCATAGTGTAGCATGTCAATCAATCAATCAATCAATCAACTTTATTTGGAGAGCACTTTTCCTGCACGGACATGCAACCCAAAGTGCTTTACAGAATCGAAAGCAATTAACACAATTAAAGAAAGAAAAACAAATACAAAGAAAGCCCCTCCCTCCCACCCTTCAAGTGTTCAGAATAGTTATAGTATATTATGTCGGAAAAAAAGTGTTAAAAAAACTCATAGCATAGCATGTTGAAAAGTTTTCAAATACTGTAGGATGTTGAAAAAGTGTTAAAAACGTCATAGTACAGTATGTCAATAAAGTGTTCAAAAACTCATCGTATAGTATGTCCATAAAAGTGTTGAAAAACTCACAGTATGTTATGTCGCAAACGTCATAGTATAGCATATCAAAAAAGTGTTCAAATACTCATCTTGTACTTTGTCCATAAAAGTGTGAAAGAACTCATAGCATGTTATATCGCAAAACGTCATAGTGTAGCATGTCAATCAATCAATCAATCAATCAATCAACTATATTTGTAGAGCACTTTTCCTGCACGAACATGCAACCCAAAGTGCTTTACAGAATCAAAAGCAATTAACACAATTAAAGAAAGAAAATCAATTACAAAGAAAGTCCCTCCCTCCCACCCTTCAAGTGTTCAGAATAGTTATAGTATATTATGTCGGAAAAAAAGTGTTTAAAAAAACTCATAGCATAGCATGTCGAAAAGTTTTCAAATACTTTAGGATGTTGAAAAAGTGTTAAAAACGTCATAGTACAGTATGTCAATAAAGTGTTCAAATACATCGTGTAGTATGTCCATAAAAGTGTTAAAAAACTCACAGTATGTTATGTCGCATTATGTTCATATATAGCATGTCAATAGCATTATGTGATAACTGTATCATTATATGTATAACATGATGTGATAACTGTATCTGTACATTTATATATATGCATAACATGATGTGATAACTGTATCTGTATCATTATATATGTATACATTATGTGATAACTGTATCTGTATCATTATATATGTATAACATGATGTGATAACTGTATCTGTATCATTATATATGTATAATTATGTGATAACTGTATCTGTATCATTATATATGTATAACATGATGTGATAGCTGTATCTGTACATTTATATATGCATAACATTATGTGATAACTGTATCTGTATCATTATATATGTATACATTATGTGATAACTGTATCTTTATCATTATATATGTATAACATGATGTGATAACTGTATCTGTATCATTATATATGTATAACATGATGTGACAACTGTATCTGTACATTTATATATGCATAACATTATGTGATAACTGTATCTGTATCATTATATATGTATACACTATGTGATAACTGTATTTGTATCATTATATATGCATAACATTATGTGATAAACTGTATCTGTATCATTATGTATGTATACACCATGTGATAACTGTATCTGTATCATTATATATGTATACACTATGTGATAACTGTATCTGTATCATTATATATGTATAACATGATGTGATAACTGTATCTGTACATTTATATATATGCATAACATGATGTGATAACTGTATCTGTATCATTATATATGTATACACTATGTGATAACTGTATCTGTATCATTATATATGTATACACTATGTGATAACTGTATCTGTATCATTATATATGTACACTATGTGATAACTGTATCTGTATCATTATATATGTATACATTATGTGATAACTGTATCTGTATCATTATATATGTATACACCATGTGATAACTGTATCTGTATCATTATATATGTATACATTATGTGATAACTGTATCTGTATCATCATATATGTATATATACACGATGTGATAACTGTAACATTATATATGTATAACATGATGTGATAACTATCTGTATCATTATATGTATACACTATGTGATATCTGTATCTGTATCATTATGTATACATTATGTGATAACTGTATCTGTATCATTATGTATGTATACACCATGTGATAACTGTATCTGTATCATTATATGTATACACTATGTGATAACTGTATCTGTATAATTATATATGTATACACTATGTGATAACTGTATCTGTATCATTATATATGTATAACATGATGTGATAACTGTATCTGTATCATTATATATGTATAACATGATGTGACAACTGTATCTGTACATTTATATGCATAACATTATGTGATAACTGTCTGTATCATTATATATGTACACTATGTGGTAACTGTATCTGTATCATTATATATGTATACACTATGTGATAACTGTATTTGTATCATTATATATGCATAAACATTATGTGATAACTGTATCTGTATCATTATGTAATGTATGTACACCATGTGATAACTGTATCTGTATCATTATATATATGTATACACTATGTGATAACTGTATCTGTATCATTATATATGTATACATTATGTGATAACCTTATCATTATATATGTATACATGATGTGATAACTGTATCTGTACATTTATATATGCATAACATGATGTGATAACTGTATCTGTATCATTATATATGTATACACTATGTGTCACTGTATCTGTATCATTATGTATGTATACACTATGTGATAACTGTATCTGTATCATTATATATGTATACATTATGTGATAACTGTATCTGTATCATTATGTATGTATACACCATGTGATAACTGTGTCTGTATCATTATATATGTATACACTATGTGATCACTGTATCTGTATCATTATATATGTATACTATGTGATAATTGTATCTGTATCTTTATATATGTATACATTATTGATAAACTGTATCTGTACATTTATATGCATAACATTATGTGATAACTGTATCTGTATCATTATATATGTATACACTATGTGATCACTGTATCTGTATCATTATATATGTATACACTATGTGATAATTGTATCTGTATCTTTATATATGTATATTATGTGATAACTGTATCTGTATCATTATGTATGTATACACTATGTGATAAACTGTATCTGTATCATTATATATGTTACACTATGTGATAACTGTATTTGTATCATTATATATGCATAACATTATGTGATAACTGTATCTGTATCATTATGTATGTATGTATACACCATGTGATAACTGTATCTGTATCATATAGTATACACTATGTGATAACTGTATCTGTATCATTATATATGTATAACATGATGTGATAACTGTATCTGTACATTTATATATATGCATAACATGATGTGATAACTGTATCTGTATCATTATATATGTATACACTATGTGATCACTGTATCTGTATCATTATGTATGTATACACTATGTGATAACTGTATCTGTATCATTATATATGTATACATTATGTGATAACTGTATCTGTATCATTATGTATGTATACATCAAGTGATAACTGTATCTGTATCATTATGTATACACTATGTGATCACTGTATCTGTATCATTATATATGTATACACTATGTGATAATTGTATCTGTATCTTTATATATGTATACATTATGTGATAACTGTATCTGTACATTTATATATGCATAACATTATGTGATAACTGTATCTGTACATTATATGTATACACTATGTGATCACTGTATGTGTATCATTATATATGTATACACTATGTGATAATTGTATCTGTATCTTTATATATGTATACATTATGTGATAACTGTATCTGTATCATTATGTATGTATACACTATGTGATAACTGTATCTGTATCATTATATATGTATACACTATGTGATAACTGTATTTGTATCATATATATGCATAACATTATGTGATAACTGTATCTGTATCATTATGTATGTATGTATACACCATGTGATAACTGTATCTGTATCATTATATATGTATACACTATGTGATAACGGGTATCTGTATCATTATATATGTATACATTATGTGATAACCTTATCATTATATATGTATAACATGATGTGATAACTGTATCTGTACATTTATATATATGCATAACATGATGTGATAACTGTATCTGAACATTTATATGCATAACATTATGTGATTACTGTATCTGTATCATTATGTATGTATACACTATGTGATAACTGTATCTGGATCATTATATATGTATACATTATGTGATAACTGTATCTGTATCATTATGTATGTATACACCATGTGATAACTGTATCTGTATCATTATATATGTATACACTATGTGATAACTATGTCATTATATATGTATAACATGATGTGATAACTGTATCTGTACATTATATATGCATAACATTATGTGATTACTGTACCTGTATCATTATATATGTATACACTATGTGATAACTATATCATTATATATGTATACACTATGTGATAACTGTATCTGTATCATTATATATGTATAACATTATGTGATAACTGTATCTGTATCATTATGTATGTATACATCAAGTGATAACTGTATCTGTATCATTATATACGTATAACATTATGTGATAACTGTATCTGTATCATTATATATGCATTATTAGGCTTTAACAATTAAATCAAATTCAGAAACGTCCCTGGTCTGATTACACCTGTGCGTCATGCGTCCGCTCCTAATAGTTCCATCATCTCCATGGTGACAACTAAATAACATTTGTGTTATAATTTGAAATTCGGCCCAGCCGCCATCTTTGTTTTCGGTCAATTCAGGCACAAATTGTCACATTTGGAGGATGCGACCCCTCAAAGATGTGAAAAACATAACAGTGTTTTCAAATCACTAAATTAATTGTGATTAATTGAGAAATCGTGGATTAGAGTCCGTTTTCACCATATCCAGACTTTACCAACAGGCCTAATAACATGGTGTGAACTGTCCATCTTAAAATTCAAAAGTATACGAATCTCTACACTGATGAGGCTTTTAACAATTTAAGAGGTCGCATCAACCAGGAAAATACTAAAATAAATGTTGTCTTACCTGAGCAGCTGATGTCCAGTCCACAGGAGCTCCTCCCGGGTCACCTGAGCAGCTGATGTCCAGTCCACAGGAGCTCCTCCAGGGTCACTTGAGCAGCTGATGTCCCCACAGCAGGTCCTCCAGGGTCCGGGCTGTGTCGAGAGCCATCGTCGGGCTCTTCGGTTTCCCACAAAATGTAGAAATCCATGCTTTCTGCTCCACAACTCAGGAGCGATTTTTCGCGTGGCCGCTCTGGTCGGAGTCCAGCTGCAAAGTGAGAGATCAGACTGATGTGAAGGCTATACCCGACCTCGGGTCATCGTTCTGTTGCCAGGCATTTCATGACGCATGCGCGTGCGTGCGTGCGTGTGATTGAGACAAAGAAATCGGTCTCTCACGAAAACAAAATACTTATTATTGAGTAATACTTATTTAATACGATACAATTTGAAATTGAAAGGACCAGATGTTTGCGCATGAACTCCACATACAAAAGACAGGCTTTAACAATTTAGTTAGAACAACTCAGGAACGTTCCCTGCTCTGATTAGAACTGCGCGTCACGCGTCCGCTTCTAATAGTTCCATCATCTCCAGGTGACAACTAAGTTAAGTAACGTTTGTGCTACAATTTGAAATTCGGCCCGGTCGCCAACTTTGTTTTTACCCTCAAAGATGTGAAAAACATACAAGTGTTTTCAAATCACTAAATTAATTGTCCATATATTCCACACATGTTCCTATTTAACGTTATATCATGTCAAAAAAAATATTTACACGACAAATGGTGAATCGTGAGTTTTCCACCAGGCCTAACATGGTGTGAACTGTCCATCTTAAATTCAAAAGTATAAGAATCTCTACGCTGATGAGGCTTTTAATAATTTAAGAGATCGCATCAACCAGGAAAATACTAAGATAAATATTTAAGTTGTCTTACCTGAGCAGCTGATGTCCAGTCCACAGCAGGTCCTCCAGGGTCCGGGCTGTGTTGAGAGCCATCGTCGGGCTCTTCGGTTTCCCACAAAATGTAGAAATCCAAAAGTTTGAACACTTTCTCGAACAAGATCTTGTTTTCTGCTCCACAACTCAGGAGCGATCTTTCGCGTGGCCGCTCTGGTCGGAGTCCAGCTGCAAAGTGAGAGATCAGACTGATGTGAAGGCTATACCCGACCTCGGGTCATCGTTCTGTTGCCATGGCATTTCATGACGCATGCGCGTGCGTGTGATTGAGACAGACAGACTTTTTTCATATTTGTTCATATAATGATTTTATTTACGTGCTACTTGTCTTTTTTTCCACTGATTTTTTATAAGCATTTTTCTCCTTCATGATAGCTGCTGGATCTGTATAATTACTGACAGGCTACATAAATAACAACAAACAAAAAGCAACAACAAAAACACCCTCATCAGCCAATATGCTGCATTATTTTTTAGGAGCAAGTACAGCTACCTTATTTAAATATACAATAAATGAAAACTCTAATGTCTACATAAATTAGGCATGCAGTGCACCATAATGACTGACACATTTGAATTGACTTGTAATGCAGTGTTTTCACTTCATTAGCTGTTGATGAATAGATAAGCCCCATCTGAAAAGAGGAGACACCAGTATATTAAATATGCATGAACTGATCAGTGGGAGATGATAAAATGCAGGTGAACAAAAAACAGGATTCAAATTTAATAGTTTAGCGATGAGAAATTGGTGCTAAGCACGCTAAAGAGCAGGGTGTAAGGAGTTGGGTAAAATAAAACAGCAAAAATTCACATTAAAGCTTCAGTCTGAAACTGACTTTCAGTTAACAAAAGCAGGTTCAGGTGGATTGTTATAAAGATATCAAGAACAGTTAATCATAAAAAATGACATGAATAGGCACATAAAAAACATACCAAAAATACATATACATAAATTAATTAATTAATTAATGCTGTCGAACTGTGCCAGAGTTGAATCAGTCTACTTCAATGATTCACTTTATACCACAGCAGTACAGCATCTGTCTATCGTACTCATCTATCAGAGTAAAATAATTCCAGTGTGTAAGGGAAATATGGCAACAAATGAACCTAAAATAAAACACTTATCATTTCATTTTGACTAAAACTCTTGAAGAATGAAACCAATAGCATTAGAAGGAAATAAGTAAATCAGTTTGTCCAGTTAAAATCATTTTAAATACACTCTTACTAATACTTTAATGATATAAAATCTAAAATTTTATAGACTGGAAAATGAGTTAAACAGGTAGAAGTCTGAAAATGAACCATCGCTTTTACTCAGCTGCCACACAGTAAATCAGGATGAGCACACAGCTATTTGAGTTTTCAACACAATCTAAATAAAGTGAATGCAAACTGTTTTTTCTACATATATAACTTTGTGTAAAGGGCCAGCTGAGTGTTGAGGCAGGATGGATGGATGGACAGATGGATGAGGGTTTTTCTGTTAATCATTAATAACATGGATTAGCACCAGTCTTCTGTAAATATGATGAATGCATCCACGGCTTCATCAGCTCTGCCTTCCCACAGCTCGGCTTTATTACTCTGAGGCTGCTCCGTCAGGTTTATCAACAGTGTTTTTTTTTCCACTTTTGGTTGGATGAAAGATGCTGGGACGTGTTATTTGTGAGCTTTTTTATTTTTACCTGGACATGGCTGAAGGTGGGATTGGCAAACAGTGTTTAAGACTCAGAGCTGATTCACAGTCTTCAGGATAAATGAGCTGCAGTGGACTGTGTTTTCTCTCACAGCAGGTTTACTCCACTTTCCTTCTTCCTCTTTGTCTTTGGCTGATTTGTTTATCGACATTTATTTCATGTGACTATGCCAATGAAACGCAGCAGTGAGAGTTCAGCCAGAGATGGAGTGTTTCTTATTCACTCTCTAACCAAGACTTTGTGCAGCTCACCAGAAGAAACACGCACAGACTTTAAAGGGCAGACACATTTTCATCAGGAGGATGATTCTGGGATTAAATCAGGTAATGAAACAACCACTCTCAATCAGTTTTTGCTGCTGGGAGTTCAGATCAGTCGAGCTGATATGTTACTGTTTTATATCAACATCCTTCTTATATCTTAACCATCTTATTCCCTTTTTCTGGAAATAATCTTCACTCAGTCTCCACTTTAAATCTGAATGTTTTTCTGTGGTTTCAAATTTGCTCAGGGAAGAAAAAAAGTAGACAGATTGACCACATGGTGGTGCTACAGCAGCAAGATCCATCCATTTTGTTCACAAACTTTTTGGCCCTGTACATGAACACAGACAATGATACACATAAACAGGAGGAAGATGAGTTTTGTGTTTTAGGTTAAATAAAAATAGTAAATAAATTAGTCAGATGTTATAAAAAAAAAAAGTAGAATAGTTTTTAGTTTATTTAATTAATGTGTTTGAGTTAGTTGATAACTTATTTCAAGAAATTGGTCAAAATTAAAAATATTTATTGAGTAGGATGGAATTAAAATAAATAAGTAAGAATATCTTAAATAAAACAGTTGACTGCTCAAAATCAGCACAACTTTTGGAAAAATGTCAAGTTGGTTCAATTTAAGTTTCAAGTTTTTTGTTTTTTGAGGTCAAAGCAAATCATGTTAGTTGTAGAAACTAATTAAGTTTATCAGATTATAAAAGGCTAGGATTGACTCAATAACGCCAGTTGGAACTACTTTAAAAAATGCACGCAAATTGTTACCTTAATCTTTTTTCAAGTTGAACCAGAGGATTATTTTTAGCGTGTATAAGCAGTGTAAGGATTGATGTAATTCACTAGTCTTAGTCTTTTTTATATTCAGTTGCATTGTTTTCACCATCCCTTCCAATTATACTTTGTTGCTATTGCCCGGTCCACTCGCTAAAATCCTCTGATGCTGATAGGTTTGTATTATTTTTTTTCGTAGTTTTACATGATAAACTTACAAACTCTGCAGCTGTTGGCTCCAATGTTTTGGTGGATATACTGGGAGTCTATGAGCTCTTGAACACAACAGAGAATGTTTAGCATATCAGTAATAACATGTTGTTCTCTGCAGTTTAATAATTAAATATTGAACATTTATTCCAAATATAATTTGGCTTGTTAGACAGTTTCTTATCTCTTTATTATATAGCTATTATTCTAGATTTATCATCGTGACATGACATTAACAGTGTTCAGGTTGGCTCTTCTTTCACTGTGGGGTGTCCTTTGTTGTAGTTTGTATGACGACACATTCTCCAAAAGACAGAAACTCGTTCAGAGCAAAAAGTGATTAAAAACATTCCCTTGAACAAAATAACATTCAAAATGTAGTTTACTGTAGGCCTCTTTAAATAGCTGTTATTCTTCGAAAAAAGTGGCACATTATTTAATTGCTCAACCACAGTGGTGGGCCGTCAGGGCCAGCAAGGCCTTCTCTGCTGGCCTAAACATCACCAGAAATAAATTTCACTTTCTTTAATATATGTATTTTTTTTTATTTCATAAATATATTAAATCATTTCCCGTCATCTATTATCTTCCTTCATAGCTTTCCTCTTGGTTGTGTTGCTTCCAGTGTTGTATATTTATGTTAGAGCATTTATCCAATCAGATTTGAGCTATCATGTGTTGCCAGGTCCAAGAAATCTGCCCCAAGGCCTTCAAAATCAACAGTGAGGGCCCCTGTACACTGTAAGTGAATGAAAAACAGACAGTTGCGATAACCAATCAGATTTCGAGTTGGCTGACTGGGGCCTTCTAGCAGGCCCTAGCTATTCACGTCCTTCAACGCACCAAACTACTAGATGACATTTGCAAGCGGCGTCTTCCTCACGTTGCACAAACGCGGTGGCAATATGCATCAAGATTGGTCAATGCAGTCTATGAGAAGAGAGTTGCACTAAAGGAGCTGTTTGACCACATACTGGAACACCATGATGAGTATGACGAGGACACTGTGCTTGGTGCTGATGGATTTAATGCACGTTTTTTTTTTGCTTGACACATTTAATGGGATTTTCGAGCATGCTGATGTGCTTTTTGGAATACTGCAGAAAAAAAAAACATTGGATGTACAGTTCTGTCTGGCAAGGGTGAAGGAGTTTTGTGACACAGTTGAGCGAGAGAGGGGCCGCTCTGGTCAGATCTACGAGGTCGCAGCGCGCATCTCCGGTGGTCCGAGCGCTCGCAGAGGCCCACACGCAGCACAAGGAGACCTTCGCGCACACTACCAACAACTCCACAGCAATATTCTGGACAACATTCTTTGCCAGATACGGAATAGGTTTCAAGACCACGAAAAGCTAATGTTTCTCTCCCTTCTCGACCCCCAGCACTTTCAGACATACCGGAGAAAATTCCCGCAGACAGCCTTCTCCAGTTTAACACAGAGTCACGGAACACTGTTTGATCTGTCCCGACTAAAAACAGAACTGACTGTAATGTATGCCATGACTGATTTTGAAGGGAAAAGTCCCGCAGATCTCCTTGATTTTCTTAAGAAGAAGAATCTAAGTGAGCGCATGGAGTAACTCTACACACTGGCCTGTGTGGCAGTGACCATCCCTGTGTCCACTGCTTCTGTAGAACGGTCATTCTCGGCCTTAAAGCGAATTAAAACGTTTGCAGAAATACGACTGGACAGACTCGGCTTTCAGCATTAGCCTCCATGTCGATAGAGAAGGACCTACTGGTGGAACTGAAACGCACAGATAAACTGTACAAACAGAGTCATTGAAGTCTTCTTGAGGAAAGAAAGGAGGATGGATTTTGTGTTCAAATAAACTCCAGCAGGGCAAGTGCTTTGGGGATAGCCGTTTTGGTGAGAACAAAGCATTTATTTATTTATTTTTTTTAAATATATTTTTTGTTATTTTATTTCGTTAGTATAACTCAATATTAACGAAATAAAATGGCAAATATATTTAAAAATAAATGATTGATGCTGCAAGATATAGGCTAATGTAATGTACATGCATTCAATCACTACCCAAACAGCGCTCATTGGTTCTCTCTCTCGCTCGCTCTCTCGCTCTCTCTCACTCTCTATGATGCCACGCCCAGTTATACTGGGTTAGTGCGTTTCTGTATTATGGTTTCTAGAGCCAGGGCATCATAATGATGGTGTTAGGAGGAGGTGGATTAATTCAGGTGTGTGAAGGACATCACTGAAGGCCTAGGTGTAAAATGCACGGCGGCCGCCACTGCTCAAACAAGTTTTTGGATTACTGTGTGGGCCAGTGAACAGTCTCAGTTAAATGCTCAATGAAAGCTCAAATCACTTTGTCAAGGTCAGGTAAACACAAATACTTCAAATTAATTTCCTAACATTCTCCTCAAAGCTGATGTTTGAATTAAAAAATAAAAACTTACTTAAGCCCTTACAAGGCGATGATGGAGGGATGTGAACTGCCTCTGGAGACTGAAAAGAAATTGAAATTGAAATTAATGTTAACACAAGAACGGACAGGTCAGTACGATGCAGGAAAAACCTCAGATACCGCACTCAACTAAGGGTTTTTCATAGAAGGTACTGGCTGTGGCTACACAAGAGAGGAAGAAACTGTTTCACCTCTTTTGGTAAGACAGTGGCAACCATACTGAAAAAAAGTTATGTAAGGAAATTAAGTTTATAGATTAACCTCTAACCTACTGTACTTCAGTATTTGCTTCCCCCAAAGCGATATAGGAAAAAGACAGGACTCAGGTTTGTGCTGCCGTTCAATTTATCCAGCATCTTCTTTCATCATCCATCATCTTTCCTACATCTTCAGGACACTGAAGAAGATTTTTTTTAAAGCAGAGCACTCTCCTCTTTTATGAATTGTGTACTGCATTTATGTCTGTATGTTATCTCAGAAGCAGAGGACAGTAATGAGACGCCGTCCTCTGAGGAAGACCAGGACCTGGTGGACTTTAACCCTGACTTGACCATCAAACAGAGCATTTCACCCTCCAGGAAGACCATCAGTCAGATCGTTAAGGACAAGAAGAAACAGACACAGCTCACTCTGCAGTGGTAAGGGTACTGCAAACTGGACTACAACAGTTAAGGGACGGTTATATCCATATTCAGGTGTCTGGGGTGACATACTGCACATATAAAAGGATTCTCTCTGCTATATTTATTTTCCTAAATTGTGTTTTTTATTGTGAACCTCAGGAATATCACTTTAACTGGTGCTGGTTTATTAATTTTATCTTTTCTGCAAATTAACTCTTTATAAAATATCTCCAAAGCTGCTTATCGTCATTGTTTTGCACCACTGAATCTTTCCTTCCTCCATCCCTCAACACAATTGTGGAGGTTTGAAGAAAATGTTTAAGAAGAACATATAACCTGCTGTGTGTCATTGTAAAATAATTTTTGGCTGTATGAAATCTCATGTGCTGAAACTTTGGACTAAACCTGCAGGTCATTTGCTCACACTTGCAGCAGATCTGAAGGCTTTTCCAAACTCTGTAAAGACTTTTTCTAGTCGAAACAAAAAGTATTCTGTGGGTTGCAATTGTAAGAATTTTTACCTAGTTGCTTCTGATTATTAATTCAAACAAAACACCAACTGGAAGTGATTTCTTCCTCCTTTTTTTGAATTTTACCAGGTTTGGCAACCAGATGATGAATTTACACACCTCTGTGAAGCTGTATTTTGGTTGTTGTAACAGTTCTTTTTGCTGTGGAGCTAAAGTCCAGTGGTATTATTTTCTTGGCATTACACAGATATCATTACTATGGAATTGGCATCAAAGAGAGCAGGGCTTACTATCACTCTGTGTACTCTGGAAAAGGTTTGACCAGGTAACAAAACTGTAACATGGTCATTATAGGATTTCTTAGTGTTTGTGTGTTTAGCGTTAGTGCACAGAGGCTCTGTCTTTTTATGTTAAGTCTCAGTCTTTGCAGATGACACCTCCATTTTTACTGCCACAACAATGTCACAACTGCTGTTACTCTTTTCCCTAATAAGTCCATGTATATGTGTGTGTCATCATGTCATCTCTAGTTTGCAAACTCATGTTAAATAATAAGTCAGTCTGTTCAGTCCGTCTGGAATAAATCTGGAAATATATCACTCAAATTACACAAAAACACATCAACATCTTAATGTGAAAAGTATAGACTCAAATGACAATTTGTCTCTCTTTGATTGTAGATTTTCAGGGAGCAAGCTCAAGAATGAGGTAAGTGAAAACTGAAACTCTTACTTAAAGATATACTATGCAGGACTATGACTGAAACCAATGCATAGACTCATACGGAGGTAATCCCTCTCAGTCATCACTTACAGTATGACCTACTAGAAGTGTGTGGCGGTGTATTTTCGTGCAAAGACTCTGCCCTTCTGCCTGTATTTTCTTTTTTTCCCTCTTATTTTCTGTGTTTGGGACATTTATGGGCGTGTAGACCCCAGTGCTCAGGTGATGTTGGGGCCCTATAAGAGGGTAGTGACCAGGTGCCAGTGGCACTGAATTTACTGGATGATTTTACTGAAAGTAAAATCATCTATTTCCAACCTGATGTTGCTGCTGTAACATCCACCTAGGGCCTCATGTAGAAAACTGTGCGGAGAATCCACACTAAATGTTTGCCTAAGTACCAATGAGGAAATGTACGTATGCCCAAACAATACTCTGATTTATACAAGCGTGCGTACGCTGCTACACTATTTTCTTTTATAAATCGCACATTAACTTGGGATTGTCCACACCTGGACCATCCTCATGTCCCGCCATAAATGGTCAATGCAAAGCACCTCATTAATGCTGATGCAGAGACACGAGACAGCTGATCAGTGGTTCTTCACGGTAAATCACAGCAACGACCAAGAGGAAAACCAAGAAAACAAGTGCTTGTGGGTAAACTGGAGGTTAGAAAGCACATGAGGTCCCTGGTTGGATCAGGTTCGGTCTTCATCAGATGTTAGGGTGGTGATCTAGCTCAGTTAGGCTCTGGATTCAGACTCAATGTACTGCATCGACCCAGTGATCTCTCTTCACAGGAAACCCTCTGGTCCCGGGCCCTGGGACACTCTGCTAGGTTGGTAGTTCACTGTGCAGAAGATACCACTGCTCAAGTGATGACACTCACTAAGGTTTAACCCTTAAATGTCTGGGCTCCAAACATTCTCGGCTCATAGATATCCGTTATGTCTTCTCCTGATACCTGGCCATTGTTGGTTTAGTTCTTCAGCTGGATTAAGTGCATACTGTTGTAATGCAGGACGAAAGGAATCTCTCAGATAAACTAACAGCACAAGGTATTTGTGATCATCAGTAACATTTAAAGAGCCTGATGGTAAATGATCACAGCTGTAACCTGCAGACAGGTGAGCATTTCTAAACAACAAGAGCTCCCTCTGCTGCTCTTTGTCATTAATACACCTGTTAGCAACAGGCAGATCTGAGGAGTCTTCAGTGAACACAAAGGCTTCATTGCATCCAAGTGCATGATGAAATGTAAAAGGAGGAAGTAGAACATTTATGGGTGGAAATGTTTCCACTCTTGGGGTCTTTCTCATATGCCTTCTTGTCTGTACTTGTGTTCTTGTGTCCCTGTGAAACGTTCATCAGCCGCAGCCAAGTACTGTCCCAATACACAAGTTGGCATTTCGCCAAGAACTCAGCCTCCGAGAAGAACGTGCAGAGGATAGGCACATGGTTGTTTATTGCACGTACCTCGAGGAGTTTGATCCTGTTTTGTTTGGGGTTTTTTTTAAAAGAAATGTATATATTTAATATCTATTCCACTTATTTATTCATTATCAATTAAAATTCCATTCTCATTAAACGTTATGTGTCATTTATTCCATGTATTGCCTCTATTATATTATTATAATTATAATTAAAATGTCTGTTCCATCTGCTCTGGTTATTTATATTTAATTTAAAAATATGTACAGATGTATAAAGACAAATATATTGTCCAGACACATTTGCAGAAAAACCAATCTGATTTTATGTAGCTGTGCCTATGACTGTCCTGGCATCCTTGATGGATGTTACTATTGCCCTGTTAGCGCCATGTATTATGCTAAACATCAGCTGCCCCTCTCAGCACCAATTGCATTCCTGGCCATCCTGGTTGTGGAGATCCTTCTCTGAATTGCCTTTCTGTGTGCAAGTTATTTTAAGTTATCTTTAGTATCTAACTAAAGATAACTTACATAGCCAGAGACGCTAAAATTGCAAGATGCCTTTTCATCCTTAATATGTTGTTAATTCCATGCTCTTGTATTTTCCTGTAACTAGTTATTTATCCTATTCATTCAGAGATTTCACCACAAGGTGGTGCTGGGGCAGTATCACGTATCAAATGTCAGATGTCAAATTGGACTGAGTGGTTGGAAATTTATGAATGAAAGGGGTGGGTCTAAAGCGGCACTGCTACACAGTTCGAGGAGGATCCTGTTAATCATGTTTCATACCTTAATATTTCTAAACCGTATCATAATCATTTAGTTAACTTTAATAATAATGGAAAACAAAGTGCTGCTTTAGGGAAACTTTGTGAGATAACTTACAAAGCCAGAGACAAACGCTAGGATAGCGCGACGTCTTTCCAGACTCCTCCTCCTCATCCTTGCTCTTCTCAGCTGAAGACTCCTCCTCAGCTCAGCAGCCTCCTCTTCTGCCTCCCGGTAAAGTATACCGACGGCGACGGTAGCTGCTATGGTTGCCCGGTCCATATTTGCCAACAAAACGATCCAATATGCTCTCAAAATACTCTTTTAAATAACGTGATCCACAAACAATAACCTTTCCCGGGTTTTTTTTTGCCGCCGGTGGCTCGTGATGTACAGAAAATTATTGGCTAGTGAGACTTAGAAGCACTTAAACAAAACAAAATAGAATAAATAACATGTACTATGAAAGGAGGTTGTTGCTGTTTTATTAAAAATAGGCATTACATTGTTCGTGTACACTTGTGGCAGTCTACATCAGCTGAGCTTAGAGTATTGTATATTGACTGTCATATATACATACATATATGTGTGTGTGTGTGTGTGTGTGTGTGTGTGTGTGTGTGTGTGTGTGTGTGTTAATGTGTACATATTGCAATACCAATTGTTTTGGATGATACAGCTGTAGGAGGCTGCCTCGGGTATTGCGCAATACCAACAAGAACGCACTGTCTCAAACTGACAACAGCGCGTTCTGTGTGCTTGTGATCTTGCGAGTTCATTCTTCCTTCCAAGAACAACTAGCAAGAACATTCTCTCCAAGAACACAAGTCCATTCTTTGCATTCTTGGTATTGGGAAAGGCCCACAGCTCTATATAAATAAACCTCTCCTCTCCCTGTTTCTCATAAACCAGCTGGCTTTACTGCTAATTTGCATGAGGAGAGGTGGCAGAGACTGGTTAGTCACTCACAGCAGGATGTTTGCTTTGGCCACTGTATTGACTTTCTTATTGGATGGGCTCTGTACAACTCTGAGCCTGAACCACTGTGCAGAAAGAGAAGTTCAATTTCTTGCTGAGTAACAACGTTCGATGTACCTCACATGGTAAGGGATAGATTCACAGCTACACCATGTGCTGTATTGTATATTATCTTTTTTTTATGACTGTTACAGTTGCATCTGTAACAGTAAAAAAAAAAAAGGGCATTGGGGGGGGCACATGTCCCCATCAATGTACAGTACAGGCCAAAAGTTTGGACACACCTTCTCTTTCAATGCGTTTTCTTTATTTTCATGACTATTTACATTGTAGATTCTCACTGAAGGCATCAAAACTATGAATGAACACGTGGAGTTATGTACTTAACAAAAAAGGTGAAATAACTGAAAACATATTTTATATTCTAGTTTCTTCAAAATAGCCACCCTTTGCTCTGATTACTGCTTTGCACACTCTTGGCATTCTCTCGATGAGCTTCAAGAGGTATTCACCTGAAATGGTTTTCCAACAGTCTTGAAGGAGTTCCCAGAGGTGTTTAGCACTTGTTGGCCCCTTTGCCTTCACCCTGCGGTCCAGCTCACCCCAAACCATCTCGATTGGGTTCAGGTCCGGTGACTGTGGAGGCCAGGTCATCTGCCGCAGCACTCCATCACTCTCCTTCTTGGTCAAATAGCCTTACACAGCCTGGAGGTGTGTTTGGGGTCATTGTCCTGTTGAAAAATAAATGATCGTCCAACTAAAACGCAAACCGGATGGGATGGCATGTCGCTGCAGCAAAACACCCCCACACCATCACACCTCCTCCTCCATGCTTCACAGTGGGAACCAGGCATGTGGAATCCATCCGTTCACCTTTTCTGCGTCTCACAAAGACACGGCGGTTGGAACCAAGATCTCAAATTTGGACTCATCAGACCAAAGCACAGATTTCACTGGTTAATGTCCATTCCTTGTTTCTTGGCCCAAACAAATCTCTTCTGCTTGTTGCCTCTCTTAGCAGTGGTTTCCTAGCAGCTATTTGACCATGAAGGCCTGATTCGCGCAGTCTCTCTTAACAGTTGTTCTAGAGATGGGTCTGCTGCTAGAACTCTGTGTGGCATTCATCTGGTGTCTGATCTGAGCTGCTGTTAACTTGCGATTTTGAGGCTGGTGACTCGGATGAAATTATCCTCAGAAGCAGAGGTGACTCTTGGTCTTCCTTTCCTGGGTCGGTCCTCATGTGTGCCAGTTTCGTTGTAGCGCTTGATGGTTTTTGCGACTCCACTTGGGGACATTTAAAGTTTTTGCAATTTTCCGGACTGACTGACCTTCATTTCTAAAGTAATGTGGCCACTCGTTTTTCTGTAGTTAGCTGATTGGTTCTTGCCATAATATGAATTTTAACAGTTGTCCAATAGGGCTGTCGGCTGTGTATTAACCTGACTTCTGCACACACAACTAATGGTCCCAACCCCATTGATAAAGCAAGGAATTCCACTAATTAACCTGATAAGGCACACCTGTGAAGTGAAAACCATTTCAGGTGACTACCTCTTGAAGCTCATCGAGAGAATGCCAAGAGTGTGCAAAGCAGTAATCAGAGCAAAGGGTGGCTATTTTGAAGAAACCAGAATATAAACATGTTTTCAGTTATTTCACCTTTTTTTGTTAGTATATAACTCCACATGTGTTCATTCATAGTTTTGATGCCCTCAGTGAGAATCTACAATGTAAATAGTAGTAGTGTAAAAGAAAACGCATTGAATGAGAAGGTGTGTCCAAACTTTTGGCCTGTACTGTATATGCATATTATAAGTAATTATATTGTGATTGTACTTGCTGTGTTTTTATGCATGTTTAGATGAAGGTGCATTTTAAATAATGCAAGTCCCTAAATCAAAATGCAGTGATTTTATGTTTCCTTTATTTTTCAGGCGCGCTATGGCTAATCCATTTGATTATGAACCAATAGAAGACTTTAAAGAGGAGCTGCTAACCAATGGACCTGCCTCAGTAGCTGCAAAGACCCAGTAGTATTTGGATTAGCAGGATCATATTCCACTAAATATTGGCATCACAGGAGTGTCTGGCTCTGGTAAATCCACCTTTGTTAATGCCTTCAGAGGCATAGACAACAGGGATGAGAGAGCCGCCCCTGGTCCTGTAGAAACCACCTCAGAGGCTACACCATACCCCCATCCCAACTATCCCAATGTCACACTGTGGGATCTTCTGGTATTGGCACTCCCAACTTTCCATGTGACAAGTACCTGAAAGATGTTAAATTTGACAAGTTTGACTTCTTCATCATCATCTCAGTTGATCGCTTCAGAGAAAATGATGTGAAGCTCGCTAAGGAGATTCAGAGGATGAAGAAAAAGTTCTACTTTGTTCATTCAAAGATTGACAATAACGTACGTGATGAGGAGAGACGCCTGAGGTCAGAGTTCAATGCAGAAAGGACTCAAAACAAATCAGGGACAACTGCATTCAAAGTAAGTCTCTTCAGGTTAGAGGGTGAAATCACAAATCCCTAAAACCTAAAGGCATAAGCAACAAGGGTCACAAAGTAGACTGATTTATTTTAAAGTAATGCTTTACCCCCGTAATAACCATTTGTGTATCAGTTACTCACCCCATGTTACGCTGAAATTTTGAAGAAAACTGTGTTTCTCACATGCCTCCATGGCGAGGAAAGAATCAAAGAAATGGAAAAAATGTTCAATGAATTCAAGTCGTAGGGGGACGTGTTTAATAACAGCAAGGCTGTTTCAAAATGTGTGTTCACAAACTCACACACCTTGTTCAGTGTAATCTAAGTGTCATTTATCCAGTTGTGTGCTCTACCTCCGAAACAGGCAGCCCTTTGTGACAGGAAGTTTAAGAGGAAACGGAAATTTATCTATGCTCTCTTCAAAGAGAGACTCCATTGACACAAACAGTAGTTTTGCCTGGCCGAACACAGGAGCTGCTGGTCTACCACTGCCTCTATCATAGTTTGTGTTATTGTGTGACTTTGGTTCATTAAAGTTTTTTTTTTCCCACACTGACCAAAATCATACAATATTACAAACAAATGAACTGATTGAGGTAGCAGTAGATGAGCAGTGTCTGTGATCAGCAAGGTAATATTACTGTTTTTGTTAATGGAGTCTGGCTTTAAAGAGATTATAGGTAAGTTTCATTTTCAGTTGCCTCTTTGGAAAGAGCTGTCTGTTTGGGAAGTACATGAGTGGAGACATAAGAATTGGATGTTACTGCATGAGTTATGTGACAGTTTGCAAACATGTTTTGATATAGTTTTGTTAAATGAAGACGCCTGTGAGTTCAAGTCATCAAGAATCTTGTGTTTTTCCAATTCATTTGTTTACCGTGGAGGCATTTGAGAAAAACTAAGTTCTCTTCATGAATTCAAGGTAACACAGGCGAGTAACCGCTTTACAAATGGTCATTTGGGGGGTGGGGGGTGAGTGGTCATTGCAGGGTAAAAGAGCCAAAAAGAACTAAACACATTGGCTGCCCAAGTTGAGAGGAAGAGCTTGCAATGTTAACAGGTCATAGACGGAGTCATATTAACACTGGCAGAGCCCCCTTATGAGGGTGTGTTGGCTTAACCGCTCATCTTGTCAAGTCTTAAAAAAAACTACCTGTTTTTGTATCCATCCTGGAGAGGGCCACTGGGAAGGGTATCCTGACATGAAGAGGCTCGAGATCTTTTTTTCTCATTTTATTTTAATTTCATCATTTGAATCTCTCAAAAACAAGGTGTCAAGTCTCCACAAGTCTTCCTGCTGTCCAGCTGTGATCTCCACCTGTATGATTTACGTCTGTTAGAGGAGACCCTGGAGAGAGAGCTTCGTGCACACAAGAAGAATATGCTGGTGTTGGCCATGCCCAATGTCAATCAAGGGATCATCAGCAAGAAGAGAATTTAAAGGCAAAAATAAAGTACCTTGCCTCTATATCTGCACTCACAGCATCTGCACCAGTTCTTTTTTAAGATGCTGATATAGCCATGCTGGTTGCTACCATCAGAAAGTACAAAGTTACTTTTAGTCTTGATAGCGAGTCACTGCAGAGTCTTGCTCTCAGTGCACGCGTGCCTTTGGATGATCTTACAGCGGTGATGGCATCACAACTGGCTGCAAATGAAATTACCAAAGATCTTATTAGTAAGACACTGTCTGCGGGTGATGCTGCATTAATGACAGCAGAGGAAGGGGTCAGATTTATTCCAATATTGGGAACCCCTGCAGCAATGACCCTCTCTTTTATCTTTACTTACAGAGTTCTCAATATGTCCCTCGACATACTCACTGAGGATGCACAGAAAGTGTTTACAAAGGCCCTGGGTCTGAACACCTCAGTGTGATATCATGAGGTGAATGGAAATGTGGACATTTAAAACTGTTATTGTACAACGCAAATGAGCTTCTGAATTATTACTGGAAAACGTAATACTGCTGTATTGAATTTACTGTATACAAATCATATTTTCTAATCTAGTGGCACATTACATCAAACACTTTGAGCAAATCATAAAATGTGATGGTTTCTATCAAAATACTATATTTTTTTCTAAGTGAAATAAATGTTTGAGTGATCAAATAAAATTTTAATTAAAATGAGCTGAAGTAATTGATTTTGTCATAACATGAAACCCTGTGTTTGCTCTATATGAATTCTTCATGTCACATACCAGAAGAGACAGAACACAAGATAATCTGCTCCTCCACAACCATCGAGTGAACACATGCTATCATTATATTATGACATTTTTAATGGCAGCCTCATGTATATTTAAAAAAAAATGTTACACTATAAACATATCTGTTCTCCTGAATGTAATTCATTCCTCTGTCCACAATGGATTGGACCGTACTGACTGTGTTTGCATCATGCTGAAAAATTAACTACTACTTTGCAAAACTCTTCATAAATAAACCTGATTAAATCTCATCAACACATAAATGAAGAGACGTCACCTTTTGTTGTAGTTGGGAGGATCTGCGGTGGTTTTAATGCTCAGCAACATCCAGACATGGTTTGTGTCAGACTGTGCAGATTTTGCGTTGATCAGTTTAACAAGTAGGCTGATGTAGTCTGCTATACCTTAAATAAAAACAATACAGTTATTTTGCATCTTTTTTCTTGCACTTTTTTCTTTTTAGAAAAATGAAAGAACAAATTTAGAATAGTCCACTAAATATTGGCATCACAGTCTGGATCTGGTTAATCCACCTTTGATAATGCCTTCAGAGGCATAGACAACAGTACTGGTAGTACAGTGCTTCATTTGTTAATCATGAGGTGCTGGACGTCAGAGAGCCTGCTGGCCCAGTGGGTTATAAGTCAGCATGTGAGGCTCTCTAATAAACACCTCTCTGCAATTCTTGTAAACTACCTGCATTTTCTGATGTCAGGGATGAGAAAAGAGGACAGACACTGACTGGTCATGTGGCTAACAGACTTTTTCATTGGTCACTTCCCTGATGTGTATTTCATCAAAACCACATTTTCATTACAAGCCACTTATCCATATTGTGGGTAACTAATGTCATCTGGTTGAAAACAGCTCTTGATAAACCAATAAAAAGCAAAGAGTGTTTATCTAAATGAATGCCAGTGCGTAACTCAGAGGGTGCAGCTCTCTGATACAAACACACCCCTCCTCTCTGCACTTCCTGTAAATCAGCTGCTTTCACTGATAATGGGGCCGAGGAAACAGGACAGACGCTGATTGGTCATCGTGGCTCACAGCAGACGTTTTCATTGGTCGCTTCACTGACTGCAAGGAGCTGAACTTTGTACAACTCTGACACTGTGCAGCTGTGCAGAGACAGAAGTTAAACTTTCCTGTTGTATCCAAGTGCCTCATACGGTAAGACATATATTTACAGCTACACATTGCACTGTATTGTGTGTTACAATGTATGTTTATGGTTGATAAAGGTTTATTAGTTTAATATTAACTCCACGGGGGTTGCCAGTTCGGTGTGGGAGCCCTGCTGTGTGGAGTTTGCATGTTCTCCCCGTGTCAGCGTGGGTTCTCTCCGGGCACTCCGGCTTCCTCCCACAGTTCCAAACTGTCCCCAAACCATGCAGTTTGGGGACGAGGTTAATTGATAACTCTAAATTGTCCGTAGGTGTGAAAGTGAGCGTGAATTGTTGTCTGTCTCTATGTGTCAGCCCTGCGATAGTCTGGCGACCTGTCCAGGGTGTATCCTGCCTCGCACCCAATGTCAGCTGGGATAGGCTCCAGCGCCCCCCCACCCCCACCCCACAACCCTCAAGAGGATGAAACCTGCCAAGTGAAATACTTAGAGCGACTGACAGCGCAACAACGCAAAGCTCCAGGAAATACACACCACCAAGGGTGCGCACTTCTCGGCCGCGGAGGTCGGCTGTCGCCCCGCACAGGCTGGATTGCAGGCTACAAAAGGACTGATAATGCTTGTGGCTTGTTATGTGGGGGGAATAATAACGGTCACATCTAACTGAAGCCCCCAAGTAGAAAAAACCCCAAACATTTTCAAGCTATCTAGCCTTGGCTACAATTACCCTGACCCTTACTGTTGGCAGGGAGTAATTAGTCAAGTAATATTACTTTTAAAAAGGGTAATGAGTAATGTACATTTTCAGAGAAACAACCCAGCACAGTTTATGACTTCACTTATCACTGCAGCTTTGTTCTGTGTGCAACATACGCGGCACTGTCCTATGTAAGATAATAAGGTTACAGTAGCCATCTCAGGGGACAAAGACACAGTGCATGTGTTTTTGAGTTCATATTTCCCTAATTTGATGTTTTTGCTACCCATTAAAGATCACTGACTGCAGACCAAAATTTACCCTGTAGTGTACACTACACAGTTTTTAAACAATTGGCAACAGATGTGCTTAAATGTAATCTCCTATCTTTGCATTATATATGATTTACTGCATCATTAGATGAGGGTAAGCTTTTATATTCTGCAAATAGAAATACCACAGTGATTTTCTGCTTTCTTTATTTTTCAGGGAGCACAATGGACAATCCATTTGATTATGAACCAATACAAGACTTTAAAGAGGAGCTGCTAACCAATGGACCTGCTGCAGCAGCTGCAAAGATCCAGGATTATTTGGATCAGCAGGATAATATTCCACTAAATATTGGCATCACAGGAGAGTCTGGCTCTGGTAAATCCACCTTTGTTAATGCCTTCAGAGGCATAGACAACAGGGATGAGAGAGCCGCCCCTACTGGTTGTGTAGAAACCACCTCAGAGGCTACACCATACCCCCATCCCAACTATCCCAATGTCACACTGTGGGATCTTCCTGGTATTGGCACTCCCAACTTTTCAGCTAGCAACTACCTGAAAGATGTTAAATTTGACAAGTTTGACTTCTTCATCATCATCTCAGCTGATCGCTTCAGAGAAAATGATGTGAAGCTCGCTAAGGAGATTCAGAGGATGCAGAAAAAGTTCTACTTTGTTCGTTCAAAGATTGACCATAACTTACGTGATGAGGAAGACAGTCAGAGGGACTTCAACGCAGAAAGGACTCTTAAACAAATCAGGGACAACTGCATTCAAGGTAAGTCTGAGGTTAGAGGAGAACAAATGCCTAAAATTTAAAGGTATATGCAACAATGGTCACAGGTAGACACTGCTTCATTTTAAAGGCGCGAGCCTAAAATAAAATATCACATGAGCAACCAATACTGAGAGGATGAGCTAACAATGTTATCAGGTCATAAGAGATTCATATGAACACTGGCAGAGCCCCCAGTGAGAGTCTGTTAGCTTGACTACTCATCTTCTAAGATCTAAAACAACCTTTGTGTCTGACCTGGAGAGAGCTGCTGGTGTATCCTGACACGAGGAGGCTCAGGATGTTTTCTAATTGTATTGTCATCATCTGAAATAAACTTCTTTGTTCTGTTTGTGACACAGGTCTTGAAAAACAAGGCTTCGAGTCTCCTCAAGTCTTCCTGGTGTCCAGCCGTCATCTCCACCTCTATGATTTCCATCTGTTAGAGGAGACCCTGGAGAGAGAACTTCCTGCACACAAGAAGAACACACTGCTGTTGGCCATGCCCAATGTCAATCGAGGGATCATCAGCAAGAAGAAAGACGCTTTACAGGCAAAAATAAAGTACCTTGCCTCTATATCTGCACTCATAGCAGCTGCACCAGTTCCTGGTGTCTCTGTTGCCACTGATATAGCCATGTTGGTTGCTACCATCAATGAGTACAAAGTTACATTTGGTCTTGATAGCAAGTCACTGCAGAGTCTTGCTCTTAGTGCACGCAAGCCTGTGGCAGATCTTACAGCAGTGATGACATCACAACTGGGTTTACACGAAATAAACAAAGAGCTTATCATTAAGATGTTGTGCTTGTCTGTAAGTGATGCTGCATTAATGGCAGCAGAGGAAGGGTTCAGATTTGTTCCATTATTTGGAATCCCAGCAGCAGCAGCCCTCTCTTTTATCTTTACCTACAAAGCTCTTAATACTTTCCTCAACATGCTTGCTGAGGATGCCCAGAAAGTGTTTACAAAGGCCCTGGGTCTGAACACCTCAGTGTGATATCATGAGGTGAATGGAAATGTGGCACATTTAAAACTGTTATTGTACAACGCAAATGAGCTTCTGAATTATTACTGGAAAATGTAATACTGCTGTATTGAATTTACTGTATACAAATCATATTTTCTAATCTAGTGGCACATCAGACACTTTGAGCAAATCATAAAATGTGATGGTTTCTATCAAAATACTATATTTTTTTCTAAGTGAAATAAATGAGTGAGCAAATAAAATTTTCATTAAAATGAGCTGAAGTAATTGATTTTGTCATAACATGAAACCCTGTGTTTGCTCTATATGAATTCTTCATGTCACATACCGGAAGAGACAGAACTCAAGATATTCTGCTCCTCCACAACCATCGAGTGAACACATGCTATCATTATATTGTTATGACATTTTTAATGGCAGCCTCAGTGAAAATGTATATTTAAAAAAAAAGTTACACTATGAACATATCTGTTCTCCTGAATGTAATTCATTCCTCTGTCCACAATGGATTGGACCGTACTGACTGTGTTTGCATCTTGCTGAAAAATTAACTACTACTTTGCAAAACTCTTCATAAATAAACCTGATTAAATCTCATCACCACGTAAATGAAGAGACATCACCTTTTGTTGTAGTTGGGAGGATCTCCGGTGGTTAATGCTCAGCAACATCCAGACATGGTTTGTGTCAGATTGTGCAGATTTTGCGTTAATCAGTTTAACAAGTAGGCTGATGTAGTCTGCTATACCTTAAATAAAAACAGTTATTTTACATCTTTTTTTCTTGCACTTTTCTTTTTTGAAAGAACAAATTGATGAGTGATGTGAGCTGCAAAGTTCCAGAGTATTTGGATCAGCAGAATAATAGTCCACTAAATATTGGCATCACAGTCTGGATCTGGTTAATCCACCTTTGATAATGTCTTCAGAGGCATAGACAACAGTACTGGTAGTACAGTGCTTCATTAGTTAATCATGAGGTGCTGGACGTAAGAGAGCCTGCTGACCCAGTGGGTTATAAGTCAGCATGTGAGGCTCTCTTGATTATATCAGGGAAACATACCTGTTGCAATATGTTAGGTATTCAGAACATATTTAGAGATTTCATCAAAACCACATTTTCATTACAAGCCACATATTCATGTTCTGGGTAACTAATGTCATCTGGTTGAAATCAGCTCTTGATAAACCGATGAAGAGCAAAGAGTGTTTATCTGAATGAATGCCAGCGCATAACTCAGAGGGTGCAGCTCTCTGATACAAACACACCCCTCCTCTCCACATTTCTTATAAATCAGCTGCTTTCACTGATAATGGGGCCGAGGAAACAGGACAGTCGCTGATTGGTCATCGTGGTTCACAGCAGACGTTTTCATTGGTCGCTTCACTGACTGTAAGGAGCTGGAGTCCGTTTCACAAAGCAGGTTCAACAAACTGAGTCTAATCCTGAACTCTGAGTTGATCTACTCTCTGCGTTTTTCACCCCACTAGAATTAGAAATCTTAATGCGCTCATACGGCGAGTTTGCACACGTTTTCAAAAAGAAGTGCATAAATTTAAATGTAGGCTTTGCAATCACAACAATATTACAGGGGAAGACTGCTTGAATGGTAGCCCATTAATTTATTTCATTTAGGTGCAATCCCGCGGGGGAGAAGCGCACTTGGCAGCAGTTTAGGATGAAATATAAAAACATAGTTCAAACAGGTAAGACCTCAGCATAGTCTCATGGGGGTACCTCATTTTGATCACGTTTTACATTGTCAAGTAAATATTAAGTGGCTGTTTGACTGTGCAGTTGTTTTATCCCCAACATAATGTTGTTTCAAACACATAAATGTCTTCTCATCTATATCATGTTCTGTTAATAAGCCTATTTAAACTAACACAGACAGACTAACACTCAGCCAACAGAAAGAAGGCAGATGCCTGTAAAACGAGCCCACTTTTCTGACCGCCCTGCCTACAGTTGCCTTACTCAAGCGCTCAACATCTCCGACATTGTACAAAAAACTTCCATTTGCAAAGAAACGCAGCGCAACACACACTATCTGCTGGGATGAGAGCATGACTACGATTGGTAACGTTGCAAATGTAAGGAGGGATTAGGTTGTGTATGGAGACGATGGACTGTGACGTGAAACGGTACAGCTCAAAAAAGATAACTGTGTGGAAATGCTAGAACATCTATGCGCGGTCTGATAACCATCTCCCGACGAATATTTAATTCTCTGTACAGTAATGCTGCACCTTCATCCACGGGATCGTTATCAAAAGGACATGCCGTGTTAGTGAACAAAGTCGCCACCTACTGTGCCTAATGGACTTCTAATACCTATACTGACTCTGATTTTTTTAAATGACAGACGGCAGGACTAGGCTACGCCAAAACTCGCCTGCTGACTGAATGAATGAGGAAATCAAATGGAGTGTGTGGCTCTGAAAGAGGGCGGAGACAGAGAAACTCGGTTCATTGAGAAAAACCTGCTCCCGACCAGGGGCCTCATTTATAAAACTGTGCGTAGGATTCACCTTAAAAGATGGCGTACGGATGAAACACAGAAAGTGCTTACGCACAAAAATATTCAGATTTATAAAAACGTGCGGCGCACACCTGTACGCAATCCTCTCATTATAAATACCCACCTGCGGTGAATTGTGCGTGAGTGTGCTCCTCCCTGTCTCATCCCACTCATCCACCTATTGTCTGCCCACAATCATCCATAAATGGTCAATGCTAAATAGCTCATGAATATGCGGACGGTTTTAAGGACCCCTTGCTGGGCCTTTCAGCGAGGAAGAGATGGAGACAACACGCTCAAAGAAGGCTAAGTTCACCGAATGCGAAATTGAAGTGCTCTTGACCGAGATTGAGCACCGTAAAAAAGTTTTATTTGGAGGCCTCAGCAGTGGCATTTCAAATTAAAAAAAAACAAATAGAGTGGCAACTTGTGGCAGACGCCGTGAACCGTGTGGGATCGACGCACAGGACAAGTGCCGAGGTGAGTCATTGTGATTTTTGTGTTTTCTATTTTTTCTATTTCTGTGACATCCGCACAGAAAAAAAGTTGCTATTTTGTAGCAATTTAAGATTTTAAATGAAAAGTGCAATTTTATTTTTATTATCAGGTGAAAAAGAAGTGGTCCGACATAAAAGTAGAGGCCAAAAAACGACTTGCAGCTCACCGGCAGAGCGTCCAGGCAACTGGTGGTGGTCAGGGAGAACCGCCACCCTCTCCCTTTGACACGAGGGTTGGAGCGATCCTCGGGGAAACCCTTCTGTCTGGCATTGTGCCAGAAGCTGAGGGAGACACCGATGCTGTTGCGGACGTCACAGATATAGGTAAGGCGAACGTTTGATACCAACACTGACCTTAAAGTTTTGAGTGTCAATAATAACTACACACATTGCATTAAATAATTTCTTCCATTTTATTCAGGTAAAAGTGTCGCTGTGGGTGTCGGGGATGATGGCAGCGCCACAGAGCCTGCCCAGGCGCCAGCAGTGTCTCCACTGTGCAGGTGGACCCAGTCTCCCCACAGGCAGGACCCAGTGGCATCTCAGGAGGAGGTCGTGCAAGTGGCCGCGTCCTCACCGATGCTGTGCTGCAGTCACAGAGGGACATTATTGGTGCAATTCAGGATTTAACGCAGGAATTACACAGAGTACGCGATGTATTGTCTGAAATGTGCAGCACATTAAAAGAATTGGTTAAGAAGTATACCTGTTGTCTGTTTCATAACTGGTGCATCACTTGTTCACGCAATGCAATTGCTGGAGGGAGTTGCTCTGCTCCAGGCTGGTGTGTCCTCTTGTACGAGTTCAGCTGGTGCAGGGACGCCGTTGCGCTGTGCCACATTGTGACATTTGTACAAGCTGATCCTAATTGCAACTACTGTTTTATTTATTTACTTACTTATTTATTTAACTTTAAGGGGAGTGACTGTATTTTATCCTGTATCCAAAGTACAATATTAATCATTTATGTCGCTGATTTCCCGTGCCTGGAAAACTTTGCGGGAGGTCTACGGCAGGTCGACAGTGTGCGTAGGAATGCGCACCCTTTTCCGCATAGTATTTCTTTATAAATCCCAACGTTGGCGGTGAAAAATGCATACGCACATTTCAGCCCCGTTCCCGCAATCTTTTTGTGCGCAGCAAGCTTTATAAATGAGGCCCCAGGTTAGGTTCATAGTGTGTGTTACTGCGGTAACTGACCGAGAGCTTAAGTTACATCTCTCTCTGAAACAGGCTAGAGTTACCCCTCTTTCTCTGGTTTGAGTTACCTCCCTTTTTGAAACGGAAAACTCAGAGTTTCCCTCATTTCAGGGTTAACAGACTGAGTTTCCACTTAACCTGCTTTGTGAAACGGACCCCTGAACTTTGTACAACTCTGACACTGTGCAGCTGTGCAGAGAAAGAAGTTAAACTTACTTGTTGTATCCAAGTGCCTCATACGGTAAGACATATTTACAGCTACACATTGCACTGTGTTGTGTTACAATGTATATTTATGATTGATAAAGGTTTATTGTTTAATATTAACTCCACATTAATGATCAGTGTTGGGCAGTAATGACATAATTATTTCCAGTAACGAGTTGTGTGATTACAAATAAAGTTCCAGTTATAACATTAGTTACCCTCAAACCAAATACCTCATTACAATTTTACTTTTGTAATCACATCACCACTGACATGAAATACAACAATCACAGCAGTGGATTCATTTTGTAATGGTCGCGCTGCGCGTGCGCGTCACAAAGCATCAAGCTTGGAAGAAAGAAACATCTGGATACTCCCATGACTGTGTCGGGAGGAAAGAACCTCCGTGTTTGAGACGGGAGCGGGAGGCACCAAACCCGGTCCCACCCGTCGGGCTCGGATTGCCACACTCTAGTGTGTGTATGTGTCCCCTATTGGGGCCTATGTGAATTTCTGTCTGTGAGAGAGATTATTTGTAATATAACTGAATTTTCTATCCATACATATAAATTCTAAATATATTAAAATGATAAGGCATCTTTGAGTAAACTGCGAGTATCATTTAAATAGGCTATGTCGTGGCTGGGCCGGGTGTCCTTTTTTGGAAATCAAAATATGGTCACCCTATATAAGATAAAAAGGTTAAAGTAGCCATCTGTGGCAGTTTGCCCTGCCACTGGTAACACACCATACCATCACTCATTCTACATGCCACATGTTAGCCAGGTAGCATGCTACGGATAGTTTGGTGGGTGCACACACTGAGCTACATTTAACATCACAGTGAGTTTCCTGTGCTATTTTTTTCCCCAGAAAGTTTTACAGAAACACACACAGCTATGGTTTTGAGTTAACTCTTCATTATTTATTTAAAGATTGTAGATCATAAGTTTGCTTGTAGAAATTGTTTCTCTTTTCTTACCACAGTGCTTCCTGGTGCTGGGCAGTGTCAAAGGGCCTGAGCATTGTTTCAGGCTGTCTTTTATAGTGCCTGAGTAAAAGTAGGGAGCATGCTCAGTCCATCTTACTGCTCCATACCAACTGGTGGGAGTGTGAAATGGGGTTGTAAATTCATTCCTAGCTTGAGGATTATGTGAATGCTTTGATGACTCACTTAATGTGTGGTAGATTAGTATAAATAGACTTTGTAATGGTTTCCGATATGGAAAATAATCTGTGTGGTTGAACTGTTTACTTAATTGATCCCAATTAAAGATGGTATGGTCCAGTGGGAGGGGCCTAGCCTTTAAATGGAGGGGTTTTACACTGCCTAGGCAGTCAGAGAGGGGCTGTGGTGCTGTTCAAAGGTAAGGGTGTTTCTGGACAAAGTATTGTAAATATTTTCTGCTGTATTTTTGCTTCATTATTTACTCACATTTCCCTGAACTGTCTCTAAAAGACAATAAAACACTTCATTTTTTTGTGTATCATATGGGCTTTGTCTTGCTACTTTTTTTTTTTACATTTTGAGGTTAAACTACATCTTTTTCAGTCAGCCTCACTCTAGGTCGGAGTGTGACACCATCTCAGGGGACAAAGACACAGTGCATGTGTTTCTGAATTCATATTTCCCTAATTTGATGTTTTTGCTACCCATTAAAGATCACTGACCGCAGATCAAAATTTACCCTGTGCTGTACACTACAGTTTTTAAATGATTGGCAACAGATGTGCTTAAATGTAATCTCCTATTTTTGCATTATATATGATTTACTGCATCATTAGATGAGGGTAAGCTTTTATATTCTGCAAATAGAAATACCACAGTGATTTTCTGCTTTCTTTATTTTTCAGGGAGCACAATGGACAATCCATTTGATTATGAACCAGTACAAGACTTTAAAGAGGAGCTGTTACCAATGAACCTGCTGCAGCAGCTGCAAAGATCCAGGATTATTTGATGATAATATTCCACTAAATATTGGCATCACAGGAGTGTCTGGCTCTGGTAAATCCACCTTTGTTAATGCCTTCAGAGGCATAGACAACAGGAATGTGAGCCGCCCCTACTGGTTGTGTAGAAACCACCTTTGAGGCTACACCATACCCCCATCCCAACTATCCCAATGTCACACTGTGGGATCTTCCTGGTATTGGCACTCCCAACTTTTCAGCTAGCAACTACCTGAAAGATGTTGAATTTGAAAAGTTTGACTTCTTCATCATCATCTCAGCTGATCGCTTCAGAGAAAATGATGTGAAGCTCGCTAAGGAGATTCGGAGGATGCAGAAAAAGTTCTACTTTGTTCGTTCAAAGATTGACCATAACCTACGTGATGAGGAAGACAGTCAGAGGGACTTCAACGCAGAAAGGACTCTTAAACAAATCAGGGACAACTGCATTCAAGGTAAGTCTGAGGTTAGAGGAGAACAAATGCCTAAAATTTAAAGGTATAGGCAACAATGGTCACAGGTAGACACTGCTTCATTTTAAAGGCGCAAGCCAAAAAATAAAATATCCCATGAGGAGCCAATATTGAGAGGAAGAGCTAACAATGTTATCAGGTCATAAATGTTCATATGAACACTGGCAGAGTCCCCCAGTGAGAGTCTGTTAGCTTGACTACTCATCTTCTAAGATCTAAAACAACCTTCGTGTCTGACCTGGAGAGAGCTGCTGTGTATCCTGACACGGAGGCTCAGGATGTTTTTTCATTCTATTGTCATCTGAAATAAACTTCTTTGTTCTGTTTGTGACACAGGTCTTGCAGAACAAGGCTTCGGGTCTCCTCAAGTCTTCCTGGTGTCCAGCCGTCATCTCCACCTCTATGATTTCCATCTGTTAGAGGAGACCCTGGAGAGAGAACTTCCTGCACACAAGAGGAACACTCTGCTGTTGGCAATGCCTATTATCAGTCATGGTATCATCAGCAAGAAGAAAGAGGCTTTACAGGCAAAAATAAAGTACCTTGCCTCTATATCTGCACTCATAGCAGCTGCACCAGTTCCTGGGCTCTCTGTTGCCACTGATATAGCCATGTTGGTTGCTACCATCAATGAGTACAAAGTTACATTTGGTCTTGATAGCAAGTCACTGCAGAGTCTTGCTCTTAGTGCACGCGTGCCTGTGGCAGATCTTACAGCAGTGATGGCATCACTACTGGGTTTACGCGAAATAAACAAAGAGCTTATCATTAAGATGTTGTGCTTGTCTGTAAGTGATGTTGCATTAATGGCAGCAGAGGAAGGGTTCAGATTTGTTCCATTATTTGGAATCCCAGCAGCAGCAGCCCTCTCTTTTATCTTTACCTACAAAGCTCTTCATACTTTCCTCGACATGATCGCTGAGGATGCACAGAAGGTGTTTACAAAGGCCCTGGGTCTGAACACCTCAGTGTGATATCATGAGGTGAATGGAAATGTGGCACATTTAAAACAAAATTTTAGTTTTCTAATCTAGTGGCACATTACATCAAACACTTAGAGCAAATCATAAAATGTGATGGTTTCTATCAAAATGCTATATTTTTTTCTAAGTGAAATAAATGAGTGATCAAATAAAATGTTCATTAAAATGAGTTGAAGTAATTGATTTTGTCATAACATGAAACCCTGTTTGCTCTATATGAATTCTTCATGTCACATACCAGAAGAAACAGAACACAAGATATTCCGCTCCTCCACAACCATCGAGTGAACACATGCTATCATTACACTATTACATTTTTTTTAATGGCAGCCTCAGTGAAAATGTAAAAAAAAAAAAAAAAAAGATTAAACATCTGTTGTGTAAATATCTGAATGTAATTCATTCCACTGTCTACAATGGATTGGACTGTACTTACTGTGTTTAAAATTAACAATAGTATTTTACAAAACTCTTCATCAATAAACCTGATTTAAATCTCATCAACATGTAAATGAAGTGACAGCAACTTTTGTTGTAGTTTGAAGAACCTCTGGTGGTTTTAATGCTCAGCAACATCCAGACATGGTTTGTGTCAGATTGTGCATATCTTGTGTTTATCAGTTTAACAAACAGTCAGCATATGTAAGACTCACTGTCTGTAATGGAACGAAATATTGGTATTGCTAAACCTCTATAGCATAAAAGTTCACTAAAACATGTCTATCCCAGTTGTAGTATAGAAAGAAATAATTTAATTTGGCTCTATATCCAGATTCTGGAAGGACCAGCCTGCACAGGAACACCACCTGACCTTGTCTGAAATAGTGACGTAAACCTGTATTCAAGGTAAGTCTGCGGTTAGAGAGTAGAATCACAAATGCCTAAATTTTATGCAACAAGGTCCCCAACTACACCCTGCCTCATTGTAAAGAACGTCCTCTCAACGTGGGACAGCCCAAGTTGAGAGGACGAGCTGACAATGTTATCAGGTCATAAATTGATTCATTCTATTATTGCTGGCAGAGCCCCCTATCGAGGGTCTCCTGGCTTGACTCAGAAGTTGATAACAGGCAGCTCCAGGGTCACGTGAAGCTCTTTAGCCCCTCTCCAGCAGCTCCCTCAGGCTTTGACAAAATATTATATGGAATTGAAACTTTTTTTTTAACAAAATAGTAAAAGCTAAACATTTTAATTTTGTTCTTCCCCCATTTGTGGCACCCCCTGTGGATGACGGGGCCCTTAGCATTCTCCTGTATCGCCTATGCCACAGGTTGGCACTGAGATGAGCGGACGTGACCGCAGCCAGATGGCCCGACATGACTCTGACCTTTGGGTAGCTTAGGAGAAGCAGCAGTTCCCAGAGCTGGTTATCGGAAAAACAAGAAATAGTAAACGCCCTTTAATGTGTATTGGAAAGCTTGTGGGTGTGTCAGCTGATACTGCTTGTTTGTTAGATGTCATAAATTGTTATGATGTATCAAATAGTTTCAACCCTCAAATGTCCAATCCTGTGTTTTGAGCCTCTTTATTCCACAACAATCACTGCAGCTTTGTTTTTTGTAACATACTTTGAATTATCCTTCATGTAGGTTATTAGTAGTCTTGTGTAATGAGGTTACTTGGGTTATTTAAAGGAACAAAGACACAATGAATACGGTACTGAATTCATTTTTCCAAGTTACAATGTTTTTCTGCTGTCCACAGTAGCTTACTGACTACAGGCCAGAAGCTAGCTTACAGTATGGACTATACAAGTTCTTAATTTTGGAGAAAAAAAAAAACATATTTAAATGCAATCCTCTAATGCAATTTGTATGCATGTTATAGTTATATTATAATCAGAGTTATTGTGTTTTTGATAAGCTATAAACCTAGTAAAGGCAAATGGTGTTTGTCGGAATGAGTGCCAGTGCATGTTGTAAACACACCCCTCCTCTCCACATTTCTTATAAACCAGCTGCTTTCACAGATAATGGGGCCGAGGAAACAGGACAGACACTGATTGGTCATCGTGGCTCACAGCAGATGTTTTCATTGGTCGCTTCACTGACTGTGTAAGGAGCTGAACTTTGTACAACTCTCATATTGTACAGCTGTGCAGAGAAAGGAGTGAAACCTTTTTGCTGAGTAACAACGATCCAAGTGCCTCATACGGTAAGACATATATTTACAGCTACACATTGCACTGTATTGTGTGTTACAATGTATGTTTATGGTTGTTAAAGTAGAATCTGTTAAATATTCAGTCCATATTCATGACTTTGCTGTGCTTATCACCGCAACTTTGTCCTATGTAACACACCCTGCTTTGTCCTTACATGTAGTGTACTAGTGGTCTTATGTAATGAGGTTAAAAAAACAAAGACACAATGATTATGTTTCTGAATTCATTTTTTGCATGTGTTGATGTGTTTTGCCGCCCATTAAAGATCACTGATCACTAAAGATCCAGGCCACAATTTATCTTACATTATAGACTATGCAAGCTTGTCATTTTCAAAGAAAAAAAGATTAACTGCAATCTTCTAATGCAATCTTATAAGAGTTGTTGCATTTTATGCATGATTAGATGAGGGTGAGTCTCTAAATCAAACTTCAGCAGTGATTTTCTGTTTTCTTTATTTTTCAGGGCACGCTATGGCTAATCTATCTGATTATGAACCAATAGAAAAAATTAAAGAGGCGCTACTAACCCATGGACCTGCCTCAGCAGCTGCAAAGATCCAGGAGTATTTGGATCAGCAGGATAATATTCCACTAAATATTGGCATCACAGGAGAGTCTGGCTCTGGTAAATCCACCTTTGTTAATGCCTTCAGAGGCATAGACAACAGGGATGAGAGAGCCGCCCCTACTGGTTGTGTAGAAACCACCTCAAAGGCTACACCATACCCCCATCCCATCTATCCCAATGTCACACTGTGGGATCTTCCTGGTATTGGCACTCCCAACTTTTCAGCTAGCAACTACCTGAAAGATGTTAAATTTGACAAGTTTGACTTCTTCATCATCATCTCAGCTGATCGCTTCAGAGAAAATGATGTGAAGCTCGCTAAGGAGATTCAGAGGATGCAGAAAAAGTTCTACTTTGTTCGTTCAAAGATTGACCATAACTTACGTGATGAGGAAGACAGTCAGAGGGACTTCAACGCAGAAAGGACTCTTAAACAAATCAGGGACAACTGCATTCAAGGTAAGTCTGATGTTAGAGGAGAACAAATGCCTAAACTTTAAAGGTATATGCAACAAGGGTCCAGAGCCCCCAGTGAGAATCTGTTAGCTTGACTACTCATCTTCTAAGATCTAAAACAACCTTTGTGTCTGACCTGGAGAGAGCTGCTGGTGTATCCTGACACGAGGAGGCTCAGGATGTTTTTTTATTTTATTGTCATCATCTGAAATAAACTTCTTTGTTCTGTTTGTGACACAGGTCTTGAAAAACAAGGCTTCGAGTCTCCTCAAGTCTTCCTGGTGTCCAGCCGTCATCTCCACCTCTATGATTTCCATCTGTTAGAGGAGACCCTGGAGAGAGAACTTCCTGCACACAAGAAGAACACTCTGCTGTTGGCCCTGCCCAATGTCAGTCATGGTATCATCAGCAAGAAGAAAGAGGCTTTACAGGCAGAAATAATGTACCATGCCCTTAAGTCTGTACTCTTAGCAGTTACACCAGTTCCTGGTGTCTCTTTTGCCACTGATATAGCCATGTTGGTTGTTACCATCAATGAGTACAAAGTTACTTTTGAGATTGATAGCGAGTCACTGCAGAGTCTTGCTCGTAGTGCACGCGTGCCTGTGGACAATCTTAGAGCAGTGATGACATCACCACTGGCTGCAAATGAAGTAAACAGAGATGCTGTTATTAATACACTATGTGCTGATGACACTGCATTAAGTGTAGCAAGGGAAACATCTACATTAATTCCATTATTTGGAATCCCAGCAGCAATGGTTGTGTCTTTTATCTCCACCTACAAAGCTCTTAATACGTCCCTGGACATGCTTGCTGAGGATGCACAAAGGGTATTTGCAAAGGCCCTGGGTTTGGACACCTCAGTGTGATCATGAGGTGAATGGAAACGTGGCACATTTAGAACTGTTATTGTATAATGCAAATAAGCTTCTGAATTAATTTTGTGAGTGCAATGTAATGTTACTGCAGCAAACTTACTGCGGTTTTCTAATCACGTGGCACATATTACCCAACACAAATCATAAAATGTGATTGTTACTCTCAAAATACAATATTTTGTTCTCAATGAAATGAAAATGTTTGATTGGTCAAATAAAATGTTCATTAAAATGAGCTGAAGTAGTTGATTTTGTCATAGCATGAAACCCAGTTTTCCTCTATGAATTCTTCATGTCACATACCAGAAAAGACAGAGCACAGAATAATACTCCTTCACAACCATCTATGCTGCCATTATACTAATAGGACTTTTTTAAAGCAGAAGGAAACCAGGAAAAGCTTGCACACTGATCAGATACATGGAATGTCCACTCCAGAGGTTGATGGATGTCAAAGTTCCATGTTTAATGGTCCATCAAAAATATACAAAAATTTAGGCAGACTGAGGATGACTGTGTCGCCAAAACTTTTCTGTTCAGTTTTGTTATTTTTGTTTTTTCACCATATGGTCGCACCTGTTATCTTTTTTCCCAATTGAAGTGTAGAAAGAAAGTTTAACTGGGACAACAAAGCTTCCAGAAACAAATTAGGGACAACTGCATTCAAAGTAAGTATAAGGTTAGAGGGGTAGCCTGAGTAAAGAGGAAGAGCTAACAGTGTTAACAGGTCATAAATAAATCACATGGATACTGGCAGAGCCCTCTAATGAAAATCAGTTGGCTTGAATAATAATAATAATAACTTTATTTATATAGTACCTTTAAAAACAAAAGTTTACAAAGTGCTTTGACAAACAAAGCAAACGCAGATTATCTATAGCAACAGAGAGTCAAAACAGTGAGTAGGACAAAATTAAGCCAAAATTGAGGTGAAGTTAAACAAAACACAGACAGGATGATAAAAACAGAATCTTAAAAGAGACAAAACTATTATTTCTAAATACAAGACAAGACAACATTGCATAATGACAATAGAATAACAAGGAATAAGCAATTAAAAGGAAAAGAATAAAATAAATAAAAAGAATAAACAATAAAAAAAAAATAAAAAGACGACATCACATAAAAGCAAGTCTATAAAAAAGCTCTCTGGAGAGGGAAGTGTTTCCTGACACAAGGAGGCTCAACAGGCTTTTTCTAATGAATTAATTAATCTAATTTTCTAATTACAGCTTGTGTGTGTGTGTGTGTGTGTGTGTGTGTGTGTGTGTGTGTGCCATTCTGGCGAATCGTGGTCATATCGATACGTATAACAGAGTGTATTTCTCAATATCCGTCTATCCGCCTGTGGACAGATTTGTCAATGTATAGCGCTGGATTCTAGTTTAATTAAATGTGTCTTAGCAATCAAGGAAAACTGTAATAGTGATAAAAACTGCATTACTTTTTATGTGTCAGTACCTGCATACAATAGACAATATAACATCCATCATTTTTTATAATTCAGTTTCCTTTATTGCAGACAATTCTACAGCTTTTGGTCAAGTATCAAATGCTTGCATTTTCGTGTGTTGCAGTAAAAGCTTTGTTTGCAATCTGAGATTGCTGGCAGTGATCAACAAAAAAAACCACCAGACATTGCATTTGCTTCCAAATGTGTAAAAATGATATACACAAATACAATGAAAAGAGTAAAAGATACAAAAAAACTAACAGTTTCAGGCAGTCTGTTCTAATCTTGGCAGTTTCCACTATGTTTTTCCTGTATGCACATTAAAAAGAAAAGAAGACTTTTCCTGGAAACGTCCATTTAATCAGAAAACTTCAATCCCTTCCATCAATCAGCTGCTCCATTAGATTCCACTCTCCAATTGCGAGTGGAATCAACTGTGGTTGGTCTATTTTACACAACTTAAATAAGCTATTTATCAGTGTTTCAATTCAGAAATGAGTATCAGTCGTTTCAATGTAGCTTTTGAGCTGCTGTTGTTGCACAAGTGGGACTTTATACTATATTTAAGGTCTAAACATTAGGTTTTCATTTCTGGCATGCTGTGTGCAAACATTTGTAAATTACACAAGACAGATCTGCATGTTTGGTATTGGGCAGGCTTGTATGTAAAAAGAAAGTTGAAGCAATTTAGAAACGTGTGAGTTGACTACATATTCTGTGAAAACAACATGATTTGTGTTAAAGGTACGGTCCACAACAGACGGATGTTGTGCTAGTTGTGTCTGGAGTGTTTCAAAATGTGACTACAGATTGGACAATAGGATGATAGCGATTGTAAAAAAAACTGTAAGACCTTTTGAAAAAAAAACAATGAAAAAATTCAGCGGTGTTTTTCATATTCTTTCCTTTATTTGTGTAGATAGCATTACATGGTATCGAGGCCCATAAGAATACAGAAACTATACCAATAACTACGGTCATGACACACAGTGTAAGTTAGATTACCAAGCTATGTTTGGAAAAATTACTAAGAAATAGCAATGCATCACAAAAGTAATTCAAAACATTTGCATTATACAGTTTTGTATAAAAATATTCCTTCCTGTATTAAAATGATTAAGAGGCATGTTATAATGTGCTATAAGCAATATGACATTTTCCATTGATACCTGCTCTTTTAAGAGTAAATAAATTCTGTGTAAAGACCACTGGACAGATTGATCAGCTGCAAAACATGTACTGCCTGATTGCTAAAATGTGCAGCTAGAACACAACAATATGATTTGAGCATTTAAAAAATTAAAATGCATTCTACTCACAAAAATAATTCAACAGCGTTTTCTCTGCAGTTTTTAGTGTGCCATTAAATGCCACTACCATTCACTTTACAAAATCACGCTGAGGTGTCCAAACCCATGACCCTTTTAAACACCCTCTCTGCATCCTCAGCAAGTGTGTCGAGGAAATAATTGAGAACTCTGTAAGTGAAGGTAAAAGAAAGGATCATTGCTGCAGGGATTCCAAGTATTGGAATAAATCTGGACCCTTCCTCTGCTGCCATTAATGCAGTTGTGCCTGCACACTGACAAAGCACCTTCAACACAAGATCAGGGGTTATTTTAACTGCAGCCAGTGGTGACACTATGATGGCAAGCAGTTCATCCAATGGCACATCTGTACTGACAGCAAGTCTCCGCAGTGACGGTTTATCAAGCCCAAACCCATTTACATATTGTATAACAACAGAAACCAACACACGCACACCAACTGCAACAGAAAGCCCAGGAACTGGTACAGCTGCTACACATGCACTGAGTAAAGCATAGTATTGAATTTTGGCATGAAAAGCCTTTTTCTTCTTGTCGATGACCTCCAGGCTGATGTTGGGCATGGCCAGCAGCAGAGCACGCCTCTTGTGTGCAGGAAGTTCTCTCTCAAAGGTGTCCCCTAAGAGAGTGAAGTCATACAGGTGGAGATCAAAGCTGGACACCAGGAAGACTTGAGGAAACTCAACACCTTGTCTTTGAAGACCTGTGTGACAACAGGAATACATGATATGATGATAAGATATATAAAACAATTAGAACTTTAAAAATGTAAAACATAATATGCATATCTATTGAATTATTATTTTCTATATATTCTTCCTGGCACCCCGTGCTTTGATTTAGTGGATATTATAAAAACAATGGATCACATGACGTTGAAAGTGTTAACCTTTTCCACTCATTCTGTCAAAGACCCATACAGGAAGTCACCAGTATGACAGCTTTGTTTGTCAAGAGAGGCAGCAGAGTGGTATTAATGACAGTCTGTGATTTGGTTTAAAGTTTGAATGTTTGCTGACATTGTGTTTGATATTGCAAATACATTAGCAAAACTGTGTTTTGTAATTTTACTTTTGTGGAAAGGTGCCTGTGATATATTTTGAGTGGAAATAAAGTAAGAGAAGACTTGAGGGACTATTCTCCCTGTCTATCATTTTTTAGTGAAGCTAGACTTGAGAAAAACATGATACGATTTTAGAGAGTAATACACGACTGTGAGGAAAAATATCCTACGTTGTTTACATTTGCAAAATATATTTTTCCCCCATCAAATAGATCAGCTCAACAAAACTCTAAACTAAGTCAGACAGCTAAACATAACAGCAACTAACATTCTTAGTAATGCGTGTATATCTGATTCACTGGACTTCATGATTCACAGATGATGTTGAAGCTTGACTTTACAAAATTTGAATATAACAACATCAGCATTTAATCCAAAAACATCAGTCTGATCTATGAGCCTAAATGATGAGTGCAAAGGATAACAGTGTGTCATCAGTCATGATTTCCTGTGCAGGTCAGTGTGTTCCAGTAAACATCTGCTGCTGACTGGGATCTCTGTCAAAAGAAATGTGAACTGTCCAACAATGGCTCAACCTGTTCACCACCTCAGTGACCAAGTGCTCCCTTATGTCTCCTTCTACCAGGTAACTGCTCTTTATACTGAAAGTAACCCCTAACCCTGACCCCTCAGTGTGGAAGGTAAAGGCCTTTGCCTCCTATTCCAGTTGGACAACATGATGGTTACTGTGGATGTTAGGCTACACCCCTGATGCATGACCTGGAGACCTATGGCAAACAGTGTAAGCCTTTGGATGGAACAAGTGGATGGACATGATGCGGATTTCCTAACTTTGAGAAATCAAAACCCCAAATAAAAGTGAATTGGAGTCAGACAAACATAATGACTATAAGCACTGATGTAAAGACGCATATTCTTTGCCTTCTCTGTGACTTCTTTTTAATCATGGACACGTACCTTGAATGCAGTTTTCCTTGATTTGTTTAAGACAACCTTCTGTTTTGAACCTTGACTTCTGACGTCTTTCCTCATTTCTTAAGTCACTGTCAATCTTTGAGCGAACAAAGTAGAACTTTCTCCCCATCCTCTGAATCTCCTGAGCGAGCTTCACATCACTTTCTCTGAAGCGAGTGGCTGAGATGATGATGAAGAAGTCAAACCTTTCAAATCCAACAAGGCTTCAGGTACTTGTCAGCTGGAAAGTTGGGAGTGCCAATACCAGGAGGATCCCACAGTGTGACATTGGGATAGTTGGGATGGGGGTATGGTGTAGCCTCTGAGGTGGTTTCTACAGGACCAGTAGGAGCGGCTCCCTCATCCTCTTCATCTAGTCATCTAGTATGCCTCTGAAGGCATTAACGAAGGTGGATTTACCAGAGCCAGACTCTCCTGTGATGCCAATATTTAGTGGAATATTGCTCAGCTGATCCAAGTACTCCTGTGTCTTTGCAGCAGCTAAGGCTTAATTATTGCTCTCTAGTGCTTTTTTAATGTCTTCATGGATCCTGGAGGATCCTGTATCCTTCATGGTAATCCTGCAGTTAAATGGAGTGAAAGAGGAGGTAAAAGTCATTATTGTCTTTGATAAATAGAAGAAAATGTAGTCCTGCAATGATCAGACATCATGTACATAGAATCCTGGATACCAATGAAAATCTGACATGTAGAATAAATCTTTAGAAATCCTGTCTTCTTTAAAAATATGTTATGATGCTGTAGAGCCTTGAACACAGCAAATCAGTTTGGCGGACTCAGATATGCACATAATAACACAGAGGAAGGTGAAATCTTTTCAGTTTTAGTGGATCTTCTGTGTCATACCATGCCAGTTTTATACAGCTTCCTTATATTTTTCTTCAGGATAAAAATTTGGCTTTTACTGAATATTAGAGGCCACTCACCTGGAGTCTTAATGTTGAAACAGATGAGACAAGAGCACACCAGCCTCTGAGTTAGGAGTTTATCAAGCAGTGATTATGAGGACAGTGGCCAATGAAAATGTCCTGTGAGTTAGAGAAAACTGACTGGTCAGTTGGAAAGCAGCTGACTTCCAAGAAACCACAGAATTACATGAACCATCAAACATAGAGAGCTGCAGGCAGCACCCCCTGCTGGCTACTATCTGCAGGTGAGTGACACCTCAGCATGGTTCTCTGCCTTTACACATGTATGGTATTCTTTAATAGTTTTTTGGTAATTAGCGTAAATTAAGTGTGAGCACTGAACACACACACACACACACACACACACACACACACACACACACACACACACACACACACACACACACACACATGTTTCACATTAAATGTGTTCCCATAAGAGAGGGTGTGCTTTCATCTTTTATTTTGCAAATCTTGCATTGAATTACTTACATTAGTGCTTACAGCCATATAAATAAAGTTATTATTATTAGTTCTGCTATTACAATCTGTTTGCAAGATTGTCCAATGTTTTTATTTATTCCTTTTTTGCTGATGTTAGTTATTTTCTTTAAAATCTAGTAGGCACTAGAAAACTAATGAGGACTGAATGGGCAACTGATAATTAGTTAAAGGTCAGTTCATGAGTAATTCCCAATCATTATTAAGCTAAAAAAACTAAACTTATTATACTTGGCCCTTAAAGAGTAACTAAACCCTAAAACCATTTTTTTTCAGCTGATAATCATTGTTTCTGGTAGTGAAGTAGTGTTACTGACTGATCCTGCTCAAAATCTTGACAGTTTAGTGCAAACTGTTGGAAATCTACTTTTTATTTTAAAATGTGGTGTGGAGTGCCCTCTACAGCTTGAAACGTGGTTACTACATTTGAATTTACATTACACTACACTGGAGGCGAATGATTCTTTTTCAGGGCGAATGACGTCACTAACCGTCCACGCTAAAGCCTGCCCTCCTCCCTTTACTCCTCCCCTTACTATAAAACCATTCTGTCTGCAGTTATCAAATTGATTGCGAGTAGGTTGGATCAGAGCAGAGAGAGTAGTAGAGCAGAGAGAACAGCTAGTAATTTGTTGAATTGTATTGTTAGCATAGTGTATTTTAGTGTAGGTTTACAGTTAGTAGTGTGTTTATAGTATTTAGGTTAGCTGGTCAAGGAGAAGTGCCGAGGCTCGGGAGTATATGTGCTGGGTGGCAAGAGAGGGATGTGGAGGGCCACTGCGCGGTGAGAGAGAGCCGAGCCTTTGGGGTATATGTGCGGGGCGTGAGGGAGAGAGGGGTGGATGGATGCGGTGGGCTGCTGGACAGTGAGCCCAGGCTCCCAGCGAGGGAGAAATAGAACCAAATAGGATAAAATAAGTCAAAGTGTGGAGAAGGGGACCGGCTGAGCTCCGGCCGCCTTCCCTCCTGCCTGTGTGACACATGGGGGGGGGATTTCCAAGCCACCATCGGCACAATGAAAATAAGTCTAAGTGTGGAGGAGAGGGACCGGGTAAAGAGGCCTGACCTCCGGGGAAGCCCTCTCTCCTCTCCCCGCAGTGAGGGACAATCTTCACTCCGCCCCCTTCCTCAGCCGCTGGGAACTTGGAAAGATATAGGCGTAGTAGGAATATATTGTGATGTTGTGATTCCCAAAGTGCAGACAGTGATATTTACAAAAAGTGAAAAAAAAAAAATAAATAACACATGAAAAAATACTCAAAAAAACCCTCAAAATACCTCTCCAAAACCACAGGTTCCAGCACAAAGTCTGGAGGCCAAGCAGATGTTACCTCCTCTGTAAACACAACAAGACTGACTCTTCCAGGGCCAAAGCAGCCTCCTTTAAACCAGTTGCCCCTCCCACTAGGTATATTATTCACATAAAAAACCCCACAATTAGCATATTGTCCAACCAAAAAAAAAAAAAAAAAAAACAATTTTCAGCTTCCTAAACTCAAAATATACATAAAGCAAAATATTCAGTAATTTCATAAATGTTCTCCTTTAACCCTCACAAGTTATTCACAACAAAAGTTAACTTAACAATCATGAAACGTAATAATACAGGTCACATGATCATCAAAGGCGCAAGAACAAACTATTTAACAGAGCAAAATATTACACCCTGTTTTGCCAACCAAACTCAGACGGCCGGCACCAGCAGGATGAATATGTAACATACTCGGTAAGGTAAGTGATACAAGGATCGTGTGAATGTATGGATATGAATATATGCAGAACTTCCAAGTGTGCTCCCTTGGCTGCATTACAAAAACAGAGGTAAAGAGGGATAATCGTGAGGTTTTATTTTTAATGCCTTAGTGAAGGCGGAAAGGGAGGAGCGTGGACTGAGAAATGAATGAGAGCGAGTGTGTGTGAGTTTGTGTGTGTGCACGCTGCCCACAGTCAGTGAAAGAGCCGCCCTGTCACATCGTCCCCCTCCTCCTGGAGTTTGGCGATGTGCAGGGCAGCTTCGTCACACTGTGTAATCATCTTTCGGCCTTGGTTGGAAAGGCAAACACTGTCTCCAGCAGACTTAAACCTTTCCTCTTTTATGAAGCTCATGGTTAGGGCTGGCTCTGGCTCACCTTGGACCAGCCCCTAGTTAGGCTGATATAGGCCTAGTCTGCCAGGGGACTTCCTATGACACACTGAGCTCGTCTCTCCTTTTTGTTAGAATATTTTAAATCTGTGAATGATGATAAAGTGTCATGGGTAAGTTTTAACTGTTTGTTTGTTGGTTGTGTGACAGAAGTGTTTATTATACCTGCTTAACAGAATATTATACAATATGTTATATGAGTCAACCACTTAAACACAACAGTTGTTTTACATAACATAATTATCTACTAAACCATCTAACTGCTGACCCACGGGCCGTCAGATGGTTTACAGGCATAGAAGATGGAAATGAGAGAGCTGCCCCTACAGGTTGTGTAGACACCACCTCAGAGGTTACACCATACCCTCATCCCAACTATCCTGATGTTACATTGTGGGATCTTTTGGTATTGGCACTACTAACTTTCCAGCTGACAAGTACCTGAGACATGTTGGATTTGAAAATGTTGACTTCATCATCATCATCTCAGCTGATCGCTTCAGAGAAAATTATGTAAAGCTCGCTCAGGAGATTCAGAGGATGAGGAAAAAAATCTACTTTGTTTGCTCAAAGAGTGACCATAACTTACATGACAAGACATCAGAGATCAGAGTTCAACACAGAAAGGACTCTTAAGCAAATCAGGGAAAACTACATTGAAGGTAAGTCAAGGTCAGAGGGTAGTAGACACTGCCTTATTTTACGGACACAAGAGCCAAAAAAAATCCTTTTCGGCCTGATTGTGGCACTATAGCTGACAGCTGAGTAAATGAAAATGTTGACAGGTCACGCCGCCCACACCAAGAGTATGATAGATATGAAATGTGACAAAAATATATATCTCAATGTGCTCTATAAAAAAGCCTCTTGGAAAATTGATGTTTTTTTTCTGTGTGAAAAAACAAAAAAGATGAACAAGTTCACATACGTTAGACTCTTAATAAGGATAGACTGATTTACAGTAATTACCCCAAATATACAGCAACTCATTCACCTGCAGATAGTAGCCAGCAGGGGGTGCTGCCTGCAGCGCTCTATGTTTCGTGGAAATCTGATGCAAGATTTACAATTCTTTTAAAAAATAAGATATGCTCTTTATTAGGATAGATTGATTGACACTAATTGCCCCAAAATAAAAACAAATAATGAATACCATACATCTGTGAAAGCAGAGGGCCATGCTGAAGTGTAATTCACTTGCAAATAGTAGCCAGCAGGGGGTGCTGCCTGTAGCTCTCTATGTTTCATGTAAATATGTGTGTTTCTTGGAAGTCAGCTGCTTTACAGCTGACCAATCAGTTTTCTCTCACTCATCCCAGGACATTTTCATTGGTCACTGTTGTCATCACCATCACTCTTGAACTCTGATAAACTCAAGTGGGTTTTTTTCGACTGGATGTCGACTTTTCTTGCAGCTGAACAACTCATAGTAACTCTTGTCTCATCTGTTTCAACATTAAGACTCCAGGTGAGTGGCTTCTAATATTCAGCAAAAGCTTTCTTTATATCCTGATGAAAAATATGAGGAAGCTGTTTATTGCTGTATAAAACTGGCATAGTGTGAGTAAACAGCCACTAAAAATGTGCTAATGTAAATAGATTTTACCTTCATCTGTCAAAAAGATCTGCTGTGTGCCAGGTTATATATTGCATCATAATATGATATTTTCAGGGACGTGGGGATTTCTAAAGATGCAGTGTGCATGTCAGATCATTGTGTTTAAGATTGTATGTACATGATATTAGGTCACTGTAGGACTACATTCTTTTACTATTTCCCAAAGACAATAATGGCTTTTTACTTCTCTTGTACTCCAGTTATCAAGGATTACCATGGAGAGTGGACAATGGACTGAAGACATTAAAAAAGCACTAGAAAATAATGATCAGGCCTTAGCTATAAAAGGATCCAGGAGAATTTGGCTCAGCAGAACAATATTCCACTAAATGTTGCCATAAGTGGAGAGACTAATTCTGGTAAATCCACCTTTGTTAATGCCTTCAGAGGCATAAATAACGGGGATGAGGGAGCTGCTCCTACTGGTCCTGTAGAAACCACCTCAGAGGCTACACCATACCCCCATCCCAACTATCCCAATGTCACACTGTGGGATCTTCCTGCTATTGGCACTCCCAACTTTCCAGCTGACAACTACCTGAAGCTTGTTGGATTTGAAAGGTTTGACTTCTTCATCATCATCTCAGCCACTCGCTTCAGAGAAAATGATGTGAAGCTCGCTAAGGAGATTCAGAGGATGGGGAGAAAGTTCTACTTTGTTCGCTCAAAGATTGACACTGACATACATGATGAGGAAAGACGTCAGAGGTCAGAGTTCAATGCAGAAAAGTGTCTTGAACAAATCAAGAAAAACTGCAGTCAAGGTAAGTGACTGATGTTATCACATAGGTAATGATGAAATTACAAGATGTGCGTAATTAAAAACAGGTCTCCCCTCCAAAATACACAAGTCTCACAACTGTCATTGTAATAGGTTTGTAGTGATTTTCTAAATCATTAAGTTAAGTCACATAACAGTTCTGCTAATGTATTTTCAATATCCAACAAATTGTAGACATACATTCAAACTTTAAACCAAATCACAGACTGTCATTAATACCACACTGCTGCCTCTTCTGGCAAACAAAGCTGTCATACTGGTGACCATGGAGTAACTAACACTTCCTGTATGGTCACCTGACTCCAATAGAGTTGATGGAGAAGGTTAACAGTTTCAATGTGATGTCCACTAATTCAAAACACAAGGTGCCTGGAAAATTTATACAAAATAATAATTCAATAATGTGTCCCTAGAGCTGCACCTTATTTTACACATTTTAAAAGTTCTAATTATTTTATGTGTCTTATCATCATATCATGTATTCCTGTTGTCACACAGGTCTTCAAAGACAAGGCGTTGAGTCTCCTCAAGTCTTCCTGGTGTCCAGCTTTGATCTCCACCTGTATGACTTCACTCTCTTAGTGAACACCTTTGAGAGAGAACTTCCTGCACACAAAAGGCATGCTCTGCTGCTGGCCATGCCCAACATCAGCCTGGAGGTCATCAACAAGAAGAAAAAGGCTTTTCATGCCCAAATAAAATACTATGCTATGCTTAGTGCAGGTGTAGCAGCTGCACCAGTTCCTGGGCTTTCTGTTGCAGTTGATGTGTTTGTGTTGGTTTCTGTTGTCATAAAATATGTAAATGGGTTTGGGCTTGATAAACCGCCACTGCGGAGACTCACTGATAGAAGAGGTACGCCATTTAGGTATCTGTTTAACATCATAGTGTCCACTGGCTGCAGCAGAAATAACCCGAGATCTTGGGTTGAAGGTGCTTCTTAGATGTGCAGGCACAGCTGCATTAATGGCAGCAGAGGAAGTGTCCAGATTTACTCCAGTAATCAGAACCACAGCAGCAATGAGTCTCTCTTTTATCTTCACCTACAGAGTTCTCAATACTTTCCTCAACAGACTTGCTGAGGATGCACAGAGGGTGTTTGAAAGGGTCCTGGGTTCGGACATAGTGTGATTTTGTAAAGTGAATGGCAGTGACATTTAATGTCACATTAAAAACTGCAGAGAAAGAGCTTTTGGATTTTTTTTAGTAGACTGCATTGTAGTATTTTTATAACAATATACAAATCATGGTCTTGTGTTGTAACTGTGCATTTTTGCTGCTTTTGAAACAATTGATCGTGACATTCTTTCAGACAGACTGAGGCACTGGGTGGGCAAAACTGGTGCTGCTTTAGACTGGTCCTCATTTTATTTGACAAAAAGGAAGTTTTTTGTCTCTGTTAAAGGGCCAGTGTGTAATATTTGGCATGGTTTATTGTAAAATCTGAATCTGAATCTGAATATTCTACCCATTAATATGTTTGTATAAGTGTATAATCGCTATAAAATAAAATTAGTTTGGTTTTCGTAACCTTATAATTATGCTTTTACATACATATATATATATATATATATATATATATATATATATATATAGCAAGGGCCAGAGAATGCGTTTCACGTGTATAAATAAACCAACAAAGAGAAGAGTTTGGGACGGAGTCTTTTACCCCCTGGATTGTTACCGAAGTTTTTGGAGTGCTCAAATAAATGGGCCTTCACAACTACAACACAATGTCCTTCAGAGGAAATCACACTGCTACTGATTTTAATGTTCATTATCATTAATCTTATTAATACTGTATCACTACTGCTAAAAATGTAGTACTAATGTTGATAGTGTTCATGATACATCCCAACTGTGTTAGAAATATCACAGGGATGACGTCAGCATCAGTACAGTCTTTATTCTTGTTGTGCAAGCAACCCCATCAATCAATCTATTGGTCTTTTTTGTTTGTTTTTTTGCCTTCACACAAGGCTGGAGGCATTTATGTTTTCAGGTTGTCTTCCATCCTTTTGTATGATCGTCCATCCCATTCTGGTGTACACAGTATCTCCAACAACACCTTGAGGGAATTTCTCAAGGTCATGCCAGGATTGGCTTATGGTCTCCTGTCAGCTCCCTTATAGAGCTGATCCTCTTTGTCTTGATGTAGGTCAAATTTCAACATCTCATGAGAGTTTATATTCCTTTATATCCTGTGTCCAGCCACATCTTTACATCCTGTGGTTTTAAGTTTCATTAAGGACACAGTTTTTAAATTGTATTACTGTACTTTTCAGTCTTTTTTACACCAATACATTTATCTAACTGACTTTTTGAACCTGATCATTTTGTCTTGTGGTATGATTGTTTCTGTTAAATAAACATCTTTTCAATGATAAATGTGTGTTTTTGTCTGTGTTTGTACATTTTAATGAACATTTGTGCAGGTGCTTTGTTAGAGTGCAGGTGCTCTTCTTGCTTGCTCTCTGCTATGCCTTCCTTATTTTTCCTTCTTGTCACAAACTCCTACACATTTAAGGAGGTTTCCTAATACAGCTAAATCATCGGGAGGATAACTTGTGACATCTCTGGGTTGCAACTGTCTGCTATTTCTTCACAGGAAACTACAGATATTGACATATACACAGAGCCATGGCAGGGGACAGCTCAGACCAGCGGGAGCTGGTACATGAACAATCTCTGTGTGACAAGAGTGTGTTGAATCCTGTAAAATCCACAACAGGCTCATCATGCCAAAAACTGTTGGAAACATCCACAGGAAATTGCTGTGCTACTGACAAAGATTTTTACACTGGCAGCTGAGAAAGGACTTCATGAGACATTCCCCATAACAACTAGCGGTAAGACAGCTAAGTTTGCTACCACTTATCAAAGTAGTGTTAAACATAATGCTACCCAAAATATCCTAAACCTGGATGATATAGTGTCTTTCCTGACACCTGTTAAAGTGGGACCCAAACAGACTGATCCCACTGCTGCCTGGCATACACTTGCTGCTTAGCCAAAATGGAACAAAAAACAAAATAAAATCATGCATCACAGGAAGAAATACAGCATCACCCGGCATATGGCTCAAAACAAATATTAACCACTGTCTGAACTAAGTTTGAACGGGTCGGAAAGCAATTTTATAAATGGGAATGAGGGAATAAAAAATTAACTTCTTCAAAGGGAAAATGTGAAACTAACACTGGTACACAGAAGAAGCACAAGGCACACCAGGACAAAGAGTCTGTGCCAGAGGCGAAGGAGAGAAATATCCTCCTTGTGGGAGATGGTGCTATCAGTGCTGTAAACAATGAAGGATCATCCCATGCAGCTATCCAAGTCCCATGGTCAGTGATATAACTGGACTTTTCTCAGAGGTACTGTCAAACCACTCTGGATTCACATGTTATTGTGCATGTGGGAGCCGTTGACACCAGGAAAGGAGAATCAGAAGTTTAAAAAAAAAAGATTTTATGAAACTTTTTAACAGATTTGACAAGCTGGAAGTATAATCATTCATCAGTGGGGCTCTGCCAGCCATTGACAGAAGGATAAATAAATTCAGCCTCCTACTTGCACTCAATACATGGCATGTGAGTCTCAAGGAAAAAACTTCATTGATAGCTTTAATTTGTTTAAGCAATGGGACAACTTCCTCAGAGGGAAGGGTCCCCTCCTTTATGTACGTGGACTGAGGCAGCTAACAGTTTTCTCCATTGTCTGAGGAACCAAAAAACTTCCTGCGCCCTTTTCCGTCAGCGAAAGTCTCCCCTGCAGAGTGAGAGCCAAGATGGGATGACAACAATGACACTGCCCTCCCTGTGGATTCCCCTTCACTCCCCCACCCCAGGTCTTGACCTCCCCACCTAAACCCTCACTCTCCTCTGAGCCTCTACCATCCATTCCCTCCCATCTCACCTGTCAGACTCACAAGCCAGATGGAGGACTTGGTAAAGTCTGGGATTAAAATGATCCTGCTCACCCCTTGTATAGCCACGTCGTGGGCATTGCTATCACCTATTCTCCACTCACAAACACACCCCAGCTAAACTGTCCCCCAAAGCTCCCTAGGTGGCACTCCCCTTGTAAGGAAAGTGCTCAACTTCAGCAAACACTGAAATGAAGAGACTCGGAGAACCATGGAGAAAAGTTACAGCCAACGGGGTTACTTTTATCGCAGAACAAATCAACAACAAATCAGTTGGACAACTGTGTGTGTGTGTGTGTGTGTGTGTGTGTGTACGCTTGGGTCATATTTCCTGGGAATCCAAAGTTCTCCTGATTTCCTTTGTTTGTTCCTAAAGCCAGACTTCGTGCACCAATATTTCCTGTCCTCTTTGTCTCTCTCTCAGAACTGGCAAAAACAACTGTCCCTATTGCCGAAAATGGCACATCTGTTCTGTCAGGTCACCCTAACCCAGCACGTTCTATTTCATTTTACCTCCCAAGGCTTGAATTACACAGGAACTACTCAAATTATCAAAACACCTCTTATGGGTCCTTTTTGCTGCCAAATCTGATATTTGACCAGCTGCTTCCTAAACCTTGTGTAACTGACATTGTGTATCTTTCACCTTTAGTATAAAATGATACATTATCTGCCTCTACACCCTCTATCCTCAACTCCCTGAATTGGGCCACCTTGTCCAGCACAAGGGCATCGTCTATCACTGTTGGCAGCAACTAGAAGACCGAGGGTCTCTGCTGGTCCAGTATCTGTTCTTTAGCAACCTGAGGCCCAGGGAGAGAACAGCCATCCCTAGTACAATAGCTCCAGTGTCAAGGCAAAGATTAGATAAAAGGGTGACAGTAAGATCCTCCAGTGCCACACAACTGATTCAGTTATCAATATCAGGTCTCTGGGTAATAAGTCAGCAAACAAGACTGAGTAGCTTCATGCATGAGAGATTATTTCTCTACAGAGGAGACACAACCTCCAGCTCAGAGCACAGGGGTTGTGCCCAGAGCAGTGAATACATGGCGTCTTTTAACCCACAATCAGATGACAGGATGATGAGAAATCAGTTGTAGCTTTTTTGGGCTTTTCCTTATGTTCTCTTGCTTATATCAGAGAAACATACCTGTTGCAATATGTTAGGTATTCGGCTGTATCTGTTAGACTGGATCTGGTTAATCCACCTTTGTTAATGCCTTCAGAGGCATAGACAACAGTACTGGTATTACAGTGCTTCATTTGTTAATCATGAGGTGCTGGATGTCAGAGAGCCTGCTGACCCAGTGGGTCAGGGACAGAAAAGAAGTCAGAACATATTTAGAGATTTCATCAAAACCACATTTTCATTACAAGCCACATATTCATATTGTGGGTAACTAATGTCATCTGGTTGAAAACAGCTCTTGATAAACCAATAAAAAGCAAAGAGTGTTTATCTGAATGAGTGCCAGTGCATAACTCAGAGGGTGCAGCTCTCTGATACAAACACACCCCTCCTCTCCGCAATTCTTGTAAACCAGCTGCTTTCACTGATAATGGGGCCGAGGAAACAGGACAGACACTGATTGGTCATTGTGGCTCACAGCAGACGTTTTCATTGGTCACTTCACTGACTGTAAGGAGCTGAACTTTGTACAACTCTGACACTGTGCAGCTGTGCAGAGAAAGAAGTTAAACTTTCTCGCAGAGTGACAACGATCCAAGTGCCTCATACGGTAAGAGATATATTGACAGCTAATCCATGCTTATTACTGCAACTTTGTTCTATGTAACACAGTTTGCACTGATCTACATGTAATGTGTAAGTAGTATAAGATAATAAGGTTACATTAGCCATCATAGGGAACAGAAACATAATAAATATAATTTCTGAATTCATTTTGCATGTTCTGATGTTTTTTGCTGCCAAAAATACATCACTGACTGAAGGCAACAATTTATCCTGCAGTGTAGACTACACAGTCATTAATTTTGAAAAATTCATGTATTGACAATGCAGTCTAACTTTGCATAATATAACTGTATTAAAATCAGCCTCATTATATTTAATGCATTATTAGATAAAGGGTGAACTTACTACAAATGCAAAATACTACAGTGATTTTCTGTTTTCTATATTTTTCAGAGAGCGCTATGGCTAATCCATTTGCAAATGAAAGCATTAAAAAAATTAAAGAGGAGCTGCTAACCAATGGACCTGACGCAGCAGCTGCAAAGATCCAGGAGTGTCTGGCTCAGCAGAACAATATTCCACTAAATATTGCAATCACTGGAGAGACAGGCTCTGGAAAATCCACCTTTGTTAATGCCTTCAGAGGCATACTAGATGACTAGATGAAGAGGATGAGAGAGCTGCTCCTACTGGTCCTGTAGAAACCACCTCAGAGGCTACACCATACCCCCATCCCAACTATCCCAATATTAAACTGTGGGATCTTCCTGGTATTGGCACCTCTAAGTTTCCAGCTGACAAGTACCTGAAGCTTGTTGGATTTGAAAGGTTTGACTTCTTCATCATCATCTCAGACACTCGCTTCAGAGAAAATGATGTGAAGCTCGCTAAGGAGATTCAGAGGATGGGGAGAAAGTTCTACTTGTTCGCTCAAAGATTGACAATAACATACGTGATGATGAAAGACGCCTGAGGTCAAAGTTCAACGCAGAAAGGATCTGAAACAAATCAGGGACAACTGCATTCAAGGTAAGCCTGGTTAGAGGGTGAAACCACAAATGTCTAAAACTCAAAGCTATATGCAACAAGAGCTACATGAGCAAGAAATACAAGTGTCTGCCAACACTTATCAGAGACTGTGACACATACTGTTCATAATCACCTGAATCGTGGCCAAAAAATATCAAGTGTGTGACCTTAGTCTGAAATGTATCCAACGTCTGAAGTGTGCCTTGTTTTATGTTTGATGTATTGTTGTCCTTGTTTTCATATATTTGATGTGCTCTTATGAAGTGTGTTCTGTTGCATGTACTGTGTTGCTTATCCTGTTTTAATGTATTGTGTTTTCTGTAGTTTTCATCACACCTGCCCAGAGACAGTTGGGAATCAGCCAAGATGGCTAAACTGGCACACTGAGAGAACTGTCTGTTATTGTGCACTGTCCCTGTAATCTTAAACTGTATAAATAAATGACACCATACTGATTTGGTGTTGCAGCGGGAGCGATCCTGTCGCAGGATGGTCTCTCATTCTGTCTTGATTTCATCATTTGACTCTTCTGTTCTGTTTGTGACACAGGTCTTGTAGAACAAGGCTTCAAGTCTCCTCAAGTCTTCCTGGTGTCCAGCTGTGAGCTCCACCTCTATGATTTCCATCTGTTAGAGGAGACCCTGGAGAGAGAACTTCCTGCACACAAGAGGAACACTCTGCTACTGGCCCTGCCCAATGTCAATCCTGAGATCATCAGAAAGAAGAAAGAGGTCTTTGGGTCTCAAATAAAGTACCTTGCCTCTATATCTGCACTCATAGCAGCTGCACCAGTTCCTGGGCTCTCTGTTGCCACTGATATAGCCATGCTGGTTGCTACCATCAATAAGTACAAAGTTACATTTGGTCTTGATAGCAAGTCACTGCAGAGTCTTGCTCGTAGTGCACGCAAGCCTGTGGCAGATCTTACAGCAGTGATGACATCACAACTGGGTTTACACGAAATAAACAAAGAGCTTATCATTAAGATGTTGTGCTTGTCTGTAAGTAATGCTGCATTAATGGCAGCAGAGGAAGGGTCCAGATTTGTTCCATTATTTGGAATCCCTGCAGCAATGAGCCTCTCTTTTATCTCCACCTACAAAGCTCTTCATACTTTCCTCGACATGCTTGCTGAGGATGCACAGAGGGTATCCAAAAAGGCCCTGGGTCTGGACACCTCAGTGTGATTTTGTGAGGTGAATGGCAGTGGTGTTTAATGGCACATTAAAAACGGCAGAGAAAGAGCTTTTGGATTTTTCTTTTAATAAACTGCATTGTTTTTTAATAAGCACTGTATTCAAGTCACAATATTGTATTCTAGCTGCGCATTTTAGCAACCATGCATCACAGTTTTTACAGTTGATCACTCCATCAGTGGCTCCTGTATAAATGTTATTTGCTCATATAAAAGCAACTATTAATAGAAAATATCCCATAGCTTGTACGCACATTAAAACATGCCTCTTTATCATTTTAAAACAGGAAAGTTACTATAACACTAAAACATACATAATATGTTTTTAATTACTTTCTGGTTTATTACCATTTTTAATTATTTATGTATAACTTGATAATCTATCTCACACTGTGTCATGACTGTGGGCATGAACAGTTTCTGTATTCATGGCAAACACTTAGTTATCAGTATAAGCCTCTGTACCATGCAATGCTATTTACACAAGTGAAGGACAGAATATTAGAAACACTGTTGTCTTCTCTGATTGTTTTTATGTTCAGAAATTCGTGATGTGTGTTATTGTGTCTTGTTGATGCCTGGAGATGGTGTAATGAGAGTTTGCTGCCCTCCAGTGGTCACTGGGAGGAACTACAACACAACGTCCTTTAAAGGAAATCACACTGCTATTGACTTTAATGTTCATTGTCATTAATCTTATTAATACTGTATCACTACTGCTAATAACAATTTTAGTACTAATGTTGACAGTGTTCATGATACATGCCAACATCCCAGCCATCAGTACAGTCTTTATTCTTGTTGTGCTTTGTATGAATGAAGATCATTGACTGAAGCTGCAGCCCCATTATTAAATATTTTGTTAATAAATCAATCTACTGGTCTTTTTTGTTCGTCTTTATGCCTCCACACAGCACTAGCCGAGGCTGAAGGCATTATGTTTTCAGGTTAACCAATCATCTGCATGATCGTCTGTCCCATTCTGACGAGAGCAGTTTGTCAAGAACACCTTGAGGGAATTTCTCCAAATTTACAATAGACAATATGAAATCCAATATTTTTTATAACATAGATTCCTTTCCTTTCCTTTCCTTACAATACTGCTGACAATTACTAAAGGCTTGGAGGAAGGCCTGTAGTGCTTGGGTTAGGGCTGAATACAATGCACAATCTAAAGTCCAGTTTGATGAAACATATGAAAGTGGCAAGTGCAGGGATTAAATGAGGGATGTGAAAGTTAAGTCCTGTTTAATAACACCGTCTTCATCCTGTTTTATATGACCATGGTACAAGATATGATCCATACACACAAAAGCCTCAAAGTGCGTGTCTTAATTAGCAGAGGTGTGCGCACACAGAGCTCTGCACAATCACAAACCAACTTTCATGTATTTTGCTTCTTTTACTTCTCTAGTATTTCGCGTCTCCAATAATCTACTCAAATGTCAAAATATCAAAATACAATTATTAATGTGACTCAGGCAGGTCTGAAATAGGGCTGCAACGATTAGTCGATTAATCGATGACTAATCGACTATTAAAATAAAGGGTGACTATTTTAGTTGTTTAGTAGTCCATGGAGCATGGACTGGAGGCTGGAGAGGTGCCAGTTCACCTCCTGGGCACTGCCGAGGTGCCCTCGAGCAAGGCACCGAACCCCCCCAACTGCTCGGGCGCCTCACCAAGGGCAGTCCCCTCACTCTGACATCTCTCCACTTTGTGCATGTATAGGTCCTGTTTGTGAATGTGTGTGTCTTTCGGACCTGTGTGTAATTGACAAGCAAGAGTGAAAACATTGAATTTCCCCTCAGGGGGATTAATAAAGTAAATAAACTTAAACTTAAACTTAGCCTTCTAGATATTTATCAATCAAGTTTTCACCCCCACCACAGCACAGAAACAATGCTTATTAAAGTGGTAAATGATCTACATATAACCACGGACTCCAAAAAAATCTCCACTCTTGTTCTACTTGATCTCAGTGCGGCATTTGACACTGTTGACCATAAAATCCTACTGGATAAGCTTGAAAGATGGGTCGGCTTATCTGGCCCACTCTGAACCGGTTCAAAAGCTACTTACGTGACAGGAAGTTTTTCGTCTCAATTGGTGATTTCTCCTCCAACAAAATGGACATTACATGTGGGGTCCCCCAAGGGTCAATTCTTGGACCACTGCTGTTTAACCTCTATATGCTTCCACTTTCACGTCATACGTAAACACATCTTAAATTATCATGATTACACAGATGATTCACAACTTCACTTTTTCCAGATGATCTATCTCCCATACAATCCCTCACCCATTGTATCAGTGATATCGATCTATGGATGACAGAGAACTTCTTACAGTTAAATAAAGACAAAACAGAAATACTTATCTTTGCTGCACAGGCTCAGAGACAGGGAATTGCAGCACATCTCAAGTCCCTGCCTCTGGAGAGCAAAACTGAAGCGAGAAATTAATTAAATTAAGAGGCTTTCTGTCACAATCCGATTCTGAAAAATTAATCCACGCATTCATAACAAGGGTTAAATTAATCTAACGGCCTATTCACTAGCCTCCCAAACACTAGCATTCAGAGGTTACAATTAATTCAAAATGCAGCTGCACGTATTCTCACTGGTACTAAAAAATCTCAACACATCACACCCATTCTTAAAACTCTGCACTGGTTACCTGTCAAAACAAGAACTGATTTTAAAATCCTCCTCCTGGTTTATAAAGCTCTAAATGGCCACACCAGCAAGAACCCTCAGGTCTACAGGTAGTGGTAATCTGGTCATTCCTCACACTAGAACTCAGGGAGGGGAGGCTGCTTTTTGTGTTTATGCCCCACGCAGGTGGAGCACCCTGCCTCAGACAGTGAAAGATGCCACATCAGTGACCATTTTTAAAAACAGGTTAAAAACTGTTCTTTTTATGACAGCGTTTGGTTAGCGTGTGTATATGTGTGTGGGTGTGTGCACATGTACATGTTTGAGTGTGTGTGTGTGTGTGTGTGTGTGTGTGTAGAGATATGTTTGTGATATGGTTTTCATCTGTTTACTCTGCACTTTGTGGTTGTACTGTAATTATTTGTTATATGTTGTAAAGCACATTGAGTTTGCCTTGTGTATGAAATGCGCTTTATAAATAAAGTTTGACTTGACTTACAGTATGAGGTACTTAGATCATTGTTACTCAGCAAGAAGGTTTAACTTCTTTCTCTGCACAGCTGCGCAGTGTCAGAGATGTACAAAGTTCAGCTCCTTACAGTCAGTGAAGCGACCAATGAAAACGTCTGCTGTGAGCCACGATGACCAATCAGTGTCTGTCCTGTTTCCTCGGCCCCACTACCTGTGAAAGCAGCTGGTTTACAAGAATTGCAGAGAGGAGGGGTGTGTTTGTATCAGAGAGCTGCACCCTCTGAGTTATGCACTGGCACTCATTCAGATAAACACTCTTTGCTCTTCATCGGTTTATCAAGAGCTGTTTTCAACCAGATGACATTAGTTACCCAGAACATGAATATGTGGCTTGTAATGAAAATGTGGTTTTGATGAAATCTCTAAATATGTTCTGACTTCTTTTCTGTCCCTGACCCACTGGGCCAGCAGGCTCTCTGACGTCCAGCACCTCATGATTAACAAATGAAGCACTGTACTACCAGTACTGTTGTCTATGCCTCTGAAGGCATTATCAAAGGTGGATTAACCAGATCCAGACTGTGATGCCAATATTTAGTGGAATATTTATCTGAATCTTTGTAGTTCCTAAAGGCAGGTCTATTAGTAAGCAGCTTTGTTAGGCTTTGCCTTGTGATTTCCTGTGGTACACTTAGGTGGTATGAGTCTCCCACTGAAAGTACTCTTGTGCCTGACCAGCACATGGTGGAGTGGGTGTGAGACATTGTCCAAGATAGTTCGTAGCTTAGACAGCATCCTCCTCTCTGACACCACCATCAGAGAGTCACACTCCGTTGCCACAACGTCACTGGACCTGTGGATCAGTTTGTTGAGTCTGTTGGTGTCCGCCACCCTCAGCTTGCTGCCCCAGCACACAACAGCATAGAGGATAGCACTGGCCACCACAGATTCATAGAAAGTTCTGAGCATAGTCCGGCAGATGTTGAAGGACCTCAGTTGCCTCAGAAAATAGAGACGGCTTTGGCCCTTCCTGTAGACAGCGTTAGTGTTCTTAGCCCAGTCCAGTTTATTTCCATGTGTACCCCCAGGTACTTATAGTCCTCTACAATGTCCACACTGACCCCCTGGATGGAAACAGGGGTCACCGGTGTCTTGGTCCTCGTCAGATCCACAACCAGTTCCTTTGTCTTTGCCATGTTGAGCTGCAGATGGTTCTGCTCACACCATGTGACAAAGTTATCCACAACAGCCCTGTACTCATCCTCATCACCCTTGGTGATACATCCAACTACAGTCACCAGAAAACTTCTGAAGATAGCAGGTCTCAGTGCAATAGCTGAAGTCCGTGGTGTAGAGGGTGAAGAGGAAGGGAGAGAGTATAGTCCCTTGCAGGGCCCCGGTATTGCTGACCACTCTGTCTGACACACAGCGTTGCAAGCGCACATACTGCGGTCTGCCAGTCAAGTAGTCTACAATCCAGGACACCAGGGGGGCATCCACCTGCATCGCTGTCAGTTTGTCACCCAGTAGAGCTGGAAGTCAAAATCCATGACCCTCACAGTGCTCGCTGGCTTGTCCAGGTGGGCATAGACACGGTTGAGGAGGTAGATGATGGCGTCCTCAACTCCAAGTTGGGTCTGATAGGCGAGCTGGAGGGGGTCCAGAAGTGGCTTGACCATGGGCCGGAGCTGCTCCAAGATGAGTCTCTAATATGATAAGTACTCCACATAGCTGGGGGGGGGCACGGGCTTTGAGCACCCTGGGGCTGACACCATCAGGGCCTACAGCTTTATTTGAGTGGCGTCTCAGCTGTCTTCTCACATGGTCAGCAGTGAAGCACATTGTGGAGGTGGCGACATATGGGGGAGGGGTGTAGTCCTCATGATGGAGAGTGCAGTCACTAACCCAGTCTGGCCACAGGGGGACGAGGTGTGCGGAGGGCTCACGCAGGAGGGTGTTGGGGTGTGAGAGGGAGGAGTGGGGGAGACAGTGGTTGATGTTTGTTTTTGAGCCATATGCCGGGTGATGCTGTATTTCTTCCTGTGATGCTAGATTTTGTTTTGTTTTTTGTTCCATCTTGGCTAAGCAGCAAGTGTATGCCAGGCAGCAGTGGGATCAGTCTGTTTGGGTCCCACTTTAACAAGTGTCAGGAAAGACACTGTATCATCCAGGTTTAGGATATTTGGGATAGCATCATGGTTAACACTGCTTTGATTAGTGGTAGCAAACTTAGCTGTCTTACCTGTCCTAGCTGTCTTGAAAAAAAATCATCTGGTCAGAAGTTTGGGGTGGTGAAATCCATCCTATTTGTCATAACAGCCATGGCTGGGGATGGGACTATGAAATTAGATTAAAAGGAAAATAACTATAACATAGGAAAAAGCACATTTGGATGATCCTGCAAAAAAACTACTATACAAAGTAATCCAATTCAAAAATTACAAAACAAAAGAAGAAAGGACACCCTGTCTAAAAAGAACACATTTATTGTGGGAATCAAATATTGTCTCAAAAATGTGTGTGTGTGTGTGTGTGTGTGTGTGTGTGTGTGTGTGTGTGTGTGTGTGTGTGTGTGTTGTTTTTTCACATGATATGTTATGCTCTTTATCAGAATGGACTGATGTACACTAATTACCAAAGATTACGACAGCAAAAACTACTGATGAATACCGAAAGCACTCAAGTCTCATTCAAGGCAGCATCCAGCAGAGGGTGCTGCCTGCAGCTCTCCATGTTTCTTTTAAAGCTGAGCATTTCTTAGAAGTCAGCTGCTTTAGCTGACCAATCAGTTTTCTGTTACTCATAGTGGGACCTTTTCATTGGCCACTGTCAAAACTCTGACTTTCCTAAAGGTAAAGAAACTAGAGATCGACTTTTCTTACAGCTGAACAACTCAAAACAACTCACAGGCTGGTGTCCTCTTGTCTCATCTGTTTCAACATTCAGACTCCAGGTGAGTAGCTTCTAATATTCAGCAAAAGCCTACTTTATTTTGATGAAACATACGCTGAACTGATGTGGTGTGTGTGTGTGAGGTTATACTGCATCATGATATGAAGATGTAACACGTCAGATTTTCATTGTATTTAATATTCTATGTGCATGATGTCAGATCATTCTATCACTTCATTATTTACTATTTATCAAAAGACAATGACGACTTTTAATTTCTCTTTTACTCCAGTTTTCAAGGATTACCATGGAGGATCCATCTGATTCCACATCAACTGAAAACATAAAAATGGCACTAGAAAGCAACAATCAGACTTTAGCTGTAAAAATGATCCAAGAGTATTTGGACAGGAAGAAAAATATTCCACTTAGAATTGCCGTCACAGGAGTGACAGGCTCTGGAAAATCCACCTTCGTTAATGCCTTCAGAGGCATAAATAACGGGGATGAGGGAGCTGCTCCTACTGGTTGTGTCGAAACCACCTCAAAGGCTATATCATACCCCCATCCCAACTATCCCAATGTCACACTGTGGGATCTTCCTGGTATTGGCACTCCCAACTTTTCAGCTAACAACTACCTGGAGCGTGTTGAATTTGAAAGGTTTGACTTCTTCATCATCGTCTCAGCTGATCGTTTCACAGAAAATGATGTGAAGCTCGCTAAGGAGATTCAGAGGATGGGGAAAAAGTTCTATTATGTTCGCTCAAAGATTGACCATAACTTACGTGATGAGGAAAGATGTCGGAGGGACTTCAACGCAGAAAGGACTCTTAAACAAATCAGGGACAACTGCATTCAAGGTAAGTGACTTATCGGAATGTAACCACATATAATAATAGTGAGATTGTCAATAATAAAATAAAAACAAGTCACGAAGAAGCTATTAAAGAACTATGTGTCTTTAAATTAATGCTTATGTTTGTCTCCAATTTACTTCATTCTGTTTAATTTGGAGTATTAATTTCTCAAAAATAAAAAAAGTCAGACAACTTTCAGTATAAAGAGCAGTTACCTGGTAGAAGGAGACATAAGGGAGCACTTGGTCACTGAGGTGATGAACAGGTTGAGCCATTGTTGGACAGTTCACGTTTCTTTTGACAGAGATCCCAGTCAGCAGCAGATGTTTACTGGGACAAACTGACCTGCACAGGAAATCATGACTGATGACACACTGTTATCCTTTGCACTCATCATTTAGGCTCATAGATCAGGCTGTTGTTTTTGTATTAAATGCTGATGTTGTTATATTAAAATTTTGCAAAGTCAAGCTTCAACATCATCTGTGAATCATGAAGTCCAGTGAATCAGATATACACCCAGTACGAAGAATGTTCGTTGCTGTGACGTTTAACTTTCTGACTTAGTTTAGATTTTTGTTGAGCTGATCTGTTTGATGGAGGAAAAACATATTTTGCAAATATAAACAACATATTGTATTAATGAGCTGTTGTTCTGGTAATTACATATTACTGCCTAAAATAGTTTTCTAGTCTAACCGTCACTGTATCGATGATAGAGTCAGAGAATAGTCTTTTTATCATTACTCATATATTCATAGTATTTAAAGAAAAAATAAAATTACAAAACACAGCTCTGCTTTTGTATTTGCAATATCTGAGAAAATGTAAGCACACATTCAAACTTTAAACCAAATCACAGACTGTCATTAATACCACTTGATTGTTTTTAAATTGAGATTTTACATAAATGCTAATAAAATGACAAAGGGATTTGGAGGAGGTGAGTTCAGAAGTGAGTTCAAAAAATAAAACTTCCTGTATGGGCCTCTGACTGTAATATAACATTTGAAGAAGGTTTCAGAGTGATGTCATTTTTTATTTTTAATGTCCACTAAATCAATGCAAATGATGCTAAGAAAGAAAAATAGATAATGTGTCCCTAGATAGACATATTACAGTTTAAAAGTTCTAATTGTTTTCTTATCATCATATCATGTATTCCTGTTGTCACACAGGTCTTCAAAGACAAGGCGTTGAGTCTCCTCAAGTCTTCCTGGTGTCCAGCTTTGATCTCCACCTGTATGATTTCACTCTCTTAGTGAACACCTTTGAGAGAGAACTTCCTGCACACAAGAGGCATGCTCTGCTGCTGGCCATGCCCAACATCAGCCTGGAGGTCATCAACAAGAAGAAAAAGGCTTTTCATGCCCAAATTCAATACTTTGCTACACTTAGTGCATGTGTAGCAGCTGCACCAGTTCCTGGGCTTTCTGTTGGAGTTGATTTGGGTGTGTTGGTTTCTGTTGTTACACAATACGTATTTGGGTTTGGGCTTGATATCCTGTCACTGCAGAGACTTGCTGACAGTACACATGTGCCATTGGATGAACTGCTTGCCATCATAGTGTCACCACTGGCTGCAGTTAAAATAACCCCTGATCTTGTGTTGAAGGTGCTTTCTAAGTGTACAGGCCCAGCTGCATTAATGGTAGCAGAGGAAGGGTCCAGATTTATTCCAATACTAGGAATCCCTGTAGCAATGAGTCTCTCTTTTATCTCCACCTACAGAGTTCTCAATACGTTCCTCGACATGCTTGCTGAGGATGCACAGATGGTGTTTAAAAAGGCCCTGGGTTTGAACACTCCAGTGTGATTTTGTGAGGTGAATGGCAGAGACATTTAAAGGCACATTTAAAACTGCAGAGAAAGAGCTTTTGGATTTTTCTTTAAATAAACTGCATTGTTTTTTAATAAGCACTGTATTCAAGTCACAATATTGTATTCTAGCTGCACATTTTAGCAACCATGCATCACAGGTTTCGCAGCTGATCACTCCATCAGTGGCTCCTGTATGAATATTTTCATATAATTTTATATAAAAGCAAATATTAATGGAAAATGTCCCATAGCTTGTACACACATTAAATCACGCCTCTTTATCCTTTTAAAACAGGAAAGTCACTATAAAACTGAATAATTCATAATATGTTTTTTTAATTATTTTCTGATTTATTAAGATTTTTAATTATTTATATATAACTTGGTAATCTATCTCACACTGTGTGTCATGAATATTAGAAACACTGCTGTCTTCTCTGACTGTTTTTATATTCAGAGGTTTTTGATGTGTGTTATTGTGTCTTGTTGATGCCTGGAGATGGTGTAATGACAGTTTGCTGCCCTCCAGTGGTCACTAGGAGGAACTAATCTGACCTTCCTTCCCCAGCGTCCCTATAACCCCCCAATATATGATTCCTGTTGTTCACACATTATTTTTCATAGAAAAGTACTATAAAAGTACCCCAAAATACCCTTATTGCAGCTTATTATGTTCAAATAGTGGCAGCTTTATACACTCTTAACCGTATGACGGTGAACTGAAACCCTTTGGCGTGAGTATGAAACAAGATATTTGATGACATAATTTTGGGGTTTGGGAGAGACAGACCATCAATTTTCAACACATTTTGAGATAAAACGATTGGTCGACTAATCAAAGAAATAATCGACAGATTAGTCAACAATGAAAATAATCGTTAGTTGCAGCCCTAGTCTGAAATGTGTTAGATTCATGTCTGAATCTTGCAATAATGTTGTTCAGGTGTCACTGAGTGTATCCAGGAAACTCTTCACAGAAATTTCAGTATTGATGCTGTTTGTTGCCCACAGCTGGCTGCAGCATCACATAGCAGCAGAAACCATAAATGAATAAAAGCTTGTTCCATTGCCATGAGGCAAATGTATTTAAAGGACAACTTCGGTATTTTTTAACTTGGGCCCTATTTCCCCATGTGTATGTGTGCGTATGATTCATAGACACAACTCATTTTAAAATTGGTTCAGTATTGAGGGAGGCGGATGCAGCTGGCAGCCGCAAAACGAGCTAAAACGGTAACAGGGGCAAATGCGTCCCGTATAAGTTTGCGCATTAAAAGTGCTTTTTTTCGCCACTGACCAGTTCAGATTGCCAGTGTTACCTCTGTAAATAGCATACTGAGCGTTTCCCTTACCTCTGGGCTGTGACGGGCACCGCCATATATCCAATCCATACCGGAAGTCCAAACCGGAAGTTGGGCTGTGTGTGTATTATTCGCCAAAGAAGAAGAGGAAGAAGACAACGGAGAAGATGAAGAGAAGAATGCAATACACGCACGACTAAAAGAAATAGTGGTAAGGGAATGAGTCTTTTAATTATTAGAATTAGACAACTTTATTGTCATTGTACATTGTACAACGAAATTCTGTTTGGCATTTAGCACTACCAGTACTAGCTAGTAGCTAGCACTAATATATTTTAACACGTGTGTTATGTTCTCTAAGATGCAATTCTACGTAATGTATCGAATCATTAGGGGGACGTCTATGTAGGGAATCTCGGCATCCACAAATTACTACCACCAGATGGTGGGTTTAGCTACATTTGTTGTGTAAAAATGAGGCATGATTGGTATTAACTTAACGTTGGCTGCTCAAGGTGTGTTGTGCTCCCTTTCATCAAAGCTCTCCAATTTTTGGTTCGCCTTGTCTCCTTGGGTATTAATGCTTGTATAACTTCAACCCTGTATTGCTCAATCAAGTTATATACATCTTTTTTTTCCCCGGAGATATTCTAAAAATAGTAACGAGAGTCGTCTCATAAGTGACCCCCGAGGGTTAACCGGGTCAGATAAATAACGTATACAGCCCCGGGTGTCTGTAAAAAATACATTTGTATTATGTTTTAGTAATGCAGAGCACTAATACACATACACGTGGATACATAAATAGCTGTAGTGCTTCCTCCACCATCAATCAATCAATCAATCAATCAATTTTATTTATAAAACCCAATATCACAAATCACAATTTGCCTCACAGGGCTTTACAGCATACGACATCCCTCTGTCCTTTGGACCCTCACAGCAGATAAGGGAAAGTCCCTTAGATCGGTAAAATATGGTTGATGTTCAGTATGTTTTCCAGCTATCAATGTTGATTGACCTCCTTTTTTCAGATGCACCCCTCTATTTTGAGTGACAAAGCCAGTCTGGGGCACACAACCCTTTCACCATCCAAGTTTGGGTGTCCTCTCTGCCCCAAATTTAAAATCAAAAATGAGAGTGCGATCCAGAGGCACCTGAAAAACCATACAGAAAATGCAGTTCATTTCCATGGTATGTTGATGAGAAATATCTGTTTGAGATCATATACCTCTACATGTAACAGTAATGTTTAATGATATTTGTTTGGGATAGAACAAGACAATTTAGGCTGCATCTTGGGATCTTGGGATTTGTGGAACAGTGGTTGACATTTTATACCATTTTCTTACATTTTATAGACCAAACAAATAATTTATTTTACTGTTTTTCCATTTTTTTTCTTTGTTTTTTTCTACTTTTGAGATTGATATGGATATCTGAAATAAAAACTTGTTCACAAAAAACAGAACTCCAAGTCTCCTTCTTTATGTTGCCAGTACAATAGTGTAATATTGTGTTTACATGTGTTCCTGAAATATAATAGAATGCATATGACAATCTAATTATTACATTCATTGAATAGTTAAATAGTTACAATTAACCATACTAATGTAAAAGTATGACATTTGTTGTCCATGATTTTCAGCTGTTTTGAATGACCTGATAGTAATCTGCATATTGCAACTGAAGCCCAATAAATGAAAGTGTTCACCTTATTTAATCTTTGTTAAAAATTATTCCAACTAAAATTCATGTGTTTGCTGATTTTCTGCAATTTTTGTAGGTTTAACTTGTTGAGGTCAATGTTATTCCAAACAAAACATGATTGCATTTGAAATAATTGTTGAAATAATTGTATTATTATCATTATTATTATTATTATTATTATTAATATTATTATTTATTTTAGAATATATATATATATATATATATATATATATATATATATATATATATATATATATTTATAATTGTTGGTTGCTTCAAAGTTTGTAAATGTATTGCTAAAATAAATAATATAAAAAAGACTTTGAAACGGACTTCTGGGGGAAAAAACTACAAAAAAACTGACTTCCGGTATGGACCAACAATTATATATATATATATATGTATATTTATATATATATATGAACAGGAATGGAGCCAGGACAGTCTCCTGTGGAGCCCCCGTGCTGCTCATTAATGTCCCAGAAGCACAGTTCCCCAACCTGACATACTGTGCGCTTCCTCTCAGGTAATCTGTGATCCAGGAGATAAAGGAAGGATCATATGATTAATGCATAATGTCTGGGCAGTACAGCCCTTACACTGTAACACCAATGATTTACAGTGCAGCCTAATCTGAAAGTGCTGTTTATTTGGTTGTGTAAATTCTCATTTTTTATTAATTCTCAGTTTATTTAATCTGAGAATTCAGTTTATTTAACTTTAGTTATTCTTCAGTCCTATTGTGAATGTGTGTGTGTGTGTATGTGTGTGTGTGTGTGTGTGTGTGTGTGTGTGTGTGTGGCCACCACCACACAAACATAATATTTACATTTGTATTCATAACGTTGATATTAAAGTTAAATCCATGAAACGTTAGCATTATATCTTAGTGATATTATTGTAGGATTTTAACTAACTTATGAGTTTTCAGTAGCCTATAAAGTCGTGGCGAGACAATTTACTAGTCACTTATACCGTTACGATAAACATGTAACTGCACAAAATGCATAAAATTATGTTATGTGTAAACGTACGTGTTTTTTAAGCTTTTACTTTTGTTTTAGCTCGGTCATATTTCCGGGATCGAGCGGCAATTAACCAACTTCCAGTTGTGACTTCCGGCATGGATTGGATGTATGGCGGCGCCTTGTCGGCCATCTTGACTGCAGCAAGGTACTGTTGTGTGTTTTCATTTGGTCACTTTCAAAAACAAAAAACGGATAATAGTTGGTTTTCCGTGTTTCAATGTGTTATTTCGAAACGCAAAACGAAGCATGACCTGGAGACCTATGGCAAGCAGTGTAAGCCTTTGGATGGAACAAGTGGATGGACATGATGCAGATTTCCTAACTTTGAGAAATCAACACCTCAAATAAAAAGTGAATTGGAGTCAGACAAACATAATGACTATAAGCACTGATGTAAAGGTTCTTTGCCTTTTTTGTGACTTCTTTTTAATCATGGACATTTTGTAATGAATCTCACTATTAGTATATGTGATAACATCATTCTCTTACCTTGAATGCAGTTTTCCTTGATTTGTTTAAGACAACCTTCTGTTTTGAACCTTGACTTCTGACGTCTTTCCTCATTTCTTAAGTCACTGTCAATCTTTGAGCGAACAAAGTAGAACTTTCTCCCCATCCTCTGAATCTCCTGAGCGAGCTTCACATCACTTTCTCTGAAGCGAGTGGCTGAGATGATGATGAAGAAGTCAAACCTTTCAAATCCAACAAGGCTTCAGGTACTTGTCAGCTGGAAAGTTGGGAGTGCCAATACCAGGAGGATCCCACAGTGTGACATTGGGATAGTTGGGATGGGGGTATGGTGTAGCCTCTGAGGTGGTTTCTACAGGACCAGTAGGAGCGGCTCCCTCATCCTCTTCATCTAGTCATCTAGTATGCCTCTGAAGGCATTAACGAAGGTGGATTTACCAGAGCCAGACTCTCCTGTGATGCCAATATTTAGTGGAATATTGCTCAGCTGATCCAAGTACTCCTGTGTCTTTGCAGCAGCTAAGGCTTAATTATTGCTCTCTAGTGCTTTTTTAATGTCTTCATGGATCCTGGAGGATCCTGTATCCTTCATGGTAATCCTGCAGTTAAATGGAGTGAAAGAGGAGGTAAAAGTCATTATTGTCTTTGATAAATAGAAGAAAATGTAGTCCTGCAATGATCAGACATCATGTACATAGAATCCTGGATACCAATGAAAATCTGACATGTAGAATAAATCTTTAGAAATCCTGTCTTCTTTAAAAATATGTTATGATGCTGTAGAGCCTTGAACACAGCAAATCAGTTTGGCGGACTCAGATATGCACATAATAACACAGAGGAAGGTGAAATCTTTTCAGTTTTAGTGGATCTTCTGTGTCATACCATGCCAGTTTTATACAGCTTCCTTATATTTTTCTTCAGGATAAAAATTTGGCTTTTACTGAATATTAGAGGCCACTCACCTGGAGTCTTAATGTTGAAACAGATGAGACAAGAGCACACCAGCCTCTGAGTTAGGAGTTTATCAAGCAGTGATTATGAGGACAGTGGCCAATGAAAATGTCCTGTGAGTTAGAGAAAACTGACTGGTCAGTTGGAAAGCAGCTGACTTCCAAGAAACCACAGAATTACATGAACCATCAAACATAGAGAGCTGCAGGCAGCACCCCCTGCTGGCTACTATCTGCAGGTGAGTGACACCTCAGCATGGTTCTCTGCCTTTACACATGTATGGTATTCTTTAATAGTTTTTTGGTAATTAGCGTAAATTAAGTGTGAGCACTGAACACACACACACACACACACACACACACACACACACACACGTTTCACATTAAATGTGTTCCCATAAGAGAGGGTGTGCTTTCATCTTTTATTTTGCAAATCTTGCATTGAATTACTTACATTAGTGCTTACAGCCATATAAATAAAGTTATTATTATTAGTTCTGCTATTACAATCTGTTTGCAAGATTGTCCAATGTTTTTATTTATTCCTTTTTTGCTGATGTTAGTTATTTTCTTTAAAATCTAGTAGGCACTAGAAAACTAATGAGGACTGAATGGGCAACTGATAATTAGTTAAAGGTCAGTTCATGAGTAATTCCCAATCATTATTAAGCTAAAAAAACTAAACTTATTATACTTGGCCCTTAAAGAGTAACTAAACCCTAAAACCATTTTTTTTCAGCTGATAATCATTGTTTCTGGTAGTGAAGTAGTGTTACTGACTGATCCTGCTCAAAATCTTGACAGTTTAGTGCAAACTGTTGGAAATCTACTTTTATTTTAAAATGTGGTGTGGGAGTGCCCTCTACAGCTTGAAACGTGGTTACTACATTTGAATTTACATTACACTACACTGGAGGCGAATGATTCTTTTTCAGGGCGAATGACGTCACTAACCGTCCACGCTAAAGCCTGCTCCTCCCTTTACTCCTCCCTTACTATAAAACCATTCTGTCTGCAGTTATCAAATTGATAGCGAGTAGGTTGGATCAGAGCAGAGAGAGTAGTAGAGCAGAGAGAACAGCTAGTAATTTGTTGAATTGTATTGTTAGCATAGTGTATTTTAGTGTAGGTTTACAGTTAGTAGTGTGTTTATAGTATTTAGGTTAGCTGGTCAAGGAGAAGTGCCGAGGCTCAGGAGTATATGTGCTGGGTGGCAAGAGAGGGATGTGGAGGGCCACTGCGCGGTGAGAGGAGCCGAGCCTTTGGGGTATATGTGCGGGGCGTGAGGGAGAGAGGGGTGGATGGATGCGGTGGGCTGCTGGACAGTGAGCCCAGGCTCCCAGCGAGGGAGAAATAGAACCAAATAGGATAAAATAAGTCAAAGTGTGGAGAAGGGGACCGGCTGAGCTCCGGCCGCCTTCCCTCCTGCCTGTGTGACACATAGGGGGGGGGGATTTCCAAGCCACCATCGGCACAATGAAAATAAGTCTAAGTGTGGAGGAGAGGGACCGGGTAAAGAGGCCTGACCTCCGGGGAAGCCCTCTCTCCTCTCCCCGCAGTGAGGGACAATCTTCACTCCGCCCCCTTCCTCAGCCGCTGGGAACTTGGAAAGATATAGGCGTAGTAGGAATATATTGTGATGTTGTGATTCCCAAAGTGCAGACAGTGATATTTACAAAAAGTGAAAAAAAATAAATAAATAACACATGAAAAAATACTCAAAAAAACCCTCAAAATACCTCTCCAAAACCACAGGTTCCAGCACAAAGTCTGGAGGCCAAGCAGATGTTACCTCCTCTGTAAACACAACAAGACTGACTCTTCCAGGGCCAAAGCAGCCTCCTTTAAACCAGTTGCCCCTCCCACTAGGTATATTATTCACATAAAAAACCCCACAATTAGCATATTGTCCAACCAAAAAAAAAAAAAAAAAAACAATTTTCAGCTTCCTAAACTCAAAATATACATAAAGCAAAATATTCAGTAATTTCATAAATGTTCTCCTTTAACCCTCACAAGTTATTCACAACAAAAGTTAACTTAACAATCATGAAACGTAATAATACAGGTCACATGATCATCAAAGGCGCAAGAACAAACTATTTAACAGAGCAAAATATTACACCCTGTTTTGCCAACCAAACTCAGACGGCCGGCACCAGCAGGATGAATATGTAACATACTCGGTAAGGTAAGTGATACAAGGATCGTGTGAATGTATGGATATGAATATATGCAGAACTTCCAAGTGTGCTCCCTTGGCTGCATTACAAAAACAGAGGTAAAGAGGGATAATCGTGAGGTTTTATTTTTAATGCCTTAGTGAAGGCGGAAAGGGAGCGTGGACTGAGAAATGAATGAGAGCGAGTGTGTGTGAGTTTGTGTGTGTGCACGCTGCCCACAGTCAGTGAAAGAGCCGCCCTGTCACATCGTCCACCTCCTCCTGGAGTTTGGCGATGTGCAGGGCAGCTTCGTCACACTGTGTAATCATCTTTCGGCCTTGGTTGGAAAGGCAAACACTGTCTCCAGCAGACTTAAACCTTTCCTCTTTTATGAAGCTCATGGTTAGGGCTGGCTCTGGCTCACCTTGGACCAGCCCCTAGTTAGGCTGATATAGGCCTAGTCTGCCAGGGGACTTCCTATGACACACTGAGCTCGTCTCTCCTTTTTGTTAGAATATTTTAAATCTGTGAATGATGATAAAGTGTCATGGGTAAGTTTTAACTGTTTGTTTGTTGGTTGTGTGACAGAAGTGTTTATTATACCTGCTTAACAGAATATTATACAATATGTTATATGAGTCAACCACTTAAACACAACAGTTGTTTTACATAACATAATTATCTACTAAACCATCTAACTGCTGACCCACGGGCCGTCAGATGGTTTACAGGCATAGAAGATGGAAATGAGAGAGCTGCCCCTACAGGTTGTGTAGACACCACCTCAGAGGTTACACCATACCCCCATCCCAACTATCCTGATGTTACATTGTGGGATCTTTTGGTATTGGCACTACTAACTTTCCAGCTGACAAGTACCTGAGACATGTTGGATTTGAAAATGTTGACTTCATCATCATCATCTCAGCTGATCGCTTCAGAGAAAATTATGTAAAGCTCGCTCAGGAGATTCAGAGGATGAGGAAAAAAATCTACTTTGTTTGCTCAAAGAGTGACCATAACTTACATGACAAGACATCAGAGATCAGAGTTCAACACAGAAAGGACTCTTAAGCAAATCAGGGAAAACTACATTGAAGGTAAGTCAAGGTCAGAGGGTAGTAGACACTGCCTTATTTTACGGACACAAGAGCCAAAAAAAATCCTTTTCGGCCTGATTGTGGCACTATAGCTGACAGCTGAGTAAATGAAAATGTTGACAGGTCACGCTGCCCACACCAAGAGTATGATAGATATGAAATGTGACAAAAATATATATCTCAATGTGCTCTATAAAAAAGCCTCTTGGAAAATTGATGTTTTTTTTTCTGTGTGAAAAAACAAAAAAGATGAACAAGTTCACATACGTTAGACTCTTAATAAGGATAGACTGATTTACAGTAATTACCCCAAATATACAGCAACTCATTCACCTGCAGATAGTAGCCAGCAGGGGGTGCTGCCTGCAGCGCTCTATGTTTCGTGGAAATCTGATGCAAGATTTACAATTCTTTTAAAAAATAAGATATGCTCTTTATTAGGATAGATTGATTGACACTAATTGCCCCAAAATAAAAACAAATAATGAATACCATACATCTGTGAAAGCAGAGGGCCATGCTGAAGTGTAATTCACTTGCAAATAGTAGCCAGCAGGGGGTGCTGCCTGTAGCTCTCTATGTTTCATGTAAATATGTGTGTTTCTTGGAAGTCAGCTGCTTTACAGCTGACCAATCAGTTTTCTCTCACTCATCCCAGGACATTTTCATTGGTCACTGTTGTCATCACCATCACTCTTGAACTCTGATAAACTCAAGTGGGTTTTTTTCGACTGGATGTCGACTTTTCTTGCAGCTGAACAACTCATAGTAACTCTTGTCTCATCTGTTTCAACATTAAGACTCCAGGTGAGTGGCTTCTAATATTCAGCAAAAGCTTTCTTTATATCCTGATGAAAAATATGAGGAAGCTGTTTATTGCTGTATAAAACTGGCATAGTGTGAGTAAACAGCCACTAAAAATGTGCTAATGTAAATAGATTTTACCTTCATCTGTCAAAAAGATCTGCTGTGTGCCAGGTTATATATTGCATCATAATATGATATTTTCAGGGACGTGGGGATTTCTAAAGATGCAGTGTGCATGTCAGATCATTGTGTTTAAGATTGTATGTACATGATATTAGGTCACTGTAGGACTACATTCTTTTACTATTTCCCAAAAGACAATAATGGCTTTTTACTTCTCTTGTACTCCAGTTATCAAGGATTACCATGGAGAGTGGACAATGGACTGAAGACATTAAAAAAGCACTAGAAAATAATGATCAGGCCTTAGCTATAAAAAGGATCCAGGAGAATTTGGCTCAGCAGAACAATATTCCACTAAATGTTGCCATAAGTGGAGAGACTAATTCTGGTAAATCCACCTTTGTTAATGCCTTCAGAGGCATAAATAACGGGGATGAGGGAGCTGCTCCTACTGGTCCTGTAGAAACCACCTCAGAGGCTACACCATACCCCCATCCCAACTATCCCAATGTCACACTGTGGGATCTTCCTGCTATTGGCACTCCCAACTTTCCAGCTGACAACTACCTGAAGCTTGTTGGATTTGAAAGGTTTGACTTCTTCATCATCATCTCAGCCACTCGCTTCAGAGAAAATGATGTGAAGCTCGCTAAGGAGATTCAGAGGATGGGGAGAAAGTTCTACTTTGTTCGCTCAAAGATTGACACTGACATACATGATGAGGAAAGACGTCAGAGGTCAGAGTTCAATGCAGACCATGGAGTAACTAACACTTCCTGTATGGTCACCTGACTCCAATAGAGTTGATGGAGAAGGTTAACAGTTTCAATGTGATGTCCACTAATTCAAAACACAAGGTGCCTGGAAAATTTATACAAAATAATAATTCAATAATGTGTCCCTAGAGCTGCACCTTATTTTACACATTTTAAAAGTTCTAATTATTTTATGTGTCTTATCATCATATCATGTATTCCTGTTGTCACACAGGTCTTCAAAGACAAGGCGTTGAGTCTCCTCAAGTCTTCCTGGTGTCCAGCTTTGATCTCCACCTGTATGACTTCACTCTCTTAGTGAACACCTTTGAGAGAGAACTTCCTGCACACAAAAGGCATGCTCTGCTGCTGGCCATGCCCAACATCAGCCTGGAGGTCATCAACAAGAAGAAAAAGGCTTTTCATGCCCAAATAAAATACTATGCTATGCTTAGTGCAGGTGTAGCAGCTGCACCAGTTCCTGGGCTTTCTGTTGCAGTTGATGTGTTTGTGTTGGTTTCTGTTGTCATAAAATATGTAAATGGGTTTGGGCTTGATAAACCGCCACTGCGGAGACTCACTGATAGAAGAGGTACGCCATTTAGGTATCTGTTTAACATCATAGTGTCACCACTGGCTGCAGCAGAAATAACCCGAGATCTTGGGTTGAAGGTGCTTCTTAGATGTGCAGGCACAGCTGCATTAATGGCAGCAGAGGAAGTGTCCAGATTTACTCCAGTAATCAGAACCACAGCAGCAATGAGTCTCTCTTTTATCTTCACCTACAGAGTTCTCAATACTTTCCTCAACAGACTTGCTGAGGATGCACAGAGGGTGTTTGAAAGGGTCCTGGGTTCGGACATAGTGTGATTTTGTAAAGTGAATGGCAGTGACATTTAATGTCACATTAAAAACTGCAGAGAAAGAGCTTTTGGATTTTTTTTTTTTTTAGTAGACTGCATTGTAGTATTTTATAACAATATACAAATCATGGTCTTGTGTTGTAACTGTGCATTTTTGCTGCTTTTGAAACAATTGATCGTGACATTCTTTCAGACAGACTGAGGCACTGGGTGGGCAAAACTGGTGCTGCTTTAGACTGGTCCTCATTTTATTTGACAAAAAGGAAGTTTTTTGTCTCTGTTAAAGGGCCAGTGTGTAATATTTGGCATGGTTTATTGTAAAATCTGAATCTAAATCTGAATATTCTACCCATTAATATGTTTGTATAAGTGTATAATCGCTATAAAATAAAATTAGTTTGGTTTTCGTAACCTTATAATTATGCTTATATGTATACATATATATATATATATATATATATATATATATATATATATATATATATATATATATAGCAAGGGCCAGAGAATGCGTTTCACGTGTATAAATAAACCAACAAAGAGAAGAGTTTGGGACGGAGTCTTTTACCCCCTGGATTGTTACCGAAGTTTTTGGAGTGCTCAAATAAATGGGCCTTCACAACTACAACACAATGTCTTCAGAGGAAATCACACTGCTACTGATTTTAATGTTCATTATCATTAATCTTATTAATACTGTATCACTACTGCTAAAAATGTAGTACTAATGTTGATAGTGTTCATGATACATCCCAACTGTGTTAGAAATATCACAGGGATGACGTCAGCATCAGTACAGTCTTTATTCTTGTTGTGCAAGCAACCCCATCAATCAATCTATTGGTCTTTTTTGTTTGTTTTTTTGCCTTCACACAAGGCTGGAGGCATTATGTTTTCAGGTTGTCTTCCATCCTTTTGTATGATCGTCCATCCCATTCTGGTGTACACAGTATCTCCAACAACACCTTGAGGGAATTTCTCAAGGTCATGCCAGGATTGGCTTATGGTCTCCTGTCAGCTCCCTTATAGAGCTGATCCTCTTTGTCTTGATGTAGGTCAAATTTCAACATTCTCATGAGAGTTTATATTCCTTTATATCCTGTGTCCAGCCACATCTTTACATCCTGTGGTTTTAAGTTTCATTAAGGACACAGTTTTTAAATTGTATTACTGTACTTTTCAGTCTTTTTTACACCAATACATTTATCTAACTGACTTTTTGAACCTGATCATTTTGTCTTGTGGTATGATTGTTTCTGTTAAATAAACATCTTTTCAATGATAAATGTGTGTTTTTGTCTCTGTGTTTGTACATTTTAATGAACATTTGTGCAGGTGCTTTGTTAGAGTGCAGGTGCTCTTCTTGCTTGCTCTCTGCTATGCCTTTCCTTATTTTTCCTTCTTGTCACAAACTCCTACACATTTAAGGAGGTTTCCTAATACAGCTAAATCATCGGGAGGATAACTTGTGACATCTCTGGGTTGCAACTGTCTGCTATTTCTTCACAGGAAACTACAGATATTGACATATACACAGAGCCATGGCAGGGGACAGCTCAGACCAGCGGGAGCTGGTACATGAACAATCTCTGTGTGACAAGAGTGTGTTGAATCCTGTAAAATCCACAACAGGCTCATCATGCCAAAACTGTTGGAAACATCCACAGGAAATTGCTGTGCTACTGACAAAGATTTTTACACTGGCAGCTGAGAAAGGACTTCATGAGACATTCCCCATAACAACTAGCGGTAAGACAGCTAAGTTTGCTACCACTTATCAAAGTAGTGTTAAACATAATGCTACCCAAAATATCCTAAACCTGGATGATATAGTGTCTTTCCTGACACCTGTTAAAGTGGGACCCAAACAGACTGATCCCACTGCTGCCTGGCATACACTTGCTGCTTAGCCAAAATGGAACAAAAAACAAAATAAAATCATGCATCACAGGAAGAAATACAGCATCACCCGGCATATGGCTCAAAACAAATATTAACCACTGTCTGAACTAAGTTTGAACGGGTCGGAAAGCAATTTTATAAATGGGAATGAGGGAATAAAAAATTAACTTCTTCAAAGGGAAAATGTGAAACTAACACTGGTACACAGAAGAAGCACAAGGCACACCAGGACAAAGAGTCTGTGCCAGAGGCGAAGGAGAGAAATATCCTCCTTGTGGGAGATGGTGCTATCAGTGCTGTAAACAATGAAGGATCATCCCATGCAGCTATCCAAGTCCCATGGTCAGTGATATAACTGGACTTTTCTCAGAGGTACTGTCAAACCACTCTGGATTCACATGTTATTGTGCATGTGGGAGCCGTTGACACCAGGAAAGGAGAATCAGAAGATTAAAAAAAAAAAAAGATTTTATGAAACTTTTTAACAGATTTGACAAGCTGGAAGTATAATCATTCATCAGTGGGGCTCTGCCAGCCATTGACAGAAGGATAAATAAATTCAGCCTCCTACTTGCACTCAATACATGGCATGTGAGTCTCAAGGAAAAAACTTCATTGATAGCTTTAATTTGTTTAAGCAATGGGACAACTTCCTCAGAGGGAAGGGTCCCCTCCTTTATGTACGTGGACTGAGGCAGCTAACAGTTTTCTCCATTGTCTGAGGAACCAAAAAACTTCCTGCGCCCTTTTCCGTCAGCGAAAGTCTCCCCTGCAGAGTGAGAGCCAAGATGGGATGACAACAATGACACTGCCCTCCCTGTGGATTCCCCTTCACTCCCCCACCCCAGGTCTTGACCTCCCCACCTAAACCCTCACTCTCCTCTGAGCCTCTACCATCCATTCCCTCCCATCTCACCTGTCAGACTCACAAGCCAGATGGAGGACTTGGTAAAGTCTGGGATTAAAATGATCCTGCTCACCCCTTGTATAGCCACGTCGTGGGCATTGCTATCACCTATTCTCCACTCACAAACACACCCCAGCTAAACTGTCCCCCAAAGCTCCCTAGGTGGCACTCCCCTTGTAAGGAAAGTGCTCAACTTCAGCAAACACTGAAATGAAGAGACTCGGAGAACCATGGAGAAAAGTTACAGCCAACGGGGTTACTTTTATCGCAGAACAAATCAACAACAAATCAGTTGGACAACTGTGTGTGTGTGTGTGTGTGTGTGTGTGTACGCTTGGGTCATATTTCCTGTTCCCCTGATTCCTTTGTTTGTTCCTAAAGCCAGACTTCGTGCACCAATATTTCCTGTCCTCTTTGTCTCTCTCTCAGAACTGGCAAAAACAACTGTCCCTATTGCCGAAAATGGCACATCTGTTCTGTCAGGTCACCCTAACCCAGCACGTTCTATTTCATTTTACCTCCCAAGGCTTGAATTACACAGGAACTACTCAAATTATCAAAACACCTCTTATGGGTCCTTTTTGCTGCCAAATCTGATATTTGACCAGCTGCTTCCTAAACCTTGTGTAACTGACATTGTGTATCTTTCACCTTTAGTATAAAATGATACATTATCTGCCTCTACACCCTCTATCCTCAACTCCCTGAATTGGGCCACCTTGTCCAGCACAAGGGCATCGTCTATCACTGTTGGCAGCAACTAGAAGACCGAGGGTCTCTGCTGGTCCAGTATCTGTTCTTTAGCAACCTGAGGCCCAGGGAGAGAACAGCCATCCCTAGTACAATAGCTCCAGTGTCAAGGCAAAGATTAGATAAAAGGGTGACAGTAAGATCCTCCAGTGCCACACAACTGATTCAGTTATCAATATCAGGTCTCTGGGTAATAAGTCAGCAAACAAGACTGAGTAGCTTCATGCATGAGAGATTATTCTCTACAGAGGAGACACAACCTCCAGCTCAGAGCACAGGGGTTGTGCCCAGAGCAGTGAATACATGGCGTCTTTTAACCCACAATCAGATGACAGGATGATGAGAAATCAGTTGTAGCTTTTTTGGGCTTTTCCTTATGTTCTCTTGCTTATATCAGAGAAACATACCTGTTGCAATATGTTAGGTATTCGGCTGTATCTGTTAGACTGGATCTGGTTAATCCACCTTTGTTAATGCCTTCAGAGGCATAGACAACAGTACTGGTATTACAGTGCTTCATTTGTTAATCATGAGGTGCTGGATGTCAGAGAGCCTGCTGACCCAGTGGGTCAGGGACAGAAAAGAAGTCAGAACATATTTAGAGATTTCATCAAAACCACATTTTCATTACAAGCCACATATTCATATTGTGGGTAACTAATGTCATCTGGTTGAAAACAGCTCTTGATAAACCAATAAAAAGCAAAGAGTGTTTATCTGAATGAGTGCCAGTGCATAACTCAGAGGGTGCAGCTCTCTGATACAAACACACCCCTCCTCTCCGCAATTCTTGTAAACCAGCTGCTTTCACTGATAATGGGGCCGAGGAAACAGGACAGACACTGATTGGTCATTGTGGCTCACAGCAGACGTTTTCATTGGTCACTTCACTGACTGTAAGGAGCTGAACTTTGTACAACTCTGACACTGTGCAGCTGTGCAGAGAAAGAAGTTAAACTTTCTCGCAGAGTGACAACGATCCAAGTGCCTCATACGGTAAGAGATATATTGACAGCTAATCCATGCTTATTACTGCAACTTTGTTCTATGTAACACAGTTTGCACTGATCTACATGTAATGTGTAAGTAGTATAAGATAATAAGGTTACATTAGCCATCATAGGGAACAGAAACATAATAAATATAATTTCTGAATTCATTTTGCATGTTCTGATGTTTTTTGCTGCCAAAAATACATCACTGACTGAAGGCAACAATTTATCCTGCAGTGTAGACTACACAGTCATTAATTTTGAAAAATTCATGTATTGACAATGCAGTCTCTAACTTTGCATAATATAACTGTATTAAAATCAGCCTCATTATATTTAATGCATTATTAGATAAAGGGTGAACTTACTACAAATGCAAAATACTACAGTGATTTTCTGTTTTCTATATTTTTCAGAGAGCGCTATGGCTAATCCATTTGCAAATGAAAGCATTAAAAAAATTAAAGAGGAGCTGCTAACCAATGGACCTGACGCAGCAGCTGCAAAGATCCAGGAGTGTCTGGCTCAGCAGAACAATATTCCACTAAATATTGCAATCACTGGAGAGACAGGCTCTGGAAAATCCACCTTTGTTAATGCCTTCAGAGGCATACTAGATGACTAGATGAAGAGGATGAGAGAGCTGCTCCTACTGGTCCTGTAGAAACCACCTCAGAGGCTACACCATACCCCCATCCCAACTATCCCAATATTAAACTGTGGGATCTTCCTGGTATTGGCACCTCTAAGTTTCCAGCTGACAAGTACCTGAAGCTTGTTGGATTTGAAAGGTTTGACTTCTTCATCATCATCTCAGACACTCGCTTCAGAGAAAATGATGTGAAGCTCGCTAAGGAGATTCAGAGGATGGGGAGAAAGTTCTACTTTGTTCGCTCAAAGATTGACAATAACATACGTGATGATGAAAGACGCCTGAGGTCAAAGTTCAACGCAGAAAGGACTCTGAAACAAATCAGGGACAACTGCATTCAAGGTAAGCCTGAGGTTAGAGGGTGAAACCACAAATGTCTAAAACTCAAAGCTATATGCAACAAGAGCTACATGAGCAAGAAATACAAGTGTCTGCCAACACTTATCAGAGACTGTGACACATACTGTTCATAATCACCTGAAATCGTGGCCAAAAAATATCAAGTGTGTGACCTTAGTCTGAAATGTATCCAACGTCTGAAGTGTGCCTTGTTTTATGTTTGATGTATTGTTGTCCTTGTTTTCATATATTTGATGTGCTCTTATGAAGTGTGTTCTGTTGCATGTACTGTGTTGCTTATCCTGTTTTAATGTATTGTGTTTTCTGTAGTTTTCATCACACCTGCCCAGAGACAGTTGGGAATCAGCCAAGATGGCTAAACTGGCACACTGAGAGAACTGTCTGTTATTGTGCACTGTCCCTGTAATCTTAAACTGTATAAATAAATGACACCATACTGATTTGGTGTTGCAGCGGGAGCGATCCTGTCGCAGGATGGTCTCTCATTCTGTCTTGATTTTCATCATTTGACTCTTCTGTTCTGTTTGTGACACAGGTCTTGTAGAACAAGGCTTCAAGTCTCCTCAAGTCTTCCTGGTGTCCAGCTGTGAGCTCCACCTCTATGATTTCCATCTGTTAGAGGAGACCCTGGAGAGAGAACTTCCTGCACACAAGAGGAACACTCTGCTACTGGCCCTGCCCAATGTCAATCCTGAGATCATCAGAAAGAAGAAAAGAGGTCTTTGGGTCTCAAATAAAGTACCTTGCCTCTATATCTGCACTCATAGCAGCTGCACCAGTTCCTGGGCTCTCTGTTGCCACTGATATAGCCATGCTGGTTGCTACCATCAATAAGTACAAAGTTACATTTGGTCTTGATAGCAAGTCACTGCAGAGTCTTGCTCTTAGTGCACGCAAGCCTGTGGCAGATCTTACAGCAGTGATGACATCACAACTGGGTTTACACGAAATAAACAAAGAGCTTATCATTAAGATGTTGTGCTTGTCTGTAAGTAATGCTGCATTAATGGCAGCAGAGGAAGGGTCCAGATTTGTTCCATTATTTGGAATCCCTGCAGCAATGAGCCTCTCTTTTATCTCCACCTACAAAGCTCTTCATACTTTCCTCGACATGCTTGCTGAGGATGCACAGAGGGTATCCAAAAAGGCCCTGGGTCTGGACACCTCAGTGTGATTTTGTGAGGTGAATGGCAGTGGTGTTTAATGGCAAATTAAAAACGGCAGACAAAGAGCTTTTGGATTTTTCTTTTAATAAACTGCATTGTTTTTTAATAAGCACTGTATTCAAGTCACAATATTGTATTCTAGCTGCGCATTTTAGCAACCATGCATCACAGTTTTTACAGTTGATCACTCCATCAGTGGCTCCTGTATAAATGTTATTTGCTCATATAAAAGCAACTATTAATAGAAAATATCCCATAGCTTGTACGCACATTAAAACATGCCTCTTTATCATTTTAAAACAGGAAAGTTACTATAACACTAAAACATACATAATATGTTTTTAATTACTTTCTGGTTTATTACCATTTTTAATTATTTATGTATAACTTGATAATCTATCTCACACTGTGTCATGACTGTGGGCATGAACAGTTTCTGTATTCATGGCAAACACTTAGTTATCAGTATAAGCCTCTGTACCATGCAATGCTATTTACACAAGTGAAGGACAGAATATTAGAAACACTGTTGTCTTCTCTGATTGTTTTTATGTTCAGAAATTCGTGATGTGTGTTATTGTGTCTTGTTGATGCCTGGAGATGGTGTAATGAGAGTTTGCTGCCCTCCAGTGGTCACTGGGAGGAACTACAACACAACGTCCTTTAAAGGAAATCACACTGCTATTGACTTTAATGTTCATTGTCATTAATCTTATTAATACTGTATCACTACTGCTAATAACAATTTTAGTACTAATGTTGACAGTGTTCATGATACATGCCAACATCCCATCAGTACAGTCTTTATTCTTGTTGTGCTTTGTATGAATGAAGATCATTGACTGAAGCTGCAGCCCCATTATTAAATATTTTGTTAATAAATCAATCTACTGGTCTTTTTTGTTCGTCTTTATGCCTCCACACAGCACTAGCCGAGGCTGAAGGCATTATGTTTTCAGGTTAACCAATCATCTGCATGATCGTCTGTCCCATTCTGACGAGAGCAGTTTGTCAAGAACACCTTGAGGGAATTTCTCCAAATTTACAATAGACAATATGAAATCCAATATTTTTTATAACATAGATTCCTTTCCTTTCCTTTCCTTACAATACTGCTGACAATTACTAAAGGCTTGGAGGAAGGCCTGTAGTGCTTGGGTTAGGGCTGAATACAATGCACAATCTAAAGTCCAGTTTGATGAAACATATGAAAGTGGCAAGTGCAGGGATTAAATGAGGGATGTGAAATGTTAAGTCCTGTTTAATAACACCGTCTTCATCCTGTTTATATGACCATGGTACAAGATATGATCCATACACACAAAAGCCTCAAAGTGCGTGTCTTTAATTAGCAGAGGTGTGCGCACACAGAGCTCTGCACAATCACAAACCAACTTTCATGTATTTTGCTTCTTTTACTTCTCTAGTATTTCGCGTCTCCAATAATCTACTCAAATGTCAAAATATCAAAATACAATTATTAATGTGACTCAGGCAGGTCTGAAATAGGGCTGCAACGATTAGTCGATTAATCGATGACTAATCGACTATTAAAATAAAGGGTGACTATTTTAGTTGTTTAGTAGTCCATGGAGCATGGACTGGAGGCTGGAGAGGTGCCAGTTCACCTCCTGGGCACTGCCGAGGTGCCCTCGAGCAAGGCACCGAACCCCCCCAACTGCTCGGGCGCCTCACCAAGGGCAGTCCCCTCACTCTGACATCTCTCCACTTTGTGCATGTATAGGTCCTGTTTGTGAATGTGTGTGTCTTTCGGACCTGTGTGTAATTGACAAGCAAGAGTGAAAACATTGAATTTCCCCTCAGGGGGATTAATAAAGTAAATAAACTTAAACTTAAACTTAGCCTTCTAGATATTTATCAATCAAGTTTTCACCCCCACCACAGCACAGAAACAATGCTTATTAAAGTGGTAAATGATCTACATATAACCACGGACTCCAAAAAAATCTCCACTCTTGTTCTACTTGATCTCAGTGCGGCATTTGACACTGTTGACCATAAAATCCTGGATAAGCTTGAAAGATGGGTCGGCATATCTGGCCCACTCTGAACCGGTTCAAAAGCTACTTACGTGACAGGAAGTTTTTCGTCTCAATTGGTGATTTCTCCTCCAACAAAATGGACATTACATGTGGGGTCCCCCAAGGGTCAATTCTTGGACCACTGCTGTTTAACCTCTATATGCTTCCACTTTCACGTCATACGTAAACACATCTTAAATTATCATGATTACACAGATGATTCACAACTTCACTTTTTCCAGATGATCTATCTCCCATACAATCCCTCACCCATTGTATCAGTGATATCGATCTATGGATGACAGAGAACTTCTTACAGTTAAATAAAGACAAAACAGAAAATATCTTTGCTGCACAGGCTCAGAGACAGGGAATTGCAGCACATCTCAAGTCCCTGCCTCTGGAGAGCAAAACTGAAGCGAGAAATTAATTAAATTAAGAGGCTTTCTGTCACAATCCGATTCTGAAAAATTAATCCACGCATTCATAACAAGGGTTAAATTAATCTAACGGCCTATTCACTAGCCTCCCAAACACTAGCATTCAGAGGTTACAATTAATTCAAAATGCAGCTGCACGTATTCTCACTGGTACTAAAAAATCTCAACACATCACACCCATTCTTAAAACTCTGCACTGGTTACCTGTCAAAACAAGAACTGATTTTAAAATCCTCCTCCTGGTTTATAAAGCTCTAAATGGCCACACCAGCAAGAACCCTCAGGTCTACAGGTAGTGGTAATCTGGTCATTCCTCACACTAGAACTCAGGAGGGAGGCTGCTTTTTGTGTTTATGCCCCACGCAGGTGGAGCACCCTGCCTCAGACAGTGAAAGATGCCACATCAGTGACCATTTTTAAAAACAGGTTAAAAACTGTTCTTTTTATGACAGCGTTTGGTTAGCGTGTGTATATGTGTGTGGGTGTGTGCACATGTACATGTTTGAGTGTGTGTGTGTGTGTGTGTGTGTGTGTAGAGATATGTTTGTGATATGGTTTTCATCTGTTTACTCTGCACTTTGTGGTTGTACTGTAATTATTTGTTATATGTTGTAAAGCACATTGAGTTTGCCTTGTGTATGAAATGCGCTTTATAAATAAAGTTTGACTTGACTTACAGTATGAGGTACTTAGATCATTGTTACTCAGCAAGAAGGTTTAACTTCTTTCTCTGCACAGCTGCGCAGTGTCAGAGATGTACAAAGTTCAGCTCCTTACAGTCAGTGAAGCGACCAATGAAAACGTCTGCTGTGAGCCACGATGACCAATCAGCGACTGTCCTGTTTCCTCGGCCCCATTTCAGTGAAAGCAGCTGGTTTATAAGAAATGTGGAGAGGAGGGGTGTGTTTGTATCGGAGAGATGCACCCTCTGAGTTATGCACTGGCATTCATTCAGATAAACACTCTTTGCTCTTCATCGGTTTATCAAGAGCTGATTTCAACCAGATGACACTAGTTACCCAGAACATGAATATGTGGCTTGTAATGAAAATGTGGTTTTGATGAAATCTCTGTCCCTGACCCACTGGGCCAGCAGGCTCTCTGACGTCCAGCACCTCATGATTAACAAATGAAGCACTGCACTACCAGTACTGTTGTCTATGCCTCTGAAGGCATTATCAAAGGTGGATTAACCAGATCCAGACTGTGATGCCAATATTTAGTGGAATATTTATCTGAATCTTTGTAGTTCCTAAAGGCAGGTCTATTAGTAAGCAGCTTTGTTAGGCTTTGCCTTGTGATTTCCTGTGGTACACTTAGGTGGTATGAGTCTCCCACTGAAAGTACTCTTGTGCCTGACCAGCACATGATGGAGTGGGTGTGAGACATTGTCCAAGATAGTTCGTAGCTTAGACAGCATCCTCCTCTCTGACACCACCATCAGAGAGTCACACTCCGTTGCCACGACGTCACTGGACTTGTGGATCAGTTTGTTGAGTCTGTTGGTGTCCGCCACCCTCAGCTTGCTGCCCCAGCACACAACAGCATAGAGGATAGCACTGGCCACCACAGATTCATAGAAAATCCTGAGCATAGTCCGGCAGATGTTGAAGGACCTCAGTTGCCTCAGAAAATAGAGACGGCTTTGGCCCTTCCTGTAGAGAGTGTTAGTGTTCTTAACCCAGTCCAGTTTATTTCCATGTGTACCCCCAGGTACTTATAGTCCTCTACAATGTCCACACTGACCCCCTGGATGGAAACAGGGGTCACCGGTGTCTTGGTCCTCATCAGATCCACAGCCAGTTCCTTTGTCTTTGCCATGTTGAGCTGCAGATGGTTCTGCTCACACCATGTGACAAAGTTATCCACAACAGCCCTTTACTCATCCTCATCACCCTTGGTGATACATCCAACTACAGTCACCAGAAAACTTCTGAAGATAGCAGGTCTCAGTGCAATAGCTGAAGTCCGTGGTGTAGAGGGTGAAGAGGAAGGGAGAGAGTATAGTCCCCTGCAGGGCCCCGGTATTGCTGACCACTCTGTCTGACACACAGCGTTGCAAGCGCACATACTGTGGTCTGCCAGTCAAGTAGTCTACAATCCAGGACACCAGGGGGGCATCCACCTGCATCGCTGTCAGTTTGACACCCAGTAGAGCTGGACGGATGGTGTTGAACGCACTAGAGAAGTCAAAAACCATGACCCTCACATGACATGACAACCATGACAAGTCACGAAGAAGCTATTAAAGAACTATGTGTCTTTAAATTAGTGCTTATGTTTGTCTCCAATTTACTTCATTCTGTTTAATTTGGAGTATTAATTTCTCAAAATAAAAAAGTCAGACAACTTTCAGTATAAAGAGCAGTTACCTGGTAGAAGGAGACATAAGGGAGCACTTGGTCACTGAGGTGGTGAACAGGTTGAGCCATTGTTGGACAGTTCACATTTCTTTTGACAGAGATCCCAGTCAGCAGCAGATGTTTACTGGAACACACTGACCTCCACAGGAAATCATGACTGATGACACACTGTTATCCTTTGCACTCATCATTTAGGCTCATCGATCAGACTGATGTTTTTGTATTAAATGCTGACGTTGTTATATTAAAATTTTGCAAAGTCAAGCTTCAACATCATCTGTGAATCATGAAGTCCAGTGAATCAGATATACATGCAGTACTAAGAATGTTAGTTGCTGTGACGTTTAACTTTCTGACTTAGTTTAGATTTTTGTTGAGCTGATCTGTTTGATGGAGGAAAAACATATTTTGCAAATATAAACAACATATTGTATTAATGAGCTGTTGTTCTGGTAATTACATATTGCTGCCTAAAATAGTTTTCTAGTCTAACCGTCACTGTATCGATGATAGAGTCAGAGAATAGTCTTTTTATCATTACTCATATATTCATAGTATTTAAAGAAAAAATAAAATTACAAAACACAGCTCTGCTTTTGTATTTGCAATATCTGAGAAAATGTAAGCACACATTCAAACTTTAAACCAAATCACAGACTGTCATTAATACCACTTGATTGTTTTTAAATTGAGATTTTACATAAATGCTAATAAAGTGACAAAGGGATTTGGAGGAGGTGAGTTCAGAAGTGAGTTCAAAAAATAAAACTTCCTGTCTGGGCCTCTGACTGTAATATAACATTTGAAGAAGGTTTCAGAGTGATGTCGTTTTTTTGTTTTTTTTTAATGTCCACTAAATAAAAGCAAATGATGCCAAGAAAGAAAAATAGACAATGTGTCCCTAGATAGACATATTACAGTTTAAAAGTTCTAATTGTTTTATATATCTTATCATCATATCATGTATTCCTGTTGTCACACAGGTCTCCAAAGACAAGGTGTTGAGTCTCCTCAAGTCTTCCTGGTGTCCAGCTTTGATCTCCACCTGTATGACTTCACTCTCTTAGTGAACACCTTTGAGAGAGAACTTCCTGCACACAAAGGCGTGCTCTGCTGCTGGCCATGCCCAACATCAGCCTGGAGGTCATCGACAAGAAGAAAAAGGCTTTTCATGCCAAAATTCAATACTATGCTACACTTAGTGCAGGTGTAGCAGCTGTACCAGTTCCTGGGCTTTCTGCTGCAGTTGATGTGGGTGTGTTGGTTTCTGTTGTTACACAATATGTAAATGGGTTTGGGCTTGACGTCCTGTCTTTACAGAGACTTGCAGACAGTACACATGTGCCATTGGATGAACTGCTTGCCATCATAGTGTCACCACTGGCTGCAGTTGAAATAACCCCTGATCTTGTGTTGAAGATGTTTTCTCAGTGTACAGGCACAACTGCATTAATGGCAGCAGAGGAAGGGTCCAGATTTATTCCAATATTTGGAATCCCTGCAGCAATGAGTCTCTTTTATCTCCACCTACAGAGCTCTCAATACTTTCCTCGACATGCTTGCTGAGGATGCACAGAGGGTGTTTATAAAGGCCCTGGGTTTGGACACCTCAGTGTGATTTTGTGAGGTGAATGGTACAGACATTTAATGGCACATTAAAAACTGCAGAGAAAGAGCTTTTGGATTTTTCTTTTAATAAACTGCATGTTTTTCAATAAGCACTGTACTCAAGTCACAATATCGTGTTCTAGCTGCACATTTTAGCAACCATGCATCACAGGTTTTGCAGTTGATCACTCAAATCAGTGGCTCCTGTATGAATGTCATTTGCTCATATCAAAGCAACTATTAATAGAAAAGTCCCATAGCTTGTACGCACATTAAAACATGCCTCTTTATGCTTTTATTATCTGGTTTATTACCATTTTTAATTATTTATGTATAACTTGGTAATCTATCTCACACTGTGTCATGGCTGTGGGCATGAACAGTTTCTGTATTCACTGTAAACACTTAGTTATCAGTATGAGCCTCTGTATCATGCAATGCTATTTACACAAGTGAAGGACAGAATATTAGAAACACTGTTGTCTTCTCTGGTTGTTTTTATGTTCAGAAGTTCTTGATGTGTGTTATTGTGTCTTGTTGATGCCTGGAGATGGTGTAATGAGAGTTTGCTGCCCTCCAGTGGTCACTGGGAGGAACTACAACACAACGTCCTTTAAAGGAAATCACACTGCTATAGATTTTAATGTTCATTGTCATTATTCTTAATACTGTATCACTACTGCTAATAACAATTTTAGTACTAATGATGTTCATGGTACATCCCAAAATGTGTTAGAAATATCACAGGGATGAAGCCAGCATCAGCACTGTCTTTATTCTTGTTGTGCTTTGTGGAAATGAAGATCATAGACTGAAGCTACAACCCCATTATTAAATATCCTGTTATTAAATCAATCTATTAGTGGTTTTTTTTTGTTATTTTTCATGCCTCCACACAGCACTAGCCAAGGCTGAAGGCATTATGTTTTTAGGTTAACCAATCATTTGTACGATCGTCTGTCCCATTCTGACGAGCGCAGTATGTCAAGAATACCTTGAGGGAATTTCTCCAAATCTGACACAAAAAAATAAATTAAAAAAATAAACTAATGGGAATTTGGTGGTCAAAGGTCAAGATCAGTGTGAGCTCACAAAACATGTTTTAGACCATGACTCTGGAATTCATATACTAATAAAGACAAAATGTCACACAAATGTCAAATAGGAAAAACATGATGAAGTGATGACATTTTATACCCAAAAGGTCAAAAGTCAGCTTCACTGTGATGTCATGATGTTCTGCAGAAACACTTCTGTTTGGCTTTTTTCTCAACATATTACAAACCATCACTTTATCAAAGTTGTCGTTGATCATAGACCACAAGATCCAACTTTGGAGCGTGTGACATATTCTAACAGTGTTAGCATGTAGAAATCATTCTCTCATCCTGCATCAGCACACACCACTGACTTCCTTCTGTGTCAGTACACCCACGACCCAAACATTCATCTCAACCTGATTGTGAAGAAAAGAACACAATCAGTTGTAAGGGACAAAAGTTTATTGTAACCCTACAAAAGACACAGGGTGAGAAAAAAATACAAAACAAAAATAAAATTATAGAAATGAAAAAAAAAAAAGATTCTCATTCTTATACAAGTCTCAAAACTATCCATCATACACGGACCACAGTTTAATTATTCATATTCATATTTTTAATATAACATTTTGTTGTAATGCTGTGTGTACATACAAAATATAGCAAACTAAATAAGGCAAATAAATAGAGGTACAATTTACAGGAAAATGGAACATTCCTCAATGTTTTAATCTTTTTTCAATCTTATCTCAAACATCAAGAATGGTGTACAAAATCCTTTTTTTTTCCAACTGTACATCTTTCGGTGGAGGATTTTTTTTTTTCCAACCATAAAAAATACTGACTCCTCACAATTATACAACCTCTAAAACTGGGTGCAACTTTTTCTCAGGCAGTACAAATTGTTGTGTAACAGGTGCGTTCCATATTGCAAGCAATTTTCTATTAAAGTCAACACATCACGCTTTGTGCACCCTTCGTTAGGCATGCAGGTCGACGCCAAGTGTGTGATTTGACAGAAATGTGGTGGTGTGAGAAACATTCCCCCCATTTTTGTCTTTTACACCAAGGCAGGTGACACAGACAGGTGAGGATTTCAAACTCGGTACACTCCTGATACGCATGAGCGTGCCCTCTTTCTGTCTGCGTCCCTGTAAATCCCATCTCTGCCATCAAACAGACTGTTAATGTGTTTCCAGCGGCCCAGCCGGAGTCTCAAGCTCACTTGCCCTATTTCTCTCTTTCTTCTTCACACCGTGTTTTTTGCACCACTCTTTCGTTGCACCCTTCTCATTTCTAGAGGGATCTAAGCCCCCAAAACTGCGCTGCAAATGGAAATGTCCCATAATAAAAGTGCATTGAACAAGCTACTAATTTCATTCCTCTGATTTCCATCTGTACACTCCAAAATCAGCCAGTCAATGGCCAAATAAACATCCAAACATGTAACAATATAAACGTGTAATAATACTGACAATGTTGCAATACCCCCTCAGTAAATAGTCTGCACTACAATACGGGTTAAAGCTCTGGATTAAGAGTTTAAAGGGTCTGCCAAAGTCTGATATACTAACTCTGATTAACTTGAAAGACAAAGGAGCAGAGGTTAGGAAATCAAATAGCTCAAATATACATGAGATGCTGGTTAAAGAATTAGGCAATCGTACGTCATTTACCCCCTTAAGATTTAGAACTTCTCTGATTAATCAAAGTGTCTGAACATTTTAATCTATTTGGTTTACCGGTTAATCTCTCAAGTGTGGGACATGGGAACTCAAAGATCCTCTCTGCACTCACATTGTCTTATCAACCTCACATCAGCTTGTCTCTGCTTCAGTTTGAGGAAAAATTTACGGACTAAATCCCTGGTGAATGACTTGTCTCGGTACAGTGACAGATTATGGATAACTTAAACGTTTAGGTGAAAAGGAATTTTCTCTGTACAGGTCAAACCTCTCTGATGACATGCCAGCCACACTGAAGCACACCTGTTTGACTTCATATTTGGAGACTCTGAGTTATTGTGCAAGGTTGGGGTCGAGAGCCACATCATGATAAAGGGACAATTCAGCCTAAAATCAGAAATCCATATTTCTTCCTCTTACCTGTTGTGCTGCTTATGTGAACAGCTGAGTGTTGGAGAACTCGAGAGATGTCTGCCATCTAGTTCTATTACATGAATAAGGCAGACATCTCTATGGCCGATATCGCAAACACTCAGCAACTTGCACCAAGAAAAATAATTTGGATTGATAAACAGCACATGCATATGTATTTTTGATTTGGTGGTGAACTGTCCCTTTAACACTTTGGAAAGCTGCTTTTAACTGCTTGTGAACGAGGCACACAAAAAAGCACTATCTGAAGCCACAAGATGGCGCCAATTAGTCCAATTCCAACTGTGGGCTGCATTTCATGAGCAAAACACTGTACATATTTGGGAAAGCCGCAAGTACTAAAATACATTAAAAGGAATGGTAAACATGTGAAAACAGGGTCAGAGGCACTTCAAGGTGAAAATGAAGCAGAACAGAAAAGCTGGCAGGGTGAGGGAACAATCAGGGGTAGCCATTACCACTGTAGTAATTACATACAATAGTGGGATCGTAAATTAAATATGAACTGATGTCCAATAATCCGACATTGGAAATGTCTTTTTCTTGTGTTTTGTAACACCACAGTTCACACACCAAGTGCTCACTGAGTCAAGTGCAGAGGGAAAACGTCTCAAGTATAAGGCGAGAAAAGGAAAAACTGTGACTGTTAATCACTTAACTCTTACACCTGACAAACTGAACGAGGGGCTGGTGTGCAAATCCTCTGGCCTGTCAACATAAAAGGGATGCATGCTAAAACAGGAAGCCTTAGCTAAACATGCACAAATAGGCCAACAGGAAGATCAAACACAAAATGTGTCCATTTGCTTTGAAAAAGATCAATTTCCCTACTGTACTGCTCACATGTAGCTCTATACTGTACTTCAGTAACCATGCGGTGCAGATGGAATGATTTAAATGGGTTGTCTAACAAAAAGAGGGATGATTACAGGATATTTCATATGTTCTTCATGTGCATGTTACCCTCTACCTGCTTATGTGAAGATATATATTCATATGTAGCATATGATTCTCGTTTTTAAATCGATCCACGCTTTCATTTGACATCCCAAAATTCTTCCTCATCCTCCTTAAAACTGACCAGGAGTGGCTCCTTTCACAGTGGAGCCGTCATCCCAGGATTAAAGCCCTCTCTGTGGGCACACTTCTTCCTGTGGCAAGCCACCCTGCACTTTATGTCCATCTTGATATAAATGTCGTACTGAGGCGAGCCCATACTTTACACTGCAGCCTTTGTCATGCCTACTGCTAAGGTTTTAGAAATGCATATACATAAATAAAAAATATATACTGAATTGAATATTTCAAAAACTTAAAAGAAAAATGACCAAGGTTGGCTTCAGTATGTGGGTCTGACTCTTGTTTGGCAACAGGTTGCGCATAGTAACAGGGTCTAGTAATATCTCAAATGTTGAGAGAAGCTGGAAGGAAAGATGAAGGGAAGGACTGTTTTCTCTGTTGCTCCACTATATTTCATTTTCTACACGCTCTAAGTGCTTTGTTGTACCCTGACTTTGCAATAACACTCAGTAGATAGTGTGGTCTGATATTACAACGGCAGCTGAACTAAAAACAGAGAAGTACTGTATGATGAGACTGAATCTTGGTCACAGAGGAATCAAGCACTAGTTTTTACCTCGAGAAATCCTCATCTGGGCTGCTGGCTCTGTCTTGAGACCACGTGTTTTAGCACCAGTGGAACTGATCCTACGGATACTGTGGATGAGAGTCATTAAAGGGCCCAATGAGAACTGCTACACAGCATCCTTTTGGCCACTACTGTGAGTCCACATGGTCTGCATTTTAACTGCAGCTGGGAGAGCAGGGCGAGCACCTCGAACTAACGGCAGATTTGAATTCATATATGGCGTTCCTCTATTATCATTGTTATAGATAAGGGGTCATTTAAGTGCAGAGGGGAGTTTTTCCAGAGGACACTGTAGATCGGCTTGTGGAGTGTAAAGTTGGTCAGAAAAGCTACAGTGCAAACAAGACGTACAGGTGTGAAAAGGACAGGCAATTACCTTTTTTTTTTTTTTTCTTTTTTACATAAAGCGCAAAATGTATAGAAATTCACTTTAACAGCAATGTGAACTTGCAACACCAACAAATAATGCATCGCGTGTACAAAACCCCAAAATGCCATGAAAACATAAAAAAACCTCTACATCTTTGCAATTAGCTTGTCTGCATCTAAATATAAATATATATCAACGCCTAATTGCAGTATGTTTTGTATTAATACATTTACATTTGTTTTCTCTTTGCTTTGGCACTGGTTGATGCCAGAACAATGTTGTAACCATTGAAGAATGGAGGTGAGGCTTGACCCTTGTGGCACAGTCATCATTTTGTCAGGTGAATCAAACTGAGAAGTTGTTTTTTTCCTTGAGTTGTATCCTCTGAAACTGCAGCTCGGGGTGTGCATGAGTCCTCCCTGGGAATGCTTTGTGCTGGAGGAGGCCGTTGGGATGTAGTGATAACCCCCCTGTTGTGTATCCTTCCTCGCTCTTCCTGAAGCCTACAAAGCATTCTGGGATTTACCGTCTGCACGCCCTCTCTTTCCAGTAAAGGAAGTTCATGAATAGCCATCTATTCTGTGGCTGAAAAGTCTCTTTTCGGGGGGACCCTTGAAGCAACCATGACTGTGGAGGTTATGGCTTAGTTCCCCCATCCCACCTTCTTTTTCCGTTTTTTCAAAGTCCTTTTCCCAATCCTTTCTCTTGGCCTCGAGTCTATGTACAGTGTGACTGGCTGATCCCAAAGTCCTGTGTGTTTAAGAGCCAGGTAGCAAAAAGATAGGACTGCTTCAGCACCAAGGAACTTACAGGAGAAGAGTGAAGGGTTTGTGAGGATAATAGGAGCTGTGAAAAACAGGGGGTGAAAAAGAACTGGAAGCTTGAGCACAGTGTTAAAAGGATATGGTCAAAAGATATGGGATAATGTGTCACAGTGGTCTGTCCGTCCATTCATAGATCCCAATTGTCCTTTTGTCCAGCTCAGGTGATCATACGACGCCCAGGACAGACAGGTTGGGTATAGCTTTACAAGAACAATCAGAGGAGGGTGTTGCATCCTTCAAAACGGCGTGGCTGTCCATACATGTCGCTACATGTCCAGTCCAGCCGTTATTTACATCCTCTCCAATGTCAATGGTCACTGTCCGAGGACCTGGACTAAAGGTGTTAAAGAGATCTACACCACGGCAGAATTTAAGTGTCTAGTGTTTTTTTTTTTCCTTCCTTTTCCCATCTTAGTAGTTGACCTTGGTGACAGCACGTTCGCGGCCCCCACCTTCGACCAGCTGGTTGACGGAGCGCTTGCGGTTGCGCTTGAATTTATTCAGGTCCTTGTCGAAGACCTCGCCGGAACGCAGTGCTGACACCAGGTCGTCGAACTCCCCACCGACCTCCTCTGAGGCCCCGCTCTTCTTGGCCCGCCGTTCACGTTCCCTCTGCTCCTTGAGCTGGAAATGGAGACAGGAAGTTAGGGGACAAAGACTCTTAGCACTTAACAACTGCTTCAAAAGGAGCTGTATGTGACATTCAGAGATTTAATACAGCAGCAAACCACCATTTACTATGCAAAGATATAGTCGAGTAAAAGCATCTTGAGCAGAGAATGAAGTCACACTGTCTATTTATTTTGTTATCCGAGCTTCTCAGTTTTTTGTTTCGCCACCACTTTGCACTGTGCTCGTACAGCAGTTGCCGCTGAAAACACCGCCCCGAACCACAGTGTTGGAATGCCGCTGTTGTACCCAAACCCACCCTCCTGTCCACCCCACCAATGGCTTTGTTAGCACCATTGCTAGCACTGTTCACACTGTTAGCACTCTTCACACTGTTAGCTGCTAGCCACTGGCTCAACAACCTCCATGTTGAGTCTTGTGCAGACAATCCAGGCTCAGACTCTGAATCATAGATGCTCTGAATGTCACACTGAGCTTCTCTAAACACTTCAGATTTTAAATTAGAAGGTATTTGTTGGTGACAGACAAGAAATAAAACAAAGGAAAAGGGTTTTTTTTCCCCAAAACCATTCCTGTTGCAAGTTTATTGTCTCACCATGGCCTCCATTCGTGCCCTCCTCTCCTCCTCATCTTTACGTCGCTGCATGTTCTCCAGGTCTTGCCGTGCTTCGCTGAACGACTGCAGGAAGGTGTCAAAGATCCCGAAGAACTCATCGGGTTGCATCCTTCCTTCCTCCTCCCCAAAGTGCTTCAGAGATTTGGCAAACTGCACGGAGATAACCATGTATGTAATTTTCACATTTTGATAGGAAGTGACACAAGAGCTGGTCAGAATATAGCTTCTCGTAGATAAATACTGACAAAGCTGATAAACACACCAAGACAACATACTGCATTGCATGTACGGTATTCTCTGCTATGGCCCAGATCTCTCATAGTTTGCTCTTGTAGTGAAAGACACACGTGAGCCTGCATACGCGTGCCTTTGCTCGGATTCTGCTGGTTTGCATGTTTGATGTTCTTCAAAAACAGCAGGAGCACTCTCTCGCTCTCTCTCTCACACACACACACACACAGTGGGAGAATGACTGCATGATTTGACCACCGTATGTCCACCCTGTTCAGTCCAAGCTGTCCAGTGCTCTGTGCCAGGACGGTGCCTGCAGCCAAACCTAGTCTACATTCCCATGTACACACACACACACACACACACACACACACACACAGTTTTGAACTGCAGTATAGAGCAGAAAACATAGCAAGGCCCAGCAGACATACATAGAGGTCAGATTTTGTAAAAACCACATCGACTCAGTATCTTGTAAAACTTCACACCAGGATAGCACCACAATTCAGTATGATCATGAATCCTAATTATATTCTTTCAACTTGACATCACCCAACTTCACTCAATATCTCTAAAAGAGGCTGCGGGTCCTGAGTTTGGCCCGTTTTTAGCTCCTAAATGTTCCACTGTAGAGCTCCAATCAAATTTTTTTGCTGCTTGCTGCAGCTGAAAATGAAGTTGATGAGAGCGGAGTTTGCGGGGCTGTAAAACCAAAATGATGATCCAAAACAGACTTCAAAGTCAGTATGCAGAACTGAGAGAAACTGCCGAGTTGGGTGATCATTCTCTGTGGGTTCGTCTCTTAAAGTGACCCCTTTCGCCACACACATACTCATCTGTTACAGTCTTTATATGAAAATATTGATAAGTGCAGCTTTAAAGTATCAAAGGTAAAAGGGTTTATTGTGTAGAATGGCAGTTTTTTCCCTCCTTTACTACAGTGAAGCAGTAATGTCTGAGCAGAATTAAAGGCCCAGTGTGCACGATTTCGAGGGGCCTGCTGGCAGAAATGGAATATAGTAAGTATGTTTTCTTTCGTGTCTATTCACCTGAAAATACAAATTAATGTGTTTTCCTTTTCTTCTAATGATCCCTTTATAATTAATAGGGAGGGGATCTTTGTTTATGTTTCTACAGTAGCCCAGAACAGACAAAGCGTTTGCTCCAGATATGGCCATTTCGGATTTGCATTTTAACATCAGCCACCATAGTTAGAAGATCATCTGTAACAAGCAGCATCGGAGTGACACTAATGTTTAACTGTCAAATCACTGGGTCCGTTTGATTTGGAGAAGAAGAGACCTCTGTGGATACATTCAGCTCCTGCTAAAACCCCCTGAAGGTCTGAATCTTAAGTTATCAGACAAAAAAGATGAGCAGGCGTTAGCAGCTGGTGGACGAACCACCCGCACCGACGTGCCAAACAGTGTCGGAGAAACACTGACGTGAAATTGCCTTACTCAAGTGTTTCTACTGGTTTAAATCACCAGTTCCATTGGTTTTGGAGAGGAGGAGACCTCTGCTGATAATTCAGCTCCCAGTGAAAATCTCCTTAAATTCCAGATCTTTAGTTATCAGAGACATAAAGTGAGCACACATTAGCATGTGATGTGGCATGTGAAACAGCATCGGAGAAACACTAATTTGTAACATGAAACTGCTTTATTTGAGTGTTTTTACTGGCTTCAATCGCCTGGTCTGTTTGTTTTGAAAAGGAAGAGGCCTCAGCTCGCAGTGAAAACCTCCTGAACAAGGAACAATAAAGGAATTCTAACCAGGAGAAGTTTCAGCTGGTTGCAATCTGCAATCCTCACCGCTAGATGCCACCAAATCTCCCTAAATCTTACACACTGCACCTTAAAATAAACACATACCTAAGATTTGGATAAACATTCATGTAAATGTAAAGTACATTAAGTAAAGGAAAATAAGGTTGCACAAAGTACAACTTCCTCAGAACGACTATACTGTGTGTGGTTCTAGTGTTGTGATATGAAGGAGTTGGGGCTCGCTCTTTTCTGAGGATGCAAAATCATCCTGTCATTATGGGCTGGTCACCATAGCAACCCCCACCATCATCCCTCTCCCTCCTGTAATTATGTGTCTGGTCAAATCTGTTTCCTCTCGTCCCCTTGGGTCTGTGCTAAATGAGTAAACACACACACACACACACACACGTAGAAATGGAGAATATGAAGTCACACAGATTTAGCTCGTCTCACAAACATGCACATGCGCATGTGCACACACACACACACACACACACACACACACACACACACACACACACACACACACACACTTTTGTACTCTGTTAAAGGCTAATAATCTTTTTGTATTCTTGATAGAGCATTTAATACGTCCCTGCTGTTTGTGTTTATTGAATTTGGATTTTAAATTTGTTTATCACAGATGTTGATTGACGACACTGTCGAACACTTTGATTTAAAATTGTTAAAAATCCACAGGCTGGCTCTGGTTGACACATCATGGATCTGCTCTTGCTTGGCAGCCACTGCTTAAATCCTGCCAATTATACGGAGGTATTGTGACTGCTTTGCATGAGAACTTGCTATGAAAATGCACTCAAGGGAGACCCAATGACCTACACTACAGCTATTTACAAACAACATCAGAAACATTTTTTTTTATCTAATCCAGCACAAAGGACTTGTGCGGGAAGACAGAGACACTCCTCAGAGACTCAATGTGGTCTTATTGTTACTTGTGCTTTTCTCTGATCCCTCACTCTCTTTAAACATTAATACAGAGGAAATGAACCAAGCTTGGCTTTCAATAGTCCCCGAGTTTGTGGCTTGCACTCTGAAACTGACCTCACCTCTCCACTATGCCAGTCTGCCAGCGGTGCTGTGCCAACTTATTAAGTGCAGGAAGAAAAGAAGTTGGGTGATGGTGTAATACTTGAGGTATTATGGATTAGTAGCTGGTAGGTTCAATGAAAGTGGGCAAGTGGGAAATAAGTTGTGGAAATTGATGCTGAGCTAGAAATGACAATATGAACAAATATTGCCTGTGTGCAGAGCTTCACTTAGATTCACCTGTATAAAAGGATCACCATGTTCAGCTGTGTTACATTGCTTTCATCCATTCATTTCCCCACAGCATGGAAAAACAGACCCCAACTGTCAGTTAAAAGCCAGACACTCTGTTGGAGTGAAACTTAAACTACAGACTTTTAAAACCCCAAAGTGACATTTTGGCATGTTTTTACTCATTTAGTACAACTCACATGCACTTTATACTTCCACAAGCTATTGTCCTGAGTGAAATTTGGTACTGATATCATGTTCTTCACTGGATGAATTGTAATAAGCTTGACTTCACCTCAAACACCATCACTGGGTCAGAATTATAATTTGTACAAACATTTGGTTTACAAATAAATACCTGTATAAACTAATTAGAAAATAGTGAACATGTTAAACATTATATCTGCTAAACATTGTAGTGAGCAACACATTCTCGCTCCCAAACTGATGCGCTAAGTAGCCCTCTAGCATCACTTATAGATGCGGCAACCAATTGGAATGCTGACGTGCTTCGATGAAGTGGATCCCAGACAACAAGCCATGTAACTTTGGTTCCTACAGCACACTTGTTCCGACAATGGATATTGAGAAGTTTATTACTTGCATTCGCGCCCACTCAGTCCTTTATAATGTGTCACTGTTCCGTTACAGAGACCAAAATAAAAAGAATGAGGCTTGGGACTGCGTTGCGGAGGTCGATGGTTGGTCAGGTGAGTTTTAAAGTGTGTAATGTTAGTAATAGAGGAGAGAATTGTAGGCTAATGTTGCGAGGTAGCATGCAAGTCTTCCTTGCTTGGTTTGAATGGGATGACATACGTTTTCTGTTTGCACTGACCAACCTTAACTTCCTGTAGGCAAACTATGAGCTTTTTGACTGGACAACAGCAAGCAGCAACTACACTGCTTTCAAGCCAGTAGTCCGCTTTGCGGCTCCTTTAAATTGACAAGCATGATCGAACGTTCAACGATTCACGTGATGAGCAACTAGAGCGACCAAAGCTGCCACAAATATTTTTAACAGTCATGCTTCTTGGGCGTCTGCGACAGACTTTGCCTCTTTGGAAGCTTCTGGTCTGAACATACAGTTAGGTTTAGGCGAAAAAAAGCATATGATTACATTCAGGAAAAAACATCATGGTTTAGCTTAAAATGAGTATGTTTGTGACCAATGTAATGTCACGAAATACATCACGTACATCATGTGACATATGTCACTAGAGTGCTATGCTACATACACTAGCACACTGCAGGACATGAACAATGATCTCCCACGTGAATATTCGAAGTTTGCTTCAAAAACTGCCGCTGGCTGGAGCGTCTCATACCACCACTAAAAGGCCCCTCAATGCCTCTGACCAAGCGTCACGAGTTGGGAGTGAGACCAGGTTGTTGTGAGCATGTTAGTGTGCTGATGTTAGCAACTAGCTGAAATTGCAGCTTGCTTCTATCAAATGAGCCATCATTATGCCTGCTAATACTGTTTGATAAATCCATGAAAACATCAAAGTAAAACAGGTGTTATTTGGACAACCTGAGCACATATTGGGAATCTAAATGGTTACTTTCTCGCCTGACAAAATATTAACAAAGTGAAACATTTACAGCCTTTTGCCTGGCTGCAAATCTTTACTGTTCTGCTGTCTGAAGCCACATGCTATTCAGTGTGAAGACACCTCAAACTCAATTCTACTTCCTTCTTCGTATGAATAGTATGTTATCGTCTGATTTTTGAACACAGACATTGTATTTATATTCCCCGTCATCAGCATCTGTGGTGATGGAAAATCTCAAGAAACTCACTCCTCACCTTTTTTTCTGTTTGAAACTGAGCTGTTTTGTTCTTGTACAGAGACCAGATCTTGTAGTGTCTGTGAACATGTCAATGTGTGGGTGTGTGGATATATAGTTAAGGATAAACCCAGCCAGTCTCTCTGGATAAGAGAAAAACCCCTCCTCCCCTCTGGAAACCTCTGTCCCAATAACCCACATGACCTTGGACAACTGTAATCCTTTGTAATGTATGTAGTAGTGTCTGGTGAGGGTGTGTGTGTGTGTCTCTTTCTCGCAGACACACACATACAAATTTGTTGCCATGGAGCTTTATGAGCCTCACTGGACTGCCTGCTCTGTTTAGTCATTCTCCTCTACCTTCTTAAGACCCAAATGCCAAACACACACCCTCACTTCCACATTTGTATTCCACTGGAAACCTTATGGAGCGTCAGAGAGCCTTGACAAGCACTGAGTGAATGCGTCAGTCTCCCCACTTACCAACCACACACACACACGAACACACACGAACACACACACACACAGACACACATGTGTTAAGGAAAGTGTGTTTAGAGTCTGGGCCAGTGAACACAGGTTCTTTTGTTTTGCAGCAGTAACCGGTACTCTGCTCCTCCCGTTTCTTTTCCCATGACGTCCAAACTGGCCCGTTTTCCCTCCAATTTTACCGACCTCCTCCTTGAACAAATAATTAAGTAGAGGGGAGGCCCTGTGTGAAACCCTAGGGCCCCTCCTCTTGTCTTACTTGCTGTCTTTCTCAAAATCTGCTGATCCTTTGGAGATTTTTAGCAATTTGGGCATTTAGCATCATTACATCAATTACTTTTGGAAAGAGACAAGCCTTATAATAGAGCGGAATATAATATCCGTGCTAATGTAACCATTGAATGCAGTTTGCAAGATTTAAAAGCTTCCAATGCAACAGAGCAGCCAAGGCCTGCAAATTAAATAACATCTCCACATAAATCTTTTCAACACTGTCGTTCTTTGGGATCCCCCAAAGTCCCATCTGATATCTTCAGCTTACATACTTCCTACCATGCATCAATACATGAGCCAGCAGGGTTCAAAAGGCCATGTGTCCCAGTTGTACAAATAAGGAGTGTGTGGATTTAAAACACTAACTCAAAGAGACAAACACAAAGAAAGACGAGGGGGGAATCCAGGGTAATCTTTCAATGCTGGGTTTCCCCGGCACTGCTGAAGTCATCACACTGGACTCAGAGGGATGCACAGAGGTTTCATGGTTTCTCCCTCCAGTATTTTGCCTCTCTCCTCCACCCTCCTTTTCTGTCTGTCTAACATGAAGGTTTGGCAGTGAGGACTACTAGCACAGGGTGCATTAAAGCCACCCACATGGACATATGGACTTACAGTATTATCCTCTCTCACATTCCCATGCACTGTTTCACTGTGCAGCTGAGTGATTATGCAGTTAGCTACCTTGTCCTTGGCTTCACTCAGCTGGTCCTCCAGTTCAGAGAAGCTGAAGCCAGCCACTGTGATGAAGTCACCGATCACAGCCACAAACTTGTCCCCACGTTCCCTCGTCCTGCCCTGCTGGTAGTGCAGCTCCTGAGGGGGAAACAGACAAGAGATGTTTGATTTTCAAAACCAAAGTGGCTTAAGTTATGGGATTCTTGTGTGCTTTCACATAATTCGATAAGATGGAGAAATGGAGAGAGATTTTTCCTTTAAAGGGGACCTATTATGCTCATTTTCAGGTTCATTCTTGTATCTTTGGTTTCTATTAGAACATATTTACATGCTTAAATGTTCAGAAAACACTTTATTTTCCTCATGCCGTCTGCACTGGAACACCTATATTCACCCTCTGTCTGAAACGCTCTGTTTTAGTGCCTGTCTCTTTAAGCCCCCCTCCAGAAAAAGCCCAGTCTGCTCTGACTGGTCAACATTTTCAGGTCTTCTGCATCTCTGCACTGTCATTTGAGTTAGGGAATGACTGTAATGGAGAACTGAGGCACTTTCTACAGTGAAAAATAACTAATAAAATCTTTTAAACCAAAATCTTCACAAGTCATGTTCCAAAAGGAAACTGATCCAAAATCGTGGAGAAATTCGGTCACCAAGATCACATGCTTCCCTGTCGTTAGCATGTAGTAGTGTAGGCTACTTAATGCCAAGACTTGCAGTAGCGTGCCTGGAGCAGATGACCATATAAAAGAATCTGTCATGACCTGATGTCCTCTGGTCTCAAAAGTGAAAAAATATTTTAGCAGCCTGAGATTGTTGCTCACAGGGATTACTTTTACATACATTTACCACATTATTTGAAACCTAGGTCATATTTAATATGAACATTAGACATTGTAACATAATATATACAGTATGACAGACAATAAGGGATAGCACTCCATACTAGATCCCCTTCAAGTCAGTGGCAATGGTTTTAAGGTTTCTCAGTTACAGAAAATAATCAAGATCTCTGTTAAGTGTAATATGTTGATGTGCCTTGATGTGTTTGTACACATACAGTAAACCCTTGTCTCTGTGTGTGGCTGCAAATGTAAGTTTGCTCTTCCGTGTCAGTGTGGAACATTACCAGCATTTAAACACCTCACCCTGCTGTCCATCTCTGCCCTGCTCCAAAACATAATTACAGACAGGAGAAGAACCAATGGGAGGGATAGTGACACAAACACACAACAACTCACCGCCTCTAGTGCCTTTAGTCCACTTTTGATACTGTGCACCTCTTTTTCCAACTCCGCCAAACTAGTGAAAGACAGAAAGAAAAAAAAAACAGATATGAAGGCAACCCTTGATTATTGTTTTGTACTGCGTTTCCCTACGAACAACAACTTCTGTTCTAGTTTATATTTTGAATTTTGTTTTAAAGTAAAAGGCACCAAATCTGGAAAATAAGCAGAAATTAGAAAGGAACTTCATAAATATACAAATGACCAACGTATGCTATATCCTGCAGTATATAATACTAGTCCATACCCATTGAGTAGTACAGCATACCATACCATGACTTAATCATATCAATAATTAGAAAAAAACAACAACATTGGGCCACAGGGGGAGCCACAGCAATCGGTTGCATTTTAGCCATTTTTAAGCATTTTTCTGTTGTTATAGCGCCACCCAGTTGCCAGTTAGAGTTAAATTTCTCCAGTCACCTTGAGGCGTCCTGTTCTACATATCTACCAAGTTTAGTAAAAATCGATATGGCGGAGGAGTCCCCTCAGATTATGTGTGGTCATATGCCTACAAAGTTGCGTGGTGATGGGTGAAACCCTTGAGATGTTATACACCTTTATGTGATGAGCCACGCCCTCCGCAATATTCATTGCCTTATAGAAGCTCAGTTTTAGTAAGTTTTCCAACTTTTGCCAAGAGGGAACTTTAGATATTGGTCCCTAGATTATGTTCACCAAGTTTCATGCAGATCAGTCAAACTTCCTAGGAAGAGATCAATTTTAAGTCTTTTAAAAAAAATTCAAAATGGCGGAAAATCTAGATAACCGGAAGTTATGGGTTCTTGAGGCAAATTTGTTCCTCATGAGGAGAGGCATCTTTGTAAGTTTCATGTCTCTATGACATATGGGGCATGAGATATGCCCATTCAAAGTTTGCAATTTAAATCAGTTGCTATAGCGCCCCCTTTGGCCAATTAATGTAATACTGCTTCATTTGCATCCTCCCATGACCCTCTACCACTGTGCCAAATTTCACATGGATTGATCAAGTCAGTGAGGAGAAAAACGTGGAACAGACGCACCCACAGACACACCCACAGAGAGAGTTTTTTGTCATTATATAGAAAGATGTATAGTATTTTCCTAGAGTATTCACTACAACTACAGCAGCTACGGTGAGAATGTCTTTCCCCTGTAAGTGTTCCCACAGCAAACTGTTGTGCACTCACTTGACTTTGGCTGCCTCTGGTACACTGCTGAGGTCGTCCTGGATGTGCATTGTGTCATTGTAGTTCTTCTCAATGATCATGATCAGATAGTGCAACATGGTGATGTTCCTGGTGAATCACAGGTGGAGACAAAAGGCTGTTGACAAACATAGTCTAGGAAACACTTCATCTCAAATACTTTAATACTTTAAACTCTTGGCTGCTTTTGCACAGTTTACAACTTTATTATAACTTTATTTGCAGACGTATGGCATACTCACTACATGTCTTCACTGGGAATGACATATATTGTCATTTTCAGAGGAAATTGCTTAGATATACCACCATCTGGCATGTTAGTAGTACTTTATCTGTTCTGCAACACTAATATATGTTTAAAGAATATGCATTTTGATATTGTTGTTGTTTGTCTGGATGTCTAAAAAATTGATGATGGAACATTTTTTAGCCCAAGTGCTGTATTAAAAATACAAAAATAAAACAAAGATTGTTGTTTCCATGGATTTTGTCACTCCTTTGTGTTTCCTCTCATTTCCATTTGGGATTAACAGTATATACTCTTGTTTTGGCTCTACAGTTCCCATCATGCTTTGGGTGATCAAACAGGAAATGTAAAATTGCAGCAGAGTAAGTGGTTTGCCTTAGTCTGATCTGTTTGCATTTAGACACTTGTAAATTGTGGAAAATCATGCTGCATTAGCTGCTAGCAGTCACTGTTGCACTGTAAACATGTATGGGCAGAAAACAATCATCTGCATTAACTCTGAAACTGAATTCTATATTTGACGAGTATGATACAAGATCAAAAGATCTGAGGACTCCATTCAAATGTATGGACATTTATCTGCAACTGACATCGGAAAAACTGAGTGACCACAGTCCCCCCTGGCCCACCTGTCTATGCTGGACTTGGTGTCAGCAATCTTGTTGAGGCTGGAGACCTTGAAGCCGTAGGCGTTGCCTCTCTGGCCCTTGTTCATGAAGTTGCCGAAGGCCAGCACCACCTCCAGAATCTGAGTCAGCCTCTTGCTGCGGACCACCTCCCTGGACGCATTGAGGATGGCTGGAGGAAAATGGAGAGGGAGAAGCAGCTGGAGAGATCATATAGTTGATGATTGATATGTGTGCACTTTACTTAGTGCATCACTTAACCTTTTACATTATATAATGAACTGGCCCTTTCCCATTCCCTTCCACTCTGTTTCTCTACTCAGCCCCCACGGCCCGAAGGTTCTCATCCTTTCCTTCATTTTAAACATCCTTCATGATGATTGATCAATATTCCCCCGCAACAACTGGGCAGCTCAGTGGGGAAACCCATCAAGTCTCTCCATCCATCCATAAAACAGCAGGGGGAAGGGAATATTCCAAACACAACCCCATGCTGTCCCTTTCTTCCCCCCTGAGAGCAGACTAGTCTGGCAAAGTGCAGGTGGTTCCCTCTCTCCACAGAGGAAACCTCAGTGTGAATGTGAAAATCATTAACAAAACCCATATTGTTATTGTTACAGTTCCTTCTGCAGTGATACAGCATGGGAACCATTCTTCTGGCTCTGCTGACAGTGTTCTGCTGGATGCAGAAAGGTCTGGCGGCTCACTGCACTGTCTTATGAAATGCTTCTATTGAACATGCTGGGTGGTCCTGGGAAACATCTAGAGTATATGACGAAGCAACGTGAATAATAAGGACTTTATTGTGGGCATCGATGAACACTGTGATCTGGGAACGTTTGGATTCAACAACAAAGATTCTGGAGGCTTGAATCTATCCAGATTATGGGATTATTCCTGTGATCACACTTTCTTTCCATTCTTGGCAGCCAGTAGTGCATGTCAGAAAATGCATTATATCTAAGTATAATGGATAGACTGTCTGATGAAGCTGCAGCACACACAGGGCTGAACTGTCAGTCAGCACTCTGCAAATAAAACACTGCTGGCACAAATAATGTGATGTGCTCATCAGAGCCAAAATAGAAATTTAGGCCAGCGGAGAAGTGTCTTTCAAGTAGTTCTGGCTCAAACAGACACTATGACAGCTTAGTCATGACACACCCATGTGCGCACACATGCACCCACACTAGTCCATGAACCTCACTGGGAGCCTTTGAGTCTTTGAAGTGAGCTGCAGTGTTTCAGAGAGACGCTCTCCCCTCTCAACACGGGCCAGCTTTCCAAAACAGCCTCTGTGGTAACCTGGAAACTGACTAGAGGGGTAAAACGACAGTGGGCCAATATACAGTTGGCCACCCGCTCTCATCAAGCACACAAACACACGTGTGCACACTTAACACATAGAAGGGATTTCAAAAGACATTGTGAAAAACATTGGTCAGAGTGTTCAAAGCTGATGACATTTGCAGTGGTTCAAACTATTTTTTGCTTCTAGGCGTCTACAATTTGAATGTGGTGCCCTGTTCTTTATTTAATTTGATCTTTTGCTACATTTGGGTTTAACAGTGTTGTGAGAAACAGTTTAAACTACGGCAAAAGTGCACAGTTTTTCCAACAGAGAATGAGACTGATGTCTACTGATATTTCAGCCTTTTAAAGATAGAGCTGCTGTTCGCTGTGTTGTGGTTGGAGTGGAACAATCACTAGAGATTTAAGGTGGGCACCGAAGATTAAGGTCTCCAAATCAGTGTCTGACCAAATGTCTCCCCTTCTGTTCCTGAGTTATGATGCTGAATAATTGCCAGATAAATGGCTGCATGTAAAATGTCACCACTTCTTCATTTTACTCTATGAGATATTTATGTGAAATTTTGTCATAATTAGCATTAGAATTCTTCCGTGAGGCCACAGTGACCTTGACCTTTAACCACCAAAATTAAATCAGTTCATTGTTGAGTCCAATTTGATGTTTGTGCCAGATTTGATGAAATTCCCTTGGGGGGGTTCTTGAAATATCATGTTCACAGGAATGGAATGGATGCACAGATACAGGGGAGGGCATAAAAATACCTGCAACAGTGTGGCTGTGTTTTTAATAGTCTTTGGAAAACAATGAGGCTCCATGGCACAGAGGAATAATATATATATCAGGCTTTGGCGGACAATACATGGCATTATGATCAATTCCTTTGTTTGCAATAAGAAAAATATATAAAGTTTCTAACCTTATCCTTTGAATGACTGATCACTGAGAGGTAAAGTCTCCACCTTATAGTGGCCTCTGAGGTGTTTGTCCTTACCTTCAACCTTAGGCTTGGTTTCAGCTAGGCGCTCTGCAAACTTCTTCTTGAAGAACAGAGCCTGCAGTCTCTGCTGGTAGTGGTCAATTCTGATGAAGAGAAGAAAGAAGTGAAAGGAGGGGAAAAGGAAGAAAAACTAGAAAGGGAGGTGAGTTACATTTGTGTCCGGGAAGTGTCAGTTCAAAGCTAGAAATCACCCAATTGTACAAAACTCCCCCTCTCAGTTTTCACCGGTCCTTTTATCATCTACTACGCTCCCATCAAGGCGGAACGTTGACAAATTGGTATGTTAGACGTGCCCAAAAGTTCACTGAGGGAGTGGGAATTTCAAAGAGAGACCTGGAATATTAAATAGCAAATAAAGGGAAATAGCCAAAACCCAGATGTATTGCTGGAACCAAAGGAGATGCGGTCAAAAAGAAAAAGTGGACAGGGTAATATTTCACGGAAGGAAATGAAAAGGTTTAGTTATCGTGAACAAATAGTGCAGATTCTGAGAAGTGATAGAATGCAGAACAAAAGACACTGATTTAAAACTTCTCCACTCTCTGATGTGACGGGAGTCCTCAAAGGGCAACCATGACTCCTTTTCACAGCTAAATGATGAATCACACTGAAGTTTGAGGCTTGTTCTCGATCCCAGCCTCCCCACGCTGCTTCAGAAGCTCGTTCTTTGTCAACAGACATCGTGCTTTGCAATATTTTAGGATCTATTTGTGGCTGACTGGCTGATGTCTCAATTCTGCACAAAAATCTGCATGTTAATTTTAAAAGCCTTCCTTTTCAAAAGCGTGCCATAGACTGTCAGACACTGCTCTATGCAAACGTGTCACATCTGTTTTATCACACAGGCACTGACTCTTGTTTAACACATACACTCTATATATTCATCACCACATCTCACTTTCTCACAAACTGAACTTGATGAAAACTGCAAATTGTAGATGTGTGCAATTCCATGCTTTGCAATGTTTTGTCTGCATTTAAAAGTGTAACAGAAATCACCTAAAACACTATTGCTGTTATCTGAAGCAGCGTGTTATACAATGATGTGGTCCTGTGTACCTGCTCATTTCAAAGAGGAAGCGATCAGCCCGGGCCATCCGCTCCAGCTCATGCTTGTGCTCCTCCAGGAGATCAATGTCACTTTTCTCTGGGACAAACTTCAGCAGCTGCAAAGACGCGAGAACAAATTTAATCCGAATGCTAATGCAGTTGTCTGCAGTGCAAACTGAAATGCACGGTATCTAACTTCTTCCTGGTATTGGTATTTCTTTTGGGTTTTTTTTTATTAGCTTGACCACTTTAGCTGTAATGTGTGTTAATTTATCTTAACCTCATCAATACAAAAGGACATACTGCAATAAACAAGTCACTGAACCCTTGAACTATATGAACAGGGATATGAGCAAGATACATTTCAACTGCCAGTTACCTTTTGGATTGTATGGACTGACAAATAAAAAGAGTTTAAAATAAATAAAAAATGAAAAGATCCAGACCCCTTGTACATGTAAGGAAAATTGTGCATTGGGCAGCTCATGTTTAGGAAATAAAGCCCGAAAGGTCGGACTACACAGCTACTTACTAAAGAATTCAATAATTGAACACAAAATATTGATTTAAAAATTGTTTTACTGATTTAAAATTGATCTTACTGCTTCTGTTGTGCTCGTAGCAATGGTCTGCTATTCACAGCAGCAGCCTGCTTATCAGAAATACTATAAAGACTATAGAATGCCATAAATGACCAAATCAGAACTGAGCATCCAACAAAATCATAAATTAACTCAGGTTGTTTATTTCTTGCTTCATTGTCAGAAATGATTAACACATATAACATCACTTTGTCTGGGCCAAGCACTGATTAGACAAACTTCACCAAAACTCTTGAAAGAAACAATAGCGAATCAATGTTCTTTCCCCATCAATCAAATCCTTACACATTGTTTTTACCTTCCCAAACAATTGTAATTGACTACACTGCTGTCTCATATATATATATATATACAGTTTATGTTATCCATCACCAGCCTCACCTGCTCCAGCATATCTTTGGCTAGCTCTTCCCTCTCGTCCATCTCCAGGATCGCCCTCCTGATCTCCTCATTGCTCATTTTTAACCTGCAAAGGAAGAAAATAGTTAACTGAAAGTTGTCTTAATCACATCAATTAATAAAATGTGATTAATTGCCACATTAAAAACACAATACAGCATACTGTGAGTGGACCGATGCTAATACTGGTCTGGACCAGTGTCAACCCCCAGGCGCACTGCCAGCTGTTTTCAGTGCATCTGATCAGTGTTAAGTGTGCTGCGTTGTGATCAATAACAGCATTGTTAGTCTGTGCATCAAAGCCTTATTGACCAACTGCTGACCCCATTTGGGTCGAGTTTGTACCCTCGGGTCACTTGCTATTGACACGAGAGTGAGTTGAGGGACCGTGCTGCAGTTTTGTCAGACAGAGAAAGGTCTCAGGAAGCCTGTTTATTGATCTGTGAAGAGCTGGTTAGGATTCAAATTCTCCAAAGGGCTTTGGATCATTGCTGTTGGGAGACACACAAATGGAAACCATATTGTTGGGTGGATTTTAAATTAAGACAATTGATTCCGGTTCAGATATGGAAAGACTCAAAGCCCTTAGGGAGGGGGGAGGTCATTTTATGTGTCTTGTTTTATTTCATATGACCTAATGTGGAGACTGATAGTACTTGAATGTTTAAAAATAGACAAAAGTCTAGTTTAAATCTGAACAGTACTCCGGAGATACATCTTGGACAATGCTTTCTGTCTGTCTTATGACTCAGTTTGCTGTTGCCATGGATGGTAATTCAATTACACTGACAGATGTCCTTGTGTGTCCATTAAAAACACATTTCCTGCACCAGACATAAGAAGCACCTGCCCCAAGCAGCCGAGTAACAGCTCCAACCTCTGACCCAAAGGCTGCAGTGTCACTTATCTCACAACAGCCTGTGCTCAGAGCATCTCTTTGGAAGTATAATCTAATTAACACATAATAACTAGTTGTTAAGTCATGGTATAATGTAACGTAATTAATAATTCTGGCTGGGACCCATACTTTGAAAGCAGGATGACACAATTCTGTGCACGTCTACCATCGATGACTGACAGCTCTTTGACCTTCCGCGTGCTGACGTATATGTCGTCCATAGAGCCCGTCTCTTTCTGCAGAAAGACAAAGACAGAGATCACGATTAACTTTTTGCAACATAGCTCTATTTATAAGAGCGCTCATATAAAATGCAAAACCTCCTCCTCACATCTGTTTTACATCTTTATCTTGTTGAGAGATGACACGACCCCTTTTTAGCATTTAACAATGCGTTAATTTGGAGCAGATATTTTAAAAAGTGACTTCAAAAAAACTCAAAAGACCCAGCTGTTGCAGTTTGATCAGTTCCACCATCGAGCGCAGACTAAAAGGTTGCACTCCAGCCAAATACATCAGTTGGCCTCAGGTCAAGTTCCCTGACCTGCTTTTGCAGTCGCTGACTGTGAATGCATCAGAGGCCATAACGCGCGTCTCATTTAAAATGATAAAGCCTGGACTCAATTGTGGAAGGTGTATGAAAAAAGATCAAAAGAAGACATGAAAAAAAAGGTAACAAATTCGGTGCAGCGAAATATAAAGCAGGTCCCGTGAGAGGAGATTTTATTCGGTGAGTCACCACTGCAAACACAATGCAGGCAGGCCTATAAACCTCTCAGAGGAACAGGAAACACCGTTCAAAACTTTGCTGTGGGCCAGTCAGATATTTTTGTAAGCTTCACACAAATGTAGTATTAAAATTCCACAAGGAGAAAGAATACATGTCTGAGAAAACTGGTCGGGGCTACATGTTAAACACATTCTATTTATGGTCCGAGCCAGTTTCCTCCTCGCCAGAAAACGACCTTTTTGAGGTTGCTGGCTATGACGTATGTAAAACAGATGCGGCTTGTAAAGAAAGTGTCGTTTTTCCATGCCTGCGTTGACCCACGGTGCCTGGCAACAGACTGAGGTTGGCACTGGGTTAGGGGGACAACTCCCATTCACTGGGCCTGCCAAAGCCCTCTCTGCCCACGCGCTCACGACATTTTTGCCAACTTGTGTATAGCATGTGCACCCAACCCAGTGTAACTGGAGACCCCTTCATCTTTTATAACCATTATTAAGTGGCGTGATTGAAATGTGGTCAGGTGTTTGAACTGGTTTCTTCTCTTGTGCAAGGCAACATGGTTGCAAAGGCCTTATTAACATATAAGTGGCTGCATTTCAATTCAGGCTTTTCCTGCCTGGTTCATGCTGATGATTTCAAGGGCAATGACAGATACTGGTGGTAGTAATAGTGATCCACACAAAAACTAAGGCTTAGTCCACACAGACGTGCGTGCACACACACACACACACACACACACACACACACACACACACACACAAACACAAACACACACACACACACACACACACACACACACACACACACACACACACACACGTATTTTTTAAAACCAAGGCTTTTCCATGTGTTTTGGCCTTTTGTCCACATGCGAACTTCATTTTCAGTCAGTGAAAATCCATCCAGGGTGAAGATGTTCAGGAACTTTGTTCAGGAACTTTGTTTCCAACGATGACAAGTATACATAGGAAAGTTTTGGCTGAGAGCTTTGGCTAGTGATGTCAGAGTGTGCGCCGTTTTCACTTGGTGAGGTGCCACAAATGACATTTTGTGCAACTGTGGACGTAGCCAAAATAGTGCTGGCTCTAACCTCGCTAAAAGGACTTTTTGCACGTTTACACATGAATGCACAGTTACTCTTCCACAGTACTGAGAAACAAAGGCTTCAGAATACACTACGGACGTCACTGTGACATAATCCAAAACTCCCACACACAGACTTTGTCGCCAATGTCACCGCTACCCAGTTGGACGCTGGTTTTGCTCTTGACAGCGCTTCAATTGTGTTTTTGCATTTTCATTTGGACAAAGATTTATTTATTTATTTATTTTTAAACAGTGCTTGTGTGGACTGTATTATTTTTCGGAGAACAAAAATGGAAAAACCCTGTTTTCAAAAATACCCGTGAACATGGAGATGATATAGATTAACAGAGCAGTGGTGATAAAGATACATGCTGCATTTAATTTGGGTTTTCTGAAACTCCAGTAAGGGAAACTGTCCTACGTTTACAGCCAATCACTTATACCCCTTCTTATATTTGCAACACACTACTAGTTCATACAATGAAATATTTAAAATAATCTTAGGAGCACCTTTTAAGATTCTATGTTCTTTATGTTTATGCTACGGTATACTGGCTGTAGATAGATTGCAACACTGCTATTTAGTGGTCGGGGATTAAACACAACACAAAATTAACCACTGCTGCAAATTTTTGCATTTAAATTATTAATTAAAAATAAGTGTTTTTTGAGAAACGCTACAGTATCACAAAACATAATATTGTGATACTCAAGTGTATCGATATTTTCTTACACCACTAGTTTTTTGAGCGACATGACGAGTGTGAGAATGAACAAAATCACTCGACCTACTGTTAATATAAATATATTGATAAGAGCAGCTTTAACACTAAGGTATACACAGTGAAGATTCATACATCCCAAAATTCTTTCAACAAAAATGACAGCAAACACTCATGACTGTGTACACATCCTATAACCAGAGATAAGTCACATGATAACAGCTCATTATACAATCAACTGGCCTCTCTGGCTGGCTGCTGCATGGCAGAGGAGAAGGTGATAGAGCAGTGGAGGGAGGTAACCATGAGATAAAGATGCTGGAAGACCTTTGACTTACCTGTTTGAAGGATTGGTTAGTGAGCAGGTCCTGCCCAGGCAGTCGGAGAGTGCAGAGAGACACAAAAAAAATTGAAAACACATGCAAAGATTAGCATTTCAAGCAGAAAAAAAAGTGGTGACCAGAGCAAAGAGCTACAACTATGCACACTACAAGCTGAAGCTGGGAGGCCTTCTGTGAGAAATAATAATTTACTGTCCAGGTCATCAGGGGCTCATGAAATCTACATCGAAAAAAGGTTTTGCACTCTGTTCTATTTTGGTTTTTGTGTTCTTAAAGAGCTCATGATTGTTATAATGTATTCCTTTGATTGCATCCACATCTGTCTTGACGTGGAAAAACAAGAACATGAAAAATGAGTGTGGTAACTAATCCTACAGAGGGCAAATGTAAACAGAAGTCCATTTTGAAAGAAACGACCAACGACAAGCTTAAAAAAGCAATTATGCCACGTATAAACACTGCAGTATTGTCCAGTTGAAATGAATCTCGCACTTGCCAAATGGAACCGACTTGTCAAAGCCAGGAAGATCTTGGGTTTTTATGCGGCTATATCCGTAGAGATCACCATTCAACCGTTGGCCTGCGCCAATAAAAACCTGCACTGTATAAATAAATACACGCAGTAAATCAGTGTCAGCAGCAGCCTCAAATGACCCATTACTCTTTAATAAAAGCCTGAAAAGAGAAGTTGTGCTTTTAGCTGTCAGAGGGGTTTTAAGCATGGCAGTAAAATACCTTGTAAAGGAATTCAACAATACTGCCTCTATAGAGCCTATGCCAAGTACTGCTCTTCCACTGAGCCTTAAAAAGCTTGATTTAAACTGTGATTAACGGAGACTCATTAGAGCAAATTGACATTCCACTTAAACCCATTTCATGCAGTCAAATATATCAATTTATGCACACAATATTATCCCATGACATGTGGTGTGTAATTAGTTGTAGCACAGAGGGAAGTAATTGCTATGTACTGTATGGTATCACCCCAAAGGCATGCATACCGCAATTATCCTATTAGTTAGTGCCTGGTTCAATATGCTTTAGTCAATTTCTTCTTTATTTTAGAGCGTTAGCTTCAGTGAAAAAAAAAAAAAAAAGTTTCTGGTATTGTGACTCCTCGTGACTTCAGTGGTGTCGACTGTTTCCTCTGTGCTGTCCTTATCCATGAGCCCGTGAAGACCAAGTCAGCTCCCCAGTTCTCACAATAACACTCTGCAAATACTAGGGCAAAGCTCGAGCTCTGTGGCATCTCTACAATAAGGCATTCAGCAGTGAACAGCTGCTCATGTTAGCCCGGAGCTGGACCCTTGGCACTCTCAAGAGTCCTCTTGCAACATCCCACTCCTCAGCCCATCACACACACACACACACACGCACGCACGCACACGCACACACACACACACACACACACACACACACACACACACACACTCTCGCTTATGCACACATGTTAAAGAATCAAGGGCAAAATTCAAACATCAAATGCAACTCAGTTATTAAAACAAGAGGCATAATGTGGATTTCTGTGTCTATAAGTTAACGCTCGCCAAAACAAACATACACTGACAAAATTGCATTTCAGAGTACTGTGTCCCACTTTCTAACAAATCCAAACCTGTTGTCTCTGATAGGCTGAAAACATCTTCTCTATGTCCTTGAGGTCAAGAATCTTGAAAGCTCTCAGGTCGTCAATGTCGTTCCAGATGGTGCCATTGATCACATTCTGGAAAGGGGTAAAGGGATGTAAGGGATTCATATTCAAACACTGATTAGCACTGAACGCGCTACTTCTACATTTTATTAAGTGTTACTTGCTCAGTACTTTAAATCAGGGGTGAACACAAGCTTGGAATTTGTTGTGCAGTTAGATCCGCTAAAAGGCAATAATGCTGTGTTGTAACACTCAAATCTCTAAGTTAATTGACTGTTTTATGGCCGACATTTTGTCATGTCATAGTAGGAACCGCACAGGTGTATCTCATAACTTTAAGCTAACTAACTATAGCTGTATTCCATTTAGGGGAAGCCCTGGTACTGTGCATGCTGGCTCACTGGAATAGCTCACTGGGACACTTGAAATCAGACTGAGCCATCTTTAATATTATCTATTTCACCTGTGCTTTCCTTACTATGACGAGTCAAAATGTCTGCTGTAAGAAATTGAATTTAAGTTTCAATGTTTTCACCGAGCAGCAGAATATTTTGGAATAGCAGATGTGGTCGTTGTTCTCTCACCTCTCCTAGTTTGGCCCAGTTGAAGGACTTCAGGGGATGAGAAGGCTGAGGGATGGACTTGGAGCGCATGGTGGTCGCTGAGTTGAATGAAGAGGGAATAGGAGGAGGCGGGACTCCGAAAATGGGAGGGGCTCCTGGCGGAGGAGGAGGTGCTCCAGGTGGGGGAGGAGGTGGTGGAGGAGGCGGGCAGCTGAATGGCAGCGGAGGAGGAGGTGGAGGAAAGCCACCCATCATTGGGGGTGGAGGTGGAGCAATGGGGCCGCCAGGAGGAGGAGGTGGAGGTGGGAAAGACACACTGACGCCCTGTTGGTGGAAAGACAGATATATATATATTTCTTAATAGTTATTATTATGTTTTGAACAACACCTTACATAGAATTGAAGAACACTTTTGCCCACCCTGACACCTCTTAAACGAATTTAGGACAGATTTTTTTGGGCTTACTTTCACTCATTTAAGCATTGCAGGTGAGCACTGCAGCCAAGTCATATGGTTAAAGGTAAGTGTTATGGTTACTACAGTCAGTTACGCCAACAGATAAGTGCACGTATGAAGTAAAATGACAGTGTTATAGTTTTCTACAGATTTTTAACATTAGAAATGTGGACCTTTACATAGAAAGGCTTCAATTCTTTTCACAAAAAGAAATTTGAAAATTAATAAATAAAATTAAATAAAATGTCTGTAGTAGTTAAGACCTCACAAATTCAAATTTAAGACCATTTCATGACTTTTAAGACCTCACTGTTAACATTGAATTTAAAACATTTTTATGGACGTGTCTTAGAGAGCTATTTCACAAGTGCTAAAATACTTCAGATGTGCCAAAAGCAGAGGCAAATACCAATAATGTGCAGACATTTTTGGAATTATGCTGCCTTATTGAGCGTTAGATAAGAAAATATGTATCAATTGACACCACCAAAATTAGCTTGGCTTAGCACACAGGAGTGAGCTGGATAGCTAGCTTACACAAAACAAGGAAAAAACAAGCCCTCCAACAACTTTAAAAACAGTACAAACATGTTGTGTTTTGTCAATTAGCAAACTAGCCGACAATACATCCAAAACTCAGCTGGGTTAAGTTAAAAACAAATGCAGCAATAGCAAATTCATAAAGACAACAGGACTTGCCAACGTTACCTTTGTCACACAACTGTGCAACGAGTATGACTGTTTCCTGCTTCTACCAGTGTTTGTGCTAAGCTAGGCTAAACACACCTTGAACCAATCTCTGTAGTTAATGCACTGAGGTGACATTACTATTATCAATTTTGTCTAATTTGCAGCAGGAAATAAAAAAATAAATTAATAAAAATTCCCTAAAATCAGGGTTTTTTTCTAAATAATGTTCGTTGGGGTGAGCGTTACCATTTTACTGTAGAAACGTTAAAGAAAATGATAAACACCTAGCAGTTAGCTACATGATTACAGAGCAGTATATCACTGGCTTATATAGGTGCTGTATGGGATATTGTAACTTAGTATAAAAAACAGTGCTACTCACAGATATGTCATTAATACGCAAGGACAGGTCCAGGACTTGTTCCCTGGCTGAGCGCAGCTCCACTCCCTCACGCTGGAGTTTGTCCTTCATCTTGTTCAAAGTCTTCATCATGTCCTCCTTTTCCTGGGTCTTGGTTTCACACTCCCGTTCCTTCCTCTCTAGTTTGGCTAGCAGCTCTACATGGTCTAAAAGGGCACAATATGGCAGAAATGTATTTGTGATGTATGATGTAGGTGCAGATGATAAAATGACGCAGGGAAGCACATAGTGATTTGTAGGGAAACATTTTAAAAAACACATTTGTGGAGACATTGAGGAAAATGCATGATGCATTTTCTGTTTCAACCTGCAGAGTGCAGTGTGTCAAACAAGTCTTACCTTTCCTGAACTTTTCTGCCTGGTCTCGCCACTGTTTCACCTCATTCTCATTGACCAACCTGTGAAACAGGCAGACACAAATAAGCACAGACACACTTTGTTGGACTTTAGGTGCCTTTAGTAACAGCTTGGCTGAGGGACTCCAAATGAATAATAGCCTCTTGGCTAATTCTGGCAATTTTATACCATGTGTATTTATTAATTTGCAATGTCCCTTCTCATAATAAACTCAACTGAAACTGAAAGTGAAAACACAGACACAGCTTTACACAAGAGGCTCGCATGTAGAGCTCAGCTGCAGTCCAACTCAGTCAAGGCAGAACATTTTGTGGAAATTCAATAACTGGATTGGAAATCTGTTGATCACTGACAATAATTCTTGACTTCTTTTTCATCCAGCTTCATTACCAGTATTAACTGAGTTGATGCAGTTTGCTCTTTTAAGCTGCATAACACAACATTAGTGCTAAAATAAATACTGCAGGGCTAAAATCAATATTCAGTTATACATTGAAGCACTTTAGGATTAGCTTGGGGCTTGGTGTTAAACAGGGTTACACTGAAGTTGAGCGTTCCTGATAGTGAGGCAACCAGGGAGACGGTACATGGGTAGAAGTTAAAAACTTGTTATACACATTAAAACTGAATGTGTAATTAAAGCATTATCAAATGGAGTGTTTTGAGTAATTAATGTAGCTGGAGAAAGATTTGAAAGTGAAACCTTGAGCACTGGTGGAAGCCGTGGCTAGAGTTGAGAGAATGGACATGTTTCAGTGTCATTGAGCACAGAGTATAAAACAATCAAGAAGAAAGACCACGAGAGAGGGATCTGCTGAACAGGGAAAGTGCTGGAGTGCGACTGCCAACAAGGATAAAGTAACTTCACTGTGGTAATGATTCACACTCAAATGCTTGTAATCAATTCACACGAGGAAATCCACAAGGCAATTGAAAAGCAAATTGGTCATTAATCAGATTTAGGCCTTCTGAATGCATGTGTTAGTGAACAGAGTCTGAACTTGATTACAAAGTCAGTTCTGCTTTAATTGCAGCTCAGGCAGCGCTCTATAGATCCAACTCATTAGAGTCAAATAAATACCGTTACATAGCTGTGGAAAAATGTGATTTGTACAAGAGTGTTAATTTCAGGTCAGGCACACGTGCGAGTAGTCAGCACCGTTGTCATGGTGACCGCAGATGATGAATGGTTTTTGTCTCCCAGTTGTTTTAACAGTTGTTTTAACATCCCCCTTCCTCCCCCTCTGAGCGGCCACGGCACGAGACATACTGTACATTGCAGCCGTTAACCATAAGGGCCTCCGGCACGCAGCCAAAACAATGAGGAAATCTCAGTTTATGCAAATCTTTCCAGGCATAATTTACTCTAGGAGAGTTTATGGAAACACAACAAGACTTTGGCAGTGATGTAAAGTGAGGGATAGGTTTTGACCGCTGTGATGGATCTGCTATGGACAGTAATGGACGTCCGGGCTCAGATGCCGCGTCCAAGTCGGCTTTCTGTACGCTACTGGAAAGAATTACGCTCAAGTGAGCTGATTGCACAAACAGTAGTGGCTGAATTAGTGAACAAAGTGGGAGCGAGCAGGGGCCAAGGTTTACCACGCTACATGTTTTATGGTGCTTTCACCGCTGAGACTAAACACATTCATCACTGATCTTAGAAATAACAAGAAAGTGGAGAGTGGAAGAAAGACGGTGAAAGAAAAGAATGACAGCACGTCATTAAGAGAAACTCAAGTTAACAGGCGGGAGAAACACACACCAAATGTATGGACGAAGCCCTGAATGCCATCTTTTCACACTACCTACACTCAGCAACCTCACCGTGGTCTTTGGCTCCTGAACATAAGTACAGATTAGTTTCAAAATTTAGTGAAACCCAGACCACAAAACCCAGCACATGTCAATGATCATTTGGAAGCGAATCTCTCTGAGCGACAGTGTAGACTGTGCCCACGATGACATACAGAAAACATCCACTTCCAAGTCATAATGCTTGGTTTTCCCTTATAAAATGATTATTTCTCCCAGTTGTCTTCTACATGAAGCCAAGTGACTGCTTCGCCGCACCTCAACATGGCTGACTTGGCCGGCCTGCCTGCTTAATGCGATTAGAGCAATTTCCTTTTGATCTCCAGCTTCCGCTTTCATGCCAATTCACGCTTGGAGCGTGGCTTCCTCCGATTCTGCCCGCGACCCCCCGCTGCCGGCTTCACTTCACCTCACCTTTCTGAGCAATCACATTCTCCACTTCCATCACTGCCAATCGCTCCCAAACAAAGGAAAACAGTCGGGGCAGGAGTGTTGAAACAGTTCCTACTACACAACTGAACACTTGTTTACCGTAAATGCTTCTTACACTAACACTCAGATGCACAACTCCTGTGTTTCTCAATTACTCTGATGGAAAGGTACATAACGTCAATATCAGACTTGTCTTTGATCTTAGTTAGAAGCAGGGCTGGCCCTTGACTTTTGGGGGCCTGAAGCAGAATCTCATTGTAATGTTTTGCCACTTCACATTTTGTGCACTGTGCATAATAGTTTAAGTACACACATAATGAGCAAATAAGCACTTAAAGACTACAGTGAGACCTATAAAAAGCAACACTATTGATTATTAATTAATCATTTTTTGTTTCACCACTGAATCCTGGGAGTGTCTGTTTCATAGGGGCCAGAAAATTACTAGCCTATTTAAATTATCCATTTTGCCCATTTCCATTTTGTGTGGTCACTCTTTGCTGCTAAATATAGAACAAAATGTTGTCAGTTTCCGTTTAGGAAGTTCAGTATTTATGTTGTTTTTGTCTCCTAGAAAAAAAAACTAAAGTTTTCTAAACCAGGGATGCCCCAAGCAACTACTTGTATTGCTTAATGGGCAGGGCCAGCTCTGGTTAGAAGTGATGCTGACGGGATGCACTGACCACAAGGATTTTCCAGAAATGAGAGTGTGTTTACAGCTTCGGAGAATAAGGAGACGCTTTTAAAAAGGCATGGAGCACTCACTGAAAGTACAGTGCACTTACAGTAACTCTCTCTTATAATGCTACAACTTACAGTATAACGTTTGGCCTGGTTTACAGCTTCCTTTGATATCTTATGATAAATACATGACACAGACCCAGATATAGTGTTTGTATTATTCCTGGCATCTCTATACATTCACATGAATGCACAGCTGTCAGTGGGCAGGTTGTGGAGGTGTCTGCTCTTGGGTGACATATCTACTTTGACTTACATTCGAATGATGTTCTTAACACTGAAGTTGTCCAGAGGGGCGACGTCGGGGTCCTCTCCCTTGTCGTCCTGGAGGACTATCTGCTGGAGGATCCTGTCTAGGAGCTGCCAGTGCTGCAGGCTGCCACCACCACGTTTATCTGGGAGTGGGGACACAGAGAGACAGTAGGGTAATCCCAGTATAATGGTGTTGGCCTATGATGTAAAGTACACTCCAGGTATGATTTATCAGCTAATGTATGTAATATTAAAGTTATACTTCAACCTCCAAATGACCATTTGTATATCAATTACTTTCCCTATGAAACGCTGAATAGAAAGAAAAGTTTTCATTTTTCTCATATGCCTACGGTGAACAAAGAATCCAAAAATAGAGAAAATTCTACATGAATCAAAGTCATAGGGGTCCGCATTTAACAACAGCAAAACTATATCAAAATATCTCTTGACAAACTTTCACACAAATCGTGCAGTATAATCCAAGTCTCATTTATCCAGCCATATGCTCAGTGCTTCCCAAACAGCTGTGTGAGAGTTTATAAATGGATGTTTTGATGTAGTGTTGCTGTTGTTAAACCCAGATCTCTACAACTTCAATTCATCAAGAATTTTCTATGATTTTGGATTCTTTGTTCACCGTGGAGGCATACAAAAAAAAGTTCCTTCACAAATTCAACATGAGAGTTGTTTTCCTTTAAGCTTTTTCCAGACCTCAGATACAAAAACAGAAAGTCTGATTAAATGGTGATGGTATTGTGAACAATTTACTTGTCCTGGAATTTTATTGACAAGTTTGAGCCTTATCAACAAGGCGAGAAAACCTCCTTGTCATGTTGCTACTCACAGGGCATCTGCAGGCAGTGCTGGAGGATGGAGAGGAGGTTGGGGTAGGCATCTGTGTGGCTCAGCTTCTTCTTGATCAGCTCAAACATGGCACCGGCACTCTTAGTATCTACGTGGGTCTATCAAGAGAAAGACCAGACCAGGCCTTGATTTACTATCAAGTCTGACCATAGCTATGCTTTACTTTGAATCAGTTGACAACATTTATCTATGAGTAATTCTAAGTTTCTCACCATATCAAATCTTTTGGCCAACTCAGAGTCATCCTCATTTCGCACCATCTCAAAGAAGTCCAAATGCCTATCCAGAGTGGCGTTCTCATGCTCTCGGAGCTTGTCAATAACCGGCTGGATGCCCAACATTAGGAACTCGTACCTTAGGTGGAGGCGGAACTCAAGGTTGTCCTAGAAAAAAAACAAGGAAAAAACATTAACAGTAGAGGACAACATTGTTTGCTTACAAGTGCGGAAGATCAGATATACACCAGAGATACTGTAGATTGCTCAATCTAGCATGAGCCTGAAACTACATTCACTCAAGTTCTGTCTATGTCAGATAGGGTATAATCTAAGGCCTTGGTCAGACTGCTTGCCAAAATCAGGTTTTTGGGATCCAGACTGTTTCAAGATTGATTTGGGAAAGTCTGGATAGCAAAAATAAAAGACACATGAAATGTGACTTTTGTAAATTGGATCCAGACGGCATTTGAAGGTGGTTTGAAATGCAATTCCAATCAAATTTCTATAGATATATGTCAATCCGGATGCTCGGGTCATTAAAATCAGATTTTGAAGTATCATTTGTTCACTCGCAATGCGACACTCAGTGACTGCGTCAAATCCAGAGTGACAAAAGTGCTCAGTAGAATCTGTGCTGTTACTAACAGAGCACTACGGAGGACAACGTGAAGAACAGCAATTCAAAATAAACAGAGATAAATAACCACGACTTTACAGTGTGATCGTTTGGAGGGCAAAATGATGGACCTCCATTCCTCATGTTTCCGTGTTGCAAAGCTTTGTCACCACCACAGCTAAGTAGTTCCTGACGTGCACGTCGTTACCACAGCAACCCATGCAGATAGGTTGGTGATTGTGGACACACAAATCCAGTCTGAGCACTTGCAAATAACAGTGAGGACAGTCCATCTTAAAGATCTGATTTAAGAAACACACTTGCGAGGCTGAAGTCTGAAAAAAAGCCTAAAAGGCGTATGGGCGTTCAAGCTGACCTCCCCAGCTCCAGCATTGAGCACGGCGTTGATGAAGGACATGATGGCAGTCTTTAAGTTGACCTCGTCTCTGTAGCGGCCTGTACTCTTGTCCAGCTCATTCAGCAGCGTCTACATGTTTGGGACAGATGGGAGAGTTAGTCAGCCAGTGCGTTTGATCTAAAAAATATTTCAAAACTGAAATTATCACACAGCAACTGGGTCAAAAGATAAAAGGAACATGTCACTGAAGTTGTGATTTATCAAAACTGATTTGTTTTAACACAGGCCGGTGACACAGGGTCACTGCTCTCACTTCTCACACCCTTTGTTCCCTCTTACACTGACCCCAGACATACTTTTGCAGCTTACTCATAACTCAGACATTAAAAAGGCCTCATAAGTTTGGACTCACTCAGCTCCTGTGGTGTTAGCTTAGCCTGAGGGGGCATGATTTAGCACACACCCCGGGGGAGGTGTGAGATGTGGCTTGTTGACTCAGTCCTGCTAGTCACTAAAGCACCACACATACACTGACCTCCATAACTCTGGATGTCCTCACCTGCCTTTAATATGCCCAGACTGTTGACTCAACCTGAGGCCAACAGTCTGAGGCGCTGCAGCACGAGTCTCCAACTTATCAAAATGACCACAGCTTGATTTATTTGAGCATTACTTTGACATATTTTGTCTGCCCTTTCCCATCATCTCTGTCTGCCCCATGTCTCCAGGAAATGCTCCCTAATATGAGAAATGATCTGTAATTCAAGTTAAGTGACAGCTGTTTGCACCTTTTGATAAAGATCACTTCAGTTTCCTTCACCTGAAAGCGAGTCCTCTCCGCAGCGTATTTCTGGTAATGTGCCATGGCCTGCAGCACCTTCTTGTGTCCATCCGGCACCAGGCATACTGCCCCAAGGATCTCCAGCACCGCCACTTTGGTCTTGATGTTCTCCGTCCGCAGGCTCTGTGAGATGGTGTTAATGCTTTGTGGGTGGGCCAGGACGTGTGCGCGGCCCTGGGAGTTGTTCATCAGGGCCTTGATACAGCCGATGACAGAGGTGTGGACGCGGCTCTCCGACGTCTCGTAGTCCATGCTGCGCAGGAAGTTGAGGAGGCAGGTGAGGCCGTCAAGCTCGATGAAGCGTGTGACGAACCTGGAGGAGGTTGGAAGGAAAAGGAATACAGATTTAGAGTAAAGAATACTATAACAAAGAATAGAGAAGCTCAGATTACAACACACAGAGAGAGAGCGTGACATCAATCTCTGCTCAGAATGCCGTTACTCCATTATACACCAATAAGCCACAACATTGAAAGTGACAGGTGAAGTGAATAACACTGAATCTGAGGAACGTGACAAAGAGCTAAATGCCTCAACCTGGTCTCCAAAGTCTCGTCTAGTCGAGCATCTGTGAGGCATGCTGGTACCTCAAAGGTCCTCGAAAGGTCAGAGCCAAGTCCAATCTACAGTGTGCCCTGTGGTGTCTGGCACCGGGGTGTTACATGGATCCTTTGAGTCGTGTGGGTTGTGAGGTGCAGTACTGTCACATCTCACAGATGCTCAATCAGATTAGGATCTGGGGACTTTGGAGACCAGGTCTACACCTTGAACTCTTGTGTCACATTCCTTGGGTCATTCCGACACTGCCACTGGGGAGTGATATTGCCATGAGTGGGTATGCGTGGTCTGTGTTTTAGGTGGCATCCACATTAATGCCAGGACCCAAGGTTTCCCAGCAGAACTGTTGATCAATGTTATTCACTTCACCTGTCAGTGGTTTTAATGTTGTGGCTGATCAGTGAATCTTTACACAGCAAAAAGTTGTTTGCTGCTATATTAATGCTACCAATAGCATTTTATCATTAGACCCCTCCCTCTGCCAGGGCATGTGGACACTCCCATATCATTCAATCTTGACACAAAGCTCCTTCAGAGCCACTGCTTTCACATGCTGAGTAGGTGCTCCCCATGATGAGGACACAGGCCTTTATGTGTACAATTGCTGGAGTGCCCTTCTCAAGTGCTACCAAACAAGAATAGCACATTTATAAGTGAAACCTTAACATTGTCACGACTCAAGTTCATCCACTCTCCTCCTCACAACCCTCATTAGTTGAACTAATTACAAGGCAGCGAGTCATTAACCTCTCTGGCAGAGAAGCAGACCTACTGAATGACAGGCAGGACATGTAAACATTGAGGGTTGTCACATCTAGTGAGCACACTGTGGGCTGTATTGTAAATGACCTTCCCACTCACTAAGATTCCTGATAGGCCTCATAAATTATTTCAAACAAATGAGGGCTTGTATAAGGAGGGAAAGAGGGAGAGGAGACGTGGACAGACGGACGAGGAGAAAAGAGGGATGGAGACAGAAAGTGAAAAGGACAGTGACGAAAGGGGGGAGAGGGTCTGAGAGTTGGGATTTATTGCTACGCATTGTAACAGATACATTGTTTTGATGTCAGAAGTTCCATCCCCTCCCACTGCTGTCTTGGCTCGAGCAGGCATGGAAAAACACAATGCATAAAAATGTAAATCATCCAATTATTATCCTATACACACAATCAGCCCCAGATTTTCAGCAGACGCATACACCAGCAAGCACTCACACACACACACACATACACTTCACCTGGCATGACCAGTAAATCTCTATGAGACATATAATCCTCTGATCACCAGCAGCCTCGAGATGAGATCAAGAAGGTCATACTACATGCTTGCGTGCATACACCCAACAGTCCTCGACAATGCAATGAAATCACAGGGAACACACACACGCACAACCTTTCAGCAGACAATGTGCTTCTTGTTTCAGCACAGACGCTTCAGTCTCGGCCTCCACTCAGCACCAAGGTGGCGAAAAAAAAATCCAACACATTAGATATGACTTGATTCAGATGTAACACAGACACTGGGACTAGAGCAAGGCAGAACCGATCCAACTGTTAAAGTTACACATCTTATATCTTATATATATATATGTGACAGGTCTTTGGCCAGCACAGAAGGCAGCGATGGCCGTACGCCTGTCCATGAATTGCGGGGCCACCGCAGAGAGAGAGAGGTTTCATACTGGAAGAGAAATTAAGCTGAACATCCTTGTGATTAATGTATGGAAAGCGGAGGGTGAGAGATGTTGTTGTTGGAGTGCAGGTTCAAAAGGGTGGACGAGATTCAAGGCTTCACTCGCTGCCTGCTTCGCTTCGCACCACTGCTTTGCCGACAGCTTGCCAGAAACACGTGCACTATCGCCTGCACACGTCCTTTGCATCAGAACCCTATGCATAGGCTTGTGAGAAGAAGGAGAATAGATGCATGCGTGCAAAAGATTTCACACAAACACATACAGTATGTATGACTCTAAAGACAATCAACAGTGACTAATCCACTGTACTTCTAGTAAGCAGACATCCAACTACTCTCTGTCTGCCTCCTCCCCCAATTCTTCATTTTCCCTCCAGTGAGCGCTTCAATCAATGGATCCCATCTCCTCTGACTTTGGAGTCGCTGACATTCACGCTCAGCCGAGTGGCGTGCAGGCCTTTTTCCCTTTTTTTTTTTTTCTCCCTTTTTGTTTTTGGAACGACCGCTGCATACTTGAAAAGCCACTGGGGTTGCGTTCAAGACAGTCAAAGCTCGACAAATGCTGCATACAATATGAGCTCAGGCAGAGCTGAACAATACGGAGGCCGAGCCAACCCCACACACACATCAAGTTCTTCTGACAGACAAAAGAAAGAAGCGAGCACTATAACTTGGACGAGACTGAAAAATGTGACAGGAGAGCAAAAAATGACAGTGTGTGTTGAGCCACTGCAAAGGTAACGTTAGGTTAGCTTCAGGTTGGAATTGAGAGAAAACCCGAAGATAAATACTTTTTTTAAAAAAATTAAATGATTGCCAGTGTTGTTAGTTAGCAGTCTTTAAAAAGACATTCAGGGTCATGCAACTTCCATTGATCTAAGAAGCGTAAAACCCCTAAACCAGAGGCAGACAATATTCTAAATGAGCAGGACAGTGCAGAAAACTAATCCAGATGCTCATATTTAAATTCAGAAATTCATTCCAACCGACTGGACTTTTTGAGGTTTTAGCTGCACAGGCAAAACATTCTGCCGTTTTTAAACTGCGGACGACCCCTGCGTGGCAGACAGTCGGTCGAGAGTTCATTCTTGCCTCAAAGCCTAACCATACAGACTTATCAAAATGCTCCACTGCCACACACACACACACACACACACACACACACACACACACACACACACACACACACACACACACACACACACACACACAACATGAGCTGCCTTCCTCTCTTCTGCCCTTCATTTAATCACCACGTTCTCACACACTTAACATCTCTTTCAAACACCCACTCACCTACCCCCAGGCACAGGGACACACACATGCACATATGTCTTGTTCTACTATAAAAGGGCCAGAGTGTGGACAGGGGCCCAGGAGGTTGTTCAGAGGTGCTGCCTGCTTTAAACTATTTGACCGAGGTGTCTGCAGCGCTTGGAAGACAAGTCATATGATATCACCACGGCTCTCACTCAAATAAATTTTACTTGATGTGAGGCCCAGCGTGCAACTGTGGTAAAACAAGGGCTGAATAAAGGGCAACACACATAAAACTGACACACATACACACACACACATATGGATCACAATAAAACCACCAGCCAAGGTGCACATCTGTGATGTGTATAGTATATCATGGCATGGAGGGAATGGCTCTTATGGACTAGGTTTACTGTTTAATCTACAGGGAGAAGTCTGTGTGTGTGTGTTTGTGTGAGTGTATTTGTGTGTGGCTTCAACTCATGTGGGCCATGTTCCCACAATGGCTTTTGTTTATCACGACACAAACACACACACACACACAGACATTAATCAGACACTTACAAGTGGATGCAATGATTTACATTTACTCCCGTTACAACAGCCATGTTGTTTGTTGTGTACTTCAAATATAGTATTGCATCTACCTTAAAGGGACAGTTCACCCCCAAAATCAAAAGCATATATTTTTCCTCTCACCTGTAGTGCTATTTATCAGGCTAGATTTTTTTAGTGTGAGATGCAGAGTGTTGGAGATATCAGCTGTAGAGATGTCTGCCTTCTCTGCAGCATAATGGAACAAAATGGCACTCCACTTGTGGTGGTCAAAGATTAAAAAAAAGGCATGTGCTTGTGACAGTGCAAGACGTAAACATTAATGGCATCCTCATCTGCTGAGCTGTAACGTTAGCTAGCTCAGTGGTGCTACGTAAGTTAGCAGTAGATTTATGCTTCGTCCTGTATGGTGATAAGGTCGGAGGAAAGAAAATAGTTCCTACATGAACTGGCCCTTTAATTGATCACTACTTTAATGCACCACATGGCTTTAGAATGAGGGAAAAACACAACTCTCTCTCCTTACACCACCTTTCGCCTTCTCGCCATCCGTTTATTGCCATTCCAACACAAACCTCCCTCACCAGCAAGCTCAGTCTCTTTAAACCTGCACGTATCCGCCCACCTCATTTTTCTCCATTTCCCCCTAAAACGCTAACTACCAAGGGGTGAGAAATCTGCGCTCTGAGAGAAGTAAAAACATTGCTCCATCCAAGAGTCTTTAAAAGGTGTGATACTCCCCTGCTAATGCATTTGGTAATATGTGAAAACAGATATAAAGTTCACTCTCTGTTAAGCGGAACCTTTGAGAGATCCGGCGGCAAAATGTTTTGAAGGATAATATTTGCATGTGGTGGTAGCAAATCGTCCAAAGGGCTATTGACACAGGAGCGGGGGGGAACGTCTGCAGTCGACTCGAGTCAATATTCTTGCTGGAAGAGATTCGCAGAAACGATGTCCTGAGAGCTGTCTTGGGAAGCATTGCGATGCTCTACTGACATGAGCTGGGGACTGCAGCGCATTCTGAGCCAGCACGGCCTCAGTGACCTCCGGGAAAGCTTCATTTCCTGTCCTCCCGCAGTTATTTCATCACGGAAATGACAGCCATGTCTTAAGATACAAGAATGCACACACAGTATGCTCCTCAGCACGGACATAAACATCAGTGCAGATGACCTCAATAAGTCAACAGTGCTTACTGTATGTAAGTACACTGAGAACGTGTAGTTAGAATACCACGAGAAAGTGTAAATATTTAAATATCTGAGTGCTAAATTGAAATGTGCACCAGACTGCAGGCATGATTGGACTACATGGCTGCAGCCGCTTTGTGTTTGCATATTGGCCCTCATATGCCCACTTGAGTCGAGCTTCAGCCTTATGTGAGTAAACCCACAACCCCAGCGTGATGGTTCAAGCTCCATTTGACAGCTGGTAAACAGAGCAGTAACTGCTGGCACAGAAAATGAGATAAGCTGTAAATTCACACGAGAGAGAACCTCTGCCAATTTTGAAATGTCTCCGTTTTATGGCTGTTTATAATTTATCAAATTTATAGTTGGAATAAGACATCTGGGCCATTAAATTGGTTTAACATTTATAACAATTAAAACCATTTTTTGATTGACGGCAACTAAAGTACACAGCATTACCCTGGACTCATACAGTGCAGCTGTTCTGGAATGACGTATTGTGACGTGATTTTTATTGTAACAACCTTGCGGTCATCTTGTCTACATCAGTTTCCATTTCCTACACTACCCAGGATGCTTTTAAAGACAACCGGCCTGATATGTTTGCATTCAGTTGCTGGATTTTACTTCAGTTGCAAAAGAAAGGAAGTCTCAAAACATAACTCAGGGGCAAAGTCACAAAAGAAATTTTGCTGCTTTTGAAATTGTGTAATTCCGTATATCACCGCCACATACCACTACTTTCACTGGCTGGTCTCTAAATGTGTCTGTATACAGTTTGGTGTTGAGCAGGTAGTATACAGTGGGACTTCAGAGCATTTTCACTGAAAACAGCTGCCTGATACGGCCAAAAATATCACTATGAGGCTGGTGAGTGAACCAAAACATTAAAGTTGTGGGCCGGAAAGCCGAACAATGAGTTGAAAGTCACTAAAAAAAACTCAATAAAGCCGAGAGGAGCTGCAGATTCAGCTGATAATTCTCTGCAGGTTGTTTTCACATTGTCATTTGATACATTGCTATTACAAAGATATTGATAAAACCCACTTTGAAGGAATACCAACAATCTGTTACACTTATTTATGTTGTCTTTTCTCTTCTTTGATCTCTTAAGTTCTGCTTTTTCTTGAGAAACACTGGATACTTCTACCTCAGGATGCTCCAACTTTTTTCTTCCCATGCAGATTCTGATATCTCAACTTACAATATCACTAATACCAGGCATTGACCCAACACCACTGCTGTCTTTTCCCCACATTTGGCATCTTTTCCTAATTGTGTATAACACAGAGGATGATTTTTACGCACTGTAATATGAGGCAGAGGATAACTCTTTTGCTGGTGTTTAGGGCCGTCCACCCCAAGAACAATGAAAATATAACAATAATGAATGGCAAACAATGTCGTTGGGATCACTGTCACTTGATGGACAAAAGAAACACTGAAAGTCATTTAAAATCCATCCCAATTTACAGGGCGACAGCTGCAATGCGCAGCGTGTGCTTAGTGCCACTGTGTACTGAGTGTTACTGTTTATCAGTGTGGAAGCACACATCATTAAAGGTATCGTTTTTAGTGTGGATGTCCCTTTAACTCCATGTACACCAACACACATTGAGCATACGACCCAAACATGTCACCTTGTCATTTCAGTGGTGTAAAAATCAGCGAAATCAGTGAAAGAGACAACAGTGGGTGGCCTGCTGACAATGTGCTGCTTTTGTGCGCTCTGCCTGGCACCCTGCATGCCCACCATGTGTTTGTGTCCTGTGGCCCTGCAGAGCCGGCTGAGGGCACAAGGGCACCTCTTCACAACCAGACCCAGCTGCCTCTCTGAAACGCCAGAGGGGAGGAGGGAGGGAGGCCATTTCAGGCAGTCATCCAAAGGCAGGCATGAATCAAAGCTGACTATAGACGGACACCACCATGTCTCACAAAATGCTGCCATTAAGGCACACAGTACACACAGGGACCAGAAGGATTTATAGGGGATCTTTGGGTGAAGCTGATGGCCACATTAAATGACACAGTTCCCCCAGACATCTAGGCTGTCAAGCAAAAAGTCGTCTCGCCTTTTTTGTTGCCTTAGCCACCCATTTGTCACAAAGGCAAGACTTGGCAGGACATTAATACGCTGCCCTGAACACCCATATTCTGTGGGACACACCTGCTACCCACATCACTGCTACAGTGCTTAAAAACATCTGTGTGCTAATGAGCAATAAGTCACTCTGTGAACAACATGGGTACAGGTGCATCACTGAACAGTGTTGATGAGGTCAATTATTTACACTTGAATACAATACAAAGAGTTCATGAGGAAGAGAGAAACCTGGACTGGCAAAACACCTGCAAACTTTCCAAATAGTGCAAGAAAAGGATGTATCAATATTGGTATGTGAAACTGGGCCAGGGTAGTTACTCTCCCTTTCCACCCCTCTCCCACCTTTACAGGCTGAACTGTGCAAACTACATACGTAATGCAACAAGTTGCTACTGAATAGGGAAGTTCCTGAACAAACTGGTATTTAATTTAGTAGGTTTAGGGACAGAGTACTATTTTTTTAAAACTGAATTTGAAATCTTTAACTTATTCGAGACATTTGGTGTACTCGGGTTGTCATCTGAGGCCACTGTTGCATGTTATACCCCTCACTCTCATCATGTGTCCTCTTTTTACTGTCAACTTAATAAAGGCAAAAAGAGGTAATTTATCGATTTAAAAAGCTTCCTTAAAAACATTGTCATAACCGCAACTAACACATGTGCAGGTCACTTTAGGAGCATTCTTGTTTAAGTCAGATGGTTAAACTTCTGGTGTGTTTAAGTTGCAACCAACTTAAACAGACCGTCTTAAACTTTTCCTGGTTAGAATTGTTAATTGTTGAGGAGGTTTTTACCAGGAGCTAAACAATCCACAGGTCTCTTCTTCTCCAAAAGAAACAGATCAGATGTTTTAAACTGGTATACACACTGAATAAAGCAGTTTGATGTTACAAATCCATGTTTCCCTCACACTGTTTGGCATGTCAGCGGCAGATCAGTAGCCTAGCACCTGCTAATGTGTGCTCACCTTTTTTCTTTGATAATTTAAAATCCAGATGTCCAGGAGGCTTTTCCAGGGAGCTGAATTATCTGCAGAGGTCTCCTCCTCTCCAAAACAAACGAACCTGGTGATTTAAATTGCTAAAAACTCTGAATAAATCAGCGAGTGCATACGTTCAGTGTCTTTTTTTAAAGACCTATTCATCTCACACACTAACCCAAATGTTGTTGTCTTGTTTTCTTGTTATAAATGTTATTGTGATGTAACCTTGTGCATCATGTTGAAAATACTAAATAAAGCTATACAAGCAGTTACTGACACAGCCACAGCCACATTTAAATGTTGTAATTGCTGATAATAAGACGGACCTGCCTAATGACGCTTACATTTGGCCATTTGTAACCACTTTTGTACAATTATCACGAGAGAGTTTTACTAAGAAGGCATCTGGATTGATATCTAAGAATTTGAGGGACGAGAAGCAGCTTTTACTTTGACGGAACAGCTTCCTGTCATGCGTCTGGACTCCAGCAGCTGCTTACCAGCCTTGCTCCTAGTTATTATTGTGGTTTGGATACCCGTACATGCGCAGATACAAACACAATCATGCATATGGTACACACACACTTGGCCTACAAACACACACAACCCAGACATGACCCAGACACTAAGGCTGCCCTGGGTTTTTTGTCACTCTGCACATTAGGTCTGTCACTTCATAGCTCCCCTTGAGAAAACTCAACACGCCCGTTTTGGTCCAGACCACTGCATCACACAACTGGCACAAGCTGATAGACAGCTTTTAAGGAGCTGCTGACGGGGAAAGGGAGGCGGTTTGTATTAGTGGGCTCTCCAATGTCCTTGAATGTTTCTTCGTGGTGATGAGTGAGGTCTAACAGCTGCTGATGACCATGTCAGGGAAGGGTAAGTCTTAAAATATTTTTAATGGGACATATTTAAATTGGACGTTATTGAAAAGGCCTTTTTAAATTGTAACCCTGCCGTGACAAGAGACTGACTTCATGGTTGTATTTTACATTATTAACTGGATCTAACATGTGCGGCGGTGTCTCTCCCATTACTGCACAGGCCAGGCAGGCTAACAGGAATCCCCATCAACTCACTGTGTTTTTGTATCTTAAACTTAGTCGTCCAAACAAGATGCAGTTAAAACAGATTAGTGATGCTGTTTTGCCCTCATTGTTCTTCGTGTTAATGAAAACTCAACTCTTGGCATTTGCTTCTATTGTTCTTCACCACAGGGAGAAGGAAGTAACAGGCAAATCAGCCTTGAAAGTGCTGTATTTTCTTTTTTAGTAAGTGCCATGTGGTGGATCTAATTCATACCAATGCCGTCTGGCCAAAGCAGCCAACTCAGAGGAAACACTGTGCAGCATTACCTGAACAGGTCCAACAGCAGGAATGTATGCACTGAAGGAGAACCGAGTTATGCAGAGCTCTGTACTGCCTGCAGCAGAGCAGAGGAAAAGGTCACGGTTAAGTTGAACGGAGAGATTCACTCACCTCATCGGCTGAGTGCGAAGTGCCGTCTTCAGATCTTCCACCACCTTGTTCCTCATTTCCATTTCCTCCTCATCAAAGGCAAACAGGGTCTGCATCTGCAGAAATGGTAAGAAGTGAGATGAAAATGGAATATAAGTGGAAACACAGCTGATTGATAATGCTAAATTTTAGCTTTGTAGGTAACAGGTGCCATTGGGCGAACTACCTGCTGGCAAGAGTTCTGTATTTTTCACTTTTAATTAAGAGCCATTCATTGCTTCTATGGGTCAACACAAGAATGTTAATCTTAATTTGGCAGCCATAAAACAGCAGCAGTACGTATTTCCTCCTCATACAAATAACCGTGTTTGTTTCAATTAGTCTGAGCATCACAGACAATCAGAGTCTCATTAGCCCCCCCCCCCCAAAACGCCATTTCCCTTTGAAGCTATACAACATGCCAAAGTAAGTCATGCAGGCAATTAGCTCCAATCAAGCTTATGACAAATCATAAAAAACACTTAGACTTGTGGTAGTGTTAATTCATTTCTGCATCACTTAAAGGCTCCCCCCAGCAACATCAAAGAGCTGCTGTGCTCCCATTAGTCAGGGCCACAGGGCTTCTGTTGAGCCTCTCCAGGCTTTTTCCGAGGCTGCCCGCTGCCAAGAGCGATGGTTCAAACAGTGTGTGTTTCAGTAGTGGAGTAAACTAGTCACAGTGACTGCCTATTAATTTGCCTGAAAAAATATTTGCTTAAATGCGACCCTGTTTTCCCGTCCTTAAACCCTGACTGTACAAAAAGACATGCAGGTTAAAGTTGGGTGCAAATATTCCATAGCAACACGGGACTTTTTGGACGTTGCTAAGTGGAACCGGACGCAATGTTTGACTACCCAACAACAGCTTTGGTCCGTCCGGTGTGTGAGTGTTTAATCTAGAAACAGTGCAGTCAAAACATCCATCATGTCGATTTAGCCTCAAGCCCAGATGGTTCATGGACCACGTGCCAAGAAGTAAAGGCTCTGGCTCCTGTTTCTCTAAACGAATATGTTCATAGTCAATGGGAAGTTGGACACAACAAGTGTTGGGGAGAGTGGATGATTTGGTTGTGCTGCGAGCCAGTTCACCGTGTCAATGAGTCTCGCCAAATGACTCCTTCCTACATCTGCTCTTTGTAAACTCGTTCGAACCTGTGGCCAACATGCACATACGGATACTATTAGAGCCAATTGGTAAACCAGCAGAAGGTACTTCCCTAAATCCTTGTTATGGAAAGTGCCCCCCAGAGCCAAAGCTATGCCTTCGAGCTAGTCGTCAATGCGTCGTTAACTGTGTGAGTGATGAGTGCAGTCATCAAAACCTTAATCAGGACCATGTGGGTCACTGATGCGCCAAGTAGGAAGTATTTGTTCAGTATAAATGAAGGCGAGCAACATTATTTTAGCTTAAATAGTGATGTAAAGCCTGAGGCACAAAACTTAATTAAGTTAACAAAATGTGAGCTAGAACCAAGCTATTATCCTATTGTTCCTACGTGGGTAGAAAGTAACACTGAAATTGAATGGAATGATGTGATCAGGAAACCAGTGGAATTAACAGATTTGTTTAAATGGAGTTCAACTGAGTGCCGGTTAGTTTGTTAGCAATCATGTCTCTTTAACGTCACTGCTAAGTAATGTAGCTTGTAAACTAGAAATAACTTCCCAATACAGAAGCTTTGTTACAAGTGTTGCTACAGTGTTGTTTTAGCATGGAATACTTGAATGTAATCTTATAAAAACACACAGTTTTAAGAAGGATAAGAGTGAACCGAAACAGCTCAGACAACTGAACAGTGAGCTGAAACTCCAAAATGTTTTCATCCCAGGTAGTCAAATACCAACGCTTCCTCATTCCTCTCAGCATGTGATACTAACACTGTAGACACCCTTTTGCATTTCTGTGAGATACACCCTCTAGCATCTGTGTATGAAACAAATTTTGTGTGTGTGTGTGTGTGTGTGTGTGTGTGTGTGTGTGTGTGTGTGTGTGTGTGTGTGTGTGTGTGGGCCAGCCTGGATGTTAACATCATTCATCGTTTTCTTCAGCTAGACAATCTTCCCAAATGGGAACCACATTTATGATTTTTGAAGCCTAAATGCAATCACCAGAAGTAAAAAGCTATTGTTAGGCTATAAACTAACGACACCGTGACTGAATGACTTCAACATCGCCACAACTAAGTGTTCGCGTTTGGCATTATGACGTTTAATGTCAACTGTCTTTTTAAGATACAAAATATCTTCAAAATTCACAAGGAGAGTATTTATAGACATTTATATGTCGTACAACAAAACATGAAAGTCTCCAAAGACCTTATTTCAGGCATCTAACCAAAGACTCATTCAGAAAACCCACTGACTTCGAGACGAGGGGGCTGGAAGTGTAAAAATGCAAACTTTTTTCTGGCTTTTAGGACTCATTCTTGCCGGACCTTCCCCTTGCCTTTGTATTGGACACCCTTTTTTGCTTATCTACAGAGAGACCTATCCAGGCAGGAGCTTTGAAGCTCAACAACGCACTAGCTTGGACACAGTAAGGCTACAGAAACTCTCGTCAGAGTCACGTGGACGTTTGAATTATCACTCTGCAGTCAACAAACAAGCTCAGGGCCCTGACATGGTTTTATGAATGAACATCAAGATGCTGGTTGTACAGTAATCTCTCAGGGCGGCAACGCAAAAATGAGCTCATCCAATAACTCAGCTACTGTGGAGGGGGCTGCCCCTGGTGAGCTCGCCCGGGAGCCAAGACATGAAGTCATGGACGAGCGGAGCCCTTTCAAATGTTAAAACGCGATGTTGTCAAGATGCTGTCTGGGGCACAGTGCTGAAGAAAATGGAAGATTGATAGTGGGAGTGAAAAAAAATGATTCAGGAAGGGGCGGAAATTGGTGGAGTTATGGAGAATAAGGGAGACTCTGCTAAAGTGGGGCTTGAACAAGAGACTGCTTGTACAAAAAGGGGAATGGAGAGTACAAAAAAAACTCTCTCAAAAAGTTATTTAATCTGTTCTAGAGTCATAAAGTTTTAATCTTCTTTATGCACGCAAAACCAGTTCTGACATTGATGTAATACAATTTGCTTACAATTTGAATACATTTGTTTCCTATTTTTATTGAAACATATTTTTAGAATGGCACAATGCTACAACTGTTTTATAAAAATGTCAAGACTTTATATACTGTAGACTGCACACACATGACTCACAGACTCAGGTTGTTTTGCAGTAGATATAGTAAAAAGAAACAGAAAGGCTGAAACATAACTCTGACAGCGTGTCTGACACCTAATAGCACAGAGGCACCGCTACAGCCCTGGTGGATTTTAAATTCTTGGCAACTCACAAATCAGCACTTTCTCTTGACTACACTTAAAATATTGTGTATGTCTGCGTGAGTGTGTGTGTGTGTGTGTGTGTGTGTGTGTGTGTGTGTGTGTGTGTGTGTACTGCTGTCTGAGCCTCTTAGAGAATGAGAGTAAAATTGTTTCTCCAGACGTCGACACTAAGCTCAGGTACCATTCAGAGGTAGCTCATACTTGTCCCCTGAGTGGAGCCAGTAAACAAAAACAGCTGTAAAAATAGCAACCTTCAACATGGGTTGTTGCTATAGGCATGTTTGCCAGAAAAACAAACAACATGGCAATAAACAGATATTAAATGCCATTACTTTTTGGCTCTATGTTTATGGTGATCTGTGTAAGTTATGGTTGAACAGTTTATCTGATCCATGGCCTGGAAACACTTGTAAATGTATTAAGTGTTCGTCTGTTTGGCTAGAGGAAGAAAAAAAAGTGGAATGTTGAAAAGTCTATTACTGCCATGAGACACTGATGCTAAAATTGCAAGACTGTTTCCACCAATCTTGCTTATGCCTACCTTCACTAAAAGACCTTTAAAAGACCCCAGGCTGACACCCTCTTACATCTAAAGACAGTGTGAGGTTTTAATCGCACACTGTAAGATGTTGCAAAGAGTGGGGATCTTGCAGGGTCACTATTCGAAAGAGTACAACTAGATTCCTTTTGGAATTACTTTCCATCCTGCTCTTGGCAAAAAATACTATGCCAATTCTTTATAAGCAATGTAATATATTAACAATTACATAACCCGCTAACACAGCTAACATATGATAAAAGGCATCACCTGTGGATGGCATTCTTATCAGTTCGGCATCACTATAATCCATAAAAGATAAACTGCATTTGCATACAAACTTTCCCTCCGGATGTCTCTTCTTCTTCTCACTCTATCTAAGGCTAAGCCCAGCCACCCCACAGAGGAAAATCATTTCGGCCACTTGCATCTGTGATTTTGAAAGGGGTCAGTTGAGGTGGTTCAGGTATCTGATTGGGATGCACCCTGGGCGCCTCATGTTAGAGGTGTTCCGGGTACGTCCCACTAGTAAGAGGCCCAGGGGTAGACCAAGAACACACTGGAGGGATTACATATCTCATCTGGTCTAGGAACACCTTGTGGTCCCCCAGGAGGACCTGGAAAGCATTGCTGGGGAGAGGGAGGTCTGGGGTGCTTTGCTTGGCCTGCTGCCCCCGCTACCCAGCCCCGTATAAATGGATAGAATGGATGGATGGATGAACTCGCTACCAACTTCTCTTGGTTCACTGCCCTATTTCAGTGGGAAAAGACCATATGAATAAGCATTGAACCATTTCAAAAATTAAGATTTCTAAGTAAAAACTTTCCTCTCACTTTTACACAGTACAAGAGAACCGACACCTGCTCCCAAGTTTTGAACCTCCCCGGAGTCCCCGCCATGTTATAGTGTACCCGGTCTGCTGCTTCCTGTTTGGTGCTGGAGACAACACAGCTATTGGTTGTTGAAAATGTTCACATCATTGAACTTCACTATTTGCATCAGCCAAGACTCAAAACCTGAGATAATATTAATCATGTTTGATTTCAGCCAAACGTCAAGATGAGTCAAGACTGACTAAATACAGCTCGGACTGAGTTTTATAACAACATTACTCCTGGTTCACTCCAGAGCGCTCTACGCTTTTGATGAGTGTTGACAGAAATTAAAGAGCTGTTTAACATGTTCATTTATGTCTTGGCAAAAGGTTTCAGTTTTCTTCATGGTAACCAGATGCTATCCTCCAGTCGGCTTGTAAGAGACTGTAAACTTACGTGACTGAGAAGACAACAGGAGTGCCAGAAAAGGAAGCGGTCAGTGCATCCATTGAGTCAAGCACAGAAGCTACAGAGTTAATATTTTTTCTTCCATCAAATGCAGGATATGGATGAGGAGATTCGCTTGCCGAACTTGTGGATGACTGTCAACCTTTGTAACGATCTGGTCAACCAGATCTGGCCCTGTGTTGCTCAAGCCGGGATCCACAAAACTTCAGTAGATGTGTCAGAGAGGCAAGCTGTGACTACCCAATCATGTTGTGTGACAAAATATGATGGTGTCCGCAACGTAACAAAATTCTCCAGGTGTGCAACATGACAGAAAAGTGTCATGCACTTTACCATAAATCAGGCTTTACACCAAAGAATCAAGATAACAGGAGCATGCCATGACATTGGAAATTTGGCTGCTGCAAGGCCTTACATGTCATTCTTAAAGAGTCCCTCTTAAAATGTCATGTTTTATGCTCTCTAAGCATTTGGAGCCAACTTGTCGTCCACATAAGGACTCAGGGTTGGAGGTCACTGGTCCAAACTGGTCAGTGGCCAAATGCACACTCAAATAATACAACTCACAGAAGAGCAGTAATGTTTAAAATGGTACTGAGATTATGGTGGAAGACAGTTTTGCGATGGTATCCTGCTGTTTTTATTGGCAGCCACACTGGCTTGAGAATAATGAATATTGTCATCCTGGCTTTGCTCCGTGTCTTTGACAGTCGTTCCCGCTGACTGAACTGCTGAGCATCTAAATGGCCTGTTTGTCATCACAGTGTGTGTGAATGCTGGGGTCACGGCGAAGGAATGTAGTCATGCGAAAATAACAAGCAGTCAGCGGGGACACGATAAAAAGCGAGCCAAGAGAGAAGTCTGAGAAAGAATGACTGAGTGAACAGTGGTCAGATGATCAAAGTTAGTGAATGATATTGTAATAGTGACATTAAAGTTCGGAAGCAATAGCTAGTCGTCTGGGGAGTTCAGCAGAGGGGAACAGACATTAAGACCATGTGTTTGACTTACAGCAGCCATGGAGTTGATGCGGTCAATGTAGTAGTCGGGCCAGCTGGTGGCCAGCTTGTTGGGGTCCTCTTGCTCCTGTGCAGGGACACAAAGACACAATGAGTCACTTAAAAATCACTTTGAAACTGTTACAGCATAGCTCTGCTGGCTGAAGTGTAAGGGCAAGTAAATGGTGCATAAAGCCCACTGTAATTTACACAAACATACAGTGGTACAAACATTAAGCATGTCTTTATATTCTTGCTCCTCTAGTGGCTGAGGCCATCCAACTCTTTGTTTGAGGGCAAGACATCTCAACAGATACTGGCTAGATTTTCAAAAAGCTTGGCACAGATACTAAGGGTCCCCAGAAGTTCAACGAAATAGATCAATTTAAGAACTGTTTTATCTTTACGTCTACGTCATGCACCCTTGATGCTATTTTTTGTGTAGATTTTTTCCATTCATGTTGCTAAGTAGCATGATATCTGTGTAGGAAAGTGGTGTCTATATTTGTCATCTTGATTTCTAAGCTGCGATTCGACAATTGCTTCTTTAACTTGGGGAAACAGCCAGCAGCAAAGAGCAAAGTGCATAGCTTTCCAGAGGTCTTCCCTGGAACATGAATCCTCACGATTATGGCGATGTCCTGACATTTCCTGGAGGACTTAAGGGTGACAACTTGAGCAACACTCTGCTTTCCTGCAGCACTTACAGCAGGATAAAAGTGCTCCTTGATTGAGACTCCTCCATGACAAAATATCTAAAAATAAATGGATGGGTTGGCATGAATATTTATACTTCTCGGAAAATTAATCTTAATATTTATGGTGACCCCTTGACCCTTCGACAGAGGCACTGTCAGGTCCAAATTTCCACTTGTGTCTGGGAAATATCAAAATCTATTGGGGCAGACAGCTGTGAAATTTACAGAAAACACTTCTGCTCTACAGATGATTAAAGCTGCAATCACAGGGATTCAGTCCGACACCCTCTGGACAGCAGAGGAAAAATAAAGAAACAGGCCGATGGCACAGAAGGACGGCAAAATGAAATGTGCATGGCGATGTGTTGCATGGTGATGTCACAGTCTTTACATGAATGGGATAAAAAATATTACCATTAAATTATTTGTTTTCATTTTACGGAATTATTTGAGTAATGCAAGTAGCTATAACGTGCATCTATCTCTTTATATTCTATTGCAAACTTAAAATTGATGTTAAACACCAAGTCAGACCACCTATGTTTTCTTCTTATGTGTAAGGGAGCAACATCCGGTTGTAGATTCTGTCATGGAGGACTGCAAAAAGTTTGGCTGGCAATGCCATCTACCATTACCACGGCCTCACCTAATTTTACCACCCTGCTCTCATCCATCTCATGTAGTGTGTGAATTAGAGTATGGTGAACGTGCTAGGAAAGGTGGCGGTGTTGTTTGGGCTGTGAAAGCCACGTGTAAATAAAGAGGAAGAGGAAGGTTATTTAAGCGTGGGAGTGGCCCAGTTGAATTCATTTTGTTTGAGGCCATGCAGCAGGTGGGGAGGTAGACTGTACTGCCTAACCCGGCGGGGGAGGGTGATAGCCTAACAAGGCTTCCTTCCCTGGGTCTACCTCCTGTGTGGTAGTATAGGTAAGGTAAAGGAGGTTGTGTGGTCAGTGTGTGGAGCAGTGAGACCTGGCATTAGGGGAGTGTCTCTGGGACGCCAGAGATCACTGTCTAGCCTCCTGGAGGTGTCGTGGGACCAACTAGACGAAACACCGGTGAAAGGAGGTTCCCACCCGATGACCCCAAAGACATGTTAGTTATCACTGCTCATTGGTCTGTATAGTTAAGCCTCGCCATAATAGCGTATCATAGGGTTTAGGAGAGTGTTCACTGAGTGTTGATCCTTTTCTAGAGCACAAACTTCTTGTGTTTATTTGAATACACTAAAATGATAACTGGTTTGTCGTCCATTGTCTACCTTAATTTATGTGAATGCAGCATAACCATTTGTTATTTTGGAAATGTTTTAATTTTTCCATTCACACTCAACATCTTGTCAATACTACCCACTACTGGTAAGATGCTAAGAGTAGTGATGTCATCAGTATGTTGTCCATGCTCTCCAAATCTTAACGGGTTTAGGTAACCAAAGCAGGGCTGCTAGTGCAGTGGTTCTAAACCTTTTTCATTTCAAGGACCTCTAAATTGATACACATTAGGTCACAGCCCCCCATTTGATAAGATTTTACTTCAGGGACCTCCACCTGAAAAGATATTGTTTGTTAGATGATGATTGAGACCAGAATTCTTTAGCTGCTGACTACAATTAAGGAAATAGCAGTGGACGAAGTGAAACCTGTGATCAGAATAGTCACTTTTATTACTCATACTCACACTGGGCTTACTGCTATCGTGAAGTAAATTGTGAAAATAAACCACTTCTGAGGATCCCTTTGAACTCCCTTAAGAAGCCCTGGGGGTCCCTGGACCTCTGGTTAAGAATCACTGTGCTAGTGGGGCTCTGACTCACTCTCAACATTTTTTTACACTATTTCACTCTCCTAGTTTCATCCTTTCACTTTCTACCTTAGCTCAAACAACCACATAAAGATTAAATGGATCAGGCAGTCCAGTTCACAATAAGTGGGTCACAACATCCCAGAGTATTCACTTGTCTTAGCTTTTATTACATGGAGAAAGAGGAAAAGAGGGAGAGGGAAAGAAGAACTGCCGTGAGGAACGAAGTGCACTCCACAACAGTTTTCAAATAGCTCTGTCTGAGATCAATTTGTCCTGGCCAATCCGAGGAAGCGTGATGCCACGAGCAACCAAGGCACAGGGGAATACAGAGACCATGTTCCTCGCGAACATCTGGTCTTGTTTAGCGTGGGCTTAGAGCACTGGTGCAGCATTGTTGTTGTTCTTGTTAGTGTGTGCACGTCAGCGAGAGTTGGAAACTTGCAGGCTGCCACATTCTTGCAAAATTGGATCATTTTGTAAGATAAGAGAGGAATTCTTTGCCAACTTAAATCCCAATGCAAGTCAAAATTTTTACTTGATTCAAAAATTAAGAGGAATTTTTTAAAAAATCCCCTTTTTTCTATAAATGTGGTGTTAAGACATGAGGCCACGACTGCCTGCAGGGTTCTATAGACTTTCATCTAGGTACTGTATGTTATTTATTGAGTGCTACTGCCATATCACAGACACTCCTGACATTGAAGAGGCTCTGATCCCGTTCCTACACAAAGCTTCTAAAACCTACATTAAGCTGTGGGAGCAGATAGTTGGAGTTAGTGGGATCCATCAGCTGAAATGACTCTTTGTAAAACCATAATACGAGAAACAATAGATCCCATGGCAGTACATCTGCTCAGAATAATAAGCATATTAGTAAAGTCATTATAATTATGCTCCACCAGCATCAACAGATCATTTGCGAGATTGTCAATTAAACTCTGTTGCAGCCATCACGGGCAAAGTAAGCTCTCTGATCGCTGACATAACTCTGCTCAAGTACTTTAACAACTTCATTTACTTCAAGGACATTCAAGCTGCAGCAAGAGCTCATCAATTCTCTCTGTTTTCCTTCTTGATATAGAAAATCAATATTTTATGACACCTAATCCCTTGATTTCAAAAATGCTGCTTCAATATTTGCATTGCGGTACGACACAGCAAAAAGCAAATGACCTTTTTTTTGTTAATTAAGCCAGACAAACTCTATTCTGGGAGCCTGAATTGACTGTCCCCAGACATAAAGCCTTCTTATTATGTCCAGTAACCCAATGAATGTCGAGTCTGGACATGAAAATGATATGCAGAGACAGTAATCCACTCCAGCTTTTTGGGTTGGAACATAGGGTTGGTCAATGTGGATTTTTAGTCCTCATTATGACCACTGTTTCTAATCTACAGCACTCTGTGCCAGCGTTTGAGCTCAAGCTAAAGAGCTAAAACAAAAACAATAGAGCTCACTGTACTACTCTGCTTGTGTTTTCAAGCTGGCCGCCGCTTCCACTATACTGCTGACACGCTCAGGACGCGATGCCAGACAGATCCTGACGCTGAGATTAACAACTTAACTGCCTCTCTCTGGCCCTTCAGCTCAATTACAGCCGCCGACACGCCCTCAAAAACATGTCGAGCCCAACGCAACATTTACTCTGGCAGTTTCACAAGCCGGCGTAAAGTACTGCAATTTTCATCTCGTTTCAGAACAAATGAAAAATAATTTCAACGTGAGCTTTGTTATGGGGTCCTCATCATATCAGTCCATACACTTCCTGAATATTTGCCCTTTAAATGGGATTTCTGAGAGGGTGACGTGATGGTGAGTGTGTTCTCGTGCGCTGCTTTCTTGATCAAACCATTCCGGGAGTTAATCATAGTTGATGACTGGTATTAAAATCTCGTGATAAGGAGCCAGACTCCAAACAGTGGAGCCTGTTATAAATGAAAAGTGCAAACAGCAGGCTTTTGATATGAATTGAAAGAGAGTTTGTGTACATACTTGTATGACAGCACTCAACATCTACCTTATATGTATGTATATACACAGAGTTCTCCTCTGCTTACAGTCCTCTTTCCACATTCCAGTCGCGTGCTCCGCTGCGACAGTTTAAGGTCAACCCCATCATTCTATTACAGCAATTACACACTTGCACTACACTGTACATTCCTCACGTCTGGTGACATTAAATATGATTTACAATCCAGGTTGCAGCAAGCAGAGGAGGACAGGAATCCCCAGCAGTGTATCAGGTATAATTCTGTAAGGTGTTCCTCTTGTTACAACCATCTGTTGAGGGATATATTGTTTCTCTGAAGAGCCAAATACTTGACTAAAGCCAGGGTTCAAGAGTATTTCCCTGTGTGTTTGGCAGGCTTTTGCGTTCGCAGAGGCACCTGTTGAAAGAGTAGATGAAATTACATATTTCGGCTCCCCTGCTGTCGTGCAACAAGCCATCTTAAAGATTTCGAACCTCTTAAAAGGTTTCACTGACAATGATGATTGAGCTCACAGATTGTAAGAAACCTATACTTTTCAAGTCAAGGTTTCAGGAACAACAGGGGGTTGAGAGTCCAAACACTCAGCTGGCCACAGTTAAACCCAGAGCACTTTGAAGTGTCATGGGAGGTTTCTACTGTTTGCTTGACTCTTACACGTACACTTAATTTTAAAAGATGAGTAAGAGTATGTGAGGAAGCTAATTAATACCATGCCACAAGCTGCTGTGCTGATTCCAGGTCGCTGCACACATCCATGTTAGCATGTTCTGAAAAACAACGATCAACAACCTCCATGTTTTCCAGTCTTGGGGCTTTGGCAGCCAACCATGCCAAGTCGCTCCTTCAAGTGAAGCCCAACTATTCAGGGTCTGAGAATCTATACATTGGCTCTCAGTGACACGCTAACATGTTTCCACGAGGTCTCCAGTTTCTCTGGCAATTGGAGTGCTCGTCGGGCGCCTCACACTCTGTTCCCATGTGCTCAGAGAGGCCCGGGGGGACCCTGGCTGTAATGTGGGGGCTCTCATAAGCTGCCCGAAACCATGACAGCACCGGCAAGCTGCACAGTAGTGAATGAAATACTGTGTTTTTAAAGACCACTTCATGAACAAAGGAAGGGTCTGCAAAAGACTCCATTAAAAATGAAAGCAGATATTGTATTTGGCAAAGTAGAAATGAATTTAGTATAATTAATGCTTACGTACCTGTGGAATAATAGCTCATAACTACAGCTTATCTCGGTTTTTTCTTATTCCCAATTATATATTTTCAGAATACGGTGTCCACAGGTATCAGGCACATCAATTGCATGCTTTTCAAGATCATTTTAAACTAAATTTAAACTTACTCAAACACTGCAGGTGAGTATGAAGGTAAGTGGTATATACACTATATGGTCCCATACAGAAGAAGGTTTTATGTAGGAATATGGTTATAAGAGTGAGATTGGTTAAACTTAATTTTGCCAACAGATCAGTGCAAGACAGTATTAGGTGCGGTGGTAGGTTTTAAGATTTGAAATGTGGACTTTCACACAGAAAGGCTTGATTCATTTTGACATTAAGAAATAAAAGATGAATACATTCAATTAGATAAATGTTTGTGGTAATTAAGACCTAACAAATTCAAATTTAAGACTATAAATTTACTTTTAAGGACTACTATTTCTAAAACTGAATTTAAAGGAATTCAACTGAAACCTTTAAAGGACCTGCAGACACCCTGCAGAAGCAAACGCCTAATACCAATGACTAAATCTAACACAGAGACTCTAAATGACGCCAGATACAATTTTAACTTGGAAGTGTCAAAGAAGCTTAAATGTGTCCATTTGACTATTTGGTGAAACACTTGTACATAAATGTGTGATTTGCCCAGAAACAAAGGGCTTAACTGCACTGATATACACTTAACAATGTAGTCTTAATTTACTACAGTACAGGAAGTACCACTTGGCTATCCACTAATTTTGATAGCAATGTGCTACAGCAACATGTTGGGATGCATTAGCTGTCATTTAAATATATTTATGTCTATATTTCCTCTGTACTCTACTCCAGCTGTCACCACAACATGTTCCCGTCCACCCAACAAAGAGGACTGTTGGACATTCCAAAAAGCCAATCTCTCTGCGGGGAATATTTATCTCCGGAAGTCGGGATATAGAGTCTCACCTAGAGAGGCAGGAAATAGACAGGATATTGAATTCTGGAAGATTATGTAACGCTCGCTGCCCCTTACAGGTAGCTAACATTACGCACGTTTTAGCACATGCTCAAGCATAAGTCTTTGCCTGGGGTCACATTAGTTCAAGTGATGGAAATGAAGCGCATGTGGCTAATAATTGAAGACATAAGCTGCTACCACGTTAGGAGAGGGTAATGTGTGCATATGGTACAGTGAGGAAGCACATGTTAAGCAACGGCATTCCACTCGCAGCATCTGAGAATGTGTGGTTGGATGATTTTGGACAGCGAGGCTGATATATAGAAAATCCTCTTTTTGGGGAAAAGTGGGACAGTTGATAAATGGATGAATGCTTGTTTTGTGTTTTGACACTGATAAAGGCCCATATTGTGGGACCATGTGCTGAAAACACAGTTTGTGTGGGTGCCAGTGCAGCACTACTAATGGGCATCAGGAGACCCTGTTGGCTCCCAGCGCTGAACGATTATCAGGAGCTATTAGATGTTACATGGCGCTCTCTACCTGGGGGCTGCTGGACACGAGTCATATGCTTGCAAAACCAAGCATACACGCATGTATACACACACACACACAACCCCCCCAGGCGGGAATGCAATACACTCAAACAGACATTTACTCATGCCATCTCTGTTTCACTTGTGCACTAAACACGTATACAAGCCATCCCTTCATTCTCACGCTTACAGAGAATGAAGTCCATTCTTTCTCATACGCACACATAGATAGACATCCAACACCCCTGGCTGTGGCTGACTGGGTGGCTGAGATCAGAGGTGCAGATATGGTTGGCTTATGTAAAGCCTGAAGGCCTGGACAAGATGTTCGAGTTAGTCATGGTACACAGAGACTATATTTACGCTAATTCTCTTACATCACTGCTGACTGTTATTAGCTAGGACTGGAAGAGGACTGGTGTTTGATAAACAAACTAAAACTGCTATTTTTAAACCAAACTACTGGATTTCAATTTTGATGTTGGGGTAAAAATGGTGTAATTAAAGCTGAGCACCATCACTGAACACTGAAAAAAAAATCTTTTGCTTATTGTTTTGGCACAGCAGGAACATTTAATGTTGATTTTGGCTGTTTTCAGCATCCAAACCCATGATAAAACCACTGCATGCTACCTGAGCAGCAACAAACAGTAGACAGGCAAAATTATCAACTAGCCAGAAAGGTAGACCAGGGGTAGGCAACCTGAGGCTCCGGACTCTTTAGCACCTCTCAAGTGGCTCCTTGACAAAAAAAATTACATGGAAATGAATAATGGTCATATTTTTTAACATTTAATTTTTTATATATCAGTGTTGTAGGCCTAAAGAAACTCCTGCATTCTCCAATTGTAAAACTATGAAGCCTCTATACCAAATGAAAATAACTAACACGTCTACTGCCTGGCACCTTTGCCTTGAAATTTTGCCAAACCTCCACAGCAGAGGCTCGTCTTGACTCCCCCTAGCTGGTTAGCTATGGATGCCAAATTCACAAAAGTAAAGGTGTCAGAATAAAACAGAGAATTAAGTAGTGTTTGGACAGATTTGTTTGCTTCCTCCGCCAGCTCTGCAAAGATAAAATACCAAATAATAACAAATAGTGCCCTGTAGACTCGCTACCTTGTGGTAACACATGAATGATCATTTAGACTATTAGTATAGGCTAATTTAGTCTTAATAGGCTGTTTTACCCTCATTAAAAGCCTAAAGCATGTTTTGTGGCTCCACACAGATTTCTTACAACTATTTTTGGTCAACAAATGGCTCTTATGATAGTAAAGGTTGCTGACCCCTAAGGTAGACCAAACCAGTGCTAAGAGAGTTGATGTTGGACTTACATTCAGCAGGTGGCCAAAACCCGACTCCAAATGGATGATACTGTTCACACTATATCTGTGTAAGTAGCCAATTGTTGGTTAAGAAGTTGGCTTTAATGACTTTATAAGAATCCTGGATTGCTTGATTGTCAACTCATGTTCTTCTGCCCCAAATGGCTAAAACTTGAACTATGGTGCTTTAACACTCTATACCAAATACCAGATATTTCTTTTTGTTCCCATTCAAGTTAGCGGAAGGCTGAACCAACTCGTCCAGCGGGTATGAAGCCAACAGAGTGGAAAATGCGGGTACCTTTATACCCAGGAATTCAAACTTTTTTGGCTTCATGCACCACTGAGCAACTTTAATTGGAATGAACATGACCCCACCTCTAATGTTTTGTCCAGTTCCAAGATGCAGGAGAGCCATTTTGGTAAATCCAACTAAACATGATGCTGTTCTAGTGACAAACTGATGTAGTGGAGGGTATAAACAGGTATACTTCTTTCCATTGGAATATATGAAGAGTATACCCAATTCCTCCATGGTAACCTACCCATCTACTTAGTAGTGCACCTATCTCATAAGTAACCACTACACCACTGTCTGTATCTGAAATGTTGACTCTTTGTGAATTAGGGGGTTTGAGTGGTTTTATTAGCCTGGGAAGTCAAAGTAGTATTTAGTTTTTCAGATTATGGTTTAAAATATGTGGTTTTCACAGGACAGCGAAGAACGTGAACTGGCAAAGCTTGAGCGTTTTGCCGAAAATGTGTTGGCCAGTTTGTGTCGCAGGTGAACAAAGTTAGTTTGTCCCTTTGTCATGCCCTCAGTGGCTCCCTCCAAGTGTTATCTAACCACAACAACTGGAGCCGTCGCTTGGCTGGAGGAAACAAGGGGACCAGTGTTTGTCGCTGACAGGAACGGCTGAGGGACATTCTGCTGTCCTCTGCTCTCCATTCAAAATCACTGTCATGCTGTAATTCTAAGAAACACAGGGCACCACTGTGTGGTGTATGTGTGTGCGTTATGTCTGAATAACCTGCGTCTTTTCCTATGTATATAGTTGTTCATGTCTGTGTGGGTGTGTGCACGTGAGGACGGTATTCATGCCTTCCTGCCTGCATATTCACACACAGACATGCAGGTTATTTTCCGATATTGCACGCCAGTTGTTTTTTTTCTTTCCTCGCTCTCCATTACGCCGCCTCTAGCCATGAATGGGGGGTTTGTTTGGTTTTTCCTCCGGCTTTCCGCTGTGCACTGTTACCCCGGTTTTGCTCTCCGTTTCCTGGCCTGGACATATGGCTGCTTTTTTTCACCTTAGCCTCACAGAGGAAATGATTTCTGACTGGGAGAGATGGGGCAGGAACGACAAACCAATATATCCTACCTCTGAACCCAGCTTAGACGCGCACTGCTAACCATTTCGGTTCCAATGTGCCTCGACAAGTGCCAGAAGTTGGTTTCCACTACCTTCTATTACAGTACAAAGAGTCTTCATAAACATCTGTGGTTGCTTCAGTGAGATATTAAATAACTGATATTGGAGTATTATTGAAATTGTGCCTTTTATGTGGGTTCACATGTGCAAATGCACATTCTGCCAACAATCCAATCCACTTTGATACTGTACAATGTATTCAAACGGAACAGCACACTGCAAGTCTTATGGTTATCATAATGTATTAGACGAAAGATTACATCCTCCTCTTGTATTATTTTTACCCGTATTGCATTTCATTGTAAACTGGTGCAGTGCTCCAGCTTCCATCCTCGCCTTGACATCCCTCTAAACACACCACAATTCCACTGCTCTTCTTTTTCCTAGTAACTCAATACTGGCCTGAACACAAGTACAAACTTTTACACATGCAGGTGCACACACACACACATGCCTGCACACACACACACACACAAAGCGGTGTGTGTTTACTCCCTTTTTTAAGAGGTTGTCAGAGTCTATCATATCAGCTAAGCTGAGACTGCATGCCATGGAAAGAGAAAGGAGGGGTTTCCGACGCTCGTCCCGCTTCCAACACAAAACCCTCAGCCAAAAAACAAATTAGCAAAGAGACACAGGGGAGGGTTTACGACTATTTATTCAATTTGCTATTGAATGAAAGAGGGGGGCCGAATTCCCCTTTTTTCTCCGAGCACAATGTCATTTCCTAGTGGATATTTGACCACAAAGTGAGACCGGAGTTGTTGTGGAGAGACACACTGAAGGGGATGAAGAGTACGAGATGTTTTGGCGAGGGGGAAGGGGTGAACGAGAGGGCTAACCAGAATGTTCTAGTGCTCCCATGGTATGTTGACAATTCTTAAACAGCACAAGAAAATTGCTCGCTCCAATGGGGAGGGAGATTTGGAGATTGAAGGTCTGGAAACAGGGGCAGGGAGTGCATTCGTGTACTCTGTGTTGTTTATGTGTGCACATTATTGCATGTACTACTGCCTGCAGAAAACATTGTGCAATATATAGCTTGTTGTTTACATCAGTACAGAAATGAGAAGCTGGAGAGGGGGCTGACTGTGTGGCTGAGTGGATTCAAAATGACTTCTGCCCTCCAATAACATTCATTGCTGACAGTTTAGCTCTAAACTGTGGGCTCGGGCAGCAAGTCAACTGAGGGCCAGCCAGAGATTAGAGCTGATGTACGGTAAAGCACAGCAGAGAGCAACTCACCTTCTTCTTGCTGCAGTAGATCTGCCATTTCTTCTCGTCGGGCAGAGCGAACATGGCCTCCCTGTTCTTATCCGTCAGGTCCAGTTCATCCTGCAACAACAAGAGAGGCGGATTCGTTGTGAAACCATTGCACGACCCACTGAATTGAATTTGCATTCGATTAGATAAGACTCCCTTCTAGCACAAAAAACATTAAGAAAAAACAAATTAACATTAATAGTCAGGCATAATTTAAAGTAATGACTGGGAGACACATGAATATAATCATCCCATCTCTCAGGACACGATCCCTTTTGAACTGTTATCCCTCTAACAATACGAAGCAAAACATTTAAGAAGTGACTGCAGATCCCTGGATGAGCTGAGTTTACACAGTGACATTTGATTGTCCGACCTTCCCACTGTCTGACTGAGAACTGGTCCCAGCAGACCACAGAGTGTTTTAATATTCACCCTGCTGCTCTGCTCAATTCTTCAGCTTGGTACAAGGAGCCTCCTGCACCTTTTGAAATGCATATGAGACCAGGAAATGAGTCTCTGTGTGCCAGGGAGGAAAAGTAAAGTCTTGGAAAAGACAGACGGATAAATCGGGGTTCAGGGGAGAAGGAGAGAGATGGAGGGAGGAGATAGAAAGACAGAAAGAAGAGGGAAGGGGCTGTGTGGTTCTGAAATCGGATAAACACAAATGAAATCGAGGAGAGGATGAGATGCTATAGCGCGAGGGCTTTGTGCTCAAGCTCAAACTAATCTCATCATAATGGTTTTGCTACCATGACGTCAGCCAGAAGTGCCGGGCCTCCCGGGCCCCCCAAAGTGAAGATGGCTACCAGTGCCAGAGGTGGGGCCCCTTAAAGCCGGCCAGTAGCTTCACAGGGTTTGTTTTCATCCATTCAGCTGGATGGGGCAGGCTGAGGTGGCCCACATTCCAAGTATCCGACACTATGAAGAATGACATCATCTCTCACCCAGTCCTTTGAATGGGATAACCAGCCGCAGCATTATTGTGGCTTTGGCAAAAAAGAGAAAATATCTGAAGGGTGCGAACTTCAAGGGGGTCTAATACAGACAGAAACCACAAAGACGCTTTAGAATCTCTGGTCAAAGCCTTTTTTTATCTCAGCAGCATGAACTCAATGATGAATTGTGACTCACACCCAGAGCTCATCATCATGGGTCTATTTTATCTGCTACCATAAGTGCATGCTGCTGTTATCTGTGCCCCTGTGTGCTCTTGAGCAGAATACTAGCCATCTTGTGGCAGCTAAACATCTAACCCCTGACTCTTCGTCCTTCAATCTTTACAGATTTGCGCTTTGGGTTGGACCACGATCCTTTCTCCACATCCCCAGGCTTAGAAACTGAGGCCGAGGAGCCAGCCCGTCTCTGGCATGTCGCCTGGTCGCCGGGTCAAAGCCCTGCTGTCCAAGCTGCTGCTGTTTGTAGGAGCTGATACTTGGAGCTGGTGGGGAAATAAGTGAGAATGAGACCCCTGGATTTGAACCAGATGGGAGCTGAGCCCGGCAGATGATCTCTGTGCTCCCTCCTGCTCCCTCTCTTTCAGGCTTCTCAGTGTAAGGTCTTCTTTGGAGGAGGAGTTATATGAGAGCGGGATGTACGTCAGCAATGAAAATGAGGACTTCAACAGGTTAGGTGAGCAGGTAAGCTATCTGAGGAGGTTACTTATTTTCCAAGAATTCCTTTTAGAAATAGACACATGATTACATCAAGGCTTTACATAAGACTGAAGGTGTATGAATGAGATAATGGCAACGTTATAGCAAAACAGGAAAGGAGTAGCAGGGTGGGCAAAGGGCTGATGTTAGTGGTACCAGTCTGCATTTGAATCAGAGAAAACAGATGAAGTTGAGGATGAGGACACCGGGTGGGTGGAAGAATGTTCGTGTCATGCCAGCTAGAGGACTTTTCTTTCCAGTTATGCAACATTTCACTGTTTTCTTCCACCTCCAACCCCCAACACCATCAAAATTTGCTCCAATACTACATCTGCATCACATGGCCTCTCCTCATGATCCAAAGAAGTAACACCCAGTCCCTCTCCCAATCTTCCGAAACAAAACTCAACCACTTTCCACTTTGCTTTCTAAAACCTTCTCTTGATGTGCCCCCGTCCTCCTTCGCCAGCACGCTCCAGTTGGGAATTCACATAAACCAAAGCTAATATTGTTACACCTGCTGCCCGGGAGGGGAAATATACAGACTTCTTAACCTCTTCTTTCATATTTCCTCCACAACTGCCTATTGAATAATGTTACAAATTTAAAAAGGGTGTCACGGTCATGGGCTTTGACTGTCTGGTCCGCTGCAGACCGACTGACCTGCCCTGTCATTCAAATTCCTGTTGTTGTTCCTGTCCTGATGAGCTTCCAATATGTGCTGAGATAATACAGAAGATATGGTGGAGACAAAGATAGAGCTTGGAAAGAAAACTAAAACAGTTTGGTTTCTTGTTTTCATTAGTGATTAAAAGTTAAGCCTAGTCCCAATATAATTTTGTATTTATGGCTCAAGTAGTTATTACTGCATTTATATATAATCATAAGGGTGCATCCACCATTGATTTAACTCAAAAGAATACTTCAACATCTGAGGAAGTCAGCTTATTTACTTTCTTTCCAAGAGTGAAATGACTGTGCATTAAAGAAGTATTTCACTGCTGTTCTTTTCATAAAACTTGGCTGGGTATGCAGTAGAAAGACACATACTTTTGAAATCTGTGCTAAATGACTATAGAAAACAGAGAAAAAGGCCTGTGGCATTTGTTTTCGCTCAAAAGGTAGAAAGCCTACAACTACCAGAATGCATTGCACCACCGGACAAATAAAGGCTCCCACTGGTAGGTGACGTAATGCCTCTAGTTCGAGAACCAGCCCCAAAGCCAGCATAAATCCACCGAATGACATGAAACACAAATTGAACGTAAACATTAAATTAATTTCCAATCACGAAGTTACCAGCAGTACAGGCTTTAACTGTAGCCAGCTAGAAAGTCTCTCCTCCAATCTCTTTTCTTTCCTCTCATCTCTGTATGGTTATAAAGTGTCTATCATTTACTTCGCCTCCTGTATCAATACACTTTTTGGAAGTGTTGGTAAGCGCTTCTTTCCCCCCTCGTACAGAGCCAGGCTAGCTGTTGGCCCCCCCTGTCTTTATGCTAAACTAGGCTGAACACACCCTGACACCCACCATCTCACTCTGAGGAGCAAATATTTTCCCCAAAATGCTGGACTATTCGTCCAAATGTCAACATTCCAGGATCATATTGGAGATCATAGAAGTGAAAGTGAGCATAGATAACAAATGCATGATGTACTGCAATACCCCGCGGGATTATGATGATGAAGACATCTTAGCACATTTGCTACTAGTCATGGCTTATATAAATTCATTTGTATGACATAACAGGACTCAGATGATACATCGTGTCTGTGGGAGATTTAAAGCGTTTATCTACACCATATGGAAAGAGTGTAAAGGAAAAGACAGAGATGAGTTGTAATGACACATGGGAGTGAAGTCAGAGCAGAGTAGGAAAGCCTGAATACCCGCTACTGCTGTTTAGACTGTACGTCCAATCCAAGACAAGAGCAGATGAACTTAAAAAGTAGAGGTAGAAGGTACAAAGCAGAGTGGATAGGTGGAAAAACTGCATGTGTGTGCATTTGAGATAAAGATGAAAGCCAGGTTAAATAACACCGAAATGTGAGAGAAGCAAAATATACAGGAAGAGAGTGGGGTCAGCGAGTGAGTAGGTGTGAGAGACTGGCACAGGAGTGGGAGTGGGTGTGTCTCTGTGACAACTGATTGAGAACGTGTGAGGCTCCACCTGAACGGGAAATGTGTGTGGTCCAAGAATGACATCCTTTCACACACATGTGCGTCTGTCAAGTGGCATTTCCAGAGTGCGCATGAATGTCTTTACCTTATGTGAAGTCTTACAGTACGGGCTGAGAGGGGTCTGTCTGGTGTAGCGCTGACACACACACACACACAGACACTGTGTATATATATATATACCCTGCAGCAGTCTCTGGGCGAGACAGGAAGGCAGAGGGAAGACAGGCAAGATGGCAGGAAGTCATATGAGGCCTCCAGGGAACCCACAGGAAGCTGTAGCTGCCATTATTGACCCAAACGAGTTTCTGTGTGTGTGTGAGTGTGAGTGTGTAGGTGTGTGTGTGGACACGCACTACATCAAGCCTAACCTCACTTGGGTCTGAGTCATTTGCCACAGCCAAGAAAAGGTCAAAGACCCACTTCTTGTTCTTAAGATACGGTGAAAAAAAATGGATTTAACTGCTTTATGCCCCTTAACAAATCAAACACACACACGCACACACGCGGGGATCACACCACTTTGCAGCATTCGGATGAGTCACAGTATCCTCTCTTTGATGAGTCAGTCAGTAGCCATTGCTAACCTACTGCCTCTCCCCTCATCCAAACAAGGCTTGACCACTTCCATGATAAGGTTGGCTCAGGACAGAAAGAGCTGGCTTTACAACAGAGGTAGGGAGAGAGCATTAGAAATGGGAAGCCAGTTAGAATAATATGAGTGCAAGACGGAGGGAAACAGAAAGGAAAGATGGTGCATCCCAGGGCGTACACTGTGGAGGAAACTCGCTCCCAGTGGCTCAGAGGGTGGAGAACATTTCCATTCCCTCTTGTTATGCAACACATTTTTGATTCACGTTCGGCTTGAAAGTCACACTGGAGGGAACATTAGGAGAGGATTTATGTTTTAAAGAGCCCGGTTTGGACTGTGACTGGGAGTCACGTGGAGTGGACACTATTAAAAGGTTGTGGCGTACAGATGCAGTGCCTGACACTGGACAGCTGGACCTATGCCCAGAGTGGTTGGATTAAAACTGTCCCAAATTACGAGACAGAGAAAGAAAGAATGAGGCTCCCACACTGAGAAAGAGACAGGCGGACAAAGCAGATAGAAAAAGAGGACAGAGAGAACACACACTAATCTGATGTCTGCCAGCACTGTACTTGCCAGATGTTGGCCTAGTAGACCTGATTCAGTTGCACCAATTTGGCATGATATACCGTATATCATATCCTCTCTCATCTCAACACACTACTCTTTACAGGTGGGTGACAAACAGGGTCTTCCTTTTTAATAATTCATTTGGGGAGAGCATTCATTTGCAGTCTTTATGCAAAAAGAGTAATGTCATACGGACGTTGAGTCAAACATGGCCAATTCTTTCCTAACTACAACCTAAAGCAAGCAATTGCATTCACCTCTATTCTACAGCAGATTCTCTTTCCTGAGTGCCTCTGAATCTGATGCATTTTGTCTTCTTCTGTAACTATCAGAGGTGTGGACTTCAGTCACATGACTTGGACGAGAGTCAAGTCAGAAATTTGATGACTTTAGGCTCGGCTTTCCAAAATTAAAAAAGATTTGCAACTCGACTTGATCTTTAACACCGATGACTCGTGACTTCACTTGGACTTGAGCCTTTTGACATGATACCTTCACTAAAGCCCAAAGATTACAAACTGTGTTTATGAAAAGGTCAGACACAAATCAATTAATTTCCCTTCGTTGTCTAAATCATTTATCGTTAGCACTATTCAATCCCAGCAAGCTGACACTTTAATCCCCAAATGATCCACTTTGATTAAACCAATCTGACAGCATCCAATCAAGATGCAGGAGGGAGCAACTAAGGACTAATGTTACATTATTGAGCACCAGTTGGGAATCTTTATCTTTACAAAAACAATGTTACAGTCAACAACAAAAAAGGAACTGCAGTACGCAAAACTTGCAGGTTGAAAATTACAGATGGAGATGCAACAAATTCCAACTTCATTCGACATTTCGACAGACTTGAGACTTACTTGTGACCTGCAAAACAATTGCTTGGTCCTACCTCTGGTATTTATTTGTCTTTTCAAAGATTTGACGCTGCAGCGCTTCAGTGGCACTGCATGAGTTCAGGCCCTTGCAAATGCGTCAACACATTGCGACCATATGCCGACCTTTCCACAGTAATCGCAGTGTGTTCACCGCAGTCAGCTGAAACTTGTAAATGCAAGTCTAGCTGTCCCCAAACAACCTCACACTTTGCTCTCTTTGAAGGACTAAACTGCCACTAGGGAGAAATGTATCCAAGAACCCAAATGACTGAGCAGGACTCATTCTCAATTACCTAAATATGAGAGCAATTTCACATTTGATGTTAAAATGTTATTAGCAGGGAATTGCCTTGACAAAGCAAAAATAAAGCTGTCATTGTTCTTGAAGCACGGCCAGTCTTCACACATGGCCTATATATCAACTATGCGTGCGAGCCTTGAAACACTAGTGGAAAGAAACTGTTTCAAATGCACCCAGATCCAAAAAACAGAACCCAGAAGTGCTATCGGGAAATTCTGCAGCCAGCTGCAGTGATCAATTAGTTCCTCTGATGTGGTCTTTGCTCATTGTGTCCAAATCAGTGGCGATTGCTTCCAGGCTTATTTGCATGGGTTAGTCAAGTTCGTTATTGGCGCGGGAGGCTTTATGGGTTTATGGCAGAGTTGGAAGCAAGTTTTTTCAGTCTTTCTCCAGGATGAATTGTTGCACATTTGGCAGAGAAGATGGAGTGTTTACACAAGGGAACCAAAGATGGATCCCACACATGTTTACTCTGCAGTATTAGGTTTGTCAGCCACACACCAGACAATAGGTCATCTCTTTTTGCCACATTACTTACTCTATGCTTCAACATTTTTTATGCAGTAGCAGAGAAGTTGGTAAAGGCTGCTTAAATGCTTTTAATCCAAGAATTCTTCATACTTTTAGGTATAATGTCATAGAGTGTTGACAGCAGGAGGCAAGTGTGTGGGGCGAATCTTCCTATAGGCAACACAGGCACCTTGGGTGCCATCTTTCTGGCACTGACAGTGTGGTTTTGAGATGCAAGTACTGGTGTGTCTTTGGGGTGAGACGTGGTTGAAACATATATACAGTGAGAAGTAATCTGTTTATTACTTTAGTAATATATCTGTTTATTCTATTCCACCCTTTTTTATTCAAGCCAAGTGGTCTTCCAAAAATGCATGAGGGAAAGACACATCCTCCCACTGTTATTATTCCAAGCAACAACCATTGCACAATAAAATTATTTTCTGGCCAACAGTTTTTCATACAATATCTCTGAGACACGTCAGCTAAAGTCTTTTCTCTTGCTAACAGTGTAAGCTGAGTGTGCACTGTGCAGTCTCTAGACACAGTGCAAGACCCCATTATGGACACGAAGACACGTGGAGGTGGTTTACTCCTCCGTTTGGCCCAGATCTGTCGCTCCCACTCCAGAGGCTCCATTGAGTCTCATTCTTCTCCTCAGGAAAGGCTTTCATAACAATAATCCCATCTCCTGTTGCCATGGAAACGTGCTATGTTATGTTATTCTCTATTTTTCTTTATTTCCTCCCCTGTAGCACAGCTCCTCGCCTCCCAACAGTTGCTCTCCATGTCAGCGTTACATGCACGGAGACAGAGCGACTGCTCGACGTCTGGTTGTACTGATTTTTGGATGACTGGCCGAATGTGTCGGCACGTCGGCTGCCGGATCAGTAAAACAGATGTGGGGGACCAACAGCTTGGCCAGATGACCGTCGTTAGTTACAAGCATTTTGTGCATTGGTCATCCAATCAAAGCACACATGAATCAAACTGTCACGGGCTGAGTGATCATCTAACTGGAACATCATTTTTCTTTTTTTAAACATTCTACCATGAGACTTTACAGTCCAACTGTTATCACATTTAATCATCCTTTTTTGTAGTCAAGAATAATTTCAATGTGTTTTTATCTTTTTTTATTACTATAAAAGCAACTACTTGGCACTTCTTACTGGTTATGAAACTGCCTCAATTATAGTACTGATGTCTCTATATAACCTACACAAGCAAACCAGACTACCAGCGAGAAGACTGACTAATACCACCATTACTGCTACTGGGGATCGTAACTGCAGAAAAAACCAAAAACGTTTCCAATGTAATTACAGTTGGACTTTAACCTTTGAGTGCTACATTCAATGCTGGAGTTCTGCGGTAAAGTAAAGACAAGATGAGCCTACACAGACACTACCCTAAAGACAAGACATCTGAATGACACCATCAGATGCAGCCATCCAACAACCATCTGAAGAATAATCTATTCGCAACATGTGGAAGGGCCCAGGTCCAATGAGAAAATGCCAAATCTGCTTTCTCTCCTGAGTCGACAAAGCTGCAAGTCAAGAGTTTTTGAAATCGGGGGTGAACCCGTCTGCTTTGCTTCTTCTTCAGCTCATGCATCTGCGTCAGCTTCATTGCAAGCTCAGACATTCGCCCTAAAAATAAGCTGTGGGTCATTTAGTCCTCTCAACCGTGAGGAGTGCTGTGATTTGGCTTAGTGCTCCCATATGAAAGGCATGTTTTGATTTTACCCCAACAATACATGTTTCTGTTTGCTTTCCAATACTTTCCTCTATGAAATAACCTGTTTCGTGTGTGCCTTATTTTTCAGACCACACAGGACATCTAGTTTGTCAAATAACAGCCTGTTGGTCCTCAAGAACTGATCTTTAGTCGCTGCACAGCTGAAAGGGCATTAGGTCGTTCCAGTCTGGGATACTGATTGAGGCAATCAATGTCTTGATTGTTACAATCCTAACTTTTAATGTTCTCTAATCAAGCCAATAAATATACTGCAGCTACTGAGGTTTAATTGCTTGCGCATTACCAGTGATTATAAAGCCAGCCTAGACAGCAAATTTAGGATGAAATCAGGTCAATTAGCTGAAGAAAAAAAACAAAATGGGAAAGGATGACCGTTGGGAAAACATCTGCCTTGATAATAGTGAATAATTTCCTATCACAAGTGGAATTTCACTCAATCTCCTGAATTGATTTTGACAGTTGGACAAGTGATATATCCTGCAGGTGGTGAGGTTTAGCACTCCCCAAGACCTGACAGCCATGCTGCTGAACACTTTGTTGAGATACATGGAGAAAGAGGAAGAAGGACATCCGAGGTTGAAGGATCATGGCAGAGGCGCTGAGATGGAGACAGACAGGACCCGAACAGAGACAGACAGGAACTGAGCAAACAAAGAGACAGAAACAGCAAAGCCCTTTTCTTCCAGCAAACCCAGAACCAGCTTGCATGACAGCTGAAACCCCACAACAGACTTCTTCGTTCTGACAGCTGTGCCCTGATCCCTCTCCACACCATGGTTACATGCCAGCACAGCCATGCCAGTCTGGCACCGGTACAGAGCAACATCCTCTGCCAACAAGTGTGATCTGTGCACGAGATGGGAACTGTCACACAAGGGTGGGCTGCGTGTAGTGGAAAGGATGAGCTTCTGTATTTGTGGAATGGGGGTTTGGGGATGAGGTTGGGGTGTGGCCTCATCCAATCATCAAGACACCCTCCACAAGATCCAATCCGTTCCAATTCCTGTCCCTAATCCTGTTTGGTCGGGGTAATGAGCAGCACGCAAAGGGAGGAGAAGAACTGGACTGCTCAGCATTAAGAAAAAGACAATCCCAGGACTTGCATTGTACTAAATTATTGTTTTGAGCCCACTTCATATATTTTATTTGTATTTTCACTTTAATGAGCAGAATGTCTGTGTGGTGACTAAGTTTGGAAATTGGTGCAGCATACACAACACTGCAGGACTGCATAGACATTCAAGCTGAACAGGCTCATTAAACTGATTCAGTGGATGGCAACAGGTAGATATGCAATTATCCAGCTACTGTGTCTGTCCTAAAAAGGTGCTGCTAGAGACTCCACTCCTACAAAAAGCATATTAGAAAATTACCCATAGTATACTGTCAAGGTAATTCACAGAGCAGCTGCTAACAAGCAGGCATTTCGTTCACATGGTAAAACCTTCTATAAGACTGAGTCAAGCGTTATGTGGACCGTGAAACCACTCGGGTCATATTGCAGTAGGATTCGGTGGACTAAATGCCAAATTAATTGCTAAGTGTGGCTCTGCTTCACTACTGAAACAAATGACGTGGTGATAAATGTAAATGTCACATGTATAAGACACTCCCTCGTCACCAGTCCAAAGTAAAGGTGGTAGATAAATTCTTACATGCATCACAACTCTCTCTTAAAAGATTATGTTGTGATGCAGAAAAGTCAGTGACCAATCAAAAGTTCTGAGGTACTTAGCTATTGTTGCACGGTCAGACCTATTTATCAACCATGTGAAACCTGGTGTGCCTGTTCCATTTAGCAGGGTGCTGCAGTGTGTCTTCATTGCCCTGATGGCACAAAGTGGCATCCCAGTAGTTCAGGTAAGACAGAGTTTTACAGCTGTGTTCTATGTGAATCTGGTACATGTGAAGTATCATAGTGATGCTAAACTAGTTTGCTAGCTGAATGAGCCAGACATTTGCATCTGTACGGCCTGGGCCTCATGTATAAAAGGCTGCTCAAATACTGATTGATAGGTGGTATGCACATAGCATATCCAAGGAAAGGGAAAGGGGGAAGTTGACAGAGGCACCAGATTAACCAGGTAGCTTGCTCAACTGTAAATGGGGCACAGAGCAAAAAGTGGCAAGACTTAGGAAGGGCTGGGTTTCTCGTGTTGTAAAATGTAACCTCCCTGTTTACACATCCCTTCCATTTGTAACTAATGATGTATTAATAAAACATAACGGAAGCTAATTTAAGTTCATTTGAATTATGGCTTATTACCAGACCCAAATACAGTTGTTAGCTTTGATCAAGAATGAAAATCTGCAAAATAATGTAGAATGTTTTATTTGCTTGTAATGTAATAGACAATGTTCCTCTGATTTGGAATGGAACTGTGAGGTGTCTAGACATCCCCAACTCTAGTCCAAAGTGGTTTATGTTAAGCATTAGGACTTAGAGTCTTTAGGGGCATGCATTTGGATGACATCCCAAGAAACCATTCAACTAGCTTGCTCAGCTATAAGGATTGCTAAATCTTTACTCACCACCAGTTCGGAGAAACGTGCGTGCAGCTCCTCAGCGGGCGGCATGGGGGCACTGAACTCCAGCAACTGCAGGGGCACGCTGTCCTTGAGGTTGATCTCCGGTGGCTCGCTGCTGCCGAAGCAGCACAGGAAGCCCAGGCCCGGCCGCGTCCTCTTCCTGGGGGGCATGGCGGCTGTGGTGACACAGGTGGCAGTGATGGTGCTGGACCAGGAAGGTAGAGGAAGGGGCCAAGGGGCAGGGAGGGGGAGTGGAGAGGAGGACGAGGCTGCTATCTAGGGGGCATGATCTGGAAGAAAGAGAAGAAAGAGGGAAAAGGTTAGAGAGACACTGTCAGCGCAAGCTGGCCTGTGTTGGGTCCCTCAGTGTCTTTAAAAATTACCTTCAACTGCATTTAATGCATTTAGACAAGCATGTTTAATGTCACAATCCATGACATTTCCATGTGCAGTAAATAATTTATTTTATTTTCAATCAAGCAGAGATTCAACCAACAGTAATAGTTCATGAAGGCCTCGTGCTGGTCTACACACCCAGCATCTGCTCAATGTTTCCTTGGAAAGAAAGTATTTGTAGTGCACAGGAAGTGAAGCAATTTATGTTTCCAGCAGCCCCGGTTTGTTTGGAATAAATAGAGGAAGATCCATAAGCAGCAAGAGCCACCACAGCTAAACAAAGGAAAAAATACAGCCTAAAGAAATGTATTCAATCAATCATGAGAAAATCCAAGCAAGAAGACATTACAGTACTGGAAATATAGACTGATTAAGAAGACTGGAAAGTGCACTGCAAGAAGCATCAAGTCCAAGACTGACAACTGTTCATTTCATCTAGTCTTTTTCCGAATCATCTTTATTCCCTTCTCTGTGTGTATATGAACATGTGCCAGGGTGGAGACGCTCATATGCTATGTGGTGAGAGGGCACAGAGGCAGCAGGGGCCGCCATCATATCCTCATCTCGACATCGGTTGCTCTTATGCCTCGACAAAGAAACCGCTTGTCTGTGAGGTACAATGGTGCCTGTGCAGTCTACGTGTTGTTTGTGCGGACTTGCACCAAGAGCCGCCCCAGCAGTGCCCTCACTCCTTCAATGGAGCGGACACTGTGTGTACGGACAGTAGTGAATGACACCCACCATAACAGGAGCAGAGGACTGAATAGGCCGAGGCACCCTGGAGGATTTCCTCAACGCCATGAAAAGAATATGGGTGGTCTTTACTGTATGAATAATACACCCTTTACACCATATTATGTCCTATCAGACACATATTTACTGACACAATGTGAGCATACACCCACAGCAGCTCAAACAGTTGCCAAAGCTCTTCTTTATGCAACAGTTTGCTGCATTTGTGAATGAATGGACCTGAAGCCTGTTATGCAAATATCAAGGACTTGCAAATCCAGCAGCAACAGTTGACCAAGAAATCAATTTTGGAGGCATTTATGTGAAAGACAATAAAAAAAATTCCATGAGGAGCACAGAACCAAGACCAACAAAAACAGATTTTAAAAAGCAAACACTTCTATTCCTCTCCCAAATGTTATGCTTTAATTGATATTTACACATAACCAAACAAGCATTAAGTAATAGCTAAAGCTTTGCACCCGTCTGTTTAATATGGCTGTGAAAGTTTATGACTTCAGTTTCCACAAGAAGCCACAATCTACTACATCTTGACTGAGCACGACTCTCCGCCATCACTCTCTCACACATTCGTTCTGCGTAGGAGTTCTCACTGCACTGTTTAAAAATAGCCCAATGGTAAATTCTTTATGAATGCGCTGGGCCCTCGACAGGAGCTTAAAGCGGGGGGGAAAAAAAAAGAGAAAACACCACATTTCCATTTTGCCCCTCCGTCGTTTGCTCATTTGCTTTTTCCGCCTCCTTGAATCTGCCATCCCTCTCAAGGCAGGAGCAGCGGAGCTATGTACAGCTACAAATGAACTGGAGGCGATTTTAAATGAAGAGCGACCGAAGTTTTTCTCTGGCTTGTCGAACACGGAAATGCCTGTGCAACCTTTAGTGGGCTTCTTTTTCTGACAAGTATAGTCGTTTAAATTATTCTGTTTAATCACCTTCAAGTACGGGGACTGTTTCATAGCCATTGCGTCAGTATGCTGAATGTCAATTATAGCATGTGTGGCATCTGGTATATGTGTGTCAGTGTGTGAGGTACATTTGATACTGCACCAGCGTGTGTGTGTGTGTGTGTGTGTGTGTGTGTTATGTTAGCTGAGGTGTCAATTCCTGAATTCCCGCCCGATCACGGTGGGATTAACCTGCTATGGAGCTCCAGGGCTAAGACAACCTATAGCCCTATTGATACCCTGCTCCTCCCATCCCCTGCACATATTGTATGTACTCTGTTGCCCACAAAGAGCCCCAGAAATTGTGTGTCAGTTAATATGTGTTCATCTGATGAGATACAAAAGTATTTGTGCAAGCACAGTATCAAATGAAATAATAAAGGCATGCTCAAACATGTTCAGCTAAAGCTAATATTACGCTGTAGCAGTGTGAGTCGGACAAATTAAAGATGTTATCATCAAACATTTAAGTCCTTTTTTAGTTTGTTTTCCTCCACCCGACAGTGAATTTTGTAACTAAAATAACGGCAACTTTGAAATGTCCCAGTTGATTTGTTTAAGCCAGATGGCTGCAAACCCTCACATTAGCTTTGGCTGAGTATAGGAGTTGAGTTTTGTTCAGAATGAGGACTGTAAATTTTGTTCCTCAATTCATACATTGGAACCATTTAGGGAAGATCAGTATGGACATAAAGGACAACTACAGGGACCAACAATGCACCTATGAGCATTTGAGTGTTGCTCTCAAACAGACCTGAAAAACATGAACCTATCCTTTAGGGCCCTGTAGAGTTTGTTTATATTGTGCAAACATGTTTGCACTTGCTTCTTATGGACTTGTTTTTTGTGACATATTTATCTCCAAAAAAGTTGAGCTTTAGTGTTGTGACGTCCTACAACATTCTGTGGATGATTGTTTAGAATACAGTACTTCCTATTGGCTGCACTTCATTATGTTATACAACTCGCCTGTCCTCAGTTATAATACTGTTGCCAGTTTACACCAAGCCCCCAGGAACAGCGCCAAGCTTTGAAGCCAATTTGACATAATGGCAATAATGGAATTACAACTTTGGGGTGCGTCACATGATGCCATCCACTTGTAAAGCTGTGGCTGGAGCAGCGAGGTGGCCCACCCACCAGCTACAAGATTTGCCCACCATACCTACATGTCAGTCCACGATCAGCCCCTTTCACCTCTTGATCCAGAGGCCCTGAAGAAAATACTATGTTAGCATTTAGCTATGAATTGTTGAAAAGGTTGGAAGAGGGGGTGTTAAGGTTAGGGTTACATCTCGTTACTTATACTGTGAATCATGTTTTTATGTATAATGAATGAACCCACTGACATGACAGTTAATTGAACCCTGCTACAACATCGCATCGTAGCAGGGTTCAATCAAATGTCCCGTTGGTGGGTTCACTGATGGGTGAAGTTTGTAGGGGCGTGTTGTGTAAGCTTCAAACACAATGTGGCTGCAGCTACATGTGTCGTGCCATTGGACCCAAAGACATTTTCCCATAGACTTACACTGGGAAAGAGAGGTCTGTAAATCAGGACTTTTTTTAAGCATCACAACCCGCACAAAATGACTTGTTTCACTATCAGGATTTGATCAGTTTGATGCAATAACATTTCAAAAGCCTCCAACTGTGCATCCAGTTCTCTTTATACATCTACGGTTCACACAAGCCTCTGACCATAGATTGTATATAAAGATGGACGACATGACAGCCCCCCAAAAGTGAAGTCATAAAGCCGGCCCTCTCCGTGTTAGTGGATGGGACACAAACTCAAAGTACACATCAAACACATTTGAGGCTTTCTGTCATTTAAGGTAGTTTTATCACACTGCTGTTGGCTTTACTTAACAACTTTATTTAACAACATGACTTACAATTGTGTGAGCCAATTGGTGGGCTCACATTCAGTGGCACTGCTCATGATTGGTCAGACAGGTGTACAGGCGGGAAACTAGAAACCGCGGAGAAACTGTGCAGACTGGCTCTAAAAGGTGTCACCAGAGCAGCGGCAAGATGGCAGCGGCAGTATCCAGGATATTTTAGCTTCATTTTGTGCAGTGGGTGTAAGTAGAGATGCCAAGTCCATCTTTACATACAGTCTATGCCCCCATAATTTGGGGCCACTTCTCCATATAATCAAGCTTTGCCCATAAAAATCTCTATCCCCACAGAAAAACCTACAGTGAAGTCACATGTGTATGGAGTATTGTGTAGAACAAGCTGCAGGGACGCCACATTAACTTGCATCAAAACAGATGTTGACCAGAAATGGATGTACTGTATAGACACAGATGAGCATCCACTGTGTTGAGTTAGTGGGGGGAAGGAAACAGTGGGATGACAGTAAAAAGCCCACTTCAGTTGGTAAATCATGGAGATTTTTTTCCATACATTTACACTTACAAGGCTCTGCTTCAGACTAACTGTGACGGCTTTTCATCGTTTTTATTACTATAGGATCAAGTCTGGGTTGGTGCCAAATCTTTATGGCGGTGAGTTATTTCTTGTTGCAATGGACAGCTGGCGGAGCCTAATGGAAAAGAGGCCGCTCTACAGGGGTTTTAAAGCTATTCAGCAAAAAACACAACCTAAACCTCCTGTCCAGTGTATCTGTGTACTTCTATCTTCACTCTCCCACAGAGCCCCACGTGCGGCCAGTCCTCACTCAACACCAGTTCTGCTGGCTGTCTTCCAGCCCATGCCCGGGAAAAGTAGGCCAAGGAATCCAAACACACACATGCACAGTATATACAGGGAAATATAAGGAAGCAACAACATTGATGACCGTGCATGTGTAACCTTTATCACTCTCTGTATGGGGGAGTCACCATACAGACACAATCCAAATTGACCATGTCCAGTGCCATATGTGCCCGGAGAGCCCCTCTTATCTCCCAGCTTTTCATTTCATCCTTCTCTCCCTCCCCCTCTGACTCGCCGTCATCTCCCATTATTCCTCTTTTCAGGGTGAATGGAGTGACATTTCGCTCCGTCAACCCCCCTCTGACAGTAACATCTGTCATTTTTTCCTTGCCACTTCTCACATGTCCTGCTGCCAGCTTCACTCCACATTTTCTACTCCTCAGTTCTTTGCTTCCCCACGCTGATGCCTTTGGCGATTTTCGGACACAGCAACTGTGTGCTGCTTCCCGAAATGTTGTTGTCATAGAGAATGTGCAGAGTGCAACATCAAAACCTGCCCTCACCAACTGTATCTGGGAAGTATCACTATAGCTGACAATGTGACAGGGAAGTACTTGATGGATGGTTTTTTGTTTTCATTTTTCTCTGTGTCACTTTTGCTGTGCTCCATTTTCATGCTTGCTCTTTTATTTCTGTCACTCCCTTTCTGGTGTTTTTCATGTCACTGAGTTGTCAAACATCCGATGCTTGTGAAATGGAAAACAGTACACACATACACACTCGAAACACACTTCCTTACATTTCCCTGCCCATCACCAGGAAACGGACACATGTACGGTCATTTTATAAGTCGCAGGAAAAGGAAGCTATCACCGAAAGAGTGAAAGCCTGTGGATCTCTACAGGGTAGTGCTAATTAAAACCATCTGTGAGTGTCAAAAATGGGAGATGCAGAAAAGGGTGCATGGAGATTCGTCACCGCTAACTGCTCGTCATGACAGATGAGAATTTCGGCACACACACACACGCCTGTAGAAAGTGTGAAAACACATTTTGACGAATTCCCTGCTTGCCTGATACCGCATACTGCATTGCATGTGCACTGCCATACAGTCACGTGTTCACATCAAATTCAGACACACCCACTCAAGATTCAGATGTAAGCACATACACACATGCGGTATTTGCATACTCACACACCGAGAGCCCTGAAGCAGAGAGAGGAGCCTGCTGGCTGCTCTGTGTTTGAAGAGTCTGGAGAGCAGCCGAGCAGAGAGAGAGAGACAGAGAGATGAAGGAGGTGAGGGAGGGAGGCAGGGATAAAGGGAGATACTGCTGCCACTTCTCATTCAGCCCACTACCTCATCGCCTCATCCCCAGCGCCGGGAAGTAGGTCAGTGGAGGAGGAGGAAGAGGAGGAGGAGGGGGCGGCAGTGAGGAGAGACGGGCTGCTGCTGCTGCTGCTGGTGTGTGATTGTGTATGTGTGCAGGCGAGCGACAGAAGAAGAGGTGTGTATTATCTATGCAGAGATCAGTCTCTCAAACATCTGTCCCTGCATCACTTCAATTCTCTTCCCAACATCTGTCCCACTACACAATACTTTTAGTACCAAATAATAAAAAAACAGATACAAATCAAGCTCCTGTTATTTCCATCCCTCCTGAATAAACACGCTTGGACCAAATTAAAAAAAAATTGCATCACTCACTCACTGCTCATTGCCCTCCTTCTTCCTCCCCACGCTACAGCTACAGCAGTGTGCTCCTGCATTCAAATGCATCTTGCTCACCTTAATTCTCCTGGCTTCTCTCCCCCTCCTCCACACCCCAGTACCTCTACCTGCCCCTCGCTTTCACACTGAGGAAGTGCCCTTGTCATCTTCTTTGTCGTACATTAATAAACAAATGGATTTCAATCTATTTTCACCCACCTAATGGTAGCCAGATACTTAGAGGCAAAGAAAGGAAGGCAAGAGTAATACAGGCGAAAAACAAGAAGCTGCAATAAAACTGTTGAAACAAATAACAAGTAGAACAGGCAAAGGCACAGAAACAGGAGAAGATTATTTTTAAAGAGGCACTGAATAAAAGATCAGATGGAAGCCTGCGGCACATTTTTTTTTTGCACACACATTTTCCTGGGTCCCACAAATAAGGACCATTCCTCCCGGGTGCTGGGGCTCAGAGGAGGGTACAGTCAGGCTTATGTAAGCACCCAGCACCAGAGATGGGGGAGCAGTGCCACGCTGGCACAGGCATGAACAGGATGCCAAATGCAGTTTTGGCAAACTGTTGGCATGCAGCTGGCGAGAAGAGCACACATCTGACTGAGCCAACGTCAGTGCTGGTAGTCAAGAAGCGTCAGGCAACTAGAATCCCTAAGATTTCAGTGCTTGTTGATTTGCTGACACCTACAGTGTGGTTACTGTGGAAGAGCAAGTGCATTTTAATTATATAGTTACATTCCAAATTACACATGTATTAACTACTGGGTGGCAGCAAACAAGCCTTAAGCAGCTTCTCTAGCTAGAAGAGCAGCCTTAACAGTGTGTACCCTCAAACAAACTGTGAACTTAGAGAATTTATTGACTCAAATGCAATAAAGTAGACAGTTGTCCAACATGGTAATGCACAGCTCATGACTGAATGCTGTTTTCCTTGTGTGTAAGTGGGGCTAGGTGTTATTTAAAAAAATGATGATACCAGTACCAATAACAGAACCCTTACAGTGATACTGATAGCAGTCACCATTTTATATCTTTTTTTTTGTACTTCATTTGATACACATCCCTTGTTTTGGTGGCATTTCGGCACCCTACACTGCCAACTTCATCAAATACACCATGCACAGCTTTACCACACCACAGACAGTACGGGTAGCTGTTGCAGTAGTGGGCCACATTAACTTCAAGAATGCTTGCAATGACTGACTGCGAGCAAAACTTTACAAATAGCCAGGATTTTTAGATCTGCATTCAAAAAAGATCGAATGAGGGTATCATTTGGCTGGAGAAGTTTCGATACTACTTGGCACAACAATGAAAACTATTACAAAAAGACAATTTAAGTCAAAAGACAAAGTAAATCCAATGTATGGCTATTACCTGAGAAATTCCAGCTATAAATATGATCATGGTTTAATTATGAAAAAAAAATTAGAAAGAAGAACTTTATTGGAATTATTCCGCCTTTGAACATCCCAGGCTCCAAGGAAAGTTGCTCAGCCCTGCAGCAAACTTGTCCCAGTGGCCAGGCAGGTATTGCAGTGAAAAAATCTCATGCGGCCCAGAAAGCATTTTCCCCATGGACCACCATTGTCAAAGACAATGTAAAACTGTTGACAGGACACCTGGAACTGTAAACAAGGTGATTTATTAATCTTTTCTTCTGATTTTTTGAGCCATGGTGGTTTTGTCAATGTTAATCTTTCCTCGAGCAAATTAGCAGATTAAAATATCTGTGAAGTCATCACAATGTAAAGTCTATGAGCTGAGCAGGAACTCGCAGGCGGGGCCAGCGGGAGAATAACTACTGCGCATATTCAGTGAAGCTAAAAACTTTTGGGCATATGAACCAGGCCAGGAACTCCATTGAAATGAATAGGCCATCGTGGTGTATATATTATTAATATATATGTTTCTAACTGAGAACTTTTCCTCTTGCAGCAGATGACAGATCACAATTTAAGAGTAAAATGCTGTCTTTCAAAGTGCAAAAGATTTCTAATGTCCTGATGCATGATATCCACATAGGTGGACACCAGTGTGAACACACACCAAAAGGTCTCAGTGTTTTTGTGTTGGTACATGTCCCCATATTTGTGGGTAGCCATGGTTGTGTACTGGTATGTAAAAATTGCCTGTGGAAGTGAACCACTCACACTCATTAATTTGACATGAAGACGCTATTCAAGCCAGACATTGATTGGACACATTGGAGCCATGCCACCCTATGGATGTTGTTGCCCCAGACATGCCCTCTCCAACATGCCCTTCCCTGCCTTTCTACAGTCTGCCTCTCTATCCAATGACTAATGGACCTACCCTTCAATTCTTTTCTACCCCCTCCAAAAGCCACGGGCAGCAAGCCAAATCACCTGGGACACTGAAAACTCATTCTCCCATGAACCCATAGGAGCTGGGGCCCACCCACAGTCCCTGCTTTAGGCCTTGTGGAGGCCATATACACATCATACATCTTACCCTGTTAGGGTCAGAGGCCACACTGTAGTGCTAATCAGTTACATTAGTGCAACATACAGTACAGGCAAGCATTCACACACACAAACACACATTTTGGATTATTCTGTCACACACCAATTAAAGACATTTTATTCATGCATCACTTACTCAGTTACTGAGGGTTTAGCACAATGGGTGGTCAGTTTACAAGATTTATGTAAAGACATAACGATATGTGATTGATCTGAAACAGCTGGCATGACTAATATTAAAGATCAATCCAACGATCAAATGAATGTAAACATAACGAATGCACTGTACGCTACACACACTGCGACTTGCATTCCTGAGCTGTGACATCACCCATCTATTCTAGTGCAGGTCTCCGTGGTCAACAGCGAGTTTCAGCCTCAACTGACAAATGACCAGAGCTGACAGTGGAGGAACTGCCATTTTTTCACGGTACATTTGCATGCGATGCATTCCTGCACTCGTTCTGAAAGCACACAGAGGGCCAGCGCTTTCATAAGAGTCTGTACACCGCGTGGCTTTCTCATGTGGACCTGGACAATGGGCCAGAGGATTTGGTTTGGACGTTTCTGCTGGGGCCTGACAGGGTAGGCTAATGCAGGCAGGAATAGCTCGACTGGCCTGTGCAACTTTAAATTTCCTTCCCTAGCTCTGGAGTCCATGTGTATCTCATCTTCAAGGGGACAGTTATTTTTAGCTATGACAGCATGGTCTCTCTCTCCAAAACACTCTGAGCCTCTTTGATTGGCACGGCAAACAAATTAAGAGCTCATTTCAACACAATTTCTGACAGCAAGGTAATGAGAAGTAAATGTTTGCTCACAGGTTACGTGTGAGTAATAAAGATAAGCAGTTACACAGGCACCATGATTCAGCTCCAGCCAGACACTCTCCAAGGGTTTAAGGCGACTACCGATAAGGGCTGTCTGTGCTCGTACTCGTATGCCTACGTGCATCTTCCAGGAAAAGAGCCAAGAATCAGATGATCAGAAACCCACCCTTCCCTTCACCCACCGACTCTCTTTTCAAGCATTCCTCCATACTTCCCTCACTCCTTTGCTTACGTTCTCCCTCAATCACTTCCTTTCTGCCCTGCAATCAGATAGGGGAAGCTGCGAGGATGAGACAGCTGAAACCCTTTTCAGCTGTTGGACTGGGAGTCGTGCCTTCAGACGGTGTCTCCAGGACAAAGTCTGGGTTGAGACTGTCTGAGTCAGTGGCAAAACATCCACCGGGAAACCTCATGGTGAAATGATACTTCTGAAACAACACGACAATGGACTTCAAGCGCATAGAGTTTCAAAAGCGCCTCATGTTTCTAGTCACTGTATATAACAAGCTTTAACAATAGCAGCAGGACAATGTTAAGGAGGTGGGGTTGAGCCTGTTCCATGGGGCTGTCACAGTGTAAAGCCAGTGCTGTGCGTAACATAAGGAAGAAATGAATAAGTCAAAGTACCTCCATTTAAGTTGACCACAACCACAATTATTATTAATTACTTTAATAGCTCGTGGTTAATACTGTTGCTTAAATATTTCCAGACTGTCTCCGAGGCAAATGCAATCACATTTAGAGAGCGAGGAATTTTTCATTTTCTTTTGTTTACAAACAGATCTTGTCAGACAGCCAATAGAAAGGACAGTGTAATTATATATAGTCGCCCCAGGTTTGCAGTTACTGATCTTGTATATGAAGCACTCAGATTGCTACTTTAGGAAATATGGCACTGGATGTTGAATGCTTTTCATAACTGTCTCCAGTATCCCATCACTGCCCAGCTGGCACCAGATGTCATGATGTCAGAAAGATGTTGGACTCACATGTCGGACAGGCGTTAAATTTTGGTTGGAATGAAAATTGGGTTGACAGTATTTTAAATGTCCAAAGATGTTAGAATTTCACGTTGTGTGGTTGTTAACATTATGTGGTTTTGCACTCATTGAGTTTGGTCTTTGATTCTTTACAACTAAGTATTATTCTTTGCCAAGATGACATTGGCATGAGATGATTTTACATAACACACCTTAAAACAAACATCAACGTCATGTCATTAGTATTCTGCACCAAATTGACAATGGCATTAGAAGTTGTCCTGACATTGAATTTTGGTCACCAAATCAATCAAAGTGTCCATGATGTCCTCATTAGGTCATTTCTTACCAATCAAAACAATGAGGAGCCAGATCTCCACCACCTACACATGGCAGTCTTTCAATATCACATCATAAACTCTTAAACTGTCAGCTTTCACAGCCAACATCGGTGAATTCTCAGAGGTCTTATTGGCTTCTAGCCTCATTCAAAACAAACATATAAGCACTGTTGGTTTTAACGGGGCCATGAGGCACTGTAACCCACCTCACCCATAAAGAGGAAATGCCTCAACTAAACCACTGGAAAAATAGGAGGGGGGGGGGTGTTTCCAATCCTCCAGGGATGTCATTAATAGCTATTTCATTTAGCTTGATTCATAAAAAAAAGACATTTCCTGATGTGAGGAACATTCATAATGGCGCGGACCACATGAAGTACCGGGGGGTTGTTAAAACTGTACTTTTAGATTGAGTTTTTTGCTTTGATCAAAATAAATGTTGCAACTTCGCACAGCAGTGGTGGGGCCCCAAGTATCTAACCATGCACGCTTGCAGTTTGAAGCAAATTATTATAAACATGTTAAACCCCTTCATAGAAGCCGCGGACCACAAACACGAGTTGCATGAACAAAAGTTGAAATAAAAACCTGTGCAGAAGCAGGCGACTTGGACAAAGTTAACAATGAATCAACCCGAGTTTGCAGACACGTTTTGGAGACCTGACAGGACAAAAAGTTCCTTTTTGTGAGACACCTGTCAAGGCTTCAGCTTGTGTTACTGTATTCAGAAGGTCATCCACATGTTGCACAAGGAAAGTCCACCAGTTGCTGCGTGGGACTCTAACAATGCAGATGTTGATGTTGGCTCAGGAAGGAGGTCGTACCGTGTCAAGGGGGAGGGGGGGACTAACATCAGAAGCGCAGACCCACTGCTGACCCACTTCTCTTCTGGCCAACGGGCACATCTCTGCGAGTCAGATCTCTGCTCATCAAATAGACCGGATCACTGGGATAACTGTGCTATTAATACTGGGAATGAGAAGAAAGTCGGCCATGCCACATTCCACAGGCCCCAACATTCCCACATATTAACAGGGCTCGAAATGAAATCCAATACTTGGCATCCCTTTCCCTCGAACCCCAAAGCGCTACCCTGCCGTGTCAAATAATTTTCTTATTTCATATGGGAGGAATGCCAGAGTCACGAGCTCCCACTCTAACTAAAGACATGTTATTTTATGTGTTGAAAAAAATGGCGTGAGTACAGACTCAAAGCTGGTTACCACTCTCATGAGGAAAGGGATGCTGGACTTCCCAGGGAATCTATGTCCTTCAAACACCCAAGAGTCTCATCTTTTTGAGGGAATGAGTCCTTTCCATCAGTACAGTGCGCTTATCCACATTACACAGCAGCTTGAGAAGGTCCAGCTCCAGCTTCTGGGAGGCGAAAAGGGCAACTTTTGAACATTCAAACCAAACAAAACCACTGACTCACCATTAGTCATCAATTAGTTCCCATGTTAAAGACTACACACACTGTCCTTCAGCTTGCCATGGACTTCTCATCCTGTGCACCCAAGTTTGAATGTGTCAATCAATGTTGGTGAGTGGATAGGGGCACTCTGCAGCCCAGTCCTACTTGATATATTTACAACCCCTCAAAACCCTTAAACATCATCAGTATGCCGGCATTTATGTTAACAGATGCATGCATTGCCAGACATTGGAAATAAGCCATCTTCTGCAGTGGTGATTTCGCTTGTGTGGGATACAGGCAGCACTGCTTCATTACCAGGCAATTAGCAGTGCTCTGTAGTCATTAGCAACTGGCGCTCCTACCCTGCTATTCTGCACTGATATTAGAGGAGCTGCAGCAAGTGCAGCAACTTTGCTCCTGGACCTTTGTTAAATTTCAAGCCTCTTCTGCCATCAAATGGGCAGCAATGTGACATGGAAGTATTTCAAAATGCATGACTATCATAGGCTACCAAGACATCCACATGCAGGTTTCTGTTGTTAAGCTTGTTGTACATAAAAGAACCATAATACATTGAAACAACATCAAAGTAATATAAGACGCCTATCGTAACCTTTAAATATTTTATAATAAAGAAAAAGCATTTGCTGTTTTCTTTTCTACCTTGCGCAGCAACCTTGCCAATGATTTCTCGTAACACTCGGTTTGAGATGTGCCTCTGAAAGACCTTTGTTGGGAGTCCATGTAGCCCTAACACTTTGCCCTAACCTGAGACGTGAACGCACAAACGGAGGAGGGGTAAAGGCTAAGTGATAGGGGCAAGGGGTGTATTGGGATAGGGTCTATATTGTGCATTGTTAAGCTACTGAGAGGTCAACAGCTACAGCATAGAGGACAGAGGGCTTCTGGGTAATGTCAGGAATGCTCTTCTGGGACAGTTATAGAAATGCATGTAGGGACAGCCCTCTGAAGTGACCAGCATTTTTTAAAATAGCCTGCAGTAAGTAATACTGCACTGAATTGAGGCACTGTAAAGAGGAGATATGCTTACACATCATAAGCCCCAGAAAGTGTGTCACTGGCACAAATACAATAGTACCGTTTGACACACACTCAGTGTGGGGGACTTCCAGTGAAGGAGTGAGAGTACAGCAGCCTTACTGCTAAAGTCTCCCTGAGTTCTGTCTATCAGACACCGTGACCACTCTGCTGTAAATACAACATGATGATAATCCCACCCAAAAGATCAGATAGTTGAATTTAAGCAGCTTTACAGACCTCCTCTCCCTTTCTCTCTGTCCCTATCATAATGAGGAGGCCCTTGAGCTACCAGTCAGCAGCAGGGCTGAAGCAACGAAAGGCCGACCATCGTTCACTTACTCTGCCTCGCACTCCCTCTAATCCTGAGAGAGCAGTTCATGCATCCGTAATGGTCGATAAAATATGAAAAGCCCAGAGAGCGCTGACGGCAGCAGAGGGTGTGTATGTGCGCTACATGTGAGTCCTCAACTTTCGTTAATGCCCTCCCAACACACTGAATCTTTTAGCGATGTCACTCAGCTTGCCCCCTGGCACACGTGGGCGTAGGAGGATTTCCAGCCGACTGGAGAGTAAGCCTTTAATGTGGTGGAAATGGATACTATCTTGTTCACAATGCAAAAAGACATCAAAGAAAACACACATGGCCTTATGACTGTATAAATGAGTTTTGCCTCTGGTTCATCAACCTTCAAACACAAGCCACTGAAAGGGATAAATTACTTTGAATGTTGCAGGAATAATGTTTGTCTTATGCCTTTTCATATAGGTATTATCTCCCAGATCAGCTATTTAAAAGCCCAGCCTCTGGTAAAATGTTCACAAACGGTGAAGTATCTGTTTGGAATGTTTTCCATCCAAAAACCATCGGACTTAGGCTAAACCCAAAGTAGGCATCCTTAATCAATTTCACAGGTGGAAATTTGGAGGGCTGGTGCATGAACTTTCATCACTGTGCTTTCGACACACGCAAAGGATTTACAGCTAAGATGACAGCCCCTCAACTGGGATAGGCAATGCTTCCACGCGGGAAAGGAGGCTTCACAATTTCTCCAAATGAGAAACCCTGGGAGATTAAGACAGTGTGTTTATGTTGGTCTGAGCTGCGATGGAGTATCGACTTCCCTTGAGGGAAATGTGGAAGGATAGTCTCTAAAAAAAAAAAAAAAGCAATACCAACATCCCAAGCAAAAGCAGGCTGCATTTAGAGCTAAGTGGAAGTCTGCTTGCCTAGTTCCATATTGGGTTGAGTTGTTGCTGGGAGGAGATGTACAGCATATACGGAATGTCTGGCTGCAAGGCCACTACTTACACCAACGGGCTGACTGTGTGATTGATGAACATGTGTGATCAGCCCACGTCTAGGACCCAAAATAGGCCTGTACCCATTACATATGACACTGTCCCATCCTCCCTCAATTCCTGGAATGCCAAACATTTCCCTGAACTAAGTCCTACACATTTTTTTGTTTAAACCACACACGGATAGCAATCTCTTTTAACTCACTGCTCCGTCACTCAATAACGCTGAACCTCCATCCATCCCTGAAATCATGCGAACATTTTCCAAAGAAAATCAAACTCCAAAGAATCTCAGCTAAAACTGAATCCAAGACTACCACCAATATGCCAAAAGCCGTGCTCATATAATGCACCAGAACACATGGGGGCAAAGCAAGGCGTGCTGTCAACACCACTGGAGAGGGAGCCCAAACATCAAGACCGTGCACATTTCACAACCCAGCTTTTGCTGCTGTTTATGACCTATAAAGCCACCGTAGTAAAGAAAAAAGTACTGTAAAATACTGCCTTTCCTTCCAATCACAACAACACAAAAATGGGGAAACTTTATCGTCTTAGTGGGATTAGTAGCCTTTGTTCCCCACCAGCTTCTTTCTTGCTTAGGTTTCTACTGAGCCTACTGACTAATGTTTATTTTATTGGCTGCAGTAGTCTGTGTTTTCCTGGCTGGATTGAGCAGTGAGATGCAGTGCATGGGCAAACTGAATTACACTATAACATCTGTAGCCTGTCGTGTGTGCAATCTCCCACTGAGTGAATAGAGCTATGGTGTAGCTATCAGTGAGCAGGAGGGTTCACCAGTATCAATATCAAGTATCTCCTACTTACCCACTTCAGATGGGCTGCCTTGAGAGATGGAATGTCCCTGTGTCACGTCACTTGAAATGGAAAATAAAGACCCTTTCAACAAAGCAAGGTTACAAGAAAGTTTTAAAGCATTCCTGCAGGCTGTGGATTTAGATCCCTCTGTTTGCCCTTTGGAGTTTGTGTGTCGTGGTCGAATTCCATGCCTTTGCTGATTCTGACGATGTTTCCCAGCCGAAGCTGCGTTTTGTCTGCTTCCCCTCTCTGAGCTTCTGAGCTGAGCTCTGGATTTCAGCTGACTGTGCTGGGAGCTGAGCTGTTGACATTGTCCCCACTCCCTCTCCCCCTCCCCCTCCCTCTCTTGCTCCCTCTCCCTCTCTTGCTCTCTGTCTTTAGATCACTCGCCCCGTTTCCCCTCCCCTTCTGGATTCCAGCTCCAGTGTATGACAGCATCCATGGGGATGTCAGCGAGAAGGTGATGGATTTTCTGTGAATATAAATGCATTTATGTTCAGTATGCATGTGTGTGCCTGCTATTTGAGGTCAAAGGAGAAGGCAAGATGAAAGGAAATGACCCTTGGCGGCCAACGCTTCCCACCCCTGCCCGCATTTCCAACTCCACCCAATGTGTTCCCTCACTAAGCAGGCCAGGGATAGGGGGATATATCGCACAACGCCCAAAGGAAACCCCTTTTCCTGTCTTGTCTTCTCATCGCCAACATGGATATAAGCACACTCACACACAAAGACATGCCAAATATGCGATTCTCCACTAGGAATTACCCCTGTGACACACACAGGAAAGGCTTTCCTTGAGGTCCAGTCACTTAAAAGAAGGTGAGACAGGATGCTTGATTGCGCAAAGCTCTGTTGACGTTGTCAAGTTCACACCATTAGCTCAGCCAAATGTAATGCGTGGAGGGGGGGGTCAGCTGGAGGGCCACGCCACAGACAGTTCTGTGAAGTGGAGTTCAAGTATGTTACTGTGATAATACGAGGGGTCGGCAAGTGCAAATATTAGCGTCACTCAACTCAAGACTCCCCAAGACTCCTGTTACACTGGCCAGGACACAGACACCACTCCTGACGCCACACAGTGCCAATCAGAGCACGTACGCAGAGTGAAGTGGTGAGAAATTCTCAATTCAAGCCATATTCTCATTGTCTGGAGAATCAGGTCCGGACATTGTTTAGAGTTTCCCTTTGACACATGTAGTACACAACAAGAGACTGTACATGTCAGAAGCGTTCTCACCTACTGGAAATACTCCATTTGGTCTAAGCAAGGGGTGACACCTGAGTACAGCGTGCAGGAGGGAGGATATGGCATGGATTACACTGTGGTCACATTGCTGGTTTATTTGGTCATATAAATAAAAGTCTCTTGCCCTTCCTTGCATTTGTCTAACGATTTCGGCTTTAGCTGTTACCAACAGAAGTTACAGAATCTCGTCATCTCTCCAGTTAGCCATTTCCATGTCATCTTCACATAAATTACTCTTCTTCTTCACCCTGGATGTTTGTTTTCTGTTAGTTTTGCATGAGCCACATGATAGAAATGTCATTATCACGCCCACTCGTTTGTTGTGAATTCTGTGGACAATTACCTGCTCTATTCACACATGGGCTCAATCGGACATGACACAGACTCTGCACTTGGGAGTTGGCAGGGTGAAGTCTGTGTGATGTCCAATCCAACTGATTCGGATATTTGTGTTCTCACATACAGCTCCTCCGGGTACTGTCTAAATAATTCTGATTTCACTGCTCGCTCAGTTTCCTTCTGAAAGTACTTTGCGTACTCAAATGTCAAGCTTGCAGTAGCTGATTCCTGACAGAAAATAGTGTGTGCATGAAATACACTGATGCATTTCTGGATTGGACATGCACTAAACTCATGGTGTGAGGAGTAATGGAGTGAAATTGGAGTCAGAAATAAGAAGACACTAACTTTTTAAAAACCCGCGCTGCGCTCCCTGAGAAAATCAGCGGAGAAAAAAATTTGTATTAAAGTGCAACATTTCACATATCATGTTGCCAGCGTGGTAAGCAAACAAACTTATCATGAATTCCAACACTAGCTATTCTCAGTCAGTGTGTCTGGAAAAATGTGTGCACATCAATCAGCAAGACCTTAAGACACCATTGACAACCTCTTGACTCATGACTAACTGATCAATACAAATCTTCTGACATTTCGAGAAGCCACACATTCTTACCTTTACTGCCGAATGCTTTGAAGACAAGGGTCAAATGTGAATTGATTTCATACTGAGTGATCTTATCTTCCTCCAGACTGCTTGTCTGTTCACAGGTTGGCCAAGGTGACAGCTTGTCTGGCAGCAATCGATACAAGACCATCGATTCCAGCCCCGCTTATATAATGTGCATACAGATAAAGAGGTGCTGACTAGATTTTAGGAAATAATTGTAACCTAAAGGCCTTGTTAGAACACTTTGGGTATTGGAGGACCTGGGGTAGCCCCTATTTCACTGCACTGTGAATATGTCTTTGGCAGTTTTTAGATGCTGAGAAAGTAGGTTTGCATTACACAGTAGGTATCCACTATACAGCGGCTCTGTAAAAATACCAGTGCGCATTAATAAAAATGATAAATGTGTCAAATAGCATTGCCTATATAGCAGGAACCAAGTGCATACATCAACCGCCATCCATTCTTGGTGAAACTGTGGCATTTACACTCTCACACAAACACAAACTGGAGTCATTGATATGCCAGAGAGTGGAGAAAGGGGGAGTCATAATACTATTTGTCATCTTTCTCTCGGGACGGAAGACAGATGACACCAAGCTGCTGGCGGTAATGCTTGGGTGCATTCCTGAGCGAACCCTGGGGACGCATCCATTAACCCAGCTCTCAGGCAGCCCCAGCTTATCTCCATGATGTCCATGTTCCCTGCCGCCTCCTTCTTCCTCTTTTTTCGCAGCATCACAGTGAGGTTTCCATCACTTCAACTCTCTCTCTAGGGTAATATCTCCATCCTCAAAACAAGGCACGAAACCCTGAGGAATAGGCAAAGCTCACACTCTAGTGTAGCTAAGTGCACTTCAGCTGCCCCTGTATTATCCATCACAGCTTGGTAAATTACATCGGCTAATTGACGCAAATGGAGTGGGCTAAGCATGCTCACGATAAACATCAAGCCCCCTTTGAAAAAAAAGAGGTCCAACAACCCCATTGGTGCATCTGTTCTCCTTTTCTGTTTTCAGGGTATGTTTGTTTTCACTTGTCTTAGACAGCATGCATTTTGCAGAAAGAAAGAAAATAAGAGGTTACACACTGATCTGCAACTCCACATTGTCACTCCGTGGGCCAGGAAGATGACCGCAGATTGTGGCCTCTACAAACTTGGTTTCAGTGAACTTGCACTGCCCCCTGAGTTATTCCTTTAAACGCAAGGGAGGTTGGTGTTTACCCAGAGTAAATCACATGGAAAGGCAAGTGTCATGACTGATAAACTGGCTGCGCGGTATGTTGAGCGAGACGGACAACTCAGGTAGGGTGCTTTCCTCTTCGCAGATGTGTGTGCGGTAAAATGACACGGGGCTTCAGACAATCTGCCAGTCACTTGTCGGTCAGCTGGGTGACGCTTGCTGAGCTGCTGTCTAAACCCTCCACTGAAGAAGGCTACGCTGAGCATTCCAGGCACTGATCTTTCACAAACAAAAATTCCTCGCTATAGTGCAGGAGCAATCACTGTCTGGCTAACAAGTGCTAGATTTCGTCAGAAGGAGCAGTAAAAAGGAACCTGGCACTTGTTTGAGAGTTGGACAAAAGGTGAATGGAATATTGGACTAGAAGAAGTGGGTCACCCAAGGTGGTCTCCTCCAGGCTCATAAACCACCCTTTCTCCTTCAGACCTCTCATATGCAGGAGCAGTCAAACTTGATAACGGCAAAGAAACAGCCAGAAGAGAGGCTGTAAAGAAGTGTTTTAAACTGCAGACGGCATCTGAAGCACTTTTTCCACGGTTGTCACTGGAGAGAGGTGGCGAGAGTCCTCCTCCTCCAAACTGGCAGCTGCCAGAGCTAACATGGCAAACAGTCATGTTTTACGACATGTTGTTCCTTAATGTATTATTTAGGGTTTCTTTTGACCAGGCAGCTCTCATTTAAGTTTGTTTTGTTTAAGCAAGGAATTCCTTGTGACAGCACTTTGCACACAACCATTTCTTTATCGCCCGCACAGAGATAAATTGCCAGTGAGAAAAATACCGCCGCTGCACAAAGCCTGAACTCTTGACAGCATAAACATGAGGGCAAATTTTTATACACGGTTTAATTGTATGTTAGCTATAAATCACGATAGTGGAGAACACTATACTATCCATCTTTGAAAAGCCTCTGCAGAAAAGTAGCCTAATGACAGTAAGGCCATAAACCATAAATCTAATTGTAGTAACTGTGTTCTTATGGTGACATTCTTCCCTGTTATTATTATTTACACCCTTCCTGTATAAACTCTTACTTTATGCTGCTAGGATGCACTTCTACCTCAAAGATACACGACGGTAGCCCTGAGGGTCACAACACGACATTTCAAAAACACAACATTTCAAAAAAACGCAACTTTTCACAAAACACAACCACATTTCCCAAAGTACATTTCCTGAAACATGACATTGCAAAAAACACATTTCACAAAACATGACATTTCATTAAAAGACATGACACTTTCCAAAACACAGCCACATTTCAGAAAACCGAATATTTTATAAAATGCAACATTTCACAAATGTTGTGTTTTGTGAGAACTCATGTTTTCTGAAAGGTTATGTTTTGTGAAATGTCATGTTTTCCAAAAGCTTTGTTTTCTGAAAAGTTTTTCACTGAGATGAAATGTCGTTGTGTTTTGACTCTCGGGGCCACAGTACAATCCACCTGCTTTTACCAATCTTAATTGAGAGTAAACAAGCATTTCTGCTGCATTACCAGTCATATGTACTAAGAGCTGAGTGTTTTTGGGGTGTTTTGCAAAAGAACTGGGCATCTGAATGGGTCTTTTGTCCCGGAGGCAGACTGGGCAGGGTCAGAGGTCACCCAACTGCCTGCTCCCACAGTACCTCTGCTGTCTGCCTGGATATGTGCCAGCTAAATGCTGTCATGTAGGGACAATGGTCCAGCTTTCCGCTGACTGACTCATGACAGCTTCATCATGTTAACCAGTGATGTAATGCCTTGATCTTTGGCCATGAAGGCCATCACTATTAGACTTAGAATAATGTCAGAATAATTTCATCTCAAAGTGCAACCATTTTGAGATGATGCACAATTTTACCTCCTTCAGGCTTAAGAAATATGTGATGCAAAGTACAGAGAACCCACATAAGAACCACATGTTAACTCTACTACATCACTTCTCATAGCTCATTTTTGACCACACTGAATCCAGGTGTGTGAACTGTAAAAGGGAGAATAGAGACGGACATAGAATAGTAATAGGAAAAAAGACTGACTTTAAAACTGTAAGGAAAGGGCCTTGCTCCTTTTCCAGATGCTTCCATTCAAAAGCAAGGTTTATGTATTCCAGTTGCTATTATATGGGCGATATGGGGACTTCTCTCCACAGAGTGCAACTTCAGCTGTACGACTGACATTACAATTTATCGCCTATTCTTATCCCGCCATTCAAAAGAAAGAGCTCAAAGTACAGATCTTTTCAGGAGAGACTTTTCAGAATGAGTTCCTTCTTTGCTGACCACAGACTGAACCCAACACTAAGTCCTCCATCTGAGCTTTTCCAGGTGCAAGAATGTCCCTTCTTAAACTCGATTCAAAACAATGTAAATCAAGGCTTTTACATCCTTCAAAAGCACTGCACATATTTATATATGGTTGAGCATGTCTGGGAAGAGCGAATGAAAAGTAAAGTCCAATTCTAAACAGTGCATTCACAGGGGGTACCCTGACTCTATTGGACCGTCACACCACACACACCTGGTCAATGCTGTCACTATTTCCATAAAAACATCTGGGAGTCATCTGCTCTGCTAAAGGAGGCCCCCTGTGAACAGGTGCGTGTCTCCATCCATGACCTTGCGCCCTTGTTCTTGACCTTTGACCTCTTGTTATGGGTGGGGAACTCTTTGAACCTGGTGGGACCATTGGACACAGATAGTTCTGTCTGAACAGCCAAGGTCACGTTACCTTAGACTGAGGGTGACTGGAGCATAGTTGTTGTTCACCACTGCCCAAACTGCAAGTTAGAGCTTTAAACAAACAGGCCGTGCCCAGGGAGCTATCATGATTAGCTAATGTTATAATGTGCAAAAATAAGCTAAGTCAACAAAACACGGTTGTAATTATGCATTTCCAATATGCTGTAACAGCAAAAGCAACAACTGACCAAACCTTTGAGGCTACTGTGACAAAAACTCTATCCTCTCTCTCAAAAGATTTTATCACAAACCAGAGGAAGTGGACTGCCTAAAAATAGCCCACCAATTTTATTCTCAAACCCTTTAGTCTGGCTTGACCATAATGGGTTCAACCAACCCGGCTGAACCCACAGTTTACTCTGAGCGACGCCGCTGAAAATAAATGACAAACTGCCATTTTTTGACCATTTTTTTTCATAATCCTCTCTCTCTTTCCTGGTGGATGTAATGCTTAGAATGATGGCTTTACTGGGTGCTGCAGAGGGCAGAAATCTTATGAGCTCTCCAGAGATGACAGAATAATAACAAACGCTTCCTGTTTATCTCTACAGTAGGTCAGAGCAGTCTGTTCTCTGCTGCTGTCCATTCCAACACAAATCCAGTTATTATCACGCCTTAATGTTGAAGGAAAGGAGCGTCATTTCCAATAATGAAGTGGGAAAACAGTATCTTCACAAATAAACACAATCACATCCAAAACAGAACACCTTCAGATGCATCCGTGGATCCATTGAAACACTGTCCCCAAAAATATGCAGCAAATCTGATTCCTCTTACATCCATGCAACATGTGAAGAAAACCCGCCAAATAACAGTCGACCTTCGACCCATGAGCAAGCACACGTGCCTCGTGTTCCACCAAACCACACAAAGAGTTTGTCTGTCCAGCTGCCTTTTTTTATATGGTGGGAAGGGTCAGACATGTTATTCCACTGATTTACTAGCCCCTTAAGTTCAGAAGCCCTTTGCCACATCCTGTTCCCCAGCTGAGAGGGGGCTCCCTAAAAGTTACTCAGCACCAGTGACTTTATGGTGGACTGTCACATGGATTATGCTGCTGTCCGCTGGGTCAACACATTCCTCCTCCAGCGGTTGAGAGGAACACACTGAGGCAAAAGGTCCTTGAAACGCATAGTTTCAGGACTGGGTCAGGACTACACTGCTGCTTTGGCTGATAAGCAGCACTCAGCCCTGTCTGCAGGAAGCTATCAGGTACACAAACCAAGTAAACGGAGATTACACCCAAACTGTGCTGATAAGAACCCAATCTTAATTTGTCACTCCATTCTCTCGCGTCTATGTCACAGTGCACAAAGAGATATCACGGCCGCAGAGTAATCAACCACATCTGCCACTGTGCTGCGCTGCTCAACTGTGCATACAGACAGAACATTCAAAGACTACTTACAGGATCACTCCCGTTTAGAACAACTTGGATCATATTAGAGAAAATTTGGTCATCTTTCCAGTGGGTAATAAATATAAACAGTTAGCCAAAGTATTTGGAGATAAAACAAAGGTTGGCTGCGGAAATATTACCCAGTCTGTCTCTTGTAAAGATGCATGGCATCTTGTGTAAACGGGATTGTTACTGACATTATGAGGTGCACTCACCTTTACTTTACCTGCGTTATAGTGGTTGAGATAATCAGGCTAATAGGGCTGAATTGTTGGCTTGTTTGTATCCCGCTGAAGTGCGCACAAAGCTTGTGTGATCATAATGATGATGCATTTTGTTTAAGAGATTAGCCGTTTGTCTTTGTGATAACTCTCTCTCCTGTGCTCGTCGTATCGACTCGGATACCTACATTTGGTGTGGATATAGAAAAAAATATGGTCCGGGCCCATTTACTATAGGGAGGGTCACGCAGGGTCACACCTCAGCCATCCCCCTTCTCTGATAAGTAAAGAACAGGCCCTAAGTAAATTCCTTTAAGCTCAACATGAGCTGAAATTTCAACACCCTGTGCGGTTTGAAGGTGTGTGCAAGTGTGTCTACTGTATACCAGAGAGAATACGTAAATGAGCCTGTGTGTGTGTGTGTGTCTGTGTGTGTGTGTGGGAGCTCACATATGTATCTTCTCACTGTCGTGTGTGCAGGAGAGACAATGTAAATACATATCGCACCATGCTGTGAGGAGGGGTGTTGGGGGGGAGCAGAGGTGAGGGGGAACGTTGTTGAGGGGGCCCATTGTGCACCGATTACCCGCAAGAGGAGTGAATGATGGTGTTGATTAAAGCCAGCTGAGCCCAGGGCAGGCTCCTGGAGCGGCAGACACACGCCCAGCACCACGTGCCCCTGAAATCCATCTGGCTTCTCAATGACAAGCCAGTCCTGCACGCTTGCTCGTTTTGTGCTGCTGCTTAAAGTGTACACAAACACACACCCACACACCCACAATGCTTGTGAAATCAAGCTAAACAAGACTCTCTCCTTTTTAAGAATGCAGGGCTGGTGAGGAGCTCCTGCTCATTGGCTGGAATCTGAAAACTGCTCTGACAAACACATACACAGGTTTGTAATGCTACGCTACATGATGAGGACTTTCAGCTGATTACGCTCATGCCTGAAGGTGATCCAAGCTGCCCTTTGTTAAAGTAACTTCATTACCGTGTAGCATCCGATGATCGAAGCCAGAACCATAGGCATCATTTTGTCACTATATACTGTATTTACTTTAATGCACTACAGATGTTCCCTTACCCATGCTGCAAAAATGCATGTCGTTGCAGAGATGTGGGTGCAGGTTATAAGTGAAAAAAGTTGTCACACAATGAGCATGTGTCCACAGGATGAAAACCTGCTCCGAAAGAGAAAAAAAAGCCTTGACCTCCGTAGTACAAATCTGGGTTAATCACATCTGCTTTGGCAGCGTACAATCAACACACATTGTTCCTATTACATGCTATTTAAGTTAAATGGTCAGGTTGGGCCTCGAGTCGTTGTCCCATTGCACGCAGCAACAAAAATGTGGGTCAGCATTTTTTTCCCCTCGCAGCTTTTCCTCTCCCTGCATCTTAGTTTCCCTCACAGAACAATGAGTCTGCCTTTTTTTTTTCCTCCTCCCGAGACAGTCGGACCGAGTGAAAACTGGCATTATAATGACCACAACAATCACTGTGGGGCACACAGACAGTTAACACGCCTGCCTTGTGTGATACAGGGTGTGATATGAAAGAACTCAGTGACCTTGTTTCACAACTTCACCTCATTCCTTTAAACACAGCCTCAAGCAGCCATTTCAATAATCATGAGCATTGATTGTTGAGGCTGGGATTGAAAGGAAGACGGGAGTAGAGATCAATGAGAGCAGCAACTCACTGTTCTTTCACAGCCTCCTCTTTGAGTGGCACTGTACCTTAGGGGAGCCAAAAGGGCTTACTCAGCTTTGGCCTAGTGTTCTAGTTTTACCAGAGACAACGGTGAAAAAAAGCTAAGCCAAGCTGGAGGTGTCTGCAACTCTTCGCCCAAAGTCGAAATACCATAGCTAAAAATACACTACAGAAAAGTACTGACAATTGATATACCATTACATTTGAAGTTTTTAAGTAGCAGTGGATTCTGATGAAAAAAAAGGAAGAGAAGCTAAGTCTGGGAAATGTATTGCACACCGCTGACCAGTAGCCAAAAGCATGAGACAGATTTATGATCAGCGTCTGTTTTAATGCTTTGTCAACTAAGTGAGTTTGTGTGTGTGTGTGTGTTCAAATGTACGCGACAAATGCATCTCGGCAGGGCTTCTTCCCTCCATTCTGTTCCACGGGCCAGACCAGCAGGCCTCTGATCAGCAGATCCTCTTCCTCTTCCTCGAGCTCTTGGATGGAATGTCAGGAAGGCAAGGTAATGACGGGTAGGGTGTGACAGTGTGTTCATTCATCTGTGCTATTTGTGAATGTATGTAGGGCTGCAACTGACTACAATGTCGATTATTTTCTCAATGAACTGATTAGTTGTATGGTCTATAAAATGTCAATCGCTGTTTTCCAAAGCCCAATATGATGTCCTCAGATATCTTGTTTTGTCCACAACCCAAAGAAATTAAGTTTACTGCCATAAAGGAGTAAAGAAACCAGATCATATCCACATTAAAAAGCTGGAATCAGAGAATTTTGACTTATTTTCTTTAAAAATCACCCAACTTAATAATCAATTATCAAATTTGTCAGCGACTACTAAAAGTTGACATTTAATTCATCAATCAATTAATCGTTGCAGCTCTAAGTGTGTGTATATATGTGGTGGAAGTGGAGGATGTCAATCTAATCTCGTGTGTTTCAGAAACCATTTCCCCCTCACTTGCTTTTCATTTTCTTCCCAATACTTGCAGGAGAGAGGTGGGTTGTCCGAACCCCAAAGATTTTGTTTATCTCTGGCTTAAAAAGGTGGAAAAAGGACCGGATAGAAAAATAAGGCTTCCGCTTGCTTATGTGGCTCCTGCTCCCTACTGAGGACTGCGGGAGCACCATCCGAGGGGTGAGAGATAAAGAATGCACGAGATTTCCTGCCTCGCGGCGCTGCGTTCCCCAAACATCGCCCCGGTTTATGTACTGCGGCCTGTCGTCATGGCAACCTGGCGGCGAATCAGCACAAGAGTGGTGGTGATCCAAGGAGGGGGAAGAGTGAGAGAGGCGAGGCGGTTTTACAAACAGGCTTGGAGCAGCTCTGGAAGCAAGATGATCCAGATGAGATTCTGTGAAATATATTAAATATCCTCCTGCTTTAATCTTTGAGCTTGGAGCATGTACATCACATTACTGTACTGCAGTACTGTTTACAATCGTGGCAATAGCTTATTGGTGGTTAGGCAAGCGCCTTTAAATTGACTTAACAGGAGGTCCAAAGCACATGCGCCCACCTCACTCGAGTCCACTGGAAAATCTCATTTAATTCTCATTGACTAATTGGATTTGAGTCATTATTCCAGCCATATTTCATCAAGGCCTTTAAGTTGATAAACACAGCTCAACTTCTGTCCAAAATGTCACTCCCCTCAAGCTCTTGGGATCCTACAACCACTTAACTTTCAGTAGTATAAAAAAAAAAAAAAATCAAAATCACATCCATGTTCCATCCACATTCAAGCTGATCTCTGTGCCCATTGTAATAGCCCCAATCACTGGCAACGAATTGTGTATTTGAGGGATTTTGTTTGTCAGCGCAGCAGGATAGTGGACGTGTGTATGGCTTGATATAGCAGCATTAAACGTCTGCAGCAAGGGTCCAGTCTGTCAGCCTAATACCTCTAATCCACCCCCCACTGCTATGTCAATCCCAGTAGATGTGGTCAAGGGCACGGTTACAGTTCGGCAGCATCTATGCTGACCCCCCTCCATTCCACCTCTTTCTCTCTCCCTGATGATCACAGTGTCTTTCAGTCTCCTCACACCACGTGCACAGCTTATCCCCGCAGCTGCTGGACAATGTGAAGGTAGGGGGCAGAGAGGGAGGGGGTGAACTGCGATGATGCAGGGGGGGGGAGGACTGGACTTTAAAAAGCCATTTTCTAGATGGATCACTGCCTGAAGAAATATTGCGAGCTCTGACGCTGCATGGAAATGGGCAGGGCGGCCAAGCTGTTCAGATAGAGACAGAGGCAGAGAGAAGATATATCAGCCTCCAGTAGCTTTAATGCAGGCCAATTCCTGCGCGGCTGAAACAGTCAGATGGTTTGGCACGCACAGCAATGGCTTATGGGTTATCTCTCCATCACTCCATTGCTGACAGGATGGACCTTTCAACACACATGCACACAGACACACACACACGTCTGCAGAGCTTTTAGCTTTCTAGATGTGTATTTCTCTTATATTAGCTATAAAAAAACAAACCTTGAACTGCACACCATTGATGGCAAAACTCACAGCAACCACTGCCAGCAGCACATTAGTGGAGAGGAGTTAGAAGAGCTACATAACCACAGTAGCAGAGAACTGGATGCATGGGAGTGAATGCACTCTAGATGACTAATTAGTCAATGGCAGGACTGGAAAGAACTTGCATCATACACCATCTGGAACAGAGAGTGATGACACTTAAACTGAAAGGAAGCTGCTTCATTTTTCCGACCCCATGTGATCTCACAAGTGCACAAACGAGTTTGAGCTGACACACAAACAAATATAAACAACCACTTCTAAACACAATGCATGTAGATTCCGAAACTACCAAAAATAAGTTTGGTCTCCACGGTTGCTAGGACATGCCTGGGTCATTTGAGTTTCTCCTGCTGGATCCTGTCGTTTGTTTACTCCCACACTTCCTGAATGCTGATGGCAGATAGTCTCCTGGTTTATACAAGTGGAGGGAGAAGAAAAACAGCACACTGTTCTGAGAGGCTGCTGCACGATGCAAAGGAGGAAGAGGGGAATGGAAGGAGGGGGGGGGTCAGTATCCAAGTAACCAAGGGAACAGCAGCGAGGGGGTCACCTGATGTCCACATGTGATATTTACCACGAGGGAGTGATGGCGTGTATATCAGAGGAGGATGGCAACTGTTTTAACAGGCTTCCTCCCAATCTTCTCTCCATCTGTAAAACTTTAAAAATGGAAAGAAGATCCAGGTTCTACATGAAAACCTGTGTTTTGCATCAGTATTGATCAGGGACAGCACATAAAGGAGGAACTTTTTGAGAATTATGGTAGACAGGGAAAACACCACCAGCATGTCAAGAGGGAGAGTTAGGGCTAGTGTTCCTAGGGTTGGGTACCGAACTTGGTAATTTAAAGCAGTGGTTCCCAACTGGTGGGTCGCGGTCCAAAAGTGGGTCACAGGTACATTCTGAATAACATGTCAAGACTGTAAAAAAAAAACACACTTTATTTTAAGTACAGTAAATTTCTGGCACGTAGCTTTTATTTTGAAGTGCCCAATTCTGCTGTAGAGTGAGTGACTAACCAAAGGCAATCCATTCAGTTTGACACTGAATGGATTAAATGGTGTGGACCTTGAACTAATGACTAAGGAGGAATCTGGACCAGTTGGGAACCTGTGCTTTAAAGGGTACCAACCAAATTACAACGGTACTACCAAGTACCAACTGATGTTAAATCCATCAGTGCTGATACCTGTGGGTACATCTGGATGAGAATCCTGGGTCTCTTGCCGTGCCCTGAAGCGCCCCAAAGCCTGGGAGTACCTCCAAGCTCAGCCAGGGAGCTCCACAGAGTGCCCACGTTCAACTTTAGACAAGAGGCGGAAGCACCCCAAAACATCCCAGCGAGCCAAAGCCATCGCTGCAGCACTGATCTGCCACAATAGTTCCAGCATCTGGTCTATTTTCTTTTCCACAGTATTTTAATAAAAGCCTCCTATCACTGCCAGACAAGCAGACACACATGCATACACACAAGCTGACAGACAGATACAGAAGATTCGCTCTATGTGTGATGAGAAAAGAGCAGAGGAGCAGAATTGTGATTTGGTCCACTATGTCACCCCTGCAGCTTGTTCAAAAATATTTTTTTTATTATTACAGAGCAAGTAAAGTACCAAAAAAGACATTGTTGGGTACCAAATTCCAGGTACTGTAACAGGCACTAGTATTGGTTCAAATGTGAACAGTACCAAACATACAGGTGAACATAAGAATAACAGCGGTACTGTAAAGGACAGAAGAGATAGTCTGGTCGTGCTTACAGATGAAGAACACCCACAGTTGCTAAATCTGGGGAAAAGGACACAGTTTATCACACTGCACAAATAAACGCGTTGCCTTTCAACAGTCCATTTGAAGTGCACAGCCAGCGCAAAACCTGCGCAGGATCAATCTGCCTCTCCGGAGGGATAAAAGCAAAAGGCCCCATTTCAACAAGCCTCTCCTGAGACAGACCCCTATTCATGCGGCCTCTGAATGCTTTAGTTGTTGCCAACCACGCGGTTTGTCACTTGGCGAAAAGGAGTTTCTGAAAAGAACTTGCCAGGGATGAAGGATCCATGGCTCGGGTCCACTGTTCAGTCGGTGTTTGTCTGTTTAGTTACTCGACAGCAAAAAAAGACAGAACCATTTGTTATCGCTCCTGGATCCTTAACTGCGTTCGCCCATCCATCTCAGAGCTCAAACACAATGAGATGACAGTTAGCTCAGATGATGCATTAGAGGTTGGGAGTGAGCCTGCAGAACACAGTAAAAGTGCCTGTCACAGCTTTCTGTTCTACTTAAGAGCTTTGAACTGCACCATAAAGTCATTACATGATTGGAAAGAAATGCATGGGAATATGTGGAAGCCAAATTTAGTAATCCCAAAATCTTAGCAAGAATTATGATGGTGTTGAGCTAAAAAAATGCTTTACTGTTTAGTAATGACTTTAGGTTTTAAACAAAGTGAGATCACAGGGGAGGGTTTGTCTGATACTGCATGTTTAAAGCTTTTTTCCCCCCTTTCTCAGGTCAAACAATTTATGGTTGTCTAGTTTCCAAACTCTTCAGATGAGGATGGGTTAAGAATATTATGATGGAAGATGAGTGAACGGGATGCATCTACATCTTAAATCTTGTTAAGATGCTCCAGCCTTAGATCACATCAATAAAACACAATTGTTGCGCTCATAAATTGAATTACAGTTGCTTGAATTGAATTGAGGATGAAGGAAGGAGGCTCTGTTATCTGACAGCCTGTCTTATCTTAAGTTAAAAATGACAGGCTATTTGTTTGTTGGTCACTATGGAGTCAAACACAAGCAAGTCATTGTGGAACTTTACTCAAAAGTGTGTTTTTCTTCTATTTATGTCCCCTTAAATGTCGGACCTTGACTACAGGCTACTAATTAAACAGCCTATCTTGAAATGTTCTCCAGGCAAGACAGATGAGGTACATCATTAATATGAAAACCAATCTCTATCTAATACAGGAAACACATATTGACGGGGTAACAGACTTCAACACAACACCAACAAAGAAACCGTAGACCGCAGAGTTAGCATTGTTATATTGAAATTTTGATCGCAGTTTTTGGAGGTAAGCTGAACTCTGGAGATTCCTTCCACCACTTGCCAAATAACCCAGCATAGTTAGCCTCCAAGCTAACAAGCTAACAAGTTAACAAACTACATACAAATAAAAGATGCTAACTGAGCATAACATTCTGATACGTCTGCTAGTTGCTGATTTTGGTGCACAACCGACCACTCATCTGAGTCAGACTCTGACTGAGGCCGAAACATGTACAGTTAAATCTTTGTGATGTTATTTCCGAGGCTTAAGCCCTGTGCATACTCAGCAAGAACAGAGAAAGTTGTTCTTTTTCTCAATGTGGCAAGAGCAAGAACAAAGTTCTTTCTGACCAGGACATTTTATACTCCATGAGAAACTCAAGTGCAGAACTCATAGGTCCCTTGTGCGTTTCTGCATTAGCCACGGCCACTTCAAATTTCTGACCAATCACAGCAGCCCTGCGAGAGAGGACAAAGTTCTCTGTTCTTGCAGAGTATGTTAAGGCCTTGACGCTAACACTAGCCATATTGATCCACACTGCTCTAACACAAGTCAACCTTGCACAAGCAGCACTGAAGAAAGCAAAAGCGAAAGTTACAGCAAGCAAATTTTTCAGTGAGGGAGAAAGAGTATATCTGCTTTCAGCCCCTTGTCAAGAGTTTCTTTTTAAACTATGATGTGGGAAAACTATTATGTTAATCAAAACATTAGTATACATCCTCTTAAACGTGTCTGGTGAGGGAAAGTTTGAGAACTTGCAGTGACACGACTGTAGCATGTGAGAATTACACAAAACCCGTTTTTCAGGGGAATCCCATGAACCAGACGTAAAAATAAAACAGTACGGGTATCCAAATGTGAAAATGGAAGCAAAACACTGCCAGTGGTAACAAAATGCATTAAAAGGAAAACTGGAATTCACAATGTAAATATAAGAAGCCACAAACTTAGTTTAATGAGGTAATTCCCTCAGTCAAATGACATTTACTGTACATGAACCAGAACATTTAGTCTCATTAACAAAACTCAAACTCAAAGCTATAAACTTTACCTATCGCAGGTTCAACATCCAGACCATATTCTGTAGGAGAAGCCAAAGTAAACCCACCACAGTTTGGCCCATTCTCAAAACTCTGTGTCACATCAACATCTATGTCTCGATCTCAGCCCCCCGTCTGAAGTGATTCATTGGTAGGGAGTGCTTTTTGCCAGGCTTCTTTATTGCTGTGCTGAAAAGCCTGAAGGATCTCCCGCTTCTGGAAAGATAAACTGTGTTGTCGAGCATGAATATAAGAAAAGGGGACTGGTCATACAAACTGCTTAGATAAGTGATCTGGGACTGAAAAGACAGGGCAGGGGACTTCTGCTGCCACTGCTACCACTAGGGGTTGCTGGGAGGAGGAGGGCCTCACAGCAATGGTGGGGCTCAGCCTCTCTGAGCCTGGAGGACCCCAAGGGAAAAGCCAGTCCAGAGAGCGGGGGACTCTCACGGATAGTCGAGAAATTTTCCCACAATCAAACACACAAACAGAGCCACACGGGGCAGCGAAAAGGACCCTTGTCCACCAAGGAGACCAAGGGAGGGAGGGAAAGAGGAGGAAGATCTGACAGTTACAATAACACAGCCCAAAGAAGTACATGCTATGCCGTATCTCTTGTGAAAAGGCCCCTCACGGTGAATGCACTCTATAGAGAAACACTTTTCTGTGAAGGATATTCAGTGGACTCAAAATTCTCCCAGGAATGTTTAACCTGTAAGTAACCTTAAGTAAATTTTAGAAACTCAGGGGGCTGGTATGGGCCTCTACCAGATGATTTGGCCAAACCCACAGTTCATTGGTAAATGACCTCATTAAGGTAATCTGTTTTCAGCACAATCCACCACTACAAATACCATCTGCTAGGCATTAAATGGGGTGTCAGGCCACTGAGGACATCTGGATTGTTAGTGTTGAGGAGTTTAGGCTAATTTAGGGAGGATTTGATGCTGGGAAACAAACAATGCAAGATAAAAACTCAAGGGCAGAGAATCAGGGCCAAATGATTTGTCTTCAGTTTGGCAATGGGGACCAAACCTACTCAGTTTGCAGGCAGAGGAAATTCTCAGGTTAAAGAGGAACTGGGTGAACTTTGTTGCTGGAGCTTAGGCAAAACAAAGCCACATGACTCCAGATAGATTTTGAATGCCATTAGCTACCCAACCCAACATGTCAAGATAATTAAATCTAAAGCACATAATGAACATTTCCTAGAGGACCAGCCAGGCAGTTGGACCAGGTCACAGGTCAAAGGTCAGTTTTCACCACAGTTAGCTACGTGTTGAGTCTATTCTCAACAATAACATAGATTTGACCTCTGATACAAAGAGCTGCGTCTGTTACGATCATTTTCCACAGCTTCTGTTCACAATTTTTTATTGCAGAACAACCAAAAACTTCAAATGTCAGGGCCTTAAATCCTTTGAGGATACACCTGGATGATACAAAAGCAGTACCCCACTAAGGGAGCTGATAGCTTTGTGTTCTGATGTCTGCACTCAGGTCTTCAGTCATGTATCCCACCGTCTTTGACCCAAGCCAAACTCGTCATTCTTTTTCAGTGTGATTGATGTCCATCTCCTGGAAATCTAAAGGTTACATCTTCAGAAAATGTGGCATGCGAGCCTCCTTTCGAGTGGGTCGGCAAAAGTCTTCAAACTTCCTTTTATAGAAGTAACCCCCCGAGCTGGATATCATCGCTATTATAAATAAGAAGCTGGAATGCAGAAGGGGAAAAAAATAAACATCCAAGCTGCTCCGTTATCTACACCCAGCTGTGCAGTTTAGAGGCCAATCCTTGGAGATGATGTCACGCTGGCATTGTGTTACTGTTAAAACAGCATTCCTATAATTTTGTGTGGATACTGATTCATTCATGGAAAGGCAAGCAAACTCTATGAAATGCAGAACATTGAATTAAGGTCATATAAACCTGAAATTGTTCAACAACGCAACAACTGTGATTAATTCCTAATGCCCCATTGTGAAACTATAACTGATAGTAATATCAACTGGAATGTGAATACAGACATCACCATGAAAGTCTACCCTACGTGGATGAGTGCAGGTGGTCATTAGTGGTTGAGAAACCAGTGGTTAGTTATGTCCACTGGACTGTGTGTACAGACCACAAGATCAAAACAGAACATCCAAAACCGAAATTTTAAGGGTACTTAAATGTGTAAACCTCCAGGTGGCAGGGTGAAGTTGGATTCAGATTTGAGGACTTTACCAAGGAGCAAGGGCAGACAGAGGAAAATCTCCAGATGCAGCCTTTCAAGCTAATTTCAGAAGCAAAGTGAATCTGAGTTGCAGAGGTGAGGGGAAACCTGCAGCCGAGAGAATACGGGAGACTGACGCACTGGAGGTTTGATAAACGATTCCATATGTGCTCCAGATCCCAAGTGAAAGAGCTGCTTTGTGCTCAGCGAGGTAGCACGCGCACAAGTCCCGAGTGGGACCCCCCCCCTCCTCTCTTTCCCCTCCATCTATTGACAAAACCTATCTGGGCCTTTCCCGGTAGCTCAGGGTAATATTAGTCAAGCGTCGGGGCAGGAGTGAGGGGTTTGGATGCCCGAATCTCAACCCTCAGCCCAGCAGTGTATTTTGACGGGAGCTAATTGCCTGTGACTACATGGAGACAGGGGACCGAAACAACCATTGCATTGAGTTAGTTGTCTGAGGGTGAAGGAGGGTAGAGGGTAAAGGGACTATGGTTGGGAACAAGGAGGGGGGAGGGTAGTGGGCATGGAGCTGTCAGGAAGTGAAGACATATTAGAATATTCTCAACCTCCATTACCCCCAACACTAAATCATTCCTAGTGATGGGGAAATAATTCCTCAAGACATTAAAGAGGCAATCTTACATGAGCACCTGCTCCCCGTGTGTATAGCTCTGATATGATTGAAGAACCAATCATCCAGACATCATGCACACTTAATGCAAAATACCACCTTTACTGTGGCCACAAGCTCCCCACCGTAGAATCTGAACAATGCATGGTGAAACCGAGACTTAAATTGCCTCTAATTTATACCAGTGGTGGAAACATGCAAGTCTAATCAGGTAGTCAAGGCAGCAAGCTACTGTTTCCAAAAACACTACAGCAGCGCAAGAGCACAAAAGCCTGGCTAACAATGACACATTGTGCAGAACTACGAGAACAGAACTTGAGGTGTCTATCCTATGATAAAGTATCTGGGGTTTATGAGATTTTAATTAACCACATGGTTATGTAACTCTTTTTTACATGTGGAGCAAGTGGGTGTGTGTGGTGAGACTGACAGGAAATTAGACTATAGGGACAGATTGAGGAGGAGGAAAAAGGAGAAGGAGGGGTGGCGGAAGAATGCAAAGTGTCTCGCACTGTTTTGTTTAAAAGATCCCATTGGACAAGAGGTTTCCTCCTTCAACAACGCGGTGTGACTCTTGACCCATGGATGTTGGTTTTTCCAACCAATTAGGGTTAATAGATTCATAGTTTCATAACTTTAAGTCCACATCACAATAACGAGACAAAGATACAAGAGTGATGCGAGGAACAACAACAGAAAGTAAATCTTAGAGATTGTAGATTATTGAGGTGAGGTGCCAGCAAATGTACATTAAGATCATATCAGCACTGCTTCACAGTTGGATAACCCCAACACTGATCTGGTGCCAAGGGTTTCTGGCACACAACATGCCGCAGTTCCTCTCCAACTCAGGTTCTTCACAGCGGAAAACAGCCTCACTACTGTATGGGAGAAACAGACCAAAGCCTGTTGCAACCACCCATCAGCAAGCCCTGCACACGGGCCCCTGTGGCCAGGACCTGTTCTATAAAAAATAAGATCCATCTATTGCTTGAGGTAAAATGAAAGCTTAAGAATCTGTCCATGTCTAAGAGATATTTCAATCTCAAAAAAGCATGTCCATATCTGCATTTAACCTTGCATCTCTAATACAAAAAAAGTCTAGTGTCCAAAATGTAGACCTTTCCATGCTTTGTCTAATCTACCAAAGAAATTTAAGTTACTAAATACACAGTACAAATCAGGTTTATGATCGAAGTTATTTCCAATCTCAGAACCCAGCAGCTCTCAGTCTGACAACGATAAAGCCTCTGGGGGCAAAGCCAATATTTCAGGAGATCCGGTTCGCCAGCAGCTATCCGGGCCATGACTTCCTCTTCCATTCACCACTCATTGTTTACACTTTGATTAGAAACTTGAGACAGGTCCAGACAACATTTTGGCTCATTTCTATAAACAGATGTCTGCATAAGAATGCAGAGAAATTAGAAAACAAAGTCAATAAAAAGCTAAATCGTCATCAGACGATGGCTGATAGGTTGCAAGACTGCATTTCAGCCAATGCCTCTTTTGCTCTTCTCACGTATGGTTTACCTGCATGCAACCAAAGCCCACACAAACATGACTGTAGTCCAAGTCAATCAAACGGAAACCAGAATGCTTCAAATAACAAAATCTTATCCAGTTGCCTTCAGACTCTGCATACATATGCAGATATCTATTTAAGGAGATACAGTTATTTCAGAATAAATTAACATTATTGTGGAGGAATTGCATGTGCCCTTTTCTTCAGAGATTTGGCACTGCATGGGCAGGCTATGCAAGTGTAATGCACAGTGTAAAATATGGTTGCCCCCTGCTGCTAAAACAAATCTGTGAGCCAAGCCGGTTCATTCACTTTTTTAACATGTACTTGTAAACGAAGGTGCTAGTACAATGGGAGAGGTGGATTTGTTGTGGCTGGGGGGGGTCATAACCACTTGTGACTGGTGATTGGGGGGGGGGGCACACAGACGCAACACTGTGTCTGGTATAGGATTATACCCTCACATCTAATTACTCCCAGACTCCTTTGCTCTGCGCCTGAAACTCTGCACAGATACAGGGGCATGCTGCCTGCCTGTCCACCACACAAAGAGAGGAGTGGGCTGGAGCAGAGACTGGCATGAGGCTGTAGTACATGCACTGTGGCCGCTCAGTGTGTTAGTGATGAGTTTAGGGTAAAGAGGAAAAAGAAGAGCCAGCTGCTGGCAAACTTTTAGGGGAGCAAATTTTATGAGGCCAGACTGGGACAAAGCCATCGACTTGGAATGCATGTTGATGAACTGTAAGGGCACAAGTGCCGTACATGAGGGTGTCGGTGCTTTCTAGATGATGTGATGATCAGTATCCATTGCATACTGATTTATTAAAAGTCATATTTGGACCACAAACAATGTACATCTAAATCCTGAGTGCCTCTGACAAATTATCCAGTGAATCAGAGAATTGGCTGCAGATGTGTGTTCAGAGTGAAGGCTGCACAAAAGATGCAGACGATTTGTGCAGCATAGCCCTCCCTGCGCCAAACACATGCCTCAGCCCTGCCTCGGCTCCTGCCCCATCCTGCCTGCCACACCAGATTCTCACCTTATGGCCCAACGGGCAAAAGCAATTGCCAACCAAAACATCTGGCTCTGATGGAAGTGAGTCAACCTCTGCCTCAATGACTGGTGGGGAACAATGGCCTTGTCTTTTCCCTGCTGGCCACCCTTTCCCTCAGCAGAGCAGCCTCCACTGGGCACACACACACACACACACCACAGCCATGTGCGGCCACCCCGATACCTGGTAACACAAACGCAGGCACCCTGAGCTGAACGAGGCATCCAGTCATCCTTCCGCCACAGAAACACACACACACAACTAAAAGCTCTATACACAGCCAGCAGGGGCACAACCAGAGGCAGAACACCTCAGCTCAGTGGCCTTGTTGCTCTTGGATGTCAGACCTATTTTTCTTCCCTCCCTCCCCTCTGAAAACACACAGGTAGCTGGACAAGGATTATGCGCTGTAATCAAAACAGTGGACCTAAAAATACTCCAGCCAAATTGCTGCAACAGCTGCTCTAGTCTGACTTGAGAGCAAATAGGCAAATATTCCTGTTTGATATGTATGATTGTACACTTGAAGCTGAACCTGTGAAAAAGCTTAAAGCGTATTAAAAGCTCAGTGGATTGCAGCACTGCTTAGAGATATACAGCCGGCTATAGTGCAGGGCTTTTCACTAAATCCATCCATTGCTGATGTCCATTAACAACAAGTCTGTGGGGTTCGCTGGGCAGCCTATTGATGCCTGTAAAGTATGTGCATTACACATTGTTGAAAATTCCTTCAGCAGCCTTACATGGACAAATCCTGCAAGCCACTTACCCCCAATGGGTTAGCATGATTAAACTGTAATTTCTATGTCATAATCCATTCCAATCCTTTCACCCATGATCATCATTTATTTTTTATTTCTCTGCACTGTGGCCAAAAACAGTCAACGATCACTGCGGCTTGCCTGACGCTCCCAAGCAGCACAGTCTCTATCCAGTAGGAGGAATGTAGCAGATGCTAAGTACTCCTTAGGCAAAGCTGTGTGGGTGAGGAGGAGGGGATGATTTTGCGCTTAGTGTGGTGCTGTGCTTGTAAAGCCTCAACAACTGACCAAGAGGAGCCAATGCTGCATCACTGCCAGATGTTTGGTTGGATTAAATAGCTCTCGATGCCTTCCCATCCCATAAACTGGCTGAGAGTGTGGGCTTTAAGAGGTATGGATGCCCCCCCCCCCCCCAAGTGTGCAAGCATTTCCCTTCATTTTCCTGATTACGAAATGTTTTTATTTGGAACAAAACAACTATTTAGAAAATGCTGCGAGAGACTGGAGATCTCAACCTTTCACCAATCAGACTGCCCGGATTCATTTTGGAAATTTACGAGGGGGACACCTGTTTTCTGTTACAGGAAGAAATGTTTTGACATGCTGATGTTTGGATGGATGGAAATCTGAAAAGTTGCTGTGGCTTCATTCACAAGAGGAATTGGAAGTGATTTATTCTGATATTAAATCTGAAAATCTGATTTTCCTGCAAATTAGAAAAGGTGATATAATTCCCTTTATCTTGGTTGAGGATTTTCACATATCCAGTGTCAAGTTCTTTAGATTTTGGACAAAAAAAATAAGGAAACACCAAACAAAAATTGGGAAAATGTAGGTAGAATCTCACTCAGACAGAAAAATCTTGAATAAAACTACATAGTAAGACTCAACACTACACAGCATGCCTTGTTATGAATAGACATTTTTTTGCAGTATGACTGAGGCGGTCACTGTGATGACAGAGCAGCTGAGGTGACGCAGCGCCCTCTTTGGATTGACACAGGAATTAAATGTCCGTGTGGCCCAGTGAACGCACAGCCGCCTAATATCGAGGTCAAATGCATTGCGCATCACGTGAAGGCTGAATGCTGTCCATCATTATAACACATATCAGTATTAATAACTGAGCATCATAATAATATCATTAAAACTCAGATCAACAGAAGGAATCGACGGAGGAAGGCTGTCATGCGCGCAGCTGCATATAAATTAACCAATATGCATGTAATGGTGGCCAATACCGTGCCATATTTGACAGGAAACAGGTGATATTAAATCATAAATCATGTTCCCCTTTAATATTAACAAATCCAGCGGCTGGCAGGCTTCTCATCAGGTGTTGGATCTTAATTGACATGATGAGCAGAAAAACAGCAGCCAGGCAGAGCACGTTTCCATCTTCAACCAAAGGAGAGGTGATTCAGTGTGATGTGAAAACGCCTCATCATGCTCATGTATCTACACCTCAGTGTGACAGCCTCCAGCCGGGAGCTGCCTTTGCGTCTTCGCTTGCTGAACTGAAGGGAGAGAACCGGGGCTGAGCACCATCACAAGGTACCGCCGGGTTCACACTGATTTTCAGGGAAATTGCAAACTTACCTTCCAGCTTTGTTGCGGAGAAACAATTGCTGCTCGGTAATAATAATCCCTTGTCGCTGTCACCACTCGGATCCGGCCGAATTGAGTCCCGCGGTGGGCTGGATAAATGTGGAGCCGATGCCCCGTGCTGACTGTACGAGGCTGTTCATTCAGCTGAATGATAGTGGCGAGTGAAGCGACCGACAAGTCGGTCAAAACAGCAGCACCACGCCTCCCCTCTTAAAGCTACCGCACTCTGTCTGTCTGTCTGTCTGTGTCTGTCTGTGTGTGTATGTGTGTGTGTGTGTGTGTGTGTGCATGTGTGTGTTAGAGGTGAGAATGACCACTATGCAATCATAACTCAAACAGTTCTTTAATAATTAATGACCCTTTTCATGTTTTGTTCCCTGAACCCAATAACGTCATTATAATATACACTCACCGGCCACTTCATTAGGTGCACTGAACTGCTCCTTAATGTAAATAGCTAATTAGCCAATCACATTTAGGCATGTAGACATGGTCAAGACGACCTGCTGAAGTTCAAACAGAGCATCAGAGTGGGGGAGGCAGGTGATTTAAGTGTCTTTGAACGTGGCATGGTTGTAGAGTATTTCAGAAACTGCTGCTACTGGGGTTTGCACACACAACCATCTGTAGGGTTTCCAGAGGATGGTCTGAAAAAGAGGAAATTGCTGATGCCAGAGGTCAGAGGAGAATGGCCAGACTGGTTCAAGATGATAGAAAGGCAACAGTAACTTAAGTAACCTCTCGTTACAACCAAGGTCTGCAGAGGACCTTGGCAACAGCAGTACAAGATCACACCGGGTTCCACTCCTGTCAGCTCACAATAGGAAACTGAGGCTACAATTCACACAGGCTCACCAAATTGGACAACAGAAGATTGGAAGACTGCAGTTCTGCCTGTGGTTTGTCCATGTGGTGTTGCCATACCCCAGCAGAGGCCATTGGTCAAATGCTGTGGGTGCAAACAATGCCAGACAGTGCACTGTCTATTTCATTGCTCTCTCAAAAAGTGGAAAACTAGAATGTAAAATGAGAGTTTAAATGTCAATGTTGCGCTGCATGTTCAATTTATGTAGACAGTAGTGACTTTCATTCAATGCATATTCTTATAATATACTGTACAGCTGTACTTGCTTTTAAAAATTAAAATGACTAGTCCATACCTATTGAGTGCACATTTGCCCATGTACAGTTTCACATGGTGTGTTTGGGATACAGGTCATAGGAAACTGCAGATTAAATAGTCAACTGAACCCATTAAGAAGAGCAATGTATTCAGACAGAGTTTTTGTGAATTTGTACGATTAGTACGATTGCTTTATTGAAAGTATAGTAGTACCATTGCCAATAGTGGGATAGTTAGTGGGCTGAAGCTGTACATTAGTAGTTGAGGTATCATGTTGAAAGGCAGATAGTTAAAGTGTTTATATGTTGTATTGACTTAAAAGTGGGGCGCACTGGTAGTTCACATGGGAAAGGTGCGGCTAGCCCTTTCCCATGTGAACTGGCTTTAGTTCTTTGCTTCATTCTTTGCTGCATGTCTTTCTTGCTCTCTCCCTCTGTCCTGTCAAATATAGGCAAAAACAAACCAAGTTGCGTGGTGATCGGTGAAACCCTTGAGATGTTATACACCTTTATGTGATGAGCCATGCCCTCCGCAATATTCATTGCCTTATAGAAGCTCAGTTGTAGTAAGTTTTCCAACTTTTGCCAAGAGGGAACTTAGATTATGTTCACCGAGTTTCATGCAGATCGGTCAAACTTCCTAGGAAGAGATTGATTTTAAGTGTTTTTTAAAAAAAATCAGAATGGCGGAAAATCTATATAATCAGAAGTTTGGTCAACTGATGTAATATTGCTTCATTCGCATCCTCCCACGACTGCAGTATGCAGTCCCTGTAGGGAAACAGCTACAAAAGTGCATCACATATTGAAAAGTAACAGGCCATAAAAGTTAACCGGCATGTGAAATAATTACCACAAATCCTACTGCAACCTAAAATATATAACAGCTAGAGTAGTAAGTGTGACCACAAACAACTCAAAGTTAGTTATAAACAGGGTCAAATGTACTACAAGGAGATCTCATGTTTGCCAATGAAATAAGGTCCAATAAAGTTTCCCAAACATAAAGTAAAGGCCTTGCTCCCCCAGCTGCTAAGCATTTAATCCTCTGAAATATGAAGAAACAGTATGACTGGCTGTGTTTTGATCTCCTCGCAGTCCTTAATCCTTCATTAATTGCAAATTCTGGGCATCCACTTTGACCTGGGCTCATACACGGATATCAATACTAATTTGAGAATGGAACAAGCCCCGCTGTGATGTTTTAGTGTGCGAGACAATTCCATTTACATCTTCAGGGGCAGGGAGGAGTGATATTTCTTGTGCTTTTGCTGTCATCTAAATAGCAGCTGAAAGACATGAGGGGTTGCCAGCACAGGTGTAGAGGCATGAGCCATATCCCCCTCAGTATTTAGAACATGTGCCTTTGTCAACATGAGAGTAGCGGAAGACTTTTATTTTGATAAGACTGAAGACATTTACACCATAAACTGGTGCAGAAGTGGCACAAATTGGTTCACCAGAATGCAGTTAATGCCTAAACTCCAGCAATGTTCAAACAAAAGATACACCCTTGGTTACCAGTGAGCAATTTAAATGTTTATATCACTGCAAACCTGCAGCTGGATGGTCTCAAAATTAAAGTAGAAGCATAGCTGCTACCTACGTTGTTTGGGGTTCCTTTAATACCTTCACGCCACAGTGCAGAACAGATTCCAAAGCTTTTAGTGCTCTCTCACACTGTCACAGCTTTGTCAGATGGTGAGTATGTGTCTACACTTCGCTAAAGTTTCAGAAGCAGAAAGAACCGTCCAGGAGCTTGGCGGCTTCGCCTGTCAAAGCCCGGATGACATTATCCAGTAGAAGCCAGTGATTCAACCCCTGGGAGAAAACTAGGCAAGAGGCCTCGATTAATCTCTTCAATTTGGCAAAACCAAGCGGAGGTCAAATCTATAATCCAGAGCGGATAGGATATCATAGGGGAGTTAGATGCATGTCAGATAATGACACTCTGTCAGTAACTTTAACCTGAGCCTTTTAGCCTGACCCCCAAAACTCAGGCAGTGAATTAGACTTGGCGACATGTGGACACACACAGACACACACACACACACACACCATGCCCCAAGTTTACTTCATATGGTGCCAGGAGTCAGTTCAGACTTATCTTAACCATTCTATTGTCTGAAACACAAATATATGACATATGATATTATACCCATGTCACAGTGAACAGTGTCTTTGGTGACGCCGCCATGAATTAAGCATTTTTCCAGTGAACCCAGTGAGTGGGAATATCTGACCAAAGTTTGGAGCTAGTTATCCCAGGCTTTATGCTGACCTCAGAGAGACTACTGAGGAACAGACTGAGGCAAAGCCAACACTACAGTACATTCGGAATTCTTTAAAAGTTTGGACGACATAAGGACCGTTGGGCTTCGGGATCTCACCAGGGAAAGCCTCACTGCTGAGACAGCTGCAGCGTCCAGGCAGACAAATCAAGCACACCTCAAACCTTTTAAAAATGTTGACTGTTCAGCTTTTGTTATCCCTGCTCAGGTCAGAAAGCCAAGATTAACAGATGTAGTTACAGGAGGATTCTCTGAGCGTCTATCAGGCAGCGGCCAGGTTGTATGTAGACAGCCTTGATTTGACAGGGCTGCAGATGTGAAAAGGTCTAGTCGACACCTCAGGATCTCAGGGGTGTCTGGCAGAACAGAAATGGCGCTAACTGAATTCACATGTGTCCATTTAGTATGCACACACACACACACACACACACACACACACACACACACACACACACACACACACACACACACACATACTTTTGTTGTAGATATGCACACTTGATGCATGTGTTTGCATATATCAAAAGTGGACAAAGAACATCCAGAAAAAAGGTCATAAATACTTCATTTGTATCCAATGTTGTATTAGAGAAACCTTAAATGGCAACACCACCAATTTTACGCATAAAGATCAGTTTATATGCCAAGAAGTTGTATAATGTCTTTTGTGGAGGGAGTTTTCCAAAGTCTGAGAAAACAACCCTGATGATGTCAAAGTGATGTCATCAGGGCTGTGTCAAATTGGACATACTGGAGAGATATTGCTAGTAAAAAACCTATGTCACAAACTTAAGGGTGGAGTTTGAAAGACATGGGCTATTGCAATGCATGGAAGGTCTAATGAAAGAGCTATTGAGTTGCATTATGGGCAGGGTTGGACAGTAAGAAATACATTCTTTTTTTTTTACATTTTAGATATATATTGGAAATTAGTGACTTTTGTTTTGTTCTACTACATTTGAAAGACAAGTATTGTGCTTTTGACTTCACTACATTTTCTTTTCTTTTCTTAAATACATCAAGCCATACGCTGTGTTTGTTACAGGAGAAAAAAAAACAGTAAACCACTCCTCCTACACCTGTCAGTCAAGTTCAAAGTGCTTGCTGCATTTTTTTGAACAGTTCAGTTTAAACTTGGTGGTGGTAATGATGGCTACAGCAAACGGCAATGATGATTCCTCACCACCGGAGCTCTCATGGGCAACTGAAAGCCATGTTTGAGATCATTTAAAATGTTCACTCTGTTAGCCACCCACAAACTTTCCCATAAAAATTAACCATCCAACCTGAGAAAAAATGACGTGTGTAAACACTTGTTTAATTCCAGACACACTTTATTTTATTCTCCAAGCTTTTACAAGCACATTGGTGCATTCAGTAGGTTGTTTTACTAGGTTCTGTAAATGCGTTGTGGCAACAGTACAATAATGAGTTTGACACTGAAAAGAAAATGTACTTTTGAATACTCAAAGGGATAGTTTGCCGATTTTCAACCAGGTCTGTGTCACTGCAGTGTGGTGAGTATGTGCATAGGAATGGTGTTGAAGCGCCTCCCATACTATCATCTCCCTGGGCACCCTGCCCGTCCACCTGCCACAATCCAACACAAAATGACGTGTTTCATGCCATCTAGTAGATTTTTGCTCACAGCAAAGACGGGAAGCACCTTAATACCATAAATCTGCACACATTCCCCCACACTGCAGTGACACAGACCTGGCTGAAAATCATGATCAGGGCTCAAGTATTCCTTTAAATATTTTCAAAAGCAAGAACCCCAATACTTAAACTTATGTACTTTGTCCACCACTGATTATGGTAAATGTAAGCTCCAGTATTTTTGGAGTTTGACCCATTTCAGTCTCTGCTGCTTTATTTTGACTATTGCATTCTTTTTTTTTTTTTTAGATCTGCAACTGCTGAGTTCCCCAACTTAATCAAAGTACAATGCTTAATCGCTGAGGAGTGGGACCTCTTTCAGAACTGCGCATTCCCGTAATGATGGAAACAGCTTCAAAATATTCAGGTCAGGCTCCCAGCTGTTACAAGCTATTGGCTGAAGCTCTCATGTTTTGTGAAAAGGTTTAAAAGACAGAGCAAAACACTCATGCTATGCCAATGAAGAGATGCATAAATATAAAATACAGTACAATAAAAATAAATCAAATAAGAGAAAACAACAAGTTCTCAGAGTCAGCAGCCTTACCATTTATTGTAGGTAACTTTACCCTCACCAGGCTCTGAAGAAAATATTGCACACTTTTCTGCACTTAATATTTATCTGGATCAAAGTAAAAATAAATGTTGTTGCCATTATAACAGCTTACAACAGCTTTATAACACTTGGGTGCAACTGCATAATGCCGTGGATCTCAAGACACAAGATCGCTTGTCAGGTCTGCCTCCTGGGATAAAGGGACTTGGTGCCCTTGACAAGGGGCACTTACGCAAAATTGCCTAAGCCAGCTGAATACATGACTGAATCTTTCAGTGTGAGCAGTGAAAATGACTCCAGTAAGTGTGTCCATTCAGCATGTGAGTGATGATGGAAAATAAAGGGGAAGTGCGATGAGGGAAATGACTTCATGCATTCCAAATGACATATTTAGGTTTGATTATATTCCTGGCGATATTTATTCACAGTAGTGTTCATGTCAGTTTGCTTTAGAGGTTTCACCTCAGGATTTAACTAAAGGAATAAAAGCATGAAGATATACATGTGGAGTGGATCACTCTAGAATGGAGGATGAATTGTGTTAAAGTGCCATATGTTGTGATGTGTTGGCCAACAAAAATAAAAGCTAGTCACAACTTAATTTTGCTAAAGTAACTATTCTGGTATGAGTCATTTCGGAATGCTTATCAGACCGTGCTTAATTAAAACCAGAGGCAGCTTGTTTTGTTTTGAAAAACAAAAGGCGGAATCCAAGTCAGCCCAGACGAAACATTTTACAAGCCTCTATATTACTTGGTGACATCTTAAACTATTGTATCAATGTGTTCTGGGCAGGGCCATAGCCAAAAGTAAGAAATACTAGTAAGGTCACAAGGCCCCAACTACACTCCTGACCCCGCTCAGAAACTTTTGAGCTTTTATTCTCTATTATTTTGGTTGCCAACATTCATATTTAAATACAGAGCACTGAGTCTACAAAACAGCTTCCATAAAAAGTCTACCATGTGCGTTTTAATTCAAGAGTAAATTCAAACCATGTTACAAAACCCACAAATTCACCAAACAAACAAGGGCATGATTTACTGTAAGTGGAGAGGAGGCATACAAAGCTATCGACCTAGCTTTCGAGCACCACTTATCTTGGTCTGTGAGGGCACACATAGGCGAGAGAAGTGGTGGCAGAGCAACACTGCCCCTCCCTCATTACCAACACTAAGCCCTTGAGCTAGGGCACTTAACCCCTAACTGCTTCTGTGGAGCTGCTCATTGGCCAACAGTTCAGACTGGAGCTGTATTGGACAGCTGTTAGGTGTGCATTGTAAAGTTTCCATCCAAATTAGGAGCAAATGTTAACTTCATTTCCATATAATGTGCATAGAAACATTAATGGATGCATGTTTTTATCCACTACTGTCAATATTAGGAGTGTATTCATAAAGATAAACAGCCGGCAGTACTAATTCCATATTTGTGCGCCATTAAACTATTGCAAAGAAGAGAGTGCATTGAGTTGATGTAATTAAAAGAGAAACAGTCAAACCTCAAACAAAAACAATATGGAAAACTAGAAAAAGCAAAGCATAAGAATTCCTATATAACCAACATAATCATGAAAGCTGAGATCATGTGTGAGCTAAAGGGAGAAGAGAAGGAGGCAGTATAAAGAGCGGAAGTCCACCTAAGCAAGCAGGTTGGGGCGGTTGATGGGTCAAACAAACGCAGGACTTTACCCCAGAAGACTAGTGTTCACACGGTGTCCCATGTGAAACCAAGCAAAATATGAGTTATTTTAGGGTACATCACCTCATTGTCACATCAGGTTATGTATATAACTTTATGTTAAGTACATAACCTGATGATGCAGACTCATAATTCCTCTTCTAAGCCTAACCTAAACAGTAGCGGTGCTGATTTGTTGGTGCACTAAATTGTCAGATATTATACCAACTGTTGTATGAGGATACATTGGGAAAACATGATGGAAATATATCAATTCTGTTTTATGTTTGAATTTGAGGACAGTTAGTCTCCTTATCACTGCACACAGATTTGATGTTTTTGCCTCCCCAGTGAAATGGAGGCTTCAGTGGATGTAACGTGCCAATGTATACTCAGAACAGTCCATAAAATATCCTACAAAATGCATGCACAATAGTTTACATGATATCCTACGGATGAGCACCCCACGAATGATGCTATGTCCTTAACGTACAGCTACGTACTTCACGTTAAGTTACTGTAGTAAGGTTTAGGACAAGAAACATGGTGAGGACATACACTAAAATGATTCAAAGGTTACACAGTTACAAACACGCAACTCCAGGGAAAGTCTCAGGGGAGAGTCCTCGTATCTGTGACCCATCCACTACCCCAACCTGCCTCCTTACAAGACCGCTCGGGACTGCATCCTTGTTTACTCTTGTCAGCGCACTGGTCACTTGATCACAGCCTTTCAAAATACATGGGATATATGATTTAGATGCTTTATGTTTTGTAGAACAACCTACAGTTTGTGAGAAAAGCCTGACCATGCTTAATGTACATCATGATTTATGCTTTGAGGGTGGAGTTTGCAATTCTTGAGACATATTGTTGCCACTGAGGCAAATATTCCTCTACATCAGTGCTCCTCCAGAAGCTTCGACAACATCTCCAATTAGGGATGGGTAGCTCCATTCTTCATGGGCAAGGACATGGAACATAGAGTAGTGTTGGGTGGTTCGGAATTTACTGAATCTGACGAGTTTGGATAAAAATCACTGACTCCACTTTAAAGTCTGTTTCCATTATGTGCAAGTTTCCACCTCAGTCAAGAGTGAAAAACTTAACTGCAATATTTCAACTTTTCTTTCCCACATTTGTGGCATTTCCGCTCCACTGTTTTTTATGTGTAAAATCACAAATTGAAAGTGAACATTTAAAAACAGGTGGATGGAAACACAATTTTTGTGCACAGCTGTGTGAGTATAAGCAAGGCATTCCTACAAAAGAGAGGAAGTGAACATTCCCTAAATAAATAAAGCATTGAACAATATGGTATGCTCCTAAAAGCTTCCCGGTGGAGTTTTGACTTCCAGTGGCATTATGCAGCAGAGTGTTTTTTTGAGTGGGTGCCCATAAGTTTGTCACGAGAATGCACATGCATATGAATACAACTTTTGTTTGTATATGAGGAAACTCCACAGGGCACCTTTCAGTGTCTGGTTTGTTATCAGACAACTTAATGTTGCTCAGATTTTGATTAAGAGCTTTCTTTTTATAGAGCAGCAGTGAAAGACTCATTAGCAGTGGGTGTTCTCTGAAACCTGACCAGCACCAGTTTGTGTGGGCGTAGTTCCACTCCATTTGAGTTCAGCTCACAAAACAACACTTATATCCAGCAGACCTGATGGCCTTTGAATCTATGAAGCAAAACACTATGAGTGCCATCAGCATGGAGACCAGTAAACTTTTGTATTTTGCATGACTTGTAAATCTCTGCGAATTAAATGTTTGGCCAAGATGAGAAATGCATATGCTGCATGGCAGGCAGTGGTTTCACATGTTTACATACTGTATATGGGTGGGTCAGTGCCACCCAGGAATGTTCCTGAAAACAGTCCTTCCAAAATGAATGCAATGATATGTTTTGGGAATTGGGCAGCATGTAAAATATACACAGTTGGTATTTAAGTGGCTCAAACATGCATAACAAACAGAATGATCCTATAAAACAAACTGAGTCTGAGTTGTGTCAGGATACATAAAACATGTAGCTACAGACTAAACATACACTGCAGCTGGAATATCAAAGACAGAATTATGTCTTTCATTTGCAATGGTAGGTGGAGTTTTTGTGATCCTACAGAAGGCGCGTGGCTACAGTTTCAAATGCCGGATAGTTACTGTCACCTTCACTTACAGCCAGCTTCCTGTTTCTCCTCACCTGACATGCTCTGAACAGCTGACCTGGTTGTGCTGTCTAACACAACGGAGAGGCCTTCCATTGTCCATCAAACTGCATGCTCTGCTGGTTTTTGTCTAGTCTCTTTATACACACACACACACACACACACACACACACACACACACACACAAAGGCCCATTCTCATTTTTCATTTTTACCCCTACCCCTCGTTTTCAGGGTTACAAGAGGTAGTGGTTGAAATCTTTCCACATGAAATGGGACTTTCCTTCAAGATCCTGATGCGTCATCAGTTGTCATTGATGCTGGCGTGTGTGTTAACAGATGCAGACATTGCGAACAGGCTACGCCGTCACCTGCTGTGGTGATTTCTCTTGCGTGGGCTATAGGCATCCTTTTGCGGTTGTCAGGATGCTCGCAATTTGTTCGCAACTTAAATTTCATGCTATCGATCATCAAACAAGTCATCAAATAAAAAGGAACACTGCTTCACCTCTTGGCCACTAGCAGTGCTCTGTAGGCTAACGTTAGCAACCCATGCTCTATCCTGCTAGTCTGCACTAATATTAGAGAAGCGGTAACAAGTGCACCAGGCTGTTCTCATGCACTTTTTGTACATTTTCTATATATATTTTTAGCATTTTTTTGCTGCTCTTATTTATTAGATGCCTTTTACCGAATATGCACAAGTACTTTTTTAATATTATGTGATATAACGCCTTTTTATTGTGTTTTTGTTTTATGTACTGTATGTGATTGTATGTCTATTTGGACGCTGGAGTCTGCAATAAAGTTTGATTGATTGATTGATAAGGTAATGCACCAAAATTACGTATCCCATATAATCATGAGTCAGTAATTTGTGTACAAGCCACATATTTGGGATGGCTGCGTCACATGATAAATGCACTGAAGGGACTAAAGTAGGAAGTGGTCCCATAAGGAGGCATTTTGGCATGATGGGTGGGTGACTGAACACAAGACTTTCCAGGAAATTGGCATTGGAAGATGTGTGAATTTTGTGAGGGAATGTGGCCGTTGCATGAGGATACGCTGACTGCGGTAACTTAGCTGCTGGACTTCAATTACATTTCCACTCTCGCATGTCATCAAACATGGGAATATGCTAAAATGCAGGACTGTCATGCACAAATCTGCAATAACAATTTTACCATAGCTAGCCAGCCAATTAGTCATCAAGACACTGGCATTCTAATGGGCTTTTTTTTGCTTTTTGTAAAGAAAAGGGGTATAATCCATTGAAAAAACTAAACTACAGTAATACAATGGTTGCTGTAATGTAAAATGTAAAAATGTAAAATTTTGATTTACCAAGAAAACGCATCTGTGGATTTCTTTTGTTGCTTGTGCAGCTATCTTTCCGATGATTTCTCAAAACACTCTGAAAAACCTCAGTTATCCATGAAGACCTATTACTTCACCCCACCCTTCTACTCTGACAAGAATCAGGACACCCTTACCCTAGACATGAGTACACAAAACAAAGGGGTAGGGGCTAAATGGTAGGGGCAAGGGGTGTATTGGGATTGAGCCAAAGTAACTATTTGCTCATCTGCCCTTTGTGTCTCTCTGTGACCTCTCTGATAGAAGGTGAAAGACAGTGGGAGAAAGTGCAGATCAATTACACCTCCAACAAAACTTCTACATTAACTTTTATTCTAGGAGGATGCAAAGTCATCTGTGTGTGCTTCCCTTCCTCTCTAGCCCCCTCCTCCCTCCATCAGTCTCATTTTTCCCTGTATGCATTGTGATGACTATAGTACAAAATCTGAGAATCAATAAGATGCCTCTCTGTTCTATTTCTGCCTCGCATGATACGCTCCCTTTCATTTCCTGGCTGTCATCAAAGTCTCCCTACATTTGTTTTCTCTCCGCCTCAGCTGTGGAGCAGTGGAGCTATTATCTTTTTATGGTGTATGTGCTCGCGTGTGGGAGAGTTCAAAAGCAATATCATTGCAAAGCCATTATATGGACACTGATGTTGGCAGAAATATCAATATATTTTTTTCAACAACAACCAGAAGAAATGGAATTTGCATTGCCCTGCGGGTAGTGACAAAAACAACACCAAGTAAAGCAGCATCCTAACACTCAGGCTCTAATCTCTTCACTGTGGCTTAATTGAAAGTGACACATTGCTGCTAATCAATACACAAACCATTGTTGCCATGGTAATATCCTCAATGAACTGTCCCCATTCCTATCAGTGCCACAGACAGTAAATGATACAATGAGACATTTTGTCTGCTGGAGTCACCCTGTTTGCATTTATAGAATTATGTAACGGGGTGGTCAATAGTGCATAGCAATAATATTTTTTATCATAACGCATGATCTGCATGGTAAAGCATTCAAGACCACTTTGTGGTTTTCACCATGTATCCAATCTGACTTTCCTGCACTTTTTCAATGGCAGAGATCTCTTGGCTGAGTCGATGTGAGCTTGGATTGGCCTCCTCTGGTGTGACACATCACGGGGTTGGCCAGGGGTAACCGTGACATAACACAGCTCATTGTGTGAGGAATGGCATGCAACAACAGTAGCCCAACGCACAGTCCTGAATAGCACTTCAAAGGCAGCAGGGTTCAGCACCGCAAGGTATTTCATTGTAACTCTAGCACGCTGCGGAGGAGAGGAATTTGGTTGCTCGAATCCTCCACGGCAGCAGGAATTCGGCAGACCTGCAGGGGCTCTCATGTCAAATTCCCACTCAGCTCGTTACAGTTAGCCAGAAAGCATTCCCGCATTTCTTACATAACGCTGTATGTGTGCTTGCTGAACCATCACCTGGACTTGGCTTGTGTTGGGAAGTGGATTTGGACAGAAAGTCGCCGGCTCTGGCCGGTCACCGCTTGGAAAAGGTGGAGAAAGTGGATTTACTGTAGAAATTCTGCCAGTATTCCCAATACATTACACTTCTTTCAGCGACTACGTTTGTCATTCCAGCTGCAAATATTCCTCTAGTGCTCTTTCAACCCTGTCTCTCATTTCATACCCATTTATTTTCTCTCCATTCCTCTACTCCCTATCCTTCTTCTCCTGCTACCTACAAAAGTTCACAAGGAAATTCCACTTTTCAATAACATAACTTATGTTTTCATTATACACACATTCTCTCAGCTGCTTTCTGTCCTTCATGCTCCTGCCTCTCCTCTCTGCTTGACAGTTGAGAAGTGAAGATGTGGGCTCTCTCAAACCCAAGTTTGTTCTATTTATACTGTGCAGTTAGAGTGGTTAGCTCTGCATCCAGAGCTCCAGGCCTTTTAGACCCATGGAGGCAGGGCCTTATCCACCCCCTTTCCCCAAAGCCAAGCACTGCCAGGCCAGCAGGACCGCCCAGCCATGTCCCAGCCCACTGTCCAAACTCCTGACCACATGCAGCTGGGATGGAGAGATGGAGCAATTGGAAGGAATAGACAAGAGGGAGGGTCAAACATGTTCTGTATGAAGTGTATGAAAAGCTATAGGACAAACATCCAAACTGGTGTGTGTTCATTCCTTTTCCATGAGAATAAACCCCAAACATCTTTTCTATTTTCAGAAATATGTACACAAACGTCTGAGGGGTTGAGAAAGGAGAAAATAATGACTCAAGAAAAATGTTTAGCGGTTATTTAAACAGATGGCTCAAGATGAATTCCAATGGTCTAAAGTAAGAGACAAGAGAGATTTGCTGGGCTGCAATCAATGAAAACTCTTGACATAATGTCCATTATGCAACAATGGCCTAAAAATTCCCCCTTGCTAAAAATGCCAAGCACGAGAGTTGCTATAAAAGGAGAAAGTATGCTTCAGATTTTCCAGACAAATGGATCACATGTAGATGTGCGCAACAGTTTTGGAAGTACTTTGATGACTTTTTATCAAGCTGTTATCAGGAGGCCATCAAAGAGAGTTATGTTATAACATAATATTTACTGACAGCAGGATATATAAATCAAGATAATCCCTGAGAACAAGGAATGGCTGGGTTAGTCACAGCAAATGTACTGAATGGATAACTGTGTTAAAATGAATTTTGATAATATTGAGGCATATAAACATTCTGTATGTGACATTCAAAGCAATGATATAGCAGCAAACCACTGTTTGGAATGTAAAGATATAGTGGAGTAATAGCATCCTGAGCTGAAAATGAAGACACACTCCCCCTATGTGTGTTGTAATCCGAGTTTCTCTGTGATAAAGGGGTCAAATCGTGGGTGCATGTTAGTGTATGTCTGTATTCCACTAGCTAGCTCATGGCTGCCTCTTTGCACTGCTCTCATACAGCGGTTACAGTTGATATACATATAGGGACGACAGCATTGCAGAAGCTTAGCTCCCACATTTCGATTACCCCCTGGTTAACACTGTTAGCTCCGTTAGCACTGTTGCTGTTGTTTAGAGCTGTTAATGGAGCCAGCATCATTCGCAGTTATCCACCAGCTCAGCCACCTCCATGTTGCTCAGGCTATCGTGTTCAGACAAATACGCACTGAACTACACGTAGAGCCTCTTCAAATTCGGTCAATACAATGTGTCTTCAAGTTCAAGTATTTCATTTTGCACTCAATTTTTATTTCATGTTTCTATGAGTGACCACAAACAAAAGACAAAAGGCATTTTCATGTTATAAAATGCCATCCAATATAAAATAAGCTTTTCCCCTCCCACTCTGGGTTGTATTTTTCATTCAGATTGCCTCATGGAATGAGCACATGATATTGTGCCTGCAGTGAAACAGAACTCATTTTGAGTGCAGCAAACACAGCACAGCAAAACATTCTTAAACAAATCATTCAGAAAAACATATACTTCTCCGTTTCATATTCCCTTGACTCTTCTTCTCACTGACGGAAAAACAAACATGCTGACGGATCACAAAGGAGAAAAAAAAGCTAAATGTCACCCTGTCCATGACTTCTTGCTCATCCCCAAATCCATCCCACAATATTGCTGGTCTTTGACTCTTGGAAATTCATATACAGTATTTCAGGAATGCAGACTGAAGTCTGATATGCCTGGGCCTAGCTAGCATAACAGAGGGCAGAAGCCTCAGAGAATAACACATAACCAAAGCCCTAAAGAATTCCCTTGGACACAGCTACTGACCAGAAAACTGTACCCTGGAGGGGAAGGCAGGAGAGCTGCTGAAACCCCAGACTTAAATAGCATGGACTTCACTGCTGGTGACTGCCTGAGATAGACACTCAGCACTTTGGTTAGTGCTGCTTCTGGACATGACTGAAATTACATTAAAGGACATATTTATGATGTATTTATACTGAAAGTGTTGCACTGTAAATTAGACTTGCAGTTTAGTCTGAGAGATATCTTGTCATTAAAGCTCCATTAATCAATATTTTGTATTATGATGAAACACAAGTATGTGTGATGTAAGGGGAATCCCTTGCAGTGATGAACCCACACAGAATTACCACCAACTCTGCAGTTTCTCTCAGCGCTACAATCAATGTTAACATCTTTTAGATTATTGTTTTCATTTTTTGGCCAACTTTACTGTTTCAGTTCAGTCCCACAGCTCTCATTAACCCCGTTTCCAGACACATCAGGCAATGAAAATCTATGCTATTAACTCACTCAGCATTTTCTAACACTCCCAACTAATAGTGTCAACATTTTTTTATTATTGTCAAAGAATATATGCTGTCCTTAACATTTTAACATCCAGAATCAATAGACTTAAAGGGTGACTTAGATATTTTCAAGCTGAACCCTATTCTCTCATGTTTTTGTGTGTGAATGACTAATGGGAACAACAATTATTGAAACAAGTCCAGTATTGGGCAAGAACACTGCAGGCAGTAGCAGCAGGCAGGTCGCAATGTAACTACCTGGGGCATTTATGCACCATCTATTTGTGTCCACTAAAAGTGCTTGTTTTTGCCACGGACAGGCTCAGCTTGTTATTCTAAGTGTCTGACAACATTATGGAAATTATCCTACAGAGATAAACCTTTTTGTTGAAGAGTAAGATCCTCTTTGTTTAACCCGAAACAGCCCTGAAATCCCTCTCAGCAAAGACACCAAACTCCATTTAAAAAAACAGATATTTTAGCATGTATAGAGCCAGAATATTCTCACATCTAACAGAGTGAATTAAGGGTTTATTTCAAACAAAGCAGAGTTGGTGGTTAATGGGACAGTGAAAGGATGAACCAAGATGGTTTTTGTGAGTTTTATTTTGTTTCTATTTACTTTAAATGAGGTGTTTTTGTGGTGATAAAATTACTGTTTATTTAAAGGAAGTCTGATATATTTAGTGATGGTGCTTTCAGATCTGTTTCAGGTTAAAAAAAAAAAAAGATCTTACTCTTTAACAGAAAGGTCTATCTCTGTAGGGATCATTTCCATAATGTCAGACACTTATAATATCAATCTGAGCCTGTCAGTGGCAAAACAAGAGCTTTCTGTGGACATACAATTGATGGTGCTCAAAAGCCCATTGACATAACAATGCAGCCTGTTTCACCACTGCCAGCTGCAGCACACGCGCTCAATACTGGACCAATTTTTTAAAAATTCCATTAGTCACCGAAGTTACCCTTTAAAAAAGAGCAATGTCTCAGTGTCTTTTTATCTTAATTTAATATAACAATATTATGATTTAATATAATGACTTGACCAATTGTTTTACGCTCTCAGCTACCTGAAAGCAGGTTCTTTTATGTTTCAGTTTTAACTAATTAATTCACTTCTACACTTATCTTTTTTCATGATAAAACTGAAAAGTAAAAAGCAAACTTTTATTTTGAAAAGACTGGATTGAGATTATTAACAAAGTGTAATTTGTTGCGTTCTTAAAACCCGCTGCCAGACAGTTGTACCAGACACTTATGCATTATCAGGAGTGTGGGCACTGGAGCTTAAGAAGTTGTTGCTTTCACTATGTTCAACGTTTTTACGACCGGTGGTGACGTGGTAAAAATAGGATACATACACTCTACACGCTAACTTACATGTATAGGTCAGCGCATGGGCTGACCTGCTTTCACCACAGCTACCACAACAGTTATTCACTCTGAAAATAACTCTCTTACCGTCATTCTCTCTCTGACTGGAGCACTCAGTCACTTTGCAAATGCACTGGTGTTAAAAATTAACCTTTGCCTGGGTGACTCAATATAGCTGTGTAAATGTGGTGCATGCAGAAGGTTGCTGCAGCCACCTCCCATGCAGAATGACTGAAAGTGGGGTTACATCTTTTTGATGGCACCTCTGTATTTAATGTTTTCTTGAAATAAACATTGTCACCATGTTCCTAGTATTCAAAACATTACTTTCCATTTATCATTGCGTGTGTAAGTATGCATGTACACATATTTCATGTGTGTGTGTGATGATGACACGAGGTGGCTTACAGTATAAGCAAGGTACCATAGCAGCAGAAGCTTGTCTTTAATCGTCCCTTTGGTTAAAGGAGCATCTTGGCATTCTACCACTAAGCCTCTGTGGCCACCCTCAGACAGAGTTGGGACGACACACACACATACACAAACACGCACAGTCACAGAGCAACATATCATCCTATGGAATCTATCTAACCTCAACCGCTAAGCCGCAGAGAAGCAGCTACTTAACTGAAGCATCATCTTCCCCTACTCTGTAATAATGGCCTGGCCAAATCGAAACCATTCTGTTTGAAAGCAACGCCAAGATGCTTTCTTAAGGGACTGATTAGCCAGGAGCTGTGGAGGGTACAGTGTTTACAGCTTGGAAGACCGGGTTTTTTGTTCACATTTACAGTACGTACCCAGTCATGCGTATACTGTACATGATTGCACACAGAGATGCAGAACAACACAAATACTCCCACAAACTGCTTGCGTACAGTTTGGGCTTGGTTTGCAAGCTACTGTTGGTGCTGTAAGCAAGTAGTGGCAAGTACTGTTAAAGGAGCAGTTCACCCCAAAATCAAATTTTCTTCTTACCTGAATCCTATTTATGAATTTAGATTGTTTAGGTGTCAGTTACAGAGTGTTGGAGATATCGGCTGTAGAGGTGTCTGCTTCCTCTCCAATAAAATGGAACTAGAAAAAAAAGAACTCATTGGCAATGTCTCTTTTTAGAAATCATGCCCACACTCAAGATAATCCACAGACCTTGTTGTGAGCAGTTTTATGTGGGCACCACAGGCCGAGTGCTATCTAATTAAATTATATTAAAGAGAAGGCTGATATCTCCAACACTCAGCAACTCACAACAAAAGAATCAAGGCAGGTAAATAGCACTACAGGTAAGAGGGAAACTATGGATTTTTAAATTTGAGGTGGACTGTCCCTTTAATGTCCGACCCACCACTGTGCATTTATCAAATTTGGTAGGAATTTGAGATGAAGAATGTAAGAAGTAATAATGCGTGTTAACTGATTTTCAGAGGAGACTACATAGTGTGATGGCAGCATGTGTGACATCCGTACAGAAATAACAAATGCTCCTTTTTCTGTCTGTTTTCTGTTTGTGTCATGTTCAGATCTTCACTGTGTGACACAAGTACACTTTGGCACACTGCAGCATGTTTAATCCTGTTGCACATGCGCTGAAGTGGGTACCAGGTCATCTTGCAAACATCCAAACAAAATCACAACCACAAACTAAACCAAGCAGTCAGTCAGGAGAGCACTGCATACACTCCCCGTCAGGCTGAAATCCTCTGACGCTGAGCACACCTTTTTGATCAACTGCCAGGCTGGCGCTTAGAGACAAAGGTGTCGATTGCTGGCAAAGATTACTGAAAAAACAGGTTTTTGTCTTTGCTGGTGGAGGTGTTTTTGCCTTTAAGGTCCTACAAGTTTTGAAATGTACTTGGCTGAAGTAACCTTTATCTGTATACTGTACCTCACTCCTTTCAGAGGCAATGAAGCATGTATTTGAGTGAGTGTATATGTGCATGCATGCATGCGTGCTCGCACATGTCAGTATGTGTAATCATCATGCATGGTGACAATAACAATGTGACACTTACTTTTTATTAACACCTGATCTTCCTGTGAACCCAAGACAGGAAATTAAAGAGATAAAAGAGGAACAAACAAGAATTATGGGAAATCATTGATAACAAAGCCGGGAAATGACTTTTAATTTCTTTGTTTTGCCAAAAGAAAGAATCCAGTGTGGTTTGAATGCATGCAAAACTTTGAACTTTTTAAGACAAAAAGAGTGTGTTAGCCACTTATTTGTTGAGAGTAAAAATGTCTTGCATGCAGATTTGAAGTCCGTTTCCGTGCCTCGGCCTTATGCAGTACAGTTGGTTGCCTCCTTTGGGGTGAAACCACAGCTATGTCAGTTCCAGCTAAAGACAACACATGGACCAAAACAGGATATTAAAAAAAAGTTCACAGCTCCCTAACAAGCCCAGTCCAGCCCTTGGTTAGTGTTTACTGCATGCACTTCTCTGTCAAGGAAACAGATTTAACTACACTGTGTAATTGTTCTGTAGAAAGTGGACGTGGCTGCTTCCTTCTTGGAACTCACGGACACGTTTTGAAAAGGCTGCATTTTGTCTGCTGATATCATGATATAATCTACATGTTTGCGAAAGATAATGTCAACACAGGGTTCTCTTACTGACACCATTGTGCAATACTCCAGATGGCGTACTGTGCCAGCTCCACTGTCCACAAGTGCAAGAAATACTCTGTTTGGTCCCACTGGGATGGATGTGGTTCATACTGTGGAGCTGCTTAAGACTGCACTACCCTGTGAAGGACTTCCAAGGTAAAGCTTACATATCATGGATGTTCAGAAATAATACTTAAGTTCATGTGGAAAATGAATAAGAAAACAGAAAAATATCATGGTTGAATGCATTTGTTCAATTTAACTGAAGAGCATTTGTTTCCACATTTAAACATATGTGGCACAGAAGGCTTTACTACCTTTGCTCTTTCTTGGCTTCAAGGTGCTGCCAGTTGTAGCTTGAAAAGTCAGGTTACATGAACAAACAGCTTTTACTACTGCACTTCTATTCTCCGGGTTAATTCAGCAAAATGACCTGCAGCATATTTGTCTTCACACGCAGCTGGTAATAGCTGGTGTGCAAATCTGATGTGTATTAACACGGTTGCAACAAAACTGAACTGGAGTCTGTCGAGACAATTAAGTCAGTTTGTTCAAGCCGTGTTGCCCACGAGCTGTGGACCTCCAATATGGCTGCCAGAGGGTGTGTTACACCACCTGGAAGCTCTGTAAAAATGTTTGAAGTTGTCTTACTGCTCTAGGGTTTCACTAGCTTTTGTTCAGCCATGCGTGGCTACTTGAAGCAAATGGCTGGAAATGCACAGGGCTACACATGAACACCAACATGTCAGCAACAGTCCTCTGAAAGGCCGCACTTCCTTCTCACAGAGCCCCTGCCCCGTTGCATAACACAAAATATCCCAAACACACGCAGTCTAACCTGAAGGAATGCAGGGCTGCATGTCAGACCATTTGGAGCCCATGTGAAACACATCCTGTCCAATTGCCATTGGTTATCCTCACACGATCCGCTCATGAATGCTCATCTCTGTGTGAGTAGACTAACTGTTTATGTTGTCCTAATAAGTTATGCATGGAATTTTTTACCAGATTTTAAAAGTTATGAAAAGGTTTGCTTTGGAAGTGACATGTAGGGATTAGGGTAAACACAGGAAACAAGGCTGTCATTTCATATTTAGAGTTTTTTATTTCAAAATTTTGTTTTTAAAAGGAGGTAAAGAATTCATTAGCTGCAACCAGCAGCTCTGTGGCTCACTCTGTTAGTTGGTCGGCCCACAAAAATTTCCCCACCCTTTGGCAGCCACAGTTTTTGCCCAACAAAGCTGAAATTTGGCATAGAGGTCAGGTGTGTGTGTGTGTGTGTGTGTGTGTGTGTGTGTGTGTGTGTGTGAAGGTGCCAATTGGTTGAAATGGGAGGGTGGGGGGCGGGGCTTGCATAGATTTTGTGGAGAGATTGATCGTAAGCCAAAGGGCAGTTGATTAATTGTCCTGAGAGGGCTTGCCTATAACAGGGATTCTTATATAGGGGTCCAAGGACCCCCCGGAGTCCCTTGGGCAGTTCCAGAGGATCCCCAGAAAAACAGGGCATAGTTACCAGCCTTGACAACATTGCGATGGCTGCTGTTGTTTTCACATTGTCTGTCTGTCTGCTGACAGATTTTGTCAACGCAATGATGTTGCAACTGAACAAGACAGAGTTATAAAACTGTACAGATGTGTAGTTGAGATCACAATGAAGGCCAAATTCAAAGATGGGTGAGGTCAGAGCAAGGGGACTGGAAGTAGAGGATAAGAAGTAGGGAAAGAGTCATCGGCACCCCCACTTTACGCCCTGGCTCATGAAATTTTACAGGTGGTGTATAAAGGCCCAGACACACCAAACCGTCATCAGAGATCTAGTAGTGACCAGAGCCCCGTACTATGGCACCTTGCGTCACCATGTCTTGGCCAAAATATTGCACATGCACATTCCAAACCAATGACCAAAAAGCGTGTTTATTCTGCACCTGTGTAAGAGAACATACCCCTCCATACCAGCAGATGGCAGTTGTCTGTAATTGTCATCCAAAAAGGGAAACCCTAAGATCATCTTGATGCTAGTTAGGTAGTTAGCACACTAACAACACAATCCAGTGTTGAAAGAACAAAGCATATTTGCCATGTGCCAGTGAGCATTAACACACACCATCATGAAACGTTTCTGTTAAAGATTTAAATGGCTTAGGAAAAACAATCTTACCTCACATAAGTTTGTTTCAACCTCACTCCCTCTTGACTTAAGCTCTTTGCTTACATTTTTCCCTTCAGTTTCCCTTCTCCTGTGCTGAGCTCATCTGCCAATCAGAGTGATTTCATTGGCAACAGGGTCCACCATCACCAACACCATTCAACATGCTGAATGGTCAGAAAAAAAAGCTGAGCAGCGCAGACGAGGGCCAATAGTGCGGGACACACTGCACCGATGAGGGTGGCAGATGCTCACCACAATGGCTCAACTTTCTTAGAACCAATGGCCGACTGTCTTGGTGTGTCAGGGCCTTGAGATCAGTAAGAGTTATAAAAGTGACTCTTCTGATCACTGGTTTCACCTCTCCATGGTTATCTCCTCAACTGTAACTAATTCTGGTTTTAATCATATCTAACCACCACAGTCTTTTCAGATGGAGATTCCTTAAGAGGAATCATATCAATTTAGGGGTCCCTAATGAACCACTGATCCGTGATTTAACAAAAAGGTGCATAACTTCTAAACAGTCATGTAACATGCCAGACTACAAGATGCAAAAACACACACAAACCAACACATACAAACAGGCCATTTTGCCACGTACCCTTTCGAAACTCATGAAATTTTTGTCGTAAGGAGACATCGTTGGACCACTGACAAGTGTTTATGAGGCTGTTATGTGAATGAGCGCATGCATGCATGTGTGTGTGCGGTCGCAGTGAATGCAAATTCATTCTTGTTTTTAGCTTGGCTAGTTTTATTTTGACCTAAATTTTACATTATGCTGTTGACGAGCTCAGTGCTCTTCAGTTCTTTCTTCCAACTCAGAATCTGTAACACACACACACACACACACACACACACACACACACACACTACACACACACACACACACACACACACACACACACACACACACACAGCAATCTGAATGTAATATAGGCAACCACACTCTTGTATAATGCCACACATTCTTAATAGCAAACTGGGTGTATGATTATCTACACATTTAAACCAAACTGCGCACTAAAAGCAGCAGTATGTATGGTATAATCATGCATAACAAGACACATACACACATACACAACTCTACTGAAAGCAAGGAACCACACAAGAAGTATTTTGTGTGGCACGGAGGAATGCACTGGAACAAACATGATACATTCTCCTGGATGCCACCATGAAACCATGCAGCCTTCCCGGTACGCGGCCTGGTTTGCAGCCCGGGAGTAGGCCTCCTGGTAGGCTATATCTGGGGGCCATGCAGGGTTCAGGTGAAATACCAGAAACAGAAATTGGAGACAGGGTCAAAGCCACCAGCCCTCCACCCCCACCTCCCCAAATTCAAGACATATGGTTCTGTGTAAATCAGCTGATAAGAGAATTACTGTTCCTTATGAGTTTTTATGAGAGAGAGCATGTTTTGCTTTTTGCTGGTGGATCCCATGTACTTTTATATAACCTCTGTCAGTGTTCTTTGTAAGCCTAATACTGTGCAGGTAATAGAAAGTGATACAAATAAAACCGGCAAAGTCAACTTGAACCAAAACAATAAAAGTTTACCTATAAAGCTGAACATCAGCAGGTGCAATATGATGTGTTTATGTGTGTTTTGTGTGTGCTTGTGCCTGAATGCAAACCCCACCCCTCATATTGTTTGCAAAACATACACACGCACACACTGTCACACACAACACGCTGCCGGTCTGGTCTCTCTCATTTCTCATTTAAACACACTCTGGTTTCTCTCATCTTTCATTTCCATTTTTTTGGGCCGGTGGTAGATCAAAGAAAAGATGGTTAAATGCTATGTTTGCTGTTTTCAGTTTATTTCTAAAGGTTTTTTTTATGCAGCACCTATAGAGACGGCAGGTATGTAGAAATCCCAGCAAATATTAACACACACCATTTCCTGTTTTCTAATATATCTGCTATGACTGTCAAATCTGCCAGCTGTGGTCGCACCTATTTGGATCAAAAGTAACTCCTCTTGGCCCTAACGTGTGGGGAGTGCCTGCTGTTGTGAATACGCTTCTGTCAATATGCAGACTGAATGAGTCACTGAACCTGCAGTGACCTTTTGTCTTGAATACACAAAACACTTGCTCAGAGGAGAATAACAAACATCAGGAGAAAATAGAACAGCTATGAATGCTTTGTTTTATTTATTTTTTTACCCCTAACAGTGTGTTTAATGTTAATCAAAAGCCCCCCCCCACACACACACACACTCCTCCCTGGACATCTCTGCACTGGCCCTGACTCACAGGTGTTTGGGGAAAAGAGAGATTACGAAGGATCGATTGAAAGGTGGTTTTACTCTGATGAATCATCTTTGAGAGAATAGACGATCTTTGTCAGTGAAGGAGGGGACCGCCGTCTCCTAGCAACCAGCTGCAACAAACTACAAAGCTAGCTTGGAGCTAACCAGCTAACCAGCTGTACCTACAAGGACAAGCAGCAACACTTAGTACTTTTCTTTTTTTTATCAGCGGAAAAATGGTGAAACAGACGATACATATATTTGGTCGCATTAAACCCACCAAGAAAACTGCGTCGGTAAGCAGACAGCTACATGTAAAACAACATTTAAACACACCTCAGTGGGTAATGAATGCTAACGTCAGAGAGTATGCTTATTTAAGCTAGCTAATGTTGGCGTTATATCAATGGGGCCTCTCCAAAAACGTTGCCCGCTGGGTTACATTCCCAGCACGCCAAGTATCACAGCTTACAACGACATTTTAACACAAAACAAGACTGACTAACGTAATACTAACGTAAATCAAATTGTGTTGACATTTTCTACACTAACCATAACTTTCACAACGGACAGTGGAGCTTGTCATAGCAGGGACAGCACAGTTGTAAGTAATGACATGAATGGGCCGATGATGGCACGTCCTTCTTTTAAGCGTCCCAATAAATCAATCACATCAAGAAGTTACAATACAGCACCCAACTGGCACACCTGAGTGGAATGCAATTATTATTTTTAATTATACAGATGCTTGTCTTGCTGTGACATGTAAAAATAAAATGGGGGCCAGTATCAGTTTTAAGGTGTGTGAGTTAAAGATGCCAACAGCTGGCATTTTGTGCTGGCGTTCAGTGCTTTTACATGTGACTGTTTAGGAGGAGGGTTGTAGATGTAGCAGTGAGAAGTATGAAAGTACAAAGTATGTAAAAATATGAAAAATAAAAATATGTGCATTATGTTACAATGTTTAACAATATATCTGAGGTATGCCAAGTATGTAAAATGTGTAAGATAATAAAATATGTGCCCTATGCTACATTGCAGTGCAGAAAACAGTATGTGAAGTTTTAGAAATACTACAATGTGTGTATTATGCTACAGTATACAACACAATATATGCAAAGTAGAAAAAAGAATAAGAAACATATATAACATGTGAATCATATTATTAAATGTACATTTAAGAGTGGTGCTGGTAAGAATAAATTAGTATACTGAAGAATATTGCACAGTTGAATAACTGCATTGAGTATTGCTGTAGTTGAATTATTGTACCAATTATATCACAGTTAAGACAGTGTTACAAACAGTTATTGTACCTTTAAGTCCTTTGGCACAGTTGAAATATAAGTAAAATATATTATTCAATTATATGATATTATATATGTTTTAATGAATAAAAATACAGTATGTATTCTATGTATTCAACTGTATCACATCATCAAGGTGACGTAGCATTAAAGTTTAAAAAAATCAATTCACCGACTTCTGGTAGGTTACTTAGATTTTTATCTTTTTTTGCAATGAAGTAATGTAGCTTTCACATGCTTCTAAATTGTAATGTGGAAACAACATGGACGCTGAAATGAAGATGTGTTTTACTTTACTGCTCCGAGTGTTTAACGTCCGAGTGAAAATCCCTTTTGCTATTCAAGTATATGTGAATCAGTTTGAAGCTTTATATCACAAAGTAATTTTTTCCCCAGACTTGTTGCACCAGTACGTTCCCTAAAATATTGCCTCTCCTTTGTTATCAGGGTTAATGCTAAAAACTTTTCTAAATAGTCTAGGTCACTCAACATGGACAGCAACTACTGGTTACAACAAAATACTACATTGCAAATTACATGTGAGCAAAACTGAATATGCAGGATGTGAATTACTGAATCTTCTTATCGTCAACCACGCATTTACTTTTGTCCTCCATATCTCTGCCTACTATGACGTCAACTTGCAATTCGTATACCCAAATTTTCACTGACTTTCAGAGTTTTTGTTGTTCCAATTTGTTATATTTTGTATTGAGGAACCCATTTTTCTGATTATTCTCACAGCACATGAATGCAGGTTATGCTACACACATGCGTACTAATGTTCAGCTCCTATCAGATGGGCCCTCTTTATTGGATGCACATGTACAAAAACAAAAGTCAATTTCCATGAGAAACACCCCTGGCAGCACTTAACTCTCCCTAAAACCCAGTTTATTGTGTGAGCACAACAGCTGATGGAAGAGATGATCAAATTACTTTGAGGGTTTCTGTGGCACTTTAGCTTGAGCTGACAATATCCAGCGAAATGAAATGAGCACAGCTACCTCCTTGGGGCTTTTTGAGCGTCTGCACATGTCCACGTGAAGACAGCAGAACAGTGGTGGTCAGGAGGTGATGCTGCAGGCAGAGCGACAGTGAAAAACAATCCAATCATTTAGGTCTTATCTTTTATTCCTGAAACCCTGGGGACTTGTAATTGCATCGTTGTATCCATTGGAAACATATGCCAGAACATATGTTGAAAACCCGAGGGTGGGGGTGTTTAGATTGCACCTCAGCCAGCCTCAATTTAAATGTCCTCTTCTGCTAGAGCTCAATCTATATTGGTTTAATGTTCCACAGTTTTTCTTGTCTCCCCTGGGGTGAAATTGCAGAGCTTGCCTACACTGTACACTGATCATGATTGCTTGTTCAGTTCTGTTGCTTTCCACAAAATAAATGCTTCATAAACTCCATATTTTTATTTCGGGGCTCGCATTTCACCAACCACAAGTGGACAAACTTATATTTTAAACCTCACATAATGAATTGTCTTTGTGTTTAAACTGGGCTGTATGTATGGCACCACATACCATAACATTATACAAGTAATAGAAACATAGCAGACTGATCTTTCAAAACAGTAGACGAATGCCTTTATAGCTTCTTTTAAATACTCTCAAGATTTTTCTTGTGGTAAATTTCCAAGCCCACAAGTCCATTGCCCTGTGATAAAAACAGTAGTGTATAAGCCTTGTGCCACTGTAGGACTGACTCTACTGTTGTCTCTGGCTCCCTCAGGTGTACTCTGTGGACAATGAAGATCAGACAGGTGCTTCATTGGAGTTTGCGGTGCCCAGGGATTTGGCTGATGGTTTTGTTAACACAAGAGGGAGTGCTACAAGTTCAGGTAGTTCTATCTTTGTCTTTTCCATCTGCTTAGTGTAGTTCCTCAATCAGTCAACTAATTTGCCGTACAGACCAGTTCAGACCAAAGATTTGTGACAAGACGAAACTGTTGCAGAGAAAAGTGCAGAGGTGTGAACTGGCCGGTCTGAGCTCGACTCAAGCTGGCTGTTGGTGTCACCTGCAGCTCAGTTGGTCAAATCGCTGGCAGCTGGTTTTAGAATGTAAATCGAGTTATCAGTTTCAACAGCCAATTGACTTGTTATGTTATGTAGTGGAGTCCACTGGTCAATCAATATGGTCAAAATGACCACAGGCGGCTTGTTCGCTTGCTGCGGCAGGTGCTTTGTCTTGCCAAGCCCTCTGTTTCCGTCCTCATGGTGTGAAGTCCCATTGACTGATTATTTGGTGCTGGTTATTTATGTTATTGTAGCATATTTATTATGAATACAGTCCATCTGGTGCTCGTTTTCTCTATGTTTTCATTTCATCTCTACAAATGCAGCTGAAACCAGTATCTCACTATCACTATCCTCATTTATATATTTTAAGAAGCTAGAAATTATATTGAGCCACAAAGTAAGCCTGAAAAACTGGAAATCAGAACAGAAGTACAGAGAGTTGTTGCATAGAGATGATACACCGTCTCATTTCATCGCATCGGTGTGAACCAGCCAGTTGCAAGTAGTTGCCTATTTCAACTCATCTCATCGCACATCTTTGGTCTGAACCTGGCTTTACAAACTGGTGGGGTCTTTGAATTCCACCATAATAATTTATACCCTTTTTATATCTACTAATGGTTATACGAAACTTGTAGGCAGTGAAAGCTTTATATTTGCTGCTCTAAATACCTTTGACTCTCTTTCCTGTGAAGAATCTCTGATCTTTTTTCGTCCTATATGTTTTTAATTTTGTAATTTGTAATTTATTATTTGAGAGGGACAGTGCAAGTTAATGAACATCACCATACGAGCAATACAATGATGTAAACATGCCAGATAGTTAGCTAATTTCCATCTGTTGTCCCTAGCAGATGTTCCCTAGGTAAAACACAAATAAAAAGTTAATATGTTAAAGCAACAGCAGTTTGTTTATAGAAATAGAAATTAGATTAATAAGAAGTATCAGAACAATTAGCTACGGTCTTACGTGAGTGCAGAACATCAAAACAAGGACCACCTGTTTTATATATTTATCTAAAACTGGGAAAAGCAAGATTGCAATATTGTAGATGACCACTTTAGCTGTTGATTTTAATTATGGTCACAGGGACAGAACACCCCAAAATAAATAATTTTCCAACCACCCATTTTGCTGTTTATCAGTCAAGATTGTTGAGTTGGTATGTGTTGCCAAGTGTTTAAGACACCGGTTGTAAAGATGTCTGCCTTAGCCTTAGCTTGTGGTGTTTAAGGTGCCAAAAAATGCATTTGAATAACTCAACAGCAATGTTTCTTCTCAAAAATCGTGACACAGTTACACGGGATAATCCACAGAACCTTGTTGTGAGCAGTTTCATGTAGAAACTATTTTCTTTTTATTGAACTACACCTGCTAACTGTATCACCACATATAAATAAGTCTGTATCTTCTACTAGCTCACTTAGCATCACTGAGCTAGCTAAAGTTACAGCTCAGCTGAGGAGGACACCATTAATGTTTACATCTCGTACTGTCACAAGCATGAGCCTCTCATCCATGAGTAGATGCACACTCCCTTCTGCATGGTGATATGGTTGGAGGGTGTAATTCAGTAGAAAGAAAATAGTTCCTACATGAAACTGCTCAATCCAAGGTCTGTGGATTATTTCGAATAACTATAATCATGATTTTTGGAAAGAGACATGGCTGTTGAGTTTTTCAAATGTATCTTTTTGGCACTTTGAGCAACATAAACCAAGTGCCATCTACATATCACTTTAATTTTCATGCAATTCTTTTGAATAACAAAACACCGAAGAATAATATTTATGACTTATGTCATAAGCCTAATAATCATTAAATATGCTCTGTGTGGGAAGCTCTCCCAGTAATAAGAGGCACAGTGAACCGCTTCAGCTTCCACACTCACTGCTCCTCCTGGTGGATAGACAGACAACTGGTTTCTACAAATTAAACTTAGAGGCGTAACAGTTGGCCCGTATGCTCTACGTCATTGCGGGGGATCTCATTAGAGCTACGAGCGCATCACGTGACGACAGGGACCGGTCACGTATCGGTCAGGGCTCTACCATGAGCCAAACGGAAATTTGAAGTGGCTGCATCTGTAGATCCATTTTATTCAAGAAAAGGCAGACATCTCTACGCCCAATATCTCCAACACTTGGCAACTAATACTAGAACAATCTAAATTTATAAATAATACTACAGGTGAGAGGAAAAATATGTAATTTTGATTGTGGGATGAACTATCCCTTTAGGCTCAGTTGAAATCAAGAGCTGAATCAATCATCTACCGTGTTCTTGCTTTTTCCAGTTTTAGCAAACATAACAGGTGGTCATTGTTTTGATGTTCTGCATTCACTTAAGCCTGTAGCTAGTTGTACTGATATAAAGACCCCTCATGTAGACTTTAAAACTTTAACTTTACACTTGCTTAGTTATGGTTAAGAATGACTAGCATTCAGAGTGAATAGAGATAACATACAGTGTAGAGGAAGGTGCGTTGCCCACCAGAATTTACACTCTCCAGGTTACATAAGAACTTTTCCCGTGAATAATTCATTCACCAGTTCTGTCAGTGCAGAGCCAGAACATCTGTTTAACGCTGGTGGTGAAAGCTGCAGCCTTATATACCCTCTGGGCAGGGCCCATGCCACGCTTCCAAGCCCTAAATTCACAGTTAGGGAGTCAGACAGCAGTGGACACTGAGAGCCCTCGAAAACCACAGAGTCTTTTAATAGCCTGTGGAGGTTCCCTTGTGCCCTTATAGAAATAAAATTTCCACATTTAACAATCTTCCTGGGCGGATTCCTCTCACATCACTCTCATCTTTCTGTGGGATAAAACATGATGGGCTGAGACTGCTTTAGAAAACAGAATGACTAAACTCCTCCTCATCCACTGGGGAAATTAAATAGACTGCTTTTTGTGCTTATTCAGTCCTGCTGTGGGTAATTGTGATGAGCCCTAAATGTTTGAGATAAAGCAGTGACATCCATTTTTACTGTTTTACTGTTTACTGTTTTGGTGTCTTTGTTCTTCTCACTTTGACCCAGGTTCCTAAAGGTGTTTGATCAATCTGCCAGACAAGAAGAGATATTTGAAAACATTGCCAAACCAGTTGCAGACAGGTAAAATCTATCATTTTGAAAATTGATGTCATGCATTTAAACTCCTTGTCAACCCTTAAAACTACAACCTTTGATTATCCCGTTCACGAATGATCACTGCTCACCTGTCCCCAGCGATGCTCATCTCTCCACATAGTAGGTCGGGCCACACAGGCTTCAGCCATCCTTGTTGACAGGAAGTCAGTAAAGCTCAGCTTTCTTTAAGATGGAAATGGAGGGTGTCTGTGAGTTTTGGCATGCTTTGCATACTTAAACCACTAAGTGGACTGAACTGGCAGGCAAGATGGCAAACTGTGCCATGTGAGTGTGAGAACATTTTCAAGCCACAACACAGAGCTATACTGTAGCTGCCTACTCATTTTGAACTGTTCTTTAATTAGTCATGCATGAGGACCACATTCATTAGAGTAACCTGCTGAAAAATTGGCTCTCAAGATCAACAACACAAGTCATTTGTCAGTGCTATTTCATTTAATGGATGGATTCACTTGGGCCTGTTTGAAATATACAATGTTTGATGTATATTGAATATTGATATGCCAAATATATCTGGCAAATTTGTTCAGCATAAGCATGTGTTGTCATTCGTTGCCAATAGACTGACCACCATTTTTAGCCATTTTTTGATCAATAAAGTCAATAATTATTAATGAATAGTTGATCACTGAGTATGATGATCGAACAAAGCAGATTTCTCTTTTTATATTTTGGTTTAGCAACAGTGTGACCACCAGGAGTTTACTGTGAAAGTTTTAAAGGTCCGCCTGCTCTGTAAGAAACTAATATAAGGGCCTTTTATTTTATCACCTGAAACCAGGTTTCACATATTTGTGAATTGTATACCTTTGATCTGGTTAGTTTTGGTTTCACATTGTAATTATGCAAGCACACTAAAGATTTATACCTGACATACCTATGCCCTGTCATTGTCGCCTATGCAAGCTGCAAACTCCCTATACTTGACACTGATAGGTTGTAGACAGACTCTCCTTTCCTTTTGCATCCGCTCTAGCTCATCATCTGAGAAAATGATTGAACAGTGGCAGAGTTTTTCCAACCGACATCATTGTATGTAGCATTGAAATCACTGAAATCTTAGCTGCTAGTTTCTCCTCTGCTCTGATCGCCAACACCTGTTTGCTCTGACCGTCACTAAACCACACACACACACTACACACTGAGGTACTATACCACCCTTATCACTTAACGATAGCTGGCCAAAACTTCTGTATTGGTCTGAAAGTCAGTTCATCAATAAAACAGGAATGAACCAAACTATGCTTCAGTTTGATCTGGACTGAGGCAGTTTCTTTTTGTCAAACCAAGCTTTGGCTGTTTGGTTCAGACTGTGGTCTGGGGGAGGTTTCATACCTGCAATTTTGGTTCTGATCAAACTGAAAAGTCCAAAGGTCTGACCAAATGAGGTATGTGTGAAAAGAGGTTTACAGTTGAATATCAGCAAATATTTCAAGCTCATGCATCTCTACCAGATTTTTCTAGATGAATCCCATCTGGTTTTAATTTTGTTTTAATTCGCAGTAACTATAGATCCAACATGTTCATAATATAAGCACAACACGACTCATTTTGCATTCACATTTGTTTTCCATCTTCCAGGTAGCACAACTGTGAATTTTGTTTTGGTTCTTTACCTCTAAGATACCTCTACACACACATTTTCCCTCCATTCCAACAAAGGGGAACTCTTACAGTGTCTGTGAGAGCTTTAGCCTTGCCTTGACTTCATGTTAAATTAGACTGACTTCCAAAAGAGACAGCGGCCAAGAGGAGAGGGAATTCACTTGGAATTTCCTGTGATCAAATGTTGGTTGTGTTGTTGTTATGTGAGCGAGGTTCTTCCTCCCCTTCTCCAAACTCTGTCCTCCTGCCTCGATTTAGCGCTACCACCCCAGGATTCTGAGTCACAATAGGGGCTATTTGTGGAATCCAGCAAGTGCTTTGCATTATCTTTGCTATTAGAAGACATAAAAACAACAGGGTGAGACGTCTGGATTGTCTGACTAAGAACTTGTGATGTTTTTGACCTGACTCACACAAGTTCACCGACTTGGGTATTAGGTTGCCCTCCCCAGCCAACCTTTTAACAGTTCCCCCTTTGTTGTGGCAGATGGCAAACATCAGATTAAAAAGTTTCAGTCACAACCAGGTCCTACCATATCAATTTGAGCTTGGTGCCTTTTAGTCTTTGGTTTAACTATAACGTCTGCAGCCTAGGGGACACTAGTCATCCTGTCTGGCCCTGACCATTCTGTCTCCCCAATCAGACATTTCTAAGTCCACTGTCAGTTCCTTGCCACTTCTGCAGGATGCCTGTTAACACACTGAATGTTCTGAATATCCCAAAGTTTGAGCCCTTCAAATCCAGTCTCACCACACTGAGTAAAAGACATGGGGGTATGCAGGAAATAATTCTGCCTGTTCAACCCCCATTTCCTACTGAAATATGTTGCCTTCAAACACAATCACAGGAATAGGCTGAGACCTAGGCCTCATATCCTTGCTACAGAAAATATTGCACGATACTGAAAGGCACTTTATCTGGGACCAATGTAGACTAAGCTTTGGGTGCTGATAACTATGAAGCTTATGTTGATGTTGACATGGCCCCAGTTTCAGAAGCACGTCTGGTCACGGTAATCATAAACAGAATCAAATTTGGACTGACAGACTGTTTTTCCTAAATCCCCTGTAGTCAGGAAACATTTATTCAGGTTTAGTCGGGAGTCACTTTGAATCGCAGCAGTTTCGCTGTCACCGCACTTAAACTCAGTTTCATGCACGCAGGCGCCTATCCTCTCAGCTAGCAATAACTGTCAGGTTGATGTTTTGGTTGGTACTCTGTCATACTTGGCGCACATCACGTTTAGCCAAAAGCTCTAACTCGTTTACTTGCACACTAGTCTCTGTCTCTACTGTGGTGTAACCGAAACCAGTCATTTCAACCCCAACACAGTAGTTTAAAAACAAACCAGCATTAATAGCTCCAGGAGAGGAAGAGCCAACGTAATGATGTTGGGCTGGCAAGGAAAACCCTCTATCTGCGCTGTAATCCCATTTCACAAGGCTGTGAAACCTGTAGCCTGAGTTCAAAGAGGAACAGGGGTCTGTTCAGTTTTATACTTAAACCTATTACATCAAAAGATTGGACCTACTGTACTGCTGCCTAGAAAAAGAACAGAAAGAGCAAGGATCTTCTGGATGATGACTTGCCAATCTCCAGGAAAGCTGAGGTGTAAACAGGAACAAGCATTGGGAAACGCCCAAGCCTCAGCGGCGTGGCCGAGGCCGCATCATTAGCACTGACATTAAACTAAACACAGAGCCTGTGTCTTTTCTCTCCTCTGCCAATCGCTGCCATGACTCACGCCAGATTAAATGGACGCCCAATGGCCGTCCAGCAGACTAACCAACCACCATTCTCATGAGTGGACGCAGTGTTTTATATAAACTGACATGCAGTTTTTTCCCTTACCCTTCTCATGCAGGGCGTGGAATTATACAGCACACAAGAAGGGAAACCCACACACTGCTCTAATACTGGGTTGGCAATACCATTAGAATAAGTGAGAGGCTTAACTTTGTTTAGAATTCATCTTGATAAATATAGTGTCACAATATCCCTTTTTCTTACAATTGGCAAGTCAGAGAGCATATAGTTTATCCTTACCTTTGATCCAAGCTCATGTGTCAGAGGTCCCTCTGTCATTTTACTATTTCTTGCTGGTTTATTTCCAAGGCTACAGAACAGACATTTTTTTGCCAATTTATTCTACCTCATGAATAGCACCTCTTTGGATGTTCATTTCATTCAAATAGAACCAGATACTGTTGGTTTCCATGGCCCTGTGCACGTGCAGAAGGGCAGTTTGATGCCAAACCAAAATTTACCAGGCCCTGCCTAGTTGAATGGGTTTTGGGCCTTTTCCTTCACTCATAACTGCGAGACATTCCTCCCTCACCGGCAGATGTCTGTCGCCATAGCAGTTCTCCAGTCACTGCCATCTTTTCCTGTGGATTTAAAGTGTCAGATTCAATTCAGTCAGACTTTTGGTGTCTGCTTAGGGATATACTTGACAGTCCCTTGCACCCTTTCAAATTTAAAATAGTGGTGAAGGAGGCACACTGCTAATTATTTACTGACAAACAGATGAATTCTGATTTTTGTAGGTCATAGCATGTTCATGTCAGCGAAACTGTATTTTTAAGGACAAAATAGCTTTACTTTCCACTGTTAACGCTCAGTTATCTTAAGGTCTGTTTTGTTGTTTAGCTGCATATAATTAGCCCTCTAGATCACAGCAGTAAGCAAACACTGTTTAATTGCTATCATTTGTTCTTATGTTCACATAAACTTACAGTAGCATAGTCATCCATAACCCTAGTGCCCTTACAAGAGCATCTACTGTACTGTAAAATGTGCTTGTCCTGCCACAATTTGCCAGTGTGAACACATTGGATGTGAAAGGAGCGCCTTGGTATCTGAATGAGCACAATATCGCCGGTTCAGTTCCAGACAAAAAAACCTTTGTTGCATTTCACACCCCTCCTGCACCCCCTGTTTCCTGTCTGCTTCTTCTCTATCGTCTATCCAATAAAGGCCCAAAAAATAAAAAAAAGATGGATGTGGAGGAAATGAAATTTTGTATTAAATCTTCTTATCTACGTAATGTACAAAATGGAAAATAAGTACCACATGCTGTTTATTGTTGGTGTCCTTGGTTTTATCATAGACTTTTTGTTAGTGATTTTTAAATTGTGAGTTGGGTAGCTATGTTCATGTATTTATCCTGGGCTGGGTGATTTGGAGAAAAGAGCCTGATATTGATATTATGCTGACATTGTAGGGTTGAATATTGGTGCTTTCATAAGATATTTAGAAATTGACATTTTTGTCATCAGTAACGTGACAAAATGACATCACTTTACTGTAATGCAGCCTTTAAAACCAGGAAAAGACTAAGACAGTGTCTGGTCTCATATCATATGATATTGATGTAATATCAATATGATGCCCTAATTTGTCCATTCTGATAATTTGTTTCCTCATAACGTTTGTTGTATTTGTGGAAGTGCAACTTAAGTTAGTGTCCACAAAAGGACCGCAGTAATAATCATTTGAAAAAAACCTGCAACTCATCACAAAACAACTGCTGGAATAAGCGTGACACCCAATTAGATATTTATAGTGTGAGACTCCTAATTGATAAGATTACATTAGATACTGTGCTGTTACTAAAGGTCAAGCACTGATCTCAGGCGTGTGCTTCTACCTCGAAAGCTTTTGTAAATAAAGACCTTGGTGTTTGTTGTATGTGTGTGTGCGCAGTGTGTTGGCTGGCTACAATGGCACCATATTCGCCTATGGCCAGACAGGCAGTGGAAAGACCTTCACCATCACAGGAGGGGCCGAGCACTACAGTGATCGTGGCATCATTCCCCGCACGCTTTCCTACCTGTACGAACGCTTCTCCCAGGTCAGCACAGTAGGGTTTGCCGTGTTTTAAAAACATTTTTTAAGGTATCAGTTTCACTGGTACATGAAGGCCACACACACTGAAAATGTAAAATAGTATCCTACAGTCTCTCTCTACCATCATTAATTTCCCTGTACTGCAAAGCATAAATGTAATTGTTTGCTTTTGCCAATGTCAAAAAAACTAAGATTTCCATCTTGATGCATCCAGTTTAATTTTACATACTATATGTTATGCTCCACAGGACAGCAGTATGGTTTACACCACACACATCTCCTACTTGGAGATATACAACGAGGTGGGATACGACCTTCTGGATTCCCGCCATGAAGCATCTCGACTGGAGGATCTACCGTCAGTGTTCTTTTTATTTTTTTAAGTTGTGCTACACTGATGCTGACATTTGAAAATGAAAAATTACAATCTTATTGTGTATATTTAGCTTTGAGAACATGCACTTCTAGGGGATAGATACATTTTTTTTTTAAAGCTGAAAAGACCAATCATCTCCTGGTTCCATTATTCTCTTAAACACTTGTGGGTTTAGTCGAGCCGTATTCCTGAACAGCCATTTGTCTGCCTGGCTTGGAGTTGGTGTGTGGTGAAATATGGAGACTCAAGTATTTACCACCTCACTACGAACTGCCAACTGACATAATGAGACTGCAGGACAGCAATGGATGTGGTCAACCTGGCTGTAGACTCTGCCACTGGAGTGGAGAGCAAGAGGGTCATGTGGACAAACTGTTTTTCAGAGCTAGTCGCTGCTGCAGCTGGTCTGGGAGGAATTCTTTTTTGTGTCCATCTGCATCTGTCTTCTCACTCTCTCTGTCTGTTGCTTCCCTCTCTGCCCTGCCCTGTCTTTGAAACTGTTCACCCTGTTCAATCCTGTTTCATTTTTTCTTTGCCTATATCCATCTTTCTTTGTAATTATAAATTCCATCTGTCTGAAAGTTTGTCTGTGTGTGATCTTTTTTTTTTTTTTTTACCTTAATTGTCATACTCAATACTTACTCATCCCAAACTAGACTCCGGACTTCCTGGCGCAACATCGTCTTGGTACATCATTTTGGTGTTCGTCTTGTATTTTCTTGTACTAGTTCCATTTAAGTTTCTTCCCTCCTTTCACAGAGGTTCCAGCTCAAGGTTTAGATACCCACAAATCACAGTCTTCTGGAAATAGACAGTGCCCGTTGTTAACCATGCTGTGGCCACACTTGCTGATTCAAGAAGAAGCTGTGGCACTGACAAATTTCTCTCTTTAACTGTTGGCCCTTCTTTTCTTTCTGACATTCTTGTATGTATTTTTTTCCTTGTTTTATTTCTTCTTATCTTCATCTCTGCATTATTTTCATCATGCTTTCAACAGTCCACCCACTATATGCTTGAAGTCCTTCTCCACTCAAATATGTATTTTTCTTCTGTTTATGTCCCCTAAAATGTCTGACCTTAACTGACTTGTGACTGTGCCAAGTTTGTCACTAGAGAGGTGTTTTACATTCTTGTACTGAGGGGCTACTTTCCTAAAATCTGAGATTCACACATACGCTGGCTAAGATAGATTAGGTACATCACTAATATGAAAACCAAGTGCTGTCTTATGTAGGAAACACTATTCCACAGGGTAAAAGACTTCAACAAAATATTGCTAAAGAAACCTGAAACCTCCAGCACAGAGTGGACTTTAGCATTAGGATAGTGAAAGTTGTAAAACCTGGTAGAGTGTGCAGTTTTTGAATGTAAACTTGAACTTCTCTCCATTATCTACCAAAAACCTCATCATAACACATATTGTTGTAAGTTTTCTACAACCATTAATGCTGTGTCAACCAGTGAACAAGCAACAAAAATAAACTCGAATTACGGCCTCGCAGGTATATGCCTCCGTGAACCCGTGAAGTTGCAGTTACAGTTTATATCCGTGATCAGTGAAAACATGCATGCGTCATTGCACATCTTCCCCCTGGCAGCACAGAAGATCTGTACAGTCAGTAGTTTCAAAGTGGGCACCCAAGACTAGTGTCACCAAATTCAGTATCTGACCAAGTGTCTCCACTTCTGCTCCTGAGTTATGATTGTGAGTAATGGTCAGAAAAGTGTTTTAGTAGAAAATTATGAGGTCACAGTGAAATTGACCTTTGACCTTTCAAATATAATATGTCACCACTTCATCATTTTATCCTATTAGACATTTGTGTGAAATTTTGTCTGTATTAGTATATGAATTCCAGGTATAGTCCAAAACATGTTTTGTTAGGGTACAGTGACCTTGACCTTTGACCTTCAGCCATCAAATTCTAATTAGTGCTAATACTAATTAGTACTAATGCGTAATAATTAGTACTGTCCTGAGTTCAAGTGAATGTTGGTGCTAAATTTGAGAAAATTCCTTCAAGGCCTTCATGAGATATTGCCTTCGCGAAATAAAACAGACGCAAGGTCACAGTGACCTTGACCTTTGACCACCAAATGCTAATAAGTTTGTGCCAATTTTGAAGAAATTTCCTGAAGGTGTTCTTGAGATATCGCCTCAACAAGAATGAGACGGATGCAAGGTAATGGTGGCGTTGAACTTTGACGTTTGTCTACCAAAACCTAATCGATCATTCTTGAGTCCAAGTGGATGTTTGTGCCAAATTTAAAAAAAAGAAATCCTTCAAGTCATTCTTGAGATATTGCATTCACGAGAATGAGATGGATGGGCAGATGGACGGACAACTTGGAAACATAATGCCTCAAGCCACAGCTATCACCAGCGGAGAAGCATTAAGATGCTAACTACACTTACCATTCTGATACGTCTGCTGTGGTGCACAACAGACTCCTCTTTTGAGCCTGGGTCTGACTGAGGCACAAATGTGTATGGCTTAATCTGTCAGATGTATCCTGTAACGCAGATGCTAGCCATCTTGATGTGCACTGCTCTTTCACCGGTTAACCTAGTGCAAGTAGCACTGGAGAAAGTGAAACTTAGTGCAAGCGGATTTCTCAGTAAAAGAGAAAGTTAAGATCTGCTTCAAGGTCTTTTTTTTAACTACTATGTGGGAAAACCATGTTAAACAAAATATAGGTATTAGTATATTTTAGGGAGTCTCTAAATTGTCAACAACTGTATCATATTTTTATATTTGTATAAAATACAGTAATTAAATCCTTTTGATTTTGAGTTGGTGAGGCTCTTTAGGAAAATAACTCCGCCAGGGTCCAGACCTTTAATCACAGTAAGATGAATACTGTTTTATCAGACTACTTCAATTACCTACACATGTTAACGTAATTATCCTCATGTGTTCTCCAGTCAGTCTCCCCTCTTTGACATCTCAATCCAGTAGCAATACTGTCACAACCCTGGCGGAGTGATGGAAATGATACGTTAAGATGCCTAGAGTCATTTCAACCCCGTCTGTCTAAGCACACTTTGTTTCAAAGTGCTTGATGTGGGCAAGAACCAATCACCTGTTTGTTTTTAAAAGCAAGCCCTGTCTGTTATCAAGTTATGAACCCCCGGTTAGATAAAGCACGTGTCAGACTGGGTCGCAGCCCACACTGACTTGCAGATGTGCTTTGTTTGGATTTCGATCTGAGTGAGGCCAAGGCGATGGGAGGGAAATGGATGACATAACTGACATAATTAGTTTTTCATAATTGCTTCAGTGTTGGATTATTTGGGTTTCAACTGGTTTTGTCCCACTTTGTCATTTTTTATTCACTATTTCAGGTTATTTATTATGCTGGAATTTTCTTTAATGACGTTTTTTTCTTTTACAGAAGAGTAATGATCATGGAAGATCCAGACCAGAACATCCATCTCAGGAACCTGTCCATGCAACAATCAGCAAATGAGGAGGAGGCTCTGAATCTGCTCTTCCTGGGTGACACCAATCGTATGATTGCAGAGGTAAGAAAGAGGGACACGCATGCTTCACCACAAAGAGAGAAATGTATGATATGACTTTATCTTTGTAATTTACACACCATACATGCAGTGTTCTTTGTAAGAATTGTAGTCAGTAAGCAAAAATACATGACCACTCCCTGGATAAGTGGCATAAATGGTATTTTTTGTTCACAAATGCAATATGCACTCTACCTTAAGACCCTTCTAAAATATTATTTTGGTCCCCTGTGGTCCCTTTTACCATATTTTTTTCCCAGTAAAACTAAGCATTCTCTCTGTAATTTCTGTTTATATTGTGGTGGTTCTTTTCTACACTCAGACTCCCCACGCTGATGAGACATGCGGTGGGTCAGCTTTTGCTTTGCAACCTGAGGTTTAGAGCAAAGGGCTGATCTCACCTTGTTTACTCTTGTTGCTAGTTTGTAAGTAAATAACTGACAGTAAAAGTGAACTTGATAATCAGGTTTCAATCAGAGACTTGCTTTTCATTTTTGCAGAGAATTTCAAAGTCAGTTTTTGATGTGGCCATGAGTCGTTAATGAAACAAAACCGATCCAAAGGAAATAATTCTGGGATCCAAGATGGAATTTCTCTGGAACTCGGAAATGGGTTTAGTAGCTAGTACAGTCACATAACTTTTGAATGAGAAAATGTGTCTACAATACACATATTCCAGTGAACATACACTCCTAGAAATAAGAGTTCCAAAAGGGTTCTTCCTGAACGGCTAAGTGTCTTCCCAGAATCATTTGCTTCTGAAGAACCCCCACACACACTCCTTTTTAAAGAAAAGGATATCACAAGCTTTCTTCTTCTTTGTATAACTAAGGGTTTCATTAGGAACCCTTTTCATCCAGAGAGTCCTTCATTGAAGAAAGGGTTCTTCAAGGGTTCTTTCTGTAGCTAAGGTTTCCATTAGTAACCCTTTTAAAAAGGAAGAGACCTTCAATCATACAAAAGTTAATGGCGAATCTGTACTGAACAGACTCTATTTTTATTGGTTAACAGGCGGAGATACTGTCCAGTCTGCCATTATTCATCCTGGTAGCATTGAGTTTCACTCCACCACTGAAATAGTAAAGGCTCGAGTGGTAGTTGTTTCTCCACCTCCTAAAAACATAATCGTGAACCATGAGTGTTGTGGTTCAACCTGGGCCAAATCCACCCCAGTTCTTTAGGAGCCTAATGAATCCCAAGGCTGCTTGATTTGATTTTCTTGGCCCCAGGTTGAACTGTTAAACTAAACCATGATTAGTGGAACAAAAAAAGGATTCTTGGTAGAAAACCCTTGGTGGTTCCTAGATTTACTCTTGTGATATAAAAAAGGCTTCATGGTAGAACCTCCTCAGTGGGTTCTAGGCAAAACCCTTTTGATATAGAGAGGGTTTTTGCTGAGGGCAATGGTAACTGTCTCAGAAAGTATTGTGGCTTCGCAGTGGTATTACAGAATGTATATTATTATCAGTCAGAATGATACTAAAAGGAATGAAAACAGAAAGGTTATTTTTGGTTGAACAAAGGTTTTATTTCTATGACTGAAACTTGAAACAATTTTGTTAATGGAAGTATGTGTAAAAAGTCTCCCCTTTCAAAGTAACTAAAATAAAGGAAAGATTCTCCATCCAGTTGCATTTTTCCCCAATATTGTAGATAAGCAAATGTACACAGTATAATAACTGTCAACTTTTATATCACTTTTGTATACCTTGAAACCGGTATATCGCTGCACCCTATTCTCAGTAGAACCCCCTGGAAGGGTTCTCAGAAGCTGTGAAGGTTCTGGAAAGAACATCCCCACACACACACACACACTCCAGAGAGGGTTCTGGGTGGAGCCATTATATCAACAAAGGATCCTTTGTGGAACCTCTCACAGGGGGATGAACCTTTTACAGATGGTTCTAGGTATAACTCTTTATGTTGGGTTCTTGGCAGAACCCTACTGCGGTGTTCCAGGTGAGAACTACCGGGAACTAACAGGGGTTCTTCTTTCAGGACAGAACCCTATACGATTCTAGTTAGCGCTTTTATATCTAAGAGTGAAGCCTATTGCCAAAACAATATTGCATTTGTTTTTTATCTACCTTGAGAACACACTCCCAGTGTCCACTGCTGTAAAACCTGGGGGTATATTTCCGTGGAAACACATTCTTGGATGTTACATTAGTGTGTTGATGAGGCAATCGAGATGTTTCACAGTTCAGAGGGGAGACCACATTACAGTCCACCCACACAAAGACTTTTGTGAACTCACCCTCTATGGGACTTCCCCATAAGAAAGTTTCTCTTGAACCCAGAGCAAACAAAGAACCATCAACATAGTCAATTTGTCACTGCCAGAATAATCCCAGAGGTCCTTGCTCCACATAGACTTCAAATAAAGTTAACACTAACGCTTTCTTTCTTCTCTTGCTTGGAGCCATGTGGATAAAGGATGACACATCCATTCAAGCCACACTCAGCAGACCATGAGCTCACTCACTTTGAGACTTGGCAATCCCCTCTACTCTTTCATTGGGCAGGAAATAAAATACACCTTCTCAACTCCTCACCCTTTCTTCAACCTCACCGGGAAACATTTCCTCTCATCTGGTCTTTTTATTTTTTCTTTGTCCCTGTTTCCCTTCCCTTCACATGTGGGGATGCAGGGCCTGGATCTTTTCTCCCCTTTCTACATCCTCCTGAACTTGTAGGGGTGAGTAGGGTGCGTAGCAGGTGGTCCAAATGAAACTTCACTTTTAATCTTTTGAATCAGCAATCTCTAAGCGTTTCAGGGCTTGCAGCACCAGATCACCACTTTATGCTGACCCACTGCAGCACTGCGTGTGGTCAGCATGTGGTGCATATAAGCTCAACATGTGGTCAATTGAGAACACAGGAGAATAAAGGAAGTGACTCCAATGAGATTGCATTGTCCTGCTGTGTTTTCTCACAACTAAGACATTTTAATGCCCCTGTGTGGACACTTATTTCCTCTGTGGTCGTGAACACACAGTCTGTAACCATTTAAATATTTATCTGTACTTGATGTGCTCCTGTCCATACTCTTTAACTCTGAGAGTTGTTCAAGGATTTCTACAGAAACGTTTATATAACATCTGGTGATATCCAAATGAAGTTATTATCTTGCACAATGCACGCACGTTGAAGGCTACACAAACAGTCTCTTGATTAATGCCACTGTAAGGACACAGTAACACTCAGAGATAAGAGCCAACAGTCACGTCTTATCTGTTGACAGCTGCTACTGTATTTGATTACTTTAAACTGTCATCCATGAGTGCTGCTATGGATTTTTACCGTAGTATTTGCATTTACAGTCACATATGACACACTTAGCTGAAATTCATGCAGCAGGCAAACTTTAGAGAGGTGTCGATTCAACTCTATAGTAATTTTAAAGGATGCAGTTTGTGGTGCTGTTGAACTGCATTTTATTATACAGAGAGGTGTTTCTTTCTTTCTGTTTATTAACCCACCCACACTGATATAAATGTAGTTGATGCAATAATAGAACCACCCGTCTGTATAATTCAGTAAAGTTCAACATCATCACAAGCTGAAACTCTACTTCATGAACTGCTTCTGACATCAAAAACATAGTTCAGTGTTTTTACTGTCCAAATTGTGAGTGGGCTCAAACTAGAGTAAAACCATGCTGACGCGGCACAGCAGCAAAAGTCGAACTTGGGGTGACCTTGACCTTGTTGCTTCAAGGCCACAGTGTTAAAGGAATACTTCACCTACAAAAAGACTGTTTTGTATATCAGTTGCTCACCTATTACCTTAAATTCAAGAAGAAAGCTTTTTTTCCTGCTTGCCTCCACAGTGAATGAAGAATCCACAAAAACAAACAGTTTTATGGAACGGCTTGGTAGTGTGCTTGGACACGCACATGTATTTGAACTCTGGTCAATCAGAGCTCATCCGTTCAAGTGCTCGGGCACACTCAAAGGAGGAAGTCTTATATATCGTAACTTTTGGTGAAAATGCACGTGTTTAGGATGTACTGAGCATACAACTGGATCAATGAGACTTATAGATTAAACTGCACAAGTTCTGTGAGAGTTTGTAAAAGGACATTGTGAAATAGAAAATTTTGATTTTCTCACATGACTCCATGGTGAACAAAGAATCCAAAAAAGGCGAACATTCCTCATGAATTGAAGTCATTGGGATCCATGTTTAACCACAGCAAAACTATATCAAAGAGTGCATCTGTTTGCCAAATACTGAGCACAAGACTGGATAAATGAGACTTGTTGTGTGAGACTTTATAAAAGGATGTTTTGATATAGATTTGCTGTTGTAAAACATGTTATAATTCATCTGGAATGTTTGCCTATTATGAATCAGTCATTCTCCGTGGAGGCCTTTGAGGAAAAGAAAGTTTTATTTATGAGTTTAAGGTAATTGACAAATTGATGTGGAGGACATATTTCCACCAGCAGCAGGATGCAGACTTCCTTGCATGCCATGCTGACAAGTTCTTAATGTGTGCTTGTCATGACTTGACAATGGCTGCATCCACAACTGGATCCTGTAATGGTATCACAGACTCTGCCGCAGAACTTCTGCAGGTCTTTCACCACATCCTTGCTCACTTTCTTGGTGCTCTTTATGGCCTGGCAGAAGTCGTCAATAATAGTGAGTCCCTCCATTGTCTGGTTGAGCGTGACACTTGGTCATCACTCTCATCATCAGCAGGGAAGCAGACAACCTAAGGTGGTTCAAGACATGCAGTGTAGATGTGTTTAATAGCTTTAACATTAATCTGCTCAAGTTTTAACTATATCTGGTGCCTCCATCTTTGTTTTGATAATGTCTAATGCCTAATGTCTTGTGTTCTCAGCTTTTTTGCTGCAAGCTGAAACTAAATGGCACCAACACATTATCTTTAGATGCATTAAGAGGAAACTCTGAGAGTGGAAAGTGATTGGAATAGCAAGTACTGACAAGGAGAGTCCAAAAACGCCTGCTGGCTGTGGAGAATTTAACAAAACTTACAGTACAGGCCAGTTATCAAGGACTGGCCAGCATTTGTTTGGTGTTGGTTGCTATGGAAAATAGCTGCCAGCGGTGAGACTGTAAAACTAATTCTTTAACATGGGACACTCTATCTCACCCTTGACCCTCTGCTCAATCCTATTAGGTATGTTATCCCATTTCAACATCGAAGGGCTGTTTCATATTACTTACGGGGATACCCTGAGGAGCAAACATGGTCGTGTGCAGAGTGAAGAGAATTTGGACTGAGGAAAGACATGACAGCGGTGGGTTAAGATAGTGAAAGATCTGTGGCGAGCTGTCATGACCGTAACAGACAGGTGTTGGCACATTTACGCCAACAGCAAGTCAGGGTCAGAGCACCTTTTTAGATTGAATGATCTGGTATGTCTGTGATGATGTTTTCAAGCAGAGAGGAAAAATAAGTCATGCCCATATCTCATATCAATGACCATTCCACAAAAGGAAAAGAATTTCAGACTTGATCAGAAGCTAATTCAAGTCAGGATGTACTGTATCATCAACTCCTGGTGCTAATTAAAAGCTGTTATTTTAAAACACCATCATGTGTCCAGGCTGTCTTTGTGTTAAGGCACAAACAAGTAAACAGAAAGAAGTCTGTTATCAGCACTCTGTCAATGAATGTCCATTTCCTGTGTTTATCCTCTCACACGGAGGACACATCCTCCTCTAGTTAATAAAGCTTGTTTATGCACAGTGACTCATGCTCTATTTCTGTCTCCTCCTGGTCTCAACCTGCCTTCTGCTATTCCAGTGACCATCTGAAAGCCAACCTCAGCTTTTGTAGCTGCCACCATGTGTTTACTGCTCATCGGTTACACATGGTGTGGCTTTGATCTCCAAACCAGCGGGAGCAAGAAAAAATAAGAATCAAAGGAAACATGTTTTTTTGTTGTTTCAAAGTGGAAAGCACCGCAGATGGAGAATAAAATTCCCTTTTTCTTCTTTTTTGTGTGTGTCCACCATCTGCACCAATTTTGGAGGTTTCAGAATTCTCTCACACAAGCTGAAAAACATTGCAGCATTTTCAAAATATTCTGTCACCACTCTTTTCTTCTCTCCTCTGCAGACTCCGATGAACCAGGCATCCACACGTTCCCACTGCATTTTCACTGTGTACTTGTGCAGGCGTGAGCCAGGCTCAGCCACTGTGCGGCGCTCCAAGCTCCACCTGGTGGACTTGGCTGGATCGGATCGAGTTAGCAAGACTGGCCTGAATGGGCAGCTGCTTACTGAGGCAAAGTACATCAACCTCTCCCTCCACTACTTGGAGCAGGTAACCACTTTTACTTATTATCTCTACCAAAAAGGTTATGTTTTTGTTCTGTTTGTTTTTATGTCTGTTAGGGCCAATAAATGTAGTGATGTGGACTTTGTCTTTAATTTTTGTGGATTTCATGCCCCTGCTCTCCAAACATAACGTTTGTTTGTTACGATTAGACAAACAACATTTCAGGCTGTAGCCAATCCCAGCACAGTAGTGTAGAGACTTGTCACTTCCCTCATTTGCATAATGAAAAAGAAAATGTGTAAAGACAATAATACAGAAATACATAAGACTGGGGAAATACATTTTTGAGGGGGGAGACAAAGAATAAATAAATACATTCAAAACTGAAAAAACATAAATGAAAGAAAAAACTAAATGAAGTAGATAAAGTTAATAAAGATGTAAATTTAAACAGGTGTGTCAATTTATGGCTTTTATCACTTAACTACATTTGGCAGCTTCTGTTCTCCATAAAAAGTCAGTGGATGGTGGTGAAATTCAGTGTAGACAAAACACAGCCAATTGTAGAAATACAGTGACTTTATAATGCAATCCACATTCATGAGAACCAGTAATCCTCTGGGGCAGCCTACACATTTAGTTGCTCAAACTTCAGACAGAAAGCAGTTGTTATCATTTGACATAATTCTAGTAGTTTTAAAAATATATTCTGACATAAAGTGGTTGCAGAGATTTGCATATCATAAAAGACTGGACGGCTTTGGCAGAGGTCTGCGCTCTCCAATTGCCCTTCCAGTTTAAAATAATATATTGTACAAATTGTTTAATATTCAAAAAATATTTGGTGCTATTTATTAAATACACTTTGGCACAAAATACATTTTATTTGCTTCATTTACCGTGTGTGATTTGGCACAGCAAGTTCAACGCTTTCAACTGTGAGAAACAAAAATAGTGTGTTTTGCTGATTCAGGCTACTTTATTTGTTCAGTCTACAATAACTTTCATTAATCTCATGTCAGACATTTGACATTGATTAATGGCCATCTTGCAACTACTGTATAAACAGTTATGACCCACAAAGTTAGAATGAGTAATGAAATTTCCTTTCAGGCATCATGTTACAATCAGGCATTTAATTTCCTACCTTCATCTCTGTCTTGATTTACATGTTGGCCCTGCTCTCTTCTTCAGGTGATCATAGCTTTGTCAGAGAAGAACCGCTCCCATATTCCCTACAGGAACTCCATGTTGACATCTGTGCTGAGGGACAGCCTTGGGGGCAACTGCATGACGACCATGATTGCCACTATGGCAGTAGACAAGAGGAACCTTGATGTAAGGATGGTGTGCCCATTGTAAGGCCATGTTCAGACAGAATATGCTGTGATATGCCAAAAAAAGAGGAGAAAGAAGGTTCTTGAGTAAATAATGTTAGAGCTACTCTACAAATCAAGTTAGCTTTGTCAATAGTGACTTTAAGTTTCTCTCCTGAAACATCTTCTTGGTGCTCTGGGTATTTAAACATTTTCAGACATAAAATACTTGGCATGTCATACAGTATATCATGCTTCACAGACTGATGAAAAGCTGTGCTCTGTAAAGAATGTATATATTATTAACATTTTATCATCTTTGTTGAGTCCTTGCATGCATGTGTCAAGTGAGTACTAAATGAAAGACTAACTGTTTTCTTTAGGAGTCCATTTCTACATGTCGCTTCGCTCAGCGCGTGGCTCTCATCAAGAACGAGGCGATATTGAATGAAGAACTGGATCCTGCCCTGGTGAGACAGCCAGACACTCGCTGCACTTCTCCACTCACTACAAATACCGTAGCTTCACCGCACAATCACACCACAGAAGCATGACTTAATGTGCTGTTTCATTATGGCCAGACCCTCCTCATAGCTTCCAGACCTTAAATTGATCGGTGGATGCAGTGAGAATCCAGCTCCTAAATGTAACTAAATGTTAACCCACCATGTGCTTAAATGCCCTCTTTGGGTTTCCAGCACCAAATTAGTTTTTCCAGCGTCACACAGACATCCTCAAAGAAGCAGTTTTCCACCTTCAACACGTGGATGCCTGTCCATCTTGTGTTATTTAGACTGCTCACAGGTCCTGTTTGCGTTCTCTCCCTGTATTGTTTACATGCCTCAAATTCTGTTATGGCATATTTTATCCCAGTACCTTACAGCCACTTGAGAAAGCATCCAGCTGGAGACTGGTGTGTAAATATGTCTCTACACACATCCATGCAAGGAAGCACGCGTTCCTGCCCAGACATTGAAGAGCTGAGGCCATAGTGTAACATTTTTAAAATGAGAGTGGGCAGTCTGTTTACTTTGAGTAATTTTATTTAGTATCTTTATACTATGAATACGTTTTTATTTTAGTAAGTCAGAGAAGAAGCCAAAGTAGGAGATGGAGAGCAGAGAAAGTCCTTGGATTGTGGCAACACATGTGGTTACAGAGGCCACTCAACATTTTTTCAGATAGGCCTTACACATACTTCCATAGCTGCCTTTTGAGAAATAGCAAATCTCATGATAGATTGGCTAAGCAGTTTGGCAGGTTAACTCTTGATGATGGTTTCCTTCCTTGACTTTCTCCTTTCACAATACTTGTCACAGCTTCCTTAGTGTGCCAGGAAGCAGACCTGGTAGTTGTTGTAAAGGTCCCACGGGGGATATACAGTAGTAAGTCATCATCACAGCTATATCCGCTTCCTCCCCTCCCACCCAGATCTGCCTGAGGATCAACTGCTACTGTATTACTGCTGTGAAGACTTGGCTGGCCACTTGCAAACCCTACAGAGGTATTTTTAAGAGAGTCTGCGGCCGGCCCAGTAATTGTGACAGTGTCTGGCAGCTCCCAATTGGGTCCGGCACAGTTACAGCTCCAGGCAAACCCAAACTCCGCGGGCAAACTTCTTGTCTCCGTTTATGGCTCTTTAGTGTGTTTCTCATTTCGTTCGTTGCTCCCGTCTCTCTGTCTCTCCCTCTATCTCTCTCCCTGGTTTACTGAGGAAAAACTTAAAGCCTGCCGTGCAGTTTGCAGATTAGAATGATGTCATTTATTGTGGTTTGGGGTGACACTCAGATTCCATTTTTGGCCTGCCACCGTCTGAAGGCACACTGTCTATTCTATTGGACATGCCAGCTGTGGTAATTGATTTGAAACCTGGAGTTTGCTTCTCGCAATCTTGCAGTCAGTGTTTGGGGTATCATTCTGACCACACACTGCTGTAATGGTCCTATACTGTAGCCTGCAGGTTTCAAAATGCACTTCTTCAAAGCCTGAACAGCAGGAAACAGCCAGATCAGACAAAACATTTAACAAGTCGTTCATGGACAGGGGAAAAAATGAGGTGTTGAAAGTGACCTGTGAAATAATGAAGTCAGCCACAGTGGCCACACCATATAAGGTTGGCTCTGTTGGTCTCGCTAAGAGCACTAAGGTCAGTCTTAATCCTCCATTTAAATCAGGCTGATCCTGGTCTGCAGTCAGATTAAATTGTCAACGGTTATTGGATCTTTCATGGTGCACCTACCATCTCTTTTAAATTTCATGTGTGTACTGAAAGGAAACTTGAGCAATTTGTGTGCAGGGGTGCTTAGTATGAGCTGAACTGAATTGCCATCAAACTTATTTATGTAATACTGAAAGGCTCCAAAAGTTTTATCTTAACGGTCCCAGATGATGCTCATTTACGGTTTCATACTTGTATTTTAAGTTTCTTCTAGAACACTGGTTCTCAACTGGTGGGCCGTGGTCCAAAAGTGGGTCGCAGGTCAATTTTGAATGGACTGCAAGTGACTCTGAAACATGTCACATTTGTAGAAAACACAATTTATTTTTAAGTTCAGTGAATTTCTGGCTCAGAGCCATTGTTGTAAAGTATTGTTTCCTGCTGAAGAGGGAGTGACTAATGGACAGTTACTTAGCAGAGACAGCAAACTAGCTCGACAACAAACACAAGTATGATGCTGAATGTATTAAACTTTGTGGACGGTGAACTAAAGACTAAGGAGAAATCTGGACCCTGGGGCTGGACCAATTTGGAACCACTGTACTAGAACATATTTATATGAGTTTTCTCAGGCTGTCTGTCTGAATAAACCTAATGTCACCCTCTTTTTGAAATGCTTCATTTTAGTGCCATTCTTCTCCTCTTGAGGCACCCCTTCCATGAAAGCCCAGTCTGCTCTTATAGGTCAGTGTTTCTGGGTCTTCTGCATCTGCGCTCAGTTTCTCTGCACCATCATTGCAGCCAGAAAATGATGGCACTGTCCCGGCACTTCCTACGTTTATAAACCATTTCATTGTTATTGTGTTGCTTGGGCAAAAGCTTTGGTCCCTTATTACTTCCTGTCATCTATTGCATTAACAAGCATTCCAACAGGAAATAGCTTGTAAGCAATTCAGTGACTATTATGACTCATGAAATTCAGATGGAATGGCAAGAAGCGATAAAGCCATATGCTGCATGAGTTGGAAATAGAGGAATGTGACCACATAAAAGGGTTGGATTAACCTGAAGGCAGCAGGTATCAGAAAATTGATGCTCATGTTGGATGTGATCCATATAATACTAAGAAAAGTGATTTCTTTTTTTTTTTTTTTCCACAACTTGACAGATTTGCCCAGTGTGGACATGATCATTGTTACAAATTACCTCCTTTTCCAGACTCCCTAACATTACTAACATACATGGCGAACCAATAAATACATACAAGAGTGTAGTGGACTAAATCTGTTTTGTGTGACAAACGTAATGACTAATGACTGAAACAACTGCTGTCTTGTTTTTGGCTGATTGAGTAAATTTACTTGAGAATAACTGTCTTTTATATTTCAACTCTGTACAAGGATGCACCACTTTTAGGCTAACATCAGCTAACGTTAGCTAACTTTAGTTTAAATTCCGGTGAAATGCCGTTAAAAATCTGGGTCATGCCTAAAAGTTTACCTGACATTACTCGACTCTTCTACTCCGGACTCAAGATAGAGGTTTTCGATTGACATCTGCTGCCGTTTCTCAGTGAGTTTTTATTCTGTTTTGTTTTGTTTTTTGACTCCTTCATATCCTACTATTTTCAGGACATAAGGTGGCCGTTGTTTTTTACCAGTTTGATCATTTTAGCAATAAACAGCACAAATCATAGATGTTTGTGCAGTGTTTTGTTTTGTTGTTTTTACCTCGTGCACCAATATACCAGTATACCTGTGACATCATAATTTGACAGAAGTCCTTATGACTTGTTTAAGGCACAATTTCTGAATGGATGATATGGATTGTGTGCACTTCTGTGTGGATTGAGTTTTGATACCTACAGTATTTATACAGCACCTTTAATGCTCTGTAATAAAAAAAGACATGGAAAGACTTTTTGCAATGTGGGACCTTTAAGGTGTTGTTATGCAGCTAAGCGTAGGGTAATTGGAGGCTGGGTGACCCTCCTGAACCTGGACTCTCCCTTCACTTAAAGACACTCACAACATCTTGCTTGAAAAGACAGCTCTGATTAGCACATACCTGTGAGTCAAACACAATCCTGCTTATAGCCCACTAGAGAGACATGTTTGGGAAGCAAGTGTGAAAATTCCTACGGGTGGTTGCTCTCCCAGGTTTCCTCATCTATCTCATCTGAGAGCCTGGCTTTCATTAGGACCGAAGATAGTTTGAAAGTATACTGGTGTGATTCAGCAGCACAGTGCTCCTTGCCTTAGTCTAAAATGCCTGAATGGTGCCATGCATGGAACACAGCCCATGTGTTATCATTTTGTCGTGAAGGATAAAAGACCTTGTGTAGGTGTAGTGGGAAACTATGACTCCTCTTTCTTCTCGAAAGAGGCCCCATAATAGTACCATGTTTGTGAGTGGCATACTATATAAGACATATGCATTTGAGGTGTAACCTGTGGTTATACTGCAGTTTATTGTGGGTGGTTCTCTGCACAGGATGGATAGTATATATTCAAGAAGAAGATGTATAATTTAAAGTTAGGGTTGTCTGTACAAGTCAGTTTAATGTTTCAAACTTAATTATGTAGCATGTTTGTCAGCTCATATAAAATAACACAGACATACTTGGAGGGTTGCTTTTTCCATCACCATAACAACCTGCACGTTGCATTACTGCACTGACTCGGGTTTCCATAGGATATGCTGCCATCACCAGTCACGTGTCCTGAGTCAGTTTTTATTCAGAGTGTATGGAAGCCTGCCGTGGTGTTGTGGTACCAGTGTGGGCTCGGCACTCTGAAATAGACTGCACGATTCCGCTGACCAACAACTGGCGGTCAGTTCCTCAGGATGCAGCTGGGAGAATTACATCAGACCATGGGCTCCAAAAAAGAGATACAGGGAGCGGCTCTGGTGAGGGATGGTCAGCTATGATGTTAAAAAATATGATACGGGGTGGATTTGGGGTGAAATTTTTTGTTTAGCTCAGTGGCACCTGCCCAAAACCACACCGCAGGTCTGTTTCTTCTCAAGAGTGTCTTGATTTGACACTGTCTGACTGTATGACTGCTTTTGACCTTCCAGTTAGAAGATGCCCTTGCTAGAAGTGGCGGTGCTCTGCTAAATTGCTGACCTTTGACCTTGATTTAGTTTTTATTGAACATCCTAGCTCCCTTGCAGTTTTGTGTCAGGAGAGTCACTGTGACTCTGGCACACAGTCGCCACTTTCTGTTGTATTTGCTCTTTGCTGCTGAGACCGTTCCAGCCTTTCAGTCTGCTTTAGTATTTTGTGGTGTGGTCAGATTCAGTGGTGATAGTTAAGTGGGATTTATGCTGAAGAAAGAAGTATGTCATGTGAGAAAAAGAACAATTGCCACTTGTTTTTTTAGGTGGTTTGGTGTGTTGTTTTGTGGTGCGATTTGTGCAGAATTCTTATTACAACTGGTCTGGCTTCCTTCCAATAACTACACCATTCATTGATTTTGGTGCTGGCCTACGTTCCCTACCATTAACATGTATTTACATGTCTCTGTTTAGATGTAATGTAGACTGGACCGACTCCCCTTTTTTTAGGGATTTGAAAATTGAATGAACAGCCAGTTGAAATCTTGTACAATTAGCTGCAGAAAAATCAAGCTGTAGGTTTTATCAGACTAATCAGTCTCTATGGTCCGTCTGTTATGTATGTGACCTCTTTCACATTCAATCACAACACTTTGACTTCAAGTTACGGCACACTGCCAGTACCTGCTGAGCATCAGAATAAGGGTACATGTCAAGTGGGCTCACCTCTAACCTCTTGCTCTCGGTGTGTGACGGGAGATTTCGGATTTAATCCCACTTAACAGGTCTGCTGTATGAACAACAAAGAATTAAACGTGAAAAGCACAGTTAGTAATGTGGAGAACTGAGCCTTTGGCTTCAGAGGTGTAGAAGTAATGGTTTTGACATCAGCAAGTGATACATTTGTGCAGTTCATCAAATATTCAAACAAATAGCTTTTACTTTGGGATGTCATGCTGGGGCAGTGGTTAGCACTGTACTTCTGGGTTTGAACCTGCCAGTCGGCTGGGGCCCTTTGTGTGGCGTTTGCATGTTTTCCCTGTGTCAGCATGGGGTTTCTGATGATTCTCCAGCTTCCTCCGACAGTCCAAAGACATGAAGGTCAGGATAACTGGTGACTCTTAATAGCCCGTAGGTGTAAATGTGAGTGTGGATATTTGTTCAACTCTGTGTCAGCACTGTGATAGTCTTGCAACCCCTCCAGGGTGTACCCTGCCTCTCGAGTCTAAAGCACAAATTACTTTCCTGTTGTTTTTTTTTTAGGCTGCGCAGTCCAGTGCAAAATAATAAAAACACAGCACTTGTTTTGAGGAGCAGGTAGGCTAATCAAACAAAAGGAAATCTGACACAACTGAGATATGAACAATCCCCCACTATCTTGCCATCTCCTCCTCTTTCCAAAGCACACCAATTTAAAAGACCAACGGACCACTCGCTACAAGACAAGTCATTGTCATTATCATAACATCAAAGACTGGCATTGCACATAAAAAAAATGAACATAGCTAAAGTTAGTTAGCTAACTACATTTTAACCCACAGCATGCAGAACTTACAAAGCAAGCACTTAAATACTGCTATCTTTTTTAGATTTTTGTGTAGAAAGTGTGACCAGATGTGGCCTGGGATTGTCACCTGAAGCTACCTCTTGTTCTGTTCCGTCATCATCGTGGTCCGAACCCAGGTGGTGCTTCTTTTTCTTCCAGGCAGCTGGCAACTTGGCATCAGCAGTAGAGTCGCTCCTCGCACGCTTCACCCCCTTATACTCAGTCCCCACATTTACCACATAGCATTACTTTGCAGTAATATTCAAACAATTATTTCAATTAAATTTGTTCTATTTCTATGAAGGTGTGAGTGAAGCAGGTGTGAGTTCATTAAGTGCAGTCTGTTGTATTTACGTAACCTGCTAGGCAAGCACATTGTCACTCCACTAAAGTGAAAAAAAAACTTTTCTTCAGACTACAACTCCCTGTAGCCATTTTGCTTTCACTATAGCCAGAGGTCTTAATAAATTAGACTGTAACCATATAGCAACAGCAAGAAAGTCTTCTTTTGACACTTTGTGACTCAATCAGAACCCTATTGAGCAAATTCAAATAATAAATTATTACTTTTTTACTTTTTGGGCACAGTGATAGCCATCATGCAGCTGCACATAACCTGTATTTCTAGGTCAGCATCCTGTTTAATTCAGTGTATCATTAAAGCCAAATGTCAGGTGTTCCACATTACAAAATACAACATTGTTTTCATGTTCAGACCAGGAGAGGGATGTTCCTCTCTCACAATGTTTCAGCTCAACTGCTCCCACTCACGCCAGCCTGCCCCTGCCAACTCCAGCCTCGTACATTACCCCACCAGTTCTTCCAAATACATTCGTCATCATCAACCACCCCTCTGTGTCTGTGGCAGCTTTTGGGTGCAACAGCAACTGAATGCACCCTTGGTCTCCTTCCAAAAAATATAGTAAAATTATGTTGTTATGTTGTCATCTGTTAAAATTCGAAATAATGTACTATTATGCAAGGGAGTAGGTTTGCATTATCATTTGCATTATCCTCACTCTAACAGTTCTGTGCAAGAAAATACAGAACAAATTATGTCTCAAATTGATTCACAGAGGGACAGTAGATGTAGAGTAGAACAGGATGATCATGTATTAAACCTGATCAAAAGTGTTTTGTTTTTTTGTTTCAATTCCTTGTGGTATTCCACCTATGATGACAAGCAGCTCACTGCCGCCTAAATTTTGCTTCCTCCAGAGAGAGTCCTAAACAGGCATCTGTGTTTGTTGGATGGTCTGAAGGGGATACAGGGATACTACTATATTAGCAGAGTAATAATGTCATGCGCATTGCGCTATAGGGCAGGTAGATTTTCTTTCTTGAACCAGTATGACTTTATTCTCATTGCATTATGGGTTTATTTTCATAATGTTTTCTCATCGGATATTATAACTTTTTTCTTGCCTGTTCAGAGAACACAGATATGTGAGACATGTTTTAAATGTTCAGACATGAGTAGAAATCTGGCTTAATAGCTGAGCTAGACACACCAGTTTCACATTTGCTTGGTGTTAATCACTGTGCAGAGCATGCTTTTATCAGACTGGATCATTATATTGCTTCTTTTTTGGTTCAAGTTTGGCTGCACAAACTAGAGATCTGAGACACTCTGTGTGAAGAGATATCTGACGCTCATGGAGTTAAGGGAACCTGCCAGTATCCCTTAAGCAGATCAAGTTTAGTGATGCATGTAGCCGGGCTGACACTGCCAATACAGTCATCCATGTGGGGCAAAGGGAACGAGTCAGGTACAGTAACAGCATTCCACACTCCGGTATCAAGTTGTACAACTGATTGATATGTTTATTTGAATGCCAACAGAAGCTAATGGTGTCCAGTGAGGTTATTGACAAGAGCGATGTAGCCAGAAAATAATGACCTGAACCTGTTATCACGGAAGTATATCACTTAAATAAGATTTTGAAAAGTTGACGCTCTTATTTAAAGAAGAATTTCTGTTTGCACATATAACTGAGATGACAAAGAGACTAAACACATACAAGTGAGAATGTGGCTTCATGGACACATACTGTAATCATGAAAGAAAACATGCTTCTCCATGTGTGTTACTTACAACTTGTTACTACCCACCCCTGCAGAAAAGCCAGTATACTGATATGAAATGGCTCTGTCCCATCGGATGAGCTACTCTTGTCAGATTAAATTCTGTATGGCTACTCCTACACATGTAATACAACTTAATTTATTTTCTGACCTCACTAATCCTTTAGGTGCTAGATAGCAAGATGCCTGTTAATCCCTGCCTAGACTGAAATAAGGTCACTTAGGCTGACCTCTATAGGTATGGACCGTTTCTGCAGGGAAAATGTCATCCCGTTTGTTTTTGTTGGATTCTCCTTTCATGCCTTAAATAGATTTTTGTCATATACTCAGATGTGAAAACATAAAAAAGAATGTCCTCTCCTGTCACATCATCTCTCAAAGGATTATGATTTTTGACATTAATAGATATTTTTGCTGTCACTGTTTTGTTTTTTGTTTTGTTTTTTCAAAGATTTCTATCTAAGTACTTATTTAAAAAGCTATGTCTGGACTTGGTGAGATATTTTGCTTTTATATATACAGTAACCAGACACGGACAGCGGTTACTAACAGCAACCACCCCGCTGGCTCAGTGTGCAAGGCCTTAACCAAACACGTGTGGACAGACAGCAGTAGAAGGTTTTATGTGTACTTTTTTTTTGCCACCATAGCTGTTTAATGCTAATTTATGTTTTTGCTTCCTGTATTTTCTCGCTGGAGCATCCAGTTGTCTGGAATCACTTAAGTTTGTCCTCAAAATGCATCTGTAAGATAAGCCGCAAGATCATTTTCAGAAGGATTGTCTCATCAGTTGGCAGCAGCAAAATAGCCTGTCTGCGGTGCTTGTGCATGAGTGTGTGTCTTAGTTTTGAAATGTAGGTTTCAAATGTGCACAGTTTTACATTGTGTGTACTGTATGTGCACATGCAGCAGACCTCTAACCCTGCCTTCTGTGTGTGTGTTTCAGCTAATTACCCGTTTGAAGAGAGAGATCCAGTCTCTGAAGGAAGAGCTGGCCATGGTGACAGGAGAACAGAGAGATGACCAGCTTACTGCCGAGGAGATCCAGAAGTAAGTCACCTGATGTTCCTTGATTCCTAGTCCCTTCAATGTAGTCAGTCTCTCAGCATAACCTAGATGGCCTGTGATGCTTTCTCTAGATTTAAACAGAACAGATGAAGGGAGACAGCAAACTGTCTGAGTCTGATTTAACTTCTTCCACTCCCACACCTCTCTACCATAGACCCATTTTTGTCTTTTTTTAGGGGGGTCAGCGGATCTTTAGTGGAGGATAGCAGTTCAACAGTATATGTCACATAGGAGTAGTATACATCATCTGAAAGATGGGACCTTGAATTTGATGTGCAGCTCTGCACCCTGTGTCTCTGTGTTTAAGTCATAAATATGTAATAAACATTGTGTTTTGCTTAGGCACCTTTTTAACTTTTAAAGATTAGAGTAGGGATGCTATAGGTTAGCCGTTTAATCGTTTAACTGCCAAAAATGTGTTTCACAACAGACCCAAGTCTGTTTAGAGCTAGCTAGCAGCGTTGCACATTTGGCGATTACCGCTGTAACGCCATCCCAACCTAACAGCATTACCATGGTCACCCTCAGTGACCTAGCAGTAATTACAGAATGAGCAAAGCCACTAACTAGTTCCCAAGGCTAATGTTAGCTTACCAGTGGAGACCAGAGGGTGGGCAGTTGGCACTATGTTTCCGCATATTAATGCAGTCAGCTGGCTGTCTGTCAGCAAGGCCGACAGAAAATAACATAAAGGCAAGACATTTGCATTACAAATCATTCAAATTTCACCACCTCTAAATGTGAAATATAGCGCCAAAACTCACACTGAGTCAATGGAGTGTTGCACTACAAGGAAGGCCTCTTGTAGTTCACTTTTTTTTTCTTCCTAAAAAATAACTGGTAACTTACCAGTTAATGGGTGTCAGGCTGTAGAAAGCAACATGCATCTCTACTGGCATCCCTAATTTAGAGTGTGTAGGGGTTTAGAAACTTATGATGGACGTACATGATGGTCATCTCCATGTTCAATTATGTCTTATAAGTTGTTGCAGCTATTTTTGGATTGATACCATTGGTTACACAGATTTGATGCTAAATTTAAGCAGTTTTTAACCATCTGAGAATTGATAACAATGTGCAAAAATCACTCCAGAATATCACATTAAGACACTAAGACCTTGAGGAACACCAAAGAGAAATCCATGCTGTAATTTGGAATTAAAAACTTTGGAGGGTGAGCACTTCTGTTCTGGAATCTCTTCAGAAACCCCCTTATTGTCAAAATACCTGTAAGAGCTATCCATCCCCTGAATGCCTGGGGCCTCTAGCTTGTGGCTGTGTTTCATGAGGCTGTTATTATCCTAGAGGACTCAATAGGCCATTACAGTAATATCCATTAAAACATACACAATTCATGCAACTCCAATACTGTCAGGGCCCCCAGTATGGAGAAATTAAATTCTGTAGAGGAAAATCTGTACTGCATGCAAAATGTTGCTTGGTTTTTGCCAAGAGCTGCATGGGACTAGCGCAAAATGGGCAAATCTGTTAAGAGGAGACTTGTGGGGAAACTGTTTCTGCCCTTCTAATAGAACCCATTTTCATTCAGATACCCTGAGGTGAGAGGTCAAACGACCCCTGTGAAAATATCCATGCCAGTTTTTCCCTTGTTGAAATTTATCCTAACTTTGGAGCGTTATCTGGCCCCCTTCCTGACAAGTTAGCATGATATTGTTGGCACCAATAGATTCCTTAGGTCTTCTTATTTCATGTGATACCTGTATCTTCACTCCAGAACTCATTCTGCGACAGCCTGACAGGCAGTAATGATGGTCAAGGATGCAGGCATCCTAGTGGGGTGGAAGAGGTTAAATAACAATGTTCTAGAGGAGCTCACAGGAGGCCCTTTGCCACAGGATCATAGGTTGTACAATATGAGTGTGTTTGTGTGTGCATAATGTTGTGACCTCTGCAATCCAGTCATTTCAGGACAGTGCAGATGTGAATAGTGATGTGTTGGCCCTGTCAGCCCTCTAGGATGTTTACAGTGTGCCTCAGACCCTTGGAAGAGAGCAGATGGTCTTTTTTTGAAATGTGATTTGTATTTGTAATACTCAAAACCCCGAGATTCTCGAGCAAATATGTTTTGTGATTTATAAGTATTTGGGGTTTGCCTGAAGTGCCTACATAACTTATGCTGTTGGCTATGCATAGATACTGAGTTAAAACCTCACTCACTGAGGCTTAACCAAATCTAATGGAGTTTCCCAGGGCTCTGCTTCAGCCAGGACTGCTTTATTTCTGCTCTTATACTCAAATGACAGAGGGACTCAGCCAGTCAGGGCCAGAGTTCAGGCCAGAGGTTCCATCGAGGACTTGGCACATCGCCTCTGCAGTGCTGATCTATTTACCGCGCCTTAGTCCCCTCAGTCCGCCTTTTTATTATTTCCTCTACCCGGGTGATTATCCTCGATTTCCCCCTGTTTGTGGTCAAACTCACACAGGGAACCTTTAATGATGTCTGTTGTGACCACACTCACTGGACATGCTGACTTTTTCTGTTTCTGTTTTCTCTCCGGTTTATGCCTTGAATCATCCCCAGCGCTGAGTGATTGCACATATCTTTGCTTATTAGCTGTCACATTTCCAAATGCTCATATATTCTCAGGCGTACAGATCTTAACCTTTCCAAAAGAACATTTTTCTGCCCTTCACGCTTATTAAGAATCAGTATCAGTCCATTCCCATACAAGCTGAAGTCAATTTAAATTTATTTTCTAAATACAATATTAGTTTGCGCCATTTCCTACGTAACACATCACCTCACACCTTGGAAAGAATATCTGGAAACGATCAAATTCTAGTGTTTGAAAGATGATGTTTTTTCTCTCACAAAATATTGTGCATGGCACTGAAGGGCACTCTCCAGAGTCAAACTTTGTATGCAGTGCCCTGAAAGAAGACCGCTACGTTTGTTTTAAGTCCTTCGTCATGTAAACCTAGCGTGTTTCTACACTGAACATGTTGCAGTGGAAAAATGAAAACCGCACGTTGTCGTGCCTACATTGGATCCGTCTGGACGGATGCCTGTTGGTCTTTTCCAGTGGCCGGTTCCAAAGGTTGAAGAACCAATGTTTGGACTATCATCCAGTGATAGTTTATCAACAGGCCGGCCCAGTGGAGCTGGAACACGCATTAAAGTAAATAGTTTTCTTTGACCAGACCCACATTTTAAACATAAGAAGCACTCCTCAGATATAAATATTAACTGTTTGAGTGCCTGTTGAGCTTGTGCTAAGTGTGATGGAGAAGGACTGTGACATGGAATTTTTAAGCTTGGTAGTGGAAATTTTCTCTCTGTGTGTGTCTGTGTGTTTAGATTGGAAGAATTAGTTAAGGCCTTTCTGGGCGACCCTGATCCAGACGTGACACTGTCATTGGGACCAGACATGAGAAAAATCCAGTACTGTTTCTTTCTGCTGAAGGTAATATATTTCCCGTAGTCTTTCAATGCACAGTATCTGCATGCAAGTCTCCCTGTATAACCTTCACTGTCTGTTCTTTCCATCCATCCATTGTGTCCTGTTGTTATTTCCTCTCCTGTCCATGACAAGATCCATGGGCCATTACCATGGTAGCGTGGCAGCAGAAGATATTTTCAGTTCAGGTTACTATGCTGGTTCATTGAAATGGATGTTTCAGTTGGTCGATGTTAGTATGGAAGCAAAAAAGGGACGGAAGCATTTGAATTTTAAAATGTTAAAATTTAAATGCCACTGAGCTCGTAGCATTGAAATATCTGAGTTTGAAAATAATGTAATTAAATTTATTAGTTCTGAAATAAGAATGACATTTCTTGATTTGTAATTTCAAAAGCTGAATTTTATTATATTTTTTCAGTGTTCATGAGTTTAGATTGCTTAAATTTGAATCAGTCAAATTCAGATCGAAAGCCACATGTGAAAAAATTTCAAATAGGAACATCCGGGTACCTAGTGCTGCATTGTCAAGGTTCAGTTCAATAGAGGATAGCGGTAGGCAGGCAGGTGGTTTAAACAAAAGGGAAGCTTTAATGCAGCTGGTAAAACACCTCCAAACTGAAGATACAGGCAGACGTAACTCCAAAGTCCAACAGAAAGAGGAACCAACACTAAACTGAAAACAAACCAGGATGGCATTGTGATCATGGGGAAGCAATCCAACAAGGTACACAAAAGACCGACACAGGCTGGGAAAAACAAACCAGGGAATGACACCATGCATGACCACAGACAAACTGACAGAGGACAAAGGGAAAGTCACAGGTACATATACACAAGAGGCCTAAATACAAGAACAAGACAAAGCTGGAGAAGGTGAGCACAGGCAAAAGGAGGGAAACACGAGGACTGGCTGACGATGACAGCGAGAGTGTAGTAGGGAACATTAGGGTGGAACACTCTGGAACAGGGAAGGACTAACAAAACTGATACAAAGCAGGAGTGTATGAAAACAGGCAAAGGCAAGAAGTAAGACAAGACATGACACATGAGGAGTGACTTTCAGAGTTAAACAGGAAACAAACTATACACAAAACCAAGGAACATGACATGTATCAGCAGTCGAGCCTGAATGCAATCAAGCCGACTTCTGGTCTATCAGAGCACATTCTGTCAGTCATGTGATCCAAGAAAGTGGCTGAAAAACCCAAAGATGACCACAAGGGAGAATGATAAGCCGTGTTAAAATTTCAAATTAAGTATTCTGTGGCTGTTGAAGAAATGTATTCACCAGTTTCTCTTATTTGTTTCATGTGCTAGTGCTTTATCCTCTCTGTAACAGTGAAAGGCTAGAAGACAAAAATGTAGAGCACATCAGTGAGGTGTCAGAACAAAACTCTGCACATTTCCCTCTATGAACTCAGTAGTGACCAGCTGACCAATAACCTCCATTAAACAGCTCCCTCTACTGTCCTCTGCCAGAAAATGCTTTACATTTGAATGACCTAAAAGCTCTGTAGATGTATCATCATCAATATCATGGATAGAATATTAGCACTTTTTTCACAGAAAAGGCTGATGAGAAAAATGATCTTATCCACAGTCCAAACCATAACCTAACTGTATATTGTGTGCCTAATTCTTGAGGCTATTGCTAGAAAGTGAAAATAGTTTAAAATCGAGTGATGCCCAATTATTTCCAGTGCTGCTGATTTTCCCACAGCCTGTTGTAAGTCTAGACACTTGGTGTTTTGCAGTTATTTGCCATCTAATTAGAGGCAAGGTGTTACGTGACATGCATGTGTTCAAGCCAGAACTTCTTAAGAATTTGCACAGCAGCTAAAAGACTTATATCTACAAATAACACACTGGTCTGAGCTCCTTTTCCTATTTCCTATTTGTCAGTGCAGTGTGTCTCCCATGAAATGGTTATATAAATGAGAGCTGAAATATTTCAGCAAATGGATTATTCGGTCAACAGAAAATTAACCACTGGTAATTCATAAATAGTAAAATCAACTTACAAGCAAGAAAGCTAACATGCAACTGTGTTGCTTGGAAGCTGATACTCAAACTTGTTTCAATTAATGTCATAATTGTGTTTCCTTTGTATTTTTTTTTTTTTTTGTGACTCATTTTTTATTGAATTTTCATTTTTTAACAAATCAAAATTAAAAAACATTCATCTCAGAAACTAAAGAATAATACTAAATTATAAAATAGATAAATTTGTACAAGCACGACATGTTTATCATTCTTTCTATGAGACTACCACAACACTGCTGAGTGTCCATTCACTGTCCCATGTGAGGTTCCATGTCCACAGATAGTCTTCCAGCAAACAGATCCTTGTATTGCACCCAGTCCACCTCCATCCTCATCTTTGTGACAGTCCCTCAAGAGCAAATTACTTCCTTTGTATTTTTAATAAAAGTAGAATCTGGGCATCATTTTGGGTTTGGCTCGATGCCCAATTCACTGACAATTTGTCATGCAGACTGCCGTGGAAAAGGTTTGTAATTATACGTTGGTTGCCAAATGTTTGTAGAAAACACAAATTCTTAAAGTTTTGGTTTTGGAGAAAGTCAGATCAGTTATAGACTTTGTTCAACATTTCTCAAACAGCAGCCGATGGCCCACTGCTGCTAAATGAGCGTAGGGAAAACACTGCGGTGCTCACACTGTTCTTGCACTCTGGTTTGGTTGGAGTTGGAGCAGCCACCAGAAGCAGTTCCAGATCCCACTTGAATGTCTGTTTATCTCTCCTTCAGTTTGTTATGATCCGCAAACTCTATCTCCTGTTCAGTTTACATTCCTCTGAGCATCACCCGAGTCACACTTCGGTGATTCTGTAGGAATTTGGATCTGGTTTGAATTTGATTTCTGCCCTCTTTGTTCTCGTCAGTGGCTAGCTCTTTCATGCTCAACACTCTCCTTATCCTTGGTTTAGGATGATGTTCAAGCACCGTGCATATCTGCAGTTTTATCTTTTCAGCACTGTGCACTTAGACGTGCAGTTTGACCACAATGATAAACAACTGAATGTATGATGTCACACTGCAGTGGTGGCATCGTCAGCCCAAACTCTGCTATCTTCTTCAGTGTGCTTCCAAATAGTGTATGTCACCAAAACTTCCTGGGATCACCCTTATCCCTGCTCTGTGCCTTTCTCTTCTTCTGTGTCTTCTTCTCCATGTGGAAAAAACTGCAGTCCTTTAACATGTTTCCCACCTGTCTTTAAACCTGGAGTATCATTGAAATGTTAGAGTTATATTGCAGACAGGGAAAAGAGGGGAATTTAATTAATGTTTAGGGAATATAAGGGAATTTAGAAGAGCACCACTTTCCAGGATGAGACCACAATGTTTCTTCCAACTTGTTTACATTCATGGCATTAGATGGTTCTTTATATTGAATTTGTTTTTCTCGAAAGCAAACCCAAGTGTAGTAGACAGTGAGCTTTTCCTCTTGATGGTTGTTGAGATATAAAATAATAATTCAGGTGATGGAAACCCACTTAGATGATTTTTTACACCAGTTTTAAGGTTTGAAATTGTATATCTTTGAGTAGCTGTACATGAAAAACATCATTTAATGCAATTTTTAAAAACATATTTTTTTACTATATCCATATCCCTCCAAAGAAGGAAAAAAGAAGCCATTTTCTGAACTTCTATTAGAGGTCAACAATCTTTCCTCTCTGTTTTTTGTACAGATAATGATCATGGACAAGCAAGGTGGAGAAAATAGACAGAGTGATGGGCGGGTGTCACCAGCAGCAACAGTGAGGGAAGCTGTAATTCAGGACTGCCACCACTGTGCAGCAGAAGTGACCAGATTAAAGGAGATGATGACGCAACGTGATAATGAGATCAGTATCCTTTGATGTGGTACAGCCATCAGGCTATTGATCATCAAGCTATAAAACATGAGATTTCTGCCATAGAAATGACATTTCTGTTATATAAGTAATATTCCAATGAACAAGTCTATAAGGATTCAATCTTGGAATCCATCAGTTGTTGGTCTGATTATGATGTAGCCCATGGGGGCAACAGTGGATATTTGGATCTTGCGCGGGCCAAGACTTCCTCTTCTGTGCACTGGTAATTTTGGCTAATCTCTATAAACAGATATCTCCATGTAATTGCAGATTATTTTTTTTTTTCAAAAGCTAATAAAAAGCTAAATCGCCATCTGATTATAGCCAGTGGGTAAGGAGAATTTTGGCCAATTTGTTCTGGATCTTTTTCTCTCCACATGATCTGTTTACCTGCTGCTCAATTGTGATGGCTCAACACTACTCAGAAAATAAATAGCAACCAGAGCACTTCTGATACCAATCTTGTGCAGTATCTTACAGACTCTGCGTTCATAGTACTAGAAATGACCAATTTTACGTTCCATGTCTAAGGCAATGCTAAAATCCCCAATTATTATACTGGATGCATTATACGGTAAGTTTAAGATGTAAAACAGAGATGCTGTATATTTACATAGGTAGGATTTCAGTGCCAATACTGTCATTGCATTTTTGGTAAGGCAATCTCAAATTGGTATCTGCGAGTCTTTTGTTTATCATTGTGCTATGCTCAGTAAGAGTCAGGCTGCAGTGTGACACCACATTGTCTCCAGAACAGCTTCAACTACTCTCAGTGAAGCATTGGTTTGCTATACGTGATCTCTCTTACTGCTGCTGTAGTGTATAGAGCAAAACAAAGTGTACTGCTGGATTCACAGTGGTGCAGGAGTAAAGCTCCTGTTCACTACCAGAGAAACCCAGGTTTGACTCCCAGGCTTGTTTGTGTAAATTCAAGACAGCGAGAGTTGTCACCCTTTTTACCTCACTGTGACTGATTGGTTGGGGTGTGTGCACATGTAGAGTGTGACTGATGGGGATGGCTTAAAAATGAAACAGTATAGGTTAAAAGAGGGAGCTGGCTACACCCTCTCCAGTGCACTTTGGGAATCTGCATTCCAAATTGATATGAAATGGGGGGAAAATTAGCAAAAACAAATTGAGCTGGTTTCCACTCTAGATTTGCGTCTGCTTCCAACAGTTTAATAACACTTACTGTTAAGAGTCAAATCTTTATTTGCAGAAAGGTTTTTATCCTAAAGTAAATCTGCCTGTGTTATTACATAGTTGGATTACAGCTCTTCTACACACACATAAATTATGAAATGTAAGGAGCCTTGCATTCATCACCAGTGCCCCAAAATACACATAAAATGTTGTTTTAATGTGTATGCTCAGAAAGATCTTCATCTAATGACTGCAGTTAATCATAATTACTATTAATCATAATCATGGTATTTGCATTTGAATATGATATTTCTAATAGCTTTATGGGATTACTCTTCCCTCAACCTCTCTTGCTGCGGCTTGTTTTTAGATCACAGCACATTAGTTGGAAAATTGAGATGTCTGCTTGATTATTTAGCCACAAAAACCTCAGCTCTCCAAAATAAATAGAATATTATCATGCCGATATTTCACCGTAGTATTTCTTGGACCAAGTGTGTGTAATGTGAAATCCTCTCCTCTTTGTAGATTTTCCCTCTCAAGATGTCATACACTGGTTTTCACATGATGCAAATGGAATTGCCACAATTGGTATTGTGCATGTTTTAAAAGCCCATATTTCGGCCAGTAATGCATACGCTTCGCTGACCATATTACCCTTATGTTCTTTCATTGTGAAGTTTGTATATAAATTTGCAGTAGCCTAAACTGTCAATCCCTCAGTCAGGGTGGTCTGTCTACAGCCTGTAACACTATAGTTTGGGTTGACCAACCCTGTAGGGATGACATCATTTCCAGCCAGAGCCCTAATAACCTTCTAGATTCAGACGATTTCTACAACTTAAGCTTGTATCCACTAGCTAATCACAATGCTTTCCATGTCTGTATAACTGTCCCACCCCCTGCTCTGCTAAAACACTTACTGGGAATCATCGGCTCCTGTAGTACAGGCTTACTGTTCCCAGACTGACGCTGAGTCCTCCCAGGGTTAATTATGGCGATTTCCCTGTAAAACAATAGATTTTATCTCTACCCTCTGCCACTGTGTGCTCCCATGCATGGTTGACTCTGCATGGGAGTGGGCACCTGGTAATGTTTAGTTGACTCTGCTTGAGTTATGACACATCCACCACTAACATGATGATAGAGCAACAAGGAGGACTAACAAACACTGCTGACTTTAAAGGAACACTTCACCCCCACAGTGACCGTTTGTATATCAATTACTCACCCTGTGTTACGCTGAAATTGTGAAGGTAACTTTGTTTTTCTTGCATGCCTCTGGTGAACAAAGAATCCACAAATGGAAGAAAATTCTTGATGAATTGGAAGATCTGCATTTAACAACACCAAGGCTATATCAAAATATCTGTTTACAAAATCGCACTCAACTTGTGTCATTATCCAGCTGTCTGCTCAGTGCAACTGAGCATTCACATGCATTTTCACTAAAACCATCCTTTTAAAACTGGACTAAAAGTGAAACTTACCTACACTCTCTTCAAAGCCAGACTCCAAATTGTAATTTAACCTTGTAAAAACATGGGAGCTGCTGGTCTGCCTCTGCTTCTATCTGATTTTTTTTGTCTGTGCTATTGTGTGACTGGATAAATGAGACTTGGATTATACTGCACAAGTTGTGTAAGGGTTTGTAAATGGATGTTTTGCTGTTGTTAAATGCGGATCCCTTATAATCCAATTCATTATGAATTTCTCGTTTTTTTTATTCTTTGTTCACTGGTGGCACACTAGAATTTTTTCCTCCACAGATTCAATACAGGATGAGTAATTGATACCCAAATGGTCATTGTGTAGCAGTGTATTCCCTTAAAGAGCAACATTGTACATGCCACAGAAAAATGCCTTGTAGCATTTGGAATTTTCCAAATTTTGTCACTGTGTTAAAATGTTATAAAGTCAAGTCCCTGAAATGTGTCTAAAAACTGTGCTTTCAAGGGTTTTTGTAAATCTGTGCTGAAAATCTACAGAAAATCCCAAAGTGGAGCAGCAGTGGTGGAACGCATCCAAAACCCTCTAAATGAAACCTGCGCTGTTTATGCTGTTGATTGCTGTTGATTGCTGTTATTGTCATATGGTAATTGGCAGATGCAAGAATCAGAGCGGCTTTGAAAATGTGTCCTTGTTGCTGCATTTAAGAGTTTGTTACCTAACAGCATCACATTCACATGTTATCTTATTAAAATAGAACCTGGAGGGCAAATATTAGGCTCATAGGTTTGTCAAAATAATGAAATTAATTGGGTAGTTGCTTTCATTGTGTTGTTATTTAGCAGCAAAGTCTTGGACTTGCAGTCTTGGTATTAGATGCTCTCATAGGTGTTATTATTGTCTACTGGCAGTGATCCAGGGACATAAAGTAACAACATTTTAGAGTAGAAAAAAATAGTAGTATTCACAACTAGGAGATTATTCCATTTTATTTCCTCTTGGCTCACATATACTGTTGAATATATCCAAGAAATGTTTGGCTAATACTAAATCAGAATTGCAACAGTAAGGAGGCACAGAGGTTATCTCACAGTGTGTTTACTGCATTGGCAAAGGTTTCCTGGAGTCCCTTAACAACCCTGGTCATTGTTCAGTATGATTTCTTACATCAAGACATGAATGCTCCAAATCCCAATCAATCAGAATAATGGTATACAATTTATTGCTCAAAGACTTCTATACTGAAAAAGAATCTCTGGCTCATAGCTGTAGTAGTTAATGTAGTGGAATATAAGATATTAAGCTCCTTATTTTTAGCCACAGTGAATATGTAGACATCTTCCTGATGGACTGGCACAAAATCTGTCATCCATAGACAATGCACCTTAATGGCTTTGGCAGTCCTTTGACTTTTCATTCAGTGCCACCAGCAGGCTGACATTTTCTATTTTACTGATCAGAAAGGCTGTAGAGACAAAAAGGATAGCAGACATAACTTTACTTTGCTTTAGTTGTGTTTTAATGCGGAGAAAACATTCAATATATTTAACCACTTTTATAATGCTTCCTGACATTTCGACAGGTTGATGACTTTAACCTTGTTTGGACTTCATAATTTGAATGTTTTTGCTGGGTCTGATGAAACAGCGGCTCATCAGGCTTGATATGTAATCATCATTACTGGTGGGAGGGATTTATTGTTTGCTGAGTTCTGCCATTTGATTGTGACTTTGTGAGTCAGCTGTGCAGCTCATCCACGTGGGTTTTGTGAGAACTCTGTATCCAAAAAGCACTCTCCAGAATTTTAAGTTGTCAAGCATAGATGCAGCCAAGGCCTCAGGTTTGTTGCCAGCTGCATACTCTATTAGCATATATGCAAATGAGCACTGATTAAATGAAATTACCTAAATCACACTTTTTGCAGTTTGGAAATGTTTGCCTGGTCTTGGATTAAACCGATTATAACTAGATCTTTTATATAAAAGATAGAATATTCTGTTGACACAGCAGTTAATATTAGTATTGGCACATATTCTGTGTCTTATGAATGACTGGCATTAGTCAAGCCACCAGAGCATATAAATTTGACAACGTTTACAAAAGCAGTTGTTTTGGGACCTCATTGACCACTCATCCCTCATTTTCTATTCAGTTCATGCATTCTGTTACATGATTTCTTCTTTGTTTTGGCTCTATAATCACCATGCTTATGCTCACCAGAGGTCACTGATTATGGGTCTCATTTCCTTGCCAGGGTCTGTTTGATATGTGCATGTTGACAAGCTCAGCCTAATGAAGTGCTGGAGTTGAGGACTGTATGTCTTAGTATTATTTTCTATTCCCAGGGTTGGTGTTGGTCACTTTCAGTGTCAGCACAGGTATTCTTTAAGCTCCTTAGCAATTAGGTGCAATTATTATTAAAAGCTTTATTGTGTATTGTGCATCTTTAAATATGCAAAGCAACAGTCACTCCATAAATCACCTCATAAAAAACATAAGCATTCTTATTGGCACAGCACAGATTTGTAATATGTGCTTCATTATACTGTATTTTTAAAAAAAAAAAAAAAAAAGCAGAGGGACAGTATTTGCAATGCAGATATACAGTATGGCAAAATTAAAATTAACCTTATCTTAATTAATAATACAGTGTTTGAATTGGGCATTACAACCCCAAAGTACAAATTTGCAGTAGAACATTTGTCAAGATTTCTTGCTCTGAGCAAAGGTGTTGCATAGATAAAAGTGACAGATGATCAGACCAACACTTTGTCATAGGCCAATATCCTCAGTCGGCTTGAGAGAACAGGGTTCTTGTTACAGAGAACTCCCTAAATCTAAAAAATGTTATCTCAGTTTATGAAGACAGCACTGTTAAGTCTGTAAGGCAGTGGCAGTAAAAACTGGGAATAACTTGAACTCCTGAATATAATGATTGAAGGGCTATTTAAACTGTTTGGTGACACTAAAAAAATCTACTGAGAGTCCTGAAAAAGTGGGGTTTCCCTTTCCTCCACTGACACGATTAGTGCCTTCGGCTCCTGATAGCTAAAACTGAACTCATGCCTTTTGTGGTCTATGACAGCAAGCAAGCTAGCCAGTGACAAGTGAGAGCTGTTGATATTATGGCTTGTCCATCTTGAGTAGCCTACTGATTCATTCTAAATGCAGATAAAGGCATGACAGCACGAGTGCAGACTGAAGTCTAAATAAACACAAGAAGTTTGTGCTCTAGAAAAGGATCATCACTCAGTAAAAAACCTCCTAAGCCCTATGATAAGCTATTATGGCAAGGCTTAACTATACTGACCAGTGAGCAGTGATAACTAACATGTCTTTGGGGTCATCAGGTGAGAACCTCCTTTCACAAGTGTTTCGTTTAGTTGGTCCCACGACACCTCCAGGAGGCTAGACAGTGATCACTACCCTAATGCCAGTTCTCACTGCTCCCCACACCAACCCCACCAACCTCCTTTACCTTACCTATATTACCACATGGCTTTCCCAGTCCAAACAGCACTGCCATCTTCAACAAACCAAGGCTCCGTTCATGCAAGCTTCGGGTAGTGACCATGCCGAGAGTAACTTTCCTAGCAAGAATTAAATTTACAGTTATAATTAAGATTTCAAGTTTAGGAACTGCTTCTGTACTAGGAAAATAGAATTCTTCCAAACTTCGAAACTTATGTTAAAGGCACAGTGTTTAGGATTTAGTGGCATTTATTGTTGAGGTTGCAGATCTAAAACATCTACCATATCCCAAACTTTTGGGAGAACTACAGTGGCCGACCCAAAAAGCGAATGGTCCTATCTAGAGCAAGTGTTCTGATTTGTCCATTCTGGGCTACTGAACAAGCAGTAGGATATTTTTCTGTCAGGAGGCCACAGAGGCCTTCTCTTGACTGAAAGGTGGTGGTTCTGTTTAACTAGATACTAAGTGAACAGTGAGTGGATTTGCTATTAGTAGCTTCACTCCAATAGTATTTGTTTTCGAGACACCCGCGCTGCTCAAACCGTCCTCTAATACTGTAATTATAATCTAGCATCTTAAAAGATTTTGCATACTTGTATTGTATGGTACATTGAAATTGGAGCAATTTGTGGCACCACTGAGATTGGCACTGCACCTTTTCTAGCTGCGGTAATTTTAAAGGCATTTCTTTATTTCCTGTGATGTCTGCTTTATTGGACAGTATAATAGAGAGTGACAAGAAAGATGAGAAGGAGAGATGGAATGCACATCATGAGCTGAGCCCGACCACATTTTGAGTGCATGGCATGTGAAGCAGCCCACAGATCTGACGTGCAACCCCCAAGAGAAATTTTCATCCTATACTAGAAGTCTATGATGGTGTTCAGCATAAATGAAGATATCAGATGCCAGGGATCTCAATAATGGAAAAACCTGGTGAACAACAGTCTGAAGTAATGACTTGCATGAAACAATGACATAGGACCCGCAGAAACAGCCATATTTCTCTGTAAAACTTGGCTTCTATAGGTCATTTGGAATTGTGTCGAGTTTAGATTTTGGCAGTTTTGAGAAGACTGCATGGTTGGTTTCATTGGAAACTGTAATTGGAGACTTGGTTCCCTCATGTTATTGTTCCCACTGACATCCCCTTTGTATTGGCTGACAGGAATATAAATTAACGTCTCCAGCTCCTTTAAAACTACGTCCATTCATCATCCAAAATAATGACATTCTGACTTTTTTTTTCTTTGAACATCCCAAATTATCTGCTGACCACCACAGTCTGGCCACAAGTAGATGTCTGCTAATCTCATGATAGGACCATGCTTGGAGAACAGACTAATGTGTTGTCTGTAAATTATGGGTTGTGATTAGGCCATCAAACACACTTCCATTTATAATGGAAAAACAGGCACACAGGAGGAGCTGAATGAATATTTTACGAGACTATAATGTTTTATTCATGTAGGTAAAGTAAAGAAAGATCAAACTAAACGTTCAGCTGGATTTTTTTCACAAGCATACTTCTTATAGAATAACTTAAGCAAAGCTTTTGCCCCTTTACCTGCTAACATGAGCTTTGATTTCTTGCTTTCTGTTGATGTCTTAAAAGTAATCTTGGCAACTTTCTGTAAAATGGCTTGATCATGTTTTTTCCTTATATAGCTTCCCCATGCAATTCTAGTTCACACAATTGCAATTTCCCCTCCATCGGCAGTCTTTATTGCAAAGAAAATGCCTCTGCTAGCACCACTTCTCCTTCCTCACCAGTAGAGGAAACATTGGCAAATTATTTTGTGTTTATTTTTTAGTTATTTTCTGTCTCTTTGTAATTATTTTGTATCTCTTTGTAGTCATTGTGTGTCTCTTTGTAGTTGCTTTGTATCTATCTGTAGTTGTTGTATATCTCTTTGTATTGATTGTGTGTCTTTGTAGACTTTTTGTGTCTCTTTGTTGTTGTTTTTTTTCCTCTGTGGCCATCTTTGTAATTATTTTATGTCTCTTTGGTGTCATTTGGAGTCTCCTTCTACATGTTTTGCATCTATTTGTAGCCATTTTGAGTCTCTTTGCAGTTGCTTTGCATCTCTGATAAATTTATTTTTAATTTCTTTGGAGTTGTCTTGTGTGTCTTTGTGGTCATTTCATGTCTCTTTGTAATTGCTTTGCATCTCTTTGTAGCCATTTTGAATGTCTTTGTGGTGGCTTTGCATCTCTTTATTGTGTTTTTAGCCTTTTATAGTAATTTTGTGTCTCTTTGTGGTTGTTTTGCCCCTTTGTAGTCATTGTGAGTCTCTGTGTCTCTCTTCAGCTGTCTGTGTGACATTTGGCAGTTGAAGGCCAGGCCCTGACACTTTGGGGCCCTGGTACTGTGCCCAGTAAGTTTGTTCAGTAATTCATCCATGCTCCTGTAATACAGTAGGAGTCACTCTTCATGTCATGAAGCACAGCAACCAGGCGTCAATTTGATAATTGGATTTGAAAGTGCTGAACGTATCTGTGCTCTGCTGTATGCTTTATTATTGAAAAAGATGTGAGGCCAGCTGAAAGCAGTTTTAGCAGAAGGCAGTTGATCAAATACAGAATAGTGCTGTAGAGTTGGAAGCAAAGTACAGTACATGGAACGGAGGAAATGATTATAGTAAATTGTCCTCATGCATAGAGACATTGCACATGGAGCAGTGAAACGTGTCATGGCAATAAAAATGTGGAGGGATCTAAGAGGCAGTACTTGCCTTTCAGCCTCCTCATGTAGACTCTCAATTACTCTGTCACACTCACACAGGCGCACCCAGACGAACAGACACAGCTACACTTGGATTCAAGTAGACAAACACATACATACAACATCATCAGTGAGAGAAGATTTTGTGGAATCTTGGTAGAGTATCTGCAGCCTCTCTGGCTCCTCTTCTCTCCACTGATTGATCCCAGACCATGGCATCTTCCCGAGCCCATAAGGTCAGACGCTGTGCACATGTCTGCACTCTGTCATTATTAAAAGCCCACAATGATGCCTGCTGCCTTCAAAAGAATACCTCACCCTCCAAATCGCTATTTGTGTAACTATTGCTCATCCTTCAGTTACCTTGAATTTGTTAAGAAAACTCTTTTTTCTGGTATGCTCCCAGTGAACGAAGAAGCCAAAAAATTGAGAAAATTCTCAGTTTTAGAAGTCACGGGCAAACACGTTAAATAACAGCAAAAATGTGACCAAAAATCCGGTTGCTAATTCTCACACAGCCGGTGTAGTATAAACTAAGTTATCAAAGTGTATGCTCAGTACTCCCCCAACAGACAGCCCTTTCCTATTGGAAATTAAACATAAGTGAAACTTATCTATGCTCTGTTCAAAGCCAGACTTCACTCACAAAAACAGAAATTTAACGTCGCTGAACACAGGAGCTGCTGGCTTGATCAGTCAGTCTATTTGTGTCATTGTGTGACTTTGGTGTTTTAAAGGGTTGATTCGGTTTAACCAAAGTCATACAATACAATAACAGGATGATCATTGATATACTACTGATATACTGGTACAGATGGTCACTGTGGAGATGTAGAATTCCTTTAAGAAATCACAAAGGAAGCTTTCCTTCTCCTTTATATTGTCGCCTTGGGGCTAACTTTCATGACAGTTCAGTCCAAAATTAACGGTTTTGAATATTTGAAAGAACCTTGCTTGTCCCTATAACCTGAAAGGGGTCTCCAGTGTTGTTGTCAAGTTAAGTTGTCACATTTTAAGCACTGAACATCAATTGAAACAGGTCCTTTGATATTCATGTGCAATTGAGTGAACAAGCTCTTTTTCCATCCAGTACTTTGTCCAAAGGAAGACGAGTAGAGACCTTAACTCAGTGCCTACAGGTGTCCTTGTTAGGATGTTGAAGAAGGAGAAGACAAGGGCCCAGGATGCTGCTGCCCAGCTGGCTGACATCACCAACAGTCATAGCCTGGCCTCCCGGAGTGCCTCGAGGTTGTCAACAACGCCATCACCAAGGGAAGGAAACACAGACACCATCTCAGCTGATCATGAGGGACGAGCTATACAATACATGAAAAGAGGTACTTGAAGAAACTTTATTTTTTCATTTTATTTTATTTTTTTGTGCACAAACATTTTGAAATTTAAAGATTTAAGATGGTTTTACAGCCTCCAGATGTGGTGTAATAGGAATATGGTGTAACTCTCTTTGTAATACAAAATGGGCTCTATCTAGCCATGCAGATAGGGTTTTGAGGTATCAGATTTCGCTTCCACCCCAGTTCCAATAAAAGCTGTCCACAGCAATGTGAGCTAGCAGGGACATTGTCTCTGGAAAAAGACGTTGCTGTTGAATCTTTGAAATGTCAAGCTCTGCTAAAAACATCACGCCCACTTTTATTGTATCAGGGTGGTGGAAAATTCTCACAACTGTGGTCAATAACAATCTGCGTGGTTATATAATGTCTTTAATTCACACTTTTGTTTGTTGTTTTTATTGTTGTTCGTATTGGGTGAACCAGACCTTTATGATTGCACTACTCAAGCAGCTTGGCGTCTCAGTGGTTTCATTGTCATCTCACAGCAAGAAGGTTCTACTAGGTCCAAGTGTGGCCTTTCTGTGAGGAGCATGCACTGTCTGTGTTCTCGTATGCATTTTAGGTATAAGGTGCTACTCCTCAGAAATGGAGTTGGTCCTTAGCGCTGCACTGTTGCTGCTCACTGCTGCTAAATAGTAAGATTGGTCAAAAGTATCCAATTGGAACTTGTAAAACACTGGTATAAATTAAACACTTTTTCCAGATGTTTATTCCATTGAACATGACAGTTTGTCTGACCTGGAAGAAGTAAGGACTTTGTTATAAATCAGGCACTAAGAATACAGACACATAATCTTCCTCAATTGAAATGTGGTTGTAGTGATTTTCAGTGTGCCTGTGGGGCATGACAAATCCTTGATTTCTGGATTTCACTGCACAGCGAAGAGTCTGACATCCCACAGCTCCCAACATTGTCTTATTTCTAAACAATGTCATCAGTGGGATTGCATGATGTATCCTGAGTTTCCTTTCAGAGGTCATTCAAGTGTCCCAGTGTAATCGTGTCAGCAGTTCAACATTGGGCAGTACGGAATATTGAACCTGTAATTTGCTACTGATGAGTTTAAACCTATAATACTTACTGGAACCTGAAGCAGACACCAGAGGGTCAAGAATGCTGTAATGTAAACACAAGAGACACTACTCAGACCTGACTGGGATAACATATCTGGATCCACTTCATTTGACAAAACATCTAATACAAGGATACATAGGCTTATATATCTCATATAACCAAACATGCCAGAGGATATTTAAAATGTTTGTTTTTTGGTGCATATATACAAATATTTTGCAAATATGATCAAATTAAATGGTTTTTCTCAGTTCCAGACTCAGTAACTGACAGATTACTTTCACATGTGGTCTTGAATTGAGTGTTATCGCAGTGTTGCAGTTGATTAGCTTATCCCCATGTAGTTTTGCCATGGCACGTCTCTTCAGAGGGTCTAGACTTTAATGAAAGTGCAATAAAGTCTCAGAGATGGCAGAGTTACTAGCAGAGCTTAAGACTGCAACCTCTCTTGGACTGTCAGTCTTCTTGTAACTTTCTTAGACATGAACTTGGTCTAAATGTTACAGGAATGTGGACTCTGCTGAAAGTCAAGCCAATCAAGCTTTGGAATATGCTCCCTAACCAGCGGCAGCATTTATTTGGCTTTTCCTGTTTAATTTTGGTTAAGTGGAGCCTTAAGTGTGATGATAAACCTGAGCCCTTATAACGAGCTCGGTCATAGCCATCGGGCACAGGAGTATGAGCCAGCAACTCATCACACTGAGGCCGCGCTCCTGTCTGTGCTAACCACAGCTCCCTCATCCTTTTCGACATTTTTGTGTAATGGTGCCCAGTGCGGTAATAAGGCCAGCAGAGAGGTAATTGCAAACAGGGTCTCTGAAAGAAGAGCCTATTAAAAAACAAACACATGTTTGAACTCAGTCCAGTCAGAATTAGTAAGCGAATCAGTCATTCATCGAATGGACAATGAGGAGCACTGTGATGGATGGCCATAAAGCTGTGGTCTATAAAACCACTGATAAATGATGTGCCATATGTGTTAGTCTCTCCCAATGGTTTGTTATCTAATAGGGAGCAAGCATGATCATTTGGGTCATCTCACCAGACGATTTGTTTTCACCTGCCCCCGCAAGTTCTCTTTCTTTCCGTCTTTCCGATTTTATAGGTTGTGATGACCTCTACGGGTTCGGCTTCCATTTGGTTGACCTTTGACTGAGTGGCATCTGCTGCTTTACAACCACATACTTAGACGATGATGACTATTTTATAATGCTGTCTCTTTGTCTTTTATCAGCCCAGTCGCCAGAAGAAATTGTTGACATTGTACATTTCTGTAAACCACAAATACATTACATTTGCAGATTTCATGTGTATCTTATCAGTGTTTCTAAAGTGGCATAGTATGTGAACTGACTTTGTCATCTGGAGGAGGGGGAGATGGTGAATAGTGTAACACCCAGGCGAGATGCCGACCAAGCTGCAGACCACTGTTTGAGACCAACAAACAACACTGGTTGTGATTAAGAGTGTCATTGCTGTGTTTGCAGCAGCTTTTTAGACACCAAACGTGGGTTTTTTGTAGCGACCTGTTGCTGTTTTTCAGACGAGGATAATGCAACAAAAAGCAGTTGTTTTTTAATGAGATGTCACTGTCTGTCCTGCTGGATTAGAGCCACAAAGGTGGTCATTTTTCACTATGACATCGCTGCTTTTCCAGCCGGGATAGAGGCACGAATTGCGGTTTTTACTGACATATTGTTGTGTTTGCTGCAGGGATTGTGCCCCCAAAAACTGGGTTGGGGGGGCCAAAACGTGATCTATTCCAAACATAACCAAGTGTTTTTTGTGCCTAAATCTAACCCCACATTAACCGCAGTGTTACTTTCTGTTGGCAATTAGGTTGTTTTTTTTTGCAGTATATGATCTTAAAAGAAAAGTATGCTTTATGTTTACCGCAAATTTAATGCTCACATTTTTACAATGTCTAATGGTTCACATGACAAGAACCATAAACACCTACATGACCTACACTGTTTGAGTTGGTCTGATTTGCTGAATGCAATCCACAAAAGGGTTAAACTAAATCCAAACATTGAAATATTACATGAAAATAATCCAGCTGTTTGGTGATCAAATACGAGAGGATACGGGTCGTTTCTGTCAGACTCACAAACAAAAGTCATTGTGAAGAATCATCTAGGCTGTCATCATAATTCTTGAGTTCCTGACTAAAAGTAACTTCTGGCTAGGACACACAAAAAGTCAGCAATACCACCCTCAAAATGACATTTTCATGGCTGTTTCCTCCCATATTTAGTGATAGCTTATTGCATTTCATAGCCTACAAATAAAAGAAAACTTTTGACTTTGTGGAAATAGGCCCCTAGATGACTTTGACATACTGTAGGAACAGTAACTGCGAAGTGTACATCATGATCCCTAGACTTTGTTTGTGTAGCCCTCAAATATTTCTGTGTGATCACCTACTCCTACGCCTTATTTTTTACCAAGAATTTACAATCGCACTTTCATTTATGAAGTGCTAACAACATGGACAGTGGGTTCCAGTGAAGAGCTACAGCACATATGATTCTAGTAGATGTCCTGTTATAGATATCAACACTTATGTTTCCTAATTTTCACAGGTGATCTTTCGAATCAGTGGCTGTTATGTCTGCTTAAAATCACTTAGTGTCACTTTGCCATTAGTTTGGGTGTTAGTGGGAATCAAATGAAGTTTTGGTCAGTCCCACAGCATATGAATTAATGTAGCCGGTGCCAGCTTGCAATGATCACGTCGGGCTCAACTCACATTTTACCTTTGATAAATGAGACTTGGTCTAGTGAAGCTAATGCACTGTTTAGAGTTGTATCGTCACTTCCCTCATACATTAATTATGTATTCTGTTTTCTGAACTTTGTCTGGAGAAGTTAAAATATTTTTGTCACCAAATCATCCTCACATATCCCCTGGACAGATTTAAGAGGCATACTAACCTGTGAATATTACACATCAAAACTATTCATACCAGCGGAGATGCAACAGGTCTGCCATCGTCGTGACACTGCTGTGACATCCGTTTCACGCAACATGATTGGCTGATGCCTTTATTTGCAGTACAAAAGCTCACAAAATTGACCTCGTTTTGATGAAAAAAAAATTACAGCGATTTTTCCCAGTGTAACATTTTCATTTTGTGTGAAAGTACTCGTAACAAAAACAATTTGAAGAAATAAAAAGGCCTGCAGCATGTAAAGGTCTTTGCACACAGACTGTACAGTGACTTAATCACATACTTTTGCCAGCAGCTTTGTATCTCATCGTCCAGTTTGTTGTGGAAAAGTTGCTAACCCCTCAAATATTCCCAGATCAAGCAGTCCCTTGCTAGCAGTTACATGTCCAGTCTGGAATGTTCACCCACTTTTCTCACACTTTCTGTCCCTTTCTGCTCTGTTTGCAACCAGCGATGTGGGAGAACACACTCCATCAGCTGTTGATTAGCAGGGAAAGCTTGATGCTGTCCAGAGAGTCTCTGCACTTTGGGAAGCAAAGGCTGTAAGAACACACTGAGCAGTTCCAGGAGGATCAGAGAAGACACTTCTCACACTTAAGTATATCTGACTTTCACAGTGTGGAGTCCTGGAGCACACCTGGTGTCAAGGATTTTTTTTAAAGCACCAGTTAATACTACAGTGTCAAAAGCTTTTGCAAGAGGCCATTACATTGTTTCATGTTGAATTCCTCTTAAATACGCACAATGTGCAAATATTAGAAACCACAATTGACACAGTTGTTTCATACAGTGCACTGTTATACATCTTGTGCTTCACATCTGGAGCGCCTATTTTCCATGACCCACTTGGAGACTCATAACCAAACTATATGCACATTAGATCATTGTTCTTTACTTGGTCCTAATTCAAAACAAATGCCCTACACTTATCCTTTCCTCATGCTCGGTGGGTCACTGAATGTTTATGTATGTTTTAATTTAGGTTTAATCTGAGGGAGCCTCTGCTGTAGCCAACAGCCTGTATGGTTACGGTGAGGGTAATTGCTGTCCCCTGAAGATTATCTGTAAATATAATGATGATGACCTTTCCATGGAAACCATTCATGCTGATTGAATGGCGTATAATCGACTCCTCTTTCCATAATGCATCCTTCTGTACCGGGCTCTTAGCTTTGCCAGCACAGAATAAAACATGAACAGTAGGGATTTTATTTTTCTTTCTTCCTGATGACCACTGTCTCTGCGGAAGCAGTCAGCACACATAACAAGACTACTCTGAGATGCCGCTGTGAGTTTTCCTGAGGTTAATTTATTGTCTTCAGATGAACCGTGTCCTCTGCTTGTGCTCCTGCAGTAAGATTGTTTTTATAGTGTAAAAAGTTCTCTAATGGATGGACAAGGTGTTCCTGTTGTAGTTCAGGCTGGTGATGCCTTGTATTAAGCCCATAGAAAGTCAAAGGAGACTTGAGACTTACAGGGAGATTTAGATCTTACTGTAAATCCTGCTTGCATGTAATGAGACGCTGATGGTTCTACCAGGCCCTCCACACGTTTCTGTGATCTAAGCAGGAGCCTGAGACAAAAGGACACCTCAGTAAGTCAAATACTATTGTCCCCTGCAGGAGGCCACAGTAGTGGTACATACAATGTACCAGAAATATTATTTTTGTATTAAAAGTGCAATGTATAATGCCCAAGTGGCAACCTGCATGACAAAAACTGCAGTTCCTTGAATGGCCACTCAAGACTGGCTCCAGAAGTGAGTCAGTCCCCAGAGACCTCCATGTCAAAATGCCCAACTTTACAGTGGAAATGAACATGTATATTTTTAGTCTCTATAGCTAATTTTCCCATTCATGACAACTGTGTGTAGGGGGATATATAACCCACCTGTTTACATTTTTTTGAGGCTTAAAGTTACTCACATTTAAGGCGCAGCTGCAGTTCCAATCCTTTTGTCCAAATTTGGTCACCTCTGGCTCTAAAAAACCGAGAGAGCAACAGTTGAAAACTCAAGGTTTCAAAACAGGAGTCCACACACCAGTGGGTGATTTTAAGGTATTTTGTACAGTGTATGATAATGCCAAGTCACATGCTACAAAGTTATGGGGGCCAGCCTTTCACCTCCGGGCCGACTCCTGGCTAACAGCAGGGTAAAAATAAGTAATATTCGACCAAATTTGTGAAATTCTAAGAGCTGGTCCAACTTACACTGCGGGTGTTTTGAATGATAAAAAAGGTTTGGTTGCCAAGAGCTTCAGTCCTCTTTTTGTTCACAGTACTCCCTTTAAACATGGGTTTCATCTAGGTGGGTGTAGTTTTGCAGGATATAGCAGTGCACGCTTCGCTTGTAGCAGCTGCAGCTCCATTACTATGCAGTCTCAGCCCATGCTCTGAGTGTGCAGTGTACTTTATATGGTAACATATGTGCACCTTTGTAAGAATGCATAACAAAATTCCTGAATTATTCAGGTTATTGATGCAAGATACTCCATTGCTATCAGAATACAAAGCCCTGTCTGAGAAGATTTTTGTTGTTGAACATAATTTAGTCCTAAATGTCAAAATATTTAAGCGCTGTTGAGTTGTATTTCCAGCAAAATGTTATGATAGTCAATTTGACACTTCATCAGCAGTTAGGTTAAAGTCATTTGGAAATCTGAGAAAGGTCTAGTTGCGGTTGCAGCCATGCCAGCAGTACAAGGAGCAAAACTCTAAGTGTATTTTTGTAAATTGGTGATCACAAAAAATAAAATCATCTCTGTTTGAAATTACAGTTAGGCAGGAGGTCTCCTGTAATTTAATCTTGTGGTTAAGGCTAAGATTAGGTTAATAAACGGCTTTTTACACTGCTTTGTCTTCTTACGTTGGACTGAGGGCAGACTGGACGCTACAGTGACTCAGTAGCGCCTCTCAAGATATAAGTGCTATTAGACAAGACAGGGCTGAGGCCAGCTGGTCAGCGATGTCATTTCAGTAGATATCTTAACGTAACACAGGGACGTCTTTAACATAGAGTCAAAACTGTTACTTCTTCACTCTCCATTGATTATGGTAATTCATTTTTTGAATGTTTTAAACTAAAATTCTGTCCATATCTTGCACATTTCACCTTTAACCACATACGTTTTTCTCCACAAACAGTTGGGGTCAGACATTTTTCTTTTCATAAATTGATGGAACAGTTTGGTCATACTTCACTTTGCTGGTATTTTTATTTCTAAAATTTGTTGAAACAGCAACAATAGTCACAACACATTCCTCTCCTGTAAAACCTCTGCGGTTTGTCAGCACACGAAGCACGGAAAAGAAGAATTAGGAAAGTTGGCCTAAGGTTCATGTGATCTCATTACCCCACAAATTATGTTAGTACAACATAATATGATGTCATATCACTCTTAGATATTCCTGGAATGTTGCTTTTTTTTCTTTTCTATTTTAACAAGAGTCGAACGGAGTGCATTTCCCTCAAGAAACCCCCCTCAACTGATTTGTTGAGGTTGGCTCTTTCAACACAGTGTATGACTGTGAGATGTCTGCTGGTTTCAATCAGGACTTTCCAAAAATAAAGAAACAAAATTCCTGACTGTCCAACAATTAATCTCACATGAGTTACTGTCTTGTGTATGTATTTGGGTAGAACAGCTTTGTCACAAAGATACACACATTTAAACGAGGATGGAAATTGGAAATCATTGTGAAGCTTTGGGTTTGTTTGTTTTTCGAAAATCTTGCAAAATAATGCTGCTTTGTGTTCTTTTATAGGATTGGGTCATGCACTGTCCAGTTCTGTCTTACATGCTGTACCGGGAAATGCTGGCTTGTTGGAAACAGACCTTGTTACTGGAAATTTGATTTGTCAGGTTGAGAAAGAGCTTTGATAGATTGGCTGATGTATCTGCGGGTGATTCTCTTCAGAGGAATGAGAATGCTCAACCAAACTTCTGAGAGTCATTGTATCACCACAAAGCAACTTCAGGTTTTTGAGTATGTGAAAAGTGACAAACGACCACACAGACTGATTATTATGGTACAGTTTTAATATTTACCTGCCAGTATGATTTAGTGGCAACCGGTGATGCCTTGGTCAGGATTTTTTAAAACCTGCACCAATCCGAGAGCCAACCCAACCCACCCCGTCTGACCCATAAACATGTGCATTAATCAATGCCCCAAACCCAAACTGCAAACCCACAAACTGTTTCTGGTAATGGCCTACTTGCTGTTGGCTATATTGTATGTCATTTCCAGTAAATATCACAATATAAAATGTGTGTTTTCTCTTTTAAAAAGTACAAACAACAACAGAAAGACAGCAATTACTCATCTTTTAAGTGGTTACATCTTAAGCCTCTGATCTCGAGTGCACAGCTGATAACCCATGTCGTTTGTTTACATTAGCAAACAGGTGATAGGCCCAGTGGTTTGTTTCCCATGACATTAGACCTGCTTGCTGTTAGGACATGGTTCTAGACCTACATATTTTCAGAGGGAAATGTCTTTGACTAGAAAATGTCTTTTTTAGTCAATACAGTGAAAGGTCTCGGGGCCTCCAGGGGGAGCCACATAAATCTGTTGCCCTCTCATAATATTGTAAAAGGCTAAAGCCAACTGTAAAAGAATACATAACATTCATACCCCCAGGAAGCTTGAGGCCAACTTTGAAGTCAATTTTCCTTTTGGCCAAAGAGTATAATTACGCCATTAGTGATGTCCTGTGGCCCAAAAAGACTTGTTCCTGTTGACTTACATGGTGAAAGAGACATCTGTAAATCAGTGGATAAATTTTTTGAGTGTCAGAAGCCCTGCGAAATGACTTATTTCACTATCGGGATTTAATCCATTCGCTTCAATAACATTTGGAAGTCTACAAAACCTGCACAATTGACTCATTTTATCTTCGTTCAAGGTAATGGAGCGTTAAACTGGAAGTAGCCAGCTCAGCCAGCAGAAGTCCCCCGTGTGCCTGCTCTTTGGGCCGTACAGTTTGGAAGCAGTGCCGATGATCCCTGGATCATCCGGGTACTTTTATTTGCAGCCGTTGAACCATTTGGCTTTATTCAAAAGATAGTTTTTGGGGCATTTTTAAGCCTTTAATTGATAGGACAGATGAGTATGAAGGGGGGAAAGAGTGAGGGAGTGACATGCAGCAAAGGGCCACAGGCTGGAGTCAAACCCAGGCCGCTGCGGCAACAGCCTTGTACATGGGGTGCCTGCTCTACCACTAAGACACCACCGCCCCACCATTTCAACTTTATGTGCCACTGAGCAACTCTCATGGCATTGAACAGGGTCCCACCTTCAGAGCTGTATCCAGGTCTCTTTATACATCCATGGTAACATTACATTTTTATGTCACCTCTTTAGCCCACTTTTCTTCCCACCTTAATATCAAACACACTCTCTCGTCTGGTCCCTCTGGGGTCGAAAATCAAACTGTTCCACTTTGAGCTCCCCCTAGAGGTCTGGAGTCCTGTGTTGATGGGATATGCAGTCATTTTCTGTTGCATTCAATTTTCGGGTGTTTTTGACTTTGCATTGTTTCTGCATTTGCCGTTAATGTATTTGTTCTGGCTTTCTGCTGCACAATTTTATCATTTACAGAACATTTTCATTGTATTTGTCTTGAAATTCCTGGATTTTTGTGTTTTTTAAGCTGGTATAGTTTCTGAAACTGCAGCATGTTTTTCCTTATGGAAATGTTTTGGGCCATTGTAGTGCTTTTGCCTTGTCAGCCACCATACCCAAAGAGTAAGTAGACCTTGTCTTGTCAGGTTTAAATAATAATAATTAGTTACTAATCATTAATGTTATTGGTTACACATCTTCTGCTGTGGCATGTCAAAATATTTGCTGTAAAAAAAAAGGTCTGTACTCATTTTCAAAGTATATTCAGTGGTAATGAAATGTTGTTTAAAATATGTTACCTATGGAGCCACCTTGCCACAGCAGAGAAGCTCAGTGTTGCCTTACACATTTGGCATAATGTCTTCTTTCCCCCTTCCCTTTGACACACAATGTGACCCTTCAGTCATTGGCAGATAGTCATTTTCAATTAAATATGATGTTTGCAAATGCATACTTTAAGTAATCAGTGTGTTTTGGTTTATTCCTGTAGTAAAAATATTTGAAGCAGATGTATAGCACTGTAAGAAAAATGCTCATTAAATTATATTACAAGGCTATAAAAAAATCAACAATCAGCAGGATGTTATGTCCAAAATGATGTAGATTCCTCACTTGTGGCAAGTTGCCAAAGTCAGGTGGGGGGTATCCACCATTTAATGCTGGCATGCTAAGAGTTGCTGTTTGTATTTTTGTTTATGTTCTCTTAAAACAGTGAATGGCAGGCTAATAGACATTTAGATTTGTAATTACGTAGGTGGTAGGTCAAAAGTATCAGTGGGGCTCGAGCTCGCATCTGGCTTCCAGATTGCAATCAAGTACCTGTGGATGTGTGGGAATGTGTACAGCTCAGGGCTCAGGACCCGACACACCTTCCCTTAGATAGTTGATTTATTTCAGTAGTATGACAAGCATACAGTCTTGTTAGGATAGTAGTTGGTATGATAGGTTTGGGTTTAGATTTTAAAGTTTAGCAAATGTTTTCCGCATGGACCAAGTGATATGAACTGCAGCTTCGTAAGATTAGATTATTAATATTTGATCTTTTTGTATCAGGTCCACAGCTGTCTATGGGAAAGCAAGAGGCCTTTGAGATCTTCATAAGGGACCACAAGGACCATGTGACCATTAAAGACAACAAGGAGCTACTCAAACAGAGGTCAGTGACCAGTAGCACAAGTTGTTGGACAGTATTGATAAATGTGCATCATTATGTTGCCCAATTGCTGGCAGCCTTGTTCTGCAGTAGAAGAAGATATACTTTATTAATCCCTGAGTGGAGATCCAACTTTTTTCACTCTTGTCATATACACACAGACCCAAAATACACACATGCACAACCAGGACCTATACATGCATTAAACTGAGAGATGTCAGAGCAAAGGGGCTGCCCATGGACAGGTGTCCCAAGCAGTTGCTTGCTCAAGGGCACCTTGGCAGTGCCCAGGAGGCAAACTGGCACCTCTCCACCTACCAATCCACGCTTCATATTTGGTCCAAACAGGGACTTGAACCGGTTCCCAACCCTTGGTCTCTATGGACTGAGCTACTTCCGTCCTCTGTATGAGCAATGTAAGCAGTGTCATATGTGGTACTTATGCTTAGCTCTCATTCAGTGCTATTTTCTCATAAATCACAGCGGGAACATACAGCAGGTCATTTCATAACCCCTTATAGACCACATACAAACATAAATGCTACACATGTATATACTGTACATGCAACAACACAACTTCTCTATTAACAGGACACCAACATTGCTGTACCTCAGAAGACTACCTTAAAAAAAAATGTGGTTTTGTACAGCAGATTTTTTTTCCATTCAGATGCCCGAGTGAAACCACACTGAAAATTAAAGCATAACTTGCTAGCTCTCTGCACCCACTGTGAATGTTATCACTTGATTGAATGCCTGTTATCAGTGGTTATCAGCCTCAGAGATTTGGGTTTAAGGGGTCTGCTACACTTACTAGTAGCTTTATAAACCCGATATCAGCCCATTGAATGCACGTTATCACACTGGGAGCAGCTTCATTAGGTTTCACTTTTGGTTTTGTCAGGTTTAGGGGCCAATATGAGATGGTTAGATTAAGAAAAAAGATCATGGTTTGGGTTATAAAAAGTACAATTGTTATGCAAAGTGATTTGTCAGCCAATCCCCACTGAAAACATTTTTAGAAGCATTTTTGATGTCTGTCACTCACGCGTCTCGTGGAAAAGATTTGCTTTCATTTTATTAAATGTATCAATGACTCCATGAGGCTGCTGCTGACAGACAGCTGCATGTTTATGGAAGACAGAGTCAGTATGGAGTGCATAATAAGTGCTGACACAGCACTCATGTCTCACTTGTGTCTCGCTTCCCAGTGACATGACATGTGCTGTGATGTGACATGTGACGTGACGTGACGTGACGTGACGTGAGGTTGTGACTTGTGGTTTCATATGGGGCACAAACCTTAGTCTCCTGAGTGAAAGTCCTGTTGTTGGGAATCAACATATATTTACCTCACACGATGGCACCAAATATGTTGGGGCCAACACACTAGGCTTCACTGTGATTGTTTAACCCACACATCTCCCTGACTTCCCTCCAGTCGTAATTACTACAGCCACTAGAGGTCATCACTTACTAGTAGGTCTAGCAGTCCCCTTCTTATCCATATCTATGAGACTAATAACCCCTGATAACAGTCATTCAGTCGAGTGACAGCATTCAAAGCGGGCGCTCTATGAGCTGTCAAAACATGACCAACCAAGCAAGTGCTGCACCATGGCCATTGAGGAGAACTTACAGTTGGCTATGTTTCATTTCATTGGGACTGTTACAACCTGCAGAGGCTGCTAGGTTTTAAAAATGTGTTTACAACCTTTATCTAGTGAGTGGCTGTTTATGAGTTTTGAGTAACATGTCAACAGAGATGTGATAATGTTTTATGCAGTACTTAACTACAAATGCTTTCAAATTCTTATTTGCCTTCAACATGAAAATGGTATTGCACATGGCATGCTCATTGTTACTTTACCACATTCAGTTTATTAAATGTCTCTTTTTGCTTCCATTGCCCATTAACACCTGCGTTTTTTTTTTAATAGGTCAGCTGAGGCCAAAGGAATTGGAAAGAAACTCAATGAGGCTAGAGGCAGAATAAGTAAGTTGTCTCTCTGCGGAAATCACATTACATTTAGAAGCTGTGAAAACATTCAATTTTACATTTCACTGTCATCATCATCATTAATGGCAAACAGAGACTATTTTGCAAGCCCTGAAGAACGCTGATAATTTCTGTTAATGTTCTCTGTGTCCCAGACGACACCAGCCTACCTGCCTGGAAAATCTTAATGAACAGAACTCTGTCGGGGTTCTGTTTCCCTGGAGTGCAGAAATGTCGCTCAGCACATTCCTGAACTTTTCCAGGACTGAGAGGCGTTCTGATTTCCACCCACCTAGTCTTCCAACCTGTGCTTTTTACTAGCCTGGCTCAGGCTGTTTTATGACCACTCTGTAAGCACACCCCTGTGTTCTTCTCAGCAATGTCCTTGACAGGTAGCCTTACTATGCCAAAACGAGGCCTGGCATAAACCTTAGCTTCAGTCAATGCTGAGTGATTATGCAGTTTACCTCGGACTTTCTCTGTTGTGATCATATGTATATATATACATATATATATGTGTGTGTGTGTGTGTGTGTGTGTGTGTGTGTGTATATATACGTGTCTCATATATACTGTTAATGAGTTTGATGTCTTACTCACCTGTCTGAGCAGCATTCTGAGAGCCTCGTGCTCTGAAAACTCCTCCAAAATCTATACGGGGTTAGTTTTTGCTCATTCGTTTCGGGTGCATAATATTATCAGTCCACTCAACGTCTCTTGTTCTGCTGGACTTCTCAAATAGTTTTCAGGCATATTAAGTAGAATGAGTGTAGTCACAACGGGGATGATCAAAAACAGTCGAGAGATCATTCACAACTCACTAAATTCCTTAATGAACGTAGAAGACCCTGCTGGATGATCCACCATGAGCATTAAGCTAGACCCAGCATGCACCAGTTGGTCACAGAATATTGTGGGTGTGTTTGATTAGGGTCACTTAGCTTGCTCGCCAGGTGGTGCATTAATGTGATAAATTTAGGAAAGTGTGACTTTCTTTGTTTCTCTATCATGAGGCGCGGTGATGGTAACCATAACCTATATTGACGTCATCCTTAATCTTTTTTTGTTGCATTTTATGCATTTTTTTTGTACAGTTCATAAACTGCTAGGCCTGGCCCATGAGTGACTGCATCCCTTGCACTTCATTACACCAGAGTCCTGCACGGGCCAGTTTTGCAAACCACCCACGTACACCCACAAACATCTGTACCAGAACCGACCGATGATTATAAGTTCCACGACCCGACTCATCATGAAACACGCAGGCTACACAGGCATCCACTTTAAAGGGCTTTTTTTGCACTGCTTTACTGTGGAATTAGATTATGTAATACGAATTCAAATCATAATCAAGCATGGCAGTTTTCACCCACTGACCGCCTGCATTTAGATCATTTTTAATCTTGCATGTACCTGTACATTTACTTAGATAGCCTATATTTTTTATCTGTTAAAGAACTTTTTTGCAGGTTACGTGGCAGGTAACCGCAGGTACCCTACCTGGTGCAGGACGCTGCCTTAGACACCACTAGTGGGTGTTAACATATAAAACATGAATATTTTCTAGAGTGTCTGTGAGGTGCAGAGTGTCACCTCTCTAGACATGAAGCTTTGTGGACCCCTGCCCTTTTGCAGCTGCAAACACATCAGCATCTTCTCTGATGCAGCTGCTGATTCATCTTCTTTCTTCTATTCCAGTCTCTCTCAGTTTGTCTTGACTGACTCACATGACTTTGTTCTTACTCTGTAATGGATGCAACTTGAAATATAGCATGGTACAATACTTGAACTTAAAGTCCCTTTAGGCACATTTTTAATATGTGATGTTGGGCCATACGAATAAAATTGTTTTGACTTGAAGTAAAAAAGAATTCTTTTACAATTACGTAAATGTAATTCATTACTTCCACCCCAAAGTGTCTGTTTATTGCCTTTGTGATTATTTAGTAAGATAAAAGAAAAGTCCTCATCATTGTTAAACATGACTCCATATTGATTTGTCACAGTACTATTAACTTTTTTTCAGTAATGTATTATAATGAGTTAGACAGGGCTACATAAACACAAGCACTGTCCCCAGTGTCAATAAGTTTAAATGATTTCACTGCACTTTGGTTGAATTTTCCAGTAAACTCAAAGCAGTTACAATGTGTTATTAGGGCTCAATCTGGTTTGCATTTACTATTGCAAGCTACATTTATGAATTTCCCTGGACTGTGTGTGTTTGTGGCTCATTTCACATGCCATTGAAATGGATAGGTTTGCCTCACACCAGTGCCTGGCATCATCGCTGCCTCAGATCACGCTTGGTGGTTTGGTAGCATTCGGCTGTTACCCTCATACATGCCAACGCACACTTATCACCCTTGGAATTCAGACTTTTTTTAGCATTCAGACAACGAGGTGCTGACACAGCCGTATATCAGATGTGTCATACATCACACAGACATCAGCTATGACATCATGTAGCATTTTAACTCTTCAAATATGCTCTGCAGACATCATCACTGTGTGGGTGTAGTATGGAGACACTGAATTTAGTAAATTGTTGTAGTTTTTTTTATAAGATTTAACATTTGAATTCTTCACCTTTTTCAAATTTGGAATGATACCCACAAAACATCTTGATGCTGTCAGATATTATTACGTTGTTAGGTGCATGGGGCTGCATTCTTCCGAGATGAGAGACAGTGTTTTTAGTGGAAGGTGGTTGCCTCTTCTGGATGGAAAGTAGTACCATAATGTTTAGCTCAGTGTGTTTCCTTGCCATCTTGGAAGCCATTCTTGGAAATTTTACACTACCTGTGTCTCATGGTTAATGTAGAACATGGAAACATTTAGCATAATATAGACAAAAGCCTTGTGCTGCTTTTTCTGATGGATGTACCCAGCATGAGGGTCAGTAGCAGGGGAGAAAGGGAGAGGCGGTAGCCCGTGGAGACATCAGTGTCTAAACATTTCCCTGGTTTACAGTATTGTTCTTGGCCACAGCATACGACTCTGGAATCCAGTCCCACTGGAGGAGCATATACGTTCCAAGCCCTTAGGTCCAAAAAGTGCAAGGATATATATTTATTCAGAGGGATCAGCGATGCACATCTTCTGCTGCATAAAAGGTGTAGGGCAGCTGGAAATGAGCAGCGTCTCTTGATTTCTCTGCCAGATGTGGGGGGATTTATGCAGTAAAGTCTGAGATGAGGCATCTGGTAACTGCTTGGGTATCCCACATTCATCCTCTGCTCACCTTTGCTAAAGTGACCAAAAGACTCTCAGATAGATTTTATGGAAGGTCTGTTGGAGCCTAAAACATATATCAGTGCCAAGAAGATTGTTCCAAAGCACTTGAGAAGAAATACAGCAGGAAGAAAGTAACTTGATTTCTGTATTGCAGGTTGTCTATGTAATAAACAGCCACTAGATCTTACATGACTACTTACAGTGCTAATGTCATAAGCTATTCATTAGAGTGGTTTCTGTAATATTTCTGGTTTAGTATTAAAAACCCTTGATTGTGGTGGTAGGTAATTAGTCAAATTATAGATATGCACTTAAATAGATACTTTGCTGATTTTCAGCCAGCTCTGGATCATAACACCGTGGGTAGTATGTGTAAATGAACTGTGGTAAACTTCCCTCCATCTCACCAGCGCCTAAATCTTCCTGCTCATCTACCAGCTGGTCCACTGTCTCTAGGGCTGTTGTCCAAACTACAGATTGTTCTACCACATTTTTGTGTGCCCGCCACCACAGACACAAAGCGTATAGAAGTGGAAAAGAGAACCGCCCCTCTCTCTCAAACTCAGACCAAACTAGGCAGTGCTGATTGAATATAAACACGATTCTGTTACTATATTGCCTATTTCTCACCTCATATATCTTCTGTAACATATTTTAGTGCACTGTTTGGCTGTAGTATGATCATTTGTGAACAGAAAGTTGCCACCATACTGTTTTCTGTATTGTACAAACCGAGGCTGAAAAAACTGAGATCAAATGGTAAAATTAGACAGTGCTGATCAAATATGAACCAATATTGTTTTACTGCATTATTTCTCATCTCTAATGTTTTCAGAAACATATTTTAGCTTGCTTTTTTACTGTAATTCCAGATCGTTTGTTACCAGCTGGCCACCATTTCATTTCCTGTGTCAAAACAGCCAAGCTCACATTACATCATCTCCTAGTGGGAGTGTTTATTGGTCTGTTGCAGTGTAGTGGTTTCTGGTATTTGTAGGCCTCCTACCTCTTAAAGGGATAGTGCACCCAAAAATGAAAATTCAGCCATTATCTACTCACCCATATGCCGATGGAGGCTTGGGTGAAGTTTTAGAGTCCTCACATCACTTCTAGAGATCCATGGGGAGAGGGGGTAGCAACACAACTCCATCTGTTAGAGGCTTACGGTGCCCCAGATTCAAACGTCCAAAAACACATAATTGAAACCACAAAATATCTCCATACTGCTCATCCGTAGTGATCCAAGTGTCCTGAAGCCCCGACATAAAAAGTTGTTTGGAAAAACGTCATTTGAACTCTGTTGGGTGAGTAGATAATGGCTGAATTGTCATTTGGGTGCACTATCCCTTTAAGTAAGAACAAATGCCACAGCATGTTTTCTGTTTTCTCTGTGCATATAGCACCAATATCAAAAGTATTTGTGCCTTCATAGAAAGCCCAGTTTTATGAAAAGACCGTCTTTCTAGCAGTGAAATACCTATTACTTTGTGTACTGACTTAAAGGGAAACACCACCTAAATTAAAAATTCCAGTGCAGTATGTTATTTCCATGGCTCAGGAAAATTCAATCAATATTTATGAACATGAGCTATTCTTTCACATAGCCCAAAATCAGAGAAGTAAGTCTCAAACTTGTGATGTCATAGGGTATAAAATCTGGAGCTGCTCCATAGACAATGAATGGAAGGCTGATTTTATGACCCACAGAATGTTTATTCTCTTCTTTATACCCAAATGAGCTTTATTATATTGTAATGTTCTCAGATCTGAAACAGAAATGTCCCATATACTCAGAACATTCTCCTGAGAGCTCTCAGTGTCAGCTAGAATGTCTTTCCCAATTCATGTATGTGGAGCAGCTCCACACTTTACACCCTATGACATCACAAACGTGAGATTTAGCTCTTACGTTTTTGGATTTGGGAAAGAGTTGTTCATGTTTACTAGTACTTTTGGACTGTCTTGGACCATATAGACACAGAGCATGAATTTTGAAAATCGGCATAGTTCCCCAGTAATGATGCATTCATTCTTCCCATAGACTTGAATCAGCACCCACCCAGATACTGAGAAGCTGGATGGTACGTACGATCCTTGGATCTCCAGCTCACTGCGGTAATGTGCGGCATATCACGTTTAACCTCCAGGCCACGAAAATCACCAAATATTTATTGAGGCTTGTAGCTTGACACCGGCCTTTTAAGACGACGGCATGTCTCCCAACGATGTGGGGGGAAACCCTGCATGGTTTGGAAGAGGTTGCGGTGTTGAGCCCACAGTCTTGTCCTGGAAGGGGGATAGGAGCACTCAAGTGTAATGAAGTATTGCAGCAAGCACACCGCACACCACTATTACTTGACACGTATGCAAATTAATCTTGTATGGAATTTTTCTCGTCATTGAAGGTCAGAAGCGTTGTTGAAATTGCAGTTATTGGCATTTGAACAGGATCTTCTGACCAAATTCAATCACCACTGAGATATGTATATTTTTAACAGTATGGCCAAGAGCAACAACGTTTATTCTCACACCAGATTGCTTGAGTAGAATATAATATATCTGCATTATCATCTGGAACTGGGAGGACATCACTCAGGCATAAAGCACCTCCAATTGTTGCACCATGACCCTGCCAAATATAGGTAGTCATCATGTGTAACTGCTTGGCCTTGGGGTTTTAAAAAAGCTTCAGTGCATGCCATGACTGATGTAAGCCACACGGGTAGTGTTGGCCCATGTGCTCTTTATGTTTCTGTTAATGTGCTCCCAGCACTCCTTCACCCTGTCAACATGGCATACTCACGGCATAAATATTTCTTAATCCTTTTATGTTATTGTGAAAGTAGGAGACTATACATCGGTTAGTTATGGGTCATGTTAGAGAAAGTTGTGTCTGTTAGAAGACTTGGGCTGGCCACAATGTAAAGCCACAGGGCGTCTCAGCTCATTTACATTCTCAGCTACTCGAACTGCAGACATTGTGAGAGGGTTCCCAAACCCTGCTTCATGCTCCATAGGCATTAGGAAAAACAGTTTCATCGTGGGCACAATATGTCCCTGTGTGTCATTTGTTAAGTTTCACATCATCCATTCACGTCTCCACCGTCTGCTGAAACCCCCAAAAGTGGTCTGTGTTTAAAAAGGTGTTTTTTGAAAGATGAGCTTCTGTGTGTGTGTTTCGTGGGCAGATTGCAAAACATTTATCAGTGAAATGTTGAGCGCTGATGTAAATCTCAACCTGGAGTCTGTAATAATAATATTGTTATATTTTATAAATCCCAGGATCTCTATGAGTGACTCCGCCATACTCAAGGTCACATCAGCAGGACAGATGTTTGTCTTAATGCTTTCAGTGTCTTCATCTTCTCTTAAAGTGAGAGCTCTGATCCAGCTGTTTTATGGCACCATTAGAGGTGTTGCATGAAAAGGTAGCTCCCCACACCCTATTTCTTTTTCAGCAAAATGATACTTCATCTGGATTTCTCATTTTTGGAGCTCAGACCTCGGCTTTTAGATTAGCGACAGCGTCGTATTACATAAAAAGCTACAGCACAGCGCTGTCTACTTGTATATAAGACCTGAGGGATTGTAATGGAAACTCACCACAGAACTGCCATTCAGTGACTCGTTGTCTTTTATCTTGGTCGTTAACGTTACTCACTATGTGATAAACTGCCAATGTGAAATTATCTCCTTTTGTTGTCGTATAGTAAATGCATTCCTGAATGTTCCAGCACAAACTAATGTGGTCATTTAATGTGGACAGAAATGGCCTCAAATATGACCCATACAATAATCTCTAGTTCATTTACTTTACAGTTGGCCTTTGCCACTGATGCATTGCTTCACAAACTCAATATCTTTAATGGGGCAATTAACTACATCAATTAGGGGAAGAGAAACAGCAAAAACAGAACACAAATTACTTACCCATATGTTAACCCGGTATTACTGCCACAAGAGAGGCAGTGACCCAAAAAGCCTCCCTCATGTTACTTCCTGGCTCAGTGGAGTCACAAAAGTTCATTCTGAGGACTGTGGAAGTGTGTAACTCAGCAGTACATCCTGTCCTAAGTTAATATCATTTTTAAGTTTTTTGTGTGAAGAAAATTCAGAGACAATAGATGTGTTTACAATGACATCTCCTTGTGGACTAAAGGTTCAGACACACCAAACTAGCGTCAGAGAACTAGCACCTCAGAGACTACAATTGACAGCCAGCTAGCAAAGACGTTCTGCGCCTGTGTGAAAGGAAATGCCCCTCCTTCACAGCAGGCGATGGTAATCTGTAATTATCACTCAGAAAGGGAAACCAGAACACTGTCTTGACGCTAGTTAGCCAGTTAGCAACTATAAGGAAATGTTTCTGCTAAAGAGTTGAATAGCTAAAGAAAAACAGTCTTATCTTATATAAGAAGTTTGTTTTGTCCCACTCCCTCTTGACTTCAGCTCTTTGTTTACATTCCTCACTTCCGTTTTTCTTCTTGTGCACTGAGCAGAACTGCAAGTCAGAGTGATTTCATTCACCTATGGGCTCCGCTATCTCTAACGGCAGTTCAGCCTGATCAATCAGCTGGAAAAAAGTGACTAGCATCAATGAGGGTCCACGGTTCGGGACACACCACACCGACAAAGGCGCCGGACTCTTATTGACGGTCCATCGTTCACTGACGGCTGACCGTCTGTTTGGTGTGTCAGGGTCTTAAGATCACAGCTATGGCTACGAGCTGCCACATTAAAGAGACTCTCCACCAGTTCTACCCATGAAGTTCAGTTTATTCATCACGATAAGTTAGCCTGTAGATAAAGTTATATTCTTCTGTGGTTTCTCAGCTTGGACTTGGAGACTTGATTCTTTGTTTGATCTTTGTCCTGAATTGTGGTGTGTTATCGTCCAGCACCCTCAGTCATTTTTGCAGTCAGTCATTGTATAATATTCAATGTATGTCTCTTTTTCAGAATAATACTTTCTTACAAAAGGTTTTTTTTTTCCAAAACAACTGCTTTTTATTAGATATAACTTTTAAAACATGAACCTTAATTGTTATCCCAGGATTGGCAAAGATAGCTCTAATGTAATATGTGGAGAATAAAGTATAGGAGTTGGTCAATTCTAATCTTCACAGTGTATACAATGGATTTGTTAGTTTCAGGAGGTGGTATAGTGGTATACGGTAACGGAAGATGTCTTTTTAAACATATACAAATCAAAATAAAGACATACTTTGTCTTTTTTAATGTGGTAATGGGGGAAAATGTTTTAAAAATGTAATTTCTTTCTTTCTCAGATGAGTTGAAGAAGCAGTTGGAGGTGCAGAGGAGGCAGAGAGCAGCTCATGGTAAGATCAAACTGACAATAGATATTCCCACAGCAAAGCCTTAACCATGAGCAGCATGATATCCAATTCTGTCTACCCACACACAGCTAAACAAGGAATGGACGCTTGAAGCAATTAAATGCATCATGTGTTAAATCTCCATCTCGCACTCTTGCCTTTTGTAGAACTTTGAATAAGGCCATGAAATGATTTTTCTGCTCATATTTTTTTCATAACAGTGTAAACAGCAAAAATCACCTGGAATCAGACCTTAACAAACATAATTTGGGCCGCTTTTCATAAATGGTCCTAAATCAGACACAGATCTGAGCAACAGCAGTCTGAATAGTCAAAGCGGAATTCATGCGACCTTTACATCACTCATAAATAGGTCCTTTAAATGAGTATGCTGATGCAAGAGTCTTGTGGTCAGGTGCTGACAAATGTAGTTGAAAGTACTCCATGACATCCAGGAATTTTGGATGAAATCTGTTCAGTAAAGCCATTCACATCGCAGTTCCACCACTCCTGTCCCCGACTCCACATCCACACATGGCTCAGTACAGAAGCAGCAGCCATTGCTCCACAAAAAGCCATAATTAAAAATCTGGCTCCTTGGGACAACCTCTAGCTTACCTGGGAAAGAGTGTGCAGGATAAAGTCCTCGGCAGCAGCCTGGATTTGATTCAAACCCGTAGCTGAGTGTCATTCTCCCTCTCTTACACCCCTTTCCTGTCACTCTAAAGCTATAGTAAAGGCAATAAAAAAGCCCTAAAGAAATATCTTTTAAAAAGGGCTCTCTGTCTGCTCATCTGCTAATGAATTTGCTTGTTTCCCTGCACATGACTTATAAATGACTGTAAGCAAGGACTCCAGTGGCCTCCATTTTTACGTCCTGTATGACAGCGTGGTGTATGTCACATCTTTCATATTGTTCATGTGCACATACAGGCACATACAGAATCTGGAATCTGATATTGGCCACATTTAAAAAATAATGTTAACAGCCAAAAAAAAAAATCAGATTTGAGCAGTAATTGAGCACTGAGGCTCACAGTTTGAACATGGCTTTACTGAGAATCCAGGTTTACACTCGGACTTGAATTCAGACAGCTGGCTCCGAGCTCAAGTATAAACTGACAAGATGAACAAAGCTGTCACAAATTTAAACTCTGTTTATCATCTTTTTGATATTGAATCCTTTCCGAGGTGGGCAGTAAACATTGTGATCACGTTGTGATTGCTCTTTACTCTATGTACAACAGTGGCCACTTCAAAGCCTCTGCAGTAGTCCTTGCTGACTGAAAGCTTAGTGACCAAAAGACTGGGCGTCACAACTCTAAGACGCCTTCATTTACTCTTGTCTTACTGTTTTGATCAGTGACATACATGCTTTGATGAGGAAATCTGGTTGTAAAGCACACAAACATCCCCCTCCAGTTTAGGCACCAAAGGCTTTCCTGTTATTTTGAGTCCCGCATCAGAGAACACTTCACAGCCGCCTGGCTTCTATTATCCAGGGCCAATGCTTAAAACACTGTCTTTGAAGGAAATCTCATGTGTTCACAATACACGCTTAACAGCTTCTGGACTTAAAAAAGAAGAAAGAAAAAATTATGACTGTATTTGTGATTTTATCTGCAATATGTCCATATTTTGTCTTTCTTCAAACCATGCCTTCTGTATATCCAACTCTACTATAGGTGTAATGGGGAATCACCCAGGAGTTGAGGAGGAGGTCGACCCAGTGGAAAAAAACCTGTGCAAACATATTAAGCAAGAAAAACAGGCGTGAGTGTAGTAAAAACTGCATTTTAATGTATTACATCCCAAATGTTTTCATAGTTTCTCCTCGATTAGATTGATTGGACACAGCTGATGCAGTGAAATGTGGACAAAAGATGAATTTGGTGTTGCTAATATCTGCCGTCAGGTACAAGAGCGCCATTGGCCGTCTTAAAGAGCTGAGGACAGAGATTGAGCACCTGCAGCTGTTGTTGGAGAGGGCAAAGGTCAAACTCCAGAGGGATTTCCAGAAGTGGTGGAGCCAGGAGGCTTCCAGCATGCAGGTGAATGACCTTCCCTTTCTCTACCTATCTATGTGACAACACCACATAAAGCTTCTGTAAGCATGACATAATGGCAAGACTAGTATGTCCAAGATATGTTTCTGAAATTAGCCAGGAAGCCATGTCTGTCCTTCTACGTCTTTGTATTTATGGATGTTTTCTTTTGTGTGTTTTCTGATTATTGGCCTCTGTGGACACGTGAGTGTGTGCGTGTAAGTCGATATGCATGTGTCTCTGACTTCGGAGGCTTTTATGGCACCAGTGTGACCCTTGCAGCCTCTGTTCAGCATCACACTGAATGGGCCCTGGTGGGAAGATATGTAGGAGGAAAATACATGGAAACTCATTTTTTACAGAATTCCATGTGACCCAAACAAGGGCCTGGAGAGCAGCTTAGAGACAACACAGCAGCAGCATCAATACGGTCTCAGCAGTTAGAAAGCTAACAAGGACAACATGTTCATGAGGTTTCTCAGCAACACAGTGGGGGATAAGAAATGAGTCAGTGTTTATTTCGGTCCTAAATAATAATTTTGTGTTTAAAAGGACAGTTTTGTTTTTTTGAAGTGGGCTTGTATGAGGTACGTATCCATAATCAGTGTATTACATACAGAAGATGTCAGTAGGCAGACATGGAAGCTAAGCAATGTGCTGCTATGGACAGGGCCAACACCAAATATATTTTAGGCAATTAAAAAAAAAAGTTTAAGTGTGCACACAGAATATTTTCACAGCTTCACCTTTCTGTTAGACAGCCCATGCCAGCAATGAAGCTGTTAACAGCTTCAGTTTTCCATCTATGCTCTTGTCAAAGCCACCAGACTCCATTAGCAAAAATAGTCATTTTTGCCTCATTGAACACAGGAGTTACTGGTCTACTGCAACCTCAATCAGTTAGTTTGTTTTTGTTGCAGTGAAACTTTGGTGAATCGGAACTAACCTTTTTAAATGGCAAAGTCGACACTGACAAAAATAAGAGTTATTGATTGAGGCAGTTACACCAGCAGTTCTTTTGTTCAGCAATGTTAAATCACTGTTTTTCTCAATGGAGGCTGGCTTTGAAGAGAGTGACACAATGGCTTCAGTTCCCCATCGGAAATCACTGTCTGACAGTTAGGTAAAGTAGTGAAAATATTCTAAATATTGTGTACACATAAACTGATAATGATTTTTAGGTGGGTAAAATATGTTTAATGCTGACCCCCCTACAGCAGTACATTGCTAAGATTCTGTGTCACTCTCCTGCCTACTTCTCCAAACTTGGGGCATTCAGACTGACATCTGTATGTGATACACCGAATATGGATAAGTACCTCATACAATCCCACTTTTAATGATCTGAACAATCCCTTTAAATAATTCAGGGACTTTTACACTGTGGTGAAGGACAGTGTTTGCAAAAGCTTATTGCGTTTGTGCAGAAAGCTGAGTTTAAAATTCCCAAACTATGAATAACACAGAACTAAGTCTCTGGTGTCGCTCACACTTTGCTAGGCCTTGATGCCTGTTGTGCACATTTCTGAAACCGACCACAAAAAAAGATGTTCAGCTGCAACATCTGACCAGCAGACACTGCTGGCGTTTATGCTTTGGTTTTGATCTTATGAATGGAGAACAATATCTCACTCACATCTGAGCTAGGTTTGGGAATTTATCACCAAATGACAAATGGAAAAAGGAGGAAGTCTGACAGACAGACCTGACGTGCAGTTTTTTGTCTTCCAAGCAGGAAATAGGCAGTTTTCCTCGCTGTTATTAAACAGCTTTGTTCAACCGTTTATTGTCCTGTTTTTGGAAAACAGTACATATGTAATTAATCAGACTTTGAGTAAGAGATATGATGAAGCCAGACAACACAAAATACCAGAGGTCTTCTGTTCCCTCAAACTGTATGTTACATATGGCTACATTGTGTTGGACTGTTGGACTGTCAGGATGGAATGATATTTTTGCTAAGCAGTGTTTCAAAAAAGTGATTTTCTCACTTATTGTGGCTAGGAGTCAGAGGCCACAGGCAGATGTCACACACGGTCGCCAAATGAAACCTTGCAGCCGTCTTCACCCAGCACTCCAGGATTTTGGTGAGACATTTTGAAGATCATGACTGTTTTTTGTCTCTCCATCCTCCCATCAGATGTAAATGTAGACCTATTAAAAGTGCGGATGATTACTTTTAGATGTAGTTATTGTGTCATTAAGCATTAATTTAAGTATTCTCTACTAAGCCAACTGGTTACAAACAGAAAGCAGCTAAGTTACAAAAAGAAACACCTTCCCCTCACTAACTCATTCCCGCTCAGTTCATTAATGTTATTTTTACTCTCTCACCATCTGTGCTTGAATAGCACTTGATTAATGGCCAACAACCTGCAGCTCCTCACTGTTTGTTTCCGTGGAAGAAATTCTGAACAAATGTTGAAAGGTAATGTCATTGTGTTTTTCTTGCCTCACCAATCAGTGCTCCCACTGTAATTTGCAATGACACAGGTGGTGTTTGACATCCCATATCACAAGTCTGCCATGGCAAAGGTTTAGACTTGGCAGATATTGTATCATATGCACAGAAACAATGACCACAATTTATGTCCAGATGTTGTCTATCTTCACTCTTCAGACTGCATCAGGTAATCTGCAGGTCTTAAAATGCATTTAATTAATTCAGTTTCCTCAACAACTTTTATTTTTTTATTAACATTTATTTAACCAGAGAAAACCTTCTGAGATTAAAATTCTATTTTTCAAGAGACAAGCGGCAACATGAAGTTATAGACAGACAACACAGAGCAAAAATACAAAATCAAAATACACATCTCTAAAACAAGCAATATAAAAGACCTCATGAGATAACTGCAAAGAAAAGCCAAAAAGCATGTTAACATGCTATAAGTGAACTATAAAAACACAAAACAGAGGCAACTACACATGATTACAAAGACCTGCTAAAATGCACCCTGACATTGGCATGCAACAGTGCTTTGAAATGGCAAAGAGGAACCAAAGAGTGCAACTTTAAGTCCCTCAGCAGAAGATTCCACATACAAGGAGCTGCATACATAAATGCTGCTTTGCCAATAAAAACATGTTCTGTGAACACAGAGCATAGCCATTTTCATTTTTTGCTTAATGTACACACATAAATGTGCTGGAAGTAGGCCAGGAACAGCTCTGTAAACAAGAGAATGCTAATGAAAAAGTCTACGAAATTTTGAAAATGACCTTTGAATGTATCAAAAAGTTTTAACCTTGATTTACAAGTCGTAAATATTTTCTCTTTCCTGCTGGGGTTAGTTACAAATGTGTTTGTGTCTCATTGTGGACTGTCACAAAATGTTACAAACTTGTAAACTAACAGTTGAATGGCTGAGAGAGTTGATGGTTCATGCAGGAGGATGTTAAATCCTTTCCTTTGGGGTTTCAGTCAGCTCTGTCAGATCTGTAGCAAACAGGTCACTACAGGGAGCTCATTGTCTTATACTTGTGAAATGTTGATTAACTGTCAGTTATTAGTAACTTTTAATTTGTTTATCCATTGTCTTCCATTTATCTGGGTCCATGTTTTATTAATTTAATTAATTATATCAGCAGTAATCATTGTTATATGCTGCTGGGAAGTCTTCAGGTCCAAATCATCCCTACTGGTTTCCATCATACTTTCCTTCTTTGACCAGTGTGATTGGGAATCAGGTATTCAATTGTATTCTATGTGGAATTAAAAAATATCTTAAAAAAATCTTAAATTTAACTTGATAAACCAGCAGAAACCCTGTGCATGAAATGTTAGAGTGCAAACTACTTTGCATTGTTGCTCCCTCTTGTGGTTGAGACATGTATGTGATAATACTGACAAACAAAAAGGAAGGTACTGTAAATACCTACTGTAGATTCAATGAATGCACCTATGGATCAATATAGAGATCATCTGTGGGATTATGTTGTAACAATATAAATGAAATGCTCTCCTTACCTGTGATACAGTGCACCAGGTCTGAGCAGCACTGTGAGAGACTCCCCAGCAGACCCAGACCCAAAACCAGACTGTTCCACTGCTCCTGTTCAAGATCTCAGGTCAGCCTAGCTTCACTCAATCTCTTATTTGTTAATTATAAAGTACTTCTCGATTAAACTGCCTGTCACACTTTGCCCTCATCATCATGAAATTGTACTTATTACATTTCAGGAGCTTCATCCCTAAAAGCGTACCTCCCGTGACAGCTGTCCCAGCACGCCATGATAAATCCCTGGATGGGAGGGTGACTGACTTCACTCCTTCATCTGAGTGGAGGTACATGGAGGGCTTGGCATGTTGGAAATGAATGGATGGCTTGGAAAACAACAGATATGTTTTTTCATGAAATTACGGCACATACATTAAATTTGTAGCCCTTTAAAACCAAGACTCAGGTCATTCGACGTTCTAAGTAAATCTCTGTGAAGATATTATTCTGAAATAACTGGGGCCTCTGATGTCTAATTTTTAACCCCGTCACAATATTGGCTTTTTGATTGACCCAAGACCATAAAAGCAATTGTACATAATGATAAACAATAAGTGAATTGTGTATTTTTACCACTGTGTGTACATTTTTTTCACGTCTATGCACAAAGGCAAACATTACAGTAGGGTATTCCACATGTTTACAGTAGCTCTTAAATCTGTACATACAGCCTAGCCCTGTACATTTTATAGCTGTGTGTTGTTTTCTCTCCACTTGTGAACGCAGCCATAACTTTTTTATTTCTTTGTGAAGTAATGTCTCCAAACTCTATTAACAAATCAAAGAGCTGGGGTCTCGCTTGAACACTGCTGCTGGAACTACTGTTTTACAACCACAGTAAAACACTCAGTGCATAACATATATGCTTTTGTTCATCTCTCCAGCAACCACTCATAGTACAGAGATGCTATTGTTTCATACAGAGGCTCCGTGATATGAGGAGCTGTTACCTGTTAAGGTTTTTAACTTGTTTCCTTAAAGCTTTTGAACGGGTTGATACATTTTACCGAGGAGGTGTTCAGAATGGTGAGGGGCTTTAAAGCTTATACCCCCATACACATATATGTATAAAGTGAAGAACGCGGGCTGATATTATCGAACTACATTGCACGTCCTGTATGTACATTTCAGGGCCCTTTCCAAAACCAACCTCTCATGCTCGTCGATTCCCCTGACTGGACACCAGCAGACTGATGCGGACATCCTGGCCTTTATCAGAGCCAGGCAAAAACTCCTCAACAGAACAGGTAACACTCACACAGGGTCGGATGGCTGCTCAACGTAGAGTCTTGGTTCTGCTTGAGGTTTCTGCCTGTTAAAAGGAATGTTTTACTTTCATTCATTTGAATCGTTGCATCTCTGTAAATGAAAAGAGTACAGCCTAGACCTGCTCTATGAGGAAAGCTTCCTGACATACATTTTTTTATGATATGGTGCTATAAAAATACTTCACTTTTGGGGACATATCTTGGATATCCTAACACTTACCCTAACTCTAACATTAACACAACTTTTGTCCTCAGTTACTCAAGCTGTCCCCAGTTAACTAGTCTTTAGTCTGAACGTGTGTCCCCAACGGTAGCAAACTTAGGCGCGCACACACACACACACACACACACACACACACACACACATACTTGTACTTCTAACTTTGTTAGGACCCTCATTGACATAATGCATTTCTCACCCCCTTACCCTATCCTTAACCATCCCAACTAAATGCCTAGTCCCAACTCTTACCCTTACCCTAATCTAAACACTAATTCTGACCTGAGCCCTAAAAGCAAGTCTTAACCCTCAAACAGACCTTTGAAAAAGTGAGGACCGGCCAAAATGTCCTCACTTTGCAAAAATGTCCTCACTCTGTTGCTAAAATATGTTGTTTGGTCCTCACTGTATAGCATTTAAAACTACAAACATACACAGACACACACAGCAAGAAATGATGTCAGCTTTCACACAATATGCATTTTGCATTCAACGCTGCCCTCTGGTGGTGTGATACCCTACAACACTTCACCATCAATGTATTGCTTCAAACTTATTAGAGTTGTTTTTAATTAACATACACCACATTCTATAGTATATGTTCTATATTAGAAACTGCCTGTAACATATAACACTTGATGAGCGACCACTTATAAGCCGAGAGTGATTTAAGATTCAATTTTGCTCTCTGGCAGCAGTGCGTGACGAGTAGGGAATGTCTATTTTGGTCAGGATCCCATAATTTCACACAAACACCCTCACCCCTTTCGCAGCCTCACGTTTTCTAGCTCCACAGCGACTCGTCTTTTGCTCTTACGTAGTTCCTCTCTCTGTTACACTCTCTCCTCTCCTTTGACCCTTGTGCAGCTGCTTACTTTGGCAGACAGAAAAGTGGACTTGGCTGTCTTGTGGCTTGCCACCAGATATGCAGAACGACTGAGGTCATGTGAACAGACAGAGCGCTGGCCAAATGAGCGGAGACAGCAGACAGAAAAACAGTCGGGCTGAGGAGCACATTTGCCCTCTTAAGTCTTTCTTTCTTTTCTTTCCCCACTTCAGGCAAGGAGGACTCATTTCATGCCTCTTTACCTTGGCATAGCGACTGTGTTTTGACAGGAAAGCCCCTCTCCTTGGTTGTTTGGTAACCCCTATATGGTGTTATCCCTCCCATCAAAACAGCTTTTAAGTCACTAGTGCATGCTGGGAAGTGAAGGGAACCTGGCAATAAAAGAGACAGACAAATTTCAGAGTGTAGGCTGTTATTGTAATTGAAGTCATACTTAGGGGATGTTTGATTCAGGGAATGTTACTCTGAAAATATTTTTTTTAGTTTTAGTTTTTAATTTTTAGGATCAAGAAAAGCTCTTTGTCTTTTCAAATTTCTTGATGGCTTATATCTCAAACACTTCCAACTTGATGTCTAATCTGCCTTGTATTTTTTATGTATTTCAGACCAGCCTCAGTAATAACATGAAGTTCTGATGAAGGCCTGAAGCTATCGTCATCTGGCTGCTTGTGTGACTGCCACATCTGTCCTGAAAACGTAAATTAGACATGAATGACAATGTGTGAAGAAATCTCAATGAGTCTAAAACATACTTGATTTCTCATAAAAAGATCCCCCTGCCAAACACACATCCTGTCTGATTTTTACACACACTTGCTGGCCTCCTGGAAAGCATGCCAGTCATATAATGGGCAGCAGTATAAATCACAGCCTGCGCTGGCCATTTGATCTGAACAAATGTTTTCTCAAGATATCAGAGGAAGGAGCGGACAACAGGAAACCAGTCGGCTCCAGTAATGTGTTTAAAGAAGAAATGAATCATGACTATTTTAAATGGTCACAGGAAGTTTCCACATGCGTCATATTTCTGTCTGGTTTCATTTTATATGTACTTTTAACAACAGTGTAACACATATTGTGTAAAATGTTGTAAACAGAGGTATGTAGTACATTTGCAATAGTTTTCCTGGTTGTTTCTGATATTCTGTAAAAAAAGAATCTGTACAAAATATCAATTAAAAAATAAATTTACACAAAATGCCATGGACCAAAATAGTGCAAGATGCCACAATTCTTATTACTGTAGTGCTTTGCAGCCTTTTATGAGTTACTTGGCCAGTGTACTTGGCACTGACAAACACATAGAATGAGTTGTTTATCTGCCACGTGATTTTAAACCCAGCAGGAGCTTTATATTTCTGTGAACATTCTGCTAGCCACAGTTGGTGTTTTCTTTATTCATCACTAATGCTAAATCTCTTACAGCTCTTCCTTTACAGTAAGTCTCTTGCAAATGGCAGTTGTAGTATGGGGCTACTTTGGCAAATTTTGCATGAAATTCAACTGGAAATGACCCTGGAAAATGACCTCTCTAATGGGAATCTGATGCATTTTTCAGCCTAGACCCTATTTTCTCCAAGCTTTTGTGTCTAAGTGACTAATGGGAACAACCAATTTTTTTATTGGTCCGGCATCAAACGAGAGTGATGCAGCCTGGAGCATGAAACAGGATGCAGTGCAACCAGTAATCAGTCAGTTTTTATCCACTAAAGGTACACTGACGGTACGCTTTTGCCTGTTTGGCAGCTGCCGGCTGCAGCGCTCTCACTTAGTATTGGGGGAATTCAAAAATTTGTAAAAATACTTCACCAGCTAAATGACCATTTGTACATCAGTCATTCACAGTATCACCATTTCTCCCATGCCTTCATGGAAGAATCCAAAAAAGGCGGGCATTCTTCAAGAACTGAAGTAATCAAAAACATTACTTTTTAAAACACAGCAGTACAAATAGTCTTAGCACATACAATTAGCTTGGCAAGCACGTGCAAAACGCCCATGCTCAAGCACAGTCAGTGCACGCTACTCGTAGTGTTTTGTATCGTAACATAATAGCGAAGATGCATGTGTTGGGGAAGCACTGAGCATATATAATGAGATTTGGATTATACTGCATGAGTTATGTGAGAGCTTGTAAACGGATGTTTTGATATAGTTTTGCTCAATTGTGGACCCTGATTACCTCAATCCTTGAAGAATATCCACCTTTTTTGGATCCTCCGTTCACCGCCGAGATGAATAGTGATTTTGAGTGTGAATTATTCCTTCAAGGGAGTCCTCACACACATCAGCCATGACAGGTATAAAGCCAACCACAATATTTGGTTGAATCATTAGTTATTATTCTAAGTCCATTAGTAATCAAATTCATTCCACATACCACTAATACTAATCCACCCTTGTTATATTCCAAAGGCTGTATTGCGGAGATGACTGTGGCTCTAAGGGCTCCCTGAAATATGAGCCTATATTTGCAAGTGCCCTATTGCACAGTACATGTGGTGATACAAGCAAATTATATGTACAGAATCAATTTTTATGCAGTGTTTTTACTAATAGTCTTTAATATTCAACTGTGCTCACTGCTATTCAGGCACACAGGGAGGTGGAGCCCATCCCAGCATGCACTGGGCAGTAGGCAGGCCTGCAGTCTGTGTAGAGCTTCCTTAAGATACAGTATTTGAAATTCAAATAGGGTTACAAACATTTGCATGGAGTATTGATCATTGTGTATTGAGCTGAATGATCATCACACAGTCAATTATGGCAACATTTAATTTGGTGATTCAGTGTAGATAATATCACTCACTTAACATTGAATGAAACTATACCCATTGAGTACAGCATACCATACCATGACTTAAGGCCCGTTTCCACTGAAGAACTTCCTGGTACTATCTGGGGGGGGCAGGAACTTTACAGGAACGTCCTCTCAACCGCCGTGTCTCCACTGAGAGGGAGGAGTAGGAGGAAGGTTCCTGTAAAGTTACCGGGCTCTGTATGTGATGTAAATGTTCCGCTGTAGTGACTCTTAATGTTTGTTAATGGTTATAATTCACCAAATACCTTTGGGACATTAATAATAAGCTAAACACTGAATGTTATTAGTAGTTAGCAGTTACTGGTCTGCCCTTTGGTGAAGCTTGTCTGGTAGCTTTGGCAACGGTTATCCAGGAGCCTGTTATAAGTCAGACAGTTTGTCATGTAGAGTCAGTTGATTGTGAATTAGGCCTAATTAATAAACGGCACGGCGTTGCGTTGTTAGAGAAGTGTGTTTCAGCATTTTCTACAGCGCGATCATTTTGACCAGGGCGACGCGGCAAAGAAATTAACAAAGAAGAACAACAACAAAAAAGAAGAATCAGAAATAATAAGAAGAAAGCAGACATAAGAAAGACGATTATCAACATGGAAGAAGCTCAGGTGGTTGCTGGTTTCTGGCGTGTCTCTTTGTTTAAATGGCGGTGGAAGCTATGAATGAGAGGAGAAGACGTCTGCTGAGTTTTTAAAATGCTGGCTATTTTGTCACTTTCTGTTGACGTCACATCCCGCCTTGAGTATATCCAATCAGCGTTTTTCGGGGCCATTCTGAATACCTACTCCAAGGCAGGGACTTGTTTAGCCACTGTAAAAGTTATAGTGTAAAACTCTGTCCTTCGGGGGTGGTTCCTGTGGTGGAGACACGCATCAATGGCCCCAGCCCGTAAAATTACCCCAAAGTTCCTGTGGTGGAAACGGGCCTTTCGTCATACCAAAAATTAGAAAAAAAACAACAATATTGGGCCACAGGAGGAGCCACAGCGATCGGTCACATTTTAGCCATTTTTAAGCATTTTTCCGTTGTTATAGCGCCACCCAGTCGCCAATTAGAGTTAAATTTCTCCAGTCACCTTGAGGCATCCTGTTCTACATATCTAACAAGTTTAGTAAAAATCGATATGACAGTTAGGCCTAGATAAGAAATTAGCTCTCTAGCGCCCCCATTTTGTTTGATGGGGTCAATAATGGAGGGGTCCCCTCAGATTATGTGTGGTCATATGCCTACAAAGTTGCCTGGTGATGGGTGAAACCCTTGAGATGTTACACACCTTTATGTGATGAGCCACGCCCTCCGCAATATTCATTGCCTTATAGAAGCTCAGTTTTAGTAAGTTTTCCAACTTTTGCCAAGAGGGAACTTTAGATATTGGTCCCTAGATTATGTTCACCGAGTTTCATGCAGATCCGTCAAATTTCCTAGGAAGAGATCGATTTTAAGTGTTTCTAAAAAAATTCAAAATGGCAGAAAATCTATATAATCGGAGGTTATGGGTTCTTGAGGTTCCTCATGAGGAGAGGCATCTCTGTGCAAAGTTTGATGTCTCTACCACATACGGGGCATAAGATATGCCTATTCAAAGTTTGCGATTTCAATCAGTTGCTATAGCGCCTCCCTTTGGCCAATTGATGTAATATTGCTTCACTCTCATCCTCCCATGACCCTCTACCACTGTGCCAAATTTCACATGGATTGACCAAGTCAGTGAGGAGAAAAACATGGAACAGAGACACAGACAGACAGACAGAGTTTTCATCATTATTTGGACTGGCCGATTTACAATTTAGATTTTGAGTGGCCTAAAACATGTTAACAAACATTTCTGCACTAAATGTACCACCATGTCACTACATGAATATAAATTCCATCCCTTCAGACAGTAATGGAGTGTCATGCCACTGCCCCAGACTGCTGACATTCACTGTATCCATCAACATCAGCCTGTAATCAAAATCAGCCCATCCAGTCACGTCACAGCCTTCGCTACACACCTACCCAAACATAAGACAACCTGTGAACACTGGGACAACCTGTTTGCATGGCTTTGCGTTGATTTGTTTGAAAGATGACAAGCAGCTGCACAATTTGCATCCAGGCAGAGTTGCCATGGAGAAGGAGCCTTCTTGGTCAAGTCATGATATCTGTTATTTCTCTCAGTCACATCAATCACTGTCCTCCTGTCCTGTCTGTATTTAAGGCTCTTTTTTAATTGATACCAAACTAGACACAAACTCCACAAACACTTCTACCTCTGACTAAATAGCAGCGGTAGCTAATGAAGGGTGTAACTATCAAATATAAGAAATGGCTTAGCTTAAAGAGCCAGCAAACTGTTTCCTTCAATAATGGGAGTGTTCCTCCAGCACATTCAATATTTTGGGTTTTCAGCAGAATTCCACCATTTCACATGCAGTATATAGTATATCAGCCTATTGTTCAGTTTCAATTGTCAATACTGTTGTTAATCCTCATTAGTTTATGTAGATTTTGGCTCCCTTTTTGCAGACTTTCTGTGCTTTCATTTTGTTGTCTTTGTTTAGCACCTTGAACTGTCCTTCACCACATGCATGGTATCTCTATATCAGCACGAACGCAGCTACAAGTCTGATGAAGTACAAAGCTGCCAGGAACCCAAAATACAAGAAAATAACCCACGCCCATATAAGAATGCACTCATAATTGGTCATAATGGCTTGAAATATTACTATAAAACAGTTCTAGTTGTAGAAATAAGGAGTAAGCCAGGTGAGGCCATGGCGTGAGTGATTTTAGCTATAGGACATTGTTAGGCACAATGGCTTATTTTTACTATATACACACAAATGCAAGATGAAAAGGTGAAAAATATAACTATAATATGGTTTATGTACCTGTAACGTGATTTTATATTCTTTTTCATAGAAAGTCTACATGCCTTTAACTTTCATTCAAAAAATATTTAATGGTTTACAGAACCCCACATCATAACTTTCAACTGGTTCTCAGCTTGTTTCCAGATGATACATATATATAAATTTATATTACTATAGATGAAACCTGCTCATTGTATTCACCAATAAATATTTAGCCTCCAGATGGTGTGTTTATTAATTGCTGCCACATTGGGAATATATAGCGTGCTGCAGGCATGATGATTTTTGTCTTATAAGGCCAACCTGCAGGTTAGCATCGGCCTGATTGCATCGTCAAATAGCTGATTGAATTTTTCCACTGGATTTTGGATTATTGCAGAAAATCAGCTCTGTGGCAAACAAATGTTTATGATAGTAACGATACTGACTTACATTTTGTTCAGCAATATAACCTTCATAAATGAACACCACTTTTATGATTTTAGACACGTAAACACAGTCGCCAGGAATAAAAAGCTACAAATGAACGGCATGATGACTTTTGGCCCCAATGCATATTTATTTTTCCTAGGTTGGTGAAGGCGTAATCCGCCCTACTTTACCTCACTCTACTTCTGATTGGATTACCCTGATATTCTTACCCTAACCCGAACCAAACGTGTGCCTCTTTCCTAATCCTAAACAAGTACTGGCCAATCAGAGGGAGAGTAGGGTGGGCCATGCCTTTGCCTTCCAAGGAAAATAAAATTTGCATACCTAAGAATCTCTGGGCTTCTTAAGACCAATTGTTAGCAGCCACCTTCTTAACACACGTAAAGGCCTCAAAATTCAGCAGTGGGGTATTCACTGATATATTAATTCAAGAAAAAGGAACTGGAAGTGCTAAAATGGTAACTCATTTGTGGGATTTAGGACTCTTTCCTGCAGTCTATCACATAATGTAGTGTGACACATGGCCATCAAAGAAATCTTTTTCAGGCAGGCCAACAGTGACTTTTGGACACGAACCTAACAGAGCAAGACTGAAAGTTTCGATCATCAATATAGCTGTAGTTATTGGGATCTACTCTAAAGTCGATGCTTTTCTTACATCCTTTCAGGCATTTGTCAGCTCTCTCAACACTGCAGCCATAAAACCCCATTAGATTCTCCAATGTCACATCTTTCAACTCTTTGGTTTATGGCCCACAGTCAAGTAGTGCTCTCTACAACTCTCCAAAATTCAACAGCAGTTTCTACATAGTAAATTCATCAATCGTCAAATGTCATCAATAGTTTGTGGCTGAAACACACTTTCCCAATAAAACGAGTCCCCACAATGTGGAATAGTACTGAAAGGTTCTGGTATCAGCACTCCACAACTGTGGGTGCACGGACAACCAACAGCAGCCAGGTAAAATATTAACTTTTGTTCTGCTGACAAGATGCTGCCACCGCTTCCTTATTAGTGGAAACGGTTGAGAGTGTAGTCCAGATGTCACGCTAATGGAGAAGAGGAGTTTGATCGTTACCCAAGCAACCCATAAGTCAAAGCCCAACATCTATGGTACTCTGACCAATCAGAGTAAGAGCACTGCGACGAGATATTTAACCTTTGGAGGATTATCCAGTTAGAGCTGTCATTCCCAAGATACTAAACACCAACTTTTTCTTGGTGTTGCCATAACAGCATTCTAATAGTCTCTCCGTTATTTTAAGTACATTTTTGTCTCCTTCTTGACAATTTCCTGTTTGCACTTTTGGAGAAGAATGTCACAGTGTACAGTAATGGATCTACCTTTGGGGAGCTACTCATAAGGTCTAAGATTTCATCAAGACTGTTGACTATAGACTGTTAGTCCTTCCTGAAGTGATTAACCTCTTTCCTGTGATTGCTGGAGGAGGTTGATGGCGAGGTTCCAGTTTGTGCCAGTCAAATTGAGCTGGACAGCATTTTTGGCTCTGGCCCACTTCACATATCTGCTGATTGGGGCCATCATCTTCCAGATCCTGGAGCGAGAGGCTGAGAACAACAACCGAAACCACTTCCAACTGGAGAAGTTGAATTTCTTGGCTAACTACACCTGTCTGGATGGACCAGCCTTGGAGAAGTTTGTTAAGGTTCACTTTCTTTACAGTTCTTGAGGGAATTAAGTACAATGTACAAGGGAGAGTTATTGAAATGTGGAACATTCACAATTTACTATGTGAGAGTGATCAGGATTGTCATTTTAGACCAAATTTGTCAACTTCTCTTTAAATGCTTGTCTGTCTTTATCAAAATAGTCATGATTGACAATAGGTTGTATACAAGTCTGTACATCACTGAGTAAATATGATGATGAAGAGGGCCCTTTGAATTCTGAGTGGCAGAGAAATTGATTGATCAATTTTATGATTGGGTTAGGTACATAGCAATAAATGGTGTTACAGTAACCTGACCTAAAAAATCAATAAATGTGTCATAATCCAAAGCATTTACCAAAGTGATTGATAGAGTAAATGGTAAGCATTAGTGAGGTACGTGCGACCTTATTCTGAGATTTTGATACACTTCTTTGTGTGTGTTTGCAGGTTATTTTGGATGCCTGGGAAAAGGGAGTGAACCCCTCGGGCAACTCAACAAACCCCAGCAACTGGGATTTTAGTAGCTCCTTCTTTTTTGCAGGCACAGTAGTCACAACTATAGGTGAGCATTGTTATATCCATCAGTGTTTGAACCGTCTGATGCGATACAATAAGGACAAACCATTGTTTTCTCCACAGGCTATGGCAACCTCTCCCCCAGCACTGTATCTGGTCAAGTGTTTTGTGTGTTTTACGCACTGTGTGGAATCCCACTGAATCTGGCCTTCCTCAAACAACTGGGAAAATGTCTCACCATCCATCTGGGGCGACTGGAGAGGGGAATGGTCTCCGTTGTTCCACACAAGGTACTTACTGATTCCCATAGAATCATGGTGGATTCACTTGAGAAATAAATAAGTAATTTCTGCTCTGTTTTTCAGAACTAACAAGATTATTATCTCATTATTTTAGAAAACACAAAAATTTTCCATGAAATTCTTTCTCAAAATTCTGAGATAAAAATATCATTAATTCAGAAAAACAAAAGCAAAAAATTTGCATAAAAAGCATTGAATTTTTTTCTCAGAAATTCAATATAATTATCTTGTTTATTCAACAGCATATTTTTTCATGAAAACCTTTGTCATTATTCTAAAACAACAACAATACTTTTTTAAGAATTCTAAAATAATAATCTTGTTTATTGTTGTTTTTTTATTTATTTTGTATTGTTTTATTTTTTTTTGTTTTCTTAAGTGAATGCATCACACTTCCCTTGATTTCCCCCCAAAGCATCTGATTCATGGTCATTTTTGCTTTGCCTTTGATACAAATCACTGTACAGATTAAGATATGTCAAGAATAGTTAATGATCCTTTTTGTCATGCCCAACTGACGCCTATGGATCTCATGTTTCTTTTCTAGCAAACAGTTGAGGCTCTGGCAGTGAGTTTGTTCTTCATCGCAGGCAGCCTGCTATTTTTGGTCATCCCCCCTCTGCTGTTCAGTTATGTGGAAGGCTGGACGTTTGGCGAGGGCTTCTATTTCGCCTTCATTACTCTCAGCACCATTGGTTTTGGAGACTATGTGGTGGGTGAGTAGAGAGAGCGAACAAGCACTATGTGGTAGACTGCAGCACACCACAGTAGAAAAACAACGCCTTTTAATGCTTTGAGATAATTACCGTGTTGTCATTTTAATGTATGAAGCGAGACATGTTTCTGTCTGGGATTAATAAACACGTTCTAACAAGGTAATGTCGACTCTTGTAGGGACTGACCCAGGCAAGGATTACATCTCTCTGTACCGTAGCCTTGCAGGCATATGGATCATCTTTGCCTTGGCTTGGCTTGCTCTCATCCTCAACATAGGCGCCAGAATAATGGAGCATGCGATTAGCCTGACTCATCCAAGCTTTAAAAAACAAGAAGAAGAAGAGGACGTGTCATCCAGTAAACTAGAGGACACGTCAAAGATCTGACAGTGGACTGTGGATGGGACAATCTACATGTAATATTCACTGTATAGAATATATTTAGTGTGATTGTTTTATGTACATATTATGATGCATGGTACAGTAAGGAAGAGGATTGGGGCCACATGTGAAAAATATATTTGAATGTTGAGTCCGAATTTGATTTAAGTCAAAATTTTGACTTTAAACTCAGTAATTTCAGAATTTGTAGTTTAAAGTCAAACTTCACATGTGGCCCTGATCTGGCTGACCAATGTAGCAGCTATTAGCAAAAAATGTTTTCGTAAGGTAGCCTATTCACCCCAGCTGTTTATTCTCTCTTTAAATGCTTGACTTTATAATTGTGTTTCATCTTGTGGAAAATTGGTTTATTATATTTTACAAAAAGCTGGAAAAACATTACAGGTTTTAGTTGAACAATTCTACCTCAATTAAGCCAGAGTCAGAGTCAGTACAGCAAATCAGGGCCCGTATTTATAACATTTAAGTTTCTAAAGACTTGGAAATAAAACTTTTTTATTTTAATTTTTGTTTTTGTTTTTCACTGAGTGTAATAATAAAAAAAAAAATTCAAGATTCAAACTGACAGCGTCGTATAGGAGTAACCTAGAGGAACTCACTAGTGATCATGTGATTAATCATGTGTGCTTTAAGTAGGAATAGCCAATAGCCATGACTTAACTCACAACAGCTTGATTGTACATGCTTTAAAAATTCTTACATTTTACTGAAAGTTTCTTCTGCAAAAATGTGCTTTTAATGGTTTTATACTAGCAATTGATATTAGATTAACAACAACCAAACATATTATATATCACATATTATACATAAATAATAAAATAATAGGACGTTTATTTTTTTTGTCAGCTTGATAAATAAAGGCCCAGAGTAAAAGTCGAAAAATACGAAAATGTGTATTTTGCCTCAGGTAGGAATCCCGTAAAGTTTTTCCATCCTAGGACAACAGCAGGAGTTGTGAATAACAGCTGAGCAATCAATCTGTGTCGTTTGTACTGTTTGTTTGTGTACTTTTTGTTAAATGTTGCCCCACTGCGTTATTACAATGTTCTAATGTCACACTGCGCAACTGCCTGTGCGTATGCATGTTTGTGTGTGTGTGTGTGTGTGTGTGTGTGTGTGTGTGTGTGTGTGTGTGTGTGTGTGGTCATGTGACGCCACATCTGGGTTTGTGTACTGATGGTAAACTCCGGTGAATTGAGCACGGAGGGCTATCTTGAACAAACACATTAATCAAGATGGTGGTGTGAGGTTGACCTGAGAGCACACACAACTGATCCCAGAAGGCAGCTGGAATACAGGAGGACGGATTTTGCCTGTCATCCATTTTTAATATGTTTACTTTATCCCTCATTAAGGAAGCAAAAATGGTCACTTTCTGTCTTAATTCAGCCCCGCAGTCACCAGAGGGAAAATATGGCATTGCACGTTTCTGTTAATCACGGATATGTTACATCTGAATTACATATGTAGCATATCAACATTTCTACAGTGAAGATGGTAGTAGTTTAAATTACAAATATGTGAGATGACTTGGTGGTGGATGGTGCAGGGTGAGACGCCGCCAAGCAGCAGACCTAAGACCACTGTTCGACAACAATCAACAAAAGCGGTTGTCTTTTACCGAGACATTGCTGCATTTCCAGCTGTGATTCCTAACCCTAACCAACTGGCTTTTGTGCCTTAACATAACCACATATTAACCACAGTATTGTTGAAGTATAAAGAAAGTTTTAACATATCTGCTACATATGACACCTACAGATATTACGTATCTGTGGTTTGTAGACATGTCAACATTTGTTCACTGACTGGGTTGACGGGTCAGTATGAGAAATGGCGTCCTGACAAATAAAATGCAAACGTAACTGAAAGTGAAATATAGTCTGATGTATCATGTGCAGTAGTTACTTCTCTCAGTTCTCGAGATTGCACAGTGCCTCTACAAACCACACACCAACTACTGTAACTGGTCTTGAATTCATTCCCACCATAACTAATCAAACTCCATGACTTCACAGACAATGGCTCACTTTGGCCAGACACTCCAAAAACTGACCTCACCCATAGTCAACGTCTACGGCCCAACCTCTGTTAGTGTGTCTCTCCCTCTTCTTATTTTGCTCCACTGGATTTGCATGACGGGCCATTGGAGTGATTGAAACAGTAGTGCAGATGGAGGTTCATTTGCCTGCAATGCATGGAAAGACGAGAAGCCAAGCAGGTAAACTCTCAGTCCTTGCTCTCCCCCAGCTGCAGAGGTTGAGACGCTAAACTTGCCTGGATCCAAAAGTGTCACCAGGGGAACCAAGATGGGAATAAAGGAAGTGTTCAACTTGGCGCGGGTGCCCTCCATCCTCATGCTCGGGGTGGTTTACATCACTTATGTGCTGATCGGCGGGGTGATTTTCTGGAAGTTGGAGGGAGATCTCGGAACGAAGGACATCAGTCTTTTACTGTTGCACAAAAAGAGGGTGCTCGCGACGTACACCTGTCTGAACCAAGAAGGCCTGGAGGAGGTGGCTCAGGTGAGGTGTGAGACATCAAAAGAGGCAGGTTAATAAAGTAGAATCCTCACCCCTTCTTCCAGGGTGAGGAGGCAGGGCCAGCCCAAGCCTCCATGGGGCCCTCTATTACTGCCAATAATACTGATTATTGATCATTCACACACCTACTTTAAGTTTTTATGTTCTACTCTAGCCATGTTTCCATCAGCCTGTTTAGATGCGCATCTAGAAGTATCGCATCGGAAAATTCTATTCATATTTCTTTTAATGCGCATTCCCCAATGATTCGAATCACTTTTGGATGGAAACATAGCTAGTGCCTCCTCCAAAATACTTTAACAGTGCTCCTTGGGAAGTTTCATTTAACTTATGAGCATAATAGGGAGTTGATGTAAAAGGAAAATGTTTATTTACTCACATAAATTACTATGCTCTGCAGCAAACAACATATCTCAAACTATAAGTTAACTAAGTTAATTCATTAATGCAAAAACATATTGCTAGCAAACGTCACCGCTCCTGTAATTAGCGTTAGGCTAGTTGTTATTAAACATTTGCTATCAAACGTTATCAAAAACATTGTTTTGATGGCAAAAAGCGACCCAAAGTATATACACCGAGAATCAACATATTCAAAGTATTACACAAACACAAAAAGGTTCGCTTGAATAGTAAACTATCTAACCTACCAGTTAAAAGAGAAACTTTTCTAGTTTTGAACTAACGTTAACTAGCTAATTTGCTATTATAGGCTAACGTAGTTGGAACAAAATATCAACAATAATTAACGTTAGGGATTTTACTTATTTGAGGAAACTTTTCAAAATCTCCTTGACACCAAACATTACATTACCAAGACATGCAAACATATCTTGTCGATTATTTCTCCTCTTCCTCTTTCTTCCTTTTTCTTTCTTCTGCCCCTGAAGGGTAACTTACGTCCTTTGTTGCAACGTTATTAGGCCTTCTTTGTTCAAGTAAATTGCTCTTGGGGGCCCCCTAGTGGTCGCGGGGCCCTAAGCAGGTGCTTAGTTGGCTTATGCCTTGGGCCGGCTCTGTGAGGAGGGGATGTGGAAAATGTTTTAAACAGCATAGGCTACACAGCATGTTACACTCAGGTGCTAATTTCCTTTTGCCAGGGACATTCTAACATGTAAATGTAAGGGGGTCACTTCACAGTGACACAGCTAAAATCTGCTTGTATCCAAATCAGCCAGTCAGCCTGTGGCTTTTACAGAGAGACCACTGGATTTACATCTGGACCACTACTTTTACACAGTTTCAGTAATTGACCATTTACTCCTCTTAAGTGGCCAAAACAGCCGCTTTTACTGATTTAAATAACTCATATTTACAAGCAGAAATTTGCTTGAACAATATCATCTAACTAATCTGTCACTAAAAACAGTTCCAAGCAATGGGTGGCCATTTGCAATCACATGTAGGACAGAAGCACCTTCTCCCATGCAAATATCAGCAGGGGCGGAGCCAGATGTTCAATATATTCACAGCTCTGCCCAAACCCTGGGGGAGTCAAGTGGTATGTTTAGTTGAGGATATTTTTTTTCCCCATTTAAGTATATGCACTATTTTTCAAACCATTTTAGATGATAAAATGCCAAAGAATCTGCACATCATTTGGGAAAAACATGATAGTTGCCAAAGGACAAAATCGTCCTGTAGAGCCTACACCCTCTTTTGGATCTAATTGTTCTGCAACTGTCTTCAACATTCTGAAATTATGATGCAACAAATGTTGGGGGTGACTAATTTTTGTTCCTGCCACCAAAAAAAAGAGGCACAAACTGTACGATGTTACTAGGAATTTTGCATAAACAGCGTCACTAATCTTGAAACCCATGTGCTAAAGACAGTGGCATAAGGTATTTATGATAGGCCCCAGTGTGCGCTATTATGACAGGTCCTAGTGCATGCAGACATATTGTCTTGTCACATGATTGATCACACATGAGACTTGGCATTGGATAACATCAATATACATATTACTCAGCAATCTGTATATAACAAAAAATATGAAAGAAAATAAGAAATTATTATTTAATTCAAGAATCTTGATAGTTAATTTTTACTTATAGAATATGCATATAGATTTGTTTATATGTTGTGTTTATATTTTACAAAAACAGAAAAAATAAACATGATAGAGATGGGTCTGCCTTTTTCAAGGACATATATAGCAAATGGCTATATTTTTTATATATATTTTTATTTACTTTTATTTGTTTTGTTATTCACAAGTAAGTTTCTAGTCTGCACTCAAGTCCTTAGCAAAGACCCAACTTCCAAGTCAAGTCCTAAGTCCTAAACTTTGAGTTTTGAGTCCTGTACAACTCATAATGTGTTCTCACCAAATGTAATGCCAGTTTAACAACAGAGTAATAATGTATTAAATTTCTAACAACCATGAATGCTTTTTAAAAGTTGTATTTATTTGTTAAAACAAGTTTGCTATTTTCCGTCGGCTACTTTCAACCCGCATGTTTTGCAATTTGGTTTTTGTTGACCACTGTGTAGTTTTTCTACACTAATGAAATAACATGTTTTGACTTATTGGGAATGAATGGTGTTAATATTAGTCGATTGAGGAAATAAAGGGAAATGAATTAATTCATGGCACACTTTTTAATCTTTGGACTTGGGGGAAGGTATAACTATTTTCTCAAGTCCAAGTGAAATCACATGTCATTGGTCTGAACGTCCATGTCAAGTTGCATGCCTTTTTTGATTTTGTGAAGTCAGAATAGTATAATAGGATAAACAAAATGGGCATATCTCAGTGTCTGAATAACACAAAGTTTAAGGTGTTTTAAAAACCTTTAACATTCGGGGTTTTTGAGAAACCATTTGGGGCTGTTATGCAATCTTTTCTTAGGAACTAGTGAGATTTTTCATCCATTCTGGAGAGAAGCATGCTATGTTGCATGCTATTTGCAGAGTAAGAAAAACAATAGATTGTTTGTTCATTTTGACAGCTGATGTGTGATCTTAGATTTGCATTGTGTTAAGACTGAAATCCAAGCAGGCCGTAGAGGAGGTGCGTCCTCAGCATTTATTATGGTATGAAGATATCAGATTTAATTTCAATAAATTCTGTTTCTAAAATCAGGCAACACTTGGGATAAGGAAGTACAACATCATAATTGATAATAAACTTGCAGTCTTAGATAACTAGGCCACAGGTCTCAGACTGTTATGTATTTCTCTTGGAATAATTTCCCACAATGGTGATGAACTCAAGAGTTTTATGTAACAGACTGTGTCAACATATCTGCTCTGCCTGACACAGTGCTGACAGGGGTCTTTGTGCCAACAGCTGTACTACATTGACCTAAAGACCCTGAAAGTTTTGGATCACTAAGTACAGGAGTTACATAACCGTGAGTCATAAAGACTGACCCAAGTCCATGGAATACGTCATCATTTCAAATGAGTTACCGAGTTGGGAATTCTTTTATCTCTTCCAGGTTGTTCAAGATGCGTCCAAGGCGGGCCTAAGTTTGAAAGGCAACTACACCACGGACGGCTTCTGGAAATTCACCAGTTCAGCTGTGTTTGCTGCCACTGTGGTCACAACTATAGGTCAGACACCATGGAATAAAACACAAGAGATTTTTAATCATGCCTCATCACTAGCTGATAGACTTGTTCGTGCAACCTAAATAACTATGATGTGATAATATCAGGCTTTAACCTGGTCGACACATCATATAAGCAGATTTGAATTTATGTTGGAATCACTGAATCATTGTGTTTTTGTTACCTGAGAATGAAACGTTTTGTATCTACATATAGAGCGGGTCCTATTCAATGGATACTGCCATGTTGTTTCTACAGTAGCCCAGAACAGACATATTAAACACTGGCTCTATATAGGGCCGTTTGTGTTTTTGCTTCAGCCACCGTACTTCTCCTATACACTTGACACACAGAAGTTTCAGGTCTGCAAGCTCACCACTAGATGATACTGAATCCCTCCCATTGGACCTTTTAACGTTTGACATATTGCCTAATTTTAAACGCAACAAAGTTGTTATTCTGTCAGTATAAATCATTTCGACTAATTTGAAAAATTACTGTCTCGTACACAGCCTGGTTGTAATTCATTTTCTTTTTTATTTTGAAGATTTTTCAAATTCATTTTTTGACCCATGTGGCCCTTTGTAACAGTGCTCCTCTTAAGTTTTTTTGTCATTGTGTATTTATTTCAAGATGATTGTTAATGAACCTTCGGGGGCAATAATCAATGAACCTGAGGACTAAGAAAAAGAACTTGAACCTTCAGCATTTTTGCCCAAATCTCAACTCTAAGCATAACAATTTGGTTACAGTTTGGTTGGTAAAGCTCTGTGGCGGTGAAAAACTTTCGGCGATCAAGAGCCAACTGAGAGACTCATCCCTGGGCAGCAAAACCCCTTATAGGCAAAAAGAATTGATTGAGTGATTAAACCACTTATTGAATGAGTTTTTCTTCTCCTTCCACCACACTAAGAGCTTATAGTTTTACAGGTTATGGGAACATGAGTCCGAGCTCTACTGCTGGCCAGATCTTCTGTGTGTTCTTTGCACTATTTGGTATCCCGCTCAACATGGTGGTGCTCAACAGGGTGGGCAAGTACATGCTTGCTATAGAGAGGAACATCTCCGACTTCCTGGAGGGAAAGACCGGGCGAAGGGTGAGGAGATCTTTAATCTCTTAGTCTAACAGTGAAGTATGTTTCATATCAATGTGGAATTTTTGGAGTAGGGTGTAGCTGCATAGCTCCAGGCTCAGGCCCAGGTCCTCCATCAGACCCTGTACAGTGCCAAGCTTGGATAAGGAAATTGTGTACACCCTATGGTACCACCTTGATTTCGATTTCGTAGCTGAAACATGAAACCATATTGAGTGATAAGAAAGCATGATAAACAGATGTGATTTAACAAACATGATTTTCCACCACCAATCTGGGAATGGAGATGGGTCCCAGCCATGCCCACAGGAAGTGTGCCAGGCTTTGAGGCCAAGTTTTCTAGTGGCTAAACAGTGGAATTAAAACTTCCAGATCCATCACGTGAAGTTACTGGGCCAAAAAAGGTTTCGGTCTGCAGACTTACATTGTGAAAAGGACATCTGTAAATCAGTGAATAATGTTTTTGATTGACTGACACATTTAACTCTTTCGGTCTTTCGTAACTCTTTTAACAATTCGGTCCAATAACATTTTGAAAGTCTAGGAGAGCTATGCAATAAAATCATTTTATCCCCATTGAAGTTAGCAGGTGACTAAACCAAAAGTTAGCCGCTCAGCTAAAAGACTGTAGTGTGGCCAACTTTTTTGGCTTCATGAGCTACTGAGGAATGAAAGGGACCTTGCCTCAAACATTGTATCCAGTTATGTTTATACATCCATAGTCTCAGCACCAGAGGTAGGCCTCAGCCTGGAGCTCTGCAGCAAGACCCAATTTTGTCTCACACATTTCAAGTGGACAGATCCTTGGAGCCTGACTTGTTTCTACCTTCTGTATCTCACTGCAGAAGTGTACCCGCTTTTTTGTCCACCTGGTGTCATATCTATCTGGAGCAGCGCTCTTCTTTGTTGTGCCCATGATTGTGTTCCAGCAGCACGAGGGCTGGACTTTCTCCCAAGCCATCTACTACTGTTTCATTACTCTGAGCACCATCGGCTTCGGAGACTTTGTGGCAGGTACAGTGCAGCAATCACACTTCAGTGCTGATCCACACTGTGGTCCAATGACTGCATAACTTAACTCTATTTCTTAGCGTTTCCTCAACACATGCTTTGCTTTGTATTAACTGATTCTTCCCTTCACAGACAATAATCCAGACAAAACTTACCCAGAGTGGTACAGCATCCTCATGGCCTCATGGATCTTCTTTGGCCTGGCCTGGCTGGCCCTCCTCATTAACCACTCTATTGACATCCTGGAGCGACTCAACACCCACTGCAAACAGCGGTGGGGTGGACAGAAGCCAGAGGAAGAGTCTGGCACCACAGAAGGCGACAACCCAGACACACAGCTGGAGGAGGAAAACGAGATCAAGAAGCCTCCAATGAGTCAGTAAACTAAGGAAAAAAGGTGAAGACTCCAGAGATTTGACTTAATTATAGAATTATCTCTCTGTAGATCAAGATGTGGGAAACAGGCTTAATTTATGGGTTATGGCCAAGTCACGGCAGGATGTTTGTGTTTGTGTGTGTGTGTGTGTGTGTGTGTGTGTGTGTGTGTGTGTGTGTGTGTGTGTAATAAGACTGTAAATGTTGAGAGTCTGTGATGATTAAATATGTGACTGTACATTGGTTTGTCAGTTTTAATCCCTTTCTCTTTATCTGCCGCTAAAATATTGACTCATTTTTGTTGAGTTTGTTTGTTTGTTTGATGGCATGCAACATCCACATGCTGTTTACTCTGTTAGCACTTTGTTTCCCAATCTGTAAACATGTTACTCTTCACCCTCACATGCTTGTTAGTCTACTTGGTTGATAAAGAATATCCTCTCCCAGCGAGTGGCACACCTCACTGACCACAAACCAAGTCATATGCCAACCCAGTGGCATTTTGAAATTGTTTGTCTGAGCCTACCTGGTACTTCCGAATGACTGTTGATGCCCACAATCAAAACCACAGTCAATTGCAAATACATGTAAATAATGTGATTTGTTTTGCAACATAGATGTACTTGAATGACAAATTCTATTGCTATCATCAAAGGCATTGAGGCTGTTAAAAAATAAGTCTGTCTTGTTTACCGTGACTTGTTGAAAATTAACATCCAAAATTAATAGATTTATCATCAACATATTTTCTGGGAAAATTGGTGGTATTTAAGTATCTAAAGGTTCTGTGTGCAACATTCAGAGCATTAATAAGGCAGCAAACCACTATTTGCTATGTAAAGATATAGTGGTGTAATGGCATCCTGAGCAGAGAATGAAGTCAACCGGCCCCCAGGAACAGTGCCAGGTTTTGAAGCCAATCTGACATGGTTGCCAAAATGTAAAATTACAACTTCTGGATCTGTCACATGATGCCGTTGGGCTTACATTTGGACAGAGACAATTTGTAAGTCAGTGGATAAATTTTTTTGAGCGTCAAAATGACTCATATCACTATCAGGATTTGAAGCAAACAGTCCGAAACGTTTTGAAAGTCTAGAGTAGCAGCATGATTTTATCCTCATTCTAGTTAGCATAGGGCTAAGCCAGAGGTTAGCCGCTCGGCTGGTCTTTAGTCGGAAGACATTGATACCCAGTAGTAAGGCAAATTTATTTTTACATTTCAGTAATAAGGCAACTCAAAATGGTCAATGATGCAGAAGTTCTGTCTGATTTTATACCTGGGAGACTGAACTCTTTTGGCTTCATGTGCTACTGAGCAACTTTCATGGGAGTGAACATGGCTCCACCATGTGTTTTAATCCGAGCTTCTCTGTGGTTTGTTGTGGTAAACCTGTTCTGCTGCGCTTGCATGTTAATGCCTGTTAGCTCATGGCAACTACTTGGCACTCTGTTCATATGGCTGTTACCACTGATATCAGGACGGCAATGTCGTGGAAGCGCAGTGTCCACTCTCCAGGTCCCCCCTGGTTAACACTGTTAGCTCTGTACTCACTGTTGCTGTTGTTGAGCTCTGTTTATGGAGTTTGCCTTGTTAGCTGCTAGCAGCGGGCTCACCCACCTCCATGTTGAGAACTGTGTAGAGACAACTTATCTGCTCTGAATTTTGCATAGAGCCCCTTTAAATGATTGTAATGCAAGCAAAAAGGATTTAAATAACTTTATACAAGGCAAGTTTATTTACATTGCACATTTAATTGTATTTCACTGAGATCTTAAGTACTTGTAATAAGTATTGTTCTGACAATAGTTGTTGACAACACTTTAAACATAAAATTAAAATACAAACAATTAATATCTTAATATACCAGTACTGAAAGCATTTTACTGTACTTTGTTTGCTTTTAACTTTATGTGATTGAAACTTGCTTAAACCCTGTTGCAATCTTGAGTTGATGCAGCATATTAATACTGAAGAAATTCTGTACGATTATTATTTTTATTTTACTTTAAATTTGTACATATTCATTCACAGCCTGAAGGATAGCATAGCTGCTCTGTGCTGAAATTAGCTTTGCATCCAGGAGGTGGCGGTACTATACTAACACTAGAGAAATGAAGCATTCAAACCACAAGCAGCTAAAACTCACTGTATAGTGAATAATATTGTAATCATAGAAACCATAGTGATCACATCCTCACATACAATACCTTGCTACTTTTCACATTTTTATGTTTCAGTCAAAATGATATATAAACCCAAACACAATCTATACAGCAACTTTTATCAAATGTAATTTCTTTTCCTTATTGCATATTTAAATAAATGTGTACAGTCATGATTTCATAACGTGTTTTTGCTTTTTTGCTGCATAGTTTTCCTGACAATGTCCCGTACTAGAATAGAACAATACAGGACCTAAAGGCACAAACGCCTCTTGAGGCTCATATATCACAGAGCAAGTCCGGCAACACTGAGGAGGAGTGAATGACAAAGACAGACGGCAGCAGCAGGGACGAGAGGGTGGAAAATGAGAGAGTGCTGCTGGGGAGATGGCTAGTAAGACATGGAAAATGAAGTTGGTGCAAAAGGGGAGATATTCGAGGGAAAGTGCAAAATTCCAGACGGTAAAGGGATGAAGGATTTCTGTTTTTTTAGCTGTATGGACAGTGGGAAGTATGAAAGGGAAATGGAGTGAGAGAGGACTGTGAATTGTACAACAAAACATCACATACCTGTTTGGCCACGGTTCAATGAGAACTCAGCATGTGTGAGAGACCGGTGCCCCTTACTTGTTCTGTTTAATTGACCACTTGCTTATCCTGCATATTGTCCACAGTGGGACAAGGCTCTGAAATTGAGGTGTCATTATCATCATCATCAGCAGCAGCAGCAGAAGCAGCAGCAGCAGCAACAATCTTTATTAATTTACCAAAGAAATTCTGTCTCCAAGCACCAGACATCAAACTGCAGATATTATAAACTACCATGGATGTTGGGTTGCCATAAATTACCGTTGTGTTAGGACTAAGTCTGGTACACAATGGAAGCCTGAGAGAACTTGTGATTGTGTGACAAGTTCTCACACTTTATCTCATAAGAATTGTATGGAGGCCCTGTGAAGCAAATGAGAAAAAAAAGGTCCGGTGATCCATTCTCAAAGTCTGATCTGTATTGTTTCCTGGCAAAGGTATTGCCAAGAAATTCTTTTGAATTTCCTTTTTTTCATCTGTGAAACAGGTGGGACAAAATGTTGAAACACCAGCATAGTTTTTGTAAGTTACTTATTTAAAATCTGTGAAAACAGGTAAAAAAAAATTTAAAAGAAAATTTTGTACATATCTTTTCCCCAAGTTGATTTTTCTAAGCATTTGTTACTGTAATACTCATTTCGGCCACAAGAGGCTGAAGTACACCACTAAGGCATATTCTAAATATGATAATTGTAATCTGCACTAATGGTAGATTATTGCTGATAAACCCATTGCTAGCCAAAAGAAAGATACCACGGTAATGTTACAAATTGCTAACAAACCTTGTACCCTTTGTTTCGAGTTCATAGAGAAATTAAAACTCACATTAAAGAAAACACAAATGCTTTGTCATTTTGAGAACATGGGGTAGTGGTGCACTTCAGCCTCTTGTGGTCAAAATGAGTACTACAAACACTTGACACTTTTTTTTTTGTACAGACAATTAAAAAGCAAGCAAAAAGAAAAAGGAAAAGCACTGGGCTTACCTCAGGCTCACTAGCATTGAACCATGGATGCATAGTTAAAATGCCCTTACTAGTTTAATGCACATAAAAGTTACAAAAGCAGAGCACCGACTGGTTTCGACCCACACTGGGTCTTCCTGCAGGTGTAACTGGAAAAAGGAGTCAACTGACAAAAGGAGTCTGGTGGGCAACTTTTCCATTGCCCTGAGGAAAGCGGTCAGTGCTCTTCTTTTGCAACTTTTCACTTTTATATGTCCTAAACTAATTTAGGCATTTTAACTATACACCCTTGGCTCGATGCAATTGTGCTTGAAGTTCAGAACTCATAAACACAGGATATAAAACTATTTTGATGAGACTTAAAATGGATCACCAGAATTTTGTTTTCCTTACTTGCATCTCAGGCCTTCCATTCAAACCTACCCACTAACTAACAAAATTTTATATTCAGTGAAAACTTTCAGTGGCAGTGCAAAAAGTGGTATGACCCCTTATATAGGGTAAGAGTGAGTAAATAAATGTGAGGTTGTCGTAGTGGTTAATGTGTATGTAAACAGCCCCCTGGGTTTACCTGTAGTCACACACAGTAGAAAGCACTGACATCTTTACTGTTTGACCATGACTGTGATCTTTTCCTAACCTTGACCACATGGTTTTAGTTGTCCTGCCTAACCTTAAAAGATGTGCTTTTTTTCAAGAAATTCCAAGGAAGTTTGCTGTTTTAATGTCCAAGGGGAGGATGTTCCAAAAACTTGGCAGATTTCTTGCGGGACACTTTGGGAACTTCTAAAGAACAGCAGGGAAGGATCTGAGAGTTCTTGTTCAGAAATAAAAAGAAAGGCAACATGCCTTCTCAGAATGACAGAAAGTACAGCATGTTAAAATATCTAAAAACCATAGCAGACATAAAAAGTAAAAGATGTGCAAAGCATCGCTCTCCAGTACACACAGGTTTATCAGTGTGTGGTTTTTAAACACCGTAGCAAATCGCATGTAACACATGTTGCAAAATGTATGGAGGATATTTGAAATATGTGGGTGTGTCTGCCTGTGCGGGTTCATGTAACTGTGTATGAATAACTTTGCAGCTGCATGCTACACAGCTGCAACTGAGTAGCTATGTTATGTATATTGCTTCCTCTGGATATACTTTGGGTACACAGAGATGAACATACAGTAAGAAAGTCTTTCAAGCGCTAAATGTACATTATGTCATGCTGAAACACATGCAAATACACACACACACACACACACACACACACACACACAATCACACAAAACATGAAAAAAACTTATGGTCAGGTTTTTGATGAATGCAAAAAGACACTCAACCCAATGCATCACACTAACAATTCACTTTTTGTCAATATAAACGAAAAACACGTGTTCTGCAGGCAGGCAAAGAGGAAACAACACAAATCCCTACATGCACATCCACACACAAAGGTCTATGTTGTTTATTTCATCTGCCCACATGGAAGCAGCAGACAGGTCACATGAAATGCATCTGAACTGACCTATTAGTCATGTGGACGTGCTTTAATAGTTTTATGGGTGACCTTAACTGTGCTGCCTAACCTTACATGCCGATTCAGATAAGAGTATTGAGGAATATTATTTTTTAGGCAAAGAGATAAAACTCTAAAAAAAAAACTTAAAAGACTCAGTGTGTGACATTCAGAGCACTGATATAGCATCACGCTACTATTTGCTACGTGAGGATACAAGGGAGTAATGACTCCTGAATAGAGAATGAAGTCATGCGACCTCTTTGTGTGCTGTTGTCAGAGCTTCCTTGTTCCTTGTTGTTGTAGACGGTCCAGCCATGTGTGCATATTAGGGGATGCGTGTATTGCACTGGCTAGTTAATCGCCATTATTTTGCTCTGTGCTCATATGGCAGTTACCGCTGGTAGCAGCAGTGAAGTGTACCATTCACCCTCTGGTAGGGTTGGGTCCTGAAAGCCTATATGACCAGTACCTACCAGTGTCTCATTTCAGTGACAGATTGTGTGAATGGTGAGAGAAAGAGTGAGCAAGTGGAAGTGACTGTGTTTGTGTCAGTGGCTGTGAGGCTACAGCGACTGAAGCAGAGAGAGTGAAGTTAAATCCTATGCAGTTTAGGCTATTTGTCCATGTTTAAATGCTGTAACACCTCAAGAATCAAGCCAGATTCTTGTGTCTTGCCTACCACCCGCTGATTAAAATACAGGGAGTTAGCCCCAAGCTAAGTTAGTTTTGCATTGGAGTCTGACAAGGCTCACTTAAGGTGGACTATTAAGGTGGACCAGCTCTTGCATGGCTGCTGAGTTTCTCTTAAATTAGGGCGACAATCATTGATCACAACTAAAAATCTATTTTGGTGTTATTATTAATGTGACCGTTCTTTAGTGTCAAACTATTGTCGTTGGATTAGAATTTATTTCAAGTGAATTTGTTAATAGTGTTTTGTAATTACCCATTTTTCTATATTTAATTATACTTTAAATTGTTACGCCTATTGTTCAGTTTAAAGCTTAAACGTGCCTTTGCACCAACAAAGCTGTCCTCACTGTCATTAACTGTTGTTTTGCGCTTTATTTTGTTTATCAGTATCGGCTCAGGCACCGTTTAGCTACCAGTACCATTTAAAAGTATCATTTTCGCACCAGTATAGGCAAAATACCCAACCCTAACTCTCAGGTTTCTCCCCTGGTCAACACTGTAAGCTGTGTCAGCACTGTTGCCGTTATTAGCACTGTTAATGGAGTTAGCAGCATTAGCCTCTGGCTGCCGGCCCTGCCACCTCCATGTTGAGAACCATGTGCAAACAATCCTGCCCCAGACTCTGAATCCTGGATATACTCTGAATGTCAGCTCTTTTAAGATGAGAGAACTTTCCGGTCAGTCTTTCAGAGAAACACGCCAGGCAGCTGGCTTCATATATGATTGACATTTTAATGTTACACAAATATCAAACTATGTGCTTAAGCATTAGCGACTTATGCCTGTCTTTCCTTATGTCAATTTATTTGCTCTCCATTGCTCTCCGCAGAGTGCAAATGAGGTAGCATAATCACCACCGGTTACATCATAGCCTCATGTTACTATAAACTGAAACCATATGAGATTAACATTATAGGGCATTTTTTGTTCATGATACAACCAACATCTATTTGCCACTAATAATAGAAAGGCACAGCAATGTACAGAACTTGAGGAAATAACACCGCAGGGAAGCCAAAGCCAGAGTAGCTCTGTTGCTGCTGACAGTTTTGAATGGCAAAACAACATGGCAGCCCTGAAGTCTGTTCATTTGGTTTAAGGGACTGGTGTACATCAACAGTTTATCCAGATTCAATTTAGTTAAGGTTATTACATATAAGCATGTATATGGATTAGCAGGTCATGTTTTAAAACTGTCTGTATTATAACTGCTTGCTTTGAGGTTGTAAAGGAATAATAAGTGACACTATACTCACACTCTTGTGGTTAACTACAGTTAGAAGTGAAGTATTCAGTTTGACCCATATTAATACCTTGTCAGCAGCAGCATCACATTTTTGTGGTTATTAATCATTAACAAGCACAACATCTGTTCTGATCATGCTGGTAAAAACAACAAAGCTACTCTGAGATAACTGTAGAAGATAAAGCTAAACTAGGACTGCAATTCAATATATCATAGCTGTAAATACCTTAGTGATAAGCCTGAAGTTGCAAGTGATAAAAAACATTACTGACATGTCCCAGACTGACTGAGGTAATAATTAAAGGCTAGATACAGTGCTGTCCAAATCTGCTGAGGCCAAAACTCAGTAACCACATTCTTCTTCAGCATTATGTGGCAAATAGTGTGTTTACTTCCCTTATCTGTGTTCACTTTTTATCTTAAGTTACTGTCAATTTTTGTCTTTCACATTTGGCTTCAGTATGAGTTAACTGATATGTTTGCCTTATGCGTGTCCCTCTCCATCCCACTCATTGGACCTGAACTCCCTGTTCGAGCCAATGGGAGGACAACATACTCATCCTGCCTCTAAAGTCCTGTGTGCATTTTTTCTCTCTTGTGTAATCCTTTCTCCCCGTGACATGGTTAACGTTTTGAGTTAACCCTCCTTAAACTCCCCCATCTCTGACAGCTTAACCTCTGTGTTTGTGTGCATTTTTGAACCTGACTGACTGACCGTGCGTGTTTACTTTCCCTTACGAGACATTGACTGTGCTTCACACAAATCCCATCAATTACTGTAATCAGACGAGCGGACAGATAGGCTTGTGCTGAGTTGACAACATGAGTCAAGTGCTGCCAAGAAGTGGAAGGATGTAGCCAGAGAGGACAGCATGAGGGCAAATAAGCTGATGGCCAAACAAACCAGATGGTGAGCTGAACAAGGCGGGGAATAAAATGCAAAGTTGAACATTTCTTTCACTTGCATCATCCCAAACTATTCCACCACACAATTTCCAGCCTTCTCCACCTTACACTGTGACACGTAAGTGAATGTGTAGAGGTTGTGAGGAGGCAGACTAAACACTAAAAAGACCTGTGACTGTGAGTGCTGAGTCACCAAAGAGATGGATGTGTGTCTACCTGCATGTGTTTCTCTGGTGAGGGTCGCTGACATGTGAGTATCAACACCCATGCTCATCTGTGTTTTTCTCTTTCCCCTGACGTCAGAATGCTTGAGCAGTACTGGTGCTGTGCAAAACGTGTGATGTTGAACATAGAAGACCAGGATGTCTGTCAGCAAGGCCAAGGCCACTCTCAAACTGCCTCACTAACAACAGGGCAGAGCAGACAGATAATAATCCCAGGTCATGGTGATCTGCCCAAAACACTGAAAGTTCACCTCCCCCTAAGTACTCATTAACAACACACTCCTGCCAAAACATGTCTGCATACACACAATGAGGTCAAAGTAATCCATGCAGCATATGTACACTCTGGCTTTTCACTCCAATACAAAATGTGCAGGATACTGTAAAGCAGGGTTATTCAAATACAAATTCAACTGGGCCAGATTCAACTGAACAACCTATTGAAAACTTTTTCTTTTTTTTAGCCTTTGGTAATAACAGATTTTAAACAAATGCAAATCAATGTAGTACAAGTAGCAATGTTTATTGTTTCACATACATACATATATATATTTATATTTTAGTCACGTGTCGGACTGAGTAACATCACATACTGAAAAACACAGAATTAAAAAAAGCTATCAATGCTATCAATGCACAGAAGCATTAACATTAACTAAACACACTCTCTCCATGCACACACAAACACACACCACACTTCCTGACATTTTCCTTTGAGGTCAAGTGTTTAGGAAAACACATAGGACGTTGTTTCATGCAGTCCATGGCAGTCATGTTTACAAAAACAAGGTCACTATATAAGCTCAATGACATCTGACTGGAAACAAACGTAACATGTCGATAAAATGAATCACTTCTGACATCACAATACTGAGTAACATTATGTAAGCATGAAAAAACAGACATCAGTATCAATCATTTATCCAAATCTTTGCCCCTAGGTACCATGTCTGAAGGGAACTTTCTCTTCCAAAGGTACCATACCGATGTGTTTGGTGGAAACAGGGCTTTAGTCTGGCCCCTCCCCTGGGACCACTTTGCCTTGGGAAACCCTACCGGGCCCTGGACAACACAGCTCCCAGGATCACAGGGACACGCAAACCCCACCATCACGTTAAGGTGGTGATTCTTGCAGGGGGAACTGAGCCAGAATGGAAAGCTTTCGATTTACTGGTCCATCTAGGTCCCAGCCTTCACCTATGGTCATGAGCTATGGGTAATTTCCGAAAGAATGCTTGTATCTGCAGCCCCATAGAGGTTCCTCCAAAGGGTGGCTGGGCTCAGCCTTAGAGACAGGGTAAGGAGCTCAGACATCTGAAGGGAGCTCAGTGTAGAGCTGCTGCTCCTTCATGTCAAAAGGGGCCAGTTGAAGTGGTTTGGGCATCTGATCAGGATGCCTCCTGGGTGCTGTCCATTAGAGATGTTCCAGGTAAGTCCAACTGGTAGGAGGCCCCAGGGCAGACCCAGAACACACTGGAGGGATTACATATTTCATCTGGCCTGGGAACACCTTGGGAACTAAATGCTAGCATGCTCACAATAACAATGCTAATACTTGCCAGGTTGACTGTCTTAGTTTAGTGTGTTCCTTGTAGGCTGTCTCCAGGAAACCCCTTTCTGACAGAAGTCTATTCATTTTTACCAAAACCATGACTTTTTTCCTGACCTCAACTAATCGATCTTTTTCTGTCAGAAATCCCTCGAGGACGCTGCGTAGTCTTGCAGATTCTTGGTCATGAACCAAAGTGCTGGACCACAGCTGAAACAATCGGGCAGTTGAAATAATTGACAACTCCTTTGATAAGTTTTTCAAGCTAATATGTCAAAAATTCTCTGGTTACAGCTTCTCAGTTGTTAGTATTCTGTGCTTTTTACTGTCTGATGTCATTTGTTTGTTCTATTTTAATGTATCTTTAGAAGGCTTTTTAATTATCTGCAGCACTGTAGCACTTTCCACAGTCGAAACCTGTGTTTTCCGTTCTGTTTTTATGTACTGTTTTTCTGTCCTTTTTTTTTTTTACTTTGTTGTAAAGCACTTTTGGTACCTTTTTTGGCTACTGTAAAGGGCTATACAAATAAATTTGATTGATTGATTGATTGTAAACTAAATATCTTTATCTTTTGGACAGCTAGCCAGACAAAACAAGCAATCTGAGTATGTCACCTTGGGCTTTATTACTATTTTTAGACATCTTATAGAAAACAACTCATCAATCAGCCTAATCAAGAAAATATTTGACTGATTAAATGATAAATTAATGAAAATAATCATTTTTATTTAACTTTTTCCCCCCTGATGATGGCGTTACATGAGAAGTTAGGTATGACTTCATACAGTTAGAAATTACCAGTATTACAATTCATCCTGAGGGAGACAGAAATATGTACAAAATGGTATGGCAATCCATTTAATGTTCTGTAAAATCCCAAATTTCAACAGCGTGGTGGTTCTTGAGGAAAAGGGGATCTCCGAAGTCCTTTGGTCGTCATGCTCTGGGCACAATGAATGTCTGTAAAGAAATTGATAGTGATCATTTCAACAGTTGTTGAGATATTTTAGTCTGGAACAAAGCAGTGGATTGACCGACGGTCAGGCCAACATAACCACCAATGGAGAGCTGAAGTGAAACAGGAATTTCCAGGTTCTGTTCCAGTAGTAAGAAAACGTCATACAAAATCCCACTGACATTTGTAACAGTAATAATTAAAAGTCTAGCTTTGTAACAGAGCCTTTCTCAACAGTGGCTCACTTTATATGTTCATATAAGGATGTTTGTATCTAATATATCTAATATTGTTGCTTATTTAATATTTAAATTTGTTAGTGGCAGTCAACAAACAGCATTTCCCATGAGCCCTAGACTTTTGTAAGCATCAGGAGATGAGAGGATGACTGAACTCTGATGAAAACAGCAGTTTGCAGACAGCAGAAACTGCAATTTTAAAAACTGAAAAACCAGCGCAGTCGCCAGAGGAAAATGTTGGCATTGTGCATTTCTGCAAACCCCTGATATATTACATTTGTACATTTTCATACATGTCATTTTAAAAAGTGATGTTGTTCAGATTACATGTATATGAGCTAAGATTCTCCTCAGGGGGAAAAGGGGATGGTGGATGGCATGAGAGCAAGATGGCTGCAGACCATTGTTCAATACCAGACATGTTTTTAAAGAACACATCATGATATTTCTAGTGGTGTTTTTGGCAACAACAACTGGGTATTTTTTAAGGCGAGGACGGCACATTTCCAGCAGTGGTTGTGGTGACAATACTGGGTATTTTAAGCCAAAACATGACCTTTTCCTAACCATAACCAAGTGTTTTTTGTGCTTAAACCTAACCTAAATATAACAAATCAGTGGTTTGCGGAAATGTACAATGCCAACATTTATTCTGGTGATTGAGCTGGAAAAAATGCTATCGAGGAGAGTGGTGGTGAATTTTACAGATATGGACAACACCATGTTAAGCTAAAGTAAGTACTGTGTCGCTCTGGTAAGTGTTCCTGATGAGAGCTGTAGTTTTTTCTGTGCTCACAATGTAGTCATTGTTTAACTTTGTTAAAATCCCAAAGGTTTCTGTTTCTAATAGTAAGTGCTGTAGGGGATGCTGATTGTCTTAGAACATGAGAAGTCAACCCTGAAGAAGCACACTTCATTTTTCAGAGAGAAAATTGATCTATTGCTACTGCACTCACCTTTAACACAACATTACAGAACAGACACATGTTTATGACACACAACAGACTATGAGTTGTTGATTACAGATCATATAAGTTAACCTTGACTCGACCTACTGGGCAACAACCATAAATTTCAACATGTTTCTGGGTTAACTGAGCTGAAACAGTGGTCTGTTTACATATTCCCTGATAACCCAGACAGCTACAGAGATTTAGAGGCACTTATGGGGCACACAAAATGACTTTTGTCTAAGCCTGTGTGCTCAGTGTGTCTGTCTGAGTTTGTCCAAACCTGTGAACATGTTTACATATCTGTGTTTGACTATAGAGTGCACAATAGATTACAGGTTAGTGATAACCTGAAGTGCAATCTATAGTATGACCACAGTTAGACACAAGTACATAAATCATAGTGATGTCATGATTAGACCTGTAGCTTATACATTTAACTAAAATTTCATTTCAGTTATTTCAGGCTGAAATTTGAATAATTTGAAGTGTCAGGCATTTTAGATAAAAGATACAAACTTAAATTAACTTTAATGTTACGGTTTACCAAGCTGCCATGAGCAACTCTTACTAACTAATCCTGGGTGCACACAATTGGGTGTATTCTTAGTGACAGTTGACACAGCTGAGGTATTTGTCACTCTGCATAACTTTGGACTTTAAACGTGTTTTTCTGGCTACCTGAGATGTGTTTTTGACTTGAGGGCCCTATGTCCTGTTAAACATGGAGATCACTGTTTTGATAGAAATTCCCAGAAAGCAAACATTTCAGTATCTCAAGAGGAGAGTGTCCAAAAATCTGCACTCAGGCTTTTGTCCATCATCTCTGTGTCATACTGAGTCAACCCTAAAACTGCTATAATTGCATGTTGGTCACCAGGGTGCAAAACACATGGTGCAGTGCAGGCTGACTGTTCCACTGGGATTCTTGAATGAGAATGAAAGGGCAAAACAAGACAAGAAAAACATGACCTTGTGATAGTGCAGGGGTCGGCAAGCTTTACAATCTAAAGAGGCAATTTTGACCCAAAAAAAAGTCTGTCTTGAACCACCAAACATATTTGAGCCTTACAATGAAGGCAACACAGCCTATTAAGTCCAAATTAGCCTATTGTTACACTGCTATGCTAAACCTGGCTCATGAAACCTCATCACTTAAGACTAGCAAACCCGTAAATTGGTGCCTCTCCCTACCCTGGGTGAGTGCCACCTTTCCTATCTGGGGGTGTGTGTGTGTGTGTGGTTGACTCACTACCAGGCCACCGTTCTTGCCTCTCACAACCAGCTCACTCGGACAGGATGACTCCGTGGGAACTCCATCGCATTGGAGCAGTGGGCCAGCTCATTCTCCTTCGTGAGTGCTCAGAGTAAATGTGTACTTACATGGGAAATTCATGGTGGTATGTCAAACGCTTTTTCAATATCTTTTTGTCTTTAGAATGTCTTGCCTCCGGCGTCTCCCTCGTGGCGTGCCTCTCCAGCTCTCTCCCCAAGTGTGGCCAACGGCGGCTAATGAGCCAATACCGCCAACCCCTTAGTGTGACGTCAATGCTGACCCTGCCTCCTACCACCTGCCAAAACCACACCCACAAGACATTCATTAAACTACCATTAAGGCTGTCATCACATTATCGATATTACTAATAGCTCTAAATGAGCATTCGTGGATATGTTTTACCACAAGATGGCTCCTGTGCAGTGGGTTATGTATGGTTGTTTGGTAGCCTACTTTCACTTTGCAGCACTGGCGGTGAAAACAAATGTGTCTGTCCACGCACTATGAAATGCCCTGTACTAATTTGAGACTTTTCCCTTTTTGGATTTGGGCTATCCATAGCTGGCTTAGTTGGGGACACTCAACAGCAGCTGTTAAGTTAGTTTAATTTGTTCACATATTTCATTTATATGCATCTGGTTAACAAATATACAGAGTATTAGTGTTAAGACATGTATTTTGCAGTCGGTTCAGAAGACACTGTGCACCAAGTTTCTGAGTGTGTTTGGACACCGAGAACAGTGTTAAACAAGGACTCAAATTCACATCTGCCCACAGCAAGTGTCACCTCTATCATCACATCACATGCCTGGACAGGGTTGAACGTGGTTGTTTACAGTTTTCTGATACTTCCAAGGAACAGTGAGTGAAAACAAATCTCTCAAGGTTGTCCCACGTTTTTTTACTCACTGACGTATCAATCTATGTGAAGCTGCACATAGGCATTGAGGATTGGCATAGGTATGGTGACAAAGCTACCAATGGGTATGGACTAGTTATTATCATCCTTATTCTTTTCCTTAAGGTATTTGAATTTGTGTTGATTTATTTAATTTCGTCGTTTAAATTAATTCATGCTCTATTACACTGTAATTTTTGCTTCTTGTAGGGGCCATAGTGTTACTACAATAGTGTGCATGGGAGTTTAAAAGCTCATTCAGCAGTTAAGCCTCATAATTTGTTAACTGGGCCTCTCTATACCTTAGTCAATGTAAGAATCACTTATTGGCTTACATCAGTGAAAAATGAAAATTAAAACATTAAAAAAATAACTGTTATTCATTTCCATACAGTTCCACTGGGAGCCACTGGAGAAGGGCTAAAGCGCCACATGTAGCACCAAAGCCACACGTTGCCTATCCCTGCAATAATGTGGACTTTGTGTGCAGGCGTCTTGTAGTATGCACTATGTACCATAAAGTCCCCAGCTGACAAATCTGTAACTGTCAAAACAGTGTTGTAAACCAAATGAAACTGAGGTCACGTCCCCACCCTGGTTACCAGAAACAATCAAGAACCCAAATGATTGATTAAAAGATTTTATTGGTGAGAGTTTATTGGTATAACACTTGCAAACTGTTTTATTAGGCCTGCTGGTAAAAGTTAAAGCGACTGAATCAACAGTAGAGCAACTAATATGTTACAGAAGATACAATGTTCAGTCCTGTTGTATTACAATACTGTTACTGATTCAGAGAGGCTGAGACTGTAGATCGTTTCTCTCCTCTCGCCCTCACTGAACTGATGTCACACAACTTTTTTTACGCCCTTGATATGTCCTTACACAGGCTAACTTTTTTTTCATAACTGCCCATCAAAAGATCAAAGCCAGTGTGACTAAAATACTTCTAAGACAAGATACAGTATATGCAGAACGGGTGTGTTCCTCAGGCTGCTGGCTTACATATTAAGCCTGTTACAGAGTAAAGGGCAGAGATTTGTAAAGATGTCTATATGCTGAATAACAGTAGCTGCTCTTAAGCCTGTAAACTTGTGACTGTTGTCATATGAGGCTGCAATGAAGTGCTTGCTGTGTTTATAAATTATGGTAATGGGCACTATTGAATGAAAGCTTTGTGTTATCTTTTCATGACCTACAAAAAGCATTTAATGCATGGAAAATATTTTCTTTTTAGCATTATACAATGACGCATTTCATAAGTGTGGTGGGTTAGAGGTTTTACTTTCTTCATAGAGAGGCATATCATTCTTCATTCTGGGATAAATTTAAACCTAAGTGGAGACAGGTTTTGCTGACAGGGTGATGTTTATTACTTAATAATTAGTGTTATTAAGTCATATATATGATGGAACCCAGCGATAACGTTTCCTGATAATGAAGGTAAACTTTGAACACTGACATGACGTGAGATGTGTTTTGATTTTGCAAGCTCTTTCCGGGACTTCAGTGCCTCTCATACACTGGAAACTCTAATCTTTGTTTCGGGAACCGCTGCTCTGGCAAAGTCACTGAAGTTGGAGATTGTACCACCAGCCAATGGCATGCTGTTGCTCATCCCACAGCATTTCCTCTCCGGCTTATGCCCTCTCTGCAGCTCAGACAAGCCGGTACATGAGAAGAGAGCGGCAACATAAACAACCTGTGGCGTTTACTCAGCAGCTCTGCTTGCCTGATTCAGCCTTCCCAGCCCAGACTTTTGGAGGGAATGCTCAAAACTGGGGCAATGAATATATTAAACCAGTTTAAGAATAACCAGCAAGAGGAACTTGACGAGACTTGTCAAAGGGGACCTTGTGATACTCAAAAATGTTTTTTAAATGGGTCAATATTGATGTTTGAAAAGCATACTCAAGAGCGGCACCTTATCCTTATCCAGTTTTCCCTTCAGAGCACATTCGGGAAATCACGTGATTTTTCCACCTCACATTGTTGAAGGCAATGGCACAGCCTGGTGTTCTGGTAAATTGGTACCTCACACACAGACCTTTTGTGTCTCGCTATGTAATCACATTGCTTGTCAATCAACTGACCAAGTGTATTTGGAGCCATGGGACCATTAATGTGATATTCTACTTAATTAAATCTCGATTGGACCTCATTCTGAACATTTTAACATCAGCATTCCACCATTTTATTCAATTGAAATATAGTTCCCCTTAAAAACTGAAAATGAAAGATTAAAGATTTTTAAAGCATAAACTGAGATAACCCTGGTGACATTATAAGGGTTATTTTCTCAGACCTTGTGCCACATTTCCAGTGCATGGTAGGGCTTGACTCAACTCGACTCACTTTTTTGGTAGAGGGTAGTGCAAGGGTGTCAAACATACGGCCCATGGGCCAGAACCTGACCACAAAAGGGTCCACTATATTACTAGACCAAAGCCCCTTTTACACTGGAAGATTTTCCGCCAGTGTTGAGCGTTTAGACACACAAAGCCGGATTGGCGGGTTGATCCAAGGTGGCCAATTTTCTGCCTTGGAGGGTAGACATACTGGTGGAACCCTTTTAGTTTAAACAGACTGAGGCGGCCTTCCACAATGGGAGGAGCTGTTGAAGACTTGTGGGAGGAGCTGTTGATGATGACGCCGCACGTGCGAGCCACTGGCGGTGGATAAACAGGAAACAGCTGATAGCAGGAATTAGCGAGCAGCTAGTAGTAAGAGGGAAACGCAAACCTGACAGACACTACAGTAAAGATGAGCAACTGGGGAGACAAGGAATTGCGTGATGGTTTTATTAGTCCAGCCAATGTGAGATAAAATTGGCCTGTGTGTGGCCGATGAACTAAAATGAGTTTGACACCCCATGGGTAGTGTTTGGCATAGTGTACAGAGTGCTGTACAGCGTAGTGTACTGGGTAGTGTACATAGTGTATGGTGTAGTTTAGGGTGTAGTGTACGCTGTAGTGCACATAGTGTTCAGTGTACTGCAGTAGTACATGTAGTGTACAGCATAGTGTAAATAATGTATGCCGTAGGTTTGTGGGTTGCTAATTTTTCAAAATCCGGGACAAGTTTTAAAACATTTCAGTTGCTTGTTGCTTTGTGCAGGATTTCCTGTGACACACAAGTGACGATTCTCTCTGACTGCCAGCAGTCTGCAGTGTAATTAGTGATGGGCAAAGTAGTTCTTTAGATGGTACTGTATCACTAGAATCAGTTCATTAAAAAGATTTGTTCAAAAGATTAATTCACTGAATCGTTCAGTGCTTGGTTGGAGGAGCCCTGACTGTGTACTGTGTAGTCTGATTCACTGAACTGATACACTGCTAAGCTGCTGCTGCATCTGCCCTGCACTGGTGAGTCTAATTACGGGCCAACCTAGTGTTTTAAGCTTGTTTATCTGGAAACTAAGTCTGTTAAAACAATGGGGAGGTGTGTGATTGTGTTCATGTGGCTTGACTCCCGGCTACATTAGCCTTTAGCTTGGAGAAAACGGTCCCTATGAAAGTGTATTGCTGAGAAGAAATGATGAATCACTCAGGGATTGGGGTTATGTCGTTCACTGAGTGATTCGTTCACCGAGTGATTTGTCATGCAGTCCCTCCCTGCACTCTGGCTGCCTCGAAACTCGTGAGTGATTCATCGTTCGCACGGACCGAATCAGCAGTTCCACTCCCGGCCTGCACGCTCACTGCTGAGCTCAACATAACTGAGAAATTAACGAATCAGTTCCAGGAGATTCGTTCTTTCGAATGATTCGTTTGCGAATGACACAACACTAGTTTTAACTCTTCCTTCTAGTATCAGCTCACTTGGAAGCGCAACTGAGGTGGCACCAAAAAAAGTACTATCTACCAATCCACAACTTTTGCCAATGGAAAACCAAAAAAGAAGTAGTCGAGCTGAGTAGAGCCATGCTGCAACATTTAGCACCATGAAGTGAAAATGCCACATTATAGAGCCTCCTCGGAGCCACTAAACACATTATACTTGTAGGCCTACATTTCTTTTCACATGCTTATTAGTACAGCCCATGATGAATTAATGGATCTTGATTTGTGAAACCAGTGGAGTGCCTCCTTTAAGATCTGCTAAACAGCACGTATTTATGGTAGACTAGGAGATCATTAATATCTAAAGGCCTCAAGCCCCCACCTCCTGTCTTGTGAAACCAACAGCACTGTCATGCTGATTGTGCCGTTGTTTTCAGTGTGGTATCAGAAACAGGTCTACAAAAAACAAAGCCCCATGTTAAACTCACTGAGCAGCAGTCTGCGGGTCCACATTTTTCAGTCAGAATTCATTTGTTAGTATGTCTCCTTAACGTCTAGAAGGACAATAAAATAGAGGTCACTTTAGCACATTTGACTAGAATCGAGTATGAATCCTGTGTTACAGTTATAGACAGTATATTACCTCCTAAAAAGGCGTGGGAACTCTCAGTAGGTATTTTGTCAAATTGAACCCCATCTGTCCTCATTGTCGTGTTAAAAGCCCTCAGTACATGGCAGAGAGATTATGTTGCATGGTTGCACAAAAGCAGAGCCAAGAGTAGAAAAGCTGCCAAAGAGCTCACTTGTTATGTAGTGCCAAGGACAATAACCTCTAGCTGCAAAGTACTCAAATGCTCTCACTATTTCTGCAGCACAAAATGATGCAATGCAACAAATTGCACTCTCCTAATAGAGTCTGTAAAAGTCAGTGACATTAGCATGACCATTATTTAGACCGGGATCGTTTACAGGATTCAGGATCTGTGTGGTGGACAAACAGGTTCTTGCAGTTTAGACCTCCACAGTGCAATAACTCACGGTATTCTCAGAGGGGAATTCAGTGCAGCACCTTGCCTTGAGGTGATCTGTAATTTATGTTGGTCTTGAATGCCCTCTAGAACTTTCAAAAATTTGTCTATTTGGGTGGTAACAGGTTTTTAACAGTTAATGTTAGCTCTGTGGTGGAAGATAGAAAGCTTAAAAACCAGTGAAGAGGATGAAAAATACTAGAGTTGAAACATATCCCATGCTAATTTAGGAGGTGTTTAGCTACCTTGATGTGAATGGGAGACATTGAGCCAAGCAAACACTCTAGCGTCTGTTTCTTCACCATGTGCTTTAAAGGGAGACACATTGCACACAAAGAGACTGTTAATATTATTCCTTATGATTTACATTTTCTTTAAAACTTCTTTTTGACAGAGAGCATGACCCAAAAAAGTACTTGATCTATGATTCTGTCTTTGGGTCCACTGACGTTGGCAGCTCAGGAACATTTACTGTAAAGACATGTTCAAAGAAACACATACCAACAAGAAGGGAATTAGCAGGCTGATTGTGCAGGTTTCCTTCCCACTGAGCAGCTCAGGGAAAAAAACGCAACATGAACATAAAACAATGGGACAAGGAAGCAGTTCTTCAGTCACTCCACATGGTCAAATTACTGTACACATCAACGTGCTAAAAATAAACCTTTACAAAAGGATGGCATACAATATTACTTAACAAACAGGAAACGCATACTATAAACACATTTTACGGATTGAGAGAAAAATGAATGGCTTTATAAATGCTGGGTATATTCAATGGCATTAGACGCTTCTTTTTCAAATCTACAATAACATCACTAATGAGATTGTGAAATTGTATTGCTACCTGTAAGGTCAGCGGTCAGCGCACGCTACTGAACAGCATCACCTTAGCTGTCTTATCTACAGGACCTTTAGCAGGGCAGATGTCCATCATGTTGAACGCCAGTAACCTGATTAAGTAATAGTCTGTTAAACAAACTTGACATATCACTGACCCAGAAAGGCTGCAGATCAGTTTTTAAGGTGAAATTAATACAGACCACTCCAAATTCCACATGTGAACTTGTTTTACTGATTGAACATCACTGAGGTCTCTGCAAACTTTTTGGTCAGTCATTAAAAGTGTATTGAAACATGTTTTCCTACTTTGCTGTTGAAAGCAATGCTATAATTCCATACACACAAATCTAAATTTGCCAAGTCATCCTCCTGTTTGAAAGATTTTCAATAGATTTTTTTTTATTTATTATACATTATTATAGACAATTGTTTGGTGATATGCCTACTAAATAATTTTAAAATGCTGTCTCTTTTTTAAGTCAGTTTCATCTGTCATTTGTCTCTTTCAATATGTGGAATCTTGAATGTCTGACTTGTACAAAATACTTTACTTTTTTTTTTTACTTCTGCAAGGTGACTTTCACAAGATTTGCTGCAAGAGAACAACGTGTAAACTATAATCTGATCTAGTGTGGCTGTTTGAGAAATATGATAGTAACTGAAATAAAAAGATCACACTGTCCTGCTTTGAGATAAAAATCTACATATGACATATCAGGCAGTGATGACTTTGATGGCCATGAAAGACGCTGAGGGTGACGTTGGCTTTAATATGAAGCATACAAGCATTGCAGCATTTTAATCCAACACGATCAAATCTCTACCGGTCACATGTTGATGTTTGGGCAGCTCTTAAAGTTGTACTTTGATGCAGAGGTCAGTGGTTGGTTTTGGCAACAAAAGTACTTAATTAGGGTTAGAAAAATATCATAGTTGACGTCAGCCACTCAAGTCGACTCATGTGACTGATAGATGACATGACGAAGTAACTCAATGCTGAGTTTTAGCTTGACATGGAACACGGACATCAGTCTCCTGGGTCAAAGACCTGTGTTTGTTAGACCTATCCACCTCCTCCAAGTGGACTTTAGCACTCTTTAAACTATATCTGTCACTCTGAACATACACTAAACAAAAATATAAACACAACACTTTTGTTTTTGCTCCCATTTTTCATGAGCTGAACTCAAAGATCTAATACACACAAAAGACCATTTCTCACAAATATTGTTCACAAATCTGTCTAAATCTGTGTTAGTGAGCACTTCTCCTTTGCCGAGATAATCCATCCCACCTCACAGGTGTGGCATATCAAGATGCTGATTAGACAGCATGAATATTGCACAGGTGTGCCTTAGGCTGGCCACAATAAAAGGCCACTCTGAAATGTGCAGTTTTATCACACAGCACAATGCCACAGATGTCGCAAGTTTTGAGGAAGCGTGCAAGTGGCAGGCTGACTGCAGGCAACGCAGACTTCCTGTCTAGTTTTATAAGCTGAAAACCATTTCCCTCAGTGGAAATTTACTTTAATTTCACAGATAAGAAACAGTAAATTATGAAGACAGTAAAGCCTCTACAAAACAGTATTTCAAGTCTTGTGTGAGATTTATCCTGGCTTCATATGAGTAGAGGAAATCTCTGTTGGTCACTACGCTAATTTATACAATGTAATGTTATAGGCCTGTGTTTAAGACAGTTGTTTTGCTGGTGAACCATGTGAGCTGTAATGGAGTCTAATTTTGTAACATTACCTTTTGTTAAATGTTGCTGTTGTCCCTGGCTTCATATAAGCAGAGGAAATCTCCACCGGTCGCTAGGCTAATTTATATGATGTAAAATGTCATAGCCTCGTGCTAACATTAGCATGTTGTATTTGTAGGGAAAATGTGCCCAGCAAAAGGCAAGCATTTTGTCGTGAATCCTGCGAGTTATAGTGAGGCTGATTTGTGTACTTTAAAGGGACATTGTGCAACATTTTCAGTAGTTTATTGGCAAAAATTGATATCTGCATTCATAAATATGTCATCACTGGTGTACTATTATCTCCACCAATAATCTGACTTATTCTCGTAAAAGGAGAATTTTGGATTTGTTTGTACATTGTGTGGGTAAGTCGTCTGTGGGGTTCCATTACGTGTCGCCATCCTGAGAATACACCCGCCAGCAAGGGACATACAGCACCGCCTTCGGCGTTTTCGTTGAGAGCCAGGCCAGCACCGCGTGACTGAGGAGCCGAAGGAGAGGAGCAAGAGGCGTTTCGCTACTAGCCTGCCAAATTTGAAACAAAGTCCCACTCTTTGAGCATAATGCAGCATCATGGGAGACGGAATCCTTGTCACCAAGAAAGCGCAAAAGGGAATAGAAAAGGCAGCGTGACTGGCGAATTAAAAAAACGCAGGCCCACATTGGGGTAGCCTTTCCCAGGTAGAGAGAGCTGCTGAGGGAGAATGGTAATGCAATCACAGGCCAGCGCCGCTGTTGGCTATTAGCCGCTGTTAGCGGCCAGTCGCTAATAGCCTCATCCCTCTCCTTGCATCACTGCGCCGCTGTAAGCTGCTGTTAGCCGCTGTTAGCGCTGGCCTGTGATTGTATTACCTTTCTCCTTCAGCAGCTCTCTCCACCTGGGAAAGGCAACCCCAATGCTGACCCTTGTTTTTTAATTTGCCGGTCACGCTGCCTTTTTGATTCCCTTTGCACTTTCTTGGCGACGAGGATTCCGTCTCCCGTGATGCTGCATAATACATGACCCTGCATTATGCTCAAAGAGTGGGACTTTGTTATGCGGCAGTAGTGCTGCTGGCCACTAACAGCTGTTAGCGGCGTGTGAGGTTGAGCCAATTGTCAGTTGTCAAAGGACAAGACCTGGTTGGTTTGTTTCAATTTACATCCGCCCCAACAGTCCTACGTTGTAAACACAGCCAGCATGGTGAGGAGGGGGTTTGTCAACTCGCGTCGCATGTGTCTGTGTAGGAGCCTGAATTAATACTCCATGAAGTATCGGATGACATGGTTTCATCAGTGTTATCATAGCTTTTTGGTACACAGCGGCTACAGTTGTTGCAATACGTGTTTGAAACAGTGAGGCGCTAGAGTGCGCCATCTGTTTGAATGCAATATATGATTTCAACGTTAGATGGGAGAAATTCCTACACACTGTTGCTTTAAATTTGTTGTTATTAAGTTCAATGTGTGTTTTGAATCAAATAAACTTTACAGAACTTCATAGAAACCCCATCGCCAACCAGAGTTTTGGAGGTGTAACTGCAGAGTGACACAGACACACCACCACACAAGTATAAATGCTCACAATGTCGTAGGCCAGGTGCGTAGGGTACAGCGTAGGCTAGCATAGAGCTGACGCACAATAAATCCACCTTCAGTTGAAAGCTCAGTGCATCTCATATGGACACTAAAGGGTGCTTTGTATGTCCGTATCTGACACTGAGGGCCACTGCACAGCTAAGTTTTTTGACACCCTGGCAGTGAGAACGGGCTGTTTCAATCATTCTTGTCTGTTACTAAAAGTTGCAGTATTTCAAGGTTAAAGTCCGAGGAATACAACAGAAGCTCTGGGCTTTCCAAGATAAAAACAGTATGTCCTCTTGGGACTTTGGTCGCCAAATGAAACATGCGTTATAGGCTACTGTGTTATATCTGATGTGGATCTTCCGGTTGTCTTATCAAGCCTGCCTAAAACTCCGGAAGTCCCCTTGTATCCCAAAGGGCTTTTAATCAGACCACCATGATGGCCTTCACCAGCTCCATAGCTCAGTGTGTCGTAGCTACTTCTGAACATCTTTGGTTGTTTTGGTGATAGACTGCATAATATAGACAGCCCATATAGGTCAAGTAAACATTTAGAAAAGATACATTTCTTTAGGCTATGGAAAAACAATCTTGCTATCAAAATCAGTGGGCTGCATTCTTTTTTATACTCCTTAAGATAAAGTGATGCACATCTTGTCCAAGTTGAAGTTATTTTCCAGGCAATTTGTTGAGACTGATATATATTGTTTATTTACCCCACAGGTAAGAAGGTCCACTGGGTGTTAATGCTACAGAGGAGGAATGAGTATTATGTAAGAATGTGTGCATGTCAGGACATTGTTTATCATCTCTGATCTTTGTCTCTCTATAAAGACACCAGCAAGCCTGATCCTGGAACCAGCACACAGCTGAGTCAGCTGGTCTAAAAGGTGCCTGTTATCACAAAAGTCTAAGGTTTTTAAGCCCTACACTGCATATTGGTGTTGAAAAAAAGAAGGAAATTTAAATATTTAAAGGTAGTTTAGCTTGACATTTTGAGAAATACGCTTATCTGCTTTCTTGCCAGGAGTGAGATAATTGATTGATTGATTGATGCTGTAAATATGTATCTGTATCAGCTGGTCAGCTTAGCTTAGCAGAAAGAGTAGAAACTAGGGCCAACAGAGAGCCTGGCCCTGCACAACAAGCCCCCAGGAGCCGTGCCAGGTTTTGAAGACAATTTTACATTTTGATAAACTGTGGAATTACAACTTCGTGGTCTGTCGCGTGATGCCATTGGGCCAATTCAGGCTTTTTCCCATAAACTTACATTGTAAAAGAGATGTGCTCAGCTGGTGGAAGTGAGACACTTGGTCGCTGGAAGTGTACTTGCTCTATGGGCCCTATGATGCTAAGGTCTTGGTGATTTCATATTGCGGAGATCAAGCTCTTTTGGCTCTTTTGTGCGCTTCTGAGCATCTTTCTCAGGAATAAACAGCGCTGTATTCGGTTCTATGAAGCTCATTCATTAACACATTTTATGTAGGCCCCCAGGAACAGTGTCGAGCTTTGAAGCCTATTCTACATAGTGGCCAAACCATGGAATTACAACTTCCAGGTCTGTCAGGTGATACAGGGCCAAAAGAAACTTTTTTTCCCCATAGACTTACATTGTGAAAGAGATGTCTGTAAGTCAGTGGATAATGTTTTTTTGAGCATCACAGGCTCCGCGATATGACTAAATTCACTGTTAGGATTTGATCCATTTGGTCCAATAACATTTTTAAAGTCTAGAAAAGTTGCATGATAAATAATTTTATCCCCATTCAAGTTAGCAGAGTGCTAAACGAGAGTTAGCCACTTAGCTGGCATTAGTCTCCAATCTGCTTACTCTGTGCTCCCTACAATGCAGAGGCAGAGCAGAAGAAGATGGAAGTTGAACATTATTGGCTTCGTGTGCCAATGAGCAACTTCCATGGGAATGAACGGGACCCCGTTCAACAAGATATGACTTGTTAATTATTGAGCTTTAGATGCTTTAGACGAGCTTTTCTATGGATTTGTTACCTCTGGGCAGAGCCAGATAAACAATGTCCCCCAGTTCCAGTCTGTGTGCTAAGCTAAGCTAACCAGCTGTTGGCTCCAGCTACATATTTAGCATCCAGACATCATCGTGATATCAGTCTTCTCATCTGACTCTCAACAAGAAAATGAATAAACGCATTTCCCAAATGTCAAGCTATTCCTCTAATATTTGTCTTGTTGCACTTTGCTATAAAATCATTAAACAAAACAATTGCTTAAAAGGCTCTGTTGCTTTTTGTGACTCAGTGAAATTCTTTTCTGTTGTAATTTGAATTTCTTTCGACACTGTCGTGTCATGCATGTTACACAATGGAGCCCCAGCTAAGTTTGAAATAATAAGTAAGTAATTTAGGCTCTTGATTAAACCTGCAAAACTGCTGTATGAGGATTGAAATGACTTGCCATTAAGTGTTTAAAAAAATGCACATTGTCAGCTAGTTTCGCTTACTGAATGTACAGAAGGTCAGGACAGTCCAAACAGTTCAGAGAGCCTGCACAGCCTGCAGACATGAAAGCAGGATCTTGTCATGAACACACAGAATTACTGTTTTGGGTCAAACCTAAATATTTTAATGAAGGAAGATCTTGTGTATAATTAGTTAGACTGCGCTGGCAGGTTAATGTAGGCTACCTCTGACTCCTAAAGAAATAAAATGTCAAAGGTGTTCTTTGACATGATGAAGGTGTTTTTCCTTTTCTTTTTTTTTTCCAATGTTGTTTTCAGGTTTCATCTTTCATTCCACTGGTTTGTAAAAAAAAACAGGTTAACACTTGCGCTACCACAAGCTGCAGAAAGCTGTAACTGTACACGCAGTTCAGTTTCACCAGTTGCCACTATTTGCTGTAAACACAACTTTAACTTTTATACAGTTCAACATGGATTTTGAACATGGGCACCACTGGCACTATGTGGACGTGCAGCTGTCTAAAAATGAGCTGTTTGAGTTTATAGTTAACTTTTACTTGCTGGAGTATAAAACAAATCACACACACAAACACACACACACTGGAAAAAAAATGGCCTTGGGTAAGTAGTGCAGCAGTGATCATGATGCAATGTCTTGTTGTCTTGCATGCCATGAATTCTCACACAGCTGCCAACTTTTACACTGTTAGACCACAAGTACATTGAGGTCTTAGGACAACATCTTTTTTTTCTTTTCTCGCAGTCTAGTGCACAATAATGCAAATTACATGCCATGTCTGACTGACAGGAATGATAATAAACCTGTCTGAGTATCTGTGACTCTACTTGTTCCAGCACTAATCAATACGCATGTTCCTTTGTTTGTTCATGGCATCAATAAAGAAAACAGAATGCACCACTTGAGCAAACAGCTGAGGTCTGGACATTGACACGGTCTACCTTTAGGGGCATGTCCTTTTACAACTAATCACTATCTTTCAATTCCACTTCTTAAAGTTTGCTGCATATCGATGAACACTATCTCACCAAACACCCTGAGGAAATATTTAGGCTACACCTGGTTACCCACCTGTCAGACAAGTTCATATGTGAATGGTACATGTCTTGAGAAACCACAGTGATATTCAAAGCGTATATGAATCATTAAGTGTCTGTGGTGGCCTGTACTTACATATGTGATACAATTTGCCACCGCAAGCACAGAAAGTCTCACAATGACTTAGGTTAAGTCTTTTCAGCCGATGACAATGACCAACATCAGGAGAATAAGTGGCTGGGATTTTGAGGTTGGAAAATCAAAATAATCAATGGCAGTTCATGCCACAAAACATGATACCTGCACTCTAATGAACATGGAACTTTTATGTGTTAAACCATACTGTCATCTGCTGAAGTTACAATAGTTGGGCTTAAAAATCCTGAGGCACATTTTAAGAAGTGATAGACAAGCTTACAGGAGCAGTGTGGCATGTAGTGATGCGGATTGCTGATTACCACTATAGCTGAACTTTCTCCCATGTGTCAAGCATGAACTCCCGGTTAGGATTCCTTCAGTGTCCATTGTTCAGGAGGTATATACTCGGAGCCGAGTTATCTGCAGAGGTCTCTTTCTCTCTAAAACAAACAGATCAGGTGATTACAAAGGTGTTTTAATCAGTGTTGTTCCCACGCCGTTCTGCTTGTCACAGACGGGCCGCTAGCCCAGCACCTGCTAAAGCGTGCTCACCTTTTTTTCTCTGATAACTCAAGAGCCAGACATTCAGGAGAATTTTAGTTGGAGCTGAATTATCCGCAGAGGTTCCTTTCAACCAGAAAACACTGAATAAAGCAGATTCACAGTAAAAAATTTCCTATTTTTCCTGCACTGTGTGGCTCATTGTGGAGGCCTGCCAACTATTGTGGCCAATGCAGAAACGCTAATGGCCTTACCTAGAGCCAGTGTTTGGTTTATCCATTCTGGATAGAAACATGGTGGTGCAACATAGCAGACTCCATGGACAAGGACCAGGCCCCCAGGACAGCAGCTAAGCCTTGAAGCCAATTTTCCCAGTGGAAAAATCCCCTGCTGCCCAAAACACATTTTCCCCATAGACCACCATATGTAAAAGGGACGTCTGTAAAACTGTTGACAGGACACGTTGAACTGCAAACAAGGTCAATTATGACTCTTTAACTTATGAATTTGTGATCCATTGAGGTTTTATATTTGAAAAACATTCCTTGAGCTGAGAGAAGTGATTCAAAAATCTGTGACGTCATCACAATTTAAAGTCTATGAGCCAAGTGCAAACACATGGGCAGGACCAGGAGAAACACTACTGTGGGAGCCCGGTCTCACTCCGAAGTTGTCAAAATCCAGTGCTTGGGCAGTGACTTGCAGCATCAGAAACCAATGAAAAAAAGGCGTCCTTTAACGCACCCAGGGTACCTTGTAAATTGTACGTGGACGTGCAAAGTCCATGACTGAACGTGTATATGTGGCGAGGTCGGAGTGAGAATGTGTTGACTGTGCATAAAGGGATGCTAAAACCTTTTTTGTTGCGTATGCACCAAGGGAGCAACTCCATTGGAATGAATAGGCACCATCTTGGCATCCGGTATCTAGTGCTGTGTCTCAAATCGCTTTCTTCTGTACTTACACTTAATATTTTGCGTGCATAAGTGCGTTCACACTGAGCAGTATGGAAAAACACAGTGCACTATGAGTATCAAAACAGTCAAGAAGTTGAGTGTGGAACTATGGACACTTCTCGCCCTCAATGGTTGCCATCTTGGCTACGTAGCGTAATGTAAGTTATACGTGTGTTCTTTGCACTAAGCACCACTATACTGTTGATAAGCCAGGAGTATGTTTATTGGGTTAATTTAGCAGTCTGTAATGTTTTGGTACCATGAACGATAATGCAAATGCTAATGCTAGTTTGCTAACTAGCTAATTTGCGGCCGTCATTTCCGGTAAGTGCACATCGGCTGTGTTTGGTTTGAGACAACACTACCCTGTCGAAATCCACGCACTACACCAATAAGTACATAGTACACATAGTATTCTACATGGAAGTGTACTCACGGAAGTAAGTGATTTGAGACACACTATAGGTATTATTATATGTCGAGGACCTGCTCCCTGTGTAAATATAGGCTAAATGGCTCATTCTAGGCTAATGAAAACCTGATGATTTTTATTTTCACATGATTATACACTAAGGAAAACTTACTTAATGTATTATATTCCATTTCCGTCAAAAAAATGCACTATACTGGACCTTTAATTTAAAAAAAATGACTTATTCTTTATTCATCTTTTATTCTGCTAAAAGTATGATTTTAAGACTAAACAATGTTAATTTAGCTGCTTAGCTTTGTAGAGTAATTACAGGACATTTGTTGTATTAAGTTCCAAAAAAAAGTGCTGAATATGTTAGTTTATACTTACTTGTGTTAAATGTTTCGTATTCTATAGTTTCACAAAACTGGTTTGATGTTTCCAAAACTTTTTACTAAAGTTTTGTGTTTAATGGAGGCTTCTCGCAGCTGTACACCTGTAACCAAAACTGGAACAAACTTCAAAGTAGCAGACCCCCCTCCTTGCTTTGTTTGCTGGGCGGATCTTCGGTGCTCGTCTCCACTCCTACCCACAGTTGAGTACTTTAGCAGGCAGTGTTCCTCAGGCTGCGCACGTGGAGAGAATAGTACCGCAGCTGCAGTTCCACGCGCGCTCCTAACCCGCTTTATGACTACTTTTACCCAGTTGTGTCTCGAGCCCAATGCTGTCAGCGGCGGCGCGTTTCATGCTTTTTTCAGAGCCCTCGCGCGGAAGAAGAAACATTTTTGTGAACCTCAAGACTTGCCGAGAATGAGCCCCGCATAACTCCGGGTGCTCTTGTTATCTACCCCCTCCTTTCTCTCTCTTTTCCCCCTGTCCCGCGCTCTCCAAGTTGAGTCATTGTACATAAGTATGGTAGATAAAGGCCCCTTGTTGACTTCTGCCATTATTTTTTACCTGTCCATTGGGGCAGCAATTTTTCAAGTCCTCGAGGAGCCCAATTGGAAGCTGGCTGCAAAGCAGTATAGTGACCTGAAGGATAAAATACTTGCGGAGTATCCCTGTCTGACGCAAGATGATTTGGACAAAATATTAAAGGTATGGACATGATCTTAAACTGAACACTGTTTCTATTGAATCTGTAAAACACACACTGTAAACTATGTAAACTGCTGCAGGCTAATATCAGTGCAAAGTGAATCACCTAGAACATGTTAAAATATGGTAATCCTGCAGTTTTGTCTGACTTGTAAAAGGTGACACATGAGGGCTTAATGAGCCTCAGCTGGTATGTAAGCTTTCTCCAAACACTAACAAAACTCTTGAGGAATGAGATGTTGTCAGTGCATGGTTCCTCTTTATGGGTCAACACAGCCACACTTGCTTTAGGAGCCTGAAGGCCTAATCTTTGAAATATTAGAACACATGTTATATCAATAATCATCATTAAAGTTCCCTGAATTGTAACAAATTCCCCGTAAAGCCTCATTAAAGTTATCTTTGGTGGGGTCCTTATGTCCATGCCTAATGATTATAATTATTTGATTACCTAGTTGAGATAAGTTGCAGTTGTAAACCAGGACCGTCAGTATGTCTGGAGCAGTGATTACTGTATGATACTGGGTGTGAAGGGCCAATCTTTAACCTTGGCCCTCAGAAGCTTGCAGTACATGGTGTTCCACTGCAGACTTCTTGTCAAAATGGCAATTCCGTAACCAGTAGTAAAGCTGGTGCCACTGACCCCTGAGGTTTTACCGTCAGCACTGAATGAACACATAGTAAGTCAACATGCCTGTGATTTCACAGGTGTTTGCCCCATGACATGTTGTTTGTTCACTTTCTTGATATGTGTAGCCTTTATGACCTTGACTCTTTCCATTTGTCTCAGATGTCTTAGTATCACAAGAAGATATGATCTTAACGTGTCAAGGGAAAGACGAAGAGTGCAGAGTGCATGTGTTTGCAGTGTAAACAGCAGTGTGTATGCTGCATACCATCTCAGTGGGATCTTTTTCTGCACTAGTAACACTGCAGCCTACAAATTATGTTTGTATACAACTAATCTGACACAGCAAATTTGTCATGAGGGAAATGTACTGCTGAGCTGTTGTGTTTTTATTAACATTACTGTGGAATGTTGCAAAATAATGCAAAATGTTGCTGCTGAATATTTTAGCAAATGTTAACTTAAAACGCAGTTGTTTATTTCCGTTGTTTTTTTTGCAATATTCTTGCAATGCAGCATTCATTCATAGTGACTGCAGCATTACTTTTTTGATAACCTTTTTTTAATCAACATTTAACAAAAATCACGATCTTCCCCTAACATTAACCAAAGTGCATTTGTTGCCTAAACCTAAAACAAGAGTCTGGACAAGTACCTTAAGTTCTCTTAAGTTCTGATGTCAAGGTCTTGGACTTGGTATGCACACCTTCCTCCCCATTCATCTTCTTTGGAAGCCTGCACAGTACATGAATGTAGTGTTTGGTTACCTTAAATGAACATTGTCTCTGAATGCAATGTAGTCATTTCCAGGAGACAGGGTTGAACACTGACAGTGGTTTGTTTCTGTCAAGACAGGGATATCACGCATTTTTGCAATGTCTTTTTTGTGTCTTTTTGCACTTGCAAGAATGACCAGAAACATGTCTCAACCTATCCCCTTTTTGGGCCCACATCAGTATTAGTGAGATTTATTATCCCACCATCCCCCCTTCTGCTTCCTTCTGCTGCTCCTTTCTGTGTTTAAGGGGAGTGAAAGGGATATGCCCATGACACCCCCCCCCAATTCATGGCATCTCTAACAGCCAAATCCCCACACTGGCCAAATCTACTTCTAAATGTAGTCAGGAATATCATGGTTGAGAGATTTTGGACATTTTCCTTTGGCAGTTGCTGCTATGGAGCAGCTGAAAGAGCTGTGATTTGGTTGAGCTCTTAGCGGCCACTCAAGTGAAACAGAAACATTTCCTGCTCCTGTGTGCTCTGTGAGTGACAAAGACTACATCATGTCATCTGTGGGGGTTCAAGGCACTTTCGAAATCATTGACTTCTTTCCCCAGTTGAACAGTCTGCTGGGCTCTCCTCTTATCATTCTACACGTGTAGTTTACAAGGATTTTTCCTCTGTTGGTGTTTGCCAACACACCTGCTTCAAAGGCTTTGGAGTCAGTAAAACGGATAAACATACGGTATATCACCCTTTACACAAGTAAAGTTGATTGAGGCAACTCCTCAATAAACTTTACTTGTGTAAGGAGAAGATGTTCTATAAGGTTTCCATGGTGGAAACTTTGCTCAGTTTGTTAACAATTAAAATATATAAGCAGGCTTAACAAGAGAAGGCGACACTCTTGTAAAAGTTAGTGTTCTCTGTTTTATTAACAAGGAGTTTACTATTAACTATAGGGCCCTTGAAGTGGTCACAGTTTACAGATTGGATTTTATGGTCCATCAATAACGGCTCTTGAGAAGCTGTTAAAACTTCAGGGGGGGGGGGGGGGGGGGGGCTGGCTGCACATTATCTCTACTGCAAATAAGAAGTGAAAACTCAGAGTCCTGGTTGTAGCATGAAGTTGAAGTAGCATGCTTTGTCATTCAGCATTGCCCAGAAGCACTGTGGACATAGGGAGGTAGAGAACGCATGCATGTACAGTACATCTCAGTCATACAAGTGCTGTGTGTTTTCATAGCTCCTTCACAAACTGCCAAGTGTCCCATAATTCCTCAGTTTTGGGCTTTGGTTCTTACATCATTACAGCCCCAAACTTACCATGAGCAAATTATACTCATTTAGAAAGAAGGAGCTGCTCTAAATGATTTCATTTGTCTTATAAGAATAGTTGCATAGATTAAGCTATAGATAATGATTTTTTTCCCCATAAAAGTCAGGTTTATCTTAAAGAAAAGCACCTTTAAATCACACATGAAACTTGTCATTGGTCATGCGTTATTATTAACATTGAAATGGTAATTTAATGCTTAAAAAGTAGGGCTTCTAACTGTTGATTGTTGGTTTAAGAAATGTGAAAAAATGCTGTTTTCAATTTTTTAAGCCTTTTTTGCCCAACCGACCGTGGAAAACCCAAATAAATTCAGTTGAATGCTGTTGTATAAGACAAGCAAATCCTCCCATTTGACAAGCTAGAACCAGGCTGAAAACTGACCGACTCAATTAATCCATGATCAAACGGTAGATACATATTCTGCCAATGGACTAGTTGTTGCAAGCTCTAATATTGAGCAAAAGTAATTTTAAACAAGAAAAACATTGAATACCATTAAAAATCAGTTCATCTATATTCCTCTGTACCATTAAAAAGTTGAAATTGTGCAAAGAATGACATATAATCGGACCCGCTGAAGGCATGAATTCTACAAATACCTCATACAGTGTGTCAGTGAGAAGAGGGTGTATGGTGGTAGGAAAATATTGGGATCAAAGTCTGTAAGGAAAACCATGTGTTCTGGTTTTCTGCCGAAGGAAAAGTGCAGTTTTTTTTCAATGATATATGGAAATTTGGTTTTGCCTCCTTTTTTCAGAATATTTGTGGCAAGGGTTTACCGTAATGAGTCAGCCTGCAACCTGTGATGCAAACTTGATTTTTTTTTTTCCTTTCTTTGGGGCAGCTTTGGTTTGCACTTCGTTGACTTGATAGAGGAGGTTAATTTGACTTCACTTTCTGTGTGACCCTCTTGTTGTATTAGATAAAAAAAGATTACAAACACTGCTCAACACACTGTTGTCACATGTACAGGGGAAAATGGCCTCTCGTCATGAATGAAGAAGCGCTCTGTCTTCAGGGATCGCTGACTTTGTCATGTGCCCAGGGAGCTTTGTCAGTGCCACCTGCTTAAAAATAACAAAGTCTTTATTCCCTTTTTGAAATGGAAGGGGAAAAAAACATTTACACTGAAATAATATAAGATAGCTATGTGTTTAAATGTTAAGAGATTAGGTGTAAGCAATTAGTTGACAAGACTGGAATGTCTTTATTTCCTTGTGAGCCTAATTTCATTAACTTCAGCCCCAGACAGCTAACTGTGCTGTGTATTGTCAGTACAATGGGAGATTGTCACCATTTACGTCAGCATACCAAGTACACCCAATCTCCACTGTTCTGGAGGTCAACCCAGTTTAGCAATGAGTCTGCTGTCAGCCCGACAGAGAAATGAAAGAATGAATAAAAATACCATATGCTGTGTTAATGAGGTACTGTTTTCAATCTCATGCAGTATTAACAGGCTAATTTAAAGCAGCGACTCACAAATCTGTTAATGGTGTAATATGCTCTGCTTAACAGATGGAAGAATCTTTTCACTGTCTGGGAATTTTACAGCTTCACCCTTTATGTCTTTATCAAATCCAGAAAACGCTGTAAAATGGTCATAACTTGTTTGTACTTTGTCTTAATCAGCAGCAGTTTCTTTTTAATGTGAATTTGTGAAGATATGATTGGTTTGTACGTTGGAATATATCACGCAATCCGCAAACCGCAACCCACACATTTTCACACCTCCTGTCTCTTGCCTTCCACGCACTCCATGGTGGATCTCTTATTGGTGCTTCGATTTAAAATCAAAACTTTAAGACATGGAAGAAAGTGACTTCATTGTTTGTAAGTCTGTCGATTCTGCCCACAAGCAGCTGTTGGGTTGATGTGCTTGATGTGGAAAAATCCTTAGGAGTTGGACTGGTATGCGGGGCCGCCAGCTGTGCCGATAACAGTTGGGAGTTTGTCATTGTGGTTTTTACTGTTGCTTGCTTATCAGACTGTGACAGTGGCACATGCATACAGTCTGGCAATATTTACAGTTCCCGAAAAGTAGTGGAATCCTTCAGAGTGTGTAGTCATATGGTAAAACATTGTGACGTTCAATATGAATTAAGTCAGAGAAAGGCACTCTTGTGCTTCAGCCAAAAATAAAACTGGATCGGTGCTCACAGCACAGGACTAAATAATAGACACTACATCAAGTGGGCCACTTCAAAAAATGACTGAACCCAAATGAGAGGAGGCTGGAGCACTCGATACAATCGCAGAGCATTTAATATGGTGCAAACAGACTGCCGTTTCGACGCTACCGCATCTTCTTCAGAGTCAAACAGCAGATATTGATAGAACATGATGTAGTGTCCATGAATTAGTCAGCATAATGTATTTCATATCAAGTTTTTGTTCACAACTTTGTGTAGTTACTTTTGTTATGGATGTATGGCTTAAAAAAGAGCAAAGATTGTTTATAGCTCAACAGTTGATTTCTGTATCAGCATAACAATATCCCAAAATATGCATGCTCAATGAGTATATATTATTGATGTAAATAGAGTGGTTTTTAGATTGGAGATTAAAAGATACAGAGGTCATGCAGAAACTTAAGACTCCTCATGGTTCCACCCTACATTCTGTCTCTCTAAGGCCATGGTCACATATGCGTGAAATTAACATTTGTGAATATTTGCCTTCCCATTTACTTCCATTCAATGTGAGGGAAGGGGGTAATAAAGCATTTGTCTTCTGGTGTCAAAGCAAATTAGCATTTTCACATTGAATGGGAGTTCAGTTTCTGTAAATGTTGACCGGCAAAGTTGCACCCGCAACTGACAGCAAAGAAGCATGTTTGGTTGGCTGGCAGTGAGTCAGAAGATGGGTATGGAACAAAAGAAAATGGAAAAGTAGCAATAACAACATACGTCGTGTTATTTATTAGCAAGCAAGCTAACAAATAAAACCATTGTTTTACTCAAATGGACTACACATCCACAAACTGATTTCCATGTGTGTCCCATCCAGCACTGCACACATTCAGCATAAATGCTGCTTCAGCAGGTGATGGTCACACACCTGCATTCTGTCAGTGTGACAGTGCCCATATGCTGTTTTTCTGCAACTTGCAGTTGGTGGAATAAAACTTTCAGCACAGATTTGTGTTTTGCAAGCATTGCTTGCAGAGAATGTTGCCAGTTATTTTTCTGATAATCAACTAATCATTTCAGCTCTATTCATATCTTTTTTTTTTTTTTTTTTTTTTTTTTTAAGGTTGCTCAGTGTTGGTGGCTGGGAGTTTTGATGTTGTTTGTTGTATTTTACAACTGGATATCCAAGGCAGTGATGAGACAGCTGTAAGTGCAGTCGTAGGGCTAGAAAGGTGTTAACTTTTGTAAAAGCAAGGATATCTTGCTTCATCATTCTTGTGTTTCAGTAACACAGTGTACCAGTGCACTGACTGTGAGTCAGTTTTACTTTAATCATAATGAGCCGAGCATCTTTGTCTGTGGTTTTATTTAACTTAACACAATTTATAACTGCAAATATTATTTACCTAGATTTCTGGATTATTTTGATGTTTTCCGCTTTTTCCAGACCTAACTTTGACATTTACAGAAGAAACACTGTTGTAGAAAAACATCTCCTACAAATGCTGTTTCCTAAAGTCAATTAGCTCTTCTTAAATGCTCTATTTCATCCAGTCCATGTTAGTAGCCTGATATCCAGTTGTCTCATGGTGAGGCCTAGGGGAGCCAGTTTAACAACTTCCTCCTGAGCTGGTTTAGGCTCAGTAAGACACAAAGTGTCTTTTATCTCTTTCTCTTCCAGTGTTGTGCATTTTGACTTGTTCTCAGGGTTATTTGTGACCAGCAGTTGACCAGTAGCTGACCTTTTAACCTTTTAAGGACCATGTGCATTGCAAAGCCTGTTTGTCATGTTTGAGCGTCTTTTCACTGGGTAGTGCTTTAGTATTACTTGTCCTTGGCCTTATGCCTTTTGTAGAATGGTTCAATTGTAGTGATACAGGATATTCAGAGTTTTGCATTATCAGTGAATGTGTTCACTTCTAAATTGTCTTTTTTAAAGTTAAGTTCCTCGCCCTCTATTTAAGTGACATTTATTGAGGGCATGGCACTCCCTCCCATGATTTCGCTTGCACTCTGCCCTCATTGTATTTCCGCGAATCAGCATTTTGTACATCTCAGGCAAACTGGTAACATGTGCAAATCACCCTCCTCAGGCTGATATAAGGTGCAGAGCTGAGCACACACACACAGACCACAGCCATGACTCACAACCATAACATTTGTCACTTTTTCTATGTTACATAGCAAACAAACTTCATACTGTTAGAGTCCTAGCTAGTGGGGTAACATTTCATGTTCGCTGCAACAGAGGAATGAATGGGTGGTTGTTTGGGGGATTTACACAGAGTCTGTCTTTTGAAATCTGCTTTGATGTTATGAAACCCGTCTCATCACTTTCCATTCATACAAGCCACAGTGCTGGAAACCTACAGTGCATGTGACACCCTTTATGCTTTGTCTGTGGGCAGATTTTAAGAGACAGCACACTTGTTTATCAAGCACCCTGGTTTTGGTTTGATACAGTCTGCTGTGTTGTTGCTCTTTGTTTCAGTGGTGTTTTTACTATTTGTACAAAAGGGACACACAGGCACACTTTGGTGTTACAAAAATACATTGCACATATTACCATTTTCTTTCCTTTGTATATTTGATATAATCTCTATATACATATATCTGCAAATGTATGTAGAATTTGGAGACAATGGGGCAAGATCATGCTATCACAAGTGTTCAGTTTGTAGTCTGAGTAGTAGATGAATCATATTTGAGCAGCAGGTAAACAGTCCCTGTGGAGAGGCAGCATGCATTGGCCAGAAAGCAATTTTGGAACCTATTTAGCTTGATACTAGCTTCTTTTGAATTTATTTGCAGATATCTGTTCATAAGGAAGCTGAAAAGCACCCACTGAAGAGGAGGTCTTGGCCCAGATATCTACTTGTTATACCAGATCTTAAGAAATATTGTTCATTGCCTCCATAGCCTTTACTGTTGTCAGACCACTAGCTTAGCCATTGGGTTCAGAGATTATATTAGACGTTGCCAGTAGAGTTGTGCATAAATGAATACCAAAATCCAGAAATGAGTTAGCATTTTAACACTCTTGGTCCCCTCCCCTCTAAGTCATTGGGTTTTAGGTTAGATGCCTGAAATAAGCACTGTGCTTAACACAAACTTAAGAGACTTTCAGGCTTTGTTCAACTGTATAAATGACGTCAGTAAATAACCCACTCAAGAATTTTGAAGCCTTAATGTGCCAGTTGTCCGAACACGACTTTACAGCCTCATTGTTTTTTTTTTGTGTGTTTGTTTTTTTGTAAGATTATATTTTGGGCTTTTTGTCTTTAATGAACAGGACAGAGTGAAATGGGGTGAGAGAGAGAGAGAGTGGGGGTTGACATGCAGCAAAGGGTTGCAAGCCGGAGTCGAACTGGCGACCGCTGCAGTGAGGCATCACCTCTACACATGGGGCACTGGCACTATCCACTACGCTACCTACACAACCCTTATGGCTTTTTACTTCTGGCTATTTCATTTATGCTTCGAAAATCCTAAAAGCAGAGTTCATTTGTTAAGATTGATTTGCTGAACAAAATAAGTATTATATTTGCCACAGAGCTTATTTTCTGCATTTCTAAAAATTCATTGGAAAAATCCTGTTGGTTTTTATTCGAGGGAACCAGGGTGATTCTAACTTCTGTGTTAGTCTACAAAAAATGTCATCCCTTCAGCCTTCTATTCTACACAGTTAAAGGGGAAATAGATTTACATTTTTCAGGTAGACTGTTAAATCTATGCAACTGTAGTGTTAAGTGGTTCATTACGTCAACAGGGATATGCAGTTGTGGGGTATTAAAGATTCCTGTAGTCAGCTTAAGCCAAAGAAGATCTTACAAACGTGATCAATAACAAGGTTACTTCATGCATTTGGATTGAACCAGTATGTACAGATGCTGTTGACTCAGGAGGACTGTAAAATGGGACAGTTGTCCACTGGAGTGAGGTTTTTCCTCTTTAATTTCTAGTCATGGTTCGAACACAAACTTGGTCATCACTGCTGTCATCCTGAAGCCCAACAGGCGAACTGTGTTGTTTCAGCAGACAAAAGAATGGCCTCCCCTTGTGCTAGTAATTACAGAGCAGAGTTGTCACAGACCCGTTATTATTTAAGAACCAAGCATCTTCCAGTGCTTAAGGGCTTATGTGAATTTTGCCAACCCTTGCACATTTTCCCCCTTCAAGCACATTCGGAGAAAGAAAAACTTTGGTGTGGGGTGAATGCATTGTCCCACCACACATGGCCTGGTGTTTACGAATGCCCAAAAGGGCAATTCAGTTTCTGTTGTGGCTGTTCAAGCACACATTTGGTTGGGAATGATTGATTAAGGGCTTTCTGCCTCTTTTGAATGTCATCACTAAAACTGCCTTGCAAAAATGAGCTCATGTATCCCATGCACTAGGCGGTTAGAGACAAATATTGCCTGTGGATTATGCGCAAAATGATAGTTTTTCATCTATATATCAGTATTTTTCAATAATGTTATATTCGGTGCGTCTTTGATCTTGAAAACAAATAACATAGGAAAGAGCAACCACTGAAGAACCTTGTTGTGAGCTTTAATCCATGCCTCATCATAGGATTATGAAATGGCTGTTTAGGCCTTCCTGTTTTCCTACCAATATAAGCAGTGGTTGGAACTATAAACACCCCAGGGCGACGGTGATTCTCCAGAGTGCCTCAGTGCTGCTTCAGCTCATCAGTACCTCAGGAAGGATGTGGTGGAAGAAATTGAGCTTACACAGGACAAACTTCCTGTCTTCCTTTAGCTCAGCCAGATCGGACTGTTTTCTAACTGCCAATTGATAGCATCCATTCGTTTAGCGCTCATTAATTTCTCTATATTAAATTCAAACCTTCACTCAGTTGTGTTTCTTCCTTGTCCTAGGTGGTGTCTGATGCTGCAGGCCAGGGGGTCACAATAACTGGCAGCAAACCCTTCAATAACTGGAACTGGCCAAATGCTGTTATCTTTGCCGCCACCGTTATCACCACTATCGGTAAGTACTTCTGAAGGTTTAGCAGCAACAGCAACATGTTACTCTTGGAAAATACATGCACTGAGCTGTCAGGCATTTGTTTCAAAGGGACAAACTTGTTTGCAGACAAGTGTGTGTATATATCACAAACAGGAAACGGATGAGATGGACTCTGATCAAAACAACCTGTATCGGTGGCTTTGTTTTTGTAATTTCCTTCTCCTCCTGTAAAGCCATACTAAAGAGACGTAAATAGTTGTACATGGTTGACACATCCTAACCCTAACCACTTTGTTTTACTTTTACGTTTTAAAGGATATGGGAACATTGCCCCTAAAACGTCAGCAGGCCGTGTATTTTGCATCTTCTACGGGCTCTTTGGTGTGCCTCTGTGTCTTACCTGGATCAGTGAGCTAGGAAAGTTCTTTGGTGGCAGAGCCAAGCACCTGGGCCAGTATCTAACCAAGAAAGGATTTTCACTGGTAAGTTGATATGAGCTTTTTTCCCAACTCTGAGAAAATAACTTGCACCTTTTTGTGGTATTACAAAACCTTTTTTTTTTCTTTTCCAGAGAAAGGCTCAGTTCACCTGCACAGCCATATTTCTGCTCTGGGGTGTGCTGGTCCATTTAGTCCTTCCACCTTTTGTATTTATGTCCCAAGAGGGTTGGTCGTATATTGAAGGCTTATACTTCTCATTTGTAACCTTGACCACAATTGGTTTTGGGGACTTGGTAGCAGGTAAGCTGACAAATAAATTACATTGATTGAACCAATCAAATTAAAGCAGGCTAGAACTCTGGATCCAAGTGACCGTTGACTATTTTGTTTGTCCTTGCAGGTGTGGAACCAGATAAAGAATACCCAACTCTGTACCGTTACTTTGTGGAAGTGTGGATTTATCTGGGGCTGGCCTGGCTTTCTTTGTTTTTCAACTGGAAAGTGCGGATGGTAATTGAGGCCCACAAAGCACTGAAGAAACGCCGCAAGCTGCGCAAGCTATCTCTTGATGAGCTCCGGCACTACAAAGAGTCTCACAAGGCTGCCCTCAGTTTGCCACCCACTCCTAATGACGTCAACATCTTCAGCTTCCTGTCCAAGAAGCAGGAAGGCTACAATGATTTGATTAAGCAGATTGGCACCAAAAAAGATGGCAGAAGGAACGGCGTTAGTGCCAACACCATCAATAAATCCAAAGATATTGCTCGTTCCCAGAGTTGCAATGATGCTCCTATGTTTAATGGTCACACCATCCTTAGTCTGGACCGTTCACCACGCCAGAAGAGACGCTATAGCTTCAGTGATCGCGTCACTGTTGCTTTTTCAAAGTCCAAGAACTACCTCCTGGGCTCAGACAATGGTTTGCTGCTAACAGAGGACCAAGTAGAGGGTGATCTAGAACTTGTCCAAGGCCAAATGTATGAGAACCAGCTTGACAAAGACGTTGACCTGGAGAACGGAGGTGTGGGAGACTGTGGAGCAGGTGGTCGAAGGGCATGGGACTCGAAGGAGTACCATCCCCTAACGTTCCAAAATGCAAACATTACTTTTATAGATGAGGAGAACTTTCTCAGCAATAACTTGGAGGAGGAAGAAGAAGAAGATGATGATGATGATGATGATTCAAAAGCAAAACTTTCCATTACTACATGTGATGAAAACATTGAAGCAAACTCCAAGGAGGAGCAGAGTTCTGAATCTGAAGAGTCTGTGTTCACTAGTGACAGTTCAGAACACAGCCACTCCTACGAGAAACTTGTAGAGGAGTATGCAAAGGAAGAAAACACAGAATCTTGAACTATGTAAAGTCAACACATCTTCCTGGTCCTCTGTTGTTGACTATGTTGGCATTGAAGTGTATGTATTATAATGTGAATTGTTTAAAAGAATATCAGAAGTCCTGTTGCACTTATGGGGGTCTGATATTGAAAGACTGCAAAGCCGAGATCAAATTTCAAATGAATGTTCTTTTTATAGCTGAGAAAAGAAAATCCACATCTAATGACTGTTTAAGGTGGAGCTGCCTATAAACTCTTGAACAAACATGGATTACAGAGCATGACATGTAACCCCACGAGTATTTAACATCTACTCTATTTATGTATTTTTATACGGTTTGAAAAACTATACCCCACACATTTTTTGTAATGTCCAAACCAAGAACTATTCACTATTAGTGCTTTTTCTTTAGGTTAAGAAACTATGTGGAAGTGCACTTGGTTCCCCATAGTTTGTTCTACACATATTCACCATATTGGTGCTTTTATAATATTTATTAAAATGAAGGGCATAGTAGCTTTTAATCAATGGCTACATGGGTTTATATGTCTCCTATTGCACAATTCCACCAAACGAGGACAGTTCAAAGTCCATTTCAGTGCAGACTGTCTTTGTAGAACCTGAGCCAAACGTTTGTCCTTAAAGAAAATGAAGGGGGTTAAGGGCCAAATCTCGTTCTTTTTTTCCTTTGGTATTTCACTTGTTTCTTTTGTGAAGTCCTTGGTAACTTGTTGTGTCTGAGATTTCTGTGTGTTTTGACTGTAAGCAATAGAATTGTGACTGCACTAGAGGTTATCCGTGATTCATAGCAAAATCGGGATGTCTAGAACCAGCTGAAAGTATAGTTGGAAAGGAAAATCATTAATTTTAAGAACAGAGAAGCATTATGTCAAATCTGCATCTCCTGCCAGAGGGACACTGTAAGCTTAGATTTGTTTGCCTATTTTAAACACTTCTGTTCCAAACTTTGACTGCTGTAAAAAAACATGTGCTTTGGAAATGATCCTTCCATTGTGACACACACTAGACGCCTCTCAGAATAACCTCAAATTGGTTTAGTGAGCACATACTTTATTGTTGTTTTGCTGCTGACAGCATGTCAAGTGTCAATCTGTGGCTTCTGGGTAGTCTACCATGGCAGTGCATAATGGGAACTCTTACAGCAACGATATTCTCACTTTTTGTCTCTTTAGCATCCTTTCACTTCATTGTATTTGTCATGTAAATATTGTCTGGAAGCCCATCAGTAGCCACAAATGCAGCTCTGCTCAGGACATGGCCTTGGTGCTCATGTTTGCCTATGGGGGCTTGCACTAGCATGAAAGACTGAAGCACCGCTCATGACAGGCATCCAAGGTTAACACAACAGATCGATACTCTCTTGACGTATGTTTCAGCCATGAGACACTAAGTCATCAGTCTGTGTGCTCTCAATTACTGTATAGTATTCCTCCCTTGTTTCATGTGCACACAAAACTCGAGAGACCATTATATGTCCATTGCTTTTCAGAGTCTCGCTTTTGAAAGGGCCCTCAGTTACCCTGCTCGCTCGCTGCCTTTTGCACATGTTAACTTGCACACAAAAACTTGAAACAGTGTTACTTTGAATAGTAAGATGGCAGTGTCACAAAGGGCTCCTTCAATTTTAACTCCTCATTCAAGCCAGTTGAACACTAACCTGTAAATATAGTCCAATGTCTGTAGGGTTTTTCTTTTGTGAACAGACCACACCTGAACTCCTAATTCTGCCTTACAGATGACTGCTGTGAAGTGACAATGCCTTAAATCCACTGCAAAGCAGGGGATGTACAGTACAACCTAACATCTATTGAATGTACTTAAAATGGTTCACTGAAAAATTACATCTTTCACACTGGGTATTTTTGTTTTTTTTCCCCATCCGTTGTTTTGTCACAGAGCCACCACTAAGATCTCACGTGAACATTCCTCTTTCTCTGTTTTTGCAGGTTTTCCTTGATATGTTGGTTTAGCATTGTTATACAGCCATGGTACTTGTCTGGACTGAATTTCAAGTTTGTCTTTAGATTATTAACTAAATATAACAGGTTAGGCTGGTTTAACCCATTGTCCGTAGCTTTTCCCTTCATGTTGCTCCATTGTGTAAAACTCCAGTAGAGTTGTGTTTTTGGTTGACTTTTTTTATCGTTAAATTATTCATGTTTGTAAAAGTTTGCATGTGACTTTCAAAGGAAACAATATATTTCATGTAAATAAACATTTAATAAAACTTGAGTGTTTTTTTTTTGTGATCGTTACATTAAAGGGGCACTCCAATGATTTTACACAAGGTTCTGTTAAAGCCTTGATCATACAGATCATATCATACAGATGTGGACAACTGAGTTGCAGACGGACAGCAGACATGCTTCTATAAGTTTTACATGAATACCAAAAAAAACATGATTCTACATTCAATATTTTATCAACATGGTTGCTAGGAATTTGTTGATTGTCATTTCTCACTTAAGACTAATACAGTAATATCACTCATGAACATACTACGTTAAGCAAAATAAAAACACATAGGTACTATCCATATCTATAAAGTAATGATAAAAGCATGAAACAATTGGGTGAAATCAGACCCAACATATTGGAGGACATTAAGAAAGTAAACAAAACGTAGCACCTGTAGGGAACTTAGCAGCACATCAACTGACCCTCTAGGTGAAGTGCTAGAAGTGCATAAAAAACACCTGCCCTGTTGCACAATTATTTAACCATCTGAGTGGCCTGCCATGCCGTTATAAACATAAACAGACCTTTAGACATAAACATACAGCTGATACACAGATGCTCAAGACCCTGTTTTAATTGTGTTAGCTGCAGCTGTGCATTAAACATGACAGCCAACCTTTTTCTCCAAATAGAGGTTTTCTGCATTGACACCAGATTGGCGATCATTTTAGTCAGTATTTCACACAGGACATTTTGTATTTTCTTCTTCCTGTACATATGTCTGTTTCTGCAGGCGTTGTCAGCGGGGCTGGGCTACATCCTGGAGACAAGCTTGCTGAGAGCCAATGTCATCCACTTGAAGAATGCATAAGAGAGGGAAACAGGTGATGGTGTATAAATACTGTAGTTACAGGAGATAGCTATGAGTGAGAGGGGGAAATAAGTGACAGGGGAGCTCTCTGTTGAATACCTCAGAGCCACAAAACAGAATTTTTAAGAAAAGAAAAATAGAAGCAGTTTTAATGGCAGACTATTTACAGTACTCTCCTTACTTTTTTGTAGTTTGCCTTTTCAGTTTGCCTTCTACAGGGAGTTAGTAATAGATAAAAGTCACTCCAGACGTGAGGGCTCTGTGTGGTGGGATTTTCTCAGGCAAACATATTTTTTAACATTTTATACTCTATGAGGTTTTATTGAACGGATTTATTTAGCGTCATACAAAAAATAAAAGTCCAATAAGGGTCAAATAAGTTTTTTTAAAACATGCTATCCAACGATTGATTTGGCCTTTTATAGTGACGGTAGCTAAGCTAATGTAATTAAAACTGAGTATTTGCTAAGAAATAAAAACATGAATATTATTACAATGAATTTATTCATATATACATATATGAAAACACAGCAATTTTGCTATGTTTTTAGAGTACTGTAATGGTAAAAATATATACATTGATTTTTATTATTATAGCCCCAAGGAAATAAAAAATGCAAGGTTGCAATGTAAAATGTCTCCATTGCTTTCTTCTCAGTGAGATCATTAAAGGGTAAGGGTATGTGTCATTTCCCTAAGGCTTCTCCTTTTATTCATTCATTCATTCATTCATTCATTCATTCACTATGCCTTCATTCAACATGTCGTCATTGATCTTGTTACTCTGTCAAACATGTATTACTGAATTTTACTCACGATAACAGCATTAGAATCAATTTAGATTACAAGGACACCATAATAAAAACACTTGTACAACATGTGTAATCTGACACAGGTGTACAGTCCTCACTCAGTGTCAACAAGTTCTCGTGCAAAATGTGCATTACCTTGTTATCAAAGTGACACCTGGCATCGCTCATTATGCACACAAACTTCAAGGTCACGCTGTCAGACAAGTGAGCTGCACTGCAACAGCAGCTGATATGCAAACCCAGCCATACAGTAATAATGACGCTGGAATCCAAATAATGACTAATATTCTACTCGAGCAGGGTGAATTTACACACATTATCTGTGCTTGTTTATGATAGGTATCATTTAATGACTGGAATGCGAATGAATTTTAAGAAGCATGGAGCCGGGCTGTTGACATATCCTGATCTGCCATAAAGTCACAAGATTGGCGTATGCAGAACAGTCAGCTGTTATTGGCACAGGTGGAAAATTAACACTAATACCTGAATGGATTCATAGGAATAACCTTTCCTGGTTCCACCCTGAGTGACACATTTACCTCTGCTGACATTAATGATTTACATGCATTTAGAAAGAAAGAAACTGGTCAGCAATGCACTGATATTTTTTAAAACTTTCTGAATTGCGTCTTAGTCTGATGGCATGTGACACACTGAACTACAATGGAAACAGATTTCATTGCATTTCCACCGTCAATGTTTCACTAGAGCGGGTGGTTTTCAAGAACCTTCACCCTCATAAATGTTAACTGATGATGATGATGATGATGGCCACTGAACCAAACTAAAGAGACGGCTCACTGTGAAAATGTGCTGAGCCTGGTGGAAACCAGAATGTCTCCAGTTACTGTGGGATTCCAGGCACAACATACATCAATCATCTATTATGTCTTCAAGTTCCTCACTCTGAAGTGTGATCCAGTATGTGCAGATAAATTACTATGGATGTTGAGGCCATTGTTGTTTAATAACCCCAAATTTAACAGGTATTTTTAGGGCTTTTTTGTGCTTTTACAGTAACGAGACCACCAGAAGCAAGGTACAGAGATGCAACAGAGGTCCTTACTCAAACTTCTTGTGGTGCTACTTATGGTCACCATCTTAAAAGTACTTTTTATAATAATAATAATAATAATAATAATAATGATAATGATAATAGTAATGTATTAAATGACAATGTGAAACAACTTCGATCTCTGTGATGAACCTGCTGAGAATTAGTACCTGAACCTTCAGCTCTCCTCTGCTTTACAGAGCTTTATGTGACTTCAACTCATTGTTCTAAACTTTACAGTTCTGGTCCACTCTCAGCAACACACATAGGTATTTTTTTCACTTAAATTAGTGCATATATGCAGTTTTTTAATGCATTTTCTTTTTTTCTGGTGAATGTGCGGAAAAACACGGTAAGTAAACAGTACAAGGCAGCAGGGAGGCCAGTGAAAATGTTATGTCTTTTATCTGTTACTATTCAGTCTCTCTTTCAGACTTGATGCTGACTAATTTGGAATTAGGTTCAAGCACTGCTTGGATGGAGACAGACAGAACTTGTAGGGGTGCATTATTTTGCTAGAAAAGGAGGGGAAATCAGTCCATCCGTCTTTGTGTCATGTTTCCGTCACTGCCGATCAAAGCCAATCGGAGCTGGGACAGGTAAATACTCTACCTGTGACTCCTGCAGAGTAATTTGCTACAGGAATGAATACTGATTGTAAAAATTAGATTTCAGTGGGGTTTTGTCCAGTGGGGAAGAGACTATATTGTCAAAAGCTCTAAAAACCTACTGAACACTACCTGCTCAGCACCAAACAGCAGACAGACAGTTAGTTGGCGAACATAGTGGAACATTTAGCAGCAAAAGAGCCAAATACTTCTCCCAGGAGTTGGTAAAGACTGGGCTTAAAGAAAGTTAATATTAGACTTACATTTGCAGTGTAGCCACAAACACAACTGCAAATGAATGATGTTGCCTCATAGCTACTGGATGTACATAAGCAAGTGTTTGCTAATGCTTTACCACATCGACTTAAAGGTGATCTTGAGCTAGACGAACTTGCAGTAGCCCCTCTAAAATGAGCAGGGATAAAGGTTTCTGTTATGATCGAGTGGTTGATGATAAGCAGACAGCGTGTGTGCACTACTAGCTAGTTGAAAAATTTGTCTCCTGCCACATTAAATTATATAATGTAGGATGTCTCAAATATAAACCAAGGAAAACAGGCCGACAAAGGCAATTCTTAAAATTTCCTTGTGATAATGAATTATTTTCCCATAATTCAGTTCATGTAAGCCTAACACATACTCCAACCAGGCTATAAAAATGACTCATTGAAATCGGTTGAGAAGTGTAAACATCTTGTTCTCTTTAATTCGGCGGGATGGTGATGTATGATCCAGCAGCCATGAGGTATCAATGTTTCCATGTCTATGGCTTGAACTCTGTGAACTCTGGCAGATAAATTTGTGGCCATGCAGATCATATGGCTCATAGTAAGAAGCTGATTGAGAGAATAGGTTTTCAGGGCCTTTAATCGTGGTGACAGATTTCAAACGCTGAGGACAGCAAAATATTTGCGCCCTTTTGGGGGAATTAATGCAGCTTTACTTACTCAGTCTTTTGTAAGAATTTATTATGACCATGGGCAACATGATATTCCTTGGAAAGTTTTAATCAACCACAAAATAACATCTTGACTAACTGTGCAGCCACAGAAAGTTGGTCAATTGAAAAAAAATCTGTACACTGTGAACTCAGAAGCAAATTCTTTATTATGCTTGTACAGAAGGGATCAGTTCCACAAACAAGAGGTGCTAGACCTGCACTAGTGTTGCACGGTATACTGGTACTAAAATAGTACCACGGTACTAGAGTATTCTAAATGGTACTTTACTGCATTTGGAAAATACTGGTACTTTGAAACTGATTCAATTCATTAATTTAGTTAATTTATTTTACTCATTTATGCACAAAAACACCTTTCAGATTGCACAAGTGGTGTGTATGACAACACCTGTATCAACATTCGCAGCTGGCGCGCATGAAAAAAGACAAGAGAAAGTCTGCCTCGCAAAGGGAGACAACACGAGACAACACCAACTTGATGAAACATTTGAGCAACCAAACCGTGACACCCGTACCGAGGTACTTTCGAACCACGAGTTTTTGGTACCTTTACATCCCTACTATTTATTGTTCTAAAGGTTTGTAGCCGAAAGGACTTTTCCTTAGGAAAAGCACCGAAAAGTATCAAAATTAATATTGGTATGGGTACCAAAACAAAGATTTTGGTATCGTGACAACACTAACCTGCACCATGTGCTAAATGTGCCAAACGTCACAGTGCCAGTGTGGACAGAGGGGACATGCAAGGCTAGCCTCATCATCAGAAACACATCACCATATACAAATTGGGACATGCCTCGTGACATGCCTCGCGCACCTGCGCTTCGCCAACTGGATGTGGCCAGGCGGATTTTGTAAGTTTGGCACACCGTTCACCCTGGCGCAGCTACTCCTCTTTCCCACCTCCGTCCCTCCTACCGGCGCAAGTCAGAAAGAGGGAGGAGAGAAGGCGTGGAGTGGGTTTTACACACATCACACCAATCAAATGAGCCCCCTCCTCGCCCTTAACTGCGCCGCGCTAAGGTGTAATGAGAGTTTACTCAATTCGCCATGGCAGAAGAGAGCAGCAGCGTCAGACGGCCAAACTTCTCCCAGGAGGAAACGGATGTTTTGGTCCGGGAGGTCCAAACTCGCAGTGTCCGAATATACGGAACTGCGAGCAGATCTCCACGGGCTGATGATGCAAAGGTAGCCTGGGAGGAGGTCACCACAATTATAAATCAATGTTGTGTTTCTCTCATGCGCGCGCGCTCTCTCTTTCTCTCTCGCAGTCTCACTCTGTTTCTTTTCTTTTGACTTTTCTAAGATGACAGATGCTGAATATATACTCCCTATCTGATGCTGTAGCTGTTTGTGGTTAGCTGAGAGGATGTGAACTCATTAGTTTGTAACTGTGTTAATCAAATCAGGCTGGGTTTCCATTACGTGTGCCAAACGGTGCCAATCCACTTTGATCTGACATCAGATGTGACGGGACAGTCGATATAGAGATACATTTATGTGCTGATTGCAGATAGTTGCATTGAATAGTGGTGTTTGTGGGTATTGCATCGTTAATGTGCCTGATATTCTGGAAACCTGCCTGTGAGGTTTTGGTGAGGTGTGCGCACTGTCCGCAGCGCTCCCCCTGCGCTGACAATAGACCTGTCAGCTGGCGAGCTTTTAGCGCACCTTCGGCGAAGCCTTTTGGCAGGAAACTGTCACTGCGCCAAGCTGGATCTGACTACTCTTTTGACTACTCTCAGTCACTGTTTGTAGTGATTACGCTCAAAGGGATGATTCAGAGCCACTGTTGCTTGTTAGTCAGCTCAAAAGGGGAGCTTCAGTAATACTTGTTTCATAATTGCGAATGTCCTCGTGCTCATTGATCAATAAAGTCAGGTAAAGGGGGATCAGAGAGTCTCTGTTGCGCCATTTAAACTTCACACATTTCACTACGTCAGCAGTGAGATGGGAGTTTAAAGCAGTTTAAATGAGGATAAGCGATCAGGAGATGGTTGCTCATCTGAAATAAGGCCTCCCTTGTTGACTTCACCCCACTGACAGGATGGTTGTAAGGTTGTATCAAAACCACACTTAGCATTAAAACCATTGCAGTATTGTTATTGAACACTGAGAAACTTCAGTTCTCAGTGCAGATTCAGAGAGCAGATTTTATTTGTCATAAAAAAAAGTTCCCACATGACTGTTTGAGCTTTGGATCTATATTACTCTCTTAACTGTCTTAAAGCCATTCAGGTAATGAAGAACTGGGTTTCACACATAATACATTTAAAACATCTGGTATGCTGATGACAACATAAAAAAAATACATTCATTAAAGATACATATTAAAAAGTGGATAATGAGCAAAAGTAAAACTAGTTTTTCAGTTCCAAAGAATCACAGTATGGAGTTCCCGTTAAACCTTGATTTAGCTGTATGTTTTGCAGTTATGGACCTTCAGTGTATGCATAATTGGATAAACTGTCAATTTCCACATATAAGAATAGAAAAGGACTATGATTTCTTCCACATGTAAAAAAAAAAAATGCAGAGCAGAAAATGAACCCTCAGTGTGATGAGCTGCTGAAAATTTACAGATATGTGAAATGACATATCACAGCCAGCCACCATGGGCCAAAGCAAACTCATCATCTTGCCATATTATATTCAAAGGCACTTTTAATCTGTTTTGAATTTCTGTTTATACATTTTAAGATACTCAAACTTCCAATCTCTTCCACAGGTTTAAGACAAGAAGCCGAATACTGCACTCTCAGTGACCTGTAGGTTTTCCAACTGCATGGGCGTTTGTCTGTGTGCTATTCATTTGGGGAGTTCGATTATGCAAGGAGTCCTGGAACCAGCCAGCGCACCGGCCTCCGTCTTTCACACTGCATTACTTCCTGCAAAGTTTGTGTTTCCCAGGTGTAGAGTGTACTTGTGAAGAGATCACAGCAAGGCAGCGTTCAAGACTGGTCGGCAAACACACTTAGACTCAGAATATACAGCAAGCAAGCTGCCTCAGGAGCAGCTCCTTATTGTGAATTACATCACATGCCAATAAAACACATAATTCTATCATATGATTTTTTTTATAACATCATATGACATGCACAGAACACAATTGTTTTTTGAGTAGCTATCAAGAAAAAAGCAGTTCTAAACAATCCTGGAAGTGTCTAAGGTCTTTTTACAGTGACTTATGCACAGGGTGTCTGAATAAATCAATACCATCTCTCTTGTGTATCCACAACAAGTCCATCCTGAGACAAAGTGATGCCAGCTCACTTCCTTGTCAACAAAGGAAGAAGGGGAACCAGATGGAGAGTTGTTTCTGTGGACTTTAAAACAGCCAACGCAACAACAGCTCAATGAGCAATGGCACATAACCTCTCTGACACCCAATTGTTTCCTGAGTTTCTGTGTCCGGCCTTCCGGACCGGAAACCTTTGGGCACCCTCCAGAGGTGAGTTTGTATTTGTGTGTTTATGTGTGCATGCGATGTACTGTACGTTTGCGTGTGTGTGTGTGTTGTGGTTGTGAGAACGAGGTGGGATTTCGAGCAAGGATGCAGGAAGTACATTGGAAAAATGCCCATTGCTTTTTAAAGAGCTTAGGAAAGGATAGGAAAGAAGGACACTGAACAGTGTTGAACAATGCCACTAACAGGTGTTACAGTATGTTTACATATGAAAGAAAGTAGTAACCTTGACCTCTGACCCAATAAGATTCTACCAATATGATACTCTATGCAGGGGTGCCCCCAGAAATTTTTCACAGGGGTGGCCAGAAGAGGCCACTAAAAATCTGGGGGAGGCACCAACATCAAAAGCCATATCAGAATTTCAGGAAATTTGTTATGAAAACTTATAATATATTAAAGCTTACAATATGACCAATGCTGAGGTGAGACTTCAAAGGACCTCTTTGAAAATGGTCGTATTTGCCAAAATTTAGCTAAACTTTTGAGTGGTTTTTTTAGCCCTCTTCTCTACAAGCTAGGTCGACATGGCTGGTGCCAATGAACGCCTTAGGTTGAGTAAGGTTAGTGACTTCAGTCTCAATTATTTTTGCCTGAGGGGGGCAGCATTTCCATGGCCAAACCCTTTAAAAGGATAGTGCACCCAAAAATGAAAATTCAGCCATTATCTACTCATCCATATACCGAGGAAGGCTCAGGTGAGGTTTTAGAGTCCTCACATCCCTTGCGGAGACCCAAGTGGAGAGTGGGTAGCAGCAAAACTCCACCTAATGGAGGCTGAGTGCCCCAGATTAAAACGTCCAAAAAACACATAATTGAAACCACAAAATATCTCCATACTGCTCGTCCGTAGTGATCCAAGTGTCCTGAAACCCCGACATAAAAAGTTGTTTGGAAAAATGTCATTTGAACTCCGTTTTTAGCCTCATTGTAGCCCGTAGCTCTAACTGCCTCTCTGTAGACCGCGCTCACGTGTGTGCGCTTGCACGAGACTGTGACACATGGGCTCCGCCTTCATGTGTGTTCACGTGCTTTCGCTGGTCTCACGCGCACCTGAGCCTCCCTCTGCATATGGGTGAGTAGATAATGGCTGAATTTTCATTTTTGGGTGCACTATCCCTTTCAGGCGTCACTGGAGTCGGAGGGTCAATTAGTCACAAACTACCTTGAAAGAACTGAATGTTTTTGGCTTTGGCCTATGAACATTCACAGTGAACCTTTAACTTCATTTAGTACAGTGATAAATCATCTACAGTATGGAGGGTAGCAAGACAGTGTAAATGGGCTATGACGTTTTGTGCTGTGGCCACATAGCCAGTCAGTAGGAGCATTTAAAAAAAGAAATCTTCCCTGAAACACCATTGTTGGCAATGCTTGTTTTGTTTTGCAGTGGAGTATATCATTGTGTTATTGCTGTGGATAACTGACCTACATTCGGAGTCATCCAGCACCAACAATAGCATAGGAAAAAAAATATTCAGCCAATGTATCTATAACTTTGGTGATACTTGCCAGGTTTTTTTTGTCAGCGTTAGTTCCCAGAATTACGAAGCACATTCCGTCTTGAAAGAGCTGCCTTTTTTTTTTAACCTGATGATTCAACAGTCATGCACTGACATCATTAAAGAAGAGAATGAGGTACTGATTTCTCACAGACCAAAATACAAAGCAAAGCAAATGATATACAGTAGTTTATCTAACTTTTAAGATAACAAGATTAGTAGGTTTACAATGAAGCCCTCTGCTGGCCTATAAGGTATAATAGTGTAAGGAGTGCATGAAATTAACTGCCCAGTTATCAAAAAAAAAATAATGTTGATTTCATTCTACTAAATGAACCTGCATTATTGCACCCATGCCCTGTAAACAACTGCTGTAATGCAATATATATAAAAAATATATAAAATCAAGACATAAGCACAAAGATAACTGAAGTTGAGCACTGGTGGAATTTAAAAAAACTATATGAGAGCTGGGAGGAGGAGGAAGAAGAGGCCCAAGAGCCAACAAGCCAGCTGGAAAAATGTCCCTCTACCGCCCTCTGGTGACAAAAACATACTAATACACTTTTTTTCAAATACCAATTAATCATATTGTAGGAATCAAATATTGATTTGCCATACTGACAATAAAACATCTCTATTATTCTGCCTTATCTTTCTTTTCTTTTCTTTTTTTTTTTTAAACAAATGCATCTTACCGCTTTTATTTTGAAAATTTCGTCTCAGCCCTAACCCGGAAGCACACCAGTGTTATTATGCTAACGATGTGTCATCAACACATCAAGATTAGGGTGGAAACTGCAAATGTTCGGAAAAATAAGTGTGCTAGACTTGTTTTAACTTTAATTTAGGGACCAGTTAAAGTCCAGTAAGTCATATAGTCTTCGTGAGCAGGCTGTCATAAAGTTAACACGACAGCAGGACTTGCGAGCGGGCTCAAACTGCTAAGCTACGGTGATCTCCTGCAACTGGACTGTTAGCTAACAGGCTAACTGGCGGATTTTCTGTCCAACGTTATTTGGGTCCTGACGGGACGGGAGAGAGATGTCCTGCAGCTTATTGGAGTTTTGTCGGCTCCAGGAGCTCAAAGCGGTCAGGGACTATTTGTTCCAGGACCAGAAAACTGAGCCAGTGGAGGAGAGGAATCAAACAGGTAACGTTACCCAGGCTAACGTCAGCTAGACAGTGCAGATGTCTGTAGCATGCAGCACTTCACCCAAGTGACAACAGTCCATCTCACTACCTCTGGAAGTGGCTGGTCACTAATTAAACGAAGAATATGCTTGCTAACAAAATGGCTAAAGCTAAATAGTGTTATAAAAGGACGACCGAGGAATACAAGGGGGGGAAAGTTCCTATTTTCAAAGTATTTGGTGTCAGCATACAGTAAGGGAAACTAAATGAAATATATTGCTGCACTCTTGATGCATAGCATTGTTTACGTGTGTGTGTGCAGTACAAACTGCTTAAAACTCTTTCTAATGGTCTGACTGTAGTAACAAAGGCCCAGCATTAAAATTTGATGGCAAGGCCCTGTGAAGTCAGTGATGGATAGAGCTTCTGCAAACCTAGCAAGGCACTGACAAAGGGAGGAGGAGAAATCTGTCTGCCCTTTGCGCTATGAGTCATCCCACAGGAGGCACCTGAACACATCGCTGCGGGATGCTCAGCAAAGGAGAGTGCACACACACAGGAAGGGCACTTGCACTTGTTGCACTCAGCTCCCTCCAGTCTTCATTTCACGTTGATGCTTTAATACAGAATGTGTCATCACCTCAGCCTTGAAGTGCAGTGACATTGACCCCCCGCACACACTGCACCAAGGCTTAATGCATTATAAATGTCCATGGCAACAGGATTTCATCTTGGATTTTCCTCTTGTTCCGTCACTTTGCTGTCTACCCACTCATGAATGTTTTTAGATTATTTCCCCATGGCACAACCTTCATTAGTCCTTCCCCGCTTGTCCTCTCTCTTTTTTATGATTTGGTAGAATGACTTGCCTGGGTCCAGACCTTGGAAAACACCCACTCAGAAAATTGACAATTCAGTCTGATATCAAGCATTGGGATGACATTAGCATGTCTTTTCAGTTAACTTTTTAGCAGTTGGCCTTAACATTTGGTTTTTCAACCACTCAAAAGCTAAGGGTGAATGTGACATCCATTCACACACACATTAATTCACTGGTGGCCAAGGCTACCAAACACGGTGCCACCTGCTTCTCAGTTAACCGTTCACATGAACTCACACACTGATGACACAGCACAGGGAACAGGTTCAGCATCTTGCCCAAGGGTACTTCGCAAGACTCTGCAGACTGGAGGAGCCAAGGATCAAACCACTGATCCTCTACCTCCAGAGTCAAGGCCACCCATACACTACTACTGTGACTTTAGCCTGTGATTTCTCACCCCTCTATAACAGTTACATTTGTCACTTTTCTTGTATCTTGTGATCACTGCTTTGTGTTTGCTACCAGAAATGTGAATAACCTGTCAGCAGGAGCCTGAGTCATGATAGAAATCAGCACGATGTCACAGATTAATACCCATTGTAATTTGATTTCCCTGTTTCGCTTTCCCCTAACAGAAAATGAGCTGTCCTGGGACACCTCTGACTGGGAGTCGGCATGGGATGCTGGCGAAGGCAAAGAGGAGGGAGCCACTTCTGCCACAATGGTCTGTGCTTTTGTGTTTCATTCTCTGTTCTCACATTGCCATTTGGCTAGACAGAAAACAACAGATAACTTTGTCCAATATGTGAAACTACCCTGAGGTGTTGTACGGGGTGGTCCCCACTCACTGACTTACTTCTTTGCCCCTGCAGGTGGAGGAGGAGACCACAGGGCAGGGTGCACCCTGGCTGCAGGACTGTGTAGTGTCCCTGTCACCCTGCTCTGACCTACTAGTAGTGGCCCGTGAACAGAAGGCTGTCTTTCTCTCAGGTCAGATATGCAAACACACACACACACATACACACACACACACACACACATACACACCTCTAAGTACACAGAGAAGTTACACATTGCTGTTAATGTTTATTAATACTTGTAGCCAAGTGGCGTACGGATGACAGCGGCAAAGAGGAGATGACCCTGGCTGTGTCTTGGACTGGAATTCTCAGCACTGACGAAGGGTAAGCGTCAAATAAGATGAACTTGAATGAAATTGCTGAAAACTCTTAGTTGATGACAAAAAGAAGAAACTTACAGGCAGGAAAATGAACTTCAGAGTGACAAGGAAACTACAGAGGAAGAAGAAGCGTCACATTGAAAAGGGATAGTTGTTTGATATTGGGAACATACATGAAACATGAGGTAATACAGAACTGTAAAGTAAATGACATCCTAATATGTGTATGTTTTCTCACTACAGAGAGTGTGTTGGCAGCAGTATTTGTGTACCATTGGCAAGCCAGAAGAGGTAAGAATTACCTATGTAGGAAATAGGGAAGATGTTTGTGGAAATGCAAAATGCTTCTTTATGCCTATAGCTTTTTTTAAAGCGTGTGTGTGTGTGTGTGTGTGTGTGTGTGTGCGTGTGTGTGTGTAGGAGCTCCACAGGGCGGCCCGATTGGACATGTGTGGTAGTTGGTTTCACCTCTGGCTATGTCCGCTTCTATACAGAGGTACGCCATCAATCTTATCTTCATTTTATGCAGTACAATGCTTTTGTAGCCGTGCATCAATGAACATTTTCAGATAATCAGCAGTAAAAAAAGACAATGAAACCATTCAGTATGGCCTATAAATAGTCATGAGTGCCAGTTTGAAATGTAACATCAGCTGTTTCTCATCAGAGCGGCGTTCTCCTCCTGGCCCAGCTGCTGCATGAGGACCCGGTATTAAGGCTTAAGTGTCGCACATATGAGATCCCTCGTCATCCTGGAGTAACTGAGCAGGTAATGCACACACCAAACACTCATATCAGAACTGTGTATAAAATAATGTCAAAATCCAAAAGAATAGTTTGACAGTTTGGAAAATATGCTTATGCTTTCTCGTTAAAGACAAATTTCACTGCTTAGTTTCACCGTTTGACCTCAGTATGGTCAGCCTCTGTTTTTACAATACCAAACTGGCATATGGTGATGTCTACAGTGAATCACAGTAATAGACGAATGTATCATCTCTTGGATATTTTTACCAAACATTTAATATTCTCAGTTAAGTGTGTAGAGCGAGACACGGTGAACAAAAGGTTAATGACAATATAAAATACATAGTCATCAGTTCTAAATCACTTAATGTTTGTACCCTGGTGTTCACACTTAGTTGCACTCGCAGAATCAATCTGTGCACTTTTGATTAATCAGAGTTAGTGCCTTTTAAACACACAATAATTGCCGTTAGCGCCACTGCAAACCTGCACTGCAGTGTTGGTGTGGATGGGAGGCTCTTAAATCACAGTGCTGGGCTCAGGGGTCAGTGACTGTCAGCCATCAGCCAACACTAATCTGTACAATAAATATGGAAACTCAAGCTTGCCACTAGGTACCTTAATGCAGTTTCCACTGGTTGCCAAGCAACATCACGTTAACTGCGGGAAGTCAGTCCTTGAGATTAGAAGTAGTCTGGCACATAACCCCTCGGGAATCTTTGTAGTTCTTTGTAGTTGTTAACCTTTTTTCTTATACTCTAGTCTCCTCTGTAGTCTTTTCGACACTTTGTGTTTTGCACTGATTAAAAAACTCATTATGACATGTTAACTAATGAGTTGCTGGTTAGTCAGTGTTGTTATTAAGGAGAGGTAAACACACGCACCATGTGCTGAGTCGAAAAAGACGTGATCAGGAAGAAAGAAAACGACTTGCAACACTGTAGCTGCTCCCAATAAAAACATATATATACTTTATTCTATCATCATATTATAAAAGGACAACGTTTCAAGCCTACCGGCTCTTCATCAGGTCACTTGTGTTGAGACATCTCAGCTGGTCACATGCCCGCTAATTTTATTTTATACAGTGTTGTGAGTCTTTTTCTTTCTTCCAAGTCAGTGTTGTTACCTTTGGACAGAGCCATGCTAGCTGTTTTCCCTCCGTTTCCTGTCTGTATCGGAAGCTAAGCTAACTGCCAGCTCAAAACCATACTACAAACTCTGTACATCACATCAGATGTCACGACCAATGGATGCAGTACAACAAATGAATCATTCATATTACATTCAGGGTTTGACCCAGGCACAGTAAGGCTACTCAGAGTCCAAACTCTGATTTAAAAAATTGACAGACTGGGGACTGAGAGCATTCTTCAACCCTCTTCAAATAAAGCATGAGAGGGTTCAGGCTTAATATTACCAGTCAGAAACAACATTCTTTTAGTATACGCAGTTTGAAAACCAAGTTCAAGTGTTTGACCCACAACCCTTGAGCAGATCCATAGCATTGGTGTCTGTTGTCTTATGTAACTCCCAACAGGAAAGCAAATATTTATGAGTACTTGTGGAGATTAATTCTTGACCTTAATCTCACTAAACATTTATGTCATCAACTGAACCTTGATCTAAACTCAAGGTTTACATCTAGTATTTCCTGAGCTTTTGACCGTATCCCATCATGTTATTCAGCAAACCTTTAATCATTAATTTTATCCTGTCACAGCATGAAGAGTTAAGTATCCTCTACCCTGCTGCTCTGGTCACTATCGATGGCTTCAGCCTCTTCCAGTCTCTGCGTGCCTGCAGGAACCAGGTGGCAAGAGGTACTGCTGCTGATGTGAGCATGTCTGTAATTGTGTGTGTACGTGTGCATCCAACTGGGAGTATTCCGTATGTGCATGTGTCATGTAGTTCTAGTGTCACATGTTAAGTATTACGTGCTAAAAGTATTTTGCAGTGTGTTAATTAGAGATGTGTTTTTCAATTGCCGGCTGGGTGGATAGTGTTTGCCACAAGGCATTCAGGTACTAAGGAGACATACACACAACTACCACTGTACCTCTCCCACACATACACCCTTATATTACAGCCTCTAGAGGGTTAGCAGCCAAGCTTCAGCAGGGTTTCTCTGAGCATCTACAGTAGTAGTACTGTCAGGGTGTGTGTGTGTGTGTCTGTCTTTCTATGAACGTGCTGTGTGGCCTAAATCAATTCTTGTCACTATTAAAGCACAGTGCTTTAGTTTCACTGCTGCTAAATGCAAGGCATGCCTGCTAGTTGTAGATAATGAAAGGTCTTGTCAAAAATATTGGTAATCAAATGATGAACTGCACTTTCCCATGTAGCGGCAGCAGCAGGTAGCGAAGCGATCCAGCCTCCTCCTTTGGCCTATAAGAAGTGGGGTCTGCAGGACATGGACGCCATTGTGGACCACAGTAGTGTTGGTAAGAGACTATTTCTACCTCTGTCAAGAAGGTTATGTTTCGGTTTGTTTGTTAGTCAGCAGAAATATAGGAAAACTACTGACCTGATTTTCATTAAAGTTGGTGGTAGGATGTAGCATAGACCAGGATGGATACACAAATTATTTTTCACTTTTATTAACATTGTGAGACAGGGCATTTGGCCTTGTGCCCTTCATTGACTTTTGTTCACAAATACAGGTGTTTTTTTGCCTTGTGGTGGACATATTTACATCATGCATTCTATGTATCCATTATAATGAATAAAAAGTCAAATCAATTCAGTTATATGCTGGAAAGAGTTAAATAGAAGAGGAAAATATAACTGACTGAATGATTGACAGGATAGCACTGTACTCACTGCACTAATTCCTGTCATTTTCTCCTCCCACTCTCCCGTTCACCCCTCCATCTCTCCTGCTGCTAGGCATTATGACACTGTGTGTATTTGACCAGATGAAGAATGCATCTATCCTGGGAGGGTTTAATGCTTCAGTCAAGGGCAGCCCGCCTGCCATGAGCCAGTATGTCACTGTGGGAGGTGGGCCATACACAGGCTTTTACTATGCTGTAGAGGTGAGTGAGAAAGAGATGAACAAGTTGGGCTGTTTATTTCCCAATAAGAATTACAGTAAAAGCAACTTAAATGTATATATGGGTTAATTATTAAGTGCTATGCACATACAAAAATGATGCAAATGACCTAGCAGGGTCATTCTGTACCAACTCATCTAGACTTCCCAGTTCATGTCATGGGGTTTCTTGGGGGAAAAAAATCATGTGATGAAAATATACAGTCAAAATATTAAAAGAAAGGTCTGTGGCACTCCATTTTTTAATAACTTATGTGATAAAACTATATTAATACTAAACAGTATCAAAATTTGGTAGTAAGAAAATAACTTCTTTTTTTTTTTTTTTTAGATAATCATTTTTGAAAATTACATTTTTATCGTTTGTTCCTTAATTTTTATTTGTTTACTATAAAACATACAGCAACAAATATTTACATCAATACATGCTAAGGGTTTCTTGGATGTGCAAATTTCAACACAGTCCAGTGAAAAATAAGCAGTTGATTTGGCATAGAATACAGTTGCAAAATTGATAAAATGATGAATGAAATTTGGTTCAGATGGCCAAACTTCAAAAATTCATAACCAAAAAAGTATTTCGAGGAGAGCCATAGGATTTTGCAAGGTCTTGTTAATTTAATATGAGTTTCTACATTTTTTCTCTTCAAGAAAGTACGTGACAGTGACTCAAGGGACAGCACAAGACATAACAATGTGCCAAAGACCACATTTTCAGAGAGTTAATTCAGCTAGTTTGTTGTGTCTCTCTGTTTGTCTTCAGGGGAGCTCCCAGCCTCTCCTCTCTCTCGTGGCCCTGGCTGTGGCCAGTAAACTCACCTCAGCCCTTTTCAATGCTGCCAGGTATGTGGGTGTGCATGTGTGTATATAAGATGTCCTGCTATTCCTACTTGAACTGCATTTCAATTTAAAGGGCCAGTAGGTAACTTCATAAGAAATAACTTTCTGTCATATTTGCTGAAACTGTCACTATATCCTGACGGCAGCACACAAGACATATAATCTGTAAAAAAACAGGTTCTTCTGGCTCCTCCTCGTGCTCCTAATGGCATTTGCAAGAATCCACAGTGCCTGAACAAAAACAATCAGTCAGAGCCTGGAGGAGTCTCTCACTGCTCAGGCACACTGTGCAGTCCCCTCACTTGCACATGCTCTGACTCAGTCAAGCTCAATATTTTTAGCATGCAGCTAAAGCAATTTCGGTTTTGAATCCTTTCAGGTCTCATAGCTTTCCACACCTTGGAAAAGCCATTCATATGTGTATTTTTTCTAAATTTACCTACTGTCGCTTTGATTCCTGTCACATACAAACTTGAGGACTGTTTGCAGCACTGTCCACAGCCCTGCACTGCTACAACAGCACAAAGCAGCCCAATGAATGCTCTGAATTATATCCTGTTTCTGTGTCTTGTCAGTTGCTTCCTTTATTACTTTTATTTATACTCTAGTATCCAGTAACACTTTCTTCTTTTTTTACATGGATTCATCATCTTATCTGTCTTTTTCTAACTTTCTCTGTGTCTATTTTTCGTTCTTTCATCACTCTGTCTTGCTGTTTTTCTCCCAGTGGATGGTTAGGTTGGAACAAGAACAAGAATGAAGAAGAGGCTGTTCAGAAACAGAAGCCCAAGGTGGAGCCCGCAACGCCCTTGGGGATCAGGTACCAATCACGATATCTCAACACAAATGCAGCAGTGCCCTATTGTGCCTTATTGATATTGGTAATGTGAAACTTGCTGATGTCCCTCCCTCATCCTGTCTTTTAAATCTGACCTCCTCCGCCCAGATTTGGTCTCCCAGACTCTCGACGGCACGGCGAGTCCATCTGTCTGTCCCCCTGCAACACGCTGGCTGGTGTGACGGATGACTTTGGACGAGTCACTCTGCTGGACTTGGCCAGGGGCATTGCCATCCGTATGTGGAAAGGTGAGGAAAGAGTAGAGAGAGAAGACAAAGGACGAAAGAAGCGAATATAGAGATTTGTGAAGGGGTCTTTGTAAAAGAATAGGTTAAGCATGGAGGCGTATTAGAAAAGTCTCTTGTATGTTCAGTTTCCCTTGTCTCTGATCAAAATGGAGCAACCGTGTTTCACATTTCGACTACATAAATAACATGTTAAAAATTTAGTATTCCTGTTGTCTGAGAGCACAAAACATTTAATCCTTACACGCTGTCTATCAAACAATCATTGCCTCTCTTCCTTCGTAAAAATCAGTCGTGATGCCAAGTCATGCATTCAGCTTCAAAGTTGGGTGTGCCCCTGTAATGAAAATATGACTGTTCATTAATTTAACTGAACTGCAGGTTACCGGGATGCTCAGCTGGGTTGGCTGCAGGTTCCAGAGGAGCGGGGTGATCGGGAGTTCTCCCCCTCTGCCTCCCTTCCCAGACGCCATGCCCTGTTCCTGGTCATCTACGCCCCCCGCAGGGGAATCCTGGAGGTGTGGGCGATGCAGCAGGGGCCTCGAGTTGGAGCCTTCACTGTGGGCAAATATTGCAGGTATAAACGATACATTTAACTTTGTCTTACAGCTATTTCTGAGCAACAAAAGCATCACAATTAAAGTAGCACCTGTGCAATTTCATATGTGGCATACCACAGAAGCATATACTGTACACTGGGACACTTGAGGATAGAGAAACTTGGAGAATAGCACACTAATTAGTGTATGTAAAATAGTTGTGTATGTGCACACTTCCAGGTTGCTGTACGCTGGCTACCGTCTGATGGGAGTGAACAGTGTGACCAGTCAGGGCTGGCAGCTCCACACCCAGCAGGTGTGTCTGCTGGATCCCATCACAGGAGCATTGAGGACTGTGAACATCCCCTTTCACCTGGCCCTCAGGTTAGTACACACCACACAAAGATGGTGTAAATTATATGTTTGTACACCCAAACCATATGTTTCTCTGTCTTTGTCATTTCAGTGACAAGAAGAGCGAGCGAGCCAAAGATATGCACCTGTTAAAGAGACTGACTACTTTACTGAGGAGCAGAGATGTGGAGCCTGGTAAGAGATACAAGAGTGAGAGCTGAGTAGAGATCTAGATACAAGTGCGTGTGAAATGACAGAGGTTTGAATCCATGCTTTCCTTGTCAGATATTCTGGAGAGCGAGGCTAAAAGTGTGCTGCTGGATATCAAACACCCCGCCATTAAGAAGCAGGTATAAACAAAGACACAACAAAGATGGCCTCACACACTAATAGAGAGGCCTGGTTTTTTTGACAGTCAACTTTCTAACTGCAGTCTCCACCCCTCCTTTAGGCTTTGGAGTCTCTGCTGTCAAATAAGAATGCTCCTGTCTCATGTCTTACTAACATCACATATGCCTTATATGACACTCTGAAGCAACAAGGTAAAGTATCAGTTGGTTATTAAGAAGATAAACATTGTTCTCGTTTTTTTTCCTGATGTGTCCTAAACTGTTTTCTCTCTCTTACTCACGGTCGTGTATTTCTGTATTACAGACCCTGAGGCAGTGGATGCAGCATTACTCCAGCTCTGCTCTTCACAGCTGAAACTGCTCCAGCTCTACACTGACATCCAGAACCTGCACTCTGCTGCAGACATAGAGGCCTGCTCTAAAAATGTGAGAAGACACACACATACACACACAAAAATGGTTGCTTAACATAAATATTTTCCAACTGTAACACTACACATAACATGACAGGCTAACTTAATGGTTTGAGTAAAGCTGCCAATTAGGGCAGTGTTGTTGCTAAGTCATTATTATTACTCATAACTCCACAAGAAACACTTGAATGTTCTCCCCACCCACCAGGACTCTCTCGAAGGCATAGAGGATGAATTGTCCCGTGTTGGTCCTACCTTGCAACGCTACGCCCATTTCACTTCGAAACCCAGTGTTTCCTTCGCCCAGGACTCACCTGACTCCCCCCTGCCCCCCCAAGCCTTCCTCTCTCAGATGGAGTGCACTGAGAATGAGGAGTTGAGGGTAATCCGCGGGTCTGAAACTGAGTGGAATCAGCTAGGTATTGCAACATATGTATGCACATTGTACACCATGACCTTCACTTAGTTACTTGGATAGATTTGATGACACAGTCAAAAAACACAGTCACTCTGTGTGCAGCATTTTGTTAAGCTTAGTATGACACTGACAAACTAATTGATACTTCAGTATAAAAAGCATAAGCTCTCAGTGAGATGACAGTGAGATGCTGGTAGTCTCTGTCTCACACAAGAGGAATTCAACTGTTGTGTTTCTCCATGTGTGAGATGCAGAAATATCAGTGACATCAGACACAGAGTAAGCACACCACTCAAATCCAAACTGAGGACGTTGCTCTTGTGTGTCCTTTGCAGGTAACTTTATTTTCTGGGGTTGTCTGTGTGGAAAGAGCCCACTCCATAAAGTCTGTGACACACTGCAGCAGGCTGGCGTCAGTCCACAGCAGCTACTGGTAAGATGGAGGAAATGATAAGGAATGACTGTATAGGCGAATAGCAGCACTTTCTACGTCAAAAAATTCACTGACAAAAGCTTCTAAACTCAACCAGACATGCTCCAGCAGGAATAGGATCTAAAATCAGGCACAAATGAAACACATCAGCAAACATGTTTTCCTGACGTTAGCATGTAGCTACATGTAGCAGAGTACGTAATGAAAACGCTTGCAGTAGTGTGCCTGGAGCAGATGACCATATATAGAAATCTGTCTCAAGCCAACATCAGCTTGTCTCAGATGGAAGATAAATGTTGGAAACAGAGTATTCAGAGCAGTCTAAAGCCTGAGGTTTTCTCTTACAATGATTACTTGTACATATGTTTACCTTATTATTTGAAATTTTTGCCACGTTGAATATAAACATCCAACGTTGTAATATTATATTTATGACAGAAAACAAAGAAGAGCATATTAGGTCTCCTTAAATGTTTTTTTCTCCTGAATATTTCATGTTTACACTGTTCCTCCTGTTTTCAGTCTCTGCTGCTAAGTGTGTGGTTGCAAAGAGAAAAGGAGGTGCTACAGAAGCCAGAGGAAACCGTTAGAAATCTACACACACTACTCATCGCCCTCAGCAACATGAAAGGTGCGTGCTTGTCTACTTTGCGTATGTGCCTCTCTGTCAGCCAGTGAAAGTCCATGAAAAAAGAGGGATGAGAGGAGACTTACCACTTTTTCTCCCTCTCCTCAGGTGCAGTTGAGGAGTCATGGGACCCCCAGTCCATCTCTCCATGGTGGCAGCAAGTTCGCTCAACATGCATCCAGTCCCACAATGCTGCCGCTGCTCTGCTGGCTGCCTTTGTTGCTCACCGTGCTGCGAAGGCTAGCATCACAAGCCGGGCTGACAGCAAGGTAGGGAAGCCTCATGCGAACAGACAGATCCACACACGTGTGTACTTGTTAGGCAGTGGTATGAAAAACAAAAATGTGGCACACAAGAACCGTGAAGCAAGGGGCGTGATTTATGTGTTGATGAAGCATGACGTTGGTACACCCTCGCCTTTTTCGCCAAATGATTAAGTTCAAACAAACCACTCACTCACATTTCAGAGACATACAGTAGTTTTGCTATTTTGCCACAAGAAATAGGAGAATACACTTGAAAGTGATTCACTATGACAGCGCCATAACAGTACTCCTGCTGGGCATAATAACAACCACTAAAACCACACTCACTGACTCAGCCTTCGTCATGTTTTTGTGTGTGACAGCTGCAGTCTGAGTGGGAGACGGTGTCCCTAGAGCTGGAACAGTGGGTGGTGTGCGTTCGCCAGCTAGAGGATGTCCTGGTGCTGCAGACTCTGCTGTTGGTACCTCCTCCTCAGGGAGCAGCAGGGGGCGCTGCAGCACAGTGCTCCATCAAAACGCTGCTGGAGGGAGGCACAGGTAAGCTGTGAAGAAGTGTATATAAAGGCAACCAGAGACGCTCTTAGTATTCATTTTCTGGTTGTGTCTACATGAAAAATATTATCTTATACTTTTATTATCATCTTTTCACGTCCATCTATAAAGGTGGCATTGCAGACAGTGTCTCCAAGTGGGTGTTCAGGCACAACTTGGCCCCTGAGCGACTGAAAGAAATTCTCCAAAAGAAAGAAGACAAAGAGGCAGATGAAAAACAAGAGCAGACGGCTGAAGGAGAGGGGAAGGGGCAGGAGGAGGAGAGCAAAGAGGACACAGACAGGACAGCAGGTTAGGACTCAAGACTGGTCACAAATGATCAAAATGTTGGCTTTTGACATCCGTGAATTCTGATTATTTCAGGGAACTTATTTATACCCTCAAATCAAATCCAAGTCAGGCACTGTACGCTGTGTTTTCCAGAGCTGTTGGTGGCAGTGTGTCAGCGGTTCCCACACTCCCTCTCACCTGACTTGCTCTTCGCCCACTGCTGCTGGGAATATGTGGTGCAGTGGAACAAAGACCCTGAGGTGCACAAACAGTTTTGTGTTAATGATAAATATATCTTATTTTTTAACCTATTTTTATCTTAAAGCTGGATTCTGTTTTTGCTCATTTTTCAGTTTGGGTACGACTCCTTTGCTAGTTTTGTACTAAAGTTATTTTGGTGGATGTTAGCAGCACTACATGCTGCAACAAGCCATTTCCGCAAACGGAAATGGATGGTTCCCTTAGATCATAGCAACACAGAAGAACCAATCAGCTTTGTCCTTAAATCTGGACTCACACCTGCTTCTCTCTAGGAGGGCCGATACTTGTGGTGGGCGGTGGAACATCTGAAGCTGGTCTCCAGTCCACATATCCAACTAGGTGAGAGGCTTTTTTCATATGCTTACAAATATATTTATACAATAATGTGTCTGATTTATCTAATAATGTTTTATCAATGATTGTTGGAACAAGTGTGATTTTTTTCAGGTATGCATAAAATAACATTCCAGACTTGCCCTAAGAGTAAAATTACCACAGTGGAAACTGTTTACAATGATCACAGTTACAGTGATCAACTGCGTATATGGATCAAATAGCTTGCGACTGAATCATTCCTGTACAAATGCTGTTAAAATAATTCTCTTTTAGTTATCAAGTTGTCTCCTTATAGTATTCATTTTGGGACTTGTCATATCTGACAATATATGACAATTGCTGTGGGGTGGTCCATCATCTGTCCGTCAGTACGTACAATGCCCCATTTTCGTTAACAGAATACCTCAAGAACCCCTTAAAGATTTTTTTTATTTTTTGGAAATTTTCAAATTTGGCACAACTGTCCACCTGACTTGGGGATGGACTGATTAGTTTTTGGTGGTTGTAGGTCAAAGGTCAAGGTCAGTGTGGCTATGCCTGTCTTATTCTCAGGAATACAATATCTTAAGAACGCCAAGAGGAAATGTCTTCACATTTGGTACACACATCCACTTGGACTGCAGGATGAACTGATTTGATTTTGGTGGTCAAAGATCAAGGTCACTGTGACCTTGTCTGTCTCATTCTTGTAAATGTGGTATGTGAAGAATGTCTTAAGGAAATTTCCTTGAATTTGGCACAGATACAGTAACTTGACTGGTGCACAGTGGCATATAACCGTAAGGCAGTAATTCTAGTTTAACTTTACTCTCTCGCAGTAACCTGTTTGCTTCCAGCTGTCTACCCGAAGCTAGTGCTTTGTGCTCGTTGAAATCAAAATGGAGAAAGAGCAATTTTCTCTTACTGGAAAAAACTGTCTCCTCAAAGCTTCCGACAGAACTGACAAAGACAAGCCAAATAGCTCCTGCAGCCAAACTTGGTGTTCGGGCTACCTTGTGTAGTTACTCACACAAGAAACAGTTATGGCTGCTAGTGATGGAGACAGAAAACAAATGCACATGGGGAAAGCACTTCTGGTTCAAGCCGCCCTGGTCATGTGGATTGATAATGCCTGTGTACATAGTGACCCTCATAACTATATATTCATGTAATAAATATACACATGTGAATTAGATGGTATTCTACATGAGAAATAAAGGAAAAGGAAAAAAAGTCTGTTTAATGATCATCATCTACTTTTAGTGATTCATTTGACCCAGACTGACTTGACCACTGTCAGAAGTCTCCTCTGTATATTACCAGGAGTGATATCCGTTTCCTCACTTTGTAAATCACTGCCTTCTGAAAATGACCTTGTGTTGTTGGACTTCATCGAATCTTTCTCAAAGGTATTTCTACAATGATGTGGAGTACATTCGTTGTCAAGCGTTTCTCAGCAGCAGCCTTCCTCATGGAGAAGGTAACGTCATGCACATCCAGTAAACCGCATGCTTTTGTGTTTTGGGGAAGGCGTTATTGAGTATGTGAGGCAATATATAAAATATTTACACTTCTTTTTTCTAGGTGGGGAAAGCACCCAAAGATCGCTTATGTCGACGGGTAAGTACACATGTTAGCACAAATTCTAAAAGATCATCATAAATTTAAATAGATGCTGGCAGGTTTGATAAATGATAGATTTATTCATTCCTAATTTTATGGATAAGATTAACTCATACAGTAAGTATTGCAATTAAAGTACTAAGTTGCATATATTAAGGATGTGTGTTTTTGTGTGCAGGATGTTGGGATGGGAGACAAAGCTGTGACGTCTTTCCTAGGCTGCTGTGTCCAGCTGCTGCAGATCCTCATGGAGGTGACTGGAGTATTGGTTAAAAATCAGAGCGCTTTATCTTTTATAAATTACTATGTAAGTAAAGAGATTCCAGAAAAAAGCATGGAGGAGCCTATCACTAGCACTACTAACACCTTCACCTGATATGCATTTGATTTATTAGTTTGCTGCTTGCAAAAAGCTTTTGTGTCTGAGATGGCTTCTCCACAAAACAGTTCAGTCACCATGTAAAATAAACACAATTTAGAAAATTTGAATTTGTATATATTTGTTGAAGAAGTTTAATTGTTAGATAAAATGCATCCTGCTTGACTGAGAAGTCTGTTCATCGTTTATGCGCGCTTGATATTTTGAGTTTCCACATTGCATTTGTTTAAGTTGCATATGAGCCCACGGCTGGCTTGCCAACTAGCCGTGATGTCACAAATCCTGCTCCTTTGTACACGTGTTAAACTGAGATTTCAGTCGAGCACACAAAAACTTTCCCCCTTCAGTAGATGAATGTCAGGCTCTGCACAGTAAAGCAACACATTTCTGAGTGGAGGGGGAAATTTGTGCATGTGCTATTCTGCACTTCAGTGTAGTATCTGAAATCAGCTGTGAGCTCTGAATGAACTACCTGTTTTTTACAAACACGCACAATCCTTTCTCTTCATCTCCTCTGTTGCTTTTTTGTGCAGTCGGACTCGGCGGTGGAGGAGGTTCCCGTCCCAGAGCTGTCCATGGAGGAGGTGTGGAGTGGGGCGGAGGGCCCTGCGTCACTAGCTGAACTCGCCCTGGAGCAGAGAGGCGTCCACTACCCCCTGGTGCAACACCACTGCCTGTTAGCCTCCCTGCTACATGCTGCTATGACCTTCAGTCTGAAGGTCAAACCACTCAGTCTGTTTGACAGCAAGGTGAGGAGATGGCTAATTGACAAAACCTAAACACTGCAGTCTTATTTTGTTTATGTGCATTAATACGTTTATGCATGTGTGTGCTGGCCCAGGGTAAGAATGCTTTCTTCAGAGATCTGACGACCATCCAGTTGATGCCCAGCGGAGACATGGACCCAGGCCTGGTCTCACTACGACAAGAGGTGAGAGGTGGATTTGCATCTAGAGGTCAATAGAAAATGAAGATCTTGAAACAAATGGTTTGTTGTTGTCTCATTTCATCTCCTCCTCACTCTACACACCTGTCGTCTCATCTGTGTTTCCCACGATCCTCCTCTGTCTCAGTTCCTCCTCCGGGTGCTGACCGCCTGGGTGCAGGCTATAGATGATCCTTCCAGCTCGGCCTCTGGCACCAGCTCAAGCCCGTTACCCTCCAGTGGCCCCAAGGCTGACTGGTGGCCCTCGCTGTGTCTGGATCTGGGCTCCTTGCTGCAGGTCAACCCTGACATCCTGAGACGGCACCTTGTCTGCGAGCTTTACAACCAGGGCCTGGACCCGCGGGCAGAAGAGGCAAGTGAAAATGCGGTGTTCTAGTAGTGCTAAAGCTATCATTGGGATGATAGTACTTCTGTTAAACCATAATGTCGACCACATTGCTTGATAGGTCATACAGTCCAATATTCTGCTCTGAAATCTCATCTTAAGTTTGTGGCATCTTGTCACCCAGGTGATGTTAGAGGTGGAGGATAAGGATGTGCTGGGCTCCCAGCTGCTGGTACTGACTGGCCAGAGGCTGAGTTACTCACTGCTCCACAGCCAGAGCCAGACGCAGGCTGCCATGGAGCTGCTGGCCCGCCTGCCCCCCACCCTCTGCACATGGCTCAAGGCGATGGTGAGACACCCAAACAATGTCCTCTTATACACTGAAGACATTTCAGTCACAGGTTCTTAGAGCCTAGATGCTTGTTTTGATAAATAAATGTATATACCATGCGTTTTTCATTGAAGTGATTGACAGCTGGCGATGTGCTGATTTTCAGCCAGCTTTGTGTCATAACACTGTGGTCAGTATGTGTAAATGAACTGTGGTAAACTTCCCTCCATCTTACCAGCGACCAGATCACCAGATCACGCAGATTTTGGCTGGCTCTGGCACCGTTATTTGAAATACAGATTGTACTTCCTCATTTTCGTTTGCCTGCCACCATGAACAGAGTATAGACAGATCGAGAGTGAGACCCACCCCTCTCTTTCTCTGTCTCACTCAGATCTAACTGTAAAACTAGGCCAGTCAAGTATGAACCAAGATTTCATCACAGAGTTGCCTATTTCTCACTTGAAATGTTTTTTGGAAAAATATTTTAATTTATTGTTTGACTGTGATCCGAAACAAGCTGAACAACATGGCTAAACGCAAGTATGACATTTAAGGTATTAAAACTGTGTGGACCTTCCCCAACCAGAGTGAACCAGTGATGACTCTTGATACAGGAGCGAAAGAGAGAAGCAGAGGACACATGTAGGGCTCATTAGGAAAAGTGATCACCACTGATGCTATTTCCCTCCTCGAGGAGAGGACTACGCAGTTTGGACTTAACTAAAAAGATTGCAGGACACTTGTCACTAATAAAGTTGATATCACCTAGTTGTATGGTTTTGCACTGGAAGTTTAACACTATAATGTATGTATAATTTGTTTTGCCTACTGCAGGACCCCAGTGAGCTGCGGTGCCCTCTGGTCCCCTTGCCCCAGACCAGCAGGCTGGTCGGCCGTCTGATTGAAATCCTGCCAGAGAACCACGCCCAGTACAGCCTGGCCCTGCACCTTCTGGAGGCTGTGGAGGTCCTCACCACTGAGGACTGACCTTGACAGGGAGAGGGGGGGTCAGAGTCACTTTTGAGGCACAGTGGAGTCATAGTCGGCAGATGGAGAGATGATAAGGAAATAACAAAAGAAATGAAGAGGAAAGTTATGCTGGAGACTGATGGAAGCAGAGACTCCTCCCCATCTAAACGAAACAAGGTCTGTAGCACTTCAGGAATGACTGATGGTGTCTAGAAGGGTGCTCATATACAGCGTATGAGAGACAGTCAAAGACAAAGATGATAAACAGCCTTCTCACCCTCTTAACGTCATCGTCATGAAGTTTGTTTTGTCGTTCAGCTCATGTTAATATCGTCCTCACAACTTAATTGTAGAAGGCAGTGATATATAGAATGGATCATAGGCTTTTAACTTTTTTAATCCATCATATTTTCTCGCATGTAACATAAATTATATTGAATACTTGTGTTATCAAAGAGTATTGTCTGGGGTTTATGAGATGTTATTAAGGAATGGGGCATGTCTTTCCTTTGTCACGTTACCTTCATTCTCTGATCAGTCAGTGTTGGTGTCCTAACTGTGCCATATCAGCGTTCTGTTTGACATATGTCCTTCCTCTTTCACTTTCCCCGCTCATGGACAAGAGATGTATCATAAAGAAATATGGACCTTATTTTTTATTTATATATGCAGACAGTACTGTACTAGCTGTGCCTGTATGCCTCCTATTCTGTAGTCCACTGTGCAGAATAAAGAGGTTTCTCAAAAGCTTACATGTTGACGTAATGTGTACTTGTTCAATCCCGCTGACACTTAGAGATAAAACTCCATTTATTCATAATTTAGAGATTTCTTTCATACACTTTCAACTTTATGGGAAAGTTTACAATGAACAGGATTTATTATACAAAGGTAAGCACTCGCAAGAACTTACCCACAGCCGGTACAAATTCTCTACTGTTGTCACACAGTGACACTCATTGCAAATAATTCCTTTTCCACGTATTTACACATTAAAAAAAAACACACACACATAATCCCCCTGAATGGCATCCTTCCAGACTGAAAATACAGGTCAGTATCATCAGTTTCCAACTTTACATACAATAAACAGCTGTGCTCATGCTTTTATCAGCTTGCTTCATGGACAAAGATCACATGTATAACCAGCACATTCATGCCACAGCCAAGTGATCAAGGCTGATGCAGATATTTTGGTTTTAGAGTTCACACCCTGCTGTTATAGAAAAGTGTGTGTAAGTGCATTTACAGTAAAGCCCTAAGCACGATTTAGTGACAGTATGCTTTGTTATCTGCTATTAAGCTGTTCTTTCCCAATGCCATGCTGCAGGTTCTTGTAACTAGCAGCAGACAAAATGAAGGAAAACCAGAGTGAAGCATCAGCTGATGTAGAGTCAGTTTTAAATCTCTCAGCTAATGGCAACAGGGATTGTAAAACCTGGTCTCTATTCAGCCCTCAAGAGGAGTTTCACCCAAAGCAAGGGAACAAAACGGTGTTTGTCAGGATGTGTGGCCCGTCAGTGAGCCTGTGAAATGACGGTCTGGCAGCGTGGGCACAGGCAGTCTGCTGACTCTGCGGTGTAACGGCGGCAGCGCGGACACCGGGCAGCAGAAGTGGGCACCACTGCTATACTGTAGGCACTGTCCTCACGGATAACACCACCTGAAAGAAGAGATGCATAGACACACATAATGAGCATATTAGGAGTCATCGCTTATTCACATTTTGTCCACAATAGTAAAGACCTTATTCACTGCAGACTAGTGTTGCACGGTATACTGGTACTAAAATAGTACCGCGGTAACAGAGTATTTCAAACGGTACTATACTGCATTTGGAAAATACCGATACTTTGAAACTGATTCAATTCATTAATTTAGTTAATTTATTTTACTCATTTATGCACAAAAACACCTTTCAGATTGCACAAGTGGTGTGTATGACAACACCTGTAACAACATTCGCAGCTGGCGCACGTGAAAAAAGACAAGAGAAAGTCTGCCTCGCAAAGGGAGACAACACGAGACAACACCAACGTCAATGGTGACGTCCGTACTGAGGTACTTTCAAACCACGATTTTTTGGTACCATTACACCCCTACTATTTATTGTTCTACAGGTTTGTAGCCAAACTGACTTTTCCTTAGGAAAGGTACCGAAAAGTATTGAAATTCATATTTGTATGGGTACCGAAACAAAGATTTTGGTATCGTGACAACACTACTGCAGACGTTTTGGATAGCCTGTATCATGAAGCTCACTATTACTGTAGGTTTACCAGTCAGCTTGTTCATGTGAAGCCAGCAACATAATCAGAATACAGAAGCCCTGAGAGGCAACTGAGAAAGAATTCTGTTTGATCCAAATAGTTTTCACTTCTGTGTTTGACTAAAGAACAGGTTGTTTTTTTCATTTGTGATGTAGGGAAAAAAATTGCCAGGGTAATTAGTTACTTTAAAATATATATATATATATATCTGTGAAAACAGGTGGAACAAAAAGTTTTGTCAGCTATTTTGCACAAACACCCCATGTTCTAAATGTGACCAAAAGCATTCATGTCTTGCAGGTGAGTTTTAACTTCCCCATGCACTCCTTGTGTTTTTCACAGATGATTTTCTTGAAGAATTTTTGAGAGGGTTTTTTTTTGGCCAGAAAGCTTTCCTAGTGGAGTCCTTAACACATTATATGAAATGGTGATACCTGCAGGGTAGTTTGTTTTAAGTGTCTGTATCATATAATCCCAAAACTATAATAGAATAAGAATCTGTGCAAAACAAGAGGAATAATTTTCGATGAATAAATGTAGGCCTTTTTAAATGTGGTTTTCAACATGTTCAGGAGTCTATCTGCTAACATTGAAGTGTTTTTTTTGGTGAAAAACAAAGTGATATGAATATGAATCAATATTATGAACACTTAAAGTGAGGCTCTTCATGCTGCCAAAGTAGAAAAGAAGAGAACAGATTTAAAAAGGCCTGAAACCAATGCCTCATAAGGTCTTTCTGGGCAAAGTGCACTAATAATTTACTAACAATGTGTTCCCCATGTCTAATAATAGCATTAACAATGGCTTCGTTCCATTTAGGTGTGCCACTATTCAAGTAAAGCAGCACCATCTCAGTGTTGGCATTCCTCACCCTCCAGGTTGATGAGGAAGGTGCCGTGGCTCAGCACGGCATCTGGGGGCAGATCTCGGGGTAGCTGACCAGTCAAGTTGACCCGTGCTACCATCATCAGCTCAGCCAGCTGGGAGGAGGTGGAGGAGGGTTCCTCTTGGAGAGACTGGGAGTGAAACAGAGGAAGAAATGAGTTTGCATTTATACACCTTTTATATAGTGGAAAAATATGTTGCACCTCTTGTAAATTGATACAGTAAATGCCAGTTCATGTATCTATGTAGTGTTATGTAGGCAATCAACACAGTATAGATGAACTTAGCAACCCATGTAGTTAGTTCATTTCTATCATATTTCATCATACTGTATATGTAATATTATGTATTATATGTGTGCATGATTTTAGCACTCAAGCCTTGCCTTAACTTTCTATATTTAATTCCAAAAGGAGCTCTGAATACTATCACTGCTGTATACTTTCATTTGGTTATAAGTAAAACTGATTTTCAACCAGTTCTGTGTAATCGCACTGTGTGCAGATCTACAGTGTTTGGATCCTCCCGTGCCACTAGCGCCAGAGCTGCCCACTCATTTGCTGGTGGACTCTGGCCAGTGGATGGGCGAGGAGTTCCAGGCACTGGTAGCACGGGGGAAAGCAAAACACCGATGATCTGCACACGCTGCAATGACACAGAGCTGGTTGAAAATCAGCGTTTTCCCTTTCCCTCACATCAGGCACAGTTCATTGCCACTGTCTTCTCTGGACTCTCTTGGATTCATTTCAACCATGTGTAGTGGCTTGCTGACAACATTCAATTTACCTCCATGAGTTCAAACAGCAAACAGGGTTCAATGGCAATGGTGAGGTCGTACTGAGCTGCATTTTTGCCTGGAATGGAGGACAGGAAGGAGTCCCTGATGGCACACGCCCCCTCCACTGCCTCCTCCAGTCCTGGTCTCCGCCACACAGAACTGCTTTTGACCCATCCGCTCTTAAATAATGTCTCCCCTTCTGCAGAAACAATTTATGAAAACTCCTGTTAGCAAGCAAACACAAAATAGAAACGGGGACTGTGTCACAACACAAACCAACAGATACATACTGTCATGTCCTGGTGCATGTAGGTAGACCTCTTCAGCTAAATGTGGCAGGACGGGAGCTATAGATCTGGTCACTCCATCCAGAATTTCTTCTAAAACAGTCTGACATGATCTTCTGCCCAACGAGTCTTTAGCATCACAGTACAACCTGATAGAAAGAGGCAGAAATAAAGGAACAGATGGAGGGAAGGACGGAGAAAGATGTGTGAGTTTAAAAGATACTTAAGGCAAAGTAAAGCCATTGGAAGAGTAAAAGCTACACAAGCACATTTAGCCTCCTCCAACTCTTTACCTGTCTTTGATGATGCTGAAATAAAAGCTGGAAAGGTCTCTGGTTATGAAGGCTTGGAGGACACGGATGGCCCTGCCAGCATCAAACTCACTGTAGGCGTCTGTCACCTGCAGACACACACACACACACTCCAGTGGCTTTCACAAGCACCATCATTTCTGCTGGCAGTTGAAAATGTATAGACTTAACAAGCTATACATCTACACACCTTGATGCTGTACTCGCGAAGCAGGTGCAACATGTACTGATCAACGTAGTGCATCTCTTTGGGGTCCACAGCCTGCACGCGTGGGTCAAAGCCCTGCACGTTGCCGAGCAGGAACTTCAGTGTGTTCCTCAGCTGGGAGAGAAATAGGAAAGCAGTCAGCATGACTCGTGGAAAATGACCAGCCACATGTACCGTGCCATTACTGCACCTGTACCTTGTTGATGCTGTCTCTGGCTGAGTTGAGTGCAGTTGGTCCGATCTGAACCTCAGAGAAGACATTTGATTCTGCCACCCACCAGCGCAGCACATCTGCCCCATAAGCTGGCATACTGGGATCCTGAAGAGGACAAGACATGTGAAAAAGAGTGTGAAGGAGACACAAAAAGTTGTCAGTAACAAGACTTAGTATTCAAATGAAGGAACTGAGGTCATCTTTAAGAAGGTTTTAGTGATCCCTTATAAGGGTCTGGTCACTCCAATCACTAACAACATACTACTTAGTTACACCTTAATGCTTCTAACATTACAGATAGCATTATATGATTACTCTAAGAACAAAACCAAACCTTATTAAAATCAGAAGAGCAACAAGTCGTTGGGGCTTTTACGCCATCTCTCGCCAGACCTTACCTTCCCTCCATTAATGACCTCATCAGGATCCACAACGTTGCCCACAGACTTAGACATCTTCTCTCCTTTCTCACTGACAGCAAAGCCGTGGACCACCAGAGACCTATACACACAAATACACAACATCAAGTTCAATCAACAAAATAAGGATACTGCATTGATATAATTTAACCATGTGTGCGACTGAATTTTAAAATTGCAAACTTGATTCTGGCCTACAAATTTTATCTTTACCATTTTTATTGGTGTAGCATATTTTTGTAAGCACAAAAAAATTATGTTTTATTTGGTATATTACAAAATTAAGGTGTGGGGTTTTAAAGAAGCAGGAGTTTAGTAAGAAAGTGGGGTCCACTTTCTTACTAAAGAAACTACGCCATAAAAATATCATTGAAAAAGCATAGCAAAGTGTGCCATACAAATGTCATAACAAGGTCTTAAAATATCATGGTAGAGTATGTCTTAAAAATGTCATTAAAAATCATTAATAAGTCATAGTATGGTATCTCATAAAAGAAGTCATTTAAAATATCATTAAAGTCTAATGGAGAAACGGACACACATACTGAGACTACAAGAGGCACAACTAGAAAGAAAATGGGAAAAATTGGACTCTATACAAGATTCAAAAAGACGACAATGGACTGGAATAATAATCAATAGATAGACTAATCCTTAAGGATGTAAAAATTTGTATTTACTCAAGCAGTATTTGTTTCGTTAGCTCTTATTATGTTTTAATTATCTCATTATGCTGTTGTAACTGACATGCCAATGTCACAAAAATTGTTTTAAACAAAGATTTTTAAGTGAATGTCTGAATGTCTGAAAAATGATATTATATAGTGTCATAAAAAATCCATTTTAAAACAGTCAAAGTCAGTACTGAATGTCTTAAAAAAAACTTGTTAAAAAATTATTTAAAAAGTCATAGTATTAAATTAAAGTCATAGTCATAAAAAACATCATAGTAAAGAGTGTCATAAAAAAGTAATTCCATTAAAGAGAGTCATAGTATTAATTGTCCTAAAAATGTCATTTTAAAAAAATCATAAAAAAGTCGTGGTGTAGTTTATCTTGAAATTGCATAAAGTTGCATTATGCAAAATGTAGGATTAGGTGTGCTTGGTGGAGCTTGGCCTGTACTAGAAACCCAAACTGAGAATATGTCATTCTCTGCTGCTTCAATTTTAACCATTTTTTAAAATGTTTTAAAATCAGTCTCTTGTGAGTCCCCCAGCTTTAGAAAAGTGAAAGAATAAATTATTGGAGTCACCCATGAAACATTAAGGAGCTACAACCATACAAGGTGTATGACTTTTTTGTCCTTGACATCTAAGTAAAGGCTCCTTGTTTTGAATTAACTAAATTAATTTCAGTAACTCTAAATGGAAAAACTCTTGGATGATAAAAGTCACTATCAATTATACCAGGTCTCTGTAGGCTTGCCACAGCAATGTCTACTAGATGCTTAATTTATTCAAACACCATTTATTCATGTTTGAAAAATGTGTATCCACTAGATTACCACTGTTTGTCTTGCGATAAAATTTACAACTACAATAACATTTTTCTGTGTATCTGGATTACACAATAATTTACAGTAAGACACTACAGAGGGGGGATGGAGCGCTCACTTGTAAGGCGCCTTGTTCCTGGCGGCTACGCTGGTGAGCAGCGAGGACTGGAACCATCCTCCAATCTGGTCTTTCCCTTCCACATATGCATCTGCCCTGGGGTCAGACTCTGGGGGAGGAGTGGAGGAAAGAGGGGTAAACCAGTTATTTCTACACTCACACATCCCGCAAAACTTAACAAAATAGTTAGTGAATGTGAAGACTGTCCCAGAGGAGAGAAATGTCTGGAACAGAGAAGAGAGACCAGCCAGTGTTAGTGAGGAAATTCAACAATTTATCATGTGCAAAGACCGAAATTAAGGTTGACCATTGCTTTAGACTCAGTTAACATGCCTTTTCTACACAGCCAAGAACAGCAAGATGATTACATATTTTACAAAGAGAGCTTTCTGACAGACAGGTGTTGCATCCTGGCATCAAAGACACAAAGAACTTTCAGCCTCATCCATCTCTGTCCTGGATCAATCCACAGACAAAACAAATAGGAAAGAATTGCAGAGTTAAGCCATTCCTGGAAAAGGAAACAAACTGCCATAGAGTAAGAGAGGAGGTTAAGAGGGAGGGGTTGAGATTCATGCTCTCAGAGTTCCTTGAAATCCCCTTCTTCCACATTTGGTATTCATAAATACTCCTCAGAGCACATTCACAAGCACTATAAGGAGTATTCATCAATTTGAGTTAGACACGAAAGTCTGTTTTCAGTATTTAGGCCCTGGAGAAGTTGTTCAGTAGAGTGATGACGAGAGATGCTCATCTGGCATGTAACACATGTCTTGGTATTAAAAGACATTTACAAGCAGACTGAGACAACAGGAGCAAAAGCCTGAGAAACAAAGTCAGAGAGGGCCAAAGACACATTGGCAGACAGAGGCAGCTGTGTTGGCCCGTAAGTGGATGATCAAACAACCTGTGACCAGAGGTTTGCGAAGCGGAGCGAGGAGCCAGCTGAGACGTGACTCAGGCTCCTCAGCGTCTCCTTCCATTTCCTCTAAAAATGAAAAGACAACCAAACTGCAACGCTGAACAGATCCATCTTAGCAAGTCAGCTGGTTTTTGGCTCTGATTCACAAGCAAACAAATGTATGGAATCCCTGAGAGGCAAATGAGGGGGGAGAGAATCTGTCTGATTCTATGTCTGATGTAAACTGTTGTCGCTCCTGTGTTTATGGCTCATGAACAAGTATAAAACAGGTCATTTCTCTGAGTTACTTTCCCCCCTTTTCTTTCATCCATGAAAACACATAAAAAGAGTTTGCGGGTGAAAAAAACAAATTTTTGGCAGGATCTTTTTTGTACAAAATGTACATCTATTGGGTAGTAGTTAGTCCCTTAGGTGTCTGTTGAGTTACAGACACTTAACACAGTGACCCTGCTGTGCTGAGGCTGCACTGCCTTTTAATCCATATTTGTGGTCAGCAAACACCTGCTTTTGTTTACAATACACTTTGTAAGGCAGCTTCATTAGTGGACTGTGTACGCAAAGTGTAAGCCGCTTTCTCTACAATAAAACTAATGAGAGGAGAGGTGATTAAAGGCCCTCTGAAAGCTGACAGTCACTGAAGTGGGCTGGAGAATTAACAGCTGCTACCCTGAGAACAACAATGATAAGTGTCAATGGAGAGAAAGAAGGGTGGGGGAGCAAACTTATCAATGTACAATATCAACTGTCTCATAGATAATGAAAACAGGATTATAAAGCATATGTTTTTTATACAAGTAATCAGCAGGCAAAGCATTTGCAGCTATTGACAACAGTTTTCAACAATCACATCTCCTCTGATAGGGTCTAAGATTATCGATACTAGAAAGGAGTTCTGGTAAGGTGTTCATCAGAATTTACAGTATTTCACAGATGCTAATTTCCACAAAATTAACTAAATCTGTTTATTCTTATTATGATCTGCTTAACAGGAAAGATTTCAGATGTACCTTCTAATACAGCAGCCCATGATACTCCACTGTCAAACCAGATGTCTAGGACGTCTTCTCCACGAACGTAGTCAGTAACTGGACCGGCTTTACTCTGATAGAGAGACACACGCACACACAAGGAAACAGCTGTGAACGAGAGGTTATTCATCAGTTGGCCAACAGAAAATTGATGACAAAATTTCGGTTGGGGCGGCTGTGTCTCAGAAGGTAGAGCGGGCGGGTCGTCCGCTAGTCGGAGGACTGGCGGTTCGATCCCCAGCTCCGCATGTCAAAGTATCCTTGGGCAAGATACTGAACCCCAAATTGCTCCCAATGTTGTTCCATCTGTGTGAGTGTGTGTGAATGGTTACTGAGCAGCAGGCGGCACCTCGTATGGTAGCCTCGGCCACCTGTGCGTGAATGTGACATTTAGTGTAAAGTGCTTTGAGGGGTCAGAAGACTGGAATAGTGCTAATAATAATCATGTTTAAAGCTTCATTGATGACTTTTTCCACCGCTAGGGGGCAGTAGAATTTTCCTCACTTAATTTCACCCTCACATACACACTGACACACACTCACTCACCTTCTTGAGCACCTCGTTTGGCAGCAAAGTCTCTATAGGAAGCTCCCACCAACAGTCACTGCCCTTTTCTTTGAAGAGATTTGCTATATGGGACACTGTGTGTCTGCAGAGACAGAACACAGGTTTAGTTATAATGATAACAATAACAATAACAATTGGACAGCAATGACATAAGATTGCAAAACTAGAGCTGTTTGTGTCTGTGTTTGCGCACACTTGTGTGTGTCTGCAATAACTCTAAAAGTGTGACTGTGCGTGTATTTGTGTGTATCCAAGCATGTGTACAAGCCAGTTTATCTGCATGTGTGTTGTGTGTCAGCTTACTTGTTAAGCAGAGGCTCTCCAGTCTCCTTGTGGTAGAAGACTGGGATTGGGACGCCCCAGCTTCGCTGTCTGGAGATGCACCAGTACGTCCGTTTGTCCAGCATGGCCAAGAGACCAGCCCTCGCCGACTCTGGCAAAATGCGCACTTTCTGCAGTGCCTCCTGCACACACAAAGAGGTTTGTTTTCCTTTAGAACAAACTATAAATGTGAAGTGAGTCCCGTCCTAATGAGGCACAATGCTTCACTCTATGTGCACCAGAAACTCACTATTATTTTCCCAGCAAATTAAACAGGAGTTCAACAAAAACTAGTCAGACCATAACATGTTTTCCAGCGTTACCTTGGCTTTGTCTTTAAGCGACACCGTGTTGATAAACCACTGTTTACTAGGCCTGATGACGACGGGCTGCTTCGTCCTCCAGTCATACGGGTAACTGTGGATACATTGCTCCTCCTTCACCAGAGCACCACACTCCTTCAGCATGGAAATCACTAACAAACAACAGCAGACCATTCCACAAACACAAAGAGAAAGACAACGATATGAAAAACAACACACACACACACACACACACACACACGCACGCACACACGGGCTAAGAAAGTGTTTTACTGTGCCGGCTTTTCATATATTATGATGTACCTTTGTCTGTGCCTTCACTCATCACAGACAGATTCTGCAGCTCAGGGCCGGCCAGCTCAGTGAACTTTCCATCTTCATCCACCATACACTCCTGTGGTAGAAGAGAAACATACACAGTTACACAGAGACACACAGCATGTTGAACCACAACAGGTCAGCTCTGTTTTGCTTTTCTCCTCAAGAAGTGACTAAAACAATCAATGGATCAAAACTGTTGTTTATAACGTTTCTGTTGACACTGTGATGTTTAAAAAACACATGGAATTGCAAAGTTCAAACAAGTTTTTCTCAATTCACTAAAGGTGGACATTTTAAAAATAAAACATACCACGGACAGTTTAAACTGTGAAGCCACACTGTAATCATCCATGCCGTGAGCCGGCGCCGTGTGGACCAATCCTGTTCCTTTTGCCATAGTCACATGATTGGCCGGCAAGAGCCGCACTTCCTTGTCAGGAATTGTGGGGTGTTTGCAGATCCCACCCTCAAGCTGGGAGCCTTGAAACAGAAGGCAAAGGGAGGGGACATTAGCATGGTTATGTTTGTAACTGACAAAACACAACGTGAAGACACTGTGTGTGAGTGTGTGTATGTGTGTATACGTCAGCAATACCTGTAAAGGTGCCTACACTCTCAAGCTCTGTGCCCAGCAGTGCTGCCATGCTGGCTGTGCGCTCAGTGGCCACCAACAGCAGCTGAGAGTTGTCTGCCCTTTTTACCACAGAGTACCTGCAGACAGGAAACAAGGTAGTATCACAAGACATTCATACGTCACAGACATGATCTGTAGTGTTTGTCAAAGCATTATGACATTTTACAATAAAAGCTTTGGACCACAACAGCAAGTATGAACAGCAGGAATGATTACAGTGAGCAAAACCTGTTTCAATGTCCATACAGACATCTGACTAGTGTTTTAAGACAGACTTGAAATATTTTGAACTTATTCTTTGATGTTCAAAAAACAAACAGTTGTTTTTTGAGTTGGAATTTGGAACTCTAAAATATCTACATTTGTATCTGCCTTAGAACTCCAGTACTGGTCAGACTGTAAAGACGAAACCACAATTTCATAGCTCCTAGTAATCCTCAATACAAATGTGCCTTGGGACAGGAAACAGGGTTGATGGGAAATGTGGTTTAGATTTAAGAGACATCAATAAATACCACCAATGTAAGGAAATAGCATATGAGTCATCCTAAAGGACAGATGCAACAAAACATGGGAAAAGAACTGGGACTGAAATGATGAGTCATACCACCTAAAATTAATCTGCCAATATTTAAATAACTGATCACTCATTCAAGATTTTTTAAGAAAAAGTAACACAAATTCTCAACCAGCTTCTCAAATGTGAATATTTGCTGATTTTTTAAGAGTTATTTAAATAGATTTGGGTTTTGGACTGTTGGTTGGACAGATGGAGACGTCTGAAGATGACCTGTGAGGGACTTTTTGCCATTATTTTCTAATAGTTTAATGAATAAATCAATTTATCTGGAAAATAATCAGCAGATTGATCAACAATGAACAGAATCATTTGTTGCAGCCCTACAAGGGACAGTTGTGTCTTATAGGCACAGAGGACGGCTGAAGCAGATGAATGTTAAGCTTTGGTGAGGTGCAGTTTAGATTTAAGCTGGGGTAGGCGGTTTTATTGTGCCGTCACTGGGCAAAAATCCCATTATACACTTTGAGCATACTATAATTAAAGTAGCCTTAGAGGACACTAGGCTTTAGCTGCTCCTCTTGCCTCTGTTTTTTAGACTTTAGAAAATCTAGCCTGGTGGGAGACTTTGGCCAGTCGCATTCATTTCATTTCTCATTTCAGAGAGAGGCCGTTCCTATTGGCTGTTCTACAAATGCAGAAGCACGTGCATGTCTCTTCAGTGAAAGCCTGATTCAATGAAGCAGAGGAAGTTGCCATTACAGCGTTGGCAACTGCCTACACTGCAAAGCAACTCAAAAAGGAGGATGGACTTATCAAAAAAGAGACTGACAATATGGGCAAAGTGTTTCAGAAATGAAGAGAAAATGTTGAAAATAGTTTAGCCTTCTGCTAACCAGAGCCACAGGCTCATGGCTGCAGCTAATTTAAGTTTATGTTTATGTACCTGGCTGCTAGTGAAAGCCTCGAATCACAGTGTGTTCTCCACCTCACTCTCCACCACTATGAACTACTTTGCTGGAAGGAAAGCGGACACCAGCTCCGGAGACAATACTTCAGTTAGTGGCTGTAGAAACTCAAATTCAGCCAGCGCTGTGGGACCAAACAGCTCCGACTCCCTGCTGGATCTGCAAACTTTCTGTTGCTGCCACTGCACAGGTTAAACCTGGGGCTGCTGCTGGGCACCAGCCTGCTGTGACACCCAGCGCTGGGGGGTTTGCACTAGCTTAATTCAAGTAGCCACAGCTCTCCCCCCGCAAAGTAGTCTATAGCTGCAGGGTGAGAGATGGAAGGACTGCAGGGACTGTGCGAATGAGCTGTGTGCAACTATACAATAAAATGAAAATACATAAATCAATGTACAGGAAACACTGGGTTAGTGTATGAAGCGCTGCATATGTCTGTGGTCATCTAGTGGGAGGGGCTTTAATAAGAGCTGAGCCATGTCAGCAGAGAGTCTGAGATGTCCTTAACTGGCCTCAATATAAATGTAATTTTGTGGTGTTGGTACTTACTGGGCATTGGGCATGTAACAGACGGCCTGGTTGGCAGGAATGGTCCAAGGCTGGGTGGTCCAAACCAACACAGAGACGCCTTCCAAACCTGTTGAGGTACACAAAACATACACACATGCACTGTTAGGAGATTTCTAGATCTTTTTTTTAAACTGAATTATGCAACGTGTGTGTGTGTGTGTGTGTGTGTATGTGTGTGTTTGTATTACCTTTTGAGGCGATCTCAGGTGGCAGTGTGCTCAGGGGGAATGTGGCATAGATGGCTCTGCTCACATGCTCAGGGTTGTACTCCAACTCTGCCTCCGCTAGGGCCGTTCTATAGAGGCACAGGTACAGGATTAAAGCCGACAACAGTCTCAAAATCATTTATATACTGATCTAGAATAGAACAGATTAAAGTATTGATGCCTCTATGCAGAAACGGCTGCGTTAGCATACTGAATCAGTACCTTGATGAAGGAGACCAGAAGACTGGTTTGTAGTCCTGGTAGATGAACCCCTGAAGAACAACAAAGAAATAATTAGTACATAAAATGTTACACTGTCTGGGGAAAACTAATTGTATGTAACTCTACAGGCACTGAGAGGCAAAATTCTGTTTCAATTCTCTCCCTGTGCTTACTGCAGTAGTTCCTTGTTGGTTTTACACTGTTGCAGAAACTACTAATGGTACTATTTGCTTTAATAGATATTGAGGCTTTTCAGTCTGGACAGAGACACCAAACAGTGTTTGCTGAATAGCACATTATTGCCCACCTTGTTGTGCATCTCTTGGAAGACTTTCAGCTGAGCAGCCTCATAGGCCCCATTGTAGGTGTAGTAGCATTGGTCCCAGTCAGCCATCACACCCCAGCGCTGGAAAGCAGCTCTCTGACGAGCTATGGCACCCTCTGCAAACTCCCGTGCTGGATGGGATAAAAACATTACAGCAGGTGCAAATCTAATAACAGTCATGCTCGTCCAGCTTTCTGATGTTCGTTACCTTTCTTTCTGATCTGTAGTGGAGTGAGGCCGCTGGTCCCCAGATCCCCCAGAGCCTTCAGCTCAATGGGCAGGCCGTGACAGTCCCATCCTGGGATGTAGTGGACCTGCCGCCCCCTCAGCATCTCAAAACGGTTTCGGATGTCTTTCAGAATCTGGACCAAACAGTGATTTGAATGATTATTTTGTACCAGAACGGTTAGAACCTTTACAACAGTGACAAAGTGGCACTGCAGATGTTGTTTATTATTTGTTATAATGAACCATAACAGTGAGAAATAACCGAAGAATGACAAGCACACAGTTAACTCATCACCTTATTGAGTGCATGTCCCACGTGAGGGTCTCCATTGGCATACGGGGGTCCATCATGTAGGCAGAATTCCTTCTTGGCCTTCCTCTCTCTTTGCCAGGAGTACAATTCTGCAAACCCACACCTGCCAAAGTACCAGTGCTTAACCATGAGATACTGCAGATAGTTACATTTGCTTTGTGCAAATCTAATGCACAAACACACACACCTACAGGGAGATAAGTCACTTAGTGTGTCACCAAACCTAAGTCAATACTAAAGCCACAGTGATCCTTCAGACATTTACAATCTGCATAATCCAGAGAGGTGCCTGTCTGTTTTACACTGGGGGGGAATAGCTGACTCACGAAGCATCTAAAGCATGCAGTACTGAAAAAATGAACCCTAGTGAAGTGTAGAAGATCTGAAGTTCTGTGTTACAATGTTATGTGTCCAGCTGTCAACGAACAGTGGGAAATAAACTTGTCATCTGGAGTGGAGGGTCAGTCTGTAAGTCGTAGTACCTGTTGTATCTGTATCTCTCGGTCCAGCAGCTTCTGTCCAGTTAGTTTCATAGGGAACTCAGTCCGAGGAAGGAGCACAGTGTCTCGGTACAGTCCTTGACCATTGCCGGCCTCTGCGGGCTGAGCGTTGCCTTCTCCTGGACTGACACCATGACAGCGGCTGGAGCTGTAGGAGAGAGCACGGTGGAGGAGGCCGCCTTCCCGGTGTGACCTCCGTCCCCATCTCGCTAGCGTCTGGCTAACTGCTGAAACCCGGCACAGCAGCATGGAGAGGCGAAGTAGCTCTGCGGCCGAGCAAACCCACAAACACTGAAAACTGCCGGGTTGTTTCTGTGTTGGTACAGTATGCTGTTATCGTGTTGTTATATTCCGCCCTTCGTGCAATGCTGTGTTTCTTCCGGAAGAAATTCGGGCGAGGACAACTACGGCAACACAGTTGGGTCAATAGAAATCAGATTAGGTCGCATTCATAACAGTAATGTGGTGCAAGCTGTCACTGCAGGACGCTGTTTAACCATATTTGAGTCAAACGTTGCAGAAAAGTTTTGCTTGTGATCTGATAATGTTCTTTTAAGATAAATTGCACGTTAAAGGGTAAGAAAAGCGTTTTAAAACACAGCAAACTGTTTGAGTTGTTTTACTTTGAAGGTTTTATCGGAAGTGCACGACAATACTGGACAATCTGAGCTTTCACTGCTCTCTAGGGGTTAAAGTGAGGAACTACAACTCCATAGGAAAAACTAATAATAAAGTAGCATTGGTTCCTACTATTACAAAGCACTGATATTAATACTAATATAATAATGATAATGTTATTGATAACAATAATTATTTATTGTCATACTTATTTTGTGATTGTGGAACTAATGTTGTGCTGTTTGGTCAGGTGTTGTTTGAAATTTTGCGCTCCAGTCTTGACAGTCTGCTAAGAACAGCAATCCATTTCACTTTGAAAAGTGGATAGAGTACTATAACCTATCAACCAGGTTACAGGACTTCATAAATTATAGTCGCTCGTTTGCACTTAAAGGTCCACTATGCAGGATTCAGAGGGATATATTGGCAAATATGTAATTCAATATAACAAGTTTGTTTTCTTTAGTGTATTATCACCTGAAAATAACTATTATTGTGTTTTCATTACCTTAGAATGAGCCGTATAGCTACATAAGGAGCAGGTCCTCATCTAGGAGGCTCTGTGTTGCACTGCCATGTTTCTACAGTAGCCCAAAATGGACAAACCAAAAGCTGGCTCTAGATAAGGCCATTTGTGTTTTCACATCAGCCACCATGGTTAGAGGCCCCTCGGCAACAAGCAGCATGAAACTGCTTTATTCAGTGTTTTGCTGATTTAAATCACAGGGTCTGTTTGTTATGCAGAGGAAGAGGCCTCTGTGGATAATTCAGCTCCCGGTAAAAACCTTGTCAACAAAAAATAAAATAAAATAAAAACCTCCTGAGCATCTGGAGCTTAAGTTATCAGAGAAAAAAGTGAGCACACAATGGGCCTCATTCACAAACAGTGTGTACACACAAATCTGTGCTTAAACTGTGCTAGAACTGCCTCAGACCATGCGTACGCACACATGAGGAAGGCCGAACTGATTTAGAAAATGCAAACACATACCTTTTAAGTACATGCAGAGTCTATAAAACCACATTCATTAAAAAAGATTTAATTAACATTTTTTAAAATCATTAATTTACTAATATATTGGCCAAATGTATTAAATAACCATGAAATTGATACACGTTCACCATCATTGTGACAATTAAAATATTAACAACATGAACAGAAAAAATACTATCACTCCATCAACGTGCAGATGATCTGTAATGCCGACTGCCATATGTGGCCTGCTGGTCTGTATGATTTTCAAATTAAAACTAATTTTTTTTTTTTTATTTATGCAGAGTAATCTCAATGCGCGTTTACATACGTGTGAATAAAAACAAATTAAGTCTTGACAGTAATTCATCCCTATCCCTGAAAGAAACAGAGAGAAACGGAGAGAGAGAGACTAACTGGGAGAGAAGGAGAACAGGTATAGGTGACTTTAAAGGCTGACACGGGAGAGTGGGCCATAATGACTGAATGCACCTTCAGCAAATTTATTTTGGATCATGGGCACCGTTAGGAGACCAGTATCTGATGATCTGAGGGTTCTGGGGGGTATGTAGGCTGATTTTGAGAGGAAGAGACTTCTGTGGATAATTTGGCTCCCGGTAAAAAACCTCCTGAACAATGAACACTGAAGGAATTCCACCTGGGAGAAGCTTCAGCTGCTTGCAATCTGCACTCCTCACTGCTAGACGCCACTAAATCGCCTTAAATCTTACACACTGTTCCTTTAACTTATGATATGTATATTTTCGACGGCACCTGAATGCATCACAACATGGGCTACAGCCGGCTGCAGCAGGTGGTTGAGTGGCTGATGATGTCACCGGGGGTATAAAGCGCACGGCGACATCTCCTCTTTCATTCATCCATTCACTGAGCAGAAGACCTGAGACGAGCAGCAGTCGTTCACACGCCGCACCAAGATGAATAAGATGTGTATAGCTTACCTCGGAGCTCTCCTGCTGGCTCTCCATCTCGTCTCATCACAGGTTAGTTTTGTCATGTTTTGTGTGTTTTTTTTTTTTAACGGCATATGAACCTTAGTTTTCAAGGTTGAAACAGTTTTAGCGCTCAGACTCAAAGTTGGGACTCTGCTTCCTCTCGGGCTTCCTGACACTCACAGGTGTCTTCATTTGTAATTAAAGGATGTTTTAGCTGTAAATGAGTGGGCTGTAGCTACCCACGGTGTAGACAACAAGCTGTGCAGGAAGAGTTTAAATAAATAAAATAAAATGCATATGGGTTTAAAGGAAAAGAAAACGACTAACTTTTGTGAAGAATCAGAATTTGATCCTTGGGACCAACGCCCTAAGGCGTCGCTGTCCACTGAGAGCAGTCTTCAATTTTTTTTAATTTTTTTTTTTACCTCTTTTTCTTGAAATGGAAGATAAAGTCAAACTTTAGTAAACCCATGTACATTAAACAATTTAAAGGACGGGGTTATTTAAAAATCATTACCACTAAGTTTTGGGCAGGGACAAGTGTGGGTGTAACATAATCAAATGATGCATGTTTTAGGCTTAATTGTTTAACCTGTCCATTTTGGGCATCTTTTACGCACGTATGTATCCAGAGGATTACTTGGTGTTTGTTCGTTCGCCTTAATGTGGCACAGCTGCTGATGTACATTTAAAAAAAAAGTGATAATGTGGTTCATTGTTGCAGGAGGACCCTACCCAGACCACCACAAATTCGGTCACAGTTGCTCGCACGGACCGCACTGCGCCAGATGACACCGAGACACAAACCAATGGCACCGGGACCACAACATCCAAAGACAACGGCGCCGGGAAGACCGACGCATTCACGCTGCTGCTGCCGCTGGCTGTTGGCGCGTCTCTCCTCCTGGGTTGGTCCTAATGACCGGGACTGATGGCTCTTCACCCACTGCCAAGATGGCTGGACTGTGCACGCAACGTTATTCCAAGAGCATATTTTCAAAAGTCCCTTCCCCACAACACATTTTGGATTCACAATACTTTTTGTCACTTTTTTGCAATTTGTTTTAAAGGACCGCGCACTTCTGTAGCCAGAGTTGTCTCCATTTTACGCACCAACCGGGGACGCGCCCTGCTGCTCTTGACGATGTGCTGCCGTTTAAACTGGGACTATGTGAAAATTTCCTTTGTCCAGGAAAACGCCGGCCTATGGAGGGAGAATATTGGCAGGTGTAAGTCATACAACCTCTAAAAAGAATAATAATGTGATACTTGATGAGGCTCAGCTGGCCGAAAAGTGATTGTAAACAAGCTTAGAAAAGTTTTGTATTAACAAATTCTGGAAATGTGTGATTGTGTTAAATGTGATTTTTAGAGCTTAAATTTTGTAAGTCCAATAAAACTTTAAATTGTAAGTGACCCGATGGACTCGTGTTTGTTTTTTACTTAAGGTGTAGGGGAGACCAGGGGTGGTTGTAACATTTCTGTCTGCATCTTTGAGCTTTTGTAATGCATTCAAAATGTGACATTTGTTACCGAGTCTGCAATTAAATGGTGTAGCTGTTCTCTTGAACAGAATGTGCAGTTCAGTCTCAAATGCATGGAGTGGAATGTTAGTTCACCCCATAGTTGGGTTACTTGTAACAGTCTGGGGTGAAATGTAATGTAAATAACTTATGACAAACTTGTTAAAAGCTTAACTTTAACAATTGGGTTTGTGCTTGTCTGTACAAAAATTTTGCCAGGGCTGTTTTTGTTTCTCACATTAGAACAAACACTTGTGGCCACAATGTGGCTTACCTTATTGCATCAGCATTTTCAACATGCATTAAAGACTTATCAGACAAGAATTCAAGTTTGAATTAGGAATTAGCATTTTAGCACTTCTGGTTCCCGCCCTTCAAAGTTGATGGTTTCTGGTTGGATTCCTGAAATAAGTGTGGTTAACACAAGCTGAGTAACGTTTATTCTACAACAAAATACAATCTGTAAATGCCCTGCTCTTTCAAAGCTTTCGGTCATTGCTAAAGTGGCTAAATAAGGCTACAGAACATCAGTGGCAACATTAAAGTCATGCGACCATAGTGCATGTTTTTTTGGTTTTTTTTTTAAATAGCCTGATGTTAGCTTTGCACATCTGGCAATTGCATTAAGGCTTCAAAAATCGTTCATTTGTGAAGATTATTCTGCTGAACAAAACAAGTTTCATAAATGTGTTTGCCACAGTTATCACTAATAACTCCATGGAAAAGATAACAGTGCATTTATAGTAAAATGCTCTCAGCCATAAAACCTAAAACAGATTTTAAAAGCTAACCAAGGTTACTGCAGAGAGTTAGGTCTACTTAGAGTGTAGATATCAGTTGAACCTGGGATTATCCAGATCTGCTTAAATCTGAGGCTCCTAATCTGAGTTTAAGGTGTAAACATCTCAGTGCTGACACACTGAGGAACAATACTGTGGTTCACATTTTGGGAACAGAATTTCTCAGTCTAGGAAACGCATCTCAACCACACTTCCTTTGCATTTTTAACTGTCCAGTGCTATCACGCAGCTATTTCAGCTCTTTGCATAGAATTTTCTTTTAGTGTCAAATACTTCATTTCCTGCATAGTGGGGAATTTTGGGCACCAGTTTGTGATGGAAATGTCTTTTTTTTTTTTTAATGTAAAGGAAACCACAAAATATAATGCAGTAATGCTCTCAGGCATTCTGTCCAGCTTTCAAATATTTATTCTCCTGCTGATCAACTTTTTTATTTCATCAATGCTGAGTCAGCACACATGTAGGCATGATTTCCTTTTCCTTGCTCTTTTGTTTGGGGAAGTCACTTTCGCAATGCGCAGGCAGCACCCACCCACATCAACCCCTGGACTCAGAGACAGGATGGAAAACTTGGACAAGATGAAACTGTGTCCAGAATTTGTCAGCTGCTGATGTGCACATCCACATTTCTGGGTCATGTTAGAATCAGTGGGCTGGGGGGCTTCTATATTTACATCACATTGTTTTCCTCCAGTGCACTGAGAAAAGGGAAGTATAAGACATCTTGTGTCCAATAACACATTTGAAATGAGAATATTTGCATGTTCATAGATTGTGAAGGGAGATAAAATTTTAAACAAGGTAATTAAACATATCGGACAAAGGTTATTATTCAAAGCAGATAATTTCTATGTCTTATAACAAATCAAGAGGAGTCATTCTCCCTTCAGTTGTTGGCACACAGACAAACTTATATTCTATGAGCTCACATCAACCCTAAAGTGAAACCACAGGGTCATGTAAACCATTTACCATCTGGCCACAAATCAGTTACAAAAGTAAACATTGTTTTCTCAGTGCACAAAGGGAGGATGTGAGTACTAGTACTTTAATAATTGACTGAGGGGGATGAATAATTTAAAGGTGGTGAGTCAGGCCTCCTCCTTCACCTGGTGCAGGGGCTTTGCCATCAAAGGGCCTCTCTATCTGCTGGAATTCACCTGTTGTTACCCCCCCTCCCCTCCTTTTCCCCTCTCCCCTTGCGTCCACTCTTGATCTGTGTGGGAATTGCATCCCCCCCGATCACATGACAATGACTGTATTGTCCTTATCTGCTCCAAAGCTAGACTCAGATCAGGACCTCTGCTCCATGAGTCCTGTCCCACCCTCCCCCTCTCCTTCATCAGCTTCTTCCTCATAAACATGTTTTTTGTTTTATCTTCATCCTACCTCAGTCTCTTTTCACTCTGTCTATACTTCATAATCCAGAGCAGAGGCCTGACGGAGCACTCGCCACATTCCTGCAGTGCTGCCGTGAAACTTTAATGCCACTGGAGTGTGGTCAGGTGATCAAGAGAAGAGTTCTCCTTTAGTTGACCGCCAGAGTGTGACCACTTAAGGCCCTCCTGCAGCCACTCCACGCCTCTCCTCCTGTCCACCTGAAATGTAAGGAGAAACCTGAGTTCAGGCTTCGGAGTTTGCTTGCTGGTGAAGGCGGGAGCACATGCTAGGGAGCAAACAAAATAAAACAAAAGAGGAAGGACAGGAGGAGGGACAGGGGGATCAAGGAGAGGTGAAGGACATCCCAAAGCTTTCATCGCTGAGCTGAACAACCCCTCTCACATCTCTTGTTCTTTTCCAAGCAGGAATCTGCATTTCAAAAACAGTCAAAACCATGAAGCCGCTGATAAGGGGTTTGACACTAACTACTAAATGACCACACTCCTTTTTACTATTACAACCATCTTCTCTGAATGTTTTAAGCTTTAAGAGCAAGTTTTATCCCTCAACAGTGATTCAGCATTCATCTCACAGTGCCTCCATGGCAGGGGCAGAGCAGTGGGGTGGCCGCTGGGGCTCCAGCCCTCAATGTTTTTTCAAAAGTCTATGCAATTCCCTACAGAAATCTAATGTAATTGAGTACATTTTCTCTTTCTAATGTCGTAATATTCACTTCAGAGTATCGAAGACCAAATTTACTTCAGACTCTTGATTTGTAGTTAGAGCAGCCCAGATTATTGTGGCATTGATTCAAAATGTAGCAGATTTGTCAGCCAAACGTTCATACTACGAACTTGACTCCAGCATAGTATAACAAAAATAGGTTCCAAAATTCCTACCCTGACTCAAGAATAGTAACAATAAACATTTTCTGCATCTTTTTAGGTGGTGGGAGTTGGAAAACAATTAGATCCAAAATTGGATGTAGGCACTAGAGGACTTTTTTTCATGTTTTTCTCAAATGATGTACAGATTTTTAGGCTTTTTATTACCTCAAATGGTTTTAAAAATAATGCATATAGCTGCCATTTCTCCAAGGGGCATGCCTCCGGCACCCCCTAGGTTTGGGCTGAGCCCTGAATCTTAAAAACGTCTGGCTCCGCCCCTGCTCTATGGAGTCTAAGGGCCCTGACACACCAAGCTGACAGCTGGGTGTTGTTCAACGTCGAGCAGTCAGTAAGCATCAGTTTCCATAGTTCTTGCGGTATGTTCCACACTATTGGCACTAGCTGGCCTTAAGTGGCTTTTTTTCCGCTGATGCAGCTTGTTGAATTGGAGTCGGAGCATGTTAATGAAATCACTCTGATTGGCAGTTCATCTCAGTGCATGACAAGAGAAATGGAAGTGAGGAAAGCAAACAAACAACTACAGTCAAGGGGGCGTGACGCAGAAACAAACTTGTTATATGAGGTAATTTTTTATTTTTTTTTTTAGCTATTGAGCTCTTTAGCTAACCTGGAAATCCAGATGCCCCGCCCCTAGCAAATTGCACTGCATGGGCATCTGGCCCCGACGAGCAGAGCCCGGTGAATCGCCTATCGGACCAATCAGATCAGTCTATCTGACAGAGGTGGGCTCTGGGCGGGCGTACCATGATGAGGACAGCGCTGCGCCATAGGAGTCAAAAAGTAAACAGCCAAGATGGCAGCTGCTGAAGGACCATGTCCATTCAGTTTAGCTTGGGAAGAAGCGCTAAGCCAACTACACTTATCTTTTTCCTTGCGAGAGTAACAGAAGGCTGCCGTAGAAGCCTTCGCTTCAAGGAAGGATGTTTTTGCCGTTTTGCCGATGGGATACGGCAAAAGCATAACATATCAGTTAGCCCCACTGGTCAGCAAACAAATAGAGCTTACTGCAATGAATACATCACCTTGTTTTTTGCTCTGATTGGCCATCATGCTATCCAATTGCGTGCGGCAGCATTTGAAATGCCTCAGTTAGTGCCGCCCCTTGGGTAGGAAGGGTGTGTCGGTGAGGGCCAGACTCAAAATCTCTCTAGATTTGAGTCTGGATTTCCAGGCTACTCTTTAGCAAAAACGGTTCATAATTATTTGGGTTGTTGTTGTCAGTGAGTGGTATATATCTCTTGTTCATTCAACTTTGGGTCAGGTTGTTATTGTGCTAACTGTCTCCGTCCTGTTGGTCTTCCCATTTTGAGCGTTTGTGCTAGTTGACAGTTGGCTCAAGTCTTAGTGGTGCATTCAAGTGCAACTTTCCAGCCTAGACATGATGTCCTGAGTCTCTGATGTCAGGTTGGTGTGTCTGGGCCTAAAAACAGGAGCCTGAAGTTTGTTGCCTCTCAATAAGTCAAAGACTATCACATGCTGGAGACAGATACCCTACACCTCAGCTGTGGCTTCCCAGCAATGCTCACAGCACCTGACAACTTCACGGAGGGCTGCTATGTAGCTTCTGCTTCTATATTGGCCTTTTAGATGATGACTGTAGGAGAACTGAAACACTGAAGTCAATAATGTAATGGCATGTTGGCTAGTTACTGTTTAAGGGAGGTTAATGAGATGTATTACTTAGTGATGTGGTGCTGTGATTGGTTGCTGAGTTGAAAAGTACATTTTGGGAGTTAAGATCTCTGCAGAGAGAGGAGAGAAGCAGTGAGTGTGAGAGAGAGACGGAGAGATCTAATTTCAAAGCCTGCTGTGAGCTTACTGGCTGCATGGAGGGAGACAGGAAGCAACGCTTTGTTGGTTTTTGTGTGTTATAAAGAAACAACATTGCTCTCCATTGAAATCAATGTACAACCACACCACAATCCAAGGCAGTTGAGGAGGAGAGTGGCTTAACCATGTCAAAATGTACAGCTTTAAAGGAACACGTTGATGTCGACCCCGTGGTCTTTAATCAGTCAGGTGGAGGTTTTAGAGACTTGACAAAGCTTAGCAACAGGAACACCATTAATCACACTTTCATAAAGAGGTTGTATCATCTTATTATCCACAATATTATAAAGATCCCTTCTCTTATTACATTCACTGTACTGATAAAAGCTATAATGGCACAAATTGTCGCTTGAGGGAAGCTCAGATGTGCTCACTCACCACACCCTGTACAAATGTGGAACTTGAGACTCAGTTCAAAGACACTAAACATTTACAATTGCTATACACTCAAGGCGTGTGATTTCTGACTGATCTTGACAAGATAAGATTTCACCCCAATCCTGAATACAAGCAGGTATAGCAACACAGTGCCATAACAGAAGACACTTTATCAGATGCACGAGGCGCTGTAAGACTCACTCATGTCATATTTTAGATATAGCATGATGTGGTTAACCACCAGCCCCCCCCCCCATCCCCCATATGCCCCTCTCTCCATTTCCAGTCTTGGTTGAGCTCTGCGGGTTGTAGTCAAATGCTGTATGCAGATCAGTCAACACGTCCTCTTTCCCCCTTCCTGTTTTTGACACCTTTGATTATAACATACTATAAAATTACAACAAACACCAGCAGTTAATGGCAGGGCTATCCATTTACTTGGTTACAAAGACAACCATCTAGAAATCACCTTGGTTTTCTTGTGTCATTCTACAGTATGTGTCTTTCTAATGCATAAACTGCATGTATCCAGTTCAGAGCTCAGGGTATAGAATACAGATTAAATGTCATTGTCAGAGTGTATTTGTCCCGTTTCCCTTTTCCATCACACAGTCTGTTGTGGAACAGCTTGTGCTAGCTTTGAATGCAGTGCTTCATTCCTTAGGTTCACAGGGCAATAACTTTAACTCAGATTATCCCAAGTGGGACAGAGAAATGAGATTTTGATGCTGGTTCACATACCATGTAAAGGCAACAGTTTGGACATTGACTTCTGGGGCTCCAGAGGCAACTATCATGTTTTTCCTAAATGATGTACAGATTTTTAGGCAGTCTATTATCTCAAATGGCATGGAAAAAAAAAAACGCATATATCTGCTGTGAACAGTGTAAAATGTCCTCAGGGGAGCATGCCCCCGGACCGTCGTAGTTTTAGGCCAAGCCCTGAATGTTTACAATGTCTGACTCATTACAGATATGAAACTATTGCAAACTATTATGTTCTATCAATAAAGTGTTACATAAAACTCATCCTACATATGATAAAATGTAAATATCACATTTAAACAATTCCTGTCCCACATAAGATTTAACTTTATGTACAGTAAATATCCACATGAGTAACAGAACCGTTTGCCAAAAATGTTTCCTTTTTTTGTGTATTTGTTTTTATTATTCTTTTTTACAGTGTCATATACTTTCGCAATTTAATCAGACTAGTCCATACCCATTGGTAGCTTTGTCACCTTCTACTTATGCCAATCCTCAATGCCTATGTGCAGAAAACGTGGGACAGACAGAATGACACACTGACAGTTTCCGTGATTATGTACAGCATACCATACCATGACTTAGTCATACCAATAATTAGAAAATTAACAACAACATTGGGCCACAGGGGGAGCCACAGTGATCGGTCTATTTTAGCCATTTTTAAGCATTTTTCTGTTGTTATAGCGCCACCCAGTTGCCAATTAGAGTTAAATTTCTCCAGTCACCTTGAGCATCCTGTTCTACATATCTACCAAGTTTAGTAAAAATCAATATGGCGGTTAGGCCTTGATAAGAAATTAGCTCTCTAGTGCCCCCATTTTGTTTGATGGGGTCAATAATGGAGGAGTCCCCTCAGATTATGTGTGGTCATATGCCTACAAAGTTGCGTGGTGATGGGTGAAACCCTTGAGATGTTATACACCTTTATGTGATGAGCCACGCCCTCCGCAATATTCATTGGTTTATAGAAGCTCAGTTTTAGTAAGTTTTCCAACTTTTGCCAAGAGGGAACTTTAGATACTGGTCCCTAGATTATGTTCACAGAGTTTCATGCAGATCGGTCAAACTTCCTAGGAAGAGATTGATTTTAAGTGTTTTAAAAAAAATTCAAAATGGCAGAAGATCTATATAACCAGAAGTTAAGGGCTCTTCAGGCCAATTTGTTCCTTATGAGGAGAGGCATCTCTGCTACCAAGGTTCATGTCTCTATGACATATGGGACATGAGATATGCCCATTCAAAGTTTGCAATTTCAATAGGTTGCTGTAGTGCCCCCATTTGGCCAGTTGATGTAATATTGCTTCATTAGCATCCTCCCACGAAATGCCATATTTTGCTCTTAAATATAGTTGAAACTACAATCAAAACCTCTATAAACTACAGCTAAGACTTTAAGTGTTTGTCTGAATAAATGGAGTTTGTATGAAAAGTCATCAGTGAACTTTGAATTGAATCACTCAGTACATTTACACGCACAATGAAGTCGACCTGAGCCTGGTCTCACTCTGAAGTCGTCAAATCCGGCGCTTGGGCAGTGGCTGGCAGCATCAGAAACCAACAAAAAATAAGGCGTCCTTTAATGTCGGCATGCTACGCTGGCAGTTGCCATTATATGTAGTTCACTGCGCCTAGTGGCCTCAGGTGGAAATACGGTGGGACAGGGACGAAAGTTTAGTCAGCCAAAGTCTGAGTGTCGCGGGAAGGGTGGTGTGTGGTACCAACAAACGCAGACTTTCACCCGAGAGAGCGATGTTTGCATCCCATAAGATTCTAAAGCCAAATCCTGTTCTTTTTTCCGGTGTTGTACTGACAACGTGCGGTTATTTAGAGAGGGACTGTATGTAAATGTAAATTTCCTGTGAAACAGAACTGTATCTTGAAAGAGGACAATGCATGTAACAGGCAGAGCTTGACATGGCGTCCCAGAACGTCAACAACCAATGCACAGAGGGTACCTTGCATGTTGTATGTGGACACGTAAAGTCCATGACCAAAACGTCAATATGTTACAAGGTCGCAGTGAGAATGTGCTGTCGAGTTACAGTTATAGCTCGACTAGGCCATTCAATAGGACTGCTGTTCTTGTCCCAGTATACAAGCTCGGAAGGGGAATCAATGACCGAAGTATGCCCGACTCAGCTACGACAGATGCCCCCTTACAGCTTGTTAGAAGTGGACCTTTTTCCAGTTGACCTAGTACATCACAGACCAAACAACTGACAGAAAAGTTAGCTACGGTTAGCTAGCGGCAAACTAGTATTTTTAATACTTAACTCTTAGCTGACGTGCATGAACTGTGACTCCTCCCCTAGATTTTGCCATGTTGTTACCAGCTTCTTCTTCTGTTACGCATTTAATGCTATTCAATCTCTGGGTCAAAGCCCCGGCCAGTTTGGGTCCGATTGACTGTATAAGCCTCCATGCAGAAGTAATTCGACTCCCGATGGCATTTTCTGGCTGTGTTAGTGAGACTTTGAGAAATTCTATTTAGTACCATTTCAGTCAGACTAACATGTCTACATGTATTTTAAAAGTCCGGTTTTAGTCGGACTAATTCAATAAACTGATTTCTCTAATGTCACGTAAACATTCTGACTGTAGAATTTGTAGAGTTTCTACTAGTGTCCTCTAACTAGGTCACTACCTTCTGAAGTGAAATCAGCTTCATGGAGTCATGGCTGCACAAATACAAAAATGTGCATCTAAAGATTAGATTGACAGCAGTGAACAAGCAGAAAACATCCAAAATGACACAATGACATTCACAGTGACCAAACTGCTTTTGTTGGGCTTGTCTCTGTCCTACAAAATCAGTGAGAGAACAGTTTGATATGTGACACGGTTCAAGACTGACAGAGTTGGAAGTTTGTCCTGCTATTAGAGATTTGCTTTTAGTGAGGGCTTGTGTAATCAAGAATGGAGAAATAAGGCAGTTATTAAGTAATATTTCTGTTCTGAACTCTGACATACCAAGATTTTGTTAAACTCAGCAAATAATTTCTATCATGGGGAGCCATTGTCAGCAGGCTCATTCATCAACATGGCCTAAGCAGCAGCATTTTCAAAGTGTACAGTATGTAGCACATTCACTGTAAAGTGATACCATTTGTCCATTAAAGAGGATTGGGGCAGTGGCCTGTTGCATAAACCAGTCCTGTATAGTTATGCTACTGATGTTACATCTCTTTTGTTAGAGACACAAAGACAGTGTATCCAGCCACCCATCTACATGTCCATCCTGGCAAAGAAGTGGATGCTATCTAAGCATGCATTGGCCAAGAGGTCTGGAGAAGTAACCAGTCCATCGCAGAGCTTAGACATATAGACCCACATGGTGTGACCTGAACATGTTTGACCTTGAGCTGCATCCACAACAGTCTTTAGAAGAATGCTGAGCTTATGCAACCAGAAGTTAATCAGTGCAAGGTGGAGCAAGCTGAAGGAACCCCTGTGTTTGGGAGATCCCTTCACCTGGCAAAGCCCAGCTGTGTTAATCCTCTGGCTCAAAGAAGAACATGCCTACAAACACGAGCACACACACGCGCGCGCACACACACACACACACACACACACACACACACACACACACACACTTGTTGCTTGTTTGTCCTCAGTACCTACATGGTTTACTCGGAAAGACATAACTTTTTCTTTGTAAGTCAAATTTCCTTTCTAAACATATCCTACCTGCTGTGGTGACAGCCATTGCGTGTGTGTGTGTGTGTGTGTCTAACATCTATTTTCACAATCCGTAACCTCAAAATGTCAAAATGACCTCACCAAACATCTTTCTCAGCCCTGAGCACTCTGATGGCATTGTGCAATCTCAAGTACTTTATATCCTGTGCTGTTATATTTTTCAGTATCTGTGGACATACTGTTTAATGTCTTGTAGTTTAATGTGAAAAGAAGGTGTAAGATGATATATCGAAGCACAAGGGACTGTGACTGTCAAGCAGAGTTTGAAAGCATTCATAGGGACCTTGTTACCATGTAGAAGAAGCCTACCAGAATTATGTCTGTGAAAGAGACACGGCTTATGTGAGTATATGTGAGGAGCCCATCCTCTGGTAAATTTCATTAGCACGTCCTTCTCTGTCAGCCGTGAGCGATGGCGACATTTGCATGTGGAACACGGAGACCAGGATCAAATGAGAGGCGCTGGAAAGAGCTGGGCAGGTGGGAGGGATGGAGCAAGGATGAAAGAAGGGAGAAAGGGATACCACACAAATCCGCACATCCGGAGAGGAGAATGTCAAAGGAAACAAGAAGCCAGCATGGGCTCTCTGCGTTCTGCTGTGTGTCATATTGTAACCAGCAAGAGAAGCTTCATGTACGTGACTTAAAGCTCTACATTTCGGTGACCATGCTGGTTTTCATGCATTTCTTCATAAGTGTTCCATGTTGTAACTTGTAATTTGTGCTGCTTATTAGGTGATTAGCACAGCTTGAGTTAGCTGTATGTGACTTTCAAAGCATATGAATCAGTCTGAGCTGCTAGGGGTGTAATGATACATCGATCTGGATCGATTTATCGATTCAGTCCAGTATCATTGATGCAAAGTGAAAACATCAATACTTGTCTCTTCCAACTAACATGCATGCGTGGCCATACCAGCCCCCACAACAAAGAATAGAGAAGCTCAGATCGCAACCATAGACTATAATAATAACTAGATAACGGATGACAAGATGGTGCCTATTCATTCCAACTGAGTTGCTCGTCTGGCGTATATGTAAAAAAAAGTTTCTAGCATCCATGTTTACTTCCACAATATGCAACCCACTGAATATACGCTGTTATTTTTTTGCCGCTGGGGATTCATGCAAATTCCTGGCCCGTAGACTTTACATTGAGCTGCATTTGCTGCAATACCATAAGTGGCCACTGGGGGAAATTTTGAAGCAACTGCCTTCCTGGACACCCGATTAAAAACACACAGAGGTAGCATAGCATCATGACTTCATTCTCTGCCCAACACAGTGCTCCAAACAACATTTTATGCTAGATTTAATAACTTGTCAGATCCTCTTTATTTCCAAAAAGCAACTAGTGGCAAATAAAGTAACTTATTCAGACCATCAGGGAAAAAGACAATATTATCGTAATTCATTCCCATGTACTCTGCACATAGTAATCAGCCCATGGCTTTGTGCCTTCAGCCCAGAGTCTCTCCCCGTGTCTCCTCTTGCATCATGCAGTAGGTGTAGGACAGGCAGGAGGAGACGAGATGCTCCTCGCTGTGGGAGCTCAATTATATTGTGTTTCTATGGTTATGTTTATGCTCTTGTGGTCTGGATTGGAAGGGTGAGAGAGTGTGCCTTACCGTATAAGCGCCATATCTCTCATGCCATTCAAATTTTTTGTTGAGATTTTATCTATTAAATCTAATTCACAGATGTTTAATGCTTCCATTAAAGCACGATGAGGTCACCAATATACAAATGAGCGTATTAATTGTCACCTGGTGACTTCTAGTCACTCTGAAGCTGTTGCTGGCTGCTTTCATTGGAAAAGAGTTGGCAACGCCGACTCAGGACGCCCCATACTCCACAATATCTTTATATAACAAATAGTGGTTTGCTGCTATATTCTGAATGTCGTATGCAGAACCTTTATGCTTGAAGGCAGGAGGAAACAGCCTGGCTCTGTCTGAAGTCAAAATATTTGTACAAGAGTAGTTTCCCGATGGTCAAACTAGTCCCTAGATGAAGCTCTTAATTGCTAATGCACCTACAGAAAGCCACACGCTCTAACTAGCCTCTTAATCCCATTCTTAATTGTCTTTAAGTGGCCTGAAATGGCCTGCTAGGGTCAGAAATAGATGCTTTGTGTTATTCTCAGACTGAGTTGTCCTCCTTTCAACTGATGGAGAACAGGTTTTATGCTAAATTTAGCGAGGATGCTAGCTGCATGCTAATTGTAGCAACAGTGAGCTGGGATTTGGGGATTCCTGGGCACTATAATAAAATCAGGGAATGGTGGACCTGATCTTAAATAACACCACAGTACAAATAGCCTGTCCCCTTTGTACATGATTCACATTATAAAGGATTATTTGAAAATGAAATTTTGTTAAGGACAACCTGCCTTATTCTTTCTTGTATCGAGAAATATGTTAATTTGTAGAAAAAACAAAATCTAAAACAAGATTTTTTTGCCGTGCACACTTGGAACTGAGAATGATGTGGTTCATCAAAGTGAAGAGATGTTAGGTAAGAACAAAACTGTTCTACAGAATACAGAAGGAAATGTGACTGGTGCAATGTTTGCTTTAAAAGTTTTGGGGAAAACAATATACGGACAGCAAATAATGTGAAGGTAATCAATCTTATTTGTAAAAATTACCTTTCAACTGTTGAAGTATAGTATCAGGACTAAGCATGAACGTAACAGTGACCAAGTATAGATTCCCACATGAGAAATGGGTCAGGATTATGAGGAGTTGGAGTCAATTGAGACACTGCAGGCACTCAGTGTAACACCTCAGTTTAGGCCACTTTCCAGTACTGTAATTGGCTCACTGGATTGATTTCGCGTGAGCTGACTCCAACCCTTTAATGTGGACAGTACAAGTACTTCAGGGAAGTATCTGCTTGAGCCAAAGTGGTCTGCTGGTGTTTGGTCATGCAAAGTTGTTACCCAACTCTTCTGCAATTTGTCTTTCTTCAGTCACACATACACTTGCAGAAGAGGATGCATTTTAGTTTTTAACTAGTTTCAAAATAATGTGTGCAGAAATTGTCAGTATGCTTTAAGTTATGCAAAATTAGGTGGCAGCTTTGCGTGACAGTCTGCGAGGCATCACCACAGTCTATGAGTCAGCTCCACCCTCTTGCCCAAATTTGGTCACTTGTGGCTCCAGCAATCCGAGACATGGATGCTGTCTTAAAAATGACATATATCACTCTATCAGTAATAACTTGCATATTTAATATCACCACCTCCAGACAACAGATGCAGCAGCAGGTTAAGATTAAAATATGATGCATGTTGTGAAACAGTGAATTTATGCTTTATTCCATCAAGGAAAATAAAAGCCATAACACTGACTGACGGCTCACACTCCAACAAAAAATGTATGGAAAAGGCGTTTTACAAGCCAACAATGTCCATCATAGTTACACCTTGAGTGCATTGTGTGTTTCTTTGTCAACAGTCCTTGTGTCCACAGTTCTCTTCATACAGCTGAAGTCTGCTCTCTTTGGTCACTCCTGCTCTCACTGGAGTCTTCATAGTCACTAATGGAGGGAAACCCAACCCTCTGCTCGATCCACTGGGCAACACTGAGCAGCTTCTTGTCTTGGAGGGCGGGGCCTATGAGCTGTAAACCAATGGGAAGGCCCCGTCTTGATAAAGCAGTTGGCACAGAAACAGCAGGGAGACCTGGGGTGAGGATAAATAGAGTGGAAGGAAAGTTGAGAGAAAGGCACTGATTGGGATCTCAAGGTTAGCTACAGGTAAGTTTGGAGAGTGATAAAAGAAGGAGTCTTTTTGCCTTCAGGGATTTACAAAGAAAAAAGAGAAGTGAAATGATCATTTCCCCTTTTAATTTCACTATGATGTTCATTCTCCAATGTACCTTTGTTACAGGATGTAAAAAAAGAAACATTAACTAAACTGAGTGTGTGGGTGTACATATTTATGTGTGTATCCATGCATGCAGAATATATAAGTTCCTGAACCCTCCCACACTTCCTATACATGCATGAACGGTTCTGATTGCACATCTCTTTTTTTTTCTCCTCTCTCTGTACCTGCCATGTTGACGGGCTGAGTGAAGACGTCTTCCTGCGCACTGCGTGTTCGGTTGTCTTCCTGTGTGAAGTCAGAGTAACGGGCTGCATCAGTCAGAGTGGTGGGCGTCAGCAGTACGTCGACACCTGAGCTGAACACGCGTCTGAAATCGTCTGCGATCAGCCGGCGGACTTTCTGAGCCTTTACAAAGTAGTGCTGGTAGTTCCTGAGGGTGAGGATGCCGACAGTGGAAATATTACAGCTTCACCAAAATGTTTTAATGTCACATACATTCCATGAAAGGGGACTTGGCAAATAGCCATGCTTATAAAAAGCTACTTATCAAAAGGTCAAGGAGAAAAGGTCATAGTGATAAAATGGCACACTGACGGTTCTACACTAGTGTGTAGTTAGTGAACTGAACAAGAAGCGTGCAATCTGCTGTCTTACTGTTTGAGCAGGAAGTAGTTTCCAGACAGTATCCTCCCTCTCACTACATCGTTGAAGCCCTCATGTCTGCTTGTGGCATACATGGCTTCCGTCGAGCTGTCCACCTCGCTGCGATGACCTGACAGAAGAGGAAATCAACAGCATTGGCTTTTCTGCATTTGTACAGATTCCCTGTGTGATGCAGCACCTAATGCAAAATGCCCTACAATGCACCCTTAAACGGGTTCATACCGTATTCCAGGCCGTCAAAACGGGCCATGTTAGACGCCACCTCGGCGTGGCACAGGACGTGGTAGCACACAATGGAGTGCTGGGTGTGGGGGAGGGATACCTGCTTCACCCGCGCCCCCGCCCTCTCAAACATGTCAGCAACACGACTCCACTGTGCTACAGTCTCCTCAGAAAGCCCTGGGGCGTGGTACTCCTGACATACATTAAGAGACAGGAAAGATAAGCAGCTGCATTTGTCTTCACAGAGATATAAAACAAAACAGAATAAGAAACACCTTTATGAACATATAATGTACCCTGTGAAATGTTTTTACTCTAAACATGAGTAGATTTATAATAAAAAGATATTTGTCAAGATTGAAAAGAGACAAAACACTGTAATATAGACTGATTAAATATGGACAGTTTCTTTCCCTGTCAGATTAAATAATGGCTAATATGTTTCCTACGACTAATATAACAGTTGTTTTGTTGTTGACTTCTCCAAATCATTTATGTTCAAATCTGTTCCGCATCATAGGTTTTACTTCTGGTAGCTTGGGGATTGCAGTCACTCTTCAGGTGTTTCCTATTTACAACAAAACTGAAATTATGAACATCTTACATTTAAAGTGATAATACGTTGCAAGTGTCTCCTGGCAACTACCCTTCAAACACTTCAGTCTGTGACTACTCTAATTTAAGGAAAATATGGTGTGAGTGATGCTGAGATAATACAGCGGAGAAGATGGTTTTAATACAAAGCTAAACTCACCTTGGGGATGCCCACACAGATGTTCTTGACATCAAAGTATTCAGGTAGTTCTGTTAGTGACGAGGGAGCTGGGATTGTTGTTGAGTCTCTGATATCAAGGCCTTGGAGGATATCTGTGTGACATATCAGCAAAACGCCAGCTTAGGTCCATCATTCTGAGGTTTAACATTTTAAATTGTGAGTTGTTTACATGGCAGGATGAGAAGTGTGCCACCCACTTGCTTGTCACTCGTGTTCCTCATAAAATATGGCTCCATGGCACTACTAGTGGTCAAAATGCCACAGGGTACCTTTAAAGGTCCAGTGTAGGATTTAGTTACATCTAGCAGTGGGATTACAGAAGTGGAACTTCTCCCATATGCTAAGTGTGTAAGACAAGTACAGTGGCTGACATGAAAACAGGAACGGTCCTATCTAGAGTGAGTGCTTGACTTATTCATTCTGTGCTACTGTAGAACAACATGGAGCACTCTGTACAAAACAGTGCTGGCTCTAACCTTGCTAACAGGACTTTGTACATGTTTACACGTAAATTTACAGTTACTATTCCACTGTACTGAGGAACAGAAGCGTCAGAATGCGCTACAGAGGTCACTGCTTCAGGTAGTCTAACGGTAATAATAATAGTAATAATTATTTTTTTTTTTTTGGAGAAGGAAGGCGGGAAAAACCTTGTTTTTTAAAATACCCGTATACGTGTGGACTAGGCACTGGAAAGGAAGAGCTGGACATGTAGAATGTCCATATTCAAGAGCAAGAGAAGTTTTCATGGAGGCCCAGGTGTTAAACATCTGTCTAATAACAGGTCATCAGTTGTTACCCACCTAGGACAGTGACTGCATCACCAACACTGCGGGTTATAATGCCGGGGACGTCCATGGAGTTGACCAGGGGGATGAGACCATGTCTGGACAGCAGACCATAAGTAGGCTTCAGAGCCACAACACCACACAGTGCTCCAGGATTACGAGTAGACCCACCTGTGTCTGAACCCAAAGCCCTGCAAATTACCAAAACAGTACATTTTTTAGTTTATACGCAACATTTTGAATCAAATCTTTCTTTTCATATTTCTTTGTGACATTTGTATGGCACCACTGGATGTGAATATGCTCCCTCACAGGTAGCTGGTGAGTAAGGCCACAGCTGCAGCACTTCCCCCTGAACTTCCGCCAGTGACGACCCAGTCAGTGTCTGGCGCTGCCCCTGTCTGCTCTCTGTAGGGAGCAGCATAGCTCCAGGGGTTTCTCACCGGGCCAAAAGCCCCATCAGTACTGCCCGCTCTGCAAGACAAATAAATAAGTAAGTAAGACAGTAACAGTCAGTATGTCTCTTCCTGTAGGCCACTGACATTGATAACAATGGCCTTACCCCATAGCAAATTCATCCATGTTGGTCTTCCCGATGAGGACAGCCCCTTGGTCAAAAAGCTTCTGGACCACAGTGGCATTGTAGGGTGGAGTGTAGTCTGTAGCACAAGTAACAGTAGGTTAGCATTGGAAAATATAAGACATAGTAACGTTCACTGAGGTCCACACAAACCTTTAAGCATCCTGGAGGCACATGTTGTCTTAATCTTTTCTGTGCAAAAGTTGTCCTTGACTGCAAAGGGGATTCCATCCAGAGGACCTTTGGGGGCACCTAAAGGAAAACAAGATCAGTAACGCCCATGACTCTCGGCAGAATACTTAGGATACACGCTCACGTGTCCACACCTTGCAGCAGTCTGGTCTCTGCTTCTTGAGCCTGCTTCAGTGCCAACTCCTCTGTCACAGTGATGTAAGCGTTAAGATGTTGTGTTTTCTTGATGCGGTTAAGACACTTTTTGCAGAGCTCTGTTGGGGTGATTCTTCCCTCCCTGAGCGCCAAAGACACCTGGAGAACAATAATGAAACAGCAGTGGTAGATTTTACTCAATGGGGCTTTATCATTAATAATTGCTATGTTTTATTTAAGTGTTCCAGTTAGCCATGACTGTGTGATAGTGTGACAGCATGCACAACATTAGGACCTTGAAAGCTGCTAAACAGAATCCAGCCATCATTTGGCAAACTTTATTGTACTCCTCCGCTTTTCCGCTTACCTTTTCTCTTTAAATATCTGTAATGAAAAGGGCCTATTACTGAACTAACGTCACCTACATTTAGAATTCTAACTGGTTATTTCCATTGCCTAGTAAAGTTCACTCATAAGGTATGAAGTCTGAAGATGCTCAATATATAATAGGCTCGTTCGAGATGAACTGCGCCTGGCCTGGCAAGGGGATGGGGTCAGACAGCTGCAGCAAGAGGCGGTGACAAAAGGCTGCAGTGAAGTCGAACAGTTTCCCGAAAGTTTCCAGCAGCCTTCAGTCTGTACAGGAAGTCACAGAGACGCCCATCCTGTTCGATCTGATGCTGATTTATTAAAATGTTATAAGACCCATATGTCAGCTTGTTTTCAGTCTCCAGTTGTTTTCATTATGGCAGAGTGACCTATTAAAATGCTTTACAGGTGATCTGTAATTTACGTTCATGGTTCAACCTCCATTTTACATGAATTCTCATGTAAATCAGCATCATATCAGTTTGCTGCTGCAGAGCAGACCTGTCCCCTCTACCACAAAGGCTAAATGAATTAATAATATTTTAATATTTATTTTATTTAAATATTTTCCGAGGAATAAAAAATACAAGACCTCACATCTGTACAGCTGTTACTGTAAGAATCCTCACATCCCACTTACTACAAGTATTTGTGATGCTAAATTCTTCAATAATTAAAACAGACCATTGTTAATATACGATACAGTATATGTTGTTTATAATGAATGTATTTAGTCTGTGACTACTAGACTTCACCATCAGTCTCACATATATTCGGTTAACTGAATAAACTTCCAAATCAGACGAACAACATCTAAATCTCTGAAATTCAGCAAAAATTAACAGTTTATCAAAAACATCATACTGCTGAGTCCAGTGTGGATTGTGCTGCATTTGCCAGTGATCGAACCTCTGCAGGCCTAGCTCCTCTTAATCGAGCCTCATGAATAAAAGGCTGACTTTGTGGACCCACAGACAGTTTGTTTTCTTTTTTTAATATATTCAAATGAGCTTTATGCTATTGTAGTGTTCTCAGTTCTGACACAGAAAAAGTACCCATAGACTCAAGACATTTCCCTGGCTGCTCTCAGTGTTATCTAGAACATCTTTCACCATTCACTGTCTATGGAGCAGCTCCACACTATACATACTGAAATAGTACATTTGAGTTTTAACACTTTAGTTGTTGGATTTGGGAGGGAGCTGTTCATGTGTATGGGCTGTCTTAGGTCATGCGTGACGTGCATGAATTTTGAAACTGGGCTTAGTTACCATTAAAGTACAAATGAGGCATTTGCTGCTTTAAGTATTTAAATTTTACAGTATTCTTCTACTTCATTACATTTCAGTGGTCAATGTTGTGCTTTTTACTCCACTACATTCATTTGTCATTTCTTTGAAAATAAAGATTTTACATGCAAAGATAATATAATATAATACGATGCAGTGCTCCATATTAAAGAACTGTGTAGAAACACAGATTATCAGATGTTAGGGGACAGCTAACCGCCCACACACATTTTGTTAGCAACTTCATAAAGCAGTAAGTTTTAATAAGCTGTCTTCTCTGCTACATTAATAATACGTTGCAATGTAGTTTCTCTCACTATGCAGTTGCATGACAACATTTACCAGTTATTTCGCCCAAGCGAAGGAAGCAAATTTTCTATATTATTTCACTTAAGCTAACCTAAGTTATGAATTGACAGCACAAAACGTCCAACATGCGGCTAATATGCACAAAACAAACACGACGTAGTGCGCTCAAGGAAAAGGAGAATGGTCGCACTAACCTCTCTTATTGTCAGGCTGAGCATGTTTACAGTATTTTTGAGACAACCTTTCAAACTAACAACAACCTTCGCACAGTGTGTAGCACCTGCAGGCCGCCATGTTTGTTTGAGTGACCAACGTCTAACAGCGGCTTCTCTGATTGGACAGGGGTTGAGGAAACCGCGCTCTGATTGGTGGAGAGGCTGGGCGCTGTAAAAGTCACCGGTCCAGGAAGTGGCAGGTTGAAGAAGAAGACGTTGATTTGAAACGATGATAAACTCTGGATTTATAGCATTTATAGAAATCGATAGTTAGACATGTTTATATAAGGATGAAGTGTTAATGGTCAGAATGTAGACGTAGCGTTTAAAGAACTTAAATAAGTGATTTACTGTCATTTTGCCGTCCAGTTAGATTCCTAACAGACATTTAAAGAACTGCAAATTTACAGTTGCATTATTTTATTAGACAGTATTTAAGCTTTTAGGTGTTGAAAGATGAGTTCTGTGAGACACTTAGTGTACAGTAGGTGGTTGTTTCACCACAGTAAATCTCTAAGTGTGAACTCATCAGTGTGCAGGCATGGCAGGCAGACAAGACTGTTCAGTACTACTAGAAGCTGCAGGACCGTTATGCCTGCATGGGTTATTGATAAATATGGAAGCAGTGATGTGTTGCGGTTCACCAAAAATGCCAGTTTCCCCATCATCGACTACCCTAATGAGGTTATTGTTAAAGTGTTTGCAGCAGGACTGAACCCACTCGATGTCAGCATGAGAGGTGAGTGACAATAGTGCATGTTTACAGTGACATCAAATTTTCACCTGCAGACTGAGGGAAAAAAAAAGATAGAGACTTTACGAACTATAGAGCAAGGCAGTAATTATATACTGTATATTGGGGGTGAAACATCCCTCAAAATCCATGTAAGGCACACACACACACACATACACACACACACACACACACACACACACACACACACACACACACACTCACACTCACCATTCCCCAACATAGTGATTAAAAAAGCTTAATCACCACTGATTGTGTAAACTATAATTTTATGAATTCTTATATTTTCCAATGGCATTCTGTGTGTTCTTGGTGTTTCAAACTTATTGTTGAAACACTGTGCCAATAATAACACTTGACTTTAGTCAGGCCATGCGTGGAAAAGGTAATGTTAACATTAAGATGAAATTTTGCACTGAAACTGCGATGTGGAAATAGATAATATTTTGCTAAAAAAGAGTTAGTAGCCCTTTTTACACAGAGATCATGTTAAAGGGCCACTACTAAGTCCCTTCTTTATGCCAACTTTGAATTTTTACACAGAAACAAAACAACAGCAGCATCATGCTGCTCCAGTGCGTGGTTATAGACAGCATGCGGGCATTGGCAGTCACAAGAGGCGTGATGGGTGTGACGCGTAACACAACAGCGTCAGCCTCTAGTGCATTGATGGTGTTTTAAAAACAACAACAACAATAATTTACTGTCCCTGTCATATGACACTTGACCTTGTCCTCTGCTTGGAGGGTAAGGAGCTCCTGGACCTCATTGTTTTTCCAATTCGTGGGCATTTTCAGCTGCTGTTCTTCTTCTTTTGAGTTAGCTGCTAACTGCCATCACTTACATTTTGAATTTCCTGGTGGGGGGCTGGACGCACAACATGTTGTCAAAAGGTCACACCCATCCCGCCCATACTTTCTTCCTGCCAGCTGTTTCTTTTATATAGACCTCGTTTCAGTGATGTTACCACCTCACATGCCGGGTTAAAGGTAAAACGTCTCTGTCCCGCTATTACGCAATTGTACCTTTTATACAGAATGGCGAGGCGGCATGACGGCATGAAATTGCCACCCTGAAGAGGCAGTGTAAAAGGGGCTAGTAATTGCATGCAGTGGAATTTGGCCAATTTGCGAGTACTAATCAATCAGTCATCACTAACGTAAATTATCATAGCCAAGTTACCTGCTGTTAATTAGTTATGTTAAGGTTATTTGTCAGATAGTCCACGTGAAGTCTGAGAAAAGTGTTATTTATATGTTGCGACGCTGGTGTAATTTATGTAGACTTTGGTAGCTTTCATGTATTGCATAATTGCATATTCCTTTTGTATACTGTTTAACTGTATTTGCTTATGATAAATAATAGAATAAAATAGGGAATTATTTTTCAAATTTAGACTTTTTTAGATGGGCAGGGAATGGGGTCCTCCCAGTGTTGACCCCAATTCAACAAATAAATCCACATCTGACATTTGACTGCATATTCAAGATCAATAGTATTATTGGTGGTATTTTCTTCTTTTTTAATAAAATACATACTAAACAGTGAGCATACAGGGTCTGACAATGACGTTGTCTGTGGTTATATGTTTCATTAAATGAATCACACAGCCCACCATTCTTCACCCACACAGCCAGTTATACCTCTGTGATCTTGAAGGTGATGGTGGGTTAGTGCGGGGTTGGATAGAAAGGGGCAAAGGCATTGATAGTTTCTGAGGTCGCTTAGATGGAAGTTTAAGTTTCACCAGCTGGATCGTACATTGATTATTGTATATTGGAGGGTCTTATTTTGTCCCTGCCTTACATGCAAGTTTGACTACACGAATACCACTACATGAGGCCTGTCTTCCCTGAGCACTGTGTTAGCTATTAAGCAACATTTTTCATTTGCATAATCAGTAAATACGATCCTATCTTTTTTAGATACTGTAGCGGAACTTAATCAGAATCAATCGTCCACTAGCCACCCATCTTATTTTACTTTTTTTTTTTTTTTGCAGAGGAATAGATTCATAGAGTCAAAATAAGTTCTTGATCCTCAGGTCCTACAGGCCCTTATTTTTTAACATTCATACACTGACTTCCAGGTAGTACCTCACAAATTTCATCTCAAGCATTGTCTAAGCAGGTGTTGGCTGCCAAACCTACTTCCTGCCTCCTCAACCCCTAACCAGAGAAACCTTTTAACGATTTCTGACTGATTGTGGGATCCACAGTGTTAACCTCTAACCTGCCATTGTTCTTAAAAGCACTGGATAGAGTGGTGGCTCAACAATCTTTGGCCTGCCAGACAAACAGCAATATTTTTAAAGCTTTTGAATAATTTTTGATGGGTATTTTTCACTGTCTTCAAATATTCTGACATTATCCAATAAATTTAGAAAATAATGGGCAGATAATAATAATTTTAGCAACCACTATACGTGCAGCATTTCAACATCAACATTTTATATCTTGTGTTGTTGTTACAGCAAATGATCACAGAAGACATGTAATCATAAACTCTCTCCCTGTCAGGTGGCTACGGTGCAGCCACAATGTCTGCGAGGAGAGACCCTCTGAATATCAAGCAGTCAGGCAGCGAGTTCCCTCTCATCCTGGGAAGGGATGTGTCTGGGGTCATCATGGAGTGCGGCCTGGATGTGAAGTACTTCAGGGAGAGGGATGAGGTAAACGAAGCAAATAGCAGAGGAGAGAGATGTGTGCATGTATGCTCGGTAACTGCTTCATTATACGTACAGGTAGCCCTCCTGTTTACGGAAATAACTCATTCCTGCACACAGTGAGTCATGTATGAATAAAGTATGAGTGTGAAGTCATGGTGCTGTAAACAAAAACATTCAGCTGTGGTAACAGTGTGAAACTGGGTATTGAAAAACAGATAAGACAAGATAGATGAGGATCATTCAGGCACATTGACAAAACTGTAAAAACACACGTGTGCTGATATGTGATGCCACATGCTGATGGTAAAGTCAGTGTTAACAAGTCAGTGGTGCAAGCAGCTGGTGGTGTGGGAGTGTGTTCTTGGCTAACATTAGACTCTGTGATGCCAACTGAGCATCAACACCACGGTGTATCTGAGCACCGCAGATGACCTAGTTCAGTCCTAGTCCATTTCTGACCACAGTGTTCACTTTGTCACAACAATCATTCTACCAGGATTATGCATCGTCATCTCCACCTGGCTCAGAAACATGACATGACTCAAGTCTTTACTTAACGGCTCGGCCCTGTGTGGTAGAATAGGATTGTACAGCAAACTGTGAGATGCTGTTGAGTCTTATTAAGCCAGTATGGCAAACTGATGAATTTAACTTTTTGTTATTAGCTGTTTATTAATCTGGAGTGTTTGTAATTGATAATATATTAAAGAAGGAAACAGAATACCTTGTTGAGCTGGAATTAGTCAATTTATTGATTAATTGGTTGGAAATAAGAAATAAACTTTATTCAGAGTTGTTCAATTCTGAATGCAATCATTTAAAGTGTAACTTCTGTATTTTTCAACTTGCACTCCATTTTCCTATGTCTTTGTATCTAAGGGACTAAAGGTAACAACAGTTTATGAAATTAGTCCAGTGTTGAGCCAGAGCACTGCAGCCAGTAGCGGTGATGCAATATGTATCATGAATACACATCCATGTGAAGTGCTTGTTTTTGCCACTGACAGGCTCAGATTATTCCTCCAAGTGTCTTAGAACATTATGGAAAGCATCCCTACAGAGACGAGGGAGCTAAATCCTTTTTGTTTAAGCAGAGACAGCCCTAAAATCGCTATCGCCAAAGCCACCAGACTGCATTTAATTAAATCAACAGCCATTTTAACGTGTACAGAGCCAGCATGTTTTCGCAACTAAGTGGGTGAATTAAGGGTTTATTTCAACAGTGGTTGTGAGGGTTTTTTCTGTCAACTTTGAATGCACTGTGTTTTATGAAGACAAAATCGCGGTTTATTTAAGTGCAGTCTGGTGGCCCCAACAAAAAGGTCTATCTCTGTAGGGATCCTTTCCTGAGCGATTCTTCTCATGGCTGCCGGACCAGTTAAAAAAAATTCTGTTTCCTTTGGTCAGTTAGACACAAAAACATTGAAAAATTGGGTTCAGGTTTAAAAAATAATGAAGCTTCCTTTTTAATAGGTCCAGTTTTTTGTTTTTTTTTACTTCTGTGCCAGTGAAGCAAGACAAAGCACAACCTGCGATTTAGCATGTACAGACATCAGATACATATAGTGAGACAACTCATACATTAGCAGAGAATAGGGAAGTGCACAATAGTGCGACATGGGTCAGAAATAGTGCAGAGATGTTTGATTGTGATACACATGTGATTTGTTTTACAGAGAGTGTTAATTACAACCCTGATAGACAGCGAATTTTGGAACTTCCTTATTTCAATTTCGAATGCATTTCAGCTCATGTTGGCTTTTTCAGTTCATCCTCAGCTGTTCTCAAACACCTCAAAACTCCTTTATAATTATTATGCTTTTTTACCCTTTACAGGTTAGTCATATTTAAATTTTCATTTCAGTTTACAACCATGTGTTTAACGCCTAGTTTTCATTTTGGATATGATTTAGATTGTACATGACATTAAATGACCTTGGTATCTGTACAGTGTGTGTTTGTTTGTGTGAAGCTTTGAGCAGATTTAGCAATTCATGAAGTCATGCTCTGCTTTTTCTAACCACACATTTGTTGACTTACCCAGGCAGTGCTTAAATAGAGAGTGACTCACTGTTTGACGTTGCACATGTGCTACTTTTGATTTGATACTTCACTGCACAGTCTCATCATACTAAACTATTAACTGTATAGAAATGTAGACACACAGTTGTTTGTATCTTTGTTTAATGAGTGTCGTGTTGCTGTGTGTCTTCCTCAGGTGTGGGCAGCTATCCCACCATGGAAGCAGGGCAGCTTGGCTGAATTTGTGGTGCTGAGTGCCAATGAGGTATTGTTCATCTGATGGACCACGTTGTTGGTTTGAACTAATATTGTTAGTGCTGCTGCACGTTTCAATTTCGTGTTGACGTTTGCTGCTATCTCTATGGAAGTTTATCTCTTTTTCATCACTATCAGATCTGTGTAGACAGTTTCCTTTTTGTTCATTATGGTTTGTTTCAGTTGATCATTTTCAATATCCCTCTAAAGTGACTCACTGGTACTTGCATAAAATTGAAACATGCACATTAAAAAACAAAAATTAAGGTATGTAAAGATCAGCTAAATAAGATACAGTTGCACTGGCACTCAGATGCTTTTTCACAGTGACTCAGCAGGGTTACTGCTGTAATGTGTTGAGGCCGTGCTACTTTTATAACTGCTATTATTATCAATGTGTGTTGTGCTCAGGTGTCCCACAAACCAAAGTCACTGAGCCACATAGAGGCCGCAGCCATTCCCTACGTGGCAACCACTGCTTGGTCGGCATTAGTCAACACCGGTGGGCTCAGCAAGGACAACTGCGCCAAGAAGCGGTGAGGAATAAATACTGCCACACCGTCTCTCACACACACACACACACACACACACACACACACACACACACACACACATACACGCACACACAATTTCCACTTGTTGTTAATCCCTGTCCACCCCAAAGAAGCTCCCTGTCTTTGATCTAACCAATTATTCCACTCGGTGCTCTTTCTAAGCTTAGCCTGCTCCATAATGAGCCTCTGGGTGATGTGCTGCGGTTCTCTGGCAGCAGCTCAGACGCTCCTTTGCACTGCGGCGATCTTGACACGCTAAAGCCCGCAATGCATTTGACATGAATCCTAATGAGGGAGCGTCTGTGCAACAATAGTGTAGAAAACAGCGTCGACACATTCATTGTACGTGTCTGCTTTTCCTCTTCCCCACAGGGTTTTGATCCTTGGAGGGTCCGGGGGAGTGGGAACTTTTGCTATACAGGTATGTGTGATGATAGCAAAGTTGCATGTTCTTCACATTATGTGGTTATGTAGCATTTTAAAAACTCAGAACAGCCTGCTGTAAATACAAACCTATATTTAGACCCTTCGACCACAGTGTAAATGTGAACAAAAGCACCGGTGTTATAAAAAGTCTCTTCAGCCTGTCAGGTTTCAGACTGTGCTACACACCTTGCTTAGTGACCTGAATACTGTAGCTCAAATTACAGACTAACACTCAGTCTTATTAATTATACATTCCGTTTGCTTCTCAAACATTGGGTAACATTCTGCTCCCTGCAATAACCCAAACATACATTTGTTTTGTAGTTAAACATAAATGATACAAACAATTGGTACTATCATTTGTGTCCAGATGTTGAAGGCTTGGGGAGCCCATGTGACTGTTACCTGCTCCCAGAATGCAGAGCGGTTTGTAAGGGACCTGGGGGCAGACCATGCGGTGGACTACACTGCTGGACCCGTCGAGGAGCCGCTCAGTGCTCTGGAGAAGTGCGAAAATCCCCCACACATACACATCTATGGTCATTTTTCATTCATGTTGGTGTTGCATGTATCAATGACTTGCCCTTGTTACCAAGGCAACCACAGTCCCTCTAGCTGCAGCTGGCTCATTAGTGCAGGAAAATCTCAGTTTTCTAATGAACTTAATCACACTCAGACTGAACCTCTCTCTTTAATTCTGTCATCTACACCTACAAATTTTCCCTTTCATTTACTTTGTCTTTTATGCTCACATGTATGTGTCTCTGCTTGTGTCTCTTGTTTTCACCAACCCTACCCCTCTCCACCGCAAGATTTGACCTGATCCTGGATAACATTGGGGGGGACACAGAGCGGTGGGCGCTGACTCTGCTTAAGCCTTGGAGTGGTGCCAAGTATGTCACCCTCGTAACACCGTTCCTCCAGAACACCGACAGGCTGGGCATTGCTGATGGCATGATGAAGACTGCTGCAACAATGGGCACCAAAGCCCTCAAGGTAACCATATTAGAATAACACAGATGCAGTTTGATTAATTACATATTTAGAGATTTACTGGTTTGGACCCAGTTCTTCTTACTCTACCATGCCAAGAAGAAAGAATTCCTGGAGAAACTTTAAAAACTGGAACCTTAGGAAAACATTTTGCACACTTCTATCAACAGTCTTGGTCTAAAAATGTCCCTGCAAAAACAAACATTACAATTTTATCAGGTGATTCAGTTAAGCCATTCTGCGCTTACGTAAAGTACATGGCCAAATGTATGTGGGCATCCAAACAAAGAATGTCGACACCCACAGATTACACTCAAATATGATTGCTGAACATCTCATTTCAAAACCATCAGTATTAATCTCCTGCTGTAACGGCCCCTGTTTGTCTAGCTAGGAAGGCTTTCCGCAAGTTTTGAAAAGCTGGCTACATCTATATACCTCCACTTAGTCACAATAACACTTGCTAGGTTGGGTACAAGTGGCAACCTCAGGTGCTTAAAGGGTAACTTCGGTATTTTTCAACCTGGGCCCTATTTCCCCATGTGTATGTGTGCGTATGATTCCTAGGTACAACTCGTTTTAAAATTGGTTCAGTATTGAGGGAGGCGGATGCAGCCGGCAGCTGCGAAACGAGCTAAAACGGTAGATATGGTTTTAGGAGGAACCACAGTACCGAGACAGCCCTTCTAAAGATTTTAAACGACATCAGGTGGAATTTAGATAACAAAAAGCTCACAGTGTTGGTTCTACTGGATCTAAGTGCCGCTTTTGATACGGTAGACCATCACATTTTATTAAAAAGACTCAGACACCTGGTTGGCCTCTCTGGTACTGTCCTTAACTGGTTTTGTTCTTATCTCACAGACCGATGCTTTTATGTAAGTATGGATACATGTTCCTCAGGAACCCATGAAATTGGATGTTGGGTTCCCCAAGGCTCAATTTTAGGTCCACTTCTCTTTAATCTTTACATGCTTCCCCTTGGGGATGTCATCAGGAGACACGGCATCAGCTTCCATAGCTATGCCGATGATACACAGCTATATATATCGCCGTGTCTCCTGATGACACAGGGCCAATTGATGCCCTTTTTAACTGCATTGTAGACATCAAGTCATGGATGGCAGAGAATTTCCTACAGCTCAACCAGGACAAAACTGAGGTTTTAGTTATAGGTCCTGAAGGCCAGAGAGAGAAACTTTTACCAAAACTACAGGATCTTAAACCAACCCAATCAGTAAAAAATTTGGGCGTGACTTTTGACTCTGAGCTGAATTTTATCCCACATATCAAAAATATAACGAAAATAGGTTTTTATCACCTTAAGAAAATAGCCAGAGTGCGCCCGTTTCTCTCTCAGGCCAGTACGGAGGTGCTAATGCATGTTTTTATCTCCTGTCGCTTAGATTACTGTAATGCCCTGCTCTCTGGTCTTCCCAAAAAGAGTATTTTAAATCTCCAATTATTACAAAACTCAGCCGCACGCGTGCTGATGAGGACCAGAGGGCAGGAGCACATTACACCGGTTTTAGAGTCGCTGCATTGGCTCCCCGTCCGCTTCAGGATCGATTATAAGATTCTCTTACTGGTTTTTAAATGTCTTAATGGCCTTGCGCCCTCTTATTTATCTGATCTGCTTTTACCATATCAACCCTCGCGATCCCTGAGGTCCTCCGGCACTGGCCTTTTAACCATACCAAAACCCAGAACAAAAACCCATGGTGAGGCAGCATTTAGTCACTATGGCCCCCACCTGTGGAACAGCCTGCCAGAGAGCCTCAGGACTGCAGAGACTGTTGATATTTTTAAAAGAAGATTAAAGACACACCTTTTTAATCAGGCTTTTAACTAATATTTTAAATTCTTATGTTCTTATCTGGTTCTATCGTATTTTATGTTGCTGCTTTTATCTTGCTTTTTAAGATGATATTAATCTTAATAATTTTCTGTTTTTATTTATCACTGGTACTTTATTTATTCTATTTTATTTATAATCTTACGTATTTTATTTTTGGTACTGTATTTATTTTATTTTATTTATTCTTTTAGTCCTATTTTATGCTTTTAGTCTTTAGCTTTTAACTCCAGTGTTTCCTCAGGGGGGTCCTCCACACTGGGAGCTGTGTCGGGTCTGCTAGTGGGGGTGCTGTCCTTGGGTTCCTTCGGCCCGGCCGGCTGGTGGTTCCTCCCTTCGATGTGGGGATCCACCTGTCTGTCGGAGTCGGGGGGTCTGGGTGCTGGTCCCCCCAGTGGCACGGCCTGCTGCTCCTCCCAGTGTGGATGACCCCAAAGGTGGCGTTTCCTTGATCCTCAGTGCCATGCCATGTCTCCCTATTGTGTGTGAGATTGTGTGTGTGTGTGTGTGTGTGTGTGTGTGTGTGTGTGTGTGTGTGTGTGTGTGTGTGTGCGTGCGTGCGTGCGTGCGTGCATGCGTGTGTGTGTCTAGTATGGAGGGTGGGAGGGAGGGGCTTTCTTTGTAATTGTTTTTCTTTCTTGTGTTAATTGTTTTTAATTCTGTAAAGCACTTTGTGTTGCATGTCCGTGCAGGAAAAGCGCTCTACAAATAAAGTTGATTGATTGATATGGGGGCAAATGCGTCCCGTATAAGTTTGCGCATTAAAAGTGCTTTTTTTCGCCACTGACCGGTTCAGATCGCCAGTGCTATCTCTGTAAATAGCATACTAAACGTTTCCCTGACCCTTCACTTCCTGTGGGCTGTGTGTGACGTCATCTCCCGAGAGCTTTGCTTGTTGCCGAAAGAAAACAGAGGAGCCACGCTGAGCGCCACTCAGAGTTGTCTCGGAGTACAGTTGAGAGTTTTTCATGTCAGTTTATGTCATGATCTGATTAAATCCAAATGTCAGCACTCACAAATATCAGCAGTATCGCAAACTGTGCGGTACATATGGGGACAAATGCATCCCGTATATCGCAAACGGTCCGTTTATATATATATATATATATATATATATATATATATATATATATAAACGGGCCGTTATATATTATGATATTTGTGAGTTTTGACATTTGGATTTATTCAGTTTGTGACTTTTGGGTCGGCACCCTGTGATTTTTCACACGGTGAGTCAAGCATGTCAATTCTTTAGTTTAATTTATGTCATGATAACAGTCTGAGCCTGTCAGCGGCAAAAACAAGCACTTGTAGTGGACATGAATTGACGATGAACAATTGACGATTAACGTCATATTGCAGACTTTTAAAATTAGTCACTTAGACATAAAAACTTTGGAAATAGGGTCCAAGGTGAAAAGTACAAAAAATAGCATCTAACAAAAGAAAGGTCAAAGTCAAAGACGCGGCCTACAGCCATTACATATTCCTTCCACATGTAAAAAGCACTCTCATTTCTTAAATTGGCATTACAGCTGAAAATATTGTATGTTACTTAACAATTAGGTGGATAAACATCCAACACAAACAACATAGCAACAGTCGAGATTAGCCAGTAATCTGCTCCAAATGCCAGCTGACTGCATTGAGACAAACTGTGTGAAAATGCCTCAGTCATTTCCTTTCAGATAAAGGAGGAAACCGTTGATTGCCAGTACCACAGACTTTGTGATATTTTTCCAGTTACTATGGCTACAGTGTTTCTCAGTCAGTCTCAGCTGTCTGTGTATCTCAGATTACAACATCTCCCCTGAACTCTAGCTTCATTATGCATGTGCAGCACATCTGTGGTGTTATAGTGAGGATATATTCAGAATAAAATACCCTTTACCAAACACATACACAATCCTCGAGCTCAGTAAATTCAGTGTAAGTGGCATCCTGTCTGCGTGCCCGCAGCGATTAACATCATGCAGAGCAAAGCTTGCTTGCAGTGCATTTGTGGCTAGTGTGTGTATGTATGTCACATCTGTGCATTACCCTCACCACATCTTTCCACTCAAATCATAACCACACAATTCACGAGCGAACTGACACAAGCATGTGTCGCCATTGTTAGAAGTCAAAACACCTCACTTCCTTCTTGGTTCAATGACTGGTTACACCTAAAGCGCAATTTGTGACCCTGACACTTTTTTTTTATTAGTTGAGGTAATTTAGGAAATGGTTTCACATGAATGACCTGAAGAAAAAGTTCAGGTATTAAAGGTGTGTAGTATCTAGAAGTTGTAAGGGAAAAGGGTGTTTACTTCTGCAGATGGAACACACATTTACTGGGTGACATTACTGAGTAACAAGTGCACGTAACAAGTGCTATGTGGTAAATACAAGAGAAGTGCTTAATAAAGCATGTTTCCATGACATTACAGTCAGTAACAAGGAAACTGAGTGTTGACACATTTCTACCTGAAACAGGATGTGAGGTGGAAGTAATGTGGGGAACTTCAGTTGTTCCAATGTGATAGAAAGTTTCAGAGGGCTTTGCTGATGATATTTATCCCGCCTGTTCTGTAGTTTTAAAAATGAATTATCTCTGGCCACAGTGACACAAGTATTGAAAAAAAAATCAGGGGAAAAATTGAAAAGGATTATCTGCACCATTCACGACAGTTTAAAATGTTTTTAGTTTATCGTGAACCAAAATTATGGATTTTTTTAAAGCTGCTCTCATCAGTGTTTTTATGTCAAATGGCTATGTGTAATGTGAGGGATGTCATTTGTGGTGACAAATCGACAGAAATATTTCTTTAGCTTTAGGGAGCTTTTTGTTGTCTTTTAGCTCATTGTTTTGGTGTTCTAGCCTGTAACTCTCTTCTCATTAAAGCTATTTTTAGCCACAGAATGCAGGTCAACGTACGCGTACATAGTGTGCTGTGCCTGTGTGCATACTTGCTGCAGCACGGCCTTTCATTGACGAAGCCAAAACGCCTGATACTGGTGGTCTCAGCTAGGGGCAGACTACAGCACTCAGACACAGAGGTCGCGAAAAGCGAAGAAGGCGGTGACACTGTTTTTCCAGATGTAGTAGTCAATACACAAACATCAATACTCTTGATGAAGAGGAGATTATAATTTTATGTCTTTTAAGATCTCGGCAGAGGAAAGGCGTCACCCCCGCCGCCATCGGAGATGTTATGTGCGGCCAGACCTCACGGTTACGGTCTCTACAGGTCTACTTCGCACGAGCGCCTCTAGTGTTCATGTCAGCATTGCATCTCGCGCACACATCACATTACCTCGCGTCAAAGTGAGCGGCCTACGCACCAAACGACAGCAAAATATGCATGCCAGCCATGATGCGTATGCGCACGCATTGTCTGCAGCAAGTATACTTCTCGCATAAGGCTGACATTATTCTATTTCTTTCTTTTTTTCTATCATCAACAAATCCTGTCGATAGACCAAAACCAACAATGTGTTAATCTGTCTCTCAATGTTTTTGCCTTCCTAGCCTGTCTAAGACACTCAGCCTCAGGTCATTTCATTCCTCCTGAAGATGTAAATCTTTAAAGATGGCTCACAAAGATACAGTTCCAAACAGCCAGGCACCTAAATATTTCCCAAGCATTAATCAAACATGAGTAAACTGTTTAGAGCTGTGAATAAATGCAAATTTAGTGCAATAGTAAGTAGTTACAACAGCAGAGCTTTGGACTGGCTCAAAATAAAGCGGCCATGTCCCTGGTAATGCCACCCAGCACAACACTGCAGCTTATTCATGTGTTTTTAGCCATGCTAGTGACATGGCTGAATAGATCACAGAGTCTACCCACTACTTTGGTTACATCCAACAACTACTACTACAGTTTTCACTTACCCTAAAAAATATTGCACATATATTGATGGTCCCCAGAGCATGTATCCTAATCACTGACTTTTCCTGTAGTGCCACTGTAAGGTCAAATTTGAATGGTTTGTGACCAATTAGTTTTTAATGACATTTCCATTAGCCACAGTTATACTTTTTATTTAGTGCTAATTAGCAAATGTTAGCATGCTGCCATACAAACTAAGATGGTGAAGATGATAAGTATGACCTGTTAAACGTTAGCATTTACCTCAAAGCAGTATTATTCTAAAGTGCAACCTCACAGAGCTGCCAGACTTGAATTAGTCATTAACTTGAAACTTAAGAAAAGGAGGATTATAACGGGCCGGGACAGCCCCAGAGAGACTTGCCCTTTTCTCTTTTTTTTCCCTTGCCAAACGCAGAGTTCTGTGACTTTGTTAAACTGAGAGGTTCACCCCCAGCGTTAGCAGAAAGAGATATGACATGAAACAGACTGTACATGCAGATCTTTGGGGGGCGTTGGGTGTTCGTTGCTTTCCACACAACAATATTTAAATGTGGGATTTAAACTGTAGTTGCGGCAGCATATTTGTTTACTACTGTATTCCTTCACTTGTCACTAAATTTCCTCACTTCCTGTCCAGCGTATAAAGAAAGTGTCAAGTTCTGTCTCCCTCTTCTACTGACCCTGAACCCTTTCCCCCATTTTCTTGCTGTGTGTGTAACAGGATATTGTGTGTGCTGTGTGATGCCTTAATGGCGCCTTAGAGATGCAACATGGCTGCTCATTTTAGTTCTATTTTTACAGAAATCGAATGAACAGTCATGTGGCCCACATTTCCTCTTTTGAACTCTAAACTCCCTTGGTAGAATTGTAAAGGGCTCAGCTGATTTAGTTTTTTATGGTCACACCTTGTGTTTCAGACAATGTAACATAAGATCGACAAGGAGAGGTACGCTCCCACAGGGAGGATCTAATTTACAACAGCATTGTCTCTCATTAACACCCACACCATACCTCCAATCACAACTACAATCTGAGACAAATTATTCAGACTGACGCAGCAGAGGTGTCTGTTTCCATTTGCATTGTTTCGGTGTTGATAGCTGTGTTTTCAGTCAGAACTGACACGCTGTACTCTCATAGAGCTGATGTGGAAAGACGAAGCAGAGTGATGATGCCTAAAAACACATGAAAAAAAATGAAAGATGGATATACAGCGTAAAGACAGGAAGCAGAAAATACTGTGCACACCACACACACACACACACACACACACACACACACACACACACACAGTGTACTTTGTTCATAAAAGGAAAACTTGAGCGCCCACAGCTGGCTTGGTTGTTACAGTGTCCTCATTGTCTTCATTTCAAAATAAGCCTTAAGGAAACACGTTAAGTAACTCCTTTATATCAGCGGTCCCTACACAAACACACACACACACACACACACACACACACACACACACACACACACACATATACACACACACACACACACACACACACACACATGCACACATGCACAGGTGCAAACGTAACAAAAGATTGAGTCAACTCGTTTTTCCTTTTGTCATGAGGTTGCAGGTTATCCTACCGAGCTGTTAAAGGCTTAAAGGAAAATGGGCTGCATCTCCACCCAGTCACCTGACACACATTAGACCCTTGGATATAGGCGCACATCGAGTAATGTAGTTTTTATCTATAATAATAATGACTTTATTAAGGACACAATCGTATGCAATATGTAACGCAAGATTAACAAACATTTATGGAGACAAACAGTTCTAAACTGTCAATCGCAATTCTTTGACACAAATAGGGAAGTACACTAGCCAGGGCTACATGCCTACAGTCATCAGTACTATTAATTTGTCCTTTAGACAGGAACTAAGAGAACTGAGATCATCAAGTCAGATAGATTGCTGGGAAATAGCAAGTCTGTAAACTAAGTGGTGACAATAGGAAGTTTATTGATAAACTAGTATATTTTAGATGTTCCGCATTGACATGATCAATTTGACACAACTTGTTTTCTTACACCTCCTCGAGTTTTAATTTTGCGTTATGTCTTTTCTCTCATTCTGTTTTCTTGCAGCACCTGGCCAAAGGGGTTCACTACCGCTGGGGATTCTTTGCACCTAGTGGTACAGCATTGGATGAAATAAGGGAAATGGTGGATGCAGGACAGGTACGGTGCCAGATTAATGCTATAAAATGTTCAGGGGCAGACCACAGACTACCTTTGTTTCCTCCAGTTGGTTTGTTATCATGTGTTCATCAGGGCTGGCAAGTGACAACACTAACATTTGTGGCTTGCAGCATTGGTTTCAGACACTGCGTCACACTAACCAAACAAATGTAGAATGTGGGCTTAGTTTCCTCAACTTTGTTAAACGGCTGTGGCCATCCAACAGCAGCAGGACCAATACGCGTCTCCTAATTGAGGGCCAGGCTGTGCACCGTTTCTTCACATGAAAAAAACACCATCCATACCCAGTCTCCCAACCTCATTGGTGAAGGGCTTCCCCACATCATTACTCTCAATTAAACCCATAGTGCACATTTTATTATCTAATGCATTAGATTTCATGAGTGCATTTGACATCTACATGAATTATTGTTGATCCTGTAGCGCGATCAATAACATTGTGATATAATATGCAGTTCAGCTGAGGGTTGTGTCATGCTCTATGCAGATGACACCCCTCTATCTTTCTCACTTGCACTTTATCATTGAAGGAAACTGCAACCAGTAACTGCTTTCCTCACTGATATTCAGTGTTGTTTTCGTCAACGATGACGATGACGAAATTATTTCGTTGACGCCCCTTTTTTTCATGACAATAACGAGACGGTGACGAGATAAACATGGCTCTTTGATGACTAAAACATGACGAGACGTGTGTGAGTTTTCGTTGACGAGACGAAAATGGACGTAAATGTTAGTAGGTGGTCTGTCAGACGTTTGAAATACATGATATTTCTGCTTCTTGTACGTGTAATCTAATGTCCGGTTTTCCGTGTGTGTGTGTGTGTGTGTGTGTGTGTGTGTGTGTGTGTGTGTGTGTGTGTGTGTGTGTGTGTGTGTGTGTGTGTGTGAGTGCAGCACGGGCCGCATATTTCTGTCCGAACCCGAACCGAGCCTGACATTATTTAATGAGCAAAGCAGTGAGTTTGTGTCACACAGTTGTTATGGTTACAGGGTATTTAACAGGCCGGACGTGATCAGCTGAGAGTGAGACCTCCGTGTTTGAGACGGGAGCGGGGGGTCCGACGCTTCCAGCGAGAGGAGAGGGAGAAATTAAACAAAATAAGATAAAATAGGAAAAACTTGTCTCCCTCTTTTATTTTATTTTCAGCGTTTAATCAAGGCGGAGACGGGCGGCGGGAGGTCTTGAGGTCTCCTCTTCCAGCGAGGGGAGCGGTAGAAACAAACAGCCAGTGTCTGTCTGTGTGTGTTATGTTCAGGTGTTGTCACGTAAATAACAGTGCCCAAGCAATAAACAGGACAGACAATAGGATTTTATTTATTTTTACACGACATTTTCACTGAAAGCTGACCGAATCCGACCCCAGCCCGAATACAGTTTATAGCTACATTTTTTTACTAAATCCGGCCTTACCCGTCACGATGTGTTGAACTTATAGATCTGCTATTTTCACAACTTATGTGTGACTCTCTTGTATGATGACGTAGGGCATCAATTCATAAAAAAACAGTTGAAATATGTTGGAAAAAAAGTTGAAAAGTTGAAATATGGAGATAAAAGGTGTCTGTCCAACAGCAATCTCCAATACTTATTGACCTAAATTAATTTGTTAAAACACTATAATTATTATTTTTTTCTTTTTTTATTAAAACTGACTAAAACTAGACTAAAACCTTTTTGAGTTTTTGTCGACTAAAACTGGACTAAAACTATCACATATAGAAATGACTAAAATTTGACTAAAACTAATAAGCATTTAAGTCCAAAAGACTAAAACTAAGACTAAATCTAAAATGCCTGCCAAAAACAACACTGCTGATATTGTCATTCACTGTAGTTGAGACACAAGGCTTCTATGACCTCTGCCTCTTTCTATCTGCTCTTTATCAGATTCGGGCGGTGGTGGAGGAGACTTTCAGCTTCTCCCAGGTTCCTCAGGCCTTCGAGAAGGTGGAGAAAGGTCATGCTCGCGGAAAGACAGTGGTCCAGATCAGCAAAGGGGGAGAGGACCTATAGCACTAACTCTTTACATTTTCAGTGAACAAACTTAAACTGATTGGAATGCAAAGTCTCAGCTTATTGTATCCAAAGCGGCAAACAAGGTACAAGAACAAGTTTGTTTTGTAGCTAAAATGTGTATGTAAACACTACAGCTGCTGTTGTATACTTTACAGTGTTTGGCAGTTTTATACTGGCTTGAAAAATAAAAAAAGGTTAAAATAAGTGATTCTGAAAATGTCGTTTTTTTACACATACACTCAGTTGCCAGTTTATTAGGTACACCTAACCAAAACTAATGCAGTCTTACAAAATAGCCCTGCAATAAATCCCAACATCATGAAGGTTATGATGTTCAGTTCTTATTAAAACTGTCACCAAGAGGTGTTGATTTGACTTCATAAGCGTTACTGTTTCATGAACTATATTTGTATACAACTAATGATGAACTCGATAACCTCCAGTGAATAAAGCTGCTGCTTCTGCTTGGTATCATATTTCTTACATCTCAGAACAAGCTTGTCTTGTTACAGTTTGTCCTCCTTAAATGTGTGTTCAGCTTTGTGTCATTATCATGATAAAATGAAAGCTCTTCCTCTTACTTGTAGTGCTGTTTTTGAGTCTAGATTGTTTTGGTGTGAGTTGCTGAGTGTTGGAGATATTGGCCATAGCAGGAGTGTAAATATAAATACAGGGACCTGATCGCCACCTGGAAATACGCCAATGTTTGAAGTTGAATTTTGTAGCACAAAAGATGTGATAAAAACAAGTATATAAAAATAAACATGGCAGGGATTGTGCTGGAGAGGTAAGAAACCCGAAGGGGCTAATGGTGAAAACCTCCCCTCCAATACGAATAGTATTTTTCTCCTAAACATGTAATGTAACGGACACAAGTAGTTATAACAATCATACATGAAACAGACACATTTGCATAGCATACATGTTTTTTTTTAAAGATTCACATTAAACCAAAAATGGTGCAATTTTTTTTTCATAAATGCCCTCAAAAAGGGAAACACATCTCTAAAATGGTTATCTGTTTTTGTATAGTAGTATCAATCTATAACACAATTAGATGCTTATTCTATATAAACTATAAAGAATATAACTATGAAAAAACATTTCGTTTAACTAATAATTTCATATTTTTTTGTAGCATTTATCATATATAGATATGTAATGATGATTGCTGGGTAATAAGTATTTTGATGTGCAATATCAAGTCTCTGTTTAATCATGTAATGAGACTATACAATTTACAGTAGCTAGTTTCAGTGCCTGTCAAGAGTCTGTCAAGACTGACAAGACTGACAAGCTGGGCAAATCTGTGCTTTTATGTTTATGTTTAGAAGCAGCAGTAAGACACACTGTTGGTAACATATACACCCAAAACTGTGTGTGTGTGTGTGTGTGTGTGTGTGTGTTTGTGTGTGCGTGTGTGTGCATGGTTCATAACTAGTAACTAGGGCATGCTTGGGCCCATCATTAGGGTCCATGGGGGCCTATTGTAACTTCCTCACACCACTGGGCCATAGAGATGTGTGCCTTCTCTCTAATATAATGCAGAGTGGCTCTCACCTTGTGGTGCTCAAAGAGGCGAAAAAATACATTTGAACAATTCAACAGCAATCTCTAGCATGTAAATGTGCACTTGACTGTGGAACGTTGGTGCAGCCATTACCACTGTCACCCTACAGCAAGAGGGTTTGGGGTTCTGTGTTCAAATCCAAGGGTCAGCTGGGGCCCTTCAGTGTGGAGTTTGCATGTCAATATGACTTTTGTCTTGGTTCTCCGTTTTCCTCCCACAGTCATGTAGGTGTGGTTAACTGATCACTCTAAATTGCTCATAGGTGTGAATGTGAATGTGAATGACTGTCTGTCTCCATATGTCAGCCCTGTGATAGTCTGGCGACCTTTGTACCTCCCCTCTCTATGCCAAGATAAGTGGTTCCAGATAATGAATGAAACTGCTCACAACAAAGTCTGTGGATTATCTTGAGTAACTGGGTCAGAGACATTGCTGTTGAGTTTTATGATTTTTTTTTAATGCCATCTAGTTCCATTATATTTGAGAGAAGGCAGATGTCTCTATGAATGATATCTCCAACACTTGGCAACTCACACAAAAACAATCTAGACTGATAAACAGCTTGTTTTTTTACTCTGGGGTGAACTGTCTCTTTAATTTTAAAATGTGGTGATCAATCCTCTGTTGCACAGAAATAGGCAACTCTTATAGAAACAATGTATTAAAACACAGAAAATGCTTTATTTTCTAAAAAAGACAACAGAGAGAATCATTCTTATTTTCATGTGTAACAGTTTGCTCTTGGACATTCACATATTTACAATCAACAGTGGGCAGCAGTGTTATTGCAGTCCTGCTTTGAAATTTAAACTAAGATCTATACACTTGATGCTTATATACAACCTCATGCAGTAAAGTCCAGTTTGTGTAAAAAGTCCTAAGCAGATAATAAAACTCTAAAATAGATCATTTTTGATCTATTCACAAAAAGAAAACATCTTAGACTACGTACATCTTTGGAGTGTAGGCACATCGGACTTCATATAACAGCTGTCAATATACACTATACATTCATATTTGCCAACGTTATGATCAGAAGACAGACGTTGGAACCATGCAGTAGAAAAGTACCATTAAGTAAAGGGAAGTATGCAGCATTGAAACAGGGCTGAGTTCTCACCACATGCAGTGATGACATAGAGAAGGATGCCTGAAGTCTTTGGTAAACAGTGTTTGAAATCAAGTGGCAAACATAAGCAATGCTTTTATGATACTCATTCACTCAGTTAACACTATGAGAATAGTTATAAAGTTTATCCAGTTAAAGGTCACCCTCCTCCAGAGGAGTAAACAAGAGTTAAAATACTACAAAGGAGTGCAGTTATCGCGCAAAACCTCCTACTGGACCCATCTCTGTGGTGTGGGCTCTACGGTGGAGCTGCATCACAGGGTTCAGTATGACTTGGCATGTCTGGCAAGTTGAGGCTGATAAGATCACAGGACTTCCAGGGTCCATCTTTGGTTCAGTTTTCTCTCATCATACGTGTTGAGGATCACCTGGTTCTTGTCATACTGATGACCACCTGCGAAGCAAAGACAATAAAACACATTCAGTGGGTTTTGCAAGAGAAAATATTTTTTAGACTGTTGACACCAAGTGGTAAAGTTGGTCATTTAAGGGATATTTTGGATCTTTGATCTTTGTGTCTATTTTTGGTTTTAGGTGGATTAATAAATTACACTTGTTTGGAAGATTTTATTGCACTTACAGTAATGTACCAAGAGTGTGTTTACTCAAGTATCACCTCCTTTCTCTCTGCCCCATGTCTGTGTGCACTGGTGAAGCACACAGCAGGGGAGAGAAAGGAGGACTGACAGAAATGCAGCCAAACGTATGAACCAAGATCATGATTTTTTTTCTGATTAATGGTGCGGTCCTACTTCCTGCTTCTCCAAACTGGGGATGAGCTGACAGGCATCTACTGTATGCAATGCACTGACTATGAATAAGTGCCTCACACTGCCCCACCTCATAAAAATTCAAAATACCACTTCAAGGAATCAAAATATTAAACACAGATACTTATCACAAAATGTGGTTAAAGCCAATGCACTTGACAAAAGACAAAACAAAACTTTGTAATGGTGCATTGCATCTCCTCAATACACCAGCAGATGGAGCTGTTGGTTTAGGTCTGATTGAGTCACAATCACATGCTGACATACACTGAACTTGTTTTACTTTATTCCAACTAGCGTAGCTGTACAAATACATGTTTGAAGTGAAGGCAGAGCTATCTGACCTTTAACCTCCAGGACCAGGTCAGGTTTGAGGTGGCAGTGCACTCGTCCATCTGGGGTGATGTTCCACAGGTTGTTGCCTTTGCCTCGCTCCGGGGTGACACAAAGCCTGCTGCCCTCCATCAACAAACCTCCCGTGGTCTCCAGGCAACATTCCTCAACCAGCTGGAGACAGAGAGGGCATGGTGGAGGAGGATGAAGATGCATTAGTGAGTACTGGTTAATTACTTGGTGCTTGAAATCCACTTAAACCAATCTCAAGTAAGTGCAGAAAACAAATGACAAAGCTCTCATAGGATACATGCCCCTGATGCCTCTTGCTGACATAATCCCTTTGATGAGACATTTTGTAATAGCAAGTATTTTAAAAATCTTTTTTACATGAGCATCAAAATACACAGTGATAGATAATGTTATGGGATACATGTGCATAGCTTTTTCATTTCAAGTAAGTGCAGTAGCAAAACTATTAAAAAAAAAACCCTTGCAATGTGAGGTTACATTAAAAAATTTACCCTCTATATTGTCTCACTTCTTAACTTTCCACCAAACTGCACTGAAACCTTTTCACAAGTGTGAGATGTCCTACTAACTAACAGACAATATACAGACATAAAATCATAACCTCTTTGGCAGAAGTGACCAGTGGAATCAATTAAGTCTGCTGGGAATACATGTTTTTTCCTGCTGTGCATATTGTCTTGATCACACCCTTGTTTACAGGTACACAGCTAAAATAACTGTGCCAGAGGGTAGAGTGTCTTTCTCTACAGCCATCTCTCAAACTACTGCAACAGTTCCCGCAGCAAATAACAGCTGTTTCCAGATAAACACAATTTCTGTGCAAATACGTTTTAGGGCTCATACTGTATGTGGCACGAACACTGCTTACTGAAAGGTGAGTGAGTGCAACCACTAAACCGTCTGAGAGCAAAATTCTAATGATAATGAGGCAAATATTAGACTTTTAAGGCCCTACTACAAGTGTTTGTCAATAAAACACTTCCATATGTTCTGAAGGTGTTGTTTGAAGAAATTTTATGACCATAAGCTATTAAAAGATGGCCTGTTCTCTTAAAGGAATACTTCACCCCCCCAATTACTAGATTTATACTTATTACTCCCCCTGAAGAGAAAATTCTTGTTGAATTGAAGGTCACCGTGTTTAACGACAGAAAAACTTTATGAAATCATCTGTTTACAAACTCTCACATAACTCATGCAGTATACTCCAAGTCTTATTGATCTAGTTACATGCTTAGTACTTCCCTACAAACAGCCCTTTCCTAAGGAAACTGAACTCAAAGTGCAACTTTTGAAATATTCCTTTGACATTTTTGTAGGTCTGTTACAGCAGTTTTGTGTGGTGTTGGTATAATGCTGTACCTTGCAGGTAAGCTGCCCGTCCCGATAGAGCCAGACCTGCTCTAGCCCTCCCGTCTCTTCCACAGCCTGAATCCTCATCAGCTTGATGTCATCCAAAGTTCCTGTCAGGGACATCACACATCCCGTCTCCATGCTCCGCAGACGGAAGTACATCTGTTTCTGTTGGAGGGAACCCACGAAACCACATGATTTATGAATACATGTCTAAATAATTTATGACTAGATGTGTGACTTGTTTTATTGATCTGGCTTGATTCATGTGACAGTATCTTATTTGATATTTTATGTGTCATATATTCCTCATTCATAGAGACACTAATTTGATGGGCCTATTTTTGATGGGCCCGTGCCCCCCCTCCATACCTGGAGTAATGGACGTAAGGATCCTATTTGCTGCCAGCCGCTGAACTCCCAGAAATCACCCACTTCACTTGGCTGGAGGAGCAGCTGTCGACCACGGTAGTTACTCTCTTCATACAGCACCCACCTGTGGCAAGAACAGCCATGTGTGTTAGCCCAGCTTCACAAATGTGAGAGCAAAATATGGGACAATGTAAAAAAAAAAAAAAAAAAAAAAAATCAGCTAAGCTATGTGATTTACATTTGTTGTGATATATATTTGCTACTCTTGATGAAAACATATCCAGTGCTAACACCATGTAAAGGGAACTTCATATGTTCGTGTCAAACCTTTTGCAGTATATGAAAATTTAAATATTTTTCCATGTATCCATTTGCATTTCATCAACATGTCTGTGTTTAAATATGAAGAACTTGGGTACAAAACTTTGCTTATTTAAATATGTATTTAACACATTTTACTAAACAAATATAAGGTATGCTCATTTATACTTATACAACTGAAGAGATGAAGTTATGGAAAATCAATATTGTGTGTTACATTGTTATTCCAAATACTACAATGTACACATATGACAGTGTTGTAAAACAACTTTCATATGATTAGAAAACATTAATTATGTTGTCTTAGTTTGCTCATTTTATGAGCTGTTGGGATTTATAGCAGGCTTTGACAAACTGCACTTTCAAAATGGTTTGTTCAAAGATGAAAAGTGGGAATTTTTAAAAGGTGACATACATTCCTCCCTCCACCACCAGGGAGCGTGGGCGTGTGTCGAGGCCTGCCTGCAGCAGGTTCACAGCTCCGTTTCTCAGCACCGCTCTGCGACCTCTACAGCCAACCTTACTGAACAAGACGATGGAGGGCAGAGAGAACTCCTGAACAAGAAAACCAGAGAGTTTGATTTAATTATTAGTCTCATTCATAATCACTTACAATGATTCCTTCATCGCCAACAATAGCATCACAGAATGCTCAAATATACCTTTTCATGTAAGCAGTACAGGCAATACTCACATGTCCGGCAGTCTGTATGGAGCGAATTGTAGACTCTGAGGACAGGAAGCCTATGGTCTCTGTGTTGGGGTATTCTCCCTCCTCCAAAACATACATGTTCTCTGTGAACTGAGCTCCTTCATACGCCACCCAGCTGACCGAGAATAACACACAAGAACACACACATTGTTGATTTAGAATCTTAATATCAACATTATGAATGAAGCTTCGGTACAGGTATAGGTACGAGTATGGTTGTTAGTTACTCTCTGTCTCAGATAAAACCTGGGTCTTGCTGACACCAATGGCTGTTAAAGTTCTCCTACTTATGAGATGCAAGAATTAAAATGTGTAAATGAACATAACAAAAAAAGGTTTTCATCTGCCAAAGGCCTGTTTTTAGTTTGCTGCTAAATAAATACAGCATTTGTTCTTCCGCCAGCTGTGTTAAATCTCTCATACCCAGAATGTCTCTGACAGTTGTGGCCAGTGTGTGGTGCCAGTTCAGTTGTGCCTACCTGCCAGCCAGAACTTTACAGGACTTAGGTACGAAGTCGTCATCCAGAGCTGATGCGCTGTCCTCCAGAGTCACCAGCCTTCCCTGGAAGTCTGGCTCAGAATACAGCTGCATCTGGAACACATGTAAAAACGAGGCTTAGCGACACAACCAGAAGAGACTACGAAGATGGCTTGGGAAAAATGGATAACTCTGTTTAATATAAAGCCTTAAATGGAGGGATGATACCTTGAATTTTGTTGTTCCCATCAGTGTGTCCTATAAAACAGACAGGAGGGAGTTATTAAGCTTGGCATTAACAAAGTTATTAACAAAACAATGTTCATTTAGTTGTTGCTTCCATGTGGAAACTTCTGATGAGCCACATCCTGTTTTTAACTGATCCTACACATTCATCTCTTACATGGAAGACCGGCTGTATGGATGAGATCATGTAGTTCTGGGCTCCCCAGTCCTCGGGGCTTGCGTACAGGCCTCTCTCCAGCACATAGAGCTCTCCGCTGAATCCAGGCTTCTCAAACGCCACCCACCTACCAGAGACATAAAAAAAAGAACATCCTATGATGCAAACACCTCAGTGACAGAACTTATTTATTACAGACAGATACAGGCAAAGCTGTTTCTCTGTAGCCTGACTGGCTCGCTGATTCAATCACAGACTTGGACTTTATGCTACCATCATAAAAAGAGCAAGTCCACACTGTAAAGAGGTTGTAAAACAATTCAGCCGGCCAGGCAGATGTACAGCAAACAGAACATTACACAAGATGTTGATAAATGGTAAACAAACTCACTCAGCTGAAAACATGCATCTGGCTGACTGACAAAAATCTGTTCACTACAAAACATGCATGTTTTAAACTTATTATTAAATAGAAATAACTGACATAAAATGTGTGTAAACCACTGTGAAACTTTTTTAAACAGTTAGCTACTTAACTACAGTGTGACAAACGGTACAGAATGCACTCCACCTGGATCAAGGCCTTCCTCCTTTTTTTTTTGCAGAAACTTCAAAAAGAAGCTTGCGATGGACATCTTTAAAGATATACTATGAATTTTTGGATTTTCAGTGACTGTTTGTACAAAGGTTTGCAAGTGAAAGTGAAAGCCAGTCCCAGATTCATTCTCGTGTTGGAACGAGCTTCATCCACTTGGCGTTTCGCTGCTAAATTTGGCTTTTTTTTTGCCACTGTGTCTACCGTTTTTGTCGCTACCTCTTGGATGCATTCTACTTAGGGTCTGGCATCTGGTCGCTACTGCTCACTGTGCAAAGGAACGTCCTGACCACAGCACATAAGAAGAACATTTGAAAATACAGGCAGAGGGCAGAACCTTTGCAAATTAATACACCACTAGTTCACTCTTCTTCATCGGTGTAAATCCTTGCCCTCAAGATACAAAGCTCATCCTTTGTCAAACGTGACATATCAATTACCCTACTGAATCAGTCACACGAGATTATTCATAACTGTTCTCTAGGGGTGTATGTGTGCATGTCTGAATGTTTGTGTGTGTAGTGACAGAACACTTAGTCATGTATGGACAGTGAAGCACACACCCAAAGCCTAAAAGGGCGTGTGTGGACAACGCAGAGTCAAAAGGTTTCCCTCCTTCATTGTGAACTCCTGTTGGTTTTGTTTTTTTTTCTTGTATGTTTGTTTTTTTAACAGAGGTTGTTGACTTACACTCCACCCATGACGTTGACGGACTGAGTTTTGCAACCATGGCCAACGTCCTCCAAGCTCGGGACCGGACCCAGCAAGTCCGCATGGAGCCCCAGTTGATCGAAGTGTTGCTCACTGAACAGTTTAACATGAGGGGACAGGAAATCCTGGGGAAGATAATACAGTGATATTATTACAAAGTGGAAAGCCACTTCTCTTATTTCAAATCTTCATAGTCCAAAAAAAGTCTTTGTTTCATTAAGAATCAACAGGAGCAGAACAGGCACTGTTTAAATGGCCAGTGAACTCTGAAAGGTGGAGTGCAGAATCACCATAGCAATTGGTGCTTAGTGCCAAGGATGAAAACAAGATCAGACAAGAAATCTTGCAGATTACCTTTTAAATGTGCCGATAATATTGCAGGTGATACTTACTGAGCACACGGGGCGAAGAGAAAGGAGCCCATCCTCAGATCCTCCCCAGTCACTGCAGTGAGGATACTCCCCCTCCTCCAGGATGTACTGCTGGCCTTCAAAGTCTGCCTCTTGATAGCCCACCCAGCTGCGAGGACCAAACAAAGAAATATCACTAAAATTTCACAAACCTTTTTTGAGCCATCTACTAAAACCTGAAAACATACCTTTGTTTTGCACAAATAGCGGCGGATTGACTCTTACTTTGATCTTATTTGATTTTAAGAAAACTAAATATCTGAAATGTTGGCTGCCTATAAAAACAAAGATGATGGGCAAATAATCTTTAGCTGCTGCTGATCATCCCCCGTCATCTATTAACTCAAACAGATACTTACAGACCACTAAGGATCTTTATAGACCCCACTGTAGACAACATCTTTTTGCTCTCGTATGGTTTGCCTGTTTCTTCTCCTTCCGGTTCTTCTTGCAAGTTGTACGTGTCACTGTCGACCTCAATGCTCTCTCCATCAAAGTTGGGCTTCTCAAACACTAAGGCCTAAGTGAAAGGAGGAGAGAGGAGTTAAAGATGAGCGTCAGTTGTAAACACAGACCTTAGATATGTGTGTGTATAATTTGTGTATCCACATGTGTTTTGGGCTCATTAAATGTGCCAAAAACACATGTGTAAACACAGACCTTCGATATGTGTGTGTATAATTTGTGTATCCACGTGTTTTGGGCTCATTTCTATCCTAAGACAGAATTTTTTTTTTACAGTGACATATCTAACCTCTGTCTGACAAGAAAGGTACACAGCATGTGAGAACAGACGATAGACTAAGCGCTGCCAATATACAGGAGGTACATACAGTATGCACAAAAAAGTGTTTGGACATCCGCTCGCTTTCTTTAGCTTTCTTTGAGCTGTATCTTGAAAATGTGCAAGGTGTTTCACTGCAACTACACAAGAACCTTTTGAGGAATCAGTACCTAAATTTAGTTTGATGGCTCCAGGTGTAAATACAAGCCCCTGCCATTGGGTTAGTAGTTTCACTGCAAATAGAGTTAGGCTTTGTTGTCATCAGTCATAAAAATCCTTTTGAAACTCAGCAGACTGTTTACTGTCGAGACAGGAGCACTGGAATCTTCAGTCTGTCTTCACGTCTGCGTGTTTACTTTTTATCCATTCATAACATCCGACTGAAATATGAGAGTCACGCTGCAGTTAATACAAAAAACAGCATGACTCTTCCTCATATGAGACTAATTTGTCTTCAGATGTAGCAGAAATACAGACAGGAATGCTCAAGATGGACTTAGCTCCTAGTTAAGTTCATCTGGTTCCATAGTTCCTGGAACATTTTGGTCAAAAAGGGATACTAGCTCCCACAACCCAAATCTTGAAAATGATTAACATATTTTTGGTTACTGGATGGGTTTAAAACTACAGACACAAGTACATAGGACGCCTGCAGTGTCCAATTTAAGCAGTCCGTTTGACAAAGTGTTACAGTGATGTATTTAAACTTGTTGTTTTGTTCAACCAACATGTCCAAAACCTAAAGATATTCAACTTAAGGTAATATATGACAAAGAAAAGCAGCAAGTTCTCACATTTGAAAACTAAAACAGGAGATTATTTGGTGTTTTTGATTGAAAAAAGGACTGAAATGATTTATTAAATTATCAACATGGTTGCTGATTAATTCTAATCTAATCCCTTTAACCTAATCTAATTGTTGAAGCACTAGTTCTGCTTGCTTGATCAAAAATCTGAGCATGATGTTTGATCCCCATTGGAAGTTTTGAACATCATGTGAAATAATTGCTTCAGAGTGCTCTAAAAAATCAGCTCACTCCCACTCAAAAAATTTAGAGGAAGTCATCTATGCTTTCATCATATCACGTTGATTACTGTAGTGTGACACACAGCTTAAGCCTGTCATTGGCTACCTATTCTTATTTTCCAACCCTTTCACCATCAGTGTGTTACTACTTTCAAAGTTCTTGTCACTATGTGAAACTTGTCTTGCCTTGCAACACCTACCTCCACACTTCGTTTTAGTGCTGTGTGTGAAACAACAACAGCGACTCAGAGCTAGCAACCTACACGCTAAAATGTCTTAATATGTTATGTGGTCTTGTCTTTTGCAAGACTCACCTCCCCACGTGCAAATGTTTCACCAAAACAATTCCCTCCCGACACTATTCATCAAGAGCACTGTTGCTGCATTCTGAGCTTAGTGCAGCCCGAGACACCTCTGATTGGTTAGAGGAATACAAACAACCCAGAGCATTTTTCCCCTTAATGCAGGACTATGATGATACCTTTTTTCCAGCATTGGCACAGCACTAAACAAAGTGTGAACTATGTCTGACTATGCAAGACTATGACTACTCTCACACTTGTGATGACACTTCAATGCTTATAGTTTCTATAAACAGCAGATATTGATAGATGCAACAAATGTAATGCAATGCAAATCACACCTTGAAATCATGAGGGTGCTCCACCTTTATTGGACCCTGTAAAGACGAGACACACATTTGTCAGACCAAAATACTCAGTGCGGTACAGTGCAAATATATATCATCTATTTCATGTAATGTACCATTCGAAGGGGTCTGAGAGACCCAACATAGGGCTCATGGAAACCCCAGGCCTGTGGGCAGGGATACTCCCCCACGTCCAGCACTCCAACAAAACCTCCAAACCCTGGATTGGTGTACACCAGCCAGCTGCAGACACACAGAGACAGCACAGGAGAGAGAGAGAGAGAAAAAGATGAGGGGAGAGAAGAAGAGAAATAAACACAGTGACTTTTCTCTTCACAGTACCATGTCTTATCGTATCAGATAAATGCAATACTGTATCACTGCACCATCAATAATCAGCAGCAATTAAAACTGACAAGCACAAACTCAGCTCTGTGTGCATTCCTTCACAGACAAAAAACAGATGCTGCACACAGACTCATTCCCATGTAGTCATCAGCAAGCACACTATCGTCGCAGAGCCACGTCATAAGACGTGCTTTAACTGCAGCATCTAGCACCAAGAGGAAGCATCACACTGCAGCCCGTAAACAGAAAAACTATTGCTATTTCTAATAAAGTAAAAGATCTGAGTATTTCTTTCACCTCTACATTATAGTCACGTGTGGACACTCTCCAGAGCTATGGCTCGTCAGGCAATACCTTTGTTGCCATTGTCTTTATAGTGATGGGAATGTGGGTTGTGTAGCTTGGGATATTTCTCAACCTCAACAACTAGTCTCTCCTCATCCAGTCTTCGACACACACAGAGACAGCGACAGCAAGAGGCGAGGAGAGAAGTCAAGCTACTTTGGGGGCCCGAATGTGTAAGTAGTGAGTGAATGGAAATGGGGATGTACATCAAAAGCAATAGGGTCAGCTGTTTTGATGCGTGTGTGTTTTGGCATTTAGTTGTAGGCCAAGAATGAAACTGAAAGATGTTTCCATAATGCAAAAACCCCCTTCACATAAATTGACAGGAAGAGCTTTTGGCTGTCGGCTGAACTTACACTCCAGAATGAACCTTAATGGAGCCGGTGGTCAGTGGGATCCCATAGGAGCCAATCTCCACAGTGTCGTCACAGTAAGATGACACCCTTCCCAACCCGTTTACCTCTGCAAACAGGTCAATTTGGGGTACGCTATAGTCCTATAAAACACAAAATAAAAACCTGATTATGTGAGAATCAGAAATTGTTAATGCCAACACATTATCAAAGTGTCTGAATAAGCAATAATTAAAAAAAAAACTGTATTGGGAGTAATACACTCGCCAGTTACAGGTACAGATACTAGACAGTTTTAAATAGTCATGCCACATTTATTTTTGGTCAATACCTTTACACAGGGATCATATGAAGTGGCAAACAACATGACAGGACAAACAGTGACAATGACATGGATGCAGTGTGACAGTCTGACAAATCAACAGGTTTACTTACTCTAACTACCAATCGAATAGAACCTATGACCAAAGGCGCTGTTGGTACAGGCTGCCCCATCTGGTCTAGTGTCGTCGGAGTTCCTTCCTCTGCCCACATATTCAATATTTGGTCTGTAGGACCTTCCTCAAGGGCAATGATACGACCCTGGAAGCCAGGTTTTTCATAGAGGAGCCAGCTAAAGGAAAAGAGAATTGCATCATTACATTATCAAAAATCAGACATTTATTTTTTACACAGCTTTGTGGATGGCTCTATTAGATACATGCTTACAGGGTTGACCAGAAACAGAATACAAGTGAAAGGATCTGGTAGGATGGTTCTGAAATGTGGCCAGTGTAAAAGAGCCCAGTGCAGACACTTTACCTGGATAGTCATTTAGATTATATTGTATCAGCAGGTTTTTACTGAATTATTATTAAACATGCAGGTTTTTTTTAATGAATGCTACTGAAGACCCTTACCACCCTCTGATGACTCTGACTGAGATGACAGGTGACAGCTTCATTGCAGTGGCGTCCTCTACATCACGGTAGAGTTCAAACGCCTGCCCTCCAAACTGAGCATGTTCATGTATGACAATCTGGATAAGGACACAGACATTCATTAAATATAGAGCAGCAAACAATGTATAATTGACACAAAGTATTTTAAAAAAAAAAAGCAAATACATAATAATTAATCATACCTTTCCAGGCCTTTTGTGGAACCCTTTTATTGCAGGTATCTGAAAGAAAATATAATATTTTGTTTATGAACTTGAATCTGTGCTTTAAAAAAGATTTCAGTCTTCCAAACAATAGAGCATGTACAAACATGTTGCATCTGAAACACGTAAGTAGCCACATGTCCATTAGCCACTTAGCATAATCATTACTGCTTTGCCGACAGTTTAATTATCAGGTGGCTCGCTCAGTGTGTGACGTGCACTTGTAGATAAACTATAGGCCTACATGGAGTTTTGTATTCCTCTGTAATGTAGCACAATGTTAGCATGTTACTTATACTATTCTTTTTCAGACCTTGAAGTCAAACAATTGTGTTGCCCTGCCCAAAATATATAATTTAATGATCAAATTAATATTGTAAACATGCCGGCAACTAGTTGACTAATGGCCCCTAAATGATGACTACTAGTCAACTAAGAAGATTCTTAGTCTGGGGCAGCCCTAGAAGAAGCCAAAATAACTATATTGTAACGCCAAGGGGTCTAAAGGGAGAGAAATGAACCCTTGCCATGATGTAGTTATTATACCCACACTGTGTTCATCCAAATACAAATATGCTTTTTGCATAGTTCTTCTTTATTTGCCTACTGATGCAAATGTCTTAATGTGACGTGACAGTTGAGCTTCAGTTGATCTTGGCAAAGAGTCCCTGTTCAAAATTCCAGACCTAGGACATGCTCCTTTGTCCTGTCCTCACTTGCAAATGATTCATGACTTTGTTGCAACAGCACCACAAAACAAAAGAACAGGATATGAGCTGGGGACATATCACCGTGGAAATAAACTAAGACTTATCAATCCTTTGTGTGAAAGCCTAGCAAGTCAGAACCCATTCAGGCTTTAGGCTGTTAAATCTCTTTACAGAAGACTGTTTTAATAATTAATTGAACTGAAACTATAATTACTGAAGCTTATCATTTAAAATATTGGAATTCTTACCTTCGGTGTAGAAGTAGTAAGTCCATTACGAGAACTCTGCTGGGTGTTGTTGCTGGTTGGAGGCAGTCCTGCAGGGCTCTTCAGGCTCACATCCACATTTGGTATTCCTGCTGTCGAGACCTGGTCCATCACGGCACCATCAGGATTCAGTTTAGTTTCAACCATCTGTGTAGAGCCCCGGGAGGCCTTGGACTCTGATTTGCTCTTCTTGAGGTATTTCTCTAAATGATCAGGCAGCTTTATCTCCGAGAACGAGGGCAGAGAAGGAGGAGGAGAGGAGGAGCTGATTGCTGACTCACTAACTGTACCCATACCACCACCTACAAGTGGGCCTTGATCTTGACCTTCCACACCCTTCTTATCTGCTTTAGAGGCAGGCAGAGGTGAATCAACAGCTCCCTGCTTTCCAAGCGATGGCAGGCCCTGCTGTTGGTTGGGAAGTGTGCTATTGGAGGCAGAGGTAGCTTCCTCTTTGCTCTTCCTGGAGGACCGAGGGGAACTCAGTAGGCTGGAGAGGATGGACATCCTTTCAAGTCGTGACGTCAGTTTTCCGGGTTCTTCTCCATTGTTTTGTCCCTCTTCTTTTCCTGCTTCAATATTTGTCCCCTCACTGACTCCATCTTTTCCTTCCACCTCATTAAGTGATTTCATTTCATCTCTAAATGTGTGTCTTCCCAGAGTCCGTCCTTCCCTATTAGCTGCTTTTTGTTTAATTACCATAGCCGGGGAAGGATCCTTAAAACATTTGCTATTTTTTCTTAATCCAAACTTGAATTCCTCTGGATCAAGTGCTTTCTCAAAGTGGTCCTCCCTGATGGACGGCATGGCAAAAGGTGGAGATGGGGACTTTTTACGAATATGCCTTTTAGGAGGTAGTGCGAATGGAATGCTTCCCTCCTTGATGCTCCTGATAAAATCATCAATGTCATCAGGCTCAAGAGATTCATCCTCACTGGCTGAGGCTTTTAGTCTTCTTTTGTGTTCCTTCTTCTTGGGTTTTTGATGCTCCACATCTAACCAGCTAGATGGAGATGATTCTGCTGTCGCAGACAGAGATGAACTGCCATTGAGTGTTGGCTTTGCAGACTTCTGTAGATCACTAAGGTTTATTACGATTTTCTCTTCTGTGAAAGTCTGCCGTACCTGTTTCAAACTACTTTCTGTTTTGGTTGTCTCTTTGGTGTCTCCATCATTCTTCTGAGCATCAGTGCCATCAAGTACTTTATCTGACACAACAGTGGGCTTTTCTTTTTGTTCTTCAACAACTTTTTTGCCAGATGCATCATTTATGGAAATGCTTTCTGACTCTTGCTTAGCATCTGTCTTTGATGCCTTCACCTGCTGATCCTTTGGCTTTGTTACTTTAATTTTATCACCCTCTTTAAATTCTTTTCTTTTTTTCTTATCAGTCTTACTGGCTTCTTTCCCAGTTACAAGAGCAACTGGGTCAGTATTTGGGGCTTTGAAATCTTTGGGTTGATCTGTGTTTTCATCTTGTTTCTTAATCTCCACAGGTTCATCTATGATAGTTGAGGGCTTCTGGTCCTTTAGGGTGCTAACTTCAGAATTCGCATTCTCGATTACAATTTCATTCACCAAACTCTTTATTGGTGAATCTTTTGTGTTAGTCTTCTCTTTGGTGTCATCAGCACTCTGAGTTGTGGTGCTTACATTTTGGTCTTGAATTTGGCTTTCTGATTGCTTCTTTGGAGGCTCTGTTCTAACCAGTGTCTGATTCACCAAAGTCTTTACTGATGAATCCTTTGTTTTAGTCTTTCCTTTGACATCTTCAGCACTCTGAGTTTTGGTACTTACAACTTTTGGTTCTTGAATTTCTGACTGCTTCTCTGAAGCTTCTGTCCTGTCTGCCTTCTGTTTTAGGTCAGTATTTGGATGTCTGGATTCTGTTGATTTTTTTGCATCTGGTTTTGTTATGTTCTCAAGCCGATCTCTAACAATTATGGACTCCTGATCTTCTTGGTTTCTTACTTCAGAGTTAGCATCCTCAGTTGTCACCTTCACCAAACTCTTTACTGATGAATCCTTTGTTTCAGTCTTTTCTTTGATATCTTCAGCACTCTGAGTTTTGGTACTTACAACTTTTGGTTCTTGAATGTGGCTTTCTAACTGCTTCTTTGGAGCTTCTGTTCTCACTGGTGTCTCATTCGCCAAACTCTTTACTGATGAATCCTTTGTTTCAGTCTTTTCCTTGATATCTTCAGCACTCTGAGTTTTGGTACTTACAACTTTTGGTTCTTGAATTTCTGACTGCTTCTCTGAAGCTTCTGTCCTGTCTGCCTTCTGTTTTAGGTCAGTATTTGGATGTCTGGATTCTGTTGATTTTCTTGCAACTGGTTTTGTTATGTTCTTAAGTTGATCTCCAACAATTATGGACTTCTGATCTTCTTGCTTTCTTACTTCAGAGTTAGCAACAGCAGTTGTCACGTTCACCAAACTCTTTACTGATGAATCCTTTGTTTCAGTCTTTCCTTTGATATCTTCAGCACTCTGAGTTTTGGTACTTACAACTTTTGGTTCTTGAATGTGGCTTTCTAACTGCTTCTTTGGAGCTTCTGTTATCACTGGTGTCTTATTCGCCAAACTCTTTATTGATGAATGCTTTGTTTTAGTATTCTCCTTGATATCTTCAGCACTCTGAGTTTTGGTACTTGCATCCTTTAGATCTTGTATTTCTGACTGCTTCTCTGAAGCTTCTCCTCTGTCTGCTTCCTGTTTTAGGTCAGTATTTGGACGTTTGGATTCTGTTGATTTTCTTTCATCTGATTTTGTTATGTTCTCAGGCTGATCTCTAACAATTATGGACATCTGATCTTCTTGGTTTCTCACTTCAGCGTTAGCATCTGCAGTTGTCACGTGTACCAAACTCTTTACTGATGAATCCTTTGTTTTAGTCTTCTCCTTGATATTCTCAGCACTCTGACTTTTGGTACTTACAACTTTTGGTTCTTGAATGTGGCTTTCTAATTGCTTCTTTGGAGCTTCTGTTCTCACTGGTGTCTCATTCGCCAAACTCTTCATTGATGAATCCTTTGTTTCAGTCTTTTCCTTGACAGTTTCAGCATTCTGTGTTTTGGTGCTTACACTCTTTGGTCCTTGAATTTGGCTCTTTGGCATCTTCTCTGAAGCTTTAATTCTTTCTGGTTCCTGTTTTAGGTCAGTATTTGGACGTTTGGATTCTGTTGATTTTATTGCATCTGGTTTTGTTATGTCCTCATGGTGATCTCTAACAACTATCGACTTCTGATCCTCCTGGTTTTTAACTTTAGAGGTAGCATTAGCAGTTGTCACGTTCACCAAACTCTTACCTGATAAATCCTTTGTTTCAGTCTCCTCTTTAGTTCCCTCTGCAGTCTGAGCTTTAGCACTTAGAACCTCTGGTTCTTGAATTTGGCTTTCTAATTGCTTCTTTGAGACATCTGTACTCATTGGTGTTTTATTCACCAAACTCTTAAGTGATGACTCCTTTGTTTCAGTCTTTTCCTTAACACCCTCAGCACTCTGGCTTTTGGTGCTTACAACTTTTGGTTCTTGAATTTGGCTTTCTGATTGCTTCTTTGGAGCTTCTGATGTCATTGCTATCTCAATCACCAAACTTTTAACTGACAAATCCTTTGTGTCAGTCTTTTCTTTGATACCTCCAGCACTCTGATGTTGGATACTCACAACCTTTGGTTTTTGAATTTCCGATATTTTCTCTGGAGCATCTGTTCTTTGTGGTCCCTGTTTGAGGTCTATATTTGGAGGTTTGCTTGTATCTGTTTTTTTTATGTTCTCATGTTGATCTCTAACCATTACAGACTTTTCATCCTGTTCTTTGCTAACTTCATAGTTAGAATTTGCAGTTGTTATCTTGCCTACCAAACTCTTAATTGATGAATCCTTTGTTTCAGTCTTCTCTTTAGCTCCCTCTGCACTCTGAGTTTTGATGCTGACAACCCTGAGTTCTTGAGTTTGGCTCTCTGATATCTTCTCTGGAGCTTCTGTTGTAACCATTTCTGGTTGTTGTTTCTGGTCAGTATCTGGACGTTTGGATTCTGATGGTTTGCTTTTATCTGGTTTGGTTATGTCCTCATCTTGATCTTTATCAGTTATGGACATCTGGTCTTGTTGGATGCTAACTTCACTATTAGCATTCATAACTGCAGTCTCATTCAACACACTCATTACTGACAAATCCTTTGTTTCAGTCTTCTTTTTAGTACCTACAGTGGCCTGGGTTTCACTGCTTACTGGTTTTAGTTCTTGAGTTGTATCCATTTGTAAAACTTGGCTTTCTGTTGTCTTCTGTGTAGCTTTTTCTGTCTTAGGCTTCTGTTCTAGGTTAGCAATTTGACATTTACTTTCTGCTGATCTATGAGCATCTCTTTTTTTAATGTCTTTATCTTTGTCTGTAGCAATTAAAGTCTTCTGGTCCTCGTCGCTCTTAATCTCAGAGTCAGCGGTCTCATTTGAAATCTCATTCTGTAAATTCTTCATCAACAAATCCTTTGTTTCATTCTCTTCTTTAGTAGCTGTCGTTTTAGAGCTCACAGCTTTTATTTCTGAAGTTTGACTCTTCTTTACGTCGGCCTGTTTGTCCCCCTGATTTGCTTCCTTATCCCTGACCTTATCAGCATTGGTTAGAAGTACCTTGGGTTCCTGTTCATTTTTCACAGTTGATGTCTTCATCTCTTGATCGGTCTCCTTATCACCTCTCTCTGCATTCTCCTTTAAGATGATCTCACTCTCCTGCACTGAACCAACCACACTGGCTGTATTTTCAGGGAGTGCACTTCTTGCTTGCTCTGCCTCTATTTTCTTCTCTTCTAGGGCTTCAGAAACTGTCGTGTGTGGTCGTTCTTCCGAGCCAGGCTGTATACGCTTCTCCTCTGACGATAGATCTGTTGGCATCTGCGTTTTTGTGATGTCTCTCTCAGTCTCATGCTTAATAGTTATGCCCTTGAGCTCCTTTTTGCAACTCTTCTGTGAGTCAGTGCTTTCCACCGCTGCGTCATTCAGCTTTTCATTTGGTTTTGAGTCTTTCTCCTGTCTTTCAGATTCTCCTGCCAGTAAAAGAGGCCCTTTGTCCAGCTGATTTTCAACATTCTTGGGCAATTCACAAACAGTCACAGCTTCTGTTTGAATGTCCAAAGCCTCTGCTGGTTTCCTGCCAGCCTCCTCTTTACTTTCCTTCTCTACTTCAAAATCTTTTACTAAATCTCTGCTTAATGTGGGCAATCTATCATTTTTAAGAATATTATTTGTGGTTTGATCCTTCAGTAACTCCTTTTGCTGCTCTGTGCTGGCAAGGTCAGTATCAACAGCAATGGATGTGGCTGAAAGTACATCTTTTGGCTCAGTGTCTTGGTCTTTTGAGGCCAATTTAGCAGGAAGACTAATTCTGCTGTTATGTTGCTTAGCAGTGACTTTATTTGTTTCTTTCAGGGTTACACTATCAGGCATAGCACCTTCCTTATCAATATGGGCCACTATGTCACAGTGAGTGCTGTCAACTGCAACAGGTTTGGTTGAAATATCACTTATATCCTCATGGTAAGGTGGTATTGTTTTCTGCGCCAGCACAGCAGAATCTGGTTCTGGAAGGCCTTTCTCCTGGATTAAATTTGGTTTTATGTTACTTAGTTGGTCTGTCTCTGAAACGTCTTTTTCTTTTACTGTACAAATTTTTGGTGAAGACGGTGCCTCCTGTTCCTGTTGAGTGTTGTCCCTTTGGACATGAGATTTCTTAGGTGGAGACTCAACTTTTGTTTGTTGTTTGGTCTCATGCTGTCCTTCCTGGTAATCAGTCTCAGCATTAATTACAGGAGCAGCTGGCGTCTCAGATGGACTTGTTTTGGCAACCTCACCGCTAGCCAGTGTCTCAGCCCCTGAGCCTGTGACTGATGTAACTTTTACTTGAGTGTTTTCTGTAGAAACTGCGTCATTGTTTTGCATTGGTTGGATTTTTGAAATCTCCTCAGTTGCAGGACTGGTTATACTTTCCTCTGATTCCTTTGTCGCTTTTACTTTCAGTTTGTTTTCACTGATACCAGACTGATTGTCTTTGACTTTTATCACATGCTCTTGTTCATCTGAAGACAGAGACTTGGATTTAAATCCATCACCACTAGCATTGTCAGAGACAACTGACTCTGTGTTCTGATTAGAGTCCTCCTGTTTAGATGTGGATGTGGGGGCAGATTTCTTAGTTGGTGAAAGCTTTCTGGGCTTTACTTTGCTGGGGCTTCTCTGACCCCTTGTAGGAAGCTTGCTTACAGGTGATAAAGGATCAGCTGAATCCTTTACTGTACTTTTCTGGTGTTTGATGTTGTCGCCCTGTTTGGGGAGCCTCAATGAGACAGTTTTTTCTTGCTTGGTGGGAGGTGGAGAGACACTTAGGGTGGATGAGTCACTCTCTTCATGGCTAATGCTTCTTTTAGATAGGGGTTTGGATGGTGTGGTTGACATCATGCTTCCTGTTGTAAATAAGCATACAAACACACACCTTTTAATACAACAACAAGAACAACATCAACAGAATGATCTTATATGACAGAACAACCCAATCGCCAGAATAAATGTTGGCATTGTACAATTCTGCAAACTGCAGCTAGGTTACATTTGTACATTATTATGTAGCAGATGGGTTTCAACAACACTGTGGCTAACGTGGTAAGTTTTAAGCACAAAAAAACATTTAATCTTGGTTAGGAAAAGATCATGTTTTGGCTCAAATGCTTTAGTGGCACAATCCCGGCAAGAAAGGCAGTGATTTCTTGGTAAAAAACCCCAAAACAAAACACAAGTGGCATTATCCCCATTGAAAACACAACATTGAGCTAAAAAGTAATTGGAGACACAGCAATGACTCACTAAAAAAAACAACCAGTCTGCGGCTTGGCAGGTGTCTTGCCTACATGACACGCCATCCACCATCCCCTCCACTCCTGATGACAAAGATACCTCATGTATTGCGTCACTTTACCATTTACCATTTAATGTTGATATGATATGTATGAAATGTGCACATGTAACATATCTGTGGTTTGCAGAAATGTACAATGCCAATGCTTTAAGGTAGTAGTTTGATATTTTCGGAAATATTATTGTTTTCTTGCTAAGAGTTAGATGAGAAGATTGATTCCAATTGTAGGTTTGAAGCTGGAGCCAGGAAATTGTTAGCTTAGCAGATACACTAATATAGTCATAATATAGCCCAGATCTATCCAAAGGTAATGAAGTCACCGTACCAGCACCTTGAAAGCTCACTGTTTAACACATTATATCTTGCTCAATTAATCTGCATCTGGGTTTTGTATGGAACTACATATTAGCGGACGCAGTTTTTGTATGAATAATATAAACAAAATATAAAATGTCCATGAACTTTTTTTCAGCTTTAGAAGAGGGGCATGACAGGGAAAAAAAGTTTGGGAACCACTGATCTGGTAAATCACCAAATTTTCCAATATGTGGAACTATTTTTTTAAACCATGAACAATTTTTAAACCTGATTAAACTTTGTATACAAAGTTCATCCTTAATTCATTGTCAACAGTGGGGCCACAGGGTTTTGTTATAAAGACAGAGTGAACGTTTCTGGAACTGACTGATTTCCTGTCTAGCATACAACATGTTGCTATGGTAATGTCTTACCTTTCTTGGGACTTGCGGGGAGTGCGGGTGATGTCTCACTACCAGGTCTCTCGCCAGGAGATACTTCTTGCTGCTCTGGACTCTGCTTCTGGACTGTCTTGGATTTGTCAGAATCTGTCTGACTAGATGTCACTTTCTTATAGCTGCCACTTGTTTGAGTTATCTCATCGTTCTTCTTCCTTGTTGGAGATGAAATTGGCAACCGACTCTTTGGTGTCACGGAGGCATTATTCTCCAGACGGTTCTGCCCTTGTTTTTTGACATCAAGGCCCTCCCTATCAGTTGGGTGTGCTGTTTTAATACTGCTCTCCTCTTGGTCTCTCTCCATGCCATTTAACAGGTTTATAGAGTCACTGTCCTCATCTGGCTTTTCTTTAACAAGCTTTGTTCCTGTCTTGGGAGTTGTTTTTGTGGGAGAAATGTCTCCGGATAGAGCTTTCCCTCCCTTGGCTTCTTCAAAACTTTGTTTCCTGCCAACTTTAGTTGTAGAGGCCGGTGATTTCAAAGCTTCTTTGGTTCTGGGTTGTTTCTGCAGTTTGGAAGTGACCACTGGCCCACAGGCATCAGTCACTGATGTTTTATCTGCTGTCACTGGTGATTTGACATCAGCATCTGATGGTGACCTTTTGGGGATTTTAGACTTTGAACCTGTTGGACTTGAGGGACCACTGGTGCTTAGGTCTTTTGATGTTGGTAACATAGAGACTGTTTTATCATTGCCAGGCTCCCTCTGTGGTGGCATATCACTGGAAGTTCCCACCTTTGTGCTCTCTGTGGAGGCCTTGGTCTTTGTTGTCACAGTTTTGACCTTGCTGCCAGCTGCTGAGGATGGAGTTTTTGCTCCACTTTCTGCTGCTGCTTTAACACCTCGTTTAGAGGGTGTAGCCTGGTTAGTCCCTTGGCTTCTTACCCTTGACCCTACCACTTGTGACTTTGCCCCGTACATGTCAGAGGCTGCAGAGGTATCATCAAAGTCAGAGGCCTCAGAGTCTGTTTTTTCTTTAACTATGGGCTCAGGAGTATTTGTGTCAGAGTGCGTTGTGTCATCTGGAGTTGGCAGTGGTTCAAGGTTGGCTTCTTTGAGTTCCACATTGTTGTTTTGGAGGCTTGGCAGTCTGAAGGGGAAGAAAGACAGACAGAGAGAGAGAGAGAGAGAGAGAGAGAGAGAGAGAGAGAAACATTAACAGAAATATTTTTAAGTAACCTTGAAAGGATAGTAGGAATTTTACAAAGCGGGTTTGTATGAGGTCCTTATGATAGTGTGTTTTACTTTCATTAATGTTGTTGTAAGCTACTGTCATTACCGTCTTTCCTGCATCTCTCTCTGTGTCTCTCTCTCTTTCTGTCTCATTGTGTCATATGGATTACTGTTAATTTGTCATGTTGATCTGTTCTGTATGACATCTATTGCACGTCTGTCCGTCCTGGAAGAGGGATCCCTCCTCAGTTGCTCTTCCTGAGGTTTCTACCGTTTTTTCCCCTGTTAAAAGGGTTTTATTTAGGGAGTTTTTCCTTATCCGCTGTGAGGGTCCCAAGGACAGAGGGATGTCGTATGCTGTAAAGCCCTGTGAGGCAAATTGTGATTTGTGATATTGGGCTTTATAAATAAAATTGATTGAAAATTGATTGATTGATTACATACAGCAGATGTGAGTCAGCATGCCCCCAGTTTGGAGAAACAGACACAAGTAATGCCACAAAAGCTCAGAAATGTACTGCTGTGGAGGGGGCAGCAGCAAAACATATCATAGCCTCCTAAAAACATCATTAACAGTTTAGGTGTACAATATATCTACAGTATTTCTCTACTTTACCTTGCTGTCAGACAGCTCTTTCCTGCGGGGAACTGAAGCAAAGCTGTTACACCACTCTCTCTAAAGCCAGTCTCCATTAAGAAAAACAGCATTTTAACATCGCTTAACACAGGAGCTGCTGGTCTACTGCTGCCAGCATTAGTTAGTTCATTTGTGTCATTATGCGACTTTGGCATTTTAAAAGGGTTAGTTTGTATTCACAAAAGTCACAAAATAACTCAAACTAACTGACTTATTCAGGCAATTTAGACCAGCAGCTCCTGTGTTCAGCCAGCTAAACTCACTCTTTTTCTTAATGCAGTCTGGTGGCTTTGACAAGAGCACTGATGGGAAACTGAAGCTGTTAACGGCTTGTGTGCAGCAAGGTAAACTATTGTCAATGTATGTAGCACAATTTATACTTAAATTAATATTTTTTTTCTACGAAGATTTGTTTTAAAGTGGCTATATCACGTTTTGCTGCTGCCCCCATCCACAGCAGCACATTGCTTAGTTTCTATGTCGGTTCTCCTGCCTGCTTCTCCAAACTGGGCGTGTATCAACTGACATCTACTGTAGGTAATACAATAGATAAGTGCCTCATACAACGCTAATTCAAAGATCCACTATTCCGTTCACAGCCACATACTGTATGAGTCTTTAAACAAAGAACAATGAATAGTACATTTAATTTTATTCTCCAGTTGCATGCTATTAACATAACAAGGACGAGTTTGACTCTTTTGGAAATGTGCTTCTTTGCTTACTTGTCCTAGGTTAGATGAGAGGATCAATACCATTCTCACGTCTGCACAGAACATATGCAATGCAATTTCCAGAATTACAAAATAGTCCTATATCTATATAGCTTAAAGCTTTTGGTGTCTTTAAATTAAAACTTCCTTCTGTTTTAATTTCAAATGCTAAATAGAAACTACTCTGTGTGGTGAAACTGCAGCTATGTGGAAGAATCCCTCTGCAGTGATTCTTTAAGGTCAAGATCAAATTTATTAAAAAAAAAAAAAAAAAAAAGCAGCCAAAGGCAAAAATTGCAATCCTCAGTCAGAGACCCCCACAGTCAGCTGTCTTTCACGCCACTCTTTCATACAGGCTACAGCAGACAAAATGTAGCGGCATGGAGGAAACCCTCAGAGATAACAGTATCTTCTCTTTTTTGCTGCTTAGAGGTGTGAACTTACAGCTCACAGATACGTCATATGACACAGTCTCCGGCTGTTGTTTAATAGTCAGTGTCTGCTAAAAATGTTGTTCCACATTTCCAATCCATTGTTAGCTCGCTTAGCTTATTTACTACATTATGTGAATGCCGCTGTCACACTGAACGTCGTGCTGAACCCCTAAAACGTAGAATAGTTGAATATTCACATTGAACAGCCAAATCCGATTCGACTGACATAATCCTGAGTCGGGTACAGCCCTAGCCTTAAGACACCTTTTGAAGGAGTCAAGAGATTCTGCTGTTTAAGGAGAGTATTCCAGAGTGTGTAGCTACTAAGAAGGCCGTGTCCCCAAAAAGTTTTCAGCAAGATCTTAAAACAGTCACCAATCTGTAGATATGAGGGGCCTAGCTGTACTGTATGGGGATAGAAAGTTTGTTGGATGGCTCAGGGTGAGAACATGCAGAGCTAAAAACACAAAGAGAGGAATGATGTAAGGAATTTGATAGCTTACAGGAAGCCAGCGCAAAGATGCTAATAAAGGTGTGATATGTTCCCTTTTTTAACATTTGCATAGATAGACAAATAGATAAATGAATAGATAGTCTGACTGCAGCATTCTGTGCCAGGTGTAAGCTGTAAATAGAGGTCTAGTTGATACCACAATATAGGTTGATACCACAATATACGGAGTATATTAGAGCATAGATGACAATTTGGTAAATGTTTACACAATAAAAAGGCAGTGATCCAGCTGGAAGAAGTGAGAAGAAACTAAATCCATCTAAGTCTTAAGGCTTTTTTTCCCAAGCATGACCATGTGTAGCCTAAAGTACACACTCAACTCAAAAATGTAAAGGGTGTTACTGTCACACCACTATTAAATCTTTATTCATTTGAAAGCAGTATCTATACGCATGACATGCCTTTTTTTTTCTATAGACATGTGTCTAAGTGTAACCATGACATGCTAAAGTCAAACAAAAGTGTGCAGGCAGTAGTCGCCGGTTGCCTGTCAAGTTTTGTAATGAATAACTTATTCAGGTGGTGAATATACACCATAGGTAAACACAGCAAATGTCACCTTCATTTCAATTGAAACTTGACAAAAAGAAAAATAATCCTGACTTTATTATTATTACATTTATTGTTTACAAAGTAACAAATGCTTTTTAGGAATTACAAGTGTAATCTATAGTACTTCTGTCACTGTTTTTGTATGATTAGATGAACTGGGCATGAATATTTCAGTGCCTCAGTGCAGGTTTAGTCTGTATTGTTCTCCTCTGGTACAATAGAGCTTGGGAACTCAGAGCTCAGGTTGCACGCAGGCTTAGCTCTCTTCGCCTCCCCTGCTTTCTGTTTCCCCCAGGATCAAAGGGACTATTAAACGGTAACCACAGAAAATTAAAACAGACAGATACTCACGGTTTCACTTCTGTTGTGTCTGAAGTCTTTGTAGTTGAATCTCTGCTGAGCTCCTCTTCCGCTGCTTCGCTCTCATCCAAACTTGGCTCTGGGCTAACGTACACCTTGTGGGCAAAAACTTTGTGCTTCGAAGGCAGATTCACAGTCTTACGCGTAACACGGACTTCTCTTGATCTGCGCTTCTCCTTGAGTGAACCCTGCTTTGAGCCTGTGCCCGTGTCGGGCTCCTCTGGCTGTGGTGAGGTTGTTTGGAACTCCCCTGTAGTCGGTGCCAAGGAGGTGGCTGATTCTGGCAAGCTGGAACTGGACGGCACAGGCTCTGGGGGGGTGGAAGCCTTTTGTCCGTAGTGCAATGAGGTAATGAGTCGTCCTCAGGAATTACTGTGACAGGTATAGCCAGCACGGGAGGCGAGTCTGCTCTGAAGCCTTCCTCCCCTTGTTTCATTATATCTTCCTCCCCCTCCCTCTCCCCTTCCTCCTCCGGTCCCAGGTGTGTTTCCACCCATATGGCTTTGTGAAGGTGGATAGGAGAATCATCTGTAGGCTCTTTCTCAGGTGAAGGGCCCAATGCCGTGGCAACAGTGCTCCAAGAGAATAGCTGACCCCTCCTCTTGTTTTCCCTCGCTGTGTCTTGAGAGTCCTCCTGTTCAGTTGTGATGTGGTGTGAGGTGGACAACTGAGGGCGTAAAGTAATTCCGCTCAGGGCGGTGCTGTGCCCCTTCTCTCCAACTTTCACTGATGATTTCTTTGTTGCTAAACTTATAGAGGTTAAGTTAGGAGACTTTGGGGCCTCAGCTGCCTTGGAAATGGGGATATTCAATGTCGGCTGTGTGGTTTGATTAATTGCGACGTCCTCACTGGAACCCTCTGTATTCTTCTGAATATCTTCTTCCAAACTGACATGCAGCCTCTTGCTGACTTCCTTCACCACTGACTCTGCAAAACCCCGTTCTGGGCTGGAATCAGCACTTGCCTGAGTGGTAGGAGCATGGTCCAGTGGGGTGGGAGTCACATTCCCAGAATTCCTTTCACTGCTGGCTGTGCTGACCCTGCACACGTGCACCTCCCTCACGCTGCTTCGGCCACTGCTGTTGCTGTCTGCAAATGGCAGCTCTGCTCCATCTGTCAGCAGAGAAACCACACTCGAGGCGCTGGGACTGGAGCTTTGGCTGAGTCTGTCATCAAGCTCTGCTCCCATTCTGGAAGAGCCTCCATAATGAGGCCCCATTAGCTCACTGTCTCTTCGAGAAGGAGTCGGAGTCCTTGGTCCATCCTCCTGTTGAGACTGGGGTGAACATGGAGACAAGGGGGATGTTGGGGAAAGTGAGTCTGAATGATGCTTACTGCTGCTCTTCTTTCTCTTGGACCTCAAGAAATTGCTGAGGCGACTGAGCACTCCCCTGTTCTCCTCCGAACTCTGAAAGAGGACAGACAAGAAGCAGACAGAAAGATAAACATTGATGTGCAGAGAGCAGCTGGCACACCCTTTTCTCTCTGGCTTTCGAAAAAAAAATAAAGAAAACAAACTATGAAAAAGGTGTGCTCCTCAACAGATAACAAGCTGAAAGCAAAGATGAAAACGGACATAACTCAACATACATTTCCTTTTAGGAACTACAGTTTATAACACACACACACACACACACACACACACACACACTGAAATACAATGAAAACAGAAAACTGTTTTTCTCTCATGCCTCCATGGGAAACAGTGAACAACATACTGATTTATCAATTAATTGGGGACCACATTTAGGCCACAAACATCTCTTTACAAAATCTCACACACCTCACGCAGTAACATCCAATTTTTACTGAAAAGCCTTAGTCTGACTTTGAAGAGAGCACAGATGAGTTTCACTTTCAGTTCAGTTTTTAAAACCATGGCTTAGGAGAAAATGCATGTGTTGGGGAAGTACTGAGCATATGACTGGATAAATGAGATATACTGCACGAGCTGTGTGAGAGTTCGTAAATTGATGTATAGGAGAGAAAACACATGGAAAACACACATGCAATATTGATCACAACAATTCAACACGCCAAGTTTGAGACGATGTGGCAAAAACCATATCTATTTTAGTTTTTCACAGAATTAAAAAAAAAAATTGAAATATTTAATTTTGAAATGAAAGCCCCTTATTTTGGACGTAGAATAAAATACCAACAGAAGTTTTGTCGATGAATCATATGTATTTACTTCAAAATTTATGCGCTTCTGCTTCGAAACTTAATGCAATTTCACATAAATCCAGTCCAGGTAATGATATCTGGAGATATGTAATAGGAATAGGCAGTAGAAAGAAGTGAACATCTTTGAAATTGGCGATGTATAATCAGAGAAAACAGCTGCATCATTCCCAAACCTACAACTACCACCATGCACCGCACTGCAAAGCACTAATAAATGCTCCAACTGGTGGGTGACATAAAGCGAGTTGCTCATTTGAAAACAATATGGTGGCCAGCTAGTAACAAATGATCTGGTATTACAGTTAAACAGTAAGTTGAAATATGCTTCTTTAGACATTTTAGGTGAGAACAGGCAATACAGTGACAGAATCTTGGTTTATCTACTTCTATACTCTTTGTGTCTGTGGTGGCGGGCGTACAAAAATACAGAAGTATAATTTGTAGTTTCAGCAACAGCCCTTCACATTCAGCAGAATTGAGCTCAAATATTAGCACGTAGATCTGGGTTCTGGTATGATGGAAGGAAGTTTCCCACAGTTAAGTTTCATTATGAAAATCAAACATGTGATCCGAACTTACGGAACTAAATCATTATGTATCAAAAAAGTATAAAATAAACTACTACAAATTACTTTTACTAATTATAAGTCCTTTATCTTAAGGCTTTTTTTTTAAAGCCTACTCGAAGTGCTACAGGTTACAGAACCTTTTCAAATCTGCACAACAGCTCAAAACTAGGCCAAGCTGAGCAGGTTAAATTCAGACACCTTGGTGCAAATAACAACACACTGGTAAAACAATCAGGCGGGAGTGAGATGACTAATGACTAACTAGACACATGTAGGAATTCTTTGATGCTCAGTTCAAGGGTCACTTATCACAGCTACTGCATGTAAACAGTAAAAGAATGGCGACGAACAAGACAGGCTTAGGTTTAATGCTAAAACACAAAAGTGTGGGGCTGTAGCCACGATCTCCAAATGTTTGTGTAGTCAGTTATAAAACACATTTTTGTGCTACCATGGAAAATTTTAATAGGATTTCTATCACAGCCAAGAAAACCTGATACAAAGGAAAAAAGCCGCCGTGCCGACACAAAACACACCTTGCGAAACCTGGCTAGTCCAAGTATAAAGAGCACATGTTAGGGCAAGGAGCATGAACCACAGCATAGACCACAGGATAAAAAGCAGCAGTTACATACCATTATGACTCCCTGGAGTCTAAAATGTCCTGTTGTATACTGTGTCTAATTAATGCGTAGATCTCAAAAACAGCAATTGAAAGACGAAGTGGTTATGATCCATAGAAGGGTCCTTAAACCAGGTAGTCCCAAAGCAGTCCTTAGCAGATTACATTAAAAGCAGGAATAGTCCTCTCTGATGAGCAGACAAGCAGTACTGGCTGCAGTGACTTGTGTGTGACTGCAGTTAAATGTCCCAGCTCTGAGGAAAGTGTCTGACTCGGGGGCATGGCCATTTGCATCACAGCTACAGCGTGAAAACGATATTGTGAAAGATGGTTCACATGTCAAACAAGCAAAAAAGAATTCACAACCCAGTGAAGCTGTAAGGGTGTGGATAGACCCGCTGGAGAAAACCCCACCCTTCCTCATTCTAAAGCTGGGTAAATCAATAGGACATGTGTTATCTGCTGTGCCTTGATTTAAGAAGAATTCACTTCATATCAATTCAGACTTGAACCATTTAGATACAGTTGAGCGGGTCAAAGTGGCACGATCCAGTGCTGTGTGAGTAAGTAAACACAGTCCAATTTGTATTTATCTCAACTGCTCTGAGGGTTAAATGTGATATTTCTTGAGAACTTTTAGTAAGTATTCTGTTATAAAAACCAGTTTGGACACACTCTCCACTGTTGTCAAACATTCACATCATTTCACTGAGCAAACAGCAGCTAATGAACAAAGCCTGTGGCCGGGTTTTCCTGTTCATATCTAAATAGAATGGAACACAGGAACCTAACTGAATAGCCTCACTCAGATCAAAGATAGTTTTTCCTTTACTATGAAGTCAAGGCGGTGATACAGTACCTCCAGGTCGTTTTGACTCATTCACAAATCCACCGTGTTGAAGCAGAGTAAATTAAAAAAGAAAAAACATAAATGAGTATCCTGTGTCCAGTGTATGTTTAAGTCTCGCTACCTGTCGTCCGTCTAAGCTAGGCTTCTACTATTAACCCTTCACTAAGCATTCCTCTTGTATTTACTCATAGCAATGACAAATGTCAGGTAGGTGGAGATATAGTGCCATATCTCTGCGTAATATGGCTGACTTCCTTATCTGTCAGCCAAAGCTCTGCTTCATTCCCTGATCCCAGCAGCTGATAATCACAATAAAGGCAAACACAGGAACAATAGCGTTAATTACAGCAGGGCGCTGGATCTGTCAGACTCCACGCCAAAGTGTAAACAAAGCTGAGTATTGTTTTTTTAAACTATAAAAACCAAAGTAATGTTTTTAGAAAGTATAAAAATAATCTTATTGTTTTTTCTCTATTAAAAGTTTTCAGGAATTCAAGCCTGTTGTATTTACACAAGTGAACATACTCCAGCATCACTTCCTAACGACTCCAACAGACACAAATATTAGTGAGAGCAGGTCTGACAGGTTTGAGTCAATTGAAATAGCTCAGGGACAATACCATCCCATAGGATTATGTGCATCTTATCTTAAAGGGGAAGCGCATCTTTATACTCCCTAAGTATCTAATTTCAATCACCTATTACAGGCAATTTTACACTTAACGCTGTCACCTGCAGGCAGGGATAAGAGAAAGTCGGAAATTGGTGATGTCATGCAGTTGTGCAGCTCATACTTTTCTCTGTTAATTACACTCAGTTGAGTGGAGGCTATTAGATTAGCCTGTTAGCATGCTGACAAATGCTAACTGTAGTGAAGTTATAATCCTGCATTCATGTAATTGCTAATCAATTTATTAGTATGTACAAACAATTACAGCATAATAAAGAGGCTTGCCCAAAATTAAAACACTAGTATTTCACTATTTCAAGTGATTGAGTATTTCGATTATTTACCTTGTGTTGAACATTTCACCTAAGTAAAAGTGCTTAACTTAAGTATTACTAGCTAAATGTACTTAAAGTATCATATGTAAAAGCACTTAGAATGAAGTAAAGTTGCCCCTCTGAGTGTTACACTACTATTTATTATATCACTGAATTGTTATTGCTGATGCATTAATGTGAAAGTAGCATTTACTTGTTGGTTAAGGTGGAAATAATGAAACTATCTTACACACTGTTGTATAACAGTGCATCACATGTTAAAACCCAACAACAGCTGTTGGATGCAGAGTAAAAGGTAGAATATTTCTGTTTGAAATGATGTGAAACAAAAGTATAATGCAGCATGAAATGGAAATACTCTAGTACAGTACAAGTACCTTAAAACTGTAGTTGAGTAAACACTTCACATTCCACCACTGAAGGAATATGGCTCTGCACCAACAACAACATATACTTGATTCCTGTCTTTCGCTTTGGTTACTGTTGTTCCTATTTTTGATTTAGGTCTGATTTTATAGTCTTTATTTCTGTTTTTTACAAAAGGGTGAGGGTGGAGATGAAGCTCAGGGAGCACTGTTGGCTGTCAATATGAATCCTACTAGAGAATTTTTAACACAACAAAAACATTATTACTTTTTTGGAGAACATATAAACTATTTAAATAATTATTGAGACATGTAGTCCTTAGAATCAATGCTGTTATCAAGAAACAAGTACTGGTTTTGAAGCATGTTATACTGCAGGTACTGTACTTTTGAAAAGTGCACACACTCAAACACACACGAGTCTGTAGCATCTGCAGTTGTTAGTCCAACGCTGATAATAAACATGAAACTGTGTTAATAAAACCAACCTTGAAGAATTTGGAGGGTGAAGATGGGCTGTGTGGCTGACTCATGTCAAAGCTGATCATGGAGGTGGACTCAGATTGAGGGTACCAGTCCGATACAGTCTGGTAACTGCACTCTGTGGAAACACTGATCTGGTCATAGCTCCTGTTGGAGAGAGGAAGGAAACGGAGAGAGAGAGGGAGAGGGGGATGGGTGTTATGTCATTGGCCTTTGTTTCTCTTCCCAGTGTACAGTACTTATGTTTTACAGTATCATGTCTTTATCAAACTCCTTATCAGCTTATGAGAGTTGTACTGACTTTTTATTAACAAATTTAAGATTAAACAGTACTGAGATATATCTTTTGGGGGATAATTTTTTTGCCCATAAGTGCATGAACATACCATTTTAAACATAAGATGCTCTTTTGGTCTACTGCAAAAAGTTACACATAGGATGGTCCATCCACAGTTAGGTGCACTGGCACCTCTAATTGTTTTAAACAGCAGTGACGCTTTCTTTGTGTCTTTGCGTTGACTTGGAAAACAGAGCTGGAAACAAACAATGTGACACTTGATGGACAACATTCACTCCCAAGCAGCCAAACCACGGCATGCTGAGCAATTAGACAGCCATTGAGGATTCTAGAACACGTGTGAGGCATGAGGAGGTGCATCTATTTCGAGAGGAGTGTCCTTCCTGCAGCTGAGGATAGTCAGTTGCCTCAAAGTATTTACAGTCGAATCACACCCAGTCTGGAACCGTAGAGTCCTCCGAGCAGCGAGCGGTCTTATACACTGACAGAAGGACAGACAGCATTCCACCTTATTTAAACAACGCATGTGCTAAATTTGTGCTTAAAGGTATGCTGTACTGTGTCGACAAGATAGTACTGCCATGTGATATAATCATGGGTTCAGCTGCACAAATACAGCAGCCTCCAGGTGTGATGTCATTCATTTTCCCATAGTGCAACATATCCAAACATCAGAAGTGAGAGGACATTAATCGAGGGCCTCAACATATTGTTTGTCAACACATAAGAGCAACACAACAGCATATCATTGCCACCTGTGGCACTAATTTTGCAGTAGTTCCCATATGCAGCAGCATGTTCCCTCAGCCAGTCACCAGTTATTGCAATGCAGTGTTTCCCCACAAGGGGGCAGAGCTCGATTAGTTTTCGAGGAAACCTGGCGGAAGGGCTTTCAGTTGACATGAATTACTGTTATGTGGCGTTTGCAGCGTCTGTATTAAAATGTGCCAACACTTTGAGGTGATAATGTGTGGTTGATGACTGACTGGTGCACTTACTGACTGAGGAAAATACTCTGACTAACGTGGAGATGAACACCCAACTTTCACATAGCAGTGGTTTGGTGTAGAAACAGATACAGCAGTTTACTTTGAGAAGTCCAGTTAAATAATTCAACATATAATATGTAGATATACTTTCAAACTCTGAATGGACAGAGTTAGAACAGTAGATTCAGAGGGCTTGTGGATAATCATTCAACCTTGTTTACATTCTTTGTGCAGACTAAGCTGTGGGATGAAACGACCACGCCTTACCTGATGTGAACTTCAACAGCTTTAAGTTTATGCTTGATAAAATAGGTGGAACACCTGATTGCATGCTTCGCTAGAGCTACTCAAACCTCATGATGACATTTACATTATCTAATAGCATTAAATTAAAAACAATGGGAGGAGGGAAAAATAACAGCAGGTATAATCAGGGAAAGGGGGGAGACAAAGAAAAAGAAAACTAAAGAGTAGAAAAGTGCACTCAAAAGAGTGCAGATCTCTGCCAGGTGGTCACGCTCTAGCTGCCCGAGCTGACTGCGGCCACTCTAGACAATTCTTGTAATTCCAGCAGACACGCCGCGGCAGGTTTCACAAGATATGATATAATTATGCATACGAATTACCTGTGTTTACGGGGGAAGGGGAGGGGTAGAGGGAACAAGGTTTTGGATGACTCCTGCAACAGGAATAAGGGAGAGAGACAGGAGACATATAGGGAGCAAGCCCAAAAAAGCAACTACACCACACAAGCCCAGAAAAACACAACCCACACCTACCACTATTTGCAAGCAACTTAACAGAAAAACAAGCCTAAAGTTGGCAACTCTGGCAGCAAATGGAACAAAACAAGGTTGCAGGCAGTCTGTGAAGAGCTGCGTCTGATGGAATTGTCTGTCCTTCTCCCTTACAGTTACAATGGTGGCAAACATAACAAAACAGGGACTAATTCATCTTGTATCATGCCTAACTTTAGTGGATCATAACACACCAGGTATGGAATTAATCTTTAGATGCTCTGGGTCCAAATGAGACCAAACTACCACATCAACAAAGGCCAAAATGTTGCCTGCAATCATAGACTGTTTAAATCTCTGGTGACTAGCTGCAGTGCAGGTAATAAACTCGCCGCTCGCAGGTAATAAAGCTGTATGTTGAAGAGTTTGGTTTTAATTAGTTACTTGATGCTACAAAAAGTGGGTTTGGCGTTATGATTGACAGCTGTGTTAATCACAATCAATGGCACTGCTTGTGATTGGACGGAGGGGTATTGGGGTGGGAACTCAACATTGGGGAGATTGCTACTGCTCAGACTCTGGCTCCAAATGACGCCATCAGTGATGGCAGCAGCCGTAACCAGGATATTTTGGCTTCGGTTTTGTTTAGTGGGGTATATTGGGGCTGGTTATAAGGAATAAGGAGTCAGCAGTCAATGATCGTATTAAACAGGTCAAGAACAGACAAAAAATGCTTCAGAATAGGTCTTAAATGTACACACAAAATATTAGGCTGGTTGGTCGAGTAGTTCAAGATCATCTGCAGATACAAATACACACATATATCCTCACTCATGGACACACGCACACACGACCAAACACAGGATCCCCTCCAGACTTATGCCCTTCTGGGTAAAATAAAATAATGAACAACATTCAATGTATTATAAATATTAGAATTTATTTTTTAATGCACATGCTGTGTATCTAGATATCCTATTTTTCCCTGAAATGCCTCTCAACATCCTCGAAGGAACATGCATGAGCTTGTTGCTTTCAACCAAATGAGGCCACGTGGGAATTAAAATCGCACCTTAGTCTGATCGTGCTGATACATGTAGGTGAAGAGAGCTAACAGGCAACAGCATCAACAACTCTTTCCTGGATTAATGCTGAGGCATCAAGTGTTACAGTCCTGCAGTAGATGCCTCCAGCATGTGAACCAATTTATAGGATTTCAATACAGTAGACAGATATACCCAGCAGTATCAGGCTGTGTCATGTATTCACTTGGTCGTTTTGCCAGATTACTAAGTGTTATTGAGAAAAGGACTTGATTGATGTCTGCAATCAGTGTTTTTTTTAGCAGCAACCGTAACTGAAAGAAAACATGAGCAGCCTAGCTGGAGGTGCATGTCAGTTGTAGCTATGCAGTTACCCTGTTTTTATTTGTTTTGTTTTTTTTCTTTTATCTAACCAGGAAGTCCCTTTAGCTGGAAAAGACAGCACACCAGTTACACTTGAACACTAAAAAAGGAAACGCAATCATGAATCATACAAGGAGGAGACTAAATCCAGTGCAAAAAAACAGCTGCATTTCTGTGAATCCAGCTTAAAAAAATAAGTAACAAATAATAACAAATAATTTTTGTAGCAAGACTAATAAAAGTGGTTTAAATGTATTTTGTTCTCACTGCTTAGAACTCAGTACACAGAGGTCTAACACTGAAAGAACTGCTGTCAGCTTTAGTTTCACATAGGATCGAAAGATCTTGGTACAATATGAAAGACAACCTTCCGTAGATTTGTTTTCCAAAGGGCTTGCACGTGATCCTGCTGCACTGCCCTGTCAGCACCTGAGCTTTAAAGCCAAATAAAGTGAACAAAAAACAACGCTAGGCTTCACAGCTTTCCATGAAGGGGAAAAGTGACTGCTGCACTCTGTAACCTTTGACCCCAACACAACTTTTTGGCTGTCTTTAAAAAGAGTTAAAATGCCTGCTAGCACATGTGGTTGAAGGCCAGGTGTCATTTAAAAGCTGTGAAAGCTCACTGTGAGAGGATAACTGCAACCTATGTATCCTTAACTAAATAGTCTTTGAGAATAACCTGCACGTGTAAGTAGTTTGCCTATATATATATATATATATATATATATATATATATAGATATAGATATATATCTATATCTATATATAAATAATTCATTTTAACCCAAACCCCAACTTTTTCCTAACCCTAACCGAGAAACTCTAGTCAAGCTTCTCCAGACAGGAATTAACCCCTGACCCTGTTACAGAATCAGTTGGGTGAAGCCTCACCAGCATCCTGTCAACATGTAGGCACAAACCAGCTCCAACTTGTCTGAGCCTTCTCTTTGTTGCAACACAGACAAAAGCTCTACTGTTGTAAATGCACATTTTATGAGAATTTAACGAGGAATGATTGATGTTGTCTTACAACCATGGCAACTGACCTCATTCCTCAAAAAATTCTGGGGGTAAAAGTTTACCTTTTGAGGAAGATTTGATCTCATACTGAGTGTACAGATAGAAAAGTAGTTGTTACACAAAAAGGTTTAGGGAAGCTGAGTTGTCTGGCCGTTCTTGAAAGAATACTTAACTAGCAGAAGACCAGCAGCTTCCGTGTGTTTTGTCAGTGCAGTCTGGCTTTGAATAGAGCACAAATTACATTTTTACTACAGTTTTTGGAAACAAAGTTTTCTTCACAAATTCAATTTAACACACAGTGAGTAACTGATATACAAATAGCCACTCCAACAGCTCACCTTCGCTGTCACCTCATTATTTTAAGACATGTAGAAACACTGTATTTGTGTATGACGAAGAATGATGATCTTAAGATAAAGGTTGTCTGAATGTAGAAATGTTGCAATTCTACATTCTCAAAACCAGTGCCACCAGTAATCTATTTATGACTTCAGGCTTTGGTTAACAGTTGCAAGCTGTTTTCTTTCCCCAATTATTTGCTGCATACACATACGAACATTCAAGCAGGGAAAACAATTCTCTGGTCAAAACGTTTTTGAAATGTATACAACTGACAGGAGGAGTGTGCAATATGGACAAAATCTTCCTTCATGGTTCATGTAGTGTGATCATTTCCACTATGGCCTAAAATAACCAGAGATATAAACATATTCCATTGTGTAAAGAGTTTAGCAAAGTCTCAGTTGAAGGAGGACAAATTTCTAAGTGCTCACAGCCTATCTCACAGTGGGCGGCACACTGGTGCCGTGGTTAGCACTGTCGTTTCACAGCAAGCGGGTTCTGGGTTCAAATCTGTGTGAAATTTGCTTGTTCTCTCTGTGTTGATGTGGATTTCTCCAGGGTCTCTGGCTCCCTCCCACAGTCCAAAGACATCAGCTTAGGTTACTAGGTGACCCTAAATTGCCTGCAGGCGTGAATGTGAGTGTGAATGGTTGTCAGCCCTATGATAGTCTGGTGACCTGTGTACCCCACCCCTTGCCCAATGTCAGCTGGAATACGCTCCAGTTGCAACCTTGTACCAGGATAAGCAGTTATGGATAATGGCTCAAAGAATAACATGGCTTTGTTTCATTTATAACATAACACAATGTTCAAAGGTATGCAGACTAGCTGACTCTTTTAAGGCCATGATACACCAAAACAATAGTCGTTGCCAATGTTAGGCTGTCGGTGAGCATTTGTCGCCCTAGTTTTTGCAGTGTGTCCCACACTGTCGTCATTAATTGGCTTTTTCTTGGCAGATTCAGCATGTTGAATCCACATCAGAGTTGTTTAAGCATGCTGATGAATAAAATCACTCTGACTGGCAGTTCAGCTCAGTGCACGAGAAGAGGAACGTAAGTGAGGAAAGTAAACAAACAACTAGAGCCAAGGGGATGTGATATCAAAACACACTTATCGTAGGGTAAGATGATTTTTTTTGCCATTGAGCTCTTTACCAGAAACAATTCATATGTTAGTTGTTCACTAGCGCACTGGTAAAGAGGTACATATTCTTTGTTCTTGTTCTTTTCACCAAAACCAAGATGTACGACAGCGATTTTAGCCTCTTTACATTGGCTCCCTGTTTGTTTTGGGATTGACTTTAAAATCTCCTTGATTTCTTTCAAGGCTCTTCGTGGCCTGGCTCCAGATTACATTTCAGACCTTTTAGTCCCTTATAAACCTTTGCGTTATTTGAGATCCTCAGGCAGAGGTCTCCTTTTTGTTCCAGAGTCCAGGCAGAAGACTAAAGGGGACAGAGATTCTGCAACAAGGGCCTCAAGGCCTGGATATAAGGCTGTCTGAGTCACTGTCTTTGTTTAAGTTTGTCATAAAAATGTACTTCTATTGGAAAGCACATCCAGATTTTATTGCGATCTTATTGATTTTATTTCCCATTCACTATCTTGATTTTAGTTTTGGCCCTCTATATTTTATCTTTTACTTTGATGTGTGTCCCTTTTTGAATGCTGAATGCAGACTGCTGCCGCCTGCTGGTATGGAGGGTTATTTCCTCTCACGCAGGAGCAGAATAAATGGGCTGGTTGGCCATTAGCTGTAGTCTTTATGGTGTGTTCAGGTGCAGCTTTTAGGCCGGGACACAGGCGATGTAAGGCGACTCAACAGTCAGCCTTTGTCTCTGCTAATTCTTTGATGTTGCTTTGGTGTATCTGGGCTTTAACAGTTTAAAGACTGTCCTTGACCAAGGATTGTCATTTTTATTCAAAATTTAAACTAATATTTGAAAGTGGGGAAACATTCATCTTACTATTTTCAAAAACTCTGTCTGTGGGTGTGTCAGTCTGTGTCTCTGTTCCAGGTTTTTCTCCTCACTGACTTGGTCAATCCATGTGAAATTTGGCACAGTGGTAGAGGGTCATGGGAGGATGCGAATGAAGCAATATTACATAAATTGGCCATAAAGGGGCACTATTTTAGTGAGCTTTACGGGTGCTAGTAGGTGCATTAGTTCCCCCCAGTCTCTTCCAGTTCCAGTCTAACCATTCCATATTCCAGGATTCTGTCTCCAAAAACAGTAAAACCCCCAATCTTTGTTAAACACTCTGTATCTATGTCAGCTACAGCAAGTATTACCTAAGAGGACATTAACCAGGAATGTGCATGCACAAGCCACCAAACCTCCATGAATGTAATTCACTGCAGGTTTTCTGCCAACTCAGAGATCAACACCGCACTGATACAACATGCTGGCGCCAAGAAAAGGTTATCAACTAACACTCATCTTTCATTGCTCAGGAGCAAACAGGCAAATAAAGCAAACAGATTTCAGTGAGCTCGGCAAACTCACAGACCTGTGTGGAGCTACTGAATAAACTCAAACAAGGGATGGCAAGGATTCAACTACTGACTCACCCTTTGTTGGGCATATGAGGGGTATAATGAGTCACTAGAGGCTGTTGATGGAATATTGTTCTAATATAAGAAAGTCCAAAACCACAAACTGCAGACCACACTGAAAAAGGCCACTGGATTTGACTGCTGTACACAGCAGGAAAAAGGCTGATACACAGATTGGACATGGCAGGACTGCTGCCTGATGCAAGGGCTTGTTTCAAGGTCAAATTGCCCAATATGAAGCTTGGAGCTGAAGTAAAATGCAGAAAAAAAGTAAAAGCTCATGCCCTGCAGTTGGATAAATTGCAACACAGCAGTTTCCTTTAGTATTGAAAAAGCCTGAGGTTCTGCTAAGCAACAAATGATATATTAACAAAGCAAATCAATACACTCAGGTGTTAATGACAAGATAAATAGGCTCTAATGTGGCTTCACACTATGAATCAAAAACAGCCGTTGTTTGTAAGTCACTGTGTATCAGGGAGTGCCTGGAACAACTGCTGCAGAGCCGTGTGTTTGCCAGATGCTGGGCGGGTCTGTAACTACCAGTAGGCTGCAGCCACTCCACTTCCACTTGGACCAATAACTAATACGATGGTGTGCAATGGAAACTAAGCCAACATGTTTGTGGAGACTTTCAAATGTTTTCCTCAACTGCAAAGTGCAGACATGATGCATCTTTAGAAAAGCCCCAGCCAAACTATAGCCTACTGTACTTATAGAAAAGAGCATGCACACAGCATATGGGCTCCATCGTGCAGAAAGCAGAGCGCAGTGAAAGTAATAAAATGCAAACACTATATCATTGTTACGATCACTGAGGGGAAGAGACTTGATGTTCTCAGAAGAACAAGTGGATGACAACGTTACAGAGGCAGCTCATAATGCTGACATGTTGACTTTGGAAGGGGAGGTGGAAAGCCGTACTATGTGGCATCTTCCATTTTCTCTTTTTTACTTTCTCCTTCCTATGTCCTATTCCATACTCGCTTGTACTTTTTATGGATACGAAAGCCAATTTCTGTCAGGGGGACAACAGTATTTAAATTATGATACGACAAAATTATCAGATAAGTCAAATTTGGACTTTCTAAAAGATCATGTAGATGAGATTTGGGTAATATCTTAAAATTTTCCAACTACCCAACATAAGCCCCTGAATTCACCAAATTAGTAGGGGTGGGGAAAAAATCGTGACAGCATAGTATCATGATATTTTTGTGTGGCAATATCGTATCACCACACAGTGCGAAGTATTGATTTTTTTTATTATATAAATTATTAATGTTACAATTACAAATTAAACCTGAGGTAGCCTGCTAGAATAATATAATTAGTTGCATCTTTAGTCCATTGGATACATTTTGCTGAAAAAAAAAAATGGCTGAGGTGAGATTAATGGACTAAAAACTTTATTTCATTAGATAAAACAGATATTGACAAAGTAATTTACAGTTGATAAAAGGTAATAAATTGCAAAATATCACAATATATTTTATCACAATACTCAGCATATCGCAACATTATTTAAAATCCCAATAATATTGTATCATGACCTAAGTATTCTGATAATATCGAATTGAGGATCCTCTGGTGATTCTCACCCCTACAAGTTAGATATGAAAATACTGGCTCAACACACTGTTGCTGGCCCGACTGTGCTAGTTTGTTGAATAAGGAGGCGATCACACCTACAAGGAGTGCTAGAAACAAGACACCAGTAAAACACCTGATTCCCTATGATACGGTGCGTCTGACTGGTTTTCAAGCATCTTTTATGACGAGCGTCTTTCTGGCATCTTTTTTAGACGTGCGTTTATAGACGCTGAAAGTTGAAATAATCTCAACTTTTGGGTGTCAGGAGCCAGTAGCACCATAGCTCCGTCTTGGGTCCATTTTAAATGTTTTGATCGCCCGGTTGCGCACACACCCCCTCTCTACAGGTGCTACTCATAAGGAACGCTCTTTGAAAGGGCATTTCGGGAATTTCATAGCTGAGTGTCAGACTGAAGCTTCCAGAACCTTCAGTCTGACATTGCCTCCATTGAAGGTGATTTACAAGGAGGAGGTAATTTGATTTTTCCCTAACCAATCAGTGGAGATCAACGACTCGGCCAGAATCTGACGTCGTTAGTATCCATGCCTCGGGGGTGCCGAAAACAAGTGAGCATTGCCCGTTTAAAATGTCTCCATCGTCGTGCACACCCAGCTGCATCGCCGTTAAATCCAGTTTAGTAGCTCCCTTAATTTGGTCCTCCATTAATGTGAGTAGTGGCGAAATACCTCAGTAGCATTGTTAATTATGGTTTGTAGGATCTGCAGCAGTCGACATTAGCGTGGCGCTGATTGCTAGACCTGCCCCCACCCCCGGCGTTCATTGGTCCGTCCATCATTTGGACGAGATAAATTGCAAATTCATTGCAGTATGCCAGACCAGAGATGCAAGCCTACTCAGGTGAGTGGGCGGGGTCTATGGTCTGGAACCAGGCTAGGCATTTCAAGCATCTTTGGAGCGTCCACATTTCTAGTGCCACCTGTAGGTGTGATCAGCCCCTGTCACTGAGTAGCCTGCATGGCCAGAACTGTCTCCATACTTTGTTTTAGTGCTCTCATGCATTCTCCTGACAAAGACCATTAAATTAGCAAAATAAAGAATAAATAAATAAATAAAATAGGAAATCACCCGCCCCCCAAAATGGAAATGTACTCAGCCAATTGCTGACAGCTGACATACTCATCCAACTCAAATAGAGATACTACATTTTACAAGATTACTGGCTATATCTTATATTTCCAACTTAGTAAGTTAACATTTTGACTTGCTATTTTATAGCATTTGACTTAAAATTGCTAATTTTGTAACATAATAATTTTTACCTTTCTTATCCCTGATATTCTCGTTTTTCCTGGTTATAATGGTCCTCCTTGTGTTGAAACTCTAAAGACAATTTGCAATGCAATTATGTGACATGGATGCATAAATTGTATCTACAGAGTGTAAAAAAGATCTATGTAAAAAAAAAGAGAAAAAAAAAATCATTCATGCCTTAGGCACCTGTCTTGTTACATGCAAAAATCAAAATGTAAAGCACAGAGAAAAGTAGAACATTGAGTAACAGAAGTTCAAAACAGTAAGGCAGATAAGACTGCATGTGTTTGTGTGTCGCAATAATGATGATGAACTCCAATACTCATCAAATTTCTTTAACAAAGAGAACTTTCTTTACCATGGAAAAACTTAAGTCAGCCCACAGTTCTTGCTTAATCCCAACTGCACTGGAGTGAACACTCCTTTTTCAGCGTCCAGGAGGTGTGTTTGTGTGAGAACTGTGTGACTCTGCATGAACATGTGCTTGTACAGTGAGTTGTTTATTAGCTTCTGTGTTTCAAATCCATCAATGAATACATACGCACAGGTTCAATAGCAGGTATGAGTTTCAGGACCAAAGCCAGGTCATGTTTACTTTACTTTACCTTCACCCTGACTTTAATAGCTGTGTTTGAGGGCCTACTTCAGGACAGAAGGAAACAATGGGGTGTTTATGCTGAGGTTAACACCCAGGGATACATGTCAGGTATGTAAATACCTAAAGTAAAAGAAACTGACATCTATGCAATACACATAAACAAATAAGATAGCATTACTCAACTTCTGCATTCAACTTTCATTGTATCTGCGGCTATTAAAATTGTGTATGACCTCAATAACTCCCAGCCAGAATACATGGGACACAGGTACGGAGTGACACGTCTGCTGCAGCATGCCCACTTGTGTTTATTATAATCAACTATAGCTGCTACACTGACCACAGAAGCTGCGCGAGCCAGCAAGGGCATCACTCTCCTTTATTTTTATGCAGTACATCTATTTTTTCTTCTCGCTTCACAGCCCTCCAACAGGTAAAAACTACATAGAAATGTGTTCAAAATGATTCAAATGAATACCTCTTTGTATCAGAGGCAATGCAAAGCAGCAGAGCAACCTTGCATGTGTTGCATGTGTTAACAAGAAATGCATTAACTTAATGCATTTCTTGTTAAAATAAATCAATCAAAATAATGAATGTCGAAGTTGAAACGATCCAAACAAACTTGTGTATTTTCATACTTTACAATGCCTGTGGAGATTCTCTGAACAGCTCGGCCTACTTGTGTTGATTCCGGAAAAGAAGCTTAATGCCCCAAATCTCACTTGAAATCGGACTCTGCCTGTTGAGCGCTCATTCTCTGAGAAGTCATCCTGAGATAAATTAGCAAGGTATGGTGGCACTAAGTAGGTCACACAGCTTCTTGTTGACACTAGAGAACTAATTCAATACCAGTTAATAAAATCGACCCTGCATAAACAATTGCATTATACCCTGGCAGAATTCAATACGCACACAGTGAAGCTGGCACGCAATGACACACTAAAGAGACGCTGTCTGTGTTGCATGTAAAAAAGCCCCGCTCTGCCCCACCTATGTGACGTGTCGCATCCGTGCCCCATGTATTTTGGCTGTTAGCCAGATAATGAATTAAACACAGTGGCTCACAGAGCCAACAGAGTGCAGGTCATATATTTAAACAACAAATCAACTGCTCCAGGTACAAAACACACACCGACAGAGACAAGCACTGACAGTCACAACTCAGGATCCAAATGCCAACGTTTACTTCGCTTTTGTTGAAAATAAAGTGAAAAATAGAATTACACAGTCCACAATTTAACATTCTCAAGACAGTTTGGGATTTTAGGTCATAAACCACCCTGGTTTAGCCAGCCTTTATAACATTATCAACCCACATGTAACATCAAGGCAAGAAAAACAACTCCACTTTGTCAACACAGTCACACATATTCAATAGGCTTGTGAGAAGCTGGCTCAGTGTCAGCTGTAGAAGTGGTGTTAGCTGTTGCTGGAGATGTATTTCTTGTTGTACGAGTAACTATTGTTGTGGTGGCTGGTATTTTAAAATCCACTCATTATTATCATTCAAATCCAGCTTTGGGCTGATCCAACTTATCAGGTGATTTCATTTGTTCCATTTCCTTTTGGCATGTGCACAAAAAGCAAATAACTTGAGTTATTAATGTTCAGGTAAATAATATTTTGGATACGCATCTGCCGTGTTAGTCAAATTATCTCCAAACTCCAGTTAAATGTTGCCTCAATAGCCTCACACAGTGCAGCATTCTAGAGCAGTTTTAGCTATGAGAGACATTTTCAAAGACTGACACTGCAATTCCAACAATTTGGGGGATGTTAACAGGAATGGGGTCAGTCAATTACCTGTGGACTACAACTTGAGCCTATTTACCCACTGTAGTAGCAGTATCTCCAGCGTACCCAGGGATGTACACATAACCACCACTGGATTACTTTGATACTAAAGGAATATTTAAAACATGATGAAGAGGCGTTTTTCAAAGATTTCTAAGCAGATTTATGGAAGTTTACATGTGATGAACATCATAGATAATGACATCCTGTAAGTAACAATCAATCTAAAAATAGGGTTTCATATAGGGCTTTTAAGGTGAAGGACTTGTAGGGATTAAGGGTGGCTAAATATACGATGCTATGATATACGCAATCACCACCATTTTTTTGTTGTTTTTGCAAATTTCTCTGCGACAAGAAAGAAACTGCAAACATGCAGCTTGCGGCAGATGCTTGTGATCCCCTGCGATTGGCTTGTAGCGCAGTATTGCAATATTGCTGTTGTAGCAACAGCCCTATAGATTCATGTTTGTCTTCAGATTTGACTGACTTATGATTCAGAGATAAAATATAATTTTTGACACATTGTGGCAATTGGGTGCTAATGGTTTTAAAATACCTCAATTGGCTCAATGAGCTGAGCTGCGTGTTACAGCCACTACTGCTGCTCATTACATTGGCCAAGCTACTTAGAGTGTAAAGCAGGATTTATGCTTTTGTACCGAATCGATGCTGTAGCCTGACGTGCACCTCCCCAGAAATGTAACTACACATCACAGCAACACAGACCGCAACAACTTTGATTGGACAGTTTGGTAGAAGCGCATTTCCTCCAACGCATTTCAAGCTGCTCCTTCTCATTTGGTAAACATGGACCCAATGGAGGAGAGGTTGATCGAAAAAGTCTGCAAATAAGTATATTTGTATGACTCTTCCTCACCCCACTACAAAGACTCTCAAATGGCTGCAAAACTCCTGGACAGAAATTTCCAATAACATTGTTGTGGACGTAGCGGATTGCACAAAGAAATGGAAGAACTTGAGGGACAAGTATGTTTGCCTCCAAATTAAGCATGCCACATGGAGCGTAAATCACAAGTTACATCAATTCTTTGGACAACAATATAATATTTGCTGATATCACAAGTTCTGACACAATATGATTTCAATCCAAGTGAATTCAGGGGCCTGCGACTGATTTGTGACAATATCAGTGAACATCCTTACTGTCTTTTTTTGGCTACTTCCCATTATCAGTCTGACACCAGTCAGCTAGCACTGTTTGAACGTTTAGGAAGGAGGTGTGCTTGGATGGAAATGTTGACACATACCTGTATGTGCCATGGTAATTTCAAAATAAAGGTGTAAAGATGACGAAATATCAACATTTTCACTTTGCACGCATAATATTGAATTGTTGAGCACTGAATCGATATATTGATCCTGATTGCTGTATCGTTTCAGCCCTACAAACTATAATAACTAACTTCTTACCTCATCTGGGTCTTTGACAATGGCTTCCTCTACGTATGTTTTCTAAGCAATAAAACAAACCGACTGCTCTCACCTCTTCCATACACAGTGCTTTGGATATGAAAATCTACACACACACACACATACACACACACACACACACCAAAATAAAATAAACAAAATACATAGTGCATTGTTAATGTGTTTGTCCAAGGAATTCTTCCTTTAAGCTAAGGCTTAGCCCGGTCAACTACAGGTTTGGTTCAAGAGCCTTAAGCACTTCCATCTCATTTAGCTGCAGACAGAGCTGCCAGTTCTCTCAAGTAGAAAGAAGAAGACATATTAGGGCAAAAGATGTAATTTAACTGTCACCACCACCTGTCAATCACTATAGGTGGATGCACAACTACAAGAGAAATTCCTCAGAAACGTTTGGCTCATTAAGCCAGAATAAAGGTTACAACCTCTGCCAATTTGACTATTCAATAAATGATTGTGCATGTGATTAAACATCACAACAGATCATGTGTTACAGAACATTACATGAGCCTGAAGAGCAAAATATGAATCACAGATTCAGGTGCATGACATAAAGCTACTTTTTGCTTTTTTATCAACGGTTTCTGTGAGAACACCCACTTCTCAACCAACAAACCTGTTTCAGACTTCAGGGGGAAAATCCCTCTCAATAGTTAAAACACAGAGCCCATTTCATATCCTGCTCCCTGGAGCAAAATCCTCCCTTACAACACATGCCTTTTTTCCCAACTTGCATGCTCTTTTTCTCACAGGCCTCCTGCAATATCTGTCTAACTCTGATCTCATGTGACAAAAATCCCCCTGTTTAAGAAGCCACACATCCTTATTCAGAGAGGCAATACCCGTTCAAAGCCCCTAAAGGTTCAGGAGTGTTATTCAAGTCATTGCATTAATCTGCAACCGTCAGTCAGCAGTGAATCATTACTCATCTGATCAGCTAGAAAATGCTACTAGTCAAACGCTCTGCCGGCTAAGTGCATTCCCATAGAGAGACACAAAAAGCCTGTAGTTTGATGAACTGGATCAGAAACAAAGGAAAGGTAGATCTGTTGAAATACAAAGTGGTCAGGTCAGAAAACAAATTTTATTCATGTAAGGTCCAATGTGTTACTATACTAGCTTTGTGTACCAGACTAATGTCTTGACAACAGCTCGACAGCCAACTTTATCCCATTGTTGAAAATTGTTATACAGTATCATTTCTTTCCTTTTGATAAACAGTTCAAACAATGATTGGCAACTTCTCAAAAACTAGAATTATGCCTTGTGGTTGTATGCCTCCAGCAACCAGTCAAGTTGCAGTTACAGTTTACATCCATGTCTGTCCAGACTCATATGTAGCTATAACAGTAGACAATGTTATCAGTATGGATGTTGGTACAAAGAACATATTCATAACATGGATGCTTCAAACACATCTTCAACTCCGCAGCACAGAAGATCTATACAATCAGCAAAGTTTGAATGACACCCAACATTAGATCAGTGTCCAACCAAATGTCTCCCCTTCTGTTCCTGAGTTATGATGCCCAGAAACTATTTTTGCAGAACGTTATAACGTCACAGTAAAGCTGACCTTTGACCACGAAATTCCAGTCACTTCATCCTTGAGTCCAAGTGGACGTTTTCCAAATTTGAGGAAATTCCCTAAAGGTGTTCTTGAGATACCAGCAAGCCTGTGGTAGGATAAGCGCTTACGGAAAATGAATGACTGAAGGGGACGGACAGATGGAAAGATGTACAGCCCAAAAACCTAATGAAATACTCGGAGAACCCTGCTCTTCCTCTCTCTCCCATTCTTTGTGTTGAACACCATCTACTCTGATGTGCTGCCACCTGTTAATGAGAGAAGATCATTCCGCAACTGTTTATAGATTGTAGCTAGCGAGCATTTTGACTAGTCATAGCCCTCGTGCTGCAGCGTGATGTTTGTTTAGTCTATATGCAACACAACTGTCATTAAAAAAAATTATTGTGATTGTTCAGTTGTATCTTTTATCAACTGAAATTACTTTGTTGGAGCACCTAAGGCATGAACACTCCCTTTCTAACTATCATGTGTTTATCTTCCATTTTAGAGAACTTCCTGATTGTCCCCCCAGGAACCCAGGAGTTAAGTAAGTACTGGCAGCTTCAACATTAACATTAATCAGTTTTATTTTAAGGACCCCCCCCCCGAGAGAAAAATCAACAGTTGAGCTGTCAGCATGGTCCATGTGGCGCCCAGCACTCTCATCCTCTGTCTCCTCCGATGGAGGCCTGTCTCGTCTTTGTTTGCATGTGTATGAGCAGGTGTGAACAGGTCACTCAGTCACAGTTCGGGTCAACCAGTCAGCGGCTCCACAGAACATGTTATGCACACAAACACTTTCATTTTCACACAGTCTGAGCCTCCATATCCGACAACACCTGTCTAGATAAGTCTGCTGTCGTGGCTTTGATGTTCATACGTAGGGTCTCAGCAAACTTGCTCAACAGCCTAGCACTGAATCCTTTGTCACTTCTATCTGAAATGCTACTGTTATTACATGTAGTTAATTTTAGCTCCTTAGCTCATAGTGCCATCTTATCACCACAAAGCTGATAAAAAGTTGTTTCAGATAATGATCTCATCACAGAAGTTCTCAAAGACGTTTTTATTTTCATGCGCCTCAATGCTGCTACTTCTCAATGCATACAACAGATGCATATGCATACAATACTGAGGGTATTGTATGCTGTACAGATAGTTAAGAGTGAAGCGGTGTGTATTCGTCCTAAACTGTTTGGTTGTTTGATTTGGTATGCAACGAACATTTGGTACACCCTGTTACCCAAACAGTCAAAACAGGCTATTCATGTGTATTGCTTGCAGAGCAGAAATCCTGAAATTCTGTGAAATCTTATGCATGAGCTGCAGTCCGTCAGCTGTAACATGCAAGTCAGCTTAGCCTGCTTAGCCGGGTTAATCAACTTCATCTGCAAGGACATCTTCCTCTGCAGATCTGGATCGTACCAAAGTGCTTGAGCTCTGCTACAACGTGCCTTCATGTGTGCATTTTGCTCTATATAAATGAGCACAAGCTACAGTTCAGGAATTAACAACAGGTCAGAGTCTTATGATGAAGCATTAAATTTAAATTACCACGTTTGTGCTATTTTTTCTTTTTGATAATATGTGAATAAATGGCTACCTCAACTCTTACAGTAAGAATAAAGGCTAATAAGTCACCAAAGAATGTTAACATTTTTCAAATAAAAGAAAGGAAAACATTTTCTGCCTTTTTATTTTTTTCCTGCTATACTGAAAACGTACAAAACTGAATTTTTTGTACTTTTATACCCTTAACAGATGGTAAAACCCCCTGAGGCATATTTGTGATACTGAGCTATATAAAATTGACTTGAGTCATTGAGATCATTTAATGTAAGCTAACTTAAAGCCAGTGATGGTGTGGCACTAAAAACTGAGTCAGCAGCCAGTTGGGACCAAATAGGTGCACCTTAGCTAAATCAACAAAAATCGAAGGCAAAAACCTCCAAAAACATGGGTTCAATAACTGTATGTAAAGATGGACACCGTACCAGAACCCAAAAGTGAAGCTAAAACATTTCAATCGCCCCCGGTGACTGACTGCAGTATAGGTCAAGTCCACCTTCTCCATGTTAGCAGATGGGACAACCATAAGCACACATCAAATACATTTTTCCTAAAAATGTCATTTTAGGTAGTTCTTATCACACTGATGTTCAGGTGTTCATTTTTCTGATAGGTTTGGTTTTAATTGGTTATTTAATGTTATAAAAAAGGGGGTGTGGTGTCATGACTGGCCAGTCGATAAATGGCACCGCTCACATTTGCTTGGATGGGTGTATGGGTGGAACATTGATATTGTGGTTCAAACTTTACTGCGCAGACTCTCAGCACAAGATGGCAGTGGCCATATTCTGGATACTTTGGCTTCATTTTTGAACAGTAGGAGAAAGAAGAGACATGCTGTCCATCTTAACATACAGTCTATGGTTGGGTTTGATAAAGTTCAAACAAATGAGCTTGAGTCTGTTCAAACTTGATATTTTGAGAGAGTGACAGACCTAAACAAAATGTGCTCTCAGCACAGAGTATCAAAAACTAGGGGGCGGCATCAAAGGCTTCCATGGGTTCATGCTTTTCTTGAGTTATTTTTTGATCTTACAGTCTTGTAGACTGTGTTTTGTTAGACAAAGGTCTTGTGAACTTTGGTTTATCTTATTAAATAAAAACAAGACTTAAGCTGTGTTCAGAAAGACTGCAAAGCAAGTTTTCACCTCAACCATGTTCACCATCACCCGCGTGTCTCAGTTTGTGTTTGTATTCAGACTTGAGCTCAGGAACTGGAAGTTAAACAAGGAACTCCACTGTGTTCTGATATTTCATTTAAGAGCCTCTCGTTTTCCCCTCATCTCTGTACATTTACGAACAGATTTATAAAGCCCTGAGATATGTGGGACTTTATGATTCAACTCGAAACATTTTTAAGTCACATGAAGTGCCAAGATTGTATTTCGGAGCAGCAGTGCTTTCCGCTAAATACTAATATCAGCATGCTGAAGTGCTCACAATGATCATGGTAACATAGCTGGTATAATGTTTACTATTTACTATTAGTCTGTTGGACTACTATTTACTATTTATCTCTAAACATATAGTAGAGCTTGGGCTGATGGAAATCTGAAAGTACTGAAAATGAGTAATGTTTGGCATCAGCACCATAACTTTATGCTAGACCTAACAGCCAGCCCTAACCACTAGTACCTGAAATATGATAGTGAGCTAAGATGAAATTCAATATCCAGTATTACATGAAAAGAAATGCACAAGGTATGAATACCAGTGATTATACCTTACAGGAAGTAAGTCACAATGGGTCCAATTATAACTGATCTGTAGAAGCTTCTCAAATACACACAGTAATTATCAGGGTATAATGTTGTTGCTGTGCAGGTTTGTTTCATAACTAATAATCTCAAGATAGCTTTTCCTGCATATCCGACAATATCAACTTCATGTGACAAGTCAGGGCCTTCAGAGACATGGACACTGCATAAAGCAAAATATGCATCACAATAATCTCAAGAGACATGAATTAAGATGGGTTATAGAAAAAATAACAAGATAAGCTCCAAGTAAACTTGAATCAAAAAGCAAGGCATGAGTGATTGCATTACGAGTGATTTACTTGTTAATTCCTGCCTTACTGTGGGACCACAGGTGTTGTGCAAAAAAATGTCGACTTGTTCATTTTGGCTCTCAAACTCCACACCCTCACCTTAGGGATTGTCTAGAAAATGCAGGGACAGGAATCTGCAGCCTCTGCTTGAGGGTGTGACAGGCTGATCTAGTCTGCGAGATTAGATTATTTTGGAAGACTGCATGAGCTTTCACCTACTGCAGTTCAGATCCTTTGGTTAGAGCCGTCCAGTGAAACAGACTTTTCAAATATTGTTGCAGTAACATGAAGAAAGGCCCAAGCATGTGTATCGTCATAGCTTAGCACTCAAACAAGCAGCCCACAAACACAAACTCTCACCTCTTCTAATGCCTCAGTATTATCAGTGACTTTGAACAGGCTGTACTTTCTCTGTTCCCTCAGTGCATGAAATATTTCAAGTGCTTAAGCACTCAGACTCCAGAGAGTCACACACCTGGAAACTCAAACCACTGTGACATATTTCACATCTGTCATATTGACAAGACATAACATGCCTTAAACTGAAGTGGTCTCTTGCAGAACAGTCTTTTCGTGATAAGCTATAGCATTTTGTCTGTTTCTGTACAGAATATATGGCATATGCTTTGATGGTTCAGGTGTGTATGTTTGCTCAATACTGAACAAACTGACTCAGCATGCCATGAAACTCAGTGACAGAGAAAAGATTTACAGTAGAGGTGGGAAAAAATTGATACAGCATTGTATCACGATATTTTGCTTGGCAATATCCTCAACACACAAATGCCAAGTATTGATGTTTTGTTACATAAATTATTAATGTTGCAAATACAAATTAAACTTTTGGTCGACTTCTAGGATAATAAAATCATTTCTTTGTCAGACCACTAGATACATACTGCAGTAGAAATGATTGAAGACGTATTCTGAAAATGCACAAGCCTTTCAGTTCCTTGAAATTATTTTAAGCTCAGAAGGTGAAAGAGTACATCTACAGTTGTTTAGTACACACACGTGTGAATGACGCAAAGCGTGGCACAGATTGAACCTTGAATGAATCTTTGAATGATACCTAAAAGCCAACAAGATTATATCATATGCAGTTGAGTTTATGTTACTGAAATACTGGCGTCAATCAACACCACAGAAGATGACGAAAGACAGGTTTATCAGTTACACAAGTGCACACTAGTAGTTCAAGTATCTGTATTATAGAGTCTTTTAACCTGCTTAAAGTAATATTTCACCCCCAAGTGACTATTTGTATATCAGTTACACCCCATGTTATGTTGGTTTTGTAAAGGCAACTCTGTTTTTCTCGAATGCCTACAATGAAAAAAGAATCTACAAACTGAGAAAATTTTTGATGAATTGAAGTCACAGGGGTTCACGTTCAACAACAGCAAAACCTTATCAAAACATCCACTTAAAAACTCTCACACAACTCATGCAGTATAATCCAAATCTCCTTTATCCAGTGTTACACTCAGTACTTCCCAAATGCATGCACTTTTGCTAAAATCTTAGTATTTGAAACTTAACTGAGAGTGAAACGTATCGACGCTCTCTTTAAAGCCAGACTCCATGGACAAAAACAGTAAATCTACTTAAGTTAACACTAGAGCTGCTGGTCTGCTACAATCTCAATCAGTTAGTTAGTTTGTGTTACCATGTGACTTTCCGGTTTTAAAGGGTTAGTTCCCCAAAGTTACACAAGAACAAACAAACTACAAATTGAGGCAGCAATAGGCCAGCAGCCCCCATGTTCAACAAGGTAGAATGTAGTACTGTAGGAGTCTGGCTTTGAAGAGAGCATAGATAACTTTGACTTTCAGTTCAGTTCCCTGTCAGAAAGAGCCATCTGTGCGGATAAATGAGACTTGGATTATACTGCATGAGCTGTGTATGAGTTGTTAATGAATATTTTGACGTAGTTTTGCTGTTATCAAACGTAGTCACCTATGACTTCTATTCATCAGCAGATTTCTACATTTTTGGATTTTTTGTTCACAGATTTAAATCCTCTGCTATAATACAACCAGGGAAACAGTATTTAAAGGGGCAAAAAAGCAAAATCGTTTCACCGATAGGTTTGCTGTTGTGCACTGCTTGTAGACCAAAACAAAGTGTGTCATGAGCCACTCCTCCCTCTACCTCTGCTCTCCACCCCCACCCCACTTGCCTTGTCTGTGCAGCCGAGGGCCGCGGCATCTCCACGGACTATTACATCCAGATGGTCCCGGTGTTTCTTCCCACATTAAACTGAATAACCAGGGCTCAGTGCTCCAGTTGGATCCAAACGGAGAGCCGGGGTTAATGTTAGCTGGGAAGCTAGCGGAGGCTAACTGGCTGTGCTGGCAGCTGAGTGAAGTGGAGCCTGAGGAGGAAGCACCGTTAGCTTTCCTGTTAGCGTTAGCACTAGTTGGCTGCCACGCTAAAGTTCCTACTCTTCAGTTCACGGGTTCACGGCTCCGGCTCACGGAGAAGAGAAGGGACGTTAGGGTTAGCATTAGTGAGCTGCCATTCTAACGTTCCTACTCTTCTCCGTGAGCCCGTGGCTCGTGGCTCTGGCTCATGGAGAAGAGTAGGGACGTTAGCGTTAGCTCCTGGAGTTAGCACTAGAGCTACTACGGCTACTTGAGTAACTTACAGCTAGGGTGCGCTTCTACCAGCTCTTCTAGTCACTGAGCCTTACCTCCATCTCAGCAAATATATTGCATTTATTACAGGTACCATCATCATTGAAGTTGGCAGGGAAATAGCTAAACACAGCCTGCCAGGCTGCCCGCCGGGCTACATTTTACAATGCTAATTGCAAATGTTAGCTGGGCTGCCGGGCTACTCACCTAACACAACCGATTCACATGAACATACATGAACGCACAGCCGGACCGTCTTGTAAACAAGGGGCTAGAGATCGACACAGAGAGAGGGTGTGTGAGGTCATGCTATACTTCACATAGCAATTTTTTAATTCCTTCAATCTAGAAATGATGAATTTCGCTTATTGCTCCTTTAAGGGGGAGATCCTGTGGTAATGTTAATGTAAATGGTTGTTACTGTGGGGAAATTTAAAAAAAAAAAAAAAAAAGAAAGAAAAAAAGATCAGGACACCAACTTTAAAAAAATTCAGTGAATGCTTGTATTCTTGTTGTTTTTTTTTAATTTAAAGATAAAAATTTCCAGTAATATCACTGCAAACATGGACTTGAGATTGTCTTTTCTTCACTGTATCAGCCTGTCGATCGATGAATCTGTAAATTATTTTCTAAATGAATTAATGAACTGTTTGGTCTGTAAAACATCAGAAAACAGAGAACTTCCAGACCTGACCTCTTTAAATAGCTTTTTTGTTTCATCTTCTAACTGCTTCATCCTCTTGAGGGTCTATCCCAGCTGACATCGGGCGAGAGGCAGGGTTCACCCTGGACAGGTCGCCAGACTATTGCAGAGAGACAGACAACCATTCACACTCACATTCACACCTATGGACAATCTAGAGTCATCAATTAACCTAGTCCCCAATCTGCATGTCTTTGGACTGTGGGAGGACGTTGACACAGGGAGAACATGCAAACTCCGCACAGAAGGGCTCACACACCCGGGATCGAACCGGCAACCCTCGTGCTGTGAGGCGACAGTGCTAACCACCACACCACCGTGCCGCCCCCTTTTTTGTTTCAGCTCTAGTGAAAATATTCAGCTGCCCAGAGGCAGGAGTGCAATGGGACGATAATGTTTCTCCAAATCTGTTGTAGGTGTAAGTAGGCAGCTGTTTGCCTATACCCTCGCCATGACAGTTATGGTCAGTCTTTCAGCTTGTTCTACAATTCATCTAGTCCTAGCAGCCTCAGACACCAGAGCAAGTGGTCAATAAAAGGTTTTTTTTTACCTTTATAAAGACATGAAACTGCACTTGAAAGTTCACAGTGTGAAGGAAATGTGTTTGCCCGCAGATGTTTGGGAAGCAAAGACCAGTCAATCTCAGCCGGTTTGAAACCACTGCCTATGACTGATGAGTTTATCAGTAAACAGGGAACATTATTTTGATGCACCGACGCACATTCAGCACAAAGCAACAGTGAAGACATAGTCATTGTCATATAATTAATTGTGCGCCCTGCAACATATGACTCAGACTGTTGTGTGTTTCCGATGTGCCACTCGGGCCTCTGTATTAGTCATCGGACCCAGACCAACTCAGACATAACATCAACTTGATTGAGCCACATATAATTGAACATAACAAGAAAACCCCTGATACCTGCACAGCAGGTTTTGCATTTAAGGATAAAATGTTGTCATACCACATCAGCATCTCTCTGTGTATGTTAACCTGACAGCAAGTGACAATAACACCTGAGTCAGAGACAAATCTCATCTCATCAACAAACTGCTTAATATGTAAAACTTTATGGATCTAAATAAAAGAAACAGAAAAGAGATCCAGAAACATCTTGGATAAATAAAGTACTGGAAATTTCTCTGCAATTATTGTGACCACTTGAGGTTGACCAGTTTCTTTTTGAATCTTTAATTTATCCAGGGAAGAGTGACTCAGCATGCTATTCTTAGTCACATAGTCCTCCACGTTCCATCGAGGAGCTGCCACGGTCTTGTACCGATGGCCAGTGTTCGGGCATCAAAGGGTTGGGGCAAAGTGTCTTGCCCAAAGGCACCAAACTAATTGGGGTCAGTCTGCGTTTCACTTTCCCCACTCCTCACAGAGTGAAGACCTAATATGTCAAATTAAATATTTGAACTGCATGAGGAGAACACAACAGCATCTCATGTTGTGAGTGCACGCCCTCCTCGCTGTATCTGTTTACCTCTTTCTGCCTTTTTCAGGCTTGACTAAACTAGCTCAGCCACAGCTCAATGCCACAGTGGTTAGTTTTTTAAAAGTGCCAGGGGGAAAACAGTCACTCTGTGAGATGCTTCTACCCACACGCTTCAGTGCTTCCTTCAGTTCTGTCAGCTTGTGAAATATGGTGCAAGCTGGTTTCCAAAGCTTAAAGACTGCCCGGGGCCAGTGTGGGAGTTACCAGGGCCCATTGGTTTCACTATTAACTTATTTACATTTCTATATAAGAAAATGCATGATTTTGTTTCGCACTGGCGGCACCCAGCCTCCAAAATAGGTTATTAAATAGGCTACAATTTTTGTTGACAGCAGAGATATTTTAATTTTTTTTTTCTAAATAGAGGATGTTTTAATTTTTAAACTATGACAACATTACAGTGGTAATAAAGTACATAAAGTTCATGTAACCTGGCCTGTTTCATCAACTCAAGCAGTTCACACGTCCTTAAAAAATGAAAAAAATATAATGATATAATGAATTTGTTTTTATCTTACAGGTGGCTGTGGAAGCTGTCCAGTTCATCAGGGAAGAACACGTCTCCTCCTCCTCCTCCTTCTTCTTTGTGCTTGGATTTCTTCCGTTTCAGCCTGAACGGCAACAGCCGCTTATCCTTCTTTACTTTAGGGGAAATGGGTAACACATCATCGGTCAGTGTGGCGCTGTATCCCGGGCTGAGGGCACCGGGGCTCGCGGGGCTCGCGGGGCCGGTAGCTGCTCCATCTCTGAGGGTGCCCGACCGTTTCTGCTCCTTGCTGTCTTTATCAGGTGATTTTAATTTAAACAAGCCCTTTATTTTCAGGGTGCCGGACTTACTCATGGTGTCTGTGAAAGAAGTCCTCGTTCAGAGCGTGCGGAAGGAAAATAAAAGCATGAGGAGAGTGTGTCCTACTTATAGCTGCTGGAGGAGTGATTCACCGGGTTAACCTGCAGAGCGAGTTGGTTGCCGCGAGGGTTAAGACTTGCCCACACCGGTCGCGCGCGCGCCAGGTAGTTTTAAAGTGCAGTAGGAGAAAAGAACTACACTTCCGCCTGCTACCTTCAAAATAAGATTTTACTCGGAATTTTGTCGATTTATGTAGGTATCTGTTTAATTATTTAACAAGTGCTGAAACCTCACACAGACGGCCAGCCCTCAAACACAGCACAGTAGGGGAGACCGGGTGTGGTTGTACCACATTTTGTCTCAGTAACTATAATTCTCTGAATTTTTGTGTTAGCACTCTCAAATTTTGGCCCAAAGTATTCGAATATTTATCGACTACAAGTAGCATTTTTTTCAACTTCTCCAACTATATTACAGAGTTCAAATGTAAGAAGCTCCATTGTTGCAGCCTGCCCACTAATGGGGTAAGAAACACAACTTGAGGTAAGTAGTCAAAATAAGAGTGAGGAATTCAAATTTACATGATAATAGTAAAAAAAAAATACACGTAAAAAATGGATACACACACTAATAACAAATTCCTACTAAGGTCTAATTTGCTAACCTGTCCCTGTCAGATGCTCAGTCAAGTAACCATTCAAGACATCCTCTTGCTGCTGCTACGCAGAGTTTTTGACTGCTGTGATAGCCCATAGCTCTCTTACATTTTGCCATTTATTTAACTTTTCTTATGTTTTTTTTTTTTTTTGCAGGATCTTCTCAATGTCACATGACAGATACAGTATTCGTTGGGGACCAATTTTACTGTCTTTACCTACCTCAACGGCACCCCTATCAGTTTTTTTTTCATCAGCTCCACTGGAATGCTGAAAAAAAAAGGTGATAGATAAAGAAAATGTGCTTAGTTGTCATTGCAGCTAGTTGTTACACTGTTAAAAGGTGTTACAACCACTCCCATCAGCCATGTTTAGCCAGCTGTAGCAGCATGGTGGTTTGAAATGATCAAAGATGAAATGTCTCACCTTTTACCCAAGAGACATGTCTCTAATCTAATACAAGTACCATGTGTAATTTCAACAGTATCAGTGCTAATCAAAATACAGAACTGGTCACCTTGGTCACCTGAAAATCTATATTTTTGGCTGTAAAATATGCATACAGTATCTACAGCTATGAAATTTCACATGCAAGGTCAGGAAGGAAATGGTCATACAAGACATGATTCATAGGTCATCCCCTCTTGGTGAAAGTGGTGTTGGTACAACTATCATATCGTAACAACCATCCCTGGTTTCCCCTAATTACATTTTGACCTTATGCCCAGAGGAAAGATGCTAAAGTGGTTTAATTCTCTGAACATAGAGGTTTTTACAGGGAACTGTTCAATTACAGCTTATATTCTGTCATTTTCATCTGAAGATCCAAATACTATCTTTAAAAACAGTTCTTCAAATCCGAATTTAAATTTAAATTGCTAAATACTTTTTTTTTCAGTTAGGCCTATATAAAGAAAATTCAAAAACGGTAGCCTATCTTTAGAATGATGAGAGGAAATCCAAGACAAAAGTGGAAACATTTTTGTCTGTGGAATTGTTATTTGTTCTGTATTTACGTACCAAGATGTGCTTTAATAAGTAAACAAGTAAGTCATACATACATACGCTGAGACTAAAATAAGTGGAATAAGGCAATGACATAACCATTATGTGTATTTTTTTAATTGTAAGAATGTAGGGTTGCAAGTGGGAATTATTTTCATCAGCAATTATCCTGCCATTTTTCTCTGTTAACTCATTAATCAAATAATTGTTTTGTCTATACAATTAGAATTTCCCACAGTCCGAGATTTAAATTGCTTCTTTAATTTGACCAACAGTCCAAAAACCCAAGGATACTCAGTTGACTACAAGACACAGAGAAACATCAAACCTTCACATGTGAGAAGCTTAAATCAATAGATGTTTGACATACTGTAAAATCAATCATCAAAATAGTCACTGAAGACTTTTTTGTTACTGAACTTGTTGATTAATCAACTTATTGTTTCAATTGTAGTACAATGTCAACTCTGTCAAGGTTGCTAATGTTCCTGGATCTCAGTGTTCTCAATAGTAACTATCACCCTGCTACTTGTATTAATTTCTGTCTTTACATGATCATGTTGTTCAATTACTCACAACAATCAGAACATGATAGATGCTGGCATTGCACTTTTCTACAAAGAAGGATTATGTTGTATGTTTCATATGTAACAGATATGTTGCAGCTTGTAACTTTACATTCCAATGTTCTGCTTTATGTTGTGATGACGCTGTGGTTAAGTGGTTTTGGCACTAAACCCACTTGGTTTTAAAGGAAAACAAGATGTTTTGGCTTCAACATCTGCTTTTGTCGTCACCACCACAGCTGAAAATGTCACGACCTCTCATTAAAGGTAAATGAGAGAGTGTGTTGTGTGCTGCTTGGCCGCTTGGGATCCATCTTATTTAGGTGTCATGCCATCCACCATTTCCTGTTGACTGGATACATATAAAACAAACAAAGTAATGTATCTGGGGTTGCAGAAACAAACAATGTCGACATTTTTTTCTGGTGACGGAACTGAGTACTTGTTGGATAAAGGTTTATTTTTCGGTCCAGCATCTGCTCCATCTGTCCTGTGTGTGATGGGAACAGGTAAAAACCAAATACAACAACATTATATGTCTGTTTGTATTTCATTATACTATTAAGCTGTATGTTGATATGAAAGTGTTAATCTCCCCACACACACACACACAATGCATGGGCTATTTCATCTCAGTGAGTTCAACCTACATTAAAAATATTTTATTTTGAAAGCAAAAGCTTGACTTTCAGCTTCTTGCTTATTGCAGCACGCAGACTCTTGATTTTCTCAACATAACATCTCCAATTCAATCTCACCTTGATGCAAACCCCTACTTGTCCTTTAATGACATATTTGCACTTGGTGTAATTATAATGCTTTTATGTTTGTGTATGGGTGTGGATGTGTGTGTTTTTCTCTAAATTTAAGGGAGCAACAAAAAGTTCCCCCACACAGCATTCAATGATGTCAGCTGTGTTGAAAATGATGACAATTATGGTTTTATTCTGAATTTTTCGAGAATAAAGTTTCTTACCTGCACCATAAGCTGCTAATTCATTTGAGAAAATATTCTTCTTCTTCTTAAAATAGCGGAACTATGTAAATAAAGTACCTATGGCACAGATTGTACATTTATGATTGAGAGCCCTCCACTATGTTCCTGCAAATGATGACTGGAAAATAACATATCAGATCTAACTTTATGTTCATATAAACATATAGTTATATATATGATTATAAATAGTCACAGTTTAAAGTACTTATTTTCAACACATCTGTCAGTCTGCGGGGCCTGAGTTATACTGTCTACTGTACTAACAGCTCTATCTGCTGGTCATGATAAGAAAAGCAACTACAGCTTGTAATACTGAAGACACTGTGCTTTCCAATACCCATACTACCATACTATATAGTATACAAGAAAAAGATTAAGTGTGTCCAAATACATAGTATGTGAAATGTAGTATGTCATAAATACCAGGATGTTCTACTACATCCTGTCATATATTGCAGTATGCAAGCCTGCAGCTCTGCACAGCAAAGGATTCATCACATTGACTGTCAGAAGTCACAATGATCAATGGCAGCTGTCACGTTCCATGCTCAGGGAACAGGACAAAAAGTTGGAGACCACACGCTGCATTACTTTTAACAAAGAAATCTATTAATTAACTTAGAAAAAATAGAATCAAAATCATTTGTATGTGTTGCATGGGTGTGTGTTTGCAAGTAAGGTGGTGGAAAATGTGTGTATGTCTGCGTATGTGTAAGAACCTGAGCATCAAAAAGCCACAAACCACTAAAAAAAAGAAAAGGAGGCCTCAAACAACCCCCACAGCATGTGCTGGAGGTCCAACCAGGAAGGAGTGCAGAGAGAGACTGCCTGCACAGAGCTGAGCCTTTCTGCTCAGGCCTGCTGGCCACACCCAGCCAGATGTCAGCCCTCAACATGATGAGCAGGCAGCATCAGGACTTGGAGGGTTCTCTTCCCTCCGTCACACAGCACATTCAGCTGACTGATGCATAGCATGTGTAATTTTACTATCATGAATATCTGTTAGAAACTACAATGTACGCAGTCATGACTTATTGTGAAAAACAACGTCAGAGGTTTCCAGGCCGACCTCCGTCTTTGGTGAGCTCGGTGAACAGCATTTTGTTATCTCCATGGTAACAGATACATGAGTAAGAGGGTCAGAATTCAGGGTGTAACTTTATGAGGAAGAAGTAATTGTGTGCATACGGCATGAGACGGTACATACTTTTTAAGGGCAGCTGCAGTACTACAAGAAAAGAAAAAGTATGCAATCCGGAACACACTCTTAGGTGCTCTTAGGATAGGCAACCTGTAGCTCTACCATCACATGTGGCTCTTTAGCCCCTCACCAGTGGCTCCCTGAAGCTTTGACAGAAAATTATACAGAAATAAATAACAATTTAATTTTCATTTATTGTTGTAGGCCTAAAGTGATTCTTACATTCTTCAGCTGTAAAAATGCATAGCCTATACACCATTTGCACTGCAAAGTTAAAGTGCCAAATAATCAAATATGGCCTACTGCAGTATAGCCACCTTGTGTTAAAACATGTTAATTAATGCTTGTTTAGATCTGTTAGTAATGTTGATATACTAAATCCAACTTAAAATTGTGTTACCTTCATTATGAGGCTCAGACAGAATTGTTTTTCCTTTTTAGCCAACAATGGCTCTTTTGATAGCAAAGGTTGCTGGCCCCCTTGTCTAGCTAATTATTACATCAAAACAGGATGTTTTGTGAAGGATTCATTAAGCTCAATACAATAACAGAATAACTTCTTAAAACTGACAAATGTGAACAAACAGAAAACCCAAAGAGAGGAAACAGATTGTATCAGCAAATGTAAAATGGGTTTTAAAACCTAATCTTACGGAAATGAAAAAACAAAACTACCAAGAAAACAAAATGTCAGCAAAACCCAGCTGAGGTTTTGAGGGTATGACAGAAAAAGAGATGGTTTCTGTGTGGGGGATGTTTGTCTGAATACACCTGCGTGTGTATAAAGAAAGTGAAGTGAGGGACAGCAGCAGACTTTCGTTTATAGTTTATAAAACATTAGGCTATTGTGAATTTCATCGATGACATAAAAAGAGATTCTTTGTAAGAGAAACTTTTTATTCCTCAAATTGACAGACATTCTGATGACATACATGAATGCAGTAGCTGCTCACAAAAGCAAACTTCTTGAAGTGTGACCTTTTTATGGGGGTAGCTGCCGAGACCATATATAGTTGGGGTAACTCAGGTAATCTTGCAGTAAATCAAAGAATTGCTTGAAAAGCAATGGAAAACCTCCACATGTGTACTGAACGTGTAGGGGGGATGTCCCTGCACAAGAACATAACATCAAAAGCAGGAAGATCAGTGATGCGCTGTACACACACAGTAGCAGAGCTTGTGAGATTGTGGCTTTGACTTTATCGCCTTCTTCTTTTGATATTCTCAGTGCGCAGTATTTGTGACATAAAGCCTCCACACTGAACTCCGTCTTCAGAAGCAGCTTTGACACCGGTGAAGCTCTGATACTCGGGGGTAGTATTCTTCACTCTCTTTTGACTTGACGACATCAGACCAGAGGATAAAGAAATTAACTGTGAGAATCATCATTCTGCAAGGTATGTTTGACCTGAACAGAAAAATGAGCACAAGTTACTAAATGTTTCAAATTCTGTGATGGATTTTTTTTTTTTTTTTTACAGTTTGGAACTGTGATTAAGTAGTTTGTTTTTGACAGAGTGCATGTGATACAGTTTAAAGCTTTGAAACTGGACTGCACTGATCAATTTTGAACCTTTTAAAACGTCTGATCACTTTTCAAGATTTAAATGCCTCAGGCTTCCCAGATGACACATTATACACACGGAGCACATTTACAGAACTGTCAGTTCTGTAAAACAGGAAAGCAATATTTACAGAGCACTTTAAGTTCTCAAATTGTGTTTCTAAACAAAAGGCGTGTCCTTTTCTTGCTCTATTCTCTTCCCAAACAGATATGTACAAAACCTCATACCTTCCTCATTGACAAGTGCCACTGTACCTAACTTTACCTAATCTTACTGTAGTGATTTGTGAGAAGTGAAAGTGCTGAAACAAGAGATACCATCACATTATCATGTATGTTCCTTATCAGGTTTTTGAAGAAGTAAGTGTAAGCACGCAACATGTTTTTCCCATGCGAGTATTTGCATAAAGGAGAAATCCTGTGTTCAGGGGCGTAAAGGTAGCACATGGGCAGTGCGGTTTGGCTGGGGGCTGTAGGGTGGGGGTTAGGGGGAGGGAAAGCAGGTCCTCCGACAATGCACTGTGAGGAGAACGGGCCCTTGCCAGTGATTCACCTCTGATATATGCACCTGTGACCAAAGGAGAAGTCACGTTAAATTAAAAGTGGTGCCATTTGCTATATATGATCCTCAAATAAGGCAAAGCCATCCCCACCATTTCTTTCTTTTTCTTTTGTTTCTGTAGGAACCTATAACAAATTATACAGTATGTTCATTCTACATAAACTATAAAAACTTTGTAAAATCTCTTCAATTAAATGACTCATTTCTTTTTGTCTTTGGTATTTCCATTACATACAGATAGGCAGTGATGATTGCTGGGTAATATGTAAGAGTCAGCTATAGACGCAATCTGTCAAGACTGAGAAGCTGAGCACATTCGTAAGCCGAGCGAGCAGTCATAAATAGCAACCAGAGGTGGGACCAAGTCATTGTTTATTTGTCACAAGTCTCAAATCTTTGCATTCAAATCCCAAATCAAGTCCCAAGTCACGAGTGACAAGTCCAGAGTCAAGTCCCAAGACCTAAACTTTAAATTTTGAGTCCCAAACAACTCATAATGTGTTCTTCACCAAATGTAATACCATTTCCCAGCAGAGTAATGATATATTAAATTTACAAAAATTATGAATGCGTTTTAAAATGTGTATTTATTTGTTAAAGAAAATTGTTAAAACAAGTTGGACTGAACTTAATAAAAAAAAAACCTTGTTGCAAAATAGAAAACAGAGAAAGGTGAAAAGTCAAAAGGTCAAAAGGTGAAAAAAAGTGAAGACATGAGTCATTGGTGTTAAAGTCCAACTCGAGTTGCAAGTCTTTTTTGTTTCTCAAATGGAGTCTAAAATCTAAACTCTCAAATTTGTGAGTCCGCACCTCTGCTGACAATTATGCACCAGGGCCCGTCATACATGTAGTAGTGTGCACTGGAGCAGAGTTGTTATAGTTTTGTATTTTTCATAAGTTTCAAAGTTTCAAATTTAGTTTTAATAACTTTCAATATATGTAATTTTTACATTTGTCAGGGGCAAGATAAGACGTTTAGAACAGGTATTAAGATACTATCACAACACCAGTCTCATAAACACATGCACCAGTGCCTCCTGATGTTTGCGTTGACACATTTAACCCATTAAAATAGACTGTAACTAAAGACATTTACTATAGTTGTATCCTATTTGAATTCGATAACTAAGTACGTTTCAGTTAGGGTTTTTTTTTTCTTTCTAAAGTCTTTATTTTTATTTCACTTCTTAAAATTCCTTGGATTAGTTTTAATTAATGATAATAATATTGCATTGCAGCCCGTGATAACTTCCTCACACCTCTGCCATCTATTAGTTCAAACCTGAATCGACATTAGTTTTCTTGTGCCGCGTTCAGATGCTTTTCATGACCTATTTAACCCTTTGAAACCTGATCGAATTGGTTTGATTTCTCTTGAAAACATTACTTAATTAAAAAGGGGGAGGATTATGAGAAAATTATCAAAAAAACTAGTAAATTTTGTTTTTAGAAAACAATATTTATAATATTTTTCTTGTAAAATTAACAAATTTCTTGCTAATTGTTGCTATTTACTTTGTTATATTTTGTCCTTGCTTTGTATCATTCTGTGTATAGTTGTGTTTTTTGTTCGTCTGTATAATATGCTCTGCTATCATATAGTGGTATTTTAGGAAGATGTGAATGGTGTAGGACTTGTGGTGTATGACAGGTCATAATTGTGATTCAATCTTTATCTTTTTTTTTTTTTTTTTTGGCACTTTGAGCACCTTTTTTTAAGCAGAGATAGACTATTTCTGCACTTTCTCAGCCTGTGGACCTTTTTGTGTCTGTCCAGCCCGGGTATCTTCTCTGCTGTCCTTTCTTGTTTGTCTGTTGTACCGACGCACCCATGACAAACTTTTTTGTTGCCCCAAGTAGGCGCAGTTTCACATCAGTCCGAAGACTTGGATCATTTTTGGGCCATTTCATGTGAAGTCACTAACTGCCTTCTCCCTGTGTTTTGTTTTAGAAAGAAATCAAACCAATTTGCCCAGGCTTCAAAGGGTTAAAACAGAAAAATCAAAAGAGTGTGTTGTTCTAGTGTCATGCAAAGAAACACTTTGATCATTTTCTTATTCATTTTTGCATTACCAGAAACTTTGTTGGCGTTTCCTGAGCCTGTTTAACGTTGGTCACCTTCCTACACACATACAGTGATACATCTGTTATACTGGCTGATAAAGATCTTATCAGCTTGTGAGATCAGACAAAGCACACACTGCAGCCACCTGCAACCTACCTTTGCGTGCATTCACGTAATGTCTAATGGGGCTGAAATTGGGTCATTCACACCCGGGGGAAGAGCAGAACTAGGGCACTGACTTTTATCCTACAATCAGTGTTTCCCCTACATAGACTTTACTTGGGCGGCCCGCCCAAGTAGATTGACACCCGCCCAAGAAGATGAATTAAAAAAACAAAAACAAAAAAACAACCAAAACAAACCGCGCGGTCATAATTATTGGCACAGCGTAGGGAAAACTCAGTCCACCTGTCTGTCTCTCACTGGGCTGTCAGGCGCACACACGCACACACTAACACGCGCGCGCGCTCGTGTATTCCGCCAGCCCGACCCACCTTGTTAAGCGCTCATTAGCTCGACAACACCTGCAGCGTTGCACAGCCCTGCTTGCTTCAAGTGTCTCTGACGAAAGTTAAGTAACTTTAATACATTTACATTCATTCATTCATTCATACATACAATACATTCCCCTAAATTCAAATCATCAAATGTCTGAAATGACGCACTGTTGTGTTTAACAGCAACGATATCTTAAAGGTAGGGTCCAAAGTGTTGTTCGTTGCGGTTTGTAACGTTAAACAAAATATTCAACCTGGGTCCCTCCTCTCGGGCTAAGCCTACTGTGCAGCCTCCTGCCCCTGACAGCAGCAGCAGCCGCAGCCGCTAATGTACAGCAGCAGTTGTCACAAAAGCAAAATCAAGATACAGTCCAAGGAGCTGGGGACCGATAGCCGGCAGTCACTGACAGCGGGAGCCTCGAGCGCTAACGAGCAGGGAAGAAGGTGTTAGCCGTGGCGGCTAGCATCCGCCGCTAGCATTAGCTTCCCAGTTCACAACAACAGCGCTCCTATTTTGTTACGCTCCGGTTCGCGGCTCCAGCGGGTTATGGTAATGCTAGACTGGTTATTGACAAGGCATCTGTAAAGTAAGTCGACTTGGACACGTGGCCTTGCAAGGAAGTTCTGTATTTCTTCATTTAAAATACATGCGACAGAACAAATAAACAAACTCACTTTCCTAGTGAAAGTTTCCAGTCATTGGCTAATAGGGCAATCACTGTTGCACTTCATTTTGCTATTAAATATTCATAAATAAATATTGTTGAGTGGGGAAAAGGTGACTGAAAATTTACCTATTGTAACTGTTACTTGTTCATATTTAGTTTACAATTTTAATAATAAAATCAGTGTTCTTGAATACACAATACAACAAGTTATTGTTGATTATATACTATTTTCTTCCTCATACACTGACTTTTTGTTATTTGTACCACTGGTTTTGTTTCAGAGACTGACTGTGACACTGTGGCAAGTGATTTAAACCATAATGCATAAGAGCACAATGTGAATAATTTCAGTTAATTTTCTTGTGCTCTTTTGCATTATGGTTATGCAAGTTTTTTTTGTCTTTTAGATCAAAACTGAACTGAGGAACAGGCTGCAAGGAGAGCATCTTGCTGCATGCATGCGCATCAGCATAAATGGACCTGACCCCTAATCCTTTCCATACAGAAAGGCATTGGAGATCTTTTTTTCAAAACAGAAAAAAATACACTGCTCTGACAAAAACTGTCAGCTTTGCAAATAGCTTTAAATAGCTTTTTTTTTTTCGTTTTTCTTTTGGGTTCTGTTTGTGTTAAAGCAAGTCTGCAGCAGGCTTAAGCTGTATCTATGTGCAATAAATAACACATGGTTCATAAACCAGTTTGACTAGATTATTTTGAATGCACTTATCAAACACCGCGACGTCCCCCTCCACCGCCCGGCCCACCACCCCAAGTAAATTCTCAACCTAGGGGAAACACTGCTACAAACATACAAAAAAACAATGATGACAGCTTTACCTAGTCCACCCAGGGTGCACACTTTGCAATAAACTATTTACAATGCGCTTGACTTTTGGTGGTGCTGCTTTCCATCTGAGCAATTCAAACCATTCTTTATGGTCAATAAGTGAGGACATGTCACTGATCTGTTTGAGAAGAAATAGTTATTATTAACCATTAATAAAGCCTTTAGTTATAGTTCATAAAGTCGTTATTTGTAGTGGAGGGAGTATCTGGATATTTTACCTAAGTAAAAAATAAAAATACCATAGTGTAACTCCAATAGAAGCTCGATATACTGGGGGGACACATCCCCTCCAATATTCAATTATGCCAAATTTCTCCCCAGTATATTTAAGAAAAAAAAAAAATACAAAGGAGAAAAAAGGCTCTGCCACAACAGACAACCATGCACCTCTGTCTGGAATAATCATCAAATCATCAAACATTATCATAATCATAAATAAACATAATAAAATGGCATTATTATATTACAACCAGTTCTAGTATAACAGTGTACTAAAGGTCTGTATTTGGCTTATGCAAGTGCCATTGCAATACCCCAACACAGCTTGACTGATGTGGATAGGTACAATTAGTGTCAAACACTGCGCTGTCTCTCTGTTTCATTACTTTAAAATATTTCTAAAAGTTAAAAACTAGAATGTAGTTGTCACTGTCGAATGGTACAGTTTTTGTACAAAGTTAGTATGACATAACAACGCCATCAAAAATGGTCATAAAAAGTATGTCATAAAAAAGTCAAAAATAAATCACAGTGTGTGCACTTCACCTGTGTTGCCCTCAATCATATGCTGGCTCCATAAAATGGGAATTCCTTGCATACCCACCTGGAGGGTTGGGTTGCAGAAAGTATCAGTTGTAAATGGTCCCCCCACCCACCCAATGTTAAATAGCTGATTAGAGGTAAAAGATATGTACTTAACATGTCACTGACAAGTAACATGTACAATTACTAAGTACAAGTACTATATTTACATTTACTAAGTACGAGTAGGCTGCTGTACTCAAGTCCAGTTTTGTGGTACTTGTACTTTCTTCTATTTTATCCTGCTTTCTTCTTCTACTCAATCTACTTCTTCAGTTACTTTGCAGATGCCTTATTAATGGAAAAATAATCAACCATTGAATCATGATGTTGGGGCGTCGGTGGCTTAGTGGTAGAGCAGGCGCCCCATGTACAAGGCTGTTGCCGCAGCAGCCTGGGTTTGACTCCAGCCTGTAGCCCTTTGCTGCATGTCACTCCCTCTCTCTCTCTCCCCCTTTCATGCTTGTCTGTCCTATCGATTAAAGACCAAAATGCCCCAAAAAATATCTTTAAAAAAACAAACAAAAAGTCATGATGTAAAATCACAGGTTAAGTATATCCAGTATATAAAATGGGTACAACTGGCTCCAGCTTGGCCAGCTACAAAGTTAGTGTTGGACACAAAAATGCATCTATTGTAATTTGATTCTGAATTGGGCCATTCTTTATTACTTTAGTACTTCAACATTAGGTACTTAAGTATATTTTAATGCGAATATGTGCTTATACTGAAGTGATATTTTGAGTGCAGGACTTTTAATTGTAACAGTATGTCTACACTGTGGTGTTGCTACTTTTACTTAAAGAACGTTTCCTGCTACCTTAAGGTAAAGTAAAGGTACAGAAATGTTATTAGCACAACGTATTCATGGTGTCAAAAGTGAAAGTACTCACACAAAAATACTCATTTCAGAGGGTTATATTATCACAAATTCACTGTATTGATGGACATTATGACTAACTTATAAAGTCAATTTAAAGTACTTTATATATCACTTGTTAGTTTAAAAGTAAAGCACTGCATTACAGCTGATAAATGTTGCATGTGCTAGCGTCATGGGATATAGCAGTCAAATCAATGTAGTGGAGTAAAAAGTAAAATGTTTCTTTCTTAAATGTGGTGGAGTAGAAGTATAAAATAGTATAAAATGAAAATACTCAAAAATCTACTTAAAGGAATACATCACTTACAAAATGAGCATTTGTATATCAGCCATGCAGTGTTGAATTTGTGAAGTAAACTTTGTTAAGCTCACATGCCTCCACATAAAATGGCATATTTTAAGAAACATATCAATTCATTGATTGACTGGGGACCACATTCAACAACAGTGAAACTTTGTCAAAACAACCGATCTTCAATCAATCAATAAATCAATATGTTCACCGGTTTCTGTGGACACATGCAAAAAAACCTTTTTCTTTATAAAAATAAAGGCATCATGACTAACTGATATACAGTGGTGTGTTTTTTGGGTGAAGCATTCCTTTAAGTACACTACCTGAATAAAATGTTCTTACTGTAGTTATATTCCACCACTTCTCTTTATAAAGTCTGTCTTTTTGAAATGTGATACTAAATGTGTTACAGGTCTTTTGGAAATGTGTACATGTCTTTATATTCCCCTAATTACATGCTGTTTGCTGTACATCTGTTCTTCTCCAGATTAAAAACATGGAGGTTTCGACTTCAGACTATGATTATAGTGAGCCTACAGATTACCCATATGAAGGGCCCTGCAACCTCGACCCTAACCCCATGGAGGTGACCATCCAAGCATACATCCACTCCATCATCTGTGCCTTCGGCCTGATGGGCAACGCTCTCGTGATCATCACCTACATATTCTACAAGAGAACCAAGACGATGACAGACGTCTATCTCTTCAACGTAGCTGTGGCCGATCTGATCTTTGTGGTGGCTCTGCCATTTATCATCTACAACGAGCAGCACAGTTGGTTAATGGGTCCGGCGGCTTGCAAGATGCTTAGGTCAGCCTACAGTATCAACCTCTACAGTGGCATGCTTCTGCTTGCGTGCATTAGTGGCGACCGCTACGTTGCTATAGTTCAGGCCAGAAGATCCTTCGGCACACGCTCACACGCTCTGATCTACAGCCGCCTCATCTGCTCAGCTGTTTGGGTGTTTGCAGTGGCTTTAACTCTGCCCACACTCCTTTACACTGAACGCTTTGAAGAGCAGAATCTGGGGGCTGATACTGTCACCGTGATGTGTCAGCTGTCTTTCAGTAAGAATGAAACAGCAAAGCTAATGAAGGTGGTGGTTCCCAGCCTTCAAATGGCCATCGGCTTCCTGCTGCCTTTGCTGGTGATTTTGTTCTGCTACGCCAGCATTGTGTGCACCTTGGTGAGAGCACAGAGCAGCCAGAGGCACAAGGCTGTCCGTGTGATTTTAGCAGTTGTTGTGGTTTTCATCGTGTGCCACCTTCCCTACAATGTGACTCTGCTGAACCACACTCTGTCTCTTTTTAAGCAGAGGAGTTGTGAGGCAGAAAAGGTGAAACTTCAAGCGCTGGCCATATCCAGGAGCATAGCCTACCTCCACTGCTGCCTCAATCCCATCCTCTACGCCTTCATTGGCGTGAAGTTCAGAAGCCACTTCCGGCAGATAATGTTGGATTTGTGGTGCTTTAGCAAAAAGTACATCTACACAGCTCGCTCATCACGTGCCACTTCCGACATTTGCATATCAGGTCGCGTGTCTTCAGATGGTTGCAACAACATGTCATCATTCACTGCATGACGCAGCAGTGGTACAAACCTTCTTATCAGCCTATCAAGATGTTACACTGCTATAGCTGTACATACATAATTAGAGGTGAAAGCATCTGTGCAAAATGTGGTTAAATCAAGCATGTATATATTTGAAAGCAGGAGTGTAGCAGCAAATTCTGGGCCCTATGCAGAAGCAGTTTCTGTGGGCCCCCCACGTTTCCTTCCTTGTCTGTCATGCACCTTTATATATATATATATATATATATATATATATATTTTTTATTTTTTTTTGTTGTTTTGTTTTTACACAGTCAGTTTGCTTTCTTTCCCTATCCTTCCCTTCTTTTCTTTTATAGAATCTTTTCTTCCCTTCCTGGGGAAAGACACAACAGTGTACGTTGGTGCCCCAGTAGCATAAGTTGACTCACACTCAGCTCTAGCTGCATTTAGAGAGGCAGACTAAACCATTTTGCGCCTTTTAAGGGGCGAATTTTTTTCATAAAGTTCAGTCTTGTTTCTGATGGGTTTTTTTGTTTGATTTTTTTGTTTTTGTCAAATTTGATAATTTGCAAACAAAACCAAATGTTTCATTCCAGCTCCCCTTCCACTGGGGCCCCGGGTAATCAGTCCCCTTTTCCCCACACTATGACACCCCCGTTTGAAAGTTGCCTTTAACATCACAGATTGTAATATTATACAAGTCATATTTTTCCACACTGTTCTAAAAGTCATAGATTAGATAGTCACTTTCACTTTGATATCTTATTTTTGTACTGTTGTCCCCATACTGTTAAGACAAGCTCTTATTTTTTGTGTATTCCTATGCATTATGTTAAGTATGTTTATTTTTAAAGATAAGTATCTAAAGAGTTTTGCATATTTGTGTTGCCAGACTGCCACTTTGATATACATCTTCTAGAACAATATACATACCCTATTTTATTATGAAGTTTTTTTTAAATATACATTTTGTATGTCTGATTGTTTTCTTTTGTCATACGTTCTGATTAAAGATGGTCTCAGAAAAACAGCATTATCTTTAACAGTCCATTCAGAATTTAATTGGAAATTTGAGTCCTCTGTCTCAAAACAACTGCAGATTTATTATTATTATCAACATTTTTTTAAAATGATTTTGCACAATTTATAGAAAATATTAATCACTACTTAAATAATACTATAACATAGATGTTGTGCCATATAATAGCATGTTTAACATTTATGTTATGGTCAGTATGTAAAATGGGATATTTGTGACAGACTGCAACACAACCAACCTTTAATTACTTTATTAAGTCATCAGTAATGCATGTTATCAGTAAACACTGAGTAATAACTAAATCTATTACTAAATATTAAGTCATTATTTTTTTTTAAATGACTTGACATTTAAAGGAAAATAAAGAAAACTCCCACACAACTCCTGCAGTATAATCTCATTTACCTAGTCATATGCTTAGTACTTCCCAAACAGGCTGCCCTTTCTGATCGGAAACTGAGCTAAAAGTGAAACTCACCAACAACACCTACCTACTGTATGCTCTCTTCAAAGCCAGACTTCATTGACAAAGACAGTCATTTTAGCTTACTGAAAACAGAAGCTGCTGCTTTACTGCTGCTTCAGCCAGTTAGTTAAAGGGGAAGTAACTTTTTTTCAACCTGGGCCCTATTTTCCAATCTACTTTTGTCTAAATAAGTGATAGGATGTTCAATATTTGACATTTCTCCAGTATGAAGCTAGGACTGACCTGCCTGCAGCCCGTGAACATGCGCTATATTAAGTAATAGGGCGCTCAGACCGCGCCACACAACGTCAAAATACGTTCACTAAAAGTAAAATTTTTTCACACAGATAGGCTCGGATTGTTCGTATAATTATCTGACAACGTAACGGAAAGGAGAAATGAACGTCGCTGTGTACCTTGGAATCGGACATATTTGTTGTGGCAAGTCAAAACACTCTCTCTCCCTGCTCCCTCTCTCTTCTCGTCCCTCTTCAATCAGCTCTGCATCCGTGTACATCTGCCTACTCCGTGTTCAAATAAATATTGGCGGTCATCAAATTCAAATGGCTCATCCAGATCCAGCTGGTCATAATCAGGTAAAAATTCAGCCGTGACGACTGCAAACAGTCGCATTTGTAAGCTCGCTCCAGCGGTAACTTCCTGCAATAACTCAAGTCACGCGAGACCAACTGCTGTAAAACACCATAGATTGTATAGTAAAACACCGAAGAAGAAGAAGAATCTCGTGAGACGTAAAACATATACTACAATTGCAACAGGCAGAAGAACATGTCCGAATCCAGCTAAAGGTAAACACAGACGTTCATTTCTCCTTTCCGTTATGTTGTTGGATAATTATACTAACAATCCGAGCCTATCTGTGTGAAAAAAAATGCACTTTTAGTAGAACCATTTTGACGTTGTTTGATGCCCCAGTGCCCTATTATTTAATATAGCATGCGCTCTCGGGCTGTAGGCAGGTCAGCCCTACCTTCGTACTGGAGAAATGTCAAATATTGAACATCCTATCACTCATTTAGACAAAAGTAGATCGGAAAATAGGGCCCAGGTTGAAAAAACATTGGTTCCTCTTTAATTTGTGTTATTGTGTGGCTGTGGTGTTTTAAATGGTTAATTTGGATTCATCAAAGTCATATAGTAACACAAACTAACTAATTGATCAAGGCAGCAGTAGAACAGTAACTTCAATGACGTAAAATTACCGTTTTTGTCAGTGGAGTCTGGCTCTGAGAGGGTAAAGATAAGTTTCACTTTCTGTTCAGTTCCCTCGCAGAGAGGGCTGAAAGAGCTGTCATACTGCGCTTATGATTGGATAAGTGAGACTTGGATTATACTGCACGAGTTATGTAAGACATTGCAAACAGATGGTTTTATACAGTTTTGCTGTTATTAAACACAGAACCCTTTTACTTCAATTTATCAAGAACTTTCTCCATTTTTGGATTCTTCAATCACCATGGAGCGTGCAAGGAAAACTGAGTTTCCTCCAAGAATTCAACGCATCACAGGGTGAGTAATTAATATACAAATGGTCATTTGGGTGATGAAGAATTCCTTTAAATCTTAAATAGGACACTTGATACTATGGGACATAACTAAGGCACATGTTACACACTGTGTCGCACCCTGTAGTTGTAGGACATGGTTTTCCCACATGTGTGAAATGGTGAGAGACTTCATAAGCATACATTCGCATGATAATAACAGTTAAACTAATATGCATGCCAATGTACACTGACACAAGTTACTGACCAGAAAGACATTTTTGAACAGTATGTTTGTTGGAAACAGGGTTGGCTCCTAGATTCAGCCAAGCGAAGAATGCAAGGATGGCTGATACATAAAGCATCTGGGGTTTTTTTTTAAAGCTTTTACTAAAACAAACACAGAAAATGACATATCAGCTTTATTAGTCCCTTCACTTCACTTCCCTGCACTGTGCTGGTTTTAAAACCCATCTTCCTGTACCCATGAACTTTGCTTCCTGTGGTTAGGTCAGAGTAGACGTCAGTGCCTGGCAAATGCTACCACGAGTTGCTAGTGTCAAGGGGTAAAAGTTTCAGAGTTTTGTAAGCAGAAACCACCAAAGTGTGACAACAAGGGGACTGCCTTACCTCATGAGGCATGGACTGCAGATCAAAATGTAACTGAGGCCCTAACAGAAGTGCACATCAACAATAACACATTACATTGTGAGGGTCAAAAGGACAGAGGGATGTCGTATGCTGTAAAGCTCTGTGAGGCAAATTGTGATTTGTGATATTGGGTTTTATAAATAAAATTGATTGATTGATTGATAACACAACAAACTACCATCCTAAATCTATGCTCCAAATGACAACTGATCACAACCAATTAATGGGCTGATAACAGCCAAAGCGGATGCCCAGCTTGATTTTATTATAGCCAGTTAGTTTGATGGTCTGAAGACAAATTTGACACTTTCAGCTGTACTAATAAAACAGTCTTTAAAAGAAATATATTTAAAGCACTGCAAAGTGCAAACACTGAGAAAAGAGGTGAGAAGCTGAAGTGATACAGAGGTTACAGGCGTTTTGATGGAAAGCGCTCAGGTGTATTTCAAGACTATTTCATATATGCAAACCAGACTCATCTTCTTCACATCAGAAACAGCTGTATTACTGCAGAAACTACAAGAAACTAATGCATTTGCAAGAGAAATATAGTAAGTTGTGAACAGCCAGCTGACAGCTAAATGACAGTTTGTGAATGTTGTGTTTGAACATTTTATGTTCCACCCAGCTTTTGGTTGGGCATGTATCACAGCATTGATGATGTACAATGTGAAACCACAATGTTAACACCTTGACTTTTATTACAAAGATAAATACACCAGTGAAACATGCAAAAGTACGTATGGTAAACCACACGAGACGTTGCATGGTACTGCTGGCACGGCTTTTTTATCTGATTCTGGCATCTCTTCTGACAAAGCTGAGTACAGCGTTGTGAAGCCAAGACACACCTGTGACATCATCAGCACATATTGGTGATCAAATCCCCAGGAGAAACAGACTTCGAGAAGTATGACAGGCCCCTGTTACATAACAGGGAGTAGCTGAATGGTAATATTCCTCTTTTCTCATCCACTGGAGGTCCTCAGTAAGCTGTGTTTTATCATTGGTTTTTTAACTTGATGGATGAAATACTATCCTTTACCCTTTCGATGTTCCAAATGATTTACTGTATGAAAAGAGGCCCTTGTTAGTTTGACTACGGTTTCATTTATGTCTCTCAGCTTGACAATCCACCCACTCTGTTTGCTCTCCTTTTTGTTCTGCTGTGTTCAAACCTGTAACATCTGTGCTGGGGCTTCTCTTTCTTTACTTTGGCTTCATACCTGTTTATTGGCATACGTTCACTTACCCTTATATCATGCACTCACAGCTATACCCTATACACCCTGCCATACTTCATGATTATCTTTTCAGTTTGGCTGCTCCTCAGCCCCTCGTGCATTTAGAATATGTGTGGCATTGCTAACCTCGAGCCAGCTGGTCACAGAGGTTAACTGTATGGAATTCCAGCACTGACATTATGCAATGTTAATCAGTCAATCAAATTGATATTTCACTCGAGACCCATTTTAGAAACATTTGATTGCCAGATGTGAACTGCAGTTAAACTCAGCTGGATGCAAGCACAGTCTGGATACATCTGGACACAAGATAACACGTGCGGACAGGGCCTGTGGATAGGGATCTGCCACATTCTTCTCAGGTCTGTTGCCCCACCACCTGCCCACTGGGTGTCCTCAGTGAGTTGACTGTCTCCACACACCACCTGACCTCTCATTCTAAGCCATGACTTGCCTGTGCGAAATCAATCAACACATGATCTGTGTGTGCATGTGTGCCTTTCTCACAGCAACCCTGCGCAACTCAAAAACACAGATGTCATAACGTGCAATTTTTCATGCTGCCTGTATTAAAATGTCAGGATACAAGGGCGGAGCCAGACGTTGTAAACATATGGAGCTAGGCCCAAACCTGGGCGCATGCTGAGAGATTTTTCCTCCCATTTAAGGCAGCTATATGCACTATTTTTCAAGCCATTTGAGATAATGGTAGCAATAGAAGTTGTAAGCCATTTAGTACTATCAGTTATACTTGAGTTTGACAAGCAAAATGTTGCTATGACAAAGGTCTATTACAAATTGAGCAACACTGAGCAACAGTTTTCCCTTTTCCCCCCACAGAGGGTTTATTTCTGCTGTTTATAATTAGATTCTTGGTTTTGGCTTTAGCAAAAAGGATTTGTTAGTTCCTCACAGGAAAACGAAGATCTTACATCGTATCCCTCTACTTACTCCTGAGCCTCGGACACAGAAACCTGTCAGGAACAATATACTTGTTTTGCAGTGTTTTGTGGACTACTGCAGATTCTGTTCTTCCTCACCTGGCCAGATGCTGCCACTAAAGAGATTCCTGCTGACCCATTCACCTGCTCCTCATCAGCAGTCAGTAACAGCTGCTCATCCCCACAAAGTTTACTGTATGTGCCCAGCTGTTTCTATCCACCTGCTATCTGTTTATCTGTTGCTTATCCAGCCTGCCTTCCTGTTGTTGATTTAAGCCTGTTAAACCAATTTCACTATGTTATAACTCCATGTGTCTGCCTTCAGGTTTCGCCCAGATGTTACACTACTTGAAGGACCTGTGCATGGTATATCCACACAGGTGATTTCATTTGCTTTGGAGGAGCTCTGTTCAGGAGTGTGCAGAGTGCGTTTGATAGACATCTTCCTCATTCTCCTGTTATGTTCATTAAACCGGTTACACTTTTATCATTCTTATTGGTGCATGGAGTCCGGTGACCTCACATAATGCCCAGCATAGCTCTGCCCACCTTTGACCTGAGCAGAGATCTAATCAGCAAGCCAAAGTGAAAACACCTGCGCAGATGTGCAGGGCCTTTACAGCAGCCCAGTCTCCACAATAAAATGTTGGCATGGTAGGTTTCTGCAAACCATGGCTATGTTACATTCGTACGTTTCATACATATGACGTAGTTCAGATTATATGCTTATGAGCTAACTTTTGCATCAGGAAGCGGGAGGAGATGGTGGATGGCATAATGCCTAGGCGAGAAGACTGCCAAGCAGCAGAAAGCAGATGAGTATTTGAAACCAACAAAAAACAGGTGGTTTTTAACAATATGTCCAGACGTGTCCAGCAGTGTTAGTCGTGATGAAAGTGGGTATTTTAAGCCAAAACATGATGTTCTCCTCACCCTAACCAAGAGATTATTGTACCTACACCTAACCACACCTTAACCACAGTGTTGTCTCAATATAAAATTGAAATTTGACAACGTTAAGTTATAACATACCTACCATATCTACAAATGATTGTATCTGTAGTTTGCAAAAACGTACAATGCCATACACTGAGTTGCTTTCAACAGCGCACACAGTCTACATAACACTTAAGTCAAAATGAAAAGCAATATTGTGCGCCATACAAGTCAAAATCATACAATTGGCCTCTTTTCACAACAGACATTTCGTCACGATGTAATTAATAAGTTGGTGTACTTAGTAACTTTTAATTATGGTCATTTCAAGGTCCTCAGTATTTTGACAGCTGACTCCCTGGAATGTTTTACTGGGCAGTTAAACTACTTAATAGAGCTGAACCATTGTTAATGTCATTAATTATTAATTACATTTCCTGCTACATCAAGTTAGGATGTCTGCTGTGCAAACAGTATTTTACTGTTAAATCAGAATATTTAACAGACATACATACATTAGAGTTGGCGATCTCCATATTTATGAGCTATTCATGTGATGTGTAATCCTTTTTTTTGCAAAGCAATTAAATTGTCTGCAGCATAAATGCAGGTTAGGGCTAAGGATACACTTGAAAGACTGCAGACAAGTGACCATCGCTAGCTGAGGCAATATTTGTGCTGAATGTGGGCAGGGCCTAACGTGACTGACACCTAGCTAGCTAGCTTGGTAATAAATACAATAAAATAGGATGTTTTAGGGGACAGCTCCCATTTTCTTATGTTCCATGCCTGTCTCCTGACTCACTGGCAACCAGGCAGCATCTCTCATGTGGTGCAGTTTGTGTTTGTCATGGTCTGTACAACACAATATCAGCTGGTAAGACAAGGCAACAATCAGTCTCTCCCTGACACATACTTCTTTGCAATTGGTTCAGATTGTGCCTAAGTTCACCACAGTTTAACTCCATGTGATGCAAAGATGCAAATTTGCTTTGCCTTTGGATGCAAATGTTCTCTTTGATCGTCTGATTGCATTGAATGGAAATGGGAGGCGAATATTGATTATATGATTTTGTTTGCCAACTGGAACATACTGTCAACAGAACTAACATATTAGAACTTTATATGGCCATATGTTATAAGTCCTGACTAAGCACTTGTATGGAGTCTTTCTAGGCTTCCAATCACTCAAAGTTTTTTTCACATTGCAGAGTGACATTAACCGATTCACACAAACATTCACACACTGGTGACTGAAGCTACTGTACACGGTGCCATCTGCTACTCAGTTAAACATCTATATGATGAAAGCAGTCAGACTGTAAACACGTTAAGAATGTTGTGAGCCTTAAAACCGATGGAAGATATACTGAAATGCTCCATAGAACTGAGCAGAACTGCACTGCTGGGTAATAATACTTTGTGGCTTCGTCACCAAAGACTGTTTCATAGTTGACGCACGCAACACGAGCAAGTGACGCTAGCTAGCACAGCTGTAGCTGGCTAGTGCTGCTGTTTTATCAGAATGCAGGGCACTAGAACTGTCATGTAAATGCGGGTGTGCCCGTACAAGTTTGCAAAGTTTTTCCTCCTCGCCTGCCATATTTCATACCTGCTTCTTCTGTGAATAACAAAAAGTTGTTAATTTCAAGTACTTCGCTTGCATTATCATCCCCACTGGCAATGCATGATATTACACAAGTCGCTGTGTCGCGTATCAGAAAACATGGACAACATGTTCTGAGACGCAAGCGCACATCATGGTGGCCAGTGCATCTCGATGTCCTAATGTGTTTGTGTCTGCGTGCCTTTGCGTCAACTATGAAACGGCCCGAATTCATTAGGCAGATGCTGTAGCTGAATGTAAATGTATACATCTAACAATCACACATAGCAATGCGCCAATAGTTACAGGTTACAGCCCATGATAGCTACTAAAGCAAGCACTGTACTGAATCTCTAAGAACTTAAAGGAATACATATATCAATTACTCACCCTGTGTCAACTGAATGCTTTTCTTGCAAGTGTTCCGTGAACCAAGTATCCAAAAACGAAGGGCTTTGTGTTTTACCAACTGCAAAACTTTATGAAAATATCCATTTACAAAATCTTAGGGGCCTTCCACATGCCGCGTCTCTAACCGCCTGGAAAACGCAAGGTCAGGTGCTGGGCACTGCTCTTGAGCCTTGTTTGCGCCATATTTCAAGAGCACGGCGGCAGGTTGATATTTACAAAAGAAGGGAAAGATATCTATCGGCTGTGATTGGTTATTCCTTGTCACACGACATGTGGCGCATGCTGCTGCATTCCAAAAGTTGACGGCCATAAGATAGTAATTTCATCCTTTGTTAATATAAAAATATTGATTGGTGTAAATTTAAAGTTTGCCATGACAGTGATGTTGCAGTCAAAGAAGCCTAAATCCTTGTAGACATGCGGCACTGCATTGCACAGGGACACTTTGGTGGTAATTTTGGAGGGACATAAAAATATTACTCACTTTTCTCCCACAGATACCAGCAGCCTCTCTGCTAATTTAAACCAGTCAGCTCTGGTCAGGAATTATTGCATCAGGTGATATATGACCCTTCATTTATCTTCAGAGAAACAACAAATTGTAAAAGACCATTTTACAGTGGTGATTTAGAGACCCTTTAGCCTTAGGCTCATTCCAGATAACCCTCCTTCAGTCTCACATGTTAGGGACATGCTATAACAAGGTAGCACTGTGTGCCATTTTTGGCGCCGCAGTGACTAAGAGGGGTGCTCCTTTGAGGAAAAATTTACTCAAAGTGGATCTTTGACGCTTTCCATGAGTGATATTTTCTTTTTTCTTTCTTACCACACTTGAATATGTTCATCTTAACATCTGGTACTTGACAATGAAGTCACTCCTTTGACTCCTATACTGCAATTAGTTTGTGATTCATTCTCCCAAGAGTCATCATTGCTGAAGGGTTTTATTGTAGCAGCCCGGTATATTGTCTTGGTAGATCCTTCATACTTTGTAATTCAGCCTGGGCAGGGATTAATGTGCTAAATGTGTTTTTGTTCATCTTATTGTGTGCATTTATTGTGAGCACCTTTGTTTGTAGATAACAATGCCTTTACCAGATGTGGGAGAACAATGGCAAATAGTCTAATTGTGTGACTTGTCCAGACTCCCCACCTTAGTTCCGGAGAGGAAAACATTTGGAAAAAATCTTTTTCATACTAATATGATCAAGCCAGACTTGCTGCTTGGTCTGGAAAACATACTGCTGATAGGTCTGCTTGGAAATGTTACATGCATGCTTGACACACACACAAATATGACAGCGATGAAGACATTTGAGCGTTAAGCACATTCTCTCACACAAGACTTTGGTGTGAGTGAGTATTGGGAAGTTATTTTTCCATGTGGACTGTTAATGGGAAAGTCCGTGGAATGGGAACTACATAAGTGTGAAATGTATCATTCAACATGTTTACTTGAGGATATGTCTACAATAGAACAAACATTTTCTGTACTGCAGACAAATGATCCCGTAAATGTACTGAATGATACATTTGAGTGCAACCCAGTTTTCTAGGCATCTGGGATAGTTGGCGAGAGCACAGTGGCAACCCTAGCAATAGAATTACATTAATTGGTCTGAGGGATTGTGCTACATGGGGAACTGAACATAAACCACTGAACAGTTTGACACTTACCTAAGCCCCTACTTAAAACAGCCACTTCCCAATCCCACATTAGCAACCATATATAGGAATAGGAGGCATGGAACCTGCAGATATCGTTACACGCCACTGTCACTGGAAAAATGGCCACATAGGTTGAGTGTCTGAGCAGTTTATCACGACTCATACTTACGTTCATTGTAAGGCAGTGCCTTCTAGTGGCTGAAGTGTAATAAATAAAAAGCTAAACATTTAGTTTAATGTTGTAACAAGAATAAAGGAGTCCCTAGGGGTGGTGTATGGGACAAACAAGCATAGGACTTTTATCCAGAGACATGGCCCAAATTCAACACTGACTTATTTTAATAACAACAAAACATGGTATTCTAGCATGCATGCATTACGTTAGTAACAAAAGCACTTATTTGAAGCCAAACCATGATGGTTTTTCTAAGCCTAACCACTTAGTTGTGTTGTGTAATGGCAACCGTTTGATAATGGTGTAGTGGTAGTTGATTAGGTGGGTGGACTACAAGGTAGATGGACAGGTTAGGAGGATGTAGGTATACTCTCCTATATGGTCCAATGGCTTTTTGGCTGATAGGCGTGTATACTAAACTGTGACCGTAATAATAAGAAGAAGTATTTCATTTCCGGGAAATTTATATAGGTGGTTTTGAAGGTTTGTGAAAATCAACCTGATTTGTCATTTAGGTATGAGAGAATGTTTAACATTATCGCGGGGTGTCGTATTTTTGCTCTTCCAAAGCCAAAACAGCAGTAAGACAGATGTTGGATATGGATCATTGTGAAGCAACTCACTCACAGCTGAATCCATCAGAGATCAACATTTCTTTGTTCCGCCATGGTGAGATACTAACTAATGTTATCTAGCTTAGCATGTTAGTAAACAAATGGCTGAATGCTAATTATAAGATATGTTGGTTGTTTTTTTTAAACTTTAAATTAATTAGTATTTGAGGTTGTTTCTGCTTTAAACAAATGGACAATTTACTGTAGTTTTGCTAGCAATGGGCCTTAACATTTGATAATGAAAGATATAGTCATAACTAAACATTAGCCGAAAATAAAACAATATATGGACTTACTCTGCTGTGGAAGAAAACTGTTGTTCTTGTATGTCCTTCGCATGAATTGCAAGGACAACGCTTGCATTGGGACCAGTGAGCTTTTCCCTCAGTCTTAATGTCCTCTTCATTCACAAAACTCTGCCGACACATTTTATTGTGAATGTTACTGTAATGTTGATTCTGTCTACTTTTCTTTGATATTTCAAAACTGTTATTACAGAAATATGGTATTATTTCATTTGGATTGTTACTAACTGATATTGTTGAAAATAACATACTGGGTGTGAAAGCTTGACAAGCTTGACAAAAGTAACACAGGGGGCGGGGCTTAACAAAGGGTCAGTTAACAATGAGGCTAAAAGTGCAATAACCTGAAATAGAGTATAACAAGACAGGTGTGTGCTGCCTTTTGCAGGCACAGTTAAACAGTTCATTCATCCATCATTGCTTGGCAGTGACTTTCTGTCTGTTTTCCTAGTTGGCACAGTGTGACCCTCCAAGCTTTAACAAACTTGGCATGGAAGTCTTACCCAACAGAAAACAAAGCAGAGTAACATGCTCTGTCAATGCTCTCATATGTATCCATCATTTTCCAACGGTATTCTTTATGGTAGCAAACAGCCCTCAATTGTATTTCCACAACATCTTCACGGCAGGAGGTAATCGCAATGGTATGCTTCTGATTAAGAGCAGGGTCAAACCTTCCATGACAGACAAGTTTGCTGATCTTCTCCCCTTTGCTGTGCTATTGAAGCTGTAATGAACTGTGAATGTACTGTCAAAGTAAACTTAACCCTGTTAAACCCTGTTAAATCACTGTCCATTAGTTTCACCCCTCATAAACCGCTGGAAGTCCGTCATTTTAAAGCAGCTGCAGGAGACACGAGTCTGATAGAAGTTGCTCCACATCAAGATTGACATTTTTAAAGTCCTATGTGTCTGCTAATAAAAATAAAAGCCTGCAAAATACCTGTAGAGATAAATGAGAAAATGTTCCCTATTCTTGGCAACATGTTGTGCCGTCCTTCCAAGTTAAATTCATCTTTGCTGGCTTGTCTATCACAGCTCTGCTCCAGGTCATTTTTGGTTTTGCTTGGAGAAGTCCATCTTAGTGCAACCCGTGGGATACAACATGCCTCCTTTTGTAGTTTATGGCTCAACTTTCACAGTTTCCTCCACCTTATTTCGGTGACGATAATCCTGCTTTTGATTTTTCAGCGTAATTCCAAGGTTGTAATCTTGCTGGGCCAGGAGATACCACATAACCCTCTCAGGCATCCCTTGAGAACTTCATCAGTCTTTTTCATAACAGTGTGTGTCCCTCCAGCATTTAAAGCTATACATTAGGAGGCACTTGGCATTGCTTGTATGTAGATGGGGCTGTATTTTTAGCCTGTATTGCTTGGACTTCCTGATGTTGATGGTCTTATTTTTTTAACATTTGAATGGATGCATTCATTTGCATAAAATGCCACCAGACGCCACAGGTGTGTAGTATAGTCATACTTTCGAATGCTTCGGTGGCATCTTGGTCAGCTGAATTGGCAACCCTGTCAAACACACCATGCTCGATTTCACTAAAGACCATGCTGTGCTGTGGCGGTAGTGAGCTGATCACATGAGGTTATTTCTGTTGATATGATAAGTATCAAGAACTGATACCCAGCCCTATTGCATGGTGAAAGTGGCAGACATTGTATGTCCTAAACCTGTCCATGGGATGTTTCTAGTCTTTGTGTCTGCCTCCAAATACTGTAACTGCTAACTTAGGAAGACGTTCATGGGTAGCAAAACATGTAAAATTGTTAAATGCTTAACTCCTCTGGATTCTGCTTTACAACAGGAAGTCCTGCAATACGTAGCTATATATTGATTGAGGGCATTGAGGCAGAAGCATAAGGCATTCCTCAAAGATTTTATTTTGTTCTTTAAATATCACAACAGAAATGAGTTCCCCTTTGTTTCGTGCCTGATAACAATCCTACACTGTTGACAGTGTTTGGCTCACAGCTGGAGTTGTGGCTCATCCCTCTTGAGAGATGTGTCATATTATAATATGACACATAGGTGAATTCCCCCAATAAAAACCTTTGTGTACATGTTTTGATTTAGCTTTGTATCCAAAGCATCCAATTGTCTCTTGGTGGTTTGGTAATTTAATGCACTTTTCTCACACCTCAAACTAAGATTTCCCAGCCTCCGGGAGGAAAACGCCAGCCAAGTTAATTTATCTTATCCAAGATATTTTTCATTTGGAAAGATATAGATGTTTTGCAGACAGAAGGCTGTTTTTGGCGCCACAGTGGGTGCGTATGTGTCTTGTGTGCGTGTGAACATACATTCCTTCAGTGTGTCAGGTTGGCTTCCCCCATTAGCTTGCCCATTTCAGGTCTAGAGGAGAGCTGATTAGGGGTCCTGGCAGTGAAGGGATTATCACGCTGGGTCAGACTGTACCCTGCTGGTGTCCACTGAGGAATGCAGGCAAATCAACCAGTGAGCCTATCAGTCAGCCAGTCAGTCGGTCACGCACTGAGTCATCCCATCTGCCAGTCAGTCATCTGCCAGCGAGGCGCTCAGCCAGTCCTCACATGAGATTAGCTTGGCTTTCTATCAGCAACAATTACTGCGTAGGAACTGTATGTTCTTCTCAACCTACTGCCCAGCTCTCACACACAGACACACACATTTAACATGATCATATCTATGTTGGATAGAAGATGATAACTTACCTCCTCTTATCTGTTGACCTCTTTTGTCCATATTTCAGCGAAAAGATTCTGTTTTGGCAATTACAGTTAATGGATCTGGGAAAGGCGTTTGGTATTTTCATACAGGGGAGAAAGTCCCCCCAGGGGCAGTGGGGTACATCCGTATATTGAATTGGTGTAACTTAAAAATGTTAGGAGTTGAAAACAACAAAAGCTGAGAATGACGCAAGGAAGTGAGGAGGAGAGAGGGACAAAAGTGTGGAAATCTAGCAAGTGCTGAGCTAAACATTGACACACACACTTACAGATACTGTAGCTGAATGTACATGTATACACCTAACAGGAATCAAACACAGCAACGTGCCGATAGTTACAGGTTACAGCCCATGATAGCTACTAAAGCAAGCACTGTATTGAATCTGTAAGAACGTAAACGACTACATATATCAATTACTCACCCTGTGTCAATTGAATTTGTGAATTAAATGCTTTTCTTGCAAGTGTTCTGTGAACCAAGTATCCAAAAACTGAGTAGTCCTTGATAAATTGATGTATGAGGGCTTTGTGCTTTACCAAATGCAAAACTTTTTTAAAACATCCATTTACAAACTCTTAGGGGGCTTCCACATGCTGCGTCTTTAACCACCTGGAAAACACAAGGTCAGGTGCTGGGCACTACTCTTGTGCCTTTTTTGCGCCATAATCCAAGAGCACAGCGGTAGGTTGATATTTACGAAAGAAGGGAAAGATATCTGTTGCCAGTGATTGGTAGTTCCTTGTCACACGACATGTGGTACAAGCTGCTGCAGTCCAAAAGTTGAACTCAGTTTATCTCAGGGTACAGCCGCTGTGCCGTTGTGGACATTGAAAACAGTGAATCTGAGGGCGCAAAGATGCGGCATGTGTACAGCCCCTCCACAACTCCTGCAATGCAGTCTCATTTATTCAGTTGCATGCTCAGTACACACTAAGGGTGTAAATCACCAGTTTCACGATACGATATTATATTGATTTGTTTGGATGGCGATACGATGTTTGCCGTTTGAGGAGAGCATAGATAAGTTTCAATTCAGTTCCCTGTTGGAAGGGGCTGTCTGGGAAGTACTTATTATATAACTATATTAATGAGAATTGGATTATATTGCACAAGTTGTATCAGAGTTTCTAACAACAAATGTTTTCATGTAGTTTTGCTGTTGTTAAACAAGGACCCCTATGGGGCTTTTTCCACTATCAGTTTTGGCCACACAGAGTCAAACCATGCCGGGCAGATTTGCGTTCCCATTGTCAGTTAAGATGCACCATGTCATGCCGCACTGTGCCAAAGATGGACCTTCTCAGGAGTAGGTCCAAAAGCCAGGCTGCCGGTCTCAAGCGGGCAGCAGTGACTTCTTGCCGACTGCAGGCAACCCTCCATGACTCACCCTCTAAAACAAGACGTGTGTGTTGCAAAACTCTACCCACCTCTGACAGCAGGACATCAGACAGACAGGTGTTTTTAATAGTCTTTGTGTGTTCAGCTCTCAGTATTTTGTAGTGTCTAACTGAACTTTTGTGGTTCGGACTGAAGTTTCTTCTCTGCATCCTGTTTGTACTTGATATATATATGCTTCATATTACTATTTCATGTTTGCTGTCAATTATAAAACTGTGTGAAGCTGCTGCTCAAAAACTAAACATTTCTGTATTTTGCTGCTTCACAATAAAAGTTTATAGATAACAAAATAACAGGACTTTTGTTGTGAAGAATCTATAGGGAATGAAACGTGTTTATCACTGCAATTAGTGGAACTTTGTTAGCAGCGTTTCTTTAATAAAGGCAAGTCTCATAATACCACAAGAACTTTGGATCTTGAGTAATTTTTTTTCCATTTTTGGATTCTTCATTTTTCTGTTTGTCCACAGGTATGCAAGAAATATCAAGTTTTTTTTAACGAATTCAACATAACACAAGACGAGTAACTGATATACAAATAGGGGAGTGAAATATTCCTTTGATATGCCGTTTTAGGCATGGGACAGCACTTTGTGAAATCACATGCTTTCCGGGGCTTTAGTGGGCCCAGTTAAGTGTCTATCAGTATGTTTCTAGGAATATGAGGGTTGTGAGTACATTCTATATTTGCAAACAAATTTTACATGCTGGCTTGTAAATGCTGTATCTAGGAATGTTAAGTCTTTTATCCAGTTCTCTATGACTTAGTGCTTTCATATACCATGACAGAGAGTCTTCACATACACTGGGAAGGCTAATTTACGTAATTTCTGTGTACTGTTTTGCTAAGTGATACATTTTCACCAAATACAGGAGGAAATTAGGTTGATGAGAGCTGTGAGAGTGAACAAAGACAATTCATCTGTGGGCCAAGAAGGCAGAACAATGTGCAAAAAGAAACTAAAATGCTCCCTCGAGCTGTGGAGGAACTGCAGAGTTGGACGATAAAAAGAAAATAAGGAAATGGCATTCCCATGATATGTTCTCAGCGTGTTCCTCACAGGATGAAGCCTTTCAGTTCTGAACAATCACTGAGTTTTCCTCTTGTTCCATTATGAGGACAAACTTTATATTCACACTCCACTAGTCATGGTATAATTCAAAGTAACTTTTAGTAAAACATTGTGTTGCTTAGTTTGCTAGTGGAGTGCATCCCATGTGATTCCAAGCAGGTAAGACACTTACCAAGCAGTTTTACACGTACAGTAACTGCCTGTGCAAACACCTGCACTATAAACTCAGTGGGCTTGTGTGTCAGAGCCAAAAACACTAGCGGGAAGCCATCTCATGACATTTCCCACCTACTGGGGGTGACAAGCCATCGCCGCAGTCCTTTGAGTCCCGGGATGCAAAACCTATTTTCCCCCAGCGGGACACCACTTCTCTCCCTTTCATCCGCCTCGCTCTGGAAATGAGAATGACGTTCCACTAGCGAGGGGAAAGAATTCCCCACCTTGGCGAGTGAGAGGTGCAATGCTGAGAGCCAATTGCCTAAATGAAATTCCAGTACGTGATGAGTGGGAAGCGAGAGGCTTGCTGGGTAGCCAGGCTATTGCAGCTGCAGGCTTGTGTCCTGTCCAAACCCTGAAAGCCACAATCCTCTGCCTCTTGTCTGTTGTCTGCTTTAAGATCTGAAAAGTATCTGGACGGAGATTCAGATCTCGGCGTCTCAGATGAATACAGCTGATTTTGTGCTTTGATTTGTGCTTTTTTGACGGCCGTCTGTGTGTGTTGTATTGTCTGCCCACATTTTGCTCCAGACACCTACAGCACTTTCTTACTTACATAATCAGACTGTACATATCTTTCCAAAGTAAACAGAGGAGGTCTCATTCAAACAACAGCTTGGAAGGGAAACTGCAGAAGATATGAGACTTACCCAGAGGAAGTGCATGTGTATGTGTGTATTCAGGTTCGTATCTCCCAGGAACAAACCTATTACTCTAAGTAAGGTAGGTCCCTTGTTGTCAGGGTGATAATGTCTTTTCCTGCCTGGCTAGAAGATGAAGGCGCTTTTATCTGTGCAGCCACTGGAAACCTCATTTCCTGGTCCAGTTTTCTTTCCAGAGCCTCGGTCCACTCACTGCCCCGGCTGCCAGTGCTGAGTCTACAGGGAGAAGTACAGAGCACTAAAGGAGGGACATGGATAGAGGAAAGAAAGCAAAGGGAAGGAGACAGGTGGAAGGGGGGAGCGTGTGTTATTTTTGAGAGTTTCTGAGTCAGTAGTGATCAACACAATCACACTTGTGTTTTGGTATTTATCTGAAAGCAGCTAATTCCAAATCAGCGAGGTTTAAAAACAGGTTGTGGGTATGTGTGCCAGACAACACATGCGACCAACAGTCCGAGGGTTATCTTCCCATGGTTAAAGTTCCCAGGCCTCTAATATTACTCACCTTGCAAATATCTTTCCCCAAACACTTCACAGCTGTTTTCTGTTTGGACACACTTGCTTCAGATAGTGCTGTCTCTTGTGTCAAAAGAGAACTATACGAAGGACAACAAGACCTGACTACAGTCTTGGTAGCAGCTCTGTGAGGCTGAGCCGGGGTAGGGCAGTGCTTTGGGCTAAATGCTAATGTCCGCAGACTAACATGCTCATAATGACTGTGCTAACGTGCTGATGTTAAGCTGGTTTAGTAACCATTGTCACCTTAGTAGCTTAGTGTTAGCATTTGCTAATCAGATGTATACAGCGCCCTCTCTAGAGCCTTGCTAGCATGGCTAACAACAGAGAACCAGGAGTAACTGAGTAACTGTAGGTAGTACGGTCAAGTCTGTGAAAGCGATATCAAAAGGCACTTCAGGCTCCTAAGGACGTGCAGGAACTGCTGAGACATAAATGTGAGCCATGTGCAACATACGAGATGAGTTCATTAGCTCTACAGACATACTGAAGTGGCCACGCTAAAGGAGCTCTAAACAATAATCAGTGTGTTTCTATGATTCAACATGGATGTCGCTGAGCCGGCAGCTAGCGTTTAATAGCAGCAACAGTGCAAACAGAGCTAGCGGTGTTAACTTGGTGGGGATTCTTAGACTGTGTAAGGGTGGACGACGCCTCTCCACTTACCTGCATTGTACACAAATAAAGTCAAAGTATCCCAGATGCGGCCGCTGCCATCTTGCACTGGTGATGCCGTTTGGAGCAAGAGGTCATGCAGTAGCAATCTCCACGATGTTGAGTTCCCTCCCAAACACTTGTCGGACGCAATCGCCCTCAGCGCCATTGATAGTGAGCACACCGATTGGCACACATAGTTGTCATATCAAACCACCTTTTTTTACAATCAGATAAGTAACTTAAAACTTATCTGACAAACTAACACTTAAACATACAGCGGCGGGATACGAACTACCTAAAATGACAGGAACCATCTTTGGGAAAATGTTTTTAGTTTGGCTTGTGTCCCATCCACAGAGCATGGAGGGGCGGGCTTTATGTCCTGTCCTGCAGCCAGACGCCAGGGGGTGATCGAGTAGGTCTGGCTTCACTTTTTGGGGAGCTGTCACGTCGTCCATCTTTTCTATACAGTCTATGGGGGCAACTGAAGGGTGTGTGTTTTGCTTCTGTGGCGAAGTCATCTATATCAGTGGTAGTATAAGCGGTGGCAATGAGCTAGCCAGTGGAACATACACAGGGACTTGCATGCACACAGTGGGAACGTCTACCACAACAAACCAGACAAACTCAGATTAAAACACACAAAGAGGAAGTGTAACCTTATTCTCTGCTTACTTCATTATGTCTGTTTTCTGTTAATGTTCTTAATACCGTATAGAGTTTCTTTAATGACCAGCACCCTAAAGCAGAGAGAGCCAACCTGACAAAACTGCTTGGTTTTAGTTTAGTTGTTCAGTGCAAAATGTTGTCTTGTTATAAGCCAAATCAAAATCCCCAAATGTTTGAGCACTGTCAGAGCAGCTGATGACAGGCCACATCTTTCAGAGTGAGCTCATCTGTTTGTCAGTTTCGCTGCCAAGCACAGGAGCTGGAAAAGAACAGGCACCAACATGTGGGACTATAATTCAAATGTGGCTTATTTATTTATTATTACTGTCGAGAGGCATACATTACAGTGCAAACCATTCTTTGGCAAACGTACAATACAAATGTCATGATAGGTACTAATATATCCACATTGACCACTGGTTAGGGGACAGTGTAGGTAAAGCATGTTCAGTCTTGCAGAGCAGTGCATTCCATTGACACTTGGGAGTTTTTTGGGTGGGAATAAAAAGAGGGAACTATGATGAAAACAGAAAATAAAAATGAACTAATATCATAGATATGTGAATATGAAGACTGGTAACAAAGAGAGCTCACAGTGCTTTGACAGCCAAACCTTGGGACACTTGCCAAAATGCATTTAGTCTGTTAATGAGACTGAGACACATGCACTCATTCATACACAAAGTTTATGAAAATATGTCAAAATATTAAATTCATTAATACACACACATGAATAGGATGTGTACATATAGGTATTGTTGGAAGTGCCACAATCAGGAATTAATGGAGACAAAAATACCGCTGTAAACACACAGTTTGATGTACAAACCTGTCCAGTATATTTAAACATATGATATGATACCAATTTACCAGTGCGACTGCCAGCCCAGTAATCCATCTGGAATCCTGGATGGAACATTCCGGAGAGTATTATTTCTGTTTAGTGACAGATGCTTGCTCAGGACGTTACCACATAAAGAAAACAATGGAAAGGAACACTGCAGCTGCAGCCGCTTCACCATAATTAGGAGCAAAGCAAAACAGGAAAACAAAAATGTGACTTATGTTACACGAAGCGAGCCAGTGCATGGGGTACAACGGGTGGTCTAAATACAGTACAAGTGTAGGGCCAACTGACAGGGGTCAGTGGAATACATCTCACAATAGCAAGATGGTGGAGACTTGTTATGATTGACACTGTATCCCAATCATCAGCACCCCTCCCCCTACATTACCCTCGCTTCCCCTCTCATATGGCTTCCATTACAGCGGAATGAGGGTCAGAGCGCTAGAGAGAAGCCTGCGCTCCACACATGCTCTGCTGAATGACGTCACCTTGGTCTCAAAATCTTCAACATGGCAAAGAAACATGAGCAGGACGAGCATTCCTGACCTGTATCAACACTGACGATGGTCCTCACGGGGGGAAATATCCAAACACTGAACACACATGAAAAAAAAAAAAAAAAAAAACATAAAGGGGGAAAAGGTGGAGTCAAAGTGGATGCTTGACAAAGGAATGCATGCAAGCGTGTCCTTGTCTAAACTGGAGCTAGAGAGCTGCAGGTCCACCACAGCAGAGAGGAACAGTCAACAGTTATGGTAGCAGTCCTTCAATTGTGTGTAGTCTGTGGACTAAAGACTATACATGAATAAAAACAATCTGTGAGCAGGCCAGAGGGAGAATACTGCTGTGGTAGAGTGAGCAGTACCAAAGGCTAAATCCTGACCTCATTACAACATTCATACATAGTTTCATAGATAGACATGTGCTATTTATGCCATTTTAGAAGTAACTAAATCATACATTTGGCTTTAGGAGACTGAGGAAAATACTGGGACAAAGTTCACAACATTACAGTGGTAAAAATGGATATTCTTTCACTGCTTTCTGAAAGCAAAATGAAACTTGGAAAGGAGCACAACAGTGCAAGAGCTGGTTTGAGTGTCCTGCAATGGGGAGCGCTACACGGCTCCACCTCACTCAAGTTCAGGACAGGCCAGCAGAGACATTAAGTAAGTCAACTAACAAGTTGTCCATGGATAGAGGAGCAGTAATCAGTAGACATCTCTTTTGCATTACAAACATTTTCCTAGGGCTTCACATTATCTTCATATGTAAGCATTTTTATACAAGAAGGGAGGGAAAAAAAACATATTCATAACGATATAAAGCACCTTGGATTAAAAGATGAAGTAAATCTATTCATAAAAAGTCTTTTAGTTTGAATGAAACCATCCTCTCAATTGTGATTTATCATAAAAAGGCATATACTGAGTGTATATAGGTTGCTTTGCATACAAAAGACAATACTTTGAAGGTTTGTATTTAGTGATTAAATCATTAATAAAAAAAGGAGGGGGGGAAATAGCACCAGTTTTCGGCATCTCTAACCTGAGAAACTTTTGTGAGACAACAAAATGGCTGCCGCCTTTTATTCTACTTCCCTTTCCTGCTTGTCGACGGCACGTGGCCCTGCGTTTTGTCACCAAGTGTTAGTCGCAGGAGAGCAAACACAGTGGCTGTTTGTTACACTTCAGAAGCCTCAATGGACTCCGAGCAAGGAGACGAGGTTTGTCCGTCGTGTTTACAATCCACCCATTCATCCATCCATCCACCCGTCGGGTTCAGAAATAAATCCATTTAGTGATCGCTGGCTGGTTTCCAGAGGATTTCAAACCAAGCCTCAGGCTGCTGGCCCTGGTGGGGGCAACAATCTGAACAAAAAAAAATAAAATAAAATAAAATCACCCCCCTCCCCCAATCAACGAAAAAGAATACAAAATGAAACAAAACAAGAACTGAGGCTATTGGGTCTATCGAGGCTATTGGTGGCTGTGGATTGGCACACCTTCATGAGTCCCATCCTCTCTCTGGATGTCTGTGTGTGAGTGTGTGACTCTCAGCCACTAGAGTGTGTTTGTCGGGGGGTCCTGAGGGTTATTTGTGGCGGGTGTCTGCTTTTTGCTGCTCCTTAACATCTGCGTGTTGAAGGCACACCGGGCAGCAGGCGCTTTTTAGTTTGACGGGCCGTTTGCACTCAGCTGGTGGACAAGACTCCACAAAGCAGGTCACCTGGTTGTCCTGGGGGGTGGGGGCAAAGATGGGTCAGACACCTCATTAGATTAGACTGGATGAAATGTTCATGATCAGTGCAGCTGCAGTACAAGTATCCAGATACAGGAAGTAAAAACAGCACAAAAACATAAATAGATCAACTGGAAAAAACACACTTCTTAATAAAAAGTACAGATCATACTTGTGTTTATGTTCAAGAGGTGTCTAAAAGAGACCAATAACTTCACAGATGTACATAATGTGACTGTAAAATGTGTGAATAAATGATTTCAGTGTGTGGTCATGAGCTGGCACTGTCTCGTGGTTTTGTTTGGCACAGAACAGAATCTGAAACGTTTTGCCTACGACAAGGCTCTAGTAAGATGCTTACGACATGGCTGAACAGAACAATGAAGTGCTTTGTTTCAGAGCAACAACATGATGTGTTGAACCAAACTGTTCTTTCCCAGACAGCCCTGCTCATTGTGCTTCTGCCTGCCAAATTCAATTAGAACAAAAATCCTCCAATTACAGCCAGGCGTGGAAGGTGGAAAGAGATAGTTTTGGGGAAGCCGAGGGGAAAGAGAGAGACATAAAAGAGAAACTGACAGGTGTGTTATCAGACGTGGTGAGCAAAATAAACTTTTGAGTGGAAAGATGGCAACAAAAGGTAAGTAGGTGGGAGAGAGAGAGAGAGGCCTGAAGAAGATCAGAGGCAGCCAGGTTTGGCACAGAGCTGCCATCCCCTCTGCCAACAGTTGGCACTGAAAAGGTGTCAGAGATAAAGAATGAAAGGCAGAGAAGTGGCCGGCACACACAAACACTGTGGGGAGACACTGGTGCCAGGAGAAGCGTAATGCCAAGAGGTGCTGGCGGAGGTGAAACACTGGCATGAGTGCCAGACTGGGAGAAACTGGGGCATTTTAACTGGGCAGACTGCTCACATGGAAATGGTTCTTATGGACGGCCTGTCCACAATGAGACACACGGAGACAGTAAAACATGAGCTGCTTCTTAGAGTGTGAATAATGAGTGGATTAAGAATTGTGTGCGTGTGATTGTGTGGTGTGCAAACCAATTGCACTGCATACTGATTTATATATATTAAACATACTCTGCATTCACATATGGTGCAGGAGTCCTTTTTCCACCGCTCTCCATCTGTTCGCTCACGTCCCTCATTATCAGTGCAGTCAGTCTTGCTCAGACGGGCCTCCAGTCTTTTAATCTGTAAAGATACAGCGACAAACATTTACTCAGAGGAGCAGTTGTTTGTGGTTGCATCAGCATTGCCACATGTCTGTCTCCCTCACAACAACTTCAACAAAACTTGAGCCACGTATACATGAAAATATGCACACTGTCCGAGTACTTCAAGTAAAAGTAATTGTCATATTACCTTCTTTAAAAACAAAATTCTCTCAAGCACAACAATGAAGCACCCATTAAAAACAGACTTTCACTGTGACTTTCTATTTATCAAGAGCTCTGCATTTAAAAGGCTGCAGCTGACCAGAAGACAAAGTCAGGATGCTGGGCCCCATCCTGAGGAATTAACTGTACCTCTGACATGTTAATGAAAAACATGTCTGTATGTATGGAGCTCTGACTGTGTCGGTGTGTTAGACTACAACATAGCTTTTGTAAATGGACAGTGTAGGCATGCAGCAAGTTCAGAGATGAGATGAATCTTTGTGTGTGGGTGGAGATACAGACACTTGCCTGCTTTCGTAAACTTGTGATCGTCTTCTGCATGTCGGAGACAAAGTCCTGGAAGTCGTTGATTGAGGGTTCAGTGCTTTTTTTGGAGGTCACAGTAACATTTACAAGACTTTCTAGAGCTTCCTCCACTGGGCTGCAGAGACAAATGTAAGAAAATTAGGTTCAATTTCTACAACAATCATCTCTTTACAGTCTCTCTAAGACTACATAAACTACATTTACTGTTTGCATCATACATGTAAACACCATAATGAGAACGTACATGCTGTTTTTCTACAGTCCTGTACATGGCTCTGCAGTAGACAAGTATGCGCTTCTGTCCCCCCCACCCCATTTTTTTCTGATGTGTCACGTTCTATGTCACAAACATGTCAGTAAACAGGTTAATAAACAGTAGAAAGCAGATGGTTGCTTATTTTGTATATCTGTAACTAATTCAGTCTCTCTTTACAAAACATGACTAATTTGGAATGATATTTGATATTTTTCGGCAGTGCGCATTCTGCAAAAAGGGTGAAAATTAGCATGTCCACCCAGGTGTCATGTTTCCATCACTGCTGATTGGAGCCGATTAATACCCATGATCACTGCGGAGTCATTTGTCCTGGGAATAAATGCAGATTGTATCCTTTCCCATCAAAAACAGAAGCCAGATGTTAGTTAGTGTTTTTGTTTTTTTTTGTCTGGTAGGAAAAGGGGCTTCAGTGAAACCCATCTTCAGCATGTGATGCCGGGTGGTCTGCTGACCATTTACTAATTTAAAATAAAAATAAACAGATTCACACTAATATTTTTTTGCTGTACTTTGAATGTAAATAGGATGCCAGAGTGCATTAAAAGCATCAAAGTAGAGTCTGTTTATTGAAAAGTGCCAGGGGAAGATCTCCCAGACCCCCTGACAGAGGTCTGGGCTCAGTCCCAAATGTCCTTAAATTCTAGAAACATCCCTGTGTACACCTGACCTGTGCAGGACTGCTGCCACTGGATTTGCCTCTTGACAGCAAATACTAAAAGGCTGAAAACATGCACACATTTATACACACACACACACACACTGATAAAATTCATTGTTTATTTATAAACTGGCCCCTAGCCTCCCATTTTGCAACTGTGGCCGCTGGGAAAAAGTTAAGTTAAGTATCCCTGATGTATTATAAACCTCCAAAATTCTTGCTTGAAGCTCTTATTTATACCTGGCAATAACAAATGAGAACAGAGAAAAGCTTCAGTCACATATTGACACCACAGTGTCTTTCTAAATATTTGTTTGGGGAGGAAAAGCTTGGGGAGGGAAAAAAATCTGGAAAAGGCAAACAAAACAAAACAAAAAAAAGGCAGAATTTGGAAATACACCCTCCTCCTGCAGCTCCCCTCTCTGTCCCAGGCCCCTCCCACCTAATGACCATGGGCATATGCTAACATTTCATACAGTAACCCAGTGTTTCCCATATATTGATTTATATGATCTTATTTCATCAAACAGTTGCACACAGCTCATTTGCTCAGCCCCTCACTGCCCCGTTCTCTCCCTGCTTATTAGACCACAAATAAGACAAGTATTTGCTGGCTCGCCACCCCATCATCCCTCCACCTTGTCCCCACCATTGTGGACTGCTTCCCTGGGAGGAGAGCGGACAGCAGCTAGGGGGACGGACCTTTGGTCAGTGGCTGTACTGGTTTGTATTCAGCCAGTGCAAACCCCCCCAGCGCCGTGTGGCACAGCAGGCTGGAGACCAATGGTAGCACCAGGTCTAACCTGTGTAACAGCAGCCACAGAAAATTTGCTGCTTAGGCCATTAAGATGATGTTTGTCATGCTGTGTTACCTGTTCTCCTGGACGCTGTTGGCAGGTCTTTCCTCTTCGTAGCTGTGCTCAGCTGATCTGCGTCCTCTAAAGTGGTATGACAGGGCATTGAACTGACCCTTGGTTCTGCAGTCTGTTGGGTTAAACACAATACAACAAACTATGGTTCACAAACCAAGGCAAAAACAATCACCGACACTGATGAGAACAAGAATCTTAACTGTACCAAATGGCTTTTCAGGATCAAGTTATATTTTCTTGTTCAACATGATAAAATGGCAACACTTGCGCACTTAATGACCACATGGAATACAGGAAACTCGTGCGGGGAAATCAGGCTAATCTTTTTTCCTTTACGCATTAACACAAGTACAGCCACCCACCCATGTATACATACACAAAACAGGAAACCATGACTGCTGATGCCACTTTCTTTCTGCTTCAAAGTGCTGATTTAAGTGGCTTATTGTATTACCATGACTCACACTGCCGTCACTGTACCTAGTTCAAAGAGGGTAAAAGACACGCACACAAACGCAGACCCCTGCTCATGCCCTACTATAGTACACACCTGGAGCATGCTGAGCATCAGCAAAGAGCAACTAGAGACAGTCCATAATAAATCTAAGGAAGGACAGATGAATGGGATTGGGCCCTGTAGTTAGGAGGGCTTCGCCTTTATCTGTAAAAGTTTAAAGCCGGCTGCTCAGCCTCAGAGCGCCTTTGATTTACCAGACAAGAGTCTGTAAAAGACAAAGACTATCTAAACACAACAAGACTTCCTATCTCATGCTGATAGACACGCATGAACACACAGATGCACGCTCATACCCTGCTGAGCTGCACACTCACATACACACACGTGTAAGTTCTCAGCGGTGTCCTCTCTCTTAATGGAGCCAAACACAACTGTGAATCTGGCTACAGCCTCACTGACAGACAGTCAGACACAAACAAGTGCGTTAACTTCCTCCCTCCCTCGCCTTTCTGGCAGGATCTTCTCTGTTTATTAGCTTAGCTCTTCCCTTGTACATTTTGTCAAGGAAGGGTGAGCGCCGAGGTCAGAATCTGGGATGAAAGGAGAATAATTAAGAGGCACCATGTGTTGCTTATTAAAAAGACAATGAATTGATGAGACCACCTCATTTCAGTTTACTTCAGTCTTTTGAGATCTAAAACTAGACTTACACCTCAGCTTACACATCACGATTGTTACTATTTTATATCACAAAGTGGACTGAAACTTTCCCCCTCAAGCTTTTACATCAAATGAGATCTTATTTATCCCAAATACAGCACAAAACAATTATGAATTGACACAGAAGTCTAACAGAGTCCAGATGTACACAGACGGGCTGAAAGTCATTCACATGTGACTGAAGATCACATCCATACATCTGCAAAAAAGCATGTTGTCTTATTTCACATAGTTCAATCAATATTTTAGATTAATCTGGTGCAACATTTACATGTGTTCATGTTTACATGTGCTCAAGTGTTCATTGTATGGAATTATATTGACTCTCAAGTCCCTATAACATGAAATCATAGCTGTTTGTGGGCAGATTCTGGAGTGCATACATGGCCACGTGATCTTTTCTCCTTTTCACTCAACATTGCTTGCATCACTTCATTAGTGATTAAATGGAAAAAGGTAAAGTAGGGAGGTGGTGGCTGTATGTTTTACAACATGTGGTAAATGGCCACATTATGTCACTGAAAAAACACTTTTTTCCCCCATGAACCACCCGGAAGGTACTGGAGCAGTTTTTAAAATATGAAAAACATTTACATCTTGAGTTTAAAGAAATCAGTCTTGGCCTGTCATGGTGCTCCTGCAAGCCCAGAATCAAAGCTTGGGAGACAGCAGATAGTAATGACTATTATTCATTCTTATTATGATTGCTCAATGTTGTATTAAAAAATCATTGCATGGCTTTCAGTCCCTAGGGTTTAATTAATTTAAGAACTTAGATTGTCTGCTCTAATCTAGGCTATTTACTATTTCACAACCGATCACATCTCCAAATAAATGATACACAAAGCAAACAATCAGTATAAATCCTAAAGCTGGTTCATTACAACAGCAGGGGGTGCCTCTTCATTTGTCTCCTTTTTGCTTTGTCAGCTGCACCCATGGGTGGAACTTTTAAACATCAAGGACTTAGCTCCAAATACAATCTCTTCCCCCTACAATTAGCGGGAGCAGTCTGTGAAAAGCACCACACTGGGTACGTCATAAGTGTTCAAAAAGGAAAACCACTTTTTCACTGACATGGTGATCCAGCAGAGTAGCAATGGCATGACATTTCATGGCATTCCACTTCAAACATTATTTTACGCTGATTTCACATCAAGACAAAATGTACATCTGACAGGAGGAAGTTTGCCTTTCTCGAGGCTACAGAGAAATGATCCCAGACGTTGTTTCTCTTTGGTCAAATCACCTTTTCATTATGAGGCACTGAGGCCCCAAATATTGTTTGTTCTTCCCTAGTTGATCTCTTCCTCTAAGCTTCACACTCAGTCAAGCAACAATCACACTGAGTGACATCTATTTTACACAAGCTGTACAGAAATGAGCGCTGTCAAGTAAATTGCGGTCAAAGATTAACCTTGTTGTGGGATGGGGGTTCATATTGTAGCAGAAAACAGGTGATTGTTGTGAAGCCAGGCTGCCTTGAGGAAGATGTTATCGAAGCGAAACAAGGGTGAGGATATTGTGGCTTCAATTTTACAAAACAGTCCAGATGCTGGACCAGTGTGATCCGGAGACTGAAATGTCTAGGCCACTTCCTGTGCTGTTAAACTCTTTGTCTTCTTTCATCATGAAAAAAGGCATAGGTTTTTAAAGATTAGTCAAGATGATGAAAGACGTGACAGTGAGAGGTAACTGCTCTGTACATAACTGCTGTCAGAATAAATCATACTCGCAATGGACATGAGAAACTGAGCCGGAGGATCGGCCACTAATTTCTGAAAGTGACACTTCTATGAAATCATGAGTTTACTGGTTTTATTATATATGCCTCTACAATATATTGTAATCCTCTTGTAATAAATCCTCTCTGTCAAGCTTGACACGTCCATTTTTTTGTTGACTGTCTCAAACACAAGTTGACTTAAAATCATGTTTGAAGTTGTAGCTTGAGGTTTTATTTTTTTTTTTTTTTATCAGACTCCATGTTTTCTTACTATAATAATTGACATTTATGTTTAAAATAATGTCTCTTACTCATGTATAGGTAATGTATTGTGTTTTATGTATTTTATGGCATTATTATTTTATTAGACTGTTTATTTCTTCGCAGTTGTTGTTGTTGTTGTCGTTGTTGTTGTTGTGTATCTGTTAAAGACTATCATTCACTTCAGTCATTCACTTCAGTTGTAGCATGCAAAGTTGCAGCAAGATGCACTCCCAAGAACAAAACAATGTCTGACAAAAATGTGCTTTGTCTTTTTTTATTTCTTTTTTTCTATTGTTTTTTTCTTATTTTTATAAATTCTGACAGAAAATGGTGTCTGAACAGTTTTGTAAATGCACATATTCATATCCTTATTGCATTTGTACATTTAGCAATAATTTCTCTATTTGTATATATTTACTTGTGATCTGTGCAAAGTGACACCACTCTCAATAACATGTGTTCCTCTCAGTTGTGAAGGAATTTAAATTATCCTTTGATTTTGAGTTGCAGGGAGAAACAGCCTGACAGTGACTGATACATTTCAGTACAGAACATGTTGAGAATGTTGTCAAGGACAAATATCTTAATGTGTATTTTTCTTTTCCTTAATAGCTGTTATTTCATTAAAATGTGTACCCTGTGCCCCACCCCTGTTCTCACCACCTCTCCAAGATAGTTGATCCAGGGTAAACACTGAGGTGACTTCATACTGAAATGTTTCTATTGTTCTGTCCTTGTGTTTGTACATGCACTGAACTAAATATCAAAGTAAAAGAATTACATAAAGAATGATGAAAGCAACACTATCAAACAATCAAAAAACTGCTCTCACCTTCACAGCAGTCCTGCCACATGCGCAGGTCAATCTGAGGGATGTCATCACAGCTGCCGTAGCCGTGGGGGAGCTCGGCCACCCTGAAGACGTCTTGCTGGATGCGTGTGATGTTGTCCCCATTGTCACACAGCACCCGTGTCAGGGAGGCCTGCTTCAACTGGGTCAACTGGGCAGGAGTGAACACGCCTGGGTTTTCATACCAGAACCTGAACAAGACAGACAGGCACATACTCAAGGTTTTCTATTGTTGCACTAATTGAACAGCATCTGTCTAATGTCTAAAGCTTGATTGATCACACAAAAATAAGTTCTGGTCATTATCTTGCCTCATTATCTTGCCAATCACAGGCAAAAGGCCTGAGCTCAGTATATGTAGAGGAAAAGGGGAAAAGCAACCACTTAGTACCCAGAAGAGTGACTGACTGTGATACCTGGAGGCTATTTTTTCTTTGAGGCAATGTCTTTGTAAATGTTGAGGTGAGATGTGTTGTACCTGTCTCCATCCCGCAGGCGCTTGAACTGAGTTACCAGCAGACACATGAGGGTCGGCCCCACTCTACTTCCAGGGACCAGGTCTTCAGCCATCAGTGCAGGGAACAGATCGATGTTTAGAGGAGTGCCGTACAGCCTACCACACAGAACAAATAGTCAGGGACACTAAACTATATATATCATGATCCAGAGTTTAGGGAGCACAAGCTTCCCTAAAGTCACTATAACACCATGATTCTTTGTCTCAAAATGACAAGAACCTTATAAAGACTATGCTTTCCTTAAACTGTTCAAAGGCATGACTATAGCCCGCTAATAACCTGGTTTCATTTGTTTTATACTGGTCTCAAGTAACAGAAAATTGTAATCCAGATCATCTTGGGTGTTTAATTACCTCTGCAGTTTCTCTCTGACACTAGGATTCTTAATTTCATTCCTCAGGTCATCAAACGTCCGAGCCGAGGTCAGGTTACAGAAGGTCCTGTAATCATTGTACGGTGGCATTCCATGATCCCTTCCTCTCTGTATATTCATAGCAGCCAGATCCAGAGCCACAGCGTGCGCCATGGAGAACAACCTCTCCGTCAGCTCTGTATTCAGCAGTTGCGTGGACACCCGCATTTTACCAGCGACGCCAAAGAGCCCACGAAGGAGTGGGTCAATTCCGCCCTCGTTCACAATGCGGAATGGGGAGAAGAAGGCACGATGCAGAGAGATGTGTCCCTGGGGGATAGGCTGGAAGTCCTCGTCTAACCTGTAGAGTATTGGGTTGATGAGGGTGTGCCCGAAGCGGAAAGCAGCAGTGGCGAAAGCATTGAGGATGCCAGTGTTAACATTGGGGTTGTAACTGGTGTATGGCCCCATCATCTTCATGCCTGCCTCGCCCAGGATCTAGGAGATGAGAAAGGGAACTTAAGAGTCTTTCTTCTAATCATCTTTATCATTGTAATACAGTATCACTATTAATGAATGCCTTTCCTTTTGCTGTAACCTTGTAAATAATTGGAGAAACAGGTCAAAAAACACAACTAGTATCATAACAGAGACACAATAGACTTAAAATGACAGCTGTTACCTTTGGCAACCAGTGACTGTAGGTGATGTGTTGCATCTGGGCCCCCACTATCTTCCTGGCCTCGTGGTAGATGGTGTCCCCATCCCAATGGGGATTCAGTCTCAGTAGCTCTGTGGCTATGCGGTTGTGCTCCCTGAACCATACCGTGTGCATGGCAGTTAGACCAAGCTGCTCATTGGCACGGTGATCTCCAGCTAAAAAACATGGAATTGGACTCTCATTTTCATCCCTCATACACTCAGTGGGTGGTCCAGTGGCAAACGGCAGAAGAGGCTTCCCTGTTCGCTGGATGATACCTTGCCGGAGCAGACCCCTTTGGCTGGCTAAGTCACGAATTTCCTCAGATTCATGGCGTGAGCTGCCGTAGACATTTGAGGCATCGATGTAAGAGGTCAGCTGATTGATTTGCTCTCTTGGGTATACACTGTTCATGAGAAGAGAAGTCATCCCGCTGCCGCACACGGGGCTGGAGCGGACAAAGAACATGCAGCGGGCCCCACTTCGCAGCTGCCGTGGGTCATTGGGTGGGAACTGGATTGGGAAGCATGGTGGGTCATTGGTGCAGACCTGAGTGCACAGCTGGCCGTCGGAGAACCGCGACTGACTGAGAGCTGCCACTGTTGAGTCCAAGTCATGGTCCAGGAACTGACCCCACTGCATCAGCATGTGAGTGTAGCGGTCATCAGGAGTGATGGTTTCTGTACCAATCATGGTAGTGGACACCAACCTCGGCAGAGGCAACCTGTATCCATTATGCAGCTGCTCAGTAGCACCTCTTGGCAAGTTAAAGCCATTATCATAGACTGACTTCAGAAGTCGTTCGAAGGCAGTGAGTGAGGCGCCCCACATAGGGTGCTGCAGGTTGTTGCAGGTGCCGTCGTGGCTGCGGTACTTCTGGTGGAAGCAAATATCAGAGCAGTTGTTGAAGCGACGGTGGGCTGTGCAGCCAGACAGGTTGGCAATCACATCCAGAAAGTGTGGGGACACCAAGTCGTTGTAGCGAAATGCTGTGAGAAAGCAACATAAATTCAACACATTAAGAGTCTGGATAAGTTTAGGCTTCAGATTTGTGAATAATGAATACATTCATAAAAGATTTAAAAATATTAGAAGTGAAGTACAACATCATCCAAGCCACCACTTAAGATATGCAACAAGCTAATGTCTATTAATTTAATTCTCAAACATGTATTAAATATTTTTATAGTAGACACAGTGATTAACTGCTACTGGCTCTGGGTGTAGAAAGAACCTCCTGTCCTGAGGGTACAACTTGCAGTATTTCACTAACCTGCCCTGACTCGCTTTGATATGTGAGAGCTCCTCTGTGAAAGTTTCAATGTGCAGCACATCAATGTGCATGTGTGTAGGACTGAGATGTGTTAGCAAGGTGCTGTTACGGTTATGCATGAGAACAAGTGTTAAGTGTGTGCGGCCAACCTCAATGAGGGTTAGGTGAGACTTCCTGTATAAATGGCAAAACCTGCCACGAGCTCACTTTACACACATTAGTGTGTCATGTGTGGTTCTGTATGTGTGTGTGTGTGTGTGTGTGTGTGTGTGTGTGTGTGTGAACAGAGAATGGGGAAACTGTGGTGTTGCGCTCTCAGATGAAATAGAGATACAATAAAAACAGCACGTTTGTTTCTGCTGACGGGCAGAAAACTCTCTGTTAGCTTGGTTTGGGGCCAGTGCAACAATGAACACTTGGTTGTTGGCATAAGTAATGAAAACACTGTCTCTCTCTTTCTGTCTCTGCCTTGCTTTGTTCAGATTTCACAGAGCTCTGTTTCCCTCTCCCCACCTCTCTTTTTCCTGACTAACTTTCACCTGAATCCTTCTCTCTTGACAACGTGCCACTCTTCTTTTACATGCTAATATCCCTTGCTATTCTTTATAAATTCCTTCTTCTTCTGTGATTCAGGTAAAACTCTTCAAAGAACCGCATGAGAAACATTATTCCCCAAACATAGCCGCTCTACAGAACCAGCCAGTTAAACCCTTCTGCTGTTAAATTCAATCCTCCTTTACAATGAGCACTTTCATGACCCATAAAGACATTTTTCCATGCATATGTGAATGCAAACAAAGACAGACACTTACGCGAATAAACATCTGAACCAGCCCATGCTCACCAAATCTCCCACACGCATGCATAATTGAGACAATCTGCACACCACCACACACCACCTTAAAATGTGTCCTGTGCTTGACAGTGATTGTAGGTTTAGTGTTGTGTGGTGTGACACAGGGCTAATAAAAGTGTTAACGGGCTCCTTGTCAACTGCTCCATGATTATGTCTCTACGCCTTGGGTCATGCTTAAGAGAAAATGGCATACAGCTGGAGCACCTATCCTCAGCCAAATGTTGCTCACGATAACATGGTAATTCATACAGTGGTTGAGAATTGAATTACTGGTTGCATGAGACTTTGCTTAAAAAACTGGGTGGGAGCTTCTTACTGAATCCACAGTGAGACTTTGGTAGAATATTAAGTATATTCAATAAGAAAATGACATTTCCATCCATCAATTCATCAGCTACGCTCGCTGATCCTCGAGAGCTCATGGGGGAAAGCTGATATTACTAAGAAAACAAATTTAGAGATACAGAATGTATATGCACCTATATCTGTATTAGGATGACGTGTAACAGTTTTTGTGACCATTGAGCTGTTCGTAGTTCACTGCATTATAGAGACGTAATTAGAGTGTAGAAAGGGTCCAAATTTAGCATCTGCCATTTTGCCAATGTGGGTAAAAATCTGTACTTGTGAATAAAATAAAGCTGCCATTGCTGGGTTGGTAAAATTGGGCCTATATCACCACAAACTCTCATCACCACAACAAATAAGTTCAGTGACCATGTTTTGTTTGGCATTGTGTAAACCCACTGGTGGCGTCATGCAACATATGTTAATAACTGTACTGCAGCTCTTTGGTTCACCTTCCCTGTCCACATTGCTATGGTTAAGCTCACTGTATCTAGCTAGCTATCTGGCATAATTACCAGTACCAGTGGCAGTGATACTGGTAATCAAACTGGTATCACAGAGGGCAATTTTGCACTAAGCACAAAGTATGTCTACAAGTATGTGGCTACACATTGCTTGAGTAGATCAGCCTAAAAGGAAAAATGAAGAGCACGGTGAGAGAGTGGCTACAATGAACTTGCTTTAATTTTTGTGTATAGGTGAAATCACAGCCTCGTCCTATGGATTGATCACCACATGCACGCTCCACACTAGTGACTGAGAGCGTTGCTGTCTACTCAGCTGTGACTTGCAGTACTTACTTCCTCATTAAAAACATATTTGAGACCAAAAAAGCCACAAAAACAATAATCTGATAATTCAGTCATAAATAACAAGCCTCTGAGCTGCTACTGCTGTATCTACAGTTTTTGTACAGGGTAGCAGTAACAGCAGCAATAGACTAGCAACAATGAATATACTACTGAACTGAAGACAGTATAATTCAGCACTGAACATCAGACCATGTGAACTATGATGCGTTCACTTACTGTCGTACATACCAAAGTGCCTTTGAACTGTAATGTGACCGCTTAGCTTCAGAAAAAAAGTGAACAAAATACAAAGTCAGTGGCAACACATCTTTGGACTGAACCAAGTGATTTGAATCAGCAGAGCGATCTGTCAGGAACTAGAGTCCATAGAAAACATAAAAACCATTTTGTCATGATGAAGTCAGACTCCTTCAAATGCAAACACCTATTAATCATTTCCTCCACGCATTAAGTTGTTCCAGTGGTTATTCCCAATGCTATGAATACAGCATAATCAACAGCAATGGTGTGCCAAAGGCTCCACCCTGCAACACCAGTAAACTAGAGAGCAGACTCCCATGGGCTCTCAGAGGCTGTTCACACCCTGACAGAGAGCAGCAATGTTTGGCTTTTTTCAGCAGCAGAATGCTCAGACACAAGATGCCTGGAACGGCATGACACTCTCCTTCGTAGTAATGAAATATCAATATGAGGGCTGTACCTAATATTTTTTCAGATTAAGCTGTGAATGTCATCATCCTTTATGACGCCATCACACACACACACACACACACACACACACACACACACACACACACACAAAATTCAGTTTGAATAAAGTGATTCATCGGATTAAATTTGTGTTTTCATCAAATCAACTTTCTTGAGTGAATAAATGTTAGGGATGCACCGAAATGAAAATTTTGGGCCGAAGCCAAATAATATTAAACGCTTGGCCGAATACCGAGTACCGAGTACCGAATACCGTTGTTTAGTTTTTCATTAGTTTTTGCAGATGAACCCACTCCAGATTAGTGTTGTCATGGTACCAAAATTGGGACCTATTGTACAATACCAATGAAAATATCACGGTTCTGTGTAGTATCATGATACCACAGCAAAAATGAGGTAGATGTGCCTTTTGTCATTTATAAAAAAGATAAATCACTTTTCTATAACACATCAATGATATTTCAATGGAATAAATTACTTACTGACTTATTCATACTTCAAAAACAGCATCAATCAGTGATTAACATGGGGGGATCAAAATAAAATAAATGAATAAAATAAGAATCAACCAGCCACCCTCCTCCCCTGACAGTCCCTTATAAGTAAAGAACAGTCCCTAAAGTGCGGTGAGGTTTGTGGACCGTTACCTGCCACAATGACAGAAATATGAACGTCTCGTTTCTCCTCTGACACGCCACATACCTGTGTTTGGCTGGCTCAGGCTGTTCAGGCACTACTGGGCAGTCATGACTCCAAGAAGAGGATATTATTGGAGCCGAATTCTCTGCTGCCGGTAAGCCGATGGCCGTCGTATTTGACAGGAATACATTACTGTCTGTGTCTGTGACCCCTTTTCAACCCACAACCGGTGGGATTCGCCTATCATTTCTGCTGGTGGTTGAAATCTGTACTCACACAGCGTGCTGAATGATTTAAGCGTATTTTGCTCGCTCAAAACTATTTTTAGTCGCAAACGCGAGTGTGGCGACGGACGGATCGCCACACTGCCAACATTTTACTCCGCCCGTCCGCCCAAAACACGCCGCTATTATTCGGCCTTGCTTTTAACTTATTCCACCAAATACCGATTGGTTACCGAATATTTGGTGCATCCCTAATAAATGTAATATATGGTGTTGTTAGATTGGTGGTATTTGGTACAGCCCCAGGGCTGCCCCTGACAAAACTGGGGCCCTAAGCGAAATTTTATTTGGAGGCCCCCATCCCAAATGTATCATAGGTACAAAATGACCGTACAACAACTTGCCATTTAACTTGACAACCTTTATTGGCAATAACAAATGAACTGTAGATACAGTAGTTTGCCTTTATGAGTCGAATAAAATAAAAAATTCAATCTGAAATAAATAAATAAATATCAAATAAAAATACCTTCAAACTGAAATAAATATATCAACAAATCTGAGTCACAAATAGCCATCAATTACTCATCAAAAGAAAGTAACTTCCACCACCTCAATCCCCCACCCTTGATTAAACACTGAAAATAAATAAAAGAGGGAGACAGGTTTTTCCTATTTAATCTTATTTTGTTATATTTCTCCCTCTCCCCTCTCTGGGAGTGTCTGACCTCCCGGCCCCGCACATACCCCCGAGGCTCAGGTCTCCCCCTCCGTGGAGCCCACCCGCCCGAACGTCCCGCGCATACTCCTGAGGCTCTTTTGGACGACATGTCGACAACTCTTCACCTGCTGCAGCTCTGCAAGTGCTTGCCAGCGCACACCTCTGATTGTTCAGATACACATACAGCTAGCTTGGTGTGCCTCAATGGCAAAACGTTTAGGGCACAGACCTGAAACAACCATAGTTCGATTCTGGCTGGAGACCCTTGCTGCATGTCATCCTCTCCCTGTCCATATTTTCTTGTCTCTCTACACTGTTAGCTCCTGAATAAAGGCAGAATGCCAAAAAGGAAGATGCATCTTTACTGTTTTTTTTCTTTGCAAGTCTTTAAAGATTTGTTCAACTTGATTAGTCCTCGTGTGTCAGTGTGTACAGCCACAATTTACACTGATGTCTCTGATTAAAATCATTTAAGATTCACATTTTTTTCTTTTTCAAACATTTGTAGACACTTGAATGGCTAGAGATGTGATCAGGTATAAAGCAACAAAAGTAACGACAATGTGTTTTGCCCCTTTTAGTAGCAGCATAGAATATTTGGGTATTAGACTCACCGGTACCGTTGGTGTCCACCATGAGACCCTGGTTGACGTGGTTCTGGATGAGAAGAAGAGTCTGCTCAAAGATCTCCCCAGCACGCGCTTGCTCCACTGTGTAGGGGTCACGTGGATACCGGAAAAGAGCTAGCAGCTCTCCTGGGGTACGAGGCTGACTGGAGGGATGAGGGATAAAGAGATGGGGTGTAGGGGAGTACGGAGAGAAGAGGAGACAATGAATATGTTATGTGTAGAGAGATCAAATTTCAATTTTTTTTTTTACTCAAATGACATTCTTCTGGCCCTTTATTTTCAAGGGCGGGAAAAGCAGAAACAGCTTTCTGACACTTTCCAGAAGATGTATTTGCTGCAGCTAGAGCAGGTCAGAGAGTTCAAACAAGAAGACGCCCAAATCATGCATAAATTCCTGAGTAAGTTCACATTACACGACTTTCAGAAAGTCATCACCTTGATGTACTGCTCACACTACACAACTTGCTGTTTTGCAATCATGAGTCTTTAAGTTGCTGTAGTTTTCACACCACATAACTGACCGGTTACACGAGGTCACACACTACAAGGTGATAAATGGACTTGCAAAGCGCCTGTCTAGTCTTCTGATCACTCAAAGCACTTTTGCACCATATGTCCATTCATCCATTCACACACATTTATACACTGGTTGCAGAGGCTGCCATACAAGGTGCCACCTGCTACTCAGTTACAATAAACCACACCCATTTCACACACCCGTCATCAGGAGCAATTTGGGGTTCAGTATCTTGCCCAAGGATTCTTTGACAAGCTGACTGGAGCTGACTCATTAGTGTACGATCTGCTCTTCCCTCCTGAGCCACAGCCGCCCAATAAATATCTTTTAACAAGAGGATTCCTCAATAATGTTTTTAATGCTCTGTAAAGTGTCCTTGAGTGTTGAGAAAGCTGCTTTTAAATAAAATGTATTATTAGGGTTCTAACCCCGAAGGGGTTAGCTGTAATTAAGGCTTAAAAATGACTTTTTGGGGAGGCCACGCCCCTCACACCAAAGTCTGATTGACTTGAAACTTGACACACAGGTCCAGCTCAATGTGCTCTACAAAAAAGCCTCAAGAACCCCTAAGCTCCGCCTAACTAGATTTTTTGCTAATTTGCATAATTTGAAAAACAGTCAAATGAATAGACAATTGGAAAATTTATTGCTATCAACACCAAACTTGGTATGAGGCATCAGGGGGACTGAGCCACTCATTTCTATTATAAATGAGCCAGATTGGTCAAAAAACATGGCCGCCACGGACCAATGAATCTTTGCTGTGGGCGGAGCTTAGAATTGATTGGCCATTACGCCCACACCCTTTGACCTATCATCACCAAACTTGGTGGGTAGGTCCACAATGAGACTTGGAAGCTGCCTACCAAAGCATTTTGAGCTCAGCCTATAGGGGGCGCTATAAATACCACACATCTGTATCTCAAAGACCATTGGATGGAATTTCACCAAATTTGGTAGGCATGCTCTAGGGGTGGCTATTAACTAATATCTTGAGTGTCATGTTGATAGGTGAAAGTGGGCGTGGCCTATTACTTTTTATTAATTTATGAGCAGCTGGAAGGACCTACGGACATGAAACTTGGTACATGGACTATAAATGACATCCAAATACTGCTCAAAAAATTTGGTCCCGATCGGCCACATGGGGGCGCTATAACAGAGTGTAAAGCTTGAAAGGCTCTGCCTGCTGCACCACAAGTGCTATCGACTTGAAATTTTACACACACATTCTCCTGATAGTCCTCTACAAAAAAGCCTCTTGCACCATGAACGCTGCCCTTACAGAATTTTTGCTAATTTGAATAATGTTCAAAACAGTAAAATGAATAGGCTTTTGGAATACTTAATGCTATCAACACCAAACTTGGTATGAGGCATCGGGGGACTGAGACGCTCATTTCTATTATAAATGAGCATGATCGGACGAAAAACATGGCCGTCACGGACCAATGAATCTTTGCTGTGGGCAGAGCTTGGCGAATATCGGCTGTAAAACCTGAACCGTTTTTCCGATCGTCACAAAACTGGGTAAATATCATCAGAAAGGGACCAAGAACACACCCACAAAAAGATTTTGAGATAGGTGGCCGGTTTGGGGCGGAACAGGTTAGAACCCGCTGATTGCCGCTTGCGGCTATATTTAGTATTATTATTATAAGCATGTCTGGTCTTTAAACTACGCTTTGTCACGAAACCACTCAAGCGCCTATTGGTGAGCGCCAAGTCAATGCTGATTTGCCTCTGATCTGGGACTTTGTCAGGAAGCTCCAAAATCTGTCAAGAACAAAGTTGTGTAGTGTGAACTAGGCATTAGTCATTTCACTCATGAGTTGGATCTTCTCCATCATCACTGAGTTTGTTTGCATGACTGTGTGTTTTTGCTGCTTTCACTCCCTAATGAAGTACACTGGACTGCACACTATCACCTGAGGATAATTTTTTAAACATGTATTCAACTTGGACTTAAGGGTTTGGCGAACCATTAAGACACATGCCAGATCCACAGGTGTTCTACCCAAACCAAGATGAAAAACAAATCATGAATTGCCTCATTTGGCAGGCACATTTAGATCATGACATAATGCAGTTGAACGCCAAGATATTTTTGAACCATGAACACTTTATTTGACATCTTAATGTGTTTAATAATGTTGGCAAAGATCTGTTATGTTACGTAGCTTTTTACTGGATTTCTGGTAAAGAAGCAATACACTCCAAATGCATATATTCTATGATAAACACAGAGCAGGCATGTGGAATATACACACTATGAAATATAGATTGATATAAACATACTGTATATTGACTTATCATAATGTAGTTTTATTTTATTAGCACACACAATACTTTGCTAAACAGGACTGGAGTGTTTTACATAAATACTTTTTGTGGTTGATTACATTTTTCTTCCTCCTACAGCTAACAACATTAACACTGGTGTGGAGAGAGAGAGGGAGAGGGCTGTTGCCAAGAGGGGTCAAAGGTGTGTTTACGCTATTGTTTTTGTGTGGGAAAACAGCTGCTTTAATTGCATTTAGTTTTGATAATTTGAAAAAGCTGGCGACACAGATGCAATTTGTTTCTATAATGAACAGCTGCTGCCATCAACAAACAACTCTCAAGGTCTAACTGTCTGACACTTAGCAGCAACACAGCCAATGTGCTTTATGATCTGAGTAACAAGTGCTACTAGCTCTTCTCCTGATATGCGCTTATTCTCCAATGGCATTCTGGTTTTCCATTATTTCCAAACCATGTTTAAAGACACTGGTGCCATCAGCCAAGGAGGAGGCCGCCTGTTAATCTGTGATAGTCATTAAAAAGAGCTGGAAATCCCCTCATCTCTATTTGGGCTACCACTGTGTATTTGTCTGTGCATTTCTCTTCTTCATGTGTGTTTATGTGTATATGTGTTTGTGCACTGTATTTGTGCATGCATGTGTGGGCAGAGTGTATGTGTGTGTGTGCCAAGAAAAACACAGCTGCTACCCACATCATTCAACAGGATGGAAATACTTACGAACTATATTGAAACCACCTACATCTCTTAAGGCTCGGATACACTTCCCCAGACAGCTGGGGACTTGTAACGCTTGCGCTTATTCGTACATACGACAATTTACGGTCCGCGTTGGCCTTGTGCTCCACACATGCATATTTCCCCATCAACCCTCCATTCCAGTTGGTGGCATCATATCATTGTTTGCCAACTGCCACTAAAAATCAAAAACAAGATGAAGAATCACGCGTGTGATGCGTAACAAGCAAAACACAACATGAGAAAATAGAATGTGAGAGAACAGGACCCGGGAATGGAGTGAGGAACAAGAGATTATGTTATGTAACTGAAGCATGGCCAGTTGGCACAACTGTTATGTGTACAGTCGGCTCACAAATTTTGGACTGCACATGGACGTCCACAAAGACGCAAACATGGGGGAATGATGACATTCATCTCATGCGGAATACAGCAAATCCTCGCAGACATGGAAAGTATGAAGCAGACTTTACAGTGACAGAGTGTAATGAAAAGTTAGATAAACAAAGACTTCAAATAACTATTGATTCCTGAAAAGTCCTGAAAATGATTACATTGATGCACAAAGGGATAGATAGATAGAGATGTAACGAAGAGCTGTTGACAAGCAGTCACAAATATTGACTGCAGCTGTCAGAACAATTGTCTGACTAAATGGCCGTCAGCAGTGCACCCTAAGGCACCATTTCTCATTGGAGCGTTCTGATCTGCAAACTGCAAACCCTGTGAACTGACATAGGAAAGTGCAGGGATATTAGCAGCCCCTCTGAATGGCCACACTCTTTCCCTGAAGGCTCTGACTCAGACTTAGAACATGCAAGTCATGTGCCAAGATGATGTGAGACAAGCCATTTGTATTATAACTTAGGCCCCATGAGTATGTAGCTCTGGACTGAGTCTGTACAGGGCAAAACAGTTCAATTAGTCCAAATATAAAAAGGACTGATGACATAATGTTGCAGATAGGTGCTCTCATTTCCTTAGTTACAACCTATATCAAAGAGCCATTAAATTGAAGATGTGTACATTTGTAAAGTGCAGTATAATGTGCTACTCTATATGAGACTTCTTTTAATCTAAAAAGTATGGGTATACAAAGTTGTAGACTTAGTGGCTGATAGATGCAGGCCCAATCAAAAGCACTGGCTGTACACAAACTTTTCTGTACTGACAGTACAAAAGAACATAAATGAATGAGAAATCACCTGACAGTGAGAATGCTAGCCTTCCCACATTTGTGATTAAACCCACCAATTGTGTGCTCAACTAAATGTCAATATTATGCACAATCTTAATTTGCACTACAATTTTATTACAAGATTTACTTAAAACATTGCATATGTTGGCCATAGTATGTGTAGTCTTCATTTTACACTTAATTGCCTCGCCTTACTACTAATATGAAATGCATGAACTGGCTTTCTAAATCAGTTACAGGGACTTGAGTGTAAAGACCCAAAGATGTGTCTCAAATTGTCTATTTCTGTACTTGTACTTGCTATTTTAATTTCATTCATGCTGAGCAATATGGCAAAATGCAGTCACTATAAGTACTTGCATGGTGCACGCATAGCAGTCAAAAAAGTAAACTGTGAAACGTTGAACACTTCTCACTCTCAATGGTCACCATGTTGCTTATGTAGTGTGAGGGGCTAGACCACATTTCAAACTTGTGAAATATTGGCTGACTACCATGTGTACCATGTAATACATGTGTATTTTTCACCACCACGATAATATGAATGCTAATGTTAACTTGCTAGCTAACAGCGGCACATTTTATCATCAGGCATCGACGTCATGTGTTATAAGCTATATGTTTTTGGGTTGTTTGGTGATAATGTGTGTTAAATTGTTGTCTTCACCATAGAAGATTTTAGTATTAGATTTCCGGTCAGTTGCTTGACAAGTTGGAAATATATTCGCAAAATGCAGCAGGTAAACAGCTATTATTAACTCAGGAGATCAACTGGTGATAGAAGACAAAGAAGACAAAGACAAAGAAGAAGAAGACGAAGAAGAAGCAGTTTTTTCACTCTGTTGTCATAGCAGTTGGTAGCCTGGTTCCAGACCATAGACCCCGTCCACTCAGCTAAGTAGGCTTGCATCTCTGGTCTGGCATACTGCAATGAATTTGCGATTTAGGACCAAACATTTTAAACAGGCAATGCTCACTTGTTTGCGGAAACCCCGAGGCATGGATACTAATGACGTCAGATTCTGGGTGAGTCATTGATCTCTACTGATTGGTTAGGGAAAAATCAAATTCCGTCCCCCTTGTAAATCGCCTTCAATGGAGGCGATGTCAGACTGAAGGTTCTGGGAGCTTCAGTCTGACACTCAGGATAAGCAGTTGGGGGTTTGGTGCCCTGCTCGGGGGCACCTTGGCAATGCTCCAGAGGCAAGCTGGCACCTCTCCAGCTGCCCCAGGTGACCCTCCAGTTCCCAACCCAAGTCCCTATGGACTGAGCTACTGCCGCCACTGGCATTCATTGATAGAGAAGCATGCCCTCAAAGCACATTCATTTTTAATACAACAAATGAATAAAAACAGAAGTCAAGTGAGCAAACAAACAGATACTGCAAGTATATATTTTATCAAATGTTGGCGATAACTTTCACTTTTCAAAGTCCAAATATTACCTCCTGAGTAGAAGAAGAAAGGCTTTCAAATCTTGTGACCATCATGTCCAACTAGTGTGCAATGGCAATGTTTGATTTCAGACAACACTACCCTGTCAAAACTTGTGCACTACACAAGTAAGAACATAGTGTGCGCGGTGTACTACATCTAAGTGTACTGAGTATCTGATTTGAGACACAGCATAAAAGTCGCTTTGAGTGTGAGCTTCACATAACTTACCCATCAAAGAGACGTCTCCTTGTTGACTCAATAGCACTGTCCACATTACGGATGGCTTGCTCTATGGACGTGCTCACAAAGGTGTCTCCTTCTCTGCTGACTGCAGGAACTGTTGTTACACAGAGGCAGACAGACAGACAGACAGACTGATTAGAACCAAGTTGAAAAAATCATTTTGGACATGAGACTTTATTGGGATTTACGAGGTTACTCAACATAAAAGAATTTCTTTCCCCCTTTCTCATTTTGTGTTTGTTACTTTTTTTTTAAGTTTGATTAAAATGCCATTTAAATATTTCCAAAATTAATTTTGAAAAGGTATTAATGCTATTTTACACAAACCAGTGTCAGTACATTCAATGCTCTAACACACATGAGGTATAACACTGGTCAAAACACATTTTAAGGATAGGATGCTGGAAGTAACTGAACCTTTTAAGGTGCTGCACTTCAGCTTCCCATTTCTGGCACACTCGTTCCTCTTAGTGTGCCATTGAACACAGTGAGAATGTGACATGAGGACGAAGAGAGTCCAACAACAACTGAGCACATTGATACAGTTTATGGCTCACCAGCAGAGTGCTGTAGCCTGACCTGACAAATCTCAGCAGGAAACGTCAACACACAGGGAAGAGCTGACCTGCTTCACAGCTAACACATTATGTTCCAACTTCCCTGCTTCACTCTGTTCTTGTGACTGGTAAATATCCAATAAGGATAAGGGCTTTGACATGCATTCATTGCATTAGTGCTGCATGGAGAAGCAGGGAGTGTTCCTTCTAGTTTGTACATTGAGGGTGAAGTTCAGTGCTAGAAAAATTATATATCTTTAACTGACATATTACAAAATACCATAGTTGACCTAAGGTTTTATCATCCATGTGACCACACTTGCTACAGCATAGATAAGCAACACATTCACCCCTTACTAACACTGTGGACTAACTTGACCCTGCCCCTCATACAGAAAGTGAAAAAAGAACAGCATAATGTCTGGTTATGAGCCACTGGCATTAGCTGTGTGTTACCTGTGACAGTGAGAACCATGCTGGCCACCTGGTACCCGATGGGATTGCGAGCAACACATTCGTAGCGTCCACCATCGGCAGTGCCCACATCCTTCACCTCTAAATAACCCTCAGAGCTGATGTGGAACTTGCCACTCTCTGTCACCTGTACACCATCCTGGGAGAGAAAGGGTGGGACAAAGGGTAAAGGTCATGACCTTGGGAGCTGGTATGTGAGGGTGCGTATTGAATTACAAGACCGTGATTAGGAGCCTCACAGATGGAATCTATTGTGTCAGTCCACTGAGATGTTTAGTTAACATGGTTGTTTATGAGCAGAAACTTCAACTTGAACAACTTAAATATATTATTCACTGAGTTACCTCATTGTCATTACTTGCCTTAATTTGTATAATGACTAATAAAGTAACCACACACCATTTCCTGGCCCCACTACCTTTTTTCTTCATGGTTCTCTTTTAAGCACTCTAAAGGGTAAGTTAAACACCTATTTTTCAACCTGGAACCTATTTCCCCATGTTTTTGTGCTACAGTGACTTCTAGGAACAACAATTTTTAAAACTGATTCAGTACTGAGTGAGAGGGCTGCAATAATATCACCATTAAAAGTGCTTTTTTCCAACGATAGGTTCAGAAACAGCCCCGAAGTTGCCATCATCATCATACACACAAGACTCAATTTAAATAAACAGTAATTTTAGTGTGTACGGAGAGAGCATATTTTCACATCTAGCTGGGTGAATTAAGGGTTTATTTCAACCAAACTGGAGTCGGTGATTGTTGGAACGGTGGAAAAACAATCCAAGACATTTTTGGTGCATTTTATTTTGTTTATGTCAACTTTGAGTTTATTTCACGATCATAAAATTACTGTTTATTTAAATGGAGTCTGGTGTGTTTGGTGATAGTGATTTCAGGGCTGTTTCTAGTTAAACAAACAGGAGCTTACGCTTTAATAAAAAGGTCTATCTCTGTATCCTGATCCTTCACATAAGTTGACAGACACAGAGTAATAATCTGAGCCTGTCAGTGGCAAAAACAAGCACTTATAGTCGATATAAATTGAAGATACTGTACCAATTTCAATGATTTCTGTTCCCCTTTAAACACAAAAACATGGGACAATCACCCTTTAAGCACTTGTCTAACCCCATGACCTCTGTGGTGAGGTGACGGGCACCTTACTCAGCTGCACAGGAGCTTTATCATCTAACCTTGTTCCAGGTGATGACAGGCTGTGGCTGGCCCTGAGCACTGCAGGGAATCTGGACGTCCTGGCCAGACTCCACCGTCAGGTCCCTTGGAGCATTTGTGAAAACAGGCGTTACTGAATGAGTTAAAACATACACACACACACACATAGGCATGTGTTAATGATTATGCACCAGCGCTCAAAGTACTGCACATGTAAACTGCATTTTGCAATCAATCACAACAGACATGAAACCCTGAGACTCATCTCAGCATTTTACTGTCCTGCATATCCTCACAGAATATACACACACTCACAGTGTTTGTGTTACACTGCAGTTGCTGTTTTTCCTTCCTCTATTACAGACCTGCAAAACATTAACCAATTTGAGCCCTAAGACTACAATTAGTATGGTAAGGAGAAATGCCACAACATTTGTTGTGATTGGTCAAAAGTCCAGGTACAGACAAAGTCTGGGCAAGTCTCCACCAGTGCAAGTTAGACATTTTTAGATGATATGAAAAAACACGTTTAACAATAGTCAAAAATTAAAAAATTCAAATATTTTTATATGTCTTCTAAAAAAAATATTTTTTACACTGCATATGTGTGCATATCTGTGATATTCAACATGTTGAGTTCATGGATGTCATATACTTGATTGTGCTCCTTTACTAGATACAACCATTTTCTTGTTTTATTATATTTAGTCTTCGGGCACATGGGTTTTTCCTAAAGTATAATCAAATATGTAGAGGTCCCATATACCCAAAGACTGGATGTAGTGTTAAAAAAAAAAGAAATTTAAAATTTCAGTTGTGAGCACAAATGAGTCCAACATCTTAAAGACTGTGTGGAGTACAAAGCAAAAAGCAGCGAGAAATATTTTGAAAGGAAATTCACTAGACCAGACACTCAAATTGACACTCAAATTGTTTTTCACAAAGATGGCTGTACAAGTACACACACACGCACACACAAACAAAGAACATTGTTATAGGTAACAGACGAGAGTGAGTCACTGTGTTATCCTGTCTAAGATTCATGGTACAACCCTTCCGCAGCTGAGGTGTTGGTTGGGAGAGGGTGGATGTTTGTCCCCCACACACTACTGTATGTTCAAATTCCTTCATGGTTCCTATGTAGCAACCAGCAGTGAGCCACCTGGCCATGGGAAATTCCCACAAGTTTTAGGAACACAAGGTGGGGTGGGAGGTAGTTTCATAGTAGTCTGACACTAATTAACAGCCTTTAAATCAAAGTTGAACTTTCTAAAACACAGGGTTCACTGAAGTATACAGTACACAGCACCAAAGCTGCAGGCAATGTGTTGCCAGTACCACTCTGTGTTGTGAACAAATCTGGGATGTAAACACAGGAACAGATAGGAAATGGGCAGAGAGAGAGAGGGGGGTATGACATGCAACAAAAGGTTCCTGGCTGGAATCAAGCCAGTGATGTTGTGGTTATGTGGCATGCTGTAAACATTTGGCTACTGAGGCACTCCAAAATAGTTATCATTAAGAGGGATATTGAAGTCTCTGAGGAAGGGAGACATGCTAGACATTCATAGGAGAAAGATCACATCCTGTTAATCCCTGCTTTCTCTTTCTCTTAATGCTTTGTCTGTTCCTCTGCACAGTGCTCTGAGAGTAAGGCAGCCATCATACACTGCCAGCATGGTTGTGGGCTTGTACAGCATTTTAACAGTGTGGGGCCATTATGCAACGTGTACTTTGTGCCATGTTAACAGCCATTACTACATGGAAAAACATGGTGTCATCACGGGATTACAGACTGCCATGCTTTCCTGTGCTATGTCAAGCCTGTAATTTCAGACACACACACACACACACACACACAAAATACAACCATCTGCACACAAGAAAGACGCAGTGTGACACATCAACTTATATATGCCTTCTTCCGAACAGAAACACATGTGCACATGCAGAATGAATTACAGTATAATACTACACAGTACGGTACGTTTAAATTGCATTGCATTACACATACGCACATAAAGATGAAACACACACACACACACACACACACACACACACACACACACACACAGCTACATGTTGTTCAGTGTTTACATGCACTATAAAAGTTAAATAGAAAATATGCATGTGAAAATGACAAATAAGCTGTGGACAGGGAGAACTGCACCACAACCCTTTTCACATTTTACCACCCAGCTCTCCCCTCCTCCTCTGCCTACACAAACATGCAGTTGTTTGAAGAGGGCTTTTCAGCAGCCACACTTACAGCCTGTGTATGACAGCAATGTTTCAGCCACACTTTTCAGTCATCTGTCTGATAGAACAGATTGACTTCTATGAAAATCTTAAGCTACATGGCTCTGTCTTTCCTCCAACTTAGAGTTAACTGTGAAACCTTGCTTGCTTCAAGTACACATGGTCATTATAATGAGCCATCATCCACATTCATTATGAAGCTTCACCTTACACCCTCACCTCTTTTGCTGGATGCTGAGCTGCACAGCGGTGCGCACAGTACCCACAGGGCTGACTGCCTGGCACTCATACTGGCCCTCATCATGGGCCGCCACCCTGGTGATGCGGAGGGTACCGGAAGACAGGACCACATGACGGCGATCTAGGGGTAATGGACTGCCCCCACGTGTCCACGCAATCACCGGCTGGGGATAACCAGTTGCTTCACAGGAGAAGTCCACCGTGTGACCCTCCAGGACTGACTGGTCTTGTGGTGTGACTGTGAACTGGGGGATTGCTGGGAGCAGAATGGAGGAAAAAAACCTGTTCAATTTCTGTATAATAATGAAATCTTGCTTCAAAGGAGCCGTCACTTGCCAGGACAAGCTGAGGAGTCATTATGGAGCTATTAGACTTCAGATTCACAACATTTACAGCTGAACATATAGTACGTTCAGGGGATAAATCCGTCAGTAATGTGAGCAATATACAGATTCATTTTGTCAACATCAAATCTCAAAATAAATGAGACATAGTAATAGATACGTCGTTAGTCAAACATGTTTTGTATTTGGGAGCTGACATCGTCAAGGTCTGAAACAATTGCCCTGAAGAGTTGCAAAAAGAAATTCATCAAATTTGTGAGGCATGAAGGGGCCTCTGCCCTGAGGTGCTGTCTTTCAGCGAGGTAAGACAGTGCAAGTTGATTAGGAAAGTCTTGTTTTGATTGAATTTACTTTGTATTGGGCGATTTCATGTGAGATTACAGGTCCTGATGTCTCAGAAGAATCAGGATAATAACAGTAAAAACTGTCATGTGACTGGTCTGTAAAATGCATTGTTGTATGAATGAACCTTTTGAGATTTCTAATGGCTTCTGATGGTCAGTTGCACTTTGCTAAACATTTGAATGACAGTAAAGAGACACGTGGAAAGTACAGGATGCAAGATAAAAATTGCAGGAAGCTCCTACAAGCAAGGACAAGATTCATATTTTAACTACAGTGTATTCGAGGAATGCTAACATATTTTTGTGCAGAGAAAATCACCCTGAAGCAACTCAGTGCATGAAATCTGTCTTATTCATTAATAAATCCAATGCCCAATTCCATTCACCTGATAAATTTTGATTCCTACCTTGTACTATGATGTACGCAGTTGCGTGTATAGTATCAACATTATTTGAAGCAAAACAGGTATACTGTCCACCGTCAGCCTGGTCCACGTTCTGGATATAAAGCCCTCCAGAGGGAGTGATGTTGATGCGGGCGTCATTGGGCAGTGGTGTCCGATCGCCTTTTGTCCAAGAGACACGGGGCTGCGGTTGTCCTGTGGCGCTGCACTCCAGGGTCACACTCTCTCCCACCAGCACCTCAGTGTTCTGGGGCTGGATCACAAAACTTGGCCGTGCTGGAGGAGCAGGGGGAGGGAGGAGGGAGAACATGGGAATGAGGTTAGATTAATTTGGTGATGAGGTGATACATTTTTCATTTGGGTCTCTGGTGTAAGTAGCTCCAGGGAATTAGGAAACCAGTAAATAAATGTTCAATAGAAAGCTTTTGAGACACACTTGAAAGGTCAGTTCATGCGTAAGGATCATCTTTGTATATTGCGGTCATTCACACCACTTTGACTCATAAAACAACTTCGTATGTCTATCGCAAAATATGGCGGCGTCCTGGCCATATTTGGCCAGTGATTACAGTGGAGTCAAAGGAAATATGTACACAGCGAGAGGCCTGGCGTTTACAATCACACAGAGACAGGAAATGCGTAACATCTGCTCTCAGAAACTGTTCCTTAACAAGGGGTCGTCACTAGGGCCATCCGTCACCCTGGCAATGACCCTCGGGTCATCTAGAGACAGCCGTGCTAATCTCCCACAGCGACACTATTGGCAGTATAACTGATTGATGTGTGAATACTCTTTAAGTGTGTATGTATGTCAGGCAGCAGCTACAGAGAAAGAGCAACAGAGACAGAGGACAGAATGTACTTGTGAGTGTGTCGGTAAGTATGTGGGAGGAAAATCTGACATGAAAGTCAGCGGGCTTGACTCACGGCTCAGTGGGACATGCCAGTTATTTGACCTGCTGAACTCTGAAAGTAACCTAGGTGCTACTCCCAGCGCAGACACCTTGCTCTATTCTGACACAGGAAGAGATCAAATCATTCGAGATCTGTTTCTACATAAGCTCCCACTAATTTGTACAGTATGACCCACAGTAACACAAGCGGAACTCGCTCAGGAAGCCTCATCATGTTCTTCAACATGAAAATGTCACCAGTCTTTTTTCAATCCCATAAAACATAAGAATAAATTAAGTTAATAAATGCAGGAGATTACAGCTGGATTGGATGAAGTGAAAGAATTGTGTTTTTAAGAAGTTTACTTTTGGCCCTAAATTTGGATTTTTTCAAGATCAATCTGTGATATAGATTAATGGCTTGGGCATTTGACATTAGTAGTTTATAGGTTGCCCGTGAAGGGCTGAAACTGAGATCAAAAGCAGCTGCTTACAGGGGGCTCCAAAATATCGTAGCGTGACTTGTGAAGTCTTGACTTCTCCGGCCACATTTTTGGCCATGCATTGGTAGACTCCCTGGTCTGTCTCCCTGGTGTCCTGGATCATCAGCGTCCCATCTTCCAGCAGGTTCAGACGACTGTCTTCACGCATGTTTAGAGCATTGCTATGAGAAGGGTGCAGAGATACACATCACAACTAATTAAACACAAATCAGCCTTTGTATACAGTCTATTCACATACTGTACTCTAATCATTATTAGCATAATCCAAACATTTAAATGTCAACAATTTATGGGACCAACACATGTATCAGATCAATCTTTAAACTGGAACAGTCAGTGAAGGGAGGTCTTACTTGTTCCTGAGCCAGATGATCTGTGGTTTAGGGTTGCCTTCGGCTCTACAGGTGAAGTAGACGGTGTTCCCTGATGTAACATCAACATCCTGGGGCTCTGAGGTGATCCTGGGTACCTCTGGAGGAAATCAAAGCAAATCAAATTGATAGGAAGATAATTTAACAAAAATGTAAATGTATTTCTATTTATTTGTGTGTGCCTGAATGCTGCGTCAATTGTTGACCCAAGCCTCTCGTCCAGGGATTGTCAACTGGCGGCCTGTGGGCCACATCCAGCCCATCAAAACTTTCTACTGTATTAGTATTATTGAGTTATAATAATAATATCAATTTATTCAGAACATGTGAGGAGAAAAAATAATGCATTACAGTATATCTACTATATTGAAACACAAAAGGGATGGAAATCATTTTATTACAAATGATTTACCATCCCCAACCATGTGTTTGACCTGAGGTTACTAAAGCAGGTATGAATCCATTTATCAGCTTATTTTAGACACTACCAATGTGGATCAGTAAGCTTACTAGAAAAATAGCAAAATATCAAATGCCAAAAAGCGATAAAGCAGCCTCTTATTAATAAATTACAGAAAGACTGCATGCAGTAGCTGACCTTCCACCTCCTCTTCCAAACTCTCTGTCTCTCTCTGTCTTTCTCTCACACACACACACGATGCAATGCTCAGTCTGTGTCTCTGTCCTCAGTCCTAACTCTTGTACTACTATAACGCATATAGGTCATGGGTTTGTGGGTTAAGTTTAGGTGGTTTATTCACCTATATTTTGCTGGTGAAGCTGAAAACATTCCTTTTATAAAAAGGATCCTGCATGGGCCATCTTCATGCAAGAATGAGGACAAACTTCTACCTCTTATGTCCTATTTTGTCTGCAAATGCTCGTTTCATGTATTCATATTCTTAAGCAACATTTTATTTTCTGATTTTTTTTGTATGAAAGTCTGGCACCGGTTGCACAAAACACACTTAAGGCTTACTTTCTCCTTAGCTGAGGGACTTACCCAGTTGCACAGAATCCCTGAATAGGTTTCCTTAGTTAAAGAAAATGTTAACTAATTTACTGCATTGAAAGAGATTTTACAGCAGTAAAAGTTTCCATGGAGATTGTGTGTTTGGTTACAGGAATACAATCATAGAAAGCACAAACTACAAAATCAATTTGATCCCCAAATACCAGAAAACAGAAAATGACTGTAGGAAGAAATTGCGATGAAAATGAATTCAGTTAAATCTATAGTGTAAAGGTGTCATATCCACTGGGTTCTCCTGGTTGCAGAACACTTTCAGGGTGTGTTATTTTTTTTTTCATTTATCACCTTAAACTCAGTCACATTGCAGTTAAGATAGAGTCAGAGGTACCCTTCTTTCTTTTTTTTCCACCTTGCTTTGGTTGCAAAGGTCTAGGGATTCCTTAAGTATAAGACCAAGACAAGAAGAAAACCATAGATACCTAAGTAAACATTTTAAGGAAACCCTAAGGAGAAGACTTAAGAGTGTTTTGTGCGACCAGCCCCTGGACTCCACAGTGTCTGCTTAGAAAAATTCTGTCCCTTGGACAAATGTAGCTGATGACCTCTGCCCTCGTGAATCTGTCTTATCTCTACAACGGTGCAGGCGGGGCGATGAGTCTGGTCTGTCATCATGTCTACACAGATATTCAGAAACCGGTTAGACAAATATTATCAACTGGTCATATCCCCTGGGCCACCACATCCAAAGATAAATGACAGTGCCAGCTCTTTAATCTGAGCTGCAGAACAGTCTACCTCATAACCCACCACAGTGTGTGCAGGCCTTATCCCCCTAAATGGTCCAATAGAAGCTCTGGATTCAAGATCAGGGTGTGCCACTGCAAATACAAATCGCTCCTGAGGAAACCATTAAAACTGCCTGCAGTCTAAGGCACTAACCTTGCTGATTGAGTGTGGGTAGGTGGCTAACCACAATACCACCTACCCACCCTTTATCTTTGTTGGCCACATGTTGCTTTTACACGAGATCTAAAAGCATGTGTGTACTAACACACACAGACGTAGGAATATGGCATGGGATATGGACAATAATATGGACAAATGTTGCCAGCTCCTAAAACACAATACACAGAGAATACAGAGAAATGTAGTTTTCAACCTGGACCATATTTTCCCATGTTTCTGTGTCCAAGCAAATAATAGAAACAACAACTTTTGAAACTGAAATGTCAAATGACATGGAAAGGGTCTCACAGAGGAATAAACCATTTTTCTTAACCTCTTGCTTGATCCAATCTGTCTGTTATTGTGTTCCTGCAACAACTCAACTAATTAGACTTAAAGTATGAGACTTTTGCTTGAGAGAGACTTGGTTGGACACAATAACTGACCATATCAAAGTAAGAGAAAACATTTTATTTCTTTGTCCAATATGTTTTCAGACACTAACAATCTGGGCCTGTCAGTGGCAAGCACTTTAAATGGACACATTCACTGTGCGCTATTGCCCTGAGGGATTACACTGCAGCTCATTTCACAGCTGCTGGCTGTAGCGCTCTTGCTCATTACTGGACCATTTTTAAAATGTGTTCTTCACATTAGTTACTTAGACACAGAACATGGGAAAATAGGGATCAGGTTGAAAAATACCAAAGTTTCCCTTTAAGCTAACTTCTGCCGCTGTAGAAAGTTGAGCTCCCACACTCACCCTTCAACATGCAGCACACACTCTCTCTGTGGCCCCTGCTCCACACACTCACTGTACATATGGTAGACACATTTCAGAACTACTCTTTCAAACGGTTCTCTCCACTCTGCTACCAGAGAGCAATCCATGGCATGGGGATAAATCTCTGTAAATCAGCAGGTAAATGCAAACTCATAAGAAGCTTCTGAAATTCAGACAAACAGTTCTAACCCATCTCTCCTCTTACCACCACATTACTCTACATTAACACTGGGGATTGTATTTACAGTTGGAAATGCTGTTTGCGGTAACCTGGCCTGTATCATGGCCCAATGAGGAGGCAAGCCAGTCTCATCAGATACCACTTGTGCAGGGAGGTGGCACCTCATCTCAAGAAGGAAGGCTGTTTTGACAGCTGCTCAACCCGCCGTGCATTGTTCCACCTCGTTTACAGGGGGAAAGAGGGAGAACAAGGAGGGAGGGAAGGAGGTGTGGAATGGCTTCCATCATGTTTCTAAGCAGACATTCTTCCTCTGCTGCTATGCAGACAGATGAAGTGGAGGGGGTAACATTGAGCAAGAATGGACAAGTCGGTGCCATCAAATTAGCTGCTGAGATTTAAATGCGGTTGGGTTACAGTCAGCTGCCAACTAGCCCGCCTGCCTGGCTCAGACTAAAGCATTCAGTGGGAGCTGGAGGAAACACAGAGCTAAGACAGTTGGATTTACTGCAGGAGCTAACCGCCTGTTTTAGAGACCAACTGAAAATCTGCCATACAGACTCAGAGTGAAATGTGCACTCTCTTTTCTACTTGCAGTGTTAAACGGTATCGATACACTTACACTTGCGCTTAAGCATATACTTCCCTGTGGCTTGAAAAGCTGGCAAGTGATACTCCAACCAAAGTCTTTTTGACATATAATCTTATCATGCATCTTATTCATAGGAATTGTTAAGCTGCAGTGCTGTGGGTTGTTATTTTTGTCTCTGTGTCAAGTTTTTTGTTTTTTTCCAATACCTATTTACTGTACATTTGCCACAATATGGGTCAGGGTCTACGACATGTGTGTCTGTATTATCCTCTGACCTAGGGATATAAGATGAATGGAAGTGTACCTTGTAAGGGACAGTAACAAATTGATTATGTTATCCTGCCCATGGTATTATCATTTCCTACCCACAAAGCCAGATAATGGCAGTATTTAAATGTCATGTAATATGGCAAAAAAAAAAGTTTAGACAAAAACTTGGCATGACAAGCGCTGTCTTAGCATCCCATCCAACATGGCAAAATACGGGATTGAAAGCTGCAGGACATCTTCTGTCAAACTACAGTGTGTCTGGCAGCAGCACAGTATTACAGACAACTCACAATCATAGAGAACAGGGATTTTTTTTTTATCATTTCAGAAGGAGATATAATTAAACATCAATGCCTTTTTCACAATATGCTCAATTGAGATTAATTCTTTCCAAATTCCCCAGTGAATACTTAGGGACTATGATTATGAGACAAACAAACAATTCAGGTCTTTTGCCTTAGAATGACATACTGTCTCAGGTCTGTGTAGGGTGATGATTCACACACAAGGAGAAAACGGCTTAGGGGTTTTACTCAACTCTGCAGAGAGGGAAAGAACATGAAGTCAGGGAGTCTTCAGTAATATCCAAGGTAGTAAGATAGAAAATTATACAATTAAAAATCCTACACAGACCTTTTATTGCTCCTTCCAGATTTAAACACGAGGATCAAAGCTGATCTGATCTCTGCTGGCAAGGTTGTGCCCATAGCCCTTCTCTTAAGAAGTTTTTATGAATAAAATCCTCTCTCAATGCCCTGCTGTTTGCTAACTGGGGTCTAGGGCTACACAGCTATGATCCCAAAGAGACAAAAACCTTTTTGGCTGCTAGGAAAAGATTTTATTGAATTGAAAGATTCGTATAGCAAGCTATTTTTCAAGTTAGCTGATAGCCAGTTACTTGAATTTTTAAATCTTTTTAAATTATTTGGTATGGAGGTTGGTGATGCCTTTCACATGGCATCTTATATACCGACACACTGCAGTGCCCTTACCTTATATTTGATTCCCACTTTATTCCCCCTTCCAGGGCAGGGCAGGTAGACAACACTGCCCCCGTTATTACACTGTTTACCCCGTATAAATACTAACAACTAACAAATCTAGAGCTAATGACAAAGGCCCCATCACACCATTCTAGCCACTCACACATGCACATACACATAAACAAACAAACACACACACACACACACACACACACACACACACACACACACACACACACACACACACACACACACACACACACACCAGGACTGAGCAGCAGCAAGTGATCTGATACTAGAGAGACCAGAAGTCAAAGAGGGTCATGACTGAGATTTTACCCAGACCAGAGACACAGCTGGTGGAGTATGACGAGCAAAACAGCTGGGTGCCTGCAGATCTCAGACACAAAGAGAGGATACACCTGTGTGTGTGTCTGTGTCTCTGTGTGTGGGTGTACGTGTGAGACAGGGTGACGATGCATACCTGCTATTTGCAGGCAGGAAGGCTGTAGGTTTTGTATGCGAACTGATTTGTGGTTTGTGGACTGTGTATAGGAATAGGAACATGAAAACCACATGCATGCTGCTATGCAACCATGTGTGTATGGTTTCATGAATGCCTGCCCAGATGTGTGTTCCCCTCAGCTTCAAAATTTGTTCCAATTTACAACTAAATAAGGTTTTAATAAGGAGGCTTTCAATATCCATGTCACTGTGTTTTCTTTACATGTTCTGCCTGGTTAATGCTATTCATGATTCAGCACAGAGATAATCACTTGGATTTCAGCTGCAGCTGATCTTAATGTGGAAAGGTGGCAATACGATGGAACAGCTGAGAACAAGTCTTAAATTACATTTTGTATTATACCTAGAACTGATTAATTCATAAAAACCCTGCTATTCTCAGACTCCACTCATTAATCTAAAAACACAACTGTCCTCATTTCAAATGTGCCATGATATTCTGAACTGTCATGCTCAGTGGGAAGTCTGGTTATTTTCTCCATACCACAGTTAAGCTCCTCAGCAGTGAGTGTTGCCACTGATCTGCCCTGCAGGCGGCTGGGGTAGTCGCAGGTGGCAGCAGCCTGGGCATTCCCCGACTCAGCATACTGCTTCAGCAGGTCAGCCAGCCACAGCAGCTCACAGTCACAGTTTAATGCATTGGAATCCAGTCGCCTGAACACACAGACAACATGCACAGACACATAAACACATTGCAAGTGAGAAATGGGCATATAGTCCTTCCATAAAGCATACTGTATATGACGTGTGGAGCTGTGCGTGCAGCGGTGTCATGTAAATCCTCTCTGGCAGTTTATGAACTAAAACTGGTCTGGCATCACCGGGCCCAACTCAGTCCAAACAGTGGGGCTCAGCAGGGCCATATTGGAATACACTCTCCTCCTGCCGTGGGAAACTATCTCTGTGCTTGGCCCTCTCTTCTACTAACTGGTCCAGCTTTCAGTTCTTCCACAATGTGTCCATTATCCATGGCATCATTTTCAGAAAATTTAACTGGCAGTGTTTTTACATTTGAGAAGCTCTATTTGATAAAGTGTATTATGAGCAAATTTGACTTTTGGTCACACTTATCCTTTCAGGGCCTCAGCGATCATTTATATACCCTCCAACACTAAACGCTATGATCACAGTCAATGAGAGTCTACTACAGTTTGTCTTTCTAAGCACTGGCCTGGGATCTAACAAATACTTAAAGGTCATTCATGGCAGAGACAAGAGGGGACAAAGCACTGGGATGAGGCCAAGCTGCTGATTGTTCTTCGCTGTCTGTTGGCTGAAGGAGGTTGCAGTTTAGAGGCTGTATTAGAGATATCTGGCCTCATGTTGTAAGACCCCAAATTCTCACATTTCAGAGAAAATGAAGCATCTTTGTGTAAGACGGACATTAGAGTTTTCTTTGCTTTTCCCATTATACTCCCACCCGACACAGTCCTTTCCAATCTCCTCTGCAGCTGACTCAGAAGACAGAAGACTACGAGGAGGACTGGGCTGTGAGCCTTGTGATAGAAACCACCTTGCAGCCAAAGAAGCGTGAGAACAGTGTAGTGTGGTTATGTGGCATGTAACCGACAACAGGCCCTGCTTGATACTGGGTGTCATGGGAGCAAGCTCCAGAAATTGATAGAGACATGCATTCGTACACAGCTGTTCCAGTGGTTGTTAGGAACTTTTCCACTTACAATCGCTTCATGGCCTGAAGATGAGAGAAGGTTCCCGGGACAAGCTGGGTGATTCTGTTGTTGTGCAAAAACCTGAGTGAGAGAAGGAGAAACTATGGTTCATCGGGGTTTAGAACTGCAGCTATAGCTATATCGCTGGCTTGACTCCAAACATTTAAGTCCACCAGCTGCTACTCAAACATGAGGAACTTGAGTAATTTAAATAAACTGTTCTACAAAATAACATTTTTGAAATTCATTTACTACCCAAAAATAGTGGAACAAATGTTGATGATCTGCCTTTTGCTAATATCATATTTCATTTTCCAAGTGGGACAAAAAACATGATCATCTTCCCAGACATGCTATGACGTCTCAACTCAATGACCCCGGAGACTCATATTCCTTAGCTAAAGGCAGACATCAAAATATTTTCCTGTTTATGCAAGACTTCACCCCAAGATATTCCCCAGAAACTATTCATTCCTACATAACTGGATCAAGATAATCTTTGATGCAGTTCTATATCCTCTATCCCAACCTTTACTAACCGATCTACAGATATGAACTCTGGCCACTTTATCAAAGACACTGCTTTGGCTGTGACCATGGAGATATTCCCCAACAAGCCACTCATAGTGTGCATATGGGAATTCCTTCGCTCCCCTTTCCCCCCATGTTCCACAGGTGTCAATCCTTCTTCTCTTGCTCTCCAGTGACTGGGAAGTATGGATATACTGGGCAGCCACTGGCCCGTAAACAGGGACAATGAAATAGGAATTTAACAGGACTTTCTTCAACTCGTAAACATCTGGTAGAGAGTTTTAGAAGCAGAGGCGGCATCACATCTGCACGTTGTCAGGAAAGTTCATATCCAAAGTGTTCGCAGACTTTGCTCGGGACTAACAGGCTACATATAAAACATTATGTCAGTCTGTGCACAAGACAGCCTTAAATCATTTACATACGTAGCTGATTGGTTGTTTATTGACAAAGGATAAAAACATGTTAACTGAGACGTTACTGAAACAATTGTATGCATCTGGTTATGTGTTATTGTGTTCAGGGACAACAATAATAATACCACCATTAAATTTAATACGAAGTTGTCACATTTAGATAACCTTATACAGATTTCACAGGACAACTTGACAGGTGGTAAAAGGAAAACTGAAGGTTATGAGTTGGAGCAGCCCACGACAATATTACCGATAAATATTACTACAGTATATAATCAGTGATCTGCGATAAACACCATGTTCAGAGTGACATTCCCATCTGTGGTTGCAATTAACTCAGCCCCTGTGTTTAATGAGGCCAAGATGTGTTCTCAATCCTCAGTCCAATCCTAGACTATGACTTGAAGGTTGTGATCTCATTCAGTTCCCCTGGTTTCTTTGTCTCTGACCAACTGTCCCAGTGTGAGTATTTTTGGAAGCAATATAATTCGGAAGAAAAATGCAAACCCAATACACTTCCTGACATAGGTCTGCTTAACAACTGAGCTTGAGTTGGCTGTTCAAAAATATGAACCATGGGGTGAAAGGACCATCATCATCATCTCACAGCTCTAACAGGACAAACAAAATTAGCCTCATAGGATCTAAATGTAAGTCAGGGATCAGCTCCCAGAATCTGCTGTCAAAACTTTATTATTGTCTAAAGCAATGACAAACCAATCTCTTTACTTTAAGAGGAGCCTCAGAGGCTTATTACGAGGCATTTGGCTGTACTGATCTATACTGCAGCTGAGGTTTTGCTACAGTAGGTCATTCCAATATCATGCTACACAAAGTGTGGACCTGCTTGAGTTGACACTTAATTGCATATCGAGGACATGATGCTAATTATAGCGTCATAGTTACTATCAAGTGCCCTGGTGAATCCACTTGCATTGTTGGACCTATTAAAAGTGAAGTGTGTACGATTTAGGGGGATTTGCTGGCATCTAGGGTCTAGCGTCTAGGGGTGAATTGCAGATTGAAACCAACTAAAGCTTCTCCCGGGAGCTAAATATCTCACAGAGGACCAGCAGGTCAGGTGATTTAAACTGGAAAAACACTGAATAAAGCAGTTTCAAGTTAGAAATCAGTGTATCTCCGATACGGTTTGGCTCGTCCACAACCTGCTGAAGTGTGCTCACCCTTTTCCTCTGAAAACTATAGCTCCAGATGTCCAGGAGGTTTTAAACGGGAGCCAAATTATCTGCAAAGGACTCTTCCTCTCCAAAATAAATGGAAGTGGTGATTTAAACTGGTAAACCTGCAATCTGCTTGATACAGATGGGCTTCTAACAATGGTGGCCAATGTGAAAACGCAAACGGCCCTATCTGGAGCCAGTGTTTGGTGTGCTTATTGTGGGCTACTGCAGGAACATGGCAGTGCAACATGGTAAGCTCCATAAATGACGACCCCTCCCTATTTAGCATAAATGGCTCATAATAAGGTAAGAAAAACAATTCTTATTTTCAGGTGATTGTGCACTAAAGAAAACACTTATATTCCATTTCTGCCGACGTATCCCCCTAAATCCGACACACTGGACCTTAGATGCATTGATTTATATGAGACCATTGAAGTTGGTCTGCTTTTTCCTCCTGAGAACGTTTTTTTTTTTTAGGATCGTGAGTGATCCTGGTTAACCTGATTTGCCTGGTTAACCTTTATTTAACCAGGCAAATCATTAAGAACAAATTCTTATTTACAATGGCGGCTTGGCAAAAGGCAAGAGCCTCTTGAGGAAAAGGGGACAGGGATTAGAGGGGTATCACTTTAGGAATCTTGGGTGAAAGGTCAGACAGGATGAACTTACAGTCGTTCCAGCTTTGGTAGGTGAGTGAATGATTCAGGTTCCAAAGCCTCAATGTTGTTGAAGTGCAGGTACCTGGAAAAGAGAAAGTGTAGACAAAACATAGTGAAACTGGATTATGGCTCCCTGTCTGACTATATATCATGTCACTGTCCTAGTGGGCCCTAAGAGGTGTTTAAATGAGCACAGCGAAATGTTTCTCAGTCATCTCTATTTAACTGTCCATCATTGTATTGATATCACAGTTCCAGAAAAGGTGATATCTACTGTGGCTTTAAATGACTGCAGACAAGACTGGAAGAATTTCCACCGGCATTCATCTTAACCAGTCAATATACAGGGTCTGACATTCTATGGCTGAAGTCTTGACTTTGAAATGAGATTGCCCACAGGTGAAAAGCAAGTACAACAATTATCTCATGGAATGCAAATATAATTTATGCCCTAGAAGCCTTTGAGCTGAGAAAGCACAAATCAAACCATATGCGAGCAAATAAAAAGGATAGGGAAATGAAATCCAACTGATGACTGATTGGTAACTGTAAGGATTCAGTTGGGTATCTGCTTGTTTAGACAAGGAAAGCAACAGTCAAAGCAGCTGCAGCAGGAAAACAGACAGACAAAGAAAGACTAAAGCAGCATAGAATGTAAAATAAAATGCAATATCCCTCTGGATGCCTTCTACATAAAAAATGCGTTTTACTTTTATTTGCAACTATATCTCAACTGTTGATTCTTTGTTGTATGTTTATAAGTTGTACTGGACACCCAACTCAGTGTATTTGAGAGTTGCCTTGAGTATGTGCTGTACAGGGGCCACAGCAGAAAAACACATCACAGTTTTAAAAGACAGAAATGTTATGAAGACAGCAATAAATTAATGTTAAAGGAACTTCATCCCCCTCTAGGATCAATCCCACACCACTTATGTTGTTGCACTTTCAAAACTATTGGTGAGCCAGTATAGCTGTTTAGCGAGCGATGAAATGAAATCAATCAGCCAAGTTCTTATCTGTGTAAAAAGGACCAGGAGATGTCTTATGTTGCATTCATACTGTTGTGATCATGTGGCTGTGTTCCTGTGTGATCCTCCAACACTCCCTAACAACCCCAATGGCATGCTGATAAAACATCAACAGATGAGTGGTGCATAGGGCCTTGAAACTGTTTATTCCCCCCCAAAGAAGCATGTGACTTCAGGATCCTGTTGCCCAGTGAGGATGTAGAAGAACTATTAAAGTGTAATGCAATCTGGCTCAGAACTTGTCACCCACGTATAAAACCCTTCATTATTGTAGCAAAACTCAAAACAGCTGCCAGGCACAGAGCCTGATGTTGGAATTTGTTTTACTTGGTGAATTGGCCATTTGTTCTCTGTTAATGTGGTTACAGAGAGGTACAGTAAGTCATGGTCTTCTCCAAGAGTACAGAAATCCTCATCTGCGAAAAAATATCAGCCATATTGGTTGTGAGAATGGCACACTGGCTAAATCAACATACTGCAGGGATAATTTCTTTTAACAGTGTCACACAAACTCTATTACAGTTCTGAAAACACAATTCATATTTATGTCATCAATCAGCAATGCTTAATGTGTTTTCTTGTCATACATGCAAGTGTTTTAAGACACAACAGGGTCAAAGCTTTTTGTAAAAGCAGCACAAACGTTTCTGGGTATCAAGAATTACAGGAAGCGGTTGAATTTTATCACAGACTGAGCACACATAATGCACTGACGGTATCTCACAAATAAACACTTAGAGCAGATTACAGCAAACTGGAGCAGAGAGTAGTTTCGGCAGTAGCAGGAGAGACGCAGTGCGGGTCAAGCATAGACGCTTTGACTCCAGCACAACACTGCTAGCACTACTAGCAGCACGAGGCTAGACATCATGCTTTAGGCTTTGCATGGGGGTGACAAATATCTGTCATCCTGACCACAAGACATGCGGCTCATGCAAAGGGGTCAAAGAGGGTCAGCGCGGCACACATGGGTGGATGCACACACGGCATGCATGGTGGCAGTGGAAAAGTGGACAGAGGGGCGCATGTAGGGGTTGGAGGAGAAAGGTGTCACTGTAATGAAAACGAACTCAACAGAGCTATCATGAGACCCATGTAAGGCCTACACGGTCATGTCACACAGCATTCCTAACAGCTCAGTAAAAAGATGGCAACATCTGTGACATGCTTGTCACTGTTCCATCATTTGACTCAGCTTACAATCACTTATGACCATGTAGACCTTACCAGGCTGCATGAACTGTTTATAGCAATATTTCAGGAAGGGGGGAGGTGAGCAGTTTCACAGGACGGAGAGACAGTAAGGTGGGAGGAGGAGTAGTTGGGCGAGCAGAAGGAAAAGGTGGACGAGGAAGTTGGTCACTTACAGTTGCTCAAGAGAGACAAGTCCTTTAAATGCTTGTCTGTCAATTGATTGGATTTCATTCTTGTACAAATAGCTGAAAGGAGAGATAATCAGTAACATTAGTAACACACACACACTCACACAGGATCATCTGAAATCTGTCTGGTTATTACGAGAGAAAGTGGAGAAGATCTGATCAAATACAATTGTCTAGCTGCAATTTTAAATAATGTGCATGTTGCGCTACTGCATTTAAAGAATGTTTACTGTAGTCTTGTATTTACATAGTGAACAATGTGCTAAACAAACCTGCTTCATGGACATGACTACTTGCAGCTACTGTATGTGCAGGGGACTCTTCTGCAAGTTAGCGAATATTTGGAACAGCTGTACAGAACATTGGTCACACTGCACAATTCGAACTTAAAGGTCCCATATTGTAAAAGGTCAGATTTCCATGTCTTTTTCATCATAAGGCAAGTATGGGTTATCTATGAACACTGTGAAAGAATGAAAATGTTCAATCCCCCGAGAAATGTACTCAGTCCGTATTAAGAAACTATGCCTTTAAAAACAAGCCATCAGGGCTTCAATAAAGTTGTGATGTCACAACTTCACTGTAGAAACTGCAACTACAGTGCTGTTACAGTCATAATGGAACTGCAGTGACGGAGCAGAGAAAGCACGAACGCAGAAGACCTGCAAATGCTGACCAGTCAGAGCAGACTGGGCTCTGTTGGGAGGGGTGCTTAAACAGACAGGTGCTAAAACAAAGCGTTTTAGACAGAGGGAAATACAAATGTATTCAGGCAGACAGTATAAGAAAAATGTTGTGGTTTTGAACATTAAAGCATGTCAACATGTTCTAGTAGAAACCTGAAATACAAGTATCAACATGAAAATGAGCATAATACGGGACCTTTAAGGTGAGAATGCATTTCTGAGCTAACTTTTTTCAAAGACAGCAGTGGACAGTGCAGTGCAGGAACACTTTACAGATCATTGTATTTGTTGTTCATTATTATAGTACAATGTGCTAAACATCACACAGTAATCAAGTCAATATAGGCAACAGAGCTATTAAACACTCATTACATTTCTACCAGAATAATAAAATACACTACATCACTCAGGGGATATGTTACATTCAATTAATGAGTCTTAAAATGCACTTGTATAGGTTAATATTTGTACAACAAAATCAAAGCCTAGATACGCGCACATCTCAGGACAAAATAAACTGCAGTAAACATGGTGTGTGCATCAGATAAAAATCAGTCATCATCAATGGACAACAATAAACTGACATAACAGATTCCTTGTGTGTTAGATATTTTGTCCATGTCTGCACTTTTTTATTGACTTCAACATTTCAACTTGAAAGAGACTGAAGTATGTAATAAGCAGCCTGTACAGGATCAACACACTATTTCAGCATACTGAAAGACAAATACCCTTGACGTGTGCATGTTTTCCCTCCATCATGCATGTTACAGAAATGTGATACTAGAAAAGCAATGGCTTAAAGCTGTCTGTCCTTTCATCTCCTGTCTCTGTTCCACTTTCCACCAATGCACTCAGGATGAGACATGATGAGAGATACAGATCTCCCCCACAGCACAAGTGACGCAATGTATGGAAAAATAAACATCCTCTTTTTTTATCACTGCATGGCCTTCTCAGTGCTTAAACCTGTCTGTGTCAATGCTATCAGGTTTCTTACCATGGAAGATGAAGGGTTATACAAAAATAAACAACTTTATTAAATGTAATATGCGAAATGATAAAAGACAAATTGAACTGAAAGCAACAACTAAGAAAGTGACATTCATAGAAAAATGACACCTCCCTCTTACATGTTCCAGAAGCCTTTCTACTAGGAAATGATTAATGACCAAACCAAAACTATTATTATTACATTTCCATGCAGAGCTTTTCTGTAATAAATTATGATGGTATGATAATGAAAACTCAGATCATTAATTGTAATGTGGTTCCGTCAGTGACACTGGAGTAACCAGACATATTGCTGTAATACCATGAAAACAGCTAACGGACTAATATTTCACTTCTGAGAATCCTCTGCAGGAGCCTGTGAATGAATGTGAAACACAGCGGACTGCAGCCTTGTGTGTGTGTGTGTGTGTGTGTGTGTGTGTGTGTGTGTGTGTGTGTGTGTGTGTGTGTGTGTGTTGGTGTGGGTGTGGGTGTGGACAAGCTTTGCATGCGGGTTTTGGATGGGAAACTGGATTTGGAAGTTGTGGGCTAAAATCCCAAGGGGCCTCACTTTAATGACCAGATATCCTTTAGTGGTATTACTCATCAAAAAGTAGACAGTATGCACTTTAACAGCCTGCATTTAACTAGAAATATGTATTGCATAAACCACACATTCAAAAGTCATTCACTTCCTTCTGCACTGTTTTTGTTAAATGTTTCGTTTAAGACTCAGGAGGATTTTCCCTGACTGCTGCTGATCACTTCATTAAATTATCTACATTAACCTTCACAATAAAACAAATTTTATACGTACATACTAAGGAAAGGTACAGTATGTACCAAAGGAAACTTAACGTACTTTGATGCAAGTGCACAACTGAATCTGTTTTTCTATAATAAATACACTGACGGATGTAATGCAACTGAGTAATCAGAAAAGGATGAAATAAACAGTGAAGAGTTCCCACAAAAAGGCGCGCTGACCTCTGTCTGACTTGTTTATGGAGGTGGTCGTGGGAGACGGGGCGCTGTATAGACAGCCGCCCGGCCGTTAGCTTTAGAGGACTTGAAAGATGACAGGGAGTGGACTTTACTGGGGTCCAAAGGAAGTGAAGAGGTGAGATGAGAGATACAATCTAGCCCCCAGCTATAGAACACTGAATAAGCAGGAAGGGATGAGTGTGGGGGGATACCTTACCCTAATCACAAAGGTTAGGCATGGGGCACGCTTAAGATCAACTCTGCTTTTAAGTGAGAGGGGCACTGTAATTAAAATAGCTACTTAATAGCCACAGGATTTAATTACAACATAAGGAGCGAGGATATATGCCAGGAATGTGTATGTTTGTGTGCCAGTAAGCTGATGAGAGTAAAAAAACAGAAGAGCCCTTACATCCCTTCCACTCACGCCCTGTTCCCTCTCCTTCTCTCTCACAGCTGACATACTGTATATGATCTTGTCTCGAGTGCGCAGTGCTTGTCCAAGACATTAGCTGGGCTGTGATGTAACAGTATGTCACGCTACTTCTTTCCCAGACACACAGGCCTTTACCATTAGTTCCTGCTAATACATGTTGCTTTCATCAGCCACCATGCATGTCGGCTACATATGAAATTCCACACTAACATACCATTAAGTATGCTACAACTGTAAGACTTTTTAATAGGCATAAACTGCATTCTATCTGCAGTGAAATATTAATGTATGCAAACACTGGACACTATGGCAGCAAAGGTATCCCAGATTGCAATGTGGTAGACAGCAACGTTAAGAACAGACAATGCCAGGCAGTGACCGAGACAGCGCTGTAACGTCAACAGCTATTAAGTTTAAGTGTAAGCGTAACATTTTACTTTGCTCAGCGAATATCTGCATTTTAATTGTTTTTAAATTTCAAGTAGAGCTGAGGTTGGCATGGTTACCATGTTACGTGTCTCAAACCGGCAAGGAGGCTCTCGGGAACTGACATTGAGGGTCTACAATTTAAAATTTAAACAAGGCTATAACATGACCACAATGACTTTTCTTGTCTTGGTTAATAGCAGAGAACAGCAGTAGGACTGTACTTAACATTAACAATATGAGAGCGCGAGAAAGTGCAGCCACCGTTTTATTGATACTGCGGAAAATAAATATGGAAACCATTTCAAATATTCAGAATTGATATGTATTGATAAATCGAAAGTTTTGACAATACTAGGGCTGCCCCTTGAAAGTGACATTCCAATCATCATTTGGAGACTCCTCAGTCGACTGAGATTGCTTCAAGCTGAGCAGTCATTATTTTTTATCTATTTATTTATCCATTTCTGCTAGTCAATGTGCTGTGCAGTGTAATTCTGGCGACATTTTGGTCTTGACTTTGCCGCTACTCTTTGGAACACATGGCTTTGGACATGATGCAGTGATACGTAGAAGGAAAGTCTTTGCACCGTGAGGCTCAGAGATAACATTAGCTTCTCTGTTTTGCGTAGAGGTGGTGAAATTACAACTCACAGAAATTTAATATGAAACAGTCTCTGGCTTTTGTTTGATACATAGTGTTGGCAAAAAATGTTGTTGCACACTTCTAATCCATTGTTCGCGCAGTTAGCTTGTTTATTACTATTCCGTGAAGACTAAGCATCTCGCTGAACCTTGTTCAAACTTTATATGGAAAAAACAAAGCAAAAAAAAAAAAAAAGTGGTGGAATATTTGTATTGAATAGCCAAATCTGATTCACCTAACATAATTCAGTGTCGAGTACAGCCCTAGACGTCACTAATACATAATGCTGTTCATTTACACATAAGTATGTTAAACTATAATATACATATTGGGTATGTAATAAGTTCATCGTATGCACACTTGGACACAGCAGTAGCTTTGCCTAATCACAGACAACGTGGAACATCATGTCATTTTCAGTCTCAAAATGTACAAAACATCTCACCAAACAAACAAAATCATACAGATAATTAAATATGCGTGTCAGTATCTCCAAGTTTTGTCCCAGCATTAGAGTACAATATGTAGGTCATCTGAGGACCAAGCAGGGAAGTCAGACCATATCTAACAGTGAGCACAGACAGTGCTTTAACCACAACTGTGGCCCTTGGTATGATAATGTAAGTGACTAACAAAGGGAGCAAACTAGCAATCCCACAGAAACCTTGAGGGTACACACTCCTTCTGAACTCTGCCTCCAGGTCAGGACTTCCAGACACATTAAGTACAGAGGATCAGACGAAGAGAGGCTTTTCATTGATGCATTTTCCGTACACTGCACTGATACATTTTCACTGACTGAGCAGTCTAGCAACATCAGCTGTCTGCCACATTTACGGTCAATAGCGTGTCTTTTTTTTTTTTTCAACAAAAGTGTGAGGCATGTTTCACCATGCTTCCTCCTCTGCTGACTGAACAAAGAGTGAGCTCCTTTAACAGTGACCTTTCGCCCATAAAGTCTGACAGAATAAAGATACTGCCACATTGTCTCAAAATCTACCACTTGACCTCAAAGCAAAACAAAGCTGACATGAAGGCAACTTACAGATATTTGAGGTTTTCCAGGTCTTCAAATGCCCCCCTGGGGATCCTTCGTATATGATTGTTGTTGAGGAGGCTGTGAAGGAAAGAAAATAGAGGTTATTTTATGGTTACAAGACAGACAGTCAGTTTATTCTGGGCTAATTCTAAATGGATTCTGAGTAAGGCTATGTCTATTTCCAGACAAGATGAAGCATAACTTAATTCACAGGTGTTTGCATCAGTTGCCTCCTGACCTCTGGCATGGTAAAACATGGAGGAGTTTTTCAAGTCATCTGATCAGCTTGCTCACACAATTTCCCTTCATTCTGCAGCTTAATATCAGTTTGAGTTATAGTTTCTAATGCTGATTTCACTTTTTGTGTAGTGCTTCATCAAATATAACAAGAACAAAACGTCATTTGATGCACTTTTTCTACCACCCAAATGTTAAAAACATTACAGGCTTTTGATTTTAAATCTACAGAGGGCAACTTTGTCATAGGCTAACCTAAGAGAACATAAAAGGCTCTCCCCTTCAACGGACATTACAGACATATTTCTGTCTGTACAACAGTAATACTGGACATGTCGCTGTAGTTCAAAGACTGATAGACTTTAGGATATGTTATTGTTCAGTCTGTGGAACTGCAGCCTGAAACCATGAAGAGCTGTTCAGGATATAAAGCCCTCAACAGTCTGCATGGCTGGCTGGCTGGCTGATAGGAAAAGCTGGGCTTTTCTCCTGCCTTAAGGGACTTTTCTTCACTTTGAAACTAAATCTAAACCACTATGTCCGTGCCCTGCACATATTCTCATGTTTATTAACTATGGATACATAAATAGATCTACACATCTTTGCCTTTAGTGAAAGTGCTTTTACTTTGTTTTTGCATATTTACCTTTGTCTTCCAAAGCAGGCACTGATGAGAAAGCATCTCAATAATGTTGGCAAATATCTGAATAAGGTGAGGTGTTTTTGATTGATTCTCACAGTCATCTGAACAGTCTTAATACTTACATGGCTACACAAGCTGAAGAATGCACTTATTTCTTCAAACTTTTAAAAAAGGCAGCTAAAACACAAGAACACTTTGCACATCAATTTTAAAACAGGTGCACAGGAGAGGGACGAGGAGGGAACAATTTGCAGACAATCCCTGCAAAAAATCTTTTGCAAGTTAGACAGTGTGCGGGAGTTTGTCTGCATAGAAGGTTGCTAAACTAATGGGTTGCCCATGAAAAACACAAAAACTTGGAGCATATCTGCTTTATTAGCTTAGCAATGCACCATCTAGCAGGCTGGACATATGATAAATAGCACTGTGGGTGGAAGTGGAAAAATAAATTCCTCATAGATTACGAGCTGGCCTACATGTGTGAAACCACAGCAGAACAGAGCAAGAATTTGCTTGTGTGTGTGTAATACAAACAGGACTTTCTAGGGAAGTGACAATCATTCTGCAGAGTGCAGTTTTAAGGAAATGGGCTTGATTCATTTTCATTGGTAGTCCTCTTAAGTTCATAGAATTTCCCACCAACAGGACAACATTACTATTAGATATTATTCAGGGAATAATGTCAGAAAAAAAGCTTATACTCTATGTCTACAAAAGTTTTTCACAGCAGGGACAAAGACTTACAGTGTGTTGAGGTTCTTTAACCGTCTGAAAGAACCTGGTTGTAAATCCTTGATTTTGTTGAACCTCAGGTCTCTGTAGAGGAAAATGAAATATATTAAAGGAAGTATGAAGTATATTGCAGAGAAAAGCTGTGCATAAATCCAACAGTTATACTGGGAAGATTTCCTAATGTTTAGGAAACAGGCAATACACATCTGCATGAACTGAAATCCACAGCAGAGCCTTCATGTAATAATCCTGAAGGTTATTTGGACACATTACTCATTTCACAAGAATTCCTTTGTCAAGCTTTAATCATGAGGGCAGATTTACATAACATTTGCCCCAAAGATAACAATTAAGGCAAGCCGCAGCAGTCAGCAGGTCTCAGTATCTCACTCCTTTAACTTCCTAATTTAAAGAGGCTACGTAATGACAACAATATAGTTTGACATGGCACTAATCACTCATTGGTCTTACAAAGAATGACTTAGCGTGCCATGAAAGTTACAAACTAAAGACCCTAATGCTGCAAATAGCCCTATGAAGGTCAAATCATGCTTAAACCCATGTGGCATTACAAGCCGCAGAATGACAGGTTATGCAAAACTGGAACATCTGAACCGTGATGTTATGTTTGTGGAACTTAAGCTCTAAGTCATCTGATCTTCAACTAAGCCTTTTGCTAAATGTATTTTTACAAGATAAATTCTGTAAGTGGAACCAGCCATTCATATGAATAGAGTGAGTGCATTTAAAAAACGTTTCAGTCAGCCACTACTCCTAAAGCATTCACAGTCTCTACCAATTTATGCTCTTTTTAGGGGTGCACCGATTTTGAAATGCTGGGCCGACACTGATACCAATGTTTAAAATAACAATTTGGGTGACAGGTGGTACAAATACTGATGCATTTATATTACTGTTCATTTTGATTTTGTTGTTATTTATTCCCTTTCTGTACCAAAGATATCTACACTATAAAAAATAACTGAACTGTTTGAAAATCATTAAGCCCTTCATTACACCACTTTTGAATGAGCACAAATTCAATCATACATATTTATGAAACAACCTTTAATATAACCTCTCACATGAAAATATATTTTTATATGTCTAAAAAACTGCTTCAAAGGCTTTTTTACCATACATATAAATCATAACTGACCCCGCACTAAGTCTCACCCCTCAAACGCAGACTGGCTAATCATAGTGCAGTATCAGCAAGCTCCAACAAAGGTCCGACAACAACATAGCTGAGCCCTATAGACTCTAATGCAATCGTCTCAGACTACCTTCATTTTCAGGCTGATTTTGTGGATTCTGAGCTCAACATTATGCCTGAGACATTATATTAATTAATGATACTCATTACCTGGAAAGGTTAGAAGGAGATATACCTTTCTCCCCTGTTCCAAAACCCAAATCAAACCCCAAAAAATATGCAGGGTTAGCAAGCTACTACTGAAGATATAGCCTACTGAATGTATACACACACTACTTTTGTTTTAAATCAATTCAATTTTATCTATAAAGCCCAATATCACAAATCACTATTTGCCTCAGAGGGCTTGACAGCACTGTCCTTTAGACCCTCACAGCTGATAAGGAAAAACTCCCTAAATAAAACCCTTTTAACAGGGGGAAAAAATGGTAGAAACCTCAGGAAGAGCAACTGAGGAGGGATCCCTCTTCCAGGACGGACAGACGTGCAATAGATGTCGTACAGAACAGATCAACATGACAAATTAACAGTAATCCGTATAATATGATTGTAACACTGAATAAAGACCTACCCTGCACAGGACTCGGTGAAGAGAAGCAGGGAAACTTTGCCAATATTAAACCAGCTGTGTGTCATCAAAGTGTGTACATGAACAGTGATTGGCTTACCCCAGAACTCCCCACTGCTCAGCAGCAAAGTTTCAGTGGTGGAGGTCCAGCTGCTGACAGCACAGGGAAAGTCAGACACCGTTTATCTGCACACACTGTGATGACACACAGATGGCTAAATTTCGGCAAAGTTTACCTTCATATTTATTATCCTCTGTCTTGATTGCCAGCAGTGTGGTGGTTCACTTTTACACTGTAATCTATAAGCTATAGGGCTTTGGCTTCTACCTATCTTTATCTTTTCAATCGGTCCTTGCTGCTAAGCTAAGTTTGACATCTATTTTATATTGCTGCGAAAATATCAGCAAATTGTCTTTCAAAGAATTGTATTTATTAGTATTAGTATAGTTTCTTACCAAAAACTACATTTTACAAGATTACATTAAACAAATCACAAGAATGTTATAATTTATCTTTGCCCAATACTCACTTCTACTGAGTAAAGCTTAAATGCATCTTAATGAAACTCAGTGTAACCTCTGTGAGGTTAATAGCAGCCACCCACTGCTAACAGCTAACGCTAACTAGCGCTCCTTCTGTGAATGTCAGATTCATTGTTTACAGTGTTGCATTATCAGGGAAACAATAGGGTGCAACAATAGTGAGTTTACGGTGTCCTTTCATCCCGAAGGCATTCTGGGGAAGATCTCCGTCTGTCCCAAACACGGATTCTATTGTCCAAAGGACGCCAGGACGCTGGCTGCTACTAGCCATCTCGTCACACAACAGTAAGATCACAGAGCCCATTTGCCAACAGTCATTGTTTTCTTCTTAAACCTGCTCATTAATTTAAGTTTGAGGCAGTTCGTCTCGAGCTCTGCTTTTTAGCCTGCCCAAAACTGATGACACAACAGAAAAACATCGGCTGCTGCCATCGGTGAAGGTCATCTTATTTGCTGAAAGGCTGATGGCAGTCAACACAATGAATATCAGCTGATACTGATGTTCTGCTGATAAATCGGTGCATCCCTACTCTTTCACCTCCAGCCAAAGAGATGAAGAGAGCATTTGGGTGGGACCACAAAGCAGATTTATCACTGTGCTGAGGAAAGGGAGAACTACAGCCATTCTCCTCTGGAAAGCCCAACTCCCCCACTAACAGCTGGAGCTGTCTACCAGCATTCTTGTTAGCCAATGCCCTTACAAAGTAAATACTCTGAGACTGGGTCACACAGACATAACGTACTTCAATGATTATGCAAAACTGTCGAGACGCCAGGCTGAGGAGAATCCTGAAATCAGTGGAAAAAACCTTTGCTCTTTTTCTGCTAAATTATGTCTGACACAACCTCTGCTATGAAATCCACCCAAAGCATACAAAGGTTATTTACACACTGTATTTATACATTAGTTTAGCATTCATCTTGTCTATTTCCCTTTATGCTCAACAAGCAAAGCACCATAAAGTTATACATTCCTGAGTTTTTGATTACTTGTATTTCTGTGAAAATGAGGCCTGAATAGCCAAATCAACTGATTTCATAGCCAGTGAAATGTTTATGGGTCATTGGCTCTGTAAAAGCCTTCACATATGGATCTAATCGATGTGAGTCAAACTTTTTCATATGCTGACTTCCTTTCATATATAGGCTGTGAGCTTGAGCAAGAATTCACTCAAAGAGCTTTTCTGCAACTGAAATGCTTTGTGTGTGGAACGTCCTTCAGGTATGATGATACAGTTGTTTCTGGCACCATCTTCAGTGTGTGTGAAACTTCATTAAGTTATGTCAAGATAAGACATTAAAACTGGAGCAAAGCTGATCCCAAAATCAAATCAAATGAATCAACAGGTTTGACCAAACCAGAAAACCTCACAATGAGAAAGTTTAAACCAGAGTGCTTAGTATCAACAGGTTTGATGCACTGGGAGCACTAAAATGACCTGTCAAAGACATTTTAAATGGAGAGAGGGGTGAGGGTCTTCCATGGAGAGAACAGGGATCACTGCGAGGTGAAGCAATACAGCACCCTTAGGAAAACACCTCTCTACAGGCAACGGGCCCAGGGTGCAGAGTGCACTGCCCCGACATGCTGAGGCAGGGGCTGTGCTGCCTAACTGCCTCCAGCTCTAAGAGATGAAGGCTCTGAAGAGGAGGAGGGGAGCAGGAGAGCAGGGCTACGTGCTGGTTCAGGCAGCACCCATCTCAGGTGCATACATGAAAGCAATGGTTCTGATTTCTCCTGAGGGAAGTAAAATGAGGGGTCATGCTTCTTTCACAGGATCTAATCAAAGCTTTAACTTGAACTAGCTTAGTATCCTCTACATACACACTATGGACTGACAGCAGCAGGTTGAAAGAAACCAGGGACTAGTCCACACAAACATGGGTAGTTTTGAAAACAGGGTTTGTCGTCCTTTGTTTGAAAAAAAAAAAAAAAAATCGCACTCACACACACTGTTAATGAAAAATATCTTCGTCCAAATGACAATGCAAAGACAAAACTGTAATGCCGTCAACAGGCTGCAATATAACCATAACCTGTCTGAAAAATGCTATTACTGGAAGGCTACGTGAAGTAGTGACCTCCATAGGGCATTCTTACACCACTTGTTTCTCCAAGTAGTGGAAGGGTAGCCTAATTGCACACTTATTTGTAAAGATGTGAACAGTCCTGTTTGTGAGGTTAAAGCCAGCACTATTTTGGCCGTGTTTGGCCATTTTTGTCAGAAATTTTGCCTCTCATGTCACAAAAGGCACACAATCTGACATAACAAGCCAAAACCTGACTTTCTCCCATCTACACATCAACACTGAGAACGGAGTCTCTGAACATCTTCACCATGGAAGGAGTTCTACAAAAGGTCTGTTTTCAGTGACCAAAAACTGAGTTTGCATGTGGACAAAAGGCCAAAATGTTTGGAAAAAGCCAAGCTTCCAATATATGAAACCCTCTGAAGCTATTGGTGAAGAACTGAACCAGCCCTGGTTGATGGTTGTTATTTTGGCTCTGTGTGTGTGTGTGTGTGTGTGTGTGTGTGTGTGTGTGTCTCACTTTCATGGTTGAGATGACTGTGTTTCTTTGTGGAGAAGGCTAAATAAGGTCAAGCAGAGTGTTGTCTGTGGCAGAAGGGTGTGTTTAAAGCATCAGCTGTCGATAGAAGGTAAAAAGAGGCTCAGCTGACCGGGGTGGAGTATTAGGGCTGATGACATCAGCACCGATGTATCCCACCAGTGCTATCAGGCTTCCAGTGAGACTGAAAAGTGGCCTTTGATCACAGAATGGCAGCACTGGCACTCTGGACAGTACTGTGTGTTTGTCTGAGGATCTGCTAATAAAAACGTTGTGTATGTGCCAGAATCTGACCCTTCCCATCCATCATAACCCGGAGACAGTGATTTGTTCCACAAACACATCACTTATAATAACAGATCACACTTCATCCCCTCCTGAAAGAATAAGGGCTGTTGTTCATGATACAGTACTAATTCACAAGATCTACACTAATACCAGTGCTACTGTTCCAAGCATGAAAGCAAAACCCACAATTGTTTCACTACAATTAAACAGGAAGTAATGACAATACTTTGTCAGAGGAACAAGATGGTCTATAAAGCTGCTTTTTGGTGGTTTCTCATCAAGGAACCGGAAAGCAGTGGTATGTTTGGAGGACATTTAATAAACAAAGCATTTGTGGGACATGCTACAGCGAATAGTTCCCTGAGTGAGCAGAGATCGCTGGGATGTTGTCACAGAAAATGAGCTCATACTGCAGAACATTTTACGATATTTGTTCCGGGACTTATTAAAGGAGTCTATTAACTACCATTAATGAGTTATGGTGGCACTGAGCCAGAGGGAATTTTAAAACAACATGGCTAACTATGCTGCAGAGGGGCTGACAGACTATTCTGGGTATTGCCTAAACAAAAAGCCTGAAAGTGAACAGCTTCCCTGGCTCAGTGATGAAGGAGCCATGGGAATGTAACACAAATAGCATTAATACCGTGAGGGCAGAACAAAAGATCATTTGATTTAGGCTATTTTTAAGAACAAAGAAATTTGTCATTTGCCCACACAGGATGGTCGGCTTATAATTTAACATGCCATGCTGATGATAACAGAGACAACAAAGACAGGGAAAATTATTTTTAAATAAAGATGAAAACAGTCCAAAGATGTATTCCTAGAGAGAGCTTATTACAGTACTTTTCAGAAGAATGAATGCATGATTTTATCATTAGGTTCCTTTGTTTGCACTGCTGCTTTCTGGCATAAACTAAACTCAGGCCTTACATTTCTCAAAAGATAATTAGGATGACCTATTTAGACTAGACAATGCTGACAATCTGCCTGCAGTGTTTTGGGCACACTGTGTGTCTGAGATAGAACTGTAGGTCCAGTGAGTGCACTGAGGTGATTTAGGGACAGGCTAACTCTGGCCCCACACAGGGGAATTACGGTACTTATTGGTCAATGTGATAACTTGCCAGCAACTTTACTCAGACTAGGTCTAAATGAAGCCATCTATATTTTAAAATGCTGTATTCATGTGAAAACTACTTGCATCCACATGAGTGTTTACAGATCAGTGTTTTTTGGAGACGTTTTTGAACATGAACAATATGAAAACAGATAAATCTTGTCCTTTTTCTACTATTTTCACTTGGCAAACAACAAAGCTGTGCATCACAGACAGCATAGGGTAAGGAGAAGAACAGACAGTCCTGCTCACCAAATCATTATTTCACGCTTTGTCATCATTTGATAAAATCAGCATAAGTACTGTTTAATGACAACAGCTGTGTTGTATGATCAGCCACATCTGTGTTTAAAATATGTGATTACAGACGAAGTAAGAGGACAGATAGTTGTGTCCTTTGCTGCCACACAGGCTCTGCCTGTAACTCAACACAGCTGATTACTGCGCTGACTGACAGCTCTTTTTGAAATTCTTATTTTATAATTGCAATGTCGCTGATCAATCACCAAAAACCCAGACTAATGACAGCAGCTCTGCTGTGTATTCAGCTATGTTGGCATTTAAAATGAATGATTGGTGAGGCAGAAGTGATTTCTTAACCGGCACTGTGGGACACAGTTCCTGACCATCACTGAACGGGCGTATGATATCATTTTGGAAAAGCTCTGTTTTCCCTGTACACACTGAAACACCAAGCAGGGCACTGCCAAGACATCACCCTTGTCTGGTCTATTTAATTATTCACTGCTCTACATGATTTCATATTTGCATTGTGTTCACTAGTAGGTATGCAATGATTTATAAGCTGAACATCAGTATGAGCCGATATTCAACTTGTTGACTGACATCAGCCTAGTTGCAAATGAGATGACACTGAAAGGCTAAAAAGCAGGTCTCCAGACTAATTGCATCAAACTTAGATTAATGAGCAGGTTTAAGAAGAATACAGTGACTGTTTGGCAAATGGGCTCTGTGATCTTAGTGTTGTGTAATGAGATGGCTCGTAGCAGTCCCGGGGACAAAAGAATACGTGTTTGAAACAAACAGAGATCTTCCCATGGACGCCTTTGGGACGAAAGGACAAGGTAAACTCACTTTCATTGTGTCAGAGGACACACCGTATTGTTTCCCTGACAATATGACACTGTGAACAAGGAATCTGTGTTGACATCTACAGAATGAGAGCTAGTTAATGTTGTTAGCAGCCAGTGGCCACAACTAACTGCTCACGGAGGTTGCACTGAGTTTCATTACATCATGTTCAATCTCTACTCAGTAAAAATGATGATTGGGCAAAGGTAAATTATAACGTTCTTGTGATATGTTCAATGTAATATTGTAAAATATAGGTAAAATATAGGTTTTGGTGAGGAACTTCAAAAAAGTTGTTTGAAACAGAAATATGTTGTATAATATAAAATAGACATCAGAGAGGGAATTATAGTAAAGGACTTCGAAGCAGATTTTTTAAAGATGTTTTTCATGTAAAAGGTCATCAAAGGTTGTTTAATAAATCTGTATGATTGAATTTGAGCTCATTCAAAGATACTGTACTGAATGGCTGAATGACTTATTAACTGTTTAGTTAGTTGTTTATGTTTTAGATTTCCCTTGCACAAAAGGGGGAATAAATAACAACAAAAAATAAAATAAACAATGATATTAACACATCAGTATTGTTATCAACTATCAGCCAAACTGTTATTTCAAACATCGGTATCTGCCCAGAATTTCAAAATCGGTGCATCCTTACTAATTAGCTGTCCCCCACAGGTTAGAAAGAGAAGAAGACATACTTTATTAATCCCCAAGGGAAAATTCAATATTTTCACCCTGTTGGTACTAACATGTTGCATACACACAGGCCTAAAATACACACACATGCACAACAGGACCTATACACATGCTTTAAATGGAGACATGTCAGAGCAAAGGGGCTGTCCATGAGCTCCCCAAGTAGTTGAAGGTTCAGTGCCTTGCTCAAGGAGGCAATCTGGCATCTTGCCAGCTACTGCTCCATATTTGGTCTGTACTGGAACTTAAACAAATGACTCTCCGGTTCCCAAGCCAAGCCCCTATGGACTGAACTACTGCCGCCCACAATTAGTGATGCTGCTCAAGTATCTGGACTCAGCACAAATGATTTGACTCCCTATTCTCGAAAAATCCAATGAGGAGAAAGCTGAAGGAAAACCTAAAGAAACCAGTCGCACCACCAAAAGGGAACAGTTATGCGGTATAAATAATGGTATGGCCAACCTCAACGTTAAAACAACTGCACTGGCTTCCTGTTAAGTTCCGGATCACCTTCAAACTTCTCCTGCTCACCTACAAATCTCTGCACACCCTTGCCCCTCAGTATTTAACAGACCTCCTTCATGTTCATCACCCAGCCCGGAACCTGCGATCTGCGGACTTGGGCCTCCTTTCAATTCCCCACACTAGAAGGAAAACTTTTGGGAGCAGGGCCTTCAGTGTGGCAGCTCCCACCCTCTGGAACTCGCTTCCGCTGGAGATTCGCCAGGCACCAACTCTGGACTCTTTTAAATCACAGCTAAAGAGGCACCTTTTCCTGCTGGCTTTTGCCAGCTAGTTGTGTTTTCTGTTTGTTTATGTCATGTGACGCTATATAAAATTGATTTATCATTATTATTATTATTAGTAGTATTATTAAAAGCAGCGGGCAGTACCAAAACCCTGCACTTCAAAGAGCTGAATATGTGCACTGTAGGTGGTAAATGTTTGGAGGTGCTGCTGAATACTGTGCTGGATCAATACTCATGAGATTTTGTAGCTTAACTGTCAGACTATTGCTCTGATGTATATATAAGTGTTTGTTACTGCTCTGAAATCCATGTGTGAAAGAAACTGATATGCAAGCAAGACTGCACTTGCTAAACAATCAATGACTCAAAGCACTAGTAACAAAAAACTATCTGGCACTGTCACTGCTGTGCATATACTAGGCATATACTGTCACCATAACTACTTTGACTACATAAGTAAAGTAAAACCACACAACCAAAACAATTAATAAATTTGACTCTTTGGCTCTGTTAACAGAAACTTAAATATCAAATATTTGGCACAGGGGTATAGAGAGTCACTTCTTAAAGGCAATATACTGCTAATCCTGCTTCTCAATGGTTAGCACTTTGTTAATGCGCGAAGTAACAACATATTAGCTATAAGTTAGACATGAGATCATTCACGTTAATAGGCTCTCCTCACTCAGTCAGCTAAACCCAAAATGTTTCCAATCAGAGTTGTGGAGTGCAGCTTTGAAACCAAGTCTATTTGGACCTAGTCTTCCAAATTTTTTGGCTGGTCAGTGGCCGTTGGGAAAAACACCTATTAGCGTGTTGACTGTTGTGCTGGATCCACTTGACCTGGTTCACTGTTGCTGTGTGTGTGTGTGTGTCTGGGTGTGTGAGACACAGAGCAGATGAGAGGACAGAAGTAGAGCGACCAGGAAGGACAGCAAAACGTGTCTCAGCATAGTTGTTTTTTTTCTGTTCATTCAGCTTAGGCACCGTGAAAAAAGCTTAGGCGCTGTGTCCAAGTCTTATTACGGTCGGGAAAACCCTGCTGTTATTTCTGGCATTGTGTTGGCTAAGATATTGGGGACATTCTCACGTAAACAAACACACATGTAAACCCAGGGGCAAGATCGTATGATATATGGACGTGACCTTAATAACTTTTCATAACCTCAATAAATAGATAATGTAATTATTATGACAGACCTAGCAAATAACTGCAACCATGGCATTTACCATACTTCTAAGTTTGATCTGATCTGTGTATTTACAAAGCAAACAAAAATGATATGATGCCAAAGTGTGCAAATGGGGACTGTAGCTGCAAGGAAAATTTCTAAAGAGGTTTCTGTAAATTCTTGTCTGAGCCAGGACGACGAGCGAACCTGGCCGCTGCCCAATTCAACCAGCATCTGAATGCCATGTGTGGACCTCTCCTCTCATTCTCTCCCTCTCTAGTCAGGGGGAGTCGTTTGGCTTTGTGACACATGCCCAAGTGGGCTTGCCAAGGACTCTCGGGCGTGCGTGAGTCATTCTCAGTTAAACAAGAACATGGCTGGCTCCTCGCTTGGTTGGAGGAACAGTCAACCAGGATCTCCAAACATGGCTGCAATAGTTCTGTGCAAAGCACATCCTGTGTAAAAATGACAAGGATTTGTTTCTTGTCAAGGGAGTGCTGGTACACAGTAAGAGCCTATCAAAATCCTGCAGCACATTTGTTTAACCTCTGCCTCATCTAGGTTTGCTCAGATCATCATAGCATCAGCTGGAAATGGTGAGCAAGTGGCCACAAACATTAATAGTGATGCATGAAGGACTTTTCATAAGCTGTAGCTCCATCTGTCAGAAACAATTCAGCTCCAGTCATGGTCCTACTGGGCCTTTTCTTCCTTGTTCTATCATAGCATTTGATTGACTTCATAATTTTGTCATTTATTTTTTGCTTGCAATTGCGTCATTCAGTCTGGCTACAGCTGGATGCACTGCTCTCCACAGGACCAACACAAGTCAAACCCAAAACTTTACATTGAAGATAGTAACACCCACAGTACTTCTAGTTTGTTCAATATTGCTGTCCACAATTCAGTGCCAGATAAATTTAACAGTCCATCATCCTGGCCGATGATCCTCTATCTCTTTGAGGTTATATCACAGAGAATAACAGGTCATTCTGAATGTAAATGTACTGGACTGCATTAGTGGATTCGTCAATTCAAAACATGAGGTGTGGGTTAGTGAAGCTGCCAAAAACAATATCAAATTACCACTACAGTCTTTCAGCTGTCAGTTTGTGTGACTATGATAATGGAATTATAACTTAATGTACAGTAGCACTTTGCTACATTTCTGAAACACCTTACAATTTGCTTTATGGGCAAAAATACAACTTATAAGACAATGAAATTTATTCTCATTTTGCTACATGTGTTTTTTGAGTTCATTTGTTAGAAGTTGCCTTGGCCCTCCATGATCGGTTCCATCAGAGTGGCTGTACACAGATGTCTGCAGTGCAATTATTTATCTATTATCATCTATTATCAATATGACTAGTAATGCCCAGGTTTGAAATAACCAGAATTCTGCATTCATTCAGGGTATCTTTTCAAAAATTAATTTTGAAGAAGTGTTCCCCCAAATTCACCAGCTGTCCTGCGCTGGATGGGCACAGGAAGGGGCCAGTGGAGTTCCTTTCAACAACTATCTTGGGCCCAATCTCCCTGTGCAAATGAGCGAAGCTTTGGGGATTTCTGGCTTTGCATTCCATAATGCTGCAGAGACTGAGCGCCTCACAAAGCCTGACTGCAGCAAATTCCACACAATGGAACTCCACTCTCCCTCCCTGACTCACTAACACTGTTACTCAGTCAGACCAGGCCACTGTTTTGGGCCATGAGCAGGGTGAGGGGGTACAACACATTAAGACATTTAGACAGGCAACAATGGCTGGCTGCTCACCGTCAGGTAGAGTTAAAGGAGGCCTCAAAGGAGGCTGCCACAAAAATGTGTCTGCTTATCACAGCCATTACCAGTCAAGTCTACACCCGAGTGACACCAAGCCCCCACAGGCAGCGTTGGGTGTTAAGGCCAATTTGACACAGTGGCCAAACCGTGGAATTACAACTTCCCGGTCTGTTACATGATGCCATTTGCCCAAAAAATACTTTTTCTCATTGTGACCACTGTGTCGGTACGTTACGAGATACATTTTTTCAAGTGTCACAATCCTTGTGAAATGACTAGTTTCACTATCAGGATTAGATGCATGTCTAAAAGAACTGCAGAATTAAATCATTATATCACCATTTCACTTAGCAGAGGGCTAAACCAGAAGTTAACTGCTTGGTTGGTGTAATTTAGCTGTATGGCCAGCAAAAGTCTCTGCTGTGCGTGCTCTACGGGCCCAATGATCTGGGTAATTTTACACTAGGAAGCCAAACTTTTTGGGCTTCATCTGCCACTGAGGAACTTCATGAAAATAAATGGGGCCCCGCCTCCAACGATGCATACAGTTCTCTTTGTACATTTGTGAGTAACACTGGGACACCAAACCTTGCTAAATTGACTCACCAGCCTTCCTGCGCCCACAAATACCAGATTTCACTCATGATCTGGACACCCACTCCATTCAACAGTGCCATTCCTTCAGCACACACAGCTAATGGACTGAAGGCTAGCCCCACACTGAACAACCGCATCTTTTTTAACTTTCTGCAAACTTCTGGGAAGTACGCCGTATCTTAATGGCTGTTTACAGTAACTGTGTTTAAGAACCTCATTCATCCCAGTATACTGGAAACCAGCTAAATAACAGCATACATTGGGATACAAGCATTTTGTTGAATTGCAGAAGTATGAAAGACGATAACAAGCCACACAGTGACCTAGTGCACAAAGCATTCTCAGCATACATGTGTAGTTTGGCTGCAGGGTCACAATGTTGAAACATTGAAATGTTTTTTTTTTTTTTTCATTTGTTACATCACACAATGATACACTTAAAGACAAGAAAACAAGAAAAAAATATGTTTGGAAATCATAACAAGCAAACAGCCAAGATGTCCAAATATGAAGCACAGAGCTCCTGACTTATGAAATAAAAAGCCTCTGACACTGACAAGCTTTGATACTGCATGTCATACAAAGATGGAAGACTTGCTATGTTGAGCCTTTTTCTTGAGCTGCTAAAGTAATACCAGCAAAAAAACAATTTATATTTGATGTTGGCAAAATAATGCTAATGTAAAAGTAATCATTTCTCCAGCCCCAGCAAATCCCTGGGAAGATAAGCAGCAGTGTCATTACAGAGAGGAAACGCAATTTACTATCATGCCTCAAACAGAAAGTCCTTAGAGAAAACAGCTGAAAAACAAATGTAGGCCAGAAAGAACCCAAAAAATCTGGGGGAAAAATGGCCATGTTTCTTGGTCCAAGTGTCATGTAGAAAAGCTCTTGGCACAAAGCCCACGTGCAGTACAACGTCTGAGCCAAGACTTTTTATTCTCTACTGCAGTGGCTCGGAGGAAACAGAAAGAGATGTTTGGTGTTTCAAGACAATAACATTCACTATTTGAAACTATATAAAAACAACTGTCAGGTTAGGCACCTTCATTATCTGAACAGTGTTTTCTATAGATGCAAATATCCAGTGATTGATTTTTCATGGATACAAACATATTCTGCTCAGGATTTTCTAGTCTATTGGAATCTAATGTGGACCATCCAAGTGTTTTTAGTCATCTAAAGGATAGAAAATGCCTTCACATAAATTTCAAAATTCCAACAGACACAACAAAGACAAGCAACAACCCTCCCTGTGCTGTGGTTTCCCTATGTTAAGTTGTGGCCTGGAAAAAAACCCTGATGTGCACAACTGAAGGATTCAGATGATAATAAGGGACAATTCAATCACAAATGTAACTGATCGAAATGAAGCTGATGAGCATAAAGCTCTAAAGTTGTACCTATAAAGAAAAATGTAATAAATAGATAGGTGGGAGTATATAAAGTGAGCATGTGCCTTATCTTTTTTAAATTCCTAAATGGCATGCTGCCTGGTGGAAGGAGGAATGCCGTGCCCGTATCTATACAGCACATAGCTACAGGTCAAGTGTCTATACAAAAACAAAATCTTTATCCACAATTCCTTAATCCTGCAAAACCCTCAGGATATAGACGAAAAGCTTGAACCTTAAGGACCTTAGTTGCCACAGTATTGCTCAAAAGCTAACCAAACATCAAAACACACTTCCATTAGAAGCTGCTACACTCCCCTACACACAACTTCTGTGCTAAAAGAGGTGTTCACTGCACATTGACTACCATGTTATAAAGTTTAATTTGATTAGTGACAGCAAACAGACCACAAACTGCAGGGACACAACACTTTGATAAGCTCAAGGTTGCTGCAGACGACCAGTGTGTGTTGAACATTTTATACAGCAGAATGAGGGAAGGCTAGGTAGGAACCGTGTTCATGTCCTGACATGACAGCAGGGCAAGGGGGAAAAGCGACAAGTGGCTGCTGCTTCAAAGCTCGCCAGCATGAAAGCTTCTGGGAAACCACAGCATGCTCTCCTGCTCTGATCAGCCCTCGAACAGATTTAGACACATCCTACAGAAGACCTAAACAATCCTTTCATTGCTGTGGTGGAGGGCTGACTTTCATCTTTCCTTCGGGGGTATCTGGGCAGGGCCGCACCATGGGCGCCCTTCAAGGCTGTGGGCTGACCCCAGATGGGAGAGGACAAGGCTAATTCATGCTTCTGTGGTACAGGCAGGCTGAGTTGCCCCTTTGTCCCCCTGCTTACAGGCTGAATGAGGTTATTTATAGGTCCATGCATTATGGACTGAAATACACAACAAGATTGCAGTGGCCAATTAAAGACAAAGGGTGCCACATATTTGGGAGACTGGACAGATCTGAAGCTTTGTCTTCTCTCACTACAATTCTGAGAAACTGTGGCCAGCTACATCAAAAAGGAAACTGTTTAGTTGGGTGACTGTGGCAGAGTGCTTCTGACAACCAGGACACATTCACAAGTGCCTGTCAAGTGACAAGTATTTCCTTCCTTTCATCTCAGAGGGAAAGTCAAACATGGAGTTTAACCTGTGCAACAAAGCCCACGCATGCACAATGATAGCTTTACTGACTACAGAGAAGGAAGCAGCTCCAGAAACTGCTCCACATTGTGTCTCTATCACAATGTGGTGCAAAGATCCATTGTTAAAAGCCAGCTTGACCTTGAACACGGATATTTCCTGCATGGAAATTAGGTAAACACTTCCACAAAACATGACAACACACCCAGTGGAGTCTGCTGTACAAGACTTGGGAGTCAATCAAATCTTAGCGAACTTTTGCTTCTAGCCTGTCTATGTTTCATTAGAATTCATCAGTGCATGTCTCCATGAAGGAGATGGAGGAGACCGCTGCAGTTCCTCATACAAGCTCTCTCATGCAGGGACCTCTTCTGAAGAGCCTGACCCTCCACATTGCTTGCGGCTTACTTCACCAGCTGTGTGACCCTAAAAACCCTGTTCATTAACCTCTACAGCCAACAGCTGAACCCACTGGCAGGTGTCATAACTTTGAGAAAACTTTCTGAGACATTGCAATAACCTCTGCTCTACCACAGGACCTACGGTTTCCACAAGCCTTTGTTCAAAATTCAACTTAAATCAATGATTAAACATTTCAAAAAGTTGGTTTTAACACTGTGATTAATTCACGCAAAGAATCCCATCTGTAATAACTTTACCAAGGGGCTTAGATGTGGAAAAAATGCACAGGTTTGAAGCACTCATTGCATTCCCGTCCGGTGTGCCTAGAGGCTCGGTTCCCGTTAGATTGAAGGAAAAGGCTACTTACAGAATGGTGGTCTGAGGAGAAACTGCTGGTACGGTTTCCAAGTTTAGATGCATACATCTCACGGTGGTTCGGAAACATAAACAGCGACTCGGACAACAAAGCACAGACTGTGGTCCGCTGGCGAGCAGTAACAAAGCCACCGCGAGTAGACACGGAGAAAAGAGCTGGCCAGCTCGCAGCGCCATTGCTAGCAGTGAGCCGAGCAGAGCACAGACCGCCAGCTGCCCCTCTCACACACACTCCCAGCAAATCAGCCCGAGTCTGCACAGGCACAGAGACAGAGCGACACAGAGAGAGGCAGAGAGAGAGAGAGACAGACACAGAGAGAGAGAGAGAGAGAGAGAGAGAGAGGCAGAGACAGAGAGAGAGAGAGAGAGGGAGAAGTGGGGCAGTGTGTTAATACACTCCAAGAAAAGGGAAGTAAGAAACGTCATTCAGGGAGATAATTAGAAACGTATTTATCCTCAGCTATATAGCCTTCATACGATCTGCTGTTTGCGCCTATAAGTCATTTCCCAAATCCCATAATTTGGTGCAGTACTCCCTTTGCAATTTGTCATAATCCGAAAGTTTGTTGTAACGCCAACAAAAAGCGCAATTTGGAGACCTATGTTTAATTTCCAAATGTCCTGGAGCACATTTTTGCATATGGGTTGATATAGATTTTTGGTTTAATATCATAGGGTGAAGTCAGGGAATTTAAGACACTTTCTGGTAGATGACCAAGAAAACCACCATAAACTGTGAAGACTGTGAAGAATTTAAGGCACTTTACGACTTGTTATGGTTCTCTGCTGTATATTTCTTTTTGCAGGCAATATGTTGCTAAGTGAGATCTTTTAGGAACTTTCAAACACATCATGGACCCCTACCTTACTCTGGTGACATGTTCAGGTAAAATGGGACTGCTAGTAGGCTAAGGTAAAATGGGACAGTCATGTTTTTTTCGTTTTTAAATGGTTAAATCCATTTATCAATTCAGTCATTCATCCATTAAATCATTAATGTAACCTGTGGCTATTCGTTAAAAAAAACAAAAGACTGTCCAACTTTTCTGCCATGCTTTCCCTGCTTTTTAGCTGCTTGTTTCCTTAGTGCAGGGGTGGACAACCTGTGGCTCTGGAGCCACATGCAGCTCTTGAGACCCTCTCAATTGGCTACCTGTGGGTTTGACCTATCCTCCCTGTGTCTTCATATGATGACATCACATTTTGGGTTTACTTGATCTTATACATTCTGCTTGAAGGATAACTTCGGTATTTTTCAACTTGGGCCCTATTTCCCCATGTGTATGTGTGCGTATGATTCATAGACACAACTCATTTTAAAATTGGTTCAGTATTGAGGGAGGCGGATGCAGCTGGCAGCCGCAAAACGAGCTAAAACGGTAACAGGGGCAAATGCGTCCTGTATAAGTTTGCGCATTAAAAGTGCTTTTTTTCGCCACTGACCAGTTCAGATCGCCAGTGCTATCTCTGTAGATAGCATACTGAGCGTTTCCCTTACCTCTGGGCTGTGATGTCATCTCACGAGAGCTTTGCTTGTTGCCGGAAGAAAACAGAGGAACCATGCTGAGCGCCGCTCCATGTGGCGCTGGTTGTCCCGGAGTACATTTGATAGTATTGCTGCATCGATTGAAAACAATGGTTCGTGTTTGTGTTTATCGGAATTGCAAGAACAGGATGTCACGGGACACCCCGTACAGCTTTCATAGGCTGCCTTTGTCGGATGGCGAGATGCTGAAGTTGTGGCTAGTTGTGCTACAAATGGATGCTAACACTCCTGTCCAGACACTGCGCCTTGCAGACCATCGGGTCTGCAGTGCTCACTTCTCCCAAGATGACTACTGCCAGCCGAAGAAGAGAAGATCCAATCTCGAAACACCTCTTCCTCAAGAAAATGGCTGTCCCACGAGTAGAGAGAGCTACAGACACAGTGGAGCAAAGCTCTTGGGAGATGACGTCACAGCCCAGAGGTAAGGGAAACATTTATTATGCTATTTACAGAGGTAACACTGGCAATCTGAACCGGTCAGTGGCGAAAAAAAAAGCAGTTTTAATGCACAAACCTATATGGGACGCATTTGCCTCCGTTACCATTTTAGCTTGTTTCGCGGCTCCCAGTTGCATCCGCCTCCCTCAATACTGGACCAATTTTAAAACGAGTTGTGTCTATGAATCATACGCACACATACACATGGGGAAATAGGGCCCAGGTTGGAAAATACCGAAGTTATCCTTTAACTTAGACCTGTTGTCCTCATTCATGGACACTTTTATATGCCATCTAGTGGTAGTAAGAGCACAATACACTAATCCATGTGAAAACAAGATGGCAGCCATCTCTGCCAAGTCAGTCTGCAGCGACAAATAAGTAGACAAGGTCCAAAACTTGACCACATTTTATGGTTGAAACTTATATGATTAATAATGTTTGTAGTTTGATACAGCAACCAATTTGACCAATTTTAGCAACAGTAACAAGCGCAAGACTCTGTGACTTACTCGTTTGACATTAGGGCTTAATTATCGTCTTGTTTGAGGACACTGGGACTTAATTATCGTTGACAGTGTTTCGTTATTTTATACATATGGGGTCCTACTGATCCCAAATAGCTAGGAGAAATTAAAAATGCGTACCAAGCAAAAGTATGGGTCTCAGGAGGATATGGAAATGAATAATAGGAAAGGTCCTGGAGGAAAATAGAGGATTTAACAGTGTGTAGACAGATTAATTTGCTTCCACCACCAATGCTGCAAAGTAAAAGTACTAAATAATTATAAATAGCCACCTGCAGAGTAGCCACCCTGTAGTAAACCATACTGATGCTCATTAAGACCTATTTGTAATGTTGATGGGCTAATTTAGACTTAATAGGCTGTTACCTTTATTCAATTATGACTGCAAATTCTGAAAGAGCACAAGATGTAAAAACCCTATTTGTCCCATTTTGCCTGATGTTTCATATTTCATATGGCTCCTTCGCATTTAAGGGGAACTACGCCCATACGTGTTATTGATATGGTCAAAGGCAGTCCAAAAAATATTACTAAACATAAACAACTCTCTCCTAAATCCAAAAGCTAGAGTGCTAATGCTCAAATTTGTGATGTCACAGGTTATTAAATCTGGAGCTTCTCCAATGACAATGAATTTGGAAAGATAGATGACACTGAGAGCACCCAGGCTAATGTTCTGACTATATGGGTATATTTTCTGTTTCAGAACTGAGAACACTACAATCGTATTGCTCATCTGGGTATAAAAAAGACAACAAACTTTCTGTGGGTCCACTAAATTAGCCTCTCATTGATTGTCTACGGAGCAGCTCCAGTCTTTATACCCAGTGATGTCACATGTTTGAGACTTGGGTTCTGGCTTTGAGAGAGAGTAACTCATGTTCATACATATTGATTGAACTTTCCTGGGCCATGGAAATAACTTGCATGCAAACTCACACACACCATCATCAGGCAAACAGGCTTTATCTGATGAAGGTCTAGCTACCGAAACCTTGCAATAAATGTACTATTTTTCCAAGTTAAACAGTGTGTGTAAGTTTGTCTGCAAGTTGTGTGCGGCTTGTCCCTTTTTCGTTGTCCTGTTTTGTAATAGGTGTGTGAAGTATTCCTTTGTTCTAGGCCATGGAATATAGGAATTCTTAATTTAGGTGGCGTTCCCCTTTAAAAGGTGTCAGTCCTCACACCATGCCAAGATGGACTATATTGAGATCCCTTACTAAAAGTGTGAAAATACTCTGTTGGACTGGAAAGTCCTGCATTCAAAATTTTGGTGAAAAAGGCTACAGAAATACCAAAATGTGCTTGTATCAAAAATGAAACTGCCTGTTATGCAGGCGTCCACGTGTTGCTGTATTACTGGATCGGTTTTGTATCACTAGGTGGACTTTACATAGCCTACTTTTGGCCGCTTTAAGTCAGGTAATGTAGCTAACTAGGCCTATTAGCTGTCAGATAAATGTAAATAGTTAAGTAGCCTAATGAAGCTGATGTATAAAGTAGCATAAAACCAGAATTAAAGTAATTAGTGAGCCAGCCCAATGTACCTGGGGGCATGTGTGGGAAGTTGGCCTTCTTCAGGCTTTTCTGTCAGACCGCTCTATCTGACAGCTTTCTGGCAGATATCTATTCATTTCAACACAAGTTACAATTTCCCCCCCTAACCTCAAACGGGAAATCCCTTCTGGCAGAAAGCCCTGACGGCAAACTTCTACCAACAGCTACCAGAGTCAAGCAACTGGCATACCCAGCTGTCAAATGGAATGCAGCCATTATTAATAATGCTTATTACACTTGGTAAGTTACGCCTCCACTTGTTCTGTCATGCTGAAATGTCTGCCTGGGTTCATCCCTATATTTCCCGGTTCTATGTTCCCACGTAACCCTGCAAAAAAGCTTCTATGTTTCCCGCTTGGTTTAGTGGGCAACGTAGAACCTGGGAAACATAGATACACTCCCATCTGCCTTGATAGAGAGAGTATGTAGTACTGAAATAGCAAAACATGACAAAAATGAGTAAAGGAACGCAAAGACAACTCACATTTTCAGATAACTAGATCGCTGAATGGAGAGGACACTTAATGGTGGTGTGTTCAGAAAAGTAGCTAAGTGATAGCATTAGCCACAGCAAGCAAGACTAAAGGGTTGAAAGGGAACACTAACCAAATGAATTTGAATTTGAGTTTTAGCACTATAGTTTTTGGATTTGGGAGAGAGTTCTTTGTGTTTTTCATGTTTCATTTTTGGACTGTCTTAGACCACAGAAATGAAAGAAAACGTATGAATTTTGAATGAGCACGGTTCCCCTTTAAGTTTTAGCTAGCCTACAAATAACTGAGCATTGCACCTAAGCTTACGTTATTTTAGCCAGCATTACCACTAGCTTATGTCTAATACATATTTTGTTTTTATAATACGACTGAAAATGAAGTTGGCTCACCATTCTCTCCACGAAAAAGCTAGCTTAGCTTAGTTTAGCCTAGCTTAGTGGGTTAGCTAGCTGATGCTCGAGCTCTATGCACAGGTGTGTGTAATTAGGCAGGTCTGCTGTAGACTGGCGCTGCTGCACCAATCAGACGCGAGAGCAGGAAACATGCCTGATGTCACCGGATGTGAACATTTGCAAAGTCACCTATTCAAATTAGCTTCAAAAGACAAAAGAATCTTAAAAACACAGTCAGGTTTATGTGAATTTACATGTCAACCTACACCTCCAGCATCATTATTACACAGCTCAGCATGCCTTTCTTAATAGTTTGGGTTTACTGACATCTGCTGGTGAATGTAGAAATAACACCACATATTACTACAGGAATAGGCCTGAGACAAGATATATAGGCTATTTATTATTTGATGCGTGTTTAGGCTTTGAAAAAAACAAATCAGCATACGTTTGACTGAAAAACAGGTAACAGCTACTCACTGAACAAAGCTCCATGACTGACTCCATCGTCTCAGCCCAGGAGCTCCTCTCCAGAACCTCTTATTTACTACCTATAGATGGACTGATGGTTTATTCCCAATTTAAGCCTCTTCTCAGCAGCAGCTCACCATGCATACTGCACATACAGCCTCCTGATTGGTCAATTATCTCATATTGGAACTCTGCTCGCTATCACTCCGCATCTGTGCTCCTGACTGCTGTATTGTGTGGGTGAGAGGCGGTTGTGTCTGCTTCTGCTGGCATGCTGCTGTGTCATTGTTAGCATTTCCACTGAGCTAACAATGCTCTCCCAGTGCTACTGTTAGCATTTCCACAGGCCCATAGACTGCAGGCACTGATGAACAGTGGCAACATTGTTTCAGTGAATTCTATGGACTGTGGTATTTTATTTACAGGGAGATCTGTTGGGAATATATCAATGTGCACATTTTCTCCTCCTCAAAGCCATTATTGCTTCTCATCCACTGGTGTTCAATATCTAAAGGAAAGGCTATTTTGGCACCACTGATATCTCCTTGTTTGTCAACTTTGATGTCAACCTTAATATGTTAGATTTAAAGTCAAACCAACAGATTTTAAAAAGAAGACGCATATACAGTACATATTTCATATAGTGTATGTCAGTCGCCCCTTTTCAAGCTGATACATGTCCCACAGTCCCCCCAAAGCTGCTCTGCATCAAGCGGGAAATCAGACTGATGAATTATTGATGGAGCACAAATCTTGTTTACTCCAGGCTGAGTTGTCAGATGTAACCCAGGAGGCTCATGTGACACATTATAACACTATTTGCCTTGCGAGTTCAAATCATGCTGCTTTCTCCACTCAGGTTGGTTTGTGAGCTGTGGGTGAGATGGAGGTAGAGTCAAAACGTGGCATTTGTGAATGTGAGAGCTGTGGCTATTTCACATGGTGAACCAGAGTGCAGGTGAGAGACCAACAACACCAATACATTTTCACCCTAGCAATAAAACACAGGTGAACTGAAAGGCCAGGACCAATGCATAGACTGTATATATAAGCAGCCACTGGGCCAGTGAAAGATGGCATCCACCTGTTGACGCTTAGATATGGAACATAATGTATGCTGCACAGTATGTTGTATGGCATGAGATAGATCTTTTTGCCAAGACTTACGGAGACATTGGCTACACTGCAAACTTTAAACAAAAAATGCCTCTTTAAAACTGGAGAAATGCCAGCACAGAGGCTTGGAGAAGATAAGAGATATGGGCAAAATGTTCTGGACCTTGGCAAGGAATCTAAGTCTGTGTGCATACTCCAGTGGTCTATATGCACAGAGAGGACTGTTTAAAGAAATACTTCACCCACAGAATGATCATTTGTATATCGGAATCTCACCCTGAGTTGCCTTGAATTTGTAAAGTTTGTAAACTTTTTCTCACATGTTTTTTCCTCTGTGTTTGGATTCCGGAGGCATGCGAGGAAAACAAAACTTTTTTCATGAAGTCAAGGTAACATGGGGTGATGATCATTTTGTAGCTGAAGTATTCTTAAAGAAAAGTCAGTGAGACATTCATGAAATCCTTGACTGTTTAACTTGGACCTTGATAACTGATGTTAATAAACCCTTTGAGCATGCACCTTGGTAGCAAAGTGGTTAAGGTGCGTGCCATGTTCTCCCAGTGTCCCCAGTTTAGTTTTGGTTGTGGTCCTTTGTTGCAGGTCATACCCCTGTCACTCCCCTTGTTTTCCATTTTCCTCTACATTGTAGTGTCCAATAAGGCAGTGGTTCCTAACCTTTTCTTGAAGATGTAGACACCCCTATACGATGAACTCAAGACATTCGTCAAATGAAGCGCTAGTGAAAATTCGGTCAGGTAGACAATACCTTTCATGCTCAGGCTGTACGTTTTCTTCCTCACCCTACTACTCCTCGCACGCATGCTCACTCACCATCTCTTGGTGTCACTGTCTGGGTTTGTCAATTGAATCATCAGCCGTTTCAGCTGATTCACAATCAGCCAATAGCACAGCGACACACCTTTCTCTGTCAGCCTATCATCCGACTGCTCCTCATTTTAAATATGGCTCTTTCTCTGCTGCGGTTCTTTCTTGCCGCAGTTGTGCGCAATCCTCCACCTCCCTATCACTAAGTAGTCTTCGCAGATTCATCAGCCTCATGTGCCTCAGCAGTCAGCAGCCTCATAGTCATCAGCCACCACCTTAAAGGTCTGGACTCCATGGGGGGATTTATCTTGCTGCCGCTTAGATGTCTCTCAATCACAAAATATCTCCCCCTGGTGTCCATACGCCAAAGACTTCTGTTAAATCTTAACCAGCACAAATGTTAAGCTATTTCAGCCATTACTTTTAGCGAACTTGTTTCAACTGCATATTCATATATGAACTCTTTCAGTCATTTATCTGTTACTTTTAGTTAGCAAACTGTTTAATCTGTATCTTTATCATACTTTTAGCTTCGTTTTAACCATTTATCTGAGTTTTTAGCCAATTGTTCAGACTTCTCAGCTCAGCTCAATAGCTAAAAAAACCCCAGACAGTGACAGTATGTAAATTTGTGCAAAATGTATCTACACATAAACTCAGGCACTTGGGACTGTAAATTATACTCCCTGTCTGCCTATTACTAATCCAAGTATAAGTACAAGTAGAAACAACTTTGTTGCCAGGAAGCAATCATGCAGATACCATTAGCAACTCTGTCATGGAATGATACAGTGCAGTATGCAGAAAGTATTCAGACAATTCATGGGACGCTCCTGCAGCCTGATTGTTAACCGCAACATCCATGCTTTGATTGGCTGCTGGGGGCCTTACCTGCATGTCATACCCTTGTCACAAAAACGATACTGAGCTCCATGTGACACGCAGGACTCTGTGTACTGTCTATCTTTTGTTCATCCCCTAACTTCATAGCCAGAGCACTACTAAACCATCAGCGTGCTGTTTCAACATGAGGTATGCACTAGAATGAGAGAGACAGTGAGAGAATGAAAGATCAATATGTAACAGGGCCTTGTAGTCTTCTTTGATTGCTCCATTGTGATGGAGATTATCTTGGCTAAATGACAAATTGAATTGGCGGCATCTGAATCTCAATTAATGAGCCGGTCACACAGAGGTATTTTAATAAAAAAGAATTTGAAATTGTTGTCTGCTTTAATTGTTTTGCACTGCTCCATCAGTGATTAACAACAACAAAAGGATCATTGGAGGATAGTTTGCAAATCTGTGGTGTTTTGAACTCCATTTCATTTTTGAAAATGAACCTGCTTTTCATCAGCAAGTCACTGTAATGATTCATCTTGGGCAGCTGCACAGCACGAAGGTGCATCCATGGTGTAGTTTGGGTTTGCTGACACCTGCTGGTGGAGAGATGAGCGTGTCTGTTTCAGAGTGAATATGATGATGGGCTCTGCCCTATCAATGCGTAATGAACACACAAATCATTTTACAGGCCTCTGGCAACACATTTTTTCTTTATTCAGAGTAAGATGTGTCAACATCCAGCATGACAAAAATTGTACAAAGTTCACAATTTATAAATGAAATATCACAGCAACTTGTGATCTCACACATTTATAGCAAAATTAAAATGTCAACAAATCCATGCTGTGTAGTACAAAAATAAATCAAACTTCAGTTCCACAGAGAGCACAATAGTTTATACAAAATCCTGTCTTTGTTAATGGTCACTGAAAACAATCTCAAAATGAACTGGCTCAAATAAAATAATAAACTCTGATGAATTCACAATAATTTATATGAAAAGTCAGCTTTCTAAATATGTGACGACCTTTTTGTGTTCCCTATAGATAGTCACAGATAACTCTATTCAGATTTGTTATTTATGTACCAACATCAGATGAGCAGCCGGTTTGTGCTTTAAAATCCCTTTTCCCTTTTTACTGATAATGAGAATTAATTCAAAAACTGGTACTAGCTATTACTCTACTGAAGCATTACTATATTGGCAAAAAGCTGCAGACACGATGCTGTGGAAAAAGGCGTATGCAGTCATGGATGATGGGTAGTAGAGTCCTGAAAGAGGACAGTAAAGTACAATAGATGAGATTCAGTCAGGTGAAGGACAAGCACCTTTTGCATTAGCTCTCGAAAAGGCAATTCTGAACATGATCGCTAACAACTAGAACAACAGAATGGAGGGGTGCATACAGTCAGGCATATGGGCACGACGCTGGATTGTATCACCCCTCGAAGGTCTCGTTTCACCATTTCTTCAGCTTTTTTTAAAACCTTGAATTGATTGACTATTTAATCCTTTGTACAGTGATTAGATATAAAGTGCTGCTGGGGGATAACTTCATCTTCCTAAAACATAGCAAAAAATGAAAGAACAATGTTTTTACACTTGATAATAGCCTACAGTATAACTGCTATGGTTATAATCATCCTCTTCTCTGATTTCAAGTCCCTGTTCTTCCTCTCTCAGTGGTACTAAATCCACGCCTACAGTGGCTCCAAGCAGTTGGTTGCTCCAATCGTGTGCCAAAGAGGTCATCTGGAAAATTGCACGCCGCCGTACGTAAGGATAATATCTTCAAGGACAAGTGCAAATAGTCTACTGGCACATAAGTGGGGACAGTGACCCTGTAAGTCCCGCTGTCATACTCTATAAATACTCTTTACAAAACCCTCTGAAACCCTCCTTTTAGGCTCTCGGGTACTGCTTTTAGTTTCTGTAAGAACATCAAAACATGGAAACGAAGGTGTCCCTGTGCAAAATTGTACAGAAAAAAAGTGGAACTCATATACTTTCGCTTCTAAAACTCAATGTCCAGGTTCCTTCCTCTTTTTTAAAAAGACTTTTTGTATTAAAAGATTTGTATAAAAATCAATATTTTACATAGGCTATATTAAAAAGATTCATGTTACCCCGCTATGCTTATAAACAAGAAATTGCATATACCCAACCTTTTTTTTTTCCTTTGCAGATTGCATCCCGTACCGACTATAAACAAATGATTTAGTTATTATATTGCTGAGACATTTCTTGACCCTAGCAACACAAGTCTTGGAATTGCGCAGATTTGATACTAGAAAGGCTAGAATGTGGTCTCTATAGGTCATTGTCTTTACACATTGTTTCTATTTGAGATTAGTTAAGGATGAGCATGTGAACATGCATGCACCGCACAGATGTGTTCCTCTAGGAATTAATTGGCTCTCCTAGATAATGGGATTTCCACCATCGGGTTTCCGTGTAATGATGTTTACAATATAACTATTCATACATACATTCATACATACATCAGGTCAGTTTCCTCTCTGGATTCATTTACAGCACCAATTATAAATGCCCCCACCTACAGCTACACATCTTTTTTTCCATCAAAACAAAACACAAACGTTTCTCAAGCATTGTCAGAAAATAAAGCGATCCGCAAACCAGTTCTTGCTCTTGAACAATCTACACGCAAGAAGAAGAAGAAGAGAAGAAGAAAAAACATCTAAAATCATCGAGTCCAAAATCATCCAGTGAGGAGAAAAATATGTAGCTTCCTCCTTGCTTGTATTTTTTTTTCATTTTTATTTCACTGTCCAGTTTTTTTTTTCATCTAAAATGCTTTTTTGTCAAGCAATAAAAAGAACTCACGTTCCATTATCATTAGCTTACTGTTCAGAAATATACACTAAAAATGTGCATACATGAGCAGCTAGAAACATTACATGACACTATGTCAGCTCATATGAAAACGTACAAAATGTGAATGTCCTCAAAAACTATTTTGCCATTTACTCTTTTATGTTCTTCCTCAAAGCAAGGCCCGAAAAGAAAAGAAAGAAAGAAAAAAAGAAATTATCTTGAGGTCTTTCTATGCATCACACCTCTTTTTTTGAGAGAACAGAATTGAGAATATATAACACTATATAAGTTACTGCACCGAACCATCACTGCCTGTTTGTATGTGGATTTGATACATCAGCCACACCTGCTGGGGGAACAAAAATCTCCCTTTGCTCAATGGTTACACTTGAATCCCTTGAACTGCTTGCTTGATGTTTTCCAACAGGGCTTTGTTTTCTGGGCTCTGATACTGGTCTTGGTTTGTGTACATGTCTGTCAGAGTGGTGACGTAGGCGTCAAAGTTCTGCTCGCTTATTGGCTCCTGTAGGACCAGAGACACAACATGGTGGCCATTAGAGGAAAACAGGTGACAGAGGATTTAAGATGTCTCTAATCTTCCTATAGAACGTATTATGATCTAAATGTCAACATTAACTTTTCTGTAATGTTAAATTTCACAATTTGTTATTCAGTTTCTTTTAAGGGACAGTTCACCCTAAAATAAATAATACATATAGTTCTTCTAGTGTGAGTTGCCGAGTGTTGGAGATATCGGCTGTACAGATGTCTGCCTTTTCTCCAAACTAATGGAACTAGATGGCACTTGGCTTATGGAAAAAGTGCCAAAAAGTACATTTGAAAAACTCAACAGCAATTTCTCTTTCCAGAAATCATGACCCGGTTACTCAAGATAATCCACAGACCTTGTTGTGAGCAGTTTCATCTAAGGACAATTTTCTTTCTTCCAAACTACACCTGCCGACTCTATCACCGCACATCACACAAGCATACAAACAAGGTAAACGTCTCTACAGCTGATATCTCCAACACTCAGCAACTCACACCAAAACAATCTAGACTGATAAATAGCACTACAGGTAAGAGGAGAAATATGTGTTTCATATTTGGGGGTGAAAGTATGTCCCTTTAAAATGAAGTCATCGACTCACTTGCTGGTGCATCTGTAAGCAGCTGTTATTCCTTAGAGGAGGCTCTTTGTGTGCCAGTGGTTTCTATGGAAGCAAAGGAGGGACACATTTCTTTTAGCTCCCTTTGAGAAGCAAAGTTGTTGTTCTTACATTTAAACTCTAGGTGGCAGTATTTGATATACAGCCAGACAGAAGAAATTAACTGGAAAACAGAAGCTGGACATAGATGAAGACATACAGTATAAGGCAAGACAAACAGAGCCAGGCCAGCCCATGTAATGGAGTCAGAATGGCACAATGGTTGCAAGGAGGAAAAATTCTAAGCATCAGGGACTTTTTATCAGAACAACGGCTGGAATATAAAAGGATGTGATTATTAAAACAGCTTGCCATTTAGACAGGATTCTTAACTGTAATTCATTTGTTTGTCAATGAATGTTAACTTATCCATCATGCAAGAGGGTGACATGAATGAATGGCATAGTGAAGGATGAAAAACAGGATAACAGCGTGTGTTACTATGAAACTCAGAATGTAATCATTTTTACTTTTTCTTCAAGAGCCAAAAATTTTTTGCAACACACTTTACAAAAGAGCCTTCTATCATATTAGCACAAAAAAACCTCACTGAAGAGCCTACACCATTGTTTAACCTACACCATTGACGGTTGCTGTAGTCGGAGTCAAAAAAATGTCCAATCAAACCTCATTTCCCAACTCCCCCTCACTATTTGGAAAGACAAGCAATGCTCCACATTTTAGACTAAGCATGCACAATAGGCTGTGGTTAAATACACAAATAAATGAGTAAGCTGCTATAATGCTACGGTTAGCTATGTTCTGCAACTTGCCGGCTTGCCGTTCCTGGTGGCCCTTACCATATGAGGGAGCTGGACATTAGCTAAACTGTTAATCAGTGACTGGCTGAGGTTGGCCAGCTCATGCAGGAGAGATTCATTTTGCTGTTCAATCACCTTGTTTTCCTCCTCTATGGACTTCAGGTTGGACTCCATTGTTGTGATCTGAGGAGAGGACGGGCGGATGACAGGATGTTAAGAGCACAGCTTTGTATTCACATGGCGAGTGCGCACCGCTGCTGACTCAGATATACAGAAACACAGGAGCAGACAGGACGTGACTTACCTGTGTTCTGAGTTTGATCATGTCTGCTTCCACTTGTGAATTTGATTCACTTATATCTTTGATTTCTTCATCCAGCTGTTTGATCTCCTCTTCATGCTCCAGTCCTACAGAGGAAGAGCGGCATTAACACTGACACATTACTGCAAGGCCTCAGTCATAAATTAGATTAACAGCCTTTATGTTGGACTGAAGTAATTAAAAATGACACAATATGACTGTGTGGCTATGTCAGAATTCTGCTGGACACTGTGTGTGACTGTCTTCACCTCTACAATACGACTGGGGCAGGTCATTTTAGCTGATTAAGACTCAACAATCCCTCAGACAAATTACATTATGATCCTGTCACATCCCTTTATGAAGTGTTGAAATACACTGCAGTCAAGGGTGAAGCGTTCGCAAAACAGATGGAGCACACAACTACAAGCTAGTCCAGATAGTCCATGTCTGATAACTGCAGAATCCAGCCCTGTTCTTCTAGATTGGAGCCACTCTTCTCATTATTTACACCCTACCCTTGAATGGCAGTTCATCTCCAATGTAAGCCTTTGTTCAGACAATGCTCTCCACACACGCCCTCCTGATTGGTTTATTATCTGAAATTGGAACTTTGCTCAGCAAATCATTCCATGTCCACATTCCTGATTGGCTGTATTGTGTGGATGAGCGGTAGCTGTAGTTACCGTTGCTGGCACGTTGCTGCTTTATTGTTAGCATTTCCACCCCGGAGAGCCTGGCTTTCCTCATGGCGGAGGTGGCACGTGGACAACCCGACAAACTGAAGGCAGCAACAAGGAGAGGAAGCATTGTTTCAGTATCTTCCACACACATGAGACAACTGCGGGATTTTATATATAGGAAGGATGGGAAAAAGTTTTCCACCAAAGAAATACTTCACCTGCAAAAGTTACTCATTGCATGTTACCTTGGATTAATGAGAAAATTGTTTTCTTGCATGCTTCCTTGGTGAACGGAGAATCCAAAAAGGTGAACATATTTGCCATTAAGTTATCAGGGCCCACATTAACAACAGAAAAAACATTTCAAAAAATCTGTTGGCAAACTCTCACTCAACTTGTGTAGTATAATCCAAGTCTAATTTATCTTTCCAAACATGCACTGGCTTGCCTTTTTTGGGATGCTCCATAGTTTTTCTCATGAATTCTGGGTAACGTGGTGAGTGATTGATATGCAATTGTCATTTTTTGAGTGACATATTTTGTTAATGGCAGTCTCACAGAAAAGTCAAACATGCTTTATTGTTTAGAGTTTGATGGAAAGACTGATACCACATAAGTTCCCTATACCCACCTCCGATGTGTCAGGAAGCTGCCACTAACGTGACCCGAGCCGTCGCAGCCCGGCGTGGGGCAGGACATGCCCTCTGTTTTTCCAGACTTCCATGTGAACTGGATGCCATTTAAGTAGCCGTCCTTTTGTCTCTTGGCTGCTATGGGGCATCCCGATGCACTTCTGTGGGATGCATACTTCCCTGTCACGTGCCCCTGGCCATCACAACCTGGGACTGGACACCTGGAGGGACAGAGTGTAATGTTCTTAGAGAAGACTCTTTCAACAGTTTAATTCACTTTCATAATTTATCTATTCAACCACTCATTTGCTTACATATTCAAAGTTGATACCACTGTCCTTAATTTATATTGAAGACATTAGGGCTGGCATGATATGCTTAGCTCCCAATTTGATACTTTGATTGATATGATCGATATGTATTGCTATATTTTAATATTGCAAATTTCCAAGTACTGTGATTTAATCTTATCATTTATTGTGATTTTTGTTCAAAATTTGAACACTTGACCAAGGGAAAAAAGAACTCATACACCTATTGGGACTTATATCATGAGGCATATTTCCAAAAAACATTTTCAGTCAATGGTCAATGTCTGATCCCTAACTGCCCTGACTCCCCAGCAGATCAGCAAACTTTCTGTTGCTGCTGTTACACACATTAGACCCACTGAACACTAGGGTTTGCGTTGGCTGAATTTGTATTGCTGCAGCAGATAACTGAGGGTTTGTGTCCTTGAACCACTATTTTCTTTTTTCTTGCTTCGGCTTTGTCCTTAATCACATATGACATCAAGTTACTTGTAGATTTAAACAATAAAATCGGTAACTTTTTCCAACATAAACTAAAATGAACTGTTGAATTTGGAAGGGCGTAGATTTCTAAACATTGAGGGGGAAATCTACACCTATGTAAATTAAAAACTTTAAGAAAAAAAAACCCAACAAACTTATGTGAATCCATTTTTTCCTTTTTCCCTTGGAGACATCATCCTTTTCCCCATCAAAGAGTGACCTACTGAGTCTTTACTAGCTCTCTGGTATACCCTTCAGTCTGCTTGCCTCCTGAGTACTAAAACACCATAGACTGTATGTGTGGATATCATTTTTCTGGTTCCCTCTATCTCTATTGCTTTGATATAAACAAAGATACCATCATCTTATTTAAAGCTGTCCCAGTGGCAGTCTTATCGCAGTCTTGGAATGCTGACAGTGCATCAACACCATGCTAATCAGATGCAATGAGGCAGTAAATTATTCCAAATGTCATAGCTCGCAAAATGGATTATAGCTAAAGCTAGCTACAGTTGTGAAAGTATCAGTTCTGTCTGCAAATAGCAGCTACCTGGTGTTATATCAGCTTGTGGCTTTTTGACTGCAAATAAATAAATAAACAAATAAAAAACAGGGGGCATCACATGCACTGCTGTAAAACACAGTGTATTTTTCTTGCATTTGAGATTTTTCCTCCCGTGAATAAAGATCAGAAGTCACAGGAATTAGCTTCACTAACTCATCCACTCAGGCTCCCAAAACTTAACCAAGAGTGGTCGGGACTGCGTTAAATTCCAGCAAGCAATTCCATCCTACACCTCCAGCCCAAATCGTCCTTTCTCATTTTCATTATCTACAGTCTTAATGGAGTATGACAGTCTCGACATAATATTTAGTTTTATGTAATTTTTTCCCTTTTCCCCCTTGACATACATACACCATTGTGCCAAAAAGCTAGATTATAGATCAGACAGATTTTTGTTCTTTATACGAAAATGTTTGATTACATCTCCATTTTACAAAAAGGCTTTATATCTATCTCCAATAGTATGTAAGCCATAAGAATATCAGTTTTGATACAGTTGTTTTTCCAATAGAGATAACGGGACTAGGGCTGTCAAAATTGATCAAAAATGACGTTCGAATATTCCTTCTAAAAATAACTATGTTCAAACCATTCATTTTTTTTTTTCACATTATGTCCACAAGAGGGCAAACTAATACAAGGAAACATACTTGTATATGTATTAATACAAGGAAACATAACTACTTGTAGGTATTTTTATTTCAACATAAACATCTTTGAAAAGATTTACATACCTACACATTAAAACACATAAAACAATTATCTATAACATTACGTCATAAACGACCGCGGATCTCTCGCTCACCCCCCCTCTCTGACCCGTCATGTAGTGCGTTCAGTGCAGCAATCCAGGCAAGTGCCCACTCACAAATAAGACAGCTGCGGTGGTGTTTTTTTTTTCCCTCCACAATCGAATATCAATTTGTATTTATTTGTTGACAGCCCTAAACAGGACTGTGGCATAAGGGAGAGTATCTCTGAACACAGTGAGACAGTTTGTACATGTTTTTATATGTTCTATTTGTTTAATTGCGACAGAATATATTATGTTACTTGACTACTAAGACAGTGTCTCTTTCTAATCTGCTCTATTACCTATCAGTTTCCAACATTTGCATCATTTAGCCATTTAACATTAAGGAACATGTAATTTAGAATTTTTGCAATTAATTCAATCCTTGTTTTTTCCCCTCCCATTCACTTGACTGTATCAACAAACCTCTTGATAGATGGCATTGTCATTGGCAGCGTCACTACTATAGAAGTGAGACAAGGGGTTACTATGACTTTTGAAACACTTATTGTTGACCGTTGTGTGGGTTTGGTCTTTGTTACAATATTTTGTAACAGTGGGTTAAAATTCAGTAATAACACCTCCACAAATATCCTGAGTACAGAATGAGAAGCAAGATGTAGAAAACAGCATGACCCCGGACTTACTGCAGTCAGTTGTTTAGCCTGATCATTTTGAATATGATCTGCATGCTGTAAGGATGTTGAGAGATCATTCAGCACTGCCAAATATTGTTTCCATGAACCCATTCCTTACCACTGCTCTTAACATCCACCATCCACTGTCTTTTCCGATACTAACACTGGGGGGGCCAAGAGCAAACATTTTCAATTTCTACACATTGTACCACAAATCTAATCCACAGATGCAAATGCTTCCTTGCCATTCTTTTCCAACCTTTCTAAAGTGCAGTACTTGTTTGCTGAATCTTTGTGTCCCAGCACTGGTGATGTGTTTTGGGTGAGGTACTTATGAATCAACTGATTTATAGAAAATCTGGCAACTGGTTGATTCTCAACTTCACATTTAAATTCCTTTTCAAACTCTTTGTCCATCACTCTTATGATTTAGAACAAAGGCTTAAACCTTTTTTAGGCTGCAGGGTAAATTGAATCTCAACACTGAATTTAAACTGATGAAAGCAGCCTGTAACATTTGATTCTCTACAGATCTGTGAATTATTTTGCACAATGACGTTGATGGCATAAGAAAAATTGCTCTAGAAATGTCTTCACATTATTGCTAGCCTCTCCCAGGACTGCACCTTTCCTCATCCTCTTCAGAAAGTACTTTGGACACCAGTTCAAGCCATAAATGTCTCAGCTGCCTGAGCCACATATCAGCTCACAGCACACTTCATCAGTGACCTGAGAGCCAAACGGGTACAACCTGGAAACAGATCCAGAGCTGTGCTGTTGAAGCAAACATCCACCAGTCTGTGATGAGAGCCTCATGTGTGCTATGTAACAGTTCAGAAAAGCCAAACTGACTGCCATCCAGAATTGCATCATGTCCAGCACGCAGAGCCTGGTAAGATGTTGTGTTTAATGCCACACTGGCATCACAACAGGTTAGGGACTGTGCGAAAATGACCGGGGTTGGGAGGGGGGCTGAACCACATGTTTCATGCTCTAAAACTGCAAGACACTGCGACATATATGATAATTCAATGAATATCTTTTGGTTGGACACAGTAAGACATTTGAAGATGTGTACTTGGGCTGTGGGTAAATTATATATATTTTTCAATATATTATATATTAACCAGTTAATCAAGAAAATAATCAGTAGATCAACCATCTAACCACGAGTAACTGCTCTCTGTATTTTAACATGCCACTGTTTACCCTCTCTTGAATGAGCTCTCTGTAGATCCCTCTGTTTTAAGTAATTTTAGACCCATCCCTTAGCTGCCCTTTTTACCTAAGATCTTAGAAAACTTGTCTCTAATAAACAGGTTTCTTTTATGAACAACAATCATATTTCTAAAAAATTTCAATCAGCTTTTCGCTCTCAAGACAGCACCGAGACTCTGGTCAAAGTCTCCAATGACTTACTGTATGCCATCAACAAAGGTCTGTACTCCATTTTAATCCAATTTTCCCTAATCTCAGCCTTTGACACAGTGGACCAAATTGTCATAATCAACCACCTGAAAAACTTTGTTGGCATCAGTGACATGGTTATGCTTGGAGATGCCTCTCCCTCTTGCTGTATGTTCCTTTCTTTGATGGGGTTCCTCAGGTGTCTATACTGGGTCCCCTCCTATTTACCATATGCATGTTACCACTGGAGCTTATCATGTGTAGACATACAGTGGGATACACTTTCATTGCTATGCAGATGATAAGCAACTCATGTCCCTTGGAAGCTGAGCACCACTGATGTTTTTTATTTTATGTCCAAAGATTTCCTGCAATTAAATGACTCTGAATCAGAAATATATATGTAATTACCCCCACCAGTCCCAACGCTAGCAGCATTAACAATATTTCTTCTAGTCTCGGTGTCTTCTCTAATAATGTAAAAAGGCAGCCTAGTTGTTACTTTTGATGCTGACCTTTGATGCTTAGGTGACAGAAATGGCGCAGTCCTGCTATGCCCAACCAAGACATTTGGCTAAGATCAGGTAATTCTTTTCTTTTGCAGTTTTAAAAAAGTCTTGCATGCTTTTATCTCCTCCAGAGCGGACTATAGCACCACACCTTTCTCAGGTATCAGCAGGAGAAACATCCAAAGACAAAGACAAAACGCTGCTGCAAGTCTTTAAATTCGTACTGAGAGAAGTGAGTACATCACATCAATTCTTGCTGCTCTTCACTGGTTAGCTGTGAGTTTTGAAATTGATTTTAAGATTTTACTGCTTGTTTTTAAAGCCTTGAATCATCAGGCTCCTGCCTGTATCTGTGATCTGCTAGCTCCCTATGCTCATTGCTGCTCGAGATCATTCAGCACGGCCCTACTAATGGTTCCAAAACTGACTTGTCACAAAAGGGACTGGACCTTTGCCTTGCCGGCTCCTCATCTGTGGAAGTCCCTGCTTAGATTTACTATAACTATTTAAACTATATATCCTCTTTATATCTTGTACAAGTTCTACTTTTTTATTGTAAAGCACTTTGCAATTATGTGCTATAAAGGTGCTATAAACATTAAGTTATTATTATTACTATTATCATCAAATAGTTGTTAGTTGCAGCCTTAAATAATATAATAGTTGTATAAGTATAAATATGGGGAAAAAGACCCTCATATGCTCTCCCTAAGAAGGCAGACTACCCTCCCTTTGGAAAAAACCAAACAAACATTGCTTTTTACAGCTCCTCTAATAATTTTTGCACAGTCCCTTAGTGTTAAGGGTTAGACCGGGCCTCCTTGCATGAGAGCCAGTGCAAGTTATAAGAGAACACTACCCCATGACAGAAAAAGTCTCCAATAACGAATGATCATGCAAAGGCCCTGATCTCTAATCTGAAAAGCACACACAAACAAAGATTACTGACCCTCCCTCTGAGCATAATAAGCTCAAGGGAAAGAGTGAAAATGACAAGATCATCATCCCTAATCCAAATAAGGGTATTTGAAAGATCAACAGGGGGGGTTTATTTACTCCCTTTACTTTCAAGAGAGAGTTACAGCCACCACGTCTTCCTCTGAACCCAAGAGACTTTACTCATCTCTTTAAGTTCCTTACTAGTTTCCACACCTCAAATAGTGAGTCAAAAATATTTTTCAAAGATATTTTAATGTCATCAGAGCATACTGACAGGGCTACCTTTGGCAAACTGTCCTCAGACTCCACAGAATGATTGGGGTTAGATCGAGAATGGCCAAAGTGTGTTATTTGTGCTCTGCACCACCAGAGAAATCAATGCAGCTGCAGGGCTGAGGCCAGAGAAGCCCATTGTGGGATTTAGGTAGAGTCCAATCAATCTCTCTCTGCCTCTATCTCTCCCTCTCTGCCCGCCTCTCTGTCTTTCCTTACCTGTGTGTCTGCAGGAGTTCACCAGAGACTGCAGAATCTCTAAACTGCTACAACCTTGCTCTTCTGAAGTTTCTCCTGCACCTTTAGATTTGGGCTGAAACTTTACACTCATACCGCATTTGTCTTGTCAGGGCTAATACTGATTTATACCTGCTTGCATCAGTGCACTCAAAGAGCAATGTAATGATCAGAAAGCAGCACATTGCTCTTTTGTTCCCATTCACGCTGCTTACTTGCATCATTATAAAACAGACATAAATAATGTGATAAAGTATATTTCACATGGGAAATGTAAAGTAAGCAGTGAATAGTTAGCAGTGTTGGCAGCAGGAGGAGGAGTTTCAGTTTCAGGGTTTTAAACGGAGACAGAAGACTGATGATCAGTGTCTGTACTGTACCTGATAGGCTCCTGGTCCTCCTTGTTCTCTTTACTGTGGATGATCTTTATCCCACTTTTCCTGGCCCGCGGACACCCTGAGAGACTGCAGATAAATGACAGTGTTACAAAGTGGAAGCACACAGTGTGCGTGTGTGTGTGTGTGTGTGTGTGTGTGTGAGAGAGAGAGAGAGAGAGAGAGAGAGAGACAGAGAGAGAGAGAGACAGAGAGAGATGGGGAGAAAAGTAGAAGCAGAGCAAAGTTTACGTAAGGTCAATTTAGGATGTATACGAGACAAAGAGAGAGAATAAAGAGAAAGGGGGGGGGGGGGGGGGGGGGGTTCATGTGTGCAGAGTGTGTGTTGTACCTTCTGTGTGAGGCGTAGTTGCCAGTGATATGTCCCGAACCATCGCACCCTGGTGTCGGGCACCTGGGGCAGAAAACACAAAAAAGGGCTCAGGGCCTACAGCAAAAGTTCAGCATCTTGAGGATAATTTACCCCATGTGGTGCATATAATTTATAGCTTCTACAGTTGTTGTTATTATGCCCACTGCCTACTGAATGTGACAACACAGATGCAAACATTGACTTCACTATGGTCATAATTAGAGTGCAAAATAGTCTATGATAATTGGTGGCGGTCCTGTGTCATGCATGCTGGGCTAGGACAGACAGGGATTATATATCAACCACTCGTCTTTAAATAGCTATACAACAACACCATGAAATTAAACATCCTATAGTTTGTGAAAAATATCAGTGGACACAATTACAAAATGTGAGGACCTTTTCTAAAATTATCCCCAAAATAAAAGTGAGCATATATGGTCCATATATGATGTGTATTCCTAATGCTATTTTTATTAATGTGACGGTTGGTTTAAAAACTTTTTTTTCTTCGGAAAAAGAAAGTGTTCTGTGTATGGATTGTTTTATGTTGTTAAACTTGAATCATACTTTTCCAATATACTGCAGAGAGGCTGGAGGCTATACATTTGGCTATATTCATATATATTGTTAATTGCACAGCTATGGCAGGCAACTTAAGTATTATCCATGCTAGGAACTTTGGCACCAGCAAGATAAGGGAGACTGTTCTCCCCCCAAAACAACCACATGGTCATTTGTACAAGCAGCTTACTACAACCTATAATATTTATTGCTAAGTGGCGACCTCTAGCGGCCCTAGTAATTATGATGGAAGCAAAGACGGAAGTCAGGTGACATAGTGTAGAGAGCCACAATAAGGAGGAGGTTGGGGTGGATGGATGGGTCAAACACACACCGGACTTTGCCTTGGGAGACTGCTGTTAATGTCACATGTCAAACCAAAAGTCAATTTCTATACTCAAGTTAGCTAATCTTATGACATGTATGTTATCCAAATAACTACAAAAAACTTGTAAGTTATGTAACCTACTTATTGTAACCAAAACCATGAGTCTTTCCTAAACCTAACCAGCTAGCTTTGTTGCCTAAACTTAACCAAGTAGATCTGGTGCCCATGTGTTTAAAACTGTAGCCATCTTATATGTGGTTTTAAAAGTCACTGGCAAATGACCTATTCTGTCATTTATATATGAAGATGTGTTAATCTCCTGCCACCTGTAGGGACGATAATTTAGGAAACGCTCCCATGGGTTGTTTTACAGGGTAGGAACAAATGACCTATGTGGCTGAATGGGTTGAAGGACTTGTTGGATATAAAGCACATTTGCTCCCTATTCATTGTCAGTTGTCTTTTCTTAAACGTTTCGACATTAAATTAACTTACCGGTTTAAATTTTAACCCCTCAAAAATGTGATTATGAGGTTTTCAAGGGGTCTTAGGTGTAAGTACGGGGCTCTGAGATCCCCTGACATATTTCACAAGCAGGTTTTTGATTGATACATTATATAAGAATAAGGCAATTTTAAAATATTTTTCTTAAAGTCTTTTAGCATGAAAAGAAACTGTGTTAGTCTACTTTGACCTCCATACCATAAATATATTAAAAAAGCTAAAAGAATCTGCTACAGCTGAGCGCTGTAGTTTTTTTTTAGCAAATTGGAAAAAATTTGTTGTGGACTATTTTTTAGCTGCAAATTAATCCACAATTAGTGTGGATTCGGGGATGGTGTATGCTGGATTGAGTAAAAATAAACTACAGTGTGTGTGTTCATGGTAATAAAGGAACATGTCACCCAGTGCAACAGTATGGCTCACTGATGTGTTTTTATTAGTGTTTGGACAACAGCTCTATGGCACAGAGGAATAGGCTATTTATACTGTTGTGTTGGATACTAAGAATACTTGTTAAAAGGATCGATGCATTGTTGGTTTGGGTCTTTTTAAGGGATTTGTTGACAACATAAATATATGGAATATCACCAGGCTTGAAATAGTTTTCCTTAAAAAGCAGTGAAATAAAGCTCCATGGCTCCATATATGAGCAGCACATCGTCTCTATCCATACTGTGCTGTTCATTCCCGCTTTACTAACACTAATAAGATTGACCTTGGCAGAATGAGCAAGACATACAAATCATACAAATATGAGTGAATCATCTCACGCCTTACTTGAGCTCTTGCGCGTTGTTGGCCAGCATACTTCGAATGCTTTTATCAGCTAAAGGACAACCTGAGAGACTGAAAAATACACCAGTGGAACATTAGTTACACCAGAATGACTAGTCACCCCCAACCACTGTAACACAAAATAATCTCTCAGACCGCACTCGTCTCTACACTCAGACATACACAAACACATGCATACATAAAAAATCAACCAGGAAATGCAAAAAAGCCATGATGCAAGTGCAGGGAGTTGATTTAATTAAGTTAACCCTCTGAGTATTTGTATTTGTAACAACGAGGAAGTCTTGTTTTGGTGCACAGTGTGTTCAAACAGGCCAGAGTGAATTAAAATGAAGACATGGGGTTGTTTCCAAGGACTAGTTGGAACTGTGAGCTTTTTCAGGGGAAATCTTATGTACTTGCAGCCATGTGCAGCCTCCGCACTGATATCATTCAGTCCTTGCAGACTCACCTCACACGGCAACACTCAACAATTCTGCTTAAGTCTTCTTACTGTGAATGGTAAATGCTTAGTCTGCATTGCACTGTTGGAAGGGCCTGGAGGACTGAATAACATCAGCTTAGAAGGCTTTACACCCGGCCCATTGAGAAATAATTTTATCCCAGGGTTCAGCTTAAAAATTAGCATGTATCCAATCTTTAATTAAATTAGTCTCTTTATTTCATGATACCCTTGTTTCAGGATGTCAAGTTGCCAATAGTCAAAGGGCTAACAAATAAGAGAGAAAGAGAGACATTCTGCCTACAGGTGTTTGACAGCATAGTCGAGGTAAGCTGAAAACAATAAAGAGAAATAGACTTAGAATCCACCAGGAGAAAAGGAAGTCACACCTTCGATGTGAGGCGAAATTGCTCGTCAAGTGACCACTTCCATCACACCCCGGTGTGGGACATCTGCCACCGGAAAAATAGATAGATTTATAAGCCCAAAGGGAAGGAGAAGAAAATGTGAAAATTACAGAAAAAAGGGGGTTGTTTCTGATTTTCTTTTTTTCATTGTTGGTTTTCATTGTTTCCAGTTTAGCTTCACTGTCTGTGATTAATATTGTGACTCCTGAGATACAGCTACACTTGATATAGCATGATACTGACAACTAGTGTTGTGTCTTATAAAGATAAAACATCAAAGGAGAGGAAACTGCAATGAAAGCATCAGTAGAAGCTACCACCTCTGAGATCAGTGTGGACAAATGGATAAAGATGTAAATAAAAGTCATATAGCAAAGCTGGCAGCACAGGATGGGGAAGGGAGAGAGAAAGGTTGTCTGAGGTCAACTGGAGCAAAGAGAGGGATGAAAACAAAAGAAAAGAATAAGGTGAGGGGGGGAAAGCAGAGCATGAGTTGGGAAAGGCAAGTGGGGTGAGGTGGATAGGGGGAACACTGGGGCATTAGTGAGAATAGGGGGGCTCTTACGTTATCAGGTCCTTCTTACTCTCCTTGCACTGGACATACTTGGGTTTGGGGCTGGGCATGTTCACATCTGTGGTGTAGGAGCGGTCCTCCAGCAGGTCATGGAAGGGGTCCAGATCATCCGGCTGAGAGCCGAGGGAAGGGAGGAGAAAAAGGGGAGGAGGGAGACAGGGAGGGAAAGGGGAAAAAACAGAGATGAAGACAGACAATCTAAACCCTGACTGTAGACAGTGCCATTGGTGATTTGAATTTAATCACCAGGCCCATTTGTTTTGGACAGGAAGAGACCTCTGCAGTTACTTTGGCTCCCAGTAAAAACCTCCTGAATGTTTGGATCTTAAGTTATAAGAGAAAAAAGGCAAGTACAGATTAGCAGGTGCTGGGCAAGTGACCTGTCTCCGACATGCTGAACAGCTTCAGAGAATGTCTGATTCGTAATGTGAAAGTGCTTTATTCGTTTATTTATTGGTTTCAATCACTGGGTTCGGTTGTTTTTTAGAGTAGGAGATCTCCGATAGTTCGGCTCACGGTAATAGCCAGGCTCAAGCTGGGCCATTGCGTTTTCATGTTTTCGTGTCGGCCACTGTAGTTCTCCTACACGCAATATGCAATTTCACTGCTAGATGCGACAAAAACCTGCAAACTGGACATTTAAAACTAGGAAAATACTTACAATATTCAAGATCTAGGACAATATCCAGTCTCATTTCACAATGATATATTGCCCAGCTGTACATTTTATTTACTGGCACATGATGAAAACTCATATATTCCAGTTGTCTGTCTTTTTCCTCACACACACACGCACACACACACACACACACACACACACACACACACACACACACACACACACACACACACACACACACACACACAAAACACATGCACACCTGTCAGACCATAGAGTCTTATCAATTTGAATGCTAATGGTTGAGCCTGTGTGACAATTGAGCCTCACCTGTCAGTCTAACAGAGCTCGAAAATAGAATCTCTGGGAGGAAATAATCACTCAGTTCCAAATGAACAGTGTGTGTGTGTGTCTGTGCAAGTGTGTGCAAGCTCATTTGTGGGTTTGCACATGTTCATAGAGTATTCCTGTGCGCGTGCGAGAACAGAACAATCAGGGAGTTGGCTCGTTCTTTACTCGCAATGTACCAGTCAGTCACAAGATGGCACTGCGGTGTAGTGTCAGACCGCTGCTGGCTGTGTTATGTGGGGCTGTGCTTTGTCTGCAGTGCATGCAGCCAGGGCACGACGGCTGTTGATGCAAATCCTCTTTCCTTTCTTCCATGCTCGCAGTGTATGTACAGTAATGCCCATAAAGAGACAGGTCCAGATACAGCCCAAATTATCCGGCGCTCAAGCTGTCTCGGAGTGCGTGATGCTGGGTCAGCCAGCGAGCTTCTCCAATTAAAGGGAGCGCAGGCTGAGAGGCAGACAGGAAGGAGAGCGACACATGCATACATACAGAGATGCAGAAAGTAGGCTAGGGATGGAACTTGCATATACACGCAGACACACTCCCAAAGAGACATGGGTACACACGCTCATATGAATATTCACATCTTACACACACACACACACACACACACACACACACACACACACACACACACACACCAAAAACAGACGCGCATGTACTGCACATGCATGCGCCTGTACACACACGCACACACACTGCACCCAGCAGTGGTGCATTGATTTCCAGCAGTTCTTTGATGAGATGAGCTATTCCGATTCCCTCCCAAGGTGCTACTTTGCATAATTCATTTTGGAGAAGAGCGAAATGTAAAAACAGAAAGCCAGCATGCGGGGAGCATGATACAAACAGAGCAGATACCTCTGTGCATGGCAATGCTGACATCAATTAACATGCAGATTCATTAGGTTTCCCTCAAAAATCCCTAATATGACTTTCTAATGATTCCAAACAGTGAGTAAGACAGGGAGGTAAGGAACCTAGAAGACAATCAGGCGGCAATGCAAATGTTTGACTTGGAGACACTGTGTTGAATCAATGGCTCGGAGGGAAATAATTTGGGCTGAGACACATTGAACAGACAGTAGAAGTAACGCATGCCAACTGTACTGTCTATCAGCTTCCAAAACCACAAACTATCATACTTCTGCTTTATAATCATAAACATCACATCTCTCTCTTTTACTCTTCTCTTCATCACGCGTCATTATTTCTGTCTCGATCCTGGTATCGTACTGAACATCTTGAAGGAAATTGAATATGTGATGGAATATTCGGAGGCACAGATGATAGCAGCCTTATGTAACCCAATCGCCAGAATAAAGGTTAGCATTATACATTTCTGTAAAGTGATATGTTACACTTGCACCTATTATGTAGCAGATACATTGAAACTTAATGTTCCAACAACACTGGTTAATGTGTAGGTTTGTTAAGGCAGAAAAAACACTTGGTTATTGTTTGGAAAAGATCACATTTTGGGGAGCAAAATGCTCTCAGGGAAAGCAGCAATGTTTTAGCAAAAAACAACAGTTCTTTGTGCCACTATTTCTGCTGGAAACTCAGTGATGGGTCGCTACAAAACACCCAAGTTTGGTGCCGAAAAAGCTGCTGGAAACACAGCAATGGGTTGTTAGAACCGGCCACATATGGGAGCTATTAAGCCGCTGGAAAACAGCCAGAGGTTCCTAAAAAAACCCACTGGAAACACAGCGACGGGTCACCAAAAAACACCCACATTAGATGTCTAAAAAGCATAAAAAAATACATTCCTTAAAAAACAACTGGTTTTGTTGGTTTTAAACAGCTTTCTGCAGTGCTCTGCAGCCTGGCACTTGTCTTGCCTGCGTTACACCTTATCCACCATCCTCTCCACCTCTGCATGACAAAATCAGCTCATATACTTTTGTCACTTTAGAAACGCTGGTATATGTTTCACGTATACAAATGCAACAGTCATGGTTTGTAGAAACATACAACGCCAACATTTTCTTGTGGCAACTAGGTTGCCTTAAAGGTTAAAAATCTGTGTCTGTATGAATAAGAAAGATGACACACTGTGTTATGCTTTATATAGCACACTTTATAATACTTTTAAGGTGACTCAACCTTGACAGGCTACATTTAAAAGATACTGAGTGTTTAAGTTCAGGCAGCAATCTACCCTTCTTCCTGAAAAAGTGATACATAGCATACACATGTATACATCTGGCCACAACCAGACATCAGTGGTCAAATGAATTTCCAGCAATGTCCTTGTAATTTTCTCCTTTACCTCTTTCTCGTCCTCGTCTATGTGTTTGATCTTGGTGTAGTCTACAGGCAGGTCCCAGCAGTCGGCGGCATCCCCCATGCCATAGCAGCGGGAGCCCAGCAGGGCAGCTTGCCTCTGGGGGGACATGGGCTCTAGAGGTGTGAGCACCGAGTCCCCTCCGCCGCCACTGCACAGACGCTTGCTCATACTCAGGTCCAACGTACCGTTCTCATCAACATCTAGACGGGGGCTCTGGAAAGTGGATGTGGTTTTTGTGCATGCATACGTGTGTGTGGGGTAAAGTCAGTGTATGTGGAGGAGATGGGTGTGTGTGTGTTGCATGTTTTCAGTGAGATGATTATGAGGAAGGGTAAAAGGATGCACAGAACATAAGGAGGCAGGGATGGAGAGAAGGGGATACAAGAGAGTGAGAGTTTCTGAATTAAATAGCAGTCAAACATATCCATATTCTTGGATCAGAGCTGGGCAAAACAGTAGCTGAATACATGGTGAATACTAAAGAAGTACATGAAAAGTGCTTGAATTTTCTGCTCCTCCAGTGATGTGCTCACTTTTGAAGTTTTCAGATTTCTGGAAAGATGGATCAAGAACACCTGCAGTTCAAATACCTGAAACAATATTCCAATTTATTATTTTTTTGCCCAAGTCTGTCTTGGATGAAATATTAGACACTTGCAGTGTACAGTAGCGATGAAGTGTGACGCTCATAAGAGGGTCAAAAGAAGAAGAGGTCATCAGCGCTCAAGGACGAGTGCATCCCTCTGTGAACCCCTCCTTTTTCTCTTTCTCTCTTTCCTTCCATCCCGCTATGGTCTCTACTGTGTTCTGTGCAGTCAGAAGAGTGCGTGCGCATGACTTTGTGTTGTATGTGTGTGTGTGTGTGTGAGCCTAATGTGAGTGGACATCACAGGGGGGCAGGCCGGGGCTGAGGGTTAGGGGTGGGGTTGAGAGCAGTGATGAGCAGCGGTGGCTGGAACTAGACTGCTGCAATCCCAAAAATAGAGGCAGAACTATACTGTGTTCTGGAACAAAGTGGGCCACATCCAACAAGACTGACTGCTCACCAAAGCATCCACTTTGCCTCCTGGGTTTAGTTTGTATCTATACATCTAAGCACACATGTCTTTACTTTAATCTACATTTGAAACATACTGTATATACCAAAAAATCCCACTCCCGTGAGGCTTATGTTTTGGCAGGCATGTGTTTGTGTCCTTGCTCTCATTAACATCCCTCTCCCTGACTCCCTTCTCTCATCTCCCCCTCTCCTCCTCATCCTCCTTCCTCCCTTTCACAAGTAGGAAAGCCTGCGCTAATGTTGATTCCGGCCGACAGTGTCCCTAGGGGTGGATTCTCCTGGTGTCTGAAGCCAAAACCTCTGTGACGCACACTGACTCAAACACACGGGGTGATAGATTTGGGACTGGGCTTGAATACTGCAAAAACTGTGGCTGAACTGAGGACTTAAAAATAGTAGAAAAAAAAGGGGCCAGAAAACACTATTACCGCTGGGTCATTAGTCTGTGGAGAAAAATATCTCATCATGAATAATAAAAGGCACTATAAAAAAAGTTGGATATCATGAAAGACAAACACAGAGATGATGGGGTGTTAAATACAAAGGCTGTTCATTATGAGGCTTAGCAGACACAGCACAAGCTGAGCTTTTACAATAGCACCTGTCTACACAACTGTCAGCTGACATTATTCCATGATGTAGGTGTCTGCTTCTATCAAGCACACACTCACTGTTTAAACTCGAGTAAAAGTTCAACTGCAGGTTTGGCTAGGAGCTGGGAAAAGAGAGAGAAGGAGGCAGGTGATGAGTAAAGGGCTGTAAGAACAATAGAAACAGTCTGTGTAAAATAAAGGTCAAGTTGCTGAGGAGTAAATCCGATGCCTCATCGTGTCCTTGTGAATATGCTCAGCCCTCTCCTTATCAGCCATTGTATTGTATGTCACTGTCCAATTAACATGACCCACCCCTTCATATCGCATTAACAAGGATGATGTGTGAGAATGCACCCCACCTCCTTCATTAGAGACCACCCCTTTCTCGCTCTGGCCCTCCTGTTACCCCTGACCTCTGTTGCCATGGAGATGCTGGGAGGAAGAGGGCCAGAGCGTGAGAGGTCACTTGCTTATCCTCACCACATTACTTCTGCCCACCTATTCCAGGTCTTAAAATAAAACCAGCATCATGTCCTGTTCTCCTCTCTGGCCTTTTCTTTACTCCGCTGAGCCTTTCTCTCACTGTGCTCATCATCTCCTTCCTCCTCTTTATCTTTCAAAAGTTGAGTTTTGTTTTTATTTTTTAAGAGACAGTTCATCCTAAAATCAAAAATACATATTTCTCCAATAACCTGTAGTGCTCTTTATCAATCTAGATGGTTGTAGTCAAGTGTGAGTTGCAGAGTGTTGGAGGTATCAGCCGTAGAGATGTCTGCCTTCTCTCCAATACAATGGAGCTAGATGGCACTCGGCTTGTGGTGCTCAAAGTGCCCAAAAAATACATTTGAAAAACTCAACATCAATGTCTCTTTCCAGAAATCATGACCAGGTTACTCAGGATAATCCACAGACCTTGTAAGCAGTGAAGCAGTGTCATGGAGGAACTATTTTCTGTCTACCAAACTACACCTGCCAACTGTATCACCCAACACATTCATCCTTGTCACATATCAATGTTTGGTCATGGACCTTCCATGTCCGGACACAATGTGAAAGATACCCTTGTTGCATTGGTTGTTGACATTCTGGGACACCGTGTCAAGTTGTGCCTGTTTCATGCATTGTCTTCTTTCAAAATAATTCTACTCCGTCAGTACAACAACACGAATTAACGTTTTTTTTCCTCCAGCAACTAACGCAAAGTGGTAGGGTTTAGGAAAAAAGACAAGGGTTTGACTGTAGAATCTTATGGGATGCTCTCTTGGGTGAAGGCTGGTGTTTGTTAGACCCATCCACAACTCCTCCCACCTGCCCTAAAGTATAACCGCAACTGGCAGCATATCCTGCCATCATTAAAGGATGGCTTTTTATGTTAGCATCTGACCTCGCAAGTCACTGCCCAAGCACCAGATGTTGACGACTTTGGAGTAAGACCGACTTAAATCACCATGCAGAAGGAAGCGTGCATCTACTCAAGGACCACAGGCTTCTGCTTGTGACAGTGCAAGATGTAAACTTAAAGGGCGTGCACTTTGGCTGAGTTCTGACAATAGCTAGCTCAGTGGTGCTGGGTGAGCTAGCAATAGATGGACACTTCCTTCTGTGCCGTGATACAGTTGGCGGGCGTAGTTCAGCAGAAAGCAAATAGTTCCTACATGAAACCGCTCAAAACAAGGTCTGTGGATTATCTTGAGTAACAGGGTCATGATTTCTGGAGAGAGACACTGCCTCTGAGTTTTTCAAAATTGTGTTTCTGGTGAGTTGAGCACCACAAGCCGAGTGCTATCTAGTTCCATTATATTAGAAGAGACAGCAGGCATCTCTACCATTGATATCTCCAACACTCGGCAACTTATTTTTTGATTTTGGGGTGAACTGTCCTTTTAGCAAACATTCTTGTGTGGCTGTTTATACCTTTGAGTGCAGTTTGACAGTACTCTGACACAAATACTTACAAATACAATACAAATCTTATTTTGTGTTATGGATATTAGGATGTCCATGGAATCAGTACCAGCTTTGCTCAGGGAAATCCAAAGGTCTAATATTTTGTTCTTGTTAGCCTACTGTTAAAATCTTTACTTAACATTCTACAAAGTCATAACATCAATAACATCCTTAAAATGACATTACATAGGAATCACTGAAATAGACAGTGGATTAGGTGTTTGAAATTCATATGGCAGCATATTGCTGCACATGACAAATAAAATTCTGTTTAATATCTTGCTATACTGAGAACATTTTCTCATTTTTACGAGATCCTTCAAGACTTATACAAGATATTTTTTTATAGCAAAATGTCACCATCTTGTTATATCATTGCGTGTAGTCTGCACCAGCAGACAAGAAAAGTTTCCAATAAAAACTGAATTGTTTGTATCTAGTAATGATGAAAAATATTTAATAGCATGAAGATTATCTTGTTAACATGAATAGGATCATATTAAGACCTGACATGTAATACTGTAAGGAGGAATAATATTGTGTTTGTGTCACAACAGTGTACCTTTGTTTACTGTGTTGTCACTGAATGTAAAAGCAAGCAATGAAATCAAATGAGCTGAAGTAAGTTCTCCTTGTGACTCAGACAAGTACTGTATGAGTCATTGGGACCGAATCCAATAACAATTTGACAAAACTAAAGGCAAAGTATATCACAGATATGAAGCTTATTGTGATTCATCAGTTATCTCGAGCAGGTTTGGAGTCTCTGGAATTTGAAATGGTACATGTACAAGTACCTGCCTGGAAGACATAAACAGTATGGTATGCTTTAGAAATGGTATTAATGTTAAGTATACAGTGTTCATGATTTGTAGTAAAATGGCTAATTTATGCAGAAACACATGTATAGTAATTTAAATGCTAAATGCAGCTGCCTGACTCCACAGACCATTGGTTCCACACCAGAGATTTGATGATTTGATTATGATTACTGAGACAGGAGGGAAGAAAAATATTGTTCTGCTACTCAACTTTAGATTTTCTTCCAGGTTATTCTACAATCCATGCTTAGTTTTTGTAAAATCCTGGTGAGTTTTACCTCTTCAGGCCTTGATCAGTTATTCAAATGAAACAATCTCAGAGGTTTAGAGGAGAAAATTACACTTTGGCTGAATAAATTCAGCAAGCAGACTGAGAGAAATAGAAACAGGCGGATAGACAGGCTGAAAAAACAAGGAGGCGAGAATAGATGTGTGTGTGTGAAGTTTCATTCAGACATAGAAAGGAACAGTGTGTGCCACGAGGTGAGGTGTTGAGATGAAAGAGGAAGAAGAAGAAAAAAAAAAAACCTCTGAAGTCTCCCGTCTTCCCATCCTGCCCTGAGAGCATCCTGCTCGTCTGGCCCCGAAGCAGAAGGACAGACAATGAAATGAGGTAGGACCAGAGGAAGTCCTGACTGCTTCGGGCGTTTGTTCCCGCCAAGTTTATTCCGTTCCACTTTTCTTTGGAAGTACGTTGCTTTTGGCTTTTATCCTTCCCTTCTCTTTTCCTCTGCTCTCCCCTCTTTTTCCTCAGTACCTTTCTCCTCTCCTGCATCCTCCTCTCCTCTCTTCCTGCACTGTGACATTTAGACGCCTCCCGCCAAAAAGGCTTTCTTTGCTCTCATTCTTTATTTTCAATTCTATCACCCTCACTCTCATTCTCTGGTAGTCTCCGCTGTCAACATTAGCATTAAGCCAGCATTAGCCCTCTGCTGTGCGCTCTCTTTCTGGCCCCCATTTTCCAGCTCAGCATCTGGGCTCAGATAATACAGAAACACCGTCACCTTATCTCCTCAGAAATGACACACTGGGCTCACGCCGTGTCAAACGGCGCTTCGTCCTGCTCCTATCTGATCCCCAGACGGAAAATAAAAAACTGCCCTGCTGAGCCCTGAGTGTAAGACACAGCCCCGGATCTTTAATGGAATGTGTGTGTGTGTGTGTGTGTGTGTGTGTGTGGGTGTGTAAGTGTGTATGTGTGGTGTGCGCAGCTCAAATCTCCCTATCTTTGTCAGTTCTCACTGCCAGCATTAGTATAATGAAGGAAGCACAGAGATAATCTGTCAGTGGATTTTGTTGTGACTGCAGCAGGAGGCCAAAGTCTTACAAAGGTGAAGTGAGTACAGAGTCATGTGAGGCTGCAGTGTCAAATCAGGGGATGCTTGTAATTTCCTTTCATTTTAAATATAAGAGCGCCCTGCTCAACCAAACCAAAAACTTACCAGAATGAACCAGTTGATCTCACAGCGTTTCCTTTTTTGACATTTGGGTGACAGAATATACAATATGAATCAGGGTGTCTACAGGTACCGTACACTTTAATGCTTTTTAAAAACCTGTTTTTAAACCAAATGTAGCAAATCGACCAAATACAGACTGATTTTTGGACAAATCATCTTTTTGTTTTTCAAGCATTGCAGGTATAAAGCTAAGTAGTATATATGTGGTCCCGTGCAGATGTAGATTTTACGTAGGAATATGGTTATTAGAGTGAGACAGGTTGAACTACATTTGTCAACAAGTGAGTGCAAGAATACAGTAAGGTTCAGTGGTGCGTTAAAGACTTGTAACATCAGAAAGAGCTTGACTCATTTTGACAAAAAGAAATTAAATAAGATAAATTTGTTTGTGGCAATTACAAATTTAAGTCTAAGACTATTTAATGACCTAATATTTATCAAACTGAATTTCAGGACTTTCTAAGGACCTGCAGACACCCTAGAATTATTAAGCCTTCCTCCCCCTCCTACCTGCGAGCACAGGTCCTGGGGCTTCCCCCCCATGCCGTGGGGCATCTCCCGGCAGCGCGTGGACAGGTTGAGGATGGCCGTGGCTGCCATGTGGGCGGCCTCCATGTCGTGACTGTAGTCGAAGCTGCTCTTGCTGCAGGTGCTGCTGGCGCTGCTGCCCCCGCCCCCTCTGCCTCCTCCTGCGCCCCCTCCTCCACCCCCACAGCTCAGGCTGCTGCTGCTACTGCTGGGAGCGTAGGTGCTGGTGGTGCTGCTGGCCGAGCTGGAGTTCTTGCAGTAACGTTTGGCTGTGAGTTGCGGTAAAGAAATTCAAAATAAAAAAAAAAAAAAAAGGCTTCTTGCATTTTGATAAATACTTACATTGATGTATTATATAGATTTAGGTGCCTTAAAAGGCATGTATATTGTTTTTTCCATTCATAAAGGTGAATAAATTATCTAGGTGGGTATATCCATCAGTATATCTCTGATGAAGTGTGTTCATGTTGGTGTATGTCAGAACCTTCAAACCTGCGCCAAAGTCTGCAGATCATGAACTAATTTAAGAAGACGACTACCTTCTCCACCAAACTTTTACGGTTTTTAGATGCATAAAACATAAGCCTTGGAAAAAAGTCTATTAGATTTGGTATTTTAATTTACACTACTTAAATTTAAAATAAAACACCACATCAAAAGATTATACTAAATATTTCTGCTTGATACGCTTGATACAGCTCAATGGAATTTTTTCATAATCTTGTGATGAACAGTAAATTCATGATAGGAGAAATGAAAAAGTTGACATGGGAATGTCTGGGGGAAATAAATGTAGCCAATTTTAACTTGCAGTGATGTAGTACCGTCATATCCTTTGGGGGAGGTGTCTCTTTGTCCATGAACTTTGGGTGCGATGGCCCGTTTCCCATACACTTGGTGGTTGTTACTGCCGTCGAAGGCGCTGTAGTCGAAGCTGGTCTTGGAGTACTTCTCCAGCTCCTTGGCCAGGTTGGAGCGGGGCGTGCTGGTGGAAACATTGTTCTTGTAACCATACTGTGGATAGTCCAGTTGTTTGACAAAGCACATAGGCCTGGAAAATAAATGACGAGGGGGTGGAAGTTGGACCGAGGCACTCAACATTGCCCAGGGGAAGGAGAGGGAACTTGGGGTTTGGTTAAAAAATGGGCAGATGCAAGGAAGGGGCAGACTGTTATGGTAATACTCCAGGATTAGAATATGGAGGATGGTGCTGGTGGATGGTAAAGGTGGGGTGATTTAGGGTGTGGGGTGTCCTTTTTATACACCATGGCATGGATGTTTTCTTCCTCTTGCTTTACAAAAACAAAATAAATAAATAAAAACCCTGCTACAAGTGTTTTTCATGCCTGGTCAATAAAAACAGTCAAAATTGAATTTCCGCATTTCTTTTATTACACTTGGATACTTTTGATGTGCTTTTATCATTTGATATGCATTTATATCCTCAATCTAAGCCCAGGAAGAAATGAAATGTAAGATCGTGTGCTGTTGATGTTCCGGTTAGATATAAATATAAATTTTACTATTACTTATGACTTTTCATCATAGCATTTTCATGACTATCAAAGAAACCCTCATTCAAAAAGCTCTGCCTTCACCATGATAAATGAGGCCAATTTTGTTAGAATCTAATAAAACGATAGTGAGCACAGAAATGAACATGCAGTCTCTTGGAAGTATTCTCAGGGGACAAAAGAACATAAACATAAAACAAAAAGGGGAGACTTAAAATCTCAATCGCTTTACAAAACGCAGGAGAACAAGAGAACCTTCCAACATGACTGAATAGCAATTCTCTACATAGTAAGTATTACATCACATTACAGTCAGTACACCTTAATATAAAATACACATTTGCATGTCTTTTAGAGTCTGACCTATTTTATATCCAACACCTTGTGACAGCAGACAACATATTGATTATGCACTAGGAGCTGGCTGTAGAACAAAATGTACCTATGCTATGTGCTTTCCATCCCATATTTTGGCTATGTTCAACCAACCTAAATGGCAGAAAATGTTGGCATTGGACACTTTTGCAAACCATGGATATGTTAAAATTGTACATTTCAAATGTAGTGGATATTTTGAAACTTCACATTTGTTTACATTTCAATTTTCATTTTTTGTTGTGACAACTGTGGTTAAAGTGTGGATAGATTTAGGCACAAAAAAGACTTGGCTAGGGTTAGGGAAAAAAAAAAAATCACATTTTGGCTTGAAATGCCCAGTTTGGTGGGTACAAACAAGGCTGGAAATGTTCCCAAGTTTTGTCAAAAAATACCTGATTTGGTTTCCAAAAACATGTCTGAAACTGTCCTAATGTGTTGTTAAAAATACCCAGTTTTGTCGCCAAAAACACAGCTGGAGATGTCCTGACATCTAGTTACAAAGCACCTGGATGTCGTCAAATCATGGGTGGAAATGCCCAGACGTCTAGTTAAAAAATAACTGGTTTGGTCGCCAAAAACATGGCAAAAAAATGCCTAGACATCTCATGAAAACAATACCTGGTATTGTCACCAAAAACACTGCTGGAAATGTGTCTAGTCTCGAACAGTGGTCAGCTGCTTGGCAGCTATCTCGCCTGGGCCTGATGCCATCCACTATCCCCTCCCCCCTTCTGGTAAGAAACTCAGCCCATATGAATGTAATCTGAACTATATTACTTTAGAAATGTTGATATAATATAAAATAACAGATATAACATATGTGGTTTGCAAAAATGTATGATGCCAACATTTTATACCGGCAATTGTGCTGCCCCAACAGAGAATTTCAACATTCATGATATATGTGAAAGTGAAGAGTGAATACTACCTTAAGACTCGGTCAGAGGCCTGGTTGGACTTGGGGCCGTCGCAACCCTGGTGCTTCTCCTGGGCTTTGGCCAGCTTCTCAGCTGCAGCAATGGGACATCCTGACAGACTGAAATGAGAAAGCCACTTAAGTTGCATTCTGGAACTTGAATCTGAGACACATTTTGATAAGTGAAAATGTTACACTGAATGCACATTGCACATAATGTTAAATATCTACACATTTGAAAATACCTGACTATAGTTCATAAAGTATTCATTTGAAATACAAAAATTTCAATTACAAGTGGCAACAGCCTGCATGTTTCTAGTTGAATGGCTTGAAATAATTCTTTGAATAGATATTCCCACTTTGAATAGATATCCCCACTTGGACAAATGCACATAAAAAAGTGCATTTTTTCCTTCAAACACATGCTGACAAGACATACACTCACATACACTTGGGATCTACATCACCTTCAACATGCTCCAATAGCATCTATGGCTGTAAAACTTCCTCCTGACAACTAACTGACCAAATGTGACAAAAGTTCATGTTGTTATCCTTAACCCCTATTATACTCCATCCAGTCTGTCAACTGTGGTGTGCCGGGCCACGGTGAAAAAATTATCTTTGACAATGGCCTGAAGCCAGTATAGAGTTGTGTTCATGAGCACCTGTCATCAGATGTGCATGACTGTGTGCAGGTATAAGAGTGTGTATCAGGTTGGGAAGTGTGCGGCAGTACGGAGGTTCATATCAGCTCTTTCTAGTAAAAGTGAAAGTTTGTCCATGTGCGTGCCTATTTTGCGCTGCAGCCGTGTCACTGAGCACAGCATGGAGGCATTCTGGTCCTCCCAGGTCTGCACCTCTCCTGTCACCCTGGCTGAGTGGCAGAAAGGTGCTAATGGCTGCTGCTATGCCCGACTCCCTGAGCATCTGCTGTGGGTGACACTCCTCTTTCACTGTCACCTCGCCCCGTCTGACAGCACTGGCAATGGCGCCCTGCTATTTCAGTTTCTCCCTCTAAACCTGCACCTGATAGATGCCATTTTTTTTTGCCATGAGCTGATAAATGATTTATGCCATGGGAGGTGTGAATTGCTGCATTCTAATCAGGCTCCGTTAAACCACAGGATTGTTGAGCAGCTGAACTACTTTAATTATTCCGTTATACCAAAAATTGTAAGACTAAACGTATCCACACACACACATACACACACACACACACACACACACACACACACAAAATAATGTGTTGCAAAGACAAAAAGAATGGGTTTGAGAATAACTAAACAAAAAGATGAGGATGACAAAATTATTTCAGAATACATCATTAAAAAAAAGTCCCACAGTGAAAAACGGAGGACGCAACATGGACAGTGCCAGTTTCACATGGGCAGGCTGTCACTTACCTTCTGTGGGAGTTTCTGTTGCTATTGACATGGCCACGTCCCGTGCAGCCAGGCGTAGGACACTTAAGAACATTCTCATACATAGCCACAACTTCACGCAGACAGGAGATAGGAGTGAAAGACAGGGAAGGTTAGGAGCCCCTTACAATCGCGCACGAGCTCTATTAGTGTGTGAGGAGCTTGGCATTATAAACATCATTAAGAAATGAGCCTGTGTGAACCCAAATGACCTCTTCTTCATTTTAATGAACACTAGTTTGAGAGGGCAGGCAAGGTTTCCCACCATATTGCTTCCACTTATCCAGCCTTTCAAATTAGTATTCATGGAATAGGGACAGTCATGAATAAAAAGATGTCATTTAAGTTTAACAGGACAAAGCCAGCAAGAGGCAGAAATGGAAGGAAATTTTGAGCATGCAGAGAGCAGAGCAACCAACAGCTAGCAATCATGCAAAACACGAGCCTTGAAATCAATGGAAGAAGCAGACACATGGAATACAGCTCCTTGATAGAGTGAGCTTTGTTATCATCCCTGCGTTGTTAGGGTAGAGAGCTTGGTCTTCAATACCATTTACCATTAAAACAGTCCATAACTGTCTCAGATCCCCACGGCAACCAGCCAATTAGATTAATGATCTATGGATGTCCGAGAGGAGCCGTTGGAGCACTGCAGGCGCAGGCGCGGGGAAGGGTCGTCTCGAAATCAGTGGTGTGCAGGGCCAAACCCCATCGGCACCAGCTTCATCATTATCACCCCCTTAAACCTTAACCCCTCATCATCCTCCTTCCCTCACATACTAATTGGCTTTCGGTGCAGGTAATTGGACAAAGCCTGCCACCTCAACATGCCACAAGCCAATACATTATGCATATCCCAGTTTTGCCCTGCCCTCTGTAAAGACACAGTTAGAATGGCAAGACATTAAAGCACTGGGCCTGATTCAGTGGGCACACATAGAACTACAGGGATTCTGAAAAAAAGAATAACACAAGGCAGCAAACAGGAAGAAATGTGGCTCTGAACGCCTTGCATGTTACAAAGGTAATTCACTTTAAAGACAAAAACAAAGACTCCCATGTGAGCTGATTAAATATTTTAGCATTCTACAGAAAAGAGCCACAATGAGCAAACAGGAATGGGAATTAATGAATTTGAGATATAATTTAATCGTCATTTTTCACATTTCCCAAGGAACACTCTGGTTGCACTGTGTGATTTCCCAATTAAATGAAGCCACTGCATTAATAATACATCGTCCATTCAGTACAGCAAATGTGTTAATAGGGGAGAGAGACTTGCCCATAGCTGAATCCTTCCCACAGGCAGCTACATGTGTGACATGTACTCATCTTTACCTTTAAAGTTCCTCTCCGGGCACTGATTAAATCCCTGAAAACTCATCTCTGTTCATCAAAATTACACATTTAGATGTTTTTTTCCATGAATAAAAACCCCTTAATGCCTTAAAATGACTAAGATGTATCTCTACACCTTTTCCTCATTTAGTATGTGTAAATCTATGAATACAAATTAGCCCCGCCCCTCAGCCGCTGGCCTGCAGCTTGAGCATACCTGCTCACCTTCGACTCTGCTGATCAAACACACAAACCTCTGCTTGTAGATGGTAAAAGATAACATAAGTCTTCAGCTTGACCACGTTATCAAACTGCTAATAATGTGTTGCTAACATCAGATAAACCTTGTTCGTGATCACCACCTCTGACAAGTTGAAACTGAGTAAAAAAATGCTGATACACAACCTGTCTTCTTCTGATACCTCTTGTTTGCAGTAATGTTACAGGACTGGTTTCAAACTCTTGAAGTCAGAATCCGTATTTCTGAGACTGAAACTGCAGTTCAGAGGTGAAAACACTCAGCCATAGACACATAGAGCTTGTGTTGCTCATAATATGTCTTGTAGCAGGGGTGTAATTTACAGGGGGGACACAGGGGACATGCCCCCTGCACTTTTTTCAGAAGTAAGTGTTGGACCCTTCTACTTTTCAGAGTCTGAAAACTAACATTATAATAAAAAGAAAAATCAGGAGAAACTCACTTGTGTGTGTAATTCTGAAGCAATTGAAGTTGGAATTGTGTTTGTATCTTATATGCTGTAGCAAATTACTTTGAGACTGAATAGATTAGTAAGAATGACTTAAAAAATAGAATTTCCAAATTTGTGTAAAATCTTTAAAAGTGTTAACAGCATCTTTTAAGTGGAACTTTGAGCGTGTAATCAAAACATTGTGAGGGTAAATACATTTTGAAATCTTGAGCTCCCTCTGTTTTTTTTTAAATTTATTTAAAAAGTTTATTTTTGCCTACTTTGTAACATATCAATGTGAAAACATGCATTTTGCTCCTGACTTTGCACATTTTTCTTTCATGCACCACATTAACTGTTTTTGTGTGAAGCTTCATTATCAAAGTGATGGCCTGAACTGTTATATACTACCTCAAAAAAAGTGTTTCATGGTCGCGTATGTTCTAACCATTGCTGAAAAATGAAGCCAATGCAGAAGTGTCAAAAACTGCAGTTCATCAAATGGCCACTTGAGGCTGGCTTCAAAATAGAGTAAATCCCCATAGACTCCCATGTTAAAATGCCAAACTTGAAAGCAGAAATTAATGTTCACAGTGTGATACACAAAACAGTTTTCATCCCTATTTTAACATTCATGACAACTGTACTTGGGGGTGAATTTTCATATAACTCACACTTTTATATTTTATTAAGGCTCAAAGTTACATATATTTAAGGGTGTGACTGCTTAAGTGACAGACTGTCTGTGAGTACCACAGACATTATTCCATTATTTCAAACAGTCTATTTTCTGAAAAACTAATGCACTTTTAAAGATTTGTGCCTTTACAGCCCCTCCCACCCCCACCTTTGCAATCTAAGTTCTATTTAAAAAAACCCCAACACCATACAGACATGCTAACGAGGTTGAAAACCTGATTTTGGATGGAGGGCATCTTTGAAGTGGTGAAGCAAGGAGTCTGCATGAGACTACTGACCACATATTGACAGAAACCTAGTGACTGGTCGCTACATGGCTGATAATGCAGAGACCCAGTGATAACTGAAGCCACCTAAAGCAGGTCACCTTTTTAGAGCAACAAGGTGTGTGTGTGTGTGTGTGTGTGTGTGTGTGTGTCTGTGTGTGTGTGTGTGTGTTTCAGTATCCTTTTAAAGTCAGGGAAGAAGAACTGAAGATGATGCCACTAAGATCAAGAAGAGAACTTTCTGTGATCCAAAGCATCCTGTGCAGTATTAGTGGTATCAGTTCCCAAAAAAAGTCAGCCCGATCAACACAAGTGAGGAACAAGAGGAGGAACACAGACATCATATTCCAAAATCTCCAGTGACAATCAATTCAAGCCCATTCCAAATTCCATTTTGGGGCTCTTGATCCCAGTCAAGGTCAACAGCTCTGAGTCATTTCAGATTTCTGGGAGACAAGTACAGCTCAGGTTAGGGACCTTTATGCAAGCGGCGCTCTGCAGAACAAGAGTCATCTGTGACACTGCTGGTCTTTACAAGCCTCGCTTTAATGGTAACTAATTTCTTTGCCATTATTAAAACCCTCTTTTATTTTGATTGCAGTCTGGGTCATGACAGATCATAACTTGATTTTCACGCTGCAGTTAATGAAACATGTAAAGGGGCTTTTATTGAGAAGTTTGCACAAGGTGAATGAGACTAAATAGCTGGGGTGAAATCTCGAAAGGAAAACTCACTATTCATTCAAGGCTAATGTTTATTGCCACTTCACTTGATCCGTGGCTCCGAGATATGATACAGCCTTTCCATTCAACTAACTTAATTGAGCAAGGAATATAAATAAATGAATGGAGTTCATGGCATGGATGAGTGAGGCAGGCTCAGTGTTATCAAGGTCTGTGAGCATTCTCAACTTTTTGCGAAAAATTGAAATGTTAAGACTCAATTAACTTCAAAACGCTACGCAAATTAATGAAATACAAAAACATGACATTTAACCTTTTCTTATCAGTCACACATTCAACAATAAATCGTGCTGTGAAGAAGCATGCAGCCCATATATCCCCTACAATGATGAAGCCAACAACAGTGGATGGGATTATCATATGCTCTCAATCACTGTCAGTCAATCTAGTGGAAGAGAAAGTCTTATGCAGTCAAGTAAGCCAAAGATTGACGGCTCTTGACCATCCCATCAATTGCTGCATTGCCACTATTTGTGGATCACCAAGGCGTCACTCCCCACCTTGTCACCACGGCACACTAGGCAGGCAATCCACAAGCATAACCATGGCCCCATGCAAAAGGTCACAAGAGAAGTGCAGCTGTGACCTGCCTGACCCTCATTGTACCCCCTGCTGAAATATCAAACACAGTCCCAAGACAGCAAGTACACAGCACATAAAACGAGCCAGACACAGCAGTGATCACAGGAAACATGCCGATTCCTGAACATCAAAGAGCAGGGAGGCCACAGGTTGGGTAAATGAGCCAAACCAGTGTTTAGGCTGGTGTGTGGCTGAAGTGCTTACTTTCTGGTGGCACCCTGTCTTTGTGCGGACAACCGGACAGACTCCGATGGTGGGGGTAGAGGCCCGTAACGTGGCCCGTGCCGTCACAGCCTGGTGTCGGACATCGACTTTCCTTCTTGTCTGCACGTGAAGCATCTGCAAGCAGAAAGTCATATTGAGGTGATGGCACATGACAGAAGAACACATAAGCTGATGTGAGGCTGGCATTGTGGCAGCTGCAAACATCAGAGCTATAAGTTGTACAGAAACATATCTCCCAGATGTCACATAAGTTTTAGGGGAGTTAAAATGCCATATGTGAATAACAGAAAGTATATGACATGTTGAAAGCTGAGCACAGCTGTATCAATAAGGAACAGATGTTGATGAACATAAGATGTGCAGTTTGGCTGTTTAGATAATATATATGTCTGTTTGTCCTGGATGTCCTGGACTTTTCAATTACTATTGCTATGAGTGCTATTTCTGTAGAAATAGCTTTCAAAAACATTCTAAAGGGCCCCCTTTGTATTTGCTGTTAGAATAGTTGTTAATGTGGTATATTACAGGATAGCCCGACTCTCAGAATGTAGACTGTGGGTATAAATGTAGACTGTGGGTATAAACCGGGAAACACCGAATGGCACTGGGCTTTGATGTCAATCTGACAAAGTGGTCAAATCATGCAATTACAAATTTTGGGCTCGTAATGTGATGCCATTTGGCCCAAAAATACTTTTTACCTCAGACTTTCATTGTGAAAGAGATGCCTAAACCCCCATGAAATGACTCATTTCACTTTCGTAATTTGATCCATTTGGTCTGTTAACATTTTGAAAGTCTTGAAAAGTCGCGCAATTGAATCACTTTATCCCCATTCAAGTTAGTGGAAGACTTGTGGGAGTCTATAGCGTGCCTGCTCCACGGACCCAAAGAAACGGAAGCAGAGTGGAATATCTGCGTGATTTTACACACAGAAGTCAAACTTTTTGCTTCATGCATCACAGAGGAACTTTCATAGCAATGAACAGGGCCCTGCCTCCGATGCTGTATCCATTTCTCTTTATGCACCTTTGGTATAAGTCTGCCATGGCCACCTATTTCAGAGAGAATGCTCCTTCCCTTCCGCTATCATCCGACACTATTTTGTAAAGGCACTGTCACTGTGCACTGGGCTTAGCGCCGCCCTTGACAATTGTGATTGGTTTAAAGAAATATAGAAACATTCCAGAGTGTTTTTTTTTTTTTTTTTTAGTGCTGCACGATTTGATAAAAATGTGCGATTGCAATTTCAGTGGACAATGTCGCGATTTGTGATTGCGATTTCAATATAATAAAAAAATGGTATCATTAGTCTTCTTGCTTGATTCAGTATTTCCCCTACATTATATTAGGGGGGCACTGACCTGACCTGACATAGTTATTGCTATGGACAGTTTGTAAATGACCATCAACAGACTGAGCACAGTCAAAAACGCAGCCTGGCACTGTACACACAGCGAAGCGAGCCTGTGTTGCGTTCAGGTGTTGTCACGTAAGTGACATATTCCAGCATGTGAACAGCACAACACAGTAGCATGTCAGGTGGGCCGAAACCGAGCAAAATTGCTCAATTTTTCATTTGTTATTATACAGTTTGTTAAGGGGTCCATGATTTCCCCGTGACACTTTCAAATGTTTGCATAACTGTGCTTGGATGTTGTGTTATGAGGCTCTGGCAGCTTTCAGTTGTCCCTTTGTCTTTAATGTTACACAGCTCGGCTTTCTCTCGCATGCATTCTTTCTACAGGAGAATCAGTCACGTTCACAGGCGCACATGTTAACATTTTTTTTTTACATTAAACCGCAAATTGCAGCCTTTTATGCGATTATGTAATTGCACAGCCTGACATTGCAATTGCGATTGGGATTAGATTAATCGTACAGCATTAGTTTTTTTCCCCTTGGTACATTATTATGATGGGTTCAGCCAGACCTTTTCCTGGTAGTCTCCAATGCAAAGATCAAGAGTGGAGTTATATGTAAGTATCTCTATCAATGAAAACGAAATTTGAGCTTTCGTCTTGCAGCTATTAACATCACTATTTCCTGTACTTGACTATCATTAATCTAGGAAGCATGATTTCATGATGATGTGTTATCCTCTGGATTGATATGAATATGTAAAATGCAGGGAATAGTATTTTTGGTTGTTTTTCAGTTTAGCTGAGGAACTTTTGACTTCATGTGCCCCTGCACTTCTGAAACTAAATCTACACCCTTGACTATTGCAACCAAAAACATTTGAATTTTAAGATTTTATTTCTTATTCATGGCCCATTATTTATTGCTGTGCTTATTTGAAGTAATGGAGTGAAGACTGACAAGGACAAAGATGCAATAATTGGCTTGCTGACAGATCTTTTGATCATGAAGTTTGTTTACTGTAATGAAATTGTGAGGATTTGTGAAATATTACAACTCTCGTGTTAGTGACCTTCAACAAAAAGCGCTTCATCTTTCAGTTTAGATTCAATTAAGAATTTATCACGCTTCTCTTCATTAAAACCACTCGTGCCTTTGCATGACAGTTTGTTGAGCTGAGTGTGACAATGGGGGTTCAAAAAACACACACAAACACACACACAGACACACACCGGAGAAGATTGTCTTTCCCCTCTCAAAACCTGGTTCTCCTATTTCTTTGAAACCCAGATCAGATATAGTTACCACCAAAAAGCAGCGATGCCAAGCTGTGCCAACTGGCATCATTTCTGCAAATGTAACCGTCCACCTTTAAAACACTTTGCCTCTCAAACAAGGTCAATGACTCTCCTTACAGCCAACATGAAATGTCTCTTGCAGGATGCAGTTTACATTAACATTTTAAATAAAAATTAGAAATATTTACGCCGCAAAAACAGCCTTTAATGTCTTTTAACAGCAGAGCTACAGGAGTATAGTGTTGCATCAGACTGTATAATCAATTTGGAGTCATGTGAGTGACAGAAACTGTTATCTAGAGCAAGTATTAACAAAGTAGTCAGAGGAGCAGCTATTATCTCATGCCACAGAAAGACAGACCACTTATTAAAGTTTTACAGGTCTGTGTAACTAAGTAGCTCCAACTAAGGCTCTTACTGACGAGCCAAAATAAACCAGAGGTTGTGGAGTGCGAGCAAAGAGAAGAACAATCAAGTGAAAGAGATAGGAGGGTTGAGAAAGGACAAAGCTGAGAGGTGGCAAGGAGCACACCTACTCATACAATTGAGTCACCACATGAAATCCATGTCTCATTCATCAGAAAAAAGCACCTCATTATCCACTGTGGCTATCATCTATCTATGTCAGGTTAGGGGCATATGAGTTTGGTACAATATTGCTATGTCATGTCTGGCTCTTCTGTCTGGCATCAGTGCAATAAAGCCAGGGAAATTTCATGTTGATAACGAACTTGGTCTGCATGTAAAATGTGGCTTCTTAATAATGGCTTCTTTTGGGGCAGATTATTACATTGACTGTTAGTGTTTCAACAGTATGTTGGAAATAATTCTCCATTTCCACACATATGTGATGCCTGCCACGCTTCTATAGCACAGAGTGGAAGCAGCCAAGTGGAAGGCATATTAGAAAGCAGGGGATATTGATTGTGGCTGGGGACGGTCTGCGCTTTGCATAGCAAATGGCCCCCATTACCATACCATCTCTGGATAATTAATGTGCAGTCAGTTGGCCTGCCGTTCGTTATCGGTCATTCTGATACTGTTCAATTTTCATCTCAGCCTCATGCTTCTCTTAGGGAGCGGGGCTGTTCTGTGAAACACCCCCCAATCCTGGTTCCCCCCTCCCTCTCCATGCTCTGTTTTATGAATCACACAGGAACCCTGGTCAACGAGTGTCTGCTAATATCTTGCCTGAGGAAAGATGTTATCGTGACGCAACTGTCTTGCGTCCTCTCATTATTCCAACATTAGCCAGACACAGGGGCCAGGGAAGGCTTTCGAAATTAACATTTGTGTGGCATTTAAGTCGCAATATATACCTGCTGGGAGTTGTGTGGCATTTAAGGTGTAATATAACCCTGCTGTGAATTAGCATGCTCCTATTTGTTGGTCTCATCTGATATCTTCCTTATGGGGGGAAATTATTTAACCTAAGTCTGAATATTGTTGCAGTCAGGGATATGATGAGAGGAATAATTAAGAGTTAAACAAGGGAGCTTGAAATCAAACCACTGTAAATGCCACTGCAGTGTCTGTGTAACTGCAACTGTATCCTGTATGTATATACAAGCAGACACTGTATAACAATTACCACTGATGACATACTGCAGTATCTGTACTATATGATTAGCCATATACATCTGTCTATCTGTGGTACCAGTAACAGTAGGTCATAAGCATCATAAGCAGACGTAAAAAGCTTCCTTGTTCCCTACAGACTGATTCTTTTCTAAAGGCAGAAGGCCTCTGTTTTGTAGCTTCCTCTCCCAAGTGCTTGCGCAGGTTTAAAAATAGGCGGCTTTACCCCAAGCTGCATCGCAGGGATGAGATTTGCGGTCCTAACAGGCCGTGCAGATTGCCATTACTTATGCCTGACAAGCCTACCCTCTGATGTTTCCATGCTGGCCTATTTTAACAACATAAGCTGCTGCTGCCGCTCCCGCTGCTACCGAGATGCGAATTTCCAAATTGGCTGAAAAAGCTTGTCCTGGGGTTATAGTGAGGTTCCCAGAATGCATGTGGGCTGTCTAGTCTCCGGTACAGGATAGATAGAATACAGAGCCAAACAGTTGCAGACAAACATTTTACCTGAGCTTGTTAAATGGGGTAAACATGTCTACACTTGTGTAGATATGGTTCCCAGTGGAGGCTTGGTCTGCATCTGAGCGTGTCGGCCTTTGAAAGATCCACTCACCTTTATGGTAGAATGGCTTCTTCATGCCATCGGGAAGCCGGGCTTTACGCTCAACACCGTAGCCATGCCGCGGGCCATGGTCTTCATGGTTATACCTCACGCCGTCTCTCCTGGCAGCCTCGGCCGCCATTTTATCCCGCATTGCCTTGGCACGTTCTGATTCTAGTGCAATGGCCTTCTCCAACAGGGACAGGTTACCCTTCGTCATGTCAAACACTTCTTCTGACCGGTCCGATGTCACAGAAGCTGTGTCCTCATCAAAGTCCCGGAGGTTGGTGTGGTATCGGTTGTCCTGCGCACAACTGGAGAATGCCTTGGAGCGTGGGCTCAGCTGCTCCTCAAGCTTCATGAGATTGTCCATGTCTGAATAGTTCCTATCAAGTGTTCGCCTGTCGTCTTGACTATGGTGGAAATCCCCATAGCTGTGATGCTGGGGCTGTTGATTGGGATCCCCGCATGAAAAATGATTTTGCTGGGATGGTCCGTTTCGGTCAGTGGACTTTGTTTCACTTAGTTTCCGAGCAAGATCGAAGCATTGGTTTCTTAGGCACTCCAGACTGCTTAGACACACTTCCTCATCGCTGTTTTCTATTTGTCCGTTACTACTGAGCTTAACTTGTCCATTGCCACCATTATGTGCGTTTCCCCCATTGTGAGTACAGTCATTCTCATCCCCATTCCCCGCTGTACTGTCCTCAAACTCCTGTCCCTCTAAATTGTCTGACAATACTGCACCGTGACCTTGTGCCAGAAGTTTAAGGGAGTCCACCGTCTCCCGAACCACATCACTGTCAACGTCCAAAGTCAGATCACCCCTCTGTGTTTCATCCCCTTCCCCCTCTTCTTCTTCCTCCTCTTCCTCTTCCTCCTCCTCTTCCTCCTCCTCCTCCTCCTCTTCCTCCTCCTCCTCTTCGTCCTCCTCTTCCTCTTCATCCTCCTCTTCCTCTTCCTCTGCGCTGTTAGAGGAGTTGCTGTTCATCTCAGATTCTGTCATGGCTCGGTTGGCGGCGTCTTCCGCAATCTTGCCCAGGTTGAGAAGGGACTTGGCCACGAGTTCATCGTAGTTCTCGTACTCGTCATTGTTATTGTCGTCCTTCTCCGTCGTCGGGCCGGATTTGGCACTGCCGCCACCACCTCCGCCATCGCCCTCGCCCCCCTCGCTGCTGCTCATCTGATCGTCCTCTGTTGGAAAGAAAGAAAGAACAAACGTCTTGTAATTTCATTTCCGTCATTCTATTTTACTGGTAAATCAGATTTCTGGGCTTGGTCCATCTAAATTGGATAAGGAACTCTTTGCTTCCCCTAATAATTTACTTTGAGAGTCTTAACAGCAGCTTGTGTTCTGAATTGTGAATCAGCACAGGAAGTTAAATATAGCGGCTGGGGAAAGTTCCAGAGAAAGATGCTCTGGTAAATGGGGATCTATGAAACTAGGCAATATATCTTTGGCAAGTCTTCTTCTTGCCCTTATTTCCTGGATGTCTTTAGAAACAGAAATTCACAGGTCTTACGATTAATAATATTACTGAAGAATTCTGTAAATAGTTGCAAATGAGATAGCATTTTAGTCATTGTTCAGCAGTGTGAATCAAAACACTGTGAGAAAATCTTTGAATTACAGTGAGCATTTTTTTTACAGGAGAGTCTAAAATCTGAGAGATAATATGGTGTTCCATCTGCAACACGATGAACCCCAGTCAGTAGCTATTCATCGTTTGCTAGTTAAGTTCTTTTTTCATTCAATCATCAGTATCTTTAGAATTCCTTTCACTGCCTAATTGATTCTGACAGGCTGCAAAAGGTTACTGAACCTCTTCTGTCAGTAATTTCAAGCACTCACTCCTGGAGCACTTCCAATCTCTCCTTTCACATTTCCGCCCTGAGCCGCCAAGAGCACATCGCTCACGTTGGCGTCACATTTGCCACTTACATTCCGGCAGAGAAAATGAACCCAAAGGCCCCGCACCCTCCCTACACACAGAAATAATAAACAAGAGTTTGACTTCTGGTGGGATGAATGAATCACAAAAAATAATGACAATAATAAAAAACAGTGTTATTTGTTAGTGATGAAAAATTAATTATGACCAGGCTCAAAGACGTATCAGTGATCAACACAATTACGTGAACTTGACTGTACTCATCAAAACAAAGTATGCATACAAAAACAATTGTGAATGTAATCCAACTATATACTTTGTACATAGACTAAGCCCTCACACTGACTTTCCTTCACTCACATACTGTACACACTCACACACACACTCCAATCTAATGAGAGCAACACAATATTGGTGCTTGGGGGGTGAGGGCTTTAGAGCGGGAAGAGGGAACAGTCACGAATGACCAGGCACACATTTTGACAGTGGAAGGCTTCTTACAGCAACCTCCTGCACCAGGGGTTTAATTTTTGATGGTATGAAACATGGCACAGGAAAGCAATTTGAAGAGCAATCAAGGTACACAAAAGGGATATGGAAGCGAAACAGATTAAGGAGGGAACAGAGGGACTGCCCTGCCCTGAATTGGCTTTGGATTAGCTACAGAGATGTGCATGCCACTGAGAAACACAGAGAAGCTCCAGAATGTCACCTCTATTACATTTAGGAGATTGGAATCTGCCCAGCGACCATCCAGTACGGCTGTCTTGGGGCAAATGGGGAACATGGTAATGATGCATACAGAAAGATTTTTCTGCCTTTCTAAGGGAAAATGCTGCAGATTAAAATGCTGTTGAATCCTTCTATTCCAATAAAGCAAACACAATGATTATAGAGCTCAATGATGAGAAGGATTTGGAGAATTCATCAGGCAAGAGAACACCTTCCAGTGACAACAAGACGCACTGTGGCATGTCCATAGCACTTATCAAAAAAACATGGTAATCAGCGTCTACCCATGGAAAGAGAGGCTGTTGACAAGCTGAAGAGACAGTGGCAACAGTCCACCGTCTCAGTGTTACGGATAAGGCCTCGACTGTGGGCTCTAATGAACACCAGTCTGTAGAGATTCACATTCTGCAACGAAAATAAGAGCATGGCTGCTGCTGCGATGCCACATCAACACTTTGGGTGGGTAGAGCTACGCGCCAAACAGGGTTAACACACTCCTCTCTCAGAGCTTCACTCTTAATTGGACTTGAAGGCACTGTCAGGTCCAATCGTGATGCGGGGGTGCAAAGCAGAATCTGCTGGAGAGAAACCTGCCAAATCTGGTCTTGGGCATGTCGGGGGAGGGGGGGGGGGGGGGGGGATAACATATGGGGCAGGAGTTTCTTAAATCCCAGTCCCAGAACATAGATGGTATTTCTCTATCATATCTTCAAGAAAGCCATAATTACACTAAGGATTTGATTGTCAACATCTCTAAGATTTCTCAGATTTAATATTTAAGCAACTTAAGATTCCTTTGTTATCAGAAATGATTAGTTTGTTACTTTCTGTTTCTTACAAAAAATAATCATGGTCCCAGTTTTAGCACTAATGGCTCTACTGTTTCTGGCAAAGGTCTTCTGGAGAAAGCTAAAACATTTCAGTGGGAAATAATTGCAAAGTTGGATTCTGCTAAATTTTAGCCATCAATTTTGATAATTTCACTGTAATTAAGGTACTAAATCTTTTTAAGATGAACGCTATTAAAAAACAAGAAAGCAGCAAACAAATTGCTGCAACTGCACCACTTCTCCAGTGTCTGGTGGGTTTAGACTACAGTAAGAGTTCAGTAGCACTTTGAAAATGTGCATATGAGTAAAATGAGTGAGTGAGTAAAATATGAAATGAATAAATGAATGAATCACATAAAAAATGACATTAAAACTGTAGGAATAATACATTGTGTGGCCTCAGCCATGCTGGATTCAGTATATTGTGTCAGGTCTTTTATCTTTTTCCAATGAAAAACACAATCAGTGTTTGAACATCATAACCAACTGCCCCAAACTACTTCAGTCAGCTCATCAAATAATGAAATATAAAAGATATGCAAACATAGTACTTGAAAAATAATGACAGATAGATATAGTGTTAAAAACATTTTTTTTTTTACTTTTTGAAAAGAATGTTTATTTGCTTTCTGATGGAGAGTTACATGAGGAGATTGATACCAGTATTGTCTGTACAGCCTGGCTGTACCGACACAGTGTCACTCTGTGCCTGATACTGGGAAACGAGGCTCCTTTTGTGTTTGTATGAGATGCACGGGGATTCAACTAACTGCAATGTAAATCCATCAGCAGCAATACTGAACACTCAGAGCAACTGACATTTTGCTATATTAAGAGCAAGAAAGTTTGCTTAGGAAGAAGGTCGGGGTGTATCATTGCCAGGGCTTGGTCTGTACGGTAAATCAGCACTTTTCACATAGCACATTTCATTGTCTTAGCTATGCTTAGCTTAGCACAAAGACTGGAAACATGGAAATAGTTAGCCTAACTCTGTTCAGAGGTAACAAAGTCCTGCCATTAGCACCTCTAAAGCTAATTAATCACCAGTTCACATCTTCTTTGTTTAATGCATACAAAACAGTCAGGGCACTGTCACTTTCTGAAGTGTTGACTTGTGGCCTGGCAACTGAGCCAAGACATAACCCCCAATTAAATGGTAAATTGTCATTTTTATAGTTTGGGTTAAACAAATGAGATATAACATGTTAATACTGAGAGTTAAGAATGCTGCTTCTGTGAGTGGAATTTTTTAACTTTGGACAAAGCCAGGTTAGCTGTTTCCCCTTGTTTCCAATCTTTGCGCTAAACTAAGCTAACCGGCTGCTGGCTGTAGCCCTAACTTGACTGCACAGACATGTGAGTGGCATCAATGTTCTACAGCGTTCAACATCAACATCTGTCTACTGTGTTTTAGTACAATATGACGAGAGAGTTATCTCACCTTGCCCTTGACTCTGCTCTCCTTCCTCCTCCTCTCCCTCTTCATAGTCCACCTCTTCTACTGCTTCCTCCTCTTCCTCTGCCTCCTCCACCCGCTCCTCCTCGCCCTCTTCCTCCTCTTCTTGCTCTACCTCTACCTCCTCTTCTTCCTCCTCCTCCTCTTCCTCACCTTCTCCGTCCCCTCTCTCCACCTCCCCATCTTCGTGCTCCATTTGCTCTACGTTGTAGTCCATATAGCCTTCCACCTCCTCTTCCTCCTCCTCCTCCACCTCTCCTTCTTCCTCCTCCTCCTCTACCGCCCCCTCCTCCTCCTCTTCCTCCCTGTCGTCCATCTCCTCGGTCCCATCTGTCTCGTAGCACTCCTCCATGGTGGAGTTGTCCATGTCATCTAGGTAGGTGCTCCTCTTGGGGGACGTTTCCAGGGTTTGCCTGTCTAGACTCTTTCTCTTCTTGGCCAGGGGGCAGCCGTACACACTGCAGAGGAGAGATAACAGAGCAGCCATTAGCTGTTAGCCTCACCTGGCCATAAATGCTAATGCTCATTTGCAATCAGGCCTCTGTGTTAAGGTGCTGTGATTTACAAACTAGAATACAATACACAAAGCAGCAGTGGAACAAGAGCGTCTAACTGCAAGGAAAGCAATGCCTCTTAAGTTCTTCTGCTGGGAAAAATATTAAACTTTGCTTAACCAACCTTAATTAGACATGTACTCATTAACTATTGGGCAATTATAATAAAATGCTTCATTTCTTCTTGAAAACAGTTACAAAGTCTCTATCTTTGGAGCAAACAAAGCAGAAGATTTAGTTTATTTTCACATTCATTTATATTCAGGTAACACCAATTTGTTCTTCAGGCAAAAGAAAATCACTGTGCGTGCTCCACAAACACTTTGTTCCAGAGTGATATGCCCTTGTTCTGACGTGAACCGAGTGCAGCAAAACACAACGGCTTGTCTGGAATTGACTGTAAGGGGGGAAAAGACAACCTGTAGCCTGATTAATTGAATCTCGCCGAGGCACCTCAGGTTTTAATGTATTCTCTGGCTCCCCTCGGCAGCAGGGGGACAGATCCTAATCTGATAATCTGATAATCTGTGTATTCGCTCAGGCTATTGATCACAGGGGCTTAATCCATTTCACTCATCAAACCTCTGAGAGCCCCGAGCTGCTACCCGGCCCCCCAATGTAAGCTGCATGTGCGTGAATTTCCAACATGTGCTGCTTTTTGTACATTTATGTATGAGTGTGTGTGCATGTGTGTGGCTGTGTGCACACATTTGGCACGTTTGAAAACAAAAGCACCCACACAGTCAGAATTATGATGAGTTCTGCTGAGTGTTTTGGCCATCAAATAAACCCCTTGTCCGGGCTGGAGTGTAAGAGAGCTAAACACGCTTTGGGCATGTTCACTCGGCTGTGAAATATCCCTGGCTCCTATTTTTACAACCTCTGGATGTTTCCTTGGCTCGGCGCTACTTAGAGTAAGACCTGATGTGAATGAATGGCACAAGGCTGTGTGTAAGACTAAGAAAATGGTAGTTGTTAGTCAGTGTGTGCTGCTTTTGTTGTAGAGTGGCTACAGAAAAGGCAGTGGTGAGGTGGCGTTGTAGGATAGTAGATCGCAGTCTTAGCACCACATTTCAGTTGCCCCTTTTTTCTCTGTTTTTCACATCAGTGTGTCCCACAGTCCAATATCCTATCCATCCTCCTCTCTCTCTCCCTCTCTCTTCAGTCCCGGACGTCCATCAGTCAGTCAGGGTACAGTCAGCTGGCAGGCTCAATCTCACCCAGCCCAGGGATTCCTTAATGGTCTGACCCCCTGCACCCCCCGCAACCAGGGGCCTCATTTCATTAATCTAAGCCCGCATGGAAACTCATTCCCTGCCTGACAGCCAGACCTCTCCCCCAGGGCAGCGTGAGGGTCTGTGGGACAGTGAGGGAGGGGTGTGTGTGTGTGCGCTGCGGCACTGTGATCAATAGTGCTTGTGACCAAACATCTCAAAAGCACATTAAAATGCCACTCATCCTGGCCCCTCCGTTCCAGGGCCCTCTCCAAATAAATCAAGGGCCGGTCCCAGCAGGTTAGTGGCTGCCAAGGCAGGCGGGCTGGCAGGAGAGGAGGATAGGTGAGTGGGAGGAAGGAGGAGGGGGAGCAGGGATGGGAAGAGGGAGAAGTGGTGTGGGAATGGGACATAGACATAGTCTCTCACCCCTCCTCTCCCCCTCTCTCTCCTGGTCCAGTCTCCCAACCTTTACCTTAAAAATAAAGTAGTCTTAAGGCAGCGTTTGCTCTCAAGCATTGAGCTGCATAGCTCAGTAGCTGACAGGTATTAATGCAACTATACCTGAATACCTCTAAAAAAAGAAGTTGTTGAATTACTATAATTGCTTTGCAACATCAGCTAATGGATAGCAAATAATAAGTGCTGGGTTTGTATTTTTTTTCATTGTATCTTTAAAAGGAGTCAAGTGCACTTCATAATTTTGGGTCAGGATTGTACAAACAAAGCAGCCTTTTGATAACAGAGAGCGGACATGCTTTAAAACCTGACTACTCTAAAAGTTCCACCTACAGTGGAACAGATATTTGGCTTCTGTTTAAAAGCTCCTGCTCATTGAAAGCGACCACAGAGCATCTTATGTAAATGCCTTTTAATCACACTTGTGTTAAGAGGCGTTGTCAGGTTGTTGTGACACCGTGAGAGGTGTGTTTGCCCCGACGCTCCTCGAGCCCCACGATGACTAAGCCACAGGAAGCCTCCACAGCTCCGCCATCCCACGTTCCCTGGCTCTGTCGCTGTGTGACCTTGGCTACAACATTCGTCATCACAGGCGATGCATCCCACTCACTGCGCTTGGCAATTAAAATTCCAGAAATAATTAGGTGGCATTAAAATTAAAAAGAAAAGGCATTCTGCAGGCATTGTGCAGAGAGAGGAAGAAGATGAGAAAATACTGTACCATTCTAAGTTTCCTTTTGCTTTGTCCCCTGGCAGAATCACAAAATCCTCCAAGAGGAGTGTGCGGTATGAGAGGTAGCAATCAAAGACGAAAAGAGCCTCAGATCACAAAAAGACCACTTCATATTTTATGGAGTGGGCATCCTCAGCATTATAAGATGGAACAAATTCTATTACTGTGTGAACAAGTGGCCCTTTAATGCAAAAGAAAAACCTCCTGGAAACATTACAGAGAGGGTCCCATTTCTGGAGCATTAATGTGAGGCAGGAGAGTGGAGCGGAAGGAGAGGGAGAGCTCCCGTTTGGCTAATTTTGGGCGACAGTTGAGCGACTGCTGGAATGCGACAGCGTTCCATGCCGCCTTTATTAGCAGTCATATTAGCGGCTGTTCTCAGCAGGGGCAAAAGCTTTAGCCAGTCATTAGCATCACACGCTATTTGTCTCCCTGACACAAGGATGAGACGGCTGTTGCCTTTTCCTCTGCCTCCTCTCACTGCTGCTTCTTTTCTCCTCTCTCTCTCGTCATCTCTTCCTGTCACCCAACATTCTCACCTCATATTTCTCCCTCTCTGTTCTCACCTCACCTGCTCCTTTTGCCACCATACATCCACTTTCTCCACCTCCTCCATATGCTGTATATTTTAGAGTATAGATTACCTCAGTCCCTCTCTCATGCCAATTTCTCTCTACATTTCCACCACTTACTCTTTCTACCCCTTTCCCATTTTCTCCTATCTTTCCCTCAACCTCAGCTCATTGTTGTCTCTCCCTTCGCTCTCCACGGAGCAGACTAGAGATGGAGGGAATGCACCACCTCTGGCTGTGCCCCCTATCCAGCAGGAGGATCTACAGACACGTGTGGCAGAGCCCCGTCTCCATGGTGATACCCTCCAGAAATCCATGAGGGATTCGCCATCCTCACAGCAAGCCAGTGAGGAAAAATGAGAGAGAAAGACAGACAGGGAGAGAAAACGAGAGGTGGGGAGGAAAAATAAAGGCTATAGGAGCGAGACAGACAGCAGAATGTATGTTTTTTGTGCATGTGTGTGTGTGTATCTGTGTGTGTGTGTGTACCGCTTTTGTGTGCATGCAAAATTGGGAAATATATAGTAGAGAAGTTGAAAAGAGAAGGAGAGATGTGTGTGTGTATGAAAGAGGAGAGAGGATCATTTCAGAGCTGTCAGGCTTCTCCCGCTAGCAGGGGAGAACAAAAGACAGTGTCTTGGTGCAGGAGGCTCAGCGCATGGCAGACGCTGCAATTTGGGGCGTTTTCTGTCGTCTCAGGCTCCCCGCTCACATATCAGCTGCTATGGCTCATTCACACACACACACATACACACACACACACACACACACACACACACACACACCTAAAACTCATGAAATATTACTTCATAGTGTCGAAATAATCCTCGGTGTCAGGGAAACATATATGATGTGAGTGTGAACGTGCTGAAATTACATGTCCACTTGGATTTACACAAAAGTCCTCCAAATACAAGACATTTAAGTGTAATCTTCTCATGTTTGCTTGCATATTTCAACAAAGCACGACTCCAAATTCACCATTTCTTGACGATACAATGGTATATGTGTTTTAGACAGCGAGTGCAGTAGCGAAGTGGCAAAGAGGCATCAGTGCCCAACAGACATGCTGTTCACCTCACTGGTTCAATAAGCCGGTTGTTGCCCATTCACTGCCCCAGCTCCAACATTTGTAGCCTGCAGCTAATACATCCGGTCTTAACTTAAGTCAAATATTCACACCAAGCCTTCCCAGTCTGTATGACTGAGATACCGTACAGTGGCTAGCAATGACTCTAGTGGACATCTCGCATGTGCTCCACAACATCTTCCTGCGTTCTATCCTCACTCCCTGAGCCCATCCAAGACCTCATCTCCCCCCTTTAGCTTCTGTTATCCATCTCTGGCCAACTACTATTCACACTCAATGGTTGTTTGTGCACCTTACTGATACTGTCCCATCAAGGAACTGTGGTGTATTTGGTGGGGGATGTGGGAGCTGTGAGCATTAAAGATGGGATGAGACAAGTCAGAGGTGCTCTGATAATGGGCTATTTTGTTTTTGTTGCCACAACTGATGAGGTACCAAAACTCTGTAATATGATGGGACAGGCTATGAAAATTCAGAGCTTGATGGTCACAACTGTGAAAACTGGGGTAGAGGTGAAACGATGAGTCTATAAAACATTTGACATACGATTAACTGGCAATAAATCTGATAAATGAAAAACAATCAAGGCAAACACTTGCTAACATTTTTTTGCTCCGCTCTTGTCTTTTCTGTTTCTGTTTAAACTACATGTCTTTGGATTTTGAAATGCTAGTCAGACTAAACAAGCAATCCGAAAATAATCGCTAGGTGCTGTCCTTACTGTTCCTGTTGTTGTGTATTCTGATTTAAAGAAAAAGCCTACCCCACAAGTGATATTCAATTATTGACACCCCATGTTACATTGAATTTGTGAAGAAAACTTTGGTGCTTTAAAGATTTAGTTTGGATTCATCAATGTCACACAATGATACCTGAGGCAGTGGTGAACCAGCAGCTCCTGTGTTCAGCAAGGTAAATCACTGTCTTTGAAGTGAGAGAGCAAAGATTAAGTTTCACTTTCAGTTCAGTTTCCTGTCAAAAAAGGACTGTCTGTTTGGGAAGTACTGAGCAAAAGACCGAGTAATTGAGACTTGGATTATACTACAAGACTGGTGTGAGAGTTTGAAAACAGATGTTTTGATAAAGATTTGCTGTTGTTACTTCAATTCATCTAGAATTTTTTTCACCATTTTGGATTCTTCGTTCGCTGGAGGCATGTGAGGAAAACAAATTTTTCCTCATAAATTCAACGCAACGCAGGATGAGTTATTGATATACAGTTGGAGGGGATGAGGTAGTTGAGGTATTCTTTTAATTTCCACAATATGTATAACACAGGTTGAGTGTCACAATTAGGTTGGGGATTTTAAGATCTATCAGGTAGAATGTTGAAATGTGTATCATACGAGCAATTTTGCATAATATGGTAGTGGAGGTCCTGAGCAGCAGAGCTCATCCAGCAGCAGATTCTGGGGGCGTAATGCGGCTATCTGTCATGCTGCAGCTAAATTCACTCCTGGATTAGCCAGGTAAGGAGTCTTTCCACCAGCGTAATGACTTCAATCAATCACCTCAACTCACAGACACACACAGAGGCCAGCTAGTTAGCTGCTAGCCCAGCAGCCATTTTGGAAGAGGAATTCTCTCCTCCAGCTTGTCCATTTGTCTATGTAAGCCACAGTGTAGGCTGTCATAATAGTTGTTTATTTGGATGAGCTGACAGAGACGAGCAGATGTGAATGAACAGAAAGTCCAAGGTAAACTAGATTGTGAGCCGACTGCAAATAATAGTTTTTCCCTTCATTCAGTTTTTGCTTCTTACACTGAATAATAGGCAGCGTATTAGTCACAATACTAAGAATCCCTTCAATCACTGGAATATGTTGCTTATATAGGGCTGTGAATATTTTCATTATTTATCATTCTGTTGATTTGTTTTTCTTAATAACTGACTAGCTGTTTGTCCAATAAAATGTTAGACAAATTGTAAAAAAACAGCTACCACTATTTTCTTAAGTCTTATATATACATAATAAAATATCACATAAGACAAACTAATAAAGCAAAATTTCACAGTAGAGAAGAAAAAACATTTGGCTTTTTGCTTGAAAAATGATTAAGTGGTTTCCTGCTGACTGACCAATTTTGTGTGACTTTAATTATTTCAGCCTTAAACTGAACAACAAAAATACAAAAGTCTGGTAATATACATTTTTGTCGAAACCCATAAAAAGACCAAAACCTAAAACAAGTTTATCAAAACAAGTACTGCCCTTTCCAGCAAAAGCTGGATATAGACATTATTCCTCCATTCCATAGAGCTCCTTTGCTGTCCAAAAACTGTATTAACCACATTATTGAGCCACACTGATTATTCATTCACATGCAAAAAATATTGTTTTATGCTCTTATTCCAAAAAAGACAATATTCCATGAAGCTCTTTACATGGCTAATGAAAATGAATATACCTGTTTACATGCAGCAGTGCATACTGCGATTAACATGCCCTAACATAAAGTTTATTGCTTTTTTTTTTTTGGACATCAAAAAAGTATATTTACAAAGTTCTCAACTGGTACACAGCCTCACTCTTTCCTTCCTTCAGCCACTTTATTGAAAAGGTCAGTGTTGTGATATTTGCGCATATCTGAAAATCTGTTATTATCCAAGTCTTAAAACAAGGTGTGTTTCAGCTTCTGACCAGAAATGTGAGCATTTCTTTGGGGCATGCATCTCCATCCCAGCCCTGCAAAACGGTTAATTTGTTTGTGTTTGGAATATCTGGGTTATATTTGAAATTGAAGTATTAGTGTGCATTTAAAAGTAGTCAGTGTTGCACGGGATGACATATTCCTCATCATGAACAAGGCCACTGAAGGTCATGAGTTCAGATGTGATGTAAAAAAGTACAGTGTCCATTTATTTTAGGTACGTTATACAAGATTTGAAAGATATATGTTAGTAGGAGCTAATAGGTTGTGAGCCACAAACCAGTTGGAGAAGTGGCGCTTACTGAGAAACACAAACGCGCAACTCGGATGTTGGTCTTTTTTGTTGACAAGATATAAATATAACCGAACTTATCCTTTACTGTAATCCTGGCATAGAGACCAAAGAGTCTGCCCTTCCCGTGTTACACTGTGATTCCCACTCTGCGTCATGTTTACCAGGCTCCATCTCCCCAGCAGAGGAGGAGGGCGTTTTTTGACATTGATGTAATTTAGTTGGCAGCTGCTCTGAGGGGAGGGCTGGCCGGGGGTGGGAGGGGGAGGTTAGGCTCGTGGAGGGCTTGTGGGGCTTCAGGGGTTAGAGGTCAGGATGTGCCTGGCCTGGAGCTGGCCCTAAGCAGCTGCCCACCCCCTCGCCCAACCCCAGATCCCCCCTTCATGCCCACGTCCCCCTGGCACACTCCGCACTCACCGCACATGATCTGTTATTCCCTTTGATGTCTTTCCTCGGGGAGGCGGTTATAAAAAAAAAAGAGGGAAAAAAAGGAGGATGAAAAAAAAAGCGTAAACACCACCACCTGTTTATCTGACGCCGGGTAATGTCGGAAAGGTAGTCTGCAGGCTTGTCATAATATGCACAGGAGGCAAATAAGGGGGGAAAATTACAAAGGGAAAAAACAAACAAATGGCATCAGAGAAGTAGGCATGACGAGGGAAGTTGCATGTGCATGCCACTGTAAATTTGGCAGTCCTGGTTTTGAAATGCTTTCAAAGTGTGTTTTAAATTGCATTAGAGGTTTATGTGAGGACAGAATATGCTGTTGGGAAAAAAGTACTCTTTTAATGTGCTAAGAAAGAGACTGTGATGAAGAATAGTCAATATGGTATTGTTATAATATACTATCATTACAGAAGTGATTGTAGTTCTACAAGACAAGGACCAATCTCAGTCCAGCTTCATCATACTGTTGAAATGATAACAATGGTGTCAGAGCCAAACTGAAATGAACCCCAAGGCTCCACATGCAGTCTAAAGTGTATAAGCTAATGACAGAGCTGACAGATCCAACCAACTCTGTTCTTTTCACCCTCAGCCCACACTGGCTTTTTGGTGATATAAAGCTTTCCCATTAAATATGGAAATTTCCGTTTCGGTGACAGATACTTCACAGAGGGGGGTTGATGGCATAGACGGTGTTTTTTTGGAAGGGGAAGTGGCAGATTTTGATTAATGCGACCTTATCTGGTTCTGCACATGGAGGCAGAGGGGTTGCTGAGCTTGGCGGGGGTGGATGGCTGCCTGTTCTCCTCTTCTTTTTTTCCCAGGCCTCTTTCTCTCCTCTATTTGAAATGGCTTCGCTCGCACGCTTGCTCTTCGTTTCTGCTTCTGCCTTCTCTCCATTTCCATCCTATTGTGGTTAGTGCACTCATCCTCTATCTCTATTATAATGTAAGCTGTGCTTTAACGTCTTGTAGTTCTTTAACTTCATATGGCCTTCTGATAATTCTGTCTGATTTCCGTCTTCACCCTCTGTCCCCTCTTCACCTCCTCAGTCTCTTCATCTCTATATCTCTGCTTCCTCTTCCTATCCTGCTTATACATTTCCCTGCTTCTGTTAAAACCGCTCATCTCCCTGCTGCTCCATTCTATCTTCAATTTCATATCCTTTACTCCTGTCCTGTATCCTCTCCCCCTGCCAGGCAGAGAGTGCGCTGCAGCGGTGCCGCTTCCCCCTGTCGCTCCATCACCACCTGGCCCAGTTCCAATGCTTTTAGTGAGAGCTATCTGTCAAGCTATGAATAATACAGGCCCAAGGCTGGCGTTAGCTTGCTAGCTAGCTATGTGGAATCCAAATGAGGTCTACAGCAGGAAGAGAGCACTTGACTTTTAGCTCGCTACCACGCTCTCCCTACCAAGACAGGCAATTACTCAGCCCACAGCCCCAGCTGCAGCCGTGGCAATCATAAACGCAACCCCTCACATCCCCGTCTGCACACAACACACACACACAACACACACACTTTGCATGCATGCACAAGCAGACAAGCACACACCCCATCTCCTGATCCAAATAATACCAAAAACATTTCTATGCAGAGACACAGCATCTAGACAACTTTTCTTGCTATACATGACAGAAACCCATAGTATCTCTCCTGGCTGTAAGAGGAGAAACAGTGAACATTCAGAAAATGTCCACTAAGTGCACAGTAAAAAGCACATAGTATTTCTGACAGTGATTTCATGGAGGATGATGATGAAATCAGGGCATTGATTGTTGGTGAAATACTTATATCTGTCTACAAGATATAGCCTAGCTAAGCGATCAAAATAATGTAAAGATCACCTTTATTGCCAAAAGAAAGGTTACAATTCTTTTTATCTGAGAAAGAAACAAGTAATTTAAAGGGATAGTTCATCTCAAAGTAGAAAATACATATGTTTCCTCTTACCTGTAGTTCTATTGTTTTGGTGTGAATTGCCCAGTGCTGAAGATACTGGCCAGAGGGAGGTCTGCCTTCTCTCTAATATAATGGAATTAGATGGCACTCAGCTTGTGGTGCTCAAAGTGCCAAACTGGTTACTCAAGATAATCCACCGACCTTGCTCTGAGCTGTTTCATGTAGGAACTATTTTATTTCTACCGAACTACACTTGTCAGCTGTGTCACCATGCAGAAGGAAGAGCATGAGATGTTAACAATAATGGTGTCCTCGTTGGCTAAGCTGTCATGTTAGCTAACTCAGCGGTGCTAGGTAAGCTAGCGCTAAATGCACGCTTACATTCCTATACGAAACTGCTGACAACAAGGTCCAGGTCATAATTTCTGGAAAGAGACATTGCTGTTGAATTTTTCAGGTTTTGGTTTTTTTTTTTTTTTGCACCATAAGCCGAATGCCATCTAGTTCCATTATATTCAAGAGAGGGCAGACATATACCCAAGACTAAGCAACTCACACCAAACAATCTAGGGTGATAAATAGCACTACAGGTAAGAGGAAAAATATGTATTTTTCTATTTTGAACTGTCCCTTTAAGTTAACGGTTCGGTAAGGCAAACTGAAAACCAAATGCCACCAAAGGAGCTCTTAATGTCACTCTGGTAGTCTATATTTCAGACACCACTGAGCTACAAAGATCTATTAATCAACAGCGGAGTTACTTCATCATCTCTTATCTGTTGATTAACAGGAGACACGTCGTCCACCTTTATCGCACTTGTTCCACAGTTATGGCAGCAGGCTGAGAGGGCTATCGCATGTATCAGGCATATGACACATGTACGGTCACGTAATTAGTTTTGCACCGAGGCATCCTTAGGTGACAGTGTTAACCCATCCATCATTGCTTCTAATCATTCGTTGGTGGAGTGTGGGATGTAATTACAGAGTGCTAGGCAACGTCAGGCTTCACAGGTAAAAATAGTCATGCAGGATGAGAGACTTCTGCATGTGTTTGGCATGTGGGGTGTGTGCTCAAGGTGTGCGCATGTGTGGGCGGTTGGAGGTGTGTGTGTTTGTGTGACTGTGGTTGGGTGTGTGCGTATGCATGCCTGCGTGGATTGTGGTAATGAGATCTAGTTAGTGATGCTCCAGAGTGTCTTATTAACAAATAATAACAGCACTCCTTTGTTTTTTTACCTCTCCTCCCATCTATTATTCACACCTCACAGATTTACTCATGATTCATTTATAGGAGCATCTTGTGCAACCTAGAAACTAAATGTCACCCAAAACATCACTGTCAGATGGTGCTGTGTGTATGAGCATGTACATAATGGTTCTGTGTACGAATTGTGTTTGTGCATGTGCGTCTTTATTTCATTGCTCTTTGGAAGTAACTATAAAGGGTCCATCCTAAATATGTCCTGAATCAGATATACAGGAATAATACAACACTGCCACAGCAACATTGTTAAAAAAAAACCTGGGACTTTTGCAATCTAGCTCCATCCGTATATGCACACACAAGTGCGAATGATAGAGTGCTATTGAAATAGATGAGTTGGATCTTGCCGGATCAGTAACGAGGGCTGCAGTGAGGCCATTCTGCCATTCAACCCCCCTGTTGTGAAATCAGCATGACGCCCTGTGTACTTTAGCTGGATTCTCTTTCCGCTGAAATTGCCAGGTTGGAGAGAGGCACTCAGCTGGGAACGCTGCTCTACATGTGAAGTAGGTTGTGTGTGTGAGGAGCTTTGGAGATGTGTGTGTGCGCATGTGGCTTGTATGTCTACATTTGTGTCAGTTCACATTCAGAGAGCCCATGTAGGTGTGAATGTCCGTGTGAATGTGAGTGTCAGTGTGCTGCCCTTTGCCACTCTTCCCTCTCTCTCCAGGTGAAGAGCCTGTTCTGAAGGCTCTGCTCCAGTCGAGGCCTCTTGAAGCCAGGCTGGCAGCACTTTACCCAGATAGAGGTAAACCTATACTACGCCATCTGTCTTAGCAGCAAACACTTAGTGGACCATCAGACAGCAGCCACAAGTGGTTTGGCACCAGCAGGCAGCAACGCCCTACGCTGCAAAGAACATCAATACTAACAAGTAATTTAATGTATTCTTCTGTTGACTCCTAGAACATTGTTTCTCTCTAAATAAGTCCGCCAAATCTGCCAGTCAAGTGAGAAAATGTCAGTGATGCTTATAAGCGTAATTCAAGAAAACACTGGTTTCAGTCTCGCTTTAGTTGACATTTACCACTGTTCCTGACTACACATGTACTAATCCTGAAACACATTAACACGCATCACAGGCAGAATATTTTACTTGTTTAATTAAAGATATACAATTAAAAGGACAGGTCTGATGTTATCCTATAATTTTCTAATTGTCAACGAAGAAAGACCAAAATCAGGTAGGTAAATCTCATAAAGAAATACTTAACCCTGCAAAATGATCATTTGTACATCAATTATTCTCCCTGTGTTGCCTTGAATTTGTGAAGAAACTTCTAAAAACAAACTTGTACTTTGGTGTTTTAAAGGGTTAGTTTGGATTAACCCCAGTCAATGACATAAACAAACCAACTGATTGAGGCAGTGGCAGACAACCAGCTCCTGTGATCAGCGAGATACAATCACTGCTTTTGTCAATGGAATCTGGATTTGAAGAGAGCACAGATTAAGTTTCACTTTCAGTTTAGTTTCCCGTCAGAAAAGGACTGTCTGTTTGGGAAGTACTGAGTAAATGACAGGGTCCGACATTAACGGTTGCCCGAATGCCCGGGGCAAGTAAAAATAGCCGGCAGGCCAGCAGACCCTGCGCAGACATGCAGGATCGGGCAAGCAGCACCGACTCTGATTTTTTATTTTTATTATTTCTAATCGCAGGGCAGGAATTAAACCACGGCCAAACGGCCAGTGCCGTGGAGTCCCCGGTGTGTGGCCGTAATGCCCCTCCTACCCACACAGCCAGTGTAGCGTGCCCTGTTTCTTATGACAAACAGCATAGCAAGGCTACAGCTAAATTAACGTAACGTTACTGACACTCCGAAACACACACACACACGCACACACATAATGTTTCCGGACAGCCTCTCAGTCGTTAGCCTCTAACGTTAGCTCATGTTAGCACAGTTACCACACAGAAACTTTTACAAAGGGTCATAATGTGCTTCTAGTGACTGTCAAATCTCCAGCGCAAGTTGTTTACACTGAGGACACAGAGATGGGACAAAGATCCTCTGTGAAGGAACATGGTTCACTCTGCTCTGCTGCCAGGAACAAACTGGGAGGCAAAGATCCTCTCTGAGGAAGAGGGTTCACTTTGCGGCAGGGTTCACCAAATGTTTTTTTGTTTTTTTCTTTTAATAAATTGAACACACATTAAAGAACATACAAGATCCTGTAGAGAATTAATACATATAATACAATACAATAAACATTGTCAAATTAAATGAAGGAAGAGGGTCAGTGACCATGACTACTGGCGTTGGCAAAAGAACTGGAGTTGGTCCCCGCATGCCGCACTGCAGTTGCCCACTGCTCCCAGTGTATACAGTAGGATGGGTCAAATGCAGAAATCAAATTTCCTTCGAATGTATGTAATGTGCTGAGAAAGGACAATAAAGAATCTTCTTCTAATAATAATTTCTTAATAACTAGGGGATAACAAAAGAATAAAGAGATTTCACAGACTTAAAAAATAAGGGACATGAATCAAAACAACAAGAAACGAGATATATCCCCAGTCATGCACACCCAGTGTTAATAAACTTAGTATTGTTTTTCAACACATATATTGTTTTGTCTTCATTCAATGTAATTAGCACATATTGTTATTGCGCCATTGGTTTTGGCCTTGGTGCCCCATATTTTGGCCGTGATGCCCCAATAAATTTATATTTATCAAAGGCCAAAGTGGCCTTGCCCTAAAAATGACTTAATTCCAGGCCTGTAATCGTGTATTTCCTCCCGTTTCTGTTCTCGGAGGGGCCAGTTGCAGTGTGCTACTTTTTTATGTGCTGCTGCCTCAATTGGCTGAGCCTCTCTACTGACGTAAGATATAAGTTATGAGCAAAAATATGCACCACACAGCCAGAAAAAGAACCTCTTAAGTAGGGCAAGTAAGAATTTAGATGGGGCAAGTAGATTTGAGAAGTACTTGCCCGGCAGGGCAAGTAGGAAAAAACCTTAACGTCGGACCCTGAATGAGACTTGGATTATACTGCCCAAGTTGTGTGAGTATGTTGTTTTGATCAAGTTTTGACTTCAATTCATCAACAATTTTCGTCTTTTTGGATTCTTTGCTCGCAAGTGAGAAAAACTAAAACTCACAAATTCAATGTAACATGGCGTGAGTAATTTCTATTGGTGATAGGAATTGATACGATTTTATTGATACCAGTGCACAGTGCTATTATGGATTCTGCTTAGCGGTCTGACCCTTTACTAACTCCCTTATCGATTCATGATCAATTTTATGCGGACAAAGTCGGCCTACACATTTTCAGCGTCAACTGTTTTATTAGTCTGAGTACAGTGTGTTAACAGAGTAGATAAAAAACATGCAAGTGACTCAGGTCATTATTAAAAATGGATTAAATGGGAGAATATTTAAACAGCACATATTTCATTTAGGTTTTCTTGGTCAAAAAAAAAATCGGCAAAGCTGCCTGCGTGGCGCTTATGTTATTATAACATTGAATATTTACCCTCAGTGATGGATGTACTGCTCGGTTGGGAAGCAGTGCGTGCGAGTGTCAAACATGTCATTCCTGGATTAAGCCCATTTGCATAAAGAGATGTCTCAGCATAATGCCGTTGTTTTGAAATGATCATTTTACAGACATTACAACCAAAGCTACACTTCTAAATGTTTCTTCCTCTCTGCCATGACTCCTTGTTGTTGCACGTTTTCAGCAGCATATGCGCATGAGTTTGACATCATTGTTTTGCAATGCGCATATATCAGAAAAATGTCATCAATGAAAGGAATGGATAAGCTCTGAGGCATAATCTAATGGAACGGACCATTTGTGCCAGTTCTAAGTTTTCATCCCTAGATTCTAGTCAGTTATGGTTATCAGTTACAGGCATTAAGTTGTATTAAATTGTAACACAGAGATTGTGACAGTAGCCCAGGGATGCTTGCCATATTTACTGGAATTTATCAATCCAGTCCTGAGTGGTATGTCTGAACTTTTCCAACTTTGAAAGTACCATTGCCTCCTCAACTCAGCATCTATGCATGGAGGAGAACTAAATTTCCAATTATAATCTCTAGGTTTGGACACACACACACACACACACAAGACTTCATAAGTGGGATCAGGTCACTGTTGGTTTTGGCCGTTTTAGGTGCACCTGTTAACAGTAACAAAGATTTGGCATATCACTACACCTACACTTTCAAACCAAATATGCACTGATAAAAGAACAGTTTCTATCGAGCGACCACAGTAGATGTCCATCAGCTATTTTTTGCCTTACAATGTGTACAAACCAATGCTGCTACTGTTGAGCTCTTCCACTGTAGATACCCTGAGACTCATTGTGCCACTCTGCTGGTTGCTTGCTGCTCTCATATCAGTCTGAGTGCTTTGAGAGCATGACATAGTAGGGAGAGCGGAGATGACTGTGTGTGTGTGTGTGTGTGCGCGCGCGCGTGTGTACGTGTGTGTGAGAGTGTGCGTGTGAGAGAGAGTGAGGGAGTAAATAGCATCCCAACTGTAGAGATGGCATTTAAGTGTCTCTCCCTTTGCACTCCAATAGTACTGCAGACCCATTACCTCGGCGCGTATGTTTGTGTGTCTACCCGCATCTGTGTGTGTGCTTGTGTGTGGCTACAAATGTATTTCCGAGCCGTTCCTCCAATCGTCTCCATGCTCCCACGCGACTCACCCTCTACCTTTCTGTTCTGATCCTTTCCTCATTCATCATGCTTCCCTCCCTGTCCTCTTGCCAGAGGTCTTTGCTAAGGTGTAATTTAGCTCCTACTGTTCTCTAATTTCTGCCTTAGTCAGGAGGGGCGTGGCTGCCCCCCTGACACCATGGATACAATCTGTCAATCATTTCCCCCAGCAAGGAAATTGCGTTCAAAGTGAGAGTAATTGTTAAGTCTGCCCTGTGTGGGTTGAATTGAACGCCCTCTCGGTTTGGCACAGAGAAAAATATGTATTCAGAGGCAAGGCCAGGTGGATTTGTGAGGCTTTTATTGTTGCTAAGAACAAGGTGAGGGCTCTCCTCATCTCACCTTTTGTCTTGTCTAATCTCTTCGCCTTTCCTTTACTTCTGTCCTCATTACTCCACCCAGTTTCTAAAGGTATATTTTTTGTACAACTGCACAAACACTTCTCCTCTATCCTCGTTTTCAATGATTATCAAAGCCTTCTCTGCTCAGTTACACCTCCCCAACCTGCCCTACCTCTGTTATGTCCACTCTTAAAAATAATTGTGCTTACTAGAACCATATAGAGTCCTTCAGCTTGTTCCCATAGGTGAACCCTTTTGGGTTCACAGTAGAACCTTTCATAAAAGGTTGACCTGGAACCATTTATAGTGTTTTACCTACCCTTCTATGGTGTAATGGTTTCACCCAGAACCCTCTCTGGGGATTCTATCAGAACCTTTCCACCTTGTAGACCTCTGTTCCACTAATCATGGCTTTTAATGTAAAGGGTTGGCCTGAGGTCAAGAGAGCCACATCCAGTAGCCTTGGGCTTCATCACAGGGCTGTGATCCAACACAACTCACAACACTCATGATTCACAATCATGTTTTTAGGGTGTGGAGATTTTGTAAAATCATTACTACTACAGCCTTTACTTTTTTCAATGGTGTAGTAGGGCTGGGAACCAAAACTCCATTCCAAAATAAGAACCAAATGCAAAATGCCTGAAAAAACATAACAAAAAATAGCAGACAATGTAGTACAGGGTTCCAATACACTCATGGTCAACATTTCAAATACATTTCCATGACTTCTAAGGACTCATAATGAAAATAAAATCTTGCCCAACTTGCCTTGTGTTTTTTAAAACATATCAGATCCAAACATAACTGCCATGAAAAGAGAGATGGAACACCAGCAGAAAATGAAGAGACAGAAAGCACCCTTGTATATTGTAGAGTTATGTCTATAGTTACAGCAAACAGATTTGCCATTATGTTACATGATGTGGAAGGTTAGCCACAGAAGATTACTGCAACAAATTCATTACACACACAACAAAGTTCCACGATTTTTCCAGGCCTGGATAATGTCAATGGGAAATTCCATTACTTTTCCAGGTTTTCAAAAACCATGGAAACCCTGGTAGTGCATGGCATTAATTGATGGGAAAGATATCAACTATGGCAAAGCACAAGTAAAATGAACCAATTAAGGGGATTCCAGATACATCTATGTTTAAAAATACCAATGAAACATGAGTAAACATTTTGATATATGAGGGTGAGGATCTTTTAGCACCCATGCTTTCAACAATCCGTGACGAATTCCCTCTTCTAAAAAAGAGCCATTTGGTTGAAGAAGGTTCTTAATGTAACTCTTAGTCTTATAGCGATCCCTCGAGGAACCCTTTCTTCTTATGGGTTTTTCAGAAGCAAAAAGTTTCTAGGCAGAACCTCAGCCCTTCCAGAAGAACCCTTATTTCTACAAGTTCATCTTACCTATGGGGAGGGACAGATAAAGGAAAACCACTCACAAAATGGGGGGTGCAAAACAAGCGTTGGTAGCCTGTTGTCTCTTGCTGTAAAAATCACACTGTTTATCTCCAATTCACTGTAGATGGCTCTGTGATAATATACTGTAGTCCCTCCTGGACCCATTCTATCCACCACACATAATACTAACCTAGAAAGCCACCCCTTGGTGCGCTGGCAGAGGCACAGTGACATACACAAGACGGAGGGCTGTAGAGGTGAAAGCAAGAGACTGAAAGTCTACTTAACATAAACATGTTCAGTGAGGCGGCTGTTACAATTCCTATTTGTTAAAGTCCTTGAAAAGCTAAAATCAAAACGGGTGAGCAGGAATGTTGAAACAGTTCCTCTGCCTTCACTCTCCTGGATAAATTATTGAAACCTACTTTAGAAAACACTTGAGTCCCTAGTTACCTTTCTGTTCCTCAGAAAAATGTTGATTTATTTTCATGTTTCCCTTTCATTCCAGGAGCCACTTACCTTTGTTTGCTGGCATGTTACTGAATAAATGTTCAAATTGTGGATTTTGGCATTCCAGTACAGCATATTCAAACGGCAGAGTTTAAATAGCACACCACAAAACAAGCTTGATCAAGGACGTCAATTCCCAAGATGCCTTGCGCCAACATTTGCTTATAACTTCCCATGCCATTTTTAATTATCGTCAGCCACAGTTGCTTGTTGTAAGCACCTCAGTCAATCACCTGTATCAGCGTTGACTAATCTGGGATGCACTGCCAACCAATCCTTGTTTTAACAGCTTAAACATAAATGACCCATTAACCTTTGTTCATGAGCAGATAAATCAGAATTAACAAGATGTCCCACTCCTTCAGCTCAGTGACCTAACCACTGGCCCCGCAACCTTTACGTAGGACATTTATTGTAATCATGTTACCTTAAATGACATGAGAACAGCATCCTGTACAGTATGCAAATCAAGTCTACTGTAGGCTTGGACTTTGAATGGAGAGCTTTTTCATTAGCTGGGCTTTGTTGAAAGCCAGCATCAAATCTAATCTATAGATGTTGTAGCACGTAGCTTTGTGGAACTGTCTCGTGAAAATATCCCTTTCGACAAGGTTCAAACTCAGTGGACAGTGTGCTAAACACTGCCCCTCATAGATACTGTGGCTATGGTTGGCAAGCTTTTAGTTCTTGCACAGCTCATATACAGTTTAACAGTGATAAGAGTGGTAGATGTTATCAGCTTATTAAGCTACCATTAGCTCCATGATTTGGTTGAAAAATGTTTTCACTTCCAGCGTCAAATACGGCAGCTTGGTCAGGGGCACTACACCTCAGACTATAAGGCTTTAGGTACCCCTCTAGTGTCAGTTTTGATCATGTCCATTTTTGTATGAATTCTGCATGCTACAGTGTTTTTTAAAATTAACTTTCTTCTTCTCAGGACACATAGATTTACCACCAAAACTACTTTAGATTTAGGCAACAAAAACATCTTGGTTAGGTTTAGAAAAATGGCTATGGTTAAAAAAACTGTATTTGTCTCAGTAACTTAACAAGTATGTCACTTGACATCCTATTAACTACATTATGTGCTTTGAAAAAGTAAAGCTGACTTTTGGTTTTCACACAGGACACAAACACTGGTCTCCTGGGTGAAAGGGGGGTGAGCGAAAAAAAAAAAAAAAAAGTCCAAAAAAAAAAATAACTTAAAAATTATGGCAAAAAGGTAGTTTCTTGCAACCCTAGAATTAAGATAAAAATATTCACAAATGAAAAAACACTTCTGGTTGCTGATCTAAGTAGTGTTTAACTTGACTTGATTTAACACTAAAAATTAAAACCCTGGGCGCACACTGCAGCACAAGCAGACAGATGTGGAAAATCAGTGGAAAATCTCACCATCAGCATATTATTTTACATCAATAAAATCTTTTTTATCATTATTTTGAGTCACATTGTTGAAAGAATTTAGTTGTCTGTGTTTAAACAGGATAACAGGTCTCCATTCATTGCACGTTGGGCTTTCTATTTCCTTGACGGAGGTGTTTTCTTTTTTAATTACATGATAGCTATTCTCCCTTAAGTCACCAGTAAAGAATACCTTTGTCCATTTCAAAATTTACTGTGAAACTTTTTTAGGCAATTCATGCAACAACCAGAACAGATGACCTCTTTATTCGGCCTAATTGGGTTTGTGTTGCGTTCAAGGCCCGCCAAAAAAAAAAAAAAAAAAAAAAACGGAGGAAAAAAAAAAAGGCTGAATATTCGATTTTTTTTTTCACAATCGAATCCTGTGCCATTGAACAAAGCTTCGAAGCTTTGAAGCTTCGAATTTTTTGGGTCAGCCCTAACAGTGTCGCTCTTTGCTACGCTCCAGCATGTAAAGAAATCCAAAGCTTGACAGGCCTGCTGTGTTTAATCACAGCTGCTAAGGTTATGACTGGACAATTACAGTTTGGGGGAGGGGTTTAGTGAACAGTCAATTGTGCCACCAGATCATATTATGGCTCTAAAATGTCCAATAATCATTTGTACAAATGCTGCTAATCCATGGCCGTAGACATGTAATTGATGGTAGCTTACAGAGTACGCGCACACACATGCATATACACACCCGCTATAGATAGCCTTAAACCTACCCTAACTCCCATGTGTGAGTGTCTACAGAGTCTTATGCCATTTGCAGGGCCTCTAAGGATATTCAAACATTCAAAGGCTGCGTGTGAAACGAAGAGAGAGGTGGAGGATATGGATGGTGCGCTGCCGTCTAAAGGCGAGTGGGGAGAAAAAGGGGGGGTAATTAACATATTAATGACCCCACCTTCCTACAGCTTCTGTCGGATAGTCCAAACACTTTGATAAGTATGCAAATGAGAGCCGCACCATCTGAAGAGGGAATTAGCTCTGCCAGAGACAGCCGAGAGAGATGGGAGGGGTAGAGTGAGAGAGGAAGGTAGGAAGGAAGGAAAGGAGCAAGGAACGGACAGAGTGTTGGGGGAAAAGGGGGAACTAAAAAGGGGCAGGAAGGAGAAGAGAAGAGGAATGTCAGGATGAATAAACAGGAGGAAAAAGAAAGAAGCAACCAAAGACAGAGTGTGAGATAGGAGGCAGTCTCAGGCGTGCTGATGAACTGATATACTCATGTTTGTTTTAGTTGTCTTTAATTATCTGGTGTGCACAGTTGGTAAATGTGCGTGTGTGTGTGTGTGTGGTATTAGACAGAGGCACAGGGATAGAGAATGAAAGAACAGACTCTTTCTTTTCATTCTTGTGCTCTCCAGCTCACAGATCGATCCGCCAGTACCCGTCAGCCCTGTAGTGATGTGCAGAATGGCTGCAGGAGCTCTGGCCAGTCGGCATACAGGCTCAGCAGGGGGGGCGGGTGGCTGAGGTGGGCGGCTCGGAGTAACGACCCCGAGCAGACAAGGGCAAGTAATTATAACACAGACTGATCTCACTCATTCTATCATTGAGGAGAATGGCGAGTAATAAGGATGAGGGAGAGCACCATGGGAAAGCAAGTGTTCAATGTGGGTGAGACAAAGGGAATGAGAGAGAGTCAGCGCCAGTATATGAATGTGTGTGTGTTGAGAGAGACACCTTGTGTGAACAGCCAGGCCAGGGATTCACCGACACGCTCGTCACGTTCCACAATTATGTTGAATAATTAAAACGTTTCATTAACTTGATCATTTCCTGTTCGGCCATGTTTCAGCTCTGACACCGGCAATTAAAGCCGGGGCCGGGACTGTACGCCTCTCTCATTCGGCCAGTCGGCGACAGAGGACAACCTTATGTCTTTTGTATGAAAGCAGAAATCTGACAGGGGAAAAATGAGGGGCTTTAGCAGTTATCCACCTTACTTAACTGTTCTCAACACTTCAGTGCAAAAGCACACCAGGGCTGACAATGAAATCTACGTGCTCAAGGTGAAATCGTGCAAATCTGGATTTGGTTTCCTTGAATTTTTTTTGATTAATGCAAATAAGGGAGTGAATAGTTTACCTTTGCAAGCCAGCCTTAGGCACTGAGACATCCACCTTGAACACCTTTACATATTGATAGCTTTTACATGGTGTGTAATTTTTTTCTAGCATTTTTTTCTGATACATGCAGTCAAGTGAACAAATACCTTATTTCCTGTAAGCCAGACATCCATCACCTTGCATAATGATAGATTCGGCACTGTTTCATGATGTGATACTGTAAGAACTGCACTTGCTCAACTACACAACACCCAGCGACACAAAAATATCTTCACAAATCGTGGCCTTTGTTTGAAATCAAGGGAATTCTTCACTGTGCATTAACACCATAATTAGCAAAATCCCGTGCTGTCCTAGTTACGTAAGACAGCTCTTTTTGTCTTTTGAAATTGGATTACTGCAGGAGGAGCCATTTATTTCCAGAAATGGGGGGGTTGGGGGCAATTTTTATCCCAGTGCCTCTACCATGCAGTCTGTGGCACAAAGCTATCCTCCCCTATTGAGCTCATGCGCAGTACTTAGGCTGTACACCCCAATAAACACGATTAGCATGGCAGACTGTAAATATGCAAATGACAAAAGAGATATGGAGGGGAATGTTTATGCTGTGAGCTTTCTGTCTAGCACAGCCCCTCCCCCACCCTACCTTGTGTATGAAAACCATGATGAGGTTTATTGAGATGGGGTCCCTGTTAAAGCTATCTTTATTTTTTTTCCTTTCAAAAAAGAAATTCAACCATGTAATTGGAGCTTTGAATAGAAAAAGGGATGCCTTTACCTTCCATGTCTTTCATATTTGCTGCTGCTGTGGCTGCTTTGATCGGACACAGGGCAGCTGCAATGACGCACGGATGCCCTCTCTCTAAACTGCTTCCTCCCACATGTCAGCAGACTTGGACCTCAAGCTGAATTTTTTTTCTATGTGAGAAACTTGTGTCCTGTGCCCCATACTGTGTGCCACCACTAATAATACCACTTTAATGAAACTCACAAAAGCTCACTGCTTGTCATACACCTCTGCCATGCAGTATACAGACTTTATAGCCATCCTGGGGGCTACGATAACTAAGACACCTCTGTTTCTGAACTGATGAGGATGTCTGAGGCCAGGAGAGTTGGCCATCTCACTGCCATATTCTTGTTGCAACCTGAAATCTTACAGAGTAGAGCAATTTACAGATCATTCAGGAAAGTGACTCAAATTTAATTAATGTGAATACATTAAGGGTTCAATGTGTATAAGTTGAGCTCATCTGATACTGGTTTTTGGGAGTTTGAGAGGTTTTTTACAGTGGGGTTGGGCAGATTTTTTAAAATGTATTTATTTATTTATTTTGGCATCATTAAGCAAAAATCCTATAATCATCATATTGTAATTTAAGAAAATCGAGCTCATGATAGGAGACGTTAGCCAATTACAGGTCATTTCAAGAAGAGGGTCGTCTTATTGGCTGTTCTACAAATGCAGATGTGCGTTTACGTCCCTTCAGATGGTGAAAGCCTGATTCAAGAGCGGAGAATGTGGCAGAAAAATTGCTTTTCTGGATTTATCTAGAGTAGAGTCTAAAAGACAGCCTGACTATAAACAAAACACATGTCAGTATCAGGAAAGCATTTCAGAGATGGACAGAAAATGTTGCTAATAGATAAGCCTCCTGCTAACCATAGCATAAGGTTCATGACTGCGGCTAATTCAAGTTCACGTTTATGCAGCTAGCTAGAGCCTCGCATCACAGTATCTCATCTCAAAGGTATTCGGGCACTCAAGTCTACCAAAGAATGGTAATTCTCATATAACTGCTGCTATGTAACAGGACCAAGACCACAATCACGCTTGGAATGACTGTCATGAATGAGTATTACTCACACAGGTTATTGTATGAAGTGCATGCATATGCCCCCTACTCATCTGGAGGGAGGAGCTTATGCCATGTTCACATTGGAGGCAGAAGTGCCCTAATATGTACATTTTTGATAAGCCACCCATCAACAGCTGTCTGGCAGTTCACATCAGAAGCACAATTCTCCTCAGAGGTCACTTAGCGATTCTGCTCCTCTGCTCCGTTCTCCTAACATGTAGAGCTCTGTCTCTGTTTCCTTGTGTGTATGTGTTTGTGTGTCTGCTCATCTCTCTCACTCTCTGTTTTGACACAACTGACAAAGATGTGGAAGCACTGGATGCATATTTTAGCATTTATCATAATCAGATCATTTATATCATGTCTAATATGTTCTTTATATCATTCATAAAGGAGTATCAGTTTGATTTTTTTGCTAGATTTACTCATGGAAAAAAACTGTCTCTGCAAATCAGGAGAAACAAAGTTCAGGGCTGCAGCATGTCCAGTTGAACAGCCCAACTGGTTAACATGGGCACTAAAAGGAAGCAAGCAAAAAAAGTTGGCACACCTCATGCCTCATATTTAATGTGAACCTGTCATTAGGACATAAATGAACTCTAAATTCTGGCATTTTATAGTGTGCTTTTTCAAGAAAACTGCCTACCCCAACTTTACATATACTGATTTTTAACATTTGTATCTAAAAAATAGTTCACTTATGGGTCAAGATCCAGCTGATTGTAAAAAAAAACAAAAAAAAAAACCCTTCAACTTGCAGATATCAGCTTGTGTCAGATAGCAGCAAGCTCTGCCAACAGCTTCTAATATATTTTGAGCCAGGCTGGAAGAACTCAAAAACCCAGACTAAAAGATCAAATCTTCAATAATTACATCAAGCTAAACCAGTTATCATGTATGAAGAATAGGGCCCACAACTTCCTGTTGAGCCTTCTGGTGGTGTTGTGGGACCAGTTCAATACCTATGATGGGCAGAGCCAATTCTATAACCACAATCACACACCTGTCTTTAAACTGATTGTTGGTAAACCTTAATAGATTTTCACAGAAAACAGGACATGCACATCACTACAGTTAGCCTGCATTCCCTCAGTTTAGTCACTGTGAACTGCCATCATTCTGCTGACCTCTGTCATCAATCATAGTTCTTGACCTGTTCCTGTGTGTGGGCGTGTGTTTGCTGTATGTGAGTTCAGGCTTACATGGAAGCATATAAGTAGGGTATGTACATAAAAAAAACACACATACGATCATACACACAAGCATAACAGCAACAGTCTATCTGACGCAGCCCATGCTGCTCCATGCAAAGTCAAGCGTGTTCGTCCTGAAGACTATCAGCTCTCCGGGGAGAGAGGCCATCGAGCAGCATTATCGACATTATAGACGCCTCAGCCTGGAGATAGGCTTCACATCGATCCCCTGATTAATTACTATCTGCAGGCAGCAGCAGAGTGAGGGAGAGGAGAGAGAGAGGTGGGAGAGAGAAAAGTGAGAAAGGGAGGTGAAAATGATAGAAAATGGGGAAAGGGGGGAAAGAGTGAAAGTGGAGGGGGATGAAGGATTGAGGAAAGAGAGGAGAGAGAGTACACCTTGTACAATCTATGAATATCAGCTAAAGGCTACACAGTAATCTTCCAGGTGGAATAATATTTTATTGATATATAGGTAGGCAGGAACCCTTATCTTAGCTGCAACCACCCCCTAACACACAGCCAAGGACAAAATGAAATTCACACATTACTGGGGTGGAAACAACTTGCAAAGACAAGTAGAGGACACTGAAATACCAACCATGGAAGTCCCATACAGGTTATACTTTACACTAAGCAAATAATAGTGACAATAATAAGAAAGTAAATAAATATATGTAAAATATATTCTAGCCTGTGTAAGCATGGCTAAGTTAACAGTGAGAACTGGAACTGGTGTGGACAGGCAGGCTGAGTGGCTAACATTAATGAACTCCAGTTAGATCCTTAGGGCTACACTCCTCATCCTCCCAAGAGACTCTGTTGCACTGTGTGGAACATAAGTCAATAAGCTGTTACAACGCCAGTGTAAGGGCTCCATTAAGGCCAATGCTGAGGAGTGACTGGTACATTTGAATGGCAATGTAGCTACTTTTGTTGAAATTGGTATTGTGCATCATTTTGGTTCCTCCAGTGTGTATGATGGCTACCCCCTACAATTCGCTGATTTGAATATTCAGTGGAGAAGCCACACAGCCAGACCTTATTTTGTCAGTCAAATCATTGTACTTTCTCCAGATTTTTAGCTGAGTCATTGAGCACTATGTAGGACAACTAGTCTTGTCTAAAAATCACCTGATAAAAACTAACTATAGTAATGGAGAGATGAAAGTGAGATGAAGGGAATATCAAATCAGTGCAACGTGTTTCCTTTCGCTGCTCCAATGCATTCAGCCTCACTGCTAAATGCTAGTGAAGTTGGCGAAGCTTCTTTTGAACTAAAGATGAAACTACTGCTATTGGTACTTCGGTTGACAGTGCTGCCAGGAACCATACAACGGGTATGATCCTCAGTGCACAATAATTATATTACTGATCTATGACCAGGACGCACACTTTTCATTCGTTTGACTGTGTGGACGTTTTCACATCACAGATGATGAACAAACACATTAAGGTGTGAGTCTAGCACTCACAAAAAGTTAACAAAGAAATCTCTTCAAATGAGAAGTTTCTGAGTTCCACAAGTACCAGGATTGCTTCCAAGATTTCTTCCAGGGAATAGCCAAAGACACAGCAAATTGTATCGCTCGATTAGATCGGAGTCGCAGTTATCAGCCACATAGATATCGGTTAGCAGGGCCCTGCTACCCCGACTAGTCGATTGCCAACATCATTGTTTCATCATTTTTTTTTTTACTGACATAGCGTTAGGTTATGTAACATATGTAACCTGACATATGTCACACAGTTATTGTAACTCAATGTTGACTTTTGGATTCATACAGGACATAATTCTTTTGGGTGAAAATCTTGTGTTTGTTTGACCCCTCCACCACCTTGTCGAACTCCCTCTGCAGACTTTCTCGCTCTTCATATCAATGTTTGGCCACCTGTCCTCCTCCATCGCAGCATTACAATAAAAACATTTATTTTATGGGTTGATAACGGCCTTTTGAACACACTAACTGATGTAGCAGTACCCTTCTAACCAGTATCTATGAGGCTGATAAGCAGTGATAACATTTGAACCAGGTGCCCACTTTGAGTGTGACACTGACAAAGGCTCTTGCCTTTCCATCCTATTCAGCTTTTCCTGGAAGCAAAATGGAAGCACTCCAACCTTAAGCAGTGTTAAAAACCCACTTGTATATTGTGTGACAAAGTTTAACTCTAAGGTGGCCTGTATACTTGACTTGGCTCAGCTGCTGCTGATATCAGCTCCCATACATAATTGCTGCCCTCAACATTTCTCGTACATGCCGAACTACTGTATGCCCTAGAATACCACAGAGACCAACTGGGGGCTTCAGGGACCACCAAATTCATTCATGTGACATTGTCAGACAGTATACCCCTTAGCTTTTGCTTTTATTGTTTGTTAGTTTTGACAATTGTTTTACAAATTGATTTAAATACTTTTACTTTTTACTATGGTTAATTTCTTATTTCTGTTACTGCCACAATAAAAAGAATTCATCCAGTAGGAGACAGTGGAGTTTTTTTGTACAGATGAGTCAATAATGTGGAAGGGTAATACAGTTTAAATGTCGCTACTTTCATTCAATACCGGCACATCCTATTAGTGTGCCCTCTATGTCAAGGCAACACAACACTAGAGCCTCCCACCACTCAGACTTGACATGTAGCTTGTTGCAGTTTAGTGTGAGACTGCTGCTCTGCAGGTGCGCTGGACTGCAGTGTAACTGGTAAGCAGCTGTGAATAATATATTTCACGTAATTGTAGGTATGTATGTGTGTTGATTGCAAAATGATATCAACAACTGTGATAATGATGCATATTTAGACAAACATTTTTTAAAAAATCTATAAAATGACAAAAGCTGTTAAAAAATACTGGGAAGAAACTTACAGTGACAAAGAAAACCTTTAAATTTGAAATAAAGCTGTGTTCTACCTTCCACCCACTCCACTCACCCAACAAGAACTTTAAGGCTGTAGGCGTAGAAAGAGAGAAAGAGTTGTGCTGCATGGGTAATGAATTGATAATTGTCTATTATGCTAAATATCATCAAGTACATAAGAGAAAAACAGAATTATTTAGCTTGTCTAGTTGGAACATTAAAAGATGAGAAAACCCTCTTATTTAATATTTCATATGGGGGAATTGTATTAACTAGAGGGAAGAAAGAATTTGGTGCTTGTTGTTTCTGTTTGCTGTTAACATCTTTTGTGACACTGAAGATTTTCAAACAGAGGAAGAGAAAAATTCACACTGGAGGGGGGAAATGAGGAGAGACAAAGAGAAGTATCCATAAGTGTCTCTGTGTGGCCACAGAAACAGAGGAAAAGCAAGAAGGAACTAGCGAAGAGCAAGAAAGAGTAAGAACTGATGTCAAAACACACTTTAGTGACTGGTTGCTGATCTGAGAGCAGCTATCAAACAGTGGAGGAAAGGATGGAATGTCTCTGGTTGGTAATAAGGTGACAGTTGATCCAGGCACTGTTTGACTGTCTCTACCTTGGCACTAAGACTACAGCAGGCCAATTTTGTGTGTGTGTGTGTGTGTGTGTGTGTGTGTGTGTGCGCGTGTGTGTGCGTGTGTGTGTGTGTGTGTGTGTGCGCGCGCGCGCATGTGTGTGTGAGTGTGGGTGTGTATGAGTATGTGTTTGTAACTCTCTGGCTATTTTCCGCCTGTCTGTGCATTTGTATGTGTGTTGCATTTGTGCGTGTGTGTGTTTGCGTATCAGTGCAGTGCACTTTTTCAATCCCACTGACCTGAAAAGCTCTGTTAATGCTGGATCCACAGGCACTGAGAGAGAGAGGGAGAGAGGGAGAGAGATTATGAAACACGACTGACTTGTGAATGCTAAATCCACAGGCTCTTTGTATAACACATAAAAAAGGAACCTGCTGAATAGTTGATCATTGTGGCTTGTGATCTGCGTAGGTTTACCATGAAATAAATTACCAGTGAAACACTTTGAGGTCAGGTACAATGTAGAAATGTTGTTGTATCTTTTTGAGCAACTCAATTGAAAAACAATGTATTCATTTCAGAAAATATCCTTGCCTAATGGTGATCATCTCAACGATAAGAAAGCCAACCTGCGACAAACATTTCTTATACAGATCAATTTCTAATTAGGGTATAACTTTTGTCTGAAATAAATGTGAGCAGCATTTATTGAACAGCTGCTTATACAGTAGTTGTGCAAATGTTTTTCAGTGTTTCTATTAAAGATGTATGGTATAAGATGAGAGGATTGACTGCATACTGTGCTCATTGTTTTTTGTGTTATAAAAAAAACATGACATTATAAATATATTAATTTTGTATTCATATTTTGAGTATTCGAAAACAGTTAGAGAAGAGATTAAAAATAAATAATGCAAACTGCGGATAAAATCCAATTGAATACATTTAAAGAAAAGGATTTGCAGTGGAAATATCTTGTAGCTTTTATTATTGGTATTATTATAATGCCAATGTATTTTTTTTTTGCATTTTTAACAATCTGTTCTTCTTTTCCAGTGTTTCCCCCCCTCCACATTTATTCTGCACAATATTTTAGTTTTGGTGTGCTGAAGACAACTTTCCACTCATGGTGCACACATGTTCATGTGTGAAATTCTAATTCTGAAATTAACTACCATACATCAGTAGCTTTTTCCTTTAAGTGTGTACATGATAACATGTTGTTTTGAGGTCTAACACTTGAGACTGAGTAGGCATGTGTACTGTAAACCTAACTGGCTTGTTTGCAGTGCTCGACAGTGCGAGCGTTTCACTCGCATTTGCGACTAAAAATAGGTGTGTGCAAACTGTAAAAAAAATATTTTTTTGTGCGCATAAAAAAAATCAGCCGAAGCAGCCTATATTTTTGTCAATTAAAAAATATGATAATCTAACCGCAAATGTTGGAGGAACTCCAGCCGCCTTCCCTCTTCCCTCTTCCCCGTGTGACATGGTTATGGGCGATTTTCCAGGCCACTGCTATGGGCAATGTGGACAACCGCCCAGAGCGCAATCTATGTGAGGGCACACGAGGGATGGTCCGCCCAGGGTGTAAAACTAGCCAGGACCGCTTTCATTTTGACTTTTCAGAGCAAGTCAAGTCAAAATGTCTGCTGCGAGAAGGCTCTATTCTCACAATGAAACAAAATAAAAAAGTCCTAAAATACTGTTCTATGTACACTGCTTTCTGTGAGCAATCCCACAATGCAATGTCTTGTATTTAATAGGTGTGCTGTGTCAGTGATGACGTAAAATGATGATGATTCATGAGTGTCGGATATGAAATTTTGCTGCTAAATTTAAATTTGAGTTTCTAATATAAAAGGAGTGAATGACTGAGTGATTTCAGACACAGCCCTAAAGATGATTTCAGTGCCAGTCCTTCACTCACACATTTGTTCTCTCTTTGGCCGACATGCGGAGGACACTTAACTCAATCAAACAAAGGCCTTGTGGTCATAGCCTTCACTACACAGTGCTTGATCCACCTATTCTAAGAACAATGGTCACCATCTTGTTCTTTGTTCAGTCAAAGATGTTAGAAACTTTCTAAAGTTAAAGGAAATAAAATATGTATCAAGAGGGTCATCTGATTAAACATGGTCAATTCCTTGCTTTAAACCTGTGAGAGTGGACAGAAGGACTGGTGGGGAGTAAGATTAGGGCTGATGAGCATTTTTAGAGTTTTTTAGTTTTTATGGTGCAAGCACATAATGACCATTCATTAGGGGTGTAATGGTACACAGAGGTCACGGTCCAGCTCATACCACTTCATAGTTCAGTGGCAAAGAAAAACAAACCCAAATGCATAAGGATATGTTTCTTCTCAGTTATTTTGAAGGGACAGTAGTGCAAGTGTCAAATAAAGAAAAATCCTAACGTTTTGCCCACTTGTAACTTTAGTAAACTATTTTCATTACAAAAACAAGGATCATTTCACACACAAGCTATAAAACTGAAATGCTTCTCTTATGCTATGAAACTGAAAATACAGAAAACATGGAATACTGTAATAAAAAAAAGAAAAGGAGGACTCTTTCAATTAGTTCCACTGTGGCTATATTTAACACATGCAGAGAACTCAAACATTCATCATTCCAGTGATTGGCACATCTGGGGGATGCCACTGAAAGTGTGTTGGCGTGTTAGACGTGTTTCCATTCACATTCCCTACAAGAGTGGCCAAACACCGAAACACTGTCCTTGTCTTACACTCAGCTCTCCCTCCATTGCTGTTGAAACTCACTCGAAACCAGCTTACAGTTCCAGTGTTCATTTGCACTCACCATAGTGTGACTGACTCCCACGCCACTCTATTTGTTGCACTAACCCCTGTATGCCTCTTCTGCTTGTAAACTTCTGTTCTATATAACTTGCCTCAGTTTACATACCGTGTATTCTAGTATAGCTGTGTGCACCAGACCATGACCCCCATACTGTGATGGTTTGGTATAAATACACAAAGCCATAACAATCAAATGCCTCCAAAAGTCAGAAGAAAGCTAATGTTCTTCAATGTTCTGTGCTAAACCAACAATGAACTCCTCCCGCTTGGTGCTGATTGCGGATGTGGCTTATGAGCGCATGCTAAAATTTTACCAGTTCTGTGTCCTCACATCCTGCTACCCAGGTTAAATACCCTCTGTTTAAATTGCAGCCTCACTGGTGCATAAGCTAAATATGAACCCGTGTGTTATTGCTCTTAATGAACACATCTGGTTGGGTGTTCAGAAACAGGTAAATAATATCCACTGATGGTTTTTTAATGTGTGTGTGTGTGTGTGTGTGTGTGTGTGTGTGTGTGTGTGTGTGTTTTTATAAAGCTCCTACCATTAACAAAGATTTTGCCCTTGGTTAGGTGGATATATTTACTATAATCAAATCTTGTTAACACCTGTTTAGGAAGAATTTTTTTTAACTAGTAAAATAAGAAAAAGAGTGTCACCAGTTTATCAGCTGAAACTGGGAGCTACCTGTTCTTTTCTTAAAAAAGTTCCATCATTTGTTTTCACTTTGTTCCATGTATCATTTTGTAGGATTAGATGTCACTGTGGTAGATATTTCATTTTGAACAAAGCTCTTAAAATGTGGACTTTGTGATTCTGTTTCTGCGAGATATATAAAAACAGCGTCAGAGGAAGACAGAGAGCAGTGAGAAGAGGCAACTCAACTGTGACAGTCTGGGATTTGTGCAGTGGTGTGTGTACACTATATGTGCGTGCCTGTGTCTGTGCATGCGTGTGTTTGTGTTGGGGGAGTGAAGGTCACCCTGAATGGCAGTGCCGCTGTGTGTAAGTGTGTGTGTGTGTACGTGCAGATACCTTTGGAGCGTGTTCGATGGCGCTTATCGTCTGCATCCACCTCCATCTGCAGAGAAGGCACAAACAAGCTGTTAAACACACAACAGACAGCACTGCAAAATTATCTTAATTTGGATACATGTTCCTTCACGTTCAGAGTACTTTTTTTCCCCCGCCTGTCAAACATGCAATTTACACCTGATGTTTGAAATACTTAAAACGTAACATTTCATGTGCTGCACTGTAGAGACAGACTGACTGACTGTTCCTGTTGTCTTAAATTATCTCTGAGTCAATGAGACCTACTGTAAAGATCTCTTGGCCTATACATCTGCCCTGCTGAATTTACATGAACGTATTGCTTCAATCAAAAATTAGTTCTGAGTAAATCACTGCTTATAATATCAAAAGTGTCCTAAGTATTTCAGGAAGTAACAAATTATGCAAAGACACCTATCTGGTCAAGACAGATTTGTCTGTTGATGAGGAAAAGAGATCTCCTTTCCAAGGGCATCATAGTGGGGGGAAAGTGGGCCCCGATGGGAGAGGGGCCCTAAAAAAGCCTGGAAAGTTGGGTTTCCTTTGCGGTATTTTATTGTTAAGTAATTAGTGGCATGACTAAATTCAAATTGGCTAGATATATTGATTAAAAGGCTGAACTTTGCATTTAAAAAATACTGAAAACTCTCTGAGGCTGAGACTTTGACTAAAAGGTGCATGAGAGAGACATGAATCAAGAGAGGTAAGGTGGGGGGCCCACAGAGACTGCATGGAGCATGGATGCAAGTCCCCTCTCCTTTGTTAATTCCAAAAAAATGTTTTATGAATAACCACATATTCCATTTTTACTATGAATATAAGTTTGCATTTTGAAATCATGAAAAACATAATTTCTGAAGTATTAATTCATCAGCTTCTCCATCCATCAATCCACCTATCCATCTGTCAAACCATTCGTCTACTCATTCATGAATGTGCAACTATCTATTAGTGGCTTTACAGATGGACTGCAGACATAACAGAATCCAACATTTACTGCATGGTTTCCATTTATGCTGTCTTTTCCTCAGTAGGCCTTTCAAGCTCTTCATATGCCAGAGTAAGCATTATCCTCCCCTCCACCTCTCTTTCATGTGTGCCAGACCAACATATCCCTCTTAAAGGTAGGCCTATATCTCCTTACCAACACATCATAAATTGTTGAGAAGCCTGAACGTCGCTCTGTTATTTCCAGATGTCCTAAATATTCATGCTCGCTGGGTTTGGACTATGACGGGGGCCGTGGACCTGTTTGGATGTCTCTTTTTATTAAACATGATTTATTAACACCACACTTACTGTACTGTAGAGCCCCTCAGCCCTAATGGTGTGTTTCTTTATGAATGCCCATAAATGTTTCAGCGGGAGAAAAATAAAATGATGAAAGGCAAGGATACCTTGTAAATCTTATTAGCGTAGCAGGGAGGGAAAGACCCGGAGTATTTTGGGGAGGGTGACCTAAACTATCTCTCTCTGTAAAAAAAAAAAAAATAATATATATATATATATATATATATATATATATATATATATATATATATATATATATATAATATATATATAATAAATAAAAAAAAATAAAGAAAAGAAAAAAAAAAAAAGGAAAAAAAGGAAGGAAAAACGGAAATAACTACTTATCAATCCATTTTTCTTCTCTCTCCTTTCAGGCAGTCATTCAGACAGAGACTGAACACAGAGCACTGTGAGTGTGTACATATGTGAGTGCATAACCTTGAATGTTTCTGAAGTAGTCATGTGAGCAAAGTGGACTTAGTCCCCTCTCACTGAGCATCTCTCATCGGTCTCATCACTGCTCTGTTTTATCAAAGCTTCTCTGGAACAATCCACAGTACAGGCCTAAGTGACAGCATCCCTTCAACACGTGCAGTCGACTTAAATATGGATGAGAACATCATGTTGCATGCGCAGATTTTTGCGTACAGCACATGGCACATATTTTACGTCTTAACAGTCAGGTGTGACATTATAGCACCCAGCCTTACATGTCTGTGTTCCCTGAGGCGGTAGCTAATTCTTTACACAAGAGCTCAGTTGTGCCACACATTCGAAAACACACACAGTATCTATGGAACAATTAATTCAATGTCCAGTTCATTTTAAATCTAAGCTTTAACACATTTTCTCTAGTGTAGTTACTGTCTACTCATTGCTGCTGTTTCTGTACCGAAATACCCAGAGATCACTTGTCAATCAATGTGGGCGGTAATGGTGTTTTTTCATGAATTTTAAAGTTTGAGTTTCTGTAGGTGGCGCTCTTTTCTTTCTCTATTTAGCCATGGGAGGTATTGTTCCTCCCACTTCTTCTCTAAACAAATGTCTTTTCCTGCTGTTAGAAAAACTTTCCCAACAGCAGCAGCAGCAGCATTTGTATCACACTAATTGGTTGGAAATAACCATTTGTTTATATGAAAACACTGCTGATGATTACATTTAATACGTACATTAAAAAATCTCTTTGAAGAACTTTCTTGAACCGACTAGAGTGAGCTGTCTGGTCTGAAAATGTAATGAATGAAATATTGAGAAGAAGGGAAATGGTCTCAACCTGCTTGCAGAATGTTAAAAGAAATATATCATTTGTGGACTACGATATGAATGCATGTTTAGTTTAAGCAGACACACACACACACACACACACACACACACACACACACACACACACACAGGCATCATAACAGTGCCTATCTGAAGCTGTCAGACTCTCTCTGAGGGGCCCTGGTTTTGAGCGAGGCCTGCATCAGCACTGAACACGGCGTCTACATCAACTGAATCCAGCAGCAGAATAAAACAACAAAAACGGCGGCAGCAGCAGTGTAAGTCTTGTCGCCTCCGCTTCCTTCCCTCAAGGCTCCTTGTGAGCGTTGGACCCAGGAAGCATGCACGCCTCTACGGCTCACCATATGTTGGAGAGCCCTTCACAGTCTGGCTTTTTTTCTCTCTCTCTCTTAGCACCCCATGGGAAAATGTCATGGCTGTAATGAAGGTTAGCCTGCTTATTGAGGATTAGGAAGAGGCCCACTCCTTCTCTGTCTGCGTCTCAATTAGACCCTGGATCAATGGCATTATAGGCCCAGATGAATAACCACAGAGTCACGTTGATCCAAGTGCCAAAGTTTAGACTGGCTAGTTAAACATAATGAAGGACAGTCCAAAAGAAATACTGCATACTCTTGTTTTTCTACACAACCGGCAATTTATATTGTTTCAACAAGACTTCAAATTAGTTGTACTTTAAAATTCATAGTGTTGCTGTGCAGTGAAAACCATGTGCCTCCAAACTGATTTTAAAATTTTTCAACTTTGGGTTGAGAAAAATCTCTTATTTCATATGCTAAATAAACCATTTTTTAACCCACTGGAATATCTGACAAATGTGTTGTCAAACAGATGAAAACAGAGCATGAAAGTGCTTTAATGCCATATACAGTATGTATGTTTTCTAGGGATTTTCCTAACAACTAATTTCCTTATGTGTAAACAGAACTTTAAACATAGACTAGCCAATAAGTCTAAAAGTAAGAAAACAGAGTCAAAATGAGGCACAATTAAATCTATAAGGTTAATATTGTAAGAAAATGTTATTTCATCTAACAGTCATTTAAAAATGTTTATCACATTTTTCAAAAACAAAATTGTATTTTAATGCTGCTAAAATGTGTGGCACTTCACACCATGCGTTATGAACATTGCACATTATCTGTCATGGCAACATGACAGCTACTCACTCAATGAAAACAAATATACTGCCAAATCATGCAGCGATATGATCTTTGTCCCACTTTCCACCTCGCTATTTGTGTTTTTTGTTTTTTTTTAATTTGGTGTTGTCAACATTGCCAGTTAACGGGTGCTCATTTTGTATAAAGAGAAACTTGATAAGGAAGACCACATTTCAGTGCAAATTATGTTAGAATGTAGTTTAAATGTGTACATCAATAAAATAAAAATCTTAACATTAAGTTCAACTGACTAATATTTCTGGTGGTAACTAGTGATGGTAGCAAAGTTTAGACTAGTCGTCTGATTGCGCACATTCCTAATGTTTTATCATTTGTTTTTACAAACTTTTTTTTTTTTACTTTTATTTTTTAATTATTCAACATTTATTTAACAGTTTTTCTTTACAGCATTTATAAACTTTAATTTACACTATAACAGCAATATTACTGCAACAATTATTAGTTTGATCCATCACTTTAGTTACAGTAAAGAAACTCTTAAATAAAATAAAATAAAATAATAATTCTAGGAAATATATATCGAATACCAGAAAGAAATTTTTCATTCTTGTACAAGCTTAATGTTGGAAGTACTCAAGCAAGATGGAGGTATTTAACTTGTGTTGGAGTAATTCACCATTTCATTTCACACATGACCTCCACTGGGACTCAGTTGCTATATTCAAAACCAAGCACAAGCCAGCAGGTAATTAGCTACAAAAATCCTGTTGTACTTCATATTCCTATTTACCATTCATTGCCTCTAAATGTGTACGACAGAAGCTCTTTCCATGTTTTGTAATTTGCATCCATGAATTTTAATCCATGTGGCATATTATGCATCATATATTGTGTAAGGATTTTATTCACCTTCAACACATACAAGGGGTCTGGGAGGAGGTGGCTGCATGAAGTCAAGGCTGCATGCCATTTCAAATGCAAGCTATGGAAGTGAGTGCTTCATTCAGCACTAAGATGAATCCTCATAGAATATTGGTATCCTTAGAAAATACATGCATGTTTGTGAATGTGATGTGGAATGCAGCTAAGCATTTTATGCAGCAAACAAATTGGAAAAAGCAGGTGTCCAAATGCCAACTGTGTTTGTGTTGGTATTGATTGTACAGTCTGCATCGAAATGAAAACAATATGTAAATCTCTTCTTTGGAAATTAAAGTGGCTGTGCCTATTATTAGGTGTCTTCATCATTACATAGGACACAGGAATGCCGTCAGACACAGACAAATTGCGCACACAAACAAGAAGAAGGTTCTTGCTGTTTGATAAAGAAGTGGGATATTGCTGGGAATTACACATGATAAGAAATGCAGCGATTATTGTAATATGCACTGAGACACAGAACAAGCATTTTGTATGTGTGTGTGTGTGTGTGTGTATGTGTGTGTTTATCATTTTAGTGGTGGTGGTGGTGGTGGTGGTGCGTGCTCAGACATCTGTCACAACAATTCACATCGTTATCAGTTTCCCTTTGTTTTCACCTTGAAGTTTTGGGAGAATGCGTTTCAGGCATATGGCGCCCAACCCACCCTCCGCCTCACACACACGCACACACACACACACACACGCACACGCACACTCCTACCCTCACATTGGTATTCTGTACAGTGTGGCGGTAGGGAGCCACCAAAACTGCTCTGGCACTATCAAATTTCACTGCAAATAGGTATTTACGCCATGCATCATCTAGTGACAGTAAACATGTGTGCCAAACCGATGCTAAGTGCATCTGAATTAGTGTGAAGGGCTGTGGAGATAGCATCTGAGTGGGCGCTGACAGTCAGAGTGAGAAAGAGAGCGAGAGTGATGGAGACAGAAAGAGAGACTAAAATCTGGGGAGTGATTCCTAACTAGTATGGAGAATGGCTTTGGTGGGTGATGGCAGCAGTGCACGGCTCTAAAATGGTTAGAGTGTGAAAAAGCTGTGATCAGAATACAATACGACAATTTATCAGCTGGTCCAGTGACGACAGAGAGCTGTTACAGCACAGGATGTGTAGGGTCTGTGATTGTTGCTCACATGATTGCCATATAGCCTGAGTGGATCATGTTGGATACTTTTCCTTTTGTAAAATCTTGATTCTATTGAAACTTTACATCTGGGCTTCTACCAATAATTAACATAGATAGATAATTTTATCTATCTATCTATCTATCTATCTATCTATCTATCTATCTATCTATCAACCATGTTATTCTTTCCAATTCAGTACAGTTGTGTTTCAAACTAGGAAATGCCACAGTAAGAGCAGACAAGGCCACTACAATTAAAAAAAGGAAATTAAATAAAACATAAATGAACATTGATGATGCAGCCATACACTGAGGGCTCTAGTTTCCTAGCGCAGCGCAGGGTGGCACAGGGTGGCGCAGGGTGGCGAACCCCGCATAGAGCTAGTTTCGAGCAGCGCAACCCGAGGCGCTCTCAGTTTGGTAGTTTGGCAGACCGAGGTGCGCTGAGATGTGTGTGGCGGCGCAGCAGGGGGAGGTCTCGACAGATCCAGCTTGGCGCAGTGACATTGATTTACAATTGTGGTGACCTCCTCCCAGGCTACCTTTGCATCATCAGCCCGTGGAGGTCTGCTCGCAATTCCGTATATTCGGACACTGCGAGCTTGGACCTCCCGGACCAAAACATTAGTTTCCTCCCGGGAGGAGTTTAGCCATCTGACGCTGCTGCTCTCTTCTGCCATGGCAAATTGAGTAAACTCTCATTACACCTTAGCACGGCGCATTTAAGGGTGAGGAGAGGGGCTCATTCGATTGGTGTGATGTGTGTAAAACCCACTCCACGCCTTCTCTCCTCCCTCTTTCTGACTTGCGCAGGTAGGAGGGACGGAGGTGGGAAAGTGGAGTAGCTGCGCCAGGGTGAACGGTGTGCCAAACTTACAAAATCTGCCTGGCCACACCCAGTTGGCGAAGCGCAGGTGCGCTGCGCCCCCGCTGCGCCTGGTCTGCGAAACTAGAGCCCTGAGAATTAAAGGGAAATGTAACTAATATATATTGATGAGGTATTGCTGAAGTGACCGACTCTGACTAACAACATGAAATATTTCAAAAACTCCATGACGTTACACTCCAGTGTCTCTCTGTCAGATTTGTGTCTATTTTGACAGACAAATGCCTGTTTACAGATTCATTTTAACACAGACATAAATGACAGAAATGCTTTCTGTTTGTTTTCTGTCCATTTTTTGATGGCTGGACGTAGCTAGGTGTTAGCTTTATCAAGTGTTAGCTTTAGGCCCTCACTACATAAATACAGATATTTAAAAAAAAAAAAAAAAAAAGGATAGATTTCTGTCCCTTGTCAACACAATAACAGAGTTTTGCATGAATAAAGAGATTTTGGAAAATGCTTCCTACTTAAATGTACAGATTTTTCAAAACTCTGGTTACATCGTGTTTTTGAGGACATGTAAAACGGATCATCTCCTCAGTTCACGCATGCCCATTGTTGCACTGTGTAATAGCCATGCATCAGAAACAATGACAACAATGGCTGACCACTGATTTATTTATGTTTTGTTAGCACTGCTTGACTACTTTACTCTTAAACTTAGTCTTTCTGCACCACTTCACGGATAACCAGAGCTGTCTACTGCACCCAGGCCTAGTCAAATCAAATCAGAGAGTGGGGTTGTTGTCAGTTAAGAGTGGAAGGGATACATTCATATGTCCAGCGCAGAACTCATATCTCTGAGTGAGCTCCTTCATTCGTGATGAGATCTCAAGTAGGTGTTATAAAAAAAAAAAGAGATAGCCATCATGGTGAGCATCTGGGGTCATGTTTGTGTTCAATGTGGACGGAGATATTTTGTAAAATGAAGGTCAAGTGGACAGAATTTTTCCTCTGAACAAAAATAATTATCTGTATATAAATAAATAGCTAACATAGCTTAATTAGGGACATTAACTATATCACGCGTTAACTTTAAAATAGCTTTATCAGGAGCCTGGCTGCTTCACTGATCCATTACAAAATAGAGAGAAAAGACAGAAGATGCTATGTTTGTTTTAAAATAAAGCTGTAATGTTAATCAAGCATTTGTTCATCAAAACAGACACAAATCTGCCAAAGATGGCAGATTTAGCTAACACTAATTAACTGAGTGAGCTGAGGTTGGAGAGCCACTGGAGTTTTTGTATTATTTCATGCCACTGGTCAGAGACATTGTGAAGTGAATCCTTTATTTTTTCACAACAGAAACTTATTCCAGAGACAAACAAGACGGCATCACTTCCTGTTATTCATCACCTCAGCTATACAAGGCGCGGCATTGGTTAGGAAGGTTGAAATTAATTGTAAGCTACTTTTTAAATGGATTTTAATCAGTTTAACTGATTAGTTATTACAGCCCTAAACACTATTTTCTGTTTATATTTGAAACATCTATAAAATATAATGGAAGATGTGGTAATTCACACAAGTCTGCACTGGAAGTAGTTTGTGAACTTGATCAAAACAAAATTGAACATATTAAGTGGACAACAGGATGTGCTTCACTACCTGAAAGGGTTTGGGGTTGAGACAGCTCTTTGGTCCAGACCTCTGCTTCCACCGTGACCTACTGACGTTCAGCTGGAAAGGAACGACTCACCACGTCTCCTCCAAACTCATTTTCTACACAGAGGGAAGAAGAAGAAGACGGTGCATCATTAAAATCATTTCCAAAACAATCACATTCACATACACCCATGACAGGATCTGAAATTTCCTCCTCTCCTTTGACTCTGGGCTCATGAATAGTCATATAGCATCAGCTATGCGGCACACGCCAAGCGAACGTTGATTTCCGCCATAACGACGGCCGCTTGTCGTGTGCGATAGGCTTGGCAACATGGGGTAATTAGCTAGATCTATCATCTTCTGCAGGAAGTGGGGACAAATATAGCTAATGATCCGTGCCTGCCTCCATGATTTCTCTCCTCAGCTCGCCATCCTTTGCTGAGTTAGAGGAGGAGAGGAGAAGGGAGGGAGAGAGGTGGAAGATGGGAGAGGAGTGAGTAAAGGGGCTGATGTCCTACTCTGTCAAAAAAAAAAAAAGGTAAAATAACCTTTGACAGAAAATGATAAAGACAGAGAGGGAAGAGACGGAGGTGTGAATGAACATATGCACTCAAACACAGCCTGCGCACTCTGCCTGTCTTTGTGTCTCTCCATCCGGTGCAGCTAATTGAGAGAACGTATGGGAAAGAACAGATGAGGTGTTGATGGTGTATAGGGACCATCACAAAGAATGAAGGCCCCCATAGGGAGCCTACCAGACGGCCCATAACATGTACATGTACACACACACACACACACACACACACACACACACACACACACACACACACACACACACAAGCAGCTATTCCCAACCTATTTCAAAGCAGCTTAAATCAAAACAATAGCTGGTCCCTCAGGACAAACACAACCATAGGCATACAGCGAGTACTCAGAGTGCCTGTTGTGCGTTACGTAAAAGGAGCGGTGGTGGTTTTGTGCATAAGCGAACTTTGCTTTGAACCAGCAGGGGGTCTTTTTTACCCTTCATCACACACACGCACACACACACCTCTTTTTTCACCTTTTTATGTCCACCTTCTTTGTAGTGTGAATCTCAAGCATGGCCAAGCTGGAAACAGCGTGTGTGAGTTGTAAGGGGATAGTGCAAACAATGGGCCACTCAAACTATATTTTCGTTTTACGACTATGTCTTTAATGTCTTTAAGAATGGCGTCAAAATGCGGTTTGAATTTGATTATAGCCACAGCTGCACCCCGAAAACACTTTCATTCAGGAAAAAAGGGCAGTAGACATACCTTTTCTTGGACATGCACCATTTTTTTTTTTTACCTGCACCAAAAATGTTTTCACTGCACCATTTGGTGCTCTTATCCTTCTTTATTCACACCATGGCCACACATTTTACATGGTCATAGGAACACTTGAGCAGCTTCTAAGCAGACCTAATATGGACACAATTTTTTTCTTCATCAAATTTCAACATCTTTGGTGACTGTTTTTCTTCTAGAGGAAGCACTGAATCCCATATGAAGAGGTGTGTGTCTGTGTGTCTTGAATAATTATACATTTTGATAGTAAATCTGAGTCTTTAGGAGACATTTCATATTAGAGTGCCAGTATTTTCTATTAAAATATTTATTTAAAAATAATTACACTACACATTAACAACGGAAATACATGTGCTGCATGAGACCAATTCAGAATAATTTTTTAACCGTAATTTTCATTTGGCAAGTCAGCATGACGGTGTTGAACAAACATCGGCTTTGTCTTACTTAAAGAGTAATACATTGACGATCCCTCAGTCAGCCCCCTGCAGTCAAACGGAGGGCTGGAAGGTGAACTGCCTGTCCTCCTGCTGTCAACAACCGATGAAACTAGGTAAGAACACACCAGTGGGTCTGGAGAGAAAGTCAGTCAACTTAAAACGAACTTCACCATGGTGTGGCGGTCGCAGTTGGCATAACCACAGTCTTTTACAGTGCTGCTTTATTTTGTCTTTTGTTTATTTTATGTGCACCACCATGCATATGCACGTGGTGTTTTGAGCCCTGGGTGGTAAAACAAAGTCAAAGTGCTTTTGGGCAAGGGTAGCTAGAAAAAATATAGATGTATATATTCTGGCACATTTGTGATATACTTCTAACTGCTTTTACCCCATAGCATGACACACACATACACGCACACACACTCATCCCTTGCCCATTGGTCATTATAATCAGGGTGCAAGTGATGGGTCTGTCCTCTGATGAAGGTCTTCATGTGGAGGCTGATGACAAATCACAGCTCTCTGACTCTTCATCAGGACACAGCCCACATTCCAACCCATATGTGTGTGTGTGTGTGTGTGTGTGTGTGTGTGTGTGTGTGTGTGTGTGTGTGTGTGTGTGTGTGTGTCGGGAAAAAAAGGGGGGAGGACAAGAAACAGACAAAAAGACTAATGAAAAATAATAAGCAGGAAGAGTATAACTAGACAACAGCAGAAGATGTTGCACTATTGAACAATACAGCACACTTTGGTAGTATTCAGTGTGGCTGTGTTTATGATGCTGGTCTGTTCATTTCAGTACCAAGGACAGTGACAGACAGAGCACAGTAAAGGAAGAATGGGCCCTCAATAGCAATGGTAGCACACTCACAGAAAGGCAAACATACATGCTATCTCAAGGTTTATACAATCACACATGTACACAGTAGGCTTGTGCCGATTTCCGGTTTAACCGATTCGATTCCGACTCCACCCGGTTTAATTCACGTCAACCGGGGGGAGCTTTTCACATCAGCGGCGTGTCACGGCACTATATTCAACTTATCTTGCATTGTAACATGCATTATGACAACTTAATAAGGTTTATGTATGTTTCAAGCTATTCTTATTCTTCTCCTTAGTTACAAAGGAATATAAAGGGATATATACCAAAGACTAGTGGAATTCTTTTCAGCCAAGAATCCTACAAGTGTGTGTGATTTTCTCATAGTCTTTTCCTTGGAGAATGACAGGGGACCATGCCTGCCCTTTACTGGGCTCCTATATCTATCAAAGCCAGGATACACACTGTAAATAGCCAGGCACAAACACACACACAACTGTAATGAAAACTCTATTGTATTGGTTATGTACACTGCAGTATGGAAAGTGGGCTATGATGCCCGCTGTGACATTTTCTATGACACATTCTGTACATGACAGGCATTTCACACGCACACACGGAACACAATATCACACCCGTCTTTGCAAAGAAACACACATATGGCACATGAGGACAAAGGGCACACACAAATAAGCGCATATTAAAAGAGAGACACATGCTTTATTCATGTGATGTGTATGCACACACACACACACACACACACACACGTACACACACAGCAATCTCTTTCTCCCAGGCTCTGAGAGTGACTGGGGCTGCCTGACCTACATTCTAGCAGATATGTGTACAGGCAGAGAGGAGATGAAATCTCACTCTCTATTGCTCTCCCTCTCTCTGTTCCATATCCTGTGTTCTTTTCTGTGCCTGTCCATTGCCTCTTGGACACACACACACACACACACATGCTCACACATACACACAGTTGAGGTGAAGTAGCGACTATGATTTCTTAGCCTGAATGCCCTCGTGCTGCTGCTGAAACTAGCATTGTCAGAGTATAGCTACATGTGTTTGATGGATGTCAGACTGAGGTGAGAAAAGGATCGCTGTCTTTCCTTTGCTGAGTACAGTATAGAAGATCCTCAAGCCACCTCGTGCTCCCCATGTATGTAAATAAAATATTTAGATCCCCAAAAATACAGCAAAGCAGGCAAGTGGTCCGAAGACCAGCCTCTCAGGGAAACAAATGGTGAGGTGAGAGGCGGGGCGTGATGGAATCCAAGTAGAGAACAAGATAAGTTGATGAGGTGAACCTAAATTAATGTCCCTGTGTACATGTGTGTTTATTGGGTGATGGTCTGTTTGTTAGCTGGTCTGATTAGCCAGAGAGCAGGAGATGGGATTGGTCAGATAATAAAGCCCACTGGCAGCTTTATCTATTCCTCCTTACACTGTCCTGTGGAAATCAATGCTTCCACTGGACTGGACTGCAAACACAGACTAAGGTAACAGATAAGAAGCAGTACACATTATCATTTCTAACTTAAAGGTATCATTTGGGCCCACACCCCTCTGTCTCCTAATGCAACGAGAGTGGTCTTCATTTGTCCAGGTGTGCAGAGAGCAGATCCATTTCCATGCTTCATGCCATATTTTGACTATTTTTTTGTTATTTCAGCTGGCAGTCTGTTCAGAGTGTCTGTCTAGGAGTCTCTCCGTGCCCAGACAGCACAGAGGTTAGTAATTCAAAAGGGTTTCAGTTTATAAAAAAGACCTGATCCACTATATCCCTGAACTAAACCACCCCAACCCTCTAAATCCCACTGAGGTATTACACTGACCACACTGTCAAAACAGTGATACAGCAGAAACCAGCGGAAGAAATCCCATGACCCTGCATCTAGACAACTTTAATATTGCAGGATTTTTCCCAACAAATCCTCTTGCGAGTAGAGAGAAAATACAACAGAAAGCATGTGAAACCTAGTTTACTAAAACTGTTTTTGACTATTGAGTGGTTTCATTATAGACATTTTTATGTCAAAATCATTTTGAAGTCATAATGGCATTTTTCCTAACGCCACTTTTAAAGACAGTGGGTTGTCGCCAGTGGCTGGCCCCTCAGTTTCCTGCCTAGACCCCAAGTTTCTCTTAGTGGGGTCGGATCTGTGCTGCCAGCTAGCCAGCTAGCTCCTGTTGGCTATTGCAACCAATGTGAAAATCTTTTAACTCTCTGCAAAGTTGTTTATCATTCTCTAAGCAACATCTTCAATACATCACATTACTGCTCAATTAACAAGGCAGCCTCTGCTGCTTACACTGGCTCTTCAGTTTGATGTGAATTAATGCGCTCACAAGCCAACCTGTCTTAGATGGGTGGCATATAGCTCTGCTAAACTACATGCAAGCAGAGGTTATTTTTTGTGCTTCTGCACCGTATCTATTTACAGTAGCATCTAGTTTGTTGATAGAGTTTACTTTGACATTGCTGTTGCCCTTGCAAACAAGAGCTATTGTAGCTGGCAAAATGTGGCAGCAGTTGTTAAGCCCTGCTAAAAGAGACTTGAGGCATTTAGTCGGCTGAAAATTGAAGGGGTTTTCAACTTTGCTGTCATGGAAAGTGGGCGCTATGAAATAAAAGAGTCACTGGGAAAAATGCCAATGTGACATAAAACCAGATTTTTGAAAGAAGACATTTTAAATGAAAGAAAAAAGACTAAATAAAAATTAAGGAAAATAACAATGATGAAAAAAAAACACAAGCTAAATTTAATTATATATCAAAATATTTCACTTATTTATCACTTATTTACTTTTCATCATGCAAAGCACTCAATATGTGTAATTTTCTTTAAAGCCCTTTCAGCTGCAGTTTGTTTCTATTGTTATTAGTGGCTCATTTATGTATTTCACTGTTTGTATTTGTGACTTTTCATGGCTTAATATCTTGTTTATGTATCCAGCATTCAACACTTTTGAGTTTGAACATGATTAGGTAGCTCCAAATTTTCACTGTCCATTGGAAACATCGCTCTCCAAAATCTACTACCAGTAAATAAAATTACCTCATTAACTAATGAGGGTGGTAAGCAAATTAATTAATTTATTTATTTATCTATTTATCTATTTATTCAGTAAGTCATAAAATAGGCAATGTTTACAGCTGGGTGCTAAGTACTTTAGATATGTTGCAGGATAAATGTCAGGCAATGACAATTTCTTTTCAAAAAATAAGATGCTGTTATTTATTTCTGTAAATATCAAGTAATTCAGTGATTAGACCGGAGGTGCTTTTTTTAAAAAAAGGAAAAGCTGTCCTGACAATGCAGCCTCTGGAATGGACCTGCCTTCTTTCATTTTGTCACACTGCTCACTGTCATCCATCTATCCCTCTCTTTTCGATACCTGCTTATCTTATTGAGGGCTATGGGGCTGCAGGCAGCTCTCACTGGGTAGGTCAAGCCAGGATGCATAGGCAGACAAACACAGAGCTAACCACAGAGCAGTCCATATTAAATCAACACATATCGCATTTACCTGTTGGATGCTTTTTGTTACAACAGCTAAAAAAAATGAATCTATCTGCTGGTCTGAATTTCTCCCGCAAAATATGGAGACACTGAGGTTCAAGGGTGAGAGAAGCTGTCAGGTAGTGAAGTGGACTGGCTCTTTATGACTTTCCTGCTCCTATCAAAGAGGAAGAGTGAGCCAAGGTAAAAGCAGTTTTCTGACCGCTTTTCTCTTCAAGGACATGAGAGATGGAACTGACTGTGTGCATGACCTGCTGGGCTTCACTGTAGTCACAAACATACACACAAAGACACACACACACACACAGATGACGCCTACTCAAGGAAGTAAAAATAAATACATACAATGCACACAGGAACACATTCAGTGCATTCATTATTAGCTTGCCCCTCCCAATGAGACACACATACACACAAATAGCTAAAAGCACACCCCCCTCCACCCCTCTGCTTTCTCGAGGGAGGTGCCTCCTCCTCTGTAAGGGCAGAGAGTGGGGGGAAATAACATTGAGCGAACCACTGCCGCAATTACCCACAGTGGGGTAATCACCAGCACAATGCACTATGGGTTGGCTGCCTGGGAGAGAGAGTGAAATACTCAGGTGAGGAGAGAAGCCAGACAGCAATCAGCCCAGCAGGAAGAGGAAGAGAGAGACAGAAAGAGACAGACAGACAGAGAGAGAGAGGGAGAGAGGAGAGCAAAGGGCCATTCCTTTAATTTCCAAGGGAGAGCCAGGGCCTTAATTACTTGATGAGTCTCCTTCTCTCTCTGCTCTGTGGCTGTAAAAAGGTGTGTGTGTATGTGTGTGAGAGCGTGTATATGTGGCCCATTATCAGACTGGGAAGACTCCAATCACCTCTCAGCACAGATAGCGAGTGAAGGGAACAACATTGCAGAGAGGGAGACAGAGAGAGAGAGAGTGAGGGGGAGCAAGATACAGAGGGAGAGAGAGAGAGAGAGAGGTGATTTACGCCTTTAGAGTGTTAACACCATCTCTCATCCCCAGCAGCTATAGAACACCAAGGTTGTGGAGTGAGACAGTGGAGACCTGAAATAGCCACAGGAAAACACCAAGCAGTACGGCATCTGCACCTATAGAAGACTACACTATTCATGCTACTGCTGTACATGATGCTGTGAGGGAGTGTTTAAGATACTGTCAGAGTTTGTAGTAGGGTGACCTGCAGTATGTCAGGACTTAAAAGTGCAGCCGTTTTTCTTGAATGTGTGAATACCAATTAAAGCATACATATGAAAAACACATTTAACAACTGAGCTGAGTTACACTGAGTCCTGTCACTCAGTAAATAATAAGAATCAGAATCACTTTTATCGACAAAGTATGTGAACAAAGACAAAGAATTTGACTCTGTTTTTTTTTTTTTTTAATGTTTTTTGTATTTTTGCATCACTCTCATATAGTTACACAGAAGGAGACATAAGAGCAAGGAAAAACAATCAGGACAAGCAGGACAAATTAAAGTAAAGACTAGAAAGGACTAGTGTGTACACGAGTGTGTGAAAAAAGGTGTATATGTCAAAATTATGGTGGTCATTTTTGCAATCAATTTAAAGTATTAAGCATGGCTGAAGATGGATAAGGACAATGATGGAGTCTTTGGCCACAGCCTTAGTAATGAGGCACTCACTCTACCAGGTAGACTACTGGGGCACCCCAAAGCCAAATTAAATCACCACAGAAGTAATTCATCTTTGACATAACACCCGAAAGCAAAACACCCTACCGAAACTGCAGGGCTTCGCGATCTAAAATACAATAGTGTGTTATTTGTGGGTGAATATCAAAACATGTAGATGAGAAGGAAAATAAATTCTTTGGCTAAATAAATAGCTAAAAGCTGTCGTCAAATTATCAAAGTAGAAGACAACGAACTAAGGGAAATTATTTGAACTGCATCAGGAGACAACCCCTATCTAACTTATGATCTGCCCTCAAGAAGAACCATAGTGTCAAGAATACACATTTTGTAAGAAGGCAATGCATGGAGGATGAACATGCTTGAGCGAGCAAAGGACGTTGCTCTCACAGGGGATCATCTGAGTAATGGAGTACTTGGGCGTCACAGCACACTTCACTGATAAAGAATGAAATCTGTAATCTTTCTCTGGTGGTGAAAATGAAATATGCCTTTAAAGCTGACTTTGAAAGTTGATTTTGATGGCCTTGATGGTTTTATTGGAAATCTGTAGTTCAGCGGTTAAAAAGATGCTATTAAACAATAGTATTTGAATTCAAGTACTCTTCCTTTGTGTTGATTCTGCATTTATTTTGTGATTTTATGTTTAATAAATGCTTTTAAAAGTGATAGCAGTTAATCACAGCAAGTTGTGTGAGTATTTTGCTGTTTTTCAATACATAAGTATATAAAGCATAAATGACCAACAACAGCAATTAAACATCTACAAGTCAAGGGTTCTGTTAGCTATAAAATATACAAACAGTGCAAAGAAATAAATATTGACTGTATATACATAGACTGTATAGATGTCTATATATTATATATACAGCATGTAGGATTTATATTTACAGTAACAGATGATATGTAGCCTACACATTAAAAAAATGTGCATTAAAAACTATAAAATTATAGTCTATGATGGGAGCAGTGGATGTTTTGGTATTGCAGGGTTATTGACAGCATATGACTGATTTAGCTGTTCAGAGTGACTGCAGGTAAAGGTTCATGATTTAATGAAAACTACGACTGTCTAATGTAGCAAACATTTGATATGAGTTATGTATCACAGAACTGTTGGCTGCCTTTTGTTCTGTCTCATGTTAAAACTGCAAAGCTTTCAGGTAGTAAGCTTCATTTTTACCCAGTACTGAGTGTCACTTTCACTGGTTAGAATGACCAAAATTGTCATCTGCAGATTATATTTGCTATTAAGGTTAATTTTGTGACTGACCTCACAAAAGCCAAAATGTGCATTTGGTGGTGTCTGGTCAGTGTGCTTTCTGTAAGACAGACACTCCATAGATATTAGCCCCAGCTTATGCTTCTCATATTTTATTGGTACATTTGAGTCACAGAGCTTAGTATCTGATTTTCTGAAAGATAAACTAATGATAAACCAAAATACTAGTTTTGACGAGGGATTTAAATGACTTCAGGTATCACATTAACTCAGATTATTACCCAACATGTACCAGATTTGAGACCCCAGAAATTAGGTAATAATAATACTATGGCTTATAATAATTTTTGTACATAAACATATACCATAAACACTTTTATTAGGTTCCCTTATATTTGGCTATTAAACAATTGTGACCTCAGCAGAACATTTAACAGTTGAAAAATAATGTATGGCATCTTGTTATTTAACGCCAAAACACATACTGTTATTGGCCTCTGATTCAGATGTGATAAATGCTATTGAAAATTAAACATTTCCTGTGCCTGAGATTTTTGTCAATGCACCTAAAATGTTTACCCAAGGGGCACAAGTGTCCATAAATAATGGAAACCCTGTGGTCTAACAATTCATCAGACTGACCAATAATAAAATAACATCTCCTCAGTCATCACTCATTGCTCCACTTGTCCTCAGAAATTTCGATATAAGCAGATCTGAATGTTTTGCTGGCAAATGATATTAGATCCTGGGCCTTTGGTTAGCGAACTGATACCCCTGCATGTGGCCGTCTGTCAATGAAGGCTGAATGCTTATTTACAGCCAAGGCATATACAATCTTTCCTCACTAGACAGACAAGGGGATCAATCCAGAGAGGCAGTTTGCAGTATCTATGCAGTAAAAAGGATGGTGAAGCGTCTTTGAAGGTTAGCTGTCTTTAAGCACATCAGATGAGAGTTTAACCCTAAGCTATGATAAACTATGCTGTGTTGGAGTGCTTTGCCCCGGCTAATGAAATAGCTCCTTTTGTGTTGCTGTGGATGACATTTTCCAACATTTAGTCCTCATGGCATCGTCCTTCTCGTTATTCATATCTGATCTCCCTTATGAATTGGCAAGGACGTTGCTGTGTGTGTATGTATACAGGATGTGTGTGTGTGCAATGCCTGCATTTAACATTACTGATGGATGACTGGATGACAGTTTGTGTGCATGTGCAAGCACGCTTGTAAGTGCACAAGCCAGTATACAGTGTACAAACACATACTCAATTGCATGTGTGTGTGTGTGTGTGTGTGTGTGTGTGTGTGTGTGTGTGTGTGTGTGTCTGATTGCACCCAGGTCTCAATGCACTGATGAGCTCTATTGTTCTTGTCTCTATTTTTTTCTCTGGTTCCTTCCACAAAATCCCCCTCTTTCTCCCTCTATCTCTTTTTTCTCACTCCCTCTCTCTCTCTCTCTTTCACACACACACACACACACACACACACACACACACACTTCATCCCTCTTTCCTTACTTCCCCTGCCCCACCACCCCCTGCTTGGCTGCCAGTGTCTACCCAGAATACCAATGATGCAGTCTGCAGATAGATAGATAGGGCTGTCTGTCACATGACCCTATATGTCCCGAGGCTTTACCCCGGGATGACAGCAGGCGCACACACACACACACACACATACACACATGCACTCACACAAAGGTACCCCCAGCTTGGCATGCTGTATCTCAGCATAGGCACCGAAGCAGGAAGGCAAACACACACTCACTCACTCACACAGCACTGCAGACATTCACATTCAGAGATATACACACACTCAGGCAAGCTAATGGGCATACACACACTGAATCACCGCAGGCGAGCGAGCCAGAAAGAGAGATAGAGACAGAACACCCTGCCACTGTACACACATTCTGTCTCTCTCTCTCTTTCTCTCTCTCTGTAACACACACAGTCCTGCAGGCAAGATAGAAAAACACTGAATATCCCCCCAATTCCATCCATCTCAAACACAGACACACATACACAAACACACATGCACATCTTCCTGTGGGAAGGCACCCCACCCCTGTTTCTCACACAAACACATTCGTCACTGACAAGGCTCTACACAGTCACTGGGTATCCTGTGGCACCAAAAATAGCAGCCTAATAGAACGGAATAGAAAATGTCCCCTCACTCTCCACTCAAATAGGACCTATATTTCCAGTGTGGGAGTCAAAGGCGTTGGGCAACATGAGACAGAATTTGTTTCGATTTGAATGAATCACACGGTAATTCAAAATAGCTCCCCGAAAGCCGGAGACCAATTGCAGAGGTACACACACACACAAACACCCCCAGACTGTGCCGTCTCCACTACCTACTATGGCCCTGTGTGAAATGCTCAGACAGCCAATTTAGAAGGCACTCCACATTAGAGCTGCAACCACGAGTTGTCAACTATTAAATTAATCGCCCACTAATTTCATAATCAATTAATCAGTTAGAGTAAATTTTCAAGGAGAAAAAAAAGTAAAAATTCTGTGATTCCTGCCTTTTTAACGTGAATATTTTTTGGCTTCTTTCCTCTCTGACAGTAAACAGAATATCTTTGGGTTATGAACAAAACATCTGAGGACGTCATCTTTGGCTTTGGGAAACACCGACTGGCATTTCTTACCATTTTCTGACATTTCACAGACCAGACAACTAATCCATAATTGAGAATTAACTGACAATGAAAATATTCATTAGTTGCAGCCCTACTCCATATATTTGAAGAGAAATAGAAAAGCTGCCCATGAAATTAGATTTACTTTCCGTGGTTTGGTCATTGTTGTTATCGTTCAGTATCACTTTTGAGTCACACTTGATGGTGTTATTATTCGTCTCATAGGCTTACATTCATTAGACTAAAGGCTCGGCATCCCATGCTGCTTCTCATTCAGATGTGAACAGTTGTTCATGCATAGGCTACATTTTCCCCCTATACCCACTGAGTCATTAATGGATTATATATTTTGGATTTCTTCAAAAGCCCTAAAATAACTGGCATCTAGCTGCAGCCTGTGATCAATATGCCGTGTAGTCCAGCCTGTGGTCTTTGTTGTTTCATTACTCTCTTACTTCATATATCCCCCTTTATTTATTTTTTTTACTATTTCAACATGACACCTGATGCTTGAGTGTATAAAATTGTTTTCTGTAAAAACAATTGGCTTAAGTGATTTGAATAAGGATGTGTCTAGGAAAAGAATAAGTAAAGTAAAGAAGTCTATGAATCTGATCAAATGTGTTAAAGTGATAGTTCAGGTTTTTGGACATGAACTTGTGTGAAACGCTGACCATCTGTAGCTCTTATGTGACGGTATCACTACTGTCAATGAGCCTCCTGCTCTGAGAAATGGCCCGTAGCTTACCGGAGAAAAAGTAGTTCTGAAGATATAAGGGGGACACGTAACCAAAAGGTTTTAAGCTACAAAAAAGTATGCATGTGTTTTGTTAGACTATTTCAATAATTTTAAAACATCCCCGCATTACGTCAGATCTTGCTATCAATTGGGACTATTTTCTGGCCAGTATCACTCCGCTGTGCAGGCCCGCAAGACAGCACGCCAACCGAAATCAATTAGACAGTTCATCACCACGCCGTGCAGGTGTGCAGGATAGCAACGGCTAACGAAAACTTCATCGGCTGTTTCCAACAGAGAACCAGTAGGCTATTATTAGTGAGGAAAAAGATGTACTAGCCCTATATATACCTACTACTACAGCGCAAACACCAGCTCAGGCTCACGACACACCCTTGTCAGCTGCTGTAGGTAAACAGAGGAATACCAAAACGGTGCAAACTTGTGGTTTCCCCAGCTGTGGGAATAAAAACATTGCTGGCTCCCAATTCCATCTGTTTCCTGTTAAAGATGTAACCTGTTTTTTTTGCATGCCTCTGGTAAACAAAGAATCCAAAAACTGTTCAGATTTTTGATTAATTAAAGTCATAGGGGTCTGTGTTTGGTAACAGCAAAACTATGTCAAAACATGTTTAGAACTCGTGCAGTGTAAGTCTCCTTTATCCAGATGACTGCTCAGACCCTTTTTGACTGGAGTCTAAACTAAAAGTGAAACTTATCTATGCTCTCTTCAAAGCCAGACTCCATTACCAGAAACAGTAATGTTACCTCAATGAAAATGGGAGCTGCTGGTCTACCACTGCCTCGATTGATAATTTGTATTATCATCATGTTATCGTTTTGGGAATCTGAACTGACTCTTTGAAACACTGAATTCATACAATAACACAAACAAACTAACTGATCAAGGCAACAGTAGACCAGCAGCTCTTGTGTTCTGCAAGTGAAATGACTGTTTCTGTCAATGGAGTCTGGCTTTGAAGAGAGCATAGACAGGTTTAAGTTTTAGTTCATTCCCCGTCAGACAGGGCTGTCCGCTTAGGAAGTGCTGAGCACACAACTGGATAAATGAGACTTGGATTACACTGCATGAGTGGTGTGTTGTGATGTTTTGATTTAGTATTTTTGTTGTTAAACACATTTAGTATTTTTGTTGTTACTTTAATTCCTCTATTTTTGGATTCTTTGTTCCCTGGAGGCAGAAAAAACAAGGTTTCTTCACATATTCAATGTAACACAGGGTGAGTAATCAATATACACATGGTCATTTAAGGGTGAGGAATTCCTTTAAACAATCATACTGTAAACATTTCAAAGACTTAACAATCAAGAACTCCTCTAACCAAAGTGTCCTACAATAATGTTTACATGAATGTGCAGCAACAATCAAATCCCTACTTCCAAGAGAAAACCTTAAAATCCAAGTGGAATAAAGGGTTTCAAATGTCTGCACGTTATCAGAGACTTATAAAATGCCAGCTACAAGGCACCTGTTTGGCTACTGCAGTGCTGATATCTTGACTCAGTGGATGAATAAGTGAGCACAGCACCCATTACAGCAGCATTTATTTGGACACAACAGCTTACACACTCGTCTGTATCCCATTATAAGAGAATATAGTGATTGAACCATGCCTAGTGTCACTGAAAAACATATACCAAATCCTCAGAAAAGAAACAGGTGCTTAATGTGGCACTTGTAAATGAATTTGATTCCGAGATCTTGCCAGAGTCGTACCAGCGACAGCGAGTCATAAGCTCGTTTCAATAATTATCAGCTTGGCACTCAGTGCGCCAAGCACACATGCCCACACTGAAATACAAGCTGAAAAAACAATAATCTGCAAACACAAACTGTGTGTATATGTAAACGTACACACAGAACTAACTGTATGTGTGTATGTATGCTTGTATGTGCCTGTTTGTGTGTGTTCAGGCTCTTTCGCCGCATTCTTTCCTTTCCCCCGTACTTCTCTTAACACCTGTTGTGAAATATGTATATGTGCATTTCTGGATTCTTGTCAGAAAACTTGTTATGTTGATATCACACTGCATATTGCAGCTACATCAAGGTGACAGCTTGAGAAAAGGTGGGATGTTTTTATGCAAATGGCTGTGAGAATGGAGATAGGTCTGAATAGAACAAGGAAACAAGGAAAACACTCAGTGTGGCTGTACAGGTATGTACTGAATGTTTGAGGCTCTAGAGTAGGTTATGTCTCTACTTGTGCCTGTGCGAGAATGTGTATGGGAGCATGGGTGCAACTGCATGTCTCTAAGTGTGTGTGGGTGCACATGTGCATGCGTGAGCGGGCTCAGGTGGATTGTGAACTCAGCAGATGGACATTTGGAGCAGCTTTGCACCCTGCAGCTAAACGCACACATGCATGCACACACACACACAAACACACGCACACACATTCACACTCCCACACGCGGCTGTAACATTAACCTTGTGTAACTCTAGCTGAGAGAAAGCCATAAAAAACATCCTCAGCACCTCAAATCACAAATCGACATACTGATCCAATATTTCAACTGTCCAAACACGGGGTAAGTCAAAACGACCATAATACTCTAATATTTCGTCTGTGTCCTGAAAATACCTCCACAGGCTTTTTAGTAAAGCGGAGAATTTTCCTTTGGCATACAGGCATATTCAACACAATACAGTGCATTTTCACTGAGCTGGTTTGGAAAAATGATCAGGAAATATTATACAACACATACCAGTAAGAGCTAGTTCTGTTAAAATAATTGAAACCCTTTCTTCATTGTCATTTCAGTTTATTTTTACACTTCTCTGTGATATATGATCATTCCACAAATAGAAATGTTTGCTTCATCTGGCTCTCACTGCTGCAATTTATTAGTTAAGTAGTGCTTGTTTATAATGCTGGTGATCTGTTGTTGTCATTGTCAGTTGTAGATAAGAGCATCAGCGAAGTGCTTTAAATTTACAGTACGATAAAAGTGAATACAATATCTAAAAGTGAATATGACATACTGAGAGTAGCTCATTTAGAAAATGTATGTTTCTGGACTTGTGATGCAGAAATATGTAAATACTTGAGCAGATCAGTAAAATACTTAATTAAATGCACTAGGGTCCAAAGCATAGTTTGTATTTCCATATCATCGTCAGACAGGAGGCACAATGAATATCACATGTCCCCGTTTCTAAAAGCCTAAGGTACATGTAGAGCCCCATGTGGCAGCAAGTCCTGTCAGAATGTCCTTCAAGTGTTTGTTGCAGAGGAGAGCCATGTTGTTGTATTCCTGCTGTTGATTCTGAACTAAATGCTGTCACTGCTATCTTCTTTTCTTCCAAATATTACTGAATATGGCGGTGTATTGGCAAGAATCTAGCGCTACCGTATGTATCATAATACAGGGGTTACATTTACTTATATTACAATATTGTAAGCAAGGCCTTCAAAATCTTATTTTAGGAGCTGGCCGCACACTTGTTATAACTCTGCCTGGTTCATAGGTTCTTCGTGTTAATCATAGCGATTAGTGTTGCCGAAACTATCGTTTTATCAATACATATCATTTCTGAATATTCTAAACAGTTTCCATACTTATTTTCTGCAGTATCGATGCTATAGGGGTGGGCGATATGGCCCTAAAATAATATCACAATATTTCAGGGTATTTTTTCTATAACAATATTCTTGACGATATGACAGTAAAATCCTAAATGATTGAGTTGGGTTTTTTTCCCACCTGGACCTTAATGCTCTGCCATTTCTCCTCTAATCATCACACTGTAACCTGTGACAGGTTCTTATGCTACCATAGCTATTGCACATTCACATATAGGTAGTTTTTTGTCGAACCATAAATGTCAGGTTTACATTACCAAAGGTTTATGACAAAATCACATGACAACACCAACTACTGCATGGCGAGAGAGACAGTGTGCTGCTGCTGGCGGAGTCACTGAATGAGTTCCCTCTGAGCAGTAACTGGCTACAAGAGTCTAAGAAGTCTGGGGCTGTTTATAAAACATTCAGGACGCCACAGTTTATTCCACACTAATGAAGCTGCTCCTCTTTTTGGAACCATCGCGGAGTCGGTAATAATTTCTCTTTCAACCATGGATAACAGGATAACGTCACTGTCAACAGGTCTAAATATCGCAAGCATCACAACATGACTTTTTCATATAATATTAAAAATCATACTGTTATTATTGTGAACAAGATGATATGGCACACCCCTACGATGCTATTAATAACACTTTCTTGCTCTACCTTCTCTCCAACAGCCAGCTGACACACACATTGCTGCGGTGCCTCCTATAGCACCACCTCCTCTCACTCACAATGCTGTCTTCTTGTCACTCGTCTCACATGTCGTGGTTTCATTTTGGCTTTTGCAACATGGTTTTGTTTTGTTTTTCTCATTGCATTTTATTGTCCTTTGAATGTGTGACAGTCTCAGAGGATTTTAAACATCTGCACAACTGCAAGAATATTGTTTTCATTTATGTATAAAATTATTATTAATGTTTACTAGTCATTGTGCTGTCCTCTGCTACTAACCAAGAAAAGAGAAGTCGTTATTGAAATGTTTTAGCCTTGTTTTGTTTATCTTTTAATACAACTTCAAAATTTTATGCCCTCAATGTACATTTTCCTCTTGGTATCAAATTTTTTTATTGACTATCAATATTTTTCAAAGTACTGTATCAAAGTTAAAAATCCCAGTATCAGGACAACAGGGATAAAGCGATATGTTGATGCACTGGTGCAGCAGAGTCAGATTACAGCACTACCATTTAGTGTTTAGAGTTTAGACACGACACAAAATGAACCACTGCCACAACCCTTTCATGCAAATTATTAGCTAAAAATCAATACAATGTTTTTGAGAATTGACACAGTATCACAAAACATAATATCCTACCCTTCATTGATATTTTCTTTTACCACTTTTACTGAATGGCATTTGTCACCCTGACTCCTAATTTTGCTTCTTTCACCTGTCTGCGCCACTGTTTGCTAAATGTCTCTCTCCTCACAGGCTTGTCTTTCTGTCCCAGCTGGGGGATGGAGGGATGAAGGCATGGGTGGAGGGCTGGGGGGGGGGGGGGGGGGTAGACAGAGGCTGTGTGGAGCTGCTCGCTCCCTGAGGACCCTCTTCTGCCAGCCCAGTGCCACAGATCAACAGTCAGCCAGCCAGCCGTGCACTGACCTCATCCCTCTCTCTCTCTCTCTCTCTCTCCCTCTATTTCTGTCTCCCTCTATCTCGCTCTCCCTCTCTGCCAGAGGCACTTGCTGTCCCCGTGTCTCCTTCCTACGCCAACTGCCTGTCCTGCTACCAACGGTGCATGTCTGTCTGGCCTCTCTGCCTGCCTTTCTGTCTGCTGCTCTGCATGCCTGTCTGTCTGTCTGTCTCTCTGTCTATTATTCCTCCAGTCCTCCTGTCTGTCTGCTTTTGTGTCTGTGTCTCTGTCTGTGTGCATGGGTGCCTGGCTGTCCATCTGCCTGTCTGCCTGCCAGCCACTCTTTCTAGCCAATGCCTCTCTGCAGGAAAGCGGCCAGGCTGTCAGCCGCTCTGCCAATCTGCCTGACTATCTGCCTGTCTATTCGTCATCTGTTTGTGTCTTTATTTGTTTGCCTGCTCGTCTATCTGAATGTTTACCTGTCTGCCTGTCCATCTGTCTGTTTTCTGTTCATTTGCCTGTCTCACTGTATGTCTGCCTGCGTCGAGGTGCTTAGACAAATGCCAAACATGAACCCCTAACCCCATTCTATAGTAGCCAGTACTTCAGTTTCAGAAAGGTTCACTGATGTGACAGGAAAAAGAACTGGTGCTGTGAATGGATTTCTCACTTTGACACTACATGACCTTTCAACACCCAAGCAACATCTTGAAACCTCAGATCACACAGGACGTGGATTATTGACTGGGGAGTAACATTCATATTTGATTGTGTGGCCACCATATTGTCACTAGACATTTCTGCACTATTTGCTACATCTATTTCTGTATTCATCTTGTATTCACATTTGGTATGGTATAATATATGCCACCTTAAAGGGTATCTCCGAGGATGAAAAATGAAGACAACACAGAAGTGCCAAAAATTGTAGTTCCTCCAATGGCCACTTGAGGTTGGCTCTGAGAGCAAGTCAATCACTATAGGTCCCCACATTAAAATGCCAGACATTACCGTAGAAACATGAACATAAACATGTTTACAGATTACACTCTAGCACTTTTATTCCACCTCCCTGTTCTCTATGTAAGGTATGGTCATGGAATGGGGGGACAGAGTTGTCTTGCCTTTAAGCCGGCAGCAGAGGTAGTAACACTGCCAAAACTGGGTCTGTGTAAAAGGGACAACTGGCAGGAAGGGACCATAAATGGGGCAGGTGTGACATTTTGGCAACGTGTGATATGTGAGACCCACTCCAAGGAGATTTAAAAAGCAGCTAGAAACAGTTAGCAGCTAACTGAAAGAACACTAGCAGCCGGATTTTGCAAAAACAATGGGGTTTAGGAGTTCCTCACCCAGCAAGCAAAGACAAGATCAGTTTCCGTCTAACAGAGATGGTAAATGATTGCCATTTTATGCCTTTGTTATTGTTTATAGAGCGCTGCCAATATGGATGTTTTATGCCAAACAAGACACCAACACTGTTACGTTACATGTCACATCTGACATGCCTCTTTTGCTTGTCTAAAATCACACACTGGTGGCATTATGCTGCCATTGTTTGCCTATGTACAAAAAAAGCAAAGGCGACGTTTTTTCTGTGTAAAAGGGGCTTTAGTTAACCATAGCTGTAAATGCACCAGGCTAACCAAACTAGCAGCTAGTACTGGGGTTAGTTTCGCTTCTGACTCAAAATATCCAAGATAGCAGATGCCAAACTTGAGCCCTCAAAATGATGGGTGACATCACGATGGCTGTGTTCATTATTACATACAGTCTATGATGCCACCTTGCAGTTCCACCGTGAGGAATACGCTCTCCTGGACCAAAAGCTCTACATCTCAAGGGATGATGCACCACAATTTCTGAGCCCTGCTTTCTTGGCAGACAATGTCTCTCCATTCACTGTCTTTCCAAACAAGATGCCCAGAGCTCTCCCCTGTCTTCAGACGCTTAGTCATCAAACCAACTTCCTGCTAATACTCTTCCTGTCTCATTCACAGCTCTCCGATGCTTCAGGAAGATGTTTGCTGAATTGAAAAAGGCTCTCCCCTCTCTTTCCTCACTACCTTTTCTGTCTCTCTCCCTCTCACACTCCCATGTCCTCTCCTATTCTTGTCTCAACAGGAGAGCGAGAGAGCGTTTGACTGGCTCCTCTCAACCAAAGGCTGCACCGCGCGCTCGCTCGGCAGTCAAGGACGACTCTAATAGAGGTAGAACAAAAGAAAGAGGGGAGAGGGAGAGGGGGAAACAGAGACCTATGGAGAGAAACAAGCATACCGTGGTGCAAGGGTCTTTGAAATTATACATATTGTAAAATAATAATAGTGTGTAATTCCTTTTTCAGTGGTGCTGGCTTTTGCCCTGCACTACTGTCCACAGGTGGGGAACGAGAGAGAGGAAATTTCAATCTACCCCTATTTTGCATATCACACAGCTCAACAGGAGGCTTTCAAAGAGCCGTACCACATTTCCCCCTGTGGAATAAGCACATAAAGAGTTGTATACAGTATATTCATTAACTGACTATATGTAAGGTCAACACATTGTCTCCACAGTCTCCTCTCCTTTTAATGTGTTATACATTGCATTCATCTCTTCGTATATTCATTATTTTTCAGTCATATCTCATCCCGCGTACTTCGCATCCTCTGTGAAGTTTTGGTACATTTTTCTGAATTTAATATTCTCTCTTTCTTTTTGTTGTGTCCTGTTGTTACCAATTGTTTCATGATAACATTCCACTGCATTAAATCTTAAAATAGAGATTTTTAATGTAATGCAAGAATATTGCATTCTCTTTGTAACATATGTCTTCTTTATAGTATTAAAATTCTATGTGGCATCCCTTACAAAACAGTAAAGACAATAGAGTAAACCGTGTGTTTCTTTCTTTCTTTCTTTCTTTCTTTCTTTCTTTCTTCTTCCTGACATCTCGGTATGTGTTTGTGTTTACAGTCACTCCCACATAAAGCGCAGAGTTTGCTATGAGCACATTTAAATGCCTCTGCAGCTAGATAGCTAATCCCTGTTGTGGATTGGCCCAGTTAGTGGTTCCCAGCTTTTGGAGGGAATACTAAACTGGGGATGAGGTGGGAGGGGGGATGTGGGTATCTCTCTATTTATAATGGTAAACCCGGCCCATGTTTCTGCTGTGCTGATAGATGTTATCTGTGTCAGCCTTTGTTTCTTCCCCTCTCTCCTCCTTCCTCTACCCTCATGTTCCCTCTGTTTCTCCCTGCACAGCCTGTCTCCTGCTCCCTCTCATTCTTATTCCTTGTCTTTTTTTTTCCTTGTTCTCTTCTGCTTCTCTCTCCTCTCCTCCCTCCTCTTTCCATTTGGTGCCCAGATGCAGAGAAGGCAGCTGTGTTGTGTTTTAAAGTGTGCCCGGTTGAAACCACTGTGCCTGGCATCTGCTGTTGGCAAAAAAAATAATAACCAACCCCCACTATAGGCATCCATCTATGTCTCTCTCTCCTACTCTCTCTTGCCATCTCTCTGCCTTTTAATCCTCTGAAATGAGATGAAAGACATCTGCCGTCCTTTTAGGGAGGAAAGGGTTAACCAGATACCCGGCTCCTCTTCCAGCAAGCTCTCTAATAACCACCAATTATTGAACTGTACATCAGTGTACAAGAAAAGAATGGAAGAAAAAAAAAAAAAAAAGGCCTTCTCTGTTTTAGTCAGGGCTTGTTAGCCCAGAGGCACATAGCTAGCTAGCTGGCTAACTAGTTTCTTTACTAGAGTAGCCCAAATGAGGTCCCTACAGGTTTGTAATGCCAATGACATGATACAGAAATCTCCTGATCAAGCTAACAAGCTAAATGTGCCGGGTGGCTGTCTGGCAGCCCATCTCATAACTGTCAACAAAGAGAATGACAATATAGCTGGCTAGCTAGGGATCTCATTTAAGCCTGCTAATCAGACACAACCGTGCATTGTGCTAAGGTGGAGCCCTCCCGAGACCAAAGCTTCGGAGACAAGGGGAGCATATCATCTGACTCTGCCAGGGAAGATGCACCCAAACATGGGGGCTGAGGGAGACGCAGGCAAGCTGTGGGAGCCGGGACTGTAATTAGGTGCCCTGAGCTTGACGCCCACACGCCTCGAACGAGACGCCATCCATCCCTCCCTCTCCGCTGCAAATAGGCTCCCGGGCGCCTGGGCTCCGGTACACAGCCACACACAGGTGCACATACATGCACATATAAAGTATACAGTATATCATTTGTATCATCAAGCACACATACAGCTGCAGAGCCTGTACACACACTCAGAAACACACTTATCTTGGGGATCATAAAGTGACTGCATTAGTGGAATGCAAGAGTGGTGGGGAAATTGTCCTCAAACAACAATGAATGATTGATTTTAGCACCAGACACTGCTCTGTTACCTTTCTGTTATTCTTATAAATAAGTAATAAAGCTCACGTGAACCTGTAAACCTCTCAGACTATGACAATTTATGCTGTACAATCAACCATTTACTGAATGGAACTGCTCAAGGATTGCACCAAATGTCTTTTTTTATTTATTTTTTTTATGACGAGCTCAGCCAAAACACAAAAATACAAAAATATATGCCAATATAATTTCCACTGTGGACCAAAATAGAAACCAAAAATCAATCCCAAGCACAGTATAGGAAAAAAAGCTAGCTATCTCAACTGCAGAGCCTGTCTCCCCATCTCCCCTGGTCCGTGAGAGCAGAACACACTGGTGCGCTGGCTTTTGACCACGGCAATTTTAATCAGTCTTTTTCACACTTCATTGGGAATTCATCGCCGCCTTCCCCCTTCAAACATTGTTTGGGAGAGTTATCAGCGGCAGGCAGCATATCCGGTAATTATACATGCAAGGTAACGCTGGGAGCTGGGCTGAATATTTCAGCCAAATGCATGTGCTGCTGAGAGGCACTGGAGGGTACAGCTGCTTCATAATGCTGGGTCTGTGGCGGCCATGATTGAAGAATGGTGTCTGAGAGTCACATCCAGAAAGTAGTCATTTGCTACACGTGATGTGAAGTGGGCTGAAACATTAAGTTTAAAGCAACGTGATTTGCATTACAATGAGCCAATTTGGAAAAGGTGTTGTTCTTTAATGTAAATCCTTCCCATGAATTAAAGCAGATTGCTTTGTTACAGATACAAGCACACTGAGTGTGAGTGTTTCAGCACATTGCATATTTGAAGAAGCATGGTGCAAACACTACAAGAGACTAGATCACTAAAAAATTTTGATGGTTCAACGTGTTTGTTTACTGTGTGAGTAAGAGGCCAGCTGTTAATAGGGTCTTAACACACAGCCAGACAAAAACCACAAAGACACACACACACACACACACACACACACACACACACACACACACACACACACACACACACACTGAAACCACCAGTCAGACACTAGAGGGTCCTCTGGGGAAAATAGCAGCGGGGGCATAACAATGACTCATCCAAACGGTCACAGAACACACAAACACACAAGCGCACACACACCCTGCCATGGCAGCCAGGCTGTCAGATAGCATCAGCACCGAGCCTATGGAGTGCTGTTGACAGGTGTGGCCCGCCAGTCACGCACACACACACCAGCCACCAGTCACGTCCCCCAGCCCCTCGCCTGACAGGGAACCACATGTGATAATGTACCCCATTCGTTGGATGTGTGTGTGTGTGTGTGTGTGTGTGTGTGCGTGAGTGTGTGTGTTTGACAAAGAGATAGGTAAAGTGAGAAGCTGTATGTTCTGTCAGAGTGCATGTGTGTGTCCCCATGCTTTATAAATGTGTGTGTTGTTGGGTTTATTTGCATGCATTCAGTAGGTAGATGTATGTACCACTCTGTGTGAGAGGCCAATCCACAAAGTGCTAGTATATGGGAGTGCTGCTGTAGCTGTGAATATTGTGTAGAGTGGCATGGAGACAGCTCCAGCAGTGAGATCAATAGAATAATACGGAGCCTGACTAATTCTCTCTCTCTCTATTGTGTGTGGGCTGTACAGTATGGAGCCATATGCCTCTGTATGTTTGATGTGTGTTTATGTATTTTTCACAGTGGGAATGCTCTTTTTGGGTGGACACCTGGTAAAGTCAAGACACTGACCTTGATGTCTACATACATAGATTCACGTATATATACAGCATGTGTGTAGGAGTAAAGCAGATGAAACCTGCACTCTGAGTATTGGTACAAATGTGTATCTGTGAATGAACATTTCAGAATGGAGCGCCCTTCACGCACAAAATCAGCAATGCTGCTGCTGCCCACAGGTACAGAGCTCTGCACAGTTACCAAATTAACAGGGAGCATGGCGAGGTAGTCTGTAGCAAACACACGCACAGCCTTCAGCACAAAACCAAGAGACCTGTACACTGCCTATACTGCAAAAACAGTTTTCTACCTGTATCACTGCTCATTGCTCAATCCTAATTAGAAGGCCATATGTTTGCAGTGTGAAACAAATAGTCATATTGTTATTAGAGGAGTATGCAGGCACGTGCGATGCATTCGAGCACGAGAACAGATGGACAAACACGCTTGCACATGCATGCGGGCATCCACACACACAAACAATAGCCACCCACAGGAAGGCACGTTAACGCACTCCCCTCAAAACACACATACACACACCCACAGACGTATACAACCCACTCTTGCCTCTAAGCAGTCTAGTCCAGTTACTACAAAGCCCACCAAGAGCTCTTTGCAGATCAAATAATCATGCCTTCCATCTGTTTCCATTTCTCTACATTAGCTTAGTGAAGGCGCCCTACAGACCCTGTTAAGAAGCGCCGCAGCCATGGGTAAAATAATGATTCCTCTCTCAACCCCCTACTCCTCATTATCTCCATCCAAAGCCAATTCAATGACAGGGAGTAGATATGGGCCAATTGCATGTACGACCCTTATACTGTTCTGTAATGCCGTCTTACTGTGATATTATGCAGGGCTTGCATTGTACAGTACAGCACTGTACTGTAATGGGCTTTTTTAATAGCATGAATAGTTATTTTGATGTTGTTATGGTATGAAATATAGATCATAGTATATAGGCTATGTCTGAATACGTTACCATGAATCCTTCTGAAATCCTTTTGATTCTGCCCTGCTACCTTTGCACTGACTCTATCTTTTTTCATTCCTTTATCATCTGGACTAAGCACATACTGTATATTCTATTAGTTTGATCAACCAAGCCATACTTTCACTCAGAAATGACATGCTCAATAAATATGAGAGACTGAACGGACATACAGCACAAACTGGGATGAAAATGAATTAGTGAAATGCATAATATCACCATCTTCCTCATACAATGAGGTGGGAAGCTGACATTCAGCTTGTGAGAGTATGTGCCATCTCGCCAATGAGCTTAGGAAGAGGGGGGGGGGGGGGGGGATTGTTTGGTCCCTGTTATGCAAGATGGAAATGAGTTTGCCACGCTTTGCTGTAGCCAAGCTATTTTGGAACGGCTCACATCGGAAAACGCTGGGCCGAGCAGGAAAATTAGGTCATTTACAAGAGCAGGGCAGTGCCTTCTTTCGGCAAGCGAGCGGTGGCGAGGGCTAAGACTAAAGAACTAAAACGTGTAGCGCTATTTATTCAGGGCAGGGGGTACACAAATTTGAGAAAAATGAACAAGATGCGGGAGCTTAACACAGGCAAAGCAAACAAGCGTTTTAACAGAGACCTGGCAATGACCTGAATACATTGCAGCAATGGAAGGGAAGCGAGAATCCAGCTCTGAGTGCATAGCTTCAAATTCCTCCTGCATTTTGTAGCAGATCACACTGCAAACTATGACTTTCTTGTCTGTATGCAGAGACCGATGCTGACACAGAGGGTCTGATTTATTATGCATGGGACTGTGGGGCACAATTGGTGAGGGGGAATGAGAAACGATGGCATCCTCCTTGTTAACAGTAAATATGTGATCCATCCGCCTTGTTAACCGCTGAACTGAGATGAAGAAGTGAAGGCAAAACTTGCACCCCCCCCTTCACAGTTATATTTGAACTAATCATCCACTAGCAGGGAAAATCCTGTTACACAGACCAGGATAACAATGGCACAGAGATGCACTGCAGTCAAGAGCCAGAGCGAAACGATAGACAGGGAGGGTACAGAGGGACACAACATTTTTTGGGAGACAGAAAGGCGAGGGAGGGGCAGGAGAGAGTGTGTGTGCAGAGACAGAAAGAGAGAGACAGGCGAAGATAAAGGAAATGACAGAGGGAGCAAAGGAAGGACAGACAGGGAGAGGGTACATGAGGAGAGACGGAGCAACTAGAACTGTGTGTGTGTGTGTGTGTGTGTGTGTGTGTGTGTGTTGAGGGGAGTTAGTAGGAGGGCCCAGAGGTGCCTTGTCAGCGGTTTCTGGGGGCCATGTCTGAGGAGGCCTCCAGGTGGCAGGTGAATATGCCCTAGTTTGAGGAGCGGCTTCTCTGTCTGCTAACACACTGGCTTACGCACACACATACACAGATACACAGGAGGCATGTGCACAGAGCATGTAAACAAATGCACCAGTCTTTCAGTACACATGTAAATCTTTTCCCTTAATCACACTGATTATTTAACTCTATAGTCTCTCCCACCTTATTTAGCATAAATACGGGTATGCATTGTTGAAAATGGATGCCAAAGGTTAGCTGTTAATCGGTTAACTGGTGAGAATAATTTGACCAGTTACAAATTAGGGATGGGAATGAGCACTCGAGGACTTGTTTGGAAGTCAGTTTTTCGCTCAACATATACAGTAAAAAAAATGAATAAAAATGTATTTTATTGTAGAGTTGTAAGCAGCGTATTACTTTTTTATTACTCAGCGCCTCCTAGCCCCACTGTCCCCCTCTGTTTATGCTGCAGGAGGGTGACCTCTGCCGCTCTGTGGACCGCTTTCACTGGTCTCGCGCGCAAGCGTGCACACATGAGCTCAGTGTACACAGAAGCAGTTAGAGCTACAGGCTACAATGAGGCTATAAATAGAGTTCAAATGACGTTTTTCCAAACAACTTTTTATGTCGGGGCTTCATGACACTTGGATCACTATGGACGAGCAGTATGGAGATATTTTGTGATTTAAATTATGTGTTTTTTGGACGTTTTAATCTGGGGCGCCCAGCCTGCATTAGGTGGATTTGTGATAAAACTTCACCTGAGCCTCCTTCGGCATATGAGTAGATAATTGCTGAATTTTCATTTTTGGGTGCACTATCCTTTTAACAGGTTTAACGACAAAGTTGAGCGTTAAACTCCTCAGTGTCAGATGTTAGCCACTGCTGCTGTGTTAGCTCGTACTACCGGGGTGATGGTGAACTGACTCTGGGGAGAGTGGCTCAGAGACAGTCCTTTAGTGCTGCATCTAACCCATGTAACAGCAGCAACAGAGAGATGGCTGATTTTTCCCATGTCAATTGTCACTTGGTTTAATAGACAAATTAAAGCCTGGTTGCTCAACAAATGAATTTCAAATTGCACTTGTTTTCTGTTGTCAGACAATTAACATTCCTTTTCTAACATTAGATGTTTCTTTTGCAAGTACTCCAGTACTCTAAATAATTTCATGTTCATTCATTCATTTTCCATAACTGCTTATCCTGTTGGGGGTCGCAGGGAGGCTGAAACCTATCCCAGCTGACACTGAGCGAGAGGTGGCAGACTATTACAGGGCTAACACATCGAGACAGACAGCCATTCACACCTACGGACAATTTAGAGTCACCAATTAACCTGCATGTCTTTGGACTGTGGGAGGAAGTACCTGGAGAAAACCCATGCTGACACAGGGAGAACATGCAAACTCCATGTGAGTACCTGAAAGTTACTTAAAGGTGCTGTATGTAAGAATGTGGCCAAAACGGTTACTGCACTCAAATTCAAAATACTGCTGCGAGTCGTGTCCGCACCCCCTCCCCTACAGATTCGAGGTCGCTGGACAGTGGCACGTGAGAGACTGCTTTGTTTGCCTGCTGTGGCAGGGCCGCATCACCGCGTCCTTAATCTTCGGTTTTCCAGAGGACCGTTCGAGCAAGTCCGGCTTCTCTGCTGCTTACGTTGCTGCCAGGGTACAGCTGAGGAGGAGCCGGCTGCTAATGCTATGTACTGCTAATGCTGCTTGCCATGCTGCTGTAGCTCAGTCGTAACTGTAACTGATGCTGAGACTCTACTGACTATGTGACTGGTAGACGGCGGTGGGTGGTGCAACAGGCCAAAACACAAATTCAAAACATAAACATGATTTGCGGACTGTAAAAATGTTTTTTAAATACGAATATTCTGGCTGTACTGTACTTGTTGTCGGTGAGATCAGTATGTTATATGAACATTATTCCTTAGTCTCTGTGACATATTAAGTTAATTTTATGACTATTTGCTTTAGATTTCTAACATATAGCTCCTTTAAACTGCCCATCCTTATTACGCATGTCAGTCTATCGGTTAATTTTGCTTAAGTTTAGTGCACTTCACACCACCCCAGGACTGCTGGGAGCTAGCTAGTGCCATCGCTCATTCAGCAATTATTGCTAGTAGTCCTGACCAACAGTGTTGCTGTGTAAACATTGTGCCCATCCTCCAGTCTCCTCCCAGGTCACCCTGGTGAGTGGATGGCTCAAATTTGATCAGGAAACACCCTTTACAATGGACAACTATATTATCACTGTTAGCTCTATTAGCACCATAAGCAGTGTCAACACAGCTAGTGGTGCTAATATAGTTAACAGTGCCAAAGGGATTTTAAATCTCACAGAGTCAATGAAGCACCAGACTAAAAAGAAAGACCTCTTGATTTGCACGTTATTTAACTTTTTTTATTTTTATCAAAAATTAACCCGTTAGTTACCCATTAATGGGTGTCGAGCCATCAAAAGCAAATTTAACCCACCCTTAGTTTTCATCATGACATATTTATTCATGTCAATATTAGGCTTTGAATTGCACTGTTTTCAAAAACAGACTACTTAATGTCATATTTTAATCACTTAAATCTCTCTCTGCTTGTAAAAGTAGCAACAAACAACATTTTCTTGCCTCTGATGACACACTGAGATTGCATTCTCTTGCCTGTATGAGATGGATTTACTGATAACTGAGCTTTTTTGACAAAATATCACACTACAACCAGGTTTCAAAGAACTGGACTCCAAAAAAAAAAAAAAGACACAGTGATCGATTTGACTCAAATGCACACGACAGAAAGACATATTATCTAAACTAAAATGGACTCTCCAATTCAAAGGATCATTCTGACACCCCTTAAAAAAGAACCAAATCAAAAATGAGCGTGCTCAGATTGTTGTCTGACACAATCCTTTCTGCATCTGAGTTTGATTTTCGGAGCTCGTCAAAGCAAACCATAAGCACTAAGTGGTCAAAACTGAATCCAAATCATTGTTCCCCAAACAAAAGCTGTATGTTCACGAAACAAAGTTATTGATCTGTGCTGTGTTTTCCTGGGAATTTTGTGTGGAAGTGTGTGTGTGTCAATATTTATGCATCTATGTCTGTTTATGTTCCAACTGTTGCCTCAACTTGCATGTTTGCATGCATGTGTACACATATCCCTGCCTGCAATGCCGCGTTTGGTTCCGCATATGTGTGTTTTTGTGTGTGCGTTCGATGAGCCGTCAGTCCTAAAGAGGGGCTATGCTGCTGTCATGCGATGACACCTCTTATTTGCTGCTGTCCTGTGAAGCGGAGCTGAAGGCAGAGGTCAGGCCACCCTCACAGAGACGCTGCGACTCAGAGCACATCATGTCTGCCTGCCTCCCAACGCTGTGGTGTAGGCCTGAGCCCGACACACACGCTCATGCATAATACAGTCACACACATTTATCCGCATAGGCACACACACACATACTGCTCGCCTGAGCTCCACACACCAGTCGCGTTTATTTGAATTTTCAATTACTTCTTTTCCAACATGCCTCAATTACAGCTATTCAGTCCACACAAAAACTGTACAGAAAAAATAACAGGATCATTGTCTACAACAATAACTACTTTGAGTCCTGATTGAAACAAATAGTGCTTAATACAATGCCCTCTTTAGTCAGCAGTGCATACAGTTCAGGATTTATATTCAGCCCGTCCTGCACATCAGTGCCTCTATGGAAAAGAGGAACCAGGATGAAGCCTGTATGAGGAGACCTGTAATACGCCTGCTGAATGCAACGTTACACTCAATAGTCATCTCTTCTCCCCACACCTCCAGCCTCCCCCCTATTTGCTCCTGTAGGCCGTCCATTCGTCTCGGCCGGTGTCACATGCCGTCATCAATTACCCATTAGACAGTGTAATATTCCCCCAATATTGCCGGCGTGTGACTGGGAGATTTTAGAGTGATCAAAACCGACAAATCTGATTTACAGAGCTAGCATAAATAAGGAGATTGTGCCCTCCCTGATTGCCCTGTTGAATAATGGATGCCTGTTTGGTAATCATTTTCCAATATCACACCACTTTCCCCTAGACTGGCCTAGCAGAGTCCTCCTTTTTCTTGTCTTTTCTTTCCTCTTTCAGTCTCTCTTTTTTCTTATCTCTTTCTTTCTTATCTCTCTCTCTCTGTCTTTCCTTCTATCTTTACTCTGACATTGCTTCTTGTATACACTGATATGCTGGAGTTTCCTGAAACAGCTTACCAGTGGCTGAAAGATTTACGTGGACAGTTTGTGTCTTTGTCTACGTCAGTCTTTGACCCAAAGTGTCTGGGAACCTTCTTGACTTTCAGTAGCGATGCTACAGTGATAGCGTCATTACTGAAGAGGCGGGTGTTGTTATGATTGAAACATTTTGTTTTCTGATTCATCTTGCCATTGTTTAGAGAGAGAAAATGTCACAGGTGCGAAAGTTACAGTTGACGCAATTTGTAAAAGTTTATGCAAAATACGCAGGCTAAACATGAATATAAAGGTAAAGCAAGCTAAGCTTTCTTTGATCCAAACATGGCCATCCCAATGTTTGCAAGTTTTCTACTTTTTTTTTCAAAGATGCATTCTAAATAAAAGTACGACAGACAAAATGCCTTTCTAAATTAGAAAATCAATATTTATGTTTACTTTGTTTTATCAAAATACTGCATGCTTAGAAATATGATACCTGCCTACCATTGTATACATATACTAACATCACAGCCAAACATCCAATGGTTGCGCACATCATTGTCCATTCAGCATGTCATCTTTCACCTACAGCTTGATGGATGTGAGCCAAACTAGCTAGAATTATAATCACTGATATTTCTTCTAACCTGATGGTGTGTGTAGGCAGGGATATCAGGGGACTGGATGCAGAAACCGTACCTTACAAAAGGCTTAGCAGGGGGCACAAGCGATCAAATTGCCTGCTTGTGTACCTTCCCTTTCTATCATGGTTTGCATACACAATCTTCAGTTCATACTAAATGCCGTACTAAAACTAATTGCAATCGTATGACAACAACACAAGCAGTCTCAAGGTCAGCGCTTTGATGATATCGTAGCAGCGCTCTAAACAGCTGCTCCGGTGCTCTTTGTAATATTCTTCAAGGCACAGTTGTGCCTCTAATGGGAAAAGGCCAAACCAGGTTATGAAAATCCTTATTTACAGCTAGCTGCCTGGCTGTGTGAAGTAGGTCACAACAGCTCCTGAAATGGAACGAACCTCGCTCACACCGTTTAATACTTTTCTTTTGAATGCTTGCTGCCTTACAATGGCACCTGAGGGAAAGACACAGACACACTGTTTCCACTCCTCCTTAGCAAGAGCATCTTGACCCGGCTGTTAAAAAATGTGTCTGCACCCTGTGGAAAAGTCCAGCTTTTACCTGACAAAACAAATAAATAGGCTGCAAACATCAACTACAAAGCCTGTAAATACCAGGGCAGAGGTCTAGCTATTAATACTATTAGGAACATTCCAGCAGTTGTATTTCCAGAGTAGCTGAAATGGCCTCTAGTGTCTAAGCATGAAAAGATGCAAAGCAAAACAGCCCAGAATAAGTCAGGACGCCACGTTACAATACATGATCCCTATGTCCTGCAGGTCAGGCAGGCTAATACAGTATAAAGCTCCTATCACCTAGTCTGGCACTTTATGCTCATCATCATATGCTTAGACATTTGCAACTTATACAATATGTCTGACAGTGCTGGATAGGTGTGGGGCCTAAGGTGTAGGTGAGCGCTGTCCCCTGGGGTGATGGATGCCTGTGGGAGGCTGTTATGCCACAAGGTGAAAATGTCCATTAATCAGCCCCACTTCCTCCATTGCCGTGGCTTTCCCATTACCAGCGCACTCCGAGCAGGCTGATTGGTTTTTAATTGGCCTGCCCGCCAGGAGATAGATCATGTTTTCCCTGAGGAAAGGCACGAAGGTGTGTGTATGGTGGGGGGCACCCGTGCTATCTCTTGAGGGATACCCACAGTAAAATTCTCTTTATGCAACTATTTCACAAAAAGGATGAAAAAGCAGATCTGGGTGGTCACCTATTACATATTGCATTTTGTATGTATACACATATACTTTTGCCAGAAACAAGTAAAAACAAATAAATAAATATGTGCACAGTGCAAAGCAGCAGCGATAAGCTAGCCAGTGGGATACACATATGCACTAAAATGCAGGCTCAGCCGGACCAGCTTAACACAACAACGAACAGAGAAGCTCTGATTACAGAACACACAGTGGTAGCATGATTTCTCCTTCTCCTTCTGACACCAATACTTCACTTTGTCTTTACATAACAAATAGTCCTTTGCTGCTGTATTAATGCTCTGAATATCGAATACAGAACCTTTACATTTCAGTGGTGATATGACAGCTACCAAGTATGCAAGTAATTGTATGAGCACATCTCCCTACAGTAGAAGTAGTACGAGTGTTTGCAGCTGCATATCTGTATCTGTATTTTTGGTAACTGTCAAGCCAGACATTTTAGTTATTAAATACAGTTGTTTCAAAATGTAATACGCTAAAGTTAAAATCTCCAGTGGCTGTTAAAAATCATGACTTTTGGTCTGAATGATGACTGTGCCATAATTAATAGCCTGTAGCAGCAAGCGTACCAAGGATGCATGTGTGAAGGACACGGGAGCAGCTACATCTTACACTGAGTAGACGTCAGTATTGACATTGTGTCTGCTCAAATAGATCAATCCCCTCTCTGCCATTGCCTGACCACGTCATTGAGGCTGATTGGAAGAACACATTGATTCCCCATGGTATCTCCACACAGGTTCACAAGGATACACATTCATCACACAACCACAGGCTGATCCTCTTGGCCTTTGTACAAGTAAGGAGGAGAAAAAATAAACCTCTATTCGAATAAAATTAACATTTGAGAGAAAATGTTTAAAATAATCCCAGCTGCTGCTTAATCGATTTGTGTTGTGCTATGATTCATCGTAAGGAGAGCAGACAGCCTGCATGGCGTGGGCAAATATACTGCAGGCCAGCACTTCTGTAGGTGCACCACAGTCTGGCGTCAAGGGCAGGTGATGTTAGAAGGCCAGCCTGTAAGCCCGTCTTAGCCTTCACCGCAGGGAGAGAGTGCGATCTGCACTGTGTTTGGGAGATATGCTCCTGGTGTGGAGCTGGAGGTAGCATGGTCTACTGGGAGCTGCATCCAGTACAGCGGAGGCTGCAGATGGGAGTTATTTTCAGATACTGGCCACTGGTTCTGGGTGTATACAGGGATGTAATTCAAGGTTAAATCATCTTCGCCAGTTTGTTGGTAAAATACAATTTACAATTTTGTAATATCTATTTTTTGTATTAGTAATCAAATGTTGTAGTTATTCATATTGTGACTGGGTTGAAATGCATTTCTTTTATACTGCGGTCTCCTCTGATACACATGATGTCAGCGGCTGCTTCCTTGTCGCATGCCAGAAAGGAGCTTACCAAGGAAAGCAAACAAGGTTCACACAGTTTTGTCCTGATCCTATCCCCCTTCCATGCTTAAACCCCAACCAACGGATAGGAGTAGCTACAGAGGCAACAATGTGATCCGTCCCTGACTTTCCCACCCAATTCCCAATGTAAATAAAAATTCTATTTCTTTACGTTTAAGTTAACCTTAAAAAGACTTGTCGTATAGACCAAATCACCGTGATATCACCCTAACAACAAAAACAATCACTTCAACTGGCAACCGACCATAAAGTAAATGCATTTAAAGACACAGAGTCAGTGGTCTGACAGATGTTTCTGCTGTGTTTATTTAATGTTGTGTTTTGCTTTGCTAGCATCTTTGATTTATCAAATCTACCTGCACAGAAGCTGAGCAATGTACTGTTGTGGACAGGGGCTGCAGCTAAACATATTTTTCTAAAAAGACCCACCTAAAAATCAATACAGGTTTAAGTGTAAGCTATATTTGGAATATTTTCTTCACTTTACCTTACAGACTAACCAGTTCAGGCAGTGGTAGACCAGCAACTCCCTTATTCTGCGAAGTAAAATTATTGTGTTTTTCAATTGAGTCTGGTGGCTTTAAGATAATAGCTTTACTTTCCCATCAGAAAGAGCTGTCTGCGGCAAGGTAAAGTGGGGACAATATTCTACATATAGTGAACGCTTAAAGTTTTTAAGTGGGCCTTTTCTTAAGTGGCTAAAAACTAACTAACTAAGGCAGTGTTTGCTCAGCACTGTTTCATTTTATGTACTAACGTGGGGGGTTTCCCTACGAAACTCACTGCAAACAAACATTGTGATTGACACTGCACCTGTTTCCTTTAAAATTAGAATTAAGCAACACTAAAATGTACATGTATATGTACCTATATTTACAACTGCCAAAGTATTTTTATATATTTTTGAATACATTGTAATGTTTTTAAATACATATTTTGGCTACACAGTACTTCCGTATGTTAAGGCATTTGTAAAAGTGACCACCACAGTAGATCACACAGACAGTCTAGCATGAATGCAGAGTCATGCTATGGTACTGCATGGCTCAGACATGCTAAGCATAGCGTGTGGATGTGTGATCCAGCCACTCAACATGGAGGCTAATATTAGCGCATGGCTGCCCCCCCCCCACCCCACAGCAGCCGATTGCATGAGGGGATCCCCAGGAGGCTTTCTGCTGTTCATTCATTAGGCTGCTGAGAAATAAGGGACATACAGTATCTCCCACGCGAGGCTGGAGTAAAGACCCCCACCCATCCATTAGACTCTGCAAATCTGCAGTTCTTTTTGTCACATTATTACACTGTGTGTAGACACAAATACATTTATATATTTACAGTTTATACCAATAAAGAATCAAATATGAGCACGCTGAGCAGAGGCTGGGACTAACTGTCCCACATTACAGTACCTAAGTACAATGCATCTGTACATTTCTTATGACCTTACAGTCCATATTCAGCAATCCCATCAACACCCAATTTCCTCTCCCCTCCAGCTCTGACTAGACTGTTGTGATTATGAGGGGCTGGGTTCTTCTATCATACCAGAGAGTGACAGAGAGAAAAGATTGGAGGCAGGGGGGGTTCCCGCAATGTTGGTCGCAGTAAGACCCGGGTAGCGTGCTTTCCCTCTATAATTTAATCACATTCAGCTGTCTCCCTGTCCTCGGCTCGCTCAGCAAAGCACATCAGGCACCATGGTGGCACACACACGCACACAGTCGCACACACTCTCGGCACACCAACACGAGTCTCCCCCTAACAAGCAAGACATTTCCTTCCTCTTCCAGCTAAAGGAACATCCCAGAGAACATGACTTCACCTCATGCCAAGCGGCTTGTCCCGACTGCCTCAATAAAGTGACACAAACCCTACAGGGAGATACAGGGCACTGAAGGACACTATAGTTAACACAAGAGCACACAATTTGGACAGAAAGAGTAATAAAAGCGTTAATAATACTGTGTAAATTGTGAGAGGATGGAATGGCTGCAGTATTCACCACCTTCTCTCTAACGATTTACAATAAAAGACTGAGCTCAGACTGAATCTATATAAACTAAAAGGTGTACAGATACCAAAAATGGATTGTGATAAGAAGACATTTACTATGCCTACATCCTGTAGGTTGATTTCTTGTGATATAAAAATCTTCTTGGTACGGGGAACGCACTGTTACAACCTCTCACTGTATCCCCAGATGTCACAAACATTGTCTCCATCATTTGTTGACATGAGAAACATTCATTTTGACACACTTTGGGCAAGGGAGAGTCGACACAAGTATCTCACTTTGTATCAGACATTTGTTTGTCTTGACAGAATGAAACATGTTGCAGCGCATCTGCCTTAGCTGTGTGTGTATACAGTATATGCCACCCACGGGAACACACACAAACATCTGCATTGTCTTTTCTCACAGGCAAATCAGATAAAATACTTTGTGTAAGATGAAATATAGAGGGACTAAGGGACTCATGCATGTGCGTGTGTGATTGTTTATACGCATGCAACTCAACCAAAGAGTTTACTGTATTTAAAGTTGGAAACTCAAGCTCTCTAACTTCAAATTCTCTTCTTTCCCTCCTTCAGTCTCTTCTCTCAGTCTCTATTCCACTACTTCTAATTGTTTTCTGGCAGTCACAATGCCTCAACTCCCTGGATGACAAACAGCGTCCTCGCTACCTCCTAGACCTCAGACTAACTTCAAATAGAACACACTGCACAACAGGAGAGACTGATCTCAGCAAGTGATAAAAGCACCAGAGTAACAACCAAATAAAATAATAAAAAAATGACATTTTATAATAATAACAGTACTGTATTCAATAGCTAAACAAATGTATAGTGAAGACAAATGCCCCTAGAATATTGTCCAATCCTCTAACACAGCTGAAGTTTGCAGTGCAGCATTATCTACAGCAGGAGCACAAAACTTACAGAACAAACTTTTAAATGGGTGCTCATAGCAGACTGAAACTTCTACATGCTTCTTAGTGAACATAACACTGCATTCAAGAGGGACATTTAAAATTATTAATATTCAGTAGGTAAAGCAATTCTAGAGAGTCAAGAGCAATGTAACAAAAACACAATATAAGCCATCCCAGAGCTACGCGACAAGAACGATAAACTACCAAATCACCTTCCTCAGCCAGCTATTACTTTTTCTCACTTAAGTCACTGCACCACTGCCACAAGATCACATTGCTAAACATCTGAAGAATCAGTAACACTAAAGCGATGAACACAAGAGAACTGTGTAGAATTACCTATCAGTTTAAAGCAGCACTCAAATATAATCTTTGCAAGACTATACATGTACCTTAGATCTTCAATCAGTGCATCAAAGCAAAGACACAAGATGCCCTAAACAAGCCAAAGTTACCTACCAACTGCAGTCTTCTTTGTAAACTTTTCCTCCTGCTCTCCAGAATGCGCTTCCTCTCCTTTTTCAGTCTTTCCTTTACTTCTCTGCCTTACTCTCTCCCAATTCACTTACTGTGCTCACTGCAAAGTTCTGCTCTCCTCCTGCATGCAAATCATTTTTACGACTTGAGAGATGACTGGGAATGAGGGAAGGAGGGAGAGCGAGAGGGAGAAAGGATGACAGAGGGGTGGAGGAGAGGAGATAATGGTTGGAAGGCAGGCGACCAATGGGCCTGGAGTCTAATGGAAAAAGGGAATCAGGACACACCAATGAGGCGCAGCCTGGAGAGGGAGAGAGAGAGAGAGAGAGAGAGAGAGAGAGAGAGAGAGAGAGCAAGAGGGGAGAGAGAGAGAGAGAGAGAGAGAGAGAGAGAGAGAGAGCGGAGGAAACGGGCGAGGGAAGCAGGGATGGCGAGAGCACAGTCGGGAGGAGACGTTGTAACGCAGACCGAGAAAGACACTGAAGGAGAGAGAAAGCACACTGGGAGAGCACAGAGAAATAGAGAGAGGGAGAGAGTGCAGAGCTGTACGTAGCGGGTGTGCACGGTAGGTGGAGAGAGGCAAGCATCCCAGGCGAGATGGAGAGAGTGCAGATCAGAGAGGAGAACAGAGAAAGAAAAGCACAAAGAAAGAAAGAGGAGAAGAAAGGCAGGGAGAGGAAGAAAGAAAGGAAATAAGGAAGGAACTGACTTACCTGGGTACTGCTAGTGGCATCCTTCACACATCGCCTCGCAGACTCCACACACACATATACACATGCACCCACCCCAGCGATACAGGCACACGCCGCGCTGCCGCTGAGACTAACCAAAAGCAAAAACAACAAAGGAGAGGACTGCCAAAGCCGACTGGTATACCCTAAAGCAATCGTGCCTGTGTGTGTGTGTGTGTGTGTGTGTGTGTGTGTGTGTGTGCGCGCGCGTGTGTGTGTATGTGTGTGTGTGTCTGTATATGTGTGTGTGAGTGTCACGGAGAGAGGGTGGGAGTGTGTATGAGCATGTGTTTGTGCTGGGAGGCGAGGGAGAGACGGTTTGAAGGAAGCTAAAATGCTCTCTCTCCTTTCTCAGTCCTATAAGCTGAATTGGTTTCCTCCTCTCTCTCTGTCTCTTTCTCCCTCTATCTGTGTATCTCACTCTCTCTGTACACTGTGCATGTATGTCCTCCAACACTCAATATGTTCTCTCTCTCTCCCGCTTGCTCTCTCTCTGCCTGCTGATGTGCCCTCCCTTCCCCTTCTCCCTCTTATACATTTATTCAGGGCTGCAGACTGTCTGCTCCCAGAGTCAGTTCTTCCCACGGGCCCTGGGTAGAGATGAAGGGAGGTAGGGAGGAGGGAAGGGAAGGCAAGGGAAGGGAAAGAGAGGGAGAATAGAGGAGGGATGGGTGAGCCATGTGGAACATGTGCAGTGCATTTATTTCAAATGGGAGAGACACAAATTTGTGCCTTTAAAAAGGCAAAATGAGCTCCACTTGTGGTTCAGTGCACATTATTTGGCCTGGGATCATTCAGAGAGCTGAGAGAGATACAGGATGCAAACTTAAAGGAAGTCTCTGGCTGAGCGCTGGCTTGCTGTTAATTAACACTTTTCCCCCCCATTCCAGGCTTCGAGGCTGGCTGAGCACCAGAATTAAGAGCGCAGAAGATGAATGAGTATTGAAACAGGCTAGTTGTAGCCATGTGTTCAGTGATGAGCACCGGTAATGCACTGCTCCCAAACAGGAGACAATATTTACAATATAATCATGCTCGCACCATAAAGAGGGTGACATTCATGCGCACTCTTGTGTGAATGAAAATGGGAATAACAACGTGATGATTTCCATATTTACCCAGATATGCAAACACAGAGAATGCTAATTTGATCCCTGAGACATCATCATAATTAGATTATAAATTAGGTTCATTTCTTACCGGACAAGAGGTGCTAATTCATTCATTTTCCACCAGTGGGGGAGACTCAGCTGAAAAATGCAGCAGCCACCCTATAGGCACAACAGAATATTGGGGATTCTCATATGCTCATCTGACAGCGACAAACAATAACATATTCAAATAAATTCATATTTACACATTAATATTCAGAATAACATTCAAAGACGTGGACTTGTGTTGCGCTCCTCCAGTCCAGTATACATGTATACGAGGCGCATTGTTTTGATCTTCCCCATAATAGTAAACAAATCAAATGCCATACAGCACTATTTTACAGAACCAACAAGCAGTGCTCTCTCCAACAATGCTGCCAGGCAGCTGAGGAAGGCATGATAAGTACTCTGGTGGGTTGGGACACAGATGCCCTCAGGGCGTTTAATATTAGCAATTTCAAATTCTTATTTGGCTATGTTAATGCCAATCAAGCACAATTAATTTACCCCACATTATTAAACAAATAAACAAAGGGGAGAAACGTGCATGAATAAGGAAAATGACGGTAACATGAGGAATCACCACACATTAGGAAAACTAGCTGGAAATCAATGTTTAAGCTGTTATTGTATTATGATACTCACTCATCGATCAGCATAAAAAGAGAGGTCTCACTAATACAGCAGAGAAATGATAACTGTAAAAATATGGATACGAATAGGCTTTTGTAGGCAGTGGGTCCCCTCAGCTGAAAGAATGATTACAGTATTAATCAGTCTGGTTTAAGTGGCTGCAGAAAAAGTATTTGGGGAATTTTGGAACTTTTATTTGCCCTGATGTGTTTGCTGATATGGCTGTGTAAATAATTTAAATGCACGGGTCTGTAACAAAATTTTACATATTAAAAAGCTAACATACCTGTGTCAAATTAGCAATATTAAGGTGTAGAATAACTAAAGAGAATTCTTTTATTAACCTTAATATTTAATTCCAGGTGTTTTCAGTAAAAAAAAAGTATTTTTTAATTAATAAAGGCTGCATTAGTGTTCACCTTTCACTAATATGGCTTCCATAGGGCTCACAGTTAGTGTCATTTCTCTGAATATGAGTTTCTTTGAACCTTCTAACCCGCGCTTAACTTACAGCGGACATTTTGATATCTAATATAATTGATTACATGATTAGCTGCATTCCATTTATGTGTACAAGTGCCAAAAATGTCGCATGAAGACCAGTTCAAAAAACAATGCAAGAAGACAGGACATATTTGACCAGTTATAAAAGTATCATGACGCTAACATTTAATAAGACGTTTATATTATGTCAGGTGTATGACAACTATCTTACTTACCGTCATCGTAACGTCACAACTTTGCCAAGCAAAAACTAGCTTAAAACATGTTAGCCAAAACTAGCTCAGCACCTGCTAGCCCAAACTAGCTTAAAGCCTGTTAGCAAAAACTAGCTTAACATAAATCACCTCGTCACGAAATTAACAAATAAATCACTCTTTTCGGTATTTTTAGCAGAACAAAGGCAGAGACATAAGAAGAAAAGGTCTAGTGACGTAATGTAAGACGATCCAAATGTTTTAAAGTCGAACAAAACCGAGTTATTCAAAGTTTCTGTCATACTTTTCTCAATAGTACGTTAGCTTAACATTAACTGTTACCACAGTCACTTTAACAGGAACACAAAGGCTAACTTTGCGAAGTAAAACGCAGTAAAACGTTTCTTTTAGGATAACATTAGTTATTCTGTAATTAAAGTGGACTTACCAGTGTGAGGTTACACTCTGTCGGGGTGAGAACAAATCTAGCGTTTGATAACTTGTCTCAAATGTGAGCATTAGCTACAGTTGTGTCAAGCTGTGTCTCCTTGCTGAGCATATAACGTTACCATGTAAAATGCAAACCACCAAGACATTGTGATGATCGCTACAGCAAACCTGGGTTTTAAAACCGTATAATGTTATTTGAGGGGTTCATCAGTAGTGATAAATGATCTTAAGTCTATAGTTTATTAAAAAGTAGAGTCATTAATGTTTAATTGTGATTAATTAGGCTAATTATTCAAAGTAATCCTACTGTTGTGGTCCCAAATTTGTTTGTGTCCTCCCCAAGACAAACAGAAAATAATTCTTGAATATGAATTATTGACTCATGGAATCCCTTTGTTTTCGTAAGCATCACATAGGCTACTGATACAGGAGGCTAGTTTATCAGGCACCTGTGTTTCAAGCCATGTCTCACTGCAGACATGCTGCAACAACAGATTAATGCTTAATATAAAATAATTTATCTAAAATAAACAGTCTCAACCAAAATCAACACAAGAAACAATATTTAATGTAGTTAAAGCGGGAAAGCCAATAAACTGGTCTGCAGTAATCTATAATGAACAGTATGTTCTGTCCACAGCTGCTTTATACAAGGCTATACGAAAAGCTTCTCCTTCAGTTCATCAAATCCCTGCAGCATCTGAAGGCAGCACCGTTGTCATGTTAATAAATACACAGTCTCTGAGAAACCAGAGCGCTGTACCTATACACACCACCCTTACACACTGCTGTTCACATCGTTTACCTTCGGTACTTCATACCTTCATGTATGTATTTGTCGATCAGCTTTTCTCATTTAATGTTATACCTGTTAAATCATCACACCTGTAGGCATGATCTACTCTTCCCTTTGTTTTGTGTCTTAAAATGTGCAAGGATATATTCATTCATTTTAAGTCATTATAAACACCTGGACTTTGATAGCTCATATGTTGCAGCCAAATTTCTGCTCATGTTCAAAACTTTCTGCACGTGTTGTAAATATAATGAGAATAAAGTTGCAATTTAATGAGAATAAAGTCATAATATTTCAAGGAAAAGATCCATCTGTCCCAGTAGGCTAATGTGCATTACCTTTTGGCTCGCCAAATATGGTTGTTTTCTCTTCAGACAGTCTGGCAGACATGTTAACTTGTTTGGGACTCTCTGGATGAGACAAAGTTTTGGGAAGCGGCTGTGTGCTGCTCTTCATCAGAGGTGGAAAACCGATACAACGTGAAAACACCTCTGATGAGGCATAAATCGCACCATTGTGTGTTTTTTTTTGTCCACACAAATTTTAACTTCACCACATCCAATAAAGTGCAGCTCACAGCCGCTTCCCTCACTGCTCAGTGGAATATGTAGGAAGACAGTCCCTAACAGAGCAAAGGTCTATAAGTGAGGGGGGCGCAGAGACAATTACACAGAGATACCAGTCAGAGGAAAGACAAACTTTTTATGGGTCAAAGTAACTGTAGCGTACAGCAGCCTCTTAACTGTCAGGAAATGCTAAAACATGCACATATGACTCGAAGCAACCTTTTTGAATTCATCCTCAGAATCAGTGGACCTAATACTCTATTGTGGTGACAGATTAAACAATTGCCTTTTGGTTGAAAGCTAATTTTACTGTGTTTACTACCCCCACGTGTTCAACAAGTCCCCCTGAAACCTTCACCGATATGCTCACAGACACCAACAGACAGTCAGAGAGAAACCGGGGGCATGTCACCTGTGTCATCTAAAGGTGCAGTCTTGAAAGAGGACAACTAGAGGTGTAAAATTATGGAGAAAAAGCGGAGGAAAAGCCTGAGATATGTGAGACTAAAGAGCAGAATGAAGAGGCACCTCTAGCATTTTACTCAGCAAAAATACTAATTTCATAAAAATTCTAAATTCTTCAAAAGGATTTATGCCAACATCGTTTTAGTTCTTTCCAAAACACGTAACAGTAACAATAGCTCAACCTACATCATTATATTCCACTTGTTTTAGCAAAATAAAAGATACACTAGTCCTTGTTTGTGATGCACTTTTTTGTGCAGGCTGTAAACTGGGTCATCAAATCAAACTGATAAATTCACTGCCAAAATTCACATCTTAATTAGTATATGCACTGGACAGTCTGCTTTCAACTCATACACAGCAGGAAAATAGAAACCAAACAATCCAATGATGTGCACCTACAATACATTAGTGCGGTTAGACAGTGACTACACCTAAAAGCTGTTTTATTAAAGCTTAAGCCAAGACAGCCCACTGCTGACCATTACTCATACAAAGTAATACAGTATGTGTAATGGTTGTTGACTGTAAAAACCCACTAAAACAGACAGTGTATTGTTTTCATCTATTAGATAAACCAGCAATTTTACTGCATTGCTTAGACTACGGCATTGTCCAAAAACCTATGCAGATCCATTGATAGAAAATTTGTACCATCAATAATATTTAACAGGATTTACCTTTCAGTCATGATGCATCAGTGAAGGAGTGTTGGCATGTAGCCAGAAAAAGTGCAAGAGCAATTGTTTTTTGATATCAGCATAAGCACAATACAGTATATTTTTGTGTATTACAAAGCATGCTGTTTTCATGCACTGTTTATACATATACCTACAAAAAGGAGTGCACCAGAATTTGTATATAGCCCACATTATTGTGAGCTAATATCTTGTGTATTACCCACGTAATCGTAAAGGCTGCAATGATGTGACCAACGCACTGACAGGACTAAAGAAGAAAGTAGTATCAAAAGTCCGTGTAACAAGACAGGACAGAGGGGTTGGATGGGTCAAACAAACACAGGACTTTCTCCCGGCAGACCAGTGTTCCTGTCTCCTGTGAAACTAAATGAACTTTGATTTATTTTAAGGTGTGTTGTCATGTGGTCTCGTTACGTTAAGTACATAACTTTACGTCAACTACGTAACGTTGCAACATCCAACCATGTTTCTTTTCCTAAACTCCACCAATGACATATTACTTTCCTAAACCTTATCTATGTAACTTTACATTAAGTGTGTAAGTTCGTGTTAAGTATGTAACCTGACAATGCCCAACCATGTTTCTTTTTCTAAACGGAACCTGTATAACTTTACAATGACTGTGTGACTATGGCCTCTAGTTTTGCAGACTGGGTGAGGTGGAGGTGCTTCGCCAACTGGGTGTGGCCAGGCGGATTTTGCAAGTTTGGCATACTGTGCGCGCTGGCGCAGCTACTCCTCTTTCCCACCTCCCTCCCTCCTACCTGCGCAAATCGGAAAAGAGGGAGGAGAGAAGGCGTGGAGTGGGTTTTACACAGCTGATTCACATCACACCAATCAAATGAGCCCCTCTCCTTGCCCTTAAATGCGCCGTGCGAAGGCGTAATGAGAGTTTACTCAATTCGCCATGGCAGAAGACAGCAGCAGCGTCACCCCGGATTTCCACTGGATGCGTGTCCGTTGCGGTACGGCAGCGCTGGTTATCCGCGGCGTGCTCCGCCGTCCGTCAATACCCACCGGCTGCGTTTGCTGTGCGGAGCGGTGCAGCTCCGCCGGAAGACATCTCGGTGCACTGCCATGATGAATATCTCCTCGTCCACGGTGTCAACGGGGTGAAATGACGTCTGGAAACCTCTGACCTGTTGACTTCAGGCCTGCCTCCGCTCATTATGTAGTTTTCAAGGTGTAGTGCAGGGAAATATGATCCGCCGTGAACACTGTGTATCTTATTTTGAAAATTAACCGGATGTTTTATTGTGTTTCTCTGCACGACTTCCTGCCCCGCACGATCTGCTCAGTGCTGAATTGCTGCGTTGTGCTCCGGCGTCCGGCAAAAATAGAAGTGCTGCGTATCTGTTGCGGAGGCCTCCGGACTGCCGGAGCTGAGACGGAGCCGGAACGCAGCACTGCCGGAGCCGGTGGAAACACACACATTGACTATAATTGAATCTAATCGGCTCCGCTGCCGTGCCGGAGCGGAGACGCAACCAACACGCATCTGGTGGAAATTGGGGGTCAGACGGCCAAACTTCTCCCAGGAGGAAACTGATGTTTTGGTCCAGGAGGTCCAAGCTTGCAGTGTCCGAATATACGAAACTGCGAGCAGACCTCCACGGGTTTCAATTACGTGTGCCAAACGTGCCAAACGGTGCCAATCCCCTTTGATCTGACATCAGATGTGACGGACAGTCGATATAGAGATACATTTATGTGCTGATTGCAGATAGTTGCATTGAATAGAGGTGTTTGTGGGTATTTATTGCATCGTTAATGTGCCTGACATTCTGGAAACCTGCCTGTGAGGTTTTGGTGACGTGTGCGCACTGTCCGCTGGTCAGCCAAACTTCAGCTACACCGGCTGCGCTCCGCCTGCGCTGACAGTAGACCTGGTTTCAGCTGGCGAGCTTTTAGTGCACCATCGGCGAAGCCTTTTGGCACGAAACTGTCACTGCGCCAAGTTGGATCTGTTGACACCTCACCCTGCTGCGCTGCCACACCCATCTCAGTGCACCTCGGTCTGCCAAACTACCAAACTGAGTATGCCACGAGTTGCGCTGTGTGGGGTTCACCATCTTGCGCCACGCCGGGAAAATAGAGGCCAAAATGTTAACTACATAACTTAATTACTACGTAACTAGGGGTGCTTATTTGTTAGATATCATGCGAACCACTGTTTGCTCATTTTCATAAGATCTCATGCGAATGTTAAGTATGTAACTTTGCATTAAGTACATAACTTTACGTTAAGTACATAACTTGATGATGGCCAACCATGATTCTTTTCCCAAACCTAACCTAACCAGTAGGGGCGCTAGTTTGTGGGACGCTAATTCATTAGATATCATACAAGCTGTTGTATGAGGATATGTATAATAATAATAATAATAATATAATAATAATAATAATAAAGCACAGTTCTTACAGCAAGTTCAACTCAAGGTACTTCACATAGTAAAATGAGAAAACACAGATGACAGTAGAAGACAGTAAAAAACTAAATTAGGTTTGATACCAATCAAGCAAATAAAAGCTACATAAATGCAAATCTAAAAGGACAGGTTGTTTTAATGAGTCTTCTTTAAAGGTTTGGCTTATCTCTACTACTTTGTTCTAAAATTATGTCTTGTACCAAAAAAGACTGCCACAGGGACACCTACTTAGAGAACTAAACCCTTCCATAAAAATGTAGGTTTGTTTAAACATAGTCACAAAGTTATATGTGTTTTTTTTTATTTGAAACAGTATTAACATTTCCCACACAAACTGTATAAATTGCTGGAATAAATAAGTTACAGGATATATCCAGTAAACAAACAACATCTGGTATGAGCTTGACAGCTGATTCTTGACCTTGGAAACGGCAACTGACAAAACTCTTAACTGCCGTAGGTCACTATGTTGTTTTTTTGTAGATTTTAGCATCTGATCAAACTCAATCTGCAGGTGAAGACTGTGTGAAACAGTTGGAAGCTAAGTAAGTGGACCTTCTGTTCATGAATTAACTGCAATGCTTTTAGGCCAGGAGGAAAAAAAAGTCGCAGAGTAGATGAAAGTATCATTATTAGGCCAACAATTGGGCTTGTAAAGTTCCACATCATTTCTCAAGTTAAAACATTCCATATTTTTAACTTCAGGTAATCTTCTCAAATTTGGATGTCATTACGAAGGAGTCTACTTGATATGAATACCTTCTTGAATTGAACTCTTCACCTGAAATTAAAGCACTTGAACTACTTGTAGGTCATTTCTACATCATGTGTTCTCTGCGGCATAAAGTAAGGTTTGCATGCAAAAATTTTTTGCGGGATATATTAGAGCTGACGTGGGAACTGCGCACACATACTGTGCTTATGTGAAACTGCATTTGTGAATTTAAAACAGCAGTACAACTTCCCGTCGTAGTTAGGAGTAAGAATGAAGTGAGCGAGTGAATAGATAGAGGCAGAGACAGAGTGAAAGAAATGAACTGCAACCCATAGCTGCAGGAGGGATGGAGGGAGCATGGGAGAGGGATGTTGTTGAGGTTAGAGGTGTTGATGCTGCAGAGTGGAAGCAAGCTACAGCCAGGGAGCCAAAGGAGGAGGAAAAAGAGAATCAGTGTGTTTTGGGACTCGAGACGATAGCGTGGGAGAAGGTGAAGGCTTGTTGTTCAGTGGGACCGAGGGAGAAGAGCGGGTGGGGTGAGGGGGAAGGAGAGGAGGAAGAAGAGAAAGAGTGATACCTTAAGGGAGCAGAGAGAGATGTATAAGGGAGGAGAGGTTGCATTGCTGGCGTATTGGGAGTAAGAGAGCGGAGGAATAACAAGCTTCAGCCTACTTATGTACAGTATGGTGTCTGTGTGTGTGTGTGTGTGTGTGTGTGTGTGTGTGTTAGAAAGAGAGAAAGGGAGAGACTTCTGTCTTTGGAATGGGATGACAAATGTGCCAGACATGAAAGACCAGAGCACATACAAACCCTTAGGGAGCCACTTTACCTGCACACACACACACACACACACACACACACACACACACACACACACAAATTTGTATTATTATACTTATGAGGACCCTCAGTAACTAGATGCAGTTTTTAGCCCCAAAACCTATGACAACTGTAACCACCACAACTGCGCCTACCTAACCTCAGCAAGACAAGTGAGTCCCTAGTATGTGTAATGTGAACAGTGACATTCATAATGACAAATGCACAGACGAGGCAAACTACACTCTCATCTGCCCTGTTTCCGGCTGCAGCAGCAGGCAGCTGTTACAGATAAGATAAAAAGAACAGAGGCGTAATGACAACTGAAAACACAGAGGTCATATCCTTGGTATTTTTAAAAGAGAAAAAAACTTAAAAAAGAACTCAAATTTAAACTTACAGAACAAGCACATTTATCATGAATATTGAATGAATAAACTCATATGGAGCACAATTTCACTTGTTCATCATTCATTTGTAGATTTGTTCGCATATAAAATGTGGAGCATGGATTCAACCGACAGACAGATATTTTGCTCCAACCCAATCACCCGAATACATTTTGGCACTGTATGTTTCTGCAAATTATGCATTATGTTATGTATGTTTCGTTTGTTGTGGATATGATTAAATTTTATGTTTCTTTTCATTCTCAATTTTTAATTTTATTTTGTGACAAGTTGTTGTTGCATGTGGTTAAGTTTAGGCACAAAAACCACTTGGTTAGGATAAGAAACATAAAGGTTTGCCCTGACATATTTTTGTTACTATAAACACACCTGGAAATGTCCCAGCTTCCTCTTAAAAATAAATACCTGCATTTGTCACTGGAAATGCCCTGACCTGTCGTTAAAAATACCCACTTTTTCCGCTACAAATACAGCTAAAGATTTCCAGACCCATTGTTAAACATACCTGCTTTTACCGCTACAAATACAACTGGATATGTCCCAACCTGACGTTTAAAGTACCTGCTTTTTTCTACAAATATGGCTGGAAATGTCCTGACTTTTTGTTAAAAACACCCACTTTTTCTGCTACAAATACAGCTGGAAATGTCCTGACCTCTTGTTAAAAAATACCTGCTTTTATTGTACAAATACAGCTGAGAATTTCCTGAACTGTTGTTAATTATACCTGCTTTTGTCGCAACAAAGACAACTAGAAATGTCCCAACCTGCTGTTAAAAACACCCGCTTTTTTGTTTTCACTGGTCTGCTGCAATCTGCTAAGTGGCAACCATCACGCCTCAGTGTCAAGTCATCCACCATGCTCTCTTCCTCCTGATGAGAAAGTTAGCTCATATGTATGTAATATGAACTTTGTGTATGTGCAAAAATGTACAAACGTAACATATCCATGTTTTGCAGAAATACACAATACAGAGCCAACATTTTATTCTGCCATTTGGGCTGTTTTCTCAGGAGTTGATGGAGACCAAAAAGGAGTTAAAAGGGGAGTGAATATTGGACTTATATTTATCAGTCGTACAGAAATATGACTCAGAAATCAATCATAATGTTTCTCTGTGTCTGCTGAATGTGCAAGTAACCAATTGATTGCTAACACTTTGCCATAACAACTTTATCAGATTATGATATGCCATCTTTCATGCTATCAATACACAATAGACTGTAAGTCTAGCCAGTAAATGGAGACAAAGCAGGAGAAGAAGTTGGACAGGCCAAAATATAATTACTCTTAAAAAACTACCCTCGCTCTGAGGTCTAAAACCCAAAATACCAGTACTTCCCACAAAGACACTCACAGATACCACTGTTGAAATATATGCATTCACACCCAAAATTACTGCATGTAGTCATAATGGTGGGTGCATACACACACACAAACACACACAGGCATGTGCTTATGTAAATTCAAAAGCATCCACACGAGAACAAAGCCATGGCATGGGTATAAACAAGAGGGCATACATAAACATTACATGTCCATGCATTATGCAGACACATGCACACATCCGAGCTCCGATAGACACTCAAACACACATACACCCCATTTACTTCATTCATAGAGGTAAGACCACGCATCATTTCACCCCCTCACTCTCTTTCTCTCTCTCTCTTTAGTCCCCAAATCCATGGCATATGACCTTCTGTGGGACAGATAAAGAATGTGCTTATCAGTCATGCAAATGAGGCTGAATTCATTTTCCACAACAGATGGCCCCATAGATAATGATGATGGAGGAGAGAAAATTAAATGTCTCTCACTCGGTGACCATGGCAACCGCGCCTCTGCGGCGTAATATCAATAATAAGTGCGCCGCATAATAAGGTTGTCAGTCCTGTGAATCAAAACCTCCCATGATGGGATAGGGCAAGGGGGGGTGAAGTCTCTCAGAAAGTTTGGTAGACTCTGTAGGGCACTGTGGGAGGTCTACTGAGGTTGTACTGTTGGTTGTGGAAAAAAGGAGCTGGTTCACTATCACAGAGTCACTTAAAATATGTAAATGTAGAAATAGTTGGTTTTCCTTAGTACAGTGCATTAGGGAATGCTTTATAAACATCACTATTCTTATTAATGGCTTTTGACCTTTAATCTTTGTGTTGTCAGGATGTGAAAAAACTCATTTCCTGTTTTATATCTTCCTCCAAAATGACAAATGCTTTGTTTATCTCTGTAACTCATTAGGTTGACTGCTCCAACAAACTGTTCAACCTCTGACCTTCTGGAAAACAGCTGCCAATATACTGGACCAGAATCTGTTTATTAACAAGCTTATTAACATTTACAACTGCAGGCCCGATGGACAGTTGTAATCCATCCATCCATTTCCCGCTGCTTATCCAAGACTGGGTCGCTGTGGCAGCAGGCTAAGCAAGGTAATTTAGTCCTCCCTGGCAGCGTCTTCCAGCTCCTCTATGGGGATCCTGAGGTGTTTCCAATCAAAATATAGAATCTCTCCAGTTCTGAGTCTACTCCGGGGGCTCCTACCAGTTGGACACGCCTAGAAAACCTCCAAAGGGAGGCACCCAGGAGAGCTCCTTATCATATATCTTGGTGACTTCTTGGGGTCTTGACTCAACCATGGCATTCATATTTAGCATAAAGACACAAGATAGTATTGATCTTATCATCTAACTCAACAACATTTGAATCAGTTTGTTAGTTCCCTTCAGCAGTTGAGGTGGAAAAAGGACTGACTATGTTGTTTATTCAGTTTATTTCTAAGCTGAGTGATTGCTTCACCCTTCAAATACAGTTCAGTTCAACAGTAAGTGATATAACGAATCACTGTAACATCATAACCCTGTGATGTTCTGAAAAGTTGTTAGTAAATTGATTTCTGTTCACTTGCTCTGCAGCAACTTAAAAGAAAAAAAAAGCGCCATAAACCCCAGTAAAATGGATTTTTCACAACCTTACAACCCAAAAGCTGTCTTTATCGATGGCTTATCGCTGATCTATGAGTCATTAGTAAATCTTTTATTAACCATTAAAAACCATGAACACCTGAACACATTTATTCAATCAACATATTACATGTACACAAAATGTCTCAACAACATACTGTAAGTTAGAGCAGTTTTGCTTGTCTCACATGAGAGATACCAGTGTGTACCAATGAGAGCTTTGGAATATTTAAATCTAACGACAGTTAGATAGTGGCGGCGGGGTTGTTTGCAGATGTTACGAGGCCACTGTCAATCAAACTGTGGTCAAACCCACACCCACACAGGTCTGATTCTAAACAGATTCTAGATAATACTTAAGGTTGTTCATTTCTAACTTTTATTGTTGCTTCTTTAGTCACGAATATAAAATGTTACAGATAAATTCAATTTTCAGACCAGAGGATTCAATAAAGACATCAGTAGTAACTTATAAAAAGTACCTTAGTACAAAGTTGTACAATTTGTCCTGTAGTTAAAGGGCCCTAACTGATGTTCAGGTGATGGGTAAAGGTTTTACCAGTGTTGGGTTGCTGTTGAATGCTGGGATAGCTGGATGAAATGACACAACTACAATTTATTGTGTTTAGGGCCCTAATTTTTCTATGGTAAATTACTGACATATGAATTGATCCCAGCTGTCATTGCTAATTTTCATAGCTGCACACTTTAAGGAAAACTGATGAATCTCACAGATAAGACAGCCAGATCAGCCTTTATCCTTTAATGCAGATCAGATTCTGATCTACTCCTCTACATTTCCATGCACCACTTGTTAAAGTTGCTTTCTTCACTTTGTGCACCACTTTTTAATTGAAAAGCATGGTTTGACAGAGGCTGTACAACACTTATTTTATTCTATACAGCTGCAGCTTATATATATATATTCAATGTAATGTGCTGTTGTTGTGGCTTTAATGGACAAAACTTTTTGTGCCATTAGGCAGCACAAGTCCTCCTCCAAGAGTAATAGTTGAATCTGTAAAATTCAGGCGATTCGGGGGCATACAGAAAATGAGACCGTTTGTTGCAGAGAGTACTGAAACTCCAATCCTTTTTGCACCACAGTTTGTCTAATTACAGAGCTGATTTATTTGATCCATTATTTAATCTCAAGCCCTAGCCACACTGGTCCTGATGAAAACAGTGATTATTGCCTGAGTATGGGTCAGGGTGGAGAATTGAACTTTTATTGCTCAGAATTAGGAAAAAAAGAGGAATTGTTCAAAAGATGCAGGGAGACTTCATAAACTGACCTTGGGGAGTGTTTCCAACATCATCTTTGTCTTTACTGACCAGTTTCTCAATCACATATGGTTGAGTACTCATGCTTCCCCCTTGCTTCAGCAAACACCTGCTCAAAGCAGAAATACCATACGGTTGCTCCATTGCCTGGACTGCTCTGGATTGTTACTTTGTTTTCTCTTTACTGCTCAAACACACATCCACAAACACACACTAGTCAATGACCCGTTCCATCTCCTGTCGCTGCAGGATTGCTGTAACTGGATCTCTATAAGTTGATTCTTTATATATGTACATAAAAACTTCAACATCTAACAATATATGAAGTATCAGTAAAGTAGCAGTTCAAGTTACTCTTCTTTGTGCTGCTGTCACTCTGTAGCCTGAACTGTGTGTGATGGATGTTGGACCTTTCTTTAGTATAAAAAGCCCTGAGCTCTTTGAACGATAAAGGAAGCGGAAATCTGCTTCCTGTAAAGGGTGAAAGATGTTTAGATCTGCTGACTGTAGAGGCCGTTGAAGGAGTTTGACTGCACTGTTCTGATCATTAAACAAGCAGGTTATAAGAGGGAATTACAATGTCTGGTACTTGAGTCTGGACTCACCGCAAACGCTCATTTTTGGTCTCTGTTATGTTGGTGTTACCTTCAGTATCACTTGGACTTATAGTCATTGTCAGAGTAAAGAGCTCTTAGAATTTATCTGAATTTTTACTTTGGAATGCCACTCAGAGGCCAGTTTAATCATGTTCACTATCTGTAGCTGTAGCAAGGTGTCTGAGCTGGCTTTGTCAAACAAGACTGTGGTTCCACCCCGATACGCACACTTGCAGTACTCGCAGCACGGGTAATCAAGGGCATACTTGTGTGACGTAATTCCGGGAACTGCCACAGCACCCAAGTGCCTATTAAGACTGCAAGTGTGTGGAGAGTTATCAGAGCTTACTGGGACACACTTGATTAATGAGGCCATCCAGTTACTCTTGCAAATACTATTGCATGGCTCAGGTCAGCTGATATGCTTTAATGGCTGTACTTGATTTCCACATAAATCCAACATACAGCATCACAGTTACAATCAGACAGCAGTGGGAAAAAATGCACATTCAAGAGCTAGGAGGAGTAATACTATTAATAAAGCAGTTCAATTGTCTGGAAGCTTGTACGCCATCTGTACAAAAAAGAAACTTTTCAACGGTTTCTGTCCATAAACAATCTAAAGGGACAGTTCACTCCTAAATCCAAAATACAGACTTTTCTTCTCAGAGCTTAGAACTATTTATGAGTCTAAATTGTTTTGGTATGAGCTGTAAAGATGTCTGCCTTCTCTCTCAAAAACTGCCACTCACTCGGCTTGTGGTGCTCAAGGCATCAAAATATGAATTTGAAAACAGTAATGTATCATTCCAGAATTCATTACCCGAGCTGTTATTTGTGTTTTGCGTTGTCTGTTGTTACTGCTGCATTGGTTGTGTTCAACCAATCACCGTACACTTACATCACTCATGGTTCCTCTTGCGCTGAGAGAAAACCTATGCTGCAACAGGAGCTTAATAAGTCTGTCAAAACACTATTCTACAATTCTAGTTATTACAGTGTGGATGCAACAAAAAAGTGGGTTCATAGAACTAGAGTCTTGGAACGATGAAAAAGTTCCTCTGGTCTATAAACGCCTACACTCACCAAGTTAGTTTAGCATGTTAGCATGCTAACTAGCACTAAACTAGAGGGCTGCATTGGGATTGGGACAACCCAAATCTTGCGGGAACAGGCGGTTTGAACTTTGCTTGCGGGCAACAGGCGGCTAAAAAAAAACACTGCAGGATCGGGATGTAGCCTATAGCAACAGGATGGAGTTAACAAATGTTGTGGAAAAGAAGCTCAAACAAGGTCTGAAGGTGCACTGAGCCCTCTACTTCCCAGTGCTCTCAAAGCTGGCGCGTTTCATCTTCAGTATCCCCGCATCCAGTGCGCCTTCAGAGCAGGTCTTTAGTGTCTGTGGGCGCATTTTGGAAGATGGAGGAGCGGGATGAAGAAAACGGTCCCGCGCAGGGCTCTACACTAAACCTTAACTACAGCTAAGGCTGATGGTAAAGTCATTATTTTTTGCAGGTATTTGGTTTTAAACCAAAGAAGTAAGCAAATATAAATGATTTCCGTGAATGTCATAATGAATTCCATGCCAATCTATACAATACTAAGACATTCTCTGAACCAAAAATGTCAGCCCACTGGTAGCTCTGGATGGAAATGAAGTGGATTACCAGAGTCATTTTGGAGCCATACATTTTTAGTGGCGGACGAAACAACCACCTAATGTTGCCATTCCTAGATTCAATTTTTCATATCAAATTACTGTCTGATGTTATGTTGCAATATGGCTTGTATATCTGTTTGTTTTTATTTGGTGCTAATGTTGTGTTCACTTAAACTATTTACAGGGACACTTGTAAATTATAAACATTAGCTATGATGTCACATCAAGACAGTTGAAGTGATAGACTGATATTCCTCTGGACACCCTTTTGGTGTCATCTACATTTTGTCTCAATTCACAAGACCTTTAGGAGAACTCGATAATAATAGGAACATCAAAAGGGAGCTGTATTTGCACAGAGATGCAGCCAGCTCTGCGATATGGCCTCCAGTCATGGCATCTACTCTGCCTAAGTGTGGCTCTGGTAATCATAGACAACAAACTTCTAAGCTAATGATTCACTCTAGCTGCTGCCATTACACACCCACCTCCAACTTTAATAGATGCTGAGGGCTGTGGGCTTCTCCAAATATAAACTCATCTGGATGGAGGGAAAAAAACGGGATGAGTCATCAGATGATTTTCCATTGCTCAGGGCTCCAGGTCTTGAGCTCCTTCAAGTGGTTATGCATCTGTGCAATAGTGCCGGATACAAGACTTTTGTGCATGAGAAAGCTGGTAAAATTTAATATTCTTCAAATCCCATTAAAAGACCCAAACCAGCAATGAATGGATCTGACTTAACAAGTACTGCCCATACATTCAAGGTTCTTATTTCTCTGTTTTATACAGCAGGACCCCTCGTCTATGACTGCATGCACACTCTCTTCTGTGCAGCAATACCGTTGGCGGGAGCAGTTCAGTAGAAAAAAAATAATTTCTACACGAACGTGCTCACAACAAAGTCTGTGGATTATCTTGAGTACTTGGGTCATGATTTCTGGAAAGATACACTGCTGTTGAGTTTTTCAAATGTAGAGCCAAGAGCCAACTAGTTACAATATATTGGAGAGAAAGCATCTCTATGGCCTATGCCTTTAAGGTGCATATCATATAAGCATAATGTCTTTGTTTGGCTTTTGTATTGTCTTCCGACTAGCTTTACCCAACCTGGTGGTTCCTGGATCTCAGCAGTGACTTTGATGAGGATCATGGTATCATAACTGATAGAAATGATGGCCAAAACCCAAGGTACTGAATAAATCATCCTTTAAACCTTAATTAATGTTTTTCTGGCCACATACAAGCTGTCAAGACAACACTGATCTATTATTCTGTCCCCCAGTAGGTTGATAGGGGTAATGTGTCAGCAAATAGTTTCTTATTTACATGTCCACCAGAGATGGGGTAAAATGTACATTTTTGGAGTTATGTTTTTGGTCACCAAAGAAATCTAAGTGCAATATTCATTCTCCTTTAGCTCTGTTTTGGTCTCCACCAACTCCTGAGTAAATATCTGTTTCTTTAGCTGCTAAATGCTCCATATGTTCAGTAGCTCGTCCCTCACTTTGTCTGTCTGTTGTTTAGTGTTGGACTGGTAGCGCACTTCAGGTTTTGCAAAGCTTTACAGAACAACTTAGTTGCAGCTGGAAACAACGCTATGAGAGTGGTGAACCAAAACACGTTGAAGGCCAGAAAACCAAAACAATGAGTTAAAAGATGTTGACCACATTTAGCATTCATCTTTTGTGATGGACTTCGCCCACATTTGGGTTTAAGTTTTCATCACTTTGCCGAATATTTTCTGTGTCAAGTCGCCAGCTTTTGTAAGAATTCCTGCCAGTCTGAAACCTGCTATTTGCCTATTTGTCCTATTTGGGTCTCTGTTTATTGCCTCAGATTGCCTCCCTCTCTCCTCTAGCCTCATCATGCACTCTCGCCCCCTCTTCTCCTCTGTGTCTGCCAGCCAGACGCTCTCAATATAGCTCTGCTCATAAACACAGAGACAGAGAGAGAGAAAGAGGCAGCGAGAGAGTGAGAGAAAGGCTCCTGTGACAGTAATAAAAATGAGTGAGGGGCAGGGGAGAGATGGAGATTGGGGTGAACGAGTGGGAGGAGAGAGGGAGGGAGGACAGGACACACTCATGTAGAGCAGTCTGTGTACTTGTGTGTGTGTGTATGTGTGTGCGCGCGTGAGATAGAGAGAGCAATGCAGAGAGAAAGATGAATCAAGCAAAGCAGAGAGATAAGGCGATGAGCAAGACAGTGGGAGAGAGAAAAGAAAGATGAGAAAAGAGAAAAAAAAAGCAAGAAATGACGCAAGACAGCATGAGAGGGGAGGCTGAGAAAATGAGGGGGGAGGTGGGGGAGACAAAAAAATGGGCTGGTGTGAAGTGGTTAAAAGGAGGAGGGAGGAGACAGTTGGGGTGAGAGAGGTTGAGAGAGGAGAAGGAGTGATAGAAAGGAGAGCACAAGAAGATATCAGGGCTTCTCAGTGAGGTAGCTTTGAAGGCCAGGCTGTCCTACTTTAACCACTCATATAAATAATGAATCTTATGGCTGGAGGGACCACACACACACACACACACACACACACACACACACACACACACACATACACACAAATACAAATGCGCACACACAGATACATTTTGCCTTAAATTCACCTCTCAAACATTACCTAAATTGTTTGACAGGTTTTTGCATCTCACAATACACACAAATACAAAATGCTTTGTTCATAGACCATACTTAAATTAATCTAAGATTTAATTATCTTAAAACTCCCCTTATCTGTATTCTATATTGCCAGATGATATGACAATGTATAATGTGGCAGCGGTTCCTCACAGTAATGCCGCCACACTCTGCAGCTCTATAGAGTTTCTTTAGCTCATTGTTTTGCAGGCCACAAGTTCTGAGCAGCAACAGCCAACTTTTTTCAGAAAAGAGAAAAAATATTCAAGTCACTATATGTTATATTCCCAGCACCAAACGGCAGAAAGGCTTAGCAGCTTAAAGATGGGGTAGGCAATTTAATTGGCAGCTTTGGGAAAAAATCCCATCATCAACTTTGAGCATCATAGTAAATCATCATCATAGTAAGTACACTGAGAGGGCACTAGACTTCTGCACCTCACCTTGGCTCTGTTTTCAGGCTTCAGAAAATCTAGCCTATGACAGGAAACTTTGGCCAGTCACAGGTCATTTCAGAGAGAGAGGGTGTTCCTATTGGCTGTTCTACAAATGCAGATGCATGTGCACATCCCTTTGGTGAAAGCCTGATTCAGTAGTGGAGAATCCTGCAGAGAAAGTTACTGTTCCAGCTTTGGGGGCAACTGTCGAAACTGCGAAGCAACCCAAGGAAGAACAATTTTTATCAAAACAAGCTTCTGACAATAAACAAACTAAACACCTGTCGATATCAGCAAAGTGTTTAAGAGATAAAGAGAAAATGTTTTTCCTCATAGTTTAGCCTGTTAACCAATGCTAAAGACTCATGGCAGCAGCTTCAATTTCATGTTTATATAGCTAACGTTAGAGCCTCTATCACAGTGTGTCCTCCACCTCACTTTCTGCTACAGGCCGCCTGGTCAGGTGGAGAGTGGGCAACCCTCCGGAGGTGGAGAGCCCAGACTCCAAACTTTCTGTTGCTGCCATTACACAGGTTAGACCTGGTGCTGCTGCTGACCACCAGCCCATTGTGACACCTAGCACCAGGGGGTTTGTACTGGCTGTATTCAAGCCACTACAGGGAGACCACCTTTTTGGGAGACAGAGCTTTGTTCGACAGCTAGCTAGTTAAGTCTTGTTTCATTTGTGGTCTGATAAACGGGGGGCCCATGGTCATCTGGCGGGAGAGGCAACAGGACAAATTCTGCCATTTTTTGGCCTTTTTCAGATCACAAGCTTTAAACCCAGAATCCTTATTTAAAAGTTGGTAAAGACCAAAACAGAGATAAAAGTTGAATCACTTTTACCTTTGTCAGGTGGTCAGAAACATGACTTCAGATGAATGCAAATGTTACTGAGAGAGAATTTTAAGAGGGTAGTTTAATCAACTTGATAGGGAGATTATGTTAGAGTTTGTGTTTTTCTAGTATTTCTGGACTTCCTCTTCCCCAGTAAAGCCAGAAATATAAATTAAAAGTATCCTGTAGAGTTGTTTTTTGGTACCACTATTCACAGTATGTGGGTTACCTTGCAGCTAATGGTTACCATTAGCCATTAGTTAGTTAGACCAGTTTAAAAAAAAATTGTTCCAATTAGTCACTTAGACACAACTCAGCCCCACTGCATATAACTGCAATAACCAGTGTTCTTTGTCTACTACAGCTATCCAAAAAGGGAAAAATAAACCAATATTTCAATTAATAAAATGCAACTTCATTCACATGTTTGCATAATTTAGATCCATGAAGAAACTGCGACACTGACTATGACTAAATACTGTCGCACAGTCTAAATACTTTTCAAGTGCACAGAAGAGTGTGTTCTCTGTATGTGCCATGTGTTTGTGTGTCTTTATTTAGCAATCGCCCCCAACTTCCCATTAACCTTGAGCACATAGGCATGTAAGACAGGAAGGTGTGAATAGCTGAGAGATGGAGAGAGTGAGTGAAGGAACACAACATTGTAATTACCGGCTGCATGCTGGCTGGCAATCATAGTCTCTCTCCTTCTCACTTGTGTTTCCTCCTTTGCTCCTCCCTCCGTTCTCATCTCCTGCAGACCTCCGACATCTCCTCCACTCTTCCTCTCTCTCTGTTGCTCTCGCAGGGGGTCCAAGCAGGCCTGTGCAGGTGGGGTGTAACTTTTTGGAACGGGGGCCTGCTGGGCAGCTATTGAGGCAGGTATACATTGAAGCTTTCAGGCATCTACCTTCTCTTTTGCACAGAAAATTGCAGAGAATGAGGATGGCAGAGCTGGGGATAATTACAGCCATCACTGTCCCTGTCTATGTCGACAATGCCTCAGTCCTATTGCAGGTCTTGGCAGCCTGTAGGTATAAAATATATAGTGCTTCCACTGTTAATGTTAACTGGGCCCACATTAAGACATTGTTATGGCTGTTGGAGGAGGAATGGCATGATGCAATAGTCTCTGGAAGGGCTGCAGAGGACGTAGTGTATATTTTTGTTGTAACCACTGTATGTGTGCATGTAGTAAGCTTACATAAAAAATTAAAAATAAATTAAATTAAAAATAAAAATTGTTCGTTTACTCATAATTTTCTATATTTATGGGTGTAGTTTCTAAAATATACTTGCTTCCTAGGCCTGTAAAAGATGTTGGTAGACCAAACTTTTGTTAGTTGTGAGTTGTAATAAATAATAATAAAACCACAATCACATCATCAATCAGAATTGGTTGTCCTAAGTGACTATAAAAAACCTAATGTATATTTTAATGCCACTGATGGCAGGCAGGTTAAAAAGTGTAGCTGTATCTATTGATGCAAACATTGCATGTTAGAAAAACGGTGTTCCACAGGGTTCTACCTTGGGACCCTTTTCATATATGTATTCATAGACTTTAACTATGTCAGTACATGTTGAATTCTAATGTCCATCTGTTTGAGGGCAAGGCAATTTTACACGTTTCATCATCTGAGAAACACATGAAAAAACTACAATTGTCTAATATTATTGGTATAAGCTCCTCATTTTAAATGCTGAAAAGCCAAGTTAATAAACCATGTTACTGCAACCCAACATGTCATGGAGGAGGTTAAAACACTCTATACTGAAAGCTTTCCCCTTCAGTCCATAAATAGCAACTTGTAAAGAGAAAGAAGTTTAAGTGTACGTTGGGGTGGGCAATATTTCAAATATACTTGATGTATTGTGGCTTGTTTCATGCGTAATGTATTACTGTTGCATCATCTGTTTGAAGCCACAGCATATGACAAGCTTTTGCTTTTCAGTTTTTTTGCTATCTCCTATGGCTCTCTCTCTCTTTCATAGCCACAAAAAGAAAAAGACTCACCAACATGCTGTGTCACACACGCTTAGCAGCCCATCCAGACCACTCACTCTTGGCGATATTGTGGGCAGGCAAGGTAAGTGTTTTTCTATCAGCAGGGCTCCAGACAGTGACCATTTAGTTGCATTTTGTAACCATGGAGCACCAGTGTGACTTGCAAATACTATTAATATATGAACTGGAGCACTGTAAGTTTGTTTCATCCTCACAGTGAATAAATCATAATGTTTAATGGTGCCACTGTAACAGTTCAACCTTCTGGTTACATCTAACTGTCGAACAGAAGCTTTGAGTTCACAACAAAAAAATCAACACTTTCGGACTGAGACGAGATGGCATCTTTCAAATAAAGACACCAGTGCTTTTTAAAATTGTAAAAAAATACTTTATTTAACTTTATTATAATAGTCCTTTAACTTAATTCGCTCCTTGGTATAACTCGCAAACTCGTAAGTTAAAACAAATATCGCAAAAATTTGAAAGGAATTGGCAATTAACCAAACTGGAAGAATGTCGTTTAGTCTGGGCAGACAGTCTCAAAACGTTTAAGAGGGGCCTCTGCAATGCCAGAGTAAACTATTACTCAGCTTTAATAGAAGAAAATAAGAACAACCCCAGGTTTCTTTTCAGCACTGTAGCCAGGCTGACTGAGAGTCACAGCTCTATTGAGCCCTGTATTCCTTTAGCCCTTAGCAGTAATGATTTTATGAGCTTTTTTAATGACAAAATTATAACTATTAGAGGCAAAATTTATGACCTCCTGTCCTCAGATAGTACCTATCTGCCCCCAAACACAGCTGTAAGACCTAATATATATTTAGATTGCTTCTCCCCGATTTCTCTCCAAGAACTGACTGCAGTGATTTCTTCATCTAAATCATCAACGTGTCTCTTAGACCCCATCCCAACTAGGCTACTTAAGGAGGTCTACCTTTAGTTAACACACATATATTAGATATGATCAATATATCCTTATTAACAGGCTATGCATCACAGTCTTTTAAGGTAGCTGTAATTAAACCTCTCCTAAAAAAGCCCACCCTGGATCCAGAGGTTCCAACTATAGACCAATATCTAATCTTCCCTTTCTTTCAAAGATCCTTGAGAAAGTAGTCGCAGACCAGCTGTGTGATTTTCTCTGTGATAATAATTTATTTGAGGAATTTCAGTCAGGATTTAGAGTGCATCATAGCACTGAGACAGCACTAGTTAAAATTACAAATGATCTTCTGATTGCTTCAGACAAAGGACTCGTCTCTATACTTGTTTTATTAGATCTTAGTGCGGCGTTTGACACAATTGACCATCAAATTCTGCTACAGAGACTGGAACACTTAATTGGCCTTATAGATTCTGCACTAAGCTGGTTTAAATCTTATTTATCTGATTGTTTTCAGTTTGTTCATGTTCATGATGAATCATCCTTACGTACTAAAGTTTGTTTTGGAGTTCCGCAAGGTTCTGTGCTCAGACCAATCCTATTTATTCTATATATGATTCCTTTAGGTAACATAATTAGAGATCACTCTGTAAATTTCCATTGTTATGCAGATGATACACAGTTGTATTTATCCATGAAGCCAGAAGAAACTAATCAATTAACTAAACTTCATAACTGCCTTATAGACATAAAAACCTGGATGAGCACCAATTTCCTTATGTTAAATTCAGACAGAACTGAAGTTATTGCTCTTGGCCCCAAACAACTCAGAGACTATTTAACTGATGACATAGTTTCTCTAAACTAGAGCACAAACTTCTTGTGTTTATTTGAATTCTAGATGACATTGCTCTGGCCTCTACCACTACTGTAAGAAACCTCGGTCAAGATTTGTCTTTTAATTCTCATTTAAAACAAACCTCACGGACCGCATTTTTTCATCTGCGTAATATTGCGAAAATTAGGCCTATCCTGACCCAAAAAGTTGCAGAAAAATTGGTCCATGCTTTTGTTACCTCTAGACTGGATTACTGTAACTCCCTATTATCAGGTAGCTCTAATAGGTCTTTACAAACCCTCCAGCTAATTCAGAATGCAGTGGCACGTGTACTAACAGGAACTAAAAAACAAGATCATATTTCTCCTGTTTTAGCTTCTCTGCACTGGCTCCCTGTAAAATCCAGAATTGAATTTAAAATCCTACTGTTAACTTATAAAGTTTATATGTTAACATATAAAAAAAATGGTCAGGCTCCATCATATCTTAGAGAGCTCATAGTGCCATATTATCCCACCAGAACTCTGCGCTCTGAGAACGCAGGGTTACTTGTGGTCTCTAAAGTCTCCAAAAGTAGATCAGGAGCCAGAGCCTTCAGCTATCAGGCTCCTCTCCTGTGGAAACATCTTCCTGCTACGGTCCGGGAGGCAGACACCATCTCCACATTTAAGACTACACTTAAGACTTTCCTCTTTGATAAAGCTTATAGTTAGGGCTGGCTCAGGCTCGGTTTGTACCAGCCCCTAGTTAGGCTGACTTAGGCCTAGTCGGCCGGGGGACCCCCATAATACACCGGGCACCTTCTCTCCTTCACTCTCTCTCTCTCTCTCTCTCTCTCTCTCTCTCTCTCTCTCTTATTGTCACACACATATACTATCAGATGTTAATATTTACTTTCAACATATTGTACCACAATAGCCAGAATCATAATTATAATATTCATTAATGTTGTTGTAAGCTATTAACATTATCGTCTGTCCTGCATCTCTCTCTTTCTCTCTCTCTGTCTCTTTTTCTTTCTCATTGTGACATATGGATTACTGTTTATTTATTATGTTGATCTGTTCTGTACGACATCTATTGCACGTCTGTCCGTCCCCAAGAGGGATCCCTCCTCAGTTGCTCTTCCTGAGGTTTCTACTGTTTTTCTGGGGGGAGTTTTTCCTTATCAGCTGCGAGGGTCCTAAGGACAGAGGGATGTCGTATGCTGTAAAGCCCTGTGAGGCAAATTGTGATTTGTGATATTGGGCTTTATAAATAAAATTGATTGATTGATGATTGATTAATTCTAATGATACTGTATTTAGCTTTATTCTAACAGCACTTGATTTAAATTTGTTATAACAGTAGTTTGATTTTAATTTTATTGTAACTGCTTGTAGTTATTTAGTAGTTTAGTATTTTAGTAGTCTACAGCAGTTGTGGGGACATTTCAAAATATTGAGATATATATTATATAATGCAATACAACCCAAAAATATTGTGATATTACCTATACACTATATCGCCTGGCCCTAGCTGTAGGGTTTTCTCATACAAGTCTAACCCACCTTTAATAGTGTGAATGTACAGAATTCCAATTTGTGCATGCCAGCAGCACTTGTCTAAATAAAATGGACACTGTCTTTTTAAAAAAAAATATTTTCTACCCATCATGCAGTTTACCTCCTACAGGAGCTGCAGCTTAAACTTGTGTCTAATGGTCCATTGATTCTGGAGGCTATAACAGACAGCCATAGGTAGGAGTATATTGACATGCAGGCACCACAACAAATAAACTTGCTCTATGCTGTTTGGCTTCATTCAGTCTCTACAGAACACACACTTTGGGGGAACATGAATAAAGCAGGGACAAGTACCCAAGACTAAAGTGACCTGATGAAGTCGAGTGGTTGAAAATAAAGAGGATTAGGGATCATCACCTGCTAAATACCACCAGATGAGGTCAATTTGAGCTGAATGTTCGAGATAAATGCAGCATTTCTGTTGTTATATTCCTCCTACCAATGTTGAAGAGGCCATATAAACAGTGAGTTTAAAGGGCTAATGTGTTGGATTTTGTGGCATCTAGTGGTGACGATTGCAACCAAGTGAAACATTTCCTGTGTGGCAAGCGTGTACTGTGATGACTAATGCAGACAAATGAAAACATGAATGGCCCTATCTAGAGCCACTGTTTGGTTTGTCCATTCTGGAATACTGTAGAAACAATGTGGCGGACTCCCTGGGAGAGGACCCACCACTCTTGCATGTAGAAACCTGTATAAACAGCTCGTTCTAAGAAAACAATAACACAACAAAACTTAGTTTCAGGTGATTATTCACCAATGAACATGTAGTTGTGAATATTTTATTATATTCCTGCCAATATAACACCCTTTATCCTACACACTTTAACATCTAAAATGAGAAAAAGAAATCTATAGGACAGCTTTGGGAACCAACGTGATGCAATGGGGACATGGAGGATCATTCAGGATGTCCGTGGGACCAAATCAAGAAGGGAACATTTCAGCACTGGTTGTTCCATCTTTTCAAAACCCAGTAGTTCAATCTCTACCCATGCAGTAGGTAGGGACTGGTGGCCCTCGTGTGCAGTGTGTCAACTTTTAGATTCCAGGCACCTCAAAGAACGCCATACTGTGCAGACGTCTGCTTGGGGGATCTAGTGGCTCTTCTGAGGAAGACTGTTGGCTTGAAGTAGAGCTATCAGTTGAGCTTTTCTAATGATCCTGGACATCTAAACCTCAACAATGAAAGCCTGGTGTCTGCTGTGGTCTACATAAGTCAGTGGTACAGAGTCGGGGGTGTGGACAGCTTATCTATTCCAGTGGAGTCACCTCAGGCGCCCTAAAGCGTCACAGGCACTCTAAACACAAAGCAGCAAGAGGTGTGCGGGGGTCAGCAGGATGGACTCTCCTGAAGCGACTGAAGTTAGATTCTGGATCCACTGCCTATATTCAACTATTCATGAGTGAAGGAGCCTCCTGCTTCCCTCCTTACTGTTGAGTGTGAGCTGAGACAGAAGGCTGGCAGGAGGAGGGTGGGACGCTGCTGTGTTTTCTACTGCAGAGTTTGGAGAAAGTGAAGGGCAAGTTTTCCTCTCTGCAGCTGCAGTGGAGGTTAGAAACATAAGGTCTCTGTGTGACGTCGGACAGAATCAGCAGCAGGGATTTCTTAGAGGACAGATCAGGGGATCTACAGCGCAGCGTGCTGCACGGGGCCCCTAACAACAAAGTGTGATTCACCTGAGACTGTTAATCACTTTATTTATTTTAACCACATGTGTTCACTGGTCTTGCTTTGGTTGGTATATTCTGTTGAAAAATTGGAGAAAGAACAGTTTCTTAGGTTGGACTGTACATTCTGGGGTTGGTTTATTCAATAGGAAAGTGTGTATTGTGTGCTATGAGCTTGTTGGGTCAGGATTAAAGGACCATGCCAGTGCATAAAACAACAAACAACATGTCAAATTTACTTTACTGTCGACCATCCAAAGCATATCAGTTCTAAAGCATGTATTTTTAGACTGATGTCCACCCACTGGGGCAGTCACTGGTTGCCAATTATGGCACTACGGTGTGGAAATCAGGCTTAGCATCGCACATATCATAGGCAGTCTTTCATTTGTGAGCATTTTTGTCTTCTATTTTGTTGACCAAAACTTTGTGACATGTTTTAATGCAGTTATAGTGAGCAGGGACTATATTGAGAACTGTTCAAGGACACTCTGACATATGAGATTTCACAGCTGGCTGCCGAGTATCAGCTGTTTAATGCAAGAAATGACCACAGTCACATTTGGTCTTCAGCAACTGATTTTCTGAGAACATAGCTCATTACTGTTTTGTTTTCAAAACGATCCCTGCTTACAGCTATGTTACCATCAGTGTTGGGCAGTGTTGTCTTACTATGAGTTGGATGGGAGGATTTATATCAGTTTAGTCTGTTTCCAATTCGTAGCTGGCTGGCTAGTAGTAAGCCTCTATTCTGACATCATTTGGCTTTGCTCACAGTTGGAGAGCGTGTGAGCCCTGCAGCTTAACTGTGAGGGTGGGACTGCACCGGGCTGTTGTTGATTGTCAGTGAAAACCTCTAGCACATAGACTGGTTGCTTGTTAAAACACAATGGTCCTCATTTATCAGTCTAATGTGCAAACCTGTGCAGATTCATGTACAGAAATCATACCATAGGACTCGTGTGTGATTCATGAAACATTTTTATCTTGCTGATCACAGCGTTGATAAATGTGTCAGTTGAGAACAACTGTCATTTAAATATCCTGCCCAAATATTTTCTTGCTTCAAGGCCTCGCCCCAAGAGTTTATGACATGTGGAGGCATAACACGGCCAAGATGAGGAACGTCTCTGAGCTAGAAATGGAAACACCCGTATTATTCTGAATATCCTCAATATTCCGGTTGCGCACGAGTCATGTAAACACGTGCATAACCTGATTAAGGTCATGTTCCGGTATTCACGAATAAGACCCCTGGCATATGCCTGTTTTAACCAGAATATTGTGACATACACCTTAGTCGGAAAATGCCCTGGACCAAAATATTCAGTAATGTCTGCGCATGCTCAAAGAAATCCTGGGTTGTCTGTGTTGTTATGGTTATGGCAAGCAGGGAGAACAGCAGAACTGGCTTTGTACCTTCATCCACAGGAAAAGTCCATACACTCGTTCGCCTTTTCTTCTCGCTCTCGTCTTCCATTGTTGAGGACAAAATGGATTAGCAGGAGTGTTGTAGTTAAGTTGTGGTGCAAAAGCGCAAGTAAGACAATACAGGGGGGTATGTCGGAAACAAACATTATAGCTTCTGTTCATCGTAAAAACAACTTCTTCTTCTACTGTATTTCTGGCAGACCAGATGCCTATAGGCATATCGCTACCCCCCGCAGGTTGAGTGTTGCATTAAATAAGAGCGTTTCTAGTAGGCCAGTAGCCCGGCGTCTTTTCTTGAAAACACTGAAACACGGGAATATGTCAATTGACATGTAAATGGAATAACCATTTGGTTCTATTTGGCAGCCTGAAAGTGTCATCAAAGGAAGTGAGAGAAATGCAGCATGGAAAGAAATCATGGCTGTGGTCAATATTGTTGCAGTGGACAATTGAACTCAGCTGAGTTTGGAATATGAACCAACCTATAGCCTACATATATTCATAATATAGCCTTATTATATAATATTGATATTGTTTATTGTGTTCATACACAAGTGTGTCGAGTCTGCCTAGGCTACTAGTATTTAAATAATTATATTGCAGGGTTTATGTATTTCTTTTTAATTATGTGTCAATAATAAATGATATAAACATGCCTTTCAGACGGCGCTGGAGCCCGTCCCAAAGAGCCAGGCAACTGCCAGCTGTGGTAGAGAGCATGCGGAAAAATATAGAAATATAATATTTTTGCACATTTACCATACATTTTACATCATTTATATGTGGCTAGAAATACTTAGATGTAAATCAGATTATGGTCTAACAACAGTTTTCCACCTCAGCCAGATTTACTATGCTGCACCACAATTCCACGTTGACTCAAACTTGGGTACACAAGTTGAGACCTGACTTGAGATTTGATCGTAGCTTCTGCTCACGGCCAGATTGACAATTGCCAAGCTTTGAATGGAAATTACTGTACACCCAGTTCATGAAGGCCACTGTGTCCTTAACTATTTCAGTTCAGTTCAGTCAAAGACATTTGGGTCAAGGACTTGACCATTTATACCAAAACATTATGCAATTAGTTTTGCTAGAAAAGGCTCTGCTCTGTAAGCAGCCCAATCACCAGAATGAACAGCTCGTTCTCACTCCCAGGACATCCAAGTGCTGCTTTGTCAAGCTCCGTGGCATGTGATATCAACACTGGAGGCAACCTTTAGTGTATTTATGAGACACACCAGGCTTTCAAAAAACTCCAATGTAAACCCATCTGCAGCATTACATGACACTAAGAGCAGCTGATCTAGGATAAAGAGCGAGAGAATCCATGTTGGAGAGTTGGAAAGGTAGGTGGATGGGTCAAACAAAATCAGGCTTTTGTGTTTGTGTCCTGTGTGAAACCAAAAGAAACTGTTGTGTTAACGTAACATTAGGTAGGTACCATACGGACGTAGAACACTGGTGTCACTCATGCAACATTACATTACTTAAAAAACATACTTATTTTAACCCAAAACATGATCTTTTTTCTAAACCTAACCAAATACTTTTGCTGCCTAAACCTAACCGTGACCATTTCAAAACATTAACCATGTATAATAAACCCTTTAAGCTGTGCATCACATTGGTACACAAAAGGGTGCCCTGTGTGTCACTATGTGATGCCGAGGGACATGACAAAGGGGCAGTATTTGACGCCCTGAGAATGGATTGGAATAAAATGTTTGCATTGTATGTTTCTGCAAACCACAGAATGTTACATTTGTATGTACCATATATATATCAACATTTCATAAGTGACGTAGTTCAGATTACATGTAAATGAGCTGAGTTTCTCATCAGGAGGAGGAAGGGATGGTGGATGGCGTGACACATAGACGAGACAGCTGCAATGCTGCAGACCACTGTGCAAGACCAGTGACATTTACAGCCAAGTTTCTGGTGATCAAACTGGGTATTTTAAACCAAATCAAGAGGTTTCACTAACTCTAACCAAGTGGTACCTAAATCTGACCTCACGTCAACCACAGTGCGGTTGCACCATAAAGTTAAAACTAAATGTTAAGTTTTAACATATCTGCTGCGTATGAAATGAAAAAAATGTAACATATTTGTGGTTTGCAGAAATGTACAGTTCTAACTTTTATTTTGGACATTGAGTTGCTTTAACAGACACATGAACATTAAATCTAAGTTAACTCATCAATACCAAAACACACAAAGAGGAGGTTGTGATGCTGGAGGGAGCTGTAGCAGCGCATGGTGTTGGCATCAGCGTAGGAGTTGCAAGCATAACCTGCAGGAGCAAGTAATATACCAAGTAATGTAACTTGTTTTTTGCAGTTATGTAATCAGTAAAATAATGTAATTACTTAATAATGAGTAATAAGCAATGCATTGCATTGTTTAAGTGCCTTGCCCTAAAACTGCTGCCATGCTATGATGTTATAACTTGAGTCGACAGAATCTAAATGCTCTGCTGTGTAGATGGGGCTGAGGGTCTTTGTTTTTGTGTGTGACTGCACCACACTGTTTAGCTGCTGTGTAATCATGTGTGTGTATTGATATGCTACTGCTGTAATGTCTGCAGAGTCTGCCTGCTGGGGTTTCTCGGGGGGAGCTCCTGATCTGTTCTTGCTGGATGGACCTGCCTGCTGCTGCTGCTGCTGTGTGTGTGTCTGTGTGTGTGTGTGTGTGTGTGTGTGTGTGTGTGTGTGTGTGTGTGTGTGTGTGTGTGTGTGTGTGTGTGTGTGTGTGTGTGACAGCGAGAGTGCGTATGGGGGGTTTGCAAGAAGGACGTTTGTATTTTGTCATGTGTTGTTCTGGTGTGTGTTCTTTTAAGCAACATGTTTCTCCCTTACTTTCCCCTACCTCCCTTGCTTCTACCGTTGTTTCTGGGAATAGTTCCCCTCTATCATGCTGCATGTGTCTCCTCCTCCCGTCTTTCCTTCCTCACGGCATTCGCCTGTTCCTTTCCCAAGTGCTCTGTCTTCCAATCTTGCTGTCTTTTCCCCTCCTTTCTTTCATTCTTCTTTTCCTTCCCTCCCTCTGTGCTTTCTTCCTCCCTTCCTCCATTCTGGACTTCTTTGTGTCTTTCCTTTCCTTGATCCCTCTATTCCTCCCTGCCCTTGTAATAATAATTTCATGTCCATTCCTGTATGATTCCCACAGAGGTGTTCCTATAGTAACTTGATTTCTGTAGAGCTGCACACACATCCGTCCCTTCTGAGTCATGGTTTTGTGTGTGTGTGTGTGTGTGTGTGTGTGTGTGTGTGTGTGTGTGTGTGTGTGTGTGTTTGAACATGTAAAGACTGCATATTAATCCCTCAGAGTATTTCATTCTTTAATGTGTGTGTTCATATGTGTGTTGTGTGTGTGTGTGTGTGTGTGTGTGTGTGTGTGTGTGTATGTCTGGGCCATAGCTGGGCTAGCAGCAGACAGACAGGAGAGCCGATTGGTCGCCTCTCCCCAGACATCTGACGAGGCATTCTGTCAGAGCGCGTTCACATGCAGCAGGTCACCTCATTTCCTCCAACACACACACACACACACACACACACACACACACACACACACACACACACACACACACACACACACACAAATGAGAACATGCCAACACACACAGCTACAATATAAATCATTGTCAGGGTTAGCATTATTCAGCAGCTGGTTGCCTCTTAGTAAACGGCACAGCAAAGGAAAGCTTGTTGTTATTTACACTTCACTGCCTATTTACTTTTATTATTGATTTCAAACAAGACCCAGAAGCTCAACGCTGATTTACAGCAGATTCTGTGTTTTCTTTTTACAGTCAGTACCCACATGCAAAAACTATCCTCTCCCTCACTTCACTTCACTTCAGTCCAGCTTGCTCCAGTGGAAAAAACATAATAGGTATATCAGTTTACCAAAGCACATAAAGGCTCCAAATATAAAGGAAAAACTGTCAACAAGCGTATTTATATCTATATTTATATATGTTAGGGATACAAAATATGGATTTTTTTCAGTCTTGATACTGATAACAGATAAAATCCTGCTTCTTATAACTGATTATTTCACATTTTTGTATTTAAAAAAAAAAAGCTTATGATGTAGTGAGAAAATATGGATGATATAATATTCACTGAGCATTTTGCTGAAGAATTCAAATTCAATGCTTCCACTCAATCTGTCAAAACAGTTCACTTGTGCTAACTGGGCAGTCACTGACCATTTGCCCTGAGGACAGTGGCTCAGGAGGGGGTTATCCAGCGCTACATCTAACCCATTTAATGGCAGCAGGAAGTTTGCTGATTTGGTGGAGAGTCAGGCGGCTGGGCATCAGACCATAGATTTAATAATAACTGAATATCGGACACCAAGATAGCGCCTAATTATTCCAACGGAGATGATCGCATATGCCTAAAAAGTTTTCTAGCTTTTTAGGGTTTTTGGGTTTACTTTACACGGTATGCCCTCGAGTTCCCGCTTGGCTCATAGACTTTACATTGTAATGATGTCACAGATTTTTAAATGGCTTTTCCTGGCTTGAGGAAAGTTTTACAAATGTGCCAAAACTGACCTTGTTTGCAGTTCAGGGCTTTTAACAATTTTACAGACGTGACTTTTATAATGGTGGCCTATGGGGAAAATGCTTTTTGGGCTGCAGAGGATTTTTTTTGCTGCCATACCGCGAGTGGCCACTGGGATCAATTTGCTGCAAGGCTGAGCTGCTTTTTTGGGGGCCAGGATCAGACCCTCTCTGCCATTGTGTTGTCTGCCTCTGAAACTGTGGAAGACTTCCACAATGGCAACAACATATTTGGCTCTCTTGCCAGTGTGCTGTGCTCATTTTTCTTCTTCTGCTTCTCTGTGTTTATTGGCGGCTTGCAAACCCAACTTTAAAGGTCCACCACCACCAATTGTATCAGGTGTGTAGATCCTACCCTTTTTAAGTCAATGAAAGCAGTCTGGCCTTATCAGCAGCTATAATGTCATTGTCAGAATGATACATAATAATGTACGTTTCACATCATCAGCCGATAACTGGAAATTATAGGGGTGTGAGAAAATAAGAAAATATGTTTACACTTGTGTATCACAATACTATGTTTTGTGATACTGTATCAATTCTCCAAAACACTGTATTGATTTTATTGTAATAGTTTACATGCAAAGTTTTGCAGCAGTGGCTCATTTTGTGTTGCGCTTAAACCTCCAAACACAAGATGGCAGTATTGTAATCTATCCTCAGCCATTTCACTCTCCTACCCCAAATTTATAACATGTTGCTAGCATGTTTGACTGTACTAAATGCAAATGCAGATCCCAATATTCTGGTTGAATAAAAAAGTAAACTTTTATCTATTTAGATTTTATGCAAATGGTGGTGTGTTCTTTATGCTACAGTATGACCATTTTCGTGAAATTAGATTTTAACAAATCACAATATATTGCCTTTCTTACTGGAGGCTATCACAATCAATTCAACTGTAAACACTGTATCGCCAGATTCTTGCTAATACACAGCCATACTGCTTAAAACTATAGTGCGTAACTTCTGTTGCCCCCCCAAGTGGATAATGTGTTATTACAACAAACAAGCTGGCACTTCCATGTAAACAGTCACACTCGCTTCACACCGTCTACACAACGTGGCGAGCACCAGGCTGCTAACATTACATTACATTCATAGCACCATTTCCGAGAAAATAATAAAGTACTAGGTCCAGTACGTGTAACAGCAACACATACTACTCATAATTATAAACCAAGTCACTTGCTTATCCAACAGCAGCAAGGCAACATACATGTCTGCCCTCAGCCCAATTTCTTCCTTCAGGGCTCTCCACCGAGGAAAAGCGATGCCAATACAAATCCTTGTTTGCCTTCTCCGTTGGTCACTTTCCTTCTTTGCGAATAGACCTTCAGCTAAACGTCCAGGCTTTTTCTTTGTTTTTCTCTTGCTATGAGACTCTCTGCTCTTCCTCCCCCTGCCCTTCATTTCCTGTGCGCCAGCGTGGGAATGTCGCCAGTCGACACGCAAACTAAGCCGATCGGCTTAATCAGCATTGTGTCATCTCCTCTAGTAGTGGCTTGGGTGAGATGGACATTTACGGACATGTAGAAGTTACGCACTATAGTATATATTAGAAATATGCTTAAAACTCTCACTAGTCTTGCATGTAATATGCCTGTATCAATTGCTTCAATTTATTTTAAGTTATTTTTGTTTTATGTTGGTTTATGTAATCTCAGCATCACTGAAAATGTGGGTTCACCCCTCAATGTATTCCTGTGTATTATTATGATGGCTGTCGGCACCCTCCCAGTTTGGAGAAGCAGACAGGAGTACTAACAGGGAAGCTAAGGAATGTACTGCTGTGGACGGGAGCAGCACCAAAACGTATTTTAGCCACTTAAAAAAGACAATAACATCAGTCTGTCAGTGGATGCTATATTAAGAATATGTTCACTGCTTAACCTCAATATCAGACAAACCTTTCGATTGGAACTATATTTTCTCAACAGTAGGACTTTTGTATTACCATGCATAAGCGCAACTGTGTCACATCTGCTATATATAATACACTGACTATGGATACCTTATATAACTCCACTTCAAAAGATTCAAACTATCCCTACATGAAAAATAATTCTCCTCCCACTGCATAACAAATCTATGTTTTAAAGGGCAATATGGATTAAAAGAAAGTTGTGTTGTTTTCTTTTCAGTTGAACCAGGTGAGTTGGTCTGTGAACTTCGGACAGTTTGAGTTATTATTTTGCATTTTTGTTCTCTTCCAAAAAGTTTGGTGAAAGCCAGGTCTGGGAGTAGCATTTGACATTTGCTCTCTTTTTAAAAAATCTGTTATTTTTCTTTCACTCAAGTACTGTGTCGTAAGTACTACATGTACTTCCCTAAATTTCAAGTTGAAAACGTTACAAACTACGAGCAGAGGTCACCTGAAAAAGTCCTGATAAACTGTGTGTGAATGCACCAGAGGAAAGAGGATAAATCAGCAGCTGCAGCAGACAGGGTTGTGTCAGGTTATTTAATTTATGTAGCTTCATTATGAGTCATCTTATCAGTTTAATTCTAGCAAGGCTATACAGAGGAAGGCTGATGTATATGTACATTTATAATCAGTTGTATGCATATACTGCAAAGTGCTTTTCTATAGTAATGGAGGTTGTTATTAGTTCGGACATCAGGGCTCTGTGGCTTGATGTTTCTCCATTAGTATACGTTGACATTTAATGCAGTTCAAATTGTAGCCAAAATGTGTTCAACCGAACTGTGGCGTCCAGCTGGCACTACAGCCCAGGAACTAACAACATTCTTGCAGTTGATACAGTCACATTTTACCTGACATGGATGCCTGTGTATTGTGCATCAAAAACTAAGAGTAAAGTGTTGTTATTGAGTTTTCTGTTTGATCACATTGAGTTTGGACGTCTGAGGACTGCCTCTGCACACATCAGGGTGGATACACTCAAATTTTCCTCTCAGAAATAACGTTATCATATTTCTGAAAGTTTGAGGAAGGGTTGCAAAATGTAATATGTGTGGTGGGAGATGAGGGTTTGACTGTATGCATTTAAATGTCAAATGTGCTTGTGTGGGATGCCACCTCCAGCACTATAGTTTTTTTTTGGAAAACGACTTTTGTAGTTATTACTGATCTGTGTTTATGTGTGCGTGCATGCATGTGGGTGGCAGTGGTATTCTCTAGGTTTTTATTCAGTTTGTTTTAGTTAATTTTTGACTTTTTGTGTTTCATGAAGTATATTTTCTGTGAGTAGGCAGTGCATGCGTGTGTGTGTGTGTGTGTGTGTGTGTGTGTGTGTGTGTGTGTGTGTCTACATATGAAACTCAGTAAAAGTTAAGTTAGGGAAACTTTATACCGTAATATCACTTCTGTCAGATGTCTCTTTGTGCTCCTCTTTTTTGCCCTCAACCAATCAGGTTTCACCACACTTACTGTCAACCAATCACCATCCTGCTGTCATATTCTAAACATTTTCCTTACACAGGTGTCAGCTCTGTGCTGCAGTTGGCCCTCCACCATCCAACCCATGTGGGAAATGTCTTTGGTCACCAGAAATAACATTTTCTGCTTTTTCACGATGTTACTGCAACAGATCTGGTTTGTATGATATGTAAAGAATTGGTGCCTCACGAATGAAACTGGTTGGGTGTCCTTAGGTTTAGATGAGTAAAGGTACATAGGTTAGGTTTGGGAAAAGAAGCATGTTGATGACATACTTTAAAAAAAAACTCGGTTACAAACACCAGTCTCTCGTAATAGTGTCACAAAAAGCGGTTGTAATTATGCCTCAGCATTTGCGATAGCAGCAGGTGGAAGCGTTGTGTTTCTGGGTTGTCTCTCTGTCCATATGTCCAAGTCTCGTGACCTGATATCTCAAGAACATATTGAAGTCAAGGTCACTATGGCCTTGTCTGTCTCATTCTTGTGAATGCAATATCTCAAGAACATCTTGAGGAAAGTTTCTCAAATTTGGCACAAACATCCATTTGTGACAAAGATTAACTGATAAGAATTTGGTGGTCAAAAGTCAGAGGTCAAGAACACTGTCACCTCACAAAACATGTTTTTGGCTACAACAAAAAATACATTATATTTATATATTATATATATATATTTTCTGCAAAAACACTTCGTTCACCATTACTCAACATCATATTTCAGGAACAGAAGGAGAGACATTTGGTCAGATCCTGACACTAATCTTGAAACTGATGGGGTAAGGATGTCCATGAAGGGTCCATGTTTTCACTGACATGGATATAAATAATCTGTAACTGCAACACCCTGGACAGGTGGCCAGACTATCACAGGGTTAACATATAGAGGCAGACAACCATTAACACTCACATTCACACCTATGGACAATTTAGAATCACCAGTTAACCTATGCTGCATGTCTTTGGACTGTGGGAAGAAGCTGGAGTAATCAGAAAACCCAGGCTGACCTCTTGCTGTGAGGTGACAGTGCTAACCACTGCACCACCGTGCCTCAGCTTTGTTGAAACATAAAGTTTCACTGTATCCGCTACATAAAAACATACAAATGTAACATATCCAGACACAGACAATGCCAACATTTATTTCGCCGCCATTCATAACCAGTAATGAAAATATCAATTTCAGGAGAGGGGGTTGTCATTATGAAACAGGATAAGTTTTACTAAAGCAACAATAACTATTTGTCTGCCGTTAAAGGGGATTTTTGGGGGAGTTTCTCCTTATCCTCTGTGAGGGTCCAAAGGACAGAGGGATGTCATATGCTGTAAAGCCCTCTGAGGCAAACTGTAATTTGTGATATTGAACTTTATACATAAACTTTAATTGAAATTTAATTATTTTAGTTGTTTTAATAATGAATATTTTGTTTAAAAATAAAAATTGATTAGCTTTGCTTATTATTGCTGGCCTCCATGACCCAGTGACCCTCCATGACTACGTGGAATACTGCGGCATGCATAATTCAAGTATTGACTGAGTACATACCTGTTTTCCCTGTGGAATGTTTGGGTTAGTGGTCGAAGACACTGTAACACGATTTACATCAGGCTGCACTCAGTGACCAGCCTCTGGCACTGTAAGGCCATGGTTAATTACATGGTCTGCAATTGTGGCTGTATTTCATCAAGGACAGCTCCATTTCTTTGAACTCTTCTGCCTCTCCCTCTGTTCAGCTGTCTTCCCCTCGCTACACCACCACGGATCCTCACTCCTCTTCTTTGAGCAGGCATTGTGTTATACAGACAGGTTCCTCCATGTCCAGAGACTGTTGCGATTCTATTGTGGTTGAGTTCAATAGATAGCCATACTCATAAATAGCACCTGTCAACTACATTAACTTGACAGAGTGTTTGATTGGTTGATGTAAGCTGTGACAAACTTCCTGCTCATTAGTGAAGTTCAAATTCAATCTGACAGGCAATTTACCAATTCAACGGACGTCACAAAAAAAGTCCATACTACTATACTGATATTCATGGTATTTGCTTGACAGAGTTTTGCAACTGGATTAACTATTGTGCATGTGATGACACAATGACAGAATTCATACATGTTATTTGAGAGTACAACCATTCACCTGTGAAGTATTCCAATCAGTTTTGATCAGCAAAAAATAATCAGTGGGTAAGTGTGCAAATTATAGACAATAGTATTTAGTCATTGGCAGGGATGTGCTAAAACATTTGCAATTTGTTTAGAAGAATGAGAAATTCAAACCTGTTGGGAACAAGTGGCTTGTGGTTTGGAGGTTTGCATGTTGTTTTCAAAATATTCATTATCATTTGAGCATTGCGCCAGAGCAATTGAGAAAAACTGTAATTATCTCATGACCCTTCGGATTTGTTTTGTGACCCTTCAGTAAATAAATAGTTAAAATAAAGTGCTTAAAACTAGCTTCACCATTATTATTCACATTATGAGGCATCGGTATGATGACGTTTAGTGTGTGTATCAGTCACAGAAAACATTTCCCTACGGAACATCGGTAGACAGCAGACATGGACTGGTAGTTTCATTGTAAATGTAAGTAAATGTAAACTGTAAAGTGTGAAATTGGGATATTCACTGAGTGTAAAACTTCAGCTCCTAATTCAGGGGATTGTTTTCTAATGCCCTAGTCATGAACTAATCCAAAAATGGTAGTTGTATGAACATAAATTGAACACAACTTTTTAAAAATTAACAAGCAGAATTTTTTTTCTTCCTCACAAATATGCACATTTCTGAGGGTTCAAATATGAGTTTAAATGGGCAGTTGCAAGAATAAATGTTGACTGTGTATGTCTCATATGGAGTAGATATCTAGTGGGAACTTTAAATTTTCTTACTATATAGTGACGAAAGCTGTGTGTGTGTGTGTGTGTGTGTGTGTGTGTGTGTGTGTGTGTGTGTGTGTGTGTGTGTGTGTGTGTGTGTCTGTCTGTGTGTGTGTGTGTGTGTGTGTCTGTGTCTGTTCCACATTTTTCTCCTCACTGACTTGGTCAATCCATGTGAAATTTGGCACAGTGGTAGAGGGTCATGGGAGGATGCGAATGAAGCAATATTACATCAGTTGGCCAAAGGGAGGCGCTATAGCAACTGATTGAAATTGCAAACTTTGAATGGGCATATCTCATGCCCCGTATGTCATAGAGACATGAAACTTTGCACAGAGATGCCTCTCCTCATGAGGAACAGATTGGCCTGAAGAATCCATAACTTCCGGTTATACAGATTTTCCGCCATTTTGAATTTTTTGAAAAGCACTTAAAATCAATCTCTACCTAGGAAGTTTGACCGATCTGCATGAAACTCAGTGAACATAATCTAGGGACCAATATCTAAAGTTCCCTCTTGGCAAAAGTTGGAAAACTTACTAAAACTGAGCTTCTATAAGGCAATGAATATTGCAGAGGGCGTGGCTCATCACATAAAGGTGTATAACATCTCAAGGGTTTCACCGATCACCACGCAACTTTGTAGGCATATGACCACACATAATCTGAGGGGACCCCTCCATTATTGACCCCATCAAACAAAATGGGGCCCAATGTTGTTGTTTTTTTCCCTAATTTTTGGTATGACTAAGTCATGGTATGGTATGCTGTACATAATCACGTAAACTGTCATTGTGTCATTCTGTCAGTCAGTCATTCTGTCTGCCCCACGTTTTTCTACTCACTGACGTGGTCAATCTATGTGAAACTGCACATAGGCATTGAGGATTGGCATAGCTAGAAGGTGACAAAGCTACTTTTTCCAAACATGTATGTGGGCAACTGTGCATTCAGTGGGTATGGACTTAGGGTTAGGAAACCATGATGTTTTAGCTTAAAATATCCCAGTTTTATGTTTTAGCATAAAATATCCCAGTTTGATTGTTACAAACACAGCTGGAAATGTCCCAACCGCTCGTTAAAAAGTACCTTATTTTGTCTTTACAAAAACAGCTAGAAATGTCTCTGTCTCTCATTAAAACACTGTTGAAAATGTCACAAAGTCCCGTTTAAAATTACCTGCTTTGGTCATAACAATCATGGCTGGAAACGTTCTAAAGTCTCGGTCTCATTAAACAAATATGTGGTTTGATTGTAACAAACAATGCTTGAAATGTTTCAAAAGTCTTGTTTAAAATAACCTTTTGTTTTTACAACTACAGTTAAACAGTTATTAAAAAATACTTCTGGCTACTAGGCTGTCCACATTAGAGGGCTACATTGGGATTGGGTCCCGCGGGACCCAACAAAAATCTTGCGGGAGCAGGCGGTTTGAACTTTGCTGCGGGAGGGAACGGGCGGCTAAAAAATAAACACCGCAGGATCAGGATATAGCCTATAGTGACAGGATGGAGCAAATGATGTGGAAAAGAAGCTCAAACAAGGTCTGAAGGTGCACTGAGCCCTCTACTTCCCAGCACTCTCAAAGCTGGCACATTTCATTTTCAGTATCCCCGCATCCAGTGCGCCTCCAGAGCGGGCCTTTAGTGTCTGTGGGCGCATCTTGGAAGAGAGACACACGGGATTGGGACCGCAGTCGGTCAGTAACATTCTCTTCCTCCACAGCAGTATTATGGCCAAGTGATGCATTTGTTAAATTTATTCGTTACACGTTGCGATTGCAGGTGGTAAGAAATTGGTCAGAAATTCAGAAATTCAGCGGGAGCGGGCAGGAGCGGGATGAAGAAAACAGTCCTGCGCAGGGCTCTAGTCCACATAGTTGGGAGCCTTGTAAGAGTAAGATTTTAAGAATTCTGAACAAAATTGAGGCAGCAGCAGTACAAGTCAAGCAACAAAGACACTGAACTGTAGACTTCCCATAATGCAACTCAGTATCATCTTTCATTAGAGACATACCTGCCTGTTAAGTACCCACCATTGTATTGATTGATATGTAAAAAAAAATGTATTCAGGTGCTCCTTCTGGAGTCTCAGTTGAAACACTTTTGTTTGGAGTAAATTCCCATACTAAAGTGAAATGAAATAAACTGATGAACTCCTGTAATATTTTCAGTACAGTCCTGTGATATTATGCATGCAGCAAGCTTTAGATCATTGTCTCTGTGCACAGTGAACTGCTCCCCCACAGGTCAGGTAGCTTTTTGCATTTCTTTTGACTTGTGTGAATTATTTATTTTCCAGATTAGTGGCCTAAACAGCAAAATGCACATGGCAAAGTGTGTAAAATAGCAGGAAATTTGTTTTAAAAAAAACAACAAACGGTTTTGTTTTTTCTCTAGGGGACGACCATTGGACTCCCAATGTAAATGGCCCACCCCCACAAACTGTGACTCACCAGACCACCCATGATAGGAATTAAACACGATACCCTCAGCAGTGTTGAAGCACTTTATTTGACTGTGTAGGTGTGTGATTTTGATTTAAAGCGAGTGTGTGGGGGTTCATAGTTCAAACATTGAAAATGTAGAACGGAAAAAGGTTGTATGTGAATGTGGAAAAAGACGTTAGCGTCTACACACACACACACACACACACACACACACACACACACACACACACACAAAGCCAGTATCTTGGCAACAGCAGTGGTCATGTCATTGGCAGGGGTGCCAGACGGCTGCAGGGACAGACGAGTCAGTCACTCACACATGCACGCACGCACATACACACACACTTGGCACTTACTCTGTGCTGGGGTCAGAATCTGCTCACCAGGAAAGTGTGTGTGTGTGTGTGTGTGTGTGTGTGCGTGTGTGTAATAGCTACAGTATATGTTTATGAATAGGAAAAAGGGGAGGCTGAAGACGCAGAGGGTTGTATGAGGATAAAATAGATAGATAGATAGATAGATAGATAGATAGATAGATAGATAGATAGATAGAAGAAGGCTGATGTCACACAGGTCTACTTGAGTTTTAGAGCAATGTCACATTGTTGGATTTTAATGGATTTTTCCCTGAAGTGAAGAGCCATAGGGAGAGAATTGGGGGCTTGTTATACAACTACTGCAAAACACCAACATATCCTTAGTGTTGGGGAATAACAGTTACATGCAATTCATTTAGAAAATAAATGTAATTGTAATGAAATAGAGTTACTCAGAAAAAGTATGTTATTCAATTACAGTTACTAATCAAAATAATGGTCATTATAAAGGATTTCCATCTGAATATATTTTTATTGGTAAAAAGTATATATGAGGAATATAACATTGATTCTATTGCTTTGCATCTTGTTGCTTTGTCGTGCAGGCAAGCCTTCTTTTGGCATATATCCAGACATTATTCAACTTCATTGCCCAGTTTAAAACATTTCTTAGAAAAGGAATCAAACATAATATATTACATTACCTTGATGAAGGAATTAAAACAGTTACATTACTTATTCCGTGTTTTAACAGGGTAACCTAGCCCATTAAATTTCAAACATAACCTTCCCAATGCAGCTCATACAACAGATTATATTATATCCTAACACATTAGTGTTCCACAAATTACATCGTCAAGTAACATAATTTAAAATTATGTAGATTAGGTTTAGGCCAGTAGTTACATAGTTTAAGTTTAGAGGAAAAAAAAACAAAACATGGGGACTTGGTTTCAAACACTGGTCTCCTGGGGAAAAGTCCTGTGTCCATGTGACCCATCCACCAACCCAACCTATGTCCTTAAACAGATTTTTTCTCTTGAAACTACCTTCTTTACTCTGTGTCAGTGCACTGGTCACATGATTGCAGCTTTCCTAAATAAGTGGGTGAGACACAATAGTTCATTAGGGAGAGATTATAGTTTGGCTTAAAATAAGTACCTTACTAAAGGGACAATTCACCCCAAAATTAAAAATACATATTTTTTCTTCTACCTGTAGTACTGATGAACAGCATGAGATGTAAACATTAATAGCATGCTCCTTGGCTGAGCTCTAATGTTGCTAGCTCAGTGGTGCTCGAGAGGCTAACAGTAGATACACACTTCCTTCTGCTCATTGATATGGTTGGCGGGTATAGTCTGGTAGAAAGAAAATAGTTCCTTGATGAAACTGCTCATAATAAGGTCTGTAGATTATCTTGAGTAACTGTTGAGTTGCTGTTGTGTTTTTCAAATGTCTTTTTTGGGGCACTTAATGCATCACAAATGCAGGGCCATCTAGTTTCATTATATTGGAGAGAAGCAGACCTCTCTGTCTCTAACACTCGGCAACTCACATCAGAACATTGTGGACTCATGAAAGGCACTAGAGGTAAGAAGAAAATATGTATTTTCGATTTCTAAGTGAAATGTACTTTGAAGGTTAGAGGTCCTTTGTTGTCGTGGATACAATATCACCACATGTTTAGTTTATAGAAGGACTGTGGTTGAGTTTGTCATTTTTGGGCATTTTCTAAAGTGACTGACACTGTCTTTTTTTTTAGCAGGACAGTCTTGACAGGTGTAACGCTGCAGATTGTAACTTACACATCTGTCAAAAGGCAAAGACTCGACAGCCATGCTACAACCAGGCTATAGTTAAATGCTTTCAGCATGCTAACATGCTTACAATGACAGTGCTAACATGCTGTGATGGTTACTATGCTCACCATCTTAGTCTAGCATGTTGGCATGCTAACATTTGCTGCTTAGCACTAAAGCTGATGGGAGTATCATTAGCTTTGCAGGTATTTAGTCGTAAAAGTATTGGCCAATTTGAAGGACAGCGGCTCAAGATGAAATGTCAGTGGATAACTAGTCTTTGAACTCATCAGCTATTGACCTAACAGCACAAGACTCATGGGGCGAGGTCCAATATTTTGGGCTGATCTGATGCAGTCAGTGGATGTCAGAACCAAGACTTTCTCTTCTGTGCACCGGTCATTTCAGCTAATCTGTGTAAACATTGATCTGCACATGACAGCAGTTTAACTTTTAAAAGGCTAATATAAAGCTTAGTCATCAGCTCAGACGATAGCCGATTTGTTCCGAGATTTAATTTCGGCCAATGCATTCTGCCTCTCCACATGGACTGTGTACCTCCTGTTCAAATGTGATTGGTCAATACTACTTTGACTTCAAACAGACTACAAACAGAAATAAGAACACTTCCTATACCAAAATCATTTCCCAATGCCTGCAGATTTTGCTTATCTATATACAGAATCTGTTATAGAGATCAGTGGATAACCAAAGTTATTGCAATTTATTCTGAAACATTGTGGGAATTTGTGTTGACTGTGTAAAGTTAATGAATATGACACTCACTAAAATTCAGACACACAAACAGTGTGTTAGGTATCAAATATTGATTGATTTTGAACACATTCCTCTATTCATATTAAGAAGCACATAGAAACGTATGATCTTAATTTGTAATTAAACTAAATTAACTAAAAATGTATTGATAAAAAAATCTGAAAATTCAAAAAGAAGATAAATGCAAAAACAGAATAAATTGTGACATTGACTTTAATGAATTCATTCTCTTTGATTGTCACACAATCTGTTCACAAGAAATCAAATGCTAAATCTGCCCAGTCACCTACTGTCATCCCTTTCTGACATTCAACTGTAGTAAGACACATTCTGTGAGGTCAGGATTATGACTTGGTCTGGTCTGTGCCCTCCACAGCTACACAGAGATACTGTGACCGACTCTCAGAACACTCTGGAGTGATCTCATACCATTTTATTCCCTGTCTAACTCTCTCAAACCACATCCTTTTGGTGGTTTACTGGCCCTTCAGCATGGGAAACGTAGACTCCAGCAGTCCGTTGAGAGGCTTTAAGATTAGGACAATATGGCTGTGATGCAGGAGGAAACAGAAAACCTGTCAGGGATTAGAGGAGATTTTGGAGAATTTCACATCTCTCCCCAAAGAGAGATGAAAAGTCTGAAATGAGGAGGGAAAAAAATTAAAAGTATAAATTCTTTTGGCACTGAAATTCGGGGAAATGTGATTTTTATTCATTTACTTCTGCACATGTGAATGTTTTGTAAAGGGGAACCTGTGTGTTAGTGTGTGTGTGTGTGTGTGTGTGTGTGTGTGTGTGTTCTTTGTGTGTATGTGTTTAGGAGCCCATTGCTGCAGAAATACAGGTGTAAACAAGCGTATACTCGTAATTTACAGCAGTTAACCAATTTTTTTTCCATCTGTTTGCAGAGAGAGCCAAACAGGGTATTAAAGTGTACACATGGACCCTCACGGACACACACTCCCACACACTCACGCACATAGAGGGTCAGATAGAGACAACTCGACACACACCCCTTCCCAAATACACACACTTCTTGAAGGGCAGCCAAACCACACAGAAAGGCTGCACGGTGGCAGCTGGATCAGGGTTAGGGGATGTGTGTGTGTGTGTGTGTGTGTGTGTGTGTGTAAGTGTGTATGTGATTTTTAGAGGGTGCCAGCAACCAAACCAGGGCAAAGCTATTTATACATTGCAGTGCGGATGGAGTCTTATCGAGCACCAATGGCCTCAAGCTCCCTCACACACACACACACACACACATTACGACACACACATTGTGCTGCTGCCACACATTAACAGCACAAGTCCCCCCCCCACATTAACACACATTCATCAGTGCACCATGTGAGGGTTTCACATCCAAGTCCAGACCCCAGTATTGTTATTATTTTCCAAGTCAGTGCGTTTGGGCCATGTCCAAGCATCAAAATGGGAGAGATGTGAGCTTCTGGCGAGGGACACTCAAGGCGGATTGTAACAGTTAGCTGTTTGCTAATTAAGCAAGCTGCACAGTTTGATAGCTCTGGTGCAGAGAGCGCTGCAGCTGATGGCAGGTGGGGGTGATGTGTTTCGCCGATTATTCTTACAGCTTATTTGCTCCTCTTTCACCTTGTTCTGTAACATCTCTGGATGTCAGCAGCACAGTCAGAGCACCCCTGATGATGGTAAATTTCTATTTATGGTTTGGTGAAATTATATGTGATAGATACAGATGGCTGATGAATGAGAGGGAAAAGAAACATGAAGTGTTGTGGTAATATCTTGTTCCACTGAACGGCGTAGATTTTCTCTCTGGAAGTGACCTCGTGGCATGAGCAGGATTCCTTTAAAACATTTTTCTTCACATTGTGTTGATGAAGGTGATGGTAAGTTCAAGTGATAAAGAGCAGCTTATTATGACTTGTCCATCAGGAGCAAAGACCACAGAAGGAGGAGACAAGGTGGCTTAATGGGTCAGCAACACTGACATCAGCATTGGGCTCAAATACAAGAGACTACTGTTCTGCTGTCAGTTTCCTTCTGACAGTCAACGTTGTTTTTTTAAACCATGACCATGATCGTTCCCTACTCTCATCCAAATGGTTATTATTGTCACCCATAGACTCTATGAAATAATAATAATATAACAAATTAATTTGGATATGCCCTCCAAAATTATGCTGCTTCAACTGTTGGTGTGACCCGCAGACTGTAATGAACTTAAACAGCGTGATTTCACCCACTGGTTTTTGGACTCCCGTTTTGAAGCCTCAGCTTTGGCATTTTGGTCGTCCCCCATCTTTGATTTTTGGAGCCAGAAGGGACCAAATTTGGACAAGAGAGGGGAGCTGTGGAGGAGCGAGGGGTGGATCTGACTGAGAACCTAAGGACACTAACTGCAGACAGGCTGTCACTTAAAGCAGCCCTGCCCTTAATTATGCATAACTTTAAGCCTTAATAAAATATAAACAAGTGTTATATAAAAATTCACCCCCTGTATAGCTGTCAGGAATGGGGAAATTAGCTATAGAGACCAAAACTGTTTTTACAGTGCCCACACAGATGGACATTTTAATAAGGGGGTCAATGGGGATTGAATCTCTTCTGGAGCCACGTTGGCTTCATTTTTCAGTCCAGGAGGTTGCCGTTTACCGATGAAGGTTCTCAAACCTTAATCAGAAAGTTGTTTGAGAGCAAATGTGACATTTCCTGAACCTATTGGAATCATGAAAGAAGCAAAAGAGGAAGTTAGGCAACGTTGTACAAAATATCTGACATAAACACAGGAGATGTTTGTTTCCCATTTCTAACTGAAAGTCAGCATTTTGGTTTTGAAAAGCCTAATTGCAGTTGTCCTGTAACCTTAAGCACATAGTTATTATTGTAATGATGACAATGGAGGGCATCTCTAAACAAGCATGATCTTTGCCTAATCCTTACCAAATTATTTGTGTGCTGAAACTTAACCGAACCTTATCATGATGTTGACAGTGATTTGAGATCATTCTAGAAGGCATAGAAGCAATGATGTTGTCCTTCATATAAGGATTTTAGATAAGAAACACATATATGTGTCATCCTGGAGGGTGGACACAGTTTGTTGTTAAAGTTGAATACAATTTACAATATTGTTAATGAAAACACAAAAGAAAATATGCCTGCTCTTTAAGGTATTTCTCAAAACTTTCTGTCACTACTGCTGCTGCTGACCTCGTTTTACATCCTGATATACCGTCCCCACTCTTCATGGGCATATTAGCAGCTGCGACAGCAGGGCTGGTATTGTTTTCACCTTGCAAGTCTGTTTCTGTGTGTGTCATCATGGCAAATGTGATCCTGGAGACACCTATTGTTGCGGGAGTACCACAAAAGCCATTTTGAGTACTTTGCCAGCTGTTATACATCTGTCTGTCTGTCCGTCTGTCTGTCTGCCTGTGGACAGATTTTGTCCGCACAATGGCATCACAACTGTACAAGCTGCAGTCACAAATCTTTACAGGTGTGTGGTTGAGATCACAGTGAAGGACAAGTTGGACGATGGGTGTGGTCAGAGCAAGGACAACTGACCAACCAGCTGATCGTTTGTTCATAAATCCTTTATTTGCAAAGTGGTAACTGCAGCTATGATATAATGTGGTGGGGTAAAAAAAAATATCCATCTGAAATTTAAAGTAGAAAGCAGCCAAAATTTGAAATAAATTAATAGTTAATTGCATTTACCTTAGAGCTGTGCAATTCATTACTTGAAATACACTGCTACTATATAGCACTACTAATAACATATGGAGGTGTTTCTGTAGATTAAAAACTAGCCATATGATCTAGTGAAGGCTGCTCTGCCATGATACTGCGTCTGCATTATGGGTTGTCAGTTGTTAGTATTTGTGCTAATTGGTGATGACAGTCCGTCTGGGAGGCCCTAGCACAGTGTGATCGGCCAGGCATGTCTGGCCGACGCACCGGCCCCTCCCAGCTCCGTGTACACACACACACACACATTTGGCTGTGAGTAGGAGGATCCGCAGAGCCCAGGGTGGCTGTGATGGATGGGCAAATGTTAGGGTGTGTGTATGTTGAATCTGAAGATTAATCTGCTACTGTGTTAATGCTGTTGCATGCTCGAATGTGTGTAAGTGCAAATTCAGGTGTGGGGTGAAGAATGACAGTGCTAAGGCGCGACAGGTTTGATTCTGAATCCGTGGCGTTGGCAGCAGGGTTGAGCCACTCTCACCTTCAGCTTCGCTGCCCCACTTGGGCGGTGGTGGAGGTGGTGGGGTGGAGGGGGAGAGCAGCTAGATAAATGGCCTCTCCCTTGCTCCACTCCTCCCTCTGCTCTCTCTCACTCTACCCATTTTGAGAAGGTCAGAGAGTCAGAGGGAGGGAGGGATCACTCCTCTCCTCTCTTGCTTTGTCCTGAATAAGGTGTCCTGTTTAGTGCACTACATAGAGAGCACTACAGCAGAGCCGTGAACACAACCAACCCCAAACAGAGTGTGCTTAAAGGATGATTACAGTTATTTTCAACTTGGGCCTTATTTTCATAGTTGTTACAGACATGACAATCAGTGGTGTTCAAAATTTCATTACTTCACTGTAGAGCTTTTCATAACTTCAGATCACCAGTAGAGCTGTTCCCGAATACACACCCAGAGGAACAATAAAGTCTCGAACAAGTGAAATGATTAAACAACACTTCCTCTGTAGTAATACATCTTTAAATAGCTGTGACTGAACAACATTTCAATTATGAAAGCTGTGCTCATTTTTCTTGGGACTACAATCTCTTATAGTGCCACCCAACCTGTCACCGCCATGTGGTGACACAGTTGTGTTCTCATGAGGCCTGAATGTCAAACATCAGCGAGGTAGAATTGAAGTCCAGGCTGACCTTTAATAGATGTGGAAAGGACAACATCATGCGATGGTCCACTCTCAACCTTTTTACACCAGAAACAGAAAAAATCTAATGCCATTAACCTGGAGTTATGTTTCTCTGAAGGTACACATAAACATCTCTGCAAACCTATGCGGTGATGGGTGTTATGGGCAACCAAAGGATGCAGAGGCTAGCAGAAGAGTTATGTAGACCTCCATGTCAAGCGAGCTGGTTGGTTGATTCAACCACCTGGAAGTTGCAGGTCTGAAACAGAGACAAAAACAAAAGTCGCACAAGTTGCACATACAAGTATAAAAGACACAGCCAAACAAATGTCTGTATATCTGTATCCCAAACATATTAGCACATCATTTTATTTTAATTATTTTTCTGTGTAGGTCACACATAACACATAATACACAAGAGTAAATAATCATAGGCACATCACGTAGGTGCCTATGACTCTTATTGTCCTTATTAAACATGTGGCACAGAGTACTTGTGCAGGCTTTACTTTTCTCTTTGTAACAATTATTGCCAACCAGCAGGCTTATTTTTTATTGGTGAGGTAGGACATACACATCAACTTAGCTAAATGAAAAAATCAATCGTTTGTCTGTGCCTTTCAGAAAAATGAGCCATACTGTATGACAAAAACTATTCATATGACTATTTTTTGATTTGATTTTCTAATTACAGTAAGGTTTAAAAGGATAGTTAAGATTTTTTTGTGGTGGGATTGCATGGGATACTTATCCATAGACAGTATATTACATACAGATGTCAGTTAGCACCAAGCAGCAAGCCTCTGGGGCTGAAATATAAAGCCAACATGGAAGTACCAAAATCAGGTATTTTGTGTTATCGTGTGAAAGTGTTAGTTCAGTTTTACCAAAGTTACACAATAACACTAACTAACTAACTGTTTGAGGCAGCGGTAGATCAGCAGCTTCAGTGTTCAGTGAGCTAAAATTACTGTTTTTGTCGGCTTCCCCTTCGGAACGGGCTGTGTGACAGAAAGGTAAAGAGTTGAAAAAGCTCTCAATATAACATACACTTAAACTGATATTAATTATTTCAAGGTAAGACCTTTTAAGGTGGCTAAAATACATTTTGGTGCTGAACCCCTTCTACAGCAGTACATTTCCTAGCTTAAGTGTCGGACTCCAGCCTGCCTCTCTGAAATGGAGGCGTGCCGAATGACATCTGCTGTAGGTAATACACTGACAATGGTAGTGCACCTCATGCACCCTCACTTCCAAAATATCCCCTTAAGTCTAGAAAACATAAATTATGCACTGAAGGCCAAGGACAAATTGTACGAGTGACTGAATGAAGTACTTGGTTATGGTAGTAGGAAGATTTGGGTGCAGAAAACACGATGCAAAGCATGGTCTCCTAAGTCAAAGTCAAAAGACCTCCCTGATAGGTCAATTATGTCTGAAGCCATTAAGTGGATGTGCGCAATAATGTATTCACTTGGACATTTAAATCTTCAGTTTTCAGCTTTTAAGTTAAAACATTATACATTTTTTAGCATGGCATATTTGCATACATGGAGCCTTTCATAAAGCTATTATCAGTGCTACTCAACATGCTGCTGCCCATCATAATACAGTACCAAACTTGACAGGTTTCTTAAATTTGTATTTTTAATTAGAGGTTTGCTCAGTAAGATGACAACAAGACTAGTATGATTACACATCAGCCATAAATGCATCTTAAATAGCACTTATGATGCTCATTCTCAGGTTCATACTTATATTTCAGGTATGAGAAATGTTTACATGTTTTATTGGTCAAAAACTCAAGAACACTTTATTTTCCTCATACAATCTGTGCTGTCTCATGTTTCTTGTTTCCGGGCCTATAAAATCTCACCGCCTCTGCACAGTCATTGCAGCTGGGGAATGACTGTAAGGGAGAATAGCAGCTTTCTAGCGTGCTTTTAGACACAACAAGACATGTTCCAGCAGGAATATGATTCAATATCATCAAGAAATTATCAACATCAGCATCCAAGATTGCATGTTTCCCTGATGTTAGTACTTTACCACATGTAGCAATGTACTTGCAGCCAGGGAATGACTGTGTAGTGGCCCTTTGTCCTGTTAAAAATCACCAATAAACCTTTTAAACCCTCCCAGGCATGTTCCAGTAGGAATATAATCTGAAATTGGGGAAAATTTAACAACATGGGCAACCAAGATTACCTATTTCCTCGACATTAGCACGTAGCTACATATTAGCAGTGTACTTCCAGCAGGGAAATGACTGTAACAGAGAATAGAAGCTCTTTCTATCATGAAAAATCACCTTCTACATACAACCAGATATGTTTCGGCAGGAATATGATCTGAAGTTGGGGACAAATCTACAGTATAGGCAACCAAGATTACATGTTTCCCTGACGTTAGGATGTAGCTTCATGTAGCAGTGTAGGCTACCCAATGTAAACACTTGCAATAACGTACCTGGTGCACAACCATATAAAGAAATCCTTAACAATCTGACATCATCTTGTAGCCAAAGTAGAAAAAGTGTTGGAATCAGAGAATTGAGAATGGTTCGAAGTCTGTGGTGTTTGCGTAAAAGGATTACTTTTACATGTGTTTACCTCATTTTTTATAACTTTAAATTGAACATCTGACATTGTAAAGGTAAAAGAAAAAGAAATATAGGTCCCTTTTAAGTACCTGTGACAGACAATCCTTCACCTGCAGGAGTAGGCCTACCTTTGAGCAAGACACTGAGTTACCGTCAGACGTAAGAGGAAAAAGATCTCCCCAGCTAGAATCAGTAATGTGTGTTAATCATAACTGTTATCTTTATAATCAGTGAAGCAACAACATTATGCCACTCTCAGTGGATTATAGGATCTGCATTGTACCTAAAGCTCTTGATTCAGTGGTGACTGTGCGGCATTAACAACCTTGAATTATCAGACACCCCGTTAGCGTAAAAGCAGCGCCAAGGTGACTCGTAGCAACTATTGTCAGATGGTCCTCGCTTTTTCTTCAGCAAAGCGTGAAAGTGAAACGACCCACTGAATTCTCCAAGTCCCTCAGCGCTAAATGGAAAATATTACAATGCACACACTCCTGCCTCCAAATTAAACACCACTGAGGAGAGGAGGAGGAGAGCAAAGTATTGTTCAATATCCTGTGAAAGCCGTGTGCTAATTATGCAGACAGGTATGTGAACTTTAAGTATAGATGCCTCTTGTGTCAATATATAAACAGCTATATGTTTCAAGGAGTAAACCACAGCATTACTGCCTACATTAGAGGTCCCACTGGGGACACCCATGCTTTCATGAATGCTTGGTACTCATTTTTGCCTCTATATGGATACCAAATAGCAACTGTGTTATATATATTTAGGGATTCTCTGAGTCTAGTTAGTTAATGAAGTAAAAACTGCCTCCACAGAGCTGTCAAAACTAAGTGCAAATAAATGTAGCAGATAGGAAAGCCCCTCATCCTTCTACAGTATATTGCGACATGTCTCCTTATCAGTCTCTGTGTTTGCAGGTCAGCCTTGTCTTTGCTTCTTCCCATGTTCCACGTTCCAAGTGAGCTTCCATGGGGTTTGTTTATATCCTCATTTATTTGCTTGTTTGTTTGTGCGTTCGCTCTGCTCTGCAGCTGAGCTAACAAGGCGCCATTTTGCCCGGGCCGCTTGTATGGTCCAATTAAAGGGTGTGATCAGCCAGAACGCTTTAATGATGGTTGTGGTGCTGGAGTTGACCGGCTTACAAAGAGAGACAGAGAGGGAGAGAGAGATGGCATGCTGTGAGGTGGTGTCTGCAGCATACCAGTGTTGTGGCTCACTGGCTCCACTGCAGACAGCCGACAGGGTAAAATTAGCCTTCCTCTCCTTTTGTGAGGAGGAAAGGAAAGGCCATGCCAGCTAGGAGCTGCCTGAAAACTATTGTTACCATCTATCTATCTATCTATCTATCTATCTATCTATCTATCTATCTATCTATCTATCTATCTGTGACATGTGACATTTGGAATTTGGTGGGTATGTTTGCAAGAAAGATCCTCTGTGCTTTGTCGTGTAGTGGTGCTTCACATTGCTGCTCTATAATTAGTGCTACAAATGTCTCACCAGTTAAAATAAAAAGTCAAGGATTTATTTATAGGTTGGCGTCTGGAGCACCTCAGGAGATGGAGAGGGATAGCAGGTTCACAAGGGAGATGCGTTTTTGTCATTTTGCTAATAAGAGGGAAGCCGTTCCCCCCCTCTCTCCCCTCAAAGTGCCAACTGCGTTTCAATCCAAAAACCAAACATGACAAAATTACTGCTTTTCTTGATGTGCATCAACACCTGGGCCTGTGATGTCACATGGCACGCATAAACAAGAGAAAAGCTACGCTTGCAGCTCTGTGAAGCTGTAAACACAGCAGTGATCTTGGCTAAATGCTAACTTCAGCATGCTAACATGTGCACAGTCACACTGCAGACATGCAGGTGTATAATGTTTGCCATGTTCACCATCTTATGTTAGGTTGTTAACATGCTAGGATCGCTAATGAACACAACACTTAAAATACAGCTGAGTCTGATAATGTTAGTTTTGCAGGTATTTTTGTCATTACGTATTTGACGAATAGATATTTACACCTGATGCTGGTGCAAAATGAAAAGTTGAGATCACCAGAGCTATTATAGCTCATGTTGAGGGGGGCATGCATGTCTGGACCAACTTTAATGCCAATCAACCAGTTGAGATAAAGCCCAAAAATTTAACCTGCTGGTGGTGCTAGAGGAAAAGACAGAATCATGTAAGAGTAGGATTAATCGTCTGGGGACCATAAATGTCTGTATACCATCCCATGGCAATCTATCTGATTGTTGTTGAAATTTTTTAGTCTGAACCGACTGTGACCGATCCACTGAGCATCTGACATTGCCATCCCTGAAGCAGTGCTGCTAGCATGGCTAAAAAAATGGGCGTGTGTGATAAAGCGTGTTACATGCCAGCATGTGTTCCACTCGTACTTCACAAATACAGGCACTTACTGCCACAAAGAACAAAATGGCTAGGACTAGGGGCCACTTGTGTTTCATGTTTGGCATTGTCCCTCAGGTGTGTGGGCTGCTGCATGAAGAAGAGCACCAAAACTTTTTTAATGCTCTTCGTGCCATTGTGTTGCTATCTTTGTGGACCATGTTACTTGAACACTTTGTGTCATGACTGACCAATTAAGATAGATTAAGATTTTAATTGCTTTTTGTGGATTTCACCACTATCACTTAATAATGCACAGCAACATTTAAAACAGCATAATTTTGGACCAAAATCAACATAAATTGTCTTGCAGAGACTCCATAAATTTGTATGGTGCTTTATTAGCATAGTTCACAAGTTTAATTTGGGGAAACTTTGACATGCAAATTCATGGAGTTGGGCATTTGCTAACCATCTTGGGAGTGCTGACCTTTGAGCTATACTATATTAGTGCAGAGAGAACTGGAGGAAGCTATCATAATAATTGTGCTGCACTATGGCACCAGCCTTTTAGCACCACATTTTGCAAGAATGCATGAATAAGTTTTACTGTGACCCTTTATGAAGTGACCAGGCTATGCAAAGTGGTTCTGTTGTTGGGAGAATGTTACTTTAGGTATCAGTCTGGTTTGAGAAAGACATTCAAGGCTTTAATAGCTTTTTATAAGGCAAGCCAGTATGCAATAGTATGAGGATTGCATTTCTGACCGTAACCCCAGCCATGAAAAATGACACGTGTGCAAATGCCAAACTGCAGTTCCTCTAATGGCCACTTGACGCTGATTCCAAAAGTGAGTCAGTCCCCATAGGCCCCCATGTTAAATGCCCAACTGTACAGCAGAAATAAACACGTTTACAGCCTGGCTCAAAGGGTTATTTCCCTCCATGTCTGTGATGTGAAGGGAGTCAGATTCACCCCTCACTCCTTCACAGCTCCACCCTCTCATCCAAATGTGGTCAACTCTGGCTCCAAAAGTATAAAATGGCGACAACCCAAATGCCAAACTCAGAGCTTCACGAGTCCACAAACCAACTGCAAATGTAACGGTGGCTAAGTGCATTACTTTTATACGTCTCTAACATGCTGCCTATGTGATAAGATATACTAAGTGATGGGGGCTGAATCTACAGTTCTCATTCTGTGTGAAAAACCATATTTAACATGCAAGGTTTATCTGAAGGCTTTTGCAGTCTGAGTTTGACAAATCAGGTGGGTATCTTTCAAAAGTTACAGCCTTTTTTGTGTGAAATTCCCTGACACGTTTTAAGATCACATCCCAACACCTGTTCAATTTAAGCATTTAAGCTTAGGTTCCAAATCACTGGTCACACCTCCCCGTCCCTCGCTCCCCACTCGTTGTCACTCTCCATCATACACGCACTGGTAAATACACACACATGTGGTGACGCTGTGTATGTGTGTGTTTGTGTACCCACAGCATGAACGCGTACATTGGAGCGTGTTTATGAAATGCCCTCACGAACACATACTTAGATGCACACATGCTGTGTATACCTAACTGTGCCTGAGAGTGTGTGCGTGTGTGTGTGTGTGCTACTTTGTGTGTCTCTGTTTGTGTGTGTGTTTGTGTGGGACATGTGCAGGCGTGTGTGTGTGCGTGTGTGTATATAGCATCCGACCCTTGGCTCTCAGCAGTGGCCAGCGTCTGTTGTAGAGCCCTCTAATGGACGCCCAGCTGGAGTCAGGCACACACAAGGGCAGCCAAGGTCAGAGCCACTGCCTCTTAGGACCCCATCATTTGGCAGAGCTCTGCAGCCTGCAGTCTGCCCTGCTCTCTGTGTGTGCATTTGTGTTTCAGCATATGAATGAATAATGTGTATTTCTGTGTGTGATCCTTTATTTTTCTGTGTATTTCTGTGGATATGAATGTACCTTGTAAAGAAGGAACAGTACATCTTGGGTGAAGCACTTCACACTCATCCCTCACACTCACATACACAACTTAAAGTCTTATATTTATAGGCTATCATCAGTTGTAAACAGAACAGGAGCCAATAACAGTTTGGGCCCAAATATGAAACTAATGTCAGCACTTAATTATGGGCCAGTCAAAAAGCATTTGTTAATCGCAGCACTGCCTGTTGCTTTTGAAGTTCTTCCAATTTTCAAGGGGGGAAAACAAAGAGGCAACAGTCAATAGCTACTGAAGGCAAATACAGAAAGTGTGAGGATAAAAATCAACGGATGTAATAAAAATTCTGACGTTATTTTATCTACACCTGCGGCCTCGTGCCTATGACCACAGCTGTGATGATATATGAGTGTAACATCGCTCCCTCTCGTGTGATATTGCTTAAATCAAACTGTACATCACGCATATTTTCTAATCTTGTGCCGTTGGTCTGAATTTTGGAGTCATCACAGTAGTTAATGTTGTCTGCAGCACCATGAAAGAGCGATCCAGTGTATGAGAGAGTATGCCATACATGTGCTTTGTGTGGTCCACTGTTTTGATCTGCCATGCAGGCTGCGGGACTTGACGGGCGGTCAAGGTTCTTCCTCAAGACTCAAACATGCTGCTTGGAACAGACACGCTGCGCCTTGATTTGTATGTGCTGCAAAGTTGAAACTGTTGTGGTTTTTGCCATTAAAAACATGAAGGGTTATCTTGCAACAACTTGCAACAAAATGTTCAAAGGATGATTTGAAATTGTTTCGGATCAAGAATACAGAGGCCTCTGACCCCAACACAACAAAGGTAAAAGGAATTTTATTCATGGCGCTCACAGCTATGAAAAAGTACATGAGTATAAGAAATATACTAGTTTGAGAAATCAATGACAGTTTGTCTTCTGAAAAATCATTGTCCTGGTGATTTTGGACAACCCACACACCTCGCTATGGAGCATTTTTTATTAGAACAACTTTGTACTGAAGAATCAGAGAGCCAGTGATCTGATGGCACATCCATAATTGCTGTTGTTCCACTACCTTGTGCATTACAGTCTCTCAGTGAATGTTTTTTTGTCCCATTTCTGGGATTTACCACCAATGTTTTAAGAGAAATTAGTATACTGCAGCACTTACAGCAATTTCAACCTTTAGTAATTTTAATTAAGTACTTCAACCCCAAAATGACCATCTATATATCAAGTAGTCACCCCATGTCACATTGGATTTTTGGAGAAAACTTTATTTTTCTTGCACGCCTCAACTGAACAAAGAATCCAAAACCTTAGAAAATTCCTGATGAATTAAAGTCATAGAGGTCCGTGTTTAACAACAGCAAAACTATATCATACATCAGTTTACAAACTCACACAATTCCAGTGCAGTATATACCAAGTCTCATTTATCCACTCATATGCTCACTACTTAAGTTTTTGGCACTTGGCTTTATTTTTCAGCCCCAGAGGTTGCTGCTTGACTTGAACAGAAAATATGATTTTGTAATTTGTGTGAACCCACCCTTTAGCTAAATATGCAATTTAGGTGAACCTGGAGACTTAGCCCCTGTTCAAATAAAAACTTGCCAGAGTTGTCCTTTAACAACCTTTACCATCAGCACAGGAGGATTTGTATGCTGAATGCACAGGCCCTTTAGAGATCAATGGACAGGAACGATAGCTCTGTTATCAACCAAAGCTTCCTGTATAATGAAGTTGAAATGCATCAGCATGTACCAACATGTAAACAGGACTCTGTATTGTATAAATGTGTTAGCTGATGTTCATCCATCCAGAAACATGTGTCCAAATATGCATGCATAAATTAATACTACTACGTTTTTGTTTGAGTGTGTGTGTGTGTGTGTGTGTGTGTGTGTGTGTGTAAAGGGGGGGGGTCATAATGTGCACTGTAAGCAGATTAAAATTTTCATGAAATGTTTAGGTGTATTTTTTGCCTTTAAGGAGAGCATAAGCAGCACACACATCTGTTCTGAATGTGCCCGAAAAGCATGTGAACATCTGTGCCTGACACATGCAACTGTCTGTCTATCTGACTGTTATCATTTTATATGTGTACCTGTCCCATCGGAATGTGTGCCTTTGTGCAAGGGATGGGAGCGAGAGTGTCCATGTGTGGCTGCAGGTGTGTGCGCATCTGTAGGTGTTTGAACACCACCACTAGGGATTATTTCCCTCCATGTCTGTGATCTGAAGGGAGAGATGAGTGATAGCATTAGCCTATAGATGAAGAGTAGGCCTGGGGTGGGGAACCACACATGGTCAAAATGGCAACATCAATTCATCTTGTGTGAGTACAACACAAGGCCTGCTTCATTTTTTTTCCCTCACAGAAGCCTTGTATCTACTGGAGCTGCTGATAAATATATATACTTTTTTTTTCTTCATAAAAACATTGAGAAAATGATCCCTTTACTGCAAAAAAGTACATATACAATAACAATATTATTGAAATGGTGAAAAATTTAAACTCTTATTTTTTTACTTTTTAATTGGTAATTATTTGATGTTTACTGTGCATTGTGTTATAAAATGATGAATTGATGTGCACAAATCAATAGCACTGTATTTTTCTGTAATTATGCCCCCCTCAGAGCCAAAAACACAATTCCACCCTGGTCGAAAATTGTACTGTCTTGTATTATTCTACTGCTTTAATAACACAGATTGACTTGGTATTTTTTTGAGGTGCAAAAAAAGTTTGTAACAAAACAAAGCATCATTAACACAATAAACCCTCACTAAGCACTAACATGTTGGCATCTTAAAAACAGCAATGGCTCGAGACTTCAGCACAGAAATGCTGAATGTGGGTCACAACACAGCTAGAACATGCTCAAACATAAGAAAGGACCAAATCTTGAAAACTCTAATGGCTGAATCATCAATGCAAAAGAAAATATCGGAGTCTGAGCTGCACTTATAAATATAAATCTGTGAATATTCTCAGTCATCCAGGTCATGATAAATCTCAAAAAGGCATAAAATATGGCAACTGGACTAACCTCGTGTGACTACTCACACGAGGTTAGTCCAGTTGCCATATTTTATGCCTTTTTGACACTTATAAATATGTTTATATTTACAATGGATAAAATGATTGTGTAATCTGGTTGGAGTCACTTTAAGTCTCAAATGCACAAAGAAGTATCACCTGACTTTGCAGTTCCCTTCATGTCTACAAAGCATTTTAGTGACTTTCAGGTCATTGTTTTGGTTTTACAGCCCACAGCTTTATGGTTTAGTTCAGTCTTAAATAACAAATTAAAACAACATTTTTTTAAAAAAAACCAAACACTTAAACAGACAATACCATGATAAGAACAACCTAAAATGACTGAAACCATCTTTGGGAAAAATTTATTTGAAGTTTACTTCAGTCTTTCAATGTGGCCCAAGTCCCATCCACTAACATGGAGGGAGCGGGGATTATGACCAATACTGCAACTACTGGGGATGAATCCATTTTTATCATCCAGTTTATGATGGAGATTAAAATGGAGCTAAGCGAGAGACATGTTGCGTCATGTCTGGTGGAAGTGTAAATAGGAAACTGTTCAAGTGATAATATGTTGATGTTGTCTTTTCAGCTTGTTATACTGCCTCCAAGTGGCCAAAAAAATACAGCTTTAATAAAATGAAAGAAATCAACTACAACTCCCAAAGAGCATTTCTTTTCAGAATCATTCTGTCACCAAGTTTAAAATTCAGTTACGTGCATTGTGAGCAGAAGCAGAGGCTCATCGTTAGAAGTTAATGCTTTGTAGACACCTGATAAAAAATTCAGCTATTTAAATCAGTTCCCTTTCAAATCCTGCATCAATGTTGTATGAATCTGGTGTGTTTGCAATTGCCGTATTTAGAATTTTCTACAACTCTGATTCACCCCTCTGCCGACTCCATCCCTACAGCAACTAGGACTCAAGATACTGTAGATGGAAAAACATCTACAGAACCAGCAGCTCAACCCATTTTTCAGCTAGATACTGTTGCCACGATGGGACAGTTGCAGACCCACATTACATTTTCCCAATGTATGGTCCAGAAACGTCACGTCAACAGCACTGATGCGTCAACAGCATTGATGCGTCAACAGCACTGATGCGCTGTCAACAGTGTTCATGTGATACTAAAGCAACTGTCTGTAATGGGTTGGTCTGAGCATTTTAAAGCATAGCACACAGTGCAGTGTGAAGTGTGCACTTTTCCTTTGATATGTGTGACTATGTGTTTTCAATCAACACTGGTGTATATGACTGACACTCCATTCATTATGTTACACTGAAAGAACAGTGAACAACTGTGCAACTGCTACAAAGGTTGGCTGCTAAAAATAAGAACATATTTCCATCACAAAGGTAGGCCCACATGTGTTGCTTGAAGCACTGCTGCAATGGCACCCATGCCACTTCTTTGTTGATATTGTCTTTTTAGAGCTGGTTCTTTGGGCCATACAACACTTTATACTTCTTAATTTCGACAATTAATTTATGTCATTCATGACTGATTAATACATCATTTGCAAAATGACCAACTGTATATCAGCTACTCACTGTGTTACCTTGAATTTGTGAAGAAAACTGTTATTCTCTCATGTCTCTATAGTGAACAGAGAATCCAAAAAAGCAATTATTGTTGATGAATTTAAGTATGCAGGGATCACATTTGAAACAAGGTCCAAGTTTAACAACAGCAAAAATATATCAAAACATCCATTCACAAACTCACGCAATTCATGAAGTATAATAATAAAATTGTCTGTTGTATACTCAGTACTTCCCAAATACATGGATATTCGCTTAAACAATATGAGTTAGGGGCAATCTCTAGGGTCTGTCTCCCCAAACGGCATGTGTCAAAAAGTATGTCCCTATTATTTTCAACATACAACCCCACACCGGTGGCAGCTAGACATGCGTCAGTGCTCCTGGACGTGCCGCCCCATAACACTTACACCACTGTCCTATTTCCAGCCTTACCACCTCCAGAGTTAGATGCATTTATCCTCTACCCACTCTCTGCTTGTACATACCAGCTCCCATAGCAGCTCTTTTTCTCTGCTCCTGTGGCAGCTTGACTCCTCTCCTCACCACTCTGCTGCTGTGTCTCATGTGTGACAAAGAATGGATGGCAAAAGACTCATTGTTGAGGCTGAGAAATGTTCCAAGCTAAAAGACTCACAATCCCATCATTATAAAGACAATGGCCAAAAAGATATTGCCTGGTGAGTCATAGCTCTGGAGATCGGCTCTTCAGGTGAAATTCATATAAAATTAGAGACTCCCCACACATGATTTTAAGCTAAGGTGGAGGAAGTACAAACCTTTAATTGTAAGTAGTAATAACTTTGCGTGGTTGTCTGTTGACAAGCTGCAGTGCGATAAGTCCAGTGAGTGCTGGGGGCGGCATGTGATGACGCGCCGTGGTAGCACTAGTGTGTTTTCAGCTTCATTCATGAAAAATTTTCATCATTTTTGCATTCTCTGTTCCGTGGATGCACATGACAAAAAAAATCTTCACACATTCAAGGAAACATGCAGTGAGTAAGTGATAAAAATGGTTATTTTGCGAGTGAAATATCAATCAACCGTGGAGATTGACTGTCAAAATGAAGAAGTACAAAGTGTTGTATGACCCAAAGAACCCATCCTACAAAGACAATATCAACAAAGAAGTGGCATGGAAGGCCACTGCAGCAGAGTTTCAAACAACAGGTGAATACACCCGCCTCTGTGATGGAAATACATTTTTTTTTTTGAAGTCGCCAACCTTTATTTTGTAGTGAAGCATTCCTTTAACTTTGGGTTTCATCCTTGCCCCCTTCATTCACATGTCCAAACATTCTTGCTTTTAGGTTACAGCTTTCTCTGAGCCTGGGCACAGTCTGCCCTTAATTATTTTGACTGCTACTTAAGGACCTCACACTAAATACTATTTCCCTGTCATAATCTGACAGCCTCTGATCAAGTTAGAGAGAGGAGAGAGGATGAAAAACACCTTCAAGGAATCTTGATTTTATACAAGTATTTCAAAATGCTTATTACATCAAAATAATGATTACAAAGCAGAGAATCAATACTAAAACAGTAATAGGGAAAACATGCCATGTGAAACACTAAAATGAAATAGCAAGGGCAGATAATAAGAAAGTAAGGATAATATGATTAAGGTTTATAATTAAATGATAAAGTAATGACAAAACTCTAGAATATATGCCTTCACACATGTGTGGTTGTTTAGATCACACTTACACCCATGAAACGCAGCTGAGATACAAGCCTGCAGGAGCTGGTGCAGGTAGCTGCATAATTCAAAATAAGAACGTATTTGTTGTGTGAGACGTCCGAGTAAAAAACGCATCTGACATGCTTGCGGTCTTGACACAGGGTTACACCGTTGTGATATAAGATCAGACACACAACTTGGCATGAGGACGCATACTGTACACGTACAGATAGTCATTCACTAAAGAATACCAACACACACTTATGCACGTCTTGTTATCGGCAATGGTGACATCATTTCTTGTTCCCGCCAGCAACTTCCAGATCTAATTCTGTACATGTGATCCCATGGCAGACTGAAGCTACCATCTGGGTGTTTTTCTGTCACTGTCAGCACTCTCTTTCTTCCAGCCTGTGGGCTTTGAGACGTTCCTCTGCTCGTCTTTGGGCTTTCCGCTGGAGCACACATGCATGGAGAGCACATTCTATCGCCGGCAAGCATCAAAACAGCTCTGATCAAACAACTGTTGGCATGCAGGTGAAAGGACTGCGTGTGTGTGTGTGTGTGTGTGTGTGTGTGTGTGCGTGTGTGTGTGTGTGTACCTGCTCCCTCAACTGAATCTGTATGCATGGATTTGACTGTGTGCCGGCCTATGTGTGTGTGTGTGTGTGTGTGTGTGCGTGCTTGTGTGTGCCCCCATTGCACTGGCTTGTGTGGTGTGAGAAAAGTCAACATCATCTTTAAAGTCTGTTTGACGCCGCTCCGTGCTCTCCCTCTCTGATCTACGGACTCCTCCTGTATATCTAGCGGGGCTGCCGGCCGTGTGAGTAAATGCCAGCCTCACATTCTGTATGCCCTTTCACAAACCCCTGTTGGGGTGACACATAAGGGTGATTCTTCAACTCTTGTCTTTTTTTTTGTTGTTGTTGCTTGTAATCGCACTTACTCTACAATCAAGAGTACTTAAAAAAACGCGTAGGAAAGTTCGATTTTAAGTATACATTTTTTCACACACGCTACTGTCTTTAAACATCCGCCCATGCATTATTTTGAAAAAAATGTTTATGTACGTATATATATATATGTGTGTGTGTCTGATGTAGTAAAGAGCAACAATGCAATCATAATTACATGGGAAGGTATTTATTTATTTATTTATACATTTATTTTAATTGACTGTTTGATCAGTAGATTATTTTTAGTTTAGGTGTTAAATCAAGATTGTTTTAATTGGTTGTCATCCAAAGCTTCTCATATTTCCTTTAAATCTAAATATAGCTGGGAAAAAAGACATGTTGCTCATGTACAGCCTCACTAAAGCTGACCTAAAGTTATGCTAATGTGTTGAAATATTATTTTAAAAAAACCTTTTAACACCTTTTCTCGCACTTTTTTCACTGTGATGAAAAAAAAACCCCATTAAAATGCCAGTGATAAAAGCAATTCATTTTGGAGCATTAAAGGTGCCCTGACATTCAGAGTCATGTCTGGGATTGCCTGCACATGGCTCTCACCTTGATGTCGCAAGCTAACATTGAGCTGGCTGAACTGAAATTACACAGCTGGGAGTGCTAGTTGTGCTAGCCCTGCTAATGGTGCTAACAGTGCTTACAGTGACAACAGTACTGACAGTCCTGACACAGCTAACAGTGATGTGAAGGACTCACATCAGGCTCCCAGGAACCATGCCCAAGCCAAGCAGGAACTTGGGGCCGGAGCCAGTGGGAGAAACACTACTGTGCATAATAATTGTGGTTGGGAGAAGTTTTCCTTGAGGGCTTTCTACCAGAAAGCAATCTCCATGTAACTCAGAAACCCTAATCTTTTTTAGCCATATGCACCAGGTGAGCAGTTTCATTTGACTGAATAGGAGACATCTTGGTTTCTGGTAGACAAGCTTGGATTACAACATGCACAAAGGTAGCGTGACTTCATTCTCTGCCTAGGATGCCATTACACCACGATATCTTTACATAACAATATTTGTTTGCTGCTTTAACATACACCAACTTGATGCTCACACATCTTCAGTGATGTAACCTGGGGTCAATGGGTGTTTCGGGTCTTTCAACAATCAGACACTCTCTCCCAGGCGACCCAGCAGGGGTTGATCAAGCTCTGACTTGTGTCCAGGTAGCTAATCCCACCCATGGCTCTCCTCCTGATCCACAGCCACCTTGATGCCACCTCTGCTGCCTCGGTGGCCAACTTGATGGCTCTTCTCCTACTGGCCCCTGTGATGCCCAGCATTTTGTAGACCCTACAGAGGGACTGGCCCACGAACAATCTGCATCCCACCTCGATGGGCTCACACCTTGCTCACCACCCATTGCCTCTGCATTCCTACACCAGCTCGGTGTACTTGGCCCTCTTCCTCTCATTGGCCTCCTTGATGCTGCCCTCCCAAGGCACAGTGAGTTCCAAGAGGATGACTTCATAGAACCTTTAAAGAAGGTTGATTGTTTTTTTTTTTTTTTTTTTTTACAGCTAACAAACAAACATAGCATTTCTTCAGGCGGACCACTTAAGTGGCATCTGCATTAGCTGATTGGCACCCACTGTTTCATTCATGCTTCACAATCACTCATTCACCAGTGCTGTGGCTATCAGCTGATTAGCTGACGTCCTATTGTATTAATGCAAGTGACCAGCACAGCCATTACAACCTTGCACTTTACACTATTACACACTTACCTCAATGGCATTTGCTGCTGCAGCTCCCTCCACAACCCCAGCCTCCTCCTCATATTGTGAGCTTTTGGTTTTGTTGTCTTTAATAATATTTATTGTTCATGTATGTGTTTGTTAGGGGGATTAGTTCTCCCAGCACAATCCTTGCTGCTGCTGTGAAAGCCTCATCGAAGAGCAGAAACTTTTCTGTTGAATCTAACTATAAAACTATGAATGAATAAAGATCAAAGGAAGGAAAACACACACACACACACACACACACACACACACCCAAAGGACACGATATACATTTGATGGAGTGAGAAATCTAGGACAATAATAAGAAGTCTCCATACAGCTTGAGTTTGCATTCTAATAAAAATGTACACAAGCTGGCGCTCTAAAATTAAAAGTTTGAAGATTGGTAACTTATTACTACTTTTTGAAATGGTGTCATTCCGACATCACTGATAGGTGGGACATGTTTAAAGTTTTTTGCTTGTTTGCTTTACATTTTATCAGTAACAAGGTTCCATTTCGTAAAGATAATGCCCCAAAAGGCTAGTAAATTCACCATTGTTGATGTTGAGCACCTACAACATGTGATGGCTGGCACTGTTTTCATCTTGTGAGTCTGTTTGGTGTGTGTGTGTCTTCATCCCAAAATGTGGTCCAGGTGACGCCAATTGTAGCGGGAACTACCACAGAGGCAGTTTTGAGTATGTTGCCATGTGTAATATGTCAGTCTGTCTGTCAGACTTTGTAAATGCAACAGTGTCACAGCTGTGCAAGAGGCAGTCACGAAACTTTAAAGACTTGCAGGTGAGATTATAGTGCATGTTGACTTTGAATACGGGTATGGTCGACCAAGGAGGCCAGAATTAAGGGGATCGGAAGTAGGGAAGGTTCCACTGGCCATCATACTTATGCCCCTGACAAGGGCCACTGCTGGCCATGTGGGAGCCCTTAACTGCTTTGTGGTATGAAAGAGAAAGAGAAAAGAAGAGAGTGAGGGTGATATGTGTGTACATAGTGGTCACGCTGCCCCTGGTTCACGAAACTTCACAGATGTGTAGTTGAGATCACAGTAAAGGCTGAGTTTGAAGATGGATGTGGTTTGGGCAAGTGGGCTGGAAGTAGTAGTAGGAAGAAGGGAAGTGGCCATTGTTTGTGTTAAAATCGTTAAGTTTAAGTTTACGTTTTAAGTTTATCGTTGCTGGAATGATCCCATGGCAGGACGGTCTCTAGTTTTCCTCTTTCCTTCAATAAATGGTGATGAAAGCGGTATAATTCAGACACCAAATTTTTAATTTGCATTGGAAATGTTTTTTCCCCCCAAAAATGAAGAATTAAATTATCAAAACTTTAGTGTAGTCAATGTGCCTACAGTGTTGTGGGACAGTGTCGATGTGAACTTAGATTCTGAATTTGTTTTTCAGTCCAGAAAAGCATAAGTGACCTGCAACAACAACAGTGCAAATGGGCTCTAATATTTTGTAAAGCTGTTTTTCTTTGGACCCCCTGATGTCTACTGAGTGGTTAGACTGAATAGGTTTAAACTGTAATTTGTCAGTCCATAGTATGCTCAGCAGTGCAAACCCTCAACTAACCTTCTGAGCTTTGTTACAGCAACACCTGTTAATTCCAGCTTGTGATAGGCATTACTGTGCACTCAACACTGAAACAGGAACCTGTTCCTATTTCATCTGCACACATTTTGATGCCTTAAGCTTCCAGTTTCTTTAACCAATGACTGGTGGTTTCTTCTACTCTTTTTGAACTGCTGCTCAGAGGGATCTTTGTCTCTCTCTGCCCTTTCAGTTGTCAGTCTGGTTGAACCTTTGTACAGCGTTTTGTTCTCCACGAACATGACTTTTTTTCAAGCCCTCCATACAAAATAGCATCTATTTGTAAAGAGGACTTTCTACAACCTAAAAGCATGAAAGACCATTCAAAAATATAGAGTGGTGCTTTCAGCAATCTGACTGAACCCAATTATGCTTTTGTGGCAGGCGATTCCAAACTTTTGAAAGGCAGTGCATGTGAGTGGGATTTTTACAAAAAATTAAATCTATGCACTTATGGTTCATTATGACAACTGTGTGATGTACAAAACTGACTTCAAGAATTCAGTGTCTCTAAAAATATAGAATAAAATATTAAATTTGGTTAAATCTGTGTCAGATTTTAAAAATTAACTTAATAAGCAAATTTGAGAAACTTGTTTTGTGGTGTGATGGAAATGGTTTCCTCTGAGTATCAGTGAAGCAGGATCTACAGTATGTCATGGCATGTCTCTCTTCATGTTTCTGTTGTGTGCTTCCACATGAAGCACATATGACATAAAAAAAAGATCAAAAATGTAATTTCACCCGTACACAGTGCCGTGCATGTGAGCACACACATTTAACATTCCTGTCAAGACTTATCTCTTTGTGCTGTGGTGCTGGCCTTGATCAGGCTGCTATTCATGTGACTACCACTGCATTGTATCAATCCCTGTATTTTGCCGTGCTAGAGACTCCAAAGCTGTGGACTCTCCACTCACCCATTGTCACTCTCAACTTAAAGCTATTGTGGTGTCTCTTCGGTTCTGAGTGGCACAATAGTACTGTATTTTCACAGCAAGACAGGAAGGGTGTCACATATGAAGGAAATGTGGTGGAGACTGCCTGCTAACAGTTTCACACGACGCATACATGTGTTGGGACACATAGAGAACGCAACCTTTACAATTTATTCTCTCTTTTTTGGTCTCTCTGTCTCTTTCACTACCAGTCTGTCTCTGTGTTACACACACACACACACACACACACACACACACACACACACACACACACACACACACACACACACACTCCTCCACAATGTCCCAGTGTCCTTCAGACAGCATCAGTGTAACCTGCTCCCCTCCCCTGGGCCTGGCCCGGCCCGGTGAGGCTCGTACACATAGAAAGGCAGAGACAGTAACAGAGCACCATGAAATGACTGTGTAACTACCTCCACTGCTGGGCCATAGTCAGACGCCCAGCTCAATCATACAGCAGCAATATTACCGACAATGGACATCAACTGACTAGACTACTGATGCATACTGTATGCACTACTCTCTCCTCACATTTGTCACTCTTCTTTCGGTGCAGTTTAGCATCATAATGGACTGATAAAGGGAAAAACAAAACAGTGTCATGGATTTGGATATTACTTTTGTAGGTTTGGCCAATGTCTTCATTGTTTATAATAGAATTATGCTTTCTTTCGCTGAAATGTAGGAACACTGTGACTTTGCCAAAAAAAATCTGATGGGGCAATACACATGAGCATCCAGGCAATCAGAGAGATAAATCAGTATTTTTTTTTTGAGCGGAGAATAGGATATTCCACTATAAAGAATCACCAATAAAAGCTTCTAAATGCAAGCGGACATGCAGCAGGAAAATGATCCATAATCAGGGAGATTCACATCAGCAACCAAGATAACATGTTTCCCTGACGTTAGCATGTAGCTACATGTAGCAGTGTACTGGCTTTTCTGCTTAAGAACTTGACATATTGAACATGACATATGAAGCATGTGGCTTATTTGTCACTCAAGCTTCCACCGAAGAGACAAAACAATAGAGGCACACAAAGACATATGATCTGTGTGGAGCAATGAGGAGACTGTAGCTTTCCTCATGAAACCAAAATAAATGCCATATTTGCATTATGTTTCCTAGATTGTTTGAGCTTGGACTGGAGCGCTTTTATTTATGCCATCTTGTCCTTTCACATTGCTTTAATGGCACCTGACTGGAAAATTAGCAACTTAGCAACTTTCACATAACAGCAGTAGATGGAAACACGCATTCATTTGTATTTTTCATGGCAGATTTTCTGGGAATATGGTTCAAATTTGCACTAAATTGGGATTGAAACCTGGCTAGTTTATGTATTAGCTGCTCCTGATGAGGGTTTGAACAAATGTTGCCATCTTTTCTTGGAGCAACTCTACTCCTATACCTTGTATAGTGGTTCTCCTGGCAAAGTTTAATTATGAAAATGAATTAATGTACATTATAGCTGTGCATCATGCACAGTTTTCCTAGGCATTGAGGGACTGTTATTGACCTTTCAGTACTGCTCACTTTTGGTTTAAATTCTCCTAATTAGAACAAACTGTTGGCTTCCTCAGGACTTGCGTGGTCATCTGACTACTTGTGTGTTTCACCTCGTCTGCCTTGGCGATGTGGACGTGCACAGTGGTAGGCTAATGTAATGGATAGAAATGATGGCAAAAATTAAGAAAATAAGATCCAAGTTGTAATAACTCAGAATAATCATTTAGACATTGTTTCTCCCAGCTCAGTATTTTTTTAAAGAAATGGCCAAAGGGATGCCTGCCAAACATCCCTATTTTATGACCTATTGCATGTTGAAAACCGTCAGTAAAGCGGAGCTAACCTGCTTCCATTAGCTCCCCTAAGGCTGCTAAAGGAAGAACTCACTTATCCAAGAGGATTGACTGTATACTTGCCTAGAGCTGCAATTAAAAAAGAGCATTTGCCCCCTGATATTTTAAGAAGGATTGGGTTATGAGGAAGAGTGACATTTTTTAAGCCTGCTAAGGATTTTTAAAAGTAGGTGTTTTCTTAGCATACAAAGAGGGCTATCACCAAATGTGTTACTTCAACTGAAGGGTTGAGTAGTAGAACCTGAATTGAACTGACATAGATTTTCATTATCTTTCTGCAAAGACTATGAGCTCATGTAGAAAAACTGCAAGCATCATTTGATTTAAAGTTGGACTTTTAAATGGATTCAAAATTCCTTTTCCCAGGATTGATGATTGTGTTTGGGTTGTGTTAGGTGAAAAGGTCACTGATGCAGTGAAGGGAAGGACTAGACATGTTCTGGCAGCTGGTGTAAAAACCTAATGCTGCGGGGTGATGTGATCATGTTTCTTGGTAGAGGTATCACAATGTAATACCCTCAGCAAAGAAAGCTTGTTGTGCCCTCTTTTTTCTGAATATGCAGGATAGATGAGAACCATAAATAATGAAAAAAGGATTCACAAAAGTGGCATTGGAATGTGCCGGAAGGTGCTAGAGATACAAACACGTCAACAGAGAACATACAGGAGGAGGGGACGACAGGCATCGAAAGAGAAAAGGATGAGCGCGAAAAAAAGATAGAAGAGAGGGAAGCGGCAGATTCGGTGGCCAGGCAGGCAGGCGTGGAGGAAGGGATTTGGACTGAGCTCTGGTCCAGATCCCTGCCTGTTAGACTGACACAGCAACAACCCTGCCACCGGCCTAATCCTCCAAATCACCCCTCCACCACGGGAGCAGAGACAAGCAAGGATTGGAGGGGAGGATTGTGTGGGGAATCAAATGACAGGCTAGGTAGGAGAGGGGAGGAAAGGAAACAAGGGAGGGAAAAAGTGGGAAGGACAAACGGATGGACTGACAGATTAGAAAGACAGATAAAAGAAAGGAAGGAAGGGAAAGTAAAGGATGGATGAATGAGAGCTGAGCATTGTGTAAAGAATCAAGTAGACAGATGATAAAGGAGAAGCTAGGGAAGCAAACACGAACGGAATAAAGAGAGGAAAGGGAAAACAATGGAGGGCCAAATTGGCTGAGAAGGATGGAGTGAAGACAGTGATGAAAAGAGCGCAGAGACAGACAAGAGGGGGAGACTGAGCGAGCGAGGGGGCGAGGGACACCAAGAGAGAATGAAAGACAGAGAGAGAGAGAGAGAGAGAGACAGAGGGAAGCTTTGAGCTGGTGTTTCAGCTCCATCCAACAGCGGGTCTCGCTGGCACTAATGAGTGTGGCTGCTCTCGGGAGTGTGTGTGTGTGTGTGTGTGTGTAGATGCAGTGAGGGTGGTGAGGTGGTGGTGGTGGTGGGGGATTAGTATGATTGAATACCCCCCTCCCTCTTTCATCTGCTATCTGCCAGGGTCAGTGAACATACAGAGCATTTCCAAACCCACCACAACATCCAACCCCCCCACCCCCATCTATCCCTATCTTTCTCGCCGCAAAACATGCACCGCCTCTGGGCACTTCTTACAGTGAAGCTGGCCTGGCTGCCAACATCCAAAGAACTGGAGGTTGTGGCCTTAAGTAACCCCCCTCTCGGTCCTTTTACCACCTCTTGAGGAAAAAAATAAGGACTTGCTGTTGTTGTTTTCTTCTCCAACCATGTTCCTCTCCTCTGCTCGCTCCCTTCCAACCCTCCCTCCCTTCTCCCGGAGGCTCTCCTCCTAAAACCAGGTCTGCCATTGATTGTTAAAGGGTGTGAAAGGGCAATCAATAAGGCTTTCCTGTTGTGCATTGAAACTATAGAGCCTATATGGAGAAGCGGGAGGGTTTAAATTGGTCATGGGGCTTGAGGAGGTGTATGGCGGACGTTTATGTACATGGGGACAATGAAAAGAGGAAAGAAGGAGAAGAAAGAAGTGCTATGTGGTAGAATAGTATCCAGTATGACTTTACTCACATACAGTCACACACACACACAGACACACTGCCCCTCCCACCCCCGACGAGGGCCCTCTTTAAAAATTCATTCAGTCAATAATGACCCTTCGCCCTCCCAGTCTCTCCTAGGAGCTAGCATAGCTGCCTCCTCCCACACAGCCTCTCTCTTTTCTCCTTTCCTCTCTCCATCCCTCCCTCTTTGTGAGCCACACATAAAACACACACACACACACACGCTCGCTCGCTCTTAAACTCTCTCACAAGCCCGGGTGCACACACACACTCCTTGGCCATAAAGCCAGGGAATCCACGCACTTTTGACGCTGCTGTAGCATCGCAATTAGTTGTGCTAGCACGCCAGGCTAGAGCGCTACACTTTGTTCACACCTCCTGCATGCCGCAGTTACATATTTCATGATTAACTGTAGTGGTATCTTCTAGTCAGACAGTTTTTGAAGTAGTTTTCACTTCAGTCGACAGAAGGAAAGAGTCACCTTGTGACGTCGCCAGTGGCTCAACAAATTAGCAATGCTATCTGGTGGCGGGGCTAGTAGAGATAAGCGTCACGGTACACAGACGATGGGACTTTGATCCAGTCAGCCATGTTGTCTGCTCTCCTCGGAGATGGCTCCCATTTATCTGATTACTCATACCACTGGATCACGCATCTTGGACCAGAAAAAAACATTAAAATATTTTAGCAATATTGGAGAGGCCCCAACCTGGTTGACAACAAATTGGATATAGCCAAAATCTGGGCCGAGAGCCAAGGTTTCCCTTCATTGCAGTGTGTCATTGAGTTATTTTGTGTTCATGCCATGTTTGAAGTTCATTTGGTGGTTATGCAGACTAGGACTACTTAGCTTGCTTTCTCATTCAAATTCGCTGATAAGATGGACTTTTAATTGACTAGCAAAAAACACACTCATACTCAGCAGAAACCAGAGCTTACCTTTGCACAAAAAATCTCTATATTCCTGTAATATTTGATCTTATAGACCAAAAATTCTTACTATGAGGTCGACTTACTTACTTTTTTCCAGAAACTTCACCTTCAACCACACCACTTGGTCTTCATCAGTAGAAGCTGTGATTAATAGGGCTTGGCGCATCGATAATAACATATCAATTCTACGTTTTCATTTTAAGATAGATTCTAGCATTGATATGATCAATATCAAGCCAAAGGGATCGGGTCCTCTCCTCTAGGTCGTACCCATGTGTCTGTATTCCATCAAAGAGTAGAGCTGACTGTGCAAACAACTTTCTGGTTTTGCTAACACATCTAGTGCATGTACTCTTTGCTTCTCCATTGCTGTTGCTGTGTTGTGTACACTCAAATGACAAATCTGTAGTGCGCATGCACCCTGACTATTTTTCATTCAACACATAGTGCAGTTATGACTTAACAAAAGAGGAAAATATCCTGAGAAAGAGAACTTGGAGCTGCCACAGAAAAGAAAGAAGAAGGGTAATGCCTCAACATAAAAACTCTGACCCAGAGATATAGAGTTCACTGAGTTTTTACAGAGGTTCAGGTAAGGAATATCCAGGTATATAGTAGTGAAATTAATATTTTAGTCATATCAGATCTTGGTTAATGTTGCATTTTCAGACTGTAATTGGTCATCGTTAGCTCTTACTTTAGCAGATGTATTATTCTCCTCATAATCATGACATAATGCTCTCCATTCAGTCATGAAAACTATGACCCACCTGCACAGGTCCTGGTCTGCAGAAGGAAGGATATGTACTCTGCTGGGCAAAGTCTCTCTCCCCAGCAGGTGGTTGCCTTGGGTAGATCAGCCATATGCCCCAGTGCTGGAGCTTCTTATTTAGAAATCATCTGAGGCCTAAACTTGTCCACAGCCAATCTTGAAATTCTTAAACATCCTTCTGTTTAAAATGAACTGTAATCTAAAAAGAAAGGACCTTTGGACAACCACTCAATCACTCACACCAGAGATATTGTTCTGGATTCAAACACGCAACACCTGTGCAGGGGATGCGTCCTTCATTCCACCAACTCACGTGGGGATGATTTTCATGCTACAGGCACTTCACACTTGGATCCTGATTAAACTCAAAAAACAAGGACAGAACATGCACACAGCAAAGAGAGACATGTACATGATGTTGGCTTTTGTCAGCGTTATCAAGGCTTTCTCAATTCCAGGAGGAGGATTAGCATTTTTATGTGTAACAGTATTTTACTTCCAATAATCCACACAAAATCTTAACTCCCCAATCTTTTAGCGAACCAAGACAATTTGTGCTGCCCAGGGACTTGTGCTGTCCTTTACTACCTCAGTTTGGACCATTTTATTTAGGTTTTCCCACAATTCCTGGTATATTCAAAGGAATAGGTTTGAATACCAGATGACCAAATTCCTCCTCATGCATGGCAAATATGAGCCCACAACTGAGCTGCAAGGCTGTGGCCATGCAGTCAACATTAGAGGGGACCAAATCTGCCAATTCACATAGTTTATTTTTGATTATCATTAAATCTGCTGATGATCATGCAAGACTGCATTTTGTGGTTGCATGTTGAAGTATAGCAATTTTTGTCATTATATTTTTATTAATATAATGAGGGGAGGGGGTGTTTCCTGTTTGTCTACAACCATTCACTTTTGTGGAAACTTTCCACTTATGTGAAAAATTGCTAAAACAACATCATTTATTAGTACAGGCACTGAAAATTCCCACTGAACATCTGAGCAATTAAAACTAAACCATCTCCATAAGAAAAATCCATCTGCTAATGAAGGCCATAAGATGTGGCTGCTGATGAAGGCCATAAGATGTGGCTGACCTTGTGAGAATATTTTTTTTTTATCCTTGAAATTGTAGCGTAAAAGTAAAATAGAGTTATGTATAGTGAGCATAACAAGGTTAGTGGCCCTACTATAGTTCACATGTTGAGGTAAGGCTGTAATATTCTTATATGATTCAAACAGCTTGTTATTTTTCCTGAGAAAAAAAAATACAAAATTGTACACATTCAGTCATTCCTACATGTGATTATTACAAACATTGATACATAAATTTGTTTTTGAATCACATTTGAAATTTTTACCCATGAAGTATATTTTTAAGTTATTATAAAAAAGATCTCATAAGGTAATAAGAAACCATAACATATTGTGAAAAATGTCTATATGTCTACATTTGCGAAATCTTGAAATCCCCTCCCATTTGCATTGACACAAACATTGCATCAGCACTGGACCAAAAAAGCGTATAGGAATGCTGACCCGAAACACTGCATTCACCTCTGACTCCACCTGTGTCTGTTCCCATTACCACCCATTACCACCATTCACCGTTCCAAGAGGACGTCCCTGGTGGCACCCTGTTCCCCATGTGCACAGCAGGACGCTGCTTCTCCTCTCCATCCTCCCCTCCCTCCATTCATCCATCATGAGTAGGCTGCTAAATGGAGCAGAGCACCTCGCCTCTGACCCCTTTCAATGAGCCATGGGGTCTTCTAGCGGTGCAACGCTCCCATCGTCCCGGGGGGAGCGATTTGGAGCGACCCGCTCACATCAGTAATGTCCCATAGCATTCAGGGTGCATTAAGCCTCTGGACATTCCCTCCATGTAGACCCTGATTTTCTCTTTGCATCCGTTCATTCTCTTACTCTATTTTGGCACTTGACAAAGTAGAGACATCATATTAGGTGACAATGATTCCATTCTTATCCTGTAGTTACCTGCAGCGAGGAGAAAATGCAGTGCAGTTGGTGTCAGTATCAAAAAGCTCAACATAGAGCCCAGTCTACTGACTCTTTTTGTCACTTCCTTGGTTTATATTTTTTGTATTTTTGCTTAGATCATAATCTCGGTATGTGAATACTGAAGCATAAAAGGCTATGATGATTTTAATCACATAAGCAACTGAATACCTCAGTGTGAAGCTTAATCAGTGCTTAATAGTTAAATGTAAATGCAACTGAATTCATAACATTAAAATATAATACTTTGAAAACCATTTAATTGATGTTATGTAACTCCTTCCAGCAATTAATTTCAAGGGCACTCTAAATAGTTTGATTTAAATCATTCTACTTTGTTATTTTTTTTCAGGGTTCAAATGCTAAACAACTTTATTTTTAAATATATTCAGGTGGGTCACACTGAATGTGCCATTTTTGGATCCAAAAATTCAAGCGAGATAAGGAAAAATCAAGAAGCTCAAATAAGAAATCCACACACCATATTCTGAAGAAAAAGATCCACCCAACAAGTCTTACCTCGACCTGCTAAGTAAATCGAAACCTTCCTCAGTAAAGGAAAAAGAAGCGCCTGTAAAACAGCGTTGCTTTCCTGGCTTTAAGATGGGCCGTGTGTACTGACAAGTCTATCAGCCCCACCTTACTAATTTGCATATGTGGGCACAATCAAGGTAACAAGAGCACATTTTAATACTAAGTGTAAATGGAAAAAAAACCCAGTGTGTTATTAGCTGAGTCTTCACCCTTAGGACAGGTGGCCCTGTGTATGTGACATCGTCTAGTAGAATTGTTATGGAAAGTGAGTCTCCTGGGGTGAGTATGAGTACCGCTGTGTTGCCACAATGACAGTAAAGTGCATGTCATTAGTGGTGGTTAAGTCACAGTAGACAGCCACAACTTTAACATGTCAGAGTTGATCCAGACTGTTACAAGTTAGTTACCAGCTATAGGGCAGACTAAAGCTGGAAAATGTCGTTATCCAGATACAACTCACATGGTAATACCTGGTGTAAATGTGGGTCTTAAACCATAGCAGCTCTGTGAGGCTCTACTTCAGCACAGCAGTATTTTGAGCTACATGCTAACATAACAATACGCTGATATTAGGCAGGTGAAGAATCAGCCATCTTCGCCATAATCAGGCAGTTCTCAATTGGAACTCATGTACCGCAGCTTTGTCTGTGATTTGGGGGTCGGATACCTACATACAAATGCACCTTTTGTGACGATATGTGTATGATGTCGCTGGACAGCATCAGTCCAGTGACATCATACTAGGAGCTGGAAAGTCTCTATAGGACGGGTGGGAGTGGAGGTGGATGGGTCCATTGAACCACAGGCTTTGACCCGGGTGCTTGCTTTTTGTCTAAACCTAACCCCATGCTTTTGTTGTTCAGCGAAATTAACGTAAAAACAAGGTGTTTTACTGACATATGTGTATTTTTGAAAAAGACTGTATGCATGTAATGAGCAAAAACCTATCAATTTCCTCTAAAAACAAAAGCGTATTTTGAAAAGAAACAACGCACGTATCAACAATGTAAACTGACACGCCGTACTGGAACGTGAACAACAGACGCAGGAGGTTACCTGATATTAGTAATATTTATAAGTGAAAGTCTACCGACAATGTTAGCTTGCTAACATAAAATTATTAGCACTAAATTTAAAGTACAGCAGAGGCTGATGGGACTGTCAGTGATTTGCAGGTATTTGTCCATAAACTAAGGTACTGGATAAATTAAAATGTTGTTGAAATATTTTGGTCTGGATCAAAGTGGTGGACCAACTGAAAGAGCCATGCTGCTAGCGCCTATTGTGGTTAAAAAAAAATCTAAAAGTTCAGAGCAAGCAAGGGTTTAAGCAATCAAGCATCTGAGCCTGAATAAAAGGGATCAGACATTTGTCCTACCCTGTAAGTCATGTGATCAAACAAACAAAAGTTTAGTGGCTTGTGAAACTTAAGATTACCTTCAAGAAATTTCAAAGAGGGGAATTTAAACCACATAAATCCAGATTCAGATACATGGTTTTCAATGTAAGATGTTATAATACTATTAATTACATTTAGTATTCAGCAATGTTCTTTTTTTTTTACAATCAGTTTTTTGGAATGCTTCTATTTTTGTTTCTAAACTGCAACACAATCTAAAAATAAAGCAAATATTAACATCTATTTATGACTTTTACATATCTGTCTGTCTCCACTGTCAGCAGACTGTAAAATCCTAATCCTTTATCTTATCGTTCCATTACCCCTGAACCAACCATGCATCTATATACCCTTCCTTAAATACTTCACTCACCCCGTCTACCACCTGTCCATCCCATCAACACATCCTCCTTCACCATTTCTCCTGCCACCCATCCATCCACTTGTCTTCCTCCATCCATCAGTGCATTTATTCCTCCCATGCCTTTAGCACTTCTGCACTCCTCCGTCTATTATTACTTCCCTACCTTCCTATTTCTCTCGGTCCATTCAGCCCCTCCATCCATCTATGCTATCCTCCTTCCATCCCTCATATTACCCATCCATCCTGTTGGTACGGATGGTCCTATGTTTTATCCATTCATCCAGAAGTGCTCAGATCTTTCACTACAGTAAAAGTACAAAAGTATAAGCATAAAAATGCCCTTCAAGTACCAAAAGCACATGTACTCATTATCATCATATTATTGGATTAGAATTATAAATGCATATACAGTATGTGATCACTTTAATGTTGAGGTTGGTAAAGGTAGAGCTTATTTTAATTACATGATATTAGGCATGTAACGATATATCGAATTTCACGGGGTTGCGATAAAATAAATTCTCTATACCGTCGTGGGAATGCCACGGTAGTTATATAGCTGCGTTCTCCTACAGAGCTGGTAATATGACTGTGCGACTACATTCCCCATAATCCTTTGCATGCAGCTGCGCGCGCAGGTGAGAACAGACTTGTGCAGCTCAACCTCTCAGCCTCCTACTCTGACCCGTGCGTGACCGGAGGAAACAGCGATTAAAAGTAAGGAGATTGATTGCTCTTCTCTGTGGATTTTCTCCGTGACCGTTCGTCATAGCGAGAAGCTGCACATATCACGTGAAACAATGGAATCATGGCTTTCCAGCAAGACTAAGCACTTGTCAGTAGTCCAATGTTTTCACAGCAAAAAAAGAGATAAATTTACACTAAAATAATGTATAACAAAGCTTTCATACAGCTTTGCATACACATTACTTTTGGATGGATTATTCGCGAATGCAGGGTAGCACAGAAATGCCATGCATATCACATGAAAGCGCAGGACCAGAGCTTTCCTCTCCTCATCTCCTGTTCTGAGAAAGTGTTAGGGTCTCCTTGATGTCAAGATTGTCAACCTGGTGTGAACAAACTGAGTGAATGTGTGTTTTTGAGTTTTTCTATGATTTCCAGGAAAATGACTGGGCTTTATTTATTTTGGTTTTCTTTTACACACATCTCTACCCACCTTTCTTTCTCTCTCTCTCTCTCTGTCTCTCTGTGTATCTGTGAGTGAGGGATTGTGTATTATTGAGTTTACATTATTTCTAATTTGTTAATTTTGTTGTTGCGGGGTGTGATTGTTTTAGCTTCTGTATATTTGATGAATATTAAGACTACTCTATCCTCATAATTTGATGTCATTCAGATGACTTTCTAGTAATAGTACTACACTACTTTTGTTCAGAGTAGATTAAAAAATATTGAATGTTTCCATTTTCATATTCTGTCACTATAGTTTTAATTGACATGACTTTGTTATGGCACTTTAATGTCTGCCTGCCTAGCAGTAATCGGGGGGGGGAATGAAAGCAAAATGTTCAGCTGTGTGTTGATTTGTTTATGATATGCTTCGAAGTTAAAAATAACATGCTATTCAGTGTACATGCACTATTTTTGAATAAAATAGCTATTTTTAACAATATTTTTTCTCTTTTTTTTCCCCTTGTATAACTATTGTCTCGTGGACTCTAATACCTCTAAACACCTCTAAGCTATGGACTGATCAGATTGTCTTGTTTTCTGTTTCTGTCAAATACAGAATATGTGTGAGTAAGGAAGATTTGGAGTTGTTTTAAGGCAGCTTTGATAGAGCTGAGCTGAACAACAAAACAGTGTGTCTATTTGCAACTGGGTGAGTAGTCACACTGCAGCTATCCGGCTATTTACACCCATTCCTACAACACGTTATTATGCGTCTCACTGTGTGCTATGATTTCCAGTACTTACAAAACTCTACAATTCATGTGTGTGTCCTGTGTCTGACGATGCTTTTGGTGTTTGGGGTTTCCAAGAACATACAAGTTGTAACATTATAGAGTGATTCAATCTTTCTCAGCTGTCCATAAACTTACTTCAGTTTTGGCCATTAGTGGAGATATGTGATGGGAACCTCCAGACATCAGGCATAAATGTCAAATGCTCTGGCTCTGAAATAGACTTGTGAAAATGTCGGATCAGAGGCTCACTTAAAAGATTTTTGATTGGGACACCTCCCATTGCCATCCCTAGGCTAACAAGTTGAAAACATTATTTTATTTGAACAATTTGTCATTTTTTCCCCAGATCAAGTTAACCTGTGATATTCAGGAGTTTAGGAGTGGGATGTTTCACATATTTAAAGAAAAATGGTCTGTTGACATATGGTATGAACCAAAACTACAAACTTAATGTCTTATAAAGAATTGCTACAGTGCGAAACCTTACGAGAAGTATAATCTGAACAAAAGACAAAGATCCTTGTGTGCACAGTTGCTCTCAGGAACGTTATCATTTGCCTTGAAGACTGGACGGTTTAACGCCTCCCCCAAGGAGGACAGAATTTGTTTGTTGTGTAATTTAGGTGAAGAAGAGAATAAGGTTCTCTTCCTATTTTACTGTCCTGTATATGAAGACATAAGGAATGTACTTTTCAGTAAAATGACCTCTGTCTATGTTGGTTGGATGATCATGAAAAATTTGAGTTTTGTTTTAGAAAAGGAACCTTTTTCGTGGCTGTATTTCTTCGCCAGGCCTGAGATAAAAGGTAGAGTATTCTGTTTATGGACTGAGTAGTTAAATAACTTATTCGTACTTTTGATTGTTACCACAACGTTATTGTAATGGTGTCTTGTAAACCCATGAGGGTTGGGCACATGTAAGTGTGCATGACACAAATAAAATTCAATCAATCAATCAATCAATCAATCAATCAATCAATCAATCAATCAATCAATCAATCAATCATGTCATGCTGACACATTGAGGTTAGAAGCAGTTAGGATTACAACAAAGAGGTCATTGTTAGGGCCAGTGCTATAGCCAATCTACGATATTCTCTGAAATGAAAGTGGTAAATTTATGTATGTCAGAAAATAAGGTGACATACTGTAAAGACCAACACAGCCTTTGGAGGGGATAAGGTGTGCTTGGTGAATGGGTTTAGCACAGGACTTTACAGAGTAGCCTAGGGTTTGAATCTTACGTGTGTCAATATTGGCCTTTTATTTAGAGACTTATTATTTTCAGTTTTCAGAATGTATAAAGCTGCTAAATGCACACTGTGTACATAAACCTCAGCTGATTAGACCCATTCACTCTGCTTTTTAAACCATGGGTACAAAAAGCATTATTGGCTACGGCACCTAGGTGCAAATGAAAAAAAAAATCTAAATCAAATCAAAATAAAAAGGATTACCATTTTGGGTTGTACACCTCCACCAACTAGTCAAGCTGACGACGCCCAAGTTATGATGTTGAGTAATGGCCAGCAAAGTGTTTTTGCAGAGCATTATGATGTCACAGTGAAGTTAACTTTTGACCTTTGGAATATAAAAATGTCATCATTTCATCTTATTAGGCATTTGTCATAATTAGCATATGAACTCTTAAGTTATGGCTAAAAAGAAGTTTTCTGAGATCACAGTGACCTCTGACAACCAAATTCGAATCAGCTGTCGTTGACACCAAGTGGATGTTTGTGCCGAGTTTGGGGAAATTCCCTCAAGGCGTTCTTAAGATATCGGGCTCACAAGAATGGGACAGATGCACCGGTGGACAGATGGATGGATGAACAGCTTGAAAATATAATGACTCTGGCCATGGCTGCCGTCAGCAATAAGGCATAAAAGAATGTAAAAGTAATACATAATACTCCAGCTCCATACTGAAAACTCAGACACAAGACTGATATCAATCTTTTCATCTCACCCTCTGAAACAAAGCTAAGACTCAAACTGTAAAACTATTAACCAACTTTTGATACTCACATATATTCATCGTCATTATTTGATGGAGCATGTGATTCCTTCTCCATATTTTTTCTTCATTTTCTACCAAATGCCAATGCCTGATGCACAGTCCCCAATGCCAGAGAGATATTGATGATTTTTTTTGTAATCTGCCCAACACTCGTTTGTGGATTATTGCATTTGTGAGAGTCATTTGAAAAGCATACCAGCAAATATCACACATACATACCAGTCCACATAAAAATGCCTTGCGTGCTTGTGAAACTGGGTTCAGTAAAAATAATTCCCTCTGAAGAACAATCAGACGCAGCCAAACACAATTGTTTGACAAGCACACAATCAAGTCGTTTTAGATGCAGCACCTGGATTCTTCTCTGAATCCCTTGATGCATGGAACAGTAAGAGAGCAAAACAAAGAGTCCGCGTCGTCAGCCTGCAATTGAATCCTCCACTGTAATCCCCTAGTTTTTAATCAAGGCATATAATTAGTGCCTATAATACAGCATTAGTACTCATACCCTAAATTATGATTGCACAGAGAAATTGTGATTATTTCCTTTTCTTGCATCTAACCCTTTCTGTGCCAGGTTCATTACACCTACTTATAGCTCTTAGCGACGACATGACATCAGCCCTCAAGTCGGACCATTTGTACCTTGTTCTACAGGTGTCCAAGGCAGTTTTTAACAAATGCACCTCTGCAGTACCTCACAGAGTGAGAATAGTGCCAGATGAATGTGGCAATCAGTGCTTGGTGGGTATGAGAGAGTCATAGAGGCTGATTGCACGGTGGGAGCCGCAGAGCAGTGCTCCTCAGACTCTCTCCATGCAAGGAATAACAAGCTCCATCGCCCACAGTGTGAAACAACAGACTGCTAATTGGAATCAGCACGCCTCTCCCTGAGCTTATTCTAATATCTGCCGGATGTCTGGTTCGTGCTATAGGTAAGGTATGGGGGTGTACTGTTGCAGCTGTTGTCCATGTATGAAGGAGATCTCTTCAGTGGCACATTTATTAATGATGCGTTGCTCTGAAACGCCCCTCGTGAAAATAACATGGAGAACCTATCTAAAGCAATTGTACAACATGATGAATTTGATCTCACTATGCCTCAGCACATACATCCCTCAAACTCCTCTGCATCATTCATTGCAACTGTACACTGCAGTTAATTTCGATGTAGTTCTATAGGGTTCTTTTCATAAATTGCTAATAATGTTAATAAAACCTAAGTTGTTGAACCTGACCAACCCTGTGACCATAGCTAAATTAACCCACTAGACCCCTGTTTCTTCTATTCTCTGTGCTTTGTGTACTCGTTGGCCTTCAAGCACCAATACTGTACATCCACTTAGCAGAGCCACACCATAGAAATGCTAGAATGTATGTGTGATAACTTGATTAAACACAAATATCTTTGGGAATATCTACCATGTCAGTGCCTTAAATAATAATAATGTCCTTACATCAATATTGGGACACAGAGGTCCTCTATAAAACATATAAAAGAATAATTATCTAATCATTTCAGTTGATAATATGATTTATTGGTGCATGTCCTGATTTGCACTTCAGAAAAAAGTGCAAATCTGGAATGAGAGTTAGCAGGCATAGAAATCCATTTTATTTTGATTGAGCTGGACCTTCAGCATAAATCTATCTGCCTTCTAGTGCTGCACTTTACCCCTCTGGAATGGCTTCTTGAATGAAGACCCACATCATACATATTTCTACCATTTACTCAATTCAAGGGTTAACATACAGCAGCAGTTAACATTTCATAAATATGCTATTCAGGGGCTACACTGAGCTCGGTGTCTGTGTTCCACATGGCAGCTCAGAGGACGCACTGTTCCTGCACTGCAAACACACAGAATAATGTATTTTCTCCTAAAGGGAAAATTCACCACGTTTTATGTGGATATCCAGTCAGTGCTGATGGTAAATGTAGTAAATTGAAGCAATACATTTCTCAGTGTGTGCTATAATCACAGCTATAATCGGTTATTACTTTGTTGGGCAAAACACAGTGTAGGTGACAAAGAACTCACTCAGTGGTCATCTGCCTGCTTGGCCCAGCTGGTCTTAGTTGTCTTTTCCAGTGTATGATCTTGAAGAGGGTCTTCAGCACACCAGTGAGAAGTAAAACTTTCATGCATAGCAACAAACTATCAGAATTGACAGAATCAGAATTGTTATTGGTGACAGCATCCAACAAAAAACTGCCAATGCTGAATTAATTGCAGAATGATTCAGTTCATGTTGATGTCAGAGGGCAAAGGCATCGCATCACCAGTCGATGTTGGCTCTCAGCAGCTCAGGTGCTGATGGCCATATCCACATTGGCAACTGCAGCCTTGGCCTCTCTTTGCTTCATTTCTTCAGCTGCATTCTCTTGCTCGAATGAATATGGCTGAATATCCAAGTCAGCCAAAACACTGTAAAATGCATCCTCGTGCATACCATCCTCTGCACTCAAATTTTGGATGCCATTTTTTGCTGTTGGAAATGTAGCTAGTTTGTAAGGCAAGCTAAGAGAACAAGGAAGTTCGTTTTTTGAGTGGCATCTAGAGCATGCCTTCTGGCTACCCAGAGGAGAGATCCAACCTGTAGTTCTTTCTCAACTCTAACTATGTCACTGTCATTTGATGGCAATGACAACACTGGATGCAGGAAGAACAACAGACTTTGCAGCTGCGAACTCAGCTCTGTCAGTTAACTGCATTTACAGTCAACACTGATTGGACATTCATATAAAAGGTGGGTCATTTTCCCAGTCATATATTATTTTTTAAGGTTTGTATATGTGTGCAAGTATGTGTGTACACATGCAAAGCACACATCATGCATGCACAAAAGTGTAAGCGTCATATACTCACATGCAGTATAATAACTGATACCTAAGGCTCTAACATACTAAATTTTGAAATCACAATTAATAATGAATTTCAATGGTTAATCACAATTAAACTCATTTTAATCACATGTTTAAAATTATATTATTTTGCATTTAAAGGTTTTGAAGCTCCTATTAACAAGGTAAAGCAATTCTTACCAGTGTCTTGATTGGGAACTTTACTTTGTGATCTTGACTTTCAAATCAGTGCTGCACTGCTACAACTGCGTAGTCTTAAAACCATGACAACACGCCAACCTGACAACGTCCCTTAGACCCAAGTCTTCCATGATGTTTACTGGTCTGCAGTCATCTGTCACCCACTTACAGTAGCAGGCTCCATAGTTAACGTGTTCCATTTAGTTTCATCTACAGGTCACACACTCAATTTGCACACTCCAAAATAGTGCATTGCAGGCCTTGGTGATGCAGTTGCCCGCTGACATTAGTCTGATCAGCTGCACCGGTATATGAAGCTCGTAGGTGGAAGCTCAAACTCAAAGTACTTTGGTGATATTTTAATTTCATTTGACACAAGGTGCATATTACTTTTGACTGACTACTGAGCTGTCTGGGAGTCGCTGTTTTTTTAAGTAAAATGACGTTATTCAAGCCATGCGGAGGCTTGACTAAGGTGCCTCAAAGGAAAAAATAGCATGTAATTAATGCGATAATAAAAAAAATTAAAAACTTGATGTGTAAACGCTGACAACTCTAAACCATGGTGTGACCTTTCTTAACGCCTGACATTGTGGAATTATGTAACATTACAGATGGGAATACCACAGGCTTTGGGCATTCAGACAATGTGTTCTGGCAATCAAGCACACATCTGCATGCCTTCACGAATACATATGTACACCACATGTAGATGAACACAGATGTACTCATTATACATGCACAACCAACACCACTCAGCCACAAGATTCCTTTTACATCACAAAATCTTAACTATATCCTGTAGGTGGGGTTGGATAAATAATGCAAAGCCACACTGAGAAACAAAGGGATCAGGTGACAGTGTTGTCTGTAATACAGTACATCATATCACCATAGAATTTCAATTGCCGACCAGCGGTGAGGGATATGTGAGATAGTACATGTCTTGCTTGGATCACTGTCTCGCTGCTACATGCTCTGGATGAGGGTAATAAATTACCCGATTTGACAATGGTGGGTGGAACTATCATCCATATCTCAATAGCTTAACAAGGGTTATCATGTGCTGTTGTGGTGAGAATTATTGTAGAGGTGGGGGTTGTGCTGTACAGTGTGTGCGCGCATGTTTTGTAATTTCATATCTGTATTTATGAGTGCGTACGTGCGCTGTTTGTTTTTGCACATGCTCAAGTATGTGTGAAATGTTGTGCATTTGCATGTGTGTGTGCAAATCTCACTCCAGCTGCCAATGCAGAGGATCAAAGCAGTGATGTGTATGTATGTGTGTGTGTGTGTATGAGTGGGACTGTAGCCCCCCTAACAAGCCATTACAATCCTATTGATTCCTCATTAAAGCCCCCAGCTAAAAATACAGCCTGTTGCCGCTAAGGGAGAAGAGACAGTACGTGTGTCATGCACCTGAGGAGCAAAGCAGTGAACTCTGCACGTGTTCAAGTACACACCTACACAGCTAAATAGATAAACACACAAATCTGGCTCAGAACGGTGTGCACACATACCTGTAGGCACAAGCCACAAATATGACGCATGTTCACAAAACACACAAATTCACGCACAGTCCACCCTTTGTATGATGTGTGACTGAGCGCATGTATCCCTACTTGTTTTTTTCCCTCTACCACCCACCCACCCCCCCTTCACCCCTTTTTAATTAAAGCATGCAGTAAGTGTGAAATTAACTCTCTCCTACACCAGGCCTGACAGCTCTGAGTGGGAGGAGGCAGAATCAGACGCCTTTGTCTCTGCACGTAATTAGAGAGATGGAGAGAAAGAGAGGGGAAGAGGGAGAAAGAAAGAAGGCCAGCCGGTCCACCACAATGAGAAACCAGCAGCGAGACGAAAAAGATAAAAGGAAGACAGGCTGTAGAGAGAGAGATGGGTAGAGGAGGGGAGGAGGGGAGGGCTCGGAGGATGATAAAGTGGAGAGAGGGAGATAAAGTAAGATGGAGAGGGGGAAGAAGGGAAGGAGAGATTTTAGGGAGAGGATGTGTTGGGGAGAGGGAGGAGGGAATAAGGGAAAGACACGGGGACAGTGGATAAATGAAAGTAAGAAAGAAAGAAAGAAAGAAAGAAAGAAAGAAAGAAAGAAAGAACGAAAGAATGAAAGAAAGAGGTATGTGCAGGGGTGCTTTAGTCAATACCACCTGTAAAAAAAAGCCCATCCACTCATGCCTGGGGATAATTTGACAATATGCCGCCGTACTGCCTTGTTCTGCAGTGAGAGCGAGAACCATGAGAGAGAAAACCACATAGCAAGAGAGGAACATAGAGGAAGAAGGGAGAGGTAGCAAGAGTAGCAGCAGGCTTGATAGATGGTACAATTTGGAAAAGGAGAGAGGCAGGGAGTCTTATGAGTTTAAGAATTGATGAAGACAAAATGGGCCCGGGTAGCAGGGGTAATAACTTGTGGGGCTTCATGCTGCTCCTTATGGGCCGTGTCCCGGCTTGGCCCGCCTCTGATGGACGGTTTCCCCACCCTCTTCCATCCAGCTGCACCTCCCCCTCTACCGCTGAAATGAGAAAAGGGAGGAGCATCATGCTAATTTAAAGGCAGAAATGGCTGCGTGCGGGTGTGGTGGAAAGGTTATCTGCTGCAGCATTGTGAGTGTCACCATCAGCGATTTGTCTTCATGATTTGAGCTTTAACTTGAATGCTTTAACTTCTGAACTTCCTCTGAATTGGTGCCATTGTACTTCAAACACAGAAGGGTAAAGCAAGTGCTGAGGAGCAAATAATGAAAATAAAGAATACTTAATATGCTTAGTCAAATAACACATAACTAAGCTAAATATTAACAGATAATGTGGTCTTTACCTGGCAGCAATGTTAGGGGAACTTACACGTCACAGTCTGTTCACAAGTGTTGGGAAGTTCCAAGCTGCAACTGCCAAAGCTAAAAAATGAAGGCAATGTGGAAATGCCAAAAACTGCAGTTCTTCTAATAGCCACTTGAGGCTGGCTCAAAAAGCAAGACAATCTTTTAAGACCCCCATGTTTAAAAGCTCAACTTAGCAGCAGATATGAACATGTTTACTGAAACAAAAACAGATTTGGTCTCTAAGATAATTTCCTCATTCGTGACAACTATACAGGGGTGAATTTTTATGTTACTTGCCCATTTCAATGTTATTAAGGCTTACAGTTATGCATAATTAAGGGCACAGTCAGGGCAATGTTGGTTAGATAACGTAACCAAAATGTAATCCTAGATTAGGCGTGGCTGTAGCTGTAGCTATGTCAGTGTGTTGTCAGTTCATGAAAGTCAGCTGTAACGTTTTGGTTGCCTGAAGACCTTCTAAGATGTCCAGTGTTCAGTTTTTCTGGTAAGTACATTCTGTTTTAATGTCCTTTGCTCGCAAAAGTTACGATTAGCATTTGCATCGTCACAGTTAACCATTAGCTGTAAATGCACCATGTTAACCAAGCTAGTAGCTAGCGTTAGGGTTATCTCCACCTGTCCTCCAAATATGGTCACCTCTGGTTACAAAAATCCAAGATAACGACGGCCAAAATGCTGAACTCTTTGGCACGGTCATTTAACACTGTTCAGCTTCATCAAATATCCCCAATACTGTAAGTGAGTACAGTGTTTTTATCGACAGAGGAATGATGGCCAAAACCACTACATTCATACCCAGCTGACACGAAACCTCAATTTCATTGCTCATACTTCAATAGTGAAATTATAAAAGTAGGACTTATATTTAATTCAAGTACCTTTTAACCGCTTCAGCACTCATGTTTCAACATACAAGATGAACCATGCATACTACTGTACAGGAGGCACAGCTTGATAATCATTCAGTAGATAGTGACCATGCTGCTAAGAAACACCTGATCCATTTTAAAGTGCATAGACTGTATAAAGTCTTTGTGCTCTTACAGTACATGCCATGTGTGCTTCTTTCAACGTCTTACTTCTTTTATTCAAGAGGCAAAAGATGCACTGTCCTTGATGTCCTTGATGAGAGCAACTGGGAGATGCACTTTTGAGAGACACAATTGTACCATTCTGCACCGAGAGTTGGATGAGGTCAACTGAGACTATTGTTGGCGTGGCAACGACAATTTTTTATATTAATGACATTAGTGCATGCATTTCTTTACATGTAGAAACTCACCCACACACACAGTACTCCGACCTGTGAATTCCACAGAAATTAGATTACTGAGAGTATTTTACATTCAACTTTTGGCATTTTCAGACTGGGTAACTTTTTCATAGTATTGTGCACGCAAGGACACAGAACAGTCATCATCAATGCTTTTTTGAGGGGGTATTTCAGCTGCTATTTCAGAGTAGCTTTTCTCTCAGCACAAGGGGAACCGTTGTGCATGAGTGACATTAACTGACGGTGTTTGGTGGAACGCATGAGTCCAGTGCAGCACCAGCAACCCCATTTTTAAAAACCTGTTAGCCGTGTGAGCAGCAGTCAACAATAAACAAAAACAACAGCTTGTAACAAAAAAAAAAGCACAGACAAATGAAGTCCAGGCTTTGCTGAGCATATATGTGATAGCAGAAATACAACAAGATTTGTCGCTATACCAACTGCCGGTCAGCTTACATCACTTCAGTCTTGCTAATTATTAAAGGTATATAGTCCTCTTGGGGAGATCCCCATTTATTGTCACTGCGTCTCCAGAACTATTCTGTCCAAAAAATGCCTGTTGTTTACTGAGCCCACTGGACTCTGCAGTGCAGGACCTGTTTCAGGAGCTGTGAGCAGTGATGTGTAAAGACTATCCAAAAGATACAGGACAGGTCATGCAATAACACGACCATTATAATCTAGCCAGAAGAGAGACAAACCTTGTATTAGGCTCACACCTGCACACACACACACACACACACACACACACACACACACACACACACACACACACACACACACACACACACAAAAAGTATTTTGCCAATCACTCCATAGGTAGATAGCAAGTTGGGAGTGAAGGATCAAAGTGTGAGGAATGGGTGTCATACAGTGGCAGGGAAAGAAACAGAGGGAGAGTGAATGTTAACAGTAATCTCAAGTGGATATCTCACCCCTGAGGGCATCCTGCCCTGCGGCTAGATACAGAGAGAGGGAGAGAGAGAGAGTGATGCACACACTGCTGTGTGAAAACTCTAACTGTCCACCAACAAGCAGCTCTGCTCTTCAACATAACATCTACTATCTGAAGCTTGGGTCAACTTTTAAAGGGAAAAGTTGCGTCCTTTTATGTGAATGTCCATGTGTGCTGATGATAAAAGTATGCAATTAAAACAATGGATTCCTCAGAGCATGCTATATTGACAGAGGGGCTCAGTTCTCCTGCTTGTGGAGCCTTGTCGGCAGTGTCTATGTACCACTTCAAATCTGCTGTTTTATTTTACAATAAGAGCCCAACTTATGTTCATTTAGCATTTCACTATGACACAACTCAACAAAATAGCTTAGAAATATGTTAGGTGATAAAAATGGCTCAGTGGTCATCTGCCCTCTTGGCCCTGCTGATCTTGGTTGTCTCTTACAGTTTATCTTCTGGATCCTGAAGAAGGTTTCAGTCATTTTCCAACCAGTGATTGCTGATATATTCGTGCATTTCATTCAATCTCAAAAGAAACAAAATGAAACTCACCAAAACTAGTCTGTCCCTTGTTCGAACAATCGTCAAATCTGGTTTCTTCACCAAGAGAGATGCGAAAATATACTGGCTTTACACACTGTATTTTCCTGCTGTCTCTCAGCTGACGGCGGAGCAGCGACTGTCCTCCCTTCAATTTGAGCAAAGGCACCACCAGTTGCTCTTAGCAGCTCAGACTCCGGAGTTGCTCTTAGCAGCTCAGACTCCGGAGGGTCGCTGCTGGCAATATTATCTCATGCAGCTGCAGCCTCAGCTTCTCTTCGCTGCATTTCTTCATCCATATTCTCTGGCTCGAATAAATATGGCTGTATATCAAGCCAACCAAAACAATGTATATCCTCGTCCACAACATCCTCTGCACTCATATTCTGGGATGCCATTTTTTGCTGTTTGAAATATAGCTAGTTTGCAATACAAGCAAAGAGAGCATGAAGGTTCTGAGTCTAGAGCATGCCCGCTGGCTAACATTAAAAGGATAGTGTACCCAAAAATGAAAATTCAGCCATTATCTACTCACCCATATGCCAAGGGAGGCTCAGGTGAAGTTTCAGAGTCCTCACAACACTTGCGAAGATCCGAGAGGGGAGTGGGTAGCAGCACAACTGCACACCTAATAGCTGACGGCAATCCAGATTAAAACGTCCAAGAACACAGAATTGAAACCACAAAATATCTCCATACTGCTCGTCTGTAGTGATCCAAGTGTTCTGAAGCCCCAACATAAAAAGTTGTTTGGAAAAACATCATTTAAACTCTAACTGCCTCTCTGTACACTGTGCTGACGTGTGTGTGCTTGCGCGAGACCGTGAGACATGGGCGCCGTCTTCATGTGTGTTCACATGCTTTCGCTGGTCTCGCGTGCAAGTGTGCACACGTGAGTGCGGTGCACAGAGAGGCAGTTAGAGCTACAGGCTACGATGAGACTAAAAAGAGGGTTCAAATGATGTTTTTCCAAACAACTTTTTATGTCGGGGCTTCAGGACACTTGGATCACTACGAACGAACAGTATGGAGATATTTTGTGGTTTCAATTCTGTGTTCTTGGACGTTTTAATCTGGGGCGCCGTCAGCCATTAGGTGTACAGTTGTGCTGCTACCCACTCCTCCCTCGGATCTCCGCAAGTGTTGTGAGGACTCTAAAACTTCACCAGAGCCTCCCTCGGCATATGGGTGAGTAGATAATTGCTGAATTTTCATTTTTGGGTGCACTATCCCTTTAAGAATCCAGCTACACTCTCTTGAAAGTTTACTGATTGGATTGAAGAACTGTCCATAACTCTGACTCTGGAAAAGATTCCATACATTATTCAAGGGAAACAATGGCTCCTTGAAAACATATGGGGTCCATATGGATGACATATGGAGACCACTGATTTAAGTAATATAGCGTAATGGTTGTGGTGGGTGAGATGTGAATGTAGTGGTCCTCTGCAGTTGCCTGAACTATTTGAACTCATTTTAATACTTATGTGTTCTGTGCAATGTGAACTATGTATTTGAGTTTAACACAAGGTACAAGCAATGAAAGTATGACATTATTACCCTCTTTGAAAAATAGAGGACTCCATTTTTAAAATATTATTGATAATTTAATAATTCATTGTTATTATTGTTTGCATTTTGTTATGTTTAAAACATATGATATGTAAGTAGGGGCCTCACTTTATTGTTGGACAATAAAAAAAATTAATAGATAACACTGGAGGGAAAAAAAAGAATACAGCTGAAAATACATTTAGTTTGTCCTTGCCTCCAACTATGTCCCTGTCACGTCACTGGGTGCAGAAACAGCAGATTTTGCAGCTGTGATCTCTGCTGTCTTGGTCAATACAGCACACTGCAGAATTTATTGTTTCAATCAACCACATGTATGTCAGCAGTGACTGGAAATCCACATATAAAGTAAAGAATTTTACATTTTAGATTGTTGAAATCTGCAAAGACACATCACAGCTGTTTCCACCAAAATATAGATTTTTGAGGTTGACAGCCACTGATCAAGCGACGTTGTTTGACGCCATGGTAGTGAGACCAGGCTTGATAACAACAATGCAAAAACACCTTTTCTGTGTATGCCTGGCTACAGATATAACTGTCAGTTTATATTAATACACCACACATTCCTCCTGATAGCCTATAAATTCAAAAGCTCATGCTGCATCCACAGCCCTTAGTGATGACATGTTTACATCAGCTCACATTTTTGTGGGTTGTCTTGCCGGTTTTTTTTCCCCCTATCTTGTGTCTTACTGTTTTCTTTTAAAAGCCAGCTAAAGATGCACCTGTTCAGACAGGTGTTTGGGTTTCTTGCATGCACGTGATCTGTGTTTTATTAATATTTTGTTGTGTATTGTCATTTTTTTAATGTGCAAATAGTTTTGTACTTTTAATGATGTGGATCAAGTAGTCACTTTATCTTCTACGTTTTTTTTCTTGTTGTTGTGACCTATGTCTATACTTACTTTACTTACTGTGTCAGAAAAATGAAACATGTTATATAATGGCAATAAAAACAGCAGCCAGCAACTGGAGAGGATAAATTATTCGAATCATTAAAACACACACTGTATAATTTTATCTCTCAAGTTTCAACACCGACTGGTCCAGACAGGAACAGACTCTGTCCAACTTGGCCGTATGTGGCGGCCCCAGATCATATTTACAATTGGCTCAGAAAACATAATGTGCTATAATCTGTCTGCATGCAAGTGCTACTTTGGATGCAGTTCCCACAAAAGGTGCAGAGTGCTAAAACATTGTTTTCAGCAGCATCTATAGAAAATAACAAGCCATTCATATATAATGGGCTTCAACAATGAGGCAAAAACATAACAGCTTATTTGCATGGAAATCATTTTGAATGTATGTAATTACAAACATTTCAGCCACAACAGGTTTTATGAAAGACTTTGTGTTATAAAGTTTTGGGCCTATTATTTCAGCATCTGTCAATGTTTTACACTAATGGGAGCCCTGATAAACAAGAGTCATAATGTGTTTTATGATGGACATTGAGTAACAAAAGCCTCTAAATGATATTCAACAAGGAGAAAAACAGAAATATTGAGTCATTTACCCCACAATAAATTCTGGCCAACTTGTCGATCCACTCCGAATCAGCCACTTAAACTGTCTAAAGTGTGAAAGCAGGACTGTCAAAGTGTTGAGAGGAAAATCAACTGGTGACTTGGCTACACTCTCTGTCATTGATCCCAGTGTCTGTCTGTCCAACCCCACACCGCTCTCTCTGTCATGTTTACAACATCCCAGCTCTCAGCGTCAACATCCTCCCAGCCTTGCCAATAGCGTCCTGTCCAAGCCGTCCATCAAAATGCCCGCCTGGCACCGCCCCCTTTCCCCTCCATTAGCTGCACACAAACCCCTGGCGGCTCCACGGGACCAGACAGCCCGCCTCGGCCCCTGGCTCCGGCTATCGATTGGTTCTTACGGTAATGGGCGTCTGTCTCCCTATTGTCTAATTGGCTAAGTGATGGGATTGATCCTCAGATTGTTCGCTAAGTTCATTTGCTGCGGCCACCGCCGAAACCAGCAAGTGGACTACATGGCATGTTCGAAGCTGCTGGGAGCTGTGCAAGACATCCACTATAATGGCTCTGTAATTGATCAACTGCAAGCGATGGTGGGTGGGGCTGGATGCATTAGTGCTGGAGGATGTTAAGAGAATGTTGATTAAGGCTCATTATGGCCATCATTACGTGATAATCGATCGAGGTGCACGTGTTGTATATGGCCTGATGTGTTCTTTTTGGAACAAGCCCTTTTTTTCCTGACGTCTCGTCTGCAGAATCACTGATCTCCAGTCAGTTTTCTTTCCATCTGTCAGGTTGTAATGAAAGATGCTTTCGAGGAGGGCTGGGTAATGATCCCAGATCAGCTCTCTTATGCTGAGAGGATTGAAAAAAACAAGTAGCCATACATCTGGGGGAAAACATCAAACCTCCTAAATGACTAGAAATCAATGTAAGACATTCAATATCTTGCAACCTGAGGGAATTTTACCCAACTACAAATTTCAACTCCATCAAGGAAAAATCTAAGTGTAAACAGGTATTTTCTCCTCTCAGTTACAAGCACAACTTCAGAGCTCCTCCTTAACTTTTTCATAATCTATTTACACAAATATTTAAGCAATACGGTGGTGTACACATGATATTTTATCTCCAGCCAAAACAGTGAGCACGGGCTGCTGGTGGCCTGCAGCCTCCGAGTCCTGTCCCAGTAGTAATAACACATACTTAATTCCATATCTGAGTCTCACCTTGCTACTCCCACACTCCTCTTATTGTTCCTCTCTCCACTTACACAGAGTGGGCAGTGAGAGAGCAAGGCAGACGGATAGTAAGAGAGAGAGGGTTGGAAACACACAGACATGAATCTGCACCGCTGCCAGTATCCCCAGCTCAACACACGCAGTCATTGATTAACACAGGATTAACACCTCCGAGTGCGCACGCATACACACGCATAGAGAATCAACACCCATCATCACACATGTACACTTGCCGGCAGCTTGTACAGCCCTCCGCTGCCACCACTATGTGTTATCTTCCTCCCATATGTGTACCTCAGGGCCCTCCCCAGTCTCTGTAATAGACTGTCTCGCTCAGTACCACAGAGTCTCAGCGCTGTGCTGGAGGGATTGCGCGTCTGAACGTGTGTGTGGAGGTGTGTAGAGGGGGTTGAAGCCACCTTTCTCCATGCCTGTCACTCCCCCATAAAACAATTAAATCCCAAATCTTACCCCACCCCATCCTACCTACCCACTGCAGTGGCCCGCAGTGACTGCGGCAGACATACAGCGGCAGATCGGTGTGTGTGTTTGTGAATATGCATGATGCCATATAAAAGCCACCCCAGCTATTGTGTGTTTGTGCGTGCCGGCATTAGCTTTCTCCTCCATCAGCCTCATTATGAGTCATGACTCATCGACATGGTGTGAAACTCCCTCTGAATGAGCTTCATTCATATTCAGGTGAACGCTGCATGTCTACAGTATGATTCCTCCCCTGTCAGGAGTGCACAGATGGCAGCCACGTTGAAAAAAGTTCAATGCCCCTGACCACGTTAACCCGCTGGTCTCCTGTGTAGATGACAGGCCGACGCAGAAAACAGACAACATCGTGTGGGTCACTTTTCTATCAGTCCCATTTTAAATGTGGAGCCTGGAGGGTGAAGATTTCCATGCGGGGGAGACAAGGAGGAGTGAAGCAAAGGGGAAAAAGAGGGAGTGTGGTATGTGGTGGTAAAGAGAAAGAGAGATAAGAGAAGAGGTATAGAGAGGGAGAGAACAGGAGCTTGTTAAAGGATGGTGGGGGGAAGAGAGGGAAACGCTAAAAGAGGAGACACTGATACACAGTGATATGTCGTCACAGAGGAAAAAAGGTTAATTCCTTTAACGTGCTGCATATGATCCCATAAGCTGCGCAGCCACGATGCTATCTCCAGAATACCGCATATACCCTTTAGGCAACATTGTTTATAGGCACACAATTACCCTCTCAAATGCACTGCCAAAGTCGTGGGGGCCTCCGACTGTCTCCGCTTGTAATGACTCGCATTATTGACAATATATAGGTCATTGCTGATTTCAGCACATACAAGAGATCATGAGATCAGGACAATTAGACTATTGGATTAAATGCCACACAATGGCAATTGGTTAGGCTGGAATGAGTCTCATGGCACAGCAGCCATAGCATGGATTACAAGTCAGTATTTGTGGATACAAATAAAATATCACATCCTTTTACACAGAGGGGGGAAACAAAATGTTTGCTACCCTGCTGTAGAGTTGTTGTGTGGTTTTCTGCATGTCAAATAAGCTTAAAAATCCAGAGTGAAGGGTATTTTTAAACCTGAAATCGAATTTCTCATGTTTTTGTGTTTAAATGATTATTGGGAACAACATGTTTTGAAATTGGTCCATTATTAAGCAAGAGCAGCAGCCAGGCTGCAGTGTAATCATTCAGGGCATGTTCACAACGTCAGTGTACTTCCACATGAAACCATGGAGACGGTATATGGCAAACTTGTCATGTTAGTGGACAAAAACAGGAAGGTAAAATTAGGAGTGGAGAATACCGGCAACGACAGATGGCATTCAAAGTTAAAATATTTTAACTTTTTGCTGTCCCCCACAATGGAATTTACAACCCAATGTCACATAGCTCCCTCACACAAGAAAAGAACAACTGAAAACTACCAGACATCACGAGAAAAATACATAAAATAATAAACATGAAATAATTGGATTTAAAATGTTATTCCACTCTTTGTAAACAATATGGTACCACCATTGCAACATATTGTCATGCAAGTTTAGTTTTGCCACCCTGCCTTTGTTCTTTTTGATGCTGTGTGTGAAGTTTTTTTCCATCAGCAGTTTACCGGCCCCCTGATTCCATGTGAATGCAGCATAAATGTGCTTGTTTTTGCCACTGACAGACTCAGATTATTATTATAAGTAAGATTATTAAAAGGAGCCCTACAGAGGTGAACATTTTTTAAAGACTACGGTCCTTTTTGTTTAACCATAAACAGCCCCAAAGCTGCTATTATCAAACCCAACAGACTTTTTTTATCATCATAAAACACACTTTATTCAAAGTTGTCTTTTCACTGTTTTAACAATCACCAGCTCTGGTTTGGTTGAAATAAACCCTTAATTCACTCAGGTAGATGTAAAAATATACTGGCTCAATACACAGTAAAATTATTGTTAGGCTGGTGGGTTTGGCGATATAGGGGCTGTTTCTGGCTAAACAAAAAGGATGTGATGCTTTCTCCAAACAGTGTTAAATTATTTAGCCACTGCTGAAAAAAAAAGGTGTAAGCCTCTAAGGACCTGTAATTCATGAGGTTGCAAATCCCTGCGTGAAAACGTTACGCACATCATGGAAACATAGGCTAAAGGCACGGGGTAACCTTACTGCTGCTATACTGTCTGGAAACATACATGGAATTCACTAAAAGATGCTAGCCTGTTACATCATAGTGTTAATGGCTGTAGGGTATTGATACTGTAGTTAAATTAATCAAATCTATAGTAAATGTACAAGTGTCTCTTTTGTGAGCTGTCAGCTGGGGTTGTTCAACACGCCCCCTATCTATGACTAGACATCAACTGTGTCTATAGCTAGAATATGTATGATTAAATAAAATGAAGAGGGATGAAGAGTGATAATGGTGTCCTGCAGAGTGTGTGTGTGTGTGTGTGTGTGTGTGTGTGTGTGTGTGTGTGTGTGTGTGTGAGCTCAGTGGGAAGAGTTCATGACCATGAATGTGTGTGTTAGCTAGCCAGGACTCCAATTACAGACAGCAACAGGAGTAGCAGCAGTATCTATAGGTCATTACTTTGATACAGACCATGGCTGGTTCCTATGTATTTAATGAACACCAGGGTGTTTGGACCATTAGGCTGCTCCTCTACAGCCATCTGGTCATCTGAAGAAACCTCCTGTAACATCTGAACATCATTATGGCCTCGGTTGGAAGGAGCAGAGTGTGTGCATGTAAGTGTGTCTGAGAGAAAGCGTGTGGAAGTGTGTGCTTTAAGAAAAGGAGGTTAGCGCCCGGTCGATGATAGAATCTGCAAATGGACGCCACCTTTTGCAGCGGGAGGACAAGTCATTTTAGCAGCCTAATGGAATTTTACAGCATGGGAATACAGTGTATAGAAGGAGATATCATCTCATGCAATAGGAAGAGCCATGCGCTGTGGTGAATTCTGATATTTCTATTTATTCCCTCAGTGGAAGACGAAATTTATTTCCAGTTGAGGTTAACACAGATGAGATTGCCAATACCTCAGACATACTGTAGCCCACTGGAAGACTTAACATGGTCGCTCTAAAAGCCTGGTACTGCCCAGGTTGCCAGGTATGGAACACACTCATTGACATAAAGATAAATTTCAGTGCTGTTTACAGCTCAGTACGCGCTTCATTGTGAACGCCTGCCCCTCGGAAAGCTAATTTATGACTGCCTTTCACTTCCAAGTCTAGCTTTTAATAAGCGAAGCTCAGAGTCGTAAATAACTACAAGATTCACTAAATCATTAGCCATTAGCTGCTTTGCGTGTGTTGTTCACAAAAGGTTTGCCAGGTGAGGTTTATGTGTGTTTATTGGCCCTGTGAATTTTTAAGGAGGGCTTCCGAGAGTGCAGTAGATCAATAGCTTTTCAATATACAAGTCCTGCACTAAATCATTTCACTTTCCAAGGCTGGTAACAACTTTCTGACAGTGTTGATGATGGAAGTTACGAGCAACAATATGGCTGCCAGAATAAAAACCTTCCATCGCAGCCAAGCACTATTATCAGGAGGGGAATAAACACCACTCTGATGCAATTAAAAGATTTCTCTGGAGCAGCACAGGTGGAGAATTTGGCATACCAAAGAGGGAGTTATCACGTGGGGAGAGCTGGTTATTGAGCCACAGTGCTTTTTTGGGGCTGACCAAAATGTTTCTGTGGCACTATTTTCTGAAACCTGTCCTTTTACCAAAAGCTGCCATTGAACAGTTGCTCAGTCAAAAGCTTCAGTGGCTGCTTGCATTTGCAAAACCAAAAGTATTGCTTAGGTGTCTGTTCTAGATCAATCAATATACTGGGAAAGACAAAACAACAGTCACATATTTGGCCACATCAATACTTATCTTTCCAAGAAACTCTCTCCCTTTGTCTGCACTTCTTTGCCTCAAGTGAGTATGTCGCCCTGTGCAGCCCATCCACTCTTAATAGCTTACAATGGTACCCAAACTAATACTTGCTAAACAACTCACAACTTTCCCACACACAAAGACATGTCAAACTACTGTGTTCTACACTGCCTTAAATATTTGCTTTGCATCTGCAATGTTAAACATGGCGTTGTATAGAAAATACACCAGAGCCACTTAATTTAAGAAGATCTGTGTGCTGATAGCCAATTTACAGACACACACACAGTTACACAGGAGCAGTAAACCAGGGCTATAACCGACTCAGAATTATGTCAGTCGTATCAGATTTGGCTGTTTAATATGAATATTCAACTTTTTTTTTTTTTCCATATAACATTGGGTTATATGGTTTGAACTGGCTCACCGGGGCATTTACTGTGACATCAACATTCACATAATATAGTAAACAAGCTAACTAGGCCAACGACGGATCGGAAATTTGAAACAACATTTTTGCCGACACTAGATATCAAGCAAAAGCCAAAGACTGTGTCGTATTAAGTTGCTGTGAACTGTAAATTCACCACCTCTAAACAGAAGAGAGAAGACACTGTTATTTAGGAGCTTTATGGTGCATTTCTCCCCCTTCAGGCTGCTGCATCTTGTCCGCAGCTGTCTGTACCAAAGAGTATGGAGAAAAGTCAAGAGTCCACTCTGTAGCAAAATCGTGGAACGAAAACATCTCTAGAAGTATACTGCATGGCCATGCACAGCACACTGACTAGCACAAAAAACAAACGGCCACTCAACCTGAAGCAATCTCAAGTGACTGAGGGGTCTCCGACTGATGGTTCGAATCTCTGACTTTCAGGAGGCAAGGTGAGTAATTCTAGGGTTAGCATGTAATGCTACTTCCAAATACTAACACCATGCTATGTGGTAGTGGCACGTAATGAATTAAAATATGTAGCGGCACCACGAAAAAACAGTGACAGTGGAAAGTCAAATAGGGTCCTCTGCTACGGTGGACGCACAAATTCCCTGGTTCAACAACATCACCCAATTGGTGGTGGAGCCTGTTGTTTGTGTCCTATGTTGACTCATCACATAACATGACACACAGTACTTACCAGATATTATGACATACTTACACCCCGAACGTAACAAATGTACTTATTTTAAGTGAAACTAATCTTTTTCTTAACCTAACCAAGTATTTTTCCCTAAAGCTGAAAAAGTAATTTTGGTGCCTAAACTTAACAAAACTGCCACCATTTCACAGCGTTAATCGTGAGTTTAAAACTGCAATTGTTCCACCACGTAATCTTAAAACATTAGGTGCCACCATCATGTAATGCAGTGTAAAGAGGTCGTGGTCAATTCATATATTTCTGTGAGATCAAGTTGTTACAAATATATTGTTTTTGTACCAGAGCACAGACCTTTGTCTTGATAAGGTATTGAGAGGGAGAGATATATCCAGCTGTATGGGTAATCTGATGCTTTGCTTGATGAAAACAGACACTTCTAAACACACAGTGTACATTGGCTGCGTGGTTGCGAGAAACACAATTCTTTACTCAGCCCTGTCCACTGCAGTGTGCTAACTACAGCACCACTTCAGGTGGCCAAGTGCTGATCACAGGCTCGATTCCTGAGGAGGACCAGGAAGCATAAGTCCTTATCTCCTTAGCAGCAAGCTGCTTTAGACGGGCTTCTGAAGAGGGGAAACAAGCTTTTGAGAAGCTGCGCGTACAGAATATTCAGCTGCAGATAACGAGGGGAGGAGAAGAGATTTCCCTTTCTCTCTTCCCTCCATGTCGCCTCTTACCCACAAGACTGTGGAAGATACAGGGTTGGAGCAGAAGGCATGTGCAATAAGCCGTGAGAAACACGACCATCGCCATCCGTTGCCTAATTGCTGCAGTGCCGGCATGACAACGCAATTTGCATAGGAGACATGGCAAATGGCTGAATGAGATTTTATTCAAATCTGTCTCCTTTGTGGCTGCATCTATCACTGTAGAAATGAAAGCCAGGTATACACTGAACTCCCTATTGCAGCTCCACAAAAGTACATTTGACCTCCATTTAAGGACCATTTGCATCTTTTTGACATGTTTCACATAGAAACAGTGCTTCCTGTTTTCTCACTACAGAAAACAGTCTTTTACCTCAAACGTCCTCATACATTTGAACTTCCCATTTCCAGTATTAAGCAGATTTGAATAATGATTCTATTATACTGTCAGGCCCCAAAGTCCCCACACTGTATGGCTGGTAGAGAAATTTCCAGACCAGACCTGTAGTCAAAACATCCCATTCACATTTTTAATTGTAGAAAGGCATGAATGAAAACCTCTACCTGTTGTTGGGAAGGTGAAATATGAATACAGTGTTCCTGTTTCATAGTAGAAATCCAGGAACATGTAACCTATATGCTGCACTGAATACCAGCTGAACCCCAGAAAGTGTCCTTTATTGGTAATATTAGACCCATGAGCCATATTAACACATACACTGTACAATCAAATGCACATATGGAGAAAAGGGTAAATAAAATACTAGTGGAATACATACTAAATATAATATTTAATAAATAGTAGTAGTTTATTAACTCAGACATTTTATATATATATATATATATATATATATATATATATATATATATATATATATATATATATATATATATATATATCCATTTTTTTTGCCAAGGTTAGTGTTGTATGGATCATCTGGTCTTGTGTTTACAGCAACTGCAGTACCCTCAAACCCCTTTTCCACCAACATGGAATCAGTTCCATTCTGGTTCCTCCAACAACTGAACTGTTCGGAGTTTTGCAACCTAAAATCAATTTGGTTCAGGACCTGAAAAGTTGATTCTCTGTGTTGAACAGCAAGTGACTCTGCTGCGGATGTAATTGTTTTAGTTTGGGTTCATATCCAAATTATCAATGCTTTGGCTAACAGTCTCTTAAGCACCCGGCTAACATCAGTGCTAGCTGTTGCAGAGTTGCTGGGTAGTTGAGTTACAAAACTCACACCTGGCTGTGAGTATTTTTACAAATTTAGCTTAAAGGGGCAAAAAGCGGAAATTCATCATTTCTAGACTGAAGGAATTAAAAAATCACTGTGTGAATAACTAGGGCTGTTATTCTGGAGTACAGCATGATGTCACACACCCTCTCTCTGTGTTGATCTCCAGCCCCTTGTTTACAAGCTGCTCCGGCTGCGCGTTCATGTACGTTCATGTGAATCCCCAGCCCCGTAGCATGGGTTAATGTCCGGAGCTTGAGTTATTAGTGGCTCGGTCCCAGCAATGGGTCAGGTTGTTACGGTTGTGTTAGGTGAGTAGCCTGGCAGCCCAGCTAACATTTGCAATTAGCATTGTAAAATGTAGCCCGAGTAGTAGCCCGAGAGTAGGAACATTAGTGTTAGCTCCCGGTGTTAGCACTAGCTGGGATCCAGCGATGCAAATACATTACATTTATTACAAGTACCATCAACATTGAAGTAGGCAGGAAAATAGCTAAACACAGCAGAGACTGAGAGTGAGTGAAAGACATCGCTAACTGCTAAACTAAGTTTAGACTAGGCGAGTGGTCGGTGAGGGGTGTGGGTGCAGAGCAGAGGTCGAGGGAGGTGTGGTTCATGACACTTTGTTTTGGTCTACAGGCAGTGCACAACAGCAAACCTAGTGGTGAAATGATTTCGCTTCTTGCACCGTTAACTTTGTTATTTTTTAAAATTAACTCCCAGTCTTGCTTTGAGCATCGCTTTGTTTTGTTTTTTTCAATCAAGAGCTCATAACAGCACAACACTAAAAATTTATGACAAGGCAGCTTGCATCATAAGTCCAACGTTCCACTCACTAGGTGGTTGACGCAACTATCTGCAACCATTCAAGAGGTGGTTGTAAAGTAGCAGGACAAATCCAACACTGTGAAGCATGCAAATCAGCTGTCCAACAATATTGGTAGACTGAACATTCAATAATGCTATACCATTCAGGAGCAACAAAGTATGGTTTATGACGCTTGACCCATCTGCAGGCAAGTTTCAAAAAAGAATTAATAAGAAAAACTTAGAGAAAAGAAGATATTTACATCAACAATTTTGATTCCATCCTGCTTCAGATTAGTTGAGATGAAACAGCTGTCTATTATTGCTCTATATGTACTAGGCTTGTTGTGAAACTCCAGAGTCCAGAAGTTGTGTGGGCTCATGAGGGTGGCAAAACTTGTCTGAGTCATCCATCATTGCTGGGGAGACTACCCACCTCTGGTGGCACAGCTGTTTGGGCAGTGACACCGGCGTGCCAGCCGTGGCCCCTACATCTGCTGCTGGGTTGGTGTTGACAGGGTCATCTGTGGCTTTGTGGAACACAACAGCCAGCGTAGCGCTGTCGGCAGCAGACGGACTGAGAGACACAAAACACAGGGTCAGAGGGCTAGAAGTGATATTTTGGGTGGAAATGAGTTTGAGATTGAAGTTGATTTCATATCAGTCTGCTGCTCTACTTATCTGGAAGAAAAGGGAACAGCCAACAGAAAACTGCTGAAATGCAAACTGATCATTATTGGGTTGATTTTTCTTCTTGTAGGTTCTTGAAAGGATTGTTCACTTTGCTGATGCAACTAATGTGGAGGAAAGTGATGGAAACTGAATCATTCAAACTGTTAATTTATTATTATTACTAATAATAGTAATAGTAATAACAATACTAATAATAATAATGATAATAACAGTAATAAACTTTATTTGTATAGCACTCTTCAAACACAGTAACAGAGTGCTTTATGGGACATATAGAAAAACAGCAATAACATACTTAAAAAAATAAAAAACATTAAAATAGGCTAAGACCAGATAAAATGAGTGAGTAAATATATAATGTATGTAGGAACAAGGCCATGTAGGGCTTAAAAGTAATCAGCAAAAGTTGAAAATCATTTCTATACCTAACGGGCAGCCAGTGTAAAATTGCAAAGGTAGGAGTGATATGGTCTTGTCTCCTGGAATCTGTTAAAGGTCTGCCAGCTGAATTTTGAACGAGCTGGATACAGAAAATGGCCTTTTGGATGAGCCCCGAATACAAGGAATTACAGTAATCTGGACGTGACAACATGAAAGCATGGATGACTTTTTCAAGGTCTGCTTGAAATAAAAAATGTGTTACTTTTGCAATATTCCTTCCTTATGAAGAAAGCGTGATTGCACGTCCTTGGTTATTTGTATGGCGAAACGGAGCTCGGTGTCAAAGATAACACCCACACTACAGGCAGAATGATTTACTCTGGAGGACAGTTTCCCAAAGTTCTTTTTAAAGTCACAGGTCAGATTTAGCGAGGCCAAATACTAGGACCTCCAATTCGGACTCATTGAATTAGAGGAAGTTTTGTGACATCCAGCGCTTAATACACTATAAGAGCCATAACATGAGAGAGACTGTCAGGGTCACTAACAGTCAGCGGGAGTTGCGTGTTGTCCGCATAACAGGGGAAATTAATATTATACCAACGAATTATCTGACCAAGGGGAAGCATATAAATTGAAAACAGAAGGGGACCCAGAATAGACCCCTGTGGAACATGATAATAGAGGGGATGAGGATGAGGAATATTCTCCCATTAAAACAGAGAAAGATATTTCAGAGAGACAGGAGTAAAACCAGGCAAGAGCACTGTCCTTAATTCCAACATAGTTTTCAAGGTGGATTATAGGGATCTGTGGTCTGTCATATCAAATACTGACCATAGATCGAGCAGAATTAAAATTGAGAAGACCAGGTTTTGTGTTTCTGTATCCAAAATAATTCAGCAATCATTAGATTTTGGGCAGAAAGTTTTATTGCTTCATGCTGTGATCAGGCCACCATTTGTGTTATGGAAGGGCAAGAAAGTGCAAATTAATGTGAACAAAGTTTACATGAGGATTTAATGTCAGAACCACACTTCGTAGATTCATTCTTAAAGGGACAGTTCGCTCCCCAATAAAAAACTATTTTACATTTTTTTTCCTCTTACCTGTAGTGCTATTTATCAGTGTAGATTGTTTTGGTGTGAGTTACTGAGTGTTGGAGAAATCGGCTGTAGAAATGTCAAGATAATCCAGCAGTTCCATGTAGGTACTATTTTCTTTCCACCAAACTACACTTGCCAACTGTATCATACAGAAGTATGTCATGAACTGACAAATTAACTATAGAGACCAAAACATTTTGTACCAGGCTGTAAACATGTTTATTTCATCATGGGGGTCTATGGGGATTGACTTGCTTCTGTAGCCAGTCTCAAGTGGCCAATCAAAGAACTGCAGTTTTTGGCACTCCCACATCGGCTAAATTTTTCAGCCATGGAGACTGCAGACTTGTTTTTGACAGCAGGCATTCGGGCACTGCAATTTGATTTTATTTAAGCTGGTAGATGCCATTTTTAATTGGAACCTGCCCACAAAAGGAGCACAGCAGGTGGTCTTATGTAGCAATTTGCTGTTGTTAGTTATGCTACTCGTCAGGTAGGCAGTGGAAACAAACAATTCATGACAAGTTTTTACAAGTAAGAGAGTTTGCTCATTTGTCATAACATAGCCTAATTTAAATATGAAATTTCTGTCACCTCCTAACAGGTTATATACAGGCAGAGACCTCCAGGGCAGGGAAATAAAGCTAACACAAAAGTGCCAAAAACGGCTGTTCCTCTAATGGCCACTTGAGGCTGACTCCAAAGAGAGTCAGCTTTCATAGACACCCACCATGCTCCTAATCACATATACTGTACTACCATAGTGCTATATTGTGTGGTAAGAAATGTTTGACTTTGAAGTTTGAAATAAAATCTAACGTGTACAAGGGTTTTACTCCAACACGTTTCTGACTTTCCTCGCTGGTTGTTAATGAAGAGGCCTTGTACAGCTTGGTACCAAAAAAAAAAAAAAAAAAAAGTATTGGTCTTCACAGCGAATTCCCTCTTCACGGCAACTGTTCAGGGGGTACATTTTTATATAATTAACCTGTTTACATTTTATTAAGAAAAGTGCTTATTTTTAGGGCTGGGCTACTTTGAGTGACAAGCTGTCTGTGAGATGCCACCACAGTCTATGACTCAGATTCATCCCCCCACCAGGGGCAGAACCAGAGCCAGAGCAAACAATGGTACATCCCATCCCCGTGGAATCCGATTGGACACCCCAGGTGCCACCCCAGTTGACTGACAGACAGGTCCCCACACGTGCATTTGAAGAGTTGCAATTATGAAGAGGCAAGCAACGCCAACGTTTTTCAAAATCAGAGCTTATCTCTACATCTATGAGGCAGGTTTGCTATTGTGAAGGTCTAAAACCAGTTACTTAGTGCAAACAACAAGCCAACGTGATCCAGCTTACTAAGGCTGGCTGTTGGTTTGAAAGTAAGCTACAGCTACAGAAAAAAATGTTCAGGATTCTGTCTATTACATTCTTGAGAGGTGTAACCAGGCTGTCTTATTTTGTGTAGGGACAGATGACAATGAAGAGAAAGGGAGATATTTCCGACTTTTTTTTTTTTTTCTTTTTTTTAAAGAAGCACAAATCAGGCACAAATGAAGCCCAGAGAGACCCCAGTCCTGATGCCAGCAGCCCTGGTAGCTCCGAACCTGGAGTTAGCCAGACAAGTCAGTGTGGTCAGACACAGGGACCTACTGTACTCTACCACCACTGCCGCCAGGTCAGAGCATTTAAAAGCAGTAAAATGCATGCCGTCTTTATGGCTGTCTTTTTTTTGTTTGTTTTTTTGTTTTTTTTGTTTACAATACAGTCACATCAAGGGATGAGAGTGACACTGATACCTCTGCCTCTGAGGAGTAAGACAGTGAGCCAGAGGAGGAGATGCCACAGAAGAACCCTCCACATCCACATCAAGCACCATGTATTGTGCACCAAAAGGACCAAGTGGTAAGCCCATACTTAGTTGCCTTATCTGAACCTTTTTAACATAAGCTACTCAGACATGATATAGGCCTCGAATGATACATAGCTACTACTGATGACATTAATTAGCACAATGTCCAGATTCAGCTTCACTTAAATTGATCTTAAGATATTCAAAATTACTGTTGTGCAAATGATCTACACAGTGTTACCAGTGTTGGGTAAGGGTTACTTTAAAAGTAATCAAAGTACGTTACTGCATTACTTTTTAAAAAAGTAACCAGCTACTTTACTGCGTTACTCTATGAGTAAAGTAACTCAATTACTTTAAAAGTACTTCCGACGTTACTCCCTGAGAAAAGTAACTCAAGGACTTTTAAAGTACTTTTGAGTATCCTACATTTCCTATTGAGCAATGGACCACAGGGCGCTAAGCCTACATTTTTTGTCTCCAAAATTAAAGTTATGGACCACTTGCCCTTCACTGAGATTCATTTCAAACTCAACACTTGTTTCAAATTAAAAGCCCCTTATAACATCAGCTGAGAGAATCCCTCCATTTTCTAAATAGGCTTTTATTCTGAAACATCTGTCAGAACTTCCTGTGGAAGATACAGTAGCTTGATAGTTTACATATGGCGCTTCAAATGTAGCTCCTTCCATCTGCTGACGCTTTTAGGTGACTACAACAACATGTCAGCTGGCACATGAACACACACAGTGACTCAAATAATAGTCAAAGTAATAAAAACAGGACAAGAATAACCTGATGACATCACACAGGCTGTAAAAGAGGACCTGGGATAATTGGTGAGTACCAGCATGTAGCGTGTACCAGGTAGGGGTGTCCGATATGGACAAAAAATAATATCTCGATATTTTGGGGGATTTTGAAGATAACGATAATTAGACGATATTCTTTTAAATATGTGTTTTAACAGCCTGAGTTGTAGCTCATTAATTGTTTCTCATGGATGATATTAATGGAAAAATGTTCTTAACATTTCTTGCTGCTTTTTTACCTGCTCTCTCCGTTTGACTCTGGTGACGGCCTTTTGTAGCGTCAATTCCGGGTCCATTTGCAACTGTTCAGATAGGCGTTTGTCCCGCAGACTCACCACAAGCCTGTCCCTCACATCTCATCATGCAGAGCCCAGTAACTGCAGTGCTCCGCCAGGCAGTGCAGCGCCGTAATGAAACTGTCAGCCGTCTCGCCCGTTTCTTGAAGCCGCTGATTAAACTTTACTCTCTCAAATATCACATTCCTGCAATTCTCTTCTGCTTGCCTCTACAATCCAGAAGCGTTTAATCCATTTAGGCCAGACTTGAAACTGTGCCGTGTTGCCACTTTGTTCAGCTAACTGTGGCTAGGCTAGGTAGCTCGGTGGACGGTCTTCCAGTTCTGCGAACTTTAGCCTGACAGGCTGGGACCTATCACTACAGACACACGTCTTCCGAAGCTACTGGAGCATCCGTGGGCGGTGTTGCTATGTTGTCTCGCTAATGTTTGTTGAGCAGCAGGCTCACCTGCCCAGAAGGTGCCAGTGAGAGATCATGTGACCACCTAGGCGTACTGTGGCGTGCTGCTGCACACAAGTTACATAACTCTTGTTCAATGAATGTGTGGGGTTTCAGCCTGGTTTCAACGTGTGTTTTCAGTTGTTTTTGTGAAGTCATCTGCATACTCTAACGTAAATTTGCACATCCTTAAAACAACAATGACGATATTATCGTTAACGATATATATCGCCTACCAGGCATAATGCAAGTCCTGAGTCTGAAATATGTCTGTCAGCGAGTCCTAATCCACCTATTTAGACTCCACCATAGACAACGGCAACATTTCTCCGACCATGTAGTGAGCCACAAGCTCCGTGGCTTCTTTCAGACTGATATGTTTAACGTTATCTCCGTTATTAGATCCAAACGACAGCCTTTGCTGTTTCGGAGCTAAAGGTCCAGCTTTCTAAAAGTAACGGAAGTAACTGATGTCTTGTTTGAAAATGTACTTAAGTATTTGATGACTCAAACAGCAAAATGAGAAGCCGTTTACACGCACACTGATTTTGATAAACAGAGACATCTTCCTTCGTTTGTGCCCTTCGTTCACACGCAAACGGAGATTTCTCCTCTGAGTCTTTCTAAAAACTCCGGCCAGAATGGAGATTTTGGAAAACTCCGGTTGCCCATTTGCATGTAAACTGAGATAAAGAGAGATAAATAGAGTTATAGGCAGCCAATGTCACAGTATGCACCGGAACTTGCGCCTGTGTCAAAAGTGCGACCTCTGTTGCTATGGTGACAATGGATACATGGAAGGCTCAAGCTTCTTGTTACACTGCCACCTACAGGTTTGGCATGCTCTTGTGTATATATACACGGGTAAGTGTAAACGGAGATCTTTTTGAAAATGGAGACAGTGAAATGTCTGTTTATGAAAATAGCCGGCAACGTGTAAACAGCCTCTAACACGTTAGGTTACTTGTTACTGCAAAAAGTAATCAAAGTACTCTTATACCCAACTCTGGTGTTAACCACAGTGCTTATTCTTGTACTTAAGTATTTCAGTATTTAATACCTTGACATGTGTGTCCATAACAACTTTATCAATTCTAGACATCTTAACATCAAGAGAAGAGGGTCCTGTTCAGCCATGTCTGAAAAAGTTTCCAGGAACCCAGTATGGAAGTAGGAAGAGGGCATCCAACAGCTCCTGGTATAGTGACAATCCATGGTTGGATTATTCTGTAAATCAAGATGCTTGCTACTGTCACTTAATGCTATGGTCATTATTAGTCTAATCTTCACACTATGTTCTACTTATACCTCACAATTGGCCACTTGGTGCTATGGTCATGATTAGTCGCAACTTTGCACTATGTCCTACTTAAACCCACCACTTGGTGATCCCTGCAGTCATGATGAAACTGCACTATGTAGCCTAGACCTAAGATAAGGCATAAGATAATTTGGCTTTCAGCCTACTGCATACAGACTCCTGCATGTTTAAAACTTACCTGTCATGTCAAATTGCCTGTTGAAAAATTGATGGAAAATTATCTGGCTTTGTATGGGCACATATAATACTTTTACTTTTTTTTTTTTGTAAATAAACTCTGAAGTTTATTGAGTTTATTGGGGAGAATTCTAGGCTCAAAACCCGTTGTGTTTGAGTTCAAATAGCCAAAACCTTACAAATGATAACATGCTGGGTTTTTTTACAGGCATTTGCCTTACTCCAAATCACATAAACTGTACTGTAATATTGGTATATTGGGTGGTAAGAAATGTCTGACTTGAGTTTGAGTTTGAACATAACTTAAGGGGAACAAGGGTTTTATGCCAACACATATCTGACTTTCCTTGCTCTTTGTAAATGAAGAGGCCTTGTGATACAGCATCAAATAATACAGCAGACAATAGATATAATTTCACCCGACTGTCGTGTCAGATTTAAGTGATCTTTTGAAAGTTTGCTATCAAACAGTTGTCTTTTGGTTTCTTTGTATGACTTGGAGTTGAGTTGCCCAGTTTTCCTTAATGTCAAACCACATTCACAAAGAAGAAACACTGCACATTAGTGATCTTTTTTTTTTTTTTTTGCTTGACTGATATCTTCTAGTACCATGCATCTATATCACCTTTCACATCTCAAATATCCTTGAAGAAGCCTGGCTGATATCAGTTGTGAATCCAAAAAACTAAAAGACAAATATAAATAAATATTTCTGGTGAGCATGATAAAGCGGTCAAGATGGGAAATAAATAAACAAAAAAATGTTGTAACTACAACGAGGAGGAGGAAGGATGAAGTCATTCCGGAGTTCAAACCTGCAAACAAGCCCAAAGAGCTGATGGGAGGTTGCTCCTCTCCTCAGCTGCTCCACCCCAGCAAGCTTCTCCTCTCACCTCCCCTGCAGAGAAGTCAGCTTTCATGTTCTTTTCAAAGTCTCAGGTAGTATTACCCTGGGCAACCTTGACAGAGCCCGGGGCAAAGGCAGCACTCGGCTCTGTACCTGCGCAAACACACACAGGAGAGCGTGCGGCAGGTACGCTCACTGCAGCGCATGCACGCGATTATTCAAGCACACACCGTGAGCCCTGCGCCGATGCTCCCCTCTTCCTACCCACCCACGCACTGACTGCACACACACATATATATACACACACACACACACACACACACCCTTTGATTGTCTCAACGCCGTGGCTGTCATTAAGACTCATTAAGGGGGATGGTTTTATTGAAGGCGGTCGTGTTGAGGCATCCGCTGAATTATTCATATGCGCCTTCCACTGCGCACACACACACACACACACACACACACACACACACACACACACACACACACACACACACACACACCACACATCGTTGAAATGCAGGAAGCTGGAGCAGACTAGAGAGAGAGAGAGAGAGAGAGAGAGAGAGAGAGAGAGAGATGCAGCCTATATAGGTCACTTCCTCCTCCACCCGCATCACTCAGAAAGTGGAACTGGAAGGCGGGAGGGAGGGAGACAGAGAGCGAGGCTTATTATAGCAGGCAGGCAGACACACACACACACACACACACACACACACACACACACACACACACACACACACACACACACAGAAACACTGAGGTCCCAGCAGATAAAGGAGCATACACCTCAGAGAGTAGATTGTCACAGCTATGAATGAAGCTCAGAATGGCTTTTGCTAGAAGGTAATACTAATTCATTGTTGAGAGACCCAGAGAGGGAGTCAGAGTATGTGTGTGTGTGTGTGTGTGTGAGCATGAAGGCCAGTATCGACAGATCAGAAGGAATTGATCAGATGCCCACCATTTCATCACAGGCCCCCCCTCCGCGCTGAACATATGGCATACAGTATGCACGGAAATGGATACACATTTACATTTAGTTTGATCATATATTCCATCAAATATTCATAACATCCAATCAGGGTTTAATATGCACAGTCACGTGGCTGCAATAGAAAGGAAAGCTAAGTGCTGTGGGTGCACACTGGAGGCTAAATTTATTAGACTATGTTAATTGACGTTTATTAACAAAATGGGTCCCTTTTTCTCATTTCAACTATTATTTCTATCAGTTATGAGAACAATCATCACAAACTTGAGGTATAAGTGTAAACCCGCCACAATAGGCCAAAACATTTCTACTAGAAGAAACATGCAGCAGCTTCAGAAACACATACAAAAATCTAAAACAAATACAACCAAATCAAACAAAATACATTAACAGCAAAAAGGCTGCACTCACAGAAACAATGCAAAGTCAAAAACATAAAACCTGAAACCAAATGCAACAGAAAACAAATAAAATATCCAACAAAACATTCTCCAGGCCTTTAGGTGGAGCGCTAAGTGAAACAGCGTGATTGTGTGTTTGCTTTTGAAGGGGGATGAAAAGTGGAGTAAAAAAGCAACATAAAAAGGTATGTATTCTTTTTTAAATTTGGCCATAGTCTTTTAAAATATTACAAAAGAGCAACGGATTTATGTTGCTCACGCTAGCGCTCTCTCTGGCTGAAAATCAGGCTGCTCTCCTTAGCACTCCCCCTAGAGGCTGGGAGAACTTGTTTTCTTTTGACTGGATAAGCAGCGTTTTGTTTTTTTTTTGCATTTGTTTTTTCTGAGTTTGCTGCACTTTTCCATTGTTGTGTTTAATTTGAGTTTTCGGACATGTTTTTAAATTTGCAGTTTCTGTAACTGCAGCACTTTTTTTTTTTTTTTTTTTTTTCGAATGGAAAAGTTTTGGGCTTTTGAAGCATGTTTGCCCTTGACAGCCACCGTACAAGTGGGGAATGCAAGAGACTTACTCAAATAACTGATTAAACTAATGTTAACACAAAACAAATTGTTCCATTTTCTGGAGGTTACTTCTAAGTTTCTGGCTTGTGAACCCTAACGCTTCACACACACAGCACCACATAATCAGGTTCTTTATAAAACTACACACACAATTAATACCTAACATGCAAATTAAATGACCCAATGTGATGAATGCAGCTTATGAATGAAGGAAGACCACTCAACGTACCAACTAACATCAATGAATGACATCTTGGCAAAATGTATGAGCTTGTGGAAACACATGAGACCGCTAAGTGGATGAAAACTTTGATATTGACCAGTCAAATTGAATTAATGCACCATTCAGCAGCTGAGAGATTACGAGGCATGAGGAAAGATTCTCGAAGCAGTTCAGTATCATTACTTTGTTGATGAGAGATCCTTCTATGACCCACTATAACACTGTTAAACTACGTACATAGCATCATATCACAGGAAAATGTAAAGTTTCACCTGGTGCTTCTGATAGCCAGGAGAAAAGTTGCATTGAGGGATGGGGCAGCCAATTCTTGTCTGAAGGTCCCTGGAGCGCTTGGGTGTCCTCGGGCATTCTCAGGGGCGTTCAGTCCGGTAGACTGTCCGGCAGCAGAATAGTAAGATCTTTTCAACCACACTTGTCGATAAAGCCTTATCACATAGAGAAAACTCAGGGACAGATGAAGCCTACAGCAGTTACAAACTTAAGGGAAATGGTGATGACACTATAAAGTAGCATTAGTGCTTGATATTGTAGGGTTAGCTGCTGCACCGCTGAGTTCCATAAGTATTGCTGATCCTTGCCATTTCAACCACTGTAACCTGAACAGTGGCTAAGATTTCAAGCTCTGTTCAAGAGGAAAAATACTATATTTTTTAATATATCTTATGATGTAAATGTTGATTACACAATGTAATGGCTATAAAATAATGCAGGCTATTCCCACACACTGTTTGTACGTATTGTACGTAAAATACTGCACCACAATTTATGTATAACCTACGTAATCATGAGCCAGTAATTCATGTGTAAATCACATAATCAGGAAGGCTGTGACCATGTGACCAATATGCTGACAGGAGTAAATAAGGAAGTCGTCCACATTAGGATGCAAGTTTGAGTGCGGATGGGTCACAAATCACAGGACATTCCCCATAAGACCAGTGTTTGGAACCATATGAAACCAACATTGTGTTATTTTAAAGTATGTTGTGACTATGTTTCTTTTCCTAAACCTAACTTACCTAACTTAACGTTAAATACATAACTCCACCTGGGGTGCTAATTTGTTAGATCATACATACTGTTGCATGAGGATATGTTGAATGAAAATCTGCATTTAGATTGATTCCTCATAAGCCTCACTTTTACTACCCATGCTGTGTGCCACTGGATTCAATCTCCCAAGAAAACGAGGGCTCTATTTACCGTACAAAAAAACGTGCGTCAACCATTGCCCAACCAAAACTGGTTAGCTAGCCATCCCCAGAAAATAAAGACTATCAATGTAAGGTCTTTGCAGTCACCATCCCCACTCGCTGTGAAAGTAACTGTGAAAATTTTGGCAGTTGCTTGGCTTGTAGGAAAACAAAAAGTGACGTGGTTGTCTTTGAGACAGTGGCGTCAACAATAATACCGCTTGGAGATGGTAGGGTGAGGGAAAGTTGGAGAGATAGTTGTTGAGTTGTCAACTATAAACAAGCCAGATCACCTTCTGTGTTTTGGTGGGTGAAAAGGTAATCATCTGATTGGTGCTCTTGCAGCATCTTGACTAGCACCATGTTCCAAGATCTCAGCAATTATTTGGAGAGGTACAATATTATCGTAATTGATCAAAATTAAAGCCAAAACTATGAAAGGAAGTACCAAGTTGTGATAAACTGGAATTATCCTTTAAAAATGGATGTATAAATCTTTGCGTTAGATGAAAGGCCTTCTTTGTTGGTTGTTCAAGGTTGTTTCTTGTTTATTTTTCAATCACAAGCATTCTTCCATTCATGGACTCCAACTGGAACTTCCAGTTTCATGTGATTTTCTGTGGGTGTATAGAGTGCTGCCGATATCGAGCAGGAAAATAACACATCTTTGAGTCGAGCGTTGTGATGAGAGCTCTGGAAGGCCACTGTCTGAATGGCGAGGCCTTCACTGGCTTTCAGAGCAAAGAAACAAGCACTGCTGTTCCTGCTCGCATGACAGGCAAATACAACATGGAGACAAGTGTGTGTGTAGCTGTCGGTGTGTATGTGTGTGCGAGTGTGTGTGTTCCTGAGCTCAGAGGGGCAATATCACAGCAAAGGTTCACTGCTTCTCCTTGTCACCTGGGTTCCTCTGTCCTCACCTGATGTCTTGTCAGTGACCCAAATGTCAAGTGCATCTGTGCCTGAGTGTGTGTGTGAATGTGTGTGTGTGTGTGTGTGTGTGTGTGTGGTCAACTGGGCAGAGAAGAAGACAGATCTGGGTCAGGCAGTTCCCATGAGAGTGTCCGAGCACTCTGCGGTGGATGACATGTCTGATATGAACGAGTGAGCGAGAAGGAGAGGGGGAGAGTGAGAGAGTGAGTGTGCAGCCAGACAGTGGAACAGCCAGGGGTCAGAGGAGGACAGAGCCATGGCACGATCACACGCACACACACATTACTGTAGTCTTGTAGCTAATCCACATGCATCAGTGCATCAACGCTGTGACACACTCACGCAAGTGGCTATGTAGTGAAGATGTAGAAACAGGCAGTAACACGCAGAATGCATTTACAAACACTGCGGAATGGATTACATGTATGTATTTATTGATTTCTGTATTTTAGAGATTTCGTTTGGATTTTTGAAGTGGGGTTGTATGAGGTACTTGTGCAAAATCAGTGTTCAATACAGTCGATGGTGGTTGGCGCACCCCCAGTTTAGAAAAGCAGACAGGTGAAGCCAAGCAATGTGCTGACCTGGTCGGGGGCAGCAGCACAATATACTTGACCTACCTACAATTTAAATGTATAAATTAGTATGTTGAATATTTTTACCACTTCACCTTGAGACCAGCAGCTCATGTGTTCACTGAGCTAAAATTATTGTTTGTCTCAGTGGATTCTGGTGGCTTTGGTCAGACCAGAAACACAGAAAATGATACAGCAAAAGTACTTTACATAACCTCATGAAATGGGTGGTGCTTGAGGCCAAATCGTGCTGTAACTACCTGTTGACTTGTGCGTTGCGTGTGCCTGGTTTCGTTAATGCCAAAATAGATACAATAAGGAAGGCTCTGTTAGAATTTCATCTCATTAGTCAGAGAAGGAAAAGATGAAACTTGACGGTGCGACACAGTCAATATGATGAACATAACAAACCTCGCCATGTTGTGTCCAGCTCATACTAGCCATAGAGGAAGAGGAGTGGCCCAGTTTAAATGTCCACTCTTAAATCAATACTTTTATGACAGAATGTATCAAACGACGATGTGAAAACAACGTGAAAGGAATCACTTGTAGTGATGACCCTGCAGAGAATGAATAGTTCTCATCCCAGGTCATCAAATGCTGATGATTTCTTGCGGCTTCAGAGTGTGATACTGACGCCAAAGTGTAGGAGATGCACCCTTTAATGTCTGTATGTAATGCAGAGCTGTCTCCTGTGTGAAAGTCGTCGTAACACGTGGTTACCCATATGGAAAAGAAATAGAAAAAAACGTATAAGAAGTTCCATCACCTTAAGTGTATGTTTTATGTATTGTGCATCATATAAGGCTTGTATGATTTACTCTTGAAAGTGGCCACGTTTGCATTTTTTTCATATAAGAAAATAAAAAGAATTACATAAGAATCATGTGAAATCTATGTATGCTGTATATAAGGAAAGTACATGTCAAAGTATGTTTTCCATACGTTACATATAATTTTTGCAGTTTTTCCTATATGTCTGTTTTAAAGACATATGCTTTTCATATATGAACAAATACCATTATATATATGTTTTCTGTATGTAAAGTCAATATATTTTGCAGGGGAATTATGCTCATTAAAAGGTAAAGTTCCACTAATTTTGTTCTCTGCATTTGACCCATCCCTTGGGAGCGGTGAGCAGCAGTGCCGTGCTTGGGAATCATGTGGTATCATCCATTTGGAATGCCCCGGCCAGGGATCGAACCCACGACCTCCCAGTGTCAGAGCGGACACTCTACCACTAGGCCACTGAGCTTGTTTTATGTCATTTAATAAAAAATAGTAGGCTATGAAAACATATATGAATATGTACCATTGCATACAGTATAGTTTTTTTGTATGTTCAGGGATATAATGTCATGATAAACTATGTTTTCTTTATGTTTTTTTTCTATAAGAATTCTGAAATGTCAGCCTATGAAATTTAAAATAAGATTATAAAAAATACATACTTCATATATATATGAATCTATACAGTCAGTTTCATATAAGTTTCTTTCATAAGAAACACATGACTCACATGAAAGTGACAAGACTTAATTTGTCCCTTTACTACTGCAATTGGATCAAACTGTATAACAAACTAGCAATGCACTAACTGCTTGGTCAGCTCCCAGAACAACTACTTTCCACCATTCAAATTACATTACAAATTACAATACCTGTAATACTGAAAAAATGGCTGTTAGGCAAATTTTTAATTCAACGAACTTTATTCGCAAAACAAATTAGGCATAGTCACTTATATTGACTAATATTTACCACTGCTGAACAATAATCATTTCACATGGAACAGTGTGTTTGTTTTCAACAATCTGAGTACTGAAATAACACAATAAACAACAAACAGCAACAAAGCTCAATTTAAGGGGATGCTTTACTTTTGGCACGGAGCTCTGTGATCTTGGCATTGATTGTGATGCCAATGCTGGAGGGTTGGGTCCCTGCCACCTCTTAAGAGTTGCATCTACAATATATATAACTATTCTATTTCTACAAGAATGGGATGAATAGTCTCAATAGTTTCAATCTCTGCGTTACATTGAATACATTCGACAGGGATTTTGAATATTTGCTGTGTTGATTTAATCATTTTTCCTAACTTATTGGATATAATTGCTCCTAAAATGTTAAACAATATTACCCATGTAATAAGTTTAGGAAAATGAATTCGTTTAGAGAGAAGAATATGATCCCTGGTTTTGCAAAAGTGCTAAACTTAGCAACATTTTAACAGTCCTTTGTCATTACATGTTGAAAACCTGCTTTCAGTCAACTCATATACTTTTCCCTTCAATTTTATTATCAGATTATGTTGTTTGTGGCACCACAATACTTACAAGAGTTTAGTTTCACTGATTATTGTCCAACTCATATAAGTTTGATGTTACATTTTTCTACTAAGGATATTGTATGTGGAATTACTGTCATATAATGTTCTTATAAGTACCCAAGTCATACAAGTTTCATTTTGTACAAATTTAATAAGGATCTTATATCTGGTTTCACTGTCGTATGCATTACATACAAGTTTCAGACAAAAGATAGACAAACTTTATAAGATTTATCTGTAACTTTTCCATCTGGGTAAAGTTGTCAAACCATCACAGTTAGGTTTGGGCAACAAAACCACTTGGTTGAGTTTCTTTTTATAAGATCAAAGATTGACGTTGCATATGAAAAATTAACATAGATAACATTAGCAAGCTAAATTTTCACCTACAGTATGTACAACTTACTTCAGTGTGCTTGTGGAGGTTAGAAGAGAAGTTTTTAAAAATGAGAAATCTGTGTTTTGAGGAACATCAAGCACTTCAGCTGTTGTCTTTTTTGGATTTTGGGGTAAAAAGCTCCAACAATATTGCATCATAGTCAAAGGACAGGTGCTGCACATTTGATTCTTGTAGACTTCCCACTGGTCTGTTTCAGATCACCTTCAACATGGTGGACCTGTGGAAGCCACTTTACATGTAGAGCGTAAGGTGGACGACCTGTATTTGACCTATACTCTGGAGATGGATAGATGGACTTGTAGGTAATGTAAAATTTGTTTCCTTTTTGTTTGAAAGGTAAATAAGAATTTTAACTAAATAAACTAATTCTATTCTTCAAGGTGCCAGTGCCGTCCAAAATATATTTATTCTGGTTGAATCAGGGGAAGAACTGTAAGGGAAAAATCTTAGCAAAACCTGTCAGGTTCCTCATAAGCTTGCAGCAAAAAAACAGATCATTTTATAAGAAGAAACTAAGTAAATAGAAGGGATGAAAGGAGAAAAAAAATAAGACATTTTAAATACAGTTTAATAGCATGAGATCAGGCTGGATAGAAGTTGAATGATCCCTCACTGAGAGCCCTTTTCACCACATAATAATGAATGACACACCAGGTCCTAGAATAATACTCAGCAATCAACTCAAACCACCAAAGTTTTGAAATCCATCATTAATTCACCATGGGTTGAGCGTTCATGGAGCTCTGAGCTGTACGGCCGTGGCTAAATTGGTTTTAATGGATTTCATGGGGTGCAGTTTGGGGGCCTTTTGATTGACAAAGAGGTTTGAGAGTTGCCACAGCCCCCTGCTCCCGCTCTGTCCCCGAGCTATGCACCATTGATCAAACACATACAAACTGTCACTCTGTATTGCCAGGACGCTGGTGACGGACTCACCAGTCACTTCAATCATTAGTCAATCAGCCTCACATTCAAAAACTGGAGTCACAAACTGAGGCGGGAGGAGGATGTTGGATACATATTCATTTGGTTTAAGCTAAAAAAAAGTCTATTTTAGTGTTGCCTAAGTGACACAAATGACAGTACAATAATTACATTTTTCATAGCACCACAGATATAAATAACAGCCTTACTTACTTTTTCCACCTTTTAGTCTAAAAAATTCTCAGAGAGTACACATTAACCGCCTTTACTGGCAGCAAGCACAAGCAGCTCCATTTAAATTCTACTGTCCAACATACACAGTTGCAATCCAAATTGCGACCTACGACCTGTGATGTCCTTCAACGGCAATTGGCTCTCAATCTCCATGGAGACGCCGCGAGGGCACGGGAGTGGATGTCCGCACCGGACATGAGAAATGAGCACAATTACAGCTTTTGAGAGGTAATTATATGTGCGTTGTAGTGGCAAGGGCCCATAAATAACGCCGGATCCACCCCGTGTGCTTGTTCAGTAATTGAAGAACAATGAGGTGGGAGAAGGGAGCCGGGTGCATGCCGCATCATGATACCACCTCGTCCATTGTGGTCCCTTTCACCCCGGTAGAAAGGAAGGCCGATCAGCCAGACAAAGCTGAATGATATCAAGCACCAAGGCTACAACTCTGCCAATAAGTGTCTCTAATAGCACAGTGGAGAGTAAAAAAGGTGGGAGAAATTGGGGTGGAAAGAGCTTGTCTGCCTTTTAGTGTGGCTTTTGTAAAGACATTAGATAAGGTGTAGGAATCTGGAAGCGCTAATACATGTATTACTCAGGTCCTGAGAGACTTTAAGTGTCGCGATACCCATAGCATGGGGAGAACGTATGCAAATCAATCAGAGGTTTGGGGGAAAAAAGACATATTGGACTGTCAGGGTTCCCTGAAAAACACACCCTAAATACAGACCCTCCTGTAATTTCACCGATGGTTTAACAGTCTCTGCTTGCCCCTTCCCAAAGCAGTTTATCTTCTGCAGAAGCGATAGGACAGTAAATAAGTAGCTTACGACACACAAGAGCTTTTCCCTGACTACAGGGTGGTTGTCAGTGTTAAGTAGCTATCCTTGCACGCTCCAAGCTAACATCAAAAGTGATGGGACCGTGTTTCATTGGGGGCTTCCACCGCTACGGAGCTAAGAGCCTGAGAAATTCACTAACAAAGAGCATACTGCAGCTGCAAGTAGGTTAACATTTAACAGATTTTTTTTTTTTTTTTTTTTTACCTTGTACAGTAAATCCCTGCACATTTCAAATGGTTTGTTTATTTTCAGTCCTCCACAGGCACAGGCTGCACAGTAAATCTTATCTCTTGATGCATATTTGAAATGCAGTGGGTGGAATACCTGTCTTCTGGCCTGAGTTGGGAACTCTCTGCCTTACCAGAGTGTTCTTGAGCAAGTCTTGAATCCCCTAAGCACATGCATTAAAGAACAGAAACATATACAGTAAATGCTTGATTTTAGTGGTTTTGGAAGTCATTAAGATCAGGGCTGGGTACTGGTGCTCAATACCTTATAGGTATCAACTGAAATAACCCAGTACAAAGTAGTACTGCTGAGACTTCTCCAAACGAACGAAAATATTTGTTGTTTTGTAGAGGGTTTTATATCTGTCTGTTGCTTTCCAGTAGTGTTCCTGATGTATTGGTCAAAATATGTGAGTTTTAGCTTCAAATTGCTATTTTCCGAAGCCCTTTTAAAAACTTCATCCTACATGACCTGATTAGGTTTCTGCCCTATGTCAGTGCTACATATAAACCCACATACTACTGTGGGCACCACCTTAGTTTAGTTCTGAAATTCACACAGTACACAAACACACAGATATGACAGTATGCCAGCTACTCCCATGTGCTGTGAGGTAAAAATGACCATTTCTGTCAATGGGTCTGGTGGCTTTGAAGACAGCATAGATAACAACTTCACTTCCCCATCAGAAAAAGCCATCTGACAGAGATAATAAGGATGGAAAAAGCTAAATGTAGCTTACACTTAAACTGATAATTATCTTTTTAAAGTTGTCCTTTTTTTAGGTGGCTAAACTACGCTTTGCTCTCGCACTGATACACTGCCACCAGACTCCTTTGACAGAAATGGTCATTTTATCTTGCAAAATACAAGGAGTTGCTGGATTACTGCTGCCTGTGATCAGTTTGTCCGTTTGTGTTACTGTGTGACTTTTGGAACTGAACTATTGTGGCACCCACAGCAGTTCATTGCTTAGCCTCTATGTGCCCAGGTACTCCTCTCCGCATGCTTCACCAAACCTGGAGCATGTGTCTTTTAACTGTAGGTACTGACTATAGAGCTTTACATGTGTTTATACAGTTGAAATGCAATGTTATATTGAAAATCGATGCATCTTCACCTGGTTACATAGAGGTTTAGTAATATAGAATAGCAACATCTTCCACTTACACGCTCAGATCTTTTAAGCCAACACTTTGCTCAGTCTCAATACTTTCACTGTGAGCAAACGGCATGGAAGACACAGGAAAAAATGCAGACGGATCTGTCATTTAATGTGACATGTATGTGGGCCACTGCTGCAGCAGCTACAGCCCATACAGTCTGTGGTGTGGTGAAGTCGAGTGCAGTGTATTTGATGGAATTGGCAGTTCAGCGTGACGAAATGGCAACAAAATGTTCAAAAGTATGGTTTCACTGCATGTCTGTGGCATTTTATACAACTGAATGCTTCCATTCAAATGATGAGTGTTGAATGATGTAGGAAAAAAGGTATCAATTGAAGTACTCTATTAAAGGATAACTTGTGTGTGCGTATGATTCATAGACACAACTTGTTTTAAAATTGGTTCAGTATTGAGGGAGGCGGATGCAGCCGGGAGCTGCGAAATGAGCTAAAACGGTAACAGGAGCAAATGCGTCCCGTATAAGTTTGCGCATTAAAAGTGCTTTTTTTCGCCACTGACCGGTTCAGATCGCCAGTGTTATCTCTGTAGATAGCACACTGAGTGTTTCCCTTACCTTCCCTTACAGACGTTATCCTTTAATATCAGTTCCAGTTAAAGGGTGCTGGTGTTGGCACTTGGACTGTGTTGGATTTTTTACCCAGCTCTTATTAAGATCACCATCAACCCCCTTGAGGACCACACTTGGTCAGGCTTTGCTCTTCCTCCAAATAACACACACACACACACACAATCCACAACATACCTTTCTCAGCTATGCCATTCTCTACCATGGAGTGCCTTCTCCAGACCTCTGAAGTCCCCCTTCTCCTGCTATCAGTCACTCTTTCTTTTCTTTGTCTTTCTCTCTCCTCATCCTGTGGAGAGCAACGTGTTTGTGCATAATTTCCATTTCAAGGGGTCATATAAATTCTCCTCCATGCAAATGAGTCAAACTCTCCGAGGTAATAATCACCTGAAACCCCCGCTCACACACAAACACACAAACACCCCAGGTGGCTCCATATTGCATCGCCGACATGAATAAATAATTAAATGAAATCTAATTTTTTTTTATTTCATTTCCTCAGCAGCTGAATCCAATTCCGCCTCCACCCTTTGAGGACGACACCCAGGTGACCCTCAGGTACAATTACCGCCATTCAAGACGTTATACAAACACTTGTGTTTTAGAAGTGCGCTGCATTCCCTGTGTAAGACATAGTATGTCTGATGTGTGTTGCTCGAGTAAAAATATCGTAATATATGAAACAGCTGGCAGCATCAATGGCATTTACAGAGAGACACAATGGAAAGAATAAATAAATATAGACTCGCCCACTGATCTCTGAAATGATTAATTTTATACATTACGTCTCTGTGGCGTTTTCCTCATAAATTTCATTTTAGCCTAGAACTGAGATGCATATTTCTCCATAATTCTTCTACATAGTAAAATGTATATTCCAGTAATGTGTCCCTCGCTTTGCTTGAAAAAACAACATCCTATTTCCCAGCCACATAAATATTTCAGTCATTTTCTCTCAGTTTCATGCAAGTGCCTTCCCAAACATTGCATTAGGTCATGTGAGGCTGCCGGCAGCCACAACAACGCTGTCATCTCTTATTCCAGGTCAAGAGGTTTATGACCTGAGGAAGCCCGGGCCGTTGGCACGTAAAGCGCCACGGTCACATGATCTGCAGGTGATGACACGCTGTTTTTTTTATGACACAACAGCACTCTGTTGCTATAGGTCTCTGAGCAGGGGCTGTGGGTGGTTCAGGATTGGAGAGATGTCACGCTTGCAATGGCTAACTCATAGCGTCCGTCATATACAGTAGATGTCTTGACTTCATTCTAAGGGAACATATAGCATTTTTATACAGTGCACCAGTTATAGGAGACCCTGCAAGTTGGGCCCTGGGAGATTTTAGGGAAACCAAAATGCGGAGATAAATGATTTCTTTTTTATTCTTTATCCAAATTGCAAGATTCTGTTTGAAGCTGTAACAAGCAATACAAATGCCTTTGAAAGGCATTTGTAATGATGAACCTACAGGAAATAATCAGCTCTAGAGCATTTTAGTCAACATGCTCAGCACTAACCAGCAAGTAAGGGGAGAGTTAAAGGAATACTTCTTGCCCAAATGACAATTTGTATATCAATTTCTCACCCTGTGTTGCATTGAATTCATTTGTTTTTCTGGCATGCTTCCAGTGAACAAAGAATCCAAAAACAGAGAAAATTCTTTATGAATTGAAGTACAGAGAGTCCACATTTAAAAACAAGCAACTCTCACACAAGTTGTGCAGTATAATCCAAGTCTCACTCACCCAGTCGTGTGCTCAGTACTTCCCAGACAGCCCTTTCTAACAGTGACTGTTAGTCACTGTTGGCCAGTGACTGCTCAAAGCCAGACTCAATTATCAAAAACAGTAATTTTACCTTGCTGAACACAGGAGTTGTTGGTCTACCACTGCCTCAGCTGGTAGTTTGTGTTATTGTGTGACTTTGGTGAACCTGAACGTACCCTTTAAAATACCAAACAGACAAACTGATCGAGTTGGTGGTAGACCAGCAGCTCCTGTGTAAGGGAAAGAGGTACAATTACCTTTTTTGCCAATAGAGTCTAGCTTTGAAAAGTTTCGCCTTTAATTCAGCTCCCTGTCAGAAAGAACAGTCTCTTTGGGACATACTGAGTACTAGTCCATACCCACTGGTAGCTTTGTCACCTTCTAGCTATGCCAATCCTCAATGCCTATGTGCAGTTTCACATAGATTGACCACGTCAGTGAGTAGAAAACAGACAGACAGAATGACTGACTGACAGAATGACACACTGACAGTTTCCATGATTATGTACAGCATACCATACCATGACTTAGTCATACCAAAAATTAGAAAAAAACCCAACAACATTCGGCCACAGGGGGAGCCACAGCATTTTAGCCATTTTTAAGCATTTTTCTGTTGTTATAGCGCCACCCAGTTGCCAATTAGAGTTACATTTCTCCAGTCACCTTGAAGCGTCCTGTTCTACATATCTACATATCATATCTTAAGTTTAGTAAAAATGGATATGGCGGTTAGGCCTAGATACAAAATTAGCTCTCTAGCGCCCCCATTTTGTTTTAATGGGGTCAATAATGGAGGAGTCCCCTCAGATTATGTGTGGTCATATGCCTACAAAGTTGCGTGGTGATCAGTGAAACCCTTGAGATGTTATACAACTTTATGTGATGAGCAACGCCCTCCGCAATATTCATTGCCTTGTAGAAGCTCAGTTTTAGTAAGTTTTCCAACTTTTGCCAAGAGGAAACTTTAGATATTGGTCCCTAGATTATGTTCACCGAGTTTCATACAGATCGGTCTACATTCCTGGGAAGGGATTGATTTTAAGTGTTTATCAAAAAATTCAAAATGGCAGAAAATCTATATAACTGGAAGTTATGGGTTCTTGAGGCAAATGTGTTCCTCATGAGGAGAGTTATCTCTGTAAAAAAAATTCATGTCTTTACGACACACGGGGCATGAGATATGCCCATTTAAAGTTTGCAATTTCAATCAGTTGCTATAGCGCCCCCCCTTTGACCAATTGATGCAATATTGCTTCTCTCCCATGACCCTCTACCACTGTGCCAAATTTCACATGGATTGACCAAGTCAGTGAGGAGAAAAACATGGGACAGAGACACAGACAGTTTTCGTCATTATATAGTAAGATATGAGTGGATATATATGAGACTTGGATTATACTGCAAGAATTGTGTGAGATGTTTCAAACTGATGTTTTGATATAGTTTTGCTGTTGTTCAATGCATACATCTTTTACTTCAATTCAACAAGAATTTTCTCTGTTTTGGGATTCTTTGTTGACCAAACAGTCATTTGGGGGGGTGAAGTATTCCTTTAAGAGCTTGATTTTATTTAGGGGTGGTAGAGTCAGAATACAAGGAGAACAGGTATTGGACTTCAAATGAAAGCTTTTGTTATTCCGTGTCTGCTGAATGTGTAAATTGCAAGAGTTTGTTATGACTATCGAAATAACAACTTTATAAGTAGATTTTTTGTTAGTGTTGTTTTCTCACCTCTTTAGAAACCACTGAGTGGGCAATAATCTATCAATGCAGCTTTAAGGGATATAGGGTAATAAAAGTTTCCAAAAAAGGGAACGTTCACTGTAGGACCATTAGATAGTTTTACACACATGTGCACTTATTTTGGCAGTCAGTGGAGGTAGAGAAATAAAATGGCAGGCTAAACTGGGTAAATACAGTCAATAATTGGTCATAATTATTCTATAATCATTAATTGAATGTGTTATTTATGTGTGATGAATTGGTGCATACTATATGTAGGCTTGGTTTTGTTTATGTTTTTTTTTATATGTGTTTACATTTTTTGAAGATCTTATAGGATTTATCATGTAGAATGTGTGTTTAAAATTTAAAAAGGCCATGTGTCTTAATAGTTAGTGATGCTGTAAGATGTTGGTGTATAATGTAAATAACATAGAAATTATCCAAATATAAATGTACCTATTTATAATATATATCTATGGATGACAGAAAGGCCGAGATTTTCTTTCCCGGATAACCCACCAGCTGCCATCATGTGTTGGCCAGGAAAATGCTGAAGTCTGTCTATGGATATTTCCACTGTCAGCAATAACATGTCTCAAAATCTCCACATTGACTATCGATGCATCATACTTAGTGTAATTTGTCCTGGGCGAGCCTTTCAGGAATACTAAAGAGGCGCCTTCATCGATTCACATGCAAATACTCGCTGTTGTTAGCAGGTGGAGTGACTGATTGGTCACAGTCATTCAAATCAGCTGCTGGATATTTCGTATAAGGTGGGGAAATGTCTCTGCTTTTCTAATCAACTGTTTGTCTTTCAAAATAGTATTTCTGCACAGAAACACACACACACACACACACACATGCTCTATTATACATAAGACCCTGGCTCACACATTTGTGATCCACACATCTCTTCATACACTGGTGCCTGGAAGATGGTAGAGATGTGACAATGAGTGCTGTGTGTGTGTGTGTGTGTCTGTGACAAGCATCACAAGTTTCCAGATGGGCGATATTCAGCGATTACCTTTTCAGTGCTTACCATCCCTCTGTATCTCCACCCTGATCCCTCCTCGCAATAATTGACTGCAGGGTAACAAGGGCTGTGTGTGTGTGTGTGTGTGTGTTGGTGTGTGTGTGTGTGTGTGGTGTGTAGGTGTGTGTGTGTGTGTGGGCTTTGTGTGTGTCTGTGAGCAGCTTCTCTGATTAGATAGCCGAATATACTCTGTATTCAGCCACGGCGCTGCCTGCCCCAACTGGCATAGCTAATGAAGAGCCCATGCCCCTCCCTTGGCACTAGCGTGTGTGCGTGTGTGTGATGCATAGAGTCAAGCTGCAATTAAAAGGCCTGTCAGTGGTGTCTGCCATAACAGAGGCTCGGACTGTCACTATCGACCAGCCTCAACACACACTGTACGGAGACAGGGAGTGGGAGGGAGAAGTGGGCAGGGGGACAAGGGGAGAGAAAAGAGTGAAGAGTGAAGGGACGAAGAAAGGAGGACAAGGAAGAAGAGCTTTCTCACCCAAGATGGCCGCCAGTTCAGTCCTTTGTGTGCCAGCATGTAAGCTGTGATTTTTATTTGTTTTATCTGAGTTTCATACTGATAATCTCGGCAAGGTAAGTGACTCTTTAAATCCACTGAAGAGGCGCACACCTGATTCTCTACTGGCATCTTATATCAACCCAAATGGGTGATAACACTGCACGACTGAAACCCACTGACTACAGCTTGCACTGGACTAAACAGAAAATGGACTTTTACTTCCACTCAAGATTTGCATAGTTTTGTTTTGTTTTTGGCTTCTCACACAATCCGATGTAGAAATGTGTAGGAGTCCTTGAGCTGGTTTGGGGCCTGATTCAACCACCTTGCCTGCCTGCTAGATTGCTGTTGGCGAGTGACTGAAGCAGCTTCTCTTGGTACTTTTTACTGTGCAGGTGTCCACCTGGACCTGAGATGCGACCTGAGATCAACTTGGTCTGGGTCTAGTCCCATTCTATTACTGTGGGTCCTGGGTGTTTCGGTCCTTACATAATACTGGGCTGTTTATGCAGAAGACAGATGAAAATACTTTTGAGATTGGTGAGAAATGAACAGAGAGAACTGAAAAAAGAGCTGCCAATAATGCTCCCACAAGTGAATGACATAATACGAGTTGGTTTCGGCTCAGTCTATGGTTTCGGCTCATCTGAAAACAATATGGTAGTCAGTTGGTAACAAATGATCTCGAATAACAGTTGAACGATGAGCTAAATCATGTTTAAATTTATCAGCATTGCTTAGTTTTAATGTTTGATCTCAGCAAAGCCTTTTAAAGTACAGGAAACAGTATGGCACCCACTTTCTGTTCACTAATTCTTGTATTACAGCCAAACAGTGCACTAAAATATGTCTCTGTCTCTCTCTGTCTCTCTGTCTCTCTCTCTGTCTCTCTCTGTCTCTCTCTCTCTCTCTCTCTCTCTCTCTCTCTCTCTCTCTCTCTCTCTCTCTGTCTCTCTCTCTGTCTCTCTCTCTGTCTCTCTCTCTCTCTCTCTCTCTCTCTCGAGCTAGAGAAGTCAAGCAGATTTTTAGGTGGAAGATGAGCACTGTGTTTGTGTGTGTAGCTTGAAAAATGATTAGGCTGATTTAGAATCAGATTATAAGAGCAAAATTAAGGTGAAAAATTGTTAAGCAGCAGTGGCAGCATGTTGGAGGCAGAGCGGAGGAAAAGATGGATAATGAGCCGTGGAAATTAAAGCATTACAGCAGCTCACATCACAACATCAGCAACAACAACAACAAAATAAGTGACATTAGAATAAAATAAAAGTAGACATCTGAAAGACTATTAGACATTATATACAGTTAGATAGGTAAGAACAGCATGTGCTTGTATCCAGCATTAGAATGGCATTTTTAGTAGCATTTCTAATTTAACAGGTCCATAAAATAGACCGATCCTGGATCTCTCTCCTCTCAGACGTGCACCAAGTTGGCCTTTAATATCTCAGGCAAAAACAGGAAGGGAATAATTTTTAGAATTTATTGAGATCAGTCAGGTCTTGAAACAAATTTTCCTGGATCCACTGGAGTTCAGGTCTGTCATTTCGGACTTGTGAAGAACTCCACTGTGCTGTGCGTCCCTGCCTTAGGCCTGCGCAGCTGGAGGTATGCTGGATCCTGCATTGCCACCTTTTCTCAATTTCTCAACATCTTATGCTCCTGAAGCCAATTGCTCACTACTGATTTATCTGACCATCTGAGCACCTGTTACTTCATGTTCTGTAGTCTCAGGCATCATGTAGCTGTTGGTTTATTTAAGAATAAGTGCCTCCTTGGACTCAATGGAAGAAATCAGGTGAGTGAACATTCCAAACTCTTACAAACTCTTCAAACAGAGACTCTTGTAATTATCCTTTAAGAATCCACCCTGCACAACAGGAAAAGCTTTATAACTCCCAAACACCACTGAGCATTCTGCTGTATCTACAATCTCTGAAAGCTCTTATGATGTTCTCGTGTTGCGAAAGGACCTCCTCGCACTTTACTGCAGGAGATGCTGATTATGACACCATTGCATAAACTGGGAAACTGAAGTGTGTTGTTGTGCTACTACTATTGTTATCTAGGAATGTGCAACCGAACCTTAGCTCCATGCAAATTATACCCACTCCTGCAGATGTCAAAACTAGATTGGGCCTTGGCTTCATGAATTTTAATGTTAGAGATCTTCTCCCAAAAATAGATATGCTGTGAGTTATAGATATGGTTATTATGGTTTTATCTTTAATAAATAAACAAAAACGAAATCTTAACCTAAAAGAAAAAAAAAAAAGGTCAGGATACCTGACAGTTAAATTGATGATTGATGATTGATTGAGCAATTGATGATAACATTGTTTGTAGATCCACTCAAGCTGGTAAAGGTGGAGGAGTTACGGTTTATGTGAAATCCAAACTTTGTAGCTTTATGTGACAGTCTGTACCCAAGGCCACACAGTTTGAAGTGCTGACTGTTAAAATTGAATACATCCAAGGATACTCACTTTACTGTTGTTGGCTGCTACAGACCACCGTCAGCCACAAAAGATCCATCTCCTCTCTTTCTGATGCCTTAAACAATTTCAATGACTCCAAATTCATTCTCATGGGAGATCTAAATGAGCACCGTCTCTGACTGCATTACAGAATTGCATGACTCTTTATATCTCACACACTGTCATAATGCTCCTACTAGGCCCACTAGCAAATCTACATTACCAGATCTAATTCTAAGAAAAAAATACAAGTATACTTCAACTGTGATCACTGCGCTATTGCCTGTGTAAGGGGCTCAAATTATCAGTTCAAACTTTTTTTTAATAGGGTTTTTTAAAACAATGTGAAGAAGTACTTCTAGATGATCTGTATGATAGTGACAGTGGCAGGATCAGTTAAGATGATCAGGGAAAGGAACACCTGCTGGGTCAAGGCTAAATCCTCTTGCTGACTGGACTGCGCGCTGAGAAATAAATGCACATGCGGACTAGGAAATTCAAGAAACAGATAAAATCACTGTTGTGTTTTATTTCTACTTCAGGCCTCCCTGAATGCATTTTAGTTGACTCAACTGAAATAAAGAGCAAAGATGATATTGCCGGGCACTTTAATGAGCATTTTATATCAGCTGGGTGTGTTTTTCATACATATGCAACAGGGTCTTGAAGCTCTAAATTTAAGAAATTCCAGTTCTGTGACACCTTCATCGTGCGCTGACTCACTTAAGGATCCCTTTGTTTTTGAACTCTTTCTTGTGTGGAGATCTGTAAAGCTTTGAAAGCTATTGATCCAAAAAAGTCGTCTGGACCCGTCAACCTGGGTCCTTTTTTTTTTTTTAAAGCTTGCAGCTGATTTTACTGCTGAGCCTATTGCTCATATTTTTAACCAGAGCCTTCAGACTACTTCAATCCCCCAAAATCTGGAAAGCAGCCTTCGTTCTCCTCTTAGTGAAGGGTGGGATCCTTCGGACTTTAACAATTACCCCCTATATCCATACTTCTTACCTCGGCAAGTTTTTAGAATCTCAAGTATACTCTCAGTTGAAACAATTCTTCATTGACAGTGTAGTCAGCCTTCAGACCTTAATGATTTAACCTTGAGTCCACCTTCAAAACAAACCACAGCTTAATGATTGTGTCTCCCTGGGAGAGTTCAAAGCACTGATTAAAAACTGTGTAACCATAGAGTGCAGTTGCTACTCCTACACTGGATTTTGTTTTGTGTATCTTCTGTCCCTGTATGTTTTTGACACGCTCCACTTCATGATTTTGTAACCTTGTAATGGCGTGCTACCTTGGTCAGGTCCAGTGTTGTGCATAAAGGTGTAGAAAGAGCATGTTCATTGAATGCGCTCATATATTTGTGAACTGAACACATCAGTTTGCAACTCATGAACATTAACCTGAGTCGTTCACTCTTGTGACAATTACCGACACCCATTATATGGATCCCAAGGATTTATGGTACCCTACATGCTGACAAAACATACTCATTTATATGCAGATTGTGCCCACTAAGACACGTCCAAACATCAGCCACATAAGCAATGAATTTGAAATACCATATCAAGTTGGAGCATCTGCCCAGCGTTGGAAAATATCTGAGAATGATGATCACAAGATTTTATTGTATTAGAAAAAACAAACAAACAAACAAAAAAAAGACATGAATGTAAAAAAAGCTAATTTTTTGAGACTGTGAATTATGAAGCTGTGTGACCTGAACTTGCTAACTAGCTCTTGTAAAGTGTGAACATGCACAACACTGGCCAGTCTCCCTCACAGATGACATTTAATTCTCAAGTGACTCCCTGGATAAATTACAAAAATAAAGAGTAGAAAAGAGACTGAGATGGTGAGGGGAAAGATAACCCACAGTGGGTAGGCAGTTATTTCATCTGGTGAACAAACTGTAAATTGTGTATTAGTTACTCCCGTGATGTTATGTTGAACTCACGAAAAAACTTTGTTATTCTCATATGCCGCCAGTGAACGAAGAATCAAAAAAATTGAGAAGCTTCTTCATGAACAAGTCATAGGAGTCTGTGTTAAACAGCAGCAAAACTTTATCAAAACACCTGTGTACAAACTCTCACACAACCTGTGCACTATTTGAGTTGTGTGACAGTTTGTGAACAAATGTTTTGATATAGTTTTGATGTTGTTAAATGTGAAGTCCCGTGACTTCAATTTTAACATTTTCTCCATTTTTGGATTCTTCGCTCACTGGAGGTCTGCAAGAAAACCCTTTTTCTTTCCACAAATTTGATGCAACAGTGGGTGAGTACTTGATGTACACATCTGGAGGGTGAATATTCTTTTAAAGATGTATCTGTCACAGCCTGAATGTTTCCTGATGCCTTCAGACTTTTGATGAAGACTGGACTGAACTGTATTTTTAAAAGACCAGTTGGCGTGATAAGCATTTGAGTGGTCGATCTTCCTTAGTCTGTCTTTGTTTTCACTCCGGTCTGAACTCACACAGCTTTTACTCCATCTCGGTGATTAAGAGGATTCTTTTTTCTAGGATTTTGGTTTTCTGTGTTTTTCCTCCTGTGTTCCTGTGCTGCCTTTCTTTCTTTGCCCATCGACACACCTGCTCTGAATCAGCCTTGTTAGTCCGTCACTGCTCCCATAGTTTCCCCCCGCCAATCAGCTCCCTGCCTGCTCTCCTGACTAATCACCTCATTCCTCTCACCTGAGCTTCTTCCGCCCATCTCTCCACCTGCACCTCATTCCCTTGTCAGATTAGTTTGTATTGAAGTCCTAGTTTCCAGTTCAGTCCTTGATGGATCCTTGGTTTTGTTCTGTTATGATCAGTTTTGCACTGCCTGCACGAACTTTAAATGAAAAGTTATTTCTTTGAGTTGCTATTTCCTGCAGTCTCCTGCACTGGGGTCCGCCTGCTCTGCACTTCATGACAGTATCAATCAATAAAGAAAGAATCATCACATTCAAGGATGATGGAAATAGTAGCAACCCAAACAACCTGCAACCCTGGACCGCAACAATTTGAAGATTTGAAATAAATTTTCTTTTAATTTATTTTTTAACTCAAATATTGTGATTTTAGATTTTATAGCATTTAGCCAGCATTTTATAACTGGTATTGGTAGTCGAACACCAGTAAACACAACAAATGATTCAGACAAAAAAAATAATCAGGAAATAACATATTTATGCAAATAATGACATGACAAAGTACACGTTTTGGATTTATGTTATGAGGAAAATGATTTTTCTTGTGTATGTGTTCCTTTCGTATACGGCGTTGCTGCCAACACCACGACACCCCACGTCGACAGCATGTCGACGACGACATTCCAAACATACGAGCTACATTAAATTTATATCACACACGCACACAATCTTTACCATTGCAGCCTTCAACATGCAGTTTGCAGTGTCTTCCACAGCACACTTACTGTGCCACGATATAATGGAATGTCTTCTTGCAGATTTTGGTAGCAAAGGACATGTACAGATGTTATGGCTTCTCTCACACACTCACAGTACACACACATACACACATTCAGATCACCTGTCCCTCCCCACCCTCTCAGAGCAGGATGCGGTATTTGAGGGCGCGGGGAACCCTGTTGATGACGAGGCGTCCATCGTAGCTGAGCGAGGCGAAGAGCCAGGGATCTGCTGATGACCACTCTGCTGCATACACGCTGTCTTCATGTTCTTCATAGGTAGACACCACGCTGTCCTTCAGGGGCTCCTTACCTCTGAATAACACACACACACACACACACACACACACACACACACACACACACACACACACACACACACACACACACACACACAAAGAGATGAGCTAGTTATAGAAACTGAAAAAGGAATGCATCACATTTTGCAGACTTCAAGCAGGTCTTCTAACATCTTGACCACCAATGTACAGAGGAGCTACAAATATTAAACTAGCTAATGTTAGCTAATGTTAAATACACATTTAATGTCAAAGCTGCATGCAGTGCAACTAAATCATAGTTGTTGTTAAAAAGTGGAATCTTGGCTAAAGGCCCCGACACACCAAACTGATGTCAAATAACTAGCAGCAACCAAACCTGACTGTTACGTTGCCTTATGTCGCCTGTGTCTCCACCAAAAAGTTGCATCTGAACACACCTCAGAGACAACAACCAATGGCTAAGTAGCATGTACGTTCTGCAGCTCTGTGAGAGGAAGTAACTCTCCACACCAGCAGGCAGTGGTAATCTGTATTCACCATTCAACTGGTAACCAGACAGGATGGATTCAAGACGCTAGACAGCCAGTTAACACATTACCAACACAACTTGATGTTGAAAGAACAAATGATATTTAATGCGTGCTAGCGCTAGCCAACAATAATATAAACATCAAGGAACTGTTTCTGCTGAAGACTTTAATGGCAGAAAAATAATCTTACCTAATATAACAAGTTTGTTTTGATTTCACGCCCTCTTGACTTTAGTCATTTCTTTGCTTTCCTCACTTGCATTTCTCTTCCCATAGACTGAATACAACTAAACAAATGGGCTACTTGCAGAGCCCATTTTTGAAAATTATTTGAAGCCATCATTGTTTACATTCATGTTTGCGAGCTTGCAGACTAACTTTTCACTGCCTTTGAGGGTGCATTGCTGCATTCCTTTGTGCATTATAACTAACAGCTGCCAATCAGCTGAATAGCTCGAACTAGGGTGGGGAGTGTGTATATCGTCACCTGCGTGCTTCCATGCATGTGTGTGTGTGTGCACATGAATGATAAAAACGATAAACAGAGACCCTCCTGTAAAAGCTCTGTTAGCACTACTAGTGGTCATATAAAGTCTTTTACACAAACACACACAACCTCAGTTTGTATCTGTTTATCTCCTTGGTGTTATGGATGGCCCACACACACCAATACCTGCTGAGGACTGGAGGATATTTACTTTATTTATTCACCATTTCTCCCTGTCTTCAGTACACAAAGAGCAACCGCCTCGGTGCTGAGACAGTTCTCCCACTGCTACAACAATGTGACAATAAATAAAATTTTGAAATTATGATCTAGCTTTATTGCCATCCCAAATTTCTCCCAAACCCACTGCTGTAAGTAGTCCTGGGGGAAAACAGTGACATACATATTTGGATTTATTTTATACATTAACTGTTTCACACAGACAGTAGCTGCTCCCCCCGGGCTGCAGCCTAAAATAAAAACACTCTAAGTGCTCTGCTCGTATAGATTCATTGGGGAAGAAAAGAACAAGAGCGTATATGTGAGAGCACTTGACTGATGCTACAGAATGCTGGACTTTGCTTCGGTTTGTCTAAAGGATTGTAAGGTTTTAGCGATAATGTCACTGGACAGTTGACCTGCTAAGACAAAGTATTGTGCGCTACAATTAGAGGTGACATTTTGTTGCAACCTTACAGTGAAAATAGTCTTAGTTGTTTATCAGGTACAGTTTAAACTAATGTCATCTAATTCAACACTCCTGCAACAAATCGTACCTTGGTGATGGTTATAATGCTCAGTTTTTGTTCAACTGTTTTAGAGAGGTGCTGTATTGCAATTTATTGAGACCTGTTATTAATATTTTGGCCAGCCTGTTTACGATGAGTCAATGAATATATCTGCACAACACAATATGAATCAACAGGACCACAAAATAAAACCACTTAAAAAGACCATAAAGTAGAATTATAACCCGTTTCAAAAATGTAAAATGGTACGCATTATGCAGGACGGTTGTATTAGACTGTATTAGTTTTAGCTAAATATACCTAATAAACTGGCACCTGAAGGTATCCACATAAGTAGCAACAAAGTTAAAAAAAAAAAAAAGCTTTAAAAATATGGCTGAAGATATAGCAAAGCAATTTTGCAGTGTAATCTGACACAGTAAAGTCAGACATGTCCTCAGATATCATGAATGAAAAACTTCACCCCCCATATGACCATGTGTTTATCACTTAGTCACCATGTTATGTTGAATGCACGAAGAAAACTTTGTTTTTCTTGCACGTCTCCACCGTGAACAAAGAATTCAACAACAGAGAGAATTCTTGATGAATTGAAGTCATAGGGGGCAACGTTTAACAGCACTACAACTATATCAAAACATCTGTTCACAAACTTTCACACAACTTGTGCAGCATAATCCAGATCTCATTTATCCAATCATATCCTCGGTACTTTCCAAACACATGCACTTTTGCCAAAACCTTGCAATTGAAAACATGCATTCCACTATTCGTCCGTGCCTGAGACTGTTTATGCCAAAGTGTTTTGAATAGTTATGAGTAAAGTTTGTAAAAGGATGTTTTGATATAGTTTTGGTTTTGCTAAATGCAGGCCCCCAAAGACTTTAATTTATGAAGAATTTTCTCTGTTTTTGAATTCTTGGCTCACTGTGGAGCAGGCTTGGGTGGTATCACGATATTACTGTATACCAGGGTGTTTAGAAATCCCGTCGGTTTCATTTTTAATACTGTAAAACATACAAATACATGTATACATCTTTCTGGTAACCTCATGCTGAAGAGGCTGTACTGAGGACAGTTTATGCTGAGACTGAGCTGACAAACATGGCAACTGCGGTGACTAGTGGGGATAATGTTAGAGGACTGTAAAAAAAAACCTATCGGCAACAGCAGAGAGAGTGCGCAGGGTAATACCATCACACATTATCATCATATACTGTAAACCCTGGTTAAATTTCAGAAATGTATGGCAGTATGAAAAAATAGATACCGCCCAAGCCTACCACAAAGGCATGGAGAAAAACAAAATTTCCTTCCTGATTCAACATGATTTGGGGTAGAAGCTAGTCTAAAACATGCATTATCATGTGGCCTCCACTGTCACCAGATCTTAACCCAGTTTAACACCCATAGCAGATTTTTAAGCAAGATGCAACCATCATCAGAACACCAAACGAGGGACTATCTTTTGGAAGAATCCTTACTACAACATTATACACTGTTTTTTTCTTCCCATTTTTCACCCATCTATACTTATATTGACTAACAGACTAAACTGAGAAAAACAGGCTCCTTTTAAAAAACAGAAATCTAGCCTCAACTGCATGGTAATCTCGAATATAATCATCATCTCCAAATGTCATTATCTGTTGAATTTTAAAAGCATCCACATAAAGTCGGAAAATAGCCCAACCACTGGAGGAGTTCTGTATGTAGTGTCCAGGTACCGTGGAGTGGACACGTACAGTACATACAAGAGGGGTCAATAAGTATAGTGGAAGGGTTAAAACCAAAGCTGAGTGCTGGTGATTAGGAAGAAGAGTTGATAATTGTGGATGAGAGTCAGTCATTGAGTGTAAGAGCTGGTAGTCGTGGATAAGAGGGGGAATTGGACCATAATGGATGGAGGACAGAGGCAGATTTGAAAAGCACTGAATGGTAACCATTACAGATGATATCCCTGCAATTTTTAAATCAAGCCTAAATGCTATAGAGGAAAACACCAGAAGTGTTTTGACAGTAACATATTTTTAATGTTTTACCTCTCCACTTTTATCATTCTGAGTGTCACGGTATGTGAAAGTGAGGGCTCAGGCAGTCAGCTTTAATCTTCGGAGTACTATTATCAGATGAGCAGTTCAAAATACATGGCATGTTTTTGTGTATGCTTTAGTATCTCAGACACGTGTCTCATTAGACTCCTTATAGCAGTGCGGAAACATGCAAGAGAGGTATAATTAAAGAAAAAACAGATAAGATGTGTTGATTTCACATCTGCATTATATTACAGAATGAAAACTGAAAAAGGGGTGACACTGGACATTTTTAAGATGATTAAGGTCATTTTTAGATCCCACAGTAAAAGGAGATGTTCAGAGCAAGAAAAAGTATCATCTGGAAAATGAATGGGAGTTGTGCAGTCAGAAGAATGAAATCACAGTCCTGTCAATGTGTAAAAATCGGTGGTTCATACATGGTTATAAACATCAATAATCGACACTGCAGCTGATAATGCACTGCTCAATTTCATTTTATTTTCCTTTTGTGTATTCAGTATTGGTGAATACGAGAAAACTCTCCTGAAGCAAAGCATCAAAATCCAAGACACTTACCTGTGACCTCCTCAAGGTTCATTCTGATAAGAGATACTGTGGACAGGTAAATCCTCAAAATACAAATTATTTATCTGTGTTTACAGTCTTCTAGCCAGGAAAACCATCACTGATACAAAATAAAAATAAAATCTGAGCTGTAATAAACCATTGTTTTTATTCAAAGCTACCGTTTTATCACCTTCAATGGAAAGTTTACACTCAAATCAAAAAGACGTATTTTTCCTCTTACCTCTAGTGCTGTTTTTTAATCTAGATTGTTTCGTTGGGAGTCACAGAGTGTTACAAATATCGTACTTGAAGATGCCTGTCTTCTCTTGAATATAACTGTATTGCTGCACTGACGGAAGCATTTTAGTTTGGTACTGCTAGCACCACTGAGCTAGCTAATTTTATAGTTCAGCCGAGAAGGACGCCATTAGCGTTTACATCTTGTGCTGTCATTTGCATGAGTAGATGCACGCTTCCCTCTGTGTGGTGACAGGTTGGCGGGTGTAGGTCAGTAGAAAGGAAATAGTTCCCACATGAAACTGCTCACGACAAGGTGTGTGGATTATCTTGAGTAACTGGGTCATGATTTCTGGAAAGAGACATTGTTGAGTTTTTCATGTATATATTTTTTGGCACTTTGAGCACCACCAGCCGAGTGCCATCTAGTTCTATTATATTCAAGAGAAGGCAGACATCTCTGCAGCCGATATCTCCAGCACTCAGCAACTCACACCAAAACAATCTAGACTGATTTAAAATACCACGGGTAAGAGGGAAAATTTGTGTTCTTAAGGTTGAGGTTGGGTTGGGTTAAGGTTGGGTGAACTATCCATTTAAATCAGGCTATCCTTTAAAAAAAAAAGAAGAAGAAGCAGTAATTACAGACATTTAGATTTATGGAAGCATTCCCATTTCTAACTAGCCTGAGTTGCTCTTACTTGTCCTCCTGGTGGTTGTCCTCCCCCTCGCTGAGCTCCTCATCGTCCACCAAGTGCCCAAATGGCTCTGAGGAGATGGACACCATATTGGAGAGGATGAGGCGGCTGTCACTGCTGGCTGTCAACACCAGCTGGTCGTGGCTGTGGTTGTAGCGGACACTCCACACCCTGGGAAAATGACGACACGTTACCAGACATGCATTCAACATTTATAACAAAGCATTTCATGCATGGATGCGTTAAAGAATCTGCAGCCATGTATGCATCTTTCATTGACCTAAACAAAGCTCAATGTGGAAACCAGTGTGTAAAAGCACTCAAACATATATGTTGACTCTGTTAGTACGGGAAGACCACACATGCTGAAAACACACAAACACAGTCGTGCAGAGAAACTGTCTGGCTCTATCTCTCTTTCACACACTTGTGCCCACACAAATCATGCAGAAAATGCAGCATTCTCACAGTGGGATTCACAGCAAATTATGCCTTTCTGGGTGTATACTCGCATGCCAATAATGAGGATTTGGTACCTTTCAGTCTATATTTGGGCTTAGTTCACGAGTTGATGATCACTATCATAAACTCCCTGATCCTGGTTTTATTTATTGCTCACTTCCACTTTTTCAATTCAATTTTTCCTCACCTTCCCTCCCTTCCTCTCAACATTTTTGTCCCTCTCTTTCTATTGCTCTGATTGTCAACACTGTCTCCCTCTGTCTTTCTTTTCTCTTTTTCTCCTCATCCTCTCTCTCCCTTTTTCTCTTTGTGTTTTTCTATGTCTCTTTCTCGCTGCGAGCCCGGGGCACAGCTCAGAGTGCGGTCCCAGTTCCCTCACAGGGAGGGATTCAGGGATAACGGAGGCTGTTGACAGGAAATCAGCCTCGGCCACGCCGTTCCCTGCGCTCCCCTAATCCGCTTCCCTGCTAAAAAATAGTCCCTAATACCCCCAGCAGCCCTGAGGCCATATCCTGGCTGCGCTCCGAAAAAATGAGTACGCACAACAACACACACACACACACACACACACACGAAATCATACATCCACACACCCACACATATATAAGCATCACACTAAAGAAAAGTGTACACACAGGACAAAAACACAAACATATGCATATGCATTATAGAAATGCTTAAACACACACAAATGCATGTAGCCACACAGATAAAAAGAGAGCCCTTGCAAAAACACTGATTAGATGGTACACACACACACACACACACACACACACACACACACATAGACACACACTTATCTGCTATCTGAAGAGATCCCATCTGCAGCTATCTACAGTTATGGATATGTTTGCCAAGTCTATCTTTCTTTTGGAGATAACGCCCGCTCCTGTGTGTGTGTGCACGTACGTACACAAAGGCATTCGTGTGTGCATACTTGTGTGTGTCTGCCTTTATCAGGTAAGGATTGGTGTGCTGCAGCAGTAGCCCAGTTTGGCTCGCAGACACACTGATCATCTATTCAGCTCACACAGGAGGGAGAGAGTGTCTCCCATGCACACACACACACACACACACACACACACACACACACACACACACACACACACACACACTTCTGCAGTACACTATGTTCAGCTCTTAGCAGTGCCTGAAGCCTCACAGAAGACAAGCTAGAGCAGGACTGGGCTGCGTTCGACCCACAGCGATTCAATCCTTACTGACAAAACGAGTAGCTGCCTATTTAATTAGTAATTAGTGTGTTACTACCTTTTATTGCACCAGCAGTGGTTAGGGCATTTCATTAGTTAGGAGATAAAGCCATTAATAAAACCAGAAACCAATCAACAGTGGAGCGACGGAGTTATCATCATGTTTATCATTATTGTTAGTGAGTTTTACTGAATATGCCTGAACTACACTCTAATGCTGTGAAAAAGACTTTTTCTCATTACACAAATATAGTATAATTATATTAGACACTGGAAATACAAATTCAAGTTGTAAATTTAATGAAATGATAAATCACTTTTTCCACCTTTTTTGGTCACATTTTTTAAATGTCCCCAACTCCAGTTCAGTTAGCTGTGGGGCAACAGTGGAATTTTAACCATTATCAGGCACTTTAAAAAAGGGGAGTGTCTCTTTAAATAAAAAAAACTTTCAGAAAATTTCCCCATTACATTTACAAGAAAATCCCTAAAACTTAATGCCTCCAATCCTATCATCAAATGAGACTTTTACTAACACAATTCCCACTTGGCACATCCAATTTGCAATTTCATCTCTTACCCCCCTGGTATGTAGCCGTGCACATAGTTCACATTTTTTTGCCCAGATTTTGAAATATCCAGCTCAACATAATGGAGCTGAATGGAATTTTTTTTAAACTGGCAGTTATCTCCGACTATGAGTATATCAGGGGGCGGCTACGGCTCAGGAAGTAGAGTGGTCGTCTACCAATCCAAAGGTCAGAGGGTTGATCCCTGACCTTTGCAGTGTGATCAATTGTGCGTGTCAATGTTCATCAGATATGTTTTATCAAATGAACATTCACAAGCATGTGAAAGTTTATCTGATGAGCTGGTGGCACCTTGTATGGCAGTAGCGTGTGCATGCATGTGTGTGAGTGGATGAATAGTGCTTCTATAGCGCTTGTAAGTTGAGTGTTTCCGTTTCAGGTACATGAGACCTTAAAAATTTCTCATAATGTGTTTCAATGGCTAGATGAAAATTATATTCTGGTCCCCGACATAAATTTCAATTAATTTGTTGTCTGTGAATTTTTAATGTAATTTTTTGTGCAAAGAAGGCTACAATTTAGCGTGAAGAAGTTTGATACTGTTAGGTTTTGTGTGAGAGCCCTTTGTGGACTACAGCTCTTTGCTGCTCCCGATGCGTATGATATATGTCACCACTCGCACTCAGAACATGGCTGTGTCTCTGGTACACTTCACCGCCTTCTTCCTAGGAGAGGACAAAAGCCATTAGTGTGGCGAAAACCGGCATCTCGATCTAATGGCTCCGTAGATCGTGGCAGAAGACGCAGCAGCACTGTGAGTTGAGAAGTGGAGGCAAAGTGTGATGACCCACACAAAACATTTGAGTCATCCAAGGCATTTAATGACTGGGACCAGAAAATAATAATTTTGTGTATACATGTATGTGTATTAGAGCCTAGAGGTCCCATGGGGGTCTACCGGAAGGGGCGTGACTTACGAGCTCTATTGTGAAGCGTTTTGAGTGGCTGTTAGGACTAGAAAGGAGATATATCAATGCAGTCCATTTACTATCAGCAAAAAATATCATTATAATTGACCGGCTGGTAGTTCCAGTTGTCCTGTGTCGAAACCAAATTGAAAGTTGTTGAAAGGTTTGTTGCACAGCAAACAGCAAACAGCAAACTGCACTGTATATGGTGAGCTGAAAAGCCAAAAGTTAGATAGAGCAGTAGAGCAATAAAAAACATCAGTGCATTTAAAGAGTAGTGCTCAAGAAGATATCACGCACTATGTTTAATTTGCTACAAAAACTTTATGGCAATAGTAAATATTATATTTCTAAGGTTTCCTATGACATTAAAGTTATAGTTAGTGTAAGACCCAAGTACATGGACCTTTAGGAGTGGCATGATAAGGGCTATAATAACCCTCAGTGCAGTTACTACAGGTTGTTTAAGGCAGATTTTATATGTGAAAACAAAATCTGCTTTTTGCTTAAAGGTATACTATACAGATTTTCCAAAAACAAAAACAACACTTCATAGATTCGTATAGAAACAATCATCAGTTATGACCAACTCTCAGTGTGTGGCAGTATATAGACGCTGCCCTCTGCCTGGATCTTCTTATTTTCTGGGTTCACCATGTTAGGCGTGGAGCCCCATGGCGCTCAGGTGAGGTTGCTGCTTTATAAAAAGGGAAGCAGGTGCCACACTGTAAGCAGCGGGCATCCAAGAGACACAGCACAGATAAAAAACAAATGTAGCTGGGTGAAACGCCAAATGAGAATCTGGGGTTGGCTTTTACTTTCACTTTGCTGGCGAGTGTGTTACCAAACTGGAAATCCTGCATAATATACCTTTAAGCTTGTGTATGGAAAAATCTGTCTAAATTTAGGTGCAGTAGTCAGAATCGGCAAATTTTAAAGATGAGATAATTACGTACGCAAGTTTCAAGACTCTGTACTTACTGTTTAGGATATCAAGTAAATAAGTATCATGAGTTTACTGCTTTAAATTTGCCCAGAGTTTGATTCGAACAACCAGGTGACAAGTTTTGCTGTCCTTTTACTTTATTCCCCTTTGTACATGATACTTTAGTGGGTGTAACTTAAAAGTCCAACCTGTAGAGCCATTTATCCTGCCCTTTCTGGTCATCCTACCAAATCAAGCAGCCACTCAGTCCATAGCTGACTGTGTGTCACTGTATCATCATATCCAATATTAATGTTGTATTGAAGCAGCGCATACATCCCATTGACAAAGATACTATTTCATAGGACCTTTCAAACAATTTCAATTATCCTTCCTTGCATTATATCCCAAAGAAAAATGCGTTCAATTATGGAAGCTAATATTCAAATTATATTGAATACTGGCACTGATTGCTGATACTTTATCAGCTATCAGAAGGCCCACTGACATTGGCCTTTAAAAACTCTTACTACACCCCTAGCTCAACAATATCATACTTGGTTAATCCATGTACCAAAAAATGTCTGTTTGCCACCCAAACATGGAAGGATAACAGTAGGTTCTGATTTAGTGTAACACTCAGCGACACTTGAGCAAGACGGATGCTTGCTAACACAGGAAATTGAACTCGGATCCTCTGGTTCAAGGACAGTACCCACTCCACTGCCCACCCCTGAGTGAATGCCCCCCCCCCAAATCCACCCACCAGTGTGAGTGCTCCTCCAGGGTCTTGACAGGCTCCTGGACGTTGCGGACGTCCCAGAACTTGACCTTGCAGTCGTCTCCACAGCTGGCCAGGTAGTACTGGCGGTTGGGGTTGAAGTCCAGGTCACGCACCAGCTGGCCATGGGCGTTCTCTATACAGTAGATCTGACTGGAGAGGGGGAAAGGAGACGAGAGAGGTGATTAAAAAGAAGGGAGCAGACAAGAGGCATGGAGGGGAAGACAGATGAGAGGAGAGGTAGACAGAAAAGAATTAGTATAAAGGGATAAGAACGAAAGGAAGCAGCCTGGGAGAGAAATAATGGAGAGGTATGGGAAAAAAAGGAAAAGACAGAAAGAGTGGGAGAGAGAGAAGAGGATATGACAGAACAACAAAAGGAGATATGGGAGAGAGAGAATGATTCACAGGGTCCACACACGCGAGAACGTTCCCAGGCTAAATCAAAGCCTCCTCTGTGTCTGTGTCTGTCAGTGAAGGCCAGGCTCAATAAAGAAGCCGACATCGGTGGTGGTAAATTATAAAGGCAAGCCTCATAACCGCACAGCCTTGAGTTCCTGCTAGAGTGAAGTTAACAGAATGACATGACAGAGAAAGAGAGACGCTCTGTGCATTGTGTCACTTTCCATCTTTTCGGCCACCTCCACCTCCTTTCATCTCCTATACATTTTCCCTGGCTCACCTTATCTTCTCTCCTTAAATATATACTTTAAAAAATACTATGGCTTCCTCTTTTATTTGCTTCCTTCTCTGACCTTCCAACCCTGACTTTTTTCTATGTATTGTCAGAGTTTCAAGAGCCAGATTCAGCTATGGCAATCACCATTTCATCATCAACTAATTACTTTTAGAACTTCTTACTTAGCAAAGTAAAGTCGAGGTTTCAGACCAAAACAGAGCTGAAAGGAGAATGAATCTGTTTTGGGACTGAACATATTTTAATTGACAGTGAATGGTATGGATACTTGTTTGCCAATGACTCCAAAAATGACACATATGACTGTTAAAGAAAACTTTTGGTTCACATCGGACATTACCAGTGATCTGCAGGGTGAAAGTCCTGTTGTTGTTTGACCCATCCATCCACCCTGAAGTCCTCCATATGCAAACTCTGTCGCTCTTTATATTACGTCACCTATCTTCCTCCTTTGCACCTGTCATAATTACTACGACCACTAGAGGTTGGTGCGTATATAAGCGTAAATATGAGTTATAATAAGATGCTTGCACAGATGACCCAAAAGCCCGTTTTTTGGAGAGAATGGTCTGGGTATTTGAGTTAATCACATTTTTCTCCAACCTGCACAGTGAATGTAAACTAGCATTACATGCTATCTCACGGTTATTAGGGATGTTCCTGGCAACTAATATCCCTGTCGACTAAACGAAAATTTTAATTAAGTCTAGTCGACTAGTCTAAAAAAGGGAGAACACAGTCACAGTCAACACAGGAGAAAACAGTCAAAATTTAGCACAATTTATTGTTAAGTATTTGAAACACTGTAGCAAAAAATATTGTGTGCATCAAGAGCCCTTTGAAGCCTTTAATCACAATCTTCAACAACCATGTCAGATTTTAAATGCCGCTGAAGTATGAGAAACTTTGCACTGTGCAGTATGAATGTGAACATGACGGCAACTCAGGCCTACGTTTTATCATTTAAACGTCTAATCGCGTGCATCCCTAAAGATTAGAAATCAACAAGCTTCAACCGACCATGATTTCTTGCACTGATCAGATGTAAAGTATATTTAATGAAAACATCATGGATGACACTTGACATTGTAATTGTGACATTTTGGCCAGGAAACATACGCAGAGAGTGCCCAGCCCAGATAGCAAGAGATCAGCAGTACAACACAAGCAGACTACAGTCTTAAGTCCCGGGTCAGTCCGTTGTCAACATGTGACAATCTTTTCAGAATTCAAACACAAGGATGTAATGGAGACGAATGAAAGTGAAATTTATTTCATATAGTAGGACCTTTTGAATTTTGCCTTCTGCTGTTTTTTTTTGTTTTTTCCAAACCTCAAGTTTATTGTTGTTGGTTAACAGCACTAATCAGTTAGTGCTTTGCAGGATATTTAAAATGAACCTAATGTTGAATTTTTTAGTGTTTTAAATTATAATCTTTTCTTTTATTAGCATTTGATTATTAGCATTTGATTTTTAAAATTAAACATATTATACAGGAGGTCCTAGACGCAGTTCAAAGTGAAATTCTTTGCATACATTACAGTGTTATTCCATACGATTTTCAATGAGATGCAACCACAGTGATGGCGGCTTGTTTACCTCTGCCTTCAACCTGGATTTGTCTAAACAGTATGGCAAAATATCTTTATAACAGCATAACATGTCAAATGAAAAAACATTTCTGCATAAGCAGCACAACACAATAATGATAGGTATTATATTAATGGTTCTGTTGCTAATATTAGTAAGCTGTTTTTGTAGCTTCCTGATACTGTTTTCTAAATAAAAGAAGAAAGCAGCAAATCAACTGTGTGTCAGAGAATAGAAACCCATTTGAATAAACTAGTAATTAATTAGATGTAGAGCTCTGCTTCCACCATAAATGTAACATAAGACGAAGAGGAAAGCAGTGCTTGTTTTCTTCAACACCATTTCCTCTCCAGGCCAGCCTAGCAAAGCTCAGCTTCGCACGGTTTTTGTTCAGCAGAGTGGAAAGCCTCAGTGTTATGGCCCAGCTGGATGCCAACAGCAGCTAGCCAGCTAGCTAGTCACCCCGCTGATCACGTTAGGCAATTAACATGCTAATTAAAAATCTCATTAAAATAAAGGAGGTATAAGAGAATGACCTCAGGCAGACCGCTGGGCTTCAATTAGGTCAAGACAACTCAGGGACTGTGTGTGACTCTGTGTGTGTGTGTGCGTGTGTGTGTGCTTGTACGTGCTGTCACTGCCACTGGACCGTGCCGTTGGTGTTGGCATATGGAGCTTGACAGAGAATGTCAAAAGACAAGTAAGAGCTTCCACTGAGAATGCACATTTTTCACTAAGATTGATAGGACTTCTTCTACACAAATGAGTGTACATACAGTATATTGATATCTGGTTCAAACACTGAACATGTCTGTTCACATATCCATCCTGTGTTTTTACATTGTGTGTTCTGTATGCACTGTTTTAGTTTTTAACACACCTGAGCTATTTTCATTGTTTTAACATTGCCTAACGCTGTCTATAATGTTCTAATTTTATTGACAATGTATTTTCTATTGTAATTTTTCTTTGTACCTTATTCATTATAGAATTGATACGAAAGCTGCAAACTGAATCTCACTGTACTTATACAATGACAACAAAGATATTCTTCTTCACCTACTAGCATGTAATGTATATGCACTTAGATCACGACTTGTGTTCAAAGCTGGAAACAAGCCAGCATGGTGGTGGTGTAGCTCTGACAGCTCAGGAATATTGTCATTTGATAAGTTCTGTAATTTCAATATGGCATTATTGTTTCAGAGTCACTTTTTTTGTTGATAAATGCCTGACTGATTCCATCAAGGTATAGTTTTCAAAACGTTCAAATATATGTGTGAATTTTTCGCTGAGAGGCTCAAGAACTACATCAGACAGGGTTTCCAAATACAAGTTCATGTTAGCTATATTATGGTCTGGGTGATATGACAATATACACTGCAAGCTGAAATAACTGTATCTACTGCCAGAGATTTGGTGCTTCTGCTATGGTAGTATTTAGTAGATGGGTTTACTAAAACACAAATAAAAATGTAGGGTTTGATAGCTGGTTCTGACTGTGGTCCAAATCTACATCTATAAACCACTAGTTAACAAAGCTTTTATCAAAGCTTTTAATTATCCTCACTATAATTTTGAATTAACAAAATTCAAAACATTCAGGTAATGCTAGCAAGCTCATTTTCAGATGCCACTGACATTCATTTCTGCCAGGTAAAATGACAAACGTCGCTGGGGCGTATTATATCAGCTGTAAATAATCGGTTTTAATGATGTAATTATTTCAAGCCGATGTCTGTGTTTAGCAAAAGATGATTTATGGGTGTCATTTATGAGAACCTCTCTTAAACATCACTCTACAGTTGTGAGTTACCAGTGTGCTTCTGATAGTTTAACAGCACAACATAGTGATGACTCATCTCAGCTTAAACTGCTTCTCATTTAATAGCCCAAAAATGTTACTACAGTATATCAAAATGTGTATCAATATTGCAACACAAATCTATACAAACTGTGATAAAGGATTTTATCAATTTCCAAAACTAATATTCAGCTTTACAGTTTACATTCAGTTGCCTTCTATGTATTAAAAGAGCTGTATGCGACACTTGGAGCATATCTGTAATTCAGAGTCTGGGATGCCTGCACACAGCTCTCAACAGCTGCTAGCAGCTAACAATGCCAACAGATTTAAGACTTTTTAAGACTTTATTGATGCCACTTGGAATTAAATACAAGTCCAATTTTACAATAACCAAGAATGAGGACGAAAAATGAACCAATGTCATTTTTTTTAAGTTAAGAATAATTTTGCCCAAATGTTTATTGTAACATAAAGCATGACTTGGCGAACTGAAGTTTGACAAACTTTTGGGAAAATACACAGAGACCTGTATGTGTTACCTTGTATTGGTTTCAACTAGGTGGAAATATCTTGGTTACATTTTTTTTTAAATCTTAAAACTTGCAATCTTAAAACTTGCACTTTCCCATGTCAACACTGTTTTTGGTTTGACTATCCTGATATGTGTGAAATTAATTTGAGAGGCTTTTGGTAAATGATTTACCAATTACTTTGAGATTTTATAATGCAATATCTGAGAAAAAGATTAATAAATTCCTATCTCTTGGCATTTTAAAGACTTTTGAGAATTTGATATAAGAAATTTTAATACCATTTATGGCTTTCATTTTTAGATCAATGAAGGCTCCACAGAAACCCTGACTAACAGATGAACGGCCACAACAGCAAACAGAAAAGCTCAGATTACAATACAAACACAGGTAGTGTGAATTCATCTGGTCAGGACAAGATTACTTCACTTAATCTTCTCATAGCAAATAGTGGTTTGCTGCTATATTTACGGTCCTAATGTTGTATACAGCTCCTTTAACAGATGCTTTATGAAATATTTATTTATTCTTTGCATTTATGGAACTTGGTTTTAAGGAACGTAGGTCACCCATATGAATGAAGTCAAATTGTGACTTTTGGTGAACTTCAGTTTCACTCAAAATAGCAATTTCATGTGTAATCTTGAGCTGAAGCACATGATTTATTTACAGTGCTCCCTCCCTCTCCTGTGTGTGACTCTGAGGTAAAAGGCGTGACCCCGGGCTGTAGGGTGGCTGGTGTTCAACCCGGCCCGCCGTGGAATGGGACGCGCCCGCCGCGTGAAAAGGAAATGGAGCAGGAAATTGGGTTAGTTTCGCTCTCTCCCTCTCTGGTGTCTCTGAGCAATCCCCTCCACGCATGCACACACACGGACACACATACTCACGCATACACTCCCTCGGCCCAGGCTAATAGTGGAGAGACCTGGGACTTTTTGTATGTGCGCGAGTGTGTGTTTGTGTTTGTAAGAGTGCGGAGGATTAGAGTTGTGGCCGGCCTAAGCCACCAAACACACTCAATCTCAAGTCATCCAGGCAGCTAGGCTGAGAGTGTGTGAGTGTGTGTGATGGGGGGTTGATGAGGGGACAGGGGACCTATTACACACACTGTTAGGCGCACACAGATAAAAACATAAAACTGGGAAAACACACTGCCTAAAATACTGTTATGTGTGTAAATACAGAGGAAGATATAGGTGTGTAAGAGGGAAGCTACAAAGGTAGACAGACAAGCACACATTTGGCCATCATCATCACACACACACACACACACACACACACACACACACACACACACACACACACACACACACACACACAGAAAATCATTCACACACACCCTCCTGGCTTAGTCTGGGTGATAAATCTCTCTGCTGAGGGGATCGACTGGAACACAGACGCTCACAGTCTCACACACACACACACACACACACACACACACCTCTGTTTCTATGACAACTGCTGTGGGGCGGGAGGGGGAGAAAAGAAAAATCGAAAGAGGAGAGCAATCATTTCATCGCTGATCAAAATTAAAGCCTGGCTTTGAGATGGAGCTGGCAAAGAAAGAAAGATGGGAGAAAGAGAGGCAGGTAGAGGGAGGGAGAGGAGGAGACAGGGGGGAAGAGAGGGGGAGAGTCTGCCCATGCATAAAAGTAAGGGATCATTACATCAAGCAGCCTAAATGATTGGGGGGGATCTTGATGGTTAGCATGAAGTGCATACAAAAGTCGACAAGAGAAAAACTAATTTCTCAAATGACTAAGTGCAAATGTCCAAAAAATAATGTTACACCTCCTACACTTCATTCAACTGTAATTAAAGATATCTAAATTCGGGTACGTGTCAATAATACTGCATAAAATATCATTATATCTTAATGCCGCACATCATCATCTAACAATTATTTTGAATTGACCATTTGCTAAACCGAGCAGCTATTGTCCAGTCATAGCTTTGCAACTGAAACTATCCACGGCAGGTCTGACAAACATGGCATTTCTCCATACATTAAAGTGGTGTGTATGGGGCTATCACTGTAAGAGTTTTAAGAGTAGTCTTTTTTTTGCCTTTCCAAGACCTTAAAGAGAGCAAAAGTGTAAATAACAGACTAAACAGAAAGTTTATCCGCTCAAGTTTGAGCTGCAAAAAACTTCAGAGGCCAAGATTTAATTTACTGCATTAGTTTATGGGGTTACAATTTTAAAAAAGCCCCATTCACAACTAGCACATCCACTGTGTAGGAGTCAGTCTTGAATGCTACTATCAGAGCTTAAGCTAATGTTAGCGAGTCTGTCCTGCTCTTCACTGGATTTGTCAGACTGTCCTCCAAAATAAGACCAGATAGAGCCATGGATGTATAAAGAGACCTGGACTCAGCATTGGTGGCAGGGCCCGAATCATTCATGAGAGATGCTCAGTGGCGCATAAAACCAAAACTGTTCAACTCCCACATATAAAATTACCCGTATGATCGGGCACTGCTTGCACTGTGCAGCTCATAGAGCAGGGGTGCACCTGAGACCTCCACCAGCCAGCTCCTTTCAGTGTGGTGCTTCGTTAACTTGAATGGGAATAAAATAATTAAATCCTGTGTCTCTTCTAGACTTCCCAAATGTTATCTGACCAAATAGATTATACCCTAAAAATGTATCCACTGATTTACAGAGGTGTCTTTCACTACGTTAGTCAATGGGAAATGTTCTTTTTGGGCTGCAGGGCATAACATGACAAACCAGGAAGTTGTAAATCCACTGTTTGGCCACTACGAAAATTGGCTTCAAAGTCTGGCACACTTCCTGGGTGCCTGGATAGATTCTTTTTACAAGCAAAAATTATGACCCGTATTTGTTTTTTGTTCAATGGCAACTTCCAGTGGCCATAATAATTATTACAGGAGCAAAGAAGGAAGTCAGGCGATGTAGTACAAAGAGTGAGAAAGTCTGCTTCGGGTGGGAGAGAGAGGACGTGGATCGGTCGTGTCCTATGTAAAACCAAAAGTCAATCTAGAGTTATTTTAACAATTAACAATCAACCCACTGAACTACTGGGCGCCCCAGCAAAGGTATTCATTTTAGGCCAAACCATGATTGTCTTTCTAAACCTAATCAAAGAGTTTTGTTACCTAAACCTAAGTTTTTGTGTAACTTCGCTCATTATATAAAGTTACCCACGTGTTTAAAACTGTGACCATTACCAGTCATTCAAGCTAATCTATAGTCCACTGGTGGGAGAGCTAATTTAGTAAACACTCCAATGGGTCCTGCTCAGAGCTATGAACATACAACTTCTGTGATCGAATGGGTTGGAAGACTTTATGGAATTTCAGGAAATTTACATTCTAGCAACCCTAGCTAACTTTCCATGTTAGTATTCATCCTAAAAGCCCTTTTTATTGTAAGGTTAATTTGTTTTAGCCTTAGTGTTTAAGCACAATATTATGTATAGCAGACTGATGAAATAAGAAGTCTGCTTTTGTCTACCTCTGTCTGAGATGAAGTGCCCACTATTTCTAAAATTACTAAGTAAGAATCTTGAGTGGTAAATCTGTTACAATTATCGTTGTAAACTGCATGTGAGCTGTGCAAGAATGGAAAGCTTGACAGGCGAAGAAACTGTAGCTAAGAGAGGTTGTGGGCTGATGATACAAATCTAAAAGGTATTTTTATTCTTAAATTTCAACGTTTGCATAAGGTCATGAATACACCATTATGAGAGTTACAGTATGATGTCTGGTTCATGTCTACTGAGGAGGGGAGGACTTGGAGCGCATGAAAAGGTTACAGATGATCGATTTGACAGTAGCTGGGTTCAAGAGGCCACCCTCAAAATCGACGGGGGCATATGGAATACCACTATTTCAAATACAGCTGACGTCCTTTTGCATAATGGCATGTATTAGAGTCCGATATATGATACTCCTAATAGGCAACGCTTTTTGCATAACGGTGCTATATTTGAATATGTGAATAAAATATGATGGGAAAGTCTTTTGAATAATGGTTTACCTTGGGTACCCTATCATTATGGCACGCCAAAGCACTGCCAAATCTGTTGAACAGGTGGAATGAAAAAGCGGATTTTGGTCGGGAGGCGTGCGGTGTGAACCGCACTGTCTGGATGACGAGTTTTGATGCTGTCTGGTACTTGTCTTTGTACCAACAGACAGCTGGCTTTTAACCTGCACTGTGAAGGAGCAAATAGCACCACTATCAATCATTTCACCTCCTTTTACGCTCTCTCTCTCTCTTTCCATATCTGCTCATTGTGCTCCAGCTCTCCTTTTCTTGCTCACTCTCTGTCAGCCTCTCTCTTACTCACACTCACACATGCACACATACACACCACAGGGGAGGTGTAGAGAGTCCATGCTTCACTGCAGCACTGCACTGCTTTTCAGTATGCACCCTGCAGTGCATGGTATGGCCGCAAGCCTGACAGCTATAACACAGCTCTGTGTGTGTCTGTGTGTGTGTGTGTGTGTGTGTGTGTGTGTGTATGTGTGTGTGTGTGTGTGTGTGTGTGTGTTGCCCCTTACTGTGGACTGTCGATCCAAGAGGGAATTCAAGGGAGATGCAGTGGAAGAACATCTCCAGTGACAGGCATGTCTCTCTCCCTCTCTCTTTCTCTTACACACACACACACACACACACACACACACACACACAGCTTAATGCCCAGTGGCTAGTACTACATGCCTGTTAGCTAGCCTAATATTATTCAAAGGCTCAAAGCACCCCAGTGTGCCAGGAATGACACACAGTTGGTTCCACACACTAACACAACACTGTTTTTTCATAATTTCCTACAAAGACATTTTGAAGTTACTGACAGGATTGTTACTATAGTACACATATACAGTATGCTGATGTATCCATGCTTGCATCTACAGTCTAAACTATGATTGAAATTTTGTGTCTTCCAGGCTATGATCGTTCTATCGGACTGGCATGATTCTTCAGCAATTACTGATTTCAAGCCCTTTCTTGTAAATAGCCAAACACACAGCTGATGGCAAGTTTTAAAGTCAACTTGACGCGCTGTTATAGAGGTGTTCATTAAAACGTCATTTTCTGCCACCAGGGGTTTCTCAGTCAAAACAAGAGCAAAAGATGGAGCAATGCCGTCATTGCAGTCAGTTTCTCTTCTAGCTTACTAATCTCCAACAATCAATGCTTATTATTTTATTTCCATTCTTGCTCTGTTTCTTCTCTGGCTCTTGAAAGTGGCCTTGGGTACACTGAAAGGTGCTATTTAAATCCAAATTATTATCATTATTGATATTTTTTTATTCAGTGTTCATTGTTCAGGAGGTTTTCACCGGGAAAGCCAGTCAAAAAACCTGAATAAAGCAGTTTCACGTTACAAATCAGTCTTTCTTTGACGTTGTCTGGCTTGTCGTGGAGGGGCTGTTAGCCCAGCTACTGCTAACATGTGCTCACCATCTTTCTCTGCCAATTTAAAATCCAGACGTTAAGGTTTTTAACAGAAGCCAAATTATCTGCAGAGGTCTCCTCCTCTTGAAAACAAATGGATGTGGTGGTTTTAACAGGTAAAAATACTGAAAAAAACCAACAGTTTCACATGAAATCAGTGTTTTTCCAATGCTGTTCGACAAGGCAGGGGTCAGAGCTGAGCTGCTGCTGATGTTTGCATAGCTTGTTTCTTTCTTTGATAATTTACAATCCAGATGTCTGATGACTGAAATCTTTCAACTGGTTAAAACATGTATTTAAAACAGACCAAGATCTAAAATGTGTATAGCAAAAATGTGGCTTAAAACTAGATAAAACTCTAAATAATGACAGATTCTGGCAGACACACACAACTCTGATGCTTGCACAATGCATAACGCCACTGACAGGCAACAGGGACCAAATGACATGGATCGTGACCATGATTATAATTACATATTTCTCTGGGTTTGAACATTGTTGGAAACCGTAGGGATTATGGAACAATGGTCTAGTAGCTTTCAGACATTCTAATGCAGAAAAGTTACATATTGTACCACAAAATACCCATTTGTGATGGTGTTGTGTTGGACTGGAATAATTTGAGAGGTGTTTCTAATACTCTGCCCCCTCATGTATAATATCATGCAGTCCAGTACAACACCACCTTTAACCACAGTATGTGCTCAGTAATAAACATATAATTGTATGTATGAATGTATGAAATCAAGTAAGTGTGTTTTTTTGCACAATAAATCATCTTTTTATTTGTACTGTGTCTTAATGCCTTTGATTATGTTACAAACCCCAATTGGAAACTCTGAGGTTTCATCACTTTAATGTCATCAGTCTGTTGTGTATTTAATCAGTACTGTGTAATACTTTCATATTTGTTATAGCCAACATATGCCTTATAGAAATGTCAACTTTTTACAGGTGTTTTTCATCAAGGAAACTCTTCAAAATGCTGCCACGCACCCTCTGACGACCTATGGCGTAAGTGAAATATGACCTTTAAAACATGCATTAATGAAAAAGACCTTGCCTTACAATCACAACAGCAGCCCTGTACAACAGGGATTGGCTTCTGAATAATGTAAAAGCAAAGGTACAATGAAAAAGACAGGCTGAGAAAAAGTGAAAATGTGTCAGGTTTTTCCATTAAACGCTGCTTTCTGTCCCCAATATCGGAGCAGAGTATTCCATAATTTACATAATGCTGCATTTTACATCAGTACAAACTAGAACAGGATCCATATATGTTTTATAAGCAGTGTTATCTTTGTATTTTTTTTTAAACACTGTGTGTCTGAGAGACGGGTGCTGTAGATACCGTGCTCTTCTCCAGGGTGTTAGATGACTAACTAGAGGCGGCTGCTATGGCTGGGCTGTTCTCCTTATTTCAGAATAGGGCAGCAGTGATTGGGCTGGCAGAGTGGGTGACGATGTATTATTAGATGGTGTCTGTTCGGTCCAATGAGAATTACTTGCATGGTACACGCACCAAAAAATGTTTAGCTTCCACTGAATAATACCCAGTGAAAAAGTATTAGTGAATTCAGTGATTACTTGTCTAATATACTGGTTAAAAACAACAAAAACAACAATTATAGGATCAAGAACAAAGGCTAACAAGCTACCATTATGTGGTTTGTGTCATTTATAGTTCTCCCTTCCATTTTTGTACATGTGTACAGCCTTTGACATTGTAAGCATCCTCGTTCCTGAAACACATCATGAATGCACACAGCGCCATACTCATATAGACCACGGTGATCAGAGGTTGCGTTAATTCTGTTTTAAGTATGATGGAAAATCTAAATGCCATTTGTCATTTTGTGAGATTAGAACACTGAGGGCGATCTACCGCAACTCAGTTCACACTCCTGTCCAGTTGGTGCCATGTGCATACTAATTAGCTATTGTCTTGTCTTGTCTTTGATCTCAAGTGCATGACCACATTGTCAAACTGGTTTAAACCATCGCATTGGTAAGCCATATTGCTATACGCCATTGGAAAATGTCATGGCAGCTGGGTGTTTATATTGACATGTTGATGGAATGATGTAAACTCATGCACTAAGTAACACGCAAGAAAACATTCCACCGTAAAAGTTGCCGGTAGCTGCCAGTGGTGGTCTTTGAGCAGCACAGTGACTTAAATAATTTTTTCTTGGGCTGAGGCTGCTAATTGTTAACTAGTTAAGATGAAAAGGCAGCAAAAAATTCATTCATCTTCTAACCACTTCATCCTCTTGAGGGTTGCAGGGGCCTGGAGCCAGCTGACATTGGGCGAGAGGCAGGGTACACCCTGGACAGGTCGCCATACTATCGCAGGGCTGACACATAGAGACAGACAACCATTCACGCTCACATTCGCTCACTGAGCTAGGCCTCTACTGTGGCCTGGAGTTTGTTTATCAGTGACGGGGAGTTGATAATGGCGGACAATTTAGTCTCGAAGAAATCAAAGAATGCGCCAACAAGGCAACACTTGGACACTCTGTTGTCCTATGGTCAGTTTTTATTTTAAATGAGTCAATTGCGCCCCCAAGTGGCGAAAATCAGGTATTACTGACTTAATGCAGTTTTTCACAAAAACCGGACCGTTTTTTTTTTTCTCATACCGATCCAACCCTCGTAGGAACAGTGGTTACCGACCAAACGAGCCACAACTTGATGCGTAAGCACCATAACTGCACTCTTGTGCTTAAACAAATAGCACTACACCCTATAAATGCATTATCTATAAGCTTGTTCTGTATATTAATTGTTTAAAAAATAAATGACTGAAAATCAATTGCTTTTAAATATGTCTTTTTATAATTGGAAAAATTAATATAAAATGACAGGTAATAATAGAGGATTCACTTTTTTTCAACAGATTGTAAAGAATCCGTCATAATGGATCAAAATGATGTCAACAAAAAAAGCTAATGCAACAGCTGGTGGTGACATCATTCAGAAAAAAAATAGACTTTTCCAGGCATAATAAAAGTTTTACAAAGATGAAACCCAGATGGTTTAAAAATACACAATACAAAGAGTGATAATTGACCACTATCTATCTATCTATCTATCTATCTATCTATCTATCTATCTATCTATCTATCTATCTATCTATCTATATTTAAAACCAGAGGTGTCCTGGTAACAATTTTACAGATGTGTCTTATACAATGGTGGTTACTGGGAAAATGCTTTTGGGCCGTGGGAGATTTTTTTTGTTGGAATCCTAAGAGTGGCCACTGGGACAGATTGAAAGCAAGGCTGAGTGGCTGCGCTGTATCCAGTTCTAATAATACATCCATAGTGATGAGCCCTGGGAATGTGGGGTGGAAGAAGAGAGACAAGAGTGTGCGTTTGTGTGTGTGAGTCTGTGTGTGTGTGCGGGTGTGAGGGGACACCTCAGAGGTCGTCTGAGGAGGCAGTGGAGCGTGCTGAGAGGCTGCCATCACACAGCTGCCACACCAACTGGACACACACACACACACACACACACACACACACACACACACACACACACACACACCACATTTATGTAGAGGCATGAGCACACAACACTGCACGCACAGAAAAGCAGAAAGGTACACATGGCAAAGAGCAAACACAGGCGAGCACACAGTCGCTTGTCACATGCAAGTCACTTACTCAAACAGACACACAGACACACAAACACACACACACAAACGTGACTCAACGCTCATTCACACTTGCAAGCTTTCCACTCGCAACCACTTCACACTTGTGCATGGATGTGCACCCATGAACACAAACACACACCATGCACTTGGTTGCTGACTGTCTGTCTAAGGCCCCGTCTACACTGATACAGTTATTTTTACAAAACAGATATTTTCCAATAGTTTTGGCCTCCCATCTGCACACAACCAGAGTTTCATATCCCCTAAAATATGCATTTTTGGACATTTCTGGGGTGGAGGTTTTTTAAAACTTTGGTTATTTTGTATCTGTTTGAATGTGTAATACAGAATGTTTGGGAAATGATGATGTCATCTCAGTCTGCACATGTCTATTGTTTGTTTGTCTATTGAGCATGCACCAGGAACAATAACAACAACAGACTAATTTACGGGTTTGTGTACAATTTGTTAGCACTGCTTGGACTTACAACTACTTTCCACTTAAACTTGGTATTGCTGCACACCTTCATGGACGAACGGAGCTGTCTGCTGCAGCCAGTGTTATCTGGCCTATCTCATCATCTGCGGTTTAAAGTCCACCAGAAATGGATCAGACCTGGTCGAACCAGCAGATGGTGGAACAATTCTGAGAAAGGGATTGTTGTCGATGAGGTGTAAAAGGAAGACTCTCACATATTCACAGCATCACTCAAATCTTTGTGTGAGCTCCTTCGTCATACTGAAGGGAACTCAACAGTGATGAGATCATCAGTAGGTCTTCTGAAAAAGGTAATAGCCTGGACACTTTACTGGTGTTGTGATAAGGGGGGACTACGGAAGACAGCAAACACAAGCTGGAATTTACAGTCGTTTTTGTGTTTTAGTGTGGACAGAGATACAGTATGTTGTAACATGAAGGTCATGCAGACAAATATTCACTTTCAAAAAATATGTGGATACGTGTAAACAGGGCCTAAATAAAACCTTGGATTGGAGAAGTCAAGAAGCGACAGGGATTCATTCAGTCAATTGCTCCAATGGATTCAGTCTTTCAGGTACACTAACAGTTGTTTGTTCTTATCAATGACTCAGTCAATAGACTGAACAATGAAATATAAAAAAAATATCAAAACCTTCCATAAGGCAGTTTGAAAATTGCTTCCTTTGTCTGACCAGCAATTTGAAACCCAAACAGGTTCAGTTTATTTTCACAGAAAACACAGAAAAGCATTCAGCCTACAAGAAGCAAAACAAAACTGATGCAGATTATTTTTCTGTCTATCAACTAATAGATTATTTGACTCACTGTTTTAGCTTTATATATTTTACTTGTGTATATCTTTCTTATGTATCTGACATGCACCTGTGTCTTAATATTTTGGTCTTTTTTCCTTTTATATCTGTAAAGCATTTTGTGCACTTAAAAATGGTAAATGAATAAAGATGATTATTGGTATATGTTATTTTTTTTACTGTAAATAAAAAGACAGAGAAATACAACTAACAACCACTTTTATGGAGAGATATCAGTTCTGTTTTTCTGTACATTAAGTTATTTCTTATATAAACATTACTGTCCATATGAAAGAAAAATCTACTCGTACATGCATATCTTTTTGTTTTTGCTTGTTTTTTATGGATAAGCTAAATTGAAAGCTATCTACCCTGTAACTAGCAGTGACCTAGCAATGGACCAGTCATTTAAGGTTAAACCCCACAAAACTTTAGTTGAAATTTTAGATCTCAAAGCTGTCAAAGATAACAGTTTAATTTTAGGGAAATCTGTATAAAATAATGCACAAAGGTATCTTTCAGTGCACTGTGATATCAGAGATGAGACTGTGGTCTCTGCTAACAAGCCCTGTGCTGCCGCCCCCTCCTTCCCTTTGTGCCGACGGCCAAATCAGCACTGTTGCATCTTTCAAAATAGCACAGCGGGAGGAGAACGGCCAAAATGGAGCGTGCAGGAACTCTATAATTTGTTATGGGGCTGACGGAGAGCGATATCAATGATTCAACTATCTTATCTGGGTCTGTGATACACATCTTGTAAATATATTCTCTCTCTCCCCGTCTCTCTCTCCTTCACCCGACACACCTCTCAATCTCTTCGCCGTGTTGCCGTTATCATTGCGATGGATAGCCGGGTGATTATTATTCCTCTAGCAGAGCCCACACGTACACACCAGCTGACCTCACTCATCACATACCTCAGAAACACAGCAGACACAAACAAAGCACACACACAATGCATCACATGCACACACACGCAGCTAGAGGTTGTAAGGTGGGTCGCTGATAACCTGCAGTTACAAGGTTAATGTGTGGTAGTACACATGCTCCATGTCAAGCATGAACATTAGTGTTCCTTCGCCTCGCACTTTATCATGAGCTGAGGAGAAGCTTACACTTCATTAGATTCATCAGCAACTACAGGCAAAGAAAATGTGTCATAAAAAGACAAGAGGAAATTCACAGAGATTCCCTCTGCCAGTCAGTCCCAGCGTCTCCACAGAGAACATCATGCCAGACAGACACACACTCCTGAATGCACATTTCACATATTTTTCTGGACAAAAACAGAACTCAGAATTTGGATCAAAGCCGTAGCAATGTGCAGCTTTGTTCTTTTTTTTCTTCCTGTCTTTAATTTTGCTGCTTAAATTATAACCAAACAAAACTGCAGTGTTGATAGTCTCATTCTTAAAAGAAGTAAATGTGGTAAATAAAGATTTACTGTGGGTCAGGGCTGAGTATCATTTGTAATCATTTGACTTTTATCTCACGGCACTGAAGAATATGAAAATTATGAAAGGATTTTTTATTCAACAACTTTTTTTCTATTCAACAATATAAGTCAAACCTTCGAAATGCATCAGTGTTTAATTTTGCCTTACGCAATGCACCTTTAAAATGACTGTATTTAAATTGAATACAGTATAATTTTTTAGTAATATTATCTAAGTGAGGGAATATCTAAGAATAAGTGAAGTAAGGATCTGAAATATATTTAATACCAGCTGCCTATCCTTTTATTATTCTACTTCTTTTCTTATCCTGACTGTTCAATGTATTGAGCCTGTTTTTATTTTATGTTACTGTATTTTATTATTATCACTATCATTCTCAATTTCTATTTCCCTTTTTAATCAACTGTTTTTACTGTTTTAAATTGTGTCTTGTTGTTTTTAATGTCTCTGTAAAGCACTTTGAATTACCTTGTGTTGAATTACAAATAAACTTGTCTTGCCTTGCCTTGCCTGTCACCAGATTCAGCCCATGTACCTTTACACATTCAAACTAAAGATAAAAAGCTATAGGTTTTTATCAATGTCAGGTATCAACAGTATATTGATTAAGTCTCTTTCAGTTTAAGTGTCTGTTCGTCTACTCATATATTAGAGAGAGGCTCATGCTCGTGACAGCGTGGGTGTTCGGCGTAGCAGTGGCATAGATTTGTAATTCTGGACTGAATACTGGATGCCAAGATGTTGCCTATTCATTCTATTGGGGTTGCTCTCCTGCTGTATACACCAAAAAAGTCTATCTTCTGGCTTTACTTTCGTGGTATGCAGCCCACCGAATATGCGCAGAAGTGTTTCTCCTGGTTGTCTTGCCCGGTTCATAGACTTTACATTGTGATAATGTCAGTTAGAGTTTTAAATTGTTTCACAAATATAAAACTTTCAATGATCAAAAATAACATAAAAAGACAGAAAGAGTCATAATTTACCTAGTTTGCAGTGTTGTGTCAAGAGTCTTACAAACGTCTCTTTTACAATGGCAAAAATGCTATTTGGGCTGCAGGGGATTTTTTTGCTGCAATACTGCTAGAGACCACTGGGAAAAACTGAGCACAGTTACTGGGAGCCTGAGCAGAAGATGCATGCTTTCCTCTGTGCGGTGATATGACGGTAGGGCTGAGTTTGGTAGAAAAAAAAATAGTTCCCACAGGAAACAAACCTCGGACTTTCAAGTGGGAGACCGCTGTTTGTGTCCCATGTGAAAACAATAGTCAGTGGAGTTGTTTTAATAGCACCAACGTTTGCTACCATAATGTTACGTCACGCAAGCAATGTGATGTTTCATTACTTTAGTAACAAGCGTACTTATTTTAAGACAAGCCATGCTTTGTTACCACGCTTTTGTTGCCTTAAGCTTTTTTTTTTTTTGAGGGACAGCATCTTTTTTCAATTGAGCTCCAGCTTTTTCATGTGGCTGCTGCTAGCATTTCTTGTTGAAAATATGTCAACTTTTCAGGAAGGCGCTGGCAACGTCACTGCAACTCCTTAAGCTACTGTCTATCTAGGCTGTATAAAACTATCACAACAAAGACAGAAAAACCCATTCGTGGGAGCAGATCAGCCAGGCAGTGAATGTTGCTGATGAGTGTTGTGCTTTTATCACTGTACGTGTCAGAAGCTTGAAATTGTTTTGAGGAGAAAATCTTATATAGAGATCATAATGCAACATGTGCATCAGCCCCTCATAACACTGAAATTTAATTCATCAATTAATGCCTGGATATGGTCCAACATCTTTGATGAAATAATGTTAATATAACTTTTAATTAATGAATAAGAAGCAAACAAAACATTTTGGTCAGTACCAAAAAGTACTCAATTCACCTAGATAGAGAAATGACAAAGATTTTCAGTGGCTGGATATATTGGGTTTTTCTTAAGTGTTTGCAATACATGTGCAGTAATGATGTCTATTGGAGGGACAGTGGCAAAATACATCTGCAATACTTTAATTCAGCGTGATAAGTCAAATTAGACGCATATTTATGTGTGCTGCACTGGAATATCTTGTAATTACGTGTAAACACACGCTGAAATTATTAAGCTCTGAGAGTTTCACTTACATGACTCTTACATGACTCACTTCTGTCAGATTTAAATGTAGGCTGTTGGAAAACATCCGTCTGGTTTTAAGTCAGGTGCATGTTGAAATTTGCCATGTAAAAAAAGTGCCTTAATACTGAGTGGCAAAGCTTACAGAAAACATGCCTCATGTTACTCCTTTTGAAATTTCAATCCTCAGTGCCACCAAAGCATTGCTTTCAAAGTCTTCTTCCTGGCACTGGCTTATTGTCAGCCACAGAATTATTGAACATACGTATGTGGTTTTATCGGCTCAAGTATCTGTACTTCCTCAAATTTCCACAAAAAATATCAATACAGTGACACAGGAGGAGAGGTCTTTATAAAATTAAAAAAGGCATATGGCCATTTAAAGTATCACTGTCAGGATTTGGAGAAATGGCTCAGACATGAAACAAAAAACAGGAAAAGTGTGTTTGCAAATTGTATTGAAAAATTGTTTTTCAAACCAGCCCGAGAGAGCAGCGCTCACCTCATGGTGCGAAGGTCCCAGCCTCGTATGGCTGTGTCATTCGCTGTGGCAAGCTGGCTGCAATTGTGGTGGGGGCTCCACTTGCCCGAGGTGAACTTCAGCTGACCTTTGCCCTCCAAGGTGGCGGTGCTGGAGACCTGCAGAGGACGGCAACACCTTCATTACCATCTCTGAGAAGGGACGTGAATTTCATCCAAATATCTGTGACAGGTTCAGCCAGTACGGTGCACTCAATCAGCATAATAAGGCGTTATTAGAAGTCATTTTCTCTGCAGGCCACACTCAAGACTACAATCGTTCAATATGACTCTGTAGTAATATTTTGGGCATTACTGGCACACCAACTGCCTGCAGATTTACACCATGCTGAAATATATACACTCTTACTGACATAACTTCTACCTACTTTGCAATAAATGTCTCCCTCAAGATGTAATTTTGGTCTGATTCAGTTTTAGTTTTAAGACTCAATACTCATTTAAAGCTGCACTAATCAATGTATCTTATATTAACAATTGATCAAATTACTGTGTGCAGTGTGAAAGGGGTTGCTTGAAGAGAGAAACTCACAGAAAATGTAACCTAACTTTGCAGTTCCTCTCTACAGAGCTTTTAGTCCTCTTTTAGCCCATTGTTTTGCTGCTAATTCTGCTTGCATCAACCCCTTTTCACTGGCAGGCACTGTGTGTTAACTGCCCAGCACAAAATTGAAGGCAAAAAAGGTGTAGCTATGAGCTGGTAAACATTAGCCTGATATTTAAATTGCATTCATTTAGACTGACACTGCGTTCATGTTTTAGCTGGAGAGGATGGCACAAGAGTGACGAGGGTGGAAACTATTCATCAATGGCCTATGTTCCAAAAGGAATACAAAGGCCTACTTTAGTAATATGGTGTTCATGTTAGCCCATGTCTTTTTGGGAGAGGGGATTTTTGTGTTTTGTTTTGCCCTAGGCAGTCAGTGGTGGGTGACATATCTATTTCACTATCCTCATTTTCAGTTGACACCAAAGCTGTAGTAAAGGCTGTTAGGATCAGTTACCTGACAATTTTTCTTGTACTTATGTCTTAAAGTTTTGGCTCTTTTTCTCTAACTGGAAGAAACAGAACTTTTTGAACTACTGAACTGGTCTAAGACAGGCCCTCAGGAAGTATGCAAGGCTTTGATGGCAATTTTCATAGTGGCCAAATAGGAGAATTACATCTTCTTGGTCTGCTAAGTGATGCCATCCCCATTCAAGTAAACAGAACGCTCAACAGTGAGTTAGCCGCTTGGCCAGTAGAAGTAAGCTGCTTGGCTGGCCAGAGTCTGTAGTGCACTTGCTCTATGGGCCCAACAATGTGAAAGATCAAGGAAATTTTATACCCTGGAAGTCAAGCTTTTTTGCCGTTGTGTGTCACAGGGCAACTTTAATAGGAATGAATAGGGCCCCTCCTCAATACTGCATCCAGTTTGCTTTATACATCAATTGTTTGAGATGTGAGTGGAAATTCTGGAACCAGGCTAGGTAAACACAGCGGAGCATTTCGCAGCTATATATTTTCCTCAGGAGTTGGTGGAGAGCAAAACAGAGCTGAAAGACGGACAGAGAAGCAACTTCTAACGAATGCTAATGTTGCTCCGTCTCTGCTGGATGAGTAAATCGGCAACTGTTTGCCAACAAATTACCGATATCAGATGCTTATGTGATGTCAGATGTTGTGTTTCAGCTTGCTATGCTTTCCCCAAATGGCCAAAATATCACTTAATACAGCTTTGAACTACTTGCTAAGATAGACAGCGTGCAGTGATGAGACTGCATAATAAAGTAACATCAAACTCAAATTCCATGTTCCATTTACTTTTTAAAATGATACCACTTTCACCAGTAGCGTTAATATTTTCTCAGAATCTGCTCCGCACCTGTAGCTTAAATAAAAACAGTAGAGCCTCTCTCTATGCCTGCAGGGTGCTCCAACATATGGATTAGCATGTTCTGTTCTCACTCCAATGCCCAGCAGCAAGACAGGACCTACACAGCGAGAGCCCTCCAGTGTGGGCGCTAGGAGGCAACAGCATGCTCCTATCTCCTCTATAACCTGCTGACCCCAGGCTCTCCTCGGTCCCACAGCAGGGCTCTATACACTAGATCGCTCAGTAACTTATGGATCAACTGTCAAGTCAAAGATGAGCCCTTGGGGGATTCAAGACTGATGAGTGTTGAAAGCTGAATCAAAGTAGCCTGTTTAGGCTGGTTGAAAAATCATTCAAATTTATTGTAATTTCTTCGGTGTTTCAACAGAAAAACATTTAACTGACAAAATGTCACTGGATCCAAAAATTAGAGCAGTTTAGCTGAAAGGCAGTCAGGTTAAATTGCAACATTTAAGGCTTTTCAAACAAGACGACATGCTTGTCATTGGATATTTATCAAACCTGCTTCGTATATTTCACAGGGCAACAATGAAGGTGGAATTAATCAAAGTCAAAACACTTCAAGGACTTTGAATTATAAAGCATATCACTTCATCGGGCTACTTTAAAAAATGGAATCCAATTAATTCAGCAGGCTGGCCTTGAAAATGATTATCTTTCCCTTAAACTATGATGCATCTAACAATTCTAAAAAGCAGCATCACACTGCTCCATTTTCCTCTGCTCTCTGACTAGCTGCGGGTTTTTTATCCTCATCTTTCTCTTTCTACCATTTCTCTCTCTCTCTCCCTCTCCCTCTCTCTCTCTCTCTCCCCCCCCCTCTCTCTCCTGTCTCTGCCTGTTGGAGCAGGGATCATCGATCGCCCCGTCACCGCACAGCTCCCTGGCACACTCTCATTATTTCAGCTAGAGAGGACAGAGGGAGAGTGAGGGAGAGAGAGACAGGCCGATAGAGCAGCAGGGAGGGAGGAAGACTGAGAAAGAAAAGCAGACTGGATAAGAGGAAGGAGAACAAAGAGGGTACAAAAAGAAGAAAATAAAGGAAAAATAAAGGAAAGGAGTGAAAAGAAAGGAGCTGAAGAAAGGTGGCAGAAGACGGGGGACAGATAAAATCGGACAAGAAGAGAAGCTTGGTTTCCTCTGTGGCCTTGATGTAAAATTCCATGACTTTTCCATGGATTTTCATGATTAAATCAGAGTGCCTTCTCCTTTTTTCCATTTTATATGTCAAGTTACGGGTTACTGAGCATACCAATCATCACCAAATCAGATATGTTACAACTTATCTTAATAAGGGCACTTTGAGGTGGCAGTTAGAACATCTTTACATTGCTGATATACATGTTTTTAACAATGTACACGGTGGCTATCCCTACAAATCATGCATTCCCTTAAAGCTTTGGTCGACAGAAGTTAGGGCTAAAGGTGTTAATGTGACCCAATCAAACTATTTGTTAGATAGCTGAAAGGAGTCTTAAACCCCCGACCCCCACACCTTTTGGACATGAGAATTGGGGGAAACGACGTGTGACAATTTCTGCAACTCTACAGAACTGACAAGCTGAGAAGTGTGCCCACTTCACACAACCATTGGCCTGCTGTGTGGAGGTGAGAAAGTAAGCAGGGTACAGACGTCTCTCTCAAGCTCTCTTTTTCATTCTTTACACATCTAATTCTAGTGCTTTAATGTGTAAAACCAAGTGCTACTATGAACGCCTTATAAACAGTTATGATGATTCACCCCTCTCTATTATGGCATGCTTTTCAGCCCAAATGCAACTGTGGCTGTTAGAACAGCTACTGTGTAAACACTGGCCAGAAAACTTTGTTTCAAGCACACGTCTACTTAAAGCAGCTGTGTGGAACGTTTCGTTTTCGTTGATTATAGCGCCCCTTTGGTCGAAGCGGTATGACACCCACAGCCTGGTGTCGTAAAGCCGGCAATTACCACATGCATTTGTTTTGGAGAGCGAGAGGATTAACTAACACCAGGTCAGTCCAAGTAAATAGAGGAAACAGCAAAATTACTCAGTAAATTCTCCTGTTGTGTTTCTGTTCTGATCTAATCTAAGCTGTTGTGTATTTTGAGCTACTAAGGCTACTGTAGTAGTGTGAGCCTCAAGTTATTCTGCGTTGCTGTGCTACTGAGAAACATTGAGAAGCAGCCGTGTACGTTTGGTGTAAGGAGGAATAAACAGTCATCTGCTGAGTCCGCATTATTATGTGAAAAGAATACTCTGATGATTTGGGAGTTATGCCCTTTCTCTATCATTTTCATATTGAGACAGCGGTTAGCATGGCACTGTCAGTACATCTTGCGCGGAGGGTTACACGGTGAGCAACAGTTGCAGCTGGCTCTGGGACAGGTACGCTTGGTCACTCTGTAAATGGCAAACAAAGAGACGACACGGACGATATTACTCACCCGAGTGAAAGCTTTCCATCAGCTCCTGCAGGCCTGGAGCATTTTTTCCAGTTCATCTTAGGAACATGAAAAAAAGTTTCAATCACGGCAGGATTAGTGATTGCTGCAAAGTTTTCATTCCTTGTGATGCACTCTCTGCGGCGGTTTTCTTCCTGATGATAAATCTCCCCAACGATGGCAGCACCGAATCCCACTGTGTGCAGGAAAATAGTAGCGGAGGATTCAGCCTCTCTCATCTCTGCTCAGCATTCAACACATGGAGTTCCTCATCTGTATGCTCCGGCTCAAACAGGTATGGCTCTGGATCAGTGTCCGCTACAAGAAACTCTTCAAAATCGCGTTCAAAGTCGTCCATTGCAGCTACTAAAATCCGGAGATATCGCTAGGCTAAATAAACAGCTGAGTTAAGTTTACAAGCTATGTCTGTGCCTGATCACCGGTGTGTCCCTCTGTGGATCACAGTACAGGACGTACTGACCCTCTATCAGCGCAATGCTAACCACTGAGACCCAGCCACTGGACGTACAGACACAAAAAAGATATCGATCATGTTGTCTCAATATGAAAATGATAGAGAAAGGGCATAACTCCCAAATCGTCAGAGTATTCTTTGATGTGAAGATACACAGTGAAGACATAACATAATACTAACACAGCAAAGCTGTTACCTGCAGCCTTCACTTGCAAAGCTAACGCTACTAACGTTAGGTCAGTCCAAGTAATTAGTGGAAACATGCTAACATGCTAACATTACACACAAGTTAGTAGTAAAGTAAGACCTGTTCATAAATGTTCTGGTGTAGCTCTGAATTTCTTATAAACTGAGGACAACTGCCTGCTGTATATTTGTGTTCATGGTCACAGTCACAGATAATTTTACATGATGCTCCTTCATTATCCGCCATGACATCAAAAGTACAACCAAGTCCTCATAGATACATCTCTGGTAAAACTGTTAGATGTTATGTGGTCAGCAATGCCCGTTGTGTACTGCTTCCTCGAAGAACTGTAAACACAGCTCTTTCTTCTTCTGTGGTTTAATCACTGCGGGCCGCAACAATGGTGGAAAGTTTTGATGAAAAAAACTAATAAAGAATGTTGCTGATGCTGCTATTTCTGCTCTTATGGTAAGATTAACATTTTGGTAATTCCCACAGGTGTTGCTATGTTTATGTATGTGACAAAATTGTCCAAAGTTAAAGTTTTTCTGGGGTTTGTGACTGTATCCCATGGCCTTCATTAGCAAATGGAACTTGAGCAGTGTCACATATGTCACATCTCTCTGAGTGAAACAGAATATAGGGGTATGAATTCTTTAGGGCTGAATGTAGGCATGACACTAAGTGAGCAGTGTTACTGTGAACCAGAAAGTAGAGGAAAGGGAAGAAATTGATTATTTAGACATCAACTATGCTCTTTTGAAAGTGTAACCACTGGCGTTGCCAAGTAACATCCAAACACACACCTCCAACCTCCGAGGCTGAAAAATGAAGCCAACTCATGAGTATCAAAAACTATAGCTATAATGTGGTCATCAGTGGTCCTTCTAATGTGGTCTTTACCTGGTAGCAATGTTAGTCAGTTATTAAAGGGCAACTTACAAGTCATAGTCTGTTTACAAGAATTGGGAAGTTCCAAGCTGCAAATGCCAAAGGTAATGAGGAAATGCCAAAAACTGCAGTTCCTCTAATGGCCACTTGAGGCTGGCTCCAAGAGTGAGTCATTCACCATAGACCCCCAATTTAAAATACCCGACTTTCCAGCAGAATTAAACATGTGTATGTGTATGTGTATGGTAGTCTGAGTGACAGGTTGTCTGTGAGGCATCACCACAGTCAGATCCATCAGTCGGTCTACCCTTGTCCCAGTATGGTCACCAAAATGCTGAACTCAAGGCTTCAAAACAGGAGTGTTCAAATCAGTGGGTTACATCAAGGTGGCCAGAGTCCTGCACAAGTCCATTTCTGAAAACCCGTACTTGTCCATACTCATAAAGCTCAGTTCCAGAACCAGCCTGTTACCCATCATTATGTCTAAGTCAAAGCCGCACCTGCCCACACCTGTTAACTAAAGTCCTGAGACCTGACCCCCACCCATGAGTAAACATACACAGGCTATAGTCACTTACATTAAGCTGGGTTCTCTGACCTTGAATTACAAATTCAACAGAGGAAATGTCTCTTTCACTGGCTTCACTTGGTGCCACTTCACTCGATGCCAGTCTATGCTCCATGATACTGCGACCCCTACACTAACAGCCTCATGCGTTTTATACTATGGGTGTGGCTAGGTGGTTAAGCAGCACAAGTTGACAAAACTTTTAACAGTGAGAGAAAACGGAGAGATTTTGAAATATCAATACTCAAAATCATTGACACAAGAATGAAACAACCTGTGCAACATACACTGGTATCTTTTTACAAAGAAACTCATTTGCCAAATTTGCTGATTGTCCCAGACTTCCCTAAAGAACTGATCAAGTTGCCTGACCTCCTCTTGACAGACCAGAATCTCTGTAAACTCTATGATCAGTTAGAGGCCTGCAGGACTCTCCCTCTCTGCGGCTACCCTAGTGGTGCGACAGCAAAGCCTGAGCTTCGTGCGTCCCAGGTTCCCAGCTTTATTAAGGCACTAACCAAATTAGGGGCCCTAACAAGACAGTACACACAACACTAGGGGACGCATTCATTTAGGACGCAAGCGGCACTAATGCAAAGCTATCTGTCAAATCGCCATACATTTATGCTTTCTCTAGACTCCGGAAGAGAGAGAGTGTTTGTGTGTGCGCATGTGTTTATGTCTGTGTGAGTGTGTTTGTGAGCAGATGTGCAGGACAAGGTGTGTGGGTGTGCTGTGAGCCGGTGGAGATGTTCTCACTCAATTCCACCAGCGATTCTAATTGATGAGCCATGCACATGCAGACACACACACACACACACACACACACACACAAATCTTCTTTCAAACAATGCACACTGGTACGCTTATGCACATGATCCTCTCTTATATATGCATACACACACTCACGCAAACACCCACACCGAACTCACACACACGCACACTAATCTAGGCCAGGCCCTTGAGAGAGAGACACATCCACACTGCAGCTGGACACGGCTTGAGATGAACACATCACCCTCTGACAGATAGAGGGAACGGGAGAGAAGAGAGTGGGATGAAAGGAGAGAGGAGGGAGGGAGGCAAGGAGATTAGCATTCTCATCAGTACTGGAGGAATTTGTCTTGGCTGCCAAGCTCTTTCTCCTCTTTTCCATTCCCTTTCTCCTCATCAAGCCCACTCTTTCCTTATCCATATCTCCCTCTCTTCCCCTCCTAATCTCCATCTTTTCCAATCAGTCGTGTCCTCCATCGCTCCCTCTTTCTACATTCTCCCTTTCTCATTATAGTACTTTCTCACCATTACTTTCTACCTCTCTCCTTCTCCCTCGATACATGATTTAATAGCTGTATTGTCCAGTGTTGTGTCAGAGGATGGAATTAGCAGCGCCCACGCTGCCGTGGTCCTACATGACCTCACACTGGGGTCATGGCACAGGGGACACACACGCTCACGCACAAACAGACAGTGAATTGATTAGAAGCAGAAATACATGTTTAAGAGTATACAGGCACTGAATATTGGGTCATGTAATGTTGTTCCTCTAATGTTTTAAATTGTCCACCAGGTGCACTTTTGTGTCCTCATGGGGTTTGCTTTGTATGTAGCAGCACCGCCGTATTCAGCTTGTCGGACAGGATGATTTGTTCAAGTGTAAATGTGGCAGTGCGGTTGGTTATGTTCCTCGCCAACTGAAGATTGCAATGTTTGTTCTGACAAAACAAAAAGTAAATTTTAGAAGTGCCGTGATTGTCGATGCTAAAGGCTCAAGATTTAAAGGCTTTAAGTCACAAAACCACAGCAGAGGCACATTCTGGACACACACAGTTGGTATCTGTAAAGTTTGGGCATTTGCTGGTTGCGGTAAATAAACACAGATTGCAAAAACAGTCTACCAGTTACATTTGCATGAACAAGAGGCGAATGTTAGCTTTGCTTTCAATCTGGATGGACCTTCAGATTCTCTCCACTTTGGACAAAACTGCTTCTGATGCTAAATGCTGATTGTTAAAGGGATACTTCAACCACAAAAATAATCATTTCTGTATCAATTACTCACCCTAAGGTTGGTTGAATCCCTGAAGAAAACTTTTCTCTCGCATGCCTCCATAAAAAAAAAGAATCCCAAGTGTTTTAAATAGTAAGGTTTTAGCAAAAGTGTTTGGGAAGAACAGAGCAAACAACTGAATAAAGGAAACTTGGATTATACTGCATGAGCTGTGTGAGAGGTTCTAAACGGATGTTTTGATACAGTTTTGCTGTTGTTTAACCACCTTTTACTTCGAATCATTAAGAATTGTGTTTATTTTTTCGAATTCTTCACTTGCCTTGTGCATGTGAGAAAGATCATTTTGTACATCATTGTATACTGCCCCCTTGTGGGTGAAGTTTAGGAAACAGAGCCATCACAAATTACGGGTTGCGCACAATGACTGTTTTAGGATTCTCATGAACAAGCCCAGGTGGAGTAGTGCCAGTGAACTATTCTGCACGGCCAGAACTCTCACATTTGAGGCTCTCCTGAGGAACCTGATGTACAAATTTATATGTCGTTTAAGTGGGTCAATGAATTGTGTAATCCAGGTGCTGACTAACCCCAAGCTGAGCTCTGTTAGATACGGTTCCCAGTTTTGGATTTATTGGTATCAGTGCCTTGTGTAATGAGTTTTTCTTTTTTATGTCCCTGTGTGTTTTTAAATGTAGTATGTGCTTTCGATGGACCCTGAGTCTGCTCAATAAACTTGAATTGAATTGAATTGAAAAACCACGTTTTCCTTGCAAATGCAACATAACGCGGGGTGAGTAACTGATATACAAATGATCATTTTATTAGTAAAATACTCCTTTAAATTGAAATTTCGTTGGTGAGTTAAATGAAAATACCTTTGTGTTTGTGATGAAATGTCTATTTTTCATGCACATAATTAGACTTTTCTGATCATTTCTTTTAGGCCGTTATATCCGTTTTGCCATCTTTTGAATGCTGTTACAGAAAGTTACTGTCAGTGAAAATCAACACTTACTGCACAGATGTTTCACTTCACGCCAAACAATAAGATTTCTGTTCAGAGCAGCTAAAAGCTGCAAATAATTGTGCTGAGGAAAATTCTCTTTTCTGAAAGCTGAATTTATTCATTCTATATTGGTAAAGGTAATTCCATCTCTTTCAATGTTTATCAAGTCTTTTTTGCAACAAGCTTTTATTTGAGAATTTACAGCATTTAGTGTATTTTCACCTTAATTCCACTTCCATCAGATATTGTCACTCTTCCCTGCTTGCTCATTGTAGTAATTATTGGATTGGAGAAATGCTTAAATTCTTAAAGTGTTTCTTTACTTTTGCTTGTTTGATATCAGATAGAATTGTCAACTTGTTAGAATCCGTTTCCATCTTCAGAGTGACATTGCATCCACCCTAACTAATATCAGAGAGGGAGGGGAATTCGATTTTCTGTAACCAATCACTAGCGACCAAGGTATCTGCTGAATCAAACATCATCTTTAGGTTCACACTGATGTGTAGGTTGCCAACATACTTGGCTTGCTGGGGTTTTAACAGTGGAGCTGAGTGAAGTAAAACAAACTAAAAGGTCGGCAATATTGAAAAAAACATGCCAAATTTTGAATATCCTGATTTGTTAAAGTAACATTAAGCCACAACATGATCACAAACACATTTCCATTAAATGGATATATGAATCATTGGACAAACAAATAAACAATCACATAATCATCATCCAGGTAAGTTCCAGCACAGTGCACCAATAAATAATGCAAGAGGCAACCCTTGACTCAGCTTTCCAAACCAGGTTTTCTCCCACCAAATTTCCATCTCAATATGAACATGACAGTGCAGTAACATTATGTGTAAAGATTTTTTTGTAAAATTCATGAGTGTGTGAATGAATTATGTAAAATGTGCGAATAAAAGCGCCATGACGGCGATTCTTAAAGATGCTTATGGTACATATGTAGCCCAAAGGCAAGGGTCTGTGTGTGCATGTGGCAGTAAATTAAACACACTGTAAAGCAGTTCCAAAACTTTTCCTAACTTCAATGTGCCAAATTGTGCCAACAGAGCTGGAAACTGTCAACACTCAGCACAGATAGAACAACGCTAGCTTGAAGCTAATATCCATCAACACTAGGCAGTAGGAACAAGTGTAGCTCTTAGGCCATGTTCTGAAGAAACAGAAATGAAAATGGCAGACTGTTCCAGTCATCTTGGAACATGACGAACTTCTCCACAATTCAGTATTTACATTGCGTATTTTTTCCAACTGCCTTGCAGTAATACATACAACTAACAGCTCCATCTGGTGAACAACTAAAATCACTGCGCTGTCTGTGAAACCAGAGCAATGTTAAATGACCCTAAACACAAGTCATCATTGTGATGTGAACCTTGGTTGACGTGAATGTGTATGAATAATCAATAATCAATTAATTGAGAACATCCCCAGCAGACACACACTGGCAGAGTGAGGGATTGAGAAAGAGAGGGGCGAGTGTGTGCATGCATTTATCCAAACTGCGACTAGACATTTCTCAAAGGGTCAGCTTGCTGAGATCAAATTAACACACATGCCTGCGCTCACATGCAAACACACACACTTGTATCAATTAGGTGTGTGACCTGGCTGCCCTTTATGTGAATCCCTCAACGAGCGCATGAATTACCAATGACCCATCTATATTCCTCTTCCCTCATGGCCTCTAATGGAGCAACACACACACACTCATGAAAGCATGCGCCAACACACCACTACTCTATTACTTCTTCCTCACATGCACACCTGACACACACCATTATCTTGAGTCTTTAAATACATAATGGGCATTTTAATTGCAAAGCCGGCGGGTTGGAGACAGGGAATTTACAGTGAAGAGCCTCTTCACCTTGCATTAGGAAGGACACAACTACAAGCGAACTGACCAAAAGTACTTACATAGTGATCCATTTGTTTTTAGACTTTTAAAAGCCTTCATTGTGTATTTCTGTATAATAGGAATAAGAGAGTCCTGAGTATGAATGCAGTGAAAAATGATTTCAGCTGTCTGACAACAGCTTGTATGTCTTGTTCCTGTTTCGTGTTATACTTCTACCTCACATCATTTCAGATGGATATGGACTTTTTACTCCACTACATGTATTTAACACTGAGTTAGCAGCTACTTTTCAGATGAAGATTTGCTAATGGAAAATGATGCAGCAATATGCTGTTAATTTACATGGAAGTATGCAAGGTATCTGAAGTTGGCTCCACATTAACAGACTCATTTATTGCTGATAACAACACAATGCCTGGAAGCATTCTGTACGAGTACTTTTACTTTTGATACTGTACATTCTGCTGATAAACTAATGTACTTTTACTTCAAGGTCCAGTGTGTAGGATTTAGGGGGATACTTTGGCAGAACTGGAATGTAAAATAATGTTGTCTTGAATCACCTGAATATAAGAATCATTGTGTTTTTATTACCTTAGAATGAGCCATCTATATCTACAGAGGGAGTGGGTCATTTATGGAAATCAACGTGTTCACTGCTGTATTTGTACAGTACCCCAGAACAGATATACCAAAAACTGTATATGTATTTGTAACGTGAAACTGCTTTTTCAGTGGATTTTACCCTTTTAAATCATCGGGTCCCTTTGTTTTGGAAAGGAAGAGACCTCTGTAGATAATTCAGCTACTGGTGAAAACCTCCCGAACATCCAGATCTCAACTTATCAGAAAAAAAAAATACGTACACGCTGAACCTTTGAGTAACATTTTAATTTCGGGGCTATGACTTTTATTATGGTATTTCAGACGATGTTATTTCTACTTTTACTTAAATTCATTAAGAGACTGAATACTTCTGCCACCACTGCTGAATGGGTGCAAATCCCTGGAGCTAGTTTCCCAAATCTCATCGCAAGCCTTACTAGAAGTGTGGAGGCAGGATCCCTTTGAGATTAAACAGTTCCAGGAACTATGAATCCACAGGAACATAATTTGGGGATTAAACTGGAAACTAAAAAGTCTCTTTTGTGCATTCCTCTTTGCATTTTCATCACATCTGAAGACTTGAAGATTAGGCAAATTAGCTCAATGACAGATAAAAAAAAACACAAAACAACTGTTGTGTTTTAAACAATTTTCACACACAACAAAACAAGACTGTCATGCAATGTTTTTTTGTTTTATCACTTAGAACGTGACCAAGATGAATCTATTAATCAAGTAAACTACAAATAAATGTTTTATTTCTGTCCTTCACTTTTGCTTTTGCTCAGGCTTTCAGCTCGTTCACACACTCCGTCTTTCTTTTTATTTCTCTCTGTGTTCTTTTAAACATCTCACTTCATCATTTTCAACACCAATTTCTGCGTGACACATAATGCTTTCAACCAACTCCAATACAAACCCATCCGTGTCATAACTTGACATTTACACCAATGGACATTGAGCATGTAAGTCTGCAAAGGGTGAGTAGGGGCAACATGCAGAGGACTTTTACCCAGGAAACTTGTGTCCATGTCTAATGTAAAACTTAAAGTCAGCATTGAGTTATTTTGTCATTATAGTTACGTGACTCAACTTCAACCACAATCTTTTGCTAACTCTCGCCAAGTAGTTTTGTTTCTAACCGCCAAAACCGTCTTAGTCACGTGAGGAGTCTTGCATGACTAAATGCCGATCCTTTCTGCATTAAGATGCAATGCAAAAGACTGCCCCCAGATTCTGCCTGAGCATCATAATAACACAAGTAAGGACAAGATCCTGTTTAAAACTAGTTGGGCAACCGACAGCATTACTTCTTTTTAACAACAACACAACAACAACACAAACTGTCTTCACTTGAATTGACATTGGTACTACACCCAGTACTTTCTAATATTTTAAATAAAGCTATACAGAGGTTGTAGCAGCCATCTGTGTTTGACTAATCAGTGATGTTCAGCCAAAGACACTCCAGTTCGTTGATTCCTGAACGTTGATTGGGGAAGGTACTACCCTCAGAGCAAGCAATTTTTTTGGCACGAGGAGATATTGCACAGGAGCCTGCGGTTTTGGAATAAGAGTCAAACTACCATGGGTATAATGTGACAGTGTGTACAGTCCTTGGCCATGCAGTGGTTTCCCTACATTTCATGTGAAACACAACGTATGACAATAGTACCACTACCTCAGTGAACTGTGAAAACAGATACTGAACTGTAAATGGCTTTTCTCTTACTTATTAAACAAGACTATTACTATCACTGTGAGAAAGACTTGACCAGAATAATATTAGAGTGGCCACAGCTTGGAAACCTGCCCAGATGCGTACTGTGTGTGTATCCATGTGTGTGTAGGTGTGTGAGTGTGTGAGACAGAATGAATAGTGGACACTCTGTTGTCGCAGAGAGAGGATGTGTGCATCTGATAACACCAAGACGATATGGTGGTTATCAAATAATGAGTTAGCTATTGTGTGATATGGTGTGTGCGTGTGTGTATGTACTGTGGCTTACAGTGTGTGTGTGAGTGTGTGTGTGCGTGTGTGTGTGTCTTACCGTGGCCTGTGTGGAGCTCTCCTGCAGGTCCCAGAGTAGTGCGTGATTATCAGCCAATGAAATCACACGCTTGCCATCCCCCATGGGCTCCCACAGCACGCTGTAAATACACAAGGACACGCACACACACACACACACACACACACACACACACACACACACACACACACACACACACACACAAACCACAAAGTCACAGTCAATTAGAATACAGATTTTGGTCAAACATGCATACAGTCTCATCCACACATGCTGCAGACATACAGGGGAATGAGGCTTGTTGGTCACATTTCACATGACTGCTACATCTTGTACAATATCACGGCCAAACCGATTTTAAACATTTGCATGCAACTTCAGATCATGTCTGGGAATGCACACATGTATGGATGCATGTATACGCCACAGTGTAAGCAAGGAAATTGCAAATATGAAATGTTACACATTATACAGGTGATTAAATGTTGGTTTTCTGCTATATTTTTCTTCTTGCCATCAAATTCCATTAAAAAAGACCAAAACCAACAAGCTGTTAGTCTGTCCCTTAATACCTTCTGATTTCCTACCGTCTGCAACAAAGGTCACAAATATAGGGTTCCATATTTTACAGGGCTCTGTAATCACCTAAAACAGCTGGGCACTATAGCAATTAGCACATGTTATTCTAAGAAAATGCACAATCGGGAATATTTTTAGACATGGAGTAACACACATATGGTACTCTAGTGACTATATGGGGCGTCAGGGTAGTGTACGCAGGAGTCAAAACAAACAACAATGTGTGCGTTCGTGGTAATGAAGGAGCATATGTTTTAAATAGTTTTTGAGCAACAACTGAGCTCTGTGGCACAGAGAAATACGATATATCAGGTTTTGATATGAACACAATACTTGTTAGTGGGCTCAATTCATTCTTGGTTCTCATTTTATGAAATTAGTTGACAATTATTAAACAAGACAAAGAGCCCTAGTTATTTAATTAAACAATCAATAGTGGATTGTCTAAAGTGCGTGGCGCAAATGCATTACTGTGCGTCCCTGTGTATAACAGGCATACTGTACATAATAATTGACTTAGCCACCATGATGTCACCCATAGTTTCCCATTTTGAAGCCTCAAGTTTGGTATTTTGACTGTTGCCATCTTGGCTTTTTGGGAGCCAGAAGTGACCATATTTGGATGAGAGGATGGGGTTGTAGATGAGCGAGATGTGGATATGACTCAAAGACTGTGGTGGAGCCTGGCAGACAGCCTGTCACTGAAAGCGGCCCACACTTAGTAACGCTTAACTTTAAGCCTCAATAAAATGTAAATCGGTGAATTAAATAAAAATAATTCACTCCCCGTGCAGTTCTCATGAATGTTGAAATTAGCTATAGACACCAGGCTATAAACATGTTTATGTTTGCCTTAAAGTCGGGCCTTATAACATGGTACCAAGTGGCCATTTAAGGAACTGCAGTTTTTGGCACTTGCGTTTGCTTCACTTTTGGCCCTGGAGATTGCTGCTTGGTAACAAGCAGAGTGTACGAGCGTTATTAACCTGGATAATGTACCCTTTAAATAGACGGAAAATACTTCTGACTTTAGACAAGGTTTTCTTTTGGTCGAGGGTGCTCTCACTTTCTGCTACCTAAAAATGGCAATGCACCAACAATGTGTCTGACCACACTTCATTTTCAGACCTACACACCTACTGGCACTCAGATGGGTGCAAGTATATTTGCTACTTACACATCATGGGTACTGGCCGTGAAAATAAAAATGTCAGTCTGAGACTAGCAATGACAGTTGCAATGCTTTGTGCACTGCTTTGTGCCAGGTGTGAGACAGGACCCTAAGAGTCTTTTGCAAGGCGATACTCAAGCAAAGCAATGCTTTGAACTAAATGCGAATGTCAGCATGTTCACAATGACAATGCTAACATGCTGATGTAAAGCAGGACTGTTTACCATGTTCACTATTTTTTTGTAACATGTCAACATGCTAACATTTGCTAATTAGTTGGTGAAGATTCTCAGTCATCCAGGTCATGGTAATCATAAATGCTATATTGTCAGCAACTGGACTTGCTTGCTTGCGCTTGCGACTTTTCGCCTCTCATCCAAGAAGCTTCTTCAGAAACGCAAGCAAGTCCAGTTGTCTACGATATAGCACTTATGATTTGCTAATTAGCACTACAAGAAACACAGGTAAGCCTGATGTGTTTGTTTTTACAGTTTATCCTAGTTGAGCACAGCTAGCCTGAACCTGTCCTTGTAACATGTTTTTGTTCTATACATAAACATATTTATAAAAAACATTAATTTGTGATTTCACAGGGTGTTACAAGCTGGAACTTTTCTTAGGAAACTATTGTACTGGGTACAGTGACTACCTGCGGTTTCCCGAAGTATTGTCGTCGGAGTGAGGCTGCATGCAACCAAACCCAAATCTAGTACTCACTGTATCGAGAAACCTGTAATATACCTAGACATGCTGCACAGATGTACTGCACTTTAAAGATCTCCTTCTTTTGGGATCTCCTTTATCTCACGCTCACAGAGAGAGTTAATATATTTATCAAAATGTTTAACTCATTATTTTAGATCACATAAATTGAAAACAAGATGTTTGTATACTTATTTTCTGTTAACTCTATTCAGATTATTTCATTCAGATAAAAGCTACAAAGTTACAGATGAGATCTCCCATTCCCACCCCTTTCCCTTCCAAGGTTAACATACATTAATCCATACAGACAAACAGACAGTCAAATAAGTTTACCAAACAATAGACAAAAACAGTGATATCTAAATAGATTGTTCATGCTTAAAAAGATGTATATATGTGTGTGTGTGTGTGTGTGTGTGTGTGTGTGTGTGTGTGTGTGCGCGTGCGCTTGTGTGTAAGATGGGAGCATATAGACTGAGTCATACCATAAAAGTTCTGTTCCTTAATGTCTTAGCGCTATAATGTTGGTAGAAAAAGGGCACAGAGTTAATTTGCTATTGCAAGAAAAAGCTCAATTCAAGCATAAGGCAAAGTTTCCTCATATCCTGTAAAAGGGGACCAAGTTATATAAAACTTTTTTCCCAGACCCATGTACTGAATACCTGACATTTTCTAATTTCAGAGAGGTCTTTAGGTCTCTGATCCATTGAATAAATGAAGATGGCTTTGTTGATTTCCACTTGAGCAGAATGAATCGACAGGCCAAGAGATATTTCTGAATTTCTAATTTTTTTTTTTTGTCATTTCTTTTTAATTTCTAATTTTGCGTGACATTTCCTTGGTTACTGTACAATTCTTTCACATTTTGTAAACTTCTGTACCCAGACTTAGAGTAGGTGTCAATGTCACTACCACCACCCAGAAGAAAATGTTGTGTCAACGACTACATAAAAAAGTCCTTCAAAAAAGTATGACGTTGCCTGGAGCATGTTTAACCTTCAAAATGAGGCTGCAGCAGCTAATCATTAATCGCCCATAAAAGTGACAATAGCATTCAAGTGGGTTCTACACGTTTAATAGAGAATACTTATTGGCAAATCCAGCAGCCCAATTCTGTCAATCTAGTGTTCAAACACAGCAGTGGGATACAGGGTTGCCTCAGTGGTGTTAAAGAAGTGGTAGCTTTTACTGCATACTTAGCTTTGATTCCTGCCTGCATATTACATTCTGCAGAGTATTGATTCCTCACTGCATGCCTCTTGGAGTTGTGATTCTCCACTGTGCTCTACTTACAATATGTATTCTGTGCGCGTGCCATAGGGACCTAACCAGACCTGACACACTGGAGCCCAAACTGTTGCTTTATTCTTCCCTTGGTGTTGATATGATGACTTGTATTCTTTAGTTGTTTGTTCTTCTTGGTTTGGATAGACTTAGCAGCTCTGCAGTGTAGGCAGACACACCACTACATGGGATAAGAAAGAGGACACAACCCAAGTGAGAAAGCAGTGCTTTTAACTCTGAGTCCTGTCGACTTTAAAAGCAATATGTCAGTGCAGTCAGAGACCCGGCAATAAGCTAAACATAACCTTGGCCTGGAAAAGCTGCTATATGCTTGTTAAGGGTTTGATTTAGTGTGACTTTTCAGCTCAAGAAAAAAAAATCTGTGTCTAATCTGGGTTAAAGGATGTAAAATGTCACAGAGGTGCAGATGTGGTCTGGCTGAGGGTTTGGATGTCTGAGCCCATCATAGCTCTAAAGCTGCTGTCATTAGGGGTTTGCGAAATGATGCCATTCATTTAAGGAGTTCATCCATTAGACAACTCCATTTTCATGGACTCATTTGTCAACTTGGAGCAGCAGCAACAATGCCAGTGTTTGAGAGAGAGCGTGTGTTATAGAAGGTGAGAGTGTTCGCGCGAGATAAAAGAAATGACAGAGCAAGGGAGGGAAGACAAAGTTAAAGTTCGCTTTTGGATTTAGTCCAAGTTTCAAATATGCATAGTCCTATTAGAAAAGGTAGAGCGGGGAGAGGGAGGAGATGAGGGAGGGGAGGCAGAGGAGGGAGAGAGGAGAGGTGTTTATAAGGGCTGTAAATTCATGACTGCTCAGGGACAGCTTTTACTGCCCTCCTGAGGAGCAGGAAGTCATGGGCTTGGGATGCACACATGCACACACACACACACACCATTTTGTCACTAAGGAGGACAACGCACTGACTTATATTCAATGCTTGGAGATTTACCCTAACCTTAAAGGATATTTTTACTATCTTTGCACAGTATATGCCATGTGTACATTGAAAGCTTTTGTAATTAGTTTTGTTGTCATCATTCCTCCTCTCCATACTGGCCATGAAGTCTTCTCATCACTACTACATTATAAATGATAGAAAAAAGTGCATTATGTGCAAAAATATCATCTTAAATTTATTTGAGGCTAATATAAATTGATATGATATCAAGTGGGTTTCAGCACACTTAAATATACAAATAAGCAACAACCTGGACAAACGATTTGAGGAAGATATCTAATTGCATTTTTTTCTTACAATATTAAAGCTGACTGACTTAAAGAAGCAACAGATAGCATATTTTCCTCAATATATCATTATAAAAATAATGTGGGCTGCACAGGGTAGTGGCCACAGTAAAATCAGACAGCTTCTGCCACTGGGGGCAAAATTTTGCGGAAAAAACCCCCCAAAACTGCTTTACAGCAGGAAACGCGTCATGTATTGCAAAACTGGTCAGTCAACCAATCAGGAACTGGAGCTGGTATTTATGAGGAGTTGGGCATGAGATAGTTGAGTCACGAGCACAATGGCAGACGGACAAAGTTTGGAAACAAGTGAAAAACGGCCTAGCGAAAGAAAACCAGCTCCTCTGTCTGAGGAGGCAAAGAAGAGCAAAAAGGAGAGTGAATAAAAGAAGAGGAAAAACAAGAGTAAACCTCAGTCAGGCGTTCAAGAGATGGAGGGAGCTCTGTGACCAAAGAGGCTTCAAAACCGATGTCCAGCTAGCTTTCTTTCTAATGGATCAGTAAGTAACATGGCTAAATGTTAGCTAGACCAGAGAGGACTGTACTGTACTGGCTGCTAGTTCATTCCTAGCTGGCCAGCATCGCAAATTGCAGCAACCAGGGAGCGGGTAGCGAATGTTGGTCAGCTGACATCCTTGTTGCCATTCTACGGCAGCCCTCGAACAGTGATGGTACTGGTACTGTGCATTCTGGTATAATCATTTGCATTACTATTTGTTTTTTCTTCAGAGATATCTGATAATTGTTGCTTGGTCTCTTTACTCATTTATTTAGTGAGTGTCCACACACCTTCTCATTGGTATACTGGTGGCTTTACAGCCTACATTTTATTGATTATCTCTGATCCCCACGGTCAATTTGGTCGTTGCGACAGTGCGAGCAACGCTGCTGATGCTAGGTGGCGCCAAGCTGAAAAAACACAGAATCCTACCCGTTGCCTCTTTAATTGCTTTTATTTTCTTTAAAATACCCTCCAGACTGTTTAGTCCACACTTAATAAGATGTTGAATCAGTAATATACTTAATATAATAAGGTTATACAAATGTGCCTTATATGTATTAATAACAAAAACACATCTGCTGGACTCAGTCAGTCCAGCAGATGTGAGCAGATATTGATTAGTGACAGAGGCAAATCTTCACAATGGCGATGACAATCATGGTTGATAAAAGAGGTCCCATTTGGGCCGCCTGGCAGTTCAGTTCATCTGGTCGATAAATCAGAATAGTTACTTTTTAAGCATGCAATGAATGGCATTAGTGGCACTGCAAACCCGAGTCCCAGTGTTGCCGTGGACAGGGATGTTGGGCTCAGTGGTCAATGACTGAAAGCAGTCATCGTCCATCAGTGCAACCCTATTGGAAGATTCTGACTACTATTAACCATCTGCCCACTGTTTACTTTAAGCATCAAATTGCTAGCTAATATTACTTATCTGAAAATAACATGAAGCAACCAGCTAAGGCTCAACTGTTTATCAATATATCTTTGAAAGAAAAAAAAACCCCACACAGTCCACTCTCTATATTTCTATACTTCAAAAATGATACCAATAGATGCTCTTCACAATGGTGCAGTCTAGAGTATTGTAGTGGGTAGACACACCCAAAAGCACCACCAGGATCACAAATACATAAAATACATGCAATCACAAGTTATTGAGGGCGTTCCAAAAGACTGGGTAAGTGTTATCAGGAGAAGACCTCCTGAAACAATTTATTGTAAGTAACACAAGACTTTAACAGCCAAGGACATTTACAGCCGGGGAGATTTAAACACTTTGGACTCTGAACTGATTTTCCTCTGTTTTCTCAGTCCTTTATCAGCTTATACTGTTTTATGTTAACATTGTAATGCATCTGGACATGCTGTTTTTTTGTTTTCAGGGACATCTGTTCTATAGGATTATGAAGTCAAATTGTTTGGCTTATGATTGGGCTATTTTTAAAACGTTGCTTATGTCATTAATATAAACAATATGATCATGTGCTTCCTATGTTGGGATGGATGAAGGTCTTGTGATGAGAGTCATATCAGCTGTGTCTTGAGAATGAGACATTATAAAACACGGAAAGATATGCAAAAACTAAAATAATTTAATTATTCAAGATACTGCTTTTTACAAATAAGGTAAGCAAAAACCACTGGAAATTGTTATTTGGTCGGCCAGGTCTACGGCAACTCAAAGCCCATCCTATATGGGAATTGAGCTTCATAAGGCTTTACCGAACAGTTCAGAAGCAACGCAGGAGAATTTACCTGAGTCTTCAGCAGCTGCAGTGTTTATTCATAAACAAACTGATAACTTCACTGTACATTCACGACCACTTGACAACTTTACTGCTAATTTACGCTCTCTAAGCACAGAGCTCAGCTGGGCGAGGACGAGGAAAGATGACAAAAGTCTATCTGCTTGCGCTGCAACGTTTGTTCAGTTTGGTGTTAGATCTCTCAACAAATGTTAGGTATCCTTGCACACTTTAAGTGGGTATACATAAATCCTGGAGGGTTTGTTCTGACAACTTAATCACTTGAACGGCAAGCATATCGTGTACATGACTTTCCAGGTCATAACCAAGAGCTCACAAGTTCAATTTGAAGGCAGAATAATGTTACTCAACTAAAGCTGATTAAATGTAAATTTGACACAAGGCTGGGCGATATGGCCTATGAACAATATTGTGATATTTTTAGGCAATATCACAATACACAATATAAATCTTGATATTTTGAAATGTCCTCTAACTCAACTGTAGACTACTAAAACACTAAACTACTATATAAACTACAGTTAAATTTATAAAGTTATAATAAAGTAAAATGAAGTGTTATTAGAATTAAGTTAAATATTGTTATAATTAAATAATTTGGAATACAGAACCAGTGGTGCTTTTATTCTGAAGCACCTGGCTTGTCTCAGGCTGCACGTTTTGGTGTTTTTGCTGTGAACTTGACTTGCTGTTAACAGTTAGCAAAAAGTTAAACTGTCACCATGGCACCATTAAAGATAGGAATTTATTCACTGTAAGATGGAAACAAAGAAACCAACAGCTCTCTAGTTCTAAATTTATAATGTTTGCAAGTCACACTGGTGCTCCATGGTCGAAAATGTATCTAAATAGTCACAGTCTGGAACGCTGCTGATACAAAAACATATGCCTCCCCTGCTTGCACTATTGCCCAGGGCAGAGTGGTCTGGATGGGCGGGGAGTACATGTGATTTTTTTTTTTCTTTTTGTGTCAGTGAGAAGGAGAGAACCGTAGGAGAGCGCAAGAGAAATGAAACGCCTAAGCAGGTGTAATGCCAGTGGCTTCAAAAAATGTGAAAATTTATACTCAGTGTTCACGATAGCCATTTCATACATTCCACGTGAAACACACCGCGATACATCGAGTATAATGGATATGTTACCCACCCCTAATTTGACAGGACTGAAAAACCCTTATCTAACCTTTAACCTTGGCCACCATATGCCCAATCCCAAAGTCTTGCCCTTACCTTTATTAAAAAAAAACAAACAATTAACCCCAAAATTGAATGGTTTAACTTGTGAGGGTCACATTTTTGCCCCCATAATGTCACAGACTGATCAGATTTATGTTCCCGCAATGTCATTAATAAGAGTACACACTTCATGGGGCAACTCACTGAAGCTCACAAACCTTACAGATGGAGACTGCAGCACATCAGATACCACCTCTCTTTCTCCCTCATACACACACGTGCATGCGTGCGCTCACACACACACACACACACACACACACACACACACACACACACACACACACACACACACACACACCCCAACACATAAATCAGCACACCATAGGACCAATTAAAATATACTCACCACTTAGAGATTTACGCACTGTATGCTTCCCTATAGTATCAATTAATTCATGCAAGGGAGAAAGGAAGAGGGAGAGGCAGAGACAGTAAGGTGTACAGTACTCCTCTCTTATTAAAGAATATAAGTTATGTTCATTTGACCTTGAGCTCTGCAACAAGCTGGCACACTGGCTACTGGAATGGTATGTAAATACTGTCGGGGAGAGCTATGGAGGTTTTACAGCCCCATATATCTCAGTCCGGGACACAGACGCACTTCTCTCTCTCTCTTTGTCTCTCTCTATGGCTCTTGCTCATCTGATTGTTACCACTCTTCGCTGTGCTTTGCATCCATATGAGTTTAATCCCAGCCCTTCATATACAAAGCCACAGCCAACACAAACAAAATGTGTGTGTGTGTGTGTGTGTGTGTGTGTGTGTGTGTGTGTGTGTGTGTTTCTTCCCTCCTTCTGGGTAAGATTTTTAGCATGGATACAGGGACACCAAGGGCAGCGTATGTGTGTGTTGCAGTTTGTGAGAACCAGCTTGTGTTTCAGTTGTTTGGAAGGAGGACATTTTTGCAAAGTGGCATTAGGCTGGCAGTGGTGATGGTTGAGGTTAAAAGATAATCACCATGTACTATATTGTGGGTCTTATTTATGCTGTTTTGGCCATTATTTCAAATGGTTATGATAATAGTAAGTAATTGTTGGGATCTGGGAACATAGCAAGTCAGATGGGGCAAGAAAAACATGTATTCAGACAATGAGATACAATTTAGCCAGATTATTTAAACCACTTTATAAGAAGGACAATAAGTATGGAAGGTCAAAGCTCATTGTAGAGATGTTACCACATCCCCAGATTTCAACATTAACTCCATGAAAATGAGAATTGTAATTCGGGTCAGGTTCAGATCACAGCTTTCATTTTGGACCTGGTGTTGTGTATAAGTCTTTTGGACATGCGATATGGCAGCCATGTCAAACTCATTTTATTTCATGGGCCACATACAGCTTTGTTCTCAAGTGGGCTGAGCAATTATGACCATTAATAAACTAATCCATAACTAACAACCCTTCCAAATGTTTCCCTTTCTTTCCAGAACAAGTGCATTCTGAACAAAATAATCAATTTATCAAACAGAACAGCCTGAGATATCAAAACAAAAAAAAGTTCAATTTCAACAATATGTCTCATTTTTCCACATCCAGTCAGTCTACTACTCACTATCATTATACAGGACTGTCTCAGAAAATTAGAATATTGTCATAAAGTCCTTTATTTTCTGTAATGCAACTAAAAACATGAAAATGTCACACATTCTGGATTCATTACACATCAACTGAAATATTGCCAGCCTTTTATTGTTCTAATATTGCAGATTATGGCATACAGCTTAAGAAAACTCAAAAATCCTATCTCAAATTATTAGAATATCTAGGCTAACTAGGCTAACTAGTAGGCTAACTAATCACTTGAATCGTCTAATTGACTCGAAACACCTGCAAGGGTTTCCTGAGCCTTTAAAAACACTCTTGGTTCAGTAAACTAAATCACAAGTATGGGGAAGACTGCTGACCTGACTGCTGTCCAGAGGACCATCATTGACACCCTCCATCAGGAGGGTAAGACCCAAAAAGAAATTTCTAAAAGAGCAGGCTGTTCACAGAGTGCAGTTTCGAAGCACATTAACAAAAAGTCTGTTGGAAGGAGGAAATGTGGCAGGAAACGCTGCACAACCAAGAGAGATGACTGCAGCCTTAACAGCATTGTGAAGAAGAGCCGCTTCCAGAATTTGGGGGAGCTTCAAAAACAGTGGACTGAAGCTGGAGTCCAGGTATCAAAAGCCACTGTTCACAGACGTGTCCGGGAAATGGGCTACAACAGCCGTATTCCCATGGTCAAGCCACTCCTGAACTCAAGACAACGGAAGAAGCAAGTTTTGTATTTCATTTGGAAGTCAAGGCGCCAGAGTCTGGAGGAAGGCTGGAGAGGAGCAAAATGCAAGTTGCTTGAAATCCAGTGTGAAGTTCCCACAGTCAGTGATGGTTTGGGGAGCCATGTCAGCTGCTGGTGTTGGTCCACTGGGTTTCATCAAGTCCAGAGTCAATGCAACGGTATACCAAGAGATTTTAGAGCACTACATGCTTCCGTCTGCTGAACAGCTCTATGGAGATGATGATTTCATCTTCCAGCATGATCTGGCACCTGCCCACAGTGCCAAAACCACCTGTAACTGGTGTGCTGACCATGGCATTACTATCCTTGATTGGCCTGCCAACTCCCCTGACCTGAACCCCATTGAAAATTTGTGGGGTATTGTGAAGAAGAAGATGAAAGTCACCAGACCCACCAATGCAAATGAGCTAAAGGCCGCTATTGAAGCAACCTGGGCATCCATAACACCGCAGCAATGTCACAGGCTGATTGCTTCCATGCCACGCCGCATTGATGCAGTAATCCGTGCAAAAGGATTCCCAACCAAGTACTGAGTGCATTAATTGACATTTTCAATTGTTTGATTTTGTTTTGCCGTTATAAATATTTTTTTTTACTTGGTCTGAGGAAATATTCTAATTTTTCGAGATAGGATTTTTGAGTTTTCTTAAGCTGTATGCCATAACCAGCAATATTAAAACAATAAAAGGCTGGCAATATTTCAGTTGATGTGTCATGAATCCAGAATGTGTGACATTTTCATGTTTTTAGTTGCATTATAGAAAATAAAGGACTTTATGACAATATTCTAATTTTCTGAGACAGTCCTGTATATGCATTTTTCCATACACTTCCACTCCTGTGTAGTAATGCTGGCATGACAACACCTAACTAAAGTGGAAGCTACTGAGGAAGCAGGTTAAGTTATCCCCTGCCTTACAGACCATTTACACATCTGAAGTTTAGGGAGTGTGATATGGTTCCAACCATATTGTTTTAAGATAGAAGTCTGATACAAATTAAAATTATTTTGTACTGAAGCTGCTGACTGACAATATTTTGCACGTTCAATATCTTTAAATATGTATTAATAGTGTTTATTGTTTTCTTTACAAAACTGTGTTCTGGTCAGGGTGGAAAGGTCTCTGAAGCTGCTTTTTATATGAAGTAGGCTATTCACTGTTTATGTGAAACCTCACAGGTCTTAGCCCTCTAAAGTGCATCAGTATTAGGTGCACAAAATCATAAGTGGGCCAAATAGGACCCTTTGGCGGGCTTGTTGTGGCCCCTGGGCCGCATGTTTGACATCCCTGGGATATTGGAATGTGGTAACATCTCTACAACAAGCTTTATATGGGGTATGGGAAACACTATTTGAAGGTATCTGATTCAACAGGCTGCAACGCAAAAGTGTTCTTGCTCTCTCTGAAACAACTTTTCATGAGTTGATGAAAACTGTTTTAAAATAGGTGATTGGCAATCTATGCGTTTTAGTTAGTTATAATCAGTGTTGGGTGTGTTTAAAAGTAACACCATTACTTAATGTAATCACATTACATTTTTCTGATATAAAGTAATGTAACACGTCATTGTTCCTGAATTCAGTAATGTTATTCCTTATTCCTTGTGTTACATACTGTACATTTTTTTAATTATCTGCATAATGGGTGAATAGAAAAAAAATCATCAAATGTGCTAATACCAGTGACGCCATCTAGTGTACCCTTGGAAAGGCTCTTCAGCCTGGGCAGTCTGTGCTAGCTCCAAGGGGGCACAGGTTGTCTGACAAACAATTGGAGGATCTCCTCATCATGTGGTACAACAACTGCTTTAGAAATAAACACATAAAACAAACGAGTCTGCTATAAAGTGATTGTTTGGTGAGCGAGCGACTTGAGTGAGTTTGAGTGTGTTTGGCTCATTAAATGCAGTTCATACACCATTTACAGGTGTCTTTTCCCCCATTTTAAGTCCATCATCATGTAACGGTATTAGGAAGGCTAGCCTCTTATTTTATTTAGGCCTATTGTTTTATTATCTTGAAGCAATTATTTGTACTAGACGGTGTGCAGTCTCCTTTATATTGTGTTATATATTGACACAGTTTTATTTTCAGGCAGTTTTTTAGTCTACTAAGGCAAGAATCAGGCAAAAACTCCCACACTTTTTAATACTGCAACATTTTGAGATCCTCACCTGGCATCATGAAATCACCATCACGAAGCAGAACAAGCTATATAGGCACAAACACATTCCTAATTCAGCTGATTGTGATTTGCAACATCAATCTTCTTCTCAATCTTCTTTCATCAGATTGAAACAATTTGTTGTTTTTTGCACTTTCTCTACGTATTTTGCCATGTAGTAGTTTTCATGATAATTCCTTTTTCCGGATGATCTATGTGGTTAATAATATATTTTTGACTTAACTTTTGATGTGTTAAATTTAATATGTAGGTATTGTTACAAATTTGTGTCAGCTGCAAAAGCTGAACTTGCCTGTATTTCTAAAAACAATCATTTGGGCGAGTAATAATTTACAGTTCTCTACTTATCTACTTTTACTATGTATTTTTCTATATAGCAGTTTTTATGATCAGCATTTTTTGCTGGATGAATTACAATGAGTTATATATATTTGACTTCTGATATGTTATATTTTATATACGCCTGTATAATATTGATGTTGATGTAGCAAGTTCCTTCATGTGGGAATATCAGACAGCATCGCTCAGCTCTGCTGTGATTGGTCCAACCTGATTTGTGTGTCACAATTGATTGTGTCTATATGTTGCTTCTGCTTCGTGATAACACAGTGTGCTGATCGTTTATCTAATTTTTGCCTTGGTTTGATTTTTTTGATCCAGCACTTGTAAAAACTTTTAAGATGTGCATACCCTACACCCTGCTTAGGTTTGGCTGTCTTGATTCTTCTGGGCCTTATTTTGTGCCTATCTGTGGGCAGATGTAAGGTTGAACATTATATTGTTAACTGGCAATAATGTGACAATGCATTCCAGGCAATGTTGCGGGGTAACACAAACGTAATATAATAAGCGGTGTAAAAATTATTTTCAGGGGGTAATAAGTAAAGTAATGCATTACTTTTTTAAAAAGCGAGAAGAATGTGTACCACATTACTTTTTTTGAATAATGACCCCCAACAGTAGCTACAGCTATGGCTGGGTGACATGGCTTAAAAATAATATCACAATATTTTTAGTCTACATCATGATATACCCTGTATATCGTAATATATCAAACTCTCCTTTAAAGTTATGTAGGCTACTGAAATATAAAATTATTAAATAAACTACAGTCACATAAAGTTAAATAAGGTAGCTACTGTCATAATAACATTATATAACGTACTGTTATAATAAAGTTAAAGTATTGCTATAATTGAATGAACCAAAACAGAACCACTGGTGCTTTGATTTTGAAGCACCTGGCTTGCCTCGGGCTGGAAGTGTTGATGTTTTAGCTGTGAAGTGGAAGCTTCCATTCAGCAGTCAGCACAAAGTTACACCATTACCACTGCTTAAACATGATGATTCATTCACTGTAAGCTGGAAACAAACTAACAGCTCTCATCAGTCATTACATGAATAATATTTCCAAGTTGCAATGGTGCTCCATGGTTGCAAAATGCAATTAAATATAGTAGTGGTCTGGAGTCCTGCAGCCCCTGAGAAACACATCTCACCTGCTCATACACTATTGCTTGGGAAAAAGTGATCTGGATGGGTGGAAGACTGTGTGTGATGCATCATGTTTATGAGTCTCGTTGGGTGACTGTCTGTGAATGCCAAAGTGGGTCTCATGTCAGCAGCTTAAAAAAATGACACAATCATTTCTATTCAGTGTTCGCAATATAGTCATTTTACATATCTCATTTGGACAATACACTGCCCACCCCTTGTTAAAACCTAAGTTACTTGCAGATATTGAAAAGCAAATCTTATTAGATCGGATAAGGGAGTCTGATTTGATTAAGTGGATTCAATATTCAAGATTACCAAATTGTAATGAATTGGAATTATCTTTAATGCCCCCTCCACTTGCCTGAACTTCAAAGATTATTTTTTGACAAAAACCTGTTGGTCATAGAGGAAAAACCACCAGACCTGCACCTTCAGTGTACCTGCATCTTAGTGTTTTATCTAAGATGTGGTTGAAAAGATCGCAAAGGCCCTATAATCGACTGACAGCCCACATCATATGCACACACACTAGGCTGCTTCTGCATGAGAGCCCACTGCTGGGGTCCAATTGATTGGCACTGGGGGACTCTAACAGTGAAAATCACGCTTAGTGATCACCAAGAAATCAGCCCACACACTCAAAGACACACTTTTCCATGTCTAGCCACATACACAGACAAACAGCAGAGACGCAATCGCACTGCAGGATAAAAGAGACTCGACATATACAGCCAGACTTCCGAGTGAAAGCCTTTGAGTCTTTCCCTCAAAATAATCATACCATAATACACATGATTGCATTCATGTGTGTGTGCACAAACACACAATCAAATCCAAAAACACCTCCTACCCCCTCCTGTCATCACCCCACTTTAGAAAATCAACATTGTTGCCTTTTGCGCTATACCATTCCCTCCTAGGGCCCTGATTGGCTCAAATGGCTCTACGGGAATCGATTCGCTCTACCCAATCGAAACCAAGTGTGAGAAGAAGAAGAAGAAGCAGAAGAAGGAAAAAAACAGCCACAATACACACATAAGGAATAAAAAAACACATGATTTTTCCCTAGCTTTGTTTAGTCCAGTTTTTTCCGGGTATATTTTGCCGATATTTCCATTCAGAGCACGCTTCACAACAGGACAGAGGCTCAAATGTTTGCCCACCCAAACAATGAGGGGATTTGGAGGAAGGAGAAAGTGTTATTGTTAGTGGGAGTGGAGGGACACCAGCTACTGGATAACACACACATGAAGGATGCAGCCTACACACAGGCAGACACGCTACAGTGGACGCAAACACACACAGGGCAGGTGAACAAACACACACAAACACACACATGAAACAGACAAAAGCCTCATAAGAGTACGAACTCCAATCTCTTTACTCTTTGTCTGCTTACACACACAAACATGCACACATACACAGGCTGGTGCAAGCTGCCAGTATTATCAGAGTGAGTGGGGATAAGTGTGTGTGTGTGTGTGTGTGTGTGTGTGTCATAGAGAGATGGAGGAGGTGGGCAGCAGACCAAAGCCATCCATCTAGGGGAGCCAATAGTGAACAGCATAGGCTACAGGCTTCACAGCACCGAATTCACACTCCCACCACACACACACACACACACACACACACACACACACACAGTGTGGTGCCCTTGTGAGGGTTACAGCTCTCAGGGTGTTAAGATGGAGGAGCCCACAGCCATCAATCTTTACCCAGCAGCCTTGCTTGACCTGCCCCCTGACACGAACATGCACACGCACGCACACACACACACACACACACACACACACACACACACACACACACACACACACACACACACACACACACACACACACAGCACATACATACAATACACATGCATGGGTGCAACCCTGCACATACAAAACCCTCCTCTTTTCATACATACAAACACAAAACACGCAATAACTTGCACAAATGCAAACTCTCTTCTTCTCTTTTGTGCTCTTTTTGTGAGCTTCTCTCCATCTTTCTCTCTCATCTTCCTCACTCCCTCTCCATCTTTATCTCTCCCTCGCAGACACCTGCTACAGAATGCATCACACTAACTGATTGGCGCCTCTAAAAATGATAGCAATCATGAGGCAGCCGATGAACAGCGGACTAAAAAGGGGAATGACCATTGATTTTCATTCTCATAGGCGTGAGTTATGGCGAGGCATTGTGCACAGGAGCTCCGACTGTAAGACAAAAGGATCGGGCCGAGACTACAATCTGAGATGTGGGCCAGTCAATAGTCTGAGCCAAAAAAATAAAAACACTCATATGGAGGAGAGATACAGGGAAAGAGAGGGAGATAAGAGAAAGAGGAGAGGAGTCTGATGGTGAGAGTGTAGGCTATTTCAGTTTCAGTAGGACATGTCCATCTGTCCCTAAGTATGTTTCCACTGCTCACAGTAGTTTCTAAATTGCTCCCATGTAGTTGATGATTTAAGGAAAATCCTGCCTAAAACTGCCTGTAGGTTGTTTGTTTCTTTGTTTGAAGTGGGCAAATCAAACAGCAAAGTGTCTGGCAAGGCTTTTCAGAAAACTACTGAATGAAATATGGTATAACATATTGTATTAAACACATTTGGCTCTGTGTGATGTATAAATTGAGTATCACACTCAGAAAACTTAAAACCGCATTATGGGGTTTAAAGGATAGGTTCACATTTTTCCCACACTGTATATAGAAACAGTTGTTGGTCCCTGTAATCAGTCCTTTTATACTGGCCATTGAGAAACTCCTCCCCTAACTCAACTCCAATCCAGGAATCTAACAAAGAAGGAATTTTGATAGACACTAGGGGAGGAAATCTTTGGAAATCTCTTGATGAGAATCTGATTCTTGGTATCACAGGCTGATTCTTTACTGATCAAGATAAAATAACATAAAACTTTATTCATCCCATGGGAAATTACTGCGCAGCAGTTGTAATACAAAGTGGGAAGAGTGCAAGTACAAAAAGGTGCAAATACAAAATATACACAATATATACAATGGGAGGTAACAGCGCCCAAATGGTGTATGTACAAACACGACAGTAGGCAGGACGGGACCATGGACAGGATGGGTGTGACATTTTGACAACACGCTTAGTGTTCGACCCACTGTAGAATTAAAAAGCAGGTGATACCAGTTAGTGGCTAACTCAAAGAAGAAGAATGGCGGCCGAAAATGTCCACAAATTGGGAAAACAATGAGTCTGGAAGCTCCTTACCCTCTGAGCAGAAGATGAGATTAGCTGCGATATAATGAACAGTAAATGATTGTTACTGCCATGTTATGCCATTGTTCTTGCTTAGGAACCACTGTTGACGTGTATGTTGTGTGTCAGGCTGACACTATTGTGCTAAATTTCGACAGTCACGCCTCTTTTGATTCTACGATGTCGGGATGCTATGTAAAATCACACACTGGAGGGGGGGATCTGCACATTATTTTTTCTTCTGCGGTGGTGTGTCTGTGTCACTCTGCAGTTACACCTCCAAAACACTAGTCGGCGGTGGAAGACCATGTTAAGTGCTGTAAAGTTTATTTCAAATCAAACTTTATTTATATAGTTGATTCAAAACACACATTAAACATGGCTTAATAGAGACAATTTCAAACACAAGTACGCAAATTTGCTTCACTATAAATCGCAGAACTGACAGACAAACACCTGTCTTTATCTGGACATATTTCCCCTACCAATACAACATGCTAACGTTATTAGCACACGTCCATGGCATTTTAGATTGTATAAATGATGTATAAATGATGTGATGTTAGATGTTACATTGCAGTAAACTCAAATACTTCATGCATCAGCAATATAACTTTTGGAACGACACTTTTGTTACCTTCAATAGCAAGGCTTTAACTTCACTGAGGCCGTCAACTGTTTGTGTGAGCTTTTGCACCCAAATGACGCATATATTCTAGCATTGCTAGGTGACGCAATTACGTCACAGCAGGTGTATTGTTCAGGAGCCAAAAAAGCGCAGTGTCAAGTGTGAAGTTGTTTTTAGATCTCTTACTCCGGTATGCTGTGTAAAAAACATTTACTTGTGTCCTTGCTCTACTGAAGTGCAATACAGAACATAGCTGGTAGTTAAGCTGAATGGACTTGATGATGGCCATTGTCTGACAAACAGGAAAACGCAGAGAAAAGTATGTGAGACAGTAAACAGCTTTATATATATATATATATATTTAAAAAAAAAAGGTGTCTGCATCCGTCAGTTCTACAACTGGAGATAGTCTAAGACTGCAAAGAACTTACAGTGATACTCTGTGGTAGCTGGGGTTGCGCATCAACCATTGTGCAACCTTTTTTTGTTACACAAAATGTCCTTTCTTTGTGCCGTAAATCAAGCCTCCATTTTCGTTAGAGAGTATACCCAGTGGCAGACAAAACTGTAAAGTGAAGGTGAGGCTTATAGGGAACCAATCTAAACACTGATAGTGTCATTATTCTATAGCCATTACATTGTACAATCAACATTTACTTCATTAGTTAAAGCAAAAATCTTGTCTTTTTCAACTTTAACATTTATTTTACTTTTTTACTTTCAAAGATTTGGAAGCTAACAATAATAATCACAAAAATGATGTCAATGATGATAATTAAGTTGTATTTGTATTAATCACTGTATCACATGAATTTTGTGACTGCCTCAATTATGAGAAGGCCTTATTAGACCTCTCATGCTTCTGTTTATAGTCTATTTGGGCCTCATTATTAGGCATCCTTTAATGCAAAAATATGTTAACTATACCCCATCCTACAAATACAATTGTGGTTCAAAAGAATAATTGCACTTGCAGACTTGGGCTGTGAGCACAGATATTACCTAGCAACACCTACCAGGCAGCATTGCTGTGGGCGCTGTCGTCTAGTTGACAGAGCAGCTCCAGGGTTTGGGGGTTGTGGGCGGAGTCGTCAGGTGACTCATGGCTTCCTGTCTCCCAATCAGAGGGCATCCGCCATACTGCCGCACAGGATACCACCCTGCTGTCACTGGCTGGAGGGGGACAACACACAAACACACAGATGCACAGACACACACACACACACACACGCACACACACACACACACACAGTCATTCACAGACTGTTAGAGTACAGTTAGTGTGTGTGTGTGTGTGTGTGTGTGTGTGTGTGTGTGTCTGTGTGGTGGACAGGCGCTAATGTGGTGACGTGGATACACTTTCCTCCAAATCCGCATCACAAATGAGTTATTTTGGCACATCCACACCAGAGCCAGAGCTGCTAATTGGAACCAGTGGAGTAAATGTAGAATTGATACAGTAATTGGACTAAAAGTTTGAGGCTGGAGGGCATAACCAATCACAGAGAGGGAGGGAGAGAGAGAGGGAGAGGAAAAAAAGAGAGAGAGCAAAACAGCCTAATTTCTTTTTGGTGTAGATATTGACAGTGTGTGGGCAGGCGTTGGGCTATGAAACACTGGCGTTAGGCCTATTTGTCAAATTAAAAAGCAGCGTGGTGCGAGTCCACAGGCTCTTGAGTGGTTTTAGACAACCTTGCACTTGGAGTAAGTGGGCAAGCAATCATCTTAAACAAAAGCCTTTTCTTGCTCACATATTAGAGTGCCGGTGGGAGGCGGTATGGAAGCGCTATATGAACGCACTTGTGTATGTGTGTTTATACGTACATATTTTTGTGTGTGAGTGCATAGTGGGCTGTCTGAGCCTCAGCCCGGTCCAGAGTGGCTGTCATCCTGTGAACTCAAGCATGTAGAACTCAGCTGACAGAGAGCGAGAGACAGAGGGGGAAAAGTGAGGAAGCAAGAGAAGAGAGTGGCAGAGGGTTGTAGGGATGGGGAGGGGTACAGAGACAGTGACTATATCCTGTCCCAGAAGTATCTATCCATAAAGGAAGACGGTGCGCTCTGTTCCTGTGTGACTCAGACACTGGCAAAAATGTCGTCATCGTCAAGATCTCTTACATTAACAAAGCAAAAGTGGCACGAAGCCATTCTAAAAATTTGAGACACATTTAGCCTAGAGTGTACTGTATATACTGTTTATGTATTTAAGGCTAAGATTTGGCTGATAGGCAGGATATTATGAATAAAATCAAATCATAATCTTAATTAGAGTGCTAAGGATACAATGGAAAGGCAAATTGTTCATCACCTTGGTTACAGTTTTTCAATACTCAAATTAAATGAATCCTTAAAGGTCCAAACAGTGTTAGTGATGGGGCCCTACGTGAACACAAAACTTTCTGCCTGTGCTCACTGGTTCTAAGTATTCAGAGCTCAGTGTGAAAAAGCTGATGACTCCTGTGCACCAGTCCATTTTTATCAAAATCTGAATCTGATGACATCTGTGGGGTTGCATGCTTCTGTTGCCAGGTCACTGTTGCACTGTCATGATCAAGCTGATTAGTGAGCGTTGAAGTCTTGCAACTTTGACATTGCTTATCTAGTTGTTAATATATTTAAGGCTACAGAGTACTGCTTAATTTTTGAAACTATGCTTTTGGGCTTAACAAAAATGTTTGTTCTATTAGGAGTTATGTGGAAAAAAATGGGCAATGTGGTTGTCAGATTGATAAGGGAGATTGATAAGGGTGAGTTTGAGTGAGACAGAGGCAGCTGCCCCAAGGAGGAGAGGCTTTGCCTGGTCAGGCTCTGAGATAACATTATCTCCTGCCTTCTGCTTGGAGTGGTGAATTTCGAGCTCACAGTAACTTAATATAACACAGTCTCTGGCTTTTGTTTGATAGCTAATATCGGAAAAATATTAGTCAACATTAGCTCGAAGGGCTATCTTGGCATGTTTACTATATTTCAGTAATGTCGCTATCACCCTGAGCGTCCCAATAAACCTTGTTCAAATTCTCAAACTCCATATGCAAGGAAAGGAATAAATAGTCAAATATTTGTATTGAACATTCAAATGTAATGCGACTGACATAATTCTGAGCCGGGTACAGCCTTAACTGTACTTTGATGTTTTTTCACTAAAAAAAGATGTGTGTCCTATCAGTGACCAAAAAAAGTTGTTTCTAGACAAATTTTAAAAGAATTGTGCATATTTTGATAATTATCAAGATTAAATTGTGAATCGCAATTATTTAGGTTTTTGTATCGTCCCATGCCTAGTACTGATTAGACATAATTACACATCCAAGATATGCAGTTACATCTCGTCATGTGTTCAGAGAGTGGGATGGTTCTGTTATAAATGCATTAACTGAGAGGGTTATGGGGGTTATAAAACATGATTGTTAATCCAACCATTGGTGCTTGAAGCTGTTTCTCCTTGTTCTAACCACTGGGTCACTGCTGAAGTATAAAATGTCAAAGTGAATGTCATGAACCACAAATGCGAATGTAAAGGATGCCATGTCTCAACTAAACCAAATTGCAAAGTCGTTCCTTTTGGCTATAATAGGTTTTACTGCCTTCGTCTGTACTATCATCATTATTATTATTATTATTATATTACATAAAAGCACAGATGATGTGCATGTGACCTTCAAAGCTTTTCTCCTGTCTGTCCATGACTTTGCAGCTGCTGCTCTTATCCCTCATGTGGGTCATCATGTCCACACATTAGTATTGATTCTATCCGGGTCTGAACATGACTTCTAACACAGTTGCTGCTGTTAGACCCACGAAGACAGACTGGCTGTTATTGATCACCTGTTAAAGACCAATTATGTTATGATTCTCAACTAAACTGCATGTGGTCTTTAGAAGGAAGAGACCAATGGAAAGAGAAAAGAATAGGAAGATATGCAAAAACAAGACAAAGACAGAAAGGGAGAATGAAAGAAAGAAAACAAGAGAGGCACGATGCATAAAGAGGCAGTGAATGGAGCCAGAGACAGAAGGAAACAGTAGGACTCACTTTTGTTATAGCAGGTGGTAAGCACAGCCTTATCTGCAGGACTGGCGCCAATGTGCCATATCTCCCCAGCTTGGTGCAGAAGGACATTCTTATTAATGATGTTATTCTCATCATCAAAGTCAATGATGTGGATCTGCAAGAAAAGCAGAGACAGAGAGGAGAGATGTGTTGAGGATGAAGCCAGAGTTAAAACACTGCATGCACCTCCCTCCCTCCCTCCCTCCCTCCACACACACACACACACACACACACACACACACACACACACACACAAACACACACACACACACACACACACACACACACACACAACACACACACACACACACACACACACACACACACACACAGCCACAGTTCAAAGCTCCACTCACTCCTCTGATTCCCCCGGAAAAGAAGAAGGTTCCTCTTTTTAATATGACAGTAAACGTAATTTCAAGGCAGGCATCTCTTTGGTTCTTTTCTTCACCCCCGTCAACTTCACACGGCTTAAGACTTTTCATCTTGATTTGGCCTTTAAAGCAATGATTAAGACACTTTAAGAAGCCATGTTGGATTCATGGGAGTCCTGCTCATGACATGTCGGAGGAGTCAGAGGAAAAGGTATAACAAAAAGGAAATCGATAAAACTCATTCCATCCTTTTTTTTTTTAGACAAATGGACCTGCTAAAAGGGGCTGGGGATGAGGTGCATTATCCAAGAGAGCTTTTCTGTGAAAAGGCTTTAATTGTGTACTTTTTAAAAAAGACATTCCATGAGAGCAGATGATCATTCAGCTGTAGCTAAGCATACTCTAATTTCACAAGTCTGGTTTTGATCTGCATATTGTGTTTCTCATCAGTTAAGTAAAGTATAACAATCATGAGTGGGCCAGTAACAATATAGAAAACATTTTCTTCCTGTGGTGTTACAAGAATGTAACTTTGTTTGCAGTCTTAATGGACCATTCAAGAAAAAAAAAAAAAAAAACTAAACTAAATATCTACTGAAAATCCCAAATGTTGTATTCACTGTGGTGTTAACATGTGCTGTGGGTGGAACAACCAACAATGATCTTGTAGAAAACTTCAGTTGCACCTTACACAAACATTTTGAAAAAAGAGCCATTGAAGTTACTTTTGGAGGAGAACATGGCGTCCCTGATTGTCCATGATAGACGTCTTTGTGTTTCAAACTTGTAAATGTAATAAGGTCTCCTCTTGCTATTTTATACATGTCTGAAAACCTTTATAATTTCTGTAGAAATATTGCTGTTTGGCCAGTCATTTATGATCTGAATTAAATGTCCATGAAACAGGAATGCAAGGTATATTGCAACAATTAGTTAATTTTTGCTTGTTTTAAACAAACAATTAAATATCTTGGGTGATCCTAGAGTAAGATGAGAAGATCAATATCACTGTCATGTCTGTGTGTGAAGTTTGGAAGTGGAGCCAGGAAGCAATGAGCCTAGCACCTCTAAAGCTCACTAATGAACACATACCTTGACTCTTAAATCTGTGCATAAAAACAAAAATGTAAAAATGAGAATTTCTCAGTTTTGGGGATGTTCCTGGGATTTTCCTTTTTTTAAAGATTATTTTTTTTGGGGGCTTTTTGCCTTTAATGGACAGGACAGAGTGAAATGGGGTGAGAGAGAGAGAGTGGGGGTTGACATACAGCAAAGGGTTACAAGCCGGAGTCGAACCTGCGACCGCTGCAGCAAGGCATCACCTCTACACATAGGGCGCCGGCACTATCCACTACGCTACCGACGCCCCGGATTTTCCTTTTTTTATAAGCTTTGGAAATAGCTAGGATAGCTGTCCCCCCTGCCCCTGTCTTTATGCCAAACATGGCCAACTACATCCTGACTCTTGTACTATACTGATAACCCTTTTCCATCAAAATTAGCGCACATTGCTTTTTTTTTTTTTTTTAACCAAGAAAACCAGTTAGAATAGGCAGTAGACCAGAGCCCTATACAAGCCAAGTCATAAACATGCCACAACACTTTAGGTTACTTGTGCAACCCCAGTTCTCAGAGTAGCATGAGTGAGATGTGTCACTATGGATACACAGGGAGGTGTATCCCATAGCGAGACATCGAAAGAAATGCTATGAGTGAGAACAGGGTTACTAAACAGTAGAGAGCAGCATGGAGCCCAGTGGAAATGTTATGGTAATTACTGTTTCAAAAATATTTGTTACTTTTTCAGTCTCTCTTTCAAACTCAGTGCTGACTGATTTGGAACGATGTTCTGGTGCTGCTTGAACAAAAACAGATGGTATTTTGTGGCAGTGCATCATTGCATCCTGTTGGAACTGGGGGAAAAAATGCATCCACTAGGGTGTTGTATTTCCATCACTGCCAATCTGAGCTAGAGCCGATAAATACCTGCGTGTGACCGCTGCAGCATAATTTGTCTCAGGAATTAAGACAGATTATAACCTTTTCCTTTAAATACAAAAGTCCAATCTTAGTGGGTTTTTTGTCCAGTGGGAGAGGGGCTTTACTCACAGACATGAGTGTAGAGTATCAATCTTCTCATCTAATTTGCACGAAAGAAAGTGATCAGATGTATTTCCCAAAATCCTAAACTTTTCCTTAAAGATACAATTTAACAGATTTTCCCTCAACCAAGCTAATATCAAATCCTGCAGATGCGTGGGAATCTATAATGTGCTCTTTGTGTATGAGGTTTCCATTTTTAATATAATTTAGTAAAGCTGTGGGCAAATTTTAGCAAGGGTGGACAGTCATTGTTTCCAGTTTTAATGCATCCCTTTTGAATCAAGCAGAATAACTGATGTTAAAACTTTATTTTGGGATACGCAGGAATTCTATTTGTGAATAAGCTGACATTGACAACTCTTGGGCGGGCTGATGAGGACCCTGAACATATATATATATATATATATTATAAGTGGGGTTATTCTAATTAAGGTTGTCATAGGAATGGCTATCAACTTCAACTCTATTTAACTTGTCAGGTAAGGCATTGAATGCTTGCTGAAAACTCATACTCCCTTTTTCTTGTTCTTTGATTGGTCAGTTTTTGATATAATTTTAGATTGTGTTTTACACAGACAAAGCCTTGTACTGGTGCATGTGTTCAGAGAACATTTACCATTTAAAGATGCATACCAAGATCTCAGTTACACCTGAACTACTATCTGTCATAAGGTGACGGAAATACTTACAAGCTTCCTTGACCTGATGTAATGCTGAGGTCTCGGCTGCACTTGAAAACACGTCAACAGCTGTCTAGACTTTACAGCACACAAGTTCAACAAACAAGCTAAACTTTTATCCATAAGAAGTTAATAGACTCCTCCTTACCGAGTTCTTTTCATTAGATGGAAATCTATTCTATGAGGGCCCTCTCAACTGAATGCAGTTCAGGGCCTACAATGCAGTAAAACAGTGAGGGTCTCAAGGTTTGATCAGACAATTAATGGCGGTTTCTCCCATAAGAGAGACACTTACAGCACCTTGGGGGACCGTTAATGGGGGTTGCACTGGACAATAACTCCTGCTAGGCACTTCCACTCCCCTTCCCTGTACTACTTTTACAGGCTGAAAAAGAGGATGAAAGGAGGGGGCGTGAGGAGGAGGAGGAGAATGGCATCGTAGCGGCAGCATCCTTCAGCCTCCTCAAAGTCAGCTAGGCAGCTATTAACCTTGGGTTGGACTGCATCGAGCAAAAAATTATTACGCAAAGTTATAATTTTATGGTGGTGGGGGAGCGGTACAAATAAATTCAGGCTGGCGGGACAGGGTAATTGGAGGGCCTGGTAATAGGGTCCCCCCGAATGAACCCAGGTGTGAGGGGAGAGAGAAGTTCCAGCCCTCCTCCCCCAGGTGATTTATCCCTCATTCTTCCAGGCCTGGGGAGTGACTCATAGCCTTCAGCCACTTGGGCACCCAGCCCAGCACTTTTAATTATGTGCCGGTGGTGGGAGGAATCAAGGCAGGGAAGGGGAGAGGAGGGAGATTGGGAAGAGGGGGTAAGGGAGGGATAAAGCCAAGCTGGCTCGTGGCCCCCACTTCAGGGGCCTCTCCGCTAAAGCTCTTTAGCTGCACAGATGACAGTAAGCAGGGCGGAGGAGTAGCGAGCGGGTGAGAGGTGCCAAGCTCGGGCGCTTTATCTCGTTAGCAGCCTTAAATGCCATGCCGACGTGCCCTCCTATTTGTCATTCCAGCTATTGGTCTCTGAGGGATTTGAGAGGTGCTCTGCGAGTTAAGAGAGACATTTCCACCCTGCATTATGCTTAATGGGAGGTGGAGAGGCCAGCAGGCTTATGGATACAGCAGAAGCTATCAGGGCTGAAATGCCCATCGAAAAAAGATTTTTCACATTGCAAGTTCAAACTTAGACGAACTGAGCTAACCAATGTTGGCTGGCAAACTTATGCAGAGTGGAAAAGACAATGAGCTCCATGAATAAAACGGACTGCACTGACTGAACCCGAGGTTCAAATGTAGGGTCATCTCAAAGAGCAAAACCTAAAAGATGAATAATGATTCCTGTTAGAATGTACGGCTTTGAATGCTCTTTATCAAAATAATGTCATAAAGCAAAGCAAAGTCAGAAAAGTATACTTTTAACGACATGGGCTTGAATTCTGTTTGCTCTCAAAGTACACAACTTAAAACAACATATCATAAATGACAAATAAGGCACCAGCAACAAGTAACAGCACACATACATACAAACATACATACTGTGTGATAGCAGCAATCTTGCAGATTCTTTGCATACCACAGTGAGTTAGATGTGTCTATTAATTTAGAGAGATATCAGACTGTGCAATGAATGCATGATGAATCGTAGCGGTACTATGAGCATGAAGAAAATATGCAAGCAACTCCCATACTCATATTGCATAAATGCTGCAAAACAGAGAGTTTGCTGTAAACCTATCAGTGTGCCTTCTTAAAAAAACTGATATAAATGGAGTTTACAGTTTTGTGTTGACTTACATTTTTTGTGTGCTCTTATGCTCTATTACAAGAAGTTAGTTTGTAGACATGGGCTGTTGTATCAGTCACACTTTCAGATAAGCTTCAAACAAAGTGGTTCATAGAATATGTCGTCCAACCACATCTTTATACCTGTTCCAAAGTCTTTATACCTGTTCCAAATGGTCACATTACAAGCCTGTCCTTAAACCAAATACAATCAAAGATTTCTTTATCTTTTGCTTGTCTTTTGCAGGGTGGGTCCCTGATCATTCTTATGAAAGTTACTCAGTGGTATATGAAGACATAAAGTTCAACCCGTGAATAAAATTATTCAGATCTGCCACATGCACAAATGCACTAGAGACTAGGCCTAGTTTACACCGCAAGCCATGCGAAGTGGTCCACTAGCATAGCAGCAGCACATGTGTATTCACACCAAAGACAAAGAGACACGTTGCGTAGCGGCCGCTGCTGTCCCATCAAAATACAAATCACACCCAAACAGTTGGTGGCGGTAGTGCACCGTGTTTGCAAATCTCCAGTAAACCCCAAAGAAGAAGTGAGTTTGGACCCAAAGCCCAGGTTGGACAGGTTCGCGCACCAGTGATTATTCCAACGCTTGGAGAACGTTTTGGGGCCCAATGGCTTCACATGACGGTCCCGGAAGTTGTACTTCTACACCTTGGCCACTATGTCAAATCTGTGTTAAAGCCTGCCACTGTTCCTGGGGGCTTGGTCTTTGAGCAAGAGTGATTAACAATTACACAAGTGGAAACAGCAGCACACAACTGAAGAAAAACAGTTTCTTTACAAAGGAATTCATGGTTTTGCAATCAGTCGTATACACAAAGAGTAACAAAGGACGTTTTCTTTTTAAAAAAGAGAGTTAGAGATAGCTTTTCAAACACTACCTACTTTCACATCTTTATACACCTAGCCTGTTGGTGTGTAAACAGTGCGTGATTGTCTGATTGCTTCAGAAAGTTAACAAAAGTTGATATCGGAGAGGGGTCTGTGATGCTGTTTGTCCATTAGACAAACACCTTGTTTACTAAGGCCTGGCAGAATTTTAATGCAGGCTGTGTTTGGTTGCCAAAGCTCTCAATTTGCAGTCAGTGGACAGGTTTAAGAGTTAGTGCCAGGTAATGCTTATTTGTACAACATGCTGTCCAACATCTTTAAAAGTCAAATACGTTTAAGGCTGTTCTGAATGGCCACACTCAAACACAGAGTGAACACAGTTAGGTTTTTGCGTTTTGCTGGTTTGCAGTCTCCATCAACTGCTCCCCTCGTCGTGGCTCCTTTGCTGTTATATTTAAAATATGACTAGTTCTGAGGCAAGGCCATTCACACACTAAAAAAATCAATTTTACAAATGAGAGATTTATAAAATTTTCAAAACCTAATAAATTATATTTTTTCTGAATGTTACCGTGGTGCAATATTATTCACTTCTCAGCCAGTGTTTTAAACACTTGTTTGTATAATGACATTACAAGTAAAAAACGTGACGAGGACAGCTCAACAAATCCAGAATTGGCTTCTCCAGGAAATCATGGTGTAGAGAGGCAGGATGTGAACAGCACAGAGCACCATAAATCTGCAGCCAGAGGCAGATGGTGTGTTTTTTTTAACAGTTTATTAGTATGATAATAAAAGAAAGAAAGAATAATAAATAGTTTGATGAGGCAGTTTATATGATCACTTTCATACAGTATAAATCAGCTGTGGAGAGCAGATACTATAAGAATCGATCATATTAATTTTAGGTGTAAGCCCATTGGTTGGACGGTATTGACTTGAAAAAGTTTATTTACTGCATTATTCTGTAATTACTGCACATTTGCCCCAAGTCATTAGTCTGCGACAAAATAACCAAAGTGGCAGCTGACAGATGCCAGAAACAGGCAGGGTCAACTATTCTCATCACTAAGACATTTTCCACCATAATACCAATGACTTGCTTTGTGTTGCCTTCCCTGGATTAACCTCCCACCTATATACTGTGTGCTCTCAGATGGTCACCAAAATGCAAGATTTTCAAAGTCAGGAGAATACAGTCAGCGTGCTGCCACAAAATTAGCATCTGAATTCGTAGGAGGAGTGGTACCCTACAGTGCAATCTAAGATACCTGTTTTGCTGTTTATTGATCTAGATTGTTTTGGAGTGAGTTGCCAAGTGTTAGAGATATGGCTATAGAGATGTCTGCCTTTTCTCCAACATAATGGAACTAGATAGCACTCTCCTTGTGGTGCTCAAAGCACCAAAAAAAAAAAAAAAAAAACATCTGAAAACTCAACAGCAATGTCTCTTTCCAGAAATCATGACCTGGTTACTCAAAATAATCCACAGACCTTGTTGTGAGCAGTTTTATGTAGGAACTATTTTATTTCTACCAAGCTATACCCGCTAACTCTATCTCTGCGCAGAAGCTAGCTAGTGGTTCGTGATTTCCAGAGAGAGAGAGGCATTGCTGATAGCACATGAGAAAAGAGGAAAAAACATGTATTTTTGATTTGGAGGTGAACTGTCCCTTTAAAGCAAACGGACGTATAAATGAGCAATAGACATACATTACTACATGAATCTAATAACTGTTCTAAGATTAGATTTACACTGTTTGCCTCTGGTTTTCTTGTGTTTCAGCTCTGTGCTCTTATGCCAGAATGCAGGAAAGTGTTAGGAGGAGTATATTAAGCTACTGACAGAGTGTAATAAGAAATCACACAGATCGACTGGGATGCATTGTCACCATTCCCAACAAGCTCTGTATTAGACTCGCTACACAAGACTTGGATTGAACTACGTCTGTATTCAGTGCCAGACCGTTTTCACACTGAAGTCTGCCAGAAAATAGGCTCATTTTTTTTTCAAGGCAGAAATATATCTCTGTGTCTATCTCTCTCTCTGTCCCTCTCTCTCTATCTCTCTGTCTCTCTCTCTCAGAGAGCTAATTATTTCTCCCCCGTTTAGAGCCAACTGTTTCTGTCATCTGTCTCTGTAATGACCTCTGCAAGATGTGCATGCATGCACATACCCCCCCTCACTTTTTCTCCTACAAACACACTCAAAGCACAAAATCCTGACCAACAAGGCATACAGTCTTTCGCAGAGAAAACGCAGACATACACACAACATGGATGCACATGCAACAGATCGGTCTACTTTTTAGGATCGCCTCCAGTTGCAGCTGATGTATGCGGGCCAGACTGAGCCTGAGCAATACCTGTAGTCCCAAAGTGGTGCTGAAACAACTCGTAGGTGAATTATCAATCAACACATAATTCATTCACATGAATTTTGATAACTGATGAACAGCTTAACTCTGAAACAATTAATCAATTGACAAAAATGAATTCATAGCTACAGTATTTGTGATTAGTATATTAAGATTATCATATTCAAGCTATAAATTATCATTCACTGGTTCCAGCTTCTCATATGAGAATTTACTGCTTCTCTTCGTCTTTCACTGTGGTAACATTTTTCACTGTTTTCTTGTGTTTCATAAAGGAAACAATTAAGTGGAAAAATAACAGCAGTTTAAAAAATCTATCAAGCAAAAATGCCACAAACCTCACATTTGAGATGCTGGTTCTAGCTTCCCAAATGTGAACTGTGCTTTGAAAAAATAAACAAATGGATGATGTCAACTTGGGCCACGAGAAATTGTGATGGGCATTTTGTAAAACATTCTGACATTTTGTTAAGAACAATTAATTCATTTAAAGCTGTAACAGGTAATTACTATGATTATTTATTATTCAGTTGATTCTCCATTTGAATTAATGGTTTGGTCTATGAAATGTCGGAAAATAGCTAGAATAATTACCACAACAAATCATCCCAAGGTGACATTGTCTCTTTCTGCCATAGTTCAAGTCAGATATTCAATTTACAAGAATACAAATCAGAGAAAAGAAGGAAAAGCTCACATTTAAAGGGAAAGTTCGGTATTTTTCAACCTGGACCCTATTTTCCCATGTTTCTGTGTCTAAGTGATAGGGGTGGGCCATATAACGAAGATACGATATATTTTCAAGCAAGATATATATACACCTTTTATATCAATATAGGGTCAAGTTGCGTCACCTGACCCATACTAGTGTTCATCTCTCCTCTCTCACACTCTTACAAATGTAATCCCTCTCCATCATCACTTATGACCCACTCTCAGTGTGTAGTTTGAGACTCTGCCCTCTTATTTTCTGTTTTCCCAATGTTTATGGGTGTGTACCACCACAGCACTTAGGTGAGGTCAGCGCTGTATCAAAAGGTAGCGACCAGCTGCCAGAATGTAAGCAGCAGGCCTTCAAAGATACAGTGCCAAAAAAAGCAAATGCGGTTAGACGAGACGCCAACTAAAGGATATCTTGGGTTGGCTTTTACTTTCACTTTTTTGCCAGTGAGCGTGTTTACAGACAGTAGCGGACAACCCTGCACAGTAATATTCTATTCCCAAAACTTAAATCCAAAGCACACAAACACACGCACACACACACACACACACACACACACACACACACACACACACACACACACGTCACAATACGAAATCTTAAATCTAACAAACCGAGCAAAAATACAATACAATATGTGTAATTTATTTTCCATCCAAAGAAAAGGAACTAATTACAATGAATTATGCAATTATTGGCAACCTTGGTTGTTGTTGCTTTAGGACTGGTAATGAATAGTATGAATTAAAAAAGGAAATTAATGAGATACAGATGACCAGCAATACAAGGTTACCAAAATTGCCCATTTGTAAATACTACACTTGTCAGTCATGTTCTTTAGTTTTCTCATAAGTTGTTTTAATACCATGTCAAGGTTTTTCATTTATTAAATTCTTGAATATTTGACATTTACTGGTCAATACAGATCTTCTTCAGCATTTTCTCTTTAAATATTTTGTAGAGGTAACCAAAATGGAACCGATATTGCAGTTATTAATGCTTATGGTTAATATGCTGATCTTTCCATGAACCTTTGTTCTTAAATATGAAAAAATGTCTTAAGAAATAAAATATCCTTGAGACAAGAAGAATTGGACTGCCATCTTTTTACATCCACACCCCAGGAAAACAAAAGTACCATATAAAAACTTGACCTTTTTGGATCTTTGGGGTCTATTCAAGCATTTGTAACCACTTTTTTTTTTTTTTTTTTTAATTTGCAGGACTAAGCTGTATTGTATGAAAAACCCCTAAAAAACAGAGCTCACCCTTTCTGCACTCAAATCCTGATTGCCTTGAGAAAAGTCAGAAGTGACCACAAATGAAATCTGGATCTAAGGTTGAGGTCTTAGGTTGTAGGCCAAAATTAAGTGTTTAACTTCTCCAAACTTCCTCCGACTCAGTGAGGGTTGGGCTTTTTTTTTTTAAATTGGCCCCTCCAACTTTATGTCATCATGCAGGCCAATATCATGCTCTTGTGCAGAAATCTAAGAGTCATCTTTGACTCTCATCTGAATTTTAAAAAAGAAATGCGATGCAAGAGGTTATTTGGTCATGCTTTTAACAGAAATTCTAAAACAAGCCCGTCTGCCTCTGCCCTGGAGAAAGTTATTCGTGACTTTATTTCATCCTGTCAAAAATTCTTTGACTTTTCTCACTCTATGCTACATGTTATAATAGTGTAAATAAAAACTTAACCAATATGCAACTGATTAAAAAGCAGCTTTTTATTTTCAAATTTAAAAGAACACAATCCCTTTTTTTCAACTTGAGATCTCATGACCTTGTAAAGCAAACTGAAAACTGAAGTATCCTGGCATTGTTTTAGACTCTCAGCTCAAGTTTGATGAACACAAAAAAGGTGGAAGAAAAATGTTTGGGCTACTCTTAAAACCTTTAGGCAAATTAGACACTCAGGGCTTGACGCTAACTTTTTTCCAAAGGAGCACATGTGAAAAGTTGAAAAAGTAAGGAGAGCACAAAGAACTTTAGGGGCACAATGCAAATTGATCAAATAATGTGTTTTCCGTAATAAACGTGATGCAAATAGACATTTACAAGCAAAATTATTTAATGAATTTGTATACAAAATGTACAGAAAGGTAAAATCAAGTTTTGAAAAAGTATTGCAATTTAATTTTGTCTTAATGTTATTATCTTATATATATTATCTTTGCAATATGATTATCTTATATAATGTTATTACTATCCTAAAACATTCTCCAGGTCCTCTGAAACTCTGCAGGACTTAATTCCACCCTGCCCAGCAGTGGTACCATGGCGAACGGTCCCTAACTGTGGGGAGAACGGAGCAGGCTTCCCTGGAGGTCCGCTGCTTAACCCGGTGCCTCGTCTCGCCCACACTTTGACTTACTTCCACCCTGCCGACAGTGGGACTTATATTCATTGTGCCGACAGTGGCTTGGAAAACCGCCCATAACCGTGTCACACCAGGAAGAGGGAAGAGGGAAGGCGGCTGGAGTTCCTCCAACATTTGCAATTAGATTATCATATTTTTTTAGTGACAAAAATATAGTCTGCTTCGGCTGATTTTTTTATGCGCACATGTGCCCCTAAATATTTTTTTATTTTTTAAAATATTTTTTACAGTTCGCACACACTTATTTTTAGTCGCAAATGCAAGTGAAAAGCTTGCACTGTCGAGCACTGACACTGCTTACCATTTAATAAAGACCTAATATTTGTTTGCAAGAATTGTTTTCTCATCTCTCACACTGCATAACCTCTTGGTCTCAGGCTTCAGCCTCTGCCTGACTACTACTACTACCACTACTACCCCTTTACAACCAAGCTATCAAAAGTCTGGACAAGAAACCACCAAGATTTCATTACTGCAACATACTAAAGAGATATAATCTTCTCACTTTTGATGATGCCATTCATTACTCAAACCTTACATTTACATTTAAACGTCTCCACCATCTAGCTCTGCCCATTTTCAATAAGTTCATCACTAAACTTCACCATACTATCTCTAAAACCTTAAGTAATTCGGAAGAAAACTGTATAATTAGACACTGTAATACTTTACACAAACTGCATTCTCAATTAAAGACACAACCCTCTGGAATTCCCTACCTGACAGCCCAAAACAGATGCGGGATTTTAAGACGTTTTCCACAACAATCAAGTCCTTGTTAAAACTTGACCACAACTGTAATCATGACACTAGCTAATCATTATTTGTGTACTTGGGTTAATGCTATAAATGCTTGGCGTGCTGTTTTGTTGGTTCATTAGTCTGTTTAAGAGTTGTATGTGAGTTGTCATTAGTGTAAACACAATAGTGGGTTTTCTAACTTTGATACAATACCTAGAAAAATATGGACATTTGGTATAGTTTTTGATTCAATGGGGAAAATTTACATTGAGGGCATACAATTTAAGTTTTTTTTATTAAATGATAAATATAAATATAACAAGGCTATAACATGACAACAGTGATTTTCTTTTCTTTGTTAATACTAGAGAAGCGTATGTGTGTATAAGAGAGGGAGGAAGGGCAGCTGGTACAGATGTATTGATACTGAGGAAATTGAGTACTGAAACAGTTTCACATATTAAGTATCAATATGTATCTATAAATTCATACATTTGACAACACTAGTTGGTGGTTGTTGTTGTTTTTGATTATTATATGTACTAATCTTAAGATTTTAAACATGTAATTTTAAAGATTACTATAACTATAAACGCTAATCAAGGACCTTGTGCTGTGAATAAGCCTAAGTTACATGTGTGCTATACATCTGACACTGCTTCTGCAACTGTCAATGTTTGTCTGTACTTGTTCCATACAAATACCAATACAGTGGTGACACAGTGGAGCAGTGGTTAGCAGTGTTGCCTCAAAACAAGAGGGTTTCTGGGTGGTACCTGGGGAGGGGGGGGGCCCATGGGGTACTCAGGCTTCCTCCCACATGCCACAGACTAGGTAGGCTAGGTTAAATGATGACTCTGAATTGGCTGTAGGTGTGAATGTGAGCATGAATGATTGTCTGTCTCTATATGTTAGCCCTGTGATAGTCTGGTAACCTGTTCAGGGTGCACCCCGCCCCTCCCAAACGTGAGCTGAGAAAGGCTTCAGCACCCCCACAATCCCTAACAGGATAAGTGGTTACGAAGAATGAATGTATGAATATACATCTGACACTGCTTTTGCAACTGTCAATGTTTCTCTGCATTTGTACCTTACAAATAAACAAATAATAATGAAGCGAACTCAATCTACTTTTTTGTCAAACCATATTTCTGAAATATCAATGGTATGTCTACTGTCTGCTCATAAGAAACAGCTCTCAGGTAAAAATCAGTTAAAAATACATCTTTAAATCTAACTTTAATTGTTAATCACTTTAGATCATCCTATTTTATTGTATCTATGGCTGATTTTTTTCTGTTTAGGCGCATTTACCCTGCTTATATATATGAATATAATTTTCCATTTATGATAGGGTCTTGTCCATTGTTACAATTACTAAGTCAATCAGATGCAGCATCATGTATTTCTCAAGATGAAAGAGTCATGCAGTAACAGCAGGATACACGCACACTGCTTTTGTCCCTATTATTATCAAAAGACAAACACATAAAAACAAGTTGCATGGGGACACAAACCAGGCTACTACTATGAATTAAAGGAGTAGAATAGAGGGTGCCTGCTGCTTCTTGTTGCAGACAGCTAACCCTTCATCCACATTTAAAGCATATGAGGTGTCTGTCATGAACTGTCTTACCTGGTTGTCAAATTTCAATGACTGTGTGCCCACAAGAAAACGAATGGCATCAGTCTCAGCTGTCTGGGCAGTAAGTGCTCGTGCCTGCAAAGTAGCCACAAAATACCATGACTGCCCATTCACATAAATGACGTTTTTATCAACAGAATAAAATATAATTGAATGTGGAAACAGCAAGGAATTACCAATAAGTGAAACAGAACAGACTAGACAGAGCTAGCTTTCCCTCAGTTAACGTTACATAGTAATGAATGGTGTGACAGTACCTGAAATTCAAGACCATAAATAACAGGAGCGTCGTCCTCCATTTTCTGCGGTGTCTGTTGCCAGAGTTGGAGCTTTCTAATCTTTTTTTGAACGTCGTCTCACAATGGAAGCGCTTGAAAAAAAAATAATATAACTGTGCTACGTACTGCACAAAACACAACACAGTAGCTGCACTTCCGCGATTAAAAAACTGTGGGGAAAGCGTGTGACTAAAATGCTACGTAATGTCGGTCTTGCAACGTTGTGTACGATTTGAAACGTACGTAGAATAAGTCGAGAATACTAAAAAAGACGTTGGGATGAATTTTGACTGCTCTGGGATACTGTACATGGAGCTTTCATTGAGGACTGCGCGTGCGCATTAGAGTTGTAGCGTCAGACTGCAACAAGGTAAGAAACATAATCGTGTTTGTGTTTCTGTTTGTATTTGTGTTTTTTCTTCACGAAGTGGTGTGGATAGCACGGTGACGTTGGCACGTTTCGTGTTTTTTTAAAGCGTGGGCAGGTATTAGTCAGGCGGGTGGTTTACTTTTGCAACTAGCAGCTCAGCTAAGTTAGCGTACGACAGGGACCCGGCTAATGTAGCATTAGCAACATAGCCAGAACCAAAGCAACAACAATCCTCCAGTAACTCGGGTTAATGCTCTTTCGTGACAGCACTCTTAGCATGAATAAAAGGCGTGAAACTTACTCGTTCTCTGTAGATACAGCTCAATGCTGACGATAAAAGCTTTTAATAAATAGCGTATGCTTATAATGACAGGAAGTGATGCTGCACAGTGTTGTCCAATAACGTACAGAATATAAGTGTATCACTGTTGGTATTGACTCAAAAGATAATGTCTTATTGCTGTGTTACATTGTCAAGAGCAGTAAGATGGATAGTGGGGAGGCTCCTGCCCAGCGGCCAGTCACCTTGGACATCACAGTGGAAGATGTAACCAAGGAAGCCCCAGGCCCAGACCCTCCGGAGCCAGCCACCAGCCAGACCCCTTCCAGAGAAAACATCATTTCCCAGGAGGACAGCATCGACTTGGGCGGGGACTTTGCCACCCCGCAGGACAGCAGTGCTACACCTTCAGAGAGCCTGATGGACAAGCTCAATGACCAGATGATGGAGAGCGTCATGATTTCTGACTCACCTAATAACAGTGAGGAGGATGATGTAGCTCCTATTGACTCGTTTCTGGATGGAGGGGAGGAAGAAGAGAATGCACCAGAGACATCAGATGACAAAGAGGATCAAAGTGAAATTGGACAGAATACAACTGAGATTCAAGTTTCAATGGAGGAACAGGAGGAAGGTGGTGCTGTGGGGAATGTAGATGAGGATTCCAAGGAACAGACAGACACACAAGAGCAAGTCACAGCCCGTGTTTCCCCTCAAGGTGACACGCAGAGCCCATCTGATCTTAAAAGTGGGGAACCATCACCACAAGAAGCTAAAGGGTCAAGCCCAAAGGAAGAACCTATACCTGTATGCACCATATTCAGCCAGGGCACCCAGCCGAAGTCTCTGGTGCCTGATGGCTTCCAGCCCACCCTTATCAAGTCCCCCAGCTTCAGTATGGGGACTGGTGGAGGAACCGATGAAGCAGTGACCCCAAGCAAGCTGACGGCCCCTCTTGTGTGCCAGCCCAGCCCCAGCCTCAGTAAGTTCTTCACTGACAATGGACAGGTCAACCCAGCCTCTGATTTCTTTGATTCCTTCACTGCCCCCTCCTCCTTCATCTCTGTTTCAAACCCAAATGCTGAGATCCCTCCTGGTCCCAGCCCAGCGCCCATAGCTCCCACCCCTGAGCGCCAGCTCTCTTCCACCTCCTCCTCAATCTCCACCCCTGGAGGACCTCTGGACTCTGGTGCTCCTACCCCTAGTTCAGTGTTTAGCCCTGCCCCTACTGTAGCCACCTCCAAGTCCCAACCTCCTCCACCCCAAGCACCCCCAGCTCCGACTCAAGCCCCCGCCCCGGCTGCACAGCCTTTCAATCAGCTCCAAGCAGTGTTCTCGGGCAGTGATGATCCATTTGCGACAGCGCTGAGCCTGAGTGAGGTGGACAGGCGTCATGATGCCTGGCTGCCATCTGAGGAGACCAGGAAGGTGTTAATCTCTGTAGCCACCCAGCAGTACAGCCCAGCCTATGTAGAGACCAACAGACTCACCATGCCTGGACTCAAGTTTGACAATCTTCAGGTAGGACAAGCATTTGGACAGTAAAATGCTTTTCATACCACATATGTCAAGTTGTTGAACAGCTTTTTTTTTTTTTTTTTTTTAAACAAAGGGTACTCCACAAATATTTCATTTGAAGCTCAGTTGACATATCATGGGTAGTACTACTCAGCCTGTGAAAAAAGTTGCTTGTGCTAATTGAGACCACACATTTTTTAACAGAAAGCCTGCATCACAAACTAGATTTGTTAGTTTGGAAGACATACACCAGAACAACATTACGTCATCAAGTGCCATTCACCAAAGTCACGCCCCCTTTTGGGGGGACAGAAATGGGAAAATGCTGAAAAGCTGACATGAACTTGGTTAACTAAGGCTTTCCCACTGACATCTGAGGCACATAATATACATAGATATTTACTCTCAGTGTGGTAACTAGCTATATAATGCTTGTGACAGTTACTACTGATGGATAGCTAATTCGAGGGGGAGGCTGCTGCAGTACAGTTATACAGTATAGCAGTATCATATCTTATTTATCAGTTGACTATTAACAGGTTGGTTATTTGCAGACAAGACTAAAGGGGCATGAGGATACACTGATCAAACAATCAAACTTAATTTATTTAGATAATCAGGATAAGGCAAGGCCACAAAATAATTAGACATGTCTATAAAACAAATGTTTGTTTAATGAGAAATGAATTCATACAAATTTGTCAAAATTAAAATCCAAACAAATAAAAACACAACAAATTGCACAGCAATATATATATATGTATATACATATATGTATATATATATATATATATATATATGTATGTATGTATATATATATATATATGTATATATATATATGTATGTATGTATATATATATATATATATATATATATATATATGTATGTATGTATATATATATATATATATGTATATATGTATGTATATATATGTATGTATATATATATATATATATTTAAATATACGTATGTATATGTATATATATATATGTATATATATATATGTATATGTGTATATATATGTATATATATATATGTGTATATATGTATATATATATATATATATATATATATATATATATGTATATGTATATATATATGTATATACACACACACACACACGCACACACGTACATACACACGTAGCAAATAAATCTTATGTAAGCAATTTTAGGAATTTATAAAAAGGTAATGATCAGGAGCCAGATTGTAAGCGGCACGCTCCAAGAGTAATCAGCACAAAATATGAAAAAACGTGCCCAACACACGTTTTGAGAGCCCATGGCTTTGTTTTCTTCAACCAACCGTTCTAAATTGAAAACAGTTTCATTTAAATTTATGTAAAGCACAGAAAGGTAGCAAATCATCACATTTGAGAAGCTAGAACCTCCAACTATTTGCCAATTTTGCTTGATTAAACAACCATATCGGTTGTCAAAATTGTTGCTGATTAATTTTGTGAAGCTCTGCAGATCAATTAATCAATAAATTGTTTCAGCTCTAGTGATTTAAGGTTTGGTTACAGCTCTCAGCTCTAATCAAAAGGCTTGGACACATTCTGTATGAAAAGCAGCCAGGACCCAAGGTAACAACCTTCATGCTAAGGATGAAAATGCTTACAAAGCACAATTTGTGTTTTTTAAAGATTGCAGTGATACCTTAAAAAAAAACTATGATCACTTATGTCAAGACTTTTATCAGCCTCTAGCTCCACCTTGATCATTCAGATTTAAACAAATGTTAACATTCTACAAAGTTCTTTGGTCTATCACAGAATGACAGTGGGTGTATTCTCCTGCTCTGGTACAACAGATAGTGGGAGACACTTGCCATTTGTCTATTAGCACACATACACGCACCCTTGCTTCCCTCCTGTGTCAGCATATCATGTTATTTCTCATAAACATCCTCTGAGCTCCTTCAACAGAAACATTTATCCGTAATAACAACCCTGATGAAACATCAATTCAGTTATTTATTCAATTGAATCTTATAATGTACGTCCACCTCCCAGCTTAGATTGTGTTCATTATCCCCTCAGTGTGTTTGAATGCCTGCTTGAATAAATGAATAAAAATCAAGGATTTTTTTTCCCGTCATCTTGGTGTTTTTGCCCACTATGAGTCAGTTTTCAGCAAACAAATTAGATGCACTCTAAAGCTGGATTAAAGAGAGCATTTTCTGCAGTCTGTTTTTTGCTCCATTACTATTAGGGCTGAATATTGTTTTATTAATTGTAATTCTGTCCAAATCTAGGGATGTCCAGATCGAGGTTTTTTTTTTTTGTCCCAATCCAACTCATTTAACATAGAGTAAGTGCTGATCTGATGTTTTTAAATCCTGCAGGTAGTACTTAGGTTCCTTAGTGTAAATACCAGCATGACAAATCTCAGGTCTCTTACTTGTACACTTCCATTATGGTCTTTTACATGATGTTAAATTTCTCTGTGTGTGCTTTGCTGCAGGGTGACGCTGTAAAAGACTTAATGCTTCGTTTCCTTGGAGAACCAGCAGCAATGAAGCGCCAGGTCTTGACTGCCAACTCTGTGGAACAGTCCTTTACAGGCCTCAAACAGCTCATTGTAAGTCGCTCACTGTACATTTGTTGTCCATGTTCACCTCTGATGGTTTAGAAAATCGTTCACTGTGTGTCAGTGACTTTACTGCTGTATTATTTTAGCTTTGGTGCTCATTTTCCATTTACGTTGTCTTTGCTTGATCTGCATGCAGTTGGAACAACATCTTAGCTTGACAGTTCATTCTTGACCCTGAAAACTGCTGTGAACAAAACAATCTTCCCTCAAGGTCCACTCACAACTTAGTGCCAGAGTTTAAATTTTTTCACACACTGCATCAGCAAATAGGTTTTGCTTAGTTGACATGTTCAACATTATTCTGAACATCTGCAGTTACATGACAACTGAGTTATTGTCATCTGCCAATGAAGACTGTGTAATATGATTGAAAACTCTAAGAACAAGTGGGTAAAGTTGGGCTCAGACTTAAGGAGTTTTGGGATAATTTCCCAATTTACCCATCTTGAAAGTTATAAGGGAAATCTTGTCTGGGACTTTGGTCAGTAACAATGTCCAGCCCAGGTTTTCTGGTAATATGAGACAGGGCTTGAAATTAACTGGTGCTCCTAACTTCAAAATTTTAGGAGCACCAGCAAAATTTTGAGAGCACCCACCATAATGTAAGAAGCACCAATAGTGTAATCAGTTTTTTTTATTGCTACAAAAAGTCGATTATACTGTATACATTATATTGTATGTGTATAGTTTTTAGAAAAAACACCACTGAACCACTGAACACCACTGTGAATGAAAGAGAAACCTTAGATGATGATAATACTGAATCACCATCATCATCATCATCATCATCATCATCATCTAAGCTCTTGTGAAGCCCTAAGTGAAGCCTGGGAAAATAGTCGCACCAGAAGAATTATTTACACTCAAACCAGTGCTCCCAATTATATTTTGAGGTTGAACAGATAAAATTTTGGTCGCATATGCGACCAAAACGGTCGCAATTTCAAGCCCTATGAGAGGTTGACTGATCCAGTTTTAAACCTCCCGAACTGCTCACAGACTCATCGGGGCTGCCCTGATAATTTAAAACATGTTTGATATTTAACATTTAAAATGTAGATGATTACGGATATGATTACATCAGTATGGAGCAGCTGATGGTGTTACCAAGCAGCGATAAACGGTCCAGCCTTTTACTCCAACTTTAGCTAGCATACTGCTGTTGACAGATATTAAAGCTGACTATTAAAATATCACCTTTAGATCTCGCTGAAGAATAGATGGTCTGTGCTGACTGCTTTCTCCAGTCATTCTCTCATACAGACTAGTTTAGCCTTCGTCTTTTTTCTCACTACAAAGCATTGCTAACATTACAGCAAGCTGTTGCATCACGTCAATCTCACTGGCATCTGCTTAGATCTGGTGCATGCATGCTCCCTCACGATAATCTTAGTAATATCCTATGATATGCCATTATTTTCAAATCTTACAGTGTGTCAATGTATGAGGTTATCCGATTTCAAAATCAGTTAGGATTTTAGAACTCCTGTGGTCTGATGCTGGTTCAACAGCTTCTTAGCATGCATAAGTAAAACTGTGTGTTAAAAGGAGAATTCATGCAACATACAAATTAGTGTAATTCACATGAAACAAAAATCAAAGGAGAAAAAGCCTGCAGTAAAATGCAGGTTAAAATTAGACTTACAAGTTTTACAAAGCAGCAATAGAATTATACTACATACATTCCCTAACAAAGACACATAGCCTACATCACATACACTTTTATTCTATTCACTCAGCCAAAATTTGTGGTGGCTCCTAAATGTAGATGATTCAGATCATCAGTCATGGATTCCCTGAATCAAATATCATTTGCCTTTTTCCACTGCCTCTTTGTATACCGAGGCTGGCAGGGTACACATTTTTACAAAGTTAGTCTTGTCTCAAAATTTTCCTAACTTCAAACCCAACTGTTGGAGGGCGCAGCAGCACAATGCACTCCCTGTTTCTGTTTCTACTTGCTGCTACAGTGCCATTTCAACAGCGCTGTCAGCAGCCATCAAGAAGAGACGCTCTGTTGTTGCTTTATAGTTTTTTTCTACTTATTTATAACTGAACTGTTGCAGGCCCAGGATCAACGCTTTTTGTTTCTTTGACTTTATACAAATCTTTTGTTTTAACTTTACAAACAATGATTAAGGCCTATGAATTAAGGTAAAACGTGAGTCATGTCGGCTGTAATAGGAGTTTAGTGAGGGATGGTTGCTGTGCAGGTGCACTGGACTGTGGTGTACCTGGCAGAGGCCATGAAAAATAAAGTATTTCTCATAATTCTAGATAAGGTGCATTGATGAAATAATGATAATTAGAGAATTCCCAAGCCTACCCTAAGGAGCAGTATCTGGGCCGATCCAGGAACAGTGTAATGGATCTTGTCAGCTAAAATAAAGCCGATCAGAATCGATCCTTCCTTTACTGAACTCTTCTGTGTTTTGTCCACCTCAGCCTGCTAGTGTTGCAGCCGGACTCTACGGTGCAAGTGGGAGTAAAAATTAGTGTGTGAATGTGAAAAATGATTTGGTTGCAAACCAGTGATTGACTCGGTTCTGACACTTGAGTTGGCAAAAATCACTAAACTGTGACAGTAATGAATCCCTTTTTCATTAGCAAAGATCAGTGAACAAAACAGCAGCTTCTCATTTTTAGTTGGCACAGACTGTCAATTTCAGTGGTTAATATGACAGACATCTTCGGTGGCAGGTCATATCAGCTGTCGTTAATTAACATTAATTCCGTGAGCAAGTTGATGGCAGGCTCAAACTAAACTTGTATGTGGTCTGTGGTCACATCGATGTGTGTTTTCTGTAGCAGATTACTTTTCAGCAATTTCAGGAGTCACGTTCTTTCAGTTAAACTTTTCATCTTAACATTTTTAATCAGTTTTAGTATTTTTGATCAAGTAGTTTGTAAATAATATGGTGGTTCAGATTTAGAAGTATACAGCTATTATTTCAGTGTGTCAAATTACATTAATCAACATTTTGGTATATGTAAGTAGAGATTGATCAATGCTGCATTTTTAAAGGCTGATTTGATAGCCATAGTTTCAAACAGGGAGAGGCCATTACTTGAATATCAAAGTCAGAGTACTAAATAACTAAATAAATATTTACTGTAAATTTGGAAGTGAACATCAATATTAGAGTAATTGATAAATACATTTGGAATTGAGCATCAAACTAACAGTGAAAAATCTAGACGGGAGTGACGCTATATTTTTTGAGCTATTCATTTTCCTTAAAGTCAACCTGAGATTCTCAGGTACACAATGGCATAACCATAATTGTGTGTATGGAGCTTACATGCAAAACAGTGATCAGAGATATTTTGAACCTGATAAAACATCAATAATTAATTGTAATTGTGGTAATTTGAAACAAGATCCTTTTAGACTATTTTAGGCAAGAAATAGGCATTTTAGTTCATATTTGATCAGTACTGCCTAGTTTTTTAAGCCTCAGGTTTTTTTGGGGTTTTTTTTACAATGCAGGGAACAGTATGGTGCCCACTTTCTGCTTGCAAACTCTTGCATTATAGCTAAACAGTGCATTAAAATATGGTTCTGAAGACATTTTAGTTGAGAAATAGACGTTACGGGAAAAGAATCTTGGTTCTCGGTCATCACTGCCTAGTTTTAACGTTTGATCTGAGTTTAGTCTGAGTTTGAGAGAGAGAAAGAGAGAGAGGGTTGACTCTCTCTCTTGATCTGCTTCTGTACTCCTTGTGTCTGTGGTGGCAGCGGTCATGCAAAGATGAGCAAGTACAATCTAATGTTCAAGTATAGAGCAAGGGAAAAGATTTGAGCTGGGAGATGAGTAGGGACATCTGCGCACTGGAAAGATAGTTCATTTACACATAGTACCCACATTGTTATGATACAAAACCTGTTGAAAATTGGCAAATTATCCCTTTAAAGCAGCTTCTCCAGTCTCTGAATCAGTGGCTTTAGATTTTGTGCATTGTCAGTGCTGCGGTTGCTTTCTCGAAACATTACCGCTCACTTTCTGGAGGTAAACGATGAAACCACTGGTAGGTTACCACAGCTTAACATCCTGTGGTTTTCGGCAGCTTGTCCGACCTTTTGACAGTCAGCTTGTACATTCACTGACTCTACTGAAACTGCTGGGTGGTCAGGCTTCAGCTGACTGAAAACAGTGAATCATTCGTCTCCTTTCTCTTCATATTACGTGCCTGTGCTATTCTTCTGCCAAGCATAAAAATGCCTGTCTTTCTTTGTGACCGTGCAGTCTCGCCTCATTCCCTTCGCCTGCTGCCATCTATCTATCTATCTCTCCAGCCCTCTGCGTTCCCTCCATCATAATTTCTGACCCACAAATGACCCTGAGAGACAGTTGTTATTTAAAACATATGCACAGCAGCAGCAGACAGTGTGATGGAGAGAGGGGAAAGAGGAGAGGAGGAGGGGAGGGGTGGAGTGGAGAGATGGAGAGGTGGAGATCCACTCGGCTCACAAGTTCTTTTCTCCTGCTGTGCCCATGTATTATGCATGGGACTGCTGTGCATATTTCAAGGGCCTTCTGGACTTGGTGTATATATACACACACACACACAAGATGGTACTTTCAGCTTGCAGTCATCTGCACTATATGGTGTGTGTGTGTGTGTGTGTGTGTGTGTGTGTGTGTGTGTGTGTGTGTGTGTGTGTGTGTGTGTGTGTGTGTGTGTGTAAGAGGATCATACGCTGTCTGCCAATTGGTGTGGGTGGCTCCCTGGAGCAAGAGGCAAAAGAAAGGAGAGAGACAGTGAGCCAGAAAGGTAATGCAGGCCTACAGGAGAGATGTCAGGGAATGACAAGCAAAGGAAGAGAGAGAAAGCAATGTTGTGTGTGAGATATATGGAGGCAGAAGAGGGCTTCACCTGACCCTGAGCACACGTTCACACGCTCAGGGTTTACCTCGAAATGTGGAGAGCCACTGTGGGTACAGATCATAGACCCTACTAATTTGATTTCTAGATTACCATCTTGATTATTTGTAGTAAATAAACATTAACGTCAGCTTCTTCTGCATCACAAGATTATCAATTTGTGACAGACGCAATAGGTCCGCCATTGTCATGCTGTATTGACGCAATGTCCATATTGTAAAATGTGATTGATTTATGCCTTTATATGCATTCAGAAAAATTACACACAAAAAAAGACAGCTTTTTTTTTGGCCAGGTAATATTCATGTTTTCTTTGAAAGTACTGATGGCAAAAGCAACAGTTGGGAAAAAAACTGACATGAGTTAACTGCATGAAAAAAAAAATGCAGTAACCACAATATTTAAAATTAAAATATTAATATCATGTTCATTATAGCCATATGATAATATCATGTAAATAATCCAGCACCTTTTAAATTAATTCCATTTCTTTCCATTCTCACTTTGTCTCCCTCCCCCCAGAGCCATCTGGTTCTCTTATTACTATCCATTAAGTGTAATTGCTCTTCTCGTAGGCTTTTGTGCAATTGGGGTTACAGACTCTCTCTTCACCTCCCTACACTAGTATTTTGAGTGTAATTCATGTGCCAAAAAAAGACAAAATTCACAATAAACAAATTTAAAGATGAATTTGAATGACAGTGTTATTATTAATTCATCCATTTCAAAATATCTATAGATATGACAGTATCATTATCTTGAACTCTTTTTGCCACAATAATCGAGTAGTAAAAATCTGATACTGTGCTAGCTAAAGTTCAGACTGAAATATCTGAACTGTTGCCATGGTTTGCCATGAAATTTGATCTATATATTCATGTTCCTCAGAGGATGAGTCCTGAAGTTTTTGTTTGGCACATAATTCTGACATTCATGGTTCTCAGACAACATATCCTAATGACTCTTTTGATCAACATATTAGCAACATGAGGTTCATGTTTGTGGTTGAAATCTCTTAACAACTATTGGACGGATTGCCATGGAATTTGGTACAGACATTCATGTTACCCTCTGAATGAATTGTATTAACTTTGGTGATCCTTTCACTTTTTCACTAATGCCACGACCAGGTCAAAATTTTTAAAAGGACTGCTTCCTGACAGTCAAAGATTTGAATAGTCAGTAGGAGACCCCTCAGTCGACAGAGATTCTTCCAGTTTAGCAGTGTTTATTTTCTTCAATCAGTGTGCAGTGTGTGGGTTTTTCTTCACTGTCACACTGCTTTCCAGTCCAGGCAGCTGAGGACCCAGACCCAATGTAATTCTGAGTGGGACAGAGGCAGCTGCCTGGATGAAAAGCGGCTTTGCTTCGTCAGGCTTTGAGATAACGTTATCTTCTGCCCTCTGCTTAGAAGTGGTACATTTACAGCTCACAGCAACTTCATATGATAGAGTCACTGGCTTTTGTTGTTTGATATCTAGCGTGTCATTAGCGCAGTTAGCATGTATTAGCTCAGAGGGCTAACTTGTTTATTATATTATGTGAACATTACTGTTACCTTGAACCCTGTTCACACTCTCAAACTCCATATGGAAAAGAGGAAGAAATAGCCACATTTTGTATAGAACAGCCAAATATGATTCAACACACATTATTTTGAGTCGGGTAGGGCCCTAGTTTTTAATCCCATCACATGCTTGCAAAACCAGTGGCATTCCCATCAGCCTGAGTGTTAATTTTGTGTGTCCTGCTAATTAACAAATGTTAGTAACATGTTAGTCTCTATATACAGACTCTACATTCGGTGAATGTAGAGTCTGTAGGCAAACTCCGGAGATCTTGAAGAGCGGAAGAGCCCTGGTTTCCGGTGCTAGGCTGTTTGTAGTCCACGTGATATTGATCAATCACGTTTGAGCTGGCTGTAGTTGTTGCCATGTTAATTGGTCCGTGCGGTGATCTAACAAGGCGGAGCATGTATTGCAAATGTCACTGCAAACTCTGAATCCATCGCAGTGGCTCAGCATATTTACATATATATAAACGGAAGTCAGAAACGCAAATTCACCTCCTCATACCGGAATGCCACAAAACTGGGGGTCTTCCCCCAGAGGCTGTATCGCTGTATGCCAGAAACCAGACGCCGAACACAGCCGATGGGTTTCAAGAATGGTAGCATGTCAACACTCTAAACTACGGTGGTGTACATAGTAAACAATACCTGCTAAACAAGAGCATCTTTGGATCTTTGTGCTTTCATATTAAGCTCAAAGCATAGGTGTACGGAGGTGCAACCTTGCAGAGCTTCTAGCGCAGTTTTAGACTGTCCTACTTACTGATAAGCAAGTCAGAAGGACCTGATTATTTGTAAATGAACTTAACCTTTAATTTCATGTTACGAAACGTGTTATGTAGATACACAGGACTAAAGTTTTCACATTAGTGATGCCCCTGGTCTTACGTTTCATTGTTAGTAGCATTACAAATGTCTGGAAAAGACTTAAAATTTCCCTAGATGAATATTTTGCTACCATAATATATTCCAATTCATGCCTCATGTTGCAAATTAGCACAGGATGTCCTTGGGCATAACCAAAGACTTTTTTCAACTAGGAAAACCTGTATAATTTGATACTTGATTCCTGAAAGGAAATTCTCTTTTCACTTCCCTCTTTTTCGCTGAGAGTCCAAAGGTCAGAGCCGGCTACAGAGCAGCTCTCTGGCTGCTGATTGAGATTCAGTGTCTTGTTCAACAACACTTCAATAAGGCTGGTGATTGCTGACACAGAGACTTGAACCCAGGACCTCCAGCTGAAGGACAACATCTCTACTCACTGCATCACCCAGTGTGGAGCCAACAAATCCTGCTCCCTAATAAGGAGCTCTGTTTGGTCTTGATCAGAGCAGCCTCCGTGTGACGGCTTCGCTGACATAATGATCATTGACTGAGTCACTCCCACTGATGAATGAATCAGACACCATCTGCCTTCTCCATCTACTACCATCTACTTGCATTCATATGATTTACTTACCAATAAATTATGAAGTATCCAAAGTTCTAAGATCAAACAAACTCATAGATCAAAGCTGTCGCGGGTGATGTAGCTCACTAAGCTGGGAGGGGAAGTTGAAATTGAGAAAATGAGGATGTGCACAAGCAGAACATACACACACATTGACTCACATATATACACAGGGAAGTGGGAATGTCAGCAAGCATGTGGCCATTAAAAGTGTAGCCTGGTGCAGCTTGATGTTGCCAAGACATCTGATCAATCACATAGAATCTGGGATCCTTTAATTGACACGTGAGCATGTGTGTGTGTCATCCTACCGGTGTGTGACTGTATTCACATGTCAGGGCTATCAAGTACTGTACGTGTCGGGTTGGGTATCATTTGGATTTCAACAATTCTGATTTGAAGTTTTTGAGGAGCAGGGTCAAAACAGATCACGTCTTTTTTTCACAGAAATAAACTACACAATTCAGTTTATGGAACCTCACAGTTTAAAGGGGACCTATTATGCTTTATGTAAAAGTAATCCCTGTGAGCAAAAACCTACCTTCCTACCTTTGGGTTCCTACCGCTCTGAACACTCTGTCCCCAACAGTTTGTTCTACTCTGGCTACAGCGTGTTGTCATAGTGTGCCAGATTTCTTTATATGGTCAAGTGCTCCAGGCACGCTACTGTGAAGTGTTTACATTACGTAGCCTATACTGCTACATGAAGCTACATGCTAGCATCAGCGAAACGCGTAAACTTGGTTGCCAATGTTGTAAATATCCCCCCATCATGCCTGGTTGTGTTTAGGAACTTGTATTGGTTAATTTCCACAGTACAAAGTGCCTCGGTTCTCCTTTATAGTCATTCCCCAGCCGCAAGCACATTGCTAACACACATGTAGCTACATAGAAATGTCAGGAAAATGTGTTATTTTGGTTGCTGATGTTGTACATTTCTCCCTGATTTCAGATCAGATCTCAGACTGGGCTTTTTCATGGGGGGACTTATAGAGACAAGCTCTAAAACTGAGCATTTTAGACAGAGGGTGAATACAAGCGTTTCAGCGCAGGTAGTATGAGGAAGAGGCAACTTGTTCCAGTAGATACCTAAAAATACAAGTATGAAACTGAAAATAAAGAGAATAGGCCCCCTTTAATTTGGTTGCTGTTTTGAAATAATATGATTCAGTAATCATCCGTTCATTCTTTTTTCATTCACTGTACTGATGGGCGTCTTTGCCTGGGGCCCCCAGAGTCTACGGTCTCGCTGTGCCCGTCTCACAATTCCGGGACTGTGAGAGACGCACGAAGACAGATGCAGGCAGGCTTGTTTACTCCACAGATGAAATGCCAGTCAATTCATAAACCAGAAGACTGGGTTGAGAATGATGACTGGTGTTATAGGAGTATAGCTCAGTGTGTAGAGTGTACCGTAGTGAGTGTGGTTGGACAACAGAGAGAGAGATGATGGCTGCATTGACAGGTGCTGGTGGTTGGAGCACAGAAGAAAACCTGCGGTCAGCAGCGCACAGCCTTATCCAGACTCGTGGTTGTAACTCGTATGATTTTCCCATAGTGCCTAGACAAAACAAAACCAAATGTATCACTTTGCGCAGCATGGTCCAGTCTAGAAAGAGTGCCAATGTGTAGTTGTTCAGGAACAGATAAGCAGAACTGAAATTCTTTTTGTTTCTAATTTAAAATTGAGTTTTGTTTTCCAACCCTATGCACATGTATGTTTACATGCTGTAAACACATTTTATGCTATGGTATATTTGTTGTCAGCTGCGATCATCCTTTCTGTATGGCCTTTTGCTCAGATGAAGATAGTAGTCAGTTCAAAGAGCAGTATTCTGCTGTGTGGCATCAGTCTGTGTGTGTGTGTGTGTGTGTCTGTGTGTGTGTGTGTGTGTGTGTGTGTGTGTGTGTGTGTGTTTGTGTGTGTGTGTGTGTGTGTGTGTGTGTGTGTTATAGAGCTCTGCTATGAGCTGGCAGAATGAGTCATGCTGCAGAGTGTGACTGCACCCACTGCCATCTCACACTCTCTCTGTTCATACATACATCCACATGCATGTGCACAGAATGCATAAATGAGACTCAAGAGGACTCTGCATTTCCTTAGTCTTTCTGTTTCTTCATTTGTCTCTCTCCATCATCTGGTAAATGCGGACATTACTCAGTGTCGTAGGAGAGCTGCCATTACACACATAGAAACACACTAGATACTTCTTTCTATTGAGTCCTCGTGTAGAATTAGACTTCATGTCCTATTTTGTCAGGCACACTGTAGAATATCCTCGGTCCGTTTTTTGTAAAAAACTTGAACTGCTACACTGCGAATTCTGCTGTCACATCATTTTAAGGAATTGTATGAGTCATTCATGTAAAACAACTACATTTGCAACTATCATTTTCAGTATCAGTTGTTGTGTTGCTAAAACAATGCCCATCAAGTAGCATCTGTAAACTGCTTGTTTAGTCAAACCAATCATCAAAAGAACCCAAAGATATTCAATTTGCAATGCTGTAGAATAGAGGAGAGCAAAGAAATCTTGAAGTTTGAGACCTTAAAACCAGATAATGTTTGGTATTTTTGTTTGAAAAAAATGTTTTAAATTATTAATCAATATCAGACCTGTGTAAACACTAGGGATGTCATTTCCAATCTCAAAGTTTTTTTTTTGTTTTTTTAACCAATCAGGATTGGTGATAATAAACTGTAGAGAGATCCGAATTCAATCCTTTGTTTTAAGTCCGCTGTAACACAGGTGTATTTACTCACAAAGCTTTCACACACAGCAACGCAGGTGCAGCCTCAGCTCTCCAACTCTCTGCTGTCTGTCTGTCTCTCCACTCTGTGTGTGTGTGTGTGTGTGTGTGTATGTAAAGGCCCTGACACACCAAGCTGACTGTCGGCCGTCGACCAAAGTTGGGCCGTCGGTGAGCGTCTGTCGGCCTAGTTTTTGTGATGTGTCCCGCACTGTCGGCCCTTCGGCGTCAGCGGCTTTTCGGCCGATTGAACACGGTGAATCGGCGGCGGAGCTAGTCGGTGAAAGAGATCACTCTGATTGGCTGTTTAGGTTTTATTCCCTCGCCCCTGTAGCAGTGAATCTGCCTGTAGTGAAACCGGGGCTAACAGGTGCTTTCTTTTCAGGCTCCACTTCACTTGGCTTCCTGACAGATCTGCTGCTTCTTCCCACTTTAACTTGAATAACAAACTGGAGCTAGCTGGGAGCATGACCGGAGGGAAGCACAGCCGGTTAGCCCCCGCTAGCTTCTCAGCTAGCCCCATCCGTTTGAATCCAACCGGAGCACTGAGTGCTGGTTTGTTATTCAGGTTAAAGTAGGAAGAAGCAGCGGGTTTATCAGGCAGCTGAGTGAAGTGGAGCCTGCGGAGGAAACACCGGGACCGTCTGAATGTAATAGTGGAGGTGTTGCGGTGCTCAGCTTCACAGATAGGTAACACCTTGGCTCTCTCACTCCGCTCTCTCTCAAGCAGGCGCAGAACGTGCGTGCCACTTGGCCGTCGGATGTAGTCCGTGTAGTGTGTTCAAATGCAACTGACACAGGGTGATGTGAGGCGACGTAGACAACGCAACAGTTGGCTTTCGTCGCCGCTAGTTCTTTCTTTGGTTTGGTGTGTCCGCACCTTAAGAGCAGGGACTGAGTTCCTCCTGCCATGAAACACCACGCAACACAAACTACACCAAAATGCAGTTTGAGGGTATTGATTCATGTTATTTACCAAAGTTATGTGCACTTGGTTTATTTCAGCTCAGTGTAAGAGTATTTTGTGCTTTACTAGTTTATTAATGTAATCTGCACAAAAGATGTATAAACGACAAAAATAAAAACTCAATAACAAACGTTTGAAAGTACACTCTTCAAGGGGTTTGCTATTTTAAACTTAAAGATTTTCTAAAATATATAAACAGAAATTATAATATGTAATTTAAAAAAAAACACAGAAACAGTGTGGAGGCAATTTTTGTTTTGTTAGGCGTATTGAAGTATTGTATTGGGACTCGTTATCAGCAGATATTCTATTAAATGACTCGGATCAAAACTTTGGGATATCCCTAGTGTATGTACTTTATGTCAGTTGATTAATCAACTAATCATTTCAGAACTAAAAAGAGTTCTCAGGAAAGGGAAAGGGAGCTGTCAAATGCAAAAAGAAAGAGAAAAAAATCATATGCTAAATATGAGTAAAGATAAACACACTCAATGACATGAAGTACAGAAAAAAGGCTCAGATCGTCAGCTACTCTGGACTGAAACGTGTCAAGTTTGGCGTCATTCCTGATGCGGCATGAAGAAGTTGATGCTGGCATGTCTCTTGAAACATTACCATTAAGATAGTTATAAAATAGTTATAACAGGCCAACATAGCCCACATGATTCCCAGTCTGATTTTGCACTGATTTTTGCATTTGATATCTCCAGTTGGAATTATCTTTGTAAACTTGGTAAGCAAAATGTGGTCATTTTTTACTCCTGGCCCAGTTTGCATGGACTGGTTTAAAGCGATACTAAGTTTTCAGCTGTTTTTACTCAGCTGTTTTAAAATTACTGTATGCATGCGCTGAGTCCCTCTAATTCGGTTAATCTCCCTCTTCTTTGAAAGAAATAGTAATTCAAGCTTCTTAGAGCTTCTTCCTAACTTGTGTCTATTTTAGAAAATGTTGGTTATTAAGGTTGGATGTTATATAAACTGAGTTTGGTCGGCTGTCCTGGCGTCCCCTCTACTTCTCCCTTTGTCTTCCCAGTGACCTCTGTGGTGTGGTCAGCAGTGAGCTAGTCTCTGGCTCAGCACCACCCTGGGCTGGCCTCATCTGTCTCTCTCATTAGCAATCACCCCCCCCTTCTGTCCTCCTCTCCCCCTCTTTTCCTCCTTCTCCTTCATCTCTTTCTCCCTCCCCTCTGTACTATCCACCAGAGATTCTAACCTCTCTTTCCTCCCACAGTGTGATGCCGTCTGGGCTGGGGGCCAGCATATATATGTGTGTGTGAGTGTGTGTGTGTGTGTGAGAGCGAGAGAGAGAGCGAGAGAGCGAGAGAGTGAGAGAGCGAGAGCGAGAGAGAGAGAGAGAGAGAGAGAGAGAGAGAGAGAGAGAGAGAGAGAGAGAGAGAGAGAGAGAGAGAGAGAGAGAGAGACCCACCTTGGCTGGGTCAGACAGACACACCCCCATAATCACTGCAACGACCCAGCTGCTGCATCGCACTTTGATATCATTGCTGTAACCTTTACTTGTCATTATCGTAACCTTTTTACATAGCTGTCATTTCCTCCACCAGTAACACTTGCGAGCCAGGGTCTGGGTAATGCACCGTCAGCTTTTGTAGTGCTGAAGGGCATGTTTAAACCTTAGTGGTGGTTGTTTTCACCTTGCTCTGTTTATGTTGGCAGCAGCCATATGCTCAGGCCTATTGTAAAAGTACAGAGGGTGTTTAGCCTGTTGGTCTGCCAGCATAGAGGATCATTCCAGTTTATTACAGCTCGGGTCTTGTTTTTGTATTTTTTGCCATCGTTCCTGTTGGTGATCATAATAATGCACTTACCAAGTTATTACAGTTAGACTGAGATCTAAAAGTAGTTGATGGCATGCTTCATTTGTTTTATTGGTATATGCCCCTGCAGTTTTACTGGCTTATGGCACCTATGGCACACAACAGTGTGTCATTGTAGTTCCACAGGCACATAACCACTCCCAAATGGCACATGACAATTCTTACTGTAACATGCTACTTCTGACTGTTGGTGTGCAGCTGCTCTGAGTTAGATGAAAACAGTATGCCACTCGTGTTCAACAGGTGCCACTTTTCAGCAGCAGGTGAAGTGTTGAACTGGTAGGTTTGTTTTTTATTAGCCACACTGTTAGTCCCATCACCACTTTGGTCCAGACTGAGATATGTCAGTATCAACACTGGATCAATTGCCGTTGAATTTGTACACACATTCATGGTCTGCAGAGGGTAAATCCTGCTGACTTTGGCGATCTTCAGAATCTTCCATGTGCTCCACCATGTGGTTAACATTTTCATTTTACAGTGAAATGTCTCAGCAACCATTTGATGGATTGCCATGAAATTTGGTACAGGTGTTCATGGTGCCCAGAGGATGAATCCTACTAACTTTGGTCGTCCTCTTACATTTCATCTAGTGCCAGCAGCAAGCCAAACCTTTTATAATAAAGTGATATATGATTTGCACAGATGGTCAAAAACGCCCCCTTCGCACAGCGATTGGCCAGATGTGCAGAGGTGAGGACAAGATTTGAACTTTTTTCTCAAACTTTCTTTTTCATTTTTGCTAAGTGTTGCTTTGGATTAGTTTATGCACATTAGGGGACAAACAAACTTATCATAGAGTCTTTGTGTGTGCCTCTTCTTATGTCCAGGTTTTGTGTACCCAAGGGTCCATGCGGATCCCTTTGTGAATGCTACATGCAGCCCAACATTTGTGACAGTGCATACTATACACATTGCAAGGGTGCCAAGTGAGCATGCTCTAGTTTGTTGATGCTTTTCGATGCTTCTCGTCTTGTGCACCAATGTACTGTATTTCTCGTCCCAGGTTCTTCTCTTGCTAAGCAGTCGCACGTTATAGTTCCTGTTTTTGCATTTTTCTTGTTGTTTAGCCAAAACATAGGTGCTCTTCTTGCAGTCGTGAGATCACCATTTTCGTTACTGATGTGCATGCTTTTTGATTTTTATGATGGTTAGCAAACAACATTAAAGTACATTACCGCCACCAACTGGAATGAAGTATGGAGTAAGTGTGTCTGGGTAGATGCCGATGGACCCTCATTTAAAGAATGAATGGAACCATGTGACCGCTAAAAGTCGGCAGCTGTCCAAGGACATGAAACCTAGAAAGTATTTCCAAGCCTTCAGTTGTCTGACAGGTGATGTTTCTACCACATCTGACCTTGTTGTAGTGATTTCACTGTGTTCCCAGATATCAGCAGGTACTTTTGAAAGTACAATATTATAAAAACTGCTAGAAATGATGGCCAACCAGTGACCTTACCAAATCAGTCAGTGTCAGCTTCAGGTCTAATAGTACTTTTAAAACTTACTGAATGTGTGGTATTTTGTGAGTCGTTGTATGTGAATCAAGACTTAGACAGAAGTTCTCTTTAACACAGGCTTCAGCAGCACTCTCGGAGGGAAAGGGAAGTGGGACATTCTGTTATTGTTGACAACCAAACCATCAAACGTTATCCAGTAGCCCACTAGTCAATCAGTGGTTAATATTACCCAGGGGAGCATCACTTAGAACTTGGAAGCTGTGTTGAGCCATCTTAGGGAGTGTTATGTGGAGTTCTCTCACAAGCCATGAGCTAGTGCAGTGTCTTCACTTAATATATTATGCCAGTTTGTGTCTCGACGTCTCTCAGTGATACTGTTTGAAGAGTCCAGCGATTGCCTGTGGGAGACAAAATGGCTGCTGTGTGAAGTTCATATCAGTACAGTAGCCAAGCAGGCCGTCCTCCAGCTTGAGGGCAGTATTCTGTAAAGTGTCTGTAGACCAACTACAGAGGCATCAAAGTAAAGTTAGCCACTGTTGCAATGACTGGCATGCACTTTTAGCATATTACAAATGGGTTTTTTTCCCATACCCTCTGTGTAATCCAAAATGCCAGGGCTTAATTGAAGTAGCACGGGAGCTCCCTGTGTTAACCAAAGCTGGTGTGAGGAAGCCTTTTTAAGTCTGATTCGCCTGGAGGCTCCGGGTCTTGCGAGAGAACAAGTGGGCGTTCGTTTGTTCATCAAGCTTTGTTATGCAGGTTTTTTTTTTTTTTTTTTTTTTTATTCACCAAAGGAAAGGCGCACTGAACTTCCGATCTTCAACACATTTTAGAAGCCTCACCCCTTTTAAACTCACGACGAGACTAATTATGTATAAGTGTTTGTGTGTGTGCGCGAGAGATAGAGGAAGTAATGTGTGCACATTTTCAATGCACACATTTGTCTGAGTGGGTGTGAGTCTGCGCGAAGCATTGCAATACCACTGAAGTCGGATTTGTCAAATACAATCGATTAAGTTTTCTGTAATGCTGAACATGCTTTAGGCATGTGCTCTCCTTCAACTTAAGATAATTCTAGGTGAATATTATACATGTCATTTATCCACATCTTGTTTATTCGTCTGTGAGAGTCTATAGTTCGCCTCTGATGCTAAAAAATTTGAGCCGTCTCAGTGTCAATGGCTGGCGGTTTGGAGCACTAACCTTGGGAACCATCTAGAGCACCACATCTCTGTGGGGTCATATCTGACATTTCCCCTTTTCCTTCTATCCTGTCTTCCTTCCTTTGTGTGGTCTGTTTGTTCTGTGTGAAACAAAGGCAGGTGTGGTATCCACCGTCCTAAATAAAAAAACAAGCAGCAGCAAACAAAAGAATATGTCCCTTCCCCACTATCCTGCTCTAGACATGCCTGCACAATCCCCAATACACACTTCTTTCACCAACCCTCTGTAGTCAATTCCTCATTTAATATCACTGGCAATAAATCACCATGGTAATGCCTCCTCATTTGATTTGGGGGGATCTGATTATGCCTTATTGCGGAGTCATTTGAGCTGAGCTAAATTATTAATCACCATCAGCCTATTGTTTTTCTATTTTTATGTCCTCCCAACGCCCTTTCAGTGTTAATTGAAATCATTCAAACCTGGGGAGTGACAGCGTGGTTTGTATGCATGGTAGCATTCATGACAACCTATCATAAAGCACTTTGTATGTCCTTAAATGAAAAATAAGACCACCATCCGACAGCCTTTCTGCTAGACGGACTCTAGGGATGGGGATGTCGGTGGGTTGGTCCACCACTTTGGTCCAGACTGAAATATCTCAACAACTAATGGATGAATGGGCTTTAAATTTGGTACTGATATTTATAGTGCTCAGGGGATGAATCCTAATGTCTTTGGTGATCCCCTTTGCTTCCTGTTCTTCGAGTGATTCTACTAGATGGATCGGCACCAACTTTTGTACAGATGTTCGTGGTTTTCGGACAGCGTATGTTAGTGATGAAGGTAGCACCACCATAAGGATGAAGTTTTGTTGTGAGTCGAATTTCTCAATAGCCATTGCATGGGTTAACATAAAATTCGGTGTACAGATTTATGTTCCCCTCTGGATGAAATGTAAGAACACATGTGGAAACACATGTAATCACAGATTAGTAAGGCACAGTGTGACTAAAGCGGGCTACACCAGGTCTTTGGAATAACACTACTAGAAAAAAATTGAAACAGTGAAACAAAAAAGATATGAGATTAGAGAATGGATTTCAGTCATTGTATGCTGACAGATGGAGTAAAGACTCTGTACATTCTACATGTTAGATTTGCATGTTGAACACAGTCCGGTCTGCAATTAGTCTCGCACTTTTTCATCAGTGGAGGGTCAGAGCTCAGGTTAAACCATTTGAGGTGACAGTGGAACAGAGACAGCCGTCATTATCTGACTCAAGGGCGCTCGCAATCACATTCTATCTATAATGGAGACCGACCCTGTGACCTTCTGGCCACAGACGTTCACCTCTCGAAACACCGAGCCTGCCTGCTGTCTGCCCAAATCACAGCTCCTGTATTACTGTATGCCTGTAATGTTTGGTTTGGATTGGTATGGTTCAAGACCTAAAATTATAGGCTGCTATAAGATAATATCTGACCGTAAAGGTATGCGTAGCAGCGATGCAGCATCGTTACATAAGGCCTGAGCTGAAGTTCACTTTTCCAGCTTTGTGGGTTTTTTTCTTTCACTTTGGCTCTTCACGGTGCCTCTCTGCAGCTCCCTTGGCCCTCAGCTCTCTTCTCCTCATCTTCTGCTCTCCACTCTGCTACCCACTGCTCCTTTTTTCTTCTTCCAACTCTTTTGGCCCAGAGTTGCTGCTTTTTTCCACTATGGCCAACTTTGACTTCTGTGCTCTTTCACTACATGTGGGCCACATTCCTTCCATCCATATCCTGCTTATCCTCTGTTGAAACTCCTTATCCCTCTGTGCCCTGTCTCAACTCTGTATATATGTGTGTGTGTGTGTGTGTGTGTGTGTGTGTGTGTGTGTGGGGATGCAGCTACTGTACATCACTGCTGACTGTTCTCATTTTCCCTTCTCACGCCGTATCCCAATCTCACACAGACACCCAGAAACACACACTCACACACCTGTCTTCTTATGCCCCGTGGCTGGACAGCGGTGTACTGTAGCATACTGTAGGATATGTGTGTGTGTGAGTGACTGCAGCTGCTTTTGGCCATCCAGGCTGCCTCCTCGTTTTCAGCTTCATTTCCCCCCCTAATGAAGATTCAGAGGCAGCGCAGCTACTGGCACAGGGCAGGAGAGGAGAGGAGAGGGGAAGGAGGGAGAGAGGGTGGGAGGGAGGAAAGGAGCAATAGAGGAGGCAGCAGCAATGACAGCAGGGAGAGAAGGGAAGGGAGGCAGAAAAGAGAGTCTGAGGGAGGGGAGGAGATGGAGGGAGAGGAAAGAGAAGAGGAAGCATCAAGATGGAGGAAGAAGAAAGTATGAGAGAATCCTGAGGAGGAGAGAGAGAGCAGCAAGGCAGGCATGAGGAAAAAGGAGGAGGAGAGGAAGGAGAGAAGATGAATGGGGAAGAGAGGACAGCTACAACAGAGAAAAGAGAGGGAAAAGGGTGATGAGTTTTGTGATAAAGATGACTATAGAGAAAGTAGCCCTCTCTCTTTCTCTCTTCCTCTCTCTCCTAATTAGCTCCCTGGCTGTGATGAATGGCACAGCACTTAGGACCCAATCGGCGAGCCGACCTTGTCATGTGTGTTGATGGGGTGGGGTGACTCTACTCCCCCCCACACACACACACCCCCACCTCCCCACCTCTGTCCCCCCTCTTACCTATTGTACCACCTCCTGTGGAAGCAGATGCTGCTAATATCGAAGTATGTGCGTGTGGTTTTGTGTGTATACGAGTGTGTGCGCACGCTCACTTGTCCACCGTGTTTGTGTGAGTGGGCGCTTTGTCCTCCAGGCTCAATGGCTGGCAGTTCCACACATCGGTGTAAACACTCGGTTGTGCACTTACCCACACCTGCCTCATTTCATATGTAGTGACTTTTGTTTTGCAGCATTAGATTAGTCACATTATCAGTTTGGAGTTGACACCGTCATATAAGATGATTAGTGAGATGATGGAACGTCCCTTTATTTTGCATCTGAGCTGTTTCTAAATGTTATCCACCCAGCGTTTTTCCCATTGGGGATTTGCAGTTTAAAATTTGACATTAAAAACTTAGGAAAGATAAAAGTATAGAGTATAGATGAATATAAAGATATAAAGATTTGGCCAACAGTCCTTGAATGATTTTACTAGTTGGGTCTTTTAGAAGATGTGTCTCTGCAGTAATTGTCTGTGGCGCTAACCTAAAATTCTTAGAGTTCCAACATTGAATACCCAAAGGTAAAAAGGTAGCACACAGAGAGATCTTAAGAACAAAGTTGACTAATCTCAATTTCTCCAATTTATTCTGGCCATGTCAAACAAACTTGCTAAGGTTTCAGCGTGGTGACCTTTGTCAGAGTGATAAGATTGTACTATTTGGAACTGGGAATGCTGCAACACAGGAAAAGAGAAGTGAACATGGAGTTAATAGAATTAGTTATAGTTTAACTAATTTATTGAGCAGAAACAACAAACAATATTTGGTTCCAGATTTTCAAATGTGACGATTTTTCTATTCCTCTCTGTTTGATGTCACTGCAAAGTAAGCATCTTTAGGGTTTGTTGTTGGTTGGACAAAACAGGCAATACTAAGGTATAGCATTGGGCTCTGGGAAATTGTAAGGGTTATTTTTCAGTTATTATTATTTACTGTTTAATTCACTATATAAGTGAGCCCAATGTGAGCAATAGTCATAAGAGTGGCTATTCTGATTATAGGTTTCACCACATCCACGCTTATATTTTCAACTGTAGTTGATAACTATAGAACTCTTGTGTAATAAGGAATTATTTCTGACATTTTAGGTGTGCATGCGTTTGGGTTTACCTCCAAATAAAGTGGTTCATAATCTGTCTGATTATCTGACAAGATGTAATCGAGTTGTAGACTACCCAAAGCCCACTTACCCACCTATTCTAGAGGTTTTGATTGTATTTTATCATCTTCATCAACAATGAAGCTGGCTCAGTTGCCCTGAAACTTTCCATGAGGCGCTTCAAGGATTTCTTTTAAATGTTGGCTTACCACATGAGCACAACAATTTATGAGACCAGGCTAGACTGTGTCTGAAATCATTCCCTTACTCATTCATTCACTGTTTCCTATATACAGTAACAGATACTGGAACTTCCATACAAACACAAAAAACAACTGCGTCACACAAGACAACGTTTGAGTTAAAAAGAAAAGACTCAAAACAGGAAAACTAAAATTCTTTAAAAATGGAAGCTTTAAGGTTCCTTAGAACAATCATAAGTATCAGGTGTTAAAGGTTTCTGTGTTTGCAGCTGAAAACTCCTCCTCCCTGTCTGTCCAAATTATACTACCTTGTGAGGTAGACCACGTGAGAATCATAGGAGCAAGTGAGACTTGAGCCCTGATTTGATTTAAAAAAAAAAAAAAAAAAAAAAAAAAAGACATTGCATTGCAGTGTGTGATTGTCCGCAAAACGTAATGAGACACTGTGGGTCACTGCTTTTTTTTTTGCTCCATTGCTGGAATGTTCAAGGCACTATAAGGAGCATCTAAAACGGTGAATAGTAAATATAGTAATGTCTGAGTGATTTCAGCCTCAGCCTCAGAGGTTTATGTAATGTTTGAACATCTGCATGTCCATAGCACTAACCAAACTCAGTGTGGTGCTGAGGACTGTGTGAATCCAGAATAAGCGAGTAAGAGGACCTTGAGTTGAGAATGTTTTGGAACTGCTGTTTCCGAGGTCAAGAATGAACTGTCAGGATCATGTTGTAGACTGATTTTTGCCCTCTTGGATCTTGTTGTAGTGATTTTGCCACATTCCCAGAACTCTGCAAATAATTTGGTGAATAAAATATTATCATAACTGACAGAATTGATAGCCGAAACTGTGAATTATAAATAAGACCCAAGTTGCAGGAATTATTTATCAAGTGATGTGTCCTTTTGAGTGTGTTTGTGATTATGATAGCTGGAGCCACATTGATATGTTTTAGCCCCAGGTCTTCCTCTATGTTTCCGTCAGTCAGTCGTGGTGTGTGTTTCAGATCCAGTGTGCTGTGTCTTTTCTCCCCTGCAGAGCAGTAAAAACTGGCGGGCTGCGGTGGATCTGACGGGCCGGCTGCTGACAGCTCATGGTCAGGGATATGGAAAGGCTGGCCAGCCAACCTCCCACACCACCGACTCACTGCAGGTAAGACGCCAGCGACTTTCTCTTCATCCATCCATTCATCTGTCTGTCTCTCTGAGTGCTGGTGGGTGTTGGAGAGTCACGCCAAATCATGTCTTCTTCTACATATTTAATGTATTAATTCCCAAATAGCTCTCGAAAATGAAATATATTTTCAGTTAGTTGAAAATAAACCCAATAATGTGCCTGCAGTTAAAGAATTATATAATGAAACGTCCTCACTGATATTGTGTAACAGTTTCACTGATTATTGAATACCCTATCATTTGGTTATCAGGAGTTCATTAGATTTTTTTGGTCTTTTCTTTGTGTTTCCAAACTGATGGTAGAATTATTTTTGACATCTGTAAGAAAGCAGACTGAGATATTGGTTGTTAGTTTGTTGTACTGTCCTTTGAAATGTTTTGTCAGTGTTGCTGCTAGCACTTTTTTATGCATATGTTTGTTGAGCTCCAGAAGATGGATGGCTGCATAAGCTCATTAAGAAGGCCACCCCAGTGGTAGGCTCTGTGCATGAGACTTTAAGTTAATCGACCATGTTGTTGCCTCATGCTGCATATTACTGTTTGTTTTACCTTCTTAAACATCATGGCTCTATTTTGAAGTCCAGCTTTTGAATGTTTTTTGTTTCTGTGTTTAGTTGTGGTCTTCTTCTTAATGTAATTAATAGCAATATGCACAATGACAAAATGATGACTGTTAGGCATCTATGGTAACCTTTTACCACCCACTGTTATAGCATAATGCTGAACTTTCACAGACAGCATGTACTGTAGAAAGTTACATAAATATGGACATGTTATATATGTATAGATAGATTAGACTTTCATCTTACAGTTGCATGCCAGAGTGTACAACTAAAACCGTATTGTCTCTGCCTACCTTCATCACCAGGGTCTAAGCACTGGTTCTCAAACTATGGCACTTGTACCACTGTTGGTACATGAGCTCCCTCTAGCAGCATGCAGAGCAATCTTTAAATGTTTTTAAAAATGAAATTGATTCATTTAAAAGTATTTAATACTAATGAGTTACTACAAAATTGTGATTATAATTATTTCCAATTGTTTTGCTTTTCCGGTAAAGTTTTTCTTTCGATGTCAGACTGCTGCATTGTCAACTTAATGAATGAAACACGCGGAGGTTCTTTATTAGTTATAAACTAAACTGTGAGGATAGTGAGCAGAGGTAGAATGAATGGTTTAAAAGTACTGCAACCGTGGCTCCAAATAGAACAATTAGAAAGAAAAGCTCACATTAGGAGGAAAATATTTTTAGCAGCCCTGATCAAACTGAAGTGGATGACACTGAACCAAGTGCAAGTGCTAGTGACTACTTAAGCAGCGGTAGTGGAGTCTTCACAACACCTGCTAGCATCAAACAGTGTGAAATAGCAAAAAGATATCACTAGAGTTTCCTCAGTCTTTTCAGTTTACTCTGCTTGAACCGTCCATAGCTAAATATGGTAGACTTATGCCGTATGTTTTAACGTCAGTCATAATGGTGGTACACAGTGTTAAAACCTTGATAACCTTGTTCTAATGCAAATTGCTGTCATGCCTTGTAGAAGTATTTTTACAAATGACAGTGCTTTGTTCATAACTTCGTGTCTACATACTGTTGATGGCCCTTTAAAATGATAATGGAGGGTTCCTGTGCAGTATGGAAAATACGGTGTTTGATTTTAGCAACTCACAGGTTTGGAAAAGTGTAGAAGAAACAAAAGAGAATATGGAAAAATATATGCGTTTCTAGACTATTACCCCTATTCTGAATTAAAGCTATACCAAATCCAGACACCTATGATCAAATTAGTTTGAAAGAAAATGTAGCCATTTGAATTGCATATATAGATAGCATGACATTTTTGAGTTATTATCAAAAAAATAAACGGACTATCCTTTCTGAGTAAGGAAGCTGTACCTTTATGCTGCATTTATCACCGTTTCCATGGACACAGTAAATAAACAAGGCTGCACAGATGCTGTGAATTTTTTTTAACTTTTTTTTTCAAATGACTTTTAGTGCTTATTTATCATAGTGAAAAAATGTGGGGGGAATAAAATAATTTATTCAACACGTTCAGCGACAGTAACTAGCTACAATCTTCAGGCAATTATTTGGCAACATATCAGCATGTAACATACATGTTAACAGTTTAAAAACATTTGTTAACATAAGAAACATGTAGCTGTTTGCACTCAGAAATTTGAGTTTGGAAAAATCTGGATTTTTAAATATGGAAAATGTTTGGAACCCTGAATATGTCGTAAAAGGAAACTGATACAAAACTTGGACTCAAGAAACAACTACATGCTTTACACAATCAGTCAACATTTTTTGAGGCTCCCTGTTTCTACTAAAGTTCTCCCCTAGTTTCTACTGTAAAACAAGATGTAAAGATGTTAATCTGTAAACAACTAACACCGCTCTACAAACTGTGTTAGGCTGTGTCATCACCACTACCAGCACAGCCCCAATCCACATCTGAGAGTGGGTGCTAACAAGGAGACCGTGTTGTAGTGTTACAAAGTCAAGTTAGGGGTCAAGAGAACAGTTTCTTTGGAGGCTCCCATGCTGCTCAGGAACTTCTGGATCTTTCCATGTTGTTGTCTCACTGGGAGCCAGTCCATCCCCACTCTATCACTTCTGGGCTTCTGTCCAAGTGCATATTGCCTGTGTGTTGTCAGAGGCTCATGACAATTTACACAACATGATCCTGGAACAGCCTCTGCCCTCCAGTTGTATAGAAGCTCCACACAGCATATACACACAGTCATGTTCAGTCTTTAAAATGGGTTGTTTTTTATTTGACAAGATTATAAATATGATTCAAATATAAAATGTTCAGTACATACAGTATCTTGGTCACAATTCTTTAGTCATCAAATTTAAGGCATCCTTATCTTTTGTTTCTGTTTTAGAATTAGTACTGGACATTATACCATATTTATTATTTAATATCAATAACAGTATTGGCCTCAAAAAATCCAATTACCAATCAGTTGTTCGGGCTCTGGAACGAAACATTGCATCAGGATTACATCCACATAATGTCATTTTTATGCCTCCGCGCTGGCGATAGCCATGGCCGGAGGCAGTATGTTTTTGGGTTATCCGTCCATTCCATTCTCGTGTAGGTAATATCTCAAAAACGCCTTGAGGGAATTTCTTCAAATTTAGCACAAATGTCCACTTGGGCTTAATGATGAACTAATTAGATTTTGGTTGTCAAAGGTCAAGGTCACTGTGAGCTCATCTGTCTCATTCTCATGAACGTGATATCTCAAGAGCGCCTTGAGGGGAATTTTTAAAAATTTGGCACAAACACCCAGTCAAGGATGAACTGATTAGATTTTGTTGGTCAAAGGTCAAGGTCATTGTGACCTGACAGAACATGTTTTTGTTCAAAACTCAAGGAGAGACACTTGATTAGATACTCATCTTGGGTGCCCACCTTAAAATTGCTGTTTTCGTAGATCTTTTGTGCTGCTGGGTTGAAGATGTGTGTGAAACATCTGTGGTTTCACACACATGGATGTAAATTTCAGCTGCAACTTGACAGGTTTGTGGAGGCATACAACCGCAAGGCGGTAATTCTAGTTTAATAATGTAAGAACTTCAGATGATTTAATAAATACTGCACCAGTGTAAACCCAGCACTGCAATGGTGCATTGCATTATAGATAAAAATGTTTTGACTGTACAATGAAAGTCAGTACATTTTATTACATTATTGAGCATGTTATTGCATAATTGGATTCTGACCAAATTAACTGGAAAATATTTACAGCTTTGGGACTAATTAAGAACGTTTGATTCAAAAGGCACAGACACACAAAAACATGGAGACATAGTCTGACTGCAGTACAGCTGTGACCAGATGACATAAGAGAATTTGCATGATGTGTCTTTTTTTTTTTTTTTTTTGTTTCTTTCATACTTTAAATGTCTTATTCATTTAACAAACAGAGGGATGTGTGTTTGTGTGTGTGTATTCCAGCTCTGGTTTGTGCGGCTGGCCCTCCTGACCAAGCTGAACCTCTTCCAAAACGCTGAACTGGAGTTTGAGCCCCTTGGCAACCTGGATCAACCAGACCTCTACTATGAGTACTACCCCACTGTTTACCCGGGGAGAAGAGGTAACACACACAAACTCATTTAGGGTCACTTTTATTTATATATAATGCAGGAGGAGCACTTTTGGTATTGATCACAAAAACTTTTATCCAGAAACTCTTCCATTGTAAAATCATGCATCATTTCTTATCTCTCTTCATATTCCTTTTGTCCAAAAGCTTCTCTGAATTCTCACTGAAAGCAGACTGAAGGTTGAATAGTAGTATTCATGATAGTGCCGAAAAGCTGCTCTGAAACTCTTATCTGTGAGTTTTAAATGTGTTATTAGCCTGCTCTCCAAAAGGATTTTGCATTTTACCCACGTTTTTTAGGATACACAAGCATACCACCACTGTCCTATTAAATATTCAAAGGAAAGTTTCTGCCAGGAGCTTGATATTAGACTGTATCGTCGAGAAGCTCCAACAACGCTACTTGTCTCCAGCAGTTCTTTGGTTTTGTTTTTCCTCTTTTTACACTGCATGAATTGCTCTCTAATGTATTCCCATTACTTTGGATCTGCTTCGCCCCTCGGGCTACCACAGTGAAGGCAGTAGCAGAGACACAGCTGCACGCACACACACACACATACATACACACACCGCACACACACACCGCACACATTCGTACAAAAACTTTCCATTGCTCAATTTAAACGCTTTGTGCCCTGCTAGGTGCTCGCAGACAAACTGGCACGAGTTGTGTAGCCTGGCATCAGAAGTCGAATATTTCTCCGGCCCAACGCCCGCATCGACTATCTATTACCCATGATCGCACTCTTTGAACGCCTTAAGACACGACTGCCCATGTATCACTCTCGGAAAAATTAGGATCGACTTGGCGCTCGAGAAGGAATCAATGTTTGTCAGTTATTACTTTGTTTGCCAAATGAAAAGTTGAGTCCAATTTGGACTCAGAAATAGTAAGACCTGAACGCCACATGCCTGACAAGTAGCATGTCCCTTTTCAAGCCGAATCTTATGACATTACTGTCAGTCTTGATTCCTTTCATGCTGTAATAAATAAAGTAAGGGAGACATGTATCAGTCTTCTCACAGGTTGAATAAAACGAACTTGTGGTCAAATGGTAACCCTCCCAGCTACTTTGAAAAGAGCTCCTTACTTTTTTTTCCTCAGCTGGATGAAAGAATCTTAGCCTCTGCATTTTTGCTCTAAGGAAAACAGGGTCAACTGGTATAATATCAGTCAGACAAAAAGACGAACATGCATACTCGACTGGGAGATTGTAACAGTTTTTTACAGTTGGTAACTCACATTCCTCCACACTGAGTTCACTTTTTTAAAACTCTCCCACAGTTGTCTTTACTAATATGCAGCTCAGCATAAGGCTGAGCGATTATGCAAATTTTATTTTCAATTATGTTTTTGTCTTCCAAAGATTATGAAAACAAGATCATTGAGATGAAAGATTATTGTGCTGCTTTCCATTTTGCAATGATGTTCTCCTTTTGTTTTGTTATAAATCCAGCGCACCCTTCCTTTACAGCAGTGCGCTCAGTGTTGTCAGCTTGGCAACTTTCTTGCCAGATTTAGTGACTTTTCAGACCCTCTTAGTGAATTTATTTCTATAAAGCCACTAGCAACAAATCTAGCAACTTACTCGGACCATTGGGGAAAATATGGAAATATATTCCACTGGAGACCAACTTAAATGAATGAATAACCCCTTACTTACAACCCCTTGCTCAGACCACACCAATTTTCATACTCTGCCTTAATTATGATCTTAACTACATACCTGTGAAGTTTCATGTCTGCATCTTGCACGGTTGTGACAATATTGCATTGGCAAAATCTGTCCACGAACAGCCACACAAACAGGCATATAAACACCTGGCAAAATACTCAAAACAGCTTCTGTGGTAGTTCCTACTGCAGTTGGTGTCACCAGGACCACATTTTACCATGATGACACACACACACAGACTCAGGAGGTGAATACAGTATCAGCAGTCACAGTCATGAAACTTTAAAGGTGGATGGTTGAGATTGGGGGCACCTTGATAGCTCACCAGGTAGAGTGCTTAACCGTTACGGCCGAGTCTTTAACACAGGGGCCTGGGTTCCAGTCTGGTCTGGGTTCTTTGCTGCAGGTTGTTCCTCCTCTCGCCCTTTCATATCTTTCTCACTGTCAGAATAAAGCATAAAAAATGCCAAAAAACAATCTTGACAAACAAACATAAAAGATGTGTAGTTGAGATCAATATAAAGGGCGAGTTTGAAGATGGGTGTAGTCCAAGCATGAGTGCCAGAAGTAGGGGAGTAGAAGGTAGGGAAGGGGTCATTGCCCTCTACCCCCACCAACCCGCGGTTTATCCCCCTGGCCAACACTTACTTTAAGTCACAGATCGCTGTATCACAGCTGCAGTGACCTCATCACAAGATGGTCTCTAGTATTAACTTAATTATTTAGCAAATACCAAGGCAACAGAGAGAGGGGCACTTCTCTATTTCTAACCTCACCTGCTCCCACCTGACACAAGTCTTTCATAGAGGTTATCAAAGACTGAAAATAGGCATTCAGTGTTACATATCCCAGTTAGGATGTGTTTTTTTCTTTTTAAGATGTAGATGTAGCAGAATAAAGCAAACTGCAGTCTAGTTAAGTCATTTTTTGTTATCTATGGTTCTGAACATAAATTTTAACAGTTTTTGTTATGTTAACAAGTTGTAATGAAAAGTGATCCATAATTTAGTCCACATTGATTTCTGTTGTGCCGACTGTGTGGACAGTTTTGAAAAGTATGTATGTGTGTATGTATGTATGCTGAGGCAGACAAGTAGTCCAAGTCCAAGCCCTCAAAATATTTAAATGTCTGAAATTGAATCTAAAGGTCTGAGATGGCATTTCACGAAATCCCTAATGGTGCGTTATGTAGTTTTCTGATACACAATAAGCCACCAAACTCTTACTCGCGGCACAGGACACAGGACAAAGGACAAATGCTTTTTGGGGTATTCTGAACAGGTAAATTTGATGTTGAGTTGAGATAAATAATACAAAATTTAAAACGAAACATACAGAATGTTCTCTGCTGTATATGCAGCTTCTTGTAGATAAATGAAATCAGTACCACCTGAAGACTCTCCTCTATACACTGTAACACTTACACCTATCTAGTCTGCCAGGTGTTGAGATCATGAGTGGTTATCAAGATTATTTATTGTTTTTAGGGGCAAAATATTTTATTGCACATTTTAATATTTAAGTAAACAAACAAAACTCATCTTTGCATCAAAATAAGACTTAAATTAAGGTTTGTTTTTACCTGAATTCAGTGCATCTTGTACAATTATGTATCGGCCACTGTATTAATTTTTATTTAATTTTTTTTTTTTTTTTTTACTGTGGAGGATGTTTTTTCAGTTGGTTTAACAATTTAGCTGTGTTGCGCTGCAGGGCAGACACATGTCTGATGCACTCTTTGTATAAGATTTATTGTTGCAAGGTGCGCATGTAGCAAACAGCTCTTCAAAAGTGGAGGCTGGCTGTTCGTTTAGGACGCGCTTCATTTTGATATGCAGCGAGTTTTCTATGAGCGGAGAACGCATTTAAAACTTAAGTATCGCAGTCTGTCATGTTCATTTGTGGGAGACCAAAATCGTGATCGTGATTAATCCATTAATTTTTCAGCGCTACACGGTGGCCATGACCACTTCTCTTACACAGTCTGTGATGATACCCGAAAAAAAATCACACTGCAGTAAAACAAGGAGGTCTCCAGGTCTCTCTCCAAGCAATTTCCTATTATCCTTGGCGCTCACAAGTGGGTCCCAAAATTGTGACACTGCCATCTGGTGGCATTAATAATTACAGTCACTTTTCCCACTTTGCTACATTAGTCGTCAGGGTCTGTACAGTGTTGTGGTTTCATGGGTTCTTTTACTTCTCAGTTACGAACACTTGATTTTAACAGAAACTTTAAAGGTATTAAGTCTTAATTTTAAGACAATGAAATTTGCTGACACCCAAGAGAGACAGAATAAAGAATTAAACCAAGAGAGAGCTCTGTCCAGTCGGAATCAAGATAAAACATTGTAACAGAGGGCAGTAATACAGACACCGAGGTAAATTGGGGGAAATGAGTGTGTATTCTGTACTGCAGATGGGTTAGATAGACGGCACAAGCAGATAGACACGAGAGATAGAAATTGAGATCCACAGATTTGCAGAAGCAGCAGCCAAAGATGGACCAGCTAGCTGAGCTTCAGGTCTGATGACAATATCAAAGAGACCCTGATCAAAGCCTGGGAACTCACCTGAATATAGGCTCTTCCTCAGGGATACGTGTGTGTGTGTGTGTGTGTGTGTGTGTGTGTGTGTGTGTGTGTGTGTCAGACAGTGTGAATGATGTAGAGGCAGAGAGAGACAGAGGGATGAGGCAGAAAGATGAGTGATGGAGCTGTGCAGCACACACAAAGAGAGAGATGAGAGGGTTTAATAAGCAGCCATACGTAGCTCAATGCCATCTGTACGTTCCTGCCTCCAGGGCTGTGTGCTGTCTGTGTGTGGGTGGATGGGTTTATATTCTCATCTCGCGCTCTGTGTCTTTCTGTCTCCCTCCGCCTTCCCTCTCTTTCTTTCTCTCTCTCTCTCTCTTTCCTGCTATGTCCTCATCCCACCCTGTTTCTTATTTTCCCCCCATTTCCCTCACTCATTTACTCCCTCTGTCTCTTGTTTGGTTCTTGTCCTCCCTCTCCCTCCCTCTCTCCCTCCTGTCCAGGCTCCATGGTGCCATTCTCCATGCGGCTGCTGCATGCCGAGCTTCCCCAGTACCTGGCCAAGCCCCAGGAGGCTCTGGACCGCCTGCACAATCTCAAAACCGTCTGCCTCGCTGTTAGTATACACACACACACACACACACACACACACACACACACACGAACATGAACACAGCCTCTGGATGAACATAAATATATGCATACTCTGTAGTATTCACACAATAAAACTACACACCCACAGAAAAGCACATACAAATCCTTAAGCCCACCTGTGTAAACAGCCAAATATGGTTGGATTTTAGAGTTATTGAATATGCAGATTCAAATACAGACACATTAAAAGCCTTCAGTGCTGGCAGGGATGCAACTTCCCCTCTGAAGTTTCATTTCCCCCGCCCACCCCCCTGTTAACAGATTCAGGAGAACTTGGAGAAAGGCTTGGCTGAGGATGGCAGCATGTTCACCGTAACACAAGAGAACAGGCAAGGTAAGCACATACACACACACACACACACACATGCTCAGGCACACAGACACTTGGCTACAGACCTGGCCCCAGTCCCAGACTGCATCACACTGTGGGAGGAGAGTGAGGTCATGGGCCCCAGTGGGTAATACACACACACACACAAGCACTGAGTCAGAGGCACACCTGGCGCAGGACTGCAGCATACCTCGGCCACACATACACTCTCAACCACACAAACACACCAATGCGGTGCTCTAAAAGTGTTTAGCACCTCGCTGCTTCGGGTACTCGTGCTGAATATCAAATGGTCTCTTCAGCCCTTCACGCCAAGCAGATCAATACAGATCAATCCTATCCAATCCACTCACATCTGCACAAGTGAGCTGGGGAAATAGGCAGCCACCTTCATCTGAAATTCACCAGTTTTAGGGAGACACGCCTCCACGCGACCTGATGTAAATAGACCCTCTCTTCTCTTCTGTCAGACTTTCTCAGCACAGCAATACATCTTAATGCAGTGCTCTCTGAGTCTTATGTTTGCGAGCCCTGTGACCACTAATTTAGCAACTTCTCCAAAGGCTGTCAGTTGTTTTTTTTTAAAGCGACTACAAGCCATTTAATCAGCTAATTCAATGCAATAAACAACAACAAGCCACTTGGTGAAGTTGAGCTAAATGTACCAAGACACTTGCTTATAATTGGGAAAATTGGCAGGGTGACGCGTGTACGAATGTATGTGTGAGGGTGCGCCGGTTCTGGCAGTTTCTCCCCCCTTCTAAAAGCAGTGTAATAGCTGTGCCCTCTGTCTCTCCTCTCTCTACCCACGCAGACAGTCGACAGTCAAGTCAATAACGCAGGGCCTTGCCTTCACACATCAGACCCCTACTGAGTGATTAGCTCTTCTCCCCAACACACACACACAGACACACACGTGTGCAGCGATGAATACTAATAGGCCTGCACACTAACTCTTCCACAGGGCGCACTGTCTGAGGGAAAATAGGAAAGCGGAGTGTGCCGCAGTGTCTTCCTCACCACCTCGCCTTAAAATAAACCCTGGTGTGGAGGGGGAGGAGGGGAGCTTTAATGAGAGGGATGGAGGGATAAGAGCAATGCATGAAAGAGTCGGGGGGGAAAGGGTGCTGTTACAGGGACGCCCACAAAAAAAGGCAGGCGAAATGAAAATAGGAAGTCACCCTTTAAGAAATAAACCATCTGTCTGTCATCTTCTTCTCCCCCTTTTTTTCCAGCGTCACTTAAGCTGTGGAGGTCTCGCCTCAGCCGGGTCATGTACTCCATGGCCAACTGTCTACTGCTGATGAAGGTATGTGTGCGTGTGTGTGTTTGTCAGCTCAAGTTTGTGTGTCGCGATGCGTTGGAGTGAATGTGTCCCTGTATGCGTGTCTATGCCTCTGCCCGGATGTGTGTCTGCGGGAGCATTTCCGTGTGTGAGACTCAGAGATCTCTGATGCCAGGCTGGTGGAGGATTCACAGTGAAATCCCCCCAGACTGACCACTAATTGGATTCTTGGTCAGTAAGAGAGAGAAAGAGAGAGGGAGAGAGAGAGGATGAGAGAAAGAGGGAGAAAGAGAGGGGTGTAGATTTGATCAGACTCAGAGAGAACCACAGTGCCATCTACTGGACAGAAGTTAGATTACAATATTTTTCAGTAGCTCTGGCTCAGTTTCAGTTTTAGCACGGATCGATGACAGATAGATAGATGGATAGATTTACTGACTCACTGGCCTTTGATATTATTTATCTATCTACCCCAAGAGAAAATTTTATGTCACTGCAGCAGTACATGTACAAAACCACACTAAACAAGGATTAGTGCCAATAATGAAACATCAAAACACACGTACTAATTCATAAAAAAACAACAACAAAAAACTAACTCTCACCTTTTAAGAACCGCACCAGTGACTTAACATGTTGAAGCACATTTACTACAATTCTTAAATACTTTATGTTCTTATTTAATGAAAAAACTCTTAAACACTTTTTATTCTAATTATTTCAGGAAGCCACTACTTCTCTATTCATTACTGTGTGGTATAGAAATCAAATGGCTGATTGTTGAAACATGCTTGGTTTGTGTTGCGTTAATTTAAGTTAAGCTATTTCATGTCTCAGTTGTTATTATTGATAACAGCAACACCATGATATCGGCATTATTTACCGATCATTGACTGCCCTGCTCTCTATATATCAGCATTGGTCATTCAAAGCCTCACATCATTTAACCACTAGTTCAGTGTGATGGAACACAACTCAAGCAAGTTTCAAGAGTGGCAATTAATGGAAACCAATCCCTTTTTCAAAAAGAAGGAAACTCAAAAAAAACCTGAAAATCTATTTTATGCATTGGAAAATGCTCAAACCATAATATTATGTGTATAATTGTACTTAATTTTAAAAAAAAGTAAAAAACACAAACAACAGTCTCATCATTTGTCAGCAAATCTAATAAAAGACAGAAATCAACAATGTGTTAAAGGGATAGTGCACCCAAAAATGAAAATTCAGCCATTATCTACTCACCCATATGCAGAGGGAGGATCAGGTGAAGTTTTAGAGTCTTCACATTCCTTTCGGAGTGGGAGTAGCAATACAACTTGGATCACTACGGACGAGTAGTATGGAGATATTTTGTGGTTTCAATTATGTGTTTTTGGACGTTTGAATCTGGGGCACCGTAAGCCTCCATTAGGTGGAGTTGTGTTGCTACCCCCTCTCCCCTTGGATCTCTGCAAGTGTTGTGAGGACTCTAAAACTTCACCTGAGCTTCCCTCGGCATATGGGTGAGTAGATAATGGCTGAATTTTCATTTTTGAGTGCACTATCCCTTTAACTGATCTCTCATCTCTCTACCCTGTGTGAGGCCCTCAGCCCCAAGCCCACTGGTTCCTACTTCAATATTTAAAAACATGACATAAATATGTAATTTCATTTGTCAAAAAAAGACCCAGTAATTTCCTAGTTTTTAGCTTATTTTACTCAAACAGGAGGAAATGCATTTGTTGGGAACAATATACAGCTGCAATCCACATTTTGAGTACTTGTGGGTACGTGGAGCAGTAGGATGGTGAGATTGAGCTAACATAAACTACGGTGTGTGTGTGTGTGTGTGTGTGTGTGTGTGTGTGTGTGTGTGCATGGTAATAAAGGAACATGTCACCTAGTGCAACAGTGTGGCTCACTGATGTGTTTTTAATAGTTTTGGGACAACAGTGGGCTCTGTGGCACAGAGGAATAAGATATATCAGGTTTTGGAAACACAGTAGAAGGATCAATAATTTTTTGTTTTGTATGCTGTATGAGACTTTAAGTCTAGTTTTGATAAAAGTTTTGGAAACTGAAAACTGAGGCAGATCGGATGTTAAAAAATATTAAAAAACAAAAGTACCGTAATGCACATAATGTCCCAGCCCAGTAAACACACATGCTCTCTCTCTACACACACACACACACACACACACACACACACACACACACACACACACACACCTCACTGACCTCTCTCCGTCGCCCGGCTCAGCAGTCCAGTCACCATGTGAGCGATGTGTAGCAGTGCAGTGTGGAGGTGGGAGGAGGGTCACATCACCCTGCTAATACTCCATATGTTTGATTAATGCTCTCCCTCTCTCCACGCCTCAACTCTGCTCTTCTTTACCTCGCTTGCCCTCTACCTGTCTCTGCCTCCCACTGTTTACCTTGTTTTACCTTACTCATTCCTAACTTCTGTCTTTACTTCTGTTGCCCTCTGTTCTTCACTTTCATATTTTTCTGTTCCTTTTCTCTCATTAATCTCTCTCTTTCTCTCTCTCTGTTAGGACTATGTTCTGGCTGTGGAGACCTATCATTCCATCATCCAGTATGAACCCCAGCAGAGAGTGCAGCTGCTCAGTGGTATAGGACGCATCTTCTTGCAGGTCTGCACATTGACACAGACACATACAGCGCTGCGACAAAGTCTGTGAACCCTCTAGAGTGTTCTGTATTTCTGCATTGACCTCAAATGTGGAAACTAGATAAAAAACAAATTATACAAAATAATACTTATTAATTTATTCATTTTAGCAAAATGATGATTGGAAAAAGTATGTGCACCTCACTACATTTATAGGCGTTATTGGAGTCAGGTGTTTCAGTCAATGGGTGACAGTCATCATGTGGATATTTACTGTCAAAGTATGGCCTTCACCACACAGGCTTGTGGAATTGTGCCACAACTCAATCAAAGGAGATTTCCGCAGAGCTGATGGTCACAAGGCCTATAAAGGTGACAAAACCATTTCTAAAGAAATGGTAGAAAGCGTACAAATGGAAGAGATGCAACACCACTGTTACTCTCTTCAGGAGTGGTCGTCCATTAATAGTCGTTCCAAGGGGAAAGCGTGTAGTACTCCATTAGGTCACAGAGAACCCCAGGGTAACATCTAAGGATCTGCAAGCCTCTCTTGCATTGGCTAATGTCACTGTTTATTAGCCACTATCAGACAAACATTGACAGCAATGTTGGTGTGTATGGCAGGGATAGCATGGAGGAAGCAACTACTCTTCACATTACTGCCTGTCTAAAGTTCCCTAATGGCTACACGGATGAACCAGAAGGCTATTGGAAGAATGTAATGTGGACAGATGAGTCCAAAATAGACCTTTTTGGGTTAAATGAGAAGCCTTGTGTTCAGCAAAAAATTTGCCATTGCATTTCAGCATTTAACAACCTCATCCTGACTGTGTAACACGGTGATGGCATTACCATGATTTGACAGGGTTCTTGTAAATCCTTTAAAAGTTTTACCAACATTAAATTCATTAATTTAAAAATAAATAATTATCATTATTATGCCTTAATTCAGTTTTTCATAAGTCTTAAAAATGCTCAGACATGATTTAATGAATCATTTTTTTTCTACTGTTGCATTGTAAAATCTCAAAATAATTGGTAATATCTATTTTTTCAACAATTTACCAAATGCCTCTCACATTAATGTCACACAGATCAGGATAGCCAAACCAACAACATTCATTTTGTTCCTCTGAGTAACTCAGAGCAGAGGATCCACTGTCTGCTAGCTAGCTAGCTGTCACTATACCCTGGACGACGACATTTCATAGCATGGCTAAACCAGATACAAGGCAATGCACATTAGGCTCTGTGTATTTTACGCAGAAAAGTTTTTGGTTTTTTTTTCCAAACTTAGCATGATGGGAGTCAAAAGAGAAACACAAAATTGCCCAGAAAACCCGTCAACAAATGCCAGTTATTTTTCCAAAAAGAAAATCTGTCCCTAACATGAAGGAATTTGATATCGGTTCATGTTTTTATTTTAGTTTACTTAATTTTGGTTATTGTGAAATTGGTCTAATATTTCATTAAGCTGCCCCTGGTCTGGGGCTGCTTTACTGGCTTAAGACCAGAGTAGCTCATTGACAGAACTAGATGCTGGATTGTACCAGCAAACTCTGCAGGGCAGAGTCAGGCTAACCATTCATAAACTGGAGCTCAGCAAAGGGTGGGTCATGCAGCAAGACAATGACCCCAAACACACAAGTCAATCTACGCGAGACTGGTTCACGCAGAAAAAAATGTACCATTAGGGAATGGCCGAGTCAAAGTCCAGACCTTTATCAAATATAAATGTTGTGGAAAGCCCTGAAGAGAGCCATTCATGCAAGGAAGCCAACAAAGTCACCAGAATTGCTGATTTGAAGTAGCTTTGAAAGGAGGAAAGGGGCAAAATTCGTCCTAGCCAGTGTGTAGAACAGTTAGAAAAAAAGTTTGGTTGAAGTTATTGCTGCTCAGGGAGGTCACACCAGGTACTAAAAGCAAAGGTTCATATACTTTTTCTAGCAAAGATAATGTTTGATAGTTTCGTGTTTTTAAGGACTTGATCTAATCACATTTGAGATCACATTTTTGCAAAGATACAGAAAAATCTGAAGGGCTGACAAACTTTTGAGCAGCACTGTATACACACCATGGATAGATTGTGAGACACTAATTACCAAGGCACAGTTGCAGCCTCCCCAACCCCCAAGTAACCAGACAGTTTCTGTTTTTGGTTAATCCAGCAAATCAGATACCTGACATATTAAGGTACTCCATCAAATTGCTAAAATAAATAACTAACTGAATAAAAGCTCAAAATTGCTAGAAAACAGTCAGGCTCAATGTTATGCAACATTCCCTACAACAGTACATGCCACTGCACATTTTAAAGAGACAGATACTATAGAAGAAACAAATCTCTGACAGTTGAGAAATATCTGCATGAATATGTATACAGTATATTGTGAGATCGTCATCATAAAACACTCTATGGACAGATAATATAGTCCATATTATACAATACACATGTTCCCTTTTTTCCAAGAGTGAGATGAGAAGATCAATATTGCTACCATCTCTATGTGTTAAGAACATAACTAAGTCTATTAGCCTAGCTTAGCATGAACCAAGGGTAGGCAACCTGCGGCTCCAAAGCTGCATGTGGTTTTGTAGCCCCTCTACAGTGGCTCCCTGTGGCTGTGACAGAAACATTATTTGTAAAAGAATAACAGTTAATTTTAAGCATTTTAAGCATTTTAATAATCATTTATCGTAATTGTAGGCCTAATGTGAGTAAAGGAAATGTCTTAGAGGAAAATTGAGAATTTAATAGTGCTTGGACAGATTTGTTTGCTTTCACCACCAACATAGCAAAGTTAAAGTACCAAATAATCTCAAATAACACCCTGTGGAGGAGCCACCTTGTGGTAAAACAAGTTAACGAATCCTCACTTAGACCCATTTTTTTGACCAAAAATTAGTCTTTTGATAGTGAAGGTTGCCGACCTTTGGAATGAACATTGGAAACAGGGTGAAAAAGACATGTTCAAGGTTTCTACACGATGACGTTTCTGCATATAAAGCACCTAGCTCACCTAATGTGCCTCTTTGTGAAGAAGCCCAGCCGTCTTTTAAATATTGTGTTACTGATCTTCCAAATTAGCAAGATTCCTCTAACCTCCTACCCAGCAATGAAGCTAAGAAAGGCACTGCAGTGGACGCCACGTTAGTTTGGATCTGAAAGTCACACAATAACACAAACTAATAGATCAAGGCAGCAGCAGGCCAGCAGCTCCCTTCTTCTGTGAGGTAAAATTGAAGATGTTGTCAAAGGAGGCTGGTGGCTTTGAAGAGAGTAATGTAACTGTTCAGTTCCTTGTCAGAAGGGGCAGTCTGACAACAAGGGAAAGCAGTGAAAATATTCTAAATATAGCGTACACTTTAACTGATATTGATTATTTTAAGTGGTCCCTTCAGTTATTATTATGATTATCGGCACTCTAACCTATGCCACTGCTTTTTGGTTATGACTGAGTGGGCATTTCCATTTGAAAAACCCTTAGAAAAACATAGATGGAGTCAACCTTGAATAAGACATGTAAGAATGACAATAACACTGGGCCTACACACACACACCTCTAACAAAATGTGAAAGTGCCCCAGCTGCCTGTCACTTAGTATTGTCTATGCAGAAAATGAACAGGACTTCTACCTTTAGAAACATGGATGCCCAAAATAACTCCTCCCACTTTGCCACTCCATTGTGTTGTATTACCTTCAGAGACATATTTGTTTTGTCATCATTATTCCCCCTTGTAATGTTCCTGAATGTATTCTGTGCTGATGCAATAAGTCAGTTCTCCCTGGGGGATCATGAAATCTAAGCTAATATATTTGTGCTTGCCCCATTTTACAATATACACACACAGACTAGCGGTTAATGTGCTTTGTTCTTTGCCAGATCGGAGACGTTAAAACTGCAGAGAGGTACTTCCAGGATGTGGAGGAAGTCTGCCAGATGAAAGGGAGCCAGCCTAGTCACACCACATGCGTGCTGATGAACAGGTACCCATGTGCCGTGCATTTGGCACCTCCGTACAGCATGTTGGTGTGCTTTATGTTGCTCGTGATAATTTTCGCTCCACGGTAGCTGAGCTTCCTTCAGAGCGTTTTGCAGGTCTGTGCTTCCTCCTGGCGTGTGATTAAGCATACGAGGTCACACCTGTGTAGCTGTGGCCTGAGGAGATGTAGAGTATGAGGGAACCAATCTCAAGCACACTCTGTGTATTGATGCTCATTGCACAAATGCAGGTGACTATATTGTCATGCAGTCATGTTTTTTGCTCTTTTAAGTTATTTTATTTGAAAGGAACTACTGTAGAAGTGTACAACAGGACAAATATGAACAATACAAAATCTGAGCAAACAGCAGTTCGTTAATCAGGAAAATTTGGTAATCTTATCCTCTAAAATTAAAAAAGTAAGAATCCACACACCTAAAGTACCAGGCAACATCCTATTTAATCCAATCTGGGCCACAACACTGATCAAGACATATAAATACAGAAATCCCAGTGGTGTGGAGAGTTCTATTGTATTTTTCCTGAATGTCACAGATGATGGAAATTGATCACTTATCATCCGTTGCAGTTACCTGTGAAATGCGAGCAGTTATGATGCTGATGTACTGATATTAAAGGGACAGTTCCCCCCAAAATCCAAATTGCATATTTTCCTTCTGACTTGTAGCGCAGTTTATCAATCTAGATTGTTTTGGAGTGTCAGTTGTAGATGTAATGATTGTGTGTGTGTGTGTGTGTGTGTGTGTGTGTGTGTGTGTGTGTGTGTGTGTGTGTGTGGTTGTGTGTGTGTTTGTTTTCCAGGGCCTTCGTCTACCTCAGTCAGAACAACTATGCTGAAGCTCATGCATCCTTCACTGAAGTCTTGAAAATTGACCCGAAAAACCCTGTTGTAAGTGCGACCACATCCAGTGTAATAATCGCGTCTTTTACTCTACAACAGCTGTAATGCACTGTTGCACCACCCACCGCTGTCTACCAGTCACGCAGTCAGTAGAGTCTCACCGTCAGTTACAGTTACGACTGAGCTACAGCTGCACGGCAAGCAGCATTAGCAGTGTCCCAGTACATAGCATTAGCAGCCGGCTCCTCCTCAGCTGTATCCCGGCAGCAGCATTAGCAGCAGAGAAGCTGGACTTGCTCGAACAGTCCGCTGGAAAACCGAAGATTAAGGACACGGCAACGCAGCCCTGCCATGGCAGCCGCCCGTAAGCAAACAAATCAGTCTCCAGCGTGCCTCTGTCCAGCAACCTCAACCTCCGGTTGATTTCTTCTGGAGCTGACACGAAGACTAGTTTGGTTCAGTAAATGTTTTGTGTCAGTTGGCCTGGTGAAGGCAATTTGGCTGGCCGCTGTGCTCTCAGTTGTGCAGGAGCTGCTGCTGACAGATGGCTGCTTCTGTGGACAGAGATGCTAAATGCAGGTCAGAGTCACTGTGGATTTTGAACTGCTTTTTCCATGGCAACAATAGTAATACTTTCAATCACACTGCACGACAGCAGTTGAAGTTGTCTGTAACATGACAAATTTGTCCAGTTGAGTGAAATGAAGGAAAAGTGTGGCTCGACACCTTTCTCTGTTGAAAATTCTTCATTTCTGTCGAACAACACTTATAAGTGTCGAGGGCCCTACCATAAATTAGCTGTTGGAGAGTGGATGGAAACACCGATATTAATTTTGGTCCTGTGTGCTAAGCACAGAGCAGGGCCAGATACATAAATGTGCCATTTCTCAAACATTAACTGGTTTTTTTAAAAGAGGAATATTCACATCTCACACATACTTTAGGCCAAGTCTACACAGTGTTCTATAAAATTTCCATCAAAAGTACATTTATAGAATTTATCTTTTTTTTCTTCTTCTTTACCTGTGTTTAAGCCATTATGTCCCTGTAAATGATCTCTTAATTTTATCTTGAATTGTGAAGTACTTTGTAAAGTTGGTTTCAATATAAGCACGTTTAGTGATAATAGAGATATCACTGCGATGATGGATTGCAGATACTGGCAATGAACTAGTGGTATGGGCACTATAAATAGCCACAGCTGTGTAATGACAGCTGTTCTGATGCTGTTGGAGAGTCTCTGCGATGTAACACAATCTGTGAAATTGCACGTCTTCCTCGCTGTTTTTCTAAATGGCAGGTCCGATGAGTAATGGAGAGGGCACAAGTATCAATATGCTTGAAAAACTTGATTTTTAAAGGCGTTTTTTTGTTGTTGTTGTTTATGGCAAACTTGTAGAAGTAAAAATGAGATGTGTGCCCACAATGATTGAGATTTATAAAACAGAATCAGGTGTTCCTGCAGCTTTCTAAATCTGACCAAAAGAGTGTGTATGCATTTTTCTGTTTTTGTACGTACACAGTTTTATTCATGAATCTACAGAGTTTTATCTGGCCCCTGAGCTCAGGACATGCTTAGCTTAATTTAGCAAAGGAATGGAAGCAGGGGGAAACTGTTAGCTGGCTTTCTCCAAAGAGAAACATTATGCCTACTAGCACCTCTAAAGCTCTTAACTTACATGTTGTGTCACGTTTAATGATGTTTAATAGGCACACAAACAGATGTGTATAAATGCCAACTGGTAGTTTTATGAGGAGATGCACGTTGGAACTATTCTTTGACAGTTTACTCATCTACCCAGCTCTTCTGTGCAAATAGTGGAAGGTTTGAAACTTAACTGTACTGTTGGTCATACCAGTACATTGTACTCAATATCATTTGATTTGTGAAACTCAATTAAAATTAAGATAAAACTTTAAAAGCTTGTCAGAAACCTCATACCAAACATAATAATGCAGTTGACGATAAGTTAACATCCGAACTCACCCATGCTCTCCCCCCTCTGTACATTCTCAGGCCAACAACAACGCAGCAGTTTGCCTGCTCTATCTCGGCCGTCTGAAGGAGTCCCTGGGCCAGCTGGAGGGCTTGGTGCAGCAGGACCCTGCGCTCTACCTCCATGAGAGCGTCCTCTTCAACCTGACCACTATGTACGAGCTGGAGTCATCTCGCAGCACACAGAAGAAGCAGGCTCTGCTGGAGGCCGTGGCCTGTCGGGAGGGGGACAGCTTCAACACACAGTGCCTCAAATTGGTCTAAGAGGCAAGAATAAGAACTGGGAGGGGACAAACACTATTGCATTCTCATCCAGTGCGACAGGGAATAAAAGCCCAAGAGTAGAATCCTAGAGGAGTAGAAAGCTCTAACTCCAGTGAAAGTGAGGTGACAGAGAAGTAAATGTTTAGTGCTTGTTTCGGTTTCCCAGAAGCAGGTTGATAGCTGGTTTTATACTTCTAAAATGGATCTGGGAAGCCCAGGCATGCATTTGTTTTCACATCAGCCTGCAGGGGGGCACGGCACGCCTATCCTTGTAGAGGGTGACCCAGTAATGACTCATGCATTTAATTACAGGAACAGAAACGGTGGCCAGCTCACACAAACTGGTGGATTGACATTCTGAAAAAGAAAAGGCCCTACAAAAAAAATCCTGTGTGCGCAGAACGTTCATTTTACTTTACAGATTAAAGGAGCAGTTTGACATTTTGGGAAGTTTTGCATATTTGCTTTCGTGCTGTAAGTTAGATGAGAACATCGATACCACTCTGTTTGTGCCTTAAATATCAGGCTTTAGGGAAAATTCTGACAATGTGATTGTGATACAGAAGGGTCTTCAAAATCTGATCAACTGGAAGGATACACATTTTGCAGGGAGGTTGCTGTTTGCTTTAGTTTACTCTTCGGTGCATTAGAATCAGAGGACCTGTAAGGATCTGTTCTGTTGCTGCAGGTTGTTTAACAAGCTTTACCAGCTTTTTACCTGCCTGTAGGGAGATTTCGAAATGTGTCAGGGACAGCAATATTGTGTGTTTCTTCACTGATTAACTTCTTACTTACTTACTTAACTTACTACAAACAAACAGACAAGCTCATCTTGCAATGATCCCTCAAGATTGTCCTGCTAAGCAGCCCAGCACATAACCCCCTGTAAAACCACAACTTCCATTTTTGTGCCAACTTAAGCTAACCAGCTGCTAGCTCTAACTTCATATTTAGCATGTCGAAATTAAACTTAATATGAAGCTACAGGCAGGAGACATTTAACTTAGCTTTAAGACTGTAAATAGGGTAACAGCTAGCCTGGTTCTGTCCAAAGGTAACAAAATTGGCCAACCAACACGTCTCGAGCTCACAGATTAACATGTTTTGCAGATTGTTTTTTTACCTTTACACGCTAGCCATTTCCCCCTGCTTCCAGTTTTTGTGCTAACTAAAATGTCCAAAGCTCACATATTAACATGTTAGGCAGATTTTTGAAACCTGTGGAGAGCCAGGCTGACTGTTTCCCCTGCTTCCAGTCTTTATGCTAAGCTAAGCTAAGCTAATCGGCTTCTAGCTGTAGCTTCATGTTCAACGTACAGACACGAGAGTGGTATCAATCTTCTCAACTGAAGCTCTGTAAGAAAGCAGATGTATTTCCCACAAAGTTTAACTGTTCCTCGAAATATTTTATCAAAGATATTCAACTCATACCAACACAGACGAATCATCAAATCAAGCATTGTGAGATTGGAAGAGACGTCAGAGCATAGATGTACATTGCACTACAGAGTGGTGGCGTTTTTAAGGGAGTTGCAGGCTCATAATGCGAGTCTTGACACGGGCATTATCCTGAGCTTCAGTGTGCTTAAAGACTAATAAACTACCACCGAGTTCCACAGCCTCTTCCTCAGCAGACACCTGTAATACTGGATTAAAAGGACCACTCCATTTCAGCTGCCAGGTTTATTAACTCATGCAGTGAAAATAGATAAGCCCTTAAGATTGCATCGTAACCTGTTCACTAAGCAAAACTAAACAGTATAAGGAATCCAAAATTGTACATATCAGAGAAGCTGTTTTTTTTCTGTTTAAATGGTTATATTAAAAATGATTGTCTTGTTAAATCTTTTATTGATTTGTCCGGGTGGATCTTTAATTATCACTGTTTATATATTGTGTTGATCATATTTATGTATATTAAAATGTGTTTTACCCTCAATAAACTGTATTTTAAATCAACTCATCTGGTTCAATGGAAAGATAATAAAAACCAAAGCACAGATTGAAAATAGAAGCAGCTTTATTTTCCATACAACAAACAATTTGTATGAAAATGTCAGAAACACTCAACCCCATTAGCACAGACCGCTAACATCTCTAAACTGATTCAGAGAGATCTGAATATGAAATTAGAAAATAGTGTGTAATAGTTGCATATTTCAGCATGTTGTTGAGGATAAGTCTGATGGCACCTAAGATCAAGGACAGCTGATTTAAGACAATAAGGCACTACAGATTGTCCTGTGGTGTAACAGTATTCAGACCCTGTGTAAGTGATGCTCCGTCCTGCAATCAAAGTTTTACTGAGGTTAACATACATATTAATTATGCTTAGGAATCAAAAGTCAAAGTACAAAGTGCAGCATGGCCCCTCTTACTATATTTTTAGATATATTTTGTTGACAGAATGCTAATTTTAGCTACTTTATATGGTCAGTCTGTAGAATCTAAATCTAATTGGTAAATTAAATCTAGAAGTGTTAATTAGGATGAAATGAAAAGACCTGTACCTTTGAGTAAATGTACTTACTGAAATTCCACCAAAAGGCATCTTAGTGCATAATGACTGATTTGCTACAGGAGACCTTTAATGATCCACAATGTGTCTCAACATTCTAACTGTAAACCTACTTCACTGTCTCTACAGAATCACATTAGAGGCCCTAATTCTAGTGGAAGCAGTGGTCATAAGGAATCACACATCTCTCTCTCTCTCTCTCTGTCTCTCTCAGGATCCCTGCAGTGACGCGATATAGTTCTTGCGGATGTCAAAGTCATCGGCGGGCCGGTTGTAAGCTTTCCACACAGGCTCCCCCACAAACAGCCTCATGGCTTTAGTGTAGTTCTGTAGAGACAAACACAGTGTTGAGATCAATCCAAATGTGGCGAGATACCCCCTGTTTTAAAAAGAGTTCATTATTTGCCTGTTAGCAGGTAAGGGTTAGTAAATATTCAGAGCATATCTATGGTAACAAGGTTCTCTGCACACAGCTCTCAACACTGAGATTCTAACAGTGCAAACAGTGCTGACAGAGCTAAGGGTGTTAACTGGGGGGGAACCGGAAGGGTGAGTGCCACGCTTCCGCGATGACTCCCAATTTCAGTGGTAACCGCCATGTCTACATGGTGCCAGGTGCCTGCAATTAGCTAGCCAGTGGGATACACACACATGGACTCATGCACGAACATGCATGTGCAGCCAGCAACACACACTGTGGGAGTGTGACTTCACTCTCTGCTCATGAAGCCATTTCTCCACCATATCCTTACATAGCAAATCGTGGTTTGCTGCCATATTAATGCGCTGAATGTCATTTAGTGCTCCTTTAGGTAGTCTGACCCAGAATTCAGGTTTTTAGATCAACAGCCTCAAGAAAAACAAAACGGACTTTCGGTTGCAATGTCAAACGTCAACTTACTGTGCAAGTGCAAAAAACAAACAAAGCTTACATGCTAATAGCAACAGTCATGACAACACTGGCAGCAGTCACACATCCCACAGCTGCAACACTTTGAGGACACAGTAATGTACAAGTATTTAATCATGCATTCTTCAACTATGTAAATGATATGATTTGTTAGGTAATATAAATACTAGCTGACAACGCACACTGCACATTTTGTGTTTGTATTCTGCTGTATGGAAACACCAGGCGGGTTGTGCTCTCAATATTTGCTCTAGTCTTATTCAAATATTCTTTTCCGCATCAACAACCCAATTTCTCCTCAGGCACCATTTATTCTCATCTCATCTAATCCACTGTTCTCAAGTGCATTGTTACGCTGTCAGTGTTGAACATCTTCACCTCCCAAGATAATCAAAAAGCAGCTAACTACATTATGTTTTTAAAGGATGTGGCTTCCTACCAACAACAATTACACATGTATGCTACGTACAGTCTCGTCCAGGGTGAAGCGGTGGTAGATGCCGGCCGGCAAGGTGATCAGGTCCCCTTTGCTCATGGCAATTCGGATCCACCGATCGTCCTTGTCCCTGACGTCGAAGTAGGCCCGGCCGTCAAGGATGTAGCGGATCTCATCATCCAAGTGCAGGTGCTCCGCAAAGAATGTCTTCAGCTGAGACACAAAGAGACAAAGAGGCTTGAGTTATGGTGGTTTCTTTGTTGAATTATAAAACTTTACAACCAGTTCAAGTGCTAGCTGTCCTGATGTGTCATTGTCCTCGCCACTGACTGAGAATGATGGTCACATAAATGTCATAAACCACTGCAGAGCATTATTCTCATCTCCCACAGGTCATTACATCTTCTAATGCAGTGGGGACACTTCACTCTGGTTCACTTTTAACACCTTAAAGAGTCTTCTCTAACAATGTGACTGCCTCTGGCTGAGAAACATCCTCATTAGAAGACATTGTCTAATTTAAAGTGAACGGCTTGTCCAATGCACAGTGCTTTTGGTTACCTTTTCCTCATAGTTAGGTAGTGTGTCCTTGTGAATGGTGATAATGTCCATATAGGAGTAGCCTTGGTCTTTACGGATCTGCTCCAGCTCTCGATCTGTTTCATAGATATCAGCATTCAGCTGCAATAACAGAACAACAGCTCTGATCAGCACACAAGCTCATCTGTAAAACCAATTTGGTGATTTCATAATTTCACACAGCAAATCCAATGCCAGCAGTTAGTTCCTTTGGGCATCTCATGTCATGATAGCATATGGTAATAGCGTAAGTGGGGCTAGTTAGCGATGTGACATGCATTGCAGGAGCCTTAAAGAAAATTAAAATGAATGTGTGTATTGGCCACTGGTTATTTATTATATGTAGTATTTTTTCACCCACCTCAACAGAACTACAAAAATGTCGGCATATTTGTTGTGGGATCATTTTTAAATTGTGGGTCACAGCAGTTATGTAACCCAAATCAGAGTTTACAGACGTATTATCAATTAATAAAGTGCATATAAAACTCGATCTTTGACTCTTGCTGGCTCCTCAGAGTACAACTTACTATTAGCCTTAGTTAACTGACAGCTAACTGTCATGTGTAAACTCAAAGGCAGCAGCTAACGCGGCCGTCACTTTACCTTCCAGTGAAACACCCCCAGCTTCTTTAACTCCTCCAGGGACACGGGCTGATTTGGGTTCAGTCTGTGCGGCTTCCTCTGGTCTTCATCAGAGCTGTCCATGAACCAGGCTTCTAACCCCATGCTGGAGATAACCGCTGCACGTTTTCACAGCTGGACTCTGAAGTGAAATCTGACAGAAACTACTGTCGGAATTACACGTCACGTGACTACAGCCTCACTTCCTGTAAACATTGGTGACGCGCGGTGCTCTCACCAGACCACATCAGTGGTGTGGACAGCGAGGGGCTCTGCGAACAGGCTGTATATTGATACCAATGTTGAAAATGATAACTGTATTTATAATATAGGCTTAGACATATTAGAAAAACACATAGCCATCTAATTTGGCACTTTTACTTTGAAGGCTACCACCGGAAGTGAGGGTTGCTTGTCTTTACCATAGACTCGGGTTACTCAACTTGCAAAATGGCAAGAGGCCAGGGGGCAGTGAATATGTTCACCGAGTTTGATGCACATCGGTCAAACTTCCTAGGAAGAGATTGATTTTAAGTGTTTTTCAAAAAATTCAAAGTGGCGGAAAATCTGTATAACCATAAGTTATGGGTTCTTGAGGCAAATGTGTTCCTCATGAGGAGAGGCATCTCTGTGCTAAGTTTCATGTCTCTACAGGGCATGAGATATGCCCATTCAAAGTTTGCAATTTCAATCAGTTGCTATAGCGCCTCCCTTTGTCCAATTGATGTAATATTGCTTCATTCGCATCCTCCCATGATCCTCTACCACTGTGCCAAATTTCACATGGATTGACCAAGTCAGTGAGGAGAAAAACGTGGAACAGAGACACCCACAGAGAGAGTTTTTGTTATTGTATAGTAACATAGACTCACAAAATGACCAATTGTAAATCAGTTAGTCTAGCCATGTTACCTTGAATTCATAACCAAAACTTAATTTTTCTAAAGTGACTTCACAAGAAATTGGCAAACATATTGATGTTTTGATTGATTAGGGATCGTGTTTAACAACAGCAAAACTTTATCCAAACATCAATTTACAATCTTTCACACAACTTGTGCAGTACAATCCAAGTCTCATTTATCCAGGGATTTATCCAGGGTTATGCTCAGTACTTCCCAAACTCTTGCATTTTCACTAAAAACAAAAAGTCTTGCCACTAGAGTCTAGCTTTTGGAGAGACCATAAATAAGTTCCACTATCAGTTCAGTTTTAAATGGCAAGATTTTAGTGTCAGTTAGTTTGTACACCGATGTTTTCATATAGTTTTGCTGCTGTTAAACATGGTCCCCAGTCAATGAATAAATCGATATGTTAGCCATTTTCTGTGGAGGCATGTAAGTTTTTATTAAATTTAAGGTAACACAGCCTGACTAACTGATTTACAAATTTGCATTTCGTGGTGCAGTATTCCTTTAATGCTTTCTAATGCACTTTGGCATCTTATTTACCTTAAAAGTACCAAAAAAAATTCTAGTGTCAATCAGTTCATTGTCATTGTGAATTAGAAAATGGTTGGGGCAACCCAATCGTGGGCCAGATCTGTCAAACGGGCCACAGGTTTGAATATCACAGCCACTGACTGTATAAAGGTCTTTACACTGGGGCAGCTGACTTTAGTCATGTGTGACAGTAATGAGTAATAACTGCCCTCCAGTATTTAGTGAGAAACTACAACTCAGTAAGTAAGTAGGAATAATTGAAGTTAAGTGTTATCATTATTACATTCACATTTATTGATTTATCACTGCTATTTATTGCAGGTAATATTACAACTACTCCTTAAAATACTAATAATAATAATAACAGTGTTGGTTCCACAGTATGTGCTCATTATTTTTATTTGGAGATTAAAAGAATACAAGAAACTTCTTCTTGTTTTATTTTGAAGTTTGACACCATAACTTTTAGTAAGCAGTTGTGTCTGTCACGACAGCTTGATACCAGTGGAGCTGCCGTCTGTATTTACAATCAGTGTCGTTGATTTACGTTAAAGTGGTGTTGAAGTTGGAAAATGTAGATATCTTATCCTCGCCTGTTGTTTTATGACCACCGTTTGTATTTGTTGTGCGTGTGTGCGCCAGTGTAGGTTTTAGCGCAGTTTACCTGTCACGGTTCATAAGTCTGCGGCCACTTTTAACAAGACAGGTTCTCGTGGATTTACAGTACGTGTAATCATCTGGGGAGCGAGACATGAAAACAAGAACTAACCGACGAGGATGGGATTCGAACCCACGCGTGCAGAGCACAATGGATTAGCAGTCCATCGCCTTAACCACTCGGCCACCTCGTCTGCGTTTCTATCTTGGCATCACGCATAAAATCTCGACATACACTAGGTTAGGTGTGATTATATTTACAGATGTCAGTCTTATTTGGGTCCGCTTAACATGTTCGCTGACGCTGCTGCTCTTACCGTAACGTGCTGCTCAACATGAGCATGCCCAGATCTACCTCCACCCGTCATTAAAACGCAGTATAAATCCCACTAAAGACAAAGACACATATCAAACCCTGACTAATCCCCAGACAGCTGCAACATGTGAATGTGGCGTTAACGTGTTTACTGTAATCCGAAAAGCAACAAGTTACACAGTCACACAACCTGCAGTACATATAACTGTCCACCACATGGAGCCAGAGACCAACACATGAATAACTTCCTTTCCCTCATTCTTTTTTTTTCCTGTTTCTTTTTTCCGCACGAACCCATGTTGACAACATGTGTGTATGTTTGAGTGATTAAAGGAATGTATGTTTTTCCTTTCTTTTTAGTGTGTGTGACATTTTACAGGCTATGGACTCTAAAATGTATCGCAGAAACAAGAACAAATAGGTACAAGAGCCAGAGCTTAATACAACTACATGATATGCTGTATGTGTATCAAAAAATACATAATATTATATACACAAAATACTACCTCAAATTCTACCTATTATATATATTACATATGTAACATTTTCCATTAATTGAAAAGGGTTACCTTAACAAAAGGGCCCAGTATCTAAATATAGATACTGAATTTTGCCTATCAGTAAGCTTATGACACAATCTTTTATAAAAGGAAATTTTGGGCATTTTGGTCCATTCATTACCTTTACTAATATTATCTCCTTTATTTTTCCAGTGTTGAAACACTGCCTTACATCCAGAGATAGGTGCCAGTCTGCATCAGGAGATGTGGTGACCATTTAGACCACTTCCCTTTGGCAACACGACCAAAAGGCAAACTATTGGTCCCTGCAGCAGTGAGAGAGTCATCGCTATTAAGGTCATTTTCTTTGACCATAGAAGATCTATCACGCGGCATGAACACAACATGTGTAAGAGAGCGCCACAAGTAGTATTACATCTCAAACACAAGTCAGAGCTTCGGAGTCCTAGCCTTGCCATTTTATGTGGGGTCCAATAACTTCAGTTGATCATTTTATGATTAATTACATGTGTCTGCATTACCCTTGACACTTGATCCAATGATCTCCCCCATGTTTCACCATTTATCTCTTCCCCTGTGTCCCTCTCCCAGCATCTCCTATGGCCTTCAACTGCGAGACTCCATCAAAAGGTTAGAAAAGTGTAATGTTTGCCTTTTTCAGTGCAAGTCCTGTTGTAGCCTGTCCGGCATCTCAGTTCTGCATTTAAGTGTTAATTTTCTGAGGCACACCAAGATACAAACTGCACAGCTGGAAGTACTTCCAGAAAATCCTTCTTTGGGAGTGTATGTGTTCCTTAATTAATCAGAGGACATACGGTCTGACATATAAATCCCTAATATAAACAACGCCCTATTTCAATCTCCAGCCCAGAAAAAAAATGGTTGTATACTTACTTTGCCATAATGCCAAAGTGTAAAAGCATGATTTGAGCCCACGATCTTACGTAAGATTCAATATCCTGTGAAAAGGTGAAGATTGGACTGATATAAGGGATAATAATAGTATGGGTTTTAGTACAAAGGCCTGGAGTAAAATTAGTTATTTTAAGGATGTGATCATTGATTATATAAGTGGGTCTTACAGTAGCATCTGATGACCACGTCAAATACGTTGCCATAATGAATTAATAATCCAAGAAAATCCATTACTAGACTTAATACCTTCTCATCCTGATAGACATGCCTGCAGCTGCATGCCCACACTATCCAGTAGTTGGATTCAAAGGTTTATTGGTCACTTACACAATATGTGTATTGGCATGCAGTGAAGCGTGCTCCTTATTACTAAATGTGAAAAACTATATCTAAAGGATGAATGTTAAAGATTAATATATGCAAATATTTGTAAGTATCCCAGATATTTATTAACACAATATTGCTTTGCGTGACCTTTATTGTATGTTGAACAAGCATGACTCAGGCCCACGAAACATTAAATGTTCATGTTCAGTGTTACTTAATACTGGTTGATATGAGTGACTTTTCATCTCGACAATATACAGTCTTTAATCCAGTTTTTATTATATAACCGATTGTTTGTGTATGCATGATGTAATAACAGACTAGTTTCAAAATAGTCCCACCCACCTACTTTATGAGTGTGTCTTGAGGTGTGAATCACAAGGCGAAACACAGACAGAGGGGATCGAACATTTATTTACCCTTATTAAAAGTTACAATAAAACCATTAACATCTTCAAACGATAGCAAAATAAAGAGAACCAAAAATATTGGCCAAAACATATTTACAGAGACAGTTTGCAGATAAAAAGCTCACATTTTGTACACAATCCCAACCCCTGCGTCATAAACTCTGAAATGTGAACACTGCAATACTCAAGAAGCTTGAATGTGGTTTTAGCCAGAAAAAGAATCAAAATGCACAAACAAAGACATTGCTCTTTTTCCACCTCCCCTCCTCGATTTTCACTTTTCTATACATGACAAAATACTTGAAATTTGGGGGTAAAACATAGGAATGTAGAATTCTAAAAATTAATAAGATCTTTTTTGAAAGGTTTATGTGTCCATATAACAGTCATTTCGAGTGAAGGAGATGGTCTGCCCCGCTCCGCAACGGTGACAATTTTTAGATCCCAAAGAGATGAGAAAGAAAAATAAAATGTTATAGGGCTGCCACGCTGTTAAAAAGGATGCTTCTCCATGAATTGGGAAAATAAGTCAGTATTCCTGATTCGCTCCACATCCAATCCATTACCTTCACCACACGCCAGTCCCTGTGTGTACCATAAGGGGGCGACACACGCCGACACTTTCATCATGAGAGGGCCCGGTGAGATTCCGTCTGTCGAAGAACTAATAAAAGGCAGTGAACTGGTGGTTGAATCAGCAAATGTGATATATCCTTCGTCTTCTTTTCTAGTTTTGTTTATAACTTTAAGAACGTGGCACGAGTCTCTCATATATATATTTATATACTTTAATCTTGGAAAATCAGTTCAGGTGCCGTGGCGGGGTGCAGTCACTCTGCGTTGGCCTCGCCCTCAGAGGCTGCAGGTGTCGTGTCCTCGGCGGGGGCAGCGGCGGCGGCTGCCTCAGCGGGGGCAGACTCTGTGGGTGGGGCCTCCTCCGCCGCCTTGGTCTCAGCCTCGGGTGCAGCCTCAGCAGCAGGGGCAGCTGCCTCGCCCTCTTTGGCCTCGGCGGCCGGCGTCTCCTCTTTGGTTTCCTTGGCTGCATGGCCGTTCTCCTCGGGCTTGTCCTCGGCCGTGGGGGAGGTGACCTCCTCCTTGCCCTCCTCGCTGCCCTTCTTGCTCTTCTTCAGCGAGATGCCCTTGAACTTGAAGGAGTTCTTCAGGGAGAACTTCTTCTTCTTCTTGCCTTCCTTGGCGGCCTCACCTTCTGCTTTGGCGCCCTCGCCTTCGGCTGGAGGGGCAGGCTCGATGGCATCCCCGGTGCCGTTTTCGCCCTCCTTGGCTGGTTCAGCTGTTCCATTTCCATCTGCAGCAGCCACTTCCCCGTCGGGCTTGGCTGACACATCGCCGTTGGTTTTGACATGGCCGTTCTCCTACAGAGAAGAGGACTCATTAGTCATGGATTAAAATAATCAAACTGGGTCAAAATAAACACATTGCCTCTGGGATTGGAAAATCAGTCAAACATACAGATGGATAAACTGTAGATGAAATGTGTACAATGTTCCAAATAAATCTAAAGAGATCTGGCATATGACAGATTAGCATTAGCCCATTTACTCCAATAGTTAATCCATGTTATACTTGAGGAAAGCTGCTTGCCCTGACAGTGGTTCAGGGGAGGGAGGGAGGGAGGGGGAATCAACAGCTGTTTGCATGACTCTAAGCTGACACATGGGGGCAGTAGTGCTGCGTGTAAACGTCAACAGAGCCAGCAAGTTGAGGGAACAAAGGAATCCCCATGAAACCTGCTTTCCGCTCTCATCCAAGCGCTGCAGCTCACATCCAGCACTGCTCTCTGCGTGAGCTCTGTGTGGCCAGAATGCAGCCAGCACACATCAGTCATGACACGGACAAAGCCGGTGTCACTGAGGAGTTATATTCAATCACTCTGCTGCACTCATAAAGAGGGAGACGTCGGTCAACTGCCACGATTCAAGTTCATCAACATGTACATCACATCGTGCATCTTCTGATCTGGGGTCAGACTCGAACATTTAACTCTCACAACAATCAGCTACCAACACATACTGCCCATCAAATCACATTTTATGTCCCTCTGTGATAATCCAAGTCAAACACAATGAGACAAGGCGCATATATGTATGATGGTTGGGGACAAAGAGGGCTTGAACTGGCGCCTGTCCGCGCTTTGTTTGCAACTCCGCAAAATGCGCCTCCAGCAGAGCGCATTTGCATCCTTTGCACCGTTCGCCTCACATCTTTTGTTCGACGCGAGAGCGATTACCTCCTCGACTACAGCCAACTCATGACAGAGAACACGGTCCAAACACACATTGAGAGCAGAATCTGTCGTTCCTGCTTAAAATTTGGGGGGTAAATTGCCCCTGTGGGAGCAGCGGGCGGAATTAACAAAGGCAGGTCTGGTGCGCGCTGAGCGGGGACGAGCATGGCCACTCGACGGCTGCTCTGCTGGAGGTCCCCTGCATTTCACCAACCTGTTATGATTTCACTCAAAACTAATTTGCTCTACAGCTTAAGGGGTAACAGAGGTTTCGACCTGCTCTCAGTGCACAAAGTAAAGGAGCAACAGCTAGGCTCCGATCGCAGCCCCGAGCCCCGCCGTGGCACCCATGCTGCCAGTGGGCGTTGGGTGCCATGTGGCTCCCCGCTGATGCTCGGCACGTCAGGCCCGCTTTACTCACCTGGCCGTTGGCTTTGGCGGCAGCAGGGTCGGCGGCGGCTTTCCCCTCAACAGCTACTCCACCCTTGGAAAACTGGGCTCCCATTTTTTTTTTCCTTTAGGTGTTCTGAACAAAAAAGAAAATCGAAAAAGAAAAACCTCGAGGAGTTTTTGAGATTTAAAAATCCAGATCTGGGATGGGTAAGGTCTTGCCAAAGAGGTGAAAAATCCGACCGGATCTCCTTCTCCCTAGCTAGGTTTGGAAACGAGAAGATCCCCCTTAAGTGTGTGTGGACCCCACGGCGGCTGAGCTCAAATTAAAGGATGTTGGTGATGAGGCTGTGTGTATTTCAACCGCGCCTCAAAGTCGACCGGAGTCTCCTCCCATGGGCGTGTCAGCCGGGATCTGTCCAATCTGCAGCGGGGGGATGGGCCTCCTTCACCCCCCTGTCACTGCAACAGTCTGCTGCTCAACTGGATCATCAGCAGGACTTTTTCCACTGTTTCACATGTCTGGAAGACTTTTTTTTAAACTTTGTAAACTGTCTTCATTAACTTACTCAGCACTTGTTGCAAGAAGCAGATCATACAGGTCACAGACATTATTACTCTTAGAAAGAATCACCAGGATTCCAGGAAAAGCTGGAAAAGTTTTGGAGTTTCACACTCACATTTTCCACTCCTGGAAAAGTCATGGAGTTGGTCAAAGTCACTGAAAGTCTTTAAAAAGTCATGGAATTGTGTTGTATATGATAAAATTGTAATGATAACCCTCTGTGGATAACTTTCCACATGATGTAACATGACAGCAAATTAAAGGTCTTTATTATAAGTCCTTGAAAAGTCATGGAAATTCTGAAGATTTTGTCCATGAAAATGTGTGGGAACCCTGGAATCACAATCATAGAGAGGACGAATGTAAAACTGTGTCATAAAGTTGTGAAACTGATACTGTTACGGACAAATGCAGCCATAAATGTTATAAATGAGCTTTGACAAACACTGGTGACGAAAACATACGCACCACATGCACACCATCATCAAATCTGTGGTTCTCAACCTATGGTTCAAGATCCAAAAAGAGAAATAAACAAAATGCTATATGGCTTTTCTCAAAACAAGTCTTTTTCTTGTAAACTATCAGAGAATTTGCCCTCTTCAAGTCTCAAAAGCTTGGGAACGGCTCACAGCTCCAAGATACTCCTATGATAAAGGATTGCAAATAAGCTTTCTTTTCTATAAGGGCCCTGACACTCCAAGCCGATGGTTGGCCAAGGGTCAATATTGGGCCATCAGTAAATGTCACCCTAGTTTTTGCGTTGGGTCCCACACCATGGGCATTACTTTGCCTTTGTTGGCTGTTTTTCAGCTGATTCAGCATGTTGAATCGGCATCTGAGACAACGATGAGTGAAATATCTTTAACTGGCAGTTCAGAGGGCACCAGAAGAGGAACAGAAGTGAAGAAATCAAATACACAACCCAGACACACCGAATTGACATCAAAGAATTAGAGGCAGTGAAGGCCGACTGCTGAGTGGCCTCACGTCATCTGAGTCTCGGCCAAAAAGTTGTACCTGAAAACGTTGCAAAGACTTTAGCCAATGGAAATAACCCTCTATAGCAGCAGACAGCAGTAGTCTGTATTCGTCATTCAAAAATGAAGACCAGAGGACAAATTCAAGACACTAGTTCGCCAGTTAGCACATTAAAAACACGGCCTGATACTGAAAGAACAAAGGATATTTACTGTGCACTAGTGAAAAATAACACAAACAACTGCAAATAGTTTCTGCTAAAGAGCTCAAAATAATCTTATCTCATATAACAAGTTTGTTTAAATCTCACCCCCTCTTGCCTTCAGCCATTTGTTTGCTTTCCTCACTCCCAATTCTTTTTTTATGCTCTGAGCTGAACTGCCAGTCAGAGTGATTTCATTCACTGATGGGCTCCACTGTCCGATTCAACATGCTGAATTGGACAAAAAAAAAAGCAACAAGGGCCAACCATTGCCAACGGTAAGGAACATACTGCAAAAACTAGGGTGACATTCACAGAAGGCCCAAAATTGACCTACAGCTGACTGTTGGCTTGATGTGTCAGGGCCCTGAGTCAAGAGGGCGAGATCGGAGCAAAGGGTGCCAAACTTACATCCAGTTGGCCATTGGCTGTAGTCTTTGCAGTGTGTCCCAGGGCGACTTTTTAGGCTTAGACATAGGTGACTTGAGGTGACACGGCAGTCGGCCTTCGTTGCCACTACTTCTCTGGTGTTGGTTTGGGGTATGTGGGCCTTAAAATGTCATATAGACTGGAGACCAGTACAGTGATTATTTCAAGCGCATGATTTCCACACTCCAATCACTGTTTCATCCTCACATACACTTTGTATGAAGACAATGTCAAGTTTAACTTGGTCATACTTTCAGTGATCTCCTTGAGCTAAAATAAACCCTCAGATTATCTTGATGATCAGATTAGCTTTTTGAATGAGTACTGAAGAATTCTGTAATGGCCCCCACTGGATTTTGAGTGACAGGCCCAGCTTTCCAAGAGTAAACTCATTACATAACACGCAGCCAGCTTTGCTCTCAGTGGAGACCTTGCGATGGCACTGGGGCCGCTTTGTCACAGACACAGACAGGGAGACAGTGAATCAGCCTGTCAGCCAGTAATGAGGTCTCTTGGCCAGACGAGCGAATCCCACGATCGCAGCGATGACACTGCATTTTTTTTCGGGAGCCCAAAGCTGATGGGTTCCTCTTGTCATCCAGCGAGGTCAGGGGTCATATGTTTTAAGCTGAGTTATGAAAGCCTTCCACAGACTAGCCAGTCATGACACAGGGTCACACATGCGTTTATAGATGCCAGCTGCCTCATTTTCAAGCCGTTACTCTTAATTGTGGCAACCTTAACCAAATTATCCCCTTCTTTCCCATCAGCAAGGCCCTCATTTATCCCGCGGATGAACCCATGTTAACAAAATGGTGCTCTGTCTGCTTGTCATCTTTATGGGACTTCATTAAGTGGAATTTATGATTTCCTCTTAATAAAGGATTCTTCTGAGGCATCCCTTTATAGCTCCATATGCCTCTCTCTCTCTTCGCCTTTCTATCATTGTTTCCCCCGATCCGATAGCACACAGAACAACCCCCTCCACACATACACACACTCACACAAACATGTCACAGCCGTGGTATGCGAGGCATGCATACGCCACCCAGAGAATGATCTCCATCCATTCAGTGGGCTGAGCTTCCCACAGTGGAATACACCCTCAGGGGTTCGCAATCCGCACCCCCCTAACCAACCACCAGCACTCCATACATTCTCCAAAACTGAGTCAAGACAGAGAACAATATGTTTTTTAAAGATGTTTTTAACCCTCAGTCTGACCATCCAGTGCATGCATAGCCCAATCATGGCTTTGGAATTCCTCTCTGATGTGGGACGTCTGAATCGTGTCCATGTTCTGATGAAGTCTATACATTAAGGTTGTCAGATTTCAAAGGGATGCTCCTAGTTTGATCAGCACAAGAAAGAGTTGTCTTCACAGCAGGGCTTCCAAGCCTCTACAGAGAGACTTGGTTAACCTCAGGCTGGGATAAGGCCTCCTTCACCCCCTGTCACCGCCGCAGTCTGCTGCTCAACTGGGTAATCCGCAGGACTTTTCCTATAGTTTCATATGTCTGGTGGAATTTACGCACAAAGTTATGTAGCACTTGTTGCAAGAAACTGAGATCATACAGGTGACAGACAATTTTATTCTGATAGAGAATTCTAATCATAGAGAAATGTCATGTCATGTCAATGTCAAGTTTTTTGACTAGCTAGTTTTGCCTCTTCAGGTCAAAGAACTATTCAAACACCTATGATAAGGGGTTGCAAATAGACATTTTTAGACATAAAATGTAAAAACATGTTTGTCAGTCAAACTTATATGATATCCTCGTGGATGTGGATCGGTTTTAAGACAGATAAGCTTATACCCTTCTTTAGTATTTCTCACCACCAAAACATGTTTAAAAATCTTCCTTAGAAGTGAAAAGAAAAAAAAATAGAGACTTTTTCAAAAAAAAGTTTGACTTGTGATTGTCATGACCTATAACCATCTCAATTTACTGGGACCCGCTGTACTTTGTTTTGGTTGTAAACAGCAAAACATCAGAAAAGCGCTTGCTGATAATTGTGTAACTGCTCTAGCTCATAAAGTCTGTGCAACTCATTGGAAGAGATTTTTGTGTTGTTCTATTTCAGCATTTCAGTGTTGTCAGTAAACGTTAGCAGATAATCTGTAAATTTGTCAGGCCTACAACACATATCCCTACAATCATTTTTTGTATATCTAAAGTCCTTCTCAGATGCGTTTAATATTTTTGTGCCCACATAATTAAAAAAAAAAAACTTTTGAGAAAGTTGTTTGTGATAAGTTTTGCTTTCCGCATTCCGCACAACAAGATGGCTAGCATTAGCGTTTGAGGAAACATCAGCGAGATTCAGCCATATAACCTCAGCAAGACCCAAAGTCAGATACGAGTCTACTGTGCACCAAATTTCTGCAACTATCAGTGTAGTTAGCATCTTTTATTAGCTTGTAAGCTAACTGGCAGTGACTGACACAGCATTAATGGTTGTGAAACATACAATCGCCTAATATCTGCTATGATGGAGTTTTTGGAAGATAGTGGAAGGAAGTTCTAGGGTCTGGTTTACATCCAAAAACTACACACTCCACCATGTTTTAGAACCTTTACTATGCTAATGCTAACTCTCTGCTGGAGGTTTCAGGTTTCTTTGTCGGTGTTGTGTTAATGTTTGTTCCCCCATCGTTATATTTTCGCTATATTGGACAGCAATTGCGATATGAGACACCTAACTTTTGACAGGACAAGGTCAATTATGACCCTTTCGATTATGAATGTTTTAATCCATGGAGGTTTTATATTTGTAAAACTACCCTGGAGCCAAGAAAAGTGATTCAGAAATCGGTGACATCATTACAATGTAAAGTCTGTGAGCCAAGCAGGGATTTGCGGGCAGGGTTAGTGGAAGAAACACTACTGAGCATATTCAGTGGGCCGCATACCACGGGAGTAAACCCTGAGGCGCAAAACTATTTCGGCATATCCACCAGGCGAGCAACTCCACTGAATGAAAAGGTGCCATTTTGCCATCCAGTATCTAGGTATTTTTAAAATCTATGTTAATGAGGTACCTAATCTAGGATGGCTGGGATACATCTGAATCTCAAATTTTAGGAAAGTGAACATACGTTGCCCCCTTCAATAGAGGAATGTGAAAACACCTCTCTAGTGACAAAGTTTGCATGGATACAAGTCGGTATAGTCAAGGTCAGGCATTTTAGAGAACATAAAGAGAAGAAATACATTGCACGGGAAATGGTGAAGCTAGATACAGCAGCCAATTAGCGTAGCATATAGACTGAAATCAGCTAGTCTTGTTTTTACAATTCAGCCTTTGTGTGGATCAAACAAAAAAGATATAAAATGTAAATTACTTACCTCTGGAGTTGCTCTTAGGTAGATTTTGTTACCTTTGGACAGAGCCAGTTTAGCTGTTTTCCTGTTTCCAGTCAGATAAGCTAACTGGCTGCTGGTTGCTGCTACATTTTTAGCGTACAGTCATTAGAGCAGTATCAGTTTTCTCTATTAACTTTTGTCAAGACAGTGAATCAAGTGTATTACATTCTACGTCAGTGCAGACACCACCTGTATTATTTTCATCCTCACCAGCTCAGTGTTTAACACATAACTCATAGTACACATATTGCAGTGAGACAAGGCCTGATTTCCTTGAGAGAAATTAGACTGTGGCTGGAGGACTTCCTCTGTCCTCTACCTGCCTACTTATTTCTGTCACGTTTAACGTGGTGCTTCTTCTCCTCTTCACACACTTTCCCCCCTCCGAGCTAGTCAATGCCCCTGTTTGTGTGGTTGCCCATTTTTCATGCCCTGACACAGGATGAGTTCTCAAATCCCGCTAAAAGCCTCCATTGTCTCTCTCCAGGCGAGCCAACTGATGAGCATCACAAGTAGAAAGAGAGAGGAGGACTGGAGCGAGGGAGAAGAATCAGAAACATGTCTCTGGGGTTCCTTCTGCTTGAGGGAGGAGGAAAGTTATCTTTATGTCAGTCACCTTGAACAAACTACTTGAGCATATCAGTGTGATGAATATGTAATTTCCCAGGTTCCTCTGTTCATCAGCAATTCATGCATACACAATTGCAAAAACAAGAGTGCAGGCTGTTTCCTGTCTGTTTCCTATGGTTTTGTGACACACTAATGGTTACAATTTTGTCACAGTTTTGCACGGCTAATGGCCCAAACACCTCAGTAGTTTCTGACAATGTCATCCTAGAAGATGCAGACACAAGATAGCTTTTATACCAAGAAATAATGTGAGGGAAGAAGTTAGCTAAATGTTTATCATATACAGCCAGTTTCGAGACGTTTCATTGTAATGTATCACAAATTCTCAGAAGTGGTATCCAAGCAAAAGTGTAAATAAGCCTTCATGTGTCTGGTTTAGTCTGGCATAAACAGAGCATTTGCATCACCAAGCACCTAATTACAAGGAGAATCAGGTGCACAGCCCTCTTCACTGCCATGAATAGGGGTGCGTAACTTAAAAGAAAGCCCTTTGTAATGCTAATTAATTCGATCAACTGGCTTATTGACTGCGAAAAGGCCCTCACCAGCAGGCAACCACAAAGCTGCACATGGCAGCCATCTTGGCCGGGGGTTTGTGCAGATGTATCTGTCTGTCGGGCTCTGGCAGTGGCTCTCAGAGGAGGAGGAGGAGGAGGAGGTGAAAGGGATAGTAGTTGGATGTTCAATGCTCGGCCGAGTTTGCATGTTTTCATTGATAGAATAGTCGTTCACATCACGGGGTGAGCTTGGAAACACAACCTCTAAAAAAACAACAGTAATCATGTTGATGTGTGTAGATTTCCCTCACAGCTCCCACCCCCTCTCTCTCTGTCTCTCTGTACCTAAGGTGGCAGACATGACGCGACACACCCCTCCCAACATTTCTGCGTGCGTGCAGACATGCCACAGAGCCGGTTACCATGGCAACTACTGCTTCTATCGACTTCTCCGGCTGATGTTAAGGGTGGCGGGGGGGATGTGGTTTGGTGGGAACTCAGTCAAGAGGAGAATGGAAGAGGATATGGCTTTGGCGTTGTTTTTGTTTGCCTTATCATCTCTGGCTTGTTTATTTGAGATGACTTTGACTCCCACAATTTATGCAGCAGAGTCGCTCAACCTCTGTGACCGTAGGGAAATGAAGCGTGGTTTCCTTTTAACCTTTACCCTCGCCATCTTCCCGTCAGACTCCATCTTTTTTTATTCCTCATCATGAATTCTTTCTCCTTGTATTTGTCTCTGGCATGAAAGCTTGGGTCATTATAAGCAAATTCACCCAGTGGTGCTTTGTTTCCATCTGTTGTCATAACACGCAGGCCAGGTGAGAAGGCAGCGAGGGGTAAAACAGATGGCGAGACAAGTGAAAGGAGAAGGTGAGGGGTTAAGGAGTATAGAAAGCGTTGATGAGTGGAGAAGAGGGAGAGGATAGGGGCTGTGCAGAGTCCATGTGTGTGTGCATGTGCGTGTGTATGTGTCAGACAGGGGCATACAGTAGTAAGGCAGCTCATCCCTGCTGCCAACGGCACTGCGGCGTTACTAGGTCAGTGTGCCATCATCTCATTCATCATTATCACAGCCTGCTCTTCCTCGTCCGCTCTCCCTCTTCATCCCTCCCACGCTTTCTTGCAGTCGCTCTCTTCTTCCCTTGCACACGCACACCACAATGAGAGAGATGCCGAGCTTCAGCGACAGAAGGGAAAGTAAACCCAAACAGACTGGTGTGGCTCTCAGTCTTGTTAAAACATAATTTATGAGTAAAAACGACATCTGTCCAGAACAGCATTTGTAAGTAAGTTGTTTTCGTAAAGATCCCTGTACGCACTGACACACCTGAGAAATAACAAAACAGCTAAATCCTCGGCCTCTTATCAGGAGGCAACAGCTAAATTGTGCATGACAATGCACGCTGAAAGTTAGATAAGATCAATACCACTTGTATCTGTGTGCTAAACATGAAAAGTGGGCCAAGAGGTGGTTAGCTTAGCTTTGCATAAAGAAAACAGCTAGCTATCTTTTTAGTTTAATGTGTAGCTGATAAGAACCAAAGTGTATAAAGCCAAAATGTCTGCTGCACAGTTTTTCACCAGGTCAGTACCTACCAGTGACCTCCTGAAGACTTTGCTGGTGCCCTGTCAACAACTTTTGCTGATGCTATGGAGAGGGACGGAAAGTGGGAAATCTGTGACCCTTGACCACTGGCTAGTGAGTCTGTTTCTCTCTCACTCTCTCAAGCAAAATGTGGTCCTGGAGACATCTATTGTGGTGGTACCTATCATAGCACTGGTTCTGAGTACTCTGTTTCTAAAGTGACGCAGTATATAAGATGACTTCTTCATCTGGAGGTTGGGGTAATGATGGATGGTGGGACACCTGGGCAAGACACTTGCCAAGTGGCAGACCACTGAAGTTCTCTGTTGGAGACCAAAAAAACAACAAAACAGGTTGTGTTTCAGTGAGTCAGTGCTGTGGTTTCATCAATTTTTGAAGCTCTAAACTGGATGTTTTAAAGTGACCTGTTGTGTTTTTCCAACGGCTTTCGAGGCTCCAAATGTGGATGTTTAGTAGCAACCCGTCTATGTTTTTCTGGCCGCTTTTTAGGCTTCAAACATGGATGTTTTGTAGCAACGTGCCGGTGTTGTTCCAGCAGCTTTTTAGGCTCTGAGCGTGCCAATGCCCCCACACTTTACACTCCGTCCCACTTTCCTTGTAAGTTGTGGATAGGTATATCATAGCTGGAGTGATCCTATCACAAGATGGTCTCTAGCTGCAATAATATCAGCAGTTTTATTAGAAAGTGGACCCTTTAGTAAAACCTCTAAAGTGTGTTTTATATAGGTATTGCTAACATTAGTATAAGCACCTCTGAATGAATGTCAATATCAAGAAGTGAAGAGAGCCGCTATCACTACCATTTGTCAAATACATGTCTGTCAAAATCACATGTCACACAGAAATTAATCATCTCCGCTAAATTCAGCGTAATGGTCACAGATAGCACGACACACTCCAGACCAATAAAACATGATAGGCTTTAATTCATGACTCCGTTGCATCCCTGCATGTTAGAAAATGGCCTGAGTGATGTAATGCCACACAGACATCTCCCCCGCTGCTCAGAAATAGCTGGCAGCATAGGTGTTGTTTGTTTGGTATACACAAAGACATATATACAACAACAACCACTTGCGTGCAGCCACATGCAAATAAATGTACCCCCCACCACAGCTACACACACACACACACACACACACACACACACACACACACACACACACACACACACACACACACAAACTCATTAGCTCACTTCACTGTTGTCTGCTAACTGGGGCTTTTTTTTTTGCCAATCTGTGATCATCACTCTCTCTGAGTCCCCATCTCCTTCGCCTCCTCAAACCCCCCTGCCCCAGCTTCTGCTCCTCCTTCTCTACCATCTTTATTGTAATGCAGATTTGAGGATCGGGTGGGGGATGGGAGCAGGGGGAGGGGATGGTTAGAGAGGAGGTTAGCGGAGAGGCTGTGGTTGGTGTTAAGTATGACCTGGCAGCCCTGCTGTGCCTCAGCAGGCGGTCCGGCGTGGGCTTGGGGGAGGGGAGCCCATGAGAGAGAGAGAGCTTTGAGGGTTATCCCCCAGCCTGTACATGACTCAGACATCAGATATCAACATCCCAGCCTCTTGAAATAAAAGATGGCAGACACGCCACGCGTGTCTTTACTCGACATAATCTCATTCAGGAGTGGAATAGAGAAGAATAGGATGTTCGATGACGTTCTGTTCTGTCTAGACATGATGAGCTTAATGTCACTGAGGGTGTGTTGTTGTTCCCTATGTCATAGACAAATATCATGTAACAACTACCACTGAAAGCGAATAGGGATCACAATTTGAAAATGGTATTAATCTGTGTATTCATCTGTGTGAAGGCAGTAAAGCCATTACTGAAACATCACTAATTTGCCCACACAGATTTTTCAGCTGTTGCGCGGTCTGACATGTTGTGGTAAGTTTGGATTGTTTTTTTCGGCAAGTGTGTCAAGGTGTGTATTAGTAGTTATAGTATAATTACCATGTGTGCACGTGTGTGTGAGTGCATTTGGGGCTCTCATGTCTGCAGCTTAAGCTGCAGCCACGCTCCGTCCCAGCTGTCGGAGAAGTCAAACTATTTACTGAGCGCCTGTCCACCAGTGACAAGTCACCCCACCCCTCCTACTAAACACACGCATTTGCACACAGGCACACATACTCACATGAAAGAATGCAGTGGCGGATCTTCCTACAGGTGACATAGGCGCCACCCAGAAGGTGACAATAAGGATCAGAATAATCAGAGAAAAAAAAAATTAATTAATTCTACAAAATCAATTTTTATGCCCTGCATTTAGGGAGTCAAATGTGCTTGGTCCGACACTGTCAGAATGGAGGGCAGAGATGGTAGAAAGCAGTCTAGAGTCAACACTTTAAATAGCCATGAGTGGGATGGATTCATTGACCTGCACCTCTCTTTGTGCTGAAAAACAGTCATCCAGCTCACTTCTGTTATTGAGTCCTCATTCCCCATCTGATTACACAAAATTTCACGCGTAACATGCAAGAACAAAGTAGCACACAGTTACCCTCCCGTTTCAGTTAGAGCACTGCTTACACGCTCACACAGACATTTATTATGTAATAACTATGTGATCATTTGTTCTTCTAATTTAAGGTTACAGAGCAAGTGATTCAGTGGCATGCTCAATGGCACATGAGGAAAGCGGATGTTTGTCCAAAAGATGCAGGTCCTCCAGCAGAGGGATGGCTTACTCAACTCAAGTCAGCCATTTTTGTGTAGTTCACTCAGCTATGGCGTGATTCATTATTCGGTTGTCATTTTGCTCCAGTTTTCCAGTTTCTCCATCTGCCATTGCAGCTGTGTTGTCATGGAGCATCATTGCAGTGTGTTGCGCTTGTTTGCGAGTGACCTATTTATAACCCACCCCTTCAATCTCTTGCCCCCAATTCCCTCTGTCTCTCGTCCTTCTCCAGTTTATCAAAACACGGTTACGTAAAAAACAGCTCCCTTTGAACCAGCACTGGGTCGTCACAGTGGCATGAACATCTCTGTGAGTTATTAAATAATTCAGGAGACGGGGTGAGGTGTTGAGTCTGGGTTATTTAAATTTCACTCTTGAGGGATATTCTTAGCTCAAGAGTGCCATAACGGAGACTCGAGTGTCACATGTTTATTTGAAATACTGAAAGTCACCGGGAGGCAGAAGCTAGAGCATTTTCATCTTCCATAATGTGGAATGCACACACGTACATTGTCAGATCAGTTAAAATTGGAACACCTCCTGCTATGATATCGCTCACTACTACAACCAGTGAGCTTGAGTTTGAATCCAAACGGAGAGCCGGGGCTAGCTGGAAGCGGCTAGCGAAGTGGAGCCTGCGGAGGAAACACCGGGACCGTCTGAATGTAATAATCCGTGGAGGTGCTGCGGTGCTCGGCTGCACAGATAGGTAACACCTTGGCTGTCAGGATGTACTACTCTCTCACTCTGCTCCCTCTCATGCAGGCGCAGAATGTACGTGCCACGTCGGATGTAGTCCGTGTTTGTTCAAATGCAACTGACGCAGGGCGACGTGAGGCGACGTAGACGACGCAACAGTTGGCTTTTGTCGCTGCTAGTTTCTTGATGTCGGTTTGGTGTGTCTGCACCTTAAAGCTCCCACCAGACCCGAGTGGTTCACACTGCATTAAACTGAAAATTAGCAAGACTTTAGAGTTAACAATTACCCCAACCTCCATGTCTTTGGACTGTAGGAGGAAGCTGGAGAAAAAGAAAACCCAAGCTGACAAATAAACACTATCTTGAGGTCCTGTAATATGCACAGTTCCCACTCTTTTTACATTATTGACTGTAAGGCTATTAAGAGAATGGCTGCCACTTGTCAAAATCTCGCCCAGCCTGCTAACATTGACCTCTAGCCAGACTTCACAACTTTATCATCACACTGTCAGTTGCATTGCACTGGCAGTCAGCTGGCAGTCCAGCTCGTCTTGTCTCACATTGAGCCAATAATGTTTCCCTCCCTCTCATCAGTGCTTTAATTGATCTAGAACTGCCCGACTGTGTTTGCAGAGCAGTACCGACCTCATCTCCACTGGTCTGCTGAGACAGCTAGCATTGATCTATGCTAGCCTCACCAACCTGCCCAGTTGAGTCTGCATTAACCTCCTGCTAGTGTAGTCTGGTCAGCCCATAGCACTCTGGCTACCCCCTGACAGTGATTACAAGTGATTGATTAGAGATTGATTGGTTAAAACAGGGGGTAGGGAGGGAGGTGGAAGGACACGGGTGTAGCGGCCGGTTATTTACGTTTGCATCTCATCAGGAAATGGGTGCAGTCAAGTTGGGCCAAGATTTACTGTTACTGCCCATATTATTTTCTCGTACAGTCACTCCCTGTCAGAGGCTGAGATACTGCCTTGACAGAGAGATACATTAAAAATAAAACAGGATGGATATATCTCCTGGTGACGGGTGCAATATGAAAGACACCTGCTCCAACAAGGGAAGAAAAAGCCATTTGTCAGTTCTAAAGGGAGACTCTTCCTTTGTGTGTCTTCACCCCCTCGGGGTTTACTAACAAGGTTATCGTGGGTCAGTGATGAGCTTGGACTGGAGATCAATGGTAGCAGTTAAGAGACCCTCTGTATATGTCCACAATGGAGCTCTCTCCATCAGTAAGGGACAGGGGCACAGTATTGGGTCAAGGGCATCAGTTGGCCGCAGAAGGTAGCGCGTCATATGATCGGGTGCTCCTGGTGGACCTCTGTAACATCCTCAAATACCCAACATGTAAGCCGATCAGGCACCATTCAGGACTGTGTGGGAGATAATCTGCTTGAACTCAGTGACAATGGTTTTGATACATATAGGAGGCCACAGTTTTGATGAGATTGTTGGTTCTTTATTGACGCCATCCAGGATTTAAGCCTATGGATGTGTAACATAAGCACATTACCTGTGTCACAGGGAGATGACCAGACTGATGTGGGGCATGCACAACAGGAGCAATTTGATCACTGTCCATTGTGGCCTGATTTCTGTCGCCTGCTGGTGCTGAGCGCCCTTGGGGATAGTGGGGGGTTCATTATGGTGAAAAAAGACTGTTGAACTATCAAGGCTATTTGGTGTCATGATTTCTCCCTGCAGCGTATGACGGGTGTGGATGTGGCTGGTTATGAGGCCGCTCCTTTTTCATTTGCTGAAGAATTTGCCCAAAAGGGGCTCATTCCTGAAACATTCCAGGGTGTCCGATATTCTCCCTAAATTCAGAAGTGTCGAGATAACCAAAACCATCATACTCTTACATTCCAGCGGTCAGAAAGTGGACAGAAAAGTAAAGTTCATGAATTCTGAGTATCTTTTATCCCAGGTTGATAGGATTTTGTCAGCAGGCAGGCAATAAACGGCTTAAAATGGCATTTAAAATGCTGTCTGGTTTTAAACACATTCAGAGGATTTTTTAAGGGAGATTTATGGGGGGTCATGGGAAAGTTGCCTGGGTGGAGGCAAGTTGTCCTTCCTAATGGGCCAAGTGACCCCGCTCTCCTCAAGGTCAGACTGATCCAGAGTAATTAACGACCGGGCACTTTGACCGGCGTTATCTTGGCTCCTGTGCTATCATCAAACACCTCAAACCTTCGGAGGGTCCTGCCTGGCTCCGAGCTAGCACAACTATCCACTGCACACCCGTGTGTGTGTGTGTCGCTCGCACATCCCTGCTCTCCCACAGACACACTCAAGGTTGTCCAAGGACGCAGTCTTTAGCTTGATCGATGAGTGTGTCACATGTGTGTGTTCCCAAAGTGCTGTGTCACAGCACAACAAGAGGTTGTTTCAGGGCAGTAATGGCTCGGCTGTAGGCGGGGGTAAAGCTTAATGAGCTGAATGCCTCGGTATTCACAGCTGAACATAAACATGACACAGAGAAGCAGCAGCTCTCACTGCTGGGTGTGTTTCTAATGTCTCAACCTATAGACCCATCTCCTTCATCTTGTCCAACCACGGTCTGAATCACCTTATAAGGGCTGAAAGAGTTTGGAGCCTCAAGTAGTTTGGCAGCGAGCAAGTGTCTGTTGGGTCTGATGTATGGCCTTGTTATTCCAAATAGAGAAGAGGGAAACGGCTGATTATTGATATCTGGTAAGTGTCCAGGATGAGTAATGTGGCTGTCCAAGCAAGCAGCTGTTCACCAAGCTTTTGGCAGGTGGAGGAAATCAATAGCAAGACACACCTTTCAGATGAGGATAACGAATGAGAAGGGTGCACTGTAATGGAAAGATACCCATCTTCACTTTGGGCCTGGGCCTCTCCAGCCATTGCACAGACAGCAAAGACAGTAATGACACGGCGGTGATGAAAGCCAGTTGTCGGATTTTCAAACGGGCTACATGTTTGACCGCCGGTGTCTGTAATACTGTAAGACATAGAGGCTTTCCATATTACCTTAATCAATTCACTGTCAGAGGTAGTAGAGCCATTATCATTCTCAGAATGGAATCAGCCAGTGTAACTCGCCTTGCAACTGTTTTCCCACCTCCTATAGGCTCAGATGCATCCTCATATAGATTAAGACAGCTCTCGTCTGCCTTGGCATGCTCCCTGAAGACATTCCTTTGCTGAGCCCCTTTTCACTTTTTCATCAGCTTGCATCATTACACGTCACATATCATCCACTGAGACATTACAGATGTGGCCATGCAGTTCTACACGCACATAAACAAGCGACAATATCTTGTTTTCAGTCTGTGGAGCGTGTTAATAATCTATTTGTATATGAGAAAGCACATTTGCAGTGAGTAAGATAGATAGTCACTGTCTACATGTGAAAGATACAGTAAAGTCTTTGTCAGATTGCAGCTAACACCATGTGACTCTTTCTTTGCCCTCTTCCCCTTCTCTTTCTCCTCATTCGGGTCCCTCTGGTCGTTCCTCTCTCCCCTCTGCTGCTGTGCAAATGGATTAATCTTGTAGCTCCCAGTCTGAAGGGAGTGTAGAGTGGTGCGCTTGTGTCAGGGCACAGTGAAATATGCATGTATGCGCGAGTAAGAGAGTGAAACAAAAACGAGACAGAGACAGGAAAACAGATGGAGGAAGGAAAATTTGGCGTATGTTTGACTGTAAGACTGTGTGAGTAATGTTGGGGAGATGGGGGAGGAAGAGCGAGAGATGAAACCCAACATGTGGTTTTGTGATGATGAAATTTGCATCTACTCTGCATGCTTATACTTCTGTGACATGACACCACTGAAAAGCAGAAGAGCGGCCTATACGCCCTCAGATATGTAAAGATCAAGTGTGATTTGTACATATTTTGTCCTTTCAGGCAAATGTCGCTCACATAGATGCCCAAAATAGAGTCATATCCATTAATAAACCATGTACCTGCTGTGCATCTCAGCTTTTTTTCCAGTATCCCTGCAGGAGAGAGAGAGGAGGGGACAGTCAGTGGGTCTGTCTGTTAACAGAACTGGATCTGTGTAAAGCCGTCAGTCACAAGTCATTTCAGCCAGTGCTTTTCTACATTATTAAAAATGCTTTAATGGTCAAATCACATGAAATATTTATTCTCGTCTTGTCATTCACTGTAAATCTCCCCCCCTCATTTCTGACTCCACATCTTCCCCCTTCAACCTCCCGCTGCCCTCATATTGCTTTTCTCTCACTCTCACTCTCCCTGTTGACTGAGCAGCGGCATCAGTGACAGGGTTTTAAGTGGTTGCCATGACAATGCCATGACGACAGTGATGGAATTCATTTGGCATGGCAGGGATCACATGAATGGATGAGTTTGAACCTGAGAAACCTCACGTCTGGTAGCTGTCTGGAGACGACGAGAAGGTGCCCCCCCCCCCCGAGATATAATACACATACAGACACAATCCATATTATATCTTCATTCTGAAAGCTCCAGCTGCCATTAAAATGAGGTTAAAATTGTTTTGATTGTCAGAACCCATGGCCAGACATATTGACAGTGAGAGATGGAGTCAGCATGTTGCCATTTTAACGTGCTGTGCTCTGTTGCATATTTATAGCAAGATTTTGAGTGTCTTTGAACCAACTCAGTTCCAGACAGCAGTGTCAGTATTGCACCTATGGGATGGTTGATGTTTGTGAAAGTTTGTGGCTATGGAATAGAAGTTATATTTACGTTATGGTCTGGGCTAGTTGTACTCAACCAATAGGGCTCACTTCTATGTGTAACACCATAGACTGTATAACAGTAATGGGTGTAGCCAATGTGACGTTAACTGGCTGTTAACATGTTTATTTCTGCTGTAAAGTTGGGCATGTTAACATGGAGGTGTATTGAGACTGACAAGGGTTGGGACTGACTACTTTTAGAGTCAGCCTCAAGTGGCCATTTGAGGAACTGCAGTTTTTGGCACTTCCGTGTTGGCTTCTTTTTTTCTAGCCCCAGAGGTTGCCGCTTGGTTAGCACTTAGCATAAATCCTGAAGTGCATGCTTGTTCACTATGAATGGGAATGAGCTGGTTTGAATAGAGGCTGGGAACAGAGAGGGGGGCAGAGTTGGAAGAAGAGCCATGGACAGACTTGATTAACTGAAGCAAAGAGATATGATATATACGTTGGGTCTTCTCTGGGGAAGAGATGCGGGTTTTGCAGTTGAAGATTTGTATACCACAAAGCACTCACCACTCATTTTGTAACACTCACCACTCTCCTGGAGCCTACAGCAGATGAGGAATCATGGGAGGTGAGGGTGGGCGGGAGTTGCAATATGACATCACATCCATCATGGCCGCCACAGGCCCCAGCTGCCACCAGCTGTTGTACATTAAGCAAAGTGCAGCAGGCGGATTTGGCTGAGCCAGTTATGGGATAACTCAATAACATTACTCTGTTAGGGGCTGCCTTGAGCTCTTTATTTCATAATGCATCGTGGTTTTACCGCCCGACCTGCCATCTAACCCTCAGGAGCTGTCGTGAACTTCTAAGCTGATTACCGCGCCCTGTGCTAAGTTTATGGGTCATTACGATTGGCCTCTGCTCATCAGTCAAGTCTTACCACACCTTATCGTCTCTATCTATGAAAACAGTGTTGGCATTATGTTATTGTACAGATGGAAGTGCTGAATTTCATCAAGCAAGGCCATCAAATCAAACGCTTGATGTTTCCCTGGCCCCTGGCTTACACTCTCAACATGACTGGGTCTTAATGCTTTCGTGGAAGTAGGTTAAGTGCCTTGTGCCAACAGAGTGCCACACAGCATGCCTGCATTAATCTGACCCACCACAAGTGCCACACAAGTGTTCCTTGTTGAATTCTGGGAGCTCACAAAAACACTCCCAGACTACAGAGAAAGAGTGTTGTGAAAGTGCAGTTGAAAAGGGACGAATGATTTATAAGAAATGCCAACATTTTTTCAACCCCCTACTGGTTTGCTGTTGGTCTGGGTCTGGGTGTGTGTAGATGTGTGTTTCAGAGAGAGAGGGGGGGGGGGTTGCAATATGTAGCGGGGTCCTTTGACAGTAATTGTTTGGGATGGAGGTGGCAGCTGTGGGAGATCTGAGGGGCAGAAAGGTGATAGTTTGACCCTCCCCACCCTCTGGGCTCCACTCAAGCCGTGTCCGCACTAATGGAGATACATTTGAAGCAGCATCCTTTTCCTTCCACTTTGGCCTTTATCCACACTAACTATCAAAAACAGCTTCTCACAAAATGGTCTTTGGAGAGAACCTATTTAATAAGCTCTATGGAAGATGAAAATTTTGTTTTTTGAAAATGACTGTGAAACCTTCACAGACCTGGTCAAATCTCTCTCCATGGCAATAAAGTTAAGAAGTCAAAATCTGTCCTCTCAGTGATCATTCATTTTATGTTTATTGTAATGTGTATGCTGTAAATAATATGCTGTCAGACTACTGCTTAAGCATGAAATGACTATTTGCTTGAGGGTATTGCTACGGACATCACCATCATTCAGTGGCTGGTATGGAGGGACATTGAGGAGGACCTTATGGAGCATGCGCCGAGCGCCTTGGCCAGTTTAGGTACAATTGACTGTATACATGCAGGAGTAATTCTTCTCCCAATCGCATTATCTGGGTGTTCTAGTCTGACTTTGAGAAATTTGGTTTAGTATAAGTCTAGCTTTAGACCGAATGCACTAGAGCTTGACTGTGACACCCAGTGTTTAACTAATATCAGAGATGGGGGACTGGAGTCACATTACTTGACTCAAGTCAGACTCACTCCAGTCGTGAATTTGAGGACTTTAAACTTGCCTGACTAACACTGATTGACTTGGTATTCATGACTTGAGACTTAACTTAGACTTGAGACAAATAACCAAGGGACTTCACTTTTTTTTTATTAAATATTTGCACGCTTACAGATATTGAAAAGTTATGTATTGTTTTTGAAACATGATTGGGTGATTTCTAGTGCAATGCGCACAAACCTGGCAACCTACATGGCAGACCAGCAGAAGCCAATGCATGAGGCAGCTATCATAGAGGGGGCTACTCCAAAAATGATAAAATTTAGATTGAAGGATTATTTTGTTGATGACAGTAGTAAAAAGAGATCAGCTTTATGCAAGGTCTGCCGGCCAAAAACCACCAAAGAAAGGTATTTGAATGCGTCTGTTTTTTCAGCTAACAGCTTACTGGCTGACCAAAATAATCAGAATTCCATATGACTTTACTTGTGACTTGCTTGGCTAACATGAATGACAAATAATATTTAGTGTGATTCAATACCAAAGTTAGCAAACAACAACAGCATGGTTTGCTTTGAAAGTTATACAGTAATGGGACAGACAGCTAATATCACGCATAGACAGTGCATGGTTCATCTGGTTACATTTCCTGTGCCATTCATGTTATTGAATAATAAAACATTTTTCCACGAGTACTGCCCTTTTAAGAAAACACATTTTCTACATCCTGCTGCCAACCTAAGGCTCGTAATCATAGGTTCTACTCAGTATTTGGTCCATAAAGCATGAATCACATTAGTAATAGTGCAGGCTTGTCCTTAAGCAAAGATTTGATCTAAGCAAAGTAGTTTAACAGCCGCAAAGTGTACCAATAAAATGTATCATCATACCAATGAAATGTACGATAAAGATTTGAAAGTAGGGAGTCGTTTTATAAGGCTCTGGACTGCTGCCCTCTCCAGTCCCAAGTCTCATTATTGCCATCTACTCAAAATAACAGCTCCCTGTGTTAACTATCACCTCTTCCCTCCAGACTGTGTCAGACAGCCTTTACCTGCCCTTTGCTGCAAGCATCTGTTACATGATGTCTGGCTTTGGTTCAGATCACAAAGGCTTCCTCAGCTAGCTAAAAATTTCATCCTCGGATTTTCCATCTTCACTTTTGATTGCATACCGTCTGGTTCAGCCACCTGGCTTTATTCCTCTGCCTCTATATTGGCTATACGCTTGTTAGTCCGCCTCCTTGTCTGTCCTCCTTTAGCCAGCTCAATAGGAGGGTATAAATACCTTTTACAGGCTTCCCTCCAGTATCTTTCTTTACCTCATCCTGTCCTTCACATCCTTCCCTCAGCTTGATTCTTCTTTCGTCTGCCTTCCTTCCTTTCTAGTCTAGTTTTTTTTTCTGTATTGAGAAAAACATGTAGGAGGTTTGGCAGAACATAATAAACATTCTATATATATATTACACATTATATTTTGGGGTGTGTATGAAAAAACACAGCACAAAGCAAAGACAGACTGCACTGGTCGACATTTTTACATTACGTTGAGCCTGCAAGCACGGCAGTCTGCAGCAGCATGTGTGAATGTCATCAGTGGTTATGGTTGCTCGTGGACAGTAGAGTGGTGTTCAGTGACAGTTTTTACAACGATAAACCCAGTGGGCACGAGTAGGGAGAGAGGAGTGTGTAGCTCACATGCAAGCCTGGGAGCCACGCTCTGTCAATGGTGGTGTGTGTGGGGGGGTTGGACCAGAATCTGCTTTGGCCGTTACAGCAATCTGGGTCAGTCAGAGGCAGGGAGAGAGTGACCTCATTGAGCCTGCATTATCATTATTTTCCCAGTCATGCACTACGCTGGGACTCAGGGAGACCCCACAACAGGAAATACGTCCGATTTCCCCCGTGACAGCAAATGTGCGCACACACATGCACATACACACACTTACCCAGGGGAGAGGAAGCGTAGTTACGACAGTCTTGAACTGAGAGGTCAAAGGTTACCATTACAAATGGCTCGCTCTCACGTTCAGCCATTCAGCAGGCACGCTAATCACACTCACACACAGTGACCCTGAACCCGTCTCTCCTGCGGTGCCACATGATCACACATCTCACGGGCTGAGATTTCATTTGTGGCCATGAAGTGGGCCCCATTTTCTCACCATCTAAGTGTTTCCTCTCTAATCTTTCTGGTTCTGTGCATGAGCACAACAGTTTGATGAAACACCAAAGCCATAACTGAAAGAAAAAAAACATGCCACCTCTTTAACAGCACATCTGTTAAGATCTTGAGGACACAAACCAGCAACCTTTTCCTCTTTTCTTTCCTCGCTGGCACTCTCTTCCTTTTCTGTTTGCTCCATTTCTCCCAATGCTGTCTCTCCCTACCGAGCCCTGAACTCCTGCCAATGACTGTTAGAGGAATCTGATTTGCGTTGATTACATTAACATTCTCCAGATGTTCATAGTCAGAGATCTGACACCTCTGCCCCACATCAACTGTCTCGTCTCGGAGAGCAAGGAGATGCAAGGCTACGTCTTGTCAGAGTTGTGAGGGAGTGCTGTTTCTCAACAGAACACAAGCCGACGTATGAGATGGACTTGGATTGGGTTCAAAGAAAATGGGGTGTGAGCTTTAAAGAAAAATATAGCTGAGGTGTGCAGGAGAAGAAGAAGCGAAAGACTGAAGGAGATGGATGCGAGTGAGTGATTCAGAAAATAAATGAGCCGTGTGAAAGAGAAAGAAAGAAGCTGAACAGAAAAGTGAGCAAGCAAAAAAAACAAAAAAAACATGAAGTAACCTTGATAGAAGGAGGCGAGTCTGTGCAGAGGAGAAAGAGAAGAGCTTCACTTTGAGAGGAAATACTAATTTCCCTTGACTCTGCCTAGTCCATCTGTTTGGTCCTATCTTTATAGGATTTGGTGCTTGCCGCATGGCCACAGGAAGTAGCCAACCCCCCTGAGTCTTCAGAAGGGAACGTGATCTTTTTAATAAGCCCTGACACGGTCCTCCAACACTTCCCTCCTCTTCAAAAGTCCCCGTAGGCTCCGCTATAAGCCTCAGTTTGGCCTTCAAGGAGGCTTGACCCTAAGCATCGCATGGGGATCAACGCAGAGGCCAAACCACTCCTCATAAACAAAGCCAACATTTTGGAAAACAGAATTACGAGCAGCAAAACATGTTTGATGATTGGTTATTACGGGGTTAGAAGTTTTGTAGATTGTGGAGGAACCTGGAAGCTACAAGAGGCTCATGGATCATAGCTCGGTCAGCTTGGTGTGTTGGGCCTTTAAGTATGATCTCAAGCTCACAGCTGATGACTTACATGTTTTTTTTACATAAGCACATAGCTGATAGGTACAGTGGTTTGTTAACAAGAAGGTACAGAAGTGCATATTTAATGTATTCAGTGTGAACAGAGAGGCACTTGCTCTCTGTTAGGACATAATGTTAGGCCTACATTTTTGCAGAGAGAAATATTTTTACTGGACATTATGACCAGGAAGATTTAATTATGTCAGACTTCAACAGATTGTCCTGTTCAAAAAGCCAAATAACAGAAAGCCTGAGTGCAGCAGCAGTGTTGATAAAGCTACTGTATGAGACAGAGAGAGACTGAGAGAGGGGAAGAGAAGGTGGAAGTTGGGTTGTTGCACAAGGTTAAGTTATTAATAACTTAATCAGAATGTGGCTTTGTCACATTTTGACCCACAGGCCTGGAACCTGCAATGACAAGATTACATCACTTTTGCATCTTAGTTTAGCATGCTAGCATTTGCTAATTAGCAACTGTCACAAACTGAGAATGGGAATGTCATTAGTTTTGATGGTATTTGTTCAACCTAAATTGGGATTGTGATCCGATGGTGGCAGAAAATGAAAAGTCAAAGGATCATTAAAATTATTACAATTAATTCTGAGAGGGGCTTTAATGTGTGAAAGAGATTTAATGGCAATCCATCCAACAGCTGTCAACATTAAAAGCTGATTATGTTAACCTGATGGTGACACTAGAAGAAAAGTCAGCCAAATTAGCCAGATGCATCCTCTCGGGACCATGACTGTCATGGTAATCCATGTAGTAGTTGAGTGACTGACTGACACACAGTCAGACTGTTATTGCCATCCCTAGACTAATGACAAACTAAACACGGCATCAGTGATTGTTCTGCAAATACATTCAATTGTGACATTTTGTGGCTGGGCAGATATGTTCATTAAAGATGTCTCCTCAATTTGCGTACAGAAAACATGATCCTGGTAGCATCACATTTATGACAAAGCAAATTTGTCCTTGCAGATAAGTAGTATGTAAACATGATTTTGAGGAAACAGCTACTGCTTCTTCTAAACACCAAATCATATTCTATGCTGATTTGAACATTTTTTTCTTTCTACATTGTCTTCACATGGCAATTATGGTATGGTTAAGTTCAGGGGGAAGAGTGTGGTTGGTTGTTGGGAAAAAAACGATGGTTAAGGTTAGGCAACTAAAACACTGGTTAGTTTTAAAAAAGAAAAGCCAACTTTCTAATTAGAATGTACTGGTAACCAAACCCAGAGTGTAACTGAGGATAAAAACATACAGTATGGAATGTAGGGTTTGATGGCATGGCATGGGAACAGCATCACTCATGGTAGGAAATCTACTCTATGAGAACTTGCCATTTGTCACCGTTGAATAGTCCAGGGTTTGAAACAGTTTGGACGTTTTTGCTGACACCCTTGACGTGATGAAATGTGTGATTGTGATCATGTTTCCACCACATTTTCCTCTCAGCACATTCCAGATTGTCCTCCATGTGTTGTGCATGCATGCCATGTAAAGGCCAAGTGTCACTGCAGAGCATCCTGTAGTGGAGATCACATTACTGAAGAATCAGTGTGAAGCTGTACATAAAGTGGGACGATTATAATAGAATGTTAGATTTGATAAATCCAGCTATCTTCATGAGTATTTTGACATGCATCAATGTCTTCACTCTTTTCTTTTTATGTTCTTAACTGTAATCCCTGACTGGGACCCGGACCAGCACATCAGATGCTGAGATGTTGTGTTTTATTTTTGAAGTTCCTGTGTACACTAGACTGTGCACATACACGTGCATGACTTTCTGTAGAATTCTTTTGTTGTTGTTGCTCGCTTTATCTGAGCTCAAATACTATCATCCTCCCTTGTGGTGATTTAAAAGAAGAGGAAGACAGTGAGGATAGGATCAGAAAAAATACATGAGAGTGAGATGAAAAGCAAGAAAACAATCTCTGTATGGATTCTAACCTCAACTGGACTGAAAAACACCTGCAGAAAAATGTTAGTCGCTTGGCATCCATGAAAACCATTGGTGTCAACATCTGGTTAAATCTCTTCCCTATCTAAACCCCAACATTCTTTAGCTCCATCTTGAGATTGAGGAAGACACCCAGACGAGGACTTCTATCTGCTATTTGTAAACATGGACAACCAGAGGAATCTGAGCTATGAAAGCTATGGGTTAGGTACTGTTTACACACGCATGCAAACGCACACAAACACACCACACCGCATACACACACTGATAACAATGTGGTGCAAACAATCCTCCACTTTCGGGGTGCCAATTTTCACAGCGGGCATGTGCGTGCCTGACCGCATTCTTTTTCATGTCTGTGTCAGAATAAGTGTCATTTTTGTGGCACTTCCTCTGCTGAGAATGGAAATGTGTAATCTTTACTCGCCCGGTGAAGATTTTCTTTCACAATGAAGACGGGAGGACACTTGTTGACTGTGTGTAGTAATTATACTGCCTTGCTGTAAGTGCATTCTTTCTTTGTTTTGGATTTCCAGTTGACAGGGCCTGAGAGAAACAACAGAAACAACACTTGTGGTTGAGCTGACACTGAGTGGCTGGTTAAAGGTGTGAGGTCACCTCAGTCACTTCCTACATTTCCAATTTAAATGTAGTCTGATGTTTCATTATGCTGGTCCTTATTACCTTATTGTGAGATTCACAAGTTAGTTAGTTTATTTACTATTATATCACAATACAAACTTATAAAATACCTTAACATCATTAAAAAAAACCCCATCAGGTCCAAGGAGTAATTCAGGATGTGGAAAACTTGGCTTTGTTTTTTCCTTTATATGAGTCCAGATGTGCATCCACCAGACTTACAGACTAAGCCTTAAGTGATTTTTGACATACTCACTGAGACATGTTCACAATCAATAAGTCAAATCAGGGAAATGCACTATGAGACCAGACTTAAGACCTCCAGTGTTTCCATGGAGATGAATTGAGATCCCTGGCTAATAACTCATAATGTAAAGTATTTTTACAAACGGTTCATGACAGTATTGATTTTCAGGTTATGCACATGATACGTGCAGGCCAGGGTTTGCTGCATGACGTAGTAGTTATAACAGCTATTTTCCCTCTTGAGCTGCCAAGTACAAAATTATTTCAACATTAAAGCTAGGGCTGGCAACTTTTATGAAAATAAGTTTTTGTCATATTTGCTGAAACTGTAATTACATCCACACACTATGACGTGAGATGTGAGATAGTCTGTGGAAAGAAAACCATGTTGCCCTTCTTCCTCTTAGTGCTTCGAATAGCATTTACTAGAATCCACTATAGCAGGTGGATGGTGCTTCATTTTGGCTTGGATGTTTTTAACATGGCAGCCGGGCGACAAACTTTCTCATTCTACAGCTAAACAGTACACTAAAATATGTTCCTGAAAACACTGTAGAGGAAAAAAAGTCAATGCAATAACAGAATCTTGATTCATATTTGATCAGCACTGCCTAGTTTGACAGTTTGACATAGCAGACTCCTTTGCTCTTATTGGTTGTTCACCTTTAAATGTGATGAATTGCACTATGAGAAGAAGAAGATATGTGGGTTGTTTTTTTTTTTTTCCACATCTGTCTCATGTGATACTCTGTGGTTAGAGTTACCAGTTGTAACTTAAGAAGAGAAAAGAGGAGAAAAGTGACAAAAGCCAGTTATTCCTGTCTATCTTTGCTAAATATAACAAACCCATCCAAATGGTTCATCCTGTGCATATTCTGTATGGGCATTATCCACCCTCACTCACTCATCAATAATTTGGGCAATGGCAGAAAGTCTGCTTGAGGCCTCTTGTGTGGATTTGGCAGCCATCTGCACTTGCAGACTGCCTAGAAAGTGCCCATTATGGCCATGAGTCTGAGAGTGTGGTGAAATTTGGGCTGTTAGATTCAGACATACTGTACTCATGAAAGCCGTGTATCCAATAAACAGTTGGATGTGGATGTCTGTCAAACCATCCACGAGACACTTTGAGCAGTCTCACACTCATTCATACCAGCAGAAGAGATGGCAGCTTCACACACTCCCTTTCTTGCACCAAATGGGGCATATAACACAGAAGCAAGTCTGCCTATAAGTCAAGGTCAATTTGCTGTTGATCTTTATCAGAGCCCATAATTACCATGGACTCTGTTTTGCTCTCTTTGCCATATTTGCTAGGCTTGAAGGTGTTTCAGTTTTTCAATTTCCCTCTGAAAGCTGCCAGAATGACAGTGTCAACCATTAGCATTAAAACAGGAAGTCATCAAGGAAATCATTGTTTTCACATCCTCGTTCAAGGCTTTATGTATATTGTGTCTATTGTCATATTGCAAAGATCAGTGTTGTACTACTCGAGCCTTGTATCATGAGACCAAGACCGGTCTCCAGACCACTTTTTGAAGGTCATTTTTACTTGGTCATGTCTCGGTCTCAGACAAGAAGGACTCAGGAATTTATTTCTAGACCAGTCAAGACCAATCACCCACACAGTCATAGCAGGGATATCATTAAACTGCCTGTGCAAAAAGGATTGTTGAATAAAGATGGTTCAGGTAAATTCAGCTTCTCAGTGCTGGTTTGTATTTGTTTGCTCATAGAAATTAAAAGATAAATCCTATGTATAAAATTCACCCCTGCAGTGCCTTTTGATTTTTTTGAGACATTTCTCACAGTACACTTATACATACACACATACTGTACATCTGGCAATAAAGGAGGTGATAGAGGAGGACTCTTCATTTGTTTTCTGTGGGTGTTTTTATGGGTATGTGGATCTTTAAGATAAGAATGAGGGCTGTCTATGGTTTGCATGTTTCACATTTTATCTAAGTGTGTCACGCAGTGTGGGACTCCCACTGGTCTGGTCTTGGTCTTGACTTGGTCTCAACCCCTTAACATCTTGATCTTATCTCAGTCTTGACTAAAATACTGGCACAAAAAGAAACTGCAGATTCTAAGTAAAAGGCATGTAAGTATGATGGATCCTACAATAATATTTTGTGACATTTTCAGAGACATTAGATTTCATTCTGACAGGTTATATTATAATATTGGATAGTTAGTACAGGCAATGTATTTTCCTTAGCTGGAACCATTTTGATTGAGTCTTAAAATAGCTCCACGGCAGCTACAAAGTGGGACAATATAACTGCTGTATGGAAATTAACTGACTAATGACTTGGATGTATGTGAATGAGGAGCCACTGCAAGCTCATTAATTTCAGTCTCAGCATCTCTGGGGCTTTCTAAATGATCCCTTCATCGTGTCTTAATGATGATCTATATGCCAACTCACGCAGCACCTGGGATGCTGCTCACACTTTGAATCACGTTTATGATTTCACCTCAGTTTCGGTTTCCACCCCCCTCTGCCCCCGGGTCATACAGGAAGTGATGCTACCCTGCTGGGTAGCAGAGCGTATGCAGGATGCCGGGCCAGTCATCCCACAGGAAGAGGAAGAGCCTTTACATGTTTTCCCCAGAGATATGAAGGGATGACACATGTGTGAAGGATTGTCAGAGAGAGACAGAGGGAGATTTGAAGGGTCGGAGTGGCAGGCTGATAAACGTTAAAAGAATTTACAACATCTGCTGGAGCCAGGACCAGAGGATGTTGGGTAATAGTGGCTGTGCCGAAGTTGAGTCACAGACCGCTGCACACCAATTACTGATAGCAGGCATAGGCAGATTATAAAACAATAGATGTGCATGTCTTTGTAGATATTCTGAGTTTCTTTATATTCTTGCATCTTTGAGGTTGTTTTTTGTGTCCCTTTGTGGTCATTTTGCATCTTTGCAGTCATTGTGTCTCTTTGTAGTTGCTTTGCATCTCTTTGTAGTATTTTGTGTCTCCTTGTAGTTGCTTTATGGAAGGGTTAATGCCCGACGAGGTGTCCATTATCAGGAATTAATGAACGACGCGGAGGCGTGAACCGTCTGACGTGAAGCGATAATGGACATGTCGAAGGGCATTAACCGGCTTATACCATGGTCACTTACCAAAGAAATTAATATTACATCAATTATTTATGCTTTAATGTGTTTTACAGTTAAAATCATGAGTTTTTCACAAGCCACAGCTGAGCGGACTATTTAATCTCTGGAGTTCACAGGCATTGCCATGGAAACGCACTGTGGTCACAGCGTAGAGAGCATAGCGACTCTGATCAGTGAAGGGAAGTGAGATGATGGCTAAGCGTTACGTGATATTTTTCAGAAGATGATTACTTCACAAAACCAGTGCACTTCTTACAGTTTGTGTGTTACAGACTGTGGTGGTCAGAGGATGATGTGCAAAAAAACCCTTAGATATTACTTACATGATTCATTGCCGTTTATTTAGGCCCAAGAAAATTTGTTTCAAATAATCAACATCCAAATAGTAGCCGAGTCAAAATCGTTTTTAATTGCAACAAATAATTCATAAGCATATAGTAGTCGAGGTTAAATCATATAAACACATTAACAAATTAACGATTGTTTCCTATTTAAAATTAAATGCTACATTACCATTAATAGTGAAATTTGAAAGTGTTTCCAAGGCCGTGTGTCAGAGAGCCGACCTACAGCTGTGCCCCGGAGGCTGTGATTGGTGTAGACCCGCGACTCCTTGTGCCATTTCTCCTTTTTCTTTTCATTCTCTATCCTCTCTTCTTCCGCATCCCAGTCATCAAAATGATCAAATTCACCAAATAAATTAAATGAAACGATAAAATCGCTCATGATGCCCGTTATAATCCGTTGCCTTTGTTCTGAGTCTCTTTTGCTATGGTTACAAACTAGCAGTTGAGCCAGCGCATTAATTTAGAACCTGTCATCAGGCAATTTGAGCGGAACGTCTTTTTAGCTGTCCTATAACACCTTTTAACGGACACCCTGCAGCCAATCAGAATTGAGTATTAACCCAGACCTTTGTGTCTCTTTGTAGTCCTTTTATGTCTATAGTAGTTGTGGTACCCCTTTAAAATTCATTGTGAATCTCTTTGTGTCTCTTTGCAGCTGTTTTGCATGTCTTTGTCATCTTTTGCATCTTTTTGTGTACATTTTTCATTTCTTCGTGGTCATTTTGAGGCTCCTCCTGGTCGGTACATGTCTCTTCAAATAACATTTGTAGTTGAAGGCCAGGGGGGCCCTGACAGTTTGTGCACCTGGGCCTGTGCCCAGTTGGCCATTTCAGTATTCCATTCATATAGCAGGCCATTCATTCTCAGAGACAAAGGGAATGAACCACCCAGATAAGTGGAGTCAATGAAGTAGCAGATATGAAAGATGAGGATATGCAGTTAAGGTTGGACAGAATGCTTCCGGCCTCGGCTCCTGGGAGGAAAGAGGAAATCCTTTCATAACCAATGAGCCTCCACTTGAGACTAACAACACTGTCTAATACCTGGGTGGCAGATTAATCAGCTCGCTTTATCATTCCCTGAATTTGCTGACTCAGAAGCTATCTTAAATACATAACCTTTAAGGAGCACAACTCCTCAAGTCAGCTGCTTGCTTGTGTGTTTCCCTTTTTACAGTTTAGAAATGTGTTGTCCCACCAGGTTTGACACCTCATATAAACTGGCAGTTTTTGCTGAAGCGTTAATGGGCCTGTGACACACTCGTCCTAGGGGCTAACTGGCTGACCAGTCAGTCTGTTTGCCTGGTTGTGCCCCATTAACCCACCCCCAGGAGAGATCACAAGATGTTTCTTGAATGTGGCCCCATCCCGGCTGCCTGCTAAAGGCAGCCCTCCACCAATTAGGACCTCATAAATAACAAGAAGTATGGGGGTATGTTTGAAATGATAGGTGAGAGGGCAGTGAGATTGTAAGATGGTTAGGAATGTGGTGTGTGTGGTGTAGTGTGGCAAATAATCTACACTTTGTGTCAAACTGAATGATGTCCACCACCAGTGAAAAAAGATAAAACAAGTTTTTCGATTAGCACAAGATATTCATCTTATCTTATTTTTGTCTGAGTGTCCCAGCTATCTGCGATCTTTAAATGACCGGTCTACATTCTTTCACAGTGAAAATTACGCGGCTATCACCTCAGTCATCTAAGCACACACAAATACACACCCCACTCAGTTGAGATGAATGTTTGGATTTTTTTATCCAACTTTTCTTCAAGTTTTCCCGCAGGTTTCCTAAGGACAAAACACTGACGCAACAGATAAGGGTCAGTGGACTGTTTAAATTAACGCACGACTAACTTACAGTGACGGCCCAAAACAACATACCTTTCAGTCAGTTACAAGCCAGTAACAACAGCTGCTGACAAATTGATATTGACACAAAAGAGGCAAAACTAAGCTTTTGTGGTTTCATTAAACTTCGAAGTGAGCTGTTTTTTAAGACTGACTTGTTTAAATTGTCTCCATCTCTCATCTCGCGTCTCTCCTCTTCTGTCTCTCTTTACATTCCTGACATGCTTGAGTAGAGTGATGACACGTGCCCATAAGTATGCCGGCTGAGAGTTTGAAGGACTCCTGTTTTTCACTCTCCGTGTACCTCCTGGCCTTTAATCAGCACAAGGAAAAACCAAGAAGGGAACTCAACGTTGGATAAATGTGAACTTTGGTGTTTATTTCTTTCCATTTAACAATGATTGTTTCCAACAGGAATGAAAAACTCTGTCATATTATACTGAACATATGGGATGTTAAGCTCATGGTTCTCCTCAAGCATTCCCTGTAGCAAAGGGTGTTTTCCCAAAGCGCTTCACAGCCCAGCTGAGATAGTACGGGAAATCACACATCTTTTGACAGGAAGTTCCATCGACAAACACACACCAGCAAGGCAGGAAGCCCTGCCAGCTCGGCCAGCCAGGTTCATTCATAAATCTTGACACACAAGCATAGAGCATAACCAGTGATCCAAGCAGACGAAGCTTTGCGTTTCAGTCAGAGATGCAGCAACTCCTGACAGGATATGAAAAGGTCGAAGGTCAGCAGAGAGCAAGGTTTAAGTTGGGATCTGTGTGGGTGGTTTTAGGGGTTTACAAATATAGCAGCTGGATCATCCTTTGACATCGGATGTATCCTCTTCATCTTCAGATGGAGCTGAGATAGACCGTAAAGTGGAGAGGAATTTCCTGGAAAGATGCAGATCACATGTGTTGATAGCTCAAGTTTTTAGCCTTCTTTCTTTCATTTTCTCTTATGCACAGAGAAAGTAAAAGTACTTTAAGGTGACCCCCTAGATGAAATTAATTTTTACTGTTCACACAGGGCAGTTGATCATAATAATAAAAAGATTCCTATCGCAAAGGCCCTTTCAAAGTTACAGTGCATTTGGGAGCTCCTTAGTAATTTTATTTTGACTAGAGTCTGACCAGCTATTAAAGGAGGCCATAAAAGAAAGATATAACAAAATAACCTCTATCAGAGGTGAAGAAATATCTTTCTAAAACTTGTACATCAACACTCACATACAGACCATCTTTCAAATGCGATGTCACAAAATGTTTTCCACAAGAGCCCAATTTTTCCCACAAGGTGAGAATAGTAAGACAGACAGTGAGAAGTGTAGCGGAAATGTCAGAAGAAAGACTTATCTGCCTGGACTTGCCCTTCACATGGCCCGTGGTCTTGAGTAATGAATGGGCCTGTGTGTGTCAGGGTGTACAGTATGTGTGACTACATGTGAGTATACGTGAATAACATCTGTCGTGTGCTGCCGTTGGACGACTGATTTTCAGGGTAGGAGGGGAAGTTTCTTGTTAGTTGTAGGAAATATGAGTTAAAGCTGGGACACAAACAGGAGGCTTCTCCACATCCTCATCATGACTTTTGACCTTTAGCCATCCCATTCAAGGTTACACATGATCTGTGGGCTGTGGCGCCAAAGTGCGCCTCTCATTTAGGCTCATTAAAAGAGAACCACCAATTTAACATTACACTTCTATAAAAGGGTTGTTGGACAGTTTTTTAAGTGCTGCAGAACCAGAGATATCATCTGTTAAACTCCACACATTCTTCTTCCTTGTCCAAACCTGGTGCCCACATTACCCACAATGCAACTTAACCACCAACAGCTTGGTCAAAGGCTTTAATTCATTTACCTGGGAAGTCAAAGCTGTGAATGACGTCACTCCTGAGTTGATGCTACTCCAGTACACTAAGTTGGAAAACCAAGATGTTGTTAGTAGTACCAGTTCTAGCCAGGTTAGCTATCTTTAGCAAAAACAGTTGATCACATAGCGTTATGCTAAATCCTGCGTATACAAACACAGTCACAACATGTCCACAGATAGAAGCTGGACAGGACTGTGCATATGACTGTTTCAATGAGACACAAACAAGACAGAAGTACTAATTAACAATACTTTGCTACAGTTTTCACTACTGCTGCTGCACAGAGCAGCCATTTTAGATTTTGTGGTTGGAGTTTATGAGGTTCCTCCAGTTTTATGAGTTGCACATTGGACTTCAGGAAGCCTTCCAGTTAGAATTTTCGACTGGAAACTTGAAATTTGCGACTTCCCAGTGCAAATAGAATGCACCCAGGCACTTGGCTGTGTTATTCTAGCAGCAGTTAACGTAGCCACAAGCACTGTTCAGGAATGGGCTACAGAGGTCTGGTGAGCCAGTGGTGTAGAAGCCTACACGAGATCGGTCTTGGTCTTGAGACCACTTTTGGAAGGTTTTGTTCTTGTCTCGGAGTTGAACACATTTTTACTTGGTCATGTCTCCATCTTAGACAGAGGATTCCAAATTGTATTTGGAAACACGTGAAGAACACAACTGTGGGGCTATCACTAAATCACCTGTTAGAGAAAAGGAGTCAAGTAAAGACTGCTGATTTCAGCCACTTCCTGTTTGTATTCGTTTGCTCATAAATTAAATAAAGTAAAATTCCTTTACATAAAATTCACCTCTGCAATCTACCTCTCTCTGGACACTCTAAAGGCTTTATAGAACTTTTTTCACATACAGTAGCACTCCCTAAGACCTGTAAACAGACGTTGATATGTAAAATCAACAGAGTTCCCCTTTCAGGAGGGCAGTATAGAAGAAGAGTTGGGCAAAAGAACGTGTGAAGAATTGGAAGCTCAAGGAGTGAGAGGCTTTCCTGGTCTAAAAGGTAAATTAGCAGTTTGATTTTTTTTGTCATCATCAAAACACATTTATTTGCTTATTTGCCAAGATTAAGATGAGATGACTGATACCACTCTCATGTCTGCATGCTTCATATGAAGTTAGCATACATCCAGAAGACTGTTAACTTTGCACAAAGACTGAGAGGAAATAGCTAGCTTGTAGTTTGTTTCATCTCTACAAAGATGACAAGTGTAAATTAACATGCTGTGGTTATGCACTCGAAAATTAGAAAAAATTAGAAAAACAACCTGTTAATGAGTGAGCTTTAGAGATGATGGTGTTGATTGATTGTGTTACCTTTGGAAAGTCCTTTGTCTTAATGCTTAGCTAAACTAACCGGCTGCTGACTGCAGACTTAGAAATAACCAACAGATATGAAGATCAAGCAGATAAGCGTAGCTCTTAAAATGTGGATCTGTGACCTTTACATTAAGGTGATCGGTAGGTTCCAAAATAAAGATGAACTTAAGTCAAATCATGCTGGGATTTCCCTTAAAACTTCCCCAGAAAAATGCAAGAAAATGACTGTCTCTTGTGAGTGCCTAATGTTAAAAAAAAACATCACTACCCACTCTGAACAAGGAAAACAAGCTCTGATATGATGCATCGGTGTATCTGTGGTCCTCTCCCTTATTTCCAGGGTCATAACCTTCTTCTTCCACCTCTCCCAGCCCACTCTGACCCCTCCTGCCCTGGATGCTCATCCTGTTTCCTATTGTTTCCTCTTCCCTGCGGACAGGAAATGGCTGGAGCCCACGGATACTCGCACAGGGGGGAGCCGGCAGGAAGTGATCTCACTGCAGCACCTGCAACCAGGAAAAAGAAGAGCCCCAGCAGGGAGGTGGAGGAACAGGCCGAGTGCACTCACACACATATATACACAAACAAGTGCCTAACCCACAAACACCGTTTTACTTCCCCTACAGCTGTTGGCACTGGAACCACAACACAGGAAACAGAGTGTGAGCAAAGTTCTCAGACGCACAAGCGCAGCTCCCCTGTGCTCACATTGTGTCAAACTTACACAGCTTTGACACCAACTGGTGCATAAAGGGGAAAGATAAAGAAACAGTTTGTGGTGAGTCTTTATTTCTACTAGAGCAGGTTTTTCTCTGCTCTCTCGCTCAGACTGAGGCAGAGGTAAATAACTTCTTCATTAGAGCTTTAATTCAATTTGGGGCATGGGGGGTTTCTGGGGAGGAGAGTGTGTGTATATAATTGTGTTTGTGCCAGGGGGATATTCCCCTAAGCACTGTTGATAATCTAAAAAGTTTGAAATTCCATTACCTATTCAGGAAATACATTCCAAGGTCTTATTGATCGTGCAGACGGTCGAATAATTTGAGCTAACGAGGAGCGGCGTCCCGCTTCATCAGGCATCGTGGTGCCTGTGAATCCAGGGTTCTGTTGGATAAATGTCCCCTCTGACTCCACTGTCAATGTACAACAGGACATTTAATTATTTCCTCTCTTTTGTGCATCCATCTACTCAGAGAGCTCATCTACAATTACCTTGTGACATAAAAAGAATAGTTTGACATTTTGGGAAATGTGCTTATTCACTTTGTTGCCACAAGTTTGAGGGGAGCAGTGATACCACTCACCATGCAGTAGATTCATATTGCATGCATGTAAGAGTGGTAGCAACCTTCTATTCTATTACTCACTACTTTGTATAGCAGTGTCCTTCCAGCTGTGTAACAGCAGTTTGGGGAAGCCCCCTTCCTATTTCAACATGACAATGCCCCCTTGTATAAAGCCAGATACACAAAGGAGTGATTTTCCCAGTCTGGTATAGAAGAACTAAGACCTTTGGGGTGAAGTGGAACACCAACTGTGAGCCAAGCCTTATCGCTCAACATCAGTGCCCAACCTCTTGAATGCCCTTATGGCTGAATAAGAGCAAATCTCTGCTGTAGGGTTCTAAAATCTCAGGGAAAGTATTTTACGAAGTGAAGTGGACATTAGAGCAGCCTGTTGATCAGTGTTGGGGAGTGGTAGACTACATGTTATTAAAGTTTAACTACATTTTACAGTAGTTTGCTGGTACTTCAGCAACATTCATATCTGCATCGTGATCCAAGAGGTCAATTACTTTATGGGGTGCCATTTGTAAAGTGACTCACGCTGAAAATAACATCAACATTTTGCCACATTTAGCTTCAAACAATGTTTAAAAAACTGTTGTGAATTACCATTTATATTTAGATTTAACATTTAACATTTAGATTTAGATTTAGCATTTAGATTTAACATTTAGATTTAGATTTAGATTTAAAATTTAGATTTAACATTTAACATTTAGGTGCCACATTTAATATTTAGATTTAACTATTTAATATATTTCTAACTTAACAAATATTGCTGTAAATGTGGTAAAAGGTAATGTTAAAAAATTCACAACACTTTTTTAGACATTGTTTGAAGCTAAATGTGGCAAAATGTTGATGTTATTTTCAGCGTGAGTCACTTTACAAATGGCACCCCATATTACTTTTTTGTCATTTTTTGTGTAGTTAACTATGCAACAACAAACAATTTTGGGCAATAAAAGGAAAAGAAAGATTTTTAGTCTCTTCTCCTTGCTTCTCGACTGTAATTGAACCCCCTTTAATCCCAATTAGTCAGAAATATTAATTATTTGTATTGTGGCTCCTTTCACAATAACACAGACAGACACAAGTCGGTTCTCTCAAACAGGTGTTTATGTGGGCATATCTGTCTCGCTGAAGCATCTCCTTTTTGTCACACCATTGAAAACCAGTGAAAACTATTTCTGAGAATAAACATAGCAGAGAATGCATCAAAATAGCGTACAAAGTGTAACATGACAGAAAAGGAAACAAAATGGTGGTCAGTGCAATCATGGGAAACTAAGTGGAACAAAATACCTCATTGGCTGCTTGTCATAAAAAGAGTTTCCCAAAGCTTTTAAAGTCCTTCAAACAGCTCTCAGAGCATCTTTCCAACCATTCACTTCAGCCTCAGACATTTACAAAACAAAAAGTCGAGTCTAGCGTCACTGCAACATGGTCCTACAGCCAATTCTGCCGTAGCAGCACACCTAACAATGAACTTCGCCAATTCGCCACAGAAATACAGATAAGTGTACAATGAACTAATGCCTTAGTTACAACATCGCAATCATGTACATTTTACCCTTTTTACATCAACTCAGTCACACAAGATTTACATTTTAACCCGAATTAAATAAATTATTTATCCATGTATTTATGAAATAATAAACTTGGTTATGCATTGTGCTTTTTATAAACTTAACATTTTTACAGTACTTACAGCTATTATTAATTTCTTATGCTATTTTAGAAGTGATCTGGCTATCTGGGTAATCCTGCTTGGTGAAATCCCTCCACCTGGACTCTAGTTTATGAAGACAGGTGTCCAAGAATAATGGGGGATTTTAGTTTTTTGGTTTATGTATGACTCGTCATCAAGTGGACACTTTGCAATAAATTCAGCTGGCATGCAACTTTTTTGTATTATATTATTTTGTATTATAGTTGGTTTGTCATTTTTTCGAAGTAGTTTGAACTACTTTTACTATGCAGCTTTAGTTAACCAAACTGTATTCCCCCTAGGGTCAACATAACCTCATACAACGATGAAATGACTCTAATGAATAAGAGCCTCATGAAAGGCATAGTCACTTACATATTTAAAATAGGGAAAAAAACATGGTTAGGCCCCATAAAGTTACATAGGTTAGGTTTAAGCAAGTAAAATTACATAGGCTAGGTTTAGGAAAAGAAACATAGTGGGGCATCATAAAGTTACATAAGTTAGGTTTAGGCAAGTAGAATTATGTACTGTAGATTACTTTTAGGAAAAGAAACATGGCAGGGAAATGTAAAATTGTGTACTGAGTTTAGGCAAGTAAAGTTAGGTTACATTTAGGAGAATAAAACGTGGTTGGGTATTGTAAAGTTACAAAGTTTAGGTTTAGGCAAGCAAAGTTACAAATGTTAGGTTGAGGGAAAGATACATGATGAAGATGTGCCTAAAATAACTCAAAGTTCACTGGTTTCACACAGTCCCAAACATCAGTCTCCCAGAAGGAAAGTCTTAGTTTTGTGACCCATCCACTACCCCAACCTGCCTCTTTATGAAGACTTTTAGTCTTTATACTACATCCTTACTCAGCGCATTGCTCATGTGATTGCAGCCATCCTGATGACATGGGTTATGCGCAAGTTACTGGCTAATGATTATGTGGGTTATATATGAATTGTGGTGCACCACTTTTCACAGGTAAACACATGCACAGTGCATGAGAACAGCCTGCTAGGGTAACTTATAGTTGAAGTTTTTTCAGTCTTAAGTATAAGTGGTAGCTTGCAAAGCTATGCTTTAAGGTATCCTCCCAACACTGCTGTTAATGCTCATGATTTACTCATTACGCAACTCCCTTATAGTATCTGAGTATATGAAAAAAGATTTTACAGTCGAGCAACTGTGACTTTGAAGTGAATATGTGCTGCCCAGATAGACCTCTTCAATTTGCCCATTAGCCAGTCAATGGGAGTGTGCAGTGTGTGCTGTGCGAGAGTGCAGGGCACGCACTCTGAATATGAATTGGCTGCATTGGCAACAGACTACTGTACTTTACTGCACTGAATCAGTCCCACTCACAAAGGCTGAGAAAGTGAGAGAGGGAGAGATGTGGGCCAAGCAGATAGTGCAGCCCACTGACATACATTCTCCAGATGGAAAAATGGAGATTTACTCCTTTCTCTCTGTCTGCCCACCTCCCCCACCGTTTAATCAGACTTACTACCGCCAGCTCATTCCATTCTCAAGTGTGAGTGAACTGTTTTGTATTCTGCCCAGGAAAAGCTTCATTTCTCTTAAGTGTTATTGCTTGTTGTGTATGTCGGAGGACCACAGTGGAAACAGATTTCTCTTTTTCTTTTTCCTCTTCTCCTCACCCGACCTGCTGCTTATCTCTTCAATAAATCTCCACCAGTCTCTCCAACAGCACATTTATTTTCATTTCATTGTAGCACATTCTGTCATCACACAATCTAAAAAGTGCAACAACAAGCCTTCTTCTTCGCCGGAATGCTGCATTTTAGTTTCGTCCCTCCCCCTTAAAATCCCCTCTGCAGTCCTCTTCTCTGTTGTCACAGTAAGGACCCTTGTGATTCCTGAGATTCCAGACTGAGAAATACAGAAATATTTTTCCACTAGAGCTCTCGTATATTGGCATGTATATATTCTAAACATGCCACTGTTGTTTTTACAGTGCAGGCAGAGGAGTGAAAGAATAGTGTTGCGCTGTCAAATAAACACACTGCGGTTATTTATAAGATGGGTCACCCAGTGTGTTCCCTTGACGTCGCACACAGGATTAAACGCTAACACAAGAATGATGCTGCATCAGGAGAGTAGGCGATTTACTAATCTGTTGCCTTTGAAGGCTTGGCACGCTGGGCTTCTACTTTACAACACTCTGAGTTCGTATGAAGCGAAGTCCCATACTTTTACATGGTTGTTAAGATGTAATACCAACTTTCTCTTGGCTAATGTAAACATATTATAGCTCACCGTCATCAAAGCCTCTCTACTTCTAAAATTGTGTCCAGACTGATTCTTTGGTCAGGCCACCTTACAGTGTTGTGAGCCAAACCTGGCCTGCTGCAGTCTGTCTGTCAGCAGGATGTTTAGTGAGGCAATGCACCCTGGAACAATCAGATCTACCTTTCATGCACCTCTATGGCTCCACAGAATGTATGTATGATTGTACATTCAAGAAAAAATACAGAGGGCCTAAGGAGGAAGTCAGTGTGGGTTTATGCATTAACAAAACAATGGACGTATCTGACTGCTTTTGGTTTCCTGTTTTCTATCAACTGTCAACACACTGGTGTCTGTAAACCATGACCAGGATCCTTCTCCATGACATAGATCCCCTAGCCAAGTAGTCAGTTTAACCTGAATCATAATGTTATATCATTACCTTAACCACTTTTTTTTTTTATTTCAAACCATGACCCCCCCCCCCCCCCCCCCCCCCAAACACACATACACACACACACAATGGCACAATGTATTTTCTCCATCCTTTTTTTGATAAAAACCACTTAATGCCTAAGATACAATAGAATATTTGGGATGGCAGTGGCTCAGTCCATAGGGACTTTGCTTGGGAACTGAAGGGTCGTTGGCTCAGCTCCTCATACAGACCAAGCATGGAGCGTGGACTGGTAGCCCAAGAGGTGCCAGTTTTCCTCCTGGACTTTCAAGAGACTTAAAAGACTAAAATCTGGCACCCTCTGACTGATCTCATGGCTGAGTTTTTAGTTTCAGACTATAAGATTTTGCAAAGATTGGAGATCTTGCAGGGTCACTATTTTCAAGACTACAGCTTGATTCATTTTGAGATTGTTTCCCATCCAGCTCCCAGTGGAAAATAATACTCTAAACTCCCTGTATGACCTCTTATTAAATCCCTATATGTCCGCAAAAACAAGTAACTCTAGAAACAGAAGATTAAAGGCATCATACGTCGACAGTATTCTTGTCAATGCTGCATCAGTGTATTCAATAATGGTAAACTCTATTTGCACACCAACTTACATTTTGGATTTTGTCCCCTCAACTCGCTACCAGCCTCAGCTCGTTAGCTGTGTTGGTTTAGTGGGAGGATACCATGGGAATGAGAGGCCAACCCATAGACTGTATAAATAATGGACATACAGTAGCGATTGTGACGTCACCCATTGGTTTGTGGACTGCCATTTTGAATTCTCAAGTTCAGCATTGCCATCTTGGTTTACTGGCGCCAGAAGTGACCATATTTGGATAAGGGGGTGGAGCTGTGGAGAAATGAGGGGTGGATCTGACTCATAGACAGTGGTGACACTACAGACAGCCTGACACTCAAGTGGTCCCACCTTTAAAGATGCATAACTTTGGACCTTGATAAAATGTAAAAGGGGGAGCTATGAAAAAATTCACCCCCCCTTACAGTTATCATGAAGGTTGAAATTAGCTATAGAGACCAAAAGTGTTTTGTACCATGCTGTTGTAAAGTGAGGTATTTTAACATAGGGGTCTTACGAGAGTGATTCTGGTTTGGAGCCAGCCTCATGTGGCCGTTAAAGGAACTGCAGTTTTTGCCACTTCAGCACTGGCTTCATTTATGAGCCTCAGAGGTTGCTGCTTGGGTGAACCGTCTTAAAACTTAAGATTTCTCACTAATATAAAAATTGGCTTGTGGATCAGATGCACACCAAATTAAACACAGACACTTGTTCATGACACAAGTCCACTGGTTTCTCCTCCCTTTCCACAGTACAAGAGAACGCAGACTTGTTCATGGTCTGGCACCAACCTGGAGTCCCCTCCATGTTCACTGTCTACCTGGTTTGCTGTTTCCTGTTTGGTGCTGGCGGGAGTGCAGCTATTGGTTGTTGACAATGGTCAAGTCACTTAATTTCAGTTTTAGCATAACTAAAAACTTACAATAATACTAAACATGTTTTAAAATGTAGGAATGAGTATGGATATAGATCACTAGAGTGGCCACCAATTCTCATGGTAAAACTCTCATGATTCCAGCACTGGAAATTTTGAAACCGCTTGAAAAGTCATTCAGTGTAAGACCAGAATTAATGTTTATTTCTGACATGCTCAAATCTAACAGAACAGTAACACCAATGACGCAGAGTCATAAAGTCGGTGAACTAATCAAAATCAGAAAGGTACAAACAATGTATTTAGTCATTTAATTTGGAGGACTTGTTTTGGGGATAATGAGCTACACTCCAGCATTGAGCATCCTTCTGCAGTTTCTCAGCATGACACAAAATCCATCCTCTGATTATTTATTTCCTCCTGTAAACAAACAAAGGTCAATAAAACAGGGCAGTCCACTCAGAGCTCTCTTTCGGAGTGGACCCCTGTCATGACACATGGCCACCTGCCAACAGGAAGAGGAAAAAAAAGAACCAACAACATCTGCAAACCACATCAAGTATGACCAGAGACCAAAGTAAAAGAATGATTTGAAAAGGGGAAAATAAGAGAAGTAATCTCTCTAAAGTTAAAGGACAAAAGGTGCCCTGCACCTGCTTCCTCATGCATTTTTTTTTATGTTGCATCACTCCTTTATGTTGTTTATCTGTCACACTATCATCGATTTCCTTTGCTACCTCTGCAATGCTATGTGCAGTCAGAAAGGTGATATTGGAATTTTTGATATTTATCGACCGCCCTCCCTCCCTCACCCGTCTCACCCTCCCCTTTTCTCTTTGCCCTCTCTCCTCCACCGTTTATTTTTCTCTCTCTTTCTCTTTGCCAGCTGTCAGCATTGGCAGAGTGCCACACAGGCGCTTGCCGCTCGGCTAGTGACAGATGCAGCAGCAGTCAGGCAAACAGGAGAGAAGGAACAAGAGTTAAAACGGGGAGAGGTCGAAAGAGAAGGAGGGAAAGAGCAAGAGAGAGAAGAAAGGAGACAGAGAGGAAAAAGGGTAGAAGACGAAGAAGAAGAAGAAGAAGCAGAAGAAGAGGGATGAGAGAGACAACAGAGAGTTGGCCCTCCCCATTGTGTCAAAAGGGACACAGCGCTGGATTAGGCCACGGCCAATAATCACAGCCAGATGGGCTGTGGAGGGGCGTGGACAGAGAGGGAGATTGAAAAACAAGATAGCCAGGGACATTTTCAGAGTTAGGTTACAGCACAACTTTATTCTGACATTTCTATTTACAACCTTGTGTACAGTCCACACATAAAGTTAACAGCTTTCAACACAAAACTGCAGCTGAAAGCGTTACAACTCATTTCCTTGCTAGATTGCATCACTGATAGGCCACATCTGTGTGGCATTTAAGTCGTGTTGCCCTTTTTTCTCCCTTATTAACATTCCAGAGCCCATTCCTGAACCACTGACACTGTGAGATTACCTTGACCAAAACATGGCTGGTTCCCTCCAGCCTCAACACAAATTGCAGCAGTCATTTCTGTTTTTGAAAGAGTAACTTGTCACCCGTATAATATGTAAGAATCAAGTGTCGGGCCTCTGTGGTCACTGTGAGAGGTTCAAGAAACCTCATAGGACGAGAAAGTTACTGGAAGAGAAAAGAGACAAACATTATGTTAGAAATAGGTCGAGGAATACACTTTGATTTTCATTTTTTGGGGGGAAACAAGCTTCAGTTTCTTACTCTCTTCCTTTCAATACTTGGGGCACCCGCTCTCTCAGTTTTTGCCAGCGATACCTCCACCTTTTCAACCACAAAACAAAACACAAATTAGCATGTTTGAACAGCTTTGCTTTGCACAACACATGTATGATTATCATGAAAATGAGAAGTGTTACACATGAGATCTGGCCCATTAATGAGTCAATGAATGGGTATAATCACAGTCCACAGGCCCGTGAACTTGGCCGAGACTCACATTGGGCCAACAAAGGCACAAACACACACAAGCAAACAACCAAATGAGCTCATACAAAGCTGAACTCCCCCTACACCCCACCCCTTCTCCACCTTGGCTGTTCTGTCTTTATGTCATTGTTTTTCTCCCCCAGTTTCTTTGTCTCTCTTTCTACCCCCATCTGGTGTGTGTGGACACGGCCTCTCAGTGCTAATTCACTTCCTTGGACACCATCTGCTGTGTGACTTTCTACAGTAAACTGAGCCATGGCTGGCCGTCTCAGGGAGGGACGGATCTGTGTTGTCACCTGTTCAGCACGCCGCCTTCTGCCTCTCAGGCATCATCTTTCAGTGGAGGCTCCACGCATCGGCGGAGAGGGTGTGACGACAAGGGTGTTTGTCAAGCATTAGCACTTCACTTATCTGATTTTCAGTCCTTAATGACTAACTCATGTCTCAGAGCACCCAGGCAGAATCATTTGTCCAAACCTGCACCTTTTCAGCTCCATGAGGAGAAGTGTTAAAATGTCCCTGCACTGACTTATCACCCTTACATTACACTATATCATTTATATTTGGTGAGTCTGTAATTGCTGTAATGTAATCTTTTTTTTCAGTAACAAGTAGCATAATGATTTTCAAACAGAAATGTAGTATTTACAATATAGTTACTAATTACAGCAGCATTACTCAGATGGTGTGGGGGTCTGCTTGATTGCTGTGTTACTTTTGCTGAATTCCTACTGCATGGAACAACTTGGCTTTACCTGACTGGACTCAGTCTTGTCACCAGGTACTCTTCTCACATTTGTTTCCCTTTGCGGATACCATGATAGTGTAGCCAATCGCCATATCGCTGCCTGACCACTGCCACGTCGTCATCTTAAACGCAACACACAAACACAGTGTGCTCCTCCTTTAATCTGCAGCCAAACAGAGGAACGCCTGTAGCCTACTTCATCAGTTTGCCACGCATCGGTTTTGCAGGCTGCTATTTTTTTTTTAAAACATCTGGGCTGAGTAAATAAAAAAAACTGTGGTGACTACTGACGGTAGCTTGGCTATTAAAAAATGGAGGGCTTGTGCAAGATGTCCCATGTCACAGAAATGCCAATCACCTCTGTCTAATCAGTGATCTTCAGTGTTTTATCCCCATCCTCTAGTGTTGGCTCCAACCCACAGATATATAAAAGAGAACTGGATACAGCGTTAGAGGTGGAGCCCTGTTCATTCCTATCAAGGTTGGTGGTGCATGAAGCTTAAGAACTTTGATATCCGAGTGTACAATTTTCGGGATCTTCCACTGCTGCAGATGCAGTAGAGCCTTTGCTGGCTGAGTGGCTAACTTCTGGTTTAGCACCTGCCAACTTGGATGTGGATAAAATGATTTAACTGTGTGGCTTTTCTAGACTTTTGAAATGTCATTGGACTGAATGGATCAAATCCTGATAGAGAAACAAGTTATTTCGTGGAGGTTGTGATGCATAAAAAATGTATCCACAGATTTAGTCTATGGGAAAAAGTCTATCTGGGCTCAAAAGTATTGGCTGCTTACTCACTAAGGGTTAAGGTCACTTACAGTAACGAGTGTAGCTGCTGTCAACTTGAGTGACATTCACATTATCTTCACTAAGTTTCCACTGTGGCCGCTCGGCTGCTCACCAGTTACCGTGTCACTTCGGTGTATTTGTGGATGTGTGTGTGTGTGTGTGTGGAGGAGTTCAGCGCCGACACAAAAGAACCGATACCGGTAGAGCATATCAGTACTACGGTCTTTGATAATTTAGCCCCAGTGCTTATTTGGTACCAGGTTTCGGTATCCATCCTTAATCAAAACAGAAACGAAGTGGAGCTTGTAGAAATGAAATAAAGTTTGCAGACACACTGACACGGAAGTGCGGAACGCTGCATGTGTGTGTACCACCAATCAGTGTTCTTAAGTAAATCCCGGGTAAATGAGAAATGTTCCTGCGGTGAAAAATGGGGCTATTGTCATCATATGATGGACCCATCTGGACGCTATGTCAAATTGGCTTCAAATACCAAAAAAGGACCAGGTACCGAGTACTATCCACATCACTATTTTGATAATGAGAAACTGACATGTTAGCTTGGGCATGGTAGGGTTTTGGTAGACTAGCTTTACCAAGAGTGAAAGAAGTCTTGGTGGCTCAGAAATAGCCTTATTTACTTGTTTCTTCTTAGTGGGCTTGCTGACACTAGCAGCTAAGAAGCCTATAGGCAAATCCCCTTTTTTGTTCAGAGTTTTTGCTGTGAGGTTGAGATTTGGTTAACTGCCAGCTCACTTGAGTCATTAACTGGTCTTTACTAACAGCTAGCTGTAGGCTAGGTATTAGCTGGCTGTCAGAAGCCTACTTGCTTACAAACTGTTAGCCGGCTACTTTTTAAACCATAATACCTGTTTATCTTTTTCGATACTTTAACCTTGCTAACTCCACCAGGACACCGACATCCTTGCTCCCCTCCTCACCTGTTAAATGGTATCTCCCAGGCGCACTACGTCATCAAACCATGTGATGTTTGGTATTGCCGGATACAGGAAGCTCTTGACTTTTCAAAAATAAAATCGTTTTTCTTTTATTTCTTATGGATTTTGCACCAGAGCAGCCTAAAAACACATAGTCCAAAATCGCGACGAGTAGTGAAAAGTCATGTCATGCCATTTTTCGACAGGGAAAGTTACAGGATTACTCACCATCTTATGTGGAGCTCTTAGCAGGGACGTTTCATGTGGCTTTATTTGGTGATATTTTATGCTGTTTCTGTGTCAAAAAGAACATCAGCTATCACAGTCATGCCTGATTTCAATCATTACAATGTTAGAAGCTGGCTGAGTGTTGTTTGATCACTGACAGTACTGTTTTGAAGCCGAGTGACCGACTTGTCATTTGGAGCTCCGCCTGGATCTTTTCATGGAAAAAACACTGTAGAATGGTCATACTTTGTGTCATCTTCTTCAAATTTGAAACGAGTATTCATTGATAGTGTGCCTACAGCCCCATAGTGTCATTTACCTGCACAGATGAAGCCAGAGACAGTTAATCATCCTGAAAAACTTCTTTTTTTTTTTTTGGTCAAAATCTTCAATTTTTTACTGATTTCAAAAGCCCATTACTCTGTCTCTGTATCACCTAGAGTATTTCTGAGACTTTCACAAGAAACTTCAGAGAGTTTTCTTTCTGGCAAGACCTCACGCATGCATGAAGTCAGAGCGGTTCAGAAGCTACAGTCATTTTAATTTGGGTATGTCATTTTAGGCATTAAATACTAAGGTTGTAACTTGTAGGTTAAGTTGAAGGAGCTGTGTTGAGAGGTACGTAGTAATGTAACTAATTATGTAACTTACTTACTTCTGCTGTGAAGTTATTAGTACTGCAATGTGCTTACTTTACCAGTTAATCATATGTCACGCGTAATTTATTACATTTTCCAAGTAACTTACCCAATATCAAGGGCCACAAAGAAGAGATATTTCATTTCCTGTAAGACCAAAAGTGTCTGAAACACAGACAATCCTCACGACTATTCCCTGTGAATTTAATTATATATCAGCTCCCTAATCAGCTAACTTAATTACCAAAGACTTCATTATTGAGCATGTCAGCCTCTCAGAGGTGAACCGGGATAATAATAGCAGAACAGCGCTATTCAATTACCAAGCTCAGCAGGTGATTTTCTCACAGCACCAAGAGGCCAGACTTTGCTTTTCAATATGTCAACGGATTAGAAGCTTCTTTTCTCAAAGGTGCTATTCACAGCTAAGAAAGACATATAGGAGTATTTGTGATCTTACCAGCATACATCACCGCTAAGTCGACACAGATAAAATGTAACCCTGGAAATTATGAATAGGTATGAAAACGAATATGCTTTGAAAGAATACCTCATGATCTGTACAGCAACACAGTTTCTGGCTTAATCCTAATGGATGTGTTCCAGTGTGTGTGCTGGGTTGTGGAAACAAACGGCCTGTCTTTGCTCAGTTTCCTCCCTCGTTTCCAGCCAGATCCATTTCTTTTTCCCCTCTCTCTGCCTTTTCGACCTTCTAGCTCTCCAAACCCTGAGCAGAGTTGGATTTCTCCAAGCTCGGCCTGGGTTCTGCCATCTGTGGCTTGTGCTTTGACCCTTTTCCATGGCTCAGGAAGTGAGGGATCTAAGCCCCAGCGGAGTCTAGGGGAAGAATTGCATTGCTGCCTGACTGAATGTCTTACCGACTGACTGACTGACTGTTGACATGACAGCTGGGTGAGGAAAACAGAGCCGTTCCCTTGCAAGAGGATTGCCAAAAGACGGAACAGACAACACACTGGATTGTATAAAGCGCTGATTTAGTGCGCGCAAAGACAACACGTGAGTGACACATGCATGTGGGCACAGATGAACACAAATGCAGAGGCAAACACAGGAACAACTGGAGTCTTGCAGCTGTTGACATTGCAGCATAAGAAGCTCGGGTGTCTGTGAGTATGACCCAGTGGCAGCATCCCTGCTGATAGTGAGAGCAGAAAGTGACTGTCTGCTGACTATCTATCAGTGGAGGCCGTCCTCCCCCCCCCCTCCTGCTGTCCTTTAGGAGCTGATAGCAGCCCTCCATCCACCCCCTGTCCAAGCAGCCTGTCACTGGATTGCACTTTCTTCCCTTTAATCTTTTTTAACAGGGCCAGCAAAGTACAATTTATGACACTGCTGTCTTGCTTGGCCCTGTTTGGTTTCAGTACAAGATTGTAAACAACCTGTAATGTCGGGACTACACTTGTGAGGCTGTGGGGGTGATAGAAATATCACATTGTTAGTTGTGTTGCTGTGTTTCTAAGGTAACACTGTTGTGACAGGGACAGTTGCTCCATCATGGATTGCAGCATGTAATGTTTCAGTATTTTTAAAAAGTATCATTTACCTCCACAATCCATGTCTATTCAGTAAGAACTAGACCATCTACAGACTCTTTAAATAGCATCCATTTTCCCTTTTTTCCATTCATTATCCTCTTGTCCATTTCTGTCCACATGCTGTGGGTTTGCACAGTGATGTGGAAAATGTGTGTCTTTCTTGCTGTGGTTGCACATCACTGATTTATACAGTAATCTTGTATAAATGGAACTGTTTCCCTCTCTTTCTGTTCACTGAGGACAAGTGTACAAAAGTCAGCCCAGCTGCCAGAAGAAAGCTTTGGCCTTGTACATTTATGCAAACCACAGATGCGTTAAATTTGCAAGTTTCATATGTATCATATTAACATTTTAAAGTGACGTAGGATATGAGCTGACTTTGTCATTCAGAGGAGGAGGGAATGGCGAAAGGAGCGACACATAGGCGGCACGCCTGCCAACCTGCATACTACTGCAGACCACTGTTTAAGACCAACCAACAACAAAACCAGTTGTGTTTCAGTCAGTCACTGCTGTATTTGCAGCAGCTTTTTTAGCCACGAAACATGGGTGTTTTTTAAGTGACCTGTCACTGTTTTACCACCAGAGACAGTAACAAGAAAAGCGATGTTTTTTTTTACCAGCATTTTTTGAGGGAACAATGCCACAAAAAGCTGTTGTTCTGTTTTGTTTTTTACTGAGACATCACTTTATATCCTGCTATGATAGTGTCACAAAGTGTCGTCATTGCGTTTTCGGCTGCGATAGTGCTATGAAAAGCAATAGTTTGTATTAAGACATTGCAGCATTTCCTGTGGGGATAGTGCTATGAAAAGTGATTCTTTTTTAGCACAACATTGCTGCATTTCCTGCCAGGATAGTTTCACAGAAGGTGATTTTTTTTTTTTTTTTACCAAGGTATTATTGTGTTCCCTGCTGGGGTTGTACCAAAACTGTGTATTTTAAGCCAAAACGTGATCTTTTCCTAACCATAACCAAGTGGTTTGTGCCTGACCCTGAGCACACATTAACCACAGCATTGTTGAAACAAAAGAAACGTCAGCTTTCAGCGCATCTGCTTCATAATAATGTTCAAATGTAATGTATCTGTGGTTTGCAGAAATGTACTTTACCAACACTTTTTCAGGCAATTGGGATGCAAAAGTGCCATGTGGCTGGCTGAGAAGTAACTCATTCACCCTGCACCCCGCCTGTCTCCAGCGATCGATCCCAGTGCTCATTTAGTCCAATCAATCCTTATGGAGAATCAATCTACAACTGATGCTGCTCTCATTCAAACTCATCCATGTCAGGAGCAATAGTGTGGACCCCTGATATGGCCGTTTCTCACATAATAAATGGATTGGCAGATGTGACAGACCCTGGCTGGGCCAAGTGCATCTCCGTATGTGTGTTGCATGTACGTGATGTTAGATGCCCTCTGGGGTTGGATCGGCGGGGTGGGTGCTGATGTGTTCCTGTGCAGTGAGTTAGGAGCTGGGGAATCAGGGGAGAGCTAAAGCAGAGGGATGGTCTCCATCTGTCAGCCTGGCCCTCTCTAAAGTGGCCATCACTCAGGATTGATTAGCCACGAGCCCATTAGCCCCCTGGCTTTTTCTCTCTTTCCACTTCTTTCCTTTTTTTTCACTCTCTCTTTTTTCCCCCTGACCATCAGTCTTTCGCCCTTTTGCTCAAAACTGTCTCTTTCCATTTTAATTGTCTCTTTTTATCTTTCTGCTGTGCCTCTCCCTGGCCTGTATCACATCACTTTTTTTTCTTTCTCCCAAGGTTCCAACATTCTCTCTCTTTCTTGTAGGCCTACTCTTATTTTTCCTCTTTTCTTCTGTGTCCATTTTCCACTGGGGAGGCCTTTTTTCCGTGATGGGGTGTTCACCTCATACCCACCACTACATCACACCTCTTCACACCTCCCCACACTTTATTCCTCTGCTTTTATACCAATCGCCTCAATCGACAGTGCAGTGAAAATCAGATCAGTGCGAGGGAACACCCAGATGCTCACAACCATTCTGCTGTCATGACAACAAGATGCTCTGGGCCATGGAGACCATTACTCTGCCCATCCATTTAGGTCAGTGTCCTCTGGGTTATCAGCCTCCAAGGGGAGTGGGTGTGATGTGGAGTAGCTGGAGGGGTAGAGGTTATTATATACTGTAGATTAGTTTGGTGATGGGGGGAAGGGCTGGGAATAGACTCTTTACTGACAGAGATAAAATAGGTATGGGGTTAGTGTAGATACTGTGATGTGATGGATTTAAGCTTTCTTAAGATAGCAGAGGTTGATATTTGCCATTTAATTGGAATATATCAATCTTTACCGGAATGGATTTCCATGAAATTTGGTAAAGATAAGCATGGTGCCCAGAGGATAAATTGTAATAACGTTGGCCATCTCCTGACTTTTCATCAAGTGTCATTATCAGGTCAAAATTGTGATTTCCCCACTTCTCTTAGCAGGATTAAGACTCTTAAAGCCTTTCACACCAGGGGCATTTTTTCATGCAATTAGTTCGGACATCACTGTATTTTTTGAACTGGCATCAATCAATCAAGTTGCAGTTATACTTATGAAGATTATAAAACAACAACCGATGGCTCTGTAGTCCGAACCAAGATGGCAAACTTTATTTTTCCTGTCAACCCTGGCAAATACCAGATCCACTCCTTCAATTCTTAGCTTTCACAATAAAAGGCCTAGACACAGTGTTTACCAGAGGCAACTCAAATTCAGTGTTTCACTAAAAGGAAACTTAACAACATAGCTTACAGTATTTTAGGCTATACAACAACTTACCTCAGACAGACTGCCTGATGCTGATGTGGATCAATAGGATTGTGGTAGCTGTCGCCAATTCGCACCGCTGCTGGCAAATCTATCTGCATCAAAACCCTTTACTGAACAAGTGTTGCAACTGTCACAAATTTGCATTGCTGCCTGTATGAATACTTTGTAGTGTCATTTATCCGTCATGCCCCCAGTGTGTTACGACTTTTAGTCAAACCATTAGTCTGATCCACAAAGCTATGACTAACTATAACTGTCTAACTATAACTTTGCTCTGAAATGTAGAGGATTATATTATAAAGTAATCTGGAAAAAAACTAGTGAAGGACACATATCTCAAAATTGTACCTAAATGCAGTATTTTCTACCAGTGGCACTGATGTTGGCTGACTATAAGGCACACAGTATAAAGGTATCCTGTTAAAGTCACTCCAGATTCTTTGTACATTACTTACTACCCCTATTCTGCAGATGTTGTAGGTGAGTGATGACCACAGCATTGACAGGCCGTGGGCAAAATGCTCTGAGATGATGAGGTGACCCTGTAGGGTTGCATGCTTTCTGACAGGCCTAATGGCCCCTGTGTGAAGATGTGGCCTTGGTGACAAAGAAGCAGGGTGACAGCGTGAGGAGAGCTCCTGACTGTGGCTCCACGCTTGGCCTCTGATAAGCCGACGAAGTGCTGATTGAGTACTAACCGATCTGTCGTCTGCTTCTCCCAGAGTGCTGACAACCAACTTCTACTTGAGACGAGGCTTGTCAAAAGCAGGCCACAAGAGCACAATGCCAACACACACGCACAAACACGTGCAGGGACGAACGCTTGTAACCTCCAACAGCCAGTGGCTTTTGCGGTCTACTTACACCAAGGTGGGGCGGATGCGGCAGTAGCCTGCATACAGACTTGAGGGCACATCAGAGAAGCCAGTGTTCCCAGGGATGACCACTCGGCGTCGGCGTGTGTCCCTCCATGTAGACCCCACCTCCTGGTACCTCTGGGGACTCCACCAGTACCCACCCTTGCCCTGGTGCGGGGTGGAGAAGCTGGGCAGCTCCGGCCTCCAGTAGCGCCTCACGTAAAGGGGCTCGTGCAGGTTGAGATTAGGCTTCCTTCATGGAGGGGAGGGGATGGTGGAGGTGGAGGAGAAAGAGAGGGAGGCAGCGACAGAAAATCAATACATCCACAGCATTACTCAGTGTACTCATTTCCTCACTGTGTGGCCCTATTTAATCACAGACATAAAAGCAAGGGCACGCACACCAAAAGGTCTTTACATATTTCAGTCTAGTTCTAGGAGATAGAAGGATGTTGATGGCTGTGTTTTTGAACACTACAGGAAGCAACAAGGCTTCCCAGTATGACTCATACGCCAACAAAAGAAAATGAACTCCCCCTCTTCTCCTTCACCCTTTTCCTTTATCTCTTTTTATAGTGTATTTCTCTTGAAGCACATACACAGGCCGACATTAGCAGTGTTGTCACAGTGCCAAGGCTCAAGTAGTGATAAGTGATTTACCTTGTTGGCACCTCACATCTCTCATTAACCACACTGGGCCTGTAATAAAGCGGCCTGTACTGTGGTATTGAGGAAGAGGATTAGCGGTGGTAAAGGGAGCTGAAGGAGTAGAGGTGAGAGGAATACATAGAGAGGAACAGTGTATATGTGTGTATATGTGACCGCACACATGCCGACTAAAATATGACGGTGATGTGGGTCCACTTAAAGCTATCTGGTTACAGCTTTAATGAATGCCGCTGGCCCCAGCCACAGACAGTGGGTAACTTTAGAGGCATGCCTTGGGATATGATGGCATGGAAGGGGCCCCAGACCCCCACCCGCTCACCCTTACCCTCTTCTCCGCCTCCCCCCTTTCCTCCATGAGGCCTGTTTGGCTTGACCGCACTCTCTCTACCATGCACACATCCTTCCTTCCCTCCATCTCCTCCTGACGAGAGAGGCTCGATCCATCCACATCCACCCGAGGCGAAGCGGAAAACCATTATAAAACCACTGGCAACACAAAAACACAGGAGCCAGTTGCATGGTATAGAATATGCATGTAGTTTTAGCATGGGAAAGTCTAGTGTATTTTGACTGGTATGGTCCCACGAGGCACCAAATACATTACATCAAAACATATTGCTGGGAAAGCACAGACATACAGTGCTGGACCTGACACATTCACTGCCCGAGGCAAGCTACCCCCCCCCCCCCCCCCCCCCCCCCCCCCCCCCAGGCAAAAATATATCGATATGTTTTCTTCTCATTACCAACAAGAGCTAGAGCTAATTACAAATCAACACAAATAAACAACTTAGTAAAATATAAATCTTTTGATAATTTTTTTCCCAAAGTTTGATTTTTTTAAAAAGCCCTTTTTACACAGAGATTGCACTATAGGCTGCTGTGAAGTCCCTTCCTTAGGCTACCTTTGCATTTTTGCACAGAACCAAACGACAGTCGCATGATGCCACCCCTGTGTGTGATTTTAGATAGCATGCTGGCATCCCGCAAACAATAGAGCCATGACAGGTGTGATGTGTAACACAACCTTGTCGGCTAGTGTGACTGGTGTGTATCACCAGTGGTGGGTAACTCTGGATTGTACCTTTCATAAAGAACGGTCGTATACTGGCATGACATTGTTGTAAATGAGGCTTAGGTCACCAATAGGAAGATCCTCCACTGCAGACATACACATCAGCATGTCTCCAGTTGCTTTTCAGAGTGCCTTTGTGGATGTTTGAGCACATCCAGGCCTCTTGTGAACTGTGTGTGTGTGTGTGCTTGTGTGTTTTACAAGAGAACGTCTGAGCCAGTCCCACCAGGAGAAGCTGTAATCAGACAGCAATCAAATGCACGGCGAACAGCATCCGTCTTTCATTCTCTGCCTCGCTACCTGCATCCCCTCTCCTCTTCCTTTTCACCCAGGGTGAAAATGACAGGCGCCTTTTTTAAGTCGACATGATGAAATGCATTTTCATTTTAGACTGAGACGGGGGGGGGGACACACATATTGACAAGGCCTTTTTTTTGACACAAAGATGGAAAAAGAAACACTGGGCTTTTATGTAACAGTGCTGGTTTGTCATTACATTTCAAGCTGAGATGCTGAGACACAGAAGAGGAAGAGGATGAATTTAGGAATCAAAAGCAGGATGAAAGCAGATGGTGAAACTGTGTTGCTAAAAATCATAATTTCCAAACATGTCTGTCTCAAAAAATGTCTTGTTAACTTCCTACTTTTAAACCAATGTCCTCTTAACCATAAACCACAATGTCCCACTGATTCCCTGCAGTAAGAATGTAGACAAACAAATTGACAGCCACTCTGGAAAATTCTGCCTTATTGACACCTATTGAACAAACATCCGAGTCATGTCGCCACTGGCTGCGCACAGGGTCAGTGAAACACAGTGACCATGTTGGAAACAACCCATGTCCTCAATTATAGACACAATGACTTGGTGTAAAATCTGCTGCGAACGGTAAACAAGGTCCCATGAGGGAGCAGTGACTTACCTCAAGATGTAATTAGCCACATATTCAGCTGTTTCTGGATACATGGCTGCCTGTATTGTCTTGATTCTGCACTGAGGCTGGCGCCAACAGCTTCTTAAGTATGTGCACTTGCTGTGAAGTATTTACATGTGTGCCTATTTGTATGTGGGTGGGTTCTTTAGCCATACCCCACACTGAAACCATCCCTTATGAGTGTGTGTGCCCCTGTTTTAGCAACCAGAATCCCCCCAGGTGAAATAAGCTTGAGCACATCTCTACTAAAATAGAGTGTCTTTTCAGAGCTCTGTGGTTGGATCAGAGGCGGCCATGTAGGGACTGGTGCCATGGATCCTCAGGCTGGTTTGCCCCCAGGCCCAATGATCATCTGAAAACTTTTGCAGTTTGTGCTAATTACACCAGTTAGATTTTCCCCCTTTTTTCATCCTAGTTAGTGCCAGATCTAGAACATTTAGCACCCTAGGCAAGGCCCCACCCCAAAAATATTGCCATTATTTTTCTTAATATTACTGTCTATGACATTTATTGTATTTATGACTAACAAGAGCAAAAGCTAATATGAAATCAACACAAATAAAAAAAAAAACTCAGCTAACTTACTATAACAATAAATAACAAACAAGCAAGAACAAGGTTACAATATTGTAACCCTAGTTCTATTGTACTCAATGGGTAATACTACTCCTCTAAACAAGAGCACATGCTCGCACACTGAATCTGAGTAAACCTAGCCAGCCAATCAGGGCATGTCTACCTGAATATATGCTGAACCCACAGTATAGAGGAACTGGCTTGCCTGCCGTCATCATCAACATCAACATCAACATCATTAATATCCTACATTCTCTTGAGCGAGTGGTGTAGGATCAATAGTGCCACTCGGTAGAGAGCTCCTGTGCTAATAGAACTAAGGTTACAAATTTGTAACCTTCGTTCTATCTCACACAGGCTCTGCCCCCTATTGGACTTTATAGGCAAAGTGGGTTGAGCACAATCATTAAGCGCCCTGTCGCAAAACAGTATGTGCAGTTTTGCAAATTTTGTCTTCTTCTTGTTTTTGTATTGTGCCCCAGATGGATTTTGCCTTCAACATAAACTGCACTCCACCATTTCCTTTATGTTCATTTTCTTGAGTGTTCAATTTTGGCACCCCCTCATGAGTGGCGCCCTGGGCAGATGCCTATGTCGCCTGTAGGAAGATCTGCCATTGATCCCAGTGCAACTTTTTAAGTATTTTCTACCCCAAAGATCCCAAATATGAGGATAATTCTTGAGTTAATGACGTCTGAATAACTGTCCCCCAACATTGCATTGTGACTCAACCTAATACACATCGGAAATGAAAAAGGGGTTGGAGATTTAATGCACTGTAAGCCCTCTCAATGGGATTACATTCTAAAAACGATCAAACGTGATCACGGTGACATGCAGTAGATGGGACTCATCTCTGGCCTCCATCCTGCCATCCGTTAAGCAGCCACAAAAATCCACAATTGAAAGAAGTGGTACGGGATGGCCTCAATAATGCTGAGTTCTGTGGCTGTATGTCAGCGGAGAATGGAGTCTGTCTTTTGAAGAGAGTAGCGCTGCTAGAGGAGAAAACATAAGCTTGTCATACAGCGCTTTTTTTGCCTCATTAAATCTGCAGACGTGCCCTACTTTCCTCTTCCTCCTCCATTGGACTCCTGCGCTAGTGAGCAGATTTGGTGGAGGATGAGAGTGGGGGTGTTTCATTAAATATCCATACACCCCGAGCCTTTCTGCAGTGTTACTCGACATAATGTGAGCATGTGTGTAAGAGAGACAGGAGGTACAGTACATATTATATGTGTGTTTCCATGAGCTGCTCCGTCTCTCTCTTTGGATTACTTCCCCATCCTGTTGTGGTTCGTGCAGCCAGCCTGCTCCCTTCCATCTTCACAAACACACTGATAAGCCTGTCCTTCTAACCTCCCCCATCCCTTTTCATTTTCCCTGCAGTCCTCCCTAGTGTGACATTGAGCAGCCCAGGATTCCTTCTCTGCCACACCCACCTCCCCCCACTCCCTTTTCCTCTGCCGTCTCTCTCCCTTTGCCCCCCTCTTTTTTTCCTCTCCATCACAGTCTGAAAGCTGTCAAAACACAGTGCTGCCTTCTCGATATCAAAGCCCGCTGAAAAACACAGGCGGATGTACTGCAGCTTAGATTGAATTCCAGTGCGATATAGAAACATGCAGTAATGTTTTGACTCCGCCAACTAGTGTTAAAATAAAATATTCACAGTATAACCACACCGAAAAGCTGTCACTCTCCCAGTCATACTCCCTGCAGAGCTTTGTCATGGCCTCATGGCAGCGACTACAGTGGAACTGTGTAAGAGTCTCACCGAGAGTAGGAAAGAAAAGTTGTATCAAATCCTCTGAGACGCGTAGAAAACCACAGACAGAAGAAGCCTGACAGCTGGCCTGGTCAGATAAAGGCTGATGGAAACCCCACAGGTCTTTCTCCACTTTTCTCTGTCAGGTGCAGAAACACTAAAATACCCACTTTGTGCTGCAACTAGTCACCCGGACTTTTGGAAGTGAGAGAGAGGAACAGAAAAGAAGTGGTGAGGAACTACTGAGGTCAGTTTCGCTCTGTATTTCGAAAATGGAAGAAAACCACAAAAATGCTCAAAATGTCTCACTATGATAGAGAACAAAGTGTTGATGTGATGCTTTTTTCTTTCTGTTGTGTTTTCAGCCGTGCTAGTGGCGTGGCTCTGTGGATGGCAATAAGAGTCTGTGGTTTGGTCGGTCCACCACTTTGGTCCAGACTGAAATATCTCAACTTAACGGATGGATTGTCATGAAATTTGGTTCAGACATTCACAATTCCCCGACGGTGACTCCCATTGACTTTATTGATCTTCTGACTTAACTCTAAAGCCAGTGTGAGGCTGACATTTGTAGTTTCAAGAGAAATGTCTTGACTTTTGTTGGATGCGTAGCCGTCATATTTTTGGTAAACATTCATGTGATCCGTTAACTTTTCTTTTTGTATGTGTGAGGGGTTAGATGGGTCGTGGAGCCCCTTAGAAGTGGGCCAGAACAAATGTGGCGGATTATTACTCTGAAACCAAGGCACTCCATGATCCATGAACTTTACCAGCACCATCATCAGGTCTAAATTTGAATCAATACTTTGACTTATGACAAAACCAATAACGTTCCCATCAGCCTCAGCTGTAGGGAATGCAGGGTCATTCAGCAAAAACAGTTTACCTGGCTCAAACTTTTCTGGACTGCAAGGCAAGGTGCAAATTTTCAATTTCTTGCAATTATTTCTTGCTGGTATTACTTTCCAAATCATACTCAAACTTCTTGGATCGTATTTCATGCCTTACTGTTACTTGACCCTCACCAACACCTGTGGCTCAAATGCAGTGGTTGAAGTTTAAGGTACTACTTGAGCATTTTCATTTTACTCTATAGATAGCAAATATGGTACTCTTTACTCCACTACATTTACCTGACAACTTTAGTTAGGAGTTACTTTGAAGATTAGGATTATTAATACAGAATATATAGTCAATTAATCAACGGATAAATTACTATAGATTACGGTAAATTACCTACCAGTATAAGAAAAGTAATGAAATAAGCTCCACTTTACCAGCTATAACATTATAATGATGGACATTTTAATGTGTCAATAATTATAATCCAGTGATACAATAAACATTATTCTGAAATGGGTCATTCTGCATAATGAGTGTTTTTACTTTTGATACTTTAAGGATATTTTGATGATACTTATGTACCTGCACTTAAGTACAGTTTTGAATGCAGGATTCTACTCATAGGAGAGTACTTCTACACTGCGGTACTGCTATTTTAACTTAAGTAAATGCTCTTCTTCCACCACTGCCTGAGTGTAGTTTCAGATTTGGGGAGCAGTCTGTGAAAACACACAAGGACACTTGACAAGAATCACGTATCCATCCTGTCCTGCCATCAGGAGTCCTGCAACACCTTTAAACCCACAAGGTTTGCTCTGCTGACTGCCAATATGATATTTATGGTATTCATGGTACTTTTTTAATGGGGCAATTTTCAAAGCCAGCTTCATCCCAGATCAGTTGCCGCTGTCGACTGCAGAGCTGCAGGCCTTTTCTCACTTAGCACTGTGTAAAAACCAGTTCCCTGGAAACATTCATCACTCATGACTTAGAGAACATTTGAGGTGAGCGATGACTGCGGTGTATTTTAGTAAATATTTTACAGCGCAGCCCTAGCACAGACTTAATCATGGCAGGTAAAAGTATCAAGGAAAAGATTGTTATCACGAAACAGATAAAAAAGTTTTTTTTGTAGTGCTGCCAAAAACATCACATGCGCCCAACAGTTATAACGTATATATACTGTAACGTAATGGCCAGTTGCCTGAAGGTATTCCAATGCTTATCTAAGTGTGGAATAAACAAGTTTTGATAAACGCCACATTGTCGAAAAGTTTTAAGTGAATTTCAAGCTTGAGCTCAGATCAGTATCAATAAAACAAATCTGTAATAAACATTATATTCCAAAGACAAAGTAGGTGGTATTGTCGGAAACTACTTTTTGTTCTGCAGGTTTCTTTGGCATTTAGGAAATCAGACTTACATTTTTGGAAAAATCCATTAAAAACAGCTGACAGAGACGCAGTGCTGTACTAACAGATGTAATCAATCCTGTTAAAAGGAGACAACTAGTAATTTCTCCCCAAAGGACGTCACCAACCTGCTAATTACCACACTTAATAGGACTAGTTTTTCATTGTCACTAATGGCCTACTGGTACATACACTTTTGGTGCAGTGACGAGGCAACAAGATAGACAGATAAGATTAATTTCTGGCAGAATTAAAACTTGCTGTTGACAGGATTATAACTGCAATCAATGTTGTCTTATAAAGTTATGTTGGGGAAAAAAATGTGAGGAAGAAATTGAGTTGTCTCATTTACAGTGATGGATTATGTTCATCAGTGCAGCAGTATGTCTCTGCAAGCTGTTTTAATTGATTTTTGAAAAGAATGGGGGGCTATGATTTCCACAAGATGAGGTGAACTTGCATAGAAAAGACAGCAATGGGTTTATACTCTTTGTAATGTATATTTCCATCCATCTGCACAATTTCATTTGCATATAACTAGACTTGAGTGGAAATGTCAGGAGTTTGAAAAAGCTGAAATATCACAATAAAAGTGAAGATGCAATGAAGGCAGATGGATTTTTTGAATAGACCTTGATGTAAGGGGCCCTTATAGCATGTCACCCACCTCTTTATCACCATAGTGGCTGATAAAAACACCACAGGGAACACATCAGAGGAGACAAATTCAGTCATTAAAATAAAGCACCGGTGCCATCTTAAAGGAGCAGTGTGTAGAATTAAGTGGCATCTAAAGGTGAGGACTGCAGATTGCAACCAGCTGAAACTTCTCCTGTGGTTGAAACAAGAATTCCCAGCGAGATTTTAACAAGGAGCTGAATCATCCACCGAGGTCTCTTCCTCTCCAAAACAAATGGATCACATGATTAAAACCAGTAAAAACACTGACATGCTGCTAGCCCAGCACCAGCTGATGTGTGTTCACCTTTTTGACTGATGACTTAAGGTCCAGATGTTAAGAAGGTTTTTTCCAGGAGCTGAATTATCTGCAGGGTTAGGGTTAGGGTTAGGGTTATCTTTCTGGCTCTTCACAGAGGAATAAACTACATTGGCTGATGCGTAAAAAAAACAACACGAAAATGCAGGAGAGCCAGTGTTTGGTTTGTCCATTTTGGGCTACTGTAGAAACATAGCGGTGCAACATGGTGTGCAACATGGCACACTCCATGGACAAAGACCTACTCCCTGTGTAAGGTAATGAGAACACAACAATTCTTATTTTCAGGTGATTACACACCAAAAAAACAGAACCAAAACAACACACATACACATTAATCATATTATATCCCATATCTGCATATTCCCCTAAATTCTACAGACGGAACCTTTAAGGAGGAAGGAAATGCCACAGTGTATTAGTGGTACTTATGCTTGTTTAATATGTTAGTCTGTTACATCCTTGAATATTTGCATGAAGGTAGTTTACTAAAAACACACACAGGTTCCTATTATTTTGCCAAAAATTAAGAAATTAGCTTCAAACTTGTGCAACATGTTAACATAATCACAGACCTCTTCACTCTGGTATGATCTAGAAGCAAAGTTGGTGAGAGTGAACCAAAATAGCAATGCTGTGGACCGTCAAACTAGAACAATAAGCTGAAAGATGCTAAAACTCTGTAGAATGAGGTCATAATTATTTGTGGGTTCATCAAGAGACCCCTTACACATTAGACACAGTTTATGAGAGGTATTATTATCTTGACATAAAACAGTCATAACAGCTCTAACTTTCAGTCACTGCTGTAGCAACCACTGAGGACAACATGGTCACATCCTTGTTAATATTTTTTGGGAATTTAGGGCCTTTAATGAAACAAAGAGAATCTTACATTCTAGGATTACACACGTATTACATATGTTGTGTTGTGTCATCGTTGATGGTATAAACCTGAAAATTAGTGTTTTTTAGCAAACTACAAAATTGCATTAAAAAGAGTCAAATTTCCTCCTTTTGGTATTAATAGATTCTTGCTGTCTTTGAGCTGTCAGAGGAACTTCACCCACCACCAGCTTCAATGCCAGAGAGCTGAGTCAAAGCCTATTCGCCAAACCGACATGAGGGCATCCAGTCTCCTCCCCCAGTGCCCGCCAACCAAACTATCTATCACCAGGCAAACCAGTCTGCACAGAGGCAGGGCAGGGGGGTGGAGTGTAACTATGACATGACTGTGTTTGTATATATGAGTGTGTGTGAGACATGATTGTACCGTCTGATGGGATTTCACGGTCCTTCTTGTGCAGTGGAGTCGGTGCCAGGCAGTCAGATGTGTTAACGGTAATGTACAATGACTAACAGAAGCCTACTCTAAAGCCCTGTCACTCACCCGTCCCTGACTTACCACACACTGTGCTTCCCTCAGCCCCCAACAATGGTCGCTCTTGTGAAATGTGGGCCAAAATGTCTGTCACCATCTAATGAGCAAAGTCTCTTTTCTTTTTAAAGGTTTGTATTGCACTTGCTCACTGTTTAACGCCCCCACCAGATTTAAAAATACCGAAAACGAAAGCAAAAAGAGGAAGTGTAAATTCTTGCCTGTCTTTACGGTGCATTTCGAGGTTGGTACAGTAGTAGGTGCGAGAAAAGTCCCCAACTTCTCCAGCCTCCACTGTGACGAAGACATGGGTAAATATCCAGCTACGACTAAGAATAAAAAGTCCCTAAGCTAACAGAGCTTTAAACTAACAGACAATTTAATCTGTCTTTGTTGTATCAGAGAAGGAGACAGAAAGTACACACTGGCTTACCAAAATCCCCAAATCCCAAATGCCACTTTTCAAATGCGTGTTTCAACGGCAAAAATGTGTCAGAAGGACTTATGGATTTCATCACTTTCAGGTCAAAGATGTCATGATTTGAAATTGGAAAGATTCTTGGAAAAAAAATGATGATCCTCTCTTTGTATTTAGGTCTGAGCTTCATATAGCGGACAGTAGATTATAGACTTTAAAGAAACTATGCTGCCCATTGTCAACAGTCAGTAAAAACAGTATAGCTGAGCCTTTTGTTCCTAACACAGTCAAGTTTAGAGAAGGCTTAACCCCAAGAGTCTTTGTGGAGGCTTAAAGGGGCTGCTGGGACAGGCTTTTATCCACAACGCTAAAGCAGTAAACGTGGCCTCCTGTTGTGCTCCCTGGGAGTTTTTGTGGGAAGCTCTCCAGGAGCCTGGTTAGTCAAAGTTTGTTAACCACCATTTCAAAGACAAATGATTCATCAATGTCATGTTGAGAGGGGATTGAGTTTTTCTTTCCCTGATGAAAAATCAAAAAGCTCTGAATGGAAAACAGACCCACTTTGAGTGGATAAAAGTTTTTTTTTCTTCCAGGAACTGGCTTGTGAGGAGCAAACTAATAAGGAGGGCTGCCCATCAAGAGGTGACTCACTTATAACGTCTCTCTTGATGGTTTAGACTTCATTCACTCAGCTGAACCACAACAGGGCAATATACACACACACATATACAAGAGCACACACACACATCCACCATACCCGCCCCCTGCTGCCAACCGATTTCCTTAAGAGGAAATGTGTTAAAGGCACAGCTCAAGGTTTTAGAAAATATCCTGACCCCAGTAAAACCCCCAGTTTGTTGTTTTAATGCTTCGTTTTTTTTGTGCAGATTAAACAAACATCATCTAATATGTTAATTACTTAATTAGATTTTTGTTACCTTTGGACAGAGCCAGGTTAGCTTTATCCCCCTGTTTCCAGTGTTTGTGCGAAGCTCAGCTAATGTGCTGCTGACTGTGGCAAGTGGTATCAATCCTCTTTACAAACTCTGCATAATGGAAAGAGCATTTCCCAAAATGTTATTCTGTTAAGGCTATAGTGTGGAATTTAGAGGAAAAATAGTGGTGAGAGTGGTGCAGATTGCAACCAACTGAAACTTCTCCTGTGTGCTAAGTCTAGCAAAAACACAAGTGGCCCTTTCTAGAGCCAGAAGCCCTTTTTAAGTTGGAGTTGTGCAAATTTGCAGGAAAGCCCAATCAGTCTTCTTTCAGCATTGGCAGTATAAAAACAAAATTGGGGAGTGCGGCAAAATGCTACCTACTTTTGTTTATACAGAATGTATAAACAAACAAAACATGAATGAACAAAACGTGTAGCTCAGCGTGTGACGTAAACACTGACGTGAGAGGGAAGCCACGGCTGGTCAGTCCTTCGGCAATTTTCTTGTAAGTTGGCCCGTTCTTCACCGTCTCTGTCATTTGACGGTTAATGGCCTCTTCGTTTGCGAGGGCAAGGAGGGCGCGCAATTCCTTGTCTCCCCAGTTGCTCTTCTTTACTGTAGTGTCTGTCAGGTTTGCGTTTCCCTCTTGCTACTAGCTGCTCGCTAATTCCTGCTATCAGCTGTTTCCTGGGCACCTCAGATCAACTCGCCAATCCGGCTCTTTGTGTCTAAACGCTGGCAGCTTGCCGGCAAAACAGCCCAACATTCGCGGAAAATCTGGCAGTGCAAAAGGGGCTAGTGTTTGTTTTGTCCATTTATGGGCTACTGTATGACAACATGGCGGAATCCTTGGAAGAGGACCCGCTTTGTATGTAGATATAAATGCTTTATCGTAACTTAACGAAAACACAACAATTCTTGATTTCAGGTGATCTCTATCTCAAATAGTAAACACAACTGCAGGAATTTTGTGTAAAACAAGGGATGCAGATGAATTATTTCCTGTGAATAAAACATCAGAAAAGAGAAAAAAAAGTTTTCCTGATGAACTTTTTACACAATTCTCTGTATTGTATATTTTTTTAATATAAAAAACATACGTACTTGAAAGGCTTAAAAAGAGAGTGAAGGTGAATATAGTTTGTGTTCAGGTCTTCATCATGCCCTTATCCTTTGAAATTCTGTGAAAAGTTTTTATCTTGAATAATAATCTAAACTTAAATATAGCATTTCATTTTCCTCACAGGAGTGAATAAAATGTTGAGATATTACATATCTCATATCTTCTCAGACTCCAAAAATTAAGAGGCCCTCACCCCTGTGAAGCTTTGGCGGCCCTCAGATTAGGAACCGATGCTTTAAAGACCCTAGAGAGAGAAACTGTTTTCATATTATGAAAAACATAGGTCATATCAGTAAGGCTCATTATTTTCATTCTTTCGAAGAAACATTACTGCTTTGCAGTAGTATGCCTCCAGAACCAGTCAGGTTGAAGCTAAAGTCTACATCCATGTCAGTGAAAACATGGATGCTTTACACACATCTTCCTCCACCTGCACCAAAGATCTATAAACTAAGCTCAGTTTCAAGGTAGACACCAACAATTAATGTCACCAATTCAGTATCCCACCAGCTGACGTCAAAAAATGCCCAGAATATTGTTGATGCAGAACATTATGGTGTCACAGCGAAGCCGACCTGAGACCTTTGAAAAAAAAAAAAATCCTCAAGGTGTTCCTGAGGAATTTCACAAGAATGAGATGGACGCAGGCATACAGTGACCTTTGATCTTTGACTACCAAAATGTAATCAATTTATCCTTGAATCTAATTGGACGTTTGTGCCAAATTTAAGCGCTTTCACAGCGTTCTTGAGGTATTGGATTTTGGAGAGAGGGACATATGCACATATTTATGTATACAAATCTGTGAATTTATCTGTGTTTAATTAGCATTTAAAAAAAATGCGTAAAATGTGAAAAACAATGCTCCAGTGTTTAACTGTTATTCAAATTTAATTTTAGAGTTCTGGCAAAGAATCTTAAGCTTTTTTGTGTTTTCTCCACATCCTACAATGTCTGTTACAGGGAGTGAAACACAATTACTAGATGTGTGACATGAAATATGTGAGGAAAAACTGCTTGTTTAATTTTTTTTTTTTTTTTGGCAAAGCAGCAGAGGCAGTCATACACCACAGTGTGTGCCTGCTGACACAAACTATAGACATGTGTTTTGGGGGTGAAAGCACACCACTCCTACTGTCAAGTCATCATAAATAGTGGAAGTAAGAGTCAATAAAAAACAGAGACCCAAAGTTCAACCACAGCACATTTTTTATTTACGACACAACGTACTCTCAGCTGCTTCACATCCTCTTCAGCATATGAGCTTCACGGAGTAAAAGGCCACATCGCACGTCGCATTTGCTGAAAGCTGCTTTGCTTTGTGTGAGCGTGTGTGTGTGTGTGTGTGTGTGTGTGTGTCAGTGTGAGTGTCAGTGTGTGTAAATAGGATGTTGCTTTAGAGTCATCCAGGCATCTCTCGGCCATTGGCTAAGCTCCGCACGCTGATGTCACCTCTTGGCACAACTTTGTGATCTTTGGACCTGATCAGCAATTTCGCCGCAGCCAACCAATCGGCTCGCAGGGTTTTGACCCCAGCCAGTGATGTCATGCAGCAGGGAATGCAAACAAGTGGACTGGTGGGGTGCATGTGTGCGGGTGTGTGTCAGTGTGAGTTGGAGGGCAGCGGCTGTACTGCAGCATTGTTTATAGAGCTTGACTGTTGTCAGGGCAGTACAAACAGCCTGCCAGCTGTGACACTGTTGATTTTTCACTGGACAAGCTGTATATTTAGTGCACTCACTGGTGGCTGTGTGTGAAGTTACTGTGCCAGTGTTTGTTGTGGTTACTACCCACTGCAAGGTTTTGAAACTCCTCTGCATTGAATGTTACCTATTTCATACATATTTGACAATATATTTTTTCTTCACTATTTTTACATCCCTGTTAATCAAATGATAAATGTCTCCATAGTAACAATGCCAATGAACTTTATTCCCCTTTGAGTCACTGCTGTGTGTGCCACTTCCTGCCTTGAGCATGTTGCACAAATATGACTCAGTTGCTCAGCAGCAATGCAAAGCAGCATTTAATGACAGTTTTGAGTTGAATGTGTGAAACTCCCCCAATGTCAGAGACAGGGGGTTGTAGATGAAAGGTGTTGGAGCTGAGCTATCAAGAAGTGTTGATATCATGTCGCTGACATCAGAGCGAAATGCTTCTCAACTTACACTGTTTATTTTATGGCTGCTATACTTGACACCCTGTGTGGGTTAGGGCTGAACACACTGGTTTTGAGGTGGGAAACCAAATCACTGATGTGACCAGAGAGCTGAAGAAGCCTTTGGGAAATACCTAAACAAAGTAGGAGAGCCATGTGTTATTTGTGGCAAATACAAAGCTATACACACAAAAACCACTGTGCTTTATTTCCCCTGCTCGCCTCGGGTTATTTGAGGTTAAGTTCAAACAATAAATGAAAAATGCTTCCTGACTAAGCCTACAGTCTCTCCCCACACTTCTCAAAAAGAGTAATTAGCTCTCTGACTAATCACTCTTGTTATGCATCATAAAATACAAGCTATTTGTCACCATGAGGACGGCGCTTGCTCTAACTGAAGAGAGAACTTGCAGCTCCATAGGCACGAGAGACCAGCAGGGTGGGGTGGAGCAGAAGGACCCTGCTGTTACTGGACGTTGGGGCTCTGAGCCCCGAGGAGACAGAGGAGAACCACAGTCTTTGGGTTTAAACACTGAGACTGTCTGTACCCTGTCCTCATTTGTGGCTATTCCATATTAGTGGTGTTCTGCTTTGGAAAGTCCTGCTGCCTGCAGTTTTTGCCTCTTGGAAGGATTAGTAAACCAGAATCACGTGACCTCGAGTTTGTGTTGGTTGGCAGTTGCAGCATGCTATCTGTGGTGTTAAAAGTATATAGCTTTGTAGGCTGTGCTGTACTTAACTAAATGACCATAAAGAGACGTAGCTTACAATAAACAGTACTACATTTATGGTTAATATTTTTCACCAGTTGCATTTTTAAAGTCAAAATGAAATTAAAATTCATATTTGAGAAGAGCTCAGTATATACAGTACCCTGAGTGATTTCATTGACTTGTACTTAATTGGTCAGAGGTCTAATTACTGAAATGAATGACTTATTTATTTTTATGCAGCGACAGTGCCCCTTATATCTATGCTCTCCAGTACTGCTTTTCCACCAAATTAGCTCTGGTTCTTAAACCAGCTCCATCTAGGATTATTATCAGTTTTTAGTCATCAAAGGAGAGGCATTGTGCACAGTGCACATTGAACACATACAGAAGCTGCAAGATGATGAATCGCATGGATTACCTCTACTTGAGGTGTGCAGTTATTGACGATATTTGTTTTTATAAAAAAAAATACATGTTTCTACTATTAATAAGACCATTACACGCTCTTCTTTCTGACAATTCACTTTACCTCCACATTGCTACTCTCTCCATCTCCTCTTCCCACGGTTTGCAGTTCCAGGCTGTTCTCATGCACTGTTTGTACCTTTATCTATTAAAAGGAATGCACCACAATATACACACACACACATAATCATATACCAGTAATCTGTGTGTACCCCATGTATCGAGAAGGCTGCGATCACGTGACCTTTGCGCTGACAGGAGTAAAGAAAGAGTATAAATACCAAATGTCCCTGTAAGGAGGCAGCTTGGAGTGGCTGATGGGTCAAACAAACACAGGACTTTCCCCCATGAGACTGGAGTTCGAATCCATGTGAAACTAAGTGAACTTTATGTTATTTTAAGGTACATTGTCACCATGTTTATTTTCCTATACCAGGGGTCAGCAACTTAAAAATCTGTCTGGAGCCGCAATACATGTTTGTGACTTATAGAGACAGCCTATTTAATCTAAATTAGCCTATAAACATTCCTAAAAGTTCTAAATGCGCATTCATTATAGCAACTCTGCAGTGGGCTATTTATGATTATTCGGTACTTTGCAGCGTTAGTGGTGAAAGCAAACAAATCTGTCCACTAACTATAAAATTCTCTGACTTTAGCGTTCTTTTATCTCAGACATGTTAGTATATGTGACGCGTCTTTATCAGCTGATCTGCCAATCAGCCGATATTAGTCGTCACTACCACCACCAAGTGACACTTTTGAGGAAGGTGAAAGTTTCTGCCGAAACATGTCAAGGTATGTAATATACTGACATGTCTGAGATAAAAGAACAACTAAAGTCATTATCATAAACTAAAGACATAATGAACACCATTGAACTATATAATTCTCTATTTTCGTCTGAGGCATTTTCTTGTTTGGATTTGGAATCAATAGCTAGCCTCACTAAGGAGACTGAAGACTAGCAATCATCATTGACATTAGGCATATTTTAAGTAAAGGCACCAGACCGTAGATGTACGATGCACATAGCTGATGAGATGTTAAAACGTCTTTTTTACTCAGTGTATAGGCTACGCATTTATACATTTGGAAAATGTAAGATTCACTTTAGGGTTACAACAATGACAAATGAAAATTAAATGTTCAAAAATAACTATTATTCATTTCCATATCATTTTTTGTCAAAGCCACAGAGAGCCACAAGTGGGTCCTGAGCAGCAGGTTGCTACGCTAAATACGTAATAGCATTTGTTGGGCGCTAATTTGTTGGAGATCATACACACTGTTGCATGAGGATATGTTGACAATTCAGGTCAAGGAAAATCTGCTAATTTTTTGGTTCCAGCTGAGAGACAGCTTTTTGGCTTCCGAACCAATTTATTTTTGGTTAGAATGCTCTGACCGTTTCAAAATTAGGTGTGCGAAACCGAACAGAACCCATATCCCAGCTAACCCCAGCTAACTATATTTCTATTGGTTCAACTCAGTAAAGGGAACCTAGTTAGGCTAGCCTGCTAGCTTTCACATTTTTAGCCACTTTGTCCACTGAAAGCTGAGATATTTCCACAAATATGTCCAAGATTGAAGCTTGGCGTAAATTCAATCAGTAAGACTTTGTTTATGCTACATTCATTCACAATTCTCCCTCTTTATCTCAATCCCCCAGCTTCTTCCAATCAGCTGACTATGGGTGTTCATTGTTCCAGTTAAACCAATCCAATTTTTCAACGATCTCTATCAGCCTGTCATGTTGCTGCTTTCAAACTTTCTAAATCTGTTCCCCTCTCTGCTGCTGTCAGCTGTTATTTCAGGTGGAATCGTCTCACCCTCCTCCACCCCATTCACCTCCAGTCATCATTCCCAGAGTCTAGGATGATCTCATCAAAAGTCATCACATCCTCCTCAGCACCCTCTTTATCTTATCACCACCATCTCCACTAGCACCTAGGCAAGGGGGGTTCCCCATTCTCCTGCAGTGATACGCCACTGAAAATATATGACATCATGGTGGGGACTATTTGCTAAAGATATTCCACATTTGTCATATATAGTGGAAATGTAAATAAATGTCCTTTTCCTCAGAATAAGTCTCTTTTGATTCAAATTGTTTTATCCTCTTTTGAAATTTAAGTACAACAGCTGCAGAATCATTATAAAAATCAAAGCTCAAATGTAAATTTGTAGGATAACAGCCTCTTTTGGCAAATACAGTTTTGGACATTGCTGTTTGGCATTAGCAAGGTGTTAATATAGAAAGAGTGAAAATGGCGCTTCTATGACTTGAAATCCTCACTCACAAAGCCCTACCTCACTAACCTGCTCCACCACCCCTCTCCCTCCCACAGCCTCTGCTTCTCTGATGCCAACCTCCTGTTTCCACCACTCAGGACCAAGTGCCATCCCCACGGCCGCGCCCTCCCTCTGGAACTCTCCCCACAGCTTCTCCCAGTCGAATAACTTAGCAAAAGTCGCCTTTTCAAAACTGCTTTTAATGTGTGAATGATGTTGTGTGGTAATTATTTTAAGTGTATTCTCTTATTATGTTTATTTTAACTTATGTAAAGTGTCTTTGAGTACCATTAAAAGTGCTTAATAAAATGTAGTATATTATCATTGTTATTATTTAAAATATATATATATATATATATATATTAAAATAATTTGAAGATAGATTTTCAGAGGGAAGGAGAGAGAGTGAAAAAGACGAGGGCGAATGCATAATTGGAACGCATCAGTTATAAGGAAAATCCCCCAGAGTGTCAGATCTCAATGGGACTTTGAAGTCCTCGGGAGTTAGATTTACTGATTTGTTCTGCTGAGGATCTCAATCATATCCTCTGTGTGTTTATGAAACATGGCATTCATAGCAATCCCACACAAAACCCTGTCAAAGGACATAATCTGATCATCTGATCTAATTCAAAAAGTTGGTTGTGTTAAAATAGCTATGTTGAGATTTACATCAGTTTTTGAAAGCTGTGTGAAAGGTTAACATTTAATGCTTTGTCGAATATCTCCGTAAAGCCTTATTAATCCATTATTTCTCAAGGTCTAACATCTTATTAGTTAGCGGCTTGCCAGAAATGAAGCATTTTTAATCTGATTGCACACAATAACACTCAGCGACCTTGCAATTATCCCTCCACAACTAATTACACAAAGCAGTCATGTCTATATAGGCATTGTTTAAGCCTGATTTAATGGGCGTGTAAACCACTACAAGGTTAGTGAATGGCTTCTCGGTGGCTTCTCCCACAGCATTCACAAGAGGCCAATAGAGAATAGGCGCAGGCAAGCCAAGGGGAAAAAAGCATGCCAGAGTAGGCAGCACCTGGCAACCCAAATATTAAAAAGGCCATTAAGGTTTTATTTTGCCTTATAAAGACAGCGGCTTCCTGTTTGTCCACCCTTGCCAGCCATAGGAAACGCATGCTGAGGATTGCTTTTTTTTTTCTTTCCTCTGTGTGTTAAAATGTCCTGGATCATTAGGATGAGTAAAGTGGCAGTAAAGCCATCTGTTTTTACAGCCTGTCTTTAAAACCAGCAGGGTTTGAGCTCTTTTTTGTCACTTTTATGGACTCCCTTACCTCATAGACCAGGCTGTTCACATGAAGAGAAAGCACTGACTGGTGGTGCATTTTGACTGAGTGACAAACAGCTATTGATGACTTACTCATAATGGACACTTACAGGGTCACAGATAATCAAAAGAACAGGGAACAATCATTGCCAAGTCTGAGGTACAAGTCGCCTAAAAATGAGTTTCATATACTAATGACTTGCAACAGCAAACACATTTTGAAAAACAATTTTTCATCAACACAACGAGGAAACATTTTTAATTAACTCAGCCATAAAGTATAAAAGTCACAAAGACTTGGGCATGCTTGAAACAAACAATTTTTTATGAATGTCCTCTGAAGATGTCTGAAGGCAAGAGTGTTTATAGCTGTTCTGAGCAGCTACATTTGAAGCCACAGTAAAAGGCCTGCCATCATAGAGAGGGCCAAGACATGATAATTGACCAAAAGGGGATAATACACAGTTTGGGTCGATTTTTCCTCAAAGGTGTTGCACTCGGCTGAACGCACACAAAGTAAAGAAAAGGCATACCTGGCCATTCCTGCATGCTTTGTTTGTCCGGTTGTCACTTTTGAAAAGCTACAGAAATGGTTGGACTATTATTCTGACATCATAAGGGTGATGGAGAGGATTTCAGAAGCTGTTGGACAAGCCAACAAACACTTCAGATAAAACACGTTGACACAAAAACTAACAATGTATTCCATTTGTTTTTCTTACAAGATCTACTTGTGGCAACTAAAGCATGTTCAGCGATTTTATGGTTATGTATAGGAAACTCAAAGCACTTAAAAAATTGGCTTTACACAAAAGTATGAGACATAATTTTCTAACTAAGCCCTGCATACCTCAGATCTGTAAAATGAGCACAGAGAAAAAAAATAGAAATATACGAGAGTCTTGTGAGAAACAACCAATATCTGTTGTAACTTTAGTTTTCAGGGCCTCTAAGGTAAAATGTGAATACACTGAGCACAAGACAGACTACCTTTAATTTACCTACCTTTCTAATTTAATCTAAAATCCCTGAGCTTTGACGAAACAACAGTCTCTCCTCAACCTTAAAACGGGACCTATTATGTTCATTTTCCGGTGTATACTTGTCCTAGTAGAAATTCAAAATACATGTTTACAAGCTTTAATGTTTAAAAAACACTTTATTTTCCTCATACTAGCCCCTTTTACACTGCCAGATTTTCTGCGAATGTTGGGCCATTTTGCCAGCAAGGCGCCATCGTTCAGACACACACAGCCGGATTGGTGAGTTGATCCGTTTAAACAGACCGAGGCGGCCTTCCCCAATGGGAGGGGCTATTGAAGACTTGTGGGAGGAGCTGTTGATGATGCAGCATGAGCGAGCCATTGATGGTGGATAAACAGGAAACAGCTGATAGCAGGAATTAGCGAGCAGCTAGTAGCAAGAGAGAAACGCAAACCTGACAGACACTACAGTAAAGATGAGCAACTGGGGAGACAAGGAATTGCGAGCCCTCCTTGCCCTCGCAAACGAAGAGGCCATTAACAGTCAAATGACTGGGGATGGTGAGGAACAGGCCGACTTATAAGAGAATCGCCAAAGGACTGACGAGCCACGGCTTCGCTCCCACATCACTGTTTACGTCACATGCTGAGCTACATGTTTTGTTACTTGCTCACGCCCCCGATTGCCCCAAAAAAGGCGCATTCTGTATAAACAAAAATAGGTAGGCATATGGTAGGCATTTTGCCGCACTCCCCGATTTTGTTTTTATACCGCCAATGCTGAAAGAAGACTGATTGGGCTTTCCTGCAAAGTTGCACAATTCCTATCTAAAAAGGGCTATTGTCTGTGCAGAAATCTCTGTACTTACTTTCTGTCTGAGCCACTTTGAGCACCTGTCTCTTTAAACACTTGTCTCTTTAATCCCCCCTCCCAAAAAAACCCATGCTGCCCTGATTGGTCAGGGTTTCTGTGTCTTCCATTTCTTGCCATTTCTGCACCGTTGCTGTAGCTGGGTGAATGACTGTAGCAAAGAACACCGGCACTTTCTACTGTGAAAAATCACCAGTAAAAGCTTCTAAACACAACTGGACATGTTCCAGCAGGAAAGTGATCCAAAATCAGGGAGAAATTAACATCATCAGTGACCAAGATTACAGGTTTCCCTGATGTTAGCATGTAGCCACATGTAGCAGTGTAGGCTAAATAATGTCAACGCTTGCAGTAGTGTGCCTGGAGCAGATGACAATGTAAAGAAATCCTTCACGATCTGATGTCATCTTGTTGCCAAAAATTCAGAGCAGTTTGAAGTCTGAGGGTTTTGCTCACAGGGGTTACTTTTACATATATTTACTTTATCATTTGAGACTTTGGCCACATTTAATATGAACATGCAAAGTTGTGAGTTGTATTATATGACAGAAAATAAGTAAAAGCCTACAAAGTAACCAAAGTGTATTATTAACTTAAATCTTAACTACATGTGGGATGCAGGATGGAAAATCCAGTCTCAGATATTTAAAGGTCTATACTTTGTATGCCCAGCATCCACTCTGACGACCTCCCCATGACCTCTGGTACAAGGGCGTAACCTAAGTTTTTGGAAACTGGGTTGCCACCCCACTAGAGCCATAAGTACACTTATGTGTATCAGTAGAGCGACTTGTCTTACTAAACAAAATGTTTGCCTCCATTTATCCTACAAAGACTCCTATGTATTTGACCAACGTATCAAATAAAATGTTTTCAGTTTCTGATTTAGGTATTCATTTCTTGGTCAGGTCATTTCTGCTTTTATATTGCTGTATAAAGCCAAGAAGAAGAGCCTATATGCTCCATGAGTTCAGGGCCTGAGGGGATCATTCGGTGGGATGTGTGTAGGGACATGTGTCTTCCAAAGACTCAGCAGCTACCATGTTACAAACCCCATGTGGAGTGATGGAGAGAGGAAGGAATACAAAGGTATAGTAGCAGGGGAAGCCCACAGACCCAATCACAACTTAAACAGCAGGACTTCCACCCATCAGCATCATCGTGGCTCTCCTCCTTTTTATTGTCTCCCCCTCTCTTTCCGTGTGCACTGACAATTGCTCAAAGAGGTGCCTGCCTGCAAAAGCAACACAAAGGAGAAGAAAGAAGGTTTCTGCAAGTTCTAATCCCGGGGAGCTGGAAAAAAGGGTCGGCTGAGGTTTCTCTCTCTCTCTTTGTGCCTGTCCAACAGCCCTGTTTCTTGATGAAAATGTCCCGCTGGATGAGGGCATTAGACGCCCGCTCTAATCCCGTGTAATTTCCCACAATCCCCTTTGCTTGCATCCTGCCAAGGAGGCCTTCGGCGCCCCGCTGAGCCCCTCGCTGCTGGCTTTGGCGTTCCCACACCCCTGCTCAAGCAGTATTTCCTCTGCTGGCGGAGAGGAAACAAGACACTCTGTCTCTCCTTCCCTCCTCCCTTTCATCTCTCTTTTCATCAGAGCCAAAACAGCAGCAGAAACTAGCAGCCTACTGATGAGTGTGTCCTCAGATTGTGACCTTTGGCAGAAACGAGCCGTGGTAAAGGCCACAGAAGAGACAGACAGGTTTTAGTCATTAGCAGAATTAAAACCTTGGTCCACTACTGGTTGACCCAAATCACATCTGTGTGTGTGTGGCCTTGTTGCATTGTTGTCCCCCACTGCTGACGGTGTGTTTATGTGCAAGGCTGTGTACATTTGCCGTAATCCCATCCAATCTCCTTCTTACGTAAAATGCTTTATTATCATCTTTTTTTTATCATGAGGTTCACCAGAGGGTTGGATAGGAAAAGAACCCAGTGACACACTGTCTGCTCTCTTGTCCAAATGTCTATCTCAGAGGCATCCAGCACAAGTGATAAATCTATTATACATGCTATGACGTTCTCAATAGTCATGTAAACTGGTGCTGAAAGGGGTTTTGGATTAAATGCATGATTGCGTAAAAAGCACATTGGTTGCTAATCAATGAGCCATTCAGAGGACGTTATCCACGCACACTGAGGAGAATTCCACAGAAGACTTAGACTAAAGTCAGCACTTCTTATCCTGTCCAAGACTGATGCTTCTGTTTGATGCTGAGTTGGTGTGGATTAAAACAAAGGCACATACATTTTCCTCTTCTTGTGTTTAAGAAGGTACTGAGATGCTCTTTTTTACTAAAAGTTAGTGAAAGTTTTCTGACTTGGTGAAACAGCATTTCTATGTGAAGAATTAATCGTTATCAGGGGTTAAAATAAAGCATTGTATTAAACTTTCAACTGACGTTACCATATGGTATGATTTTTAGCTTGTTCACCATTTAGCATGCTAACATTTGCTAACCAGAGTAGTACACAAATCAAATTATTGCCCTGGTGACTGCACTGGAGGCATAGTGAAGTCATTCCAGTTTATCCTGTGTGTACTGTACCACACATGTACATTCCAACAGTTGTGGAATAATATAACTAAAACCCACAAATGTCAACTTTGTAGATAACATATCCTCATGCAATGGTTTGTATGAACTAGCCTAACCGACTAGCACCCTACCAATGACTATATGTACTCAATGTTAAGTTACATAGGTTAGGTTTCAGCAAGTAACATTACTTTGGTCAGGTATAGGAAAAGGAACATGGTGACAATGTTCCTTAAGTTAAATCAAAGTTTACTTGGTTTGGGGATATAAACATCAGTCTCCTTGGGGGGGAGACCTGTGTTGTTTGACCCTTCAACCACCCCAATATGCCTACTTACACCTACTTTCAGTCTTTATACTACTTCCTTCTTTATTCCTGTCAGTGCATTGGTCATGTAATCACAGCCTTCCTGATTACGTGGGATATCCACATATTACCTGCTCATGGTTACGTGAGTTATATTGGAATTGTGGTGCAATACTTCTTGTAAGTAAACATTTGAACAGTGCATAAGAACAGCCTGCACTTGAGGGAAATAATGATCACCATAATCAGTAGGTTTCCTTCTGTGAGGACGATGAATATCTGTATTTCAATCTGGATCAAAGTGGTGGACCCATTAGATAAACTGAGGACGCCATCCCCATAGCCAAGATGCTAGCATGGCTAAAGATATAAGTAAAAACTGACTTGACTTAAAAAATTTTAATACTGGTACTGCTTTTTATCATCTGTCCACTGTCAATTGATGTCAGGCAGGCATTGGTCTGTTAGACTAAGTCCTTTGAGTTTCCTGTGCCTATGTTTGGCAGGGGAGGTAATATGTCAGACTCTCCTCATGCACTGCACAATATAACACAACCCACCTAATCATGACCCCAGTAACTCATGTATTACCCATGTAATTGAAAAGGCTGCAATCACATGACCAATGCACTGACAGTAGATGTAGATGTACCCAAGAGATATCATCTATTTATGCTGAAAAAATCAGGCTTATGGCTTTAAGCAGCCATCAACCTGCATTAGGATTTTGTATTTGTTTGTGACCAAATGTGCACCAGCTTATTATGGATTGCATAATTGTTTCATATGTTATCATAAAGTAGGGAATGTTCCTTTGTACTAAATATTTTCTTGTTATGTAATGAAAAGACTGTGCAAGGTTTTTTGTGGTAGCAACGTATTCTTGGCTGTGCAGTTATTATGAGAACATATGCAGAGCTGGCTGATTGCTTAGGATGTCTCATCATATGTGTGAATCTCACAAGACCCAAGTGTGAATGTGTAAATGCAGGCTCTGCATGCATGTTATATGTACGCGTATATGAATGGGTGTGTTTGTGTGTTTTAACCTAAACTTCTGTGGGTCACAAATGTGTGCATGCGTCTGCTTTACTTTTATTCATATCTACAAATGTGTGTGTGTGTGTGTGTGTGTGTGCGCGCGCGTGCGTGCGTGCATGCGTGTGTGTGTGTGTGTGAGTGTGTGTGTGTGTGTGTGTGTGTGTGTGTGTGTTTGTGTGTGCACATTTCTCTAAATGTCAGGTCAGTTATTTGGTATTTGTATGAGTATCGCAGGTTTTAAATTTTGGCTGCATATCTGTGTGTGTGTGTGTGTGTGTGTGTGCGTGTGTGTGTGTGTATGCAAGTGGTTATCTGTGTGAGTGTTTTGATCTCTGTGGCAGGCAGTGACACCTCTGCTGCCTCTGAGCTGCTGTGCTCCTGTAAACACAGCAGCAACTGCTCAGTGTCACACAAAAAAAGGAAGGACACAAGCAGGCCAGCTTCCTATCAACGCTATATTCAGCTAGTCACGCGCACACACATACACACACACATACACACACACACACACACACACACACACACAGGCCCATTAGCTTTCCTCCAGCTGTTTTAAAACCTGACTGAAAACAATTTATTCATAGCTGAATGCAAACAGAAAAAAAAACACTGGCTGCAAGTTATTGTTTTGTCATATCTTTAGCTCGTTCCATTTCCTAATTAGTCCTTTAATCACAGAAAGTGAATGTAGATTAGTAATTACACAGAAAAACTCTGACTGCACAAACAGTTTTAGGAGGCCTGCATCACAGCTCTGACAACTTCGAACTATTGTTTAGTTTCACCACCAGGCTGAGCGTAAATAAACTGCAGGAATTAGTTGAAAGGATATTGCTGGTAAGTGTTGACATACCAATGTCCAACCCTCTGCTTCCCATGGATATGAAGTTTTAATGACTACAGTAACAAAAATAAACGTTCTGGAGGTTATTGCCAAAAAGTGTAGTTATTGCCAGTTGTCTTCATGGATTTCATCAAACACTGAAGTTTAATTACAAGCATCACAATGACACTGATTTCCTTAAAGACTAAGTGAAATGAAAATTCACTTTTGTGGGGAAATCAGTGTCTCTGTGCTGGGGTTTGTTTTGACTCATGTAGCTACATATTTGGTTTTCTGATGTGACTCAACCCCCTACATTGGTGTACTCCAAGTGGGCAATTTTTTGGTTCAGACTGACATGTTGGTGCTGTCATTTCATTGGTACAATATCTGTGTGGGCAGGCCATAAAAATAGTTTGACATTGCTTTAATTATGATTGCCACACGGGAGTGTATCAGCACTCCCTAAACTCTGTGGGCTCTAGTTTCGCAGACCGGGCACAGCGGAGGCGCAGCACACCTGCGCTTCGCCAACTGGGTGTGGCCAGGGGGATTTTGTAAGTTTGGCACACCGTGCGCCCTGGTGCAAGTCGGAAAGAGGGAGGAGAGAGGGCGTGGAGTGGGTTTTACACACATCACACCAATCAAATGAGCCCCTCTCCTCGCCCTTAAATGCGCCGTGCGAAGGCGTAATGAGAGTTTACTCAATTCGCCATGGCAGAGGAGAGCAGCAGCGTCAGACGGCCAAACTCCTCCCAGGAGGAAATGGATATTTTGGTCCGGGAGGTCCAAGCTCGCAGTGTCCGAATATACAGAACTGTGAGCAGACCTCCACGGGCTGATGATGCAAAGGTAGCCTGGGAGGAGGTCACCACAATTATAAATCAATGTTGCGTTTCTCTCGTGCGCGCGCTCTCTCTTTCTCTCTCGCAGTCTCACTCTGTTTCTTTTCTTTTGACTTTTCTAAGATGACAGATGCTGAATAGATACTCCCTATCAGATGCTGTGGCTGCTTGTGGTTGGCTGAGAGAGATGTGAACTCATCAGTTTGCAGCTGTGTTAATCAAATCAGGTTGGGTTTCCATTACGCGTGCCAAACGTGCCAAACGTGCCAAACGGTGCCAATCCACTTTGATCTGACATCAGATGTATGTAAAGATTAAATGTATCTTTATATATGTGCTGATTGCAGATAGTCACATTGAATAGTGTTTTTGTGGGTATTTATTGCCAGTCAGCCAAACTTCGGCTGCGCTCCACCTGCACTGACAGTAGACCTGGTTTCAGCTGGCGAGCTTTTAGTGCACCTTCGGCGAAGCCTTTTGGCACAAAACTGTCACTGCGCCAAGCTGGATCTGTCGACACCTCACCCTGCTGCGCCGCCACACCCATCTCAGCGCGCCTCGGTCTGCCAAACTACCAAACTGAGCGCGCCTCGGATTGCACTGCTCGAAACTAGCTCTGTGCTAGCTCCCTGCACCACCCTGTGCTGCGCCGGGAAACTAGAGCCCTGTGCCTTGGTTCAAATCACAGGGTTAAGAAAGGAGCACTGAGGATACAGAGATTCACATTGCTGTGGTCATTATCATCACAACTGGACCAATGCAATAAAGATAGATATTTAGAATTAAATGTCTACAACACGTTCCAAAGAAGTTGGGACAGGGGCATGTTTACAGCGGTGTTACATCACCTTTTGTTTTAACAGCACTCAGCAAGCATTTGGGAACCAACGTTTTAAAGTAAGGTTTTTTAAGTAAAATTCTTTCCCATTTTTGCCTGATATACAACTTCAGTTGCCCAACGGCCGGGGATCCCTGTTGCCATGGGCAATGACACACCCTCATACCATCACAGATGCTGGTTTTGAAGTTTGTGCTGATAATATTCTGGATGGTCTTTTTCCTTCTTAGCCCAGAGGACACGATTGCTAAAAACAATGTGAAATGTGGACTCGTCAGACCACAGCACACTTTTCCACTGTGTGCCAGTCCATCTCAGTTGAGCTCAGGCCCTGAGAAGTCTGCAGCATTTCTGGATGTTGTTGATATATAGCTTTCCCTTTCCTGTTAAAGCCTTAACTTGTGTTTGTATGAGGCAACACACATGGTAGATGGTGAAACCCCTTAAATCCTTGTCATTGTGTGCCGAGAAACATTGTTCTTTAACTGTAGGACTATTTGCTCACGCTGTTTTCCACAAAGTGACCATCCTTGCTTCTGAACAACTGAGCCTTTTGAGGAGGCCCCATTTATACCCAATCATAATACTTTGATGAGTTACCACTTTACCTGTGGAATGTTCCAAACTGGTGTTTTTGAACATTACACACTCTTTTGTTGCCCATGTCCTGATTTTTTCAGAACATGTTGCAGGCATCAAATTCAAAATGAGTATATATTTACAAAAGAAACCAACATGTATTTGCAAATCATTGCCATCTGTTTTTATTAAGGTTTTACACAACATCCTAACTTTTTGGAATTCCATTTGGAGCTTTGCTCTTATTCAATGAAGACCCTGATTAACCCTCTTTAGTTCATGAATGATGTTGGCCTCTTCTGGATCCTCCATTGACGTGGAGGTATGTGAGAAAAACAAAGTTTGCTTCATAAATTCAAGGTAACATACGGTAAGTAAGTTAATGATGTACATTCATTTTGCGAGTGAAGTAAACCCACTCGCACACACTTTTCCAGCTTAGGAAACTGACAAAGGTTAGCAAGCTAGGCTAATGCACTTCCACCTCCTCAGTGGAAGCTAGCTAGCCTTGTTAGCAAGCTTCCAGTTTTTAAGTTAAGTTTCGTACAAATTTACCAGAACAATAGATGCTAAATGTTACAGGAGAGAGACAGACATCTTAACGGTATATAACTGCGCTATGTGGGACTACTACAAAGGGAAAATTCTATTTACACACATAGGCTATACAGTATGATGTGGTCCATTCAGTTGTGCACCATGGAAGATGACAGTACTTCTTTTAGTGTGTCAGCTCTCAGATGTCAGCCAGCTGTGAAGGGAAACACCTGCGAAGAGACATGTAAGTTGTAGGTTGTCCAAAAATGTCTTTATCCTCTTTTAAAAAAAAACATCTGCAGTACCATTATAGCGTATTTACTGTATTTACTCACACAAAATGTTAAATTCACTCACTTTCTGGAAGTGGTCAGTGTCACTACAAGAGAAAATGCTACAATTTCACAATATGCAGAGCTCAAAATACATTCCTGTTCTGTGCTGTGATTGAGCAACTCTACATGATTGCCATCTGCAGATCAATAGAGGACAAGTGTTGCCCTGGACTCCCTCACTTCACACCAATCACCACAGACAACTAAGGTCAACCGCGGGCAGTCTAAATGGACAAAACAAGAGGAAATCCACTCGAATGAGACTGCAGCAGCTGACTCAAGTAAAGAAAGTTTCCTCTGGAGCAAGTTCACTGTCATCACTTCCTCCTTGTCTTGAGATGCTGTTTCTTTCTTTAGACATGTAGGAAAATCTTGAGCTCAGCAAAAACTAAATGTGGTGCTCTCATTTCCTTCCATATTGGCTGCACCGGTGGAATGGGACTGGAATAGCGACTGTTTGCTTTGGTGGTTTGAAAATCTGTATCATAATAGTCCCCAGAGGAGGGGAGGCATGCTATGTATGCAGGACAGAAACGCTGAACAACCGCTGAGAGGATTCATTTTGATTTACAGCAGATGTACAGTTAATCAGCATTTCAGTGTTTCCAGCATGTAAAATGTTTCTTTGGCTTTCAGTTTAACACACTTAACACACAGTACCTTTCACCTCCTGTGGTGTGTGTGGCTGCTAACAGGGCTGTTCTGTGGGAAGTCTTCCCTGTGAGATGTGGCGATAGCTGAGAGAGTTGTTTGAGCCAGATGTAATCACACAGCCATCGTGTCTACTGTGTGACCATAAATCATTGAAACCATCTGAGCATTGCGATCGCACCGGGCTTCACATGTGGATCTTGTTCGGCGGCGGTGGTTCAGCGGGCAACCAGGACACTCGTTCTCACAGGGGGTGGTGGGAAGGGACTGTAGCGTAGTTGTTCTGTGATTGTGACTCCTTGATGCAGGTTCGTTCCCCATCATGCTCTGCTTTGGAATGTAGAATGGCGGTGGTTGGGATGGAGGCCACCATGGGATTGTCTCTGTGGTCTGCCGCAGCGGGAGAGACAGAGAAACATTGGGAAACATGAGCTGGCAAGATCAACACATCTTTAGGGGTGGCTACTCTGCCTCCAGCTTCTGATCCAAGTGGACAAACAGCTCTTTGACGGGATTTCGACACAACCGCCACTCTGCATTATGAAAAAGCATATTTCGCAGCACAGCTTGGGCGATTCCTGTTGGGGGGGAATTGATTGAAATCCATATTCGAAAGATCACTCAACCAGTGACACATTTTGACCCACAAAAGCAAATCCTACCATCCTCTCATCGGGCCATCTTTTATCTTCTCCATCCTATAATTTCAATCAATCATCCTCCCACATCTTTCTCCTTCTCATCCCTTCATCCTGCTGCTCTAGCCCCTCCTCCCAGCCAAGTTGCTCTGTCCCGAACCCCGTAGATAACAATTGAATTAAATTGGTAGCTCTTGTCTCTAAGCTCTGGGACTGTTTGCCGTCTTTGGGATGTATGGTATGTAGCTAACCCTCTAACCCTATCTGCTTTCTGATCCTCTCCCTGCTCTGTCAGTCAAGCCTGCAGAGGTCAGAGGGTTCAGATAGCGCTCAGCAGCATCATCCATTACCTCACTGCCGGCTGCCGGGCTTAGAGCACGATCAATGGACTGTGCACACACACAAATACGCACACACATCGGTGTATGCACACACACTCACACATGCACACAGAAGCTAAAACACTCCTCAGACCACCTAATTACGGCCTCAATGCAACCTAATGAAACACACATGCATCAAAGCACTCATTTATGCAAATGAGCAGCAAAGACATATCCGACCTCCTTTTGGAGAAACGCGCTGCCAAACAATGCCTCTTAAAGCTTTTTGCTTTGTCTTGACCCGTCATACAGTAGATGATGATGGCAGTGGGTTCTGTCTGTGTGTAATGGGATGAATAAGTCTGTCTGCGCTTCAGTGAATACTGCTGTCTCTTCACACGGAGTACACTGTGATGATTCCTCCTGTTTAACAACAGCAAGGGAACACCTTGATACTGTAGTGTAACAAGCATTAAAGGGAAATACCCTGCAGTTCACCCTGTGCAGATGTTGTGTCTCTTGTCTGGGGCAGCAGAGTCAGCACAGTATGCATTTGTTAACATAACACTTTCCTTGAGAATCTAAGCCTGTGACATACACCGATGTTTCTTCACTGATTATGACATTTAATATATGACCTACATGCCTTTATATCAGAGTGGTGCTGTCGCATGTTACCTGTAAGATATGAGTTTACAATGTACGTTCATCTATTAAAATATCTATATGAAGTATTTTTATACAATATTATATGTTGCAACCATATACATTAATGATACATTTATCATTTATATATGCATGTTGATGAAAACAACATATATTCAGTAATTCAATGTGCTTATATTTGTTTTTATTATTAATTTTTGATAAACATGTCTAGTTATGTACAAGTACATTTAAATGAAGAAATATCTATGATCAATTTTTATACAGTATTATGTGTTGTGAACATATATGTTAGTTGTATATATTTAATTTAAATATGCAAGTTTATGAAAAAAACATACATACAACAATCCTGTGTGGTTACAAGTGTTTGGGTTTTTTTTTTTTATTACTTTTTAATATGCATTTCTACTTTTGATATTTATATTAATGGGCTTTGGGATGGATATATATGTACATAAAATCTATTTCTACAATACAAGCATATATTTCATATATACATATACTAAAAATATCAGAATTTTTTGCATGTTGCAATCAAAGATTCTGTGTGCTTATGTTTATAAATATTTAATATACATCTTAACTTTTTATTTAGACATATAATCAACCTATATTCTACTTCACTTTAAAACTATTTTATATTTGCCATACATTCACATGACAGCTGGAGAGCTAAGCAGGTTAGAACACCCGAGTACTGGGGACTGACTAAGTGATTTTTCCCTCTTTGAATATAATGTAAAATACTGTGTTAAGAACTCTGATGAGATAAATTAGAGTACAATTATTCATTCCTTGCGGAGAAAGAGACGAATCTGAGAGGAATTTTTAAGGTTTGAGAAAATTACGTTATGGATTGTGCAAAATATATTGCGAGGCAGTGCAGAATAATGTTGCTGATATTTTGTACATTCATTTGGTTTCAGACATCTGTTATCGTTCCCTCGAAATGAACCTGTGGCTGTCACAGTTTCACTGAAATATTTTCTGATTCATAGCTGGGACAAGGCGGCTGCAGAATATATTCACTAACAGAAGCCAATCTGTCTGGGGGCAAAAGCAAAAACATATATCATGGCTGAAGTTTGGTGGCATCAGAGTGGACTATGATTAATGGCATTTCAAGAGAGAAAAATAGTGCATTAAAAAAGTTCCTTTGAATATGTTACTGAGCTGAAGAGAAAGTGTGGACCTTCTATACATATTTAAGGAGGATATCTCAGAACAGACATAAAATATCAACACTGAATGTAATACTTTGGGCCAAAGTGTCGCTTCCACTCAATTTTTATTCACAATCTAAGTATCATTAGCTCTTGATTTACAGAGCAGCTAACTACACAGTCAGCAGCTGGAACTGCCTCCTAGGTGCACTCTGTGAGTAAAGAAGTGAAGCTGCTGAAATGAGCAAGCTCAGAAAAGAAATGGAAATTGTCATGTTGAAGTCATTTGATTCAAAAACATTTACTGCGTCGCAATAAAACTTTTATTGGGGAAACTATTTTGGAGCCTTTTATGTAAAAAAAAATCTAATGACACAATCCCTAAGTTTCGCAGTCATTAAACAAATGTAGGAAACAAAAAGATGGAAACACAAACGTCTCAGCAGAAGAAAACAATTACCAAAGTGATTATGGTCACCAACTCATCAGGCATCATATATCTGTTCATTAAAAATAAGGCTACAGCAGCTGGTTATCTTAGCTTAGCAATAGACTGGGAGCAGGAGGAAACAGCTAGCCTATCAGCACCTCTAAAACTCCCTTACATGTTATATCATGTTTTTTTAATCCATACAAAATCCACATCAACTGTAAAAACGACAATTAGCTGTTTTACAGGGATTGTGTCTGACTATTTCTTGGCATGAAGCAATTGCTGGGCAACCAGCAGAAACAGGAGAGGTCCTAGTAGTAGCCTGGCTAAGGTAAGTTTTGTCTTGAAGGGGGAGAGGGCAGTTGGGGTTCTCCCCCAAGAAATTTTAAGCGCCAAACACTTACAATTTTTCTGCATCAGTTTTGCCTTTATTGCATTAGTTTATGGTGTAAATGTCTTTCATTTCATTAAAGTGAAAGTTTCCATACATGCTGCTATCATGGTTTTATTACAAGGGACATGAGGGAGACGTTTGACCTGTGGTGACCCCGCCCCCCCATCCACGAAATCTATGCCTCTTAGTCCACCACATAATAACCCCACATAAAAATGAGATCATACTGTCATCTAACTCTCCACCAGAAAGAAGAAAAAGCATATTTCCTGTTATTTCAAACGTTTCCTTTAGCTCTATGTTGAATGTATTAAAGTATGAATTTGTAGAAAAGAGCCTACATATCAGTATGAAAACACAAACACAAACACACACACACACACACACAGACTTATATAAAGCTCATAGCCATATTTTATGAGGTGACTTATCTAAAGATGATTGTCCCTGAGTGATCTGAAAATGATTAGTTAATGGCAGGAAAATTGGAATCAAGATTACACTTGTAGTTCCCCATAGGATGGACTCAGGAGGTCTGTATGGAAACATGTGATATGCTATCTTTATATTGGCTTCATTACTATTTATTTATTGCACCCTATTAATTCTCACTCATTTATCACATCACATGCCCCCCCCACCACTACCACCAGAGCCAAAGCTTTGGCTCTCTTCCATTTTGAGGCCTAATCTTAATTGGAAACTGCTGTATGAGAGATTGGAGTATGAAATAAATAGAGGGAGAAGAAAGGAGGGAGGGGGGAGACAGAGGGAGAAAAGAGACAGACAGAAGGATGACAACATAATATATCAAATATGAGAATATCCGTTAAAACCAGACAAGCAGCAAATCACTCGTACTCCACTACTCTCTGTTCTCAACCGCTCTATTATTCAGCGAGGGTACAGCTGCGTCCTGTGACTGTGACTGCATCACATATTTTATAGATGGAGGCCCGGTAGTGTACGTGTGTGACTGCACATAAAGAGTGGGAAGGTCAAAGGTCGTCCAGTCACTAAAGGTCAGAGAGGAAGCCCTGTTTCTCAATGTGATGGGGGCTTACACCGGGGCGAACCTGATTAGGTGCTGAATGCTCAGACAGACAGCAACGTAAACAGAGATTAGAACAGGGAGATAGACCCCCAGCATGTCTGCAGCAAACTAAGGGGAAGGGCAGTGGCCACAGACACCATGATGGATACAGAGGTCTGGAATGTCAGCAAATATTCAAGGGCATTGGATGAGGATGTTAACATTATTTCACTTGGCTGGTTAATAGGCTTCTTACAGATGTTTCTTAAATCTGCACTTCAGGGCAGCAAAAACAAGCTTTGACCCCAACACTGTGTTAAAGAAACAGTTATTAACACATCTGGCGAATATGGAACAACATTAGCATTTTTAAGGGTTTTTGTGTTGTAAACACTGCCAGCTAAAGCACAAACAGCGCTATGTAAATGGAGAGAGTAAACCAACCACCAATAACGTAACTGGAAAATCAAAACAATGAGCTGAAAGAAAAAAATGTTCCACAGATCCGAGGGGAACTATAGAGTCAAGTGAACATTTTAATATCTAATTTTGTGACAGTCATCAAATGTAAAATGCTAGATGAATTTGGAAAAACATGTATGTTAAAAGATTGATTATAAATCAAACTTAGGTGCCAAATTGAACCCCAATATGATGCACAGTATAGTTTCACTTATCAGTTTGAGAGCTTTTGAGTCTGTAAAACTTGTAATGACACCTGCTTAACCTTAAGGAGCTCCTAACTCAAACCTTTCGCAGAGAGAAATTTTAAACGGCCCTTAACACTGAGATTTCTCCACCCTAAGAGGAATAAATTCATTTAGGGACTATTTTGCAAGAAACCATGTATACATTCATTGTTTAATGATATAGGTGTGTCAAATACAGTTCATATGAAAAAGTCTTGAGGGCAGCTTTAGAGCATCATCTCACACATAAATAAGCCTTTTATTAGGGTGTGACAGTATCATACAGCCTCAACATGACATGCCCTATCTAAACTCTGTGTGCAATGATGTGTGTGTGTTTAGGGAGGGGTCTCCTCAATCTTCTGTTTCATATTACCCTCAGACCTTTTATGAGATCATGCCTCAGCCGTACCGTAGATATGATCATGACTGACAGATTCTGTTGCGCAAAAAGGAAAACAGCGTTTAAGATCCATGTTTTTAAATCAAACTATTATTCCAGTTTACGAGCTTCGGCTCAGCTTAACAGCGACTGACATTCAATCACACTCCCTTTAATGGAAGAGAGCTTGTGAGCTGGCTGACGCGGCCCCCCTTGTCCTGGCAAACGCATGCCACAGCAGCCACAGCAGCTTGTGTTAGCCGCCATCTGCTTTGAATTGTGAACAGTTGAGACAGGGCCGTGGTCAGGCGAGGCTTGGGTCTCATCTGGATCCAATAGGTGATAAGAGGAAACTGAACCATCCTGGAAAGTGCCTGAGGGCCCGATGCCAGAAATGGTCAGCTAGGGAGGGCAGGGGGGAAACAGGGGGTCACTTTCATAACACTGACATATATCTGATGTGTTACTGTATAAGATTTTAATTAACAGGGATTTCCTCTTTAGTCTGCATTAAAAACACTGGTGACAAGCAGTGCTGTAAGCTTATATAACTTGCTCTGTATGTGCAGTATTGCCCTCCGCTCATCCCATTAACAAAGAGCTTACTGCAGGAAAAACAATATCACTGCTACAATAGAGTGAATACATCCGCAAATTAATTTGCTGTCTGGTTTATACAATAGATTCACAGTTTAAAAGCCGGCTAGAATAAACACTCTCCTCTTCCATTCAACAACAACTTATCTACCACTCTGTGCCAACTAATTTTCCCTTTTAATGGCCATTGCTTTGGAAATGAACAAATAAGCATCAGGGAACAGGGACAGTGGCCATTGCATAGTCTGCATCAGCGGGATATACTATTCATCAGTCAAAAAGTTCATCTCCATTAGTCAGCATTACCCTGCTGCCTCAGCTCAGTCCATAGAGTAATGGCCCATAGATACAGCCCATTCACAGTCATTACCAAAGGCAGCTCACCCAGGATCATGGTGCAATACCTCACTGTGTAGCTGGCAGTGTGCCACAGAGACAGATAGGCTCCCATCTGAGCCTGCCGGGCTACGTGTCACGTCACATCAGAGTCATCATCTTCCTGACATTCATTCACACTTTGTGGAACGGCGCAGACTTTGAGTTATGTGATTATATTGTAAATTTACAACAGCGGGGATAAAAATCTATATACACTGCACATCAGAGGTGTGAATTCAAGTTACATAACTGCGACTCAAGTTATTTGATGACTTTAGACTCGATTTGACAAGGTCAAAAATGTAGACATAGACACCAGTGACTCGTGACTTGGACTTGAGCCTTTTGATTTGAAAATACTTGCAGTACAACACACTATCATGCGTTTAAATAATTTATTAGACAGATGTATAGAGGAAAAAAGACATTTAGAGAGTAAGCCCAAATAAGCAAATCCATTTTAGAAAGAAGCCCAAAAAGCAGCAACCCGTGACTACCAATATCTGTAAGCGACTTAACAGAAAAAGAAGCCCACACAGCAACCTTGCTTGTGTACTTGTGAGTGCCCGCCCTACTCTGCATCTGATTGGTTCATGATGAAATTTTACTCTTCCTAAGCCAATCATCGTCACTTATGCGGTTGTCTCTCCCTGCCTTAACCCTCACCTGCCCTCACCAAAGAAAAAAAAACTTTAGCTTGTCTGGGTGAAAGCCGCTTCAGTGAACTCAAGTAAAGCCGAGTAACGGCGCATTTTATTGTAACAGTAACGGCGTTATAATGGGGGAGACAGTAACTTTTTTGATTACTCGTTACTGACAAAAGTAGCGCCGTTAGTAACGCCGTTTATTTATAACGCCGTAATTCCCATCACTGGTGACTTGACCTGGGACTTGACTTTGGACTTGCCTGTCTTGACTTGGGACTTGACTCGGGCCTTAGCTGCAAAGACTTACTTGTGACTCGCAAAACAATTTGGTTCACCTTCTGCTGCACATCCATCCGCATCTATGGGTGTGTATGTGGATGGATGTGCAGTGCAGTAGGTCACAGTGTTGTTTCACAGGCTCCACTCCATCAGTCCTGTGACCGTCAGAGAGCCCTGCTGTGGCTGCTGCTGCGGCTGGGACAGAGAAGGAAAACATTCCTGACAGGTCAAAGGGCAAACGCCCCGCTTCCTGCATGATGGGATTGGAGCAGCGTGAAGGGGAAGAGGAGTCAGTGGGCGTGGATTGTGGACAGGAGGGACGTTGCTTAGATATTTGGCTCAGCTGTGACCATGTCCCTGTCTTTCACTCTTCTCCACCCATCCTGCCCTCCTCACTCTTCTTTCTCCTGCTTGGAAAAATTAGTCGGGGTGAGCTGAAGGGTTTGGGTATTGTGAGTATCCTCTTTCTGCCTTCTGATCTCCCAGCAGCATCAATCACTCGCAAGGTTTTTCCTCAGCCCTGTGAGTCCTGCTCCCTGGTCGTCGTTTCTCACAGGGCCTCCCAGTGCCGTCCAATCCCCGGTGAGCTGCTGCGGATGGAGGTGATTTACTGGTGGCCCCTGTGTTTGTTTTCCCTTTCCCTGCTGTTGGTTCTGCTAAGCACCCTGCTTAGCTACTTAGCTGCCGAGAGGTGCCTTTTTGTGTGTGTGTGTGTGTGTGTGTGTGTGTGTATATGTGAATGTGTATATGTTTCAATGGCCTCCCACCCATGAGCGAGCCCATGGGTGTATGTCACTGACTTACAATAAGCACTGGTGTCCCCGAAATGGTCATAGTGGGAGGTATTCATGTTTTACTGAAATAGACCGTGTTAATAGAGGATCCATGAAGTGCGACAAATTTGATTTTGCTGACAAAGCTGCCTCACACACTCTGATGATAGACCCTGATGATAGACCTGAGGCTGTGTCGATGTATCAGCCATAGAGTGCCAGTGGTCTGTTAGAAGTGCTATTGTCATCATTTGACACATGCTGCCCTAAAAAAGCTTCCTGAACAGGTGGCGAGGGCTTGGCCTCCATCAGGGGGAACATAAACACACACAAACCCACACACCCAGAAATTGGTATGAATGTAAGCACTCTATCTGTTGCACACAGAGATAAACAAAGCCACCGCTGTCATTACCCAGTGTTCATCTAATTGGCCCTGTAGCCGGAGGGGAGGGGCTGTGGGGTCACGCTGCTCTTTCAGGCCGCCCATTACTCGCTCAGTTAAGCCTGGCGCTGTGTGGCGTGGCCCGGGAGGCTGTGGATACACTTGTCATTGAGACAGCCTAATTAGAAGCAGCAGTCCAGCGCCTGACCCCTCTGACACCACCTGAGAGGCAGAGCTCAGACCCACCTGTTCCCTGTGGACGCCTCAGCGAGAATTAACAGTCCTCACAAGGATCCTCTGTCTCACTTTCTGCCTCACTGATATTAAGAAGGGTTGAAATCTGATGAATGCATTCTTACTGATGCAGCGCTGACATATTTAGTATCACCTCTTAATAAATCATACTTTACAAAGGCTTTATATCTAATGGACTTATTAATGCTCATGAATGATTTTAATGTTTTATAGATGAGTAAAAAGTCATTCATAAAAACACTATTTGTCATGACTGGTTGTGTAACTTCCTCTGTTTTTCTTTTAGCTGTTTCATTCATATTAATCATTTATCAGGGAGTTGGGATTTGCCGCTTTTCTCAGTTTTGGTAAACTGAATATCTTTGCTTTTTAGACTATTGGCCAGACAAAACAAAAATCTGAAGACGTCACCATGGACTCTGGAGATTTGTGATGAGCATTTTTTGAAAGGTTATTTTTTGGGCATTTGTAATAACAGTGAGGACAGACAGGAAATATGAGGAAAGGGAGTCAGGGAATGACATGCATATGATGAGCTACTCTTAAGGGTTTTTAATTTTTTCACTTCATAAGCCATCTGACCAACACTTAAACATTAGGCCACATCCATATACCAATATGTTTTGTTTTAAAATACACGGCTTAAGCGTTTCAGAAACAGTGACTTTTGAAAAATTCAAGATTGCATTTTAGTCTGGACAGGCGAAAAATGGAGACTAAAAAACCCATGTTCACTTCCTGATCTGGTCTCATCAGTCATAGTGTGTCATTCCCTGATTCCTCACACCCTTATCAGGTGAACCCGAATTAATTACTGGTGTCACTAACCTTTGTGTCCATGTTGGTAGACGTTGTGCAGTTAAAATGTATGATCTTACATGGTCACCATCACTGTTCTTCCTCCAGTCTGCTACCTGTTGGCACGCACATGCCTGATGTATGTGAATGGCCATGTGATATGCTTTTTAAGGTATGTGCCGGGTTTACACTGAACCCAGAAGTGCCCAGATTTGTTAATTGTTGCACAGCTACGCGTCAGCAGTCGTCTGCCCGTTCACACCAGGAGCACATTTCTTTGCACCCATCAGCAAGCGACTCTGCTCTCTGCCCTGTTTAAATCACATGTAGGGCTCTGTATCTATGTCTCTGTCTGCTGTGTGTGTGTGTGTGTGTGTGTGTGTGTGTGTGTGTGTGTGTGTGTTTGTGTGTGTGTGTTTGTGTGGCTCTGCTCGTATGCCTCTGTTTAGACACAACTGACAAATATTTGGAAGCATGGGATGCATATTGTATCATAGTAAGATCATTTATATCATATCTAATATATCTTTTTTTGTCTTTCAAAATAGATTATCAGTGTGTTTTCATGCCAGTTTCACTTGCAGAAAATATAGTCCAGATACCGAAACTGTTGTTGTGGATCACAAGCCAGTCAGGGGGCTGGGTGCCATGTGCAAACAGCCCAATTTTTGCATAGGTGTCAAAAGCAAGCAGACAGCTTTTCATGGCGCTTCTGCCTCCGATGTGAACCCGACGTAAGAATGGATAGAAGTTATTTCTGAAAGTGGTGAAACGCTTGTGTGGACAGAGATTGTTTTTGTTTTAATATGAACATGTATAAGTGTGGACATAGTCTTAGAAATTAAGTGATAATGAATTCTGCAATGACCAGTCAGATTTGCAAAAAAAAACCAAAAACAACCTTCAGTCAACCAAAAATGTGAAAAATCTAAATTAATATATTAAAATAATTTTATTATTTCTCAATCTACACATTTTCTAAGACAATTGGCAGTTCAAATGTGTCTTTTCACAAATCCTCCCCACATACACTGTGCACATATGCAGCTGGGGGGGGGGGGGGGGGGGGGTAGTGCAGGGCCAGCATCCATTGATCAGTTTGGGGAGGAGGCAAACTTTTCCAGCTGCCGGTCGGCACTTCATACTTGGTCAATAACCTTCTGGACTAAGCTGTTGCCGCCCTGGAAAAATTGACATTAAATCTACTGTTGTGATAACAGTACTTTGATTTAAGTAGAAAGGTTCATTCTATTTCATCTTAACCATCCTATTTCATTTTTTTAATTTTAACCTTCAAACATGGAAGAGGATGCTCAGAAAAAAATGAGACTTTTAATTGGGCCATCTTCTATGAGCTACTAGTGAATGTTGTGGTGAGTTTGTTTTACTGGTTGAGTCTTCCAACGAAACAGATAAAAAACAAAAGAAGTTGTGTTATGAATATTCCTGCATGATCCATTTAAGAGCTACAAAGAAAGTATGCCCTATTACAAAGTAATAATATAAACTAAACTGGTGTCAAACTCAGATGCTGGCATGTGGGGTGGAGAGCAGAAGAGAAGAGTGCTGTGATTGCTGCACAAATCCACTCCCACTCTGAACATGAAGCTCTTCTGTCAGACACAACAGCCAGGCAGCAGACTCCACTCTATTTTGCATCGCAGCATTGTTTTTTAAAAGCCCAGGCCGCAGCTAGGCTTTGATTCCCTGACGGCAGACACTACATTATATGGGGCACGGACGGTCAAACTAGCTCCCGCCGTATAGAGCCGCACTCCGAGGACTGCCAATTACTGATGCATGAGTCATTTCTAAAGGAGCACTTTGAAATAATGCCAAACATGAGAAACTTTCCCCTGCTCGGCGGAGCGCACTCGATGCAGAGGCACTGATGCATGTGGGGGTAAAGTTGTCTCTGTTTTTGGGTTGGCTGGATGAGACACAGGAAGTAGGGGCTGGCTCTGGCACCGAGTCAGCTTTGTGTAAACGTTGCAACGTGCGCTCACATGCCAACAGTCAAACATACATTCCAGTGTTAAGAGGAATGCAAACATGAAAACACACTTATCATGCTGATGCATATGAAGCATTCATGTGCACACTCATTCTACATAATGTCCCTAAAGACCTGCGTATATTGTCTCTAATTGTTTGTCACTCTCTCTTCCTCCTTCATTCATCACCCTCTTACAATTACACAGATGAGGGAAAAAAAACTCTCACTCTGTGACTTCATGGGGACATTCGAGGTCTCACCTCCTCCACAATCCTTTGCTTTGCATCATCACTTGCCTCGTCTAAAGAAAGGAAGCATAGGGGGTGGACACACACTCTGTCTGCCCCCTCTGCTCTCTCTCTCTTTCTCCCTTTCCTTTTGCGTCTGTCTGCTCCACAGATGCTGCTCCGCTTGATGTGATGTGACATTTATTAAAGTCCAGCCTTCAGGACTGGTTGATGGAAGGAGAGATGGTAAGATGAAGTGGGAGGGAGGAAGAAGAGGAGGAGGAAGGTGGCCAAACAGCCAATCTTTTCTTGTGTTTCTAAAAAGGGTGAGGAAGAGGAAAGGCTGATGAAGGAAAGGGGAGCAGCACTGGTGTCAGATTTGAATCTGAAAAAAAGATGAGGACAAAGAAAACGAGGGGTGATGGCATTAAGATAATAAGACCGAAATGGAGGAAGAGGGGGAAAAGACATCCAATTCTTATACATAAAAAGCTTGGGGCTGAAGCTGGAGGTGTGTTTAAGCCTCCTTTCCTTATTGATGAGCCTGTCAAGGCCACTCTTCATCAGGCAGTGGGAAGCAAGAGGAGGGAGGGATGAAGGGGAGGAGAAGGATGGAGACGGAAAGAGGGAGGGGTGAGGTGAGAGGACGGGTTCGACTCCAGGTCTTCTGAGCCTTAAAGCGGTTTCCCCAGTAGCAGTGAATAATGAACAGAGACAGGGAAGAAGAGGGGAAAGGGACAGACGAGTGAAAGCCAGACTAAAAGATGGAGGGAGAGGAGATTAAAATGAGAAAATAATAGTCGTGTTGAGGGGTTTGAAAATAACTGAGATAAAAATCTAATGTGGCAGCTCCTGGTCGTAGTCTTTAATGTGGCTGAGACGATTTTATGCCCTGGGCACCTCAGCCATGTAATGTTATAGATTCTTTTCTACACATGTCATTTCTTTTTACATGCAAACTCATTTAGAAGCATCTCCAAGAGCTGAATAACTTGGGCTACATCCCTGTGATTTTCTGCTATCTGGGGTTTACGTTCAAGCCAAGATGGAGTGTGACTCCACCAACACTCGCCACAGAAAACTGAGTCATCCCTTCAGCCAGTTGGCTCGTCCTGGATGACCGAGAGGAGCGGCAGTCCGGCAATCCGCCTGTCGGATTCAAACATGACCGTGATTATTTCTCCTCAGCGCAATCCAATTCTGTGGCGTGCAACTGGGAAATATGTGACCTATTTTTTTTTTTTTTGTTTTGTTTTACCCCCCACATACATCCCTCTCTCTCCCCCCTCTCTCCCTCTTCTTTAGCTTGATATTTAGGTCATGAGGGGACAGGGTTTTCCAGGCAGAGGCCGAGAGCTTACTGTCCACTTGCTCCCCAGCCCCCGATATGTAATTGAAAACATACAAATGGATTAGCTGGAGAGAGTTCAATGCCAGTGGGTCTGTTGGGTTTGGAGTGGTGGATTCGGACCCTCTAATACGGCAGGGGGGGGAGAGAGAGAGGAGGGGAGGGGAGGATGATGGACAGATCCAGGGATTTAGGTCCTTGTGAGACCAGTATTAAAATCAACATGCCCTCAGAGGAAAACATGCAAACACACAGAAGCAGAAAGGATGCACACACATGCCCGCCTGCTCAAATATGATCTTCATACTGGCTAGTGGCAATCATGCGAGCTCTCACACACACAAACCTCACCACATGCTTAACCTTGAAGAGGATAATGGATACTTCTGGTTTATTGCAAGTTGTTTTTTTTGTAGTTTAGGCCATAATTCCTGTAGGTAATAACAATATTATACTTGCCAAAGTAATTACTGAGATAGGGGAACACAGCAAAGACTGATGGGGAAAGGAACATGAGCTGTCAGGCAATTGGACAGGTTTTAAACGAGCTCCCAGGTTAGCTAAAATTACACTGAGAAGAAAAAAAAAGAACAGCAAACTTGAACATTTTGTTTTGGACTTCCTGGATTAACTTGAACCTACCATACATACTGCTGTGCCTGTGCAATGACGGATATTACCAGCATAACAGATGTGCTCACTTTGGGCTTTATCCCTAATGGAAGTAGTTTGGATGATCCTTACATCCTTTCTGACTGTATAAACCACTTTGCTTCTTAACCCCAAGTCATGATGGCACTTCCTGTCTAGCCCCTTTTCCACCACATCTCTTTAAGACATGCTAATAGACATTTTGGAAAACTTGCTGTAGAGTTAGATGACATGGTTGATGTCTTTTAAAGGAATACTTCACCCACAAACCTACCATTATTATATAAATTACTTATTGCATGTTACATTGAATTTAAGGAGAAAATCTTGATTTTCTTATGCCCCCACAGTGAATGGAGAATCAAAAAAGGTCAGTCTGTCATTTGCTCAGTATTTTTCAAACGTACGCATTTTCACTAAAGAAATATGAAATATTTCTACCGAGACGTGTGCATTTGAGCTCCACTTGAGCAGAGTTAAAAACATACAGGCTACTCGTCCAAGCGTGAGACAGTTTGCATTGACATGTTTTAAATCGTTTTAAGCAAAAATGCATGTGTTTGGAAAGTGCAGAGCATACGACTGGATAATTAGACTGAGATAATACTGTACAAGTGTTGTGAGAGTTTGCTAACAGGTGTTTTGGTATAGTTTTGCTGTTATTAAATGAGGACCCTGATTACTTAAATTCATTTTCACCTTTTTTGGATTCTCCATTCAGTGGGAAAAACTTTTTTTTTTTTGTCATGAATTCAAAGTAACACTAAGTGAGTATCTGATATACAAATGGTCATTTCGCATGTGACATATTTCATTTAACATACTGTAGGGCTACAGCCAGAACTTAGTTAGCTTAGCTTGGCGTACCAGCCTCTCTAAAGCTCACTTATTTACACCTTACATCTTGTTCAAACTGTATTAAAAAAAAACCTCTAAAATGACAAGCCATGACAACACTTGTTAAGGAACCAGGATGTCTGTTTCACCCTGTTTCCAGCCTTTATGCTATGCCAAGCTAAGGTAATTGGCTGTTGACTGCAGCTTTACATTTAGCGTACAGATGTGAGACACACGCTGATCTTCCCATCAAACTCTCAGCAAAGAAAAAAAAGTGAATTAGGGTTTAATATCCATGATCTCAAGTCAATGATTATGCTCTACAGCACATGCTATTAGAAGTTGATTTTAACAAATTTAAACAATTATTATCTAATAAGCATACAAAAATCCATAGCTCCCATGAACTTTTTTGCATCTTTGTAATTTGGCATCTTCCTTAACCACCAATTGTCTGTTCTAGTGTTTTTTCCACAACATTTCAACTAAGACGCTGTCATCTCTGCTGCCTTTAAACCATTGTTTCACTCTGTCTGTCCTGCTGTTATTACAGTCATGTCTGCAGCATCTCAACTCACCCATGGATTTCCTCACTGTCACGGCAAACTGGTGATGCTGGTCTAAGGCTTGTGGGATGGGGTGCATTAAAAATAGAAATATTACGTAAACTGCACTGTTACATCATATAAAAGAGACCCCTGTCTAGACACATTTAATGAACTGCATGAAGTGATGTTCAAAAGCCAGATTTTTACTTACTTTTTGGACTTTGTTTAAGCAATGTTGCAGTGCTCCCAGATCTCTACTTTTACTTTAGTGGCATATTATCATAATGGACAGCAATGACTGCAAAAATTACAAACACACACACATACTGTAAATATCCTTCAAGGCAGGCAGATAAAGAGATGGATTCCTCCTTTTGGAACATCTCTCTCTTCCTGATGTTTCTTTAGCAGTGTCTGTCTCCTCCTCCCTGCCACTGTGGACACACTCACAAGGTCAACCCTCTGCTAATGTGTTGCTCAGTGCGCCACAGTTGGCTTGGAGGTGGTTGTAAAAGCACTGACAACATGACCTTCTCCTTGACTGATGATGGTCAAGAGGGTCATTACTATGAGCTATTGGCTAAGCTGTCTGCAGGCGTTACACTGTGGTTATACGTGGTTGCAGACGTGGTTTAAGATCTTCTAAGATCGATGGCGATAATGTTTCAAAGACCGCTCGAAATACGGTGTGTTTTTATTGAAGCTGCACTCCAAAAAGGGAAAAATTGTGGTTATAGGAATGAAAAACATAAGGTATAGAAGAGGGTGGAGCTATGGGGAGATGAGAGGGTAGAAGATGAGAAGAGAGAAGGAGTAGAGGAATACAAATGAGAAGAGATGAGGAGGGGGGGTGTGGAGTAGAGAGACAGGAGACGAGGGAGTGGAGGAAAGAGGGGGAAGACAAAGAGGAGACTACAGAGTGAAAGAGCGGTTTAAAAAGAGAGAGCGGCGTACTCAGCGAAGCAGCAGTCTCAGAGACTTGCCAGCGCATCCGTGACCTAGATTCTCTGCTTCTCCCTAGATCCCTCTCCCTCATGAATGTTTGATTACGCCTCCAACAATAGCAGTATTTACACCAAACGCTTTTTAAATTACAATTCGGCTGAAGCGGAGGAGAGAGAGGGAGAAAAAAAAATCCAATCCATTCGAGGTGGAGGGAAAATGGTAGAGAAATTGATTTGAGAATTCTCACCTCAGTGGAGAGGCAAGATTTGAGTCTCTTAAGACCAGACAGCGCTGATTGGTGCATAGTCAAGCTGTCTCGCACACACATATACACATACACACACACACACACACACACACACAAAAGTGAGCCTGTCTGACACACAGCCAGAGAAAGACAAAAATTCACTCATGCATGCATGCCCCCACTGCCGTTAGGATATAAACCACAAGCAGATCAGGCACAGACCGGCATGCTTGTAAATGAGGAGGAAATGAGGAAAAAGAATTTTAAATGTACACCTTGGATCTTGGCGCACATTCCCTTTGACCATCTTCCTCATTAAGGTGTGGCTGCCATCACCAGTTCTCCCTCCCTCTCACTCCCCCTACACCCCTGCATCCAAAACCATGGCATGCCACATCTCAGCGCATCAGCCGTCGCCATGGCCACTGATAAACCTCTGTCGGTGTTGCTATGGTAACCATTCTGGGAAGTTAAGCCGCTATGACTGCCATGAGAGAGATAGAGAAGAGCCATAGACACCAGACAACAAAATGGCGGCAAGATTAAACAGACGATTCTGGGCTAAGCCACATTTATCAGGCCAGACAACAAAGGATGCTGGGAAAGCACAAACACACACGTTATTTCTCTCTCTCTCTTTAACTCGCTCTCCTGCTTTTTCACACATGCACATATGTGCATGGGTACATAAACATGCACACCAAAGGCACACACACACACACACATACAGCAGCAGCAGTTAATCTCATTCCAGTAACCAGGGAGAACTGGTTCAGAGTCGGTAATCTCCAGAAAGCCCAGTTTTTGGAAGCCGTGTGACATCCGGCTCCAAGTAGAACAAGCCAGACAGCCAGATAGTCGGCCATTACAGCCCTGTTTTTAAAATCGCCTGTTCGAAATGAGAAGAAAGAGCAATGTTTTGAACAAACAGGAACACAGTTTGTGACAGAGACAAGGCAAAGGCTAACGGAATCTTTACAAAATCGAAGGGGAGAAGAGATGCTGAAAGATACATGATCGCCGTCTGAGTTAAACATATTTAACTCACACATTGTCTTTGTGGGTTGTTTATTCTCTAATCTGAGTGTCACGATTCTTCAAATCCACAATTTGATTTGACTTTCAATTTTAGGGTCATGATTCGATTGACTTTGTGATTTAAACTTCAGTTTAGGGCTGCAGCTCATGATTACTTTTCAATATCATTATCGCAATTATATGTCACAAAGTAGTGAAATTGTTCTGTGTCATATCCCACAGCCTAAGGTGACTTCTTCATTTATCTTGTTTTGTTCAACCAACAGTCCAGCACCTAAATATATTCAGATAACTGACATTTATGACAAAGAAAAGCCTCAAATCCTCACATTTAACATGCTAGGATGAGGACATTTTTGGCATTTTTGCTTACAAGAGGCAGTTTGCCCCAAAAAATGTTCATTTGTATATCACTTGTTCATCTTGTGTACGGTGGGCAGGGAATCCAGGCACAGAGGAGGTTCTTGATTCAGAAAGATCAACAGATCATTGCTTTTTTATTGCCCTGACAGCTGTCATTTCCATTTTCCTTCTATAAAAACACTACATTGTATGTGAATGCCCAAGTGTGATCTAATATATGTAATGTCTTTTTTTTTCGTTTTATATTGTAAAGGCCATATGGTCAAATTGATTTGGATTTTAAATAACTGATTTGAAATGCAATAATTTGGAACTAATTGTTAATCACAAAATGACTTGATGGCAGAAGGGTACTTGACAACAACAATTTAAATTCCATCCTATGCAAAAAGCCATCAGATCCTTGCTTCACTTGTATTTTTATTTCACTAGCACAGCCTACAAACTGCAGTTTTTCTGTTTACAATGCGTTTGTTGTTTAAATAACTCATTGGGATGGCCTCACTGGTGACTTCTGTGAAGTAGGAGGATTTTTTTCAGTTCTGCTTCTCGGTCACCTCCAACTCTGGCAGTGGCCATGGTGTCTGAAAAAGTGCAGCTGCAGGCTACCTGCAAACTACACTGTGTCGTCTTTGCAGTGTTATGTTTTTCCTTTGGAAAGGTGCAAGTCGGCGGCTATGGAGAGGATAAAGATACAGGGGGAATCACAGATCCTACTTTGGACTTTTGTGATCAAAGCATGATTTCGATTAGCTTGCAAATAAAAACCAACACTCCTGTGACACCGCTATTGTCCTTTCATTGTTATTAAAACACCCATTTAGGACCTTGAAATGAGCTGGATTTACTATGTTTGTATGTATTCTTGCATTCAAATTGCCCAAATTGTGATTGCGTGTGAATGTACAGAGTAGCAGGTGGCACCTTGTATGGTAGCCTCAGCCAGTGTATGAGTGTGTGTGTGAATGGGTGAATTTCGTGTAAAAGTGCTTTGAGGGGTCAGAAGACTAAAAAGGTGCTATTCAAATGTAAGTCCATTCACCTTTTACTATCAAAACTGTTCACAAATCATTTCATTTATTGAGCCTAACTTGTCTCCTCTATCTGCTCCCCCACCCCTTGCTCTCTGGTGGAGGCCTCGTCCCCTCATCACCATAGTCTGGCTCGCTCGGTAGACCAAATCATTCTGTCTACCCCCTGCACCACAGTTGCCACGGAAACCCTGTTCGAGTGTGTGTATGTGTGTGTGCGGTACTGCTGGGGGATTGGTTGCCGGGGGCTAGATGCTTTCCAATCAAACCTGTTACTGGGGGTGTGGGAGCCCCCCTCTGTGAAAAACAGGGTGAGAGAGAAACAGAGAGTGGAGGAGAGAGGGTGCTGCCTTTTGGGGCAGGCTGTGTTATCGTGTTATGGGAGTGTTTGGACGACACTGTGAACAGTATTAGGGCAGGTAGAGCAAAAATCGTGGTGAAAGTCTATCTTTGCATTCCTGATCTCAGAGAAAATTTAAATGGAAGATTTTTTGTTGTCTGTTGCTCAGCTTGTAGTATCGATCCAGCTCAGATACTGGCTACATGTGGCATTGACAGATGTGTTGTGCATATCAATGCAACATTTACTGCATTGTATGAAAGGTGCCAGAATGTAAATTCACAAACATATACCAACAATGGTGTTTTCAAGTGAGTTTCTTTCCATGCATGTACCACATCAGCAGTCACAGCACAACATGACAACATGTCTAATGTGCGAGGTCATCACGGCCACAGCAGACAGGCCGCCTGGTGTTTCTGGTGCTCTACAGTGCAACAATTGGATAGCTTCTTGTCTTTGCCTCAGAGTGATGCTGACGATGATCTCGGAGCCAAGCGGTGCTGCAGCGCGATGGGACATGGCCACAAGACCCGTTCTCCAACTGTTCCTGTGTCCCAGCTGTCAGAGACACGCAGCGCTACAACAGAGTGATGGGCGCACTCAGTAGGATTCCATGCTTCACGGGCCGGTAGAAGGAGAAGCAGAGCAAGCCACTTCAAGCTGTGCAGGTTGAGGTATTGCGGTGGTTGTCTGAGCGGGAGCCTGCTGGCAAAACTAATGCACCTGAACAAACCCAATGAGTGCACCGTGCTGGTTTAATGGGGAAGTCATTCATACCTGTAGCCTGATAATTAGACCACACTACCATTTTGTTTCACTCCATTATTCTGTCTGACACTCATCCTAACCAATCAGAAGAGAGTTGAATAAATATGCTGATTTAAGTCGAGTTTTATTTCTATGGACCAATCCTCCAGCTGATTTATGTAATGTGCTCCCCAAGTAAAGTACAAGAACTCAAAATTTGTCCTTGAAGTTCAGATGAAATGGCATTTTGAGAGTTTCAATATGGAGCTGTCACAGAAAATGAATTAATTCTAGCCAGCAGGCATACAAACACAGTATTTTGGGGAAACAAAGACACACTGACATACCGTGCTGTTGCTAGCTAGCTAAATTATTCATAGCTCTGTGCGGCTAAAAGTTGCAGATTGATCGATTGTTGGATGCTGAGATATCATTACTTGAAACTGGTTGGTACTAGCTTATGTAAACGCATGACATATTTTTACTTTACCAGAAGAAAACATGTTCATCTGTGGCCCCCTTTCCTACACTGCAGCACACCAGAACTGTTACGTAGATGATGACACACTTAGTATGGAACAACTAATCTGTAATTAGTTATATGTAATCACTAATCTGAAAGCTGAGTGACAGGGGGGCAATCATACATGTGCATGGTAAGAATCAGTCATACCTTACAGGAAAACACTCTGAATGTACTTGGTTTAATACTGTCAATAACAGCAGCTTGTTTACTTCAGACCTTTGTTTGTCTGCGAGTCAACCAACAACAATCTTCACAAGTGCACTGGTCCCCTCTGTGCTTTTCACCATATTTTGTGCAATTTTTCTTTCACTTTTCATCTTTAATGAAACTTCTTTTCTGGCTGTGGCATGAGAGGATGACTTGCCCTTCAGTCACTGTCATCAAAGAGCTCAAAACAGACCTGATGCCCACATTATTTTTTTCTTTCTTTAGCCCCTGACCCAGTGGGGACTTCATGCCTTGTCCTCTTGTTATGGCTACTTGACCCTGTTGATGCACCAGTTCCTTAAATTAAGCTAAAACTGTCTGGCAGTTTATTTTAGGACATTTAACTTTCCAAAGCAGCGGATAGATGTTTCTCGTATCTGTAATGTCCGTTATCATCATATGATGTTGTTTACAGTCATAATCCTTAGATCCTGTGTGACAATATGGATCTTGTGATGTTGCGCATCTTGGGCCAAGCATCTGGAGGGCCCTCCAGGAGAAACTGTATGTTATCTGATTAACAGGGCCGTCGCAATCAGACAGGCAAACTAGGCAATTGCCTAGGGCCCCGAACTTGAAGGGGACCCCCAGAGACGACTGACATTGGTCCATATCAGTGACAATATGATGGAACCCCTATAGACACTGCAACAACGACAACACATTGGAATCCCTCCTAATGGGGCCCACTACTAGTTGCTGCTTGTTAGTGGCTAAAGCCTGATTTATGGTCGTGCGTTGAATCGACGTCGTAGGGTACGGGGCTACGCAGAAGGCTCGCTGTAGCCCCCGGCGTAGCCTGACGTGCACCTCCCCAAAAATGTAACTACGCATCGCGGCGACGCAGACCCAGAGCAGACCGGCACGGCTGTGATTGGTTTGCTTGGTAGCAACACATTTCCGGTTTCGTATTTCCAGATTCCGGCAGCCCCACCGTCTTGAAACATCTTCTGTTGCGATGTAGATGTTGCAGTGTTTTAAGGCTCATTATATATATGCCATTATGCTCAACATTCAATACGGATATATGGATACCCGGCCGGAGCCGTCTGTCCGTGCTCCGCGTTCGTTTCTCTGTGACCGGAAAAGCCGGAAGCTAAACGAAGAATCAACTAGAGACGACGTTAACCACTCAGGAAAGGAACGCAGCCTCCTACCGCTCTGGCGGTGAATTGCACCGCGATGAAACGGAGTGACGGAGAAGTTCGAAGGGTTCACGACGGGGTCACGGCAACCACGTAGCGACGTCGTCAATTCAACGCACGACCATAAATCAGGCTTAAGTAGGGCTGCACAGCATTTCTGTCTCTTTTCACGCGTCATGCAAATTGAGACCATGTCCCGCATGATTGGTTGCCACCCGCACTAGCATTGTTGGAGTACCGTAGTACTACAGTACCTCACGGTACCACTACTGTGGGATAAGTTCAAAGTCCAGTTGCGCCATTGCGCATAGACACTCACCCTCTTGCGCAAGCAAAACACATCATTCAGCACACTATGCAAGTACAGATTTCAACCAGCAGCAGAAACGAAAGGTGAATCCTGCCAGTTGTGGGTTGAACGGGGGTCACAGACGCCGTATTCCTGTCAAATACGCCGCAAGATAAGGCTTACCGGTGACGGGGAAGTCCGGCTCCAGGTCCAATATTTCATCTTTGTTGATTTCATGACTGCCCAGAAATACCCGAACAGCCGAGCTGTGGCGGCACACAGGTGTGATGTGTCAGAGGAGAAACGAGCCGTTCACATTTCTCTCTTTGTGGCAGGTAACGGCCCACAAACCTGTGACTGTTCTTTACTTGTCAGGGGAGGAGGGTGGCTGGTTGACTTCTATTTTATTTATTTATTTCATTTTTTTGGGGGGGGGGCTCCAAGGTGCCTCTTGCCTAGGGCCCCCAGAGTGTCTTGAACCAGCCCTGCTGATTAACAGAGAGTCTTTTAAGACAAAGAGGAATTGAGTGGCTGTGGTCTAACTTTGTCCCTGTGGACCATTAACAGACTGTCTGTCTGAATCTATCGACAGCAGTGTCTGTCTCTTTCTCTTAGTACCTCTTTCTTCTTTATCTGATCCACTTTTGCCAACTATACCAGGAGTTCTGAAGCCATCAATCTCTTCCTGTCTCTGTTTCTGTCTTTGTCTTCCTTTCGCTCTCATTGTCTTCCTCTCTTTGTCTCCCAACTGCTGTCTCTCTCAGGCCTGCTGCCTTCAGATACCATATCTTCTCTTAATCTACTCCTGAGTTACAGCAGAGCCTGCATCCCAGAGGAGCGCTTTAGATCGCTTGCAGAGGAGAATGGGATAAAGAGAGAGAAATTGAGAGAATGAGGTTCAGATAGAGGGAGGAGATGCCATTTGCAACAAAAGATGTCTTAATGAGATGATTTATGTCGTACAGAAGAACAAAAAGGACTTCATTGATCCTCAAGTCAGTGGAGGAAAATGCACCAGATTATTAAATGGCCCAAGAGAGATTTACGAAGGGAAAAAGAAAGCAGAGAGATTGATAAACGCAATGGCGTATCGTATTTCAACTTTCCATTCATGTGCAAAACCTGACAGCCTTTTGAAAAGAGACACCATTATCAAACTGATTGATGCATGACACGCAACATACGACTAACACGCTTCATTTCCCATCCCTACGCCTTCTCGCCGCGTGAGATGACGCAGGAGATAATTGCATTGTTTCTAGCCATGTAGTCTGTTCGCTCCGTCATAATCAGACACCCAGCACCATCTCTCACTCTCCTGACATTCATGAAAATCATGTTGCCAGGAGCAACAGCAGGAGGACGGTAGCGACGCTCTGACGTGTCTATGTAGCACCTCGACTTGTTATCCCAGAATGAAACGTGTCTATATTTGTAACACTCACTCTGGCAAGAGGACTCTTCAGTCAGCTCTGGTGCATAAGAGAGCAATGATAAAATCAACAGCCACTCAATGAATTTTCATAGTAAAAAAAAAAAGCAGTGGGTTGATAGAATCCAAAAACAGCTTATTTACACTCCTGCTGTGAAGTGAAGTCCAATAGTGCCAACTGAAATGCTTTGACAGCTGGGTTTTTCTGCAGTGCCAGTCTAAAGGCAAACAACGTGTGCCCAGAGTGGAGCAGCAGGGACACCAACATGTCACTACCATCTCCCTCCAGCCCCAAGGTCAGGTGTCAAATGTCTATTCACTACGTGTGAGTCACAGTGTGTTAAACAGAGGCATGACTTGTCATAACAGGGCACCCACGCAAACAACTATGGATGGCACATCAATGAGCCTCAAATCTCTGGATAGCCAGTTATTTTGTGGTATGAGAATGGTGACAGCTACAATAAGTTAGACACAAGTGAAATGGCAGCATTGATAAGTGTCAATCACAAATGTCACAGCGTGGCAGGAAAAGTGTCCGGGATGTTCCTCAGAGACATGCAAAGTGTCACTTCTGCTTTTCAGGCCAATATCTTCTAGTTATTTATACTGTTGCAGGGCCACTGAACTGATCTGATTCAGGGCATAACAGTCGTCCCTGTGTTCTCCAGTCTGTCTCACCTCTGGCTTGCCACTGTGTCTTCCAGGGCCTACAGTGACAAGCCGTGCCATATGGCCCTTTGCTCTGAGCCAGGGAGTCAAGGAACACCAAATTAATTCTACGCACTGAAGGATTAAATCGCCCCGGCCTCTATCACACTAAAGCCTGTGAAAAATGAGTTGCTTTCTTACAGTTTCCCAGGCACGGACAGATGTCTCTGCTCTACATGCACATGAGCACTTTAAATATTGTATATGTTGTAAATGTATACAACCAAATCTACAGATGGTACTCGAGACAAAATGTCTTTATAAAAAGCATGGGACATACTGTAGATTTTAGGGACCTAAAGTATGTATGTTAAAGTTCATGAAGTTCAGGAACGGCATATATTATCAAATATAATTTCCAATACCTGTTTTAGCCTTATTGAATTAGGTCTTGTCCACAAGCAACAGATATTTTTGAAAATGAAAATTTTGGCCATCATTCACATATAAAAGGAGTTTTAAGTCACTAAAACTGAGATTTTTAAGATTTAAGAATAACTAAAGTGTGATTAAAACCAACAATCATTTTTGCCTGAAGACTATGACTAAATCTTAACTGGCTGCCAGCACTGTTTTACACACACTCTCAATGCAAAACAGTTGCCTAAAAATGTAATTCAAGTCACGCATATGCCACTGTGCCACAGGGAAATACTGCAACCCCAGAATATTTTTCGTACTTGGACAATTGCTTGGCTCCTGTTTGGCATGAAATACAATTAGATCAAAACAGCAAACACCTAATGAGGTTACAGTTTCTGTCGTGTCGGGCTGATTGATGATCATCAGTGTTTTTGATGTTGTTGAAGGAAAGTATCTCCAAGCATTAGCATGCGAAACAAATGGGGCCTGTGCGTCTGACAGCTTTTGGTCCCACGTCCTGAAGGAGACACGGCAAAAACCTGTTAGTGCACCCTGGAGGTTATGTGGTTTCTGTCATCTGAACAACTTTATCCTCAGGCAGCGTACACACTGTGAGTGAAAGCAAGGGTGTCTGTAAACAAAAAAAGGAGTATGGACAGGAGGAACCAATAAGCAGTCTGACTGCAGACTCATCAATCATTGTTAGTGGCCTTAGAGGTAACATCATAATGTCTTACTCAGTTATGATGTAGCGAGCTCCTGTCTGTCTGGTCTCAGTCAGTTTAGATGTGAATAACAACATGTTCAGTACATTTGTGTTTTATGTAATATTTACCGGTGGTACCGATGTTACATTTACAGACAACTGAGGACATAACTTTTACTCTGTAAAAGTCCCAGAAGAGAGTTTGCATAGGTAGAAGAGAAAAGATCAGGTGCGCTTCTAACCCAGCTGTTTCACTTAACATCGATTTTAGACAATTCTGCAACACTCTGTTTAAATCATGGTTAGGGTTAGACGACTACAGCACTTAAAGGTTCAGCCCAGAATCCTAGAAATTACATCTGTTTTGGATGATTCCATACTTCTCAATTTACATCCAATGTCAACATGCAATGCCAGTGCAGAAGGAATGTGCCCATGTATAGCAAAGGGAAAAGTGAGGGTGTGGAGCTTGAGGTGGTGAATGGGTGTGTGGCATGCCAGACTTTGATGCATGAGACCAAGCCTGTGTCAAAATCATTCACTACTTCTAATTGTCTATCAGGCCAATTCTGCTGTATGTAGAGGTCTATATAATGAGCTCATCTGCAAAATGAAACTCTTTCAGACACTACTCGGGACATTTTCTCTTGGCCCTTAATTATGTCATTACTGTCACAGAATTTAAAAAGTGCTGCATCAACATCAGCTGGTGGATCATCCATAATGAAGTAAATATCAATGTCAGTATTGTCATACGGAGTGTATTTTCCCTGTTTAATCAGTAAAATGTAGTTTGTGTATTTTGTATTTTGATGTGCTGCTCTGCCCATGTTAAACATATCTTTGCACTACAACTTGCTGATTTTTGTCTCATGCCTGTTTACATAGGGGAAAAACAAGCTACACTCTGATCAAAAATACTTCTTAACAATTCTCTTTATAAAGCAGCTTTAGGAGTTTCGTGTAAATGCTGCCTAATATCAGCCTTTCTTTGTTTGTTCTCACAATCATCATCTGCCATTTTTTCTTCAGCACAATAGATGATGGTATATATTGGTCAGGGGCCATCAGTTGTACACTACCTTACTCAATGCATTTTGAGATACCGTGAGGCAGAGTCCCACACTGGGTTGGATACCCGCAAAAAGCTGTGTAATGGGTAAAAAAATATACATATCTATAAATTCACGGGCACAGGAAAAAAAATGAACTACATGTGAGTTTTTTGACATTTAAATCACTATTACCAAGCCACATTTCCTTTTATTTTGAAGGTCACTGACACAATCTGAATCTTTTACCTTCATTCATCACTGACACGAAGGACTCCAACAATAGAGCTTTGCAGCCTGAGGATGAGGTGGCAGCCTACATTGAGTTCAGCGCACCCAAGGAGGATCCTTTGAGGTTTTATGGTGGTTAAAATTCGGTTCGGTGGTGTGGTGGTTAGCACTGTCGCCTCACAGCAAGAGTGTTGCCGGTTCGATGCCGGGTGTGGGAGCCCTTCTGTGCGGAGTTTGCATGTTCTCCCTGTGTCAGCGTGGGTTCTCTCCGGGCACTCCGGCCTCCTTCCACAGTCCAAAGACATGCAGATTGGGGACTAGGTTAATTGATAGCTCTAAATTGTCCATAGGTGTGAATGTGAGCGTGAATGGTTGCTTGTCTCTATGTGTCAGCCCTGCGATAGTCTGGCGACCTGTCCAGGGTGTACCCTGCCTCTTGCCCAGTGTCAGCTGGGATAGGCTCCAGCCCCCCCGCGACCCTCAAGAGGATGAAGCAGTTAGAAGATGGATGGATGAATGGATGGATGGACCAGAATTCACATCCAGTCACAGTCCTGGCCCGTAACTTGTTGTACCCTAATCATAAACGTTCCCCAATCTTAACCCACTGGAATCTTTTCCTAACCACATCCATACCATGGTTGCCATGTTCAGATATTGCAAAACAAGAGATTTTAAATGATAATAATAAAAACATAAATAATGTCATTCAGGGTTTTGCTGTATTGACACTCTTGTCTGACCATAGGGTTGGAAAGTCCGATATGCTGCATGTTCTAAAGGACACACTACTTCCTGTATACTGAACGTTGGTACAAGATATAAATTATGAGGCAATATGAATGTTATTTCTAGCGATACTGAAATGTCTCAGCCTTGCATTTTTGTCATGGCCCTGTTGATGTTTATGTCAAAGAATGCCAGATTTCGCAACCCAATCAGGGCCAAACAGGTCACCTGATTGCAGTTTTTAAAAAAAGGCAACACTGAATGTTCACCTTGCAGATCTTTGGGGCTCTGAAAACACAACACAGCTCACGTGACTCCATCGTTTCCCACTTAGACAATGATTTGCAGCTTGTGCCCTACATCGGAGCCAGATCACAGAGGGAGCTGTGCAGAAGGTGCAGATGGTATTTCGTCTCCTCTGGCAGGCAGAACGGGCCAGAAATTGAATAACCAAATTCTGAAAGAGTATGCCCAGAGCACGCCCACTGGCCAATCAATGTAATCCAACCCAGTGGACAGCTATAACCAAGTGTTATTTGTTTTTCACTGCATCGTGTAATTACTCCCCTCTTCCCCATAGAGAGCTGGGGCCAAGACAGCCAGGACAGCTGGGACTGAGGGAGTTGGGAGTAGAGTATGGAGAGATTGAAGGTGGGGTTGATCTACAGTGAGGGAGTCTTCCTGTGCACATTGGAGAGGGCTCATTACTCACAGTTGATAAAGCCATCCAAGTCACCTTCTGCACTCTCCAGGGGCCATCCCACCCACTCATCTCAGCTGCGCACATCAGCCCACAAGCCCAGAGAGGACCGGACCGGGGTGTGGTGAGCCTGTTGAGAATACAATAACACTAACAGTATGAGACAGCTTGGCTCGAGTCTCCCTGACACATTATTATTCTTTCCATTTTGTTAAAACAGCCCCAAGTGAAAATGATGCTAAATAAACACACTTTGTCTGATGTGGGTGGACGTGTGGGGTCACACTGATCAGCTGGTTTGTAATGAGAAATGTTGTATCCAGGATGCTGTAGAGCCTTGAATGTGACGAAAGGACATCACACACACGCCCTCTCTCCAGCAGCGGAAGACAAACTAAAGGTCATCGGAGCTAATCAGTTGCACCATTCCAGCCACCTAAGTTCAGTAATGAGATCATGGAGATTCCCGGTGAAGAATGGCACACTCAGTCAAGGCTGTTTTGAGACAGGCTGAATGTGCTCCGTGGGCGAAGAGACACAGGTTGAACTAGAAACACGTGGACAGCTGGCTAATGTAAGTGCAGCTGATGTGACTGCAAGTCTGTCTTCACCCAGCTCGAGGATTTCTCTCCTGCTGGGGGGACTCCAGACAGCAGAGATAAGTCATGGGTTGCTCCCAACACCACATAAAACACAATGAGGACGGCTCTTTTCATTGAGAGACAGAGAACAGGACAGGAGATAAGAGAGTGTCTTTTCGCCATCCATTTCTGCAAACTATGTGTGTCTGTGGTGTGTGTGTGTGTGTGTTGGGGGGGATGGAGAGACAAAGGATGAAGAGCAGGGATGTAAAATGTGATGGAAAAGCCAAATACAGATGCATTTCTCAGGTTTGTCATCATGACGGTCACGGATGAGCACATACCAGGTGGCAAGCAGCGCAAGTGAAAATAGGGGAGAACAGAAATTACGGGGGGATGTAATGCAGAACACATGCTAGTAGATGAATGCGGTCAGAGGGGAACTTTGTCTTTACGAGCACATCATTCCATCATTTTTGGTGCGAGTGTGAAAAAATGCAGCTTTTTCCAACATCCCACATTCAATCCTGTGGCCTCGAGTGGCTCAGACCCTAAAACTGTTTTTTTTTTTTCTCTCTCTCTGCTGGATGTAAACACTTCCATATGTGTGTGGAGCATTTTAAGGAGTGGACCTCATAAGCAACCACAATTTTCTAAAGCGTGGACATCCAACAAAACATCTGTGATGATTCATAATCCAAGTTTTCATTATGCATGCAGTACTGTACACATGGGGATGGATAGTTTGTAAGTGAGGAGATAGAGAAAGAGAGGGGTGCAGTGAGAGGGGGTTGCTGGAATGAAAACTGTCTTGTCGACAAAAGTGAAACATCTGAGGCTTGGCCAGGGACCAGAGTTCGGGGTGGGGAAGTTTATTGTGATACTCTGCATTGGAACTACAGCGCTCCCCCTTTACTCTGGAGTGTCGAATGGTCAGGGATGTGAGGCCCTGGCGAATAAAGGGCTACAAGGGTTTCACAAAAGAATACTTCGATTCTTTAGGCTGGGAGTGTTGTGGTATAAAGTGTGGAATGTGACATGATAGCGGGCAGGGTTGCTTTGATGACAAGTGAACTGAAACCTTTTTGGGTGGATGTAAAGCTGAGGAGAGATGGGGGAAGGATGCAGTTTGAGCTGAAGGCTGTTCATGAGCAGGTGTAGGCGTGGCTTTGAGTGACAGGTCAGTAAATGGGACAGGGGAAATTCTGGGTCCTCTGATAACAACTCATTAAGACTATATTCACAATAAGCAAAAAGCCATCTGTTTGTGTTTATTTTAGCCTTAGGTCCTCACTAACTTCTTATGTAAAAGGGAGACTTGTTGCTGCCATTTGCTGTATTGGACTATAGGGATCTTTCAAGTATGCCTGCTTCTGCTCAAGCATTGCATATGATAGATACGCCTCACCTAAAGTCATCACAAACTGCAAAGCCCTAGTCCTGCCAACCTATCTATGTATTTATGTGCCTAGTGCTGAACAGTACTCTTCTGGTCACAGGACTTTATTATGTTGTCTGTACCGAATGGTCATACAGAGAGTGGCGAAAGGCTTTTGGGCATCCCTTACCCTGTACACCTCCTCCTCCTAACTGGATACCATGCAAATGAGCAAACATCAGATCATTTAAGTTGTCTCTCAGTGAAGTTGTTCTAGCCTGCCCCATGCATCAGGTAACAAGCTAAGCAATGTGTCACTTGCCTGAAAACCGTTTGCCCCTGCAAAGCTTCACACATCTCAACAGCAGGCCGATCCTTGGGCTCGATCAGGGCTCAGTAGGCTCCCCGAAAGCTGTTGCCACTTGCAATGTATCTGGACAATTTTTTGTGCTCCATCCTCCAGGGTTTGCTCATACATATCATAAATGTTTCATTCGGTTTTTGTAATGACAAGTTGACATTGTTTGGGTTGTCTTGATTATGACAACTTGACATTAATCAAAGTGACATTACCAGACGATGTCTTTGTCATGACAAGTTGACATTACATTTGTTTGGGATGTCCTTATAATGACAACTTGACATTAACCCGGATGACATTACCAAAAGATGTCTTTGTCATGATAATTTGACATTACAGTAACAAGAAATGCACCTCTTTTTGTGTTCATGACACAAGTTTGACATATTGATTGATACAAAGACATCTTCTGGTAATGTCAAGTTGTCATAATAAGGACATCCCAAACAAATCTACTGTCAACTTGTCATGACAAAGACATCTTCTGGTAATGTCACTTTGATTAATGTTAAGTTGTCATAATCAAGACAACCCAAACAATGTCAACTTGTCATAACAAAAACGAATGACACTCAATGACAGCAGTCATAAACGCTTATGACATGTACATTATGATTATGACAAGTTCATGACAATGTCATTTCATAGTTATGACAGTGTCATGTCACCCTTATGTCGATACCCTCAAGTGAAGTGTTACCAAATATAGTGCAGAATGTTTCAAAATTTCTTTTGAACTTCTTCTCTTTTAATGCTTTTCAGTCAATTTTTGAGGACCTGAAGACAGAATTGTTGGGGTGCAGTCGCTTAAACTGATATTTTGGATGTAGGGCATGTACTGCACTATGTTTCTTGGGATGTTATATATTGTAGTATGTCTGTTCTTCTGTTTTGTGCCACTGCCTATCTTGGTCCCTTGAAAAGGAAATTAATTAATTTCAATGGGATCTATCCTGGATAAATAAAGGTATACTGAATTTGAGCCATAAAAACTAAGCTGTTTTATGTCATCCAAAAGTAGAGGTTTTTGGAAAAGATCTCTAGTGAATGAATGTTGCTCTTATTGCTCATACAGTTGATCACATAATAGAGGTTTTGTCATTAACCTGACTTTTGTAAGACACCTTAGCAATTATAAATACAGTGACTTTGGCTGTATTAAAATACAATATAGGTGATCACAAAGAGCAAGATGGGACAATGAGGAGTTTACCCAGGTGACACTCTGTAGTGTGGCTATTGTCTAAGGGTGCTGAAACAGTACATCTTTATTGTTACTGATAGTTAAGTTCTGTGGCCCCAGATGCTTCAGGGTCCCTTCTCCCCACTCTGTGCCCCTGATTGGGACTTCTCGCTGCATGATGGATTGAGACTATTGTAAATAATCAACGCAAATGACTCAAAGTCATTTTTAAACATCATCAAGAGAAAAAATGTGCTTTAAAAAGTTCTGGATTGACTACAAAGCTCGGATTTGGTTTGCTGCCATATTTGTTAGTTATTAATACCAGACAGTAACAATTTGAGCAAGAGGGAGAGTCTGGGTGGATCTCCCGGTGAGAAGCTGAGATACCAGCACACAGAGCTCTGAACATATCTCCATGTAGAACTTACTGCCTCCTTAATGGAAGATGAAATCAGAAAGTGGGGCTTTTGACAGTAATGTGGTGTTTTTTGTGGGAGTCAGCAGTCATTTGAGGAACTGCACCATGAAGCACTTCTCAGCTGGCTTCAGTATTGAGCCTTGTGCTTGATTGGTGTGAATATGATTATTATGATTAATCATTTATTAAACTCCCAAGTCAAAGGCTCATGAATCCACTGGGCGAGATTAAACCGTCTGCACTTCAAGGAAAGAGGTGGAAAATCAGAATGTAGAGATATGGTGAGAGTGATTGATGGCTCACTAGCCCGTGTGTGTGTGTGTGTGTGTGTGTGTGTGTGTGTGTGTGTGTGTGTGTGTGTGAGTGCCCATGTGGGAGGACTGATAATGCGTCTGTCATGTGTGTGTATGATGGTTTTGGTATGTGAGACCTTTACAGGGAGGATAGTTCACACGCCCCTGGCTCCCATCACTCTCTGTTTTTCTCCTCGACTTTATCTACCACCTTGAAATCTCACCACTTCGAGGGGGACATGGAGAAATTCCAGCCTCATCGGTGAAATACTACGCAAAAATATTACAGCTCATATGTACATCTGGAACGCAGGGGGAACCCTCTTTGCAGAAAGTAAGTTAACACTTAACATATGATTGCATAGTCCATCTGGGATGTAATGTGGTTTCACTCTGAGCAGCGAATTCCAGCCAGATGTACACACACATGTTCTGCAAGTGTGTGAAAACTAGTTAGCAAGTGAGCAGAAAAGGTGTTTAATAGTTAGCTAAAGCAATGGATCAGTGGTTAAAATAATTAGCTAAAAAAATAATAAATGGTCAAGTGTCCCCCTTCTGCCACTCCAAGTTGTAGGAGAAAGAACAAAAAGTTTAACCTCCTAACGTGGGGTTAAATGCAACGCAGACCTTTTATATAGTTACACTGAGCCCTCAAGTACAGCGCTGAGCTTTGAAGCCAATTTTACATAGTGGCCAAATATGGAAGTACAACTTCCGGGTTCATCAAGTGATGCCATTGGCCCCAAAGATACTTTTTTTTCTCATAGACTTACATTGTGAAAGAGATGTCTGTAGGTCAGTGGATGCCTTTTTTAGCATCACACCCCCACGAAATGACTTGTTTCACTATCAAGATTTAATTCATTTGGTCTGATAAAATCTCTGAGTCAAGGAGAGCTGCACCATTAAATCAGTTTTACCTTCATTTAAGTTAGTGGATCACTAAACTGGAAGTTAGCTGCCCCAACCTTTCGCAAGTCTCTAATGCACCTGCTCTGTGGGCCCCGTGGTGGGAAAGATCCAGGTAATTTGATACTGCAGAAACTGAGCTGAGCAACTTTTATAGAAATGAATGGGGCCCCACATCCAACGCTTTATTTAGTTCTGTTTATATTCCATGAGCAGTGTAAGGAAGTGACCAGTGATTACTGACATGTAAGTAGTTACTTGTTGATAAATTCCAAAATGAATAGAATTGTAATTAGTAACAGTTACTGAGATTAAATATGTAATTCATTTACAGTCCCTAATTAAATTGTTGGTAATTTAAAGGGGTTACATCCAAATATATTCCTTTCGGCAAAAACCTCATTATGTGCAGAAAAAAGGTCTTAAATTGATTCTAATATTTGACTGAGGGGGAAAGGGAAGGAATGAGAATGGGCAGCCCAGTTCATTTCAGGGAACCGAAACTATTCTGAGCTTTCACAATTATTAAATATTTCATTTTTTGCCTGTTAGGGCATTACTGTTTTGACCTGGTTGCTATGGGGTTTGTCAGCCAATATGACATGAACTTTGAAACAGTTTATAAAAAGTTTTCAGATTGACAGTGGCTTATGCTGTTTTTACTTAATGCCTACCTTTGTGAAATAAGAATAAATTTGGCAGTGTTTGACACAAAGTCTCTTGCCAGATAGATAGATGGATGAAGGGATATCTATGTATCTTACTATCTTACTATATAATGACGAAAACTCTGTCTGTCTGTGGGTGTGTCTGTGTCTGTTCCACGTTTTTCTCCTCACTGACTTGGTCAATCCATGTGAAATTTTGCACAGTGGTAGAGGGTCATGGGAAGATGTGAATGAAGCAATATTACATCAATTGGTCAAAGGGGGGCGCTATGGCAACAGATTGAGTTGCAAACTTTGAATGGGCATATCTCATGCCCCGTATGTCGTAGAGACATGAAACTTTGCACAGAGATGCCTCTCCTCATGAGGAACAAATTTGCCTCAAGAACCCATAACTTCTGGTTATGTAGATTTTCCGCCATTTTGAATTTTTTGAAAAACACTTAAAATCAATCTCTTCCTAGGAACTGATCTGCAAGAACATAATCTAGGGACCAATATCTAAAGCCAATATGGACCAATATCTCTCTTGGCAAAAGTTGGAAAACTTACTAACACTGAGCTTCTATAAGGCAATGATTTTAACTATCTGCCTTTCAACGTGCTACCTCAACTATGTTCAGTTTTAGCCCACTAACTATCCCACTATTGGCAATGGTACTACTGTACTTTCAATAAAGCAATCGTACTATCAAATTCACAAAAACTCTGTCTGAACACATTGCTCTTCTTAATGGGTTCAGTTGACTATTTGATCTGCAATTTCCTATGACCTGTATCCCAAACACACACCATGTGAAACTGTACGTGGGCAACTGTGCACTCAATGGGTATGGACTAGTCATAGATAGACTTTTCTAACAAGTATTACAACTAGCCCTCAGTCCTTTACCCCACCCATGGGGTATGTTGTAACATTTCTCTGCAGCTACTTTTGGAGGACTTAATAGTAGAACGGTAGGTCCTAAAAACAAACTTCAAGTTTTCATTTGTAGAAGAGATATGTATGTTGTGTGTGTAAAAATATGATCAATCTAACTCAAATAGTTTTGTCAAATATATAGCCTAAACCAAAAAATGACTGTGCCTGGTTGTGCCTTGCTTTCCCCAACTTGAGCTGACAGGGCTGTGGTGTCACATGACAAATACGGTTTGGAACCACTGGTGTGGAAGATGGGCCCACCACCATCCTACCTAAGTTCAAAATCCCCCGTCTCCCCTGGTTGCCTCCATCCTGCACACATATATAAACATGCAAACAATGATAGAATGCGTAACAGATATTCACTTTTCCCCCAGTCCACCTTTTTCATTTCTTGGTGGAACATTTCCACAGAGCCAAATCCAATCAGACATGCAGGAGGGCTGCATGGGGGTGGAGAAAGAGAGTGACAGGAAAATGCAAAAAGAAGGTCGCATTTCACGCCGCCATCCATCATTTTTACAGTTGGGGTTGCAAACTTTGGGATTTGCACGTTTTAGCAGTGTGGAGTGGGTGGTAAAGGGGCGGTGGAGGTGCCAAGAGAGTGTGTGTGCATATGCGTGGGTGTGTGTGTGTCATACTGCACAAGGGGAGTGTGCACTTTTAAGATAAACTGGTCTGATGAAAGAGGAGCCCTCGGCCTTGCAGTCGCCCCCATCATCCATCTGGTGATGTCACCTGCGAGTGTGTGTGTGCACCTGCATTTGTCTGTTGGTGTGTGGAACTTCAGTCTATTAAGTGACCCCGCAGTAAGGCCTTTGGGAAGGAAGGGGGGTGAATATAGCCTGTCAGGTGGAAGGATGATGCTTCTCAGCTCTCCTCGGCCCCAAATCCATTTATGTAAGTGCGTGCACACTCGCACGTGTGCACCGCAAGTACAAGTGTGTTGTAGTATGAAGCTCTTGTCAAAGATAGACCCCACCCATGTTAAGGGGGAACCTGAAACGTCTCAGAACATGGCAGGAGGAAAGGAGAGGAAAAGAAGAAAAAGAGTGAAGGAGACATTTAGGGGCCCAGAGTGCCAGAGGTATCATTACCATTCCATTTCACTTGATGAAACCCATTTGGCTGGATTAGTTTCACACTCTCAATGGGACCCCGAGGTGAAGGGAGCCTCCCATCAGGATTAGCGAGCTGCAGTGAGCTGCAGACAGCCGGGTGATGAAGAGGAAGAAGAGCCTCTGTGTACTGGCTCCGCCTTTCTCCACAACAAAGGGACACTGCTTGTTTCTGCAGACTAACAGAGGCGGGGCTTCATGCTTGGCAGGCGACAGACATGTGTGTATGTGTGTGTGCGTTAACGAGAGAGAGTGTATGTGGACTGAGAACCAGCCAAGTTGCCAGTCTGAATGAGAATGAAGGACGTTGATTGGACTTGCCAAATTGGAGGGGATATTAAATCTAGGAAGCAAAACCACTTGATAATGAGTTTTTGTGGCAATGTGTGTGAGAGACAGTGCATGTATAAAGGCATGTGCGTGTGAGTGCATGTATGAATGTGTATGTGTGAGTGTATGTGTTTGCGTGTTTGTGTTCACACCTGTGGGCTCTGTCATCTTTGGTCCTAATTATCTGCAGCATAAATCAACGGTGGGTGCATTGCCATAGCAGCCAGCGGTAGGCAGGGTGCTGGTGATGGTAGCAGGAGAGCGCCAGAGCTATTTCATTAACCTTTAAAGGACCTGGTATTTATTTTAGTAGCAGCACTATGAATATAAATTTGTCATTTTGAAAGGGAAATTACCAGGTAATAAAAAGTCTGAGGACTCTGCTGAGGTCTCTCTCTCTGCTGAGGTCTCTCTCTCTCTCTCTGCCAGTTTTAGCCACACTAACTGCGCAGCTCTGGGAATGGCAGTGTCGGTAAATCTGTTGGACAGTTGGTCGTATGAATATTTCAACAACTATTGGATGCATGACCATGAAATTTGACATAAGCATCCATGTCCCCATCAGGATTAATTCTAACAACTTGATGACTTTTCTGACTTTTCATCTGGCACCTGGCATGAAACTTTGCACAGAGATGCCTCTCCTCATGAGGAACAAATTTTCCTCAAGAACCCATAACTTCCGGTTATATATTTTTTCCGCCATTTTGAATTTTTTGAAAAACAGTTCAAATTGGTCTCTTCCTAGGAAGTTTGACCAATCTGACCAAATTTAGTCTGAGCTTCTATAAGGCAATGAATATTGCGGAGGGCGTGGCTCATCACATAAAGGTGTATAACATCTAGGGCATTAACGTTTTGAAGTCGAGTCGACAAGTCGTTTGATGACGTCATCACATTGACACAGCAGAGGAAAGTGAAGTATCTCCACACATGTGATGTGTGTCTGTGAAGGCCCGAACATACTCGGGCGGAACGTACGTGGAACAGACTCTGCGGGCATCCGCAAGCCCTGTGTGCACAAAGCTCAAGGCCCGAACATACCCGGGCGTACTATAAGCGGAGTGGACTCTGCCAGGAATGTCCGCAGTCATTCGGGCTTCCATAGTCGAGCACACTTCCGCGTTGTAGTTTCCTGTAAAAATGTCTGTGAAAAATCCCCCCGATGTGAAAAATACGTGCCGAGCAAGTCACTGTTGTGCAGAGCGGAGTCCGCGCGGTCGTAAAATCTGAGCTTTGCGCACACATGGCTTGCAGACGTCCGCGGAAGTCTGCGCGGACTCAAAGCGGACGTCTGCACACCAGTGACTGCTCAGCATGTATTTTTCACATCAGGGGATTTTTCACGGACATTAACGGACTACAACGCAGAAGTGCGCTCGACTATGAAAACCCAAATGACTGCGGACAATCCTCGCGAAGTCCGCTCCGCTTATAGTACGCCCGTGTATGTTCACTTAGTCAAGGATAAAGTATCAGCGTAAGCACAGAGAGAGAGGGGGGGGGGACACGACTTGTCGGCTCCCCCCGGGGGGTGTCGACTTGTGCCACTGACATCGGCGCGTCGCGCCAAATCGACTTTTCTGTTAATGCCCTAATAACATCTCAAGGGTTTCACCGATCACCACGCAACTTTGTAGGCATATGACCACACATAATCTGAGCGGACCCCTCCATTATTGACCCAATCAAACAAAATGGGAGCGCTAGAGAGTTAATTTCTTATCTAGGCCTAATACCTAATAATTCAACTCTAATTGGCAACTGAGTGGCGCTATAACAACAGAAAAATGCTTAAAAATGGCTAAAATGCGACCAATCGCTGTGGCTCCCGCTGTGGCCCAATGTTGTTGTTTTTTTTCTAATTATTGGTATGACTAAGTCATGGTATGGTATGCTCTACATAATCATGGAAACTGCCAGTGTGTGATTCTGTCAGTCAGTCATTCTGTCTGTCCCACGTTTTTCTACTCACTGATGTGGTCAATCTACTGTACTTTCAATAAAGCAATCGTACTATCAAATTCACAAAAACTCTGTCTGAATCCATTGCTCTTCTTAATGGGTTCAGTTGACTATTTAATCTGCAATTTCCTATGACCTGTATCCCAAACACACACCATGTGAAACTGTACGTGGGCAACTGTGCACTCAATGGTATGGACTAGTGGCTATTATATATATGAACAGTTCCTCAATTGAATATACAGTCACAACATTCTTACACATTCTCACCTGACTTCACCTTATCAGACACCAATTGACACAGGCCCGAAAATGACAAGTCTCTCAAATGGTGACTGTTCTCTAATGCTTTCAATAACACTTATGATTCTGGCCTCTTCTTGAAGGTCCAGTGTGTAGGTCTTAGGCTAATATATTGGTAAACATGGAATATGATACTGATAACTATGTTTTCGTTAGTTCATAATCACCTGAAACTGAGAACATTTGTGTTTTAGTTACCTTAGAATGAGATGTTTAAATGCTCATCTGGTTTGGGTCCTTTATAGTGCCCTAAAATAGACAAACCAAACGTTGGCTCTAGACAGAACCATTCGCATTTTCACGTTTTCCATTGGCTATGGTAGTTCTACTACATGCTTGGTACACAAAAGAAGTTTCAGTTGGTTGCTATGTTGCAACCTCACCACTAGATGCCACTAAATCCTACACAATAGACCTATAAAGAAAACTGTCAGATATACATTTGTAATTTTTTAAATTTTTTAATCAGTCCTACTGTTATGGTTTGTATCCACTACTGATGCAAAAAAACAAACAGCTGATACTGATATTGGAATCTTAAAACAGATGACACAGATACTGTAGAATTGTGAGGCTTTGTGCTTTTAAACAGTGGATAGTTTGTCAGGGATGAATGAGGATTAAACAGGATGCCATCTCAAATAAGATAACAACTTCCATACCAGCCTGTTTTCAATGGCTGCCACTTGTTCAATGTTCCCTGTGTAAAGTAATGGCAAATCTTCTGACTATCATGCAACCACCTGGACTCAAAAGGGTTGAAAGACTTGTTTTGTGAGATGCTCTGCCAATGCGATCATGAGATTTTCATTACATGTACAGTGCACAAAGCTGCATGTGAAATCTATATGTTGAATTCCTTTAAATTAAACATCTGCTCAGTCATGGACAGAGGCCAGTCAACAATCATTGTATCCCGTGCTGTTGAGAAAGAAGAAAAGACAAAAACGAAAGGGAGGGAGAACATTGCCTCATAAAACACACCTGAGATTCATCACTGAATGTGTAAAACTGAAAATGTATTACCATAAAAGTAATAGTAGCCATAACAGTATTTCCTAGGCTCTCTGCAGAGTTCTCTTACACGCCTATCAGATTCTCCTGTCTGGAAAGAACATCACGACAAAAAGCTGGCGTTAGCAATAGCAGCCTCGGGGGCAACTAGGGCAATGTAGAAGGGTCTCTTTGTGTGCTGGGATCATTGACGTTTGGCTGCCATTGGCTGGTTAAAAAGAGCATCCTCCAGATGCCTCAGCAGTAAGTGGAGCCTCTGTAACCACTGGTAATTCAATTGTGCCACATGATTTCTTGGTGAGTAATCCACAAATGGGCACTCAGCGAAAACAGCTTGGCATCCAGGGCTAATGAACCAGAGGTATGGAGGAGGAGGGGGGTGGGGGGGACAGAGAGGGGGCAATGAGGGGTGGGCGGTGATGCAGTACACGCTGACAGTAAAGAAAAGAATGTGAAGGAGAGACAAAAAGCTGTAACAAAAAAAAAAAAAAAAGAACAAAAAAACCCCAGATGATTCACATCATTGTGGCCTGTCAGAGGAACCGCATCAGTGACCAGCGTATGAAACAAGTCAACTAAATAAAATAGTTTTGTGATGAAACCTTGGTATTGTTTTCATGGTGTGATGCAACAAATTGGCATTGAATTTGAGCAGATGAGACACTCAAGCTCACCCGACGTGAGACGTTAGCTGACAAAAAGCATGCACACGCACACACTGCTTCGACCGCAGTTATGTGTAGGGCTGTGGATCTCTGACTGTGAAGGTCACGGCTGTGTGGATCTGGATTGTTTCAAGCTAAGTGAAGAAAGTGCTTTCTGAGGCAGCCAAGAGATGACACCTCCTCCTTCATGGTTCCTCTCCAGGCACATTCAGAGGATGACGAGGACTCTCATTCATACAACAGAGAGAGGAAATACAAAAATGGGTTGTGGAATCCCATGGAAATGGTTGACATTGTTGACTACTTCAGATAGACCTTGATGAGTTCAATATTATTGATTTAGAAACTCATAAAATGAGACAGAGATATGTAAAGGAAGGGAGTCCTGACTGAACTTATTCAGTAACTTTAACAGGCTTTCCAGTGATGCTTCTTTCAAATCCAGGTCCAATTTCAGAGTGATCACTCCAGGGCTGTATGGAAGAATACAGGGGGGTTGGTGGTGCTAATTTATACCCACTGTTACACGAAAATGTGCAACTCCAAACGGACCAGAGGAGAAGAAAGAAAGGCACAGTTTCCATAGTAACCATTTCCAGACTAAGTGGTTATCTTCGCTCGCTCTCAGTTTTCTGTTGATTTGCTCTCTTTTTCTCTGTTTTTCTATTTCTCTCTTACAGTTTCCTCTTTTTTGGAATAAATCAACCACCAGTGAGTTTTAGTAAATAAGCAGTGCAAAGGTGGGAATTGGACTGCATTCATTAAAAAGAGTAGAGGCGAGAGGAGGATCAGGTGTTGCACCATGGGATTCAAACAAATAAAAACAAAAGATGGAAAAGAGAACAGAAAAAAAAGAAAGTTACCCAAAATCAACAAATGAAACAAATACAGTCCTAATCCCGACACACCTGGAAAAAAAGCTTTCAGTGGCACGAATATAGAGGGGCAACATGGCACAACTAAATCTAGACATGCAGCGGCACAACTATTCCTGCCCTATATTTCATATTTAATCTGCTGTGCTGGAGGATTTCTTGGCCCAGTGCACTGTGTAATCTTGTCGAGGGGCAGATGGCACACTCGCAGTGTCAATCGGATCCTCTGGATTGGGGCGGTGGAGGAGTAGAGTTCTCCAGGGGCCGCCAGCCGCCGTGCCAGGATCAGCAGGTTTGGCTGACCAGCAGCAGCAGCATCAGCAGCATGGAAGCAGACAGTCCCTCCACCTTTTTTCCAGGCTAAGCACAGACCTAGAAATGACTTTCAGCACAGGGGTTGACATTGGACACAATTGCAGGCTGGGATTAGGATTAGCCCAGGATTCTATGTAACAAGCCTGTCTTGTTCCCTTTCCCTTCTTACACAAACGTACACACACCTCATAGATTCTCCCTATCTCTTTTACACACATTTACACTGCTGTTTTGCTGCTTGTTGCTTGCCCGACAAGAGGTGCAGTTTCCACTCCAGACAGAAGAAGGGATGAAGATTTGATGGCAACATGCCAACATCTTGTGCCGACTAAGGAACCCTTATTATGGGAAAGGAGTTTAGGTATAGATATTTGCCAAGAGCAAATGTCAGCAGCGTGAAAGAGATGAACATGTACACATGCACATGCTAAGTGCTAACATCAGCATGCTAACCATGGAAGTCAAAAGAGAGTTGGATACAGCATTGAAGACAGGACCCTGTTCATTCCTAAGAAAGCTACTCAGTGGGGCATGAAGCCAAAAAAGTTATACTGGTGTGTATGAAATTACCCAGATGTGCTTCTGCACGGTATGGCCCACAGAGAAGGCTAGAGACTTCAGAGCAGGCTTCTTTCAGTTTAGCAATCTGCAAAATTGAATGGGGATAAAATGATTCAATCATGCGCAGTGGTGAAGTATGCAGGTATACAGGATAGATGTATACTCACCTCTTTTTCTGGCTGTTTACACTAAATCCAACTATTAGCCAAAAAGACACTGGAATATATAATAGAGTAGACACACCTCCTCGGTCTACCCAGTAGTACCAGCCCCCCAAGAAGTGTGCTGGGCTTTGAAGACAATTTTCATAATGGCCAAACTGCTTAATAACAACTCCACAGTCCGTCACATGATGACATTGGGCTCCAAAATGACTTTTTCTCCCATAGACTTACAGTGGGAAAGAGATGTATTTAAATCAGTGTATAAATCTTTTTAAGCATCACAGCCCTGTGAAATGACTCGTATCACCACCTTGATTTAATCCATTTGGTCCTATAACATTTGCAAAGTCTAGAAGAGCCGCAAGATTAAATCATTTTATCACTATTAAAGTTAGTGGAGTGCTAAACCGGAAGCAGCCTGCACAGCCGGTGAAAGTCTGTAGTGTGCTTGCTCTATGGGCCCAGTAGGGAATGATCCCTAACACCCAGACATGAGTTACTTTTTTTTTTGCAATCCTGGTTCCCTTGTCTCAATGTCAGTGGATTTTTTTGAATGTTTTTTGTTTAGATGTGTGAAACAAAGTCTGTGGTTAACACAATCTATAGACACTTAATCCCCCTGAGGTGAAATTCACTTTTTTCACTCTTTTTGTCATTAACACACAAGTCCGAAAGACACACACAAGCACAAACGGGACCTATGCACAAAGTGGAGAGCTGTCAGAGTGAGGGGGCTGCCTTGGTCAGGCGCCCCGAGCGGTTGGGGGGTTCAGTGCCTTGCTCAAGGGCACCTTGGCAGTGCCCAGGAGGTGAACTGGCACCTCTCCAGCCACCAGTCCACGCTCCATATTTGTTCCGGACGGGGACTCGAACAGGCAACCCTCTGGTTCCCAAACCAAGTCCCTGTTTTGTTCTGTGACATAAAATACCCCACTCATACAGAATATCATTACAGCAAGCCGCCCCCAACACAGCTCTATATTCTTGTTATGGTGGTGACGTTTGGTCATGTGACTGTATAGGCTAACATTAGCTTTTTACTTCTGCTGATTGCATTTAATCATGGAATTGGTGTTCATTTGTGAAGACTATCTTGCTGAACAAAACGTGTAAGAATTATAAATGTTTGTTTGCCACAGAGCTTATTTTTGGTAATAATGCAAAATCCAATGAAAAAATTCTAAACTTTTTGACAGGGGAACCAGTGTGATGCCAACCTCCCTGTTGGCCTACAGAAAAATGTCATCCCCAGGGCAGTCTATGATGCTGAAACAGCAGCCATCATCAAGGTGATTTCATACAGCGGAAATAAAGCTTTTTTGGCCTCATGCACCACTGAGCAACTTTCATAGGAATGATCAGGGTCCGGCCCCCATTGCTGTATCCAGGTCTCTTAATACACCCATGAGTGTTACACCCACGTCCTCAATTATTACTAGCCTACTCCACTGATCATGTGATTCTTTTGAACTTTCCAGATGTTGTTGGCTAGAATGGTTCAAATTTTGACAGCCAAACGAGTCATTTTGCTCCGTCACTATCCTAGTTTACCATATTAGAATTCTAACATTTGTTAATTAGCACTGAACATAAAGTTCATCTGAGTGTCATTTTGAATGCATACAAATTTTGACCTGGTTATGACACAAGATAAAAAGTTAAGGCATCACCAAAGTGATAAGAATTCATAACCAGTTGGATATGACTAGAGATGGGCAGAAAAATCACATCTCTGGCAGTAGTATGTGAGGCTGGTCTTTTTACAACTACTAATCTTGGTCCAACAGAAGTCTTCACCAGATCCTTGTCTCATCTCCAGGGAGCATTCTGCAACAGTTTCCCTCTTGGATGCTACAATTTACAAGGCAGATTTATGTAACAGGCTAGCTAGTGTCGGCTTTTATTCACAGAACAATGGAAGACTACCGTGAAGTTTTGACAGTCTAATTTGCATGGCTGCAGACAGTCAAACTCGGCTCGGCCTCGCCTCTCCTCCACCACCAAAACAACCTCACCTTCAATTACCAGACATCAGATGAGATGAGGGAGTGTGTGGTCCTCTGATTAGACCAGGGAGGGAGGGAGAGTGAGACACAGGGAGCGAGAGATGAATGGGTCCGCCAGTGTCCCGGAGCAGTGGAGAAGACTGAGAATAAATGAATGAATGGGACAGTAATGAAAAGAGGAGGAGGTGGAGGGGAGAAGGGGCGGAGGGGAACAGGACATTCAGAGTGGTTGGTCTAGCTGTTAAAAGAATTGGAAACGAGGACAAAATGAACACAGCTGAGTCACAGGCTGAGGGCTGTATTTGCAATTGTGTCTGTTGGGTTCATCAGGGAACAGGTGAATTAAGACAATTTTTGAAAAACTTTTAGAGGAGTTCTTAAAGTTTTACCCCACTGAGAAATAACTCACACATCACACATTGAGCAAGGAACAAGTGAAAGCAAATCTGAACATGATATTTCAGCAGGTTGAGGACAGCAATCTGAAAGCTGTATGTTTGTCAGTACCTGGTGTCTGTGAAATCAGTTGTTAAAACAGGGAACATACTTGAGGCAACCCAGTGGCTGGCATTGTATCTTTCTGCAATGACACTGTGGTTAACATATGGTTAGGTTTAGGAACAAAAACCACTTGGTTATGGTTAGGAATAGAGCCAATATGGGGTAAAATACCAGGTTTTGGTGTGGCAATCTCTGTGGAAATGAAGCAATGGCTCAGTGAAAAACAACCATTTTTGGTGGCAAAGAAAAAAACCCTGCAACAACAGGTCACTAAAATCAACTGTTCTGGTGTTTGTTGGTGTCGACCAGCTATCTGCAGTTTGGTAGATGTCTCACTTATCACACCATCCACTATGCGCCTCACCTCCCAATGACATAGTCAGCTCATACACATGTAATTTAGAACTACATCAGTTTAGAAACGTTGCTATAATACATACGATCTTGCACAATATTTGCCTCAATATTTAGAACATGTATTTGTCCCCCCTAATAAAATTTTTTGACAAGAATAGGACATTTACACCACAAATGAATGCAGAAAAGTTACAAATTGCTGCATAAAAAAATACCAGAATGCAGGAGTGAGAGAGGACTAAGTGTTGTGTTATGTTCGAAACATTCTGGCAGAGGACCCCCAAACCCCCTGTTTCATGTATCCCCTCCAATGTTGAAACAAAACCTACATCCTTGTATCCATGGTTTGCAGAAACATACAATGCCAACATTTTCTTCTGGCGCCTGGACTGCTTGAGGACATTTAAAAATCTCATCTGAAAGGATTGGAAAGGACGCTTTTTTCTGAGTTAAACAGGTCATGATTTTATTCAGATTTGTCCAGATTGTGGGTGAAAAATCCAACACTCTGTCTTGACTCTGTCCAACAGTTACAAAATTCCCCTACAGTGCCTCTAAAGTTCACTAATTATCACGCTGTATCTTGATTGCTTAAAAGTTGTGGTTTGAGGGGGGTTATGTGACTGACTTCTCGGCCAGTAGGAGGGACTTCCTAAAGCCTTTGGACAGAGCCAAGCTAGCTATTTCTGTTTTCAGTCTTATAGTAAACTAAGATGACTGGCTGCTGGCTGTTGCTTCATATTTACCATAAAAACATAAGAGCGGTGTCAATCCTCTCATGTAACTCTCTGCATGCAAACTAAACAGCCTCTTTTCCAAAAACTATCAGTGAAAAAGTAAATCATCAGTCCTTTTTCAAACTTGAACTCTCTCACACTACGGACCAAACACTATTCTAATATGACCTGTGCAGACTCTCCGCAGCCTTGAGAATCAGTCATCATGACCAGCTCTGGTTTATTATCAGGTTTAAACTTAAAACCACATACTACTGTAGCTCCTGTTCTCACAAAGTGCAGACTGAAATATGAACACAACTGTACTGTGTTCAGTGCCAATGAAGAAATACTCACTTTTCCATCTGATGGTAAAAGAGAGACAGAACGCAGAGACAGAGAGGGATGTAAAGAATAGAGAGGGTTTGTTCAGCTAAACATTTGCTTTGGCAGGCCCGGAGGAGAGGGGCGGTGTTCTACTAGTCCCCTGACATGCATCCAGAGGAGCCCCTCTGTCTTGACCATAAATCTGAATGGAGTGGGAGTTATCATACTTTCCCCCTGCCGTCCCCTCCCCGGCTAAACCCCGCATTCCTCCCAGACACCGCTTCGCACAAACAAAGTGGCCTGTTCCCACCGCTCGACATTGGGAAAGGCGATGGTTTGTCATGGAAAAATCCGGAGGCATCTCAAGAGTCCTTTGGAAGTTGTTTTTTCTCCTTTTTTTTTCTCTCCCCCCCCACAAGGTTCAGCAATGGATCAATGCTTTTGCCTGATGGCTGCATTTTCTCTCTTTGTGGCAGAGAGAAAACTATGTCAGACATGTAGTTAACACATAGATGTCACTTCCAATGAGATAGAGTGTATAACTAAATAAACTGTGAGCGGTGAGGGTGAGGGAACTCCACATACACACAATTTTATGTGTAGAAGCTGAATGAAATACACATAGAATTCAAACCCTGAATAAAAGCCCAAAGATGCAGGGATGCACACACACACACACACACACACACACACGAAATGAGTGTGCATTGGGAGGCAAGTCGTTATAGAAAACCCTGGTAACACATTCCATAGGAGTCTGCCTCAAAGGGAGTCTTTTGTGCTTATTGAAAGGCAGAGGGGTTACAGGGTTTCTCCCTTTAGGGTGCCGAGAATAATACTCGCTCTCAAGACAATGACCTCACCCTGACTCGCTCTCTCTCTGTGCGTGCATTTGTCTGTATGTGTGTTTGAGCGCCGTTGGAAATGACTGTGACTACGTCTGTGACAGTATACAGTATATTTGCAGGGACCAGGATAGCAGAGAGAAAGTCAAAGGGGCAGAACGAGAAGCAGGAAGTGTTCGGTCAAGGATGGATTACGAGGGAAAGGGGGGACGCTAAATAGATCCTCAGGAGGGAAGTATTTCTCTCCCCTGTCTGATTGGCGTCCACCCCCCTCATTGTCTGTCCACGGTGAAATGATCTGTAGATGACATTGGTGAGAGCCAGAGGTAATGTAAAGCACACACACACATACACAGCCAGGCCCAGGGAGCGGTGAGCTTCAACAGGAAATTCCTTTACAGCCTTTCTGCTGACTAAGGCCTCCTTGTAAGAAAGAATGTAATGTATATGGTGTCTGTGTTATTTGGGGTCCGGTTAGGGCAACATATGCGCAAGCCATTACCACACGGGTGTGAGGGTGCCGCTTTCAGCATGAAAGAGCAGCAATGTCATTCAACAAATAAGCAGTGTCATTTCAGCCACAAAAGCACAGCTCAAGAGTCAAAGTCTTTATGGCCCTTAGATGATGAACTTGATTCACCTGAGTTGCCCCATGAGCATACTTGCAGGAGATCAGGGCTCATAGTTAATTTGTCCTTAAATAGTGAAAATTTGAAAGGCAGATTTGAGCCTCATTTGAATTTTCCTCTGCACTGGTGCTATGTTTGTCATGACACTGGTGCAGTAGGCTGATGCTCATGCATGCCCTTGTCTGTTTCATCATCCAGTCACTCATCAAGCCCCCCAACGACCACACCCACCACACACACTCAGTATTGTGTGGGCACCTAAAGCCAGACAGACACAGACAGTAGCCATCTTTACAGGCAGCAGCATCCATGTTGCAGAGCCAGCACGCTGCACAGGTGTCCCTCCACTGTGACCTACATTAGCCCAGCTGATGCCACCACACAGACCATATAAACATTTCACTGGCTGCCTGCTGCTTCTCCTGAGGCATCCCGTGAGAGCATGTTAGCAGAGATTCTGTGCGAAAATTAAAGAAAGACACAGAAATTGTGTCAGTAACGCGACTGATGATGAACAATGGTATGTCAGAACATGTGGCCAATCCATGTCTGCGAGATGGATGCTGCAGCTGAAAGAAAAGGAGTGGCAGGTTGGGATGGGGGCAACCAAAATGGAGCAACAGCGCCATCAGGTGACTTATTTTGTATACTGCAGGCAATTTTACAGATTTTCACATGCACAGGCACTGCTTCCATATTTATATTGTTCCAAAACATTCAAAATCTTGTACACATTCACATTTGAAATTTAAATCTCACCGACTCAGCAGTGGGACATTCATTACCAACACATGCTGTGCTGACAAACACTGTTCAAACCCACAGAACTTTATTTTGTATTCTAATGGAGGTCCCAAAGTTTCCAAAGATACTTGCTTTGAATGTGTATAAAATGATGGTAATCTTGTTTGAATATTTCACTCATATATAGTCAGGCAAACCAGAAATGTCCTCCCACACTGTTTCACCAAACAGCAGGTACATACAGTACTGTAAATCAAGGCTGTAGGTTTTGTTTCAGCAGTGGGGGGACACATATGAAACAGGGGGGGGTTGGGTCCTCTGCCAGGAAAAAATAGTATCAAGCACTTATCTTTCTGCACTCCGGTCTTTTCTGCATAAATTTATAGTGTAAACGTCTTTAAATCTGTCAAAATAAAAGTGCTACTTTCATGATTTTATTGGAGGGGGGAATTCATGCTCTAAATATTGAGGGGGATGACTCCCTGCATCCTGTCCTGTTGATTCCCATTAAATTCTAAAACTAAGGTAAATTAAATTCTCTATATTAGCGACTATTTGGTTTATAGAATGACTCTGTTCTTCTGCAAAGTCCCCACCCACAGACAGCTACATAATTCTGTATGGGGGCACAGATGGCAATAAAACTCCTCTGTAGTTTCAGAAATAGAAGATACTTAGAGGAAAAACTTACCAGGGGTACCTCTCTGAGGTACTCAGTGGCATTTAAAGGTGCAGTATGCAACTCTGGAGAAGATAGCTGATTAACTGTGAGAGCGCGAGTGAAGCGAATTACTCGAGTAACGTCATGACACCAGTGACGTCAGGAGAATCTCAATGCTGATTGGCTTTCGTGGCACAGTGAGTTTTCAACTTGAATAATGAGGCAATGGACGCGAATTTTGCACCATCCAGCGCGAATTCGCATCTAATGTGTCTTTGCATTGACTTTGTATGTAATCTTGACGCGTTCTGTGTGAAAGTCACACAGTCTCTTTCTCAGGTCATCATATACCGATGACCTTAGGGTTGGCAGTTCAACTGAACAAACCCAGCCCACATGTTGGACCTGGGAATGAGATCCCCCACCGCCCCTCCCGACTCCTCCGATCTTCCTACACTCTCACCCTGACTGCACCAACATCCAGACTAAAAACCTTCGGCGACAGAACCTCCCCTACCCCTAACCACCTCTACCCCGCCTGTGTTACATCCCATCATTTCTTTTGTTTACTGCTGTCTTCTGCTTGTTCCCCCGTCTGTCACTACCCCTTTTGTGTTACTATGTAAGCGTCTTTGGGTCATTGAAAAGCGCTATACAAATTAAATGTAGTATTATTATTATTATTATTATTACATTAGATTTAACAATCAACTCTGTCTCAAGAGTTAATGTACATGTGGCTCTTTTGTTTGGACCAAACCTGGCTTTGAGAAATCATTTGGAGCATTAAAGTTTTTAATATGAGATTTCACTTATTTTAAGTTAAATTATTTATGCACAGTAGCTTAAAAACGTAGTTGCTGATCATGTGTTGCAGCAAATGGTTTTGGTATAAGTGCTGATTTCCAGTGCATTGCTTTAACTTTTCAACACTCCTCAACACTTTGCTAGCCCAGTCTGGTTGAAACAGATCTGTCTGGTATTTCTTCTTTAGTAGTAAACCATGTTTCATTAAAGTACAGGACACTAAGCCCATTAGCCATGAATCCTTTAATGACCATGATCATTTGAAAAATATAGTGACATACTTAATAAAAAAGAAAATGACAGCTTTGAAAACAGATGTGTGCAGAACAGCTTTGATTAGTTCAAAGTATGAATCTGAAGGAATACACAGCCGAGAATTATAGACATGCAACACGTCGTCTGAACACAAAAACCTGAAGAACAGCCAATGTGTTTTACCGAAAAACATACAACTCAACAGTAACCATCTGCACAATGTTTTGCATGTTTATTGCACAGACATGCAATCCAAAGCACATTATACAATAATTAAGCATTTATTTTAGTATAAATATTACATCTCTAGGATTATTTTTCTCGGTTACATTACAGATGATGGAAAAGGAAATCAGACAAGCATGGAGCGCGCTCACGTTGCTCCTTGGTCTACTTGGCACACTGCCTGCTGAGCCATTTTGTTCCAAACATGGGCCGACAGAGAAACTTTAATCTTCACCAATTAATCTTACTTTTCTATACAAGTGAACACAAGAGCTTCGATTTCAGGCCAAAGAATCCAGTATCATGACACCGGGACCAGTTTGAATTGATACAAGCTCTCTCTTAACCAGTCATAACAAATGAATTCCCTTAACCCAAAGAAGACAAACTCATAGAAGTGAAACATTTAGAAGTGACAGAGTTACATGTAGCCTGCAACACGTTCATATTTCAAATGAATCACATATGACAAAGAGAGGGGTAAGAACTAAGAGTGACACATGAGCTGGTTGTGTTTAAGATGACTGACTCGTAACAAAAACATTTGGATAACATTATCACACTACTGTGTGTTTTCCAAGGCCATATATCTAGAGTTGGGAGTGAATCCAAAATGAAAAGTGCTCCATGAATGAAGGCCAACACATTTTTTTGTTTCCATTTTAAGATCCACTTGCATAATAAAGATGAGAAAGAAAGAAAGGGGCACAGGTAGAATTAAATCAATCGATCATCGTCACTCAAAAATCACTTGCAAAGTATTTCATCTTAGAAAGGTGACAAGCAGCATTATAGTTTATGGCTATTTTGCAGCCTGCAGTTAAGTCATTGCCCAACTTGCAATGCACTCGCAACATACGTGATGTATTTAATGGCATAAAGAAAAAGGGGAAACAGCTCCTCCCCTGCTGCGGTGATACCGTTCACATTCTGACTTGTCACTGCATGTCCTTAAGATTTTAAAAAGGTAGCGACTAGTGTCATATGCTCTCTAAGTCAGAAATTACTCCAAGAAAAAGCCAAGACCTGAGTCGTTACCCTCGCTAGCGGCCTATCTGCACTAAACTGACAGCTGACGGAGCAGTGTAATTCTTATTGCCTTGGTCTTCCCGTTGCTCTTTTCAACGGATTTACCAATATGGTCCAAACCCGTTGGAAAATCCCCTACTGACAATCATGACATGGTGACAGTGTGGACAAAGAGTTAAAACACATTAAGCATGGTTCGTCTGCCGAGAACTAGCTTTAATGGCGGGACAGAGTTCGTGTTGAAGTGGCTCTCAGTCCCAGTTCTCCCAGTCTTCGTCCAACTGGTCATAAAAAAAGAAAAGAGGATTAGTAAAACATTTTTTAATATTCTAATTTAACATTCTGGCGAAAGTCACGACACTAACCTCTCCAGAAGCTTCTATTTTAGAGAGTGCCATTTGTACTTCTTCTTCAGTCATGTCCAGGTCAAAGTCTTTCTCCCAGTCCTCACTCACATCGGTGCTGGACCCTGGAGACCGAAAGACAAATTTGTAGCTTTCTATGACATTGACTTTGCTGCTTTCTCTAAGCCTTTTTTGTGGAAAACTCATAACCACATCACTGAACTTAATCCTGTTTAGATTTATACTTCCCAAACTGGAACAGTACAAACCTCACTGCCAAATGAAAAATATCCTCAGGACATCCTACCTTTCTTGCCATTGTTAGAGGGCGTAGATTTGCCGCTGTCAGAGTTAAGCTCGAACACTCTTAGGTCCTGCGGCCCCTCCTCTTTTGCTGCTTCTGGTTTACAGGTGGGGGCAGAAGCCCGCGCTGACGCCCCGTCGACAGTGACCTCTGGCTGGGTCACAGCTTCCACTTGAGCCTCGAGAGGTAAGTCACTCTTTCCAGGCTTTTGCTCTTCTCGTGTCTTGTCCGCAACATCTTCCAAGCTAGCTTCTGTCAGTTTCTCGGCCAGCTCCGTGGCAACAGGCTCTGGCCGCACTTCCACCTGCGTTGGCAGGCTGACGCTGTCGCTGCTGACTGAGAGTGTGTTGTCGCGCTCTTCGCTGGGAGACAGGACGGGGCTTAGCAGAGTCGTTCCTGTGGGAGCTGTCGAGGTTGTGGGCAGATGGGTTGAGCTGTTTTCCAACGGGGGTGTAAAGTTGAGTTGAGATGATGACGTGGCGCCAAGAAAGTCATCTGACAGGGACAGCATGAACAGCAGAGAAACAGTGTAAGTGACTTCAGGCTTCAAAGATGAAGGAAGAGCTTTATCATGTTTCAACAGACTCAAAAGGAAAGCTTGTGTCTGAGAGACTTCAGAGGTTTGGTACAAAGTATTCTGGATCACACAGACTTGAGACGAAAATCATTACTGGAGGACTAAAGTTTTAATGCAAGGTGTGTCTTCACCAGAGATGCACCTGGCTCAGTCTCTGATGAAGACGCACCCAGCGTTGAAACATTAGTGTCTAATAAAGTTTATTCCCCCAAGTCCGTGTGCTAGGGTTGGGTACCATTCCTTTTGAACCCTTTACTGGTACCAATTCCAGGACCTCAAATTCGCGGTACCACTGCCAAACAGTTCCTTTCTTTCGTCCTTTACTTTCTCTGTAATAACAAAATGCAATTTTCTAAAGGAGCTGTGGGGGTGATGTAGTAGACTAAAAAGCAATTCTGCTCTTCTGATTTTTTTTCTAATCACACAGAGCTGATCTTCTGTGTGTGTGTGTGTGTGTGTGTGTGTGTGTGCTCTTCTAGCAGTGATACTTGACTATTACTACTATAACATTGAAAAGAAAATAGACCAGGAACAAAGTACTGCAGCATATCACTGCTGCAGCGATAGTTTTGAGAAGCTGAGCGAGTGGCCGACAGAGTGGCCAACGGTACTGCTGCAGAACTCTGTGGCCAGCTTCCCGGCTTTAAGGCGCTTCAAAGCGCTTCCATCTCGTGTCTGAAGTTGTACCTCTGTTTCTGGCTCCCAGGTGCTTCACAGCACTTCCGCCCTTTTGTCTTCAAGTGTTCTCACCCAGATGCACTTTAAGTTACCAGCCTCCGACACCGAGGGATTAAACGTGAATCTGTACATGATGCACTTTGGTCGGCACCCTTGAAAGTACCAAGTTCTGCATCCAACCCTACTGTGTGCTCCAGTATACTTTGGACGAAATCTCTGACATCTGACAGGTTTCAGAGTTAATCAGTGTAAAACTGAAGATAGCATACCTCCTCCTCCTCCTCCTCCCAGCCCAGGGTCTCTGTGTGTGTAGTCTGCTCTGCCCTCTGCTTCAACGCCACTCTCCTCGCCTCCTCCTAGAACACACAATCACATGATTTGTTTTATATTTGAAATAAAGTAAGAAATTCAGCATGTATTGTCAATTTTTTGTAGTGACCTTCATAACATATCAAACGTGTTACAATAGTTTTTCTTGCATTAAACATGTGAAAGGCAGCTACAATTTTGTGCCACCTTTATGTTGTTGACTACAGAAAGATGATGTTTAGTCCTCCTTGTGAAGGCCTGGTTGCTGTGTTTTCATATAAAATGGAATCACAGTTTCATTAACGCAACACAGCACTGCCAGACTTCAGCCTCAATGTTGAATCTATCTCAGAAATCATTTAAACAGTGTTAAAAAGCAGCTTCAGAGATAGGACTGATTGAAGGGCTGTTGTACTACATTGCATTAGCCTTTTCTGGCGTTACTATTTTTCTAGTGTTATGTATATATAAGACATGCTGTCTATAAAATTGTACTGTAATACACATTGTCTAACCACATTGTAAATGCTGTGTCTATAATGTTAAAATTTAAACATGTTTTAAGACCGAATCCCAACCAGTATGCAGATGGAGTCACTGGCAGCATTTTTCAGCCAGCAGGTGGCACCCAAGACAAGGAATTGAGCTGAAGGGAGAGACATCTTGAGGAGAGTCTGCAGCTTAGAATAAACTGTATAAAAGGAGCATCATTACCTGGTCCAACTGGAAGACTCTGTAGAAATACCTCTGCCAGAATTCTGAATGAGCTACAGCTGCTGGCACCTGTGAATAAAAACAAAACTGCCCTTATCTTGCTTACTGCACTTCCAACACCCAGTAACACTGTGCTCATTTTGAAAGCACTAATCGTAGGTTGCTTTGGATAAAAGCATCTGCCAAATGCATCTAATGTAATGCATTAATTTGAAACAAAACTGGAGGTTGTGCTCCATCACAAAAAGTGTTGATAAAAGCATCAGTACGTACCATTTTGGTGTAAAGGGCTCGTATAGATGGACTGTTAACCAAGAGCTCCGAGATTTCTCCTTTCTTGTCTTCCAAACTGAAGCTGGACAGCCAGTTGTCAAACTGCTCCGGGGGACCTGAAAAAATGACAACTTCAATTTAAAATACACTCAAAAGACACCAAAGAGCATCTGCAAATAGAAAGTACGCATTATCCCATCTTACAATTAGCCCACTATATGATTATTATATTTTGAATTTAACTGTGGGTCGCCACACAAATCCAGCAAACTAATATTTCAGCAGTGACCAACAGTCCCACTTCTCATTATCATTCAAATCCTAGTAATGCTTTAAGAACAGTTATCAAAAATGCCTTCAAATTTTTAGGGCAGCTTTTAAAAGGCAGATAACAAAATTATAATTACTGTGATTATTTTTGAAGGAGACTTGCATTGAAAAACATTTTTTGAGACTACATTCAATCAATGCTACATTCAATCAATGCAAAGAGCCCTTCAAAAGAATAAGCACAGGACATGTTAAGAATCCAAAGAGCGCCTGTATGTGATCAGCACAAAGACCTCCATTATCTTCGCAGAGAATACAGTGTTTATGATCCAATACGGGCATACTCGTGTGTCACAGCAGCAAAAGGAAGTACTAGCACAGATGTTAAGTATAGACAGCATGTACTCTTAGGAACTAGCATAGTATTCACTGTGAACAACAACACATTCAGAAAAAAAACAACAAATTAGAGAATGTCTTACTTCAAACTTGGGCTGTACCGAATAGTTCAAAGCTTCATTCATTATATCTTCTGGCAAATCACTTTCCTCAAATTGAGGCAATTGTTTGAGGTTTTTTGTTTGTTTGTTTGTTTTTTTAGGGGGATGATGACATCATTAGACATTCAAGGCTTAATTTGCAAACCTAAATAGAAGCTTTGATTGTTAAAAAAATGACATTCAGTACAGCCCAACTTCAAACATATATATATATCTATATATCTATACGTATATATACATATAGATATATATATCTATACATATATATATATATATATATATATATATATATATATATGTATAAAACCAGTCTAACATTCTGGTGGAGGCCTTGTACTGACTCACTACTGTCTTACCATCAGGCTCATTGCAGTATGTGGCAGGGTCAGCTTGCAAACTGTAGAGACGCGCCTGCAGGAGAAACAAATGCTTAGCTGTGGTTGTTTTGTTTCCACAAACACATCATGTGCTCACTTTTACAGTCCTCTTATGACAAAACACAAGGAAACCAAAAGCTTTATTATTGAACAAATAGTTTGTTCAATAATAAAGGAGATTAACCTGAAAGTAACACAGATCATTTAATTGTTTATTCACAACAACCTCTGCACAAAGATCATGCTTAACTCTGCTGTTTTATCATTTAGAAATTCCTTATCTGTCAACCTGTCTTATGAAGAGGTTAATTTTTAAGTCAATTTTTCAGCTAAAAGTACAAATACTGGTGCCCACCTTAGAACTGTCATAGACCTCTGTAGTTCCAGCTGGAGTTGCCACCAATGTGATTACATCACAATCAATGGTTTTATCAGGGGGTGGAGCAAGCGTGTCTGTTATCACCCCTAAGAAACTAGACAGGCTTTTCTTCACCTTTTCTGTGGTCTCAGAGGAACCTTCCACCTGGAAAGCAGCGTAAACAGACTGTTAGGTTAAAGCAACAAATAAGTTAGATTTGGTGTATAGCAACTAATACACCATTCATACAGGAGACATGCTGTGGTTCTGACAAATTCAATCTGCATCTCACCAGACTGTCAGAACATACTTAGGATTTAAAAAAAAAAAAAAAAAAAAAAAAAACAAGGTGAAAGCTTCAACTTACCGCAAGCTTGTTTCTGACAGCAGTGGCTGTAGCCACAATTGAGCAGGTTGTGTCATGTTGCACCACAGTGGAGAACTCTGTCAGATCTCGCTTTATGAATTCTAAGGCCTCAGAAGACTGCAAGGAACAGAATCAAATACGGAAGATCAAAATCCAGATTTAGCTTTATTATCTCCATTAGGAAATTCTTGTTTCAGACAAGTGCACATGTACATAAAAACCAAACATTAAAATAACACAAGAGAAAGAGTTTAATGCAGTTCACACAGGCAATCCCTTAAGAAAGATCAAAGTATAAAACTTTGAGAAAGCAGTTAGAAAATACCTTTATGAATAAGGCCTAATTTACCTCTGTTTTTAAGAGGCTTTGCAATGGTAGTGTGGGGGTATGTCAAAATTTCATGGTGAAAAAACAGACTACAGCTGATATTTCACTTGTAGTCTGATGCACATATTTGTACATTTTTCTTATACAGCATATCTCTCACATATTTATATGTAATATTGTGTTATATTTTCTAGCATAATGCTCATTTTTCTTGTTGCATAATTCTTTTTTTTTCTTATAATCTCTCTATGCCTGTATACAGTATGAGAGCAACTGCGATATTTCCCAACTTCCCTCAGGGATCAATAAAGTATTTCTGATTTCTGAGTAACAGCGTTTAACAACCCACGGATACTGTGAATGAGGCAATGTGAATGAATCAGTGTCTCATCCTACTTGTTCTACGATTTTTTCCAGAAATAACACGGCTCAAATTTCTATGTATAAGGGGCATTCTGAGAATTGAATATTTTTAACTTTGTGGATTATCTGCTCATGCTAACAGACAACAGAGTCCCTGGGAGGGTTTGAATCTTGCTTTTATTTTAACAATGCTGTGCAACCAGTTTTCCCTGATAGGGGTATAGGTTACAAGATTATGCCACCACTGAAAGCATTTAAACAGATTTGGACAGGGACCTTTTTGTGAGCCTGGGGAGTTCAATATTGAATATAAACTCTTTTGGACCTCTGCACTATTATAGACTTTTTACTATCAGTAATAACAGTGCCTGGGTGTCTGTGTTTCCTCTGTTGTCCCTTGTATGTAGCTAACTAAACAGTAACAGTTGATTTATGCATCTACTAAATCTAAACATTGAGGGCAGAGGTGTGGTTCCTGTTAATGGGATATTCCTCAGAGTAACATCAGACAAAACACTGTAAATACCGACAGCAGCTAGCAGCTACTACAGATAGAGAAATACGTACTAATTCCTATTAAATGGGTGGTTTTTTAAGTGGATTACCTTGTCTTTGACGGCCTGGAAGCTCTGCTGAAGCCAGCCTCCCCACCAGCCTTCTCTGTAAACACACAGACATTTAAAAATAGCTAACGTTACTTTTCATATTCAACAGCAGAGCAAAGATTCGCACAAACATACACACTACCACAAGTGTTACACGTTACATTTATCAAATGATCAAAATGGCTCGTATGTGGCGAGGCTTCAGACTTATTGACGTGTCAGCTGTTGACTTTCTCATCACATCACCAGCTAACTTACACTCACACAACCTAGCAAGCTAACCAAATGAGCTAACGCCAGCTATCAGTGCAATACGAGCTAATTTGCCGAAATAAGCCGCAAGACCGAACGGTAAGGCTGATAATAAATACAAGATGTAACATTTAAGCATATATGCAGTCTACTTGTTGTAACTACGTGATATGAGACGCTCAAACGTTACACCTTAGCTAACCAGGCTGTGCTAACGCTAGCCAGGCTGTGTTTTGGTAAACAAATGCACTTCCTGAACTGATTCCGTGAGCTGCAAAGTACAGCGTTTACACAAAGTAATAACTCCAGCTCTTATCAGACACACAACACAATAAGGAACGCGATGTGCACACGATGTCAGCGCTCTCTGCTATATTATATTTAAAAACAAAAAGTAATTTGCGAGTTCACTCTCACCCTTCAGCCATCTTCAGACGATGACATCATCAGTATTTACTGAACTCTAACCCCGGCTGCATGGCTTTGAAAAAACACACACGTGATGCAATATGACTTCCCTCCTGTGATATACAGATCATTACATTCACATGTGCAGACAGAAATTACTGATTTTAATACTCGTCTTTTGCTGTTTGTAACAAGGAAGTGTGCTACTGTTTTTGCGCTAGCTAAGGTGGCCGCAGAGGACCAAATTGGACGGCAACGCTAAAGACGGTGACAAATGTAGTTTTTAGAAGCACTATGGCTCTATGGTCTAAATAAAAGATGAGAGGACTTTAAGCTGGTCTCTGTTGTTTTGATGTGCTGTTAGAAACATAAAATAATCAGTCTTTGCATGTGACTTCAGGCTACAGCTGGTCACTTTTGTAAAATAAATAATATTTGCTGAAACTGTCACTATCTTGACAGAAGTAGCTACATAAGACAGATGGTCTGTGGGAAAATAATGATCTTCTGCCTCCTCTTACTGCTTCTAATGGCATCTGTAAGAATCCAACATATTTCTGAACGAAATCAGCCAATCAGAGCCAAGGAATCTCTAACGTAGCTATCAGTCATGTCAATCACTGCTCATGAACTATGGTCAAACTGTCAAACTAGGCCACACTTACCAAATATGAATCAAGATTCACAGCTCAAAAAGAAGTGAGGGACATTACTGACAGCTGTGTTATAGACTCCTCAGCTGACTGGTCATTTGTGTTCAGATGCGGTGGATTCTTGCAAATGCCCATAGAAGCAGTATGAGGTGGCAGAGGAACATAGGTTTTTTTTTTTCACAGATTATTTGTCTCGTGTAGTACTGTCAGAATCCTACATGAGAAATGGGTATTTTTTTGCAAAAGTTTCCAACTGAAGCTTTTATACTGTGGGGTCACAAGTTTTGCATTTATATCAGACCCAACAGAAGCAGATTTGTCTAGAAACAAGACTAAAAATATTTTAAACAGGAGATCTGAAATCTGCAATCACTGTAGGCACTGTGTTCTCTGCTCTGCAAACATGCTTGTTATGTAGCCTAATAGTTGTGTGAAAAGAACTAGAAATCATCAAAAGTTAAGTAAATGCATATGAAGTTACCATCGCACAGTTGCATCAAAGGGCATCCAAACAAAGGAGGACAAACTGCAGCACAATGCTTCCACTGGGAAGGCTAACGATATAAGCATATGCAAGTTGTTTTCTTTTAATTGAAACTCATTTAACCAATAAGCTGCATATGAAACCAAACAAATGAATCCAGAGCAAACCTCTCCTCCTTGAGCCATTATGTTGGCTAATCAGTGTTTAGCAATTCCAACCCGAATCCCCTCATCAATCTTCTGCTCTCTGTGCATCTGTGGATGTGCATGTGAGCGTATGTGCGCGCCATATTGCATATGCACGTCGACCCCAGCAGCTGTGCTTTCCCCTCATCAGTATTCTGGGTGAAAAGGGGGCTGTAGGCTTTACTGAGCACAAAATGAAAAAGAACAGGCAACAAGCCCCTGGAAGTGTGTTCTCCCTTAATTGAAGTTCCCCCTTATCCAGACGTTGCACAATGTGTGCGTATGTCCCTCAATATGTCTCCCCTGTCCAGCCCCTCAATCCCCTTAATTGGGTCTTTCAGTCCCCTAATTAACTCTGTCAATGCAGGTTGTGCTGAGCCAAGTTGGGACAAGTACTCCTCTATTGATCAGTATCTGAAGCAGTTAACTTATCCATCTGTCTACAGGGCCATGCGTGGTGTTTCCATGACATTTCATGCACGAAAAAGAGAATGTATAGCATCATTACTGCATCTTTCGGTTGTCTTTGATTTTTTACAATTCTTCTTCAAATACGTGATTATGTAAATTAAATTTCTACCACTTTATCTCAAATTTTGGATTATTTCGTGTGATTTCGTGTTTGTGAGGAACATGCAGTTCTATGTTGGTTATGAGCTGTCACTCTCCTCTGTATAATAATCTGTTGCTTTTCTATTAACCATTATATTTACATTAAATACATAATACCCGAAGTAGCACATTTGACACCCTAGGCATACTTTTCTGCCCCTTCACTGCACCCAGAAATCCCCACAAAGAAACGGAGAAATCCCCACAAAAAAAACAAACAAACAATAAAACAATACAGTATGTGCATATTTGAACATTTCATCTCCTTCTATTTTTCCCCACAGATGCCAGATCTGCCAGTTCAAAAACTTTTAATGTGTTTTTTCTTTACTGAAGTATTTGCATTTCATGCTTTACTTCTTCTTCCCTTTCTTTCAAATATTTAGCATAAATTTCAACTTATTTTCAATACAATTTAACTTGTGTCAAGAATTTTCGACAATTACCTTTACATAACTTAATTCTGCTGCCATTCTCTCTCGTTTCAAGATGCAGACACTGGTTAGTAAAGCATTTTAAACATATGATTAAAAACATGAAGTATTGTTACTGCACTGCAAAAAAACTTTTTAATGACACAGCCAATGACTGAAATGTATGTGTTGTAGATTAAACTGCCCAACATGTAGTTAAGTAGTTAAAACCTCGCCCGATCAACTACTACAAAAATGCTGTCACACTTTAATGAATTAGTGCTGATAATGCTGTGATATGCATATAGGCCATAGAACACTATGAAAAGTACTGTTTGGCAAAACAAGTGCTTTTATACTTTATTTACACACATTTTACTGACAAGTGACAATACTTCTGTACGTTCACATTTTTTACAATGTTGTATTACTTCTTTTACTTACAATAAGGATCCAAATCCTCCACTGCTGCTAAAATTAGCCTCTTCTGTATCACTGTGTCTAATTTCCAGAGGTAATTGTGCACAACATTATGACTTAAACCAGAGCTGCCACTGCTGGTTAGCGTATGCTAAAGAGCACTGTGATGACAGCAGCGGCTGACCATAATGGCACACAGAGGACCTGTCCATATTGTATGATTTAAGAAGCATATCCATTACACACCACACATATCACATCCACACACACACATGCTCCAGACTGCTGATGCCACATCGTGGGTTAACACCATCTGGTGCTGATCAGGAAACACCAGCTTTGCACAAGTCAGTGTCTCTAATTATCTACCTAGAGCAAAGGGAGGCAGATCCCCTCTAATCTCCACAATGTGTTCTGCTTCCCATTCCCACCTGTGCCCAAGTGAAGGGGGGCCATGTGGGAGGACCCGGGGTCTCTGTGTCAAGGGACCAGGGACCAGGTGACGCTGCAACGCCGGTCCCCACGACAGAAGCTTCGCCGCTTGGTTTGGCTGGCAGCTGCCTCCCCCCACTGAGACATCCCACAGCTGACAATCCCCAACTACTGACAGGGGCTCTTTTCAGTGTCAATAGCCTCATATATTAGAGCTAACCGCCTTTGTGGTGAGTGAGGGTGTCAGGCCTTTTGGCCCGACAGCGCTTGTTACCATGATGAAATGTAGATTGAATGGAGGGGGTCTATGTCTCAGGCACGAGAGCTTGGACTCCCCCGGCCTTTGTGGCCCACGCATGGCTATTGTTCAAACCCATTCAGTGGCTCTGAGGAGGAGGAGGTAGAGGGAGGTGGGTGAGAATGAGTTACATCTCTTCATTTCTCCCCTGATCTCCAACTCATCTGTCAGCCGTGGGAGGATAAGCATGTATTTTACACGCTTGATTTGTTGCTAAGTGAAGGCCAGCCATTGTCGGGGTTGTTTGACTAAATCATGTTCATGGCAATCAGTGTGTATAATAGTTATGTTTGTGGTTTAGTGGATTAATCATTGTTATGAATTAGCTAGCTCTTGATTTTTTAACACAAATGCAACAAAATGTGATTACAAATGTGTGTTATAAGTGTGGAAATATTTAAAGAAGAATATCCTACTTTTCACCACTTTTTTAGACTGACCGCATTATGTCCTCTGCTTTAAATTTGCCCTTTGTGTGCCTATATCCATGTTCTCATGAGACAGAGACAAATGGTTGGCCTAGAGCTAAGGACATGGCTATGTCCCTCGCCTGTGTCAGACAAAAGTGACGCGCCTTCCTGGCGCCTGTGTCGTCCTTTCATCTCCTACTCCCTGTTGAGGTGAAGATGGATGGTCCCCTGGCTCAAGAACACCACATTCAGCCACTGTGCTGGCGTATTGTCTCGTCCTTCTGTCCCTCTTTAGTTCTTTAGAGGTTAGTCTGTCCAAACCTGGTTAGCAACCAATGACACCCTTTCCTAAATATCCATTTTTACACTGCTCGCCTGTCCTTCCAAAGCACCAATAAAACCCCTTCTGTTTAGTAAAGGAAGGTGCGGCTGAATTGTTTTGATACAGCTGCTGTGTATTTGTCAGTATGTGTCTAAAAGTCTCACAGAAAAGTAGCTGCCTTGTAAAAACAGCCTGGCAGACATTGTTCGCTTTTAAAAATATGACTTGTTCAGGCAAAACTACCAGATAAACAACTGCCATCACAGAAAAAAATGCTAGTATATAGTATTGTATAATATATAGTACAGTCTTAAGGATCACATTTGTGAAAAGAAGAACACAAACATTTTTTTTGTTTTATCATAGCAAAATTTTAATTTAGGAAAATAGAAATCCAGCACAATTGGACACACCAGTTCAATTTCTGACAACATTCCATCATCACAAATATCAGATAAATTACTGTATTTGCTACTCTGGTAAAATCCTGCATGTACTTAGAATATTTTTTTTATAAACAATGCAGAAAAGACAATTGATAAAAATAGCAGCAGTTTGCATGGCAGATCATTTATACAGTATGTACAAGCTCTGGCACCAGCCATCATTGTAGCAGTTCATTTAACAGCCTTTGAGCTGCTTGGTTCATTGGAAATAAACAGTACAGGTGAGTTTTTTAAGAGAGTCCTGCTCACTTGGTCATAGACAGGCTGTGTAACGTGGAGGTAGTGGTGGGCAAAGGCTGGCAGAGTGAACAGGGGCAGGGCATGCCGGGGAAGTGCCTGTAGGAGCTGGCTAGGTGCAGGGGATCCTTCAGAAGGCCCTGGACTGGAGCGTGAAATCCCAGGAAGCTGGTGGATGGAGGAGAGTGCGGGGCTGGGGCTGTAGCAGGAGAAGGTGAATGATGCTGGAGAGCTGAGGGCGTGCTGGCCACCAGAGAGTGCAGCGACTGGGCCAGAGGATGCAGAGGGTGGAGGGCAGTGGGGGCTGCAGGGGTGATAGCGGAGTGGGCAGCGGTGCGGCTCTGGGCGGCAGCACTGCCGCCATAAACATCCCCCACCAACTTCTTCATCTCCTCCAAGGAGCTGGACAGCATGAGGATGTAGTTGCGAGCTAACAGCAAGGTGGAAATTTTTGACAGCTTGCGAACTGAAGGTCCATGAGCGTAGGGCATGACCTCTCTCAGCCCATCCATGGCCTGGTTCAGATCATGCATCCTTTTCCTCTCCCGGCTGTTGACTTTCAGTCTCAGGTCTTGCACCTCATCCTTGTTGAGCTCAGACCTGTTCTTGGTCTTACCGCCCCCACTGCAGCGCTCCATCCTGCCCTGGCCGGCCTCGCTGTCCGTTCTGTTTTCTTGGCAGTATGTCTGGAACATCTTGTTGGAGAAGAACCTCCCGGCAGAGTCGTCCACCACCAGGTCCGGGGACGAGGAGCGGCTGCAGATGGAGCCAGAGTCGGAATCCATCTCTTTCAATTAAAATTGGGCACAATTTTTTTTTTTTTTTTTTAAAAAGGTCCAAAAATACTACCCTAAATGCTGGGAGCTGGAGTTTAAATTCTACAGATGCTTCCTGCTTCTCTGCTTTGAAGTTGTTCCAGTTCTCTGTAGTGTCAGTCTCACTTCTCTTAGAGTTTGTGCTGCTCAGTCTGAGATCAGTCTGTCCACAGTGAGTGAGTCTGTCTTAACTGTCATCCTCTGGGCCCACTGGGGTGTATTTATACCGCCGGCATAACAAAGGAACAATAAAGCTGCATAATGAGACACTTAGAGCCACAACCAATTGCAGAAGGGACACACTTAAACACCCCCCTCCACACACACACACACACACACACACACACACACACACACACACACACACACACACACACCTCCTTCCTACAGCCCCCACTTCACCTTCCCACACCCACGTTTAACTCACCCAACCCTGATGAGCCCCCTACACATTAACCAAAACAGGGGTATGTTCACATGTTGTGTTAAGCTGTACACCCTGTTAACCAGGACTATGCGCAAACTTCCATTAAAGATACTGGTGCATGTCTGGGGCACGTCCCCCTAAATATTTAGGATAATTTGTTTCCCACCCCTCTATGTAAAAAAACATAAGTACTTAGGACTTTTGTTTTGACAAAATTAAAGACATTTGCACCTTAAATGATGCAGAAAAGTAAAAAAAATGATGCAGAAAAATTCACCAGAATGCATTATATTAAGTGTTTGATGCTCAAAATTTTCTGGTGGACCTCCAACCCCGTCAATTTATGAAACAAATCCCACACCCTTAGATTTAGGCAAATACAATCAGGCAATTCAAGTAATACATGAGGTAAATGGAAAAAATGAACTACAACTATGTGCAAATATAGGGCTTTGCTCACTATACAGACTTTCAAAGTGAAGTGAAAGTGTGAGTTTGAACCACAGATGTGCTGAATAGTGAAAAAAAAAACATTTCTATTGCCCGTTCCATAACACCAGATATATGATGCCTTCAAGGCCTTATTTACATATGGTATCCATGAGACACTCTGGGGAAAGGTATGAAGCACCATATGAGGTACTTAAACATGTAAAGAGCAGCGTTAATGGCAGACTAGGTACAATTCAACCAGGAGCTGGAGACAAAAGAGGTCAGATAAATTTGACTTGGCTCCCCAAACAGTCTGTGAAATCACATCACTATCACTGGAAGGGGGTCCTTCAGATGGGGAGGAGGTAGTTAAAAAGATACTAAAGAGTGGGCACGGCATTGTCTCCCCCTAATTCAACCGTAAAGCTACTAGCACTTTCTCAGGTTTTTCTTTCACTCTTTTCTTAAAGTTCTTTTTCTTTCTCTTGATATGAAACGGCGGCAGTCAGGAACATGAGACAGACTTTACAGGAGCTGTATCTCAGGTATAGAAGTTTCCATTCTTGACATATAAATCCCTTTCTGACTTCATGTCCAGCATGTATCTGTTGATCTAATCTTGTGGCTGGATCAGGCTGACTTTTCAACAGCTCTCTCTCTGGTGTTCAGAGGCTGGATTTCAGCGCTCAGCTCAGGAATTTCCTGCCGCCTTCTGCCAAGCAAAGCCTCCAGTGAGGCCACGTTGGAGGGCCAGTGGTTTGAAAATATGATAATACTCATGTGTTACACCATCAGTGGTAGCAGCATAAGAGATTTGCAAAAACATTTCACCTTGGATGCAGCATCGATTCTTGCCTGGAGCACAATAATTGTACAGCCATTATACAAGGTTTTATTGAGCTGGAGTGGAAGAAACATTTAAGAGGCGTCATGTGTTTCCATCATCTGTTGGCTCGTTTGTTTTTCTCTTCTTGGTGCACAGTTGGACACCCTGGTTTATATTTACTCAACAGCAGTAGAAGTTCTCCTCTGGCTGTGGGCGTCTTCGTGCATCTTGATGATTGTTCTAGAAACTGTGGAGAGGATTTGAAGTTACCTCAGACTTGCAATTTGTTTGTGGTTTGTTTGTGGCTTGATACACTCAAACCACCATGTGATTTAGATATTTCTTTATTCTGCCTGTTTATTATTTTATTTTGATATTAACTATGTGTCCATTACTTTATTTAATTTCCTAATGACATGCACAATTGTAAGAACCATAATCAGGGCCGTGTCTGTGGTGCGGCTTCCTCTAGTTTCCTTATACAACATTCACTTATTAGACATGTGACTGATAAATCACCAAATGCAATACAAAACAACATTATCAACATCCCATTCTTTAAAAGAAAGGAGAAAAAATACACGCTTTCGATATTCGACAACAAATTCTATATGCTGTCAGCTCCCTTTTCCAGTACTCAGTTCTCATGTCCTTAAACTGTAATTTGCAAGGTATTACAATTAGATTACTCAAACTAGCATGTTCTAAATACTTTGGATTATTTTTTGAAAACTTCAAAATTATCTTGCCAAGCTCATTTGTCTAGGAATTTTATTTTCATGCCAATAACAACTGTCAGTGTCCTGGCTTTGCAACTCCTCCGCCACTGTGGTGTGACAAGTGCACTACACACACTTCTTATAAAATCTGTTTTTGGGAAATGCTTAACTCAAATTAATTTTACATCGTGTCTTAACTGCAAATGAGCATTGCTCTCTGACTGCATTAAATATGCACTTCTGTTACATCAAAACACACGTTTTATTTTGTAATATTTACTGGAAATGACATACAGCACAGCCAGCAGCAAGTAGGTTGCTATTAGCAATGGTCATTTACCAGAAACTCTCAGCTTCCTGATGATCTTCCTCCAGCCAGCTGTCACCTGATTTTTTTGCAGTGTAATGAGGAAGTATCAAATAGATAACTCCTCTTTTCAACTTCATGAATCAGCCGTTGCTAGTCTATTGAAGCTTTCAAAGCAAGCAACAGGACTGAATACAAACAGGGGATCCAGCAAAACTTCAGCTCAAATCAGCAGCGTTGCCTTGCTTTAAGTTTACATGGACATTCCAACAGAAAACTATGTAATCAAACTGATTTTGTCACAGACACTCAATCACATCACATTCAGTTAGGAAACAGTATTAGAGCACATAAAACACATAAAGTAATCCATTCAAGTAATGTATTTTAAAGACAGTAACTTTATTAAGAAAACCATCAATTTAAAATGTTATTGCAATGTAAAACAGTTACTCATATTTTGTGTTTTTGTTACTTGTATTCTGTTACTTCCAACACTGGTTAACATTTATAAATAACTCAAACAAATTTCAGAGTCAATCTGCGTTTCACCTGAACGTGTCCATCCATAAACTAAATTTCCAACTGTTCTCAATGAAATTCTGTTATTTGAGAACAAATGTAATCTAGATACCAGAAATGCCTCTTCCTTAATGAGGAGCAAGGTCTCCACATCTCTACTTATTCTGACTGGCATATCTTCTCAATTCTGTTTAAGGGTAGAGACTGGGTGACTCCTCTCCATGACATGCTGCAGCTGGATCAATCTCTTTTGTGATGCTCTGCTTCTTTTATTCATTGTGCTCTTGATGTTTCTCCTACATATCCTTTTCCACATGGACACGTAAATAAATAAGCATCCCACTTCATGTTGTATGAAGTCACTCCTCTCATTTTTTGTACCTGTGTGTAGACCAAGTATGCATGAGTCTCATACGTATGATTTCCAAATATAAAATGTGGAGCTTGCATGTTTTAATTTTGATGGACTTGAAGCACATTTTGTTCTGTGTGCGCCTCACTGTGTGTGTGTGTGCTCTCAAAGTAAGAAATCCTTCTCAAACACTCAAGGACCCATAGAAAGTTAGGAAAGGGAATCAAGAGAGCCCTCAGGACCCCCCACCACAGCTTCATGAGGGGGCCCCGCAGGGTGCTTTGGCTCAGCCAACATTTAGTGATATTATAATTGGGGAACCTTGAGAGCCAACATGGGCCATTTATTTGGAGCATATGGATTTTCCCATCGTTAGGCTCAGAGCCAACATGGCTGCTGGACTCTCCTCTGCTAATTGGGTCAGGTCCTAATTAACTACGTTGGACACAACATGCCAGATTTCATTCTTTTCCAGTCTTTCAGAGCTTTTAATGGCTGGTTCTGTGCCACAGCTTTCATAGTGCTCTCCACACTCCAAAGAGGAGAAAACAATCAATTATGTTTTTTTAATGGTCCTAATAAATTATCGATAAACTGAGGAAAAATGTGCCAAGTCTTGAAGTGTACATGAAGTTAGATTAGTGAGATTGTCACTCATAGGAATACAGTGCATCGATGTGAAACAGCTAAGAGCAGTTGTGTATTAGTAAAAGTATCACTAAGAACATATATACGGATCATTGTTGGTTGAATAAAGGGGGTGTAATCAGTCCTTCTCTTACTCCATCACTATATGCATGAGCCTGATAAATCCTATTCTCCTGCTCATTCTTATTCTTATTCATGTGTTTGTGGAGGCAACGGGCCACACAGAGAGACACAAGGATCTCTCAGCTTTGTATTTTACAAATGAAAGCGTAGCCACCCTCCATGTTTCCACATAATCCGCCAATTTTTAACCCTCCATCAGGGTGTTTGACTTTCTTCTCTGGATGCCACCTTTCAGGACCCTTCATCCAATTCAAGAGTTTTTTTTAGGCTTTAGAGACCCCCTCTCTGCTGCCTCACTGGGTGCACTCCAATGAAAGTGCTCAGGTGACCAGAAAATGAGGGCATTATCACAGGCATATGCTTGTAGTGACAGAGGATCAGGCTAGATTAAGGCCTATCATGGCTCAATAAAGCACTAAGCTGAAGAGCAAACCTGCGCTGTGTACCATAAGGCTTCTTTCCCTCTCCGCTGGTCATTGTTTAACAGGATCAGTGGCTAGATCTTCTGTATACACACACTGAGCTTTAATCTGGGCATGTGGCTGAGAGCAGAACCCATAGAGAACGCGCAGCAGCTTTTGTTTACCGCCATTTTTCTCAATGTCGCTTAGATATTGAGGCTCAGAGATCAAGATCATAGCAGAAGTGATCAGCAGGAGCAGATATGTGGAATTGGTTCGCTTCATCTGTGGATCTTAACGTTTCCCTCTGAGTACCAATGTATGGGGAGAGAGATATAAAATTGTTTCACAAAGTGTCTGAACGGGCCGACAAGTGTTTCTAAGAACTGAGAGTGCTGCCCTTTGTTATCTCTCACCGCTGGGACAAACTACTCGGTGATTTATTCATTTACACTGCCTGAAACAATTGCATTATCTCGGCCACAACAAAAAGACACAAAGGCGCTATGAAAATCCCCTAGGATGTTTATGAGTCACTAAAGAGTCCAATAACTTTCCCCTTCATCTTTAAGCGGCCACGGAGGGTCACATGCTGTGGAGAGCTGCGGGGCGAGAGGAGTCAGAAGGGGGGATACAGGCCCACGGAGAGATGCTGATTATGGGTAGGATAAAAGGAATCCAGGCCTTCTCCGCTGGAGCTGAATGGGGCTCGGTCAGCAGGCTGTCCCATACACTGGCCTGCTCCATGCTGCTAGAACTTCATAAATTACCCCACAATTACCCCGGGGGGACACAGAGGGAGGACAGACAGCCGAGAGGGGTAGAGAGTGAAAGGGGAAAGAGCAGAACCGGTTGCCGAGCAGACCGTCATCAGGAGGTGTAGGGCCCGGGTCCAGATGTTGGCCTTCAGGTTGCTGGGACCCAAATGATGGTGGCCTCCTGAAGACTGTCACTACTAAATAAGAAAGATTCCCATCCTAAAGCAAGACTTTGTGCCCTCTAAAAGAATAAATAACATGTTCTTCCTCTTAGAAATGAAAAAAGGTACCCAATAAAATGCACTCAGGAGTTTTACTGTGACAGCCTTATTTGGTTTGGATTGACCAGCAGCTTATTGTGGTTAATGTTAGCTTACATTATTTACGATAATGCTGTAAATTGGACATTACATTGCATCAATCAGATTGACTTTATGAGTCTTTTCATTTATCCTTCTCCTACTGTAACTTTACATTTATCACCTGTGTTTAGTGAAGTTAAGCTCACTAGGGCAAGTTCTAAAGTTAGCAAAGGTCCAAGATAAAGCAGGTGCTGTGTCCAAAATCCCTTCCTTATGCAGTCATTCATCACCCCCTATATAATGGACACTCAGTGAAAACAATTTAAAGATACATCTGTGAATTACTCACAATGATGAGGGCGTCGTTTCTGGAAGGATACCTTGCTGCTTCTTTTTTTTTTTATGTAGCTTTTTTAAAGTAGTGAGCATCACACATAATATTCCATTCCCCTCCATTTTATTTGGGTTGAGACGGATATCTTAAAAGTTGGGCAAATGAAACCAAACTCATCTGCATGGCGACTATACCAATGGGGTTAAAGGAACCATGTGTAATTTTTAGGGGGATTTGGTGGTGAGGATTGCAGATTGCAACCAGCTGAAACTTCTCCCGGTTAGAATTTGGTTAGTGCTCTTTGTTGCAGAGGTCTTTACCGTGAGATAAGTTACCTGCAGAGGTCTCTTCCTGTCCAAAACAAATGGACCAGGTGATTTAAACTGGTCTAAACAATGAATAGTGCAATTTCACATTACAAATCAGTGTTTCTTCAATACTGTTTGGCATCTCGGAGATGGGCCGCCAGCCCAGCACCTGTTGCGTGAATATTCCGCAAATCCATCCTGCATTTCCACATCGCGGCAGTTAGAATGAACCTTTAAACCGGTAAAAACACTGAATGAAACAGTTTCACATTAAAAAAAATCTGTGTTTTTTCAGACATTTCAAATGTGTTTTCTCATCATGGAGGGGCTGCTAACTACGGTCGTAGACATGAAAACATGAATGACCCTATCTGGAGCCAGTGTTTGGTTTGTCCGTTCTGGGCTACTGTAGAAACACTGGGATGCCATATGGTGATCTCATGAACATGGACTCCCTATGTAGATAAAAATGGCTCATTATGTGGTAACAAAAACACAACAATTCTTATTTTCAGGTGATTCTACTCTAAAGAAAACAGTCTTATTATATTATATTCCATATCTGACAATCTAGCCCCCTAAATCCTACACACTGGACCTTTAAGTAAAAGAAATATGATGGGTTTTTTGTTTTGTTTTTGGTCATTTCATTGAAACGAGCTTGTTTAATAAATCAACAGTAAAATAATATGGATTGATTTAAATACAAGGGTAATTATATGTACATAAGAATAAGTGTTTGAGTCTGTAAAGTTGTGATAGATTAGAAAAGGGATTACAACTGTAACCTGGCAAGTCCTAATCAATCAAAAAATCACACACACACACACACACACACACACACACACACACACACACACACACACACATACAAGCCCGCAAGCCTATACAGATGCACACACTTCTACACAACACACACAAAGTGTATCTGTTCAGCATTGTGCTGGTCACACTTTTGAACAGTTGGCCGCTCACTGGTGCGTGGGGGCGGCTTTGTGTCGGCGGTCTGCAGACTTCTGCCGCTCCCCCCAAACCCCCCCCCTACATCCCCCCTCGTCTCTGTGTTATCCAGCCTGATAAAACAGGGGACCTGCTCACCCAATAATCTCCCTCCCTGAAACCCAGGCACGACTCCTGCCTTTCATCAGCACCATTGTTTCAGTCTGTTACCTCCACATGTGCTCCTTCACCACGGCAACACACTCACACACACACACACACACACACACACACACACACACACAGCCCCCCCCTCCCTCGTCTCTGTCCCATCTGTGGATAGGCCTGCCATGTGTCTATTCATAAGGGTGCCGGCGGCGACGCCACTGTATATGGATCGTACATGATGCTGTCCCTTTGTGTGGGGCTCAGTCCTCAGCTACTTACTGCTGACCCCGGGGTCACCGCACACAATAACCTGAGTGTTGGTGGCCACTGGCTATCCTCATTGGCCTGTGATTGACGAGCCGATCAATGGTCAGTGAGAGTGTGTCTTCGCCCACATGTGTTTGGTTTCTATACAGCCACTGCAGGCCCATTGAATCAAGTGTGTCTGTTTTTAACTAATGGTCTTTTGAAGGCATCAGACTTGTTAGTGACACACAATTGAGTTCTTTGGCTGTTATCTTGATGTAGTGAAATGAATAACTGCAATTTAGCTCAATGGGCACATGCCTTGTCTGAAAACTGTGAAAGTAGTGTTTATGGAGCTTTATTGCTGTAATAGTCATTTTCTGTATCTCTGTGTATCTAATTGGACTGACATTAAAGTGCAAAAACTGAATGTGAAACCCTCCATTTGAAATTCTACAAAATCTCCTCAGTCAGTCATTTTCATCTTATCTGTTCCATTCTTGCTCTTTTGCTCTCTTTACCCCCAGCCTCTTTCTTTCATGACACACACACACACACACACACACACACACACACACAAAGGGCTCAGGTGGGCGATTATGGACGCACATTAAACCTTAATTCACATATGGCTGGATCTGAATACTGATGAGGAGATCTGCTCCTGTGGCACATTATCATCCAGTGTCCAACATGGCTGTAACATGGACAGCACCCACTGCGGATCTGTGACTGTGTCCCATAGGAGTGACTGATGAAAGAAAAACACACACACACAAACACACATACACACACAGTAACACTCAAACACATAATATGAAGTACAAACTCAGAGTGGCTGTGTTGCTCTGCTGACAAAAAGCAGGCCATGACCCTGTGGTTTATAGACCTCTTGTCGTTTCACTAGTGGAGGGAAGAAGGGGGGCAGTGTTCTTAACGTGTCGCACTGATGTCACTGAGTAAAGTTGTTTCATATTTTGGTTCAGATATCACCTTTAGTGATCTCGTCAGTCTTTTTTTGCACATTTTTAAGATATAAGATCTTACAGTCATGATCCAGCAAGGATTTTAGATAAGAGTCCCTTTCAAAGAAGATGTGAAAGGCAGCTAATGGAGTCAGTGGAGTTACCCTTTAAGGACAGTTTTTTTTTCCCAAGTCTGTTTGAAAACAATACTCACGTGTTCACATTGAAAGAGTTACTGGTTGCTGTAGTTGTTCTTCCACTTGATGCTTGCCATGAAGAGACCTCCTCTGATATAAGAGATTGAGGACGCAGTGGTTTTCCTGTGCAAAAATACATTTCAGAGTTTAGCCAACACTATCTTGAGACTTCACCAGTCTAGTTTAGTCTAATCAAATGGGTAAACTCAAAAGTTGCAGTGTTATTAGTGGAAAATTCCCTCTTTGTGTTGCTTTGCTCCCTCTTCTGCAGCTCAGCAAGGAAACACAGCGCCTACTTCAAAATTCATACATGTTATTCCTTTGGTCTTAGACAGTCCAAATATATTAGTGAACAACTTTTTCCCATATCCAAAGCTATGTACTAAACTCTTATTTGTAATGCCATCAAGTATAAAGTGCGGAGCTGCTCCACAGACAGTGAATTGGAAAAGACGACACAGCTGACACTGAGAGCACTCAGGGGAATGCTCTGAGTATATGGGTAAATCTTCTGTTTCAGATCTGAGAACACTTTAACAGAATAAAGTTCATCTGAGTATGGAAAGAAAACAAATATTCTGTGGGTCTATGAAGCAGCTCCAGACTTTATACCCTATGACATCACAGGTTTTTGACTAACTTCTCATATTGTTGGCTTTGAAAAAGATTGAATTTTCCCAAGCCATGGAAATATACTACATATTTTTTTACAGTGTAGGAGAAATACTGATTTGTAACACAAAACTGATCTGTTCAGTTTTTTATTACCAGTTTTAATAACCTAAATAGACAATACAACAACATACATTTAAAACAAACATTTCTTTTATTTTTTTTTTAATTACATTCAGTTATCTTGGAAATTTGTATTATTGGTGCTGCTTGCTCTAATAACTTTTTTATTTGTTGTTGCACACATTATAATTACACTGCTGTTTGGATGTTATTTATGTGTTTGCTGGCACTCTGTAAAGCACTTTGTGATCCATTTCAGCACAGCTATGTTGTTATACAGTTGGTAGCGCAATTATAATCATTACCCTTTGATTATTTTAATCTTTATGTGGTCGCTAAGCAAATGTTATAATGTTATATATGCTTCTTATATATCTGTTTCTCAGATGCCACACCAAGCTGTGTCATATGGCTGTGTGGCCTCTCAGTGGCATGAGTGTAGATTTATAGCACCTTTGTTATTGATATCATTCTTTGTCTCACTTTTCCTGTCTCAGAGACGAACGGGCCTCTAAGTTTAACCCAGCAGACCCTGCTGAGTGCAGCATTAAATATCAATACATGTTTACGAGGGCCCATAAATGCTTGATACAGAGAAGAAGCGATGAAAGAGAGAGCCAAGTGGTGCATTTCTCCCATGTGCATAAAGATGGAAAAATGGGGCAGCGGAGGAAAGGAAGAAGAGAAAAGGAGCACTTCAGGGTATCAGATAATTATCCTGTTGCAGCTGTTGTTGGATGGGATTCTGTCTGACAAATCAAACCATGATACGTTTCACAACCTATTATGTATATCTTTAATTTTAGCAAGCAATAATGAATGATTTCATTTACATGTATCAAGTACAACTGATTACAAAGCATTTTTCTCTTTGCTTCATTTAAGTAATCTATTATTCATGATGTGTTGATTCCTAAGGAGATTTAAGGATCTGAGAGTAATGAAGGACTGTGGACCTAAAGGCAAAGTACGCGGCCCTTAAACAAAAGGTCCCGTAAAAGTACAGCTCTAGTGACTGTGTGGCAGTATATTTGGGGGACAGTGGGCAGGAGGGGGTGAGCCCCAGCTCCGGCCTTTAAAAGATTAACCCTGAGCCCACAAAGGCACAGGGGGCTATGGGGCCAGGCAGGGGCGTGAGTGGGCCGCTCACTGGTTAAACATTGGCCCTCTTGGATCTCCCGTCATTGTCTAGTTAGCAGTTCTACCCGGGCCCCCGTTAGCAGCGCAGACGCATATCTTGGCAGCCGGAGTGAGCCGATACAAAGGCTGTCGGTGCCCGAAAGGCAGAGATGGAGATGTATGGGTCCAGGGTGGGGTACTCGCCACGTGGGGCCCGTGGTCGTAAAGCCCAAAGCGGGACAGATTGGACAGCAGAGCCCCCCCTTCAGTCCTCCTCTTTCTGTGTGTTTCTGTGCTCTGACAGTGATAAACGGGACACACAGCCTTCCAGAACAACAAACAGACACTGCCTCATTTCCCCAATGTGGGCGAGGGCAGGCATAAAGGAGGTGCCATCCCATTAGAGCCTGGGCTCAATGCTGCTGAGGCTGAGGCAGAGAGGAGGGGGGCATTTCACTAGTGCAGAGGGCCACTCGACCAGGGACCCCCAACCAGGAGGGGACAGCTCTGCTGTTTTGTTTTCTCAAAAAAGTGTCATAAAAAACTCTCCTTAATTGGTGCTCCATAAAATTAGCATCTCCAAGCTGATTAGATTTCCTCTCTCCTCAGTTACTATTGTGCCTCTCAGTGACCCCATCCCTGCCATTCAATTTCAGTCCTTTCACCATTTTATTGGGCATCAGAGAAAGAGGAAACTCATGTAAGATTTTGCCCTTTGCCCTTCACTTCTCCTCCTCCCATTCGAGTTAACACAGTCTATCGTCCCTTTGAAACAATCGCCCTGTGCTCAGCTACTGAAAAGTCAACTCATGATCATGCATTGAATGTTGTTATGCTAAACTGGCCAGAAGGGATGCCTTTAGTGTCATTTCACTTTCTGGCCTCGAATGTGTGCAACACTTTCAGTGAAGACTAGTGTTTTTTATTAATGGTGCAAGACACATGCCTTTTTGTTTCCCCCAAAACCTAACTTCAGCAGAATTATGTGAATAACCACAGGGCCAGAATGAGTGATTGAAAACACATCTAAATAGATTAACCACACTTCCTGAATGTAGAGCCATTGTGTCTTGATAAATTTAAGACTGCAAAAAAGTTTTCCCCTCAGCAAAACCCTGTTTATAGACATGTCGGAGCGGCACAGACTGAAATATAATCCCATTAACTTTGAATGGCAAGTCTCTTATTCTGCTGCATAATGTGTCTTGCACGGCATGGATAATCGGCATCTCAGTGGAAATGGCAGTGAGATAAAGGGATTTGTGATGCCTTGACATCTTTATGGATGGTGTAATATGGTTGGTGGGACCATAAGCTCCCCCAGAAAAGTTTGGGCTGTCTATTTCCTCCGATCTAAAATGTCATCCGGCGTGAGTGATGCTTGACAAAATAACTTCATTATGGTTTATAATCTCATTTCACTGGATGGATCTGCGTTGTATGTTTTGGAAGCAAAGTGGATCTTAAGAAAGGAAATTTAAGAACGATAATCGGCAGTCAGTATATTTCTTATTGAAGGATTAACATACTTAGAAATGTCTCGAACAAAAACAATGTCTAGTTTTCAGACTAATAATAAAAGAGGACATTTAAACTATTTGATAGCTGCAGAGGGATTATTTGACTGTGTGCTCCCTTGCAGCAAAGTAGGCTGATTTCTGACATCACCATTATCCAGACAAAGTATTCTGACAGTAATAATAATAATTTCAGATTTATTGCTAACTCCGAAACCAACCTGACATACTCTGGATTTCATTAATTAGAGACAATGTGAACCCCTGCCCTTTATCAGAGGCAGATTTTCTAGCCAGAAAGAACGCCATAACGAGAGTCAGGTAGCCCAGAGTGTGACCTGTATGTCAGGCAGCAGTGGGAGGGACACATGAGGTTGTTAAGGGGGAGGGAGGGGGCATCATTGATATACGCATATCACGGGGAAAGTGAGGGTTAAAGAGTGGGAACGTACCAGCACATTGTGATGCAAAGGGCACGGGAGGGTTAAACCAGGTTCTACTCGGCCCCCTGACCCGGGAGCTCTTTGATGCCACAGCTTTCAGGACGTGGGCCTCCGAGGGGGCTCAGTGTGGCGCGGCCCTGGGACCAGACCACTGCCCCAGAGACAGCGGGATTTGGGTACATGCCTTTTGTCCCCTAAGAAAATGTACGTGGCTTTGGGTGGGGCTGGGGGAAAGGTCACATACAGGGAGCATGGGGAGAGACGGGCGAGATTAAAACAAACAAGCTGGGGGGAAAAACATCACATCTCTTTCTCAGCAACTGTTGGTTACATGATGTATGATTATTACTTGCCTTCAGTGACTGTGGTGTCATAATATCACAATTTCCAGACCCTGAGAAAAAAAATTGTAATTGTAACTTTCTAATTGAGCAACAGACAGAAGACTAAGGATACTTACTTGTGTCAGATAAACAGTTTCAAGCTTGTATTATGCTGCAGCTGCAGTCAGCAAGAGTGGGACATCATCTATTTCAGTGCAATTTCCTGTAAATCTTACAGCTGAAAACACCACAGAGGGTAAATGTCACATCCCCAAGACGCAAAATGCATCAAAACTTAAGATCAATAGTGACAACTGTGAGGAAGCTAGTACTCTACTGAACATGCTGTGTCCCAAGTCCTTTTGGGAAAAGAAGATGATACTCACTGTGTGTCCTGTTGGATGTCGGTTTGAGTTAAGAGAGTCTACAGAGAACAACTGGTTAAGACCAGTGACTGTATACCTAGTACTTCACTTTGACATTTGGTGTTTGTCTTAACCTTCCACTTATTTTGCATTCATTTCCTTGACTGTGGATCTCTGCTGCTCATTGTCATTAGTGTATTTCTGTGACTCATGTATTTAAACTGTAGGTGGTAATTGTTTTTTTTTTAAAAAAAAAAAAAAAAAGAGTTTGTGACCCATCCGCCACGCTGGATGCCCACCAGCCAGACTATCTTTCAGATTTTACAGCTAAACAGTACACTAAAATATGTTTCTGAAAATATTTGAGATGAGGAATAGGCAACGCAGTGACAGAATCTTGATTTAAAATTGGTCAACTTTGCCTGGATTAACAGTCTGACCGCTGTTCACTAGCAGTGATTGATCCCGGCTCAGCCACGAAGGATTCTGGCAAATGTTATTAGAAGCAATAAAAGGAGGCAGAGAAATGTGATTCTTTTTTTTCACAGATGATCTGTCTCATGTACTATTGTGTGGATGTAGTGACAGTTTTGCAGATATCACAAGACTTTTTTTTTTTTTTTTTTTTTTTTTAAATTTAAATGGCCACCCACTGTTTTTAATACATGGTAGCTACTGTTTTTAATACACTAATGACAGTGAGCAGCAGCAACATATACTCAAGGAAATGAATACAAAGTAGGTGGAGGGTTTAAGAAATTCAACAGCCCATCCACGGGCACTCCTCAGGTGATTTTTGATGATTATGATATAAAAAACAACTACGGTATTTGTTGCTGTTCAAATGGTTTACTTATACATCATATTGTTTGAAAGCTACACTCCTCACGGTGCCATTAATGCTTACCATTTCAAGATACAACCACCACAGCAGGCTCCATTAAGGCTTCCGTCAGACAAAAATGAATAATAAACACTTAAAACTCACCAATGAAGTGTTATCATAATCCACGGATCCATATTATCTAGACCGAATCACAGATGACATAGCTATCAGTTCATGTCACACACTATCAGTAGTCAAGACAATCTAAATTTAGTCCAAACACCTTATTGCATGTATTCAAACATTTATATTTCTCCATATATTATCCATAATGTCTCCCATTCTGCATGTAAACAAACATAATGGCATATCTCAGAAAAAAAGGAGAACTCCTTGCCTTTCCACTGACACCTCACTTAAGCCAAATTAAGTTATATAAATAACTCAATGACAGAAGCACGTACATGTACTAAAAATGGAACAGGAACAGCTTTCAGATTGCGTATGCCTTTGATGGTCATTTTAGGTGAATTTTAGTGATTTTTACAGGATGTGTATGAGGTTAAGACAAAATCCAAATGTCAAAGTGAAGTTCTAGGTATACAGTCTCTGGTCTTAACAAGTTATTCTCTGTAAACTCTCTTAGCTCAAACAGACATCCAACGGGACACACAGTGAGTATCATCTTCTTCTCTTCCCAGAAGGACTTTGGACACAGCATGTTCAGTAAAGTACCAGCTTCCACACAGCTGCCGCTATTGATCTTGAATTTTGATCCACTATGTGTCTTGAGGGTGTGACATTTACCCTCAGTCTGTGGTATTTTAACTATAAGATTTCTTTTACAGATTATCTGTCTTGTGTACTACTGTGTAAATATACTGACAATATCATTAAATACGACAAAAAGTTATTTATATAAAAGTTAGCAACTCCAGCTTTAATGCTTACCTGCAAACACATTTTCCACAATGTAGGGTTTACAGCTTCAAATAAAACTGGGATAATTTGCAGCAGATGAAAGTTTTTACTGAACTGTTAAAACTTGCTGCAGATAAGTTGGCAGGAGGTTGTCAGTCTTAATGATGATTCCAAGAGCATCAAGAGAAATTGGGGAAATGATCAAGTTAAAAAAAAAAAATAGCCTATCCTTGTCCCAGATCCTTTAATGCAACAGTAAATGTAGTCTTTGTTTTTCTGCACTTTGCTTTGTATGAATTTGTTTCTTTTGCCACATATGCATGTTAGAATTTGCTTCCTGACTGTCATTTCCTACTGCTGTTTCTACCCTTACACTTTTTAAACTGTGTGTGTTTCAATATTATTTTAATCTGATACATTTGTAAATAGAAAACAAGAAATTTGATTTAAATTTTCAGCGAGACATATGCTTAAAACATATGTCTTTGAATTCCAGGGGCAATCATAATTAATAGCTGCTGCGCAGCAATGGTCCCTTCTGATCATGGTTTTGGACCTTTAGTCAGACAAAGTGAGATGTTTGTGGATGCCAGATTGGAATTGGTGAAAGGTAATATGAATTTTACATAATTTTATAGACAAACATTTAATATAGAAAATAACTGGAATGCTAATCAATAATGAAATGATTCATAGCAGAGATAGGCCTATTTGTAAAATTGTAAATGCACCATTACAGCTTCATTTTAAAAGGAAATTAACATTACCTTTCAGCAGAAAAACTGCACAAATAAAATAAAATTAGGCTAAGCAGAAAAAACAGGGAAAAGAGACAAGGGATAACAGGGAAAAGTGTTGATAAAGAGTATTTTTCTCTCAGTGAAACTGCCTGGATCATAATTATATTAACCTTAGTAGTCTCTAATCCACATAGCATGATGCCTAAACATAGGACTTTCACATTAGAATGTCCGTTCTGCCTTAGCTGAGGCTTGAACTCAAAACTTCTGAGACTGAGGTCTGTCTTCTGTCTCACTGAGCTAATTGGCAAATGACAGTTCATGTGTGGCTTCACAAATTGACTAAGCCAAGCATCAGGGTGCCAGACTGTAGCCATCCATGCCATGGAAAAGCAAATTTCAAAGTGAAAGTTCCAAAGCTGTAGCACATATGGTTGATTTGTTATGAATTTTCAAAGTTTTGAAATGTAGAAACTTGCTGTAGCACCACCATCAGGACTACTGTCTTGTGTTTCCAGTTGAAGACATCTGGCATGGGACTGGACCTTTATGAAAAGTTTGGCTAGATTTCTCATATGGAAATGTTGCATGAGCTGAGGCTTGAACTCACAATCTTCAACACCAAGAACCATCCTCTATCTCACTGAGCTAACTGGCAAACAGAAATGTCACATGTAGCTTCACAAACTGACTAAGCCAGTCACCTGTGTGCAAGATAGCAGCTGTTAGTGTGTAAAGGCAGATTTCAAACGGCTGTCAAAAATTCAGTTATTAAGACAAAAATCCGAAAATACACAAATTGCATCTGGACAGCATGGAGATGTTGGTAATTTGTTTTTTAACAATGATTTATTGGCTCCATAAGTAAAAAACTGATGTTTAAAAATGCCATTTTTGCATTGACTCCAATTGTTGGCATGAGAGCTAAATTCAAAATGCTGTAAAAAATTCAGTTTTTGAGATAAAATTCTGATATTTTCCAAACATCATCTACCATGACTCCAAAATTTTGTCATTTTTTTTAATGAACATTGAAAATGTATTTAGCAAGAATTTGCAAGTATATGTTTACAGTACCGTTTACAGTCAAACATTTTAATGCACTGTAGGCTCAATTTTTGATAAATCAAAAATCTGTGTGGATTGTTTGTGTAGGACAGTCTGAAGATACTCTGTAGCAAGTTTGGTGTAGATTGAGCAAAAATTGTGGGAGAAGATAGGTTTAATAAGTTTTACAGTTTTTGAAAAAAAAAAAAAAAACAACAGTGATGTACTTCATAATTTGCAACAGGTTTCAGTGTACAAAAGTTTTGTAAGTATTGGGGCTACATTTTGGTGAAAGTTGCAAATCTGTAGCACATATGGTTGATTTATTGTGAATTTTCAAAATTTTGAACTTTAGAGGCTTGCTGTATCGCCACTATCAGGACTATTGGCCTGTTTATGCTGCTGTGGCAATCTGGCATGGGACTGGACCTTTGTGCAAAGTTTGGTCATTTTTCACGCATGGGAAGTAGGATTTCCTTAGAAGAAGAAGAAAGAGGAAGAAGAAGAAGAAGAAGAAAGAAGAAGAAGAAGAAGAACATGCAGCAGAACAATAGGGTCCTGGCAGCTTAGGCTGCCCGGCCCCTAATGATTAACCCCAGAGAGAGAACTGAAAAAGTCCATTTTAAGGAATTAATGCGCCCACTAGTGGTTGCACTTTAACAAGTCACCATTTGCCTGGCAGACACAGAACAGGACACTCCAGTCCTGTGTAATATAAATGATTTATCTACAGGATCATATTTATCTGTACATATTCTTGACAAGCTTTTTAAGATTTTATATGCAAATGTTAATTCAATTTTTTTTTCTCATATCAGTTGTTTTGTAATACATGATAAAAATAGAGAATAATTTTAACTTCTTAGAGTGCATTTTTTTATCAGCAGGGGTAAATGAAGTGCACTTTTCAGGTGACCACACACACACACACACACACACACACACACACACACACACACACACACACACACACACACACACACACAAGCCCCTAGCCCAGACCTCTCCGTGCTCTGCCAAAGGCTAAGACATTCATTTAAGATAGATGGAGTGTATTCGAGTCACTCATTTCCACTCTTCCCATGAATAATGCAGTGAAGACAGCTGATGAGGCACATTTGGTTGTCAAGTTGAGAGGCAGGCACACAGTTACATAAGACCGCTGTGGCTGAGGATGTCTGACAAGCCCGCCTTTGAAGAGAGTACCCCCACCACCTTCACCTCCCGCTGGGACTCAACGTCATCCTCGGAGGGCCTGAACTCACCACCTTGGCTGGGTTGTGGGGAACGATGAAAGAAGGCACTTTAATATCATTCTGGGGCTAAATTATCCCAGAAGGCCTCATTTTATTAACAAGGTTCAAACGCAGGACTTTATCCTGGATGGTGTTCTGATTGTGTCTGCTTTCAAATAAAGTCACTTCAATTTTTAGCCCAGTTCTAGAGTTTTTTATGTATTTTTTTAATTCAACTAAACTAAGCTTTTCATCACCTTGATCCACTTGTTCTCATATCTCGACGGTGAATATATGCCTTTTTTATATTTAATAGCATCAGTGTGTTTCGAGAAGTGGCCCAGACTGAGGTCAACACGTGCCTCCTCAATCATTTATGAGAGTTAATGCAGGGAGCGAGGGCAAGCAGCAAAAACCTGCTCCCCTGGGAGACCTGCAGGCACCAGGAAATTACAAATCAGCAGCACTATAAACCATGCTGCCAGCAAGGGAGAGCTGTGGGCTCCGCTGGTGTACAACCTGCTTTCTTTAAGCATATGTTAGAGAAATGCTGATAAACCCGAAAAGACTGAACCTCCTGTTTGTGCACTAACAGGCCCGCAGCAGGCTTTGCAGGTGCTAATCTCTTGCATTTCTGATGAAGGAACACCGGCAGAAAGTTCTGCGTAAACAACACGACTTCCCTCCGGGTTACTTGTCCCTCCCGGCAGTGTGGATGTTATGTAATTGCAAACTTTCAGTCACTTTTATTTATGTAGGAGAGACATTTTACAAAGTCCTTCCAAAAGGACACAAAGATCATTTGCTCATCTTCAGCTAATTCCCTCACCTTTAATTTCCCTTCCACTCAAATACCATTTGGCACAAAAACACAATCACCCAGCCTTAATATGACCATTACCAATAGCACATCCCTGAGAAAAATCATCCCATATTTCCTGGTGAGAGCGGAAGAGGATTATGGAATCCCACTCATATTTGGCAGATAAATTGTCATATTATCGCCTCCCATTTCTCTGTAAATCTACCGCTCTAAAGCTCCTCAACTTTGGGGAAAGGAGACCGCGGCGATATCCTGGGGCGGAGGAAGCCTCTTTCTCTCCTTTTCTTCTCCTCCCCTCCTCCCCCTCTCACTCTCTGAAAAGTAATTTAATTCTGCTGCCAGTTTATCCTGTGAATAAAAGAGATGGAGAGGAGGAGAGGAAGAGCTCGAGGGGCTCACGGTTGTGTTAACTTTGTCCTTCCTTTTAACGCCTTTCAAGCTGAATTACAAAAGCTTGGAGCTAACAAGGATGTCATGATCACGGCTCGGGCGGCTGCGAAACATACAAATCCCGTGTACATCTGACTTTGTAGCTCATGGGCACAGCTTATCATCCAAACTCATCTCAGGTGAACTCAAGCCCTTAAAAGCGATTGAAATGCTCACACACAAGTACCTTTTAATTTACACCTGTGTATGATGACTTAAAAAAAATGAATATGAGGCTCAGACAAGGACAATGAAGGTAAAACATACATTTAGTATCAGTCATCACACCCTGACCTTAACCAGAGGCCGTCTGGGGCGGCCTTAACGCAGCCTGACAGAAAAGGTAAGCTCCTGATTAATGATATTTCTCAGCAGTGGAATATTCATCTGTGTACAATCTTGTGCTTCCATCAGCACTCTCGGCCCAGCTCAGCAATGTCACTGTGACTTTGCAGAACCTTTTCCCTACTCCAGGACCGTCTATTTTACTGTGCGTTTACGGGCGAACAAACATTACGCGGCATTTTTAGTGACCTCAGGGGAGCTGCAGAGAGCTGGAGGGGGAGTCCAGAGGCAGGCAGAGAGCTGGGAGGTGGGGGGTGCAGGTACAGTGCTTCAGAGAGTTAATTGGACTTCACAAGAGTTATTTCATCTTGTATGTGTGTGTTTGCCTCTATGTTTTGCTTGTTTGTGTGTCTAGTTAACATACAGATTTGTTCCAGGCTAATGGAGTGCAATAAAACACATGTGAAATATCTGTCTTGTATACTGTCGCCCGTCACTGACAGGGGGAGCTGTGGGTCTCCTCCCAAGTCTGACTTCAACATGTGAGGTACAGTGAGCAGACCCAGCATGCACTCACATACAAAATCACACATCAGCGCTTACCATGCTGCGTAGCATCCTTTGCAATGTGCTGTCAGCGTGTTTTGATACAAAGATTCTCAGTAATCACGGGGTTTGATTGCAGCTTATATAATTCTAGTTGCACACTGTGTTAATTGGTCGAGAGACAGAGAGATAGATGGAGAAAGAGAGAGTGAGAAAGAGAGGAAGAGGTAGCATGTTGATATCAAGTGTCTCTTCGCGGGGGTTTTCAAATCTCCTTAAACACCCAGCAGTGGAGGAAAGCCGCGGGGCGTCCCTGGGGGCTGTTTTACCTGCAGTGTGTGTCACAGAGGGAGCGGGAAGATGTCAGCGTGAGAACCATTGCACAATATGTATGTGAAGGTTACAGAAAAAATGATAAAATGGAAAATGTTTCCAGTACCCATAACGATACAGACACAGAACAGTGTTCTCTAACAGGTTTGGCAGGATGTGTAAGCAGAAAAAAAATTATAATAAAATTGTGCACACAATTAGGTTTATTTCTTTTTTATAATCTTTTGTAATCTTTCTTGTAAGTTGCTGGATATTTTTTTTTTAAATGGGAAAAGTCACTCACTGTGACAAATTAGACATTGCTTACTTTTAAAGTAGCACTTTAACATTTTGGGAAATATTTGCTCTCTTTGTTGAGAAGTTAGTTGAATTTGCTGAAAATAAAAATCACTTGTCTGTACATTAAAAATGTGGTAGACAGTTGATTTTGGCTCCACTGGGCAAAAATCCCATAATAACCTTTGAGCATATTGCAATTCAAGTGGACTGAGAGAAAACTAGACTTCTTGCCTCCTCTTGGCTCTGTATTCAGGCTTTAGAAAATCTAGCTCATGACGGGAGACTTTGGTCAATCACAGGTCATTTCAGAGAGAGGGCATTTCTATTGGCTGTTCTACAAATGCAGATGCATGTGCACGTCCTTTCAGTGAAAGCCTGATTCAATGGTTGAGAATCCTGCAGAGAAAATTGCTATTCCAGCATTGGGAACAACTACTGTACACTACTTACACTGCAAAGCAACCCAAACAAGGATGACGCACTTATTAAAAAGACAATCTGAAAAAGGTCTGACAATAAACAAAATAAAGCATGTTGCTAACAGTTTAGCCTTCTGGCGCTAAAGGCTCACAGCTGCAGCATTTATGTCGCTAGAGTTAGCAAGAGCTTCGAATCACAGTGTGTCCTTCACCTCACTCCCCACTATGACAGACCATGTCGTCGGGAGGAGAGCGGGCAGCACCTCCAAAGACGGACCCCCAGTCAGTGGCCACAGCAGTCCAAATCCAGCCAGCATAAACCCCAGCTCCACGGGACGGGGCAGCTCTGACCTCTACAAGAGTCAGCAAACTTTCTGTTGCTGTGGTTACACAGGTTACACCAGGTGCTGGAAGGTTTGCACTGGCTGAATTCAAGTGTCTACAGCCGCCAACAGTAGGTCCATCTCCTAATCTGCATCCTGCTCTTGTCCAGGGGAAGCAGTCCACAGCGGCAGGGAGCGAGGTGAAGGGATCATGGGGTGGACAGCATGCTAAATCTTGTCTTATTTGTCGTCTGATAAACAGAGAAAGACATGATGGAATGCACGAATGAGCTGTGTGCAACTGTACAGTGATATAAGATTGAATAAATCACTGTATGGGAAACATTGGGTTACTGTATAAAGTGAATGCATATGTCCGAGGTCATCTGGTGGGAGGGGCTTCGAACAGGGAGAAGCGCCGCAGGAGGAGTGTGTATTTTAATTTTTTTTTCCTGCCTATTCTAGTTTATGTATAGACATGGTTAGCCTAGCTTAGCATAAAACCTGGAACAAGCAGGGACATCTATCATAACTGTTCAACTTGCTTTAAGTAAAATAACACTCTCTGAAAGACTCTCTACAAAAAGTGAGCATAATAAGCTTGATAAAGGTAAGATTTATGGCAGTGATGTTGTATTAGACTGCATTAGTTTAGACAGAAGCTTTTTCAGCCTCCATAGCTTTTAGTTAAGGTTAAGGTGAACTTTACTGGCCTGCTGTAGCTCCTGAAGTCCTGCACAGAAATGTCTTAAAGGATGAAAAAAGGGGATTCAGCCCCCCTGGTGTGAAGTACTCTCAGTGCCTGCGATGCCTCTCAGCTCTTGGCATTGTCACGTACGTTTCCCGGCTTTACACCAGGCCACACATCTCTCATAAAAATCCCCCTCACGTTCACTCTACCGTAACGAGCCCAGTACACTGTAGCTTCTATTTTTACGAGCCCGTTAAGCAGAGGGCTTTAACTCTCTGGTACACCAGCCCCACACAGTAACTGAAAGAAAACTGGGGGCACATTTTGGAAGGAATCTGATTCATAATTTCACATTAATATTGATCATTTTAGGGTAAAAATTTGCTGGGGAAGAGCTGAGGAAAACAACAGAGAGAGTTTGTAGATTAACAAGAGAAAGGAGTAGAGTTGGAGCAGTCATAATGCTGGGTGTCAGGTTGAGTTAAGGTGGCCATGTGCAGCATCCAGTGGCTTCACGCCAGCCAGGCAGAAAGAGAAACTCTCTGTTCTGCTTTCATCTTCTGTTGTTTTGGCTCAGTAATTCTCTGCCACACTCCACATGTGACTGTAGAAACCTTAAACTGTAAATCATGGACACTTTAACAGGTAAATGATGTTTAACTGCCTTATGTCTGATAGTATATCACCTAAGAACATTTTTTAACTGTCAAAACTGGCATGGGATCAGATCAGATACCGGTGAATGAGCCGCAGGCTTTGAATACAATTGCGCAGCTACTGCCCATATCAAAGCTACAGTAGGGCCCCTGGGTGTACTGTCATGTATGATCTAAACATGCTGGTGTCAGATTGCTGTGAGCTATGTGGATAATATAATCAGAGTGTATATAAAACACAGTGAGATGGGGACAGACTCAAACAAACTGACACATGGTGCATATGGATGATACCGATTCCCCGAGGGAGCAGAGGCTCAGCGGGGAGCAGAGACACAGAGGGAGAATGTACAAAAGAATATCTGACTTTGTGTCTGTGGAGGACAGCGCAGGAACACAAGAATGTGCCATTGTAATTTTCACCAGGTCCTTTTTATGTTGAGGTATTGTTTGGGCAATTTGATGACCAGGTGATTGAAAATCAAAAAAATATATACCATAAAACATGAGAAAATGAAATAAACCAGGGACTATCTTGCTATGAGATCACTTCAGCCATGATACAGGGCTCCTTGACTACAGTAAATGTCAGCCAGGGGTGTATATTGGGGGGGCCAATGGCACCATCTTTACTTCCAACCCCCTTACTTTCCAGCACCTTCGATCAGAGGTAGAGCGAGTCGTCCGATTATCGGAAGATTAGAAGTTCAATCCCTGGCTCATCCAGCATGTCGAAGCTGGGCAAGAAACTGAACCCCAAATTGCCCCCCAATGGCTGTGCTGTCAGTGTGTGATTGTATGTCAATGTTTAAACACTGACATCTCACTGACAGCCGCAGGAGATCGTTTGCATAATACCATTTAAATAGATCTAAAATAAGAACCATAATAGCTAGCGTATTCATTCTTGTAGCAGTGCAGAGATGAAGCGTCTGTCTTCTGTGTCATCACATCACTACCTATGTTACTGTACCTCATGGCAGTGCATATTGTGCTGTAATTACGCGGAAACATTAACCATTGTAGCTTCTTTTTGCAGCAGAAAGGTAAGTCCTCTATCTTCACCATCATCATGTTGTATACTCATAATGACGTTTGCACTGTTTGCTCAAAAAATGACCATATCTCAAAAACCAAATAATGTACATAGTTCAGATAACTTGTGTTGTTGTTAAGAAATGTATTTTTGTATGTTTCTGCATTTTTAAAATCTTTTGGATCATTATATTTTGGGCATTTATTTTGTAAAATCTGATGGAATAAAAAGTCACATTTTGTATTTTTTAAATGACACATTTTCAACATTCATCAATTATTATAGTTTATTAACTTACACACCCTTTTAGCTTAGGCTGCACACATGTTAGGGATATAAAGCATTTGAAGATACTGCAAGAAAAGACATCACAATAAGCAAAAATACAACTGGAAGCCCATTTCTATTGCAGAGTTCAAAGGGTTAACTGAGTAGCGGGTGGCATCTTGAACAGTAGCCTCAGTCACCAGTGTGTGAATGTGTGTGAATGGTCGTTGGGATGTTGCTATGGTCTGTGTTTGTGCCATTGACTAATGTCTCGTAACTCTCCGCAAACCAGTGCCCTCTTGTGGAACAGTTTTTGCTTCGACAGAATATAGGTTTAATAAAAGTGAATGGTGCAACACAGCTAATAAACTGCAATAGCTTCCTCTATTTTGAACTCTCCAGCTCTTTGCCCAAACAAGCCTCAGCACTGCTGGTCAACGGCACAAATTTGCATGTCAAAGTTCTTGGAAATTGAACTATGTGTGGTACTTCACACAGATTTCACCTCCTTGAGCAAATTCTCTGATTGAGCCAGTTCCATTGGAATTAATGGATTTAGCTGCAAAAAAAAATAAAAATAAAAATAAAAATTAAATCCTGGTGCTCCTGTGTTCATCTGGAAAGACATGAAAGGGGAGAATGGTATTGTCCATGATGCCTGGTAGCTTTAGCAGCATCCGCTCTGACAACTCCACCAGAGAATCGAGCTTGGCCCTCCTGCAGACACAGCATGCCTTCCTGATAAGTCTGTTGATCCTGTTTGTGTCAGCTGCAGCAAAGCAAAGAACCAAGCACTGACCATTCCTGAATGATAAAACATCTGGAGCATGATCCTGCAGACATTAAATCACAAGAGCCTCCTCATCCAGTGTTTGTAGCACAACAAGCGTTTACTGTGTGACAAACAACCTGGCATAATACAAAATACTGATTTGCTAAAGGCCACATTAAAGCCAGACCTCCCACATGAACACCCCTGCCCTACAAGTGTGCTAAAGCACCATCAAAGTAAAGGTTAGGTTGAGAAGGGTAATAGATCTCTGAGGAGGAGCACTTGAACTTACTGGTAATGTGTCCCAGGAGGAAGTCACTTGAATCTGTATTTGTCAGGATGTGCAGTGCATATGATATGTCGCAGCCAGTGTTCAGGCAGAAGGCTGTGGAGGTGAAATAGTCTGCGTTAGAAGATTACTGAGGATTACTGAGAAATACATGGATTTGTTGTACAACACTGACCTTGCGTGTCGCCAAAGGAATACTTGTTAGTCTTTGCAGATTTAACACGAGATGTTTTATTTCAGGGTCTTGATGGAGTCTTCTGACGGAGGAATTTCATCTCCTAGAGGCAGTTAGCTGCTTGCTTCAGATGGGAGGCAGTCCAAACTGCTTCAAGGTGTTTCTGGCACAAAACCCCACCTCTTTAATATACATTACACACATTACTGTAGAATATAAGGCCCACAGTGGTATTACTGTAGGCAAATTTATGAAGTTATAAGCAGAGGAGTAGAGGAGTGGGAGGAGGTGAGAAACCCTATGGAGAGATCGCAGATAAACAACAGAATATCACGCAGGAGATTGGGTTAATTGAATAAATCAGTGCAGGCGGTGTTGCCTGCTAGGATAACAAAGGAATCTTGAAGGTTTGTTTCTGCAAAGGAGGGAACATATGACCAAGCTACAAGGGAAAATATTCCTTTTTCTTTTTATTTATTTAATAATTAAAACACAAAACAGTTTAGATGAAAATGAGAAAAATGACCATACTGGTGCTGAAAATACAGTAAAAACAAGTTCAAAGTTGAATTTGTCATCAAACAAAGCAGTAATAGAGGAAAGATTACAAATAGGATGCTAATTAGATCATCAGAAACACTGCCAACACTTCATTATGATTCTGTGACAGTTTTTTTTCCAAATTAAGAGCATCTTGACAACAAGCATTGAACTTTGGAGGCCTTGAAGTCCTCTGTCACTCCTGGAACTTAAGAGGCATTCAAAGGAGCCCAAACCAGCTAAATGACTCCATTAGCTCAGGTGACAACGCTGTGTTATTGGTGGATTCGTGCTATGTACCGATGCCTGCTGGGAGCAAACAGCTCACTGGGTCTCCACGGTGATGAGAGGGAGAGTTGAGGTATCCATGGGAGAAGGTGGGCGTGATGGGATCCCCAGGGAGCATTGTGGAGGAGGTGAAGGAGAGCTTAATGTCTCTACTGTGAGAGAAAGAGAGCTTCAAAAACCCACAGGAGGAAAAGAAGCAGGGGAAATACATGTGGTGCAGAAGACACACATCACAGCACTCTTAACATTTTAATGACTTAAATGCTAAACATAAATGATAATTTTATGCTTCACAGGTCTTTGCAGGATAAAAAATACTTTAGTCATTAACACCATGAGACACTAAAACCATTAACTGTTGACATGAATGCATTATAGGCAGCCACGTTGAGACTGGCATAATTAATGTCCTGAAGCTAAACATCAATTTGTTATAATGATTTTTTTTTTTCCTTATCAAGCGCCAGTTTTTTTTATTTTTCAATTTTTTTGGATTGATAGTTTGACGTTTTTTTATTCTTGGCCACTTGGGGGCAGTACAAAAAGCAACAACACTGACATGTATCATTGTTAAGGTCACATAGCTAATGTATTAGCATACAGTCTATTCACACATCTAGCAGACATGTAGCATTAGTATTCAAGCTGACGAGTGAATGCAATTTAAAGTCTTCCTCCTCTAAAAAATTATTATTTTTTTCTTTTATTCCTGTCCCCTGAAATTAAAAATCTTGACTTTACTGACTCGTATATGTGCAAAAATCACATTCCGATTTCGGGTAATATTATTATATTTACAGTGTCTCGTATGGCATTAACACCTGAAAAAAAAAACGTTAATTTTTTTCATTTTTCATTTATCCGCCAGTGTGCCACCAAAAAAAATATCATCCAAAGGTTATTGCATCTTGTCATGGCGTTACAGACTACATTATGGAAGGGTGCTGGTAATCCACAAATCTAGGTCAAGCCATGCTGTACATTATCAGGTTCGGTGTGTTTTCATGAATATACCTGCAACGTCTACAACATTTCCCATTCTGCTTTTACATTCTAAGGCTGCTAGAAAGTAGGATATGTTTCCATCCACATCTCCTACAACTGCAGAGCAACATCGATACAGTGTCCCATTCTATGCATAACTCTCTCTTGTTGTCAAGTTCTGCCTGTTACATGATTGTCTTTTTTCAAAATACACTTCCGTTTTCACAAGAAATGTACCATTTGCATACAGTCTCTTTCAAAATAAACACAGTAGGTCAGTACAACACTACAAATGTACGTCTTTTTTCTTTCAACAACAAACCCATGTGGTTAGGTTTTGCCAACAAACACACATGGTTGGGTTTAGGCAACAAAAGTGGGTGGTTAGGTTTAAGGGAAAAAAAACAGGGTTTGGCTTTACAGTATTACAGGAAGCAAACACTGGCCTCCCGGTTGAAAGTCTGCGGTTGTTTGACCCATCTACCACCCCTCCCATTCATCTTACTCAGACTTTTGCCATCTTAACGTTCGTTCTTGTGCCACCGCATTTCCAACTAATGCTGCCAGGCACCATTACAGTATAACAGCAACTGGCCGTGTATCTTGCCGACATGAAAGGACAGCTTTTTTATCAGTGTCCGACGCCAGGAGCACCGCCCAAGTGCCAGAGTTCAACAACTTCGGAGTGAGCCTGGGTTGGTCTGCGAGGCTTCACCACAGTTTATGAGTCAGACCCACCCCTCGCTTCTCCACAGCTCCACCCTCTCACCCAAGTATGGTCACTTCTGGCTCCAAACAACTAAGATGGTGACAGCCGAACCCCAGGCTTCAAAACCGGAGTCCACAAACCACTGGGTGATATCACGGTGGTCACATCTGTTATTCGTCCAGTCCATGGTTTGACACTACACACCTTTACATTACTCGTTCAATCCATTGTCAATCTAAAAATAGTTATCTCTGTAGAAATTGCTTTAAATAAACAGTGCCTCACCAATGTCCATTTTCATTTACAGATTCAGAATGTAGCCTACATTATCTACCCTCCAACACATAACAATACCACCTCTCCTCATAGCATACACACTCATCAGCCGCTCTGTATCTGCTGCCCTGTAATCTTGTGTGTCTTGGGTCTGGGTCTAATTGGCTGCAGTGTGTGTGGCCGCTAACATTCTCTGGAGCCCAAAGAGGTCAGCTAAGTCAGGGTTCATTAGTGGTAGAGTTGCTTCCATACTCCCTCACGGATCTGTTCTCCCTCCATCTATATACCTCGTTCTATCTTTCTCTGTCAAAGCAGCCCCTTATTGCACAAGCAGGCAGAGAGGAAAGAACCAAGCAGCCAATCATAATAGCATGCGACTGTCACTCACAGATTCTGAAAAATACACGAGAATTTGCAAGAATATGTCATGGTAGCAGCAGTCACAGTGTGGTGTTTAGATCCTGATCTTTGACCTACCTCATTAAACCACATCTGATCTCTTAAACACACCCTGTCGTGCTCCAGCACCAGAGAATCAAGGTCACTGACCTTGTTTTGTCTGCCTACTAAAAGCAGTAAACACTACGGTCCCCTCTGTGATAATGCCCAGCCATGTCCTATTATTAGTTTTCTCATTTTCAGAGATGGGGATGGAGGGAGTCCCAGAGGCTCTGTGCTTTTCCCACTGTCTTTCAATGATGGGCTTCTGGTGATGGATGAGGTGAGCCCGAACCAAAAGCAGAGAAAATGAAGCTTTCATTAGACAACGCAACCAAGCAGTTGTGAGCCATCTCCAGAGTCCCTCTCCCCACACTCAGACACATTACCTACACCTATACAACGGCGCCTTTTAGATGCAATCAATGTGTTGTTCTCTTGCAGCCACCTCTGCACTTTTACACACTGAACCTCGAGTCAATTTCCAGGACTTGTCTGCGAGAGGGATGGAAGGAGACTCTTTAAGCTTCAGTAGCTGCTCACTGGTTTCTGCAGTGAGTGGAGCTTTAATATCCTCCTACTGGCTATTTTGGGCACCTTTGTGTAAAAGAAGTGTAGAGAAGAGAGTGGGAAAAGAATGAGAAGATGAAACCTAACTGGCTATTCGGCCAATGATTATTGATTGATAGAACAAGATGTCCCTTGAGGATACAATCAATAGAAGTCAGAGAGGAAGGGAGAGATTTAACTGCAAAGCAAACATCACCACCTGTAAATCTGAGGTGGATAAGAGGCTCAGCTTCATGAGGCTCATATTCTCTGTAGGGCTTTGCATGCAGGAATGATGTAACCTGGTTAGGGGCATTCACACGGAAATCACAAGGAAATTTCACCTTCTGTCTGGCGACACTTGTGTCCCCAGGGCTGACGTTTACCACTCGGTTTTAGCCATGCATGGCTCCTCCCTATCCATCTGCGCACAGTTTGGGGTCATGTTTTACTGTAGCATAACACTTCATGAATGAAATTTTAATGCTATTTTCTCTTGACAGCCTCATGAAAGAAGTTCCTTGAGTCTGGTCCCAGTCCCTGCGCCAGCTATCTGTAAGTGCACCACGAGTTCAAGGTGAACAAAGTGTTTGGTAAGAGAAGAGAAGAGAAGAGAAGAGAAGAGAAGAGAAGAGAAGAGAAGAGAAGAGAAGAGAAGAGAAGAGAAGAGAAGAGAAGAGAAGATGACCCTGTACTTCACAGGAGATGAAAATTATCACTGTTTAATTGCCACAGCCTTGATAAAATATTCAACATATTATAAAAAGATTGGAACCACATTTAGATAATCTCTACTATTCTGTCTCTCTCTTCTTGCTCTCTCTTCCCCCTCAGTAAGACAGCGGATACACCATCCTTAAATATTGATGGAAATTTCCCACGATTTGCCGGGTTTATAAACACCTTTGATCTTCGCTCATTTGCCCTTGCTTGCGTTTTGCTCAAATATATCTTTTCCTCTTGAGCCCAGAATTTCCACAAGAGTTCAGTCATGATGCAAAACTGTGGCCTCATCTCACTCATGTATGGAAACATACCCCTCTGTATTTTGCCCTCAGGTACTTACACTGTATGGCTATAAAACACAGGCGTGTGTGTGTTTGTGTGTGCGTGACCAAGTCAGTGAGTTTACGTCTTAAGTTATGGTCGTTGTTACAGAAGCAGTGAGGCAGCACGGCCCTTTACGGGTCAAGCCCATCGCTGGCGTCACATTTCAATCAAGCCCATTTCATCAGTGACACATTCACTTCCAAGGACTCTGTCTGTCAACACGGGGCTCCATGTAATGACCTGATCATTGACGAGACACCTCGCAGCACAATTACACACAGACACTCCACACACATCAATAACTCACAAGAACACCAGACATGCAGCCTTTACCCCAGAGCCATAAACAATGTCTAATAAACCTCAGAGATACACACACCGATGATGAAAGTGCTGTAAAGCACACCCATTCAATTGCCACAATGAGGAATGCTGCGTGGCTGCTGTTTGATGAAATGTGAGGCACTGCATTTAGTGATAATGAAATAACTCAAACACCCACAGCTATAGGGGTTATATACAATATTTATGTGATAAAGTGTGTTTTATGTTGTAGAACAGAATTTAGGTCACCCCTGTGCACACACACACACACACATAAATGTATACATTTTAGTAATTGCTCGAGAAAAGATAAAAGTGGAGATGTAAACACTTGTTGTAATAAAACTGGAAACTTGGAGACTTCATGTAAACACACAGTGAATCTATAAACTGCAGCACACATAGAGTATTTAGAGGAACGACCTCTTTGTCCTCATCACCATGCTTTCTCTTCTCTCCTCTGGAGTGGGTTTTATCAACTAGTCATAAATCCTTTTCAGAGCTTGTGTGTTAAGTCTTTCCTTAGCTCTCAGTGACAACTAGCTGGCTTCAGACTCATGATTTATTAATCAGGTTGCACTGATAAAGATTCCTATCTAGTCAAGACTTAAGTAATGTGGTATTTGTTTCCCTGGAAAAGTCTTAGCACTGTCTCATCAAACATAGATAACTATGTTAAGAAGAAGTCCCTGTAGCATCACAGTGTATGATACAGTAACTGTATAATGGTGCCAAGTAATGTATTATATAATAACAATATATCTAATGACAATGTGAAAACAATGTGACAACACTCCATCCCAATGTAGCACCAATTATACCCAAATTTTCTGAAAACTGGCAAAACAAAAATGTGCACTGAATGTACTCCACCCACTACTGTTTTTCCAATACAGAGGGTTGGTTCATTGGGATGAGCATATTGAACATATTTCAGAGTGAGTCATATTTATTCAATCTATACTTTAAGAATGAGTGGAAAATATCTAATAATGTGAACCTGACTGATGCTTAACGTAGTTTTACATTATTACATTACTGTATTTGTAAAATTTTGTAATTTTAGGTTATTTTTGTAAAACCAAATGTAACATCTTCCCAGTTTACCTCATTATCAGTGTTTAAAAGTGTCAGGCCAGATATATCGACCATTATTTACTCTTCAATCTAAATGAGTCATATAGTCACAGTAACTACTGTAGTTTGTGTGCTGTAACAAGTGTTGGAAATGACCTTTATCTTTACCAGCCAAAAGGGCTGGTGGTTTCTAAAGCTACTCATATGCCATTATGGTGCCACAGCTGAACCATGCACACAAGTTCATGCAGAGGTCACCACAACAAGCTAGTCAGTTATACTACAGCAAACGCAAATGAAACAGCAAAGCAGGAAACTTTGTCTGTGCAACCACAGCAGCAACAGAGAGAGTTGTGTGGGAGAAGATGAGGACAGTGTACTGGTGTGTCTCCATCGTTGTAGCTTATGTGAAAGGAAAAACACTGAATATTCAAATGCACATTCAACTGCATTACCACATGTGCCAATCACTAGGACGAGACGAAAAAAGACGGAGCCCAACTTAGATTGCAGCCTTTGTTTGCCCCTCTGCTATCCCGCCACCATGGCTGGTAGCTTGATCAAATTCCCCATTTGGCCAGTGGCAGGGGTTAGTTTCCATCCCTGGATGTGACCAATTTTAATTTTGTGATGTATCTACATTTAGTAAACACTTACCTTAGGCTAAGTTTGACGAGCTGTTGCAACTGGCTCCTGATTCCCAGGAGATGCTAAGACAGGGTTTTAAATTCTCTGTGTGGGCATAATTTAAGAAAAGTGTGCTATGAACTATTTACTTGCAATTTTTATAGTGCAATATGTTTCACAGCTCTCTCTTTCTCTCTGGTGCATCTGAACTCTTGTGGTTGTTAGATGTGAGCAGCTGGTGGAGTGTTAGACTGATGAAAGAGGGATGACAGCGGATTGGGAGATGGAGGCAAAGTGGGGGGGGGGGGGGTATCAAACGCTAGTCTAATGAGCCATCTGTAGTGGCAGCCCTGTGGAGGCCACTCTGACCTGCTCACTTCGAAAATTGTTCACCACTACGCAAGGTGACACCCACACACCAGCACATGTATTCCATTCTTGGGTTACTAATATGGTACAGTGCATTATGTTGGGCCAATAATGTCATATTACTAACAACAACTAAATGACTAAATGCCTAAAATTGAATCTTATTATTTGAATTATAATTATTTGTTTCCATGGAGGAGCTTAATAAAGTAAGAGGCTGTGGATACATTTTTGTTGCCTTTTGGGAGTGTGTGACACGCTTTAAGTCTTTAGAGACCTCATCTAACTCATTCATTTTCATCAATAGCTTGTTTGCAATCACATGACTATTATACCTTAGGAAATTCAGGAGGCAGGAAGTAATCAATCCACATACTGCATGAATAGGAAATAGAGCAACATGACTACCTAAAAGGTTTGGGTGAGTAAATGTGCTTGAGTGTCTTTGATATTTCAGCACTGTTAATTGATGCTCCATTATCAGGCTAACATTAGTGTCAGCTACTATTTTCTACCTAATAGTTGAAATATTCCAACTGGTCTGGGTTAATGCTGTTAAAATCTGGGTCATGGCTAAAAACATGGAGAATTTGTTGTCTCCACACCTGCCACTGTTTCCCATTTAGTTGTTTTTTTTTTGTAGTCCTACTATTTTAAAGTGGACCTTGTTTTTTCCCAGTGTGATTGATTAGAACAGTTGTCAGCAGCGCAAATCACAGTCCAGTGTTGTCGTATTCGGCTCCAATTGCCCTATGACATCATGTGCAAATAAGCTAGTTAGCCATAAATCTCTTCTATCCCGCCAACAATTTATTTATTTATTTATGTGGGTTTTTTTTACAATTTTTTGCTGTAAAAATGTCACAATTGTGTCGCTAATTACCATAAATGAATGTGAATAAAGAAATGGACTAATTTTTATCCTTGGTTGAGTGCTTTGCTGTAAGACTGCCATTTTTTTCTACATTATTTCTAAATTATACTAATATCTTCCCCCCTCCCACTCCCTCACATAGTCCTATATATACGATATATCCATCAACTTAAGTGAGGCAGGGTTACAACCCATTGCCAAAGAATCATTCCTCCATTAAGGTCGTAATAATCACCCTCTGGGATATTGAACTGACAGAACATGATATAGACTGAAAGACAATTGGCTCTGAATACACCTAAGGGGCTCTGAGTTGTTCCCAGTCAATCATAGCAGTGTGAGCTTTAGGGATGGACATGTAGGTGCACGAGGGCAGTGGGTTAATGTTTGATCCATAATACATAAGATTTAGAGAAAGTCAAAGTCCAGAGATTGTGGTGAAAGAAAAAATAAATGTTATTATGCCACATTGCCCTTTACCCAGACGTTTTCCGGTGAACCGATGAAGAGGAACCACTGATGCATCTCCTTAAATATCAACTACGTCAGCTCCACTTTCATGGAAACATTGTTATCAGCCAACCCTGCTGTGCATGTGTACAGAGGCAGAAATAAACATCTTCTCACACAGAGGCACGATGAATAGGAGGAAGCTGAGGAAGCAAATGTCGGCCTCTATGCTGATGCAGAGCTGAACACTTAATGGAATTATTGTGCTCGACGTCCTCCAAGAGCAGCCAGCAGCCACATTATCAATGCTTAGGTTGAACAATCCGGTGCTATTTTCTGTCCAAAGGCTGAATACCCCAAAGCTATGGAAATGGGGGGATTACACACAATGTGGTTTAAAGGGACACCTTTTCTACTTTCATGTGGAGCCAGAGATAGAGAGAGAGAGAGAGAGAGAGTGAGAGAGAGAGGGAGGAACGGGTGAGCTGGAGGCTAAGGAGTCGATTTGTCAATTGGAGCACTGAATGGACGCCTCATCGATTGAGGAATTGTGATGATTACAGGGTTCGTTGCTGTGTGGTAATGCAATAGGCAAAGCCATCACAGCCTGTACGGTTATCAGGCCCGATGATTTAGACCCTGCCTCGTTAATGACGGTCATCCATTCTGTTCAAATGGCTGGGAATTTATCCAACATGACTCTGTCACACATGAATAAACAGAAAGGCACACACACCCTTGGAAGAAATGAACATGGAAAGGGGATGTGCTCCGTCCTGCAAGTGCTGACGTTGGTTTTTGCATCCAAACGGCAATCCAAGAAGGTGTCATCAGCCCAGGGCTCTGAATGATAATTGGCAATGAGGGAAATTTATAGAAGGCTAAAGGCAGTCGTGTATGTTTTCATCATGCCATGTCTGAACTAGAGTGAGGCTTGGACCACATATTTCTGTCCAAACTCGACCAGAGTCCAAGAGAATAGTAATCAAGTCTGACCCAAACCCAACAGGTAATCTGTTTTTTATGCCCCCCTTCCAACCCAAGCTCCAGGTTTGGAAGGAAGTGGATATTAACTGGGGAGCAAAGCATGACGCATGATTTCAAGTAGGCCAAACCAACCCCAAACCCAAACATCATTTGTTAATATTTGTCCAAACGTGGCCTGGTCTGTCGCATCCTGATGGGTCGTGTCGGGCTTGGGGCGGGTATTCACACTCTAGTCTGAACATCCACTGTGGGGCTGTCCTGCCTCTGGCAACACATCATCAGGGTCAGTACCTCTGAGTTGGTTTAAGATTAAGCTGAATGATGAGTCAGAGCACCCGAAACCTCTCACACGTTAACAAAGGCTTCATGATTAAACACACATCCATTTTTTAAACAGCCTTCCCACAAATGAATTACCTCGACCATCAAACAGAGCGAGTAGTCACTAAAGAAAGATGGAGAGAGCAGGGTGGAGGGCGCTTTAAAAAAAATGACATATTTGCTGCATTGCTATTCATGGTTTTTGTCCCGTCCATTAATTATGCTCCAAAGCGGTCCTCAAAAAACGAGCCTGTGTGAAGAGCTTCTTCATGTTCCACAAAAAAAAGAAGACAAAAAAAAAGAGTCCTTCTTGGGATAACAGCGTTGACTCACCACGGTCCACAAAGTAATTAAGGCTCAGACATTAATAACTCTGGCAAGAGGGAGAAATTAAATGAAACACAGAGAGGATTTATTTCCTCATTCCAACTTCTATAGTGAATCCTATTTAATCTCTTTCATGCCGGTGTCTATTTTGAAAATTGCTCTCTCTCCATGTTACTCACTTCCTCTCTCATTCTGTAGGAAAAGACCCAAACATTCCTGATCAATAATGTGCCAGCAGAAAAAAATTATTTATTCTTTTTTTTTTTTTCTGTTTTCCGCTTTTACCTGCATTTCCTTTGCTCAAATCGATGGATTTCCATTCCAGCAGCAAGGCATCTTTGTCTGAGGCTGTAAAACGCCGACAGTGGGGGCAGCAACACTACAATACAGTAATCTTCATCTAGATAAATGGCCATTAAGGTGATACACAGCTCCATATATACTGTATTGCCCTGTGTTAGTGTGGAATGGAAGAGTGGCTGATAGTTCTGTCCCAAGGGTTAATTAACTGGCCATCAGCACAAATGTCCCCTTCTCACCATTACCTCCATATCCCAGCTGAAGCACCTTTATTACTGCTGGTGTAATAAGTGTATATTGGGAATAATACTGGTGGCAGCGCTCTGCTGTTGCTCCAACAGAACGTGGGAGTCGGTTATTATTTTGGGGAGTTGTCAGCTTGGAGTCCTCCCAACACAGGGTACTGTTAGTATTCCTGTGCTGATGCTGGCAGTGATTAGAGGTGGGGTGAGAGGCTGGCTGGGGAAAATGGAGGGGTGGCTCAGAGAGGTAATGAGTGCTGACTTACAGCCAATGATGAAGGAACGACAACATTAGCTGACAGAAGGTCCGGGCCAGGGGCCAACTTGATCGGATCAGGTACACACATTGGACTTTCCTACTACTATACAGCTGGTGCAGGTGAATCGGTGAACATTTTTTTGTAAAATTCTGCACCTTACGATTTGTGTCCAACGCTAATGTTCATTTTTTTCTACTTCCACTGACATCAGCTCCTTACTGATTTCTTTATATGGTCATCTGCTCCAGACACGCTACTGCAAGTCTTCACATTACATACATTGCTACATGGAACAACATGCTAATGTCAGGGAAAAATGTAATCTTGGTTGCTGATGTTTGTTAATTTTTCACCCAGACTTTAGACAGTGGTTCCCAGCTGGTGGGTCGTGGTCCAAAAGTGAGTCATGGGTCCATTCTGAATGGACCGTAAGTGACTTGCAAACATGACAAGTTTGTAAAAAACACAGTTTATTTTATAATACAGTGAATTTCTGTCTCAGAGCTTTTATTTTGAAGTGGCGTTTCCTGCTGTAGAGTCAGTGACTAACAGCTACTTTACAGAGACAGCAAACTATTAACCAAAATCATTCAGTGATCACAAATGAGACACATTAAATATTTAATTGGCGAATATTGTTGAGTATTTAGCCAAAGAGACAGATTTTTTACCACAGGAGTAGGTGGAGACTTCTTAAAAAACAGACATAAAAGGAGACCGAAAATTGGACCTTCATCAATGACAAAATGATTCTAATGTTGTTCTGTGTCTGCTGGATGTGTGAATAGAACCCATTTTGCTTTATCAATATAAAATTTGATAATATGTGAATAGTTTGTTTCTGCCACCCCAAGTGACCAGTGGACTGGAAAATCATGTTTAAGCCCTTTTGCATCCTAGACTTTGATTCTGATGTCTTCTCTATTTTTAGGTGTGTTCAGGCCAGTGCTCCCCCTGAGCATCAATCTGTGAGGGGGATAATACAGTCTTGCTAATAATCCCCGCCATTCCTCTCAGAAATTCATGTAGTGTGGATAAACAGCCATTCAACTGCAAAATAATTTTCAAAATCCATCCTTTGAGCTTGTGTGAGAAGTGAGAGCCCTCTTCTTCTATGGTGTCAATATTTTTTTTCTAACTCAGCAGCATTGCCACTTTGGTAAATGGGGGGAGTAAAAGTCTAATCCATTTAGAGTATCTTGTGTGACCAGACTGAATATGGAATTTTACGTTTGAGGGTATAAATGGAGAAACCCTATGGACATATGAACCCAACAACATTTAAGTTTCTTTGTGTAGCAATGCTTTAAATGTTAGGCATTCCTTCATATATTCACTTAGTGCATATATGATGCTTTTTTGTCAAGGTAAAACAATTAAAAGCAGGCTTGGTTAGTTTACCAGTGCAGAGGGGTCATATCTAAATCTGTGACTATAACTCTTGTGTCCATACTTCTGTGTATGTCCCCTAGATGTCTGACCTTGACTATTCTGACTTGTGTCTGTTTGTCATTAGATAGGCTGTTCTCATGCACTGTTTGTACGTTATGTATGAACAGTAATGCCCCAAAATTAATGCATATTGTACATAATCATGAGCCTGTAATTGGTGTATAGATCATGTATTTGAGAAGTCTGCGATCGAGTGACCAATGTGCTGAGGTGTATAAAGTAGAAGGCGGTCTGTTAAGAGGCAGGTTGGGTTGGTAACAAAACACAGGACTTTCCCCTAGGAGAGCAGTGTTCAGAACTGTTTTAACTCTGAGTGAACTTAGAGTCATTATAGGTACATCTTACCATGTTTCTTTTCCTAATTCCAACCTGTGTAACTTTATTTGCCTGAACCCAACCTGCATAACTTAACGTTAGATATGCAAATTCATGCGTGGGACAGTAATATTATACAAACTGTTGTGAGTGCATTTTGGTAGGATACGAACCGTTGTATAAAGATAAGTTGAACTCAAGACATGTTTCACATTTACCACGTAATTCTCAGTTAATAACACTGCACAGCTGATCCATTGATAGCCCAGTGTTTGTTTTACGACTAATGGTCCATTCTTGTACTTGTAAGTCGGAGTTTTGAAGTCGGAAAAGCACTGAAATCTAGCATCTACAAGCATAAATATTGGGTTTTTCGTTTCATTTCATTAACTGTCCATTTTTTTTAAATTCCATGTTCCATACCCAGTGCACAAGTGCCGCTACAGAAAGCGAAAGTGAGACCTACTGGGAGCAGGGTGGTGGGCAGGGCAGAGACCTCAGTGAGAGAGAAACTGTTTCCGACCACTTTTCTTTTCAACTATTATGTTGGAAACCATGTTAAAAAAAAAAACCAAAAAAAAACAAAACGTTTTTTAAATCTGGAGGGGGGCTTTAAGATAAGATGAGGTTTAGTCCTGGACATAACATCGTAGCAAAGTAAAACTCCACCAAGCCACAAGGCGCTACAGGATAACTACATAAATGCAGAGGTGTCTTTAATGTGCCTTCTGCAACATCACCTGGCCTTTATGTTTAAATCTCTTTCCGTTATGCTGCACACTTGATCTCTCCCTTTGTGCACATCATAAAATAAAACTTTCCAGCATAAAAGTCTATGTGCACACACATGCAGGCACACATACATTTTTGAGTATATCAATCAAACGGGAGCTATGGTCACATTGACGTGTGTACACAAACAGATGTTCACCCTGACAGAGTCATAATTTACCAAGGTAACATGGTGAAAGGTACACTCCATCACTGGGTTGTATTACAGAAAACACAAACACAACAACACATTATTTATGAACAACAGACATGGTTCATTTCATTAAATTTACCCACTGGTTCATTGCTTCATAAAACTGCACCAATGATTACAGCTACTGCAGTTAAATCACGTTAAATATCATAAGAGGTGCCGGGCATACAGAGCAGCTTTAAGTCTAACAGTTGCTTCTTACACATTTCAAACATTAACATATAGCAGGGATGTTATCAGTTACAAGTGTATAAATGAGATTTTAGTTCATGTCACAACAATAATAAGTGTGCTGAAAAGAGGAAGGAACTGACTGTATTACTACACTTGGCAATTTTCAGTATAAACATTTATAAGGAAAAATCTGTATATCAGTACACACTTTGATTGGAGAGGGCCAAAATCTGTTACATACAGCGTCTGTACTCAAAAAGTTTTGGAACTATTTAAGATGGAACAAATCACATATGTGTTAAGTTGAATCTGTGCAAAAAACAGTGACTGACAATCTTGAAAAGTATATCTTTAAATATTTTGTTGTGAAAAACAAACAAAAAATAACTGGATAGAGTTGTAGGCAGCTGGAAACATGGTAAAGACAAGATGGAAAGTGAAGTTAAAAAAAAGGTATTATTTGATTGAGATTTACCTCAGAGGAACAGCATTAGTTGTTTAAGCCGTTGCCCCAAAATGACATATAAAGAGATCAGGAAGGACAGATAGGTTAAAAAAAAATTAAACAATGTATTAATTCTTTCTAAGCCAGGCTAACTGTTTGGTGGCTGTAGCTTCATATTTAACGAACAGATATTTGTCATGAACTTCAAAAAATGTTGACCTGGCCCTTTAAGCTACATACAATACTCCCCTGTGAACTATAGCAAATCTAGCTGAAGCTATAAAATATGATCTTTAATTCAGAAAGACCAGCCACTGTAACTGCACAGCTGCATAAGCCAATATATCTTGTAGTGGAGGATAAAATAACTGATAGCTAAAAATAACATGTATTACAATTTCACGCTTCAGTGTAAATAAAGACATTGTACGTGTGCTTTTGTTTCAGAGGTAAAGCAGCCACGTGGAAGATTTAGGGTCATCACCCTATGATAGTGTGCAACAGCATCACAGTCCTGTATTTCAAAACTAAAATCCCATTCAGGCTCAAAATAATCCAATTTACAAAATGCCACCACTACTGTTTATTTATCGATTGTCACTGTGAACAAATGCAATCGAATTTTCATCTGAAACATGCCGACACCTCTGTGTGACTTCCATCAGACGCAGCCTTTTCCTCCAGGCAGTGGCCACACCACAACCTTCCTCTGGACTACAATTAAGTAAAGTTGGGCAGAGCCGTGGGCCTGATGAAATCATTAAACCTGCTCTCCTCTAATTGCTAATATGTCATTAGGCTTCGCCAGCTAAATGCTGCAGGCAGCTGGCTAGTATGAGCGAGTAGATGAAAGCCAGTGAGGATTAGGATGTGGCTGTTAGTGTACAGAAATAGCAAAGTTACAGTTTGCATGTCATTCATGCACTTACTCATGGCAGGGGATATTTATCCAAATGATGTACATAATAACTAACCCCATGGGTGCTTTTTGATTTGTAATCGAAGTCATTTGAAATTCACAGGTGAAATCATTTTGCCTCTCTATCGATCCATTCCCCTGGTGTGTGGTGCACATGAATAAGAAACCACCCATCAGGTCTCCATCTGGCCTGGTGGCCTTTTGACATGGTGAGGAGGTGGCTCGTCCATCAGTGACAAACCCCTCACTGTCATCTGCCACTCCTCAGCTGAGAAGGTGGGCTGCTGTAATAACACATAGTGTCATAGTAAAACACTCACAGGAATTCAGGTAAGACTGTAGATGATTTAAACCATGTTTTTAGTTTCAGTTTGTTGTTTATTATTTATGATTATTTCTTGTATTTTGTCTCTTACCGACCCACTTGAGTGTCCTTATGTGTCTTAGAAAAGGAACAGGAGAATAAGTCGCCCCTCAGAAAGAATACTCACTCAGTGAAATGTGACGGGAGGGAGCTTCCAGGCTTTTTTATGCTAAAGTTTCATCTCTGCTCTCTCTGAAATTGCATCTATAAAGTTCTTAGCTCTGTCTTGGCTGTCACCCTTTGAAGCAGAAAAGATGGAGAAACCTAGAACAAAGATACTGCCTGCTCCTACTGCCCTGTTCTTTGCTGTGCTGAAATTTAAGCACGGCTCCGGGGAAGACCGTGTATCTCTGTCAGTGGGTCCATCACTTAGTCAGAAATGTCTCATGAACTTTGGATGGATTGCTACAAAATTTTGTACAGACCTTTGTCGTACCTTGACAATGAATCCTGACTCTTCAAATATTAGCATGCTAACACGCTAAACTAATACAGTGAGTGTGCTAAATATAGGCTACCTGCTATCAGCATGTTAACATCGATGTGCATAACTATACAGCCTGACACAGCTGTTAGTGCGGCTGTAGACTCTTAGCGCTGTTACACAGCAATCAAAACAATATGAAACTGGACTGCAGAAAAGTCCCAAAAAGCTTTCCCATTATATATTTTTGGCTGGTTTTGTATGTAGCTGCCAACCCCTTTTAGCATAATTAACTACAGTATGTTATCACTGTTAGCTCTGTTAGCAAGTAATTTTGCAGGGGTTGTGACCCTCAAAAACAATGTCTCCACTGATTTACAGACATGTCTTTCAGCATGTCAGTCAGTGGAAAATTTAATAAAACTGACATCCCTTCTTGAAGTAGTCAATACATGCTCATTATGTCCTTTTTTGTAGACATTCTTCTCACTAATGCACAGTTTTTTTCTGCTGAAAATGACCTGTCGACCAGACACACAACACAAGTCAGTGGCCATGAACATGCATGTGTGTGAATACTAATGCAAATGCAATGAATTTCCTTTGCCATTTGAATTTAAATGACATCTCAGTGTGTAATTACAGCTGAACTGCACACATTCATGCATATTGTACCTTGTGGACCTCATCCTTTCTCCAAAGGCACTTCACCTAACTGTCACTCAAGCCAACCTCATTTCAGACTTCCTTCCTCATTCCCAAGACACTGCACGTGCCTTCTCCTCTGATTCTCCTCTCGCTCTCGTGATATTCCTGCCTTTTCTATCCCATAAATCATTTTAAGTGTGTAAGAAAAGTCTCATCTGCACCGCAGACAGATATAGTCTGTGCCGCCCCCTCCGTGTAATCCCTCCAGTGAATGGAAAAGCGCTAATCCTGCCATTGTGCCACATGAATTGCATAGGGAATTGTCCACACCGTCACATGTTCAGCCCTGTGTTTCTTATCTTACTGTTGCTTACGGTGAAACGGTGTAATGCCTGTTACATAAAGACATTGGCAGTAAACGGTACAGTACTTGTAGCTTCAGGGAAATTTAGCAGATAAATTCTTTGTTGATCTTCATCAGGCACATTAGATGATTTGATTTTTTCCACTGCATGGTGTGTTTGGAGGGAAAAATCTGACTTTTATTCACATGGATCATTGAAAACTCCTGAAATAGCACAGCTTGCAGATGTGCCAAACTGTCATATATTCCATCTACCACAGCAGGAGTGGTAATACACGAATAAACTCTTGCAATATGCACGATAGACGATCAGGAGAGGGATAGGAATGACAGACAGGCCCAAATGATTTGTTTAGTTTGAGATCCTTTCTGAGAAAAGTAAGTTTTACAAAGAACTGCTCGTTTGTCCTCCTCCTTATGGGTGATTTATACTGTAACTTCAGGCGGAAAACTGCACAAACTGTCAGTGCTCCTGAATATGGCATTCAGATTGCCTCACAGTGGCTGTGCTCTGTACAAGCTGAAGGCTGAGGCTTATTCCGCTGAGCATGCCTGCCTACGGTAGCCTACATCACATTTCCCCAAAAAGCTCATTTGCAAGTGAAAAAACACATAAGGAAGCACAGATTTGTCCTGTGGAGTATGTCATTATCTCTGCCAAGATTAGTGGTACACCTATAACTGGAGGCAATCACACTAAAAATGCATGCTTTATAGTTTCTCTAATGTCACATTGTAAGCCACATTATAATCACACTAGTTCCTGTTCTCTTGGTTCAGACACAGCAACCACAGGAAATGGATTGCTCACTTTGCATTTATACTGATGTTTTGACATTGTTAAAATGCACCTGTTTTTCGCTCAATTGATGCATCATGCATTTAAAAGTAAGATTGTGGTTGTTATTCATTTACGGGAGTTGCTGTCTTCCTGCCAAATGGGACTCTTAGGCAGATTTAACTTTTTTTTTTTTTTTTTTTTTTTTTTACAGGAAACCCCAGCTCACTAAAAGCTGCTTTTGTTGTGCTGACACACCACTTTCCAATTTATTTATTTCACAGATGGCCCTACTTTTCCAGAATAGTTAAAAGAAGAGTTGAGGTTTTCTTTAATGCCAAATAAAGAACAATGGAGACTGTGAAACTTAATGCTCTGAAGTGATTTTAGAAAACTGAAATGGCATGTTTCCGTAGGTGTGTGTGCCAAAACCATGAGGCTGAAATTTTCAGAAGAACTGGACCAAAACATGGTCCAGACTGTTGTTACTACCTGTTGTTTATGATGTTGTTTTGCTATCAGCATCAGTTTAGTGCTTACTTTGATTGGGATCTTAAAGTGTCTTATAGTATCAGCTGTCAAATAAAGAACATAAACTGTAAAGCTAATAAAGGCTTAAAGGTATACTATGCAAAAAAAAAAAAAAATGTAAAAGTTTAAGTAAAAAGTAAGTCCCTCTCAATCATCACTTATTATGACACACTCAGTGTGTGGTGGTGTATTTATCTGCAGAGTCTCTGCCCTTTGTGTTTCCTTATTTTCATCTTATTTTGCTGTGGTCAGGACGTTGTTGAGCGTCAAATTTTGGGTAATGGTGTGTAGTACCTGGCCAAAAACAGCAGGCAGGTAAGGTTGGGACTTTATGAAAAGGTAGTGATCAGGTAGTGCCAGCGTGCATCCATGAGGAAGTACGAAAATCATGGACACAGTGCAGAAAAAAATCAGTCAGGCAAAATGCTGAGTGGACAAAGCTTGTTCCAAAACAATAGTGAATCTGGGTTTGTTTTCACTTTCACTGTCACAAGCACTGATGGAGATAATGGGGATGAAGAGCAACATGAATTTGGCCTGTTTCCAGGTAGGTACCTGTGGTTAGCTTACTTAGCTCGCTTAAGTATCAGCTTTTGCATTAAAGATATGTAACGTTGTTACAATAGTACAGTAGCTTACAGTGGACGGCCAAGCAGCAGAGGTGGGACGAAATCATTGTTTTGCAAGTCACAAGTATGTCTCCATTTTGCCCTCAATCCCAAGTCAAGACAGGCAAGTACCAAGTCGAGTGCCAGGTCCAAAACTTTGAATCATGGGTCCTCAACAAGTCATAATGAGCCTCTCATCAAAGTTATAATAGTTAGTTATATTAAATTTACAAAAATTGGGAAGCTTTGTTAAAATTTGTATTTATTTGTTCAAACAAGTCTGTTTCTATCTGGCATTCGGTTACGTTGGTTCTTCATGGTTCTCTCCTGCAACTTGATTGGATGAAGTCAAATTGGTTCAAACAAAATGGATCTAGGAATTAATAGTCTTCGTTGATTCAGTTATACTTTGTAATGAACATAGTTTTGAATCTTTAGGATTGAGGGAAAGTATCAAGTATTTTTAAATCAAAAGGCTCACATTCAGGTGAAGTCACAAGTCATTGTTGTTACATTCAGTGTCAAGTTGCAAGTCATTTTTGTTTGTGTCAAGTTGAGTCTAAAGTCATCGTATTTGTGACCTGAGTCTGTCTCAGGTTAAAGTCAAGTGATTTATGTCCACACCTGAGAAGTAGCATAGGAAAGAGAGGCTGATTTTGAATGATGAGTTGCCAAATAATAACCAACAAGTCCTGCACAGTATACCTTTAGCAGCCCTCACGAGTTGTGGTGGATTGGACATAGTGTCATCTGCACACACAGCTGTATGGAGCTCAGGCTGTGTGAGCTGCACTCTTATCTGTTTAGTAGAGCCTGCATGTTCACTGTCACTCTACACACACTATATGCACTTCAAGCTGCACGTTCTACACCGAACTGGTATTTAGTATGAGCTCTGTGTTGGGCTGAGTGCGGTACGGTGTGTGCTGCTTGGGGCTACCAGATGGAGAAAGTCCTGTACCAGTCTGCCTGCTAATGAGTGCAGAGTAGCCAGAAGACACTGGCAGATGCTACATTGAAGGGGCACTTCCGAAGAAGCACATTTTGGGATACACTTCATTTTTAATCTCCTTGCATGGCCAAACAACACTGTTACACTGTTGGTTAATATTTCAAAAGGACTGCAAGGGTTTGTCAGGTCAATAAGAAGTGTATAGACTGTTGGTTCAATTTGCACAACAGGTGAAAGAATCACATATTCAGCAGCATGGCAAAATCACATGTGCAGATTTTAATCTGCGATGCCTCACACTGTCACATTAAAGTGTTAATATTCAGCACACAAAACCTGTATCCCTTCACATCACGTACTGTTCTCATCTCCTCGCGCTATCTGCAATTTGCCAAACTGCCCTTTTACCTCCGTCAGAATGGAGTCGGTGGGTTCCCAGCCCCCCTTCCCCACTGCAGGATTAGATTTAACCTGGTATGTCGCTCCTGCTCATAAATCATTCGCTTTATCATTTCTCCAGCCTCAATAAAACTCCTCTAAATGGAAATGCACCACCATCGTCGCTGGGGCTTACTTTACGGTAATAACCATATAAATCAAGTTTGTTTAAAAACCAAGCGTCATAACGTGGCATAAAGTTCTGCGGCCCACAGATGATCAGAAACACACACACACACACACACACACACACACACACACACACACACACACACACGCGGAGACAGCTAGTTTACCCGCTCCAACCTGACCTGCTTCCCTCTGGCATCTGTCTATACAAAAGTGAGTTATCTACTGGGAGCTCAATCAGAGAGACAACACATGGCTACAGGGAAAGTCTTACAAGTCTGACAACATACTGTGTGTGTGTGTGTGTGTGTGTGTGTGTGTGTGTGTGTAGGAGAGAGAGAACAGGAGGGACTATATTTAGAGCCACAGCCTGGCAATGAGGTGGGGCAGGGCATGTGGTGGATGGGGGTTATATAAATGATTAATATGCTCAATAATAACATTGAAACTGTGCTGTAAGTAATATTCTTCAAGGCCACTTCTCCTTGATTTTCCCCCTGATTTAATTATTGGACATACATTTCAGCTAATTACTGTTTCTGAATAACACATCACTTATTGATTTCATGATTCTATATGGATCTCTCTAAACAAAATAAAAACAATGCTGTACATGAAAGTCTTTTGTGATTCAGGAGTTTACAGTCTCTCCTTTGATAATGACTGAATGTGACTTTCCCAGTTGATGCAGAGCAGAGAAAGAGCTGCCTCTGCAAAGAAATATACATTTTGCATACGTAGAATGAGAGATTGCAAGTGTGCACTAGCCCCGGAGCACAAAGGAACCAATCAGTTAAAATGAGAGCTTAATTCAGAGCTGGCATATGAGAAGAAAGACCTCCCAAAAGGGAGAAATAATTCACGGCTTGACCATTTATCACAGAGCTGAATGTTAAAGTGGTCAGATCGCCTCGACCGCTAAGTCCCGTCCTCTGAGTGTGCCCAATATGGAACAAAAGAGCCACTTTCATTAGGGAAAGAGTCTCTTTATTAGTGCAAAGGGCCTTTGCTCATAGTTTTCCCTTGTTTCCTTCCTTCCTCTCTTCTCACCGCCCTCCATCTTCAGTTCATTAGGGGCGCAGTGGTGATGAAATGACCGATCTGAGATGAGACATGGCCTGGCCTGAGCCGAATTCCGCCAGAGGGGCTTTCTGAGGCTGTTTGGGCTGGCGAGGAGGTGGCGTCTCCGAGGACCTTAGAGAAGGACATGCTTCATTAGGACGATTGAAGCAGATGGCAGGTCAGGGGCTATGAGGTGACCGATCATGAGCAAAGTTTTTCTTATTTGTCAAAATCAAGCGCAGTCTTTTGTTTTGCACAGATGAACAATACCAAGTTTACAGTTGAACTTTTTTTTTTAATTATCCTGATGGATGGATTTCATACAGAGATGAATCACTTCAGATCAAATAACAAACACAAACCTCGAGTCACCACAAACTAATGCGGCTTTGATATAGCTGACAGAAGACAGGACCACCAGACATCAAAAGAAAAGCCCTTTGTTTTGACAGACACCCTCATTAAACTCAGTGAGTCACTCAGCCACACGACACAGCCGTCCTATTGAAGTTTGGCTTTCGGGTGTTCTCCTGTGCTTTAAAGACAACAAAGAAAAAGACAATCAGTGTACCTAAAGTGGCAAGACAACACTCTGATGCTACGCGGGGGATCATTTCTTGTTTATGATCAGCAATGCTCTTTTCCAGCCCCAGCGAAGTAGTCTTTGGATGTGGCCCTCACTTGTTTCAATTACAGTAGTGGCCGGCAGCGCTCTCTTTCAGCCAAAGAGCCAGGAAAAGGAGGTCAAGCGGGGCTAACCTCGTTCAGCTGCCAAATTCCACTTTGCGATTGTGTTCCTCATCATTCACACAGTAGTCAGAGTGCTGTACAGTATATTCTAGCAGTGACGTTGACAGGTTGACAGCCCGGCACACTATTTCAGCGACGTACCTTTTAGTCCTCCTCAGTGGATTCGAGTGAATGACAGATTGATCGCTTGCCTGATGGATGTCATATCCGCACTGTAGGTTGTTTATGGCTCATATTAGACTGAGATGTACTTTGTGACGATTAAGAGCAGCTTTTGTTATCCATCACCTACTAATGAGTACTTTATTGAGCTTGGACACATTAAATAAGAAATACTTCATCTGTGCTCTGATCAATTTGATCAAACCAAGATGCTTCACTTTCTTAATTGCTTCCCTACTTATTTGCATATTTCTGAAGGGCATTTCTTCAGCGATGTAGAGGGGGCAGGCGGAGAAGTATGTTTATGGCGCTAACAGGGTTTAAATATATGAGTGCTGCAGGTATTTAGATGGAAGGCTCACTGCCAAAGAGGAACTCCAATCAGTGAAATACATGTTGGAGTGAACTGCACTTTGTCACACTTGTTTATATTCAAAATTTCTGCCAATAAGTGACGACATTTTTTCTTAAAGGAGCTGTACGTGACACTCAGAGCATACCTATGAGCCTGCGTATGACCTCAACATGTGAGGTGGCTAAGGTGACCAGCAGCTAATGGTGCTAACAGTACAAATATTGCTAATTATGACAACAGTGCTGACACAGCTAAAGGTGTTAAAGTGGGGTGGGGGTGGGGGGTGGGGGGGGGGGGACTGGAGGTGGGCTTACGATTCTGTGACAATGACAGCAGTGCCCGACAAATTTTTCACAGGGGTGGCCAAATGGGGCCACTGAAAATGTTTGATTGAGTTGATGTGACTATGCTGTTGAAGTATATAGGTTAGTTGAAAACTATATCAATATACTGATATATTCGGTTTCTTATTTTACAGGCACTAGTTATATGACAAGGCAAAAGCCCAAAAAAATAATCTTTAGGGGGAAAAAAACAAAAAACATTCCGTCAACATGGGTTGGTATGGGGTTATCGCAGCTAATCGAAGAACAGAGAAGCTTGGATCACATCACAGAGAGTGGAAAGCATGACTTCATTCTCCTCTCAGGACAGCATTACTCTACAATATCTTCATTAAGCAAATAGCAGTTTGCTGCTATAATAATGTTCTGAACGTCGTATAGGCTACAGCACCTTTAACTCTCTCTTCTCAACAGGAACACGTGATGTTTCTCTGTATGAAGCGGTGGGGTACACAACAGCTGCTGCTGGACCCACATCTCACAGCCCAGTCGGCCTGTGAATCATTGTGTGTTGTGGTGCTAAAGCTGGCTTCTCACTGGCTGTCTGCACCCTTCTTTTCTCCCCTGCTTATGTTCCCAGTTTTATACATGGAAATGTATACAAGGTATACAATGTATCCATGCGTGCATGCACTTATATAAACCCATAAAATGCACATATCTATGCAAATACATGCTCTATTGCACATACATGTGCACATGCTCAAATATTTATCTGTCTCACATGGGAACGTAGACATGTTACTGTGAAATGCATTTTTTTCCCTTTAATTTCCTTCATCATACATATTTTATATTGCTGTATGCTTTTGATTTTACACTTTTATGCAAACTACATGTGTAAAATATTAATGTAGAATTCCAATTTTTTTGTCATCACCATCACATGAATGCCTTTGTTGAACCTATGTCAGTTGGGCCTTAGTCACACTGAAGCTCCATTCATGGTGGGTGACATAATGAGAAGATATAGATCTGTTTACTTTGGATGTTGGTTGTTTCTATTTCCAAATGTTTGCTTTAATTTTGATGATAAGCTCAAGAACACCTTGAGGGTATCTCTTCAGATTTAGCACAAACGTCCAGTTAGACTAAGTGATAGGTCAAGGTTTTTCAAGGTCACTGTGACTTTGCATCTGACTCTCTTGGATGCAAGACCTTAAGGGAATTTTTTTCAAATCTGACACAAATATCCATTTGGACTGAAGAATAGACTGATCAGAGTTTGGTGGTCGAAGGTCAAAGGTCATGATAAGTGTGACCTAGGGTTGCAATTTTTGATTTACGAAAAACCTAGATATTTGATGCGCAATGCATGGCGTTAAACCATACTAGGACTCCCTACTGCCTCTCTTAACTCTATTTGTCCTGACGTGCAGCCAGACAGATAACACTCAGCAGTCAGAAGCCACTGTTGCTCTCCTCTTTGACCATTTGTGGATATAAGCTTCACTAACTACACCTGACAATTTACTTAAGTATGAAGAAATTAGTGTATGAGTAATGTGAGTATGCTGGGTTCATACCATGACCATGACAAAAACATGAGCACATAATCTCTATCCAGTGTTTAATAGGTTAGAGGGGCTGGTTGCCATGGACTCAGACACACAAGTTGTTTCTGAGCGATCCAGGCTTTTGATGCACGCAGTGATTTGTCAAAACTGACGTTACACATATTAATCATCCCAGCAGCAGCAAGAGACTTTAGAGTAGCCTAACTGCAACATCCAGTTAGGGGCTTTCAAAATAAAATGATTTCTGCACTCCAATGTGTCAGTTAGGAAGTGTAAAGCCCTCAACAGCACAGCGGGGAATACAGTAGTCTACTAACTGCACAAAATAATGAAATGAGCGTAGAGCCTAACTAAGACAGTGACAGCCCGTGCAGCAGGTGCCAGGTGATAATGTAAACTTTCATATTTCTGCTACTAATTAAAATCAAGTATAGACATATGACCAATCTTTGTTGAGTTCTATTCATTTTTACCCTGTTTACAGACGTGGGATTGGATGTCTAAATGTAAAGAGGAAAAGACAGGCCATTTTTCAGGGCAGTTGCTCAAAAAAAGAGAACAATCCCAGGAAAACCAGAACAATTGATATGTTTTTTATTCATGGATTCTTGTGCTAATTATGACAAAACTTCACACACCTGTCTTACAGTATCATAATGATGACATGATGACATTTTATATCCAAAAGGTCAAAGGTCAACTTCACTGTGACATCATAACCTAAGAACAGATGGGGAGACATTTGGTCAAACACTGAATTAGTGACACAAATTCTGGGTGCCCACCTTGAAACTGCTGATTGTATAGATCTGTGCTGCAAAGGGGAAGATGTGCGTGAAGCATCCGTGTTTTCACAGACATGGATGTACAACTGTGAGCGAAATCTGGCTGGCACAAGGAGGCGTACAATCACAGGGCAGTAATTCTGGTTGATTATAAACACACAAAAAAACACAGGCTGTCTAACATGCATGTATGTGTGAGCCTTTGTAACAATAGCACTCCTCAAGTTTTGGTACAGAAGTAAGCAGTGGTTGGCGGTATATTGTGACTTAGTGTTCCAGATCACCCAGGCTTACCTGGCCTGGTTTTGTTTGGATTTAGTACAATAGTGACCTGCTTCTACAAACTGAGGAGGCAGGTGTCAAGAAGACAGGTCTTCAGCATCATCAGATTCTCTTGATACCACAAAAAATGTATTAGTGTTACAATGAAAATTTTTCTGCTTGCACCTGAGGGTCTCTCCATCTCAGTCCCAGTATTCCCTGGGTAGGCTTACTTCTTTCTAACTCCACACTTCCACATATATCAATTTATCAGAGTTCATACAGATCCCCCTGGAGACAGAAAAGGCTTTATAAAACTTTATTTTCAAATATGCAGTGGTGGCTTACTTTCCGAGATCTGTGCGCAGAGTTCCCCTTTAATGCACTTTAGTTTGAGTTCATGGTCACAGTGGTCCAGCGGTGAGTATTGTAGCCTCACAGCAAGACGATTCCTGGTTCAAACCTGGTGTGGGGGGCTCAAACCCTAGGGTGTTCTCTCTGTGTCAGCGTGGGCTTTCTGGTTTTCTCCAGGTACTCCAGCTTCCTCCCACAGTCCAGAAATATGCAGGTTAATTGGTGACTCTGAATTGCCCGTAGGTGTGAATGTGGGTGTGAATGGTTGTCTATCTATATGTGTGAGCCAGGTGGTAGCCAGACAACCTATTCATGGTGTACCCTGCCCCTTGCCCAATGTCAGCTGGGATAGGCTCCAACAGGATAAGTGGTTGTGGAAAATGATTGAATGAAGGAGTTTGGTTTCATTTACACAGACACACGTGAAAAGAATCACAGATTAAGTCAAATTAACATTAAAAATATAACAAAAAAATGAAACTTTACTGTCTCTCTTCCTCCCAGGAAACACTCTCAGTAACACCACTAGCATCAAGGTGCTCTGCTCTGCCCATCTGGCAAGTGTGACATTTTCCATCTGATATGAAAATGACTAGAGCTCAGGGTTGCATCTCTTTTTTTGAGTGAATCAAACTGACTTAAACATCCATTTAAGCTTGTTCTTTGTTTGTCTCTGTGATCCTCTTTACACTGTCTGTCTCCACCTTTTCGATGCTGATAAAGCTGCACACGGGTCATGTGTGTTAATATATGTCACTACACTTATGGCGAGGCTGCACAGTGTGATACTTACTTCACTGACCCATCTAGTCAGGTTCATCTTACACACCCCTTTCTACCCCTCTTTTTTGTTCATCCCTCGCTTTGTGGCCACCATCATCAGTATGTGTCACTTCAAGAACAATTCCCATCCTCTCATTTTTCACTGTCGCCCACCGTCTGCGTTCATCCATCACTGTCTGCGGCCCTTCGTCTGTCTGCGGCCCTTCGTCTGTCTCCCAGTGCACTGCTATCCTTCTTTTGGAGAATCTAAATCTGTGTTTTATGTCCATTGTCCACTAAATTCTTTCACTCCTTTGTTCTCTGGCCAAGCAAGGGAAATTATTTAGTTGTTAATGCTTCAATCCTGTCTGTCTTTCTCAGTTTCTACACACACACACACACACACACACACCACCGCTCTAAATATAAAGAGAATTTATTGTGTGTATGTGTGTGTGCATGGCGTAACATCAGAGAGAAGAGGTTGGAGCAGTGCTCTGTGGCTGTATCAGCATGAAGCAGGCAGGTCTTTGTCAGCCCCATGCTGAATAATGTCTAATAGGAATAACCTAGGAGACACAAAGACAATGGGGGGGGGGGGGTTGTAGAAAGAGACTGACAGAGGGAGAGAGAGATACAAAGACAGGATGATTTGGGTATACAGTGCAGCAGGAGAAGGTGTTTACACATTTGGCTTCAGCGTGAACTAGCACAGCATAATAACGTGGCTTTATTTTTGACATTAAGAGCAGGTTCTTTATCGTTCAATCAAAACTGTGTCTGTTTTAAGTAGACAATGCTGCAGACGCGAAAAACAATAATAACAGAGAATAAATGGGACAGAGACATAATTAAAGATTGGACAAAATGACAATATCTGTATTTCTGTGATTGCATAAGACTGAATGGCCCTTGAAGTGTTTCCTGTTAATTTACATTAATGGTAGGGCTTCTAGTGCATAACGAAATTAGTCATTATGATGAATGGCAACATCTTTTTGCTGAGCACAGAAGTTTATTACAGAAACTCCAGTCAGATAATCTCTTTCAATGTTACTTTGGTAGACCAGCAGGGAAACAAGACATGTCTAAAGAGTGTCTTTTCCTGCCTGCACATCATCATCACCATCACCATCATCATCATGGTACGGAAATCAGTTGGCGGTCCTCCTGTGATAAACATCATATTTTTTCCGCAGCAGGGCTCTGATGTGGAGGGTGGCTCTTTTTGTTGGTGACACAAAAACCTATTACAGCATGATGAAGATTCATATTTAAAGAGCTTTGGAAAAGGAGTGGCAGGAACACCCAATAACATGATGAAACACAACACAACAACATAATTTATGTATTTAAAGGCTCTCCAAGTCTTCCTAAGCTTGAAAAGTTTTTGTCACATACAACAAATAATCTCCTCACAATCCACTAGCTACATGCGTTCACATGTGCGCGCTTGGGCGAGATTGTGAGACATGGGCACTGTGTTCATGTGTGTGTGCTTGCTTTCACTGGTCTCGCGCTGGCTAGTTGGTGCAGCCTGGACCAAAATGTTTTTGTTGCCATTTGTGGAGCCTGGGCTGCCTACAGTCTTTTTCACAGCATATTCAGAGGACATGTAGTTAGCGGATAGTGAGGAGATGTTTGCTGTATGTGACAAAAACTTTTCAAGCTCAGGAAGACTAATGCTGTGTTCCCACCAAACGCAATGAACGCGATTTTATCGCTTGTAACGCTCGTAACGCGCCGCCCGTAACGCCCGAGTTTCAACGCCTGATCATTTCGCGTCATCGCGTCATTCGCGCGAGTACGGAGAAGCCGGCGGCTGTGCTACCTGGAACTAAGCTAGTGCTAACGTTCATAGTACAACCATTCTGCAAACTAATTAAAGACACATATTTACAGAACTTACCAAGTAGACCAGTCTCCTCGGCGTCTTTCACCCAAGCCTGCTCCTTTTTGTTGCGGTCTGTAGAGTAGACACATAGTATCATATAGCTCTGGGTAGCCACTGACGACCATGGCTGAGATAACCACCATCGCCGCTTTGTACCTGCTCTGGAAGTCCCAGATGCATTGGAGGGCCAAACGCCATCGTTTTTGGGTTCACTCTATCCTGTAGAAGCGCATCCAGCTCGGCGAGTTTCACCACTTCTTTCAGGAACTCCGTCTGGATGATAGCCGCTTTCAGCTGTACTTTGGGCTGACTGGGGCCCAGTTTGAGGACCTGTTGGCGAGGGCTGGTGCCAGGATCTCCCGGCAGGACACCAACTACAGGCGCTCCATTTCAGCTGCGGAGTGTCTGTCCATCTGTCTCCGGTGAGTAGTAGTTCATTGCTGTGTCAACAAGTGGACGTTGTTGACACACGCCAGTGTCGTCGGGAGAATCTCAACGCTGATTGGCTATCGCGGCACAGCGTCACGCGAATTCGCCTCAAAAGTTCAATATTTTCAACTCGAGCGATGAGGCGTTGGACACGAATTTCACGTCTATCGCGTTCATCGCGTCGCGCTAGACGCGTCCATCGCGCCACCCGGCGACTTTGTATGTAATCTTGACGCGCGAATTTGCAAATTCGCGTTTGGTGGGAACACAGCATTAGAGAGCCTTTAAAGAACATAGCTCAAGATAATCTATATGTTTAGAAGCCATGTTTGTGGCTACAAAACATATAGGCTAGGATGGCAAAGACAGTCATTACTTGCCGGTCCAGCACTTTTCTCTAAAGTTAAATATCTGAATATCTGAAGAACTTTCAGATTTGCATGAAATGTTTGATATCTTCACTTTTACCTGCCGACTTTATCGGGTCAAATTTTTTAGTTGTCCAACACTTTGATTTATGATCAAAACCTTGGAAAACAAATGACATTTCCATCAGCCGCAACTGTACTTTATGTTTCATGCTTATAAGCACATATTATCATGCTAAAATGCGAAACTGAGACTGAACATGATAAAAGCAATACGTGGCAAACATCAGCATGTTAGCATTGTCATTGTGAGCATGTTAGCATGCTGTCATTAACATAAAGATGGACAACACATCTCTACTTCCTCCTACTTTACAAAAATGAAGTCATAATATACGAAATGGGCCCTGTCGCCGTGCATTGGTGACATCATTTGGCGCCAGAGTCTGCGCAGTAGAGAGCAGGATGTTGAGCTGTCTTACTGAGTTCCTGCCCATACACGCATCTGACCCAATCCTGAGCAGCGCCACTAATCGTGAGCACACCAACTGACACACAGCTGTCAAGTCAGACCTCCTTTTTATACATCACATACCTGATTAAAACCAAACTAATCAGAAAAACAAACACTTGAGCACACATCATCATTATGCAAAAAAATGAAAGAAATCATCTTTAAGAAAAATTTATTTGACATATATTTCTTACTTGTCAACCCTCTTGTTTTTCCCAGGAGACTTCCATTTTTCATTTCCCTCAACTGGTATCTTCCTGGGGTCACAATTCTCTGAATTTATGGCAGATTGTCACACCTTTTTTTCCTTTCATTGTCACAACTGGTTTCTGGCACTGTACAGCATGTACAAGCCCTACTGCTCTGTTTTCTAGCCTTTGGCACTTCCTCTTCTCTCCCTCCTTCTCCAAGTTTCTAGGGCCAGAGAGGGGCTCAAGTTTGACAAGTATGGTGTACTATGATCTTTTATTTCAGCAAAAGTCCCATTCAGTAACATGGGGTGTGCAGGGTTTATGAAATGATGCCTACCTTTATATACCGTCTATGCAGAGGACTCTTAGTCTTGTTGTTTTCATCAACAAATGTCATAAAAAAGACAGACGCACACAGTGCCTCAGTCTACCTCGCACTTTCTGACTTCCCTACCCTGCCTGCAGCTCTCAGCCCCATGCCGATTTCTTCCTCCTGAAGACATAAACCTTTAAAAACAGATCATAAATAATCGCTCATTTTTTAAAAAAATACTAAATAATTTCTCTGAATAGCTGGGGACTGTAGATTTTAGCTAGCGTTACTCAAACATTAGTAAAATGTCCTTTTGATCGGGACTGCGAATGTGGTGCACATTCAGTCTCTTCAAAGTAAATTAAATTTTTCTGAAATGTTTTCCCGAAAATCAGAGTCTGTTGCCAGAAACACTTCTACATGAATAGCTCATACTACTACTACTAGTACTACTTTGCAATTGTGACCAACTCAAGTTCAATGAAGGATGAACAACAGGGTGTTAAAGAGTGTAGGTGTGTGAAAGTGACCTGTTACATCAGAGGGTGGACTGAGGGGGCGTTTGGAGAGAGAGAGCCTTTCGATTAGAGGCCAGCGTTCAACTCACACTATGAAGTGAGCATTGGTGCTTTGCTGGCTGCAGCTCCCCAGTGGGCCGGTTTCCTTCAGTCATGTTCCTCCCTCACTTTACTACACACACACACACACACACACACACACACACACACACACACACACACACGTAAACAAACACGTATATGCTGAAAGACAGAGGCAGTAATATCAAGAGACAAATCGTGTTCATTGACTCTGAGGAAGCCATCCAAGACGTGTCATCAGACACGAGTTTCGTTTTGGATTTGAACAGTGTAGCTCAGCTCAGCTGTTTGCTTGATTTCACACAGACTCACAGTCCTGATGGCACAAATCTGATTTTTTTTTCCTCATGTCTGCCTAAACAGGGTGAGCCCACACAGGATCGGATTGTTCCGTGGTTAGACAGCCGTGAAAAGATCAGCGTCACTAAGGCTTGTAAGTCAGGTTTGCTGTTCCTGTGTGACTACAGTTGTAGACAAAAACAAAAACATATGATTTGGCCAGCCTGACAAACACAAACACATGCCTCTGTCCGCCCTGTGGCTCGGCCCCGCCAATCCACAGTCCCTCACCTGGAAGGAAATCTCTCCATGGAGATTAACACTGGTGCTTAGTGGTCCATTTAATTGAGAGAGGCACTGAGTGACAGGTGAGAAGGATGATGGGGAGGCTGCTGCCAGAGTGAGGTGGGTTGTGTAGATGCACTCAATTTACTGACCTGCCATGGTCACAACACAGACAGATAGAGGCTGCTCTTCCAGCTCCTCTTCTGCATAGAGGGAATTTTTCCTTGCGCCGTGTGTGTGTGTGTGTGTGTGTGTGTGTGTGTGTGTGTGTGTGTGTGTGTGTGTGTGTGTGTGTGCAAAAAATTGTGCTTTTTAGTGTCTTTAATCGCTAAAATGTGAAATGTATCTGGCGGGTTGCAAGGAAATTGGTGATAGAATATAACTGCCACTGTAAAATGGAGCATAGCAGCTCTAAGCCTGATGGAAGATGTGTTATCTGTGTTTTATATCAGTGAGTGTGTGTGTGTGTGTGTGTGTGTGTGTGTGTGTGTGTGTGTGTGTGTGTGTGTGTGTGTGTGTGAACACAAATGCATGTAAGCAACAATGGAAGATAGACGACGTCAGTGCAAGGCATTTGTATATTGTCTGTGTATGAAAGCACACGTGTATGTTGAGGCCAAACAATGCAACCTCTCAGAGTATTAATGTCTGAGGGGGAGATGAAGGGAAAAGGCCGACAGAGTGAAAAGGGCAGCCAGCAGAACACAGCTGCAGCAGCATCCTTGGAGCGTCTTACAACAGGAGGGCACAGAGAACAAGACACACACACTCACCGAGGGCAGTGTCGCTTTGAGTTTTTGGGGAAGCACATCAGATCAGCAGGAAGACAAAGCATGATTTTGAGAGAGGCACTACAGAACTCAACAGCCGATGCACTATTTCAGGAAGCAAATGAGCGCTGTGGTGTGTCAGTAATTGTGTTCCTCAAGCCAGTGAGTCCGCCCACACAAGCACGATGTGACTGTGCATAGTGCAGCATGGAGGGTTCATGTAGATTCTCCTGTTGCTATCATTTGTGTTTATTCCTCCTGTTTTTGTGTGTGTATCAGTAGTATTTTGCAAAAAGTTAATTGTGGGGAACATAGCGACATTGCTGCAAGAAAGTCAGAAGAAGCTCAAGTGGACAGCATGTTGTAAACAAGCCAACAGTTTAGCCTGATTGTCTAAACCACTTAGAACTCAGGGTGAGAACACTTGGTCATGGTTAGTAAAAGATCATGTTTGGCTTTAAACACAATCTTTTCATGGCACTCTCCTGGTGGAAACAGTAACAGGTTGCTAAAAAGTAAATTTTTGTTGGCTGAGAAGCTGCAGGAAACTCAGTGAGGGGGTGCTAAAAATCATCATTGGCAGTTCACATGTCAAAGTATCCTTGGGCAAGGTACTGAACCCCACATTGCTCTTGATGGCTGTGCCATTAGTGTGTGAGTGCGTGTTAACTGATGTGCAGGTAGCACCTTGTACTGTACAGTAGCCTCAGCCAATAGTGTATGAATGTGTGTGTGAATAGGTGAATGTGGCATAGATGTGGCATGATGTGTAGTAATGCTTCGATGACTCAGAAGATGAGAAAGACATTCTACAAATGTCAAGTCCATTTACCATTTAAAAAGCCACCGCAATCAGTTTGTTGGTCGCGTACAGTGGTCTGCAGCTTGGCAGACATCTGGCCTAGGTGACACGCCGTCAGTGTAGGAATATAATTACAGTAAGTAGATTTACAGTAGTTACTGTACTTAAGTACAATATGAGATGCTTGTAGTTAACTTAAGTATTCCCATTTTGTGCTAAACACTGTGATGAACATTTACAGCAGACAGTTTGGATAATAAAATGAATGCTTTGCTTCATTTCCTCTTACTGTGATCTGTTGTCTAATCTTGCTTGTCTAATCCTGTGACTTCCTATATTTCCTGCCACGTAGGATGTGTTTTTGGTGACGATGATTAGTGCAATGTTTGAAGTTTGAAGTTTGAAGTTTATTTTGTTCATGAATGTGTTCCAATAACAAAACCCTTTTTTTTAACATCTTCATATCCATGTAGTTTACACAGCCATGACCAAAGGGAGGCAGAATGAAGAAAATCTTATATTTTCTGCCCCCTTTACAAAAAATTACTCTGATACTTATCAACAACTTATGTTTGCACATGAAAATAATAAGTAAAAGAAACAAAAATAGAAACCAAACCAAAACATCCTTTCCTAATATCTTAATCTGAAACAAATTTTAAAGCAAAAGCAAACCATAATCATCGTCGTCCTCATCATCTTCATCATCATCATCACCACCATCATCAAGTTTTAAAGCAAAAGCAATCCATAATCATTGCCATCATCAAGTAATGATACTCACTTATATCATAGCCGAACATCCAAAGAGAGATAATAGTAAGATAAAACAATTCTAAACAAAGATCCACAGCTACACCACTAAACAACAGAAGTAACCAAGTGCAACATGCCTTAGTATATTTCAAGTTATCATTGTGGCTATAAAGTTGATAAAAAATGTAAAATTAAAAAAAAAACATAAATACTAATAAAATGTCAGAATTACAGAGAGAGGGAGGCAAAAACTAACAATGAAAATAAGATCTAAGTTATGTTCACATGTACAGTATGTTGTGGCAGTTGGGTAAAACTTTATCCACTTTTTTATTTGATAGAGAATTTTGGATGACAATGAAATCTGTTGTGCGTGCGTGTATGTGCGTGCGTGTGTGCGTGTGTGCGTGTGTGCGTGTGCGCATGCGTGCATGCGTGCGTACCAGAAGGAGGATCACTGACGTCAGTAGATGTGACACTCCCATCCATGCCAAGAAGGTGACCTCTCTCCTGTCACAAACCACTTTGAAGCTTGTCAAATGTGCACTTTCATCATGTCCTCTTTTTTGTGTACACACAAACACTCTCATACACACAAATCACACCTTCACCACTCCTCCTGCTTAATGAATATTCATCAAACAGCGGAAGGTGATGTCAGCCATTTTTTTTTTATTCCTTTCTTTTTTCAGCAGCCGCAGTAGTTTTCCTGAGTGCTTTCTTGGAGCGCTGGAACTTCAATGACATTGCAGATCAAGAGTCGGAGTGGCAGAAACCAGATGCAGAAGCAGCTTAGGGGATTTCTCTCAATCAATCGCTGCTGTTTCATCTCAGATGATCTGTGCACACTTTGAGATTTTAGAAGTGGCAGGTTTCGATGTGACTTTGATGAACACTAAGGGGTGAATTTGAAAATGCCAATTTTTGTTTGGATGTTGGATCATCATCAGTGCTGGGTGTAAGCCGAACATAGTTTGGCCATCTGAGTGGCCCAGAGAGTGAAAGATTTTACTTATTTGGCTATGAATCAGAAGGTTCAGCGCACCCACAGAGCTGCTCTATTTTTTCTGCTCTTCTAATGATCATTTAAGTGAACTGCTATCACTGTAGTCTGAGCACACTGCAAAGTTCTACTCCTAAGAGCTGTTATAAAAAAGAAAGGTGAATAAAAGCATATCTGCGTATTAGGACAGTGCTTTCAATCATTGGGGCGTAAGGTACAGTTAAAATCAATAGAAAAGTTCAGAGCACACACACACCCTGCACATAAAGAAGGATGGTTTACTATTTTTTCTTTCTAATGCACAGCAGGCAGGTCATTTCCTCCACTCCACAAAGTAAACATTAACTCTTCCCCATTAAAGTAAAGATTACAGTCTTGATGAATAGGTGCTGCAGCAGGAGTCAGAGAGCTTTATTCCAATGAGGCCTCTCATAAAAAACAACTATGCAGTTGTGCTCTGTGATGCAAAACGTGGCCAATTAAATTGACTTCTCCACCAAGGGAAGAAACGCTCCCTCTCCACTGTAACTATTCCACCGAATCAAATCATTCAGCCCGAGCTAACCTGAGAGCAGGCGCCCGCCACACTCATTTCAACACAAACAGCCTGCACTATACTTTTATCGTCCACTCGTAGGGTTAGTTAAAAGCAGAAGTGCTGACCGTGGTGCTGAATCCAATGGCTGCCTCATTCATGGGGTGATTCATGACAGTCATTATTTTGTGGGACGGCCTGATTGCCTGCATGAACAGGCTGAACGGCCCTGACCCGCAGACCTGCTCTAAATCTCACTGTCTGGTATAGGCAAACGCTTAAAGACTCCAAGATGGTATCAGGAAGCCATTTTACAAAAAAGATTACAAAACAAAAACAATGAAGATAGGCTGACTCAGTGCCAAAAGTCAGAGATGATGAAAGAGAGCATAAAAGATGGAAGACAATACCGAGGGAAAAACCCAAACAATGGTCAGAGAGATAAGATGTTCCTGTGGTCCAGGGCAGAGACTGGATGCCATTAATGAGGCTGTAATTCCTCCGACTCAGTCAAACAGAAGCTGTAGAGGTTGGAGAGACAGGAGACAGCGGGGAGGGTGGAGACCGAGATGGCAGCAAGGAGGGAGGAAGCAGATGATTGTAATTGCATCCCTGACCTGAATTCTTTTATCTGTCCCAGAGAGAGCTGAATGTGGTCTCTGTGCTTGTGAGAGAAGTCAGAACTGCCTCCTGCCTTCATTGATTTACAGTCTTTTGGCCTTCGTTCTTGTTCAGCCGCTCACAGCAGCAGGTGCAGGAAAGCTTCCACAAGCACACAATTACACACATATACACCACTGTACAGGGCGTTGCTCATAATCCTGGACCCTGTGCATAGGCCTTCTCTATGGGTCCTCCCCCGCATACACAGCTCTTCTTTCTAGTATCTTTGTGGGTACAAATAGCTTGATAACTTGTCATCAAAATAACCTGACAAAGTCAAAAATAAGAAAAACCCAACAAACTGCACTGCAATCTAACACTGCCAGCCTCTACTTTCATATAATCCAACAGACGTGTGCTGTCCCACGTCTCAACAAAGCATGCTGACAGATAAAATTGCCCCTCATCAAATAGAATTACTAAAGCAACAAACAAGCGTAATTTGCCTCAGGAGACAGCACACTGACAGAGAAACGGGCTTACTTTTTGCCTGTCAGAGGTGGCTGTGCTCTCTGCTACTGTTGAAATTCATTTTGTTTAATTTTCGGTCAGTTTAGATGCCTCATCTTCCATGTTCTGCCATAAGAAGCTTTGAGTCAGTGAGCCGCTGCCAGTTCAGATTTTCCCCATTTTCAGACGAGAGCGTGTCTTCCCACAAAGCTACAAATGAACTCTGAATCTGCAGCGCCGTAATGGGATTATGAGCAGGAACTCAATCATCCAAGAGCTACAGTTGCCCCACGTGTGAGCAGGACCAACGCATCCGCTCCTCCGAACGTGTCAACAGTGGCTGCCAATCAAAATCTTCAAACTGAGTCTAAAAAGGGGGAGGCAAAGTTTTTTGAACTTATTCCATTTGTGAATTATAACTCTACACTTTCTCACAGTTTTAATCACACCTTCCCCTGCCATCGCAGCTCAGTATTTGTTGTGTCTCCTCTCCCTGGGCCTGAGTCCCAATCCTATCAAGCTGAAACAGGAACAAAGACCGCTGTCCCTCACTCACTCCATGCCTGCTTCCACCTCACACCAATCTCTAAAAAATCCCCTCTTGGTCCTGGTCCTCACCTCTGAGCGACCTGCCAGAGCTCATAATCCAAACTCATTTTGAAAGGCAGAAAAGTCCCGGTAAGCTCCAATGTCGCGTCAGGAAATATTGGTGCGTGTAAAATATTCATGCCGGGGTGTTCTGGCTGCTGTTTCATTCTGTGTTTAAGAAAAATGCTATATCAGGATGTGGATTTTAGCAACTGTTTTGGAGTCTTGACTTTTTATAATCCTCTAGTGCTTGGTCAGATGGAGTTCTTACTTTGTGACTATAAGTGATAATGGCTGGGCTTCATGCCTCAGCAGTTACAAATTAAATGCATAACAAAATGTCTGAATTGTCTCAAACAACCATGGACTAAAGCCCCGGGGCTGCAATATACATGGGATTTTATAGTTTATATCAACTAAAAATAAATATATGGACCATAATAGAGGTTCAGGATTGAGCTGATTTGCTGACCTTTGAACAACCACCTCATCATTTTGTCATAGTGGCAGCAGACTAAGCAAGACACTCAAGATGTTTTTGTCCAGCCATGTCCTCCAGCTGCTCCTGGGGTATCCTGATGCCATTCTCGGGTGGGATGGGAACACTTTAAATGTCTAGCGAGTAGGATTTAGTGGCATCTGTTGCTGAGGTTGCAGAACTGAACCTTCTCCTGTGCGCCAGCTGTGTGGAAGCAATACAGTAGCCTAAATGAAAACATGAATGTTCCCAGTTGTGCGTTCTGTGCTACTGTAGAACAACATGGCAGTCTCCATGGAAGAGGACCTGCTCTGTGTGTAGATATAAATGGCTTATTCTAAGGTAACAAAAACAAATTGTTTGCTGTTAGGCAATTATAAACCACTGAAAACATACTTGTGAAAATTATATACCATTTCTGTCAATAGATGCCCCTAAATCCTACACACTGGCTCTTTAAGGTACAATTTAAAATCCGATCCATCATTTTTTGCCCCCAAATATTAACCATAAACAAAGTCTGCATTGCATTTATCTGCTGTCAGTAAGTAACTGACTCATCTGTCATGATATTTTTTCTTTGGATTTTTGGCTCATAAGGTTGAAATATATGTAGTTATTGCTTTATATCTTCATCTGTTCACCTTTGTGGGCTATGAGTGGTGGAAAAATGAAAATTAAAAGCGCTTCACTAGGTGTGTTTCAATCCACCTATTTGCACCGAAAAATCAAGAGTGAAAGGTTTAAAATTTGAAAAAAATCTTGAAATATCACAAAAAAATGTACGCTTTAGGTAGGTAGGAGAGTTGGTGTATCTGTAAAAGGTAAATGAGACTAACTTAAATGAAAGCGGATTCAGCGAATAAACAATGATGTGAAGTCATGACATGCAATCATGTCTGGATGGTTTTTAATATGCTTAAGTATGCACAAAGGGCTGTTTGTTAAAGACTTCAACCAAGAGCTCATAGCTCCAATAAACTCTCTGTTTTTCATTTTTTAATGTGCTCTCCATCAAATACATCCATTTCCTCTGCTGTTACCTTCCATTTTTTGCAGTGATACAATGGCATCTGACTGGAGAATTGCCGCAGACGTAACCATGATTGTATTTGCAGCAGCAGTTGCAAATACAATCAGTTGCATTGATAATAGAAATACTGAATATAAAATGTGGTTTGTTTTAACAATTATGTATTACTGAAATTTTTTTAATTAACATTTTAAAAAATCTCACGTACTCCCAGCAGCACTCCAAAGTACCCATAGCGGTACCCACACCCCCATATGAGAGATAGTCTTGACTCTTTACTAGTTAAAGCTGGGCATATACTGTATGAATTGAGCTGGTTTCTGAGCTAATTTTTGTGCGTCACTACTCGTTTTAAAGTCAGACAAAAGTCAGACTGACTAACTGGCTGTTGAATATTCGGATAAATTTGACTTCTCTGAAATTTTGGTCGACCCTCATCAGGCTTTCACACAGTTGAAGAAGAATTGATTCCCCAAGGTCAGTGCCATTTTTTCTCACAGTGCCCATGCAGTTGGCAAACAGGGAATCTGAAAGTGCCATTGCAACATGGTAACTTTCCATCATGTGGACACAAAGCATAAAGGGCAGATTGGTCGAACTGTGGCCAGAGGTGGACCAGCCATCTGGCATACCAGGCACTTTCCTGGTGGGCCAATGTGTTGTTTTGTCAGACCAGTTCATAGAACAGATAGATCAGCCCATTGGTTTAGTTTCTTAATTGACACTGGGCTGGCCCGTTCACATCCACAAACCCCTCCCCCTTTGGGCTCAGTGCTGTTATTTAACAGTGCATCTGAAAAAAAAAGTTGGCTGCTCAATCTAAACTCAATCAGTGACTCTTCTGGTAGCAACACAGCTGCTGCAACTCCCCGTTCCCCAGGTAATTTTGTCATAAGCCTGTTGTAATGTTGACAAAAAACTTATGTGTAAATGTGCAATAGTCTGTCAAAATAAATGCAGGTCTGTGTGTGTGCATGTGTGCGATCTGATGGTCAGGGGTGAGTGCCACAGGCTAGAGCAGGAAGTAGAGGACAAATGGCAGAGTGTACAGGTTCAGGTGGGAAAAAAACTACTGGATTTTTCCAAAAAAAAGAAGGAAGGAAGGGTAAGAAGTTAGTTTATGTAATGGTTGAAATTGCCTGGGGCATGACTTTTCCGCCACAAATTGATGGCACAAGTTGGTGCATTAAAGTTCACCAGTGAAGTGCTTGATGCTCAAAGGACGCCCCCCAGACCCCCTGCTTGATATGTGTTCCCACATGTTTAAAAGAAAACACCCTTGTTGTATAGCTTGAGTTGAATGTCAGCCAAATTTCAGATATTTCAACCCTAGTGTGAAACTACCTATTAGTTACTAAGAACTTAGGAAGTACTTGTGGTAAATACTCAGTAAAGGATTTATGAATAGCTGCCGGGACTTGTGCTACTCAGTCCCGATATTTCCCCTGAGCTTATTTCTCTTTAGTCTGCACTGGGCCATTTACTGTTTCCTGGCCTTTTGTTCACAAGACTGAACAAAATTTTATTCCATAGAGTTTAATTGAGGAGTGAAAAAGCTTTCCAAACTGATGGGCATGATAACAGCTTGCTAACTAACAGATGGTTAGAAACATCTTACCAGGATGCCTCACCAAATCAATTCTCACCCTTTGCTCTTGTCTTCAGTGTCTCACAACATATCAGTGACCTGTCAGGTGTGACGCAGGCCATTCTGTCATTATATAACCAGCCGCACAGTCAGAGCTTCCTAAAGTCAGCGTTAGCAGAAGGGACACTTCAAAGAGCTGGATAAGCTGAGCGTAACCTCTATAACTTTGGTCTAATGTTCCACTTCATGGCCCCCCACTCCCCCTTTGAAAAGTGATTACAGGGACCATACAAATCGTTTTCCCTGACCAAACACAAACACCAACACACACTGAGATAAACAACGTCTCCCTCCACTAGGTTGAAGCTCACAGGAACATAGATGAACTAGAATGTCCATAAAGACATCAGATTTATTGCAGATTTTCTGCTTGATCTGCGTTTAATGTAGAAGACTGTAAAGTATCACTGAGGCCAATTTCCAGAAGCAAATTACTCGCTTGGGCTGAGCCCTTTATGTGTTTGCTGAGTGCTGAATTTAAAGACTATTAACATTCTGTTGGCCCAGGATTTTGAGAGATCCCCGAGAGTTCCCCTCGGTGTGGAAACTGTTGACAGTTCAGTGGGCTGTCTTTGTGCTGCCTGGGCTTAAAATGAATGAAGTCAATTTGCCGTAGCTGTGTGCACTTCACTACTTTGCACATTTTCCAACGGGCTGGGACGATATGCTAATTTTGCGATTCTAGATGATACTTGGGTGCTGATTCCATATTGGTTGCAATCTTTAGGTGTTGTGATCGATACTATGATTTATTTTGATTTTTGTTTATTTTTTTAAAACTGCACCATGGAAAAAGTTGAATCCTACCTATTTTGAGACATAAGGCATAGATCCAAACACAATGCAAACTGTGTCAGTCAGACTTTCTGATTATTGGTTTCACGGTCATAATTTTAACTGTTTTATTTCTGTGAGGCACTTTGTCACCTTGCTCTGTGAAAGGCACTATATTAAATAAACTTTACTTGCTGGCTAAAATGTGCATGTACAATAGAATGAATTAAATATATTCTTTTTGAAGTACACTTAAATTTTTAGCTGTCTCTGCTCATCAAGCTAGTTGCACTGTTTCCCACACAATGATTTATTATGAACATTAACCACTACATATTGATTTATTTATTTTTTACAATTTAACATGGGTAAAAAAAAAATTTTATTGTAGAGCTATGTGCAGCACATTGTTTCACTCAGCCCCTCCTCTTCCTGCTCTCACTCACTCTGTTTATGAGACCACAAATGAGACAAGAATTAGCTCCAGTGACAGACTTTCAGTAGCAGCTGTAGCAACTCAAATCCAGCCAGCTGAAACTCCAATGTTAGGGGTCAAAGCAGGGTCTAATCTGTGTTACGGCAGCAACAGAACGATTGCTGATCCATCAGGGAGTTTATGCAGGCAGAATCTGAGTTGCTATTTAAGGCGCTGATGGTCTGTATCCTTAGACTGTCAGCCATTTTGCTTTCTCACTTTGTCTTTGTGTTCTTACGATATGGCCTTATGGAAGATCAATTAAGCCATTAACAAACTGATTCAAAAATTGAAAATGCTGTACTTAAGAAAATCTATTTTCCTTCCCAGCTTTCCATGATTATTAGTCACTAAATCATGGTGTGATTCATATGCCTGTCTGGACTGGAAACAACTTGTTGATCCTCACAACTATCTGTGACAGAAATTAACCTGTGATTTACAAAAGCATATGCAAGAGAGAAGTGTTTTCAAAGTTTGTATGCAATAGTAGTAGATTAAATAGACAGAAGACAGACCTGCACTTGCACATAAGGCCTATTTAGTGTTCCAACCACTCAGAGCACTTCTAATATTACATGTCACATTCACACACACATTCACACACTGCTGGCTGAGACTACCTCACAAGGTGCCACCTGCTACTCAGCTTCAACACTCACACATCAATGGAACTGCCATTGGGAATAATGTGCAGTTCATTATCTTGCCAAAAGATACCTCGGCATGTGGACTGGAGCAGCCAGAGATTGAACCATCAATCCTTTGATAAGTGGATGCCTCGGTCTACCTCCTGAGCCACAGCCAGATTAACACTAAAGGGCCTTTAATTTTAATTTAGTAGTTAGTTAAGATCCATATTCATGAATGCAAATTTATCAATGAACAGCCAGAACACTGAATTTTGGAAAATATGTGAATATATAGCCACACAGAAAATCCGTCATCCCTCAGCTCTCATCATTTGTAAAATATGTAGCAGTGCCAGCCTTCATTAGGGTCATATTTTAATGGCTCATGTTTTGCACTGATATGATGATATTAGCACAGATAGATAGAATCTGAGGACCTCTGCAGTGGCTGAAACATTAGTTGAATGCACAGAAATAAAACAAGAACCATGGACGTGTTTTTTCTGATGCTGAGGAAAATAATCGAAAATCTAAAAAGGAAGGAAGGGGTGCATGTTTGCACTGTTTTTTAAAATTTCATTTTTTTGGATTGAATAATTTTTGCATGTTACAAAAGTCCATTTTATCAGGTCTTCTGGTTTTCTGGCCCAGTGTTGTTCATTGTCCCCAAACTTGGAAAACATCTGCTGAATGTTAAGCGCCCACTGCCATCAACCCAGTGAAATCCACTCTGGAAAGATAAGTCAAGTGGAAATAGGGATCAATTACCATTTTTCTGTCGCTCAGTATTTGTTTCATCCAACCATCCATCAGCTCTCTGCATGTTCTGCTGCCTTCTGAACAAATAGAGGTGTTCAGCACTCCCCGTACCTCTCTTGCCCGAGCCAAAATCGTACTCCATACACACTTTCTCTGACCATCAAACACAGCACTGTCATTTTTCTTGTTGCTGTGTATTGACACCAGAGCTGCCTCTACTTGACTTACAGTGTCACTGAAACAAACTGAAATAGTAGCAGAAATTACACGCATTACATCCTGGGTGATCTTCATGCATCGCCTGTCATCCAACTGGTGCTGTTTAGTCCCTCCACATTTTCTCACTGGATATTTGCTCCTACAAATTTCAGCAATCTGTTGTCCCATGCCATATTTAATACAGATGCGGGTTTGATTTCCTTTTCTCTGTGTACGACATTTGTGGATGGGTGAGTCTCACCTGCGCCAGTATCTGGCATGTACATCAGCACCAGCAGAAGAAAGGAGGATGCGTGGCTCAGGGCTCACTAACTCCCACAGCACACTACAACTGCATCATACTCTGGAGAGGTTACAGAGTTCATCTCTGTTAGAAACAGCATTCACTGCCAATAAATTGTAGCCGACATAGAGTCAGATCCCGCAGTTTATTTCCATTTTCTGCCTCAAAGATCTCAGATACAATTCCTTTTCTGTTTCTTTAAAACATCACAGAAACAAAAGGGTCGGGGAAGCTTGCCTAGGGCGCAGAATATGCAAGGATCATTCTGGTTTAGAACAATTTGGGTCTTTTTTTGTAACTTGAGCAAACAGTGTGAACAGCTGTGTTAACATTTTACTCACCAAGACAATGGCTGGGATCTGTGTTGAAAGCGAGTTACATGGAGCAAGAAACATGAGCTGTAAGACAAGTTTTTACAAAAGTAAAGGCAAACATCTACATTGCATCTACTAATGCATACATGCATCTACATTTTCTTTTTTCTTCTCTTTAAAAGGAATGTTCACTGATGTACACTGTCCCTTCTTAACAAATAAACTATTAAACTGCACAAAAACTAGTTAGACCTGATGAACCTAGGGACCAACACAGCACAGGCATGAAAAGTTACAATAAATCTTTTCTGTTTCACTGCTCCATCTGTGGTTTTTCAGTTCAGCAGCAGAAAAAGCAGCTTGGCATGAAGCCAAGAGATCCGAGCATTAAAGAGAAAGAGAGTTAACAAAGGATATCCAAACCACTTACAGATTTGGGTTAAAAGCGCGATGACAAGGAGAGTCTTAGCACGATCATTAATGTTACACCTCCTTTAACGAATGTTTCTTTACTCAACTTTGGACATATCTTGTGTGTCGTACAAGCGTAATTTAAAAAAAAAAAACATCATTATTGATGCTATTAAAAGACACCAAATATGAGAGTATTATACTCTCATATTGTGTTCCAGCTCTGCACTGATTGCGGTGTCACTAAACTCCCTATTATGCAGATCACTAACACCTGGAGGATATTGAATGAATAGCATGAAAATGTTCCAAGTGCATTATTACTATACTTTAGAATAAAATTAGGTACTTTTACTTTACTTGAGCAACCTATCTTCATTTCCTGCCACTTAATACTGTACCTCCACATTTCAGGTGAAAACACACCCAGTCCCCAGATTAAAATGTCGGCATGTCTGCAAACCACAGGTATGTTACATTTGTATTTTTTATGAGGTAGTTTAGATTGAATGTTTGTGGGCTGAGCTATTCATCAGGAGTAAGAGAGGACAGTGGATAGCGTGACCCCTAGGTGAGAAAGTGACGAAGCAGCAGCTGACCATTGTTCAAGACCAACAAAATCAGGTAGTTTTAACAACAGGTCAGGGCATTTCCAGCCATCTTTGTAGGGACAAAAGTGGGTATTTTTTTAAATGAGAGGTCAGGACATTTCCAGTCATATTTGTAGAGACAAAAGTGAAGTTTTTTTTAATGGGAAATAGGGACTTTTTCAGTCATGGTTGTAAGGACAAAGCCAGATATTTTTTTGGATGAAAGGTCAGGACTTTTCTAGCCATGTGGGCATTTTTTTAACTGCAAGTTGGGACTTTTCCAGCCATGTTTTAGGGACAAAAACAAGTATTTTTTTAACTGGATGTTGGGACTCTTCCAGTAGAGTTTCTAGCAACAGAAATGGGCATTTTTTAATGAGAATTTAGGACATTTCCAGCCATGTTTGTGGAAACCAAACCAGGTATTTTGAGCTAAAAGTTGCTGTTTTCCTAACCCTAAAACTGACCACATGTTCCAGCGCTGTCACAACTGATTATCAAATTTTAATTTTAATTTTACTGATTACAGTTTCAATATATCAGCCTCATATGAAACGTATAAATGTAACATATCTGTGGTTTGCAGAAACTGCAACTTTAGCTTTTACATGCAATATATAATCAAACTAAACACCCCAAGAGTAAATGGCACAGCTAAAATCAGATCCACCTTGACCAACATCAAAAACACATACATGGATCAGTAAGCGTAAACTAGTAATATAAAATATATTGTAACCCTCACATGGGGCATTTTTAGGCATTAGGAACACATTTACTTTTAATACTTTTAGTATATTTGGTTGATACATACTTTTTTAGTGCAGGACTTTGACCCCTACGTGATACCACTTTAACTGCAGTGAAGGGTGTGAATACTTCCTCCACCACTGCTGCTGATGGATACACTAAAGTGCTGATAGGGGTGTTTGGTATAGGGCTACATACTCTCTTACTCTGACTCTCTCTCTCAGTTACAGATGGAGGGGCAGAGCAGCAGTAGCCTACAGGAGAGTGAAGCATGCAAAAAAAAAAAAAAAAACAGCACAATAACCCCTCCACCACCACCAACAGTGTTTTCCTCTGAAGCACGTCAGAGGCAGCAGGCTATGAATCGAGGTGCACAGCGGGGTGAAGCAAACACTTCTTGGGGACACAGCTAGGGGACAGTGCGGGTCTCCTGGCTCGGGACTGACACTCCCACACACACCGGCAACAAACACACATATATCCCGGGAAGCTTCAAGTCCACAGCACGCTGCAGGGAGACCATCAGGTACTGTATGCAGACTTTATCCACTTCTCTACTCGCTTCTTCGTGCGCTCTCTCCTCTCTAATGTGCTTTGGAAACAATGCGAGCAGTAACAGGGGTCAACCCAGTGCTGAAGTCAAGAGGCACGTGTTTGTTTTTGAAGTGGAAGGAAAGCAGCGCCACAGAGACTTTATCTTTGCGCAGGCGACTGTTTGCGTGGGCCAGTGTATGCATATTTAATCGATGAGTGGGCAGCAGTAATTCAGAGTACTGGCTCACCAAGTGGGCAAAGAAAAGAAGAGGATGCGAGAGAGTGTAGCCGATCAAAGAAGAGGGCTTGTTGTTGGTGACAAGTTTTCATGTGATCAGCTGGTCTCTCGCTGTTGTGCTTTTGGAGGCCTGGAAGAATTTTTTAACAGCTGCATGGATTTGATGGCTGCTTTGTAATGTGAAATATGTGGTGGGAAAGTAGGCCATAACTACTGAACAATAGACAACTGTGGAATCATTTATAGAAATCATTCAAGTTTCATTTTACATTCCATTTTTTCCCACATTTACTGATTTGTATTTTATGAATTATTAAGCCAGGTTGTGCTGCCTGTCCTGCAGCCTCCCTCTCTCACTGTGCAGCCTGGAGGAGTCAGTGTGGCAGGCAGGGACAGTCCAGACGCTCATATACAAAGCCAGCACGTTTCACTCTGTCTGCAGCAGCCGAGCGGCGCTGAGCACCACCTCCAGCATCACCAGCAGCGGCAGCAGCAGCAGATCGGGGAGGGTTTTTTTGGAGCTCAATCGGAGGACCGACGACGCATATGAACAGCGGCAGGCTCGAGAGCAGTCGATGATAATGGCTCGCTGGCTGGTTGCCGGTGGCTCGGGGAGCAGTCGAGGCTGTTGAATGAGGTGTTGCGCTGTCCGAGGTACTGAACAGCCGCCGTCGCTGTCCCCCTCTCTGTTTTTTCCTTCCACCAGTCGAGACGATACGCATGAACTGACGTGAACGCCGAGCAGCACAACATCGGCGCACCGGTTAACACAGCAGCACCCCCGGCCAGAGTAAATGGGACCGCACGTCGTCCGAGCGTTAGAAAGATGGAGAGATTTTCCCTGCTCGTCCTCAGCTGTCTCTGCGTCTCTCGAGTCACAGCGGGTAAGTTTATGTTTATGTGCAAATCTGAGGGATGTTTCCATGCATTTTTTTTTTTTTTTTGGAGCTGCAGCTCACAGAGTGGTAAACGAACCGTGGAGGGATTGCAGAGGCATGTGTGAGAAACACTGCTGGCTTACATGGAGCTGGGTTGTGCAGGGTTTCAGATCAGAGCCGGGTTTATTGTGAGACGTTGCGTATTGTATTGTGTGGAAAAGGCTGACTGTGTTTGCAGGCTATTGGAAGCATTTCCGTGTTGTCATCTGAGGAAACAAATATGAGGGGCTGCAATTCATGGGTTGAAAAAATCCCATCTGAAAGACCCACATAGAATCATAATCAGTTGTCATGTGGATTGATTGAGATTAGTGGGGCTGAATGGACCTGTTACAAACTATGTTTTTGTCTGTCTCTCAAAGCATTGCAGTGTGTGTGTGTGTGTGTGTGTGTGTGTGTGTGTGTGTGTGTGTGTGTGTGTGTGTGTGTGTTTGATGTAAGCCAAGCTGACCTTTGAATCAGGCAGGTACTATAAACTGCAAGCTGCAACTGCCAGCTCAATGTTGACCTGAGCTGTATATTAATAACTCTGTCTGTCAGTGTGAATATTAGAATACTGTATGGAGATTTGTTGACTATCATCGCTGGACATTTTTTTGTACACAGAGTGTAAATGTGGCTATAACGAACTGCCGCTGGCTACTGGAAACACATGATTGCATTACTGAGGAGCGACAGTGGCCCTCTCCTCTCACACAGATCCATGGAAACACCACTGGTGCGTGCTGTGTCTGTGCCTGTGTGTGTGAGTGCTGATGTCCAACATATACTCTCTATATGAGTGCATCTATAAAACACGCTTTTTACAGCACAAACTCTACACACACACACACACACACACACACACACACACACACTCCCACTTTGACCACTCACTGCGATGGAGTGCCACACTTCACTGCTGCCATCAAAATGCACCCCTGGTTTTGCTCGGCATCCTCCCACTCCTCAATCTTCCCACTGACGATGGATCACCATGCTGCTCTTCTCTCTCACACACACACTCACACACTTTAGCCCCTTAGCATTTTTATTGGTAGGCTGTGGGATGTCTTTAATGGACGCTAGCACTGGCACGTTGCTATATTTTGACTGTATGTGCTCCACTATATTAAGCAGCACTTGAAAAGAAAAATACAAAGTAGTCTTAATGTTTTTAAGGTGTAAAAACATTTTCTGTACCTTTTAGTTTTTAATTGGGAACTCGTTATTCTAGCTGACTGTCTTTAACACCTCATAAGTGGTTCACAGCACACTCTGATGTAACTGTAAGCTTTGCTCTGTTAAATACATGTGTGTTTATTAATGTTACTCCTGTTATGAAATATCCATAATTGATGGACACAGTTAATGAATGCTTGACAATCATATTTCATGATATAAGATTACACACATTAACAAATCCCTACAGTGCATAATTAGGCATTTAATCATTGCATAATTACAACTATGGTGTATTATGTTTTCAAGCATTTGTTATTAGTGGAGTTACCATTGGAGACAGATACATCAATAAACACTTAAAGGCAAAGACTACTTAAATTAAGATTTCCAAATGTTATTTCCAAGGTAACTTCAATCGGTTTTTGTGAACATAGGCTACTCTCTCTCAAAGACAGAAACCAGAGCAGTGAGTCTCAGACTTGTGATGTCATAGGGTATAAAGTCTGGACCTGCTCCATAAACAGTGAATGGAGGACTGATTTTGTGAACGCACAGAATGTTTTTTACGCCCAAATGAGCTTCTCTACCAAACACAATGTTTATTAACAATAACTTCCAGGTAGAAAATCTTCGCATCACATACATAAAATGGCACTCAGCAAATGCTGCCTAAAGTGGTCAATTTTAGGCACCTAATATTGCCCAGCAAAAAAACATAATGATCAGTTTAAGCGTGCATTGTATTTAGAATATGTCCACAGCATTACCTCGCCATCAGACAACCTTTTCCAACAGGGAGCTGAAGCCATTACATCAAAGCCACCAGATTCCACTGACACGGAGTCACTGGTCTACCACAGCTTCGATCAGTTAGTGTGTCAGGTAAAGCAGAGCAAGTATTCAAATATACTGTACACTACACTGATATTGATTGATATTAATTTTTCTTTAGGTGGCTAAAAAGCAGTACTTTGTTCAATTTCAAAGATGATAGCAAAGTAACAAAGTGCATAAAAAAGCACAGCAGAAACATCAAACAGGTCGGACCAAAGTGTTTAACCACATGTCTTAAAACATTTTAGTAATGGCTGAAAATGACCACAGAAATAACAAGTTCGCAGATTTTACATATCACACTTGAAATCATTTGCCAGTTGTGTACCTGGAAATGATTGTTATTGTTAGTGCGTCATGGCGATTCAATCAATACTCAGAACATTCCCCTGGGTGCTCTCAGTGTCATCTATCACATATTTCACCATCCATCTTCAACCATTCAATGTCCGTGAAGCAGCTCCAGGCTTTATACTTGATGACATCACAAATTTGAGTTTTAGCCCTCTAGTTCTTGATTTGTGACAGTTGTTCATGTTTACTGATATTTTTGGGCAGTTTTTGATCATTGGTATAACGTGTATGAATTTTGTGTTTGTTAGCTTACAGCTATATTATCAGCCATTAATGAAGCGCTTATATGCTGCCTATAAATAGGTGTTAAAATAAAGTATTAAATATTAGTTAATGGCAAAAAAGGTGATATTGTGTAATTCTGTGGTTAACACGTATTCACTCTTAACCACTGATATGCACAATATTAATAGAGTTAGAGTTGCATGTATAGTAAAAATGCAAATAATAATAATAATAATAAAACAACAAATGGTACATGATTTGTCACCACAGTCAACAACAACAACTCTGTCACCTAGTGTATCCAGAAAAAAAAGTGTATCAGAATATAAGAGGGGGGATATACCAGGTCATCATGTGATCACTGGTTCAGTGACAAAACAGCCATTTAGTAGTTGCTCTTGAGCTCTAGCTCTTATCAAATGATCCTCATCTGCAACTTTAAACCTCAACTTTTAGGCAAACCTGCAAGTCTCTAGATAAAATAGGATGTGACTGAAGCAACCAACCGTACAATGACAATTGTGCACCTATTCTAGCTTGGCTATCTAGGTGTTTATGTTGTGTCTCTGTCTATCTGGACTCTGATGAGGTAACAATAGTGTTGAAATGTTTGGCCTGCTTGCATTATTAAAGACTGCGAATCAATTAATGTGCTTGAGTCCAATTTTTCCGATGGATGCAAAGTCCTTAAAGTGCTCAGGAGTGGCTTCCCGGCGGCTTTGGGGTCAAGGCGCCAGGGCCCTCAGCTTCTCTGGTTTGCTGGAACTTTGTTGCATTTTTCGCCATCGTTTGCTTTCATCTCTCGACTGCAGAGGCAATCCTAGACTGTGGGGGGCCCTGGCAAAGCGGCCCATCGAGGCCCCCTACGTTTTACTTTGACACCAGATCCTCTGCCTTGTGGTTTTGTCGTCCAATTCTACTTATTCTCATCACGTGATTAATGCAGTCTGATTGCTGCCAGGTTGGCCTCTCCTGACAGTGCACCGCTGCTTGGCTGTATCCAGTAAAGACATTAAAAACTTATTGTACCATTCTATGACAAATAAGTAAACTTTATCTGTGGATGAAGGTCATGTGAAATGATCAAAAGCTCCAGAACAGGTACCAAATGAACCCTGAGGTGAGATTGCTGTGACAACTGTTGTTTTCAGGGTCAAAAATAAGTGTGCTGAAATGTTTATGTGGCCAATTCAGAAACCCGCAGACTGACATGTAACTGCATTACTCTTGATTCACAATTCAAGTCGATTCAAGTTTTTGTCTCTCAGTTTATTTTAGGACTCAGTCAGACACCTGCACCAGAGAAAGCAGGCCAAATCGATGTCGAGGCGGAGAGGTGGACTAGCAGGAGTGAGTGGGTGCGCGCCTCAGCACCATAAAATGTACACTACGGTGACGTCTTTACTGTGTTTGTGTTTATAGTGACTCATAAACACTCAGTTGATCCTGGGAAAGGAAAGGTAATGTTTCCATTTAAAATGTAAATCGACTCTCCAACACATTTGTCTAAATGAGGCAATAAATCCTCACAGGCAATTTGTCCCAGTCCCTAACAGTTCTGCATTTGGAGAAAGAAAAAACAAAGAAAATCAATGAATCAATCAACAAATTGAACAGTGATGCAGTCGGTGGAAAGGTTCCAGGCTGTTCTCTTTGTTTTGAGAGGTGCTTATAATGATGATTGAAGAAATCTGAGTCTTTCAAAGGCTCAGAGGTTATCTTTTATGCTGTAAACAAAAAAACTGGGAACATTTTGGCAATTACCTGCCAGGTGATAAATTTTCTGTGAGTGCCAGTGTATTACGTGTCAAGTGCTAAGCCATGTAGCATCCATAGAGAGGAGCTGCAGGCCTCAGCTGTGAGAGGCAAAGTTTGTAAAAACTACCAATCTTCTCCTCCTTCACATCAAATTAACATCAAACAAGAAACAAAGTGTGAATATTTCTGAGCTGGCATCCAGTCAGTCAGAGCGATGCAAACAAAAGAAGACCAAATCAAAATGAATGTGGTTTCATAAGATTCTCTGTGCTATTTGTCGCACGCACGCACACACACACACACACACACATGCACGCATACACACACACACACGCACGCACGCATACACACACATACACAGTTCCTCAAACACAGAAGGACTGTTTGGTAGACACAACGCATTGCATTATTCATTTTTTAAAAACAGCCCTTGGGTCTTTGATGTTATTGTTTCCAGACTTCAGTTTTGTCACATGTATGAAATGAGAGGACTGAGCAATGTCCATCATCAGTGTCAGAGGATCAGCAGACAGTGTGCAGGGCTTGTGCTCATGGTCTGAAACTGAAACAATGATGTTGTGAGCTTTACTGTGCACATTAGAAACAGCAGCAGTGTCTTTTAGTGTAGTTTTGATCCTCAGAATGCAACGCTGCTGCCCTGGTTTTATTTAAATGTGTGTCCTTTAGACCTGCTGGATATCTGGGGCAGTCTCCTGATCCGAGGGACTCATTACTGTTCCCTCTGAATAGGCACTTTAACAGAGCAGAGAAAGTACAGGAGCGTGTGTGTGTGTGTGTGTGTGTGTGTGTGTGTGTGTGTGTGTGTGTGTGTGTGTGTGTCCATGTAAGAGAGGCGGGGGAAGCAGAATTGTGTGTGTGTGCATGTGATTATCTGTTCATTAGTTTCCCTGTAGTCAATTGTGTGCGCACAATTAGCTGTTTGTAATTATTAGCTCTTTGTAATCTTGTTTGCAGTTTTTTAAAAGCAGTGTACTGCACTTTTCTACCAGGGGCTTATCACCACACAGTCACTGCATTTTCTTCTTACAAATATGTTGCATCAGATTTGGGGGATTTGGCAGGGAAACACCTTATTATGTCGCAATTGCATGCAACATTGCCAGAACTCCAGGATGTTTTGTGACTTTATTTTGCAGTGCTATTTCTACCATATTATTTCCAAGAAGACATAAATATACACTGGCAAGTCGCCACCACAGTGAACTTGAATTTCCAGGCTGCAGTGGACACACACAGTAAGGAAGGCTTTTCACCAGTCCATCTTATCCACACTTTATTTTAATTAACAAAGCAGGAAATGACAGATCCTTATTACCTCTTTACTGTAATGCCAAATGCTGCTTCATTCATTCAAAGAAAAAAAAGACAGATATCCAAAAAGTTCAAAACTAATTTTCTGGGGATGTCTATAACAAAACAAGAAAAAAAAAAAAGTATTTTTTATTTTTATACAGTCTAATTTGTGTCTTTTTCCAGGCTTTTGAGACAAATTTAGCAAACTAAAACATATCAAATTTGAAGAGCCAGTTCAATGTTTGATTGTCTGTATACCAAAATATTTCAGTTTTTTTTTTAAGCCATTTCATGGGAAAATGGCACTCTTAAATCATCACACTTTGTAGAATACAAATGAAAAATTTCCCTCCAAATCCAAGTAACAACCTTTGAGGCTGAAAAATGACGTCAATGTGGAAGTGCCAAAAGCCGCAATTCCTCTAATGGCCACTTGAGGCTGGCTCCAAAACAGAGTCAATCCCCATAGACTACCATGTTACAATGTCCATGATTACAACTTGATACAAAAATGTTTCTGGTCTCTATAACTAGATAAGAGAAGAGGTATACCAGTTCTTAACAGTGTATCTTAAGGTGTTTGGCCTCCAGGGGTGTAAATAACTAGTTTCATCACGATTACATCAGTTTTCTGGAAATCAAAATGATATTTGCTGACATCACAAAGTCTGCCATGATACCATTTCAGTTCGATTCAATTAAGGCATCTGCAGTGGATTTGAGACAACATTATATGATCATCACAAAATCAGTAACAGAAGAAGCTGCCAACCCTTTCTTTTTTGCTTTTGACCATAACAGATAAAAGCAACACATACGATTTGTAAATGATTCTCATTCGTAATAATTGTTAAGTGCAGTTAAGGTTACTTTAAGTTGGCACTACTAACACAACTTCAGGGCTTTCTGTCAGAAAGGCTTTTCCGAAAGAAATCTTTCCACTTTCACTCAAACCATGATCTTTTTCCCAAAACCTCAGGACTGTGTGGCTTAAAGCCCTGGAAGCAAACTTTTCCAAAACAGCCATAAAACATGGACTAACAAGATCATTCAACAAAAGTATAAAATTTGGTTCAGTAATATCTGTGAAGGTTCATTATTTTTTGCTTCTCACCAATATTAGTTTATCACTTCAACATTGCATAAATTAGCCTAACAACTAGCAGACTTCTTTTTCCACTCACAGGTTAACAAATTATATGTAACATCATATTAATACCTTTCCCTGAGCACCATGTCACTGCGTCTTCCTACAAACAGCACCAGGCAGGTGATGTTTCGTTGTGTTTCCTGAGTATTTTATCTCATAACGGCATTTTTACATACAGCCTGTGCTGTGTGTCTGTTGGCCTGTATATTCTCTTAAATCCAAAATATTTCCACTCTGCTGATTTGTTCCCGATAAATAACTTCATCCTCATCATCTTTTTCATGGCTGCACAGCTGCGGTGACACTCAAGTTGATGAAATCGATCTATGTTTTTAGTTTACATTAATGAAATTAGTTCATTGATCACTGAATCAATACATTGATCAAGATCAATGGATTGTTACACTCCTTTTGGCCTCTAGATGAATACATTTAAAATTTAAAAAATCTTTCTTCAAACTTGAATAACAGAGTCATATATAAATTGTGATGGTTTGTTTCCTGGTATTTTTGTTTTTCAAGCTGTATGCAGAATATAAAAATGAAGCAAGAGGTAATTTATAAGTTGACTTGACAGAGCTGGTGTATTTCTGGAACATGGAAGTGGGGCTGGAAGACAAAAAAGAAAAAGCTGCGTTTAAGAAGTCTGTCCTCCCCATAGCATTGTAGCTGTGGTTACCATGTCACAGCTGCCCAGATAATCCCCTTCATCTTACCCGCACCCTGTCACGTTTTAATTGCCACCTGACAAGCTAAATTAAAAGAAGTGAGAGTACATTTTATGATGTCCCGTCAAAGTCCTCTTACATAAGTGTCGCTTAGTGTTTGTATTAACGTACTAGTGCCGCTGCTCTTTCCTCTGGCACCCCATCAGCCTTTTCTTTGTTTCAAAAAGCCTCTTTGAGTTCCTGTTTGAGAGCTCGCCAATGGCTTAGTGAGGTGCAGATGAATAGAGAGATGGCCTTGTGGTGAAGAACGAGGGCTCATATGTTTTTAAGCTCTGAGATCTGGTAGCAATACTTAAGATTAAGACCAAACAGCAGGAGCTGGAAACACAAAGAAAATAATTTAGATTTTAATCTTTTTCTCCTCAGAAATTGTTTTTAATGTAATTTTACTTTTTCTTAAGCTTCTCTGTACCCATGTAACCATGGCTCTTTTCAGTCAAAAATGGAACGAAACAGGCAGTAGAGGACAGATTGGTGCGATCATTTGGACACCAGGCCTGTGGGAGAAAGAGATGGCAATGCCAAAAGACTGACGTGGCAGTGGCAGCTCGCTGACGCAGTCTGTCGTCTGTCCAGTGTCACGTATGAATGTGTGCAGGTGGGAGGGGAGGACCTATGCCATGAATGTAAAGGTATTTGGGGGGTAATCTGCGTCACAGACTTATTTGTCTGTGTACGTGTGTGTGTTTCGAGATTTTTCAAGAAGTCCATGAGGCCTCATTCATCAAAGCATGTGAAAAACAAGTTCCAAATATGTGCTCACAGGAGTTGTCCATACAATCAAGAAAATTTGTATTGAACAAATAGGAGTTCTTTACACAGTGATCAATGATGAACTGCTTGTGCACATACAGGCTCATTTACATTCAGTCCAGAATGACATATGGTCAACATCATCACTAAAGTCCTAGCAGTGTTAATATCACTTGTTGTGGACAGAAGTAGCAACAGGGAAAGATAAAGAAACATCACAAACAGACAGGAAAAGATACTGCGGTGTGTCGAAAGCAGACATGCATGACAGCTCCCCAGCATACACTGGAGCAGAGGATTTATCGACATAAGTCTCAGTTTATGTGTGTTCCTGCATTTGTACTTTGTATTTTACAGTGTGTTCTACAACACTCCCATTGCGTCCACATTTTATATACTGTTATGCAATCAGTTATTATGCACAAATGTGGTTATATCAAGAGTGATGTGATGTGGTGTGTACAGCTGGTACAGATTTTCTTCTGGTAGAGGGTGGTTTGACTGAAATGCTGTTCTAGCTGTTAGTTACCTTAATATACTGTGCAACAGCAATCCTTCACACTCTTAATGTGTCACAGCTGAAAAATCACTAGTCGTAAATGAAATTCACGAGAGACTTTTCCAGAGAAATATAAATACTGTATAGATACAGTATGGGGAGAGGTAAATTCATTCAGCATAGGGAAAATGTACCTGTCGTAGTTATGGAAATTAAAATGAATGCTGCTGAATGTCATTTTTAATCCAGATCTATTATGCTTATATGCATAGTGGACCTATACGTCAAATTATGAGACTCAAGGTAGCCCTCCAGCGTCAATTTTGGACACTCCATGACAGTCAATTTACGCTCATTATATGCTTAGTGTTTTCTCAAAATAAACTTTCATTTTCACTGGAAACTTACAGTTTCCATTTGCCTCTTTTCCAAATAAACTTCGATCATATGTTGAAAACTTTGTGTTTATGTTTACTACTTTTAGATAGCAAAAGCATGTGGTTAGGTTTGGAAAAAAATATCATGGTTCAGCCTAAAATTCATGTGTTTGTCACTAATGTAATGCAGCACCACCTGCACATGACATAGGTCACTAGCGTATTATGCCACAAAAACTAGCAATCTATGTTGTTCTTAAAATAACTTGATTGACTTTTTGTTTCACATGAGACACGAACTGTGGTCCCATGGGTGAAAGTCCTGAGTTTGTTTGACACCTCCGACCAGCCCTATGTTGACTTTCTCTCCCTTTATACAATGGCAGTTGCTCAGAGTGTCAAAAATGCCATCGTCGCCCAATGTGTCTCATACAGCCGCTAACCGGTGCCTGTGTGAGTCAGTATGTGTGTGTCTAATATGGGAATTGCTCTACCCATGATAACACATGAGGTGCATGCTTTTCCAGGTGAGCTACTGGGGCGTCCCATTGGAACCAATCCTGATTTGCATACCAGCAAACCCCTAGTGGCACGCAGGTGTAAAGGCTGTGTCCTTACCGCAGCAGCTTTGCTACATGTCGTTCCCTCTCTCTCTCCCCTCTCTCCTGTCACTCTTCACCTGTACTAAACAAAAAAAGGCCAATGTATGCACATTGTAAAGCACAAGAAGGAATTGATAGCATGAGTGCATGCATGGATTGGGGCCACTCAATTTCTCCCCCTCCTGCTGTTCTCCTCAGCAGCCCAGCAGAGCATAAAAAATACTGTTTTTATTTGCCACCAGGCAGTAAAATCCTGTGGGGCGGTTGTGGTGGCCCAGATGGTGTGTTACATCCGAGCAGTCTGCAGCACAGGTGGGCCCTCTAGGAGTTCACCTGTACCACCTTCACCAACACACAGACACTTCTGCTCATTTGTCTCCTCTTACAAAAGTCTCCTGTTCCAGGAGTTGTGTCCGACACAGATAAGACAGACTGTGTTTTTGTGCAGATGTAAATGTGGCGGACGCCTACATATGTGTGTGCGCGCTCTTCACTGTCAGTTTCCAATGTTTAACCTTTGTGCCTGGAGCTGCAAGTCTGGTTTTGGGGGCGGGGGGCTCAATCCATTCGTCAGTCACACAGCATGTGTTTTTCTTAGGGGAATACTTGCTTGAGAGATACACAGATGGATGGAGAGAAAGCAAATTAATCTATGCAAAAGGGGAAGAGTGCTAGTATTAGAGGCACAGGAGAGACAAATCCCAGAGAGAGACAGAGAGAAAACGCTAGTGGCAAAAGGAGAGCGTGAAACATGGAGGAATCAGAGAGAGGGTGTTATTCACATTCTCCCCCTCCACCTGCCTGTGACACCAATCCTCCCGGGCGGTTACTGTAGGCTTTACAGCTGTGCCTGAGTCCACAGAGAGAGACCGACAGAGAGAAGACACAGTAAGTCTGGAGTGAAAGACAGAGAAAAGAGGACAGTTATGTATCCAGCGCTAATATCATATTCATAGCCGTATATCAAGCTGTGAGCTCCATTCGCGTTATCAGCCCCATCCCAGCTGATTTGAGATTTCATTAGCAGTGGGCCTGTCAAATAATCAGCCTCACGGCACTCCTTTGCCTTTCTGAATTAGCTGGCATGCATTCTCTCTGCACACAATGCTGCATTGATTTTCATACCCTGCCTTTTGACATTTAATTAGAGAAAAGTGTGTGTGTGTGTGTGTGTGTGTGTGTGTGTGTGTGTGTGTGTGTGTGTGTGTGTGTGTGTGTGTATGATGGAAAGAGAGGCAGAGAGACTCTGTTTTGCAATCCCACCCTGCATTCTGGTGGCCAGCGGGGTTGGAAAATTCATTTCCTATGAGTAAATAACTCATTTCTCTACAAAGGGACAAAAAGACCCTCAGGTGTGATTATTTGACAGTGCCGGGCTGCTGTGTGCAGGAGCAGAACAGACCACAAAAAATACACAGGCTCTTTTCGACATGCACACATGCAGAAAACACACATAAACAACCACCTACACGCACAAGCAGGAGCTCTGTGGGCATTAAGGGAAGACATGATAAATGCATCCAAAATTAAAATATATAGGCAGACAGTAATCTAGCATCAAATCCATTCTTTTAGTTATAAGCAGGCACCTGCTTACATTGTAAACCCAGTGGCAGATCTTCCTTAGCGCGACACAAGCAGCCACCTAAACAATTTCTGATCCAAAGATCTAATACTAATGGTCTGTCTGTAGAGGCACCACCTCCAGTCCTCTACAACAGTTTAGCAGTGAGTGATCTGCACAGTTAGAACATGCTACAGCATTCATGGTTATGGTGGAGTGGAGTGTAATTGGAGAGCATAAGAGTAAAATAAAATGAAAAGGTAAAGGCAAAAGTCATCTGGGGCCGCAAAAAAGTAGACAATATTTTTATTTTATTGTTTGTTAATTATTATTGTTTGCTAGCTAATAGGCTATCTCGATATTTATTTTTTCATACCTTTATACCTTCCTGACATTTCACCAGGGTATATGGTATATGACGGTATTTGTGTAACAAACATACTGATAGAAGACATTGTAGCATGTATATCATTGTCTCATCTTCAATGTTGCGTAGACAAGTTTTGCTGGATTTAAATAATAATAATAATAATACATTTTATTTGTATTGCACTTTACATTTTTGCAATCTCAAAGTGCTACAGAGCAGAAAAAGAATTAAAACGGAATTAATACAATTTAAGAATTATTAAAAATGTTTAGTTAAAAGGAGAACCTATAAAAGACATTTAGCAGAACGCTTTTGTAAAAAGACTTTAGGTCTCGTTTAAAAACATCAGTACTCTGTGGGGCCCTGAGGTGGTCAGGGAGGGCGTTACACAGCCTCAGAGTAGCAGAGGAAAAGGCCCGGTCACCCATGGTGCAGAGCTTGGTTCTGGGAGCTTGGAGGGTGTTTGTGGTTGCAGAATGGAGGGTGCGTGAGGAGGTCTGGGGGGTGAGGAGTTCCTTGAGGTAAAGGGGGGTATATCCGTGAATGCACTGGTAGGTGAGGAGGGAGACCTTGTACTCAATTCTGAGTGGGACAGGGAGCCAGTGAAGCGATTTCAGGATGGACGTGATGTGATCGTGTTTGCGCACCCTCATCAGGATCCTGGCAGCGCTGTTCTGGATGTATTGCAGTCTCTGTATGCTCTTGCCAAAGATCCCGATGAGGAGTGCATTACAGTAGTCCAGCCTTGAGGAGACAAAGGCGTGGATGAGCTTCTCTGCATCTGCCAGGGCCACAAATACTCATGGCCCCCACAATAATGAATAGCCGTTCTTGCTGGAGGACCTGATGACACTTTATGCCGCTACGGATATCAACACATCAGTGGGTTAAACAGAGATAATTCATTTCATTCATTTTCATTAACCACTTATCTTGCTGGGGGTTTCAGGGGTGGCTGGAGCTAGTGATGGTCAAATGAAGCCTCATGAAGCATTTTCTTTATTTTCTGAGCTCACTAGATGGCGCTTTTTGTTCAACAAAAAGTTTAAAACACACTGAATTGCCATTCTTTGAGCCTCTCTCTTTAAACCAAGAGTACCATCTAGTGGGCTCAGAAAATGAAGAAAATGCTTCATGAGGCTTCATGAGGCCATCACTACCTGGAGCCTATCCCAGCTGACATTGGGCGAGAGGCAGGGTACACCCTAAACAGGTCTCTATGTGTCACAGGGCTGACACATAGAGACAGACAACCATTCATGCCCACATTCACACCAATTATCCTAGCCTGCATGTCCATAATACCCAGAGAAAACCCACACTGACACGGAGAGAACATGCAAACTCTGCACAGAGGGGCTCCCCCACCCCAGGGTTTGAATCCCCCACACCCGGTTTGATCAGGAACCCTCTTGCTGTGAGGCAACATAGCTACTGCACCACTGTGCCGCCCTAAATAGAGATGATGTGTTAAATAAAATCGTGTGGCTAAAGAACTGTGTTTGTAGTTAGAAGAAGTCATCTTAAGATTCTATTAGATTCTATTTAGGGATGCACCGAATATTCGGTAACAGAATATATTCGGCCGAATATTGGAAAAAAAACACACATTCAGTATTCGGTGAAACAAGTGAAAAGCAAGGCCAAATAATAGCAGCGTGTTTTGATAACACAATCAAACAGCATGCGGTGACGGACAGAGTAAAATGTCGGCACTGTGGCCATATTTTACTCATCCGTCACCGCACTCGCATTCGCAACTAAAAATAGTTTTGTGCGGGCAAAATAAATCATGCTGTGTGAGTATAGATTTCAACCAGCAGCAGAAACGAACGGGGTTGTGGGTTGAGCGGGGGTCACCAACACAGACAGGAATACGTATTCCTGTCAAATACAGCAGCGCATGATAACGGCTTACTGCCAACAAAGAAGTCCGGCTCCAGGTGAATAACTTGTTGTCATGACTGCCCAAAAGTACCTGAACAGCTGAGCCATGGCGGCACACAGTATGTGGCGTGTCAGAGGAGAAATGAGCCGTTCACATTTCACTCTTTGTCAGGTAACGGCCCACAAACCTTACCGCACTTTAAGGACTGTTCTTTACTTAGGAAGGGACTGTCAGGGGAGGAGGGTGGCTGGTTGATTTTTATTTTATTTTTTTATTTTATTTTGATAAATAATCACTTATTGATGCTGTTTTTGAAGTATGAATAAGTCAATAAGTAATTTATTCCATTGAAATATCATTGATGTATTATAGAAAAGTGATTTATCTTTTTATAAATGACAAAAGGCACATCTGCCTCATTTTTGCTGTGGTATCCTGATACCACTCAGAACCGTGATACTTTCACTGGTATTGTACCGTGGGTCCCAATTTTGGTACCATGACAACACTAATCTGGAGGGGGTTCATCTGCAAAAACTAATGAAAAACTAAAAAACAGCATTCGGTATTCAGCCAAGTGTTTAACATTATTCGGCTTCGGCCTCAAATTTTCATTTCGGTGCATCCCTACTCCTATTGGAATTAACGTTATTTGCGGGATCTTGAAAGTGACATCATCACTGGAGCACCAGGTCAGCGTCTGTCATCTTGAAGAACAGGATAGCGAACCAGAGAAAAGAAAAAGGTAGATTTTATTAGCTGAAGATAACATATGATATCAATATCAATGTTTCAGAGAGAGAGACAGAAAGAGAAAAGAGAGACAGAGACAGTCCAACACAGAAACAACATTCAAACATGCGGTTTATCAGAATCAAACAATTGTTTATTTGCATTGATTTTTCATTATGTCAAGTTCTTGTTTGTAATAAATGCAATCAACATAGTAGTAGTAGTAATAATAATATTAATAGTAGTATTTATTTTTAGTGGGAGGAGGGCCAAGGGACGCTCGCCTAGGGCATGTAATGCAGCCGATCAGCAGCCAGAGTTTAGGGAGTATGGGGCTTATTAATGGCAGAATAGTACATGAGTGAGTCACAGCAAGGTAACTGTCTCCCCTTGCACCCACCATCTCCACCTAGATTCCCATTGAAGTGTCAGTTGCAGGCTTTACATGCCAGGCTATGGAGGAGCTGCCAAAAAGCCCTGATGTAGTAGACATACAGATATATAGCGAGGAGTTCTGGAGAGACAGACAGAGAGGAAAAAGAAAGAGAGACAAAAACAGATAGACAGTGCGGGTGTGTGTGAGGGGGAGGTTTAGCACCAAGTGTCCATTACAGTTGGAAAAATAGGCGCTGAAAGCAAAAGTGAATAGAGGATGAAATAGAGGGAACCTGTGAGGTGGATTTCCTCTGATAAGGAGGTGGTGAATTCAGATCCAAACGCTCTTCTGTGAAACAAATAATGGGACACAGAAGAAGAAGAAAAGAGGTTATCCACAGAGGAGCTCCCTTTTGTGGATTACGTAACAGTTCAAGCATGGAAAGAGATGGAATGGGTGTGAAACAGTAATAAAAAAGGCATTATGGGTGATTATAAGACATGACACAGCCTTAGCGCGTGGCTCTGATGCGTACACACGAGTCAGATAGCACTTTTGTATTATTCACCAGATGTTTTAGCATATTAATGTCACACATTAACGCCTCGTGTTTGTGTCACACTGTGATCCTACTAACTTCTGTGTGTATGTGTATCCACAAGGACGATACCATGTGCCAAGGTCTCCTCTGACACATGCAAGGGCAAACTCCAGATCAGCACAAAATCCTGATGGCTCTATCATGGCACATTAACTATGGATGAGGGGGAGCCGGCGTCCCCACCAGCTGCATGTGCGCTAACCCCCGAGAGCACAGCATGACCACAAGCTCATACACGCTCTGAGACTCTATGACATGTTAGCGGGGAAAACAAGTGGCAATAGTAATTCCCTCAGCAACTGCATCGTTAGCCGCGGTGTGAGACATCGCCGTGTTAATCAACATGTGCTAATTTATAGCCGTTAATTCAACCGTGGCCTCACGCTTTCTAGCCGTTATGGCTGCAGCACAAAGTTTTATGCCTTCCCCTTAACGTGTTACTTCAGATGCACGACATTCACTCCCACCTGCTGGTTATTACACCTTCCATACAAAGTCACTGTTTACTTACTATTAGCCGTGAAATGAGCTAAAGTGGTTTAATATGCTAAACATGAATTAGTAGCTGCACAGTGATTCCCATATGGATTCAAAGAGAGGAGCAGGAAGTAACAAACACCAGAGGCCTGAGCCTGCTTCTAAAATATCAAATAAGAGCGGAATATGATGTAGCTAACAGGCAGTTTTCATGTTAGTTCACAAACCCACAGACTCACTCATTAGCATCCCAGGGAGCAGAGCCAGCCCAGAGGCCTGACTCTGAGAAATGCATTTCTAAGTACTGCAGAGCTGTAATAAGGTGGTACAAATCAGTTATATCTCCCCACGGGGGCGGATGGAGGCTGGAACACCACCCTGCTAGCATTCATGATCGTTCTCCTCTGCTGTCTGCTCAGGTGTCACACTGAATCTGACTGGTGCAGCTGACTGGGGTCACAGAGTGTAGTACAGTTGAGCAGGTTGCACTCAGAGACTGCACATTCAAAGAGTTAGTCATAGACACAGTGGAGGCAGCAGTTGGACAGCTTCACCAAAAACACTATCAAATAGGCCTTTTTCAGCAGGGCTGGGTATCAGTACTTCATACTGTACTGCTTTCACCAGAAATAATATAGTACCAAGTAACATCAAAACTTTTCTAGCCAGATCTAAAAAATAACAGGACAATTTGTATGGTTTTGCTGGCAGCCAATCAACACAAGCATTTTTCAATTCAACTGAATGTGAGGTAACTGGCCCACTACCACAGCTGCTACAGTCCAGACAGTCTGTGGTGTGATAAAGTCAAGCGTGGTGTACTTGGTGTTCTGGCAGTTCAGCATACTGACATGCCACTAAAATGTTCATAAGTACGGCTATACTACACACTTACACAACTAAATGCTTTATCCACATGATGGGTATTGACTGACAGAAAAAAGGTATCAAATAAGTAGGCTCCTCGGTATCAGCATCACCTCTAGGGAACGTTTATTGGTACTTGTATTGTGATTTTTTAAATGATGTCCAGCTGTACTTTTCACAGCAGACACTTTGACTTGTCATAGTAAGAAAAGCACATGTTGTAGTTGTGCTTGCATAATGTGTAATTCTTAATTAATGTGTTCAATCAATTTACCTCGTCCTCGCAGACATGTAGCAACCTGGGCGTGGGGTAGTAAACCTGCTGACTGGAGTACTCGTTGTTTTCTCAGGCGCTGGGCAACTTAATTGGAGCTGCCATGAGTGGCCTTGCTCTGTGCTCCTGATGATTATTTGAAGGCTAATGTATACACACACAATGCAAAGAGACAGCTCAGTCTGACCCTGCGCCCCTTTGGTGGGTTAATCCATCCCTGTCTCAACCCAATTTAGTTGGGAGAAGTTTTGCGAGAGGGCTTTCTACCAGAGGGGCGAATACTTATCATATTGATAAGCATTCTTGTTATCTCATTTCTTCCCTCACCGTGATTAGATCTCAATATGCAAATTATGTATCCGGAGCTGGCTGTCAACAAATATTGGACATCCTGCAGATGTGGTCTGACTGGCCGCTTACGTTCTGCCTGCATACAGCTTACCCTAACATATTTTTTTGTCATCCAGATGTAATATCCAGACATAGACTGCATGTTTATACCAGCTGTAAATGTGGTCCCCTATACATGATGACTGTTGGTAAGAAAACAAATTCCATAGAGACCAGATTAATTTATCTGGTGCTCGGAACAACAAACTATTTCTTCTTTATAGTACGCTGTGATCTCCCCATTACATCATCTCATCTATAAATCCACGCAGGAATTCACTACCTCAAAAGCAGTGAGCAGAGAACAAACTGAGCAGATTCAGAGGAGTTAGGAGGAAAGGATGGCAGCAGGCCTGGAGGAGGTGTGGGAGGAGCGATGCTGTCTCTCTGAGGTCAGAGAGACGAGAGGAATGTTCATTAAATAATGATAGGTTTCTTTATGGACCAGGACTGTTCGCTGTATGTGTGTGTGTGTGTGTGTGTGTGTGTGTGTGTGTGTGTGTGTGTGTGTGTGTGTGTGTGTGTGTGTGTGTGTGTGTGTGTGTGTGAGAGAGTGCAGCTCGGCTTTCTCTCCTTGACTGTATACAGTCACTCCTGGTGTGTTCTCTAATGAACGGGGATATTAAGGAGCTGTCACCCTTCACACTCCTCAGCATGGGATGGAAACTAGCTGTCACTCTGATCATCACTGGGCTAACAAAGACACATACACACACCACACACACACTTACACACCAGGGACATCCGCCATGGCTCAAAGTCACCCCCATCTCTCAGGGTGAGGCAGACTGTGTGCCACCGCAATGAGCGAGAGTTGATGAAGACATCTGTCTGGTGTTTCATTAGAGCTGACTCTCATGTCATGTGGATATTTAAGGCCTGCGGTCACTGCCAGCGTCCGCTCTCGTTGTCCCTCAGCGCAGTGCGGCCATACGGGGGGGAAAGGAGATGGACAAAGACAGACAAAAAGTGACCAGAAGCTGTAGGACGTGAGGACACTCAGAGATGCTTTAACTTTGTTTTGCAAAAAGCTCAGAAATAACAAGGGCATATCATTGCTTTATTTTTTTCTCCCCACCTTATCGCAATCTCCTGCAATCTATACGTAATCATCTTTTTTATCATTTGTCTCGTATTTAATCTCAGTGTCGCAGACAGATTAAGGTCTGTTTTCCAGGCGGGACTCAAAAACTAAATAATTTACTTACACATGCCAACCAGCAGACAGCAATATATACAATAAAGGAAGGAGAAAACAAAAGAAATGCTACACTCAGCTACATTATTCAAAGCTACAAACATAAAAACATGAGGTATCATTATTTTAAGATCATCCAGTGTGAGAGGAAGTTCTGATTTCAAAGGGCTGTGAAACAGACAGCTCCATTTTAAGGAGAAAAGAGAAAGTACTCTCACTAATAACAGAAATTTGGAGGCTTTATTAAAAGCTAACCAGCTCTGTGCAACATTATAGGATTTAGAATACATGAGGTGTGAGGGACGGAGCCTTATAGGTGAGACTGTTACCTCTGTTGAGAATGAGAAGGGTAGATTCACATCAGACTGATTCTTATCGCGTCTGGGAGATACAATTTTCTCTTTAATTTTTGTTGTTAATTGAAGTCATGTTAAAAGTCAAAACCAGCTTCCATTTTTTCCATTTCTTCACAGACTCTTCTCGAACCTTAAAGACTTCAGATGATTCAATCAGTTCAACTGATCATCTGTCTCTACTTGTCACTATTCTTCTAAAAATGAGTAGCGCAGTAATGATCTGAATGACTTCCTCTGACTCACCAGAATTGGGTCTATATAGATTACGCAAGATGACATCACCGAAACTACCCGCGAGTCCATTTGACTTCATGTTTACTGCCTTGTTTGTTATGTGTAAATCAATGTGAACATGAATCAGGCCAGAGCTAAAAGACAGCACTGTATAATTTGTGTTCCTCAGTCCGGATTAAATAAACCAAAAAGTACAGATGTGAAAGTGACAGATTTTTGGTTTATTTTGATCTGTTTATTTATTTGTTTATTTTTGTCTGGCCCTCACAAGTCTCCTAATCTGATGAATGTGCCACAGTAAACCACCGTAGTCTCCATTTTAGGTCTGGTTCCTGTAAGGGCTGAAAGATGAGAAAGAGAACATAGATATTTGCAGTTCTGAGGGACTCTTCAGCACGTGCAAACAAAGCAACGACCTGTGTCAGAGTCGAATCCCCTGGGGGGCATTGGAAGCTGAATGTTAACTATCACTGTGAATTTTGAGCGCGGCGTTAGTGCGAGAGAGAGAGAGAGAGAGAGAGAGAGAGAGAGAGAGAGAGAGAGAGAGAGGGGACTAACTGTGAGATAATGAGTTTGATTTGTGAATTCTTCAGTCCCATCAGCCCCCTCCGCCCAAGACGCCCGTCCCTCAGGCTTCTCAGGAAACGGTAAACAAAAGCAAAGCCACTTCAAACATCAGAGTCCCCGCAGATGAAGAGATGCAGCAGGTCTCCATCCTGTCATCCACTGTTAGTCAGGCCATTCATCAAAACGTCAGCGGCAGGCGAGTGGAAACGTAACACACAGGCCTGCTTGGATATGGTGTGCTGTCTCTGAATGTACAGTGTGTCAGTGTGTATACGAGTGTTACAGCAGCCCATCATGCTGTAATTACCAGCTGTGTGATTTGTACCCGTCGAAGGGTAAGTGAGCGTTAACCTATTCAATAACTCATTGACTGCATTTGGTGGGCTGAATTAGATTTATATCCCATTAAAGACAGAAGAGCGGCATCACTGAGAGTGACCACTTCTCCTCGTCCCTATTCATCTCTTTCTGTCCTGCATCACATTACAAGCATCAATCAATCCCAAAAGGCCTCAGTGATGTCTGCTAGCCTGGCTCTGTCCAAAGCAACAAAATCTCCCTACCGGCAACTCTGAAGAACACTAATTAACACATTAATGTCTTGTGTGTATAATCCATATAAAAACTGACTGAGTTTAGGACAGAGCCAGGCTCGCTGTTTCCCCTTGTTCACAGCCTTTATGCTAAGATTAGCAAACCAGCTGCTGGCTGTAGTTTCATGTTTACTGTACAGACATGACAGGGATACTGACATTTCCTCATCTAACTGCAAGAAAGCAAAGTGTGTACATTAAATAAGGTTTTGTATATAAGATTTAAATACATGAACCGAATAATAAAACACACCTAATTGAGAATATCTTAACTTAGACATTAAGATAAAAAGCAAATGTCTTAGCAGTCACCTTATGCCTACCAGACTGACACCCACTCACATCTAATGACATTGTGACTTTTTAGTCACACACTTTAAGATTTTACAAAGACTAGGGATCTTACAGAGTCACTACAGCTATTAAGATTTCCCACCCAGCTCCTGGTGGAAAATATTAAGCCAAACTCCCTTTAAGAAATATGGCGTTTCAACATTTTGTTATGTTTCTGAGGAAATACATAACTCTAGAAACACAAGATAAAAGGCCTCATATGTCAACAGTATTTTTGTCAATTCAGTTTCAGTATAATCCATTAAGAAAAACTGTGTTTGCTTACAAATGTTACATTTTGGATTTTTTTGCCTGAACTTGCTGTCAGTCTCAGTTGGTCAGCTGTGTTATTTTAGTGGTAGGAGACTGTGGGAATGAGCAGTGAACTGTTTCAAAAATTAATGTTTTTTTTTTACTGAATTGGAGAGAGCACAGCTATTGGTTGTTGGCAATGGTCAAGTCATTGAACTTAAGTATTTGTATGAGTCCAGCCTTAAAGTTATAATAATATTAAACATGTTTGAGTTTGTCAGGAAAAGAAGAAAAATACTGACTTGAAGCAGCTTGCACTGAGTTTCATGATCATCTTCCACCAAACTATTGCGATCACAGGAACATGAGCCATCTGAGAGAAAACTATCATGATTTTGTTGTGACATTGGAAAACAGTCTGCTTAAGTGAAACTGTTTAAAAATCATTTGGTTTAAGGCTGGCATTAGCTTGACACAAATCCTAATTTAAATGTAAGATCTTAAAGAAACATGGTGTATGATTTAGGGGGATTTAGTGGCATCTAGTGGTGAGGATTGCAGATCGCAACCAGCTGAAACTTCTCCCGGTTGGAATTCTTTCAGTGTACATTGTACAGGAGGTATTTACCAGGAGCCGAACTATCTGTAGAGGTCTCTTCCTTTCCAAAACAAATGGACCAGGTCATTAAAATCCGTAAAAACACAGAATAAAGCAGTTTCATGCAGAGGGGCTCTATCAAGAGTCTTCTTCGTGGACAAGGACTCAGTCTCTATGTGTTAATATAAACAGCTCATTCTAAGGAAATGAAAACACAACATTATTAACATTATTTTCAGATGATTATACACTACAGAAAACATACTTGGCATACTATTGAATTTCTGACAATACATCCCCCTAACTCCTACACACTGGACCTTTAAGACCAGCTGATTTTAATCGATTGATTATTTGCTGGCCTTTCTTTTAGAAAATCAGCATTTTTAGGCAGCATTACATTTAATTAGCCCCTTGGGCATTAATTGCATCTAAATACAAACTGAGAGCACACTTATGGATTCATAACTGATTAAATTTAAATGAAATTATGATCCATTTAAGCTCCACAGTGCACACTGTCACAAAATGGAGCCACGATACATTGTTACACCTGTACTGCAAGGCAATGAATGTTTCAGTGTATTATATTTGACACACTCTACGCTTCAAATGAGTTTTATGAGAACAGAAAGCCTACAGAAGATGAGACTGTATAAACAGTGTGAAAGAAAAAATCCATTTCACTCTCATTTGAGGCAAACTGATGTGTTCTAAGCTGCAGGCACTGTGATCATCTGACCTGCACCCGCTCATTAGGTGTGTGTGTGTGTGTGTGTGTGTGCGTGTGTCTGTGTGTGTGTGCGTCTGTGTCTGTGTGTGTGTGTGTGTGTGTGTGTGTGGGCAACACATACAGTAATTAGTGAGTCCTATATGGCAGTAGCTGAGGCCACCAAAGTTCACACAGGCACACACAATCTCACACTTTAATTATTTGAGTCGTTATGGTGAATCTTGCAGTCTGTGAACTGCCTCCCGTTTTTCGTTTCATCACACTTGCATTTCATCCTGTTTCAGAACCACACAAAATCGTTCAAAAATATTGAAACAGGTCAGTGGACACTTCAGCAGCAGAATTTAATGAGGACTTACTGTAGTTGGTGTTAAATCTTTCATTGCATCCAGCTCTGAACACACTGTTTTAATGAGAGGTGGATTTGTCATGTGCCAATAGACTTTTATTATTTCTTTTGTAATGTGTTCTGGCATCAGCTTTGTTGTTTCTACATGCAATATGATGTCTGGCATCAAAAAGCTCCTTCTACTTTTGAATCCCTGCAGCAATGTTCACTTGTGTTTTGTTGGGACTAAAGTACTTTCCCAACAAAGTTATTTGGTGTTTAAATAGTTTGAAATCTCAGTCGCCATTAGATAACCTCAGACAGACAAATAGACAGACAGATACAAAGAAAATGATTAATCCAGAGTGCAATACAGAAAGATTTCATTATTTCTCACTGGCACAGTTTGGATTGGTTGACCTCTTGCTAGCTCATGGCCCAGTTGATTTAGGCTGCTCTGTCTTTAAGGCTTTCATATCTTTTCATCATTAAAACTGTGTTATTAGAAATCCATGCATGCAACACTAAAAAGAAAAGTTTTTAATGTCTGAGAGTTATGTGCTGAATGTCAGAAAAAGATTCAAAGAGTCTACAGTCATGCTAGCAACTCTGAGAGGCTGCTGAGGTGTAGTGGCACTTTGAGGTTGTTGTTACATGTTCGCAACAATGAACAGGCTGAGCAGAGCAATTATAGTTTGTATTTTTCATTTGTTTTTATTTTTATTCCATTTTTAATTTTTGTTATCAATTCAGTTTAGTTTCAGTTAGTAAAAATAAGCATATGCACCAGTGCCTCCTTATGCTTGCTGTGTTAACAAATATGGCCACATTAAAAAAGGCTGAAACTAGACTAGACTATTTTATTTTGTTTTGTAAGTACACATTATCATTTCAGTTAGTTTGCTTTTGTCTAAAGTCTAATTTTCTTTTTAATTACAGTTAACTACAATATTTTTCACATCTAGTTATAGTTTTTAGTTTAATTTTATTTGAATGTAATAATCTTGACGCTTTGAGGGTGTAATATTTACAGTGGTCACCATCTCAATTTAGCCAACATTTGCTTAACACGAATCAAAGCTGAGGCTGATGGGAAGCTTTTCAGGGATTTGGTCATAAATCATTTTAAAATTTTGTCCTGCTGATGGCGCTAAAGGAAAATCAGAGGATCACAGTGATTACAACTCATGCTGAGGGGGACCAAAATGTCTTTTCTGACAATCCCTACCATGATGGTGCCAGAGGGGAAGTCAGGGGATCAACAGGAAGAATCATCCTCTGGGCACCACAAATGCCAATGCACACAGCTTCAAAGGAATCCCTCCAATCCATTTTAAACTTGTTTAAGCAGAGTTTAAACTTTCAAAACTTAATTTCAACTTTAAATCCTCATGGATGGTGGGGCTGATTTTACCTCACAGACTGCATTGATCCTTTCACATCATACACACTGCAGTGTCTGCTGAGCCTTGGGCAGAAGCACTGTGACACTCTGAGGAATTGTTTTGCGTTTATACTCGTTGGTTCCACCTTACATAATGGATTCAGCTGGGCCGTTTATTCACACCACTGAATCTGGCTTCCTGCCACACTGGCGGCCATTTCTGCAACCGACAGAACTTCTCATTTCATACCGCAGATGATAAAACAAGCTTTCATTTCTCTCTCTGTGTGTTTGCAGATAGCTTGTCGCCTCCTGTCAATGTGACCATCAAAGCAGTGAAAGCAAACTCTGCTGTGGTGACATGGGACATCCCCGAGGGAGACCCCGTTATTGGCTTTGCCATCACACAGCAGGTGAGCAGCGCACATACAGTACAGATAACTCACACTGAACATATATATATACTGTATGTAAATGTTACAAAAGGGTTGATAAATCATGCAAACACACAAACTGAATTAATCACTGGTTGTTCGCTGCCATGTGCATTTCTCTTTACCATAATGCTTAGAGTCAGTGTGCATTATAGGAATTATCTCAGGATGCTGGATCCTGTTGAACTGCATGTCTGCTCTCTGACAACAGCAGACACTGATCGCTCTTTAACATGGTAAAAGGTGACAGTACTTGCTGCCATCACACTCACATAAAACACACACCAGGGTCTGCAGAGGTTGTTGAAATACTGTACATATGAACTGTGATGTTCTGAAGGAAAAACAACACACAACCTCACAGCAGAAACATCTGTTTACATATTATATCTCTTTTGTTTAACCCATGTTGCCCTCAGCACCTCTGCTAAGTGAAGCTAACCAGCTTCTGTCTCCAACTTCACGTGTGTGGTAATGAATCTGAGTCAAAACGCAGATAAGCTTATTTCCTAAAATTGCTGAACTGTTGTGCTTTAACAGTGAAGTATGTATGTATTCGGACTTGTACAACAGTAGCATCACTCTCAGTATCACAGTCGTCTTGTTAAGTGTAACTTAATTCAACCAGGACTTCTCTCTGCCCTTTAAGGACACTTCTAAATGTCATTTTTGCCACAATGTCACATCAACAGAGCATTTATGGGTCTTCTGATGTGAGGCGTCCCTTCAGTTAGTTAAACTGTCATCCCTGTGTGAATTTAAAGCTGAACTATAATGCTATGTTGACTATGTTCTCATCCCAACTCATCTAATATGGACGCTTGGTCAGTGGCCCCACATGTCAAAATACAGTGCACTAGGTGCCACCCTGCATCAGTTTTGGTTGTTCAGGGAAGGCATGTCAATTTCTGCTTGTTACATGCATTGTTTCTTTTCAAAATACACTTCTGGTTTCACAGGAAATATAGCTTCTGCGCCTTACAGTGAAATTCATGTTATTCTTATTATTATTCTGGTCTAAGACGGTGCAAAAGTATCAGTAAACATGGATGACTCTCTCCCAAATCCAAAAACTAAGTTGCAAAAACTCAAATTTGTGATGTCAGAGGGTATAAAGTCGGGAGCAGCTCCATAGACAATGAATGGTGAAAGATGTTCTAGCTGACACTGAGAGCACTCACGGGAATGTTCTGAGTATATGTGTACATTTTCTGTTTTACATCTGAGAACACCACAATAGAATAAATCTCATTTGGGTATAAAAAAGACAACAAACATTCTGTGGGTCCACAAAATCAGGCTCCCATTCATTGTCTGTGGAGCAGCTCCAGACTTATTACTCTATAGCCCTGTTTCTACCGAGCAGTACAGTACAGTATGGTACAATCCTGTTCAATACACTTTTCTTCTGTTTACACTGTGAAAAGTTGTGGATGGTACCAATGGAACTGTCCTGTACTGCCCCCATTTTTGGTCACCCCTTTTGTTGGGATACCCAGCACACAGATCTGGTACTAAAAGGTGGAGCTGTGAACACTGCAGTCCATTGACTGGTCAATAGCGGACTGCTCACTCTGCTCAGGGCTGAGTTGTAGTTGGTTTTGAGGCTCATGTAACCACTGTTAATATAATGGAGAGTTTTATTAGTAGACTGTGACTCTAAAATGAAAGGATGTTTTGCTGCCTCTTACAGCAGCTGGATTCTGAGAGAAAATAACGTAATTCATTGGGTCGACTGCCGGTGACTTTTAAGGTGGAACATTAACTTGTAATGTTACTCAGTGCATTAGTTGACAACATGAATCAATCAACACACCTTAAATATTCCACATGACAACTTGGACCATTACTTCAGTTTTTATATGACACACACTTTTAGTAATGAGTGGATCTTCAAGCATTTATATATATTAATTTCAGCCAGGTTATGTGAACTGCATATATTCTAATCCTCACTCAGAGAAAAAAACAGCATCACCGTTCCTGCGGCTCCAGCAACACTAAACCCCAGAGCTTGCCTGAGAAGGACTAATGCATAAACCTGCTATTTTTAAATATCCCATCAACAGAGACCCTCACTGCAGTTTTATTTTGCTCAGAAAATGTCAGTGTGCAACCTTTTTCTTTGGATGATAAATGAGGTGCAGACTTCCATCTGTGTCACCGGTAATGAGGAAATACAGCAAGTGCTGGATGGAGCAGTGAGTGACAACAAACCCGCCTACATTTAAGGGTACTGTTTGCAGTGGAAACGCTAGGGTCTAGGTACCATGCCTGAAGGGTTACTTTTGGTTACAAAGGCACCATACCGAAAGTGTGGCAGTGGACACAGGGCTATGACATCACATGTTTCATACTTACTTCTCTTGTTTTTTGCTTTGAGACAGACAACTCATGTTCATAAATACTGATTTAACTTTCCAAGGCCATGAAAATAACAAATTGGAATGCTTCCCCCTTATATGCATACAGTTTTTTTTTTTTTTAAAATAAACTCATAACGTAGGTGAAACACTTGGTTTTCAGGTTTACTTCACTATAGGGAACATAAATCCCTGGTTTGGTTTCATAAAAAATATCAGAGTTTGGTTTGGATCAAGTACGGTTGTTACTAACATAATGTAAAGTCACGTGACATAGGCCTATGTCAGTCGTGTATATTCACCATCCTCTCTCCCGTGTCATACTCTAACAGAAGAAAGACGTGCGCATGCTGCGATTCATCCAGGAAGTCAACACCACCACACGCTCCTGTGCATTATGGGACTTGGAGGAAGAGACAGACTACATTGTGCATGTCCAGTCCATCAGCATGTCTGGGACGAGCCCGCTGAGCGAACCCCTGCGCTTCCGAACGCCGAAGGAGGCCGAGACTCAGGCCTCTAAGAGTAAAGGTAAAGTGGCACCATGACAGAACACACACACGCAAATTTGAACGCTTGCGCAGTCACCCAGCACATCCACACTTAAAGGGAAAAAAAACGGCACACTTCCTCACTCTGTTTCTGTCCTTTTCAAGACAGTGAGTGCAGAGGGGACTTGGCCTTTTGACAATATCTTGACTGATTTTGTCTAAAGACCAATAAAAATCAATAGACACGCAAAGCGTGAAATGAAATTTCACAACAGAGTGCTCCTGAAGCTTGCCCCCGCTGACCACAACTCGGGGAATAAAACTGACGAGGGGGGTGCATACTTCATTGTGTATTGACGTGCCTCTGTGGGCCTCACCCTGCATGCACCCAGCACAACTGCACAGTAAACCACAATGAGGAGAGGCATTTATCAGACACAGTGAGGAGGCAGTCAGAGCTGTGAGGGGTGGCGAATCGATGGCTTTTGGCTCAAACTCCGCTCCATCTATTCTTCCTCTCATTTACACTCATCTCTCATGTGAGCTATACTTCGATACTTCCCAGGGTGTGGAGCCAGAAAAAGTCTGAACTTCTGTTATGGTGGCCAGTTGGCTGGCAGAGACATGTACAATCATCGAAGAGCACCGAAGACATGTTCTTCCCACCACTGAGGCCTAATTAGCACAGAAAGTGTTGTCTGTGAGTTGTTTCCGCACGGAGAAGAATTCAGAGAAATCAATAACTGCACAGGATCCAGATAAACAAAAGATTTCACCCTTTTGTGTACATGCACATGCTTGTTTCCTTGAGTTTGCAGATATGATTCTCTCTCCTGCTGTTTTCAAAGGCAGTGAAGAGAGAACAGAGGCTGTAACTCATGCACAATGCACAGAAACAAACAAGAGTGCGTCATTACCACAATCACACACTCAGCAAACAAAGAGGCGCAGATATAGTTAATTAATTTTTTATGAGGGATAGAGGCGACAGGAAAATTATGCACTCCTTAAAGAAAAAGTTCAACATTCTTGCAGGGTGTTAGACATATGACGCACCAAACATGAAGCTACCATTAGCAGCCGGCTAACATAGCTTAGCATAAAGACTGGAAACAGAGGGAAAGGCTAGGTTAAGGCTAAGTTAAATTTAAAATCTGTCTACCAGCAATTTTAAAGGTTTGAAAGATTGCTGGACCCCCTCCAAGTGGAAAAAATGCAGGCCAACATTACTGTCCTTAAGAGGCTGTTTCATGCTCTTTTTTGAGATAGCACGAAGATACTGGTAACTTTTGCAAATAATGTAAAGAAGAAATAGAAAATGTTGAATTATTCCTTAAGAAGGGCAGGTCATCACTACGTCTCAGAGGGCGCACTTCCATTTTTTTTAAATAAAGTTGCTGAGCTGAATGAAGTTGATGCCTCTGTGAGGCTGCTAGAAGAAGCAGCACTCTGCCTCAGTTCAGTCATCCATTTCCCAAAAATGTAAGATTTCCACATATTGGCAGGCTCTGCACACACAGACACACACACACACACACACACACACACACACACACACACACCACACAAAGAGAGACGCACAGCGAGTCAAAGTCCCTATCCCCTGCAAAGCAAAAGAGATTTCCCCGCTCCTCCACACATTTTCCACCATCCAAACGTTTCACAAAGCGGATCTCCACAGAGAGCAGGTCTGCGATTCATCATCCTTCACTCGTACACAACAACAACTTCACAGTTCAACACCACACATCCTTCTTTGTCTCATTTGCACCGCCTGCTCAAGGATGTCTGTTTAATTAGCTTAGCTACGTTGGAACAATGAAACCTCTTGATGACAGATGAGCAGATGTTTTTCAAGTCAACATTTTGTAATTCCGCAGAAAATCAGTGTCATTACAATTCAGGATCCACAACAGCATCAAAATGAATGAAATAGCAATTTGCTTAAATCCATCAGGATATGTTAGGCTTTTAGACTATATTTTGCATTAATTGCCCTTTTTATTTTTTTTTAACTCAGTAGACATATAACACATAACACACTGGTGATCACAAATGATGATGCAGTATAACATTACCTGTTCATCACTGTGCAAACTGACGACAACCAAAGCATCTGTTTAACAGTTACTGAAAAGGACTGCTACACCAATGAGACATACGGAGAAAAATAGAGTTTGTCATTTACTGCAGATAATTGCACTGGGTAGAGAGTGTGGGAGAGAGAGTCTCTCAGTCCGACCATTGTCTCGATATGACAGGCGAGCGTCCCTAGAAGAAAAGGGAGGTTTTAACCATCCTCGCTCGACTGCTCAGTCCTTCTGTTCTGCCGTATCACGCTGATCTCAGTGGAAAGAGCAAAGGATGAGCCTGAAATGCGGGATTATTCCATGTTTCATCTAATTTCCTCTTTCACAATGGGTTTAAGCTTCAGGAGATCAAAGGAAGTGAGAGAGATGGGCAAAAAACGCACAAAACAGGAAGAGGAGACGATGCATCAGACAAAGAAGAGGGGGGAACAGATAGCGACTGACACGGAGGAGAAAAAAGATGCAGGAAAATAAGAAATCCTGTAAATTCTACTGTTAGACCGTGTGTGTTTTGACACATATGTACATGTTCACAAGCTCTGGGCAAATTAAGTGCTGCAAACAAGGCTCATTGGTGTCCTCAGATCTGATAAACAGAGAAACTTCTTTTTTTTTAGCCCACAGGAAATCTCTCAAAAACAAGGATGGAGCAAAAGTTTCTGCTTTCTTCTGTCACAAAGGAGTTACATATGTATGTCAAAACAGGGCTCTGTTAAAATACCGTGAGATCTCTCTATTGACGGCATCCCTCAGCTCTGCTGCATCCCATAGAATGAAAAATACTTTGGCACTTAAAAAGAATAGCTCAACAGTTTGGGAAATGCACACATTCCCTTTCATTCCAACAGTAAGATGATAGGATGGATATCAGTCTCTATGTGTTAAATACGGAGCTCAGCATGAAGACTAGAAACAGTTATTTGTCCGCCCAGCGGGACTTTTACTGCTGCCTCTAAACACAGAGGTTATCTCTTTAGTATTGTTTTATGGGAATATAGGGACCTGAGGTGCAGTATACACTCAGCAATTAAAGTTACCCATAGTAGGAGTAGGAGTGTTGGAGATATCGGCCGTAGAAATGTCTGCCCTCTCTTCATCTGTAATGGAACTAGATGACACTTGGCTTGTGTACAAAGTACATTTGAAAAACTCAACAGCAATGTCTTTTTCAAGAAATTTCAACCCTGTTACTCAAGATAATTGTTGTGGGAAATTTCATGTAGGAACAGTTTTATTTCTACTGAACTACACCCACCAACTAAATGACCGTGCAGAAGGAAGAGTGCATCTATTGCTAACTCACCTAAGCTAGCTAACATTAAAGCTCAGCTGAAGAGGATGCCATTAACGTTTACATCTTGCATTGTCACAAGCACAAGCCTCTCGTCCAGGAGTAGATGCAAGCTTCCCTCTGCACAGTGATATGGTCAAATGAGAAAAAATGAGAATGAAAATAAGAATGATAAAACTGAAGCAACAGAGGTGGAGATGTCCTGACATTTTGTCCCAGCCTCAGGTCAAGCCCTTACTTTCCAAAACGTTGAACTAATTCTTTAAAGATGCATTTAATGTCATGGAAGCCACAATCTTAAAACGGATAATTTTATGGCCAAATTGTTGCTGATACATAATTTGGCCTAGTAGCATATCATCAGCTCCAACAACAACATCACCCAGTAGTAATGTAGGTCTATGGGGTTATAATGATCACCATCTCTAAGGGTGTCAGATTGAAGTATAAAAACTGAATATCAGATTCTAAAAGTGACAAAGCAGCACTTCGAAGCTGTTCATTCATAAAATCTTGTCGAGCGAATGGTCAGCATGCATCAGAGGTGTTACAGCTGACCAGTTAGGCCCAGAGAGGCCGGCAGGCAACAGTGTCAGGCGCCTTGGGCTGTTGTGCTTTGATTAGTTAATACTGGCCAACGGAGGCCAATCGATTGGCAGAATTGCTTGTTGCTGAAAGCTACTGGAGCGTGGGGTTCCTGCCACACTGGGCCCTCCAAATGTCACCCACTGCATCTAATAAAAGGATAGGAGTGCTCTCTATGCTGCGGTGAACTTCAAGCCTCTGACTTCCACAACACTCAGCAGGACAAGAAGAAGTTACTACGTGTTGTTGCTTTGTTTGATAGAAAGCTTCAGACTGCTGCAGACTGCTGCAAACAGCGAGAAAACGCGCACGTCTCTCTCTTTGATATTTCTCATGATGGTCATACGACTTCAAAGATGATGATGGAATTTAATTGAGGCTGGTGAGAATTGATCCTGAGTGCTGTGATTAGCTTTTTTTGATTGCTTTATCTCTGCATCGTGCTCTGGTACGAAGGATCCCCAGCGGCCTAGATGAAGCTTGAACTGTTCTCTTCATCCTCTGCCTCTTTGTGATCTTTTGACTCCATCAGGCGCTCACAGAATCAGTCCTATTAGTGATCACACAAGATACATCTCTATAGCTGCCCCTGCACAAGCGTCTGGCTGTGTTTATACAGCTCAAGATGCCTGCCTGTATTGAGTCAGTCTTTTGAAAATCGTCACTCCTTTTCTCGCTGCAGCCACCTGTGCTTCAGCTCCCTGCCATTACTTCACTGCACCTGTAATTTAAAACATAATGGCGACAGGAGAAGACTGGCTGACGAGTGCAGGTACTCCTTATGGATGTACAGAGTCTAGACTGAGATGTGAACGGGTAAAAGCACTCGATTCAGAGAACATTCAGGGAATAAGACAGCTGTGAAATGGTGACACCAACCCTAAAAAAAATCTGTGCGATGAAGTTCAAGATCTCAAGAGTAAGAATACAGATCTTGAACTGCAACTGTGTCAAATAAAAGAGTACGTCAGTGAAACCCCCAAATGGATAAAGTGACTGAGCAGTAAAGTTCAATCAGGTCTGCTCTGGTGCTACATGTGCACTGAGAACTTGGAAAGCAAAGACAGAGATGAATGTTGTCCTCTCAGGAACAGCAGAAAAAAAATGACTTAAAGTTATGTTGGTGGAGGTGAGGAGCCCTACTGAGACGCCTCTGAAAATGGCAAGAATTGGGAAACAAATAGAAGTGAACTTTCCATTCAGTCCACAATGGTTGGTAGATACCAATACTACAGCACAGGCAAAGGCAATCATTGTAAGGGGTCAAACTTTAAGGCGTTCAACAAACTATGATAATAAGCAAAGGGTGGCCCTTAAAAAATACAACACATAATCAGAGTCAAAGACACACACAGTTTACAGATATCCACAGGAGTGTAGTGGATGGTATACCCTCTTTTTCTCACCTTCAGCCAAAAAGCCTAAATAATCAACCCCTCTACTTATCTCCACCACCTCATCAGCTACACCACTGGATATCCAAAACATAAGATGGTATTTAAGGTTATGTGATGAGATATAAATAGCAGGTGCAGTGACAAAGTTAATGATCTAATTAAAAACAGGACCATGAAGTAGTTTGTCAGCCTGTTTATAAAACACTTAACAGCGTTCATTGTGTATTATTCAAGTTTGCAGAGATAGTAATGTCCCAGTTAATAACCTGTCTGCAGACTACTGTGCAAAAGTTACAGGGGAGGGCAGTGGAGGAGGATTGGATCTATTTTCTCCCTCACATTAGCAGTGCTTGTTTTGGACACTCCCCTTGACTTATCTCAAAATAAAGTACAGAGCAGTTACAGTTGGTTTCACTATTACTACTAAAGGAAGCAACGCATAGAGAATTTAAGATGGTGTCATCTCATTTAAATCTCAATATATTTATGGTAATAATCACTTTTACAAAAGCCACCAATGCATCCATTGGAAGGGGAATTAGTCAAATTTATGATAAATTTTATAATACGTGGCTAGGTTTAGGATGGTTTGGCTAGTTATGATTAGGAAAAGATTGTGTTTTGGCCACAGTCCTCACTGGTAATACAGCAATGGGTCGCTAAAAACACAGCCATTTTTGTTTGTTGGTCTTGAACAGTGGCTTGCAGTTGTCCAAAGCTTTGCAAGCATCTCGCCTGACACACCCTCCACCATACCATACCAAATGTAATGTATTTGTGGTTTGCAGAAACGTACAGTGCCATCATTTTCTTCCGGTCACTGGGCTGATTTGACTTTGAAGGGAAAAATAAAGCCCTGAAACGGACTGTTGTTTCTCTGCTTGTGTTAAAGCACATCTCTATAGCCCTCTCTGCACCTTGAAGCAATGTTGCTCAACTTTTTTCCCTTGGAGGGCCAAAAGTTAAACTTAATGGAGGGCCGCGGGCCAAAAGCAAACACCTATTGTTCTGTTTTTTATTGTAAAGATGCAAAATAGTAGAATCCCAAGTTCCCTTATTGAAAAGCCTTTTGTCTGTGTGCCACCATCTCTGCCTTACCATTTTTTTTCTTATCTCACTCAGACTGACTTCTTGTGCAAAGTGTCACTCTGCCAACCATGCTCAGATTATGAGAAAAAAAACTCCATCATGCATGAATTATGACTACCTCGGTCAAGATTCTTTTTAATTTTGTTTTGTTTTGTTGAGTTTTTTCAAGGCATTTTTCACGTCCCCTCAGGCTGACAGTATGTATTTAAGTTTTCAGTGGAAGAAATATAAACCAATGAAAAACTGTATATATTATGTGACTTTATAAGAATATATTGTTACTGCTGTTAAACTAGTGTGTTCACATATTTTAAGATATTCTAAGACTGTTTTGTGCAATGCAAAAGCATTGACCATTGCTCCTGACTCCTCAGTCTTTTCCCTCCCTCCCTCACTCATTAAGCTTCTTACTCTTGACTACTCCGCAACAACTGTATTACCCCTTTATTGTTACTTTGTGTTACTAAATCTTATTAACCTGCAGGGGTCTCCTTTTGTTAAAGGACTGTCAAGATATTCCTGAGCTGCAAACATTTCTTGTATGCCTTCAGCCAACTTGGTTTCAAGAGAGTTGTGTTGCACCTACAACACCTGGCCAGTGGGGGGCAGTGTATGGCATTTATTGTTTTTATCAAAAAAGAAAATGGGTTTTAAATAGGGTTTTGGGTTAGATTGGGTTTTTTTTTTCACTAGAAAAATCTGGCACTCCAAATTGAACCGTATGGCAGTCCAACTTTGGCTAGCAGGCTTCACTTTGGGCAAGCTTTTTTTTTTTTAATTATTCATACAGGGGAACGCTGAAATAAAATCTAAGTTTGTGGTGAGGAAAAGTTTAAACATGCACCCCAACTCTCTCAAAAGTCTGACTGCTATCTCTGCAAAAAGATAAACGACAGAACCCACCCCCTTTCATTGCCATACAGTCCCTTAATTACCAGAGGAAGACATGAATATCAGAAGTTGTTTACCATTTGATATTGAATGTTATATCAGCCGTGTCACCAATTCTGAAGTTATTCAAATTACAAACCTCTTCTCTGATCACAGCACCCTGATCTGTCAGCCGTTTGACGTCTGAGGAGACGGTTGATGCAAAGCTGCTCTATCACACACAGGATTTATGTGCTCATTCTGTGATACAGCGAGTCTTATTACAACAGAGCTGTGCTGCATCAACACAGTGATGCCGACTTATTTGCCTCCAAGCTCAGTGTGCTTGAAGTGTCAGTCATTGGACTCAGCGAAAATCTTGATTTTATAGGAAACTGTTTTGCTGATATGTTGAATCATTCTGTTGTTCAAAGCCAATTAGCTCCTCGTCTTCCGAACAACTTGCCTCAAGGTTAGGAAACCTTGATGCAGAATATGAGAGGCTGCGATGAAGCAAAAACTGTATGACAGGTCATTGAGTGTAAAAGGGAAATTACCCAAACTTCAGGTCAGGAGAGGCCATCTGAGTCAGCGAGACAGCAGACAATACTGTCACGCTGGCAGCAGTAAAAAAAAAAAATTCATTTAAAAGTTGCTGATAATTATGAGCTCTGATGGAGATCAGCAGCAGTATGACCTTGTTTCTTTTACAGTTGCACAGAGTGATAGGATGAATATGTGTCTGGAGCAAATCATTCAATTATCCATTTTAAATAATTGCTGCTTTCTCTTCTGTGTTTCAGTCATTATTCAGAATTTGACATTTTTAGTGACTCATAATCCACTAACACTCAGTTTAATATGTTACCCTTTGACTCCTTCAGACGAAGTGACGATGGAAGAAGTGGGCCAAACCACCCAGCTGAGGGCGGGGGAGCTCATCATCATCGTGGTGGTACTTATCATGTGGGCAGGTGAGGACAACTGTTAACTGAACCATAATCACACAGCTTCACACACAGTGAGCGTCACATTCTCTTAAATGTCTCTTATATTTTCTCTTAACTTTCTAAGAGAAACAATAAGACAAGTCGACTCCAGATGTATCAAACATTCTTAACCATCCAAATCTGCTCTTACCCAGGTGTGCTTAATGATGAATTCAATTAGATCATAAGTAACATATTAGCATAGGTAACACCCCCTTAACTCTTTTAGAGGGGAGGTGTGGTGCTGTTTGCAAAGACTCTGACATATGCCCAGGGATTAGAGAAATGCCACTAAAAGAAGGCTAAACATAAGCAAAGTAAATGTGGTTTTCCAGAGTGTCAGTACTGGAGTCAAGGAAAATCAAAACATTGGAAAATGGCAAAACATTTGTGATACTGTAAATAACCTGTCAGCAGCAGTGACAGAGGAAGTATTCAGATCCTTTACATGAGTAAAAATACTAATACTATACCATTAAAATACTCTGTTACTGGTAAAGGCCCTACAATGAAAATGTTACTTAAATACGTGTTCCTAATTGTTCTTAGATACTTTTAAATATGTATTAAAAGTAAAAGCCCTCAAATTGGAGGAGATGACACCATTAAATGTTCCTGCATGAAAAATAACTTAACTGCCAATTCATTTTCTAATCAATTGACCAAGTGTTGCAGCTACACTTGTATATTTTTATATAGTTTGTGTTAAAAAAGTAAAGTAACTAGTAACTTAATAATTGTTCACTCCACTGCAAATAATTGTAGTAAAGAGTACAATATTTCCCTCTGAAGTGTAGTGAAGTAGAAGTAGGAAGTGACATGAGGTTAAAATACTCAAGTAATCTACCTCAAATTTGTACGTAGTTACATAACTTGAATTCATGTATTTAGTCACATTCAGCATTTAGTTACAACTTACTGGTTTCAACATATACTGTGGTATGGAAATAATTCATGGTTAGCATAATGTGTAGCCTACATTTTCTCATCTATGATGTTGAATAAAAAACTACAAGATGGAGAATCTCATCTTTACTGCAATTATTTTCAAAAGGAAGACTTTTTACACATACTTCCATTAAAAAATGTTCTCTTTATAATTATAGTAAAAAAAACAACAAAAAAAACCCACGTTTGTTCAACCTAAAAAACCTTTAGTTTATATATCTGATGTTTATAATTCTGATGAAAATAATCATAATTGTGTAATACAGTGAACCTGCGATACTTCATGAAATGAAAATCTCATGCTGTTGCAACCCTACTGGTCTTCAAAGAGATACACTTTAAATGAAGCTATCACTGAAACAGTAATTCAGATCAATAGACCAGGTATAGTAGTATTTCTTTAGTTCACACATGTAATAATCCAGTCATTATAGTCACTCTAAAACACAATCTTAGTTTGATTATATGAAATTCATGCATTTTTTTATGTTCCTCAAGTTTAAAACCTGTCTTCTCACTTTGGACAATTTGTGCTCTGTGTTAACAAGATGTTTTTCTCTTTTCTTGGTAAATATGCTCTCAACCACTCAGTAAATTTTCTCTTAGCTAAGAAAAGAGCAAAAATAAGAAGACCACAGTGAATCCCAGAAATCAGTGGGTGCTAACAAAATAAGAACAAACCATGGATACTAACAAAGACAAGAAAATATTTGTTCATACACCTCCTGCATGAAGCCCACTGTTTCTGTTGTAACCTTACTCAAAATAACCAAAAATACAAAAGCAGGTGAATTAATGTGTATTTAGCGAGAGTTGGCAGATCATGAACACACTCTGCATCTCCTCCCAGGTGTGATCGCTCTCTTCTGTCGCCAGTACGACATCATCAAAGACAACGAGCCCAACAACAACAAGGACAAAGCCAAAAACTCCTCCGAGTGCAGCACTCCTGAACATCCGACAGGGGGGCTGTTGCGCAGTAAGGTATAACCCACCCCCCCTCCTCCCCCCGGGTGCCTCCCCCACAGCGGCGCCGGGCAGGTGAATGGTCCCGGCCACTTCTAGAATTTTTCCACTGACACTTCACGCACTATCATAGTGTCATCAGAGCCTCGGCTTCAGGCGTAGGCTAAACGCTGCTTCAACATGGCACCATTATGTGCATGACTTTGCAACATTTAGAAAACAAACAAGTCATGGCTTCAAATAAGTTCTTTTTTGGTCAATGCACAGAGCGCCATACCATATCCATTTCCTGCCGTCAAACCAGTGCAGAAAACAAGTCAAAACAAATCTTTATCCCTTTCACACTCTCGCTATAAACATCAATAAAACATCCGAGAACAGAGGCATCCTCATGCTCATTGAAGAAGCTTATTGTGTGATTCCTGTGAGTCCTCCAGCCTTCTCATACCTGTCATCTTCCTCTTTCCTCCCACAGTTCCCCAAGAACAACAACAACAACAATAGGATGCCATCTGTCAACATCATTGAGGTGTGACTGCCAGGACGTCTTTTCTTTATCCAAAAGACTTTGTGTTCTCACAAACAAGCGGGCCCCTTTTAAGCCCATCTGCTTGTCAGGATGAGGCTGGGACTGTGGGCCCCGCGGCGGCGTTTACTCTCCTTTGGCACGGGGCCTGCCGCTGAAGCCAAGCTGCATGACTCCGGGGGTCAGGCACGGCCTGGCCGGACCTGGTCTGAGAGCAGGATCTGCAGCAGAGTGACTGTGGCGAGAGTTCAGAGGCTGCAGCGTGCTCAATAACTACTGTACCATGGGGCAGCAGAGATTAGGGCCAAATGGCTCCGGCGGTGGAGAGACTGCAGATAAACCAACCCCAGGGACCAAAGCCGATGAACAGAGCCAGAGACCTTTTCATTCTCTTTCTCTCTCTCTTTCTCTCTGTCACCTCCTTCTTCTCACCATCTTTCAGTGCATTAGCAACAACCACAAACCTGGACATTTCCCATTACTGGGTGGCTCTGAGATGCATCCACTTTGTCGAAATCCTTATCCTTGCGCTCATCTTCTTCACAACATCCTGTTTTTTACGCTTTCTGAATTGGAGGTAAACACTGTAGATCATTCAAGTGTATTATTGCAGTTTTACTTATTTTACTTTTAACAAGGTGCCACCAGAGCAGTCCTGTTGTTCTGGTATCATTCTTTTTTGTTTTTCAAAGATCCTCCCTCGGGCAGAAGCTCCTGTGGGGAATGTTTTCATTCTGGCGAGCTCATTTTCCCCCCTCAGGGAATCCAGACTCCACCTGGCTAACTTCGGAGCCATTTCTTAGACGTGCTGTGATGACGCCAGAGCAGCTTTAGAGGGATCACTCGGCTCACCACCAGAGCTGAATCACTCGGTTTTGTCAGGAAAGACGAAACTCATTAACTTGCATCGACAGGCATGTCTGATCTGTACACATGTATACAGTATCGTGTAGAACAAGCCAGGTGTGGTATCATCTTGGTCACTTTTGCTTTTGTCCTCTTTCATGCTTTTATTATCAGAAATGTTACATTCCACGTCCAGGATGAGCCCTTTAGTATTCCCTTGTGTCTTTCTCTTTGACGGATTTCAAAGCATTCTGGGAAGGAAGGAAAGGTGCCATGATGGAGTGCATTCATCTAATTAATGAACTTTAAAAGGGGGCTGGACTCTATGGATGTCTATAGAGAAGCGGCCTCTGAAGAGATCCCTTATATCAGCAATAACAGGTGAAGCGTGGAGACGAGGACTCAAACTCTGTAGCGTGTTCGTCCAAAAAAACTCGGCCTCCCAGCATGCAACGTTCAGACAGATGAACAAACTGCACATTGAATATGAGGGATCCTGAGGTGATCCCTCCACTGAACTTTCAGAGCAAAGTCTTTCAGCGCTGTTGTATAAACTTTCTGATGGAAAGCATGGGGGGAAAAAAACAAACTTTTTACGGGCCCAACATTCAACCCAGAGACTTCCTTATGACATCAGCAGATGTCACCAAGACAGAAGGGCTTCTATCAAGACTTTTTCATGAATCAAAGTCAGCATTTGCATTGAAACTCCACATCGAGTGGACGGAGAAAATCGATAAGGGATCAGCTGTTGCCATACGGTTCTGTACACTGTAATTTGTTTTAAGCAAACGGTGTATTTGAGGGCTGATCCAAACTCAGTAGTACTGCCTTAAAATAACTATCTTATGATTTATCTAATAAGACAGAAGGCCCTGTATCTCACATTTGTGTCACACTCATTAGCTTTCACATGATATTTAAACGTGTGTGCAAAGTTAAAGGAAACATTATAGATGTAGATGGAGCTGAGGTAAGTTTGAAAATCTGGAAGAAATGGTCACCACTGAATGTGTAAATACATTTTATATTTCATTCTTGTTTGGTGGTGTCAGCTTAGGGGGCCTTTAATGAAATATGACTAATGTTGGAGAATGTAAAGACTCATAATGTAAAAGGGTACTGCTACTGGTGAAGATGTAGGCAATTTATTTAGTTGGAGTCCTGTCATTATTGAGCTCTTTCATAGCACTCCTCTACTTTTATGTATTTCTATTACATTATGCCATTGCGCTGTTTATGTGCAATGTAAAAAGACTCTTTGATGAGGGAAATGGTGAAAAGATACTTTAAATAATTATCCAAACATAATGTTTGAGAGCCTTTTAGTGGCTGACAGGCAGAATAATAAACACATCAGCTCTTGTCCTGCATGGGCTGTATCTCATTCTGCGCGGTCACTTATTGTAAACGCAGGCAAATAGACAGGTGCACACAAACACAACAGGTCAAATCTCCCTTAGCCTTGAGTGTGGGGGGGAGAGACAGAGGTAGAGAAGGTGGTTAAGAGAGAGCAATGAAGGTTACAGTTGAATGGAGTGGGTAGAATGATAACTAATGCAACAGCAGGTCTCTATCACGTCCCACCTTCCTCTCCCTCCGCTTCCACTCTTAATAAGAGTTTCATCGAAAACTTCTGCGGCTGAAGGTTGAATCCATTTTTTCCCCAGGAGCAGTGCACTCGGTAGCCGGCTCTCCAATCGATAGGCATCCATCCACACAGTAACGGATAATGATGATTGTCTCCCTGGATGGTTTCTTTGAACTAGGGCCATGTCTTAAGTGTGCCAACGATATATTTCTAAACGACATTCCCTGTAGGGGAACCTTTTTTAAAAAAAATATACTTCCCTCCTCTTTTGTTGCTTGAATGGGTAAAACTTCAGCTAGCAACATAAGAGGTATAAAACTGACAGAAGTTCAGCTAGGAATAAGTTCTTTCTTATTTGAGTCACGAGTCTAGGGACAGAGAGTGTGGTATCATGCTGTACAGAAAGCCCCTTAAGGCAAATTTGTGATATTGGACTATATCAAAAGAATTGACAACTGAATAAAAAGTGATACTCCTCTTTGTTGCCGCTGTAAATACTGTACACCTTATTACCAATTTAAATGCCGGGTTATTGTATACATCCACTTTTGTTGTAGGTTGTTGCCCAACTTCACTGTTCAATAACAGCATGACATTTTTGCAGAGTGAGATGGGAAGACTGATATCCCTCTACAAACATGAGTGTTATCGATCTTCCCATCCAACGCCTGGCACGAAAGCATATTTCCCAAAATGTCAAACTATTCCTTTTAGGGTTGCAGCTTCTGCATACAAGCGTTGTATTTGAGTGAGCTCTCCTGCAGATAATTCAGCAGCCTCAGCTTGATGGTACACAGCTATAGTAGTGTGTTTATGTCAAACTACGACACAGATGTCTTACATGTTGGGTAAATCAGTGGAGGAAATCTGGTATCTAATTAGTCCACACATTTCATACCTGGTGGTGGAGTGCAGTGAAGTTTGCTCAGTCAGTCACACACAGACCTAAATGTTCCTACTAAAGACACAAACTGGACGAGATATTTATAGCTGTGAGGACATCCAGCCACTGTTAGTGTTTCTGGTTGGAGCAGGTGAAGTATAGATCTGTCAACCACAGGCGAAAAAACTTTTTCCTTAATCACTTTCGACAAACGGTGACTAAGAACTCAACATTCCACTTGAGCCCTGCGGTGGCAAACCACTCTTTTCTTAACAACACAGTGAGGACTTCCCTTCAGTGTGACGTGTTCTCATTGCTACTGTATGTATGATACAATGCCTGAAATATACTGTATGCTTGGTAGCAGTAATGGGACAACTTTGTGATGACACAACAGGGCAGTGAAGAGGCAGTGGATTTTTCACAACTTACACAGTGTGTATTTTGTCCACAAACATGCCTGGAAACTGAAATGCATGGTTGTGATATGACAGAGAAGTTGGACTATTTCATTGTGGGTTCTTGAAATACAGGTACGAGATCTTCAAAGAAGCATGGTTTAGAAAATTGAACTGCTTTATTAGTGCTATCATGTTTATATTCATTGTATGAAGTGTACAGGAGTCATTGCTTAATGAGGGCTAGCATGGTTTAACTATTATGCACAAGGTTACACGACTTCAATTATGAAGAATATGGTGTATGCTTACTTGTGTATGCTTCAATAAAATAAAAAATATCTAATGTTTTCCACAAACTCTGTGTTTGAGCTTAATTGTGAGTAACAGCATTAAAGGGCCAGTGTGTAATATTTGGCATGGTTTATTATCAAATCTGAATCTGAATATTCTGCCCATTAATGTTTATATAAGTGTATAATAGCTATAAAATAAAATTCATTTGGTTTTCGTAGCCTTATATACTTAGCCAGCCATATATATGCAGACATTCCAGCCAGCCAGAGAATGCATTTTGCATGTATAAATAAACCAACGAAGACAGTGGAAGGAAGGAAGGAGGAGGAAGCAGCAAATTGTTAGTAGTTCATTGATAGAGTAGTGAAAAGTTTTTTTAGTTATAAAGTTTGCAAATGGACCACACTTAACCACGCAACAGGAGAGAATGAACCCGAATCTGCGAGGAAAAGAAGACGCAACCTCATTCCTTGTGATGCACTCTCTGCGGCACTTTTTCTCCTGATGACATATCTCCCCAACGATGGCAGCACCGAATCCCATTCTGTGCAGCAAAATGGGAGCGGAGGATTCAGCCTCTCTCCTCGCCCGCTCAGCATCCAACACATGGAGTTCCTCATCTGTATGCTCCGGCTCAAACAGGTATGGCTCTGGATCTGTGTCCGCTACAAGAAGCTCTCCAAAATCACGTTCAAAGTCGTGCATTGCAGCTGCTACAGTCCGGAGATATTGCTAGGCTAAATAAACAGCTGAGCTCTGTTTACAGGCTACGCTGTCAGTCAGTGTGCGGGCTGGAGATTGGCGGAGCAGAGAGGGGAGGGGGTACCTGCTACGTACTGTAAACGAGTATGTGTGTATGAAGTGTGTGTGTTACACTACAAGAGTTTGGGACGGAGTCTTTTACCCTCTGGAGTGTTAGCAGAGTTTCTGGAGTGCTCAAATAAACGGGCCTTTTTCCCGAACGCTACTCTGGTCTCCTGCTCGTGAGGGATTCATTACAATATTGTAACATGGTTTAGATTTCTAAATAAATTTTCACCTTGTCACTAGAGAGACCTACTCCTGAGAAACTCGTGTCTGCGCAAGGCTTTTTGTCCCTACAAGGCCACCGTCATTTACCCGACAGGAGGGGTGAGCAAGTGAGCCCTGCAATCTAGAATTTGACCACTGATGTCAGTGTTTTCAACCCATTTTACACACTGGCCCTTTAAGTAGTGACGTTAAAAAGTAAGCATAAGCTTGTGTCAATCTTGCTGGACCAAAAAACAGTCTGGGTGGTGACATGTTTTTTTAAGAAACTCTTTCACAGAACCGAGGAAGACAAGCTCATTCTTTAGTGAATAATACATGTGAAGCCCAGGCTTCAACTGTCACAGTTTTCTCCGTCAAAAAAATGCACACACAGCTACAATTGGCCATGTTACTGTGACTGGGGAGGACTGGAGTTTTGCCCGAGAAAGACATTAATTCTCCTGAAAAACATGGTTCCAGGCGACTACATTTACTGTTGAGTCAGCAGCTTGTGTAAAAAAATGTGCCTGAATTTGTAATGACTTCGAAATCAATGAGACTTAAACAGCAAAACACAACAAATCACTTGGATCTTAGTCAAGTCCCACATTAGATTATGTGTATCTTTGCATCAATACATGAGCAATTGGCTTGACTGAGCAGCCAAAAGGAGGCTGTGGGATTCTGTGGCTGACATACATGACTTGTATCTCTGTTTTCAGCGCTGCACTGTTTTGACGAAACCCAATACAGCCGCAGAGGAACTGTGAGGCATGAACACAAACCGCTTTCTCACTGCTGAGATCCTGCTCATGCATCTGGAGGGGCAAAACATTGTTGGAAGGTGTAGAGAGGTGGTGTGGCTGCTCTGCTGCGCACGTGCCCTGCAGTGTGCACAGCATGTGTCACGAGGCCCTCACTGACACCCATACACCTCTGCCTTCTGGATGGCTGGCCAGGGACAGGCTGGCCCACTATCTGTACAGACAGGAGTACTTTAGCAGCCTGCATTATTCAAAGGATGGGACCCATGCTGATAAGGTCCATGTATTTAGGCTCCCCGGGGTCACTTCTGTCAGCCCGTTCCTATGCACAGCGCTCAGATGATGCAAAGCAAATTCAGAATAATGCTAAAAGATGGAGCAATATTCACCAAACATTAACAGGTGATGACAACTGTAGATCAAGTTGAACAGGTTTGGCTTTATTATGAGTACTTCATCAGTAGCAGTGTCTCTCCCCCACACAAACGCAGCCCTGCTCTGACTCCAGGGGCCGAGTTCTCCACTCGGCGCCTGTGGCACTTACACTTTTCTTACAATGTTACAGGATTTAATGAGACCACAGTGCAGAGAATCCTCCAAGCAGCTGAGAGTACACTGTGCTCACTGCTGCTGTACAATTAAAAGGTCAGTTCACACAAATCACAAACATTTTACCATATAATCCCCAAGGGTCATGTTTATGTTCCTGGTCGGGTTTTGAAATGGACGCTGACACCTCAATAAGGACGTCCACAGGAACTTTGTGGAGCTTACAAAATTATTTTCAAGCACTCAAAAGCAGGGCTTCCTCCATTACAATTTAGGCTATACTTGAAAAAATGTTTCAATATGGGTGAACAGACCTCAATTAACAAACAGTCACTTCTGCGAACACCTGTCCATTGTGAGGCACAACGATTTCTGCCTGCTCCCATATAAAATGTATTAGGTTATAAAATGAAAAGTTGTGTTGCCTTGATTTTAAGTGAAATGTGCAAGGATGTCCATTTACATGAATCTCGAGGCCTGTATGCAGGAACTAACTCAAACCTCATGTTAAACATTTCAAGGAATATGTAACAAATTTACATAACAAATTACTCTGCTTCTTTTCTATGCACTTGGCTTGACAAACAATTGATGGTTGTTGGGTGACAGAAACACTTCATATAATGCAATCCACTAACCCTGCCCAATCTGTTCAATTGCACAACTTTGATGATTTTTCAGAACCACTTGCTGAAACAGACTTGAAGCTATCAGGACCAAGAGCAAGAAATCAACAGGATAAACACATAAACTTGTCGGTACAGGTTTGGACTCTTACAGTCATATCCACAGTAAACATGGACTTGGAATAACCATAGAAATAGAATGCATAGGAAAGACATTGAGCTTGATTGTTTGCTGGTTTCATTTGACAAGTACAAAAGAAAATTTTGATTCTTGTTACGGTGAAAACACACGTCAGTGGCGCAATAAAGTGCGTCACACTCACCAGTCTGAGAACCCAATTTAGCCCTCTTCTTACAACTAATTTTCTTATCAACTGGAAAATTACAAACAATCCAAGTTTTTCTCTTTCACCAAACTAAGACTAACGTTAGCTTTACTGCCTTGTTAAGACATCACAAAACACACTTCATTTGAACTCAAAAGAAACAAAATAAAACTGTTCAAAACGATCTTAATTAGTCTTGGTAGTCATTTAGTTAGTCAGACCACTGTTTAAACAATTACAAACTCTAGTTTGGTTGAAAAAAAAAAATGTAATTCACCAAGTTAGATGTGAAAATATGCTGATCTCACTTGTTCTCATTTGCTTCGGCAAACTTGCATTTGATGCCAGCAAGAAACAGAGAAATATAGTAATATTTGAAAGTGACTGATTGCTTATTGGAAAATGTACTATTCACCTGCTTGTTCTGTCATTACTGCAGAACTTCAGCTCAGTGAGTTTGCAAAGTGCTCCAAGTCGGTTTGTTTATCGGAGTGGTAATGTCCATTCTACTTATTCTTTTCCTATGGAAATACTTTTGCACTCATTCCAACAAGTCCAAAATTTCAAATAGCGAAAGAACAAAACATACATAAAATACATATTAAAACAAGAACAGGGGGGCAAGGCATTTAAGACGCTTGAACCCTTGGGCTCCTTGGCATTATTCCACAAAACATGCATTAATTTTCTTAAAAACTGACACGCTACAATATTGACATTCCTAACATTTATAGGTATAACATTAGAACAGGACTGAGTCCAGCATGCTGACCTCATAAGTGCAAGTGTTTAGAAGACTGTCCTGAACAAATTTAGACGTGGCTCCTTTCAAATATCTTGGGGACCTTGGCGAATCGTTTCTTCGCACAGTTCTTGGCCTGCCATTCCTGGAGGGTCACCTTTGGAATTTGGTTCCCAAAGCGTCTTACATAGTTCCTAAAAGTAAGAAAATATCCATATTTCACATTGGCTGAAACAGGTCTGCCTCAAGACTATTTTAAGTCCACACCTCCTCATAACGATAAAAGAAACCCAAAGAGAAAAATGTACCTGCGAGTAAAATCAGAAGGATGCTGCCACCGTCTGCCATTGCCTGGTGTCTGGTCCGCCACATGGTTCATCAGATTCTGCAGCTCAGTCATGACATCTGCAGGAAACACAAATGTATTTCTTTATAACCACACTTAAATATTTAAGTTTAAACAGACTAAATCACAGAGTGGAGAAAACATTACAAATATAGTGTAAATGTTCTGATGTATTTCAATATACAGTTCAAATAATTGTTCAGTTATTATATTGACTGCGGTCATTAAAAGAGACACATGAACACCATGATTCCTTTAAGTGTTTGTTCCGTACAGCCCTGCATTGCTCTGAAAAAAATTTGTTAACGGCGGTCTCAATGTGGTTCTTTGGTGTTTCTGTTAGAGCTCAGGGTCATACTTTTTTCTGCTCGCTGATGCTCCTTCAAATGTCTGTTGACTGAATCAACATACAGCTGTTTCTCACGGTCCCAGTCCTTCTCACTGTCAAATAACACTGGCCTGAAAGGGACAAAATTGTTACAAAAGCAGGCTTAACCACATTCAGCCATACAATAAATCTCATGCTTCAGAGAGCAATCCATAAGCACAGTATAAACAAATCAAGATAAAAAAAAATATGAGCCTACAGACACTGATGACACAGAAGGGCAGACAGGTAAAAAATGGGATGATTATCAAGGGCAGACACAACTGGCCTTACAATTATTAAGCCCTAGCCAAAATTTCCACACTGTCTTTTATATGGATTTACTGCTCCCCCTACAGGTGACAGAGGATATTACAGTACCTCTGTCTGCTGGCAGACATGGCAGCTCTGTTCTCATCTCGGCTCAACTTGGTGGGCTTAGCAGTCTGGACTGGCAGAGGAGGTGCATCTGTTTTACTGCTGGAGGAGAGCTGATTGGGAACCACCACCACCGATTTCACCTTGAAAAAGCACAAGTTGTGTGTGTGTGTGTGTGTGTGTGTGTGTGTGTGTGTGTGTGTAAATACAGTATGCAAAAAGTGTTTGTTATTGTTAGTGATTTATCGATACATATCAACTCTACAGCTGTGCAAAGAAATCAAATATCACCACACACCAAATTCCAATTTGAGGTCCAGTACTTTCTGATCAGGTGTCTGACACATAGGGCCTAATAGAACACGACACAGACATGGAAATTGGACCAATTTTAAAATATGCCGCTATTGTCATTGACCCGTAGTCAACAATATCCTCCCAAATTTTCTTAAGAACAAATTTGGGGAAAAAGTCCTGCAACAGTCGAGGTCAGATTCATGACGAGTTATTAAATGGCAGAAGTCTTTGCACCTGTGTTCTTATCGTGATGAATCCCATGGTCCTTGTAAGGTGATAAATGTGCAAGTTGATCCTAATAATCATAGGTAAATGCCCTGCAAATCCATATACAGGAACATAAGACTCCTCGGCCATGTACATTCTTGGAGACTTAAGAGGAAGAAAAGCAGAGAGAATTAAGTCAAGATTGCCCAACCACAGGTCTAAAGGGTGAAGTAATTATGTACTCAGAACACTGCATCACTTTTTGTCCCACCCGCCAGACTCAGTGATATTTTCTAGCTTGATCAATCACTAATTATTAGATGGCATGGTTCCCATTAACACAACTGATGTAGATTGAAGAGTTTGTGTTTTTTAAAAGGCCATACTGCTTTCTGACTGTCTCACTGTGACACTGGGCTGTTCTGATTGCTCTCTGACTCCTCCCCCTGCATTACAGCAAGCTCTTGCATTCGGTATAGTCATAGCTACAAGTGTTATTTTGCCTCCCCTCCTTGCTTCACAAAATGGCTAGATGACATGGTTTGTCTACATCTTGAGGAAATTTCGTAGGCTGTCTAACTCCCTCATCACATTTTCTAAAATTTGGGAACCTTTTATTGAACACATCAAAAGGATGAGGAGTCGAGCTGACTAATCACATTGGACTACTTCCTTGCATTAGACTGCACTCTGTGCTTCGAACTACCAGGACACTGTGGGTGTTTCTCAAAGTCAAGGAACCTTCCCTCCTAAGGAAGGATTCTCCAGATGCAAGGCAAGGGTCCTTCCAAGCATTCAGTGAACACACAGACAACTATGGCACTCCATCTCTGCTGTGAATGATTAAAGGCTAAGTTCGGTTTTTTGACACCTGGGCCTTATTTTTAGGAATAAATACCCTCATAGACTCACCCAGACAATTTTGGTGGAGCTCGGAGCCGTTTTCGAGCAATTTAGATCCATCCGACGGCGTTTTCTCTCATGCCATAGAAGCGGACGGGGCCAGACATCGAAGCCCCTAAATTAGACATTATCTGCTGCGAAACTCGCTCATTTCACCTACATTTTATAAATGAATGGCCAGTGTTATCACCATGTCAGCTCAACTTCCTTGTTATGGTCATCCGGGGCTTTACAAGGATGGGTAACTTTTGGTGACGTCATAGACGTGCGCCGCAGGAGCGCAGTCCAGCCGGCGCTAGGCTAGGAGCTACACGGGTACAAACATGGTTCGTCATTGCGTTTTTCCACTTTGTCCAAACAAAATGACTAGTTGGACAAAGTTCACATTCCACAGGCTTCCTTTGAAAAACCCGGAGTTACTAAAGCTCTGGCTTGTTGTCCTGAAATGGACCCGAATATTCCTATGGAAGAACTGAGGAGGGTCAGTCACCGGGTCTGCAGCGCTCACTTCGCTCCAGAAGACTTCATTACGAAGACGACAAAGATAAAAGGCCAGGAAGCTCAGCGTCAGTACCTCAGGAGGAATGCCATCCCGATTGTTTCAGAGGGCAAAACAGACGCAGCGGAGGTAATGCATTTCTTTTGAAGATGTAATAATATTGGTCGATAACCAGTGCACGTCGGCCAGTGTATAAAGCTCCTTGTATAAAATGAATAGCTATCTTCATGACCTATGTCTGAGCAGGAGTAGCCTTCTAAAAATACATTCCTGCAAAAGAATACTGCACTGTAACGCAATATAATTTACTCTAGTCCAAGCTAGTTTTTGAAAAACTAACTCGCAATGCATATGATATGGTTATTCTCTGCAGGCAATAAATTGTGACTCGAGCTGCAACCACCGCAGGTCTGCATACCCAAGTTATTTATTTATAAAGCAAACACTCATAGAAAATATACCCTTTTTGCATTTGTATGGGCTACTTACTCTATCGAAAGTTGTCCGTTCGGTCCTGCTGGCTTCGGCTGCGTCTGCCAGTTGACTCTCGGGACATGAAAAAAAGTCTCTACCACAGCCCGGTTTGTCATGGCAGAAAAATCTTCCAGTGTAGTGAGACACGTATTTTGGGGGGCATCAATACGTGTTTCCTCTGGTCTCAAGTCCCACTCTGAGCAGCAAAGGCTCTCCTCTTCTGTTGTCTGTGGCGTGCAGTGTCCACAACAACAACACCAGTTAGCCCCCATTCGTGGACGTGCAGTGGTCGCTTGTTCTCTGGCCAGCTGTTCGGCTCTTTCCCTCTGCATCCTCCTTTCAAATAGCTCCTCGTCGGTGTATTCTGGCTCAAAACGATACGGGCATCCATCATACTCAAAGTCGTCATCAGACACTTCTACATCGGAAAATATTCCGTCATGTTGCACGAGAATAGCTGTGTAGCTGTATAGCCTAGCCTAGCGCCGGCGGGACTCAGCTGCGCTCCTGCGGCGCACGTCTATGACGTCACCAAAAGTTACCCATCCTTGTAAAGCCCCGGATGACCATAACAAGGAAGTTGAGCTGACATGGTGATAACACTGGCCATTCATTTATAAAATGTAGGTGAAATGAGCGAGTTTCGCAGCAGATAATGTCTAATTTAGGGGCTTCGATGTCTGGCCCCGTCCGCTTCTATGGCATGAGAGAAAACGCCGTCGGATGGATCTCAATTGCTCGAAAACGGCTCCGAGCTCCACCAAAATTGTCTGGGTGAGTCTACGAGGGTATTTATTCCTAAAAATAAGGCCCAGGTGTCAAAAAACCGAACTTAGCCTTTAATTAAAAAAACTTTTGTTTTTATCTAAATCACATTATTTTAAAAAGCTCATTATTTTGCAGTGGATGCATTGGAAAATGTGAATTATGAGCTGTCTTTTTTTTCCCCCCACACTTGTATGATAAAAACAATTACATCCTGCCACGCTTCGCTGGCGCAAGGTTAATTGAGGACACCACACCTTCACCTCCAGCAAATCGTGCACAAAGCACTGTGTGGATTTTATACCAACTGAGGATACACACATGCATCCTTGGAATTTCTCTGAAAGAAAGCCTCAGTTCTCTGTGAAATTCAGAAGGATCCTTGACACAACAGTCCTTCAGCAGGGTTCCATTACATAGCCTCTTTGAAATTTGGCCAATTGAGGTTGCTTCCTTGACTTTGAGAAACACCCTATGTCACCATTGGACCTTCTCTGACCACTCATGGTCTTTAACTTATGGATGCTATCTCTCTGCCTCAACATTCCTGTGGACACACTACGAACTGGCGTATTACACTGTTTTTCTCTGTCAGTGCTTCTGTTTTTTTTTTATCTGTCCAGTATTTCTCATGTCCGTGTTTGTGTATTGTTAGTGTTAAAAACTCAAATAAAATCTTGTTGGTTTTTTTTTAATTACACTGTATGCCCTCAATGTCAATTTTATTAAATATTAGTGTTTTTCAAAGTCTTGAATTAAAGTTAGAAATTTCAGTATTGGAGCAACACTACTACAATTATACATCATACAAAATTAACTCAGTGAACAAATTTGGCAAATGTGTATAGGACCACACCATCGGTGCTTCCTGGTCAAACAGCTTACCTGAACTTGGAGGGGTAATGTTGTCTCATAACTGGTGTCCAAAGTGGTTTCCTCTCCACCAAATGTGACTTGACCGATGGAGGACTCCAGTATGGGGGGACCAATATTCCACTCCTCTTCAACATCTCCTTCTAAATGCTCTACGGGAGAGATATGAGAGATATCTGAGATATAAATCACTAACAGTGAAGGAAACGTGCTGTCCAGACAGCTCAGTTTGTTTATGACAACCTGGCTCAGATGAACTTTCAGGATGGTACTCCTCTGGCACCTAAACCTAATCCATCCTGAGCAGAGGGGTGGAGGCAGCTGACAGTATACTGACTGAGAAAGGGTCTTACCTGTTTTACAGTCCTTTGAGTAGGACATGGAGAAATAGCCTTTGTCATCATCATCATCTACTTTCTGACGAGTTTCTTTTTTGAGCTCTTCTTCTCTGCCTCCACTTTTCCAACTCCTCGTTCCAGCTTCTGTCCATGCACCACAGTGAGAGCTGCGACTGGGTTGTTTGGAAATGTGCTGCTACTTGAACTTTTGCAGCTCTCTACATTGTCAGAAAATCCCTCACTACTATTTTTTTGGCCCAAGGGAATGAGGCACGAGATGTCATCAACATCACAGTCAAAGGGAGGCTCGAGGTTCAAGAGAACCTTCTCAGACTTCGAACTGTGTGGCTCAGTCCCCTTATCAACTCCTGGCTGTGTTGAGGACGCACATTCCTCATGCTTCGGGTGTACCTGAGAGCTCACAATTTGTTTTACTCCACTCTTGGCTTCCAGTGTCTTGTCTGACAATTTAAGTGTAGAGATCACAAAAGAGGACATGGAGTCCTGTCCTGCAGGAGGGCTGCAGAAGTCCATGAAACAGCCAAGGTCAGGGGACAAATCCTTTGGACTACAGCCATTTTTTGCTGGAGTCTCATAACCATCATTTGGACAGGAATTCTTCAGTTTTCTCTTCATGGCACAACTGTTTACTATCACGATTTTTAAATTAATAAATGGGCTTGAGAGCCTTATCTGGTGATGGAGACTGGCCTTTTGCTCACAACTGCTCTTCCTTGGGTAGGTAGACAGCGATGCCAGGAGTCTGGTTGGATTGAGGCTATTGAAAACTGTATTTATTGTTTAAAGTGCTTTTTTATCCATGTCTGTCGGGGAAAGAGGGGAAAACACATACAGCAGACCATCAGTTAATTACCGTCAAATTTTTATTTTGGAAAAATAAACATACACAAAAAAAAAAAAAAAAAAAAAAAGACTGAAACTAACTTACTTACTTTTGGGACACATGCACTGCAGACTACAGGCTACATATTTTGTTCATTTAATCTATCAGCCTACAATGGGCAGAAGTATAAAGACAAGCATATCTAATCAAAACCCTAAACCTATCCCCAAATAAGTCAGAAATGAAGTGACACATTTACTATGACCTACTGGTGGGTTTAAGTTATCTTCAGACTCATATTTTGCAGTAAAGACTTGCTCAAACCCACAGGAGTTTATTTTAGATTTAAGATAAAACTTCCCCAAGACAAGCTGTCAGTGTGCTTTAAATAGCCTCAGTATGATGTGATGCCTGACTTTTCTTCTGTTTATCTGGCATCTTAAATGGCAAACTCCTCAATAATGCCTTGTAATTCAACAATATCTGCTATTGTCAGCATGAGCCAGCATTAAGTGCTACAGCAAGTCATGTTAGGTACAGAAAGATATAACGTTACAGCTGCACACAGTGTGCATTTTCCTCATTTGCTGGCGTTATATTTTGGGACACCTTGTCATAGTTTCGGAAACAAGGCAAGAAGTGTCAGAGATTAACAGGACAATTCAGGGTTAACCTTAGCTAACTTATTTCTCTCACTGTATGCTAACTTAAGAATGAACTTTGCGGTTAATGTTAGATGTTAGCTCGAGCCCGAACAGTCAAAACACTTGGTGATGGAAAAAAATTACACTTACTTAATGACAGTAGACATTTACAAACGTCACTTATCGATTACCGTTTCCAACATTCAACTTCACAAATTTAAATATCATTGAAGGTGGTTCCCGGCTAAAAGGTTACTGGCGGTGGCCGTTGACGCTAACGTTAGCTTAGCAACAATACCTCAAAGTTTAGCTAATGCTAACCAACTTCCGTTAGCATAATTGGCGCAAAGTTATGGTAAACTTAAGTCAGTCAACTAAATTTTCTCTACGAAAATGTGGTAGCACGTAAATAAACTCACCTCCCACCAAAAATCGGCAAACACCAAGTTGTGAGCCTGTGGTTTGATACACACACGGTGGACTCTCTCTTGGCCTCCTGCAAAATAACGGGCACAAGGGGGTGGGGACGCTGTTCAAGTTTAAAGGTTCAAACTTGTGCTGGTCGTCTGGTGTTGTTAGTTCAGCTACTGATCTGTGGCTCCTAAACCGACACAACTCTAATTATGACTCTAAAACTACATATTGTTCCCGAATTGAGATGATCAGCCAACACCTCCATCTTTTCACAGAAGATATTTGGATATTACAAGGTGGAAAAGCACAGGTGAAACATTAACGATGGCTCAGTGCCATCAAGTGTGCCAGTACGTTATCCCAGTGATCCAGCATGCACAATACCAGGACCTGTCCTAAATGGAACGCAGCTATCATTAACGTTATTAAATACACATGTACTTCTACTAGGACATGACAAAATGTCTGCCGTGAAAAAGTTGAGTAATAATAATAGTAATAATCAAGAAACAAGAGGATCAGTGAACATACCTAGAAATATTTCACAATGTATGAGTTTGAGTGTTTGTGTGTGCCTGCTATTAGGAAGCCAAAAATAAACAAGTTGTAAATGCAGCTGATTGTTCAGTAGTGAGCTTGACATATTCCCAAATCTGTGATGTTTATGAGATCACATTTATTAATTTAACTTGAAGACAGGTTTTTTTTTTAATCTTGGCATGGCTGTTCTATAGTATCAATTTTATCCTCTGCATTTTAACACACCAATGCTGCACTTGGGGGTTAAAGCAAGCAAACTCTAATTTAGGTGGTTCAGGTTGAGGGTCAGGGCTTGGTGAATGAAACATCTGATTCTTACCTGGACTTGCATTACCCAGATATGGGGCCTTAAAGGATTTTGTTCAAATAAGAAAAACAATTACCATGAGTGAGCACAATCCTGATGTCTGGGTGCAAAACATGAACAGTCACAATGTCAATTTGGCAGTTTAAGAGAAATAGCTGATGAAGAGCCTTCAGAGATCAAAACTAAAGTAGAACCAAACTTTTCTTTCTGAGACATCACTGGGGCTGAGAGAGAAAATGTACTTATTTGTGACATGGACACGCAAAATATGATCCAAGTAGGATAACAGCTTATTAAGGCAAAAATAATGTGCACATGCAAAGATACTTAAAACATTTAGTGCAATATACATTTTCAATATTATAAAAAGGAAGCCTGCTTGTGTAGTCAGCTTTACATGTTTGAAATGTGCCAGCAGATGGCAGTGCAGTCTCTCACAATAAAAACCACCCCTTATTAAACACTTATTTACCCTCTTAAAGGGTAAATTCATATAAATTGCAGAGGTACATATTCCCATTTACTCATCACAGTATCCATCCCTGCAGATCCAATGTCATTAAGACACAATGAACAACAATTAACACCACATCAAAGTATGGGAAGTCAAAAAAAACCTGTCAGAAAAGTGTTGTGGATTCTTAGAGGTGTGTATGAGATTGAAAACAAGTCCAAATTAATGAAACTGGTGCAGCATTTATTGATCACCCTACAGCAAAAAGTAGCTGTTAACGGGCTGGGTGACAAACTTCAGTCAACTGGAGTGATCAGTGGACTGAAACAAAACACTAATGTAACCACCCTAGTCATGCTTCAGTCAAGAAAACAAGCTGACTGTAATGTGGTGTACATGAAACCATGCTTCAATTAATATGGCTCTCTGAACACTGATGACCCTGTAATCACCAAACCATGGACGATTACACACACTTACTGGCACATCAGATTTATTTATTGAGCTCACTGCATTAAAGTTAACCTTTGCTTAAGTGAGGTGAAAACAGATAAATCACCTCATCACTCCATTTGCACATGTAAATGACAAAGGTAAACTGCACTTCTACAGCACCTTTCTAGTTTTGACCACTAAAAGCACTCTTGCACTACAAAAGGCACATTCACACACTGGTGGCAGGTGCCACCTGCTAGTCAGTAGGCATTTACACGCACTCACACACCAAAGAAACAACCATCGGGAGCAATTTGGGGTTCAGTATCTTGCGCAAGGATACTCTGACATGGGTACTGGGGGAGCCAGAAATCAAACCCCCAGTCTTCTGATTGGTGGACAACCCGCTCTACCCCTGAGCCATGAGCCATGTACTGGTATGTTTATCCTCTCGCCCTCATATTGTGCATGCGTGTGTATAGACATTTCAGTAATTTCCTAGGTATGTACAGAGGAAAAGTTTAAATATGAAATATAGTCCACTTTGGACAGTGTTTGACTGTCAAGTCACGTAATGAATTTCACACATCTTTAAACTATAAATGTTGTTGTTAGGCAGAGATCCACTAAATCATGCACTGACCTACAGTGTGCAAGTCCTGATCCTAAAGAAATTACAATCTCTCACCATGGTAGCTGGCAGACTTTTACATTTACAGGTGCCTTTTGAGTGTAGTCGAACATAATAAAGTAGATTTTAAGTGGAGCTTGCAAAGTAAAAAAAAAAAACACTTCATAAAAGCATGGGAGAAATGTTTTGTATTTTAATTTTGAAATGCTTACAGTCAGTCAGGCTTGGTTACCATGGCTGTCTAGGAGGTTTGGACTCAGAGTAGTTCTCCCAACAGCTGCCTTGGCAGATTAAAGTTCTTTATAATCTAGCAAGTAGGATCAGAGTCGAGATACACATACACTTGTGCTGTCCTCCATTTCTAAACTTTTTCCAATTGCTTTGTTAGTTTTTTTCTGAACGCCTCATCCACACTCCCTCCTCATCTCTGTTCTACAATACAAACAGTATAAACAGATGTTCACAAACTCACACTCTTAACTCACATGACTTGTAGTTTACAATGAAACATGTACAACACATGAAATGCAATGACTGCAAAACACACAGAGCTGTTAGCCATCGTCATTTGACTGGTACAAAAGAAAATCAATTCTTGTTAATCGCTATGGTGATAGCACACATCAGTGGGGCAATAAAGCGCGTCACACCAATTTGGGAACCCATTTAGCCCTCTACTTACTTACACCTGACTTTCTTATTTAAACAGAAAAATACAACCGTACACCAATCCAAGTTTCTCTCTTTCACCAACTAAGACTACTGTTAGCTTTACTGCTTTGTTAAGACATCATTAAACACACTTCAAACTCAAAAGACACAAATTAAACTCACCAAACCATCTAAGTCAGTCCACAATTCAAACAATTACAAATTCTGGTTTGGTTGAAATAAACCCTTAACTTGACTTAGATGTGAAAATATATTTGCACGCCTTTTTGCTAGGCTTGTCAGCTGTCCACTGAGCAGCAGCTCTCACTTGTTCTCCGGATGCAGATACAATAACGTTACATCATGCCTCAGCAAACGTGCATTTAACGCCAACAAAAGAAACAGAGAAACACGCGAATATTTAAAAGTGATGGATTGCTTATTGGAAAACGTAGCATTCATCTGCTTGTTGTGTCATTACTTCAAAACCCCACCTCAGTGAGTTTGCAAAGTGCTCCAAGGCAGTCGTCTATACAAAAGTTACCCCGCTACAATGGTTGCAATGGCAAAAGTACACAAAATTGTGAAAGTACAAAACTTAATTAAATATATATTATTACAGTCAGTGTTTCAAATGCAGTAAAAAGCAAAAAAGGTACAGTATTCAAAATGCTTGAAACCCTTGGGTCTCAGCATAATTCCACAACATCAAAACATGCATTAATTCTCTAGTATGGGGACATGCATAGTTGAAAATAAAAAACACCACAAACTGACAGACCTAAAATACACACTATAAATTATATTAAGAAAGAACATTGATATTTGTACCATTTTTGCCTGGTTTTGCATTAGATACTCTGAACAAGACTGAGTCCAGCATGCTGACCTCTTAAGTGCAAGTGTTTAGAAGACTGTCCTAAACAAATTTAGACGTGGGTCCTTTCAAATATCTTGGGGACCATGGCGAATCTTTTCTTAGCACAGTTCTTGGCCTGCCATTCCTGGAGGGTCACCTTTGGAATTTGGTTCCCAAAGCGTCTTACATAGTTCCTAAAAGTAAGAAAATATCCATATTTTACAATGGCTGAAACAGGTCTGCTTCAAGACTATTTTAAGTCCACACCTCCTCATAACGATAAAAGAAACCCAAAGAGAAAAATGTACCTGCGAGTAAAATCAGAAGGATGCTGCCACCGTCTGCCAGTGCCTGGTGTCTGGTCCGCCACATGGTTCATCAGATTCTGCAGCTCAGTCATGACATCTGCAGGAAACACAAATGTATTTCTTTATAACCATAAATACATTTTCACCACTTTACCTTGCATATCAAGATGCTGATTAGACAGCATGAATATTGCACAGGTGTGCCTTAGGCTGACCATAATAAAAGGCCACTCTGAAATGGTCAGTTTTATCACACAGCACAATGCCACAGATGTCGTCAAGTTTTGAGGAAGTGTGCAATTGGCATGCTGACTGCAGGAATGTCCACCAGAGCTGTTGCCCGTGAATTGAATGTTCATTTCTCTACCATAAGCCGTCTCCAAAGACCTTTTAGATAATTTGGCAGTACATCCAACCGGCCTCACAACCGCAGACCACATGTAACCACACCAGCCCAGGACCTCCTCACTTCCAAGATCATCTGAGACCAGCCACCCGGACAGCTGCTGCAACAATCAGTTTGCATAACCAAAAAATTTCTGCACAAACTGTCAGAAACCGTCTCAGGGAAGCTCATCTGCATGCTCGTCGTCCTCATCGGGTCTCGACCCGACTGCAGTTCGTCATCGTAACCGACTTGAGTGGGCAAATGCTCACATTTGATGGCGTCTGGAACGTTGGAGAGGTGTTCTCTTCACGGATGAATCCCAGTTTTCACTGTTCAGGGCGGATGGCAGACAGCGTGCGTGGCATCGTGTGGGTGAGCGGTTTGCTGATGTCAACGTTGTGGATCGAGTGGCCCATGGTGGCGGTGGGGTTATGGTATGGGCAGGTGTATGTTATGGACAACAAATACAGGTGCATTTTATTGATGGCATTTTGAATGCACAGAGATACCGTGACGAGATCCTGAGGCCCATTGTTGTGCCATTCATCCACGACCATCCCCTCATGTTGCAGCTTGATAATGCACGGCCCCATGTTGCAAGGATCTGTACACAGTTCCTGGACGCTGAAAACACCCCAGTTCTTGCATGGCCAGCATACTCACCAGACATGTCACCCATTGAGCATTGTGAGAAATGTTTTTTTGTGTGTATAGAAAATGTTCTAGATCTTTGAGTTCAGCTCATGAAAAATGGGAGCAAAAACAAAAGTGTTGCGTTTATTTTTTTGTTAAGTGTAGTTAACTGACTTTGTTTTCTGCTCTGGTTTTTTGAGAGAGATTTTTATTTGGTTTACACTCTTACTGTTTAAAGCCCAACTTGCAGGTTGGAGACCATGGTGAATAAATGTGTAGGAAAATGATGTAGCAACTCGATTAAAACAAAAAACAAAAACATATACACACTACAGTGACTTTTGGGGTCATTTTTGTGAGAGAATTTTGCTTCCGCATCTAAAAACCCACTAACCAGAAGTGACGTAACTTAAGGGAGTCCGGCCGAGTTCGATTGAGTGTAACAATAAACATGGATCTCAGTACTAGTTTTGAGACTGAAGAGGTTGAAAATGTACATTCATATGCATACGACGGCCCACAAGCTTATAATTATGAGCCTGCTAGGCATCCAAGAGACCAGGAACAGATCAGGGTTAGGAGAAATAATGGCCACAGCAGAGTAATAGAGCTGTGGTGTGAGGAGAACCAGTGGAGAAATGGGCAGGTCCCCGAGCGGCCCATGCACATACTCCCATGCAGGGCCGCAAGCCTCGGGTCCCGCACATGCCCCCCGAGCGGCTCTGCCAAGAAAATAATCCTCCTGTCCAAAATGAGCACTGTACACGACCGCGTTTTGGTAACAGATGAAGCTGTGAAATCGAGCCTCTTCACCTGCACAAAACGCAACCAGGCACGAAAACTAACTCCACTCCTTTTTCTCGATGTCCTGACAGACGCGAGTTTGTGCAACCTGCACAAACACAATAATTCGGCATTATCACAAATGGTGAAATGCACTGTTAACAACCGAAAAAATACTAACTCACAAGGTTACTACTGCTCAGACTCATTATCACCTACTACTGCGCATTGGACAGAGGCAGGGTCAAGGACGCAGAGTCCCCCTCATGACGTACTATCAGGCGATGTTTGGAAAAAAAAAAAAAAGAGTTCAATTTTTAGAAGGGGAGCTAAAAAGAGCCACTTTTTCCACTGATTTTGTGCCCTTATGTCGTGTAAACCATAATAAATTCTGAATTTACTTCTCATATGGGAATTTTCAGACAAGGTTATGTATATATTTTTAAAAAAAATATTAACCTGCAAGTTGCACTTTAAATAAAGAGCACTGATGGCATTGTTTTAGGCATTAGTGAAATTGGAGCCATGGATGGACTATTGCTTGTTTAAACAGTTGTACAATATTGTGTGTGGTTTTTTTGTCCCCTCTGTTGGTCCCAGGAAACAGCAGTATCAGGCTGGCACTGACACTACTAAAATAACTGGAAAGGAAAGGCTGCATTGTTTGTTAAATGTCAACAATGTTGTGTGGTATTAATCTATTTTTTATTTATTAGGGGGCAAAGCACAAGTGTGTGGAGTCTTGCTGCTATTTTAATTTAAATGTTAGACATTTTAAAGATTTCTTGTGTTGATTTGTTGATTTATTTTCTACTTATTAAGGGGCCAAAGCAGCCAAAGCAAACCAGTTATATTTTTTATTTAATGTTAAAGTTCAAGTTTAAAGTTTGTTTATTTAACCCTATTAAAAAATAAGAGTCAGTTTCTCATACCAACTGTTGTGGATCATTCTAACTAAACCGATTAAGTAGTTAGGGTAATATCGCTTGATCAAACCCTACTGTCAAACAGCCCTGTCCAATGGGGAACTGAAGTCAGTGGGCTCTAGTTTCCTGGCGCAGTGCAGGATGGCACAGGGTGGCGAACCCTGCGCAGAGCTCGTTTCAAGCAGCGCTTGGTAGTTTGGCAGACCGAGGCGTGCTGAGATGGGTGTGGTGGCGCAGCAGGGGGTGGTGGCGACAGATCCAGGTTGGTGCAGTGACAGTTTTGTGCCAAAAGGCTTCGCCAAAGGTGCGCTAAAAGCTCGCCAGCTGAAACCAGGTCTACTCTTCGGTTTAAATCTGGTGTAAACCGAAGTTTGGCTGACCGGCGGACACGTCACCAAAACCTCACAGGCAGTTTTCCAGAATGTCAGGCACATTAACAATGATTGCAGATAGTTGCATTGAGTAGTGTTTTTTTTTTGAGGGTATTTATTGCATTATTGTATCTGCAATCAGCACATAAATGTATCTCTATATCGACTGTCCCGTCACATCTGATGTCAGATCAAAGGGGTTTGGCACCGTTTGGCACGCGTAATGGAAACCCAGCCTGATTTGATTAACACAGTTCACATCCCTCTCAGCTAACCACAAACAGCCACAACTATCTGCAATCAGCACATAAATGTATCTCTATATCGACTGTCCCGTCACATCTGATGTCAGATCAAAGGGGACTGGCACCGTTTGGCACGTGTAATGGAAACCCAGCCTGATTTGATTAACACAGTTCACATCCCTCTCAGCCAACCACAAACAGCCACAGCATCAGATAGGGAGTATATATTCAGCATCTGTCATCTTAGAAAAGTCAAAAGAAAAGAAACAGAGTGAGACAGCGAGAGAGAAAGAGAGCGCGCGCACGAGAGAAACGCAACATTGATTGTAGTGACCTCCTCCCAGGCTACCTTTGCATCATCAGCCCGTGGAGGTCTGCTCGCAGTTACATATATTCGGACACTGCGAGCTTGGACCTCCCGGACAAAAATATCTGTTTCCTCCTGGGAGAAGTTTGGCCGCGTGATGCTGCTGCTCTCTTCTGCCATGGGGAATTGAGTAAACTCTCATTACGCCTTCGCACGGCGCATTTAAGGGCGAGGAGGGGGGGCTCATTTGATTGGTGTGATGTGCATCAGCTGTGTAAAACCCACTCCATGCCTTCTCTCCTCCCTCTTTCCAACTTGCGCAGGTAGGAGGGACGGAGGTGGGAAAGAGGAGTAGCTGCACCAGCGTGCACGGTGTGCCAAACTTGCAAAATCCGCCTGGCCACACCCAGTTGGCGAAGCGCAGGTGTGCTGCGTCTCCACCTCTGCCTCGCCTGGTCTGCGAAACTAGAGGCCATTGTCTCAAAGCCACCAGACTCCACTGACAAAAAAACAGTAATTCTACTTTGCAGACCAAGGAGAGTGCCGGCTCGATTTGTTAGTGTGTGGGATAAAGCTGAGAAAATGTTGATTTTTTTTTTTTTTTTAAATTATTGGCTAAAATACATTTTGCTGCCCCCCGCCCACAGCAGTATATTGGTTTGCTTCCGTGTTGGTGGATTTGGTTTAAAGACACTAGTAAAACACAGCACATAAAATAAGCACAGCAGAAATGTCAGACAGTTGGGACCAGTGTTTAACCGTTTCTTTAAATAATACAGCTGAAAATAATGAGAAATAAATGAGTTTGCCAATTTCTCAAATCTCCACCATTGAAATCGATTGCAATTTGTCTACACAGATGTGGTTGCTGTTGTTGTTGTTAGCGCAATGTCACAATGATTCAGTCCATAGACTAAGACATACAGAATAAGTTTTATGACCAAGCCCTGCATCAATGGCACATTAATGCACTGCATTGCAGGGATGCACAGTGCAACATACAGTATATTTTGCATGTGCTAAGAAAAAATTGGTCTGTAAGACCAATGACATTACCGCTGTCGCACCTGTGCTACAGCTTTGAGCTGCGTGTTTGGGACAGAGCTGCTTGTTTGTCTGAGGGTAGGGGTCTGTGAGGTTAATCGATAGTGCACTGCTATTCTCCTCAGAAGCTGTAGTCTATCGTACAACAGTGGGACGACAACTGGGTGTGGGTGACAGATGATTTTACAAAATGCAGCACTGTGATAATACAGACACTTCAAACACCAGACATTGTTACTGTATCACACAAAGCTGCTGATGCAGATTTTACATGCACTGGACACAGTCATTGGAGTCCATCGTCACTGTTTGTTAATAGAGAATTCAGTCTGCAGTGTAGTTCATACACTTCAATAATAAACCAGAGAACTGTACAGTAACTCTGGACTTCATGATCGTCTCTCTCTATCTCTAACCACAAGTATTCGGGTACTATACAGGTATCCTGTATCCCAGTAAGAAAGGGCACACACTATCGTTTTGACACCAAGTTTACTTTATGCTTTTTTTTTTTTTTTTTTTTTAGAAATTGATAGTTTTTATAATGCCTGGTTTTAGGAGGGACTGCAACCCCCTCAGAATCCCTCCCTCTCATGTTCATGTGCATAATAAATAAAGTATTTGAAACAAAGTCTGCATTTTTTCAATATGCCCCAACAGAATTTGAAAAGTCACAAACTACAATGGACTTTCATGACTTTTGTTTCTCGTGCTACAGTTGGCCTGTGCTTAGGGATGGTTATCATTAAGATTTTACCACTACTACTACTACTACTACTACTACTACTACTACTACTACTACTACTACGACGTTAAAAAATAACAATTCAATTCAAGTTTATTGAGCACACTCAAGGTCCATAAAAAGCACATACTACATTTGAAAACACACAGGGACATAAAAAAGAAAAACTCATTACACAAGGCACTGATACCAATAAATCCAAAACTGGGAACCGTATCTAAGAGAGCTCAGCTTGGGGTTAGTCAGCACCTGGATTACACAATTCATTGACCCACTTAAACGACATATAAATTTGTACATCAGGTTCCTCAGGAGAGCCTCAAATGTGAGTTCTGGCCGTGCAGAATAGTTCACTGGCACTACTCCACCTGGGCTTGTTCATGAGAATCCTAAAACAGTCGCTGTACGCAACTCGTAATTTGTGATGCCCCTTAGGGGGCAGTATACAATGATGTACAAAATGATCTAAAAAGTGAGAATTTGACAGAGTCAGAGCTCCAGTGAAATCTCCTAGCAGGCATGTTAGCCTGTGCATACAGCACACAGCGCTGTCTATACATGTCATCATCATCCAGCAGACAATCAGTTACTACGTGTCCCAGATACTTTGCTGTACAGCAGACAGATAAAATTTGCTCTGAGAGATAGAAAAAAGGAAATCTGAGGTCCTTGTCCCCTTAGCCCTACAAATTAACACACTCTTTTTTGCATTATATTTTACATCAAATTTAACAGCATAATCAGAACAAATATTCAGCAGTTGATGAAACCCTGCACTAGTGGGAGAAATAATAGCCAGGTCATCAGCATACATATGATGGTTGACCACAGTGCTACCAATCATACATCCAGTGTAAATCCCTTAAGTTGGGCAGAAAGATCGTCCATATAAATGTTGAGCAGGGCAGGAGAAAGAATCCCTCCCTGGCGAACTCCGTTCCCCACACCAAAAGGAGCAGAGACCGCACCGCCCCATTTTATTCTCATACTCTGATTTGCATACCAGAATACCAGAATCCTAATTATGGTAGCAGGCACCCCCCTTTGGCTCATTTTAACAAATAACTTCTGGTGATTTACCCTATCGAAGCTTTAGAAGCATCAATAAAACCTACTAAAACAAAGGAATTAGCTCTTCTATATGTTTCAACCATCTCTTTTGAAGCATAAATGCATAAATCTGTGCTGTGCTTGGGCTGAAAGCCGTGGTAACAAGAAAAGAATCTAATCTGTCTATTAAAATTTTCTCCAGTACAATAAGTTGAGAGTAGGTCTCTTTTAATATAATAACCACAAAGTCACCATATAAATAATATTTCTGACATCAAAATACTTAGTGAAGATAAAGTTTATCTGTCACTATAAGTAATTTCTCCTGTACTCTGTCCTCTTGTCCTTCTGTCCTCTGTCTTGCTCCCTCTCTGCTGACATAATTTACTGCGTGCAGGTAACATGAGCGCTGGTAAAGAGAGGAGGAGCCATTTGGGTCAGCTAGCAGCTTAGTTTAAAAGTATTTGGCCAACTTTAAGGTTAGTCTACATACAGACAGCTGTCATTTTAGCTTATCTGTAACGCTTCAAAATCAGCTGAACAAACGTGCTGTCCTTGTGTAAAACATAAGGTTAGCAGCAGTAGATGAAAGACTGCAGAATGAAATATAATTTATGCTTGCTAAACATGTGTATTAATTATGTATTGGCTTTTTACTCTCAAATGTTTAACTGCACTTAGAGTAACGAGCATAGCCGCCATCAGCTCAAGTAAGTAAGTAATTTTTTGAGTTATCTCCACTTCGTTTCCACCACGGCCTCTCTGCTGTTCACTGATTTTACTCCGTGTCGGGTGGATGTGTGTCTGTGTGTGGAGGTGGATGAGGTTAGCGTCGGCACAGAGTGAAGGTTAGAGGCTGAAGTATTATAATGGGCTAAACCAAAATGTTTAAAAGTACCGATAAAAGAACCGATAACGTCAGAGCTTATCAACGATCTACAGTCTAACTACGGTCTTTGATCATTCAGTACCGGGTGTCATTCAACACCAGAATCCCGTCCCCATCCCTACCTGTGCTACAAACATTTAACCTCTGCAGCATCATTGCTATGTGCAAAAAATGTTCATGTACAGCCCTGCATTGCTATGGAAAAAAAAAAAATCCATAAACGGAGGTCTCAGTGTAGCTTTCTGGTGTATCTGTTAGAGCTCAGATTCATACCTTCTTCTGCTCGCTGATGCTCCTGCAAATGTCTGTTGACTGAATGAACATACAGCTGTTTCTCACGGTCCCAGTCCTTCTCACTGTCAAATAACACTGGCCTGAAAGGCACAAAACGGTTATAAAAGTATGCTTAACCACATTCAGCCATACAAGACATCTCATGCTTCAGAGAGCAATCTATGAGTACAATCAAAACAAACCAAGATTAGAAAATATTAGCCCACAGACACTGATGACACAGAAAAGCAAACAGGCAACAATGTGGGATGATTATCAAGTATAGACACGCTTGCTTGCCCCATTTCACTAAGCCCTAGCCAAAATTTCCAGTTGTTTGCATGGGTTTACTGCTCCCCCACAGGTGACAGTGGATACTACAGTACCTCTGACTGCTGGCACTGACAGTTTTGGCAGACATGGCAGCTCTGTTTTCATCTGGGCTCAACTTGGTGGGCTTAGCAGTCTGGACTGGCAGAGGAGGTGCATCTGTTTTACTGCTGGAGGAGAGCTGATTGGGAACCACCACCACCGATTTCACCTTGAAAAAGCACACAAGTTGTGTGTGTGTGTGTGTGTGTGTGTGTGTGTGTGTGTGTGAAAATACAGTAATGTAATTTTTGTACTGTCAGTTTGTTACTATTAGTGATTTACAGACATAAAATATCACCACATTTTGGACCAAATACCTTGATATCAAAATTGTGACATGATTGTAGGGTTGACTATTGGTTTGTTCACAAAACAGTGATATATAATAGAGTGAGATTTTGGTAAATAATTATCAGTTATGTGGATATAATGATTAAGTGGGTAAAAACATAATACAAGAGCCAGAACAGTCTGGTAAATTACACTTTGCTGTAATGCAGCCATTAAAACATAAAGACAACACTTACGATATTGCAATATCCTAAATCTAAGATGATATCTAAAGAATATTGATGTCAATATATTGCCCAACCCTAATCCATTCTGAGTATTTAAACATTTTCTGCAGTATCCATACATGTGTTGTTTACTACACTCTGTTCACTCTGCTGTTGTCTGCTTCTGGCAAAGTAAAGAAAAGTCGTTACTGTTGTGTCATAGCCTTGTTATACTTATCTTTTAATAAAAAATTTAAATCATATGTCCTCAATGTCAAATTTTCCAAGCGGTATAAAAAAAAAAATTGTATTAAATATTGGAATTTTCAAGGTCTTGTATTGAGATAAGAAATACCAGTATCGCGACAATGCCAATACTAACTATATATTGTGCAAAATCACCTCAGTGAACAAAGATGACTGCAAGTGTACAAAACCACACCATCAGTACTTCCTGATCAAACTGCTTACCTGAACTTGGAGGGGTAATGTTGTCTCATAACTGGTGTCCAAAGTGGTTTCCTCTCCACCAAATGTGACTTGACCGATGGAGGACTCCAGTATGGGGGGACCAATATTCCACTCCTCTTCAACATCTCCTTCTAAATGCTCTACGGGAGAGATATGAGAGATATCTGAGATATAAATCACTAACAGTAAAGGAAACGTGCTGCCCAGACAGCTCAGTTTGTTTATGACAACCTGGCTCAGATGAACTTTCAGGATGGCACTCATCTGGCACCTAAACCTAATCCATCCTGAGCAGAGGAGTGGAGGCAGCTGACAGTATACTGACTGAGAAAGGGTCTTACCTGTTTTACAGTCCTTTGAGTAGGACATGGAGAAATAGCCTTTGTCATCATCATCATCTACTTTCTGACGAGTTTCTTTTTTGAGCTCCTCTTCTCTGTCCTCCACTTTTCCAACTCCTCGTTCCAGCTTCTGTCCATGCACCACGGTGAGAGCTGCGACTGGGTTGTTTGGAAATGTGCTGCTACTTGGACTTTTGCAGCGCTCTACATTGTCAGAAAATCCTTCACTACTATTTTTTTGGCCCAAGGGATTAAGGCACAAGATGTCATCAACATCACAGTCAAAGGGAGGTGCGAAGTTTAAGAGAACCTTCTCAGACTTCAAACTGTGTGGCTCAGTCCCCTTATCAACTCCTGGCTGTGTTGAGGACGCAAATTCCTCATGCTGAGAGCTCACACTTTGTTTTACTTCATTAATAGCTTCAAGTGTCTCGTCTAACAATTTAGGCATAGAGATCACAAAAGAGGACATGAAGTCCTGTCCTGCAGGAGGGCTGCAGAAGTCCATGAAACAGCCAAGGTCAGGGGACAAATCCTTTGGACTACAGATCTTTTTTGCCGGAGTCTCATAACCATCATCTGGACAGGAATCCTCTTGTTTTCTCTTCATGGCACGATTGTTTACTATTTCGATTTTAAAGTTTATAAATGGGTTTGAGAGCCTTCTCTGGCGATGGAGACCAGCCCTTTGCTCAAAACTGATCCTTGAGTAGATGGACAGCGGTGCCAGGTGTCTGGTTGTTTGGAGCCTATTGAAAACTGAGTTTGATGTTGAATGTGCTTTTCTATCCATGTCTGCTGAAAAAAAGGGGAAAAAACACATACACCAGATCATCAGTTAATTACCTTCAGATTTAGGGATGTCCCGATACCGATACCAGCATCGGTACTCGCACCGATACTGGCCTATTTTGCTGTACTCGTACTCGTCAAATACTCGCTCATGACAGCACCCGATACCTACTATAGCGAGCGAGAGAGAGAGAGAGAGAGAGAGAGACACAACGGACCACTCCACTGCATCAACTTTTTATGCTGCACCTTAAACTGGTGAATTATTTAAAACCAGAGTATTGACAAGCTCCGATATATAAGTTTTGATATAATGTATCATCACGGCTGCAGCGTCTCCTCTGTGTCAGTACAACTCCCCCATACACACACATACAGTACACAGACACAGCGAGGTCAGCGCGTTTCTGTTACCCTGTCTCTGTCTGATCATTTGATTTTCTTCATCAGCAGGATGTTTTATAAAATCATCTTAGAAAAATCCCAACTCGCGTTTTGTTTTTTTTCCCACGTATAAATTCACCCGCGTTTCAGTTTTACAGTAGCAGAGAAGCTGCATGTGGAGGAGACTTGTTGTTAATGATGGAGTTTATTAATCGAAACTAACGTGATGGTGAATGACATCGACACCAACCAGCTGCACTTTTAAGATAATACAACTGTATAAGGAGGCCTTTACATTAAACAGGAGAGTCTGTGTTTCTGTCAGAAACTGTCAGAGCTTCTTACAGCAGAGCGAAGCAGAGGGAGGAGGAGGGCAGATTGATCACTAATCAATCGCAGATGCCGTCGTCCTCTCGGACTGATTAAAAAAAATAAAAATGCCAAAATGGGTCACGAACTATACCTGAGTGTCCGCACAAATAAAGTCTCTGTGTGTGAAACACAGCAGAGTGTAACATCCTCCCTGCAGTCTGCAGTACTTTGACAGAGAGACGGAGACACAGAGGGTCATATCTAGAAGGGAACCCTAGATCTGTGAAGATTGCGCAAGTTTGATCATTTAATGGAAACAAGGGATCTCGTGAGAGTTTTGCAAATCAAGAGTTCCCTTCTGGACACGCCGAGAAAGGTGCGGTGTTTTTATTTATCCATCTTTTTATTTATAACTTTAATACTTTCAAAGTAGTAGAGGCAAATTGTGTGTTTCAGTTTGTGTGAAATGTTACTGACTTGGGAGCAGTAAGATAGATGTCATTTAAAATTATCTTTATTTAGCAGAATGTTTAAGTGTTAAGTGCATGCTATTAAATAGTACCTTTTTTTTTTCTCCAATAACTTTGTAAGTTAAATACACAGAGGCAAAGCCAAAGATTTGCTATTGGTGGACATGTGCTGAAAAAGAATAAAAAAATCATAATTTAAATTTGTTGTTATGGTATTATTAATTACTCGTATCGGTACTCGGTATCGGCAAGTACTCAAATGTCAGTACTCGTACTTGTACTTGGTCGGCAAAAAAGTGGTATCGGGACATCCCTATTCAGATTATTTTAGAAAAACATTTTACACGCAAAAAAAGTCAATGACTTATGCTAAATCAAAGTATTACAAAATATTTTACCTTTGTAGTGAATTCAAACATTTTCACTTCATTGATGGCTCATAGATTACCAGAAACACTGAGGTGGATTCCAAAATCGACCTGCCATGTTTTTTTGGCTGGTGGGTGATGCAAATCTAGCAGCCATTTGCAAATTTTACCAGCATTTGGCAGGTGCTAATTTCCAATCCTGGTAGGATAAACACATGCACTGCAAACTACAAATTAGGGCAAAAAGGGACAAAATTCTAATTGCCAAAATGAAGTAAATGATGGGATTACATTGCTTATTTCACTGAATTGTACCATATATGACTTCATGTGACAAATTATTGATTACAGAGCATGTCAAGAAAAACAAACACGTCTGTTTATTTAATCCATCATTCTATACAAGTATTAATATAAATAAGTGCATGACTAACCAAAACCCTAAAGCCCATCGCAAATAAGTCAAAAACAACTCGCTCTCCATCCCCTATTGGTAGGTGTAAGTTATCTTCACGAAAATTAATATTGTGAGGCCAAGCTTTTATTTAAAGATACATTTAAACAAATAATTCCTAAAGACACACTGTCAGTGTTTGTTTTGGTTTTTTAAACTAACGCCAGTATGAAATGATACTGGACTCCCACTGCTATTTCTGTGGCATCATAATAGTGACAGTTGCGCATGAGCATTTTCCCACTAGCTAGCATTGCATTTAAGGAAATCCTGCTGTACATTTCTGAAACAAAGCTTAAATTTTAGAGATTAACTAGTCAAGTCATGATTAGCTAATGTTATATAATTCCCTTCAATGTTATATTAGCAAGAACTTCACAAGTGACTGTCGTTCCAGCACAGACGTTGAAAACGTTTGGTGATGAAAACAAACAAGTTACACTTGTGTAAGTTGGACATTTGTAAACGTCACATGTCGATTACCGTTTCCTCTATTACCCAGTGTTAAACTACACAAATTAATGTGTCATTAAAAGGTGGTTCCGAACGCTAAAAGTACTGGCGGGCATTAACGCTAGCTAGCTGCAATCGTCACAATTTAGCTAATGCTAACTAGCTAGCTAACATCGTTTGCGTCAGCAATAACTTGGCGCACGGAAGGCAGACGGTAGACGTTAAGTTAAGGTAAACTGATGCCAATCGACAAAATCTTCCCGACCAAAATATGATAGCACTTAAATAAACTCACCTCCCATCGAAAATCTGCCACTGCAAACACCAAGTCCTGGGCCTGTCGCTTGATACACACACTGCGCACCCTGATCCCTCGGCCTCGCGCACTGCGCCTCATAAAATAACGGGCACAAGGGGGTGTTCAAGTTCAAACTTGTGTTCGGCATTGTTGTTTAATGTTGTTCGCTCGGCGACTGATTTGCGGCCTCTGAACTGACAAAACTCTAATACTTAAATTCTAAAACTAAATATTGTTCCTGTATTTAGATGACAACTCCTCCATGATGTAAAATATCTTCACAGCAGACATTTGGACGTTACACAGGTGAAACTGTTAACATTAACAATGGCTCGGTTCCATTAAGTGTGCCAGTAAGTTATCCCAGCGATCCAGCATGAACAATACCAGGACCTACCCTAAATGGAACGCAGCTATCATTGATTTTCTTAAATACACCTGTGCTTCTCCTACTATGACATGACAAAGTGTCTGCCGTGAAAAAGTTGTGTAACATAATCAAGAAACAAGAGGATCAGTGAAAGATACCTAAAAAAAATATTTCACACTGTATGAGTTTGAGTGTTTGTGTGTGTCTGCTGTTAAGAAGCCAAAAATAAACGAGTTGTCTTGTAAATGCAGCTGATTGTTCAGTGGTGATCTTAAATCACATTTGTCATTTTAACTTGGAGATGGGCTCCAGCTCTGTCTCATTATGCTCACTGTGATGAGCAACTCCAAAAGTTCCTTGTTCTAATCTTGTGGCTGTTCTATACTATTAATTGTATCCTCTGCATTTTAATGTATCTGCATATTAGAGCTCACACCAACGCAATTACCATGAGTGAACTCAATCCTGATATCTGGGTGCAGAGGAACCAAACTTCTCTTCTGTCCAAGAGACCACTGGGGCTGAGAGAGATAATGTAAATGTGACATGGGTGAACTGACGTGCACAATGTGATCCAAGTGGGATATTTTAGTGCAATATACATTTTTAATATTACAAAGAAAGACTGCTTGTGTAGGCACCGTTTGACATGTATTTGAAATCCTCTAACCTGTCATAACCAACATGTGTAAACACAGCTACTGTCATAAACATCAGCACGTCTCACGTCTTTACTTCAGAGGGTCATTACATTTCAAATGCCAGCAGATGACAGTGCAGTCTCTCACACAGCATCAAAAAGCTATCCTACATCCAACATTAGTTTAGCTTAGGGTAAATTCACCTAAATTGCAGGGAATATTCCCACTTAATAATCACAGTATCCATCCATGCAGATGGGTCAGGTTTTATTTGCTGATGTCTTAAAGTATCTGCTACTGAGACTCTTACTGACAGCCTAATACAATGGAGGTAAATGATAGCAGTGGAGATCACACATAGACAACTGAAAATTGTCTCGATGGAGATCTGTAGAATATCATGAGTAACCAGGACATTGTAGCTGCTGAAAATGGGGAAAATATCTTACTGCAAAGTGGGTGAAAAATGCTGTTGAATTCTTTTGGATGTTCATGAGACTGAAGACAAGTCCAAGTTAATGAAACTGGTGCAGTATTCATTGATCATCCTGCAGCTAAAAGTAGCCTCTAACTGGCTGAATGAGGAGAAATTCCTTCAAATATCTTCAGCACTCCCAAGTTTCTGGTCTAACAGTAACTCCTAGCACCTCTTAGCTTTTAAGTCTCAGACACAATGGTAGTTCAGAGGACTCCTAGATCACTGAGACCGTCTCACAATCAGTCAGCTGCTGATTATTTTAGATCTGTGCATCTCTACTACAACTGTTTTAAATGAATGCATCACTGCAGTGAGCTTGTGATATAGATATATGGTGATATCAATCAGCCCTGCTCTCACATTCTCACATCAACAGTGCATCTGAGCGCTGCATTTCTGTTAAGAGTCTCACAAAAGGCCGCCTCAGTGTGATTCTCCGATGTTTGTTGTAGAGCTCAGGTTCATCATCTGCACCTGGTTTATCATGTAAATGTCAGTTGACAAACAGGTGTTCCTAACGCTCTCACCGCATGAAAGTTAACCTTTGCTTAAGTGAGGTGAAAACAGATAAATCACATAATCACTACAACATTTTCACATGTGCTGGTAGGGTTATCTATTTCAAACTCATACTGTGCTTGTGTGTGTATAGACATTGTAGTTATATAATAACCATATGAGGAGGAGAACAGAAAAATAGAAATAGAAATATGAAACACTAGAATAAACTTTTTTTTCTTTTTTGATATTACCAAGTAAGCAGAGCTGCAATGAATATATGTTTTCACACACATTAAAACTGTTTCAAAGCTGTTGTGGTTCTGTGGAGATTCACAACCACATCACATGCCCTCACTAGGTGAGCTAAGGGGGGGGGGGGGCTACTGACTGTGTAGAAGTAGCCTACTGATTCCAGGAATTGCTGACGAATAACAACGAGGGTGGGGAAGGTTTCAGATTGCCCTGATTATCTCTAGAATGATCAGGCTCAAGATACACATACATTTTTTTTTTTTCATGAGGGGTAATTCCAGTCTTGCACAAGCATGGTTTTGAGTCATATTCTGGCAATCGGCACCATGTCTACACTCACTCTTCTTTTAAGGTACACACACACACAAACTCACAATCTAAACTCACATGACTTCTGGTTAATGATAACGTCATACAGTTCAGACTACAGTTCCCGTAAATCTGAGGCCTTTGTGCTTTCTCTCTACTCTACAACACAGGACAGGTTGCATTTTAATGAAGACTTTCCGTAACTTCCCACACTTAAGGTCAATGTCTTGAAACTCCTCTTTTCACAGACTGACTCAGCATGTTGGAGTCAAATGTCACCAAGTTTGGAGCATTGGTGGCTTAGTGGTAGAGCAGGCGCCCCATGTACAAGGATGTTGCTGCAGCAGCCCGGTTTCGAGACCAACCTGTGGCCCTTCGCTGCATCTCTCTTGCTCTCTCTCTCTCTCTCTCGGTCTCTCTGTCTCTCTCCCCCCTTCACGCTTCACTGTCTTGTCAATTAAAGGCAAAAAAAATTATGGGCTGAAATATGTGCCACTAGAAACTGAATTTGAATCATTTATATTTGAATTTGAATTTCTAAACTTGAATAATTACATTGCAAAACTGAATTTGAATCACATAATTTGAATTTGAATCATTTATATTTGAATTTGAATTTCTAAACTTGAATAATTGCATTGCAAAACTGAATTTGAATCACATAATTTGAAATTGTATTGTTAATTTGAATCATTGCATTGAAAAACTGAATCTGAATAGTATAATTTGAAATTGAATTCATTTCTATATATCTTCACATTCAGTTCTCACAATTCAATTTCAATTTACTGTGACAGACATCCGGGTAGTTTAAGGATGAAGGAAGAGCAATGACAAAAGCAGTGACACTGCCAACTGTAAGCAGTTCACTGCATTTGGAGGTGGTCTTTAAGACAATTAACTAATTTACTTAAAAACATTTAATTTTGCCTAGGTGTGAAATGAACTCTATCTTTCAAAAACAGCCCCCTGTCATGTCTGATGTGAGGGTGCTCAATTATGGCACCATTTAAACTGTGAACAAATGTAGCCATAAACTATTAACAAATTTCCTGGCCTTATCAATCTCTGCTGGATTGCCACCAGCCTCCCACCTGCACCTTTGGGCCAGTGAAGAAAATATTATCTTAATGTCAGGATGCATGGACGCCTGGCATGCTGAGGTTGCTTCCCATGGTCTCTGCAGCTCTCTGGACACCACGCCGGACATAGCTGTCACCAATGATGCACACTGTGCCTATGAAAGTGAAATGAGTGTAATAACTGCTTTAGGTAATAAAAAACAAAGTTAACTATAAAGGGTGAATCACTCCTTTTTGTTGACAATACTATTATGTCACATCTGTAGGGTAAAATGAAACAGGGAGCAACACCTCAAAATATAGATGACTTGATGATGTCTTTTAAATGCTTTTTTTGTCCTTGGAAGACAATGTAATATTAGCTGTCTAAAGTCAAGTAGCTAAAACTGGTACTTACAGTTTCTGCTGTGTGAGGCAGGCGTGGTGGAGACGTCACAAGTTTTCAATGCAATTATTCAAGTTTAGAAATTCAAATTCAAATATAAATGATTCAAATTCAGTTTCTGGTGGCACATATTTCAGCCCATAAAAAATGCCCTAAAAATATCTTTTAAAAAAAAAAAGTCATCACGTTTTTCATATGAATCGTTCAGATATGGTCATGTTTACAGAATGCTTCCAGCCGATTGTCTGACACAACAGTAGACAGTCAGTGAACCTTCAATCCAATTCCCTCCACAGGTTTAAGTGACTATATGGAATGAGTAACCATGGCTTCACTTTTAATATGTGATATGTCAAGATAGATACATGCTGTCTGCCAAGATTTAAAAATAGCCAACAGTGGTGAGGGGTTTGCTTCTTTAAAAATAGACACTGAACACTGATAATTGTAATTTCCAGCGGGATTTTCCCACTGGCTTTGCTCAGGAAGGAGGCTACTCATCTACACTCTCTAAAATCTGTATCACATTAACAGAGCACATCACTCTTCTTCTCCAGAAACTCTACATGAGTTTGTGGGTAATAATCAGTGTTGTTTTTGCAGCTGCTGCTCAGCATGCAACAGATTTCATTTCCACTTTTGATTTTAGTAGATGAATCAGCTGTGTAATGTTTACGTTGTGTCATTTACAAATCCACACACAAATAACACAAATAATTACAGTACTTGAAAACTTGTCACACTTGCATCATAAACTTGAGGTCATGACCCAGATAATGAGAAGTGGAGTAGTGTGTTTTTTTTTATTCTGTTTTGTTTTGCTTTCCCACGTGACGCTGCTGAGAGCCTTCTCATAAACAACTCCCTGACTTCCTGTCACAAGTTTGCTCACGCCACACAAGCTCACCCCACCTAACCCGTTTCTTACTGGCTGAGGCATATATCACCAGATATTAGTACACACCTTGCTATCAAACAAAATTACCCCTACTCACTATTACGTCACGACAAAAACAAAAACACGTCTTGTTTTGAAGTGGTATCTCTTTAATGCAGAAAACATGATGTCATAAAACAGATTGTTTAAAGCAGAGAGTTTACAGAGGGACTCGTGACTAGAATAAACATGAACAGACATAACTGCCTCACAGTCCAATACAACTACCCAGAATATTCACTATATCTCCACAAAAAAATGTATTAAATAAATTGCACCGCATACATTATTGCATCCAAAGGCTGTAGTTTATTATTATATAATTATAATCAAATGTATGGCACATAAACTATAAATAATCTGAATAATAATGAATAACATAACAATATTATCTACATATACATATATTTGCATATAAATATCAGATATTATTTCATATTCTATACTTATTTACTTTCTGTATTTCATATTTAGCATAATACCCGACAGTATGAGAATATCTATAAGAATATAAACATATATTTCAGGCTTCAGACAACATCAAGAGGGGTTGCTGTGATGCTACAGGACACTGAAAGGGCACTCCCTGGTGCTGCATTATGAGTCCTAGAGCCTGCTCATACCTGGTGTTAAGATGTGTTTCGGTGATCTGAACACAGGTGGACAGCCGAGACACATTGGTGTTCATACCTGTGTTTATCATACATCTCGAGCTGACCACTTGTTTTCAGATATCGTTACTGCCTACATTATCAAAGGGCCCCCGCACACTGTTATTACGTCCCCACCCTCACTAGCTGCTCACTAGTCACGTTAGTTGTGTGTCAGTACAGCTGGAGATTTCACTGTCAGCAGACTTCAACATATCTCCTTCGATAGAGCAAAACTATGGATGGTCACGCAGCACTTGGCCCAACTCGTTGTAAAATGAGCAAGTTACAGTACATTAGTGCACTGTCACCAAAACAACCACCACATCCTGCATTTTTACGTAATTTCCTGTTAGTTTACACTACAAAAGATAAGCGGTCAAATTGTACACTTGTACCCGACGCTGTCTGCTTGTGATGGGATCACCCAAAACGCATGTTAATACCAGGTTTAAACAGGCTCATAGCTTCCACAGCTTTAGTTCACATTAACACCAAAATGGAGGTCCTGACTGGACCTGGGGGCTTACTACATTGCTACTGGGCCTTGGTTCTCAAGGTCTGGTTGCTGTCTGTCTGCTTTCACAGCCTCAACAATAATTTATCTGTGCACCAAAGCATCCCAGCCAACTACCTGCTGTGCAATTATTATGAAGGGTGACACTATGTATGTAATGTTGAGCTGAGATGCTGAGAAGTTTGATCTGAAAAACAGGCAGCTGGAAATGTGTTATGGATAAAATTAATGAGGGAGAATTGTTTTAAGTGAAAGATTGGCATATTAAGTCTGTCATATTCAGTCATATACAGTATATGTCTAGAGAAAACTATGGTGGTGGACCCTGTCTTTAATGCGGCCTGTGATCAGTGACACAATGAATGACACTAACAGTGGCAAACTGTCATACTAACAAAGTCTTTGCTCAAGTCCGGTACAGTAAATAGTTTCCAATCACATTCATGTACATGATTGTTCTGAAGTGATTACCTTCATGGACAATGTGTACAGTGTACAGCCTTAGATAATATATTTAAGTAAAAAAAAAACCCACATATATAACAAAAGCATTTCACGGGAACTTTTTCTTGCAGCAGTGGCATGTTGACATGATGTATGCAGTAGTGCATGTGTGATGCATATCACAAATCCAGTAGCTGAAATACGGATTAAAGAGATAATGTGGCGTGTGTAAACACATTTGTGGCCAAATATAAAGAGCATAGAATGAGTCATAATGCTGTAGCAGATTTAAGCATGCTGCGGGATATTTGCTAAGAAGCTACTCTAGATGCAGTCTGCCTTTACGTACCCCGGTATAAAAAATGTAAATGATAACTTGAAAATGGAGGGCACATTCTCAGGCACTGATAGAGTGTCAAATAGTGACATCACTGTCACAGATCAAATAAAAAGCTGAGTTTGATAAAAACATCATAGAAAGGCAAACAAATGTCTTTTTACACATTCTCCGCCTCCACATTAGCGTCCTTTGGGTCAACCTTCTGCATAGTCATAGCAGTGTAAATGCATCTGAGTTGGTCACGGCTGCATATCCTACCAATGAAAAAGAAGCGGTATTTAAAACTTGCCATTTGAGGGCAATATATGTCTCTTTATATACTGATGTGATAAACAAATACCTGGAAATGCTAGCTCTGAATCTGATGCAAAGCCCCACCAGCACCAGCACCAGCCCCAGGATTATTACAATGGCAGTAGGAGCGATCCAGCTGTGGGGAATCTCTGTCAGGAGAAAGACAAGTTTGACGGTTAATATAACAACAGACAGCATTTCATTTTATCTAAGAGTCCAGTTGTTTGTTAATATAACAAGTTTATAGAAAAAAGGACATTTTCTTTTCACTTACTACAATGTATGCATTATTTGAATGACAATCCACACAACAGGCAGCCACACAGTCTGCTCACACTAATCTATAAAAACATAATGAACAATATTCGGGGGGCAAAAGAGGGATAGTTTATTTTGTAAACATACTATACATTTGCTGTATAGTACTAATAAATCCACCAACTGATGCTGCATTTTTCTTGCTGAATTTATAATGAGTTGTTCTGCCTCAGACCTTAAAAAGGCTTTCTTTGCGTGAGGAAAAAGCAAATGTAGCTTCTTTAATGGAAAACTCTAGCAGTCTATTAGTTATGAATGGAAAATGCTTTCAAGTAAAAGTCCCTGGTGCTCAAAATAGTGGCACCAAGCTCAAACACCTCCTGGTTGGTCACTGAAACAGGAAGTACAGCCGCATGATGCAACATTACTTATGCTTAGACCACAAAAAACAAAGAGCGAGAGAACCGACAGATACTTCACCCTCACATATTACTTCAAATCACCTCTTGTGTCTGATTCTTATCTCTTTAGATAACTGTCCTGTATCTTAAAGGATGTAACTCATATATAAATCTGGCTTTTAGTTCTTCCTTACCTTTTTGTTTCTGAAGACTGGGAGCATTTAGAGTGCAGTTGACTGTTAACAAACGGGGGGTGGGGGGGTGGGTTACATCAGAACATTGAATAAAATGGATTCACTTCAAAATAAATAAAGAATAAGACTCTAAATAACTATCAAAGATACAAGTGGATGAGACAGTCTGTTACAAGGTAAAAGATAGCATTCAAAACACCCCTCACAGACAGAAATAAGTTGGACAGGAAAAGATACTCAAAGATCCTCGTCTATGGAAAAGAAACAAAAGGGGAAATGCCTTGAGATTATCATTAACAGAAAGATGTCATTTTGAAATCAGTGCTGTTATCTGATTCCCAAGTGACATTAAATCCAAACCACACAGTCGTATTTGTTTAACACTTCACTATATAATGAGTTGGTCAGTGTGCATGTAGTAGTAGTTCACATGCTTACCTCTGAATGTGGGTGACAATTATAGACAATCTCGTGGAAGCATTTTAAGGTGATGAGCGCTTTGATGCTGTAGCTCACCACCTGCTCGGGATTTTTGCCCTCATGGCGTGCAAGCACAATGCCCTACAGTCAACATAGAGAGGAAAAAAATCAGTCCATCACACAAACTTTATACAGGGGTGCAAACTCAAAAGGTTACAAAGATGTGAACCCTCTTGGGGGGTGTCAATTTATTAATATATTATGGGTGCACTGATTGTGAAAGTCTGGGCTGATTGAACTTATTTATGTATTTATAGGGACAATGCAGTTAACATAGTTTCAATACAAGGCATGAATCTGACATGCTGCATAGCTACAGCTAATTTTCAACTCCTGTTCCTAGTTGGGCTTTTAAACAAACACAACATACAAAATCACAGTCCTATAAAAATACAATATAGAAATACCCTATACAAAAACAAGTACAACCTATCCTACAGAATTAAGTTCAAAATCATCACAACTCTAAATAAATTAGAATAAACTTACAAACCAATACAATATACAAAATACCTTGTACAAATAATCCTGTACAAATATAACATAAACTACAAAGATTAAGTTCAAAATCATCACAAATCTATACAACAATAGGAAGGAGAAAAAAAAAATCTTAAAAACCAATCCAAATTGACTACTTAGACAAATCTATACAACAATAGGAAGGAGGAAGACGTGACCTGGTTTTGAAATGCAGCCCAGTTGAAACAGTAGCCTAGTTGAATAGCCCTGCTGTAGTTTGTTTGTTTGTTAGCTATCTAACAACACATCAAAAACATTTGTAAACCAGTCTTGTTCAGTGAATCAGTTTATCATGTACCCTCAAAAAATATTTAGACCTAATATTTAAGATTGTTTGCTTATAAATACATAAACCTGGTTTTTCTCTATATTTAAAACACATTGGGTTTATTAGTGCTATTAAATAAATCACATTATTACTTATTATACTCATTTACTCATTTCACAGATAGTTATACATCCTTAGATCTTAAATTTAATTCATTATGGACGTGGACTTAAAATCATTGTTTTATTGTATGGCCTTGCTGCCCTGGCTTTTGGCCTTTGTGCCCTCAAAAAATTGACAACATGAAAGGCCAAGCGGCCTTGCCCCTAAAATGACGAAATTCCAGGCCTGGCCAGTACCAACGCTTTTTTTGCATTTGTTGTTATTTATTACCCCTTTTGTACCAGCGAAACAAACTAATCTTTATTATGAGAAATAACTGAACTGTTTCAGGTCGGCATGGGGGTTATCTCCACGTACTGTGGCTTCCTGCCACAGGTGTCTGTCTCTGTGTGTCAGCCCTGCGATACTCTGGTGACTTGTCCAGGCTCAACAGGATAAGCGGTTACAGAAATGAATGAATGAATTTAAATTAATTCAGTCCTTCATTACACTACCATTGAATGAGCACAAATTCAATCAGTCACATGTATGAAACAGCAACATATGGAACAGAACCATTAATGTTATAGACATAACAATAATGTTATTAGTTTTAATTCTGCTCTTCTTGCTTTGACTAATCAAAAAAGTTGTCATGAGAAAGATGGGGAACACATATCACATCAGAAAAGTGAGAAAACATTGATCCAAACTACTCTGGCTTGTCTAACTTACACTTGCGTTGGCCCACGTGTACACAGCGCTGGATGCATTGGCATTTGACATTTCAGAGATGATGTAGATTGTTTGGTTAGCATACTGAGTGACAGTGCAGTTCAAGTTCTCTGCACTGCAACACTGAAGAAAGCAGCCTAGGGGAAAGAAAATATAAATACATCACCAGAAGCAAGATTTGGCAATGAAATGCTTTTAGTGCCTATGCTAGATTTCCATAATATAATGATTTCAAAGACTGTGTCTGAAATTAACTATGAAACTGGCAATGCTAACATGCACATGGTGTAGCCTAGTTTACTGTTCCTTACACTGCTGCTCAAATGATCTGATTTTAAAAAGAGGATGCAAACATTATTAATCCCATCGTTGCTGTGATGCCCCAACTCTCTATTTTTCTTAACATGTATGCTGAAACATTGCCTTTTAATTATTCTGAAATCTGCATGGTACTATACCACTAACACACACAGAATGCTTGGGAATATCAGTACAGTAATAAACTCAATTTTCTTTATTATTGTTGTAGCCTCCATGCATTCCAGGTTATCTATTTTGTGAGGCAATACGCACAAGTCATGTGATTGGAATTCCTCCCTGTCTTACCCTCTTCAAAAAAAGAAAAATACCCCTCCCTCCTCGTGCAGCAGCCAGGGAAGTAAGGCACCAAGTTACTGTACTCGAGCCCATGTGCATTTTTTTCTAAACAACTCCTGAGAAATGTGGTTAAATCTCTCCTTAACATGAACCAACAAGGAAAATAAACTTAACAAACCACTTTTTCTCATTTCTGGCAAGTATGTAAGCATGTTATCTGATTTTTAAAGCTTGATTAAAATTAAATATTGTTAAAGTATGTATATACTTAAATAGTCTGCATAGGTAGAAAATACCTTGAATAATTTGTTGGAAATACTCAGAGTGAAGGTATTGAATATGTGTGCTTAAGCAATGCTAAAATTGCCATCTAGTGCTAAAACAATGTCGTTTTCCTTTTAAATCAATAATTTCATATAATTCATGGTGTACAATTGATAAAACAAGATAAGCAGTTTGCTGAGCAGATACATACATTATGACTCACCAACTAACAGTTATTTCTTCGCTGAGTAGGCAGTAGACAAACTTTGAACACTGAAGTATTTGCTCACTGCTCTGCAGGTTACAGGTTTTACTTTCAATTAATGATTTTAAACAATAAAGAAGTACTCACATAAAAATAAACAGCCCACGATACGCATCCTGCCGTCGGCTGCCCGGCTTGACACTTATGAGCAGCCTGGAGAAGCATCGAACTTATGAATGACAAAAAGCGCTGCGAAGTTCCTCTTCAGAAAACTCTAGAAGGGAGGAAGAGGAAGAAAAAAAAAGGGACCCAACTGCAGACATGATGGCGGACATGGGCGCCGCCATATATCCAATCCATACCGGAAGTCCATACCGGAAGTTGGTCTGTGTGTGTATTATTCGCCAAAGAAGAAGAGGAAGAAGACAACGGAGAAGATGAAGAGAAGAATGCAATACACGCACGACTACAAGAAATAGTGGTAAGGGAACGAGTCTTTTAATTATTAGAATTAGACAACTTTATTGTCATTGTACATTGTACAACGAAATTTTGTTCGGCACTTAGCACTACCAGTACTAGCTAGTAGCTAGCACTAGCATAGAGTACCAAGCCGCTGCGTTTATACGCGCCGTCATCTTCAATATATTTTAACACGTGTGTTATGTTCTCTAAGATGCAATTCTACGTAATGTATCGAATCATTAGGGGGACGTCTATGTAGGGAATCTCGGCATGCACAAATTACTACCACCAGATGGTGGGTTTAGCTACATTTGTTGTGTAAAAACGAGACATGATTGGTATTAACTTAACGTTGGCTGCTCAAGGTGTGTTGTGCTCCCTTCCATCAATGTCTGTGTAAACAGTGTTAATGTTGGTCAGAGACTATAACTGCCCTCGCTTGATGTGTTGGTTAATTTAGATGTGTAGTTTGCAGCGGGGTTAATATGTGTTCCTCTGCATTTTGGTGTGTTGTGGTGTAAAACATCTGTGCACACACTCACTGCACACAAGCCATTTTTTCCCCAATTTTTGGTTCGCCTGGTCTCCTTGGGTATTAATGCTTGTATAACCTCAACCCTGTACTGCTCAATCAAGTTATATACAACTTTTTTTTCCGGAGATATTCTAAAAATAGTAACGAGAGTCGTCTCATGAGTGACCCCCGAGGGTTAACCGGGTCAGATAAATAACGTATGCATAGCCCCGGGTGTCTGCAAAAATACATTGTATTATGTTTTAGTAATGCAGAGCACTAATACACATACACATGTGGATACATAAATAGCTGTAGTTCCTCCCCCACCATCAATCAATTTTATTTATAAAGCCCAATATCACAAATCACAATTTGCCTCACAGGGCTTTACAGCATACGACATCCCTCTGTCCTTTGGACCCTCACAGCAGATAAGGAAAAGTCCCTTAGATCAGTAAAATATGGTTGATGTTCAGTATGTTTTCCAGCTATCAATGTTGATTGACTTCTCATTTTTTCAGATGCACCCCTCTATTTTGAGTGACAAAGCCAGTCTGGGGCACACAACCCTTTCACCATCCAAGTTTGGGTGTTCTCTCTGCCCCAAATTTAAAATCAAAAATGAGAGCGCGATCCAGAGGCACCTGAAAAACCATATGGAAAATGCAGTTCATTTCCATGGTATGTTGATGAGAAATATCTGTCTGAGATCATATACTTCTACATGTAACAGTAATGTTTAATGATATTTGTTTGGGATAAAACAAGACATTTTAGGCTGCATCTTAGGATCTTGGGATTTGTGGAACAGTGGTTGACATTTTATACCATTGTCTTACATTTTATAGACCAAACAAATAAATTATTTTACTGTTTTCCCATTTTTTTTCTTTGTTTTTTTTCTACTTTTGAGATTGATATGGATATCTGAAATAAAAACTTGTTCACAAAAAACAGAACTCCAAGTCTCCTTCTTTATGTTGCCAGTACAATAGTGTAATATTGTGTTTACATGTGTTCCTGAAACATAATAGAATACATCTGACAATATGACAATCTAATTATTACGTTCATTTAATAGTTAAATAGTTACAATTAACCATACTAATGTAAGAGTAAGTATGACATTTGTTGTCCATGGTTTTCAGCTGTTTTGAATGACCTGATAGCAATCTGCATGTTGCAACTGAAGCCCAATAAATGAAAGTGTTCACCTTATTTAATCTTTGTTAAAAATTATTCCAACTAAAATTCATGTGTTTGCTGATTTTCTGCAATTTTTGTAGGTTTAACTTGTTGAGGTCAATGTTATTCCAAACAAAACATGATTGCATTTGAAATAATTGTTGAAATAATTGTATTATTATTATTATTATTTATTTTATAATTTATATATATATATATATATAATTGTTGGTTGCTTCAAAGTTTGTAAATGTATTGCTAAAATAAATAATATAAAAAAGACTTTGAAACCGACTTCTGGGGGAAAAAACTGACTTCCGGTATGGACCTCCGGTATGTATGAAACTTCCGGTATGGACCAACAATTTTTATATATATATATATATATATATATATATATATATATATATATATGAACAGGAATGGAGCCAGGACAGTCTCCTGTGGAGCCCCCGTGCTGCTCATTAATGTCCCAGAAGCACAGTTCCCCAACCTGACATACTGTGTGCTTTCTCTCAGGTAATCTGTGATCCAGGAGATAAAGGAAGGATCATATGATTAATGCACAATGTCTGGGCAGTACAACCCTTACACTGTACCACCAATGATTTACAGTGCCTTCTTTTTTACTGTTAACATAAATTAATATTAACCATATGCTAATGTGAAAGTAAGTATGACATTTGTTGTGACCATGTGTGCATGTTGCAACTGCAGCCTAATCTGAAAGTGCTGTTTATTTGGTTGTGTAAATTCTCATTTTTTATTAATTCTCAGTTTATTTAATCTGAGAATTCAGTTTATTTAACTTTAGTTATTCTTCAGTCCTATTGTGAATGTGTGTGTGTGTGTGTGGCCACCACCACACAAACATAATATTTACATTTGTATTCATAACGTTGATATTAAAGTTAAATCCATGAAACGTTAGCATTATAACTTAGTGATATTATTGTAGGCTTTTAACTAACTTCTGAGTTTTACAGTAGCCTATAAAGTCGTGGCGAGACAATTAACTAGTCACTTATACCGTTATGATAAACATGTAACTGCACAAAATGCATAAAATTATGTTATGTGTAAACGTACGTGTTTTTTAAGCTTTTATTTTTGTTTTAGTTCGGTCATATTTCCGGGATCGAGCGGCGATTAACCAACTTCCGGTTGTGACTTCCGGCATGGATTGGATGTATGGCGGCGCCTTGTCGGCCATCTTGACTGCAGCAAGGTACTCTTGTGGTTTGTTTTGCTTTTTGTTTTTCTCTTTGTGCTTCGTTTTTTGTTTTGATTTGTCTTGTTTTGTTTGTTTGTTTTGTTTATGGTTATCGGCACATACATTATGTTGCTATGTATGTTTACAATTTTCAAAACTATTAAATAAAAAGTATAAAAAAAAAAAAATTCTAGAGAGCACACTTCCGTTCTTCAAAATAAAATGCATTAATGCAAGCATACAAATTGATTTTTACTGCAAGAGGACAAGAGTGTAAACTTGTGGCTTGAGTAATCTGAAATATATTTGCAGATGGGCCATTAACTTTTATACAGTGATACAAACAACCATAAGTGATAATTGTTTTAATGAATCAGTTAGGTGTGTGATCTTGTGCATTTCATGTACTATAGGTTGGTAACTTCTAGATTAGACAATTTCTGTAAAGGCTGTATTGCGTATTTTATATTTTTCTAATAAAGGTTACTATAAAGACTATCAGATCAGATCAGAAGTGTTGGACTGAGGAGAGCTTTAGGTTGTGTTGTGTGAAGGTTTAGATATATCCGATGTCAGTCTTATAGTATGCAGACAAAGATTTCATCAGCAGGCAACACATAACTGAATGAACAGTTTGTCAAACACAAGCAAAAGTGTGCATGACAAATCTGAGTTACAGCACAGTCTCTACGGTGACTGACAAGAGTTGACAAATGTCACATAGTTGTTGTTTCAATTATTGAGACCGACAGAGCACCATCAGGAATAATGTTTGGCTATTGAAAGTCATTTCCTGATGCTCTGATGAGTCTGTAGTCTCTGCAAAGCAGAGATAAAAGGCAATTTGGGGTTTACAGTGTGTCACTGACATCCTTCAGAGTTTATCACCATTAATTGATAGCATCAATCCTGCCCACTAGATAAGCTATCTTGTTAATATTTCTGCAATTTAATCTACCCCATTTCCAGTGTCCTGAACACTTTGATATCAGTTTCTCCCTTAGTGAAGTATTAAAAGTTTATTTATGGCTGATGCTGATTTATTTTGAAAATAAAACAGGGAAGCTTACCTCTTATGCTTAACAGTTTTTTGCTGGCATGCTGATGTAATGTTAAGTAATGCTCCCAGCTATTTTACTCTCTGTAGGTCACATGGTGTTTCAGCTGAATGAGGAAGTGTGTGTGTGTGTGTGTGTGTGTGTGTGTGTGTGTGTGTGTGTGAGAGAGAGAGAGTGAGTGAGTGAGCGAGTGAAAGAAAACACCCATTGCACAATCTGCCCCGACAAACATGAATGTCATGCCAAAAAGCATTCTGGCAAAATTGCAGTGACGAGAGAGAGAAAGGGATAAAAGAGATACATGGCAGTAAGGGCATGTAAAACAATGAATAGTTCACCTTTCCTAAATTCAGAGGTGGTCACTGAAAACTGGCTGAGGCTGGGGAAACTGGGGTCCTGAGGGGTGGATGATTGGTCTCTGCTAAATGGATAGCTAAACAACCAATAAACTAATAAACATTACTTGAAGGTTATACAAGTCAAACAACTGTCAGTACCTTTACAGAATGAAATCCGCAAACCCAACTCTGTGTTCGGTGTTCTTTGTTGTTTTATAATCCTACACCGCATCTTGGATCCTCCTCTGCCTTTTTTTTTTTTTTTTTAAATACAAGCTATCATACAAATACGAAAATCAACAGTGCAGCCTATTTCAACTGCACCAAAACTATGAAATTCCCTACCCAAAGCTATAAGAGATGCAAGCTCTGTAAACATTTTTAAAAGACAATAAAACTAATGTACTCTGCATTGCCACTGACTGTAACTCCTGTCTTTAGTTATTTCTCATTTCTGTAAATCACTGTAAATCACTTTAAGCTACACCCCTTGTATAGAAGTTCTTAAATAAATAAATGTTTTGGGTTTTTTAGATAGTAACATTAGATGGCTTTTTAAATTTTAAGTACTTATTATAATATTATCACTACTGGTATGTACAGATTATTTTGTTTCTTTTCCTAAGTTCTATCTAAACTTTTTGCTCTGTTGGTAAACTCGCTCCAATGATTCGGTAACTGAAGCAAAGGGCTTTAGGGGGGTCAAACTCTCCCTGACCAGAACCCTTTGACAATGTTCCATCCAAATATGTGTTTTCTGTTGTTAAATGCAGTGTTAACAGGTACAGGCCTCAAAGTTTATTTCACGCAGCTGTTGATATCTCATACTTGACATATACAAAATGCCAGGAGCAAAGCAGCTAATTTAAAGTGTCTTCTACAAGTTTCAGCCACAAGAGGTGAGGCGTGCACAGTGTGAGCTCCATAACAGGTACCCTGTGGAGTTTTTGATCACTGGTGGAACTATGGGGCAATGTTTTGATGACTGGGTTCCGTTTTGTTTGTGTCTTGTGATTGGTTAGCATGTGTGCAAGGACACGTGTACATACATGAGCATGCGAGTGGCACGATACACATTCCTATCAACCAAAAAACATGGCAATTATTATTACTGACCTGTTGTGTAAACATGAATGTAAAAAATACAAATTAACTGCAATATAATATTTACTCCCTTATTACATCTTTATATCCAAATGAGAATTCCCTGTGACTATGATTACTGAGGGTGACAAGGTTTGAAGCTGCTTATTAAGTCTGTAATTCTGTTACATTACGCACAGTATCCCAGTGGCATTAACACTTAACACCGAGGAATGAAAGACTGAACTAAACTCTCACAAAAGAGTGCTGGCTTTGAGATTAGACCTGTGAAATACTGCCCCCTAGTGGCTAGAATTAATAACACTATTATAACTGGCTTGTTGGCCACAAAAACAGGAGGGAGATGCATGCCAAATGCAGCAGTAATAAACAGAAACTTATGAAACTAAGTCACTAATGATCAAATAATAATTACAGTGTGGTGTGGAAGTAAGAATCAGCGGTGGATGAGAGTGCATTGATGCAATGATTAATTACTGATTATCATCAGTACCAAGGCAACAGGACTCTGGGGCCGTAAAACACACAGTATCAAATACAGATCAAATTCATTGCATTAACATAATGCAGTATAGGTATAACCATGGATTATTGTCTGTAGACCCTCCAAAAGAATGCTGTTAGAGTAATTACATAAACAATAACTTTAAGTAAGATTTGAAAGGAACTTTTCCAAAGACTCTTTTGAATCCTGTCCCTTTTTTCGCAATCGTTAAAAGGAGAAACGTAGAGGGGAGAATGTGTTGGTCGTTGTCGTCCTCCTCCTCCGCTTATCCAGGTCCGGGTTGCGGGGGCAGCAGCCTCAGCAAAGAAGCCCAGACAGCCCTCTCCCCAGCCACTTCCGTCAGCTCTTTCGCTGGAACCCCGAGGCGTTCCCAGGCCAGCCGGGTGATGTAGTCCCTCCAGCGTGTCCTGGGGTGGCCCCGAGGTCTCCTCCCGGTTGGACACGCCCGAAACACCTCCCAAGGGAGGCGTCCGGGTGGCATCCTTACTAGATGCCCGAACCACCTCAACTGGCTCCTCTCGATGTGGAGGAGCAGCGGCTCTACTCCGAGTCCCTCCCGGATGTCTAAGCTCCTCACCCTATCTCGAAGGCTGAGCCCAGCCACCCTGCGGAGGAAACTCATTTCGGCCGCTTGTACTCTTTCGGTCACTACCAGAGCTCCTGACCATAGCTGAGGATTGGAACGTAGATCAACCGGTAAATCGAGAGCTTCGCTTTTTGGCTAAGCTCCGTCTTCACCACAACGGACCGGTTAAGCGCCCGCATCACTGCTGACGCTGCCCCAATCCGCCTGTCAATCTCCCGCTTCATCCTACCCTCGCTCGTGAACCCTTTTCCGGCTGAGGACCATGGCCTCAGACTTGGAGGTGCTGATTCTCATCCCAGCCGCTTCACACTCGGCTGCGAACCGTCCCAGCAAGAGCTGGAGGTCACTGTTCGATGGAGCTAGGAGGACCACGTCATCCACAAAAAGCAGAGACAAGATCCTCCCATCACCGAACCTGACACCCTCCACCACTCGGCTGCGCCTAGAAATTCTGTCCATAAAAGTTATGAACAGAACCGGTGACAAAGGGCAGCCCTGGCGGCGAGCAACCCTCACCGGGAACAGGTCCGTCCAGCCACGCAAACCAGACTCGTGCTCCTTCGGTACAGGGACTGGATCGCCCTCCCATCGCAAACTCCCATGCCCCCTCCAGCACCCTGGTGAGGGTAAAGAGCTGGTCCACGGTTCAACCGTGCCGCCCATAGGACAGGTTATGCAAATGCTATAGGCGCCAGCATGCCAGAGGGCACAAGGGAGTGAGGTGGGTTTTTTTTTTTTGTTTTGTTTTGTTTTCTTCCCCATTCTATTAAAAGAATTAGACAAGAATACACTACAAAACAACAACAGTACATATAGCCGTATGTCTTTAAATAATAATGAAATAATATTTCTAATTTCAATTTCTGCTTGCCTAGCATCCTTCTGCCTCTCTGGCAGGCAGCACCAATTTCGCCACAGTCCCTAACCGCGCCCCCTCCCTCCTCCTCCCCCCCGCTAGGTACCTTCTTCTGTAATGTGATGCTGCTGAGTGACAAACTGACAGTCGTGTGCCATCATCATGAAGAGGCTAAAGCCCTCTGGGGCGCAGTACAAAAACAAAGAAAAGAAGAGGTAATGATGTGATATGATCGAACACTTCATTTAAAATGGTAGAAACACAACGTAAGTTACAGTTACTGAAGCACTTGCAAGCTAACGTCAGCTCATTAGCCGCTAATAATTAGCAGTTAGGCTATTACTGTGTACCTTCAATGTTACTGCGACTTCATTAGCCACTTGTTTTAGGAATACTTTCAGCATTCAGCTAGAGTTAATGTCATTTAATGTTGCTCCCATCTTAGAGAAAGTTGGAAAGAAAGACTCAAAGTCTTTGGGGGAATGAATAAGCAACATAATTGAATATATTGGCCTATCTTTTCTTTTAATATTTAATGTTAGTGTGCTGCTGAACAAACCAGTCACTGTTTACCAGCCAGGCATATACTGTACATTTATGTTTTACAATTTTCAGATTTGTGATGTTATAGTTGCATTTTTTTTATTTTGGCTGTTTGCTGTGTTTAAAATGTCATTAGATCAAGGCAGGCTGTAATGATAGGTGCTATTATGCTTATGCCATGATGGTTTCACAATCAACAGCTATTTGATTAATATATTGTAAAAGCCCAGTTTGTCAAATATATGCAGCTCCTCTTTTTAGATGTACCTCTGAAGTATTTGTCCCCCACCTCTGCAGATCCTGGACCTACTACCAGGATCTGCAGAGGTGCATGTGATGCAGCCTCAAGTGCATCTCCCTCCCACACACAAACTGCCAGTGCAGAAATAAGATTATTTAGAGAATATAGACTATTAAGAGATTAACAAGTTTGTTTTTTATTTATTTATTGTGAACTGTAAGTTAATATAACGTAAGTAATGTTCATGTTCTTTATTGCAATGCAACATTTGTTTAATAATTAATAAAATCCAGACATTTTTTCAGGAAGTTTTTGAAATGTTTCTTTAGTAGTTTTTGAAAACTGAGGTTTGAACCAAACCGTGAGTCAGGGGGGCGCCAGCAAATATTTTGCCTAGGGTGCCAAATTGGTTAGGCACGGCCCTGCGCGTCTGGAACGAAAACCACATTGCTCCTCCTCAATCCGAGGTTCAACTATCGACCGGACCCTCTTCTCCAGCACCCTGGAGTAGACCTTACCAGGTAGGCTGAGGAGTGTGATCCCCCTGTAGTTGGTCCCCCTTCTTCCAAATGGGGACCACCACCCCGGTCTGCCGCTCCAGAGACACTGCCCCCGATGTCCACGCAATGTTACAGAGGCGTGTCAGCCAGGACAGCCCTACAACATCCAGAGCCTTGAGATATCCAGGACGAATCTCATCCATCCCCGGGGCTCCGCTGCCTCGGAGTTGTTTCACTACCTCGGCAACTTCTGCCCCAGAAATTGGACGACTCGCCCCGATACCCCCGTCTCTGCTTCACTGGAATACGTGCTGGTGGGATTGAGGAGCTCCTCAAAGTATTCCTTCCACCGCCCGACAATGTCCTCAGTTGACGTCAGCAGTTCCCCGTCCCCACTGTAAACAGTGTGAGCAAGTTGCCGCCTTCCCCCCCTGAGGCGCCGGACGGTTTGCCAAAACCTCTTTGGAGCCTATTGATAGTCTTCCTCTATGGCCTCACTGAACTCCTCCCACGCCCGAGTTTTTGCCTCCGCGACCGCCGCGGCTGCGCTCCGCTTGGCCCGCCGGTACCCGTCAGCTGCTTCCGGAGACCCACAGGCCAACCATGCCCTGTAGGCCTCCCTCTTCAGCCTGATGGCTTCCTTCACCTCTGGTGTCCACCAGTGGGTGCGGCCACAGCTCGCAGCCACCGCCTCGATAATGACAGAGCAGAACAAGACCCATTCGGACTCAATGTCCCCCTCCACCCTCGGGATGCGGTCGAAGCTCTCCTGGAGGTGGGAATTGAAGATCATCTGGACAGGTTCTTCCGCCAGGCGTTCACAGCAGACCTGCACTGTTTGTTTGGGCCTGCCAGGTCTGCGCGGTGTCTTCCCCCGCCATCTGATCCAAGTCACCACCAGGTGTTGATCAGTTGACAGCTCAGCTCCTCTCTTCACCCGATTGTCCAGAACATATGGCCGCAGTAAAATGAAATGTCTACAAAATCAATCATTGACCTGCGACCTAGGCTGTCCTGGTGCCACGTGCACCGATGGACATCCTTATGTTTGAACATGGTGTTCGTTATGGCCAAATTGCGACCCGCACAGAAGTCCAATAACTGAACACCACTCGGGTTCAGATCGGGCAGGCTGTTCCTCCCAATCACGCCCCTCCAGGTCCCGCTGTCATTGCCCACGTGAGCGTCCCCCAGCAGAACAATGGAGTCCCCAATTGGGGCACCGTCCAGCACCCAACCCAGGGACTCCAAAAAGGGCGGGTACTCTGAACTTTTGTTCGGCGCGTAAGTGCAGACCACAGTCAGGACCCGTTCCCCGACCCGAAGGCGCAGGGAAGCAACCCTTTCGTCTACCAGGGTAAACCCCAACGTACAGGCAGAGAGTCTGGGAGCTATCAGAACGCCCACCCCAGCCCTCTGCCTCTCACCCGGTGCAACTCCAGCGAAGGAGAGAGTCCAACCCCTCTCAAGGACTTGGGTTCCAGAGCCAGAACTATGTGTCGAGGTGAGGCCGACTATATCTAGCCGGTAGCGCTCAACAAGTGCCAGCTCCTTCCCTGCCTGAGAAGTGACGTTCCATGTCCCAAAAGCCAACTTCTGTAGCCAAGGATCAAACCGCCAAGGCCCCCGCCTTGGTCTGCTGCCCAATCCACATAGCACCGAACCCTTCTGGATCCCTCTGCAGGTGGTGGGCCTGCAGGGGAATGGGCCCATGTAGCCGGTTTGGACTGGGCCCTGCCGGACCCCATGGGCAAAAGCCTGGCCAACAGGCGCTTGCCCACGGGCCCCAACCCCAGGCCTGGCTCCAGGACGGGGCCCCGGTAACCCTCCGGGCCGCGTACACAGATCCTTGCTTTTGTCCATCATGAAGGGTCTTTTGAACCGTTCTTCGTCTGACCCTTCGCCCAGAACCAATCTGCAATGGGAAACCCTACCAGGGGCAAAATGCCCCCGACAGCATAGCTCCTAGGGTCATTAGGGCACTCAAACTCCTCCACCACGATAAGGTGACGGTTCTCGGAGGAGGAATGTGTTGGTTACTTGTGTTATTTAAAAATAATAATAACAACAACAATATTCCTCATTTTTAAAGATGTTGTTAAATAAACATAACAAACATAAATGTATCTGTATGTATGTAATGAAGGAGTTGGAAGCACTATTATTTTCTATCATTTATCATTTTCACTATGCAAATGAAAATGCTTTTTGTTGTTTTTGTGGATGGGTTGTGATTATTTGGTAACACTTACAGAAGTAACAGAGGACAAAGGCTTTAGGAGAGTCTACCCCTTTTTGTAACTATTTTGACAATGTTTCATCCAAATATGTCCTTCCTCTTGTAACCCCTGTAAAACTACTAGTCACTAGTCACACCGCGTCTGTTAGAGCTGGTTCACGTCATTCACGGGAGTCACGTTATTTAATCATGGCGGAACAGTCAGTCGGAAAGGCAGTGGGGAAGTGTCGTGTCGGGCTGCAGCAGATTTTCTACGGACCAAAACGGAGCCGGTTGAAATGAGTGATACGCTCTGATTTGTCACCTTGATTGGCCGGGGTTTTTTTTTTGTCCTTACCTTTGGATTGGAAATGATCAACGGATGGCGAGCTACCCAGATTTGTGAGATGAACCATCTTCTTCTCCACCAGTGTGGTAGGAGATGCAGTGCCCATGCCCCATTGCACACACTCAACACACATTCTGTTGAGCTCTCATGAAGGTTGCAAACCCTCGTACCCTTCCTCCGACAAACATTTTAATGAACTCTCATATGGACTGATATTTTTCCACACTCCTCTTGTTGGAAAAGGAGCTGAACTTTGGGGTGGGATTACTGGGTTGTGGATTGTTTGTTATTTGAAATTTTGATGTTGCTCAACTGTTCAAGATCTTTGCCATACTGATCTGCTCAATGTCATGACATTTGTACATATGTAAATATCATACCACTTTACCAATTCTTAATACACTTTATTTGCATATATTTTGATCTTGTTTTGTGTTTATTGTACTGGTCCTCAAACTCCATGAGCGAACTCTCATCTTCTGATACTAGTCCATATCGTTAATACTTACCTGAGTTATAACATTGAGCCTAATTCTATTTATAATTTGGAGTAAGTGCTACACTCTTCTCACACTGTCAGTGGTTTCTAACAGTTGATTTTAAGTTCTCATCAGTTTTTATCCTGAGCAAATAAATTAGACATAGTTTGGGATGATATAAGAATAATGACAAATAACTAGTTTCTGGCGATTAGTTTCAACTGCCATTAATAATGACATTGAAAGAAGGACATTAATAATAATGAGCATTGCCAAAAGACCCTCTAAAAGCCTGTTTCTTCTTTTTCACTCCTTGATTTATATTTATATTAACGATGAGGCTGAAAAATATTTATTGATATAAATAAAACTCATGAAAAGATCATCATTACAAAAAGATTACCGTTATGTTTGAACATCCTTAAGTATATACATGTGTGTGTGTGTGTGTGTGTGTGTGTGTGTGTGTGTGTAAAGGCCCTGACACACCAAGCTGACGGTCAGTATTTATGTAGATGCTTGTTGTTTTTTAAGACACATAGAAAGAAATTTAAGAGAAGACAAATCTCAGTAACAGTAATAAGAGTAAAAGAAGCAAAGAAGCAAAGGGCTTTAGGAGGGTCCACCCACCCTAACCCTAACCCTCTGGAAATGTTCCATCCAAATATAACAAACCAACATCAACTATCTAAAACTGCTCTGTAAACTCTTACAATTGATTTGACCTTGTTTTCACTTCATTAACTGGGATGTAATTAAAAAAACAGACTATAGCTAATGATTTTGTAAGAATATTTCTTGTCCTGTCTAAGTCATTATAATAACCTAAACACAGCTTTAAAATGGAACAAATGAATGGAACATTTCCTGGAGACCCTCCTAAAGCCTTTCCTTTTCTTACAATATTTAAATTTATGTTGATGAAACTTTTTTTTTTTTTAAAAGTGGAGACAGAAAAAACATCATGACACTAACCTTTACTATCTACGAAAAGTTTTCTTTTGTTGCTTTTTAGAAGATGAGAGGGGAAGAGTTTAAAGCCTTATAATTACTTATCTATATCTTAAACTTACCATTACTTAATAATGACCTTTACTCTTAACTATCTCCTCAACTTATCAATATCTTAGACTTATCATTACTTAGTTAGTGAACATAGACTTAACATCATTTACCTATAACCTAAATGTAACACTTATTTATATCCCCAAAATACCAATATTTATCAATATCCTAAACTTGTCATTAGGGGAGACCGGGGATGACTGTAACACTTTTTGTTTGAGCAAGTGTAACTCAGTGGTTTTTTTATTAGAGCTCTTAAAGCTGCCCTGTGGATTTTTGTCCATTTGCGCCATCTGCCATGTTTTTCCGAGTACTGCAACAATAACAGTCGGCGTGCGCCGTTTGATGACGTCAGCAATACGAGTGACGCTCCCGCACCGCACAAAGCTAAATGACACACCTATTTACCACCCAGTAATTTTCGTTGTTTTATTTGCTATGAACAAATATACTGTAGCAACCCTGGGGCAGTGGTGAGTGTGGAATGAGTGGAGTCAGCTGTCAGTCAGTGTGCGGGCTGGAGATTGGTGGAGCGGAGAGGGGGAGGGCTGCCCCACTGGGTACCGTAAGTGAGTATGTGTGTGTAAAGTGTGTGTGCTAACGTTACGCTCGAAGAGTCAGAGTTTGGGGCGGACACTTTTACCGTTACTGTTACCCCCTGGAGTGTTACCAGAGTTTTTGGAGTGCACAAATAAACGGGCCTTTTTCCCAAATGCTACTCTGCTCTCCTGCTCGTGAGTCTTTCATTACAATACAGACAGCTCGGCGGCAGAGCAGTGCACTTTTGCGCCACAGTAACACATGCACAATGAATGGGTTCGTCGCCAGAGGTCCGCGCTTTGCATGCTCTGTCTGAAACGGACTTTATTTCTGCATTTGTCTCTCTCGTTTTGCGTTTTTCCTTCTTCTGAACGTCGTGGAGGTTGGAGAGGACCAGCGAGACCAGCTCCAGAGGCTTCAGAAGCTTTCCTGGGCCGTTTCTTTGGGTTTTCAGACATCTTTCGGTAGCTCCTCTGCTAGTCTCGTCATCTCCGACATCTCCAACTGCGCATGCACTCTTTGAACTCTACATCAAATGTGTCATTTCCTGTGCGACAGCGCAGGAATGTCGCTCCTGAGAGGCAATCGTGCTTCTAAGCAAACCAGAGACTGTTGTGTGGTGGAGATGCGTTCAGTAATCATCCTAATAACTCGTTTGGCAGTGGCTGTTATGTAACGGACATTGGTTTATATGTAAAAACTCTACAGGGCAGCTTTAAATTTTGATACTTGGTACCCATATTTGTCTGCTATAAATAACACACACTTTGACCTCTACTACACCACCACAGATTATGGAAATTAATGTCAAATACAGAGAGGTATATTGTTACAACGTACCCCAGTACCAGGGTGAGTTGTAACACTAGCTGGGGATGGATGTAACAATTAAATTATTGTGCTTAAAAAAGATTCACAATAGACTAAATGTATTCAAGCACTTCAGTGAATAATAAAGAAGGAACAATAAACTTGTAAGAATACAATAATTATAATATTAAAATTAATAGAAATGTATGACGTAAATACAAAAAAGGTTGACATTTGAACAGCATTTGAACAGTTGAACAATAAACACTTTCGAAGAGTAACTATTATCTGAGGAAACTAAGGCATAATACCTATAGCCTATTTTTAATCTGATTGGCAGGGTCGCCTTACAAAGTAACGCGTTACAGTAACGTAACCACTGTAAAGAATTGCTGTAAATTTACAGCAAGATTTCAACAGTATTAAGGTGTTTTTTTAAAAATACAGTGCTTTACTGTTAATATTAAAGAAAATCTGTTAAATCACATTCAATTCACTGTTTTTTTAACAGAACTGTAAGGTAGGGCATTAACAGAATAGTCAATTTGTCGACGCATCGACATCAGTGGCACAAATCGACGCACCCGGGAGGAGTCGACAAGTCGTGTGTTTTTTCCCACTCTCTCTCTCTCTCTTTGTGTGTGCTTACGATACTTTATCCTTGACTAATTGAACATACCCGGGCGTACTATAAGCGGAGCAGACTCCGCGAGGAATGTCCGCAGTCATTCGGGCTTTTATAGTCGAGTGCACTTCCGCGTTGTAGTTTCCTGTAAAAATGTCCGTGAAAAATCCCCCGATGTGAAAAATACATGGCGAGCAGTCACTGGACTCAAAGCGGACGTCCGCAAGCCCTGTGCACGCAAAACTCAGATTTTACGACCGCGCGGACTCCGCTCTGCGCACCAGTGACTGCTCGCCATGTATTTTTCACATCGGGGGATTTTTTACGGACATTTTTACAGGCAACTAACGAGGAAGTGCGCTCGACTATAGAAGCCCGAATGACTGCGGACATTCCTGGCGGAGTCTGCTCCGCTTATAGCGCGCCCGTGTATGTTCGGGCCTTGAGCTTTACGCGCACAGAGTTTGCGGACGTCTGCAGAGTCCGTTCCGCATACGTTCCGCCCGAATATGTTCACAGACACACATCACGTGTGTAGATACTTCACTTTCCTCCGCTGTGTCAATGTGATGACGTCATCAAATGACGTGTCAACTCGACTTCGACTTTATTGACAGATAAGTCGACGTGAAAAATATCAAAGTCGTTGATGCCCTACTGTAAGGTATTCCTAAAATACGGCACTTTACCATTAAAGGAGCTTAACTATCATGCAGTATTTGGGGCATTCTGGGAAGAGCATTGCCTGAGCTGCACATGTGAAGCTAGATACCCACCATTCCTGATCCATCCCCATCTTACTAATTATTTGGTGAGTACAGCAATTTTATTTGATTGTTTTATATTATATATTTATATTATTGTTTTATTTGATTTGATTTGTTTGCATTGATGATTACTGCATGTGCACATTATACTGTAGAAGGATTTACCAGCTAGCTAAATTTTCAAAGATGATTAATCAAACAACACAAGGAGGAGCACATTTTAATTTATACTAAGTTAACGAGTGTTGACACCTGCATTTTGCCAGTGAATTCATGAAACTTTATGCCTTGTGTAAACATTTTACCATCTGTGTAAGTCACTTCAACAGTTGAATTAGGCTAATATTATGCAAGACTACAGTGCATGCTAATTATTGTGTGTCACAGTGCAGATTCGGATAAAGGCAAGATTATTTTCAAGATAATTATTGGATGACAAATTAAGTACTGAAGAATATTTGCTTTGCTGTAACTGTGACTGTTTCTCCACCTTGTGTTGTGCAAGGGACTGCTCATTTGTATTTAGATTGATTTATGACACATTTCTCTGATATTGCAGATGCAGTAGATGACTTTACTGCTGCCCTACTGACCATAGTAAGTGGCATACTTACATGTTCATCACATGACACAATTAATCAGTTAATTTCTCAGATATCAAACACTGAAATAAGCAACTATCAGGTGGACTGGCAAAAGGAGTTATTTTTTTCTTTCTTGCTTCACAGTTTTACAACTGTAGTTTTATTGAACCACAACAGTCAAGTCTGTTCGGCTTGCAATGATGTTTTCTTGTCAGATCTGTGGACATCAGTCTAGCACCTCAGTGGCCTATTTGAGACATATGAAAATTCACAACAATATACCCAATTTAGTACTGCAGTGTTGTATGCCTAATTGCCAAAGGACCCTTCGAAAATGTGCAGGTCTAAAAGCACATCTATACAGAAAACACAAGAAATGTGTGATTGAGCCCAGATTCCATATTTCAATGGACCTTACATGCCATGTTGACTTCTGCACTACCAAATGTGATTCCTTGACTGAGTTCTATTCTCATCTTAAAAGGCACATCAAAGAAGGACAGACAGTTGCATGTCCTTTTAAGCAATGCGATAAGGCATTTACTGTGATATCTACATTTACTTCTCATTTGACCAGAAAACACAAAGATAGTGAAGAGGGAAATTTGATAGTCTATCATTGCCTTTCTGCCATTCTTTCTCTGATGTTGTGTTCTGTTTCTGAAACTACACATAAACTGTTTGGATGTTTCAGGTTGGAATGTTATGGTTGGTTGACATTTTTTCATTATGATAGGAGTGAATGAGGGGCACAAATGTTAATTTTTGTATGTGAGAAATATTAGAAGTTGTTTTGGAGCTGATCTCTCTCTCTCTCTGTCTCTGTCTCTGTCTCTCTCTCTCTCTCTCTCTCTCTCTCTCTCTCACACACACACACACACACACACACACACACACAATCACGCACACGCAGACACACACACCACACACACGCACACACACAAACTCTCTCACACACACACACACGCACACACACAAACTCTCACACACACACACACAAACACACACACACACACACACACACACACACACACACACACGGCTACCTATAGGCTGGATTGAGAAACCTGGTGTCTTCGAGTGAGCCGTAACTCTCCTGCCAATGTTCTTGGACTTCCACACTAATAGTAACTACAGTTTTGTAACATGAACTGTATAGTGATGTTCATTATACTGTTATTTTTTGATTTGAACTGTTTTGCAGAGACATTATATTTATACACACACACACACCACACACACACACACGGCTACCTATGCTGGATTGAGAAACCAGGTGTCTTCGAGTGAGCCGTAACTCTACTGCCAATGTTCTTGGACTTCCACACTAACAGTAACTTGTAACATGTACTGTGTAGTGATGTTCATGATAGTGTTATTTTTATATTTGAACTGTTTTGCACAGTTTTTGTTTTTGCATGTCAACTACATTCAAATAAAAAGTGAGGTGCAATAAGAAGCTGCGAATTTTTTTCTCTTACATTGTAATCACAGGATTGAAAAATCAGTAGGTTAATTTTATTATGGTTCGCCTTCTGCTTATAGCCAGGTTCAAATAGAGATTTTGTGAAACCTACAATCAGTGACGTCTATTAACATGTTTTTCTTAACAAAAGTGCCTTTAATTTTATGCAATCGTATGACTATTCATGTCTTAATTTATTTTTTTTAAATAGTTTATTAAAATGTATAAATAATACAAACTAAATACGCATTTAATTGTAAAATACTGTGAAAGTAATTTTAAAAACCAGTTCATACTGTATTTTTCATGAACAGTACAAAACTGTAAATTTTAGTAACAGTAAAAAGATGTTAATTTTACAGTAACTTAATGGCAACCCAGCTGTCAGTTGTTTACTGTTTTTTTACAGGAAAATTTCTAACAGTGTACTTTTATTGGGTGAAAAGTAGTGTAACGCGTTACTACTAAAAATATGGTAACGGAATGTAGTTACTTAGTCAGTTGGGCACAACGTTACTTTTCCCGGGGACAGATTTGACGGTGACACTGCCTGTCTGCCTCAGCTGCGCACTAGGCAGGAACTGTGACAGTTCCCATGTCAACAATACAGACAGGAGCACCAAAATCAAGAATCAAATGAGGAATATGGAAGATACACAAGCCTCCTCGGATTATTTTAACGGTTTGTCAACCGAAGACAGGTTAGCTTATTGTAATAAGCTAACAATTAGCAATGGAGTGAGGTTTCTTGACCCGTACTTAATGTTGGGTCAGTGGGTCACTGACCTAACGAAATGGCCAAAGCTACAGTGGCCGGACATTTTTTTTTTATATCTTGAGGAGAAACCCAGCGTTTATACGCATGAAAAACTCAAGGCATATAAATCCCTTGATGCGTATAATTTTGTACTTTGCAGTCATGTCCAAGATATTGAATACCGGGATTTATCTGATGGTTTTTGTGCTCTACAAACTGAAGTACTTCCCATCCAGCGACAAGGACACAAAACAGTAACGTTAACTAATGTACAAGACCTGGGCAATTCTGAACAAGTCGACCAACTATATATTGACAGCAAAGTGCACTTGTATGGCTGGGTAAGTGTTGTTTAATGTAACGTTAACCTCGCTAGTCAGACCTCAGACATGGGCAACATACGACCCCAGAACCGGGAACAGCCTCAAAGGAAATCAAAACGACCCCCAAAACATCCATAAAATGGAGCATTGTGTTAACAGAAAACAGAACAATCATGACCTGGCTACCTTTCTGGCGCTGTGTGAATGGCAGCCTGTTGCAGCAGCTCCTATTTTGTGTATTTTAATTTGCTGCTGTGACATTGAAATTTCCCCCCGAGGGGTTAATAAAGTACTTATCATACCATACCAGAAGAGAAAATAATTAATTTATTCGTGCAGGTCTGTAGCTTACTGCAAAGTCTGAGTCTGTTACACAAACACAGTCTCACAGTTACATATGTAATAACAGAACAGAAAATGATTATTCATGAATATGACACTATTTGTTCAAAGATAGTGTCTGTGAATATTAATATTTTCCTCATTCAGTGATGCAGCAGGTCTGGCAAATAGGCTATTAGTAGTAGTAATCTGTCATGTAACAAATTCATGCAGCCTAGTTAACACAAATTAACTCGCACTCTTTTATCTTTATTTTTCCCGTGAGCTCTCCGTTTTCCTCCATTGATGTACAAGGTACTTCCAATGTTTTTCTGCCACCAGGCAACTGCGGTGATGTAAGCATGACATCGACTCCAAAGTGGTCTCTTGCGCAGGTGCGTTCCATTGCACCTAGGAAATATCGTATTTCCCAAATTTCCTACTTCTGAGCACTAGAACGGCTCACTAAAGTGGTAAATACCAGTGGGAAACTCGGATTTTTTCACATTTAGGAAATGAGATGGGGTTCTACCCAAAGTCAAGCACCATAAAAGTAAAGTAAAAGTAACGAGTAACGTAAAAAGTTACTTTTCATAGAGATTAACTAAGCAAAGTAAGGGATTACTTTTTAAGAAGTAACGACCAAACACTACTTTTTAAAAGTAACTTCCCCAACACTGGCTGTGGCAAATGTAGATGTCCTTGCCTGGGGTGCTTTGTGGGCCCAAAATCTACACTTTTTAAGAACTGTTACAACCCTCCCCATGCCTAGCAGCTATGAAAGAGCTAACAGTTTTTAGCATTCAGCTTCAAAGCTAGCACTAATGAAACACATCAAATTAAACTACAGAAACTACTACTTGAACCTATGTAAGTGAAACAATTGTACATACAACACAATTGACACTATGCAAAAAACAATTGTGATGAAAATGTTTGGTTTCTCACCTGAAAAACTGTTTTTTGGCTCTAGAAAAGACAAATTTGGACTCAGAGACATGTGGCATCACCAGTGAGCTCCAATTGTAAGTGGACATGGACTATGTTGATGATGTCACCACAGCTCGTTTCTAATTGGCCAAACTGAGTGTTACAGCTATCCCTTTGTTACAACCATCCCCGGTCTCCCCTACTCATAACAGTAACAACAGTAAAAGAAGCAAAGGGCTTTAGGAGGGTCCGCCCACCCTAACCCTAACCCTCTGGAAATGTTCCATCCAAATATAACAAACCAACAGCAACTATCTACAACTGCTTTGTAAACTCTTACAATTGATTTGACCTTGTTCTCAGTCTGTAAACTGAGATGTAAATTTAAAAAAATACTATAGATAATGATTTTGTAAGAGTATTTCTTGTCCTGTTTCTAAGTCATTATAATAACCTAAACACAGCTTTAAAATGGAACAAATGAATGGAACATTTCCTGGAGACCCTCCTAAAGACTTTCCTTCTTTTACACCATTTAAATTTATTTTGATTAAACTTTTTTTTAAAATGTGGAGACAGAAAACCATCATGACAGTAACCTTTGCTATCTACAAAAAGTTTGTTTTGCTTTTTAGAAGATGAGAGGGGAATAGTTTAAAGCCTTATAATTACTTTTCTATATCTTAAACTTACCATTACTTACTAATGACCTTTACTCTTATCTATATCCTCAACTTATTAGTATCTATTATCTTAGACTTACCATTACTTAGTTAGTGAACATAGACTTAACATCATTTATCTATAACCAAAATTTAACACTTATTTATATCCCAAAAATACCAATATTTATCAGTATCCTAAACTTGCCATTACTCAGTAACAGTAACAAGAGTTAAAGAAGCAAAGGGCTTTAGGAGGGTCCACCCACCCTAACCCTAACCCTCTGGAAATGTTCCATCCAAATATAACAAACCAACAGCAACTATCTAAAACTGCTTTGTAAACTCTTGCAATTGATTTGACCTTGTTTTCACTTCATTAACTGAGATGTAATTAAAAAAAAACAGACTACAGATAGTGAGTATTTCTTGTCCTGTTTCTAAGTCATTATAATAACCTAAACACAGCTTTAAAATGGAACAAATGAATGGAACATTTCCTGGAGACCCTCCTAAAGACTTTCCTTCTTTTACACCATTTAAATTTATTTTGATTATTTTTTTTTTTTAAATGTGAAGACAGAAAAACATCATGACACTAACCTTTGCTATCTACAAAAAGTTTGTTTTGCTTTTTAGAAGATGAGAGGGGAAGAGTTTAAAGCCTTATAATTACTTTTCTATATCTTAAACTTACCATTACTTACTAATGACCTTTACTCTTATCTATATCCTCAACTTATCAATATCTATTATCTTAGACTATCATTACTTAGTTAGTGAACATAGACTTAACATCATTTATCTATAACCAAAATTTAACACTTATTTATATCCCAAAAATACCAATATTTATCAATATCCTAAACTTGCCATTACTCAGTAACAGTAGCAAGAGTAAAAGAAGCAAAGGGCTTTAGGAGGGTCCACCCACCCTAACCCTAACCCTCTGGAAATGTTCCATCCAAATATAACAAACCAACAGCAACTATCTACAACTGCTTTGTAAACTTTTGCAATTGATTTGACCTTGTTTTCATTTCATTAACTGAGATGTAATCAAAAAAACAGACTACAGATAGTGAGTATTTCTTGTCCTGTTTCTAAGTCATTATAATAACCTAAACACAGCTTTAAAATGGAACAAATGAATGGAACATTTCCTGGAGACCCTCCTAAAGACTTTCCTTCTTTTACACCATTTAAATTTATTTTGATTTTTTTTTTTAAATGTGGAGACAGAAAACCATCATGACAGTAACCTTTGCTATCTACAAAAAGTTTGTTTTGCTTTTTAGAAGATGAGAGGGGAAGAGTTTAAAGCCTTATAATTACTTTTCTATATCTTAAACTTACCATTACTTACTAATGACCTTTACTCTTATCTATATCCTCAACTTAACAATATGTTAGACTTGTCATTACTTAGAACATAAGCTTAACATTACTTATCTGTAACCTAAATTTAACACTTATTTATATTCCCCAAAAAACAATATTTATCAATATCCTAAAATTGTCATTACTCAGTAACAGTAACAAGAGTAAAAGAAGCAAAGGGCTTTAGGAGGGTCCACCCACCCTAACCCTAACCCTCTGGAAATGTTCCATCCAAATATAACAAACAAACAGCAACTATCTACAACTGCTCTGTAAACTCTTACAATTGATTTGACCTTGTTCTCAGTCTGTAAACTGAGATGTAAATTTAAAAAAACAAAACAGACTACAGATAATGAGTATTTCTTGTCCTGTTTCTAAGTCATTATAATAACCTAAACACAGCTTTAAAATGGAACAAATGAATGGAACATTTCCTGGAGACCCTCCTAAAGACTTTCCTTCTTTTACACCATTTAAATTTATTTTGATTAAATTTTTTTTTTTAAATGTGGAGACAGAAAACCATCATGACAGTAACCTTTGCTATCTACAAAAAGTTTGTTTTGCTTTTTAGAAGATGAGAGGGGAAGAGTTTAAAGCCTTATAATTACTTTTCTATATCTTAAACTTACAATTACTTACTAATGACCTTTACTCTTATCTATATCCTCAACTTATCAATATCTATTATCTTAGACTTATCATTACTTAGTTAGTGAACATAGACTTAACATCATTTATCTATAACCAAAATTTAACACTTATTTATATCCCAAAAATACCAATATTTATCAATGTCCTAAACTTGCCACTACTCAGTAACAGTAGCAAGAGTTAAAGAAGCAAAGGGCTTTAGGAGGGTCCACCCACCCTAACCCTAACCCTCTGGAAATGTTCCATCCAAATATAACAAACCAACAGCAACTATCTACAACTGCTTTGTAAACTCTTGCAATTGATTTGACCTTGTTTTCATTTCATTAACTGAGATGTAATTAAAAAAACAGACTACAGATAATGAGTCTTTCTTGTCCTGTTTCTAAGTCATTATAATAACCTAAACACAGCTTTAAAATGGAACAAATGAATGGAACATTTCCTGGAGACCCTCCTAAAGACTTTCCTTCTTTTACACCATTTAAATTTATTTTGATTATTTTTTTTTTTAAATGTGAAGACAGAAAAACATCATGACACTAACCTTTGCTATCTACAAAAAGTTTGTTTTGCTTTTTAGAAGATGAGAGGGGAAGAGTTTAAAGCCTTATAATTACTTTTCTATATCTTAAACTTACCATTACTTACTAATGACCTTTACTCTTATCTATATCCTCAACTTAACAATATGTTAGACTTGTCATTACTAAGAACATAAGCTTAACATTACTTATCTGTAACCTAAATTTAACACTTATTTATATTCCCCAAAAAACAATATTTATCAATATCCTAAACTTGCCATTACTCAGTAACAGTAACAAGAGTAAAAGAAGCAAAGGGCTTTAGGAGGGTCCACCCACCCTAACCCTAACCCTCTGGAAATGTTCCATCCAAATATAACAAACAAACAGCAACTATCTACAACTGCTCTGTAAACTCTTACAATTGATTTGACCTTGTTCTCAGTCTGTAAACTGAGATGTAAATTTAAAAAAACTACAGATAATGATTTTGTAAGAGTATTTCTTGTCCTATTTCTAAGTCATTATAATAACTTAAACACAGCTTTAAAATGGAACAAATGAATGGAACATTTCCTGGAGACCCTCCTAAAGCCTTTCCTTCTCTTACACTATTTTAAATTTACGTTAATGAAACTTTTTTTAAAAAGTGGAGACAGAAAAAACATCATGACACTAACCTTTACTCTCTACAAAAAGTTTGCTTTTGTTGCTTTTTAGAAGATGAGAGGGGAAGAGTTTAAAGCCTTATAATTACTTATCTATATCTTAAACTTACCATTACTTAATAATGACCTTTACTCTTATCTATATCCTCAACTTATCAATATTTATTATCTTAGACTTATCATTACTTAGTTAATGAACATAGACTTAACATCATTTATCTATAACCAAAATTTAACACTTATTTATATCCCAAATATAACAATATTTATCAATATCCTAAACTTGCCATTACTCAGTAACAGTAACAAGAGTAAAAGAAGCAAAGGGCTTTAGGAGGGTCCACCCACCCTAACCCTAACCCTCTGGAAATGTTCCATCCAAATATAACAAACCAACATCAACTATCTAAACTGCTTTGTAAACTCTTACAATTGATTTGTCCTTGTTCTCAGTATGTAAACTGAGATGTAAATTAAAAAAAAAAACAGACTATAGGTAACAATTTTGTAAGAGTATTTCTTGTCCTGTTTCTAAGTCATTATAATAACCTAAACACAGCTTTAAAATGGAACAAATGAATGGAACATTTCCTGGAGACCCTCCTAAAGCCTTTCCTTCTTTTACACCATTTAAATTTATTTTGATTAAGCTTTTTAGAGAAAGAGGAGGACAAAAGAGTCATAACACTAAACTTAACTATCTCAAAACATTTTGGGTTATTTTTTGGAAGAGGAAAGGGGAAGATTTCAAAGCCTTACAAGTGCTTATCTATATCCTAAACTTACCATTACTTATTTATGAGCTAAATTTAGCTCTTATCTATATCCTCAACTTACAAATTCTTATCAATGTCTTAAATGTAACACTGTTCTATAGCCTAAATTAATCAATACTCATAAATATCTTTAACTTACCATTACTTATTTATAACCTAAACTTCACAAAACTTATCAATATCTGAACATCTCTTATCCATAAACCCTAATCTTAACACTTACTTACATTCTAGACTTACCTATAACTTAAACTTATCACAACTCATCATCATTCTTAATGTGGTACTACTTTACAATATCTTAAATTAATCTAAACTCATCATTATGTCTACATACCAAAGCTTTTTTTTTTTTTTTGTTGTTGTTTTTTTTTTTTGTTTTGTTTTGTTTTTTTTTTGTTTTCAAAGGAGGAAATGAAAGAGCTGTAGAGAAAGATTAAGAAACAGGTGTGTGGAGATGGAATTATCACTAAATATACTATACCTGTGCTGAGATACTTACAGCTCCGTATGGTATGGGGAAGCGGCCCACCATCGCCACACAGCAGCTGTCGCCTGTGACTGTTCTGCAGGGGGAACCCAATCAGGAATGGTTACATGGGGCCGGTAGTCTTGGTCGAAACCTACCTGCATAACAAAGTGCCTCGGCAGCATCTCCCTCCCTCCTTGCTGCAGACTGGAGGCGAACTGCAGGGAGCGTTGGTGAATTCCCTGCTGCTCCCTCCGTCTCCTTCTCCGCCGCCTGGACGAAGGCTGTTAGAGAAATGGGCACAAGAGGAAAAGGAAGATACAGGTAAAAAAAAAGCCATTAACATCAACTTTATTTTTGTCAAATAATCTGCTCTAAAAATGCCTGCTGGGATTTTTCAGTGACTGATTTCCTGTATTTTCAAGAACCACTGTAGGCAACCCCCACAAAAGGCAGTGCTCTTAGTGTGAACATTTACAGCAGAGTGTTTAGCATGAAATACTTACAACCCTCCGGGCAGCTTCCTCCTCTCTACCCCGTGGCCCTGAGGTGGATGGCTGGGGGGTGGAGCTCCTCTGTTGCAAAGCAGCGTTCACCTGATGGCCGGAGGTGGATGGCTGAGGGCTGGAGCTCCTCTCTGGCTGCACCTATAAGTAAGGGGGGGGTGGGGGGGGATCCATTATTAGATGCATCACAAAGTCGACATGGACGATCGAGCATCCATTCACAAATGTCAAAAATCAAGTATCCAAATTGAAGTTAATAACATGAAGTTGACTGAACCAAAAACTGAATGGTTTGGGACACACTAGGTATGCTGGAGAGACTATAATTTGTGCTCCCTTTTCTATCATTCAATCCACACCAAATAATTGGAATCAAACCAAAATGTAAGGTACCCAAAGATCTTTACCACCCTTACCAGTGAGCCAGAGGTGGATGGCTGGGGGGTGGAGCTCCTCTGTGGCTGCACCTGTAAGTAAGGGTGGGGGGTGGGGTGGGGGGGATCCATTATTAGATGCATCGCAATGTCGACATGGACGATCGAGCATCCATTCACAAATGTCATAAATCAAGTATCCAAATTGAAGTTAATAACATGAAGTTGACTGAACCAAAAACTGAATGGTCAACCCAATCAGGAATGGTTACAAGGGGCCGGTACTCTTGGTCGAGACCTACCTGCATAACAAAGTCCCTCGGCAGCATCTCCCTCCCTCCTTGCTGCAGACTGGAGGCGAACTGCTGGGGGCGTTGGTGAATTCCCTGCTGCTCCCTCCGTCTCCTTCTCCGCCGCCTGGTCGAAGGCTGTTAGAGAAATGGGCACAAGAGGAAAAGGAAGATACAGGTAAAAAAAAAAAAAAAAGCCATTAACATCAACTTTATTTTTGTCAAATAATCTGCTCTAAAAATGCCTGCTGGGATTTTTCAGTGACTGATTTCCTGTATTTTCAAGAACCACTGTAGGCAACCCCCACAAAAGGCAGTGCTCTTAGTGTGAACATTTACAGCAGAGTGTTTAGCAGGAACTACTTACACCCCTCCGGGCAGCTTCCTCCTCTCTACCCCGTGGCCCTGAGGTGGATGGCTGAGGGCTGGAGCTCCTCTGTGGCAAAGCAGCGTTCACCTGATGGCCGGAGGTGGACGGCTGAGGGCTGGAGCTCCTCTCTGGCTGCACCTGTAAGTAAGGGGGGGGTGGGGGGGGATCCATTATTAGATGCATCACAAAGTCGACATGGACGATCGAGCATCCATTCACAAATGTCAAAAATCAAGTATCCAAATTGAAGTTAATAACATGAAGTTGACTGAACCAAAAACTGAATGGTTTGGGACACACTAGGTATGCTGGAGAGACTATAATTTGTGCCCCCTTTTCTATCATTCAATCCACACCAAATAATTGGAATCAAACCAAAATGTAAGGTACCCAAAGATCTTTACCACCCTTACCAGTGAGCCAGAGGTGGATGGCTGGGGGCTGGAGCTCCTCTGTGGCAAAGCAGCGTTCACCTGATGGCTGGAGGTGGACGGCTGAGGGCTGGAGCTCCTCTCTGGCTGCACCTGTAAGTAAGGGTGGGGGGTGGGGGGGGAATCCATTATTAGATGCATCGCAATGTCGACATGGACGATCGAGCATCCATTCACAAATGTCATAAATCAAGTATCCAAATTGAAGTTAATAACATGAAGTTGACTGAACCAAAAACTGAATGGTCAACCCAATCAGGAATGGTTACAAGGGGCCGGTACTCTTGGTCGAGACCTACCTGCATAACAAAGTGCCTCGGCAGCATCTCCCTCCCTCCTTGCTGCAGACTGGAGGCGAACTGCTGGGGGCGTTGGTGAATTCCCTGCTGCTCCCTCCGTCTCCTTCTCCGCCGCCTGGTCGAAGGCTGTTAGAGAAATGGGCACAAGAGGAAAAGGAAGATACAGGTAAAAAAAAAAAAAAGCCATTAACATCAACTTTATTTTTGTCAAATAATCTGCTCTAAAAATGCCTGCTGGGATTTTTCAGTGACTGATTTCCTGTATTTTCAAGAACCACTGTAGGCAACCCCCACAAAAGGCAGTGCTCTTAGTGTGAACATTTACAGCAGAGTGTTTAGCAGGAACTACTTACAACCCTCCGGGCAGCTTCCTCCTCTCTACCCCGTGGCCCTGAGGTGGATGGCTGAGGGCTGGAGCTCCTCTGTGGCAAAGCAGCGTTCACCTGATGGCCGGAGGTGGACGGCTGAGGGCTGGAGCTCCTCTCTGGCTGCACCTGTAAGTAAGGGGGGGGTGGGGGGGGTCCATTATTAGATGCATCACAAAGTCGACATGGACGATCGAGCATCCATTCACAAATGTCAAAAATCAAGTATCCAAATTGAAGTTAATAACATGAAGTTGACTGAACCAAAAACTGAATGGTTTGGGACACACTAGGTATGCTGGAGAGACTATAATTTGTGCCCCCTTTTCTATCATTCAATCCACACCAAATAATTGGAATCAAACCAAAATGTAAGGTACCCAAAGATCTTTACCACCCTTACCAGTGAGCCAGAGGTGGATGGCTGGGGGGTGGAGCTCCTCTGTGGCTGCACCTGTAAGTAAGGGTGGGGGGTGGGGGGGGGGGATCCATTATTAGATGCATCACAAAGTCGACATGGACGATCGAGCATCCATTCACAAATGTCAAAAATCAAGTATCCAAATTGAAGTTAATAACATGAAGTTGACTAAACCAAAAACTGAATGGTTTGGGACACACTAGGTATGCTGGAGAGACTATAATTTGTGCTCCCTTTTCTATCATTCAATCCACACCAAATAATTGGAATCAAACCAAAATGTTAGGTACCCAAAGATCTCCACCCTTACCAGTGAGCCAGAGGTGGATGGCTGAGGGCTGCTGTTCTCCTCCCGCTTCCTCTTGTTTCCCTGTTAGTGATATGGAGAGAGGGAGAAAAGGAGGCAGTTAGCTTGGATTTTTTTTCACTTAAATCCCTTTTAGACTGATGCAGTACAGTGGGATCAATCAAACTAATCATGACATTACGATAGAGCAGGTCTGATTTAACTGACTTTGTTCATACTAATGCACAAGTTACTGGTGAATCTACTTTCTCTTAGCTTGTCTGGTCTATTCTTCAGTTACATTTCCAAAAATCACTTAAGGAAATTCTCTGTGCAGTATACATGTGGAAGCATCTTAAGGATAAAAATCATCCACTTGATTAAAACCTTTGCTTGTTCAACCTTTTCTTATTTTGACACGTAAGGGTTTCTGATATTACATTAAAACAGGCGCAACAGCGCACAACAGGACAGTCAGGTTGACACCACACTGGACAGGTTCACACTTTCAAATACACTTTGTCTTGTGTGTATATGATGGTTGTATCTGCTATGCAGCTGTGTTGCACTATGGGCCCAAAACAAATTTCCCGTTTGAGACAATAAACTTATCTTATCTCACTTTATCGTCAAACCAGCAACCATCAGCTATTAAAGCAATCCTTGTGTCCGTTTCAGATAAATCGGTGGCTTCATTTGAAAGTTTTTTCGAGTTAACATTAAACATAACAGAAACCTGACCAACATACTGTAAATAAATGTTCATATTAAACAATTCATGTCAGCGACATCTTGGGGGAAAAAATCCTGTGGTGCATGAAACATTTTAACGTTATGTACAATTTCATCATCAAACGTCATCAAATTTCGGTAAACTTATTTGATGTTAGCTTGTTTGTCCTTGAACTACAGACGTAAATTAACATTAACGTTACAGCTTTCCACCTTCACAGTACCATGACTGGAGACTTGATAAACACTTCAAAACACTTTCAGAGACTTTAAACTAACGAATTTTACCTTTTTAGTGTCATTTCAATTATTCAAAGTTAGGCCCACACTAATATTTGTTAACTAGATGAGTGAATTCATGAACTACAACTTCAAGCTAACATCAATTTAACAGCTAACAAGCTAATTAATCACTCGACAGGCTAAATTAATGCAAAACACCCTAAAAAGCTTTACAGTTGTTTAAAATGATTTGTTTTATTACCCTCTCCATGTCGAAACTGAGGTCAGTCAGTAGTCCGTTGGGACTGTTTTGGTCGCTGGTTTTCTTTCTTGAAACTTGCTTGGTTCAGTGTCTCTCTCTCTGAGTTCAGGAGTGAAATGGTGACTGACAGCTGAGCCACTTGCTTATATATACAACCCATAGCAACCATAGAATCCTAACGACCTGTCGTCACTAACATCAGTAATCGCCTTATTTAAATAAAGTAGCTACGTCACTTACCTGACATGTGGCTAATAATTTAGCTTCCTAGGAGGTTTGAATATAATAAACAGTCCCGACAATTAAGGCTCTCTGTTCAGCAGCGGTTAAACCACCAGTACGGTCTTGCTGTTTATTAATCAGTTTGACAAAACTTTATTTACGAAATGTTGCTTCACAGTGCATCGTGCATGCTGCTATAAAAACAAGTGCCGAGATGTCTCTGAATTATCTTTTCCCCGACACGCTTCTGTGTATTTTCAACATGGAGTTAAGATTTGTGACTTACTGAGTAGATTTGTGCTGTTAAAACATCTTTTTACATCCTGGTACATCATCACTACTGTGCATGTGTTGTTTTCACATCTCTTGCTCACAAATATTACAGATTGGAGATCTGAATATTTCCAGATGGCTGATCTGTATGTGCTGATATTATATTATATTATATTATATTATATTATATTATATTATATTATATTAATTTGCCTGAAGAGAAACTTCAACTTGATGAAAGCTAAAAGTTCAGAAAGGGTTGAGACATGATGCAGTTCACATTACAATCAAAACAGCATAATGAATCCACTGTGATTCAAAGTTGTAGAAATATAAAACATGAAAAAAGTCAGAGTGAATAGAGGCAAGCCTGAAAAATGTAAATAAATAAATATGTTACAGCACCTGACCTTTGACCTTTGCTTCATTTAATGAATTGTTTCAAACATGTCATAGAAATAATGTCTGTAGATGTAGAGGCATCATTAGACTGAACCACTGACACAACTTGGTACCAGTGAGAAGGTGGGAAACCTTACTGATGTCACAAATGTCTGTTTTGTCAAGTCTACAGTTTCCAACTTTATTTTAATCCCTATTTCTCCTCCTCTTCCTCGTTTTCCTTCTTGTCCAAGGCTTCACTTTAGAACTACAATAGTGTCTCTTCTTTGTGCTGTGAAGTCTCTGTCCTCTCTTCGTCCTGTCTGGGGACAGACACTTCCCATCAGCTGTGAAACGACTATGTGGGGCTTTCTGCATCTTTGCGACAAGTCAAACAAAGGTCCTGGTGTGTGTTCATGATGAATGTATTTTAATCCATTGGAAAACACAGTAACTTCAGGTCCATGTTTCCCATGCTCCAGAGGACACATAACTTGAGCACACCAGTTTGGCTTTTTCCTCCCTGTGATCAACAGGCACCGCAGAGGGCACATCCACTGCCAGCAGATGGCAGTGCAGCCTCTCACACTGCAACAAAAAGATCTCACATTCAGCAAAGTAACAGACCTACTGCTGTCTACTATTACACTGATGAAAGAGGAACAGAGAACCATTTACCCATCACAGTCTCCATCCATGCAGATTTGTATTTGCTGAGGTCTCCCATAAAGACTCTCCTAAAGCCTTTACTTCTTTGACACTATTTAAAGCTATTTTGATGAAGCTTTTATAAAAAAGAGAAAGAGAAAAATCATGACACTAACGTTATACACTAAAAGTTATTTGTTTTGCTTTTTAGGAGATGTGAGGGGAAAGAGTTTAAAGACTTATCTATATCCTCAACTTGTCAATATTTATGTCTTAAACTTATCATGACCTATTTACAACCTAAACGTATCCCTTTTTTATAACCTAAATTGATTACGACCTGTCAAAAAATGCACCGTGTGTAGAGCCCCGAAACCATCTAACCTGTCTGTGGTGAACTTGCTTCAGTGATTCAGAAACAAACAGAAAGGGTTTTTAGGATGGTCTAACTCTTCCTCACACTAACCCTTTGAAAATATATGATTCCTGTTGTTCACACATTATTTTGGTGTACTTTGTGTACATATAATATACTTTGCTGATGTTGCTACTACTAATCATACCACTATGTCATTCTTGCCTTGTAGTTTTAACTTTGTATAGTTTCTATTTTGTTTCTATTCTTATTTGTTATCAGACATTACATTAAAATAATGAGTAAAGACACAGTTAGAATGGAGTATAACCAGCAGTCCCTACTGAAGACCTTCCTCTCTGTTTAAAAGCCACTATAACATATTTTCTTACTGTCAATAATGCTCCTTTCACAGCCTCTATTGATATTACTACTAGTACTATCTCTACTGGTAACACTGTACTGATACCATCCTCATTGTTTATATTTTGTTTAGTTTGCACTCTAACAAATATTTCTTACAGTCCTATAATGGTTTTAATTGGATTTGATATTGTTCGCTCATTATCACGGAAGGGAAATTTATGGTGGAAAGTTAAAATGACATCATCATCATTAGCTGTCTTAAGTCACTCAGTTCTGCACTGAGTTTATGTAATGTTAGCACCATCAGGAGAAGCTTCTTTGGAAAGAGGCTTAAAGAGTGATTAGATTAATTTATTTGAAATGGTGCACTGTGGGAAAATGATAAAATATGAGGAGTCTGTGGGTATTAGACCCCATGACGATGTCATTATTTTAAAGGGTTAGAGATGCCATGAGGTTGACAGATGGAGTGTAGACACTAGTGAAGAGTAGTAAAGAGCAATAGCAGAAGATCTGGATGGATGTGATGTGGAGTGGGACTGCTGGGCTCAGTGGAGGAACCCATGGGTGCTGGATGGGATGAAAACTGGAGGCAAATGGGGTGGAGGAGTGTTACATCAATCTGTGGGTGTCATACAGCCCAGAGGTCAGAACCAGCACACCAAAGAGTCCAAATTGGCCCACTGGATAACTTGTGAAGGCTAAGAGGAGTCAGGTTTCAGGAGCAGGTTAAACAGTGAGTGGCCTACTTCATGTTAAAACGCTGCTTCAGAGGCTTATCCACTCTGACCAGAATACAGTTCTGTGAAGAAACAATGATTACTTATTGTGGTCATATTTAAAAGCATTGTCCATGGTGCAAAATATTGTCAATCAGCAGCGTCAGTGCAAAAGAGTCTGTGTCAGACTTCTATTTTAAAACAATACTGGTGGAACCCTGTTGCTGAGGTACGACCAAAACTTTAGATCTCTAAATGGTCTGTAAGGTAGTGGATAACTTAACCTGCTTGCTTAATAGCTTCCACTTTAGTTAGGCGTTGTCATGTCAGCATTATTACACAGGAGTGGAAAAGGAAAAATGCACATGTAATGACAGAGAGAAGAGGACTGATTGGCTGTGGAAAAACTGACACATATTGTCGACATTGCACTTTTTTGAGAGACATCTCAGGCTGTTTATCATCTGTTTAATAAATAGATGAAGTCTTTCAGAATGTCCTTAATTTGTCGTTTTTTGTGAGAGGGGAGGGAGTGGTTCAAAATGGGGGAGGCACTTCAAATCATTTTTAGGCACTGGGGAGGGAGTTATGGTTTTTTTTTTTTTTTTTTTTTTGACTGAGGGGAGGGTAATTCAACATTAATGGGTTGTGTTTTACATTTATACAATACCCTCAGTTTAAAAAAAAAAAAAAAATCAAAATTACTCCATTTATCACAGCCGAAACTGTGAAAACAGAAATTACTGTTGAATTCACAAATTTCGCAACAAACGCTTCCATCAAGAAACGTAAACAAATCTAAGCCTAAAATTGTGATATTTCATCAAATCACTATTCTACATCTCACTTTAAAGGTACAGTTTGTAAGATTTATAGGGATTTAGTTGTATCTGTAGTTGCAGACTGCAACCAGTTTAAACTTCTCCTGTGTAGAATTCTTTCAGTGTTCATTGTTCCTGAGGTTTTTACCAGGAGCCAAATTTTCCTGAGGTCTCTTCCTCTCCGGAACAAATGGACCAGGTGATTACAAATCAGTGTTTACTCTATGCTGTTTGGGATGCTTACAGTAATGTGTGCTCACCTTATTTCTGATTCACATGTTCACAAGGTTTTTACCGGGAGCTGATTTGTCTGCAGAGGTCTCCTCCTCTCCAAAACAAATGGACCCAGTAATTTATACTTTATACACACAAGAAAGTTTTCCAAATGTAAACCAGAGTATTTAGAATACATTATTCCTTATCTGATGGAATATGTTGCAAATTACATTTATGGGCACGTATTCAGCAATCTGTAATGGAATACATTTTAAAAATCACCCTCCTAAAGGTGTGGCAGTCAATGTGGCAGAAATCAACAGACTCGCTTTTTCGCTTTGATAACGTCATTGAAGCAATCAGGGTATTTGTGTGTGTGTTTTTTTTTTTTTTTTACGTCTATTGTTACTTTTAATTTGCAGCTATACTTTTAAAGGTGTGTTCACACCAGACCTGTTTTTTTTTTCGCTAGCGACGAGTTTACATACAAAGTCAATGCAAACGGGCGACTGGGCGTATATTCGCCCGGGAGAAAAATTGCTTGGGCTCCGAGCAACAGTGACAGAGCGACAGAGTGGTTTTTCGCTCATTGCTTGAGATGAGAAATCTCATCTGGAGTGGTTTTTCGTTGGGTCCTGTTGCTTGCAGCTCAACGCTGATTGGCTGCCGTAATCCTGGAAGTGGCCGTCTTACTTTGGTCATCTGTTGCTGTACCGGTGTCCGGCAGATGTTTTGATGGCAGTGGACGCGAACAAGTTAATTATTCTTGTGTCATCCCACAGAATCCTGTGGGACCACACAATAAATGACTACAAGAAAACTCACAAGCAGGACCTTTTGTGGCGAGACATATCGTCATCAAAGCGAAAGAGTGAGTCTGTTGATTTCTGCCACATTGACAAGCGATTGCAACTGAGCGATGAAGCGATATCAAAGGGCCGAACCGAGCGACAGTGAAAAAAAAAAACAGGTCTCTTGTGAACACACCTTAATGAAGCTGACATGTCATGACAGTCAAGCAATCTGCAATCTGCTGTGCTCACCGCTAGATGCCACTAAAGTCCCCTAAAACATATGCAGTGTTTCTTTAAATCATTATATCTTTTGTCTGTTTCTCTCAAAAAATGTTTACAGGTGCATGGTAAATTTACCATCTTACAAAATAAGGTTACATACAGGCCTATCAAACGTAGTTTTACAGCACAGCTTTATCACAGACTGGTAAGACTATCCAGGAGCACTTGAGTTCATGATGTCTCTGCAGCCGCTGAGCAGCTTTCAGGCATCCTCATCCTCCTCCCAACAAGAAGACTCCCCTCCTCAGACCCTCCCACATTTTTCTATGTGTGCGCCTCGGATGACATCACGGCTTTAAATATTCCCGTTGCTTCTTCCCACCCGTCCTCATCATCACTACTCAACCAGCTGAAAGTGCCTCACGGTTCAACGATGTTTATGTAGCTTAGCTTGCTTTAAGTTTAACAGCAACGTCGAAACAACTGTATCTGGCAGACACCGCTGCCTCATTGTCCGCTTTGCTACAAACACTTTTGTGCTTCCAGCACCGGGTCCTCCTTGGGGAGAAAAAGCGCCTACTGGGCTTCAGTGCGGAAAAAGAGGGGAGGAGAAGAGGACCGAGCTAACTCGGGCGTGGTAGCAAGAAAAAAACTCATCTTTGTTAGCAAAACTTCAAAAAGTAGCACCCATAATGTCGCTGTCGGTACCGCAGAACGGAGTAAAGGCGGATAACGAGCCCGTTATCGAGCTGTTTGTGAAGGTAAGACCGCAGCACGAGTCAAATGGGAGAAGTTTTTCATTTTTAGTAACTGAGATAAACCCACACCAGTGAACTGTGACGGTGAACGCTTTATTCTTGCCATGGGAATGAAAGTAATGCTCGCTTTCTGTCCACAAATGAGTTTATTGTTTAGCTAAGACCGCTAAAAGCTAGCTATACGTTAACGGCTCACTCCTAAGGCTTTCTTACATTTACTAAGTTAACGGTTGAAGAAATGTTCTTCAGTGATGTCGCATTAAGTTCAGTTTGTTTTAGGGGTTTGATCCATAACCCTCTCTGCCACTGTGGCCATGTGGAGCCTGCGGTGTCACACGCAGGGCGGATGCAGCTTTCCTCCCATCGTGGGGAAAGAGGAGCCTGCCATGCTGAAACACTGGGCGCTAACTCGTTAACATAAAGCAGCTCAGTAGTAACGTTAGTGGACCTAGACAGCAGATTCAACACTCCAACATGTGCTCGTTTGTTGCTGTTGTATTTTCATGCTTATGAGTTGATAGCTTCCCAGAGTGATTGATTATGTTTATATACAGCCATACATTGATGCTGGAGTAGACTCAAACCAGCCATTTGAATGTGAAGTTTGGTGTTTGGGGTCACCTTGTCATCTCTGTCTGCTATTGAAGATCTCAGAGAGTCAGATTCGTTTGGTGGTGCTGTTGCTATGAACAGTTATCCAAGTTTAATTCACTTACACAGTACTAAATAGAAATATCTACAGTATCTCCACAGTATTTTGCAGGCATTTGTTATCCTTGGGGTTCTGGGCATTGGTTAATGTCATACAAGTGTTAGTTTTACTTTCTGGAAAGCAAAGTGCATCACATTTAAACATGATAATAGACTAGAGAGCTGGATGGATGGTCCCCAGAATAACTATTTGTCTGTGCCCTCCCTAAATCTGTGATAATGATTCAGATTTTCTCTGCCTGAGCAGTGACGATGAAGATGGTGGAGTTGTGAATGGCTGTTTTCCTTTCTTCAGCCTGCTGCCTTGCAGAGCGGGAAAATGGCAGAGGAGAAAAAAGGGGGAGCGTGTGGCTGGGGACTGGGGGAGTAGGAGGGAGCTGTGGTGGGGTCCTGTTTGGGAGAGGGGTGTGGGTGATGGTTTAGTGGGGTGTTACTGATCAGAGGAGTGAATGCTCTATGGTAATGGTGGATTGTTACAGGCTGAACAACATTTGCAAATGCTACAGATGAAAGTAATTATTTACGGTTGGCCTAATAAAAAAGAGGATTATCTGCAAATCTTATTTAAATTTAATCAAATGGTGCATTTGTAACCATGTGTACCTGCCCACTGACTTTGTCTGGGATACAGTTAGCACAGGCCCATAGAAGTTGTACTCATTAGTTTCAGTAACTGTGAATTTGTCATCCTGTTTTTCCAATTCAAACACAAAAACCTCCCTGTCCTGCTTGTATTGTTCCCGTTAACTCCTTAAAGAGAAGCCTTTGTAGTCAGGCATTGATGGGGCTGAGCAGCAGGCCCTCAGTGAAGCAGCAGACCAAATGAAAACAAACTGGCCAGCACCATTTTTCTTAACTACCTCTCTCAGCCTACAGGAGAGGTTACATCATCCCCAGGCCTGGAAGGTTTACACATGTGGCCAACTCATCCCTCTCAGCCCCTCCCTCTTTGGACCTTGTTGCCCGTTGTGTACAGAAGTTTCTTCTATTCTGTGTCTGTGTGCTTGTGTGTGAGATAGCCTTTCGTCTCTATGCATTGCTCTGTGTTACGTGTGCCAGCATCTGACATGTCCACATCTATTATTGAGGCCGTTATTCTCACTGTGCTGCGTTAAACACAGTCATGGGAGACAATGGCAGGCATGCCGGTTGCCATAGGCACACTGCTACGAGCTGGGCCTCTGGGAACAGCTGATAGCGAAGTGTGTGTGCTCTCCACACACAGCAGTGTCAGATCTGTTAGGGTGCAGCCACATATCAAAGCTAACTAATTATGCTGTTACAGCACAAGCTGTCTGTAAAGATTTAGCAGTGACAACATGGTTACCCATTAGAAGTAGCTGACTGTGCCAGTTTAGAGATACTTTGATGATCTTGCAACTTTACTACCTGCAGTGTTTATAGCTACAGTTGCCACATCGTTATGGGAACACTTCACACTATGCTCATCCTTGAGGGTGTGGACACAAAGTTTGTCAGTTTATATTGCTCTCGATTGCAAATGAGCATGATATAATGACTTTGTAAGAGGGAGGCTCGACCCTTGACCTCATCACAGCGCTGCAGATTAGATATTGTTCTGCACACATGAGTAGTAATCCGCCCCGGTGTGCGGTAGAGGGTGACTTCCTAGCATACACCCATGCCTGTATCACTTGGCACCTCAAAACATCACATGGCTACCTTGGTAATATGAAACCCTAAATCTGATGTATTAATGTGCTGTGATAGCTGGGAAATGTATTAGTCTGACACAAAGCTGAAATGGATGAGAGGGTGCAGCTGCATATAATTATGTAGCATTACTGAGTATTGGAAATCTCTGCTCTCTAAACCGAGGTCCATCTATCCCTCTCTATTGATCACAGCACTACCTGATTGAATCAGTGATCTCCTTTAGAACCGCCTTGTGTTACCTCTGCAGGATGGTGAAAGAGATCCACTGTTGTTTATGTGCACAACTGTTTGTTTTCATTCAGTTTTTAACAGCTTTACGAAGCTGCACAGTGAGTCATGCTCCACCAGCGTATGACTTGACTGTATGACGTTGAGCAGAATATAGAGGAGTTGAGAGAAGCAGACAGGCTCCTCTTGTGTGTGCATCTCTTGGCTGCAAGTGTGCCAAGGTCACGCTACCGGTTACAAAACCCTCTGCTGCCTCCAGACTTCCATACTCTTGCCAGCAGTGAGAGCAGAGCCAGTAAACATGGTAGAGAAGTGCTTTCAAGTCTACAGCCTGTCTGTGTTTGTGTATGTCCTCCAGGACAATTCCAGGGGAACCATGGAGATGGAAATGTGCAACACATCAGATACAGGTCCCAACAAAGCAGCAACTCTGCAGTGATGATCATCAGGGACTACACTCTTTAGAAAGAATTAATGCTCCAACAGTCAACTCACATCACACAGCCCACTCAGATTGAAGCCTCTCCTTCCAAGACATGAGAAAAGATGTGACAGTTTATGTGTTGCACCCTGAACTCTCAGTAGACATGACTGTATGCCCTCAAGTTTATTCTAAAGGCCTTGGGTAGGGCTGCATGTGTCATTGTACTGTCACTTGCAACATGTGATGATCAGATGTGTGCCTTGTGATGTGCTATTTTATAAAAACACAGTGACCTTTTTCAGCAGTTAATGTGCTCCAGTCAGTGCTGTCGCATGAAATTACATGCAAGGAAATTTGCTTCCTCACCCTTGGGTGGTATTCCAGGCAATTGAGTACTGTTTCTTTTATAGGAAAATCAATAGAGCAGTTTATTTTTCCCAAGCATATAGCAATGCTGCAGTCAGCATCATGAGTTAGGGGACAAAGATTAATGGCTTGTTACTGTTGTAGAGTGCTGTGCTGTTGCTGAAAGCTGTTGTTTCTGCAGCACCTGGCCTGTCACTGCTTCTTCATTGTAACTGTCTGGTTGACTGATTCTGGACACTGGCCTAATCGATCTGGCAGTGTGTTATTACACCAGTTTGAATAGGAGTTTTCCAATCATTGTTTGCATTTTTTTTATGGCACAGCTTGCTCAAAAGTCCATTTCATATTCTTGTTATCAGTAGAATATAGGCTGAGTTGTTTATGATTGTTTCTTAATAAATATGTGCTGTATAAATTCATGTTGTGCCAACTTATCCTGAGGAAAAGATTTGTTCACCCTGTTCGGAGGAGGAAGTGCTTGTCTGATTTGTGCTGCCCGACCAGGAAGCCAGTGGCTAATGAGGCATTTCTCCTATAAGCTCATGGAGAGGAAGTGAGGCCACCCTAGAACAACACAGATCTAAGACTTGGAAGTTTTGATCCCAAAGGAGAGTCTTGCTGTGTTTTACTTGTTAACTATAAAGCTGTACAGGTTACTGCTGCAGTTATAGCCTAACCAGATCAGGACGCAGAGGAAAACCGAGCCTCTGACTCTACCTCTGTCTCTCTCTGTTACATCATCCTACTGTCAGAGGAGGTGTGCAACCCCTTAAATGAGGAGAATCTGCCTTGCTTGCACATGTAACTCAATCATTCTCAACATGATCCAGTCTGCTTGTGTTTCACGTGCCATCAGAGCCAGCTGAGGTGTATATAATCCAAAGTGTAGTACGTGGAGGATAAGATGACAGGGGCATCTTACTTGACTCATCATTACTCCTTTAACGTGCAGAGTGTAGCGTCCCAAATACCCATCTAGGCTTTCTTTGTCGTTGTAACCCTGGCAGAAGACCAGTGGAGCACTTGTTAATGTTAACATTCCAGTCATGACTGCACTGTAAGGGCTAATAGTGATGATTCATTATATGATTATAGCTGAAATAAATTAAAAAAATTAATTTATCAGAATCTTTTAGGCTACTCACATTACCACTTTTTTAATTACAGCAGAAAATCCCAAATAAAACATCAGGCAGTACTGGTCTGTTATGCCACTTGGTATCATACATAATATGATACATAAATGTACAGTCTACACTCATGCAAACCTTATAGGCTTGGTTCCTCAGTTGTTTTGCATGCTTGATTTTTATGATGTGGAAAGCCAGGCAGCATGTTTGTCCCACACTGTTAATGAAAAGCAACTCAATTGCATGTCAGCGTGGACGCAACCGGCGAGTGGCCAGAGAGAGACGCACTGTCTGCTCAGAATTACCGATCAGCCCAGTGTTTGTGTGGCCACGGGGCAGGCTTTCGCTGCCATGCATATCTGGCATGTGTGGTAACAGCATGGTGGCATTGTGTCGGTGCCAAAGGGTGGTTCACAGCTGTCTAGACAAGAAATGTGTCCCGAGGGAATTGCTCCAGGGTACATTTGGGTTCAAAATGAATGATTTTTATCCCTACACGGAGAAACTGGATTTTAAGGAAGTTTTTGATACTTTTTTGACCGATAAGCGTCATGGAGGCCAGTTTCCCATGTTATTTCCCATGCAAATGTGAGGAAAAACAGGGAGGTGTGGGTTTTGCGTATGCGGGTGTTCAAGTGTGAATACGTGAGTCTGCCCTAGTCATCAGCCAGGGGTCTATGAATGTGTAAGAGGGTGGAGAATTGGAGCTGTTGCAGACCTCAGTGTGCAGCATGGTGTTTGTGTTGGACACTTGAAACAACAGTGAGAGCAGAGGGTGATTGTTGGTTCATGCTGAGCTCCCACATGGCTGTCTGTTTGTTTTTCCGTCATTTTGGATCCGTATTACTCATCACCAAACACCAGGCTGCTGCCTCTAGAAACCTTAACTGACTGTTTGTCTTATCTCTTCCTCACTGAGGCTGAATACAGTAGTTACAACATTAGTGACTTGGCTTACATCATTGCTGTAGTATGGTTTTTCAGTAAGCCTCTTTTAGACTAAAGTCTCCAACTTTCCACAGAAACTGGTGGTACTGAGATAGCGCTCCTGTGCTCCAGCACAGTAGGCCTGTGTCTGTCTGGAAGTCTCGAGGTTTCCACTGAATGATGTCATCCTGAGTCAGAGCCACACCAAGGATGTGATGACGTTTCCATATTCCAGCTAGATCTGACTCCTCTGTACACTCATCTCTATGAGCTTGGTCAGACTCAGGGACGCAGGCCCACCAGGTCTGGCCCAAGACATTCAGACATGGGGCCAAAATACCTTTTTGGTGACGTCTGAAATCTGCTCACAGGACTGAGTATTGAAAATTAGAGCCAATGTGGCATTTAGATGCTTGGTTGAATTTGTACACTGTTGTGATCATACGGTTTCTGATTTAAATCTTTACTTTGCCAGTTTCAGACTTTATTTTGCTCAACCAAAGTTCTTGAAAAGCTCCTTGCTATTTAGACTGACTTTTTGAGAAGAAGTTAACCTTTTGTGAAATATGAAAACATGTTTTGTAAAAAGAAATATGGCTGTATTCCTCAAAGGAAGTTAAAATATTGAAAAAAAAGTTCTGTTTTAGTATTGGTTCTGAAACTGGTTATAATATTTGCACAAGTATCGAAAGATTTCAGCCAGTCCTGCAACTAATGACAGGGTTTCCCACACATTTATTTATTTGTGGCAGCCTGTCACGAAATCAACATTTGCCTCCACAAATTGATATTAATATATTTGGAGGTGGACTGCTTATTAGGACTGCTGCTGAATATCATTTTACCTCACTCTTGGAATGCAGAGGGCACAGACAGAGCAACAGAACCGCAGGCGCAGTAAAGGTGAAACTTCACCACTCACTGCACTTCAAGCACCTCTGCAGCCCCTGCTCCTCTCATCCATTGATTTGATCAGCTCTGAGTGGATCGACTGATCTGCTATCCACCCTGCAGCTCGAACTCCACAAACTGCGGCTGAGGAGGAAAAAAATTCCACCTGTGTTGCGTTCATGGACTCACATTAATGACTGCATGAAAAGTGACACACACTCACACAGAAAAGAAAAGTCAGCTATCGACACGCATACATTCTAATTCAGTGGAAAACGCTGAACGATACTTGAGATCATCATTTTCATTACTACCACATATTTTGGCTTGTGAACCTCAAAGATATAGCCTTTTCTATTTACGACCCCTCATTACAGTCGTTAAGTCATACATTTTTACTTATTGTCTTGTTTGAATACATTTTCCAAGCTCCTACTGACAGGGTCTCCAAATTGTGAGTATCTGACATAGGACCGCAAATTCTCACAATTGAGAAGCTGCAACCAGAGAATGGATGGCATTTTTGCCTGAAGAATGACCACTGTCTGTCTCAGTCCACTGTCTTTCTCAGCTCTGTATTCAGCTCTTTGACAAGTCATCTTTAGCCTGGTTGTGTTTTTCTGTCTGACATTTTGAATACTTGCTCAGATATGTAAACACTGAAAATGTATCACCAGCTTGAATTTAAAAATGTTGTTTGTGGCTTTCAAAAACTCTTGTGTTTATCTTAGTCTGTAATTAATGCTGACACCCTGGAAAACTATCTACCCTGCTGACATGGCCTGAAATAAGGCATCAAATTATTCCAGGTATTAGGCTGTGTTTCTGTAGCATGCCGTGACCTCTAACCAGCCTTTGGAGTCGGACAAACTAATTATAGGTGTCATGAACCTAACTTATTCTTTCAACTTGGTTCAGTTCAGCAGTATCAACCAAGACCACCTTATACAGAGTAACCCTGTCTAAAACATCCAGCTTTGGGTCTGACTGCTCAGTCTAGTTACAGTCCTAACCTCAGTACAGACTGTATACTTGTCCAGCACACAGGGAGAGGCGTTGCCATAACGTTACCATGGCTGCCCACTTTCAAACGGACATTCCTGCTGTGTGTCAGAGCAGGACAGGAGGAGGAAAGCTGCAGCGCTTGTTACATCGTCAGTTCCTTATTCGGTCAAAGTGTGGCTTGAACTTGCTGAGCAGCCCACCCAATTTAGAGTATGAAGTGTGCTGGGGAGGGGAAGGCACGGCAGCCATGTTACTAAAATTAGGCTGTGAGCAGAGACTGGGAGGACTGTGCTCAGCCTGAGCAGGATCCATTGTCCCTGAACTCTGACTACTGTAACTGTGGTCTCACATCACCAGTCTAAAAAAAGAAAACTTGTGTCTTAAAGAAATATGTGTAAAGAGTTGAGAGGGACGGAGAATAAAAGGGGTAAGAGTTGAACAGGTCTTCCACTTTATGTGCTTGCTCGTAAATTGTTATAGGACTAGACCTGTGAAGAGGAAACCTTTTGTGCCTGTTGGGAGTGCACATAGCTTCAAGTGGTTGTATTATGTCCAAGCTAGTGTGTTGAGGCCTAGCATCATCCTTATTACTCCTGATATGTGTTAAGTTGGTCATGACACCATTGGCTACATGACTGCAGTCATAGTGGAAGTGATAGAGAGGTATGACCACTACACTGTGTGTGTGTGTGTGTGTGTGTGTGTGTGTGTGTGTGTGTGTGTGTGTGTGTTTTAAAAAGAAAAAGTGTTTTAAAGACATCACTGGCCCCTTTGCTGACTGAGGTCTCATTGTTCTGCTGCGGGGCCACGCTGTCCTGGACACAGACTCCTAGATAACATCCAACTCAAGCATGACTCACACCCTCCACTGGGCAGCTGTGTGTGTTTGGCATTAAATAAACAAGCATCTGTTGACACACGGTCTGTCCATTGAGCCTAAATAAAACTTGAGAGTCTGCTAGCAGTAGTCAGCTGTCTTTGCTTATGTGCCCCAGACGTTATAACCGTTTCACGTCCGGGGGAAATCTCTGTACCAGTCTCTGTAAAAGATGGTGCAACGGTCTGCAAGATGTGAGTCATTTTTGACACAGGAGGCAAAATAGCAGGCTACACACACACTGGGTACTATTAGTGTTCCTGTGAATGCTGCTTGTAGTCGAGTCACCGCTTTAGTTCTCGGAAAAAGGGAAACTTTTTCAACTGATGTGCCTTGCCTTATAAGGGCCCACTGAAAAATAATTCCCTGCCTTGCTTATGTGTTTTATTGGGGTGTTTCTTTCCCCTGGTTGCAAACTGGTGACGTGCCTACAGCTCTACAAACAAAAAGTGCTTTGTGTTGTTGCTGTATAGAAGGTTCTCCAGAAGCCCTTTTCTGAATGTCACACAGTAACAGTGGCACCCTGTAAAGTGTTAGCAGGGTGGAGGGGGACAGTATTTGGAGGGATGTCCTAAAGTTTTATACTCCATTTTGGGCCATTCATATCAAAATCTTGTTTTAATTTTCATTAGCCCACGGAGGTTCTTCTCCAAGGTGCTACCCTGAAGTATTACTCGGCACAGTTATTATAGAAGACCACCAAACTTGAATCCATACAGAGAAATAAAGAGCAGCTCGTCCTTAACAGCGCAGCAGTTTATGTCGTAGGCAGCGGAAATGCAGATCCACCAGCATCATCACTTAAACTAAACAAAGCAACCTCTTCGGCGGGAGTAGCAGGACATTTCTGGAATAGTTTCTCCCTCCTCCCCAAATGCCCAGCCCCCCACCCCCTGACTCTACAGAGGGGCCCAGGATAAGGGGAGAAGGATAAAGGGGGAAGGATGAAGAAACAAGCAGCGTGCCAAACAGCACACAGACTCTGAAGCTTGCTATCTATTCTCTTCCTCCCACTTAAGGCATCTATTACCGCTTGTTCTCCTTAATGTCTATGATGATCCCCCGTTTCCCCCCTATTTACTGTAATATCTCTCTTACTAGCTGTCTGTTCCTGTCTTTCTGCGGCAGATCCCTGCTGTCAGTGTCTTGGCAGAGATCTGCAGTTTGCTCTGCTGCAGACTCCAGAGGGTAGGAGCACAGTCATGGCTCTGAGGACAGACTGAGGAAGAAAGAAAAGTGTGAAATGTCTTTCTCAGCTGCTGAGGCCTTCTTCTTGGCCACTTGAGACACAGAACTTGAGCTTTAAATGCAGCTCATTGTGTTGAAATACAGTAAACATCTTGTGATTTACAAATGGCAATGCGTTGTGTGGTTTGCATTTTTGTCCCTCAAGAACGGGAGCTCACTTCAGACGGTTCACCTGTGAATTGGTAATCCCCGTCACACTGTGCACTCTGCTTTCCATGTCATATGTGTCTGGCCATTGCCATGGGAACAGTTGCTGTGCTGCATTGCCACCCTTGATCCAGAACTGAATGGCTCTCTGCAGGTGTAGCGCGGTGGGGGAAATGGAGTAATCATCCCATTGATGTCTTTCTGATCCGCTAAGGATCAGCTAATGCTAGTGTAGTCCAGTGATGGCCATGAACCATGATACCCCCCCAACACTTCATGGCTGAAGCTTTATTGTAGAATTAAATCATGTAAGGTGAAAAGGGGACTTTCATTTGCTGAACAAAGGCAGTGATCTAATCCAAGCTTTTCAGATATTGAATTCAGAGGGAGGGAAGAGGGAGAGGACAGCCGCAGTACAATGGGAGCCAGCAGGCAGATCAAACAGAGCCATCCCACTGGGCGTCACACAGAGGACAACAGCAGCCAGCCTGTCCACACCAGCAAGGAGCTGCTGGACTGACTGAACACACCAGAACAAAGTCCACTATTGAGGACAGTGCAGAACCCACATCTTAAGATAGTATTTTGTTAAAATTATGGTTGAGTTAAAACTGATTTGAATCTCATTTTCATTCAGTGCTCTTTGCAAGTTTGTGTAAAACCAGTTGATTTGTATAGGCTACAGCTTTTGCATTACACATACTGTATAGTCACACTTTGCATATCACCTCTGCAGCTCGGATCCAGAAGTGAATGAGGAATGAGGAGTGACTTAGGACACAAGAGGTGGACAAAGCGAAATGATATTCAGCCGTTTCACAGGCTCTGCTGCAGTAATACGCTGAATGAAGAGATGCATTCCAGAGCGCCGATACTTGAATGACCTCCATGCTTGTCCCTGTGAATAGATGAATAAGGTGCATTCTTTTTTTGGCCTGCCTTGCCTGGATAATGGCATACCTCAACAGGCTTGGTATCCACAGAGCCACATAGCTTTGCATTAGGTCTGTGATAAAGGCAGTGATATACGTCTGGTGGTGAATTTAAGAAGTGAATAAAAAAGGGGGCAAAGAAGAACAAGATCAGATTTCAGTTTCACAGTGATTACTCAATTTTGCCATAACGTGATTTAACTAAAAATGAACTAGGGTTTTCTTGGACTAGACATTACTGCGCACAGTCAACATGGCAGATTTCATTAAGATAACTGCACCAAGCCCAGTTAATCAAATGAAATGCTCGTTCTGCTCTCTGATGTAGAATCCAAACCATATTTGTCCTTTTCTACACCCTCCTCACTCCATACATGGCTGTAATTTAGAGAGTTCGAGAAAGAAAGGAGAGCGCGTGACAAAGAGATGGATGGTTGTTGGGAAGGCAGGCGATATCTCTGAGAGTTTGCAGCACCCTCCCACAGCCTCTCTGTTTACTGCCGTGTGTGTGTGTGTGTGTGTGTGTGTGTGTGTGTGTGTGTGTGTGTGTGTGTGTGTGTGTGTGTGTGTGCGTGCGTGCGTGCATGGTGAGACAGAAATTACTGCTATTGTTACTTTTTCTCATCCTCTGATGTGAGTGATCAAGCTGCTCTATCAGTACTTCAGCTTCAAAAAGAAAATTAGCCCGCTGGGTTTCCCAAAACTTGGTTCAATTTCGGTTTGGTGCTAACCAATTAGAGTCTGTCATTAATTTGGAGGACACGTGTCTCCATTGATACAATTCCTCGCACCACTGCTCAGTCTTGTGTTTGTGCAGTCTAGCAAAAGAGGAAACGAGAGGTGGCCCCAGTCTTAATCACTCCAGAAAGTTTCCTCTTACACTTAGACAGTAGTTCTGCAGATTAATGGAGGGGAAGTGTGCTCAAGTATTTAAGACAAGGGGGTCAGTTCTCCACTCTCTCCCTCCTACTTAAACCTTTTCGAGGGCTGCCTGTAATGTTTATGAAAGAGTCATTGTCTGAAATGGGCTCTCTCTGGGTGAGTGCACTAAAATGCCCTGGGCCATAAAGGTTGATGTGATCTCTGTCAAGATTGTCAAGTTGTTTTTCGGTTTCAGCCCTAACCCAAGTGCTGTCAGTGGCAGAAACCTGTTACAGATGTTTTTCAGGTCTTGGTCTGCTATCTTGTGTTTTACACTTGTAATAATTTAACCTTGGACTTAAAACTGGTGCCATCGTTTGTGTACTTTTCAGGGATGGTACCTGCAACATATTTCTGATAGATAATCTCATCTTACTTTGCTATCTGTGTGTTTATTTAAGGCGGGAAGCGATGGAGAGAGCATCGGGAACTGCCCCTTCTCCCAGAGGCTCTTCATGATCCTGTGGCTGAAAGGAGTCGTCTTCAACGTCACCACAGTCGACCTCAAGAGGTGAGTCCTACTCCCATTCGCCACCCTCCCCTTATTCTTTCTCCTTCTTATCTTCCTCTTGTGCAGATTGTCCTCCTTTTATTGGCTGTTCAAACAGGATTGAAAAAAGTCCTCTTTTTTTTCCTTTGATAGCCTGCTCCTGCTTTTCTGGGCGTTTCCACAAAGGTCTTAGCAACGCTGTGTCGCTTTGATCCAGCCCCACCTCTGACACGCTTGCTGCTTCCCCACTGCTTATTTGGTTTTCCCATGACCCTTTCTCAGGCCGGAGAAAATCAGAGGAAAATAAACACACAGGCTCCGAGGAGTCTATTTAAGGTTCTGCTCACTTCCTGTCCAAATTTTGGTGGCCAACATGTTATTTTTCACCACAGGCATCAGAAAAAGAATGATCCTCTGCAATTCTGACTGCAAGTGAATGTGCTTTCCCACGTGTATTCCAGTACCAGAGGATCTTCACCAAAACCCACTATGTTTCTGCGTGCATGATTCATCTAAATGGTCCCTAAATGTTTTTCCACGTGCTAAGGCAGGACAGGCAGCAAGTGGCAGTTTATTTTCAGACACGGTCAGATAGATGTTTGGTTTATATGGTCTTTCTTCGTCATGTGTGACTCAGAGACTCAAGATTTCTGTCGTTTTTGTTCCAAAGCGTGGTTCATTGGTAAAGCAGCTGGTTCCTCAGCAGGCGTCTCCTCCTCTGGGACGTGGATACCACTGCTTGCTGGCAAAACACAGCAGAGATGTACTTGATAAATACGGGGCCTCTTTTGTACAGCTAAAAGAAGGAAAGCAGTGTCCATTTGACTAGCTTTCCTGCATGCCTGCACATTCAAGATGTGTGCATAGATTTGGATATATTTGCATATGTTTTCCCCAGCAGAAGGTGAGCTAACATGAAACAGAGCTTGCTGATTTCCTTTAAAAGCATTGTAGGATGTCTGTCTGCTTAGCAGTGTCTGTTTGCCTTTCATTCCTTCAGCTGGAGTCACTACTAGGGTCTTTATTTTTTCTCTCTTTCCAGAGGAGCAAGTGATCCAGGCTAGTGTTGTCCTGATACCAAAATGTTGACTTTGGTACTGTACTTACAAAATATTTTGATACTTAAACAATGCCACAGCAAAACGTAAAACACCAGGGAATAATTTGACTAATTAGAAAATTGTGACAAGTAGAGGACAGACATCAAGGAGGCGTATTAAGTCATTTGTGTTCAGGCTACTTTAGCGCAGTTCTGTATCGTGCATGCTAATAATCCAGTAGTAGTAGTAGTAGTAGTAGTAGTAGTAGTAGTAGTTTGTGTGCTGAGTGCTTTTGACAAAGTTGTAGCCTGTATTTGTAACATTAATAATTTGGTGTAAACAGTTACAGTTTCAGTTTACAGTTAACAGTTTCTAGGTCATAGTGTTATTAAAAACATTTCCATGGTTTTCATTAATCAGATGTTCCCTATGCTTGAGTTTATGTCATGTCTCTGATGGTTAACTATGTATCTGCAACCAGATATCACTTATTTACAGACTCAGTACAGCTCCTTGGTGGAGGTCTGGGCTCAACTGAGCGCGTTTTCTAATAATAGAAATTATTGACAAAAATGTACATGCTATGATAACCATTACCAGAACTGACTGAGTATAAATCGATTATTTCTAACTGGTGTTGTTGATTTACACATCTGTGAATGCCTGATTTTACCAGTTTTCAAGATATGGTAAAGAATCTTTGTGTTTGCATATGGTGATGTTTGCCACTTTGGTAAGTTAGCTGAAAAGATAAAGCAAACTCAGCCAAACAGTTATCATTGCACTTGATTGCCAGATGGTGAAACATGTTTGCTCGTCACAAAAAAATTTACACTGGTTTGACTTTTAAAAGCAAGGGCACTATTCATGCTGTCTACCACATTTAATAACTTGTTGCTCTTTGAACAGGTTAGCATGTTTGTCAGCATGATGCTTTGCCAAGTCAGATGTGTTAGCTGCCTTGGTCTGTGTAGGCGTAAAATGTCTTTTACAGATGGACTTTGACAGGCTGACTGTCAGCTTTGTAAGTAAAATAATGCCATATTTCTGCAAACCGTGCTAATTCAAGAGCACTTGTATTTGCAGCCAGGCCTCTCCAACTATGCCTGCAGGGAGTGGTCGCACATAAACACAACTCATAGGAAATAGGGCTCTTACTAAAACAATGTCATTCTTACAGTACCGATACTAATAAAATGTTGTATTGTACTGTTTTTAAAGTCAGGGTAATGCATTACCTTTTAAGTATCGGTATACTGTGCAACTTTCCTGGCTATATAGCGTCTGTAACCTTGAGTAAACACAAAGCATCTGTGTATTGCAAAAGGTGTCTGTTTGCCATTTTTATGACTCTTTTATTGTAGTATTTAAATGTAAGACCAGTACACGTTGTTGCACCTGTAGAAGGACATGAATGTCACATGTCACTGCCATATTTGTGAACATTTTATCCTCCCCGAGTTTATGTCTTCTCTTAGGTCAAGGCTGTCATGTTAATATTTGTTTCTGTGATAAAAGCCTGTTATTCCTAAGGCAGTTTGCCACCCACTCCTCAGTGAAATCATTGGATTAGGGTGCCACTTCCCCTTTGCATGCCAAAGAGTTGAAGTCATTTCCCTTTTCTTTTTTTTTTTTGTGCCCTCAGACGGCTTATCCCAAAACTCAGGCACCAATGGGATCATTGTCGTGTCAAAAGCCTGGACCATTTCAGAGTCTCTGCGGATGCATTTTGTTGCTAGTTACATTAGATCAAAGAGGATTCACACTGTCTACTGGCTTCCACTTCTATTTAGGCTCCATTAGACACGGCTGTGTGTTATGTTGCCTTCATGCTGAAGGGGACTCTGTGGATTTCACAAGGCAGTTGTGTTCACACTACTCATTCAACACATGCTCATTTTTGTTTATGTGTGTCAGTGTCATCTGCCTGCCAGAGACATCTGGTACAAAATGTGCTGGTTTGAAGGCCGCAGGGAGAAAGGGACACCCAAACACACTCGTGGAGACAGATAAACACACACATGCACAGTTAAAGACAGAGTGCTGAGTGGCTGTAGGTGCTTTTGGTTGATTAAGTTGCAGCAGGCTGTCAAAGAGCCACAGCAAATTCAACTGCTTGAACTTTGATATATAATTTGAATACACAGTATATGTTTAACCAGGAAACAACAGATATTATAGATCCGTCTCATTTACAGTACTATGGTATTTTACTGAAGTGGGATTAAAAGCTACTTCTGGTAGTTAGATCCACGTGAATTATAACAATGTTTTAATTGGTTGCATGGCTTTGTTTTGCTGCTTCTGTCCACTGAAGTTGCTCTACTTCTCTTCCAGGAAACCAGCAGACCTCCAGAACCTGGCCCCGGGCACACACCCACCCTTTATCACCTTCAACGGCGAGGTCAAAACTGACGTCAACAAGATAGAGGAGTTCCTTGAGGATGTCCTCTGCCCACCGAAGTGAGTGCTTTCTCATTCCTGTGATCATGCTCTGACACACAAACTCTGAGCACACCACACTCTTGTAATGAATGGTAGAGGCCTGATATGAATTTTTAAAAATATTCTTTATTTTTGTTATTGCCAGCAAATTCCATGAAAAGACCAAAATAAACAATGTGCCAGTCGGTCTGTCTGTGGCTCTCTGTGACCCCGAGTCAATTTGTTCTCAGGGAACATAAATAATCAAAAATGGGGAACACATAAAAAGATACATTTCTGGCCGAAAAGTTAGACAGAGAAATATTCTATACCTGGTATGATTGGGTACCGGTAAACTTGTAGAAAAGACTCCTGCACACTGTCTAACTTGCAAACATAGTGATTTTAATGCTGTTGGAACATTTCTGTGACTAGACCCACATCAGGCAAACAGTTTTGTAACAAACAGAAGCCATCTTAAGAAGGAGTAGCTGTGAGTTTGCAATCACATTACTCACCTGCAGTAGGAAGACATCAATATGCAAACTCACAGCCACTCCTACTTAAACGGGCACTGTGTAGGAATTTCTCCCATCTAGTGTTGAGATCATATATTCCATTCAAACAGATAGCACACTCTAGCGCCGCACTGTTTCAAATGCGTATTGCAACAGCAGTAGCTGCTGTGTACCCAAAAGCTATGATAACATTGATGAAACCATGTCATCTGATACTTCATGGAGTATTCATTCAGGCTCCTACACAGACACTCGGGACGCGAGTTGACAAACCCCCTCCTCACCATGCAGGCTGTGTTTACAGTGTAGGACTGTTGGGGTGGATGTAAATCGAAACAAACCAACCACAACTTGTCTTTTGACAACTGACAAGCGGCTCAACCTCACACACCCCATCACTCTCCTCGCAACATTGCGTCGCTAACAGCTGTTAGCGACCAGCAACACTAACAGCACTAAGGGGGCGATCATACAAAAATGAGACGCTAGAGACGCAAACACTTCAAAGACGCTTGAAACGCTGGAAGCGCTTATTCAGTGCGCGCTAGACAAAAAACCCCAGCAACACACACACACACACACACACACACCTCCTGTCATCTCCCTGTCTCCCCTTGAATATAGTGTTTCCCTCAAAGACAGTAGAGACAGTACTAGCTTACATGAAACTATCACGAGCTATCAAATCAAATCCATCTTTGTTTATATAGCACTTTTCATACATGAAAATGCAGCACAAAAACTATGAACTACAAAATAAGATCACCAGCACTCTCACATATCCTACTGTCTGAAAGTTAACTAGCTGCTACGACGATATTATCATCATCGTCAATTACATTGTACTCACCAGACATTCATTGTGCTGCTCGCACAGCTCCATGCGTGTCTCCTCCTGTGTTTGTTCGAGTACTGAGGTGTGCGTGTGTTGTATAATTCTTAAAAATCAAATATTGTCAGGATAAATTTCTTGTCTTCAGATTGCATTGTGTTGTCTGTTGCTGACCAAACTGCCGTAACTGCCACAACAAAACAGGAAGGAGGATTTGATTGGCTGCCTGGGCCAATGATGACAATGACAAATGGTGCCACTGGCGTCTGACGCTCAAAAAGTTGAAAATATTTGTGTCTACGTGGGTCTAAAAAGAAGCGTCTACAAAAACGCCCGTAAAAAAAGATGCCAGAAAAATTGCCCGTCTAAAAAGACGCTTGAACGCCGGGCAGACGCGCCGTATCATAGGAAAACAATTGTTTTACTGGCGTCGCGCTTCTAGCATTTCATCTCTGTGTGATCGCCCCCTAACAGCGGCTAACAGCTCTTAGCGGCGCTGGTCGCTAAGAGCTGTTAGCTGCTGTTAGCTGTGATTCTCCGTATTTCTCAAGTATGTCCCTGTACATACCTGTATTTTCAAGATGGTGCACGTATATGATGAGACACCGGTCGCAACGTATATGTAAGTGAGAATTTCAGAGCTTACGGACATACTTAGATACACTGATGGAGGTAAATGCACATGTGCTAGGACACACTTTTGACTGCAAAATTTGTCTCAAAGAACAACTGAAATTGTTACACATAGTGCCTTTAAAATGGCTTCTGTTTTTTACAAAACTGTTTGGAGTTTTTTCTTCAAGTTCAATTCTTCTTGTCCCTCTCCTACGCACCTGTTTGAAATAGATGTGCAAAGTATTCCTTTGTTATCAGCCAAAATAACCCAGTACCTCCAGTCAAACGATGCCCACATCTGATCTTTTTTGCACTGGGGGTCTGATTCCGGTCTGTCCAGACTACCCACCAGATCAGCAAACTTTTTGTTGCAGCCATCTGCAGAGCTGCTAGCCTCCTGGTGAATGGTAAAGTCAACGTCTGCTTGGTTAGTACGAGCTAACGGAGCAGCAGCTAACTTCCAACACCAGTCTGTCAATCGGTCTGAACAAACTCACACCCAACCCTGTCAAAAACTGTTAGGTTATGTTAGTTGTGTGATATTAACAGTTAGTCCCCTCACTGTGTATGTGTGCAGCCAGGCGGACTCTTATTGCCGACTGCCCAGCACAAAGCTCACACTCCTGCAACAGCAGCTACAACCCATACAGTTTGTAGTGTGGTGAAGTTAACTGTGGTGAATATGCAGAGTTGGCAGATCAGCGTGCTGCGATGCCACCAAAACATTAGGAAGTATGGCTGTATTATATGCCACTCCATTCACATTATGGTTATCGAATCAAGTATCCTGCTGGTATTGCTATCACTTTAAGGGTACTGGTATTGGCACCTGAAGTTTTGAAATGCTTTCCAGCCCTAATACTAGGTTTGTTTGTTTTTTTTAATAGGAAAGATGGGGTTTGTTTACAATAACAAAAATGCTGAATATCACCAGAATTATCCTTTAACCGTCAGACATGCATCATACATACATATACATATGTGTGTATTTACATATGTGTGCTTGTGTGCAGGTACATCAAGCTTGGTGCAAGACACCCCGAGTCAAACACATCTGGTATGGACATCTTTGCCAAGTTTTCAGCATTCATTAAGAACTCAAAACCAGATGCAAATGAGGGTAAGTTACCTGTATTTCTGTTCATTGTGTTACACACACACACACACACACACACACACACACACACACACACACACACACACACACACATACCTGATTGGGTAGCTGGTAAAGAGCAGAGATCCAGAAACCTTCCATTTGTGTAGGGAGAGCCCTCTGGTTGCTAGGCGACATTGATAGCCCTGCCCTGATTGGTGGTTTACAGCCTCACTCGGGAACATAGAGCTTTTGTTCCTCTTGTCCTCTTGCTCCCCGTCTCACCTGGTGGAGCTCTCTGGAAAACCACAGAGCAGCTATCCTGTGAATGAACTAGTGCTCACAATTTCATCCTTCCTGTTCTTGTTCCTTGCACCCCAGACCCTGCTGTAAGAGAGCGGGTCATATCACAAACTCAACAGATAAGATTACTGGAATAATATGGGAAATATGTAATCTATTGTCTAAGAGATTTTGTGGTATCCTGGGTGAAACAATTTGTGCAATTGTTTCGCTCGAATGATGTTTATAGTGTTCACAAAATACCAAGATTTTGTGTCATGTTTTAGTTGGCTGCTCTCCACCCTGGGAAAATATTGAACCATGGTGAGCTTGATGTGAAAGCCAAGGCTGTGTCAACAGAGTTTGAGGCTGAATCTCATGGTTCAATGATAAGTGCTTTCCGAAGTAACAGGTCAAGTCTGCTGTTGACTGGATCGAACATTCATGTCATATTTTCCAACAATAGAATAAATTGTTAATGAATGATTTATAGATGAATGGATACAGGGCGAGGACAAAGTATAAAACCTGTGCAATCAAATGCAATCTATTGAAATGTGTGGTGGGTAGTAAGGTTTTGGTATTTGTTGCAGCGGCACATCATTGTGTCACAATGCTATGGAATAGATTGTGTTAGAATGTGCAGGTGTACATGATGCTTCAGTTTCCTCATTTATAATGTACATGGTGTACATGCACACAAGCGCTTGTCTGCTGGTGAAATGCTGCCCCCATGTGGTTGATCGGCATATAGGTGTAGCAGCTGCAGCAGGAGGCTTAAGGAAAAGCCATGATAATTTAATACTGTTAAAAGATTATTTGCTCAAACTGAATATACAGTTGAATTTGAATTTAAATATTTTTTTTAAATATTTTTTGTGTCTCATTGCAGCTCTGGAGCGTGGCCTCCTGAAGACACTGCAGAAGCTGGACGAGTACCTTTGCTCGCCACTGCCCGACGAGATCGACCACAACAGCATCGAGGACGTCAAGGTTTCCAACCGTAAATTCTTGGACGGTGATGAAATGACCCTGGCTGATTGTAACCTGCTGCCTAAGCTGCATATAGTCAAGGTGAGCACAGGAGTATTAGAAACACCACTGTCTTGTTAACTGTGGATTCTTCACGTGAAACACCCTGCATAAAATAATGGACGTAGCCACTATGATGTCACCCGTTGGTTTATGGACTCCCGTTCTAGAGGGTTGGGTTTGGCATTTTTGCTTTCGCCATCTTGGATATTTGGAGCCAGAAGTGACCAAATTTGGACGAAAGGGCATGGATAACCCTGACATTAGCTGTTAGCATGGTTAGCATTTACAGCTATGATCAACTATGATAATACCAGTGCTAATTTATACTAGCACAAAATAGACTTAAAACCATTAAAATAAAATCTGCTTACTAAAAAAACTCCTCACAGGGTCTTTTAGTACAACCAAGTGCCGAACAAGACTTCAGGCAGCCACAAGGTTACAGTTAACTTTGAATAGAACAGAAAACACTGAAATAGTGACAGTTATGGCTATACCTGTACTCTGTGAATCTGGGGATAGGCCATGTTTATGTTACCTAACCAAGGTCGTCGCCATGGTAGTGGTTTGTTAGCAAAACTTCATGAACCAATAAGAATGATTAAAAACGAGCCTTTTCCCACCCAAACTGGTGCAACAAAACTAACAGGAGGGTCAGACCAGTATCAGTCAAACAATCGAGTCTTTACTAGCCCACATGCTCCCAAGAAAGAGTTTAATGAGGCAAAATAAGTGAAAACACCTGCATGAGTGGACAGTGGTTATGTAGGACCTTTTAAATGAACCATTGTTCGGCATGAGGGTGAGAACGGTTTTAATTTCAGTCATATTGAGGGTGTTTTACAAAACTAAACCACTTGCAAGGATGTTGATATTCTGTAGTGCTGCAACTCTTGATCCTTGCTGTTGTCATGTAATTGAAAATAGCCATTTCCCTAAATAATCAGTTAATGCTTTGGTTTATATGAATTAAGGGTAAGAAAAAAAAGAGGCCTGTCACGATTTCTCGGTTTTCACACCGATGCCTTCAAATATCTTGTTTTGTCTCACTAACAGTCTAAATCTCAAAAATATCATGGCAACAAAGAAAAGCAGCAAATCTTCATATTTTAGGAGCTGGACCTAGTGAAGCTTTGGCATTTTGTTCAAAATGGGCTGAAATAATTACTCAACTATCACAATTGTCTGATTTTTATATTGGTCGACTAATTAATTACACAACTATTAGTTTCAGTTTTACAACAGTGGTGCTTTGTGGACGATTTTAGGGCAATGAAATGATCACTTATTAACAAATTACTGAAATAACTGTTCCGTTATTGGTTTTGGTGGCACAGTTTTTAAATTCCTCCAACAATGAAACAAGTGTGATTTCTTGACAGATAATTTTTGTGTGATATCATTTAATAAAGAAAGTACTGTGTGAACTGTATCACACTGAAGACTGAAAGGTCTATTCTGCTGATGCTTGAGTTTATAAACGAGTTTATCACTCAATTAGTGAGATTTTTAACTTCAGATACCGTCCTCCAGGTGGTGGCCAAGAAGTACAGAGGCTTTGAGATCCCCAAAGAGATGACTGCTGTCTGGAAGTACCTAAACAACGCCTACACCCGTGAAGAGTTCACCAACACCTGCCCCAGTGACAAAGAGATCGAGATAGCCTACGCAGACGTAGCCAAGAGGCTGGTCAAATAGGCTCCTCTGCCCTGACCTCCTCTCCTCCCTCCATCTCTCACTCCGTCACCCTCCCCCTCTCTACACACCCCTACACCTCCCCCTCCCCAGCACCGGGACTGATGTGCTCATTCACGAGAAAGAAAAAACTCTGGACTTCTTTTTCTTCTCCTCTCATCTAGAGCGAACCCCAATGCATGACCCCCTCTCGATTCATTTTTTTTCTGCGTATTTTACAAAGACCTATTTTTAGTTGATTCAGCAGCAGGTCACCGCGGTTCCATGTTTCATCATTAAGTGCTTTTACTTTTCATTTGCTGATGAATGTTGTGAGGCGTTGCGAGATGGCGAGGCGAGAAGCAGCCAGACATGTGTATCAGTGCTTATCAATGTTGGGAGCCTCGTCAAACACACTCCCTGATAAGTGACCTTTGAGCTGACCTTCTCTCTGCATGCATGCAGGGGGAAAGGTCACAAGCTGTTGTCGATTTTCTGTTGTCTGTTTAATATTGAAATAGCTCTTTCTAGGATTGCGTTAAAACGAACACAGAGAAGCAGTTTATTTTCCTTGTCTTTTGGCTTATTAAGAGGCATTGTAAACAGTGTTGAAGCTTCAGTGTTTTTGGCTCAAGTATTTGACAGGTTTAAGTAGAAGCTAATCCAAACCTGACATATCAAGTGAGAGATGCTTTATTTTAATGTCGAGCTGTTAAAAATAAATCAAAATAATTGTAACCGCAGGTAAAGCTACCTTGCATCCATGCTCTGATTTTCTCATTGCCTCAAATGGGCAAAAGTAGCTCAGCTCAGTAGAACTGTAGGGAATTTCCTGTCCCTTTGCAGAAGTAACTACTCAGGACAAATCTAACCTGAGGTCTAAGAAATATTCAACATATGTAGCTTACAGATGTTCATGGAGGTGTAGACCTCTAAGCTGGCCTTTTGTTAATCAACTACAGAAAAGCTTGCTGACTCTTTCCTCTCTTGTGAAGCATGAAGGAAAGTCGGTTGTGCTGACTGTAGCGGTAGTTTAGATTACACGTGGCGGACCAAAAAGGGGCACATTATACTGGTCTCACTGTGGATAGGATGACAATGGCTGTATAAATGGGAAAAAAAAAAAGAAACCATGCACTCTCACCATTTTCTTCTCCTTAGCATACAGAATGAAGGACACTAATGTGCAAGTCAGGCGACACGAAAGATATTTATGACAAAACAAATTGAGGAAAGCAGCAATGAAACCAATTTTTTTCAGTACATGGACTGATCTCTGAGGTAGTGAATGTACGTTATGATACAGTAGCCCCAAAAGTGCTTTAGTATGGATAAAGCAACCCGTTTTGTTTTCTCTCATTTGCCATGTTTTTTTTTTTTTTTCAGAACATTTTGTTATGAAACAAATTTGATTTAAAAAAAAAAAAAGGAATTGTAAATATTTGTTTTGATTGCTCAGAATTCAATGTGTAAATTTTATACATTTCAACTGAATTTTGAGGGAAATGGGCTCATTTCTTGGCTGCTTGGATAAACCATCTCTTCTGCCTTACTTGTTTTCTCTCTGCGGATGTTTTGCAGGATGGTTTTTCAGAGATCGTTTCATTGAGTTCAACATGAGTGTGATGTTGTACAAAGAAAATATCCAAGCTATGTCATGGCTTTTTTTTAACAATATTGACTGAATTGAAATAAAGTTATTGGCACTCTGACTTTTGTTTGTGTATAAACTTTCAGTTTTCTGACAGTCATTTTACTCTAAGACACTGGGTTGCCTTTGACACTCAATTCTATGATTGCATGTTTTTAGATAACCCATACTAATATTTTTTTTAGTTACAAATTGGGGCAAGTTCCCCAATCAGATTTAGAAAGAACTGTGAAAGACCTCGCCGTTAAGGTCCAGTCTGTAAGATTTCGTAACTCTGTTTTCATTAGTTTATAATTGACTGAAGATAAGAGATGCTGTTTTCTTTACCTAAGAATGAGATGTTTATATCATGTATGCAGTGGATCCAGGCTACCAGGAAGTGCAACGGACGTTGGAGCCAATTTGACATACTGGTAAACTATGTATCTATAACTTTGGGTCTGTCACGTGATGCCATTGTGCCTAAAAAAAACTTGGGAAATTGGGAAAGAGACGTCACAAATCCCATGAAATAACTTTCTTTACTATCAGGATTTAAGTCATTCAGTCCGCTAATATTTTTAAACTCTAGAAGAGCCACACAGTTAAATCATTTTATCCCCATTCAAGTTAGCGGAGAACTTAAGTGGAAGTAGCCAGCTTGGCTCCAAAGTCTCTAGTGGACCTAATGATGCAGAAGATCAGGGTAATTTTATTCGCAGAAGTCAAAATTTTGGCTTCATGTGCCACTGAGCAACTTTCATAGGAATAAATGAGGTCCATGTCAAATGCTATGTCCAGTTCTGTTAATACATCCATGGGTGGGTCCTCCACGGGGTCTGCCATGTTGTTCAACGGTAGCCCAAACTGGACAAATCAAACGCTGGTTCTCGGCAGGGCCATTTGTGTTTTCATGTCCACTACTGTAGTTCTATTATACACTTGACACATAGGACAAGTTTCAGTTCTGCAGTCTCACCACTAGATGGAACTAAATGCTACACACTGGAACTTTAAAGAAAGAAAAAGAAGAAAAAAAAAATGTAGGGAAAGTTTTTAGGAGGCTCTAGATTCCTGTGCTACATCATCCATATTAAAAACATCTCATATTGGGTGTCTTGTTTTACTTTCTATTGTGAATCTCTTGGGTCACCGATACAAAAAATACAGAAAAGTTTGGGAACCCCAGGGCCGAAGCATGTTTGTTTACAGCTCTCTGTCCCTCTCCCAAGGAATGTCTCATGTGGGTGTCCGCCCACTGTGGGCTCCACCTCCTCCTGAAGACACCCTCTGGCTGTCAGCTTGATGGTGTTCTTCAGCCAATTCCCTACTGTTCTGCAGCACAAACAAGAAGTCTGTTCTGCAGGGCCGATCGCAGCCAAAGTTTCGCAAGAAACTGAAAAGAAAAAAAGGTGTGGGGGCGTACAGTTTTTGGATGCTCTCCAGATCATTAAAGTGTCATGTTTCAGCCCCAGACATTCTCTACTCCCTTACTGGTGAACACTGAGACACGGTCTACGCTTGTAATTCACAGGGAGGAAAATCCACCCATAAGCAAAATGACAGACGTGTGTGTGTGTGTGTGTGTGTGTGTGTGTGTGTGTCAGTCAGTGTGAGGTAAGAGAAAGCACAACAAGGCTGGCTATCTTTCAGACCACACACTCATTACAAGTAGGGTGAGTGTATTAGTGTAATTGCATAATGAAGGTGAAGCCAGAAGGGGCTGAATATTGTTTCTCCAACATGTTGACTGTGTGTGTGTGTGTGTGTGTGTGTGTGTGTGTGTGTCTCTCTCTATGTGTGTGTGTGTGTGTGTGTGTGTGTGTGTGTGTGTGTGTGTGTGTGTGTCTGGAAAGAGCAGGGTTATATTACACACCATGAGAGGGAGCCAGCAAGTCAGTTTAGTTGTGAACACACACAGATTTCAGTCCCAGTTGTTTCCTTAGATTTTTCTTTGTTAGGATGAGAAAAACATATTGCCTGAATGCCTGAATTTCTTTACCTGTGATTTACATTTCTTTTGCCATCATGCTTTAACTTTAACAGGTGAATCAGTCAGCTGTGTATTTTTCACTGCTCAATATGCTCAGCGGAGCCTTTTCGGTCTGGCATGGACTCTTTCTCTGCAGCGCCAAATTCAGTTTGCAGCTTTTACACAACACCCATTTATACAGCTGGCTAAATATTTACTCTGGTAAAGTAGCTCGCTCAAGGGTACACAGTGATATCCCAACTGAGTTATGGGCCTACAATGTGTGAAAACCCCTCTTTGCATATGGACTCTGTGCACCTGACATTTGATGTGGCTACATAGGTTGCTTTGTGTTTGCTTATGCTTTTGACTGACGGCACACAGGTTTATATGTCCAAAATCCATGGCTGCAAGAATATTGGCATTCTCTCAATTTAATAATTTATGTTGTAATATATGTATTTATTTTTGATTTGCCCATAATATTCATTTCACATATTATCTAACATCTATCACGGTGGCTAGATTATAGGATAGGATTAATGTTACTGTTACTCCATTTTCAAAGTTCACTGTGGCCAACAGGTAAGGCCTGCCATTATCAATTCAAAATGCAGGCCTAAAGTAGCCTTGAGACTTAGCTATGAAATGGAGTGAGGAGAGGAGATAGACAGGAGGCTACATGCATATTTTCAAGTAGGTGTGCAAATACATAAATATTACATTTTTAATGATAAATATCTCATAAAATGTAGTTCTTGAGGGTTAAAAGAATTAGCCTAAGGACTCATTTATGCTCAACATTAGAATTTGAATGGTGATGTTTAAAACATTTGAAATTAACCTTTATAAATGAGCCTTAAATGGATAGTCCAGGTGGTTGTATGGGGTACTTATCCATAGATAGTATATTACATACAGTAGATGTCAGTCGGCACGCCCCCAGTTTGGAGAAGTATTCAGGAGTGACATTTTATTGCTGACCCCCATCCACAGCAGTATTGTACATTGCTTAGCTTCAGTGTCAGACTCCAGGCAGCTTCTTCAAATGGGGGCAGGTCGACTGACATCTACTGTCGGTAATACATCGACTATGGATAAGTACTCCATACAACCACACTTTTAAAAAAAAATCTATCTATCCCTTTAAGGCAGTGGTTCTCAACCTTTTGTGGTTCCTTGTAACAAACAGTGTCTTGTGACCCATGTCTCCAGTCGCATTTAATTAACTGGGTGAGGACCAGACCAAACAAAGAGTGACACTCCACACCCCTTTTATTGAAACATTTCAGACCTTGAGATGAAAATTTATTCAGTAATTCCGAGAAGAAAAAAAACACAGAGATTAAAAAAATATTTTTAGGAAACATAAATCATGATTACCATGATGATTAATTATGTGGCCTTGAAAACATTCATTTCCCATTTTTCATTTACAGCACTGAAATTAGGAAACATATATGTCACAAAGTCAGAAGCCAAGCTTGTTCATGGCACACCTTGAAGCAAAATAAAAAGTGTGTAGCTGTGTAAACACAGTGTAAAACCCTACACTTGTGTGACTTGTAAATGAACTAATAACATTAATAATGGCTGTATTCCACTCAGGTGTGCCAGTGGAAGAGTTTTGGTATGAGTGGCAGGATACTGGCAACCTTAATGGAACCAATCCCTGATTAATGTTATTGGTTCCACCTGTGCTTTCCCTGTAATGAGACCTCATAATGTCGTGAGAAAGGTCTAGATGATATTTCAAAAGAACTGATATGACACCATTATGCTTGCATTGTAAGGCAGCTCGCCACTGTAGCTCGTTAATATTCATAATCAGCTGTTACGTGTCCACAGGTGTGAGTCACTGGGTACGAATGTTACCACAGCTAATGAGCCAATCAGAGCCGAGCACCAGTGGAAACACAGCAGCCTGGCACAGACCACACGCTGCACAGTTGTTGTTGGCTAGCGGTGAACTTGAGGCATTTCTGTCAGACTACTGCAGTACACCCCCATAATGCTTTCCATGTCCTTTATCTGCTCCTTCCATCTTCAGCACCGTTGGCCTTTATTCAGAAAATATGTTGGCATCAGCTCGCGACCTTCGAAATACTCGTCTGCGACTAGTTAGCAGGAGCGCGAGGCCTGTGTCGGCCCTCCACAAAAGGTGTGTTTCTCTTGCCAAACTTCAAGTCGTACAAGCTGTCATTGACCCATCATGTTTTAAATCTTTTTTGGCAGCAACAGAGGGGTTTTTTGTCTGGTAGGCATATAGTTATTCATAAATAGGCCTACACTATGTGATAGCTCTGAAAAACACATCAGTATGCTAAGAGTGATGCAGAGTGGCACATAGGAGGGAAAGCATGAAACTCGAGAATATTCCTATATATGTTGTGCGTTGAAATGGGTTTCAAATGCAATGAATCTCAATAGTTTGGCAATTTATCCTGTGTCAAGGCTAGAATCAAGGCTTCAGCATTATAAGAGGTCTATTTTAAAGGTTCAGTTCACCCAAATTACAGAAAACTGTATATTTTTTGAAGTAATGTGATGTCTCTGTCACTCCAACACAATGCAGACAAGAATTTTGAAAGTGGTGTTTCTGCCATTTAAACATCGCATGTAAAACTACAACAGCTAACATCTTTCCATGAACAGTGTCCCCATGTTACTCTGGATAATCCACAGAAGTGTGAACACTTTTTATTGGGTAGCCTTTATAAATTTTGAAACCATTCCAGATGCTTGACTTTTTCAACATCTTGTTAGTGTATTTGTAAGCCTGTCTTGGGCAGTCAAACTGTCATAGTCACAAAGCGAGGCCTATCAGTTTAAAAGTCCTTGTGTGAGAATAAAGATAATGTTGATGCATTATGAATTATGTTGGATTACTATTTCATAAATTATGGGCTATTTGAGATTTTTGGGGTAATGGTATACAAAAATAGAGCATCCGAATACTGATTTAGGCATCGATTATCATGCCAACGATAAAACCCTTGAAGCATTCAGGTCAGCCCTAACCTTTTGCAACTAACCCTAATGACAAACACATTTATTATTATCACATTTTTTTATTCCACATTAGGCACTAACCATCAGACAGGTACAGGTTAGCGAGTCAGACCTTGGTAGGAATTAGTTATTAGTCTATGTATACATATTTTTATGTGTATTATTTTGTAATTGTGTAATTTTACTTTTCTCATTGTTACAACTTTCCCTGATATTGGGGCACATTTTAACAATGGAACTCCTTGTATTTGACACCAGTTAATGAATTCTGTGATATATTTGGAGAAGTTGTAAACATTACTATGTATAGTGGACAAATAAATGTACTTTGAGTTATAACACAAATAAAAATCAGCAAGTTATAGGTGCAGAGACAAAAAGTGTTACAAGCATCTCTGGTCTCCACTGCTCATAATGCAGAAAATGACCCCTTTGAGAGAATTTTATTGTTGTAGTTTATCCAGGTAGATTTAATTAACTCTGATTTTGACTGGTTCACATACTGATTAGCAATTTGATTTACAACAATGCACAAAATTCTACTTAAGTAAATACAACCACCTAAAATACAGTGCTTGAGTAAACATATTCACATCTCACTACTGAGGAACTGTTTTCATGTAGATGTGTCAATATAGTTTTGGGGTTTTTTTTCAAATGAGCAGCATATTTAAAATTCCATTCTCCTCCTTTGTGTTGGTGTAGACTCTGAAATCTTAGATGATATCTCAAAACCTGGGCCAAGAAAATCAAAACTACAGTATCAGCATGTAGATACCATCACAAGTAAGTGAGAGAGTGCGTTGATTTGGGTAAACTGACCCTTTAATTGAAGTTGGCAACAGTTTCAAAGGTGGTCAATTTCAATTAAAGGGAAGCTCCACACTCTGTTCCTTCTCTCTCCTCTTTTAAGAAGCAGTCTTCCATTGGGTGCACACTGCCTCTGTGGCAAACGCTGTCACTCATTATCTGAGCACTGTGAAGGTCCAACATTGCCATACAAGTGGAGTTCATAGTGGCGTTCACTGTCGCATCAGCCACCCCATCAACTCCCAGACCACCGAGTAACAGCCCCGCTTATCTGCCCCGCTCCAGTGCCTGCAGTCAACCAGTCAGGGTGGGTTTTGTGTGCTCACATTGTTTATTTTAGCCCTCATTAAAATGTGGTGGGATGGCTTTCTCTCTCCGGGGCTCGGCGGCTACTGTGGTGGGGAGATAGGGGACTGTGGTGGACCCCCTTGGGCGGCCCACAAAATGCTGCCTCACCCCCTTCCCCTACTTGCCACTCACCCCATCTGGGTCCTGCAGTCACACCCTGTGGCAGAGCTGCGGTTAACTGCGGCTGTTGGCTGGTAAAGAGGCACAGTGAGGGTTCAAGGATGCAAATTGAAGTAGGAGAAGTGCCATTCACCATAATTACCACTAGAGGGTACTCAGCCACAGAGAGCTGACGGGGGGAGCGCTCAAAGCTGGCAGTGACTATTCTCCTGGGGGTTTGTTCTTATCTGCTCTACATGGTCAGCACTTTTTCACAGGAAGCATGAGGGAGGTTGTGTGTGTGTGTGTGTGTGTGTGTGTGTGTGTGTGTGTGTGTGTGTGTGTGTGTGTGTGTGTGTGTGTGTGAGTGTGAGTGTGAGAATGAGGGATAAGGACAGATGTGGGTCTTAAAGTAAGTGGTTTTGAAGAGAAAAGAGCAACTAATAGTCACTTGTCATCTGTGTACTTGAAAGACACCTTGTGACATCAGGTATTTCATACCTCCAGGGGCCTTTGTCCAGGTTGTTTAGTCTCTTTATAAGACTACAATAGTGGCCTGTTTTATTTTGTCTGCGACGGAAAAACTATTAGACATAAAAGACTTTGCTCTGTCAGCAGCCACACCCCCACCTTAGCTCCACACAGTGGAAGATTTACCTTGCAGTTTATGTTATGTTAGTGTGTCAAAGCCTGCGGCAAATATCTGTCTGGTATGTGGTGAAGTACTGCTGTGTCTGTGCGTCTGTGTATGTGTGTAATACTTCTTGTCTGCATGTGTGGATTTTCATAACCAAACCGTAGTGCTGTTGTTGCTTTTAAAAGGAATCAGGAAACGTCTGCTGGGTGTGCTGATAATCCCAGGTGTGTGCACAGGAGACAGTGCGCCTGAATGTCTTTGTGCTAAAGTGAACTAGCAGGTTCCCTTTCAGAGCCATATAGCACATCTAGGGGGAAAGAAAGGAGGTCTTTGAGGTTTTGGTTCTGCCATCCGTCTCCAGCTCACTGGCTTTCTTTTCATGCCAGCCATTGCAAAGGCCAGGCCTGTTAAAAAGAAACGCCCCAACTGGCTCCTCCCTGCCATGTCGCCATGGTAAAATGACAACAGACTACACTCACGTGCCCCTACTGACAGTAAAGCTCCTCTCTGTTTTGATTTTGGCTGTTGTCCTGTCTGTGCTGTTTTAAGACTGACTAACAGTTGTCAGGAGCAGCTGAAGCACACAACCAAGATGCTAGACATTAAAGTACAGTAGAAACAACTGTGCTGAGAAGCCTAGAGCAAAAGGCAATTATCTTGGTGCCGATGTTAATGGACGTATGCGCCCACGCTGCAGGTACTGTCCCTCCGTCCCTGGTTTCTCTCCGAAGTGTCTCCTTTACTCGCCAGCAGCCAGTGCGGATGCTATGATATTTAGCTTTAACACTGGAGGAGAAAAAGAGGAGGAGGAGAATATATTGATTGCCCTTAGCTGCTCCCTCATAGCTCGCATGGTGCATGGTTTGTGTTGGCTAAGCCCTCTAGCCTAATGGCTTTTAGACTTCCATTAGGTTGTTGCAGGCAGCGTGGTTTAAGTAAGTAACAAAAGGCTCTGTCAGAATGCTTTAAGCATTAATAAGACAGTCAGTGTTACTTCTCCAGCCTGTCAGCTCATCAGGAACGCACAAGTCGAGTTTGCATGGCCAAAAAGACTGGTTTACTGTCGTCATCTTGAACGTTTCTTTGGCTGCACTGTTTTTAGTAAGCCCTGAGCCGGATTAGCTTTTAGTCTTTTGGGAATTTGTTTCGATTGAGCAGTGAAAGCTGCGGCTCACTCACCCCGTAAACTTGCAGTGTCCCTGGACTCATGTGCAGTAAAAGTCCCGTCTCACACTGACAGACATGTGAAGAAGTGCCAGGAGTTCTGCACGTTTGTACGGTCCACTTAATGAGGAGAGACCTATGGCTCGATTTTGGGAAAAGGGCTCAATAGGAATGGGGGTTAGAAGTGCATCGTTTGGTGTTATATGGCAACAGAACCGCAGGCCTCAAGCGGCATGAAAGGCAGAGTCTGTTGGGTTTTGGGGAATTTTTTTGTTGTTGAGCTGTTTTTCTGTTCTGCCTCTAAAGCCATCTTGTTTTTATAAAAGTTGTTTATTAGGAGCAAGGTCCCTCTCTTTGCGGAGAAAAGGCGCTGTGGCCTACACTCTTTCAAATCCCTGTAATTATTGGGTAGGTCTGGCTTTGATCGATGCATACACTGGCATTTTGATATGCTGCTGCTGCATATATCTAATATGTGTATGGGTTGACACATATGCCCAAATATGTTGCAATACATACACACACGCACTTATTTCTCCATTTTTATTTAATACATGAGACAGGATCACATTAGTTTGATTCTTTTTTACCAGTTTGTGTGTTGTATGCTTCTATGGTGACCCATTTTGCCCAACAAACTCCTCTGCTTTCTGGATATTGTGTGGTTCCCCCTGGTCTGTCTGTCTTTAATGCCACTGTGTCCCTGCAATCCCTCAAAGTCCTGGGCTTTAATGCATCGGTTACCATATTTTTCCACCAAGATGACTGTCGCTTGCCGGGAAAGGCATCACGTTTGTGTGTATGTGCGTGCACACACTTGCGCCATTTTTGGAAGGGTCCCTGTGTTCTCTCTGCACCAGCGCTACGGAAGCCTCCTGGGTCCGTTTCTGCTGCCCACATACCCCCGAATCTTGCTTTGGTTGGAAGTGTGTCTGTTTTTTTTCCAGCCATCATAAAGAAGACAAACTTCTCTACTGTCTCCCCATCCTATATTAACAAGCTGTGTTTGGCCCTGGTCTCACCATAGCAGGTCCGCTCTGGGTTGCTGCTGGCTACAGTAAAAATCAACACCTCCTCTACCCCAGACTGTGACTTTTCAATGTGTAGATCCAGTTTCCCTCTCAAATCTGTAGGATTCAGTTTCAGTTGCTTCCTTGGTAGACTTGATCCAGTTTGACATTATGCAATAATAGACAGAATGTCATGCTCTGGCACTCACTAAGCTTCATCACCAACCTTTCATCTATTTTCTATCCCTATAGCTGTGCATTTGGTGGCAGGATTAGCCCTTTACCATCAGTGCCACCTGAGGAATATCTCAGAGCTGCTCCAAGACAAGGATGGATGCAGACTGGCTTCTTATTGGCTGGCTGCTCTCTGGTCTGCCAACCAAGCAGGAAACAATAGAAGGCAAGAACAATGAGCTGGCTACAGATCAGTAGGGGCCCGCTTGGCCTCTCCCAGACGCTACGTCTTATTTCCTTTTTGATTACTCACGCCTGCCTGATGAGCGGCACACTCACACTCCTCTCTGTCTGCCTGCCCGTGAGAGAAATCACAAAGAAAAGACTTTTTGTAAGAGACTGGTTTTGATTTGGAGGCTGGAATGCCTTTGTGATAATGTCGCAAGATTTTGTTGGCAGTGGTGTGATAGATGTGTGTAAGACAAAAGGAGAAATGTGTGCGTGTGTGCAGGGGGGGGTTATGATGTGTGTGTGCTCATGATTCAGACACATTCAGGTATTAAGAAACTACATTTCTGAATATTGTGTGGTTTGGTGTGCTGTTGTGCTTTTCTGTGCTGATTTATGTCAGTTTCCACTGATGGGCTTCCAGGATCTGCCCATAAACAGCCTTTAAACGGGGGAATAGTAGTGCTGGCACCGAAGTCCAAACTGTACTGCCACCCAAGCGTGCAGATCGCCTGCTGTGGGCTGGGTCCCCTTTCGCCTGGCCCTCACTAGCTCCCACCACTGCTCGTTACCCCCCCTTCACCACCAGGCCGGAGGTAGGAAATCAAACCAATTACGGTTGTATTTAAAGAAAATTGGAGCAGGGCCGGAAAAGTGGGGGCATTTCCAAAAACCACAAAAAGAAAACTGCAAGGCCGTTCTTTGGCAAAATACAGGGTGACTGTGGAGCAGCATAAAATGGCACTTCTCTGAAAACGCAAGGATAAATCTACTGATTGATTTAGTGCATAAGCAGCAAATATTGTCTTTATTTAAACAACACATATAGAGGAAGCTGTATACCATACCAACTAAATGTCTACCAAGAAACTATATAAATCTTTTTGGTGTCCTCAATAATCTGTCTCTGTGTCTGTCTCACTGAGTGAGATTGATGGATTCTGCTTCCCTGGTGGACTTGCTTGATGGATGGTTTTTAAGGACTGACTGTGTTTATGTTCAGGTCTGCCATGCCCCGCTGTGAGAGGCCTGCCAGAAGGCCGCACCTCATAATGTGGCTGAGTATGCCAAGACGTCCCAGAGCCCAAAATCCTCTTTGGCTCGCCCTGCTGCTGAAGACCCTGCTGAGGTACAGTGTAGGGCCTCTCCTAAAGCACAAACACCTGTAGGCTTCAAACTGGGGGAAGATGAAGTATTTGTGTGCTTGTGTATGATCCTTTGGCCAGTGTGTCATAGTCTGGAGCCATCTTTACAGCCAAAAATCTTGTCTGGGATCAGTGTTGTAGTTGCCACCCCCTGATCTGATGTGCTCTCTCTGTTTTACCTCTCTCTCCCTCTGTCTCTCTCTGATCCTCCTCCTCGCTGTCATCTCTCAGGAAAACCCCCTCATTACTAGGCCCTGAATGTAAATGCTTCATTTTCCATCCCCCCACAAGCCCTCTTTGTTCCATGGGCCATTTGGCTGTTATATTTCAGCACTTAAAAGCAATTATTCCTAAATATGAATGCTCCCATAACAGACGTCTCCAGACACTCAAAAGATATTTTTCTTCCTTCATCTCCCTCTTTGCCTCATGGGCAAAAACAAAAGGAGGAGAAATCAAGGTGTCTGGTGTCTGTAGATCCACAACATTTTGCTGCATGGATGTGTGTGTAAACACATACACATACACACACACACACACACACACACACAACACACACACACACACACACACACACACACACACACACACACACACACACACTCATATCTCATGATATGCCTTTGTCCATGCAGGTGCATGCACAGAAAAGAAAAACACACACAAACTGTTTACTTCACACACACACACACCATAAAGAGTGTAAGATGAGCTCCCATTAAGGATGAAAACAAACCAGTGAGTGGGAGGTGTCCCCCGAGGAAGTCCACAGTCGCTATAGTGGAACTATGGAACCATGGGAACTGGTTAGCAGAGGCCTGCGGGGCAGCCACAGCCAGACACGGGGGTGTGTAATACTGCCACACACACACAGTGCAGACTGGAGACAGAAACACTAAAGCAATGGCTTTTAGTCACCTCACCTGTCTAATAATTACAAAAGCTGACACTTTTTTGGGTGTCAGCAGTAGCTTGATTTATTCAGCCTTGGCTCTGAGTATCTCATGGCAATGTTTTACGATCAAAGTGCCAAAATAGCAACAGCAATAAAAGTGGCTGTTACAGAAAGAGTCATGATACAAGAAAGATGACGACAGACACATTTTTTTGTGAGGCTCTTGTGTTCAGTGACACTTGAGAGGATTAGGGGAAAAGATGTTTTTAATGTTGTCGCTCTAACAGTTTATGGGTCAGAGGAGGCTGTAGGTCTGCGGCGCTTCAGCGGTTTTCACTGATTTCTTCACAGCCACATGAGCCCTTACTAGTGAGAGGATATTAGTCATCTAGCTGGTGGTCAGTCCCAGAACAACATAGTTTTACACAGAGAGACAGAGAAATAGAACTTGGCAACAAACAACTGAAGGCATACATTTATCTGACTTTCTTGTTTTCAGAGTAGAGAGTGGGAACAAGAAAGAAGGGGACGACGCAGGCTTCTAATGACGGCGCATGTTCCCACGTGATTCAAAACAGACTTGAGCAATCATCCTCATTTTACTCACCACTTGCGTACGTGGATGAAAAAAGAGAGCGAGATAGGAAGATAGAATGTGTGTATGTGAACCGCCTATTTAGCGTGTTCCCCGGCTCAAGCAGGAAGTGAACAGAGACCTGGTCCACAGGGATCCCCGTTTCCCCTTCTCCTCCCCCACCCCACCCCACTCAGGACCCCACCGTGATGGGGGAGAGCCTGGCAGAGAGCTACAGTGTGTGGTGTTTGTGCTCTGTGTGTGTGTGTGTATGTGTGTATGTTAATTTCCTGTTTTATAGAGGAAGCAGTGTTCGCATGTACAGATCGTTATTCAGATTTCCTCTGTGAGAAAAAAGGGCAGAAAAAAAGAGTGTGTCAATTCTCATGAATCTGTATGGGAAACAACTAGTATTGTTTCTGGGAAGCTGCCCTGCTCTTTTAGTAGAAACATATTTTGGTTCACTGATAAAGTACAAATGCGATGTCTAAATCAAAACATTGAAAAGGATGTCATCTCATTATCCCAGATAAAAAAACAATCCTCTATTACTACAAGCTAATATCCTTTCATAAATGTTGTACTTTCACCTTCTAATCAAATTATGGCTAGATTGGTTAGACAGAAAGCTGTGGTCATTACGCAATGACAAGAATCTAAATCCAAGCCATTAGGGCATCTAAATGAAAGTTAGCTCCTGTGGTCTTAGCCAGAATACCCTCTAACCATGGTCTGAGCCACAAGTCCACGATGCAGTGGTCTGTTGGGTTTCTGAATATAAGTGTATAAAGGCCATCTTCTGGTTTTGACTCATTTACATGTCGTGGTTTCTTATGACAAGATGAGTGGGGAAGGATGACTCAGCGCAGTTCAGCAGAAGATTGTTTAGAGTGTTGTGTACTTATCAGTACCTATCTGGATGCTTCTTTGTATGACTGCTATCTAATCAATTAGGGTGCTTGTGAAAGTCTTTGAAGATAATAATTTGAAAAAGACATTGAGCAAGCTATAGTCTGAAAATCTTAACTGAAATAATTTCCACAATAGTGGGATCATGGGATATATTGATGTTAATTGTCTTGAAATACATTGTATATAAAATAATAGACACAGCTACCGTGATGTAACCCATTGATTCATGGACTTCTATTTTAAGGCCACAAGTTTGTCACTTAAGCTGCTGTCATCTTGGTTTTTTAAAGCCAGAAATGACCATATTTGGATGAGCTGTGGAGGAAGGAGGGGTGAATCTGACGTCCCTAATCTGACATGACGCCTCGCAGACAGCCTGTCACTTAAATATGCATAACTTTAAACCTTAATAAAATTTAAACGAGTGAGTTATATTAAAATTGTAGCCATACAGAACAAAACCCTTTTCACACCAGGCTGTAAACATGTTTATTTCTGTTGTAAATTTGGGCAGTTTAACATGGGTGTGTCTACCGGGGTTGACTTTGTTGTGGAACCAACCTCAAGTGGCCATTCAGTGAGATGCATTTTTTGGCACTTCCGTTTTGCCTTAATTTATTAGCCTCGGATGTTTGATGCTAGGTAAAGGTGCTTTGGAAGTAAGCGTAAACATCTTGCATCCTCATCTGACATTTTTATAGGCTTGGGTGGTATCACTATATTATGGTATATGAGGATGTTAAGAAATTTTGAAGGTATAATTTTAAATGCCATCAAAAATACAGGTGCTCATCTTTCTATTAAACCAATGCGGAGATGGTGTATTGAGGTGATACAGTGCACAGCATGCGCCTCCAGAGGTAAGTCTCTACTGGTGGAACAGGCAGCTGAGCTGAGAAAGAGAGAAAGATGACGACTGTGAGTGGTGGGGATGACGTCACAGGAGCAGTAAATAAGGAAAATGCTTCTGCCCCCATTCAGGAGTATTGCCACGTATAACTTTATCTTGATATGACTTCTTCCAACTACAAAATCAGTTAATTAGCCACATGATGTTATTCAACATATCATCTCTGTTAGGCGCAGTGATGTGTCGGTATCCACTGCAGCAACAAGTGTCATCAGGTCCCACAACGGGAGGGCGCTTACTCTCTATCTATTCATTATTACAGGCCATAGGTATTTAAACACAGCAAGACTTGTCTTAAGTAGCTAAATACATATTAGAAATAAAGCATTGTAAGCATGATACAACTAGGTATATCATCAATAGCTCAGATTTTACATTTTTCTTTTTTTGATTTACACATATACACTGGTGAAATATCAGGAAGGTATGAAAAAATAAATATTGCTCAAGTCTAATTTTCAGTTTTTAAACAGAAACAAAATTATGGCTTTCATTAATAACTCTTTTCATATTCTTGCCGTGTTGCTGGAAAAAACAGCTTAAATGTTCAGTAGTTCTGCTTTTTGTGTTTTAAGATCTGACATTTCTTCTTTTAGGGCTTGAACAGTAAGTCCGCCTCACACTCGATGGTCACCATAAATTTGTGGTGACAGATCTCTGGATCAATCCAATAGTATGACTGTTTCTGCAAGTGCCTCTCGTTAGCTTTCAGTGATCCTTTGGGTCCGAGGAGAGGTGCTCCACTGTGGGAACTGGGAGCTGCCTGGTGTATCGTAACACAGAGTGGTCTCTGTAGACCCAAAATGGATGAGAAACTACCTTCACTGGGATCCCTCTGAACTAGGAGAGCCCTCTTTCTCTCTTTTTGTCCGTCTCTCCCTCCATATTCTGCTCCCTGACAGCAAGGCAGCACTAGTCATCAGTGTGAGAACAGTTGCATCACAGCTTTCGCGGTTTCTTAGCCCCTGGCCCCTGTGTTTCTCGGTCAATCTGTGGGAACCCTGATTTTGGACGGCAGCCTCTGTTCCCACCACCGGTCTGGTTAGAAAATAGACTTCTGGTCATGTACCAGGCACCCAAACCAAGCCGGTTCTAGCCCGCTCCTTCTCACGGGTTTGGGGGAGGAGAGGTCAGTGGCTGCAGTAGAGGCCCTAATGGGTTTCGTATGCAGGTACCGCAGAGGCGACACGGGATACTGTGCTCATGAGAAATGAGAGGGTTTTAACGATTCTGTGCTCCTGCCAAAACACTCCCTCTCTCCTCTCCTCTCTCTCTTGCTGTTTTTCTCGGTCGCCTGCATCTCTTTCTCTGTCTGTCTCTCATTTGAATTTATAAATAGCGCTTTAATCTTTCTCATCTTTCTGATTAATTGTGGATAAAGTCGCGTGAGGGACAAGGCTCGATTTTGTTACAGGAGAAATCAAAAGACATTGTGCAGTTCGTCAGAACACATGATTGACTTACCAAAGTATTTTTTCCTCAATGATTCTCATTGTTTTAGTTTTTCTTTCCTGTGACGTTCATAATCATGCCTCCAGTTCTCTTTATGTTTTATCCACTTAAAAAGCAATTTTCGATGTCGTCTTATAAACCAATTCATCATGCCTTTGAGTACAATTACATCCAGACAAGCAGCCTCATCCAGGCAAACGTTTCCCCTCTTTCCTGGAGAGTTACAATTTTCGGAAGAAGAACAGCATAGCGGGAACAGAGAAAAGATGAAAAAAGCAGCTCGGCTCATGTATGTCCATGACAAAGACGGAGCCAGATGAGAGCTCCTCTGCTCCCCACATGTGGACAAGAGAGCCGGGTCTCACAGAGTGTGTGAAGACAGCTGGAAAATTCCCCTGAGCCCGGTCTAATTGAAAGCTTATCATCTTCTCTTTGTGCTTCCTGAGCGGTGGGGGATCAGCGGGGAGCAACGCAGAGAGCAACTCTGTGATGAGACCTGGAGGAAATAGTTGGGAATGTTTAAGACGGTGCAGATCTGTCATACACTCGCACTGTGAAGTGGAGCTCGGGTTGTCTGGGCCGAGGGTGGTGTGAGATCTGTCAGCAGGGGGATTGTGAGTGTGCAAGTTTCTTGTGCGTGCGTGGAAATGCTTTGAATGTGCAGAGTTAATTAAATACAGTGTGTATCAAGGCTGCGTGTGTGCGTCCTGAGGCTTTGTTGTTCTGCCAGCACTGCCCCCATAGAAGGCCTGACGCAGACACAGCAGAAGCCATACAGAAGGAAAGAAAGGATAGAATTGAATGAGAAGAAAGGATGAAAGAGACAAGGAACGAGTAGAGATACACTACAGGAGGGTATAAACAGGGAAAACAAAAGAGTGACTAATTTGAAGAAGAAAAACAAAGCGTTTAGAAGTGAAAGCCCTTTCATCGTACATCAACAGGTGGCATTAGTTTAAGAGGGAGGAATTGTGGGTATTGTATTTCAGGTTAACCACATGAGACATCTGAAATCAGACCACCCCACAAGGTAGCATCTCAAGTGTTTAATCTTGTGGCTCGGCTTCAAATGGGCCAAACAGATGCCATCAGCGCCGCATAAATTAACAACCACATAGCTGGTAAAAGAGACGGCCGACATTCCAAACTTCTCCTGTATTGTTTTTAACAAGTGACAACTTGCCGACGTGCGCTAACATGGAGGCTGCCAGGGCGGTGTTGGATTCCTGAGCTGCGCTTTATTTACGCTCTGGGTACCACCGTGTTGACAGCCGAGGCATTTTCAAACCCCTGAGAAGTATGGGTAATTGCCAACGAGAGTCTCACTAATGGAAGAGAAGAGGATAATTATTAAAGGGGGTTATTGGGAACGAGCTGCCAATGAACTGCCAGGGTTATGAGACAGAGGCAGTGGCATGTATGGCATTTACTGTACAAGGCGAAAGAAGTTGGAAGAACAGAATTTGTTGGATCAGAATGTGCTGGCATGAGATTGGGTCCCATGAATGTTTATGGTGTTTTTTCTTTCCTTCTAATTTGTCAGCTGATGTGATGGTGTCTGGATTTCTGGAGGTGAATTACACCCTGCTCCTCCATGTTTAATGTTTTTACTCTCAACACCTCCCCCTGTTAAACCATAAAATACCTCACAATCCAGACTTTTTAGCATTAAGTTTCAAAGTATGCAATAGTTTTTATATTAAAGCGAATAATGTTAAAGAATGTGGCCATAAATGCTGAACTTAGATCTAATGTGGGTGTGATTATTCTCAAGAGGACAGGCATTACTTTTAAGCTTAAATAAAAATGTGTTGTCATAACTCTATCCCGGAGTTCCTTTAATTAAGATTTTATTTACGTAATTTTTAGTGAAGTTCCAGTTATGTAGGATTTAGGGGGATATATGAGCAGAAATTGAATATAATATGTATGTTTTCTTTACTGTTTAATCACCTGAAAATGAGAATAGTTTTGTTTTTGTTACCTTTAATAAGGCGTTTGTATCTACACAGGAAATGGGTCTTTGTCTACCAACATCACCATGTTGCACCGCTACAGTATGTTTCCACAGTAGCCCAACAGCTCAACAGTGTTATTACTTACGAACTAGTAGCCTGTCTATGATGAGCCAAACAGCGTTGGAGAAACACTAATTTTTAAAGTAAAACTGTTTTATTCAATGTTTTTACTGGTATTCATCCGTGGTCTGTTTGTCTTGGAGAGGACAAGACATCTGCAGATAATTCAGCTCCTGGTGAAAACCTCCTGAACAATGAACACTTAGGGAATCCTAACCAGGAGCTACCGCTTGGCACATGGGAGAGGTTTCAGCTGGTTGCAATTTGCAGTCATCACTGCTAGATGCCTCTAAATCCTGCACACTGCGTCTTGAAATAAACAGCAGGTTTGAAGACAAAAGTGAGACACATGGGTTTTTTTTTTAATTAAAATGATTAAAAACTACATTATCCGCAAACTTTACAAGCACTCAATATGGAAGCATTAATGATATCATTACATACATAGATGAGATTCTTAAATTAACATCAGTTTCAGATGTACATGCTTTGAGCATAAGAGAAATGAAAGGAGCAAACATGAATTGAAGTTTTTGGTAAATGACAAGGGAAAGGGGCATCTTGTAAAAAGAAAACAAAAGAAAAAAGTAACATTGTGCTCTTTAATCCAATATACAATAAAATACAACTCACTTGTACATTTTGGCTTCCTAATTTTGCATAAAGAATGATGTTAGAGAGTCATCAAGACAGCATTTGCCACACATCGTTCCCATCATCCTGACAGTATTACAGGCAGTTTGTGAAGGTCTTTGGTTTGTTTTTGAAGGAACCACACAAATATAAGTACATATGTGGTTTCTCTAGCTGCATGATTTTTTTTGCCTATAATAAAGTAAGGTCCTCTACCGTCTAAAGGCTCCAGAGGAGACAGCAGGAAACATGCTTTTCCTCTAAATAAAAGGGACATAGGAATGAGAGATTGTTACTGATTGTTTTAAAAAGAACAATAAGGCAAAGGGTATTTATCTGCAAAACACCTTGCATAATTTATTTCTTCCTGAGCTGCAAATGCAAGCCTTTTTGGATTCACTTAGAAATTAAATCTCACTTTCGTAGCAACTTAATCCCCATCATTCAGAGTCATGGATGCTTCCTTGTTGTGGAAAACTTTTCTAGTAGATACTAGACACCTGATACCTGCTTTCAATTCCTCGACACAGCTCATACCCAGATAATCTGTGCAGGCGTGTGAATTATTGGCAGAGCCGTGAGCCCCTGGCACCAATGATCAGTAAATGAGAGCAGAAAAGACAGAATCAGGGCCATAAAGGCTTCAAAGCACTCAGTGATTATAAAGAACAAAGAGACCTGTGCACAACAAGGGACTTTTTTTTTTTTTTTGCATAACTGCCCTTGGTGTTGGTAAGAAGATACCACTCTGACCCAACCTCCTCCTTCTATCCCTTCATCCTCACACTCCTCCTCCTCCAGGGATAGAGGGATCACATGTGTAACTGCGGGGGAAAGGCCCTCCAGACAGGGGAATGTGCACACACACCTGTGGCGCAGGAATGTGTGTGTGTGTTGTGTGTCTAATCATGACATCATTCATTACTTGGCAAAGGATTTGTTAAAAGGACACTTTAAGTGTGTTCAGCAAAAACATGTGAAGGAATATTTTAATATTTAATTCGGCAGAGTTTCAGATATTTGTAGATACATAACCAAAAAAAAAGGCGAAATGAAAATTCAAACATAGTGCAAAAATTAAGCAAATGGCTTATTTAGCGCAGGAAGGCAATTTGGAAATTGTTTAAAGGATTACGGCTCTAGATACACCATCTCACTAACAGAATCTGTTGGGCGTGGTTCATAAGGAATAAAGGTTTTTAGTGCATCAAAGCTACATTGGAAGACAAAAATAATTACATTAAAGGTTTTGGGTTTTTTTTATAATTTAGTAGCAATATATTACACAAATTCCAAATTTATACTTAACAACAAAATAAGGCTTATATACTGTATATATATAAAAAAGGAAAGGTAGAGAGAAATGCTTAAGGATTTTGGGTATATGCGCACATTTCCTCACAATTTGGCTCAAATAAATATCAAAAGTAAACCGTGTCATCCAGTTTAAAAATACCAGACTAGGACTTTTTTTTTCAAAAGGGCTTGGATAAGAAATGTAAGGAAAAAGTAAAGAGAAGACATAACAGGACTTTAAATATTCCTGTGGAAAAAGAAACCAATAAACACTCCTCTGCGTTAGTCTTCTACATTCCTCAAAATATCAGCCATTGTCCTGTTGAAACTTGATACACTGATGACACAGCAGAGGAGAATTCATGTCTTTAACATGTGAGTCCTGACACATAAAAGGCTTTTCTCTCAAATACGCAGTGATTTTGTTGAAACGTCCACTGCATACTGTAGCACCAAAGGCTAACGTGTCCATTTGGATAATAAATTAGGCAATAAGGTACTGCATGAGCACATGAAACAGCCCTGGATGCAACTGAAGATGTTTTCACAACTGACAGAATATTTTCATGATATTCAGTTTTTGCAGAAATTAAAGCTTAAAAGGGCTGATTGCTACAGCAGTGCAGCCATGCCTTGGAAGGTCAGAGTCACTCGGGGAGCAAACATCCAGTCTGACAGCTCGTCTCCACTGACCAAGTGAGCTGGATCAGTCTGAACAGTCTGTTTGAAGCTGTGTTTTTTTAGTTCATCACTGATCATACCTCCATTGTCTTTTGTTCTTTTGTCTTTCATGAGTACCTGTTTAAATCAAATGATCCTGAAATGTCACTGCGGCTTCTCTGGTTTTACCCTTACATCTATTTACAGTTTCAGCTGAACATCTTCTCAACTTATATGGCTTTTATAGTCCTTTTAAGTGTACATGTTTTAGCACAGTGCAGGAGTTTACGCAAAATGTACAAAATACATGGAAGTCTTGAGAGAGTTGGTAAAACAGAGAAAGTCTTTAAAGCGAGTGCCGGAGAAATAAAAGACAAACATGCAGCATTTCTCTTTTTTTTCTTTTTCTTTCAGTGTTTATCTTTTTTGTTCATCATCCTCTTTACTTTTTCCTCCCTCCCTCCTCCTGCATCCTCTGATTGTCTAGCTGTCTGTCAGTCAATAAGGCCTCCACACGGACTCATCCAGACGGCCCGAGGCGCTCATGGCAGTGGGGGAGTTGCTGTGGCTGCCGTCGGCCTCCACGCCCTCGCTCTGGTTGTTCAGGCCCGGGTTCATCAGGCTGTTGGTCCCTCCAGCCCCTGTGGCCCCCGAGCAGGACAGCAGGCGGGTGGGGGAGCGCTCGCCTCCGGTGTTCCCCGGTGCCACCATGGAGAACTGGTAGGATCCAGAGCCTGTGCCGTAATACAGGTAGGAGTTGGACTGAAAGTTCTGGCTTTGGTTGTTTGAGTAGGGTGGCGGCAGATAGGTGTGGTATCTAGATGAGGCTGACATGCTGAGGCCACTGATGCCGGTGCTGGAGGTGTTGGTGGAGTAGGGGAAGGCCCCGGGGTAGTGCATGCGGGGGTCTGAGAAGCGAGGGTCAGTTAGCGGTGCCAGAGATGGGAAGGTGGTCCTCTGGTTGAAGAGGTCTGTTGTCCCTGTTGGCAGAAACAAAGAAACAATTGGAAAGAGTCAACAAACATCGAGCCATGAATGAAAACTGCTGTTGTGATTACGAAACAAGGGACTCAGGGATTTCTCATTTTGTATTATTCTAAAAAAAACGACCCCCATCTCCTTAACAGCAAACCTCTCCAAACCCCCAATTCTGAGCTCAGATTTCTTGCGATATGTCTGTCCATGGAAATGTTTGCTCAAAGTAATGAACTGAGACATTTTTTTGCTTAATAACAGTCATCAAGCACTGACAGCACATCATCCCACAGCCCCGTGCACAAGACTGAAGTTATGAAAAGGCCCCCTCGCCACAGCCCTCCTACCACTCCTTCTAAAGGAGAGTAACGTACAGTATTCTGTCTTTCTCAGAGCAATGAAAAGAGGCATTGTCAGTGCTGTGGGGTGCTTTGTATAAACACCGATGGCTTGTTACACTGTTGTGCAACTCATAAATCATACTTGGAGGCAGACAGTCACAATCAGAGACAGAGATACAGAGAAGGAAAAAGGAAAGGAAAGAGGGAAGGAAGAGAAACAAAAAAAAGGTGTGTTTCTCCATGAATATCCTCTAACCTAATGTGTATCACAGTCCAGGACCTGTCAGAGTTTACTGCTTAGTGTAATCTCACAGGTAACAGAGCGCTGTGAACTCAGCTGTTAGGACTTCAATTTTACTGCACACTTTCTAATTTACTCAGCTGACAAGAGGGAAAGAGAAATATTGCTTGAGGGTTTGACTTGGCAGTGTGCTTCGCTGAGATTTGGGGCTGCTACTGTCACCAACTTAGTTCCTTAACTCAAACACCATATTGCCCTTCTTACTAAACTGTTGTATTGGCTGATTTTACATCCTGAGCTTTGGATATGAACCCATTCACAGTTCTGCAGGCGTGTCAGACTTCGGAACGCTGCCTGCTGCCATTTTACTGTAGTATAATGGGCTTGGTTTGTTCCACATTTCTGTTTTATTATGTAAATTAGAAGGTATTATACCAATTTTACAAGTATAAAGTCACTAAGGCAATATTTAGTAAACATCTCTCGTATTAACCTCTCCTGATTTCTCTGGTCAGTTTGTAGTTTTTCACTAAAAAGCAACTTGCATAATCACACTAGCATCATAGCTATTTGGGGTCCATAAACATAACTTAACTTCTCATTTAGAGGTGTGAAAATTAAGCCTTGCCTGACAAGTTAAGTATGTCATGTCTTTCGCTTATGAAACTCGGATATTTTGGAAGAAGGTAAGGTGGCCAACGGCCAGGCCAAAATTCTCTGGAACTGTAAACGCCCTTAACCTGGTTGTGCGCCACAATGACTAGGCAGAGTTCCTCATACCTGATGTCAACATACAGTAAGCTCCTTCAACACCTGCCGCTTGTACACACACACACACACACTCCTACACTTACACACACCTCCGTCTATGGTTATGTGTTTGTCCGCATGTGGCTTTCATGGATCCAATGTGCCCACATGACTGCAAGTGTAAAATGTGGATTTGGATGGCAGAGAAAAGAGAGCTTGTATTTGTGAAATAGCAAGCGCTTGCACGCCACAGCCCTGAGGGGGGAGAATGCCAAACTTGCGTGCCACAGTCTCGTTGAAATGTCTTTTCCCTGTGTCTGGAGAACTGGGTCCATTTTCAGCTGCAAAAAAATCTGTTCCTTTGCAATTTCCATGGCCCCTGCTATACTTTTTTTTTTTGACAACACACTTCTGCAGTTGAATTTCCTCTTCTTTTCGGGATGAGGGAGTTTGGTGGTGGTGGGGGGGCTGTTTCTTTTTCCAGAGTCTACCAGGCACTGGAGTCGGCTCCATATCTGATTTCACGCGAGGAAAATCCAAGCCTTCAGCTGCTGTTGATTCGGGTGAAGTGGAGTCGGCCCACTAATTCCTACCGGACTCCCAAAAGCCTTTGCTCTCTCTTTCTCTCCCTCTCTCTCCCCGTCTCTTCATCTCTCTCTGTCTGCGCTAAATTTAGGCTTCAGGGTGAAGCTGTGGAGGGGATGTGTGACGTGGGGACTTGATGGCTCTGGCTGCCACGGCCCACCCCGCGCATGATCTCCATTTAATTGGAGTTGGTGGAAACGTGTTGGCTAAACTGCGGTGGGGATCGACTCCTGTGTTCTGTCAGGGGAAACTGGACTGGACACTTATCACAACACCTTAATGGGCTTGCGGAGTATCAAGCACTTGGCTCAGAGCCAAGAGGAGTCTGCTACCACCTTAAACTCTCTACAGTATAGTAGCTCCCTCTGGAGGAGAGGGCTGAACAAACTGTTTTGTAACTGAGAAGCAAAGTTTTGCAGTCTGCTTTTTCTCTTTCTTAACCATGTTGCATACCTTCCTGCATCCCCACCCTCCCCCACCCAGTATAAGTACAGGCTTCGCTGTTGTGGCTGTGGTAACAGTGGTGTATCTTTGGCAGAGAGGGTCTTCCTAACTGAGCCTGGTAGTAGCTGCCTGTAACCTCTGCGGCCCAAAACCACACATGATCTCCATTAGGCTCATCTGAAACGTGTTGACTAAATTGCAGGGACAGGAGAGGGGATGGACCCCAGAGGGCTCGCTGGCACAGTCTGCTGTCTGTGATGTTCCCAGTCTACGAAGCGGGTAGCTGGGAATCAGGGCTTTTATAGAGAACATAGTGTTCCAGCACTCTCTTTCCTCCTCTAGCTCTCAAGCATAGCGCCATGCACTTATTTAATTCTGCAACACCACGAGTGGAGTCTTCCTCCTCCTTTCTGCTCAGCTCAAGAAGTCCACTAGTCCACAGTCAAGCGTGTAACCCAGATATGACCGGAGGTTTGCCTCATTTGCATATGGGAGAAACTGATTTTGTTTGTTAACATAAGAGCATGTTTGAGGCGGCCACGTCTATGTGTGTAATTGTGCACGGAGATATGAGTGTGTGTGTGCGTGCGTGTCCGCATGTGGTGGCCCTGGCAAAGGGGAGATGCAAACACAGACGCTCACCTGTGAAATGTTTACTCAGGCTTGATGCAAACTGTGACGGCCAGCGCCCCGGGAATGGTGTCTCAGGCAAATAAGTGGAGGGGAGGAAACGAGAGAGAGAGGGAGAGAGAGAGAGGGAGAGAGAGAGAGAGAGAGAAACCCTCATCCAGCTACACACACTACACTGTGCAGTGAGATTGTTTTCCTCAGATGATCCCTAAAGAAACACCGCTGCACTGCAACTCCTTTCAGAGGCAGAGAGCTTTCTCTTTGATTTACTGACTGGTTCGGTTGGTTTGAATAGCGTATGCCATTAGGATGAGTAATTATTGTTGATAACAGGGTGATGATGACAAGGCAACACAATGCCAGGGCATATCTGCCAAAGAATAGGAGACCCAAATGAACACAAATGATCTCCAGGTGTTTTTTTAAGCGCCAAGGCTTTGGGCCGAAGCATCATGTCCAATGCAAATGATAATCACCTCTGTACTGTGACACCGTGGTCAACAGCCCCAAAGCCTCATCCATGTTAGGCACTTTATCATGTGAGCACAGTGAATTTTGCATGTCGCCAACTTGTGACATGAGTACAAGCATGGGGAAAGGATGTTTGTGATTACAAATAAAACCTGAGATTTTCCTAATGCATCAACAAACAAGGTGACATGATTAATATGTCTGTTTAAGTAAATCCTTTTCTATTAGAGACATGAAACTTCCTTGTAAAGCCACTGATGTGATGTGTGTTTTGCTGACCCTAGACCATCCATACTGTTATTGTAAGGATAATGGTATTTGAATACAAGTAGCTTCATCATTTATTACACTCTCTTGCATCTCTGCCACATGTACTTTACTGTCTAAATGTCCTGGCAATTCAAGTTTAGGCTGTAATGCCTCAAACATACGCTTTTACTAACCGTCACTGTCAATCACATTTTCCACCTTGTCATGAATGTCTTGGTCTGCAGTGAATCTGCCTCACACAAGTAGTAACACATGTAAATATGTAATTCCCCGGTCTCAGCTTCAGGCATTGTGCTATTTCTGCTAAACTGTAGAAAAGAGAGCAAGACCAGTGAGAATCTGAAAGTCTTTTTTTTCCTTTGTTCTGTGTGTGTGTTTGAATGTGTGTCCACAGCACAGTGTGAGTGGATGACTCAGCATGTCTGGTGTTGTGTGGTGGTTTCAGGGTAGGGGACAGATAGAAGACTGTGGGGGCTGTTAGAAAGCAACAAAGGTCCAAATCTCTAAGAAACAAATAAAAGAAAGTGGGAGGGAGGGAAAAATAAGGCAGGCAGGGTGGTGGCGTTCTAGGAATGCAATGGGGTGTAGTTGGGCCCTACGGGCAAAACGAAACAGACTCCAAAATTGTCACAGCAAATGGCACACCCTATGTTATGCCCGCCTCTCCCGCTGCTCCTCTTCAGTTTTGCTTGTTTCAATTTGAAAGGCTGTCGTAATGTCTAATTAAAATAAATACATTTTGAGATCTTCAGTTTGTTCTGAGATGTTCTTGAAGATGTAACATTTGAAGGTGTGAATGCTCCTTGGCAGTCCACAGTGCCTCAATTATCTCCCCTGTATTTTTCGAGCCTGTTTGCTCACACTTAGTAATTAAGGCCATTACTTAGTAGTGACCTCACTTCTCATGCTGCTTACTGATTGGGCCGCACATGATGATTACGTCTTAGCAACTAACAAACACCCTTCAAAACAATTTTCTCATTAACACACACAGAAGTACAGAGATGCATGTATATGCACTTTCCTCAAATTCACATCAAATTTGTGGTCAGACTTCATGTGAGGAAAGGCTTGAAAGAGTTGCCTAAAGCAAAGTTACACAGACGTCTATGGCGTGGTAAAAAAGTTAGAAAGAGGGGCATTGCGCTGTCTCACCTGGCCATGGTCTCAGGTCCTCCTCCACCTTGCATGTCTTCAGAGCAGGGGTGTCCATTTGCTCCTGCCACAGGGCTGTTATAAGACACAATATGAACGAAAGGTGAGCACTGGGATCTGCTGATTTGAAGTAAATCAAATCATCATTCCTGTATTTTGTGGAATGCAGAGAAAAGTGTGATGTATATTTATGTGTACAGCAGGGTTTTTTTGATAAATTTGTCCAAAGGCCATAATTTGAAAAAAAAATCTAGATCAAATTAGCCTATCATCATTTGATCATTTGATTAATAATTGTTTAACAATATAATACAGTTATTTTAATGATAAACTAAAAGTGGATAAAACAAAATGTTACATAAGAGCATAGAAAAAAAACAAGAAGATGGTAAAGAAGAGCAAGTGGGAATTTTTTTTAGGTAAGAGCTATGAGTTTGTCCCCATTGTTGCATGAAGATATGGTACAAGCCACTCCATTTAGAAAAGGCGGTAAATGGTTTCAGTTTTACCTATCCAATCTGCACTGTGCAACCAGCAAAAACATGGGTTAATCAATCAGTGGACCCCAACCCAAGCACAAACTGCCAGCTTTATGCATTACAGTAGCACAACTGGCAGGACTGAGGACAAAAATATGGACAGAGACACAGACTAAGTGCAGCGGCATGTGTTTGTATGAGAGTCGCAGAGAGAGGGAGAAAGGAGGTGAAAGATGGACTGTTCCATGCAATGTTTCTGTAAATAATTAATATTGAATGACCTGTGATATTTTCTAGTAATCTCACCTGAACCTGTAGGTCAATAATAAGCTAATTCGCTGACAAATTCATTAAGTACCTGTGGGTCAAACGCATTTATTTGGGGTTAGTAAATCATGACTACATTTTTTCCATCTCAGTTTTTTTGGGGTGTGCTTTATCTTGTTTTCCTCTCCAAATTTTATTAATTGGTTAGTATTCTGTGGGCCAGATGTGAAGCTGTGGTGAGCTGTATGTGCCCTGTGGGCGGCCAGTTGATGATTGCAGGTGTACAGGGTGAGGAAGTTTCTGCCTGTGCCATAGAAATCTGAAGCACGATCCAAAAAAAAACCTCTCTTTGTGACAGACCTGTCAAAACTGTCCTGACATCTGGTGGTTTGGAGATGTGTCTTCCTGTCACAGGTTGGCCTCTGCTGACTGAGCAGTGAAGATTGGGAAGAGGAGGGGATGGTTTTCTCACCAGAGTGAGATCAGGCATGGAAAAACATGCTTGATGGGTGCATGAGAGATATTTTTGGGTCTTTCAGGCGAGACACTGGAGGGGCAGCGGAGACCTGTGAAGTGCAGGACTCTCGCTAGCCTGTCCAGCCGAGCTGTCAGGAAGCGAAGGAGGGTCGATGAACTCCTGGCCCAACGCGTGGGACCCTGCTTCACACTTAACGGCCACACCACAGGAGGGCTGACACAAACAGGGGCTGTTTGCTCTCGGTCTGAGACGGGGTAGATGTTACAAGACAACTAGCACGGAGCTCTGTGGACATGGGCAGTCTCCGCATATTGGCTGTGCCGATATCTGGTCACCAAGCCTCTGAACAGTGTTGTTAACAATTTCTTCAAATGTATATTAATATTTAAGACATAAACATGTGTGTTATATAACCACATGTTTTCCTCATGATGCTCTGCTTTTAATGACAGCTGCGGTCAGTCATGTAGTATCACTATGACTCTGCCCTCCGCTGTTGAGATACCGCAGTATAGTAAACTCCTAACCTCCTGTAGTGGCAATTAGGATGGAGAAGGATGCCAGAAGCAGAGAGGGGGGTGGCACTGGGCTGTTCACCTATAGCCGCACTGGGCTCAGCATGTGTAAGATCTGTGCTTCCCCTGGAGCTCCTCCACTTCCTTTGCAAAGGCCCAAATCAGCACTCAGTCACCGAGAGGTCCCGCACTATACCTCACAATGGCAAATTCTTACACATAAATGGCCTTATTCAGAAAGGCTTGCAAGCAGCTGGTGCGATTCGCTCAAGAAAATAAACATTTCCTTCAAATATTTTGATTGGCCGGCAGACAACGTCAATAGCAGAGGCACAGATTACCCCTGTTAATAAGAGGACCAACCCCCTGGGCGGAGCTGAGGAGCAGGGAGGGTAGGGGCTGGGATGGGAAGAAGCAGCGACTGCGTCACTAATAAGGAGCTTTGGGGTGGTGCCAGTGTAGTTTTGGGGAAGGACACAAATAAACACATGCGCTGCTTTTGAAGTGCATGTGTAGATGAAAGGGCTGGCTGAGAAGATGTTTGAGCCAAAATGGCGTCCATCCTCGTGACTCCGGATCCAGCAACGCCTCTGAGACATGTAATGCGCCTGCCGTAATGAAGCGTGTCATTGAGACACAGTGAATGCCGGTCCTTGTGCTGGCTTCCTGTTTCGCTTAGGCCTTAGGCGTCGCAACGGGGAGAGAATGTGAGAGAGCAAGCAAGAGCGAAAGACAGACGCCAGCGAGGGAAGGAGAGAGAAAGAGAGCGTGTTAGAGAGGGGAGGAACACGGCCTTGGCTCAGCTATGTGGGACATTTGATATGTCTTTTGAGCCCTCACTTATAACGTGAGCAAAAACAAACACATGGGCTGAAAAATCCTATGTTCTCTTTGAGAGCTCGTCGTCCTCCCACCCTTCCCCTCTCCCCAGACTCAATAGAGACTGTTCATGGCACACATGTAGTTTCTGTAATTGCTGAAATGTAAAACTCAGCCTGACTCTGATGTGAAATTATAACTTACACAAACAGTTGAGTCTGGTAAAAAACAACTTGCTCTCACTTCTCTTTTTCTTTCTTTTTTTTCCACCAAGGAGGCGGCTTCAAAAGATTTTTTTTTTTTTTTGTTGAAGAACAAAAACATTTTCAGTTTGAATTATTCATCTCAGGGTCACAAAAAGAGAGTAACCACAAGTGAAGCTTTCAGGCACCATAACAAATAAACTCCATGGCGGCCATTGACATATTATGTAAATAGTGGAGTGCAGAAGTAAAACAGAGTGTCTAAAGGACTGGTCCAGATTCCTACTCGTTTTGGTTGTATTGGCCTCAGAGGGCCAGCTTCCTGCTTGGGTTTGGCAGAAATCAGCATGAAACCCAACTAGCGTGACGGCTATACTCTTAAGTCCACACCACAGCTACCTGACGGTGCTAATTTCCTGTCTCGCTTTTGCTTCTAATTGGCTGATCATGTCATTCTGGATGTGTGAATTAGTGTGAGCCTCTCGGCCGCAGCAGTAGCAGAGTGCCGCCTCGAACTTGGGGGGGCCGGCCAGCTTGTTTACGTGGTGTAAACAGTGTGGTCACTGTGGACGAGGCGGGAGGGGCACGGCTGCATCGGGCTGGTCCTCCATCAAACAGGACTTTCTCAAGTTAAGTCCAGTCCAGAGGCCACAGTCTGAACGTACTGGACAAGAGGGCCAAAGCACAGCTGCGGCAGATGTGTGCCAGTTGTGCAGGAAGAAGCCAGAGATACCAACTCTTGAGGAAGTGTCATTAATAGAAAAGGTTTGCTTTTTTAAAATAGAACTTGCCGGATAAATGCTGAGCACATTTCAAAAATGAAACGTGTATTATATTATTTCTGCGAGATTTTACTGACATTTTTAATAACATCACCACATGGGTGACACATTCAGACAGACAGACAGACAGGCACACACACACTCACGCACACACACACACACACACACTCACACTCACTTCTGGGCCCTCATCAAAGCATTGAGCACTTGACTTGATGGCGGAACGTTATGCTAGTATCTGATATTCATCTTCAGAGAGGAACACACAGGTGTTGGAACAAATAACATGTTAAATGATACCACCTCAAAAGTGCCAGGACTTTTTTGGATGGTTAAATTGCTGCTGTATTTCTTTTTTTCCCCCGCTCTCACTGTTAAAACACATTTAAGTTCAAAGAGCCGCTTTCGTCTCGGCTGTCTGTTAGAGGCTGTGCCAGGGGCTTGTTGAGTTTTGTCTGCATTTAAAATGGAACAAGGTAAAACTGGAATCTGTTTTCCACTTTGAGGAAAATCAAATTTTCGTTCATCTGTTTGCTTTTCTCAAGAGTGGAAAGAACTGTGTGTGTATTATGAATGCAATGTCACAGTTAGATATTAAAGGATGAACTGCATTCTGTACCAGTGGAAGAAAAAAAAACTGCCACCCACAGACACATATAGTATACACATGTACCTCACTTGAGGTTTTGAAAACCAGAATAACAATTTAGTACTTGATTGTCTGAGTGTCAGATTTGCTTGACTGCACTAGTTGAACCACGCATTTTCAACCACACACACACACACACACACACACACACACACACACACACACACACACACATACACACTCCCTCCACCTTCTCTGAGAATCATTCCACATGTCTAGCAGGCTTACCTGTGGCCACAGAAGAACAAAAACAAGCAGCGAATGCAGCGTCTGCCAGCGTGCAGGAATCCTGTCACTGCATGCACTGTAATGAGCTCTTAATTACCCTGTCTGTCTGGGGCACTAGCGGAGAACTTGCAACACTAGCACACAATTGTGTATGTGTGTGCGTGTGTGTTTTGTATTTTCAGTGTGCCTATGGTGCAATCGTCTGTATGTGTGTGTGTGTGTGTGTGCGTGAGATTTAAGAATCCAGGGTAGCATTGAGCAGATGTCTGGAGAGGCGTCCTGTTGACAAGAAAACTGAGACAGTATTTCATTGCTCAGACAACAATATGAAGCAAGGAGGCTTTAGGAGGAGATGACACTGTATTTTCTTATTTAGCTGTCTTCAAGGGGGGAAATGCAAGGTTCCAGCCGCGGATAATGGAAAACATCTTTTGTAACAGTGAGGCGGGAATCCATTTAATTATAACGTGTTGATGGGCGATCTATCACCCGGCAATTCTCAAACAAACAGGCTCCGGGATTTAAAGTATCTGCAAAATACAACAGCGTCTGGCAGGGCTGCCAAAAGTAGAGACGTGTGTGCTGTTGATATGTAAACACTTCCCTGTGTGTCTCTGAATGGGATTTATTACAACAAGTCTATTTTTGTTTGAGCTTCGCTTGTAATACTGTAGCGGTGGCGTTGTTGTCTGTGCGTGATTCTTACACATACAGGAGCACTGTGTGTGATGTGAGCATACGTTTCCAGTCTACTGCTCAAGACACTCCAACAGATAGACGAGGTGGGAGGGAAAAGGGCCCTCCTGCTCTGTTATTTAATTATTTTACCACTCTTGCCCTGCGGTATGCCGTCATGATGGTAATACCACAGATTAAGGTGTGTGGTTTTTACAGCCCTTCCCCTCGTCTGCCTCACTTACACACACTTCTTATAGACGGCCTGCAGTCACTGGCAGCTGTAACATGAAGCTCAAGGCCTTTACTGTCTCTGACGGTTCCAACTGATATTAATGTGTTGTGTCTGCTCACCGTGTATGTACTGTACGTGTGTGTTGCAACATAGCAGCCCTTTGAAGCCTGACAAGGCTATGACGCTCTAATTCTTGTCCTAATCCCGTGCGAGGCAGATGAGAGCAGAGCTAAGAGCTCCTCTTCGTCTACTGTCTGGACCAAGTCTGTACACCTCTCCCTGCCGACCGGAGCCCCCACTGGTATTCAAGTCAGTGCTCAGAAACTTAAAGCTCCCAGTGTAAGCTTAGCTGCAGGGGGCTTTTTATTGGCAGACAACCTACAAAACTCACGCCAAACTCTAACCCATCAGAAAATTATCATCACAGTAGCTGTATTGTGTTGAAGCTTCGCAGCATTTATTTTCAGCGTAACAGGTCGGCGGTGTTTCTAAAATGGCTGATATGTTTTCTTCTCGGTACAGGCTGTGCGATAGAACAATCAGTATCAACAGTAAGTAAGGACATGGGGGAAGAGGGCAAAAGACCCCGTGTTCTCCGCAGTCAGCTGTTAGATAGGCCCATACTGGTGACTCAGCGCTGGCTAAGCTAAGCACAAGGCCAAACACTGCTGTATGGCTGTGATACACACTGATAGAGTTCCACCCACACACGGCCCAGAGCTCCCAAACAAGCCCTCCTGTACACAGCAACATGCTGATACAAAGGTAATGAGATTCATTAGCTAGCATGAGAACTGGAGAGTGGGTGGAAGAGGAGGGCATACTCTGTGTGTGTGTGTTTGTGTGCGTGTTTAGTCTGTATGCTTCCAGACATGGCATCCTGTTAAAGAGGCTCTGACATATGACAGAGAGTGAACACTCATCCTCACTCCAACCATCTCCCACACAGCTGTCCACAGCACACACACACACACACACACACACACACACACATGCATGCATGAAACAGCCCCCTCCCCTCTATCGCACCACCTCAGTCTGAGTCTCAGCCCCCCCGTCCCCCCTGCCCCCCCTCCCCCGCCCCCGCACATTCGACCAGTCTGAGAGTGACGTGATTGCCAAGGTAGCGGGCGGCTGTTACATTCCTGAGGCTGTAGTGTGCGGTGTGCGGAGGCCAGCTTCAGCACCCAGGCCAAGCTCAGTTGGCAGCATCCGCCATGCCACCTGGCCACAGACTCAACCCTGCACGCTGTGGGGCCCGGACCCACCAACGCAGGGCATCCGGGGACAGAACTGACACGAGCTTCCCCTCGGACGGCCAACACACATAACAGCTCGCAGATTAGTGGAACAGAACTCGAAAGCCCCACGTGGAGGAAATTCACATGAAGGGCTCTTGGCCTAATGCTGGGTGAACTGCATGTACTGTGTTACGTATTTCAGATTACTTACCCATCGGCCAAAAAAAACTAAATATGTTTGTTTTATTGAAGGAGATATTTACTTCCATGTAATGGTGGTTAATGTGAGCTAAGTGTACAGTGTTGTGGTGATTTAGATGTTTGTTGTTGTATGTATCAGTGGTCCTCACCTTGTGTGGTGCTAAGGTGGGTTTGGTGGCTGGGGCGGGGATTATTGCTCATTGGGCCTATCCGCATAGACCGCTGGTAGCGCTCGATCTCGGACAGCCTGTCCGAGAACTGCATCTTCTGGGGGTCTTCTATCTTCACTCTGTGCCCTGAAACAGCGACATGATGAGGACGGTTAGAGAAAAATCAAGGACTTGCCAATTTACCACCTACACAACCAGGAAAATGGCACAAAATGGCACTTAATGTTCCCAGAGTTGTACAAAAATAGCAAAAACAATATCAAAGAGTCCGGTTGGAAAACCTTTCCTTCTCCCAAATATTCTTAATGAAGCTGGGCATGTTTGACATGTCCTGGCAGAAAACTTCTCTTTGCCTGTCTAAACTGTAATAAGTGTAAAATTGACTTGGACTGTGAGGACCATCAATATCCTACAGTGTAATTCACACAAACTCACACAGGATGAAATTATATAAGGGGAGAGAGAGACACTGTCACCATGTTTTCAGCTTCCAAATGCAAAAATATTATTAGAATGTGAGCAGACCTTGACATACATCGGCTAGACGCTAAGTGTTACCCAAGCTGCACCTGCTGCCGTGTCATCTGCAGATAACGATAGCGTAAGTGGTTGAAAATAATTGCTTTAGGAATGCTGTTTTCCCTGAACCTCAAGTCGAAGAAATAATAAACTGTGAATTGTGAAACAAGGCATATCTATGATCTGCTGAAGCTAAGTGATCTTTATCTTGCCACCTTGCTTAAAAAACAAGAAACAGTGAGTAGATCTACCCCCAATATCCGCCCCTCGTTCTCACACAAACATACACCCACACACACCCACACACACACACACACACACACACACACACATTCAGGTCTGACTGACACAGCACTTAGTCAGAAGGAAACACCCAGACAAGGCTACCAGACCATGTAGTCATCAGTCTTAAACATAACGGATAAGAAAGAGAAAGACAGAAAGAGAGCCTCTTTAGGTGTGTGTGTGTGTGTGTGTGTGTGTGCAGGATGTGAGAATTAACTAATAAGTGAAGCATATCTCCTGCATCTCTTTTGTCCAGACTGGGAAAACTAACCAACACACTTAGCGCCCTTATCACTTTGATGTCCCATTCAGGGAGATGGTAAGAAAAAAAAACCTCTGAACATGCCTATTATGTAGACACACATGTACGCAGACATGTACAAATACACATGTTCACACACACACACACACACACACGCATACACACATATGTGCACATGCTGTACATGTGAACACACCTTAAATGTCAGACGTGAGTCCGGATGAGGGCTATGCCTCTAATGGGAGGAAGAGATTTTAATGTAACTATCAATGCACCAAAACTGTGTGTGAACCGGCATGTATACATTCTGTGGTTTTCTCCCTGGCATCTCTACAGAGTAGCCTAATGTGAAGTAATGGCTGGATTTGAATATTTTATCACTATATAAAGGGGGCAAGGCAGACGGACCAATATGGATTTTGCCCGTCCTTTCTCTCCACTGACCCATGGGCAATATATCTTCCCTCAGAGGCTGACCCATGGGTAAAGTTTCCTCTCGTTTACCGCTCTGTCCATTTGTTTGTGCCCACCGCCTCCCCTCCATCCTCTCTTTACGAACTATATAGAAATATCTAGCATTGACAGCCCCGCAACACACATGCATACAGATACACAGAGGGGACGCAGGCACGCACTGATGCACAGACACAGTGTCTGAATGCAGGCAGCCACTGGATAACCTCCTGTTCGAAGTCAAAATGATACTTTTTAAATTCACACCCTCTGATCAACACATCCATTACACTTTTATGTGTGTGAGAAAGAGAAAGACTCAGTCATGACTAATCTGTCTGAGCAGAGACAGCAGTTCTGTTGCTGCTCTCCAGCTGTTTGTTTTCCCGAGTATTAGGACGTTTGACGCCAAAGGAAGGGACGGTGTCTGTGTGTGTGTGTGTGTGTGTGTGTGTGTGTGTGTAAGTGTGATCCCACCCATCGGCCCACCAGTTTGCTCCGTGCCGTTACTCAAGAACTTGGTGGACACAAGCCGACACACACTCTGTAATATCTTTATTATTCACGCTCACATGTGGCCAGTCTGTCTTCTCTTTAAACTGTGATGGAAGGAATGAAGGCCTGCGTTCTTACTCTCTCTCTCTTTCTCTCTTTCTCTCTCTCTCTCTCTCTCTCTCTCTCTCTCTCTCTCTCTCTCTCTCATACACACACACACACACACACACACACACACACACACACACACACACACACACACAGCGCCAGGTCCAGGCTCCATCACCCACATAGACACTGTGGCTACTGTCTGTTCCAGGCCAGAGCAGGGGGCGGCCAGGGGAAGCGGCCCTCCAAATATAGCCCCTATATGTGTCCTTGTGTAGTTATTAAGAGATTTACACCACCTCAAACGGCTGAGGTCAGGGAAATGATACATCCCACCGCTCTCTGGTTGGAAAAAAAAAGGCAGACGGCAGGGGGAAAAAAATGATAATTGGTCAGTTTTTCTGCGGCCAGTGGTGGTCTAAGATGAATTGGCTGGCTCTTTAGGGATGAAAGTGATCATTCAGCTGCCCACAAACACACACGTACACACACACTTGAGCCTAGCTGTGGATCCCGTGGCCCAGTTCCAGTTGGCAGGGACACACTGTGTTTGGTGACATACTGTTCGAAGCTTCCAGTAGGGGGTTTAGTGGGCTGCGAGAGGGTGATTTTTTTGGAGGAGCGGAGTCTTCATTAGAACGAGGCCTGGAGCTCATTAACCCGGGGGCCCAGAGTTGCTGTTAACACTGCTAATCAACTGGGAGGTGGCTCAAAACTTTCTTTTCCCCTTTCCCTCTGGTTTTCTCTCTGCCTTTGACTCTTGGATAAAATAAACCTATCTGGAGAGCAGCACACTCACACATACTTCCTCTCATCTTTTTTTAATCCACTTCATTGGGATTTTTAACTGTAGCTAGTAAAAAAAAAAAAATTGCTTTCTTTCAATTTGCATCTGTGAACATTTCACAAGGGATTTTAATCTGTTAAAACTTTGTGGCTGCCATAGGAATTGTGATAAGACTCCACATTTCTCTCTATGTGTATTCCATGACAGACAAGTTAAGAGGCTTTATATGCTTAACTACCAAATAAAAAGAACTATGTCATGATAATTATTTTCCCGTGTCTTAATAATAATTACAGTTTAGTCTCAATTTCATTTGAATTTTGGACATGCAGGAGTTCTTTGAGTAAACTGATTTTAAAAAAATTAATCATGCAACAGGCCTCCTAAACTTTTTGTCTTTGCATTTCTCCCCTGCACATTAACTCTTGATGAAAGGAAACTTGTTCACTGCAGGAAAATTTTGTAGGACTATCTAAAGCATTACAGTCTCTGCAATACATCGCTGGAGAGACTCAGCCTGTATCTTCCAGTTAAACCTCGTGTTAATGCGCTCTCTTTGGCCAGCTGACCCTGCCTGCAGCCACAGTGTTTCTGCTCCGACCGCCAACATTTGACTTCTACTCTGCAGGTCTGTGGGCCAGAGGGGTGCCAGCAGCTCCACACCAGCCCCATTTCAGAGGGGTTTCTGTGGTCGGATGAATATTTAATGTGTCAGGCTGCACTTAGGAGAGAATGCCCTTGTTTTTTCTCTCTATGATATCATAACCACAAGATAGAGCTGGGAGATGGGGGCCCAATGCACACATGAGGCCTAAACAGCAGCGCTCAATAAGCACCCAGAGCCGAAATGGATGCTAAAGGTTGTAGATTTACTAGCCTCCTCTCAGAGTAGCGGTCGCATCATCTGAAAGCATTATGGAAGTCTATGAAGAACAAATAAAATGCTTGATATAAAATGTCTGGTATTAACGATGTACTGAAAGGCAATGGCTGTGTTTTGAAGAAATGGGTGTGCCGTTCTCAGCTCCGCTTTGTTTTGTGTGTGTGTGTGTGTGTCTTTTTATTTCCTGATAGTGTTTTATCTTTGCTGCAGAATAACTTGAAATGTGCTTTGCTCTGCTGCTTTTGTGCTTTGAAGCGCATGCAGATAGATTCAAGTGTAAGAGATGTGAAAAGTGTGAAGCTATTTTTCTTGAGATTAAACCGGGGGATTCTAAGGCCAGACCACATGAACAGCAAACGCAACCAAGTCTTGCCCTTCCCTCCACAAAGCCCATATCAGCTCAACACAGAGACGGTGTTTGCTCAGTAAGGTGACAGCCGGGCCTTAAACACTGACGCCACAGCTGAATGATCACCCAATACGACCTGTTTCCTCCCTTCACCCCCCACTTCTTCCTCTACTTCTCCTCTCGTTCTCTCTGTCTGTCTCTGTCTCCATTGAAAGAAAGAAACACATGTTCCTGTCCAAAGGGAGACACAAGCTCTTTTTAGTAAAGGGCTGGGCGCTTTTTCAGGGGCAAAGTGAAACTCTATCTGGACGGCAAAGGGCAATACGTGCCTTGGCCCTGGCCCAAGTCTGCACTGAATATATTTGAAGTGTAAATATTTGTATTCAACATATAAATGGACTTGATAGGCCCCTGATAACAGACTAGAATTGATTTGGAGTGTGTGTATCTCACTTAACACTGAAAACTATGTCTGGACTGTAAAGTCTGTGTAAGTATGCTATAGAATTACTAACAAAAATGTGAGGGCAGTGTAAGAAGCATTTGTGAGTCCTATGAAGTTACTGTGACAGCAGCTGACTGTGATATTTTTCTGCAGGTTAAAACATGTTTGAATGACCTTTTTGTTGTGTTGATGAGGCAGATCTATAGAATCACAAATTAAAATGCATCTAGCTTTCTTCTAGAAGCCCATGGGTTAAAAGTTAAGTTTTGAAAAGATGCAGCCTGCTTATCTAACTTTTGAATCCCCACACTGCGATGTGGGGTGACAGTTGAACACATGTTGCAGCGAGGCCTACTTGCTTGCAAGCAAACTTCCGTTTGCCCTCAACAGACGCTGGGGGCGTTTCAACATCTGTTGAGCAAAGACTTGTACACCTGTCTTCCTCTTCCTCCTCGCTAGCAGACCTGAACCCCCAACGTTTTCGTTCCCACCCTGCTTCTTTCCGCCACTCAGTCTTACACTTCCCTTTTCATTCTATAACTGGCACAGTAGCACAGCTCAAAACGCATCTCTACAGCAGAGTGTTTGGCACTGTGTTTCCCAAGGCCACCAATCACACAGTTGGGTATTTACAGTGGGACGAATCAAAGTTCTTGTTTTGAGGCTGACCCTGAAGGATGTGGGTTTTACCCTTGGCTGGTGATTGTGGCTGTCTCGTCTGGGCCTAAATGAGTCGATGCTAGCCACACGCAGACATTTCACTGCTTTACGCTCATTTACATAACACTCTCATAACACTTTCAGTATGAATGCATTAAGTTTTACGACTATATCATTATCATGGACGGAATGCATGGACTGTTTATTTCCTGGGACATAAACTATGTGCGAGTTGAGTCTGTGTCATAAACATGGCAGCAGTGAATATAGTGGCAAGTGGAGTTTTGTGGAAACAAAATGTCCATCTAAGCTTTCAGGAGGAGGTCAGCAAAAGTTTTGGCATGCTTTTATCACTAGTCGGCCCTTTCTGACCACAGCTGGGGGATCGTCTGGTCCCTCAGGCAGATGCATCGGTCTCTCTAGGGACATCAGCAGTGCGAAAATCCCCCTCGCAGGTCTGAAAACAAGCTGCGTACAGCGGAAGTTGCTACATGAGACTGTTTGAGCAAAGAGCACAGCCTTCCTTTTCTGATAAGGGGATAAAGCTCTATGCGTGTGTCTGTTCTGTTTGTGTGTGTGTGTGTGTGTGTGTGTGTGTGTGTGTGTGTGTGGAACAGAAGCAGTGCCACACAAGGACAGCCCTACAGCTAGGCAGGTTGAGGCAGGCAAAGAGAATGAAGGGGTGCCAAAATAAGGCCCAATGCACCCGGATTCTCTGACAATACAACAAGGCCCGTAGCACATTGAGAGCAATCATCCCTCTTTTGTCCCTCCATTCCACGTGTGTGTGTGTGTGTGTGTGTGTGTGTGTGTGTGTGTGTGTGTGTGTGTGCGCGCGCGTTTGTGAAACTGTCTTCTACTCTAGAGTTGAGGCGTGTTGGGGTTGATGTGAGCGCTGCTGTTTTTCAGGCCTTTTTGGCTGCTTGCCTGCAGTGCTACTGCTGCTGCTTTGGCCTTGTCGAGGCACAGAAGGCCTATTTGGCTCCAGTAACAGATCATATTAAAGCAATAAGCTGCTTTGAGTGTGTTATTTTAGCTCTAATGGTGAATGGGGGTTGTTGTGCATATCTGTTTGCGTGTACGTGGTAGTCAGGTTGTTCGATGCAGCGAGGTGCTGGGGGAAAGGTGGGGGCCTTGCAAGGCTGTGGGAAAGGAAAGCAAGCTGCCGTTGTCACATACATCAATGCAACGCCAGCAGATGTGTCAAACGGCTTCGTGTTCACACCTTTGTGCATACTAGCTCGAACACTATAATGTGCAACAAGCGTGCATTTGCCCCTAAACAAACACACACACAGTTCCACGGAATTGATATTCCAGGTGGGTCAGAGTAAATGTGTGAAATGTCAAATGTGTGAATTTTCCACTGTGAGGGCTTGCATGCATTTTAAGTACTTTTCTCTGAGGTTATCATGTTAGTGGACTGCTGCAGTAGTAGTAGTAGTTGAGGTTATAAAGATTGACCTCTCCTCCTTTTCTGTGATGTTTCCAGCCAAAGCTTCCCTCTGTGTTTACCAAGAGGATTACAACCTTCTCCGCTCCTGGAAGCAAAAGAAAGATCTCGCTACACCTATTATTTGCTCACTGTTCCTAACCATTAAGGCCCGAAGAAATAAATATCCAAAACCGCAGGGTGGTGGTACATAGCGTCTTTTCCAGTAACCAGCAGGTGCCTTCTTCCCACAAACCGTCCCTCCCCCCACACTCCACCCCCGTCCCCACTGCCCCAACACAGAAAACGGTTTATTGTCATAATGCAGCGGGGGAGAAAATATTCCTCCACTCATGGGCCATTTATTTTTCTAAATGCAGAACGGAACTTTTATTGAATTACGGCTGAAAGGTCGTAATGGCTCCCTCCTGTATGGGTCAGTGTAAATAAGGAAGAGTGAGCACACACAGAGTGGGCATTTTACTTCCCTTCATAGGTAGGTAAACAGGAAAGACGCTTGGCTGGTGAGTTTAGAGGGGAGCGGGTGTGGGAGAGGGTGGAGAGACAGAGAAGGAGAGCAGAGTAGTGATGTTGGCTGAGTTCAACAGTGATTCTGAGAAAATGTCTTCTACTTGCATCATCAGAGTGAATTAGAAGCGCTGTCTGGGGCCACTGTAAATAATTCGGTAGTACGCCCTGCTGTTCTATCTGGCGTCAGCGAATACAGGGTGGAAATTTTTGTCTGTGTGGAAAAAAGAAAGGGCATTTTGCCCGAGGCTATTGTGTGTGTCTCCGGCAGTCATCAGCTGGCCTGAGGAGGGGGACATCTTGCTGTTTCAAAGTGTGAGACAATGTCCTTCTTTTTTCCTGTTTTTTTGTAGCAACTTGTGCACTGAAGCTGCAGCAACATCATGAAGAGCAAACAGAGGAAGTGAGGGGAGGAGAGAAGAAAAATAACTCTAATAGCTATATTTTCTTTGTTTATATCTCAGTTTAGTTGAAGTATTTAGACTAATTAGCTCTGCTTTCACAGGAAAGCCTAAGTACAAAAGCCTAAGTGGGATTACCAACAGCTGTGTGTGCACGTGTGTGTGTGTGCATGCATGCGTGTGGGTGTGTGTGTGGGTGTGGCCCTTAAAGGGAGTTGGCCTCAAAGCTTCTAGATGTGGTTAAGGTGGCAACAGTGGTCAAAGAGCTTCCATCTCAGTCCTTTATTTACCCTCCCACAAAAAAAAATTTGATTATATTACAGATGCTTTCATGTCTGTCCAATCACGCATTAATGACTCTGACAGCATCAGTCATGCATTCATTCACATCTACCAAAAAAACAAACAAACATGAAGTTGTCTCACAAAATAATCTTAATAAACGACAGAGTGCGGTTGGTTGTCCCTAATACATTTTGCACAACTACCAGAGGAAACTGTCCTCATTTGCCACCCATCAAAGGCCTCAGACCTCAGAATGTGGTTCCTCTCTGAAATCAGTCCAAACCTTTACAATATGCACTGCTGCATTCCAGAGGATTTATCAGTTGGCCAATATTTGCTCTGCTTCTAATCACTGAGGCCAAGTATGACGCGTCTGGAGTGACCCCAGGGAGGAGAGCGTCGCGGTTGATGGCCTCCAGTCATTGCAGACGCCACAGTGTGTCATTTCTCTGAAGAAGACATAAAATCTCCCCGTTATCTGTTCCCATCTTTCTGTCACTGGTATTGAGGCAAATTATCTTTTCTACCAAATCATAAATTAAGTGGTCATGAGTTTGGTTGTTAAGATTAATTTCTATTTGTTTGTTTGTATGTGTGTGTGTGTGTGTGTGTGTGTGTGTGTGTGTGTGTGTGTGTGACTGTGTTCATGCGTAGCTCACTATGTCTCCGGGTTAACCGTCTGAGAGTTATAGTGAGCCCTCAGGAGTCAGGAAAGCACCCAGCATCAGACATGCCACTCTTTTTCCCCTCCCCTGGCACTGATACACCTGTAGGCCTTTCTTTCAAAGACACCCATCTCCATTTTCAAACATCAAAGTTGCCTTTGAGAGAGCAATTCGCACTGAGGGTGAGCCTTTCATGTGATTTGTGGAGCATGGGCGTGGCCCTGTGGGGGCCGACTTAAAAAGATGGACGCACCTGGCAGGTGTATGAGCCGAGCACCCGCACACGCAAATACATATGCATGCTATCTTTTTGTTTACTTTGCAGAGAGACTGCAATATCACAGGAAAAATAACACAGCAAATGTCATTGTTTGCCTATTTGCATACTTTGTACAGTCTGTGTGCCAAATGCAAATAGAATCAACCCGCCAACTCCAACATGCACCCCCGCCGCCCCTGCTCCCACCCCGCCCCCACGCCCGCCATTCTCCTGCTGGAGCTGTGTGAACACACCCAGCCGAGTAAATAGAGACAACAAAACACGACAGCGCTTGTGTGTGATTTCGGTGGATGCGTGGGCCCATGGGTGGGAAGGTGTGTGAGCTCTATCTGAATGTATGCAGGTATTGCATGTACACTTTATAATTGTGTTAGCGGTTAGGGTGTATTCATGTGTATCATTTTCAAGTCTCATCAGACAAATTGCCACTCTGACCTCAATGAGGCAGCATACAACAGGCTTCCACATCCTTAACATTCAGCTAACAAATGTCTCTCCTTTCTGTTTCTTTTACCCTCTAAGCCCTCAGACCTGGGGTGCAAACAAAAAGAGTCTCAAATATTTTAATGTTCAGGATTTTTTTTTTTAATAAATAATAAAAACCAACCAGAAGTAATTACTGATTTGCCTTGACAGCTTGACTTAATTCTAACTGGGTTAAAAAATTGCTTGCTGATTGTTCAGTCAGATTAAGCTGTAAAATTGTTCCTTGTAACTTCAGCGTCACACACAGACTTGATCTTTGAGAGCTGATTTTCACACACAGATAGCAGTTTTGAGTCTGTCCCCAGAAATGCAGCAAAATGACAGTTTTTTCTTACCTCAGTTTCGAAATCATTCATGAACAGACTTTCTTTTCCGCCCACTTAATTATTTTGTTTGTCTTAAGAGCTACATATCTGTAAGTGACATCCCTATATTTGTACATATAGTTTCTTACACATTTACAAACTTTGTTCACACATTCAAATAACTCAGTGCTAATTATTTTTTAGGCTCTAAAAAGGAGACACACACCCCCGCACTGTGCAGATTATTTCTGAACATCACTTCACAAGCTCAAAATATTTCCGACCCTTTTTTGATTTCTCTAGCCAAGCCTGACCTGCGGTGAGTTCATCTTTTCTTTCCTGGAGACAGATTCATTTCAGGTCGAGAGATACAGAAATACAAATGGCCCCTCCTCACCATTGCATGGGTAAATAGGCAGCGGCTGATGTCATATATAAGTGAGGGAGTGAGAACGGCACCAAAAATATAGTGGGAGGATTAATAGGTGAGAATAACCCAGCACGGTGCATCAAGTGGGTGAGCGGTGGTGAGGAGGCATCTGATAGCAGTGACAAACAGGGAGGGTCTTGACACTTAAGTCATCTGCTTTACTTTTTCAGTCTCTTTACATCAGAGTTCTCTCTCTTGTTGTTAGATGTGGCATACTTGTTAAAGCTGTTGTTTAGACAGAAGTGGAGGGAAAATTTTCAGTTGCAACAGTTGTGCTTCCAGTTTGGCCTCAGCAGAAGTTTGATAATATAGTATGACAGATACATCAGGGGGTGGCGGTGGAGGGGGGGGTATGATGACGAATGCCGGATGTGTGATGAGGAAATCAGCAGCAAGGGAGACAGAAATACTTAGCTGAACATTTAGCCTACTTTCTGTTCAGGAACAGAACGCTGTGTATGTTTATATAAATGTACATGTGTTTGTGTGTGTGTGTGTGTGTGTGTGTGTGTGGGCATGTGAAAATACATTAGTATCCACATTTGTGCTCATATGTGTGTCTACCGTACGGCTCAAGTGTTTTCAGAAGGCCTGGTGTCCTTTGTTACATTGCCACAGGCAAGCCACCGCTGCCGCTGCAGTCCTGTCCATCAGGTTCTCCTGACTGGATCAGTAAACATTAATAAAACCTCCTCCCTGTGTGCCAACTCCTGCCGCAGCTCGGCTGGCAAGCATGCAAATGCAGGCCCTACGCAAACAGCCCGTAAGGCCGGCGGACAGGTGAGCCCAGCGTAGCCAAGTCTGGCTTCAGGCTGTCTGCACTCGATGAATGATAAAACTGAGAATGCACAGGCAACATTGGACGGCATTGCTGAGGAAAATCTAAAGAAAAAAACTGGGATTAAAGCAGTGAGGATGAGATTTGTAATGAAAAAATGCTGTTAGTTTTATGTGTTGGCAAAAGAGCCTCTCTGTTTTGGCTCTAGATGTTGTACTGCCGATATAATGTAGTGCCTTGTGGTTAGAGAAGAATCTGATTATTTTTATGGGCCTAATAATGTCTGAATGAAAGTGTGTGTTCCTGTGCTTTGACTGTGTTGGGACATGACTGATATTATACTCTTAGAATGTGCTTCTTGTTTAAATATGAGAGGTCCTTTATTTCATCTCGTGAGCGATCTCTATTTTGAGGCTACGAGTCTGTCAATAAACGGAACTGGAGTGAAAACTCATCTCAACTTCAAATCTGACATCCCCCTCAAACCAACATAATGAACAATATAGATGTGCTGCATTTCAAAATGCATATTAACTGTGATCCCCTGTTTGAATTTCCTGGTTGTCGCTGGATCTGTTTTCGCTGCAGAATAACTGGATGTATTATTCATATTTCAGATAAGCTTTCACTCAGTATTTCAGCCATCTTAACGTTTACACGAACCAAATGGTCCCTTGTTCCAGGGGGTTCAGTTGAAGGAGCGTCTAGTTAGTATCATGTTGAAATTGTAAACGGATGATTTTTTTTTTTTTTTTTTTAAATTAGCCTTTGCATGAGTTTATTTTCTGTCATTCTATGAATTCTCGCTCAGCACCAAGTAACAGAGTTTAATGGAGCCCTAAATTCCTCCTGCCCTATATTAAACAGTGTCACTTTATAGCACCCAGCGCCAGTGTAAAAGTAGCACGGCCACTCTGACGCCTCAGCTGGAGCCGTAACATGTTGACAGACAGACATGGAGACAGCCTTAATGTACACAGTTATTTCAAGCTGAGGCACTCACAGATGAACGTGAGAATGCATTTATGCAGACACACACGTTTTTTTTTATTTTTTAACAAAAGACAAATTGATACCATACACACATACACACACACACACACACACACACACAGTGTTTATAATTATCTCCCTCCTTTGCACTCACTGTTCTTTTTAATGCCTCTGCAAATAGCGTCCAGTCTGGCAGGTGGGGTGAGAGGGGGGTTGATGCCCCTCTCTCTGTGCCCCTCAGCTCCCTCTCTGCCAGCCTATATCCCCCCTCATGTGGCACTTGCTACCACTCTCTCCTCCCCTGCTGTGGTCTGTTTTGACTGGGCTAAATCCCCCCTGTCCCAGATATTCCCCTCCATAGACATGAGCACTAGCACCAGCTATCCACCCGTCTAAAATCCTGCACTCTACAACCATGATAAACACGATCCCTCCATAGGTGCATCATGAAACCCATCTCCTCTATTCACACAGGCCACCAGCCCTCAGCCCCTGACTCATGTAAGTAACACTACTCTCTCCACCATCCCTCACACCAGCAGCATTAAACCACATGAGAATGTAGCTGCGGCTGAATGGTGGCGCTAACAGCTTTAGCACGCCGGGCTTCCCTGCCAGGGCTAACAGTGGCCGGAGTCTGCCCTGTGTTAAATCAACGAGCCACTTATGTGGTCGGTCAGGTACGACCCCTCTGACCAGCACTGGGGAAGGTAGGGGTGAGGGTGAGGAGGAGGAGGAGGAGGAGGGAGGGAGGGTCGACTGAGCTGAGCCACCTGTGGCTTGGAGACTCACTCAGCTCCTCTTAGTGGTCTTGGGTTATGCCTTAATATGCTTTACAGTTTCCTCTGACTGGGCCCGTCACTGTGCCACTGCTGCACACACAGACAAACACACACGCTTACATACACTCAAACCTGCATTACTATGCTTGTAAGGACAATGTGCTGCCCTACATTCATTCTCTGGAGGCTTACCATAACCGCTACACACCTAACCCCAACCTTTACCTAGTCTTAATTCTAATCTTAACCCCAAAACCAAGTCTTAACCCCAAAATATATCTAGTGGAAACCAAATTCTGGCACATGTGATCGTGTGAAAAGATTTTTACCTCCTCAATTTGATGAGTGCCTGGTACACACACACACACACACACACACACACACACACACACACACACAGATTTTCATATATCATCTGCATATGACTCATGCAGTTCTTTTAGCCTGCAGAGATACCGACACCCCCGACTTTCAGAACCAGGAATAGCTGCTTCTAACTGGGTGGCTCTGCAACATTCACATCACGCCACAATGCATTTTAGCAACAACAGTTGTAGCGTTGGTGGGTATGTGCGTGTGTGTATGCGTGCGTGTACTCACTGCGTGGCTCTCGAGGTCCATCCACGGTGACTTTGATGGCGCGGTGGTAGGTGGCCACTTGTGGCGGTCCGGTGAACACGGTGATGGTCAGAGTGAAGCTCTTTCCTGCAGCACAACAACATGAGACTTATGGAAGACTTGTCATTTCACTTTATAAACGGCCCTTTCCAATTATCTGTGAAGCATTGTTTCTTGCTGTTTGCAACAATACCTCGCTTGTTCAGCGTCAAATCATCACCGGCTTTTGTCTCGCTGCAGCCTTTGAATTAAAGAGAATACAAAAAGAGGCAGGGACCACCTCTTTTGATGGCCTGACTGCGGGTATGATTTCGATTATTGAGAGGATGTGTTCCAGATTGTCCGAAAAGGGTTTACAGCGATAGTTTATTGTTCAACAAGGCAGGATCTTGCTCCCATCTGCATCAAAGTCCGTGCAGAGGGAGGGAGGGCTGTAGCATGCAGCGGGTCCGGTGCTCGGCAGCGGCTTTGAGAAAAGCAGCTCTTGTTAAAGAGAGACTGCGTGGGAGGAAAGAAGAAAAAGAAGAATCCTCGGGTGGGGTAATTGGCTACAGAAATGAGAGGTATCTGTGCTACTTTTTTAAATTTGGAGATTAGATTTCCCATTCATTAAATCACGGTTATTTTAACATTAAAATGACATATGAAAGGCCAGAAGAGGCTCCGGGGGGACTTAGGGAAATTCCTCCTTTAGCTGAAGATTTTTTGTAAACAATCATGCTTTTTAAATTATTTTTTATTTCAGGGCATTTTATTAATCATGCCTGCAAATTTAGAGGTTTTGATTTAATCAATAGGCCTATATAGCACAAAAATGTTGCAGGCCTACAACCACAGCATCATGTGCTCCAAACAGGCCTGTTGATGTGTGATTTTTTTTTTTTTTTTTTTTTTAATTGCAGCAATTAAACACAATAGTCACGATAAATACTCGGTATTAGGCTGTGAGCTTTTTGGTGGCGCGGGTTGTTTGACAAATCGCCCCAGGACTTGAATGGCGAGGTGGTTTTTCATCCATCCCTCAGATTTACTGTACACCACGTGGGTAATTATTTGTGTTCCCCAGGATTAAGAAAATTACAGTCACATCGACTGTTCACAGTGACGCTGGCCAGATGTTTCGGATGACACCCATGGACGTCAGTTGGCAAAGTGTGGGCACTCGCCGTAAGTGATTCCAGATCTGCGCTTTTTAATCTTTGTAAAAGACAACAGAGATCAGAAAAATATTTCAAAAGCTGTATTTTAAGGAGTAAGCGTTTCCTATGTGTGCGTCTGTGCAACATATCTGGTGACCTAGACGTTTAATATTTTTCACATTCAGTAAAAAAATAATCATATGCTGTCAGTTGTCAGTCGCTCTCCACTTAGACGCAGAAATATGATCCATTATATTATTATAAGCGCGTTTCCAAATGCTGCTGCAAATGGCATTACAAGCAGTTCTCTCACTGTGTGTGTGTGTGTGCGTGTGTGTGTGTGTAGGCCTGTGCATGTGTGTGTGTGTGTGTGTGTGTGTGTGTGTGTGTGTGTGTGTGTGTGTGTGTGTGTGTATGTGTGTGTGTGTGTGTGAGAGAGAGAGAGTTTCAGCTCACCTCGTCCGCTCCTGCCCACGAAGCGCAGGTCGTTAAAACGGGCCACCTGGTTCTTCATCACGGCGGAGGCGTTCCTCAGCTCGGCCGAGTAGTTCTCGTCGTTCCCGGCCATCACGGTGACCAGAGTCCCGTCGGGGACATCACCGAGAGCCACGACCTGCGCATGAGAAAGCGGGCGGTCACTCTTGGTCACCATACCAAATGTACACAGCGCGCGTAAAACCGCATCCGACTCCCGTAATAATAATAATAAACAGAAATATCTTCCCAGTTTCAGCAGCATGTCAGCAATAAAACACGACATAAATCATAAAGCTGGGAGGTTTCATTAAGTACACACCCTTCAGGGTAAACTAAGACATTTAAATCTATTATATTATCATTATCTACTCTATTATTGCTATTTATTTTACTTGTGTTCTCATCGGATCTGATCCAAATACATGATTTACACAATTCAAGATTTAGGATTGACACAATCCACAAATATTCCCTAATAAAGCATCTACATATATATTACAGAAAAATATAATAATAAAAATGAGCTCAGATATATTTAGTCAGACGTCTTGTAATTTCAGACCTCTCATCTGCAATATTTTCTGGCCCGATTTAAGGTGTTATTAATCTGAATGGTGCTGTTTGAAACCAATAAAAGCATAGCTTATTTAATATTTTGATATACAAATGCAAAATGCAGAAACCAAAAAGCACAACTTCCAGAGCCCAATCTTATTTATATGAATTAATGCAATTAAATCCCCCCCCCCTTAAAATATATGTTGTGGGTTTTAAATCATTTTAAACAGACTCATGCACATCCCACAGTTAGAATATCACAGTGTGCGTCATTTAAATAAAAATATAATAAAGTAAAATGAGAGGCCATTGTGTCTTGCCTTGAAAGCCACGGGGAGCGTCTTGTTGCACCTCCAGTGAGACGGGAGGACTGAGCAGAGGAAGTTGGGGCTGTCGGTCCTGACCAGCTCGCCGGCGTGGTCCGCCAGGACATCAACCACGTTCCTGGTGTCCGGTCTTGACCTGAGGGGCCCCGGGGTGGCCATGGCCCCGTTGCCGTCTCCAAGCTTACTGCAGGGGAAGGACGTGGAGGGCGGCGTGAACCGTCTGGTGGTGGGCGGCTCTACGGGAATATGCATCACAACAGTTTGGGTCAGTGCCACCTGGCCGGGTTGTATCAGAAGAGCTGGACTCTTTTGGAGGAGAAAAACAGTTCTTTTTATTTCTTTCCCTCCAGACGCTGGCGGTGTCAGGAGTCCACTGTGGAAGCGCAAAGGATGGAGGCGAGAGCGCACAAGTCTGACAGCCTCGCTACCTTAACAGAAACAATAAACTGTGATGACTGCGTGCTAGATCATCCGCACAGGATGTGTCAGCCTGACGAACATCAGGGTTGCTCTGGTTTTCTCTATTTTAAGCAAAAACGCACAAACAAAGTCTCCCAAAGTCTCTCACAGTGCTGAATTTGCGTCTTGTATCGGCGCTCTTATCTGTCGCACACTTGATGGACAGTTTCAGGCGCGTGTATACGATATATCAACACCACAAACTACTTGAGCTCTCACTTTGAAATCAGTCAATGAATCTTCTAAATCAATTATGGCCGATCAGTGAAAATCAGTTGGCAGTAATCGGGTAATCCAGCCGTGATGCAAAGAGTTAAACAGTCCAGCTGACTGGCTTTCTGTAAGTTTAAAATGATCTCGACTAAACAGCCAAACTTTGCCAGACGCCTCTTCAGATCTCACCAAACTCCGCGTAAAACTAAAAGTCTCAAACACGATTATCTACAGTCAAACTACTGTGCTTCATCAGTGTCCTTTTCTTGCGTAAAAGTTCTTGCAACTTTATCCTCGGCGGATCTTTCCACACAAAAGACACTTCTGGGATAAGAGGAAGAGTTCCGTCGCTCCAGCCGAATTTCCTTTAAAGTTATCCTTTAGCGCAGGGTTACAGGGCGCGAGAAGGAGCCGTGAGGCTGAACGCAGTGCAGAGTGCCGCGATATTATTTTACCCGAGTCATTTTAGTGTTTAGTGGTTGGGAGTGTGGAGATGATTTCCACCAATGAATCTGCTGGGTTGGGCTTTCACCAGACCAATCAAACTCTCCGGTGCTCTTTCTTCAGCCCTGCACTGTTGTCACACACACGAGCTGAATTATTGATACATATCTGTGCCTTTCTCTCTGCTTGTGTTTTTTTATACAGCTTGTAGTCAGACGTTAACGCGAAGCAGGGAGAAATTAGGATACAGTATGAGTTAAAAGAAGGGACATATGGTTTTTACATAAATGCATGAAAAATGAATTATTTGGGCTTTTTTAAATTACAGCCAGTAACATAATCAGTGTTGGCATGAGATGAAGAAACTCTATAAATCTGTAAGATATTGAATGTGATGGGTAGGCCTATAAAATAATTGACTCTAGTTTGTGCAAAGCAGCCTCTGTGTTGTTGGGTCTTACAGTGAGACAGTTTAATTGATGAGATAATAAGGAGACTGGAATATCTGCACTTTTATCCTCATCACTGGTTTATCACGCCTCTGACCTATTTTTACTTTAGTTGTTTATAATTTATCTAGAGAAGGATTCAGACTGCAGAGGCCTGTGGGTTTACTCTCTTTTATTCATTTTGAACAGCTATTATATCTGGCGGCTTCGCATCTCCTCTTCAGGTAAATAACATTTTCATAAAGTGAAATTATGGGTGGCAGACAGATCCGTATCACTTTAATTGACTGAATTGAATTAATAAGTAAGATTATAGCAAACAGGCAAATGTTTGTCTTCCACATCAAAAGACACAACAGAGTAATAAGAGTGTGCGTGTGTGTGTGCCAGAGGCTGAATTCATTAGAAACCTTAAATGTTGAGGGTTCCATCAAATGACGGCACACCCTGCAGAGCCCTGCGCCATGCTTCTTTCTGACACTAGTTGGCGCATTTGCCTTTTCAATCGCTGTCAGCTCAGACAGTCTGAGGCAGACATTTCACATGAGAGGAGAGAGGGAAACTTTTATCTGTGCTCTGAGATAGTCGGAAATCTGAATTAATCTAAGCCACATCAGATAAGCGAACTCCATTTGTGAAGTATTTACGCAGGGTGAAAAACGCGCCTGCCACATTTTTTTTGCATCTACATTTAGGTGTTTGCCTCAATAACAACAATCTTTATTATTGTTGAAAAATAAAATCATTCTAAAAGCACTGATATTTATTCGTTTAATAACCACGCACTGAAGACCCATGATGGATTGGAGTGAATATTCCCGTTTCTAAATGCAATATTTAGAGAATTTATTAGTGCATTTTTTGTGTCTCTTACTGGAAACGCATAAGCAGATGCACAAACATCGGTGAAAACACCATATAACAGTTAACTTGTTGGGTCTAGTGAGCAATGACAGAGTTAATTATTGAGTAGGATAATAAACATCACTGTAGATTTTGCGATACATCTGAGGCAGAAATTAATTTCAAAATTCATGCCAGCTTTGATTTAAAATAATTGAATTGTCCATTGACACATAATAAAATAACGTGTTTTAAATTAATTTATGAAACAGGAAATTGGAAGTTAAAGAAATACTGAACAAGTTATGTAGATTTTCGTTGTGGCGCATTTTAAAATGCCTCCAATCATCCGATGTTTCATTTTAATAATAACCCAATTTATTTTCGTGTGCGCGCGCCTCTGCGTGCGTGTGGCGGTTTTTAAGTTGTTTACTTGCATGAGAATAAATTAAGTGCAGTTAAGTGGCGTGAGGAGTCATCAGAGTGGCTTCACATTTTCCCTTAATTCCCCCCCATCACACTAAATCAGAGCCAGATAGAGAGATGCAGGGGGAAGATTTAAAAAAGCTAAAAAACACACAGTTCCTAATTACAGAAATGTCCAAATAATGCTTGGATGTTAGAGCTTATTTTCACAAGAGCTGTTTATGTAGGATCAAACCTGGCCACAAACCTCACTCTGTAAGTGGTGATGTGTTGCTGCAGCACTCATACTGAAAGGCAGAAAAAAATGTAAAATGATTCAAATACAGATATCTCTGTGTGAATCATCTGCCCTGAGAAAGTGTTTCTAACATTATTTCTATAAATCAAATCTACATAAAACTTACTGCTAAGTCTCTCTTTACATTTTTTGTTGTTTCATCCTATTTTTTTGAAAACATTTTCTAGATTGCTTTTTTGAGGTCACAGAAATATAAACCTATTAGCTCATATAACACTCTGACACTCCTTGTTTGTGGTTGCTTGTTATTTCGGTGATCTAGGACGGTGGTTCACTGGGGTGTGGTGACACATTTTTTAAAAAAATCTCACTATTTTACTCACTAGAATTTACACAAAAAAGAATCTGATGATTGAGCAGCTACCATCATCATCATCTTATGAATTCAGTGTAGATAACAGAAATCTTTCTTTATAAGTGTCCCTGGGGAAAGACTTAATTATCTGTGGCCTAATGTGTTTCAGTTTTGGTGCTTTTGACTTGAAAATTAAGGGGGACCCCAAATCACACAAGCCTATTCCACAGTTTAACTTCAATCCCTCCATGTAACAGCAGCAGCTACTGTAAATCCCCACAGTGCTAACTGCAACAAATATCACCTCTGATCAGATCACCTATCATGAGGCCTCTATTTCTGAGTACAGCTCGACTGGGACAATGACACCGCCGCTGATATTTTAGTCATTCTCCTGCCCTAGTTCATTATTAATATGTGACCACACGCCCCAGCTATACCCTCCTCAGCTGTAATGTGCGCTCCGGGCTCCTGTCACATTTAGACCTCCACATTTCAACATGCAGTTTCTTCAGTTTCAGCCGCACAGGCATTGAGGATGGAGCCCGCCGTGCCCCTGAACGATTTTTAATGATCCGGGTGGGTTGAGCCTGAAATCAAGACAGAACTCATGGAGGATATGTGAAACCTCCGGACCCACCTCAAATGGGCCTCAGCATATAGGATTCTTACCATAGAAGGTTAAAAAGAAAATGGATCCCTCAGATAGAAACCAGGATATCACATCATTGTTTAGTGATGGTTACTGTGTGAAAACCTGTGACTGAGAGGTTGTCTTCATAGCTGTATTTCAGACCTGAATCATAATGTACACTCATTACTAAACAGGGCTTCCCTGTGGTATTAGAAAATGGTTTGTTGGCTATAAAAACACCATGAAGCAGTACCACGCTCAAACGGCTCTAAATGGGACCCGAGCAAACTGTTCAAAATGAAGTTTAACTAATTTTTCCTTGGAGTCTTTACAAAGAAGCACTTCCTCCTCTGTGTGTATAAAACTGAAGGAAACTCCGTTTACTTTAGGTTTTATATGTAATGAGTCACATTGTAAAGACTAATATGAGTATGATCCCCATTAGCAGAGAAACCAGTGGAAGCCTTTGGGGTGTGTAAACTTATACCTGCCTCTAAATGCCACCCACACTGCTTTCAGTGCCACTTAAAAGTCACTTTGAAGATGGGGACAGTCTCCGATACGTGGAGATCCCTCTAAAGTTTTTCATCTTTTTTAACTGAATATGATCTATTAGCCCGTGTAAACTCCCGGGCTATTTTCAGACATGCACACATAAGCCTTTGGATGGGTAGCTATTCATTTGGAAAAGGGGGCTATGGGGGCAATTAGAAATAGTTTGAGGTTCGGCGATGACATAAGACAAAGATTTCTATCTTTAGAGGAGCTGTGGCGGTCACACATTTCTGTACATTCACAAATTACAGGGCAAGCTTTGGCCCTCAACCCACCGAATGCATTCCTTCCGAAAAGTGTCTGCTCGAATTTCAGCCGGGGGTTTCTGCTCAGTGGAAATATGAGTGTTCTGAATGGACGACTTCTATGAAATGGAGTTTTATTCCTCTCGGATTAAATTAGCTCTACTTTGGGGCTCGGGGTATTTTTTTGTATGAATGATGAATTCTGCGGTGGCTGTGGAACGCAGGGCTTGTTTACCCTTCCCTCCTCTTTTTTTTTTGAGACGTAGCTTGCTATGAAATGGACTTTTTCTGCTTGATATGACAAGAGTGTCTGTGATTAGACTTCCAAGCATGATGTAAGTCACCAAAGCCATTTGTGCCAGTCCCCTCAAAGCCAAATCATATTCTAGCGTTGGGAGTGTTTATATACACAAGTATATGGAGAAACTTTTAAACAACAGTGAGTGGGTACAGACTGTTTGGGTTTTGGGCTCTTGCTGCTCTGATGGCTGATTCTCTCTCAAATTTTGATTACATAATGTGTCAGCACATCACAATTGGTGGTCATTTTTGTCCATTTTGATGTTCAGACAAGAAAATAGGAAACACATTGAACAATTTTGATCATATAAATGTGTATGTTATTTTTTCTCCACCAGGGCTGTCTCTGTTAGTTTTAATGATCACTGGAATGCACTTGTGTATTCAGACTTTGTTTTAGCTCTTAATGACCCCAAGACACTTTATTTTTATTTAAATTTCTATAGTTTTCTTATATAATTTGTCTCTTGTAGTGCTTTATATACCCACTAACTCATGAGAGTGTCAGGCCCCAATTCTAGATCCTTGAAGGCGTTTAGAGTATATGTTATCCTAAAAATGATGAAGAGGACGGTGACATTTCCAAACCCAGCAGCTAATTACTATGTAAGCGTGATGAGCTTAGATGCAGCAGTCACCAGAGGAGACAATGAGCACATTCATCTCATGCATCTTTAATATTCTGCTTACATTTTTATAAAAGGTGCAGAGCGGAGCCAAGGGCTTATAAAAGCCCTCTGAATCAATTGAGCAGCATAATGGCTGTTGGGGGACGACTCCAACTACATTTTTATATCTGTCTGCTGAATGTAAATGGACTTCTTAAAGACTACATTCATTTTCAAACATATCAAGCATGTATTTGTCTGTCTGACACTTCATTTCATATTGAATACATTATGGGATGAGTTTGGTAGCGGTGCCGCTTTGATGTTCTCCAATCCTCCAGAGCAGCGGTGGAAAATAAGGAAGAACAGTTAACTCCATTTCCATTTTATGCAACTTTTTACTTCTTCTTGAGCACATATAAAAGGGAAATATTATTCCCTGCTACACTTGTGTAACACTTTAAGGAATTAGTTTATTTTTGGATTAAGATTTTACATTAGAAAAAAACCTATAAAATACAACACATTATTAAATACTAAATTAGTGGTTTCCAGTATTTTTGGCTGATTACCAGGTTGGGAACCACTCGGGTAAACTACCTGTATATAAAGTTGGCGAAATCAGCTCAACGTCAACCCCCACACACAGGGGCCATTTTTCTGCATAATGAGTACTTATTATACTTTAAAGCAACAATGTGTAATTTATGATATAAAAAATAACACAATCTTTGTCCTATAACTTAAAAGTTTAACCTCACCATTAATAAAATGCACATTTTCTCAATTCAGGAAAGTCAGGAGTTTCACTGGTACAGCCTTATTTGGTCTGGTATAACCAGTAGCTCATGGTGACTAATGTTAGCTTGCTTAAATTCCTGTGTAACTGACATTAGTTAACGTTTTCGGACTCCATGACTCTTCTGTACTTTTGCAATGACTTTACTTTTAAATGTAACCACTTACTATTATTATACAGTATCATCCTGTAATCATCACCACTTGTATATACAGTGGCCGCTGTCCAGCAGAAGTTGTTCAGTTGCAGTACTGCACATTTTGCTGACTGTTCTTTTGCACATTTACTTAAAGAGACAGTTAACCTAAAACCCAAAAATGTATGTTTTTCCTCTTACCTGTAGTGCTATTTATCAATCCTCATTGTTTTGGTAAGAGTTACCGAGTGTTGGAGATATCGGCCATAGAAATGTCTGCCTTCAAAAGTAATATGTAATATAACTAGATGGCGCTCAGTGTGTGATCCTCAAAGCACCAGTAAATAAATAAATTGAAAAACTCAACAATAATGTCTTTTCCCAGACATCATCATCATCATCACTGCACAGAGGGAACACACACTTGGTCAGGTTAGAGAAAAATGTTATGGTTTATGGTTTGGCTAAAAATAAGTATGTCACATCACATGTGTCACTAGCATAGCATGCTACACATACTAGCAAACTACTTTGTTATTAAAATAATTCAACTGACTTTTGGTTTCACATGGGAAATCCATGACCCATCCACCTCGTGCAGATTTTCTCACTCTTTACAGGGGTGTCCAAACTTTGTTGAATGGGGGCCAGATAAAACAACGTGAAAATACGTGAGGGCCGACTGATTGTTGCATCAAATGGGTTTAAAAAAAATAAGAAATAAAGTGAGACAAATGCAACCATATTTATCTTTTAATTAACTATTACTATGTGATGCCTGTCTACCAACTGTATGATAGTCCTATCATTGTGAGTTGAAGGGTAAAAATGCGACGTGATCTTGCTCAATTAACCATTATTGTGAAAAGGGCCACATATGGTAAATTTTGAAAGTCAAGCCGAGGGCCAATTAAAATTGGTCTGCAGGGCACAATTGGCCCCAGAGCCAGACTTTGGACATGCCTGCGCTATGGCAATAGCTCAGAATGTCAAAATATGTCGCCACTCTGTGCTCCTCATACCACTGCTAAAGTAGCTTCTGTGCTTCTGTGCCTCAGTGTCTGACACTGAGGGCCACTTACCAAGTGTCAGTATTTGACGAGTTGGAAGTGAGACTGGGTTGATTTTTTCAAATGTATTTTCTGGGGCTTTGAGCACCACAAGTCAAGTGCCATTTAGTTCCATTATATGAGAGACAAGACAGACATCTCTATGCCGATATCTCCAACGCTTGGCAACTCACACCCAAACAATCTTAGCTGATAAATAGCACTACAGGTAAGAGGAAAAATATGTATTTTAGATTTGGGAGTGAACTGTCCCTTTAAGTGGGACTTGATATGCATGACTTTAACTTATAATGGGGTATTTTTATATTGTGGTATTAATACTTTTATTAGGGGTCTGAGTACTTCTTCCACCATCACTCTGGAGGAGGCTGGGTGTGTGCACATCTAACTGCACAACCAAATATATATAATACCCAGAAATCAGGACTCACCCTTTTCCTGTTCACAATAAGCAGAGAAGTCATGAAAGTCACAGTGAGGCACTGATGTGTTCACTGTGATCGGCATTCAGGGGTTGAATGTGGTCAGGCCCCCTCCCTGTCCTTTCAGTGGCAGCTCTATGGCACACACCACACCCGAGTCAGGCAGGGGGAAGGAAGGGGGGAAGGGGGGCTCTCCGTAAACCCCGGTGTCACGGTCGCTCCGCCCTCACATCATCCGTCGGGTACACTCACCCAACGATGACAGTCAGCAGTCTGTGATGTGGTTCCTGGGCCTGTTTATTCTTTGGAAAACCCACTAAAAGTAGCATTGGATGGTAAGCTCACCAAAAGGCCCCAGTGCTATTATAGGAGCACTTTGGGTTGAGTTTTGATCTGGTGGGTTTGTAAATAGGGCCCTGCCTTGCTGCGGGGCACCACTTTTGGGCTATATTGTTTAGTGTGACCTGAAGGAAGCTGTTTGATATTCAGTGTGATTTGTAACCTGGAACAAAATGTAAAGTCCGAAACTGATATGACTTGTGGCATTCAGGGTTGTGTACTTCATGAGGACATCAGTGTATGTTTTTCATAATGTTGATGATGATGGACAAAAGCCTTCGAAATGTACCCTGCTCTAGTTTTTTGGGTTGTTTTTTTTTCATTTCACTGAAGGACAGATTGTATTTTTTTTCCCTGGCTCTTTATTTACCCCTGAAAGTCAGTATAACTTTTAAATCTAAATGAGTCCCATAAATACGTCAACTCCCCCATTTTTTTCAGTTGTGGTTTTTAGTGTGAGCTATAATCATTTCTCATCTTTCTTTGTCTCCGTGTCTGTCTGTCTATTTGTGTGTAAGGACGCACACACAAATCCACATACACACACAAACGCACTGTGTTTCTCCTTTTCTAGCGAGAGCTTCTGATGCAAGGAAGGCAATCTGTAATCTGTAGTAATTGCATGTTGCAGAAAAACATTTTTCCGCTGTGGTAATCGCTGCAATATGTGCAGTTGCGTTGCCAAAGTGACAGCACCCCCACCCCCTACAGACACACACACAAGAGTATCCTGACTCACTCTGACTCTGCCAAATGTGTCCAGCTCAAAAAATTTTGGAAACTGCTTCTCAGGATGGCTGAGAGACAAAGACATACAGACAAGTAGCTTCAGTATTGTGACAAACATGCAACTGGTAAGCACACACACACACACACACACACACACACACACACACACACACACACACACACACACACACACACACACCTGTGGTGCTGTCGTGCTGCATTCACCTTCTGCAAAAGATTTACAGTTCCTGCCAGTGACAGTTTAACTGCCATGCAGCCCCGGTGCCAGAGCCCTGCCAGAGCCCAGCTGCCACACACAGATCAGGAGACGAATCTTTCACAGGAGCCACATTAACTCACCCTTGCTGCTCCTTTTTAACAGTGATCACACAGTGCAAGCAGATGAAATTAAGTCTTATACTAATCCTCTAATATTACTTGTAAATATGTCTCAGAGAATTGAGTCATTTGTCAGAGTTCCTGCTGATTAGTGGAAGTTGTAGCCACATTAAATGTAGGGAGTGTAGTGACGGTCTGTGGCTGAACCATTGATGCATATTTATCAAACCATTGTCTACCATTTCACCGCTCTGACACCAGCGTCTTCTCTACTTGGTTAGACTGTGGCGCAGGTTTATGAGGTCACCACCACCGTGAGACTGAGGAATGCTATGGTGTGAGTTGAAGAAGACGGTATGTCTTACTTGCTCTACTCACAGCCTCAGCTAATGATCTCTCTCTCTCTCTCTCTCTCTCTCTCTCTCTCTCTCTCTCTCTCTCTCTCTCTCTCTCTCTCTGTCATTGCAGCTCAGCAGCGCCGCACATTTATGATATCATTATCCACTGCGTCATCACCCCTTTGCCCAACAGAGCCCCAAAATATGTCAGCCCAGTTGGGCTTTGTTACGTTGCACTCGTCAACGTGTAACCACACACACCTAGTATAAGGACAAGTAATGCTCAGAGACATTTATAGATACACAGCGAGACACCAAGATTGCAACCAGACTGTGTGTGCAAACCTTTTCCTCTCTGGGCTGCTACTCTGACTGCTGAAGCCATCCAACCTCCCAGCAGTTGAACTTCCCTGTGTCTCTAATGGAGTCTCTCTGTCAGATCAAACAGCTCCTACTGACGAGGAGAGGAGACAGATCGCAGTGCTGGAAGCCTTTCAGTCTGACAGCCCGAACACGTTTGACTGGCAACGCAGCCTGTGTCTACTCTTCCATCGCTAGAGATCCCACACAAATATAGTAGCGCCACCAGAGAGGGAAAGAGGGGGTGAAGAGCGGGGAGGGGGTAAGGGAGCCTGAAGCCTGTCGGCTCAGAAAATAAGTTGTGAGGCGTCCCTCTCACACAAAGGCAAAGCCCCATAGCTCAGTCTCCTCTCAAAATGAAATCGCATGTGAGTCGAATATTAGGAAGTGCGCATGGCTTCCAGCAACCACCGAGCCATTATAGCAGAGCCTGTAAACCACATTTTCACCAGCAGACAATGCCCCTTTGTGCTTGTTGTGTGGCTGTCCCCATCTCACTGGAACCCAAAGAGAATCGATGTGCATTAAAAAGTGTGGCGATTGGAGTGAAGATGTGAGAAAAAGTGATGGAGATGAAGTGTCAGTTTTAGATCTCTCGTTAATTAGTGGCAGTCATGTCAGGAGGGGCAAGCAGGACAGTCTGCCCTCATTTAGCCCCATGGCGAGGGGGAACTTTGATGTGGTTGCACATGGAATGCTGTTGTTCATTCCTCTCTGCAACAAAAGCCACATGTTTTTATTTTTTGAGACTAGGTCCCTTTTACTTTGGACTATGAAGGAACACGGTGAGGTATGTAGTGTATGAAATGAATGGCATGAACGCTAACCAGTAAAACATGAGAGGGCACTGCCAAACAGGCAATGGGCCAAATGTATTGTTCTTAGCTGCATTGTGAATTGGTATTCAAATGGTTTTAAGGAGACAAAGTTTCTTAGTCGTCCCTGCTGTCTGTGCACATATAACACCACTGCACACACACGCATTCAAGCATAGCCTTATATAAACACACACAAATACACACCATGTACACATTTCTAACTTCTCAACTATTGTCGTCAGTGTTTGTCCCTTTCAACTCCTTTCATCACTGTTAAGGGACTCTTTCAGTAGGGGTCATTCCAGGTTCTGTCACACTCATTCAAGTGCAAATGGACTTCAAAAAGCCCCCAAATATTGAATTTGCATTTATTTCCCTCTTCAGAGGGGTTCAGCCTCCCGAGCACCATCTGACTCACCACAGAATCCAACCAGATTCAAGCAGGAACCCGGTGCTGGTTTCCTGACAAGTGTCCGTGCCACTTTCCTCTGCAGACGTGAGACAACTCTTGGAAAGTACTCGTCTGGCCCTCTGGGCTTTTTCATCGTAAGGAAACAAGGGTGTGGCGACTCTCAGCCTTCAAGCCAAGGAGTTCAGGAGAGCACTCAGACACATAGTATTGTCACAACCTATAAATCGAGTGTTTTGCACAGTGAGAGATTACTGTCAATCATTGCGATTGATTTCAAATGAAATGAAAATGAATCATTTCCAAATGTCACTGAGCCTTTCTGCAGTGACTGCAGAGAGTCGGTGTGCTGCATGCAGCTCTGTGCCTGTGATGTCTTTGGGCTTGATTCCCAGTTCTAGATTAAGCAAACCTAATTGGAGACTAAAACTTATTTTCAATGGAGTCCCTCCATTCAAATCATTGCCTGAGTCAAGGACTTGGCTTAATTGGAGTCCGGGAAACCACCCGTGTGTCCGAAGTGACTGAATGTTTCCTTTCATCATCTCCATCACTAATCAGTAGTGGCGTTGCCCATGTACAGTTAGCACCCTGGCCACGTGGAGCTAGCATAGTAAGGCAGGACTTTCCCTCTTTGACTCAGAGCCTGAGGCGTCCATTGAGGCTTTGCTGTAACTGCACACTAATCCCCTGATTGCTGTGTTTAGGCCCTGCACGTCGCTGCTCCACGTCAAGGCGGCCGCGGCTAACGACGAGCTAATGACACAACGATGACAAGGAGCGTTTGTAAACCCAATCAGTAGCCTGGAGTCTGGCTGCCTGGTGATTAGGTTAATCAAACTCTATACTGGCTGAATGACTGGCTCGCTGTCTGCCTCTTATGTCATCACACTGATTAAAGGGGAAAAGTTGTGTTCAGGTCCGTCAGGCCCTTCTAACACAAATGTCTCTCTGCCAGGTTGGCAGTGTTAGCACAGCTAGCTGTCATGCTAAAACAGGAGAACTGAGGGGACTCCCTTGTTTAATTGAGGACCAAGTTAATTTCAGTGTTATTTTACCCATTTTGACATGAGAGGATGTGTATGGATGCTGTTACCTTTCTGCCATTATTACCAATAATTCTGTAAAAAATCATATCAAGCTTCCTAGTGCACCTGATGTTGCTTGACATGTTGAGTCCCTTTCTAAGCTGCAAGTTCTAAGTTAGATTTTGTGACAGCGAATTTAACAAGGTTATATCTCACAGGAAGGACTCACTGGTTAGAAACTCTCACTCCTGTCAGTACATGTGTAACTACAGTAGTCAGTTAAATATTTTTTGAAGCACAAGACACAAATTGGCACTCTTATAAAATCAAGAAAGCAGTCACTGATATTTTTCAGTTAAGTCCTCTGGTGTTAAGTCACCATGTGGGTAATTCTGCTGGACTAAGGCATCAGGAGACCATATGTTAGTCCTGACCAGCTATTACAGTGAGGTCAGACAGCATTTAGAGGGGGAGAAACGTCACGGTCATCATGTTGACATGCACTGCTCCTCTCTGACTCAGCACGAGGAAAAGACTCAGGCGATTGACTTGTGTGTGTGTGTGTGTGTGTGTGTGTGTGTGTGTGTGTGTGTGTGTGTGTGTGTGTGTGTCTGTGTCTGTGTCTGTGTCTGTGTGTGTACGTAAGCTATATGTGCCAGCGACGGTGTGTGTATACCGTAACGTCCCCTGTGCGTTTGAGCTCGTGACGGCTTCGTCTGTGACCGTGGGAAGAGTGTGTGCAACAGGCGGAGTGACCTCACAGCAGACAGACTATGGAGAAGAGATGGAGGGGCCACTTCTGCTGCGCAGCTGAGGGGAAATCCCTGGCATGGTGTTTCTTACTGAGCCAACAGAGAAGTGAGCAGCTGTAGAGAAAGCAGGAGCTTGCTAAAGTTTACTTCAGGGTAAAACCTGCTGCAGTACAGGGTAATATTATTTATTTTAGCATGAATTTATATAATGTTGAAAGGTTGCAGAACAAGCAAACTCTGCGTAGAATATGGAAATATGGGCATTAGAGAAGGAAGTAGTAATGGAATTTAAATTATTGATATTATTTATTTTGGGAAATATGTTTTTTTTTGTGACTAAAGCCAAAATGTAAACCAGTTTGTGGTTTACTGGGGTGTTAAATGTGGGATTATCTCTTGGCTGGGCACAGTGACTTGGTAAAGTTTTGTCATTTTTTTCACAGACCACCAGCGCACAGCCCCTCCATGAAACCACAAATTGTCATTTTTAAACTTTGGTTTTTGTACAGATTAAACAAATGAGACATAATGTGTTGAGTAGTGAGCTTTAAAGATAACGATAGGAAGATTTTCCTTTCTTTTCTTACCTTTACAGAAAGTCAGACTGACTGTTTGCCCCTGTTTCCAGTCTTTATACCAAGCTTGTATATCATTTGCTCACCGTGTGTTACTTTGAATTCATGAAGAAAACTTTGTTTCCCTTGCATGTTTTCTCGGTGAATGGAGAATCCAAAAAAAACAACATTATCCATGAATTGAAGTAATTGGGGTACGTGTTTAACAACAGCAAAACTTTATCAAAACATCCATTTACAAACTCTCAAATAACTCATAAAGTATGATTCAAGTCTCATTTATCCAGTCATATGCTCAGTACTTCCAAAACCTGTACATTATTGTTAAAACCTGTCAATGTAAAACACCTCTGCCTATGAGAGCCATGCCTTAAGCGTGTCTGAGCACATGGGTGCATATAAACTCCACTTGAGCAAAGTTCAAATGCACGTGCAGGCCAGGCAAGCTACTTGGCTGTGCATGAGAATGTTTGTTCTGAATTGTTTTAAATTGTAACTTTTTAGTGAAAATGTAAGTGTTTGGGAAGCACTGAGCATACGACTGGATGAAAGTCACTTGGATCATACTGTACAGGTTGTGTAAGTTCTAAATGATTGTTTTGATATAGTTCTGCTGTTGTTAAATGCAGTCCAGCACTCCAGTTCATTCAGAATGTTCACCTTTTTTGGATTCTCCGTTCAGCATGGAGGCATGCAAGAAAAACAAAGTTCTCTCCATGAGTTCAAGGTAACGCGGTGAGTAAAGTCCCTGTCCCTCTGGACAAAAAACCCACTAACATTCAGCAACATCTGGACTTTCTGGTATTTAATGAGTAAGGTTAAAATCAGCATTTACTCTCAGGAGAAATGATGCCGCAGTTGTCACAGGTACTATTTTTTGGCTCCAGCTCCAATTGGCTTCTATCAGCAGTGATAAAAATACGACACCCAGATGGACACACTAATTTTAGCCCCTTTGCCAGTGTTGTGTCAAGGACTGTTTCCCCGTCGATATGTTTCCTTCTATCTAAACCTGACCCAAACCCTTTGTCCTCACCCTAACCACTGAGGGGAGCGCTACACATTAGGAAAACACTATTAGGAGAGGGAGCACGTTTCGATACAACATGATGCAATGACGAGCCACCACATAATTACATCTGTCCCCATCGCTCAAACGCTCGAGCACTCAAACAGTTGCTTTGATGGGGCAGCTTTAAATTTTAGCCTGTACCGAGTTTGAGAGACTGAATACATAACAGATATAAAAAAATAAGTAACCATTGTCACATTTTCACTGCACTACACACTGCATTCTCGTGTTTACTAACCTGTTTTCCCAGCCCTTTCATGACATCAGATGTGATGCACCAAGCAAACAAAAAAACAGAAAGGCATACTTGTCTACTGGCAATGGGAAAGTAGTCTATATCCCGTTTTGAACAGGTTTCCCCACATTTGAAAAAACTAATGTGCTAATTTGGTGAAAAAGGGCATAACTGTTATACAAATGGTCATTTTGCAGATAAAGCATTCTTTAAACTGACATGAGAGTGATATCAATTTTCTCATCTAACTCAGCAAGTGAGCTTATTTTCCAAAATGTCCAACTGTTTTTTCACTCATCTCTCAGTTGACACATAGATGATAACACTAACTGCTCAGATTTGCACGCTTCCTCTGCAGTACTGAGTCAAAAAGCACAATTAGGTGGCCCATTACTGATGCAGTCAGCACAGTCAGTTATTTATTTGTACCCCCCAATGAATAGCCAAGAGAAAACTAAAATCCCATTTTTGAAATGCTGTCTCCACAAAAATCAATTCCCTGCGGTTATAGTTATGTTTGAGGGGAGGGAAGAAGCAACCCAAAAACATGTTTTATTGCAGCAGCGACAATTAACTGTATGTAAACAAGTTGAAGAAAAAAAAAATTCTGGGAAAATAGAGGAAAATAGAGAATCAGAAAACATTTCATAGCCGGCAGCCTCTCACATCCTATCATTATCTGCATTTTTCCTCCACCGTAATTAAGTTTTTTTTCTTTATTGCTTATGGGAAGAGGGATAGGCTATAAGGATGTTTTGAGGATGATTAAAGTTGCTCATAATGACGTGAAGATTCAGTCCGGAGGAAGGATATTTTGTCTGTGAAAAACATTCCTCTTAATCCTTTGATGGTGACAGAATGAGTTCCTCTCTGCCTCAGATCTTTCCTAAACTTTCACACATGATAAAATAAAACCCTCTGTTCCTCCTGCGTTCCATCTTATGTAAAAAAAAAAAAAAAAAAGCTGTCTGCTGATATGTTTCTGAACATGTGGGATCTCCATAAGTTTGAGTCATTTTATGTGCTGCCGACCAGACCCATGCCCGCCCATTAAAGTAATTTGTGGCTTAGAATGCAACTGTAATGTTAAAAACAAAAGTGCACAGCAATCGACGTTGTGCTTAGTCACAGGCAGTTTTTTGCTTTTCCTGCTGCAACAGAGAGGATGTTGTTGACAACATCTGTTTAACGATACAGGGAGGGGTCTAAACAATAAGTCTTCTTCATCTGAGTCAAACTCAGGTCACAGCTCTCTAATTGTAGCCAGAGTTTCTGAAAACAAACCTGTGATGACGAAAATGTTTCATTTCAGGTTTTACCTTGAATTGTTTACCTTCTGTCCAGCTTTGCTGAAAATTGCAAGCAAATTCCATACACCAGCGTAATTGCTGCATAAATTTAGGTTAATAATACATAAATTAGCTTACAATAATACTTGTGTTTTTTCTGCAACCCCAGCCTTACCATGTAATAAGCTGTGGAGCTGGCCTGTGGTTTAGGGTGTAGCTTTAAAGCAAAATTAAGAAGCAGAAATTGTGAGAAAGGCTTTTACTTAACTTAGTAGTCCACCATGCAGGACGAATGAGATCATGAAGAGTCTAATAACAGTGATGTGGGTTTAATCATTTTAACGTAAGGGTTTATATGAAATATTATCAGCTCGTAAGTGGAGCAAATTAACCATAAAGAAATGAGTCATAGAAATAGAAGAGCTTCATCCGGTATGGGCATTACTTTTTAAAAAAAATCAAACTTAAGAATTTTATACTGTGATCATTTCCACCTCGTTATCCAATTACGCAAGCATTTTCCGGCCAACATGTAGTTTGTTCCTGTTTCAATTTCTTTTTCATGTCAGACGGTCCCAGTTAAAGAAGCTCGTCTAGACATTATGAATTCCTCTCACGTCACTTGCATCATATTTGGATATTTATGTCCTTCATACCAATTCTTTTCAGTCTCCACTCTTTAATTATCATGTAAGACTATAGTACATATTCATAGTGAAATATGTTGAGCATACATTCCCCCTGAGTTCTCACAGCTGCCAAGTACAATCAGATCACAGAGTTTAACATGCAGACTAACTCTGGATGAACTGTGTTAAAGGGGGCCGAGATGCCGAGTATTGTTCCTGCCTGCTTGGCTCGACACCAGGTTCAGATCACATTCGCTCCTCGCTGGATGCCCCTTCAGAGTCGACGCACCTACAGTTTACTTTCCAGTAGAATTACAGAAACAACCCCCCCCCCCCCCCCCCCCCCTCTTGAGTGTTTGTTGAAAGAAGTTGCTCAACCTTTCAGAGCACTTTTCCCCCCACAGTTAGAAACCTGTACAGCATAAATCCATATTATCAGATTGGCTGAAAAGAATCTGGCCCCTGTGGTTGCTTGTCGACCACCAGAAAATTGTATTTACTACTACACTTAGCGCGACTTTAACCTTGACCAACGCAACGCTGAGCATGGTGGTTTGAGCCAAAAGTGTACAAGGGCGGAGGCAGGTTTGGGATTAGTCGACCACATAATCAGCACGCCCCTCAGCATACTCTACCTGGAAGCCATCTTACTGGCAACCCCTGAAAGTGTTCCCCATAAAGTCGTGTTGACAGACGGTGAAAACGGCGAGACGGACCAAAAAGTAAATAAGTACCTCCAAAAACGTTTACAGCCCTAATCAAGTCCAGAGCGTTCCCTCTATCCAATATGCCTTCAGAGTTTTATAAATAGATATTATACTCGGCTAAATTGGAGACAGGATTTCGCCGCTCTGTGGCTGTCATGAGTTTTCTATTATTTGCTTTCACTTTAGAATATTGAAACTCTTAATATCTGGTTACAGATTTCAGCCCGCTCAGCCAATCTTCATGTTTTGGCGTCAGTCAGGGGCCTCACACTCAGCAGGATTTTGAATGGGCTCCAATCAAGCATGTTAATTTAAGAGAGGGTGAAAAAAATCTTCACCATATGACTTTGTTATTAATAAACTCACCAGGCCAGCAGTGTGTTCTGTCAAATTTATAGCCCTTTTCTTTGTGGAGCTACTGTATAGCGCCTTTTTATTTGTCAGTGGTTCTTAGCTTGGAGTTCGTCTTGAGTTTTATCCCCCTGTGAATGATTCATTTCAATGCATTTAAAGTGTCTTTTTCCTCACACTGTCCATGTGTCTCTAAGGCTTTTTTCCCTCCCAGAAACTTGTAGAACAAACCAGACCACCTCCCAGAATCCTCCAAAATAACCTCGCTACAACTGTGGTGAGGCATGGCGCGTTTCTCACACACAAGCCCTCACTTCCATTCATGCAGCGCAATAAGCCAAACATATAAAACCATTCCCACCCTAATAAACCAGGGGCCTTTTTCTCTGCCACAAAGGGAGCTGGCTCCCAAGAGCGTAATGCTCTAAAAAAACGGACCCCTGTATAAAACAGCCTGCAGGGAACACAGCGGCCCTTCCAAGCGGAGGGAAATGCGGTGACAGAAAGTGAGCCAAGGATATGACCCACCACACAGGCCCAATCACAGCTGCTATAAACCAGGTACCCCACCTGATGCAACCGCTGCCAATGTGTCAGGATCGGAAAACTCAGTAAAGTTTATACAATTCTGCCTCACAGGCGGAAAGTCCGGTGTTTTTTTTGGAGCCTTCTGCGTCTTTAAAAAAGTGTCTCAGAAATACTGCCTTCTGGTTAAATAGTAGTGCTGCTGTGTGAGGGTTAGCAGGTGTATAGCCTCATTGTGGTTATTATCAGTGAACTGCAGCAGCACTACGAGTCTGCATCAGATTAACGCCTCGTTGATGCAGAGCTCACAAGCCCAGTTTCTCTTTCTTTCTCTAAGAACATACCAACTGTCACACTATTGGATTTTTTCTCACTAAATACCGAATTGGAGGCCATGAGAACGACAGCTGCTCTGTCAGTTCACTGTGTATATATGTCATATGTTATACGTGTGTGTGTGTTTGTGTGTGTGTATGTGTGTCTCCCTGAGCTTGTGCAGAGAACTGAGGTTTCTGAGGTGAGGCGTTCTCTCGCTTCTCACGCGAAGTGCATCTGATGTTGCAGATCACATGCTTACATGTGTTTTCTGTCTGCACTGTGAGATAGGCTGACACATATCAGAGATACTAGTATAACACTTACAGTAGGCCTACAGATTGATAGTGTTTGTTTTGTGCTGATGATTGTTATACTGATGTCTTTTTTAAGTACAAATGAAACGACAAGTTGTCAAGTCTAAAAGTTAAATATCTAAATCCTTTTATTTTATGAGGTTTTCACAAATAGTTTTTATTCATTCAGAAACTTTGGTGAGTGTATTTTCGATTTGCGTCATTTTTTCAAATGAATGAGATGACTTTTGAACAGATGAATGCATTATTTCCATAAGCTTCATGTCACAAGGTATTAAAGTCAGAGCTCGGGAAGCCAGACATTTAACAGTCTCCTTGATTTTCTGTAACCATTCCTCTTAATTTCAGTTTGATTTGAGTCTTAAAAAGAGAACTTGCCAAATTGCTTTGCCTGTGTAATGCAAGTTGTTAAACTAACCACTGGGGTATTTTGCTTACATGAGGTAGTCCCGATTTGAAATGCTTTCAGATTGAACGGGCGTATTTAATGACTCTTGGCCTTTGTTCTCTTGCAGTTCGGTTTCAGTCTCCTGACAGAAGGAATTGTAAAGGGATATTGCATATTCACTAATGATTTCCAATGGATGATTACAGCTTTAACTGCTTGTCTCTTTTCCCCCTCTTGACCCACTGTCTCACAAACCGTCTCGCTGCTCTGGTAGGGTTCAAAATCAAAATCAGGCGCCTGAAATGCACATTACGTTAGAGGTTAAATGGCTCAAAAGCCTGACAGACAGCATGCATGAAACCTGAGGTTGGTGACACTCTGATCTGTAAACAGTGAGGAGATAAAGGGATGCAGATCCAGCGGTTACAGGGAAGAAAAGGGGGAAAAGGCCTGAGCCTTGTCAGGAGGAAACTATAAATGCCTGGATGTCTGTAGAAGCTGCAAGAACACTGGAACATCATCCCCTGTCACTGCGGTTCCACTGAGGATATCAGGGGATTGTTCTCATGTGAGGCACAGATGTACTCAGTGTGTGTGACTGTCTGTGTCTGACTGTATGTGTGTGTGTGTCTGTGTGTGTGAGTGTGTGAGGCTCCAGAGATTTTAAGATATACTCTGCAAACAATTAGGAGCTGGTAGTGCTTCTCCCGTGGCTGTCTCTAATTAACACTGCAACGAGGCCTTAATTGGGAAGGAGATTTAGTCTTTTTTTCATGGTGCCTTTCGGTGGCTGTCTCAGTGGTTGTGTGATGAACAGTGGGAACAACTGAGTCCCCTGGCCACCATCAGATTAACAATGTCAAGACTGACTACTTCATGTCTGTTTATCATCACTTGCAGGAATAAACTCAGCAAGCGTTCTAGTTAAAACCAGGTAGAAGTTTCAACCTTTCTCCCTTTGCACACTTAAGAGCTTCGCTATTTGCAAGTAAAAGCTGTCTGATTGGAATTACCATGGCAACAAATGGCTTCTTCATTGAGGCTGGCGTTTAGCGTCGCCAAGTATAGTGCACTCACCTCACCACACAGACCAAAAGTACCTCCTGGAAGTAAAGCAAAGTGAGAGAGCCTAATATGTTTTTTTTTTTCTTTGCTCTTTTATTGTATTGCCGTGTTCCAGTAAAGGGCCCAGTCACATGGAGCCTCTGAGCTCGTATTCTCACAGAGAGAGCGCCGAGTTTCACTTGATAATGAATGTCTGTGGTGAGAATCCCATTATGGCACTACTCCATCAAGCCTACAGAAAACACAGGAGCGCAGAGGCGAAGGCATTTAAGGGCCATATCAGTCAACTAGATGAGGTCTAACGTGCAAATCAGATTGTGAACCTCCCTTAGAGTGTGTGTGTGTGTGGACAGCGAGATGAATGCATTCACACACTGCGAGATGTACTCAGCTCTTACATTTGAAAGGAACAAGTTATCAAAGCTGTACATTCAGAATACCCTAAAGACAGAGGGTGGGATGGTAGTGGGAGGGAGGGGGGGAGTGGAGAGGGGAGGGGAGGATCAGCACTCACCTCTGAGTAGACTGCTGCTGTAGTTGGAGAAGGAGTCAAAGATGCTGTTTGATGCCATGACAGGGAAGCCTGAACAGTGAGGAGCCTGCGCTGCAGTCGATCTCCACCGACCTTGAAGAAGAAAAAAAAACAAAGACACAAAGTACGAGAGTAAGAGAAGAGAGAGGAGGAAGGAGAGCAGAGAGGACAAAACTCCTGGAGCCCGTTTGCAACCAAGAATCTAGGGTTTGTGACTACCGCAGGAATCCCAAGCCACAAGCCTGCAGAGAGAGCAGCAGCATGTGTTAGTAGCAGCACCAGGAGACATTTGAGAGAGAGAAGTGGAGAGAAGAGGGTCAGAGGGAGAAAGAAGAGAAGAAACTGAGAGAGGAGGCAGTGGAAAGAGAAACAGTTGAAACAGAAGCAACAGCAGCATTGGTGTCTAGAGGTGTCAAGGTAGACTCACCAGGGCTGGAGATGAGAGGGGGCCCAGGTAACCGAGCCCAGGTAGTGGTGGAAGCGGGCCGGTGGGGAAGGCAGGGCTTGTGGTCCTCTGTCACGCAGCGGGCTGAGGGTCTGAGGTTAGCCAGCTAGCTTGATAGCGTGGTCTGTCTTTCTCTTTCTCTTCCACGATGGTGGTGGCCTGACTGAAGCGTCAATGCTAGTAAAAGGCTAAAAGCCACAGTCTATCTGCATCCTCCTCGCCATCCTCCACACAGAACACACACTCCCCTCCGTGAGTGGTGGAACCCACGTCACATGTCACGTGAGGTCACCGGGCCTCTCCCTCCCACCATCTCCCTCTCCTTCCCCTCCCTCCCCTTCTACTCCTATCGTCTTTGCTTTTGCTCTGGTTTCTCTGCATCATTTTTTTTTTTTTTTTAACTTTCCATGCCTTTTCTTCTGTGACTGGCCGTCTTCACTCTTGCTTTTGATTGGCCATCCAACTTTTGGAAACATTCTATTTTCTTTTGAGTTCAAACCAGGCAGCGGCCCGCACCACTGTGGCTCACTGAGGTTTGCAGAGAGGACTGAAACCACTGTAGAAGAGCTGGAGAGGCATTAAAACGTATTAAGACAAACACACACCCAAAAGAGAGTAACGGGCAGAAGCGAATCAGACGAAGAGAAAGAGAAAATGAGAGATAGCTGTGGCTTTAGCTGCTGCTGGAAGGCAGGAAAGTGTCAGTCTAACTGAGCGTGTTGTTCTTCACTGTATATGTATGTCCTGTGCTAGTTTTATGTTTGTCTGACTCACAGCACATCTGTGTTTGTAACAACCGGTGGTTTTTGGGCCTGCAAAACCTCCACCCTCCCTTACCACTTGATAGTATCATAATCTTAGCCTCATTAGAGGCAGCACTGCCAGTCGCTCGAGGCTCCTTTTTCAATATCTCTCAGGTTTTATCCTCCATCCCTCATGCACAGTTCTTTTTTCTTTGGCACTCTCTCTGTCTTTCTTTGTGTTCATTATTTTTTATATTTCGTCATATTTATTTAAGCTCAAATTCAGTTGGCTCCACTTAAAACATTTACCTATAAATTGTATTTGGGATTTTTACCTAAGCCCCCTTGTGCATATGAAAAACCAAAAAAAAAAGAAAGTAGTATCTGTGGCCTAGCATAGTCGTTTCCCCCCACTATGAAAGTGCAAAGCGATTTGACCTGGTTGTGGTTTTCACACTTTTTCATTTTCTAGGTTAATTTTCTACTTGTACTGTATCACCCTGAGATGTAATTTCCTATCGTTACAACATTTTCTTTTTCTGTATTTTTTATGCTATTTATTGAAAGAAAAAAAACAGGAAATGATTCATATTGCTTTAGATTCATGGAGAAATGAGAGCAAAGTGATAAATGTGCAGTTGGAGAGACAAACTGTTTGCTGTGGTACTGTTAACCTGACAATCTCGCAGTACTACATGCATGTGTGTGTTTTTGCCCTTGTGTGTGTGTGTGTGTGTGTGTGTGTGTGTGTGAGGGAGAGAGCGCACAAATCACTGGCATTTGCAAACCTGTGGTATCCACACTTCCTCTCTCCTTTCTCCTGTCTCTCAGTGACACACTGACCATGTCTGGCCACGGGACAACAGACCCAAACCACTGTCTGGTCACTCATGTGACCCAATTGCTTTCCCTAGAAACCTGTGTGTGTGTGTGTGTGTGTGTGTGTGTGTGTGTGTGTGGCTGTATGCACGTTTCTGTTCTGTTGCTGCTTCAAACTGCTTTGTGTACGGACGTCAGCCCACGATGTCCTCTACTAATTGCTGGACAAAACTGCTGCATGGACCACAGCATGTGTTTGTATGTGTATATACAGTACCATGTTCTGAGTGTGTGTGAGAGAGAGAGAGAGAGAGAGAGAGAGAGAGAGAGAGCTTGCCGCTCTTGCTGGTAGCCCGCACTGCCCTGTAAATGAGCAGTTGCCGTTGAGTTAGGCGGCAGCGCGGGCTAAATGACACGGCGTGTCGGCAAGTGTGGCCGAACGCTGAGGCCACAGCCGCGGCCCCAGGGCTTTTATCAGTCCGTCCACGCGGCCACTACAGGCCTCTGACTTAACCTCACACACAGCGAGGCTTCCTCTTCTAACACCTCTGCTGCCTCTTGACATGGCCTCGGCCCTGGCCTGCCAGCCCAGGGACAGATTACAGCTGTGTGACTCTGCTGAACAAGAGGTACTGCTGTCATACAGCAGGCCCGCAGGGAAACACTGCTCTCTGCAAGGCCACGGACGTGATGGCCGAGCCTTTGTGCCAAATTTGATTGTAGAGCCTTTTGACGGGGTGTCTAGGTATTAGACATTTATATTTAATGCTCTTAGAGACCTTTTCAAGACAATTTTTAACCAGATTGAAGACAGATTTTTGGACAAATCGTCTCTTTCTTACTCAGGTAATGTGGTCCCATGCAGAGGCAGGTTTTAAGTAGGAATATGGTTGTTGGAGAATTCACATTTTACCAAGAGGTAAGTGCAAGCACGAAGCTTAAGTATTCGGTTTAATAATAGGTTTAAAGATGTGTAACATCAGAAATGTGGACTTCCACATGAAAAACTTGACTCATTTTGACAAAAACAAATTAAAAGACAGATAGATGAAATTAGATAGAATATTTCTGGCAACTAAGACCTCATAAATTCAAATTTAATGACCTTTTAAGACTTTATTAAGAATTTTTTTAACCACTCCAGCTGCTTAAGAAAAATTTTGTAGCTGTAAGACATTTGTGACTTTGTTTTTTGTGCCTCTCCTCAGGTCTGCTACACTTGGTTGGGTTCTGGTCTCATCTGTGTTTGTTTAGAAAGCGGGATGCTTGTGAGTGCTGCTTTCAGAGCACAGGGGCTTGTGGTTGTTTCAGTTTATAATCATTTTACGTGCATGTATTTGTGCAACTGTGACATGTTGCTGGTAATAATTCATGTTGTTTTGTTTTTCAGATTTAATTTAAGTGTGTAGTATATTTTTCTACTAGCTGTTTTCACAAGGGGAGATTGTTTCAGATTATTATCAATTTCCTTATTTTTGTCCATTTGTGGTGAGAGACCTTGCATCTGGATTTTCAGTGAGGAATAGAGAAAAGCAAAACAAACACAGGACCGTCCCACAGCATTGTGCAAGAACGGGAATTGGCTCCATTGTAGTGTAGTCCAAACTTGACATTTGAAGAAAGCGCTGGAGTCAAGGCCTTTTTTCTCCGTCCTCAGTCCGCTCTGTGTTTTTTCTTCTTTGTCTAGGTAAACATCTGCTTCATGTTTTGAAATGTATCTCATGGCTTTGCACTGCCCATGACCGTGAGGGGAAAATAGTCTGAAGATCATTGTGGCCGTCTTTCACTCATTTCTTTTTTTTCCCCTGCCCAGGCCTTGTTTATCAAGCCCCTGTATTTAAGCTTAATATAACTCCTGTTTTGCTGAGAAAACTGTGGTGGTTTAATCACTGTCAGTGGTCCTACGCCTCTCGGGTGTGGCTCGCGAGGCAAAAAGGACCCAGTGCGGTCGTGCGTCCAGCTGCAAAGGGGCTTATTTTGTGGTCTAAAAATTGCAGGCTTCCCCATATGTTCCCTATAAACGTGGAATGCAGCGTGGGACTTGAGGAGGCTTTTATAATGAAGTGGCCGTCATTGCATCAAACACCATGGTCCTGCCTGCCTCCAGGATAGGCCATGGGAGCCCGTTTTAGGGCTCCATGCACAGGTCCAATGTCCTACATGTTCACTCACACCTCATACTGCCCATTTTCTTTTAATTATAATACCCTGCTTGTTGCATCTGAGTACATCATACTCATAGTCTGTTCTTCTGATTTATGACATTGAACAGATTAGATTCATACACAGATTGAAAGAATCCCCACTTCCTTAGCATAAAAAGTTTACATATAACTCGTACCGATAGACTTTTAGGAGACAGACATTTACTGGAAATTCTCAAGATAATTCTCTTCTCAGAAGCACCGGCATCTCCAAAGAGGAAGTTGGCACCAGACAGTGTAAGAAACACAGATATGAAACATGTAAAAATACCTTACTTGTCACATTTTAAACACATCAGTGGAAACAGTTCTTTTAAAGGGATCTAACTTTGTAGAAAGTTGTGGCCTTATGAGAACTGACTTAACTTTTACTGGCGCAGCATTGATCTGTGTGTGTGTGTGTGTGTCTACATGTGTGTGTCTATGTTGTTGTTTGCATTGTAAGCGAGGCACTCCCAGATGCAGTGGTTTTAGCTCGCAGTATCACGGTTGGAAGTGATCACCGGGCCCATTATTTATTTATTGGCTCCAGCAGACATGGAGACTTGACTGTGGTAACCACACAGAGAGGAGGGGAGTGGGAGCGCCGTGTCGCCATTCGCCACACACCGAGAAGGCCGTATCCCAGAGTTCCTGAGAAGCTCTGCATGTATACAGTAACCTGTGGCTGGACCAAGGCAACTGTAAGTCTGTGATGGGTTGTAACAGTAGGAGAGCAGTTTTACTGTAACATGGATATTTATGGAGAAAGTCGACACAGCAGAGATCACTGTCAGGAGCAATGATCGGAGATGAGATGAGGACAGATATGACTGAAGATCATCATTAGTGCACAACATCTTGACAGCTTCTGGGTGAAGGATGTCGCCGTACTCCTTCAGAGCAATGTTGCACCTCTGGCACCTGCTGCAGCTCTTTAAGACACAATTACCATGTTTACAGGTAGTAAACCTTCCAATCTTCCCCCTTCACCCAAGCTCTTCCTGTTATTCAGAAACTGTGCCAACACAAAGACCGAGCATCCAGCTTCCTTTACAGCGGGTCGATTCAAAACCTTCACAACCTGGCAGTGAGCTCCATCGGCTTATTGGACAACTTGTGGCTGTCAGATACTTACTACTGTGTACCTTTTGAAACACAGAGCAGAACAAATACATCAGCCACATGAAAACAGTCAAGCATAATAATATGAATATTTAAATTAATTCAAGGAAGTAATCTGTGCTTGTTTGATAAGAATTTATATTTGCCTGTAATGTAGTGGCAGCTGAAAAATTAATATACAATGAATATTTCTTTATTAATGGGCATCAGAGTAGATAACAGTGGGGCATGAGAGGTAAGTCTCAAAGTTGGTTAAAAGAGAAGAATCTTCGGGGCGTCGGTGGCTTGGTTGGTGGGGCGGGCGCCCCATGTGCAGGGCTGTTGCAGCGGCGGCCTGGGTTCGAGTCCAGCCTGTGGCCCTTTGCTGCGTGTCATCCCCTCTCCCTCTCCCCCTCTCCCCCTTTCACGCTTGTCACGCCACTAAAGGCACAATGCCCAAAAAATATCTTTAAAAAAAAACTTTTTTCAACATCATAATAATACATATTATTGATAATAATATTAAATTATAACTTATCTGCTCTATCCAGTAACTTACACCCTGACTTTATTTCTGGTAGATAAAATGATGAAGCTGAGAAAACAGTTTCCCAAATATAAAAATAAAAGTTGATGTAACTAAATATTTTCAAGAAGAGTTTACATAGAATAATAAGTTCAATCAATTATATAATTCTGTGCAGCAAGTTTAATTTCTTTTATTTATTCCAAGCAAACCTAATAGATTTATTGATAAATGTTGCTGATTCTTTTAAAACAACGACAGCAACACTCACAACACATAGTTTTTCTCATGTTAGACAAAGGTGATTCATGTCTTTTTTTAGAACAGTGTTGTTTAGATCAGTCATACTGACTCGTGGAACTACTGAGTAGTTTTTTTGAGTATGGGATTTTTCTGTTTCCTTTATCTGTTTTTAAGATATAACAGCGCTGCTTTGTGTTGGTGATAAGATGCAACATGTGTGACATATCGGCAGCTAAACGTGCATCCTATTCAGTTGCTATTACTTTGAAAATTGAATCCGGAAGACGAGTGATAAAACAAACTGAAGCGCCTTCTGGTTTTATCTTGTTTTGGTTCTCAGTGCCTATCACATTGTGCCTGTGTGTTTTGTGAACCGCTTGTCTTCACCAGAGTGGTAAATTTACACTCGGCTCTGAGGTACACAGAGGCACCACATCATGGCAACGGAGCAGCTGGAGGATGAAGTGCTGCAGCCTCACATAAAAGCACCCGTAAACCCGAGACCTCAGTTACCCCAAATGCCCCAACGCTCTACACACACACACACACACACACACACACAAGAGCACAGCTCAGCCCCAGCCAGACCAGAATAGAGCAGACCATGGTCTTGCCACAAACCCAACTGATCCCATTGACCTCAGTGCATCATCAGGATCTTTTGAGCTAACACAGGTGGAATGCTGCAACGTTGCAATGTCTTTTTATTTTCTCTATTTGATCATTACCACTGAAATGTGAAATGCATATTCTCTGCATTGCTGAGGGTTTCGCTTTGCAGAGTTGCAGTTAGTATGTCAGAGTGCTACTCTCATTTTGTTTTATTACCTGTGTCTGAATGCACGCATGCGTCTGTGTCTATGTGTGCGTGTGCATACGTATTTCCTGTGGTTCAGACATGGGTTTTGGAAGTGACAGACGGGTATGCTCGTCTGTGTGGGGCAGGATGTTCCTCTCCAGCAGATGCACAGTGGTTAACTTAGACACTGTGTGCGTGTGAGCATGTGTCTCTGCACTGCTGCATGAAAGTCATATGTCCAGTGTGCATGCAATGGCCTTTGTCCACACTGTAAAAAATGACAGCAATTTATAATGTAAAAGTGCTAATTTGTCTTGTTAAAGTTTTCTAAAGAAACATTGAGCTCATTTACCTATGTAGAAATTACAATAACACATAACGTATTCTGTTACAAGCCCTACATTTAAAATACATAAAAGTACTGAAATAATATTAGCAAAATGTACTCAGGTATTCCCTGTTTTATTGGAACATTATCATATATATAACAAAATGCCATTATTATGACCAATACATTTATGCAGCATTGTAATGTGAAACTTGTCACTGTGGACCAAATTGCAATAATTTTATATTTTGCTGTGGTTTAATCAGTATCAATATATTGGATTTTATGAAATGATCATATGTTTTGCATGCAAGTCATTATTTAGGCAAGAGATTAGTAACTGTATGCTGTCAAATAAATACAGTAAAATAAAGTAAAATTGAATTTCCCTTTAAAAGTAAAATCTAAGTACCTCAAACGTATTGTAAATGTACTCTCTCAAAATGTCTGGATCGTTAAGGGTTTGACAGCTTGTACCAGACAGAGTGTTTGTTGTTTTGTCTCATGTAGACAAAGTAACGACCACAGCATGTGAGAGATAACATGAGAGTCTGCAGCATGATAACACATGACTGGCTGTGCATGAGAAACAAGTAAATACAGCAGGCTTGACCAGATTAGTTGTGTGGTTTATTATTTACTCACATCTGAAACTAAAAACAAAAAGAGCTCTAATATTCAACATTTTTTTTGCAGATAATATTTAAAAAAAAACATGAGAAGTATTGGTGCTACCCATTAAAACTTGTAATAAGAAATTTCTCTGTGTCCAACAGTCAGTTTTAATCTTACTCATGTGTTCACATTGACTGATCTTTTAAGGTGAAATAGTCATTCTCTATCTCCACGATAACTAACACAGTTAATAACTATTGTGGCTTTGCAGTTGCTGCCACCAAATCTGACCTCTTATAGTGGTCACATTTGTCTAAGTCAAATTGTTTTTCTTTATTTCTAGTGCATATACTATGTGTATATATATATATATATATATATATATATATATATATATATATATATATATAAATTTCTAGCGGTCATGACTGTTTCTTGTTGTTTAATTAAACTACACAAGGTAGCCTAAGCAACACCAGCGTTCACTGCTGCACCTTGTTGGCTCAGTTATGACAGTTTGGCGTAAGCTTCGAGGAGACGACTTTTCTTTAATGAGAGAAAACAATTTTCCTTTTCCTGTCATGATTTCAGTGTGCCAAGTAATGTCACATATTAAGAGACCTCAAATTGAAAATAGAAGTAAACTACATGATTACTATCAGCAAATTATATTAACAGCACCTATACAGGAATGTGTTTTTCCTTTTGTTTCACTTTGAGAAGTTTCCACTGCATTATCATATGAATTAACGGCAGGTTAGGAGATCAGAACGGTCATGTTTGTCTTCCCAAGAATTTTGTGACTCAGTGCCATGGGCAGCATCAAAACCATATATTTTTTTAACCATCCTTTTGCCACTGATCTGTGTGTGTGTGTGTGTGTGTGTGTGTGTGTGTGTGTGTGTGTGTGTGTGTGTGTGTGTGTGTGTGTGTGTGTGTGTGTGTGTGTGTTTGTGTGTGTGTGCATGTGTGTGTGCATGTGTGTGTGCGTGCGTGTGTGCGTCTATGCTTGCAGCAGTGACCTGCTTTCATATGGCAGCTCACGCATCTCAGTACCTTGGTGGGTTTTACTGACCTAGAACAGGGGAAGGGGGCTCAGGAAATTCACAGCTACATTTTAGCGTGTGTGTCTGTGTGTGTGTGTGTGTCTGTGTCTGTGTGTCTGTGTCTGTGTGCCTGTGTGTCTGTGTAACTGTAAATGTAGGCACATGTGCATAAGCTTTTTATAGTCTTTTGAAAGCCAGTAACATAATAGTGCACTCCATTTTTCTCCGAAATGTCGTTCTCACTTTCTCTTTCACCCCTCCCTCATGCAGTCTCTTTCATTTGTCTCTCTCTTTGACAAATAGGAGCGACGTCCATTAGGATGCTTTATGAGGTGATGGTGACACAGGGCACTCTTGACGGCCCCTAACATTGTCTCAACTCCCCAAACACACACACACACAACACACACACACACACACACACACACACACACACACACGCACACACACACACACACACACACACTCTGAAGTCTCCCCATCTCTCTCTGCCTGCCTGTTCATCCTCTGTGCTCTTTAATATCGGAGGTCATTGCTCTTTGTCATCCATTGCAATGCGTGCCTGCGCTGTCTCTTTGTGTGTGTGTGTGTGTGTGTGTGTGTGTGTGTGTGTGGTGTGTGTGTGTGTGTGTGTGTGTGTGTGGCTGAACCCCTCAGCTCTGGCGGGCCCTCCTCACTAGTTCGAGAACCAGACTCAGCAGACGCTACACATTTCTGATCTATGATCCAGGGCTGGCTTTTATTCTGAGGGAGACATACAGTGTTTCCTTTGTGGGAGGGGAGTGTGTGTGTGTTGGGGGGTGCTGCTCCTAATGAAGGCCACTCAGGGCGGCCTCTCCCCCGGCCTCTAATGTATCCCAGGCCCCCCGGACTTGCTGGCAGGCTGGATGACTGGTGAGGCTCAAGGGTGCACACCAGCAGAGTAGATGTACTGCGTAAACCTGCTTCAGTCAGACTCTCAAACTGCTCTCCCCCTGTCTGAGGACATATATACTACATATAGTGCCTGTACTGTCAAAGAGCACCCTGAGACTACCTCTAATGAATCTCCTGCTCAGACTGATGTTTGATATGGAATGGGCTGCTCAGGTAAGAGTGCTGTTACTCACAGGAGGAAACACAGAGCGAATGGATCTCTAACAGGGGCCTCATTACAGAAACCTTCTGTCTGAAATCCATTGTTATCTCTTTAGTATGACATTCAAGATGTTTGGTGTTACAGCAACATCTTTTCTAACTGGATTAGGGAGAAAATCTTATTTTAGTGGAGGTGTGGACTGACGTAGACTTTAATACCAGTGACTTTGACTTCACTTGGGCTTGAACCCTTTGACTTGAAAATAATTGATATCTTTCCCCAAACCATAAGATTAAAAAGTATGTTAAGGTCAGTGATGTCATATATGGCATCAAAGTATCTATTTACTGTTTTTTACAGTGTTTAAATTTACATTATACAACAAGACAGAAATACACAAACATACAAATTTTATTCTGTTGTGGTACTAGTCAATAGTGCTGTATAATACATAAAACTGCAGTGTCAGCTCTCCTTTTTAATGATTAAGTTCAGTTGCACTTGTTTTAACAGAATTGTTTTAACAAATACAATTTTTAAAAAGCATTCTTTATTTTTTGATTTCAGATAATATTACTCTGTTGTTAAAATGTCATAATATTTGCTGAAGAGAACACTTTCGGACATGAAATGTTTAGGACGTGGGACTTGTTAATCTTGACTTGGTACTTGGTTGCAAAGACTTGAGACTTGCTTGTGATTTGCAAAACAGTGACCCACCTCTGTATCTTAGGATAGGAACTGTCCAAAGTTAGAGATTTCCCAAGTCAGGAAATCCTAAATTCAGATTCCTAACTGTCCTTTGATAACTGCCAAAAATAGCAGCAACACTGTTATTGGGCCTGATTGGCAATGACAATGAAGATTGGGAACAATGTGAAAGCCTAAATATAATGACTGAAAAGCTACTTACACTGACTCTTTCACCAACATGATAAATGCCTCAGACTCCTCAAAACTACAACTGAACACCCACCTTTTTTTGTCCATGATAGCAAGCTAGCCAATGACAGGTGAGAGCTGATGATATAAGGGCTTGTCTATCATGAGTAGCCTAGCAGGTCATTGTAATCAAAGATACAGGCATGGCAAGATGAATAAAGAATCTGATTTACAGTTCTTAAGATAAGAGTATCGGAACTGCTTCTGTAATAGGAAGATAGGATTTTTTTCTGTCTTTAAAAACTTAAGATAGGACAAGCAGTGAGGATATTTTTCTGCAATGAGGCCCCAGGTCTTTGTCCAATTAACTTGTCACACATGGGAATATTTTTAAAACACACACTCTTATAAAACACTGTTGTACACCAGTTGTGGTTTACATGAAGCAATATCCCACAATGCCCTCTTAAGGTCACAGACTTCCCTCTTTAAACACTGCAGGTAAAATGTCACTCACTGTGAGCCTGACCTTCAGTATGAAGTCTTACAAAAAGCAGTTGGAACACTAGGAATTCCCGATATCTCTGTGGTCACACCAACAGCCAGTTGATCCTACTAACAACTAGCTGAAGACTAACATACTTATTTCTTTGTGCCATATTGTCCATTGTTGTTAAAAAAAACAACACGTCAGTGCGTCACACCATTGTACTGGGTGCCATGTTTGCTCATTGCCATGAACATTGGGACTGTAGTTTATTTAGAATAAATCCCACATACACCATTCTGCTGCTGTAAACACTCACTCTGCAACTGAAAATAAACATACATGATTTACCCGTTTGAGGAACTTTTGCTTAGACTACAGCCGTTTAAGGAAATGATTTAGCCTTTTTGGAAATTGGACTACGTATATGTGACCGTTTTAAGATTAGCATCTTTAGTAGAAAGGAAAGGCAACTCAGAACTGAGTTTGCAGTGTGGCTGCAAATGTAGAAATACTCCAATACTCCATACTCCCTTACAAGTAATAGTCCTGCATTTAGAACCATACTTAAGTAAAAATATCTAAGTTTAAGTGTAACAAAATTTACTAATTTTTAAAAGGAAAAGTAGTCATTGTTTAGTAAACTACTCCCTGTCAATGTTTTCCTACTATATATGATGTATTTGGATTAATATTACTACTGCAGCAATGCATCATATTGTATAAGGTGATCATATGTTTGTAGCGTTGCTGTCCTGTGAGAACCTTGTATCTCTAAAAAGTCAACCTTTCATGTTGTCAGAAAAACAGCCCTGTTTTCAGCTTTGTGACAAAGCATTTCCACATGATCCAAGATGGTTTTGAAATAGTTGATTTAGCTTAAAAGGAAGTAGAATTTTCTCAACACATATCAGTTTATCAGAAAATTTCAAAATCATCAAAATAGGAGATACATGGGTATGAAGGGTGTGAAAAACTGTAACTTGAACTGTCATGTAGTGGAGTAGGTGTATAAAGTGCATGAAACTGAAATATTCCAGCAAAATACAAATACCCTTGTGCTTAAATGCAGTACTTAAGTAAATGTACTTCATTACATTCCACCACTGCAAAAACAAAAAGAAAGAAAAAAGAAAAGGCAAAGAAACAAGATCATTTTGGTAATGGGGACGTCAAAGCTCCATCAATTCATCAATACCACACAGCGTGTGCTCCATCACACACTGTGTGGTATTGATGAATACCACATGCTGCTGTCTTTGTCAACATGTTTATTCATATGCAGCAATAACAAATGAGAAGCTTTGAATATTTGCCTTTTAAAACATCTCTTGAACAGAAAGTCAGGGAAATGCACTTTATTAGTTTTGAAATAATGGTGCTACTTAATTGCCACATCTGTCGGGTTTCAGTGCTTAACTGGTTCAGACCAACGTGGAAACGAGAAAGTTGTGAATATCCGTGTGGTTTTAACACCTTGGGTCTTGACTATAAACTGCTTACAGCGATAAGAAGCTTTACAATGATGGAGAGAATTTCCAGAGCGAGTACAGTCAGGGCCAAATATTTACTACTATAAAACTTTTAAAGGAGGGTGAGCAATGTGTGGAGAGAGATGAGTGAGAGAGACATTCTCTGCGACATGCTGGTTTGAGCCAGCGTGTGTGAGTCATTATCACAACACTGGCATTTCCACTCTATCTAGTGAATCTGTCTCACCATCTAACAAGACTATAGCTTGTCTGTGTGTGTGCAGATGTCTGCGCATGTATTTTTCCATATGTGGATACATGCCTATAGCTGCATGTGTCTAAGTGTGTGGCGCATTTGAAAACTAAAATTCCTCAAATACATTAAATATATTACTGTCAAGATGCATAATCCTGTGGCATAATATCCATCCAACAACTATAAAAGAGAAATTTTAGTGACATAAATATCTGTGTGCAAAGGACATATATAGATGTAGATGTACAACACATATGCAGTTCTGTATATGTAACACATGGTAGTGCTTGAGTACGATCTCTCACTTTTGAAGACAACTCTTCTGATGTTTCCCACGCTCATCGCTGTAAATAGGTCTAGAGGCTGCTGCGTTCTTCTGTACACACACACACACACACACACACACACACACGCACACATCAACACACACTGGCAAGAAGCTCTGACTCCCACTGCGATCCATGCATTGCTCCACCTATATACATCATATGGCCCGGCTTTGAAAGAAGCAGGTGCTTTTTGCATCTTCTTCCTTAGAAAACATAAAAAAAGTCAAAGTGTGCATCTTTTAGTGCTTGTGTGCAGCTTGTTGTGTGTGTGTGTGTGTGTGTGTGTGTGTGTGTGTGTGTGTGTGTGTATGTGTGTGTGTCTGCTGTCTGTTGGAGCGGGTGTATAGCCAGGTGCTTGCTGACATACTGGGGCTTTGTGGTTGTGGTTGGTGGCTTGCTTGCTGTGCAGACAACCGAGAAGGAACTGCCTCTTTTTTTGCTGTATTTGTGTGTGTGTGTGTGTGTGTGTGTGTGTGTGTGTGTGTGTGTGTGTGTGTGTATAAAGTATGAATATAAATTCTATATTGCTGGCAGACTGAAGAGCATTTCGTGACAAGACTAGGGGGTTTGGTTTCCGCTGTAGTGCTACTTGAGTGCATATGAGTGTTTGGTGCTGTCTGCCTGTTTGTGTTTGCAAATTTGTCAGTGTGAGCATTTATTCTGCCCTACTCCTAATACATTTTTAAAACTGTAAATGATGCTCAACAGGTGCTCAACAGTGATCTCTGTGTTTTTCAAATGTAACTGTAATGTAAAAACACAGCAGCAGGCAGTTTTGCAGACAGCAGGTGATAGATCAGAGGATATAGTAGCATTGGCTTTATCAAAGGCCCCGTTCCAACCCACATGAGGAGCTTATTGCGGGCTCAGTACAAAGGGAAACAATGGTTGGAGTGGGAGTAGATAGCGCTCTGCCATTCCCACAGCTTTGGCTCAGGACCCATGGTGGCAGGGTGTCACATGATCCCAGAGGTGAGTATGAGCGCAGGTCTGTGGGCACATGACATGGGTGCGGTATGATAAAGCTTGGCTAACCAAGACCCAGACACTGTGTAAATATCTGCTTTAATCATGTGGTAAAATAGCAGATTACTTAACTAGATATTATTGATTGTGACTATTTTCAGCTCACCATGATCACCCACTAATCAAGAGTGATTCTGAGTCACATGTGTCTGATGAGTGGCACCACATGGGATTTAAATTGCCTTTTTTTTTTTTTTTTTTGATCCTTTGATAAATCTAGGCTTTCTACTGATGAGTGATGCACTACCACACCCAGGACAACATCTAATTACATATCACCCCATTCTTTTGATTTAATACAAGGCAGATTTTGTCTATCGTATTACAGAAACAACTTTGATCTTTGCATATTCATAAATACTTTCTAAAGCAGTGTAACACTTTTGTTGCACCGCATACAGAGAGATACCAGAAACGAGGCTGACGTTGCCACAGAACAGGACATATGTTGCCACATTCTCACGGTGTTGGTTAGCCAAACCTCTTTACCCAGAACTCTTGGCTAGGTTCTGCTAAGTTGAGTCATCTCGAGGCAGCTAAAGGCTTCAGCTTCACCCTCACACAAACCACTATGCGCTATCTGAGTCACACAGATGAAGTACTTAAACCTGCACACATACACATTATATACACAGATTTAGCCATTGTCTGAGTCCTGATTTGACCTCATGCAGTTGTGGATTGGTTAATTGGAAAATGTAATTTTCCTTTCAGTTGAAGCCATCAGGAGACACAAAAGAAACTACTGACAAAAGGCCTGTGAGAAACATATATTCGTGTGCATCAACAGCCCACATGTATCACAATGGATCACAATTTAGCCGCCCACACACACGTATATACACTTTTCCACTGCAACGTCAAGCTGGTACACATCATCTGATATTTTAGTGAGCTGTCATTGTTGTGATTCATGTGCGTATGGGAATGACTTGTCCTCTTGCATCACTAGCAGTGCCTGAGCCATTGTTCCACAGAAGAAACTGTTAGATCTGACTGTAGCACACATGTAGGCTACTATGCATTACACATTTTCATTCCTCAAATCAAGCTGCAGGACAAGATATGTGCCCACAAAGTAGATAAAGCTAATAACTGATGGAGCTCACAGTTCACGGTGTGCTGTCACACTGCTGAAACAGTTTTAAAATGAAATAAAAAAAATAGCTGTGTGGAAAGAAAGAAATATGCATTTTAATTTCCAGTTTGACTGAGATATTCATCATTTGAAACCTGAATCCTCTGTCAAAATAAGCCATAGTATAAAATATTCATGATGGAATGTCAACCTTTCACAACTTGAAACTTTTGCTTATAAAATAAGAAATATATTGAAGGATACAGTTTCTTTTCTGAGGTGATTTTTAAATTTTGCTGAAAGGTTTCAGTGTGTGTGAATGTGTTTTAGGTTTGTTTGTTATATGCAGAGTGCAGACCTGCCTGCTGTAGTTGAGTGAAATCAGAGACAGGTTGGCATTGGGAAGACTTGCCTTGGCACAGCTCAGGCCGCAGACGGGTTCCGGTATGAGTTTACAGTATAGTTTGCCTCTCTGTGGCTTGACGACTCTGCTGCTCTGAGAAAGACTTAACCATGCGACAGACGTGCTATGCACTTTCCCACAGCCGCTGAGCAGCCAAGGCTACTCTTATGGTTGCTTAACATTTACACTTGGCTACCTACTTGGCACCCTGATATTTCAGCAGCTTCCTTTTTTTCTTTCCTCTTAAGAGATGCACAGACCTTATTGTGTGCTTTAACCAAGAGAGCTGTGGTTGTCTCTTATCTTTCTGACAGCCAGTTTCAACACTTCAAGTGTCTAAATGTCAGAGTTCATCAGTGTGGGCATATTGGTGATTGTTAATCCTACAGAACTCTTTTCATAATAAAAGTTCAAGCAGTTTCACTTGGTTTATTGTGAGCCTATGACTTTTGATGAGTTAAATATAATTAAGGAAAGATTCTCAATCAACATTTTGAATTGCTTGGTTTCCTTCAGGCTGCAAAGTGGAGTTACTCACGGTTTACATAAGCACAGTTGTCAAAGTCAACGGTCATCAGCCTGGAGATGAGAGGCAGATATGAATCACCTTATCCAACACTTGTGGTTGTCACAACGTCTCACTCGTTAGCTGGATGTTTCCATTATGCTAATGAGGAAAGTAAACCTGCTTCCAAACCCACGTCTTTGATCAGCAACAAGCTCCCATGTAACCACACAAGACAAATCTGAGAGCAATTTCAGTATATCACAAATGTAGCTGATACTGCATCACATAATAATTGCATCATTTTTGCATTTTATATATTTTGCATTTTATTATTCAAACACTGTTGAAATGTCTAAATGCCAACTTTTTCCTACATGTCTAGTTTGGTCAAAAGTTCTCAGGAAAATGACTCATCACAATTACACATCACCCTGGCTGTATCATATATATATTTATTTATTTATTTTATTTTATTTTATTTTATTTATTTATTTATTTATTTTCATGGAGGGGGGGTCAACTTCCACGACTGTTCACAGTCACTGTGTGTTGTGTCTGCGCGTCTCCCCAGCCTTCCCTAAATCAAGAAGGCAGAAGTGAGAAACGGTTGTGAAGTACGACCAGCGTCTTCCTGTTATGTGTGCGTGAAACCCCAGACGGCTGTCTAAGTTGCTCGCACGCAAAAGCCGGCCCGGGAACCATGGTAACGGCAGGTCCCCACATGCAGAAGGCGGAAGTGAGCCGGCGTGCTGAGGAAGTTATTGGTTTTTTGATGGCCATCGCCGTGGTTTCATGAGAAAGAACGTGACTTGAGCCTTGTGTTGCGTAGACGGTCAGCCGGCGTGGGAACGTAGTCTTTATAATGATGACAGTGGTGACACGTATGACCAAAGGCCACGTCTTTTACACAGTCAGACATGTGAGTTAGAGCAGTAATCAGCATCAGTGAACATATCAGATAAAAGTATAGATTTGTCAGTCTGCAGCACACAGATGCTACATGATAAATCATATCACCATCCTGCACACCATTCTCAGAAACACGTTATTGCTGCAAACTTCAAAGCAAGTCCTGCATTGTCTGACATTTCCCTAGAAACTTCAAGTCCACCTGCAGCTTTCCCTGACGTGAGAAGAGTTAGCAGCCAGCTCTGCCGTCAATGTGTCCGTCTACTGTCATGGAAACAGTGGCGTAAGTCTCACCTGGTCTTAGCAAACCACAACAACATCACCCTGTCTTTTGCTCTGAAATTCTCTCCCTGCAGTTTTGTGTGTGTGTGTTGAGGTTGAAATTGTGTAGGCCATTTACAAGTTATCAACCACACATGAAGAGGTATTTATTTGATAAATTCACCAGAACTCTCTTTAGACCCAGACCCACACCTTCCACAGTGGTTTGAGTGGAGTCACACAGCAATGATTTGATGCCTCCTGTCTGTGATCTCCTGTTACTCAGACCCTCAGTGAGGTTTCGTTGGTCAGCTTTCATTTTCCCACCAGTAGGTTGCCTAATGACAAATGATCATTATCATACATTGGGTAAATAAAAGTGACTCACTCCTGTGAGTTCTCGTGGTCGTCTGGCCCTTGCTTGATGTCTCCGGAAAAGAATATCTTACACCACAGATGAAATTTCATATTCAATTCTGCAGTTCTGTTTTTTTCTCTCTTTTTTTTTTGTTTGAAGACACTTTGCTTTCTGTTTCAGTTTAATCCATTTTTGCAGGTTATGATTGATAACGGTAATAAATCCAACATATGTCCTTCACTGACTTATGTACATCAACTCTGCAGGCCAGGCCTCATGCTATTCAGCTCTATTCTGTAATTCTTTAAAAAAAAATCTTCAGCTTTATTGTGAGTTAAAAGTCATTTCCTGCCCCCTTTTCCCCTTTTCTGATACTTGCTGGAGTGTCTTTAAAGGAGCCATTAGGTATGACTGTAATAGTGTTATAGTTTTTGAGTGTGTCAAGCACACATCTGGTTGTTCATTTCATCTGAGAGACACATCCGTGTACTTGCATGAACAATAATGGTAAACAACAACATCTCTACATGTTACCATTTCCATGTGCTTAAATTATTATATAACTGAGTTAACTTCTGCAGAACACAGGAGGTATTGCATCTTGCAGCAGCAGTATGTGGCTATGCATGTGGCTGTTTCCTCCCATATCCCATAGCCACACCTGCCACAGCCTGGCTTCTGCTTGGCCTCAAGCCTCCTGTGAGCTGCGCCTAGGCTGACCAAGCATGCCACCAAGCACCCTTGGGGCAGGGCTCCCCGACAGAACCCCACAACCCCCAGGCCTCAGCTCGCCACGAGAGCCAGAGGGGGAGAAACCACCCTCACTTCTAACTTTGTTCTGTGGTGCTTAGACACCATAGGCTGCAGCCGAACTGGGACACAGACAAAACTGGAAACAGATCACATGGAAACAAGCACCTGATACTAACTGCGGTGTGTTTGTGTGTGCACGGCTGAGAGAGAGCGAAAGAGGGGGAGAAGTTTATGGGCTGCTAAATGCCAGACTCACCACAGGTGGGAGCTCCTCTGTCAACCCCATTAAAACCAAGCAAAATGGAGGGTCTGTTCAACTACTCTGTGACTTGACGTCCAACAATACTGCAGACAGTGGCCACAACAGACACAGAACAACAAGTCAGCAATGAGAAAGTACACTCGCACAGTCTTTTCAGATTGTTGACACAGTTGTAAATGCCACGCGGTTTGGTTAAAGAGGGGGCAGGCTGCAAGGGTCTTCTGGGAAGTCCCCCCGCTGTCAGATATGTGACTGCACTCAAGAAGGTTACAAGCAGCAAAGTCTTCCAAATACAAGAGTACCACAGGTGATTCACTCATTCACTGAAAAAAGGAAAAGCAAAGCTTGTTGACCTACTTAAGAAATGTATTTTCTCTTGGAGTTTTGGAGTTTGAAAATCCCCCTCAGAAAGTACATCTGAAAAGCAAACCATGCTCACGTCAGCTTGCGATTTAGTGCAAGCGTGCAAATTGTCAAATTTAGCAAGGATGTTGCTTATCATGTCAAATCTACCAGACAAACAAGGATGCTGCTTTTCTTAAAGGAATGCTTCTCCCTGCATATGACCATTTGTTTATCACTTAATCACCCTGCGTTGCACTGAATTTGTGAAGAAAGATTTGCTTTGTCCACATGCCTCCAATGAAAAAAGAATCCAAAAAACAGAGAAAATTCTTGATGAATGGAACTCATAGGGGTCTACATTTAACAACAGCAAAAAATCAAATCAACAAAATCTCACAACTCTTGCAGTATAATCTGAACTAACCCTTCAGAACACCAGAGTCACACAATCAAACAAACTGATCGAGGCAGTGGTAGACCAGCAGTTGCCACGTTCAGCCAGGTAGAATTAACGTTGTTGTCAATGGAGTCTGGCTTTGAGCAGAGCACAGATAAGTTTTACCTTCATCTCAGTTTTTGATGCAAAGGATTTAGGTAAGATGCATGTGTTTGGGAAGTATTGATCATACCATTAAATAAATGAGACTGGGATTATACTGCACAAGTTGTGTGAGAGTTTGGGTCTCTGTTGTCGAACGTGGACCCCTATGACTTCAGTTCATCAAGAATTTTCTCTGTTTTTGATTCTTCGCTCACCATGGAGGCAAACACCGTTTTATTCACAAATTTACAGGGTGAACTGATGTACAAATGATCATTTAAGGGGTGAAGTATTCCTTTAATTACAGGTCTTTCCGTATTTGTCCTATATATTACAGATCTTCCATTCACATTGTGGCCGAATCTTTTCAATGCCTGTGATTTTGTGGTGAGGTTTGCAGATCCTATTGAGGTCCATTACATTGTCCAGTAAAAGGCCACTCCTGTGCGGCCTGGTTTTAGGGCCCTGGTTAAAAACACAAAACCAAGCCAGGCTTTTAGTGTTGGTGCAGAGGAAAACCACCACTCCGCGACAATGAATATTTTACCTTGCTACCGGCAGTCCAGCAGCATTTAGTGACCACAGGCAGTGTTAAGTGTTCCTGACCAGAGGCGAAGGGGGCACTTAACAAATGATAATGCCCACTATCAGTCAGTGCTCTGGGCTGCCACTGCTGCCTGAGAGCTCCGTGGTAGCTAGAGCCAGACCACTCTGGGCCCACCACTGACCTGCCAGCTAACCACACACTCCACAGCCTCCAGCACACACACCTCTACTTCCTGGTGGAAGGAGGGACACTGGTCATCAGTCAAATGACAGCTGCCACTCTGGTGGCTGGCTGACCCTCTGACCCTATCCATCAGTAAAAAATGACACCAGCCTGACCTCCTTAAGAGGCTTTTTACAGTTCCAACAGATAACCACAATTGCATTCAAGGAAATGGGGTGGAGTAGAAGTTTACATCAGGTTAACCTAACCTGCTAGACCAGAAGATGAAAAAACAGATGTTAAAGATTTTTTTTTCTTTTACCTGAAACTGAAAACATCCACAGTTTCTAAAATGAAGCCCATCTCTGACCCCCATTTTACAGAATGTAATCATACTTGCAGTATTTCCTTAAATTTATGGAAAAGTCATCTTCTCAGGCCCACATGATTAGAGCGGAGGCAAATGAAATCTGAATGTGTTTCGGAGGTGGTGGGGACTCCCAGTATCAGCCTGTGTGATGCTGGTCAGAGACAAGACAGCCAGTGATAACTCTTACCTGATTGGATTTGCCACCAAGGGGGACTGCCAGTGTGAGCTAATTGTTGACTGTGCTTGATGCCCTCGGCCCACTCTGATGGTCTCATATGACATGATAACAGTCGGAGGTCTCTGGGGGTGTAGGGGAGATGCAGCGGGTGGAGTGGACATGCGAACTGATGCTTATCATGCATAGGTTTGCTCTGAAGTCTCTGTAAGCACAGATCAAGTATTTTGGGGGGATTTTTATGATTTTTTTTAATGCACATTCAGGTACATATTGTAGCATACTGCTTAATTCTCAAACCAGCAACCAAATCCATCTGTGCTGTTTTAGGATAACTGAGTTCAAGACATTGAATTGTATAAACAAAAGTGTATCAGTTTGCAGTTAAATGAAGGAGAAAAGAGAGAGGGAAGGAAGACAGCAACTACACATCTCACGTTCCTCTAACCTCGGGCCTGTAAGGGCAGCCAAAGAAACAGCGAAAGCAGAGCAAGTATTGAGTGAGGGGAAAAGGAAAAAAAGGAGAAAGAGTAGCCAGCGGGCCCTCTGTGTGGTCCTCCTTGAGAGCGTGTTCTGTTTAACTCTCGCCAAAGTGTTTTAAAGTGTTACAAGTGCATTAGCGCCGTGGGTCATGCCTTTGCTTGGCTAACCTCTGACCTCTCAGCCCTTCTAGCAGCTCCGGGACGGGAGAGTGAGCTCATGTTGAGGGGTTAGGCCCCACTGTTTGGAGAGGGAGTTGCCCCAGGGAAGTGGAGGGGCGGCTGCAGAGGAGAAGGCCGGGGCAGCGGCCTGTAATGATCTCCTCATGGATCTTTAATGGCTCCCCCCAGTTAGTGTCAGTGTTCACACAGGGGGCACACTGAATTATTCAGCAGGCTAAAACTGTGATCACACACAGGCATGGTCACAGATATGCACCCCTACACACACACACACACACACACACACACACACACAGTCAAACAAACAAGCACACTTGAATGCACACACACACGCGCGCACACACACACACACACACGCACATTTAAATACAGCACACACATTTCTCACACTGTGAACCATTATCTTTCTTATTTATCATTCTTCCTCTTAGTGATTTCATACAGCACCAAAATAACATCTGCGCAGCTCTTTCCGAGAATTGCTGACACAGTGACTTTGCTGAATGTGCAGGTTACAATCTCACGGTGAGCAATGTTTGAAGACATAACATCCTTTGGTGACTACATAATGCTGCTTGTATAAAGGCCAAAGGCAGTCAGAGTTCATATCTTTGTGTTACTTTTTACATATCTTATTGATCAGCATTTATTCTTCACATAATGCTCCGGAAACTGCAGTTTCTGTCCTGTTGCTATTGTGCCTCTTGCGTGTGTCAGCAGTTATCTCTGTATCAATCAGATATGTAGCAAAACATCTTACTCATCAAGCTGTGAACTCGATGAAATGCAACAATGCTGCGCCTCACATATAAACATCTGCGGTCTTTATTTTTCAGTGTTTTGCTTTGTCTATGTGCATGTGTGTTTGTGTGTGTGTGCGTGTGTGTGTGTGTGTGTGTGTGTTCAAAGTGACCATGCCACCTAGTGGTACTCCAGCCACAGGTCTTTCTGAGCATGGGGTATGCTTACACTAACTTTATTGTCAAACCTCACAACAAAGTCACATTCATTGGAGATCAAGGTAAAGGCCTCTGATAGGCTGTGGAGTTGATAGCAGGGGGTTCAAGGCTCGACTGAAGTTTACAGCCTGAGCAACCAGAGCTGTGACGACCCCTCTGTTTCCTCTTGATCCTCGAACCAAAACCTCTCAACATGTGAGAATACTGTACAGGACCCGTAGACCGTAACCACCCTTGTAAAACACACACATTCTCTGACCCCTGTGTCATTAGGAATGGTGTTAGGGAGAGGCTTCCACTCTGGGCCAGCTGTGTGAATCTTGAGGCCTGCAGCCTCTTAAGCAGCTCTGGGCTGCCTTACCTAATTGCCAGCAGTAGCGAAGCAGGTTACCCCACTGGCTGGGCCTCACAACCTGCACCAGAGGGCTGACCTTCATTAGTCAGGCTGTACCGGGCACTTGGGTCAGGTCGTAATATTCAAAGCCCCAAATATCTCTCTCCTTAATCGGTATGTTTCCCACTGCAGGAGACACAAGAGATGAACATATCCAGTGTTTGTCTGCCTGATATGTGACAGGGTTGTATTAAAATCTCATTACATATCTTGTAGGTTAGTATATGTCGAAAAGCCTTTAGTGTGCACTCGCAGAGTTTAATGTAAGGCTGCTTTCATGATGCTCCCCACTGTAACATAAATGCTGCATTGTCTCCCTACAGTGGTGTAAAAGCAGCACTCACTGTTCAGTATCAGCAGCAGCAGGGAAGTGTGTGTTTTCTCTGTGTATAACACTACAAGCCCTGATTGAACATGTCACTGATGGCTGATGGGGGGTCCCTGGGCACTAAATGACCCATCGCCTTCCCCGGGCGAGCTTCATCTGTCTCTCTCTCTCTTACGCTCTCCTGCTTTTCCTTCATCCCCTTAAGAGGCCTGCTGCAGTTTTCACTGTAGACCCAGGGGTCAGATGGAAAACATACACTCATAAACAGCATCTATTATTCATGCCTTACAGCCCGGTGATCCACTCACAGCACGCACTGGCTACAACAGCTGTCCAGCCACTCCATTCAGTGACAGACAGATAGGATCCGTCTGACGAGAACATGTTTTCAAGCACATCAGAGTTAATATATGGCCGCTTTAACCAACTGCAGTTATCGCTGCAACTTACTGGGATAAACACATCTGTGTTGCATCTGTGTTCAAAATAAGGCAGTCATACACACTTTTGACAGCAAGTACATTTTCATAAAGCTGATGATGATCACTCGTTGTAAATACACTGTTTGTATTGTTGCCTTTTTCTAATCAACTGCCTCAAAACATCGGGCACAAAAAATGAGTCATTTGAGTATTATGAAGTCCTCTGTTGATGTCTAACAGGGGCAATTAGGACTTTTCCAGCTCCAGTGATTGTGTCATTTGACAATGTTAGCATTTTGTGTGTAAGTGTGGGCCCAGCTTGGCCCAGAGTTGACAGTGTGTTAGTGTGCTAATCCATTAGGGTCCCCAAAGGCCCTGTGATTACACACACTGCTAATACGCTTTTCTTCAGAGACTTTTTTGCTGATGGTATCAGTGGCAGCTTGGGTGGTTTTGGCGTGTGTGTGTGTGTGTGTGTGTGTAGGTGTGTGTGTGTGTGTGTGTGTGTTAGTTAGAGGTGGATGGGTGGGGCAGAAGGATATTTGTGCTTGTATGTGCATTTGGGGTCTGGCAGCTCGTAATGCTTTCGTTTAGGTCAGAGGAGAGAGTGATACTCGTCTTTCCTTTGACACCCCACCCTCATCCACCCCCCACAAGCTCCTGTAACACCCCGTCTATCCCCCTGGACCCCACCCAACCTACACAGCAAGCTAAACGGTAAGTGACTCCCGCTAACGACCTCTAATGATTTTAATCGTCCGCAATCAGGTACAGGAGTCACGAATCTCTGGACGAGAGACAAGACAGACAGAGAGAGGGAGCGCGTTTCCTTTGGCGGGGCAGCAGAGCAACAGAAGGGTGGTCATATGGAGTGTAGGAGCGTGGCACAATTACCTCCAGAGCTCCGCGGGAACATGACTCCCAACTCCAAAGCAGAGAGACGGGGAATGGGAGCGCCGCTCTGGCTCAAGCGGGCTTGATTTGTTGGCTGCCTGCTGTGATATCTGTAACAGGAGAATCCGGAGTCTTCGTCGTGTAATTTGACAGTCGGTTTCCAACTCATCACTGTAACCCTGTGCAGTGCCCTGCCCGGTGGATGATTTCAGAGCTGTGTCTTGATGATTTTTAACTTTTGGTCGTGGTTCATTGACTTAAGGAGAGACAGAAGGATAGGAAGTAACAGAAAGAGACAGCTAGTTAGATGTGGAGGAAAAAGTTGTGCAAGACCAAAGAGAGACTTATCCAGAGGTTGATATGTCTTGAACAAAAAGACATCTTTGCTTCCCTTCAGTTTGTGTGAATCATCAGTAACACTTTCCCCCCCAAAAAAGCATGCAAATATATAAACACAAATTCATATGCAGACTAAATATAAACGTCCCTGCCTACAGACATTCTTTTTCACTTTTCACTTCTCCAAAACCCTCAAAAATACAGTACATCCACATCCTCCCTTATGATAAAAATATAACTTGCAACATTGACTGATTCTCAGTGGAGCTCCACATTGGGAACACAGCGAGGTTGTTTGCGGCTGCCGAGGGAGCCAGAGAGGAGGGGAGGTAGGGTAAGGAGGGGATGAGGGGGGGGGGGTGATTTGAGCAGGGCCCTGCCAGAGCCGCATGAAGCGGGACCACCCAGGGTGGCGTCAGGAGCTTGGCAGGGGTTCAGGGAGGTTGGTCGGCGGGCCGGCTGGCAGCCCGTGCCCAGGGCTGAGGCAGCAGGCGGCAGTAGGCACTCTGAGGCCCTGCCAGAGTGGACGGAGATATTCAGCTCAGCCCACAAAGGCCACTTCAGCCTCCCACAGCATAACACAGCAGAGCCACAGTGATAGGGAGTGTGTGTCTGTGTGTATGCAGGGAGGATTGTGTGCATGTGTGTTTGTGTGTCCGTCCATGTAGGTCGGGTAGAGTCTGGGGCAAGCTAAGAGAGATATTTTTAGGATCTAGTTTCCCCAGATGTAAGAGACCTCCCATATGGAAATTAAGAGGTTAAACCAGAAAATGTTTATTCATAAGACACCCATACATCAGCAGTCTAGTATCTATCTTAAAATGTTCTCTGCTTCACAGTACAGTACATTGGTTTACCGTATAGGAAAGCACTGTCCCTCCTCTCTGTGCACAACCACTGGTGTAAACAGCAACAGTGAATTTTAACCGTTTCCTCTCCACTGGTCTCCCAGAGGTCGATTAGGCTGCAAAACAAAGACTTTCCCCCTCGTGTTTATCTCTTCCAATGAGAGCAGTCATTTCATCGCAGCACTTACAGCTTATAAACTCCTTGACAAATCACATTAGTATTTAGCTTCTCTCAGCAGTTTACTGCCTTGCTGCCAAAGTATCGTTTATCACCCTGTAATTCACTTTACTAGGTAAATTCACTCTGGCAGGTCTGTTGGGTCTGTCTGTTACAGAGGATGTCAGAGGAGAGGGGATGATGTTTGAATTTTAAACACCTTTAGCAATTCCATCCATTAGCTATACTCATTTATCCTTTAGAGCATCGCAGGGGGCTGGAGCCAGCTCTAGCTTACATTGGGCGAGAGGGTGTACGCTGGCAGATCACCAGTCAGTCACAGGGCTGGCACACAGAAACAGACAATACCTATGCTCACACCTATAGAACGGGCACCAGCCACCCTAGCTGCATGTTTTTGTTTTTTTAGGAGCAGTGGTGGCCCCAAAAGTTTTTCATAGGGGTGTAGCAATTGTATCAGGGTGGCCATGCACACTTATACACTATATATTCATCCTCTCTTCCTGTCTCTTCCCCGTGATAGGACCAGTGTGCATCTCTCTCAGGCCTGATTCCACTTAAGGCTTATAAAACTTTCTCTAACACAGAATAATATTTGCTGTCAAGCTTTTATTGAATTATACCAGCAGAGGGGAAAAAACAGCAAAGGATATGTAGGCTCCAAAAGAATCAATCTTTGTTTACGAGATTCACTTCTAGCAGTGTGGCACTCAGTGTTTCACATTTCACGTTTTACTGCTGCTCAATTAAAACAGTTATTCTAAGATGCTGCGTCAATACAGCCAGTGCCATTCCCCCATGTTGGCGCCTTTTAACTGTTTCTTTTGTTTTTCTTTTTTCAAGATTTTATCTTACATGTTTTTCATTATTCTAACACTGATTTTCAGAAAAACATTTTGGTCTACTGAGACCTATAAATCCTGTGGAATCTGGGTAAACGTTAAATTAACCATAATGTCAGTCACATGCACTCGTGTAACTTTTAGCATAATTTAATTGTTGACTTGTGGAAAATATTTGATTGGGGAGTTTTGTGAGAATACATGCATCAAAGTGGACAGTAAAACTAAGGACACAAATGTATTCATTATTTTAATATTTTAATAAACAGTGCCAAATTTACCTTCCAGCCTATTTGCATGTGCCTGAGCAGGAAGTGAGAACAAGGCAACAGCAATATGAAACAGAATGTCTTGCTGAATGCAGCCTGTTGCTTCTCAGTGAGGCTCTGATCTCTGACTTTTTTGAGGTGAAGAAAGTGTTTTTCTACAGACGGAAGTGAAAGATGATGAATGCATTCATACATCAGACATGATTTTATCTGCATAGATTTTTATGCACAGTTTTATTATTATTGTGTTCGTAAAGATTATACAGTGGTTTGAGTGGTTTGATGTGCTTATTGACTGTAGTTCATTTAGCAGTTTGATGTGAGTATAGATTACTATGTCATCAGCATAACACAGTTTTAATACAAGTTATGTTGGTGATAGATTATATTTGTTTTCTTTCTGTCAGTAGTCAATTTGGTTTATTTATAATGTAAAATTGCACATTGGAATAAAGATTAATAAAAGACCAATGTATTATGTTTGTTTGTGCTTCATTAAAAGAAATATACAATAATTCAGAATTTCAAAGGTATTTTGCACATCTAACACATTTGTTTACACCGTTTATATCATTTTATTGAAATATGTCAAGTGGACTTAAATACATTTATTTGGGAAATGACAGGAATAATTTACTCTCAGCATACATTTACTTAATAACTTAAACATATAATAGTTATTTTCTGCCGCTAGGGGTCTCGCAATCAAAACAATAACAAACATAGCAGCGGTGAGTTTCTCCCAGTTTTCTCCAGTCCCACTTCCCCAGTTCCTTTATTGTTCGTTGCTCAGGAGGTTTTCACCTGGAGCCGTATTATCCACAGAGGTCTCTTCCACTGCAAAGCAAACAGACCAGTTGATTTAAACCTGTGAAAACAGTGAATAAAGCAATTTCATGTTAAAAATCATTGCTTCTGTGACACTGTTAAACACAGCAAGGGCTGAAGCCAAGCTGCCACTAACATTTGCTCAAGTTGTTTCTCTGATAACTGACCAAGATCTAAAAAGCATATCTTAAAATTGTGTCACATGACAGTACAGTCAAAATCAGTTTATACTCAGACATACTACATGGATACTGTTAAAAAGCCATAAGTCCTGCTCCTCTTTTGGTATTGATAAACCTGTCCATGTATTTGTGGCTTTAAAAGAACAAAGGGAGAAGTGGCAGGGAGCAGCCTCCTCCCTCCTGAGCTGGCACACTGCACTTCCTGCTCCAGCATCTTGTTTGAGTTGAGTGGAGCTCATGCAGGGCAGGGCAGGTGTTTGACTGATCTCCGTAGCCTATTTCCCTAGGCCGTTTATCATTGTCACAGCCACGGCCCAAATCAAACTCTCCCCCCTCGGCCTCTCAGCCTCCAGCAGCCAGCTTTCTTAAAGATTAACAGATCTGCCGCGGCTCTCAGATGCACTCAAACATGACTGCCCATGTACCACCCTGCTGCTCTCCTCTTGCTCACTCGGCCCATCTTTCACTTGGTTGAATCTGTGCACCTCATCGCCTGTGCTGCTCTTCAGTTGCCTCATGCTGCTCCCCATCCTCTCACCCTCAGCTTACTGGTCCTGTCCCCGTCCATCAGCGCAGATAAATTGCCCCAATCTTTCCCCTTTGCCCCCCTCTACGATACATTTGCAATTAATTTATTTTGCCTTGGTTTCCTTTCCCTGTGCCTCTCCTTCCCCTTGATCCGTAGCGCAGCAGTCTGGAAATGATTTTGACGCTTTAGTTGTAGCGTGCAGCTGCCTATTGGGGACATTTTGCACTCCCTGACTTTTTATTACAAGGGAAATACCATAATAGGTTGCGAGGGAGAGATCGTTTAATAGAGAATTGCAGAAGGATTTTTTTTTTTACAACTGTAAAGCTTTTAAGTGTTGCAGTTGTAAACACAGCAGCTGTTGTGAGAGGAAGTATTGCTGTGTTTATTTGTCTTAATAAATGATACAATCGGGGAGTGGGTAAAATCAGCCTCTAAATACAATGCAGAAATGTATAGCTTCCTTTTTCATGTGGAAGTGGTTAGTTAGGGTAGCTCTGAAGTTGTGAAGGCGTGAGCTTTGAGGTTTGTTGTGTTACAGGCCCTCCACCCTGACACCTGTCCCCACCCTGCTCATCTCCCCAATGACCCTCACAACTACTGCCAACACTCATCAGGCAAATCACTTCTGGCACTTCAAAACGTTAGTGGCAACCACAGGTGAGAGATCATAGCACAAATCTACATCCATCATCACTTTTTATAACTGACCAATTATGTACGTGTTATATTAGATGCTTGGCTGAAGCATCAGATTGACATCGCTTCTTGGTCATACATCTTTTAACTTGTACTGAAATAAAGAAATACGAAATAGCACAATTTATCAACAATTTAACAATGGAAGAGTCACATGAATCTGCCTTTAAAATGACCCAAAAGAGTCTTTATGTATTGGTGTATTTGATTGGAAGACAGCAATGAAGGAAAAAGCTATATGTCACTTTCATAGACAGTACAATGTCATTATGCAGCAAAATCTTGGTAGTGTACTCTCAGAAGCACAGTTGTAATTGATAAAGTTAGTGAATATATTTAGGTGAGCCAGCACCAGGGTCTAGTATTGTGCAGGCAGGCTCACTGGAGAAGCTTCCTGGGACACTTAATGAAACAGAGCCATTTTTTACTATTAGTAGCTCCACCTGTACTTTACCTGCTGTTTGTTGACACAAAGCGAGTTTCAGGGGTGCATAAGTTTAAAATAATTATGGCAAAAATATCATTTCACGATTTTTTTATAATAAAATCACAATCACAATTTTATCACGATTCTTTTTTATGTTGATTTTTTAGACTAATTTGCAAGTTTCTGAACAGTGCAACCAAACTATTTCCCTATGTAAAACATGTAAAACATGTAAAATGGATGTAAACGTAAAATCCTAAAAGAAAAAAAAACAAACAATTTAGGCCAAAGAACCTTTGTGAACAGATTTTAATTTAAGTAGTTTGTGCAGTTTTGCCCAACACGTGCCAAAAATGTAAAATACTAAAAGTTAATCTGACAAAGTGCGCTCTTGCAACATAAAAAGTTTTTATGTTGCAATAGCGCACTTTTCAGACTCAAATAAGGCTCTGAAGTGCGGCTGGACCACAGATCACTTGTTGTTGCGAAAAACTCGACGTTTTGAACTTTGCGTTCAATCTTTTCACTGCACTCGGAGCGCAGACGTGGAATGGCAGTGCTGGAGAAGTATTTACGGCTGGGCAGCTCGTACCGCGGGTCAACTACTTTGAGCAGTTTTTTTGAACCCCTCGTTTTCGAGTGTTTTGATGGGAATCATATCTTTTGCAAGGTAAAAAGTAACTGCTTCCGTTACCTCTTTCCACCGCTTGCTAGTCTTCTCATACGGAGTCGACACCCCCCGGGAGGACTCGACAAGTCGTGTGTTTTTTCCCTCTCTCTCTCTCTCTCTCTCTCTCTCTCTGTGTGCTTACGCTGCTACTTTATCCTTGACTAAGTGAACATACTCGAGCGTACTATAAGCGGAGCGAGGAATGTCCGCAGTCATTCGGCTTTCATAGTCGAGCGCACTTCCACATTGTAGTTTCCTGTAAAAATGTCTGTGAAAAATCCCCTGATGTGAAAAATACATGCCGAGCAGTCACTGGTGCACGGAGCGGAGTCCGCGCGGTCGTAAAATCTGAGCTTTGCGCACGCAGGGCTTGCGGACATCCGCTTTGAGTCTGCGTGGACCTCCACAGAGTCGAACCCGCGTACATTCCGCCCAAGTATGTTCGGGCCTTCACAGACACACATCACATGTGTGGAGATACTTCACTTTCCTCCGCTGTGTCAATGTGATGATGTCATCAAATGACTTGTCAACTCGACTTCGACTTTATTGACAGATAAGTCGACCTGAAAAAAATCAAAGTCGTTAATGCCCTGATATAGATACATATATATATATTTATACATATATAAAAATCTGTCTCATTTCTGTCCCCCAACTTTATGGAAGTGCAAAACTAAACAGTTGGCCTACCCCTTAAAGTTACAGTTGGTAAGATTTAAAAACTGGCCTTATAAATTTTATAACTTTTTGTTACAGTACATGAGACACATAAAAAATCAGGTTCCTCCTCCCACCTATTTTATTTTCTAATGGCATTTGCTGGAATATACTGTGGCACACGGCAAACAACCAATCAGAGCCGAAGGGTCTCTAATGCAGGTCTCAATCATGTCAATCGCTTCGTTAATTGCAGTCAAACTGTAAGAAAGTTTGCTCCAGCCAGTGGGCGGTGCTTGATTTGGGGTTGACTGTTTCCTTTATGGCAGCCAGGTCAAAAACTTTTTCATTTTACTGCTAAACAGTACACTAAAATCTGTTTCTGAAAACATTGGAGATGAGACATAGGCAACGCAGTAGCAGAATCTTGTATCATATTTGATCAGCGCTGCCTAGTTTGACAGTTTTACTGCAGTTAACGAACAATTGATATAGTTGACAGCTGTGTTACAGACTCCTCGGCTCTGGTTGTTTTCATTATAATAAGGAATATGCAGAAGCAGAGGAGCATGCTTTTTTTCCACAGATTGCCTGTCTCCTGTACTGCTGTGTGATTGTAGTGACAGTTTCAGCAAATATGACAAAAACTTCAATTGCAGCTTTAATCTCAGATCAGTAATTTTTCCTGATCTTAACCAAGTACAAAGTAGTAACAATTATTTGTATGTTGTTGTTTTTGAGCACAGACAACAGCTAGTGTCAGATCAGAAAATGCTGATTTTAGAAAGCAATGAGTAACTGCATGTTTTGTAATTTAGTGTGAGGGATCAAAATCTCTTCAGCCAAGCCCGCCTCACCTCAAATACACCTGGGCATATTTCTTGTCGGTGCTAAGACTCTGCCCAGTGACCCTGTGGGTTGTGTTTGCCCTGCAGATATTTAATCTACACTCAGCAGCGGCACCTCAGCTGTTTGCTGGTAATCTGTCAAACCAAGTGAAAGCCGTAATTAACCTTCAGAGAGACTCCAGACACACTGACATCAGGTTTCACACTCTCTGCTCTGGCATACACTCCACTGTTCCTGACTTTTCCAGAAAGATTCAGTATGATATATTTTAAAAAGCTATGGCCTATTAGAGTATATGATAGAGCTGGAATAAGAGAAAAAATAAAACTATATGTCTGCACAGTGACACATTCTGTGGTGATGAAATACTGTGGTTCCCAATTATCCACTGTCAAATGCTTTACAGCCAATTATGTGGCCACTGGTCAAACAGTTGTTTATATCGCCACCACTTTGGTCAATTTGTTACCCTCCCTCCATATTTCAAGGCTGTGTGTGTGTGCATTGTGAGCGAGTGTGTGCGCAATCCCACAGTCCCACAGCCTAGTGGTCGTCTGGCGGTTTTAGGGGGGGAATCTCCACCCCAAGTACAAAGTTGGCTAATTGCCCCCCACATCCACACCACACACCCATATACATGCACACACACACACACACACACACACACACACACACAAACACAGAAACTCACTCCATCGTTCTCTGTTGTTCTGCTGCTAGGAGGGAGGAGGGAAGGATTAATCCTAATTGCGGTGTGTGGGAGCCTGGAGAGAGGCCAGGATTACTGGGGGTTTCTCCTTGATCCACAGAGATGCTGATGGTAATGCTCCCTGCCCATCCCCTGGCAGCTGCCTGCGCCATATACGCATATGCATCGGACGCACGCCACTCCCACGCACACATGCAGTGGAGTACAGTTTCACGAACACAGCAGCCCATAAGTATAGGTTCTGTGTCCTGAATCATCGGGGGTTGGTGATTCACTTCTCCCAGTGCAACCTTAGCCTCTTTCTGAGTGTGTGTGAGGCCGTGGCCTTGCGTCAGGGTTGCTGCGCTGCTGTTTATGTCTGCTGTCGTGTACGCAGGCTGCACCCCCAGCTGACGCACTACCACCTCAGTGGGGTTAACCCAGTCTATGATGGGAGACGCATTTAGCCTTCAGTGCACTGTCTGCTCATTCACTGTGACTTTGTAGACTGTTTTATTAACATTAACTTTGACAACAGCCAAATGGTGAACTTGTTCTTACATTGTTAAAAAAAGTCTTGGAGGGCATTAGGGCATAAATGACTGGCTCACTGGGCCAGACTTTTTTGGAAATACCCTTAACCACCTTCTGTCCGAGAGCTAGAAGAGGAAAACCATGCCAGTCACATATCTGTCTGCCGGTTTCCTTTAAACATTGGGAGGAACTCATATGAAATGGGTGGTTTGGGGGTCTTCTACCAGAAAAATTTGGGTGTCAAACACTTAATTTCTTGCATTCTTCTAAATTATTATGCAGCAAGTTTGTGCATTTTCTGCATCAATTTATGGTTCAAATGTTCTAAATATTGAGGGGGGGGTGTCACCTGCTCCACCCCAGAAATCTACATCCTGTTTTTGCTAAATATGAAGCCACAACCAGAAGATGGTTATCTTAGCTTAGCTTAAAGACTGGAATGAGGGAGAAAGGGCCCTCATTGTTTGTTGTCTGCTGGTCATAGCTTCATATTTGATGTACAGATATGAGACTGGTATTGATGTTTTTATCTAAGTTGGCAAAAAGGTTAATACAAGCATTTCCCAAAATGCTGAACTATTCCTTATTGAGTTTAATTTTGGCCCATATCCTTGTTTCACTTACACATTGCCTTTTCATTGAACTTTCATTTCTGCAATTATTCAGAATTATACGGATGAAAGCTTGTAAAAATCTTAAACAATAACAACCTCCTAGATTACTAGTAATAGCAGTGTTATTGTGATCTTCAAACAGTTTTTGGAACCATCACTTTGAAGTATAAAAACAGGTCTCCTTTGTGAGATTTCTCCTATTCAGCATGGAGCCCCATGCCGAACCTTTTCTGCCCCGTCAGGCCTCTCCACCATTACACTGGCCATTGTGTGAGAAGCCGCAGGCCCTGCCCTCCTCCCTTAACAAAATCAAGTCAAAAAGCAATTAATATCTTAATACCTCCATCAGCGCCAACCACCAAGCCGCCAAAAGGCCCGACTCTTTGTTTTTTCCGTCTTGGTGTCGGCCGCCTCGCTGCTCTCGCCTGGCCCGTGGTTTCCTCGGTTTCATTTCCCAGTGCCCCGGTGGTCAGCTGTGGTTTTCCAAGGGGCACAGGGTAGGACGTTGTGGGCAGGAAGGTCCCCCACTCTCCCCAAGCATTAAGTACTACTCTCCAGGCCTGAGAGCTTCAGTGGCCGCAGCCCTGGCCCCATCTAATGCAGCGGCCATACGGATCAGACCTGGCCAGAGACTCTCATCCACTCTGCAGGCTTTCCATCCATTAAGGACACGCCAGGATAATGGTCGACACCTCTGATGAGGGTTTGATCTCTGAGGATGTTTACTATGTTAGACTGGATGATTTCTCATGTATTTGATTGTTGAGGACTTTGCTAAACAGCTCTGCTCTGTGATTTGTAGATGTTGTGTCTTGAACACTTACATGTGCTTTTTTTTTTCTCATACAGATCAAGGCATGTCGAAAATGATTAATGATGTTGCCTCTTCTTTTCTTAAGCCGTGTTAGTTGAAAATGCTGACATGGCCATTTGTTTTGTCTTTGCACAGCTTACATGAGCTTATGTTGCACAAGCATTAGCCAGGTAACATTAACCACACAAATTCTTCTCATATCACTAAACCGGATTAAAGTGTTTCCCCCATCTCTCATCCACACACTCTGCGAACACAATACCTGGTCCCAGTTAGGTGTTTCTTTTATAGCTTAGCTCTTCAAAGGGAAGAAAAAGATTGGTTTTGACTTCAGAGCCATGGCTCCACAATATTTGGTTTCTCTACATTTTCATTCATTTCTCTTGGCAGGCACGACCAGCAACTGGTGGAAGGTCTTGGCAGAACATGCGATAAAAGCTCATGATTAAAGGGACTAAAATAAGTACTGTATATAACTCATGTATCCATTAACCACTGAGAAGAGAAACAGAAAGAGCAAAAAATTTGTTTTTCTTTTCTACCCTCGCCTGGCCAGTTAGTGTATATTATAAATGTATAATATAGTCATCCTCATCTCCTCTCTCTGTTTATCTCTTTCTCTATGCTACATTGTACGTTCTCATGGGGAAAGCTATATGTATCCTCTCTGGCTCATGAATTTTTGTGACTATATGATCAGTATGGTTCACTTGCTTCTGTGCCTTTTCTCTGCTCTTGCTCTCACACACACACACACTATATACAGTGTGCGCACATCCACACGCCGACTGTCCAGGGTCATCCGATCCCAGCCAGCAGGCCCACACACCTTGGCCGGCTGGGTGGTGGTGCTTTTGAGCACACTGTAGTGGTTTGGCCCCAGGCCCCTGCCTGGCTTGCCTGCCAGCGTTTGTGCTTTAGCCCCTCTGGACAGTCAGCCTCACAGTGCTGTCAGAGACCTGGCGATACAGCTTTCCTTTACCATCAGACGGCAGCTAAATAGCAGCTGTACAAACACATATACATTAAACCAGGACTGTATTAATGACTTTATGTTGGAGCCTCTCTGCGGCAGCGGTTCTGATATTATAAGAAGTTGTAGTGGTCGTTGTAGTGGTGGTGGTCTTATGCATAGAAACGCTGATGTCGACTGAGTCTTTCAAGGGCACAGTGGTGGGGAGTGATGGCGCAGCACCAGCTGGACGGGGCTGGGAGTGGATTTTGAAGTGTGTAGCATAAGAGTGATTGCCCTGACTTGGACAATGTAGGTGGCTATAAACTATTGGGTTACAAGTGATTTGGCTATAGTGAGCACATTGTCTTTTTTTTATATAATGACAGGTTTTATGATTATGGGGTTTAAATACTACATCTGCCTCAGGCTGCAGCCTTTTCCAGAACTTTGATTTATCTTCGAAGGGATGAGACAATGAACCAATTGAACAGCTTGAGCAGCGATTGCTGATGGTTTAAGACAGAGAGCGGTTGTTACGATCCATCCTGCATGAGCTCTGAGTGGGGCCCACTGTAGAAAAGATTGATTTACTATTTATCCCTCTGACAGCGCAGATAGGGAAGAGTCATAATTCTGTGCACTGGGGAGATTAAATTCCTGTATCGCTGTCAGCTACATTAACTGACTTCCTGGATCTCAATTCAATTAGCGCAGCAGCATTCTCTAGCATTAATAAATCAATAGTGATGGCCTGCTGATAGGCGTGCTGCATGCAGTGTATCGAAGATGTTTTCTGCACACATACAAACACACACAAACTCATCTGTTACAAGATGTCCCTGCTCTGTTCATTACTGTTCATTAATGATTCCCAGCCCTGCTGTAGTCAGAACTGCCAGCTAGCATGTAGCTGATGTTTAACTACACTTACACATGGCAGGATGGGATGTGTGCTTCAAACATAGATAGATTCATGCATGCAATAGACACACAAATGACACACACCTATTGATATCATCTCTGGCAACATGGCCCAACTTTACAGAACTATTTATCCCCTTAATCAGCAAGCTGTCGCTGCTGTTCAACCAAGTAATTAAAGACCGATTGTCCCTCAAGGCCCCTTAACTCTTTACTTAGTACTTTAGCGAGGACTCGAGCCAAGAGACGCTTGTGCCTGTGAGCTGAAGAAAAGACACGAGCTATTGTTTTCCAGCCGTTAAACCTCCACAGCTGTTTGGAAACCTCTGTGACAGCCAGTGGAGAAGCAGAACCAGATCCTGGGTGCCACTGACAAGGAGGGGGAGGAGGAGAGGACGTGCTGTTGCAGTTGACCTTTTTTCAGCATTAGCAAACATGGTAGAGGAGGTGGAATGAAACTCACACAAACGCTCACTTTGCTGCACCTGAGTCATGTATTGATTTGTCAGTTACTGGTTTTATAGGTCTCTTACACGCTCATGCAAATACACATGACAGTAAGCTTAGAGACTGTGTGTGGGTGTGTGTGTGAGCTTGATCTAACTGTGTGGAGGGGAAAGTAGTTTAAGAATGATTTCTGTCAGTCTTTTGAAGCTCATCTAAACATGCATCTAGCTTTGTTTTACTACATTGCTTGTCAATATAATGGGCATCTTGGGTACAAGGCATCTTTCAGTACCTGTGTACGCTTAGAGGTTGTGATTTGTTGACTTGGATCTTTATCATCGTCTTCATCTGTTTCTGTCACTGGTCATTTCTGTAGTTAACTGTTCTGCTCACTGTTTTTCCAGTGGATACTCTCGTTTCTTAGATGTTGATTTCTCCCTGATTACACAAACTATGCGTCACTCTGTGAATTGCCAAGGGCTAATTTGGCCAGTCTGCCTGATGAGACAGTTGATAAGGGCATTGATTGGCTCTCCTTCTGAAGGAGGGAAGGATTTCATTGGGACAAAGATATGGGGGCAACACGGCATTCATTTCAGCAATCAGCCCACCATCCTCCCTCCTTCCTTTCCCAATTTGGCCAAACTCTTCCCAGAAGTCTTTCAATATGGATTACACTGCATGGTGCACACTGTGGTAATTCAAGGTGAAATAAAACTCTTTTAATCCTATTGGCTGTAGCACTGAGAGAGTATCGGAAAGTGCAGGACAGACATCAAGCTGGAGGTGATTGGATTTGTGTGGCCTTTCCTTTGATGCCCATATCTGCCTATTTCTACCTCAGGAAGTTGATTTGGTAGTAACGGTCTGGTGAGCACGTCCTTAGTCAAGTCCTTGTCTCCTCCTCTTGCTGGATGCGAGCGCTGCTCCAAAAGAATCATAGGCCTTCATTATCTCCAGTCAGGCAATTTTGGGAACATAATACTGTCTCAGGATTGGAGAGCTTGCCCCCATCAGGGCTGGGGCCTGATCAAACCACTTGCACCGGGAAGGGGAGTTAAAGAGAAGCACGCCTGCCAGTCGGTTCATCTCCCTTCAAAGGCATATGGTGCAAATTTGATCAAAAGTGTAGGGGGGGGGGGCAAGGGTTTGAGGGGGCATTCACGTCGCTGATGTGAAAAATAAGGCCAGGCTGTAAAAAACCAAATCAAACCATGGTCGGCTCTCTGGGAGTGATTAGAGCGAAAGAAGAACCAGCTGCCGCATCGTCTACCGCATCTCAATCTCCTCCACGCGCTGGCAGCCTGCTGGCTGGGCAGGGCGGCGAGAGAGAGGGGAAGAGGCAAGTGCTCATCCCTTCATCTGCCAGAGTGGCTTCTGATCTCTGACGAACCACAGAAAGAAGAGACAGCGGGCAAGCATGAGATGTGAGGAGAAGGGAAATCAGAGGTGTAGAAATAATAACAAAGGAGAGATTGAAAAAGAGGTGAGGGAGGGAAGACACAGAAGTGCATGAAGGTGGCAGAGGTCAGGGTTAGGGATAAAATGGAATGAGGTGAGAGTGAGGATATAGGGGCCTGCTTCACCCCCTGTGGGATGCCAAATGGAAGAGTCCCAGTGTGTCCTTAAATATTCATGTGTAGTGTGAGTTGCAGGCCTCTCCTAATGCTCACTAGTGTCCCTAGGAGACCAGGCCCTCTATGGGTGAGTATACACTTCATTTCATATTACAACCTATCGTTTAGACAAACACTTAGAGATCGCTGCTTTATAGTCCTGCCATCTTGTGTTGATGAACTTTAGCATCAATGAATTCTGGGCCTTAAGCATTAGAAGGTTGAAGAGTTTATCAGCTAAAAATGAAGGGTTAATTGTTGGTTATTAGTGTACATATGACTACTTTATATTTATAATTCAAGTTAGAAAAAGGTCTTCATTCCTAAAATTTGACCAGCATCTCTACATATTTCAGTCAGTGGAGAAGCATCTCCATTCTCCAAAGGTTAAGTGTATTGTAAGTGTCACTCTGGGCTACCTCCTCTTCACGGTCCTTTGCCTTAATGACAGCAGTAATTGAGATGAGATGGAGAGAACTCATCACCCCATGACTCCAACTGCATCCTCATCAGGGCCCTAAAAGCCCCTTTGTCCTCCACAAGGGAGGGGTGTGAGATGGAGCTGAGAGGGTGTAGGGACCAAAGGGACTGTATACTTTGTATTTTACGCCTAGAGGTAGTAAGTGTTTGTCATCACTATAAATCATTCAAAATACTCTGCAGAGCCATACAACATCCATCTTGTCCCATAACTCATTACCATCAGTTTGTATCTATTTGCAACACTCACACACGGTCATGCCCATGCTAACACACACACACACACACACACACACACACACACACTCACAAATCCTCTTTTTAGGAGCAGTAATCAATGCCATTACCAATAGAGTCACAGGAGTCAGAGCAGGGCACGGCCCCCTCTCTATCCTGCAAAGCCATGGTCTGGTCCAGAGGTGAAGGTCAAGTTGCCAGAGTGACTGTCCCAGCTGTAGCTCGACCACAGAGCAGAAGGCTCAAACCCGTGCTCCGTCTGTTTGCGCTGTTTGCACTGACCTGGGCTTTTGTGGAGGCTGCGGACTCCCAGATTGTGAATGGTCCCTCCTCGTGGCCCTTGTGGTCATGGTCAGCAATGACCGTGCTGTTGGAGAGAGAGGGGGTCACAGCACAACAAAGACCTCTCCTGTTAGCTGCATAGAGTGGGTCAGGGTTGGCAGGGTGAAGGCTGGTGATATTGATTAGTCCAAAAGGAAAACATATCAGACTACTGTGGTGAAGCCCAAGGCCTTACTGTATGTGGACAATGATTGATCAGTTGAATTATTGGTGGGGTATTAATTTAAAAGGCTCCTGAGATTGATCTTGACAAATGTATGTTGTAAGCTTGAACTTTCTTTGATGTTTTTTTGCATCTTCCATAATAGTCAAAGAGATCAATTTATTTTGAAACGCAAACTAATAGGGATAAAAGCATTCCACAGTTCTGTCCTAGTTGTTCTTTTGTCCAAGAACTGTGATCCATGCTGTCTGTATTATTGTTGTGTCGCCATGGTGGTGTCTGTGTTTGTGCCTGTCTGTTTGTGAACAGACAAATTCCTGCGAACACAGTAACGATGACTCATGCTATAAACTTCATACTTACGCCACAGGTTTCCTGTGAAGACAAGTACAGTATGTTGATGGAGGAATATTTGTCAAATAATGCATTCATTTAGTTAATTAATGAGCTATTTAAAGGGATACTTCGGCAATTTTCAACCAGCTTTGTATCAAAACAGTGTGTGTAAATGAATTGAAGTAAACCTCCCTCCATCTAATCTCTCAAGACAGATTCTGCAGTTTACATTGTAGACTGTGTTGACAGCCCTGTGTGAAAGACGACTGGGGGGGGGGGTTGAGTTTGAACAATGCTGCGCTTTAGCCAATCACAATGGAGGGGGCGTGGCCGAGACGTGCAGGTGTCCCCAGGAAATGTGTACCTACAGAAACAGCAAGCTCCGCGTCCATAGCGACCGCTCCACCCAAAACACCATCTTGTCAACGTGAAAAAAAATATTTTTTCCAGCTGATGTCTGAGTTACAACATGATTGAGCTAACTGGAGTAGTTTCATGTCGTATCCGACAACGGGAGGCTTTTAACAGATGACGTCCTGATGTTAGCTTTGCTAACTGTCCCTGTCAGCTGCAGCCACTGATGCTATCTAGACATTGTGATTTCCCATAACTGAATAAATACCACACATAGCAACACAAAACTGCTTTGCTAGCTCAATCATGTTGTAACTAAGATATCCGCTGGAAAAAATATTTTACTCACGGACCGTTTATTGAGTTATTACCTTATCTTTATACAGTCTGTGGTTATTACAGACACCGCTAACGGCTAACGTTAACAGCTAACAGTTAGCCCAGCTAATCTATGATAACCATGTTAATTACGTGCACACAGAAACAGTAACGTTTGTTCAATCATTGTGTTTATAGACATCAGATTAGTCTACACGGTGATATAGTGATGTGAAAAATGTGATAAATAGCTAAACTCTGCTGGTTTTCTACCCGAAGTATTTGTAAACAACACAGCGATTCCCTGGGGGCACCGCCGGAAGTGAAGGGCGTGAGCGATCGCCGAGGCCCCTGCACTTCCGTTAGTCGAAAAACTCCGGGCTGTGCCTCCAGATGTAAAGGAAGAAAAAAAAATTTTTACCGATGGACTTCCAGATTGCCCTCATCTAACCAGTACCTAAATATCCACCCACCACCCCTTGGTCTGGTGTGGTGCAGTGCATTCTAGTAAGTGTAGGTCCCATCTCTTGAGCAAACTTGAATGCCACAGTCCATTTCTCTGGTCATGTAGCACAGCTTTCAAAGTATTTTTTCCAGCGCATAGACAGCCAAGTTTATGAAAAGACCATCTGTCCAGTAGTTAAATACTTTAACATAGCTAGCACTTTTTTTAAAGGTGTCATTAGCAGGATACAGTGCTTAAGTAGCGTCTAGTGTAAGATGTGGGGAACATACTTTTTCTAATGTATGAAATCTTAAAGAAGACCTGTTATGCTCATTTATGCCCATTTATGCCATCTGTGTTGGAACACCTGTATTTACTGTCTGACTAATGCCAGGTACACACTACAAGATATCAGCTCAATTATAGCCCCATATAGCGTCATACAGTGTTGGTGTTTATCAGTGTTTATCTGCTCCCGTTTGCCTTGGTAAAGTTAATGCATGGTAAAGTTAATGCATTGCGCCATCTTTTTAATCTCAACACTTCCTGTATCTGTAAAAAATTAAAAGCCTCTTCGAAATTCTGTTGAGAGAATCCTTTCATTTTCTAAAAAACGCTTTCATTGTGAAACATTTGCAGGAACTCACCCCGATTCACTCTCATAGCTAGGCAATGACTGTAACTGAGAATAGCGGCATTTTCTGCTGTGAAAAATTACCAATGAAAGCTTCTAAACACAATTGCACATGCTCCAGCAGGAATATGATTCAAAATCAGACAACTTTACAGCATCTGCAACCAACAAGTTTATCCTGATGTTAGCATGTAGGCTCATATAACAGTTAGGGCTATTTAATGTAAACACTTACAGTGGCGTACCTATGGCAGATGACCATGTAAAGAATCCAGCACACTATGATGGCATACTGTGAACAGAGTAGAAAAAATTGTTGGGGAAGGAATGTTCAGAATGATAGGAAACCTGAGGTTTTTGCTAACAAGTATTTATTTTACAAATGTTTACCTCATTATTTGAAGCTTAAACCATGTTTTACATGAACATCCTTTATTGTAACACAGTGGCATAATAAAACATAATAGGTACCCTTTAAAATGGAGCTTCAGTGTTATATTGTGTTTTAAGGAAGTAAAACAAGTGTAAAGCACACAGTGGGTAGCTAATCGAGGTATGGGAGCCTACATTTTGTGGAAACAGACAGCAAAACATAACTATTTAAACCATAAAGACATTAAAATGAGTCATCCAGGTGGCTTTTGAGCACGCTGTCCTGGGTCAACTGTAGCCGGGGAACTTAGTTTTATGTCACCCCCCCCCCACAATTTCATTTCCTGTCACCACTCAACTGTTGGCTTTTGAATAAAGGCACAAAAGACCTAAAAAATATATATGCATATATATTATCATCTGTCATGTGGGATGTCACAATTTTGACAAGCAAATAAAACATTCAAGCTATATCGGCTTCCAACGCACAACTGCAGGGATCTGACACCTGCGCTTAAATAATGGAATCAGCCCTACTCGTAAAACTTCTGAATACTCTGACATATGGAGAAGTGAAAAAAGTTTGACAATTACCCCCCTCCTATGAGTCTTAGTCATTTTTCTTCCCCTGTGCTGCTACGTATGGATGTATTCAATCAGAAGCCATTCCCGCTGAAACATGCTCTTACACAGCGAGTGAGTAAACCTTTATGTAACCGCCAGTCGAGTGGGGAGTTCATTTGATGGAGAGCCCTGCTTGATTTGTTTGTGGCTCCAAAGAGGCTTACGACACGCAAGCTGCCCCTGTTCTGCTCTGATAAATGGTTCTGGTGAGAGGGAGGAAGGAGAAAAAGTGTGTGTGAGACCTCGCCAAAGACTTTGGGGTTTTTCACAGCTTAACTATATTAAGAGACAATCCCCCGCAGACACACACACACACATACACACACACACACACACACACACACACACACACACAGTACACACATACATGTTCAGCTATTAAATATGAATACACACACACACACACACACACACACATATATATACATTGAGTCATGCATAAATGTCTATGAACGGTCTCACCGTCACATTTCTCACATACACACTGGGTGGTATTCATTGAAATAAAACAGTGCATTGATGAGGTGGGAAGCTTTTCTGTTCAGACTCCAGAGGAAAGGGTGACTCCCTATACTTCCACTCACTCTCCATCATCCTGCACAGTGTGTTTTGTGTTTGGTTAGTAACGCGATGCTGCTGTCTTTTTGTCTTCTCCAGGCAGAGCTGTAATTGAATGTTACCTGTCCCACCCAGCCGGTGCCTGGCAAAACACTGCCACAGCCGATTAGCTCACACTGTAGCTACGCTAATGGTCCGTGAACACACAGGGGCCCACGTGGAATGTCTGTTTATGACAATGTGTGTAAGTATGTGTGAGTGTGTGTGTGTGTGTGTGTGTGTGTGTGTGTGTGTGTGTGTGTGTGTGTGTGTGTGTGTGTGTGGCTCCTTTACATCTGCCTGCCTCTTTGTCTCTGTGACTATTATGTGTAATGAGTGAGTATTACTATAGCGACCGGCTGCTGACAGGCCACACAGAACGGAACACAGTGGTCATGCAGTTGTCCCACCGGCTCCACCACAACACACACAGTCCGCATGTCAAGACTGGGCAGAGAGTGTGCCACTGGAACACACAGATTTGCTCCGGCTGATGGCAAACCACAGCAGTGGAGCCTGTGGCGGTCTGCATTTCCTTTAATATCCTGGCTAATGTACAGAGAGAAGCCAGGGCCTCTAGAAAGCCACTGGATCCCAGCCAGACTTCCTAACCTACCACCACACCAGTCTTATGTAATGTTTTCATCGGTACAGTAGGCAGCATTTAGTGTGGGAGATGTAAATGTATATCTGGAAATGGCAGTGTCTCTGCTTTTACGAAAGGACGTTTGTCTGCACCTTTTCTTCATTAATAGGCTGCATTTGGTCTTTTGGCATTCATAGTCTCATTTTAGTTAATTTATACTGTGAGTTTGACTGGTACAGAGCCTTTACTTTGACATTAAAAGAATGTAAAGCTAAATGATCATACTGTCCTGAATATAAAGGCCCAGGCACACTAAACTGACATCAAAGAACTAGTGGCAACGAAGATATGTCGCATGTGTCTCAGCCAAAAAGTTGCACACCCTAAAGACTACAGCCAACGGCCAAATAGCACATACTTTCTTCAACGGAATATAACAAAGAGAAAGTGAAAGACTGACACAATGGATTCAAGGCACTAGTTAGCCAGTGAGCACTTTAAAAACAAAAGAACTAAAAAAAATATATATAGGAACGAAAAATTTTTACCATGCTCCAGCAAACAATAACACAGACAATTACAAACCATTTCTGCCAAAGAGATCAATGGCTAAAAAATGATCTTACCTAATATAACAAGTTTGCCTCAAACTCACTCCTCTTAAGTTTAGTCATTTGTTTGCTTTCCTTACCAATCAGTTGTAAGTTCACTCATCGATGCTCTATTCCATCGCCGAAAAATGGCCTGAAGCCATCAAGGGTCATCTAGTGCCAATGGTGTGGAACACACTGCAAAAACAAGGGTGGCAGATGCTCACCAACAGCCAGACATGGACCAATGGCTGACCATCGGACTTGTGTGTCATTGCCCTAAAACAATTTCAGACTGCTCCTATTGCAAGGTACTGAGCTAACTATGCACTTCGACTCAGTAATCTCCTGGATTCTCCAGCAGTTGCCTGGCAACAGCTCAGAGCCAGGAAATAATCCAGCCTATAACCCTCCATAAACGATTTACCCTTTGGTTTTTGTACCGATTAAATAAACAAGGTATAACCTGTTAAATAGCGCTGGCAAGCAGATATGTTACTGTTGGACAGAGGCATGCTAACAGTTTCCCATTATTTCCAGTCTACGCTAAGCTAAACCAACTGCCTGCTGGCTCTATCTTTACAATTGTCATGCAGATAAGGGACTGGTATCATTCCTCTCATCTAACTCTCTGCAAGAGAGCTAATAGGCGTTTTCTCAAAATGTCAAACTTTTGCTTTAAGGCTACAAACAACTCATAAATCAAAACACTCTACACTCATAAATCAAAACACTCTACACACTAACACTAATTTAATTTAAGACAAGGACTGGCACTCCATTTAAAAAGATGATTTGTTGTTGTGAATATGTGCATGTTTAGTCCTTGAATATAATATTTCATGCGGAATATAAAAATAATAATAATAATAATAATAATAATAATGATACAGTCTTTTTTCAGGCCAGCACAGTAATATGTATCTATTGTATCAATTATATTCAGAAGGAGCAGAGAAATGAAGGTGAAGCAGAAGCTGAAATCTTGAAACAGAAGGCAGACTTTCAGAGTGATAAGAGACAGAGATGATGGGGGTAAGAGAATATTGAGAAAGATGTTGGAAAGAAGTGGTGGTGGGGGTGCATCGCAGCCTCGACTACGCAAATTAAGCATGGCTTCATGCGCAGACCATCATTTCAGGATTCACAGCAGCTGGATAAACCGCATCTCCTCCCATGGAGCGGAGCCAGGGCCACAGCCAGACCCGAATAAGCATCATCTTTTTTATACCACAAAAGAAAAAGAAAGAAAAAGAGATTGAAGGAGAGGGGGTGGGGGTAGGGGTGGAGAGAACGGTTTAGAGGGCAGCAGTAAAAGGGAGGCTGTCTTCATGGGGGTTTGGGCCCGAGGAACTGAGGAAGGAAACCACAGGAGGATTACGAGCGAGGGGCTCTGTGTTTCAGTTAAACTTTTCTTTCTCTCGGAAACCGTTATATAGACTTGCTGACCCTCTCTCCCTCAGCCAGAGCTTCCTGCCTCTGTCTACCATGCAGAACCCCTCACCCGCTTCGAGCCAAATCACACCTCTCAGCCGAACTGTGGCAGTTCATGAATTACTCCGCAGAGAGGTGTTCTTGCCCAGACTTACTCCCTTGCTTCCTACTTACAGCTGTGGGCCACAGTTTTCTATATTCTTAAGCTTAAAACTGGCAGTCTTCAGGTTGGCTGTCACCAAGTCGCTGAGTAGGCACACCTGAGGATTGCCCGTCTGACAACCTGGGACATAGCAGCTGCCTTTGGCACTTTGATGAATGGCAAATGAAATAGGAGTGGGAATAGGAGAAGTCGGCTCACTCACTGGTGTCTTAAACCTGCCGAACGCTGTGTTATTTCTCCCATTTGGGAACTTCCTGTTGACCTTGGTCATGTGACAGGAGTAGTTGAGGCCAGTCTTGATTGGGTGTTCCGGCCTCGTCTGGTCAGGTCTGGTTTCTCTTGGGAGCAGCGGTGCTTGGCTCGGCCTGCCGCTCTACTTGACTATCCAGAGGTTGGTGTTAACAGTGGGTAAATGTTACGCCTCGTGTGCTATTGTGTCAACGCAGGATAATTGCACCCTGTCTATTGGTCATCCTTGGACCAGAGCTACATGCAGTGTGTGTGTTGACTTTTCTTTCTGGACCCTGTGCATCTCTGATTTTGACAGTTTTTATCCGGCTGGTGATCGGCTTTGGTCTGGGTTGACGGAAGTGGTTTTGAACTGCTTTCTTTATTGACATTTCCCTACTTTGAGTTCAAAGCACACGATTACCTCTACTAAATGCATAATCACCAAGAACTCTGTCTTCACTGAGTGTCTTGTGCAGAGTACAGTAGGGTCCTGACCACCTACATTGTACAGTAGAAGCCCCGGCAGCCTCTCCAGCTGCTGTGCGCTTGCTGAAGCCTTTGTAATACAGCAGTTGTCACTGGAAATAAATGCAATTAACATTATGCTGTAGTTTCTGTCATATCCTTTTGCTGCCTGCATGTCCTGGCAATGGGTCTTGCCATTTCTATTTATTATTTACTATTTCTTTGTAGTTTATCAGAGAGAATGTGTTTTACTAACAGCGTGGCTGCAGTCCAGACTGAATTTATCTGTTGGTGCAACATCACATTTATACTCATCTCCTCAAATCTGGATAATGGGGAGAAGGAGGAACATCTGCAAAGAGCCTTCATAATTATATCTGAAGATGTGGAGAGAAACGGGGGGGGGGGGGGGGGGGGGGGGGGGGAACAGAAAGAGGGGGGAGAGAGACAAAAAAAAAAAATCTGACTGTGAAATGACTGCCAGATTTCTATTTGTGCGTCTTGAAAGGCCCGTGTCTCTGCCGCTGCATATGGGATGTGGGATGAGAGCTCTGGCAAATCAAAGGCGCTCTGGATAAAGATCTCTGGAAGCCCATGCTAGTAAACAGGCCCATAAAAGCGGCTTGCGGGGTGGAGCGTCAAAGAAAAACTTGAACGTCTGCCCACCTTCAATAAAGCCAGAGCTTCTGCAGGCGTCGGTTCCAGCACTGCGCGCAGCCAGGCGCGGGGCTGCCGGTGGTTTGGACCTTCCTCATTGTATCATATCCTCTGATTTAGGGCTATCAGTCATGCAGGATACTACTGCGTCTCTGATGGATTTTCCAACTTTTCTTCTCTTCTTTATTTTTACTTTGCTCTCTTTTTCATCATTTTTTCATCGCCCTGCATGCCAGCTCTTCTCCAGTTTTCACCATTGCCTTTCAACCTATATTACACACATTTCAAACTCTTATTTCCACATCCATCCTGTCATTTTCTGCAATTATTAACCACCAGTTCTCTTCAATCAAACCCACTTAAAAATTCTTTTTCCAGCAAACAAGGCATGTCCAGCAGTCGCACTTGTAGCATTAGCGCTAGCAGTCCAAAACCCTGAGTCAGCAGATCTGCTCTGGCTCTGCAGCTGCTTCATTTTTTGCACTTTATCGTTGCCAACTGTCGTTGCACACTGTGCTTTTTTTTTCCTCCATCAAGGATGTAAGTGTTTGTGACATTGTGGCTAGAGGGGGGCGGAGGTGTTGAGGCTAAACTATTTCATTTGAAACAACTCAAACCCGGTAGCATTCCAAAGTAGGCAACCCTCCTGCAGTTTGCTCCAGAAGGAAAAAAATAGGAAATAGAAAAACATGGCTGCGAGCTTTGCGGTAGAGGAGGCTTCATGGTGTGTGGCATTTGTGTGTTGTTGTTTTTCTTTTTCCGAGCAAAGTGCTTCACACCACAGACACACCCTTTACCTTTAACACTGATAACGATACACTTCTCATTTGAGTTAGTTTAGTTGTCTTTGTCATCACCACCTCACTGAAAATACGATTGTATCAATATATAAGATTATGGGGTTTGTAGAATTGAACATACACTGAAACTGAAGCAGTAAGCACTGCTTCAAGAAATGAGCCTTCTTTGATCTCTAATCTTTCAATAATCATACTCTACTGGTGTTTGAAACTTACATCACATGTGATGCGAAATGTGGCAGATATCTAATATATCCTCGGTTTGTTGCTGTTAATCATCCCCAGTGTCTCTGGTGAGAGCATCTCCCAACAAAGAGCGCTCTGTGTGAAGGCAGACGGAGCAGTGCCCTCCAGTGGTGTAGCAGCTAAAAGGGGCCCTTCAGAGCCCCCTCAGCTTTACATGCATTCCTCCTCGGTCGTAGTCAAGGGCTCCTGGCTGACAAAGGCACACACAGCAGCCTTAAAAAAAAATCTGTTTCCACCACAGTCTGAGGAATGTTTATCAGTGGTAAGCACACTGCCCTGGAAGCATATGGTGTGGTTTCACTGCTTTGGGTGCACGAGAGGTGAACTTAAGGAAAAGTCGTATGATCATAGAAGACCAAACGGATGGTTGAACATGTGAGTTTCTAGAAGGAGGTTCTGCTTTGTGTTGTCCACCTACTTATCTAATAAAATCACACGCAAGTTACCCTTTACTTCTGACACCTTCCTTTAAATGCCCTTAAAACACACATAAACACATAACACATAAATTCATTACATGCAGATACACAGATATACAGTATATTTACAGTATACTTACATGTACAGTATATGTAAGTGCCAAGTTATGCACCAGTAACTAGGGTATTTGGCCCCAACAACCAACCACATCAGCATGACACCTTTTTTGACCCTAGATTTTGACTGAGAGAGGCACTCCCTAAGCATCATCAGATACAAATTGCCACATTATCTTTATGGGCCACACCTGCTGTCATTATAATTTGCATACCACTGTTTGTTACCCACACATTAGTGTTCCTATTGTGTCAATATTGCCTTTTCTTTACATAATACATCCTGACATTGATGTAAGGTACATAAGTATGTTTACTTAAGTACTTTACTTACAGTAAGTACTGTTTTTAGGGAGGTATTTTAGGGAGGGCATTTGATGCTACTTTGTACTTCTACTTCTCTACATTTCAAATTATTATACTTTTTTTCATTTTTTAAAAATGAAATATTAGCTCCACCTCAACCAACTTTAACTGTGAAGCACTGTTTACATGTTTTTGAGTCAATAATAATGGACAACCTCATATCACATTTACTGGCCAATCTTACAATGAGTACTTTTACTTCTGAGTACTTTCTGTTGCCAAAAGGCCAATAAGTTTGGGTACTTCACCAACAACCAACAACACAGGACAAAATTGTGAGTTTATTCCTTCATTTCTTCTATAATAGACACATGAAAGCAGACAGAAATGGTTTGTAGCTGCCTGCCTGACTGGACATTCCTGGGAGATCGCACTGGGTGGCGGACAGAATGGTACTGTCAAAGCGACATGTTTATGTGTAAATGCTGATAGTGTTGTTATTCTATAGCAATTACATTGTGCAATCGATATTAACTTATAATTATGTGGCAATGGTGCTTTAACATAATGATCTGAATACTTTCTCCATAGTAGAATACAGCCTACAATAGGCCGGCAATACATATTGCTTTTGTGAAGCTTATTATGCTCTATTTTTGTTCACAATTTGTTTTATTAGATTATATCATACAGTAATACAGGTGCCATTGCATCTCATCCCATAAGAGTGTTTTCACTTCCCAGCACTGTGTGTATATCACATTTTGCTGATGTAATTAGCCAATATTTGAGAAAATAATCCCCTAAAATGTATATTAATGCCATAAACTTTAATAAAGACTCCTAACTCCACAAACTTGTCATATACACACACAGGCTCCTTGTCTCTGTCAGCAAGGCCTCTAGTGCCCTCACTTTAATGACCCTCTCCCCAGTAGGCCTCGTTAACTTCTCCTCAGGACAAATTAGGAGGTGTTACGCATGTCAGAGGTCACTCTGCTGCACTCTTATGGCAGTATGCAGCTCTCCCAAATTCACAACACATGTTCACATCATCTGTAACCCTAAAAGGTGTTAACTCAAAGTTCACCACCTCATTTAAATCCCTGGTTACTGGCACAGCTCAGCCTTGCCGAGTCACTGGCAAACAGGGACAGTTTAATCAGAAATGGCCAGACAGGAGTTCCTGCAATGTGCTGAAGCGTTGCTGGCTGAACCCCATGCTCTGTAACAGACAGTTGTTTATCTGTGGTCCAGATAAATGGGACGTTAGTATAACTGGATATAGTGCAAAGGACAGTTGGTACCATGTAACTATGTAGAGGGATTGTGGTGGATATGATGCAGTGGATGAAGGGATGTTAAACCAGAAGAGGAAACTGTAGTTCAGGGGTTCACAAGTTATTTATTTTGGTGTTAAGCCACATGCTGCTAGTTGATATGTTATTATATTTTTAGCTCAAAGGCACATTTTGCTTAGAGTGATGTGGTATTAGAATAGCAGCCTGTACAAAATATTTTTTGTACAAAAGCAGTTTTGTAACAGTCAAGAATCTGAATACCTTAGTTTCAACCTTGCTAAAAGGGAAAGCCTTTTTTGCTTTTAAATTCTAATTGATTTGGTCGACATTGATAAATGGTGCATTAAAAGCTGCTGGTTCCAATTTTTTCCAATATGAATCAAATCAAGCACACAGTTGCTGTTTTACAGTGAAGACTATTAGTGAAATCAGAGCCCACCGGATGGGATTCGTATAACACCCCCTGCGCTCTTTGGGACAAATACACTTGTTTATTTTGGTCTGTACCCCGTGATTTCTCGAGTGTAAGTGTAAATTACATGTCGCCATCATTAAATATTAAACCCAATGGAGCATTAATAATTAATGGCATCACTTCTTATGCAATGGTGGCCGAGGAGCTGGCCCAAAAAGGCCCCTTGCATTAGGCTCTCCTTGAGGTTAGAGACTGTGGCCACTGTACCCACCCATTTGTTTTTAGCAGGCTGATGGATGGTCGCAGGAAGTTCGTAAAAGAAGATCTCCCCCCACCAGAACGGCATCGTCTTGGGCAGGGGAATGGCAGAGTGCTGAGTGGATGTAAGTGCTTCTTCAACCACAACTAAGTATGTTCTGTGGACCTGAGGACTCTCAAGCTGTGGGCAGGATGGGTATAATGATTGGTTTGGAGGAGAGAATAGTGTGTGTGTGTGTGTGTGTGCGTATATGTGTGTGTATGTGTGTGTGTGGACAGAGTGGTACAGGGTAGGTTACCCACATGGCTACCAAAGCCTGTAAGCTGTTCCCTCTGCCCCCAAAAGTGGTGTGTTTGGGGTGGCTCTGGCATCTCAAAGTGCTACCGCTTCAAAAGTTTATTCAATAAATGGACAGCCATAATTATTGTGACGATAAAAGCTCCACACCACTGATGGAATTTGATGGTAAATATGACTTGCCTGACATAGCCCCAGAGAGAAAAACGCTCAGTCAAACTGTGTATTATATTATAAGGCTAGAAACTAAGCATCATAGTAAACACTGTGTTTATTGTCAAACATTGTCAGCTGCTTTAACTGTCCGATAGTGTGCATTACTACTGTACAGTGTACTATAGTTCAGGGAGCTGTAAAAGTCTCTCCCTATGCAGTTCAACAGTCTCTCTCCAGCACACTTAGCCCCCCTGGCAGTAATCAATACAGCTTAATAATAACCTATAATCAGTCTCGTCACGTTGGGAATGATGGTGACTGATAGGCCTCTGCTGTCCGCCTGGCGCTCCTGCTGACACTAATGCACTGTCTGTCTATGAACGACTGTTTATTACTCAATAAGGACATTTGGAAATAGCCTGATCAATAATGAATGGTGCTCCCTTAACTCTGCCTGCATGCATGGATGAGACAGGGAAATAACATGTAAACAACAACGCATCTTATCTAATGTGTCAACTCCGGTATGAAGAGTTTTACATCAGTGAGGGTGAAGATTGTCATTCACAAGTGGGAACCTACACCAGAAAAAAGCGATTAGTGAAGTTTGTTTGACTGGTCTGCATATTTAATAATAAAAAGCAGAGTATTTAGATTCTTAAAGGAAATGGCCACTTTAGAATGAACATACAGACAGTTCTTACTGACCCTCATGCCAACAAGAAGTCCAGTGTAGTTTTTTAATCCACAAACTCGTTCAGGGTATCGGAGGATAACAGCTAGCCGGAATAACAGCTACACTTGAAGTGCATGGAACCCACATTTTCAAAAGTAATAAAACTCCGCTAATGCATTTAAACAACGCCAGAACAGCCCGTCTGTCGTAATCCAAGTGCCCTGAAGCCGCAGCATGCAAAATTGACTGAAGACGTAGACGTAAGACGTAATTTACTCCACTTCTATAGCATCATTTCTCACCGTGGTCAGTTAGTGTGCCCTGCAGGCTGCTGTGTTTACGTGGCAACTCACACGAGACTAGCTGATGGCTAGTGGTGGTGCTAGTTCTCGAATCTCGCACGAGTTGCATGCCGCGGCTTGGATTGGATTGCAACGTTTTTGAAATGCATTAGCTGAGTTTTATTACATTTTTCAAAATGTGGGTTCCATGCACTTCAAGTGTAGCTGTTATTTCAGCTAGCTGTTATCTTCCGATACCCCAAACGAGTTTTGTGGATTAAAAAACTACACTGGACTTCTTGTCGGCATGAGGGTCAGTAAGTATTGTCTGTATTTTCATTCTAAAGTGGCCATTTCCTTTAACTTAAAGCTGCACTAATCAATATTCTAAAAAGGTCAATCTTTTCTTTTGAAATGTAGTGAAGTTGAAGAGATAAAGTAACACCAAATAGAAATAACTGACTCAAAAATTAAAGATACAGTTCCCCCCTCAAATAGAAAATATTTTTCCTCTTACCTGTAGTGTTATTTATTGATCTAGATTGTTTTCGTGTGAGTTGCCAAGTGTTGGACAAACTTGCCCTAGAGATGTCTGCCTTCTCTCCAATATAATGGAACTAGATGGCTCTTAGCTTGTGGCGCTCAAACTGGCAAAAAATTAATAGAAACTGAAAACCTCAACAGCAAAGTTTCCTCCCAGATATCATGACCTAGTTACTCAAGATAATCCAGAGAGTGTGTTGTGGGCAGTTTCATGTAGGAACTACTTTCTTTGTACTGAACTACACCTACCAATGCAGTTTCAGTAGGCAGAAGGAAGAAGCTAGCTAACATTACAGTTCAGCCGAGGAGGACATCATTAATGTTTACATCTCGTGAGTGGGTGTAGCTCAGTAGTTCAGTCTTGAGCAACAGAGAGTAAGAGACACCGCTGTTGAGTTTTTCAAATGTCTTTTTTTTTTTTTTTGTTGGTGCTTTGAGCGCCACAGGCTAATCTGCGACACTTAGCAACCCACACCAAAACAATCTAGACTGATGAATAGCACTACAGATAAGAGGAAAGTTAAGTATTTTTAATTTTGGGGTCAGCTGTCCCTTAAATCACTGTATGTTGTGGAGAATGGGTGAAAGAGAGCAGAGAGCTACTTAAAGTGGCAGCAGCCTCGTAATATTGTTTTACAAAGCTATTCAAATGGCTTGATTCATTTAAACATGAACACCGGTGATTAAGGTAATGGACATCAGATGCTGTAAAGTTATAATTTAAGTCTGTGGACTGAGGTGGCCTTCCCTCTCAATAGAGAGCCATTTCACACAGTCAACACACTTTGATTCTGGCCACTGAATGGTCCTTTTCAGCTGACACTCTCACTTTCAAACAGCGAGGGCGACAGATATATAAAAGCAGCTCTTCAGGCCTTAGAAAATATTTTGGGAAACCAAAATAGCCTGGCACTTATGAGAGAGAGAGCGAGAGAGAGCGAGAATGACACTTTTTTCAATGTACCTGGAAGGGCGACAGGCAGTATATCTGCTTGTTGAAATCTCATTGGAAGGAGAAAATGTTTATTTTTTTCCTTTTGGCCACAACTTAGAAAAGCCAAGGAGTCTGCTGTCCTCCTTGCTTCACAGTCTGATGGTTCAGTGTAGCGTCTGCCTCCAGAGTTGTCGGGTTGGGGGTTCGCGGGGGGATGGATTGACTCTAAAAGAGGCTGAGGTTTCCCCAGGACCTGTTTGGGCATACCGAGGCCATCCTGTGCTGAGCCCCAGCCTAACACCAGCAGTAGCCCAGTTAGAGAGAGAGGAGACGCCCCATCGTCTACCCATCTCTGTCAAAATATTTGTTCCGCATGGATGGGGGCTGGGTGTGTGTGTGTGTGTGTGTGTGTGTGTGTGTGTGTGTGTTTAATAGGATGGTCAGTGGGACTTGTGGCGCTCCATGTGTGGGCACTGCCCAGGCTGTCTTGCCACCCTTTGCAACCACACACACTCACTCATCTCACCTTTGCAGGACGGGTGTATGTCCATCCCGGTCCACACACACACACCAACAGTAGAGTCAGACCACCCAGGCAAGTGGGGAACCATGAGAAGGCCACTTTATGCTCCCAGACAGCCCAGTCCAACCACAGTGGCGCCCCTCTAACACCCATGCAGCCGCTATTACCCACAGAGCCTGTGTGTGTGTGTGTGCGTGTGTGTGTGTGTGTGTGTGTGTGTGTGTGTGTGTGTGTGTGTGTGTGTGCATATGCATCTGTCAGTCTATCCGCCTGCATTGACAAATGTGTGTGGACGAGGTAGTGACTCTTCTCTTTATATTCTGCCAACCACAGGCTCCAGCACATTTAACTGGATTAATTTAGTTAAATGACTCCGATGCAACATCAGACGTTTTCACATTTGCTACCTGGCAAACCCTGAAGTGTTAGCATCAAGCCAGCCTCAGCAATTACTCCGCTGCTTTCTCTAGCAAGGCCATTATCCTCGCTAATATTTATCGTGCTGGTGTGTGTTGATAGAAGCAGAATGGGAGGCCGGATTGGTCAAAGTGCTGACATTTATCCTGTGTGTTTGCGGCTGTGATGGTTTGGTCGGGACTTGTCATGTGACGGCCTCGGTTTTGTTCTATCTCTCTCTGCAGACCATCACCCAACCATGATGGGAATTGCCAGGGACAAATTAGCCACATATGTTGAGTAATGGTTACAACAATTGATTGGGCACAGCTTGCCTTCAGGGAGTTTCTATGTGTGCAAGTGTGTTGCTGTGGTGTGCACGTGTGCCTGTAGTTTTATGAATGATTGTACTCATGAATTAAAAGCTCTGTGTGCATACAGAGTGGCGTGTCAGTCATTGCATGTTTCAGCCTGCCAGATGGTATTTGCATAGTGCAACATTTGCATATGTTTGCGTTCATCTTCGTATTGATTCTTTGTCAGTGATCAACTGTCAGACGCTGACATTTTTTTCCGGTTGCTGTGACATTCCTGATGAGGGGAGGAGGAGACGTGAGGGAATTGCACCGACTAATCTGGAAAAACATGAGTCATTTTCTGTGATGCTTTTCCAACTGAGCCTCCCACCACGCCACGCATGCCATGGCAGCCGCTCCACCTTTGATTAATGACTCCTGCTATTGTCGGCCCTCATGCCTATGATCTTTTAATAAAGTTTGTTTTTACGCCCAGAAAGCTGGTTGGGCACACTGCAGTGACTCATGGCACGGATGTTGCTCCGTCACAAACAGAATAGAGTAAAATGTTCAGCTTCTGTATACAGTTGGAACAAATATAATGAATCATTTATATATTCTGTTGTGAAATTTGAAGCTTATTTGATTCACATCTGTTTATCAGCTGCTGAAGTCTCTGTTATGGGGAATACAGTAACATTTTGATACTTAACCAGTTGAAGAGACACTTTAAATTTACATGTCATGAGGAATAATACTCAGCCTGTAAATTTAATATCTTCTGTTGCACTGAAGAAACTTTCCAAACTTTGATTAAGTCATTTGAATCATAGGACATGATCCAGAGGTTTGGAGCTTGACCCATACTTGGGACTAACAATCAGGATATATCAGCCTTTACTGCTTCAATTTTAACTAGTTTTTTTGTTTTGTTTTGTTTTTAATCTGTCTTTTGTGAGAACTCCTTGAAAACAAGATACTTTATCAATGTATGAATCAGTTAATGCATTCAAATGCAAACATAGCATTCATCATAACCTAGTCATGGAAGCTGAATTTAAGTAAAATAATGTTGTTTTTTACTGAAGCCAGAAAGTCTTCTGCCATGCAGTGTCATAGATCACATGCATATGAAGGGGAGTATGGAAAAGTTGAAAGTTGTTGTGTTGTGATGAGATACTCACAGTATATGAGGTTTCCAAAATAACAGCACTTTTGCTTTATTTTCTTGATTAGGTAACACACTATGATTTTGTTTAAATTATTTTTACCACACCAGTTCACCAAATGACGTTCATGTGCTGTGTTTAAAAGCGGTCACCAGTGGGAAAGATGAGAGCGAAGGAACAGCCGAGGAAAAAATAGAAAAGTACAAACATTCTTAGAAACACTGTTGCCACTGCAGCTGACACGCCAGGAGGATGATGAAACCACCGGTGTGAGCTGTCCATTCAGGGACAGAGCCACCTATTTATTTTTCTTTCCTGCTTTCTGATTGGCCAGCGGAGGTGTGCGGCCAGTGAGCGGCGAGCTTCCCCTCCAGAGCCTGATGACAGATCCAAAGGATAGTTCCCTATCCCTCTTGTTACAAATAACTTCCTCTGACATGTTTGGGCACGCTGACAATGTTTTGAGTGAAAACAGCTTTCAGGGTTGGATGGGATACAAGCTTTCAACCCCTAGGGTGGGCTACTTCTTCAACTGCTGCTTTATCCCTCTGAAGAGAGAAAGCAAGAGGGAACAGAGAGAGAGAAAGAGAGCCCGAGCAAGGCCGGGATTAAGGACTGCACAAGACAGCGGAGCACAATGAATAAAAGCAGTTGGGACTGCAAGCGTTTTGGCTTTACAGTGTGACACAGGCCTGTTTTTGCTCTGTCAGGGCTTTAAAGACAGCAGGAGGAGGGAGGGGACAAGCCGGAGCAGAGGTGTGTCATTGTTGACACAGACAGGGAAGAATGCCTGGACAGTTTTCCCTCTGTTGCTGTGACTGGATCCACTTCTGTGGTCTGGGCTGTGTGTTTAGAAGCAGTTCCAGGTCGTTGCATGTGATCTGTGTCGTGGGCACAGACAGGCTTTGTGTCTGCACTGTGTCCTCTGGGTCGGAAATCATTGAGCAGAACACGTTCTACTGCTTTGTATATACCACAAATCCTTTGTTTTGAGTCAGTGTAGGCAACAATGTTGTTGCTCCTCCTCTTTTGAAGTCTATTACTAATTCACCATTTACTAAACCCCTACCCCAAACAGTAACTCTCTAATCATAGCTTAGCTCTAGAACGAGGTAAGGCAGGCCTGTCGAGCTTTTGATTTCTTCACTTTTTAAGGTGGTGTGCATATGCTAAGGATACTCAACATTTTAAACATTTGGAGGGTTGCATCTTTCCTTAACACAGTTTTTAAGCAATCAAGTAAACAGTGGGTCTATCTGCTCTAAAGCAACCACCATTTGTTAGCACTTTTGGCTAAGTAGCATACTGCCTAAAGAAGTAACCAAGTGTTAGGTCTACTTCTAAGGCCAAGGAGCACATCACTAACTTTGTGGGGTTACATTTAAAAATGTTCATATTGAGCAAGCACATCCACTGCACTACCCTGCTGTGTGAAAGCTGGTCTTGGATGCTTTGAGAGTGTAGGGTAACATCAACTCTGACTGCTCTTTGCTGGATTTGGGAAGTTTACACTACAGCCAGCGTTTAATGAGATAGTGTTATGTTTGCCAAACACATTGGTTAGTCCTCATCCTAAAAGCCCTTTCTCTTATGATGTTAAAAGTGAAACATATTGGAAATACCCTGTTTGGAAAAACCCTGTTTGGGCTAGCTCACAAGCATGTAAGATGAGCCTAAAAGGGATATGTTAGCTCGAGGTAATTAACGATGATAATAGCCTTACTATCTTACCTATTATACTGGTACTAACGAGCTCTACAGCAATTGTGTCTCTTTTTTTTAATGGAGCATCTACTGGTGAGAATGCTGACTTTTTGTTTGGGACATGTTAGCTTTAGCCTAAGTCTTTTAGCATGGTGTCAGAGATGGTTTAAAAATGAGATGGGTTACTTTAGAGTCATTTTTTTTTTTGTACTGTGGGAGGAAATGCAGATGTGTTGTATATATACAGTCTATGGTCCAAACAAAAGCGTAATTATATCACAGATACAGCTGCAGCCATCTTGGGCGGGTAATGTCATTTGGAGCCAGACAGTAGAGATCTCTGCAGTCTCAAGTTCCTGCCCATACAGTCATCTGACTAATTGTGAGCAGCACCATGGATTGTGAGCACGATCATTGGCACACACAGCTGTCAATCATGATGTCAGACCCCCTTTTTATAGTATCAAATATTAAATCAAAAAGTAATTAAAACCAAATTGATAAAACAAATGAACCTGAACTAATAGCTACGTGATAAGAACAACATTAACTGACAAAACCATCTTTGGGGGGAAAAAAAACATTTGAGGAGCACTTTGAGTTTTTAGTTTGGCCCATGTCCCATCTGCTAGCATGTAGGGGATGGAGTTTATGACCTATACTGCAGCCAGCCACCAGGGGCCGATCAAGATGTTCTGGCCTCACTTTTGGGGAGCTGTCATGTTGTCCATCTGTACATACAGTCAATGGTCTATTCACTCCAATGGTAGAAGTAAACGTGAGTACAGATGATGACAGATTCTTTCACCCTATAGTCACTGAAGTAAATACTGGACCCATTTTTCACATGCCACACAGACAGACAAATCAGGAGGAAATTAACATTATTCAAGACCTGTCTCTCTCAGCAAAAAATTTCTTGCCAGATCTGGACAGCTGATACAATCTTGTACTCGGCTGATATGAGATTTTAAGATGGCAGATAATAACAAGCGGCAAAATAAGGAGCAAACATTTAATTTGTGCTGTAAACGGTGTTGTAGTTGTTGTTTTGAATCAGCTTTCATTCACCTACATGACATTCACAACACTTCAATATGAGCTGTGGGGATGCAGAAGAGAGATAACTGCACCTACTTAGGACACTGGAAGTGTATAGCCTACTATTTCATACCATTGGTGTAGCTTGCAGGGCGTCATCTTGTTTTAGAGCATATTTGATGATATCATGCATACAGCCATCAAATGCATATTTAAGACCCCTTTTAAGGTTAGCCATGGACAGCATCTTTCAACCAACTCATGCAGGTAACGTTTTCCTAATTAGCTAGCTAGCTTCAGCTGATTAAATCCACTAATATAGTCGTCTTTTTTAGCTGGTAAAATTTATTTGGCAAAGCACCAGTAACCAAGAGAGTTGGGGCTTAGTGAACTGGCCTCAGTCCGGTTTTTTTGTACCTGTCTCTTTTCCAGTTTTTCCTTCTCCTTTTCAGCTGTCCTATGGGGCAGGTCTTCCTGATCAGGCCCATCGGAACGTTGGTATGTTCCCTCAATTGTCCTAATCAGAGGAGATGGTGAAATCGATGAAGTGGATGGATCCTAACAGGAATCTGAAATGAACACCAGCCCATAGGATCAATGTGTGTCTTCGCCTCTGTGTGTTTGTAAGTGCAAGTGTGAGGAGCTGAAGAGGTTCGACCTTCATCAAGACAGCAACGCTTTCTGCCTGAGCTGTATTGGATCACTTTTGGGAAACGATAGAGGGGGGAGGAAGGGGAGGGCGGAGTGGGTGTTAATTAGAGGTCGCAGGTCTGCAGAAGGAGTCAGCCACCACAAGCCACTTTACTAAAATCAGAGCATAATCTTTGCAGGCCAGATCAGTCTATCTATTGAATGAAAGGACAGCTGATCCTGTATGACCAATCATAGCCACCATGAAGGATGTGGGAGCTGAAGTGAATGCATATTGATTTAGTCTACGGCAATTGTATTGGAAACCAAAGGCAATAAAAAAACATTTTGATGGCGGCAGTAGAGGAGGAGCTGACAGATAAGATAAGCAAAGGACCAAAAGAAAACCACATGGATAAGAGGTGAAGAGAGGAGCGACTCAGGAGTGGCTCGTCACCATCTCTTCACCATCTGGTCCCCATCACCTCTGCCATGACTCCAGTGATGTCACTCTGAGAGGAGATGGTACCAATTAGAAACCAGACTGAAGACAACTCCTGAACAGGGAGGTATGGGCTCAGTCCCAGGTCTCTGAATCTCTGTTGTACAGTCAGTGGGTCAGAGGCTTAGGAGGATGGCACCTTTGTCACCAAGGCCAGACATGTATGTTTCTAGTTATGGCTGTTTTCCACACAGTAAAGTATTGATCCTGTATTTGTCATAAAAGAAGGCTGCAAAGCAAATTGCATTATCGTTATTCAGCTTTGTAGATAATGGCAGCCTGGCTGGGAAAATCCACCACATTTAAAAGCTCCTCTGTCACCTCAGGAGCGAGACGAGCAGCGCTGGCTCTCCTCTTATTTCTTTATCAGAACAGGAGACGGCTCAAGCGCTTTCCCAGAATCTGTCAGGGCCCGACGAGCACGACGCTTCATCCATCACAGGAGCCAGCTCCACAGGCTTTTCATTTTACTGGGGAGGCCCACTTCAGAGGCCAGGCCCATTAAGTTTTCACATTCGTGTCCCAACGCCTGTCATTTGGCTCACATCAACCGAAACGCTCTTTCATTCTCGCTGTTTCGCTCTCTCTATTCCTCACGTCCCATTTATCTTTATTTCTCAGCTTCTCCCCTCTTTGCCCCCCATCGCTCCATCACTTTTCTCACTTCTAATGAGGAGTGAACTCGTTTTGAAAATTATGACGTGATCCCGGGGTCAAAGCTGCAAATGAAACACACGTTTCGGAGCTCACTCAAGACAGAGCAAGAGAGGATGTGCGGGGCTTCCAAAATAAAGCTGCTTCAGTGTGTGCGTGTATTTGTGTTCCTTTCATCGTATGATTATTAGATCCCACATAAACAGGACATTGTACTGTAATTGCTGGTTTAACAAAACAATCAGCATTAATCCTCAAGTCACGTGCATACCAAACAAAAGAGTGAGAACAGCTCCGGTCTTCCTCAGCAGTTAAGCAGAACATTTCTGGATCTGCTAAATGGCTGAATTGACCATCTAAACACTATCAGGTTCCTGCTATTACTCTATTTCCCTTCCTAAAAGTATGGCATGCAGCGTGTGTCGTTCTGGAGGGCCAGATCACAGGCTAACATTGTTGACAGTCAGATTTAGTCTTGGAACAGACCTGATGCCTCAATCGCTTTTTCCCCCTTCATCTTCTCTGACCATTTAAAAGTGGTTCTGGTATCACTGCCAATCATTCCGCAAACATTTTCCCTAATAGGAATCCGATGACTCAAGGCAATTTATCCCTCATTTTGGCACTGCCTAAAATTGTTGTGAGGCCACAAATCTGGCATGATAACATTTGGTCTCAAAGGAGGCGCAATGGCGTCTCTGAACTGTCCTTGTTATGGGTCTGTTCTTCAACACAGTGATGCAACACGAACTGAAATGCATTCTTCCACATTAGTGTCTGTCATGTAGGCTGCAGTATGTCCCATAACCTACAATAGTTATCAGTCATTGAAAGTAAGACTATGAAACTGTTGTAAAAAAAAAAAAAGGGCACAGCCTCTCTCTTACAATAAAAATATGAATTCAGAGGCAATAAAATACACCACAGCTCAATTCTAAAGATTCAGGGGGTTTACTGATACAGCCTTACTGAGGGCTGAAGGCTGTACCATGAAGCAAGTTTGACATTGCAAGGCTTTCTTTGCCTTAGCTGGCTCGACAAACCCTAAAACCTCAGTTACAGATAACAGGTTCAATTCAATTCAATTCAGTTCAATTCAATTTATTTATTTAAAAAGGGACAGTGCATATTAATGAACATATACATGTAAATATGCCAGATTATAACCATAGGCTAGTTTCCATCTGTAGTCCCTTGGCAGGTTGATATTACATCAGGTAAAATAGAAAAAGAAAAAAAGAAAGAAAGAGAACATACACAATACAAGTCCATGGATCATTCAAGACATGTACAATACAAGTACACAGAACAGAGTACAGAGACCATTCGAGCTAGTGTGCAAAAGAAGAAAGTGCTTACCATAAAGTGCTGGTGCATGTAAATAAAGTGCTGTTGCATATATAAAATATGTATTGCACAGATTTAAATAAATACCAATCTAAATTGCACAATGCCCTTATAAAGTGCTAGTGCATATTAGATAATGTGCTGCTGCATAACAGAAAATTGACCAGTACTAAATGAAGATTGCACATTGCCCTACATTGCACAAAGGTGGTTATCAGCTTGCCCTGTTCATCCTGGCTCTCTTCTCTAGGCTCTGTGTGCGTGTGCGTGCCCATAAAACAAGTGAAATGATGCTTTTTTCGCATTTGACTCTTAAAATTAATTGATTGTGTGCTGTCTACAGCTGCCTTTGAAAAACATTTTTAAAATATCACAGTTAAAAGCTGTAAACACTGTTGCTTTAATCACGGTGAGAGAGGAATGCTGGCTGAAAATACTGATTATGTAAATTCACAAGTTTATATGTTGTTTTACTACTCTGTTGGCAGAGTGTGCATTCTATGGCTTTTAAACTATGAACTGAATGCAGCAGATTTCAATGTTATATTAAAGAATTTCATTTCGGTCTGACACTGTCCCGTAATAAAGGATACATGGAAATCACTTAAGTTTTTGGCCACATCGAAGATTGCAATTAAATTTATTGATTGAATATTATCTGTGATAAATACTGAGAGGCTAATCAATTTTAAATAGGTTGCTAATAGCTGTAACATACTAACAGTGTAAAACAGGCTTGAGCAAATCAGGACCAAGCATACCAACACAATTCAAAGTGGTAACATGATGGTATGGTTTGAAGGAATTATACTGAATCTCATATGCAAGTATATGTTATACTGATTAATAACATTGTAAACTATTAATGATTAATGCTACTTTCCATTTTATAGAAGGCTTATTTTAGAGCAAGTGCAGTGTGGACAGATGGACCAGAAAACATTACAAACATATTTAATAGTTCAGTGAGAGCAAGAAAAACTATGTGAATAAAATAAAACAGTATTTTTGCTTAGATTTTCTGTGTTACTGATATAGTCTGTGCAGGAAAATAAAAACTCAAGTTAATACAGTTTGCACTACTGTAATTGTACAGCTTTGTTTGGTGGCATTACTAATTTAAGGTTACAACTCAACAACTTTGCATTTGTAATGTGTGCCTATTCTCTTAGCTGAGAATCTGCATTGGTCGTTGATCATGTAATGTAGTTTTTAGCTGATTTCAAGACAAAACTCTGAACATAACCAGACAGGCTTAACATACCTCATTAAGCCACTATTCTTGCTTTGTTGCATACCCCACTGGTATGACTATCTTATTGGTTTAATGGCTAATCTTGACTAACTTTAGATATTGCTGAGTGACTAACATGATGTAGTCAGACTGATGACTTGATGAGTCAAGAGAATTTTACCAGATTGCAAAATTGCTGTATTATAAGTCCTACCCTGCATGACACATAGCGTCTATGGTAACATTATTCAAAGTCTCCATTGTTCAAGAATCATGGGATTAAATCTACCCTCCGCTTGCAGTTAGCTGTTTCTCACCAAACCTTTGGCGAAACAAATATATCAAATGCATTTAGAGGTCTAGTGTTTAGAATTTAGAGGCACCTCGTGGTGAGGTAACAAATTGCAACCAGCTGAAGCTTTTCCTGTTTGCCAGGTGTGTGGGAGAGCTACGCTGGCCAACACAATACGGCAAAAACGTGAAGGGCCCTATCTAGAGCCAGTGTTTGATTTGTTTAATGGGCTACTGTAGAAACAACATGGTGGACCCTGTGGAAGAGGACTCGCTCTGTATGAAGATGTTAATGGCTCATTCTAACAAAAAAAATTCTTAGTTTCATGTGATTATACACTGATGAAAAAGTTATTAATATTATTTTTATATCAATAATATATCCCCCTAAATCATACACACTCAACCTTTAGATAAATAAAAAATGGAATAAGATAAATTTACCTACTTATAAAACATTTGCAAAACAGTTTCTATTTATATTTTGAATCAAACATTGTAGATCCATGTTTACATCAGCTAGCAATCTACTTTCCCACATATTGCTGGCATGCTGCTGTGTTTTTTGGCGCACAACCAACATTATTGGCCAATCACTGTAATAGCAATAACGCCGGCAGGAGTGTGTTTTAAATCACCTATGTGTGTGAGAATAGAGATACAAACGAAACAGGGACTTGCTCTTGGAAATGTTGGTCCATGGCACCACTAGTGGTAAAAAAAAAGTCTACAAATTGTGATTTTTCCAATTTTTGGCATCCATGATAAAAACAATGGTAACTTTACAGACTTTTATAGCCAAACCAGAGAGGGAATCATTTGTTCTGCATATTATTTGTATAATCCAGTAGGAATATAAATCACTTTATGTAAAGACTGTCCAACCAAAGTATTTTAGCTGTCAAGTTCAGCTCAACTGGAAGCAAGCCACTAATGATTTTTACAAATAATCAGATAATCAATAAGTTTTATCACTCCTGTTAAAGTTATCACTGAAATAATAACACAAGTTCTCAGTTCTTTTGAAAACATGTCTCCACTATGGTGAAATTTACTTCCCTGCAGCTCTTCGTTACAAAACATGCCACACACTGTAGTTAATCTCATGTAGTATTTTTGTAATAGGTGTTCTGATTGTAACCACAGCTCCCAACTCATTAGACATGAACAGACAGGGCCAAGGTTGGGTTTTGCCATCTCATTTGCATGTTTTCATTGTTGTTGTGCCAAGCAGAAATTTGCGGCAATCCACATCAGACTACCAATAAGGCAGCTTTTAAAGTAAATATGCTGAACATTCCTGTGTGTTGTGATTGTGGTACAGTGTGTTCTCGCACACATTTCTGGGGCAGTGTTTGAGGCACGTCCTACCCCTCTGCATGTCAACACTCAACAGTTAGGGCCCAAAGAGAGAGTATTGATTAGGGGTCAGCGGTCTGCAGGCAGTTTATTTACTCTCCTCTGCAGCTTGGCAATTTGAAGGGAGGAGCTGACAAATTCTCCTGAACAGCCTCTTTGTCGATTTTGACCTTTTCTCCTCTCTTATCCCTCTCCACCACTCGAACCTCCATCCAGGAAGGAAGCCGTTGTTGTGAAACACTCGGCCCAGCTTCCTCTGTACATCATCTGTCAGCTCTCTTGGAAAAACAAAGACAGAAGTGGTTTTGGACATTGTTCTATCTATCCATCAGTGTGTTTGGGTTATCTTGCAAAGCACCAGACATTTAGTTTGAACTCTTTTTGCATATGTGCAGCACTTCAGTGAAAACTCCACTTTCATTTAATCTCTACATTTTGACTCATTCACTCTTTCACTCTCTTTCCCTCTCTCTCTCAGCTCTTTAAGGTGTTTACATAATGAACATATTGAATTTGTTACTGGGCCCAAGTCTTATTTCCACTTCACTCTGGGTAAATAAAAGGATAGACCCTATATTAAAACATATTTTTAAAATTATATGATAATTAAACCAATTAGAAGTTGTTTATGGGCCCGTGCTTGGGTTATGGCCACTTTGGGCATACCATTGAACAATGTGGATCTTGTTTGGCTGACGTTTGAAGCGGTTTGGCTGTTTGGAGGGTCCTGTTAACCGAGACTTTTAAATAGCTGCTTTTTGAAGCCCTGTCGTGCTCTGTGCACTCACCCCAATCCGTGGGCTCCTGGAAACCCGAGGGGAACATTATCAAATTTAACACAAAAACACACATTCTGTTTTATATTTTGTCAACCATATCCCCTCTACCAACCAGCCTCCCATAAAAAGACACAGGTCTCTTTTTTTTTTACTAGAGCTCCTCCGGTTATTCGCCAACATATTCGTCTTGTCAAGCAAGTGTCTCAAATTCCCTGGGAATCTGCTGTTGTGTTTTATGTTGATGAATCATGTGAATCACTTACATGCCTAATCTTAAAAGCTAGGATGGGCAGGAATGTAGAGAAGGAAAGGAAGGAAGGAATTTAAAAAATACACCCTCCTCCTGCAGCTCCATTCTTGCTGTCCTAAGCTCCTCCCACCAGACAGCCAGGGGCATATGCACAGGTTTCATATAATAACCCAGTGTTTCCCATACATTGATTTATTCAATCCTATTTCATTGTATAGGTTCACAGAGGTCATTCTATCAGTTCCTCCTTGTCCCGCTCTCTCTCTCTCTCTCTCTCTCTCTCTCTCTCTCTCTGTTTATCAGACCACAAATGAGACAAGAATTAGCAAGCTAATGTTAGCCACCCCACGGTCCCTCCACCTTGCTCCCCACCACTGTGGACTGCTTCCCCAGGAGGAGAGTGGGCAGCAGCTCAGAAGAGGGACCACTGATCATCGTCTGTAATGACTCAAATTCTGCCAGCACAAACCTCCCAGCACCTGGTGTCACAGCGGGCTTGTACCCAGTATCAGGTGAAACCAGTGTAATGGCAGCAACCAAAAGTTTGCTGATCCATCTGGGAGTCAGGGCTGCGCGGTCCCCCTGAGCTGTGGTCTGAGCTGGCCAGACTTAGGTTGCTGTGGCCGCTGACTGGGGGTTCATCTCCTGAGCTGCTCCTCGCTCTTCTCCAGGCAAGGTGATCTTTAGAGGCGGGGAGTAAGGCAGAGCACACACCGCAATTGAGGCTCTTGCTAGCTTTAGTTACAAAAATGTGAACTTAACGCCCAAGTCATGAGCCTGTGGTGCTTGAAGGCAAAACTATTATCAACATTTTCTCTTTATCTCACTTCACCAAAATTGAAGTATTTTCTTTGGTTACTTGTCTTGATAAGCCCGTCTTCTTTTTTTGGGTTTCTTTGCAGTGTAGGCAGTTGTTGCCAATGCTGGAATAGCAACTTTCTCTGCACGATTCTCAACCATTGAATCAGGCTTTCACCGAAAGAACATGCACATGCATCTGCATTTGTAGAACAGCCAGTAGGAATGCCCTCTCTCTGAAATGACCTGTGATTGGCCAAAGTCTCCCATCATGGGTTAAAAGCCTGAATACAGAGCCAAGAGGAAGCAAGAAGTCTAGTTTTCTCTCAGTCCACTTGAATTGTGGTAAGGTCAAATGTTATTATGGGATTTTTGCCCAGTGAAGCCAAAATTAAATGAAATTCTTTCACAAGCTACTTTATGCATCAATATCTAACTTTTTTCACCTAAATTCACATTAACTTGTGCTGTTACAACATGGAATTTGAAGAAAACTTCTTGTACTTCTGTGTTTATACCACTTCAGCTTTTGAGATATAATGATTTAATCTTGAGAATTTCATTAAACTCACTGTCCTGCTGCTTGGAATTGAGCGAAGACCGGCGAGAAACCATGCATCAGTGCCCTCCTTCCTCCGTACATTTGAGAGAAGGCTTTCACAAACCACTGGTAAAAATGTTTGTCTCAAGTTAATGGTCCTCTCCTCACACTTGAGACCAAACAGAACAAACAAAAAGCACTTATGTCAAACAGCATCCTTCATTACATAGGAAAGAGAATGTTTTATTAACTCTAAATAAGCCCCACACCTATCGTAAACACCTATATTACTGTAATGCTATCAATAAATGAGTGAGAGGAAGCCTTTCAGCCTGATAAACAGCAAACAGCTCTCCATTTGCCTCTGACTAAAATGATTTAATGGCCAGATTGAATCAGTGAAATTAAGTTGATGTTTCAGTCCCAATGTATAAGCAGCCTGGCCTGAGCCAATGGGAACTTACAGTATGTTCCTGTAACTCCAGGTAACTCTGTATATTTGCCCCAGACAAAACAAAACATAGTCAAAAATAACATACACAAAATAAAAAGTCAAGAATATGACTTAAGACATCAGTAGATTAAAAGAAATATTTGCATTTTCCTTGCCCTGGACCCACAACGGACTCGCCCATCTTATTATCGTATAACCATTAGGAAAAATTGCAAATGTGGTGTGAAAATGAAAAATAGATGAATGATTGAATGTGTGCCAGGACCCTAGAAATGGGAAAAAGAAAAAGAAAATTAAAAAAAGAAGAATAAAACAAATTATTTGTATTTTCCTATATTATTTGTTTTATCAAAGGATTGGTGTAAAAGGAAAAAAAAAAATTTGACTAACTGACTGGAGGTTAAAGTTAAAGTGTAAAGCTTTATATTCATTTTATTCCATTTTAATTTGCTATCTAACAGTGTTATTTACTGATATATTCAGTCATATTTGTTTAATAAACTAACTAAATTTGTCAATTTTGGGCTTGCATAGACTAAGGCAATAATCAGCTGTTTTAAATCAACACTCTCTGTGAACTAACTCATGGAGGGTTATCCCCCAGGTGAAATTTTGAGAGGCAGAAGAGAGCAGCAGCGTCAGACGGCCAAACTTCTCCCAGGAGGAAACGGATGTTTTGGTCCGGGAGGTCCAAGCTCGCAGTGTCCGAATATACGGAACTGCGAGCTCACGGGCTGATGATGCAAAGGTAGCCTGGGAGGAGGTCACCACAATTATAAATCAATATTGTGTTTCTCTCGTGCGCGCGCTCTCTCTTTCTCTCTCACAGTCTCACTCTGTTTCTTTTCTTTTGACTTTTCTAAGATGACAGGTGCTGAATATATATACTCCCTATCTGATGCTGTGGCTGTTTGTGGTTGGCTGAGAGGGATGTGAACTCATTATTTGCAGCTGTGTTAATCAAACCAGGTTGGATTTCCATTACACGTGCCAAACGTGCCAAACAGTGCCAGTCCCCTTTGATCTGACATCAGATGTGACAGGACAGTCGATATAAAGATACATTTATGTGCTGATTGCAGATAGTTGCATTAAATAGTGGTGTTTGTGGGTATTTATTGCATCGTTAATGTGCCTGACATTCTGGAAACCTGCCTGTGAGGTTTTGGTGATGTGTGCGCACTGTCCGCCGGTCAGCCAAACTTCGGCTTACACCAGCTGCGCTCCACCTGCGCTGACAGTAGACCTGGTTTCAGCTGGCGAGCTGTTAGCGCACCTTCGGCGAAGCCTTGTGGCACGAAACTGTCACTGCTGTCCAAGCTGGATCTGTTGACACCTCACCCCACCTGCGCTGCTCGAAACTAGCTCTGTGCGGGGTTCACCACCCTGCACTGCACTGGGAAACTAGAGCCCTGAGTGCCATTTTAGGGAGCCAGCATATGGCCGAGGGATGCACACACTGATGTAGATAGCCTTGGCTGGAGACGTTATGTTTTCGAATTGTCCGACCTTTTCCTATGAACACGTTTTCTCAAAACGCCTTAAGGGAATTTCTTCCAATTTGGCGCAAAAGTCCACTTGGACGTAACAATCAACTTATTGGATTTTGGTGGTTGTAGGTCAAATGTCAAGGTCACTCTGACCTTGTCTGTGTCATTCTTGTAAACGCAATATCTTAAGATTGCCTTCAGAGATTTTTTTTTCAAATTTTGCACAAATTAACTGAGTAGAGTTTGGTGGTCAAAGATCAAGGTCACTGTGATCTTATGAAACATGTTTTCTGCCATAACTCATGCTAATTAAGAAAACACACAATGACATTTTATATCCAAAAGGTCAAAGGTTAACTTCACAGTGACATCGTTATGTTCTGCAAAAACACTTTTCTGACCATTACTCAGCATCAGAACTCAGGAACAGAAGGGAAGACATTTGGTTGAACACTGAATTGGTGACACTAATCTTGGCTGTCCACCTTGAAACTGCTGATTGTATAGATCTTCTGTGCTGTTGGAGGGAAGATGTGTGTCAAGCATCCATGTTTTCACAGACATTGATGTAAACTGTAACTGTAACTTGATGTAGCCATAATGTGAGCTGGTAATTCTAGTTTATATCTTATATACTATGGCATTTTAAATAACGTTACCCATTACATTTTTAAGGTCATACTAACATGTAATACTGCCATCATAACACTCATATTACGTTCTAGTTTTCCACCTTTAATGCATGGCAGTGCATGGTTGCCTTCATATCATAGTTATTTTTATTTTCTTTATATTTGTTTGACAGTATATCGGGGGGGAGTTCTAAGCATGTTTGAATATGGGGGGGATGTGTCTCTTCCCAATGTATATTATAATTACTACCTAGCCATATACATTTGTATGTGACATGTGACCTGATTTATGGAGCTCAGGTTTTATCAACACTTTGCCTGCGCACCATAAATCTGTCCACTACCTCTAATATTGTTGAGTGTAGAAAGACACAGCATCATTACGCCATTAGGCTGCACGATAAGGCCTTGTTTACTTTTGAATATCAAACGACTTGGTTCATGCCCATAAAGAACCCACATGTCTTCATGTGTGGGAGGACTCCCAGGCCTGCACTCATACCTCTGGTTAACCATTATCTTACATCAGGTTTGGCATGCTAAGCCACAACCCAGATCAGGCCTGAAACGGGCGGTCGATGTAAAGAGTGTGTTTGTGTGGGGGGGCAAGCAGCATAGGTCGGCTACAGTGGATCGGCATTAGCTGCAGCAGCAGCACCACTCGTCCTGCTCAGGGTATTTTTAACTGTCAGCACTAAATGCCTCATTCAGCCCTGGCATACCCCCCCACCCACCTCGTAACCTCAACCAGAATACCTTCACTTCTGTTTACACAGCACCACAGGCAGGCTTGCCAGCTGTTTACACATGCGCACACACACTCAGACACATCCACACACACACCCTTACACATACTTAAAAAACACAAATATGCAGCATGCTTTCTCTGCTACAAACACTCAAACACAGACGACATCTATAAAAACTCAGTCTCCATGAAAACATATTCATATTTGCAAACACACAGATAGACTCCTCCACTCATACTGTACACACACACACACACACACACACACATACACACACATCATGTCATTTGGCCTGGGCCTGTCCTGTCTGTTGGCGAGTTAGAGGAACGGAATGTGTAAGAAACGGTGCCCACACATCGAGCAACCCGCCCAACGCTCGAGTTGGCATCGCAGACAGTGGGGAAGTGTACAGAGTGAACAGCAAGAGAGGAATGTAGACAAATAACTTGTCTTCATTAAACAATACTGCTGCAATTAAACACGCTAGTTCCTCACCTTATGTCTCACTCCTATCATCAGATTGTGGAGATAATGGGTGGCACTATGTGACGAGACGATGGTTATCTGTGAGAGCCAGCCGGAGGGCAATCAATCATGTTGCTGAGACAGCTTTATGACTTCTAATGAATTTCTCCCACGCCACCACCAACGCTGGATATTCAATGGCAGCCAGAAGAAGTTTTTGTCTCCAGGCTGAAATCTGAAGGCATTTATCTGGCACTTATCTGAAGTTGTGCTCTCTTGGCAAAAGAGTCTGAGCTTTTTCTTGGGCGTGGATGGTATCTGAAGCCATCTCATGGTAGACAGCCATTGTTTTTCCACACCTACTGTTAGTTTCAACATTGCATCACCCAGTGTGCACTGCTGTTTCTTGGGCCCCTTGCGCTTCTTTCCCTCTGTTAGCTCCCGACTCTGTTCAGTGCTAATGAATGAACGAGGGGAGCTGTGGCTGAGCTTCTCTGTATTTTTAGGGCTGTGTGCCTGTGGTCTATGTGGCCTGTCCCATTCAGAGGAGCCATGGGGGGATATTTTTGGCCACGGGCTGAGTTGAGTCCAGGCCCACACAGAATCGCTGACAGACGCAGGCAAGGAGGAAAGAGGGATGTTTTCCTATTGGGAGGAAACCAGGCCTGATTATGGAGGGGAGAGAGAAACCAAGAGAAAAGGCAGATGACTGTGTTTGAATGTGTGTGTTTGTGTGTGTGGATTAGAGATGAGGAGAGTGAAAAGAGAATTTTCTCTCATTTCCACACCCTTCCTTTTTGTAGCTCTCATATTTGAAAGGCTTTTAATTTGACATATAGGTCTAATGAGGAAAACAAAAAGGGCTTCTTGTCATAGCATTATCAGCTTTTTACTTTTAATTGTTAATGTTTCTCAGTTACACACCCACACAAGGTCAAAGCAGCCATACACCGCAGCGTGTTCACATGCAAATTAAAACAAAATAATGATAATTACAGTATTTTTTCCCAGTTTTGTATTATTTTTTCCCTCCGCAGTTGGTTTAGTCCATATTAATGATATTAAAGATACCCATAGTCTTATTTATACAGCTCTCCAGATGCTATTTCAGTTGGCTCACTGATTGGAGCGATTTGCATGCTCCATGTAATGTGGATACAGCTCTCAGGCTATGATTCCCCATATTAATATTTAATTGCCATCAAAGTGTGTTTTCAAAGTATAGGGTGACGCTCCGGTCTCTCAGCCCAGTCACGATAGAGCTGATTCCGGAGCAGGGTGAGGAGCGTTGTGTGGTTCCAAAGAGACGAGCTCCCGGTCATCTTATCCCTCCCTCCTCATGCGCTGGCACCTGTAGCGCCTCTCCAGCAACAGTAAATCACGTGACCATTTCCTCGCGAAGAAATCCTAATCCTCGTGCCAGATCCGTCCGGGTGCAAGCAGCTGCCTCGGCCCAGGACATGTTGAAACCCGAGGCGACGGCATTAAGAATTAAAAACGCTAGAAAGTGGTCCCTGTGCGCGCCTTGTTTTGTCATCAATGTTCCATTAGTGTCACTTTATTCCGCGCCTCCCCTCCTTCTTCCCTCAGTGTGTTTGAGTCAATATCGGGAAAGCCGGCCCGTTTCTGCCCAAATGGTTACAATATACCTTCTTCACGCCTAAAGAGCTGACAAAGGTTATTAAGTTGATCTGTGTTCTGAGCAGGGGACAGGGCACAGCAGATAAATCAGAGCTGCTAGAGATATGTTATCTCAAGCCCTGGGAATTTGCTCAGAGGGAGAAAGTGTGAGGGGACATGGGCTTGTAGAAGACCATTAATTATTATGAAGCAGCAAATTGAAACCATCTTAAAATCTAGGATACGTCAAACACACATAGAGACACCTAGTCAGTAGCTCTCCCCTCTGTTGTTACTCTTTAATGTCTTGGTTTCAGAGTGAGGTACCTGACTTCCTGGACAGTGGCCTTGGTGTTTAGAGGACTGTCCTCCAGCAGGAAGTCTCATGGATATAATACCTATGTGCGGCTCCAGCCGGTGGCCAGTGTGGTGATGTTGATACAGAAGCAGACTTGACACACAGCTGTTGTTTATGATGTGGCTAGCCCAGGTGGACGAGCCACGGCCACAAGCCAACCTGACCCTGAATCCACAGATCTATAGTCCTGACCAGAGCTGTTTTTAAAGTCTTTTTGGGGGAAGACAAGTCAAGCAAAGTCCCAGCTCCTTTTAAGCAAGTCCATGGCAAGTCTTGTCACAAACAAATTGCAAGTCTCAGCACAGGTCTTTAAGGTTAAATGGATTCCAACATTTCTTTTTAAGGCAATATACTTTCAGTTGTTGAAATCAAGTCCCTGAAACTCATTTTTACTGAAACTTTTTGAAATAAAGAGGTGTAGAAAAGGTGTTAAGGCTTTTACAGACTTGATTTACCCTTTACTCCAACAGAGATGACTTGAAAGGTCAGGTTATGGTGACTTCACAGTGATTCAAGTCTAAATGAAAATCCAGGGTGTTGTGTGTGCATATAAAGATATATGAACTGCCAGTGTAACATTTCTACTCGCTCCCACACACACTGTGCATGACAAAATCAGGAAACCACTCAATTTCCAGGTTATTAATTTCAAGCTAATAATTTCAAGAAAGGAGTTTATATGTAACTAGTAATTTACCAAGAATTTTCCTGGAACCATCATTATATATTTATAATGTTGAAAAAATGAATGTTAATTTAGCTCTCTAAGAAAAAGTCCTGTAATTATAAAGTAGTTATGTAAAAATATAAGAGGCCAGTTTGATTGAGTTCATAAGAAGCCGTTACTGTCTCAAAATATTTTCCTGGAAAGAGTTGTCAGGATGCTGGATTCATTATTGGAAAAACTGAAGCAGAGATCCATTGAGTGACCCATGTCAGTGAGTTAAGTTTCTTTAAATGCTGTAGCACCTTTGTAGAGCAAGCAATGACACATCAGTCTGTAGAAGCAGGTTTTCAGAAGCTGTTTTGAACACAGACCAGACTGCTGTATCATGTCTGTGGAAAGGTTGTGCCAGAGTATCGAAGCCACAAAGGAAAAAGCTTGGTCACCCTCACTGTTGAATATGCTTTTTGACTTACTTGCCGAGAATTAAAAGGATCAATATGACGCTAGAAGCATAAAGACTGGAGGCGGGGGGAAACAGCTAGCTGGCTCTGCCCATAAACATGTGTTTCTGTATAGATTTAACAAATGGGATAGAATTTGTTAAAGTGGTCATAGTTAGACACGTTTTTTTGCTTTTACTTATTATTATGAAGTAAATGTTGTTTACGCAATATAATGGCTATAGAATAATGATACCATCTGTGTTTGGATTGGTTTCCTAGAGGCCTAAGCCTTGCTTTCACTGCGAAATTCTGCATGTGCATCAACTGTTGTGCAATCAAAACAGTAAGAGGATAATGCTTTTGTTTTCCCAGGTAGCTATCAGCAGCCACCTCCGGTTACCAAAGAGTGTCAATGTAATTTCTTTGCCGTTACTATCTAAAGGCTGGAAATGTCACTAGATAGAGCAACCAAGTAACTATGGAAAATAAAATGCATGGTGTCCTTTGTTGTTGGTAGCTGCTTGACTCTGAGGTAAACAGAAAGTGATCTGACTGTCTTTGCAAAAGCTACACCAACAATGATACCACTTATAAATGCAAGTGGGGGTTTAAGTTGCAAAGTTATGTTTCCATTTTAATTTAGCGAGCCTGAGTAGGGCTGGTGGGTGGATTTTGTAACATTTAGACAGACCCAGGCTAAGCTAACCAGCTATAGGTGTAACTTCATTAACCAAATGTGCCTGCTGTTGTTTCTGTTGATTGTATTTAGTACATAATGGCATTAAATGTCTTACCATTTACACATAAACTCCTTATAAGCAATTACTAAAACAAATAAAGATGATTATGTGTTTTTCAGAGAGAGAGACGGATAAAGAAGCTTTCAGTTTTGCATAATAATTAAATATTTTTTTTCTCTCATGATATATGATATTTGTGAATCCATGAGTGGCAAACATCTGACAACATTGTTAAAGCCAAATGGCTGCATTTACAGTGAAAGCACTGAGTTGTACTGATATGCATCTGCACACACAAACACAAAGGACGTAACAGAACTCCCTGCTCCCCCAGCCTTCGAGTCATCTCACTACATCAATAAATACAGCAAAATAACATTAGCAATAACTTCAACTATATGACCAGGCTCTAATATGATAGAATTAGTATCAGTGTTTTAAGGTTTGGCCATTTAGGTGAAATTCTAAGCCGGGCAGGGAGTAATTTGGACACAGGGAAAATTGATTTTGACCATCAGCACTTTCTCATTTTCAAACAGCGCCTGCGGCTAAATGGGTTAGCCTGTTAAGCACATTACACAGGTAGCTTCTCCTTTCCTCCCCAATGATTATGTGTCCGCCTTGAGCAATTGATATTTCTTGCAAATAAGAAAATTATCATATTCCATGACTGGAAAGAGAAATTAGGGCCTGCTGTTATGGAGCGGAGTCTTTGGACTGAGAGACGGAGACCAAAGTACATTTTTTCTTTTCTTTTTTTATTTTTAAGGGTGGGGTGCATGTATCAAATGTCCTAAGCTATATTGGAATTGGGGGCGCTGTCAGGCCTCATCAATAAAAATATACAGTGATCGGCTGTAAGTGGTGGAGGGGGGACAATGAGGGTTGGAGGGACGTTGAGAATGAAGGAAGAGCTTTTACTCTGTGCTGAGGCAGTAAGAGCTGGGAACATATAGAGACGGGTGTGTCAAGAGAATGCTGTAATTTCACCACCAAATGTGAATTAGTCTCATAAATCATAACTCTAACTTTTTTATTCTGCTGCTGTGTCTGACTAAAGCTAAAGAAGCATTTCATCCAAATCATCTGTAGCCTTTATCATTATTCTGGATACATTTATCTTCAAATAAATAATAACAACCAGATCTCCTGTCTTTTCATCTCTTATCATCCAAAGTAAGCACATAAGCCCAGTAATGATCAGTGGGCAGTGACACATTCACTATGGGGCAGTCAGGCACCAATAAGGCCACGAGGCACCACTTGCTAGCAATGACGTGTGTGCCATGATGTGGGTTATTGAGCCTGCTGCATATTCAGTCAGTGGGGGCCTTCCCCTTGCCGCTCCCACCCTGTGGCCTGAGAGGCTGTCTGCAGACTGTAGCTGGAGACCCTGGCGGTCTAAGTGGAACCACATGGGGGAACCTGATAGTGGCGCTTGGCCAGAGGAGAAGTTAACCTGGGCAGTGTGGCAGGCAGCTCCAGGCCTGCGAGATGGATGGTCACTGCCACCGGGCCTGACCCTTCAGCATGCGCACACATACACAATATCATCATACATGCACACATATAGTATGTATACACTCGTGCATCCCTCCACAGTCACTTTCTCTCACTTGCCCTGATGTATACACCTCATCCATCCTACACCCTCTCAGGGGCTTCTGCGGCTGCAGTGCCCACGAGAGTGGCCGACCGATAAGGAGCATTTACCGTAGGGCCAGTCGGCATGCGAACAACACCAAACACACTAATGGGAGGGAGACAAAGCCACAGGCCACAGACATCCAGTAAACAGCAGACCGCAGTCCACGAGATGTATACTCTCTGCTCCATTTGACCATGCAGGTACACCGAGGCACCAACCAGAGTTGTGACTTCCTCAAGTCTTCACTTGCTGTGTGGCCAGGGTAACTTGAGTAACTGTCTACAGTAGGCTTGTATAAACCAGCAAAGGGCCAGCTACTGTGGGATAACAGTGTCATTAGTTTGGATTCTGTGTTACACCTCAGCACTGTGAAGGATCTTTAATTGGTGGGTCAGTTAAAAGGAATAATCAGTCTCTCTCTCTGTCTCTTTCCCTCTATCTAAGTGCTCTGCAGCCATGTGCTTCCAGTTAAGTTGGCGCTCAGCCCTGAGCAGAGGTTAAGTGAAACTACCTGCTCCTCTGTGTCTGGCGATTATTTGCTTTGTCCGCGGCACTGCCAGATCATAAAACACTTGCGTCCACTTTCCTCCCGCTCTCAAAGTCCCTGAGGTTCATTATTGTTACGCCTGGACGTGTGGCTGTACAAGGCCGCCTTTTTAATGTCACGCTGTGACAGCCCACTGAGGGTTTCACTAACAACACATACCACAGGCCAATATTTCAACAGCAAAATGCACTTCAAACCTTTTCCAGAAAGATTTCGCCCTCCCTTCATTTACACAATATTGATGATCATCAGTCTGGAAGTGATACAGTAAATAATGAAAAATTAGGTTTCTGCAGGCAAATGGGATGAGACATGAAAGCGGACTGGAGTGCTGGCTCTGGTTTCCTGTCTGAATGGCTGTTAATTAATGGAGCAGACGAAGGCCATAATTCTTCACTGGCCCAAGACTGCCACAATGCCAGGCAGTTCAGTGATCACAGTCGTCTACAATGCTGCTGGCCTCATGCTTACATTGTTTTCCTTTTTTTTTTTCAGTTTGAAAGAATTCATGCGTATTAGTCTTCTAGGAAACCCAAGCCACTCTCTCTCTTTCCTTTTTTTTTTTTTACCCCCCACACACTTTGCAGAGAGAAAGAGAGATAGGGAATCTGAAGCAGTAGATCCAGCAAAGATCAAACCTTTTTCACCCCCTATCAGTTTGGAAAGCCAGTCCGTTCTAAATGATTTCCAAAACCGCAGGTGATTTGTCTCTGTCTCTCCCCTTGACTTCATTTGCAGGATTCGAAGATCAAAAGGGCGTGCAGCTCCTCTAAGATGAGCTCTAATCGCTTGAACTCCAGCGCAGTCATTAAATACAGTAGTATGGATGTCTCTGCCCCAATGCCAGCTGAAAACGGCTTGCTCTAAATTTCTGCTCTCTTTAGCAGACGCCACTCATGGGGAAACATTGGCGCCTCCCATGAGACTGTGATTAAAGTAAATGAATGAAATAAGATACAAGGAAATTGAAATGATTAGTTTTTATAGTAACCACGACGACTGGCAAGGCCCCACCGCCTCAGAACAGGAACGCCCGAGCCAATAAAGCGATTGCATTCAACTGTAAACGAGAGGGTGGGTGAGGAGGGTAGAGGAGCACATAGCAGAGTAAGACAAAAATTACATTGATTATGTATTCCAACCCATGGATTTCTCTATGAAATATGGTCAGCTTTGAAACATGGTTGAATTTCAGAGGTATAGTCAGGAATCCTCTAAACAATGTCTGGTTTTGATCACAGACAGACACTGACATTTCTGTCGTGCATATAATTCCTACCAAAACTCCACTTAAACATCAATTTTTCTCAGTGTTTTGGGAAAGTGCACATTTTAAATCTTTAAACCCTTTAAACCTCCTTTAAGTTGGTATGTTAGCAAACAGTTGCCCTTTGATACATTCAGAATATACAGAGCAACATTAGGATTCATTTGGAGTCATGTGTCTGGCCACTTGGCAAATGTAAGTCCAATAAGTCACTCTCTTTTTAGCTCTGTTTTTGGTCTGCACCAACCTGAATATATCTGGCTTTTTAGTTAAATGTTCTACTATGTTCACGAGCTAGTCGCTGACTTTGTCTGTCTGTCGTTCAGTACTGGGAAGGCAGCGTACAATCAGTTGACAGCAGCAAACATGACAGTGTTCAGAGTAAACCAAAAACAGTGAGCTGAGAGTTGCTATAAAGTTTTGATAGAGACAGCAGAGCTGGGTCATAATTCTCCATTAGTTCATCATTATAGGCAGCCCCTTTCACATACTGTACATATAGCAGAGGTGGGACCAAGTCATTGTTTTGCAAGTCCAAAGTCAAGACTGACAAGTCCCAAGTCAAGCCCCCAGTCCTAACCTTTGAGTTCTTTAAGTTCATTCCCACTGCTGCGATGCGGAAATGCCGGACGGATTTGCGGAATATTTGGGTAGCGCTTTTCCATGTTTTAACCATACACACAGTGGTATGGATGCGGTGTGGAATTTCACGTTGTTGTGTTCCAAGTCCGTGCAGTGTCAAGCAAATGCCTGACTGGATTTTGAACTCTCCCGGGTCTGCGTCACTATAAACAAACAATTTCATTGGCCCAGCTGTGTAGTTCTGCCAGCAAATTCCGCAGGGGTCAAAGTCTGGGCGGAAACTTTTTTCACCACACGAAAGTTCCGCCCCGGTGTGCAAACTTCCATAAGAATTCCATGAAATCAGCTTGTATATTTTTCCGTGAGAATAATCCGTACGGATATTCGCCCTCAATGAGAATGGACTTTTAGTCCTATAATGCGCTCTTCACAAAATGTAATGCTGTTTTAATCACAGACTAATATTAGATTAAAGTTAAAACAGTATTTCTTTGCTTGAAAGACTTTGTTAGAAGTTGTTTGTTGCATATCTGTCTATAATTTCAACCTGTACATTTTGCATATTTTAGTGAGTAATATGATCAATTGTTTACAAAAATTATTGATTATATCTTCTTTAAAAGAGCTGTACATACATACATACACAAGCGACATTCAGAGCATATTTATGATTCAGCTTATGGGGCATGATTGTCTGCACATGGTTCTCAACATGGAGGTGGCTGAGCTGGTGGCTAGCAGCTAACAATGCTAACTCCATTAACAGCGCTAGCAATGGTGACAGTACTGAGAGAGCTGATATTGTTAACCTGGGGGGAAAACGGAGGGTGGTGCTGGGCTTCCATGACGCTGCTGTTCCAATAAAGCAGTAACAGCCGTATGCGCAGTGTGGCAGTTAGCTAACCAGTGGCATACACGTACATGGACTTACACGTACTAACATGCATGCATGGCTGGACCGTCTACCACAAAGACTACAACGATGCTCGGATTACAACACACAGAGGTAGCGTGTCTTTATTCTCTTCTCAGGACGGCATTACTCCACTATGTCTTTACATAGTAAATTGTGGTTTTCTGCTATATTAATGCTCAGAATGTTGTATACAGCTCCTTTAATGTTTGAATTGCATAAAAACACAGGGCTGAAATTATTCTACAGCTTCATCTTTGACCTCAACTATAATTAAAAATGCGTAGGTATCTTGATTGATTTATTTTTATTAGTTGTGTATGTAAAAAAAAAAAAACTGAATTCCTCCCCACCATAATGAGTACCCAGTCACTCTCATAACCCATTCCCACAATATAATGTGTGTCTCTTTTTATAGACTGAATCCATGCATATATTATTCATGCTTGACTCGGTGACCTTGTTTTGCACTGTCAGCTTCACTCTTCATGGCTGTACTTCTTACTTATTTTTGTATTTTTACACTTCATTCTCTCTCTTTGTGTCCTCAGGCGTGGGTGTGAAAGGGACCACATTCCCAGTGGGGACAGTTAAGTCCCTCACGAGTGGAAGCAATTGGACCCAAACCTCCAAATGACGAGTGTCATCTTCTTCCCTCCCCATCCGGCCGGAGCCTGTGAGTAGTGGTTGGTTTGTCCCGTCCTCGCCACCACTTCTGGGCTGGGGTTCCCCGCCGAGAACCCACACGCCTGAGCTGGAAGGGCTGGGATAATGAGACACTATGGGGACAACAAATGCATCTGCCCCCGCTCTTAGTCACATTGCAAGTATGTATGTGAAATTCCCAACCTCAAATACAGTATGCAGAATCAGAGCTTGGACGGTGATGCTGTTGACTGGCAAATTATAGACAGTGGTCATGGTGAAAAAGTGGTATATTTCATAGAATATGCTTTGCTGGTACACATGAAGTAGCAATTTAAAACATCACTGAGACTATAAATACCTCACATTAACAAGTGTTTTTCAGTTTTTTACTGAGCCCTTCGTCTATCGGATAAACTGCACAGGATCTATTTCCAGTTGAATGTTGTGTGTCATTTTGTGTGGTATCAGAAAAGGAAATGAAACATAGAGGCTCTAATGAATGGGTCATTAATTGCCTCAGTAATATTCCAAAACCAGAGATGGGGAAGCCTCATAAACACCAACTGAGGGGAGAGAATAAGCTAAAGAAAATTCATGGACAATTTGTGCAGTAATTAATCACATATGAATTAAAACCGTCCAGTCAATTGACCACTCCTCACACTCATCACACAACCACCGACCCTCACCCCCACCACTGCAACCCTCCACTGCCTCTCTGCTGTTTGATCCCAAGCCTGTGTCCACCCACCAGCTCTCCCAGTGCCCTCTTTCATCCCCCGCCTACCTGGCACGAGAAGAAAGGCTGCCTCTAAACACAGTGCGGAGTGGGCCGGGCCCAGCGGGCATCGTGCCATGCGTACATTTCCACATTCTCTCATCGCCTGTGCTGTGTTTCCTCTCCAGAAGCCATACATCAGCCACCGCTGGGCCTGCGCCTGGCCCTACCCAGCTCCTTTCCGCCTCACAACACGACTACAAAGCCATGGGTAAATGACAGGAGTGAAGGCCATGTACTGCATGACGGGAGAAGACGGGGAGAGGGGGGTTGATATTTAACATGGAAGCATTAAAGTGAGCAAGTAGAAATAAGGGCATATTCAAAAGCTCTCTAGTGAATTAAAACATCAGCTGCATCAATGGATGTGTAATATTGGGTGAGGGTGTGGATGACATGGCTGGTTGCCAAGTTGGAAGCTTCAGGGCTTCCTAGTAGGGCACAAATTGTCACATGCACCAGTGGCCAAACCTAAACCACCATGACCAAGGGTGGAAGTGACATCATTCCCTATGGCTTGGCAGGCAAGGATGATGGCATTATAATAGCGATGGCGTCGCACTGGAGGATCGAGCCAAGAATTGGTTAACCACAAAGGAAAAGACATGGGGATGAAATGAATGACAAGAAAGGAAAGGGAGGATTTGTCTTGCTTGTCAGGTGAAGGTTAATTGATCTTGTTTATAGCCACACTAGCAGCACAGGTTCAGGGACAGCAGTGTCAGCCGATCAGTCAGATGGATTGAAGCGATCAGATGGATTGACATGAAACTTTGGACAGGCAGTCATTAAGATGAATTCTACTGACTGTGATGATGGTTTGCCATGAAATTCGGTACACACATTTCAAATTCCCTTTGGTAATCCCTTAACTTTTTATCTAGTGCCATCATCAGGTCAAAATTGTACTGTGTCCAATACTTAAAGGAGCAGCATTTAGTTGCATCTACCAGTGAGTTACAGACTGCAACCAACTGAATATGCCGCCCCTCAACCTTATCAAGCCTGTAGTAATCCTTCGGTGGCCCTGAAGTTTCACAATAACGCAAAAGGCTCTTTATAGAGCCAGTGTTTGTCTTGTCCTTTCTGGCCTACTGTATAAGCATGTCCCACTGTTGCAGTCAAGACCAACTTATCCAAGATCAAGTCATTTCCAAGACCACAGTGTATTAAGACTGAGACAAGACCAAGACTTTGAGTGGTCGAGACCAAGTCAAGACCAAGACCAGACCAGTAGGAGTCCCACACTGCATGACACAGTTCAATAAAATGTGGAACATGCAAACCATAGACACTCCTCAAATAGATGTGAAAGATCCACACTACCATAAAAATACCCACAGAAGATTAATGAGGATTCCTCTTCTTTCACCTCTTTGATTGCCTTACTGTGTGTGTGTGTGTGTGTGTGTGTGTATAAATGTACACTAATACAAACACCAATCTGAAATAAACTTAACAATCCATTTTTAATTTATTTATTTTGCACCGGCAATTCAGGGATATCCCTCCAGTTGTGGTCTCGACCAGTCTCGAAATAAAATCCCTAGTACTCTTTGTCTGAGACCAAGACAAGACTGGGTGAAAGTGTGGTCGAGTCTCATCTTCAAAATGAGAAATCGTTTAGCCGAAGTGTCTTGAAACGAATTTCACCGCTGATTGTTTTCTTGATAGACTTTCTAGATAGATTTTTTATTTGGCTACTTTTTGTCTGACGTGGCCAAACAATTGAGAGCGGTGACGCGGTCCGTGTGGATGAACTTGTATGAATCTGAGTTGAATAATGAAGTAACTTAAAGTCAGAAAGAAGGAAAACTGTTTCTAAATCTTTTGATGACGTTTTTGGATGTTTATTTGTGAATAACATGGCAAGTTCTGACGAGTCAGAAAAGACTCCTGTTAAAGACATCTGCGCTCATCTAGAGCATCATACCTTGATGAAGTGAAAGCAATAAAGATAAAGATAAAATGATAACCCTTTTACTTTTATTATTATTATCTTATTATGCCACCTGAAGGATTAAATTTCTTTATTTGGGTGTTTTAGCGGAAACTGACGCAAATGAGCTCATTAATCAATGAGGGGTAAAACAACGTGATTCGATGATTAGTCGGCTAAAGGAAAAATGTGTCAAATCATATTCAACTATGAAACTTCTTAGTCGGGGACACCCCTAATAAATATACATATATTACATTTCTGCCAATGGATCCCCTTGGACTTTTACGTTTTGCAAATATTTAGTCATTAAACAATGATTTTTCCATTAGCCGCTGTTGAAAGTGTTTTGTAAAAATTATGTGATTAAAAATAGAAGTATGCTAACATGCTAAACAAAATGGTGAACATAGTAAACAATATACATGCTAAATATCAGCATGTTAGCATTGCCATTGTGAGCATGTTAGTATGCTGACATTAGCATTTAGCTCAAAGCACCAATGTGCCAAAGTACAGCATCATAGCGCTGCTAGCATGGCTATTGACTCTTGTTCACAAATTTAAATATACATATTATATATGTATTATGTGATAGAATAAAAACTCTGTATCATACATTAGTAACAATTTGGATCCCTGAAGTATACATGTAAAAGATCTTATCAATCAAATGACCACTTTATTGACTGTGTAAGTATTAAAGTTGACCTAGATGCTACAGAAGAAATGTCTATCAAAATTCCTCAGTTATAGTTTTTGTAAGCCTTATACAGTTTTACAGCAGCTGTATCAAATGGCCCCATTTTAAACACCTCTTTTAGGGGTTGTTCTCAAGGCACTGATGATCCATGCTCAGCACTGGGGCTTTCAAACGAATGATACTCCCGAAGCATCCTGAATGTGTGTTTATAAACAAGACTCAATATTATTGTGATGTCTGAGCTGAATTCGATAGATTCCTCCTCTGTCAGTTGTGCTTCCGCTGCAACACGATCCGAAATTACATTCAACAGCAACAGGAGACGGGCATGGCTCATTGTCTCTCTGTGCTGCAGCGCTCCTGCTGCCTCTCTAACTTCATCATAGGGGCTCGGCGGGGCTCGCGAGGGGCCATGGGAGTCTGAAAACACCCTGGTCCATTACTCAGAGTGAGAGGCTAACCTGGAGTTAGAGTGTCTTGGCTACCTCCATCAGAGTCCCATGTCTGGCTAGAAGCGTTCCCTCAGAGGCTTTTGGCTTTAATGGACTCTGCTAAACGCATTCTCTCTGTATATTACCTTTAGGATTGGCCATATCTGGTTTCTATATACTCTGTTTACACATAGCTCAAGCTTGTTCGGCCTAATGCTCTCCTTTTCTTTCCTTTTCATCCCTTCATTTCTGCAAATATTCCTTTTTACTCTTTCACCACATTTCTATTTTTGTTTGCTCTTTTTTGACATCTATTCTCCTTCCCCCTGTATCTACAAGATTTAGAAACAGACCTCCTTTCTGAATTTATGCTCAACATTTTCCACAGCACTGCGCCTGCTCCTCCCTCCCAAGAGGGTCAGATTATAGCGCACATTAGGGAAAACACCTCATTCATTCACACACATAACCCCACATCACTGCAGATTGTCTGGCTGAGACAGTTCATTGACTCTGGAATATCCGTCTTTGTTTTCCCTGTCCTGTTCAGCACTCCCACGTGTGCGTCTGGTTTTAATGACTGCGAGTCACCCACAGACCCGTTTTAACTTGATGGACCAAATAGTGCCAATACCACACTGGAAATTTTTACACTTTAAAAAGGCTTTTTTTCGGCCTGTTCTAACACCAGCAATTGCTTTTGTCATTAATTGTATTTGGTTGTCATGGTTTGGTTGCATGCCATGGCTCTGTTCTCCTCTCTTTCCTCTTCTGCTTCTTGTTCTGATTCATCACTTCTGTGTGTATACTACCCTCTCCTGTCATCTCAGACCTGCCATTCCTCACCTGCCCACCAGCCGTCACTAGTTTTCCTCACCTTCATCTGCCTCCGAACAAATCGATCACACCAGAAAATGGCACTACAGAATTAATTTGTGCATAAATTAAAGAGCTGAAAGCTTGCAGATTCTGACTATAGAGATTATAATAACATTGTAAAAACATCAACAGTAAAGTAAATCTTTGAAGAACAAATAAAAGAACATACAGAATAAATCTTGCCACTAGACATAAACTAAGGCTGTTTAACATGAAGGGCCAATAGTGTGTCCCTAAGGCCTCATGGTTAAGATACATACAATATAACCCAAATGTCCTTGGGGACCTTTGTTGCATGTCTCACCCTTTTCTCTCTCCCCATATTCCATGTCTAAAAAAGCATCTTTAAAAATAAAAAAAAAAATACAACAACAATACAAAACACAATGACAGTGCATTTTCGAGGCAAAAATAGCAGAAATATTCTTAGTTATATAAATAAATGAATTTCCAAATTTCCCCACGGTGGGACTAATAAAGGATTATCTTATCTTATTTCTTGTATATTCTTCTGATAATTTTCAGTCCTTGCAATGAGTGATTCAGTGATTCAGAAGAGGAAATTAATTTTAACCTTTCAGAGGAAATTGGACATTTTTCAAGTTTAAGTAAGTTCAAGGAATACTTCACCCCTCAAATTACCGTTTGTATACCAGTTGCTCACTTAAACTGAATGTGAAACTTACCTATGCTTTCTTCATAGCAGTCAATTCAAGCATTAATACTCTCTCATGTGGATAATCGCCCAGCAGTTTGCTCAAGTGTGACAATGGATAAAATGAATAAATTGCAATTGGTACAGAATAGAGCAGCACGTATTGCACTTTGTTGTGGATACAGATCAAATGTGGTTGCAATGCATAATAATTTGGCACATTACATTACTCATTGCCAGTTTTCATAAGAAATGTCTCAGTTACAAATGCTCCGTTCATTTTATTTAAAAAATTATCTTGTAGTTCAGATAGACATGACTACCCTACAAGACATGCTACAAGAGGAAACTTTGCATTACCAACAGTAAGAACAAACCCAATCAAATGTACAGTAATGCACAGAGGTATAACAAGAAAAGGTAACCTATACAATATGATTCATACACTGTAATGAACTTCATGCATGATAAAAATATTGTTTTCCTGTAATGTGTGTATGGGAAAAATACAAATGTGAATGTATAGTATTTTGTAAATAATATTACAATAACAGAGTATCAACAGGTAATTGGAGCAAATTTTTAACAAACTAGCGGTTACTTGACAAATGTAATCATGAAAAATGTATATAAATATCTTCTTTATTGTATTACCAGGAGCTGTCTTGTTTGTCTGTGTCAGTGTTTTAGTTTAGTCCTGTCATTTTGTTCAGTGTTATATGTGAGTTGATTTTGCGCACTGTCACAAATGTAAAGTTGTTGTGCACCTCAGGAAGAATAGCTGCTACAATGCAAAAGCTAATGAGGATCCTAATAAATTAAACTGAATCCCATGAACAAAAACAGGTTTTTGTTTTTTTTGTACCTGCTTTGATCAGTTAGGTTGTTTGTTAATGTGTGAACTTTAGTTTAAAAAAATAATAAGTTATGATTCACCAAAGTCACACAATAACACAAACAAACTACTGATTGCAGCTATAAAACAGCAGCTCCTGTGTTTAGTGAGTATGGCTTTGAAGCATAGGCATTTCTAGTCCATTTTTGGGGTGCTGCACCCCTAAATTGAATCCCAGCACCCCTAAAATTTGATACTTGGTTACAACGTAATATTTTAACAACAAAAATACAGCAGCACCCCCCAAATGGTTTGATCCATCCCTCCCTCCTTTCCCCGACTCGGGCTCTGAGCCCTCTATCTGCACAGAGCAATGCACAGCCTTCCAGAGTGGGTGATATGCAGTAGTGGTGTAAGTACTTGGCTTAAACCAGGATATGTGGCACATTTCTTAACTTCTACCACTCAATACCAACATATTATTATCATTACCAGTCCTCATTTTTGCTGCCTTTAATCGTAGGTCACTGTTAATGTTGTTAGGTAGGAGTTAGCTGACGTTTTTTCTAGCTAGGAAACATTACAGGTGGTCAGTACCACTGTCCTCTGTTTGAATTGGAATGAGAGAAGCTAGCTGTTGTGTCATGTGCATGTGTTAATATTAAAGCCAAGGTGCTACTGACTAGCTAACTGACTGGATGCCCATTAACATTGTAACTCCTATTGTGTGTATTTATTATTATTATTTTGTAGATTTCAAGCACTTTTATTTTTTGAGGTGTATTTTTACTTATGTATTTGTATTATATAATACAGACAAGAAGGAAAAAGGCAGAGACAAACATTGAAAAGGTCAGTTACTGTTAATGTGTTAATGTTACATGTTGTGCATTGCATTTCAAACAACAAAAGGCAGAGAACATGTTGGTACTGTGTTGTGCATTGCATTTCAGTCCAAACAACAAGTCCAAGGTCCATTTTAATATTTTTGGTACTCACTATAGGGGGCTGGTTTACTCCAGAAACATACTGTTTATGTGTATGTTGAGGAGCTACTGTATCAAAATGAGTTGTCTTCCCCCAGAAATTAGGGTTACGATATGTTTCTTTTATGATTCCAATCCATTCCTCTTATGCTGTGGCTCAGCATTTAATTAACCTCTATCAGATTTGATGGTTTAGTCACAGACTTTCACAAAAAGTGTGGTGCTTTTCCTTCACAAATATGGGAATGAAATTGGGTTAAAATGTACAAAACAGTAAAATTTATCTTGCCTGGCCGGGCAGCTCTCTGGGTGCTCAGCATCCCTAAACCTCTGATCCTAGAATCGCCCATGCTTTGAAAAGAGCAAAGATAAGTTTCAGTTAGGGTATTATAGTTAGGTTTTAGCAAAAGTGCATGTGTTTGGGAAGTACCGAGCATGAGACTTGAATTATACTGTATGAATTGTATGAGAGTTTGTAAACAGATATTTTGATAAAGTTTTTCTGTTGTTAAATGTGGTTGCGTATGACTTCAATTCCTCAAGCATTTTTTCCACGTTTGTGATTTTTGCTCACAAGACAAAGTTTTTTTTCTTCCACAGACTCAATGTAACATGGGGTGTGTAGTTAATATACAAATGGTCATTTGGGGTGAAATGTTCCTCTAACAAAAACATTTGGTTAACATTTTAAAACACCTAGTTTATCTCCTGAATCAACCTTGATGTGGACCAGTGCTCAGTGTACATACATATATATAGTATGTATATGTATATATATATATATATATATATATATATATATATATATATACACACACACACACACACACACATATATATATATGTATATATATTCATACTTGTGTGTGTGTGTGTGTGTGTGTGTGTGTGTGTGTGTGCATCAGGGTTTTTTTTTAGTAACTATTCAGGAGCTTTGATGTGATTTTCATCTTTTTCATAGTGTTTGCTCAGTTTTCAGGGAATTTCCATTTTTCCACAGCACTCTGTATGAATTATATTTATAAACTATCTTTGTGTACAAATTAAAGCTCCAGAACAGCAACTAAATGTAGCCTTTGATGACTTTATTTGTTTCAACTGCTGTTTGTAATGCCAAGAATGAACTTTGAACATTAATTTAAGATCAAAATAAAAAAATAAAAATTTGGTGATTTATCTGCATCTATGTATTTCATTATCTCATACTACAAATTCTACATTGACATTATTCCCAGGGGAAAATACTCTCCACCTTGAAAATGACTAAATTAAAATGTTCTGCCTCACAAAATAACTTGAGTTTGTTCATGAAAATAAAAGCCCTCTTTAAGCCCTAAAGAGTTCAGAGAATAAACCATGCTGACCACGAAGAAAGAGCTCATTTATCACTCAGCGGTTCACAGTGGTGTTGTTGTTGACACTTGTTTTTAGATATTTGGCACTGGTTCGTTCATCATCAGATTTGGAATTAGATCCATTGCCTTGAACTCAAGATGAAAGGAGCCACTGCAGTTTGTGCACTAAACAGATTATTGGTTCTCAGAGCACAAAATTGTGTGGGAATGGGATTTGTGTGTGTGTGTGTGTGTGTGTGTGTGTGTGTGTGTGTGTGTGTGTGTGTGTGTGTGTGTGTGAGAGAGAGAGAGAGAGCGACTGTGCGTCCCCACATGCATTTTGACACGTGTGTGTCTGTGTGAGGTTATTTGATCTGGCAACTGATTTCGCGTGTCAGGCCGAGGACAGATAGAGAAGACTGTTCGCCTACACAGCTGCATGTCCAGAGGCTGTTTGACTGGCCATCTCTTATCGCAACTCTCTACAACAGCGTATTGTTTAGCCAAGTGAGAACTTAACTCTCTCATTAAGGTCACTGGGTAAGATGATGGGAACTCAGAAGCGGAAACCCATGATGCTTTTGGGCCCCGCTCAAGGGAAGACACTTGTGTTGAACTTGTGTGTGGGTATGGTGGTGAGGGGACGCTTCACAGCAGATATGGAACTCGGTGCTTTCATCTGTGGTGAGAACTCAAATCTATTGGTGATTGTGGCTGTTGGATACAGACACAATTGCATAAGTGAGACTAAACATGAAAATGTGGCCTTTTTATTTAATATTCTCTCTTTGATTTAATAGGACTGTCTTTTTTGGTAAAATATCAGAGAAATGCCTCCCTCTTGTGGTAAATGGGAGTTTAATGGGCAGCAGGAGATAGTGGCTTCAGTCACAGCTCATCATCACTTCAGTATACTACACTTCAAGCTGAATATCTCACAAACACTTCCCTCTGATAGTCCCACTTGGCCCGTTTTACCGGAATCGCTCAAACTTTTTTTATTGCATCCTCTGAGTTTATATTGTTGTTGCACTTTAATTTTGATCAGTAATTATGATCATAAAGTTTGCGGATCGGTCTGAGTTCCTTTGGATGACAACACAGGAGACATCTGTGTGCCCGCAATGTACGGCCCGTGGAGCTGCTCTCCCTGTGGTTGCTGCTAGTGGAAAACCCATAATGGCCTTTAATTGGGACTTTAATTGTGTGTGGTGGAGCAAAAGCATTGACTACAAAACTGGTGGTATTTGAGTGCATACATGCGTCTTTTGTGTAAGTATATGTGTCGCTCACCAAATCCTCTTCCTCTCTTGGCCTGTGAATGGCTTCAGAGCAGCTAGTATCGCGTCAAATCATATACTTCATGATGTACATTATATCAGCATTGCTTTGCCTACAGGAGGAGACAGTATTTAAGATCTACAAGGACACACATACACTGGCAATTATGTTGACACAAAGATGCTTTTGGCATCAGCCATTTTACAAGGAATCCATCCAAATAGCTCTATGTCGACTCCATTCATTCATGCCCTTTGGATATGTCTAACAGCAGCAGCAAATCAATGGGAAGCATTTTGACAAGGGGCGACTGCTAATGACAAGCTGCAAGGAATTTTTTAGCTGAAAATTATCCTCATGACACAATGACTGTTGGAGAGATTGCAATTTCTCACTCAGAACATGAACAGCTGCAGTAAATATTCTGGCATCATTACAGAGGCTCTCTCAATATGTCTTATCATCACCCTGTATGTGTCGTCAACACGCCTGCTATCCAACATAGACTAGATAGCATGTCAGAGAGAAACACCAAGGGAGAGAATGGATGTAGGGGAACAGTAGTATAAATGGGATGGAGAAAAGGGTGGTGCGGCATGTGTTGGAACACACATAAATGCAGCAAAAGAACAAGAGCAGGAGTGCAGAGGGGAGGAGGAAGACGAGAGATGAAACAGGACGGGTTGTGCCCGTCATGGTTATACTAGCACCAGCGGGAACACTTGGATGAGATGGAAAACAAGACGCCATCTTGTGTTCCATTCATGTCTGCAGCGCCTTGGCCTGTGTTCCCTATACATACACACACTCACGTTTACACACTTCACACAAATACACACTGGCAGAACGAGGCAGGAGCTTGTGGTTCCAGTCCAGTGACAGCGGCCTGTAGTCAGAGTGGCGACGCTTCAGGAGTAGCTCCTCGTACTGGAGAAGCATGTTTGTGTTGGCGCTGAATTAATAACTTTTCATTTAGTGCGGAAATGACAGGAATAGTAATTAAGGAAATGGAATGATTTTATTGGCCATGATGTTTATATTAAGTTCCAGATGTGAAGCAGCTGCTTGCACAGCAAGAGGCCCTGCCCCCCATGTGCTATCTAGAGGAACTCTTATTAAGAGCAAGACAACAGTGGCAGTTAAATGAATGTCTGTGTGTACAAAAACATAGTATCTCATTCACAGCATGTAGCAAACTGAACTAATATCATGTCCAGTTTGATTAATGGTTATGAAGGACCACAAGGTCTGCTGTGTATTTATAAATGTGCCCCTAAAGTGCAATTTATTTGCAGATATAATGTTACTCTATTTCAGGCCTGATTTGCCTGACTGGAAAAGTTAATATTGCGGAGTGGCTGTTCAGCATTTTTGGGTGGCCTCAGCGCATGTGAGATCCACGTCGTACTGCACTTAAGTTTGGTATCCCTTAAATGGCAATGACAGCATTGCATAGATCCTTACATTGTCTGTCACAAAGCCAGTCTACATTTCAAATGTAGATCAAACCAATCTCTACTGTAACATATGAAGCTGTTGTCAGGCCCATGACAAGCACTGGCACAGGACTGATGACTCCTTTTCCTTTGCCTTAACCACACCGAGGCTGTTGTCATAATATGAACCTAAACTTACAGTAATTCACACATACTGTAAATACTGATGTTCCTGTATTGTGCAAATATTTTATATGCTAATGATTAATATCAACAATAATATAAATTCCCTGCAGCAGCTCCCCAAACATTGTTTAATTATTTGAATCCTCATTAAATGTTGCTAAAGTGGAAGCTACTTTACTGTCCCTTTTGCTTTATACATGATATGAACTTTAAAAATGAAGCTACAATTGTTACAAGTTCTTGCCAAACACTTCCTCGTCCAAGCCAAACATGTTGGAGCCTCCAGCACAGTGAGTGAATGCACCCTGAGGAGAGTTTGGTTAACATATGAGAACACTTGAGAACTGTAAAGGATGTGTGGACGACATTAACAAAGAGATTAACAGCTATTGAAGACAAAGAACACACCCATTCGACATAATGTAAACTCTCAAGCTCATTTTGTCTTGATGTCTGGAAATTTAAGTGTCATACACGCAACTTTATTCCTGTTGTTTCGCAGCTATTCTGCACACCGTCATAAAAGTGAATTCAGAAGAAATGCTCATTTTGTTTTTCCCCCGTTACTTTACTCTTTCTCTCTCTTCATTTGAGTCATTTATTATGAAGATGTTTTCTTTTTTTCTGCATGGCAATAGTAAAACCCTGCCCATTACTGTAGCCAATGATGTTTTGTTCTGTTGTGATGTGCTCCCATCTGGTTTCCAGTGAAAATGCATCACTCCATTAACATTGCCTGTGATCTAGAGGATGCTTTAATCTAAGACTATAAACTCCACTTAATTACATCCTCCAAAAGGGTTCTATTAGTATAATGCAATCAAACAGGGAGCACATCCATTTTGGCAAGTCAAACATGTTCAAATGACTCCTGAAAGTGTTTACTTTTGTCTTCGGTTCAGAATCATATTTTGGAGGTCCCAGGTCATGTTCCAAGGCCCTGATTGATACTCACTTCTTTTGTGGGTAAAAATAATATGCTAATGCATATGAGATCCATCTCTCTGCAGCAAAAACAACCATAACAATTGAGTTTAGGGGAGTTTGAACAGACTCTCTGTGTGGCACACTGATGACTTTATGCTTGACCTTTCATGCCTGTCACTGTATAACCTCCAGTCATATTCATAATTGCTGTCTGTGTGCGTCGTTCTAGTTTCCATTAGTCTAGCAGTATTTTTGCTAAGAATTTAAACTTCAAAAGGAAGCAGCATGGCCTAGTTTAAATTATACACAAAGACATTACTGTAAAATACAAGATGCCTGACAGTCACGTTTGCCACGGTGCCATGATAAACAGATCTTACATTACAGCAAATTATTAAAGTTAGCATTTTTTATGGTGATGTAACAGGTTTGACATTGAATTTATGTCTAATATCTTGACTCCGATACATATAAACTGCTGCAGGGTTTCCAATTTTCAGATAGCTCCAGACAAGACTTTCTAAACATCAGCTGCTGTTCTGTGTCTAATTCTGGAAAGTCTGATTAAAATAAGATCAGTTTTATATGGTAAATTTCAAAATACCATCTGTTCAACAAGGAAAAGCCTCCAGCTCTTTTAGAGAGGGATGATGTAAAAACCTCCTTCACATGACAGAATTTGCAGAAAGGTTCATCATGACTGGGGAGGCCATGAGTATGCTTAGTTAAGCCAGTAAATTTCATATTTGTGATAGACTAATGTAGATAAACCACTGTTGCCTCTTTGGTACTATTATAGGATTATGTTCATCTTCTGAAAAAGCTGAAACGTTCAAATTGTTGTCTTACCTTGTTAAAAGTGTAACTTGCTATGTATGTATGTAGTGATACTTCTACTTTATCCACTAAATTAGTTTTCCTCTAGATTTTCTAAAGGAAGTTATGTAAAAGCTCAACTTGTTTATCTGGTACAAAATAAAATGATTTTGCATGTAGGTTTTGTCTTTATCTGGTAAAATAAAACATTTGTATATAGTTTTTATTGGATAAAAAAAATGAAATATTTATATATTTAGTGTTTTTTTTTAAAGTAAAAATATATATCTATCTATCTAGATAAATTAAGATTTTGTTATATTTTGCTTATGTCTTATATTAGGAAGAATATGATGCAAATAAATTAAAATGATAGGGATATATTTTTTGAAGTAAAAGAGGAAAAATGTTAAAACGTTAGGTGATCTTACCGTGTTAAAAACAGTCTGTATTTAAAAAAAAATCCACAAAGGTTGAACAAAGTAGTTTTTGTTGTTGTGTATATCAGTTTGCTTTGCGGAAAACTGTTTCAAATAAATCTATTCAGACACGTTTTGAAGAAGATACTGACTTCTCTCCTGCAACATCTTACTTTGACGTTTTAAAATATTTTCTGGGGGGAAAAAAAAGCAATATCTTTATTTTCTTCGTAATATCCGGTATTAACATCACACTTCCTGTCTTCTTCCTCCGTGTAACAGTAGCGCAGCAATGGCGTCTTGTAGTGAGGTTAGTAGTTTCTCCTTTTAAATGTCAAATTACCCACTCCATTTTATGTTTTGGCAGATTATCGTTCATTAATATACTTACATGGATATCGATGTATAATATTGCAAGGAGAGACTCTGTTTCTGTTCGAAACTAGTTGTTTACTATCTCGTGTTGTTGTGCTAAGCTAACCGATGTTAGCGAGTGCTAACGCTAGCTTTTCCCTTCCATTCTACGTGGTATTTATATTGATTGGAACAGACTACACTTCCTCACAGAACAGTCTCGTTTTATTTTGTACTATCCATAGATAGTGGTGACATTGTCGTTATTTTCAGGAGTCAGCTACAGCCCCTGAAGAGGAACAGACTGAAACTCTTGCATCCCAGAAAAGAGAAGCGAGACTTCGGAAATTTCGAGAGTTGCATTTCAAACGGGTGAGTTATTTACCTTTACCTGGTTAAAGCACAGTATCGTTGTAGAGACAAGATTTTCTCTCCGAGAGTTCCTCTAAGCTGTTTGCTTTGTGGCAGTGGCAAACTGAACTGACTGTCAGTTTTTAAAAACACCTCTACCAATAAGAAATAAACATGTTTAGGTAACGTTACACACTGTCCTAAGTCTTGAGCTGCTTGAATGGGCATTTCAAATGGATCCCACTTGCATATAGCTGCTTGTAAAACATTTACTTTGTGTGTTATTTCCAACTGCAGAATGAAGCCCGTAAGCTTAATCACCAGGAAGTCGTAGAAGAGGACAAGAGACTGAAACTCCCTGCTAACTGGGAGGCTAAGAAAGCCAGACTGGAGTGGGAGCTTGCTGAAGATGAAAAGAAAAAGGTATTCAAGTCTCATATTTACAAACTCCATAGTATTCTGCTCACTCAGTAATGTCAATGACCAGAATGTCAAAATGTATGGTGACATGAAGCACAGATAAGACAGGGTCGCAGTGTTAACATCTAGTGGACAGCTCTTAAAGTCATCTGTTTATATATGTGTCAGATGGCATATCTCTCTCCACATTGACATACTTGTGCTGAAGCCAAAGAAGAATTACTGTTTTGCCAACAGACTCTAGTGGCTTTGAAAAAAATCATAGATGGGGAACTGAGGCCCTTAAAGCTCCCTCAAGCTAGGGGCACTTTACTCATGGAATGTCAAAAATCAAAGATTCATGTCATATATTAATATTTGGCTTTCAGGAATGTGCAGCCAGAGGGGAAGACTATCACAGAGTCAAACTGCTTGAAATCACTGCTGACGATGCAGAGCGGTGGGAGAGGAAGAAGAAGAAGAAGAATCCAGATACAGGATTTGCAGGTTGGTGGCAGGATTTCCAGTTAAGACAGACATAGATTGTTTGCTGTGAACTCTGTGGTTGCACTTGTTTCCTAGAGCTTGAGACATGTCAAAGTTTGAATGAATTCACTGGTAAATAACTCTTGTTAGAGTTGTCAGTCAGTGTTAGTTAGTTTTTCTTTGTTTGTTTGTTTTTTAAATTTATCTTCTAAATATAAAATCACAGGTGTACTGTTGTCAATGAACCTGACCATGGCTGCATTTAGGCTGACTTGAGCCCCATGTGAAAAAAATGTAGTTTATTTATTCACTTAAATGGATCCAGTCTACAGATGTAGCAGGGATGCCGACACACAGGGCTCCAGCAAAAAAAAGGTGAACCTTGCTTATCTTCCAGCAAAGCGCTGTGTTGGCCAATCAAATACACACAAGCGCACTTTCCTGGCGGATTGCTCTGTAGTATGAACAGTGTGTTTTACTGTTAACTTTTTGATCGTCTTGATGAATGATGAAAAAGTTGGCGCTCTGATTAAGTTGCACAATCCTCTGTGTATTGCACCTTGTTTAGCAGAGTTTGGGTGTCCCGGCATAGTTTTTCTGTTTATTCAGCTTCAACACTGTGAAAAATTCGTAGGTGATGCGCCCCAGTCTTACAGTGGTCAGGAAAACTCCCCTCTCACGTAACCAAACATACATGCAAACACAGGGGCGATATCGTCAATATGTGGACATGAACTTAAGAGTTTTTCTGACCTTGGTAAGTTGATAACAATTACTGTGACAGGTCTATTCCTGAATCATATTTCATGTCTCCCTGGTAACTTAAACGCCACATGTTTGGAGTGTAATGACACAGTCTTCTGCATTTAAAGGTCCAGTGTTAAGGATTTAGGGGCATCTGTTAGCAGTAATTGTATGCAATATTAATTTTATTTTCATGAGTTTATAAATCTAAAACTAAGAATTACTGTGTTTTCGTTGCCTTAGAATGAGCTGTTTATATCTACATACAGAGTCCACTGTTGTTCTACAGTAGCCCAGAACAGACAAACCAAGCACAGGGTCTACGTAGGTCCATGCACGTTTTTGCATTGGCTGCCGTAGTTTTCCTACACGTTTGGCACATGGGAGAAGTTTCCTTTAAAATTATTTTGTGTTTTGGCTTTTCAGCCGACATGTGTCAGTGTGAGAAACCAAGAGGATGCCATCTTTTGATGACTCAACAGATGCTTGATGCCAGCCTTATGTTTACCTAACAAGCTAAAACGCTCAAAGCACAGACTAAAGACCGCTGTCTTACTTAGCTTTACTTTTGAAAAGAAATTGAAACTAATCATACATTTCTCCATCAGTTAAAAGGACATGTCTGTCCCTTTGACGATATGATCAAGGTTGGTATGTATTGTCAGTCACTTATTGTATTGATTCTCCACTTTTAAAGTTGCATCATGAAGTAGCATGGAAGCAACTTGCAATTGGATCAAACTGCTATATTTTTGGCATGTGTAATGTGTCACACCACAGAACCTCAGTCTATTAATTTAGAGATTTGTAATCTTACACAGTTCACACTTGAGGAAACAAGTGGTACAACATGCTTTTGGTCTACTGTTCTGTTCTGCTGTATCTGGCATGTGACCTCCTTCTTCACCACACAGGGAAATGTTGCTGCCTAAATTCTACATAGCAGCAGTGTATCGAGCAATACTAGTTGCATGTAAGGTCCCCTTGGGATGTTAATCATCTCAAAAACTGCTCCCAATTTAATGTCCTGAATAAAGGGTTGCTGTGTCTCCTAAATATGGCTACCATCTGTTGCATCAAACCTCCTCTGAATTAAAACCTCTGGGGAGAAAATTATCACCAGAGCAGCTTCAAGAGAGGAGAGTTGTCTCTTCACCCCCACCCCCACCCCTTAACCAGCCGCAGGTTGTGTTGCTGAGCCTCGTGCCTGCTTGCTGTTTGTTCCGGCAATTATAACTCAGTCAATTTTTATTTCTCTCCGTCTCACACAATGAACTGCAGGTTATGCCGAGGCCCAATTTCGACAGTACCAGAGGCTCACCAAGCAAATCAGACCAGACATGGAAAGCTATGAGAAGCAGAGGGAAGAATGGTGAGTTAAGCCTTCTTTTGCTGTGACAGTGCTGCATCTGTGTCTATTAATACGTTATCCATATAGACAGACGGCTCACCATGGGAACAAATATGGCATTACTAGATTTTTGTGCAACCAGGGCCATAAAAATGATGACATGAGGACGCATCTGCTATTAAGACCGTGACTGTGAAATTTCTAGTCAAGTAAAATGAATTGTAACATTTTGCTTTGCGTAATCATCTAAGAATCCACCCATCACATGTGCACAAAGCATTTTCTATATGTCAAGTTATGCACCCCCCATTTGCCTTGGGGTTAGTGTTGACATTACCCCTGAAGTAATTCTAAGATTTAAAAGTGCATTTCATGCACGCAAAGAACTGGTGCCTGCAGGTTTTTCCCCCTTATAGGCTGATCTTCATGCAGAACTGTGAAGGATGCACACACAGACACATGTATTCCCTTATTATCTCCTCTCATTAGAATGACCATGATCACAATGATGGAATAGAAAGGTTCCATTTTTATATATGTTAAAACTGTGATTATCTGTAGTTCAGCTTTTCTAATTCCTTTGCTGGTGCTCCACAGTGGTGAGGACTTCCACCCCACCTCCAATAGCCTGATCCACGGCACCCATGTCCCCTCTAAGGAGGGCATCGACCGCATGGTGGAAGACGTTGAAAAACAGTAAGTCACACTCAAAAGCAGATGCTAAAAGAGAGATGCCGTATCCTCTCCTGACCCGCCATTAATTTTATCAAACTCTTAGCTTGCCCATTAAGTATCAGCCTGACTCAGTGGGCAGCTGACTCAGATGAACCTTCATACTTACCGACTGTTGTTTGATTTCTGCTTTGTGTGGCTTCTGCCAGTGAGAAATAACTGGAAGCACTCAACAGGACTAACAAACTGAACAATAATGATGGAAAATATGACAAAATAATGAACAGTACAAAAGGCAGGTCATTAGTCATATGTAAAATATTTCTCAATAGAATTCCCCCCCTGTGATATTTAAAAACAGGTTTGGGTCTAACCTTGCTAAGTATGATCGGCTTAAGCAATTCTAACAACCCTAGAGGTTTATGTTTTTTCATGTGTCTCAGAAAGACAGTGTGTTCATTCAGACCTTTTTCCGGCCCTGGTATACCACAAACGTAGTGTGGAGTCTGGAAATATGAGACTATCTCAGTTGCAATAAATTTGCGGATGGATTGAGTTTGTGACCTCTGTGCCAATTTGAAAGATGGGGATGTTTTGTATGAACTGGGCCCTGTCTGATCGGCAGAAATCAGCCCTGGAGTGGAAATTCTGGTGTGAGCAGCTGATGGGAGGCAGTTTATTATTAGCTATCTGCACAACTTACCTAAGTGGTCTACATTAAAGGGGACCTATTATGCATTTTCTTATTTTCTGTCATATATATAACATGGCAATTTTTCCTATTTTGGCTACAAGCTGATGTAAGAACATGAAGGATATATTTACGTGGTCAGTTGCTCCAGGTAACTTTTTACATTACGTAGCCTACATTGCTACATAATGCTACATGCTAAACATGTAAACTTCGTCAACGAAGTTGTTAATTTATCCCAGTTTGCAGTTGCAGCCCTACTTGAGTTTAACCAGGCTAGTGCAGATTCCAAATCCAAAAAAAAGAAGTCTTGGAGGACAGTAGAGAATTTTACATTTCGTGGACAGATTTGTTTGCTTTCAGCATCAACCCTGCAAATTTTAAGTACCAAACAATGATAAAAAGCCTACTCAAGAGTAGCTACCTGGTGGTAAAACATATTCATGAATTTTCATTTAGACCTATAAGTAGTGTTCATAGTTTTATTTAGTGGTTCTTTTGATAGTAAAGGCTGCTTACCCCTGCTCCAATAGAAACCCAAAATACAAGTATAGGTCTGAAAATGAGCATAGATAGATAGATCATCTTAAAACAGAACATAGTCAGGACACAGCTTCTGGTCAGACCATGCCAGACTATATATGTGACCTTATGTCAAACAAGTGGGTGTGGGTAGATGGTTTGGTAAACCTTTATAAACGCTACAATTAAGTCAGAACACAGGGATCACAGTACCATCGGCACCCCTCAAATTTAACTAAGTGCTGCTTCAAAGACTTTAGCTCCTCCACTGGGTCTTTAAGTTTTTGTTTTTGCTACAGAAGTCCCTTTCACCTTTTGATTACCCTGGTCTCTCCCTGAGCTGTTCTATATTTGAGACAGTCTAGGGTTTGTGTTAGGGATGCGACTGTGGGGCATTAGACAAGGATTCAGTTGCCAGCGTGTGACGCACAACAATGCTTTGAAGACACAGTGAATCAAGACTGGGAGCTCACAAATTGACAGTATTTTCCTCTGAGTATGTACGTATGTCATGTGTGTGTTAGGTTTTCCATTGCCACTCTCCTTGCCAAATTTAAATGCACACCCCCAGATTATTGCCTGTAGCCAATTAATGTTATTGGATACGCCATGGATAGTGGCCATGCTGGTTTATGAAATCCTCTCTAAGCTGCTTTTATTTACCATCGTCAGGATAGAGAAGCGGGCCAAGTACAGCCGACGCAGAGCCTACAACGACGATGCAGACATCGACTACATCAACGAGAGGAATGCCAAGTTCAACAAGAAGGCGGAGCGTTTCTACGGCAAATACACAGCAGAGATCAAACAGAACTTGGAGAGAGGCACAGCTGTCTAGTAGGTCCGGTCACAGTTTTGTCTTCATTAAAGACACTTTGGTGCATCTTGTTCTTATCAAGACTTGCTGCATACATAGAATACAAATGCTAAAATGGACTATGTAATGTGAGGGTGTTGTCTAACATTTTTATATCATGCTGAGGTTATTTTGAGCTGAAAGATGAATGAGTTATCTGTAAAATACATTTTGTGTGGTGTTCCTTTGTACAGTATTAGAAGTTAAAACAACTGTTATGATTATCGCGTCCTTTATTTTTAAATAAACCACTTCCAGTTATCTTACACACTTGTTTGTTTTTCTGTGGCTTTTCTGTGTGTGGTCTCATGATTTAGTCATTTTGAGCGTGAGAATGAACTACCATCAAACCTCGGGGCATATTTAGCCCAAGATGCCAGCCAAAATAATGTTTCAGTGGAGGTACACATAGAGATAAGGGCCAACAACTGAGCAATTCAATTTAGTCATTATCATCTACATCTCAGTCTAACTAACTTGCCCCAAGCTGTGACATGAGCAGGAAAACCTTGTGACTGGAGAGGAGATAAAAGACAACAGGTTCTCATGCACGTCTCCCACTCCTCAACTCCTGTCTGTGAGCAGGGCATTGCACCCTCTACAGGCAGTCTGTCAGGCACTGAATTGAATCAAACTTGTGTATACAAATTACTACAGTTAGATTTAATCTGGATGAATAAATCCTCCTCAGACAAAAAATTATAGGATGCCCCTGAATGATCACTTTCAAAGACGCCATGACGCGAGTTGTTTGTCTTACTGGTGATGGGTAGGTGAGGGTTTCAAATAATGTCTTTGATATCTGACTCTGCTGTAGAGCTGTTAGGGAGTGGATTAAGTGTTGAGGTTCATGATTGTGATATTTTTGTAGTCTTATCTGATTAGCCCGAGGATGTTGGCCAGGAATCTTATGAGGAACAACAGTGCATAAATTCACTGTTGTGTCTCAGATAATTTGACACCTTTGATTCTTTCAAGGCCAACTGCCACTTAAAGCGTTCCCTGTAAAGCAAAATGGGTTTGATTTAAGCCTCGTAAACATGGGGAAATTACTGGATAAATAATGAGTGTTGATGACTGAGTTTTTCCATAGACACAAAAGCCTGGAAGTGATTAAATTGCACCAATTCTTACTTTTTTAAAAAACAATAAGCAACACACAAGTCATATGAGGATAATAACATTACAAGACTAACCTGTCTGTCGACTCTACTTTGTGTGGTAAAACTTCAGACTACTATGACCTGTTTGTGTGCTAATCAATGATCTTGTTGTATATCAAGTAAACTGCCTGCTCCCTGCTCCAGTATCCCCTTTGCCCCACTAAATTTCACTGTGTTAGGTATTTGCATGTCTTCTACAACAGTAATTAATCACAACTACAGGTCTGTTTACAGCAGGAGACACGCAGTCTGGCTGTCAGGCATAATCAAAACTGTGTGATTTTACCTTTTTATTACAACAGATTGTGACATGTATCTTAATATCACCCTTGAAATCTTGGGAGCATTAAATTTATTACTCACTTAACAGATACTTTACCCAATAGATAGGTTACCTCCTGGCAGTGAGACACTAGTATCTTTAACATGTGCCAGTGCTTTAGGGTAAGTAGCAGTCCCAACAGCAAGATATATCGAGTCACTCAAGAAGGAACATGTCCAGATCATGTGGGGGCGTAAAGATGATCTGTTCTGTGTGTGGCTGTGATTTTTGGATAGTGACTGGTACATTTCAACAGGTGTTACTCACAGTAGAAGTAGTAGGAAAAGCACAGGTGTTACCAACTATGGTTTTCTGTTCATGTGTCTCATTGAGCACACATTATAGACTATAGCAGGACTCTAAATCTTAACAGAATTCCGCCATCATTAAGTTCGTTATTTAAAAGCTTTGCTCTTCCCACTGTGCATAAATGTCTTCCATGAAAAAAGCTGCTGTACAGTTTGATGCAGAGCAAAGCTGACTGCAGATCCCGAGGATCCTTGTCACACTACCGTGGAATTGTTCGAATCTTTTTTTTTTTTTAAACAAATCAGTACTGAAAGAATACTTGAATAACTTGGAATCATTTTGATGTACCTTCAGAGTCACTGCACCAACTATGATATGGAGAGTGCATTGGCATTTTGTATTCATTCACACTTTCTCATCAAACAAGTCAAGAGATTGTGGTGGTGATTCAGCGGTCTGGAATCAGGCTACTCCATCAGCCACACACTCTTTTAAAAATCTCACAATAAAAACATCACCTTTAACAAAAAAAAAAAAAAAAAAAACATCTGAAAATAGTATAATACTGACGCCATGTGGTCATCATAAAAACTGCAGCTAACTTTAATCCACTGATCAGCTGTCTGGCTGCATTGAAGGATAAAACCTTGACAAGGCAAATTGGCTTCAGATAACTAGGACACAAATCCTGTGTATCATCTGGTTGTCTTTTTGTAACTGCTTACCTGTTTGTATATACACTCACTATTTTGACTATTCATTCCCAGGCTATTGTGATCAAGTCCTTCTTGAATACTTTCTTTTTCAATAAACTGCATCATAAACATATTGGCATAATGCTGGCGTATCCCAGCATATTTTAGCATAAATTTTTGACATTCTGCAGCACAGCATGGCTTATGTACCCAATATTAATTTATCCCACTGGAATATCTAACTGCACCATTACTTACTCTAGTAACTGAGAAGTAAAGAACATTCCTGTATGACTTTATGAAGCTGGTCACAATTGGTCAACCCAATTCCTCTACATGCATGACTTTAGTCAGTGTTGAAACCTCGCTCCCAATTCAAGCTTTTTTCCTCAACAGTTAATTGTTTTGTGACTTATTACAAAAAACACAGTTTTTTATCAAATAAATATCTTTATTGAATCACAATATACAACAACTGCAAAAAAATAATCCCACCTGAGCGGATTCTTCACTTCTTCCAATTTAACTCTTACATCTGAAAGAAAACGCCAGCCGAAAAATTACGAAACATATGTACAAAATATTTAAAGTGTCCATGCACTCTGCCACACTACTGTGAAGTGGCGAGTGTGTGTTTGCGTGCGTTGGATTGGCCTGATTTGACTCGAACCCAGTGGCCATAGGGCTTCCTGCTTTCATAGCTGTCCATTCTAGACGTTACCTTAGCAGAAGATGGAGCTGCCACTGATGGTTTGACCACAGAATTCTAATGGGACAGGGTGAGGAGAGAAAAGATATAAGAACACATTAATTTATGCTCAGGGTAATGTCAAGAAGTGTTTTGTTTTAATCGTTTGGAAAAACAGAGAGCTGCTGCAATTTCAGCCACTTACATTAATGCTGAAAGAGATGATTTTCCTTTTTGGAGACATCTTTGGACTGGGCATGTCGTCAGGCTCCGCCTCACTGCTCTGTTTCAAAAAGACAAGAAAGACATGCTTAGTTAGATGTGTGTACGCTGATGGTAGAGTGAGCTTTGACAGGTTAAGTTTCCATTGCTAATACTGTAAAGCACTTCTACTGTATATTTAATTATTTAAGTGTTAGCTTCAACACTTAACACCCTCCCCCCATCCCCATGCTGTCAAAGGCTTGGCTCAACCATTAAATGAATCCTACAAGCACAGACCTCTAAACAAAATAAATCAATAAAATGCAAACAGATCAGAGTAAAAAGGATGTCTTCTCTGTCTACAGTGGCGATGATGGTGACGTAGGTTTCCCAGCCCTCAGCACACAGCTGGTGAACCAACTTATCTTTGGCATACGGAGAGGAGTTCTTCATCTGTTTTTAGCTCTCTTGACAGGGATAGTCACTATTATTCGGTCCACACGCCTGTGCTCCATCAGCGAGTGGAGGATTCTGCTAAATAACAACGACCCATTTCAACTGCAAGCATAAATACATTTGAAGTGTAAAAATTGTACTGCCTATCTATCCATGTGAAGTAGAGTTAGTGTAATAGAGTATCTGAATTGCTTATGCATCATCTATGAATCTATGTGTTTAATTAGCATTTGTATAGTGTGTATGCATGTGTTTGTGAGGTAATCTAATTTGTGTTTGTTAAACTGCAAACCTCTAGTTGATAAACTTACACATTGTGAACTTTATAAGAGTTATCAGATAACCTTTCACGCAAACACATATTGTTGTCACCCAAGTCACATGACAGCCCTTTAATCCCAGGTGCCGATGAGTGAAGGAGACCACTGTCATGTTATCTATGAAGACAGGAATAAATACAGAGAGCATGTGTATTCCCTCAGGGGTCCAAAGGTTAACACAAGACACAGGAAATTCAACACAACATAGGCCTCAAGATAATCAGTTAACAGCTGTGGACATTGCACTCTGCTTTATATACTTTATCTTTGTTGACAGTTTGATAAAATGGTGACAGCTAGGATCAGATTACATTGTACAGTTATAAAAAATTATAATTCATCCTGTGCAGCCATTGACCCATGAGTGCATTACCCTTCTGGTAAAATGTTATTAAGGATCAGAGCACTATTATGCACAAGAACTTAGACAAACTTTTGGCTATCCATAATATTCTCAGCATTCTTACCTCATTTTTATATGTAGTCCAAGCTGGGAGAAAAAAACTTTTATACCTTTAATAAGAATCTGTGACAAGCCTTAATTTTACTGCGGTATTTTGTTCAATGTCAAGCGGACCTTCACTCTCAGACACCCACCTGTGATGGAGTCTTTTCAGGGTCTTCTTGTCTCACCCATGTCTCTGGCAAAACCTGTTTGGACTCCTCTGACTCCTCTGACAGGACTGGTTTCACACTCTCAGGAAGTTTCAACTTCTCCACTCCTAGAATCGTCGTAGCATTGGCCACTGCTGCTTTAAGGAGTTCTCTTTTGTCTAGGGAATACAGATAAAAGGTTTTGATTAAAAAACTTTTGTGCAAGGTAATATTTTTGCCAAATTCAAAATCTGCCTCTCTGGGAAGCAGATACATACACCCAGAGTAATGACTATTCCCTCATATTATCTAAACAACTTACCATCCAAAGTCAAGTTGATGGAATGCCCTGAAGGTCCGGACCTTGAGTCACTTCTATATGTTTTATGTGGGGAAACCCGGTTCGAAGCCCTCCTGTACCGGCTCCAACGGCTGGAAGACCTGGAGCGGGACCTGTAGCGTCTGTTGCGGGAGTACCTGTCTGGGGACGGTGTGCGGCTGAAGGAACGAGAGCGGGCCCTGTAGCGTCGTGGTGGGGATCTGCGGCCACGGCCATATCTGTGATGGGTCTCACAGCGACAGCGTGAGAGAGGCCTGTGGCAACGAGGGTGAGAGCGGGACCTACAACGAGAGGAGGACCTGCTGCGAGAAGAGGACCTGCTACTGGATGAAGATGACCTGTAACTTCCCCGGTTGGAACCACGTCCCCTGTAGTGACCTGAGCCATGGAGCGTCTGCTGTCACAGCTGCTGCTTGATCTGGATCTGGAGCGAGTTGAAGCAGGGCTTTTCTCGTCGAAGATGACGTTGATGCCGTCACTTTGGCGAGCATGGGCCATGTCAGAGTGCGAGTCTTCTCTCTTGGCCATTGTTTTGTGCCACAAGCTGTAATGAAACGTACAGAGATCTGTATAAGCACTTGGAAAGAGACATCATTTAATGGTGATGAATCAGTAAATCTGTAATGACCTGGCCCCTTTGTAGTCAATGTAGCAAAAGATTGCGTCATTAGATCTTAATGTGATAAGGCGCCTTGATTATATCAGCTTCAGTCTGTGTAGAAGTCTATGACTACTGTTGCACAACACTTGTTTTCTCAGTGCTGCCTACAGCGGCAAAGCGACGTAGTTGCAATGGCCGACTGAAGAGGACTGGAAATTTCCGGAGTGACGCAAGCTAAAGCTAGTTTGAGCTAACAGCTAGCTTGAAGTGCTAGCAGCTGTTATCCCTCCGAAAAACATCAAATCCAACTTCTTCTCTTTAATTAATAAACATTTAACATAAACCTTACATAACATGGACAACATAAATACATAGTGACAAAAGCCGACTAACTGCAACCGTTTGTACGTAACTCTAGTGTAGCGAAAACAAAGTTAGCTATGCTAGCCGCCACTGCATGTTTTACCTTGTCGAGTGTAGCTTGAAACCTTTTGTTCCGATAACGTTGATATAATCGATGGATGTCGCCTTCAAATATGGTATAACGAGATGACGAGTTTGGAATTTAACTCAACGGTGTTTAAATATGTTGTTTTGAAGCCAAATATTAACGAACGTGATCTTCGTCTTCCCCAAGAAGTTGATCCGTCTGCCGTCGTCACGATAATGAAGGCGAAGCTGGTTGAGTAACAGTACAATGCAGAAGCCTCTGGAAATTTCCAGTCACGTGTTCATCCAAATTACGTGATCCCTTTGATCGACTCGCTGTGTGTAAACAGCTCTGTGTAGCACTAGCGAAAGGAGTCGAATCACTTTGGGCGAAAGAAAAGATGTCGTTTTTAACTTCTACAATATGCTTTCACCAAAAGTGACAATGCCGCCTTCCCTTTTTTTATCTGACAATATTTCAACCTGATAGACTAAAGAAGCAGAAGCATCAGCTCGTTCAGGTTTAGACCTTGATTAAATTCAGAGGTCCAGTAATTTGCAGAAGTGTTTGGATCCACACTGTCAAAAGTGGGAAGTGAAAATAGGGTAAAGTGCAGAATGCAGTGATTACAAAAAACAAAACAAATAAAAGCTAAAAACCAAACCATAAGCAAGTTATAATTATTATTGTTATTATCATTATTATTATAAGTAAACAGTAGTAGTATAAAGGGGAAAGATTTAATCATAGACATAATAAAGGGTTAGGGTTTTTTTTTATTATGTCTATGATTTTAATGGTACACCCTTTAAACAAAACCTCGTAAGACACGAGATCCCGCGATATTTTATGTAACCTCGACTCTGTTTACTTTGTTACTTCCTACGTCTTCACTTGGCTTCCGCTGCATACTCGCTTAGCGTGTGGTTTGATTTGCACGCCTCCATGTTCTGAAAACTTGAAACGCAGGCTGACACACCGAGCAAAGATGGACATCCTGACTGTACTGCCGTCCAGCTTTGGATATGCCATATTTACCTACCTCTATAGCTGGATCATGCTGGGGTATTTAGCAGTCAAGGTTGGGGCTGCCAGGAAGAAATACGATGTGAAGGTAGTTGAAATTTGACGTTTGTGGAACATAATGGCAACAAATTAAAGAAAAGTCAGTGCTGGATATATGTAATTGCATTGGATCGTTTTTAATGTGTGTTTCTAGGTAATTTATATCATGTTTAATCATCGTTTACTTTGCAGTACCCCACTATGTACAGTGACAAGGAGCAGGTGTTCAACTGTATTCAGAGGGCACATCAGAACACTCTAGAAGTGTACCCTCAGTGGCTTGTTTTCCAGACCATTGCAGCTCTTGTCTACCCAGTATGTATGATTTTTACACACCTAAACATACATAACAACAAATTACTTTGTGTGTGTTCTCTATATTCATTTGCCATACTAGTAGGGCAACTATATTGCACACACATTATCAGGTGTGTGGGAAGGGCAAGCAACTGTCATGATCTTTGGCATGGATTCTCCAGATAACAGAGTAGTCAAGCATAAAGACAGTGTCATAGTGACAAAGCATTTTTTCATCACCCCTGTAGTTTACAGATGTTTGTAATTCTTTTTTTCTTTGTTTCCAATCATAGTTATCAGCATCTGTGCTGGGGGCAATCTGGGTGACCAGCAGGTTTTCTTATGCCTGGGGCTACTATACAGGAGGTAAGACTTTGTGTTAATGTAATGTGGAAGGATTTATTTTAGAGCAAATGCACCTAAACTCAGTTTGCCCATTCTTTCTTGACATAATGCTTTTAATACAGATGTCAATGTTATTTTTATGTATGTGTTGATTGCAATGTAGCACATAGTCCAAATTTTTATCAATGCCCTTAAGGAATAAAACACAATCTACCACTGCACTGCTAATAAAGTAGGCAATAAAATTACTCCAATACTGAGCGGTGTAATTTCATCCTGTCATTCTTGTAAGAGATTTAACTGGTCATAAGTCATTTTTAATTTCCTGAAAATAATACTCACAATATTATAGCATTAGCAGTGTAAAGGCTGCAGTCCAGGTGTCGCAGAGGTTACACTACAGTTATTGCTAGACCACTTTTGTTGCCCCTCACCTAGTTTTGTTCAATCATTTACAAAAGATAGCATTGAGCAAATGGCAGTAAAAATAAAACATGCATCAGTGGGGTCTAACTCATTGTAATTGCTTAAGTTAAATGGTTTCAAACAAGAAATTAAATGTGTAATCTGCAAAATAGTAGGTGTGAATTCTAAAATCAGACCAAAAGGGTGAATCCCTATGAACAATGTTAGCATTTATTTTATTGTATTGTATTGTATTAGTTGGTATCTCATATAGTTCTGTTTTGGTGAAATATGTTTTATGTTTTATTCCAGATCCAGCCAAGAGGATGAATGGGGCCTATGGCTACATTGGATACTTTGGCGTCATCATTCTGTCCATATCTGTAGCCTTGCAATTGCTTGGAGTCTTTTAAGAGAATTGTCATCTTGTTACTCATTAGCCTGGCTTTGCATGGCATTTTTGAAATTTGTAAACTATAAAGTAGCTGTATAATTCTTTATATACTAATTTCAAATAATGATGATCAATATATTTTTAGGGACCACTAACTTTATATCTTTTAATTACAGTTTTTGTTGTGAATGTCCTCTCAATGTGATCACTGAAATAAAGTAGATGCTGACCGAGCCCCAGATATGTTGTCTGAAGTAATCTTTTCACAGTTGCAGGAATAACGGTCTGTGAATAATGAAAGGCCCCCATGTGACTCACACATGATGTGTGAGGCACAAATCTCCCCTTAAAGTGTAAAGCAAATGGCTTCAGAAACATTTACAGGTCATTTTCACAAATAATAATAAATCTTAGAAAATGTTATGTTTGGTTATTTCAGAAGAAACAACTTTCTAACATGAAGGTTAGATTTTACCTCTTTTGTGTCAATAAATAGCAAGTTTTAAACATTTTTTAGCTGCTCTGCACAGAGACATTGAACCACAAATTAAGCGTCAAACACAAATTGGCCTTTAAACAAGTAACTAAAATACACATAAATCCCTTGTTTATCATTGTCTCTTTCATATATATGTATTTTTTCATTAGTCAGTTCTTATTGTAATCGTATTTAAGTATTTATTGTTTGTATTATTGCTTATATGTTAAATTAGTTACAAAGGAACTCGTGTATTATTTTCAGGATGGAGTCCAGCATGTGTTGCAGTCTGCAAGAGGTTCACAAATAAATGTGGAAGTCTCAGCAAAAGGCTCATCCACGGCGCTACGTTCATGAACTAGTGCTAAGCTCGTACTCCCAGGTAAAAACCATAAGTAACTTGTGTGCAGCAATTTTCTTTGGAAATGACTAAGAGAATTGCTACGGTGTCGGCTTTGTTTGTAACATAGGTAGCACATACTTTCAGTGTGTTTTTTTTTTTTTTACTGCGCTGTTGTATCACACTGAAGAAAGTGCGCATCTAGTACGTTGTTCAATATTTCACCATTGCTAATAAGAAATAGTTATACGATGATCCTACCCACTACCATGCGCTCATTTATTGGTCACATCTTTTCCCCCCTAATCCAAGTCATTTAACGTAGATTATACGACTTTTTGGTTCGGTTCATTTTATATGTTTTTAATATTTCACAAATTCCCATTTTCTCCACTAAACATGAAAGCACCAATAGCAACAGCGTCTTAGAGGCTTCCCCATCAAATGGGTGTGTAGGAACTGCGCATGTGCACGACCGAGCTCTATCGGAAGCGAAGTCGAGCTTATCCGGGGGGTTCACATCAAAAACCGAAAATAAAAGGTAAGAATCCCTTTGAAAATGTCACAAGAACCAAGAATTGCTGTTGGAGTGTGTGTTTTAGCTCGACACTACCGCTGTCGTTTGGGTTATGCTCTTATTTCTACCAACTTCGTAGCTAGGAGAAACCTTCAAGGAAATGTTTGCTAGTGCCAAAGCGATGAACAAAAGGAAAGACGACACAGCCCCGTTTTAGCTAACGTTACTGCACGAACACACACACGTTATGGATGTATAACTATAAAGTAGATACCTCGACAGCCTTGTTGTCGAACAGATATTACCGAGCTTTAGTGTAACGTTAAAAATAGTTGGTGATCGTTGGTACTTGGAATATAATCTAAGGAGTTAAGCATCATCCCTACAGCACAGCGATTGCGCACAAACATATACAAAACATTTATAGTGTATCTCAGTTATGGTATTAGTTTTGGGTGAGATTGAATGTGATTATTAAACGTGGTGTATATTTGTGATGTCGACATGGCTGGTTATTCCTATGAAGTTATTTGATGTTGTTTTCACTTTGGCATTGTTGGACACGACGCGTTTTCCCAGAGTCATGTCAGGTTTTCTGGACGGTATCCGGTGCGGAGACTGCGAGTGCAATGTGGACTGGGGAGAAAGAAGAAACACCATCGCATCTGTAGCTGCTGGTGTTCTGGTATTTTATTGTTTTCCCAATTAAGGGCAGGTAGACTGTAGCTACAGAGTCCCCCACTGTAGCTACAGTCTACCTGCCCTATAGATGCTACTCTGACTTGTTCCCCTGATCTATGCCTGCCTTTAGGTACTCATGATAAGTGTAAGCAGAGCTGTGGATTCCTGTGTTAAAAGACTGGGATACATATTAATTACACATTTGCTGACATTCATGTTCAGTCTTGTTATTGAAGTCCTCGGGCTAACTGTGGATCTCGTTTCAGTTCTTCACTGGTTGGTGGATCATCATCGACGCAGCAGTGAAATATCCTGATGAAGGAGAGTTTCATCATGCGTATCACACTTGTGGAGTCATTGCTACTGTGGCCTTTCTCATGTAAGACATATTCTGCTAGTTTCTTCAGTTTGACAAAACATTTTCATCACAAGGTTCAATAATTTGGTATTTCTTAAGCTTAAAGCCCCATCGTCAGGCCTTCCTCCGCACATGGAGTTGCTCATTTGGCATAGTGATTATGTAGTTGTTGTCACCCTGTTTCTATTTAGAAATAGTCTCTGGTGTCAAATGTGGATGGCCTCCTTAGTTTTTCACCAACTAAACCATCAACTGAGCAACTCCAGAGCCATGGCAAGGCAGAAGAAGAAGAATTACTGTATTACTACCTGGAGGGGAAATTACATTTTTAGGCACAAGCAAAGGCCTGAAACACATACACACAGGACCCATAGATACAGAGTTTGTGAGGGATCCCAGAGTGATGGGGATGCTTCCAATCAGTTAGTGGCTTGTTGCCTTGCTCTAGGGCGCCTTGGCAGTGCTCAGGGGGGTAACTGGCACCTCTCCAGCCACCCACACTCTGTACTTCCCAAGCCAGGTCCCTGACAGAGCTACAGAGACTTAGATGCTTCAGTTTGGAAGTTTCATACTGCCTATGCATCTCACAATCTAAGGGACAGACATATCCAATAATTACCATGGGATCTGTCAAGATAAGCAATCAGGTAAAAATAACTTACTAAGTGGATTCTAATATATTTGTAATTTCTTTTGTCTCATTTGACCCATCTAGGATAAATGCTGTTTCAAACGGCCAAGTGAGAGGAGACAGCTACAGTGAGGGCTGCATTGGACAGACAGGTGTGTATGATGGGATGTGATGAATTTCTCTATAATCTTAGTACATTTCCCTACAAACACTTAAAGGGGACCTATTATGCTAATTTTCAGGTTCATACTTGTATTTTGGGTTTACATGCTGAAATGTTTAAAGAATAATCTATTTGGCTCATACTGTCTGTGGTAGAACACCTGTATTCATCCTCATTCTGAGACACTTGTTTTTAGTCCCTGCTCTGATTGGTCAGTGTTTTCAGGTCTTCTGCATCTGCACTCTTGGTGTCATGCACCAGAGAGCTGGGGAATGACAGTAATGAGGAATAGCTGCACTTTCTGCACTGAAAAATCACAAATAAAAGCTTATAAACACAAGTGGAGCAGGAATATAATCAGAAATCAGGGAGAAATTAACAACACTGGCAACCAAGATCACATATTCCTCTGACGTTAGCATGTAGCTTTATGTAGCAGTGTAGGCTACATTATGTGCAACAACATACCTGGAGCAGATGACCATATAAAGAAATCTGTCAAGATCTGATGTCAGTTTGTTTTGAAACCTTATTATTTGAAAGTTTGGCCATGTTTAAGGGAACAGTTTATCCATAAAATTATCATTTGTATATCGGCTAGTCATGCTATGTTACCTTGACTTTCTGAATACATTTTTTTTTATCTCACATGTCTCCACATAAAACAGCAAACATATTGATTGATTGGGGACCATGTTTAACAACAAAATTGTATCAAAACATCCGCTTACAAACTTTCACACAATTTATGAAGTATAACCCAAGTGTCATTTATCCATCCTTCCTAAACACATGGATTTCCAATAGAAGGGTACTAATTAAAACTGAATTGAAAATGAAAGTTATCTTTGCTCTCTTCAAAGCCAGACTTCACTTCTAAGGTTCATTTTGTGAAAATGTGTGTTTGGGAAGTACTGAGCATACAACTGGATAAATGAGAAATTGATGTTTCAATATTGTTTTTATTGTTGTTAAACATGTTCTCCAATCAACCAATAAATCAATATGTTCACTGTTTTCCATGGAGACATGCAAAATATACAAAGGTCTTTTATGAATTCAAGGTAACGCGGCATGACTTACTGATATACAAATTGCAATTTTGTATTAGTATACCTTTAAAATGCATACCCCACATTGTAACATTATATATGACCAAAAACAAGGAAAAGCATAGGTTCCCTTTAATTTTCTTAATTTCCCATTTATAATGATGCTTTGTTCAGTGGCTATTTTAATACTGTCACATCTGGTTTCTACAGTAGTCGTGCCCTAATTTAAAACTATGTCCTCGTATTACTATTACAGCATACATGCAGTAAAACACAAACCCATAACGACGCGTTGTTGTGGCATCACCCAGTAACGTACCCTTTCTTATCTCTGTTTGCAGGCGCCAGAGTCTGGCTCTTCATTGGCTTCATGCTAGCCTTTGGCTCCCTCATCGCCTCAATGTGGATTCTGTTTGGAGGATTCGTAGTGCCTCGTAAGGCCTGTTTTTTGACTTACTGTTCAGTAATCAGTTTTTGGGTGAGACAGTGACAGACTTTGTACGGTATTAAGCAACTTTGCAGTTCTTTGAAAATTGCAGATATGAAAGAGAAGCCAGTGTGATTTAGTAACTTATCATACACATGCTGTATGAAGTGAGCAAAATGTTATACAGTACAATCATGAGCAGCTCTTTATTGCAGCCTTATTTTGTAATCCTTAAATCTGTTGTCTCTTGCAGAAAAGGCCATCGTGTACCCTGGTATCGCCATTTTCTTCCAAAATGCATTCATCTTCTTTGGGTAAGTAAATGTCCTTCAGCAGTGTCTTACTTCAAACCCATGCTCACACTTTAACAGTTACTTTGTGGAAATCTTTTTCTTACATTATCTTCCTTTCTCCTATTCAGGGGTTTGGTCTTCAAGTTCGGACGTACAGAGGATCTGTGGCAGTAGTGGAGTCTGCGTGTCTTCATGTTCACTGTTTATACACTCTGCTTTCTATATTGTACAACACAAAATGCTTTAGTGGTTATTCACTTTATATATAATACTTTTTTTTAGCTTTCAAATTAACGTGTTTAATTTATATTGTGTGCTGTATAATGGCTAAATCATAACTAAGCACAAGTTTTCATAGATTCCTTTAAAGTTTTGACTATTTTCAAATGTGGCACATCTCTAAATGTGTCTATTTGCACTCAGACAGTGTAGCCATGTTGTTGTAATGGTTTACAACTTGTGTTTAACGAAATGTGTATTTTGGGAGCTTTACGTCTCTGAACTGTCCACATTTACTTATTTTTGTGACACCCTTTAATTTGAACAGTCTGTTAAGTGGGAACAACATAAATTATTATGGTACAAAATATCATTGAGGGCAATATATCATATTACTGTACACATTAACTGAATGTAACCATATGGGGTTGTTTGTATTTTAATGAAAGAACTCTATGTCAGTTCTGAAACTTTGCATTCATCCACATTTATTGGTAAAGGTTAATCAGCTCACACTGCTGGCATACGTCAACAAAGGTTTCACGACTATAGAGTATTATATGTGTACTGGAGGTTTGTATTTGACTGCAACACTTATCATTTGCTCCTGTAACATCCAAACCATGAGGTCAGTTTCTGACGACCATGGCTGCATTAAACAGAAACATACTGGGCACTAAATGAGTCTGTATTCATGCTTTCACAGTTCAACCTTGATTTTTTTTTTTTTTTTTTTTTAATCCTAGTCTTGCACACATAAAAACAACTATTAACTTGTATAAAATTATATACATTGATATGAATGTACACCAAAAAAAAATAGTTTGTACTTCCAGGATCAGATTTGATCTACTTCTTTTCCTGTCTTCTTACTTGCGCACAGCAAGATTGGGAAACTGCAAAACATGAAAACATTTTGTTCAGTTTAATGAATTTACCTTTCTTCATGTAATAGCACAACACAAGTCAATTTCTGTTCAGTATCATAGTTAAGTAGATGAAGGCCCAATCCCAATGTCCCCCTTGTAAGGCCTTAAGCCCTGAACCCTCACCCCGGATTTCCACTGGATGCGTGTCCGTTGCGGAACGGCAGCGCTGGTTATCCGCGGCGTGCTCCGCCGTCCGTCAATACCCACCGGCTGCGTTTGCTGTGCGGAGCGGTGCAGCTCCGCCGGAAGACATCTCGGTGCACTGCCATGATGAATATCTCCTCGTCCACGGTGTCAACGGGGTGAAATGACGTCTAAAAACCTCTGACCTGTTGACTTCAGGCCTGCCTCTGCCCATTATGTAGTTTTCAAGGTGTAGTGCAGGGAAATATGATCCGCCGTGAACACTGTGTATCTTATTTTGAGTATTAACCGGATGTTTTATTGTGTTTCTCTGCACGGCTTCCTGCCCCGCACGATCTGCTCTGTGCTGAATTGCTGCGTTGTGCTCCGGCGTCCGGCAAAAATAGAAGTGCTGCGTATCTGTTGCGGAGGCCTCCGGACTGCCGGAGCTGAGACGGAGCCGGAACGCAGCACTGCCGGAGCCGGTGGAAACACACACATTGACTAGAATTGAATCTAATCGGCTCCGCTGCCGTGCCGGAGCGGAGACGCAACCAATACGCATCTGGTGGAAATTGGGGGTCAGGGACCTAACAGACATCATCTGGTAAACGTTTGAGTGCGAAAGGATGCAAGGGTTCGAAATGTTACAGATAGGAATGGGACAGCTCTATGGCATGACATATCACATTACCTTGATGATGCCAAAACACATGTCATGATTGGTTTAACTGTGGATTTGGGACTTTTTTATTTTGTTTTTATTTTTTTTACCTTCTTTACAGCTAAAGCACCTCATTGGTCAGTCCCTGATTTGAATGTCTCCCAGGCTCTTGCTTTACAGAGTGGACAAGAGCCAATTGACAGATAATCAAATTAGTCATTTTTGTCAAAACAGCATCATTAGGCAAAATCCAAAGAAATGCTTGATGAATAAACTAGGTTTGTAATAAAGCATTCCTCTGATTTCATGTGTTTTTTATGGGCCATCTGAAATTTCAATGTATTGTTTCTGTGTAAATTTAATATGCCAGGCTTAACACCTATGTGCCAGTCTGCCTTCATTACCATTTATATATATATATTTTTTTAAAAATACTTCTTGGCTTTACCTGGTAACCCCATGTTATAGTGTCATAACGCAATGAATTGTGGGTTATTCCCTCAAGCAAAGCCTGCAGAAATGTGGGCTTTTGTAAAGTGTGTACAGGGCTCAACGTGACTATGGGAGTGCCCTCACGCACTTCAAGATTTATCAGTGGGAAAGCCCTAAGCTCTCACACACTCTTGTAAGAATGTGTATCGATGTCTGTAAGTGTGGAGACTGGGATTGGGCTAGTCTAAAGTCTTCGATTGCCTACCTCCCAGAAAGCCTGATCATCAAAACATTTCTTGTTTTGGGGCATTCTCCAAAAGTTCCACTTCAGTAGGAGTCCTTGAAACAACAACATATAAAAGTCATTTGGAAAACTTATAAATGGCGAGCATGCTTCATAATATGGTAATGATATAAATCTGTGGTTGTCGACCTGTATATTGTTGCACACTATAAAAGGAGGTGACACCAGGTGCCCTCTGGATTTCAGTAAAATACTAAAAAAACTAAAGTAAGATAGTGTAGGGTCAAATTTCACTGATGATGGCATCCTGTTGCAACTAAATAATTCAAACTGGACCTTCTGTCTTCTAGTATGATTGTGCCAGACTGTTGATAATAAAAACATTACTGGAGAGACAATTTACCTGTAAGGATTCCCATGGACAGACTCAGAGTGACGGTGATGAGGAGAGAACAAATGTGAAATACAGCAAACCGGATTGCCCTACAAAACAAAGGACCAATTACACAGACCATCACTGCTTTTGTGTGTTCCAACACAATCACACGATTAACGTTCTTACGTTGTGTGATCGTCACAGTCTTTAATCTGTAGAAAGAGATGTGTCAGCCATCCCAGTAGACCAGGTAGTCCATGTGTGCTCAGGACAGCACAGGTGTCATGGCACTCAAATGCAAGCAGTATGTGGATCTGGAAAATAAGAACTTATGATGAGATGTGATAGATAGATTAAGGGGTACATGTCCATGTGGTGATCCAAACCTTGAGGTATCGGAATCCAATGGTCGATACAAGAGCAGCAGTGAATCCGATTGTCATGGCTTCCCATGGCTGATGAATCGCGGACATGGAAACCCCAACAGCAACACCGCCAGCGAAGATGCATGACTGCATATGGATCTGACAGAGGAGTGACAATATATGCTACATTATCAATGAGATCTCACTGGTATTACATGAAATGATTGATTCAGTTTTGTAGTGGCTCCTGTGATACTTAAATAGGTACTCTTCAGCAAATAGTGACTCTGTTCCTGAAAGGGCATAATGTTGTGTTCACATATCAAGTGTCATACCGGGTTTAGTTTTCCCTTGGGGCTGGAGAGCACAGACACACCAGCTGCTGTTACAGCACTGACAGCCAGGGCCAGGTAGGTGCTGAGGACGGCTCCTAGCTTCCTCCCAGGAACATGACTGTCCACAAGGACTGAATTAAAACTGGGCCAAAACATCCAGAGAAACACGATCCCTGGAGGACAGAGAATTCAGATTCTGCTTTAATAAGGTAGATGCTTTTGAATGCAATTTAACTTAAATCTCCAGTTGAATAACTATCCCACTTACTGCACCATCCTACAAAACCATACCTAGCAGTTACAGCAGAAAACCATGGCCTAAACCTCACCCAACATGGAGAATAATCCTGATTTGCGGTCAAATTTCTCTTTTTCAAATCGCTGCTCGGATCCTTTCCGATACAGGATCCAGGACAGCATGATTCCAAACAAGGCCCCAAAGATGTGAAGCAGCATGATGCTGGCCAGAGGCTGGGCCTTAGAGGTAGAAAACAGCATTATAAGCATATGCCTGGCCTGAGGTATTAATGAAAATGTGAAACACAGAATTTAAAGTTGCTTACCCCCAGCAGAGTCTGGAGGAGCCATTTATTCAGGATAAACCCTGACACCTCCAGTAGGGCGATGAAGATGAGCTGGACAGGGTTAGTCTTCCCCAGCACAGCTCCGATTGAAATGAGGGCAGAGGCTGCGCACATCTCAGCAACTATTAAGCTATATTCAGACATTATAACCATTGACTTATATATCTGAAATATGTATTTTAGGTTTGTGATATGTTTACAGTTTTGTTGATGTTTAATATATTTATTCAATTAAGTGCCATTTTTATTTGCAATATATGCTGTAGGACTGTATAAGAACAAATAGAGATCATTTGTGCAAACAAATGTGTGAAACCAGTTTAAAAAATTGAAAAAATGACTGACTCAACAGATGACCTACCTTCTCAAGTTTATCCTGATCTTTCCTCTGTAATACCAGGACTCAATTCCATTGAGTATTACTGCCCACTGGGTGGCCACGACAGCCACAAGGAGGTTGAATCCAGCGCCACTGAAACCATACCGCACTAGAAAAGTGCATAAGAAGCCAAAACCTAGAATCACCATCACATTCACATCCTGGAACTCTGCAAGAGAAAAGAAGAAGTAGGTGTCAAAAAGTGTCAAACACTTTATAGTATATGAAACAGGTACTTCTACTGTGTCTCTGCATGCTTGCAGCCTAATTTTAAGGCAACAACCCAGGTCATCTGCTACTAAAGAACCAGCTGTATGAGCTTATCACTGACCAACAGCAATAACTGCAGCCCCTCCCCGTGCTATTAGATTCTGGTATTATATTAATCTGTTTTAAAGAACCTATATGCAATATAGGCAATATCAAACTACTTACCAGAGTAAAAGCTCCTGAAGGTAGTTCCATCTACTTTTACATTGTTTTCGATCTCAGTGTAAAACGCATATATGACAATGAACCCTGTCTGCAGAAACAGCAGCAAAGGTGCCAGACGAGAGCGTAAACTCGGTGCGTATTTAGGAGCCATTGGAGATGTTCCTTGCGCAGTGTGTACTTAACTTCCAACTGACGCATGTGTGGCCCAGGCGCTTTGAACAGGGTGCAACCCCGAGCACATCCTTTCGCTTTTATCAGCTGCTGGGCATGAACACGTCTGTCGAGTCCAGCAGGCCCAGCGGGATAAGCCGCCCCCCCAAAAAAGGCAACTATCGATTGGCACGAGACACAAGTTACAGTAGAGGAGAAATGGCAGAGCTTGTATCTTTTTTTCATTACATCACAATTCATAATTAATCTGGAACACACACACACACCTGTTTTTGATGTACACATTTCAATTTTTCACTAATTAAGGCATGGCTAGTTATCATGACCTCATGACAAAACCAAATACAGCATCATTAGCCTATCATGTAGACTGTTAGCGTCAATAGGTTAATTGGCATCCTTAGAATATGTATGTCATAAAATACAATCACAAATTGCACCGCAAATGTGTCTCAAATCGATTTGTATTGTTGCTACAAAAACTATTAAGGTCATTTTAGTCTTTGAAACAAAATCTCATACGCTTTTATTTTTATCATGCTACTTTGTTATGGTCCTAAGGCAATGATTAACAAAAAGCCATGTAAAATTCATCGTATTATGAGCAACAACTGCAACCCACACTTTTTAGTCAAACACGCACACGCGCGTACACTATGCACACATTTTAACCTGGCAACAAAACATAGATGGCATACAAGGCCTTGGGGCATGTCTGTCAAAGACCCACACACAAAGGACCTGATATAAATAACCTCCGTATGTCGGGATGGCTGTTCTTGCGTCTCGCACAAAGGGAATTTTGTCCCAAAGACCGCATTTTCTGCTCATAATAAACCAAAGCAAAGCCTCTGACCCCGCCTCTGTGACCAGCTCATTGGTCAATCGCTGCTGCCCGATTTGTCCACAAAGATCTGATTGGTTTAACGGCGAGACGTTGCACACACAGCGTCCCTCGCCTCCTCGCTCTCCCCTGTTGTCTTTGGCGGAGGAGGACTGAGCGACCGGCCACGGTGCAACGTAAATGGCTCTTCTCTGTATCCGTCAAAGAGAGAGGCCTCGGCGGATAGATTGATTGGATATACTAGCCGTCTGACAAGTGGACGTACGTAAAATACAGCGCGGTTTGGGCTTATTGAGTCTGCGCTAACAGAAAAAGAGGAGGTTCCCGAATAGAGTCCTTTATTTATTTCTTTGTTTCCAGTGAGGGAAAAATAATAACAGCGACGTATACCACAGGCACTTCATTTATTATCTTTGTCCGTATACACAAGAAAACTGGATAAGATTACAGTGGTTACTCGAAGGCCAAAGCCAAGGGGAGGAGGATGAAGCGGCGCAATGCGGACTGCAGCAAACTCCGACGGCCGTTAAAACGGAACCGAATCACTGAGGGTATATACGGCAGGTAACTTCTATGGAGCCTGACGAAGGGGTCTTCCTCACGACAATAATGGGGGGCACTCAGTGGGGATGCTGGCGGCTTGATAGCTGCAGAATGAGAAACTTCCTGACGCTACCATTGATGTCAATGAACTGCCACTGCTAGCTAGCTTATTAACCTAGCTAACTGCTAGTGATAGCGTAGTGTATGCTAGCGGTATGTTTTCGTTGTACATTAGCAGGTAACGTTAGCTGTTAAGCTAGCCATAGCGCTAGGCCCCAAAACAGCCTGTTTTGAACCTTGTCATACGGTCTCTGTTACAACAACGCTACTGTTTGAAATACGTTGTAGTGGATTTTTAGGCACTAATTAAATAACCCTGAGCAGCAACCTTTGCCCACTTTAGTTGTCATTTGCGAGCGGCATCATATTTACTCGCTACCCTCTTAACTAAGGTAACTTCTGTTAGCTAGCACAACAGCAGCTTTGCTGCTCGTTTCTAACTTCACCACATGCGCCCTGCTTATCCAGTAATAGCGTAACACGTTAACATTAACTGTAGACATGGGTCGATAAGACTGTAGTCTGTTTGTTTGACTTCTGAAGACCTTGTGTGGCATTACCCAGATAACTTAGAGTTATTTAATTTTCCTTCACAGTCACACCTGACAGGTTCCACTTCTATGTGACTTCCTACATATCTGATAAACCAAACGTTAAAGGCCACTAGTTACACACGTGGCACCTAGACATAGAGATGTGGGGCAGTTCTTGAATTATTGAACAGCTTGCCCATCACAACACAACAGTCATGCTTTGAGATCAAAGAACACCCCTACTGTGTTACTTTCAGGTCTAAGTACTGTAAGACAAAAATGTCAGCTGCGATCATATAACGTTACATCTGTGTTATTAAACTGACATGAAATGTGTCTCCGGGAAAGATCCTGCAACGAATTGCAACATTCTGTGTTTATGTGTGATCTCCACAACCCTTGAGAAATTCACACGCTGTAGTTTGGCACCATCGCCATGTGCAAATGTTTAGAGCAGCACCACATAAGAACATGTCAAAGTGCAGACAGAGATGTCTCCAGAATGTCTTCACAAGTCTCATAAATTTTGGTGTACTTGTTCTGTTTGAGGAGTTGCATTTTACAATGTCAGCTGCTTAGAGTAAGTGCAGTGTGCACAGGCATTTCATCTGTCAGGCAGCAGCAATAGGCTCCAGACATGCATCTTACACACACCCACACATACACTTAGAATAAAGCTGAATCTCTTTTGAAGTATGATGATTTGCCATATATTGACTGTAAGGGGCAAATATAGGCACCATTCTTAATGACACAAATCACATTATTATTTTTATTATTATTATTATTATTATTAAAAAACACTGTGTAATGCTGTGTTTAATTTGTTTTCTCATTTTTAGTACCTTCCTGTACCTGAAGTTCCTGGTGGTGTGGGCGCTGGTGCTACTGGCAGACTTTGTTCTGGAGTTCAGATTTGAGTACCTCTGGCCATTCTGGCTCTTCATCCGGAGTGTGTACGACTCCTTTAGATACCAGGGGCTGGTGAGTGGCAATGTCTTTATATTTATAATGATTTATAAGCTAATAAAGACTATAGCCCTTTTCAACCTTTTATTTTTCTCTGTTCACCACTCAATGTGCAGAGGTTGCACTAAATAAGCAATACAGACGCGCTTTTATTATGAACTTAATATATCATCCTGTTAAGATTTTTCCAGTGAGATATCTTCAGCACAGTAACGCTGCTGTGACACTTGCTGTATTGACATGTGAAATTAAGAAACCAGGTTATTGCTTCCTTTCTGCGGTAGCTTTATCTCTTAAATGTCATGTGAACAAGAAGTTAACAGTAACTAGACCGCAGTGTGATGCAGTAAAATGAAAGATTTGTACACGTAGTGGTGCATCTTTGTATCCAAAGTAATTAAATCCAAAATTAGATTAAATTTGAAAAGTAAAAATTTTAAATACTGTTATTTATTTGCCTTAGATGAACTGTTAATGGTTATTTGTAAAATATGGACTCATGCATACAGTAAGACAAAAGTGTTTCTCACACTAAAGCACCTGTATTATCACTGCATCATCAGTCCACATGTTTTGACCTAAATCTAAACAGCTTAATGCAGTGGCATTATTTGTCAGTTATTAACTAGAGATATGTCAGCTTTAATTCAAAGATGTAATTTCTTGTCTCACCTTATTCCTCCTATTAATCAGATTTCTTGTATGCATGTTAACATAATTAGTTACTTAGTTAGCAAGATGAACAGTGATACTACAGAATAAAAGTCAGATGAAATCCTCTCAGAATCATAGAATAACCAACAAGATAGTAACATTGATTCTGAGATAGCCAAACCCAAACAAAATGAGAAGAATCTTTTGAGGGACTTGGGTGGTGACCAGGGATGATAAACTGGAGAGAGCAGCTCTAAATATCAGAGAGTGCTGCTGCAGGTGTACAAAGGATAATGGATTTCAGATAAAACAAATCGGATCCTTCAGTCAGTTTGCTGTTAGTTCAGTTGAGTTCTACTACATTCTCAAAACTGACAAATTGTTTTTCATCATTATCTTGTTTGCTGCCTCCTAGGATCACAGCTCTAATCTGACATAGTATGCAAACTACAGATCTGATCAGGCTTGCGAGTCATTCATTTTCTTGTCGATCTAAATTTTGTGTGCTTATCATAGTTATATTTTGCTCTGGGTCCATTATTGATGCCATGCAGCTCGTTCTTGAAATGCATTGTGTAGGTGTGTGTTTGTTGGTGTGTCTGTCTCTCACAGAGATGCAAAAAAGGGAGAACCAAAAATGTAATATTTGCATAACCTTTTGTGATAGAATTCATCAATGAAATATTTAGCAAAATCGCTCTCATTATAAGGGACTATATGGCAGCTAACCCTTCTGTGAACATCTTCAGGCTGATTGTTAGCCTGTAATCATTTCCCTTTTGAGGGAATACTTTAGGTCTGAGCATGAAATGCTAATGTGTAAAAACAATCTACATCTTTCCTTGCTGCACATGATGCTGGTGTATCATAACCACCTCTCCTCTCCCCAACAGGCCTTTTCAGTATTCTTTGTGTGTGTGGCGTTTACCTCGGACATCATTTGCCTCCTCTTCATCCCAGTGCAATGGCTATTCTTCGCTGCCAGTACCTATGTGTGGGTGCAGTATGTTTGGCACACAGGTAAGGCCCCTCCAACGTATTATAGGTGTTTTGATATTTCTTAGTATAAATGCTGCATATGAGAAATTGGAAAAGGCCAGTGATGAACTTGGCTCCTGCTGTAACATTAGTCATATTTGTCTCTACATTAGTTCTGTTTAACAATTCAAACAAAAGAAGGAAGGAAGAGGTTTTCTGTGTATTCCCACGATACACGGGTAAATAATTCTTATAAGTCGTAGGCCACACTGATTCTTAGAACTTGCACTATTTTATGTCGCTTAACCACTTAGTGCTTCAGGGAAAAGCAGGTGTGAAAAGCGTTGTGCAATACTCATGCGTATTGTGTTATCTTATTTACAAATAATTGGCTTGCTTCGTAGAATTTTGCATGCTGAGTGTAAGTGAGCTGCACTCTGCGGATTAGTTGTCAGTCTGATTTAGTGGCATCCCCCTGCGTTGACCAAAGGCCAGGTGTCAAATGGAAATCCTAGTGCCAGCTGGGGGAGGGAGAAACACGGAGTGGTCCCCAGTTGCTTGTTGAGCCTTCCAACTTCACTCACCAGTGACATTCACTGTACGAGTATTAATATCACTTACCATCCCACAGCCTGGTGGTGACAGTGTCTTGCAGTTTATTGCAGCCAAGAAGACAATGGGTTGCCGCTCTATCCTGACCAACCTGTGTGTTTGGTGATAATGCTGTATCAATGAACATTCATATAGAGTGTAGAGAAGTTTATGGTTTGTGTAGAATGATGGTCTGCCTGTTGTAACTGTGTGTGAGAGGGAGGAGGACAGGTATGACGGGTATTTTGAAAGGCTGGACCAGTTACAATTAAGCTGCAGACAAAAATATAAATATAAAACATATTTGATAACAAGTAGGATGTGTGAGATAAGATCAGGAGCACAGTAGGGACTCTAACAGCAGGGGAAGGATGGAATCCTTAAAGACCCTGCCAATATTTGTACTCCAAAAAGTTTGTTTGGGAAAGTCACATTGGTTGCTACACTGTTTAGTGGGCACTAGGGCCAAGTCAGCAGTGCTTGGCATCCATTACTCAAAATATTATTCTGTGGTAAAGATAAGCTTAGGCACATTGTTGTTACACACACAGACAAGTAAGAACTTTCCCTGAACATAGCAAAAAATAAAAAGTAAGTAAAATATAAATATAACAAATGAATATATTTAGGCAGTACCGTGTGAAAGATTAAGTCAGATAGTTTATTGACCTTTCAGCATTATCACAGGTTCATTAAGACATTTAAAAACACTAAATTATTTTGCTGTTATAATATGACTTCAATACTAAATAGACCATGAAATTTGAAATAGACTAAAAATTTACTGTTACTATAAATTATCAATACTAAGTACACTGCAACTTTACAAATAGACCCAAATTTAAAAATTGCTATTACCTAAGCTAAAAAGTGATAACCGTCATCACAAATCTAAAATTTGCTGTCATTTAGGAGTACGTATTGGGGATTGGTGATCTTCTGTTTCTCTCAGTTCGACATCTTGGGATAGTCAGTTTCTTTGGGTTCCTTTTCTGACGACCTGTGAGCTCCCTGAGGGGAGGTAGCCAGTCACTGAAGATGGACATAAGCAGTTTTCTGGTTAAGTCAAGACACAGTTGAGTGCGTCTCTCTGCTAAAGTACACAGTCTGAGAGTGCAGAGAGCCTCCGAGGACCCCGAGTATCTCTGGCCAAGTCTGATTTTACAAGCACGTTTTTGTGTACTTTCCAGCTTTGTAGTCTGCTCTACAGTCAAAGAACTGTGCCAGAGAGCGACTGCATACTCAGGCACTGAACGCATGCAGTCTGTGTAGATGGAAACTAGCTCAGGGTTTTTAACACTGATTTTCTTAAGGCAACGCAGATAGAAATGCTCCCTATTGGCTGAGGTCAGTATGGGACGCACCTGACTGTCCATTCACAAGTGAACCTGGATGGTTACCCCCAGGACTTTGATTTTGTCACAGACCTCCAGTATGTTCTGGTCAATGGAGAGAATCGGCAAGGCTGGCATGCATCTCATGCCGGTGACATGAGGGAACAATGACCAAGCATCCTGTGCCAACTTTGACAGTTTTTGGTACTCGTTGCTATGGATACAGTTCAGGCAGTAGTGACGTTCAATTCCCTATCTATAACATATTTTTCTTGCTTTTTTGTTTTTTTTTTTTTTTGTTTTTTTTTCCAGAGAGAGGTGTCTGTCTGCCCACTGTGTCTCTGTGGATACTCTTTGTGTACATAGAGGCAGCCATCAGATTCAAAGACCTGAAGAACTTCCATGTGGACTTGTGTCGTCCTTTTGCTGCACACTGGTGAGCCACTGTTCTGTTTTTACCCGGTGGAAAGCTCCACTTGAGAGACCTGCTTTGACTGAGAGGCATTTCAAGGTTTGGTGCTGAATATATTAACATGGTAGAGAGATACGATGAAGACAGCATTGTATTGACTAATCTAAATCTTTACACAGCTTAATTCATTACTGCACAACATCAGCAATGTCACAAGATTGATTATGTGGTGGGCCACATGCCTCTTTTTTTTCTCATTTTCATGATAAATCAGTTTAAAGCTGGATTCCCTGAATGCTCTAAAGAATCTATGCACTTAAATGTGCCTTACTGTACAAATGGGAACTGTATGAAGACCTATATATTTGCCCCTGTATATTTGCACTCTTCCCACTTTTATTGCAACTGCTTCACAGCTCTTTCCCTCTGGATAAATAAAGCTTTATCGCTTATCTTTGAAGAAGTATAGAGATATTTACTGTGCCATGATCAAATGCAGTGTGGCACAGAAGACTTTATGTTTGCATATTGGTTTCTGAGTTGATTTAAAAAAATAAAAAAAAACAGGTCTGAGGTTCCTGTTGGATTCTCCCCAGGACTCAATTTGCATTTTTATGAAAAGTCCTGAAAGTGGTTTAAAGTGGCACCTCAGCAGCGTAGGGTCATAAATTGTGTAACGCTAAGAGAGGTCTGCAATTTTAAATCTAAGAAGTTCCTTAGAGAAGGATTTGGATGTGTTAACCTGAATTATACTCAAATAAAGAATTCTAAATAATTGATAACCTAAGTGCATTTTTGAAGCAGTGAACTTGATCGATCAGTTGTTTTGATTTTGATCTATGACCCAAGAGAAGACTTATGAGTGTGCTTTCTTGTGTCTGTCTCTGTAGCATTGGCTACCCAGTGGTCACGCTGGGCTTTGGCTTCAAGAGTTATGTAAGCTATAAGATGCGCCTTCGGAAGCAGAAGGAGGTGCAGAAGGAGAACGAGTTTTACATGCAGCTCCTGCAGCAGGCTCTGCCTCCAGAGCAACAGATGCTTCAGAGGCAAGAGCGAGAAGCAGAAGAAGGTAAGATTCAAACACACACATACATACTGTATGCACTTGTGAAGCACACGGTTCTGGAAAGTCGAGGCTCACGCACACTATCTACTAAGACTGAATAATAAAATCATTATTTGGTAAATTACACATGTAAGAATCATGAAATTAAACTTTCTTCAAATAGGTATCGTGTTATCTTGTCTAACTGTTTGGTTAGCTAGCTCCCTGCCTTGAGTCAGTAGGTGTTTTTGGACAGGAGAAACTTTTTCATAGTCCTAAGAACCCCCTGTTTTATTGTGTCTGCACCGCAAGAACTAGGAACAATTATAGTTCTTGGAATGGCATTTTGAGGGACTTTTTGTGGTTCCTGTTTCAGAGTAGGTACTCTACCAGTACAAGAGGAACCAAGGGTGTTGTGAGTGTATCAGATGTAAATGTACATTTTTGGGTGCACACAGCCAATGCAGCATCTGCAACCACCATTTTTAAAAACCTGTGTTCCATGTAAACAACACAAAACAAAAACAACAGCTTGTAAAAAAAACAAACATCAAAAGTAGTACAACATTGAAGTGAAAATATACTCAGTTAAGTCCAGACCTCACTGAGTATATATGCGATGGTGGAAATACAATGTCATTTAGACACGTCAAGGTGAAAAGTAGTGTTGCCATACCAACTGCCTGCTGGCTTACAGAACGCCACTTCAGCATTCCTATTGGTGATGCAAATGTAAATGGAGAAAGTTGAAGTTATGTAGTTCGTGGGAGAGCTCTTGAGTGGGCAGTTCCTAACATGGAGTTCCCAAAACTGCTTGGTCCAAAAATGGCTAGTGATGATGCATCTCTGGATTTAGTAGTTGAATGATCTGCCCGTCATTTTGTGTCAGTCAGGACTGTTGACAAAGATGGCAGGTAGCCATCAGACAGTTCTAAGCAAAGGCATTAATGCCTGTGGATCTTGTTAGGCTTTGTGTTGGGCCCAGGAGAAACAGTTCCCAAAAAGGTAGACCCAACAGAAACAGAACAATATTTGAAATCACGACTAGGCTTTGATCAAGTATCATGTTGGTCTGTCATGAATCTGTCCTGTCAAACAGCTCAACATTACTCCAATGCACATTTGCAGAATTTCCCTCCCCATCCAAAGTCTGTGGTTGCAGGTTTCCCTGCCTCACAGTTTAAGTAAACACACCATGCACATAATGATCATAAGAGGATCTGGTCATTGGGTGTGATTTGAAAGGACCTCACAGTTAGTGGAAAATTGCAACCAGCAAAGGAGTTTTCACCGGTCAAACTATAAGAAAAGAATGACTTGAAATGCAACACAACTGTGTGGTTTGTTGTGCAGTGTCAGGCAAAGACTGTCCATTTCACACAAGTAACACTTAAGCAACACATGCATGAATCCTCAGTCAGTGCTCACACTGATTACATAACATCATGTTTCAGATATTGAGAATTACACACTTGTCAAGAGAGGATAGAGAATGTCAGGAGTATCTTGTGCATCTCTGGTGGTTATATTTATATATATTTATATATTTATATATTGATATATATATATATGTATGTATGTATGTGTGTGTGTGTGTGTGTGTGTGTGTGTGTATTTATTTATTTATTTCATATGTATTCTCTTCATTTCTCTCTTTATTAATATAGCGGCAGCAGCAGCTAAAGGAATATCAGAAGTGGACACACCTCCAGTGTCACAGAATGGCGCCCCAGCCAATAAAAAGACATCGGCACCACTGCCGGAGTTAGAGTATAGAGAAAAAGGGAAAGAGGGAAGGGGCGGCGGGGAGGCTAAAAAGCAGCACAACAGCAACAGCATCCTGCCATCATCAGTGGACTCAAAACTCCAAGAGATGGAGTATATGGAGAACCATATGAATAACAAGAGACTGACCACAGAGCTGGGCAGCACAGAGAACCTGTTGCTTAAAGAGGACAACAATTCCTCCTGCAGCTCCTCATCGTCCTCCTCCTCCAAAAACTACAAAAATGCTAGCAGCAATGCCGCGACGCTTAACTCCTCGCCCCGCGGCCATAGTGCCACCAACGGCAGCGTGCCCTCCTCTGCACCATCATCCTCCTCTTCCACAGGGAAGAATGAGAAGAAGCACAAATTAGCAGTGGGGAAGGGGACATCAGGAGGCTCCCACAGGGATCCTACTGACAACTGTATCCCCAACAACCAGCTGAGCAAGCCAGAAGCACTTGTTAGGTAAGAAATTCATTCTCAGACACAGCTGATAATATTAAGATGCTATACTAACAAACTATGACACTAGTTGTCACATTAGATAGACTACTAGGAAAGTAGTCTATCTAAATGTTTGATAGTGAAGGAGCTCTGCATTATGAAAAAAGCCTGCATCAGAGCTGACCTTTGATGGTTTACTGTGATATTCTGTCATGTCCTGTAGCCCTGTGGTATTTTGTATAATATCTCTGGTCAGCAGAGTAGTGTCAGGGTGGATCTGATTAGGCAGAGAGGTTTGAACAGGATTCAGACAACCTCTCATCTCCAGCTTGAACAGAATACTTAAGTTCAGAGCCTTTCATCTCATGGCAGTACTTTCAAAGCATGATATATATTCTTTTGCTTGCTTTTTTCTTGCATCGCTTGCTGCTTCACTTGCGTATCATTAACTGAAACTCTTTTGCAGGCTGCTGTTTATTTTATGGTTTGTTTGTTTAATGCTTCACTCGCAGAACCAAGTGATTCCAATGTTTTTATGGAGCACCAGTTACATTTTGACAGCTTGTGCACCTGGAGCAAACAAACAAGGATCAGAAATTGATGGTGCTTTATATAGCCCAAATAGGTCCATCCAAAAAAACCTGCATAAGCCCTTATTCTGATAAGTTTGTGACATCCTTAGTTGTGAAACCACATATTGCAAACAGATGGTCTTAAGATTGTCTCTTTCTGGTGTCATTAAATTGGGCTGAGAGTGTTGAAAAATATAATGTCACTCTTGAGATGTTTGCAGTCTTTTGCACACAACATAGTAGAATGTTGATGGGTTGTTTTTTTTTGTTTTGTTTTTAAGGGAGTCATCTCTCAGGTGTAAAAATGGGTTTACTGTTGGGTTGATGCTGACAGATAATGTGTACTTTTGTTACCAATTTTTCTCGTTGACTGGCACAGATGACAGTGACAAACCAACATAAATTCACACTCTTATCTAACATCGAATTCCACTTTAAGGCCTTGATACGTTTTTATCATAAATCTTCGACTCAAAGAAATAATGCTGAATCCTTGAAGAGGACTGATGATATTTTATCCTGGGAGTAGGACATAGAAATGGCTCTAAAGATTCCCGCACCCACTTTCAATTCATAATGAAGGCCATCATCAATTCTGCAACACTTAAAAGCTTAAAGTAAACCTGTAGTTTTCTTGGTTGACTCATGTCACACTTTATTTAATTTATGAGTCTGTAAAGACTGAAAATGAACATGCTTTAGCCGCAATAGTAATTAAATTATTGCTTTTCTGAGGCACCTGTTTGTGACAATGGTCTGGGATAGGGCTGCACAATTAATCAAAATATTATTGAAATCACATTATGGCCAAGTGCAATATCCAAATTGCAGGAGCTGCAATTTTTGATAAGCGTAAAATGTGTCACAACATACTTTTATAAATGAAGTATTGTGGTGCTACAGAGATGCCCTGGCCTACAAATCATATTCCAAGGGGTAATGCATGTTTGGTATAGACCCCAGCAAAAAATCGCATTATCATCAACTGAAACTTTTTTCCAGTGCAAAAGTCACCATTACCACTTAAATTGTGACGCGTATCGCAATCACAATATTTGTCAATATAATCGCAATGTCTAACAGCATACGTGTATCAATGTACATGATGTATGTATAAATCATGCTGAATGTTATGTAAGCAGCTTGTAATTGTGTCTCTCCTCTGTTCACTCTCTCACCCGGGACAGATTGGAGCAGGATGTTAAGAAGTTGAAGGCAGACCTGCAGGCCAGCCGGCAGGTTGAACAGGACCTGCGCAGCCAGATTGGCTCACTGGGCAGCGCTGAGCGCTCCATACGCACTGAGCTGGGCCAGCTGCGCCAGGAGAACGAGCTGCTGCAAAACAAGTAAGTGGAGCTAGTATCAGTTGGATGAAACTTTTCAATTAAATCACAATACTAAACACTTAACATGGGCTGCTCAGGTAAATTCAATTAATGTGAAACAGTGATGGTTACATAAAGCACCGGTAAGACATACTGATCCTGCCACCCTGTATATCCTGCTTGTTCATGTGCTCTTCAATGATACGTGTGTCTGTGCACTTGTAGGCTCCATAATGCCGTGCAGGCAAAGCAAAAGGACAAACAGGCAGTGGGCCAACTGGAGAAGAGGCTCAAAGTAGAGCAGGAGGCTCGAGCCACCGCCGAGAAACAGCTCGCAGACGAAAAGAAACGAAAGAAGTTAGAGGAGGCCACAGCAGCCAGAGCAGTAGCACTAGCAGCAGCATCCAGGTAGGTGCACATCTGACATTTAGTTTTCAATGAGTAATTTACGTGTTGCTAGTTTCTATCAAGTCATTATCTGTTGCTATCATAAATTTACTACTTTTGAACAAACATTTTTCAGAGGGGAGTGCACAGACACGCTGCGGCGGCGGATCACTGAATTAGAAACAGAGTGTAAGAAACTAACAATGGACATCAAGCTAAAGGAGGACCAGATCAGAGAGCTTGAATTGAAAGTTCAGGTAAGGATTTTTTTATTCATTCGAATATTTATAGGAACTGTTACCATCAAGTACAAACTTTTACAAATATTATTGTGTTTTAATGCATTTGTCTCTTTGTTCATTTGGTCATATGTAATGCTTTATGTCAGGGACAGTAGAAGAGTTACACCTTGTGGTTTCAAACATACAATTTATCAGCAAGCTTTTTTGATTCTGCTTAGTCATTCATAAAATCTTTGATTCCCTGAAATGTGAACCTGTCGCAGTCTTGAGTAAATTGCCAGTTCTGCTTTGGCAGTGCACACTAGTGATGCGCGGATGGGCTCTGACAGCACCCGAATCTGCATCTATCCAACAATCATCCATCCGCAACCCATCCGAGCAACTTAATTTTCTATAATTACACCCGCACCCGCATGTTTATATTATCAGGAAAGATTAGATCCTGGCCGATCCCGTCAGCTGACTGACATTAAAATAATCAATAAAACGGCGCCGTTACTCCGTGTGTAAAGGCGCACATTGGCACTCTTAATGAGGAGACACTCATTTCTGCTGCTGTGGGGATCACTGTGTTAAATAAACCCTTCCACATGACTGCCTTCGCGCCCTCCATCATGCTCCGGTGTTCTGGTCCATACACAGGGGTCCTCAATTAGGCTCAATGAGAGTCTGGCCGCCAGCCAGATTGTGCATGACTAAATATAAATATTAAAATGTGTTGTTCACATTTTAGAGCATGCAATACATTTTCCCCTCATTAATGTTTGTCAAAGCAATTTGTAAACTTTGTTTTTAAAGGGTGCAATTTAAATAAAAGTTATTATTAGGTTATTATTTTCACCCGCCCATAACCCATCCGCCATTAGTCAGATTGTTCATTTTTATCACCCGACCCATTATAACTGCCATCCGCGCATCTCTAGTGCACACATATAGCTTTTGCAATGTTGAGAAAGCTTCACAAAAGACAGAAATGATGCAGCAAATGTAACATGCCCGTGTCAATATCATGACCGAGCATTTCTTGGAGTTCTGTCTGATTTCAGGCAAGTAGTGTGCAGTGTACTTTTAAGGACATTTTTCATCCCCAGACATAGCTGCATGGTGAGCACTCCTCACTTTCACACTGCTCTCTGTAATAACATTTTTACACTACGTCAAGTCATCCCGTTTGCTCAGTGAAGGTGTCCTAAAGCATCCAGTCACAGACAGTATTCTCCTGACTTGACCCTAACTGTATCTCTTCTCCTCCACCTGTCAGGAGCTTCATAAATATAAGGAGAATGAAAAAGACACAGAGGTGCTGATGTCGGCGCTGTCAGCCATGCAGGACAAGACCCAGCACCTGGAGAACAGTCTGAGTGCAGAGACCAGGATCAAACTGGACCTCTTCTCTGCACTGGGAGATGCCAAGAGACAGCTAGAGATTGCACAAGGTCAGTCTGATTTCCATGAACAGCATATTCATGCACACACGATAACTGTGAGCACACTTACAAATATTTGGCACCATATTCTCAAAGTTACTTTGGTTTTGGACCGACCTGTTGATATCTGCCTTCAGGTCAAATCCTGCAGAAGGACCAGGAGATAAAAGATCTGAAGCAGAAGATAGCCGAAGTGATGGCCGTCATGCCCAGCATCTCCTACACAGCCGACACCAGCAGCATGACCCCCGTGGCCCCCCACTACTCCTCCAAGTTCATGGACACCAATCCCTCCGGCCTAGACCCCAACGCCTCCGTTTACCAGCCACTCAAAAAGTGAACGCTTCGTCCCGCCCTGCCTCCGCCTCCATCCTCCCATCATTTTTTGTTTTTCCTGCAGGCCCACCACTTTCCAATCTGCTCGGCATGTCTGCGGCTGAGAACGTTGTTTTTCTTGGGTTTTTATTTCTCTCCTTGCCAGGTCAGAAGGATGTTGTATCGTGTGACTGTATTTGTTGTAGTTAAAACAAAAGACAAAAAAAACTTAAAACGGACATCACATGTCAACTAGGAAGTCCCAGGTTTTTTTTTTCTCTTAAGTGTCTAGTGAAACCTCACAGAATCGGGTATGTATCTTCATCTCAAGGGTGTTGCTCCCCCAGTCTCACCACCACTGCAACCACCTGCAACCAGTTACCTGCTCTCTGGTCCTGGGGAATAGCTGCTTCATTATTTTAGGTTGATTTTCTCCTAAAACTTGGAAAACACAGTTCTCTTTTCTCATACAGTCATACAGCCTGACTTGTATCTCAGTTTTCTTTGACGGATTGTTTTCTCCCAAGGTAGTTGGCAACATCTGTACAACCAGAGGAATGTAGTGCAAAGCTGGCACAGACGCTCTCCCTTGTTTTTGTTTAACTTATTTTTTAAGACACCGAATGAACCCTGCTCTCGGCTGCTTTGGGGTTTGGTGGTAAATAGTTTTTAAAGTGTATTGTGTGGTTCTATTTGTTCACTCTTTAAGATTCAAGTGTTGATTTCAACAGGCTGGAAGTGTTGATTGCAACAAGTTGGAAAAGATCTTGTGTTATAAGCAGAAAACATAGACCTTAAAATTCAATGAACCCAAGCAGCTCCTAATGTTCAGCGTCAGTGATAACAGCAGTTTGGTTTTCCCCCCAGCTCTATTTTCTGACTGAGTTTTTAAGTTGAAGACAGAGTGTAGTAACAGACGTATTTGTGGCTTCTTGGTACTCTGCATAGTCTTTCATCTGTTGTCACGATCACAGTGCCTTGAGTTGAGGACATAGGGTGAGTTTAATAATGAGATACAGCCCCAGCCCTTCTGAATTAGTGTGAAGCATCTGGCTAAGCTGTTCAGGATAAGAATTTGACCACGCCTGGTGAAGTGGGGCAAAGTTGCCTTCAGATGCTGATTTGGCTTTTGGACTCCCTACTGATTTCCCAACTGGTCGGGAAGCTGATCCACCGTGTCAACTCGAGGGCAGCTTTGTCCCTCACGTAAATCGCATTTAATAGAAACATCAGACAGCACCAATTCATTATGCTCCCATTTTCCTAATGTTGACACGATGTTAGGCACCAGAGTCTACTGCTCACAGGTCTCCGGCTCGTCACGTCCACTTGCAGAAGCTCATCTCTACCGCTGTTAAACCCCAAGTCCCTCAGTTAGCTGCTGCCGCCTCTGTTCTTTTTGATTTCCAATTTAAAGTTGCACTGTAGGAAGCTCCTGCTGTTTCAAAGGGAAAACTGTAAAGATGGATTGTGCAATGTAAACAAAGCTTTGGAAATGCCAACTTTAATATAGCAGTGAAAAGACTTTTATTTAATGAATCCTCCACTTCAGTTCGTGTGCCAAGACTGGGAATGCTCGTTTCTCTATTAACGTGTTCAAGAATGTACCGCAAAAACATTGGCTGACGTGTTTGTCGAATATCCAGCTGAATATCACTTAATGGAAGTTTTCTGTTGAGCAGGTAGAGAAAGTGGTCACCTGTTTGTAGTAGACTGTGTAGTTAAAAGTAAGGGACTAGAAAGTCACATTTCTTTTTGTGAATGTTACAGTATTTGCAACTGTTGGGGAAGTAAGCAGTTTTTCCTGTTTCTGGTATTATTGTTCTTTTCCTGCAGGGAGAAATTTGCTTGAGTCCGATGTGGTTTCACCATCATCTGAAATGGTCATTGTTGTGCGTGTGGTTTTCACCTACTGTATATGGAGACGCTTTTTTTTTTTTTTTTTTTTCTTCTTCTGCTCAGATTGCTGTCATTGGCTCCTGGAAAAAAAAAAATGTTGTGAAAATTACAGCTTAGTCAGTTGTTGGGTCAACTGATTGTTGGAAGTTTAGAGAAGTGTTTTGTTTGTTTTTTGTTTTCTATGCCCACAGTCACTGCTCTGTTCTCCCCAGGTCTGACCTTGGCTGTGCTCTCGCTCTGTGAGGTTTACAAGGAATAAACATTTTTTTCTTGCAAATTGTCTTTTCTCTGCTTGTTGCTATTACTCCGACAGTATGTCTGGATATTTCAAAACAACTTGTCAATTTTATTTTGTTGAAGCTGCACCGCACAAGTTCAGTTTATTTGTTTCCAGACTTTGTTATCAGGGTTAGTCCAATGTTGGCCTGAGACTGCTTTACAAAATGAAGTTGTGGGTTTTAAAAGAAGTGGGAATTTAGGAGCCAGAGGATCTTATAAAAGAAACTGTTGAGTTGCTTTGTGGGAAAAGTAGGATTCAGTGTTTATGGAGCTTGACACACTAGAGCAATGATACTCAAGTCCCACAGGATAGATCTGCCCACAGTAGGGTGTGGGGTGGCCTGCCGACCATTTTCTAATTCACATCAAAAATAATTTGGGTGGTGTGAATAAGGTACCAGAGTGCATAGAAATGTATTAAAGTAGAGCTTGTTTATCCAAAAAAAGTGCCAGAGAACATCCCTAGACCCCCCAGTAGAGGTCCAGGCTAAGCTCCCAGTGTCCTCAAATCCTAGGATATCTCAGCCTCTGTTGTTTTAATTTTGACCTTCTTTTATTCTGTTATTAATCTGCCTTTTGTAAGTCCCTAAACTATATGGAAGTGCAATACGAAAATTCTGAGTACCCAAAAAAAAAAAAAATTATCAGCCCATCAATTTCTTTTAGTTGTGATGCCATCTTTGAGGGAAAATACCAATTTTCCTAGTTAATTTTATTGAGTGATTTCGCCATAATTAATGACTTTGCAACATTAGTATAGCTGAAGTAAAACAATGCATTAATTCTGGGTTCTATTATAAGTGCATGAAACTTTATATCTGACTGCTGTATTCTGGTATTGGAGACCAGATGCACTATTGCATTATGACCACTGGGAGGCAGTGTCCATCCATATGATGTCGGTCAAAGGCGATAATCTCTGTCCTCACACACTCTGGTTATTAACTCTGTCAAGAACTGTTAATTCCCTCTTTTCAAGCCCAGAAAATCCCATTTAGCTCTGACAAAACCAACTTATGAATAATTTGTTCATGCTAGCCACTACGCACCGCTTGTCAAAACATGGTGACCAGTAGTGCTCCCACAAAGCTATCTGGCAGCATTGGGCTGGCAGGTAAATGAAATTAGGAGTGTGCACCATGTAAATAATGCCAGGGGGAAATGCTAGTCTTTGATGCTTGATACTTAAAGTGGGTATTTCAGCAAATCTTTCTACATCCCCCCACTTGTCTATGTTTCAAATCCAGACATAATCACCATCAGGGAGTTTCTGCGCCCTGCTGACCTCTGGGTTTGAGATTTCATTCACTGATGGAAACGTAAATGGGATCAAATTATGTGCTGCCACGCATTTTGATTGGAGTGATAATTCATTCATCTAATGCACTTGGAAATTTTGGGAGGGGAGATCCAGAATCCCTTTGCCAAGGACAGTGGATTTCAATGCATGAACGAAGCCCTCTGCTCAGCATTCTGTCACATGCCCGGCTTCCCCAATACACTTGATTAACCTGTGCAGCGAGACGAATGTGGGGTAAAGCTCCTCGCTCATTTTCTCAGCATTAACCGGTACCTAGATTGGGCATAAATTTGTTTTACACTCTATCCTCAGTATTTTATTGCTCTCCTTGTTCCAATTTGGCACCACGCTGTTTGGCAGAGTCAAGCATGTGGAATTAACAGATTATAATAGGTCTTTTCGAGCAGTCTGCATTTGGCACAGCTGCACTCACGATGCCATTAGACCTCACTAATCTACAGTAAATCCAGCTGTTTGTAGAGGAGAAGCCATAAATGAGAAATCCCAGGTATAGCCCTCCTGTTTCTCTTGACCTGCTCAATTAACATAAAGTCCATGAGCAATTTTCTGGGTGGAAATAGACTTTCTGCCACCCTGCCTCTGTACCCGTCCCTCTGGAAAACAAGGAATATGGCGCAACAGATTAAATTGCTTTTCTCAGATGATCACTAAAGACAGTGTATTTGCAGCATGGGTGAATCGATGTGTGTATAGATACACTCTCAGGGCTGATGCTACGAGGCTACTGACTTGTGTTTGTCCTCATGTATAAATAAATCATGCTGCCTTTCATACTCACCTTCAGATTGAAGAATCCTCTCTGTTGAATTTTGGGAAACCTGCTCACGCGGCCTCCCTCTATGAGCAGTTGGACTCGTCTTCTCTCCTCCAGCAGAAACTCATTGATTTTTTTCTTCCCAAATACAGCTACTGTAACTATGTTGCTGCTTTTAAAGTCAAGATATGTCTCACATGCTTCACTAACTGGCAGATTTACTAGCAGAGGAGTGCAATCTTTTGTCTTGAGCCTCTTAGGGAGGCATTGTTGTCGCTGCCAGTAGTGATTTAAAAGGAATGCACCCACCTGAGTACAGAGGGGTGGTTTGGTTTACAGTGCTACACTGATGCAATGATAATTCTCCCTTGGGAGCATTTTTTTGTGTGCAGAGCAACCTCAGTACTATGGCACTACTAACTGAGCTTCAGATTGAAGATAGTGGTGGTGTTGACTAATGTGTCCTTGGGGATGTTAAACCTGTTGCACTTTATCAAAGCTTGTCATCTCCTATGAAATCTGGTATTGCAAGATTTTTGAAAGACATTCTCCTGAGTGATTTATTTAGTGGGTGCTGATGTAAGTTCAGCAATACCCAGTACAGAAATTGGGCTTGGAGGGGTCATTGTAAATAATGTGAGAACTGACATAATTTAATACAAAGGTTTCACCGCTAACCTCCAATTAATATTTTTTTAATATCTTAGTTTGAGGATGATTTTCATTTAACAAAATGCTTACTGTTGTCTCAACAAAAGAATAATTTTACTGAAAAACAGTCAAGAGACAACAGCAACATGACAATATAAATCAGGATGTTACTTTTCAAGACTTAAGATATTCATAATATTTAGGTTTGACCCAAGCATAAATAGAAAAATATTATTTACTGGGACTGTGTTTGCTAAATTGCTTTGCCTATCTCATTACATGTATTTAATCTTAACTGTTTCCTTGCATCATCTTAACAGTCTTAACACCACAGAAAGTGAAGCTATAAACGGTGACAAAGGGTCGTCTTGATCTCTGAGAGATTTCAGCTGTCAGATTTGCTGTTTGTTGACTGAATCTCGCCCCTTCTGCCATTAAACATGTATTTTTAATCGTGCACAAAGGAGGTCAGTGTGACATGAATTGCTCTTGGCTGGCCAGCAGGGTTTCCCTCCTCAGGACTGTGAAATGAGGCATCTTTGTCTGCAGCCGACAACTCCCTGACTTCATATTTTTTTCATCAGGAGACCCCTCTTCCCCCAGATGTCCAGCAGGGACTCCCTGGCTTTCAATTTTGAACAATGACTCACTGATGTAGTGGGTCCTTTCCAAGAAATAACCCCCACAGCCTTCCTCCCCTGCAGCTGTTCACTTGTATGATGGGCTATCAGAGCACTGCTGTAGAATATGGAGGCTAGGGTCACCCACAGGATGGAAGTGGTCAGAAATAACATTATATTAAGTGAGTATGTAACAAAATCAGAGCACTGTGTTGACTTTTAGGCTGTATCATAACAAATAAATTCACTGTAATAAAAGTGATTTCTTACTAGGATGCAAGGACGTAGGGTTCACTTCCCGTTCATACCCTCAGGAATTTTTGAGCATTAAAAACTCTATTGTTCACAATCTGGTGTGTTTATACAGTAATGTGTGTCTTATTTCTTTTTTTATCAATGTATGGTGGAAATGTGTTTATTTATGTAAAGGAAAACAAAATTCTGGTGCAAGGTGACAATTCAAAATATAAAAATATAGTGGTATATCACAGAATATAACGTTGTAGGGTTCGCAGGCATTCTGTATGGCTCTAAAATATTTATTCTCCAGTAGATCAGCTGTTCTTATTTAATTTTATCTTGTTATTTCATGTTAATTTGAGCATATTTGATTATTAGGGTGGACACAACCACCCAATTACAGGCTTGCCAGGATTGCTAGGATGCCCAATATGAATGCTGCTGTACTGTGCCACATCAACCTGAAAAGGTGACACAACTGAATTGAAGTAGTCCCAACCTATTTCGGGTCATGACATTACTGACATTTCCACTGAATAGACGATGAATTGAGAAGCTCAATAAAGGAGAGGCCATGTGGCTGAATTAAACATGAGGGGTCTAAGCACAGCCCGTGATGTGACTACCAAATCATTTGTCACAAAAGGCACTGGGTGGGAGTAAAACTGTAACGGTGCATTGACAGGAACAACAGCAGCAGCAGAGGCAGCAGCAGCACCGCCCGCTCGGGATACGAGCACTGCTGCCTGCAACAACCTCACTCGCGTGATTCCACAAACGGGCGTCACGCGCATTATCCGGTTAATTTACATACAAAACACCGCCCAGGGGGACGAACATGATAATCTACCATCGACTGAAAGCAAACCGTGTGGAGGGGAGAAAAAAACAGCTGAGAAAAAGTTTGGACGGGAGAGGGCTGTTTTAAACCAAGCGGAGTGTTTCGACACAAGCGATCAGACGCTTGTCGGGCTCTTTGCCCCACTTTTGGATTACGGATATGGACGCTTTGAAATCCGCTGGAAGGGCAATTATACGGAGCCCCAGTATCGCCAAACAGTCGTGGGCTGGGGGCAGACATAAAAGTGAGTATTCAGTTGTTCTGTACATTACCACGAAGGCGTTAGCTGCTGCTAATTTGGCTAAATCAAAGCTAACTTGGCTAAACCAAGCTAGCCTCGACATGGAGCTAACATTACAACCGGCGTTTACTTAGCGCTACTTTACAACTCGTCTGTGTACGTCAGCTACAGTTGTCGGGGACAAAGTAGCTGTCACTGTAGGGGGATGTTTGGTGGACGGAGCCTCTCTTAAAACGACCAGTTTAACATTAGAGCGAGTATTAAGAGTCGGAAATGTTTATGCTTTTGAACTTGACACTTAAACTGACAGTAGCTCCCCGCAGCTCGTAAACTGACTCCTGTTGAGGCTGTCGCGCGCACACACACTAGTTCAGCTCCCAAACTGAGTCTGCTTATCTAACAAGCCAAACGAGCTGCTCGTCTCTATCCACTCAGATCATGTCATGATGAAAAGTTTTTGAAATCCTGCCTGCCACGTCACTCAGCCGACTGACAGACATGGTTGTGAAATTTACAACAGAGGCTCAGCGGGCAGCTAAAATGCTGTGATGTGGACTGCTGAGCGACGGCAGAGAGAAGTGGAGGAGTCACCGGAGTGAAAAGGCATGAAAACATGAGTGGTCGTCTTCCTGGCAAGGCTGTACAATCCTAGCAACGCACTGTTGCTAGGCGATACATTATACAAAAATGAGAGGCTGTATAAGGAGTGGTTGCAGAGACTAAATCCTACATGGGAGTCAAGTTCATCCTATAGTGCCAGGCTCGAATTAGGGGGTTAATTATCAGGAGAGCCACATTAGGTTTTGCTATATGATGCCTGGCTTCAATTGCTGCGGCTGTGCATGATCACATTGACTATGCTAGCATGGCTTTCACATGCAGGCTGAGCTGCCTGGACCCTTTTTATGTTTGCCTACACAAAGGGGGAATGTCCCCTGCTCCCATGCCCCCTCCCCTTTTTTATTTCATAGACAATAGAGCAGTTGGCAGTAAGATGTCACACGTGCCAGACAGTGCAATCGATGCTTTGTTTTGGTCCACTCCTCTCTGGGGGGGGTGATGCACTATCAGCATGGTCCCTCCACATCTGACCAGCCAGCGGTCACAGAGGGCTAACGACCAATCAATGGATGCTTCGGCTGATGGTGAGCTTTGCCATGACTCCACATTCAACCCCCGGCAAATAGTCACATCCTCACCTCTCTTTGCTGCTGCTACAGACAGACACAGACAGAAGCCGGTCACGTCAGTCATTTAATAACCATATCATTTCTTCACCCACATTGCTTATTCAGAGGAGCTTCCTGTTCTGTGTGCGATGGAGTAACTGTTCATCTTCCTCTTTTTTTCAATCTGTTTAGATAATTACAGGCTTAACTGTGTTTCAGTAGGCACTCGTGAACTGCAGAGTCATGAATAAGAAGGCAACTAGTTTCATCTTGTAGTCTCAGTTGAGCTTTTGCTCCTTGGTGGAGCCTGTTTTCTGCATGACGTGTATCCAGTTACTGCTGTAATTTAGGCAAATACAAATTGTAGTAATTCTTTTTAATTGTGTGCCTTCTGGCTTAGGTTGTATTCTAGATTTATACAGGTCCATAATTTAAGGTAAAGTTTTGCCACATGTCTCCAGTAAGATTTACTCCCGCCTGTGTGAAGGCTTGGTCCTGTCAAAGCAGCCTATTCACTTCTTTGGCATCTATCGGCACTGCATTCCTTTTCTCCCACTGTCAGTGTTGGATCATTACAGGTTTCAGTGTTGTTTTCAGAAAACTGGCCTGCGTTATTTAATGATCACCGCATGTCACTATGTAAAGTAGGCTGACACTAGTGACTGCTTGGCCCTGTTTTCTTTGCTTTTGCATTCTTGTGCCTCTGCACAGGCAAGAATGTGTCGGCTATGTCATTTCCTGCATGGTTTTAAATAGCTCAGTTGATTTTTGGCAGTGTGCTGAGCTGACAAGATGTTTCTGCCCTGCCCTCCTATTACATCCAAATAGTCCAATTTTGAGGGGGAAAAATGGTATGTAACACCAACCGTCTTTTTTAGGTCATGAAGGACCTTTTTTTTTTGCCAATCTGAAAAGTGTGGGAGGCAGAAAATCCCTGTCTGCATTGAAGAGAGACAGCTCCCTCCCACGTCCATGGTCAAGGAGCTGTCTTCTGTGGGGTTGTCAATATTGAAGCAGCTACATATCAGGATGTCGGTGGACCCGTGCAGATGGCTAATGGGGAGTGCGTAAAACCATTTGGACTGCATGGTTTTAACACCTAGATGTGTGAGCCAATGTTGTTGATGATACTGCCACTGGAGATGGTAGCTGGTGTAGCTGTTGGCTAATTTGCATTTTGTACATTATTCAGATAGTGTCATCGCAGTGACAGAAGTTGGGGTTGGTGTTAAATTATAGATCTGTAGCTATAATTTAAATTGCATAATGGATAATGACAGACACAGTAGGCCTTTAATTACACTTTCACTGTAAGTATCTTTTTTTTCTACAGCAGATCATGTGTGTGGTCTGCACTGGCTGTTCCCCTTTGCACCTCTGGCCCCTCCATGGCCAGTCAGTGCTCGGTCCCCTGCACAAAGTCACCCAAACAGGGCCGCCAGGCTGTAATGGAGATTGCTTCCTGTAGGATTCCTTTATGGAGTTGTAAAGCCCTTCCTGATTTATAGCCCTGTTACATCTTCTGTATCTGTAAGCTTCTGTGTGTAGAGTCACGTGTGAATATGTGAGGATGGGACTGCACAATCATGCTCTGTCACTGTTTCTCCTAGAGGACAATTTTTAATCCTGCGGAGAAATGGATGTTTGACTTTCTCTTGTTTCAGCTGACGCAGCAGGAAAAAAATAGGATACTTTAAACATCAGAATTGCTATCATTACACCAGTAACTGGCACAGGCTAAGTTGAGCAGTAAATTGCAGTATGATGAATTTGTGAGGCAATCTCTTTTCATCTGTTATTCACTGCGCTGTATTGCATTCAGTTGCCTGTAATTAGAGAAATGTACATCTATTCCCATGTGTTATTATTTCAGAGTAAACAGTATTTCTCTTTCTGTGTAAACTGAAAAAGACATCTTATAATTAAAAAAAACTCCACAAAATTAGAAACCCAAGCCTCTAAGATTGTTTGTTTTTCCTTTTCAAGGAAATAGACAGAAAGTCTCATACTTTATACTTACTTCTTATTTACCCCATATTTTTCACAGTAGAAAAAGACTAAGTCATTCTGTGAAATAAGAAGGGAAGTCTGGGCAGGAAGCACAGTGGCTAACCAGTTCACCTTCCTGGTAAGAAATAATTGATGTAATCTCCTTCAGCCATATGTCTAGACATATGGTCACCGTGCTAGTTCACAGTCCTTTAGCTTCATTGTCAGTATGAGAGCTTGGTGACTAAATAAATGCTATCTGAGACTGTTACAGCAAGGGGAAGGCCCACAAATCCCAATTAAGTATATTTAGATAGCTCTCTTAGCCTGGAAACCGTTACGTTCTCGGTCAGTCAGTGTCCTCAGCAATTACAACTCCTTACTGTTTTTAATCTCCTCTGAGTAAGTGAGTTAATAATAATACCGCTGCATGATACCACTGCAGGCATGATAAGAGCATTGCTCTACAGCTCCTAAAGCATGAGCAAGAAATTGCTGGGCACCTCCAGCAGTAATAGTCTCCCTTTTTTCTAACTTGTCAGTCAAGCTGTTGAGGTTTGTAGATGTCTTATGGGTGTTTGGTCAGTAGACAGGAGTGAAACTCAAAGTAATTGGTGCAGCTTCCCCATCCCCTACTTTGGTGAGCATGTAATTCAGGTAAGACTTCCTCCTTTTTAAGGACCAATACTTCCAAATATCGCTGTTGTGTTCTACCAGTGCTACTGAAATCTTATGAAACCTCACGACACACCCTGTACCTTAAACTCATTATATATGAAATCCCTGGGAACACATTAACTCTATGAATGGGAGAGATTCCTTTACCGCTCATTAACCCATCATTCTTCCCTCCACCTGTATGTCTGCCACTGCTGCCAAAGTTACAAGTTGAAACATGTCTCTGCAAAAAAAGCACATTGAAATATTGGGAGTAAGGATGCAGAGGAGCTGATATACACACCTCCAAAATCACATGAACACATTACGCAAATATGTGGTACCGTGTGTGTCCAACTGGTTAAACAAGAAGGATATTCATCAGCCCTTTGGGCAATATGTGACTGAACAAAGAACTGAACAGTCAAAGCAGAGGAATGGTTTATTCATTTTTTATTTCATGCTGTGTTTATTATACTGGTTTGGTGTCGCAGTCTTAATGGGTCCTCTCTGTTCTTAGTAACGGAGACTTTATCCTGGCCCAGAGTCCTGCCAGGTCCAAATTATATTCACTTTAATTAGGTCCAGGCAGGGTGCCATTGTGTTTCTGCAGGTGTCAGGTTTGTGTGTCAGTATTTCTAATACCTGAGTGGACTCACTATCAGCTCTGTTGTGTCTGCTGACTAATAATTTTGGTTCTACTTTTTTACCTTCTGTTTCGTACTAATCAGAAATTGGTGGCACATCATGCCACTTACTGTGTTGGTATTCCATCTCTCTTTTATTCTTTTCGGGTCAACCACAGATTTCAGATATAGATCCTGCAGGTCTCTTTCAGATCAGCTCCAGGGTTTTTGACCTGTGAAGGCATCTAGTTAGGTGTATATATATTATACATAACACCATCCCCCAGTTAATGTTATGTGCAAATATGTTGGTCATTTTCATAGACTTGAAGATGCAACCAGCCTATGTGCATCCCTGTTTGCTGTTGCAATAGAAACGAGCTGCACCTGGTTAGCGTGGCTGTGCGCAGGGTGCTTTAAAGATCAGTTTCATAACCCTGCTTCTTGTTGAGAGTACATTCTGGCCTCAGCTGGTCATCAGCTGTAATCCCTGACTGGCACGATCACTCATTTCTCCTCCCTCCCTCTCTCCTCACTTTCCTTCTTTGAGTGGATTTATCCAACACTCAAAGACACGTGTCTCAGTGTTATGATTTGAACCATGACTTAAAGACTCTTATCCTCTACAAATCCTTTCCATCACCCAACTGGAATTGTTTTGGATGGTCCTAAAATTAAATACTGATAGTTACACAGTCATGCAACACTTCCTCTGTACTATTGGGAATGCTATTTAAGAATCTCATAAGCCTGCTGGGGTAGAAGATGAAATAAGAGGAGCACCGTGGTGCCCAAGGACGGAGAGAAAAGAGGTCACAGGCTGCTGGACATAAAGGATCCCCACAGACTGTTCATCTTACTTACTTTGTATCGATTGCTCCTTTAGTGAACTGGCCTGTAGTTTATGTCTCTGTGGACATTTGTTTGTAATGCAGTTGGTGTATTTGTGTATGTCACGCAGAGAGACTTTGACGTGGGTTTCTGATAATATGTAAAACATTTCCTGTATCCTTTCCACAGAGGCTGAAGTTAAGAAGGGGAACAATGGTACTGGATCAGTCTTTGTACCAGGCGGGGACAGACAGTGACAATTGCCCCATGTGGAGTAACACACTTTTTCCCTTTGACTAACACTCAGTCTTTCTCTTCTCAACAATGCTGTATCTCAGATTTTTCCTCTAATGGCTATGTCTCTTCTGAGGAAGTGGTAATGATGGTGCTCGTCTCTGACCTGCACTGACATCCACAGCCTGTACAGAACATCGTGTAACATATACATGCAGTACTTAGCACGGGTACACGAGACTCAACTCACGAAGATAGTCTGCACTAGAAATGTAGGACTTCGCTTTTTGTTGGCACAGTTAGAGGTTTTCCAAGGCTCTCTCTCTCAGCAAGCTTTGCGCTGTGTCTCTGTGTATCCCTGCAGGCATCCTTCCTCATCTGAGTCGGCAGTTTCTAAATTAGCCCAAAGTGTCCTGATTGGAATCTAATAATGCTGGAATAGGTCTTTTCTGCACGTGTCTTGTCGCTGTTAGATAAGAGGAGGTCATCCCACCACAGGCCTGGGTCAGCTGAGGCCTTAAACAGCTGAAGATACATGAGAAAATTTTGCTTTGGTGACTGGTTGCAGTTGCGTTATACTATGGTAATTGGGAACTATTGATCTTTTAGACACCCCCTTTGTTTCCAAAGGCTGTTTGTGATTTGTCTTAAAGCACAAGTGGTAATATTCTATATTTTTCTTATTGTCAACAAATTCCATGAAAAGACCTAAACAAACAAAGGGATTAATCCTACTTAGTATTGTGCAGGTATTCAAAGCCTGATATATCTTCTTTATTTGTTCCACTGTTGTCCAAAACTATTAGAAATGTATATGTGAGCCACATCTTTGCACTGGGTCAGGCTGTTCCCATGCACTGTTTGTATGGTTTTCTATAAAAATAATGCACCAAAATTCGTACATATCCCACCTAATCACGGGCCAGTAATTTGTATGTGATGGTACCATCACTTGACTGATGCGCTGACGAAAGATTAAAGAGGTAAGCACTCTTGTAAGGAGGCAGGTTGGCCTGGTGGATAGATCACAAAACATGGGATTTTCCCCCTGGGACTTTCCCCAGGAGACTGTTGGTCTAACCCAGGTCATTTTAAGATACTCATCAACATGTTTCTTTTCCTAACCCTAAACATAGTTACTAGTGCGTAATGTCATTCATGGGGCACAAATTCAAAGGATATCATACAAACATTTGTGTGTGCATTTTCATAGGATATCATACGAACCATTGTTTGAAGATATGTTGACTGAGTGACGTGCTCCTCCATTAAGATGAACACAACAGTTACACAGATTTAGCGTTCTTGGCTTCTGGAAACATGCGTTCACCAAATGTGAACCCAAAAAACTAACAGTGCCAAGTTGTTTGTGAAAATTCCTAAGACTTTCAGAGATTGATGGTCTGCTGTTTTCACCCAAACATAACGAGCTTGTCTTTTATATCAGATGGTTTCCTCCCATTCCAGTTTGCTTGGGTTGAGAATTGCACATTACTTGCGTATGGACACACAAAGCATCTCTCTGGAGAACAGATATTGTTACCTCTGTCCATAGCTAAACACTGATCCTCTGAGAGGACCACATGAAAGGCAGCCAGCATACACACCTTTTCCCAATATCCCTGTGGATGCTGGGAACCCTGCTGTGCTGGTACTGCTGGACCTCACAGCGGCTTTCGACACAGTCGACCATGCAGTCATGGTATCTCGCCTAGAGCAATATGCAGGCATCTGTGGCACTGCTCTCCAGTGGTTTAAGTCGTACCTGGCAAACAGGAGTTTTTCTGTAATGATTGGTGACCTCTGCTCCTCACAGGTACCCCTCTCTTGTGGGGTGCCACAAGGCTCTGTTCTTGGCCCTATTCTGTTTTCACTGTATATGCTACCGCTAGGATCAATTATAAAAAAACACAACCTGTCTTTTCATTTTTATGCAGATGATATACAGTTATATTTGCCCATGAGACCAGATGAAAACACTGCACTTAATCAGTTACTAGACTGTATCACTGATATAAAACAGTGGCTGGCTCTGAACTTTTTGAACTTGAATGACAGCAAAACCGAATGTATTTTCTTTGGCACGCCATCTATGTCTAATGTTTTAAATACAAACTTTGGGACTCTGACACCCTTTTTTAAACCACATGTTAAAAATCTTGGGGTAACATTTGACAGTGGGCTCAGATTTGACAGACAGATTAGGTCTGTCGTTAGTTCAAGCTTTTATCAGCTGCGTCTCCTCGCCAAAGTGAAGCCTTTTTTAAGTCGGCAGGATTTTGAGAAGGCGATCCATGCTTTTATCAGCTCGAGACTGGACTACTGTAATGCTCTTTATGTCGGCCTTAGCCAGTCTTTAATCTCACGTCTCCAACTTGTTCAAAATGCTGCTGCCCGATTTTTAACAGGCACATCCAGACGTGAACACATGACCCCTGTGCTGTCATCCCTCCACTGGCTTCCAGTTCATTTTAGAATTGATTTTAAACTTTTATTGTTTGTCTTTTATGCCATAAATGGCCAGGCTCCCTCCTACCTGTCAGAGATTTTAACTGTCCGCAATCATGGCAGGGCCCTCCGCTCTTCCACTCAGCTCCTGTTAGAGGTTCCAAGGTCGAGACTTAAACAGTGGGGCGACCGTTCTTTCGCTGTCACAGCTCCCAGGCTGTGGAACGGTCTGCCCCCTGACATCCGCACCACCACTGACCTCAGCCTCTTTAAATCGAAGCTGAAGACTCACTTTTTTAGATTGGCTTTTAACTCTGACTAGGGTAGTCCTGCTCCTAGGTGCATTCTTTTTTATGCACTTTTAGATGGCTTTTAACACCCTGCAGCACTAGTAGCACTTTCCTGTGTTTTCTTGCAGCACTGTAGCACTTTCTTGTGTTTTATGTATTATTTTACTGTTTCATCGATGTAAAGCACTTTGGGTACCGTCCGGCTACTGTAAAGGGCTATACAAATAAAATTTGATTGATTGATTGATTGATCCCAGGGTGACGCACATCTCCAACTAAACAAGAATTGAGACCCTGTTGTTTGCCAGGTTTCTGTGCTTATTCCCCTGTGAAAAAATGTGTTCTTGAAAAACAGTGAAGTGAAGATGTATTTATTAATCCTGTTGGGGAGAAGGTATATGGGTGGGGAGGACTGTGTCCAGCCAGTGAAGTTGTCACAATGCTCAATTGAACTCTGGTGCGGGCCAAACGAGTGAATCCTGGTCTGCTTGAAAACTGTGGGCTCGGTTCACAACCTTGGTGCGGTTCGCTTACAGTGGGAAATGCAAACGGACTATCCAGTGAACCAAAAAGAGGAAGTGAACCAAAGAAAGGAAGTGACGTAGAGGGCAGTGCATTTTGGATAGAAAAAAGTAAAACAAAAACAAAGCCAACAGCGCAAACCGGGAGAAGCAGAGGTAAAAACAGAAAATGTCTTGTAGGCAGATGTGGAGTATTGAGGAGGTGCATGCGCTTATTGACTATTGCTCCATTGTTTCTGTGGTTACCAACCCGGCTGAAGGGAATAGATTTGTGTTTTTTGGTCCTGGCCAATCGATGAGTCTGGTTTTCTTCTTCCTCATGCTTTTTTTTCTTCCTGGTCAGTGGTCGTTTCGGGCAATACCGCCCCCAAATAAGCAGCTGTTGTAACTGCGTGATGTCGTCCAGGCGGTTTGGTCCACTTTAAAAAGTGCAGTGTTAAAGTGAACCAAACCAAATGAAGATGTGAAATTCTTCAGCATTCCCCTACCAATTGAAACGAGTCCCCCCAGACTATCCTGGTGTGAATGTGCCCTTAGTAGCAAAGAACAGCAGAATTACTTTAGTAAACATAAACACTAAAGCCTGATTTATGGTCCTGCGGCGTACCTATGTTGTTGCTGTGATGCCGTCATGAACCCTTCGAACTTCTCAGTCACTCCATTTCGTCGCGGTGCAATTCACCGCCAGAGCGGTAGGGGGCTGCGTTCCTTTCCTGAATGGTTATCGTTGTTTCTAGTTGATTCTTTGTTTAGCTTCCGGCTTTTCCAGTCACAGTGAACAATGGTGACCGAGAGAGAGAGCATCTTGCTGGAGTTGGAGTTGTTGGATGTCGAAGAAAGTATGTTAATACTGCAACATCTACATCACAACAGAAGATGTTTAAAGATGGCGGGGATGGCGCAATCTGTAAATACGGAACCAGAAATGCATTGCTACCAAGCAAACCAATCACAGCTCTCTCAGTCTGCGCTGGATCTGCGTCGCCTCAACGTGTAGTTATATTTTTTGGGAGGTGCACATCAGGCTACGCCGGGGGCTACGGCGAGCCTCCTGCGTAGCCACATACCCTACGACGTAGGTATGTCGTTGATTTAACGCAGGACCATAAATCAGGCTTAGAGAAAATGCAGCTGTTACCAGTGTATCAATACTGCGGACAATGAACAGAATCAATACAATATAAATAAATTGGTATTTTTGTCAGTTCTACCAGCCAGACATTCACAGTTTGGGATCCAGAGGGCTCCGATGAATGCGCTGGGATTCTCTCACTTATTCACTGACTCCAATGTGACACCACGCGGAGAGCTCTCAATGCTCAGAAGCTCCTTTCAAACCTCGACAAAGGGGGAATTGTTGATGCAGCAGGCTCAACTTGTGGAGCCTGCTGGAGCTGTGGAGTGGTGGTTGGGCTCTGACTGTTGACCTGAGAGTCTTTATTTGTGTTTGTTTGTTAAACCAAGCTGGGCCATGCTGCTGCTTTGTTCCCCCTCCCCTTCTTTTGAATCCTAAAATAATCATTTATGACAGACTGGGTTGAATATATAACCTAGTGTTTCAACACTTTAGCGGCTTACTCATGTACTCACAGCTTCACTGACAAAATCTGGTATCACTTGTAGAATGATGTCAGTAACAAGGATGTGCAAGGATTTTCCCAGATACTGCTAGAACATTAACTCTGCTGTTTGATGTGATCATTAATCACTGCGCAGCTCTGACTCAGTCGCAACAAACTCATGTCACCTGCTCAGCTGTGGTTGAGAAATGTTTGACTGACTGTGAGGAAGAGTGGGCATTTTCATCTTTAATTCATCCTTGTCCTCAATCATAGCTCGTATTTAGAGAGGCATTTTCATCCATTTTCAAGGAGTGAAGTACTATTAATGTTGGCTGGAAGCAGGCGAGATCGCAGCGATAAAATGTCTAAGTTGTCAGGATGGCACTGTGGTGATTTGTGTTTTTATGCCTGTATCGCTGCATGCACATCTCCCTCTGTGCCAGCCCCAGAGTATTAACTACATTATTTAGCCTGCACTCACAGCATAGCAGAGCGCTCCTGCTGTTTCCACGGTGATTAAACTGTTGCATCTCCCTAATTGTCCATTACATTTGTTGTGTGTGTACATATGTGAATTTATGGTGGGAACGTTGACTCGCTGCCTTCATTTGCATATTCCTGGTATTTGACTTCACGATTACCTCACTTCCCTTTTCTCTTTTATCAGCTTTTTGTTCATTTATTAACGTCTCGCTGCCTCTCTCCCATCTTGTCTCCCTCCCTCCCCCTCTGACTGGCTGTCTGTCGTCTTCCCCTCTTAAAGCAGAGGCAAGGCCAGGAAGGATTCTTCTCCCCTCATTACTGTCACTGTTGCTGGCTGTTGACAGGGAGAGCGATAGTGATCCTCTCTGACCCTCCTGTGTCCAAATAGCCTGTTTCATTTCCTCTGTGTTGGCTTTGACCAAAATGCCAACCACCACCACATTCACCACCCCTTCTCCTGCTTTAATGCTGCACAGGCTGAGCCCTCAAATCCCTTTGATTATAATTCCCGAGACCTCTGTGCTTTGCTTCTCCAGATCTCTTGTTGCATCAAAAGGGCCTAGCTGCCTCTGTAGTTTTAGCTTCATTAAAACTTCATGACAAGTCCCGGCTTATGCATAGACTCAAATGATCGCATCTTAAAGAGGAGGCCAAGGCCTTTTCTTGAGCGTTTTCTTCCACAACAGTCTTGTGTAACCACTAGAGGAGTCTGATGACGAGAGCCTGGTCTGACACTCGGAGCTCTCCGAAAACAGACGAGCGGCCTGTCTGCTCTCAGGTTCAGTGAACCCCACAGCTCCAATAACCTGCCTGGATTTTGGCCGCTGTTGGTAGTACACTGTAAAGCCTGCAATAACTGTTTAATGCTGGTGTCTCTTTTCACATTAGAGCAAAGTCTTGCAGAGCAGAGATAATGAAAAAGATGAGATGATATGGTGTAGGCCTGTCTTGAATAATTCTTTTAGTTTTTGACAAGATTTCTTTCTTTTTTTTTTCTTTCTTGATGTGCAGACTACTTCCTCGAAATGATTATGAAATCTAAGTACCACAGATTTTAGGAACTAGAAATGTGTGTTAAACATACTCTGATTCTCCTAGGCAGTCTAAAATGCCATCAGACACATTCTTGGCAAGGAAACCTTATTGCTTTAATGACCTCTTATTGCACTCATTTACAGGAACATTTGATCCGGAAGCCAGATGTTCGTGTATTATTAAACCGGTTACACTTTACTCTGTGTGATATAGAGATATTAAAGGTTTTTAGATTTGCACAACAGTTGAACTGCAGAGTGAGGAAATAACTGCATGTATTTTCTTTGTTCCTCTCATCCGCTCCTGGCTGAGCCTTGCCGGTGGAGTGTTGGGACTTGTCTGAAGCAGGAGCAGACAGAGGGGATGGGAGCAGGTTTCCATCTGACTGGCAGAGTGGACTTTACACAGGCTGTGTGATTACAGGCTGATTACGCTTCAATGAGTGGCTGCCAATGGGGGTTTTTTTGTCAAGGGTTATGAGTGTAGCACTCTGCTACACTTACTGTTGTCACTTCACACAATTGTTAGGTTTGTAGTTTTAATTTTGACCAGGAGTAAGATGGGAAATAATCTTGAGGAATCTAATCGTAGTCTTGCAAATGGTGACCCCGCAAGATCCCCAGTCTTAGCAAAATCTTATCATCTTTAGATGTGAGAGGTTGTCAGACTTTTAAAAGTCTTGTCAAAGTCTTTATTCAAAATAGAAACATAATTTCTTAGGTATAGACATAATACCATCAAAGAAATACCAAATGATGATGGAAGTCCGACCAATCATCTTGGAAGTGGTTTGCTCACTGCCAAGACTGACTGGAGCAAATTTTCAACCAGGCAAAATGCATGTGGGGATACTTATCTACTCATAGTTCAGACAAGTCTTCTTTCTAACTTCTTTGAAAAGACAGGCAAAGTAAGAACACTTTGGTACATTTGGACTATACTTGGCCGGATGTGGACTGAATTGTAACAGACTGTGACTGATGACATTTCACAAGTCCATGAGAGCACAAGTGCAGACAAGAACAGGTCTGGTGTCTGTGATGGAGCCATTGTCTCACAGGGTGAATATTATTCATGTTAGGGTTCCCTCAGTTTTGTTTACCATCATGTACATTTCTTCATTTTTCCCTGCGTTCCATCTCCCCCGCCATGTATGCCAGCTTGCTGCAGTTATGTTTGAATATAGTTTGAATCTGATAAGCCAAGAAAACAATTTCTTTCATTACAGGTCCTTGAAAAGTCATGGAAGGGTTTTGACATTTTGTCCATTAAAATGTGGGGGAACCCTGACAAGTGCATGAATATTGATATTCTGTATGTCCATGGTTACCTGAAAAGCTTGTATATGAATAATGTTTTAGGGTGGGTTTTTGTTCTTTGTTCCCACACTGAAGCCCTACAGCAGAGCAAAGGCGATTGTCACTGTTCCGTTTGAGGGGCTTTGTTGTAACACATTCTTTATTTAGACTAGTTTTTTCCCCCGGATAGATTAGTCTCATCTGGGATCTAATCCAATGTTGACAGATGCTGGGAGTTGTAAATTCTTATTTTTCAATCCCCCATCATTTGGCGGTCAACCAGCAGATATTTGTTTTGTTCCTGTTCACTGAGCCTTCTTCCATAACACATATTTCTCTCGTCTGGCATGAGCATCTCTGTTGTAGTGTGGTTAATATTTATGTAGTGCTTTGTGTGTTTAGAGGTGGTGCACAGGGCAGCTGTAAAAAAAAAAAAAAGTGTTCCAGACAATTTCTGGGCAGGCACCTGGCCCGGAGATGACTTGCAGAGCACTAGCCAGAACAACACTGAATTATACTGATACATTATACTTTCGAGAGAATTTGCTAAACACGCCTTCACATGTTTTACATTCACTGATGCCATTGCTACCCTCTACCTGCCTCCCCCAATCCTATCCCCTTCCACAAACATCAGTGCTCCCTTGCCGGCTCTCTCTGGCTTATTTACAGGCGGTGTCGCCCAGGCGAGCAGTGCTCACTGACCAGCCACAGCTCCAGCGTAGCCAAGAAGCCTTTGAAGTTTGCTCTAATCAGCACCGCAGCTGCAGAGAGCTGCTGTGGAGGGGGCTGGTGCTGATGGTGGTGTTGGGTTGGGGGTTGGTTGTGTGAATGCAAATGTGACCAATATGAAAATGGATTATTATTCCATACAAAGCAGTACTGTGGGTATATATGCACAAGCCTAAAAATAGATTTGGTTTATGAGTTGCTCATTGTGTCAGTTTTTGAAAAAGGTTGTTGTTTCATTGCTTACTGAAACTGCACAGTTTTTATTAATTTTTGCAGAATATTCATCTACTCATGCATTTCAGACGGGCTGAAGATTTCCCATCATCTCTTTAGTCTAGTCTCACAGTAGCTTTCTCTTGGGATGAGAGATTTCTGACACTCTGCAGTGAGGGTGAACTGCTGGTCATCCCCAGAGACTCGCCTCCTGTAAGCATTAGTATGGGCAGTTGGAGTATCGAGGCTTGCTGCAGATATCTCTGCTGGTCCAGCGCAAGCCTGCAGTTGCAGCTGAATGTATTATGACATGACATTGTGACATCTCTCCTAAGCTTTGAATCACTCAGAGCATTTTCAAAATACTTCTGACAGATAGTTGAAATTCAGTGAAGCAGACCTGTCAGCACTGTTACCTTCTGTAAACACTGAAAATCTCTGGACTCAGGTTTACCGTTGCTTTTACAAACACTAGCATTAGAGGTAAGAGATGTCATATTAGCTGAGGTTAAGCCTGCGTTATCCCCATCATATCTGTGTTTCTGCAAATGTCCTAAGTGTCTACACCTCGTAATGGACACTTCTAGTCCACTTGGACCACTTAGTAGCTTGATTTAGGTCATGAATAGGAGCTAATGATTCCTCACCACAGGTTATATTACAGCGAGGCAGCTTTTTATCCAGGCACTAATGTAACCACAGAATCAACAGAAGACGACAGCCTGATCTGCTCCCCACACTTAGGAGCTCAAAGACCTTGATCTTTAGAGTGGGTGTTCACTTCAGACTCACCCTTTACTTAAGTATGGTTTGGTTAGGGCTTCTTTTAGACAATTATAAAGCCTTCTCCATAACCACTCATGGCTGGCTTGGTTTGGCTTGCAAAGATAGGAATATTATGGGTTAGCCTCCACCACAGTTTCTAAGTGTTTTATGTGCCCTTGTTGATAGCAGATTAATCAGTTTTCATTATTAATTAATGTACCTTTCTCACGGCAGACATCTTGACTTGTCATAGTAGAAAAGGCACAAATTGACAAAAAATGTCCATCACAACTTCTCAATGTCCAAGTTGACATATTTAAATGTCTTGTTTGGTCAGCCCAAAATTTTCAGTTTACCATCATATAAGACTAAGAAAATCATGTTCACATTCCAGGAGCTGGAAACTTTTTTTTTTGCATTATTGCTTCAAAAATGAGTAAAAAATTTAGCAATGATCCAGATTGTGGCCAGTACTTTTCTGTCAATCGTTTGAGTGACTCTAGTATATGTATATATGTGGAAAAAGTTTTACTTAGGGATGTACAGATCACTTTTTTTTTTTTTGCATCCGATCTGATACCGAGTACTTTATTTTGAAACCGAGTCCGATACTGGGTCCAATCCAATACTTTGCAAAGCATTAAGAAAGAAAAAGAAGAATGCATCCAAGTTGTCCCATAAGGTTTGTTTTTTATTTAAATAGTATCCAAAAAGCGTAGCAGTGGTTCAGCACCACAAAATGTAAACAAATTCTGAATTGTAAACAAATTGTCCCTCCAGAGTTGCCGTAGGGCTGTGGTAGGTGAGGTTCCGCCATTAGATGTGGCTGTGTTGCTCAGAATAAAGAGAGTAGCGGTGGCCGCTGAACCTGTTGTCTCGACTCCTGTCTGTTTATTGCTCATTAGCTGCACTCAGTTAGGCGAACCCGGGACGCTCGGTTACAAAACATGGCCATTTTTGTTATTTTGATTCCTCTGATCTTTTATTACCGATTCTGATTTTGTAAAAATAACATGATCGGTGCTGATACCTGATCCGATCAATCAGTGAACATCCATTCTACCTATTTTGTGGGGTTAGCCAGATTCCAGTGTCCTGAATGTGAATATTTTCTGGTTTCTGTACTTTATGATAGTAAAATGAATATCTTTGGGTTGTGGGCAAAACAAATCTTAGAGAACAACATCTTGAGCTTTGGGAAACACTGACATTTTTCAGCATTTTTAGACATTTTATAGACCAAACAACTAATCCATTAATGAAGAAAATAATTGACAGACTATTTAACAATGTAAACAACTGTTAGTTGCGGCCCTTAACCCACCCGATGACAGAATTGTACATGAGCTGAACCCTTTTTACCATGTATAGCTGCCTGCACATTTACTTGGACAAAAACCCAGTGACAGAGACACAGGGTTCCATTAAGATCCCCCTGAAGATACTGGGTGACATGAAGACCACCCAGGAGGGAAGGGTGTGATGTTGTTGATTGTGTTTCTGATGGACCTTTAGAGAAGACAAATAGATCTCTGTGCCCCCACTTACTGTCACGCCTCACAGTGGGAAGTCCATAAACCTTTTATGAGCTTCAAGGAGAAGTTAGCATATTTATTGTTGGAGCAAATGGCTGAATACTGAAGAAGCATTTTGTTGTCTTCTAGTGTGAACTTCCACTTTGAGATGTTATTTCCACTTTGGCTATATCAGGAAACTGTTTATGCAGCTGGTTTAGAATGAACTCAAGTTTGGTCAGTTTGAAAGCTGCTGAATGTTGGAAGATTTTAGTGTGCACCGTCAGCATCATTCTAACATAGGTCTTAAGATTTGGTTTTATTTGGGTGGGAGGTCAGTTCACACAAGGGATTTTCTCTTTCCCTGCTCGATTTCTGTGGTGTAGTCCTGTGATCAGGCTCCCCCGGCTATCTTTGTACTGATATAATATGAAGAGAAGAACATAGCCTTGAGCAGCTCACCAAGCACCCCTCTGATAAAAGAAATACAGACAAAATTTACATTGCTTCCTTAATAAGTATGATCATATAGTATGCTGGAGGAGGTTATCTTTTATGAATGACTTCACTGGCAGAAGTTGGCAGGATTGTAAATGAGCTCTGGCAAACAGTCAAGAGGGACCTGTTTATATCTTGAATCTGTATTTGACACCTATTTTAAAACCATGAAAACTTATTTATTTCAGAGACCACCATGTGACCACCTTGATTTGGGTTGTCTATTGTGGTCTTAGCTTGAAGGGACATTTCACCCGCAGAGTAGTTGTAGTAGTCACTGCTCATAACAAGGTCTGTGGATTATCTTGAGTAACTGAGTCATGATTTCTGAAAAGAGACATTGCTATTGACTTTTTCAAATGTGTTTTTGGTTCTTTGAGCACCACAAGCCAAGTGCCATCTAGTTCTATTACATTGGAGAAAAGGCAGACATCTTTACGACATATATCTCAAACACTCTGCAACTCCCACCAAAACAGTCTAGACTGATAAATAGCCATACAGGTAAGAGGAAAAATATGTGTTTTTTTTATTTTTGGGTGAACTGTCCCTTTAAATTCTTTAAATAGACACCTGCATCTCTTCCTGTTACCAGGTCATGTGTTTAACACTGTGAAGCCACTGACAAAAAAGCTATGACAACTTTAAACCATGTTCGCAACCTCACAAATCAAAACTAAGCTGCCAGCAGTGACTACAGCTCAACACTTGAAACACTTTAAAATTTACAGTAACAGTCTCCTCTCTTTAAGATTTTAACTGTGAAGCAGCTGCAGAAAGTGTTTTGTTTATAGCATACATGTACTCCCAGGGTCCTTTATATATGGATGAAAGACATTTTGTTTGCTGCTTTATTAAAATTAAGATTTGAACACCTTTCACTAAGTTGTGACTCTGTTTCCAAATCCAAACAAAGGTGGCAACAGGAAATAACTTTTTACATCGTGAATCAACATTTAAATGATTTTGTATTGGTTACATTTGTCTATATATTTTTTGTTGTTTTCTTTTTGCTTTGCTATAGATAATAATATTAAGTTTTTAGTGTTTGTTGTAATGACCAGAAATATGTGAACACTGAAGCTAATGTGTGCTAACATTGTACACAGCCCTGACATCCTAGACTGTCCACGCACTTGCTCTCCCCTCTTCTCACCATTTTTTACAGAATAGGAGAACTATAACTTAAAGGGCTAAATAGATGACCCATTGTTTGATTTAGATTTGCAAGAAAAAAAATGATGCCTTACTTCTTATTTTACCAAAGAGTATGCTAACATATTTCTAATTTATTTCGGCCAGTGGGATGTACATTCCTTCAGAGCACTTGCTTTCACATTCTTGCCAAGAGTAATAGCTAAGCATGTGCTCATTACACACACCCATGATGAGGATATGATTTGGCTGCTGTTGCATCTAATACAGCTGAGCTGACTCTACCATCCCACAAGTGGACTGAGACAGTGCTGTGCTGTACTGACACATGTCTGACAGAATATCTCTCAGCCTGCCTTACAGAACAAGCGGCAGGGTTGTTGATGAGCAGAAGTGTCACTGATGCATGTCTTTCATCTGCAGAGCTTCCGGAGAACTGGACGGACACGAGGGAGACCCTTCTGGAGGGCATGGTGTTTCAGCTCAAGTACCTGGGGGTCACAATGGTTGAACAGCCCAAAGGAGAGGAGCTGTCTGCGGCTGCTGTCAAGAGGATAGTGGCCACGGTTAGAGACAACACACACCTACACCCTGGCAGTACGCAAGACACACATGCATCGCTGGAATAGCTGAAATACAAATGTTTTCTCTTACCTGTAGGGCTGTTTATCAGTCTGGATTGTTTTGGTGTGAGTTGCCGAGTGTTGGAGATATCGGCAGTAAGAATGTATGCCTTCTCTCCAATATAATGGAACTAGATTGCACTTGGCTTGTGGTGCACGAAGTGTTTGGTGCACACCAAAATAATCTGAACTGATAAAAATCACTATAGGTAAGAAGAAGAAAAATATGTATTTTTGTTTTTGGGGTGAATTGTCCCTTTAGACAAAGGGCATCCAAAGCCTCTTGCCAGCGTACTCTATTCAGAAAACTATTCCCAGAAAATGAGTTTCTCTCAAGCACATATAATATCTTTCCCACATCACCACCTCCACCACTTGGAAATCATATTCATCCTGTAGTTTTCTCCTGTTTATGACCTGACTGACACCTCGGTGAAAAAGTGACTGGTTGGCTGCCTGCTCTCCCCCCAAGGCTCTGGCTGACATTTAGAGGAGGATGCAATTAGTTTGGACAGTGTTGCTCAGTATATGGCTCAGCCAGCTTTATCATGGTAGAAAAGGCTTAATGTTATTGGATCTGGCAGCTCAGTGGATAATGAAGTTAGCGGCGGCAGAATGGTGGGACTCAGGACACGGTGATGTATGGAGAGAAAGGCAGAGGCTCTGATTGGGCCTAATCTGTTGGCTGCCCTTGGTGTCCCTCTGAAAAGGATGTTAGGCTGCTGAATGGGGTATTTCTTAACTTATATTGTGTAATAGGAGAACGTGATGTAAAGTAATATTTTGTCAGGCCAAAGATGTCACTTACTCTTGACTGGATGTCCCTTAGCTTCTTACTCACATGCATGCTTGTTGTTGAACTTGTTCTCTTAAAGGATGACTTTGGTATTTTTCAATCTGTACCCTTTTTTTATGTTTTTGTGTCTAAGTAATTAATAACAGTGTTTGATATTTGTCCAGTATTGAGGAGAACGCTAAACACCTAGGGCAATTATGCACATTCAGTTTACATCAGGTAGCCAGCTAAAGTATACTTACTCAATACTGGACCAATTTCAAAAACTGTTGTTCTCATTAGTCACTTAGACACAATAAAATGGGGAAAAGCATCCAAGTTGAAAAAAAATACTGAAGTTACCCAATAAGAATTTATATTCATATTTGTCTGTGGATTTGTTTTGACAATGTCTGTTAATAGGCTCATTGCATATGCATATTTTCCTGCTGTTACTCAAGCCAGAAGCTCTGCAGGTTTTGGCTCAAAGGTCTGTCATTTCTTTAATGATTTGACATAGCTTTTGATTGGCATCTTTTGACCTACACTCTGGATTCAATGAAAGCTTGATGACAGGAAATTTGCTCTGTAACATGATTGTCTTAGTTTATCAGTATCCTTGGCATCAGTGGATCTTGATTGACTGGTCTGATCAAAATTAGCTCTCACAGATGTAATTTAAATAAATGCAAGGTTGACACTTGGCTAGATTGATTTTTCTCTCTGTCTCACTCACACCCTTTTTTTCCACCCTTTATTTCTCCTTCTTTCTTTCGTTCCAGGCCAAAGCCAGTGGAAAAAAATTGCAGAAAGTCACGTTAACAGTCTCCCCACGAGGAATCATCCTCTATGACAGTGCCTCCAACCAGCTGATAGAAAACATCTCCATATACAGGTCAGTCCACCTCTTTCGACTGTTCGACTCTTGCCACTATTCTTAACGCATCCTGTGTCCCTGACTCAGTCGGACGGCCCCAGTTATGAAATACTTTTCACCCTAGGCTTGTCCTTATCACCTGCAATAAAACAAAAGGTGTTATTTGCTCTCATCCATCACTGGATTGATGTGAGTGTAAGAGCAGGTGTGATACTCCAAGGCAGCATTATGTGTTTCTGTATGTGTGTGTGAGAGAGAAGAGAGCACTCAGTCTATCAGCAGTATGTCTCATCAATCTCAACTCTCTTGGGAGCATTACAACAGCTGTACATGTATGTCTGATCTTTACACACACACACACACACTCACACATACACACAGACACACACGCGTTCTCTAGTAAATGCCTACAGATCTCACTTGCCTGCCACAGCCTGCACGCTCAAAGCTGCCTAACCTCCACTGGCCTCGAGCTTATGATCCAAGCTTGAATCACTTTTCTAAAATTCCGCATTTATGAGTCTGCATATCAAGGAGAGATGGGACTTTCCATCATTTTTCCAAGCATGAATAGGCTTATGTTGAATAATTTCTACTAAAAGCTGGCAGATTGAGGACAAATCTCTCAGGTGTTGACAGTTTTCTAAAGTTATCCTCGAGCAGTATGATTGACAAGTTGTCTACACTGACCATGTTTCTGGCTTTCCTGTGTCACCTTTGGGATGTTTTTCTATTTTAGAGAACAGTTTAATTCCTGCCACCTGCTCAACTCTGTATCACTTGTCATTAAGCAACTGCTTCCTGACTTTTCAGCTTAGAGTAATCAGAGCAAAGTTTATTTCTCAGCCATGCAGGGTTTATCTATATTAAAAATCTGGCTCTCTGCGTTACTGGGCAGTTTTTTCAGATTTAACCTGAAAAACATTGCACACAAAAATCCATTGCAGAAGTTTTGATTCACTGACATTTAGGGTTGCAGCTAAAAATGAATGTGATGATCCAAAGTTTCTGTTTCATAGTTTTAGTTTTTTACCGTTTCCTTAAAGCTGTCTTTATATTCACACAGCACTTAATGAGATGATCTTGAAAACAAAATATTCCTCCTCTGTAGCCATGTAGCTCTTCTAATGGCCTTAGTGCACATGAACCAGAACAACCAATCAGAGCCGAGGAGTCTCCGAAGCAGCTGACAGTTATGTCAATCACTGCTCGTGAACTGTGGTCAAACAAGGCAGTGCTGATCAAATTAATTCAAAATTCTGTTACTGCATTGTCTATTCTTTTCACCTCAAATGTTTTCAGAAACATGTTTTAATTTAGTTTAGCTGTAAATGAGAAGGTTCAATGCTCGGTACTTCGGTAGCATGTTTCCAACATGGCAGCAGGGTCACAAACTTTCTCTTTAGATGGCTAAACAGTACACTAAAATATGTTTCTGAAAAAATTTGAGGTGACAAATACCTAATGCAGTAACAGAATTTTGATTCATAATTGATTAGTGCTGCCTAGTTTGACAGTTTGACCGCAGTTCATGGAATGATAGACATGATTGACGGCAGCTTCGGCTGCGATTGGTTGCTTTTGGTGCACCATAGTCAACTCTAGCAAATGGTGCTAAGAGGCAGTGGGAAGAGGAGTGACATGAATTTTATTATAGACTGTCTCATGTGCTTCTTTCAGAATATAATGACAGTTTAAGCAAATATGTCACCAAGTTAATTTCATAAAAGTTATCAACTGTAACTTTCAACCCTTGTTCGAATGGCTTGTTTTGTCTAGTCCAGTAGCTGTTGCTAGTCTTCACATTTAGAAGCAGGGACCACATAATTTTGGTATTTTTGCTAGGAAAACGTGACGTAAATGATAAGTTATCAAAATTGCTGATTCATTTTATATTTGATTGCTTGATTAACTTATCCAGCTTTGATAGGTTGACAGTGTTCTGGAATTAGTTAGCTGGCACCATAATTGGCACCATCAAAAGTGTACTGAAACAGCTAATATCAGTCTCTGTTTGCAGTTTATCCATGGATTTGCAGACAGCTAGCACTGAATTACTTTGATTCTGAATTACTTTGATTTTTATTCCTGAATGGATTTTGGATGATATCTTGCAATGCACATCTGAGATGATAATAATATCCCCAAGTTGTGCAAGTTGCACTGAATCTTAAGATGTGTGTTATTTATACGTGTTCAGATTTGACTGAGGTACAACTCTAAGAAGTAGCTGAAATATCTTTATTGCCTCCATGAGCTGTGTGGCGCAGTCATTGCTGCTGCTGCTGCTGCTGCAGATCCTTACCATGTTAGTAAATGGGCCAAAGGGGTGAACCAAACTTCCTGTTGTGTTTAGAACACCGGCAGGCACCTGCATCTTTTACTGCACAGTATCTTTGCTTCATGTCTCCCACTGCCTCACCATTTGAAAATGTGTGAACTAATCATTTCAGCTCCGCTGATGATGTGTTCGTCACAAATTTCAGAGAAGTTTACAGCAGCTTCTCTTTTATTTCATGTGCAAAAATACACAATGCATATAACTCTTTATTTCTGCAATGCATCTCGAGTAAAACTGCTGCACTGATAATGGATTCTCTCATTTGAAGAATATGAGGTAAATACTGGAGCAATTAAAAGGCTGACTGCGTGAGGTGAGTCCAGCTGTGACCTCAGGATGGTGTGAAGACATAAAGCAGCTGGTTGTAACTTGCACCCCATTGGAGCTCTCCTCCCTGGACATCTGCTAAGAAGACGGACGACCAATAAAAGAAATGGATTTGCCTAGACACCCAATCTCCCTGAAGCCCTTCCTCCCAAACATTTGCCCGTAAATCTCTGTTGTGTTGTGTGGACTGCAGCTGTGATTCTTAAACCTCTCCACATTCTCCTTCCCTCACTTTTATTTATTCATTATATCCACACCTCATATTCCTTAGTCATTAGTTAACCAAGTGTGTGACTATCCCACGATGAAGTTTGAGCACAGTACCAGTGCTCGAAGGGGAAAGGAAGGACAGATGGCAGACATTCATTATAGCCTTCCACCATCGTTTTGGGTCTCCCTCCCCAACTGGCCAGTACACCCATCGCTTTGGTATTAGGGTAATAACAGGATGATCAAATAGTGGAGAAAAGCTATTTGTGGAGCATTACAGCTTAATTTAAATCCCTACTTTGCACCTGAGACTGACAAGCAAGACTGATACCTCTCTCTCAGGCGACACGGAAAAAGTCTCTGTGCAGTAGAAGACCTCCTACAACACAGCAAGACAGGAACAATCACCTCTGTCTATGTGAGGCTTTTCATGTACCTTACAGGGACCAGGCCCATTCTAAAGGCTGTAATTTAAAACTCTGTGTGTCATGGTTGTTAAGCAGGTGGACACAGTGGGAGTGTGATGTGCTAACTTGTTTAAAAAGCACAAAGGAACGGCATCTCTTTGGTGAGATGTCACATCAGCACAGATGTCCAGTGCGCACGTGTTCAGTTCAAATACATGACATTGTTCAGCTTTGTACCTGCACGCAGCTGGGGTTTGTATTAGATCATGTGCAAAGCAGTGAGATTGTGAGTGCAGCTGGCTTCAAGAATTGCAGGGATTTTTTCTCTCTAGCAGTTTAGAGAAATGCTAGATTGAACAGTTTGAATCAGATTGCTGGACTAGCTTAAGAGCTTAGTGCAGATTTGCACAGTTGCACAATGGCCCAACTCGATCTGTGGTGACTTTATTAAGTCTTTTAGTTCTTATTAAAGTGTGTGCATCTGTTTGTGTGTTTTCTCTTTTTCAGAATATCATATTGCACAGCAGACAAGATGCATGACAAAGTGTTTGCCTACATCGTCCAGAGCCAACACAATGAGACTCTGGAGTGTCATGCCTTCCTCTGCAGTAAGAGAAAAATGGTATGTAAATGAGTTTGTACAACTGTGTATTACCCAACGCTGTGCCACTGTAGGCTGTTTACCCAAAGTATTCCAATAACTTCTTCATGTAATGGACAGAGTTGCACATACTCACCTTCTGTAAGTGAACACAAAGAGTTGGAAACCAGCTGGATCCAAATGCGAGATATGAAGTTTACCGCTCCTTCCATTTCTCATCTCTGATTAAATGAGTAATTGAATTATATTATATGATTATAATTTTAGGAATTATACTTACTTGCTTTCATGCTAAAAGTAGGGTGACAAGATTGATACCAGTCTCATGTCTGATAGATATAAAGCTTTAGCCAGCAGTTAGCAGGTTAGCTTAGCTTTGCATACAGACTGGAAAGCAGGAGAAAGAAGTTAGCCAGGCTCTGTCCTAAGTCAACAAAATCTGCTTATCAGTGGGTTTGGGTTTTGGTTTTGGTTGTTTTCTGACACTGATGCTCAAGCAATACGGTACTGGTGACTCAACTTTTAAAATACTTTAAAAAAAAAATCTCTCTCTCTCTCTCTCTCTCTCTCTCTCTCTCTCTCTCTCTCTCTCTCTCTCTCTTTCTCTCTTTTTCTACCTCACACTTGCTACCCACACAATCTAGCACATATAATACAATATAACATGTCAATTAATGAGCTTTAGAAGATTTAATTAGGTAGTTTTTCCTCTACTTTGGAAATAGCCAGACTGTCTGTTTTCTCCTGTTTACAGTCTTAACGCATCATTAAGTCATCCAGCTGCTGACTGTGCTTTCATATTTATTGTGTAGACATAAAAGTGATATTCTCAGCAAGAGAGCAAACAAGCAAATTGCCCAAATTCTTGAGCAATTCCTTTAATGTTACGTATAAATAAATGTATAGTGAAATAAGGCTGCAGTAACAAATGTAGGCTTAAGATTCTTTATGGTGCAGAATTCTGCATTCAGGTTTTCAATTCATTTTTTGCTCCTGGCAATCTGTGGAAAGCACTTTATGCAGATACAGTATGCTGCAAAGAGACCTCAGAACAACTGCACTGCCACTTCACACTTTACTTGTATGTATGCAAATGTCCAAGTATTAAGTCAGGAGAGAGACAAGGAGTGAAAACATGAAGGGCGGGGAGGCTGTCGTCCCTCTCTGGCATTCTCTCCATCCCTGGAGGTTTGCAGAACGAGTGAGCCACTCCCTCCCCTTCCTTCCCCTCACTAATTTAGTTCTGGCCAAAAGGCCACGTATCCTCCCAGTTACATAAACAACATGTCATGGAGCCCACGGGTTGCTCTTCCTCTTTTTCCAAGTGTCTGTGAAGTAACCCCTTGTGTTTGTGTTCACTTCCTGTCTTTATCACGGTCGCAGCTCCTCAACTTCCTTGCGTTTCCCTCATGTGGATGAGATGCATACGAGTATTACTCATCTTCCTTTAATTCTTTCATTTTATCCCTGTGCCTCACTATCTGTCTCTCTGCTTTCCTCCAACAGGCCCAGGCGGTAACCCTAACAGTGGCTCAGGCTTTCAGAGTGGCGTTTGAATTCTGGCAGGCAGCCAAGGAAGGTACGCATGGTCAACCCCAACGACCAGGGGAGTGTGACAGACGACTAAAATCGTTCCTCTCCTCTTCCCTCTCCTCCCCTGCTGTTGTTATTCCCTCCATTTACTGTATACACCCTTTATCTTCCTAACAATGATCCTGTCCCTTATCCTGAGGTTTCCCACACAACGTGGACACATAAATTTTCTTGTGTCTTCCTGGTCTTGGCCTTGACACCCTCTAGAGGGGTCACACAAATTACTGGAGGACTGTTTCTGCCAGTCAGTGTTGTCCTTTTTACACACACACACACGCACGCACACACACACACACACACACACACACACACACACACACATTCGCACACATACAGAAGAGGAATGTCCCCATTGATGGAACCAGTTCCCCCCCACAGTGGTTAAATCATCAGCCAGAGAGCAGAGAGACCTGTTTTAGTTTAGTGATGCCTCTTTATTCCAGGCAGCTTAGTCATGGTTAAAGACTCATCTAGGTATCGACATGGGGAGGGGTGGAGAAGAATTAAGGTCAGCTTGGGCCAGAGGTGGGCTGACTGGAGGTAAATCTTTCCTCGTATAGTAAGAACAGGACTTGGATGTGTGGGAGCTGCCATATTTTTCACCTTCACCGAAAAGGTGTTCAGTTTCTCCACATTATATATTTATATTTTTCTGTTTAATGTCCAACGTAGAAAGTGTTCAACCTCTTTAAATTAAAGGGTGGGTCCATCTGCGTTCTTTTCCGTGTTTTTTAAGTAGACACTAACACTCAGCCATTACCAAAAAGCGGTGATATAGGTTCCAACATTGATCCCCCCCACACACATCTCCACCCACACACATGCTTTTTGCTGACAGTAAAAGCATAGAGAGTGAGAAAAGCGTTAGCTTGTAATGTTGGAACTTAGAGGTGGAACATGGTGCTATTAAACCTTTATTTGACCAGGTGAAGACACATTGAGATTTAATGTTATACTGCATTTATACTGTATAAACACATATATAGATCCACAGTCAGTGTATGAGCTACAGATAGTTGGTTGGCCGATTGGGGAAGTGGTAACCAGTAACTCCCTGTGTCCCGGAAATAAAATGGCTGTTTCTGTCAGAGGAGTCTGATGACTGAAGATGGGTGTAGCAGCAAAATGTACTTTAGCCTCCCCAAAAAAAGGAGTACCGAAAAAGTCAGTGTAAGTGCACTCTATACTTAGCTTATTTTACTGCATTACTTTGCCTTTCCAACGGGGAACTGAAGCCGTTACTGTGCTCTCTTCAAAGCCACCAGACTCCACTGACAGAAGCGGTCATTTTACCTCACAGCGCAGGAAATGCTGGTCTACTGTTAACATGATCGTTCAGTTTGTTTGTTATTGCGTGACTTTCATAACCGAACTAACGCAGTGTCCACAGCAGTGTGTGGGTTTATATGTAGCAACGAGGTCGTTCTTGCTTGACAGGATTGTAAGTTTGTTTTGTGTAGGCTCTGACTGATTTCCACAGGGGAGCAAGACTCAAGTATCCCCAACCGGTCTCTAGAGATCCACATGTCCACCTGAATCTAATGTAATTTTATGTCCACTATGGGTCTGCACCATTAGCATGCAGGCATACACCTGCGGTGCACCGAGTAAGCAGAGTCTGTGCATATTTGACAGGTATCAGAGCTGGCAGACCTGCTGGATCTGTTGCTAAATTTCATGTCACCACAACCACATGGCCCATACATGCACAAGCAGGTCAGGGAGACTGATAAGACAGAAAACTGATGATGAATGGCATTTGAGCTTACATAAAATCATATCATGAACATTTCTGTCCATGCAGGCAACTATTTGTCAACCAGGAAAGTTAACGTCTTTTGCCCCGTAGGCCGATATCGATTTGTGTTTTGTCACCTGACAATTACGTGGTTGCTGCTGCTGGCTGACAGATTACACTCCATTTTAACAGCTTTCCCGACCATCACTGTTGCATTTTAAGCAATGCGCTGGCACACTGAAATGGAGCGGATCCACTGATGCATAGTTATGCCAACATGCCTGTTTTACTGGGGTTTTGAGAGCGGAGTGGAGTGAAGTAAATCAGAGCACAATGTTGGGTGGTATTAAGAAGACATGTCAACTTCGAACAGCTTCAGTAGCAGCGTCTGTCTTGTCTATAGCATCAGCTATTGTTGTGATTACTCCTTATTGGTTCCAGCACACCTCTTGATGTAAATGGTGCTGATTTTTTAATTGTTAGTCGCCAAACAGTGCTCTTCTCTTCTTTTTTTAATTTTAACCAAGAATCCACTGTTTGATGTTGTGATGCCAGACAAAAATCAGTCAACTCAAATTCAGTTGAGTGGATGGATTCACAGATCTGGACCCAGTTTTTAGAGCATTTATTTATAGCATACATACTTCGACCAAAATGTGAATATTCAGATTTGAAGACATCAGCGACACTAGTGGAAAGCTACAGAATGATGTAAAAACCTTGTAAAAACAACAAAAATAATGGAGCCACCCTTTAAATAGGCACCTTTTTAATAGTAGACTACAATGAGGAGATGAGCAGACCATGGACACAGCACGTGATCAAAGTGCTGTGTAAGGACGGTGTCACACACATTCTTTTGTACAGCTCAGCAGAACATGCATGTAATTTACTGCATGTATGACTCCAGTGTAAATGAGCACTTCTTGCCACATAATATGGGTTTCTGCATCACAGCTCCCCTCCTGTCTCCTTCATCTTCACGTGTGTTGCCTTGTCGGCGCCCTTTTGAATTTTGTGATTATCCTTTGTTGCCGTCTGTCTGTTTTCCACCTGACACCTTGACCCCCCTCTGTTGAGTTGTTTTCTTTTCTCTCTCCTCCCCCCATCACAGCACCCTGCTTATTATAAGGAGAGTGAAGAAGAGGAGAGAGAAGGAGGGGGATGGGGGACGAGGGCAAGAGAGCATGAAAGGCGGGGCACAGAGGGCTGTTGGGATGGGGAGTGTGTAAGAAAGAAAGGAAAATGATTGTGCGCGTGTGTCAGTGGGAGCTCAACCCCCTGACAGATTCAGTGTTGGTGCCATTGATCCTGTCTCACGCGAAGGCGAGCTTATTTATTCAGTCCTTTAGAGACACACACTTGCACTGTATGAAAATTCTAGCAGCCTCTTTTATTTACTCCACATTTCTACCCCCTCTCCTTCTCCTTTTTCTATTGTGGTGTGTAGGAATGTTTTAATGTGGGCACATTTTCACTTTGGGGAGGGATTATTTTTCCCAACATCAAGGCCACAGGCTCCTTGCCTCACGCCTCTTCATTTGGTTGTTTGTAACTTTGAGTTGAATATTAAGTCTGCTGCCTCCTCACTCTTTCACCTCATACTTTTCTCTTCCAGATCTTTTTTTTACTCGCACTTTCCTTCTCTTACTATTCTTCACCCCTCCTTGTCTTCTTTTTCGATGCGGGCCTAATAAGCCGTTTAATTTGCAGAGCTGTTTTCTTCTAGTTCAGTACGATGTCACTGATGAAGGAGAACTAATGCCTAGCTGGTTGAGGGTTATGGAGGGGAAGGGAAGGATTTTTTTCTCAAAAAGAAGTAGTGGTGTTCTCTTGTGGTAGCAAAGAAGAAAGGGAGACTGGGAGAGGGAAAAAAAATCCTTTCGAGTCGGTTTCATTAAAGTTACAGGACCCCGGAGGATCAGGGCAGGAAGAGGGGGTATCTACTGTATGTCTGTCTAGATTTCTGCTTCTGTTTCTTACAAACTTCTCCTTCACCACCCACAGAGGCTCCTCACAGCCCACCACACATTCCTGACCCACATTCTTCTGTATATTACTGCTCCCATCTCTGTTCATAAATCTGTGTTCATAGAATATTCAGTATAAACACTACAGCTAGCTTTGAACTCACATGTCTTTAAGTTGCGTCCATGTTTAGCAGGCTGATGCACTGGAAAGGCAGTGGGGGAAAACAGGTGCCCTGGGGAGAGTTTTGTAACACTGCCATCACTACGCTACCTGGGCTCATGGGAAATTGGATGTTTTATTTTTAGATCAAGAACAATGATGAAATAAAAAACTAACTCCTTTCTGTAAGCAGACAGAAATGTTAGACAGAAATGGACATTTGATCTGTAGCCACAGTATTGAAAGCTTGAGTTACAGCAGGTCAGCATGTTGGCTTCTCGAGGAGTTTACACTCTCGTGTTTTCCTGTGTAACTTGGTCTTGTGTCTTCCTGTGTAACTTTTGATTTGTTTGAGCATCTGCCTTACCTTCACATCATGGACAATGGTAATATTTTAGTTAGTAGGCAGAGATAAGTGTTTATGTGCCCATTTGTGAGAAGACTGTGCCTGTATTTATCATGTGTCTAAGGACACAAGATCACTCTTAACCAAATGGCAACCCCTGAGGCTAAAAAATGAAGCCAAAAACTGCAGTAATGGCCACTTGAGACTGGCTCTAAAAGCAAGTAAATCCCCATTGAGCCCCATGTAAAAATGGCCAACTTTACAGCAGAAATAAACATGTTTACAGCCTGGTACAAAAAACTGTTTTGGTCTCTTTGGCTAATTTCCCCATTCATGACTGAACTGTACATGAATTCGTATACAACTCACCTGTTTACACTGTATAAAGGTTTAAAAATACATACATGCAAGGGCAGGGCACTTTGAGTTTCAGGCTGTCTATGAGGCATGACCACAGTGTATGAGTCAGAGCCACACCCCGCTCCTCCACAGCTCCTCCCTGTCGTCCAAATGTGGTCACTTCTGACTTCAAAAATCCAAGATGGCGACTGCCAAAATGCAAAACACAAGGCCCTAAAACCAAATATTCTCAGAGTGACACATTTTTGGTCCTACTTTTAAGACCAGGAGTAAAAGCATTTTATCAACTTTAACTGAAGAAATCACTCCTATCTCTGCTGATATTGAGGAGTGCTCCAGAAGAGTCCTTACCTGTTAGGAGTTGCCCAAGAGACAGTATTCAGGCAGAGATGTTCTGTGAGAGGAGGAGAGATGTTTTGGGAGTACTTGATGACAATAAGCTTATTGACAGATTGTTGTTGTGTTGTAAGAAGCGAAATGCAGCTGCACAACAGTGATGACTCATGTCAGAGCCAATAATTTCGGAAGTAATGAATCAAACTGATAATGTTTGTGCAACTCATAATGCGCACAACGAGGGTCCTCAGTGAGATTGGACTTAACTTAATCACAACAGGTAAAATATTTTTATAGGGTTTTCACTCAACTTTTAGTAAGGCTATGTTAATTAAATAATAACCATAAATAACAGGGCTGTGATATTTAAAAGGATAGGATGCATCATAACAGTATACTAGATGTTCATGTTGTTACAATGCATTTCCCAAGACTTGCGGGGCTGGCACAGTCACCTTGATACAATCGCTGGTCCCCCCACTGCCCCCCTAAGAATCCCCTCAAAATAAGAATTGTTTTGTTTTTATTACCCAAGAATGAGCCATTTATACCTACCTTGGGAGTGGGCCCTTGTCTGTGGAGTCTGCATGTTTCTCCAGTATCGCAGAATACACAAACCAAGACTGGCTCTGGATAGGGCCATTCGTGTTTTCACATTTTTGATTTTTTTAATGTGAAACTGCTTTATTCTGTGTTTTTGCTGGTTAAAATCACTGTTGGTTTGTTTGGGAGAGGAAGAGATCTCTGCGGATAATTTGGCTCCCGATTAAAAAAATCTCCTTAACAATGAAAAGTGAATGAATTCTAGCTGGGAGGAAGTTTTAGGTAGTTGCAATCTGCAGTCCTCACCGCTAGACTCCACTGAATTTCCCCAAATTGCACGTACTTTTCCGTAAAAGCTGGATATTTGTTTTGATAAAGAAAAGAACAAGTTGCCTATTTAAAGAAAATTGAATGCACAGATAAATAATACATTAAAATAGGATTGTTGAAGAACTTAAAATGATAACTGTAACAGTATAAGTCTGCACACTTCGGATGATTAGTAATGTTAATTGTAAAGTATCAGTATGTGGTTCCTTAACTCGCCTCTATATAACAGCACAATAGAATTCTGAAATTCAGTAATGGCTTTTGGTTTTTAGTGGCTTCATCTGGCCACCCCTATGAAACACTCTGCAGACTCCACTGCAGTGGAAGAGAAGATTTAGTGTTTTTCATGGAGAGGCTTTATAAATTAGTCGCAAGTCCCACTGTGATGCAGGAGTGTTTTAAGTCCCAGGTTTACTCCCGAGGACTGATTCTGAAATGCTCGTTAAATACGAGCCATGTAACTGTTCTACTGTAGACTGAGTTTAAGAGAGCATAAAATACAGTGAAAGCTGTTATCAGTCGCACTTGCTGATCTGCACTGTGTGGAAAACAGTCTTAGCAGGTGAGAATGTTTGGAGTGAGCAGAGCATATTATCCTTCTGACCCAGATGCCATGCCTACTCTATTTAAATGCTGCTGTTACTCTATTTATTGCTCTATGAAGTATGTGTGTTACAATCTTTGAAGCCCAGACCCTCTAGTTTTCAGCTGGCAGATGGCTTGAGTAATGGCCCTAACCTTATCTGCCAATTTACTGCTGCTAATTTGTTTACACTCATTATATGCTTGGTTAGCGAAACATTTTCAGCGAAAGTAAACAGTTCAGTCAGTGTTGCACTGCAAGGGCACTCACCCTGTGGTTACAAGCTCCTGAATCGTAGTTCGCTTGTCTTCACTGACTGCTCTCTTTTATTTTCTTTTTGTCCTCCTCCACCTCATGTGGTTCCCCACACAGAGAAAGAAAAGCGAGTGAAGTCAGGTTCAGACGGAGAAGGAGCCAGCAACTCCCAGTCGGACAGCTCGGCCAGCCTGGGCAGCCTGAAGGGAGGAGGTGAGTCATGTCACCCATCATCACGTCTTTCTCTCTCTCTCTCTCCTTCGCCCTCTCTGTCACAGTAATCGTAGCCTCGAGGAGGAAGGAGGAGTATTCAGCCACTTGTCAAAGGTTGGCTTCTATAAAGGCTGCGGGTCAGCTGACAGCAATCTTTATTTTCTCGGTTATTCTTTCTCACTAGCATCATCACGATGAACAGCAAATGACATTTTTGGGTGATTATGTATGATGATAATGGCAATGATGATGGTCATTTTAATTCGAAAACATTAAGCCCCCTTGCTGTTTTGTAGATCCATTAAGAGCAAATCTTGGTTCACCGATCCCCATGACATTTCATAGTATAGTACAATAGAGAACTGTTCGTGAACAAACAGCCATATTCTGTCTGACTCTGGAAGCACAATTACAGTCCTGTTTGTGTAAAAAGCATGAAAGAGGCCAACATTTTCTGTGAGCCCCTTTGTTTGATCAGATTTACCAAGATTCCAGGACTTGAGACATGGGTCATGCCTTCTAAATATGTTGTTGACATCCAGTGAGCCAGAAAACCTTGAGGCATTATTAGTTCCTTGTATTGTCCACGATCTAAGATACAATAAGACGAGGAGCATCCTGTTGCCAGTGGCACAATGGCTGCACGCTTATTCCTCATAATGCTCTCTCTCTTTGTTCGTCTGCTATGTGCATGCCTTTTCCCTGTCACACTTTATGAGCAGCCACTGTACTCTGATCCTTTTAGTACAGGAGGTTTCAGCTTGCGACAGAGGCAGTCTTTTTTTTTGTTTGTTTTGCAGGAAACTCCAAAAACATCTCAAAACATCAGTTCTGTACTGAGCTCCCCCCTCTGCCCAGCCAGGTGGCCTCCAGCCAGACAGAGATCTCTCTAAATCTGTTCTGACACTTTATTTGGGGCTGTGGCCCTGAACGTGTAGCATTTTATGGCCGACACGGGTTTTAAGGATGATCCCTAGTGAGAAGACTCGACAAAGTAGGGCTTGGAAACAGATTCTGGCAACAGAGAGGCTTGGTGTGCGTTTTTGGACTAACGTTTCCTGCTGACCATTCGGTGGGTCATTTGGCTGCCAGCGGATAGTATTTCTGTAAAGCAAATTGGCGTAATTGTACGGCACAGTAATACACAGTAGAGGCTTCTGAGTGCCTTTTGAAACAGGCCGAGCATTTCTGTCCTGCCAGAGGTTTTCACTGCCAGCCCTAAGGCAGTGATTGGGGACAGTAGAGCTTTAAAGCTATCACAAGGTTACATTTATGTACCCTTCACTTTGGCTGATCAAATGGCATGCCACTGAGTCAGAGGGACTCTCGGGATCAGTGGTGTTGTCAGAGGTGAGTCAGCTTTATTCATGAGACATGATATCTTCAGCTCTCTCCCGGCGCCAGGCCTCTTACAGTGGCTACAAAATACAAATGCCACTTCTTCCTGTGTCACACTGATTGTTGGGGGATTCAGTCTGCTTTATACTGATCATCCCTACTCAGTTTTCTCCTTTGTACAAGGTAAAAGGAATACTTCACCAGCAAAATGACCATTTGTGTATTAAATACTCATCGTGTGTTACTTTGAATTCATAGAGGAAACTTTGTTTTTCTCGCATGCCTCCACCATGAACGGAGAATCCAAAAAAAACGTAATGAATGGGAACAGCAAAAGTATGTCAAAATGTCAGTTTACAAACTCTCACACAACTCCTGCAGTAAAATCCAAATCCTTTTTGTCCAGTCGTGTGCTCAGTACTTCCCAAACACATGCTGTTTTGCTAAAAATTACAATTTAAATAATGTTTCGTGCACGCCTGTGTAGCGTGCCTGGGCATGCTCGTTTTAAATGGAGGTCATAAGCAAACGAGTGCCCTAGTACACTCAGGGTGTGCTACTAGTAGGCCTAAGTGTTTTAAATAATGTTTAAGTGAAATTGCATGTGTTTTGGAAGTACTGAGCATACGACTGGATAAACTTGGATCACTTGGATTATACAACAAGTTGTGTGAGAATTTGTGAACACATTTTTTTCATAAAGTTTTGCTGTTGTTAAACAAGGTCCCCATTTATCATCACTTTATTAGCCAGACAGAGGGTCCAAATCATGACAAACACACACAAGACACATAGTAGGGTATATTTACTTCAATTTATGAAGAATATTTTCCTTTTTCGGATTTTCTTTTCACTGTGGAGGTCGTGTAAGAAAAAAGGTTTTCCTCATGAATTCAACATAACTCTTGGTAATTGATACAGAAATGGACATAATAACAGGTGAAGTATTCTTTTAAATGTAGGGCTGCAACTAGGCTTTATATCATCAAGTAATATAGCTGTTATTTTCTGAATTAATCATTTAGTCTTTAAAATTTATGAATTTTTATGAAATTTTCAATTCATATCAGAAATTCCCAGAGCCCGAATTGACATTTTGACATTACTTGTTTTGTCCAACCAGCAGTCCATAATTAAAAGACGTTTCATTAACTGTCATAACCAACTCTTGCTTTTGAGAAGATGAAACCAACCAACAAATATTTGAAATTTCTGTTTAATATTAAAGTTGTTGCCGATTTTTTTCCTATCAATCAATCGACTAATCGTTGAATGCAGTTCAATGCACCGTCTGGGTGTTTGCTTCTAGAACCTCCCTTCCACCTAAACAGTCACTTAAACTCTTACACCATATAACCGTCTGATGAGTCTTGATTCTGCTCTTTTTCCCCTTAAATGACAGCCCCAGTCCCACAATATTGCCTTCTTTATAACAGCAGAATACCCTAAATGCCTTTGAGCCAGTGTTGACAGAGAGGACAAGTCGAAGGGAGCTGCTGTTGCATGCTAACTCACTTGTATGTGAGCCTCTCTTTTGAGGAACATAGAAAATAGGGAAAAGGTCATTTAAGGATTTGAAGTTTCAGCTGTGCTAAACAGTAGAAGACTTATTGAGCTTTCACTGTTCTCTCCGGAAACCATTAGCTTAAAGACTAGACAGAAATTACTGTTGACACACATTATTGACACACATTAATCATCAGGCGAGGCCATTACAAGCCAATCCCATTACAGATCAGTGGTGTCATAGTGGTTGGGCGTGCGAGTCAGGGGGTTACTCCCTGCTCACTTATCATAAGTGACAATCCACAGATGGCTGCATCAGTGAGATACATTTGAGGCTTAATAAGAAAAAGTGGACCTTAACCAATAGCATGCCGTCATTGACTTTGTGCATATGTTGCTGTGTACTGTTAAAGTATGCCAATCACAGGATGGTTAATTTATCAACACAGTTGTCTCTTGGTTAGAAACTGAATCTAATGGTGAATGTGGAAGGTTGCATGTGTTTATGTGTTTATTTTGTATTACAGAGGTAGCCACAGGAAAACTTCTGGATTTGGCAGAGGGAGCCAATGCGGCGCTGGTCCACTCAGGAACAAAGCAGACTGAATCGGATCCCTTTATGGTGCATAATCACGCTACAGAGAACAACAATACTGTATGGGTAAGACAAGAGTCAGGCTGGTCAGTAGGTTTCAGCTGTTCAGGCTTGATAAGATGGGAAGAGAAGAATGGTATGCAGCAAACACTGATCACTCAGTCTGAGTGCCCAGTGATGTGCTGTACCTGTGGTATTCAAAGGAGTGGATTCTACAGTTGTACAGCTGCTACGCAGAGTCCGACAATAGCCTATTGAACTGAACTGGTCTTATCAAATGGTACATTGCTGAGGAGGGTGTGGGCTGCATGTAGCCTGGATTAACCCCCACAGACATGTGAGGCCAGAGAACAGAGGCAAGAAATGACTGTATACATGTGTGAGTGAATATATTGAGCACTGTTTCCACCAAACACTTGTCTATCTATTCAGCGGTGGTTAAAATTTCTAGCTTATTGTTCTAAAAGTCTTTCGTTTAATTTTTTTTTCTGTTGACTCTGTTGACAGACAGCTAGCTGTGTTAACATGCAGAAACTTAGTGGCCACTGCCCACACTGTCGTCTCCACTGGTTAGCTGGCCTTTTTGCATGGCTTTTTGCCCTCATCTTAGCCTAGCTTGTGCAACACTCGGGTCGCAGCCGCTAGCTGCCAGCTAGCAGTGCAGCTGATTTGCAATTACTGAAACATGGCGGCCACCCTCCGGTCACCACCTACTGTTACTGATGTTAGCGTCTCTAGCCATATTGACACTGCTAACATTGCTGACAGAACAGTGATAAGATATGCTAAAGGGGATTTTTGGCTCAAAATTGAGCCACTTACCAACCGGTAAACAGTTGGCTGTTGACATCTCTACCTTAGATCTGTTAAGTGTTTTCACCGCTGACAGTGCTCTCAAATGTAGGCGGGCATGTTGTTACTCACTGCTTTGTCTAGCTCTCTTGTACTTCCTCTTCGTCAGCAATGCAGAGGAGCGTCTGCACCTTGTTGATCATCCACAGATCAGGGTTGTGCGGCAATATTTTCGGAACAATAAAGAACAGGCTGGAGTGATTATAATCTCTGTATCAATAAATGGGATTTTTAAAAATAGCGATTTGTGCGTTGAGTCCTCAACCAAGAGTGACTATTCTCTCTTGAGGAATCAAGGAACTGCAGTGTTTTTAGCTCCACCTTTTAGTAAACGATTAGTGCGCCAGGTCCCTTAACAGAGGGGTAACAAAAAAAGGGGTTGGAAGTAGGGCTGCACAATATATTGTTTTTTTATTGTCATTGTGATGTTCACTTGCACGATTAACACATTATGTGAGACTGCATTATTGCACGATATTATGATTCTTTTGAGTTACTTGAAAGAGAGTATCCATAGAAAACTGCCCTTACAAATATAACTGTATCTTCTTTTATCGGTGCCTTCTATCATCAGTGTAATGTTCAATTTGTTCAACACAAGAATGTTTGAAATCATTTTCTGTAAGTTTTTTATTCGACAAGCAATTTGTTGTATTTTAGCAGTATTTGAAAAGCAGCAGGAAGGCAAAACTGAGTACATTTTATTATACGTTTATTTATTGCAAGTACTATTGCTACTGCGATATTCAACAACATTATCACATATTGCACATTGTCTTTATATTGTTCAACCATAGGTGGACTAGAGTGGTTCTGTTGTTACCATCCACAACAAAAGTTACTCTTCTTTGTAATGAATTGAGCTGAACTGAACCAGACTGCTCGGTGGAAACGAGGCTGTAACATCTCACGAACAAGCACTGTTTACTTAATCATTTCTCAAGATATGAACTTTCTCTTTAACCAATATGTGTATGTTCTGTGTGGCAGGAGTTGGAGGACGGTTTGGACGAGGCTTTCTCAAGGTAAGAACCAGTGTGGATTTGGGTTTTTCCCTGAAGGCTGGGCTTTGCTAAACAGCCACACAGGCTGCTGTTCCAGAAATAGCCACCTGTGGTTTGCTCTAGCAATAAAGTCAGCCTCTCCCCTCTATTCAGCCCGGTGCGCTCCCACGGGCAGGAGACAGGCTCGGTTTACAGGCCCTGACACAGCTGACTCCCTCCCTGAGTCTGCTGCTTTTGTAGGCTTGGTTTATTATCTGGTCAGGCCCACACACTGATTTCATATGGGCTCAGAAAGCCTGTGATTACAAATTGGTGCTGCTGAGAAACACATTGCTTGGTACTTATGTCCAAAACATATAGGAAGGAAACTTATTTTGCACTACAGTTTTCTTTGAGTGTTATAGTTGTAGTGGAATAAAAGCACATGCAGAAAAACTTAAGAAGAATATCTCATAATTTGCAGGTTCAAGGTTGATAGGAAAGTCCATTGTCGTCACTGATTAGAATTCCTTAAACTGTCTACGGTGTCAACAAACTAACCTGAATGGTGTCCAGTGTGATTAATGTGTCAATTTAGTCTGAGTGAGCAGCACTCTCTGATAAGCTGTGGTGGTCTGCTGTCAGGTTGCGCTGTGCAACTGCTTACAGCCATTTATTTCAGAACGCCATAAAGAGTCATTCAACACTTTATTAGTGTATTTATTTCCTTTGGCCCTGCCTTTCATTCGCTCTGCTAATTGGACAGTGGGCTTCTTATTCTCCGGCTTTCATTTAGTGAAAGGGAGAATGGGCTCCACAGTCTCTGTAATCAAGCGCTAAGAGGCCATTTTAGCCCCGTTATCAGATGATTATTTGTCTGCACACACTGTAATTACACCCCAGCGCTGTTAATCTCCCGCTCAGTGATTAATGAGGATGCTCCCAGCATGAGCACAGATGCTTCCACATGTAGATTTTCTTTAATCGAAGGGAATTCAGGGGGCCCAAGGGCCAGGTTGACGTCTTTGTCCATTAGGAGAAGCTGATTGTCCTGGATGATGTTGGGGTCAGAGCGAGAGAGCAAATGAAGGACAATTCATGATTCTGTGAATCAGATTGTTGCAGAATGATGACCTGGTACCTGAAAGTTGTCGCTTGGCATATAGAATTTTGCATGGGGATTGAAGTAAGATCTGGATTAGTTGTGTCACATAAATGTGCCTTACCTTAAGTAAGCTCTTCCACAATATTATTTCAGATAAATTAAGACTATAAATGGGAGCGATTGTCAGTCAGAGAGGGCGTCACATATATTAAGCCTGAGAAGCACATGCAGCATCAAAAGCTACTTTAAGGACCAGGAGAGATTTTTAAAAAATGTTAAGGCCTTACTGGTGACAGATTATAGACTCATAAATTTGATCAAAGTACTTCTTATGTAAACATCACAGGCACCAGGTGCCTCCTCTCCCTGCCAGTTAAATACAGATCATGTAAGCATCAGCAAGTTGTGGGAATCAAAAGAAAAAACATCTGCTCCCTTACTGCAAACACCAAGATTTTAATTCTGAGGTTCAACGTGGCTGTTCTTAACTTTAATTCCTGTATTTATCTGATGAGTGGCACTTAAATTCTCTTAGATGAGCAGCTTTGTTGCCCTTGTTCAGATAAATTTATATGTTGAGATTACCTTTATCGCTATTTGAGATACTGTGCTGCCATCTGGTGGCTGCTGAGTGTTGGTCACTGTTGTAGAAATAAAAGCCTCTTGGTCAGAGTGATAAAAAGACCAGTTAAATGTACATATGTTTTCTGTCTTGCAGAGACTGAGGCAAATGGGCCTGTTTTCTAATTATGGTTAACCCTAATGTCACGGCCTTATGTTAAAACATAAAAATGTGGACATAAAGTCACACTGTGGCCATGTAAATGTACCCTCCCACTTATTATGAGGCTGTTCAGAATAGTTCACAGTTTAATTGTTGCCTGACTTGTGATGTTTCCTTTGCACCCCCAGCCGCAGTCTGGATAGCTTTGAATCCTACTCAGGTAACAATGTGACTTCCACCTCATTGTCCCCTAGTCAACCCACTATTCAAGCCTGCTCATCTGTCCAGATATCAGTGTTCAACCACACTGATTAAGACTCATGTAGTTTCATATTTTCTTTTAAGGCCATATACCATTAACAAGATTTGTATGAGTTAATGAGAGACACATCAAGGGGGGAAACTCCTCATTATCACTCCACAGTTTGATTTATCCCTGAGCTTCATCAGATAGATTTCACTGCCACAGAACCTGATGTAGTGTGCCACCATGTCCACATCTTCATCACAAGTGTTTTATGTGTCTCCGCCTCACATCCATCAGCTTCGCACTCTGTTAGTGCCATGACACTGAATGAGAGATGTCACAGTGAATGAAAACGATGTGTGTTCACATGTAGGTCTAACGTGTTTGTGTTTAAAGATCCGGTGTGTAGAAGTTAGCGGGATTTAGTGGCATCTAGTGGTGAGGATTGCAGATTGCAACCTGCTGAAACTTCTCCCGGTTAGAATTCCTTCTGGTTCAGGAGGGTTTTACTGGGAGCTGATTTATCCACAGATATAAATGCTTCATTCTCAGGTAACAAAAGATGATTCATACCTGCAGGTGATTATACACTAAAGAAAACATTCTAACATCCTAAGTCCTACACACTTGACCTTTAAATACGCATTTTGTATGGATGTCAGGGTGGTTTGATATTGGGTTGATTACCTCATGGAGGGAATCATTTTATTGCCACATCAGTCCACATGTGGCTTTTGTTTTTAAATTATGATTCTTTTCGTTACACATTGGGATGACATTGTGTGTATAACTCATGCTTATGTCCATTTTTGTACACACTTTACCCACCATTGCTCATAAGCTTTTTAAGGGAAGTGATTTGTCATTAATAATACCCACAATTTTGGTCATTACTCAGGTTTCACCTCAGCCATTGCTAATAAACTGTCTTTTTTTTTTCTTTGTCGCTCCAGACTCGCTGAGTCTCGCACTAACCCCCAGGTCCTGGACATTGGGGTAAACCCTCAGGACTTCAACACTGAAGAGTGCCTGTCCCCAGGCAAATGGGACCAAGAGGACACAGACTTCACCACACAAAAAGACACTTTCTAAAGTGAAGCCTCCACCAGGAGGGGGAAACAGGGAAACAAGAGGAGGTTTGGTGTTAAAACATGGTTGGAAACTGAAGTGACAGACATTTGTGACATCTGTAAGGTTTCCCCACCTTCTCACTGTTGCCAAGTCCTCTCAGTGGTTCAGTCTCATGGCTCTCTGATGCTTCTGCATCTCCGACCAGAGAAGGACAGCATGAGCAGGCTGCTCACAGAACAGGCCAAAGCAATAAAACCAATTTACCCATTTTTTTATGGAAAAAAAAACATGCAGTCATTTAATGTTTGTTACAGTCAGTGTATTACTTCCTTTTTGTGTCTGTTTACCCATTCACTGTTAGTAATGTGTTCGTGGTATGTGCTTGTGTACAATGCGTTGAAGTGTGTGTGTGTGTGTGTGGATGTACAGTATATAAGTGTACAGAGTGAGATGAGTACTGTGATATGCTGAGTTTTGAACAAGTTGTTACATGAGGTAAAGGTCAACAAGGGTGCTGTCACATATTTTATTTACTTGGAGATGGAGAAATGGAACTGGATTAGAGGGAAAGGTCACTGGTGAAGGCCACCGATGCACCAGTATAGGGCAAAACAAAGTTACTACCTACATGTGCTTCAAGGATTCAGCCTCTTATGGGGTAACAAAAGCTTTAAAAAAGAGTGTGTATGTTTTGGTCAAAGAGTGTTTGTGTGAAAAAATGGATGAGAACAAAATGACAATCTTATTTTTTTTCTAATGCAAAATCTATTTTTGCACTCAATATTCATCCACTTTAAAAGCACATATTTCATGTAAGGGAATTTAATGTTAATAAGCATCAAACTCATTATTCAGGCTTAAACATAGTGCCTCTGTTCACCCTCTTCATGTTTTGTTGTTTTAACTTTGATTTACAGTAGATTCAGTTTGCTTTTTTTCCAACATTATAGGAAACTGGCAAACTTCAATAACCCCAAGTTTCAAACTAAGCCAGTAATAGTTTCCACTCTGGCTCATTGACAGGACTTGGATGGGAAAGTGGAGGCAGGTCAGAACTGTGTTGCTTTCGCTTTAACATGACAGTCTGTTCTTTGACCCGTGTCAGCAAGTCGTAAGTTAATCAACTGTGATTCATAGTTGAAAAAATAAAACGTGAAGTCGAAGGGGGTGAATGCGTTCTATTGGCACTCTACCACTGTATGTTAAATTATATTGTTGCATTGACTTTGCTAGTTTACTATATTTTTCTGGGGAGGGTTCCCAGTGTTATTTTTGGCATTTCTTTATGTATGAATTTAATTTAATTCATTAATTTACATAAAGTTCAATAAAAGTAAAATTGTCTATGTGTGATGTTTATATCAGAATAAAATTGCTGTATTTTCTTCATTAACTCTGATGTACTTTGATAGGGTTGCAAGTTATTTCTGGTAAATTTAAGTAAAATGTCGAAAAGATGTTAGGTTTGAAAATTCAAGAATTTTTGCACAGTTTCAGTTTAAAGGGCCTCACTTTTAAATAGTGGACTTATTTTGTGGAAAAACATGTACTCGGTCTTACGGCATGTTTTGTTTAAAAATATGCTTATTTAATTTCAATACCGTCCACAGGATTCAGTAAAATTAAAACCCTCTGCATGCACAGTGCTTTCTCTTAGCACACTTCTGCTCACTCTGTCTGAGCCGATGGGGGTCATCCCTATATTCCCCGGGTTCTATGTTCCCCGATTGGGGAACATAGAACCCTTTAAAAAAAAAAAAAAAAAAAAAAAAGGGTCCTATGTTGCTGGGGAACATAGGACCCTTTTGAGGAAAAGGGGTTAGGGTTAGGGGTTAGGACCCTTTATTAAAAAAAGGGCCTATGTTCCCCGGGTCCTTTTGGGGAAAAGTGGGGAACATAGAACCCTTTTTAATTATAAGGGTCCATAATAAGGGTCCCCGGTCCCATACAAAGCGGGGAACATAGTTTACAGTTTTTATTTTTATCGTTGGATTTTATTTTTTTTTATCAATATATTTTTGATCATTTTTGTGACATTTCAGTTAACTAGCAAATAGGGACCTAAAGTAAAGTTCACACTTAATAATTTAACACCTTCTGCTAGGTTTTACTAGCTAGCTGTTAGCTTGCAGGAAGTAGTTTTTTTTAGCATGCTAATTTAGGAGTTTTAAGTCATCTATTTTTACTCATTCTACATTGTAAAACATTTCATTGATGAATTAGTTCTCTTTACACCTGGTGTGTGCACAATGCCCATACTGTTGGCTCAAATTTTACTAAGTAGTTTAACTATCCTCATTAGTTCACTTGCTAGAAATTCAATGGTTTTTTTTTTTATCAAATTAATGGATTATGTCCACTCATTACGTGGTAAAAAGATTAGCTTCTGTGCGCATATAACATGGTAAATACAGCCTGAGCTGATAACCCATATTTTTAATATTATTCCCTTATGAAGTTTCTGTCTTAAATATTCCTGAAATTTTGCAACCCTAGCCTCTGTCCCCACAAACTTGACGGTTTCTGGTCCCTGTTTTTTTTTTTTTTTTTTTCCTTGAATCTTTATTTTCAAACCACAAGTGCCCAAGCTCGAACAATTTTTTTAGCAGTTTGTGCCGTACTGAACTACATCTAGCCAAACAGACGAGTTTGGTTGTGGATCTCTGGAAGTTACGCCACTGGATTGGAAATTAAACATTTGATCATTTTTAAACACCTTACTATTTTAGCTTTGTAACAACTCGCAAAAACTGATAATCAATTGAATGAAAGTAAGTCATATTCAAGTACAATGTGAAACATTGTCTTTTCTGACTTCTCCAATGTTTCTCACGTTGACGAGGTCAGAAGCTGCTGCTTTTTTCTGTTTGATATTTTAAATTCATACCTTTGAGTTTTGCACTGTAGTGGGCAGGTCAATTGATAATGACAATAATTGTTAGTAAGAGCTCTGCAATTTTATTGTCTACTATTGACAGAAACTCTGAAACCTTTAGCTCTGCTTGTGTTGGAAGAACAGCAGCCCTGACCCAGGGTCTCATCTGTTGATGGTGATCACAGTGATGGTTTAATACATTTTTAGGTTTAAAAGGGGGATGAAGGCAATGCATGACCTTAACCTTCAAATGTGCATAACTTTGTTGATGACAAAATGATACTAGACATTCCTGCATTGCTGTACATACTTGGTTAACAGCAGTTCAGTAAACATAAATGAACCGATGCACAAACAGGCACATAAGGTCATGTTGTTGATATGTTAACCCGTGTTTCAGCTTCTACGTGTTATTATTGAATGAATCAGTCACAGTGACACACACACATCGTTTATCGTGGATTTTGCACATTTCTCTTAAAACCTTTTTTTTTAGTCTCAAATATTATTTTTTTGCTATCAGTGTGAAAACTTTTTCTCTCAAACTTTTTTTTTTCTCTCATATCATTTATTTTCTCGCATGTAATAAAGACACAAATCTAACTCCTTGCTAGGACAGGTGCACCTTCATCAGATAACCCATCAGTGGCCGATGTCTCCTCAGCTGGGCTGCCACTGTCTGCATCCTGACTGACAGCTGATTCCTCTACAGCTGGGCCTCCTTCAACACCAGCAGCTGCTGCTCTGTCAGATATGTTCAAAATGCCGCCACAGGAGTGAGGAGCTCCTGGGCCTGTGCCATTTGGACAAATGATGACCAGAGAACTCCTAACTCTGGGCTCCTCTTCATCCTCATTATCAGGAGTTAATTCTATCTTTCAGTCAGATCAACCAGCATTTTGTTGTAGGAGTTAAATGTAAAACATGACAATTAATTAATGAATCAGTCAATCAGTAAAGAAATCTGTCCATTCATTCAAACATGAATCTATCCAACCTAACTCACACCAACAAAGAAGAAGAAAAAGAATTTCTGTTCCAGGCCAGTGATCATGAACAGAGAGGTAGACGAAACCGCTGCATGTGGCCACTGTCAGCAAATGTATGAATGAGAATCCAGCTGCAGATCAAGGTATGCACCACAAGACCACTGGGAAACCACTCTAAGACAGCCCTTTGTGGGAATTGTCATGGAAATGCTGCTGCTTTTGAGTTTTTAGAGACTAAATTGTCAATACTGGTTTCCATTTACCTCAGTTGTATTGGGGTGTCAGCAAATAAATATCTGCATGGATGGAGACTGTGATGGGTAAATGGTTCTCTGTTCCCTTTTCATCATTGTGAACTTAACTTAAATAGTAGACAACAGTAGGTCTGTTACTTTGCTGAATGTGAGATATCTTTTGTTGCAGTGTGAGAGGCTGCACTGCCATCTGCTGGCAGTGGATGTGCCTTCTGCAGCGCCTGTTGATCACAGGGAGGAAAAAGCCAAACTGGTGTGCTCAAGTTATGTGTCCTCTGGAGCATGGGAGACATGGACCTGAAGTTACTGTGTTTTCCAATGGATTAAAATACATTCATCATGAACACACACCAGGACCTTTGTTTGACTTGTCGCAAAGATGCAGAAAGCCCCACATAGTTGTTTCACAGCTGATGGGAAGTGTCTGTCCCCAGACAGGACGAAGAGAGGACAGAGACTTCACAGCACAAAGAAGAGACACTATTGTATTTCAAAAGTGAAGCCTTGGACAAGAAGGAAAACGAGGAAGAGGAGGAGAAATAGTGATTAAAATAAAGTTTGAAACTGTAGACTTGACAAAACAGACATCTGTGACATCAGTAAGGTTTCCCACCTTCTCACTGGTACCAAGTTGTGTCAGTGGTTCAGTCTAATGATGCCTCTACATGTACAGACATTATTTCTATGACATGTTTGAAACAATTCATTAAATGAAGCAAAGGTCAAAGGTCAGGTGCTGTAACATATTTATTTATTTACATTTTTCAGGCTTGCCTCTATTCACTCTGACTTTTTTCATGTTTTATATTTCTACAACTTTGAATCACAGTGGATTCATTATGCTGTTTTGATTGTAATGTGAACTGCATCATGTCTCAACCCTTTCTGAACTTTTAGCTTTCATCGTTGAAGTTTCTCTTCAGGCAAATTAATATAATATAATATAATATAATATAATATAATATAATATAATATAATATAATATAATATCAGCACATACAGATCAGCCATCTGGAAATATTCAGATCTCCAATCTGTAATATTTGTGAGCAAGAGATGTGAAAACAACACATGCACAGTAGTGATGATGTACCAGGATGTAAAAAGATGTTTTAACAGCACAAATCTACTCAGTAAGTCACAAATCTTAACTCCATGTTGAAAATACACAGAAGCGTGTCGGGGAAAAGATAATTCAGAGACATCTCGGCACTTGTTTTTATAGCAGCATGCACGATGCACTGTGAAGCAACATTTCGTAAATAAAGTTTTGTCAAACTGATTAATAAACAGCAAGACCGTACTGGTGGTTTAACCGCTGCTGAACAGAGAGCCTTAATTGTCGGGACTGTTTATTATATTCAAACCTCCTAGGAAGCTAAATTATTAGCCACATGTCAGGTAAGTGACGTAGCTACTTTATTTAAATAAGGCGATTACTGATGTTAGTGACGACAGGTCGTTAGGATTCTATGGTTGCTATGGGTTGTATATATAAGCAAGTGGCTCAGCTGTCAGTCACCATTTCACTCCTGAACTCAGAGAGAGAGACACTGAACCAAGCAAGTTTCAAGAAAGAAAACCAGCGACCAAAACAGTCCCAACGGACTACTGACTGACCTCAGTTTCGACATGGAGAGGGTAAAAAAAAAAAACAATTTTAAACAACTGTAAAGCTTTTTAGGGTGTTTTGCATTAATTTAGCCTGTCGAGTGATTAATTAGCTTGTTAGCTGTTAAATTGATGTTAGCTTGAAGTTGTAGTTCATGAATTCACTCATCTAGTTAACAAATATTAGTGTGGGCCTAACTTTGAATAATTGAAATGACACTAAAAAGGTAAAATTCGTTAGTTTAAAGTCTCTGAAAGTGTTTTGAAGTGTTTATCAAGTCTCCAGTCATGGTACTGTGAAGGTGGAAAGCTGTAACGTTAATGTTAATTTACATCTGTAGTTCAAGGACAAACAAGCTAACATCAAATAAGTTTACCGAAATTTGATGACGTTTGATGATGAAATTGAACATAACGTTAAAATGTTTCATGCACCACAGGATTTTTTTCCCCCAAGATGTCGCTGACATGAATTGTTTAATATGAACATTTATTTACAGTATGTTGGTCAGGTTTCTGTTATGTTTAATGTTAACTCGAAAAAACTTTCAAATGAAGCCACAGATTTATCTGAAACGGACACAAGGATTGCTTTAATAGCTGATGGTTGCTGGTTTGACGATAAAGTGAGATAAGATAAGTTTATTGTCTCAAACGGGAAATTTGTTTTGGGCCCATAGTGCAACACAGCTGCATAGCAGATACAACCATCATACACACACAAGACAAAGTGTATTTGAAAGTGTGAACCTGTCCAGTGTGGTGTCAACCTGACTGTCCTGTTGTGCGCTGTTGCGCCTGTTTTAATGTAATATCAGAAACCCTTACGTGTCAAAATAAGAAAAGGTTGAACAAGCAAAGGTTTTAATCAAGTGGATGATTTTTATCCTTAAGATGCTTCCACATGTATACTGCACAGAGAATTTCCTTAAGTGATTTTTGGAAATGTAACTGAAGAATAGACCAGACAAGCTAAGAGAAAGTAGATTCACCAGTAACTTGTGCATTAGTATGAACAAAGTCAGTTAAATCAGACCTGCTCTATCGTAATGTCATGATTAGTTTGATTGATCCCACTGTACTGCATCAGTCTAAAAGGGATTTAAGTGAAAAAAAATCCAAGCTAACTGCCTCCTTTTCTCCCTCTCTCCATATCACTAACAGGGAAACAAGAAGAAGCGGGAGGAGAACAGCAGCCCTCAGCCATCCACCTCTGGCTCACTGGTAAGGGTGGAGATCTTTGGGTACCTAACATTTTGGTTTGATTCCAATTATTTGGTGTGGATTGAATGATAGAAAAGGGGGCACAAATTATAGTCTCTCCAGCATACCTAGTGTGTCCCAAACCATTCAGTTTTTGGTTCAGTCAACTTCATGTTATTAACTTCAATTTGGATACTTGATTTTTGACATTTGTGAATGGATGCTCGATCGTCCATGTCGACATTGCGATGCATCTAATAATGGATCCCCCCCACCCACCCCACCCCCCCCTTACTTACAGGTGCAGCCAGAGAGGAGCTCCAGCCCTCAGCCGTCCACCTCCGGCCATCAGGTGAACGCTGCTTTGCAACAGAGGAGCTCCACCCCCCAGCCATCCACCTCAGGGCCACGGGGTAGAGAGGAGGAAGCTGCCCGGAGGGTTGTAAGTAGTTCATGCTAAACACTCTGCTGTAAATGTTCACACTAAGAGCACTGCCTTTTGTGGGGGTTGCCTACAGTGGTTCTTGAAAATACAGGAAATCAGTCACTGAAAAATCCCAGCAGGCATTTTTAGAGCAGATTATTTGACAAAAATAAAGTTGATGTTAATGGCTTTTTTTTAACCTGTATCTTCCTTTTCCTCTTGTGCCCATTTCTCTAACAGCCTTCGACCAGGCGGCGGAGAAGGAGACGGAGGGAGCAGCAGGGAATTCACCAACGCTCCCTGCAGTTCGCCTTCGGTCTGCAGCAAGGAGGGAGGGAGATGCTGCCGAGGCACTTTGTTATGCAGGTAGGTTTCGACCAAGACTACCGGCCCCATGTAACCATTCCTGATTGGGTTCCCCCTGCAGAACAGTCACAGGCGACAGCTGCTGTGTGGCGATGGTGGGCCGCTTCCCCATACCATACGGAGCTGTAAGTATCTCAGCACAGGTATAGTATACTTAGTGATAATTCCATCTCCACACACACCTGTTTCTTAATCTTTCTCTACAGCTCTTTCATTTCCTCCTTTGAAAACAAAACAAAAAAAAAAAGCTTTGGTATGTAGACATAATGATGAGTTTAGATTAATTTAAGATATTGTAAAGTAGTACCACATTAAGAATGATGATGAGTTGTGATAAGTTTAAGTTATAGGTAAGTCTAGAATTTAAGTAAGTGTTAAGATTAGGGTTTATGGATAAGAGATGTTCAGATATTGATAAGTTTTGTGAAGTTTAGGTTATAAATAAGTAATGGTAAGTTAAAGATATTTATGAGTATTGATTAATTTAGGCTATAGAACAGTGTTACATTTAAGACATTGATAAGAATTTGTAAGTTGAGGATATAGATAAGAGCTAAATTTAGCTCATAAATAAGTAATGGTAAGTTTAGGATATAGATAAGCACTTGTAGGCTTTGAAATTTCCCCTTTCCTCTTCCAAAAAATAACCAAAATGTTTTGAGATAGTTAAGTTTAGTGTTATGACTCTTTTGTCCTCCTCTTTCTCTAAAAAGCTTAATCAAAATAAATTTAAATGGTGTAAAAGAAGGAAAGGCTTTAGGAGGGTCTCCAGGAAACGTTCCATTCATTTGTTCCATTTTAAAGCTGTGTTTAAGTTATTATAATGACTTAGAAACAGGACAAGAAATACTCTTACAAAATTGTTATCTATAGTCTGTTTTTTTTTTTAATTTACATCTCAGTTTACATACTGAGAACAAGGACAAATCAATTGTAAGAGTTTGCAAAGCAGTTTTAGATAGTTGATGTTGGTTTGTTATATTTGGATGGAACATTTCCAGAGGGTTAGGGTTAGGGTGGGTGGACCCTCCTAAAGCCCTTTGCTTCTTTTACTCTTGTTACTGTTACTGAGTAATGGCAAGTTTAGGATATTGATAAATATTGTTCTCTATCGTATCGAGACTATCTCTCCACCCAACTACATATTCCATATGTACGGGGACTGACCCACGGGGGTCAGGTGACGTGGATAATTCTTTAAGACAAACCACCTGTGAGGTGGCTGATCACAGCATAAAAGCACCTGTGCGCCACACCCACACCGATCATTTTGATTCCACGAGAGCAGGTTGACGTGTGTGTTTGTGTGAGGAGACAGTCTTTGCCACTTACCGTGTGTAAGAGAGAGTGTGAAGTTGCCTCTCGGGGTGGCTGTTTTCTCTGTAGACAGCGCTGTGTCAGGGCTTCTGCTGAAACCGGAGCGGTGGAAACGGAGGTCCGCTGTTTGCCGTGCTGTCGGCATCCAGTTAGCTTTGCCAGCATTTACTACGAGCAACGTTACCTGGCGTATTACTCTGACAAGGAGTTAACGCGCCATAGGTACGGAGGCTAGCCGAACCCGGAGCGGGGGAGGCAGCCGCCCATTGTTGCCGTGCTATCGGCATTCAGTTGTTTTGCCGGTCGCTCTGAGCTTGCGAGTCGCGTGTAGCGGGCAGGTCCTTCCGCGTTCGCACTCTCGCGTGAACTGGCAGTATGGCAGGTCAAACGGGCCATAACTGTGTGGGCTGCGGTGTGCAGATGCCCATAGAGGATGGCCATGATAGATGTGTGTTGTGTCTTGGACAAAACCATGCCTCTTTAGCTAGAGAAAATCCTTCCTCCTGCATGAATTGTTTTATCTTGCCAGCGCGATCCTTAGAGGCCCGTTACTGTGTGTTTGGGGGAAAGCGCAAGCAGGCTGCTCAACCCACTGTTTCCCAGCAGGCTAAGCGCCTCAGGGGGCGGAGTTTGGGGTAGCTATGTGAAGCCCCTTACTGTTCCCCCACTCAGGTCCTTTCTGAGTGATACAAGGACTGAGGCTGGGAGCTTGGCTGATGAACAGGAGGAGGCTGAAGAGGTGGATGTAATAGGGCACTCTTCAGACAGTGATCTTCCTCCAGGACAAGGGGAGGCTGGCCCTGAGCTGGAGGAAGGGGAGCGGGTCGGCGAGCTCCGCCAATTCAGGGGGCTAATTGAAAGGGCGGCCCAGGCACTGGGGGTTGACTCCACTATGGGCCAGGCACCTGCCCCATCGCGCTTTGATGATGGCCGTGGTGCACAGCCTGCCCCTTTTCTGGTGCCTCTTCTCTCAGATGTGGAGGGGCTAATGCAAGCTTCATTGGCAAGGCCCGCAGACCCACTCAAATTTTCCCAGTCCTGTAGGCGGTTCTCTGCCATGCAGGATAAGGAGAAGGTTGATTGCTCTGCCCTGCCACAATTGGACCAGGCCATTGCGGCTCTCATGTTCCCGTCCAGCTCGGTGTTAGGGAAAACTAGTTGCCCAACAAGGGGATGCAGAATGTTGGATGCTTTGCTAGCTAAAGTGCATAGGACTATGGCAGTCCAGGCACAGCTGGCTAATACAGGGTCCATCTTAGCACTGTATCAGCGCTTGTTGGCACGTGAGCTGGATGTCAGGCACAGTGCAGACCTGGTCTCTGAGCTGCAGCTGGTTTCATCTGTCATGGCACAGCTGATGAAAGAACAAACAGCAGCTGCAGGGAAGGGTATAGCTTCTCTTTGGGTGACTAGGCGCCAGTTGTGGTTGTCCCAGTCTGGATTGCAACCAGAGGACCAGAGCAGTCTGTTGAGGTTGCTGGTTGATCCATCGGCCATGTTTGGCCCGGGAGCTAATGCTATGTTGCAGCAGGCCCAGGAAGCACGTCGCTGTGCTCGGGAAGTTTCCGGTGCACTGGCCAGACGCCGCAGGTGGCAGGGGGCTGGACAGTCGCCCAGGGCCCCTGCACAAACTCCGGGGCCAAGCTGGGGCTCTGGTGACCTGAGGGCTACCATTGAAGCTCAGCGTAGTGGGGGTAGGGGCAGAGGCAAGCAGAGCATGGGGGCTCAGGGCAAGAAGCAGCCCAAGCCCCCGCCTCGCTCCTGACGCCATGCCAGACCCAGCCTGCTTCCACTCAGCCCAGACACGTCTTGCAGCTTGGCAGGCACTGGGTGCGAGCCCTTGGGTGTTCTCAACCATGACTCAAGGGTATCGTATTCAGTTTGCCCGTCGACCTCCTACCTTATGGGCCCCGACGGCCCTCACGGTGGTGGATCCACAGCACAAGATTGTGCTTCAGGCCGAGGTTTCCGCTCTGTTGGAGAAGGGGGCCATCAGAGAGGTACCGCGAGACAACAGGCAAGCTGGGTTCTACTCCCGGTATTTTCTTGTCCCCAAGAAGGATGGGGAACTCCGTCCCATTTTAGATCTCCGGGGACTCAACAAATATCTCCGCCATCTGCCTTGCAGGATGCTGACAGTCCCAAGGGTGAGACAATCCATCCGCAGAGGGGATTGGTTTGTCAAGATAGACCTCAAAGATGCTTACTTCCAGATTCCTATCTGGGAAGGGCACTGGCGGTTTCTCAGGTTTGTGTTCGACAACCGGATATACGAATTTCAAGTCCTACCATTTGGGATCTCCTTGGCTCCCCGCACCTTTACTAGGTGTATGGAGGCAGTGCTGTCACCTCTGAGACAGAGGGGGATCAGGATTTTGAACTACCTGGACGACTGGCTCCTGTGTGCACATTCGGAGGACCAATGTCAGGCTCATTTGGCCCTACTCCTAGAGCACCTACAGCACCTCGGCCTGCGTCTCAATCGAGACAAAAGCAGGCTGGAGCCTTCACGGAGGATGCAGTTCCTGGGCCTAGTACTGGACTCCCAGACTGCGCTGATGACACTGACACAGGAGAGGCAGCTGTCTCTAGAAGCTTGCCTCTCACACTTCAGGCTGGGGGCCCGAGTGACATGGAGGCTGTGTCTCCGCTCCTGGGGCTCATGGCATCAACAGCTCAGGCTGTTCCGTTGGCCCTCTTACACATGCGCCCGGTGCAGAGGTGTCTCCTGGGCCTAGGGCTGAGCCCCAAAAGCCACCTTCAGTCTCCTGTGCTCGTCACCAGACGGTTACGGCTAGCCCTCCGTTGGTGGGAGAGCAGGGAAAATATTTGCAGGGGAAGTTTACTGGGACCAATGACGCATCGCCATCTGGTTGCCACGGATGCTTCACTGACAGGTTGGGGAGCAGTGCTCAGAGGGAACGGTGTCAGCGGGTGCTGGCGCGGCCGTTATGCAGCGCAGCACATAAATATTCTGGAGCTGAAGGCAGTCCACCTTGCCCTCCGCCGTTTCCTTCCGTACATCCAGGGCCAACACGTGCTGGTGAGGACAGACAGTGTGGCTGCGGCAGCGTACATCAACAGGCAGGGCGGCTTGGGTTCCCTCGCCTGTGCAAATTGGCACACCTGCTGTGGCTGTGGGCGTGCCCGAGATTTCTATCCCTAAGGGCGGTACATGTGCCGGGGCTGGACAATGTGGCAGCGGATCAGTTGTCCAGAGGAGGTCCGGACCCGGGAGGGTGGAGACTACACCCTCAGGTGGTCGCAGATCTTTGGCGTCGTTACGGGCGAGCGACAGTCGACCTGTTCGCATCACGGGAATCCACCCACTGTCCCCTGTTCTTCTCCCTAGGGAGAGACAATCCTCCTCTCGGGGCAGATGCCATGGCCCATCCCTGGCCACGCGGCCTGCTCTATGCCTTTCCCCCATTCAGCCTTCTTCAATCCCTCCTGCAGAGAGTGCGTGTGGAGGAGGTGAGACTTGTCCTGGTGGCCCCATTTTGGCCTCACATGACATGGTTTGCGGACATCCCGCCACTGTTGGACGGGACTCCGTGGGAACTTCCACTGCGTCCGGATTTGCTGTCACAGGCGCAGGGAACTCTGGTTCATCCCTTTGCCAGGGGCTCAGGCTCTGGGCCTGGCCCTGAGTGGACCGAGCTGTTAGGGATGGGGTTGTCACAGTCAGTGGTCCAAACACTGCAGGAATCTCGTGCACCATCGACAAGAGCGCTGTACATGCACAGATGGAAAGTCTTTGTGGCATGGTGCAGGGAACATCAAGCGGACCCTCTCACATGTTCAGCCCCTGAGATTCTGCAGTTCCTGCAAGGGCTCTTGGATGCAGGGAAGTCACCTTCCACGCTCAGAGGAATGGTGGCTGCAGTCAAGGCAGCTCGAGTAGGACGATACAAACTGCCCGAGGATGTGTCCATCCTGGTTTCCCAATTCCTTAAGGGGGCTAGGAGACGTGTTGGCCGTTGTTGTAGGCCACCTCTCCCACCCTGGGATTTGGAGCTGGTCCTACGGGCCCTGGAAAGGTCGCCGTTTGAGCCCTGGAGACAGTGGACCTGAAGTGGCTGTCAATTAAAACCGCCCTCCTGCTGGCTCTGGCTTCTGCCAAGAGGGTAGGGGAGCTTCAGGCTCTCTCGGTGCATGAGGACCTGTGCAGGTTCCTGCCAGAGGGGACAGGGGTGGTCCTGCGGCCGAATCCCGCATTCCTCCCTAAGGTCCTATCTGGCTGTCAACCGAGTAGGGAGGTGGTTGAACTCCAATCTCTCTACTCCTCACAGACGGAGAATGGGGAGTGCAGGCGCTCACTGGTGTGCCCTGTTAGAGCACTCAGAGGTATGTGCACAGGACACGGTCTCATAGGCAAACGGACCAGTTGTTTGTTTGTTTTAAACCGGAGCGGCTGGGCCAGCCACTGTCAAAAGCCCGTCTTTCCCACTGGATTGTGGATGCTATCCAGCAAGCCTATGTGGGTGCAGGGGAACCATTCCCCTCGGGTGTGAGGGCTCACTCTACCCGGGGAATGGCGACATCCTGGGCATTATGGCGTGGTGCATCTATAAATGAGATCTGTGAAGCTGCCACGTGGTCTGTCCCTTCCACTTTTGTTCGGTTCTACCAAGTTAATGTGGCTGCAAGCATGTCTTTTGGTGAGCGGGTGCTTGGTGTAGCCCACGGTAGCGTTGTTTTTCTTCTATCCCTGTCAGTCAGCCTGGCGTGGGCTGATTGAGTGGCCTTTCCGCCCCTATAGCTGAGCCTTGGCGTCTTGCAGGGCTGGCAGGCCTCGGTAGCGTCTGGCGCCGGGTCATGTGGCAACAGGAGTCTGCGTCTGGCAGTACTTGTTAGCCTAGGGGTGTGTATATATTGTACATTTGTAAATAGTTCGCATTAAGCTTGTTGGTGATTCTTTTGAATGCACGCCTGTGTGGGTATTTTTTTGTTAGAGCACTTCCGGTGGCGGTGACGTCTCATTCGAAGTACACTCTGCTCTATCCCCTCACGGTGTGTCTTAAAGAGTCCCCGTACATATGGAATATGTAGTTGGGTGGAGAGATAGTCTCGATACGATAGAGAACGGTCGGTTACACATGTGTAACCTTGGTTCTCTGAGCCGCTCGGGGATCTGTTCCATCAAAATCATGACCGGTGTGGGTGTGGCGCACAGGTGCTTTTATGCTGTGATCAGCCACCTCACAGGTGGTTTGTCTTAAAGAATTATCCACGTCACCTGACCCCCGTGGGTCAGTCCCCGTACATATGGAATATGTAGTTGGGTGGAGAGATAGTCTCTTCACTCAGAGAACCAAGGTTACACATGTGTAACCGACCGTTATATTTGGGATATAAATAAGTGTTAAATTTAGGTTACAGATAAGTAATGTTAAGCTTATGTTCTTAGTAATGACAAGTCTAACATATTGTTAAGTTGAGGATATAGATAAGAGTAAAGGTCATTATTAAGTAATGGTAAGTTTAAGATATAGAAAAGTAATTATAAGGCTTTAAACTCTTCCCCTCTCATCTTCTAAAAAGCAAAACAAACTTTTTGTAGATAGCAAAGGTTAGTGTCATGATGTTTTTCTGTCTTCACATTTAAAAAAAAAAAAAAATCAAAATACATTTAAATGGTGTAAAAGAAGGAAAGTCTTTAGGAGGATCTCCAGGAAATGTTCCATTCATTTGTTCCATTTTAAAGCTGTGTTTAGGTTATTATAATGACTTAGAAACAGGACAAGAAATACTCACTATCTGTAGTCTGTTTTTTTAATTACATCTCAGTTAATGAAATGAAAACAAGGTCAAATCAATTGCAAGAGTTTACAAAGCAGTTGTAGATAGTTGCTGTTGGTTTGTTATATTTGGATGGAACATTTCCAGAGGGTTAGGGTTAGGGTGGGTGGACCCTCCTAAAGCCCTTTGCTTCTTTAACTCTTGTTACTGTTACTGAGTAATGACAATTTTAGGATATTGATAAATATTGGTATTTTGAGGATATAAATTAGTGTTAAATTTTGGTTATAGGTAAATGATGTTAAGTCTATGTTCACTAAGTAAGTAATGATAAGTCTAAGATAATAAATATTGATAAGTTGAGGATATAGATAAGAGTAAAGGTCATTATTAAGTAATGGTAAGTTTAAGATATAGAAAAGTAATTATAAGGCTTTAAACTCTTCCCCTCTCATCTTCTAAAAAGCAAAACAAACTTTTTGTAGATAGCAAAGGTTAGTGTCATGATGTTTTTCTGTCTTCACATTTAAAAAAAAAAAAAAATCAAAATACATTTAAATGGTGTAAAAGAAGGAAAGTCTTTAGGAGGATCTCCAGGAAATGTTCCATTCATTTGTTCCATTTTAAAGCTGTGTTTAGGTTATTATAATGACTTAGAAACAGGACAGAATACTCACTATCTGTAGTCTGTTTTTTTAATTACATCTCAGTTAATGAAATGAAAACAAGGTCAAATCAATTGCAAGAGTTACAAAGCAGTTGTAGATAGTTGCTGTTGGTTTGTTATATTTGGATGGAACATTTCCAGAGGGTTAGGGTTAGGGTGGGTGGACCCTCCTAAAGCCCTTTGCTTCTTTAACTCTTGTTACTGTTACTGATGAATGACAATTTTAGGATATTGATAAATATTGGTATTTGAGGATATAAATTAGTGTTAAATTTTGGTTATAGGTAAATGATGTTAAGTCTATGTTCACTAAGTAAGTAATGATAAGTCTAAGATAATAAATATTGATAAGTTGAGGATATAGATAAGAGTAAAGGTCATTATTAAGTAATGGTAAGTTTAAGATATAGAAAAGTAATTATAAGGCTTTAAACTCTTCCCCTCTCATCTTCTAAAAAGCAAAACAAACTTTTTGTAGATAGCAAAGGTTAGTGTCATGATGTTTTTCTGTCTTCACATTTAAAAAAAAAAAAAAATCAAAATACATTTAAATGGTGTAAAAGAAGGAAAGTCTTTAGGAGGATCTCCAGGAAATGTTCCATTCATTTGTTCCATTTTAAAGCTGTGTTTAGGTTATTATAATGACTTAGAAACAGGACAAGAAATACTCACTATCTGTAGTCTGTTTTTTTAATTACATCTCAGTTAATGAAATGAAAACAAGGTCAAATCAATTGCAAGAGTTTACAAAGCAGTTGTAGATAGTTGCTGTTGGTTTGTTATATTTGGATGGAACATTCCAGAGGGTTTAGGGTTAGGGTGGGTGGACCCCTCCTAAAGCCCTTTGCTTCTTTAACTCTTGTACTGTTACTGAGTAATGACAATTTTAGGATATTGATAAATATTGGTATTTTGAGGATATAAATTAGTGTTAAATTTTGGTTATAGGTAAATGATGTTAAGTCTATGTTCACTAAGTAAGTAATGATAAGTCTAAGATAATAAATATTGATAAGTTGAGGATATAGATAAGAGTAAAGGTCATTATTAAGTAATGGTAAGTTTAAGATATAGATAAGTAATTATAAGGCTTTAAACTCTTCCCCTCTCATTTTTTAAAAAGCAACAAAAGCAAACTTTTTGTAGGGAGTAAAGGTTAGTGTCATGATGTTTTTTTGTCTCCACTTTTTTAAAAAAAGTTTCATTAACGTAAATTTAAAATGGTGTAAGAGAAGGAAAGGCTTTAGGGGGGTCTCCAGGAAATGCTCCATTCATTTGTTCCATTTTAAAGCTGTGTTTAAGTTATTATAATGACTTAGAAATAGGACAAGAAATACTCTTCCAAAATCATTATCTGTAGTTTTTTTTTAATTTACATCTCAGTTTACAGACTGAGAACAAGGTCAAATCAATTGCAAGAGTTTACAGAGCAGTTGTAGATAGTTGCTGTTGGTTTGTTATATTTGGATGGAACATTTCCAGAGGGTTAGGGTTAGGGTGGGTGGACCCTCCTAAAGCCCTTTGCTTCTTTAACTCTTGTTACTGTTACTGAGTAATGACAATTTTAGGATATTGATAAATATTGTTTGTTGGGGAATATAAATAAGTGTTAAATTTAGGTTACAGATAAGTAATGTTAAGCTTATGTTCTAAGTAATGACAAGTCTAACATATTGTTAAGTTGAGGATATAGATAAGAGTAAAGGTCATTAGTAAGTAATGGTAAGTTTAAGATATAGATAAGTAATTGTAAGGCTTTAAACTCTTCCCCTCTCATCTTCTAAAAAGCAACACAAACAAAAGAAAACTTTTTGTAGATAGTAAAGGTGATGATGATGGATAAAACCAAGGATCCGCGTACCCGGCCCGGAGGGTTACCGGCTGGGGCCCGTGGGCGAGCGCCTGGTGGCCAGGCTTTCACCCATGGGGTCCGGCCGGGCCCAGCCCGAACCGGCTACATGGGCCCATTCCCCTGCAGGCCCACCACCCGCAGAGGGATCCAGAAGGGTTCGGTGCAGTGTGGATCGGGCAGCAGACCAAGGCGGGGGCCTTGGCGGTCCGATCCTCGGCTACAGAAGTTGGCTCTTGGGACATGGAACGTCACCTCTCTGGCGGGGAAGGAGCTGGAGCTAGTGGAAGAGGTTGAGCAGTACCGGCTAGATATAGCCAGCCTCACCTTGACACATAGTTCTGGCTCTGGAACCCAAGTCCTTGAGAGGGGGTGGACCTTCTCCTTCACTGGAGTTGCACCGGGTGAGAGGCGGAGGGCTGGGGTGGGCTTTCTGATAGCCCCCAGACTCTCTGCCTGTACGTTGGAGTTTACTCCAGTAGACAAAAGGGTTGCTTCCCTGCGCCTTCGGGTCGGGGAATGGGTCCTGACTGTTGTCTGTGCTTATGCGCCGAACAACAGCTCAGAGTACCCGCCCGTTTTGGAGTCCCTGGGACGGGTGCTGGACGGTGCCCCAACCGGGGACTCCATTGTTCTGCTGGGGGACTTCAACGCTCACGTGGGCAATGACAGCGGGACCTGGAGGGGCGTGATTGGGAGGAACGGCCTGCCCGATCTGAACCTGAGTGGTATTCAGTTATTGGACTTCTGTGCGGGTCGCAGTTTGGCCATAACTAACACCATGTTCAAACATAAGGGTGTCCATTGGTGCACGTGGCACCAGGACAGCCTAGATCGCAGGTCAATGATTGACTTTGTAGTTGTATCATATGACCTGCGGCCATATTTTTTGGACACTCGGGTGAAGAGAGGAGCTGAGCTGTCAACTGATCACCACCTGGTGGTGAGTTGGGTCAGATGGTGGGGGAAGACGCCGCGCACACCTCGCAGGCCCAAACGAACAGTGAGGATCTGCTGGGAACGCCTGGCGGAAGAACCTGTCCAGATGGTCTTCAATTCTCACCTCCGGGAGAGCTTCGATCGCATCCTGAGGGCGGAGGGGGACGCTGAGTCTGAATGGGCCTTGTTCCGCTCTGCCATTTGTCGAGGCAGTGGCTGCAAGCTGTGGCCGCAAGGCTGCTGGTGCCAGTCGCGGCGGTAATCAGGCGGTCAGGCTGAAGAAGGAGGCCTACAGGGCATGGTTGGCCTGTGGGTCTCTGGAAGCAGCTGACGGGTACCGGCAGGCCAAGCGGAGCGCAGCGGCGGTGGTCGCAGAGGCAAAAACTCGGGCGTGGGAGGAGTTCGGTGAGGCCATGGAGGAAGACTATCGATCGGCCCCAAAGAGGTTCTGGCAAACCGTCCGGCACCTCAGGGGGGGAAGCTTGCTCACACTGTTTACAGTGGGGGCGGGGAGCTGCTGACGTCAACTGGGGACATTGTCGGGCGGTGGAAGGAATACTTTGAGGAGCTCCTCAATCCCACCAGCACGTATTCCAGTGAGGAAATAGAGACGGGGATATCGGGGCGGGTCGTCCAATTTCTGGGGCAGAAGTTGCCGAGGTAGTGAAACAACTCCGAGGCAGCGGAGCCCCGGGGGTGGATGAGATTCGTCCTGGATATCTCAAGGCTCTGGATGTTGTAGGGCTGTCCTGGCTGACACGTCTCTGCAACATTGCATGGACATCGGGGACAGTGCCTCTGGAGTGGCAGACCGGGGTGGTGGTCCCCATCTTCAAGAAGGGGGACCAGAGGGTGTGTTCCAACTACAGGGGGATCACACTCCTCAGCCTACCTGGTAAGGTCTACTCCAGGGTGCTGGAGAAGAGGGTCCAGTTGATAGTTGAGCCTTGGATTGAGGAGGAGCAATGTGGTTTTCGTCCCGGACGCGGAACCGTGGACCAGCTCTTGACCCTCGCCAGGGTGCTGGAGGGGGCATGGGAGTTTGCCCAACCAGTCCACATGTGTTTTGTGGATTTGGAGAAGGCTTACGACCGTGTCCCCAGGGGCATCCTGTGGGGGATGCTCCGGGAGTATGGGGTTGGTGGCCCCTTGCTAAGGGCCATCCAGTCCCTGTACCGAAGGAGCATGAGTCTGGTTCGCGTCGCCGGCAATAAGTCGGACCTGTTCCCGGTGAGGGTTGGTCTCTGCCAGGGCTGCCCTTTGTCACCGGTTCTGTTCATAACTTTCATGGACAGAATTTCTAGGCACAGCCGAGTGGTGGAGGGTGTCAGGTTCAGTGACGGGAGGATCTCGTCCCTGCTTTTTGCGGATGACGTGGTCCTCCTAGCTCCATCGAACAGTGACCTCCAGCTCTTGCTGGGACAGTTAACAGCTGAGTGTGAAGCGGCTGGGATGAGAATCAGCACCTCCAAGTCTGAGGCCATGGTCCTCAGCCGGAAACGGGGGGATTGCCCACTCCGGGTCGGGGGGGAGGTCCTTCCTCAGGTGGAGGAGTTTAAGTATCTTGGGATCTTGTTCACGAGCGAGGGTAGGATGGAGCGGGAGATTGACAGGCGGATTGGGGCGGCGTCAGCAGTGATGCAGGCGCTTAAACCGGTCCATTGTGGTGAAGAGGGAGCTTAGCCAAAAAGCGAAGCTCTCGATTTACCGGTCAATCTACGTTCCAGTCCTCACCTATGGTCACGAGCTCTGGGTAGTGACCGAAAAGAATGAGATCGCAAGTATAAGCGGCCAAAATGAGTTTCCTCCGCAGGGTGGCTGGGCTCAGCCTTAGAGATAGGGTGAGGAGCTCGGACATCCAGGAGGGACTTGGAGTAGAGCCGCTGCTCCTCCACATCGAGAGGAGCCAGTTGAGGTGGTTCGGGCATCTAGTAAGGATGCCACCCGGACGCCTCCCTTGGGAGGTGTTTCGGGCGTGTCCAACCAGGAGGAGACCTCGGGGCCACCCCAGGACACGCTGGAGGGACTACATCACCTGGCTGGCCTGGGAACGCCTCGGGGTTCCAGCGAAAGAGCTGACGGAAGTGGCTGGGGAGAAGACTGTCTGGGCTTCTTTGCTGAGGCTGCTGCCCCCACAACCCGGACCTGGATAAGCGGAGGAGGAGGACGACAACGACCAACACATTCTCCCCTCTACGTTTCTCCTTTTAACGATTGCGAAAAAAGGGACAGGATTCAAAAGAGTCTTTGGAAAAGTTCCTTTCAAATCTTACTTAAAGTTATTGTTTATGTAATTACTCTAACAGCATTCTTTTGGAGGGTCTACTGACAATAATCCATGGTTATACCTATACTGCATTATGTTAATGCAATGAATTTGATCTGTATTTGATACTGTGTGTTTTACGGCCCCAGAGTCCTGTTGCCTTGGTACTGATGATAAAATGCACCTCACAGTAATCATTGCATCAATGCACTCTCATCCACCGCTGATTCTTACTTCCACACCACACTGTAATTATTATTTGATCATTAGTGACTTAGTTTCATAAGTTTCTGTTTATTACTGCTGCATTTGGCATGCATCTCCCTCCTGTTTTTGTGGCCAACAAGCCAGTTATAATAGTGTTATTAATTCTAGCCACAAGGGGGCAGTATTTCACAGGTCTACTCTCAAAGCCAGCACTCTTTCATGAGAGTTTAGTTCAGTCTTTCATTCCTCAGTGTTAAGTGTTAATGCCACTGGGATACTGTGCGTAATGTAACAGAATTACAGACTTAATAAGCAGCTTCAAACCTTGTCACCCTCAGTAATCATAGTCACAGGGAATGCTCATTTGGATATAAAGATGTAGTGAGGGAATAAATACTAGATTGCAATTAATTTGTGTTTTTTACATCCATGTTTACACAACATGTCAGTAATAATAAGGAATGTGTGTCGTGCCACTCGCATGCTCATACGTGTACACGTGTCCTTGCATACATGCTAACCAATCACAAGACACAAACAAAACGGAACCCAGTCATCAATACATTGCCCCAGTTCCACCGGTGATCAAAAACTCCACAGGGTACCTGTTACGGAGCCTCACCTCATGTGGCTGAAACTGAAACGCTCTTTCGAGTAGCTACATTGCTCCTGGCATTTTCTTAACTGGTTCATGTCATGTATGAGACATAAACAGTTGTATGACATAAACTTTGAGGCCTATACCTGTTTACATTGTATTTAATGAAAATATACATTTGGATGGAACATTGTCAAAACCCTTTACTTCAGTCACTGAGTCATTAGAGTGAGTTCAATAGCAGAGCAAAACATTTAGATGCAACTTAGGAAAAGAAAAAAGCAAGACATGCATAAAGGTGATATTGATAAGTACTTAAGAATTAAGAGGCCATCAATTTTTGAAACATAATGATAATAATAACAACAACAACAATAATAATAATAATAATGAATGTATTTATTTAGCACCTTTCATACAAGGGCTGAAGCTCAAAGTGCTTCACAAAAAAGTAAAGAAATGAGAAAAATTTAAACGTGCAAATACTGTCCAATAAAACCAACAATCAGATAAAAAAACAAAAGAGGCAGCAAATAGCAAGAACAGGTACGCTACAACCAAAGGTCAACGTCACTGTCACATCACTGAGTTACAATAAACTGGAGGGCACAATGATGGACCTCTATTTTTCATGCTTCCATGTTGGAAAGCTACATCACTAGCATTGCTACGTAGTTACTGGTGTCTACGACATTACCAAAGCAACCCGTGCAGATATTTTGGTAATGTCTGGACAAACAAATCCACTCTGATTACCTGCAAATTACAGTGTGGACAGTCTGTATTCAAGATATGATTTGAGAAACAAATGTGATTTGCCTGCAGTCTGAAAGTAGCCTATGACATCAGAGCTCACCTGAGAGCCTGTAGCTTACCTGTGTGTGTGTGTGTGTGTGTGTGTGTGTGTGTGTGTGTGTGTGTGTGTGTGTGTGTGTGTGTGTGTGTGTGTGTGTGTGTGTGTGTGTGTGACTGATAAAATGATTCATGGTATTTACAAACAAAGTGATCAGTTAGATAAACTGTGGCTAATTTACCCTATGTGAAATGTCCATAATATATTGATCCATACAAATAAGATAAGACCAGATAAGCCTCTGATGATCCTCAGAGGGGACATTCAGGTGTTGCAGCAGCACAAGGAAATAAATGAGTACAGATATATAGATAATTTGAAAAAACAAAACACAACAAAATAAAGACAAGATAGTACTTTATTTATCCAGAGGGAAATTGTTGTACAGCACAAGAAAAGAGTACAAATATATATCATGCAAATCATGCAAAATATAAACAATTAAGATTATCCTTAAGGTGCAAAAAAAGTACACAATGCCAGAAATGTAAACAGGCTACTGGTAAGGTTTGTAAACAGGTTAATACTATGCTGCATATCCAACATATACAGGTATGTAAAATAAAAATAAAAATAGAAATACAATAATACAAATTAGAAATGACAAAGCAGCAGTGACATAATGGTGTGATTACAGTTTGAATGTGAGTCTAAGAGATCTAATCTGAGAGATTAAGCAGGCCGTCAACAGGGATCTCAGGAAGAGATACACAAGCAAGCAGGAAAGAAATACTTCACACAACTTCAGCTCTTGACACTTGCTTTGAGGGCCTGCCTTTCCTGTCCAGGAGAGAGAGGAGACGTATGGAAGAATGACTGCTGAGGCTACTTCACCAGAGGTAAATATGCTGTTTTATGTTATGTGAAAATTAATTTAAAATGTTACTCTGGGTTTAAGGCATTTATATAACGTATCCAATTGACAAAATAACAGATAGTCCCTAACACATGTGTTTGACATTGAATAGAAAAAGTAAATGTGTGTATTGTTAATCACTTTTGTTCAAACATGGTTTGGATTGAAGATAAAGACGTTGTGATTTTAAAATATATGGCTTTTGTTTTACCTGTTTTTTATTGTGTTGGTCACCTACAGCAAGAAGTGAGAGCAGAGGAGGAGGAAACATCAGGGAACAACAAAGTGAGGGAAGAGTAAAGCCCGACCGCTGAGGAGGAGCAATACCAAAGCTCTGCTACCAAAAGAAGAGCATCATCATCTTCTCTGCTGGAGACTCTTCTGGGGCAGACCTTCACTGATGCTACAGTTCAGCAGCAGCCCATGTCAGCCTTTGCCAGAGCTAACAAAGAAGTGACCAAATACTTTAGTTCTCCATCCCTCTCTCTTTCTGAGGACGCTCTCAGCTGGTGGAGTAACAATCACGTGATGTTTCCTCTGATTTCCAAGTTGGCCTGTAGATACCAGTGTATTCCAGTCATCAGTGTCTCTGCAGTGTTCTCTACTGCAGGCGATGCAGTAACTGCACAGTGGAGCTCACTTGCAACGGAGCACGAAGACCAGATTCCGCTCTCACACAATATCCTGCAGATTCATTTCAGCACTCACTAGTTGTACCAGTTGTTCTTCCATGCATTGGCATGATTTGACTGTAGACTCATATTTGTAGTTTCTCCATTATTTAATGTTTTACCACATATTCCACAAACTTTATTTTTGGATGACGGATTCTGTGCTCATTTAGGATTTTGGTTGAAGTCAGAAGTTGTTGGTGAATAATGGCAGCTTTGTAAGTTATTAAAATGGGCTATATTTGTTTGATAGCTGCATGTAAAGAACAATGTAGTTTTGTATAAAAGCTGTTGTGATGTTGGTATAGCAAAATAGTTTTTTTTTCTCTGAAGAATTTTATTGCTCATTATTGTAAATCCCATGAGGATAATGATGTATAACTGCAATTCAAACAAAAAATAAAGATGATTATTCTCTGGCAAGAAACAGTAGCCCAAGCTCCATGTGTGTAGGAGGTCGAGTGTGAGTGTGTGTGTGTGTGTGTGTGTGTGTGTGTGTGTGTGTGTGTGTGTGTGTACAGAAGGCAGCAGCACACAAGACAGATCTGAAAATGTACTGTACCTTTATTGATTCAGTTTCATAAAAGTGCTAAATGATGATCAGATTCGCTTTTGTTTGTATGATAATTGTATTTTTAAACATATTTGCATTAAAAAAAATAATCTTAACAAACCTAACGATAAACTTAAATTAATAGAATAGACTCATTTTTATTTGGATCATTGGTATAGCTTGATCAAGTCATGTGACTTATTTACCTTTTTTAATCTAACATCTGTAATTTTCCTCAGTGATCGGATTATTCAGACTTCGTTTCTTTCAGATCCCCCTCATCTTAGACTTGTGTGTGTGTGTGTGTTGCCTTACACACACACACACACACACACACACAAATATCCAATTTAATGTCACTGGGTGATATTCTTTAAATGTAAGTCTTCAAAGTTAAACAAATTCAAGTGATATAATCAAACCAAATCATCCAAGTATTTCATAAAAGATACATATCTCAGTTTCCTTATCATTGCTCTCTTGCATGTGAACAAAGGAAATAGGAACAGGAAGCTTTATAGCACGATGAGATCCAGGTGTTATCTGACTTTTCCTTCTGCTGCAGTTAACAGGTGATTGTTCTGTATGACTGGTGATGTCTGCCCATACACTGTTTTATTAATATATATATATATATATATATATAATATATATATATATATATATATATATATATATATGGTGGTGATGTCTGCCCATACACTGTTTTATTAATATAAAACAGTGTATGGGCAAACATCACCACCATAATACATATTATATATTATATATTCTTTAATACATGGCCCTCTGTAAGATTGAGTCATTTATATAAAAGGATAAAATGCAGTATACAATCTATAATCCTGCAGTATCATTTGGATTGTAAATCTAAGTTGGAAGACATTTAAAAATGCACAAGCAGATGGTCCAATCACTCCAAATAACCTTCAAGTATTTTATTTTCTCATATCCTGCTCATGAATCAATCTTAAGGCCAAATGTCCCCAAAACTGCTATTTCAGAATGTGCAATCACTAATTTCTGTCCTTGAATTCTGGTATCATGACTTTCAAGTTATTTGCTTTTATTTAGGCCAAACAAAAATATATGATGTCATTTCTGTTCAGTCTATGTGAGCCTCTGTGGTTTGAGAAGGATTAAAGGAAACTTTAGCTGTTACTCTGATGAAGTGAGAGCAGGTGAACAAGGATGTTGGATGTTATCAGTTGTGTTGCCTGTTCTACTGGAGAACTTCCTTTGATTTGATGGACAGATACTTTACATAAACAGGCTTCCATCACTCATTTGATGTCTTAAATATCGTAAGGATATTATCATCATACACATATACTCTACAGATACTAAAGATATGATAGTAAGAGTGTGGGCCACTCCTTGAGGTTTTTGGGGACATGTAAACTTGATTGGCATTAGCATTAAAATAACTTGTGTTCCCTTGGAATATTTAATGTTGCTCAGTCTTACAGCAACCTGCCACTTAAATGTTCACCCATGCACTTAACCCTTTATTTTCTGTATGAGCCAAACAGTCACAGTATTTGGACAGGGACATCTGCTGGAGGTTACCAACAGGAAGGACATCAAGTCTTAATGTAACTGCGCCAGTAGGCAGGGAGAAGCTTAACAGATTTGCACTCGAGCAGGTTCGGATGTAACTATCCATCTGTAGAAACCTAAAAAATTATGCTTGGGGAGGCCAAATTTGACTGAGAGTTGCTCAAAAGTAGCAAATGTATTGTCGATATACAGGTCTCTAAACCTTTTGATACCAAGAGTGGACCATGTTGAGAAAGCACCATGAGCCATAGATTCCGGATGCCCCAAACAACTGGAAAGGGGAATCATCAGAGAAAATGGCTTTATCCCAGTCCTCAGCAGAGAATTAAGTTCATTTTCATGGCAAAGAAGGACTTTGCAATTAATTGCAATTCACCTGATCACTCTTCATAACATTCTGGAGTATATGCAAATTGCCAGCAAAACTTTTGGCCACAGCTGTATATCCAAAGTAAGAACAAAAAACAGACCTGCCCTTTGCAAAACATACTCCTGTTAAGGCTAGACAAGAGTTCAGTATATCTTTAAATTCAGAGGCTTGCAGGAAACAAAAATATATTTAAGCCTTCAAAGTTAAACACATTCAAGTGATATGGTCAAACCAAATCATCCAAGCATTTCATAAAAGATACATATCTTAGTTTCCTTATCATCTCCTGCATGTGAACAAAGGAAATAGGAACAGGAAGCTTTATAGCACGATGAGATCCAGGTGTTATCTGACTTTTCCTTCTGCTGCAGTTAACAGGTGATTGTTCTGTATGACTGGTGATGTCTGCCCATACACTGTTTTATTAATATGTGTGCTATATATTCTTTAATACATGGCCCTCTGTAAAATAGTGTCATTTATATAAAAGGATAAAATGCAGTTTACAATCTATAATCCTGCAGTATCATTTAGATAGTAAATCTAAGTTGGAAGACATTTAAAAATGCACAGAGGGTCCAATCACTCCGAATAACCTTCAAGTATTTTATTTTCTCATATCCTACTCATGAATCAATCTCAAGGCCAAATGTCCCCAAAACTGCTATTTTATTTCAGAATGTGCAATCAGTTATTTCTGTCCTTGAATTCTGTATCATGTCTTTCAAATTATTTGCCTTTATTTAGGCCAAACAAAAAGACATGTCATTTCTGTTCAGGTTTAACAAAGCTAAAACATGTAAACTCCTATGTAAAGCCTGTATGTCAGTGATAAAACATCTTTAATAGTTCAGTTACATTTATAAGAAGCCATGAAAAACCACAGAGCTTAGCACTAACTCATAAAGTCTTTATTTGAACCCATCAATAACTTTTATGTCAATAAACATTCCAGTTGAAGCACACAAAGAACGATGTAGCAGTGACTAGTTCCTGACACGGTTTACAGCTTCCAAGTCTTTCAGTGCAAGGTGTTTGTTTTGTTTTTTTTTTGCTAAATGAGATTATTTCATTCTGCCTTGAGAATTACACCCACATTAAACAGAGCAATAGTAAGATTCAGCAATGGTGCCTTGAACTGGTCAGCGTTACATTCTCTTTCATCACGAATACATTTAAAACCAGCAGCTTGAAAAAGACGAAGAATAAACAGAGGGTGAGCATTTACCTATTTCACAACACCACTGAGTGGACAAACAAGATCAACAGGTGCCGGAAACATCAAAAGTCAAGTTGATCCGTGACTTACAGGATAGTCTGTGAACTATAAAATATGATAAATGGTATTTCCTGATTTCCTGAATCTGGATGACATGTTTTGAATGTTGCCACTCAGGGGAGAGTGATGTTCAGGTGATGCTCTCCAAACAGAGAAGAAACAGGAGAACATTTATATCCAAAGTAAGAATGAAAAACAGACGTGTTAACTGCAAAAAGTTGTGTGGAAAAAATAGAACAGACAACATTGAAAAACCAAGGCTGTAGAAATCCTTCATGCTCCTGTAAAGGCTAGACAAGAGTTCAGTATTTCATTTGACAGCTTACAGTGGAATTACTGCACACTTCTTTGAAATTGTCCAAATGATTGATTTTAAGCCAATTTGTGATAATTCTACAATGCACTGAACCGCATCAACCAGCCCTAACTGTTGCATAGTAGGAAAAGAGTCACGGTAGGTGTCTAGGCCAGTTCCTCGTCGCCCTCCTCCTCAAACTCGCCCTCTTCCTCAGCTGTGGCATCCTGGTATTGCTGGTACTCGGACACCAGGTCGTTCATGTTGCTCTCAGCCTCTGTGAACTCCATCTCATCCATGCCCTCGCCTGTGTACCTGAAACAAGTAAACACACGCATTTTGAAAAACAGCTATTGGTGAAGTCGCTTGTACTATGACAGATTTTGGGTTATGAAATGACAGTCATGCATTAAAATCTAATTTAGTGTTTGAATTTTGGGTAAAAACAGGGCAGCACAAGGACAGGAATGTCTCCTCACTGTCCTGTCAGTCTTCCTTTACTCACCAGTGGAGGAAGGCTTTGCGTCGGAACATGGCAGTGAACTGCTCTGAGATGCGTTTGAACAGCTCCTGAATGGCTGTGCTGTTGCCAATAAAGGTGGCGGCCATCTTGAGGCCGCGGGGAGGGATGTCGCAGACAGCTGTTTTGACATTGTTGGGGATCCACTCCACAAAGTAGCTGCTGTTCTTGTTCTGGACGTTCAGCATCTGCTCGTCTACCTCCTTCATGGACATGCGGCCTCGGAAGATGGCCGCGACTGTAAGGTAGCGCCCGTGGCGTGGGTCGCAGGCTGCCATCATGTTCTTTGCATCGAACATTTGCTGAGTAAGTTCAGGAACTGTCAATGCCCTAGAAAAAGACAGACAGTTCAGTTAGGATTTATTTCAAATGCATTAAAATACAACTTGAAGGTCTGATACAGTCTCTAAAAAGCACACTCCTGCCTCTCTACCTGTACTGCTGGCTGCCTCTGCTGGTCAGGGGGGCAAAACCTGGCATGAAGAAGTGCAGCCTGGGGAAAGGAACCATGTTGACAGCAAGTTTCCTCAAATCGGCATTGAGCTGGCCGGGGAAGCGCAGACAGGTGGTCACTCCACTCATGGTGGCTGAGACAAGATGGTTGAGGTCGCCGTAGGTGGGCGTGGTGAGTTTCAGCGTGCGGAAGCAGATGTCATACAGGGCCTCATTATCAATGCAGTAGGTCTCATCTGTGTTCTCGACCAGCTGGTGGACGGAGAGGGTGGCATTGTATGGCTCCACCACTGTGTCTGACACCTGGAGAGGTGGCATGAAGGGAAAGTGAGACAAAGGCAGGAAGGAGGAACAGCATTAAAGCACAGAGAAGCATGTGGAGGGACAAATACTTAATTTAAAATATTTCCATGTATTATACGTACCTTGGGAGAAGGCACCACGCTGAAGGTGTTCATGATGCGGTCTGGATACTCCTCTCGGATTTTGCTGATGAGCAGCGTGCCCATGCCGGAGCCAGTGCCCCCTCCCAGGGAGTGTGTGAGCTGGAAGCCCTGGAGGCAGTCGCAGCTCTCTGCCTCCTTTCTCACCACATCCAGGACAGAGTCCACCAGCTCAGCTCCTTCAGTGTAGTGGCCTTTGGCCCAGTTATTACCTGCTCCGCTCTGGCCTATGTCACATGACAACACAGAAATCTATCACAGCTGTTGTTTCAGCACCTCCTGGATCTACATCAGACATGACCTCATCTTGCAAAGTTGGCTTTATCCCAGTCTTCAGCAACACTGAAAGAGACCCTCAACTACTTAACACACATGAATTCCTGACATTCAAATTCTCACCAAAGACAAAGTTGTCTGGTCTGAAGACTTGGCCAAAGGGACCTGACCTCACGGAGTCCATTGTTCCTGGCTCCAAGTCCACCAGAACTGCACGGGGGACATACTTGCCACCTGGTGATAGAAACACAAGTGGACAAATTACTGACAGATAAATAATTTATAAATTGGCCTGAATCAGTAGACACTTGCTTGCTTTTCTCCTTTTTGTTAGTATGCATCAAACAATTTCCCCCATTAAAATGTTCACCCCCCCCAATCTGCAAAGTGTCACTCTAATTACTGACCAAGAAGAGACTTAAAATTACCACAGAGAGATGCAAAGGAACTGCAAACAATCATAAAATAGCTACAACAGCAGGCAAAACTACAGAAGGACACAAAACAACCACATAAAACACAAACTTACCTCAAAGAAACACAAAACCACAAAAAATGCACAGTGACCACAAAGAGAAGCAGAACAACAAAAGGGGAAAAACCACCATAAAGTCTGTGTGTCTTGCTCCACTGTGGGAGAGGTGGTAGTGTCTTTTACATATCTGTGCCCAGGGGCCCACTGTCTCATAATCCACCCATGACAAGAGTGTACAACACCTACATCTAAAATGGCTTTCCAATTTTATACTTAATCATTGACGTGCCCATTTATATTTTCTACTATTACACCTCCGTGACCCTCTAATGCAATTCATTTCCTTACAATAAAATGTCTCCTATTACTATCAAGAGTAAGCAAAAAAAAGTCGTTTCTGTAAGACCTAAAATATCATTATGTGGAGGTTTGTTGATTTGTTGTAAGTTAACATGGAGACGGAGACGGTAACTAGGAAGGAGTCAAACAGGTCACACTGGCCTTAAAACTGGTTTCTAATGGCTTCCAGCGGGATATGGATCCCCTGCTGGATGTCTACGGTACTAACAAGCCTACCGCGTGGTATTGAATTACCTTGACTACCTTAGAAATGATCTAACTAGATTATCTAACTCTGTAGTTCAGCACAGTGAAGCTAACCTGTCGCCTCGTTGTAATACACGTTGATACGCTCCAGCTGCAGGTCGCTGTCTCCGTGGTAAGTCCCGGACGGGTCGATGCCATGTTCGTCACTAATCACCTCCCAGAACTAGGACCAGGAAAAGGGAATAAAAAGCAACAGTTACATTAACTGGCTAACTAGGGTCAACTATCATTACGACTCAACACCGTCGGCGGTTATACACCGAGGCTATCATTAGCTTTGTTGCTAAGTAAGCTACTTTGTCAGCCCGCCCAAACCAAATTAGACATTCACGCTGTTTTTCGGCGAGTTAAGACTTCACCTTTAGCCCAAAACTATTATTACCTTAGCTCCAATCTGGTTTCCACACTGGCCAGCCTGCAGGTGAACGATTTCCCTCATTTTGGTGGTTAATAAAAACTTCTAAACAACGAACGAACTGACAAAGTTGTTCACGCTCTAACGTTCCAGCAACGGACTAACCTGAGACGGCAGGAGCTTTGCCAACTACTCCGGCCGATCAATACGATTGGTCCGGCTAAATGTCAGTCAAAGCAGACCAGGCATCTGATTGGTTGAGTGAACTTGGTTTCGAGTTTTGATTGGATGGTACTATGGGAGTTTCGTTGCTTTGGTAACATAAAATAGGATCTAATACACAAGAGCGTTTCTGTGGAGAGACACTCCCGAGACACTCCCTTTATGCTTGTACTGACATGAATGGAATAATTTCAATGAAAACCCCACAGCTTAACAATCATTGTCATGTCCTCCTTCATCTCTAATATATGAGCCTGCCTGCGGCTCTGAGTAAGAAAGGTAATGATAGGTAAGACAGGCAACACTGAGGAAAGAGGTGATCATTTATGGCAACACATAACCTACAAAACTTCAACCACTTTTTGCTGTAATGATACTTAAGAGCGCTGTCATGTTTAGCCCCAGAAGGTCTGCAATGATTCACAACAGAAAGACACATGTTGCAAAGTTTCAGTTTCCCCTTCACAAGTTGTACAATTATGTGCATCAAAATTAAATTTCAATCTTAAGAATGGGATAAATTTCAGTTAAAAATGCTGAAGTCCACCTCTTTTTACCTTGGAATTAGTGAGCTGCAAGTAGGCTATAACCTACATGAGGTCATCATGGAAAAAGATAATGAGTAAGTAACTGTTGTACCTTCATTTGCCGCAAGAGGGTGGTGGAAAGCTGTATAACACTCACCTGATGCACAGTGTCGTTTACTGGTAGTTCAATCTACTGTCTGTTGTGGGGCCTGATCTTTATATATTTACATTACATTATATATTTACATCTATGAATGATCAAAATGAAATCTGATCAGTTAACTCAAATTCCAAGTTTTTCCTGCATAATTGACAGACATTACCGACCGTGTCAGCTTTGCAATGAAGCCAACTCTGAAAACATAACCAGAGATCCTTCACTAATTCACTCTGGCACAAAATAGTTTACAGGCTCAATATATTTCTCATAGAACACACCATTATCTCTTTTTTGAATAATTTTGTAAGAATTCATTAGATGGATAAATGAAAGTAAACTCACTTCTATGCCCTCTGGTAGAACTGTATAAGGACCATCTGTGAATTCTCATAGAGCTTGTTTTGGGGTTTTTTCTCAGCTAATTAGGATACTATTCTGGTGATGAAGCATTTCCAACAAATGTCCTGATGAACTGGTTGCTATATCTACAATACAGGGTGGCCACAGATCTGATACAATAGAAGAGTGCACCAAAGCCTGTGGAGCACTAGGTCACAGATCAGATTCCTCTTTCAATGCAAGCTCCTAAGAACAATGAAGAACAAAGAACAACAATTTCTGGTTTGTGAGTATGTACCTACATGTTGTTCCAAATGAGTGGAAAAGTTCACGGAAAACTTGAAAGCCTGTGAAAGGTGAAAGACAGTTGTAAAGGTGGTTTGTTGAAGTAAAACTACAAATCTGCAGATACTTAAAAAAAAAAAAGTACGATATTACAATACCAATGGCAACTAATTCCTCTACAGAAGACAGAGTAGTTGTGTACACATCCAATCCTGTTTTTGGTTAGGTGCTGGATAATAGGGGTCCATGCATAAAAGAGAAGAAAATCCGTGCACTGAATTAGAGCTCCCAGTTTACTTTATTGACTAAATCGTCAACTAATTCCTCTACACCATGGATCACAAACTCACATTTTAGACACAAGTAAAATTTGATGAGGTGAAATTGGATCACGAGGAGCAACTTCCAGGCTGAAGCAGAGAGTGATTTCCAGGTAAAAGTGCTGGGATTATATGGACACCAGAGCGACTGTGGAAGTATTTTCACCTTGAAAAGATTCATTTGACCTAGAAGAGATGAAGGGAGTATCATCCAACACACCAGGCCTCTTTAATTTTGTGGATTAAAGGTATATGAACTAATAATTGTAACAGAATGTGTTTAATATATGTTAATATGAGCATGAAGGGAAAGCTCCAGACCTTTATCTTGGACACTTACTTGCAACACAGCTATTCCCTGGGCGGAGCAGGGACCACATGCTACACCTGTGAAGCAGCAAAGGTGTGAAAGCTATGGAGCTAAGTGACATGATTACAATTTCATTACAAGTAAAATAAAATAAAATTAAGTAATACAAAAAATAAAATAAAATTGGGGACTCTTGTACAAGAAATGTTTTGGGTTTTTTTTTTTTTGCTACGAACAATTTTAAAAAGAAAAAGGCAGACTTTTTGCAATGTAGCTATTTTAATTCTGTATTTTCTTTTTTTTTTTTTTTTTGGTGAAATTTCAGTTCGCAAAATGTGTAAAATAATGAAGGAAAGGAGAAAATATCGGGTGAAAAAAGTATTTATTTGTTAAACTGGTCACTCTATTTGTCATCCTATTTTAGTAACCCGGCTGTCAAGTGACGTCATATTCCTGCGACTGTTTATATGCGACCATCATGGCTCTGTTTCCAGCTTTCGCAGGAGTCGACAGTACCAAAGCTGAAGATTCGTCTAAAGGTGACCACTCCTACATGTTGCACCCGTTTTAATGTGGCTTACTATTAACGGCAATACTCTGTTATCATTATGCTGAGAAGATAAACCCTTTGAACCACGAGTTAACGTTAGTTCATATTAGCTGTCCTAACGTCCGCCTGTCGTCAAGGCTTAGAGACCTCAGCGGTTACTTTGCTGTCAGTTAGTTTACATTCTGCTGGACGGTTACTTCTGAAAGCCAGGGTGATAAAGGCACAATAAACGAAGCAAAGACAAAGTTAAAGACACCACCACCACTATTACATTATCAGTGAACGAGTATGTTTACATGCATTCAGGTACCCCCTGTTGAGTCTAATTGATTTTGGTAATATATGGGACATGACCTGTCATTTATTGGAACAGAGAGAAACGTGGTCATTAAGCTGTAGACATAATACTGTCTAGGTTCCTGATCCTCTGTGGCAGAGCAGAATTGTCTCATCCACATGCTGCAAATCTGTCCCTTCTGTACTGACTGAGTTACCTCTGTTTGGTTTCTAGCTCCCTAGACCAAGATTTTGGTGTACTTACCCATCTTCTGCAATTTAGCTCCACCATCTAAAGTTCAGTAATGCAAGATTGAAGAAATGTTTCCCCTTCATTATTATGATGTGATTTTGGATTACAAACTCCAGTTACAACTGTGATACTACACTGCATGTAAACACACCCAGTGACAGATTGTCGCACTCATGATCGTCTATCCACTTCCTGATACTGAATAACACTCTTTTTTAATCCATGATCTTCTTTTAGAATTAGACTGGTTGACCAACAAGAGTTTTAAGACTGGAGATGCCCTCGCTCTACATAGTCGTTTGCTTGAGACCAGTGAGAGGACGCAAGAGAAGGAATCAAGGTACAAATCAAAAAAGAGAAGCGAGTTTCTTTGCCTGGAGACTGGACATTATACTTTGCACGCTGTAGCACGCAATGTTGTGCTGTGCATCTTTTAGATTTCCTCAGAAAAATTGTTGCATGTGGGAAGCTATTGTCAGTGTTTGACAGATGCTCTGATTTTATTTTTGTATTGTTTTATTGTATTTTTCTGATCATTTTTGTCTTATGCGTGCCTCCTTTGTTTTTCTTGTGTCTTTGTTTTCATTCTTCTTACATGTTTTTCTTCACTGTGAAGTCACTGTTAGAAATTGGCTACATAATGATCATTACATCATCACTTTTCTATTACACATATTAAATGTATTTAAAAACCAGTTGAATAAACCTTTGCTTTTGATTAAGGGAGGTGTTTTCTCTCAGTCTCTGACCACTGTTAACGTTTGGTTCACCTTGTAATCTTCAGTGTAGGCAGAGAGCTGAGCTCTGCGGAGGAGCAGGAAGAGGAGGAGGGTAATGTGCCACCCAAAAAGAAGAAAAAGAAGAGTGAAAAGAAGAGAAAAAAGAAGAAAAAACACAAAAAGAAAAGTGGGAGATATTCGGACAGCAGTGGGTCTGACTCTGAAATCATTTTCCCCAGTGACCTCAAAAGAGAACAAGAGGCAGACAGGTACAGACGAAAGCTTTCACATCACACATGCTTACGTGCTACATTAACCTTAAACACAATAGCACCTGCTTACTTATGCTGTATTTTAATGGTTTGTGTGTGCATCCATGCAGTCCCCAGGCTGCTCCGTTAGCATGTCGTTTCTCCTGGTTGGATGACCTCCAGGCGCCAACAGAGCAGCCGTTCTGTGTGGACTGTAAAGCAGACCCTGCCAACTGGACGTACAAGTCCCTGTACAGAGGAGACGTAGCCAGGTACCACACACACATTCATGCACACACACATACACTCTGCACCATGAGGGCAGTGCTGTGACATCTTTGTCCATGAATATTTCCATTTGACGAAACAGTAAGTCAGTGGCCAGTCTCTATATACAGACTCTACATTTAGTGAATGTAGAGTTTGTAGGCAAACCCCGGAGATCTTGCCTCCGGAAGAAGAGTGGAAGAGCCCTGGTTTCCGGTTGTAGGCTGTTTGTAGTCCGCGTGATATTGATCAATCACGTTTGAGCCGGCTGCAGTTGTTGCCAGGTTAAACGCTCCGTGCGGTGAACTAATGAGGTGGAACATAATTGGCGTCACTGCAAACTCTGAATTCATCGCAATGGTTCAGCATATTTACTTAATAAACGGAAGTCGGAAACGGAAATTCGCCTCCTCCGCCCAAATCAAACCGGAATGCCAAAAAATCGGGGGTCTGCCCCCAGAGGCTCTATTGCCGTCTGCCAGAAGTCAGATGCTGAATACAGCCGATGGGTTCCGAGAATGGTCAGCGGCTAACCCTGCTCATGTTAACTACCTTTAGTAGGTTCTTCAGTTTATTACAAAACAAAAACAGTTAACACATCACTGAGTTTGGGAAAGATTCTCTGTGACGCTAACATAAAAGATCCCATGCACTTTGAGAAGGTTTAAAGACTACAGAGTTGAACTTGATAAAAATGTGGTGGGTTATCATTTTAAAGATGATTTTGAAACTCTGTGTTCCAGGTATAAGAGGAAAGGCAACTCCTCCTTGGGTCTGGACCCTCGCAGACAGGGAGTCAGCTGGGTGGAGTCCGAGTCAAATAAGAAACAGAAAGGCGGGGACAAGAAGAAATCAGTAGACAGATACTTCTCTACAGTCAGTCGGCGGCTGCTGAGGTCCGAGCTCCCTGTTCCTACGTTACCTACTGTTCCTGAGTGCAGAGATGCCATCAGCTCCACCTCCTTTCTCCCGCTGGGGGACAATGAAGAGAACAAACAAGGAGGGATGGGTAAGAGATTTAGCTGGAACAGGCATTGAAAAAGACAAAGCACAAATCTCTGTTGTCATTTAAAAATAAAACTTGCAACTTGTCAATCCAGGTGACAGAGTGCAAACATCATCAGTAAACCCTCTCGGAGTGTATGACTCCTCCACGGCCCTGTGGCTGCAGGGGAAGGGGCAGCAGGAGCAGACAGAGCAGCAGAAGCAGGACACCGAGACGGGACAGAGTGCAGCGCTATTAACCGGAAGGACTGAAGAGTTTAACAGACGGCTCAGAGAGCAGCCAACAGACACGCAGCTGTGGTTACAATTCATACGATACCAGGTATGAAGACTTTGCTTTTGTTACATATAGATTGCTGCTTTATTCTGCTTCACTTGTCACACATGGTGGATGTTAAATCACATGCATGTCTTCAGGCCTTCTGTATTGTAACTTACAATATGTACAGTGTACCTACCGTATGTGACCCCAGTGAGATAGTCATATCAGACTTGTAAAATCAGCGTTACCTCTAAACCTTCTTATCTCGTCTTTCTCTCTAGGATGAGCTCAGTGCAACATCGTTTGGAGGTGAGGAGGAGCAACAGGGCGGCGATCCGGCTGATCGTCGTAAGTCCTCCTACCGAGCGGTCCTGGAGAAAAAGCTGAGCATCGCAGAGCGTGCAGTGGCCACCAACCACAGCTGCATAGCTCTGCAGCTGGAGAGGCTCAGAATCTGCCAAGAGCTCTGGGAGCCCTCACTTCTGGCTAAAGAATGGAAGAAACTGGTCAGTCAGCAGTGTGTTTCCATAAAACCTCGCTCAGTGTTTCTGTGTGTTGACTACAGCTGTGGTTTATTCAAGTTTATTTTTTGCCCTAAAAAGAGTGGAAAATTGGCTGTGCTCTATTTTTTGAGATTCAGTTCACTCAGTTTCACTTTTACAAGCAAAGGCTCCCACACATTTGTTTAAGTTATCACTCTCGATAGCCGTGTATTGAATGCTTCTCTGCCTTTTTGTCACTGACCAACGCTGACATATGAGCATGTCTGTAGATCAAAGATAATAGTCATTCTAACAAGGCTAACTCATGTTTTATGTATTGTCTTTCAGGTTTTCCTCCACCCCAACAGTGCCCCCCTGTGGAGGGAGTATCTGCTGTTCACCCAGAGCTACTTCAGCAACTTCACCGTGTCAAAGGTCAACTCTGCGTATGGAAAGTGTCTAAGCACGCTCAGCGCAGTGCGTGACGGCAGCATGGTCTCTCACCCGGCCCTGCCGGGGCTTGAGGAGGATATGTTGGGTAACAAAGATTTTCTTGAGCCTTTACTTACCCTGTTTTCTACTCCAAGGGGACTGATTAGTGGTTAGAAGTTACATACGCAGTTTCCCTGCACATTTTCTCAGTTAGCCTGGTTTTATCATCTGCCTCTGTCACAGGGAAGTCACACATATAAACACAGACAATATTTCAATACAAATACACATTCAATACAATACCTTTTTGTTTGTTTGCTCAGTGCTTATCAATCGTTGTAGTAACTTTTCCTGGTTGTCTTTTCCTTCTGTCCAGATATCTTTATCCAGCAGTGTCATTTCCTGCGTCAGTCTGGTCACTCAGAGAAGGCGATTTCTCTGTTTCAGGCCATGATTGATTTTACATTCTACAAACCTGACAGCGTACGAGAACTCTCCACCAAGCAGCAGGTAAACACACAAACATACACAAAAGGCACATAGGAACTAAACCTAATGTAATTTTGATAGTTAAATGTAAATCTAAACCTAATGCTGATAAATAATTGTGACCATGAGACCAAATCTTAACCTACTGTGACAACTAAAAGGAATATTTCAGCATTTATAGTACTCTTAGACTTTTTCACATTCTTGGCATGGTGCAGTGACTTCCTTGAATCTGGCAAGGAAAATATAAAAGAAGGAAAGGTCATGACGTCAGTGACAGTGTTCGAGGAGCTGCACTTTGGTGTCAGTTCAGAGTCAATGGGGCGGGCATGGCAAATCACACTATAACCTCCATCATGCCTTGATGTTGTTGTTGTTGTTTCAACTTTGACTGAAAAATCCTTCCACCAGATTAAAAAACACATTATGTGTAAATATGCATGCTCATTTCCCTTATTGGTCATGGCTCTGTCCATCAGCTGCTTCTCAAGCCCCTGTTTGGTCCAAGGTAAGTAACGTAACAGTAATGATACAGTAAAATCTTTTTATATTGGCCATGTAGAAACACAAGAGGACACACACCAGGTCCCCAGTAAACTTATTAAAGAGGAAATTGTGCCTTTTACTTAATTTCTGGGTATTTTTGTGTGTGTACAGGTTGAGTTCTTTGAGCCGTTCTGGGACAGTGGGGAGGAGAGGGTTGGAGAGTTGGGGGCCAGAGGTTGGAAAGCCTGGATGCTCCAACAAGAGCGAGGAGGATGGCTACAGCCCAGCGCAGGTAAAACACGCACACACACACACACACACACACACACACACACACACACACACACACACACACACACACCATATATAACAAAGTGAGGCAGCCTTTATTTAATGTTGATGTAAATCCTGGAATCATCTCTAACTTGACTTATGGGCTAAAATCGTAGAAACAACAAGAAACTGAGAGTCATCATCTTGTGTGTGTGTGTGTGTGTGCGTGTGTGTGTGTGTGTGTTTCTGTGTACCCACAGAAGAAGAGGAGGAGGAGGAGGAAGAGGATGAGGAGGAGGTAAAGGACCGGAGCCAGCCCAGATGGACAGTCTGGTTGGATGTGGAGACGTCTCGTGAAGCAGCTCACTGGCTGCCTTGGAGGCCTGACAAAGCCAAGGGCCAATCAGAAGAGGACTGTGAGGACCCAGACAGACAGGTACTGTAAAATGTCTCTGCTCATGTGTTTGAAAGCCACTGACAATATGCTACCATTAAACCACTGAATAGGTGTGACCACTTTGTTTGACATCGTTGTCTCTCTGTGTCCCTCCAACTGTAGGTGTTGTTTGATGACATAGGTCCGTCCCTAATTTGTCTGTCTACACCGGAGCTCCGGCTCCGTCTTCTTCTCCATTTCTTTTCATTCCTGGGGCTGCCTGTGGACTCTGTGCTCTCTGCTGCCCCCTATCAGCCTGGTCTGCTGCTAGAGAACCTCTCTCTGCTCACTCAGGGTAAAAATGACACCGTCAGTCAGAGTCATGCAAACTACCTACTTGTTTTTTAAAACTGTAATGCTCAAGTTGAAGCATACAATTGAGGTAAATCTGTCTCCATGTCTCATCATAGGTAATGAGCTCAGGCATCCTCTGACCTCCCACGACCTACCTGAACCTGGGGTTAACTCTGTAGGTCACATGACCACCCTCCAGGGAACAAGGAAGTGCGTGGGGCTTGGGAAGCAGGGTGAGAGGTTTGCCACCAATGTGATCAGTATGGTCCAAGCTGTCCTTCCTGTCCACCACCGAGCTGCCCTGTCACTCAGCTGGATGCAGTACGAGAAACTCAAGGTAGGAGTCAGTTTGTTGGGCTTGAAAGAGTTCAGGACAGGATCAAGTTCCTCTGGCTCCTCATAGTGCTCCTATTGACATTTGCGCCTGAACGAAAAAAAAAAACAATCAGAGTCAGGAGGAGTCTCTAACGCAGTGTCAGTCACTGCTTGTACAAATTCTGTGCTGCCAACTACAGCGTACACAGTAAAGACAAGTAAACAGAAGTAGACCTGTGAAAGTGCAAGCTTGCTTTTCGTGATCGGTCTTCTTCTGTTTACTTGTCTTGTTTTTTAATTGCTTTTTATTGTTTTTCTTTCTTTGCAAAGCTCCTGAAGACACGCTCTGAAGATATTGAGCTTGACTGAGAGCATGTACGGGGGAGGGGGGCTGCGCAGCATATGCACAAGCACTGATTGACACTGCATTATAGACTCTAACTGGCTCTGAGTGGTTGTTTTCACTCAGTGGATTCTTGCAAATGCCATTTGGAGCACTAGGAGGAGCCAGAGGATGTCTCATGTACTGATGACAGGATACAGTGACAGTTTCAGCAATCATGACAAGAAGTTATTTTTATAAAAGTTACCTAATGAACCTTTATATGTTTAAACAGGGAAAAAAGCATTCAGGATATTAGTTTCAAGTCCAAAAGGTGTCTGACCTTTGCGCAGATTGACTCATTTGTATTTTTGTGTATATGTCAGGTCTGGCGCTGCTTGCGTGGCAGCAACAAAAAGCGTCTTCGTTCTCAGGGTAAATGCAGCAAGCGGGTTGCCAAGCAATTACTCAAGGAACCCGACAACCGCTCATCTTTGGTGCTGTGGCGGGAGTACGCTCACCTGGAGTGGATGCTGGGCAACCTTGACGAGGCTCGCAAAGTCTTCTCTACTGCCACAGCGATAGGGGGAACCAAAGGTCTGAAGAGCCCCACCCTCTGTGAGCTGTGTCTGCTGTGGGCCCAGCTGGAGGTGGAGGAAGGGGCTGGTGAGCGAGGGGGAGGGCAAACTGATGTCACCGTGTCCCCAGCTGTGTGTATACTAACCAGGCTAGCAGAAGGAACTTCCTCATCGTCCTCTTCATCCTCCCAGTCACTCTCTCCGGTTTCCATCCTGAAAGCCAGGAAGTTGTATGAACAGGCTCTGACTGCTGGCTTGTCAGCCCTGGACCAAAACCCCCACAACCCTCAGGCCAACAGAAAAGGTTCATTTTATCAACAACTACTGTGTGTTTTCTGTGTTGTCTCATCATTTTAGTAGAGTGTGAAAAGCAGCGTGCAGAGACTTTAAACTTTTGCACAATATGTAATCGTCGCATTTCATCAAATATTTAGTTGTATATAGACTTTGTCAATCAATCCAAAAACCATTGTAGTCTTTAAAAAACAGTGGTCAGTAAAGAGATGTGTACAATACATCATTAGTAGTGACTGAGCTGAATTATGGAACAACAACCTACAAGTTATTACTACCAGTTACACATCAGTCCGATTTTTTTTCTCGCCAAATGACAATGTCAGTACTTTAACTAATACTGTCTGCCAATACCATCTACTGATTAGACTATGTGGCTATCTTTTTCCTTTAAAAGTAGTATATTCTACTACAGGAAGCCCATTGGAGTCATATTGATGTAAGGTAACATGAGGACAGGGAGTGTAGTTGCACTAAGAGCTGAGTTATTGGCTTGTAGTGACTGAATAATGTAACTAATAGCAGAAACACTGAATTTCATTATGACATTGAAAAAGAAACTGTATTGTTTGTAGATTGGTCACATCACACCCAGTCTACTTAGTCAGGTCATTATCTGTGCTGATCGCGATGCTGCATATCAGATTGGTGCATACCTACTTATTATTCAAAATAATGGTGTAGTTATTGTTAAATTAAGCTGACTCATTGCCAGACTGATGGTAGCCACCAGCCTTTACAATACATTCTAGTGAGTGTTTCACTGGGTCTGATGGATTTCTATGCAGAAACAAAACTGTTCTGAGTCGAGCTAAAGCATTCAGTTTCATGTAGGAGTAAAAGGCCAATTGATAATCTTGATTAAAACTAGTTATATGATACACACAAAAAAACTCTTCACCAAATGTCCTTCCCCTTTGAATGCAGAACCCAAGTTGATAAATTAGTATTTTCACAGAAGACATTTTGACATGTCAAAGAAGGAAAAGTACTGGTGTAACTCATATAATAACAGATGGGTGACTTCCATGTAGCTCCTTCAGTTTCAGGGTCCTGGAATCGTGCATGCTGGCTCACTGTCACACTGTCGTGGCTTATTGGGGCACATAAATAGAACAGAGCTTCTGTTAGTGTCTAATTAACACCTATGCTTTTCCTTTTTTGACATGTCTGAACATCCCCTGTGGAAAAACAGCTTTCTCTCATTAATTTGATCTTACTTCTTATCATTCCACCAGCAGGCCATGAGGACCTGCTCGGAGAGAAGCTGAGGCTGAGAGGCCTAATAGGCTGCTACACTCTGTTCCAGTACCTCACAATGGGCATCCAAGCAGCTAACGCCGTCTACAGCCAGGCTAGAGGGAGGATGGAGGAGCTGCACAGCACACTAACACTTGACAAGCATCTTAAAAGTAATGAGAAAGCTAACCTTGCTAGCACAGATGCCAGCCAGTCTGCAACTGATTCTAGCCATAGCAGCAGGCACTATGCTAACAGGCTAGCTTCTGAATGTGAGGCATTAGCAGTGCAGCAGGCAGTACTGCTCAAGTACCACAACAGCATCAGTGTGTTTCCACTGGCAACACTAAGACAGATGCTGACCTGTGCCCTCCCCACCTGGCCCAGCAGTGCCCCTCTTTGGAGCATATACGTACAGGCAAGCCTCGGTCCCTCATTCATTCATTCATTCATTTCATTTTTTAATCACCGTTGGTTAACATGAAATCAGTCACTGGGAATAAGCTTCTCTGAAGGTCTTAGCACTCATTCTGCACCAAGTTTTGTACTTGAGTATTTTGGCATGATGACCCTCATGTGACCTGTGTTTCAGGTGGAGAACCGTTACCATAGTGCTGGCCGGGCGCGTCGCTTTTTTCACTCTGTATCCAGGGACAACAGCAGTGTGGTGCCGCGCCTCTTTGCCATTGTTGCTGAACAACAAAGGAAGCAGCTGGTGGACGCTGCTCAGAGGTAAGAACAGAAAGGATGATGGGTAGGTGCAGTTTTATCCTGCATTTTATGGGAACAAGCATTGGAACAACTTAAAAAATCAAGTTAACATGACTGTTTTTCTTTGTCTGTTTCTTTCTTTCTTCGTGTGTGAAGTTAAATCCTTATGTGATTAAGTGTTTGGTTGAATCCAAAGCTTTGCAGTGATAAACTTGATAAAAGGAAGTGATTTGACAAGGGAGTCCTTACAGTGGGAGTGGGAAGATACACTTAGATACATTTGATAACCTATTGCGATAATATAGTTTGTCTAGATAGTGACAACTGCATCAACAACAAAGATTTTTGGGGTCATGTATTAAAGCCCCGCAACCAGTGAAGGAATTGGGAAAACTCTTGAAGGTTTTGGGTGAGGGACAGGAGGTATTCAAAATTGAAAAATGTTTTGGAAAGGGATGTGGGTGTTTGATATAGATAAATGGGTTAAAATTTGTGGCAATTCTCATAATATTTTGAGGTTTTTGAGGATAAAAGTGATGCAGTTTAAATTCTACATCTTTACTATTGGATCCTGAGTAGATTAGACAGACTTGGCTTAAAGGATTCTACCACTTGTTGGAAATGTAGCAGGAGTGAGGACACTCTAATACTGTACATGTACTGTTGTCATTCCCCAACATTCAAAACCTTTGAATGAAGATTCACAGCTATGTTATAGATGTATTCAGACAGCAGTAATGATAGGGCGGCAACATATTCTCAGAAACTGGAAACACTTGAAACATCTGCTTTTCAGGATTGCGTAACTGAAATGGAAAAGGTTGCTGCATATGTCATATTGGAATAATAACAGTGCCAAAAAATATTGGCTTAGTAAGGAAAGTATATTATGGTGTAGGTCGGATATAATATGTACTGTACATAAACATATTGTTTTGCATACTCAACCAATTTTCACAAATATTTTCTATCAAAATTCACACTATCCATTAATAATTGTATATTTATTTAATTGTCTTTAGGTCTTGTAGCCATGATGCTGCCTTGCCCATCCTGCCAGAGAATGGCCTCAGCAACCGTATCCGTGGGCTGTTTGAAAGCACCATAGCAACAGAGATGGGTTCTCACTGTCCCTTACTTTGGAGGATGTACATGCACTTCCTGGTGAGATAGCAAATAACACTCAGAAACTCACATGCTTACTGGCCCTGTGAGGACAGTTCATAATTCTTTTAAACATTTATCCAATCCAGAGCAGCGTAGTTACAGACTACACTGAAAGGCTGTTTGCAAAGACCTGCTTTTCTTTTTTTCACTTAATCAATTTAATAGGCTTGTACATGTGTACACAATGGCAAAAAGGAAAAAAAAATTAGGAGGTTAGGTTGCAAAAGTTAAATGTGTCAAGGAGCAAGGAATGAATTTAGCACCAGAAATATCTTAAATATATTTTCAGAGAGATCAAATTCAAACACAGACATGTTCATTTCAGTAATGACTGGAAAAGCCTGCTGCACCTTCATGATCTGTATATCATTCTGCTACACCTTAGAGTGCTGCCTGTGTTTCTCATGTTGCAAATATTGACTTAGAGATAAAACTATAAGAACTAACACACACAGTAAGACCAGCCTATAGATACAGTCAGTATTCATGAAAACGCCCACAACACGTCACATCCCTTCACGCAGAGGGAGAAAACGAGGCATTCGCTGTCATGCTGACGAGTTGCTGTGTGACTTTGTACACGTCAAATTAAAAATCTAAAGTTAAAGGGTATTTTCAACCTGGACCCTGATTCTTTTGTGTTTAAATGACTAATGGTAACAACTTTTTTTTGAGATTGGTCCGGTATTGAGCAAGAGCAGCAGCCAGGCGATGTTTGCATCGTTAATGTATGTCAGCTAACAGGATTTCTTTTTGTCAGACAGGTTTAGATTATTTAAAGGATCCTACAGAGATAGACAATTTTGTTTAAGAGTAAAATCCTTTTTGTTTAACTAGACACAGCCCCAGAGTGACTACTGTCAAACCCACCAGACTCCATTGAAATAAACAGTAATTTTGTCATTGTAAAACTTCTTTGCACTGTTCCCAACAATTGCCAACTCTGGTTTAATAAAAAAAATTAAACCCTTAATTCACTCGGTGAGGTGTGAAAATATGCTGCCTCTATACACGCTAAAATTATCGTATATTTAAATAAAGTATGCTGGGTTTGGTGATGGGAACTTTGCAGTTGTTTCTGGTGAAACAAAAAGAATCAAATGGTCTATCTCAACTGTTTTTGATTGCTCAGCCACTGGTAAAAGGTTGTGAGCCTCCAAGGACCTGTAGTTCATAAGGTTGCAAATCCCTGCGTGACAACGTTACAGCACATCATCAAAACATAAGCTAATGGCGCTGAGTAACATTGGTGCTGCTATACTGTCTCGGAAACATGCATGTAGTCTACTACATTTTAGCATTAATGACAGGGTACTGATATTATTGTAAGTTTAGTTAATCATATATACGGTAAATTTTGTAGTGTCTCTTATGCGAGTTTAGAAAGGAAAGGACTGTCAACTCTGTCCTTACCACAACCACTAACTATGTCTGACTACACATCTGTATTCACACAGACTTACATTGTGTAATTTGTACATTTGGATACACAAATATTAAGTTAAGTCTTATGTCTGTGCTGTGTGTATGTAATGTGTTTATATGTGTGTGTATTTATAGGTGTCAGAGGGGAGGGTAGATCAAGCCAAAGGGATCTTCTACAAGGCCTTACAGAATATTCCCTGGGCTAAGGTGAGACATAAAAGTGATATATCCAAGCAGCGGCTAAACACTGTCTACTTGTTTTTTTTTAATTTTACATACAAGAAATAAATGCCATTCACTCTCTTTGTGTGTGTGGGGTTGTCTATGAATGTAAATTTGCATTTATGCAAATATGTGTCTGTTGCACGTGTGTGTGTGTGATCAGGGTTTGTACATGGACGCAGTGCAGCTGTTCCCTGAACATCTGCAGGAGTTCGTAGATCTGATGACGGAGAAAGAACTCCGACTCAGACTGCCCTTAGAAGAACTGGATATACTACTGGAGGACTGAACACACACAGATATCATTCAAGACCTTGTGTTTGCTTTCCTGCCAACTTGCTAGTATCAGCACACTTGATGGCAGAGCAGGAGAACGCAAAAACTTGGGACGCTTACACACACATATCTGCAGTATTAAACAGTGAAGTTGCAGTGATCATATGGGTTCAGGGCCATTCTTTCTAAATAATGTCTGTATTTTCACAGCAAAACACTTGTTAATAAATATATGATTCTCACTCATGTGTTGTGTGCTGTATGTGTGTTAATGCATATGAGCTTTAAGTGCATGCAAACTAAGGTTGAAGGCCTGTGTGCAAAATGAAATATCAAATAAATCTCCATAATATCTTTATATTAGATGCTGTTGTAAAGACCAACTCCGCATTATAGTCCAAAGACATAAATTGTAAACAAATACTGAGATAAATAAGAAGCATAAGAAAGACTGGAACATTTGAAGGAATACTTAACCCCCCCAAATGATGTATGTAGCTGAGGATCAAAGTGTTAGAGCATATAAGTTTCACTTCAGTTACTGTCAAAAACTGCTGTCTGTTTGAGAAATACTGAGCATATGACTGGATAAACGAGACTTGGATTTCAGTGCCCAAGTTCTGTGAGAGTTTATAAACAGATGTTTTGACAGAGTTTTGCTATTGTTACACACAGTTGCCCATGACTTCAATTAATCAAGAATTTCCTCCATTTTTTTTTTATTTGTTTACTGGAAGCATCTAGTGTTAAATTAACTGATATACAAATGGTCATTTGGGGGGTGAAGCATTCCTTTAATTTTACACAGCTTCAGCATTTTTAACTGAATGTTTCAACTTGTTTATGCTTTGGACAGCCCTGCACCTATGTGGCTGACTGTCTTGCCCAAATACCAAGAATAGGACAAGATCAGACTTTGGTGTTAACTTCAGAAAGATGTGACTGGCCATGTGGTGTTTTTTAAATGCATTTGTCACTTTTTATATATAAAATTTCATCATGTGAACAGTGTGTCTGTAAATTATACCACAGAGTTGAGCTTTACTTTGTTGCTTTCTGTCATTTAAATCCTCTTTGAATTTAAATGAATAACATTTTAATCTTTGGGGAATTCTGCCTCATTTTAAAGCATATGTATTTCTTCTGCGTTAAGTCATTCACTTACCCGCCTCACCTGTAAACTACCTGAAAGCTTTCACCTGCCCTGTACGTGTGTGTGTTACTCACAGGCCAGTGTACACAGTGTGGCGGTGGAGTCGCTCCCTCCTGCCATCGTTGCCGCGCCGTGGTTTGACGCATTGCAGATCCGCCCTGGCCAATCAGCGGCCTCTGTACAGTGTGCAAAATATTGCGGGTCTGCTCTGTCCAATCAGAGTCCGCCTCTCAAAACAAAACCACAACTTCCCCAAGCCGTCAGCAGCGATCGTATCCTTCCGCCCGCATAAAAGTCTGTGTAACACAAAGTAGTCCGTCACTTTCTTTGTCACTTTCGACAGATTCAAAAACTAGTAGAAATAAATCCGAGGAAACCACCTTCAAATCACCTCTATGGGAATATTCTTAAAGGGAAAACGACCACTGTTATGAACGACTTAATAATTTTAATAAAATGTATGGTGTATTTCCCTCCCAGATAAAATCGTCCTCAAAATAAACTCTATAAGGCCCCAATACATTGCAAAGGCTGTATTTTATGACATAAAACATTAGTTTATTAGCCTATTACAGTTATTAATCTATGTTTTGTGAAATGGATCCATGAAAATTTTTACCTTCAATACAATCATTTTTAAGTTGTATTTGTAATGATGATGCAACACTATTATATTTATTTAGACCTACATAATGTCACAGCATACGGGTAAACTGAGACGCCTGTTGTAGTTTAACAGGTTCATATTACAGTAACAGTGTGTCTGATGCCAGATGTAATGGCAGCCAAGTGCTGAAGAGACCTAAGCAGACTTTATGCTTGGTGCCAGGTTGTGTGGTTTATGACTGCATATTTAACAACGGCCTCACGTCATGTTGTACTGTGACACTGATGTTACAGTCAACTTCTCTGAATCTGTGATTACACAGCATCAAGGCTGGATTACCAGCGGAGCAGAGGAGGCGACTGCTATGGGGCCCCGGGCTGTTACGGATGTGCACCACTTTAGTACAATATCACATTAAAGGCAAGTTATTATCAGGGCTGTCTCAGTGGGAGGAGTGGGACTGAGTACCCAGGGCCCCAATGGGAAGAAAAGCTTTAAATAAATAAATAGTACCATAACTAAATTAAAATTGGCTGAATAAATCAGTTAAAAGAATGAACTTTGTATAAAAAACAGTTGAAGCTCTCTGAGGCCCCTCTCACCCCTTAAAGGCACAAAATGGTTTGATCTGCCCTGCATTAGGATTTGTTCCTCAACACAGTTAAAGCTGAGTGAATGACTGATTATGCTGCCAGACTACTTGAGTTTCAAAACAGAACTGAAAGGAAAAGGACAGAAACAAGGTGACTTTGTAAAAAAATACTTAAAAGATGAGTGAGAGAGATGGATCAAGAGAGGAAGGATGGGGGCCCACAGACTGCCTAATAATGCCCTTAATAATTATCTGCTTCTTTTGGCCATAATTGGAGCAAATTAACACCAGTAAAGTTTTATCCCAGCGTAGCAGTGCTGGCTTTGAATTAAACGAAATCTGTATATCCTCAGTGTGCATACACATTTCAGAGGGTGTAAGTTGGGGTGTCAGTGTGGCCCCGAAACAGGTACATCACATCCTGCACAGCCCGCAAACATTAACAAAATGTTATTGTTCTCTTTCTAAATACAAACTACTTGTAAAACTAGGGAAACTGGATATTTTAAAAAGTTACTTCCCTCTATGAAACTTGACCTCAAACACAGGTACAGAGTCTGGCCCGTGTGCGTGTCAGCGTGCACGCTAGAGGAGACGTTGCAGGAGCGAGGACTCTTCGTTGACTGGGTGAATAACCCCACAGTGCGGAGGAATACACTGAGCCGTACAGCAGTGGTTCGTCTCGCCCGCCCGCCTCCAGCCAGCCTTGCTCAGTGGCAACCTTCCATTTCCTCTCTCCCTGTAGCGTTAGCAGACCGACGTCCGTCACTTCAACAGACATGGTGAGTATTGTTTTTTATCAATCATAGTTTGTTCCATGTACGACAGAAAATTTTGTTGGGTTGGCTGAATGCTAGCCAGGTGATGCTGCGCCTCTGTGAGATATTCGTTTTGTTGAAATATCCCGCAGCCTCCATTGCAGAGAGCGCGAGTAGAATGGACTCAATTGTAACGTTACCGTTAGCTTAGCCGCTCACACAGGCGGCTAGACATAGCGGCTCGTCGCTGCGAGGGAGAAGCTTATCGCATCATCGTTGCTTAAGCTCGTAGACGCCACTGATATTATAACGATGTTGATATTTATCCCACCACTGAAGGGTGCTACTCGTTACAGGTGGCCTCAAATTGGTAGTACTTGTGGCAGTTCGGTTGACTGCCAGTGTTAGCATCACAGCTAGCGATAATGTTATATCTTTCAATTACTTATTTTCCACCGGTATCTGACAACTGAAACAACTGAGCATTTTCTCATCATGTATAGTTACGGTAGTTGTTTCCGCAGTGATGCTAGAGATGCAGTTGTCTCTATGAAGCCTCTCTACAAAATTTCGATGCCGGTGTTGTACCGAAATCTGTGTCCAGTTAGATTCACAGCCATTAGACATTCAGCTACAGAAAAGACTGATGGGTGAGGTGTTAGTGTGGTGCAGACAGATCTACACTTCTGGCAGCCAGTTTGCACTCAACAGCTATTAAATGTTGCCACCATTTGAATGGCATTTATATATTCTCATATTTTCATAACTTTTCATAATAATGGCCGATAACAGCGACCAAAGAACATGTTACCATTGCAAAAACTGCAGTGGTAGCAGATGATAGTCTTAATTGGGTCACAGAATATGGTGTAACACCTGTACGTGGTCACTTTGCCACAGAAGAAATCGGATATATTTGCTACTTTAATTTGAACATGCTAATGGTTGTTAGCTGGTTTCACATCAAATGTTTTGGGTACTAATTAATGTTAGAAGAAATGCCTTAATTAAAGCTGGTCTGTCCTTTGTATTTGAACATTGCAAGCAAGAGGCAAACAATTTTTTACTCCTACAAACAAAGATATGTACCTCCCTCCTAGTTCTGGTACATAGCTGTTTGCACAACTGTGAAATCTGGTTTGTTTGACCATATATGCACAATGTCAGCTTCTTAGTCAGTGTCCCTGGAACAGTCCCCAGGGAGTGGTAGCATCGTCATGGTCTGTAGTTTTGAGCTTTGAGGGGGGTTACTTACATTCACACACATGCAACGCTCTGCTGTCATGTGGGATCATTTGATTATATGGTATGGTGGACCTTTCCTTTAGGCTATATGTAAGTCTTAAATAGACACAAACCTTGTTTGACAGATGTAATCTGCTGAATACATCGTAGGCTCCAGGCTTATTCATTAAGCAGGCAGAGCCCCCCACTTCAGTTAACTCCATCAGCTATGTAAAAACCTTTTATTTAAAATCCTGCAGCAACATATCACTTAAAGTTAAGTTTGTAGTGAATTATTTTCTGGATCACTTCTAAAGTGAATTTTGGTTGGTTGGTAGTGTCCTTGACACTCTTCCTCCTTACATGCATGCTTTCACTAACACACTGGTTTGTGTCCTAGAGTGTGTCCGGTTTTCTGTCCGACCAGCTCATTAACCACAATAAAGTGTTATAAACTGAATCCCAGGAGTGAAATATTTGCTGATCATTTTGCTGTAATAAAAACCAGCAGTCCCTCTTTCTAGAAGACCTGGAGACTTTTTTTTTTTTTTTTTTTACACCAGTGACATGACTGGAATAGCAGTCTCTGTAGATGGCTGGTGCTCTTAGCAGCCTGCAATTCTGACTTACATTTCTCGAGATATTTGAGGCATTTGCAACATGACATTACTTTTTCAAGTTACATAATTTATTTATACAGCATATAACTTAAAGTTACATCAACTAAAGTCAGTGAGATTAGGATTCCAATTCAAGTTGTTTTGGTAGTTGATAAGTTATGTGACAATTTCTTTGCAGTGAGTGGGAATAGTAGGATGAGCTGTTTGTTTTGAACTGGTGACTATTCATTTGAATATCCCTGTGTAGATTTTAAAAAATGATTTCAAAGTGTAATTCTGGCCCCTCACGGGTTTTGGAAGTTTTAATTTCTGTTGCTGCCTGTTGGATTAGTTACCATAGGTACATGATGGGTTTGTGGTTGCTATAGTTACATTATTAACAAAGTAAAATACAGGAAGTACGAAGCAGACAATGGGGTTGACACATCTCTGTTGCAGTTGTTGCAATTGTCATGTTTCCTTTCCTTGTGAGGGACTTGTTTAAGGCAGAAAGACTTGTTATATCAGTCTTCTTACTGTGTTTGGATTGTGAATCGGATTGTGAACCGCTTGAAGCACTTGAAACAAAGTATACATTAGTTAGTCCACACAGTCATCTTTGATCACTGGATGTGTAAACATCTTTTGCAAATGAACGTTCGCTCTGTATTGCCACCTATTTTTTTCGTGTATTGGTCATAAAGTTGAAGAAAAAGTCTTAGCTTTATTTTCCAATAAACTTTTTGTTTTTAAAAATGACCATATTTAGGACTGTTGTTGCTTGTCACTGATTATTCTTGGGTTATCTTTTAGCAGAGGGGGAATCGGTACATTTAAACCAAACTCACATTTCCATTAACCCCTTTAATTCAACCCCTGTGGGTGCTGTAAAACTAAATCACAGAGCGTGCATGCTGCACTCACACAATCTAACAGGAACGTGGTGTGTATTGCCAGGTATTGCAGCGCCTTGAGAGGAATTTGGCTTGGGTATTAGAGGGGTTAGCAGCTTGTTAACCACTGCTAGAGCTCGCACACGTACACCACCACCACCACCACCACCATCATCATCATCATCATCACTGTTATTATCATCAGCCAAATTATAAAAGCCTAACATTTATAGTTTGAAAGTACTGTTATGTTGTAGATTAAACATCAAACTGCATCAAAGATATTGCATGCCATGTTGCTAACAGCAAATAATTTGTTATTAATAAGATCCTAGTACAGCAAACTGCCAGAGAGAAAAAAACTTCACGAAGGTTTTCATGAATGGGATTCATTCTTATATTTTTATCGTGGTGTCAGAGGTCACAGGCTTAAGAACATACTTGACTGGAAGGGAAAGAATGAGCTGATTCACAGACAATGGGATGGGGACTTTTTGTTTGAGTGTTGAATAATTTTGCCAGCAGTATCTTGTAGTGGACACACTTCATCCCTTAAACATTTGGTTAGAGTGCATGTTTTCTTACATGGACTAATATTGGTGACAGTATGGACTAAGTTTTGTAATAAGTGCAGGGTTTTTTTGGCTCATTTACATAAGACAAACCCCAACTCAGGTGTTATGGTGACCTCCTGGAGAAATTCATGCGTCAGTCACAGAATCTATTGTAACTGTGTGGATAGGGGCCCCTGCCAGAGGGGGGCATTTGGTGTGACCCATGATGCTGTCTAGGAGGTCAGATGACCAGCCAACTGATCCTCCCTAGGAGCTGTAACTGTAGCAGTGAGATGACAGGCCACAGCTTAACACATGCATATAGATGCACAAAAAACCCCCATGACCTCCCCCAGTCTGGACACTGTTACTCTCACACACCTGAAATCAATTTTCCTGACACATTTGGGTGACCTCCTCTGGCCTGGCCTCTACACAGACACACATTCTCTTTCTCTGTCAATGTGTTGAAGGCTATTCATCCATTGAACTACTGCAGGAGGTGGACACTTCATCTGTGCATCCATCTTTACTGTACATCTGTTAGGGAGATGGACAGATAGCTAAGCCCTCACTGTCATGCCTAGGCTTACACACACTTGTACATACACTGACCTGGGGGCACAGGGAGTGGGGTTCTCCTTAGCCTCACCCAGTTGGAGCCAGATGCAGCCAGGGAAGGACAGCATCTAGACACGTACACTCACAGCGCTGCAAGACACAAGGACAGAAAGAAAGATCGACAGTTGAGCAGGCAGGCAGACAGATTTATTGAGAGACAGACGGATGGACAAGTAACTAGGAAAACATCAACAGAGATCAGCTCGTCCTCCAGCTCATAGAAGAGAGAGACCTGGCCTGTCAGGTCAGTGCCAATCCACTGACCTTCACCACTCCAGAGGGATTGTGAAAACTTCTGTCATCCACTCACACTGGATGGATTGAAAGACGAGTCCTGCAATTATCCGGTCATCTGATCAGCATTCATGTGTCCATCCAACTAGCCACCTATCCAGGAGGACTGTTGTGCGTTCTACTGAAAGCAGGATTCAAACTAAAAAAAAATTGTCTCACCCTTTCAGTTATGTAACTATTCAGAGATGGCAAAATCTGCTGTCTACCATTCCCTCTGTCCATCCATTTTTCAATTCAGAAGCGACTGATAGATGTCAGGCTATCATTTTTTCCATCCACCTATGCCTCCTGACCTAAGACATCAATCCTGCCCTCCGTGCCATCATTCTTTCATCATGCTGCCTAAGAAAGTTGCTCTGTACCCAGCAGAGGATGAGCTGGTGAGCCTGTCCACTGTCTATGACCTCTTGGATGAACAACAGCACTACTACAAGGAGCTCATCCAGCAGCAGGAGAGGAACTACAGAGCCTTCCTCCAAATGCTCATGGACTCATCATCCAGCCGCATGGACAACTTAGTTAGAGAGATGCAGGACCTAAGGAACTGCCTGCAGAGAACCAAGACGGAGCTGGCAGAGGTTAAAAAACAGGGTGTCCAGAACAGCAAACGAGCTGAGTGCCTGGCTGAAGGGTTGGTGATGGTGCGAGGGGCGCTGGATGGCCTCAGCATCAAAACAGGAGTAATTGGGGAAAGTACAGGAGGCAGAGGTGTGGATCTGAAGCAGCGCAGAGCAGGTGGTGGGTTAAGGCTGGATGGAGGAGGAAGAGGAGGTGGAGGCAGAGGTGGAGAGGTGAAAAAAACAGCACCGAAAGCAGTGAAGCTTGTGGCAGACCTGACAGATATCCACTTTGATGACATTAAGGTGGTACACAGATGCACACACACAGTGAAGTGTATGGGTTAGGTAGAGCTTTTAGCACCACAGGGTGATATATTGATATTAGTGCCATGCTTGTGGATAGCCAAGACTTCCTGACATTGAGATAATATGTGGTTGTGGTTCATACAGGAAGTTAGTTTGCTGTCAGCAGATGTTAGTCGCAGCACTTTACTCACAACGCGTGCTTGTTTTAATGGGAGTCCTGCTGCCTGCGTTCATTTGCTCCTGCTTGACCTGTGATTGATGTTAGTGTGATTGGTGTTGCTGATTGACTGTTTGGTATTAAGTAAGGCTTTTACCATCTTTGAAGTAAATTATAAATACTTAATATGTCCAGAACATCTGTTTATTAAAACCTGTCACTATTTGTGTCCCAACCTGATTGTTTTATTATTTTGTTATTTAAATTGAAGTATTTTTTTTCCCTTTTCTTATGTCTTTCTTCTGTCTGTGTTTGGTAGGCTGACCAACTAACAGAAGAGCAGATTGCAGGTAAGGTGACAGCATGAAAAACACTGCATTATCATCTTTAGCAGTAAACACATTCTCTGCTTAGGTCCATAATTTGTCACTTGGATTATCAGTTTTGTCACATCTTCTGTTTTTTTTCTTCCTCTTGTGTCTTTCCAGAGTTCAAGGAGGCTTTCTCCCTGTTTGATAAGGATGGAGATGGGACCATCACCACCAAGGAGCTGGGCACTGTCATGAGGTCACTGGGTCAAAACCCAACTGAGGCTGAACTACAGGACATGATCAATGAGGTGGACGCTGATGGTATGCCACTTGAATCCTCAATGTGGGGAAGGATTTAGTTAAACTGATTGTTATAAACCCCTTTAACTTGACTAGTTGTATTAACATCTTGCCTCTGACTGCCTTCCAGGCAACGGGACCATTGACTTTCCTGAGTTCCTGACAATGATGGCAAGGAAGATGAAGGACACTGACAGTGAGGAGGAGATCAGGGAGGCATTCAGGGTCTTTGACAAGGTAAGGCTAGTGTGTGTTTTGTGTTGTAAAGATAAGGAAAGAAAAATAATTGCTTCTTAGATGAATTGCATGTTTCAATTAGCAGTGTAGAGGTAATACACAAAACATACTCATCTGAAATCAGTGTCCCAAACATTAAGCTGACAACTAAGGAGGGACTTCTTACCTCTGTGTGGCCTGACAATGACACTTGAGACTTTTTCCATTAAAAACTGTGTGTTACTGACTGTATGTGTGTTGGGCAGGATGGCAACGGTTACATCAGCGCAGCAGAGCTGCGTCATGTGATGACTAACCTGGGTGAGAAGCTGACAGATGAGGAAGTAGACGAGATGATCAGAGAAGCAGACATCGATGGAGATGGACAGGTCAACTACGAAGGTACAGGAGTAGAAAGTCTGTCTTGAAACTTAGCCACACTGATGCAGTTTGCACATGACCTTTCATCTGTCATTAGTGTTGGGATTAATTATGTTTATGGAACAGGGCTAAATTATGTAAGCTGATCATAGACAGATGCTCTGTAGTCATTTTGAGTGTGCAATGGCCAGTTTCTTGTAGGGTGAGCAGTCATGATTTTGTTCACCATGTTATAGCACACAATTGAAACACTGTTCCTGATGATGGTTTCTTTTCCCCTCCACAGAATTTGTTCAGATGATGACCGCCAAATGAACTGGGCTCACATTAAAGACAAAGAATCAGTCAAATGTTTCACTTACCTCTTATTGCAAAAATCTACATTTATTCATACTGTTCTGTATAGACAACTTAAACTGAATGTTGGAAAACTGAAAATCTGTCCATATAAACAAGCTCAAAAAAGGTAAAAGACAAAAAGAAAAATCCTAAATGAATCTGCATGTACTGGCTTGTATTCCCGCCCCCCAGCGCTGAGCTGCCCAATCAGATCTCAACTCGTTAGCCAAGCAGCCTCTCTGCAGCTGGCTGGTTTGGCCACTGCTCCTCTGCTTCCTGGTTCCATCTGCCTGATGTCATGATGATTATATGGGCTGGCCAATCGCCTTCTATGACTTCCTGTTTTCTTTTTTTCCGTTCTTCATGCATGCAGCTTTAGATGGGTGACTGTTGAGAGCCCAATGGCAGAGGGCTGTTGTTGGGCCTCAGGTTGGCCTGGGACCCACAGAGAGGAGGGAGGGGTTAGTTGACAGATGGATGGGAGTGAGTGAACCAGCTGAACCTTTGCAGTTTGCTTACCTAAATGAAGTCAGTGACAACAGAGATATTTTTAAGAAAAATATTAAAATGGAATAAATAAGAACTCATTTTAGATTCTGTGTTTCTGGCATGTCAGGATACTTGCTTTATCCTTTGTGTGTTTACCTTTTTTGAGGCGAAAGTCTGGGTGGGACATAGATTTGAGCCCCTTGGGTGTTGGATGTGTCCCAGACTCTTTAGAGGGGTTGGGTGGGCTTTAAAGGTGAAGATATACATACAAGAGCAATGTTTGAGGCAATATCTGTACCATGAGTATCAGGTTTTGCAGAGTTGGAGATTTACAAACACTGAATCTGTGGACATCACTGAAGCATGCTTAGGTACAGTGTATTGCCTCAAGGGTTGCGTGTGTATCAGGATTCTACTGGGGTGTTAATTTCAGTTTAGTGGGGACAGGGTCGGTGCTTTGCGGCATTTCTATCTTGTGTTTGCGTGTGTAAATGTGTGTGTGTGTGCGTGCGTGTGTGTGTGTGTGTGTGTGTGGGTGCGGCGAGGCCCGGCCCAGTCCAACTGTTTTGTTCAGTTGATCTGCATTCCAAGTTGTACATGCTAGTCTTTACATTTTGTTTTTTTCAAATAAAATACCATGAACTAACATCTCGTATCGGGTTTTCATGTGTTTGTTTCTTAAAAATAAGCCGACTTGTGTTTTCTCTGTGTGAAGGCAGATTCTGTGGGGGAAGTGCTGCTTTTAAATGACTCATCCGTGCTACTTATTGCATGCATCGTCCTTTTGAGAGTGTAAGTGTAAGCACAGACACTGAAGCCACTGAAAACATATTGGTTCGCTTTTACTTTCCTAAATCTCCTAAATGAGTAGTTATTACAGGATCAGACAGTTGGCCTGGTTTTCAGCAAACACTAGACATAAACAAAAGTATTACAAAAAGTTGTAACTGGTCTCAGTCTTCCATACAACTTGAGTATTAGCGTAGCAGCTCAGTGTCTGCACTGAATGGGTCACGTTAAGGGTCAGGAATTGAAATACTGAACGAACCCTTTCCATCTATTTAAACATATCACCATGGTTACTCTGATTATCTTGTCTTGATACAACAAATAAAAAGCAGTCTCCAAGGAACAAGGTAAACAAGTACAATGTCCCATCAATATCACACTTCATATGAGGGAAAAATTGCATTTTTTTTTTAAACATGGGACTATTGAAAAGTGCCCCACACTAGAGACTGATATGGACACCAGCATGTCCTCGCTAATCTGATGGTACAATTAGTGTGTTTGGAGGGGTGTCACAAGGACTTCTCCAGATCGTCGAGAACGTCTGTCTGCAGATGAGGAGATGTTGCTAGGCAACAGAGCCAGGCATGGGGTGGGTGGAAGTGAAAGAGAGGGAGCAGAAAACCGTGGGAGTTTGAGGAGAGAGCAAGAGAGGAGACGATGGGGAGGGGGGTGGGGAGCGAGATGAGGAGGTTGAAAGACAATAATAGAAACCCAGGACTTGAGGGAGAGGAAGAGAACGAGGGATAAAAAGACAAGATGAAAACAGAGTCTCAGTGCATCTTAAAACCCATAAAATCTCTCCTCCTAAAATACCTCCCTCTTTCGTCTGATTCAGAAGCTGATATTCTGGCTGTCTTTAACAGATGAAGCCAGCGGACGTTTTACAGTCATAAAGACACTGAAGGCTGCAGGCTGCTTATTTACTGGGGAGCTCTGTGTGTCAGGAGGCAGTGTAACTTCATGCACACACACGTTTGTACTACTGGTACTTGCACTGGTGCTGACTTAGAGATGGAAGAGAGGAAAAGTGGAGAGATGGAGAAGTGAAGGAGGTGTTAGATTTAGCCATGTATCTCACACACACACACACACGCACACACACACACAGTTAGTAGCTGCAGTTATGTAACTGTCTGAAGTGTATTAATATATCTTGCTGCTCACTGCTTGCTATTAGTGAGCTGCCACTCCAACGTTATTAACAGGGTCCCCAGTCCAGAAGATTCTCTCTTACATTTGCCTCAAATTCATCACACACACACACACACACACTCACACAATCCTCAACTCCAGGATCCAGCTTGCACCCACATAAATATTTCAGTTTTTCCACCTGACAGCTAGAAGAATGGAGTGGGGAGCAAGTGTGTGTGTGTGTGTTAGGGTTGGACATCCTGTGCCACCATATGGGGCAGATATTCAGTATATAATCAGTCATTTTCTCGCTCTTTCCTCTTTTTCTATTTTCTTACAAAATGCCCATTGATGAAAATCACCAGGCTCCATAAGAAATCTGCTACATTTCCAGCATTTGCAGAAAATGTTCATAGGCAGCACACACGTGCAGTCCAAGATATTACTATCATCTCTTCAATGGGGAAATCTGACTGTTTCAGTTCATTACATTTCAGAGGCTGTTGTCTTGGGGAAAACACTGTGTTTACAGTATGGCATTATATAAACATATTCATATGACGTTCTCCAATTCTGAGATTTTCATGCTTTCAGATAAATTAAAGAATTTTAATATGAAAACCACGTATCAGCTAGGATTGAGTATTCTTTTCTGAAATATAAAGGAAATTTTCCTACTTCTGAAAACTGATAGGAGATATTATTAGATTATCTTACATTAAAAATGTTTTTATCATCTGTAAGATAAAAAGCCTCCAAAAACAAAAACATTCAAGAAAACCTGTGCCTCAGAATAGTTGTCATCTAGCACCGGCTCCTGTCCATTTTGAAATGGGTGTCAGAAGCACCAAAAATGTGCAATCAACATATAATCCAGACTAATATAAGATCCATATACTGAGGTCATGACCTTTACGGGGGAGTAATTGTAAATGATACCTGAGCATCCAGCAGCAGTGGGGGCTGAGGTGTGCAAGAGACTCAACTGTAGCTTCCTGACACTCTAGGACAAAGCCTGTCAGCGCTGTAATCCTCTGATAAAAAAAACACACAAAGGAGGACACGCCTATCCACTGACAGACACACACCTGAGACAGTAATACACACCGCTGGCCCTGAGGTCACAGCGAGAGGGAGCACCACACACAGACACACACAGGTTTGTACTAACCAAAATACTAAGCCATAAGGTAAATATTTTTTCTTGTCTAAGCAAAAGAAACCCGAGAGGAGCATCAGTGTTTCAGTGTTCAATATATGAAACACAACAAACAGACAAAAACTTCCAAACTTTTTTTAAACCACTTTTATTATCTTCATCATAGTAATCCTCCTAATTTCAGTCATTCATTTACAGCACAAAGGATTCACTGACTGAGCTCACAGCAACAAACTGTTCAATCAGTTCATCCTTTTATTCCTCAGACTGCATCTCAGTAACACCTCTCTCCAGAAAATAGAATTATAATTTACTTTCTAAAATAATAATACACTTGGAACAATCAAATATACAACAATAATCCTTTGTATTTATAATCAAATGGAAAATAAAGTATATTCACCTAACTGTATATAACATGACTGACAGGACACAAAGACAACACACTCACTGGTTGCATTTGCACATAACAGGAAATCAGATATTGAGACTATGTGTGTAACAGATATCTCCCATTCGTATTTACAGTTTGTCAAAATATAAACATTACATAGGAGCTCTGGTTTCCCAGTGGTTTACGTGAAACTTAGCTCGCTATTTTTGTGACATTTTCTTGTTTTTGCAGTTGGCACTCTTATGTGTTCAGCTATTGTGACCACAGATGCTGATGCTAAAAAAAAATCTGCTTTTATAATTGGATCAAAAGCATTAAAAATGTAAAATTACCATTAGTGAAATTGAATTTATTTTACATCAAAAGTTTGACATTTGAAGAAAAATGTTCATTTGATTTCTTGCCAAGAGCTAGATGAGAGGACTAGTACCACTCTCCGTAAATGTTAACATGGTATGTGTGAAGCTAGAGCTCGCAGCTAGTTAGCTTAGCATTAAGACTGGTAATGGGAAAACAGTTAGCCTGCCCATGTCCAAGGGTAACAAAATCTGCCTTGCAGCACCTCTACAGCTCACTATATCCCCTTTGTTTAACCTGTAGGTTGTTTTAAAGCACTTATCTTTCTTTTGTTTTATCTGAACAGAAACCCCAGGTGTTAATCTGTGAATTTTAGAGGTGTGGTTATGCAGATTTTTTTTTTTTTTTGAGAGAGAGCCAAGCTAGCTGATTCTTCTTTTCTCCACTGTATAAAATAACGCTTGTAGCTACGGTGGTATCACCAATCAGGTTGTGGGCCGCCATTTTGAAGCCTCAAGTGTGACCATATTTGGACGGCCATATTTGAAGCCACAAGTTTGGCATTTTGGCCGTTGTCGTCCTCGTTTTGTGGAGCCAGAAGTGACCATATTTGGACTAGAGGGTGGATCTGAATCATAGACTGTAGCGATGCCTTGCAGACAGCCTGTCAAAGCAGGCCTACCCTTACAGATGCGTAACTTTAAGCCTTGTCATGTTAACAGGTGAGTTATATAAAAAGTTACGCCATGTACAGTTATCATGAATGTTGAAATTAGCTTACAAGACCAAAACTGTTTTTTTGCACCAGGCTGCAAACCTGTTTATTTCTGCTGTAAAGTTGGGAATTTTAACATGGGGGTCTATGGGGATTGACTCACTGTTGGAGCCAGCCTCAAGAGGCCATTTGAAGAACTGCAGTTTTTGGCACTTAAGTTTTTCAGCCCTTTATACTAAGTTAAGCTAATCAGCTGCTGGCTGTAGCTTTACAGACATGACAGTGGTATCAAACTACTGTCTTTACTCTCAGCAAGACAGCATAAAAACAAACAAACGAAAAAAAAAAAAATTCTCCAAAATGTCAAACTATTCCTTTGGCTACAGCTCTTCCCTTGTGGCAAACTGAATGATGCACATATTACAAAAAAATGTAAAATCATAGTGTCATTAAAATATGGTTAAACAAAGGAGGCTGTAAAGTGTGTACAGCTGAGAAAAAAACATGCTTTAATTTAAAGAAGACATTAGCAGTTTTAAATCTGATCTCCTGTGTGTGTAAATGCAACCTGTGTTTTGGCATTTAGACTTTATTGATTGATTCTTCGGTGATCTGTTGATCATGTCTGTCCAAAGATGTGGCTGTCCTGAGCCAGCCATACAGTAACCATGACCCTCTCCATATAAACAGCAAGTGAACATGTGTGTGCGTGTGTGTGCGTGTGTGTGTGTGTGTGTGTGTGTGTGTGTGTGTGTTGGATTTTCATAACATTTGGCTTTTAAAGGAAACATTACTGGACTAAATAACGTGTAAACAAAATGTAAACTCTTGGGCTTCTGAATGCTAGTAACGCTAGAGTAGGAACTCTAATATAATTTTATTTACATCTTTGAACAGGACAAAAACAACAAACACACACAGCATACTACAAATCACATACAGCCAGACACAAATATGCACAGGCAACATGTTGGCACACATACACAGACATAGGTGTACATGCACAGACACAAACAGGCACACAAAAAGTGCAGATCAACACACACGCACACACACACACACACACACACACACACACACACAAGTGACGTATGCCCTCACACACACACAAAGTCCGGGGTCACAGCCACAGCAAGGCATTGTGGGAAGGGGGAAGCGTGTATGTATGTGAACTGTTTATTTACAGTGTGTGTGAGTGTCTAAGGGAACGGCAGTAAAACCTTGTGCAAGTGTGTCTAAGTGGCATGCAGGCATGCTGTGTGTGTATGGTGTGTGTGCAGGTTGCAGGTCCATCATTTGTGCCACTGTGTTACAGCACGCAGGCTGTAACTGTGAGGGTGTGTGTCTCATAACGCCCTGGGTATGATGGTGAAGGGCAGAATGGGGCTGCTGGCCTCCAGCTCCAAGGCGGTGAGGAAACACTCGGTGGCAGCGGCGGCATTTCCCTGAGCCTGCAACACCTCCCCAAGACTGTTCCACACATCGTGAGCCGTACTGAGGAGACAGGGAGGAGAAAGGTGAGAAGAGAGGGAGAGAGGAGAAAGAATAAGAGAAGAGTAGAGATTAGAGAAGAGGTGGATAAAGAGGAGAGGAAAATTAAGGTTATGAGAGAAAAAAGGGAAGCAGGAAGAGGATACAGGAAAAGGAAAAAGATGAGACAGAAGAGAAATTAAGGAACGGAGAGGATGAAAGCAGGAGGTGAGAAAGAAAGATGAGAAGAAGAGGAGGAGGAGGAAAAAGGGAAATAAGACGAGAGGAGAGAGGAGAGCAGAGGTGCATAAAGAGCAGATGAGTGAAAAAAGTAGGGAGATGATGGGGAAAAAGAAAAGGGGAGGGAGAAAAAAATCAAATAAGATAGGGAAAGGAGGAAACACAGCAGGAGAGGCAAAGAGAAGAGGAAATCAGAGGAGAGAAGGAAACGGGAGGAGGTGATGGCACAGAAAGAGAGGAGATACGGGAAAAGGAGACAAGGGAAAAAGAGAGGAGGAAATAGGAGAGAAGGTAAGAAAAGTGGACAGGAAAAGGGAGGTGAGGAGAAAAAAAAATAGAAGAGAGGAAATTGTAGTGAGTGACCTAAAATATAATAATCACATACATAGCACTGACACACACACACACACACACACACACACACACACACACACACACACACACACACTGTTGACCTGCACAGCATCCCTCAGGACCTTCTCGGACAGACTGTAGCGCTGCAGCTGGTGAAGAATCAGGCCCTGGAGTGGTACAGAGACAAAGAGAGAGAATAAAAGAGGAAGAAAAAGGGTGGAAGAGGATGAGAGAGAGGAAGAACATTATTAGGCTTACAGTCATCGTGTTGTGATGAATGTGTACTGCTCTGCATTTTAACTCAGTTTAAGGCAGTCGTGCTGGTGGTGACTGTTCTTGTTGGAATTTAGAGACACTTTAATGGGACTACTTACAGCAACAATCCATCGTTCTTACTTGTACATTTATTGTTCTGTAAAATACAACTCCATTTTATTGCAGAAAGTAAAACACTGAGCTGCACTATTTTCATCGACTATATCCTTTGTGATAGAGCCACATGTACTATAACAGGTGTCCATATATGATGCTTAAACTCGTTCCGTTATTCAAGTACATTTTAAGCTTTCCTTTGTAAATGTTTATAATCCATGAAGGAAATACACAGTATGCTTTTTTTTTAATTAACATAAGAATGGATTTATGGATATATAATGAAGTGGTGGGTTCCCCTTTTGGTTTTAAGCTTCCTACATATTTTGTTTTTGTAAAAATCAATGAGAAGGCCTTGTGAGGTAAACAGCGCATAGGACTGACTAAATTACTACATGTCCTCTGTTGAAACTTAAATTAATGTCACTCTAAATGCTTTTTAAACAAAAGTATGGCCCTGAATCATTTGTTACATCATCATTGTGTGATTGTTTGAGCTCTGTGAAGTGGATAGTGAGTTTTATTCGTTTGTAATGTGCATGTGATCATTTTGTGTCAAATCCTTGAGCACATTTGGTCTCAAAAGTCTGGGAAAAAAGATAAAATATTCAGGTAGTTTTCTAATGTCTCGTCCATGAGTGATTTCTGAATTTGAATGGAAGTGAATTGAATTTAAGTTATTTCGAACATTTAAAAATGAATTTCAATAAGCAATATTTCATGCCTGAAAATGAGTAGAAAGGAGCAAACAGCTTGTCTAGTCCTTACCCTATTCTACCATAATCCATCAATACACATTCAATCTCACAAACCAATTCGCTGCACCAGTGCCCATCCCCGCAACTAAGCCACTCACTGTTCATTCACTTCATACATGCATAATCAACAACACCACCCAATCCAGAATGTGCAAAGACAAAGAAAACTAATGACAACACTTCACCTTTTGTGTGCTTTACATTCCTCTTCCTCATTTCTGTACATCACAGAGATTATTTTTTTGTAAATCTTTTTGAACTGAAAGTCTGACTGTGAAAAACCCTCATTTTTTTTGGACTTTTTGTAGTATTGTATGAAAATTGCACACTTCTGAATCTGACTTATATGAATTTGTGGTATGTGCATGACACACTCATAAAATCTTTCATTCATTACATTTTGGGAGAGTGGAGCGAGGTAGGTCAGCACTGATGCAAACAGGCTCTCTGAGACTTTTATAGTCCACTCTATCGTCCACAATAACCAGTTTGGGATGGTCCTTGATGGGTGATTCAATCCTCCAAGTGAATATGTAAGCAGAGGCAGAGAGTGTAGAGCTCCAAATGGGACTGAACCAATAAGAAAGAGTCAGAGGAGCGCAGAGAGATCAAAAGACGGAGACACTGTTCCCTCTCCACACAGAAGGTCCCCATTAGACCTTCTCCACACAGAAGGTCTAATGGGGCTGTCCCACAGGATTACGGCTGATTACATAAAACACATAAACATTCAGGCTGTGCTGCAGGCGGATAGGACAAGATTTATGTTCTCAGGAGACCAAAGGACAGAGCTGAAGAGGATCTGTGTGTGTGTGTGTTTAGTGCATTACCAGTCTCTGCATGGTTTTGACATGCGTAGGGTTGATGGAAAGGGCCTCTTCATACCAGCGTTTGGCCTCGTCTATGTTGCCCCTCAGCTCGGCTATCTGCCCCCTCATGTACAGGACATTGTGGGATGTGGGGAAGAGATTGGAGGCTTCCTGCGTGCAGGCTGTGGCCTCGGCGGGCTTGGACATTCCTGTGTACACCTCAGCTGTCAGAGTGACACACACAGGAGAGGAGAGATTGCAAACATGACCCAATTTTTTTTTTTTTTGTGATACCAAAATATGCAAGTTGCAGCAGTGTCAGACATCAGTATCCTTGTTGAATCAACTGACAACTCAGTGTAATTATTGAAAACAAACTATGTAACTGTGAATATAACTGACAGCATCTCATAAAATTAAGGCTGCATTTCCCATAATCGCTGCTGTTGTATGCTACAAAAAGGAAGCTGCCCTGTCTCAAATAACATTTTTAAACCTCTCAAACTAAAATGATGCATTAAAATTAGTAGCCACAAACAGAGATGGAGGAAAACATTGAATTTTGCAAACCAGAAAAGCAGAAAATGAGAGAAAGCAAAACTCTATTTTTCTGCCTCAGATAACATTAAAACATTTTCAGTATCAAGGACACCTAATGCAGTCTGCGTGGAGAGCAAGAAAGATGCAAACAAAGAATGAGACAGACAGGAAATGAGTTTGAACCGTCTGCTTGTCTGTGCTGTGATTGGATGATTATATTAGCTGTGTCGCCAAGCTGGAAATGACCACCTCTGACAGGAAGCAGCTGGACAGATAAACAGGAGCACAAACAACCTCTGTCTACGTGTGTGTGCGTGCGTGTGTTTATGTATACTTTTCAGTCTGCTTATGTTTGTGTCTATTAGTGAAGCAGAAATGAGAAGCAGGGCTCGAGTGTACTCCAACTGTAATCTAATCTGCTGTGATTGTAAAGGCTGTCAAACTGCTGTTATATACAGTCCGATAAGCTAATGCCAGTACACTCACTACAGTTTGTGTGAAGACATCTAAGGCTGCAGAAAGATCATATATGCATCATATTATATTTAGTTTGGAATACACAGTTTAACAAGCCAAACGCTTTATATATATATTATTGCCTGATGGCAGGCTATTTATATATTCTAAGTGTAAAAAAAACACCTTCTGTGGATTAAATGTCCTGAAAATATAACTTTACTTTCCTGAGCAGAGCTAGGTGGCAAAAATTGCTTTGACCTCCTCCTCATTTGCAAAGGCAGGTGAAATAATTGCTGTTATTTTTTTTCCTTTGAGACACTGTCTGTGCTGGGGCTTGCACTACACAACTATCTAAATCAGTAGTTCCCAGCCATTTTATCTTGCACCGCTTTAAAATGAAGCAATGGCTGCTTTTGACCGTTACATCACAGGTTAAGGCCTTTTCAGTGTCATCATGGTCCATCAGCAGTGATTTTGCCTTCTTTGTCTTATTTGAAGGATTTTAAAGGCCTGAATAGATGAAAGTATCCAGTATTTCACTTATTTCAAGGATTCTGAGGGTCTGAGGAGGTGAATACATTCCATAAATTACATTTTATATGTTTGTAACAAACTCTTTTCTTGGTTCCTCCAAGTCTGGCGACCCCTTAGATTTACCTCGGGAACCCTTTGGGTAGTCCCAATACCCACGTTGGGAAGTAGAGGCTGAGTGAAAACAAATCAGCCCGCACACCAATAAGTCCTGTATGTAAGAATTGTAATAGTGAGTAACATTTCTAGCCAGTGACTCTTCCTCAGATGTCAAGCAAAGGCTTGAAACATTACAGCAATAAAATCCCTCTATCTATTTGTTTCTACTCTGCCAGATATTTCTTCACTGTAATTACCATCCCCATGGACACTGAGATGTGCATGTCTTTTTTTTACGTGAACTAAAGGCTGGCATTTTTCCCCGTGAGTCACAGGATTCCTGTGATTCCCACAGGATGGGAGTCAGTTTCAGTATTTATCAAATGACTGGGACATGACGGGACATGACTAGACAGGAAAACACAACGGTAGCAGGTAGGATGGGAGTCACTATAACCAAAGGTCAGTTTTTATAAAAATACGAAGAAGTAAAAATCCGCTCCTGTGTCACCCTTTATTGGGAGTCACAGATCAAAGTCATTCTGATAGAACTGTCAGTGTAGTCTAACCTACACTGATAAAGTTATTTACCAACATCAAGCTACAGTAATGTCCTACCATCTACTAGAGTCAACAAGGCATTACAGGACCTACTGTGCATTTACAAGTCTGTTGACTGATGTGTCACAGAAATGACCGTAGGTGTGTTCCGGGACGTTTTCAGATGAGCCCAATGTTACATGATGTGACCTCATCAAAACCACAGAGACATGATACCAACAGGATGTTAAAACTCTGAACCCACTGGAACTCACAGTAATCCTTTTAGGGTATTAAAACTCAACCACCTACATCTGAATATATGTTTCAACATAGTTTTTTTTATGTTGCTGTGGTCAGACAGAAGCCACAATCATTACCTCAGCTAGTCTTCCTCTCTCTGTAAACCCTCTTTGAACAGAAATACCAAAATCTCTTTTTAAAATAAAGCATTAATACCAGCCCTGTGCCTTTATCTGTTGCATGTATTTAATGTTATATATGGTGTGTGTGCATACCTGCATGCAGCCAGATCTGAGCCAGGGTCATCCAGGGGTGCAGGGGTCCATGTTTGGGGGCGCTGCTCTGCAGAGAAGAGGCTACCTCAGACAGAGCCTGCTCTACACGACTGGCTGCTATAGATGTAGCATGAACCGAGCCTGGAGGGAGAGAATCGGACCATTATACACACCATCTCCAACAGGTGGTGACTCACCACTACAGCAGCCATGTGCCACAATGCAGGGTTTTAATCCAACCAAACACAACAGGAGATTTCACTGATTGCCACGACTTCAGACAGAACAGAGGAACTTATCAGTGAAATCTGGAGTGTTTGGGTGCAGTTAAAAGCTCAAAACTCTGGGCCCACATTGGCACACAGTTTCCTGTTCCTGCACTAAAGCCTTTAATCAGTCCACACCATTCCACACGCTGCGACACACAGTGTTATGGCCCTGGATTAACCAGGTTAAAATGAATTAATCTCTGCACCACCATGCATAAACACCGCATCAATCTGCACTCTGCTGATTAGTAATTGACAGAAGTGTGTCTCGGATTTTGTCTCTGCATTTAAATTACATCACATTATTACAGGGACGCAAAATGGCCACCACATGGGGCCGCAGATGTACTCTGCAGAACTGTGAAAGCAACACATAACACAATGTCTGCGTTGTATACTGCAGTTATATTTTTCACATATTATCATATCCTTCTACTGTTATGTAAAAAATACATTAATATTTTTGAATTGCCTTTTATCTTCCGTTGCCTATGTTTCTATTGTGTGCTGTCATATATTGTTTTTGAGTATCAATAAAGACTGATTCTAATGATAAGCAAAATATGTCTAAAACTGTCTAACCATTTTTGACAAAAATGTCCAGATGTAATGGTTCAGCTGACAAATATTGACAAATAAATATTATGCATTACTTTGATTTTGATGGATTTAAAATTGTGAAAGCAATTCTATAACATTTTTAAAAAGAATTTTGTTTCCTGTAAAATATGGATACTGATAATGCCATGCATTTCTTAAAATATTGAGAAAAATAAAGACAGTGTTGGACTTAAATGTGTTAGAAAGCATATTCATGTTGGGCTTGTTTTGTTTTATACGAGTCATGTCAATTGCAGCCTGAAGGGATTAGATACAAAAATATGTGGCTTTTATATCCTAAATGTGGACTAAATTAAAAATGACTGATGGTGGCAAGTCGCTGGAATAAAAGCTTTACTTTAATAAAACATCTCCTATCCCCTTCTTTTATTATTCTGGTCTCCTACGGTGTGGTCTAAACTCCAAAATACTTTTCTTCCTTCCACTACATTGATATGAAGTGTGTGTTTGTGTGTTAAGGGACAGGAAGTACCCATGTGTAAAACATGACTGAGATAGGGATAAAAAGAAAAGATGTGAATGTTAAAACCCTGTCTTTGTGGAAGCAAGAATGTGCTGCTGATAAGTGGCTTGAGGGAAATGAGGAAAGGATGTCTGTTTCTCACACACAACACAAATGTATCTGAAGCTGAGCATCCTGGGTTGAAGGGCTTATTGTAAGAAGTAATATATTAGAAGCCAGCATGCAGCAGCCCAGCCTAGTCAAGCTCATTCATGTTGCAGTATGGTGAAACAGGACAACACCTACTGTTTCCTACATTTAACTCATATTGAAATTCTAATTAACTTTTTGCTTAGTGATAACGTGACAAACTCATCGTCTAAAAATGTATCTGTCTGCCAACTTACTCAAAGGTTGAAGGAAACTGTCTGCTGATTTGAGGCTTTTCATCAATCTCCCCATTCATCTATGTCTGACTTGTTTTTTTTCCTCATACATCCACCCCTGTTGCTAACACCCTTCTCATCATGTACCTTTAGGATTATATCTCATAGAGTCAGTCAGGAACATGTCCTTGACAGTGAAATAATAAAGTACTTTCCAGTCAGTGATTAGTCAGGCAAACAGTTGGAGAAAGAGGAACAGAAGTGGTGCTTGATTCATATGGATTGCTTTCACTTACACCATTTTGTGTCCCTAATATTCAACTCAACTCAAAAATAAATAAATAGGTAAGACAAAACCTTGAGACTTCAGTTTTTAACGACTGTATAGAAACAGGTTTTCAGTCAGTGACATCTACATAATTGCTAACAGACTATGAGGAAGCTTCCTGTTGTGGTTTGTGCCTAACATGTGGACAGTTAACACAGCAACACATGCACTGAAGCTGCTCACTCCATTAAAGGAATACACTGACTTACTGGGAAAAATGCCACTAATCACCACATCATAAAATGGTTAGGGTGTGGTTTCCCTCTGTGTTCTCAGTGTAATGCACATTCTAACAGCAGCAAGAGTTTGTATCCATAAAGTACACTGAGATCAAGTGTTAGTATAAACGGTTGTAAAACCAACTAAATCCGGAAAATATTACACATATTTCTCTTAAACAAGATTCACAGTGGGGTTTCCATCATTCCACAATGGCTTGTTAAATATAAATGGATTACACAACTTTGGTAAAATTGCTGTATAGAGTTGAGATCATTCGTAACTTCTTTCTCATGCTGTCAGTAAAGTTAGTATTTGGCAATACTACAGCTTCATTTCACAGATGATCAGTGGTCCATGCAGGGAGCTGCGCCTTTCTCTCCTTTCTGCTGTTGCTCTGTGAGCATTCGTTCTCCCTTTTGCTCTACTGAAAAGGATAAACACGTCCAAAATTGTATCTTCATCTGCCTTTTAAAACTCAATGTGTTGTTAGTCATTCCAAAAGCTCTATAACAAAATCCAAAGTTTGTTCCCAAATACTTTCTAATCGCTTTCTTTGGACAAATTGAAGAATGTGTTTTCACAACACTGTATTTCCTTTAAGTCGCTGTATTCCTTTAAATCCTATACCATCAACCTGATAGAAATTCAGTAGACTTCTCCTGGAAACTGCTGCAGACATTAAGTTGAAGCAGAGGATATATGTACATATTGTGTCCAGATATTGTACATATATCGGAACCTTGTCGGGAAAAAGGAAGGTCGACAGGGGCCAAAGGATGGACAGAACAATGGATGGGAAAAGGAGGGTCAGATGGAGGTTAGATGGCTACTTACAAACAGAAAACATGGAGGAAAAACCAAGAGTGTTAGCGTCCTGAAGGCCGCCTTGAGAAAAAGGAGGGATGGGAAAAAAAACAGAAAGACGATTGTTAATGATTGAAAGAGAGGAAGAGACAGAGAAGAGATATCCAAATCATTATGATAAAAAGAAGAACTCCGGAAAGGAAGACTGCAGAGCATGTATTCCCTATAGTCAACTTTTAGACCACATCGCATAAGACAAGCTGCTTCCACTTGTGCCATTTAATCTGATCAAATAAATGCTTCACCTACCAGTAAATGTGAACTTTTACCATAAAGTTTAATTAACTAAAAGCATGACAGTTGCTCATCTTTCTCTAATTTATAACTTATATCCTCAAAAAGCTTTTTAATTGACCGACAATGGACGCAAAAAAAAGTGCTCACTCACCAAAGTAGTAGACAAATACAGAAACAAAAGAATAAAGTCAACTTTTCAGTAACTGTGACCACTGGGATGGACTTATCTTCATGGTTTTGAATAATATAATTGTTGTCAGGCTGACTGAGAAAAACCATGTTCTGGAGATAAAAAAACAACAACTGTAATTTTATAATGCAGCTAAATAATTTAACTACATAACAACCTTTATTTTCCAGTGCAAGCATCATTAGTAGAGGAGATGGCAACAAGGAGAGACAACATAAGGTTGGAACTGGGACACAAGACAAATTAATGTTGGCTCAAATGTAAAATCCTCACAGAAACAGAGAGAGAGAGAGAGAGAGAGAAAGGAGGGGGATGCAAAATAGCAACAAAATCCAGAAAAAATCGGGTGGGAGAAGCAAAGAGATGTGAAGAGACAGTAAAGCCGTAATATGTAAAACAATCTTCTGTAATATAAAAAAAGAACCCAACTGATCTCGAAATCCTGGCTGCATTAACTACGAGTGTGGAGTTCAAACGTGGGTGCGTCATGTGAGTAAGTTCACCGGGACCTCGAGTAAGTCGCAAAAAACGCAAAGCGACTGCAGCAAATCCATCAAGGCTCAACTGCACTCTTATTCACAACCAGAGCATTTGTTTTACAGGTAACATGCAGCAGGGCTGAGAACTAGGTGTGACTGTGAAACACATCCAGTACTCTGTAGGGTTAGTCAGTTTAGTTTTAAACACATGGTCCATGCTTGTGAGGTTCAGTCAAATCTGAAGGTATATGCTGTGCAGGATTGGCGGTTACTATCTGTAAACATGCTTGCCAAGAGAGTAAAAGCCAACACCAGATTCACTCTCATTTGGCATTTTTACTCACTATACTTGCTTTTTTTTTACACTGTGTCTTTTGGAGGGCTGCTGTTTATAGTCTGATAGCTGGCCGCTTCCTTTTTATAAAGCTCTGATCTTACCTGAGTGCTGTGGGGGTACACACCCATAAACAAATGAGAAGAAAATAAGAACGTAGAGTGCAGAGCCTCTGCAAACAAATACACTGCCACACACTTCTATGGGGTCATTAGTGATGAGTGAGTGAGAGGGACTATTTCTGTATAAGCCTATAGTTTATGTTTTGGAAAATCCTGCATAGTATATCTTTAACATTCACCTTGTCTAAAATCTTATTTAGAATAGGCTACGTAAAATCTTTTTATAATCCTCTTATTTTCCTGTAGTAAACTAGCAGCAAAGGCCAGTAACACCAGACTGGGTGTGGTGATCCTGATATGGGTGTTTAAAGAATATTCTGCCGACTCAATTCTGTTTAGGGAGCTGCAGACTGCAGCAGCACCTGTGACTGGTAGACAAATCTGTTCCTTGTTAGCTGGAGAAACTCTGGAAATTCTCTACAATATTACACTAATATCATATGAAAGAAATATAATAAACTCACTGTTGAGTTTGTCATTATACAACATTTCGAACTTGATTACATGCACATTAGAAATGGGTCTAAGTGTATATCCTGTTGTAATGTTTGATATGCAGCAGCTGACAAGGAACCTATTAAAGGTTATAGTTTCCTTGTTAGCCGATGGGAAGTAAACAGGGACCAAAGCTGTTGCCCTAGCAACAGAGCAGCACTGAAACTATATAAGGTGATAACATAATACTTAGATTACACTTTCCTATTTGATGTAGTGAGTGCTTTAATATATTTAAAATATGAAATACAAATATATATAATATAATAAAACATCCTACATCAGAGAGTTCTCAGTTTTCCAATTTTTGACTATGTACTGAAAGGTTAGCCTTCTACTTGGGATACTGGTTGTAGACTAATATTTTTAACACAGAGCACCAGTGTAAAAAAACCCACACACACTGGGATTGCTCTTGTTACTTAACACACAAGTTAATCAATAAGCCAATCTCCCAACAACTCGCTGTATTCTTTTAGTTCACTCTCCACACCATGCTACAGGCCGGGTGGACGTGGAGGTGGATTACTATTGGAGGAGAGTTGTCGAAGAGCGACGTGGTTGCAAAAGGAGTGAGTCCTTGTCTTGGTGGGCGCAGGAGGAGGAAGAAGAGGAGGGGGTGGAGGAGGGCCAGGAGGGAGGAAGGATGGATTTTTGGGTGGAGGGAGAGGAGGAGGCTGAAGAATGAAGACGGGGGAAGAAGGGGAGGATAGTGGGGAGGAGAGGGAAGAGAAGGTGGAGAAGGTGGAAATGGTGGATGGGGAGGTGGGGGAGATCGGTTCAGAACTGGAGTGAGAAGAGGAAGAACCTGAGACTAAAACAAACAAAGGAAATAAAACAGAAATGAGTTAAATTAATCAAGGAATAAAGAAAGGGAGGTCACTGGTTCTCCATCTGCATATGCTTTAAACAGTATCTCTAAAATTCTCTCACATTGGAAAATATAATTTTTGTGACAGCTAGTGTCACGATAACTCCAAGATAAAGCAGCAAGAAAAGAAAAAGAAAGTTACTAAAGTAATATTGGAGCTGGAATAAATAAAACAAAGAGTGGGAAAGGGTTTCTCTAATATTTGTAGATATGAGGAAGAATTGCTTAATATAAAAACAAGATAGAGGAAGCCATTTCTCCTTCTTGATGCCATTTTCATAATCAAATCATAATTGACAAGTACAAAAAGAGGTAATAGGGTCACAATTAGAAGAGAGAAATTAATCATGTTTATTAAAAAAATCTCAGTTTCTGGGTGGAGATCTCAAAGGGTTCCTGAGTAGGAGTGAATGGGTGCATGTGTGTGTGTGTGTGTGCCACTGCCTACCAGTCTCTGGGTCACTGAAGTCAGGCAGAGTCATGGCGTTGAGCTGTCGTCTGTCTGCTATGGCTCTGTCCAACAAACTGCTGCCACGCCCAGAATCACTGCCATAGACACGTGTTTACACACGGGTACATATACAAACACAGATAGACAAAACACCTGAGCTGCAGTGTTTTTGCATTAATATAAGCAAACATGGCTGCCAAAAGCAACAGACAGATAGATTCAACCATTTAGTTTATCATAATGACTTGAGTTGTTCTTTTCGCGTCTTTATCAGCTGCTCTGTCAATCAGCTGATATTGACAGATCAGCTGGCAAAGAAAAGACGTGTCACAACCACCACCAAGTGTCACTTTTGAGGAAGGCGGAAGCTTCCGCTGAAACATTGCAAGGTATGTAACATCCTAACACATGTCTGAGATAAAGGAACAGCTAAAGTCATACTGAAGACATAATGAACACCATTGAACCATTTAGTTTATCGTTTTGTTTTATTTAAAGCTTTAGTTCAGTCAACAGAAGCTCTTTCCAAGTTCAAACTTAGCTGAGAAATGACAAAAGTGTTAACTAAGTGGAGATATACACATCACTACATTTAAAATTGGTTGCACCACACAAACTAGTTCTTAGGTGGAGATTAGTTGTTACTTAATATTAACACTCTGCCAGCTGCCAGCTTTAACTGTTTAACTGCTTTAACTGCTACATTAGCACACTATTATATGTATGACCTGTTTAGACTGAAAAATGTAATATGAAATATGGTCAAGATATCTGACATAACCCTTGATCAAAGTGCTGTTTAATAGGGACGTAAACTACATTAGAAGATGTTAAATGCCATTTTACAAAAATAAAATTATATTTTGAATTATTAAAAAGGGCAAATCTGTTTGATTAAATGACTAAATAGCATAGGTTAAAGGGTCAGTTCTCCCCAAAAATTAAAAATTCATATCTTTCCTCTTACCTGTCTTGTTGCATTTTGGTGTGGTTGCAGAGTGCTGAGATGACTGCCTTCTCTCCAGTGTAATGGAACTAGATGGCACTCCACTTGTGATGCTCAAAGCACCAAAAAATGTGTTCATAAAACTCAACAGCAATGTCTCTTTCCAGGAATCATGACCCAGTTACTCAACATAATCCGCAGACCTTCTTGTTAGCAGTTTGACATAGGAACTATTTTCTTTCTGCTGAACCACACCTGCCTACTGTATCATCACGCAGAAGTCAGCATGCATCTACTACTAGCTCACCTAGCATCACTGAGCAAGCTAACATTACAGTTTCACGATGAGGACACAATTAATGTTTACATCTCGCACTGTCAAAGGCATGAGCCTGTTGTCCATGAGCAGATGCACTCTTCCTTCTGCATGGTGATGCGGTTGGCGGGTATAGTATCAACATAAAAAGCTCTCTCTAGAGCCATTTCGGGCTACTGTAGAAACATGGCATGCTCTATGAAGAGGACACGCTGCCGATGTTGGTATGAAGGCTCTTTCTAGACTAAGGAAAACACAACGGTTCCTCGTTTCAGGTTGTCATACACTCATGAAAACATGAATATGAATGTTGTATTCCATTGCTGCCAACAAATCACCCTGCTCCTTTAAGTTGTAATGGTGCAACCTGATTTAGTTAATCACTAGTTTGAATGAATGAAACCAAAACAAATATCAGGACTGGTATTTGCATTTGGGGAGTGTGTGTGTGTGTGTGTGTGTGTGTGTGTGTGTGTGTGTGTGTGTACCTGGGGTTGGTAAGATTGTAAAAGCTCTTCCAGATTTGCAGCATGTGTTTACATGTAAGCAGAGCTTCCTCCGGTCCTCTACACATCGACTCCAACTTCACCTTGGTATACAGCAGACTGCAATACACAACACACAAGATGACACGGAAATAAAAGACACTTTGCGTTGGCTTTAAATGGAGTGTTGTTGTAGCGTGTGAGACTCACTTGAAGTTTTCAGGGTACTCGGACAGAGCCATCTCTATAATATTGAGAGCGTCATGGTAGTGTTTCTGAGCAGAGAGCAACAGGGCCAGCAGATGAAGAGAGTGGACATCATCCCCTTGGAGCTGCAACGCCTGTCGTACATAGCCTAGTGCCTCAGGGATCTACACCCACACACACACATACACAAACTACTGGTTTTCACTATAGCTGGGGTACAAGCACCATGTAAAGTGACAGATGTGTAACTTCCTGATGTTTTCTGACTTTCACTGTCCAGTATCCATGCCTCAAACTTCCATGCTTTTGATATGTACATTAAGCTCTTATTATTACTGTCGACTGTTACCTGTCTGGACACGGCAAGCTGCAGGGCCAAGTAGAATGCTGCTAGATGGTCAGTGGGAGACAGACTCTGAGCTCTACAGAGAAAGATATTGTGTGTGTTCAGACATGCTGAATAAAAAGTTAATAAAAAGTTAAATAAGATTACATGAAAGTTTAAAGATCCCTGTGGGGAAATTGGGTCTCTGCAGTAGCAGGACAGTAAAAGGGCAGTAAAGAGAAGAAAGTAATAGAGCGTGTAAGAAATCAAACCAGAGGATATTTAAACATTTAGACACAATTCAAAACTGTGACACCCTATTAATAAGCACGATGGTGGAATATAAAACTTACTGTATACTCCAGGAAGAATAACCACATGTATGTGAATAGTATTAATATTTAAAGTACAGGTTTCAATATAACCCTCATAGATGACAAACTGCTAACAGACGTAGGGTTCAACTGATACAAGTAAACACAATGGATTGATAAGGTGGTACATTCAAAACAGTTTCCATTTTGTTAGACTGAGAAGCAGTTTTTGCTGTGACAAAATAATTCTAAGGGAGATGTGGGTGTGAAAGAGAAAACAGAGAGCAGCATGGCTCAGTCCCAACCTCTGGAAGGCTCCCAAAGCTTTCCTCTGGTACTCCTCCTGTGTGCTTCGCAATGATGCTACAGAGACGCAGAGAGACAGAGTGAGGGACAGAAGGAGAAAGACAGAATGCAGTCAGGCACATTATACAAGAATACAAGTAGTGCTACGGTCAGTGGAGGCAAACAACAACAATATTTAATGTAGTATGTGATGTCTTGATGTGTCGATATGTGAAAACATCACGTAGAGAATGAGTAATAAAAATTAATACAAGCTCTGTCTGGATTATTTTCTAAATTTCACATGAGATACGTGACTTACGGCAGTCTCCCAAGTTTTCTACTTGTGTGTGTCACACTAACTGCAAACTTTTTAAAAAGATTTTCTTTGGCTTTGCCTTTATTTGATATGACAGTTGTAGAGCGAAGGGGGAGAGAGAGGGGATGACATGCAGCAAAGAGCCGTGGACTGAAATTGAACCCACAGCCGCTATGGCAAGGACATAGCTTTTGTACTTGGATGCCCACTCTACCCACTAAGCTATTGGGTGCCCCACGCTAACTGAAATTTTAATCCTAATGCTAAAGTGTCCCTGACTGTCATCCTTTCTTGTCAGGGATGTACAAGAGCATACCTGTAGATTTCGAGGGAATTCAGTTTTTAAGAACATGAAAAAAAAAACACATTAATACTATTTTTGCAAATCTGATCCAAACCACATTTGAAGGTGTTTTTACAGATGTGTCTCAGTCCAGACACTCTGGTTGCTCAATTCAATTTTCAAAATGTCTTTGACACAACACACGACAACTGTGTCAAATCCAGAGTGACAGAAGTGCTGAGCAGATCCAGGCTGCTACAAGCACAGCGCTCAAGAGGACAACATGAGGAGCAACATGCCGTGGACAGTCATCAAAATAAATTGTTTGGGGGGCGAAATGATGGAAAGCTGCGTCACCGGCGTAGCTACGCATTTACTGACACCTGTTGTTACCACAGCAACCCATGCAGATAGGTGGAAATGGTGGAGATACAGAAATCTGATCTGAAACTTGTAAGTAACAGTGTGGATGGTCTGTCTTCAAGATTTGATTGAGGAAGCAAATCTGATTTACCTGCGGACTGAAGTGTTTGATGCTCAAAATTTTCTGGTGGAGAATCCCCAAACCCAGTGCTTCATATGTGAACCCCCCCCCCCCCCCCCAACAACACACACACACACACACTCCCACCCTCCCAAATATCAAAACGAAACCTACACCCTTGTACAAGAGCACATGCACACAGAGACCTACCATCTGTGGCTTTAAGGCTGTAAACCAGCCCAATGGCCAAGAAGCCTTTGGCTCTGAACTCAGCTGCTTTCTCCCCCATGTCAATCACCATCTTTGCAAAGCACTCCCCTTCATCCAACTGGATTGTGGGAGCAGACAGATACATAATGAGAGAGAATGGAGAAAAAAAGAGATTTCAGACTAGAATAGGATGACTTAAAAATACGTGTTCAGGGGAGGGCATTACCAGAGCAAATGCTAAGATACTTCAGCAACTATTCTTACCCAGTGGAGAGGGCCGATACATAGTTTGACAGCCAGCAATGGGATGGTGGGGTCGTCTGGCTTCAGCCTAATACACTCCTTAAGGACCTTAACGGCACGAGCTGATTTCCCAGCTGCCATCAGCGACAGGGCAAGCTGGTACCACAAGTGGAACTCCTCAAAGGCAAACTTCATGGCTCTCTCCAAACACTGGAGACATCATAGTCAGGACACATTCAATTCCCACATTGAGGGTTTCTGTAAGCTTCGTCAAGTTGAACAGCCATTTTAGAGCCAATTGGATTGTAATAAAACATTTATTTGTTTGGGGAAATGTGAAAACAATTAAAGCGTGATTATATGTGGGTGTACTATAGGTGTGGGCTTTAACACTTTTCACATTGTGACTACGCATCCCACAGAGGGATTACTCACCTCTGACAGCATCTCGTACTGCCCTCTCCTGCCTAGAGCTATAGTCAGCAGGTCGTAAACCACAGAGGCAGACTGCAAGCTGATGATACGATCATTGTTGTGTTCGGGGATTCTGCTTAGGACAGCGTCACGGTTAGCCTGAAACATACATATAAATGTAGATATGGCATTATTTCAAAGTTTCCAAACCCGAGTCGAGGATCCAGAGCTTTAGAGAGGGGTCTGAAACGTTTTACAAAGACTGTTTGTGTCTTACCATGGACTCACTGATGAGCAGCAGCAGCAAAGCTTCTTCTGTGTTCTCCTGAGGGCAAAACAGACTGAGAGAGAGAGAGAAATGCACAAAGAGAGTCAGAAAGACGGAGTTGGACAAGGATGAGAAGGAAAGGGAAAGAGAAACATTGAGAAAAAGGTAATAAGGAGGAGATGAAGAGAGCTGCTGGTGAAGAAGTGCATTGGCAACAGTCTATTTTTAGAGCCATATTGGCTATTTTCCCCGCGTATTCCAACTTTACATTATCACTTACTTCTCTCCTGAGTACACCCGTGGGCGTCGGCTTAAGCTGTAGTTCTTGCTGTGAGTGTGTCCCTGCCGTGTGGGATCGTCCAATGGCGACACGGTGGGTGGGTCTTCCAGAGGAGACCAGTAACTCTGTTCACACATTCCTCTAAGCAAGATCTCTGCAAGCTGTCTGGCTATGGTCTGCATTCACATAGACACAAACATACACATACACACATTTGGCAACGATACTCTGGCACCAACACAGCAGCAATCTGTTTACTTGGGGCTCACTTTGCTTCTTATATAATTAGAATACAGTTAAAGATTTTACCTCTGAACAGCCTGTTATGTGGTTTCTTTTATCATCAGGTACAAACAGAATCAAATATTAAGTCTACTTGCTTGGGGTGGCTTTACATTGACAGAAATCTGCACGCAAGTTCAGGTCAGCCCTTTCAGTTTCTAACAGACAAGAGGCTGGAATTGTATTTTTCTGGATTTTTTTGTAAAACTTGGACATATTCAAATTTTACAGATTAAAGCAAAGTGTAAATAGCTAGGTATTAGTAGGGAAGCACCAATATTTTGAAAGGAATAGCTTGACATTTTGGGAAATACTATTATTAGCTTTCTTGCTGAGTGTTAGATGGGAAGATCAATACCACTGATAAATATGTAGCTTGCACCAGCAACTGCTCAGCTTATTTCAGATGGGAACAAAAGTAACAAAATCTTCCAAACAGCACCTGTAAAGCTCACTAATTAACACACTTTCTTTGTTCAATCCTTACAAAAAATGAAGTACAGAAGTTGGGGGTAATGTGCCAGACTACTCTTGCCTGGATGAGGACTTCCTGAGGTTGCCAGGCAACCAGCAGGGACCTAACCAAACTCTTTGCAAGAATGCAAATAAGAATATTTCCCAAAATGTCAAACTATTCCTTTAAGTAAGCCAGAGGAGAAGCATGAGGGAAGTGATATCAAAACATCTCCTCATGTCAGAGCAAAATAAAAAGCCAACTTCCAATCCCATCCCTCACCATGCGCAGGCTCTGGGTGGTCCTGTTCTCAACAGCTCGAAGAATCTCCCGAAACCGGCCCACGCCTCGTGTCAGGTTGCTATGGCAATGCAGCAAGGAAATAGGAAGAAGGACACTTGTCAGAGTCTCTGGTGTGTGTAAGTGTGAATGCAAGATACTTCAAAACAGACGTGTGCATTATCCATACTGTGTCCAAAACATTTCCAAGTTCCTATCTACGTGTGAGTCAGTGAGAACATAAATATTTAGTAGCATGACTGGCAGATGTTTTTTCTGAATGACACCTTTGCCACATTGATTGACATATAATTTCCTGTGATGAAGTCTAAATACCAGACACCAGTATTTCATTTTATATGAACAGGAAACATTTATAGTGTCCTCATGTTTTAGGTTCCCTCTCTTTTCCTCTCCTGACACTGAAGTGGAGCCATTGCACAAACAATCAGCTAGTACTGTACAGAAAAGCTACTGAGACAGAAATTTGACTTCATTCAGCACCCTTAAAAGTAATTTCTTTCTGCTACAGCCTTGAAACTCTCTCTGCTGTAGTTAAAACAACAACATGGTGGGAACTACTTTCTCTCGCACTGTGTATGTAACTTATCTGTGTTCACACTTTCTGCTCACATCAACCTGTCAACAGCTTTCTAACTACAAAGTGGGTGGAAAGTGCCCACAAAGGGTTGTTCTTGGTTTCTGTTTGGGTAACTGACGCCCTGGCCCCTGACTAAACTAGAATTGCCGCTTTGCTTCATGGCTGTAAGCCTACATCAGCCATGACCAGACTCACGACATGAAGACTTTAAAGGAGTTTAATAAAAAGGTGTTAAAGTACATACATGCTATTCCTACGGTCTAAGACAGTCCAAAAAACATTAATAAACATTAACAAATCTCTTTCAAATCCAAATACCAGAGTGCCAAAACTCAAACTTGTGATGTCATAGGGTGTAAAGTCTGGAGCTAGTCCACAGACAATGACTTTGCTGACAAAGCTTCAGATATGGATGTTCCTGCACAGAAGCCACAAATTTTAACCTTGGATGCTTCATACACATTTGTAATCCAGCAGAAGATCTATGGAATCAGCAGTTTCAAGGTGGGCACCCAAGATTAGAGCCACCAATTTAGTATCTGACCAAATGTCTCCCATTCTGCTCCTGAGATCTGACGCTGAATAATGGCCACAACAGTGTTTTTATACAAAACATAATGATGTCACAGTGAAGCTGGCTTTTGACCTTGTGGATATAAAATGCAATCACTTCATTATTTTCTCTTATTAGTACTTGTGTTAAATTCTGTCGTAATTAGCAAATTAATTCCTCAGTTATGGCCAAAAATATGTTTTGTGAGATCACAGTGACCTTTGAGCACCAAAACTACCATCTTTGAGTCCAAGTGGATGTTTGTGCCAAATTTGGGGGGAATTCCATAGAGGCACTCCAGAGAATGGTACGAACAGATGGACTACCTGGAAACACTGGCTTTGGTGACACTTGTTGCCAGCATGGAGGCATAAAGATTTTGTGCAAAAACCAAGTGAGGAGTGTAAAAACCAAAAACATATCTATTTTTTTTTCTTAAAATATTCCCCATTTTGTGGTTTTGGAATGAATGACAGGCAACTCTCCAGTCTATCGCTGATTGGTCTTTCTCTCATGTACCTATCTATCTGCCACCACTCTTTCTTACCCATTCTTGAAGTGGATGACATGAGCTCTTTGCAGGCCTGTCTCCAGGAAGTAGCCAAGTTCCAGGTCCTGAGCAGTTGGGCCAGGCTTTGGGCTGCGGTTCTGCATTCCAGCTGACAACGCCTGCAGAAACAGACATACAGAAATAAAGAAAGAAATACAAAAGCTAACAAAAAATGCAGAGAAAATTCTGCTGAAAGTTTACTGAAAAGCAAACTAAATTAATAATGTGTGAAATACTACTACTACTATTTGTCAATGTATGTCAGTGCAGTAAACTTTTACATATTAGAGCCAAAGATTGGCTTTTATGTTTGATGCACAGGTGCAGCTAACAAAATGAAAAGAGGGTTAACTAAAAATAATGAGCTGTGGTGGTGAGTCATCAGTGTAGCAGCTATATGTAAATAACAGACGGACCAGATTCAGTCTAACTGTGTGTATAATCTTGGACAGGAAATTCTCAGGGGAAACACTGGGACTGATATAATTTCATGACAGTAAGATTCAAATTGGCTCAATCACACTATTTCATTTCCACAGTGGCCTATTTAACAAATTTAATTTATGTATGCATGAGAAGTGATAACTAAGCAGGATACAGATGGTCAGAATTCTGTCTTCTGCAGCTAATAAAGTATGTACGAGAGGAGCTACATGAAAAAGGTACTTTAATTCAGTTCTAATAACACATAACTTTATCTGCCTGAATTTCTGTTGCTTGTGTTGGATTAATAAGCCAGTGTTGTCATGACGAAATTATGAAAGGAATATAATAATTAGGCTATGGCTGATAAACACACCTGTTGTTTGGACCAATTCATTGTTTTGCAAGACACAAGTAAGTCTCAAGTCTTTGCACTTTGAGTTTCAAGTCTTAAACAAGTTATAACAGGCTCTTCACCAAATGTAATGTCATTTCAGATTAATATATTAACTTTATAAAAACCATGAATGCTTCTCAGAATTTGTCTTTGTTAAAACAAGTTTGTAGGAATATATTGCATCTGTCTGTAACTTTAGACGTGCAAGTTTTGCATTATGCAATTTGGGGTTTTTTGTTGACTTTTCTGTAGTATTTGTATGTGAACAAAATTATCTTTGGAATTATTTTTATGTAACATTAGTTCTTCATGGTTCTCTCCTTTATTTTATTTATTTATTTATTCATTTATCTAACCTTTATTTAACCAGGAAGTCTCATTGAAATTGAAATCTCAGAAAGGTGCAGAGGTAGGCCATACGTTTTCCCAATATTGCTTTAAAGATAAAAATATAGTGGTGCTGTTGTCAGCCAGTGGTCAATGATGTACAACCCACCAAATCATGCAACTTGATTGGATGCTGATCTGGGGTATTAAATGTAAACTTTCTGGGAATGACCAAAATTAAGGTTAGCTGACTCAACGTAAGGGAAATTAAATTATTCCTGACACATTTTCAAATAACATACTTTTTAATCTTTGAACGTGGGGGAATTAATCAAGTATTTTCAAATCAAAAGGCTCATGTCCAAGTGAAGACAAAGGTCACTGGTGTTAGAGTCCAAGTCAGGTTGCAAGTCCTTCAATTTTGTCAAGTTGAGTCTGAAGTTATCAAATGTGTGACTTGAGTGTGACTTGAGTCCAAGTCATGTGGCTCGTGCCCACACCTCTGGTGAGTACACTGAGGAGAAATGTTACTAACGAGGGTTGTCAGATCTCACAACATGTAATTACATCATTTCATCAATCAGCAATGTGTTGATGTATTAGTCAGTAATTGTTTTGTATAACAGATTAATCATCAACTCGTTTTTCAAGCAAAAAAGCTAAAAAAAGTCTTTGTTACCAGCTTCTCTGTTGTGAAGATTTGCAGCTTTTCTTTGTATAATGTGATACTAAACTGAGCATACTTGAAGACTTCACTGTGGGCTTTAGGAATTTATAAAGTTTACTTCTCACTGTTCTTTGAACATGTTACATATATATAAAATGTACAGCTCTGAACCCAGCCTGACAATGAAATATTCCTATAATTTATGATGTTTCTGTCCCTCCATACCACATCTACTTTGTGACTTTATCCAGGTCATATACTTTCTGTCACACCTTACATAAACCTTACTTCTGCTGTATCCAACCATGAGTTCATAGAGCACATCTCATAATCTCACAGGAATATCAGTACAATTTGATGTCAGGACTGTTTGATTTGTATCCTCCTGCCTTTTTGCAGTTTCTTGTTGTTTGCCAGCTCAGTCTGTGCGTCCTCTCAGACATTCTCCCAATAAAGAGGAAGACATTTGTTTGCCAGTTGGCCGTCATGGGCGGTAATGCATTAGTCAAACTTGCACACTGACAGCAGAGTATTCATCACACACCCACAGGGATGGCATTGGCAGAGCATTTGGGAGTCCAGGTGCTAACAAGATATTTGATGAGTGCTTCTGTGTCACCCAGAGAAAAACACAGCAATAGACAACAAGTATGCCAATTTCACACCCTCAGGCTGGAGGTCTGATTGAGACATAACATAACATGACACAAACATATACCTTCTCAGCCTCCTGCAGGTAGAGCAGGGCAATGTCTCCAGACTTTTCATAGCAGGTGATGATTTCCTGCTCCGATCTGTCGTGCTCCTATTAGACGATGGAGACCCAGTGTTCTTATTGGATAGAGACGGAGAGGCAGCTGGGACCTTCTCTAGACACAGTCCTGAGGGGAGAGACAGAAAGAGAGCTCAGGGTGACAGAGAATAAACAAAGAGTGACAAAGGCCAGAAGTCAGTTATCAGTGTCTGGTATTCATTACACCCTTTCAAACCATTAGTATGTATAAATTCATATTTCTGATAGACAGGGTGTCTACTGATATCAGACACTTGCAATTTACTGTTTTTAAAACCTTTTAAAGAGAAATGTTAACCAAATTTTTGTACAAATCATCATCTCCTATTCAGCCATTGCAAGTTAAGTATGAAGCTATGTAATGTATATGCTGATCCATGTGCAGGAAGGTTTTATGTATATGTATGTAATCTACATTTTGCCGACAGGTAAATGCGAGTCTAAATTAAAGAATTTGGTAGTAGGTTTATGGATTTGTAACATCAGAAATATGGACTTTCACACAGAGTAATTTTGACTAAAAGGAATTAAAGTATGGATAAATTAAATTAGTTATTAATTAATTAATTAAATTATTTAAGGCCTAATATTCTATAAAATTGAAACTAAAGACATTTTAGGACTTTCCAAAGACCTGCAGACCCCTGTTAGAGTTTTTTGGCCTAGTTTTTGACACTCTGATGATCATTTTCTCCTACTGATGATTTATTTTCGATCCAATCTTCTTTGTGCCTCAAAACATAATATATTATTTATAGTTACTGTATTCATATCTAATCAATCATAAATGAGTTTGCAACTGTCCCATGAAAACTGCACTTGGTTACACAGATGGATGAAATAAGAACAGAATTTTATTTAAAAAGGAAAATGCTAGAACTGAATATCTTTTATTCAACGGTACCAGAGCTGCTTGTTATGTGTCTGAGTGGTTCTTCATATCACAGGTTATTCCAGATCTGTTTATCAGCAGTGACAGTGTACTGCCATCATGTGGAGTAAAGACGTACTGCAGAGGTTAGGGCTGACAAAGCTGACGGAGGCAGACATGAAACGATGGCTGGGTGTGTATATGTGTGTTTATACCTTTAGTAGCGTATGCCTCTGCTATCATGGACAGCCGATACACAGGAGCTCCCCCCAGCTGCATGTCGTCCAGGTTCACGTGGCTGTAGTGACCTGTTAATACATCAATTATGCATGAATTAATTAGTACGCCAGCAATCTGTACAGACAACCGAGCACACTTTTTGATTAATAACATCATACCATACACAAATACTAAATAGGAGTAAATAAATCAAACCAGAGGAGTGTGTATGATACCTAAAGCATCTCTGTATTCTCCCTCCACATAGCACAGTTTGGCCATCAGCAGGCTGGCTTCCTGAAGGTAATCGGCCTAGAGGACAAAATAAGAGGAAAAAATGAACATATACATATTCTCTTTCAAATATTTGTTTGTATTTGCTGAGTTCGGTTTCTGTCTAAAGATTTCTATCTACTGATTTTGAGTGCTTGCATGAACCTGTGAAAGTAAATTATGTGACAGAAACTGAAATTTGTAAAATAAATAAGAAACAAAGTGACAACTGGTGACTTCAGCCAATTTGCCTTTCAGCTCCTCATCCACAGTTACCTTGAGGTTTCCTCTGTCCAAAGCAGCAGTGAGGTGCTTCCTGACCTCCACCAGTTTAGGTCGTGGGCCCCTGGGACTGGCTCCCTGTTTGATGGGGTTTTCCTTCAGGTATGTCTGAAGCTTGCATTCTCCCAGCAACAACTCCCCTAAATCATCTACACACACACACACACACACACACACACACACACACACACACACACACACACACAAAGATGTTTGAAGAAGTCACAAGAATAACAGGGCTAGACAGTAATGCTCGCCAGATTGCCACTGGCAATGATTTTCAAACAGCGGCAACCGATTCTTGGCCTTTGGTTGCCATCAGTTTCAAACACTTTTTAAACATTTACATAATAGGAACAGCACACAGCAAAACTGCACCCCACAATGAATACTATTTCAAAATTTATTGCATTAGTGATGTCAAAAAATAGCGATGGGGTGAACTATAAACATGCACACTGTAGCTCCCTTAAGTGCAATTTATTACCACATCAACAGTCTGAATAAGAGCATTAGCTCGAAATGTCATTTGTGGATATGCTAATAAAGTGCACTTAAGGGAGCTACAGTGTGTCGACCATTCTGCATATTGTATTGCTATCTTTTATTGGTCAAGCACCTGCCTCAAACGTTTTTTTGGATATGCGCGACTGCTTTTCTTTCTGTAGCATATTGTTATGGCTGGCTCATAGGCCGCAACAAATGAGGGAGATGTAGACAGGGCGGCTCCAAAAGTTAACAAAAGTTTATTAAGCACGGTAAACAATAAATACTGCAATGGGGTGTGGAAGTCAGTATCAGTGGTGTGTGAGGGTGCATGGATGTGTTGGATAATGTAAGGTGCATGTTGTCAGTGCAAAACAAAAGACAGCAAATCAAAAACAAAAGGCAGCATGGCTTGAGGAGGGGACCGACAGGAGCGCGGCAGCAGCCACGTCCGCAACAACTGCTACTGCTACTGCCGAACACAAAAAAAAAAAAACGGAAACTGGGCAGGTGGGGTTAAGTAGCCCGGGAACACTGGCCAGGTGTTCCCAGTTACTTGATGCCATCTCAGCTCCACCCAGCTGAGGACCTGCAAGACACAGAGCACACACAGTACCATCGAAGGACCAAGGCCCTGGGGGGAGAATATGACTTCAAACGTCTATAGCATCACTTCCAACCCATCCTACAGAGACGAAAACCTATAAATAAAGAAACTGTCTTGACAGAGTGGACTCAGCTGGAGGCATTTACTGCCAATGCAGAGAGGCGTGCTATTTTACTACTAGATAATCGCCAGACTGACACATGGCGACAGACTATTTGGGGTCACCAATTAACCTGAACTGCATGTGTTAAGACTGTGGGAGAAAGCCAGAGGACTCAGGGAAAACCCATGCTGAACAAGAGGAACATGCCTGCATACTGCCTTATTTAAAATTTAAAGTGACCAAAAAAGGCAACCATATATTCAGTTTTGGCATCTAAAAGCTGTCAACCTGGCAACCACTTTTAAAAGTTAGTGGCTCAACTCTCTGCCACTTAAATAGGCTTGGGGTAAATAAGTAGAGTCAGCCTAGGATCTGACTGCCAGTTTTAATCTAACATCAATTTATGATCGATCTAAAATAAATCAATACTTTATCTGAGGGCAGTAAATGGTTAAACTAGGAACACTGTGTAAGGTTTGAAGGTCAATCTAAAGCCAATCTAAGGTCAATATAAAAGTAATTGATTTACAATTCAAAATCAAAATGAGATTAAGCTTTTACAACACCTTCATGTCTAGCTATCTAATGACAATGTTCCCACTTCACAACTTCTCCTTTCCTGTTGGTCAGCTGTAAGTTACAAGGAGAGAAACACTGCTGTGCTTACACACACATACCAGCCAGAATTATACATAGCCTTAGCAAGCTCCTAAATCGGGTGATTGTGTGTGTTTAGAGGTTCAAAGGGTGAAAAGAGCAGTAATCCTGTTAATGATCCCGGTCAGTGACCAGAGCTCATAGCTCTCATGTGCTTAATAACATTCCATAATTGCAGCATTTTTCATAGCATTCAGAACGTGTTGGAAAAATTAACATCTTCCACTATCGTAAAATAGCTGGTAATCTTTCTAGTTACATGCACAATATAAATAACATTCAGTCTATGGTATATTCATATTTATTCTGTGTGAGAATAACATAGCATTTCTCACAATGATAAAGATGGGAATATACGGCACTAAATAATGTCAGAGTATTCTGAAATCATCAAACTAAAAGTCCGGGTCAGTGGATTTTTAACACACTCACTAAAGCCATTAGAAACAGTTCCTGGCTCACAGTTCACAATGATTGAACATCCCTTCTGTTTTAAGACTATGACCGCCTGACAAATGTATAACCGAATAGGAGCAATTCTTCTAATTGCCTTCTTGGCTGTGGCTGCTGCTTACCTACAACTTAAAAAAAAAAAGATGGAGCTCTTAATGTTTGGCCTTTACTTTCTAGAGTAGTCTCACAACAACAGCAAGTTTACTATAAATAATTGAATTAGACTCCCACATATCGCCCATATAGTTATCTTAAAGAGTGATTTCACACAGGGCTGAAAACACCAAGATTCTAGGGAATAAAAGGAGGTATCAATCACACTAGAAGTCTTTATAGTACTTAAATGCATTAACCACCCCCAGCAGTCAGCCTTGGTTTATTGCAGAGGTGGCAAGATAGAGCAGCACACACATCTGCAGCAGAGGAGCAATTGCAGCATGATAAGATGGGATGTGATGTGATGCTGTTTACATGTAATTCTTTTAAATCTGTCAGATTCATTCATTGTCTGAACAATTATAAAATTTCAATCAAACGCATGCATCACTATGCACCTTTGACGTCATGTACATTGTGATGCGTTCACTTCTCAGGGATTTTACACATCAGAGACATTTTAACTTTGTGTTAAAAATAGGAATCAACCTTTAATTCAGACTAGGCCTATCCCTATTAATTTGTAAAACTAAAATATCCATCTGTTGTCAAGAGTATTTACGTTATGATGAGCTGTAGTGCCAGTAGTGCAGTTTACAATTCAGCATCAGCAAGGAGTTTGACAGCTAGCATGTAGCAATTATGCGTCCTACCAACATCAACTATGAAAGAGGTGAAACAATTCTGTTATTTTGCATTAAGATATTTATTGTTATATGTGGAAAAATAGTAGCTGGATAGGTTACCATACAGTTAAAGCATGGACTACATTAAGCTAATGACAAATGTTTGTATGTAGTTCCGCTTGACTGAGGAGCAGAGCTAACTACAGGGCTCAGCTGTCAGACCACAGGAACTAAGTTATCTATGTCTTACAACTGAAGTATCTCAGTGTGGGCACACTACACTGTCCCACTGAGGTAAGATCCCCTGGGAAACGAAGCAGTCTCTCTTGACCTCTGCTAGCTAACTAGCTCAGCACAGAGCTGGAAAACTCCCAGTATCGGCTGCTGCTGTCAGGAAGTGCCGAGGACTCAGACCATGGAGAAGGCCTTCTAAACTGAATGAACGAACGACCGGGAAACACCGCACATATCTTACCGTTTGATATTAGTTTGGCTGAGAGCTGCCGTACTAGCTCCGGTATCTTGTCCCATTGACCCTCTGAACGGCATCGCTCTATCTCGGTCTCCAATCGTGAGCCAGACTTCCTCGCTGTCATTTTTGTGAGTGGGCTCGACCAAACCAAAACACCACGAACAGCTCGCTGTCGCTGCTAGGTGTTAAGTTCCTGCATTCGAACGACACAGCTTCCGCTCACTGACATTACTGTCAAAATAAAGCTTTGATTACCGACGGTTGCAAATTTGATGACAACATAACTTTAAATGCGCTAACTTTTGCTGCTTGACGCGGCTTACACAGGTTGAGGAAACTGTTGTGAAAGGGGGGAAAGTAACCAACAGCCTTACTGAGTCGACATAGTGAAAGTCAGAGGTCAAGAGTATCATATAAATTAATAATAAATTCATCCACACATTCCTTTAAGAAGAGGGTGTAAATTGTATGGCTTTACTGTAAAGTGCAGAACGGTTACCAGCAAATACAGGAACGCACCGTATGGCTGAATGCTGTCAAAATTTGTGTCAACACCTTTTTTTCTACACAAAAAGCTTTTATTCTGAAAAGGTCAGAGAGGAAGTTGTGCGGGCAGAACCCAGACAACCAGATCGTGGTGAGGTGGAAGAAGTGACTGACATGGCAGATTTGCCGCTGTATTTAACTAATGCCAATGTTTCACTGGGACAAACCATGGAAACTGATAAGGTTGGTCTGTGCGAGGCAACTTTCGCCACTTTTCGTGTTTGTGAACGTTAAAACAAAGACTTGTTAGATTAAAAGCGAAGTACTTCCTTAGCTGAGAAGCTAACAGTCAACAAACACAAAGTAGCTAAAGTGAGCTAAGGCTAATTTACGAGCTAACGTTCGTGCTTTGCAGTTGAAACGTTTTGTCATCAAATTTTGGAAGATTTTTTTGCTTAACTAACTGTGCAGCTATAGTGCATAATGAGGCAAATAATGTAAATACACATAACATCGGTTTAATAACTTAGATAGGTAGATGTTTTATTTTGTTGAGTGTATTCTGCCAAATGTAACAGTTAATACTAGAGTGTGAGAGGCTACATCAAACTCTATGCACATGGTGCACTTAAGTAATTACAAATCATACAAAAGCTAACAATAATATAATGCGGCTGTGTTAGTAATACTAATTATGATGGCATCATATACATGTAAAGTCTGTTTTGAACTATTTCAGAGTTCAGGAGGGGCAGCAGACTTCGAGAGGGTGGAAATAGGGGACTCCCCTGTGGGGAGGCAGGAGAGGGTGAAGGTTCCCCGCAGGACCATCTTCTTCGCCAGTGGGGAGACCATGGAGGAATACAGTACCGATGAAGAGGATGAAGTGGAGGAGTCTTCGAGGAGGGATGTCACCACAGTAGATCCGGTAGGTTGAGATTATAAAGTTTCACAGTCACTACTGAATCCATCGGAATTTAAGAGATCCTGACGCAGCCGCAGATGTCCTGTAGGTGGTTGCATCAACTTAAGTTGTTGGGCAGAAATCTATTCCAGTTGGGCAATTAGTCTCAAATCACAAGATATCTTAAGAAGTCGGAATAGATAAAGATCACAAGGGTGATATTTTTAGGAAATAAAAGCTTCTGACTTTGGCTAAAGCTAGGGATACTTGTAATAAAGAAACAGTGGTGAATGTCAGGCCAGAAAGTCAGGTTGTCTACTTGTAGTATAAAATAATGCCTTGATACTTAAGACATAATCTTAGCATTTTTTTCTGTTTGTGTTTGACCAGCTTATGTGTTATTTAATAATCCTGTTTTTCCCATGTGTATTGTAGTCCAAACTGACCTGGGGTCCATATTTCTGGTTCCACATTTGGAGAATGGGCACCTCCACTATCTCAGGTAAAGTAGCCAACTGTCTCAGTTGGTATTTGTGCTTGCAAGGACCAAAAACTTACTAAGTTTTAAAATATCATGAGTTTTCAGAGGTGTTTTCCAGACAGAGGAAGTCAGGAAATATAATAAATGTTCTGCAGAAATACTGGAATGTTAGTAGTAGATGCTTTATGATGATGTATCAGAACGCATTTTACACCCTGTTTCACACTTGTATAGCATTTAGTTGTGTTTGGTCCCCTTCATATCACACCACAGTTGATAATCACACAAAAAAAGCTGCATCAAGTGTTAGAAAATATTTTTATTGAAAGAGTGTGTATGTTTTTTTTATAGTGTGTGACTACATGGGAGAGAGACTGGCCTCTCTGTTCGGCATCACTACTCCTAAATATCAATATGCTATTGATGAGTACTACCGCATTAAGAAGGAGGTAGGACACATGCACACACACACACGTCCTTGACTTTCATATGTGAATTCCATATGTAAATATGAATACATTCCTTTAAAATCCTGTTCACGCAGAAGCAGGAGCTAGAACACAAACATCCACTGTCAAATAATAACTTTTTAGCAATAAATGCAACACACACTGATATTCTCCTGTAGGAGGAGGAGGAAGAGGAGGAGAACCGCCTGGCTGAGATGGCAGAGATTCGGTTTGTGGAGCAGAGGAGAGGCGAGCAGGATGATCATCCTGCTACTGAGCAGCCAGAAGCATCTGGAGCTTCCTTTGTAAACATTAGCTTTGAGCTAGAACCTGAATCCACACTCAACACTGGAGACACTAACAGAGTCCCTTCTCCCCTCCCCTCCTGAAAACTGACACTTGCAGACAAACCACTAACATTTACATGTTTCTATCCGTTGATAAAACCTTAATTTACTTAGCTGTATAGATTAATAATATTGTTATTTTTTATATGTTTTTACTTTATAAAAAGAGATCTTGGTACAACGTGCAGGGAAATATTAAAAGGGCTGTGGAAGTGACTGCACAAGCCTTACCTGTGAATGTAAATGTGTGTATAGTTAAAAACAATATGCAAGACTTAAATGCGTCATTTAGTTAAGTGTTGACCAGACTGGGCGCAACTCACTTTAAACTGGCATCAGTTGAGAAAGGGAAATAAATGCTGGATCTTATTTAGAAACAGTCATCAATCTCAGTTTTCCATTGATTAGAAACGGAGAGAAATCCACCCTGAATTGAAGAGAGAACAGAAAGTGAATCGACCCTGCTCCTGATTTAGGCAGCAACATGAATAGAAACCTACTACATCTACAGTTAGCCAAAGGCATAGCCTGATATAGACACTGCTCCGCCATTTCTGCTCTCAGTTTCTTTCTTTGCTCCTTGTGTCTGACATCATTGCCTATGCCTGGCGTGTGCATCTGCAAGGTGTAATAGAGCTGGATAGTTTTTGGCTTCCAAGCTGTAAAGATAAGCAGGGATTGATGACATCAGTAGCTAGAACTGACATCAGTAGCTAGAACTGATTAACATCGTTTATGATTTCAACATAATATCCAAATACGTACAGCATGGCAACCCTGCTGCTTCAGCCTTTTATTAGCCATGGCTACTTCCTTAAGGCTACTGTAACTTCCTGCTCTTTGAGTACATGTAATATGTTGAGTTATTAACTAGGGGCTGGTTCATCCAAGAGCATAAGATCTGCCCGCTCAGACATGGTGTCTTATTGAATCTTTATTTAAGCAGCACATACAGTATTTCCTGATTTTTGCAGCCTGTCTGATAAAAATTACATCCAAGCCACTAGAAATGGCACAAGTGAAACTGTCCAGTAGTTCTGAATGTAACTTCAGAGCTCTGCTTGCTTTACTTTCCATGTGTTGCAATCTAACAAATGTGTTTCTGTAATGATACTTCAATCAGTTGACCTTTAGGAACAACTTGTAGTGTTAATTCTTTTCTGTGTGAAATGCCAAAAGTGCAAATCTTAAGCCAACATAGATTAAATAATACTCTTGTAGTTTAAATCTTTAAAAATGTTCTAGTGGTCAAATGTACTGATGACTGATGCGCTACACTGGCATAAGAAGTTGCCCACATCCAGAGTGTGTGTGTGTGTGTGTGTGTGTGTGTGTGTGTGTGTGTGTGTGTGTGTGTGTGTGTGTGTGTGTGTGTGTGTGTGTGTGTGTGTGTGTGTAGGGTTCATTCTTAAGTGTCCTTGTGGAAGCCTTTCATATGAATGTTTAGCTGCGCAGCGGGTGTAATGCTGAGACTGAGCTATCATAAGCTTCTTATTGATTATTTTTATCCACTGACATGGCTGTGTGGTGTGTTGACAGGCCTCAGATCTGGCTTTTGAAAAATGATTGAACTCAAAAAGAGATGTTTAAATGGATTTAAAAGATGTACTGAAAGTGGAATCCCAACATATCAGCCCACAACTTGGTGGATCCTTGTCTTTCACTAGTGAATGAAGGATATTATTTATGCTTTTTTTAATGTGACAAAAGGGCCAACATAATATGCAAAACTTACTATGACAAACCTTTAATGAATCTGTATATACATGTTTATATTTTATGTGTTAATAAAACCTTTAAACATTCAAAAGTTGACTTTTGTTTTATTATTATACATAATCCCATTGTCTTATAAAGGAATTAACAGTCTGTTCTGTTTTCTAAAAGGTTTCCTTTTGTGATAGCTCTATCATGTACCAGTAAGCATCAACAATGACAATTATGAAGAAGTTTTCTAATAGTCCCAACCATTTTACATTTTACTCTCATTCCAAATTGTTTTTGTTTGTTTGAACATGAAATTTCAAAGCATGTTTTCTATTCTTCAACATCACATTTATATGATAAAATATACAAAGCAAATAGAGATGTGGGAATATTCTGTGTATTTGCAGTTCATATTACATTTTAGTAAAATGTATTTTACACACAATTAATAATGTTCTAACTGTCTTCATAGTAATGATGTCACCTTGGGAGCTGGTGAAGTGCCAGTGATCCCTCATCTGCCATGACAGATTTATTGGCCACTTGGGGGAGGAGTAACACTCGTTAGCAACTAGCAGTTGCTTATTGATACATTCAGCAGCCATAGAACAGCATCATTAATTTGAAGTCATGTTTCTGTCCACTTGGCAAATTCAAGTCCAATATTCACACTCTGCTGGGCTCTGTTTTGGTTTTCAAACTAAGTGAACCAAAACAATTAAGTTGCAGGCTGGAAAACCAAAACAATGAGCTGAAAGATGCTAAAAGCCTTGTAGAGCTGAGGGGAACTGCAGAGTCACATGACAATTCTCTGTCAGTTTGTGAATATGAGTGACCCCTTTCACATGACAAGTAGTCATTTGACCCACTGTTAATATGAAAATATCAGTTATAGCCACTTAAAGTTTAATTTGACAGTCAATCAGTGAAGTATTGTTTGTATTTGGGTTTTTTGATCTTCTTGCAGCTGCTTTAATCTCAGTGGGTGTTACATGAGTGTGCCTCTATTATACAAAGTGAAGTGAAACATTTAGACATTGTCAGAAAAGGCATGAAAAGGACACATTTATTTCAAAGAGGTCAATAATAAAACACATGTAATAGATCTTCTTTACAGGAAAACAAGAAGCAGGAACACAACGATATTTACACAAAGAACCATCTCTGGCTTTCCTCCTTCCATCCAGCTCATTCATTCTTATCACTCTCCTTCTGTACATCTCCTCAAGCTTTTCACACTGTTGACATTTAGCTGAGTAAGGGTCCAGAGCTGAAACTTCTGCAGGATAGTTTCAGGTTGGGAATGAAATAGTGACCTCTTGGTAACATGATTGTCTCTACCGTACTTCAACCCTAAATCATCTTCAGCTGTCGTCCAGGTCAGCTGTGTTGCTGCTGTCGTTGTCATTAGCAACCAGCACTTCTCTGTTCTCATAGGTCCAGAAGCCGTTGAGGTCAATCAGGATGCTGGTGACGGTATCGCCCTGGCAGCTGTTAACCAAGTCCTGGAGAGTGATCTTGTAGGGGTCTTTAGGCTTCACCATGTCAAAGATCTCATCCTGCGGAGAGACGGTAATCAAATGTTCATCTTTTTGTTTTAACAACAGAACATGGGATGTCTCTATTTGGCATAATCGAGGGTCAACGATCTCTACAGCTTAGCTGAACCTTCTGTCAACCACAATAAATGTAAATCTGACTGAGACAAACCCATCAATAGTTATATCAAAAGGTTAACATTCACCATCTTAAAAGCACCACCACATTGCTGCCATTACTACAGCAAGTTGTGCACAAGGATTGTTGTGTTAAGGAAACTTGCCTGGACTGTATGTGTCTGAGTGTGTGTACACATATACCTTGACATCCTGGAAGGTGACAGGCTCCTGCCCGTGGAGTTTCATCTGCTCCTGTATAGCCTGAAGAACATAGCACAACAAAAATTGGTGGATGATCACCATAGTGACACAAACAAGGTATTTGCAGGGGTGTATAGATGTTGAAACCATAAGTACGTTTGTGTGTGTGTGTGTGTGTGTGTGTGTGTCTGTGTGTGCAGCTGATACCCTGAAGAAATAGTTGAGGGAGAAGACATTGAGGTATCCTTGATTCTCCATGTCCAGAAGTTTAAAGATATACTGTAATGCTGCTGGCTCCTTCCTGTTTTCCAGTGCCAACACAAAGTCTAGATAGGTCTTATAGTCCTGAGGTAGAAGAAGAGGAACACAGTTATGTACAGTAAATATCCAATTTACACCCCACACACAGAAGTCTGCAAAACAATCACCTAAAAATATGCACGAAGGAGGGATTTAGTTCAATCCCTGAAAATTCTCAGCATTAAAAGGAGTTTAATTTATCCCAATCTGTATGTCTACAACAGCTCTCCTACAGGCACTGTTGCTAACTGTACCATTTCTCCATCGTAGGTGAGGCACTCCTGAAACACTCTGTCCAGGAAGACTGAGGTGAGCGTAGCTGTGCCGTAGCGTGACAGCTCCTCTTTGCTCAACATGCCATTGTGGTCCTTATCCAGGTTGAGGTACTGGCCTGTAGAGATGCAGAGATGTAAAAATAAATCCCAGAAATAGCATTAACACAAGCACAGCAATGACTGGCTGTAGTCTGGGATATTTACTGAGCTGATTTCTTATACAGACACATCCAAGGTTCTTCATTTCTATCGACCCAGAATCCCAGATTGACACTGCGCCCACCAAAGTATTCTAATTTAGCTGGCACAGAAAATATTTAAAGAACATACACCTACATTATGTCTGAGGATAATTTAATACCATGAACATTTCACATGAGACTTGAAACCTGACAGCCAGGCACAGACGTTTTCTCACCGTAGACTCTGAGAGCTGAGGGGGCTGAGAACCAGTTGGACTCCTGACTCTCTTTAGACAGCTCCTCGTCTCTCAACTAAGAGCACAGCGAGAGGAGGAAGAAAGTAGGAGAGAGACGAAACAAGACATGACATCAGCTGATCTTTCCTATTGTGAAAGTATTGCTTAACATTAATTTGTCTTGTAAAGGAGGAACAACACAAAAACTCAGCACTTATTCATATAATTCAGCTACAAAATGACACATCTTTTAGTGAGACAGTTAAAATTACAGGCTATTCCTACATTTCTCCCTTTAAAAATACTAGGGTTGGGTTTTCTCACTGCTTGCTGGTAAAAACTCAATAAATCTGTGACATTTTATCACATACAGAATCAACTATACAGTATGAATTAACACAAAAAGAGTTGTGAAAGAAGCCCCAATGGATTTTAAAAGGTTAAGAAATGTGTGTTATACAAAAATTCTACCTCCAACAAGTCATCCAGAAAACTGCAGGCCAATATATCCTGGATTTTAATCTTTCCTGAAGAAAAAAGCAACAGACACGCACATTCTCAGTAAAGAAAATGTTTCTGACTTCTTAAACTCAACCTCTGTAAATCCAACTCCAAATTTCATTGCTTTCTAAACACATTATAGCTACAGATATCACCTCTAATAACGCACACAAGTCCCCACAAGTGTCCTTGCCTTTGCCTGTATTGTCCATTTAATAATCCTTAAAACTACCCTTTGACATGTATTATCAGTATTCATAGCATTTTACTGTAGAGATACATTTTCACCTTGTGTGAGGTTAAAGCTCACCTGTTCTGAGCGGGTCAAGGAAGAAAAAGAACTTGCGAACTGCGGTGCAGACGTAGAAAGAGTAGAAGGACTTCTCCAGTCCGTCCAGCTGAGGCAGAGTGGGGATCAGCTCCAGGATGTAGTTCTCCAGATCCTTCACAGAATAATTAGTGTCAACTCTTACTTTATTTTTTAGTACTAATGCAAACCATTATTCCCCCACTGGCTGCTATAACTTCAGAGAGGAAAAACTTTTGTATGGTTAGTGATGGAAATGCTTACCGACTCCCTGAGGTAGCCCTGTCCTGCTACATCATACAGACTCAGGCCTATCCGGGTCTGATGCAGCCATACTACATGTACAGAGAGAATAGAAAAGAGCAACATTCAGTGACAAGACATTCACCAGCTCAGATAAATCCACATGAGTAAACTGGAAAGGGAGATCCTAACAAAACAAAAATCAGTGGAAATACATTGATGTCACCTAAGTTTAGAACATTGTATAAGTTCACAGTAAAGAAGCCTTTCTGTTTGTTGCTCATTGCCCTCTGCTCATCATGTAAAAAGAGACAGACACAGCAGACAAGAAAATGGAGGTCCAGACCTTTTCTCATGACGTAGTTAAAGAATTGCATGATGGAGATCCTGCCATAAGGGTCGCTGTGGAGAAGCTTGGAGTACACTCTTGCCGTGAAAAATTTTCTGAAGGGAGGAGAGGAGAGAAGGGGAGAGAAATTGTTACTTTTCATTACTTTGCTCTATTCTCAAAGCCAGATTTCCTCCTTTACATCTGCTATTAACGTCTTTCTTCCCCGGGGTACAGAACTATCTTAGCTGGATTTTACCTCTACAGACTTATTCAAGATTTAATAAGTCCCTGCTGTACACATTAAGGTGAGACTTCTCTCCTCCACGAAAAGATTACTTCCTTTCTTAATATTTAAACGCTTTAAAACCGACAGTGGACACACAGTGACACATTAACCACCCGTGTTTATTTCCTGGTTCAAAAGTACATTTTTACTACCACAGAGTGCTTGGGTTGTTTAATGTGGCCAAACGCATCCCTAGCAACCTCAGAATGCAATTAGGACTTTATGTGTATTTCTTCAAATAAACTATTATCCCATAAGCCGAGACATATTGACACCAGAAGGATAAATAGTAATAATCCTTGGTGCAAACAGGAACACATAAAACATGACTAACTAAGGGTGTGTTACCCAAACTGTACTGTTGTCAGTAAACCTCTACTTCCAGTTACTTACTTGCATTTGGGCCCAGCCTTCTCCCCCACCTGCAGGTAGGCTTCATAGCTGATCATGGCCTCCTCCCCACTCACCGGAGGCACCTGGTGCTTATCCAGCAGAAACCACAAATTCTGCGGAAAGACAAATGGGAACGTAAATAGACCACAAAGTGGATGGATGGACACCAAATAACAAGCACACACTGTTGTTTTTTAATGCAGTATAAGTCATTATGTTGTGACCGACTGCATTTAAGTATGTGTGTTTTACCTGTAGTTCCTCATTATCAAGCAGTTCTCTGCTCTTCCTCTGGAGGAAGACAGCTCTGGATTCCTCTCTCAGCTTCTGAAGTAATACTTCATCCTCGGCTGGTAGCTGCAGAACAAAATCATTATTGTTTTCACTTCTGCACATCTTTATCATTAAACAGCAAACCTGTCTCATTGCACCTCAAAGGCAACTCCACACTAGTAATAACATGATCAAAAAATCTTCATCATCACTACCATCACTGTTGTTTCAATATTACTGCTGGACCCTGCTGTAATGTCAGAGCATTATCATCACAGTTGAAAACCTTGAAGAAAAAGTGCCTTTCACTGTTTATTTTATTCTGGTGTCATACACTATTAATAACATTTAAGGTTTCCTGCAATACAGTAACTTGTCCAAATTTATCTTGTAGTTTATTATTATGGGGCCAGAGAATGTGTATGATTACACCTCTTGTTCCTACATATACTTGGTCTTTTTCTTTGACATTTCTTGGACAGGTACTGATGCTGGGATGTAGCATAAGCAAAGAGTTTAGTCATCTGTCTTGTACCATAACACAAACAAAATGACAAAACTGACAACACTTTTCACAAGGTTAACATATGTTCTGTATTCAAATAATACCCTGTAGTAAAATCGTGGGATGTTCTTGTAGGACTTGTCTTTGTCGCCTCCTCCCTTCCACTCTGTGTAATATTTGGAGAACAGCTCAGTTTCCTCTGCTTTCTTTTCCTCGTCGCTTCTCTCATCTGGACCGAAACAGGGACACGGATCAAAACCAAGTTAATGCTGACTTAGCTGACCAACTACAACTCAAAGTAGCTAACGTTAGCCAGTGTGTAACGTTAGTTTAAATTTTGTCTCACCTTTTTTAGAGTTAGCTAACCGTCTTTTCAAAATATCCGTCCACTGAGGCTGCTGTTCTTTAGCCATACCTGCTCCGACGTGACTTTAATATTTCATCAATGCAACCTTTCCATCCCAAAAGTCACAAACAGTGGAAAGTAGACTTGTATACGAAACTAGCCAAGCTACCCAGAAGTGGGAAAACGTGAAGTTACTGACTGAACGAGAAGGAGGCTTCCGGTTTGAACATTTCATTTCAAAATAAAAGCGTACTTTTTAAAATACATTTTTGGGTGGAAGTAAACTCAAACTCAAAAGTCAAACAAATAATCAGCAAAGTATATATCTTAGATCATAACAGTCTATGGAGATAGATTTGTCTCAGTATTATTGTGTGAACAGATCGACCATCTGTTTGTAAATGTTCAATTTGTAAATATAATATAACAATTTCCACAAGTACAGAAGAAGATGGGTAAACTAAAAAAAAACTATTTGCAAATATAAAACAGATTTGAAACTACATAAACAAACTCTAAGGAAATGAAAAAAAGTGTACTCAAAATGCAAATCCACTATCATAGATTTGAGATTCACAAATAAAAAGTGGATTCACAAATATTTGTTCAAAAGTTGTTCATATCAGAAAAATAGTAACAAATGTTTTTCATTTACTTGTAAATTATTACATTTATGCACAGATTTTGTTTTCAATTTGTTGAATTTGTGTGTTTGCTGATCCGTTTTATGTTCGCAAAATAGTTTTTTTTTTAAATATACAAATATTTTTTAGTATATGTGGAAGGTGCCTTGCATTTTCAGCTTACACATTAACACACGCGTCGTCTTTTAACTCAAATAATACTGAGACAAATCTATCTCCAGAACAGTTGCTATCAGTTCCAGTAGTAAAATTGCAAGGGAATCACATAGTCTAAGAGATGAGGCACAAAATGAAAATATAGTACTATTTTTCATAAAAATATTTCTTCTGTCTTAAGCATAGGTCTTAAGTTACAATTTACAGCTTCATTTTAAGACCAGATTTCTTATTCCGGTCTGCCTCTGGTTGTCTGTGCAAACTTGACGCAGCTCACAAGCGAAGCTGTCCAGTTTTGATGACGTCAAGGTGTGCGACTCCAGCAAGCCCACAGTTGTGTGTTTCGGTCAATGAAGTTCTGTAGAAAGACAGAAGCTGTTGTAGATGTTTAATTTAGATATCGAAGGGAAGCGCGAGTCCCATTTAAAGACTTATAATCATCTATAGAGCTAAGGGCAGAGTGATAGTTATATTAAAGTAACTAGTGGCATTTGGAAACAGCAAGGTTAGTGGGCTAGTCTCATGTCACTAACAGCATGTGTAAGTTTTGTGGTCAGTTTCAGAAAAAGTTGTTTCTACATTTTGTATTCCACATGTAAATTAATAATTAAAGCTGGTTTGTAAGTGAAGTGGATGTGAAGTGTAGTAATAGATAATTTACATCAAGTTCTCCCAACCCAGAGGCTAACATGAGCTCCACTTTAATATTGAAGGGCAGAATATGCCTGAAACCCTTAAAGCCTTTCTATTATCAGGGAAGTTCAGCTTTCTTCGCATTAAATACTTCTCTGTGCAAGTCATCACAGCTGCCTGTGTTAGCACGCTTTCTGTGCACCAGAGACACCAACCCCAACCTAGGACGCAGACAGACAGACAGAAGGAACAGTGGACAATCTGATAGACAGGGGGGAGTTAAAAACAGCACCATTAGATATAAGGAAGGGGAGTTGTGGGGTGGTGCCGTGAAGGGAAGAGGTAAGAGCTCCACACTTTGGCAGAGGCCTTCCGTCCCTAAATCTGTGTTTGCTGCTGGGACAGCAAAGAGGACGGCAGAGCTGATGAAGAGGAAAGCAGGTGTGGCCTCTCAGGAAGAGGAGCAGCATGTCGGGGAACCAACCAGAAGATCAGGTAAGACACACTGGAAGTATTTGCTTTACTAGGCATCTTTTTACACTCAGGAGAGCTTTGTTTTGCTCTTACAGTCAGACCTTTCTGGTGCAAAATACAACAATATTTCAGAAAACAGATTTTGCAGGGACAAGGCAGTTCAAATCTGCACAAATAATTACATATTTTTTGTGCTGTACTTAACATTTTGTAAAATTATGTTTTTCTAATGTCTTATGAAGTCTGGAATAACTGTTTCAGTTTCCTTCACTAATGCATTAATGTTTCACAGGGAACATGCAGCCTCCTGACCGACCACTCTCTGTTGCTGAGTGGAGGAAGCTCAAGGAGTCTCTGGGGAGTCAGCAAACCTTTGACATCCGCATGATGGGTGCAATGGTCCAGTCCGAAGCAGAGCTGGATATCGCCAAGTGAGAGGAGGATGAGTGTGTTTATGTTTGATTTTGCAAACATTTGATGAGATGCAGCTGTTCCCACAGTAAATCGTTTTGGGTTAAATCTAAAGCACTATCATTTTAAATTCCTTGTAAATAACCAAATAGAGGAGTAAAGGTCAGTGAATAAAGCATTTGTATGATACAAACATGTTCTGCCACAGGTCCCTCCTCACTTTCGTAGCCGTGGAAACAGGGACGCTGTCTTATGAGCTGCTACTACTGTACCTGGCGCTGTGTGTGAGCAGCGGCCGTGACGCCGAGGTGTTTGATGTCTATGAGATTATGCAGGAACGTTTCCCTTCTCTGGAGACAGGAGCCTCCACTCTGTTTATCAAATCCTTCAGCCGGACGGCGAGGTGGAGGGAGGCTGTCGACATCCTGCAAGAGGTTAAGAAGGTGAACAATGTTTTCATAAAAACACTCATATTGAAGCTGCAAGAAATCTCTACTCTATCATCATCTGGTTTTACTGTTGTGCTCACAGGTCTTTACCCCATCAACACGCAACTATGGTGATATCATCACAGCAGCAATATTAAATGGTGACACAACCACTGCCTGGGCTTTTTACGATGAATTAATTGAAAAGGGACTGAGCCCGCAACAGGAGACCTGGGACACTCTGTTTAAGGCGGTGAGGAAGACTGAGGATGAAAAGGGGACGGAGGCAGAGGGCATGTCTGAGGATGAGCACCACGAGAAGCTGTGGGGGATTTTGCTCTACATGAGGAACAACCAGCTCTACCCTCAGCAAAGCCTTGCCAACAGCATCAAGACCTGGTTTGAGAGGTACAAGAGAGTCATACAAGTGTTGAGGGTCAGGTTGCATGGACATTATGTGATTCCCTAAAGTGCTGCTTTTAAAATGACAATGTGGTCAGTTGCAAACCAATATTCATACCTGAAGTCACTTTACCTCACCTGTTTGAACTTAACATGATCTCAACCCATCACTCCTTTCTCTCATTTCTCTATTTTCTGTCTGTCTCTACCTCCCTGTCTCCAGTCTCACAGGGCAGAAATGGACAGGGAGTTGGTCCAGCGCCACCCCAAAGTAATTATAGCACTTTCTACCTCAACATGAATCTTCATAACAGCCTATGTGTTTTCATCCATATGTGTGCATGGGCAGAATAGTGTGTTACGTATATACAGTATATATGTATTACGTATGAATCTATGTGTGTGTGTTTAGGGGTGTGTGTCGGTGTTGCGGGTCTAAGTTAGAGTCCATCAAGCTGACCGCTGAGGAGTACAAACAGCTGAAAGACAGAGTGATGACTGACGTCATTCAGGGACCAGATGTTTTTAACAAGACTACACCACAGGTACACACATGCACACACACACACACACCAACACACACAAATGCTAAGCAGGGTTTTCATGGGTCCCTAAGAACTCTAAGTACATCTGTAATGATTCACGTCAAGGGTCATTTAAATAGATGAAATACATCTCTACTTCTTCTACATGAAGACAGCATGCAGTTTTATTTTTAATTTCAATTCACTGTATGCAGTTGATAATATGAATTGGTATTAACAGAATATTTATGAAGTTTTTGATAATATTAATTTGTATTAATACATAGTAATAATATAGCATTGCTTTTTGCTTGCAGTTTGCACATTAAAATATGATCTACATTTATAGTAATTATTATGTTGTTAATGTTAGTAATTGCTAACATTATGCTGTTGTCTCAAAAATGTATTGAAAATTTTTTCTTTCCAAGTCAAAAATCAGGCTTATCTGTCAGCAGTATGTTACATTAGCTCTTTATCTCCTTCTCTCTAATGTCCGCTAGATGGCGTCATTGGTGCACGTGCAGCACGAGGCTGTTGAAGTGATTTGAAGCAGCTTAGTTAACTCAAGCAAACTATCCAGATGAATGAAAGCAAAACAGCTTCTGATTAGATCTCCCTTTGACGCACTTTAAGGAGTTGTTTTAAAGGAAGGTTAGCGTCAGGCACAGTGAGGCTGCTGTCCGTCCATCTGGTTCAAAGACTCATTTCTCGGAACTGGTATGACTTTGATATTTAGTAATAAGTCCCAGACACGGAGGAACGTACCACCCAGTCATCTCTGCCATCCTCAAAGTTTGAGTTTTTCTGGCCTTTATAATCTCTCTTTTCTCTTTTAATTAGGAGAAGGCTAGTGTCTGGCATAGATAAAGTCATCCAGATACTTGCTGAGTATACAGCTAACACGCTGTTGTTTCCACTCCTTATGCTTTGAGACACAACAAAGTCATTACCTTTACAATTTTATAGCTAACAATGACAATAACATCTAATACATCGTAATGAGATGCTAATACATCTTAATAATGTAACTTAGCGACATTATTAAGATGTATAAAATGCTAATAAAAATTAAAAATGTATATTAACGACTATGTTAAGATGTATTAGCATCTTATACATCTTAATATTGTAATTTAGCCACAATATATTATACCTTAGCTACATTATTAAGATGTATAAGATGCTAATACACCTAATGTACTTAGGCTACAATGATGTAACTTAGCTACATTATTAAGCTGTATTAGCATCTTATACATCTTAATAATGTAATTAACTTCAATATTATACCTTAGCTACATTATTAAGATTTGTTAGCATCTTGTGCAGCATAATAATGTTGTTTAGCTACAATTATGTACCTTTGCTACATTATTAAGCTGTATAAGATTGTAATACAGCTTAGTAATGTACCTTAGCTACTTTATTATTATGATATAATAAGATACTAATACAGCTTAATAATGTATATTAGTTGCTTTGCTAAAGATGTATTAGCATCTTATACACCTTCATAATGTACCTTAGCTACAATAATGTAGATTAGCTACATTATTAAGCTGTATTAGCATCTTGTGCATCTTAATAATGTTGTTTAGCTACAATAATGTACAGTAGCTGCATTATTAAGCTGTATAAGATGCCAATACAGCTTAGTAATGTACTGTATTAGGATAAGATACAGTTTGTTAGTGTATATTAGCTGCTTTGCTAAAGATGTATGAGCATCGTATACATCTTAATAATGTAATTTAGCTACAATAATGTGCCTTAGCTACATTATTAAGATTTATTTGCTTTTAATACAGCTAAGTAGAGTAGTTTAACTACAATAATGTTCCCATTCTACACTATCAAGCTGCATTTATGTTTGATACAACTTGATAATGTAGCTTATCTAAACAAAACTAACTTTTAAGTCAACTGAGCTGCATTACCATACTGGTTATATTCTGTCTTACATGAAACAAACCACAGAATGTCATTTTTACACATATTGTATAGATTAAACAAACTAGATATAATCAGTACGCTTTAAAGGTCAGCTGTTTCCCCTTGTTTCTCTTCTTTATGCTAGTTTCTACATATTTGACAAAGTGAAAGACAGATGCAAGAGAGATATCCATCTTCTCATCTCTACATAGAAACGCATATGCATATTTCCCAAACTGTCAGATAAACCACTCTGCTGTTGTGTGCACTGGGTTGGTAATATTTTACACAATATATTAAATTAAAAATGGCATATTTTGCCTGTTGGGAAGTGGCAGGAACCATTGTTCCACCTCTCTAAAGAAGCAACATGTGGTGAGGGAAGGGCCAGTTTTTCACTGAGATTATCAGTCAGTTAGTGTGTGGTTTTAAGTGTTTCCAAGGTGATCACACCACCTGTTTGATAAACAGCTTCAGCCCACAGGCAAACAGGATCTTGACACTTGACACTTGAAAACAGGGCGGCATACACATGCACGCAAAGTAAAACACAAATGGGGGACAAATTTTTAGGTTGCATGCCCCTTCTATAACCAGTGAAACACAACCATCACTTTATCTTGCATGCATATGTGTAGTGTCTGTGTGGAGAGGGAGCCAGGGCAAAAGCTTTTCATTGGATTGGAATGTACTGGCTGTATTTTTTATAATGCCAGCAACAATAAACTTTAAAACAAGGTTTTTCGCTTGAAATAGTTCCAAAAAATAACTTGGCAAAAACCACTAACATGTAGTTAATAATATGTCATATTTCATTTATGAACAGAGAAAAAGTTTGCATGTTTTCCTTTGTGTTTTTCGGTAGTCAGGGGGAGTTTGTTGGTGCAACAGTTAGTTAAATTGAGGGGATTTCCAGCATGTGGAGCACCATGTGAATCTGGACCACAGCTACCTCCCGCCGAGGAGACAGGCCAAGAAAGGCAGACAGACATGCTGTTCACAGGACTTTATTAATTCCCCAAATTAAGGCAATTAGTTTAAGGGTAAACGGGGTGCTTCAGACTACAGTGCAGCAACAGATGCAGCAAGGGATACAGACAGATTTGCATTTTCATGCATGATTATGCATTTTGACATTACAATGAATGACCAGAAAAATAGAAACCCCTGTGCAATTTAATGCAGACTTACAGAGCAGACATTAGCACTGTGCAAAACCTTATATGTTTACCTCCTCTATGACCCACTGTTTCAACAAAAATGGTTATTTTTGAGGCTGTAGTGTCCAGTGGTGGTGCATGCTTTGCATTACATTTAAAGAAATGTATGTTTTTGTTCACCCCTATTTCTGGAAAAAACAAAAAGCAGAATATCCAAAGTTCAGGAGCTTTGTGTATTGGGCCTATATAACTTAATACTTTTAAGGTGTTAACCAAAATAAACCAATATTAAGCGGTATCAAAACTTCTCCAGCCAAACAATACCTGCATTCACTCCTTTCTGTACCCAGATCTAGGAAAAAAGATATGTATGATTGTACTCGCAGCAATCAACACAAGTGTTCTTCAGTTTAATGCTATGTGTGATTAGCCCACTACTGCAGCAGCTACAACCCATACAGTCCAGCCTGTGGTGTGGTTAAGTTGAGCACAGCACATGTGATGGAGTTGGCAGTTCAGCGTACTGAGATGCCACCAAAACATTCAAAATTATGGCTGTACACTATGCCCTTGGTGTCTGGTGGCATTTTGCGCAGCTCAATGTTTCCATTCACAAGATGGTATCATATGAAGTAGGAAAAATTATGTTCTATTAGTATCGGTGTCACTAAGGATACTGGTATTGTAATTTTTTTTTTATCAATACCCAGTCTGGTTACAGGCCTCAGAAACTAAAACAAGAACAGAAGTCTATTTTAACATTTTAACATACAATACACACTATACAGTCTTCTGCTTTTTTATTTTAGCCAATTTCAGTTCACCAAAATGCAACTGTTGTTCTTCAGTACCAAAAATAATAAATAACTATAACTATATAGTCCATACATACAAGGTTAGCCTCTATATTGTTACCTGGTGTTACTGCTGCTGCTAATAGCGTTAATTTATCTCAAATCATTTGAGGTTTAGTTTCTCTCTTCTATTGATTGCATTTGGATAAAAGATATTGGTGCAATTATACATTTAAGAACATCTATAGATATGATAATAATATATTACTGAACATGTACATCTGCAATATAGTTGAGTAATGCTCTCTATAGTAGGTTCTATAAACATTTGTCAAATGTAAAATCTGTAAGTAGGTGTCACAAACAAAAATGTGTAGCATAAGGTGGAGCTGATATGACAAGTGTCAGAACTGAGATAAACTCAGCAGGAAGTTCCTTGTTAAGTTCAAGTGTTAAGGAACTTAAAGTGTTTGAATTAAAATTTCCAAATATAATTACAGGCAGTATCCTTGTACGTCAATGGTAATGCTGTGGGGTAAGTATACAGAATACTGTCATGCTTTGTGTAATAATGGTGCATGAGTGGCACTGTGTGTGTGTGTGTGTGTGTGTGTGTGTGTGTGTGTGTGTGTGTGTGTGTGTGTGTTTTAAGCAGTCATATCATCCACAGCAGCACAATGAACTGGTTTCACATATCAGCTCTGGAAAGTCCCTGGATAATTATACTGGACTTTCTCTCCGTCTCTCTCTTCCTCCTTCTCCTTCTCTCAAACTCTCTTTCTTGGCAAACGTAATCTTTTTATAGTAGTTTTTTTTATGCACCCTTCTATCACTCTCATCAACTCCACACTTCCATCTGCCCATCATCAGTCAGTCTTTTTCTTTAAGTCTTTTTGCCTCACACCCCAAACACACATCTTAACAGAGACCAGCCTCCACTGTGAAAATGCACATCTTTGTAGAATTAATTATTAACCCATACTGTACGTGTGTGAATGTGCGTTATGAATCAAAGCGATTAAAATCGATACTGGAGCGTCAACAGGGCTCGGCAGGTGTTTTCTCTAGCACAGCGTTCCATCAGAGGAGGAATATTACAATCTTTTTTACATTTTTACGGTCACATTTTGATTGTGCGTGATAGTGTGCACACAGTCGAGTTTCAAGTCCAGGGGAATTCACTGCAACCTATTTCCATACTGCTGCTATCTAAAAGTGAAAGCACTAACAATGTTCCCGTGCTGGAGGCCTATTCTAAGCTTCGACTACATTCCTGTTATGGTAGAAATCTGTAACACAGATGAAGTCTTCCTCATTCCCTGCACTGCAGAAAACTTGAGCTCATAATTAACAGATGACAAAAATATTCAAAAACTGTAACTTGACTGTTGCAGCTGCATCTTAAGGTGCTGCAGTTGTAGAAGAATTAAAGGGACAGTTCACTTGTAGTGTACTCTTACCTGTAGTGCTGTATATCAGTCTAAATTATTTTGGTGTGATTTGGTGAGTGTTGGAGATATCAGCTGTAGAGATGTCTGATTTCTCTCCAGTGTAATGGAACTAGATGGCACTCAGCTTGTAGCACACAAAGTGCAACGTCTCTTTCCCGAAATCATGACCTGGTTACTCATTATAATCCACAGACCTTATCATGAGCAGTTTAATGTAGGAACTATTTTCTTTCTACCCAACTAAACATGCCAACCATATCACAGCACAGAAGGAAGCATGCATCAACTGCTAGCTCACCAAGTACCACTGAGCTAGCTAACATTTTAGCTAGATGCTTCCTTCTGTGCAGTTGGTGGATGTAGAAAGAAAATAGCTCCTACATTAAACTGCTAACAACAAGGTCTGTGGATTATCTTTAGTAAGCAGGTCATGATTTGTGAAAGAGACATTGCTGTTGAGTTTTTCCTCTTTTTTTGCACTTTGAGCACCACAAGCTGAGTGCCATCTAGTTCCATTATATCAGAGAGATGGCAGACATCTCCATGGACGATATCTCCAGCACTCGGCAACTCACACCAAAACAATCTAGACTGATAAAGAGCTCTAGATGCAAGAGGAAAAATATGTATTTTTAATTTTGGGGTGAACTGTCCCTTTAAGTTTAAGACAGAGATTGAATATTTGTAGATGTCTTTCCATATCAGACTTTGTACTCACATGCTTTATATTAACTCCTTTACAAGTAAGTTTATAAAGTGTGACCAAATGTAGTACATACAATACTGGTGAGAGTGTGCTGACTTTACTTTTGTCATCTTAGTGAGTCTAACCTAAAATAACTTTTGTCTAACAGAGAAAGAAAGTTCAAGGTCCTCAGCATTTATATTATCTAAGCTATAAAACTTGATCATAAAACATCATACTCTATTGTCAGTCCAGCTGCCAGCTGGCACTCTGCCATCTCAGTGCCGAGAAGAAGAGGCCAGGTAGTTTTATTACTGGCAGGCCTGTGATCAGTCAGTGAAAAACCCAGCCAACCATCAGGCCACTCAACTCACAGGTGGGGTTCAGAAACGCTTGCCGACCACAATAAGGAACAAGCCCCTGATGTTGTTGTTGGAGAGTTCTGCAGACTTTTCCTGTACATTTTCAAAACTGTACATATTCAGCCAGACATCCATTTAATTAGCCAGTCAAATTTTCAGCTTTTAAGGACGTCACCTTTACTGAAAATGAACAAGTCTGCCACTATAGCCAGATGTATTAGTCCAGACTGAATCTCAAGAACTATCAGATTGAAACTTTGAACAGACAGTCATGAGCCAAAGATGACTTTAACCCTTTCCCCTAGGCCATCAGCGGGTCCAATATCTTACTTAGCCAGTAAAATATCTCCACTTCTACTGGGTGGATTGGACCAATAATTTGGGCAGACATTCGTGGACATTAGAAGACAAATTGTAATACCTTTGTTTATCCCCTAACTATTCCTTCCAGCACCATGGATTCAAACTTTTAATTTGTCCAGTACTTTGGATTATGACCAAATACTTGCAAAACTACTTTGTGTCTGGTGCTGCTAATTAGCAAATGCTAACATGCTAACATGGTTAGTTTGGATTGTAAACACGATAATTACTACCTGCTAAACATGAACGTATTAACATTGTCATTGTGAACATAGTTGACACATTGTGTTAGCATGAGGATGGACCAAGTCACTGTTTTGCAAGTTACAAGTAATGAGTAGATAGTCTCAAGTCTTTGCACTTTAAACCTTGAGTTTTGAGCATTATTATTTATTTTTTATTTTTTTTACAGTCTATGGTTTTGCGTCCCAAACAAGTTCTGTACTCTTCGCCTCCAAAAATTTGTAATTGTAAATTTGTATTTATTTGTTAAAACAAGTTTGTTGGAAGTTGCTGAATCCTTCATTTTCTACCCGCACATTTTTTTTGTTGACCACTTGTAGTTTTTGTATGTGAATCAGATGCTGTCAGATTGGTTCAAGCAATGTGGATCTGGAGAATTAAATGTCGTCTTGTTAGGAATGAATCGTCTTAATTTAAGTCGAGTCAGGAAATAAAGAGACATTAATTGATTCGTGACCCTCTTTTTAAATAACCTACTTTAAATAACCTACTTTTTGATAACCTACTTTTTGATCTTTTGGCTTGGGGTAAGGTATCAAGTATTTTCAGGTCAAAAGTTTTAAGGCAAAGTTAAATCACAAGTAATGGTGTTTTGAGTTTCAAGATGAGTTGAAAGTCTTTTTTGATTTTATCAAGTCAAGTCTTAAATCATCAAACTTCCATGTCCAATTCTTGTGACTCAAGTCCACACCTCTGCTGTAAACTCTTCTTGTTTTGTTAGTACAGTAGAGTAAAAACTTGTGCACAATCACTCACTCATCACTGTATTTGTCTGCTCTCAGCCTTGTTACTAAGATGATTATGTTGACATCTACTCACTTTACTGTAAAATGCCCTGAGTGTCTATGGTTAAGCAAATAAAAAAAGACAATATTCAGTTATCACTAGCCTGTTTTTATCAATTTCTTCTCCTCCACTGACCTTTTTCTTCTCAAAATATCGCTCTCTCTGTCTTTCTGTCTATCTTGCTCTGTCTGTTTATGTATGTGTCTGTTCAGGAATTGGAGCGGTTCAAGGCATTTGTGAAGAGGAAGCCAGCTTTTGATGTGGTCGTAGATGGACTGAATGTAGCAAATATCAACAGCGACAAAAGCAGGCAGTCAGAGAACGTGAGAAAACACAAAGATGCTCATACACGCAAAATGTGACATTACAAAGAGATCTTAAAGTTAATATTTTACATGGTCTATCAGTCTAATGGTGCTCATTCAGCATCCTCTCTGCACATTCACATGCACGCACACAGTTGACAGTCTAGATTTCTTCCTACATACATGTCTGTCCAACTCAGGGGCTTTTTTTGTTGGTTGCAGTATGACTAACCCTGCAGTGTGTGTGAGCAGATGTGTGTAGGAGGTGTCTTTATAACTGGCCAATACCTGATTTTTAACAACACCTAACCTACTTTTCTGCCCACATCTGTCTGTCTATCATCTGTATGTGTCAACTATCAGTATTTATATCGCTGCTTTAAAATATGTCACATCTTTCTCAGGATGTTTTGTGTCTGTGAGACAAAGCAAAGTACAAACAGACAAATCTATTTTTCCTTATCTAGTCATCTAGTTCATGGAAATACATTGCTGAAATGAATGCAAAAGTCATATAACTTCACATGAGGATCACTGACAAAATGTTTTATTTAAATGTCTGCATGAATGAAATCAGAGGTCAGGGACACAGCTATGAGATATGAAAATACCTGCTGAATTTACAGTGACCAACAAGAAGCGTCCACACCCATGCTATCAACACTGTGAGGCTGTGCGGGAGTGAATTGCTAACATCAGTATGCAAACATGCACAGAGTGACAATGTTAACATACTGATGTTTAGCAGGTAGTTATCAAAGTAAAATGCTCACCATCTTAGTTTAGCGTGTTATCATTTGCTAATTTGCACTAAATACAAAGTGCAGCTGAGGCTGATGGGAATTTCATTAGTTTTTCCAATAATTTGACCTTAAAGCAAAGTATAGGACAGATTGAAATTTTTGACCTGATGATGGCGCTAGATGAAAAGTCAGAGGATGACCAAAGTAATTAAAATGAATCCTGAATGAAACAATGTCTGTACTCACTTTGATGATGATCCATCCAGTAGTTGTTGAGGCATTTCACTGTAAACAGTGTCAACCCTCTGGTGGCGCTAGAGGAAAGGTCAGAGGATCACCAAAGTCATTCTATTTCTCCCTCTGGAAACATAAATGTCATATAATCTAAAATTATTATGGATAAAGGCTTATTTTCAGGGCCCACAGAGTCATAACAACCATGCTAAACAAAACTCATAGTTCAGTACTACAAAAGTAAGAAGTAGTAGTTTTTGCTGTGGCAATAAGTACAATCTTTCAGAAACAACTAAACATTGTTCTTGTCCCTTCAGCATATCTAAAGACATTAAAAAACATGCCTTGTGGTGTGTGCACATAAAATGCATGGAAGACACACTGTGTGTCTGTAACACTGCTATATTGTGTGTTTTTGTTGCAACTTAGAAAACTTATTCTTACTCACTTTCATATCCCTACCTTTTATCTGACTTCTTATCTAACAAGTAATGGCATGTTTTACGATCTACCCCACACACATACACACACGCCCATTCCAACAGTCAGCACTAAATCAGTAGATGCGAAAAACTGGTTTTATACTTGTATTAGTCATGAAGGAGCTGCCACATGCACCGTTGAGTGTCGTTATTTATCTCCATGGAGCTGGCATCCAGACTAACATTTGTGCCATTAAATATATTATATTTTTTCATATTAACGTAAATGAAAGTATTGAGGTATGTACGTGTGTGTTCCAGTTGTTGGCAGTGGTGTCAGAGCTGGTGGGTCAGGGCCTTACTGTCCTGGTGTTGGGCAGGAAACACATGCTGCAGCCCTCGAGAGCCTGGGACAAACACAACATGAACGTAATCCAACAGAAAGCTCATTGCTTCTTCACTGACAATATGTGAGTCCCTTATAATAAAAAAAGCACACTATTCACTGAGAATGTTTAAGGAGCAGCATGCAACATGTTGGAGGCTGATTAATAGAATAAACCAATGTATAAGTACTGTGCAGCACATTGTCATTCAGCTATACCTTGCTTGATTTAAAACCTATTTGTTCTTGAGATAATTTGTTTGTTCACCTCACACGTTTTGGTTTGTGCCCAGTTCGGAGGATGACCCGTTCTTGCTGTATGCCACTTTGCACTCTGGAAACCACTGTCGGTTTGTGAGTAGGGACCTGATGAGGGATCACAAGGCCTGCCTGCCAGATGGAGCCACCAGACGGCTCTTCTTTAAATGGCAGAGAGGCCACCAGCTGGTAGTGGATGGATACCTCACAGCGGGCAAGAGAGTCCGATTTCAGGTGAGAAAGAGAAGGAGCAGGGGGAGGAGGGAAGGGTTTGAGAGGAAAGAGTTGATATCAGGGCACAAATGAAAAAGGTATACCTATTAACTGTATACATGTGTGTGTGTTTAGAGTATTTCCAGCTTTGACACCATCATCCAGACCTCAGGGGACGCGTGGCACATTCCCTACGACGACACAGTGGATAGGAGCACATATGAAGTGCCAGACCGATGGCTGTGCCTCACCACAAAGCACTGAACACACACATTCAAAACTCATATGCGTTGACTGTAACTATGGAATTGTAAATAAATCATTTACTACAAATAACTAAGTGCCCTGCATTCTTTCATTTAAGGGGGAACACTACCTAAAATGAGAAATTAAAATAAGTTATTTCCATGGCCTAGGTAAGTTCAATCAATATTTGTGAACATGAGCTACTCTCTCAAAGTCTCCAACTTGTGATGTCATGGCGTGTAAAGTCTGGAGTTGCTCCATAGACAATGAATGGGAGCCTGATTTTGTGGACCCACAGAATGGAAGAGAGTTGTTCATATTTACCAATATTTTTAGGCTTTCTCAGACCATAGGAAATATCGGTGTGTCCTGAGTTGCATATTTCTTCTTTTCTTGTAGTTAGGTACTGCAGCTACCCTTAAAAATTATGTACTGTTGCATGCAGTATGCACACAATTGGGACATACTACTTCCTCATAACATTACACCCTGAACTTTGACTTTCTTACTCATATATCTGTTACCATGGAGATGAAACAAAATGCCATTCACTGAGCTCACCAGAGTCAGAGGTCACCGCTGACAGCTCTGATGTTGTTATTTTACCATAAGTAATAACTGCATACATTGTAGTTTCTAACACATATTCATGATAGTAAAGTTACACAGGCTCTACATTTCTCTGTCACTGTTATTTAATACTCACGCCCTTTTGTTGTTGGTTATATTTGTGATTATATTATTCAATTAAAAAATTAATATTCCTATTATTACTTATTGACTGGTTATCGGTCACCTGAAGAAGCTGTCATCCATCATTGTGACCTCAGACAGTTGATGTGATGTATCTTTAGCTGCAGACGATTGTGGGTCAGAATAGCCGGAAAAGCATGCTGGCTTGCATACTGCAAAATCTTGGTCGAGTATCCTACTGCATTTGACAAACTATGTATTGGGACATACTCAATCTTTTATTGGCATATTATATAGTATGGTAGTATGGGTACTGCAACACACAGTACATGTATAAACTTAAAAATAGGACTTGAAAAATTCCCCTTTAACTTTGAGCCATGGGTTAATGACATCTGACAATCAGATTTTTTTTAGTAATAATCATAAGCAGCATCGCAAAGCAGCAGCAGGGTTGCAGTGTGACACACGTGAACTACAAAGCTGACCCGGATATTGACAGATCACATCCGGTGCAGATGTTTGCCATGTTTTGGCTCTGTTGTCTCTCAGTTTAGTTTCAATTTCAGTCTGAAACTGTTTATATCAATTATTTCCAGCCGTCATGTCTCGGGGGTCAAGTGCAGGGTTTGACCGTCATATCACCATCTTCTCTCCGGAGGGAAGACTCTACCAAGTCGGTAAGTCGTGAAAGAAATGAACAGCACTCAACCTGCTCTGTCATCACTACTAGCTAACAGGCTAACATTAGCTAGTAGCTTCTATCTAGCCCATTCATAGTTCAGTGTCATTTAGAAAAGAAAATATTTTATTGCAGCAGGGTAGGGTCATAATAATTGCAATTAATGTTTGGTATATAATTATATATAGGTGTGCAGTAACGTTAATACATTGAGGCGGTTCGTTTTGTTATATTTGTGCTAGCTTCGTAGCTAGCTTAATTTAGCTGTGCAATGCTATCAACAGGCAATGTTGTGATACATATCTTCATTAGGGGTTAAATAAATTTGGTATTTAGCTGCTGTAGCACACTGCTCACCCTTATTCTCACCTTTTTTTTTTTATCAGCCTTTTCCTTAACGAGCCATTATATTATTATTATTATTATTATTATTATGTATTAAATGTTAGCCGCAGACCAGTTTCAAAACTTAAAACAAAAACTGTGACACTAAAATACCACGTTTTGTTACCAAGATACAGATTGTGTCATATTTAAATAGAGTCATGTGTATGTAAAATCAAAAGTTAAACAACTTGTTTGGTTGGTTCCTTATTTTTATTTTTTAAAGTTTGCCAACAGTGCTGAAATGTTTGAACACTTGTAGCTCATGAACATGTTCCCTTGTGTCTGTCGTCAGAGTATGCCTTCAAAGCCATCAACCAGGGAGGGCTGACCTCTGTAGCGGTCAGAGGGAAGGACTGTGTTGTGGTCGTCACACAAAAGAAAGTCCCGGTCAGTATACACTGACACATTATAAACACACACACAAGTTTGTGTTTCTGTGTCTTTACAAAGCATGTGGTCAGATTCCACAGCTGTCATTATGGTTGTTGCATTGCTGGAGGAGTATGTGGTGTATCTCTCTGTTGGTAATGTCCTCGTCTCGTGTTTTACTCAGGACAAGCTGTTGGATGCCGCGACAGTCACACATCTGTACAGAATTACAGAGAACATTGGCTGTGTTATGACCGGCATGACTGGTAAGCAACATCTTGCCCATGTAGTGAATACCCAGAAAATTTAAATAGACTTTGAAATGTTTCTGTAAAAATAATTGTCACAATTACTGGCTGTTATTGCAGAGCGGGACAAAAAACAAGAGAGTGCAATATCCTGTCAAATGCTAGCTGTAGTTGCAGCAGAACATTACATAATAGTAGTCAATAAGACCACCTACCCAGTTTTTAAAAAGCTATAAGACATGACGCAAATCCATTGTTGCTAGCAAAACAGAAAACCAAATACTGACATTTTCAGTATTCCAAGAGCAGCCCAGAGTCTACCTGAAGCTTATCATTTTCTTTCACTATAATGAAAAAAGTAGTTATTATGTTAGTTCATTCATGTGTTTGTCCAGTCTTAAATTCATCTGTGTGAAATGCTTTTTCTACCTCTTCCTCTCTGCCTCCAGCTGATAGCAGGTCTCAAGTGCAGAGGGCACGGTATGAAGCAGCCAACTGGATGTATAAGTACGGCTATGAGATCCCTGTGGACATGTTGTGCAAACGCATTGCAGACATCTCCCAAGTCTACACACAGAATGCTGAGATGAGGCCGCTTGGCTGCTGTGAGTAGTGTGCACATGTGTTTTTGTGTACAAAAAACGTGTCCTTAATGATTGTTTATGTTTTCTAGAGTTTTAACCAAACTTGACCTGTTAGAAATATTTGAAAGCACTTATTGTCATCCACTTCCAAAATAATACACTGTGTGTTTCTCTAGACCAGGGCAGGTGAATGTTTTAATTTTAGCATTATTGTGTGATGTATTTCATCTACATTGAAAGCTGTTTCAGAGGGTTTTGATCACAACTTTATATTGAAAATCAGCTCAAAATATTTGCAGCAGTCATGGGTGGATTTAGGCTATAATAGGGGTTAACAAAGTAAATTGTCATGAAGAGCTACTCATTTTATGTCTAATTTTGTTGATTGTTTCTCATTGAATATTAGTTTTGTTAGATACACCCTCAGCAGGGCAAAGCAGAGTAAAGACTTTATTGTGCACAGAGATATGACCTGATTACTGCATCCAAATGCGTGGCTATACCTATTAGTTGCACATGAATAAATAAACAATACTGTGTTAACTGTTCCTCCCTCAAGACTTGCTTCTCCAACTGTTAGAGTCCCCTAGTAAAGTGAAGTCTTTTTGTCCATTTCCAGCATTAACAGTTTTTTTTTAGCTTTGTGTTAGCTTGTTTGGGAGGCTAAGGCCACCCTAAGGTGAAATCCTAAAACTGCCCCTTTTTGCTGCTCCAGTTTACACCTTTTGAAAACTGACAATGGTCTAGTTCTCAAGTTCTTGCACAAGGCAATTAAAAGCCACTTGAAATCTAACATTGACTCCAAATTTCTTGACAAAAGTAAAGTTTAATTTTTAAATCAATGTATAATAAATCAGATATTGAAATAGATGGCATTGCTTCTTCTGCCATGTCTTCATTTCCCTCTGCTTTGCCTCCTTCCTCTAGGTATGATAGTGATTGGAATGGATGAAGAGTTGGGTCCGCAGCTGTATAAATGTGACCCAGCCGGCTATTACTGTGGTTTTAAGGCCACAGCAGCTGGAGTCAAACAGACTGAGGCCACAAGCTTCCTGGAGAAGAAAGTCAAGAAGAAACTGGATTGGACGTTTGAGCAGACCATAGAGGTAATGCACATAGACACACACACATACTGTATATATTTACTGTTCACTGTTTCCATGCTTATTATTAGACCCTGGTATATTCAGGTTTCTGGAATGTCATGGAACGTTTGGGAATTTCTCAGCCAAGGAGAGCCAGGGAGTTCTTCAGGTGTCAGAAAATGTCAGGGACTTTCACAACTGTGTCACTATACTAGAATGTTTTACTGAAGGGGTTTCAGCCGTCAGTGATTCAATATGTGAGTTATTGATGGGGTTATACAAATCAGGCCCAATATGAATCCTGATATTGTTGTCATTAGAACTGATCCTTTATGTTTTTTTGGTTATTCTGTTTCAAAATATCAGTTCACATTGTTCAGATATTAATGCACTTCCCTTGCTAAGTAGCCAAAATATGTCACATAGATTAACATGTAATGTCACATCCACATTTTGCGATGACCTTTCCTCAGTCAGTGTTTGTTGGTGGTCAAGGAGAGCGTGCCAACAAGCCTATGTGTCATGGTTGTATTTATTGTTTTTTAGAAAATACTTTTGTTAAAATGTCAAAAGATGTTAAAACACAGCTGTTCCTCTTTAGTCTTTTGGTTTGTAAGATGTCAGAAATGGTGAAAAATGCCAATCAGTGTTTCCTCAAACCCCAAGATGTTGTCCTCAAATGTTTTGTTTTGTCCACAACCCAAACCAAATCAGTTTCCTGTCATAGAGGAGTAAATAAACCAGAAAATGTTCACACTTAAGAAGCTGGAATCAGAGAACTTTGACTTTTTTTACATAAAAAATTACTTAGACTAGTTAATCCATTACCGAAGTAGTTGACTATATATATATATATATATATATATATATATATATATATATATATATATATATATATATATATATATATAATGTCCCATCTTTCTAGATTATTTGACACTGTGACACTGTTTCCAAAGGCATCTATTTTTCTTAGATGCAATGTTTGATTTCCTTCCCTCTCCTCTCCTTCCTTTCATGCTGCTCAACAACTCCCTCTCTACTCAAACCAGACGGCTATCTCGTGTCTGTCAACTGTTCTGTCCATCGACTTCAAGCCCTCAGAGCTGGAGGTGGGAGTTATTACTACAAAAGACCCTAAATTCAAGTGAGTATTTTCCTGACACAAAGAGATCCATGAGTAGGAATTATTATCCTAGTCACAGATAATTAAGAACTTTTTTCTCTGCCCAGCTGCTGTTGTAAATGGGTTTTCAGGAATAAAAGTGAAGCAGGGCATTGCTGGAAAAGCCAAACAAATTTAGTCAGACGTCTTGGACACATTTTACCAAAAAAGAAAAAAGAAAATTAGTATTTGCTGTTCAGCTAAACGTGCCGCACTTAACAGACACCATTGCTCCTGCATTTCAGTCATGCATCTTTGTGCTGACACAAAAAAACCCGCTAAATTACTAAAAGATGTTAATGTGCTGGCTTTGTTGATAATGAATCAGAGTTATTTTTAAGAATAGATAAAAACAGACGAGTGTCGTAATGGAAATTCCCAAAAACTAAAACCAGGGATAAGATCAAAGTAAGGGCTTACAAGGTTCAATGTGTTCTCGACATGTCCGTGTGTGTTTGTGTGCAGGGCTTATAAAGCCTGGCAGAACAAAAATGACGACCGTTTACTTGTGTGTTTGTGTTCCAGGATTCTGTCAGAGTCTGAGATTGATGTCCACCTGGTGGCTTTGTCTGAGAGAGAGTGAGAAAAGTTGGCAACCATTTTGCTGCCGATTCTGAAAAGGATGAACCGTAACACCAGAAAACCCCGACTCCTCCACACAAAGGTCTCGCCTAGAGCGAAGATAAAGGAGGAGCTGGTATCATCTTGTTCAGAGGAGGTGGTACTACACAGCGAGGTAGAGATGAACACAAAGATGAACAGTAAAGAACAATATGTCCCTTCTTACCTGGTGGGTAGTTACCCATCTACACTGGCATTTGCCCCTCCTCCATCCCTTCTGGTCATGACTGGACACAATGTTATCCACATGTCGACCCCTCCTGCATTTTCTCTCTAGCCACACTGAGATATCCTCACTGTAGGCAGCTGCCAAATGTCACACAGCCTGGAAAGATGCTGGACATTCAAATCAGTCCACCATATGACACATCAGTCTGATATGCTCTTCTCTCTCAGTGGAGCTTAGCCCTAAATGACTTCAGTTGATGAGTGTGACATGAGCAGATTGGAAGACAGGGGTGTGGTAACACTACGGACTACAGCACAATACCTCTTAATACCTCTACCTGGTGGTCCTGTAGCTTCTGGAGTCACCAATCTTTACTCAGGGCTGCCACGACGTGTATCTCTTATTTTTTAAATCTGCTTTAAAGTCTCCCCTATCCGCTGTCTCTAGTTCCACAGTGATGTTTTTGCTCTGATGTACTTTGTGATAACCCAGGGAACAGCTGTGGGAATTCTCCCATTACGACAGTCATCATTGTCACACCCCTGTTAAGGTCTGCTCAGGTCAACGTCAACGGGAAGTCACTGATTATTTCATTCTCGCCCTTCTGTCTTGATCTTCATCCCCTCTGCTGACATTGCTGTACAGTACTGCACTTCTATTAAACACAACACTTTTTATCGAACACTGAAGTTTCCCTGTTTCCTTGTCTTTGCATGTGCATATTGCCTCCGCGGGTTGTATGTGAAGTTAAAGCAGGTGATGATATATGGAGGATGAATACTGACAAGCATCAATAAATAAATAAATAATTATGTAAATAAATACAGAATAAATGAATTTAGAAAGCACAAATAAATAGTTGCATATGTAAGAACAGGAATAAATAAAAATACAGAAATAAAAAATAAATGCAATAAATATGGAAATAAACTGATAAACAGGATACAAATAAGTAAATATCTAATTTATTTCTACATTTTTGTATAATTATTTATATCTATATTTCTGTATGTTGTTGATGTAATGACACCTATGCATTTATGTCATTATTCCTGTATTTATTTTAGCATTTATGTATTCTTTATGTCTGTATTTATTAATGCTATTTATTTCTGAATACTTATGTCATTTTTGTCCTCCATAATCAATCAGACATGTGACCATCACATAAAATTGGGTAATAAGGTGCCTGTTTCCATGAGATGTTTGCATAATACAGCTTACTGTTATGTATTTCATAGGGAATGTCAATATAAATGCATTTTTATTTACATTTTTTAATTTGTGAAGCACTTCTGCTCTTGAAAGGTGCTATTTATACCAAGTTTGAGTACATTTATACGAGCTGAGATAGTAATTGTTGTACTGCTGGTGTCATATTTGGATGTAAAAGGACTTATGATGTACAACACATGTTGGAAACCCCCAGAGAGTTCACATATACAGCTCCTTTAACATGCTTTACTTCAGTAGTAATCAACAGTGTACAGAGGGATACTTAGCTTTGCCAGGGGACCACTTTTGCAAAATGACAGGAAGCCAGGGGCCAGTTAATACACAGACATTTATCATATTTATCAGCATATGTAACAGATGAATTGCCTGTTTTCAACTTTCTGATGTTTGCTGTATGCAGGGAGTTTCTGGGATTTGAGGACATCCAGGGCTTAATCCAGACATCACCCCTGGCACGTTTTTTTCTAAGTACAACAATACGACCAGTGTTAGTTCATTTTCATTTTGAATTAGAAAATGTTCAAGGGGCCAGCCGGCAGGGCCGCAAGTAGAGAATCACTGGTCTACGGCAATAAGTATCTGTTAAATTGGGAAAATGTATTTGTGTTGTCTACACAAGATTTTAGACCAAAATAAAAATGGGCTTGCAGTTATTTCAAATACGTATTTAGCTGCACAATCCATTGTATTTACATCTACTGTAAAGTTATGTCTCTATTGTATGCTTAAATTCCCAGTGCGTAAAGCCAACGTACTAAGCCTATTGACGACCTGATCTGCAGTACAATCACAGAATTACACAAGTGTATTTTACAGTCACGCTTTATATTTATTTTACTGGAAATAAGGAAAACTCCCTTCCTCCCCGCCACCCCGTGCTTGACTGAAGCATCCTGTTGTTCCGCGGAGATTCCCTTCTTTGGAGGAATGAGAAGCAGGAACGTTGCAAACAGCTGAGTGTTCTGTTCCTGGGAATTTCCTGTCCCTTCCTCCTTGGCCTCACCCTCCCCAAAAACTTCCTGATTTAGATAACCGGGCAATCAGCCTCATTCCACACATACTGCGTCTACACACACACACAAACGCAGCAGGAGGAACTGTTGCAAGCTCAATTGACTGTTAGTTCCTCATTCAGTGGAAACGAGTTGTTATCAGGCCTTTCCTCCTTGACATGCATTATATGAAAATAAAAAGTTAGCAGTCATAACTGAAACTCGGCTGTCATGCTTTCATGTAGGCACTTATACAAGCACAGACATACTGACGGCAGCAGAGGACACGTGGTTACAGCAATTTCTCCTATAATTGCAGCCTTGTAATGTTGTCAGGTGCTGTTGATTATATGCTGGGCTCTGTGTCATCTTTGTTTTTTGTGATATTACCAAAATTACGTCTAATGTACTGTGTGAAAGCATTTTTTCTCCAAACATAGTGCCTCCATTCAGGACCGAGTGCAATTTTCCACTCACATGCCATCTGTTGCCCCTTCATGTCACCCATCCCAGTCCCCACAAATATACTCACACAGCTTTTTACTGTTAAATATGAGTGTCTTTAATTTAACTGGAGTGTGGACTGTTTGCTGTCTGACATATACAACCTGCTCAACTGTACGCATTCACAGCTTCCATAAAAAATACATCTTTGTATACACAGCATTTACAATATCATACAACAGAGCTGTTTGCTGGTACATCAGTGTGGATGGATGGTTTTGGTTTTTTTTTGGTGACAAATGATTTGCAGTGTCTACAGAATACAAGCAATCCTCTCATTATACAGCAAAATCATCCCATCATAATGTGTCATGTATTCACATCTCAGCATGACCGCTCTCCCGCAGCCTGGAGCGGACTCATTGTTATATTCCACCATCAGTCTCTGATTCTCCTTTGCAGCTGCCTGTCCATCTGTCTCGTCAATGGCCACGCCCGCGCCGTGTCACCCACACTGTTGGGCTCATGTGACGTCGTAGCAGGAAGTAGTAGACGTGCCGAGCCGTTTCTTTTGTCCTTCACCGTCATCATCACAGCCTCCTGCCTCTGTAACTTCCTCTCTCTCCCTCTCTTGTTTCCTGCTAATGTCCATTCCACTGAATGTCATCATAACCCACCTACAAACACAAAGAGGACAGAAGACGGTTATACACCAGCCAGAAAGGAAACGTTGACGTTAGAGTGGAAGTTCTACACTTTCAACACACTCACCTCCTCATCAGACTCCTCGTCCTCCTCTTCCTCGCTGTCGTCTGATTCGCTGTCAGGCAGCTCCCTCAGGTCAGGATTGGTCAGTGAGAACAGTTCTTTCCTGATGTCATCGTTGGTGCGACCGTAGGTGAGGTGGAAGGGAGTGTGGCCTCCAGAGGTCAGGAGGTTGGGGTCTGCTCCTTTCTTCAGCAGCAGTTTGACCAGTGAGAGATTCTGCTGGTCCACGGCCAGGTGCAGTGCACTGCGACCATTACGCTGTTCCTATAGGGCAGGCAGAGAACCAGATTTTATAAGCAACTTGTGAGTCCTCAGAACATCTTAAAATGAATGAATAATTATATACTTTGCATATTTAAAGTGTGTATTCTCATGTACAGATATGATGTGTGTGCTGTTTACCTTTGCATTAATGTCAGCTCCTAGATCCACCATGTTCTCAACCAATGACAGGAAACCCTGAACTGAGGCCAAGTGGAGGCAGTTCTGACCTGCAAGAAAACATCAGAGAGAGTTTAACAACTGACACCACACCAGTATATGTCACTTTAAAGCTCCAAATTAATTAAAATTTAGGAGCTAACAACAGTATTTGCCTGGATGTAGCCATGCTAATTTGAATTAAAAAACAACAACTATATTTAAAAAATGTAGTTCCCCAAAGAAAACTGAAAACCAGTAAACCATGCCATACTTCAGACCTAAAAATGTCTGCACAAGTCTAAATCTATTTGGAGCCTTAGCACCTAACATTATGTGCCATGTAATAGATGGGTTTTTGTCAGGACGTGATGGCATGAACGGCTATGGCATTCCCCTCGCTTGCTTAAATGTTTCCTTCCTCCTAACCACAGTGTTCAGGGATAATGGGCAGTAGAAATTACTCTTTTCGTGCCCACCATTCCTCTGTTTAAATAGTACCTAAGACCAGCAGCAGACTGGTCAGTGTCTCGTCTGTCTCCAGGCACCAAGGGTGGGCCGCCACAGAATGGAAATTACCACCACTGCTACAGAACATAATACTCTAATAATATTCAAACATAATAATTTAGTCCACCACTGCTGAATACAAACATTCTTGTTCCCTCACATGTAAACAAATATAGTTTTGAAGATGAAAACTGAAGCATTTATCAGATGTGTTGTAAAAAGTAAAAGTTCAGCTCGTCCAAACAGGAAAAGATCAAAACCACATCAGTTCAGGGAAAAAAAAGAAACTCTGTTCTTGTGCTACACTCTTACCATGGTAGTTGCAGGCAGCCATCACCGTGTGTAGATGCTCTGGCTGACAGTTCTGTGTGAGGACGCTGAAGCACAGCAGGTTTCCATGGCGACAGGCGATGTGAAGAGGCGTGTCCCCGTTGTCGTCCACCAGCGTGGGGTCGCAGCCGTTTACCAGGAGGCGCTCACACACGTCGGCCTGGTTCGTTATTACTGCTAAGTGGAGAGGAGTCTAGGAGGGGAAGAAGTTAGGAGAAGACAGGTGAGTTACTAAAAAAAAAGTCATCTAGACAGAGCAAGTTCACAGGAAGAGGTGGAGACAAACATAGAGGAGAGGGGAAGATGATAAAAATGAGACCGGGGAGCTGTCAATATATTCTTTTATAAATCCTTTTCAGTACCTGTCTCTGGTCATTTTGTGTGTTGAGGAAGTCTGTGTTCTTGGACAGGTCTATCATGGATCTGATGTAGTCCTTGGCTTCATGGATGATGGCCAGGTGGAGCAGCCTATAGAGACAGAGAGGGAAGGTAGAAAACCTGTTATGATACAAGCAAACAACACAACCAAGTCTATTTTAACATACTGTAAGCAAGTAAATTAAAATACATACATCTCTGATTGTGGTTTTTCCATCTACATCTAATACTGCTACTTTAACAGCGAAAAGCTAGTTTAAAGCAAGTTTTAAATGCAGAGTAGCTACTAGAAAAGCGGACAAAAGGAGAAGTTTTACTTATGCCAGTGTCCTCGACAGGAGAAAACACAATAATGACATGTAAAAGAAGATTCTTCAAATGAACACCAGCTTTATTTCCATCAGAAATCACCAGGAAGTGTAATAACTTTCCACACATTAAAAATATTCACAAGTGTAACATAGCAGCCAATTTTACATTTGCTGTAATAGGGATAATGTCTTCACACTGCCATTACAGTAAACTAACTTAATGTCAACAAATGAAACAAATGAGCCCATTTAGAGGCTGCTGAGGCCCCACACTGAGACTGCTTGTTCAAATCACTGTAACATGATTTCATGCTTCATTGCCTCATATGAGACAGTTCCGCTGCTCACTTCTAATGAATAAAGTCACGTTGTTGTAAACTTTGACGCAATGGCGCAGCAAACATGCACGTGCCATGAGAACAGCCAAATTACTGTTCTGAGTTTAAATGACTATTTCTTGGGGGATAACTTATTTTAATTAAAAGAATAACATTTGGAGTGACATTTAATGTTATTCCCCCTGGTTTTAAGATATCATCAAGCCGCAACACGTCCCCCGGGGGCCAGTTTCGCCCTCAGCCCCGTCAGATGTGCATCTGTGTAATTTAAGGTACTTTTTCTTGTTTTTTCCTCCTTCTCGCTTCACGGGAGCGCGCGGCGGTCGGATTCCTTGGCCGCGCGCCCGGGACTTTCCCAGTCTGACCCGCGGCCATAGTAGATTCCCTCCTGATAATAGCCTTTTGTTTACGTCCAAGACCACCGTGTCTGACCGCAGCTAAACCCATTATCAAACCGGACACCCGTTCTGTGTATTGTTAACATTGCAGCCGCGTACTTTCAGACATCCCAACGCTAAAATAAGCCCCAACCCGGACGGAGTTAGGCCCGGGCCCGTGCATTGTAATGACAAGCTAGAGGCAGACATTCCCCACAGGAAAGGGATCAAATTACCTCCAAGACCCGAGCTGGGCCTGCTCAGGCGATATGCAAGCCTGGCTGTAACGTTACCTCAGAAAAAAAAAGCACAAATATCCCCGTGTTTAAGTCTGTAATGTTATTCCTGGTCCGACTTACGTGTCTCCGTCTTCTGTGATCTGTGTTTTCCATTCGTGCAGCTCTCCGGTTACACCGGGAGCCTGTTTGTGCTGCGGCGGCTCACATTCCACCTGGAGCCGACGGATCTCGGCCGCCACAGCCTGGTACTCCTCCTCCTTCAGCGAGTCCAAACCGCTGTCGAGCCGCTCCTCTGTCGACTGAGCCGGCTTCCCTTCTTTAGACTCCCGGTTGTAATCCATTTGGTTCAATATACTGGTCCGGTGGAGGTCCATAATGGTTTGTTATTCAGTACGAGGTGCGCTTGGTTGTCTACTGGCAGAGTTGTGCAGCAGTCTGTTAATGCCCTCTGTGTGGCTGCTGCGGGGCGGAGCTAACAACTAGGTGGGGGATTTCCAGAAAACTGTCACTCAGAATAACACAGCATACAGATTGCTGGCTCCAAGGGGATTTCTATTCAGACGCATATAAATACACTCCTCAGTTTGTCACCAAGAGAGCAAAGTCATTTTGCACACTGCATTTGCTGCACTTAAAATATACATTTCTGCAGTATTTAAGTATTTGGACTCTTTTAATGACACATGTCCCCAACAAATATGCATTTTCTTTCTGTCCACGCCTCAAACTTGAAATCAGCAGTTACTTTGAAAACACTCTTCTCAGTTATTATGCAAAGTATAATATTTCATAAAAATTATGCACTTTTAAATCAACCTGGCCAAAAGTATTTGGACAAAAACAGCCTTAAAACCACATCTCTGCTTCAAGAAATCTGATGTTTACTCTAACAGAAGGGAAACCGAGGTCATAGTAACTTGAAGCAAAGGCGTCTATGTATCATGAGGTTAGGTAGGTGTAGACACATCCCCCTCAATGTGTACAACATGGGCATTTACAACATAAAGTGACGCATGAAAAGGCACAGACTGCTGCATAAAAATTCAACAGAAAGGTTTGTGGTGGAGCACCCCCCAAACCTCCCATTTCACATGTGTCTCCCTCAGTGTTGAAACTAAACCTACACCCTTGTATGGCTGCACATGTTTTATCACATTAAAGACTTTCTGTTAGTCAAGGACAGTTGCATGGAAAGTCCTTAAGATGCACTGTCGTTAGCATGCCCCTGTTGAATCACTTAAACGAAAGGAAATGTTGCTCAGCAGCCCCTCAGAGTACGAGTGTGTGGGAGGACCTGCAGGTGGGGGGCTGCAGTGTGCAGTGTGCAGTGTGCACAGGAGTTTCCTCCAAAACTTCAAATATGATTGCAGCGTGACTGCAGTTGTTTATCACAGCATGAAAGTGATATGATGAACACAAGAGCACACCAGCAGGCCTGCACTGGAGTTTCCCCTGAGAGCCGCTGATGTTGACCACATGGTCAAGTCTATGTGTTTGTTGCTAAAGATATGTCAAAGGAGCTAAGATAAGTAATACACTATAATAAGTAATTTGTGCCTTATGTCTTTTTCCAGTTCAGTGCATGCATAGTCTAATTGATATTACATAAAAACATTATCATTTTCTAACACTCTAACTGTACTTAACATCCTGCCAACTATTTCTGAACATAGTGAATGACGCCACCACAGATTTTATATTGAGTGGAGGATTAAACTCCCCCTGATTCTGCCGCAGTGCCTTTAATAACCCAGTATCAAATCACTCATTCAATTCCTCTGCAGATAAAATGGAAGGACTCCAAGTCCTCGATAAGGCCGCGAGACTTTGTGAGGCTGTGTGACCTATCCCTTTAAAAACAAACATTGAGTTGAACGTGATGTTCTGGAGGCCTGAGGGAAACTCCAGGCTTGTTTTACCTCCCATTGTTCACACCGTGTGACCAGTTAGACTGGGAAGCTCAGGCTTTGCTCTCAGCACAGTTTTACAAGTCACGTGAGCAAGTAACTAGGATTCATGCAAATGCAGAGTGTTTCAACTGGAAAACAGTTTCTGTGCAGGATCTCAAGCAGCATTAACTAGATTTAGGCATTTATCTTGTTGCATAATTTTGAACTAAGAATAAGTCACTGTGCAACAATTGCATGCCCCAGTTTAATACTGCATTCTGTGTCACTACTGTATATCAGTTCCTGAAGAAGAATGGAAAGATTGTGGAGAACAAACCACACAGGCCACATTCACACCCACAGTTCATTCTAAATTCATATTATGTATCTGGCCTGCTGATCACAATCAGCTTTGAAGGCGCAGTGAAAACAAGACCTCTGTTTGAACCATAATAAGGCAGATGAATGGAGGAAAGGAATGCATAAAACAGGCTGGAAGACCTGGAGACGAAGGGAAAACAAAGCAGTTACACAAATTTGCTCCAAGCTTTATGTATTTAGGCTGGGGGAATTTAGTATCTCAGGTATATTACGAAAGTTTAGCAAATCTCTACACCACTGTACATCATTCAAATTCCGTTTGTGAATTAATATTGAATTCAAATTACTTTAGCTTTTCTTTTGTGTCATGTCTGCTTATCTAGACAGAGGACAAAAGAGGTGAAGATCGTTTAATAAAGGTCAGTCGAGGCAATCCGCCATCTAAGTGGACTAACAGTGTTGGACACTGACAGGAAGCACGGCACATTTTTCTGTTTAAATGCAGATGTGCCGATATGATTGGAGTTAGCAGATCTGAATCATTTTGACCCGGAAACCAGTCAGATGAAACCAGTGCGAGTTGGCATCATTACGGTAACTGACACGAAAATCTGAAACAACAGATGCTTAAAACAGTACAGGAACAAAATTCTAATACATGGAACATATAGCTAAATATTGTACTGGCAACCTTAGATGTGGAAGGAAGTAATTATACTCTCAAAAATCAGAAACGATTCCTGGACTTTTTTCTGTGTAATCAGTGTTTTTCTGGGGTGTCTCCCAGCTAACTTTTTGGACTTTTCAAAAATGAAACCTGAGTCATCAGCACTTTGCTGATTGCCTATTTATGACTGGAGTGCGCGCTGACTGGAAAACCTGGGAAAGGAAACTGAGATTGCATGATCTGTGATAAACCTTATCTTTATGATTGCTCTGGGATTTGAAGAAGAAATATTTATCTAAGTGTGAATTAATTTGACGCATTGTCACTATTTAACTAGCTGCAGTATATTTCCAAGTACCCTTTAGAAAAATATACTTTAAACTGGCTGTAAAACTATTCTATGCGTACATTAGATTTTATTGTGCAGTATGTGCTGTATATGTAATCATAAATGTGTGTGTTTTATTTTGATAAAGAATGTTCTTCATATTGGGTTTTTTCTTTTTGTTTTAGCTTTTACTGTAATAAGGTACAAAACAGGAAAAGAGCAGAATTAAAGCCAAATATTTTTCTTGGCATCCTAATGTGTCACCTCAGTGTTTCTCTCAGCAGCAGTAATACTAAAGAAAACACTGATCGCACAAGTGGAAACATGAAAAGACAAGTGTAAGTGGTGAAATAACATTATAGCAAAATGGGCTCACACTAATAGTTCCTGGCATCCAGTTTTGCACTACAGTGTCAGTTCATCTAGCTCACTATACTGTGCAGTGTGTGTGTGAGTGGATATATATACAATAAAAAGTGAGATACAGTATTATCAGTTGAAAACAAAATTGAAATTCAAACCACGTAGTGAGTTCTTTTGAAGTTGCCTGGTGGTTCAATTATTTTGTATAATAGCAACCACACAGACAAAAAGGTCAATATAAAATCAAATATGTTTTCTATATGTATAGTAGAAACTGAAATTGAAATGTTGGACCCAAACTTTTAAAACGAAAGCTTTAGCTTCACTATGTGAGCTACAGCATTCCTATTGATTATGCTGTAGAAGAATAGCTTTTGTTATATAACTGACTGTATGCACACCTGCATGTGCAGTATCTGTGCACGTTTGGGCGTGAGTGTGTGTGTGTGTGTTGTGGGAATCCCTGTGTATTCTGGACATGAACAGACATGTGCAACAAACAATGACTCATTATGAATCACTCAATCTACCACAAACAGTAAAATTACATTATGGTGAAGGGTCAAAGTGAGCGATGACTCATCAAATCACATTCTGACCTTATGACTATGCGGAGACCGAAAGCATGACAGAGACACAAAAGCCCCTTTTGAATTCTGAAGCATTGTGGGGCTTCACTGTTTCATCAGTTTCTCTACCTGCTTCTTTCGCTGAACTGCAGACTGACTACTTGTCTGGCAGACACTCCACCGCATTTACAGGATTTTACAGGCATGTGGCATAAAGCATTCAAAATGGCACCATGAAGAGCAGAAAATATTCTATACTGTGTTCTGCACAAATGAGTAGAGCTGCAGTCAAAATGTATCCTATGTATTTGAAATTTATTTCGAAATCAGGTTTGATTTTTATAATCACTTGTGAAATGTAACTAAGTACACTCACTCTAGCACTGTACTTTTTACGGCACTAGTTCTTTATTTGAGTATTTGCCTTGTATGTTATTTTAATAATTACATTTCAGATGAAACTATTCACTCAATTGTGACAGTGACTCAGGTTTTACATACAAAACGATCAGTTTACATAAGATTAAGCTACCAATATATCTAAACCGCCTCCACCAACTACAGCTTGAAAACACCATTCGCACAGTAGCTGATTTATAATGAGACTCATCAGTAAAATGCATAGAATAATGTATTGAACACCAAAAGGGGTGTTAGTAATTTTACTTTTGATTTAATTGATTAAATAGTTTATTTTGCTGTTAATACTTCTTCGACTTGCTTGAGAGAATGTAAATAGCAAACTCTAAAATAGTACACAGCTTAGTTGTGATTACTTTGCAGTAGTGTTGTTAACTCATTTGTTGATGTTCCTAGATTTCGCTGAGTCTGCTTTAATAAGCTGTGGGGGTTTATGCAGTCAGCGGGCCAGACTTCCCTTTTTACTGTTTTCTATCTTGCAGCACTTTGTTGAAAAGAAAAAGTAAGAATAGATTGTGCAAATTGTGCTGATTCCACACAGAGTCACAACTCAGGTTTCCTGTTATTTGGTGCTGTAGTGAACAACAGACTACTGGAATCAAATGAGAATGCTTGGGTTTGTCACTGGGTGCAAAGACACCAAACAAGGCCATCCAGACTCAAAGTAACACTGTCAGGGAGAATGACAAACCAGCAACACCAGGGTGGGTCAGAGGGGAAGAAATAATGAGTGGAGGCTACTTGTTTTTTCTGCAGGCAAGGTTTCAGTCAGCAGGTGGAGTCAGAGGGCTACTGTCACCATGTGTGTATTTCAGTTGACCTGTGCATACAACACATGCAATATTTGTATTAGTAAAAACTGTATATAGTGTATTATTTAATTTGTATTTTTCGGTAATATTTTCATCCTTTTTAGCACTCAATCAAGCTTTTTTCAGAGCTATCAGCCATATCATCAGGTCAAGGTTAGTAGCTGCTGTGACTTTATCCATTGCACTTTTAGGACCTTTTGTCCATATGAGATGAATTCAAAAAAAGCTAAAAGTCCATGTAACACCCAATAATGTAATAAGTCCCTGAAAATGTAATATTGCCTAACAATGTAATAAAATCTTCACATAATCTGATCTAAAATGTAATTACACCCGATAATGTCATAACTTGACCAATGTACCAATGACCAATAAAACTGTTGTGACTGATATTGTAAAAACAGTTTCACCAATAATGTAATACCCTTCAGGTGGGTCTTTTTTTTGTAAAAACAACAACAACAAAAAAAACTGATGATGTAATAATTTTGGAGAGATCAAACTGAAAATTAAATATCACATTATTAGATGATTGGATGTGCACAAAACTTCTTACAGCTAACCATGAACAAAACGAAAATCCTTCTTGTTGGCCATAAAAACAGGACCAGGAAATAATGTCATACTTTCTATCACGCCACCTAGAGGTCAATGAGCAGGTCTGAAACCTGGGTGTCATCCTGGATGCTGACATCATTTTGAAAATAACATATATATTCACAAGAATATATTTCCATCACCTGAGAAATATATCAAAAGTTTCAAAAATTAATATCACAAACCGATGCTGAGAAACTGGTTCATATGTTCATTTTGCACAGATTGTATTACTGCAGTGCTCTTTTTAATGGATTATCAAAACAGTTGACAAGAAAACTACAACTCATGCAGAATTCAGCTGCTGTAGTTCATCACGACGTTACTCCAATACTTAAATCACTTCACCGGCTTCCCATTCAACAGAGAACTGTTTTTTAAGTCACTACATAACCCAGCTCCTCAGTGTTTCTGGCCTATGATTGTGTACAGTTGACCGCTATTGAGATGATCTTGAGTTGGATTTGTTTTGTCAAAATACTTTTTCCAAAGTGAATTAAACAGTTACACAAGCCAACAACAACTTCAAACAATCATTTTTTTGGTCCTGGGAATCTGTGCCACTAGATGGCGACAGATGATTGCTTTATTGAGATCAATTGTCACACTACTGAACCTACACACCAAAGATTTATCTCTCACTCTCACTATGATGAAGCCTGAGCATGGTGCAGAGGAGCAACGAACTGACAGGGGCTCATGGGTGATTTCTGTGTTTATTACCTCTTCACATAAAAGCTGATGAACAAGCTGATGGAAATTTGACACTTGACACTAAATTAAACCTCTCTCTAATGTTACTATAACACAAACTGGAGTCCTAAAACTATTCCAGACCTCTAATTAGGTGAGAACCAGTGAAATGTCTCAACTTAACTGGTTTCCTTATTTTTCTATCAGACATTTGGTTCTGTACAAACACAGTTCCCATCAGTTCCCATCAGTTAAGATGTAAACTCTATGTAAACACCAATAGCTCAGCTGTATAATGCTGCAGTACTTAAAGGCTTGTGACTGAGGAGCACAAATCAATAGAGTCATTTTCAGCAGTCTGGAGGATTATCCACCTCACTGCCCTCTGATGCGATGCAAACTACACACACACACACACACACACACACACACACACACACACACACACACACACACACACACACACACTCTCTCTCTCTCTCTCTCTCTCTCTCTCTCTCTCTCTCTCTCTCTCTCTCTCTTTATATGTCCTCCAGCCAACAGCTTTCTCAGACTGTCTGTGGATCCATATTTTTCAGGACACTGACTGAGAACATTTACCCTGTTTTTAAACTACTGAGAGCTGCCTGCTCTTTCCTGTCCCTCCTTATACCAGCCTGCAATTTTTATTCTAAAATACCATAAAACTTCAATTACAAGCCAAGTCCCAAAGAAACATCCAGTCCCTTTGACTAGCCTGGTTTGGCTACACATTTTGACAAATAAACATCTGTCTCAGTCAGAAGCCTGCTCTGGTTGCCAAGCAGCTCATTATTTTATTAGAAGTTCTTCGGATGTATAAAAGCAGGTTGTTGGTTACCTCATGTGTCCTCAATTACCAGGTAAGTTATCCATAAGGGTCCTCCGATCAAAATAATCTAAAGGGTTTTTCATAAAAAGGAATCTAAGTTGTGAGTATTGTTTTAACGGGATAAAGTGATGTTGTGTCAGTATGCCGGGTGCCATAATCCTACAGTGTCATAACTCACTCTGTCTCTGATGCATTGTCTGTCAGAGCAATAGATCAAGTGAATGACTCATAATTAATGTGTTATCCGAAGTCTAATTTTTATACCTCAAATAAACAATTTGATTGTATTTCCCATCTTTGCTGAGCAGGAATTAAAAACATGACCCATACAGATGTCTTTCCCAAATATAAGTCTGTTGAGTTCAGAGATTTAAGCAAATGGGTTACTAATTTAAGTTTTATATTATGGGGTTTTATTATTTTAACCTCATGGCAGAGATCTGTGTCCCTATCCACTCTTTTGTCTTGGTTATCAATCACAAATTTAATACTAATAATAATAGGCCTATAGATGTTGGTGTGATAGCATCATCATTTTGAAGTAAGCCTATGCACCAGGTTAAATCAGAGAATGTCAAAATTATGATTGACTAAGTAGCCTTATGTAAAGTAAATCACAATTTTGCCTAGGTCAAATTCATGGGAGAGCAATCTAAAATGATGAGACAAGAGAGAAAAATTAGAATTTTGAATTAATTTCTCTTGTTTCGATTCACCATTAACATTTTTTTTTATTTTAGTAATTCCTAACAGTCTATTTCTTCCTTTTTGAGACAAAGCGGATTTCCATACAATAAAATGTGGGGTGAAATGATTGACATTAAACTGACTCGGGCCTCAGTCACTCACATGTTTACTGTTTCAGTCACATCAATACAGGCTGAACCTGTGTAAAGGTTCCCTCTCTGTGGAAGACATTAGCAGCTCACAATTACAGTGAAAACAACCATAAAACCTAGAGAGCTTGGTGCTTAATTAGTTTTTAGTGTTGGACTCACCACCCATCTCATTTCTATTCCCCAGGCAGCCCTCATCAAGCCAGCAGCCCGACCCTCAAGCTTGTTCTCACGCTCATCTGCCTTGATTGATTTCCAGGGAGCGACGCCGGCTGGCTGAGCCCACTGGCCGGGCTATAGACCGCCTGGCCCGCACAGTGGGGCTGGCCAAGCCCGGGGGGAGAGGACGGATGGATGGATAGATGAATCTCCCTCCGATCTCTTATCAGCCAGAGCAGCTTCTAGTGGGAGGACGGGTGTGAATGGTCCCAACACACACACACACACACACACACACACACACACACACACACACACACACACACACACACACACACAGATCACCATCTCCCTTCGTATTCTTCACTCTTTCACTGCACTGTCATTCTGTTGGGGAGATAACACCATGTGAACACACACACACGCAGAGGGAAAGCTATACCCGAGGTATTCCCACCACCACCAACAAAGACACAGATAATCAGACACTTCAGCAGGATAGAAACAGTCATTAGTACTCTTTAAAAGATATGATCTGTATCTGTGTTCCCATGGGTTTTACTATTTCTAAATATTGGCCTACACTGACTCCAACACACACATCTGATCAGGTTTTCCTCTTGAACATAGTCTAGGTTAACATGTTCATCAGTGACAGGTGACAGTCCACCATCTCCCACAAATAAGAGGAAAAGACGATCATTAACGTGGGAACAATTAAAAGTAATATGTTATTTCATACTCCAGCAAGCCATACAAAATTATACTATGGCTAAATGCTGCAAAAAAAGTCTATTTTTACTGAGTGGAACAATTAAACAAGTAGAATCATTGTGAATAATGGAACCAATTACAATAATACTTTAGTGGTTTAATGTAAAACTGAGATGATAAACTAATTATTTCCATACAGTATATGGAAAATATGAGCACTGAGGAATGCTGACCCCCCAACAATGTGTTGGGTGAGGAACTGGCCCTTGCAAGTATTTCAGATTGCCACTTTGGAAATACACTTGTATTCAAAGAAGAACTTTTATTAACATGATCTAGAAAATGTAAAGCATATCAGTCATGGTTTTAATTTCTTTCTCTTTGTTGGGGGGTAAAATGGTCAACAGCAATCTATCACAAAACAATGTTTTTTCTCCATTACATATATAGATTAAAAACCTTATAAACTATTCAATTAAACGAATTATTTGTTATTGAGTGTGTGCTTCATAACTAGTACCATGAAATAAGACCAATCACAATGGCGAGCACTGTGGCCCATCCTAACGACCTCACTGACACTTGGACCACATGCAGGACTGCAGTACACTGTAAAACTAGGACCAGTAGTAATAATAATGCCAACTTGTTTAGTTTACTTATGATTATCACATTTGCTAATATTTTTTTTCAGACAATAGTGCATTTTTTTAATATATATATTTTTTTTAGAAACCAATATTTTTTTTTAATCAATAGGGTGTATTGGGGAGACATTTTGAGCATTTGATTCTGTGTGTGTGCTGCCTAGTGTATCCCATGAAGCACCAAATGTTGAACTCTCATACATAGCATCATCATGGGTTAACAGCTCAGAATTTGACTAGAAAAGTCTCATTGGACTTCATAATTCCAGATGAAGGTGGGTGCACATTTGACCTTGTAGTTGCTCTTACAGACAGATATAATTTTGAAGTCATTTTCGGAGTTAAACTGAACCGAATCTCCTTTAGAAATGAATCACAGTGACTAGGCCAAATAATACCTCCAGTAATTAGTCGTTGTTCCTCTTTGTTCCCAGATGTAGGTAGGCCTATGATAGTTGAATTTAAATAAGTTAAATAACACAAATTAGCCTACTGGTAAGCCTATCATTTTGGCGGCACTGGCACTGCACGAAAACTCATTCAAGTCTGTGATGTGTTTGTGTGGGAGACAGACTGGTGGATCGACACAAACACGCGCAACACGGACACTGTTGTGTCTCTGTATCTCTCTCGTGCACACATCACACCTGCGCGCGCCTCTCCCTCTCTCTCCCTCCCCCTCTCTCTCTCTCTCTCTCTCTCTCTCTCTCTCTCTCTCTCTCCGCCACTTCAAAGCTCTACTTGAAAGTGGGCTCGAGACAAGAGTTGTTCTTTCCGCCTGGTGGTGCCACGCGCCGAGCATCATCGTCATCATCACCATGCCTCGAGGATTCTTGGTGAAGAGAAACCGGCGATGTGCGGCGTCATACCGCTCACGAAGTAACACTAACAACAAACCGGTGCCGTTTGACGGTGACAGGAGCAACTGTGAGAACTTTGAGGCGACAAAACCGGAGGCCGGGAGAGAGAAAGACGAGTTGAATGTTTTCTCCTTTGAACGGGCAGATGGACTACTCCCGGTGTCCCGCGAAGATTCCGCCGGTGTCAGAGAGGCTTGGAGCCCGCACGTGGAGTCTGCGCTGGAGGCGGAGGCGGACCGGCGCGCGCAATTACCGGAGACCGAGGAGCAGGTGAGCGAGGTGGACGTTTTGACTCCTGATAGTGATTTCTCCTGCTTCCTCCCTCCTCCTCCACTACCACCACGCGACTTGACCGTCACTGAGTCTTGCAGCCCCGTTAAACCGGTCGGCACGCGACTCCTGGAACACCACGAGGAAGGAGAGAAGCAGCCGCTGTTCCCCAGTCAGTGCCTGACATCATCTCCAGTGTCGGAGTTACCGGAGCTTCCGTTCCTGGTGAGCTCCACGCCGACCTCGGTGTCCGCTTCTATCGAGAGGCTCCTCGCGAGCAGCAGCCGCCACGCGCCGTCCTACGGTCACAATGACAAATACGAGCAGAGTTTGGGTCACGCGCACTTGTTCCCGCCGCTGACACTGATGAACCAGGAGCAGCATCACGCAGCGAGGAAACGCTCGTTCCTCGAGCAGGACCAACGCTTGAACAGCAACAGACACAACAAACAGTCCGCGGGAAACCCGTCAAAGAAACCAAAAGTGAACCGGAAACTGAACTTCGAGGATGAAGTCACCACCTCGCCAGTTTTGGGTCTGCGGATCAAGAAGGAAAGTCCCGAGCTGAGGAGACAGCGGGAGAAGTCGACTGCGCCCACCGGGAACCAGCCGCTGGGAGAGTTCATCTGCCAGCTTTGTAAAGAGGAGTATCCCGACCCCTTCTCCCTCGCGCAGCACAAGTGCTCCCGCATAGTGCGCGTGGAGTACCGCTGTCCCGAGTGCGACAAAGTCTTCAGCTGTCCCGCCAACTTGGCATCTCACCGCCGCTGGCACAAACCTCGTCCGGTAAACAACCAAGCAGGAGAGACTCCGACAAACAAGAGCCAGCCGTTAAAAGAGGCACGAGGGCTCCTTCAGCACGAGAGGCAGCCGGTAGAGATGGAGGGCAAAGAAAACGAGCTGCTGCGTATTAACACTAATCAGCACCACGGAGTGCTGGACAGCTCCCGCATCAGGCGCGAGCCGTCCCTGCTGCTGCTCCACGCTCGGTCTCGGGACAGCCCCGACAGCGACAGCCTCGCGCCTCCTCACTATGACTCCTCGCTCCATTACCGGAACCCGGTTGAGAGCTGTCTGGAGCTGCAGCAGCAGGTGAGAGCGGCGGACAGTCCACCCTCGAACCTCCTTCTACTAAACAGCAACCCAGACGAGCGCGCGGAGCTGCCGCAGCAGCAGCGGCCGTCACTTCCTCATCCTCCCTTACCGTTTGTCCAGTCTTTACCGGAGGAGGAAGTGTACGAGTGCCGCTACTGTGGGAAGAAATTCCGCCGGCAGGCTTACCTGAGGAAACACCTTGCCGCGCACGAGATGACAGCGCGAGGGTCCCCGCCCCCATCGTCTTATGGCCAGGCGCGCGAGACCGGTGGAGGACAGAGCCAGGTGTTCCTCTGTCACCTGTGCGGCGCGCGCTTCCCGTCAGTTGAAATCAGAGACAAGCACCGTCTGTGGCACGCGATGAGGGACGAGTTACTGGCGGGAACACTGGGAGGAGGACTCAGACCAGACGTGTTCCACACGCAGGGAGACGAGAGCGGCACCGGGGAGTGCGAGCAGCAGCAGATCTACACGTGCAAGCACTGTCCGTCCACATTCTTCAGCTCCCCGGGGCTCGCAAGACATATCAACAAATCTCATCCCACCGAAAGCCGGCAGGTGATGCTGCTGCAGATGACGGTGCGACCGTAAAACGCGCACGAGACACAGACACACGCAAACAAGCCAAACAAGATAATTTGGGAAAATAATCAGTCATTGGTTGTCATTACAAGGAACATGTTAAATGTGGCTTTTTGCTGTTGTCATTCACATTGAAGAAAACATTTATCTCAGCCATGGTTCTCTGAGGACTGTGTGTGTCAGTTGTGGTTAAAGAGCACTATGCCTTTGGTTTAGTAAACATGTCTCACAAAGGCCCACTTATGACACTAGAAGGTTGCAGACGTTTTCCATGATCATAAAACTGATAAGATGAACCAAAAGCAAGAGTTAACAAAACTTTTCTGTGATGCTGAAAGTGCTGACAGTTAAACTGGAACTGTCCGTGGTGCTGAAACTAACAGACCCAACTACTGAAACTTATAGCCTACAAATAAACCACAACCCCTGACCAGGGTACTGACACCATGTCCGCAAACACAGATGGCTTCTGTAATCTCCCGCAGTTTGTTCAGTCTAACAGCATGATTATTATTAAGACAAAAACTTTAACATGACGGCAAATTAAAGTGACCGATAAAAGGGCTTCCGTCGAAATCTTAAAATCAAAACACATCTTACATCTTATCAGTTTTTAGGTTGTTGATGCAGAGTATAGTCAGTGATACAATCTGAAATCACACAGTTTCTAGATTTTTATTATTATTAGAGGATATCTGTCCTGATCTGTATTGGCTTCAGCTCTCTGTAAATGATTTGACATTTAATCACAGTAACTCAACTGTTAGTGAACATCTGAGAGAACGGGACAACTAAAGTTTGACAGAAATGGCATTTTGATCATGACTAGTAAGAGTCAGAGGGTGCAGATTTGATCTGATTACACAAGTCTCTCTCTACATGTGGCAAACATTTAAACTCACAGTCAACATTTTTCTGTTGCAAAGTAATCAGATAACACTGAAGCCCAGGTGGAGTCTGTTTCACATTACTGACTGGTGTAATATGTAGTGACTTGTAATTACATTTAGAAAGTGCCCTTCCTCACCCCAAGAACTGGAGACAGAATCAATGTCCTAACAATATTTCAAAGACTATTTCATGTACAGTGAACAATAAAAAAGAAGAAAATAATCAGACAGACCATAATATGCCTTTTTATAGTAAATAAATGTGCCAGTAAAGTTCTCAGTTATAAAATATTTTCATACAGAAATGGAACATTTAACGTTAGTACTGCTTGTTAAAGAAAATGTCTTTTGTCTTTATTGATTATATATAACTGTTGGAATATTTGCTAAATGCCTTCATGATGCTAAAAATGTAACTGTGGTTCCATGAAGCCTATACAATACTATTTTGATATGTTTGAAGTTGAATGTGAAATTTATTCTAAATTATTGTCAATAAATGTTAATACAGTACGATCAACGTCCTGCCCCTTGACTTATTAATGTGGTTTTAAAGGTGGTGCGCACAAATACACACAAATATAATATATGAATGGATCCTTCAGTCAAGTGGTATGAATCATTTATTGTCAAATTCCATCATCGCACATCCAGGCTCTCTGTGTCCAAAAGAGACATTACACGTTTACATACTACAGGTCTGACAGTAACATAGTTTGAGGAGTATCTGTGCGAGCGTGCACGACTGTGTTGTGATACAGCTGTTCCATAACACATGCAGTTAGTACTGGACTGGGGTCATGCAGTATGTACAGTCAGTAGTTACATACATCAGCGTTGTCTCCAAACTAACGTCTGGACAACAGCTGAACCTGTGTCCATCACAGCCCTCTTGCTCAGACCGTCCATCGTCAAGAGCACAGAAGTTACAATTTTTATATATGAAGGGACATTTCTGCGGTTAATGTAGGGTATCTGTATGTTTTGGTTGCTGCCAATCATGGGGCTATAAAAACACCATCACGGCTCCAGTGATTTTGTGGCGTCACTGGTATTTTAATCCTAACAGTATAAAGGAGTGTAAGGTACTGGGACAGAGTTCGGGATGTGGTGTAAACAGGTTCAGGTTGTCAGAGTGTTTACAGGATTAAACCGGGCCAATTGAGACGCAGTTGGTGACTTGCAGGTGGTCTACATACAGCATGTACAGATCAGTCCCAGAGTGCCGTGGGGCTACGAGACCACGTGTCGCAACCAATCAATGGTGCTTTAGCCTCAGCATTAATAATAATTGTAACAGCAATAATTTAAAGGGACAACTCAAATCTCAGCTGACTTCAAATATTCACACACAAAGTAACACAACGTGAATTTGACCTCATATTACACTGGCAAATCTGTAACAATTTCAACCCCACAGAGAGGTAAAAAAAAAAAAAAAGGTTTAATAATCCCTTTTCTCTCTAGAGAGTCTATGGCTGAAATCAAAAACCAAACAGTAACAGAAAATACAGTTGTGAATACATTTTCTCCAAGTAGTGAAGCATAATGCAAAACCTTTAAATCAGATCTATATTTTCAAATAAAGATCTTATATATATATATATATATATATATATATATATATATATATATATATATATATATGTATGTTTCCTTTACCAGGAGTCAGGCCATGGAGAAAAGGAATTCATGGAGAAACGTGGCAAACAAGCCAGCATGTAAAACAAACGGAAAATCGTTCAATCCTGACAAACCCTGGAGAACCACAGCTGTGACCATTTATGATGAAAAAACCTGAAGTACATAAATGATGTAAGCCAATCTGAAATCCTGTCAATTTGATTTGAGCTGAGCTGATGGAGTGCTGAAATGAGAAAGTTAAATACACAAATGGTAGTGTTAAATTTTCTGGACTGTGATAACACGCGGATCCCCTCCATCCAGAACTGGAACTGGGGATGAGTCTAAATATAAGAGCGGAGTTTAAAAAAAAAAAGGAAAAGAAAAAAAGAGAAGCAGCACAAAACCATTCGTATTTCATATCTAGGCGACGGATCTCCTTTCTCTTCTTCTTTGGCCTTGTTTCTACAGCATTTATCTTTTATACACTTTGTCTTTCATCCTTCCACCACCACCAAGGTGGTGAAAATTAATTACCAATATCCGTCCACAACTAAACCTGCCATAAAAGACTCGTTTAGCAGTCTGTCAACAATGAAAAGTGAGGAAAATGATGGCCTAAGACTTCCCCAGTCAGACTGTGGTACCAAGGTTACGCACATCCACAGTATAGAAGAGCACTAAAATGAAACCTTTAGATTCTTAGAGAATGAAGTGCAAACTGGTTATGAAAAGGGAAAAAAAAAGCATAAAATCTTGTAGTGTCAACCCATTATAAGCAAATATGTGGTCTCAAGTTAAACCACAGTTTGGCTTTGGCAGCTATTCTCACATTACAGTATATACACAACAAGCTTCCTCACACTGTACACATCCTTATAGATATTCATATATCTACTGTATATATATATTTATACTCATACATATATAGATATACAGAATATATAGTCAAAGGAACGAAGAAAGAAAAGCTGTGGTTCCATTGCATCAGATGACAGAGCGACACTCAACTTAAAAATACAGCAACATTCTTGTTCGGGTCAAAACATATTTTACAGTCAATTTAAAAAAGGAAAAAAAAAAAGACAATAAATTGAATGAACATCAGTGCTTGACCACATTTTACAGCATGAGCACAAAAAAAACCCCTAAACTTAATGTAACAAGTGCTTCCTCTTTGATCAGTTTCTCTTATTAATTTTGGAGAAAGTGCTTTTCTCTCCTTTATCAAAGACGACCAGTTTCTCCATCTTTACTTTAACACTGATTCTCACATCGCCGCGCTCCAAGGGTCAGCTCTCAGTCCCACAAGTTCAAAGAGGGGATTTTCTTCTGGATTTCAACACAGAGCATTTTTGGCTTGAGAGCACTGCCCATCCACGACTTAAGTTTTTGTTTTATTGTTAGCAAATGAATGAGTTTCTATTTACATTTTATGAGGACTGAATAGAAACTGACCCCTGCCTTTATTTTTATTACAGGCCTAATTGTGTACTGAGAGCAAAAATAGACTTTTATCTTGCTTTCTCAATGCAACACTACCGGTGCACTCATTCAGAATTCATTCTTTTTATATCAAAACTCATGATTCTGTCTGTACACACATGGACCAACTATAGTACAAATATACAGATTCCCCATAGCAACGTCCAACCTCTGCTGTTATTCCTCTTTGTTCGGCAGGTTGATCTCATTGAATGTGCTCTCCAAAACAAAACCAAAAACAAAAAAGACAAAAACAGTGTATAATGTGGCACACGTAAGCTTTTAACAGTCCCGGTTACACTGGCGTTGTGCAATTTCTAACATGGCACAGATTATAATGAAGTAATACTGCACTGCTCAGGCTGCACTTGTTCAGCTGTTTCTACTGTAACAAAGATCAGCATGCTGCAGCACTGGGTTCTGAGGTTTTCAGAGCAAAGCCAAGGATAAATTCAGCAGCTGTGAGCAATTTTCAAATAAACGGACAGCGTAATATAGTCCACAGAATACTATTACATGTGTTTTTGAGACACAACACACAACTGTGTGACAAAGCGTTCTGCCGAGGCAGATTCTACTGACACCCCATGACGGTTACGCTCATTCCTGAGAACATCACCCATCATTTTCCCTATTGGAAAGGAATATATATGTGAATTCCCCACAGCGATTAATTTACATGTGTGTCATGATTCATTTTTGGTACTTTTAAGTACAATTGCAGACCAAATTTCCTCTGGAGAAACACTTTTGCTCGATCTGTTCGGACTGGGCTGTGTAATGTTGTTACAGTTTAAGTCTTATTTGCCGATCCAGAGGAGCGCCGCAGCTTCATCGACATGCGGCTCTTGCTAGTCCGAGGAGACATGGGGGATGCAGAGTCGCTCCCGGCCTCCCCAAGAGCCGGACTTTCTCCCCGAAGAATCTCTAGGCAGGAGCCTGAGGAGGAGGAGGAGGGAGGAGGAGGAGGAGGAGGGGGGGGGGGGGGGGGGGGGGGGGGGGGGGAGGCGTGGGGTGAAGGGGCAGTGAAGAGGATGGATTGATGGGGGGGGAGGGAGGGATAAAGGAGACGAGGGAGGAGGCAAATAAGTGATTGAAAAAAAGGGGACAACAAGAAAATTACATCACGCCCCATAATATTCTACTGAGCCAGACTGCACAAACTCCTACAGTCACACAAGCAGGACAGACAGAATGACGGATACACACACACACACAGACAGAATGATGGACACAGACAAACAGACAGACTAGAAAAACAGGTAATGAACAAGCTCTATTGTAATCTATACTGGGTTCATTTTAAATCCCTAATACCCTTCAGCTTGCTTATGTCCCAGAAAAAGAGACTTTCTGTTTTCAGATGTTTCTTCCCTGTGAGGGCCTCTGGGACTGTACGTGTGATAAAAATCTACATCAATTAATTTGTTTTGACACTAAATATTTAACACCTGCCTTTTGCTATGTTTTGGTGGATTTAGGTTAGACAATGTACTGACACTGCCTGTCCACAAACAAATATCCGCTAATTCTTCACTGGAGCCTGAAGCTCTCATTGGCTATGATTGGTGTCTGTTCAGTTTTTAATGGAACTAGATAGCACTCAGCTTGTGGTGCTCAAAAAAACTCAACAGCAATGTCACTTTACAGAAATCATGACATGGCTACTTAAGCTAACTTACAGACCTTGTTGTGAGCAGTTTCATGTAGGATTTTCTTTCTACACGCACCAACTGTATTATCTTGTAGCAGAAAGAGTGTGTCTACTGCTGCCTCACAAAATTATCATGCATCACATGTCTTTTAAAAAGGAGACACCTATCTGACTTTACAGTTTATATTAGCTACTGAGCTTATGTGAGCACTCGGTCAAAAGATGGTGATAAAGTGCACGAGGTAAAAGGACTAGAGTGAATTTCTAGCTATATGGCATACCATTCACAGCTAGCATGAAGGACCTTCTGCGTCAGACCCTTCCCCTTCACCCTGAGCAGGTTAAAGCTGTCTAGTGGTTTAGGGACCATCATATACAAAACACTATGCTCCTCTAAAGTGGTGGAAGAGGAGAGGAGAGGAGAGGAAAGGAGAGGAGAGGAAAGGAAAGGATGAGAGAAGAGAGGAAAATAAATAAAAGCAAAGGGAAGCAAGGAGAGCACAGGAAAGAAATAAATACCAAAAAGGAGGAGAGACAAAATATAGGGAAAGGGGAGAAAATAAAACAGACAAGAAAGAGTGGAGAAAGGAGAAAAAAGAAGGTATAAAAAGAGGAGAGGACAAAGGAGCAGTTTAGGAGAATGATGGAGGTATGGTTAGAGAAAAGAAAGCAAAAAGAAAAAAATGAATAAGAACAAAGAATAAGTTGCACATGAAAAGAAAAACAACTTAAAACACTGAACAGACAGAATGGAAAGACTTCACAGACACAAACAGACTGACAACATATAAACACTGCACACATGTCCACATGTGATGATACAGAAACTGCATTATCTGTGTTTTGCTTATCCCACCCACTACATTACTTATTTCAAATGCAACAATACAAACAACTCTACTGAAGAAGAAATAAAACTTAAATGTTAGTTTGAAGTTACACATTCAATGTGTGTGTGTGTGTATGTATGAGTGTGTGTGTGTGTGCGCACAGTGCTACAGTGCTACATCATTTCAAAACCAGGAAGAGAGGAGCATACAAAAGGTTAGAGGTAAAGTTTCACCAGGTCAGTGCGACATCGCAGGTTAACAGAGCAAACAGGAAAACCACAGAGTGAGTGAACAGACGAAAGAGCAGAAATCTCACATCGTTATAAAAAGGACATCTCACTTTCTTGGTGCCACTGAGTGTAGTTTGGTATGAAGAAGATCTAGTGCTTAAAGACCAAAAGTCAGATATGGTGTTAAATAAACTGTGGTGTTGTTTCCAGATGTAGCAGGCAAACAAAGTTAGTGACTATCTGGTGAACACAGTGACGTCTTTAGCAGCTTCAGAGAAAAATATTTCTCTCAGGAGTTGGTGGAGACAGAAACAGAGCTAAAGGAGAGTGAATATTGATGCATTGCATTCATCAGGTGGACATAAACATGACTCCAAATGAATTTTCATGCTGCTCTTCCAGGGGTCTATTCCAGAAAGCAGGTTTAACAAACTCTGAGTTGATGAACTATGAGATGGAAAACTGATCAGAGTTTGTTCGATTAACTCTGAGTATGTTAATTCTGAGTGAAAAAAAGCCATCATCTGTGGAGCACCGATGCTACGATTCACCATGGCAACAGATAAATTAAAGACAGAGCCACCATTTCAATCGAGTGGTCGTAGAGATATTAAAAATTGGAATTACGAGCTCCCCCGCTGCACCTCGGCAGGATTATGACAAATTTGCCATGTAGTTTTTAAGAGCCTGTGTCAGAGTGAGGAAAGTGTCAGTAAGTTAAAACAATAAAGCTCTACTCAGTGCTGTCCATTAATTAATTATTAAGACCATACGCAACATTACATTTTAAATATATTTGTTCAGCCGTAGTCTGATGGTGACAGAGATAAAAAACATGGTTGAAGATTTAAAGAATATATAAATCAAAGACATAGAGACATGACTGTAATTGGATCCAGTAATAATGTGGTTGCTGATTTACACTTGAGTAGAGTAATCGGCTGCAGTGGAGCATTCAGTGGCTTCATTTCAGTTACTTGAACAAATGTAGTAAATTTAAACATTTTAAATGAAACGCCTCTGCAACATGTTCAGACTATAAGCAGTCTATTTAAAAAAAAAAAATTAAGTTCAAATTTTGCAGCAGCACCACCATCCAGCTCACTCAGAAATATGAAAATATAATGTCCAATATTATAGGAATTATGTTCCATCTGTGCGACCAAACACACCACGACTGATCGAGAGATAGTTCATTGATTCTACTAATCTAAAGCTACATGCAGACTTTCACAATTTAAATTGAAATGACACATTATGAGCATAAACAAACTCACAGCTGTCTTCAGTGGTATGAAAAGCTGAGGGTCCCTGGATGTTGTGTAATATATGAATGTGAGGGCAAAAACTGCTATTCAAAGAAACAACTGCAGGCACATAACTTTAAAAAGTCGTCCTGAGTAACGCACTAATATCCAACCAGGATTTTGATTCTCACACACAGTAAACCCCCGCTAATTAATGTGCTTCAATATGGACTGAATCAACCAGAAATTGAAACAGCTTGTCTGACTCTGTCAGAGGGAGGAGACAGAGGAAAAAAAAACTGCCAGTGAGCAGGTTGCGTTCGCAGTCAGTAACTACAGTAACTGACCCAGAGTTTAAGTTACATCTCAAGGTTAACCAATTCAGAGTTGCCATCACACACATTTTCTGGAATACACCACAGATGTGCAAATAAGCAACAGTTTGCTAGCATGTTCAACATAGCAAACTGATAAGGTAAAGCTGTCACACTGCTTTATCATTTAATGCATTTTTAAAGTAAGGCAGATTCAGACCCATCCAACAGGTCCAATCTTTGTGTGCCTGTTATCAAAGTGAAACAGTGACAATTAAGAAAAAAAGCTGGGACATAAACTTTGTAAACCAAGTGGGAGAAGGACTGTACTAATACTACACCCACTGTGCTTCAGGATAAAAAGTTACATAATGAAACTACTCATTTTTGAGCTCAATAAATAAATATCTTTTGCCTAGTAACTCTCAACCCATACTCAAACTACACCCACAGACACGCTGAAAATTACATTTCCTTTTAAATATAACTACCAACACATGCAGACCTGCTTAAACTGTGGAAAACACAGAGGAGAAAACAGAGAAAATTTGAGAACACACAACATGGTGGAGAAATCAGAGGAGAGCGTAGGTTAAGTTGAAATGTCAGTAGCAAGAGCCAATCAGAACGGGGCGAGTCAATCATGTGTCCAGGCTTACCTTTTAGCTATAGGCAAGTGAGACATTACGATCTAAAGGAGGGGGGGACAAAAAGAAAAGGAAGAAGAAACAAACAAACAAAAAAAAAAAACATAAACAAAAATAAAATAAAATAATAAATGAAAATAAAAAAGGGGGAAAATTAAACAAAATGAAACAGAATTTTTTTTGGAAAAACAAACAAAAAAAAGAACAAAATAGGTAAAATTAAAGAAGAAAAAAAAAGAAAGAGAGAAGAATGGTTGATCATTGTGCTGTTAAGGGAGGGGAACCTGTAAGTTAATGTCAGGAGAGGGAGGGGGAGATAGAGAGGTAGAGAGAGACAGAGAGAGAGAGAGAGAGAGATGGAGGGGGGTGTAGTAATCTGAGCAAGGTTTCTTTCAGAGCACAGGATTATTAAACTCTCCGAATTTAGTCACAAACACAATACGAATTCTGAAGATTCGACATGATACACACATTAGGACTGAAATATCAGGCAAATTCAGATGTGTAAGTACTGACCTGAGTGACTAGAAATGTGTGAGAAATATGTAGCCCTAATATCTCATTATCCGACAAACATGTAAATCCTGTGTTCTGAAATGACATTTGGGGCTGAACAACACACTGACAACCTAATGAAGAGAAACGTACTACTTTTGACAGGGGATTTCTGTACAATAGAAAATTCTAAATCTCAGGATATGTTTAATGTTATTCAGCCTCAAAGCAGGTTGATTATTATTACTGTACAGTTATTAATATTTTTGACACAATAGCTGGTGAGAGGAAAAGCAGTTGGACAAGGAAAACAAAAGTGATCAATTACACACATATTTAGACAAACACTCAGTCACACCTCTGCTTGATCAGCGAAAGTTATACATCAAGTCACTATATTCCTACAAACTGATACACTGATAAGTAAGATGGTCTACGTCACAGTTGTCGTCTTTGTTGCTTCCTCTTTGTAAAGAAAATGTGTGGTTTAGCTGCAAAATTAAATTACTGCAAATAACTCGATTACATTTGGGACACACAATTTAAAATTACACTTAACCAGACACATTACAGACAAAAATGATCAGTATCTTTCTAATATACTTAACAGGATACATATGAGAATCATACAGTAGAATAAACTCCCATGTGCATGCCTGGCATCTCTACGGCTGATCAGATGTCAGCTAATTCCTCAGAGATGCTCTGGAGACAGAAGAAGGCTGATCACAGCTTTGGACAGAAAACAGAACTCAGCAGATACAAGACTGTGAATCAGACTGTGTGCTGCCAGTATGTGTGTGTGCACAGAGAGATGCTGGAGAGTTGGTCATTTGCAATCCATTATTATTGCACAGTGCTTTAAACTGAACAAAAGTAGTATAGTTAACTTGCATTTGTTCTTTGGGTGAAATCGTCACATTTCTTTAGAGTAAATCTACTGGAGAATTAAAGGGACAGTTTAGGTCTTTTGAAGTGGGGTTGTATGAGGAACTTATCCATAGTCAGTGTTTTACCTACAATAGATATCAGCCGGCACGCCTCTAGTTTGGAGAAGCAATTTTGATTTTAGCCTGCTGAACACGGGAGCTTCTGGTCTACTGCTGCCTCGATCGGTTCGTTTGTTTTTATTTTTGTGTCACTTTGGTGAGGCAGAACTAACCCTTTTAAACACCAAAGTCACATAAAAACACAAACAAACTACCTGATCAGGGCAGCGGTCCACCAGCAGCTCCTGTGTTCAGCAATATTAAATAACTGTTTTTTCAATGAAGTCTGGCTTTGAAGAGCGTGATGTACTGCGTTCAGTTCCCCACCAGAAATCTTTGTCTGACAGCACACTTAAACTGTTGCTGATTTTGTTCAGGTGGGACTTTTTTTAAGGTCACTAAAGCATGTTTTATTTCAGCCCCTAACACAGCGGTACATTGCTTAGTTTGTTTAGTTTAGCTTTGTGGGAAAATTAATGACCAGTTCTCTTAAAGCCTACCATCAAGGTTTTGATTGACAGGTGTTGTTGTTGTATAATATTTATCTGGCTACTGGATTTCACAGAGCGAAAGGTCTTACCTGAGTCAGAGGGCAGGTGTGTGCAGGGAGCAGGACTGTAGACTCGAGCTGCGTAATCCTCAAATGTGGTTGGCTCCTGGTGGTGCTGTACGATAGTTTCAAGGTATCGGGCTCGTTCCTCATAGCTGAGGTCAAAGGTCAAGGTCAAACAAAAAAGAGGACATAGATAAAAACAACACATGAAAGGAACGAGAAGATAAAACTAGAGTAAAATAGAATTGGAGGTGGTGATAAAATCTTTTGAGCTTTGTCGAGTCTGACAAAATAACCCTGGTGATGGTCATAGTGATGTCATCATTGTTATCTCAGCTTAGGCTTGGGGTCAATAATGCAAAGTCTGTGTTACAAACCGGAGGTGTTGAATATAAAAGACATGGGTGTTCACTAGGCTGGGAGGGTTTCATCAAAGGCTATCTCGATGCATTATGGGAAATGTAGGATGCTGCTTCTTCTGTGTCTTGTTCATCTACCAAATGTATGCAAGTGGAATAAGAAATTTCTGGGGTACCCCTACTAAGTGTTGTAGGGTTACTTTGTTTTTAAATAAACACAATCTGAAGGTTAAAAGAACAAAATCACTAGAAAAGAGCAAAAAATAAAAAGCAACAAAACAAAAAGTAAACTGAAAAAAAGAAAAAGAATTCAACAGAGCAAATATAAAAGAAAATGAACAGACAATAAAGAATAAAATAAAAAATAATTAAATGAGTATGCAGCATTTTTCAGATAAAAACACCATGTGAATCTACTGAGAATGCTGCAGCCGAAACAAAAAAAAAAAAGGAAACCAAAGCCCTTTTATCACCTGCTATTACAGCCTTCAGCAATGAATTCAAAGAGAGAGGCACAGGGATTCAGCAGACAGCGGAGTAAATGGAAACCAGGACTTCAACTGTCCATCTATTAGAGATAACCTCATTGATAGAATGACATTTACCCTCTCTTCCTTAGTCCTGCTCATACATCCAACAGTAATGACAGCCATATGCAGCCGTTATAGTCTCTTGAACACACACACACACACACACACACACACACACACACACACACACACACACACACACACACACCTCAGTCCTATCATCTCCCAATAGTATTACCATTTGCTCAGTGAGCTCCAATAACCAAGTATTTTCAATGAGAGCAATGTGTGTGTGTGTGTGTGTGTGTGTGTGTGTGTGTGTGTATTTGATAAGAGTGGTTGTGAACAGGCACAATGTGTGTGTGTAAGTGCATGTGCCCCTGTTTGAGTGTGTAATGGGATTAACCCAATGAATCTTCAGAATGAAATCTGTGTGTTTATACCTCTGTGTGTGTGTGTGTGTGTGTGTGTGTGTGTGTGTGTGTGTGTGTGTGGGGGGGGGGGGCGCGTTGTGAATGGGTCGGCCATCTGTAATAGTTCCCATGGGTTTTCTATTGGGTTAGAGAGCAGGTCTATGGGCCTCAGAAGGAGAAAGATTCAGGTCTAATGGTAACTGATCCAGTTAGAGACAATGATAATAACAACAATATGGCTCCTTTAAAGTGGAGGGACAGACTGCGCTGGCAGAATTTAAGAGAGAGGAGGGGGGTAGAGATGGGGATGGGGGGATGAGAGGAAAACGCTGGCAAAGCAGAGAGGAAGAAAACTTAAATAAACTTTGGACAGATGATGCAGTCTGTCTTACATTTTACTGAAATAAAACATACTTGATTTCGCAGGAACTTAGTAGACTTTAAAATCTAAAAATAGCAGTTCTCATTTCAAAAATGCTTCACTTGCTCAAATTATACTGACAAAGGCAAAGAAATTAATGGAAACTAATCAGCGAGGGAATGGAGGTGGGAGTGAGGTAGGCATAGAGGCTAGAGGTGCAAAGACAGTGAGATGCAGAGGGAGGATGATAACTTGTAAAAAGACAGGGAGGAAATGGCAAGGGTGAAGAGGAGGAAGGGTGAGAATCTTGCAGCAAGTCACAGAGGAGGTGAAAGGAGAGGACAGCGGGTGAGACAGGGGAAGGAGGATATTTAAGCAACAACCTGATGCGGTGTGTGAGTGAGTGTGTGTGTGTGTGTGTGTGTGTGTGTGTCTCCTGGAGAGAGCTGAGAGAAGAGCAGCAGTCACACACAGAGCGTCAAGCCAGTGTCTCTCACACCAAGTCTCTCTGTGATCTCACCGTTTGCCTTTTCCTGCTTCCCTCTCCCCTGCATCGCACTTCCACCTCAGGTGAATGAATGTGTGTGTGTGTGTGTGTGTGTGTGTGTGTGTGTGTGTTGTGTGAGGGGGGAGAGATGTGTGGGTGTAATGCAATTAGGACCAACAGCTACCGTGTATTCCCGCAAACAACTTATAATTATCTTTATATAATGTGTGAATATTGTGTGGTTGAATGAAGGAGCAGCTGGGGAAAGTGTCCGTAAACTGTATCTGTAGGTTTTTAGAAATGTGCCGCCTTATGAAAGACCTCTGTTCTGTAATTTCTGTAAAGGTGAAAAGGTTTAAAGGACACCGGTGGGAAAGAAAGAAGTCTACAGAGGTGGGGGAAACTGAAAGAAAGAACAAGGCAAAGAGGGAGAGATAAATACACAGACATGGTACTACTGCTGAGATAAATTACAGGAACATCACTTCACTTCTCTTCACTCATTCTCTGTCTGCTTCCTTTATATCTCTCTCCCTCTTTCTTCCTCTCTGCGTGGGTCTCTGCCTGAGGCGTTATATCACTGTATCACAAACACCAGCTCCCCGCTGGGAAGGGGCAGCATCGGGAGAGATGGATGCACTCTTGATGCAAAGCTTTCATGTCAGCGATGATGTCACACTCATATGTAGGATGATAAAAGGCCCTGACATCTACACACGTGTTTTCAATTACTCTGGTTAAAGCTGGGATAGGCAATTTTATCTTGCCATGATTGGGCAAAAACCCCATAATAAACTTTGAGCATATTGTAATTCAAATGGACTGAGAGACGAGACCTCTGAGCCTCCTCTTTGCTGACAGCTAATTCTTGTCTTATTTGTGGTCTGATAAACCAAGAGTGAGAGTGGGGCGTGAAGGGGCTGCATGACTGTGCTGCATGCAGGTTTTTTTTTTTTTGGTTTTTTTTTGCCGTCTCCACATTTCTAGTCCAACAAGGACTATATCTATCAATCAATCAATCAATCAATTTTATTTATAAAGCCCAATATCACAAATCACAATTTGCCTCACAGGGCTCTACAGCACTATATAAAAGATACATTTAATACTTAAAATTTACTAATTTACTAATATAAAATAGAGACGGGTAAATATAGTGCACTATATAGAAAATAGTGTCATTTTTGACAAAACTAAAATATTGACAATGATCTAAAAAAAATGTGAGAACACCTGTGTGGGAGAACTATGGATGTATAAAGTCTCTGAAAATAAGTTTATGAGATGCATGTTCAGCTCATAATACTGTGCAAAAAATTATTATTACTATCAAAACGTAGAAACCAATGAGAGGTCAGAGAAAATAGATCTGCATCGCATTCACACGTCTCTGCCTTCATCCATCCCTCCATCCAAATAGCGGTCGCCACTATGAAATCTACTGTAATTGAATTTCAGATGGCTCGTCTTATTAAGTCATTAGCAGAAAAACATCTCTCTTTCAGGGAGAGAAAGGGAAAGAAAGAGGGAAAATTATAAGGGGAGGAAGAGGGAAAAAGGCTGGTGAGGGAGAAAAAGGAGAAAGCAAAGCAGAGAAAGGCGGACAGGAGAAAGATAGAGGAGAGAGGGGGCGGATAAAAAGGCTCTTTTGTATCGAGTCAGAAACTCATTTTCTTGTGCGTGGCTGAAAAGAGAGGAGAGAGTGAAGTGTTCGTGCCTTCTCCAGCTCTTACTCTCTCTCTCTCCATTTCAGCCCCTTTTTCTCCCTCTCTCTCCCGCAGCGCAGTTCATTGTGGCGGTGTTCGACTCCTGCGATCACTTGAGACTGAGGGAGACTGGAGGAGGAGAGGAGGCGAGGGGAGGAGAAAGGGAGCTTGTTAGCGCATTAGGAGCTGGGCCCACCGCTGGGATGTGTGTGTGTGTGTGTGTGTGTGTGTGTGTGTGTGTGTGAGTGTGTGTGAGTGTGTGTGTGTGTGTGTGTGTGTGTGTGAGAGTGTGTGTGAGTGTGTGTGAATGTGGCCCAATGTTTGTATGAAGGATTGTGTCTGTTCCTAGAATGTGGAGTATTAGTAGTAGTAGTAGTATGCATATATGTACGTGAATGTATAGGTGCTACTGCGACCATTCAACCCCACTTGTTTTTATGACAGCCTTGGATCAAAATGGGTTTATCTATATTTTTATATAATTGTCATTTATATAACAACAATATATATTGTGTTAATTTGCTGTTTAAATGTTTATTTTAATATTATAATTTTACAATGTGAAGTCAAATCTTTTTCTGTGTCAGTCTTTCATAAAGGAACATCCAACTTTGTTGGGACTGACATGACGTGTCTACAGCTCAGCTCAGGTCCTCATATGTATCTACAGTGACTGAATCATCTGGAGGGAAAAGGACATTTCATAAAAGAAAAAATGTAAATTTACAGGCTCTCTCCAAAGATGGCCATCTGGTTAAACAAAGTACTTTCGGTATGTCACATATTCCAATCAGATATTTAAAAATGTAATTTCAAATGGTACGTGTCGATTCATTCCTGTTAACAAGGCTGCATGACGCACGTTTACTCATTCAGATCGACAATGAGGGTCAAAACTGAGCAACTGTGTTGCTCTGAATAGGGTATAAGAGAAATAACATCTCCTAGCAGCACAGGCTGCTATGCAAACTACAGTTTAACATGCTGCTACACACAGTCAAGAGTTCAGTTTTTAAAGTGGTAAAAAAATAGCATTGCTTTCACAAGGGCAGGACTTTAGTCAAGGGAACAGAAAAACCACAATCGTATGCAAACAATGTTGGAACATTTTAGAATAACTGTGAAATATTCCTGTGAAGATCCAAGATGATATCATACTCCCAGATTTGTTCATTTACTATTCTAACTCTCTCTGTCTGGAACACATCTGAAAATGTCCATACAAAAGTTCTCAGTAGTAAATATTGACCAGTAGGGTCCCAGAAGACAATGTACAGCCATGTACAGAAGTTAGTGTCACTGACATGTATGGACTTTGTACTTACAGTCTAAAAACGGCTACATTGACAAAAGCTACAATGCTAGCGAGAGAACAGATCAATAGGCTTTGAGTAAGAGTCCTCTCTACTGTTTAAGAGGAGTTGCTCGCTGAAGGAGCAGAGCAGATATTGTCAAACATCACTTTCAATATCACCAGCCCTGGTTACAATTCACTAACTTTACTGCTAATGAATATTACAGATGTTCAAAATCTTTCATCTAGAAAAAGCTACTGCTACATGATTGAACAGGTATTTAAAAAAGGTACTGTATGTAACTTTTTACATGTACTAACATTTACATGCTTTTTTTTTAATTAACAATGGGTAAATGAATAGTAACATAACTTAGGAATTGAGACCTTCCCTGACTTTCTTAGTTGCCCAGCCTGTGGACTGATTTTTCTGTAAAGGATTTAGGACTAATTCTCTGGCTTCCAAATGCCTTGCCTTTCTTCAGCTCTCCTGTAGCGCCTACAGTGTTCTAAACCAGCGAACATTAGCTTAGAAATGGAGTCCGCTAATCAACAAACATCTGGCACCAAACACAACACAGAGTCCAAACCTGCTGTGTTTCTGGTATACATATTTTGCCAGGGCGTTAGCTAGCTAGCTAGCTAGCAAGAGAGAAATGTGGATAGCAGCTCCGGAGATGGACCCATAACAAATCTATGCTTTCATTTTTTTTAAAAAGACAACGGACACTAATAAAACTGTAATTTTGGGCAAACATTAGTCAAAAAGGAAAACAGTGCTTTTGTTGGGGACTATTTTCAGCAGCAAATTGACATTTGGTGCTTGAAAAGTGTATGTGTGGCAGCAGGATGGTGCATTTTAGATCGACTCAAAATTAACTACAACTCCCATGTTGTTTACAGTAATTAAGAAAGGAAAAGAAAGATGTTACCCAGTGCAGCATATTGGAGTGTAAATAAGTTTTATCACGATACATTATTATATCCATTTTTTGGACATTGATATGATATTTGCTGATATCACAAAGCCTGCCACAAGATGTTGTTGATTCAGTTCAAATCAGGGGCCTGTGATCGATATGAGACAATATCATTGTCTTTTTCTTGGCTGCTTGCCATTACCTACCTGACGCTAGGCTGCTTGCCCCATTTTGAATGTTTGGGAAGGAAGTGTGCTTGGAAATTATGACAGACATGGTAAGGAAATCATTAAATAAAGGTGTCTTTGAAAGGTGATGATATGCATTGATGCCTTAATTTTGCATCAATGACAATGGATCATTGGTCAATGAATCGATACATCGATCCTAACTGATGTGCCATTACATCCCTATTTAACTATGTCAATGCATCAACAATAAGTGTGGCTCATTCATATTTGTTGCTAGTTTTCCACCATTAATGGAGCTCTATGGAACAAATGAATAAGCTACATCAGTCTTTGGATACACAGGTAGAAGGATGAAGTCATGTTTACCGTTATGTTTATCCCTTGGTGTTGCAATGGACACCTTAGCATTACAGGTGAAAACTTCGAGTAACGTGAGGCTGACGTTTAAAGCTACACAAAGCAACGTGTGGCACCTGGCTCCAAATAGCATCTCACCAGCTCAATGTAGACAGTCCTCTCATGCTGGTCTGCTTTATATTGAAAAATGATCAAAGCGATAAGAGAGTTAGAGCAGCCAACACTGACGGGTCCAGTTTTCTCTGAACAGTGTTCTCTCGATGCTATTTTCCCCTCAAGTTTTTATGAATCATTTCCTTTGGTCTCACATCTTAATGAATCCCATCACAATTCAACTGGGTGAGATCACCAACATCTCTAGTAGTGTGGAGTAGGACAATCAACAATCACATCTTTCTGTGATTTAAAATGTGAACAAAGCAAAACTTGTATCTTAAAATATATATAAAAAAACCCGTCCATGTCCATTAATTTTCTAGATCTTGACAACATGATACTACACACACACACACACACACACACACACACAGACACAGACACACACACACACACACACACAGTATCTCACTCTGCATCTCATACACACAAACACACACCCACACCCACCCTATCTGTCCTCTCCACCCGAGGCATTGGAACAGACAACAGAGAGAAGGACATCAGAGGGATAATACAATTGGAAAAGCTTTACAGCGTGTAATGATAAACCTGTGCGTGTCTGCGTGTGTGTGTGTCCATGCCCAAAGGAAAAAAGCTAATGGGTTTATATCTTTCTGCGATAGCAATGATATGGAGGCTTTGTGATTTCATTAAGAGTGTGTGTGTGTCCACGTACGCCAAAGATGAGGACAGAGATAGGTTGGTCTAATGCACTACTTATTGTTAGGGGCCGATGTGCACGGAAACCACAACACACACACACACACACACACACACACACACACAATTGTATTTACCCCTATTCATCTGCTCTTTAACCCAATGCTGAAACAGACACAGAGGAGAAAAACAGATGTGATACATTAATTGGACCCTTGTCACCCCACTCTTTCACCCTTTGACATGTGTGTGTGCGTCAAAGGGTGAAACACACATACACACACACACACACACACACACACACACACATACAAACACACACACACACAGGCGTGCACACACACACACACACACACACACACACACACACACACACACACACACACACACACACACACACACACACACACACACACACACACAACCTCACCCTCCCTGTCACCACTGGGGAGCCCTCAAGCTGCCAGCGCAATTACAAGCTTTATTTAACACACACAGCATAGTGCACGCACGCACGCACGCACACGCACACACACACACACACACACACACACACACACACACACACACACACACACACACACACAGCATGGGCGTTAGTAGACGTCACGGAGGCCATAATAATAATTCTCTGATTAAGGAGATGGATCCTGTTCTTATCTGCAGGCTCTAACAACAGTTAGGGACATGACACATGCTGTGTCTTTTACCGCCTGGAAAACACGAGGTTGGGCGCTGGGTGCTGCTCTTGTGCCAACTTTCAAGGGCGCGAAGGCAGGTTGCGCCTGATGTTGCTAAGCGACCACAATTGGCACCGTATCATAGCCTACTTACCAGAAATCCAGAGTTCAAAGCTGATCTTGTTCCAGCCGTTGATTTTTAAGTGTGATTTGGGCTCAAAATATTGCTTGTGGTGCAGATTTAAAGCTCTAGGTAGCCCTGCGTTATAATGATCAACTTCTCCATATTAACCAACGTTTACGGAAGAAAGAAAGGTTGTTTGTCACATGAAATGCAGTGTGTGTTGCTACAATCAATGTCAAACTTTGTTTATCTCAGAGAACAGCCTCCGCGGACTAAAAAATAGGTGCTGGGGAACACTTGCACCCTATGCCTTCCGTATATCTTCACTGGTAAGAATGGATTTAAGGATACAAAAATACAGCATGTATACAGGCCATTGGACAATATTCATCCTCCGTACACACATACAGCACACCAATACAAACACACATAGATCCTTAATATGGACATACATAAAATTTAAAAGACTGACATCCCTGCTGTTTGAACTGATGTTAAGTTCACAGTCAAGGACAATTTACCTCCTCTCTCTCCTCTTGTACTTGTATGCTTAAACTCTAAAAATACCATATGAGAAGAAAAAAATAATACAATGCCCCCAAAAAGTTTATACCAATAATAAAAAAATGACATCACATCAGGAGCACTGAATATAACAGACTACATATATCAGAGCAGTGGGGTGTCGGTGGCCCCCTTCACACTTGACTGTCCTATCCATTAAAGGCAATTTAACTGAGTAATTACTTGCGTCCATAAAATGTTTCAAGCCTTTTTTGGTCACACTGAAAATACCTGCTGGGATATACTATTTCACTTGTCACTTATTAGCTGTTAGTTAATGTTTTTGTTTTCTTCAAACACATTTTAAAAAGTGATTTATCAGTCCTCAATTATCTATTTACATCCTTGCAAGCAGGCCGTGAAAAACATTCTCCTTTTCCCTCTTTTCAAGGCCAAATTGAGGACGGCTGTCAGAGTTTATGACAGACAGTGTACTGCACTCTTTCATGGTCTTGGTCATCTGTGACAGCCCAGCCTGAATCTTAAACACCTTGTCACATATGAATACTTACATTCACACATCCCGCCATGAAGTGCAGTCAAGGATTTACACACACACGCAGACACACAAACACCCACATCCATACAGAAAGAGCTTACAGATTAGCTTGTTTACTAGTCAGAGGGGGGTCTGCTCCAACAAGCTGTGATCAAGCCACTGATAGCTACAACTCATGTGTCTGCACAGCTCTCGGTGACAAGGCACGTACGTGCACACACAAACACACACAGATACGCACTCAGTCATTACATGAATCATATATTTTGGAAATTAGCCAAAAAACAAAACAAAAAACAAAACACATGATAAAACCTGAGTAATATCTACAGTAATAGTCCTCACAAACCCGCAATTTGCCTGTTTCTAAGGCAAGACCTCGATATGATATGGACAGTGCCAGTACGACATCTCTGTGTGTGTGCTACACACAGATGCGACACTGAGTTAAAACATCAGTGCTTTTTTTGCTAGTGTGAGACACACTCCTGCCAGTAGCCATGAGTCCAGGGCTACATTTGCTGAGACAAGAACATCTGTTGTTGAAAATGAGGCGTTTTGTTAGTTTTATATTTTTATCAGTGCATTCAATAACCTGTAGAGCTGATACAGTAGGTCTTCTGTCCAACCATACACCAAAGCTATCTTTTTGCTTTACTGTAAACCCATAAGGGCTTGAATTCACTTTCTTAAAGTTAACTTTTCTTATTGTTTCCTATGTAACACTATACCCACAAATCTAAGGAACGTCATATATCTCAACTGTTAATCTAAACATATAAAACAGAAGACAATCAGACCAGCAGCCATAATCTGGAGTCACTAATTGTCAGTGCATTTTTTCTAATGTTTTTTATATGTCATATAGTTAAGTCATTGTTTTGCTATTTGTCTATGTTTATGTGCTTTTGTATGTTTGCTTTACATGTTGTTATATACCATCAACCTGCCAGTTTTTTTTAAAAACTATTATGATGAGCTACGTGAAAAACAACAGTGAGTAATGTATTATTCAAACATAAATCTCAATCACAGAGGACTGCTGTAACAGCTGAAATTAAGCAGATGTTACAAAGGGTCAAACACCACAGTGCTAGTATGTGCTTGTGAAACACATCGACAGATCCTGAAAGCATCTCACTCACAAAAAAGACACTCACACACATTTCCCCAAGGAGAAGTTGGTGAGATTAGCCTTGACCCCTCCTCCTCACCCTTTTCTTTTCATTTCCTCTATCTGCCCAATGGGAACAATTAACCGCAATCACCTCCCCTTCTGCATGCATTCATTTCCTTACCCTCACTAATACACAGCCCCTTAACCTAAGCAAGCCTAATTCCATCTTTAAGCATCAAATACCGCTCAACATGCGGTGTTGTCAATTGTCTATTTGCCAGTACAGCTGCTCACTGAATGCTGTGTTTCTGATAAGGAGCAGATGGGTAAATATATTTATAACCATCCATATTTTACAATATGCAGAATATGCAACATACTGAGAATATCCTCAGTAGTTGTCTTCTGTGAAGTTATATTTCTTCATTGTTATAATTATCCAAAATTAAGAAGAAAAAAAAAGGGAAAAAAAGAAAAAGAAAAAAAAAAGGTGAATTTTTTTTAATGAAATATCAGAAATTTCACAGAGATATTAATGTACTTGCATCAGCAGTTGTAATTAACATCTCATTGATTTGTAAATTGCACACTTTCATCGAATGCAGCAGGATGCACCCTGAAGACTGGCAGCGGTGCAGCTTTTTATGGTGTCAAACAAAGTGCGCCTTCCACAGCTGATGGGTGCAGCGGAGCTCAGGGGAGGTTAAGGATAACATGACCCCGTTTCAGCATCAGCAATAACAAAATGTCTTCAATTTGTAAGGTTTTGCCCTCACCTTTCTCCTGTGGTGAGGAACACACACTCCTTGTCACACACAGCAGATTGTAGCCTTAGTGGGACAATAGGCTCTATTGTGGGAGCTGGCAAAGAGGAGCCAGGCAGGCCGCTAGGCGTTTGGCTGCTCTTGATGCGTGTGTGTGTGTGTGAGTGTGTGTGGATATGGGGGATAATAGCGCTACATGCCCAGAGCTGCCATCATTTCACTGGGAACAGTGTGTGAAAAAGAGGGAAAGGCAGTGACACGCGCATACACAGAGAACACACACACACACAAACACGGCATTGCTATCACTCTGAGCCATATGCTGACCCCAGCCTCAGTGCAGCTATCTCTGCCAATCAACTACTAGAGGGGATGTCACACACACACACACACACACACACACACACACACACACACACACACACACACACACACACACACACACACACACACAAGCTCTAATCCTGAGAGTGAAATATGTACACATGCAACATAAATACCACGAAATACACAAGTGTAAATGGGGTGATATACATTTGAAAATTCATGCACACAAACACACACACACACACACACTTGCTGGAACTGTGTGTGTGTGTGTGTGTGTGTAGCAGCTTAGCGTCTCTCCAACATTGTTCCCCAGAACCACAATCACCCAGGAGCAGATGGACGACAGCCACAGCTTGCTCTTTCACACACACACACACACACACACTCGTACACTAAACACTAACTACCATGTACACCCCTCACACACACACACAAACACCTATCACATACAAATCTCTCTCTCTCTTTCAGTCTCACACACACACACACCCACCCACACACACCACGTGTTATCAGATGGTAGAGCAGCTGTAGATCTAGCTAGGTGAACCTTGGCCAAAGTGGCTGACCAGTTCATGGAGGCTGTGCTAAGAGAACTCGTGGTCACAAAACACTGATTCAACTTAAACTTGGTAAATAGTAGATTTCTAAGCAGATTTATGTAAAACTAAACTAAAAAGTGCTTTTGTTAGGGACTATTTTCAGCTGTGGATAAATACGTAGTGTGTTGATGGCAATGAAGAAACATGTCACCCAGCACAATAGTGTGGCTCTCCGATGTGTTTGTAACGATAACCTCTAGGATGTTGCAATTGCAACAAATGACACAAAATCAACCAGTGCCCCTGAATGTGTGACCTTGCGATTTTGTCCAATTACTGATAAATTTAGCACAAATTTTGACTATTAAAAACAGGTAAAATCTCACTGTAGAGCTGCGAACAATGTATTGATTTGCTCAGCCCCCACCCCTCTCTTTATCATGAGACTGCAGGACTGGAGCTCTGCGCCTGGGACAGAGTCACACACACACAAATTGACAGGGCTAACTGTTACTGGAAGTTATCGGGTTTAACGCCAGAGTTGAGCCGTTTTGGCGTTGCTATGAGATTAACGGCTCGGTGTCAGAATGTAAGTGCTGTTGCAAGGCTGCGGCCCAAGAGAGCAAGAGGAGAGCGGCCTGCTGTCCTTCAGCGCCATTAACTGCTGATTGGCCTCAATCAGCTGTTGCCCTCCCCACCCCCCCAATCATCACAAACAGATTCTCATTCTGTGGGAAACACTGAATGCTCATAATAATAACAACAATAATCACTTTTAAGGTATTAAGTTAGAGTCTACCATTTTCCTGATATGTCAGTGACATATTCAGGGTCTCTTCTGCCACTTAAGTAGTGGTGACACCAATATGTCCCTCAGTAGTCTGGTCCTTACTTTCATCTCGTCTAATCTTTGAGATCAGAGGGATTGATTCCACTGTGGTGGGCTACAGTAGGAACCCATGTTTCTCTACAGTGACTAAAGATTTACTGCTCTGTACACATGCTATCAGAGAAAATCTGTTGTGTAGTGCATTTCATTGTGAGCATAGTGAGGTATGTGTGTGTGTACGTGTGTGCTGGGGAGACTTGGATTGCTTTTCTTGCTGCAATGAGCTGATATGTGAGATAGAGCTGTGCTTACACACAGCTGCCCCTGCAACCTGGCACTCTGTGTGTGTGTGTGTGTGTGTGTGTGTGTGTGTGTGTGTGTGTGTGTGTGTGTGTGTGCTGTTGGATGGCTCTAGTCATGGTGAATGAAAGATCAGAGAGAGAGAGAAGGCAGATGGACCGCCCCGAGGGCCAGGAGACAGAGACAGCGAGAGAGGGAGGAAGACAGACAGATAGACAGAAAAAGAAAGAAGAGAAAAATGCCAGTTAACCAGTGACACACTTCGCCCTGCCAGCCTGCTTTCCATCTCTCTCCCCCCATTTGCTTCTGTTTCAGCCCCTCTGTGAGGATACTTGATGTCACAGTGCAGCACTCAGAATCAGATACACAGATGACACACAGCTTGATGCAAGACTCAAGGGGCACACAAGGGCATCAAACCCGTATGTGTAGTGCACGTTCTAATCTCCAAGAATGTCTGGCCTTATTTTCAATCATATTTATATATATAAAGCTCCATCTCCGTTGCTGCTCCTGTACTTCATTCCTATATTCATCTATTGTCATCTAAATCCAGTAGTTACGGCACCAGATCACAAAGTTTCAGATTCAATACGGCTTATAAAGCACTCTGAAAGAGCATTTTACATACTCACACATGTGCTATTATATTTTAATTTACCAAGAATGTTTATCCAACCGACTAACTGAATATCTACTCTGTAAAAAGGATTCACCCCTTCCTGCTTTTGTAATGTATAATATATTATGTATTTTGTTAAGTACCCTCTTTCTTCTTATATTTTCTTCTCCTCATTTTTGAAATGTATTTTATTATGAAAATATTCATGTACTTTATACTGTATGATATCTAAGATATCTTATGGAAATGTGTGCATTCTGGATCTACTCATCCTCTGTAACACTAGAGATGTAATAGCCAGATTTTGTACTCTGACATTCATTGTATCTCACTTCCTATCCTATTAAAACATAGATTTAATATAAATATCTAATTTCATACAATATAATTATACTTGTCATTAAAGACCAACCAACTTATCAGTTTGGCCTATTTATCAGTGCCAATAGTTTCAACGTTTTATGAACTATTGTTAAAGGGGGAACTTGGCTACAATGGTGGCCAAAGGCTGTGTGGTCTCCACCAATCATATGAGGATTTACATCACTGACTGGAGCTAAAGTGGGGAGAATTGTGTTAAATCAAGGAAAAAAAAAAACAGTGGGTACAGCTCTAGAGAAAGCAGGTCCCTTCTGCCGTGTGAGTGTGTCTAAGTGTATTGCTCAGTGTAATATACATTTACATTAAGTTTTTCGGCTGACTTACCAGCTATCTGCCTTGTCCCGCTCCAAACTATGGAGCTATGAATTATTATATCAGCCTTTAAAAATCTACTATTGGTCGACCTCTAGTTACTATTGCCTATTATTGTTGACTTTGCTTCAAATGTTTGAAAACAATCAAGCAGAGGGCGAATTTGATGTAGAAACATGCGAAATCCGTAGTTCGCTTCTTCTTATTTCCATTGTAATCTTATGATCAAATAATGTCGATCTTAGTATTCTGGTGTGTGCTGGAAGTTTTTTTAATTTGTTTACTACTGTTTGTCCAACGGAGAGGCTTGTCTTTTTTAATATGTGTTTCTTTTTGGTAACTTATATGTCCTTCACTCTAAGGTCTCCAAGAAGAACAAAACAGACTAACCAGGGGACTTTTTTATATTCTGAAATTATATTGTCTTATTACACACTGTCCTAAACAATTATTAACTAGATCAAATTGTTAAGTATTGTTATGACATCATAACGCCAGAGTTTCTCATAATTCAGAACAATGAGAATGTGCAGTGCAGAAGATAGGGAAGTAAAAAAACTGAAAGAAGTCACAAAATATGAAAAAGAGGAAAAAAATACAATATGACAATATGAGATAGAAGGAGAAAGAGAAATGAACCAAGATAAGGGAGTTAGAAAGACAAGAGAGAAAATACAGGGACACTGGACAGAATTAGAGAGATAGAGAAATGATGATAAGAAGGACAGAGTGATACTAGACAGCGGTAGGAAAAATTAGAGCACAAGATGTTGAGGGGTGTTGAGACAGAGATGCAGGACTAGAGAGACAGAGGAGAGAGAGAAAAGGGAAGAAACAAGGAGTGACAGGAGTAGAGGGCAGAGTTGGGAGGGAGAGGTGGGGAGACAGAAAAGGAGAGAGGTGTGTGTAGCACAGAGATGGGGAGTCAATAATGACTGATTACTGTAATTCAGCCTGTCAGAGACATCGACCTGCTGCTACTACCAATCAATACACACCAGGACACTCGCACACACACATACAAACACCTCAAGACAAGCATGCGCTACATATGTGCCATCAGGCACGTGTGCATGGTCTCACACATACAGTACACAGCATTATGCACAACTAAATTGCAGAGATGTCTACATGGCTGCACACTCAACCAAGATGGCTGGAGTCACAAAGTGCGCGCACACACACGCACACGCGCACACGCACACGCACACGCACACGCACACACACACACACACACACACACAAACACAATGGGGTCTAGGGGTGTTAGCTGAGAGCCCCACACTGAGCCTAACAATCTCTCCGTCTCTGTCTCGCTGGGTGGACGTGGCAGAGCAAAATGGCTTCTTCATACCCCCTCCTCCCCCACTTCTTCTCATGCCCCTTCCACCTTCTTGGCAAACATCACCTCCACCCCTTATATTATCTCTCCACAATGAGAAGAGAGGGAGAGGGAGAAGAAAGGGAAAAAAGGGAGGTGAAAGAGAGGGAGATTTGAGAGAAAATTAGAGGAGAAAAAGAGAAGATGGAGATGAAGGACAAGAGGCAAGCTGAGAGTAGTCTTGCATAGTCAGACCTATGTCATGCTGTGCCAGTGCTGGAGGAGGTGCCTGAACCCATCATAATTCAGCACTAAGGGGAAAAAATGCCCAGGGCTGTTTGTATTTCTTTAAACCAATCCCAATCATCTTGGGCGGCGCTAAGCTCAGACGCAGCAACACTGCAAAATAGTGTCAGGAGGAAACTTGTTTTGGTGGAGAGGTGAGCATTGGCATTAAAATGGCAAAAGCCTAGCAAAACAAAACAGCACTTACAGGTGAAATATAAAAGATGTTTTAGCATGTAGGTTGCTCGCTTGGAAGTTGTTTCACGCAGCTCTAACATGCAGTGTGGAGATAGGTTTGGCTACGTGAGAGTAGTAGTAGTTCTGAAAATGATAACCCATGTCTGAGATAGATGCCCAGTGACAGGCTTTATACCCACAGTGGAATAGAGTGGAGAGTGAAGAGAGATAGAGCACAACGAAGAGGAGATGTGAGAAATGGCATGAAGGACAAGATAAAGAAAGACAAAGAGAAAGCAGAGGAAGAAGGCAGGACACCAATAGGGGGAATTAAGTTGAGAGATAAAGAAAATAATGACAGGAAAATGAGGGAGTCGGTTAGAGACATTGCATTTGGGGGAAAAAAGAAACACAACATTTACTGTTCAGACTGGGGCAGATAAAGTTAGAAAAAGTGCGGGTAATATTAAATTAGTGGACCAGACATCTCCGCATCAACAGACCCTGTCTTTAAATGTTAAGAGTTAGGGCTGTACATCAAAGAACTAGTGGCGACGAAGGCTGATTGCTGCATTGCATCGCATTTCCTGTGTCTTGGCCAGAAAGTTGGACTTGAACACACTGCAAAGACTATAGCCAATGGCCAACTGGCACATACGGTCTGCGCCTGCGTGTGAGAGCAAATAACTCTCTGTAGCAGCAGGCAGGGGTAGTCTGTATTTGTCATTCAAAAAGGCCGACCGGAGGACCTACAGGACAGATTCAAGATGCTAGTTAGCCAGTTAACACGTTAACAACACAACCTGATTTTACAAGAAGAGAGGATATATACTGTCTGCTAGCAAACAATAACACAAACAATTACAAACTCCTCCTGCTTAAGAACTCAACAGCAAAAATTTTCTTTTTATCTACAAGTTTGGTTTAATGTCACACCCACTTAACTTTTGCCATTTGTTTGCTTTCTCACATCCGTTCCTCTTCTCGTGCACTGAGCTAAACTGCCAATCGGAGTAATTTCACTCACTGACAGGCTCTGCTGTCTCGGACGCTGATTCAACATGAAGTGGCCAAAAAAAAGAAGCTGATTAGGGCAGACTTGTGCCAACGATACAGAGCACACCGCCAAAACTAGGGCAACGGACGCTCACAAACGGCCCAACATTGACCAATGGTTGACTGTTGTCTTGGTGTGCCAGAGCCCTTATGTCAACAAATATGCATGTAAACACAAAGGCAATATTGTACGATATATGGATATGACCTTGATCATTTTTGCTGACCTCACGAAGTCCTTAACATCATTATCCTGACAAGCCTAGTCCCTGTTGTGTTTATACTGTGTATGTGCACCAGGATGCACATGCATGTGATGTATTTGGATAAGAGGGGCAGAAATGAAGAGAAAGAAGAAAAGAAGAGGCAGACTAGCAGGCAGACAGGAAGACAGTATCATTAGGGAATCAAATTGCTCTAAGTGCTGCTTAGAAGAAATTCCAATGATCAGTCAGTGGCTCAGCTCGCCTCAACAGGGGACACTGTCACCTCACAATAGTGTGCGTGTGTGTCTGTGTGATCACTTCTTGACCAACAGTGCATAATTCTGCACATCTGTGTGTGGATGTACTTGCATTACTGGGCCTCTGTGGAGCTCATGTCCATGCGAGTGTAATTGTCTGTCCGTGTTTGTTTGAAAGAAAGAGTGTGTAGAAGTGTGGACACGTCTGTATTTGTGTGTGCCTCATTGTGCATGTCTGTGTGTGAGACCAGAGAGCAAAGCCCCTCATTTAGAAGCAGCGTTAGAGAGGAGAGTCATCGATAAGTATTGACCGCCGGGCTTGTTCCAACCAAACTACCATCGCATCGGATCAAGCAGACAGACTGTGTGCACACCTGTCTGTCTGTTTCTCTTTCTCCCCTGCACACACAGATGCATGCACGCTTGATATATGGCACTTCAGAGCCAACTAAATACAGCTCTATCACTCTAGCACTTATACTCTGAAAGCCAAACACCACTGGACATTGATTTGCTATTCTTAACACTTGAGCTGAGTGAGAACCAACATTCTCGCTCAAGGATTTCGACAGCCAACACAATGCTGCAGATATATTCAAACAAGTTCAAGTAGTGGAGGTGAGCCTACAAAAAAACCAACAACTTTTAAAGAGCTGAGTTGCTACTGTGGAGATAGAGACGAAGACTATGAACAAAACTGAAGAAAGGCTTCTGAGACCTACCTTTGGCCTCTGATCCTGTTTTTGCATATTTTGTGGAGGGCTTTCAAAAGGATACAAGTTCTGGTAGAGGGGGATGAGGGATTTGAGAGCTCGACTGGCATTGATCGCTGTGGCTCTGACCATGGTGGGCAAAATGTTCATGTCCACTATGGCACCGTCAAACAGTGGACCAAAGAATGGCACCTGCAGACACAAAGACAAGTAGAATCAGACATTAAAGCAGAAAAACAGTTTTTCTGTGACTGTATAGTTAATAATGAATTCATTGCCTATGGAAGCCTCACAAAGACAATTCTAAATATTTTTTATGAAACAGAATAATCTGTGGGAGCCCCTGAGTTTTAGTGAACCAAGCTTGACAAGTAAAATTTAATTCCATACTTTGCTTGTGGAATCCACCAAAGAGAATAATGTCAGGCTTTTTATTGAATTTATCTGTAGACCAGGTCTCCAAGCCATGCACTCTGTGACTGAATACAGTGCTTTCAGGACGACAACACAGAGAATATCTTATCTAACTTGTTTTTGGATTCATGATAATTCAATATTTTGGCTTGTAGAATGAATGAAACAGAATGAGGTTATGTTATTAGTGCTGTGGTATCTATGTCATACCGAAAAAGCAGCATTTTATTGTGTTAGGTCTCGTTTGAAATACAATTACGCTATCAGTGCTGTGGTATTAATGTCTGTGTGTTTTAGACTGATACATTAACCAGAGCAGCAAGACTCAGGGCAAGACTCTCTCTAGGATTGTTAGTCAATCTGGATGCATGTCAGTATTATCTGGTAGGAAACATAAAATTACGCACTATGCATGTTCACGATTTTATTCCTGCCCAACTTCACATCCATATCATATAAAAGGCTCAGTCATCATTATAAGCTACAAGTGTTTACCATCTTAGCTTAGAGCGTTATCATGCTAACATTTGCTAATTAGCACTAAACATAAAGGCCAGCTGAGGCTGATGAGAACATCCTGGACGGGAGATGAACATGCACATAAAACTGCATAATTCATCCCATAGTTGCTGGGACATTTCATTGACCATACTATAAATGTCAACGTTATGGTGGCACTGGAGGAAAATTCAGCAGGACTCAACCTCTGAGGACCATGAATGTTTGTTCCAAGTTTATTGAAAAGCTAGTTAATAGTTGCAATAGTGCTATTTATACAGCTGTGCCACTGTCATGACAAAAGGTACGCTAATGGGCCAATGACTCACACTACTATTACAGTTCTGCAACAGGTGACATGCATAATTACTGAATGACCCAGAGGGGGACTGAATTATCATTCTGGGTTTTAATGATTAACTAAAATTTCCGGCTGTTTCATTTTTACCCACTGTTAAGGATTCTGAGAAACACTGAAACACAAACATACTGAATAATTTGCCCAAATTATCGACAGCTGACAGTTTGAGTCCAGGATATCAAAATGCTGAATATTGTTTTTACCTCTGGCTTTTTGAGTATATGGATGGAGTACATGTGGTTCTTCATGGGGTAGATGATGATTAGCACGTCTCCAAACTCTGTGGGGATGATCCCTCGCCGGTAGTCTCTGGAATGTTCCGACCAAACAATGTGGACCTCGTCATTACCCAGGTGTCTTAGCTGAAGGAGTTGTGTGTGGGGGGGAGGGACAGACAACAGAAATGAATACTAGAATCAAAATGGAATAAACATCTCACATTTTTTATTCTTACAAAATAAACAATACAAACTAAGTCAATGCCAATTATACACACACACACACACACACACACACACACACACACACAAAAAGAGGGTCCCGTACAAAGAGCTGGATAGACTGTATCCATCATAAACCCAAGGCTTTTGATGTTGTGCATGTGCGTGCTATTGGTGGCCCTGGGGGTGATGGAGTGAGTGTGTGAAGATGGAGAGTGGACACGAAGACAGAGTGAAGCTCCGGAAAGATGGAGTACGGGCTGGAAGACAGATGGGACCAAGTCTGATGCTGTGTGATTCTGTGTGTGTGTGTGTGTGTGTGTGTGTGTGGTGTGTGTGTGTGTGGGGGGGGGGGGGGGGGGGGGGGGGGGGGGGGGGGGGGGGGGGGGGGGGGGGGGGGGGGGGGGGGGGGGGGGGGGGGGACACAAATGTCTCTCTACTTCTCTGGTGTTTCACACACTTTCAGATGTCTGCCACTCTTGGCCTTGGCCCTGAGACAAACAAATTTCCTTTTGAATGTTTGTTTAACAAGAATCAGTTGTGTATTTTGTTCTCTGTTAACATTTAAGTATAAAAGTTATTTAAAGAAGCAACAGACAGCATTTTTGCATATATATATCATTGTGAAAATAATGTGGGTTGCACAGGGTAGTATACGCAGTAAGACTATCAGACTATCAGCGTTTACGTAGGTTACTTAGTGACTTTCCAATAAGCTTCTGCCACCGGGGACGAATTTTCGCGGAAAAAAACCTGCTTTACGGCAGGAAATGCATCATGTATTGCCAAACTGGTCGGTCAGCCAATCAGGGACTGGAGCTGGTCCTTATGAGGAACTGGCCGGGGCATAAGATAGTTGAATCAGGAGCACAATGGCAGACGGACAGAGTGTGGAGATAAGTGAAAAACAGCCTCCCAAAAGAAAATGAGCTAATCTGTCTGAGGAGGCAAGGGTCCACAAAAAAGAGAGTGAATAAAAGAAGAGGAAAAACAAGAGTAAACCTCAGTCAGGCGTTCAAGAGATGGAGGGAGCTCCGTGACCAAAGAGGCTTCAGAACTGATGTCCAGCTAGCTTTCTAATGGATCAGTAAGTAACATGGCTAAATGTTAGCAAGACCAGAGAGGACTGTACTGTACTGGCTGCTAGTTCATTCCTAGCTGGCCAACATCACAAATCGCCGCGACCAGGGAGCGGGTAGCGAGTGTTGGTCGGCTGACATCCTCGTTGCCATTCTACGGCAGCCCTCGGACAGTGATTACCCCCACCCCCCCCTGTCGTCGTTGCCGCCGCAGCTACTGGGCACTCAGTCTCTCCGACCGGGAGAAGTGGAGTAAGATCCTCTCCTCCGCTCCCGTTTGTCTGGTGAACGCCTGCCAGCAGTTTAATAATATTGATGCCAGTTGTAACATTTGAATGTTTTAGTAGTGAGTGTGTGTGTGAGAAGGTATAGTGAGCCGGTGGCTGTTGAAAAATAACTCCGTTGTGCGTTGGGGTTCCATTCCCCTGTCGGGAGTTATTTTTCAACAGTCACCAGCTCACTATACATTATCTCTTACGTGTACACTGTTGTTTGTACTGATACTGTGCATATTAGTATAATTTACTGTGAGCTGTTTGTACTGGTACTGTGCATTCTGGTATAATTATCTGCATTCCTATTTGTTTTTTTCTTCAGATAAATCTGATAATTGTTGCTTGGTCTCATTACTCGGTTACTCATTTATTTAGTATAGTGTCCACACACCTTCTCATTCTACATATACATAGAGGTATAGTACCGGTGGCTTTACAGCCTACATTTTATTGATTATCTCTGATCCCCACTGTCAATTTGGTCTTTGCGACAGTGCGAGCAACACCGCTGACGGTAGGTGGCGCCAAGCTAAAAAAAAAACCCGAATCCTATCTGTTGCCTCGCTAACAGTCAATGTTTTATTGTGACCATGCCATTGAATTTTCATTAAAGAAAAGTTACAAGAAAAACGTTTGTGTATACTGTTACTTATGGTTCTTAGAAAAAAACTGAAAATCTGAATCGGATGATCAAACTTTTGGAAAAATTTAATAAATAAATAAAGGGTAACCAGAATTGGACAAAAAACACTCATATTAAGTAATACAGAGACCTGGGAGACCTGTGCAAGAGTTATCCATCAGGTTTGGGAGTGCCATAATGACGCTACTTGACTTTTAAATTTGAGTTATAATTTCAATTAAACTGCCATTTTCATATTGACTAGTGATACATTAAGTTGATATATTAAGAAGAGCCTGGGAAACACACAGGAATAGAGATGTATTTATCAAGTTCTTCTTAAAATAAATCTTTTAGTGGCACTTAACTCCGATGGTGCTTGAAGTTCAAAGTGTCCCACATTATCCCACTTTGAGAGTTAGAATTATAACCTTCAAGCTGTATTTTTGGGTGTCAGTACAATTAGGTGGCACAGTCTAATGAGACGAAGTGGAGTCTTAATGTCTGATGTGCTTTTCTGATCCCTATCACAATTCTTAAATGTATTTCGATGATGAAGATCAGAGTGATGTCATCTCTGATGCCACAATCAGTTGGTGTAATGCAGCTTTAATCCTTTTAATCATGTTTCAAGCAGATGTGGTATGAGAGGGAGCAGAACACACAGCAAAGAGTGAGAGCTGGACAAATGCCCTGCAATGGACTAAAATCACACTGCAGTGTGTATGTGTGTGTGTGTGTGTGTGTGTGTGTGTGTGTGTGTGTGGCAGAAGGATGGATGATAAATGCCTGCCAGTATGGACATGTGTATGTCTGTCAGTTTAACCTCTTTGTGGACACATTTATCAAACTGTGAGTGTATGCGTTTGTAAGCCTGCGTGTGCTCGCTTACACGTGCGTGTGTAAGCGTGTGTGTGCTTCTGTGCCCGGCGTTAACACAAATTTATAGTTGTGTGGCTATTTGTGCGGACTGATGTGAATAAAGCCCTTAGTGGATGTGTGTTTGTGTCAAGTTAAACAGGTTTGTGGTGTGTGTGTGTGCACGCATGTGTGTATGTATGCGAGTATGCGTGTTTGATGGGGCCATCAGCTGATCAGGGAGACGGATGGTGTCGGACCAGGCGCTGATAATCCAATCAGGAGCCTGCAGCGACGTGATAGGCCGAGAAGCAGGAAGTATGATCTGATTAAAGAGACATTATGGCCATGTGGAGAGCGCCCAATGCCTGGGGGTTGACAGGTGTGCACACACACTCACAAATGCATGCACACACACACACACACACACACACACACACACACACACACACACACACACACACACAATAAACCTGCCTGCCTAGACACTGATACGAGCCCACAGCGCGCATAAACACAGACATGATTGCAACTAAGAATTATTGGAAACATCAGTGTGCTTTAGAAACACTGACATCAACACGTGTGTGTGTGTTAGTGTGTGTGTAGCGACCTGTGCTCATTTGCAATGTAATTCCAAGCAAAGAAAGAAATTGGAAAGGCAGAAAAGAAAAAAGGAATCAAATGGGAATAACATGGCACATCTTTCCTTGATAAAAAAAAAAAGGCAATTAAATAACAACAATTATGCATGTTTGATGAACACAGACACACACGACAAAGGGCAACAAAGCAGATTACAAGATAGAAAGATGCACCATTCTTGACAAAAGAAGCTATGTTTCCATCTACCATCAAGTAAATCTGAAAACTTTGGAACATCACGTAAGGTGTTTGTTGTTCAAATGTTCACCCAGCAACAAACAGGTAGTTAAGTTGCATTACCTCAGCTGGACAGACAAGAGTAAACAATGGATACTTCAATATCTTGTAAAAAAAACACCCACACACAAAAAACAAACAAACAAAAAAAAGGTCAGGTCAGATCGGTGTGTGTTACCTTCTTGGTGAGGTTGTGGTCCTGGTCGTGGGGCATGCGGGTGGAGACGTGGTAGATGACCTCGGTAGTAGAGGTGGCATAGTAAGGCGTAGTCTGGCCTGTGCTGCGATTCCTTTGCAGACCTCCCATGAAACCACAGTGAGTGGTGAGGTCAACCTACGAGACAAACACACACGCACCATGACATACAGGATACATTAAAAACTGCCTTTACTGCCTTAAAGCCTAGAATTAAAAAATCAGATGATCTTCAGTCTCCTCTGAACTCTTTAACCACTAAATAAAGATAAAATTTTGGCATATTATGAAGAAAAAATGTGGTTTTACAATTCAGTTAAAACTGCTTTGAGGAACATTTGAGTGTGTTTTTTGCCAGCTACTTGTGTCAGGAGAACTCCTTTGCTCAAAGCATTTTATGATCATTTATCATTAGCCTGCTGAAACATCAAGACACATAATGTAGTTTCTTTTTAAACACTGGACCTAAAAATATGTTTTCTTAGCATTGCAATCTTACAGTAGTTAAACCAACATATGAGGAAGACAAACAATGTGTGAGCATTTATGTGAATAAATGTGTTCTTACCTCCCAACCTAGTCCAGAGACAAAGTCCTCATAAGCCTGGCTGCCCGCTGTGTTGGTTAATATGGAGTGTTTGTCCTCTTGGCCCTCAGCCACATAAAATACTGCTATTTTATGTGTCTCACGGCTAGAAGAGAATGGAGGAAACCAAATATGACCAACACAACAACTACTGAAAACAGATAACATCTATTGAAGCAATTCAACAAGATTATTACTTTATCCAAATATTTTTCCCTTAACTCTTCAGTTTGTTCTGAGTTTCCCTCAAAGAAGGTAATGAGGGGGAGTGATATAATAATTCAGAGTGGAATGGGATGCCACTCATGTTTCGTGCACATTATCAGAAGCAGAGAGTGGAATAGACTATAAGCAAAACCTGTCTAATAGGGTGTACATGGGCAGGTGATTTTCTCCTTTATTACTTCTTTCTTGGGTTTTTAAAAGCAGATTACACTCACTTTAACACCCCTTACTGTCTTTTATTCAACTATTTGCAGGGTGTTAAAGGTCACCCATAGTGCAAAGCTTGGAGGAAGTGGGCGACAACATTATTGTCACTACACAGAGGCATATTTTGTATCAGGACCCTACTAAAGCCCTGGTTACACCTGGTACTGACATGCGTCTTAGGTGATCAAATGACAAGTGGACAGCTCTAAGCACAAGTGTGAAAGCACCCAATGAGTCCTAAATGCGTCTTGAGATCCCATCACTCAGACCATGTTCTGAGGTGATCTGGGCCACATACGGCCACATTCTTTCAGCAGTGTGTACACTAATGTGTACGCCTGTGTGTATGTATTAGGGATGTAAATCACCAGTTTCATTACCATACAATTTTAAACAATTCTTTGGGCAACTATACGATATTTTGATATGATTTTGATTCCATGTGATTTAGGGGCCTGAGATCGATATGAAAAAACATTATATGCCCATTTAACACAACCCGTTACAGAAGAGGCTGCCACCCTCTCTTTCATGCTTTTGGACATAAAAGATCAATGGATTGTTACAACTCTAATATGTATATGCCTTCAAAGCTGACATCCTCTGCATAGGCACAAGTATGAAGTTAATGGCGAGCCAACAGTGCCACTTTTAAACTATGAAATGACACACGAAAACATATGACACACGCCGTTTGAGAGAACATTTCAAACAGGTCTGCTAAAACCCAGAGCGACAACAGCGATAGTGACATTATGTAACTAATTAGAGAAACAAGCTTGTATTGTATAAAAACAGCAGCACATTTGGTCTTTGCAAGAAATGGATGTATGTGTTTATTTGCATATGGGGCAGGGAAGTGAGAACCAATCACTGATGCATGTGGAGACGCATTTTAGTTTCAGGTGTGAACAGACAAAGAGCTGTCCACTTGTGATGCGATCACCCAAAACGCATCTATACCAAGTGTAAACGGGGCCTAGGTTTCACACAAAGCCAGACTGCAGTCATGTAAGGGTTGAGAGCAAAGGGATGAATTTGTATGTAGCATAACTGCACTTAATATACTGTATACTCTATACTATACTTAATCTCAGAACCCCATAGTATACATGGTAGTCTGTAACTGCATTTAAATCAATACATGAAGGACAACTAATTTAACAACTCTTTAGGAGACAGAGGGAATAAAAGAAAAAAAAAACTGTAGAAAATATTCAAACTAGTAACATACTGAAACTAGGAAAGAGCAAAATAAGAGGGAGTTGTTACTGCAGTAAACATCACATGGTGCTTGACTTTATATTTTTGCTCACCACTGCCGTGAGTCCAGGTTCTTCAGCTCTCTCAGCAACTTCTCATTCTTCCTCAGCAAATGAAAGTTACTCCTGTAAGACACAGATACATGCACAGGTTAGGAATGATAATCTGAAGCAAGGGTCAAACCTGGCTCTCTACCTTTATCTGGCTACCACCAGCATCTCCTTTAATTGGCTGGTTGCTTGTTTTTGTCACAGTTTCCAAGCACAAAAACAATGAATCCCGTGCCAACTAATAAGACATTAAGCACAGCTGACAGGAGTTCCAGTGAGACCAGAAAAGCTCTAGACTGACAGACAGAGGAAAAGAAAAACAGAAAAATACAAATAAGACGTCACTCATAGCCACATAAAAGGAGGTGATTTTTAAGCTCTCTTAACATTTTAATTTAAAAGTAGCCTTGTTTGTAAATTCTCAAAAACATCAATTCCCAATCATATGGGTTGATCTGTACTAAGGAACATGTTCTGTTTTTATGCCAGTCAACACTGAAGAGATTTCAGTCACATAATTGTGAAGTTGCCTCTATCAGGGTACAGATAAGATATTTTGAAACCTTCAGCATGGTAAATGTTAAATCTGCCCTCTACATACATAGCTATAATAAACTCTTACTGATAATAAATGTCTCTGACGTGTAAACTCAGTAAAGTAAGGCCAGCTAAATGCCTGGTAAAAATTATATTAAAACAACTTTGCCGAGTCCACCATTTGTCAGATGTAATTTACTAATTTTTATATTTAAAAGAGACAGAAAACATCTAAAAAAAGAAGAATTTTGTAGATCACATGACTTTGACGATAACTATAGGGAGAGGTTTTCACTTTAAATAGGTGTGTGTGTGTTTAGGAGTAATTCCCTATCTAATCCAAACTGAACATGCCTCAGATACACAGTACATCATGTCTGTATAAGTTTATCAGTATATTATGCTGTTTTGATTTTAGCCAAAAAAAAAAAAAAAATTCACTACAATTCACTGTTGAGTCTTGTTATTTTCAACAACTGTAACTACAGGTTAGCTCAAAGGGAAACCAGTATTTTAGCTCTTCTGCAGTGGGATTGTATAAGGTACTTATCCATAGTCAATGTATTACCTATAGTGGGTGGCAGTGAACATAACCCCATTTTGTAAGAAGCCGCCACGAGTGCCAACACTTTAAGCAATGTACTGCTGTGGATGGGGGCAGCAGCAAAACATACTGTATGTATACTTGTGCCTCATCCTGCAAAATAAAGACTACTGCATATAATTACTACACTGCTGTAAATGAGCATCAGTATCTCATGCTGACTGCAGCTAGTGTCATCCTCACGTTCAGGCTCCACATAGAAAAGAACAGGACCCTATTCTTTAATCAAAACAAAAGCCTTTTATACCAACTAACAAGTCCAGGGACCGTTCAAAATGTCCCAGCCACCAACCTCCGCACCGCTGATATAAAACCAAGACTTGAGCAGTGAGGCTTGGAGTGAACTGATAATGACACGTCATTCTTTTCACTCTTAGAGAGAGAGAGAAAAAAAGAGTGAAAGAGCGGGAGATAAAGAGAGAGAGAGAGAGACAGCAATTTGCTCTTTATTAAACTGATACTTGGTAATGGCCTCATTCTCTGCTCTCAAAGACTCCATTTACACCCTGGATTATAGGGAAAAGCATAAAAGGGGACACACACACACACACACATGCACACGCGCACACGGGTGACTGTCAGTATCTTAAAGTCCCATATGAATACCTGAAGAGACATAAGGGGACAATAACAGATGATGAGACATCTCTTCTTATTTTTCTCATCTGTCTATAGTCTTTCCCCCAACAACCGAGCTTCTTTGGCCTTCTTATTTTTTCATTCTCTTCTGTATTCACTCACTTATTTTGGTTCCATTTCTTTTTTTTTGTTTCTGATTTTCACTCTTCATCTACATGTGTCTTACTCATCCCCTTTTCTGATTTACCACTTCTCTCGCCATCATTCTCTTCTTCAACTACTGCCTTTTATTCTAACTCCAAATGGGTTGAGTTTGATCAATAGGGTACTATACTCATTATCACACTCTCTTCCACACACACAAACACACACACACACACACACACACACACACACACACACACACACACACACACACACACACACACAGAGTGTGTTAAGAAGTCTATTGTGCAGGCTGAATGCAGACAGTGTAATTCCCTGGATGAAGTATAAAGAGCGATGAGTGTCCATTAGCTGGCCAGACACATTTAAAGTGATACCTTGACATTGTGTATTTTAGCCTGGAGTCATTGAGAAGATGAAATGCTGTGCCATGTGAGTGAGAAACATGGTGTCTAATTAACACAAAATGTGTTTTTGAATGTGAATGTTTTGTCTTATTTGCATTCAACAGATTTCGGGTTTGTTCCAGGGTTGTTGTCATGCGTGTGTGGGAACACACTTATTACAGCACCCTGAAAAACAGCCTCTTGGTAAAAAGCTTCTTTTTTTATTCCTCATTAGGAGTACGTGTGCCATTTCACTTTATTGTTGGTCTGGATTTTTGTGCAATATGCAAGCAGTGGAGTTTCTTAAAATAAAGCAGATTCTTATCTCTGTAAAACTAAACTGAAAAGTAAAAAAATGCCAGATTTTGAATGTCCTCACAAAGATAAAGAACAAACATCTGAACTTGGTTGGACCATCATTGTCCAGGGTTTTTCCTGGCTCAGAATGGACCTTTAGTTAACGGTCATAACAGCTGCTATTTTTATTCTCAATTCTTATCATTTTGGCGCTGATGATTTTCATTTAGTGCTGGCTAGAGCTGGGTTGATTTCCATTTTTGCTGGTCTGGTCCGGTGTACGAGCTTAAATCAGTTTAATTTCAAGTAAACGCACTGCAGTCTGTTGACTGGTCAATAGCGGATGGTAACTATGCTCAGGGCTGAGTTTTGGTTGGTTTTGAAGCTTATGCAACCCCATTTCATACTGTGACAAGTTTTTCATACATTATCAAACTATAACTATAAAATGAAAGGATGTTTTACTGCCTCTCGCAACAGCTGTAGTCTGAGGAAAAAAACAACAACAATTCACTAGGACAACTGTCGGTAACTTTTAAGGCAAAAATATTTACTTGTAATGTTACTTGATGCATGAGTTGACGACGTGAATCCACAAACACACCCTTAACTTCAATATGACAACTTTGACCATTGCATTAGTTTTTTTTCCTCTCTCTTGGATGACATACACTTTAAGTAATGAGTGGATCTTCAAGCATTTAAAAATATATATTAATTTTGAACGGATTATGTGAATGACTTATATTTTAATCTTCCCTTGGAGAAAAAAAGAGCATTGTTCCTGTGAGTGCCAGCAATATCAAATCCCTGCACTTGCCTAAGAGGGAATAAATGCTAGCCTGGTTCCAGACCATAGACCCCGCCCACTCAACTGATTAGGCTTGCATCTCTTGTCTGGCATACTGCAATGAATTTGCGATTTATCTCGTCCAAACGATGGACGGACCAATGAACGCCGGGGTTGGGGGCGGGTCTAGCGATGAGCCAATCAGCGCCACGCTAATGGCGACCGTTGCAGATCCTACAGACCACATTAACGATGCTATCGAGGTATTTCGCCACTATTCGCGTTAATGGAGGACCAAAGTAAGGAAGCTGCTAAAACTGGATTTAACGGCGATGCAGCTGGGCGTGCACGACAACGGTAACATTTTAAACGGGCAATGCTCGCTTGTTTCCGGCACCCCTGAGGCATGGATACTAATGACGTCAGATTCTGGGTGAGTCGTTGATCTCTACTGATTGGTTAGGGAAAAATCAAATTCCCTCCCCCTTGTAAATCGCCTTCAATGGAGGCGATGTCAGACTGAAGGTTCTGGGAGCTTCAGTCTGACACTCAGGCTAAATAAATGCACAATTCTGCTATTTTTAAATATCCCATCAAGAGAGACTGCAGCCTATTCTATTTTGTTGTGAAAAAGTCAGCATGCAGCCTCGTCCTGTAGATGATATATGAGGTATAGTGTTCGGTGGAAACGGGGCTATGGACTTGTTGACTCAGCTACAGTTGGAAACTTTGTGTCATTTTTGCTGAAACTGTCACTATATTCTGAAGGAAGTACATGAGACAGTAAGTTTGTAAAAAAAATCATGTCCCTCCTCGACTCCCTACTGCATCTAAAGGCATTTGCTAGAATCTCTAAATTCTTATCTGCTAGAGTCTCTGAAGCAGCCTTCAATCATGTTAATCACCGATCGTGAACTGCTGTAAAACTTTCAAACAAGGCAGCACTGATCAAAAATGAATCAAGATTCTGTTACTGCATTGCCTATTTCTCACCTCAAATGTTTTCAGAAACATATTTTAGTGTACAGTTTAGCTGTAAAATGAGAAAGTTTGTGACCGTCCGCCATGTTGGAAATAGTCAACCTAAGTAACACCGGCCACCATTCAGACCAACTTTCTCATTTTATGGTTAGACAGTACACTAAAATATGTTCCTGAAAACATCTGAGTTTATGTACACACATGTATGTCTGTGTGTGGTCTCACCTCTTCTCCCAGGAGTTGAGTCCCAGTATGTTGATCAGTAGTCTGCAGTAGTAGAAGGCTGACTGTGGTGTCTCGGTCTCTGGTTCAGTCTGCTGCACTGCCCTCATGTTCAGCTCCTCGCCTCTCTGAAACATTCAACAATTCACTTACAGGCAAAAGAATAAGTGATAAAGCAAATAATTATGATTGAAATTAAACGGTAATGGAAATGGCGTGAAAGCCACGACCCAGAAAAAGGCTCTTATTAAGTGGCTCTTTTTAAGTGATGCTGGTTACATTAAATCAAAACATTTTTCATGCCAAAATGAATTTAACCATATCAAATTATGATTGGAACAGACAAACCAACAGCAGAAAGAAGCCGTTTTTTGTGATAATTTCCTAAATATCATAATAATGAGACCCTTGTCTGCATAAAAGCTTGTGATTTATCTTTTACTTGGCGAAACCTAATATTTTTGCAAAGCAGTACTGGTCAGATAATACAGTAGCTAGTGTGTAGCATTTGAGTATCTGCTTCATCAGGTTATGCTGGGAGCTACAGATTCAAGAGATTGAAAGATTCAAAACGCAAAACTCATTCAACTCATATGAATTTGGACACCACGTACATGAAGGACGAACTCTCTTTCAGCAGCACTCTGCTTCAGGATGGCATTGATCACATCATTCTCCTGCTTTTCTGAAACACATGCTGGAGGAGGGGCTGGGATGTTGAGCGGCATGCCTGAGGGGACCAATAAGGAGACAAAGTTAGCTGTGCTGTTGTAGGAAATTGTGTTTCACTTTAGAGCTTAAGGACAACAGTTAGACTGATGTGTAACAGGACCTTGATTAGTCAGTATCCACATTTGATTTAATGCAGGCACGCAATTCCTCTGTTTTTACAGAATAAAATTGAGGGATGTCAGTCTGGAAAATGTTAAATGACAAAGCCTCAATGAGCGGCTGACCAACTGAGGATATCATTATTCTGGCTTTTAATGGATGCTTTGTTAAGTTAGAAGTGTACATAATGCTCTAATTTAAAATCATTATCAGATGCAGTATCACCAAAAACTATTAGCAGCTCCATTTCAAACATATTGATAGTGGCATTCAAAAAGACATAAAAAATCTCATTCATGTACACAGCTGTTCAAAAGTTTTGAATCACCTGCCACAAAAGCTTGATTGTGTACAGTCAGATGGCTGAGAGGACTACTTTATATTTTTGAATGGTCTTTCATGCTTTTAGGTTGGAAAAAGTCCCCTTTACAAATAGATGCTGTTTTGTATGAAGGGAAAAAAAACAGAAATGGAGAACAAAAGGCTGCACAATGGTTCAACCAGACTGACAACTGAAAGGGCAAAAAGAGACAAAGACGCAGCATTTTTATTTTTCACCTACACTGTGGTCATCTATTGTAGCATGATGCACATATTTTTTAATTACTTTTTAAAAATGTTTTCTATTTTTCTCACAGTTTTTCTATGAGTATGTATAACAGCAACTCTAAGTTATCCCAACGTGATCATTACAGTATTTCTGATCCTGAAACCTCTGAGCAACAAATGTGTGCTGAAATGATACAAATATGTATTTTCTGATTTAAGCGTTTACCACACAGCGAAGTACAGTAATACATAATTAATGTGGAAAATGTATGTACTTCACAGCCTTGAAAGATGTACTACTGTATCCTCTGTCTTGTTTTTTTTCCCATGAGCTGATGTTAATGTCTTCTTGGTTTTTTTTTTTTACATTTATGTGTAGATCCTAGAAAAAGTAGTTGATGTATCTGCATCGACTAATGAGGATCCTAATAAATGCAAATATCAATACTTTATTTGATGTCTGAAAGGAAAGAAGAAAAACAGCTGATTCCAAACTTTTGAACGGCAGTATGCACTCAATTTTTTTCACAAACTGTACTGTAGATTCAATAACCATTATGACAGCTCAGAACATAAATATAGTAAGTACTCAGCATGTGTGTGAGTGTGAGTGTGTGTGTACCTGCTCTCTGTAGACACTCAGGACTCGAGTATCCCAGGTACTGCAGCATTTCATCCAGTGCATCGTCTCCCTCCCTCAGTGCGTCCCATGCTGGCACTGCCTCCCGACACACACGCTTAGCCAATGGCGGAGCTAGAAGCTGCTCCAAGCCTGACTCCCCTTGATCCCCCTCCCCATCCGTCCTATGCTCAATCCTCTCCTCTTCCTGCTCCTCCTCTTGCCCCTCTTCTTCAGCTCCTCTTCGATCTACAATCCCCTCCTCAGTGACTTTCCTCTCCTCTCCTTCATCCTCCCCCTCTTCCTGAAACCCTTGCCTTTCACCCTCCATCCCTCTTCCCCCCTCATCTTCCTCAATCTCCTCTTGCCCCTCCTCTGCACTATCTTCTCTCTTCACTCCAAGCTTTTTCGTTGGACCTCCTGGTGGAGTGTGCAAATGAAGATTCCCACTATGAGGTGATTGTGTATGTGACAAAAATGTGTGTGTTGGGCTGTTTGGGGAACATGGTGGAGGCCCGTAGAGAACAGCAGAGTCCCAGGAGTGTTTTCCAGCTACATCTCGGATGATGACACGCACACAAGCGGGAGCAGAGGACAAACCAGCTGTCATTCCCCCTCCGGGTACACCAGATTCTGATCGGATCTGAGAAAGAAGCAGACGACAGTTGTTAAACACTAAACGTACCAAATATGAAAGAAATCATGCTGATGGTGAGTTACAGCATCTTTTACACAATCCACATCTCAACTGTCTGAAAGCAAAACTCAGACCTTCTTAGAAAAAATATATTTACTTATTTGCTTCCTTTCAGCTACAACTTCTCCTCTGCAGCTGGTCGCACTTTTACAAGGAAAATAAAGAAATGATAATCTATTTCACTTCATCCACATGCTTCTAGAAAAAGTAACTGTGCCTAGCATTAAATAAATTCAGTATGTTCAAAAGTTACACTTAAAGCATCACAAGCTCCTGTGTTATGTTTTTAATCAACCTGAGCTATACTTAATAATAACTCTGCATAATAACATGCTTGCATACCTATGCAAACATATAAACATGCCATGCCAGTAATAAGTAACTAAGATTTATTTTTAAAGCACCTTTAAAATCAGAGTAACAGCTACACATAAAATACGATATGGTGAAAAACAATAACAATGCTCAACCAGAGGGAAGTAAACACAATATAAAAGGAAAAACATAAACCCTCTGATTTAATAAGTCAGGCAGCCTACAAAGTTTAACAAAGGCTTTTAAAATGTAGCACCGAATAAGCTGATCTGGTACTATTTTGGAGTTGCTTCCACAGTGGTGGAGCTAAAACACTGGACACATGATCCTCCTGTCTTTGGCCTGGACTGTCAACTCTTTAATAACATTTAGTTGCAGGATCTTAAGGGTCTTGGTGCATATCATGAAATTAAAAGATCAGACATACAGTATCATGGTGCCAAACCATGGACAGCTTTCAAAGCATTAATTCTTAAACTTAATTCTAAAATGAACTGGTGACCAGAACTGGTGAGATATGCTCTCTGTGTCTCGTGCTTTTCAAGAGCTTGCCATTCCATTCTCTACCAGTCAGGTAATTATTGCATCATGAAGGCATGTAAATAGTTAAGTTAAAAATACAGCTATGTCAGGCTAATGCTGCATGTTAACATGCCCACCAACTATCATTTTCATCCCTTGAGCTGCGTACAGTAAATGAATAAAGTAAAAGTCTTAACTATCACATGGTTAAGATAACTACAAACTAGTTTCTCTTAGGTTTGAGCTCAGTCAGTGTCAGTCATGATGACAAACGGTTATAGTGGTCTAAGGCCAGTCCAGCTTTTTCAACATAGCCACTACAAAGTGGACAGTTTGTAGAAGATCCAGAGTGAATACATACTGTTCTGAAACTCTGTTTCTAGTGTTGACTTGCCTTGTTCCATCAGTGTGCACCATTATGTCCTTTGTGAGGAGTAACAAATGAGGTGCATTTCGTGCCATGATAGATGTGGTTGCTAACATGACTTAAGATGTTTGCATGTAAATATGCCATTACTCTTTCACTATACTGAGGAACAGAGGAGTCAGAATGTGCTTCAGAGATCACATATCTTCTCCCCCATTTTTGTAAGGCAATGAAGCCAGGTGCCCTTCTGGTAATGGCTTTTTTTCAAGCTCTTTTTCCCTTTTACATGTTTGACCATCATTGCTTTAGGATTAGGGTTATATTGCTGCCTGTCATTTTGGCATGGACAGATTTTTTTTTTTTTTTTTAAAACAGTGCATGTGGGCAGATTTTTTTTTTTTCTTTTTGAGAACATGAGGAGGAAAAACCCAAAGAAAACAAAAAAGTACATAGGGACTCGTCCTTAAAGTCACGTAGTGTAATCTTGGTTTTAGTTTAAAAACATAAAAAGTGTCAAATTTTGTCGGGGTAACTTTCATTCAGTAAAGGTTACCTGATACACGGAGAGCAGTGTGGAGCCATTCAGAACCAGAAACTGTAGGTTTGGTGAATGGAAAAGCTCTGGTCCCAGATCTGCACTCTCACAGAATGGGTTGTCTTGGTTCTCACACACCTAGAAAACATGGGCCATAATCATAGTGTTGCACTAGCAAAATGCAAAGATTGAAATAAAAGCATTGAAAATGTTTTACGATTCGTGTTCCCAAGTAGTCATGACTGTGAATCATACTACCATAACAACCACACACACACACACACACACACACACACACACACACACAATAACAGTACCTGACTAGACAGAGTAGCAGGCCCTCCGGACATTGGATAATGTCCTAGATGGTTGACCAAGTGTGTGATAACTGTTCTTGCTGCAATGGAAACCAGACCCTGCTGAATACGGCTACGAACTGCAGAGAGAGGAGGAAAACAAAAACAGGGGACATAAATTACTTACAAATATTCAGTTAAAAACAATGCATGTCGGGCACCAGATATTAAAGGGATAGCTCGGATGAGATACTTATCTACAGTCAGTGTGTTACATACAGTAGATGGCTGTCTACGTGCTCCCTGTTTACAGAAAGAGATGGGACTAGCTCCCCAGAAACTCAGCAATGCATTGCTGTGGATTAAGGTTAGAAGTAAAACCTATTTTAACTACTTAAAAAAATATCAGTCTAAGTGGATGTTATATTCAGAATATTTTCACTGCTTTACCTTGCTGTCAGACAGCCATTTTCTTTTGTATTGCTACGCATAAGGGATGTCAGACAGCACGGTAAAGCGGTGAGAATATTCTAAATATAGTGTCCACTTTGACTGATATAGATTTTTTTTTGGTAGGGCTTTTTTAAGGGGCTTAAAATAAGTTTTGCTGCTAACCCTAATCCAAAGCAATACATTGCTAAGTTTCTAAGGTGCTTTCTAGGGTGTTTCTAAGGTGCTTGTCATGTCTGTTTCTGCAAACAGGGAGCACGCAGACCAACATCAACATAAACATCAACTAATGTACTGACTGTGGATAAGTATCTCACACAGCCACACTTATACAACCCAAACTATTTCTTTAAGGGTTTACAGTCCATTTCTAGATTTCATTGTTTAACAGGCTACAGGTGACCGACTTGATAATTAGGTTCCAAGTTACCACAAAACTTTAGGAATTACAGTAAAACTAGGAGGAGGTGCAAACCCACATTCAGCTTGTACATAGTTTGCCCCATGCTGAGCAGAAGCCAATGCCATCACACACACTGTGCTGCCAGCAGATCCTGGCTAATCAACATCATTACACACACACTGTGAAGCACACACACTTTTCAACAGCTCCATATTGACAGGGCTGTGTGTAGAGTACAGATATGTATTGACCAGACATTACACTCCCTAAACCTCAGGAGAGCTCAGGAAGAGGAAGAACAAAAGAAAAGGAAAGAAAAAAAGAAAAGACAAATGAACATGGAAGACTGGTGAAAAGAATATGATACAGGTGAAAAGAATCCTAGCATAGAGCACTGTTTAAAGCACAATAGAAGGAAGGAAGTGAAGCAGTGTAGACGAGAGAATACAAAAAAAGAGAAGTAAGAAAAGAAGAGAAGCATGGTCTATCATGGTGCTCCAGTCATTAGACTAGACACTGTGTCCTGCTGGATCACAGCAGGGGACAATACACACTCTCACACGGATGCAGACAGGTGCACTCGCATACATACACACACACACACACACACACACACCAAACTTTTTCCATCTCCAGTGATTGGCAGTGGTCTGGTGGACGGCACTGGGATATTTTGTCCAAGATTTTGTGTGTTTGTGTGAGTGCACCACTTCACATGCAAAGAAGAATTACAGACTAGATGTAGATAATCTACTGGGTGCGGTCTTGTATGTGAACAGCAAATATATATTCACATGCTCAGATTTGTGTCTATATCTTGAAAATCAGTTAAGATACTAAGTGATGGTTACAAGATGAGCCTAAAGATTATGTACAGTGGAGTGTCCCTGCTGTAAGATAAATACCTTCAGTGACAGGCTGTAGTTTGCTGGAGCGTTCAGAGTCTGGGCTGTGCAGCGGTTCTGGCTCTCGGAGGCTCTCTAATGGCAGGAATGGGTCATAGTCTGGACTCAACAGGTCCGACAGTTGCAGCGGGTAATACTTGGGACTGTTGAAAGACTGGGCTCCATACACACAACCATGTAATACCTGGACAATTTTAAAAGAGAAGGGATTTCAGATTGAATTCCATTCATTTGTAGCCCATGTTCAGCTTTAATGCATGAATGCTTACACTTCATAAGATAAATACAAATATTTACAATATAAGTTATGTTTTGGGGGAATATGTGCTTATCTGAATGACCAACAAAATTGCCGCTCTCTCTTACCAGTCTCCTTTGACAAAAAAACAGTAATTTGACCTCACGTAACATGAGAGTTGCTGGTTTACCACTGTCTCGATGGGTTAGATAGTTTGTTATTGTGTGACTTCTGCATTTTGAAGGGTTAGTTCAGATACATCAAAGTCACACAATAACAATAAAATTGCTTAGCTTCTGTGGTGGTACTCCTGCCTGTTTCTTTAAAGTGAGGGGGTGCCGACTGATAGCTACTGTAGGTAAAACACTGACTATAGATAAATACCTCCTACAATCAGACTTAAAAAAATTTAACTATCCCTTTAAGGGCTATGTTATGATAAACACACGTGCACACCTTATAAATACAGCTGAGCAGAGTTTTGGTTGGCTGCTCCTTCTCTGGAGGGCTTCGTGTTTGAACAGGTTGAAGAAGAGTCTTTGGAGGCAGAGCCATCACCCAGTCCAACAGACACAACAAGAGGGACACTACCAGCTGCAGTGCACACAGGTAAACACAGGTGTAAGGGTTACTGAGCAAAATGAGTAACATAGTGAGGAAATGTGAAAGATTTTGTGTGTGCGCATGTTACCCTTTTATCCAGTTCATGAGGAGAAGACTCAGTAGTAGGCAGCAAGTGTGTGATGGTGGCAATCAAAATCTAAGAAGAATAAAATCAGAAAAAACTGTTAGCTCTGTTAATTTTTTTTTTTTTTTTTTTTACAGCTACTACTAGTTAAAAATTAGCGATATACAAAGAAAATTAAAACCAGTAAGAAGAAAATATGACATTACATTTGCAAATTAAACAACATTTCAGAAAACCACAGAACAGTTGTAGGAATGAGAGCATTTTAGCCGATGTCTCACCAGAAAATCTACCCACTAAGAAGCAGCAGCACTTCTGAGATTTCTCAATGGGAATTTGAAAAACGGATATGGTGTATTTAAACAAATGTCTTTATGATTTAATCCATCAGCAAGTGTGGACATGCTGATAGTGACTTGATTAATAGCAAATGAAACCTGTCAGAGGTGCAAAGTAATTTATGTCTCACCTCGACGATCTTCTTCGGAGTGTCAGGGGGGAATTTCTGAAGATGATCCACATGACTGATCAGGAGGTGAAGGATGTCTGACGCCACCAGTGCTACATTCTTATTGGGGTACTGGAACACAAAGTTATTTTGTTAATTCACAGGTTCAGTGTGTATAGCAATACGTCACCTAAATACTAAAAACAAACATTCCCAAAATTTTGAAGTCAGATATTATCCAACAGATATTCTAGTGTGAGATGATACTCTTGAATTAGGAAATCCAATACACTAGGGCAGATTATACTCATGAATTTTTGCACATGATCTGTAATTACTTCAGCAAATCTGTGATATTCCAATGGCTGGTGTGATAACTTATGTATGCTTGACACTCATGTCTGTAATGATCTGACAAAAAGAGGCACATTTGAACTAATTTTACCCACATCATGATACCATGAGCTTCTTGGATTGTTATCTACATGTCTCATATAAAGTAATTACAATAATGCACAGTGCATCTGTGTCCGTAAATAAAGGTTGTCATTAATTTTTTGAACATATGAATTGTAGTATTCTGAATATGTATATGTATATATTTTAAGAAAATACAATAAAATACAGGTCAATTAGTGGAGAGAGAGAATTTATGGTTCAGTTGGGCTCTGATGAGGATCACCACCGCTTAACTAAAAGAGCTTCTAGACAGGAGGAGAGGCTGTAAGTGGGATGAGGAGGACAACAGGGAGAAGTGCTCTGCATGGAAATATGACAATCCCTAAAGCTTTGTGTATGTGTATGTGTATGTGTATGTGTTTGTGTTTGTGTGTGTGGTTGTGTGTGCACATCACAGGGCCCATGTCTGAGGCTACTGGCTGCTGGTATGAAGGCAAGAGATGCAAGTGGACAAGATGTGTGTGTATATGTGTGATACTGTAGTGTGTGTGGGTAAGACACAGCTTGCAGCATTCCCCCTGGATTAGTCTCCTATCTGAAGGAGGACCAAACATATTGACTGTCCAGGGTTTGCTCCCAGCAGTAAGTGAATGCAAGTGTGTGTGTGTGTGTGTGTGTGTTGCTGTAATGTCTTAGCAGGCCATTGGCTGCCGATACACAAGCTAGGGATTCCAAGGTGGAAAAGGTAGTGTGTGTGTGTGTGTGTGTGTGTGTGTGTGTGTGTGTGTGTGTCCATCTAGAGCCACTTGGCTATAGATGAGACAGTAAATGTTGGACAGTATTATTCTGATCCACAGGCCTCCCAGACTCGTGGCCTGAAACAGACAATACCAACTGAGCTATTTCACCAGCACTAACAATCATCTCCAACAATGTTTTCCATCACACTTTGGCTCCTTGCAGCCCGCCATGTCAGGGTAAACATGCAACACATACAAATTCAGAGCCAAAGTTCAGTTCTCATTGTGTGATAACAGACTTCACATAAATATGCAGAGAGAATTGTCAATCACATTAAACAGTTGCTGTGAAAATGTCCAAACATGCCGAATTTACTACCTTTAATCTACATTACTATATATTAAATGTGTTTATTATTCAATTAGGTCATATTATTATAGTTAATCAAATTCTATGGCTTATTTGATTGATGCTGTGTTCTTTTCAACTAAAGTAGGTTTACTCAAACATCCAGACAGAAGACGAACAGATGCTTAGACTCCACAATGTTGTGTAGATCAGTGTAACGGCGGCCAATCAGCAGCCTGTTTGATGCAGATTCATTGCTTTGGTCTGATCACACTGGATCACAGTCAGAGTGAGAGAGTATACAATGGTCAGCAGGGAAAAAGTTTGAGGACAGGCGAAGGCCAAAGGCTGTATGAGGTAATCTTATTTAGCTGGGCTGAAATCAGAGTCATATTTCAATGACCAATTAAAACATCCAGTGCTTTGTAAAGCAGCACGGAGTTGTGACTGACCTTCAGAGTAACACAGATGACGTTGAGAGCATCTTTAATCTGTGGATGTTGAGTCCCATGAGCCAACTCCTCGCACAGCCAGATACCCAGACTACACAGAGCCACACACCTACCAAAACAAATACAGAATGAACACATGCTGCTGTTATACATGTATAGAAGCACACACTTTACACATGAACACACAAACTAACAGAAAATAAAAACATAGTGGAAACAAAATTGATATTGTGAACAAGAACTAAACATGTTCATCAACAACCATTTTTTCTATGACCAAGATGAGACGAAAAAGAGACCGCAACAACCTCACACCCATCTGTGATATCATCAGCATGCAATTGTTGATGAAAGAGGGAGATACTAAAATGTTGTTTCAAACTACAAAATCTGTCTTTATTTCTGCTGACAAAAAAAAGTAGGCAAAATATTGAAGACAATCAATGCAGCAGCGCTGTGAATCATTCAACCTATGCGTTTCATCAGATAATGACAAGATAAAATCTCCTGTTAAATAAATTTGACTAAAATGACTACAACTAAAATAATACAGTTTCCTTTGACCAAGGTTAAACTACAATGCCTGGACTTTTATTTGAGTAAAATTTGACTGAAAAACATGAGGTTGTCTATGTATGCTAAAAATTCACAAGGAAATTTGACACAGAACTCACAGTAAGACTAAATAAAAAGCAGCTGGCAAAATTAATACTTATTCAAGATTCAAGACAACTTTATTAATCCCCTAAAGGGCAATTTCATTTGACAGCTCGCACAACAACACACACACAACACAGAACATAGAAAGAATATTGACAGCTGTGTGCAAATTCTGTTAGTCACCATGATGAATTACATTAAAATGTGAAGAAAACACCAATATATATAAATATGTTCATTAAAAATAATCAATACCGGCACTGGTGGCAAGCAGTGAACACAAATAGGTGTGATCAGACATCCTGCTCTACACAAACAGGACCTACAGGTAATTAACTAATTGCCAATGCAGGTTAAGTAATTAACTCTTTAAGTATCATGTTGCACCTGTACAAATCTGAAGTTATGAGTACATGCACTATGAATAATTTTAAAATATAATGATTTCTTTATCTTTATTTTGTCGAGGGCCATGTATGTAAATGTGGTTGGACATATTATTAGAAACAGCCTTTAATATAATCAATACCTATCACCAAAATGTGTTGACCTACCGAGCAGGAGCAGAGGGTTCGTCCCTGGCAGAGGTCAGGATGGTTTTGATAATGTGCTCCTACAATACAAAGCGTACAGATAAACACAGTTAATTTGCCAAACAAATAAACAAGGCATTGAGTCATGCTTTGTGTAAATAGCTACATACCTCCAGGTGTGTATAATAAAGAACACTGATTGTTTTCACACGGTTAGAAAACTGATTCATTGGATTATATGATGAGGTGTTAATATACAGTATAATCACACACATCAAATATGGACACACAGGCATAGTACAGACTTATCCACACAGACCCAGACACCTTCACATCTTCACTGGTCCCGTCCCTCTGGTCAGTGTTAATGACCACTGAGTGATTCAAAACAAGTTTCTGTCTCGTAAGAAACCGGTGAGCAGAGCTGAGGTGCTGCCGCGCATGGCATTAACTGTTTACTCAGCGACAACAACAATAACAACATTACTCCCATAGCTCTGGGCTGTTACAAGAATAACTAATGAGACATTAACCTATTAGTTTGGTTTTGAGACCCCCTATGGACAGCAGACATGTGCGTTACAAGGTCTCAACTGACCTGGATTACACACAAAGTAAACAGAGGTTTGTTTAAGTGTTTGACCCAATGCTCTGGTGAATGTCAGTTTTAATGTAGGCAGACATGTTTTGACTCAGCGAGAGCCGTGTGACTGTGACAGAGATGACAGTTTTATGGTACAGTCTAAGTCTTCTTAACACTGAAAACACTAATAGGAATATTAAAGTCATGACCATGGAATCAACTGTCCTCTTAGATATATTTGTTTTTTCTGTTTGTCTAAAAACTATTTTGCATTACTCCTCTCTTCTCTCTGCTCTACTGGGATCTTCTATCACAAAGAATAATGATACTGCTCAAACGCAGAAGCATAATGACTTGTCTCAGCCCCTCAAACCCAAACTACTATTGCTTCCACCTACCTTGACATCAGGGAATTTGGTAAGCACCACATCGGCTGTGGTGGGATGGAGGGCTGGAAGCTCCTCATACAAGTTGGGAAAACACACCAGAGATCCCAGCAGGATCTGGGCCTCCACTCTTGGAGCCTGGAAGGGAGGGAAAGAGACAAAGTGAGGAAATGCAATGGAAATGAAAAAAGTTGTTCAAACTTGCACTGTGCAGGTGTGACACAATGAATGAATACAACACTGTGCACGAGTGTGTTTCTTTGTTTCTTACATTGAGTGATGAGCAGGCCGTGACTCTGGAAGCTGCAATAATGAAGTCTATGATCAACATGGTGGCTCCAGGTAGACCGATACTGAAGAACCTGGGACTGCAGTGTTTTATGATGGTGTTAACAATGTCCTGTAGGAACCAAAATTCTGTTATACACTCCCATAGCTATAGCAGTCACAGCTAGAGCACATTTGAGAAAAAGCCCATATTCCATCCTTTTATCAGAAACAGTACAATCTTTAACAAATGAAAACTGCTTTACAGTAAAGGTATACTACGCAGGAGTTATCAGCTACTGATTGTAAACAGTATTGCTAGCAAAAGTGAAAGCCGATTTGTGTTCGGCCCTGTGTCTGGACTTTTCATAGCTTCCTTTCAACACCTGCCAAAAACCACACACTGTACCTGGTCTTGGTGCAGTAGTCCTTGGTGCATGATGTTGTAGAAGTGTGTGAGAAAGTCTGTGTTTGGGGAAACGTCTTGCCGTCTCTTCATGATCCTGCAGATCAGTTTGTAGGCATGAAGCTTACCCTGCTTGTAACGCTCTGTCAGCTTGGTGGCCTGGAGGAAAACATGTACATATATATATATATATACACACATGTGAGAATAAACATACAAATGCAAGCAATTTAAGGCATTGACTGGCCTGTTTATGGAGGCATCCCCATCTGTGTGTGTGGTAACTTTTTATTTAGCAAAAAGAAATTTATTTTCATTTTTATTTTTTTAAAGATGATTTTTTCTGGCTTTTTGCCTTTGATGTACAGGACAGAGTGAGGTGGGAGAGAGAGAGCGAGCAGGGGGTGACATGCAGCAAATGGTTGCAAGCTGGAGTCGAACCTGTGACTGCTGCGGCCAGGCATCGCCATTGTACACGGGGCGCCGGCACTATCCACTGAGTTACCGACGCCCCTTTTCATTTTTCTTTTATCAAAGGAAATCAATCAAAATATTAATATGATACAATTAGCTACAGGTGAAAAACAGATGGTTCTTATTCTCATGTGTAACTAAATCTCAATGTAATAAATATCAGAGGTCCTATACTGATCCCTCAGTCATGCCTACCTTAAAGAGCCAGGGGGTGAGGATTCTCAGGGGTGGGATCAGGACAGGGGGCGGGGGAGATGACTGGTTGTCCAGAGAAATGCCCAGATTATCTCTTATCTAAAAAGAAAAGTGTAATCTTTATACACATACCCCCAAATCTTTACAGAAAGTGTCGCATAGTTAGTAAGGTAGTAATTGTGTGTGTCAGTACACACCTTGGCCAGGTTTTGCCACAGTTCGCACAGATAGTCGAAGACCTGCGCATGGATCTCTGGGTCTTTGATGCTATTGACATCCCCCAGGATACCCAGCATCCTCCGCCACATTACCGTGGCAACATCTGCATGCCATCCAGTTAGAGAGCCACCCGCCATGACACTGCAGTCCTCGCTGGGGAACTCACTGGTTTCTAGAATCAATCAATGAATCATTTAGTAACACTTATCTCTCATTCACAGCAGAGGAAAAAAAAAAACACACACACAAAGGTACATGTTTATTACCCAGGTCATCTGGCGTCTGTAGCACAGAGTTGTGGAGCTTCTGGTCCAGCTGTAGGTGTGTGTGTGGGTGGGAGTGTGTGTGATCGGGGTGCTCTGCTGTCAGTGTGGCAGGGGAGGGCGTCTGGGAGCGAGAGCCCCCGAGGGAATGCATGGGAGATGCACTCTCTGAACCTGGACAAAGAGAAAAAAAAAGACATTTGAAAAACTTAACTGCTGTGTTTTTTCATAGAGTGGTTGGGAAGAAACAATTCTTTGCTAGATCACAGGGTTCAGGAATTATCAGCTGAAGTATAAAGCTGCTTGTTTACATGACATAATGTAGTTTTGTCACATGCTAAGAAGAGAGCTCAAATCTATCTAAACCTATCCACTAAATCAGAGTTTTCTAAGATGGCATATGAGATGTATATCACACCTGTAAGGGGGCTGATGAAGAGCAAAAGTAATTAATACTAACATGTATAGGCTGTTTACTGAACGGCACACATAACAAAAGGGCCATTAAAAAATGATATGTATAAAATACAAATGAGCATCCAATTATATTCACTATGCAGAAAAACTGACATTAATATGTATATCTGTGAAGTATGTTATGTTATATTTAGGCTGTTGGTACAGGTGCTTACATAATACTACAATATTATAGCAGTGTATAGGTATGATATTATAATTGTATTCTTTTACTTGATAGTATTTAAGTTGTAATTTTTTTTTCTTTTTTTATCTATTATTTAATTATTACAAATATCATGTATTTTTGACCCCTCCTATCAATTTTATTTGTCTTTATTTTGTCCTTTTTCTAGTTTTAGTCTAGCTTTTATTTATTATTTTATTAATATTTCAACTGTTATTATATTTTTTAGTGTTATAGCTTTTAAATCCATTTGCCATTATTTTTATTCTTGTTCTGTCTTTTTCATCTAATTTGCCCAGTTCTTTTTGTGGTTATTGTTTACTTTATTCATTTTTTTATCTTTTTTCTTTGTTTTTTTTGTTTTTTCTCATGTGTATTGGTCTCAAAATGTTAAATTTAATTTGTCTTTTTTGTTGTTTTTACATTTATGGTGTCCACTTTTTTCTGTCTTATTTTCAGCTTGTCAGTCACCTGTGAATCACTTTAAACTGCACTAACCTGTATGAAAGGTGCTGTGCACATAAACTGGATTGATTGACGTTATCTTATTTAGATCTGCTGAAATACTACAGTAGCCAGAGAGCTCTTTATGTGAAGTGTGTACCAGTAACGGTGACAGTGTGGCTGAGGCTGCTGGTCTCCGAGTCGATATGAAGTGTTGTCAAACTGGCTACTTCATGTTCATCGCAGGCCACACCCCCTCCCAAACTGTCCTGGTCCAGTGAGCTGCCTCGACCTCCTCCCCCAGATCCAACTCCTCCTCCACAAGCTTCTGTACTGAAAGTAAAATCTACAAAAGAAATGTTGACCATTATACATTTTTGAGGCTTACATACTTTTCAAAGTATATTTTCAAAGTTTCCAGATCAAGCCAATTCACAATTATCTATTTATATCCAACAACAGCAACTTACAAGCATCATGTCTTTTCATTTTGAAAAGAGAAAGCATATGAGACAAACTCAAATTGTGGTGATCTTTATATAAAAATGTGTCACAAATTCTGTAGCACTGTCTCAGTTTCTGTTCCTTACTATCAAATTTGCAGGTGGAGTACTGAAAGGCATTAAATGAGTCCGACTGGCTGTCTGAGCTGATGACATCAGAACCGCTGGCACTTGCAGGTGACGTCCATTCAGAGGGAACCCCTGGATCATCAATGGGACGGAGATCATCTGTGGGTCGCGATCCAGGACTCTGACCAGCCTCCAGGAGCTCCGGCAGGTCCCTGGGAACCTCCAGACTTCCAGGGCTGCTGCCACGACGACCCTGTGTGTCGAGAAGTAAACAGGCTTTAAATGTAATTTCAGCGGGGGCAGCGCTGGGCCTCTGTAATTCACACAGAGGTTCAATCAATTGCAGTGACTGCCCAACTTTAGCTCTTTTCTGACATGGAAAATCTGATCTTTAAATCAGTGTGCCTGTGTGCATGGGCGTTGTACTCACCGCTGTTCCTTTTGCCCTCAGCCTCTCCTGGATGAACTCATCCATGAGGTCAGAGAAGTTTGGGTTTGTGCTTCCTACGTCACTGGAGACTGGACGAGCCTTCTGGACCACCTCCTCTTTATTGGCTAGAGGCAGATATATGATAATAGTCAAATACAGAGTTCCCAGATACACACACACACACACACACACACGAAAATGTTGGAAAAAGGGATGAAGATTCACAGGTGGACACGCAGACAGGTGAGATGAACAAAAACACATGACAGACAAAGAGAGATCTGTACCTCCACAAACAGCTCAAAGACACAAAACTGTGTAATAACTTTTAGAAGTTTGTAAAATAATTACTTAATAAAGTTTGACTTGCTGACTATGTCTATTTAAGTAAATAATTTGTATTCATCTATTAATATTAATTTAGCCTGTTTCAGCGGTCAGAGACTGACAGAGTATCGAAAATATTGCTGCTGATACTTAAGTGTTCAAACATTATATAAAGGTGTTACAATATGCATACAACAAACTGGAGCTTCACTCTGAATTGTAAGAGCCGTCCTGATGTGTATGTACTGTTGGCCCTGACGTTAGCAAAAAAGGTTGGCTGTTAAACAAAAGCCACAACACAGCAGGCAAACCCACCAAAAAAGCAATGCAGGAGTTAATTCACACCATGCACAGAGAGCGAGAGAGAGATTATCACCTTGTTAGGTCCAAACAGGCAGCATATCAGAGGCCTACATTAGTGCAGTTATGTCGCTATGAGTTATGTTACTGTTAGCTTGGTAGCAATGACAGCAGTCGGTGTGAGTTTGTTAACTCCAAGAGCATCGACCAATAACAAATCAGATGAGACTGAATATGCTGCCTATAGTAATTCCTGAACCTGTGGCTGATGGAGCTGACAGAGCCTGGCTATGTCTGCAGCCCAATACCAGGACTTTTATCAATGAAGCTTACTGAACAAAGAATGTAGATCTTTACAGTACGTTGCTGCCACCTAGCCGATGAAAATTTCACCTTGCTGCACATTTTTCCGTCAAGATTTGAGACCAGTTGTGTTCAAATTGCAATGCCCTGCAAGTGCAACTTTACATCTTTTTGGGCAGGACATTGTCTGTACCTAGATGTGGTCAGATGTACAACAAGTTGAAACTTTCAAACCACAGAGGTCAGTGCAAAAATCTGTCATTTTAGCTGCATATTAGAAGAATTAGCATCTTACTGTGGTGATCATACGAAGGTAACTCAAGTTAGCAGCGAAACAATTTACAAACTTAACTAACACAGCCAAAAATATAATTTTAGTTCAACTGTTCTCAAGCATTAACCATACAACACAATTTTACGTCATCACTTACAATTCGTTATACAGATACCTCTTCTAGCCCGAAGGTTGGATACCATGACAACAACTGTGTCTACAGGTGGACTGTTTAACTGTTATGGTTATTTGCCATTACATCACAAACAGCAAGAATGAGACTTGTATAAAGTAAAATATGTTGGTCTAAAAATGGGATCCAAATAATTTTTCAATCAACTTGCTTTGCAGATCTGTGCACTGAATATCTGCATGTTCAGCATGTGCTCAGCCCATCAAGATGAGCCTATTCCTGTGTGATTATTGCCGTCAACATGGACATGCATATTTTCAAAGCTATGATGTGTTAAGTTTTATGGCCAATGATAAGTTGTAACCATCAGCATCATTGTGTTTAACTAGTTCAACAAATAGCGAGGCAGGCAACCGGACAGTCATGGCACATATTATCTGGTTTTAGTCTGAATGGAGTACCAGATGATTGGGGTTGTCTTAATTCACCGTAATTGTAAATATACAAAAGAGAGGTTGCTGTCAATATTGTTAATCCAAGGAAGAATGTTATTTTAAAAGATAAGTATCATGTTAAAATAATTTGGGCCCCTACTGAATTATCATACGTGGCAAATTCCACATATTTGGCATAAAAGAAGACAAACCAAACTTACATATAAACAGTTTTTAGGTGCCATTTGGCACAAGTTTGCAAGCAACACACCTAAACAAAAGAGAGAAAAAAAAATGTGGCTGCGCAACAGTATTTCCACATCAAGACAGATTCAGCTGTTGAATCACCAATCACTCCCATCAAACATCTGAACCTCGAGACAAAATAATTTAAACCCTTCTGCAGCCTGCTGCCCGAGAATTAGAATGAATAGAAATACGGTATTTGTACTGCTGATTCAAATGTGCAGTTATGATATTTGATATCAATTTTTTGGCAGCGTGCAAGGCAAATAACCATTCCAGATCGTTGATTTGAAAGCGCATACCACTTCTTATCCATTCAAATTCTATGTGTATACCTCTATTCTCACATAAGGTCTTATGCTGCATTCTAGTGGTGTGAGAATGAACTACAGCGACGTTTAACATAACTACTGTTTGCTCTTCTAGAATAATTAACATGATTGATTTACACACATACATATATGTATATATGTATATACATATATATATAATATTACAGACTGAACTTTGATATCTACAAATGTAAATCTAAATGTAACAAGACTTTGATGGAAAAAGAAACAAAACATTTGGGGGCCTTCTGTGAGGTATTATATAGTTTTCTTTTTATCTGTACTTTGATCTTTTCTACAGGCAGTTGTGTTTTTTCTGGACTGTTGTTTCCTCCTGTGCAGCTGAAGAGGGGCCGAAGTCCAGGGAGGACGCGAAGGAGGCACAAGGAGGCCGCATGCAACATCGAGGAAAGGGAGGAGGATGTGGAGAAGAGGGAAAAGAGGAGAGGAGGTTAAAGTCCCAAAGCCCTTAGAAGGAAGAGGAAGGGAGGAGGAGGGAGGGGGCTTCTGCAGTGGAGGAACAGGTGGGAAGGTATGGGAGGGGAGGGGTGGGGTCCTTGACAGGAGGCAGGCTGGAGGGGGGCTACGTTCAAGAGGAAACACATCAAAAGGGAGTTTGAATTTCAGTCCAGCAGCAAGATGATGAGTGTCAGCCAAAAAACATCATTCCATAACAAACCAGTTAAACAGCCAAAAAGGAAAAGAGAGCTGTTGGTGTTTGTGTGTTGATGAGAATTTCTTTCCAAAGTTGTTGTTTTATCTGTTGTGTCCTTTGTGAGCACTTCATTCGTTGCAATCCTCACCTGGCGTTGTCGTCTTTCGCCCAAAGTAGCCCAGGACATGGGAGTAGAGGTCTCTGAGCGATGCGTCACCCATGGCAGCCCGGCTCTGCCGTTGCGGCGATGAGCCTTGGGATGACCCCTGACCTCGGGGCCGTGGCTTTGAAGACAGAGCGTGAACAACAGTCTTATAGACGCCACCAAGAAGAGCTCCCTGGTGGTGTCGTGAAGCAGTGCTGCCAGGCTCCTGGGACCGTGAGCGGGAGGCTCGGGATCGCAAGGCGGAGCGACCCAAGCGGCCACGCACACCTGAACTGCTTGATAATACCTCCGAGTGAGCCTCAGAGCCCAGGATGGATCCCACACAGGATCCAGGATGTTGCCTGTCCTTGTCCCCTCCAGTCCCAGCCCTGTTTTCAAGACCTCCCGACATTGCTGCGTTCCCTGCCCCGCTGTTATCCGAAACAGTCCCAGAGGCTAATTTCTCATGTGCACCTGCTCTATGGCTAATCCCAGCCACAGAGCCAAACTTACCTGATCCTCCTGCTGCCAGCTTCGCACCTGACCCTAACCCAGCTCCGGCCCCAGGCCTCTCCCCAGCTGAGTGGCTGTGAGTGTGGAAGTGACTGAGGCGGCGCAGCCTTGCTTTCCAGTGGGCCTCTTTACTCTCAAGGGGGTTGTGGAACTGAACTGACTCAGTCGAGGGCCGAAAGCTGACATGAACACCCCCAGAATGGTGTCTCTTGTTGCTACTACGGGACATCTTGGCCTTAGTTTGGTCTGAAGTTTGGGGTGTTTGATTTGACTCAGTGCTAGATTCTACTGTGTTAGTGTCTTGTCTAATGAAAACGGACCTCTCACTTGCTGCTGCGTCTTTATCACCCTGTTTCCCTTCTCCTCTTTCCCTCCATCCATCATATTTCCCTTCCCATCCTTCTGCCTTTCCCGTATTTCCTCCTCCCTTTTTCTCCCCAGAGTGTCTTTCTAAGCTAGCACTCCCTCTAGCATTGGGTGCCGGCCACTGACACTGCAACTCCAGGCACTCATAGATGCTTCGCTGCTCTGCTTCATTCTCCTCTGCTGAATCCACACTGCTATGTCTCACTGATTTACTTACCTGTCTCTCCTCTTTACAAGTCTCTCTTTCCTCTCTTGCCTCTGCTACATGCCCCATGTGTTCCATATGTGTTCTAGCAACCCCTGTTTGAACAGTTACAGGTAAAGTTACCACACTGTTTTCTAGTAAATGACCAGGACTATCTCTCTCTCTTGCCTCCTCCTTCCTCTCACCTCCTTTGTTAGTGAGGTAGTCCCTAATAGAGGAGATTAAATCATCCTCCTCTACCCCAGCCCCCATTTCACCCTCCTCTACATCTAAGTCCTTTTCAGATGAAAAGGTGAAAGCAGAATCCCAGTCGCTCACCCAATCCGTACCAGAACCTTGGCTTCGAGAGCCAATCTGGTGCCAGAACTGGTCGTAACCACTACCATCATCTTGTCCCTCTAAGGATGAGGACACAACACCATTGGAGAAGGTTAGAGGGGTGGGAGAGGGGGAGGTGGGGGTGTGTGGGAGTGGTTGAGCTGCGTGGCTGTTGGCTACAAGTAAGGAAGAAGTTGTGGAGTGGTGGTGAGGGGGAGTTGGAATCGAGGTAGGATCCCTCTGTGGGCCTTCACCTTTGACCCGCTCTGCGATGAAAGGCTCCATGATGTCAGAGGCACTGCTGCTCCTTGCAAGGGAAGAAGGAGCCGGGCCATCCAGGTCACAGGCCACTCCCTGGAAGACCTCAGAACAGGAGGTGGGAGGTACCTCGTCGCTCTGGGAAGAGTGGCGCATCCGAGAGGTGCGGGATGTCAGCGTGATTGGCGGGTCCTCAAGGTCTAGTTATTAAGGGAAGATGAAGAAAGGGGAATGCGGTTAGTGGAGGGGTAAATGGGAGTTGATTATTGTAAATGCACAATGAACAAGGACCCACAAGAAAAAAAAATCTGCAAACACACTGAGCCACAACATAAAGATAAAAAAATATAAGACCAATACTTTGCATAATAGATTTACACATGCAACACACATCAAAGAGGAAGCTACAAAAATTGAGGACACAGCACCACCAAAACCTAAATATACAGGTGAAACAGCAAGGGGACAATGCTCGTTCCAAATCCAGAGTGAAACTGAGGAATCAGTTTTCACTGTCGCTGGCGAACACTGATGGAGAGGATGGTGATGATGTAGAGTTGGCCTGTTTTCTGTTGAACAGGTAAGTGCAGGCAGTTATCTTACATAGCTTGCTAAAATATCTGCTTTTCCATGACAATATATGTAAAGTTCCTACAACAGTAGCTTGTAGTGTACCTACAAGCGGTGTAAGGAGGAGGTTGGAATGTTGTGTTTACAAACAGTAAACAACAATTCCTGCATGGTATACTGTTAAGTCACCACATCGTGCTCAATAGTTGACTCAGCCTGGTGAGATACGATGTAAAATGGATTCAGAGCAGCATTTCTGGTGGCTGAGACAGTTAATGACAACTTAATCAATCTCAACCAGCAAACAGTGTCTACCAAGAAGACCATCACCCCTTTAAATGCTTTACTCGTATTTACAACTTGAAATCATTCAGGGTATTACATACATCATGAGTTCAAATAAACACAAGAAATTTGTGCTCTAGATAAAGGATCAGCGCTCAGTGAAGAACCTCCTAAGCCCTATGATAAGCTATTATGGCAAGGCTTAGACCAGACCAGTGAGCAGGGATAACTAACATGTCTTTGGGGGTCATCAGGTGGGAACCTCCTTTCACCAGTGTTTCGTCTAGTTGGTCCCACGACACCTCCAGGAGGCTAGACAGTGATCTTTGGTGTCCCAGAGACACTCCCCTAATGCCAGGTCTCACTGCACCAAACCAACAACCTCCTTTACCTTACTTACACATGGCTTTCTCAGCCCAAACAGCACTGCCATCTCCAACAAACCCTTATTAACATATCTTAATCACATAGCTGTAGTTTTAAAATTGTACAAAAAGCCAACTCTATCGCACTTGGTATTTGCCTTTTCTGTGGTAACATTTGTTATGCCCATTTGGCAGTTTTCACTTTGATCAGATGTCAATTGCGAATAAATGGTAACTTTTAGAGAGATGTTCTCATCTTCAAGAGACCACCACAAAACACACACCAAAAGGAAACAATAAGTAAAACAGTGGTAAGGAAAATCCCCCTAGGAGAGGATATGTTGAAATAAAATCATCACCATCGCCAACAGAAATGAAGAGGAGGAGTTGAATTAAATGCCACCCTGAGAATACATGGCATCACATGGATCATCACATAACATCTGTGATAGGGAGGTAAACAATACGGGCACAGAAACAAAGGGGAGATAAATGCTTGTAACAGGCAGAAAATAGTGCAAGCAGAAAAAGCTAAAGTAAAGACAGAGGGACATGCATGTGTACAGGCAGGCAGATAAGTAAAAGATGTAGAGAAACAAGCAAGCAGACAGGAAAACTGCTAGGTCAAGTTTCATGCAGGCATGTCAGCAGAAACAGATAAATAAGGTGTTCCATGCTTCCTGTAAAAGTACAATTTATATCAAATAGTTAGTGAAATATTTTTGAACAAAGACTAACTGATGGATGTTGTTCTTTGGTATCTGCTTGGCAAAATTTCATTCCCGCACAAAGCAAAATTCAAATGCACCACCAAATGTCAAAACCTCAACAATAACCATAGTCATTTTAGGGGGCTGTGGGGATCGTCCATTTGTCGCATGCAAAATTTCAAGCAATGCTGATGAGATTATTACACAGCTTTAGGGAGAATGATGCATTTTTGATGTCCAAGGATTTCTCAAAATCACACTGTCACTAGTTACGGGTAAAAAAAGTGAAGGACTATATGATTCCTGAGAGAGCACATGCAAACTGTTGCTTCAGTGATGACAGAGAGTCAGACAAACTGACAGAGACGAGAGGACAGGCATATAGTTCCAGTTTCGGACAGATGTAGAGACAAGTTAAGTTTCCAGGCAGACAGGTAGTGCAAGGAGTGTGTACCTGCCAGCTGGTCGGCAAGGGTGGGTAGTAAAGGGTGGTGGTGGTGTAGGAGGACAGGAAGAGGCGGAGCCAGAGCAGGAGCACTCTTAGCACTGCGGATAAAGGCTGAGGACAGCAGAGAGTCCCCCGTAGAGCAGCTACGCAGGGCTGAAGAGGGTGGGAAGAACAGGTAGAAGAGAGACAGAATAAGGGGGGGAAGAGTGTGAGACAGAAAAGGAAGGAAGAGAGGCGGAGAAGGCAAAGAAAGAAGGAAGCAAGAGGGGAAAGGGGTATTGTTGAAGTGAAAAGTAAAGTGAAAAGGTGAGTGGAAGAAAGGTGGATGCATGGGCAAGGATGGAAAAGTGAAAGGGGGTAAAAACAATGACGTCAAAAGGAAGGCCAGAGAAAATAAAAACAATAGACAGAGACAAACATGGTAAAAGCCGGAGCAATGCCGGTAAAAAGAAATAAGGTATGTAAAAGTAAATATTAGAAAAAAAATATTTATGGGGAAGAGACAAAGCATAAAAAGAGAAAGATGAGAAATTAATGAAAAGACAGGCAGCAGGACAGTGTAGAAAAGAGGATGGTACAAGGGTGGACGTAAAGGGAAAGAGAAGGAAGGTTAAGGAAGTGTAAGACAGGGTTAGCTCTGGAGGAAAGACAGTGAGACAGTGTGGGACTGGTGGCAGCTTGGCACTCTACAGTCTAAATCTCCTCTTAAGACTACAATCCCCAGGAGCATTATTGTTAATGCTAGCCAGATCTACTGATTACTTGCAGTAACAACAAAATGAGATTGTCTGCAAGTTTGACCAAGTCTGTGTCATTTTATGTATATTAACAGATGAATATGCGACTGAAAAAATGCGACGAAACAACTGCACACTTGCAAGAATGTTGGTTAGCATGTGCAGGCTTATTTCTCACAGGAAATGCACAGTTAGAAATGCTAAAACTTAAAAGTGGTGCTGAACCACATACAGCGCAGCTTGCAGGTCCAGAAAAGCTCTTAATCCCAGCAAGTTACCACTATTACATCAATATCGTGATATGGGACTAGATACTGTTTTAAGATTTTGAATATCTTAATATCTTTAGTGTTGTCTTTTCCTGATTTGAAAGGCTGCATTACACTAGAGTGAAGTAATTTTCTCAACATACTAGACTGTTCCAGCTGTTTAAATATTTGCCTTTAACCACTACATGTGGAGTCATTACATCCACATGACTGATAATAATTTATCAAAAATTTCACTGGGTAAATATTTTGTCAGAGCACTACTAGTCAACCCTACAATATCCTTGCAATATCAATAAAGGCGTTTGGTCAAAAAATGTGGGGTATTAAATATATTATATGGACCCTGAAACAGTATTATTTTATTTGGTTGCTTCTTAGAGGCCACTATGGTATCCATAAAAATGTGTAATTTCTTATATACCACTCTGTCAGGTTATGCATATATCATCTGCGACAACTGGAGCAGAACCTCATTTATTGAAACAAGTACCATATTGTGATAGATGAAAACAACTTAACAACTTGTGACAGGAGACACGTGAATGAAAATAAATTTGGCGGTGTGTATTTTAGTTTGAAAGATCCTCATCGATGCATGCCTTTTAAGCAATTAAAGAAAATCCATGTGAATGAGATGTCATCATCTTGCTCTAAGCTAGTACTGGTATTTCACTGTCGTGTTATGACCATTTCTTTCACACCAGTGGCAACAGTTGAAGGCTTTGCATAAACAAGACTCTACTGAGGAGGAGAAATGACAGTAAGCATGCACTGCGACTTCCTGTCAGACAGACAGGCAGGAGATGTCAAGTCAAATAAAAGTGACTTGAGAAGAAAGAGAAGCCATCTTATTAAGCACTCTGAGGAAAACCAGGGTGCTAGTTTTTTTCCCCAATGGTGTTCCTCTTCAACATTAACATAAACACACACCAGACAGTTTAAAACACAGATACACAGAACAGTGCCTGGGAGCTTGCGCTATCAATATGACTAATAGCATAATTTTCTGCCCTTTAAACTTGTATCTCAGTAATACTGGAGGAGGACAGTCGTGTACGTGGAGTTATACTGACCTACAGTCTTCTGGCGGACAATACTCCTGGCCTTTTCAATGCCTGGTGAGCCAGCGGTGGTGGCGCTCCGCTGCCTCATAGCTGCTGCCTGACCTGGTTGGTCTCTGCTCCAGCCTTTAGAGAAGGATCGATCCACAATCTGCCGCTGGCCCTCTAAACCTATACCTGGTGTAGATGGATGGAGTGGGACATCATTTCTTAATGCAGATTTAATTTACTTATTTTAAAACATTGTGTTTTTTTTCTTTTATCTGTAACTATGTGCAGATAAAAGAAAAATTCTAGTGTACAAATGTTGTTGCTAGGAAGTCCTGCATGCCTCCGGTGACAGACGAACCTTTTCCTTTATGTTTCTTCTGTTTTTGTTCACTGAGTTTGTCCAGAGGCAGCTCATTCAGATCAACACTGTACAGGTTCCTGGCCAAAACCTGAGGCACAAAGACACACTGCTCAAACATGTGTTTATGTTACAATAATGGTTAACATAGCAGCACGGAAACTGTTGTCTTGGATCAGAACTTAAGGCAAAAAGCTGATTTTTCATATGCCGAGGCTCAATGTAATCCAGTCAACATTAATGGCAGAGCACATGAGAATGACCAAATCAACAAAATCTGCAAGTCTAGTATTAATCAAGCAGGCAAAACGCCCCATTTCTGCAACACTCCTGATGTGGTATAACGCTGTGCAGAGGACAGTACAAAACCAGGTAGCCACACCGCTGTGTACTGTGGAACTGTGCCTCCTGGCTTCCTTACAGTCAAGACAGCAGCGAGTATGATGAAAGTGGTGATTTTGTCATTTCATATCTTGCCTTCCTTTGTTCAAAATAAGACCAAATGTTTCTCTGGATGTCAGTTTTTGAGCCACAACTACGGCCAAAATGTGGCCTGCAACAGACAGTCAGACTTGTTGTTTTTGCTGAGATGATTTCCAGAAAACTGTGGCCCCTTCCGCCTGGTTAAGAGTGGGTGTGTAATAATCAATTTGGGTCGATATAACCATTTAATGATCAATGATCAAGTATCATTAATTAAAAGTGAAAACACTGATCAATAACATCCTCTTTAGGTTAAGCCTATATTTTGAAATTCTGTGTCACATACTCACTCACGCACATACACACAACCAAATGCGTGATCCCCTCCAGGCTTACGCCTGGTGGTCATGATCACTTTGAGTACCTTGGTCAGGGTCTCCATGGTGAGAGACCACTCGGTGACCAGTTCGTCCCAGCAGGTAAGAGAGGAGAGGACGGAGAGGAGGTCATCCCACAGTTCTCTGCTGATGTAGACGTTTAAGTTCCCCTTAATCCAGGCTACTATCAGTGTCTGTGCAGAGAGGGGAAAGAAAGAATAAAAGTTGTACTAGAAAAGCTCTCACTGATACTCACTGAAACTAAATACAAGTCGGCTGGATTGTACCTGAACACTAAATTTCATTTTGGTGTTCTGAAAATAACTTTTGGTGAATATTAACATGATATGCAGGACTTGTATTTACTAACATATCTGTATTCTGAATATATGAAGACAGCTGGATACTTGAGAGCCTAAGATCATATTCAAATATGCTACTCCTTCAATAGATGATTACAACATCTGCATGGATGCATCATGCGCTTCTACATAATTCTGACAAGATACTAGAAAAAATACATCTTTGTTATATCTGTCTTTAGAGCTCCACATGCCAGTCTAAAACCCGGAAGCTGTGTTGCTGTAGACAATAGCAATCTTATCATGACTGCAACAGTGTTCCTATTCATACATTGGTTTCGTTTTTCCAGGTGCCACAGAGACAATTCTGTCTCCCTCTACCACACAGATAATCAAATAGCTGAATGTTTGGAACCCAAGAGGAAAATATTTGGCCAGTTTGATAAAATGATATTAATGTACCTGAAAGATAGGTCCAGCCAGTCTGCCTGACAGTGTGTTGCTCTTCTTGCCCTGGGGCATGATGGATGGAGGTCTTTTCATCACTGACTCCGTTACCCTCAGTAGAACCAGTAGCACCTGCTCCCTACAAACAAACACATTCAAAAGCAAGCAGAAGAGACAAAACTTTTAACAACACTGTTCTACTGCAATGTATTTAGATGCTGCATCGAAGTGTGTCCTAGTCCACAGTAACAGGTGTGATTTATTGTGTATCTGGTGTCTGTACAGCTAAGTTGTTAGTTTACCATGTTTTCTGGTCCATGGTCTCATGCATGACAAGGCTGCGGTAGATGTTCAGGACTCGCTTGCACATGTCGACATGCTCCTCCAAAAGGATCTTGATGTCATTGGCTGGCTCCAATAGGAAGACATTGGATGAGTGGGTGATAAATACCTAGAAAGGAGACAGGCAGTTAGGATGTCAAATGGGTCCACAAACAATGTCTAATGGATGGTTATATTAAGTCATGCACAAACAGTAACATGTCACTGCACCAATGAGACATTTGTGCATAAATGAAATGGGCAGATGGTGTGTGCTGACCATACCTGTAGTGTAGTTTGAACTCCAGCATGAACGTTATACTCCAGTAATTCACTGTCAACAGCCTTGTTCATTCCCTGAGGAAGAGAGAGGGGAAAAAACATACACACACACACACACACACACAATTATGCTAAAGTAAAAATAGCTAAACATATGCAGGCAAATGTATACATTCTCTTCTCTTAAGGGAATACAACACTCCCCAAATTATCATTTGCATTTCAGATACTCTAAACACAGACAGATAATTATCGATAAATTGAAGTCATTCAGGGTCCAAGTTTAACAGCAGCAAAACTATATCAAAACATCCCTTTACAAACTCTCATGCAACCAGTATGATCATATACAGTAACTAGTATAATCCAAGTCACATTTGTGTAGTCGTATGCCCAGTACTTCCCAAATACATGCATTTTCACTAAAACCTTACTATTAAAACACTTCCACAAACAGTTTTACACACAGACAAGTAGAACACCTGCTATGTTTGTGCTTACGTGTTTTAAATAGTGAGGTTTTAGAGAAAAATGCATGTGTTTGGGAAGTACTGAATAAATAAGACTCAAATTACACTGCACAAGCTGTGAAAGAGTTTGTAAACAGATTTTTTGATATAATTTTGCTATTGTTAAGCACAATCCCCATGATTTCAATTCATTAGGAATTCCTCAGTTTTGGGATTCTTAGTCAACTGTGGAGGCATGTGAGAAAAACAAGATTTTCTTTATCAATTCATTGTAAAATAGAGTGAGTAATTAATATAAAGACGATCATTTGGGGCATGAAGTACTCTTTAGAGCCTGCCTGTCTTACAAGCCCTGGACTCTTAAAGTGACACCCCACCTTGAAGTCTGCTGCCTTACCCTGTAAATTAAACTAGTCTTTCTTTTCTGTCAGAATCCCTCTGTCAGTGGGCATGTTAGATATTTTAAATCACTATATAAAGATCTGTTCTGATCTGTCTGGCCTACCTTTATTTTAAACATTTCAGGATTACACTACTGACTTGAGGTAATTCCTCACCTCATCCTCCTTGTCTCCGAGCTGAGAGCCTGAATCCAGGCTGCTGGTTGTGGGATAAGGGCCCTCTTCTGGCTCCTTCATAAACACTGGCCTGTCCTCCATGGAGATCCACTCCTGGTAAACACGGACCACTTTACGCATCGCTGCAGCTTCACACATGGGAAGGAGAAACGCCTATAAATAGATCAAGAAAGATAGACATAAAACATTAAGTGACTTGTTCATGGACATGTTGTGTAACAGAAAAACATAAATTCCAATATTAGCAAAATTACACCTAGATCCACTCCAACTGCAGGCACAAACTTACATTAATGGTTTGACACACTAGAACCATCAGTTACACAACACCCCAACTCCCTGAAGAAAATCATTTCTCTGTCACCTGTCTAAAGATCTCAGTGATGAAGTTGACGTTGGTTCTGGAGCTGGTCAGTACTCTCCTCACCACCTCCATGTCTGTCAGCTGCTCTTCATCAATGGAGCAGAGTGAGGAGGAGCTGGGCTCCCTCTCTGTCAGCGTGGATGTGTTGGAGTGGCTTTGTTCAGGCTCCCCTCCAGTCCCTGGACCCCCAGAGAGCCCCATGCTGCCTCCACCCGATCCAGATGAGCACCCACTACCTTCCAGGTGGCTGTCAGACCGAATCCCACCTCCACCGCTGTCGTCTGAGCTGCCTGCAGAGCGAGCTGCCAGTCCGGCTGCTGCTCGCTGGAGGTGAAAATTTGGGTCATAACGTGAGGTGAGAAAACTAATTTAAAAAAAAAAAGACTGTCCCATATAAATATTTGTGACGAGAAATTTTGTCATTCATTTCTGACCGCATCTTGGACTTTTTACTTAATTTAACTTGAACCACTCTGTCTACTAGCAAAATATGCACAGTATGTGCTGACCTGTATGTTCTTAGGGACGTTTTCTCCCTCTGTTCCTGGGATGTGCGTGTGTGCATTGGGTCGTGGCTCAAGCCAGAAAGACACCAGCCAGCGGATGAAGATGACTCGGGCCTGAAGGAAGCTTTCCTTGGTGCAGTACACTGTTTCACTCCCGTCTTGCTCTCTGCGCACCACGCTGTAGTAGGGCTTCGGACGCATCGGAGGCACGTCTGCAGGGAAAGAGGAAAATCTATATTAATGTAGTCTTTGGTTACAATAACACAACAATACTGTTCAGTGTGTTCTAACGTGCTATTAGATTTACAGAATCAGGTAGCCATTTCAGATCTAATGTTACTGACCCAGTATTGGGTTATAGAGGCTGGTCTCCATGGCGAAGTTGGGGAAGATGTGAGGAAGGTAAAACTTCCTGAAGTGACCAAAGAGGAAGCTGAAGCCACGTTCATGGTTCTCTTTACAACGCCACTCAAGAGACTTGGCCTGGTGAATACACAAACATGCACGCACACACACACACACACACACACACACACACACACACACACACACACACACACACACACAAACAGGCTTGTGTTATGAAGCGAGCATTACGCACACAAAATAGGGTCAGGCCGAGAAGAGCACCATTGTTTTAGGGGAGAATGTTATCAGTGTGTGTATGACTGCATGTATGTCTACGTGCATGTGTGTCTGTGTGATAGCAGCAAGAAGAGGAAATAAAAGAACAAAGCCTGTGTGTGTCAGTAAGGGATGACATTTGTATTTGAAGGAGTTAGTGATACCAGTAAGGAATTACACGAATATTTCATCTTGCATCAAGTTTCTATATATATGACAATGTCAGTAAATAACACCTGGTTTCTCAAATATATTTGTTTATGCATTAGTGGCATTAGTGAGGCATCATAACATGTGCAAAGTGTAGTTATGTAGTGTTAGCTCTGTTAGTAAGGAATGATGATTATACCTGGTTTACCATGTATTTGAGTAGCGCTTCTAAAAAGTAAGCAGTGAGGTCTTCCTGGTTCTTGTCACCTGACTGGGGAGGAACCAATGGAGTGATCTCTTCTGGGGTTACCTGAGCTGCAGGGGGGAGAGCAGGATTATTTAATGTTCATATAATAATGAATAATGCAAAATATGCTGTCATATGGTTAATATCTGTTTAAATTGTGGGGTGTGTGTGTGTCTTTCTTCTACTAACTCTCTGTTAAACTTAGCGGCGGGTTAATCAGAGTGTCCAGGGTGCGTGGGGTCCCATGGCAGAGCGGAGCTGGGAAGCCAGGAATCAAACAGGCGAACATGCAGAGCTGCTCACGCTCCGCATTACTCTGCAACGCCTGCATCCACAGCAAGAACAAGCGCACACCTTCACGACGGATCTACAATGTAGATGAGACAAGGAGAAGAGAATCCAAATTAGTACATGTTACTTACAGCATTCATGTTTTCTTTAAATTAAGACTTGAATTTAAGAAGAGGCTGCACTTGTCATTTAAGGTAGCAGGGAGGATTAGGATCTAGGGGCTATGGCGGACAGGTAACAGGGGCTACATTCCATTCACATTACAAGCAAACGTGGCCCAAATCTGACTTCTTGCTCTAATGTGAAACAGATCTGATTTTGGAATTAATGTGTGTTTTTTCTATACATCCAGGTTTTTTTTTTTTAAAGTCATACTTCACAGTGCAGGCGCAGATCATTCACCTATGTGTCGAAGACTGATCTGAAATGACAGAAGGCTGCCGTAGCTGTACCGTTGCTGTCATAGTCTGCCCGAGTCTCCAGCCAATAGAGCCTGACTGCCACACGTTTTCTGATGGGGACAGCTTGCCTGCATGCTGCAACAGCCTTGTCGTGAGGCGGTGACAGAGACATGCTTAAGTTTTGGAGGAACTATTCCTCAATGAAACCCTGCACATCAGTGTAGCAGTAATAGCTGGTAATAGAGCCGTAGCGTTGGCTTTTGCATTGCTTCCTCTTCTCACCCTCATCCTCAATATAAAAGGAGCTGTCATCTGACCTTCACAAAAAAAAAAAAAATCATTCCGGAGATGAACGCTTGCTCTGCAATGGCATTCATTTTTTCTCCAAATGCCTGCCTCACAAATGTGACATTTCTTGTTGTTGTTATTGTGTGACATTTTTGGTTACATGTAGGCGTTTCAGGGCAGAGATTAATTTACACTGATGTCAGACATATGTCACTTCAAACATGAATGTGAACAGTTTAGGGATCAGATCTGCCAGGGGGTCAGAATTGAGCATTAAGCCCTGTAATGTAAACGTAGCAAGAGTCAACAGCAAATCAGAGTGGTACCTTCAGAGAATTCCCAGTGTGCAACAGCTTTTTGAGGATCAGCCCTGAGAGAGAAACACATGTGAGCCTTACATTTCAAAATACAGTGCACAGTAAATATAAGGGTAGCCAGATCCAGTAACATTAAAAACTGATTTCATTGGACAAAAAAAATCAGTTGCCACACTGCAGTAAAGACATTTTAAGGGCAATATAAACACATACAGGCCCTACTGATCCTTTGGGGTGTCAGTGAAGCTTTACACTTTGATACCCCTAGCACTAATGTAAAGTGCTTATTGTAATGTTAGAGACCAACCAGCACCAAAACTTTGAAAATAAGATTGCACAGCATGTTGTAGTGCAGCTTTTGTCTTCTTACCCTGCATGTATTTTATCATGTGAGAGGCTATTACGTCTAAAAACTAGTCAAACTTGATTCAACACGTAGCTTGCTGGGATGATCTGATCTGCTGTGCACATGTAAAGCGATAAACTGTAACATGTGTTGCAAGAGAGGGGCTGAGAGCGGTTTTGTGTTAGTTACCGATGCTGTGGAACTGCCATCGGCTCTGGATTCTCTCTGGCAGGAGCTGGAGTATTTTCTAGAGAAAAAGAAGATTTCAGTCAGTATGACATTCCTAAGTAATCAATAACTCTGTGAAGTCTGTTTATTGTCCATCTTTATTCTACCTAACACCTCTCAAGGAAAACCTATATTAAGCAGCACATTCTTTTGTCTGAGTGCTCACTGGACTTGTGCTTTGCCCAGCCTTGTTCTGAATTTAAAGTGCGTGGGGCCAAATGGAGGTCAGTAACACACACATACTGACTCTGCTATCTTATCCTGGCTACTCTAGGCACCACCCAGTCAGTGTTGCTAAATACCAGTGGTCTTATTCTGGGGTCAATGCCAGCTTGTGCTGTGGTACTGATCCAGACCACCTACAGAAAGTTGGAGTTCATGGAATCAGAAACGCTTCACATAATGTCAGAGCTCTATTCTGATGTCATGTTGCAACAAGGTTTTAGCAAAGAGTTTTCTATAGATTTCAATTTTTAATTGAAAATTTGCAACAGTATTTTATTACCTCAAAGATGAAGAGAATTGAGTCCAGCTCCTCCCTCTGAGACTTATGACCTGAAACACATAGACTAGCTTAAACAGAGCACAATGACATGGCTAAATATTTATTTCTACACTGTAAAAGCAGACTAATCAGAGCTTTATTGTTTGGTTAGCAGTGAGAAAAACGTACCTTTTTGCTTGAGGCTGACCTCAATGGTGACAAAGTTCTCAAAGAAGACATAGTAGATATGGGAGTAGTTCTGGTCGAAGAACTGTTTCAGCTCTGACGGCTCTGCATTTTCTGGAAAATGAGAGGGGAAATAAAGTTGACAATTAACTAAGACACACACACTCAGGAGAAGAACATCAAGGTTAACTTTAAACTGTTCACAAACATGTCCTCGATTCCTCCAGAAAGGTCACCTGTCTCATATTGAAAGCAGTTGCAATGCAACCATCCTTGTTATCATTACTACAACACACCTGCATAAAACTCCACTTCATTATGCATACAAAACATCAAATGTGCTTCTCCACTTGACCCCACATCTCTCTGTTTATTTTTAAAACTGTATGCAGTCAGAGAAAAACTAAAATATAACATTAAAACATACAACGATAAAAACACCAGCGTAGAGGGGGACAACTTGACAATATATCTAAGCAATGAGTCTTTCTAAATAAATAGATAAACCCATTAAAAGGCTATTTTCTAATTGTTTCAGAGTTAGAAGTCTAAACACACTAGAGCTGCAACAATTAATCAGTTAGTTTTCAACTATTAAATTAATTGTCACCTAATTTGTTAATTGATTAATCTGTTTGTGTAATTTTCTTAAGAAAAACAAAGAAGTCAGTGTTCTCGAATTCCAGCATCTTAAAGATGAATATTTTCTGTTTTGTTTTTTTATGACCGTAAAATTAATATCTATGGGTTGTGGACAAAACAAGACACTTCAGGTGGTCATCTTGGGCTCTGAGAAACATGATTGACATTTTTCACTATGTCTGACATTTTATAGACCAAACAACTTAGCAACTAAAAAAATAATCAACAGATAAACTGACACTGAAAATAACTGTTGCAACCCTAAAACACACCTATAACACTAAGAAAAAAAACCTGCTGTAAAGACCCAGCACTTGTGACTTTTCATCACAGGAAATATATTTGAGCAATGTAACCTCACTGCAGCATCTAGGTTCTCTAAATACACTTGTGTCATGTCAAGCTGTGGTAAAACATACCCACAGCCCAGCCTGGGTCCCTGCTACAGTTTCGCAGATACACTGCTCTAAAGGATGGGAAGTTTACCTTATGTGTTCTGGACTGAATCTCCGCCTTAACACCCCTGGCTGTCATTTGAACAGAGATGTTCAGGCTCAGAGATAAAAGCATACGCTCATACTGAGAATACAACCACCTCTATAGTTCAGGGTCAAAAGTGAAAGAAAATACTCAAGCATGTAGAACTTTTAGACTCTGCACTGACACACACACACACCACACACACACGCTCTTGCACAGGTACACACACACAAACCCTTAAGAATCTCTGGTAATAGTCTTTGGGTTTGTTTATATGAAGTCTAAAAGAACTCTGACACGCGCACACACACACACACACACACACACACACACACACACACACACACACACTGAGGCCGTCTGTGTTCTATGCCATAGTGGTTGCCCTTGTAAGGTCTTAGTGGCCTAGCTGAGTGATTTTCTATCTTTTCCTCTGCAGACTGACATCTTTAACACAACAGTTCTCAATACCCGATTACACATGCCACCTCCATAGCTGCTGCACAAAAGCCATTTCCTACAAAAACCCACTGCAAATTATGAAGTCACTCTTCACATGACCTGACACAGCAGCACTGAATGCTACTATGGTTTAGACCTCAGGTGATGACCAGTACTACATTTACCTGCTGCTCTATGCCACAGTCAACAGGTGTGAACTAGAGAGCTATAAAAATGATCTGCCTTTCTCTGAGGTTTCTGTAATGTTCTGTTTTCTGTTTTTAACCAGGTACAACCATAGTTTAAATATGAAAATGCCCTTAAAAAGGTATTTTCTGATTACCTTAATTATGCTATGCAAACATTTAGGCAAAACAAGTTCCTTAAGGAATCACCATCGTAGGGTCAGATAATGGAAGGAAATCCTGACCTTGTAATGTGTTACAGAGGTGGCATTTTCTGTCATTATGGACCGAGCTATACATCTTGTAAACACAATACTATCTTATTTAGACAATGGCTAGATTCTTAACCTCAATATAAATGTAATCAAGGCTTAGTCATAATCCTAAACACAACCGTGGAGCTAGCTATTTGTTCCAGGATCTGGCAGAGCCAAACAGGCCTTAAGATCAGTTACTTAACCTGATTACATCAAAGGAATTGCAAACTGATGCAATAGCTTCTTGCTGAATTAGTCTTTAAGATCAGGTATGAACTACAACATTAGAAAACTAAAACACATAAACAAACAAAAAAACACAAACTATCCATCCCTTCTAGTGCTCACTCTTTGTGTGTTTCCAGGAGAGGGTCTTGTTTTAGGGTAAAAGCTGGTCAGTCAGTTTTTTATGAGAGTGACGGCTACAAGAACATCATCAGCAACATGGCCGTTGGCCAAGTGATTCTTGCTGTGGGGTGTATTTTTTTTAGCCTGCTTGCTCTCCAATGTGGCATTGCTCCAGTTCACATCAGTGCTGCAACTAATAGTGCCTATATGCATTTCTCCAAGTGGTGGTCTGGCACCGTGATCGTTAAAACTATGTGGTTTGCTGTTGTTGAACTGTCTGAGAGTTCCTTCTCAAACAATGTGACTGCAAGTCTGTTTGTGTGTGTGCGTCAGTGTGATTGTTATCAAGGTCTTGTATTCCCCATTGAGCACAATGAGGGGCACACCCCTTTCTCTCTGTGTCACACACACACACACACACACACACACACACACACACACACACACACACACACATAGAGTCCAGTGGCTCTTACAATAGAAACAGGAAGTTGAGCTACTGTACTGACTATAGAGAGGAAATAGTAGAGGCTGTTTCCCTCTCCGGTCAGTGTTTGTGTGTTTGTGGGTGTGTACATGTGTGAAGGCAAGTGTGTGCCAGTGAAAGATACACACAGGCGTAAATCACAAAACGCACTCACAAATCCATCACTTATTCATACCCATTAACCTAACATCATCCTTACTCACACACACACAATCAAAACACTGCACTTGGTTCTGAGCTGTAACACATCTTAACACATGTTAAAAAAAGACCTTTCTCAAACGTCAGGTCCTTATCCAGAACTCGGGCACACCCCTGGTACAATCAAAACAACCTGGCTAAAAGCGAATCACTGAAATCTTTTGCAGACAGCTTCATACACACGTTATCACATGGTAGTAATCATATATCATGCGACTCTTTTCCATTCAGAAACCTTAACTCGAAATCCATTCAAAAATTTGACAATGTATGAAACTGCCACCCACACAGTGTAAAGCACGCTTTTAAACACCCGTACACCGCGACAGATTCAGTTGGCAGCGGACACAGCTAGCCCCATTTACTTTAAAACACATTTCACTTTTAGTCGATATAACAAGGCTCATAACTGTCCGTCAAAATCATTATAACGTTAATGGAATAAAAAAAAATCCCAATAACGATAATAAAGGCGAACGACTGTTAGAACAAGTGATCGGGTGTTTTGCAGTGGACTACAGGTGAGTTGCCGAATTAATCAATAGATACTAAAAAGATCTGAAATAGTCTCTAGTTTGTTATAAAAGGGCTGCGCCTCTGTTTACATGCAAGACAACTTTGACATTCGTGATTTCCGAGAGCAGCTTGGTGTGGCATTCCCTGTATCCACAGACTGGCACGTATGAGCTAACCTGTTAGCTGCTTAATAATTATTCTTAACTTACCTATGACTATTCTGAGATGTTTCAGCCTCGTCAACACGTCCTTCTTTGGGTCCAACACTTTCTGTGTCGATTTTTTAACGTCCCCATGAGGCTTTTTGGAAAACATTCCTGGGGCAGGAGACACAAGAATGCGATGGTAGACAGCAAGGAGGAGCTAGCTGTGTAGCCACTTAGACAGCCTCAGCTAGCGTTAATCTTCAAACTATAACCAAAAATCGTTGCTCCTTGGTCATGTATTAACGTAGCGCTGCGAGTTAGCAGCCCTCCGCAACAGCGCGGAGTATATCAGTTAGTAAATGTTGTCGGCGCATTCTGCTTGACTAAAAAAAATATGTAAAACGGAGCGGAGCAAAGCATCCATCCATCGCACCTCCCTTCCACAACAGTCTGCAGCCTGACGGCTAAACTAGCTAGTTAGCTAGCTCCGCTGTTCAGAGAAAACATCATGGCGGAGGAGGGAGGAGGGAAAACAAAATAATGGATACCAGATAAATCCAACGTCAACACAGTTCAACAATAAGCAAACTTTGGTTATTCCGTTTGAACTATATCATATGCGAATGTTACAAAACTGCAACATATTTCTGACACAAACGGCGTTTCTAAATTTACGACGGTTAAGTTTAAAACGCCTTTCGACAGTTGTGCTCGAGCTCTCCAACTGAGGCAACAGTGTTGAATCCTGGGTAACGTAGTGTACGGCTGGCTATTGGCCTGTTAATTAAGTGAACATTGGCGATGCAGAAAACTACAGCTCCCTACACAAATAAGAGCGCCCTATAGAGATTTGTTTTTAGCCTAGCAGGGACACACGAGTGAAATTGTAACCGAGTGAAAAATAACTTCAAGCTTTTTTGCTTTTCGTAAAACATTCTCGCAAACGTCCTGCATCTCCCCATCTTGTAAGTTTTTATTTATTTTTGAGATTCCTATTTTATATATTTTTGTAACAAGTCGTTTTGCTTGCTAACTAACTATACTGCCATGCTAACATGCTAACGTAATGCTAACATAATGTGTTGTCACTTGTCATTATTTGTCTTGTGTAATTTAATGATTTAAAAGGCAAACAGCCACATTTCTTAGTGAATTAAAATTGCTTTGGGTGAGTAACATTTAACAAACTAACTCAAGCAATAAGATATAACCATCTACGTATGGGTTCATTCTTGTGTTCAGGAATATACATTGACGTAACAGTACATCCCACGGTATTATCATGTCATTTTCCAAATTGATCCGTCATAAAAAAACAGCTGAATTAAAAGAGAAATATGTAGAAAACATACTCCACTAGAAATTGATATTCGGCGGTTTCCCCACATCACTATCTGCATTTGGCAAATGGGGCTATTACACAGTTATGTGGATGGATTAACATCATCCTACGACCCTTAAATGATTTTTTCATAACTTTCATAACCATATCAGGTGAAAGAAGTAAAATAAGTGTGTACATCAACAAGTTATTCACAATTATATGTAATTACTTTGAACAGCCAAGTCAAGCCAAGTTTCAGTTCTCATGCACGTATGTCAATAGGCTTAAAACTGGATAAATGGAATTAACTAATATATCAGAAGCACACAGCTGTATCTGTTGCAGGTTCAATAAAGCCTGACTGTTTTTCTATCTAACACTACCAGTCTGGAGTAAACCTGCTACCATGCCGGGGCACCGTGATCGGGAGAAGAAGGAGAGCACAGCAGAGGAGATGGAGGTGGAAGAGCACGAGCAAGACGCGTCCAGCTCAGAGGAGGAAGATTCTGACACGTCCTCCGTCTCTGAGGATGGAGACAGCTCTGGTGAGAAAGTCTTACACAGCAGAATATGAGCACACCATTTTTTAACATTATGTTAATGATTGCCATTAAAAGAAGCATGATGTAGGTGTAGAGAAAAAGTAGTTGCTGTCCAGGGTTTGGCTGGACGTTTCCAGTCAATGAGTTATCTGCAGAAATATGTGTCAGCCAGGTTTTGCTTCCATATCAGCTCCTGAGCAGTTTCTGTCCACCATCACTCTCATAATATGGAACCAAGAAGAGATGTTTGTCTTTATCATGTTCCAGAAATGGATGAGGAGGACTGTGAGCGGAGGAGGATGGAGTGTCTCGATGAAATGTCCAACCTGGAGAAACAGTTCACAGATCTCAAAGACCAGTGAGACTAAAATGTTTTTTTATGTTTATCTGTTGACTTTGAAATTTGAAAATGGCATCAAAAAGAATTAGTTGTGGATCTAATCCCACATGTGTTTGTCCGCAGGCTGTATCGTGAGCGTCTTAGTCAGGTGAACAGCAAGCTGGCAGAGGTGGAGGCTGGGCGAGCAGCAGAATATCTGGAGCCTCTGGCTGTACTGCTAGAGAACATGCAGGTCCGCACCAAAGTGGCAGGTAACGTCAACACACAGACAGAAACACTTCATGAAGTCTGATACACTCTGGTCCCCTTATTTAGTCTCTCATTTTGTGTTATCCTTTGTGTTTGTCAGGTATCTACAGAGAGTTGTGTCTGGAGTCTGTGAAGAACAAGTATGAGTGTGAGATCCAGGCAGCATGCCAGCACTGGGAGGTCAGACACACACACATTTTAATTCCCAAATGTCTTATAAAGAGTTATTGCTGTGATGATCTATTTTTTTCTGTTATTCGATCTATGTGATTTGTGATGGAGTATGTATGTATTCAGATGTATGCTTGTGTGTTATATTATGCTTATGTTTTTTGTGTGTGTGTGTGTGTGTGTGTGTGTGTGTGTGTGTGTGTGTGCGCGCGCGCACGTGTGTGCAGAGTGAGAAGCTGCTGCTGTTCGACACAGTACAGAGTGAACTGGAGGAGAAAATTAGAAGACTGGAGGAAGACAGACACAGCATAGATATTACATCAGGTGACACACTCAAAACACAGTTGTCATGCATGTGCATATCCATACATTTTATTACAGTATTAGGAACACACTACACACATCCAGCATCGTATTTTATATTCAGTGCATGCACACAACATTGTAATCTGTCTGTCTCTCTTGTGTCCCTCTATCAGAGTTGTGGAATGATGAGCTTTCAGGAAGGAAGAAGAGGAGAGACGCTTTAAGTCCAGATAAGAAGAGGAGACGACCTTCAGTGGTGTCTGATATCCTTCTGCTGTTAAAACCTCTGTTACTGTTCACATTGATACTACTTAGTTTTTATACTGCTTCTGTATATCCCAAATGCTGGTATCTAGATGGTGTCTTATATTTGGAATTGTGTGGCACTGTCCTTGACTCCTCTCACGCCCATATATTGTTTACATGCTACCTGACTTGGACATCCTGGAGGACTGGACAGCTATCAGAAAGGTGTGCAAATGTTTGTTGATAATCAAAGCTGTGTCTTTGTCCCTTAGGTGGCATTAGTCTGTGTGTGAAGGCAATGTTTAATAGCTGTGTGTGTTGTCTTCCAGGCTGTGGCTACTCTGGGTCCCCACAGAGGGAAGGCCGACTCGGACAGCCCTGTGTTCCCATTCAGACCAGACAGGAGCAGACCCATTCTTAACTGCTGAGGAACACACACACACACACACACACACACACACACACGCACACCTACATACACACACACACACACACACACACGCACACCTACATACACACACACACACACACACACACACACAGTCACACAATGGGAATACTCAAACACACCAGGATCACAAACACATGCGCAATAGATGCAAACATATACATGACAAGCATGAACGTTCTTTGAATCTTCCCACAATCCACTACACTCCTCAGCTAACAGTGACACCAGTCGGTAAGCTGCCTCTTGTGCCAGCAGGCACACACAATAAGGACTCATAGGTTTGAACCCCTTTAGAGAACAAACAGGAATATAAGCATTCATTTACTTTTTTTGTTGTTGTTTTTGTCTGTACCAGCGTTGGTTTCTGTTTACTCAGCAGAGAGGTACGAGGTTTCCCTCTTAATGGACAGTTGCAAGGAAAAGTGTGATGCCCAGATTTCAACCTGTACAAGTTTTTAAAGACTGATGTCTGCTGAAGCCACTGAAACTAATCCCAGTCTTCATCACATTTCATTTCACTGTGAGAAGTTATTTTTGGAATGACTGTGTGCCCCAGATTTGTGTTGTTTTCAAGGTGTTGAAGCCACTGATGTGTCACTGGACACAAACTAATGAAATCAGGGTTTTATTAACTGATGTCTTGGAACTGCTCAGTAGCAAAGAAAGAGCCACATTACAGAGCATGTGTGTGACACAAACTGGCATATATTTTATTTTTCAATTTTATCATCATATCTTCTAAATAGAGGGCTAACACTCAAAGTGGCACAAGACATGACTCCCGGCATAAAAGTGAAACAGTGTTGAAACATGATTTAAATCATGTTTACATGTGTAGTACACCATTTCAGACTATGATATTTATACTTTGTCCACTGAGGATTAGAACAAGACTGTTTGTCTTAAAAAAAGGTTTTACATTTTGGATTGTAAGGTTTGAAATTATCGCCTCCCAGAATCCTGTATTTGGTGATACTGCCATTGTCTTTACACATTGAGGTAGTCCAACAGTGTTGAATTATTTGGTGTGCTCACAAAGCCAAAATGAGTGGGAACGTGACCAAAATCAAGCATTGTGTTTGACTTTGATTGTGGCAGTGTCAGCTGACATTCCAGCTGAACTTAAAATTTTTGTACAACCTTGTTAACACCCTGAGTAAACTGTTGCCTAGATTTGGTAAACATGTTTTACAGTTAGCAAACTCTGTTATCTGACATGGACACTGTTTAACAAACACACCACAAGCTACGTTGAGTTTTCCCAATTGTTTGCAGTGCTGTAATCACCAGCAGTTTAAGAGCCTTTGCAAACATTTAAATTTGAGCATTTATTTTGGGATACCTTAGCGTGTAGAAGGTTTTGCTTTGTGGAGTATTTAAACCAGGATGTCAGAACTCTTATATGCTCAGCGACAAGGTCAAGGAGAAGGTTTCACAGGTTCCATGTAATTATGTGTAATTGTAAGCATTGAGATTTTTGGTCAATTGTGCCATGAGACATTTTTAATTTTTGTACCTTTTTTTTTTATTGTGGATCACTTCAAATGTCTTGTATGAGACTAATTATACTTTTTGTTAAGCTGTTTTGAATAGTTAGGTGGTGATCATATGACACTTTGTACAGTTTTGTTGTTTCCAGCACACAGTGCCTACTTTTAAGTCAGCTTCATTGTCACGTTCTTTTTCTTGCATTATTAGTCACAGAGTCACAGTTTGGTTGCAGTGACTGTGGTTGAGACAAACTCTGTGGTAGTAGTAGTATTCAAAATGAAAGATAAGGCAAGAGATACTCCCAAGATCCTGTGTGCATTAGTGACCACAACAGACTGTGTAGTACATTCAGAAAGGAATAATACTTTGATTTGGAGATAGTGGTATGTGGACGTTAAGGTAAGTTAAAGCCTTAAATGTTAGTGTCCATCTGAATATAATCTATAATCCAAATTCAAAGAGATATTGTATTTCTACTGGACACTGACATGTTAGACATTAACTCACCCTTTTCAAATTGCCAGTGGACTTCCTCATACCACTGACTCTGTTGGCAAGTGGTGATAAGCACATAGCAATAATAGGGGTATTTCAGTAGATCTGTTTGACCATATACAGTGTTTTTGGGATACCAGGGCATTTTCAATATATTTTTGTTAACATAGCTGGTTATTTTTATGCGGATCATAAAATAAAGTCAGTTCACCATTACATCACTGCAACAGCAAACTGTAATCAAAAATGTAATGAGTCATGGTAACTGCATTAACAGAATTATTATGTAATAAGTTAGGGACAGAACATATAAAAAGTTAAAATGCCAAGGCATCCCTTTAAAGTTGGTATTCAACAGGTTTAACTGTTACATTCTCTTCTTCTCGCATCTACCTCTTCTCTGTCTATATGTTGCTCACTTTTTAAAGTAAAATCCATCCATTAAAAAGCCTACTGTGACGATGATGATGATAATTGTACAGACAGGGAAGGAACCAAACCATGTCCTTCCTTCCAATGATACCCTGCCGCTGAATCTTCATAGACACACCCCAGTGTTTACAAAAGACGATGAACAAACTGCCATTTAATAAAACTGATTTTATAAACAGATGTTTTTAAAGATTAAGGTGGTGGGGATGTTAAATATTCACATCAATATTTTTTTGACAGTTGATGTTAATGTGCCAGGTATGTATGTGACTTTCTTGTTGATGATGTGGGTGGGTTTTACAATTAAAAGTTTGTTTTATAAGTACCTTGTGGCATCTGTGTTAAATATATCTTTAGTGATGGAAGACGCTGACTGACAGCAAGGTGTAGTGAGCACCTTGATGGTTTATATTATAGTAAAAGTAGTGCCATTCCAAGGAGAGCCTCCAGCCTCAGCTCTTTGCAAGCATTAATCTCCCAAATAATGAAATATTTAGCAGTTTTCCATTACAGTGTTTACAGAGTGCTTTACAGGGCCTGAACACAGCATATAAAAAGGAAGTAGTGGCTCATGCAGGAACTAATATGGAGGCCATACCACCAAAGCTGCCTTGATCAAAGAGGACTTAACACCAGAGTATATATTCTGCTAATAAAATGACTATTGATCACACTTTAGAGCACTTATTTCTTTAGAGGAATATACTGCACAACCTCTACCACATCACTGACCACAGGGTGCATTGAGGCTTGTATAAAAATACTGGTAATGGATGACATGATGATCTGCTTCACTCTCTGTAGTACAACTGCTGTAAAATTGAGAAATATTTAGAGGCGAAAGGTGCATACAACCATGAAAGAGCCAACCTTAAAAATCTGCTCACACCGCTTAATCAAGCAGGATTTGCCCGCCTGGTTAAAACCACAATGACCTCAACAAATTCTCAACAATACTATAAGAAAACTGTGGTTGGACTAGAGGTGTCACACAACCACAAAATGTTGTTCAATTTTGCCTCATCTTCAACCGTTAGCAGTCTCTAAAGACCTGTGCTGCAGTTCTCCCTAAATTAGTTTGACAGTCAATTGTATAACAGCTTGTTCCTCATGTTTCCAGCACGGGGGGGCAGTGACTGTGGCAATCTCTACAAATGGTGACATCATACCCTCTATATAGTGAGCATAAGCCCAGGTGTCTCATTTTATTTACAACTTCTTTCTATAGAGACAGAACACAAGAGGCTATAATAAGTTACTTTTCTGAAGGCAAAGCCAAGTGTAAGTCAGTGTAACAAGATCAAAAACATGGGTTGCTTGTTGCTTTTGGTTTAAAACAATAGCTTTAAAGGTGGAAGTCTTGCAGTTCACAGGACAGCCAGTGAAGTTCAGTTATGATCCACCACAATAGTCTGTTTGACTGATGGTCTTATTCCAAGAATAAGTTGCAGAGGGGTAAATAGGTCTGTCTCACAGCAGACTTGGTGTTTGTATAACAAAAAAACATTAATGATGGCTTTGTTCCAGTAAGTGTCCCACAAAGAAATGTCAGTTTGTCAGCATGTGGAATACAGGAACCCAGTTTCTGGTTTACCCAAGTGGAATGGAGCCAACATTAACATCTTAAGTTACACCCATGATTTTCCTGTTTTGACATGTCAAAAATGTCTGCTGTGAAAAAGGTCTGTTGTCTGTGTGTATCAGAATAAATGTCTATGAAAGTTACTTTGTCTGCCAATTAGCCATACCATAATATGAATGATGTTAAGACATATAGTTCAAAGTAGGGCATTTTTATTACCACAAACACTGAGGTGATATTCTTCAAGTCACTATGTATCATCTGTATTTTCATGAATTACGGAAAAGCAGCATATGAATATTTATTCAGAATTCAGAGGAGATGTTATATGGGCAGCCTAATTGTTTGAAACATTATCAAAATTGCAATATGGCCCACTGCAATATCCAAATTGCTTGAGCTGCTGTGTTTTTTGACAAAAGGTCAAATGTGTCACAACATAGCTTTATAAATGACGCATTGAGATGTCATGGCCTTCAAATCGTATTCCAGATGTTCCCATTCCCAATAAAATCGCAACTATTTATAGCAATTGCTATAAATAGAAGTTCTGTAAATGTTTAAAATGACACATCACAGGAGTTTGGTCAGGTATTTCGAGATTATTGCATATGGATTGTGCTGCAATTATATATTTACCATATTTAAAACAGTACCGCTGCATGTCATATGTACAGTATTATAGAAAACACTGATAACAAACTAAACTTGACTTCCAGTTCCATTCCAATGCTCTGTTATCCCCGGAGGCCACTGATGAGTTTGCTCCATGCACAACAAATTCAACATTAATAATACATTAATAATATAATTATGGAGACATTGACAATTTGACACTCTTTATTTATCTGTTAATAATCACTTTTTACAAAATTCACATGGGTGTCATCCTCCTGGCTCTGAATGTAGCTTCTCTTCCAGTCAGTCCGTTTACTTCACACAGCTTACTTCGGCAAAATACAAGCAGCTACTATAAGCCACTTTTTCAAGCCTGGGCCATACGCAGGTCACTGTAACATCATCAGAAACACTGTTTACTTGCTGCTGTTTTAAATAATAGCTTTGTTGATGAAGGCAAAGTCCCACTAATCCCACAGGGGAGCCATCAGTTGAGCACTTTAATGATATATTTTAAGAAACTTTCTCATTTGAGGACTATTTAGAGTTTAAGATCATCTCAGGAGACACGATGTGATGTCATCTGATTTAAGTATAGTCGAATCCAGGTCAACAACTACGAAAATACTAAAGGGCTAATTTTTTTTTTAAATTATGGTAAAAATGGCGAGAACATTGGTCTAATAAAATATCTTGTATTTGGCCTAAAAAGAGACATTTTTTTCCATGATAGCCCAGGATCCTTTAGAGTTCTCTTTTTGTGCCATTGGGATGAAATGTTGACTGATTCCATATGTAAACACACATATTCTCTGCCACATACCACACATACAGCATTCCTACATGCACACATTTCAACTTAAGTGCCATTAAAAACCATTCTGGCATTGTCAAGCAAACAAGCAACTGTTTCTGGTTCACATGGCAACATTCCCACACACAGACGTGCAGATTAAGCTGCCTGTGAAATTACACAACAGAACATAGCCGTTGTCACCGTGAGTCCACAACAACAGGAAGTACTTCGCAGGGAATGTCGCTGAATGATGATAGGGCAAAGCAGAGAGAAACAAGGCAAGTGAGAGGGCAGGAGAGAGAGAGGAGAGAGGATGTGAATAGAGCAGAAAGACCGAGCAGAAGCAGACAAACAGCAACAAAGTGGGCTTGTGAAGGCTGAAGGCTTTCCCCTGCGCAAACGCTCTTCATTAAATAAATCCTCCTGGTTAATATGTAGGTGTTAAAGATAACAGAATGATGGAAACAGCAACCCGCCCAAACATCCGTCTACCGCCGAGTTAAATTTGAACCAGAAACGCGTCATCTCACAGCTCGAGTGGAAAACCCGGTCAGGCTCAAATGGCGTCTTCAGGCGAGGGTGTGTGCTCCTCTGGCGACTGGCTGTGTGGTGGGGAGGGGACGGACTGCTGAGGAGGGAGGGGACCCATGGAAGGATGTGGGTGGCCGTCAGGCAGAGGGGGCCGCAATGGGGGGCCGTAGTGAGGATGAGGAGCAGGAGGGAGAGGAGGTCCACCGGGAGGGAAACGAGGTGGGAACATCATTGGTGGAGGGGCCCACACTGAAGAAAGAGGAAATGGAAAGAGCGTTAGGTTAACTCTGATGACATTTAGGGAAAAATAGAGTTGTGCCCGTAGCTGCTTACTCGGCATCATAGGAGGGCCCCCAGGCCCCCTGGGAGGGTAGAAATCGGGAGGCGGTGGTCCAAAGGGGGCTCTGCGAGGAAAGGGACCATCCATGGGACCCATCGGGGGTCCAGGAGGGGGTGGGCCACCCATCCTTAGATCAGCTTCAGGGGGAGTCCTTCGTTCACCAGGACCAGACTGGTTACACAGATACAGAAATGTTACAGATGCAGGATCAGCAATCCCAACACACATGCTTCTCACACAGAATCCCTCAATAACACACAAATAATCTCTTATCAATCTCTTACCTCTCTGTGCTCAAGTTCACCAGACCCATGGCTGTTTTCTCTGTATGAGCCATCTGCATTGAAATGAATGAATAGAGGAAATTAACTAGATAGTTCATGTTTTTTTGTTTCAAGTTTGCAATCCAACACATCTAAAAATTTACAAATGTTTGCATTCTTCTTATCCGTTTCAATATGTGAACATTCACCTATCTACAGTCCAAAAGAGTAGTAGATGGCAGGGCAATATAGATGAGAATATGACAAGCAGCTACACAGATCACAGCGACTCACCTGCCAAGTCTGCAGGGTGAGGGGGTCCTGGGGGGAGACCCCGAGGATGGAGAGGGCCAGGTGGGAGAGCGCCAGGAGGAGGCAAAAGGCCCAGAGCTCCTGGAGGAGGTGGAGGTCTCCTGTACATCGGACCTCCTGGTTCTGGGAACATGTAGCCTGGGATAAAGACACAGTAAGAGAGAAAGAAAACAGATTGAGATATGTGAAGATGCATTAATATTATATTAAATTAACAGCTCTCTCTTTGCACGTTGATATTTTTGAACGTTGCTCCATTTCCAAATAATTTAAGAGTGACACTGTAAATACTTGAAGTTAGTAAATTAAGTGTTTGAGTGAGTTTGGTGCAACACCCTGAAAAATACGAAATATGAGGAAAATTTGATTTTTGAGTTTTTACCTTTGAGGGTGAACATAACAATATGTTGTACAAAAAGTGTTTTCAGCTAGTTTTTTCCTCCCTCCCTCATGTGATAAATGATCTAATATAAACACCTCTATCACAGAGCTTCACAGACAACTGTAGTTTCTTTTGTCAAAACTCAAAATGCATTAAACACAATACACGTGCACCGTCAACATGCATTTGACATGCACATGCACACCATATGACTTTGACTGTTGACTTGCCAAACACAAGTGCCACTAATAACTCAATGATGGCTGCATTCCATCTTAACTAATATCACACCTATGCATTAACTGCTGTACATCAATATTTCTGCTGTGAAAATACATCTTAAGTTCCTGATAAGTTTGCAGACAGAATGCCATCATGCTTTCAGAACATACTTGAAATATGAGGCCTGAACAAAATCAATGTATATCTGGTTCCACACAGTCAGGTGGAGTTTTTACATCTGTATAATGATGACCATGATGAATGATCGATGACACAGCAGAAACCCAGCAGTGCCACGTGCAAATATCTCCCCACGAGACTGAGGACATACAGTATACAGTACAGTATACAATATCATAAACAGCATAACAGCTCATATAAACAGTTGTTTAAATTCAAACATAATAAATGGGGAATGCTGGTGAAATCATCTTGAAGCAGTTTCAATTCTTTAGCACTTACCTGGTTAGTTTTAGGGCAATTTAAGGAAACCCACTCATGTCTTTTAATAGGATCTAAATCGTATCCTCGATATGTTCAGACGTCAGCGCTGGTCAGGTTATGGGGGCATCACCAGGCCTTTATAACATTACAGGTAGACCCACCAGACCTTACTGATTCACGCTTGTCTTTCTCTTTGTCTCTCTCGCACACACACACCTGGAGGTCCTAAGGGCCCTGGTGGCCCAGGGGGCCCAGGGGGTCCTGGTGGGGGCCCCCTGCGATCTCTCTCCCATGTAGGAGAGATTGAGCCACTGTCTGAATGAGGACCTCCACTCCGCTCCATCTCTCCTTGGCCACCTGGGGGCTCCACTGCACAACGAGACACTGTGGAAGAAAGGACCGGAGGAAAGATACAGTGCAGGGGAAAAGAGGGAGGAAAGAAGAGATGTTGAAGATATTTGTGAGCATGAGAGAAAGACAGAGAGAGAAAGGGAAAGAGGGAAGGGAAGAAGCAGATCCAATCGGCCGCAGACAAAATATCAGACAATTAGGGCAGAATAAATGTGACTGTCACACAGAGACAAAGAGAAAGTGTCATGTCAATCAGAATGAACTGATGAGATTTAAGACATATCATCAAATTACACTATTTTGCCATGGACTGTGCAGAGTGCTAACATCATGCCAGCATACAGACCATGCAGCTACACATGTTTGAGCATCTACAGTTGTACATGCTACAGCCAGCTGGTCATCTCCAACATGCTGCAAGTCTTGATTGCGATGACTTTGTGAGACTGGACTGGCAAATGTACTGAATGTAAAGAAGATTAATGTTTTGTAATTTCAATTAACAAAACTTTATGATACAGATAATGGCTTATAAATAACAACAGAGAATACGGTTGTACTTAAAAGGATACTTAACCCCCCAAATTATCTTTGTATATCAACTACTTTACGTTGACTTTGTGAAGCAAACTGTTTTCTTCGCCTAGCCTGCAGTGAATGAAGAATCAAAAAAACTGAGGAAATTTTTGATTAATTTCCATCCTGGGCGACTGCCCTTGCCAACAGCAAAAATATATAAAAACATCTTTTACAAACTCTCACACAATTTGTACAGTATAATTTAAGTTTCATTTATCAAGTCATATGCTCAATACTTCCCACACATATGCATTTTTGCTAGAACCTGACTATTCAAAACTGAACTCAAAGTGGAACTTATCAAAGCTCTCCTCAAAGCTAGACTCTTTTGATAAAACCAGTAATTTTGCCTCGCTGAACATGGGAGCTGCTGGTTGACTGCTGCCTCTATTGGTAGTTTGTTCATGTTACTGTGTGATTTCAGTGAATCCGAGCCAATAAACTAACTAATCAAGGCAGTGGTAGACCAGCATCTCCAGTGTTCAGCAAGGTAAAATGACTGTTTTGTCAATGAGGTCTGGCTATAAAGAGAGTGTAGATCAAGTTTCATAGGACCATACGACTACATCAGTTTGATTATACTGCACCAGTTCTGTGAGAGGTTTTTTTTTAAGAACTTTTTGGGCATTTTTAGCCTTTAATGGATAGGACAGACAAGTGTGAAAGGAGGAGAGAGAGAGAGGGAGTGACATGCAGTAAAGGGCCACAGGCTGGAGTTGAACCCGGGCCACTGGGGCAACGGTCTTGTACATGGGGTGCCTGTCATACCACTAAGCCACCGACGCCCCGTTTTGTGAGAGTTCTTAAACACATGCTTTCACATAGTTTTGCTGTTGTTAAACATAGACCCCTACAAGAATTCTCTACATTTCTGGATTCCATGTTCACCGGAGACATGCAATGAAAACAATTTTTTTGTCCACTAATTCAACGTAAGACAGGATGATTAAGTGATATACGCATAGTCATTTGGGGTGAACTTAAACACAAGAAGATACTCTGAGAATTTCCTGGAAGTATATAAATGAAAATGAGGACTAGTATATTTATGTTTGTAGTGGTTGTGTTTTTGTGCATCATCCTAGGGGGGGTCTCATCTGGTTTGGTGTACCCTAACCTGGATACTGTCACTGTATATGTGGATTGTGGTTTTCTCTGTGTGTGTGTGTGTGTGTGTGTGTGTGTGTGTGTGTGTGTGTGTATACCTCTAGGTGACAGTCTAGCAGGTGGTCCGTCCATTAATGTAGGAGGAGACAGAAAAGCTCTGGTTTCAGATGCAGGCCGACCCAGAGGAGACGGACCGTATGGTGACCTCTCAGCTGGAGGTGAAGGGTAGTTTGGTGAGTGCAAAGTCAAGGAAATCTGTGGCATACTGCTTCCAGGCCGGGTTACAGTAGCCACGGAATATGATGTAAGTTTGATAAGGCATGTTTTGTTTTATAAGGGTGTGCTAACCTCTGAAAGGAAGTGGTCTAGCCAGGCTGTTCAGGGCGTAGGGATCTTTGTCGAGGGCGTCAAGTTTGAACTGTGTGTCTGTTAGCCTGTAAACAAACACACCTAAAGTCAACACATGACAAACATTGTCTGGACCTGATATTTAATGTACACAATATGGTTTATACAAAAAAACTGATGAAAACATCTCAAATATTTCTGTGGAATTAAGAATAATTTTAAAAATTACACCACAGTTGGTCTCATGGTCCATAAACATGAATACGTTCTAAAGAGACAATTTTAAGTACACGTTAACCTTTTATCAATTCAGGTTTAGTTACTGTATGCTTACTTCTGTCTGAGCAGAGCGTTCTCTCTCCTGATGTCTGATAGGTCTCTGTCAGCTGCTCGGGCTGCCAGCTAAAAAAATAAAATCAAGCCAAGATCAGTAACAAAACATGACACGTGCATAGATATAGATACAGTCAAGATCTGTGTACAACATTAAGTTAACCGGATCCAGCACTCATAACACTATAGACTAAAGCCCTAATTACACAGGTCTAGTATTACCTGGGGACCTCTGGTAGGAATGACACAATATAGAACTCATTCAGGAGGCTCATCTTGCAATACAGCATAGATGTGGATGTTACGCAAAGCCTCAGCATCATATCCGGGGGATAATGTCAGTAAGTCAGAGTAAAATACAGACTTTGCTTATCATTTGCAAATGCCCAGAACAAAACACAAACATAGGGGGAATCATTTCTAATCATTATCATGAGGTCCCCTTGAAAACTAGTAACGTGCAAATAGAGCTTAAGAAACCCCTGATCGAGTACCAGTAGATGTGTGCTGCAGTGAAAGACAGGAAATGGAGAAACAAACCACCACAGCCAGAACAACATCAACTGACATCTATCTGGTTGTAAAAAAAGAAGAAGAAGACCCTACATTTTTTTCATTCCATGTTTTTGAGGTGTTTTACTGACCCAGTTATTGTGAGCCTTCTTCTCATGTGCCGATATTTGAGTCTGGTAAGACTGTTTGCTTTTCTCCAGCTCTTCCTCCATCTCTTCTGCTCGTTGTCTGCAGAAAAAAATGACGCACAGGTGAGACTCTACAGGTGTTTCTACAAATGTATCATGCATATTGTGCATTGTCAGTGTATTTGGTAATACTTTGAGGAAGCACCTACCTATAGTTGCTGAGTTCTTCCATGGCCAATGCAATGTTTTTGTCTGCCTTATTTAACTTCTCCTCTTTCTGCATGCGCTCCTTCTCCTCCACCGTGAGCAGCCTGCAAACACACACACACACTCATCAAAATCTTGGACGACTACTGCAGTTACTTCTGCACATTTATCTGTATGTCTATACTGTACCTGTGCAGCTTGAGCTCGTTCTCCTGGTACATTTCTGTCATAATCTGGAGTTTCTGCTGTAATCTTTGGGCCTGAACGCAAGAAGAAGAGGAATGAATACTAAAGCAAATGAATGTGGATTTTTGGATGTTGATATTTAACAAATTATTACACTAATATACAGTTGAGGTCAGCTACCTGATCAGCGTACTGCTCAGTGTCTGACTGCAGAGATAGTTTCTCATTATTCATCTCCTTAATGCTCACTAGAGGGAAAAATAAAAACAAACACAAAGATGTTTATATGATGCACAGATTCATAACATTATCATGTAAACATGGGCTTTGTCAGACTTGTTTGTTCTGTATCAGACATCTTTTACATATCCATCTGCATAAAACAGAGTAAAGTTGACTCACCTTGCAGGTCTTCTTTAGCTTTGACTTCATCGTTGAGTTTTGCAAATATTCTGTCCTTGTCTTCATCTACTGATTTGAGGTCTGCATTTAGCTAGACACAAACACAAAACCAACAGTAGTACGAAATGAGTAAAGTGTACAGATGTGTTTCATATGGATGAGTCTGGGTTTTATCTCTACAGAGAGTTTCCAAACACTTCAGTGTCATTAACACTGTGTGCCAGTCCTCATTTTAGTCAAATACCTTAGCAGCATAGATAAGTTTTTGGACTTTCTGGAGATGGCCTTGCGTGTCAACATTATCTTCTCGTCCATTCTCTCCTCCTCTCCCTGCTGTGCCATTGGACGTCTCCTTCTCTCCTCCTTCCGCACCTTCCTCTTCCTCCAAGTCTGAATCCCAACCTTTCATCCTCAGCAGGCGATCTGTCAAGGACTGGAAGCATGCACATACTTGGTGTCACACTTATTTCTAACAAAAGAAAGTAATATAACTGGATGAATTAGCTTCAGTCAATCTTTTACATCAATTTGCAGTCTTCCTCTGTAGTAGCTCTTGAGATATTTCCATTATTTAAATCCAGTTTTTACTTGAAAATGAATGGTATATTATACAGTAACTAGCAAGAATATACTATGAGCAATGCTAGAACCAGCCGTACCATTATGCGCTCATCCTTGTTGGCCACATCCTGTAGCATCCCACTATGGGCAGCCTCACACCTGCTCATCTCTGCTTCCAACTCACTCACTCTTTCTGCCCATCCCTCCACCTGCTGCCTCAACTGCAGAGACAAAGAGGGAATAGAGAAGGAGAGGGGAGGACAAAGATATGAATGATGCCAAGAACAGAACAACAAAATGGCTCAGCAGTACTTTAAAGCGTGTGTGTACAGCATACTACCTGAGCGTTGCTTTCCTGCAGCAGTGTGTTCTCCTCTCCAGCTGTTTCCAGATTCCTCTGCAGTCTGTCACTGTTCATATTGTACACTTTCAGAGTGGTTTGTGCCTAGAGACAAACAGGCAACAATAATGTCATGAGAAACATGGAGGTACGGAGCAGAGGAGGAAAAGACGAAGCAGCAAAGAGGAGAGGGCAAGAATGTAAAGATACAGAGAGGTTAGGTGACGGTACCTGCTCTTCTTGTGACTGGAGGTCTTTGATTTCTTCTTCAAACGTTTTCATGCTCTCTTCAAGCACTGTTATCTGGAAGGATCACCGAAAAACATAATTCACTCTGTCAGTTTCACACTAGATGTGATTTGTGAATCAAAATTGTAGATGTTATCGTTGGTATTGTTGATAGTCGTGTGTATGCCCCTACTCTCTTTTCTTGCTCCATCCTGTGTTCTTTCTGTTGTTCCAGTTGATCCTTCAGTTGTTTAAGATCCCTCTCCAGCTCTTTTTTAGCATGTCCCAGCTGTCTGGCTTTGACCTGGAGGAGGAAGAAAAAATGAGTTGTGAACAGAAAAGTCTTTCAGGTAAGAGCAAAGGAGTGAGAGCACATTTAGAGTCAGATCACGATGTCCAAAATGTGATAAATCATCATTCCAAGTTTGGTAAAGCAGTTAAATGTTGTTGTAAAGCGGCTGTTATCATTATTTTTATAAGAACAATGCAACAAATGTCAATGTGAAATTGGTTGTTCATAGTGACAAACCTAAAGATAATTATCACTTGAATCTGCAGCACCCCTTTGGCGTTACAGTGAGTTTCAACTCATTATTCAGCTGTTCTGTCCACAACTTTAGTATTTTGGTTCACTCTCACTGCTTTTATAGTGTTGTTGTTGCACAGCAGACAGACACAGTTAGATATTAGCTGGTGAACACAGTGGAGTTATTAGTAGCTGAAGAGCCAGATATTTCCCACAGGAATTGGTTAAAAACACACCACTGTAATGGCCAGGTGGTAAATGATAAAGTTGCTCCCTAACTAATGGATGTGTAAATGAGCAACTGTTTGGTAACAAGTTAATGACATCAACTTGAAAGACAGTGTCAATGTTGTGCTCACAACTGGTATCCACTGCCCCCAAGTGGCGAAAAAAATCACTTGCGATGATGAGTGCTTGTAGGGGATGAGTGCTGCTCACAGTCTGGTCCCTGGTCACTAACTTTTTATAAAGTCCTAACCTAACCTGGGAGCTGTCTCAAGGGACGTCCCCAACATAGCAAAATAAAAAGGACATTAAAAAAAAAATTAGAGGCAGAGGGCAAAGTCTCCGCAGAAAAATACACAGTCACAGACTTCTAGTGGTCATAAGTGATGACTGTGATGGATTACTTTTGTATGAGTCTATAAAGTGTTGGGTTTTTTTTAGAAAAATCCTGCCAAATATATCTTTAAATTAAATCATCTGGCCAATTGGGGGAAATGTGCACACAATGAAATACATCAAGAACTCTCTGCAGTTTTGTTCAATAAATCATTTAAAATGTACCATAGACTGAAAACACATCTAACAGACTGAAGTCACATATGATAAATAACAATAAACTCTCAGCAAAACACTATAAAGAAGTCCGTAGTTTAGCAGTATGGTTTTGGTTTCTAGGTTGTTTGACATTACTTAATCTCCCTTGAATTCTTTTTTCTGTCTGACTTACCTCCAGATGTTCTGTCTTTTGAGTTTGGGCCAAGACACCGCTGTCCCTCAGGGAGCTCTCCAGGTCATCATACTGTAAATGACACATCGTGAGGAAATACATTTCAGTAAATTAAAGCAGACTCATGCTGACCATAACAAAAATGCATTTCATCAGAATTTGAGCTTATGTTGCCAATCTTCTGCAATGATTTTGCAACGGAAGAGTTTCTGCTTTTTTGATTATGTCTCAGACACCATACATATGGCACCAGTCAGGAGTGGCAACACTAACCTCTTGCTGACATTTGCTGAGAGTCTCAAGGACTTTACATTTCTCATCCAGCAGTTGTGCAACCTGCCCAGCCATCCACCGCTCTTTACCTGAAAACAGGGAATACAATTCTTATTCAAACTACTTTTCAGTTATTTCTGAGAAAAAAAAAAAAAAAAAAAAAGGAGAGATTAAATTGAAAGCAATTAGTGATGTATTAGTTTTATTTCTGCCAAGTCACAAAAATGTGATAGTAAAGAACAAGTAGTGAGAACTTACTTCGATACATTCTGCTTTTTACCTGTGGGGAAATAAGAAGGAAACAACAATAAACAGGTAGTCATTAAAGGAGTGACACCGAGATCAAATATAATTCTGAACCACTTGTGGCATACCATCAGTCAATGTTAAATCTCATTGCTACTGCATTAAAGGGATCCAATCAGTTGATAAATGAGCCAATTGTCAAGGGAACAAATGAGGTCTCTTTGTGTCTACGTCTGAACCAAAAGTATGCTGGTGGACGTTGGTGTGTACTGTATATACATGGCTGTGTACTCACAGAACTATAACATCTACAGGTGAACAACAGTATTGTCACCATCCCCACCACACTGGAGATAATGACTGGTTCCCATGGCACCCCATACAGGTCTGGCCCCGGTCTGATGTCATCAGGTAGTGATGATACAACCTAAATAAAGAGGAGAGATCATTCAGGAGTTGGTTTTGGTGAACAACTTTAAAAAAGAAGTGAGATCCTTGTAAGTCTGGAAACAACATATGGTTCACTCTGTTTAACTTATTGAATTTTACACAATAGAATATTTATTGTGGATGTAAGGCTTCTTAGTGCTGCCTGGCTGCCCTGCAAACTACTTCTAATCAATTGTGGTGAATGTAATTAAAATGAGAGATGATTTCACACAGCCTAGCAGTCAGAGACCCACAAAACAGCTGTTGCTTCAGAGGTCAGGATTATGCTCCTTACACTCTAAAAAGCATCTTTAACTAGTTTTAATGTTCTTTCAACTGACCACTGAATGTATAGCTCACATTTTTGTTCGCTGGCATTTCAAGTGGTTATCCCTGACTACCCAGCCCACAGATTATTAGACAGTTGTTAAAGAAACTAAGTACAGGTAGATAGTAACTTCTAGAAAGCGGAACAGAGTCATCTACTAGGATTAAATGTTTACAAAACACATGCCATATTTAAGATTAAAGATAAGAACAAGAAAGCACAGCTACACCTGACCAGACATACTGACGTTACTATCAATTAGCTAGCTAACTATTACAAGCTAACTCTGGGAAGCAACAAACACCTCTGAGAAAGCGACTGAAAATCTCATTGTACTTTTGACAGCTGATTTACAGCACTGACACGACACACATATAGTCAAACATGAGCTGTCCAACATTAAAAGATGTACTCAGCCATAATAAATGAGTTGTACTCTACTGCTTGACAATCCGGTAACGCTACGTTGTATCAGCTGCGGCGGCTAGTTAGGAAATGCTAACGAAACCTGCCACATAACGTACATCCTTCACTTTCTCCACGGCGATACTGTAGTAAGCCTCCGCCGTCGCCTGGAAGTCGCCGCTTTGCTGGCCAACTGGTCGCTCGCCGTATGTTCCGCCATTTCCCAACTATTTCATCTGGTAATTAAATTAATGATATCTGTCATTTAAACTGACATTAGGAACAGAAACTGAAGCCATCGACCCGGGCTAGCGGCGATTTCACATCCTATTCACAACACTGACGCTCGAGAGTGGACACGTCAAGTTGCACGTCGTAGGGGTGGAGGATGTTGCATTCTCTCTATACTCCTCGTAAAGATTCCACTAGACTAGTATTGCTTCAGGAGATGATAATAAGATGTGTGAAATATATCTGAAGATTTGAGATATACATTTACATTGTTTTCAGCAGTCGCTTAAGTATAATTACACCCCCGCCAGTGTAAATGGTTCAACCGCAACGTCACCAATTGTAAAATGCCACACTGGCACATCGGAGCACTTTTAAAGTGACACCAAGTGGAACAGGTGTCACTAAGCGAAATAGAGAGCTCTCAATGTCGTGCATGACAGTTTCCAGAATAACTTACATACTTATCTCAAACTTAACATATAATGTTGTTACACAAAAAGCCATCTTTCTCAAGCAGCTTATGTCCATGTGTCATCTGTGTTGACTTACGGCGGCAGGGTAATAACAAGCCGGTCTAAGTAGGACATACCTCAATGAAGATTTGACTCAGTCACCAGATGTTTGAAAAGGTAGCCTACTCACCGACTCATCGTCGTTTTCGTCCATTTGAAACAAGAGAATCTAGTCCTTTTAAAACATTTGAAACAGTTTGCCTTTAGGGCAGATTGGCTGCCAGCTGGCCCAATGTGTGTAATGGACCCACCAGCACTAAGGAATGTGAGTGATGATGACGGGACCAGGCCAGCTTGACAGCTGAGACGCAGGCAGAGTCAGATCGACATGTCACAAGTTCAGTGTCTTAAAGAACCAGATCCACAGCATGCATACACTTAAACAACAGCTATATGGACGTCTGAAGGTGTGTCAGAGGGTCCTTGGGTCAAATGGCCACCCAGAGAGACCCAAAGAAAGTCTACAAATGAATTAAAACTAGCCATACCTGTAAACTTTGAATTACCTAACAAAACATTTAAAACTAAACTGTGACAGGAACAAAATGGATCCTGCCTTGATCTTAGTCATAATATCTAATCTAAATAATGTTTTTGCATTTGACTTTTTGGTTGTGGTGAATCTGGCACCGTCCTTGCTTGTCAACAACTGAGTCTTTTGAGGATGCTCCAATAGTGAAACTTAAATCTGTTAGCAGTTATCAGTTCACCTGTGAAATGTTCAAGGTGTTTTTTGAGAATTCCACAACTTTCCCAGCCTTTTCTTGCAACTTATTTTAGAATGTGTCGCAGGCATCTAACTCAGAGTTGAGTGTATATTTACAAAAAACAATGAAGTTTATCACTTTGAAAATTTAATATCTTGTCTTTGTACTGTATTCAATTGAATGTAAGTTGAAAAGGATTTGCAAATCATTGCACTCTTTTTTTGTTTACATTTGTCACAGTGTCCCAGCTTTGTTGGAATCAGGGCTGTAATTGATTGTCACTTGACAAACAAATTGTATTTCTGGCTTTGATCATTTAACCTATAACTCCTACCTGTACAGAAAGCCATATGAAAAGCTCCCTCACTGCATGAACATGAGTGTTTGTGTCTTCAGCGATCAGAAGAACAAAGTCCTTAAGTTGCTTCATTACCCCTGGAGTTAGAGCAGACATAACAGAATTAGCTTTTCACTTTATCACAATTATACATTATTAGAATTCGAGCCAAAGCTTTTATCTTTAATGTATTAACGTAGGCTTCTTCTCCAAAAACAAAAGTAAACAGTGTTTTGGCCATGTCATTATGTTCTAGGCTGTTGTTGGCATGAGGATGCAGCAGGGTGAGTGGCATTCCTTCTCATATGTTATTGCTTAGTTCTTTGAATCATCATTAAATCCTTTTTGATTGAGGGATACTTGAGTCATCCATACCTTCCAGTGACTGTGGTGGTCCTGGCTGAATGTGAGGATGGGAATCAGAGGACACTCTCTCTTTTTCACTTCTTTTCCCTGTTTCTCCTCTTTTCTCATTTCCTGTGCCTTCACTAAGTTGTTCATCTTTCTCTTTGTCCACCCCCATCCACTCATCTCTCTGAGCACTGTTGTCTTCCTCAGGGGCCATTCCCTTATCGTTGCTGTGAGTCGAGCAGGATCCACCAACACAGCTGGCCTCAGCTGTATTCAGTAGGGAAACACATGCACTCTGATCAATGCCAGTCAAAAACACACGCCAAATAAAAAATATCAGATTATCTTAAAGTATCATTGATGTCAGCCATGATCTTTGAAACCTTGATGGTTTGTGTTACTGATGTCTGATTCACCTGTGCTTAAAGTCTCTCTCACGTTTGCCAACAGCATTTCTAGCTTCTGAAGTGCGATGAGCGCTCTGGTCTTTCCTTTGTCCTCCTGCGGAGCATCTGCAAGCTTCATGCTAGGAGCGACCAGCGTCTCCCTGTGATAATGCAGAAGTGTCTCTATATCCAGCAATATCGATTCATCATTATCGGGGTCATCCGTCGTGGTTTCTGAGCTTCCTAAGATGTAATCCAAGAACTGCAGCTTGTGTCGTCCAAAGAGTTCTGTCAAAATCGTTGTCTCATCCACGCTCATGTAGGTGAGGAGGCTCTTGTAATGTTTGGTGGGGGGTTTTGTTTGGCGGGGGCTTTCTGTGGGATGAGAATGGGTCTGGGTTTGGGATGGAGAGGATGTCTGGGTATCTGCAGAGGGAGGAGAAGGCTGCAGCTGCTGTTGCGACACTGTGACGGGAGATTCTGTGTGTGACTCTTGTATATAATCCTGACTTGGATCCGTGTTGAATCCAGTTCTTGTTGAGGAGTCAGAGAGGCCTGTGCATTGGATGCCTCACCTGTGTTAGAATCCAAACTTGGGGCAGGTTCTGTGGATCCCTCAGTTTCAGCGACAGGTGTTTGGCTGAAATAACTGAAGGCGTTTTTGAAAAGGCCGAATGCGCCTCCACCTCCAGTCTCTGCTGTCTCTTTATTGCGACCATCAGAAAGAACAGTTTGCTCAGATATCACAGGGTCACTGGACGAAACGGTTACATCTATTTCTCCCTCTGTCCTGAATTCAGAATCAACTGTATTATGATCCTGGCTCATCATCTGCATATCGGCATGCTTCATGTTTATCTCTGTTTCTTCTCTGACAGTGTCGTCCTCTGAGTCTGTCTCATGACCAGAGTGAATTGGCTTTGTTTTCCTCTCAGTGTAAATCCCATTGCTGCTGCTTTCAGTGTCCTCAGGCTCAGTTGTATCCCCCTGATGGAGCCCATTGTCATCAGAAAGGTCAGTGTTGTTGCCTCGCCAGAATCCAGTTGATCATCTTCTTTGCTCTCAGCTGTCTGGCCGAATGACAGTTGATCAGGAAGGCTGTTTTGGCCACTCTCACCTGAATAAAGAAGATCATTTTCCTTCTCGTCATCATCTCGCTTTTCCTCCTCCTCCCATATTCTGGCCTCATCTCTCTCCATGCTTTCAGCTGGTACCATTTGACTCACTCCTGTCCCTGTCTGCTAATATCTGATCATTGTCAGCCATTGGATTTTGTTTTTCTACTTCCATTGCTGCTTCATCTCCTGAGCTCAACCTATTTGCAGAATCATATCCATCTCTGTCCCTTGCAAATCCGTCTTCACTAGATTGTAGACAACGCTCATCTGAGCATTTAAGGCCCCTCTCATCCTCCACATTCTCCATCTCCTGCTTTTCCTCAACCGCCTCCTGTGCCATTTTATCCTTCACCTCTTCCACCCTCTCCTGTGTCTGTGTTTCTCCCCCTCTCTCCTGTTCTTCCATCTGTGGGTTTTCAGTCTGTCTCTTTTCAGTTTCTGTGGACAGTTCGGAGAACACAGATTTTGAGCTGTCCTCATCTTGCGTCTCCTTCTCGTTGCTATCTGATTCTGGACTGTCAGTGTCTTTCTGAGTGTGAGGGAAAGAGTGGAGGGTGTTTTCTATCTCCACCTCTAAATGAGACTGTACTTGCTCCCCCCTGCTCTCCTCTTCTTTTAACTCTTCTGTCTGTTGCCTTTCCTCTCTGTTAACTCCTCCACTTCCTCCTGCTTCTTCTCCTCGTCCTTTAACTCCCACATGCTCCTTGTTGTCCTTTTTAATCTGCTCCACTTCTTCCTGTTCCTTCTTTTCTTCAAACTCCTCCACCACCTCCTGAATCTCCTCCTTCATTAGCTCCTCCCTCTCCTCCTGCTTCCTTTCCCCCATCATTTCCTCTATCTTGTCATTTTTATCTTTTTCATTTATCTCCACTCCCTCCCCTTGAGATTCCTCTCTTTTTAACTCCTCAACCCCTTCCTTGTTGTCCTCTTCCATCTCCTCTTGCATCTTCTCCCCCATTATTTCCTCCATCTTGTCATTTTTCTCCTTCTCATTCAACTCCTCTCCCTTCCCCTGAGTTACCTCTTCCTTTAACTCCCTCACCTCCTCCTGGTTGTCCTCTTCTTTAATCTCACCCTCTTCCTCCTGTTTCTTCTTTTCCCTCAACTCTTGCAACACCTCCTTCTCCAATTCCTCTACCCTCTCCTGTTCCTTTTCCTCCACCTCCTCCTGTTTCCCCTCTTCCTTTAGCTCTTCAACCTCACCCTGCTTCTCCTCCACTTCCTGCTGTTTTTCCTGTGCATATATCTCCTCTACCTCCTTTAACTCTTCCAGTTTCTCCTCTTCCTTCATCTCTTCTCTCTCCCCCTGCTTTTCCCCTTGCTTTGACTCCTCTTCTTCCTCACTCTCAGTCTCTGTTGTCTCTTTCTCAGTTTGAACTGTCTGGATTTTGTCCTCACTGTCTTTCTCGGTGTCTTCAACAGTTTCCTTTAGCTCATGTTCATCACCATCACTTTGTGTGGCCCCTTGTTGCACATGTAGATACGAGTCCTGATCTGCATTGTTTTCCATCTGTGTTGTGCTCTCACTAGTGGAAAACATTCTTCTGTCCCCTCTGAGGCGTTTTCATTCACCATTTCAGTACCTCTATCAGTATAATGGGATGAGTCAAACTCCTGAGAGCTGTCCTCAACAGAGTGCAGCTCCCCCTCCTGTCCTAACTCACCCTGCTGTGTTTCTGTATCTGCATTACTATCAGTCATAGCAAGTGAATCTGAGTGTTCAACATTGGTTTCCACACTGTGAGCAGGTAAACTGTCATCTTCACTATAGACTGGTTCATTTCTCTCCACAGTTGCGCCTGATGATAAGAGAGGCTGACTCTCTCCACTTCTGCTGACTTGACTTTGCTCTGCTGAGTCATCAGTCTGAGTTGTGGAAATTTCTCTGTGAAGAACATCTGTTTCTGCATCATTCTTTTCACCTTCATGACTACTTGCACTAATTTTAATAGACGCATCTGTGGATTCCTCTGTGTTCTGATTTATCTGATTTGGGATTTCGGCAACTTCCTCAACAATGTCATCTGCTTTGTCCTCAACATCGCCTACAGATCCTCTCATGGAGTTTGAAGTTAAATCCACAGAACTCACATCAGGCCCTAAATTTATGTCAGATTGTGTAAAAACACCCTGATCAGTGTCACTTGCAGTTTTAATGTCTTGCTCCCCTCGCTCTCTGTTCTCATCCTCACTCTCACTCTCATTCTCTATTGATTTGAGCATCTCATGATCTTTACCTTCCATTTCTTCTGATCTTTCCAAGTCTAGGACATTTTTCTCTTCCATGTAAATATCTGAAACACTATCTTCCTCTTCTTCCTCACTGTTGTTGAGCTTTGAAGACATTTCACCCACAGCCTTGGGTGTTCTCTCTAACTTGGTCTGAGGAGTAATATCTTTTTGATCAATCTTCGATGCTGCATCTTCAAGGAGGACACTATCCTTGCTACTGGCTGAAGTACTTATATCATTATTATCACTGTCAGTACTGACTCTGATCTCTGATGGGGCATCTTGGTCGTTCTGAGTTTCTTCCACCTCCAATTCATTTGTAGTTATCTCCTCTGTCAGTGCAGGTTGTGATTGACTGGTATCCATATTCTCTGAGCTTGTTGGTTGTTCTAAGGTTATATCCTCTTCTGTCTCCTTTAAACCACTTCCTGTACTCTCGTCAACTTCGCTCTTGTCTTTCCCAAAGCCTAACATGTCCCCAATCCCCATATCCAACCAAGAACCAGACGCTGGCTGTTCTTCTTCCTTTGCCTCTATTTCAGCTGTTGTCTCATGTCCTGACTCCTGATCGGTAATGCCAAACCCCAGTGTACTTGACAGTCCGTTTCCTAGCCAACCCAATGTCCCCATCTCTTTCTTCTCCTCCTCATGTAATTGGCTGCCTTCTAAATCTAGAGACATCCTCCTGCTCCTGAATTTCTCTGCTGGTTCTTCCTCATTATCTCGTTCTTCATCTTGCTCCTTTTCTACAGAATCATCAGTTTTTTTCTCACCTCCAAAGCCAAGCCACCCGGTCATGGTTGAAGTAAAAGAATCAGCACTTTCTCCATCTTCTTCTCTACTTTCTATAGCATCATCAGGTTCTCCATCTCCTCCCAACCCCAGCCACCCTGTCACTGAAGAAGCGACAGAAGCTCCGGCCTGCGTCTCCTTTCCCTCATCTTCTTTCTCTCCTTCAGCCAAATTTTCAGCTTCTTCCTCTTTAGCAAGACCTAACCATCCTGTCACTGAAGAACCCAGCCAGGAAGAGGGAGCAGACCCACCTTGTTCGCTCGGAGCTGCAGCAGTCTCCTGTGCTTCCTCATGAGCCCCGGCAGCAGCGTCACCAGTACTTTTGTTTTCGTCCTCTTCTGTTAGTGTGGCCTCAGCTGCTTGTGTTGAAATTGGAGATTCTGTAGAAGGATCTTCAGATGTTTGTAGATGTTGAACATTTGTGTCATCGGTGTATAGAGTGGTTTGGGTGGTTTCTGACTCCTGATTTTGGATTTTCTGATCATCGTCATCACCATCATCATCACTATCCAGATGACTGGAGTCAATGGGGTAACCAAACTCATCCATACAGAAAAAATCCGATTTCTGAATGAAGAGAGGAAATAAGGAATAAGGCTTTATTTTGTACAGATTCACCCACTAATTGAGGTTTAAATACTACACCAAACAGTGCACCAATTCACTATTTATTCTGTTTTGATTTACAATCACACACTATAGTTATTATGAAAGAGTTTTCTCTCTCTCCCTCTAATCTCAAAGTCTATTTACCTGTGTCTCCACTACTTTCTCCACAGTAGCATAAACCTGCTCCTCTTGCACTGCATCCTTTGGAAAATAACCAAACTGTTTGTCGATCTGAAATCAAAAGGAAGCAGAGCAGCGATCACAGTTCTGTGCAGCCCTGGCAGCATTGTGAAAAAAAAGAAGGAGGAAGCAAACAACAACAAGAGCTGCAGTCCCATCAGAAAAGAGGCTTGTATAAGAACTCTAAGAATTCAATAAGATACTTGAAAATAAAAAAAAATTAAGGCGACTTTTGATGCAACGTGCATTTCGTATCACAGCGGTTCTGGTATCTGTTTTGACTTTATATCAAATATCTGCATCTGCTGTATGTGAGAGCTTATGCAAAGATATTTGTAAACAAACACAATCATCTCCAAACTAGCTCTGTACATAACTCATTTTTTTTAACTTTAATTTCTGTGTTCTCCTAATCTGAGAGCTTGATGTCAGTTTTTCTTGTACTCATTACACTGACAATTTCACATTTTCAGAACTACCTACAGTCTGGCTTTCTTATTTCATGTTTCTTCAGATTCCTAACAATCACTTTTTGTGTATTCAGCTATAGATTTGTGTTGAACACTCCACAGTTAGATAAATAAATAGGGTTAGTTCACATTGGTTCAATCTTTGCTTAAACCAAAGGTCACTCAAAGCAGCGGTGGATGAGCATTACTCAAATTACCATGGTTTAAAATTCAGTGCGAGGAATGGTGTCACATGGGTCAATACTTTAACAAAATCATTTTCACCTTTATCAGTAACTTCACGTTATGTCACTGAAAAGCAGAGCAGTTCTTCTACAATGGCCTCATAAAATGGTTACCAAAATAAAAGACTCACAAGTAGGGGTGATGTTGGTTCAGCACATTAATATGTAGATTAGTGTTTATCATTCTGTCTGTCATGGTACATAATCACATCATTAAGCAAAAGGACTGCAGAGCTCTCAGACATTTGTGTTTATCAGATGCAGTGTTAAAATGACTCAGCCAATCAGCGCTGAGAACCTAAACTATCTGTATTATAATCAAGACTAATCTCTTTAACCTAGAACCTGAGATGAGGGATTGTTTACATTCGTTAGTTGATTAATTATATGCTGCTTTAAATAGAGGTTAAGGCTGATATATAGGCAAATAGATGGAGATATCAAACTCACGCTGCCTGCCCACAGGTCTTCCCTCTTTCCTGTGAGTTTGTGGTAAACAAAGATTGTCTCTCCTTGTCTAAAGCTCAGGAAACGGCAGTCCTTACCATGGTGGTCCCTGATGGCCTGCACTCTGCTCATCAAGCCTACAAACACACACGTAATAGCAAAGAGACAAACACAAAGACATAACTTAAGCAAGAACTGGATAGATGGATTAAATGTTTGCGTGGAAACAGTAAGAAATATCATCATAAAGAAAGCTTTAAATGTGGCTGATTGTATACAAACTAAATATGTAGGCTATTATAAACTGGCATTATATATTAGTAGGTAGGACTTACTTTCACATGCAGAATCTCCACAGATCTTGTAGTCAGACAACAATCCCAGATGTAAATGAGGTAAAATCACAAAAACGATGCTTGTACCCCACAGGATTTTATAAGCATGTGAAACAGCCATTCTTGTTGATTTATCAGGAGTGTATCAAGAGAAAATGCCCATAATAACTTCAGAATAACTCCAGCCAGTTGTGCTGGCAAGTGGACATTGCCTCTAAGCTGCTGCTGTCATGAAGACTCAATGCTAAATGAGTGAGCTGAGATAAGATATGGGCCTTAGGCTAGCGTGAGGATAATTATTAACATCCAAGAGCTGCTTGCAATACTAAACATTATCTGGTCGCTGGTCAAAGGTTTTTATTTATTTTAACATAAAAGGGGAAATCTTTTAATTTAAATTTCACAGTGAAATAAATAAACAAACATGACGACATATAATTGTTTTGGCAAGGTAAAACGTGGACTTTTTGTGGACTTCGGACTACAACTGAAAAAGTTAACAACACGCGTAGCGTTCATCACCCTGGCAACTAACGCCGCGCGTAAAGATGGCGTCATCACGTCGCGTTTACAAACAAGATGGCTCCGTAGTCTTTGAATAGTTTTACCACCTGTGAAAAATTCGTTGTTTTGGTCGCCAGAGGATATTTCTGTCGTACGTAGGCGCTTCATTCGCACTTGGCAACATTTTGCCTCATACATTTATATAGAAATTAGCTTAGAATTGATACAAAATGAAGTCGGACGTGGAGGAGTTAATGCCGAGGCTGCTGCCTGTTGAGTTTGAAGCTGGTGCAGAGGAGCTGGACCTGAATGGACCGCCGAGAAACCCCCGGGAATACCTCCGACAAGTCCAGTAAGTTCACTTAAAACAACTCCCCTGTTTGCCCTTTGGATAGTGTAGAATAATGTGACTCTATCGGGGCTGCTGCCATGTACTACACTGATACACCGGATATAATGTAAATATGATTGTTATTAGAGGGCGTATCAACTAGCTAGGTTGATATATCGATTTCAGGGACTGTTCTTTATTTATCAGAAGACGGGGGTGGCTCGCATATGACTTCATGTTTGTTTTTTGTTTTTTTAAATTATGGCCCTTCCTGAAGCTACACATATTTTTCCTTGAGCCTCACTCATTGTTTTTTAAATTTATTTTTCATTTAAATTTACAATAAACTTTGTTTTATGCTTCCATGTCCACGCTTTGCTTGTTTATGTGTATACTTTTCATCAGGTTGGAGGCTTCACAATGTCCAGAAGTGGTGGTTGCTCAGATTGACCCCAAGAAACTAAAGAAGAAACAAACAGTTAATGCCTCTGTGAGTAAATGTAGACTATGAGGAATTTCAAATGAAAATAATGTGTATATATACTGTATTGCATGAACACACAGTGCAACATCTACCTTGGTGTTCCTCTTGATGTGGTCTGATGTATGTTGAATCCACTTTTTGTTAGTAGTCAGGCTGCTTATGTAAGGTATTAAATGAGCTACAACTACAGCTACTACTGGATAATGTTGGCATGTATGAGACGTAGTGAGTTGAGATAAATATATTCTGTCTTCAACTGTCTGAGAAGTGTGTCTTGTGTGTCTCAGGTGGCAGGTTGCCATGCTGCTCCAGTGGGTTTCTGCCCCAGTCTCAGCTGGCAGCAGCACCAAGTCAGTAACTTCTCAGATGTCAGACAGGTAAAACAAAACACACACACAAAAAAACAAAATTTCCCAAATTGTACAACAAGCCGTTGTTAAAGAAAGCAAAATCCATTCTGTCTGATAGCACTCTCCCCCTGCACTTACAGTTTCAGAGGTTGAGGATGAGTTGTGTTCTGCAAAGGCATGTAATCACTGGAGTATGTTAACTGCATGATCTGTTTTCACTGTCAAACTGTTTTTGGGTTCTGTGTTTTGCTTTTAGAGCATCACAAAGAACAGGAATCACTGGAGCAGCCAGACTCTGGACGATAATGTGCTGCTGGTAAGGAGATGGCATGATCGTTGAGTTCATTCAGTAGTTGGAAAAGTGTAAAAACTGATTACCATCACCACAAAGGCATACATTTCAGAGTTTGAGCAGAATGCTGATCTGAAATGTAATGTAGATAAATACACAGCAGACAGGGCAAACGAAGTAAGAGATATTGCATTTGTCCTTAATTCATATTTGTTATGTGTGTCCTACAGCCAAAGCTAACGGACGAGAAGGGCTGGATGAGATTTTGTTTAGGAGAGACAGTCCATCTGGGCACGTCTTCCTGCCACACAGATGCTGAACCAGAGCCAGCACTGGACTATAGCAAGGTGGTATGAATGTGTGTGTGTGTGTTTGTATGTGTGAGAGAAGAACAAGAACAAGAACATCTCATTAAGTAAACCATTAATATGCAGCTGATGTTTTTGTTAATGGTCATGCAGATCTAATGGAGAGATTTTAATCAAAGAAATTCATAAAGTGTGAAAAACATTCTTAAAACATCTGTGAAGTTTCCATCTGTCACTTTAAACACTAGACTGCATTCTACAACTTTTAAACTCTAAATTGACCAGTTATAGCTGTTTCTTTTTTAATTATAGAAGAGCATGTAATATAATAACCCAAGCATTTGTCTGTGCTCAGGTGGGCTTCCCTCCCTTCCTCAGCATAGTCAGCAGACTGAACCAGGTAAATAACTTCCTCATTTATACATTGAGCTCACACTCAATCAGTTCAACAGTCTGATTATCACGAATGTATTTTCTCCCATCTCTCTGTGTCCAGTCTACCGTACTGATGGTGTTGGAAATTCTAATCTCTTGGTTTGAGGAACACCACTTTGTTCCACAGTTGGTGAGTTAAGTTTTTTAAGTCACTCCACATTTTTCAGTTATATTCAGATATATTTTACCCCTACTCTGACATTGTAGATTAACAGGACGGTGGCATGTCCATCTTATTCCTCCTAACCACGATAAAGTATGCAAAGAACACTTCTACATTTTGTTTTTGCTTGTCCATTCTAATCCATTCCACAGTTGAAATATGAAAGGCTATCATTGTATAATGGTTTGTTTTCTTGTGTGTCTATATCACCTGTTTGTTTCAGGGTCGCTGGTTGTATGCTTTGTTGGCCTGCCTGGAGAAGCCTCTGCTGCCTGAAGCCCACTCCTGCATCAGACAGTTGGCCAGGAGATGTGCTCAGCTCCGCAGCACACTGGTAGGATTCAGTCTGTACCACTGTCCTCTGGCCTGTGGTTAACTACTGCTGCCACCCTCTGTGTAATACTACCTGTGTGTATTTGCTGTACTCTTAGCTCAAAACCTACGAATTGCTATCTGCAGTATTTTGGGGGAATTTTTGGTCTATCTTTAGTGCAGGGTCGATCACACAACACATGCTAATTGGCAGTGTTCTTTGACAAAATCAGTAACTGGATAATGGTACTGTACTCCTACATGTGAACTATTCACAGGTGTGTGTGCTCATTTCTTTGACATTATTTGATTCGTGATGTGAGACATTACAGCTGATGATATCTGTATATGTCTTCCTTTATGAATCCACAGGAGAGTCCGGAGGATGACAAACTGCCCGCTCTCAACCTGCTCATCTGTCTTGTTGCCAGGTATCTACCACTGAGTTGTACTACTGTAATTTATATTGGTCAGGTCACATAAACTCTGATATAACTGGGCTGTCTGCATTAAATCCAACACAAAGAGACATTTTGTGGTCCCAGCTACCAATACTGCACGTTAAGTTATATCTGACATCATTCAAAGTATAATGTTTGTATAATCACTCTAGTGTGCTAAACACTATATGCATGTAATTATGCTAATTTTCCTTTGTTTTTTTTGCAGATATTTTGAGCAGAATGACCTGGCAGACCAGCCGCAGTGAGAGCAGGGGTGAACTGTTGACCAACATCAACAAGACAGTGAGAAGGGATGTGTCAAAAGCCCTCAGACTGATACAGCATTCAGACAGCAGGCTGTACAATAAAGCAACAAGAAATGAGCTAAAGATGGAGAGTCTTTGCCAACTGAGTAAAATCACTGGAGAGAACTGAACATTTCCAAGGATGCAACACTGCAAACAACCATGTAGGGAGCTTTGGAGATGCTGCACATTAAAGTTGCCATGAAAGTTGAGGACAGAGCCAAAGAGACTAGATCATGAAAGTAGCCATGTTATTTGGACCTCTGCTGATAAAACCGAACAGCAAACTAAACTAAAGATAATAATCATCTTTTGTTTCTTTGTAAATTTAATTGAGGTTTATGGATGCAATATTTTTCTATTAAACTGTGCTTTGTGGGATAACTACGTGTGGACAGTGTCGTTGGTCATGAAGTGTTCAGGTCTCCACAAATATAGTTGCAAATATTAATACTGTTGCTTTAAATACACAAGTACTGCACACATCACCAACCATGAAATGTAATATATTCATCCACAGAGGATAAATCTGAGTGACCTTGTGATAACTTGAATTTTCTCTTTTTTCAACTGGTTCAATTCCCACTTGCTGCAGGGTAATGATGCACCAAACATGGCATAACTGCTGCCAGGGGCCTGACACCTCAGATGATCACATTTAGAGAGCCTTTGAAATGAGCCCCTACTCAAGCCATGTTGATGTGCTGTCATTGGGTACCAGCAGACCAGACAGACCAAATTCTGTCTTTGGCTAGTCCCCTATTGGATCATATTAAGCCTGTTGTAAGGAACCTTGGTGTGTGATTTGACAGGAATTTATGTTTTGAGCAGTGCATAAAGTTTATGCAATTATTTCTTATCATCTTAGAAATAATTCAAAAATATAAATAACCAAACTTTTAAAGATTCCTTCATCTCATCACAAATAACTGCAACAGCCTTTTCAACCCAAACAAAGAGCGTCATCACATCTCTCCAGTTCTGGCCTCTATTTACTGGCCCTCCATATGTGGTAGAATACATTTTAAGATTTTACTGATTACTCTTAAGGCTCTTAATGGCCTCTATCCCTGCTTCATTTCTGACCTCTCAGTTCCATAAGTACTGGTATGTACTTTTGAGATCCTCAGGCAGGGGTATTGCCTTTTCCAGAGGCTCGCTTGAATACCAAAGAGGACGGAACGTTTCCATTCCTTTTGAACTTCAATTCCTTGATTTTTATACAAAATTGTAACTGTCTTTGAAACAGTAAGATCAGATATTAGGTTATTGGTCTTGAAATGCCAAGTTAAAAAGATGCTACATACGTACTAGAGCTGAAATGATCAATTGATCAACAGAACACTGTCAAACCATATTGATAATCGATCAAAATGGGAGGTTTTGTTTTTTTTGCAGTTATGTAACGTAATTACCTTTGGATTTTGGTCTGTTGGTCAGACAGACTGTTTGAATATGTAAACTTAGACGCTGGGATGGGATGAGACTTTGTATTTTGACATTTAACAGACCAAATGATTGAAAATGATGAATAATTATGATGCTGAAAACAGTTGGAGCCCAATGTGAGAAAGAAATACCAAACCACACAAATTTTCACTAATAGCTCACCTTTAATATGAAGCAGTTTCTCAGTCGGTACAAAAAAAAAGAAACAAAAAAAAGGAAAAAGTTTCATAAACCAGCATTTGAGCAAATCAACCATGTACCATATGATGACGATACAAGGGCCTTGACATTGATCAAATAGTGGAAATAAATGAGGTTTAACAGCGTTGTCACATCACCTTGAAACACAACTACTGTACGCTAATGGTTACTGCTACCATAACCACCAACACCCCAGCCTATGGCATTATGATCAGGATGGAAAAAAATGAAACAAACATTCAACACCAGCTTTTCATCATAGTGCCACAAAGACCTTTATAAAACCTACATGTCAGGCCAACAATATTTTTTTAAACTGGATTTAAAATGACCACACTATAACCAAGTCTGGAATAGTCTCGCCGTCTTAAACCTGTTTAATAAGGGATCCAATGAGAGACAGATGCACCACTGACTTAAGTCCACTTTACATTTCCTTTTGCAAAGTAAAAAATACGGGAGCACTTAGGAAAATCATGACCAGTCATCCACTTCCTTTTTGACAATGATTTATAAATCCCTACAGTGAGAAAAATCCTTCTGTTAAAACCTCAATAAGCCTTTATGAAGCGTTTTAAGGGAAAATACTAGTTTAAAAACCTTTGTCATGTGTCTTTAAGTAAATAGTTGATTTCTCCCTCAGTGTTTTTTTGTTTGTAAGTTTTACCATACAGATGCTGAATGAGAACGACATTAGCGTCTCTTGTCCTTCCTGTCTCTATCTTTATGCTCCCTATCGCTGCGGGACGACCTGCCCCTCCCTTCCTCGCTCCTCTTCCTCCTCTCCTTGGATCCCTTCGAGTCCCTCCCTCCTCCGCCACTCCCTCCTCTCTTGCGGTGACTTCGCTCCTCTCCTTTCTTCCTATCCCTGGCCCTATCCGATGGCCTCCTCTTGCGCTTGCCACTGTCTCGGCTGCGACTGCGGCTGCTGCTGTTGGATGATGAGGACGAAGAGGATGAGGACGACGAAGAGGAGCGGCTGGATCCGGACGAAGAGGACGAGCTTCCGCTGGAGGAGGAGCCGGAGGAGGAAGAGGAGGAGCTGTTGCTATGACTGCGGCCCTTCTTTGGCTCCTTTTCCTTCTTCCTTCCTCTCCCACTGTCCTCTTCCTCCTTAGAGGGTGCAGGGGTAATGCTGGGGGCCTCCTGGGAGTCAGGAAGTTTTTGGGGTGCTTCGTCCCCTGGTTTCCCTTCCACAGCCTGGGTCTCAGTGGCTGAGTTCTGGACCTCAAGGCCAGGGATGATGCAATCCTGCCCAGGCACCATGAAGGCTGTTTGGGGTTCTAAGGGTGGAGAGGATCTCTGGGCCTCAGAGGACTTTTCTGCTGGTTCCTCTGTAGCGTGGCTGAGCTGTGGCTGGTGACTGATGTCTGGTGCATCTTGGCTGGTTACAGCTGGTTCAGAGGACTGGGTGTCCTGGGTCTTTTCATTCTGGAGGTCTGTGGGCTCCTGTTTACTGTCTGTTTCTCCCCCCTCTCCCTTACTCCTGTCTGCCTGCTCTGGCCCACCCTCCACCTCCATCTCCTCTGACCTTGGACTTGCCTCCTTCTCTCCTTTCTCCTCGCTGTCCTCTCCTTCTTTAACCCCCTCCTCTCCTTCCTTCTTCTCCTCACTCCCCTCCTCACTCAACTCCATTCCCTCCACCTCTTCCTCCACCTTCTTCAACACCTCCTTCTCCCTTTCCTCCCTCTCCTCACCCTTGTCCTTCTCTTTCATCTTTCTATCCCCCTCCTTTCTCCTCTCCTTCTCTTCCTCCTCCTCATCTTCCTCCTCCTCTTCCTCCATAACTGCAATCCCCTTGTTACCTGTCACCTTGACTACCTGACCTGCTGGCTTACCCTCCGTTGAGTGGTCCATCCCTGTTGCTGCCGTGTTGCCATCCTGGTCACGGTTTGGCTGTCGCCGGGGGCGGGACTCCATCTTGCTGAGGTGCTCGGCAAAAGCCTCGCGCCTCTCCTCAAACACAGCTGCCCAGAAAAAAACAAAACAAAACAGATCAACAGATGTCAGAAAGTGATAAATGCATGGAAAGCAGTTTTGTCTAAAAAACAATTCTCTAAAAGAACAAACAACCCTACTGACCATTTAGTTTTTTGGTGGAGTCATCGAGGAGTTTCTGTGAGGCGGAGCACATTTTTCCAGGCACATAAAAGATATGAGGCTTGGTCTTGGTACGAATGTATTTCACCAGACGATTGTTGTGGCTCGTCCACTCCTCTTGCTGTGCAATCAAGGAAAAGAGAAGGTTAAATACAAACTCTCTCCAAACATGACAACATATCTTTGCATTCCTTTCCTAAACCACTCATCTCTGAATACAAACAATCTGTCAGTGCTGTAAATAACGTAATCTTAAAATTTCACAAGCATGTAGATATTGTTGGTGAAGATTCTCGGTCATCCAGGTCATGGTAATCGTAAGTGCTATATCCGAGGCAACTGGACTTGCTTGCATTACCGTGCATGTAGATATTCCAGTCACCTGTCCAATACTTTCATTTTTAGTTCTCAATGTCTCTTGTTTCTACTGGCTCCAAAATGTTGTTCAGAAGCATTTTCTTACCAGCTGAGCTAATTCCACTTTCTGTTCCAGTAGCCTCAGCTCAGTCTGTTTGGCTCTCCTCTCTTCAAACAGCTCCCTCTTTTCACTCTCCACCTTCTTTTTCTCAGCCTCAGCTTGAACCTCAAGCTTCTGCTCAATCTCTGAACGTCGCTTTTGCTGTGGGGGCAAAAGCAAAAAAGAAAAAGAAAAAAAAAAGAAAAAAGAGTGATGGGATTAAGGAGGGGAAGAGTTTAAGAGGAAGATAAACAGTGGTAGTACAGTATGGAAACTGTATTGTGTAAATACTGTGTGTCAGCAGTTGGGTTTCCCCAGCATAAAAATTATGCTCTCATCCATTACTTTTTTATTTATAAAATCAGGGACCATAAATCAACCCATTTTTTCTTTAGTTGATCAGTTTGGTTTCAGTAGCCAATTTGCGAAAAACCTATCTGATGATTTGGTACCTAGGTCAAAGTGTAATTAGATCAAAATATTTCAGGCGCAGTTTGTTGTCTTTGCCTTGTTGGATGATATTGGCCAATATGAAGAACAATTCTCAATATACACAATTCTGGTGACCGCCCTGTGGGTTCTGCCATCTTTGCAGCACTGCCATTGCTGCAGTGGCAAGTCAGCAGTGACAGCAGAACATGTTGAAGGCTTTTCTAAATTAACTCAGTTGACCGATGACAAACTTTGGCATTTGACTGTCCCTTAAAACGCTTAAAATTCACTCCCAACAAATAAAACAAACAGAGTTGCCAGTATGGTGGAGGCTTTCAGCCAAATGCGTCTGTGCTTGCTCCATATGACTTAGATAAATGGTTGCCTTAGATAATAAACAGACAAAGATATTATAGGGAGACGACACTGCAGTACCGGCATCTTGTTTACTTTAAGTCCTTCCTCGGATTCATCTATACCTCTGTTTCCCACTGAGAGTGTCTGTTTATTTGCTTTGTTTGGCCTCTTCAATGACAGTCAGCTCAACAGTTCACTGATAAACTGAACAGATTTTCCTCACCTTCTCTGTGGAGACGTTGGACTCTTGTTTAAATTTTTGTAGGGTCCCCATCAGCAGGCCGAACATACGCCGATTCCTGAACAAGAAAACAAACACAATTTCACACAATTGCAGGTTTCAGCTGCACAATGATAAATATTTTGTGTGTGCCATTCCCCATTTTCTGTCTTTGCCAGTGCAATTCAAAAAATATGACTATAAAAACTTATGACAGTGATCAGCTTTGAATGTCAGGACTGTGGGCTCATAGCTTATGCTGTCATACCTCTGTTTGCCCCTCTCATCCATGGTTTGATCTTGAATGAGGTCTCTGCGTGTTCTCTCCTTGGAGGTAGCTACTACAGACGACTGCAACGCCGGCTGAAGGACAGAGAAAACATGAAGGAGAGCAAACCAATTTGTTAGGACTGTTTGTCTTTCAAAACGCTGAATGTCTTATCTTCTCCTGATATTTGACATTTAAATGTGACAATCACAACAGTCTATTTCTGACAGAATACTCTGAGCTGCCTGTCAGCCTGCCTATGTTTTTTTTAATCAACCCAAAACATAACCTTTCCCCCCAAAGGCTGCACAGATGAACAAGCTACCAGTACAGAAGACATAAACTCTTTATTCTTACCTTTTTGACATCGTCATCGTCCTCGGCGTCGCTGTCGTGGCGCATGTCTCTCCTGGCCCTCTGGTCCCCTGCCAGCCTGCAGACATGTAAAAAGATAAGACATTTCACAATCTATGCAAATGTATCACCTGCAGCTCTCACAGCTGTCAGGATATGAAGAATCAAATTGATTCAATTAAATAAGCCAGAGTGGTGACATGAACACAGGAAAAGGGTACAAAAATAACTGAAAGGCGGCAACAACACAAACACAGAACAAGAGCGTAGATGTCATCAGATCCTCTGACTGCTGTTTGGCCTGAGGCAGTCTATGGAATTGAAATTGAAACAATTTGGATCCACTTGAGCAATACCAGCAAGTGGTATACTTATCCAATATCAGCATTAAATTCAGCTGTTAAACTAGTGACATTCTGTTGGATAATTGAGTGGAGCTCTACACTCTACATTGAGGACAGACCAAAGCTTCAAAATCAGAGAATCTGAATAGGTTATTATAGCTACTTAAATTACTTGTGTTTGAGTAGTTGCACCAGTGAATAAGTTTGTTTCAATCTACATGGGATGCTTTACAATCGTAGTTGCTGTGATGTTAGTACGTCAGATGCACATGTATAAAAACAAACAAACAAGCATATAAATGAAATTAAATAAAAATAAAAGCTCACCTCAGCAGGGCTCCTTCGATGTCCCTCTGCTTGGCAGGGGGGCCGCCGCTTCCCATGTCTGAGAGACTGCGCCTGGGAAAGGACACAGGGACAGTGGTTAGAGTAAGCAGGCAGCACTTAATGGCAATTCATGTGTGATTCGTAGAGATTTTAACACTAGCTGGAACACATGAATGACCTGTGTATGTTTCTTCACCAACAAATATAAAAGGAAAATTAACAACAGATTTTGGACAAATGTTGATGACAAATGACAAATACTTCGTGTGGGTATTGTGGTCAGTTTATTAGGTACACAAACTGATGCAGTAGTCTTGCAATACATCATACCTAATAATTTAAATGCAAGATCTACCAAACAAAGAGTCTAACAAAAACTGTTGTACTTTTCAATTCCTCATCCTCTTCCTGCAGTCATGCCCCTGCTGTATGGTGGTAATCCTGTCAAGCACTTCTACAGATTAACAGAGCACATCCTGTACCTAACATTATCTTCACAAACATGCATGCCGTTGGATTTAGCTATTTAGACCACAGCCTTACCTGAGCAGGTTGATTCCTCTGCCTCTACCTCCACCGGGGCCTGCCATGGGGCCGCCGAGCCGACGGATCTGACCCGGTCTGTAAACACAGGATGAGGCAGGGGTCATCACAACATTACCTTTCACCACAAAAACCCTAAACTCTCGTCTACTGAATTACAACAACTCAGAAAAAATGTATTATCATTGTTTTTGCAGTAACGTTATTGTGGCTTTGTTTAGAGCAGAGACATTTGGTACTACATAAAACATCCGTGGTGACACCCGACCGACGCCTGCAGGGCCTTGTGACGGCTGGCCTACTGAGTTTCATATTTCACTCCGGAGAAAGAGTTATAAATTCCGGGTGTATTTATCACTTTGTGTGGCGAATTCATGTGGTTTAGACACAGGTAAAGAGAGTTCGCGGAGCTCCAGTGAGCACAAAGCAATTTTAGGGAGGCGGTAATGTTTGCTATCTGGCTAACGCTAGCCGACTCATGCTAACACATACGACTAGTCATTTGAATGCTAGCACGTTGCTTAGCTTATCACTACAAATATGCCAAAAGCTGAATAACCACTCGGGGTTTTTACCTCGATTCATTAGGATCACGTCCTGTTAATTTACGAATGTTATCGTCCACATTTTTCAGGCTTTCCTTTGCTTTTTCGAGCTGGTCTTGCAAGCTCCGCACCGCCACCGCCATCTTGCTTCCACTAGCGCGGATCACGTGTTCTGACTTCTTCTACTATCCCTTTACTGGGTTTTCTTCTTCGGGTGTACTGGGAGGCGGGGTTGTGGTGCATTACCGCCACCTGCTGGTCAGTTTTTATCCTAAGACACATTCAAATGTCCCAGTTTACTCATTAAATATAATATTTCCCATAATGTTATTATGATTATATAATGAATTTCCTAAAGATAAAAGAATAATTGACACCAATCACATTGCTTAATACTGATTATAAGGTTCTTTGTGGGGCTGCTGCGAGGCTGAAGAAAGGTATTTAAAAAAATAGTGAGACACAATCAGGATAGTTGAAAGGTATGTACACACAGATAAAACAACAACTGACATTATGAAAATTTGGAGTAATGTGAAGTGTAAATCAATTCTAAACAGGTAGTTGCAGAGTGATATCACAATCTTTGGCAACGTTTTGTTATCTAATAATTATCTAAGAACGATGAAATCAATAAATAGTGTGCATTTAACTTCATATGGAGGAAATAATGCTACATAAGGAAGAAGGACATGGTTAAAAACTACCAAGATGGGGGTGTGAGTGTGATTGATTCTGATATCATGAATGGTGTCCTGAAATTAAAATGCTTAAAGTCACTCCTTTTGGTTTATCGTCCCTAGTGTAATTTTTTAAAAAAGGGCTGAACTAGACATTTTTTTCTTACACTGTGATAATGAGTGTAACTCTTTATCAATTAAACTATCTGCTTTCCATCAGCAAGTCCATCTCTGTTGGAAATTAATATATAAACATAATTTCACACTACATGACACACCAGTTTGGAACAACAGATACACAGTGCTCAGCAGAAAATTTGTGTACATAGAGGAATGGGTCTCCACAGGGATTTGGGCTGTTGCTCATTTTATTAAGCAAACTCTTATATCTGAGATTTAATTTTGATGTGAATAATTTTAATGTTTTTCTATTGTATATCAGTGCAGGCCCTCTGGGGCTATGTGCAGTGCTGACTGCAGTCCAGGGGATTGAGTTGTCACTCTTGAAAGTGAAGAGTCATATTTGGTGTTTGTGTTGAAAACAAGGAAGCAGACTTGGTTCTAAATATTGTTACTAGGGAAGTCTTTTTTTTTTTTTTACACATGAATGCAGATAATTTAAGACTAAACTCAGTCTGAAGCACCAGGAGAGACAGTTAAAACTCAAGTAAATCACTGAAACTTGTGAAAGACAAGGCAGCTCTCATATAATTTTGATTACTAGATATGTTTAAGTCTATTTGAAAGCCCTGTTTTTTTGTTTTATTAGTATATATCTATCATTTTGTATCTGGTTCTTATATTTGTTTGCTAGTTCCATTTCAGCATATGTGCTATTTCACTTAAAGCTACAAATGCATGCAAGTGCTGCACTAGCATGTTGCTACTTGCATGAATCTTGACAGCCACATTAAAAAAACCTGTTTGTTTCAGAATGGTTCCTGACTAACAAACAAGGGAAGCTAAACATCCATCATGTCATAAAAGCACCAACAAGTGCTTTGACGAAACACAGGAGAGCTTTAACTATGCTCTACTGTTGGAGCTGGACTGTGCCACATGCAAACTGAGGAGAACCAGAATTTCTAGAAGTGCTCCTGCTGTCAGATGTCTCAAGATCCTCAGGAAGTATACGACCATAACTTGAACTACAGCAGCCTGTCAGCTCATACTTTATGACTGTTTAGCTGGGTGGAGTTACCCACAGACAAACACACCAACAACTTGAATGCAGTATGAGCTTTATCCACCCAGTATGAAGAGAACAAGAATAGCATCCTAGTATAAGAATAATTGGTGATTGTAAAAAAAACAATCAAAATAGTTGTGGTACACGCCTACAAGACCAAGTTAGAAGGCATGTTTATTTAATTATATGACACCATATTTATTTTCAGTTTAGAATAGAAGAGAACTAAGTGTTCATTTTGTTTTGTTTCTGTGGAGTTGCAGTGTACAGTCACTCTTTCCTCTCTTGGCAGCCAGGTGCAGTGTGCCCATCCATCTCTATTAAACTGGTGCGCCAACACTGAACTGAGAATTACAGCTTTAAAAAATAAAATCCTTTTGAGTCCTAATTTTGCAGCCTTTGCAAATCAAAGTAGGAACCAACCATGAAACAGCATTTCATTACCTGAGTCATATCTGCACTGCTGGATGTTTCCTTTTCTTCTGCAGTGTCTGTTGAGTGGATCACATTAATGATCTCTTTTACATATAAACACATTGTGGCAGTGTGTGTGTGTTACACTACCATTGTATTTGTTTGTGTACTCACTGAATTGACATTTGAAAACATGCGTCATCATAAACCATGTCAAATGTGTTTCATTTGAAATGTTTTAATCAGTCAGTGAAGAGAAGGTGGAATACAGTCCACAGGGTGTCACTTTGTTTTAACATTTTTCGTTCAACCAAGAACAAAATGGCACCAGCTGATTAATATCAAAATAATGTATGTCTTTAAAACATCTATAAGACTAGCAGGAGTTGCAACAACGTCAAAGTAATGAACAATAATTTGTTGATTACCTCTCCTATCCCACTGTCTGGCACACCTCAGTGACGCCGAATAAGCCGTTAGTATTAATCAACATCCTGCTGGGTATTAACTGAACGTCACCCAGTGTGTTGTAACCGCGGGGCCACAAAAATGTGTTATTGTTTCAGCTTAATTGCATAACACCAACATGATAATCTCATTACCAGACGTGAACGAGCTCTTTGTCTGAGCTCTGAGCAAAGCAGGAAACAAAATGAAATTAGCAGTGAGCATGTTTCCTCTTGTGTCAGCAAAGTTATGAGCTAATATTTACATCACTGAGGCTGCTTGTAAAATGAACTATTAATAAACGTGAAAATTAATTTCTTCATGACAAGGAGGGGAAAGAGTTGCACCCTTATTTGACAGTTTTTAGGTGTGGCCTTCGGCTGCATCATCATTACTTATCTGCAGCCTCCATGGTTTTTCCCCTGAATGAAACATGATCATTATGTGATTTGAAGTGTAAACCCTCCTCCTGAGCACTGAGATGACTTATTAACACTAAAGGGACTAAATGAAAAGGCTACTCCATGGGTTAGGCAAGGTATTTTCTAAATATAATTCCTTTTATTTGTTCTGTCTTATATTTCTTTTTGATTAGGGCAGTGTGAGCAGAGGGAAACCATCATTTCTCTCCTTTGCCTCAATCTTTCAGTCCCTCTCTACCACTCACCTCCTTTCTCTCTGCTCATCACCAACCAGCACTTTCCCTGTATTCCCCATTGCTGTGTTGTCATGGTGACAGCGGTTGAATCTCATTTGCAAGTGTTTCATGTTGCCCCCTCACTGGAGGGAAAGCCCTGCAGTGCAGTGATGCGCTGCCTCGATCCATTGAGAAGAGCTCATGTTCAGTGTTTTTTCCTCATCTGCTGTCCTCTCTTGGACGGAGTTTGTTATCTGTATTGTACATTTGTCAAGTGAGCGCAACCCTGACGTGATGAAATACAGCTTTATTACTTATCATATACAGTTTACATTTGAAAACTATGTGTGTGTACCCAGAATGCTGCTGGAGCCGAAAACAGGAGGTAAAGAAACAATAAGACAGCAGAAGCAAACAACTTTTTAATGCTTTTATTCACTGACTAAAAGAAGAGAAGCATTCATTCGACATTAATTCAAATCAACATTCGGCAGGTTGACCCCTCAAGTGTAGGCCATCTGTCAGTTAAGAGGTTTTACATGGAGGTTTGTAATGTAGCCTCCCTTTTCTCCACAACATGAATCAACACTGTTGTCTATGATAAAATCTGCCCTCTGAGCTGGAGAGGACTCTTTCCCTGCAGGCCAAAACAAAAAACAGCTGGACAGGTTTCAAATCACAATTTGATATTATTTTAGTCTTAAATTTACTTAAGAGCAGCTTCACATATGTGGACTAAACTAAAATGTTCTCATTCATGAGCAAATAGAGGAAAGTTTTGGGAGTGGAACTTTACTTTGCTGCTCCATTCTGCTGCTCACACTCAGGTATTTGTAAAACTGTGTTCGGGTCAGTTTTTGACATGAATGACACATATTTAAAATACGCTTCATGTAGTTTGAAATCTGCTCCAGCTGTGTTTTGGGTTACGCCTGGTTCCCTGCTTACAGAAAGAAGGTAAAACCCACTGCTATGTGCTCACTTTAACAAACACAATCACACAGGAACATAACGCTCAGAATATTCAACATTAAGGATGGTAAAACCATTTTCGCAAAGAAAAAAAAAAAAACACACACAACATAGCTTCTGTTTTACAAAGTCTGTGTGATTTTATAATATACTTCATGTTCATAAATTGAACCCGGACATGTGTTGCATAAGAGTATACCACGGTAATGCATTGTTGATACCTATACAAATATGCACTGTGTGAGTTTATATATCTATTTATATAGTTTATATTTCTTCCTCTATGGTTTTCTAAAGACGCAGCCGGGCGCTGTCAGCACTGCTTGTGCCCCTTTGTGGCCACTAGTAAGACTGCTGTTATTGCAAACTGTCCTGATTTTAAACAAATGCACAACATTCGTACCACGATAAAACTGGGGCCGTCTAGCCAGTCTCACAGAGACCAAGAGTGAGCCCGCCGTCACCGCTGCTGTCGCTGGGCTGGCTGACCAGAATCAAAAGATCTTAAAACTAAAATGATAAAGATTTAATAAATCATCATAAGGCCAAGTATTGTCATTGCAAGTTCTTATTAGTTTACGTCTTCATTTCTACTGCGTGACAGTGAGAACAAGAAAAACTAAATGAAAACAAACAAACAAAAAAAGTAAAATAAAAGAAAGAAGAGTGTGGATTATATGCATTCCTCTTGCATAGTTGTGAGGCTGGACTGGGCAGCAGGCCTGCCTGCCTGGCTAATTAGGAGGTTTGGCTCTCCAGACTTTACAAGAAAGACTTTGTTTAGCAGCCAGAAACATCAGAGCCACAGTAGCTGAGATCTAAATGAAGATAGTTGGCTGACACTGAGCATGAATATCTATCAGTTCATTTATACAGCCGGGCGCTACACCAACCCCCGGGGTGTGCACCACAGCTACTGACAGAGTTTGGCCAAGTTATGCTTTCAGTGCCATTTTGTTGTTTCTTCTCTAGAAATACAATGTGGCAAGTATATGACAATACCCTTAATATCACTGTTATTCTGAGATGATCATTATAAGCTGTCTGGAAAATCAGTTTCAGTGTCAGCTGCGGCTGATATTAAAAACTGGAGAATCCAAACTTCCTCTAAGGCTCTCAGTGTGGCTAACTGCTAATGGCCTTGCCCTGTGTGAACCTCCCCTTCACTGAGATCCTGTCTAGCTTTATACACATCTATCTATATCTGTTACACAGGACTGATTTTATACCAGTGCAATGCACATCCAGTGTTTTTCTCTGAGTTACAGAAACATATATCAGGATGTTAATGAGATTCTTCACATTCTTGCACGAGTCCAGCCCAATGTGAGCCTATTCAAAGTCTTGCATGTACTGGTAGTAGTCTATGGTCTTAGCATTTAGGTAAAAACACAAAACAAACAAGAAGCATTTGAAATCTCACATTGTGATGAAGAAACCCCATCTCTTAACAGTAATCCTTTCAGAAAAGAGGTTAAGGGAAGGTTTTAGGCCCAGAACCTTCTTACTACCTCTTCTACGGCTATTTTTACTCTCCAAAACATTGCACACATCCCGAGAGTCAACATCTGAAACTCTCAAGTTGGCATTGAGTCTGAGCAATGATCAGAGTGGAAGTGAAACTGGTCATGTCTGATGTGTGTCTGCCTGTGGCTCTGAGCCCGTTTACACTGATGCAGAACTCACACAGTCTGCTGCTTTGGTACTAAAACAACACACGCTAGCACATCTGTCCATGTCTATGGTGTTAGTATTGGCTATCAAGTATTAGCACAAATGTGTCAACTCTGTGTTTATGGGCCTGGTAGTAGGACAGACGCATCCAGATCCCTGTATATCTACAGCTCTGCCATCACAACAGTTTTAATAAGCTGTCAAAGGCCGACTGTATCAGATGGATTACATTAGAGGCCAGCTCTGTGGAATCAATTTCCCATCAGGTCACAGGGGCCCTGATGTCTTCCAGGATTTCTCTATGAATGCATATAAAGAGCACAGAAAACAAAAAACAAAAACAAAACATTAACAGGTCAGAAGGGCAGATTGAACTGGCTGCGACTGCATCAATGTACAGTAACTGCTGGTAATGGTCTCCTGAATAACTGACACCTCATCTCCCCTCTAGAGCGTTCAACCTTGTCATTATAACAGCAGAACTCATTAAAAATAAGGCTCTGCTAGCTGTGTGTCAATCAGTCACTCTGTGTACACACAGTATGGTCATACACAAACATCTGTCTGCATATGGTGTATAAATAAGCCCAGCCCAGACTCAAGGTGCCCCTGTGTGCCCATACTGAATATGGCCTATGTGCATTCATGTGTGTGCTAAATACGCAGACTGACTTCCTCTTGCTGTACTGTGGTGTTCTGTAATCTGGAAGATTGATCCAACAGATGAAACCAACTCATGTCATGGGAAGAGCAGCTAGTCCTCATATTTAGCACACAGTCAGTGTGAGGTGCTTTCACACTTGTGACCTTTTGTGTACCCGACACTAAAGGCCCCAAAATGGCCTTGGGATGCTGGAGCATCAGGTGAAAGCAAAGCTTGGCGTCGCGGGAACACACAGTAGAAACACATATGACCTTTAAAAGAGCAACACACTTTAAATAACCACCTCGAAATGGTATCACACCTCCACTCTGCTCAGACCAGCTGCTAATATGGTGTGACTAGTCGATACTAGCTGCGTCCCTGATCCCTTCGAAAACAGACCAACTCATTAAAAGTAAAAAAAATATAGTATATATTTATATAGAGTCTAATTTTCATGCAGACACTTAAGCCATATAGTAAACTGTTTGCAAGTCAGATGGCCTGAGCGACCCCCATGTGGAATGTCCTGCTCCTAGCAGATCTCTAGCAGCAAATCACTTTACAGCTCCAAAAAGCCTGGGACTAAAAACTTCCCATCAAATTTGACCTTGGCCACAGGCTCGCCATGAATCATATCAGACCAGGCATGCCAACCTGTGTCCCAGCTGGAAAGCTACAAACTGTCAGAAATAGCTTCAGGAAGCATCAGAGGGAGTGTTTAGTCCCTGGCGTGTTCTGAGATTAAACCAAACTGCTCGTCCTCCTCGCCTTTAGTTTTACATTCACTCACTCCTCACAGTGAAACAGGTGATGGGGAAAAAAGAGAGGGAGGAATATGGTGGCCAGACGTCTCTGCTTCTGTCACACTATAGAAGTATACTGCACTGGACTAGAAAGGCCTTGCTTTGCTCTACGATGCCTCAGCAACATGCAGTGTAGACCCTGAGTGCCATTCACTGATAGGAATTTGGCCACTTTGTACAAGTTGTGCAACAACTCTGCTCACCCTCAGTAAGTATGTTGGTTAGAAATGTCCAACTGTGCCTTCCAAACACACACACTGTAAACAGCTAGTGTGAAATCCTACATTTCTAAACATAGGGTGCTGCAACGGACACAACACTGGCCAAATCTTTGTGCACAGGTCTGCTTTGGTCTCTTTTCATGCCAACCACAGACTGTTGACACCTGGTCCAGCACAGTATGGCCCATAGTATATCAACAGATTGGTAGTAGTCAGAGTTCAGTGGAAGAAACCAAGAGTGGAGTGGAACCACTAAGGTTAAGGAAAAAGAACAAAATGTCAGAATAGAAGGAGGTGTAGTAGAGTAGGAAAGAATACTGGACCAGCCTCCTGCCAGCGTGTGCGTACATGGGCACTTCAGATAGACTTGTGTCTGGGTTAAGTTTGTTCCACTGTGGTCTTTGGCAGCTTAAAAACACATCAAGGGAGGAGAACAGATCCAGTGACTCCTATTATTCATATGAGTGAGCTAGAGGCCTGAGCTATTGTAACTTTCCCTCCTCCTCCTCTTCTTGAAAACCGATTGTACCCTGAGAACGAAGGATTTCTGTTGCTGTTTCCTGCTGCAGTTGAAGTGATAAGACTATACTGCTGAACATGAGCAAGCCTCCCATTAAGCACACACACAGACACACACACACACAAAACATATGACGGCTGCACTGCTGGCAACTTGTTCATACACAGTCATAACATCTTGTTCACACATTTCTACTGGGTACACTTTTGAAAGCTTACATAAAAACTTGCGCAGAAGATACAAGAACGCTCCGAGAGAAATTAAAACACGTGTGTGCTGAAACATGTTCTGAGACCCTAGCTAGCTTCTAATGCTGATTCCCCAAAGAGTGAACTAACAATCACAGCAACATCTACAAACAACACAGCGCTAGTAACTTGGGGAGAGCAGAAGGTTGAAAAGCAGTGAGACTCCAGAAGGTTCCAGGCACAGGATGGCCATGAGTGATGAAACAACAGGATCATCATTTTCCAACTGATAGGAGTTTTCAAATGCTGTGCCATACTCTGACCATGTTTGCCACCTATGTTGCCAAACTCTATGGGAGTGTCTCACTTTGTCTCTTCTCTCCTTGCGAGGACAACACAGAGCTCTTTCCCTGCCATCTTCACTAAAATGTGGGTGTGTTTTGGTGAAGAAACAAAAACGAATAGAAGCAATAATAAAGAAGACATGGTTTTGCAGTGCCTCTCTGCTTTCATGTATATTCTCTGCATCGTCTTTCACCTTTCTCTCTGCTTTTGTGTGATTGTAAATATTTCTATAATCGAAAATTCTCAAAAACTTTAACTTTTGATAAAGAATTTGTCCTGGAGCCTCCACACAGGAAGACTTTTTTGTGTGTGGGAGTGAAATTTATGATTAGAACACCATTTTTTTATACGTTTTCCAAATGGGAATATTATAGTTAGAAAAACCTCAGCCCCTTCTTTTATTTTGGGTTGGGTGCGATCTGACTAGCGTGGAGCCAATAACACAGGGACCTGAGAAGAGGAAGCACACATGGTGGGTGAGAGTGGAGTTTGTAAAGTCAGCTTTTTACAATATTGTCTGTTGTTTGTAAAAACCTATGTGCTCAGCTCAGGTGACTATGTGGAGTGAAATTACATTCTACTGTTGAGTGCTGTGATTCTTTCCTCCTTATCCGGTGATGCCTATACACAGTACAAACCTATAACAGCTTAAGTCTCACATAAAGGAGCAAAGTTGAGCTCTAAAAATGAGATGAGAGGCAAAATTAGACAAGGGGAGGAAGAAGATAAGATAAGATAAAAACCAACATAGTTTGGTCTGAATATGTTATGTTGGTACTGCTATCCTCTCTGAGTGTGTGAGTGTGCAGCTCTATATACAACCACGGACAGCCTTTCAAAGAAATTCTTGGTACCAGAGTGCATTTATCCTGAGATATGGACCAAGGAGTAGAGATATTATCATGGCTAAACCATCAAGGTCCCATAACAGATGAGCAAACATTTGGTAACCACAGGCCCGCCACTAGGACCAATTCTTTCTGAACCATGCAAAGTGCTGGCACACTGTGTAATTCAGGATCCATATCAGTCCATGGAAAAACTGCAGGTCAACCTTGGAAACTACAGACCTTGATATGGACCTTCACAGTCTTTGATGCCATTGTTCTGACCTCTAAAGCGCCATGGTGTGCAAAACAAGTGAGCTGAAGCCATTTGGGAGGGTGAATTTCCCGACAATGGCTGCTTGACAGCATTTACTACTCAAAGTTTGGCGCTCTATAGTCCAATATAACTATGATTTTCCTGGTTAAAATCCTAGCCCTGCTCAAGAAATGCCTTAATAAGACACCAGCTGACAAAGCTGTCATAACGTTTCAGCAGTCACAACACTGAAGGATCAGATTTAACCATACTCGGCCCAGTCATCTGGTCATAAGATATTTGGTCGGCAATGCCCGGCTGGAGCCCTGACAATGGCACGCTTGTACTTAACCAGAATGAAGTAAAAAAAAGTATTTCATTTGTTAGGGCAAAGGCGACCCCCTTCCCCGCCATCGTAATTGTCAGAAGCTAGAATCAGACAACAAAAGCGACTATGATTCAATCAAAGTCGTGCCTTGGCCCTAGTTAATGAAAGCCTGAGGAACAAGCAGTTGCACAGCCAGACAGCCTCCACTGTGCCAGGCAGAAATCACTTCACCCCAGAAAATTGACTACATTCAGTTCAGACATTAATTGGACCCAGCAGGTCCTCTTATCGACAGCATGGATTTCCTGCACTCCACAGCTGCTCTCTGTCCCCCACAACAACTACTGGAGATATAAAACATGTGCAATGAGCAAACAGGTTTTGCCATTCTTCAGTCTTTATCAACCTTAATCTTTGAAAACAAATGTATGATTAGGTTTACTGATCCCCCCAACCGAGGTGGAGCCAGGGTTTATCAGATGGCAAGATAAACAACATCATTAACAACAACAACAACAGTATCCAGAAAACAAAGGGCTATTTCCAAGGCAACTGTGACTCAAAGGAAATTAAAAATAACAACAACAACAACAACAACATCTCACACTGATTGTTTCACACATCCTACTCGACATCATCACCACCGCTGTCCTGATCATAGTGATGTTAAAAGCCTACCTGAGACTGACAGAATGTTTTCGCCACAGTAATACGCCACATGACCCAAAACCTTGTTGTGCTGTAGGTGCCACTTCTCGAAAAAATAACCACCGTTGGCCATCAGTGGAACCTACAATGTCCAAACGCATTTATCTAGCAGCCATGACTGTTGTGGCAAGATATGCACCTGCCAAATTTCTGAGGCAAATATAGTTACACAGTAGGCCTTCAATATAAAACAAAAACCTGACTGGCCAACAGAATGAGAGATTGAGAGTTTAGGTACATTCAGTGCATCCTTTTCTTTTCCCTGTTCTTTATCATGAAACGTTTTAACTCCATAACAAGAAATCCAATGTTGAGAAAAACTATTTCCGGCCTACAAAGCTGCTGGCGTGACTGCAAAACCTGGGTTTGGTATTTGCCACCTTGGGAAGCGGTTTTGTTTGCATGGCGGCACGAAGAATTTCGAAGTAGTCACAGAGATTTCTTAAATATAAAAATGGCATTATGGAATCGAAACCTACTTCCTCTTTAGAATAATGCAGAAGTATTTGAAGGTTTTTTAATCTCAGTGCCCTTCATATTATGATGCACGCTCCATTTCTTTTCTTTAACTTGATGACTTGACATTTTAATACCAAAAGGCTCTGGAACCAGTGATACCAGTTAGAAAGTTTGGACCTCTAAAGGAGAGCAAAGGCAGCTATATTCATCCTGAATACAGAAAAAAAGATGCACAGATTTACTACCAGCTTACTACAGATCAAGATAAACAGAGCGACAGGGTGTTGTATTGTGACGGCTGAATCTTATAGTTTGACTCTGAATGTCGGTCGGAAGACGAGGCTCCCTATTTAATCGACTCGCTAGGTTTTCCCGAAAAGTCGACAAGTGAGCAGGGTGGGAAGTGTGTTGGCTGTAAGCATGTAACAATATTCTCCATAACACCATCAGTAAGGTGCTCAAGACCCTTACTAAAACCATTTACAAATGATCACAAATCAGTCATAGCACTGACATGGTTGTTGCTGAAAACAGCATTACAACTGATTAGCACCTGCCACAGTCAGCCACGTTACAGTGGAGGTTCCCACCCTGCTGCCAAGGCTCTCATACTAGTGGACAAGTGCACAAGGTGCTCTATCAGAGCAACAGAAGAAGCAGCTAAGGTTGCGTTACTCAGGAAGTGATTGATTGGTTAGTTTACGAACGCCAACGTTTGCTAGAAAGGAGCGGAAAGACAGACCGACACAGAGCAAAGATTAAAAAAGAAAAGAAAAGAAAAGAAAAATATGTTCACTAAACTAAATAATTGCCCCTCCCCAAAATCCCACCGGTCCATCACTCAACCCGCCTGCCTGTCCTGTTCTAGGTGTGAGCAGGATAATAATATATCTGTTTTTAAATACACACAAAGCCTATACAGGCAAGGGAACCACCACACAGGAAAACAAGATAATACACAGAGCAGGGAGAGATGACAAAATGTCAACTAAAATGAAAAAAAAAAGAAAAAAAAAGAAAAAAAATCAAGGTTACATCATACAGAGGCTCTGGAGGTTATTAAGGTGGAGGAGAGACATCGAGCTCTGAATACTTGTCGATCAAGACCAGACCAGACTGGGCCATGCCAGACAAGGGGACATTTGAAGCAGTAGAGTGACCCATTTTAGCAAACAAATTTAAAATGATCATGACTCAAGTCTCGCTTATGGTCAGGGACCACAGATTGGTATGACTCCAAACTAAACAAATATAAAGTTTTAATTTGAATATCCCATTTCAAAATGGGATATTCACTGGAAAATATGTTAAAACATGTAAGATTTCATCTGTTTTTTCAAGCTACTGGCTAAATAATTAAGAGTCAAAGCAAGAAAACAGGGAATGATTTGGAAAATGGTAGGACTTGATTGTGTGCTAAAACTCCCGGGAAAGAAATGCAATATATGTAATAATTTATATTATTATTACTGCTGTGAAAATAATATAAGTAAATAAAAACAACCAAGTCACATCAGCTCACATAAATATAATTCATTGATTAGTTTAAGATCCAGTTTAGATTTCTCACTTAGGTCTGCTTCTAGCCTTGTTCGGAGGTCTGAGCTGACTTGGACTTGGTGGGTCTGGCCTGGTCTTGACACGGTTTAGGCTGTGATGTGTTGGACATGCTGTCCCTGCCTACATGCCCATGCTGAAGGCGTGCAGCTCGCGGTGGAAGTGCTGGGTGGGTTCGGACAAAACCAGGCTGGAATCCAGGCAAGGGTGCCAGACGCGGCCGAGGCCCAGGGAAACCTCCTTGACCAGGTTATGGACTGGGTCGCCCTCCATGCACACCGACTGGTCTGGATCGAAGTCGATGCTCTCTTCAGAGACGGTCAGGACGCGAAGGCTGGAGCCTCGCAGCCGAGAGATGGCTACCAAGTTATGGGACCATACAGTGTAACCTACAGAGAGAGACGTGTTCAGGGAGGTTGGACTAATAATAAGGATAAATAATAAATACACTGCACTGCTTTACACTTGATGAACCACTGGGTACAAACAATGACATAATATATGATGATACTGGTTGTAATCATTATGATTGGAATTCCTTTTTGTCACTCATCATTGCCTCATCTCACATAGCTGCCTAGAAGGAACTTTTATATGAACACAACGCCTGTAAATGGCATTTGAAGGTACCGAAAAACAGAAATATGAATTGCAATGCATAGACCAACTGTTGTAAAGGATTTAAAGACATGCTATTTAAAAATAAGCAAATTTTTTTGTTTGAGATTTCACTTCCCACACAGAACTGCTATCCCACAGACACAAAGCAGGCCTTAAAGCTGCTCTAATCAATACTTTTACATAACTATGGATGAAATGATGTGTAATGTTTCAAGTTGTTTCTCGCAGAAATTAACTCGTAAATTATGACCACCAAAATCTGTGGTTATCCTCAGTGCATTGCTTTCACTTTGTGCTACAAGCAACCTGTTTGGTTCAGCTTTGTTTCCCAACATAGCAGGAAGTGGTTTTAAGTGAAAATAAACTCACTCTATGTGACCTGCATAGCACCAAACACCAGACAAACTAAGTGACTCACTCGAGAACATTTAGCAGCTAACAAGCTAAATGTTTTTTCTCACGAGGTGGTGGAGAGCAAAACAAAGCTAAAAGATGACTGAATATTGGACATAAATCCATCCGGTGGCCAGATACACAGCCACAAATAAAATGCACCTCTGTGTCTACTGGATGTGTAACTAGGCAGCTGTTTGCTAACCATAACTACTACTGTTGTTAACAGTTTTTTGTATTGCTACCTCTTGAGTGAAAACAACAACAACAACAACGGCAGCAACAACAAAAATGTATTAAGCCTAACATATTAGTGGCTTTCAATGGCAAAAGTGAGATGCAACCATTGGTTGCATCTCACTAGGGCTGGGCGATACGGCCTAGATAACATTGCAATATTTTGAGGCTATATTGCAATACAAAATATGCTATCTCAATGTTTTGAAATCTTCTCTAAACCTTTGTAGACTACTAAACCACTAAATAAACTACTACTAAAGCAAGATAAAATACACTTATAATAAAGTTAGATTAAATATTATTAAAATTAAACTTTAACCTTCCGCTCAGATGTTAGCAGTTAGCTTAGACTTAAACCATTACAGCTGCACCATTAAACGAGACGATTTATTCCCTACAGTTCACATCAGTTCTCCAGTTCATATACTAATAATATCAACAAGTCACGCCGGTGCTCCATGGCTGCAAAATGTGATTAAATGGTCCCAGCCTGGAGCCCTGCAGTCACAAAAACACACACCTCTCCTGCTCACTCACTACCAGCCAGGAGAGAGTAGTCTGGATGGGCAGGCAAGTGTGTGTGAGACGCATCATATTTGTGAGTCTTTTTTCCCCCTTTTTGTGGTGGTGAGACAGAGAGCCAAAGGAGAGAGCGAGAGAACCAAAATGCTGAAGCGAGTCTCATGCTGTGGTTTAAAAAACATGATGAGTATTATCTGAGTATTATCAAAATATCGCCCATTCCTACATCTTGCTTAGGGAAAAATCTACCTTAAGCCTCATCATCCCGAGTTACCGTGAGTAAAATTAATGATGCAGCTGAAAATAAGCACACTGATTCTGGAAAGTTCACATTTCCTGAAAGCAAAGCACTTTTAACAAGCACAACAACTGAACTGGAATTAATGTATATTAGTAGTAATATGTGATGAAAAGCAATTAAGTTTTAAATCAAATGTCAACATTGTTTCTCTTGGCTTCCAACCCATAATTGGTTCTAAAGCAGTTTAGATCACTCCAGTTAAACCTGAAACAGTATATAAACTACAGACAACCAATACGGCCACTCATGTTTTCCATCACAAGGTTGGCCCAGTACAGACCAGACTGAACCCAACTGTATATCCCTGAAACAACAAGCCGAACTCACCATGTATGACGAGTACAGCAAGCTGAGTACACCTCCATGCCATGAGGACCAACGGGTCTTCGTTCCGATTGATGCTGAGGTCAGGGAAGTCGGGGTCATCCCTCAGGAGCAGGAAGTGAGTCAGCGTTTTGTTGTACTGCTGAGAGATGAGCTCCAATGTAGCGTCGGTCACCAGTGTGCTATAGCTGTCGAGGTGGAGGCGCTCCAGGGGAAGGCTAGGCTTCAGGACCCTGAGGAGCTCGGAGCTGTCGACCTCCAGGGCCATGATGTACACTCGCAGGTTGGCACTCACACGAATCTGTGGAGGATCAGGGAAACCTGACTCATGTACACATAGACTTGTTCTAACTCAAAGCTGGAGGCAGCAGTATTAAGCTCAAAAAATGGCTATGTTACTGTTGTTTCATTGGCATGGAACATTTCAAACAATCACATCTTGTTATCAAATAGAGAAAAAAAGCTTTTCTGGAATCTTCTTTTTTCCAGGGATGCCAACGAGACTGAGAAACAATGGAACATGTTGCATTACCAGTGCCTTCCAATCGTCCTCCGTAGCGGTCCCTTCTAATGGTTTGAACTCCAGGGCAGCCCCATTGAGCAGCAGGGAGAGGCGATGCAGTGGGGTTCGGCGTGGAGATGCCAGCAGACCACAAAGCTCAGATGTCAAATCAGAGAAATCCAGAGCCAGAGAATGAAGATTAGACAGACGATCCAACTCTGATGGTGAGATGAGGGGACCTGGGAGAAAATCAAGAGAGGTTACAATTTGTACAAACACAATACACTACTACTACAACTGTTATCAAAGCTATCAGCTCAACTGCTATGGATGTAAAATGTAATCATTTTTCATTGAAGCTATAAAACTACATTTACACAGCTACAGACAAACAGATCCAGAAACACACCAACACGTACCTAGCTGGTGGTCCAGTAAACTGAGGTGCTGCAGGGTCTCAGCTGAGGGATTTGACAGACAGGCTAAGGAGCAGGGAGTCACCAGACCCAACATAAAGCTACAGGACAACCACCTCAGCTGCCTGCTGTTAGACAACAACTCCATGAACAACTGCTGGATTCTGCAGAGTACAGGGGAGGAGGAGGAGAGAGGGAGGAAGAGAATTAGCTTCAATTCAATTTGCCAGCATGACCAAAGCTTCCTGCAAGTCAAATTTAAGAAACCACAAGAGCGATGTTTGCCAGCTCAAATCAAATTAGGTCACATTTCATCCTGAAAATAAACCTTATGAGTATGTAAAGAAAATAAAGGCTCAATATACATTTGTGCAAAGAGGAAGATATGCAACAGAAAAACACTGCACTACGAAGATGTAATATTTTTATGATTTTATATAAATATGTCAAACCTGTTAAATCAAAAGAAACATCCCACTCAAAACTCTGTTGTGGCCTTGATTTAGAAAATTCAACTCAAATATTTACTCAACACACAGACAATACTTGGGCGGTCTGGCCAATTATATTCCAACACATTTTTATCTAAAATATTTGGCTAAATTGAGATTAATAAAAATTATCTGGCATCATTTAGGTTGTGCTGTATTCTCCAGACCTGTTCTAGGAAGTAGAACATAAGGAGGTATCAACTGACACTGTATTTTCGTGTAATGCTATCCCCCTCAGGACGACTGAGTTTGTAGAACAAACCTACACTGGTTGCCATGTATACAAAATCCTGCCCTACCAAAAAGGGAGAGGCTATAAAGATTGGCAATGACCCGTTTACTGTTCTGGATCAATGGGCTGTGTATGCTGAAATAGGTCCAACATGTGCAACATGAAGGAGATATCGTTACACTTAAAAAAGCCCAATGTTTCCAAGCTGAGAGAATCCTGGTGTTATCAACAAGGTCATTTTCTCATATTTTAGAGCACTGGCATTAACATAACTTCACATTCGACTGAAGATTCTATTTTTTTATAAGAGCCAGTATCTGCTAATTAGCATGCTGGCACAGTGGTTCATTTAAAAGCATGACATCATTATTTGCTCTCTCAGTCTCTAAACAATCCCTCCCTCTTCAGAGACTGCAATCCAAAGAGTCTGCTGCACCTTGGCAGTCTAGGCTACATTATACCAACAGTTTGTTGACAGAAAGCTGTTCACACACAGTGAGCGTGTTTAATGTTGTGTGCTGTGGTGTGGTGAAGCTAGGGGTGCTGTGTGCCTGCTGACTGGATGATGATGACAAACTGTTTTTACCCCCCCCACACACACACACCTTTTTAAAATTTATCATCCTTCAGAAACACCAAAAAACACACACGCTGTTTCCAGTGACAAACAAGGGATGTAACACTCTATCAGCCACCTTTCAGTTTTAGGTCTCCGCCAACCAGTCAAGTTGCAGTTTACATCCATGTGTCCAGACTTACATGTAGCCATGATGGAAGGCAAGACAATGCTTCAAATGATGATGTTGAATATATGGATGTTTCACTCACACACACACACACACACACACACACACACACACACACACACACACACACACCAATCCGGCAGCACAGATGAGCTACACAATCATTACAGATACAGGGTGGACACCCAAGATTTGTGTTACCAATTCAGTATCTGACCTAATGTCTCCCCTTTTGTTCCTGAGCTATGGCGTCATTGAATAAAGGCCAGAGAAGTCTTAATGCATAACATTATGATGTCATGGTGAAATAAACCTTTACCTTTTAGATATGGAATGTTATCATTTTATCCTGTTCGACATTTGGCTTAAATTTTGTCCTTATTAGCATCTGAATTCTTAGGTTATGGCCATAAACATGTTTTGAGAGATCACAGTGACCTTGACCTTTTTCCATCAAATTCTAATCAGTTAATTGTTGAGTCCAAATGGACGTTTGTGCCAAATTTATGTAAAATCCCACAAGGCGATCTTGAGATATTGCGTTCATGACAGAGGGACAGATAGACAGACGGACAACCCAAAAATATAATGCCTCCACCCACGGCTGTCACCAGAGCAGATGCATAAAAACACAACAAATATTAACTTGTCCATTCATGCTCTGCAATGAATCAATTACCATAGAACAATATTGTTGCAGTCCTATATAAAGTATGTTTTAGCTACAATACACGTAACCACTCTGTGGATAGAGACAAATATTGAATCTAACCATTTCTGACATTCAACACAAATGGATGTTGTTATGCTCGGGCTTACTCATTGATCTTTTTGTCCCCCTGGTGAATTTGGTGCAGGTTGGAGCTGTCCAATAGTCCTTCCTGCTGCAGAATACAGGTGTCTCCGTACAGGCTGAGCTTTCGCAGATTTCTAGACAATGAGAGAGAAAGAACGTTGGAAATGTAAAAAAGAAACAAGAAGCAAACAATACAAGATTGATTTATGCTAACAAGTCATATTAGCAATATTTTTTAAGGTCCTCAGCTAAGCGCTCTTCTTTGAGATGACAGACAGGTACTACCTTCAACAACAGTGGGCTCAGCAAGTCATTTTCTTCAAAATGAACAATTGGAAAACATCAGCGTTAGCCCTTTCCACCAAATTTGCTCTGGTTCTTAACCCGGTTCTGTTCAGGATTCACAGAACATTGGTATTAGTAAACCAGTGTACATTTCCACCAGTAATCAAGGATGTGTCATCAATGGAGGACATTGCACAATGCACAGCAGAAGTAAAGAATAGCGAAAGTAGATGTAAACATTGTTTTTTTTATTACAGAAATGCATTTTTTCCCAAAAAACAAATGGACCAACTATTACAGAGACCACCGCATGCTCTTTCTTCTTGCCAATTTCTTGCTTGGCCTTTCCATTGTTGCCTTCTCCATCTTCTCTTTCCTATCTGTAGAATATGACACGCCCACTGATGTTGTCATGGTTTGCACTTCAAATCAAGGAAGACCTGCTATTTTTCGGTTTCATCTGAGAACCAACTTTTTAGGACCTGAACCAGTTTAGGTTCAGTAACAGGAACAAAACCCGTTTCATGTTTTTGGAAAAGGGGTAAAAGTGGTGCCTCTCATTAAAGAGACACCTGTGTCACAAGTAAAAGAATGATATCCCATTATATTTTGTGGCCTGTTCTTTACAGACTGACTAGAACCAAACCTACATATAACAATAAAAGGATGCTTTTATGGTCACCTGTTTGCTCTGTCAACATTTGTTAAAGTCATTACTACTTTAAGCTGTGTATCTGGTTCTATCACATGGAGTGCATAAGGGGTGCTTGGAAATTTTCAACAGAGGCAGCAGTAGCTAGACTGGTGGTTAGGTTTAACCATTTCCAATCCAAACAAGGTTAGGGGTTGTCACCTCTTATCTCAAGCTGTAGCCATTTTGTGTAATCAAATCTAGCCCTGGTTCTGTATACTGCTGGGTCGTCTCCTATCAGGACAGAGTTATGGCTGCCTTGCACTTTGCTGCACTGCTGCCAAGGGCCCTTTATATCCTGGTACCCAAAATAGACAATGAAGCAGCAGACTATATGCCAAAAGTTGATGCTGTCAACAGCTGTAAAGGTAAGCTTAAAAGTCAAAACGCGTCCAATTATCTTCTTCCAAACAGACCATCTACATCTGTTTTGAAAATGATGTTTGGAACATCACTGGCTGTAAGTTGTGGGAAAAGATTATTATGAAGCCACACATGACGTAAGCCTACCTGCTAGGTACTGTGTGTGCATTATGTTTGATGGAGCCCACTTCCTGTAAATGAGCTGAGAGCTAAGCTTCACAAAAATGCCACTGCACTGAAACCAACAGCAGTCTCACGTGCAGCTACTTAGTGTGCAAATTCACAAGCAAAGGAACAATGAGTTATCTATTCTCATTATTTTGAACATGTACAAGTAGAGTTGGACCAGTGCTAACTGAATGGAAAAACTCAATTTTTACCACCAGATAACATGGGAGCTGAAGTTAGATATGACAGCTGGCATTTGTCTTTATCAGTGGTCAACTGGTTTCAAGTGATAAAAACTGGGAATAGCACTGAAATAACATTAGCTGAGCATGACACATTTTACTATGACAAACGGCTAAAAATACTCACTTGCCCAGTCAACATTTTTATTGCTGATATGCTATGGCAGTGTGGAACTAAGAAACTGCACTGGGCCTGCAGCAATTTCTATTTGAATTTTAATACAGACTAGATCTGAAACCCAGATTACAACTTGCCACTGTTCAGTATAAATGCAAATCATCATAGCTTCCGTGGTATACATGAAATCAACAAAATGTAATGTTTTATATTGACAGGAGATGATGCGAGGCATGCACCAACCAAAGAAACCTTCAATTTCCAAATTCTGAGGTGGCAGTAGCTTCTTACAGAGAGATCGCTGCCCAGTGAGATAATATTATCCACTAAAACCATGCTTACAAATCAAGCAAATTCAGTTTACAAACTGACATCTGAATGTACAGAATTTTGTCGAGTGTCCAACTGGAAATCATGTTAGAGTTAGTGTGCAGCATGGAAGTGGGACACAGACCGCGTTCATCAGTCAGCTTATGAATGGAAAATGTTGAGAGCTGCTCAATGAGAAGAAGTCAGACAACAGAAATGGTTTCAGCCCCCTCAGCAGAACTAAGACATGAACTGCACAGCACTGGATGGGTGCTGTTTCAACACTACAAAGCACTGTGGAGAATAATAGAGAATGTGGGAGAAGGTGTATCAGAGAGAAGTTCTGCACTGTAATCAGGAATCTTAACATTCATAGTAACGTTTTACAGAATAGTAACTCCCACAGCTGACATTAGTAAGGTGGCTAGACTTCATGTATGCAGCACATAGGTGAGAACATCTAACAGTATGCAACGACATACCAGAGCTAAATGTGTATATACACATACACTGTATATGTGTGTGTGTCAGTGCTGATATCAGCAAGTCACAGCCAACAAAGCCTTCTCTAGCCACCACCAGTGCTGCATTGTATCTGCTGGTATGAAGACCCCAGTGTAACATAGAAAATAGAGCTGGCAACAATAGAAACACAGACGAGCGTTTGACTTGACATTGTCATAGAAGCATGTATCAGACATAAATCAGTATTTGGTTACTGAAAATGTAAGAATAAGCAATAAATGCTGCTACAATGGCGGCGTCTTCAGAGATATTAAGAAAACGCTAGCTGCTAACTCCGCCGCAAAGACATGACCCTATTACGTAACTCCTAATGTCAGGGTTTGTTTATAGCTAACTAGCTAGCTAGCTGCTAGCTTACTGCGACGCACCAAATGCTGTGAAATTACAAAAAGGGGATGATGTTACGCGAATTCCTGACATGTGATCAAAACGCACACTCAGATAGGGGTTTTATAGCAAATTCAATTATACCTGTTGTTGCGGATGCTGGAGAACACACACAACACCTGGTCCAAGTAGGTGGCCATGGCGTCCCTCCATCGCTCGGAGAGCTGCGGGTCGCTTTCAGGCTGGTCCATCCTGGTGGACGACGGTTCGTTGTTCAGAGGACTAAGGTAGCCTTCCACCGGAGCAAGCTCCAGCTGCAGCTCCCGCACGAATGAACCAAACTTACGCATGAGGAACTCCAGCCTCGGGGTCTCCTCCGAGCTGGAGCCTCCACCGTTACAACCACCACCTATTCGCAGCTTGAGCTCGGTCCACAGCGCGGGGTAGAAGAGACACTCCCTCCATCGTGAACACACGGCCGAGGCCCGGAGCTTGTCTCGGTCGGACAGAAAGGAGAATATGTGGACGATAAGCTCGCTGGGCAAAGCCATGGCTCCGACACCCCCGCACAGAGCCATGGCGAGCTAAGAAAGGTTTTGTCCGACAACCAACCAGATATAAAAGAAATGTTACAACCGTTTTTAAAAATCGGTGCTGCAGCAGCGAAATACAGCGACGCTTCTTCCTCTCGTTGAAAACAAACCGTTTTTCAGCTTTGCCTTCAATACTATCGGACCGCACCACTCCTGTTCAGTGCACGGGGAACAAAACAATCCTGCAAAATATTACAAAATGCCTGTAACGGGACATGTGTCATCATTTATATCTGGTAAAATCACGATGTTATTAATTCAACCATATCAAGGCTTTACTTCATTTGTTTTATCAGCCTTTTGGTAATCAGTGAATGCATCGCCTCGTTGCCAAGTGAATGGTTTAGTCCTGAAGTGGTCTTATTTTTGCCATGCTGCCGTGTTCCGCGGGAGGGCGGTGTTTCCCGGCAGTAAAAACTCAAGCCAACACGTGATCTTTATTTTGGAGGTGGTTCCCACCCAAACAGCACCTCCAGCCCATGGCTCCCAAACAGCACAGATTGCAGAGGGTGAACAGCAACACACCACGACACAGAGTTTAAGTGACAAGAGTGTGTGACACTGTTAACAAAAAGGATATGCCTCGCGGAAGTAGTTGCTAGAATTATTAACAGCGTGAGTGTTGCACTGGATTGCATTGTAAAGCACACATCTGTGTACCACACTGACATCATACCTATGAACCTTTACTTCAACCTTTTAGAGACCAATAAAGTCTTTCTTAATGAAACACACCTCATCTGCTTTCAGCCGTTTGATCACTTACAATAACTTTAAAACATAAAATTATTTGATTATTGTAATGGTAACCTGCCCCAGTGAAGCTGCTAAGTCAGGTCAGTTTGTGCAGATAGCCTCTTAAGACAGGAACATCACAGTTTGACATTAATATTCAATTTCTTTTGTTGACATTATGCATTTTCCCCAAATATAAATAATCAAAACACAACATCAGCTGTTGTAGAGATCAAACCAGTGATAATGCTTTTACAGTTCAGTTTCTCCAAGCTGGTCAATTTTCTGTGGTAGTAATGACTGGGGGTTCTTCTTAAAGCAGGAGAGTCATTCAGTTCCACTTATCACCACAAGATAGCAGTGCAATGACTCAGCACAGCACCAGCAATGAACCAGATCCTCCTTAAAACTTTTCATCACCACTGTGCCTCTATCTTGTCCATTCTACTTCAGTCACAATCACTGATTTCCTGACAGGAAATTACTCTGAGGAGATGAGGCGTGGAGAGAGAAAAAGAGAAGATTCTCCCTTTAGGTCTAACTACTTAAAGGGTGCTCTGGCAAAAAGGAAAAAAAAGAGAGAGAATTTTACTTTAAGTGATTGACTGCAGTAATCTTATAATAAATGAACAAGTATGTCTGATGTAAAAGCCCATCTGTTGTAACTGTGGTAGAGCTGGAAAGCCTTTTATCTATGATGTATTAGTTACTGCTGGTTAATTTATGTCACATCAGATTTATTCTCTTTAAAGTGACGATGAAAACTACCTTAATATGGCAGATGCTCTAAAATGAAGAGGGCTTATTGCACATCAAAGCAAAGATCTAGGACCACTTAAAAATAGAGAGGAGGAAATGAGTGTGTTTCATGTGTGCTCCATCAGGCTCTCATCAGTTAGGAGGCAAATCACAGGTATGTAGAAGAGAAAAATCCTGTTATCATCGACTACATAGATAACATTAAATTCATTTTACAGAGAACAAAAATTATCAAAATTACATATATTTACAATTAGCCTACTCAGGAAATACAAATAAAGATACACTCTGTAAACTCTTATTGAGGACTGAAAGAAAAGTTGTTTCACTTTTGGTTAATGTGCTGTAGTTTATTTGTGAAATATATGTATTGATTCATATCACTGTGGAGGTGATGAGGAGTTGTTATAATGAGATAATGAAAAGTTTTATTTCAGTTTATGAGCACATCTCTCATTCATCCATATACTCTGCTTTTGGATGATGTTATTTATGGAGCCCAAGTATCAAATGAGCAAAACATATAAAATAAATAATCATATTAATGAATTGTGTTTGAGAGCTATAATAAAAATCATGTGGGATGGGGGGACCATCTTGTGAGGTGCGCGCTCTGTTATCTCTCTTACCAAAGTGTGCGCACTCAGCCCCAAAATTAGATAGTTTCCAATGTCCTGGTATGTGAGTAGGGGTAGTGCATTGGGGTCATAGACTGTAAAAATAATTGATGTAGCCACCGTGATGTCACCCACTGGTTTGTGGACTCCTGTTTTAAAGCCTTGAGTTCAGCATTTCGGCTGTCAATATCTTGTTTTTTTTGGAGCCAGAGGTGACCACATCTGGGTGAGAGGCAGGCACTGTGGAGTAACTTGTGTAGATCTGACCAAGAAGCCGAAATGTTAATTGGTGATTTATAAAGGAATTCACCCCCGGACAGTTGTCACAAATGTTGAAATTAGCTATAGAGACCAACACTGTTGTTTTGTACCAGGCTGTAACGTCTGCTGTAAAGTTGGGCAGTTTAACATAAGGATCTAGGGGTATTAACTGGTTTCTGGAGCCAGCCGCAAGTGGCCATTAGAGGAACTTCAGTTTTTGGCACATGAGTGTTGGCTTAATTTTTCAGCCCCAGAGGTTGCCACTTGATTGGGGTTTGCAATCCAGCCCTGGACTGCCATCAAGTCATATGGATCTATGTTGTTTTTCATGATTAAAATGTCCATTTACCATTGCTTGACAGCTGCAGCAGACACAGTTAATACAGCTCAATCCTTACAATAGGGCACCCCCATGCAAAAAATTTAACATGGTATGATGTCAACTTCACATTCTCTGTAAGAGAACAGAAAACAAAACAAAACCAAAAGCAATGTCAAAATTCCTTATTTAAAATTAATTTTTAATTTCATAATGGCATATTCCCAACAAATCTTCAATTTCATGTCACATTTCATCATAACATGTCACTTTTCATTACAGTCACAAACCTCCAGCATCTGTTTGCAAGTTTAACAACCACCCTTATTAATTATAACTATTGGCAAAAGCTTTTGCTAGCAAAATCTTTGATGTCAGTGTTAAACAGTTCAGACAAAGTGATTCTGAGTCAACCAACCAGAGCCTGTGAATAAACACAGTACACAGACATAGCAATTAAACATGTGCTTTTATTTGGTTTAACAAGCTGTAAATGCAACATTGCCCAACCACATAACAAGCCTGTTTGTGTAGCTTGAATTTTTACTCAGTATCAGAGACAATGTTAGCTAGCTTCCAGTGGTCACAGTGACTATAGAGACAGACCGTGTGTAGTTTTAATATTCACAGAGTCCTGTGTCTTTCTTTGATGGTAAAGATAAAGCGTGAAAGAGAGAAGAACATGACATCACTGGATGATCTATGTGAAGCAATCTTGTGCCATGGAAAGGGTACTCGGTCGAAAAAATCTTTGAGTGTATTTTGTACAGATAATTATTTCATCGATATGTTAAATCAGACTACAGAGGTTCTTGTTAGTGGTATCATCTTTTTAGCAGAGCTCTGACTTGCTGCTAAAGTGTCCTTGAGCAGGATGCTTACTTGCTGGCTGATCGTACACCCTAACTAGAGGGCAAAACACACTTTTCCTCTTCAGAAATTAAAGCACATTGCATCAAATAAAGCGGAATGTCACTGAATACCAATGTGCAGGAGAGACGAGCCAAAACTATCAATCTCCGCTACCCAATTGTGAGATAATCTGTTTTATTTCCACCTGCAGAGTTTGATGGCAGCTGCTACGGCTCTCATGGTGATACCTTAATGATCCTTCACACGTCGCTCTGTGGTAAAGATAAGTGCTTCCCCCCATGATGAATTTGTGTCTGTAAAAACAAGAACAAAGTCTGTTGATTGCAGCCAAGTGTAAGTGGTGAAAATTCGGTGACAGCAGAGGCAAAAAGAAAACTATTTATCATGCTTGCCAGTTTAGGCTTTTCAGCTGTGGTTTCCATTACCTAGAGCCTTCACCAGGCTGTCGTCTTTGCTGCAGCCTGCTAATCAATGACATCCTTACAAACTCTATCTGTGTGCTCTGATTGCTTGCAGACGTGTTGGTGTCTTCCTCTGAATACTCATCAGCTTTTACTGCACAGACATTTTTCTGTCTGCATTCCTCTGCACTACCCTATCACTGGGACTATTTTAATGCTGTGATGCCACCAAGACAACATTCTGCCGATATGTGTGTGTGTGGAACAATTTTCAAATCGCTCACTCTCAGTCCCAGTGAAGACCAGATAGTTTTGTGAACTTGAGCCTTGTAGGCAAACAGATGCATTTAGTGCTGAATCACCTGGTGTCACAGCCTGCTGCATGTCCACTGCAAAGCACTGGGTGGTGGTAGAGCTCTATGACTGACTGCTGCTGCCTCAATAACACCATAACTGCCTCAGTGAGGGAATAAAATAGAAATGCAAACCATCAAAGATAGATTAGAAATTAAAAAAAAGCATAAACAAATGAAATTTAAATATCACACACAAAAAACTAGGGCAATAGTTATACAATGATTATACTTGGTAATATTATGTACATGGTAAGCGCAAATATACTGTATATACTGTACTGTATTTATTTGGAATACCCATGAGTATTTTCAGAACAACTATACAGCAATATATATATGCATACAGTTCTGTACAGGTATGTAAAATGTGTGTACAGGCATGTAATACACACAAATGTATGCACAGGTATGTAATAAACAGGCAAATACATTGAAAGCAAGATAGTAGATGATAATAAGAACAAAAACATTCAATGATATTGTTAAACTGAAAAGTGCACACCTGTTGTAAACAGTTTGGGGATCAGAGATAAAAACGTAATATTATGAATGCCATAAAATGTATGTCAGAAGTTTGTCCTGGAGAAGAGAAGAGTTTATTTCAATGTGTGTGTAACTGTGCAATTATGATAATACTAGAAAATGTACATTAACACCAGTCTATGTGGATTTTGCTTAAAGAATAATGGCAAACATTAAAGCATAGCCAAACATTAGCATAGATATACCCTTTTTCTACCATAACTACTGCATATATGATGATTTTTGTTTTAAATGTGGGAGAAACAGCTAAAAAATAGGTGATAGACTCCTCCCACATTGCCAATAAAGAAGTATGTCTTTCTGTTTTTTTCCGTGGTCTGTCATGTTTAAATAAAAAACACACACACACTGAAAAACAGGGTTAGTAAACAGTGGAAAGCAGCTTGGTGGCCAGTGAAAATGTTATGATGGTTACTTTTTTTTATCTGTTACTTACTCAGTCTCTCTTCCAAACTTGATGCATACTAATTTGGAACAATGTTCAAGTGGATGAGACGGATGGAATTTGTAGCTGTATTGACAAAGGCGAAAATAAGCTCATCCATGTCATGTTTCCATCACTGCTGATCAGAGCTGGGGCTGATTAACACCAGTGACTACTGCAGTCATTTGTCCTGCAAATAAAAGCTGAATGTAACCTGATTGTAACAACTGAAGCCAGTGTTAGTGAGGTTTTTTGTCTTGTTGGAAAGGGGCTTCAGAGAAAAGTCATAAAGGTCTGGTGTGTAAAATTTAGGGGGATTTAGTGCCATTTAGCATTGAAGATTACAGGTTTACAACCAGCTGAACCTCCAGGTCAGAATATCTTCAGTGTTCATTCTTCAGGAGGTTTTTATCATGAGCTCAATTATCCACAGAGGTCTCCTTCTCTCCAAAACAAATTTTACCGGTGTTTAAAAATGATGTTTAAAAGTTCTCCTGGCCTTAGGTTTTCCATGTAGGTGCATGGAAGGGCAGGAAGGTTTGCCTCTCTGCCTCAGGCTTTCCTCATTTGCATGCGGAGGAGTAGACAGGTGTGCTCTCTCTGCCTTTTGCTTTCCACATAGCTACGTGGAAGAGGCTTTCTGTGCAGACCTGAAGAAAGGCAGAGGGGCCCCAGAACAGAGCCATACCGCCATATGATGCTGCAAATGGACATAAAGTTTTCTTTGACTAAAGTGTTCCTGAATGAATTCTTATTTTCAGAAGATTATACACTAGAGAAAACATACTTCTGATATTATATTCCATTACTACCAATGTATCTCCCTAAATCCTACACACTGGACCTTTAAGTGAGCAAACTGACTCACTAATATAGATTAAATGGCAAAGTATTGTAGCCCCATTTTGAGTGGCAAAAACCCCTGAGTGTATTTAACTGAACAAGGGTGTGTTTTATTTCCTGTGAATTCATCTTCTTATTTGTAGAAGGAGGTTACATAGGCTCACTTTAATACGCTGTTCATAATGAAAGTTGTCCTCTTAAAGGTGTCACTGTAAGTTAATTTGCTGACAGTGGTGCTGAAGTAGTACGACAATCAAAAATAATTTAGAGCCCGAACTATGAGTATGTAAGTCATTGAGGTCGGGGTAGCTGCAGATGACATAAAAGAGTAAGGAGCTGCAGTTCAAGTAGGTTGGGAGGAAAAAGGAGGCAAAGGCTGGAGGGGTGAGAAAGAAGACCTTTAAGAACATCAGGGAGTGCTGTGAGGACTGCAGAGAGGAAGATGGTCATTCTCAAGAAGAGCCTGGTTCACAAGCAGCTGGCAATCAAGCTGAGTGTGTTGTACAAGCTCTGCCACAGCACAAATCAAGCATGACATCCAAAAATATAGAGCTGCTGATGGCTAGACTATATGATATACAATGAGCCCAGATTTCTGAGCAAAAAGGGCAATATCTGAAGATAAATGCTAAACGAATTTGTGGTTTGTAAGACAGGTAAGACGAGAATGAGAGAGTTGACATAATGAGCTGCAGTGTGCATGTAATATAGCACCAGCTGCATCATTCCCAGAGAAGACTGAATTTTTACTTGAATCAATAATATGCAGAGCTGAGAAAAAATTGACATTAATACTACTGGATTTATGTACAGGATCAGAGATGTTTCAGGCATTGATGCCAGAAGAAATACTGGAGGATATTTATTACATATGAGACCATATCAGGCATGTATTGAAAGCACAACAGATGTTGTTTTCAGATAAAACTGCATCTATAAGGAAGCCAAACCAAGGAGTCCTGGGGCCTCATTTAAAAAACTCTGTGGACATCCAAGCTCAATGCTTACATACCTACAAATGAGGGAATGTACATACGCCAAAAAATATTATCCTCAAAAAAAATCAGCCCCATATTTTGCCTTCTACACTCCCACATTCAACCATATATGGTCAATACAAAAACACCTCCAGAATGTTAATGCATAGAAATGAGCATGCTAATCCTTAGTTAACTGAATCATGACAACAGTAGAGAGGTAGACCCAGAGAAGGATTTTTTCTGTTTCTGGTTACAGAAATCGAGGTGCTTGTGGGTGAGGCGGAGGTTAGATACATTGTGTAGTGGTCACAGCAGCTTGCTCGCAAACAAAAGAAAATGCAGCGAGAGGCAACGTGATGCCGCTGCGGTAATGCAGTGAGTTCATCAAACAGGACAACACCTGAAATTAAAAAAGTGCTCAGATCTAAAGATGGAGGAAAAGAACTGCACCCCATCTTTGCTAATTTACACAATCCATACGTGAAGGTGGTGAAGGTGTGCTGGGCGAGGTACCAGGTAACTGGAGATGCAGATTTTATCAGTCACATGGTTGAGGAGAAAAGATCTCAGTATATTCACGCTAAATTTTGGGGGAAGCCTGCAACACCCTGGCATCATCCTACAATTTCAACACCTGACAACCAGTGTCAGTAGCATATAACCTGGCCCCCTCCTCTGCGCTCCAGCAGTGGGGAATGTGATGGTAAGACTTGGCTGATGAAATACAGAGTGGAATTTGAGTTGGCTTATTCAAGTTGGCTTATATCTTTCGCAGTTAAATGGTGCTTATGGAAAAGTTATGGCTCACTAACACAAATACCATTGCTGGTTGGAATGCTTACTGTAATAAAGTGGATCTTTAAATAGTGTGTGATAAGAAGTGAAATTTGATGTGTCAGAGAAATTGTACGTATACTGATTTCAGTTGATCTCACTTCAAGGTGTCGTTTGTCATATTATGGAGAAATAATACTGAAAACATGATGTCTGCTATTTGAACTTATTCAAAGCCACAATCTGACATTCCACCGAGGCTTTAAAAAAATTTGGGAAGAAAGATTGCAGAGTTCAGTTGCTTTCTACACAGACTGCTATTAAATTCATTCTAGCTAAATACAACTGTTTGTGTAGTTTAGCATATTCACAGTTCAATGTGAGCCTTTTCATAGTCTTTCCAGACTGCCCCACATCAGCTTGATGATGCCGTGATTCAACAGATGTGGGGCGTCAGTATCAGTCATTTTTTCAAGGAGGTTAAGGAGAGTAGTCATATCACAGCATATCAATGGGGTGCAACACATGCGCAGTGAAATCTGATCTGCACCTGCTGAAAGGCTCAAATAGATAACGCACTGTCATAGAACATGGAGATGATTGATTGGTTACACTGGGGCCTCCTCAGTTGGCCTTGAGTTTAAATATTTTATTCAAAAAATAAAGATATGGGTGAGAATTCAAATTATGCCCTTACTGAAAAGGTCTCGAATAAAAGACACAGTCACACAGGCAAAAGTAACCAATTCGATAGGCAATAAGGGTGGTCAAAAGGCAAAAATGGTCAAAAACACACTCACAAGGAACCCCACAGAAACGATGGAACTCTTACTCAAAGATGAAGATGATCTGGTAACAAATATGGGGGAAGACAAGGACTTAAATAAACGAATACAAGGGAGACAATGAGACACAGCTGAAACACATTAGGGTGAAGCAAGCAGAGTTGGGTAAGGGTTACTTTAAAAGTAATCAAATTCCTTTACTGCGTTACTTTTTGAAAAGTAACCAGTTACTTTACTGCGTTACCCCCTGAGTAAAGTAACTCAAGTACTTTTGAGTATTCTACATTTCCTATTGGGCAATGGACCACAGGGCGCTAAGCCTACATTTTTTGTCTCCAAAATTAAAGTTATGGACCACTTGCCCTTCACTGAGATCCAGTTCTCCCATCACAGCCGTCACTTTGACTAGTAGAAACACAGAATGATCTGCTGCCAACTGACAACTGTATGACGACAACACCCCAGCATTTTTAATATTTCCTCTAGGAATGTTACCACACAGAGTAAAAGGGGAAAATGATGGTGTGAAACAGCAGAGGCACTTTGTCAACCCGCTAAGTACTGCCATTAGTAGGGTGACCAGGTCCCATTAAACCAAATGTGGGACAAGGTGTAGGTTTGTGATTACAGATGCTGAGATGCTCAAGGCCGACATTCCAACATCAACACGTGTGCTGACGGACCTATTCCGAAACATTTGGAACAGTGACACCATCCCTGAAGACTGGTCCATATTGTCTAAGTCCCCAATAAAGGCAACATTAAGAACTGCGACAACTGGCGTGGAATCACCCTTCTGTCTTTTCCAAGCAAGGTGTTCTGCAGAGTCCTTCTCAACTGGATAGAGACAGCCATTGACACCAGGATTAGACAGGAGCAAGCAGGCTTCAGGAAGGGAAGATGATGTATGGACCAGATTTTCGCTTTGCGTAACATCATAGAGCAGTGCTTGGAATGGAACACACCCCTCTACATCAACATTGTGGACTTCAGGAAGGCCTTCGACAGTGTCCACAGAAACACCCCCTGGAAGATACTGCACTCTTATGGAATACCATCAAAGATAATCTCAATCATAAAAACATTCTATGAACATTTTGAGTGTAGTGTCATCAAGTGAAATGACCTCTCTGAGTGGTTTTCCGTGCAGTCCGGAGTGAGACAAGGGTGCATCATCTCCCCTATCCTCTTCCTGGTCGCCACAGACTAGATCACAACCAACACCACAGCAGACAGACATCCAGTGGACTGTGTTATCCCAGCTGGAAGATTTTGACTTTGCTGGTGATCTTGCTCTTCTATCAACCAACCAGTACAACATGCAGGTTAAAACTTACAGGCTTAACAACTTTGCCAGACAAGTTGGGCTCAGTATCAACACCTCCAAAACACAAGTGATGTGTGTCAACTCCATCCCCACAGCACCCATACTTGTTAATGAGGAACCACTTGAGTTTGTGGAAGATTTCACCTATCTGGGCAGTCTCATCAGTAAGGACAGCGGGGCATCAAAAGACATCAAAGCAAGGCTGGGAAAGGCTCAGGGTGCCTTCTCCCAACTCCGTCCCATCTGGAGATCAAAACAATACAGCCTTAAAACAAAGATGCTCCTATATAACAGCAATGTACAGTCTGTGTTGTTGTACGGTTCAGAGAGCTGGCGAGTTGTCAAAACAGACATGAGGAGAATGGAAGTGTTCCATAATGGATGCCTCCGACGAATATGCCAGATCTTTTGGCCTAATAAGATCTCCAACAATGAACTGTGCAAGAAAACGGGAAGCCGGAACATCACCAAGGAGATTACGCAGAGACGCAGAGATGGCTAGGACATGTGTTGAGGATGGAGCAGGACCGCATCAAAAAAGTTGCCTTAAAATGGACACCACCAAGCAAAAGAAAACCTGGGAGGCCCAAACCACCTGGCGCAGAACTGTGATACAAGAGCTGGAACAGATGAACCTGTCATGGGGAGAGGCCCAACATGCTGCCAGGGACCGAATGCAATGGAGAGTGCTCATTGAAGCCTTGTGTCCCATTGGGGACGAAAAGGAGTAAGTAAGTAAGCAAGTAAATTACAAATGGTTCGTTATTTATTAATCCCTCTGTGTTTTTAATATTTACTTTTTATCTGCTCCCGTTGTCTTTATACAGTTATTGCATCCTGCCGTCATTTTAAACTCAATACTTCCTGAATTTGTTTCAAATTAAAAGCCCATCATAACCTCGGCTGAGAGAATCCCCCCATTTTCTAGATAGGCTTTTATTGTGAAACATTTGTCAGAACTTCCTGTGGAGGATACAGTAGCTTGAATGTTTGCATACGATACTTCAAATGTAGCTCCTGCCATCTGCTAACACTTTTAGGTGACTACAACAGCATTTCGGCTGGCACATGAACAGACACAGTAACTCAGATGATAGTAAAAGTAGTAAAAATAGGATGAGAATAACCTGATGAAATCACGACCGGGGAATAATTAGTGAGTACCATCATGTAGTGTGTCATGTCAGGACAAGCTAAAAAGAGTGCAACCAAGGAGCACCTGAGCAAACATAGAGATATCCCTTTATGTGTAGTGCCGTCTGCTGTATTCCTTCAACCTTTCAGTTCCAGTTACATTGCATGTGTTATACCCCATAGCGCCCATGGGTTCAAAGCATGTCACAGCCTTCTTTAAGTAGCCTAGATTTTATTTTGTACATTTGATGAACTGACTGAGGAGCATGACAAAAAGTGAACCCAGATTGGTTATCTCATTTTATTCAAAAACTCTGATAGTAACCACAAATGTACAGTTAGTCAGTAAGGATGGGCACCAAAACCTGCTATTAGACAGGTTTAATTATTAAGACCATAGTATTGATAGGCTCCAACATTATCAGTTCTTTTAATGGTACTTTTTAATGTTTTGATGTAATTTATTATCATGCTGCAGCCTCTCACCTGCTCTCTGTTTTGGGGCTGAACTCCTTCACATACACTCACTAAGAAACACATGACACCACTGTGTGAAGGCAGCAAACAGCAGAGCCGAGGCCGAGGTGGAGAGGAAGTGAAGATGATTTGAAAATTGGTCGAGTTGACAACAACTGTGCTCATTACTGTAAGTGCAATAAAACCATACTTTATTACAATAATACACACATGTTCAACAAGAATAAACTTGTAGAAAGTGATATTTCAATCCGCTCTGTCCGTAGTCTCTCATCCACTGCAGCTTACACTATACACAAGATACAAACAAGAACAAACAGAGCTGTCTGTATGTAGTCCAGTCGTTTCGCTTCGTTAGCCACTTATGTGAAATTTGAGATAATTCTTTAAAACGTAGCTGCTGGCTGAGAAAAACATCTCCTCCTCCCTCTACCAGTGGTGCCTTCAGACAGAAAATCACACCAGCAGAGAAAAGAGAACAGCACAGGATGATGGACTGATACTGACTGATGAAAAATAAACTTCTCTCAGTATTTTGATGTCAGGAACATTATTTATGCAATTATTTAGTGATGAAAAATAACAGATAACAATATCGATAAAGAACCGAACCGACGAGGAGTATGGATATGACTAGTAGGTGCATTAAAATCTTTAAAGATACCCATCCCTACCTGTCAGTAGGATAAATATATTCCCTTGCAGATTCACAAAGGAGATGGATAAAAAGAAAAATCTCAGCAAGGACACCAGACTTCATAGAGACTTGCATATCAAATTTGTATGTGTTCACCCACTGTGGACACCATGCCTGAGTCATATGTGGTTACATGGGAAAATTACTCTGAGATGTCTTTGTAGGAGAGCCCATTCCGAAATAGTGTCCAGGGTAGGTTTTAAAGACAGCTGAGATAGCGGCCACCAGTACTAGAACTGACACAACAAAAAAAAAAAGAATACAGTATGTGCAAATTTCCTAATTTCATCTTCTTTTTTTCTTTTGTTTTGTAGTGTGCTCTGGATGCCTTTGCCATTTATCTTTTACGCTAATGCTCTCCACACACACTCCATTTCAATATACCCATCAATACTCTAGCTTGTTCTGACTGTGGTGATCACTCACTGATGAACCCATTAAGGTGAACTGCATTGCCAGGACTAGAGGTGGTACCCCTATTACAAACCGACCGGTGACATTAAATCTTTTGATAATTATCCCCTCATGTTCGATTTTTTATTTTCCGTACATCACAAATGTCCTCGCAACTCCAGGACATCTGGTGCTTTCATTATCTTCAAGTGGAGAATTGGCTTTAAAATAAGACTGCGGCACCACAACACGGCAACCTTTAAAGTAGGATGATAGTGATAAATGCCTTGAGTGCAAATGGAGCCCATCAGTGTTCAATATATTACCCACGAGGAGTGATTTGCAAAATTGCTTTAACCACTCATGGTGGCGTAGTATTGCTGTAGTGATGCAATTTGCAATACATGTGGGGATTTACTTCCCAGCATCTGAGTAATGTGTTAAATGGGCGTATGTGTGTGTGGGCTGGAATAAGATGTTGTTACGGAGATGCTTTGCTCAGTATGTGGTCTCCTGGAATAAAGGATACTCCGCAGGAAGGAACATGATTCGTCAGCCATGTATTCTTCACAAAACCATAATGCCTTGTTTGTTAGGGAGGCTGTCTGGAGAGCCTCTCCTCAAAGAACAGAACTGAAGCTGCCTGTTCAGTGGAAATTACAACAGGTAGTAGTCTAACCTTGACATAGTTTTCAATTGCACTGTAATTGTAAAAGCAAGGAGTCCAAATGTCACTAATGGAAAGCAAAATGTAGTGCTGTCTTAATGTCCTGCTCCCTTCATTGTTGTCAATGCCTGTTCAATAGAACAGGAGAGAGGAACAGAATCAGAGGATTTCATGAAAGATTGATTAGTTTTTCCTCATGCTGCTGAACCATTCACTGCAGGTATGATTCAAACAGAAAGCAATTTTTAGCCATGCTAGCCACATGGCTCTGCGAATGGCAATGTTGGTCTGCAAGCCCAAAACTTTGGTCCAGACTGCGATATTTCAGCAACTCTTGAATGAGTGTCATTTTGTACAGACGTCATGGTCCCAGAGGATAAATGTTAATGACTTTGGTGACCCCTGGACATTTTCTCTAACGCCATTATGATGAGATTTTTGGCTTTTGGTTAAATGTCTTGACATACATTATATGGATTACCATGACATTTGGTACAGATATTTAGATATTCATGCCTATATGAGGATGAATTAGAATCACTTACACCCTTTTGCCATTGGCACTCTTGGCCAAGTCATGTCACACTGATTTTTGTTTCCATTTTCAGTTTAGATGCACCGTGCCATGCTAAGCTGTGCCGGAGATGGACCTTCTCAGGAGTAGGTCCAAAAGCCGGTCCTGCCCTCAAGCAGGTAGCAGTGATGTCTTGCAGACCGCAGCCAGACCCTGACGTAAATTTCTGCAAATTGGGAAACAATGAAGTCCAGGAGCTCCTTACCCACCGAGCAGAGGACGAGATCAGTCACCATATAACAAGAAAATGATTGTTATTGACAAGTTAATGCCATTGTTGTAGTTTAGAAAACACAACTGATGCATATGTTGTATGTCACGCTAGAGGCTGACGCTGATGTGTTACATGTCACACCTGTCATGCCTCTTTTGATTCTGCAAAGCCGTGACGCAGTGTATAATCACACAGTGGAGCGGCATGATGCCAACATCGTTTGATTCTGTGTAAAAATGCAAAGGAGGCAAGCCCCTCAGGCCACTAATGTCATATACAACACTCTGCTATTCTTAGAATATCTCCACAAGGTTATGCTGTAAAACCTCATAAACCGCACAAACCTCAACCGCTCTGTCTCTGTAGCTTTCCGACGAGGGCTCCGGTGTGATCATAACCCTCTCAGAGGCTTTGTAATCCAACATGGAACAGTGCTGTCTTTGTGGAGACTTTATAAAACGAATAACTCCAATAATGGAGGTCTTCTGTGGTCAATTATCCATTTATTCATGTTGAAAGGAGTTGTTATTGTTGTTAGCCAGTAGGTGAAACTTACCAAGGGCAAGAAGTATCCCATGATGCACTCGGTCAGATCCATTGATGAATCAGAGACTGTGTTGCTGTGTGTATCTGTATATGTGTTCTGTTTTTGTTTTTCTTTTGTATTTATAGTCCTATAATTATTTATACATACATGTGACATCACCAGAGTTGGGTAAGGGTTACTTTAAAAGTAATCAAATTACTTTACTGTATTACTTTTTGAAAAGTACCCAGTTACTTTACTGCATTAGTAAAGTAACTGGTAAATTAGCAGTAAAGTAACTCAAGTACTTTTAAAGTACTTCCAATGTTACTCCCTTAGTAAAGTAACTCAAGCACTTTTAAAGTACTTTTGAGTATTCTACATTTCCTATTGGGCAATGGACCACAGGGCGCTAAGCCTACATTTATTTGTCTCCAAAATTAAAGTTATGGACCACTTGCCCTTCACTGAGATCCAGTTCTCCCATCACAGCCGTCACTTTGACCAGTAGAAACACAGAACGATCTGCTGCTGTAGACAACTATATGACAACAACACCCCAGCGTTTTTAATATTTCCTCTAGGGATGTTAGCACACAGAGTAAAAGGGGGAAATGATGGTATGAAACAGCAGAGGCACTTTGTCAACCCGCTGAGTTAATCTTACTGTCATTAGCATCAAGCTAGCAAACAATGGTACATCCTCACGGTCGGACATAAAGTAACAACATTAACAAATAGCGGCGGGGCTTTTACTCACCACAACTGCAGAGGCTCCAGCTTCATTTGAAACAAACTACATTATAGACGCTCCGTTATTTATTAATCCCTCTGTGTGTTTATATATTTACTTTTTATCTGCTCCCGTTGTCTTTATAAAGTTAATATATTGCGCTGTCATTTCAAACTCAACACTTCCTGAATTTGTTTCAAATTAAAAGCCCCTTATGACCTCGGCTGAGAGAATCTCCCCATTTTCTAAATAGGCTTTTATTGTGAAACATTTGTAGGAACTTGGTTGTGGAGGATACAGTAGCTTGAATGTTTGCATATGGTACTTCAAATGTAGCTCCTGCCATCTGCTAACACTTTCAGGTAACTACAACAACATGTCGGCTGGCACATGAACACACACAGTGACTCAAATAATAGTAAAAGTATAAAAATAGGATGAGAATAACTCGATGACATCACACACGTCGTGAAAGATGACCGGGGATAATTGGTGAGTACCATCGTGTAGTGTGTCATGTCTGTCGACCAAGTAACGCGTTATACCCAACTCTGGACATCACGGCAGCTTATATATTCTGAGAGCCCAGTCTGCCCTAAAAAGGTGTATATAGCATGTTTGTGCATTACAGTGCTGAGGTTTTACAGGCATTATTACAAGGGGAGAACAGACAGACCAAAAAAGGGACTTGCATTAAAGGGAAACATAAGGAACAGCTAACAGTGGAGACAATGAGGGTGTGGTAGGTAACAACACTAGGGTGGAGCAAACGAGAGAAGACAGGTGTGCAAGGAAAACTTTGGAACAGAGAAGGACTAAAATGCAGATACAAAGCAGGAGTGTAAGAAACCAGGTGGGAACAGACTAAGGTAGGAAGTAAAACAAGACATGACACATGAGGAGAATAACCTAAACAGGGAACAAACTACAACAAAAGCCTTGTACCATGACAGTTAGATGCTTATTAAAACACAGAACAGTACACATGGCACTTAGGACCATGCGCCATGGTACCACGTGAACATGTGTGTGTTCTGGCCAACAACATGTCGATAACACGTTCACTTCACATCGACACAGTTTAGTGACAAAATATAACTGACTGTGTGAAACTGAGATCATCCTCCAGCATTTTACAATAAAAAGGTGTAAGGTGCAGAGAAGTTACAACCATCAGGTTAGGTATGAGTAGTTAAGCACCAGCCAAAATGAATCCAAATCATTAGAACATGTGAAAGAAAAAAGCGAGCATGGCCTAACGTCATCTTAGACTTTTTAAAACAAGTCTTGCGTGGTGAGGCAGTAGCCCAGGCTTTGTATGGGAAGAGGGACAGATGGACACACTGGCTGTCTCAGTAATGTGTGTGCAGCTATGCGACAGAGCACACTCGGGTGTAAAATCTCAAACTAAATCATTTCATGAGAGCATACAGTTTCCCCGCTCACTGTCAACAAAGTAACAGCTGAACAAGCTGCTGAAAGAACATCACCTCCAGTCCGCCTTTTCAGCCCTCAGGGAAGAGCTGTTTACATGCTAATTCACATCTTTGGAAGCGACAAAGAATGACCAATTTAAAGAATCTAAAAATGCCAGAACAAACACCATTCCAGTGAAATAGTAAATGTATTTACAGATTATGGAGTCTGAGATTTAAACACATTTTCTTCTCTGTATTTATTTGATGTATTCCAAGTCACATATATGAGCTACTTTTCTTACTCAATATATATTTGGACCTGTTGTATCATACTGAAACACACACAAGGAAAAGTGTGTGTGCGTGAATATAGTGTTTTAGGGTTGTTTTTATTAAACTGAGTTCTGTCATAGTTAAATTACTTACAGGAGTTCTTAGCAGGATGCTGGCAGAGGTCACACATTAAATCAGAAAAGCAGTGATTGCCCTCCATCTTTAAAACAACCATTTTGCTCAAAACCAAAATGATAAAACTGAGAGTTGTAGTTCTCAGTTCTGATTGGAAGAAGAGACATTAGACAGAGTGGATGGGAGTCAAGAAAGACTGATGTGCCATTAGGAAAAGAGGGAGTAAGGTAGCAAGGGACAGCGACTGTGTAATACTTAATTATGGAGTAAGACCGTTCAACTGTTTATTGTCATTTCTGTGTCCAGGATTTTTTGGGTGAGCCAAAAAGCATGTTGACACTGGAGCAACCCTTATCATAACCGCTTCCCTACTACCTTACCGCTAACACTGGAGCATATCAGTATCATTCCTATTGCCCACTGTGTGTGAGTGGTAAGTTCGCTTCATCCCATGACCTTTCTCCTTCAGTCCAGTAAATACATAAATAAACTAGTGGTGGGATGTGATTAAAAAAAATAATCTAATTAATGAGAGGCTTTTTAATTAATTAATTGCATTTTTATCAAGTTGGGTCAGACAACACTATTTGTAGCACCTTATCCAGCCCCTTATCCTGTACCATCGAAAGCGGTCTACAGTCCACTGCAATCCATTTTGCCAGAGTGTCTGTTCATTTGTCAGACGCAGGCTTACTTATTTTGGCTCTAAACACCATCATCTGGTCTACTGTGGGTTGGCTACACAGTTTGCCTCTACCAGGACTGTCGTAGCTAACGTCAGCTCTGGTGTTCATGCTCGCAGCACGAACAAGTGTGCGCATCAGTGTTACCGGTGTGCCAGAAATTAGGGAACTGAGGAAAGTCCATAACAGGCACATTGAATCAGACTGTCTAAAGCCCATGCCAACAATAAGCACAGCAGCAAAGCTGAGACTGGACTGAGAACATGAACGCACAAGCAGTACACACTCACATGCTGCATCTCCGTGGTGAGTAAGCTGCTTGACAAGAGTCAGCATGGTCTTGAGTTGCCAACAGCACTGACTAAGAGCCCAGCTTCAACCCTAAAGCGATTTATGGGTTGACAACTGATATAAAGAATGACCGGCCACAAAGTTGGGACAGCTGGCAGCAGCGGGACACGCAGGACTAACACAATTATTTGAACCTGAAACAAGAAGGATTAAGAGGGGAAACAGATGAGCTGCAGCAACATTCAATGTTAGCATTAAGTTACCAACAGTGTCATAGTGAGAACTAACAGGTTATTAATTCGACATGCTTTTGAAATCAGAAAAGTACAAACCTGCTTTATCCTTTTCCTGTGTGTTTTAACAGAGCAGATGCTTGAAGCGCACCACAACTCTACAGGTGGAGTACAATTTCACCTGCCCTCTTGCCTTTCACGCTGTGACAAGAAAGAAACATGGCAGCTTCTTCTGGTTATCAGCTAGGTGGATTGTTACCAAGCTTAATGACCAGTCCAGTACCTTGCTGCTTTAGGACTTCCAAGGCAGTAGCTTCTTCCAGATTGAACTGCCTCACTTTACTCTGGTACCTTCTTTTCCCAGTTCTTTACCAGCCATAGATCCCAGAGCCCAAGTCAGCTTGTTTTATTAGGGTCACAGTGCTGAGCCTCACTCTTGCTTCACTTATGCCTGGCAGGTTTAAGAACTGCTAAGGCATCCTCTGGAGCAGAGAGGAAGACAGACAGATGGGAACATGAAAATGATTATTTATTAGCATTGTAAAGTAATATCACAGCATATCTCACTGCAGTGGATATGTAATCTAATTGACAGAGCAAGGAGAGATAGAGATGAAACATTGCCAGTGAAGCTCCACATTCCAAAACAGTTGAAGGGTATAAAAAGCCAAAGACTCTAATATTATATTATATTATTCAGAATCACATGAATAAAATACCACATATTTATGTGACATGTATGCTCAATTGCCTCTCATTATCAAATATGATATTGACCTTTGTGGTTTATGGGGGATATACATTTTCATGGTCAATAAACAGGAGAGAGACAGAGGTTGTATGTGTATGTGTGTGTGTGTGTGTGTGTGTGTGTGTGTGTGTGTGTGTATGTGTCAGCAAACTGTGGGATTCATATTTCATCTAGATGTACCAGGATTGATTTCAGTGACTCTCATCAGATGGGATTACCTATAAATGTGCTGTTACAGTTGATGGGCAAACCACAACCTTGCCATCATTATCCATAATTTTCAGAACGCAAAAAATATATAATAAACCTGTGTGTTTTAACAACCATAACCTGTGATCAACAAATGTATGTAATATGGCATCATCAATATTATTAAAAGTATTTAAAAACATATGCAAACCAGCTTTAAAGGAACAATAAGCAAAATTCATCATTTCTACATTGAAGGAATTAAAAAATTGCTATGTGAAGAACTAGAGGTGTAATTTCATGTGGAGTATAGCATGACCTCACACACCCTCTCTCTGTGTTGATCTCCAGCCCATTGTTTACAAGCCGGTCCGGCTGTGCGTTCATGTATGTTCATGGGCCCTCCCTCCCTATAAAAGGCTACAGCCAGTGAGCAATGGCAGCACATATTTTCGAAATGAAATAGCAGAGAGCAGAACAAAACCAGGGCTAACCAGTGCTTCCTCCTCAGGCTCCACTTCACTCAGCTGCCCCACAGATCCATTGTCTCTCCCACTTTAACCTGAATAACAATCCGGAGCTAGCTGGGAGCGGCTGGCGAGGCGTTAGCCGCAGCATGGCCGGAGGGAAGCACAGCCTGTTAGCCTCTGCTAGCTTCCCTGGGCTAGCTGGGTGAAGTGGAGACTGCGGAGGAAACACCGCGATGTCTGGAGCTTGAGTTATTAGCGACTCGGTCCCAGCAATGGGTCAGGCATTATGGTTGTGCTACACTATGTGCGGGGCGGCGAGGGAAGGATGTGGAGGGCCGCTACACTATGCCGCTGCGCCGTGACAGAGAGCCGAGCGTCGGGGGTATATGTGCGGGGCGCAAGGGGGGGAGGGGTGGATGGATGCGATGGGCTGCTACGTGGTGAGCCCCGGCTCCCAAGCCACCATTGGCACAGTGAAAAGCCCTCTCTCCTCTCCCCACACCGAGGGACAATCTTCACTCCGCCCCCTTCCTCAGCCGCTCGCCTGACACCCCTCCCACCCTCAGCTCCACCTATCTTTTCTGAATTTTTTGAAATCAAGCTGTGGGCAGAGTAATGCCCAGAGAGGGGGTTTAGTTGGACAGAGACCTCAGGTCTGGATGCTGATGGATGATGTGTTTTCTATGGTGAAGTCACAGATCAGTCACATAAGGGGGTCCCTGGCAGCTACATAGGTGGGCCTGGAGAAAAAACAACACCCAGGGTAGAGGAATGTATAATGGTTCCAGATGTGGGTTTTGACCATCTATATAAGGATCTGTATGCATGTGTTAGATAAGAAGAGAGCTTGCACCTTCTTCCGGCACTGTTGAATAAACTGTCAATTGAAGATCAACTTGTCGTCTATTGTGCATCTTTTATGAATTTGTCTTGGACCAGAAGTTCTTTCCTATCAGCGATATGACAGCTCCCCCTAAGTGAACCAAAACATCTCGATCACCTCCTGGCAGCTGGCCGCATGATAGGTCATAAAGCCCGGGCTTTGATCTTATGATTGCTACTGCACAGACTCTGGCTCCAAATTATGTCACCAGCACAAGATGGCAGCAGCTGAATCTGGGATATTTTGGCTTAATAATGTACAGCGGGGGGTAGTGGAGATGTGTTGTCCATACAGTCTATGGTATTTGGTCATGAATCAAAAATTTATACAATTGAAAATGACCTGGTGATGGCACCAGATGAAAGGGATCACCAAAGCAGTCAGTTAGATACAATTCATCCTGAGGGAGACATAAATGTTTGTACTAAATGTCATGCCACTCTATCTACTTTAGTTATGTTGAGACGAAGGACATATTCGACAGTGAGAACATTGATATACTATAGCGCCAAACAACTATTTGCAATGTAAAGACAAAGTGGAGTAATGGTGATCTGAGCAGAGATGGAAGAGATTTACTGCTGATAAAGCTACCCTGACCCACAGTGGTGGGATGGTGTTGTTGTAGAAATGTAATTCCCACCCTTAGCTCTGCTGGCACTGTTGTAGTTGTTGGCACTGTTCACACTGTTAATGCCATTGGCTTTTAGCCATCGGCTAGGCAACCAAACCATGTTGAGAGCTATTTGCAGGCAATTACAGCTCAGAATCTGAATCATAGATATGCTCTGAATTTCAATATAGAACCCCTTAAAGGCTCTCTAAGTCTTCCTAAGCTTGAAAAGTTTTTGTCACATACAGCAAACATCTTCTCACGGTTATCTTCTTCTCTCCACTAGCTACATGTCCTCTGAATATGCTGTGAAAAAGTCTGGTCTCTGTAGGCAGCCCAGGCTCCACATGGCAACAAAAACAGTTCACTTCTGTTTACATTCAACAATGTTATCAAACACAACGGAGCTCTCACCTTTTAGCCTCACTGTAGCCTGTAGCTCTAACTGCCTCTCTGGTTATCACGTTCACATGTGTGCTTGCGCGAGACCGTGAGACATGGACACCGCGTTCACGTCAGCACGTGGTATTGCGGTAAGTAAGTTGTGTCATTTCCGGTGTTTCTGTAACAGCGTCTCTGTGCTGCTCTGGTGAATCCTACTAACCTGCTTTCTCACTTTAGTTGTTTAAAACGTCAACTCCAAGTCTTAACCCACACTCGTTCTGTTAAAGCACTCATAGCTCTCCTCCTTTCTACGATTTTCTCGCTAATCTCTTAGCTGTTGTTTACACGCTACTAGCCTTGTTAGCTACATTAGCTTTACTGCTAGCGATGGCTTCTCCCTCTGCTCTCTCTTGCCCGGTGTGCCACATGTTCAGTTATGCCTCTGCCTCCTTCAGTGACAGCGGTAAGTGTAATAAGTGTAGTTTATTTGTTGCGCTGGAGGCGAGGCTTAGTGAATTAGAAGCGCGGCTCCGCACCATGGAAAATCACTCAGTAGCTGCGGTAGTTAGCCAGCCCCCTGTAGCCGGTGCGGAGCGACATAGCACAGCCTTAGCTCCTGCTAGCGGTCCTCCGGTAACTCCTGTTGCCGGGACGTTGGATAAGTGTGCGCCAGAAGCATAGCTCCAAGCCGAAGCCCACGGCTCACCACCAGCCCGTTCACGTCTCCAACCGCTTTTCCCCACTCAGCGACACACCGCTGACGATAAAACTCTGGTTATTGGCAGCTCTATTTTGCGGAACGTGAAGTTAGCAACACCAGCGGCCATAGTCAAATGTATCCCTGGGCCAGAGCGGGCGACATCGAGTCAAATTTAAAACTGCTGGCTAAAGCTAAACGTAGATTCAGTAAGATTGTTATTCACGTCGGCGTTAATGACACCCGGTTACGCCAATCGGAGGTCACTAAAATTAATATTGCCTCGGTGTGTGAATACGCTAAAACGATGTCGGACTCCGTAGTTTTCTCTGGACCCCTCCCTAATCTGACCTCTGATGACATGTTTTAGCCGCATGTCATCATTTAATCGCTGGCTGTCCAGGTGGTCCAGCAAAACGATGTGGGTTTCGTTAATAATTGGCAAACTTCTGGGAAAACCTGGTCTCATTAGGAGAGACGGCATTCATCCCACTTTGGATGGAGCTGCTCTCATTTCTAGGAACCTGGAAAATTTATTAGCAAATTAAATCCCTGACAACCCAGAGTTGAGACCAGGACAGAGAGTCACAGTCCTATACGCCTCTCTGAGCTTCTAGTTCACTTACCCAGCCATAGTTTCCATAGTTTTATACCAACGGTGTCTGTCCCCCGACCACCTAAATTATTTAAATCTAAAATTAAACAAAGAGGAGTTGTGCATAACAACCTCATAAAAATTAAACCTCTTTTGTGACAGAAAGACAAAACAGGAGAATTAAATGCGGACTGTTAAATATCAGGTCTCTTTCGTCTAAAGCAGTGTTAGTAAACAAATTAATATCAGATAATCATATTGATTTACTTAGTCTCACTGAAACCTGGCTGTGTCAAGATGAATATGTTAGTCTAAATGAATCCACTCCTCCCAGTCATAATAATACCCACATTCCTCGAGGCAGCGGCCGAGGAGGGTGAGTTGCAGCCATTTTTAACTCTAGTCTGTTAATCAGCCCTAAACCAAAACTAGATTATAATTCATTTGAAAGCCTAGTTCTTAGTCGTTTACATCCGACCTGGAAAACCTCGCAGCCACTTTTATTTGTTATAGTGTACCGTGCTCCTGGCCCGTATTCTGAATTTATATCTGAATTCTCAGAGTTTTTATCCAGTTTAGTTCTTAAATCAGATAAAGTTATTATTGTAGGCGATTTCAACATTCATGTCGACGTTGATAATGACTCCCTGGCTACCGCGTTTATCACATTATTAGACTCCATTGGCTTCAGTCAGGGTGTACATGAACCCACTCACTGTTTTAACCATACCCTCGATTTAGTTCTGACATATGGAATTGAAATTGATAACCTAACAGTCTTTCCACAGAATCCCTCGCTATCGGATCATTATTTGATTACTTTTGATTTCTTTTTACTCGATTGCACACCACTCAGCAACAGTTACTATACCAGATGTTTATCAGATAGTGCTGTCGCAAAATTTAAGGAAATGATTACTCCGTCGTTAAATTCAATACCAAGTCTTTAGTAACAGAGGTTTCCCGTACCGACTTTAACCTCTCCCGAATTGATCAATTTGTTGATAGCGCCGTAAGCTCGCTGCGAACAGCACTCGACTCTGTAGCTCCTCTTAAAAAGAAGTTAACAAAACAAAGAAAGTTCGCTCCTTGGTATAACTGAAACCCGTAAATTAAAACAAATATCGTGAAAGTTTGAAAGGAATTGGCGATTAACCAAACTGGAAGAATCTCGTTTAATCTGGGCAGACAGTCTCAAAACTTATAAGAGGGGCCTCCGCAATGCCAGAGCAAACTATTACTCAGCTTTAATAGAAGAAAACAAAAATAACCCCGAGGTTTCTTTTCAGCACTGTAGCCAGGCTGACTGAGAGTCAAAGCTCTATTGAGCCTTGTATTCCTTTAGCCCTTAGCAGTAATGATTTTATGAGCTTCTTTAATGACAAAATTCTAACTATTAGAGGCAAAATTTATGACCTCCTGTCCTCAGATAGTACCTATCTAACCTCAAACTCAGCTGTAGCACCTAATATTTATTTAGATTGCTTCTCCCCAATTTCTCTTCAAGAATTGACCGCAGTGATTTCTTCATCTAAATCATCAACGTGTCTCTTAGACCCCATCCCAACTAGGCTACTCAAGGAGGTCTTACCTTTAGTTAACACTCATATATTAGATATGATCAATATCCTTATTAACAGGCTATGTACCACAGTCTTTAAGGTAGCTGTAATTAAACCTCTACTAAAAAAGCCCACCCTGGATCCAGAGGTGTTAGCCAACTATAGACCAATATCTAATCTTCCCTTTATGTCAAAGATCCTTGAGAAAGTAGTCGCAGACCAGCTGTGTGATTTTCTCCATGATAATAATTTATTTGAGGAATTACAGTCAGGATTTAGAGCGCATCATAGCACTGAGACAGCACTAGTTAAAATTACAAATGACCTTCTGATTGCTTCAGACAAAGGACTCGTCTCTGTACTTGTTTTATTAGATCTTAGTGCAGCGTTTGACACTGTTGACCATGAAATTCTGCTACAGAGACTGGGAACACTTAATGGCCTAAAAGGTTCTGCACTAAGCTGGTTAAATCTTATTTATCTGATCGTTTTCAATTTGTTGACGTTCACAATGAATCATCCGTACGTACTAAAGTTTGTTTTGGAGTTCCGCAAGGTTCTGTGCTTGGACCAATCCTATTTATTCTATATATGATTCCTTTAGGCAACATCATTAGAAATCACTCTATAAATTTCCATTGTTATGCGGATGATACACAGCTGTATTTATCGATGAAGCCAGAAGAAAGTGATCAATTAACTAAACTTCATAATTGTCTTAAAGACATAAAAACTTGGATGAGCACCAATTTCCTGATGTTAAATTCAGACAAAACTGAAGTTATTGTTCTTGGCCCCAAACAACTCAGAGACTCTTTATCTGATGACATAGTTTCTCTCGATGGCATTGCTCTGGCCTCTACCACTACCGTAAGAAACCTCGGAGTAACATTGATCAAGATTTGTCTTTTAATTCTCATTTAAAACAAACCTCACGGACTGCATTTTTTCATCTGCGTAATATTGCAAAAATTAGGCCTATCCTGACCCAAAAAGATGCAGAAAAATTGGTCCACGCTTTTGTTACCTCAAGGCTGGATTACTGTAACTCTCTATTATCAGGTAGCTCTAGTAAGTCATTAAAAACTCTCCAGCTAATTCAGAATGCAGCAGCACGAGTACTAACAAGAACTAAGAAACGAGATCATATTTCTCCTGTTTTAGCTTCTGCACTGGCTCCCTGTAAAATCCAGAATTGAATTTAAAATCCTACTGTTAACTTATAAAGCTCTAAATGGTCAAGCTCCATCATATCTTAGAGAGCTCATAGTGCCATATTATCCCACCAGAACTCTGCGCTCTGAGAACGCAGGGTTACTCGTGGTCCCTAAAGTCTCCAAAAGTAGATCAGGAGCCAGAGCCTTCAGCTATCAGGCTCCTCTCCTGTGGAATCATCTTCCTGTTACGGTCCGGGAGGCAGACACCGTCTCCACATTTAAGGCTAGACTTAAGACTTTCCTCTTTGATAAAGCTTATAGTTAAGGCTGGCTCAGGCTTGCCCTGTACCAGCCCTAGTTAGGCTGACTTAGGCCTAGTCTGCCGGAGGACCACCTATAATGCACCGGGCACCTTCTCTCTCTCTCTCTCTCTCTCTCTCTCTCTCTCGCTCTCGCTCTCGCTCTTGCGTATCCTATTACTGTATCTTGTTTACTCGGCCATTCTGGATGTCACTAACTCGGCTTCTTCTCCGGAGCCTTTGTGCTCCACTGTCTCTCAGGTTAACTCGTATTGCAGCGGTGCCTCGATAGTGTGACGTGTGTGGTTGTGCTGCTGCCGTGGTCCTGCCAGATGCCTCCTGCTGCTGCTGCTGCCATCATTAGTCATACTTCTACTGTTATTATACACATATGATTATTATCATACATGTATACTGCCAGATACTAATATATACTTTCAACATATTGTACCACAGTAGCCAGAACTATAACGACAATATTATTACTTTCATGAATGTTGTTGTAAGCTACTGTCATTATCGAGGATGTCATACAGATTATTGTATTGTGTCATACAGATTACTGTTAATTTGTTATGGTGATCTGTTCTGTACGACATCTATTGCACGTCTGTCCGTCCTGGAAGAGGGATCCCTCCTCAGTTGCTCTTCCTGAGGTTTCTACCATTTTTTTTTCCCCGGTAAAGGGGTTTTTTTGGGGAGTTTTTCCTTATCCGCTGTGAGGGTCCAAAGGACAGAGGGATGTCGTATGCTGTAAAGCCCTGTGAGGCAAATTGTATTTGTGATATTGGGCTTTATAAATAAAATTGATTGATTGATTGATGTGTGTGTGCTTGCTTTCGCTGGTCTCGCGCTGGCTAGTTGGTTCAGCTTGGACCAAAAATGTTTTTGCTGCCATTTGCGGAACCTGGGCTGCCTACAGTCTTTTTCACAGCATATTCAGAGGACATGTAGCTAACGGATCATGAGGAGATGTTTGCTGTATGTGACAAAACTTTTCAAGCTTAGGAAGACCTTTAAACTCCAAACCACAATTGGTGGCACTAGAGGAAAAGTCACCAGATTCAGTAGAATTCATTGTTCGACTATGCATGCCTGTATCAAATTTTTATGCCAACACATGCAGTCATTTTACTAAAAAACAAAAATGTTAACTTCACGGTGCCGTCAGAGCAGGGGTCTTCAACGTTTTTCAGGCCAAGGACCCCTTAGCTGAACGAGAGATGGAACAGGAACTCCCTACAACATATATATTATGAAACTACATCGCAAATTAAACTGGGCAGATAGTGATTGTTGGGCAGAGGGCCATATCGACCTTGGGCTGCAATCTTGACCTATATATGTTTTTCAGGTAGGTGAGGGAGGAAACTCAGGACATGATGACAAAGATAAGTTGTTTCAAAAGGTAAAATATGATGGATTCATGTTAATGTGTATTTTCAGACATATTTTAATTTTTAAAAAGGAAAAAAAAGACCAAGACCAAGGCACTAAAGGAAAAGGTCCATATAAAACCTCTGGTCCACTGCAACAGATAATAACCTCTCAAACTGCAACTCCAAGTCTAATGAGTCCACTATACTGTGCTTCCACTGTTTTCTAGGAACATGATTTATTGTTAAAGTCTCTACAAAATCTTCTTATGCTCGCCTTTGGCTCATTCATTGGTAAGGAGCTGTGTCCCACATACAGTAGTGCACAAATTGTGCATGTGTTGCCTACATTGCTAAAACCCCCAAAACATCTCTCCCTGAAACTGTTGGGCCGAGTTTTCATGGTACCAGGAATCTGTGAATCTCTTTCTCACTTCTGAAAGGTCAAGCACACTGGAGTGTGTAGGTGTCCAGAATCTCATCCATTCATCATGCCAATAGTCTAGCCTCAACTACCTATGTGCCTCGAGACCGAATCCATTCATTCAGGCAATAATAACCTGAAATAAACAAAGAAGAGGGAGAGATTGGGTGTGTTTTTTACCAAGGCATAATAAATATGCCACAAAATACTTACATGGCTATGGCTTCACAAAAGAAGTTTCCCATTTTAAAGATGCTACAGCAGTTTAACATATTGGTATATCATTGTCAAGTTGGCAACCGCTGACTCTGATCCCACATTTGTATTGTTAGAGTTAAAATATCTGAAGTGAAGGCCACTTTTCCTATACATTTAGTTGTAAACATGAAGATATCCAGGCTGTTCTCATGCACTGTTTGTATGTATACCTACGAAATGTAATGCACCACAAGTCAGATATAACCCACATAATCATGAGCCAGTAATTCGTGTATAACCCAATGCTCTGGTGGGAGTAAAGAAAGAAAAAGAACAAAATCCATGCAAGGTTGGGGTGGTGAATGTGTCAAACAAACACAGGGTTACAGAATAACCGTTGTATGGACACACATTGAAATACAACTTGTGCATGCTGTCTCCCTCCCTGGAATTTACTTTATGTTTTGCTTTAAGTGAACAGCATAAACAGTCATTGCACTTACAACACTGAAAACGTATCGCCTGGTTTTGGCTGTGATATGTGACTTTTTTTGTTTTGTTCCACAAAGCATTGATTAACTGTGCCTTAGGGGGCTTTCACACCTGAAAGTCTGGACCAATGTCCGTGTTTTTGCTACATTGTATACATTTGGTCCGGCTGGTTTGGTTTCACACTACTTTAAGGTGACCGGACCAAGTGACATATTGACGTGGCCTCTAGTTTCGCAGACCAGGCGAGGGGGAGGTGCAGCGCACCTGCGCTTCGCTAACTAGGTGTTTTGCTGGCGCAGCTACTCCTCTTTCCCACTTCCGTCCCTCCTACCTGCGTAAGTCGGAAAGAGGGAGGAGAGAAGGCGTGGAGTGGGTTTTACACAGCAGATTCACATCACACCAATCAAATGAGCCCCTCTCGTCACCCTTAAATGCGCCGCGCGAAGGCATAATGAGAGTTTACTCAATTCGCCATGGCAGAAGAGCAGCGTCCTCCTCGCAATAATGTACTCCATCTTTGTAGATCACGTTAAGCAAGAACATTTTAACATTTGTATAGGCAATCACATGAAGCATGTAAACCCTTAAGACACTGAACATAACTCACAATTTGTTGACAGTGTTTCTCTCATGCGCGCGCTCTCTCTTTCTTCCTCGCAGTCTCACTCTGTTTCTTTTCTTTTGACTTTTCTAAGATGACAGATGCTGAATATATACTCCCTATCTGATGCTGTGGCTGTTTGTGGTTGGCTGAGAGGGATGTGAACTCATTAGTTTGCAGCTGTGTTATCCAAACCAGGTTGGGTTTCCATTACACATGCCAAACGGTGCCACGCCGCAGCAGCAGGAGGAGGAGGACGAGGATGAGCCGCTGGGGGCACAGCCGGGAGCAGCTCCATTACGCATGCCAAACGGTGCCAGTCCACTTTGATCTGACATCAGATGTGATGGGACAGTCGATATAGAGATACATTTATGTGCTGATTGCAGATGGTTGCATTGAATAGTGGCTTTTGTCTCCCTCAATGGTGCATAATTAGGCTACAGTTGTCTGGGTGCGCGGGTTATAGGTATAGGTTTCAAGGGTTAAAGGTTTTAAAGTCCGAAATATCGAAAAATAAGCTTTCACGCTGCAAAAGTCCGAACCATGATTTCATTTGGTCCAGACCGAGACCACCTATTTTGGTTGGACCAAATTTCAGGTCTTTGGTCCGGACTGTGGTCCGGGGGAGCTTTCACACCTGTAAATTTGGTCCGGATCAAATGGAAAAGTCCTAAAATCCGGACCAAACAAGGTAGGTGTAATGGCAAAGCTGCACTATGAGAACAAGTGAGAGTTCATGAAAGTTTAAATTTAACTGTGAAAGATACGACCTGTGCTATTTCCCCCATCAGCCGGTGACTACTGTAGACAAACATTTCTTATAATATAGCCCTGCAACAACCTGCCAGCACCTGCTTACTGGCTGTGAAGGGTGCAGTACAAACACTGTTTACACTGCGATTTAATGGACAGTTTAAAGGAGACAGAGTTTTCATCACTGGTTAAGGCACTAGACATGTGACCCCTGTAACATACTGTATTTCCTAAGATGAATGGTGTCCTACAGGCCCTCACGTACTCCTCTCAACTATCAGTAAGATAAAAAATAACTGGCATTAGGGCATCAGTGGTGGCAGACAGATGGAACTCTGTCAGTCCCATCAAACCTTTATTAAATATGTTCAGTGGTGACATGTAAGCAATTTAAAGTACTTTACTGAGTGTATATGTCTGACACTAGATGCTTGTATTGAGGTTTTGTGCTGCTGCCTCAGCCCTTAAAGGATATGAGTGGTTCACAGTATAAACAATGGATGATTCTGCTTCTGTCAGGCTATCATACTTCTGTAGCAACAAGCTTGGTGAATTTTTTCCCCTGCTGTGTCTTTTGGTGTGTTTGTGTTATCAGGGTGTGCCAGGCAATATGTTGCTGTGCCCCCTACCAGGTGTAATTTGTTTTTCAGTTGATTAAACTCTAACCCTAACCTTATGCTCTTGGACTGCCTGGGCTCTCCTGATTCTCTTTGAGTCCACCCACACTATGATTTCTGGCCATGCTACTCGAAGAAAGTTGTTAACACATTAATCAGTAGAACATATTCCATTAGTTGTAGCCCACTAAATTGATCACTGGATGCATTTGTGCATTCTCATGTCCAAGTGTAGTAAATTTGGTGGTAATATCTGCCAGAAAAAAAAACACAGCTTTTGACCTTTATCATTCAGCGGCCTGGCCAACATGCTCATCATTGAAGCTGGCTTTGAGATTGTAGTGAGTTCTATTGATGTGTGTGTAGATCTGTGAACTTGTGCAGTTGTCAAGGACTCGCTAGTCAGTCTGTGTGAGTGCAATGTCAGACAACCCCTGCTGTGCTTCAGTGCCTCTCCATCATCAGTCAGTGCGACTACCTGCCAAACGTCTGTCTGTAACTGACAGTCTGTGCAGGTCTCTCCAAAGGAAACTGGAAGACCTTGTTCAAGCAGTATCAATTATAGCAAATAAAATGACATGGGTACAAAGCTCCAGGAAAAAAAAACAGAAGGACCTTTTGACAAGCAGATCAGATCTTTTCGACATGTACTTCGAGCAAACAAAGGCAATTTCTATGTATTACACTTTTGTTGTTGCCTTCACTTAAGCTCTTACATGTCTCTGGAATCAAAGCCTCTGTCACAACCTTTTGCTCAACAATGGTTGTCGCCTCAGGCTCTTTGATAACTTCTGACACTTAAATGAACAGATTTAAGTAGCCACCCAGATTCACCATTTAGTTTGATTTGATGGAGCAAAAAATATGTAAAAGTATAATATAAAGCTAGCTCCAGCAGGCTAATAGCTTACTGTACCTTAGAATACAGACTGGAAGAAAAAGTGGTGCCCCTAAGGAGGGGGCCATGCCCCCCTGACTCAATTGATACAATGAGATACTCACGACTCTCTCCTAAACTTGAGAGGGCTCTTTCCCAGGAAATGTTTTGTTTCTTACAATCAATGTACTCCTCAAAATTAAAGCTCTATATCTGTCCTTGTAAGAAAAAGGATAAGCAGCCTACAAGTGGCGAAATGAGTTTCCTCCATGGGGTGGCTGGGCTCAGCCTTAGAGATAGGGTAAGGAGCTTGGACATCCGGAGGGAACTCGCAGTAGAGCTACTGCTCCATTGCATTGAAAATGGTCAGTTGAGGTGGTTCGGGCATCTCCCACTTGTAGGAGGCCCCAGGCCAGACCCAGAACACGCTGGAGAGATTACATATCTCATCTGGCCTGGGAATGCCTTGGGGTCCCCCAGGAGGAGCTGGAAAGTGTTGCTGAGGAGAGGGATGTTTGGAGTGCCCCCGCGACCCAGCCTCGGATAAGTGGATGAAATGAATGGATGGATGGACAACCAGCCAATTTGAAAAATAACATTAATACATAACTCATTAAAACATAACTGAATTCCTGAAATTCAGTTATGGCTGTTGGTTTTGGTGTGCCACCCCAAGATTTGGTAAAAACATTCTCGGAGCGCCACTAGGAAGAGGGGAAAGCAGCTTACTTGTATCTGTCCGATGATGAGTAGCCTACCTCGAAGCTCAGTCTTTCATTTATCCTTGCACAAATAAAACCAACAAGTTGTGGTTTTAGAAAGAATTAGGTACTTGCAACAACAGTCCTTCAAATCACCGCACTCAGTTAAGAAAAAAAATCCAGCATATCACTTGCTTACTGTGTCCCTCTGATCCCAGGCATCATGCTAAACTAAGCTAATCGCTTGCTGGCCTGACCTTTGTATTTAATGTAAAGATATGAGGGTGACATCAAACTTTTCATCTAACTTGATAAGAAAGTGAATAAGTGTTTTTTCTTAAGATTTTGAATCCTTTCAAACTTACAGTACATTCAGCACTTGTCTTCCCCTTGTTTACCATAAATCAAGATTGGGTAAAAAATAAATTAGAGGAGGCATAATAATTTATGTGCACACTTGTGCCAGTAAAGACTGGCTCTAATTATGGAAAATCATTAACGCCTCTTCATTGCTTGTTATTAATTTTCCCCCTTCTGGATGTTTTTTTCCTGTGGCTTTATGTTGTTTGTGCTTGTCCCCCAAGAGGGCTGTTTTCCTGTCGACAGCTACTTCAACAATGAACATGAATCCAGACAAACAGGACTCCTAACAGCTCCCTTGGCATCCCTATGAGGAGTTATGTAGCTTTATATTAATGATACCTATATGGTTGTTGTCCTTATTAGGCTCCATGCGTGTAATAAAGCATAAGTTACATTTGTGATCATTGAGCTACTGATCACACACACACACACACACACACACACACACACACACACACACACACACACACACACACACACAAAGGAAGTAAACTTAGATTATTTCATTTGTTTTTAAAAGCCTTTTGACCATGTTTGGCAAGAGGAGTTTTATTACACAGTTCTCCCGAGCGTTATATAGGCTGCAGTAAAATTTATAGCCCAATAAAATCAATCTATATGAGAAATGGCAATGGGGCAAAATTGGCACTAAAAGAACAGATGTTTTCACTCTGAAAAAAAAGAGGTGTGCGTGGGGGGTGTCTTTCACAAGGGCAGCTTCCCGCCAGTTAACACCAACATTTGGATTAATAAATTGGTGGTGATGTTGGATCAGTTTGCCTCCTGTGGCCCTGAGCCATGAGAAGGTCAGGAAACCCTGTGTTGCTGTCACAGTACATGCAATGAAGTGGCATCTCTACCTGACATGCTGTGTCACAATATGTCTTCTTTCTAATGTGACATATTAAATCTGTTAAATTGTTCTTTACATTAAGAACATAACATATTTTCAGCCAATACTGGCCAGTGGTGGAAGAAGTGTTCAGACACTTACAACCACGTAAAAATACTCCATTACAAATCAAAGTTCTGTGACTGATATATGACATTGCAGTTCTCCTTTCCAGGGCGTCAAATACGGCAGCTTGGTCTGTGGTTCTCTGCATCTGAAACTGATGGATGGAAACACATGGGTGCGGTTTGAACCCCATTGCAGCACCAAAGACAGACAGGACAGTTTGTCATGACCTTTAATAAACCACTTGCAACACAGAGAGCAAACAGGCAAGTGCAACAGTGAGCAAGACCAACTCCTGAGGCTGAGTCTGAGGCTCCCCGAGGCACACGTTTAGTCCAGAGGCTTTGGCACGCCACACCTAAACAGAGAGTAGGTGAGTCTTTGGTGTCCAGTGGACAGTTCAATAGTTCAGTAGTGATGGAGCAGACAGGAGGCAATATCAGACAATATAAGTGTACACATGAGGAAAACCAGCACACCTGTGAGGAGCTGACAGTAGGTTGTTCGGAACTGGTGAGGAGTAGAGACACCAGCAGTGACAATGAGCGGATGCTGTGGTGCTCACACAGAGTCAGACTGGGCAGCCATGTGGCGAGGTAATCCACAGTACAGGAAATCACAGGCAGCAGAACAGGTAAACTCACAGCGCAGAGCTGACTGGCAGTCTCTCCAAACAGCCACAGAGAACAGGCGAATGGAAACCAGGAACATGGAAGCAGAGCTCTCGGTCGGGGATAGAAGGCTGAGTGGTTTACCAGGGAGCAGGCGAAGCAGGAGAGTCAGAGACAGGTGAGGTCAGCAACAAGGAAGCAGTCCGGTAATAAAAGCTGGAACGTCTTGCACTGATATGACAAAGAACAATTTGACAACAAGAGTCTGAAACTGGGGTATTTATGGTGGCAGGGAGTAATGAGCCACAGGTGAGTGGAGCTGCCTTGATGAGGTGGGTGTGGTGGACTGACAGTAGTGGGAGATGTGATGGACAGGTGGCGCAAGTGGAAATTTACTGGGTTATCAGAGAGAATGGGATGTATGGTAGGTCAGAAGCGCACCTGTTAGTGTTTGTATGAGATATACCAGGCTTTCTACTAACTCCAATGTAAACCCATCTACAGCAATAACTATAAAGAGCGAGAAAGTCTGTGAGAGGTGGTGGATGGCCATGACTGATTATTAATGGGAGAGCAAAGAAGAAAAGTAAAGTTCAGCGCTAATCTGTATAAACTTTTTGGTCATTTTTTTGCAGTATATTGGATTATTTAAACAATTTATTTTTTGTAAGTACAACCCAAAAAGGTTAAGACCCACTGTCTTAAAGGATAACTTCAGTATTTTTCAACCTGGGCCCTATTTCCCCATGTGTATGTGTGCGTATGATTCATAGGTACAACTCGTTCTAAAATTGGTTCAGTATTGAGGGAGGCGGATGCAGCCGGGAGCCGCGAAACAAGCTAAAACGGTAACGGGGGCAAATGCGTCCCGTATAAGTTTGCAAATTAAAAGTGCTTTTTTTCGCCACTGACCAGTTAAGATCGCCAGTGCTATCTCTGTAAATAGCATACTAAACGTTTCGTTGAGTAAATTTACTTTCTCTCCACAACTGACATTAGTGAGACATTTCCATGGGTTTTGACTTCTAAGCTCTATTCTTGTTCTTCTTCCCTTTTCATCACCACTCCTGTTTGCTTTGTCCTTTCTCAGCAGCACACGGAGTGACATTAATTGTAGAGCCACCCTGTCAACTGTGATTCGTGTGTGTTTGTCTGTGTGTGTATGCATTTAAGACGATACCTAACTGGTAAAAGTTATCCATGTAAAAGTGTTACTGAATTTATAGCACAATAACATCTTGTTTCTAATGAGATTTCACCCAACTTATGGACACAGTGTGGATAATTATTTTACAGCTTGTGTCCCAAACTTTACTGATCCTGTCAACATGCTGTACTTGTGATATTTTATCCTTCTTCTGGGAAATCCAAATGCAGTATAATGATGCTATAAGTATCTCCGAGCGTTGGTGGAGAACAAACAAATACAGTACATGTGCAGAGCACCTTGACGTGATGAATCATACACTCCTAATTTCACAGTATGTCAGAATCAGTCTCTCTTTCTGTGTACAGGAGCTGACTCCTCCAGCACATTACCAATTATATACAGTATGTACAAAGGTGGTTACATTGATTACATAATAACCAGCAACAGCCTTCATCTCACACAAAAATAGAAAGGTGGAGGGAATAAGGAGACAGGAAAAAGAACTGCAGATTTTGCATTTAAGCACTGTTCCATTTGATTGTCACAAGTGAGTGCAAAACAAATGACCCAGGAGGTGTACAAGGGGACAAAACAATTCAACCACTGAATACAACACCATAAACATTTTTTAAACAAACTATCTGATTAATTCCACGTTAAAACACAAAAGCCAGGATCTGCAGTGATCACTCCAGCACAGAAATGTAATAGAACATGGACATAGCACTTTATAGAGAGGCATAATGATAAAATGATGCTTTAACTCACTAGTGCTGAAGGTCAGATGAAGAGAAGAGAAGTATAGTGGCTCGTTCTGTGTGCAAACCTCTCAGAAATCTCACTTTTGGCAGTCCTGCAGTTGCTGAATCAGCTGGTTTTCAGTGGATAGCAGGTCCAGTGTGTTCAGCCTGGGTGTTGAGGGCACAACTTTTTATCCTATTTAAGGTGGGAAAGTTTCTCCCTGCTGTGGATATGGGATTTGTGATGATTTTCAGCAGACTGTGTGAGTGTCAGGTAAAGCGCTGTCTAAGAAGTTCTTGTGGATGGATGATAGTGGAGACAGGACTGTTTTTGCACCCTGAGGCCCAGAGTGTAGGTACAGAGCACCCAACTCAGACCTCAACTTTCTCCTGATTCCCAAAATGGCCGTGGTTTGACATCAGAGTGAGGCTCAGGGGAAGGAATCAGCCCGACAAAAAGTGAGGAAAAATGACCTGTCAGCCAGCTTAGTGTGTGAAAAGTGCTGTTCTACCTGAGAGATGATGGTGTCACAATTCTCCTCCATCACCGGCTGTTGCGTGGGTGACTCATCTGCTCTGTCACGAGCACTGGTGTTCAATCTATCATGTTGCTATCATACAGTATACTTGCAACATTCACCTTGAACATGAAAAGCAAGTGTATTTTTTTGACAGGACATACATGGTTCACTGATGGCATCTTCATCTGTTCTCTCTGTACAGATAAGTGCACTGGGAAACATTAAACCGCACTGACAAATGTATTCTGTGTCCAGCTTGTGAGAACCTGTGAAGATGGAAGCAAAGGCCGCAGCAAATAACGCATTTAGGATAGCCCCGACAGAGTAGTTATTTCAAAGTTGTAGCTGGCAGACATGACAATGAGCAGCTCATCACACCCAGATGATTACAATGCAACATTTCATGGTGTGGAGTCCAGTAACCCCATTTGTAATCTGCAGTAGTGTGCTCTACCACCTGCTTGCAAGGCAACAAATGATGCCATGAGCACTGCTCAGTGATCTCATCCCAATGAACATCATAGTTATAACCCCAAATCTCATTTTGTACAATGCAGTGTCACACATGATTTCAAAATGGGATTGCAATATTTGCAGGTTTGCAAACAAAGTGTAATGACCCAATATGGCGTGTTGTTTCACACGTCCCACAAAGCTTAAGGTGTGGTATAATTTGCCTGAGCATGAAACTGTTTCTCCCTGATTTGCTGCTGAATGGTGCATTTGCAGTCACTGACGATTTCAGTAATATGATGCCATTGTGGAAAGATGTTTCAGAAACAGACAACATTTCCTGAGATACATTCTCCAAACACATCGATCAGTTTTCATTGTAAATTTTAACTTGTGAAAGATACGGTTAAAAAAATACACACATAGATTTAAGCTGAGCAGCCAAACATTTTATGGTAGAAGAGAGGACAGTATGATCTTACACCTTTCCTGTCATGCCAGTCATATTAGGACCACTCCAATACAAGAATAATGATGTATCTCAATTTCCAAATTGTATTAAAAGAATTAATAAACAGATAATCATAATTAATCATATTTTTTTGTAAACCTAGAGCTAAACATAATGGTGCACGCCTTTGCAGTCTGTACTCAAGTTAGTGTTTGCATCAGGTGAGGTCATCATGCCCAGGAGATGAGAAACAATCATGTCAGGAACAGGTTGATGAGTGCTGAAGTTCAAAAGCAATGGTGACAGAATTAGGGGGTGGTGATCAAAGAGTTGAGCGACAGGAAGGCTCTGCCAGCAAAGGCCCACAATGGGTGGGTGAACAGTATAAAGTGAATGTGATGGTGAAACAGTTTAGTCTGCTCCCTGGACCGGCTCAGTATGTAGCCTAACCTTTGAAGACTCACAGTAAACCCATTTCACTTTGAACTGGCTGATTACATTGTCTTTACTGGGGATGTGACAAGTGTGGGTGAAGATCTAATACAACTGGCATGAGAAAAGATTTTTATCCCACAGTAGCCATTGTGATGTCACCCATTGGTTTGTGGACTACTGTTATGAAGCCTCGAGTTTGGCACTTTGGCTGTCGCCGTCATGGATTTTTAGAGTCAGAATTGACCATATTTGGATGAGAGGATGGAGATGAGGAGCGAGAGGTGAATCTGACAGCCCATATGCTGTGTCTGAAATCGCATACTTTGGTAATTCAGTAACATGTAGTAGGATTGCAAACACTATATTGGTTAAGATTCTCAGTCATCCAGCTCATGGTAATTTTAAGTGCTATATCGAAGGCAACCATCATCTCTCAACGGGACAAGCCTCCTGGATGACAGGTGAATCTTAATTACTTATTATATTAAAGATGAAAATGCTTAGCTACATGGCATGTTTCTACATCTTTGAACATCCAGGCTAATACTGGCTCGGCTTCATCACTAGCTGATCTACCAAGTAAATGGTTGCTGCCCTTATACAATTAAAATGACAATTTAACATGCATAAACACCAAATGTAACTTAAGGTCAAAGACCATAAAGCTTAAGCCACAACACATGTAAACATAAGCAATTATGTTATTGTTTGTGGTATCAAATTATCACAGAATTATCACAATTCATGTACCCATGTATATTTGTGTATATGTGTGTTCCTCACTTATCTTTTTGACCGTTACAAATGCACCATCTGGATTCTCCTAGTGTGCTGCATTTTGCCATACTTCTCAGTGTGAACACATTCATGCACTCATAATAGCAAGTATAAATACATAAATGTATGATCTGAGACACAGCAGTAGTCTGAGGTGACACCTTGCAGACAGCCTGTAACTCAAAGCGGCTACATCTTTCATTATGCATTACTTTAAACCTTAATAAAATGTGAACCGGTGAGTTAAATAAAAAAAATTCACCCCCGTACAGTTTACAGTTTTAAATTAGCTATGGAGACCAAAACCGTTTTTGTACCAGGCTGTTTACGTGTTTACCTCTGTTGTAAAGTTAACATATTGATCACTGGCTCTCATTTGGAGCCAGTTTTTGGCACTCCCGCTTTGGCTTCATATTTAAGATCCCTTTCACAAGAAAACAAGTTGTCTGAAACATTAAAAAGTCAGTTGCAGGTGCCGTTTTTAACAAACTCATAGAGCTATCATGAGCTTAGTTAGCTACCTATGCATTTGATAAAACCTGCCACAAACAGTCGTCAGATGGCAAAATTGTCTCGTGTTTGTCTACTTCTGTCTGACTGTATGAGACACAGGCAGGGTGAGGTGATGGTCTGTCTGAATCTCTTCTGTCTGACTGTCTGTCAATGACCCATTGTTTCGAAAATTACAAAAAAATTTAAATTAACTAATTCTGCTACTTTTAATATTGTAAACTGCGTTATGTGCAGTGTGAGAAAGGAAAGCTTGGTGGTGTAGCAACAGTAGCCTAATGAAGGGGTGCAAGGCTTAGGACACAGTCAGTTATATAAGGTCTATATGTTGCTGAGATTCCATTCACATGCATTTATAGAAAGTATCAGATTCATGCATGCAGCCCAAATGACATCTAGTATTACGGTTAGAGTTGTGTGAATAGCAGATGGCAACACAAGTCAGTGGTCTGAATGGACAGATCCAGTTTGAAGACATGTTCATTATGCTGTGTAAGAAACGAATATAAATTATGAGAAAAGGCAAACAAATCTTAAACAATCTTTCAAAATCAAAATATTCTTTATTTATTTTTAGCTGGACTACTGTGAACTACTTTGCGTTCCTTCTACTCTGCTCAGTTTCCCCTCGTCCCATGATAACCGCTGGAATGTATTGATATCACTGGTTGGTGAAAAAATATAATCGGGTGAATTCAGGCAATGTGGGACACTTTTTGGTACATGCCTCATACTCACTCCAGAGGTTTCTATGAGTCAATTTAGGCCTTTTTAACACGTTTTTGTGTGTGTTGAAATAAAGTTATTTTTAGAATCCACACACCTTCATATGACCCTCCCCTCTCTGTCAGACAGCATGTTAAGGTCATGTGGGACAGCTTGTCTGGTAAAGTGAGACGGCCATCCTCAGATTAATGTAAACGAAGGAGCTATTCATCCAAAAATGTTTTGGCACTAGGCCACTTCATTTTAAGTGAAATACAACACAATAATAACATGCAACAAAATGATAATAATAATAATAATTAGTTTGATCAACATTTCACTTCACAGTCCTGTCAGCATGTTAATTATATAAGCAGAATAATAGAAATTTTAACAGGGTGAAGTAAAATAAAATTAAATATGTTCAGGTAATGTAGTGGCATAATTAAAAAAACCCCCAAAGGATTATTGTACAGATTTTTTGGGTATGTTGTACCCAGTGATTAAACCTCATCCAGTAGCACAGGTTGTTACCTAACTTCAAATCCATCAATAATTGAGAACTGAAGTGTCATATACTGCTGAGCTTAAAATGTGCATGTACTGCACTGAGCCTTTCCCACACCACCCCCTACACCCTCTCCCTACCTACTTTCAATCCGTTTCCGCATTTATGCAAAGGCTCCACCACATTGAGTGCTGTCGCAATCCAACTACTGAGGAGTGTAAAAACCCTCCAATAGTGAGCCTGCACCGATGCGACTCACTGACCATGTGCATCATGGAAATGTGTTTGTCATGGAAAAGCTCCATACAAATAAGATTCTGGTTGACTACCCTTACAAACGTGAACTGCTCAAAAAGACATTTAATATTGTCATTCAGATGTTCACATCCTAAATGCTATGTTGTATTAAGGATCAAGCAAAAGGATAATATACGCTCCCAAATCCCAGTAACAATCACCACAAATCAAATAAAAGTGATACAAATACATATAAAGAACATAAAATGAGAGTAATTTTTACTTTTCTCCATGGCTACCAAATATAACAACAGCCCCTTTTTCTGCTGCAGAAGTGTGTCCCCAGTGCTGTCTTGACACCCTACACCTTGATGTGGGGTATAGTCTGGTTTGGGAAAGGCCCTTCCTGGAAAGACAGACCACTCTGATGATGTCAGACCAATCCAAACCTCTGTTAAGTGGCGAGAAGTGATATATCACCAATTCAATATCAGTTTTGGTGATTGGCTGTTGATTTTGCACATATCAAATGATTACAATGCTTATCTGTTCTACAATACCTAATGTCCCACTTCACCTGAACTTTATTTTGTCAAGAGTATATTGACAAACTTACACATAAAATAACATCTTGTTGCTTAGTGGTCACAGCATGCCATAGCTGGTGACAACTTTATAGAATAAAAAAAAATTGATTTGGTGGCAGAAGAACAAACTGTGCCTATCCTTAAATTTAGCAAATCTTCTTTAAATTCACCATAAAGCAGTGAACTGGATCAGTGTTATTTGCTTAAAGCACACTGCAGTGAACCAGGAAATTGACTTTTTCAGACTCCAGGAGAAAAACACAGAGATGATTAATTTGTATTTATTTTCTAATGACCTAATTTTCCATGTGTTTAACAAATAAATTAGATAATCTTCAGGCTTGGCTTTGTCTTATTGCTTCCTCATATTTACCCTCCCCCCTACCCCTGGTGCTACAGTTGTTAGAACGCTGTTGGAATTTTTGCAAATTAAAAACAAATCATTAATATATTAAAAGCCTGGCTATCCCCAGGCATGCAGCAGAGAGATACCACCACCACAATCCTTTTGGCCATGATGACTCGCCAAATCCTTTTAACAATATAATAATTCTTGTCCATTTGCAACTGGTTTAAATTTGCTGTGTATATCATTACATGGATTCCCATACACTCAGACAGCAGCCTTCCTCACACTGCCAAAACAATGTCAGTGAAGTTAATGAGATGCAGCAGAGCAGAGCAAACCTACCTGACTCTCCTTGTTTCACACCATTTAGGTCAAAGTCTGTCTCTATATCCAAGCCCACACTGTGCAATGCAGCTTTTTATGTATTTATGTATATGAGCTAGGGCAGTGGTTTCCAAAAACCAGGCAGGGGATCAGCACTGGGCCACAGAACATTTGCTACCAGGCTGCAAGAAAATGATATGGTTTGGAAAATGTGGAATGAAATGAATGATGGTGATTCAGTAAACAGACTGAGAGGGACTTAGTAAGGTTTTTTTGTTAGTGTGGAGTTTAACTGAAGTTTATGATAGTGCGCCACAATGCTTCAATGCTGATGGCAATAGCATGCTTGCCAGTGTCTTTACTAAAGGGAATTAGTGATGAATCATACATGCATGCATTATACATCAATAGTAGCTTGTTTCTATACATGATCCATGATTCTGAAGATACAGAAAATAGAAATGCATGGCTAGAATGCCATATTGTCAGTATTTCAGAGACCCCCAAAATTTCACAAATCACGTTTTCAGGGGAGCTCTTTTTTTTTATTTATTTATTTTTTTTAGAGGCGTCAGGCACCCTCTGGCTTAATAACAGGAGAGTGATTTTGGTAATCAGTCCGTCACCACCCACCTAGGTCCCCAATCCACGTGTGCTGTTAAGAGGAAAGAAAATTACAAGTGATGTGCAGAATCTCTTTTCATTAATCCCCTTTTGCAGATGAGCTTTTGCAAAAACATCAGAAACCTGACATGCAGTAATGTCAGACACACCAAACTGACAACAAAGAACTAGCAGCGATGAAGGCCAACTGTTGCATTGCATCATGTCACCTGTTTCTTACTACAGCCAGTGTATGTACATTCTGTACCTGTGTGAGAGGAAATAACCCTCCATACCAGCAGGTGGCAGTAGTGTGTATTCGTCATGCAAAAAGGGAGACTGGAAGACCAACAGGATGATATCAAGACGCTCGGTAGCACATTGACTTTGTATTCATGACTTGAGACTTGACTTTGACTTGAGACAGATGACTCGAACGGACTTGGCTTTAATCCAATATTAAAGGCACGCTAAGCACCGTTGGGCGTCATGTCTGTTTACGTTCAACAAGGGTTGACTTGACTTGCTTGATTCTCACCACAACTAACTTGGGACTTGCTTGAGACTTGCTCATGTGTGACTTCCCCCATGTCTGCATAAACACGCCGCATAAACTAGGGCAACAGACACTAAACAACAGCCCAACATTGACCGACAGCTGACCATCATCATGATGTGTCACAGCCCTTTCACTGATTCAGTCTTTTTTTTTTCGTGAGGATCTGAATTATCATCCATTTTATCCCATACAAAGGTTATATCTGTCCCTGTGTCCCTGGATCACCCCGTCCATCTGCCCATCACAGCTATTCCATTTACAGTTGTAAAAATGGGTTTCCCTGCAGCTGCCAACCCCTGGTGGAGTATTTCAGCTGGAAGCCCATAAGCCTCCCTCTCCAGAGATCTGTCCCTGTCCCTCTCTCTTCCCCCTCTCTCTTCCTCCATCTGTCCTCTGTGTTTTGCTCTGCCATTTTCCTTGTTGTGAGGTGGAGCAAAGGTTACAAAATACCTGGAGAATGGTAGGAGAGCAATAATGACTCTGTGTGTGTCTGTGTGTTTGTATTCTTGTTCTCCAGGGACAAACTGTAGAAACCTATTAGAGACAGCTGCAACTGCCCCCTGCTCCCTGTACTCTCCAAGGAGCACACACACACACACACACACACACACACACACACACACACACACACACACACACACACACACACAGATACACAATCACACCTTTGTATTTTTCTCCCTGTAAAGACACTAGATATGCCTAAATTTCAATCACCCCAACTTTTAATCATGAAAGTGTTTGCAATATTTCTCCTGACATTTTTAATCTTATGTGGAGCAGAGGCTGTAAAGAAGTATGACACAATAAATCAGTTTCTAAAGATCAGGGTCTGATTCCTGTGATATTTCACAGATAGAAAAAAGTGGACTAAATGACTTTTATCACTTGATGGACAAAGCCGAGGTCAAAGTGTTCCCAGAGATTTAATATTGACTGAAATTCTCTCAAGTCTGCTCTGAAGTCAGCTAATGGAGTTGGAAGGCTTGAGGGAAAATAGCTTTACAGTATTTCATGTGTATGATATAATATATGAAGCCTATACGAGAAGCTTGAGTCAAGGTACAGGGCATGTATGCAAAGCTAACAGATTTTTTTTTTCCCCCCAAAGGAATATAAAAATAAACAAAGAACAGTGGGCTAAGAGGTGCGCCCTGTGGGACATCATAAGTGATGCCGAGCACTACAAATTATTTATTTTTATACCAAGTTTGGAGAAAGTCATTTATATGAGACAGGATTTGTATTCCAGACCAGAGTAAGACTTGCAGTAACAAACTTGCAGATGGTAAAAAGTGAACATCACTGCTTGAATGAAATATCTTTCTCTGTTTGTGGTGTTTATGTGCCTAACAATGATACAGCTTTACATTTTCGACTTAGCGTAATCATTAGAACACTTAACATTTCTGTTGAAATAAAATTGTCACACCAAAATAACTCCATGGCATGCGAGGTGTCAACACATTTGTACATACAGTTAAATTTTTCAGTGTGCAGTACATCATCGGAATCGGATTTGAGGCTTGCTCCTCAAGGCACCTTCCTTGACATTTCTGATGTTATATGTCTTTCTCATGATCATCAACAAAACACTAAGGAATACAGAAAGCAAACTGTTCAGATGACATTGAAATTAAACCAAATGCTGTGCTACTGTATGTAACTTTTTAAGTAAATAATTGTGAGAGAGGTGGCCTTTTGTCATTTAAGCATCTGCCCCCTTAAATGTCTGTGCACAGCCCTGAAAGACATAAATAAAACCAAAATCTTGATGTATGATCTGTAGGTTCCACTTATTCCATGAGTGTGAGGTGTTATCTTTAATTAGAGGATAAAGTGCCCCCTGTCATTGTAGGAGCCAAATATGTTATTGGGAGATTTGCTTTTAACTGTGCAATTCACTGTGTGGGCACTGGGTGTACTGTCACGTGGTGAGTTCAGGTATTTAAGGATGTGACCTCACTATGGTCATAGCAGATTTCTATCAACAGATTTTTGAGTGATAAATCAGGTGAGGGACAGCAAGGTAGACTACTTCTTTTTTTCCCACTCAGCACATCCATGGTTCAGGTGCCAGAAGATTTTCACCAATGAAAGAGGAATAAAGAGCTGTACGTAGCTGCTGCCGGAAAAGTCCTCTGCAACTTAGTAGCAACATTTAGCCACAGAGACCCGGAATGAAAACTTATCAATATTGACTCAGTGAAGTGCCTCCTGCAGTGACACTATAACTTTGTACCAGGTTCAATCATTAACTTCCCTCTAGTCTCAGAGAGCAGATCAATATGACTGTCCAGTCAAATAAATGTTAAAGCTTATAACAATTAAAGCCAGATCGATTCATACATAATTAAGTATGCAGAGGTTAACTAAGATTTTAGACATTATCGCTAAACACAATAGCTTCTAAGAGATCTGCACTAGGGCATGGTACACTAGAAATCTCTATTCTATTCTGAGGAATGAGACACAAGAAACAGTATTATCTGATGTGATTATTTTCTCTTCCCTGTTACCTTGCTTTTAAACAAGCTAACAGAACAATGCTTTCTTTGCTTCTCATACAAATTTAATCAGCTTTCCTTTCAGTGGAAAAATAAAATCCCTCGTCATTTATTGAGCTCAGGGAACAGCACTGTCAGGTATCGTGTTGTTTCATTAAGGCAAAACACCATTAATGTATCAGGGCTTTGGACTTATAGGGGCAATTTCAGGTGCATTTAAAAAAAACTCAGAGTCAATTGTTCCCCTAAAATAAATTGTGGGGGAACAATGCTTTGATGTTGGTGCTCAAATTATGTTGGCTGCTCTGATTCATGCAAATTCCATCTGCTTTTCCTTTCACTCTGCCTTTCATGAACAAGTCCCTGGAACAAACCTAAGCAATGGTTTACAATGAAAATCAATAAGGTTTAGTTGAAAAGAAGTCAGTTATTTTTAAGAGCAATGGCTCAAAAAAGACATCTGATGAAAAAGAGGTGATAGATTATGTACAGTATTTGGCTCGTCCTCTGGTTCTTTGGTGGCCCCAAGACATTATAGGGCCATCATCAGGTCGAATTTTAATTTATCCATATTGACATGTTACATTGTCACTGCCAGCATGCTAACATTAGCATTTTGGCTCAAAGAACAGCTGTTCCTATGTACAGACTCACTAACATGGCTGTAGACTCTTACCTCTACATATTTCCAGGGGTGGAAGTAACAAATCACATTCACTTGTATTAGGTGTGAGTGTTTTTTTTTTTGCTCCATCCTGATCCTTTTTCCATCCTTTTTCAGTATTTTTGAGACCTTGTAATTTTTCTTTTTATCACCAATATCGTACTTTATTGTCTGTGCTACATTTCAAGTTGCATCTGTTACAGAGTAAAAACAAAAGTCTCACAAAAAAGTCCTGTTAAAAGAAAAAAAGACATGAATCAGCAGCTGCAGCAGAGAAAAATAAGCTGCTGGTTTGTCTGCGGCTGCAGAAGGGCAGAGCAACAGAGAGGACTCTGTCTTTCACTCAGCAGACACTTCGGAAAACAAACATGTTGTAAATGTTCATGTTCACTGGCCAAGTGTCGTGGGGTGCGAGGGGTGAGAAACAGTGGTTGCACCTGGGATGGGTTTAGTGAACAGTACAAAAAATAAACAACAATACAATAACATTTAGAACCATGTCCTTGTGGTTGCATAGTTGAAAGATTACATATACCTTATATATTGTACCTTACTGATTGCATATACCTCATAATCATGGATTTAATGCTCCGCCTGGCGAGCACACTAAGTGACCCAAATCAAACCCCCTCACCAGGTAGTGTGATCAAAAGGTATGTATTCCTTTTTACATTTGGCTTGCTCTTTTACAATTATACAGAAGAGCAACAGATGTATGTAGCTCCCCCTAGAGGCCTGAACAACTAGTGTTAACAGGATATGCAGCGTTTTTCTGTTGCATTTATTTTGGAGTTTGTGTGTTTTTGAGTATTTGCAGTTAAATTGCTGTTGGTGTATTGTTTTGGCTTTCTGTAGCACGTTTTCCCTTTGCAGTATGTTTCTGTTGCTGTATTTGTTTTGGATTTTTGCATTGTGGTCTTGTTGGCTGTCGTATATTGCAAACTGGTGTCCTAGACTTTGTTCATTGTCAGTAATTTCGGTCTTTTCTGATTATATCTGGTGAAGCTACACTGAGGAAAGCAGTTGCACAATTATAATTAATAATCAGCTGTGTGAACAGGCAGCAAAGTGCCATCTACAGGATAGGAATGTATTGGATGGATTGGTGATGTTGTTCCAGTTGTGTATACTATGTTAGGACTTTGACTGAGTAAGTCATCTTCAAAGTAACAGTAATTTTACTTCAGTACAATATTCTCCCTGCATATTTCTAATATCATAATATAGTATGATATATAGTTATATAGTACATACACATAGTGACTCAAAATAAGTGTAACAGCGTAATATATATATTTTTTCAGGTTGTGGTGATGTAATATTTATGGGCAAAGAAGCTTCTCATATATCATGTGCTACTGTTCAGTAATAAATTATAGTATTGACCCTGAGAACAGTGTAGAAAAAATAAAACTATAAGGTTAGAAGCTGTGTCAGTGCAGGGGTTGAAAATTGATTAATTGCCTAGTGGGTGCAAGTCAATAGGGCGCATATAAATGGAACACAATGATACACTTGTGTACAACATGCAAGAAAACCCAACCCGTATCAAGTCTCTTATGCTGCCTCAGGAAACCTTGAAATGTGTTAATTATCCTGCATTAGTGTAACAGCCAATCACTGTGTTCTGTAATAGCTCTATATGTGGCTTATTGATTCGTCTCAACTAAGCATGTAATTGATTCACACCACTTGCATTGAAGTGATTCTCAAAATTTTCATTAGAAAAATCATTAACAAAAACTATTACATTATGCACATTTTCTCCTCTTTGGTCTGCTGCAAAGAGCACGAAGTAGCTATGTGACACTTCATCACATCAGTCACTTTGTCATTAATTGTAATCAAAAGTACTTTAATATGAGACAAGTCATAAAAAAGTAACTTGTAACTTAACTAGTAGCACGACGAACAAGTTCCCAGAGGTCCATTAATCTCCTGCAGTACTGAGAGACCAGGAAAAAAAATTGTGGGATTTTTAGATTCCTAGTTTAATTTTGTTCCCTGCAGATATGAGTTTGTTTCAGCAGCAAAAGTATCATAAACTCAGACCCAACCAAAGTTTTAACTGATCTGAAAAGTGAAGCCAGTGCCTAGGTGAATCAAAATTCCATTCTTTTTATTGGCCAGCAGAGGGCGACTCCCAGAGGTGGAGAGAGTACTATAATATTGTATTGAAGTAAAAGTACTTTACCTTTAAAGACATTTTACTCAAGCAAAAGTAAAAGTACTTGTGTAAAAATGTACTCAAGTTAAGGTAAAAATTTGGTCACTTTAAAAAAAAAAGTTTTTTCGTAAATTACATTTCTATAGAAGGCAGTTTTCAGCCAGTACAACTGGTTATCGATCAGTAAAGCCTCATTAGAGTCAGCCAGAAAAGAGTCAAAACTGACAAAAATGATGGACAAAAAAACAATAACAACAAAAAAACAAACAAACAAACAAACAAAGAAATGTCTATGGACACTGGTGAAGGTTGATAAAAGCAATATTAAGCTCCACAAATGACATAACTTGACAGTTCTTATAGGAGCAACATAATAAAAAAAACATTTAAACTGTCCAGCGGCTGCAGCCTCAAACATATATTACAGCAAACCCTAGTCCTGCCAAGACACAGTATGGCTAACCATAACCACCACTAGCCACAGCCCAGTTGAGACTGTTGCTCTGCATCCTCCCCCCCCCCGACACACAGCAGGTGAAAGTAAACATTTACAAGATGTGCCTATCAAGAGTGTCAGCTGAGTGCAAAGTGTCACCTGTCTGTTGCTCTGCCCTCCTGCTGCCTCAGACACACCTGCAGCCTCATTTCTGTTGCAGCTGCTGATTTATCTGCTTTCTTTTGTTCCATTCTCACACAGTTTATAAGGACTGCTTCATGTGACTTTTGTTTTCAGGCTACTCCATAATGGATGCCACCTGAAATGTAGCGAAGTTCGATGTAAGTTCGAGTAAATGTAATTTGTTACCTCCAGCCCTGGTGATTCCAGTGGTCACAAAAAGAAGTCTGATTGTATAGAAGTCACTGAGAACATGACCCCATATCTCACTTGATTTATTATCTCAGTAAATATGTTGTTATTGAATTTATGATCTAATTTCAAGTCTTCTCCAATACCGCATGATGTTCATTTTGCAAATTATGGTCCCATTTAGAATAAAACAGACAAGAAAGCAGGGTATGCTTTGGGTGTATAGCCACCTTGTGATTGACAAGTTGCTGTCATGACGGAGTCCTCAAGTTCTTAGTCAGATCCATCCATCGCTCCTCAACAGCTCCACCCTCTTGTCCAATTATGGTCACATCTGACTCCACTCCCCCTCAAAAACAAACAAAAACAACAACATGTCATGGTGGCTACATCCACCTCTTCTATACAGTCTATGTACCCAACAAGCTGTTTGTAGCCACCTAAAAACCACACAAGTGTCTACTTGTTTTATTTGAAGGACTAAACACACAACTGTCTAAAAATAATGCTCTGTGAAAAAGAATGTGTGTGTAAGTTGGCTGTGTACGTCTGATCAACTGACATCAAACAAAACAACTCATTACAGTCGAAGTATGACTCAGTTTGGTTTAAACACTGTCTGCGCTCATAGCCAGATTTATATACTGAAACCAAGGCATGATAGAAATTATCACTAAGTTCACTACAGTGTGACATCTAAAAAGGATAAAAATGTAAAAGCTTACACTGACAGAATACAGAAACACAGACAGACTTGAAAGACACACAAACATGCAGGCTGCAACTACAAACAGAAAATTAACAACTTAGTGATACAAGCTATGATATCTGGCTATACTTTACTTGCATAACCTGTACCTCAGGGTAATTCATTTGTCAGTTTATTAAAATTAGGAAGCTGGTAAGGTAAAAACCATGTTTCCAAAGGAGATGAAGCATGAGCAGCATGTTAGCAGAGCAGCAGCTTCAGCGTGAGTCCAACACAGGACTCTTTTATTAATCCCGCTTCTGCTGGGTTTCTGACCACTACCGTCTGTTCCCCAGGTGTATGTGTTCCACGCAGTTTGTGTGTCTGCTCCCGCCAGTACCCACGGCCTTGGGGGCTTGGTAAGGGCTGATTACATATGCACAGCATATGGCATTCAGTTACGGTTGTAATGTTGGTTTCGTGTAATTACTGCAAATACTACTGTATTTGTTGCAGCCCTAACCTGCACAAATTTTAATCACATTCTGATCATAGAATGGTCAGAGCATTCATAACAGTTGACTTCTGCGAGCACACAAATAGGGCCATGTAAAAAGACAGACTTGTCATATTCCAATGAATTGCAGGACCCGCACTCTTTTTTTTGACCGCCCACTCCCTGCTGCAGCAGAGTTAAAACTGCCCACTCCTGCAAGATTTGTGTCCGGTCCCGTGGGACACAATCGCAATGCAGTCACTTACTTCAATGTTCCCTCTGCGGCTATACAGGATGCATTCAGGTACAGTGTTGAGTGTAGGTCATAGACTGTATAAAGATGGTCGATGCATCTCAACTTCCCCACACTGTGCAAAAATGAAGCCAAAATATTCGTCTGCCACCATTTTGCGCTGGTGACATAATATCGAGCCAGGATCTGCGCAGTAGTGATCTACGAGTCCCGCCCAAACACACATCCAACCAATCACAGGCAGCACCTCATTTCATGAAGTACACTTCTACATCATCACAGCAAAATAAGAAGTTCAACCACTGGCAGTCAGACAGTTAAATTGCTCTTTAATAGTCTTTAATCTGTTTACATCTAAATGATGTATTTGGTTAAATCCCAAGAAATACACATTTAGATTTTATCAGCTAAGATTATAAAAATATTTCATTCAGACACATTAGGGTCGAATTTCTAAAACTTCTCTGAGCCCATGGAGTCTGGTTTACTGTGCTGCGATCCCGAGGGATTCATTTCACCACATGAAAACTTTTGCATTAATTGGTCTCGCCTCTATCTCCTCCTTCCACTTTCTCACTTGTAAAGGTCACAACAGTTTCTGCCTCTGCTCAACACTCTCTCATTAAGAAATCACTGGGTCTCTTTGTAAGATGGGCTGGTTTAGCTGTCTCACACACACACACACACACACACACACACACACACACACTGAGTGAAGAGTGACTCAGAGGCAGTTTATCCAATGAAATGGAACCATTAAATATTCACACGATTAGTCTCACTCCACTGATGGATTTAACTATAGACTGACCTCTGCATTGAACAAAGCCATAGGTTTGGGAATGAGGATAAATTTAGAGCATGCAGGGAGGTTTGGATTAGGGCTTTGGTAATTAATTTAGTCCGAATACAAGAACACCATGAATACACTGTGTGTGTGTGTGTGAGAGAGGGAGTGTGAGGGAGTTACAAAAAATGGAGATTTACAGTACGGGCTATCAGTCGTGGATTAACTGCTAAATAAGATGAATTCACTTTAGTGTCTCACACACAAGCACCCAAGCTTACACACACACCGCACACACACACACACACACACACACACACACACACACACACACACACACACACACACACACACACACACACACACAGAGGTCAATGCTCTATTAAATTTGTATTCATCAGAGGAGTGAAGCCAATCATGTGAATATTTAATGGTGCCATTTCACTGAAAGACGTCATCTGAGCCTCTCAGTCACTCAAATATATCTGTGAGTGTGTGTGTGTGTAAGCTCACTACGGATATAGCAATGCATTGTGTTTTTTTGCTCTTTTCATAACAGTTAACAGGCACTATTTCCAAATATTGTTTATATGTGATGCAGCCGAATACTGTTTGTCCCTGATGATAAAATGTGTCTGCACTACACACATTAAAATCATATTTTATTCTCGCTCACCAACACAAAGATGAGGATGTCACAAGGATGTCATTTCCTGCAGCAATGTCTCTATCTTAACATTAAAGCCCCCTAAAAACGTGATTATTAATCTAGTATTAGTCTATCAGTTTGTGAAGATGCACCTACATTGACTTAGAATGCATTCATTGCCTCTAAAATTCACATTACATTATGTCTGAACACACTTCAACAGGCTTTGTGCTGGTACAACAACATTACTTTCACTTTTCCAAGTTAGTGAGGACAGTCAGTATTTGCCCAAGTGTGAGAGGTCATTGGTCAGAAAAATGTAACCATAAGTGCACTGCACAAAAACAGAAATATAATAATAAATATATAAAGTATAAATGCAACTGTTTTACTCCCATTGTTCATTAGTTTACGTTAAAGATCTACGACTTTTTTGTACACACACAAAATGCTTATTTCTCTCAAGTTTTGGTTGCACATGTGTTAAAATCTGTTTTAGTCAGCTTTAGGCACTTCTCCCTTCCCAAAATAATCCATCCACATGGGTGTTATCCATGAAAAGAACACTTCTCCGAAGAGCCAGATGACATCTGAGGTGAGCATTTACCCACTTCAGTCATTTACGATGATGGCAGCAGTCAGGTCAAGACCCTGGTGAGGATGACGAGTACACAGATAAGCTTCCCTGAAACAGTTTGTGCAGAAATTCTTCAGTTGTGCAAACCAGTAGTTGCATCAGCTGTCTTGTTGGCTGGTTTCAGACGATTTTGCAGGTGAAGAAGTTGAATTTGTGGTCCTGAGCTGGTGTGGCTACACGTGTACTGCTAAATTCACATAAACGACATTGCAGACAACTTATGATCGTGAAATGAACATTCAGTCAGAGCGCAACAGCTCTGGTGGACATTATTGCAGTCGGTATGTCCATGGCACGCTCCCTCAAACCTTGTGGTATCTGTGGCATTGTGTTGTGTGATCAAACTGCATAATGATGCTGTTTAATTAGCATCTTGATATACCACTATGAATGGATTGCCTTGAAAAAGGCAAGTAGAGAAATAGGTAAAAAAAAAAAAGTCTCTTTAAATGAGGAAAAAATGGGAGCAAAACCACAAGTCTTATAGCCTTTGAACTTGAACTGTGCTGTCTGGAGTATCGGCTGCTGGCAGGGTATGAACAATATGTGCCAGATGAAGGGCCCAACAAAGTGTGGTTTGAAGACCCGTTATAGAACAGCCATGCAACATAGTCCTGTCATTCCAAGTCAAAGGCAGGCCGAGGAAAGCGGCTCTTCATATCACAGCCGACATGTAAAAATATCAGGGCTGATATGAATCCTAATACAATCAGACGAACGGTTCAAAAGGAATGCAGCTACGATTTCTCCACGTACGTTCGCTGCATATACTATCTTTAACAATGAAAAGTGAAAAGCGCTCCCAGCTCCCCTCATAGACTCTGTATTCTTTGTCGGTGTCTCTCGGCTGCTGCTGCTGTTGCTGCTGCTGGGGTTCAAATGTAATATCAAACTCAAACCTCAGAGGACAGACTGATGTCTTCATCAGTGTGGTGATGAAACTTGTCTCCCTGTGTGTCTCCTACTTTTATTTTTTCCTTTCACTCACTGTGCGTGTCCTCTGGGGTTGCTGAGTGCCATTAAAAACAGATAATGACAGCTTCATTAGCAGGCAGACAGAATATCAACTAGAAAAGCACCTTATGGATGGATAGATAGATAGATAGATAGATAGATAGATGGATGGATGGATAGATAGATAGATAGATAGATAGACAGATGGATGGATGGATAGATAGATAGATAGATAGACAGACAGACAGATAGATACATACATAGATACATAGCTAGATAGGTAGAAGTACAGTAGGAATATTTTTTTGCCGGTGAAGATACAATTCTATGATTCAGACACAGGGGGCACTGTTGGTCTGCACAAAACCATGTGTGTGTGTGTGTGTGTGTGTGTGTGTGTTAGCTTCTCTCTCCTCACACTGGCTGAGCTTCCCTTCCACAATGCCAGGAATTAATGATTTCACCCTCTCTCCCTCTCACACACAAAAACACACTCTGCCCCTCTTTTTCTCTCTCTCTCATTGTCCTCAACACACACACACACACACACACACACACACACACACACACACACACACACACACACACGCACGCACACACAATGAAATGCGAGTGCCTTCAATGGCGATAAAGTCTTTCGCCCAGTGTTGGTAACACAGTCTGGTGACTAAAGGAAGTGGTGGAGTGTGTGTGTGTGTGTGTGTGTGTGTGTGTATGTGTGTGAAGTCATCATTAGATTTGTATCATTTTCATATTGCACTGCTAACACAAGAGAGTTGATTCACTTCCTTAACATTCCCTGCTGGTTTTGTGATTGTGTCCTTTAAATATCAAACAGAAACAGCAACGTATCCAGTAACTTCACCTCAAACTCATCTCTGATTTGTGTACGTACAGACTGACGGTTGGCATCATGCTGCTTATATCAGATACCGACAACTGAAACACTGCTGTTTCCTTATTATTTTAAAGGGAAGTAAATGATGAAGTGCTTATTTTGTACCCTGAGCTTGGTCTGTCAGGTACTGCGTCTTCCCAGGGTGTGCATTGCTGCTCATAGTTTCACTGTCCCCCCTAAACCCTAAGCACTGAACCCTCACAGACTTTAATCAATCACTTGTGACATCATTGAAAGCGTGTGAGTACAGGAGGGTGTGATAAATGGGATAGCACTTTGTGACATCATGTCCCCTGAACACAGACATTTCTAGGCACAGTAAAGTGTGAGGCTGATATTTCAAACTGCACCAGTGTTTGTCAAGACTTAACATTAATAGGAAAATGTCATGTCGCTGACTATTTCTGTGTTTTACTTTTCTTTCATCGAGATGCTCTACTCCACCATCATACCTTATTTAACATCAGTGCACTGTGCAATGTGCTCTTCTTGTTCCCCTTTAAACCTGCAGGTGTGCATGAAAGGGCTGTGTCCTGAGTCCACTGAGATCACAGATGGGCCAAAGTCTGGAATCCAGCTTATCAGTCAAATTCTTGAGGTTATTCTTACTCCAAAAATGTCTTGCCTATTTTAAGCCTCCTGTGCGAGACACCTGAGAGCCTGGTGCTGATTGTTGCAGTTTTGACCTGATGATGTTCTTCCATCCTGATGTGTTCTGTTTCTTGGCCTGGGGGAAATAGATTTGACTCATGGCCAAGCCCCAAATTGTTTCACAGTTCAAAACAACAAATCATGCTACTTGCATTGTGTAGAAACAGTAAAAATAGGTGTGTGTTCCAAGTGTATAACACAAGTGGCCATTAGACCTTATGATAACATTTCAGTCAGGAGAGAAGAATATAAGTTTACATGTGCACAAAGTATGAGAAATGTGAGTAGTCTTTGGTGATTAAACCCAATCATGATGTCATATTTTTTAGGGTGGTGGTGACACCGTATTAGAAAAGGGAATCTATGGATAATGGACACTGGTGGTGGCTCTGGATACAGTGACTGGAAGTGAATGGGGCGGAGGAGGGCGTGATGATTCCGCCTTAAATTGACAGCTGACAGCAACAGAGAGGAGCCCAGATTTAAAGTCTGAAAGCAGCAACATGACTGGCTGATAGAGATTGTGGCGAAAATTAATTGGTTTAACTGAAAGAGGAAGGAATGAGATAGAGAGAGCTGTGAATGATTGGAGCATAAAGCAAGTCGTCTTGATTGAACTTACACTGAGCTTCATTATTGATGGCTGCATTTAACTTATGGGAGGTCCTGCTATTGTGCGTGCTGACTCACTGGAATAGCTTACTAGGACATTTAATGTAACAGAGCTGTCATTAATGTTATTAATTCCAGCTGTGCTTTTCCTGCTATGATGAGTAAAAATGTCTGCCTATTATGAGTCAAACATACCTCCTTATGTGAGACATCAGTAATGGCTCTCTAATCTCTTCCTGTACGCACACACAAACTAATCTATGGAACAATATAGGAAGTAGAAAACTTCTTGCACGCAAAGGCAGAAATTTGTTCTCAGTTTGTGTAAAATCTGCTATTACCTCTAGATTTAAAGACTCATTATAACACATAGACAGCTCACTATCATTGTGGCAGGGTCTGTCAGACCTGGTGAGGGAGGCAGCTTTGGTGCTGTCTGAGACTTGCTTAACCTCCACAGATCCCCCTTCCATTCCAATAGACTTCACTTTTCTTGGATGTCTAGGTCTGATATTGCTGTTATCTGACTTCACACAAATGCACAGACATTTGATGGGATGTCTATAAACCAATCACAGTGTTCCACATCATCTAAAGTGGACTGCAGTAGAGCCACGACCCCTTTTTTTAACAAGTGTGGCTGACTGTGAGGAAAGGTGGAAGCACAAGGTGCGTTTCAGATTTATAGCTTTTACTCAGGACTTTTTTTCTCCAAAATATCTTGATTTAAATGTTAGGTGGTTTCTTTGTTAAGATTCTAGGTCCATTGTAATGGAAAGAAAAAAACAAAACATGATAATGAAGTATAGTAATTAACCATACTACCATATAGTTTTTTCTATTTGGAACATAATTGGGTTCTGAATAGGCTAATACACCTTTTCCACCAAAATTAGCATGCATATGTGTGTGTGTGATCAAACACAGGACAACCCTTTAGGTCACCATGTAGAGCGTGTTGGCTGAGTCCCTGGCAGCAGCCGGAGTTTGATTCCAAACTGTGGCCCTTTGTTGCATGTGCAAATAAAGAAAATGATTCATGAGGCTTCATGAGGCCATCACTACTTGTCAGTAGATCAGAGCCATGATGAGTACGCCTTTCTGTTTTTTTTTCTTTTTTCTGGCGTGTAACCCCAAATGTTACGGTGGTTACTTTTTTTATTTCTGTTACTTATTCAGTCTCTCTGTCAAGCTTGGTGCCAACTAATTTGGGATAGAGTCAGAGCGCTGCTTCGATGGAGAAGGATGGAGTTTGTTGCAGTGCATCACTGCATCATGCTGCAAAAGCATTGAAAATTAGCGCATCCAACCTGGTGTCATGTATCCATCGCTGCTGATCAGAGCTGATTGGAGCTGGAGCTGATAAATACCCATGACTACTGCAGAGTCATTTGTCCTGGGAATGAGTGCTGATTGTAAAGTTTCCCACTCAAAACAAAAGCCAGATGTTAGTGGGTGTTAGTAGTTTTCTTGTCCAGTGTGAAAGGGGCTTAATTGTCCATTTGGTGGTAAAATGGAAGGATGTAAAGTGCTGTGAGATGAATCACCACTGCCAGACAGAGCAGTAGCTCACAAATTACTTTTTGTGGAAGTAGCTGATAACACTTAAACAAAACCACTTGGATGGAAGTCTAAAGCTTTCAAGAGTTGTTGGTAGAGTCTGGGTGACAGGCTGGTTGATTTAGTACAAGGTCATTAGATTTCACAGAAAGTACCATGTAATCTTTTAGCTCAACTTTTTGTTTCCGTTGCTCTTTCCATCTTTCATATCAGAAAAAATGGATTGTTTTTTACTGGCATTTTTGGATTTTGGCCATTTTTTGATGTTATTATTTTTTGTATTTAAGCTAGTAATTCTAGTGGTTGTTGCTTACACTCAACACTTTTGAATTTGATGAAACTCAAGCTTTTAGAGCACACAAAAACCATGCTAAGGGGCTGACAAGCTGAATCTCAAATTACTGTTTACCTCCACATTTTCCCTCAAATCCACTTGTGAATAGGATTTTTGAATGCAGTGCTTTCTCCCTCTCCTCTGAGCAATAAATCACACTACCAGACTGAATTATGCCTCCAAACAGCACTTGTTCATATTCCACTGCTGTATAATAATTCACCAATATTTCTGAGTGGATGAATATCTCCTCATCTCTGTGTACTGTAGGTAGATTGATCTGCAGTAAGAGCACATTTCAAGCAGTTGCCTTTCTACTGTCCTCATCAGTGGATGCATCAGTTTCTGTATGGAAGGAAATATGAGCGTTTGAGAGCTTCTGCCAATGTCAGTTTGTTCTTTTGTTCTATTTTGGGAAACGCATTTATACCTGTGTTAGATACAGTGAGACAGATGGAGCACTTAGTCAAAGCACTTTAGCTCCATAGTCCAAGTCCATTACAGCCCAATGCTACCGTGCTTCTGAGCAAAGGCTCTGGAAGAGTAGATATTTTGTTTTAATAATAAAACAAGCCTTTACTACTCAAGATGAGGATTTTTCTTTGTGGCTGTCTGGTGTTGTGTAGGTGAAGTAAGTAAAGGACAGGAACCAAACAATACAGAGTAACACAACAATAACAAACATTCATTTAGGGTACTTGCGTTGGAGTCTAAATCTGACATAGCAGCTACAGTTTAACTGTCATGGGAAAAGCATAAAGATGTGGAATTTATTACAACTTGGATGTTTCGATTGTGACTTAAAGATCTAGCGTTTAGGATTTAGTGGCATGTAGCGGTGAGATTGCAGAACTGAAACTTCTGCTGTGTGCAAAGCAGCAGGGAGAACTACGGTGGTCGATGGCCGTCTTTAGAGCCACTGTTTGGATTGTCCATTCTGGGCTACTGTAGAAAAGCATGGTGGACTCAGGGCTTAATCTAAGGGGAGTCTTGTTTTCTGGTTATTATAAAGTAATGAAAACACAGTTATGAATATTATATACCATTGCTGCCAATAGACGCCCCTTAATCCTACAAACTGGACCTCTGAAGGAATAATAAGTTGATATCTTTATTGCCAAGAGTTAGATGACCTAATTGACACCACTCTATGACAAATTGTCATTATACATTATAAAAAACGATGAAATTAAAATGACCTGTTGAAGTGAAAAAACGAGTACTGACGGGAACAGGCGAGTGGAGTCGATGTTTAACCGGCGCAGAGAGCGCAGGAGAAATGCGCTGCCTGTGTGGACAGTCAAGCTTCCGCGGCACTGATGCGCTCGGTGTGTCCTTAGCGTTAATTACAGTTAATTGGTTAATTGGACGTGCCAGGCCGGGCCGGTCCCGGACATAACGTGCGCGGGCTCGGGCCGGGTCGGGCTGAATTTTTTGGGCCCGATCTAACCTTTATTGTCAACCTACCTAACTAAGTTGTTTCGTATAGAAATACTTACTATAACCCAAACCATGATTTTTTCATAACCTAACCAAGCAGTTTTGTTGCCTCAACCTAAAGTAGTTGCTAAAACCTACATTTCCTGTGAACACATGACTCGTTTGTTGAACCTGCACAAACATCGTAATGTTAAAACGTTATGGGAGGTTATATGTGGGACTATTTCTTGACTGGGTGCAGTAACTTTCTGAAGCACCAAACTCATGATGCTGACAAAACCCAATACTAACCAACTAACCTGGCAGTAGCTTTATATTTACTGCACAGACACAAGAGTGGAATGTATAATCTAACTTAGCAAGAATGCCAATAAGTGTAAAAAATTTGGAGCTATTACTTCAGTGTTAAAACAAGATGAGTAATTTCAATGGATCAACTCCTTAACAGCAAATATATGATCTTTACCTTAATTTGGAGTCAAGAATTAACTGTTGAGCTCAATTCTGAAACCAACATAGATAAAATGTCCTACTAATTGAAAGTTTTCAACATCTACAGTTCCATGACATCTGCTGATGGAGCCCGTGTGATATGGTGGATAATTCCAGAACAACTGATTAATAGCTTCTCGAGTGGAGATTTACAATCTGCATCAATTGCTCTTATTTGGGCAGTTATTACTCCTAAAATGTGGTAGGAGTCATTAACCAATCTTGGGGGAAATGAAATACCCCAGGCCTCCACAGCAGGGGGAGCAGGCAGGACGGAGCAACTGGTCCAGCAGATGCTCAAACCTGAGGAGGATGAAAAGTGAAGGTGGCATCTGTATCTTTAAAGGCAGAGACATTTAAGGCAAATTCAACCTACTCTAATTATGTGAATGCCAGCAAATTCAACATACTAAATCACACTAACTTTGCACATTATTGATGCTTCAGTGCCATGAGTAAGACAGAGAAAATCCCACTCAACTGACAGCACGCAAGGCACACACAGATGACAAGTAAAGTGCTGTTCCAGCCCTGATCCCCTGTTTGATAGATAACACGCAGGCCTCCAGGCGCTAAATGTGTTCTGAAACAAAGCGCAAAAGTCTTAGTGAATGTGACCCTCGGTGTCTATGCGGGGGCCATGTGTCATACCCAATCCCAGCCACACCGTGATGGACAGACAGGAAGTAGGCAGCAGGGAGACAGGAAACAGACCCGTGAGACACAAACTCAAACCTCGCCTCAGGCTTTTCCTCATTCTGTGACTCTGTTCCGCCTTCCTTTACTCTGTTGGTTCTTCATCTTCCAAGTGATAGCAATAAACACCCAGACCAAGTATACTTTATTGATTTTCACAACAGAGGCAGTGTCCAGACTCCTGACAACGTTATTTGCAACCACAGCAAGTTAACAAATTATTACAAGTACGTAATTTATCATCTCAGATGCTATATCAATTATGAACGCCCCCTGATGTGACTTTAAATGCTTTTTGCAGGTGATATTTCAGAAAGAGCTTCAGAATCTGTTTGTCAACCTATGTTTGATCTTAATTTCCAATCATGATTAATCATGAATCTGCTAATGTAAAAAGAATGTAAAGAAAAACACAACTGACGGAAAATAAATACTTTTGAACTTGAAAAAAAAAGACTTTGAAGGGACCAATTTTCCACAGATGTCCTCATGAGCTGGAGCTCTTCACATACACCAGTGTTTTGTTGTGTAACCACCATCACTTGGTGGAAATCGTGCATTATTAAAAGCCTGTTAGGGACTGTGACTGCTGAGGGGTGGCGCATCAACACAGTATTAAATGAGTAACACAGAGACGGAGGAGCAATACATCGTCCAAACTAAACTGTCTAAAGGTCTTGTCTTTTTGCTTTTTCACTTGTCATGTTGTTATAACTCTCCATTGTTTATAGTGGTATATAATTCCAATCGCCAACATGTCTAAAGCACAGAAACCACAGGGAAGATTCAGTTTCATGGCTGCATGCTAAAGTCTCCATTATGAAGTACCCACATGATGCATCGATTCACTTTCATGCAAGTGTGCACACCAACTCATTTGCCAGTGGAAAATATTGGCATTGAACTTTCTGCAAACCACAGGTACGTTAATCATATAAACGTTAATAAAGCAATATGAGCTGACTTTGTCATCAGGAGGTGGAGGGGATGGTGTGTCACCTGGGTGAGATGCTTGCCAATCTGCGGACCACTGTTGGAGACCAGCAAACAACAAAACTGGCAGTTCTACAGCGAGTCATTGCTGTGTCTTCCAGCAGCTTTTTAACTAGCAATTGTGGGTGTTTTTTGTAACCTGGTTGCTGTGGTCTCAGCAGAATAGTGCCACCAAAAGTGTTTAATTTTTATAGAGACATTGCTATATTTCCAGTGGCTCTTTAGCCACCAAACTTGGGTACTTTAAGCCAAATTATGATCTTTTCCTAACGGTAACCAAGCGATTTTTGTGCTTAAACCTAACCACCAGTGATGGGCAAGCTACTTGGAAAATGTAGTAAGTTAAGCTACAAGTTACTCTTGATTAAATATAGCTTAGCTACAGCAAAAGCTACTCCAGAGAAATGTAGCAACCTACACTACAAGCTACACCGCAAAAGTAGCTAGCTACATTGACACTACTTTTAGCCCATTTTTTAAGTAAAATGTGCTTTTTGCAATCAATTAATGGAAGTATAGATAGATAGATAGACAGATAGATAGCCTTTTCTTTCCCCCACTACCCCCATGTTATTCATTTTCTACCAACAGCGAAGCAGCTATATATTACTTAGCTGTTGACAAAAAGTGCACTGACTTGTGTGCTGCAGTTGATTATGTAGCTTAAGCCTTTTCATCAGCTCACCTTAATATGCGTTTTTAGGTTTGTGCTTGATGTCTTCGAGGTTGAGAACAGCTTGTTTTTTGGCTTGCACAGTAAACACGTGAATACAAACTTTTTAGCCTTTGTGTTTGTTAGAGTCATAAACTTGTCCAGATACGGCCATAGAGAGGAATTATTATTGTTGTCCTCCTGGGACGTCTGGAAATATCTGAGGATGCAAGTCTTTCTGCCTCTGCCATTTTTCTGCCAAGTTTTCTCCCTTGTTTAGCGTGTGGTCGGTCATTCATGTGTGTGTTTGGGGTGTTTTGACTCTGCTTCCTGCTTGGAGAGGGATGACCCGCCCTATCTTGCCTCTGATTGGGTAACCTTACGGTCCTTACCCAATCGTGAGTCGGCACAGTCGTAATATCTAAACCAACCAATCATCAGGGGTTATTTCCCCCCCCCCCCTCCCCCCACACACAAAATTTTATTCAGCAGTCTTCTCTGGACACTTGACAGTAGCGTGTAGCGCCTGTCGCTACAGGGTCTAAAAATAGCTACACTACAGAAAAAGCTACTTGGATCAAACGGAGCGGCGCTACCGTGTCGCTACGGAGAAATGTAGCTAACGCTAGTAGCGTCGCTACTTGTAGCGCGCTACTGCCCATCACTGCTAACCACACTACAGCATTGTTGAAATGAAAAGTTATCTGCTACCTAATATAAAAATGTAGTGTATCTGGAGGTGCTTGGGTTCTGTAATAGACACACTCTCTGTATTCAAAAGAACAGGAAGTAAATGAAACATTAAGATACAATATGCAACCCAACATATGTGCAAATCTGGCTTCCATAAATAAAACTCACACAGCAAACATTATTAACTAATTAGATTTCATCTCTCCTCTAGCTGTATGCAAATGTGTCACCTTCTGTTGTCTTCAATGATTTATCACTTGGACTGTAATTATTTGAGCTTTAATAATGACATTTGTTAAATTAGAGAGCATGTACATGTCATCTCACTGCACACCAGATGTTAACGTAACCATTAGGATTGGCATACTACTGTATGTTTTTAATGGAAAACAGCATGCACATAGAGATTTGTACACACTCCCACACATCCTTTTGCAATGGTCCGCAACTCTGACTTGGGATGTCTGTTGCTATCTCTATTTCAGTTTACTATTACCTGACTGATGTGCCTGTGTTCCTCTTATCTCTTTATTATATTATATTATTTATTTATTTATTTATTTATTTATTCATTTTTATTCTTAATTTACTTTTTATTTTTTGTAATTGTCTATTTATCTATTTACATTATTTTTATTGTGGTTGTTCTAAGTTTTATATAAATTGTTTGGGTATGCAATGATACTTCAGTGACCACTTTCTTTTTCTGTTGTTTTTCTTAAAAGAAAAAATGTATACTTAACTCTTTGTAAATGTCTTAATACAATTGTATACATCGGCAAAACCCAATAAAAAAGTTGGAGAAAAAAAAGATAGAAGTCATGCAATGGACAATACGGTTTTTGTAGCACATGAGTGTTTACGGCTACTGCTGTGACAATGAAACACCAATGAAGGAGGGTGCCCACCTGAAGACCCTAATGAAGTATTTACCCACTTCTACTCAACAAAGTAGAAAACAGGCGAGTGCAAATTTTCTTGAAACATCAAGTCCTATGAGCTTAAACCTTCAGTGTTCATTTTTTATGAGTTAAATTATCCACAAAGGTCTCTTCCTCTCCAAAACAATTTGATCAGGTGGTTTAAACCTGTAAAAACACAGAATAAAGCATGTTCACATAAAAAAAAACCCTGTTTTTCCGATGCTGCTCATCACGGAGGGGCTACTAACAACAGTGGCCACCGCGAAAATGCAAAAACACAAATTTCACTATCAAGTGCCAGTCCACTCTGTAGAAACATGGTGGTGAAATATGGCAGACTCCTTAGAAGAGGATCCACTCCCTTTGTAGATACAAATTTGTCATTCTAAGGTAACGAAAATACAACAGTTTTCATTTTCAGGTGACAAAGAAAAGACAATTGTTATATTATATTCCATTTCTCACAATATATCTCCCTAAATCCTACACACTGAGCCTTTAACATTGAGTGTTTATGACTAAATATGCTACGATGAAGGACATTGTTACTAGTAAAAAGCTGATTGAGAATACTCATATTCATGGCCTCGCAGTTACATTCAGACCAAAAACACAACTGCATCAAAAATGCAGCCTCCTCATTTCATTGTGTTGGTGCAGCAGAGTTGCCAATGCAGAGGGTTCTAGCAAAAAAATTCATCTTCCCTGCAGTGTAGTCTTTCTTGGCAATACATTGCACTAGCCAATCAAATTCAAATGTGTGAAAGAATGCACACCAGGAAGAATATGTACCTTGCTGCATTGTGCTAGTTTGTCTCTTCCTTGTGTTTCCTCCAGTATCCATGTGCACTTAAAATTTGACACATGTATGGGAGAAATGTGTAAAGCCAGTCATTATAATGTATATATAACATGCATACATATCATAACTGCATCCAAACATCCCACGAGTCACTGCACTTTTCCATGCAGCCATGTAAACATAATTAGACTTACTGACCGCTAATGTTTGCGCACTTGATGTGTTCATTTGCAGGTTAACACATAGTTGTATGTGGATAAAAATGTGTGTGCGTGGGAGGTATGTTTTCCCTTAGCTATCAAATTAGCTCATTATGCCCATTTAATCTATTCATAATAAAACCTGGCAGGCAGCAAATACAATTAACCTACATTATGAAAGTATGTGTGTATTCTGATGCATTTGACACTGTACAGAAAACCCACATGAATACACACACAGCTCTGTAGCTCACAGCATGACATAATTCATCCCAGGTTTGATTCCTAATGCTGGGGCCATTTCTACTGAAAACATACAGCCCGAACACCCGCAGCATCTAAACATGAGGCTTAACAATGTGGAATGGTGAATGGGACACTTAAATGGTCTCTTCTTGACTGGTAAAACGCAACACACACCAGAACACATATTTATATTCCCTTTCAGAGTACAGTTGTTGTGGCATCCAGGGTGCTGAGAGATTTTGCGAAGAGATTCGTCTTCTTTAGAGAAGTGTTGATATTGCTTCTAATATTGTCCTCAGCATCAACAACATCAATATCAACAGTGGGACAGTAGGGAGATGAACAGAGAAATGGAGATAGATGATTACATACCTGATACAATATTGAGGCACTCCACAAAGAACGCTACTTTATTTTTATTGCTGTGGAGAATAAAGCCAAAGCCAGCATGAGTCGCGCCCACACACACACATGTTTAAAGTTTAATACCAGTGTGGTAGAGACTGGGTACAACTCAGCTCTATATTATGTGAGAAGTGCTAAGCTCTAGCTTTTTATCCGATGGGACTGAAAAGACAGAAAAAGGCCTATACTCTGTCTTTGTGTCTTTTGTCCTACAATATCTCACAAACTCTTCTCCCTCACCAGCAGACACCAGATCAGCTATGTTCAGGTCATCAGTGTCCATAGACAGTGACATATGGTCTTATCTAGCATGCAGGCTGCCCCAGGTCACAATAGATTTAATCTGCTGAGCAGCAGCATCAGTTACCATGCCTGCTCCATGACACTGACCTGGGATTGTCTTATCCAAAGGTAGAACACAGCAGATCAGCTCAGATAGCCCCGGGAATTATACTGTCAGTAATCTACAACTGATCTCCAAGATACAGAGTACAGAGCATTGTGAAACAGGTCCAATCTATAGATCTGCCGGCATACTGAACCCATGAACAATACAGATTCACCTGTGTTATCTGCTTTGCCTGCTGCTCAGAGATAAAAAAAATGAAACACATGGAGATATTAATACTAGGGGTAGTTACATGATATCAAACAGCACTAACATCAGAGACTTAGTTTTACAGTTTCAGGTGTTAATGCAATTTATTCCACTCCAACCATCAGTTTTTATGCCTAGTTTTAATTTGCACATAAAATTGGAGCAAAAAGGGCAAAAATGATAAAAAAAAAAATGACCTTGTGAGTCTGTGTGTGTCATCATGGTAGAGTGTGGTCCTGGAGACATCTATTGCACAAAGTACCACAGAAGCCATTTTGAGTAATTTGGCAGGTGTTATATGCAGTGTTGTGCAGGAAGAGTGCCTTCACTGGACATACTTCTATTTTTGGTGAAAGGAAGAACAGAAGAAATCTTACATTTATATGCAAATTGTGCCCGCCAGGTCTGAAAAAAACAATTCTGAATGTCAGCCACATCGGCATCGGATTTGACAGAACACATAGAGTTAAAACATCCGACCAGTTTTGGGAAAAATCTGAAAGTGAATGATGATTATTTATTTAAATATTCATTCATTGTCTGTACTCGCTTATCCTGTTAGGAGTCTTGGAGGGGCTGGATCCTATCCCAGCTGACACTGGCCAGACTATCACAGGGCTGACACATAGAGACAGTCAAATCATGCTCACATTCACACCTACAGACAATTTAGAGTCACCAATTAATCTAACCTGCATGCCTTTGGACTGTGGAAGGAAGTCGGGGTGCCCACAGAAAACCCACGTTGACACGGGAAGAACATAGAAACTCAGAAAAGAGGGGCTAGAACCAGGAACCCTCTTGCTGTGAGGTGACAATGCTAACCACTGCACCACTGTAGCACCCTCATCATTTAAATACCTGTGGACAAAATTTTGAATTTAATCTCCTGTGAAGTGCGAGCGTGCACAACACTTTATATAAATGTTTGTCTAGATGCAGTCACAAAACTTTACGGTGGTTAGTTGGGATCGTTTTTCTCCCTATTTCAGTTTTTTTCCTTACCTGATTTGAGGGTCAAAGCTACTGTCTTTGTGGATGCCATCACAGAGGCTTTAGAAAAAGAAATGCTAAAAAAAGGGCATAAATGGCAATTTCACTCTGTAATGCACCACGTCGGGCAATTCAACACTTGCAAGTGCAAAGTCCTGGTATATTTCTTTGTAGTATGAATGACAATGAAATGCAGCAGAGGATGATTGTTGCTGTTTCCAGAGTGGTCAAATCCCTTCAACAGTATTATAAAGAATTGTGCATTATTTTCAAAGTCAAGGATCTGTGTACGACTTAAACTGGCCTTCCTGGACTGTATACCAATGGTAACTGAGGCAACATGCCCTTATCAGCGCAGCCCCTTGTATTCTTTATTGCAGTGCTGTTTCGACTGAAAACAGCACTGTCTAACAGGTGTCCATTTAAACTGCATATCCCGTAAACACTTTAATCATCCCTGTAAATCATCTCTAATGGTATCCCATAGTGTATCTGTCGTCAACCAGACACCACTGTAATTGGCTGGTTAATCAACCCCTTGACTCATTGTGTTGAGATGTGTGGAGGGATGATGGATGAGAGGCTTGTTTCTATTTCTGTGCTCTGCTTCATTGTCTGGATAAGAACAGAATACACCGGTCAGCCTCCAGTTGGCTCGCCACGGTCAGCCCAGCCCCAGCATATGTATAAAATATTAACAAGGTATTATAGCACAATGGTGAACCAGTTCGCTCTTTGAGTGCACTATTCCCTGTTATATAACTAATAGAGCTGTGTAAAATGTTTTTGTTCTCTTTTGTAAGTGCAACTGTGTGGTTTGGATCAGCCACCAAACAGGATAGGAACAGACTACAATGGACAGACAGCACTGCAGCAAAAACAGGCCATTAACAGGCCACAGGCTTGTGCCCCACGTGAAACCAAAAGTCTGTGTTCAGTTACAAATTATGTTGATGCACACTCTTGGATGTTTTGCCGATATCCTATATGCCAACTTTTTACAGCTTATTTTGGCCTGTTGCCTATGGTAATACCAATATATTGTCGAATTTTTTGGCATCTATCTTTTTTTATACAGTGTAGAATTTTTAGTAATCCAAATCGCATTATTAAAGTGTCATCTTATCGGCCTGACATATCAGCAGAAATGTTAACTTCAGGCCAGTGCTGATATTTCATTTTAAAGCCTTTATCTGCCAATACTGATGATGTACCAAGTTTATTGGCATCCCTAGTTTCAAGATGGGAACCCAAGATTAGTTCACCAAATTCTAATCATTTCATCCTTGAGTTCAAGTGGACGTTTGTGCCAAATTTGAAGAAGCTCCCTTGAGATATCACTTTCGTGAGAATGGGATGGACATGAGGTCAAAGTGGCCTTTGACCTCCAAAGTCTAATCAGGTTATCATTGAGTCAAGGTGGATATTTGTGCCAAATTCACAGTTGTCACCAGTGTGAAGGCATAAATGAAGAAACAAAGTCAAATTCCTTGTATGTGTCCATGTACTTAGCCAATTAGGTTACTCTGAATCTGACATTGTTCATGATAAGAACAACACTGCACTCAGTGAAAAATACTTCCCTTTGCACTAAAGTTTACTAACTCGCTTACTGCTCGTGCAGAAGCTGCCATCAAGATGTGAAATCACAAGTGCTCTGCCAAAACCAAATTTCCCTTTGGGGACAATAAATGTATTGAATTAAATTGAAGTGAATTTCCATTTTCTACCCATTTACAGACACATAATAATAATGTAGCAGGCATTACATTACCCAGCGATACCATTAGAGACTACTGGGACCTTGGAGATGATTGGCCTTGTTTTTATTTCTGTCTATGACATTTTCTTGTTATTGCACAAGGGAATGTTTAATCAGATCTGGTATATACTGTGCTTAGATAGGTCATGAGAGAGAAAGGATGTGCCCCGGTCCTTAGATGAACCTTCTAAGAAGTTCCCTGTTATCAGTCACCGTTCCATAAACTTCATCCTGTGTGAAAAAAAAAAAAAAAGTAAATTCACAACCAAGCCCAAAGCGGCACAGCACAGCTTGCGTGTCCCTTTCTTTGTGTGCAGCTCTGTGTTCTCTCCTCTGTCGTTCTCCCTCTCCTCTTGCTTCCCCCTCCTCCTTTTCCTATCTCACCTTCTCCCCCCCTCCTCTTCTATGTCTGGATCACTCAATCCCTCTTTCTTCTCCCCCTCCATCTCTCTCCCTCTCTCCAGTGAATGCCTCTGTAATTCCTATTCTTATCTACTCGTCGGTGCGAGGATAAGAGCTTCTTTACTTATGTGCTCTTGCTCTCCACGGGGAAGAGGAGACAGAGAAAACATTTTAAAAAACTAAAATTACATGCAGGGAAGCAGGACAGACGGGAGGAGGAGGGGAAGGGAGAGGAGGGGGAGAGGAAACATTTTAGACCAGACCTGCATGCAAAGCAGAGGAGTAGGAAGAGACGGGGGTTTATAGAGAGAAAAAAATTACATTTTAATTATTCCGGGGTTGTTCACTTCAAGTTGAGCTAATCCTGTCTCTGGTGTGTTGTGTTCTCCCGGCAATGCCTGGAATCCCCTTCCAGGTCTCGGTGACAGAAAAGAGGCTTTTTTAAAGAAAAGATTCTCATACAACCAGACAAACACACTCATACTGTACACACACTCAGGGGCACATATATGCATGCTCTCACATCTATGTACTGCGCTCTCAGCTGCGCAAATAACTACAGTTCATGCAACATACTCACTGACAGTTACGCGCACACAGACACACACTGACGGTGGTGTGTGAGTTCAGCCTGGCCCTCCAGAGGCTGTCACACAGAGACTGCTCATTAAAAGATTTCATTAGGTTTCAATCAGGCCATAAGTAGGCCAGCTGCACTATTACAGAGTGAACATTTGACTGAAACATGACTGCAGGAGACATGATATAATCAATGAATCAGTGCGTGTGTGTGAATGATTTAAATGAAATATGACTACGAGAGAGCGAACAGAGCAACATTAAATTGAATCACACTTGAAGTATTTTCGCTCCTCTGTTGAAACTTTAATGTTGGGTTCGCCCTCTGTGACTTTTCTCCGCAGCTTCAGAGATAACATCAGGGCCAACCAGGGGTGTGGCACCACATTCTGGGCCCTATGCATTCGCAGTCTCTGTGGTCCCACCCGCCCTTAATGATCCAAGCGTCTCTTACCCTTTGATTTTTTTTTAAAGTGAGCTCACTCTCTTTCCTTTTCCTTTCTTCTTTTTTATTTTATTTTTGAAGGCTAATTTCCCTCATAGGGGAAAGACAAGACTGTGGTGCTTCAGCAATGAAAGCAGTCATTCACTCAGACAGACTATTTTAAAACCATTTTGCAGCCTTAAGGGGTGAGAGGGGCCTTAGAGAACTTCCACTATTTTTTTTTTTTTTTACACAAAATTCAGTCTTTTGACAAATTAATTTAGCCAATTTTAATTTAGTTATGACACTAATTACTAGAATTAAAAATACAAACAAAACCCATTATCACAAGCCTCTCAAGGGCCCCCCTCCCACTGGGGCCTTGACTAATCAATCCCACTTGTCCCCCCTCTATGATGCTCCTGGGGCCACAACTGGAGGAATGTGGCTGCTAGCTGGAAGTATTTGAGAGACAATCAAAGTCGAGCTCAAGGAACCAGGTGACAGTGCCAGAGCACATACTCCCAAAAGAAGAGCAAGAGCAAGAGCGAATGAGAAATCAACATGAATAACAACTTGGTTGAATACGTGCAATCGTCATCTGTTTTTGGACTCTTTTTTTGACTTTTGCCCTTTCATTTTCTCTTACTCTAATGCTCTCCACATACACTCCACCTCACCATTTCCCCTATGTTCCATTTTTCAGGAGGGGGTGTATGTGGGGTTGGGGGCATTTTCAGCCTATATTGCCCATAGGAAGATCCACCACTGCCAGAAGATAACGACAAATAGATGCCGAATGCAACAACAGGCGGATGCATAATGCAGAGTGGGATTTGGGTCGATCTCAGCAGTGAAATGGGGCAGATGGCAGTAAATGATTGATTTTGATCAAATTTGTTGAAAAGGGAAAACTTGGATGTTCGTCTTGGGAAAGACGGCATCGCAAATAGTTTTTGTCTTCATTTGTTTGCCATCCTCTATCACAGATATAACATCATTCTTCTGTCTTCCCTTCTGCCTTTAGAATCCCTGTTTGCACATTTACAATATCATACAGGGCAGTACTTTATATACCATGCCATCAAATATTGCACATTTCCGAGCATAGCAACACAAAAACAGGAACAACAGTCAGGGCGAGACACCAAAGAAACTTTGTTCTAAAACTTCATTAATTTCCTCACATACAGAGGAATGATGAATGATCAATATCAAGGCCAGATATCAATGAATTTAATCACTTCTGAAATATTAATTTCTCCACAGAGCAAAATCACAAAGACAGTATTACAAAAAAGCTTCACAGATGCCAAACCTCATTAGGAAAACACCATAATTTTGTAACGATAAGGGAACTACCAAACACGCCCAAGCCCCCACACAAAGAAAAGATTTGATAAATAAATCTCGAACAATCAAAGAGAAAACATTAAAATTGATGAAACACTGCGAGAAGAAAGTACAGAATTTTATTACAAACTGTTTTCTTCTCTGGAAACAACAGTAAACTCTTGGAAACTCATTTCTCATTTTTATTTCTTTCATAGCCAAACTTTTATGATTTTAGTGTTTTGGTCTTTTATATGTCCCATCAGCATCAAAAAGAAGTGATTATCTCAACATGTTTTGACTGTTTGAAGTTTTAGTGCCAAACAAAACAGATGTCTCCAAAGAAACGAGTGGTTTGTTGCAAAAGAAGCCACAAAAAAAAAAAAAAAAAAAGCTGAAAGATAAAACAAAAACCCCTGCAAATATATCAGTGCACACACAGTGACATATCAGTGTTACAAGGGCAACAGAGCACACAAACCTTCAAACCAAACCACAGCCATGAGTGATACAGGGCATGATCCAAAGTGTAAGAGCATTATTTGCTCCTCATTCTGGCTGACAGGTTTCATAAACGTGAACTGTTCATCCAAAAAAGTGACCCTGTTGAAAAAAAATGCTATTCAAATGTAACCGGTGGCTTCTGTGTTGTGTTTGTTAGCAATGATGATGCTGCGACTTTTAGATCTCTTTGGGATCTGTTAATTCTGACATAGACAGATATAAAGCACAATGCTAAAATCAATATATTTATGAACAACAATGGAATGGATTACAGTGATAAATAATGAAAATAAAGGATACCCAAGCCTCCCAGAGGAATAGCATGAAAAGACTGCAGCAGTCTGCCATTAGTCACTTAGACACAGAAAAATGAGAAAATAGGGGTTAAAAACATACGGAAGTTACCCTTTAAGAAGTGTTTTTGTCATTGTTGCCTGGGCTCCTTTTAAATCTCTGTAGCTCAGCGTGCAGGGTCGTTCCTATTCACTATGAACAGCAGCTTCTGAGTCTGTATGTGTACACTCGCTGTTAGCTCAGATTACCAGAGCTTTAAGCATTTTAAAGGAATACTTGGCTGATTTTTAACCAGCTTTGTATCATTACAACGTGGGTAGTATGTGTAAATGAACTGTGGTAAACTTCCCTCCATCTTACCAACACCGCGCTCTCATCTCCCAGCTCAAAACACACCATCTGGCAGATTTTTGCTGGCTCTAGGGCCGTTGCTCAAACTACAGATTGTACTTCCACATTTTTGTATGCCTGTCACCGCAGACACAAGAGTATAGAAGCATAGTGAAGGAGAGAGCTGCCCCACTCTCTCTCTCTTAAAATCAGACCAAACTCTGATCAAACGGTAAAAATAAAGCAGGATTTATATTTCTGCATTAAATCGACAGCGTAACTATGGTGTAGCCTGACGTGCAGCTCCCCAGAAATCTTACTACACGTTTACTTTTATTTGTATAAGCTGAACTATTACGTTCTATTATTTCACAGATAAGACACAAGAAGGTGAAGACATTAAAGCTCCCACAAAATAGCATTTTAAGTCTTGTGTGTGATCCTGACTTCATAGAGGAAATCTCTGCTAGTTGCTAGGCTAATTTATACAATGTAAAATGCCATAGGCTTGTGCTAATAATGTTAGCATGTTGTAATTGTTTGACAAATGTGGTCAGTGTAAGACAGCTGTTTTGTCGGTGAACCTTGTGAGTTGTAATGGAATCTAATTTTGTACCTTGTTTGTACCTTTGTTAAATGTTGCTGTGGTCTTCATATGAGTGGAGTAAATCTGTGCTAGCCGTTAGGCTAATGTATGCAATGCTAACTGCCATAGGCTTGTGCTAATAACATTAGCATGTTATATTTGTGGGGGAAATGTGTCCAGGAAAAGACAAGTGCTTTGTTTGTGACTCCTGTAATTTACAATAAAGCAGATTTGTGTACTTGTCTTTGAAACTGTAACTATTAAGCCATCTTTAATGTGTGGGTGTGTTGTGAATCAACTAAACTTTACAGCACTTTATTATGAACCAAGATTCTGTCACTGTGTTGCCTGCAATTGCTCACCCAAAATATTTTTAGAGAGATATTTTAGCTTGTGTTTAACTATAACATGAGATGGTTTGTAACCAGTTGGCCGCCATATTGTTGTCCAACCACACTTTACTGCCAACTCCTAAAACATCAATTTCTGATAGTTGAAGGTTTTCGACCTCTTGAGCGAAAGCTAATACCACAGCCATTCTCCTCAGTATACTGTTGCACCAATTTCAAAAGTATTTGTGTCTTTCTGTTGCACAGACAGCTCAGTTTTATGAAAAGACCACCTTTCCAGCAGTGAAGCAACTCTTTAAGCATTTGACATTTAAAACAACTTTGAACTTGAACCTTACAAATATAGTGCACAAATACAAAGTTTTTGTGATAATATATTAACAAGAGGTTACTGGTCAGATAACTCAGCTATATAACAGCTATACAAAACAGCACACAAAATATTTGAAATCCATTCAGAAAAATTAGAAAATGTCAGGACGCTAAAAAAGCATCCTGTGTAATCACAGCCTGAGTCAGCTTTCATTGTAGGTTTTCCAGACTTCTTGAGTCATTCACTCCCACTCCACACTGGATCATTTGTCTTCTCAGACTTTTGATATCAAATACTGCATATGAATCATTACAAACTTTTGTTATATCAGATGTGGGTGACACTGAATGGGTAATATCTGTGTCTGAAAAGTATCAAGCTGATATATCTTTCCAACCCTACAGGACCACACATAGCTGTATAATAACCCCAGTGAAATAGTTTAGTATAATATAAAGCAGACATAAACACCAGGCCGGAAAGGCTATTTGGAAGTGAAGCAATAGCGACTGCCTACAAGACAGGCTATATTCACTATCTCTACTGTTATTTGATTATACAAGGACCAGAGGGCAGGATGCCAGATGAGCATCGTCCCAAACAAAGAAAAAAGACCACAATATCCCACCAATATCTGAAAACAACTCTTAAAAATGCCTCGGGGCGTAAATATTACCACTGAATGAATTTCTGTTCAATCCTATCACCTAAAGAATAAATAAATACAGATAGAAAATAAATTTAAAAAACAATATTCTTACAAATATCTCCAGCACCAAATGCCTAGAGGGCCTGAATATTAATGCCTGAGCCCTTTGCTGCTATTTGAGAGTGTGGTGGCAGGAGGAAAGAGCAAGCATATATAGAGACGAGTGCACATAAATAACCCACAGGGACGCCCAGTAAAACCTTTGAGGTAATGCAAGGTGACAGTATTTGGAATGGGAAAACAAGACTAAACTGGGTTATTGCAGATATATGGAAAGGAGGAGGGGAAAAGAGGAGTGGAGAGGAGAGAGGAGAGGAGAGGAGAAATAATAGGATAAGGAGCAGGGAGAGGATGATGATAATTATAGGGGGAGGAAGGAGGAGAGAAAGCAGGAGGAGAGGAGAAGATGTTGAAAAACAAGGGGACAAAATGGTGAGAAAAGACAAGTGAGAAGTAGAAGATGAAAAAATGAGAAAGGGAGGAGCAAAAGAAGATGGGAGAAGAAGGAATGAGAAAGCATGAAGAAAGGCAGGGACGAAGGAAACGAGGTAAGCAAAGGGCACAAGTAGAGTAAAAGGAGAAAAGGCAATGAGGACAGCAGTGAATAAGGAATAGGAGGAGGAAGGGAGGTGATGAAGACAGGGGAAAAAGAGAAAAGGTCTGGCTGGACTGCCTGTTCCTATTCCCAAATCATTGTACTGCCGTTTTGTCAGTGATTTCAGTGTTGAGTACGAACGCAAAAAGACACTTCTCGTAGCCATATAATATGATGCCCGGTGGTGTGAGTGTATAACGCCAGCTGGTGGCATATCATACTGCTATGAAAGGTGTGTCAGTTTATAACACTGCCGGACAGTGTCAGTTTTACAACATAGTAATAATAATAATAACGGAGGTGGAATGGAGGAGGATGGGTCCAACAAACCATGGACTTTAACTCTGGAGCTCGTGGTTCGCTTCCCTCGTGAATGTTGAGCAAAACCATGATGTTTTTTTTCTAAATCTAACCACGTGCTTTTGTTCCCTAAACGTCTGTAAACCTCAGTAAACCTTGAAACTGCTCCATACTACTCATTATGCTTATAATGATCTTTCAGGGAAACAAATTGTTTGGTCAACGCAGCCGGTACCATTTGAAATTACCACTGTTGGCCACAGCCAACATATGGAGTAGGCCTAGATCTCTCAGCTCAAAGTACTGATGTATTGTGCCCATGTAAAAAAAATTGATGCCTCTCCTTCCCAATAACTTTGCCACAAGGTCTGGACTGTGGAGGAGGAAAAAAGAGGAAGAGGAAAGGAGAGGGGAGAAAAGGAAGTGACCAGAAGAAAAGATGAGATGATAAAAAGGAAAGAATTGGACATTAAAAAAGATTATAGAGAGATGAAAGGGAATAAAAATGAATGAGAAGAGGGAGAGAGGAAAGGCGATAACCTTCATGTATGAATTATCACCTGTCTGTTGCCATAGCAACCACAAGACACCTATTGTCTCTGTACGTCAACGTGATGCAGATGATTGTGTGTGTGTGTATCGGCGGTAAGAGTTTAATCAGGTGATCAAGGTGGTTTTTATCTGTGAGATCAATCTACAGAAGAACTTGTGTGTGTGTGTGTGTGTGTGTGTGTGTGTGTGTGTGTGTGTGTGTGAGTGAGACTTTATCGATGGATCCGGCAAGAAACAAATCAACAGAAGAGAGATTAGCACCAGACAATCCACAAATGCTTCAATACAAGTCTGTAAACATTCACACACACACACACACACACACACACACACACACACACACACACACACACACACACGAATACATTTAACATTCTGTGTTTGGTGGCATTTCACTGGCATTTATGGCCACTGTAAATGGCGAAAGGCTCTCCACCTGAGGTGACTGCTGCATTTTGATGCAGCACCTTTGAACCGCTCTGTCTCAAATCTGACATGAAACATCAAGTCAGACGCCCTGGTAACACTTGTCAGTCTGATGTCATCTGAGCATTCAGAGCTCTCTGATGTGTTGGGAAAGCACACTGCAGGGCCCAGCAGTCCTTGGTGTAAAGATTATTCACACTTGCTTACTATGATCCGCAAATCAGAGGCGATGTGGATTCAGCTGAAGCATCCTCGGGCTACTTAAAGGTTCAATATGTAATATTTCAACATCAGAATTAAGGACCCATCTTGTTCACTAATGCAAAATTCATCAAAGGCTACATTGAGGCAGGGGAGAGGGACAACAAAGAGGAAAAGCATTGCTGAGCAGTGAATGTAGCTGCCACCGGATGGCAGAGAATTCAATGCAATTCTCTTGTAAGTCGGCCTGTTCCTGTCATCTGACGGTTAATGGCCTCTTCATTTGCGAGGGCATGGAGGGTGCGCAATTCCTTGTCTCCTCTGTTGCTCATCTTTACAGTGTCTTTCAGGTTCCCTCTTGCTACTAGCTGCTTGCTAATTCCTGCTATCAGCTGTTTCCTGTTTATCCACTGCCAATGGCACGTATGTGCAGCGTCATCAACAGCTCCTCCGACAAGTCTTCAACAGCCCCTCTCGTTGCAGAAGGCCGCCTCGGTCTTTTTAAACTGAAAGGGTTCCGCCAATATGACTACCATATGAGGCGGAAAACTGGCACCTCGGTTCAACTCACCAATCCGGCTCTGTGTGTCTAAACGCTCGCAGCTTGCTGGCAAAACGGCTGAACATTCATGTAAAATCTGGCAGTGTAAAAGACTTGTTTTTCAAACAAATACAACATGCTAACGTTATTAGCACAAGCCTGTGGCATTTGACATTGTATTGAGCGGCGATTTCAAAACATTTCAAACCGTCGTGGCTGGTAATGAATGATCCGTGTGGGTGAGGGAGCTGTGAGTCCCAGACAGACCAGAAAATGATTTCGCCTTGTTTATTGTTGATCCATTCAGGCAAGTCATCCCTGCGTATATAAATATGCATGCATTATTTGCTACCTAGCTACACTCTAGGCTAGGCTGTAAATAAAGTGCTTCGGGATAAGACTTCGTATTTTTCTGGTGTTTTCGGCAATTATCAAACAGCCTCAGGTGCGTTACCATCAAACTCTGGACTCAGAAGACCAAGATAGGTTGCAATCAGATTGCTGATGTAGCTGACATAGGTAGTATGGCAGCAATATATTTCATCATCTGCAGTTTTCAGCCGCTCATTACATGTGGAGAGACTGTGTGGTCAATGCTGATTTCTAGGATGGTCTTAAGTAGGAATAAGAATGAAGTGTGCATCGATGTAATAAACACGACATGATTGTTGTCTTTACACACGTGATCATTTTCAATACTGATGTATAAGGTAATTATTTAAAATATTATGACCTTTTCATAAGCGCTTATGATTATGACAGGAGATAGCAGGAAGTAGTATCACTCAGAAACTTAACAAGGCCTTTGTGTGGGAAGATATATTGATAACTCCATGTCTACTTTCCCCTCAGTGTGTCTTAAACAAAGCTTTAATGAACCCAGCTTAAGTAAACTGGTATCTATCCTCAGTGTTCGTCTGTCAACACCCTTTTATTCTATATCTGATAGTTGGACTTCTAATTGTGCCTATGATCTTGACCTCTCATTAAATTTGTTCACAAGTCACTTTACTGTGACACAGGGGAAGAGCAGAGCATGAGAATAGGTGTTTGTAAAAGTGCTGGAGTCACCCTCAAAGAAATTCAGTACAAGTTTAACAAAAGAGGCATCACATACTTGCAAAGACTTTTTGGAAACCTAAAATACTAAATGTCACCAGATTGACTGTAAATGCCAAAAAGGGTATACATGAACTATACAACTCCACAGAATGTCACCATGTGAGTTATGGGTTCATCAAATGAGTCAAGAGCAGCTTTTTCCTGAGAGGGACAATTGACATTTTGCATTTCACTCTGCTTGATTTCTTCAATAGGCATTCGTCAAGTTGTGGAATAAAAAAGTTTCTACACTGGTTTGCATTGGTTAGCATTCCTCACTGAAAACAATGGCTGCTGATAGCCACATGCTATGTGATTAATGAGACGTTCAATTGATTGTAAAATAATATTCATCTAAAGGGACACCTTGACATTTTGAGTTTTACTGCTATTTTTTTCTACATCACACACTTCAAGTTGTCCTCCACTCACCAACATTTTATCACCCATGGTATTTCTGACTGCTTCTTGATTATCACTCATAACTTAAAGGAATAGTTTAGGATATGCACCTATTTGCTTTTCAGGTGAAAGCTGGATGAGAAAGTTTAATTTTTCTGAAATTTTTCTGCAGGAAATAACCTGATGCCGACTGAGCAGGTGTGTCCGCAAAAAAACTTTCTATAAACTGTCTTGCTATAAACTTTCTGACACAGTTTAGATTCCTAAATCACAAGCTGCAAAAACTACTTAGACTATGTAGATGAGCCTCGGCCAAACAGAACTTTGAGTACGGACCATAAACTCTTACAAAACAAGCTGACGTACAGAGTAAAGTACATTAAAGAAATAGCTATGGGCCTGTAAGACTTTATTTACTCTCTTGGCTGCATTGTAATGCAGTGTGACAAAACAAAACTATGGGTGGGAGTATAATGTAGGACTGCTGATGTAGTCTCTTATTTTTGTTGGTCTGCCAGTACATATTGACATTTTGCCCTCCGTTGTTTTAGTTTCTCTCTCCGTCTACCATTATGTGTGTGTGGTTGAGATTCCCCAAGATGTTTGGTATATGTGTGTGAGCGTTGTTGTCAGCACTTGCAAGTGTCAAACATAATATTTGTTGAGGGGTTTTATAGATCTGTAACAAGTTCTGAAATTTAGTTTGAATATCTGCTAAAGATGTTAAGGACTGTGTGGGTTAGTGAATGCTTGTATATGCAGTATGACTCCTCTCCTGATAATGTCGAGGGGTGTGTGAGTGTGTGTGTGTGTGTGAGTAGGAGACACAATAGAATTAGTGTTGCACATAAGAGGGAGATGGGGATGTGGGAGTGCTATTAGTTTATGGCTATTGACAGGAGATTTACAGGAGATGTGAGAGTAGACAAGCACGCAGTTTCAATTTTTAGGTAGTAAGACGGGAATGGATTCAGTTAGATATATGCTGAAGAGAGAAGTTATCTTCTTAAGTAATGTTCCAAAGACAATATACCTAAACAAGGTGACAACCATAAATGCATATAGAGGAATGCCATTAGATAGGAAAGATAACTCCAATCTCAGATTAAAGAAGGAGCCGTATTTACAGTGTGCAGTACGCAACGGGCATTGCTGAACACACAACACCTAACGTGTTGTTTCTATGAGGACTTGGTTGTACTTTTGATGTCATGGCGGATAATGAAGGAGCATCATGTAAAATTATCTGTGACTGTGACCATGAACACAAATATACAGCAGCAGTTGTCCTCAGTTTATAAGAAATTCAGAGCTACACCAGAACATTTATGAACAGGTCTTACTTTACTACTAACTTGTGTGTAACGTTAGCATGTTAGCATGTTTCCACTAATTACTTGGACTGACGTGAGCAGCGTTAGCTTTGCAAGCGAAGGCTGCAGGTAACAGCTTTGCTGTGTTAGGATTATGTTATGTCTTCACTGTGTATCTTCACATCAAAGAATACTCTGACGATTTGGGAGTTATGCTCTTTCTCTATCATTTTCATATTGAGACAACATGATTGATGTGTGAGGACTTTTTGCAATTTGTTGTCAATAAGATTTCTGCTCTTAGATCCCCACTCCCTCAGCCTGCTCAGGACCCCTCAATTCCTACACCAAGCTCAGCTGTTTTTCACCAGTTTGAGCCTGTTTCACTTTCTGCACTCACTGAAATAGTCGAACATCTTCGCCCTGCTAACTGCCCATCTGACAGCATTCCATCCCGTTTGTTTAAAAAGGTTTTCAGCTCAGTTGGGTCTTTTATCTTGTTTCCTATAAATCTGTGCCTCCTTCAAACATGCCATGGTGCAGCCTCTTTTAAAGAAGAAAAATCTGGATCCCTTGGTTCTTTCCAATTTCAGGCCAATCTCTAAACTTCGGTTTATTTCAAAGGTTTTAGAGAAAGTTGTTTTTAACCAACTCCAAGAACTTTTAGATCAGGCCAACATTGGTGAATTGCTTCAGTCTGGTTTTAAGCCTCTTCACAGTACTGAAACAGCTCTTTTAAAAGTTTTCAGTGATCTTCTTTTAAACCTTGATTCTGGTAACTGTGCCTTTTTAATTTTATTAGATCTCACAGCGGCGTTCGATACAGTGGATCACACTATTCTCCTGTCATGTCTCAAGCACTGTGTGGGCATTAAAGGCTCCGCTCTGGAGTGGTTTAAATCTTACCTTGCTGACAGATCCTTCTGTGTGCAGTTGGGGCAGTTTTCCTCCTCAGTGGCCCCTCTGACCTGCGGGGTCCCCCAGGGGTCAGTTCTAGGCCCTCTACTGTTCTCCCTATATTTGCTACCCCTGGGGTCGATATTTAGGAAGCATGGTATTCCTTTTCATTGCTTTGCTGATGATGTGCAGGTGTACTTGCCATTAAAGGTCCCCTCCAAGGAATCCTTCCATGCTGTGTTTAATTGCATGAGGGACATTAAAACATGGATAGACCTAAACTTCTTAAGATTAAATGAAAACATAACAGAGATTGTCCTGTTTGGTTGTCCTGACCTTGTCCAGGTTCTTGCCAGCTCCCTTGGCCCACTAGCACCGTATATAGGTTCCCAGGCAAGAAACCTAGGTGTGATTATTGATGGGGTGTTTAAATTGGACAAGCAGGTCAGCTCTGTGGTTAAGGCTAGCTTTTTTCAGCTTTGGCTCCTAGCCAAAGTCAAACCTTATCTTAGAAGGGCTGATCTAGAAAAGGTTATCCATGCGTTCATTTCATCGCGCTTAGATTATTGTAATTCCCTGTACGTCGGCATCGGCCAATCAGAGCTTAACCGTCTACAGCTTGTGCAGAATGCAGCAGCTTGTCTCCTAACCGGGACTAAGAAACAAGAGCACATAACACCAGTGCTCTCTTCGCTTCACTGGCTTCCGGTTAGGTACAGGATTGATTTTAAGATTCTTTTATTTGTGTTTAAGTCTCCGTATAGACTGGCCCCTGAATATTTATCCAACCTTATTAAGGTGCATGGACCCTCCAGAGCCCTGAGGTCAGCTGACCAGTTAGTTCTGGATGTTCCTCGATCCCTCTTAAAATCTAGAGGAGATCGAGCCTTTGCAGTGGCGGCTCCCACGCTGTGGAACGCTTTGCCTCTGTCTGTGCGGTCTGCAACTAGCCTCTCTATTTTTAAAACACGTCTTAAAACCCACCTGTTTACCCTGGCCTTTGGCTGAGTTGAATCACCTGTTGTTATGTCTTGTTTTTTGTTTTCTTCTACCTCTCTGTTTTGTACTGTTTCTGCTTGTATTGTTTATTGTTGCTGATGATTTCATCTTGTAAAGCACTTTGGTTGGCCTTAGGCATTTAAATGTGCTATATAAATAAACTTGACATTGACACTGACACTGAGAGTGCAACACAAGGAATAAATGAATGAATCACTCATCCTGGCGTGATTGAAACTTTTTTTCATGTTCCTAAGATGAACTGGAAAAAACGCTCCAGGCCTGCAGGAGCTGACGAACAGCTTTCAGTCAGGTGAGTAATATCGTCCGAGTTGTCTCTTTGTTTGCTTTTACTGAGTGACCTAGCGTACCTGTCCCAGAGCCAGCTCCAGCTGTTGCTCACCATGTAACCCTCCGTGCAAGATGTACTGACCTCCTACAAGTGCCATGCTAACCGCTGTCTCAATATGAAAATGATAGAGAAAGGGCATAACTCCCAAATCGTCGCAGTATTCTTTTCACATAATAATGCGGACTCAGCAGATGACTTGTTAACTGTTTATTCCTCCTTAAACCGAACGTACACGGCTGCTTCTCATTGTTTCCAGTAGCACAACGGTTACTACATTTCCCAGAATAACGTGAGGCTCACACTACTACAGTAGCCTTAGTAGCTCAAAATACACAACAGCTTAGATTAGATCAGAACAGAAACACAACAGGAGAATTTACTGAGTAATTTTGCTGTTTCCACTAATTACTTGGACTGACCTGACATTAGTTAATCCTCTCGCTCTCCAAAACAAATGCATGCGATAATTGCCGGCTGCAGTCGGAATTTTACGTCACCAGGCTGTGGGTGTCATACCGCTTTGACCAAAGGGGCGCTATAATCAACGAAAATGAAAAGTTCCACACAGCTGCTTTAAGTTAGGTGGAGCCACTGGATGCTAGTTCATCGTTATGCTCCTTACACAGATGATGCAGAATTCTTTGAAAGTTCACTGCATGTTAAACATGAATGTGACATGACACATGACACTGTCATCATGGTAGGTGATACAGGTTTAGTTAATACAGACAGGAGAGGATTACAACTGAAACTCTCTGTAAAATGTAAAGAAGAATCAATAGACAAAGGAGAAAACATTCTGAATTATCAATTAATTTACAACATATGAATACAGCTAAAGGAAACATCACAACACTCATTAAATAAAAGTCCCCAAAGATATCAGAAAGGAATATTGATATTTGTTCCAGTTCCACTGTTAAAAACCCCCAATACAGAACCTTTATTACCAATGGCCCATTAATCGGTTAATCATTTTGTCTACAAAACATTAGAAAACAGTGAGAAAAGCCTGTTACAATATCCTTGAGCCTAAACTGACTTCATCAGCTGTCTTGTTTAGTACAATCAACATATCCAAACCCCATAAGATTTATTATAATGTAAAACCAAGGAAGGCAGCAAATCCTCACATTTGTGAGTCTGGAAATATCATATTTTTTTTGGCATTTTTTGCTTGAAAATTACTTGTCTGGACAGGTTGCGAGACTCACATTCATGCCTATGGGCAATTTAGAGTGACCAATTATTGTGTGTCTTTGGACTGTGGGCATAAGCCAGAGAACCTGGAGAAAACTCCACACATGATTATCAAAATAGGTGCCAATTACTTTTGTGTTGATCAAATAATCAAGTAATCATGAATGGGGAGCTGTGACATTAGGAGAGGTCTAATCAGCCAAGATAATAACCAGAGACCTTTTAGAAATGTGATCGCTCTAGCTGTGATATGCATATATATATATACTATATATATTGCACTGTTGTGATGCTATGACGGCGACAATATCCAACCTGATCAATCAAATCTAGTCCAATGAAACCCAAGGTGGCTTCTGTGGTATTTCCTGCTACAGTAAGTGTTACTGGGACGCACACAGACTCACAAAGTAGAAACAATACTAGCAGTGCTGTGGTAATAAAAACCTGTGTGGGTTTATCATGGGTGAACAGAGCAGGTAAGGTTAGAAGGAATATTTGTATAATGCACTTACCACAGGCCTTTTTCACAGACACATTTTGACATGCCACAGTGGGAAAAGCAGGTACAAATAATAAAATGAACTGAACACTGTGAAATAGCCAATTTGGTTAAGGATTATAGTGTCAAGGAAATTGCCACATGCAGTGAGGATGCTTACTAACCTATTGATAATAAGGATTGTTTGTAATTCTACCAAATCTCTAGGTGTTGGTTAAAATGAAAACAGCGCACAGATTATAATATTCACCAGCCTCTGCGGGTAAATAATGATTTTTCTGTACTGAACCATGTCTATTATGTCATGAGACCACAGTGGAGCTGCTCATGTAATCTCATTACTCATTAATTTTTTTCCCTCTAATACATTTGAGCAAGACAGAGGTTTACAAATGGGCCTGTAATCATGGAAAATATAATTAAGAGCACCTGCTGTTAACATAATGGAAGAGGACATTAGGGATTAGAGTTTGGCTGTGCACACACAGGAAAACACACAAAGTATGAATATGCTTGTGTATGAGCAGGCAGACACGCTGCTTTGCCGGACTGAGGGTGGCATTAGTCGGGGTTTACCTCAGCTGTGGGGGTCAGGAAGGAATTACAGTGTCTCACCTTACTTTACCCATGATAGGTGAGCGAAATACACTTGCTCAGGGCCTCACTTGACACAGATTCACACCTGAAAATTGTCTACTTCACCCAAGAAAGAGAAGCAGCTTCCCCCCATGAGGAGGTGAAAAGTATCACGATTAGAACCAGCAACCTCTACATTTCACTTTTAAGGAAATATTTTTTAAGTGCCTACTTAACCAAACAGTCCCACGTAACTATAATAGCATGTAAAACTCACACACTTCCCAACGCACACCATCCCCAAAAACAACAGACACACGTATCCACCACTACACGTTGTGCATTTTAAGTAAAAGCAAATGCTGACAACCCCCTTTGATTTCACGGGATTCACACATTTTGGTGCATTTGATTTTGGCTGTGTGTCGTGCAACTTGGTCCAAAGAGGCAATCCCCCCTGTGAGGGATTAAGAAAGGGCAGACGACACCTGAGTTGGTGTGGAGTGTCGGCAGCCTGAGAATATGGCGTGACTGAGGAAACTCAAGTGGTTTTTGCAGGGAGCCAGGGGGTTACAAAGCTACTTGCAATACTTGGAAGGAAGTTCTGCAACATTGCCCAAGATTTCAGTATCTTTGCTTTTGAAAAAAAAAAAAAAGAAAGATGGATGAAATCCATACTAAAAGGATCAGGTCCAAGAAGTGTGGAGGCCAAACCAGACAGCAAACCAGACAGCAAACCAGATGGGGGTGTTTTAGTTTGAGACTAATTAAACGTTGTATGTCTCTGTGAGGGTTTCACTTCTTCTAAGAAGATGAGAAGTGGGTGACACCATGTTTATATTATGGCAATAGTTATTAGAAAATACACTTTTTTTTATTTTAAAAATCTAACCGTTATTTAGGCAAGAAGGTCCTATACAATATACAGATTCAAGATCTCTCCTATCAGAGAGTCCTGGTTGAGACAGCAGGATGATCATTATTCCCTTTTTTGACAAGAGTTAGATGAGAAAATTGACATCATTCTCATATCTTTGAGCTTAATTTGAAGCTACCACCAGCAGTTGGGTAGCTTAGCATAGCATAATGAGCAGAGATGGGGGGAAAAGCTAGCCTGGCTGCTGGCACCTGTACAGCTCAAAAGAGCTATATGTAAACATCTATAATATCTGTAATATATATATAAATATAAACAGCTTTTTGTTTGTGTAGGCTGATGACGTGTCTCCACTTCTTCCCACTCTACACGGCTCTTGCCATCTTATGCTGATGACATCATTTAAGTCTGTGCAGTAGCGATCGATGCAGCGATATTGGGTTCCTGCCCATACACCCATCCGACCCAATGCAAGCAGTGCCATCGTCGCATCAAATAACTAGTCATATTATCAGAAAAACAATCACTTGAACATACGTCACCATGATGGGAACTACGTAAAATAACAAAAACTATCTTTGGGAAAAATTTTATTTGGCATGCACTTTGAGCTTTTAGTTTGGCTCATGTCCCAGCTGCTAACATAAAGCAGGCAGGGCCTTTAGCCTATACTGCAGCCAGCCACCAGGGGGCTATCAAGATATTTTGGCTTCACTTTTGGGGAGCTGTCATGTCGTCCATTTTTTATATACAATCATTGCCTGCAACTCGGAAGCCCTTTGTAATCAATATTTGGCAGGTAGCTCTGCATTTCAGTAAGTTAGGGGCATAAATGTTTAAAGACAAGTGTAAATCTCATCCATATATATTACATCAAGACAAAACATAAAATCTAGAAGTAGCTAAAAATCACTTTCGGTACTACACTTTTCAGTGGATGTCTGTAAAAAGAGCCATGGAGGTTTAACACATGCCAAGACTGGATTAACAGGGGCACGCTGAAAGTTCTTAAAAAAAGAAAGAATTTGAGAAGCTCTTTTGTTTTAATGAGTTAAAGGGATCAAAACACTAAGAAAAGCTCACTCATCATTAACTCATCAATTTTAGTGTCTCTTGTGCACTGACTGATCTTACTATCCGTCTCTCCCTCTCTCTAAATGCTCTGCGTCATTCCTCCTCCCCTCATCCATTCATCTGCCCCCCGTCTTTGTAGCCGCTCCCACTGTGGATATTCTGACCTTTCAAACAGCTGCTCTACCTCTGACACAAACACACACACACGCACACACTCACCAGCGCGCTCAGCCTGTGGCTTGGCATCATCTCGCTGGCATTAGAGAAACAGCTTTCAGTGTCTGTGCCCTCATGCCATGCTGTTGACATTTTGAGCTCTGCAAGCTCACACGCACACGCACGCACGCACGCACGCACACACACCTACACACACACACACACACACACACACACACACACACACACACTTCTCACTTGCTGTGTGGTTCTCTCTTTTGCACTCACGAGACAAAGTCACACATGACTTTGAACTTTTGATCACACATAATGTGCATAATGTGATAAGTGTGTATATTTGTAGTGTATAACAGATACACACACACAAACACACACACACACACACACACACACACACACACACACACACACACACACACACACACGCACACAGACATTTATGCAATGATTCCACATACATTATATTAGCACGCAATGCTAACAAAATACTTGTTTCTTCCTCGTCCATCCATCCATCCATCCATCAAGAAGATGAACCTTTTGTTTGATACTCAGTTTGCATCGTCAGCTTTGAGAAATCACCAGTGTTAAACGTGATAATCTAGCAGCAACTCAATTAACACACTATTGTCAAAGTGCAAATACTAACAAGCAACTGTATTCACACACCACACAGTATGACTTATGAGCTATGGTTGAGTTAATAATGTGGGACAATGGAGTAACATGAAGCATGAAGAGCTGCAGCAGGTACATCTCAGAGGAAGAGGGGGCTGTAGAGCGAGGACAACAATATGTGGGTAACGACACCTGTGCTACTGTAGTTAATCATGTCTTACAACAGAATGGTACTGAGGGAATCAAGGTGAATGTATCGCTAAATTTTGGGTGAGCTAGTCCTACAGTATGGAGTACAAACTGTACAATTTCTATAATGTGTCATATTGATGGGCAGTATCTTTACATTAAAGGGGCACACCAGTGAGGGATTTAGTTGTGTGCCTTCCTAAGTTATGGGGCCTGACGAGAGACACATTAAAAAAAACAGTGGTAAAATTCTAGAGGTGAAAGTAGGCTAGTATGATTCTTTGCTCTGTATGCAGTAATGGGAAGAGGGTATAGCAGCTGCCTAACTAAACCAGTTCAGTAAAGTTTGAAACATATTCACAGATTAAAACTTCCTGGATCAGTAACTTAAAACATTTTTAAAACACAAAGGATGCATCTTTCCAGCAGTAGTGAGGGAAATGGGCTAGAACCTCATTTTCATCAAAACGAGCTGTCCTCCGAGCTGCACAAGAGTGCGCTAGGACCAACAAGTAGTATCTTTTGCAATGTTGCACCCATGAAGTGCAACACCGAAAGTGATACTACAAAAATATTCAATAACTTTACTCTTATAAAGTGTAGTGTCCCCAAAACACTTCACATTTCAATGGTCTCCTGACTGTTATACCACAACACTTAGTCTGGAAGGTTTTTGTATAATTCTGGTGAATTTTTATTGGGAAAAATATTCAGTACCTTCACTCATACAAAGTGTAGTGTCCCCAAAATCACTTCACACATCAGTGGTCTTCAATTAGCTATACTACAACACATAGTTTGGAGAAAAAATGACTTATAATTTGTTCAGCTGCTGTTGATTGTGATTTTCTTCTAATTTAAAACAAAATTTTACACTTTATATTTTAAAGTTTTTGTCATCTTTTACAAATGATTCTGTGGCACCATTTACATATTCATTTGCTATACATGATGTCAAGTGTTTCTGATTTCTTTCTGCGCCATACAGGCATAAAAAAAAAAAAGAACACATGAGTTCAGGAATGCATGAAGCTAAGAGGGAGGTGAAAGATATGAAGTGATGAGGGTTGGGGTAGTAGAACCAGTGAGAACTTCAATTTATTTTCACCCATGTGAAAATCAGTGAAAGAGGTTACAATATTCCGACTTTTGGTCCCGAGTATGGGCCAAGCTCATAGCAGCTTTTCTTAGACATTCCATGACTAGTACATGCCCATGTTATTCAAATCCACATCCCTAGTATATAACACAAGCCTCTGGTTTCCTGTATAATAAGGTTGGTTGGCCCTCTCTTGCAGAGAAGTATAATAAAAACTGATATTTGTTTATTTACAAAGACCTTGTTGGTAAACTACCACTTTACATCTCCACAATGCTGGATTGGATCACCAGCTCTTATCCATCTCTTTCAAATGACTGATTTATGTTACAGCTCTCCCCAAGTCTGATTAGTATTCCTCATGATTAGTCAACTTAGACTTTGATGTACAAAATCAGGGGAGAGCACCTTTATTACAGTGAACGAGTCTTTATAGAAAAATATTTGAAGTTGAATCTAGACCCACCCCACATGAGAGCATCTTCACAGATGATTATACTTCTCAATGAGGCCTTTAAAATAGGTAACTGAAACGGACAACAAAAAGATATAATTCATGACCTATGACAAGAATAACAAACTCATATTTCCTTAGTGAAGGCAGGACTTAACCTCACCAAATGAGAGGGGCCACGCTGAGGTCCCCAGCCAGCACTGAAGGAATGCTATAATGTGCTGCCATCATAAATTCTTCTCTCACCGCGCCACCCTTAGCCTCTGTAATGCTGCACATCTGCTGGCTTTCCCTTGTGGTCTCCAGGATCATATATTTCAACAACAGCAGAGGGAGCAGGGGAGTCATGCTACATTGTTATTTGGGTCAACATCACTTTCCCAGAAGTGCTGTGCAGCCGGTTCAACCCCCGTTCCATGGTGGTGGAGGGTAGAAGAAATCCATGCAGGAGAACTTTGTACATACTGGAGGAGGCTCCTGTGCACCTGACCTTGTGAGTCTTGCTGGGAATGGATAAGATCAGGAGAGATCAGGGTATACTTCCCTAGCTGCCCTAAAATGAAAACCTCAAGGTCGTCTCGCTGTCCTCATGGAATAGCAGTTTATACCTTACCATTAAATAGTTTATGTACTTATTGATTGATTTATTTTTCAGTCATTTAGTTGGTAATAAATTCTCTTTATTGGATATTGTGCTTTGCTGTGTGTGCAGATTACAGTAGCCCATTAGTAAGTAGTAAGGCTTTTTTAGTTCAAAGATATTAATCTAAATTTGGTTAAAGGTTTAGATTTGTTTTAATGTGGTAGCCAGCGTGTTCTTGTGCTGAATTATGAATGGAGTATTAAAGCCCATGTGGATTAGGCAGTAACTTTTACTTTGAAGGGCACAGGTTGATACCTCTCTAATTTTCAAACAGGCTGTAAATGTATTTCTGTGTGTGTAAATACATTTTTGTGTAGATTTTCTAGATTTTACTACAGTCTTTTTAACTTGTCATCTATTGGCTGTGTAAATAACAAACTGTTTGCTAACAGGTTTGTGACATCAACTTAAAAAGTGAAAATATGCAAGTGAAGTGTTAAATGGGCAAACATCAGATATTGCAGGTTAAAACAAGTATAAGGTGAAGGTATTGAACATTTTATTTATTTTCATGCATAAATCTGCACTCTATCCAATAAATTTGGATAGAGTGCGTCAAGGCATGTGTTTGGCAAGGCTGCTGAACACACACAAGGCTGCTAGAGTGTGATGTTAGTTAGTGTGGAGCATCCACGGCAATGGCCAATATTTCGGGAGATCTGGAGTAGCAAGCGGATATCCAGGCCATGACTTCCTCTTCTGTGTGCCCACATTTGGCTAACCTGTATAAACAGATATGCAGGTAAATAAAAAGACAAGCTAGTATAAATCTAAATTGACATAAGAAAATAACTGATGGGTTCTGAGATTGTGTTTCGGCCAATTTTTTCTGCCTCTCCAGACTGTTTACCTGCTGCTCAAATATGATTGGTCAGTGCTACTCAGACTCCAAATGGAAACCAAAATCTTGTTACCAACAGATTCTGCATACAGATGCAGAAATGTATTTATAGAGATGAATGCAAGAGAGATGACGTTAATGCTTTGTTTCTCAGGGAATAGAGCAGCTAGTTATGCTGATGCTGAAAAACAGTCCCGGGACGTTGACATTGTCCATTGTACAACACAAGGCAGAGTTCAACTCACTACATAAACACTTTTAGGGTAGAGAGTATCATGTCAGAAAAAAACGTAAGGGAGTAAGTGTTAATGTTCATGTGGCAACTTCACACTTGTGTGGTGCAGTTAGCAGCAGTTGTAATACTTATCAGTGAATACAAACAATTGGTTTTCAATTCAATCTATGTGTGTATACAATTGTACATCAGTCTGTCTTGGTTTGCCCAATGAAATTGTCACAGGCAGTTGAACTATGTCCAGGGTTAACTCCACCATACTAGGAGGCTCAGGGATGATTCAGACGCTGATATGAAGAATGGAAATGGACCTTTGTGTGTGTGTTATCTGGAGACCTGGGTAAAATAATACACATTTTTCATCCTGTGAGCGAGCTCAGAAATTACCCTAGACGTGTTATTGTGTCTTTTTCTCTGTGTGTTAGTGAGTGTGTGTGTGTTGCTTGCTGTCATCTGCCACTGCCTGTCATTGGCCTGGAGTTAAACTGAATGATGCATTTTGTGTGTGTATGATGTGTGTGAGTGAGGTAGAGCAGGGACGAGGGCACACTCTGTTGAAATGACTGTTGTTGGGCCTGGTCGCAGTTTGTAATATTGCACATGCACACGCACACACACACACACACACACACACACACACACACACACACAGTCACCAGAGGCTACAAAGACTTTCCTTAACATCAAAGACAGCTGCCTGCCAAAATGACCAATCAGCCTGCAGCGTTGAGGCGAGACAGGCCAATTGGATGACAAAGACAGAGAGGGAGAGACATTCAGGAGGAGCTGTTAAAGCAGACCCATGGGGATAAAAGCCAATCAGAATTGATATAACCATCCAACTAGCCAATGGGTTGACAGTTAATTATGAAACACTGGCAGCCAGGGGGACAGACAGCCACATGGCATTGATTTCACCTCCAATCCATTTTCCTTTATATAAAACTTTATATCACCGCTTGGATTTGATTCATTTGGGACAAGAAATTGCCAAGAGTACAGCAGTAAATATGTTTATATTGAAATAATTAATCAGATGTGGACTTTGGACACCAACTTGAGTGCAGTAATCATATTTGTTTGTTAAACAAGCTGAGGGATTTGCCTCAGACTAACTGCTTTTGAAACCTGCTCAAATAAATTAAGCATTTATTTCCCCCAAAAGTAAACAACTACAGAAATAATCATGGTTTTCTTTTTTTAAATTTATACCTTTGGAAGCTGAGGGGCAGGGAATGACTGCTAAAATAACCTGCACAGAATTAACCTCTCAAATGCCTTTATTTAGCTGCAAACTCAATAAATATAGATGTGTTTGTTCAAAGTAACAAGTCTGTAAAATCAGCTGCATGCTAATCACTTGTGGCACAGAAATGTACACATCACACTTCCTTGTAAAATCCTTTTCTTTTTTGGCACTTCTAAGTTGGCGTCATTTTTCAGCCCTGGAGGTTGCTGCTTGGTTTGTAGTCATAAAAAGTGCATTGAGAGGTTGGACAGTTGTAATGTGTACTCAAGGAGGCCCGACCTGACTTTGGCACCCACTTCAGATGTTATTAAGTGGATAAGTGGGTATTATTAATGGTTATCCGCAGGATAAACCAACAAGTGTGTTCAGAATGCCATTATCAGTGCATGTGTGTTAGCATTAACAGCAGTGTTTTTAGGTTTTACTTTCACTTTTGGTAGGTTTAAAGGGGCAAAAAGCGAAATCGTTTCACCGCTAGGTTTGCTGTTGTGCACTGCCTGTAGACCAAAACAAAGTGTGTCATGAGCCACTCCTCCCTCTACCTCTGCTCTCCACCCCCACCCCACTCGCCTCGTCTGTGCAGCCGAGGGCCGCAGCATCTCCACGGACTATTATATCCAGACGATCCAGAGGGTGTGTGAGGTCATGCTATACTCCAGATGAAATTACACCTCTAGTTCCTCACATAGCAATTTTTTAATTCCTTCAATCTAGAAATTATGAATTTCGCTTATTGCTCCTTTAAAGGCTAAGTTCGTTTTTTTGACACCTGGGCCTTATTTTTAGGAATAAATACACTCGTAGACTCACCCAGACGATTTTGGTGGAGCTCGGAGCCGTTTTCGAGCAATTTAGATCCATCCGACGGCGTCTTCTCTCATGCCATAGAAGCGGACGGGGCCAGACATCGAAGCCCCTAAATTAGACATTATCTGCTGCGAAACTCGCTCATTTCACCTACATTTTATAAATGAATGGCCAGTGTTATCACCATGTCCGCTCAACTTCCTTGTTATGGTCATCCGGGGCTTTACAAGGATGGGTAACTTTTGGTGACGTCATAGACGTGCGCCGCAGGAGCGCAGTCCAGCCAGCGCTAGGCTAAGAGCTACACGGGTACAAACATGGTTCGTCATTGCGTTTTTCCACTTTGTCCAAACAAAATGACTAGTTGGACAAAGTTCACATTCCACAGGCTTCCTTTGAAAAACCCGGAGTTACTAAAGCTCTGCTTGTTGTCCTGAAAATGGACCCGAATATTCCTATGGAAGAACTGAGGAGGGTCAGTCACCGGGTCTGCAGCGCTCACTTCGCTCCAGAAGACTTCATTACGAAGACGACAAAGATAAAAGGCCAGGAAGCTCAGCGTCAGTACCTCAGGAGGAATGCCATCCCGATTGTTTCAGAGGGCAAAACAGACGCAGCGGAGGTAATGCATTTCTTTTGAAGATGTAATAATATTGGTCGATAACCAGTGCACGTCGGCCAGCGTATAAAGCTCCTTGTATAAAATGAATAGCTATCTTCACGACCTATGTCTGAGCAGGAGTAGCCTTCTAAAAATACATTCCTGTAAAAGAATACTGCACTGTAACGCAATATAATTTACTCTAGTCCATGCTAGTTTTTTAAAAACTAACTCGCAATGCATATGATATGGTTATTCTCTGCAGGCAATAAATTGTGACTCGAGCTGCAATCACCACGGGTCTGCATTGTTAGCGCACACTTACAAGTAGTCATATGCTTTCTCCAAAACTAATTGTCAGTTGTTTCGACCGTTATTTATTTATAAAGCAAACACTCATAGAAAATATACCCTTTTTGCATTTGTATGGGCTACTTACTCTATCGAAAGTTGTCCGTTCGGTCCTGCTGGCTTCGGCTGCGTCTGCCAGTTGACTCTCGGGACATGAAAAAAAGTCTCTACCACAGCCCGGTTTGTCATGGCAGAAAAATCTTCCAGTGTAGTGAGACACGTATTTTGGGGGGCATCAATACGTGTTTCCTCTGGTCTCAAGTCCCACTCTGAGCAGCAAAGGCTCTCCTCTTCTGTTGTCTGTGGCGTGCAGTGTCCACAACAACACCACCAGTTAGCCCCCATTCGTGGACGTGCAGTGGTCGCTTGTTCTCTGGCCAGCTGTTCGGCTCTTTCCCTCTGCATCCTCCTTTCAAATAGCTCCTTGTCGGTGTATTCTGGCTCAAAACGATACGGGCATCCATCATACTCAAAGACACTTCTACATCGGATAAATATTCCGTCATGTTGCACAAGAATAGCTGTGTAGCTGTATAGCCTAGCCTAGCGCCGGCGGAACTCAGCTGCGCTCCTGCGGCGCACGTCTATGACGTCACCAAAAGTTACCCATCCTTGTAAAGCCCCGGATGACCATAATAAGGAAGTTGAGCTGACATGGTGATAACACTGGCCATTCATTTATAAAATGTAGGTGAAATGAGCGAGTTTCGCAGCAGATAATGTCTAATTTAGGGGCTTCGATGTCTGGCCCCGTCCGCTTCTATGGCATGAGAGAAGACGCCGTCGGATGGATCTAAATTGCTCGAAAACGGCTCCGAGCTCCACCAAAACCGTCTGGGTGAGTCTACGAGTGTATTTATTCCTAAAAATAAGGCCCAGATGTCAAAAAACCGAACTTAGCCTTTAAGCACAAAGACTACATGGTTTAGAAAGTTAGAAAGTTTAGAAAAAACACTATGGTTTGGCTTAAAATAAGAATGTTACCTGATGTACAGCGGGTAAAGTAAGTAGCCTATTGTACATGTCACCCTTTTTCTCAGTAATATTTCTAAAGGTGCGCATAACTTAATTTTTGAACTTATTTGTTTTGGTTTCTTTATATGTATGGATTACTTGGGTTGTACCAACATCTGCTTGTGGGCAGTTAGGACAGTCTGATAGAAAGCAAGGCAGCCAGACTGATTTTGCCGCTGACACTACTTAGTGTCTCATCCAGCTAGGACTCGGTGTAACAACAACCACAACTGTTGTACATGCTGATAACAACATTCTCTTCATACTAGTCAGTGTACAGTAGCAGGACCCTTTTCATCCAATGATGTGTATAATACCTAATTAAAACGTTTGGTGTGAGATTGTTCCCAAAGCTTTTCAACCATCCAACATGCAGTTCTGGTGGAGTATACTGCCACCTTAACAGTCACATTGAGGACAGAATTGAGCAGGTGTCAAATAGTATCTCTCTGAGATATAGGCTAATCTCTTCATTTTATATTAGTATTTTTACATTTTCACTTATTAATCTATGGCATAATAATAAACAAAAATGTTTTCTCCACTTGTCATTGTCTTCTTTGTTTGTAAAGATAGAATCTGTAAAATCTGTTTTTAAATTAAACTGCATTTTTCTTACTGCATCAAACAAGGCCTGCATTCAACGCACTGTAAATTCAACCAACTCAAAGGATTGACTTTCAGAAGAAAAACACATATACTGGAGGAACTTCAACATAAGAAAGATGTCATATCCAACCTAGTGAAAAACGGAAGATGAATACTCTCGGGGGATTGGTTCAGACATGGGAGACATTAATTTCGCTGACCTCAGTGACTTCCATTCTATAGAAAGAAGTCAAATGCTAGAGCCATTCTCAGGAGATAACAGTCTAATTGAAAACCAGATGGATCTTTTGGCCTTTCTAGTTAATTATACATTGACGCTGTAGATTATTCTCTCACAGGCTGGGCCAGGACCTAAAGTTGGGGGGTTGGAAAATTAGATTGGGCTGCAGAATTATTCTGGGGACGGTTTTGACAGTGGAGTTTCATTTTGTGTTGAATTTCTTATGCTGCCAAATCCTCCTGAAGTCCCTGCAGTGTTAAGATACTACAGATCTGTAGTGTGTGATTACAGCCCAAAAACTTGGTGAAAACTTTTTGCAGTAAAACCTCTGAATTAATTTGAAAACTGCCATATGCCTGTTGCCAAGATATTCTAAAAAAAAAGAGTTTGTCTTAAGCCAACAGATCTATAAGTATTAATGATTTCCAGCCTTAAACAAAAAGCAATGCATAATATTGTATGCTATCAATTCATAAAACTGAAACATAAACAGTAAATCTCTGAGTAATATTCTGTGTAATTATCATCATAGGGACATGATGCCGCACTATAAGTGAAAAATCTACCTATAGTAGTATATGGCTATAGCCAGTATGGGACTGGAACTAAAATTAAAATAATACAGAAAAAGGCCGTACCAGAAATGAACAACCTGTGTTTCTCTATGAGATATATTTATACAGAACAACTGCAAAACTATATCAAAACATCCATTACAAATTCTCACACAACTTGAGGCTGTATAATCCTCATTAATTCAGTCATATACTCAGTACTGTCTGACGGGAAGCTGAGCTGACAGTGACATGAATTTAAGCACTCATGGAGGCCAGGAACCACTGACAACAACAGTAATTTTACCTTGCTGATTACAAGAGCTGCAGGTTTACTGCTGCCTAGATCAGTTAGTTAGCTAGTATTTTGTTGTGACTTAGGTGTTTTAATTAGGATTCTGTACAAGTTGTATGAGAGTTCTTAAATGAATGTTTCTGATGTAGTTTTGCTGTTGTTAAACACAGACCTTTACTTCAGTTCATCAAGAATTTTCTGTTTTTTTTGGATTCTTCGTTCACCGTGGAGGCATGCAAGAATAATAAAGTTTTTTCACGGATTCAACAAAACGTGGTGAGTTACTGATTTACAAGTTGTCACTTGAAGAATGAAGTATTCCTTTAAGGCATCTATGGCAAAAGTTTTAAAATCCATCCATCTTTTCCTTGATATCATAATTTTTCAATTCACCTCTGTTTTCCAGCAGTGCTCCCCCTAACTCTTGCACACCATGTACCAATTATTCTGCGAGCATCTCTGTAACAGTCCCGTCTAAGTAAAGCCATGATGACTGTTTACGCAAAATCACATATTCCACATCTGGTTTAAGAAATACATCTCCATAAAAATGTCCTTACTGACCCCTATATCTAAATACATGTTAAATGGCATCAGTACACTTACATTAAGGCAATTGTGTTAAAAAAATTAACGCACATTTACATAGATGTATAACCCAAACCCACTTCTGCACCTTGTTTTAACCCTTAGCTGACTCAGACCACAAAGCAGTCTTTTCCCCAGAGCCCTGCAGCCAGCGGTCACATGGATGAAGAAGGTTAAATACATTTACATCACATACAGGAATTACTCCCTTAGGAAGTCAGAGGTTAATTTCCTCGCTATAGACCACTCGTATAACAGCTGCTTAAGGAGCAAGAGCATTACTCATTTCCTCCCTCAACACAGATTTTCTCCAGAGAATCCAGCTTCATTACTAACTTCCATTATTCCACTGCTACTCCATGAGCAAGGGATAAAGTAGAAACTCCTTAAAGGTTAATTTCCATAAGTTTCTTGGAATTGATTGCCTCCCTATTGACCTCTTCAGTTTAATTGTACATGCCAGTGGCACACTGTATGTGCCACTGGCAATGGGGTGCTGAATATTAATGTTCAATGGATGTATTTGCCCTATATAAACCAAGTAGCTCTTTGCACGTGTGCCATATCTCCACATGAAATAGAAAATTGACTTTGAAAATTAATTTCACCCCAGTTTGGGAAAATTTAGAGGAACATATGCTCCCAACCATCATGCAAGAACAAAGATATATCATTCAATAAAAATGAAAGCAAAACAAGATATTGGGAAACGGCCCAGGCACCATCTTGTGTACAGGTGGAGAGGAGTGTGAGCTGTCAGATTATAAAGGGCGCTTCATTGAGTTGTTTGAGTATGATTGATGATCTTAAAGGTCTGCTGATTGATCAGCTCATGAGCTGTCAGACAGTGGGCCGATCAGCTGGTGGTGGGCACGGCTCCAGTGTTCTGCCTGATGCTTCTTGTCTGGATGATTGGAAAGTGTCAGCATTTTGAGCAGAGCTGATGTACATCACTACCAAACCATCACACACAGCTTGTATTGAGCGGTGAAAAAGAGAAACTGTGGAAAAAAAGCAACATGAAACACATCATGCCCCACAAATGGAGCATGTACCAATTGTACCAGACCAATCAGTGAGAAGATGCATTTTCAAACAAAATCAGATTGCTGGAGTAGTTCGGGTCTTTCAGAGTTTACCGTGCCATTAGATTAATCAGTGTAATTTGTAAGGGTGCTTGGATGTCACTTCTATGTCAATTACACCTACAATGCTACTGGGTTTCAATATAGGACATCAATGAAGCCAGCCAGTGTAACAACAGAGCACTTGCTTGGGGTTCTTCAGCCACACTAGTACCATGGCTCTAGGAATGCATTGTCGGTCTGTCAGTCAATCGGTTGGTCCACCACATATGCAGTGACAATATGTTGTCAATGTACATCATTGGCTGAATCTGTTTCCATTGCACGTAGTCGCATATGACTTTCATGAATGCACCAACTTTTCCAACAATTTAAAAACCTTTTTTGCACTATTTTGAGATTTTTTGGGGGGTCAAATTGGCTTTAGGTCTTAGTTTCTACTCTTTTGCTGATGTTTCTTTTTTCAAAGAAACTTAAATTTTATGCTGTATGCTTGTCACACATTTATATTTAGGGTTGGACAAAATGTTTCTAGTCTGTTCTGAGACCTGTCTAAGCACTAGGTTATAGGCCTGTGAGTGAAACATGCTTACACATGTATAAAAATGACAGACATAATTATACCCCAGACTGCTGAACTGAATTAATTACTCCTAATAAATATGTGGGCAGCCCAGTGTGTACGTCTGTGCTGCAATGTGTGTGTGTAAATCCTTTGCCACGTCCATCTGCCATGTTTCCAATCCAACGAGGTAATGCTGCTGTGAGATTCTCTCGCGGCCACAAATCCCATTTTCCCTCTAATGCCGCCATTATTCTCCTCCTCCATCTCTTCATCTCTCCCTCTCTCCTCCTCCCCCTCCTCTCCTCTAAACACTTAAACAGCAGGAAAGCATTCATATAGCACACTTTTAAATGACAGACAGAGAATGTTAAACACGTTAAATCAACTGCTTCCACTTTTTTTTTCATCTTGTGATGATTGACACCACATACTCTCTCTTGTGGCTTCATCATGTTGTCTTTTATCCTCCTCATCCTCTCAGTCTCCTTCATTTCTGGTGTTTTACAGAGAAAGCAACCCTATATCCTCCCTGTTTTCTTTGCATCCCTCCTCCTCCTTCTTATTCCTGCTGATTGACACTTGAAAAGCCATAGCTGTTTAAAGAGTTTTCTCTCTCCACTCACTGAAGGGCTCTCTAAGTAATGAAAATGAATGTAATGTCTGTGTGTGTGTGTGTGTGAGAGAGAGAGAGACGCTCCCGACTGTAAGAGGAATTGAGGAGAAAGAAGATGTAAATTGTTGGAGAGCGAGAATCACTCTGAATGACATCTATTGAAGTCTGCTGGAGTGGTTTTGTTCTCATAATAAGGAGGCCGCTGTGAATCACAGGTACATGATGAGGTTTTGGAAATGTGAATTAAAGAGAGACTCGTACCAAATGATTTCATTTAAAACTCAGCGGGAGGAAGAATGCAGCAGGTTATACAAATAAATGCTAAAAAGTCTGCGTCTATTTTTTTTCTCATTCTTCTTCTCACAAATAATGGGATAAGCAAGCGTCTCTTTATTTCCCCACATTCGCTCTCCTTGTAATACATGGTTCACATGGGGGAAAACAGCTTTTATTTGCTGCCTGTCTCTCCATCTGTGTTTCTGTCACGTTAATCTTTCTCCATCCCTGCCCTGTCAGTTTCTATTTTTATACCCGCAAAAGAACAAGGGAAGATGACAGAGGTACTTTCATTAGAGGGAGAATCAACAAGTTTTAGAGTAGTCGCCTGAAAATCCCTATTACCAGTTTTCCAGCTTGCTGAATTTGCAGTATGAGAAAACTGTGATGGCAGGTGAAGTTGTCTTTTTTTTTGTCATCATCAGGCTCGTCGTGCTTCACCGTTTTTGTGAAATCATTGTCACAGCAGTCTGCAGCACACGATCTCTGACTGCACTGACATGTCAAGACGTTGCTTGAGCAGCAGCTTGACATGTCAGGATCTCTGGCTCTCTAGGAAGTATGTCCTTACTGGATGATTCAGCACCTCAAAATTTCCATCCAGTGTCACGTTTACTGCCAATGCTAGTGTTATTGTGCTTTATATGTTGTGACAAACATATTGTGCATCTTACTTAAATGCAGGAGACCAGAGTTCACCTCCTGTCCACCAATCCAGGGTTTTGCAGAATCATCCAATGCTGGTAATCTTGTCCGGGTATAGGTTTGCAGTCAAACGCTCAATCCCAATAAACCCCTTGCACCTACCACTCAGCCCCATCCCTCTGATTTGCATGTTCACATCTAGCGGTAGGGTGTCCTGATTTTTGGTGGGATAGAGGGGTAGGGTGAAGTGTTAGGGCTACATGCTTCTCCAAATGGAAGTCTTTCAGCGGCACACTCCAAACTGAATGTTATGAAAAAGCGTTGTTGATAATGAAGATTTAAAAATTTGAGTAACCATTGTAATGTCCTAGTTTAATGTCTTTTCAGTGTTTTATGGTCCTTTTCTTTTTAACAAGTTAAACAGCAACAAAAAAATAAATGCTAGAAGTATGATGATGTCTTGGCAGCTAACGAGCTAGCTAATACTATTATTGGCATATCATTTTTTATGCAAATAGTCTTCCATTGCAGGTTCACATCAATTTAGGAAAATGCCACTGATGATGATGATGATGATGTGGCTGATACTGATAATGTATCAAGGTCTTGAAGGGTTGTCCTATCTCATAGAGGGAAATTTCAATCCCTCTAACCATAGAATATAAAAATAATGGACCTAGTTTACGGGATGTCACACAGTGGTTTGTTGACTCCCATCTGAAGGCTAAACTTTGGCATTTTGGCTGTCACTGTCTTGGGCTTTTGGAGCAAGGAGTGACCATATCTGGGCGAGAACCTGGAGCTGTGGAGGAGCAAGGGATGTTCTGACGGACAAGCTGGGCCTTTTAACATGAGGGTCTGTGGGGATTGACTCACCTCTGGAGCTAGCCTCAAGTGGCCATTAGAGGAACTGCGGTTTTTGGCACTTTGGATCTGGCTTTATTTTTTCAGCCCCGGAGGTTACTGCTTGCTTGTAACTCTGTTCTGAGGGGCAAAGGGACACTCAAAATGAGGAGTAGGGGGAAAATAAGAAATGGAATTGGGCCCAAGTGTCATTTCATGCTTAATGACTTTGTTAGGACTTTATCCTGGCAGTGACTTAAACACTGTATGCTGCAGACGGTTAACATTTGTTTTATTTAAACGTGAATTTAATATTGGTAAAATCTTAGTCAATTACCTTAATTTCATAAGAACTTAAGTTACTGATTAATTTTAATTTTTTTAAATTCCCCTCATACTGCCCCCACTGTAAGCTTATGATACCAGTCTCTTCACTTCTTCGGTCCCAGCAGTCATGCTACAGTTTCACATGTTGCATCTCCCCCACTTCTTTTCCAGTGCACGTTTGTAATTGGTAAAGCCTCATTTTAGCACAAACTGCGATGGTGTGTCTCTGTTCAAACCGTAGTCTCAATCAACACCAACAGCAGTGTGGTCTCTGTCCTGGCTGCAGAGCCTGGCTCTTTCAGGAGGGAGTGTGGGAGTGCTTGTAATTGGGCCAGGGCACGAGAGCTTTGGTGGATTCTCCGGCTTAGAGGAACCACCCGAGTGGGAGCTGGTATTAGCTGTTGAGTAGGGGGCAGTACGTGGTTTGCAAACTAAAAGATGACATATTATATGCAGGCCAAACACGTTAAAGAGATTGAGGTGTCATTAGCCAAATGAAGCAAACTATAGCACTAGCAGCATTTTAAGCTACATTTCTGCACACAGTCTACTTAAAGCTATGTTACTGTATTATTAAAGTTGCAAGAAATTCCTGGTTAAACACATAAGATCACAAAATACCTCCTGAATGTATTGCACATCTTTTTCTTTTCTCTTTTTGAAACCTCTCTCTTTCTTTCTGTCTTTTTTCTCTTCAGCGTTTGCTGGGACTTGAACAGGCCCATTATCAGTAACAGCTACACCACCCACCGTGAAAGCCATCAGACTTTAAACTGTAAGATCAGATTGGCTGTTAATGTCCAGTCAGGTTGCAGGGGATGAGACATTAGCTCCTGCTCATACAGCCTGATGTGATGCAGTTGTTAATTAATGGAGTGAAGTGTTATGTTTAAATTTAACAAGGCAGACAGTGGGCATGTCTTTTTTTATTAACCCCTAGTTGATATATGTGATAATGCAGTATACCAGTGAGGCTGCCAGAAACAAAGGAATGAAGAAAAGTCTAACGAGGAGAGACACACATTTTATTCATGCAGAGGAATACAGTAGATTCACTGATCCAAGTTTTGTGGAGGAGGAGGCAGCTCTAAAACTGCTCCTAATGTGATTCACTGAGACTCACTCTGATTGGCTGAGGTTAGAAGGGAAAGAGGGGAATGTATTTTTAATGCGCACAGTTACATATCTCTGTTCTTACCTTTCTACAACTTGCTGCATCCAGGTTCTTACTGTACCCTTGTCCATATCAAACCTGTTTATATTGGGGCTGTAAAAATCACGCATTGATTTTGATTTATTAATCACAGAAAAAAATAATGATAATGACTTAAACAAAATAATAACGCTGCTTTCACAGCAAAAGTTCATATATGATCAATTTAGAATAATTAATCACAAAGCATGTAATTACTTAGATTATTTTTTTTAATTGCTTGACAGCCCTAGTTTATATATATATATATATATATATATATATATATATATATATATATATATATATAGATAGATAATATGATCATTTGCTACCACCATGATGGTGGTGAGTACAGAGGCATTGATGGTCACCTTGTGGGAGTGCAACCATTTTTTTGTTTGTAATCACAAAACCAGACACCACACACAAAACACTGTTAAAAGTGGTGCAAAACTGCCGGTCATCTTTATTCCTAGTTTTGACCAAAGGCCTATTTTAACCAGTTATATAGCACACTCATCTCATACAATAAAGTAAATGCAAAATTTTAATTACCTAAGTGAATCAAGGCTCCTAATAATGCAGTCCATCTTGGGGCCAATCAGCTGTAGTGTGAATTGGAGAAGGCTGTAATTAAATGATCACACACATCATTCCTTGATATTTGGCTTAGTTTAGTTTTTAGTTTCATCAAATTCTAACCACTGGCCCTTTACAGTATATAATGTACATGATGCAAGAATAAGCAAGGATTTATTGACAGTCCCCTCCCCCATTGCATTCTGGGGGAGGCACTCTGGATTCTTTTCATTACAAAACTGTTCGTATCTCATGGCACAAATATGCCACAACTGTGTCATGGCCAAGTGAGCTCCGTGTGTCTTCACCTACTTTTCCATCATGATTTATTAAGACCATAGACGGTATAAAAGAAGTTGATGTAGCCACTGCAGTGTCACTCGCTGGTTTGTGGACTGCCGCTTTGAAGCTCGAGTTTGGCGTTTTTGCCACTGCCATCTTGGATTTGGAGCCAGAAGTAACCATATTTGGACAGAAGGGGGGAACTGTGGAGTAGCCGAGGGTGGACCTGACTGAGAATCGAAGGACATTGCCATTGTAGCATCTTGTCAATCACAGGGTGGCCATGCCCTTAAGCACCAAACTATAACCGCCAACCAAATCAGTGTGCAGATCTACTTGTGAATGAGAGGCTCATGCTCGTAAATTTAATGGCTTCTTCAGCTGAGCAGTGACGTTAGCTGATTCAGTGTTGGTAGGTGTGGTAGCAGTAGATGCGTGCTTCCTTGTAGTTCAGTGTAGTGCAGTGTAGGATGTAGTGTAGCAGAAAGATAACAGTTTAAACATGAAACTGCTCAACACAATGTCTGTGGATTATCTTGAGTAACCAGGTTATCATTTCTGGGAAGGGGCATTGCTGTTGAATTTTTCAGATGTGATCTTTTATGCTTTGTACACAACAAGCCAAGTACCACGTAGTTCCATTATAATGGTAAATGGACTGCACTTCATAGCACCTTTCTAGTCTCCCGACTACTCAAAGTGCTTTTACATTATGTCACATTCACACACACATTCACACACTGGCCACCATACACGGTGCCAACTGCTACTCAGTAACCATTCACATGCACTCACACCAACAGAACAGCCATTGGGAGAAATTTGGTTCAGTATCTAGCCCAATGATACTATGACGTGTACTGGAGGAGCTTGAGGATCAAGTCACTGATCTTTCAATTGGTGGACAACTCCTCTACCTCTGAGCCACAGCCGCCCTACTTGAGAGACGGCAGACATCTCTATGGCCGATATTGCCAACACTTGCCAACTCACACCAAAACAATGTGATAAATAGCATAACTGTCCCTTTAAAGGCAAGCATTAATTTCAGAAAAATTAGGGTAAACTTATTGTAAAAAACAGTTGAACAAACTCTAATGTGTAGGCCAATAAAAAAAGACAAATCCACAGTATACTGAAAAAAAGACTTGACTCCTGATCCCAGTTATCCAGCTCCAACACTCTAGCCTACACATCACAGGTAGTATTACAGCAGGTATGAAAACTGTACTCACTGTAGATTTATTCAACCCAAACTGACCTAATCAGTCATCTAATGTTGGGTTTCCATAAAAACGACAGCATCATTTGGGCTCATTCATGGGTTCAAATTTACTGTCATCACATCTCACCCAAGGTGGCTCCAGGAAAAAAGGAACGGTGCAGCAACTAAATCAAGGCCAAATGAAAATACCGTGTTAAATTAAGGTCGGATAGAGGGCATTTTCATATTCAATCTACTCTCTGATATTCACAGTTAGAAAACACTTAGCTCATTTCCATATAGTAAAAGTGCTGGGGTTGCATTCTGAGGTGCTCTGTAACAAAAGGGGTAATTTTTCATTTCCATACCATCTCCATATGATTATCATAACCTACATCTACCAAGTCAGAGTCATTGAGAAGGAAGTCAATAAAATACCAAACCTTCATCTGTGCTGCTGTAGCAGAATGTCCAACCTGGCTCTATTTAAACATGGTTATATATCGTAACAGATACTCGGTCTCATTTTTAAAATGTTCATAAATTGTTTATAATATGTTTCTATGAGTAAAATGAAGAGGAGCCCAGCATTCAGAACAGCCTATGAATAAATGTTGATGAAACCCATTTACGTCTAAATGGAGTTGGTATTCATGGAACAGTATTTATCTTGAATTAACATGATGGCACCACCTCTGAAAATGCCATGTTACACAATGAAGGTCATCATTCACCTCCATCATCATCTGGACCAGAGTGGCACTGACGCAAGAGAAATGAGAGGGGTGCAGTGATGCAGAAATTGAGGTAATGCTCAATGCTGCTGAAAAAAACAAACCCAAATAGCCCACTATTCTGTCGAGGGAAAGAATGATACTGCAGCCTCACTTGCAGCTGACATAAAGCAGGTGAAAGCTCTTATTTCCTTCCAGACTTATTTGAGACTATACACTGGATCCTTTTTCACCTTACAGCAACAAAATCATTCCTCTTTTGCATCTCCATGTGCTCCTATGGGTGATGCCCCTCTCCTTTGTCAAACCATTACGGGACTGAATTTATGTAGCTGAAAATGTGTTATCACCGGGAAGAACTCACATTCTAGCTCAGGGGATCTGAGTGTTTCTGCATTCTGTCTACATTTAAGTCGCCGCTGATCACAGAATAAAAAATAACAGATAGAAATGAAAAAGCATTTAATAGGTTTCTTAACATATTGCTGTCCTCAAGCTATGCAGCCGACTTAATATCCATGTTTCAGTTTTTCTTTTTGTTTGGACCCATACCGAGCTTTGAAAACTTTAATGACTACTTCAACATCTGTCAGTTTTTCTTGACTAACATTTTCAGCACATTAGCCCTGCTCACACTTTGGGGATGAGACAGTGGAGGCAGTGGAGCAGTATCTGAGTTTATTAACAGAGCTATTGACTGAGCTGACAGAGTTGAGTGGTTGGAGTCTCTGGTACCTCATACAAATATACACAAGCACTTCATTAATGTTGAAGTCATATACGTGAGCAAATGAGTGGCCCTTCATGAAATGGTGACTCATCCTGAAGACTGGACAGAGATCAAATGCAAAGTCCTCCGTTTTAAGGGGAGACACTACAGGTGAATAGGGTAAAACTTTTAACCAATAGATATCTCCGTGAAACTTCCTCAGTTCATTACTTACATTAACAAATATGTTTTGTATTACAAGTTTTCTGAAATGATTTGTTTAAGTATGCAAATGAGGCGTTATCTAATTAATCAAATACACCAATTTGCATAAATTTCCCAAACAGAAACCTGAACATATGATAAAGCCAGGTTTAAACTTGTTTCATTTCTATTTGCATATTCAGAGTCAAAAATATTTACAGAGGGAATACTGGATATCTACTTCTTCATCTTCTTTTTTCAAACACTTTGTTTTTAGTTTATTTCCTTATGTTTAGGCAACAAAAACACAGGGTTAGGTTTTGCAAAAACATCATTGTTTAGCTTAAATAAGTACAGTCCTTACTAATGTAATGCCTTGTAACGTGATATCTGTTATTACTGTAGCATGCTACATGTACTAGCACACTACGTTGTTATCAAAATAACTTTTTGTTTGTTCCATCCACCTCCCATCCGACCTCCCCTATAGTGACTTCCTCACTTTCCATACTATAGATGCCTGTGTCTAGGTGCGTCAGTGTCACACAATCACTGACAAAATGATGGTATTTGATGAGTTCAGTTGTCGCTGATGGCATCAGAAACAGTAGCCACCCAGTGCAGATCATACCGCTATGAAAGATGCCTCTGTACGTCGGTATTTGGCGTTGAAATCTTTGACGATGCGGCAGTATTTGAAAATGTGGGACTAAGAGCAGGCTGAAAATAGCCTTAAAAAGTCATACTTTTAGGAATGACATTTTATTTAAGTCAGGCTATGAATGACATATGAACAAAGCCATCAGTGAGGAGTATGAAAAGAAACTCATCTTGGGAAAATAGTCTTTAAAGACATCTATTGTAAAATTCCATATATTTTTAAACAGAATTAAGATATTACAGGTGTTTAGAGTAATCAGTTTAACACATAGATAATACCATAAAACTTCCCAAGTAGATTATTTACATTAAGACATTACTTTGGATCAGTGACAGAGTGAGGTCACACATTCACATTTACACACTCCTGGGCTGAAAGCAAGTCTTTTTCTGCCCCTGCCTTGTGTGACCTATCCATATCTTTAAAAGCCAATACAATACACAGATGGACACAGTTCAGTATTTCCAATGATTAATTAACGTGAGAAAAATACAGTTGAATTATGGTGTCTGTCTCAAGGTCATTTAGAGTTTTATTGCTGTATGTTTTCCAATGGAATTTAGACATTTTTTGTCTAACCTTCACTGTGCTATGAAACCTGATTTTGCTTCCACCAACAGCAATAGATTTTCTATCTGCACCATAAAACACATGTGAACACCTCTACTGCTAATGGACATTATATGAGAGCTCCAATTCTTCTGCCCACCGCAATATGATCCAACTGTTGCTTTGTCAGTGCTAATAGAGTTTTCCATCAACGCCTGATGGATGATGTCGAGGCTTAGAGGTGATTGGTGTGGCATTTTCTTTCAGAAGGTGGATGAGAAGCTTAAAGGTGGTTACTTAAAGCTGTATGTCTTCTCCACGTTTGCAGAAACCATGAGCTCAAGGTTATTCAATAATCTTTGCCCTCCAGCATCACACTGCAAAACCACACAAACCTTTGAATGAATACTAATAGAGTTGTACTGTTGGGTAGTTTTTTTTATGCCAACACTACTTTCAGCTAAGTGGGCGTTTATAAAACAAAGAAGTTTAAATGTCTCTTTCATGGAGTGTATCATTTTTGCAGGCGTTAATTTGCCAGTCACTAAATTGCATCAGTCTCACCCATGTGTTGTTTTTGTGGTCATTGTTCTGTTGCTGTTTTTAATAGATGTAGCTAACTAGCTAGAAAGCTATTATCAAGACAGACTTGTCATTCTTAAAGGGACGGTTCACCCCAAAATCAAAAATACGTATATAAATATATAGTGTGCATCTACTGCAAGCACCACTGAGCTAGCTAACATTACAGCTCAGCTGAGGAGGGCGCCATTGATGTAAACATCTCACTGTCACAAGCACAAGCCTCTCCTCCACGAGCAGATGCACGCCATCTGAGTGGTGATAAGGTTGGTGGGTGTAGTTGGGTAGAAAGAAAAAAGCTGTTACATGAAACTGCTCACAACAAGGTCTGTGGATTATCTTGAACAACTAAGTCATCATTTTTGGAAAGAGACATTGCTGTTGAGTTTTTCAAATGTATTATTTTTGGCACTTTGAGCACCACAAGCTGAGTGCCATCTTATTCCATTATATTCAAGAGAAGGCAGACATCTCTAAGGCTGATATCTCCAACACTTGGCAGCTCATACTAAAAAAATCTGGATTGATAAATAGCACTATGGGGAAGGAAAAATATGTTTTTTTGATTTTGGGGTGAACTTAGCCCCCTTCGTTCCCAGCCAGATTGTTTACTGTGCATTCTGTTTTAGAGCCCAGCCATAGTGAACACAGTAAACTTTGCTTCAACCATTGCTTGTCTATACGTTGTGGCTCTAAATCCTTTACACTGAGTCACTTTGGTTTTGTTAACATTCAGTACCAAAAGTTAAAATTATCATTTTCTACAATATCTGCACATAGCAGCTATGCTAAGGTTAAAGTTGGAAATGTTTGTGGTTATGGCAAATAAAATATGGTTAAAGTATAGTTATTAAGTTAAGGTACAGTTAAAAATGAAGCAACCCAAACATTTGGATAGGGTTAGGGAAAGATCATGGATTGAATTAAAGAAGCTGTCACAGCATATCTATGATCCAGAGTCTAGGCTGATTGCCTGCACACAGCTCTCAACATGAAGGTGGCTGAGCCAAAATGGCAGCAGCCACACTAACAACAATGTCAACAATGCTGACAGAGCTAACGCAATCAAATGAGCCCCCCTCCTCGCCCTTAAATGCGCCATGCGAATGCATAATGAGAGTTTACTCAATTCGCCACGGCAGAAGAGAGCAGCAGCGTCAGACGGCCAAACTCCTCCCAGGAGGAAACTGATGTTTTGGTCCGGGAGGTCCAAGCTCGCAGTGTCCGAATATACAGAACTGCGAGCAGACCTCCACGGGCTGATGATGCAAAGGTAGCCTGGGAGGAGGTCACCACAATTGTAAATCAATGTTGCGTTTCTCTCGTGCACAAGCTCTCTCTCTTTCTCTCTCTCAGTCTCACTCTGTTTCTTTTCTTTTGACTTTTCTAAGATGACAGGTGCTGAATATATACTCCCTATCTGATGCTGTGGCTGTTTGTGGTTGGCTGAGAGGGATGTGAACTCATAAGTTTGCAGCTGTGTTAATCAAACCAGGTTGGGTTTCCACTAAGCGTGCCAAACGGTGCCAAACCCCTTTGATCTGACATCACATGTGACGGGACAGTCGATATAGAGATCGAAACTAGCTCTGCGCGGGGTTCGCCACCCTGCGCTGCGCCGGGAAACTAGAGCCCTATATCTTTACATAGAAAAAATGGTTTTCAGCTATATTAATGTTACAAATGTCGTATACAGCTACTTTGATATAATCATAAATGATGAATGCTGGCCTGACATGGGGGGGCTCTTGTTTTCCATCTGAAAGTCACCGTTTACCTGCTGCACTGAGCCTTGACACCACCCAATCGATTTCTAATGGCAATCTAATGGTGCCGTTATCCAAGCATGGAGATTTGGTGCAGGGTTTGTAGCTTTAAAGTATTATGAATCAGTGCATTTTTTAAAAGACGCATAGAGTTGTGTCAAGTTAATACTTTTCCTATATAGTGAAATACACCAAATAAATATGTCACTGTTGAAGGACATACTGCACCTTCTGAAACTCGCAAATGTCAGTGTGAGCAAAGTGTGACATCTAATAAGCTTCGGCTGCTTTTATATGTCTCGCTAGAAGGTGTAAATACCACTTGGATCACAATAAATAGCACTGTAAAGTAGATTAAACTCCAGTAAGACAGAGAAGTAGTTGTATTTGCTTAGAAGCTGTCTATCTGTCTCCCTCTCCTCCTGTCTCCTACTGTGCTAACAGCTTTTCACATTTCACTCTCCATTCCTCCTGAATCCTTTTCAACATAATTTCCCCTCACCCCAGTATCAAAGCCAACAATGGCAGTTAATTTGTCTCAGTGCTAGAATAGGTTGCGCTCACCATTGGTCTCTCTGTAGCCGCGTTCTCCCTCTCTGAGGCGATATGTGGCAGCAGAATGAGAGACTGCATGATGAAATCAGCATAAAAGTGGATCTGACTGCCAAGTTCACAGGCTTATTGTATTGTAACAGGATAGATGAGACAGACGAAGATACGGGAAGAAAGAGACAGAGACACAGAGAGGGATGGAGAGTGGAAAGGATACAGACCGATGGTGATGGGAAAAGTTGGCCAGCTCTGGGACTAATTAAACTGCCATTGTTGGCTTTGATACAGAGGGAAGAGGAATGATATTGGAAATGATTCAGGGGGAATAGAGTTTGCAACTTAAGTAACTCTGCAGGGTGAGGCCAGTCATTGTTAGAAGTACTCCACCCTCAGCCTATTATGTGTTATTAGTACCATGGTAGCTGTTACAAATTATTACTTTTACCTTTATTTAAAAGAAGCACAAGGGAAGAGAGTCCCCATTTTATCAGTCTAAAGTCTTATCTCTACAGGTTTGTTTTACAGATAGTTTTACGGTAGTTCTGCCCAAATTAACACCACTGAGCTAGTTGGGAAATTATTTAGTGATTTTTTGTTGAATCAAAGACTCATAGTCAGCGTATAACTAATGTCCTGCTTTCACATCACGTGGTGTAAGGAGATGTCAGAAAATCTATTCAGCCCAAGATGACACAGAATTTACCAATTTATTGTTAGAAGAAACCAACATCAATGGTCTGTTGACAATAGGAAACGACCCATCCATCCATCCATCCTGACCTCCTCCCCTTTTCCTTCCATAGCAAAGTCTGGACTCAAATGTCTCTCATATTAACATGTACCAACTAAGAAAAGACCTCAGAAAGACTGCAAAAAAACTGCAGAGAGACACAAATTTACTGCAAAAGAGACACAAAAGGACAACAAAGACACAAAAAGTGACTACAAAGTAGGGATGTCCTGATCCGATATTCGGATTGGTATTGGCCACCGATATTAGCAAAAAACGGGCATCGGCATCGGATCGGACTGCATGGAAAAATGCTGATCCCAGAACTCCGATCCAGTTTTTCACATGCTCCGAGCAGTCTATTCCACTGAGCCGCTCCAGCACTTACTATCAATCCACCAGGCCAGCATGCAGAGGGCAGACACACATGGAGGGAAGGGCAGGAAGAATATCGGTCAATTTAGTTAACTGACTATTGTTTTCTGCTCTGGTTTTTTGAGAGTGATATTTTTATTTGGTTTACACTCTTACTGTTTAAATAAGAGCACTGATGGCACTGTTTTGGACACAATTAGGAAATTGGAGCCATGGATGGACTATTGCTTGTTTAAACAGTTGTACAATATTGTGTGTGGTTTTTTTGTCCCCTCTGTTGGTCCCAGGAAACAGCAGCATCAGGCTGGCACTGACACTACTAAAATAACTGGAAAGGAAAGGCTGCATTGTTTGTTAAATGTCAACAATGTTTTGTGGTGTTAATCTATTTTTTATTTATTAGGGGGCAAAGCACAAGTGTGTTGAGTCTTGCTGCTATTTTAATTTCTATGTTAGACATTTTAAAGATTTCTTGTGTTGATTTATTTTCTATTTATTAAGGGGCCAAAGCAGCCAAAGCAAACCAACTATATATTTTTATTTAATGTTGATGTTTGTTTATTTAACGCTGTTAACAATAAACGGGTCAGTTTCTTATACCAACTGTTGTGGATCATTCTAACTAACCTATTACAAAGAGACACTAAATGTTTAAAAAGAGACTCAAAACTACTACAAAGGAGAGGCAGTGGGCCTTTTGCATATCTGTTCCCAGGGGCCCATTGTCTCATTGTCCATGCGCCCAAATGACAAAATTCATAACTCCTACGGCCTCTAGAGGGCTCTGTCTCTGTTTCTGACTGTTTCTCTTGCGACGACAATCTCGACACACATTATCCTTATACCTGAACTTTATTGTAAAATTGACATTATTGAGTGAGTCATTGCAGTAATCTTATCCCATGTGAGTTGGTTCAGTCTTAAACATCACAGATGGACTATGACACACAAAATCGCATCCCAGTTACATTTTTATGAGAACATACAAAAGCGTGTAAGACTTGTCAAAGATGACTCAATGCCTTTATGCCTCGTTTCCACTTACGTATGTGTATGGAGACAAGTCAATTGGAAGTCTATTCATTCCTATGGGAATATCTGTGATATCCGATGTGCCTGCAAAACTCCTCCCCTCCATAATATTTTGGTCTGGAACTTGCGAGTACATTTAAAAAATTAAACTTCTGCAGTGGATTTTGGAGAGAGCTAGCTTAACCATCAGGCTGCTAACTAGCAAACAGCCCATTTCCTTCAATTCAGCTGTCTGTTGATTGCCAAGTGAGTTTGTATGATTAAAAAGAACTTGTTTATCACGTTTTCACACACTGAATCTGAGTAATGTTATTCTGCAAAACAATGGTTATACATCATATACAGTCAGATTGTTCCACAAATCATTCTACGTACCTGACAGGACAACATCTTCCATTATGTGTTGCTATGCAATATGTGTGTCATGTTTTTGTCCAGGTAATTTTCCAAGTACATATTGCCGACTACTGGGTGGTGAAACACAGAAAAAATTAGCCTCTCCCCCATTGCCACAGGTAGTTTCTATTAGGTTTCAATATACTTTCCTACATCTTTCCTATGTGCAGCAGTCAGTGAGCATGCAAGAAATATTGACTTCGTCTGTGATGGCTGTGAGTACAAAGTGAATCGTCATCCATATGGTGTCACATGTTAGATTTGAATTAAGCACAAAGAGAAAGGCAATAACATCTCAACTATGAAAACCTGTACAAAATTATTCAGAATGTGTCATTTAAGATTATGATTTAAACAAAACATCCACTCAGTATTATTTCAAAACATGTTTCTGTACACAGAATCTGTGTTAAAAAGAGATGGAGGGGAACATCACATGAGCTAAACATACTGTTAAATCCCACAATAACTGTACTCAGCTCTCCAGGGAGCTATTTTACCAGCCACTCAGTGATGTTTCATTTCCTACAAAGTAAGACACCGTAGGAAAGGTCCAGATAAGTCCCCACACTTGACTTTATATTACTTTTTTGTTACAGCTCCCAAATTAGTCATTAGATCCTCTCTTTGTGCCTTTGTAGGATAAGTTTCTTCTCCTGTGAACAGTCAGGACACTAAATGGTATTAATGTCCGGTAATCTGAGAAACCACCATGAGAAATGAGTCTGTGCCATGATGCACACACACACACACACACACACACATATATATATATATATATATATGTATATATATATATATATGTATAGATTGCATGTTGTTACACTGATGAAAAACAATTAAATGTCTGTAAATGTGCACATATGCATCCTCTGCAGTCAGTTAGACCCAAAATTAGATTTCCATTGCCGTGGATAATTATGACATAATACCATCATGTTAATACAGTGTAAGTTACAGGGCAGTAGATATGCCTAATCCTTTAATACTAATTAAAACATTTTGTTGGTTGTGCTATGGACTGCTTTATCTCATTAAACACACAAACAGCCACTGTATATGTTATCATAGTCTCAGAATGTTAGCCCACATGAGATTTAAATAATTAAGATATATGGCTTATACCATATCTTATTATTTCACACAATCTCCTAATTAGAAAGCCATAGATTGGAGACACAGGCTAAATTGAAACCAGTAATCCCAGTGGAATGCTGGGATTAAACCAGGGAGCAATTATTATTCTATTAACAATTCTGTAACAAGGTCAGTGACTGGATAACCAAGTGTGGAGAGAAAACGCGTGTGTGTATTAGAATGGGAATGACAGAGAGAGAAAAAGAAAACAGGTGTTTCACAGATCATACAGGTTACCACATGAGTCAATCACCTGAGTGCATGATTGCACTACATGAATCCAGCCTGCCTCAGGTCACATCGCTGTGTGTAAAGTGTTACTGTATCTGAAAACTGCAGCGTTGTTGTTTTAATTTTGTCATCACAGCCATCTCTTGATATCTTTTCTCAAATGTGTGAAGCAGCGCCCCCCCTGGGTTGTGACGGCTGGTAAACAAGAAGAACAAGTGTGTGTGGTCAAAAGTGGCATTGCAATCTTACAGTTGACGCATTTGGTGAAGTTTATGGAAAGGAAATCGGGTGTAGTTAATTAAAAGTAAGAGGTTAAGTATCAAACCTACAGCTGCCAACAGAAAGAGAAAGTGAATTGTGAAGTTAGTCACAGTCTGGACTCACAGTAAGAATAAGGAGGTGAACAACATCATTTAAAGAAAACATCAGAGAGAGTTTGCTGGTTTCCCAAGTTTCTCCATGAAAGAAAAAAGACTGGACTGCGACTTTAAATCAAGTAAGTCAGACTTACCCCCTTACCGTCTCTCTGCCTGTTTCCGTCTGTCTGTCACTTTGCCCACTGGTTTCTTGTTTGGTATGTAACACCATGCTGTGGTGATATTAAAATAAAGGAGGGGAAACAAGCTGTACCATTCCACTTGACTGTGAAGATGTTATATTAGAGGCTGCTGAATAGCTTGAAATTTCCCATCCAAAAAACCCACTGACTTCAAGACAAGGTAAATTGGAGTGCTAAAATGCTAACTCATTTAATAACTTTTAGGACTCATTCCTGCAGCACTCTACGGATTTGCTTGCCCTGTCCTCCTCCACATTTTGAAAACCTTGTGTTAAATTTGCTGAGTTGAAAATATATCACTTTGATTTTCACTTCTACTTTGACTCCTATAAAAATGTAGTTGTGTTTTTGCCCCCCCAACTCTCTGTTGTTTTATAATCCTTCACAAACTTTCAGATCCCCCACTGCTGGGTTTTAAAATACACACATTTATACCCATAAAAAACAGGCAGCACAGGTTTTGTTAAATATGCTCCAAAATTATGGAATACCCTTTCAAAAGCTATAAGTGATGCAGGCTTGGTGAACATGGCAGCTAAAAACCTATTTATACTCTGGCTTTTAATTAATGTAAGTCTTCTTAGCATTATATTATATCAATGTTCAAATTTTTATGATTCCTACTGGTTTCCATACTTTTGAACTTCACTTTTATATTTTCTTTATCATCAACTGTCTTTTTATTTCTAATCTTGTTGTCCTTTTTGCTTTTGTATTGCAGCTTTATTATTAAGCACTTTGAGCCTCATCCATTGTATGACAAGTGCTTTATAAATGAAGTGTAGGATTATATTACTATTATTACAACAAGATTTTGACACAAACTCTAAGGTTAAGTAATAATACTGGATCATGCCTTAAGGCCCATTCTGTTAGTTAATGTTCTGCTTCAGTGAAGATGTTTTCACAAATGTTATGACCTGTGTCCTCATGTGAGGACATACTATTTTGGGTTTACTTGACCTTATTCTTCATTCTACTTTACTTAGACCTGTTGTCCTCATCCGTGGACATTTTTATGTGCCATCTAGTGGTAGTGAGCGCACAATACACTAATCCATGTAAAAACAAGATGGCAACCATCTCTGCCAAGTCAGTCTGCAGCCGATCCTGATATGAAATTGGATATGGCCCAACACCTGATCACATTTTAAGGTTGGAACATGTTAATTTATGATTAATAATGTTAGTGGTTTGATATGGCAACAGATTTGACCACTTTTAGCAACACTAAGACACTGTGAATTAGGAAGACCTCGTTTGAGGACACTGGGACTTAATTGGTGTTCAGTTTTTTATACGTATTGGGTCCTACTGATCCCAAATAGCTAGGAGGAATTAAAAATGCACAGCAAACTGGGGCAGTGGCCTATTCTGCCTGTAGATAATCCAGATTTGTTAATAACAGTAACAGCTCAGCTCTTAGGGTTAGATGACCTGTTAGATTTCTCAGTCACTCCACTGCTAATGCATTTTTTAGAGTTAAAGTCTGGCCCATGTGGTTTAAATGGGCCAGAACTGGTAGTAAGTGAGAGTGATTCTCTTCCCTCCTCCTCTCCTGGCTCCACATTACATCCTCCAGAAACAGACATAATGCCTCTTCTGTCCTTTCTCTTGAATCCTTCATTTCCTGTTTCTCCTGAATAGGCTGGGAGTATTTGATTTTTGTTTTTCAAATGCATATTTCTGGGTGTCTGATCCACTTGTAAAATGTAATTGAAATATTTTAAGTTTTCATTTTTCTGAGCACTTAAAAGTTTTGCACACTCACTTGAGGTTATTTTAGTACAAAAAGAAATTGTGCAGTTAAACACAATCGGACAGGTTTTTCAACTACTAAATGACAATGAAGCCTTTCTGCAGTCTCATCACATCATAATGGGTTTTTGACAAACTGACATACTTTCTGTAAAATATTTCTTGGCTATGAAATCCAGAAATGTATTGTACCTCATGTGATGCTATTTAAATGATAAAATACCTCATTCCTAAACCAACATTAACCATAGATCCGTCAGTAGTGGCCCATTTCCATGATGAGAGCCAACAGGGACCCAAATGCTGTACGGATGCACTTTATCCAGTGTGAGATCTTGCTGAGCAACTCAAGGTCACCGTATCATTACTCTGCCTCTTACACACACACACACACACACACACACACACACACACACACACACACACACACACACACACACACACACTAGCAGGTTGGTAGCAGTGATGATTTGTTTCAGTGTTGATTTCTCATTATCCTCTCAGTGGTTACACTGACCCGCTGACCTTTATGGTGTGAGACACTGTTGCAATGTGTGTGTATGTGGTGTGTGTGGACATGATACTATATTTGACTGGATTATACTGTATGCTTCAATGTCTGTGAAGGAGAAAATAAGAGGTCAAGAGAGTAAGTATACTATAGGTACGTGTGTGCAGAACACAGGTTGGAAAAGGTTACACTCAGCAGTGTTTCAGTCCAGGAGTAGCTGAACAGAGAGAAACTTATACTGTGTAGCTAAATCAGTGTGAGGTAATGCATTAGGCTTTTCATCAATCTGTACTTGCAGTAGACTGCATGAAACAATATTAAACAAGGTCTTGTGATGGATTGCACAAGTCAAACAAGTTTCAAGGATCTGCCAGTTGATTTTAATTTCATATGACAATTAGTAGAAGCCAACAACAGCCTGGGGAGTTTGAGAAAGACATTTAAAGGATAAATCTGGAAATACTGTTTTGTTTTTGTCAACAAACCTCGTGAAAATACCTACTATTACAGTAATGTACAGTGAAACTGCTTCAAATAACATGTGGTCAAAGGTACATTTGAGCAGTTTTTCAGCAAAACTAATATGGAAAGGGATTTGTTTTTTAACATACTAGGTAGGGTTGAGCTAAATACTCAGATGAAATGAGTATCCGGCACAGATTATGTAATTTTTACGAGTATTTTACAAGTGAAATTTCTCAATATCTGCATTTGAGATGAAGGAAAATCCTCATCTTGATAGCTGTGTTCAATTTCTTTGTCTTGTGATCAAACATAATCTCAAGCCTAATTCTGAGATTGTCCTGTACACAGTTAAATAAATATTGATACTGCAACTTCTAACTTCTAAGTAACCCATATGAATTTAAAATGACAACTTCAGGTCAGGACACATCCTCTTTCGATTTAAAATCCACCCACTTCCATCTTAAATCCCGCCCATTCTGAGTTCGGATACAAATACTCCAGCTGGTTGAACAGATACACATAATGGGGTACATGCTCACCCCTAATACAAGGACTTCCTTGGTGACTTCTTTTTTTCCTATTTTATATAAATAATCATTCATATTAATGAATGAATGAATTAATTAAGATTACTCACTCAATATTTACCTCTACACTTTAATTACCAACTTTTGATTACAAGAGCTTTGAATATGAATAAAATGTCACTGAAAGTTACTGAGAATTTATTTATTTTAAAATATATACATTACGTGTAAGTTATTGGGAAACAAATCTATTACTTTTTTATTATTATTTTATATAAAACAAATAAACTGTACATTAATAATGAAAATAACAGAAAGAACACAAGTTTAAGGCACCTCTGTCCTCATATCTGCTAAGTGCATCAGTTTCTTCCCTTATACATCATCTACAACTACTTTTTAATGCATGGAGGCATAAACTCAAGGCTGAAATTGCACAGTGTATTATTATTATTATTGTTTATTAGGATCCCCATTAGCTACAGCAGGGCTGCAGCTATTCTTCCTGGGGTCCGCCAACATTTTAAAATAACAGTACAAATCATGACACAATAAAAGCGAACCAAAAAGGCTCCAATAAATAAAAGAAAATACCAAATGCAAAAATACTCAGCAAATCATGAAAGAGGAGAATTACAAATAAATAGAAATAACAAAACAGAACACAAGAACACAACTTAAACAGGAGCACAACATACCCTATTATGTTTAACAGTTGTCATTTATACTGATTAAAGAGGTTGTCTGACTCATACATGCCTCTGTACACAACAGTTCTTTTACCCAAATTAGATTTCACAGTTGGCAATGCAAAATATCCGCCAGCCGCATGTCTAGTGAGTGTATGTAGAAAGTAAAAACAGTACGCCTGAATGCTAATTTATAGTTGATATACCAATAGACAGAATGTCCTCACATTATCAATAGTAAACTTCCAACACAGTTCATACTGCCTGTACCTTAGACCCTGTGCACTTACAGGTACTTTAGGAGATTAAGTACAAGAAAGGCCCAGACTGAAAACAGTGATGAATATAGCAGCCACATGGTAAATGAAGTCAAGGCCAGACAGGGTTCTTGTCCAACATGTAGATTTGCCATTCTGCATTTTTCTCTTTTCCCTTCATCCTCCGTCTCTCTCCTGTCCTTTGTAGTTTTGTTCACTGCTCTCCACTCTGTGATTTCACACCTTGACCTCAAAACCTCGTCATAACTCCACACATTCCCTGTCTCTCTGCTGAGATTGAAAGCCTCACCTTCAGTAAAAGCGGCTGACTGTCAAACCGCACTCTCTGCTGAGAGTCATCCTCACCATTTGTCCGGTGTGTGTATATCCGTGTTTTGATGCATGTAAATCTTTACATGTGAGAGAGAAAGACAGAGGTGCAGGTGATTAAAGTAACATTTTTCTGGCATCTTCCGTCAGTCTTGACATTGATCTGTACTTGAATATACAATACTTACAGAGAAAATGTCACTTTTCAGCTGACTGCCAAGTTCTGACTTTTAAGTGTGACATTCGGTCTTCTCATTAGCCTTCTGTCAGTGTCTGTTTCTTGGGAGGAGGATTTGATTTTGTGTGAGCAGTCGCTTGTGACTGATGTATGCAGCCACTCAGGTGTTTACCAGAAACATTGGTTAGTAGACACTCCAGTTTAATACAAAAGCAATGTGTCGGTTAACTCAGTAATAAACCACGGGGTGTCCTGATACAGGCAAACGTTAAATAAGGGAGAGGTTGATCCCTGTATTCTGTAATTTCATTTGACTGAAACATATGTACATATGTTTTTTTTTTTTTTATATGTGTTCATTTCCTGAAAATTGAATTTCTTGCAGACAAGGGTTCTGTAATATGCAAATCTGCATCAGAAAATAAGAAAATCCTTGAAAGGCCTCATATAGAAGCTTATGCTGTCAACATTCATTTGTCTTGAAAAGGAGATACAGTAACACACACACATGAAAAAAAACAAAACACAAACACACTATGAATGTGCACAGATAAGACATACACAGATAGACACAATAACACATGCAGACACAACACCCTCTGTGCTGATGAATACAAAATGACATTTCAATTTACCTTTTTGGGTCCCTTTTTGCATACTGATTAAGTCCCTTTTTGTAGAATAAAGATGCAAAAAGGGGGAAAGAAAAGAGAAGAAATGGAGGTGGAGAGAGGAAATAACTCATCCTGCTGACAACAAAACAAAGAAACATGAAACAAGTGCAACCAAGAGGAGGTGCTGCCTTTCAAACACATGACAGATAAAAAAAAAAGAGAAGATATGAAGAAAATAATGTTCAAGAAAATTCCCAAAACAAATGACTTTGCTTTGGAAACAAATGGGATTCTCCCAGCCAACTGGCTCATGTTTTCATTAGTTTCAAACAGAATAACATTTTACATCTCAGCTCTTGATTAATGACACGTAGATGAGTGTTTTTCAGCACGTCTGCGCCTGAGTGCAGTTATAAATAAAGATTTTGGAAAGTGTTTGACTGGGTGTGAAAATGGAAAGTATCATCAAAGTTAGTGTAGTGGTGCAGCAGACGCGGTCTGTGAAGTGTGATGACAAGAACTACTGTTTATCGTTTAAGCTCCCTATTTCTCCCTGTCAGCCATCTTCCCTCACTTTGAATTAATATACTTCCTGCCTGCCTTTTCTTTCTCTGACTTCAGTCCTCTTGCACTCTCGCTTTTCTTTACTGTCTTATCCTACCCACCAGAATTAAGGATCATAACTTTGCTCAGATGGTTGCCATGGAGTTTTGTTGACATGATGCTTTAATCTGTGACCTCTCAACATCCCTCTTAGAATGACTCCCTTATACACCTCCACTCCCGCCTCACACACACACACAAACACACACACACACAAAGCAACATATTTATCTTGTCCTCAGACGTTTTATCCTCGAGTACCAAGACAATCAAACACTGGTCCTCAATCATGTGTCTCTAACAGGCAGTGTCCAGGCCTCCTGCTGGTGGGGTCAGTCGGCAGCATCTTTTAGATGGGAGGCTGTCTGGAGTCTTTAATATCAGACAACTGTGTGCGTGAGAGAGAGGGTCGGCACAAACCTGGCAAAGCTTGCTCTTAAAATACTTTGTATTTGTAGTTATGTGTTCCATCAATGCTAAGCTAATGCCTTTCGCACCAGAAAATGGATCTTTTAAACAGCAGCCTCCAGAGTGGATGAATCTGAACATATCAGCAACATGCTTGAGTGGAGACAAAGAAAACAGAGCTTTAAAAAAAATATTCTGGCTTTTGCCCTTGTACAAAAATAGACAACACTTATACAAAGTTGTTTTCATGGCTATAATAAAATTGAATATTCCACTAATATTACCATTTACACACTGCCTTGCAGACACCGAATAACATGCCCTAATATATTGTTTATCATGTCAAAATATGGCAAAGTGGAAAAGCCTGAACCTGAATAGTGTGCAAACACAGCCTCCCTCTTTCTGTCCTCGACCTCTTTCTTGAAAAGGTTGGGTATGCATCTTTACCCCAACCTTGCCAACTGTTGGCTGTTGGTTTGTGTGCATTGCAAACTGTGGTAAAAACTTGTGACACATATTCCACATGGGCTGTATACATGACGTATATAGGTGATCAGTAAATTCTAGTGTGGATGCATGTCATTTTCCACAAGCATGGTGTTTCAAAATTAAGTCAAAGTGAAACTGTATTTGTTGTGTGACCTCCACTGAATTTGAAATTGAATTTGAATTTATTGAGTTATAACCCCTTGAGATGTAGCATCTCGTTTTCGAGGGGGTCCTGAATACACAAGTAACACATGCATACATATTTATACATACAACAAAACAATAATACAAAACAGACAGTACCAGAAAGAACAAACAAACAAACACAAAGCAAGCTACAATTATATAAAAACAGATGCTTGCTCACCCTCTCCCACCCACACCCCAGTCCTCTAATGATACGCAGAAAAAAACTGAATACAATGAACTGAATGTTGTACATAAATTATACTCAAATTAGAAAGAGGAGCAGGTTGTTCTAACAAAAGAAAATAAAGATAACCTAAAGCTGTGGAAGGAGACCTGGATCTGAAATGAGGAGGAAGATTATTCCATTCCGATGGAGCTTTATATTAGAAAGACCTGCGACCAATTTCTTTAAGAATCCTAGGTACAAAAAAAGAATGGGTATTGCATATGTCTGAGTGGATAAGAGGAGCTAAATGGAACAAGAAGCTGACTTAAATAGGAGGAACAGTTAGAGTGAATACAATTAAAGATGAACAAAACCCAGTGAAATTGTCTTCAATTGTTAAGATGCAACCAATTAAGTGATTTATACATAAAGCAGTGGACTGACAAACACCTCACGGTCATACATCGACACAAAACATATTCAGTATGCACAACACTCAGTCACTCACTCGATAGATTCAGTCACATAGATTCTGAATCATTCAACCAGTCAACTAGTAAACAAGAAAATCAATTGCTGATTATCTTTCAAATCAGTTAGTCACTTCATTCTGTATGCGTGTGTGTGTGTGTGTGTGTGTGTCTTCCCACCTCTTCAAATCTGTCACTTTGGGAAAAGGCAACAGATGGTCTCTAAACACCTTATTGCTGTGTGTGTGTGTGTGTGTGTGTGTGTGTGTGTGTGTGTGTGTGTGTGTGAGACGGGGTGATACAGTGATCTAGTTTATCAACCATGCTGAATTAACTGTAGGTTCACACTCTCTCTCTCACCTCTTCACACACACACACACACACACACACACACACACACACACACACACACACACACACACACACACACACACACACACACACACACACACACTGGCAGCAGTGAGTCAGCTGGTTAGTTAGTCAGTCACTGACCTACATTAATATGTCATAAACCAGACTTTTGTTGTGTGTGTGTGTGTGTGTGTGTGTGTGTGTGTTTGTGTGTGTGTACCAGCATGTCACCTCATACTGAAAAGTCTGTTGGTGTGAAAACAGCTGGTCTTTCAACACCATGTTGTGGTGTGTGTGTGTATGAAGTGATTGAATGTCCTGTCTAATTTAACACGGTTGATAAAGCGGATCGTTGCTGAGCTGTGAGACATACATACACACACACACACACACACACACACACACACACATCTGCATGTGCACACACGTTTACTGCAGAACCTTTTATAAACCGTTCACTGCCTAAAACTGGCCCGTCATCATTGACCATAAGTGTCTGTTCCACCATGTGCCAACTGAACCGACTCCGTGACATAAATTCAAAATAGTTGTCCCATGGAGCATGTTGGAATAATTCTAATTTCACAACAGTAAATGTGACAGTTATTGTCTTTTATTCAGTTGTACCAGAATCCTCATTCAAGGCAACCCATTAAACTACCATACTATACGTGATGGGCACAGTGTTTCCAGCCTTGGCACATTAACTGTAGGTTCATTTGTACATTGCATACATCTGTCTGCTTTCCTATCTTTGTGTTCTGTCAGCAGTGTCTGGGGCTCCTGCTAAATGTTTGTGGTTGTGCTGATGCAGATGGGTGTGTAAAACCAGCAGCTGTTTATGTATCCAGCAGTGCACTTAGCATTTTTGTGTATGGATGGCAGGTTGCTGCTGAGCAGGAGATTTTAGTGCACCTGGTTTCATTCATATGGAATTTTGAAGCCCTTACGTCTAGATTTTTAATGTGATTGTACCATAATCTAAAATATTCCAGTGACAAGTTTTTGTTTGGGAATAAAAACAATCAGTTAACCCTGTTCATGACAACTGTGTTACTTTCAGACCTTTATTTTAAGTCCCAGTGTTGGATACTTCTTTTCTCTGCTGTACTTACAGCATTTTCTCCCAGAACTGAAGAATACAAATTGACTTGCTGTAACTACTGAATCAGCACATTTTGAATTTGCACATTAAATATTATTTTTTAAAAATATTGCAAAAAAAGATTTTATGCACGACTGAGTTGGAAAAGTTTGTCTATCAGTAAGTACAGTGGTTTATTGGCACTGACTAAGGAATAAGCACCACCAACTGTTTATCTTGGTGAACCAACTTCTTATATTCTCGTAATGGTAAAACTGCAGGAAACATTTTTTAAATCGAATTTTCTTTATCTGGAATTTGGTAAAATGTTGTGCTACATTCGGATGGAAACTACTATTGACTACTGTTACTTGATCAGGCTGTTCTCATGCATCGTTTGCACATATACTTATCAGAAGTAATGCGCCACAATTAGTATATAACTCATGTAATCATGAGCCAGTATTTTGTTAATCTCATGTAAACAGAAAGCTACGATCACGTGACCAACGTGCTGAAGGGAGCGAAGATGGAGGGACCAAAAGACTGAAAGTGTGAGGAGACAGGTTGGGGTGGTGGATGGGTCACACAACACAGGACTCTGACCCAGGAGGCTGGTGTTTGAAAACATGTCAAACCAAGTGAACTGTGAGTTATTTTAAGGTAAGTTTCACCATGTTTCTTTTCCTAAACTCTAAACTACATGACTTTACTTGCCTCAACTGAACTTACGTAACTTCCTTAAACCTAACTTATGCGAGTGAAAGAGAGACTGTTAAGGTCAGATTAGAAGCAGAATATGTACTTAGATTGAACAACCTTCAGTGGGGCAAGATAATAAGATTCAGACGCACACACACACACACACACACACACACACACACACACACACACACACACACATGGAAAGTAAGGTAGGATGTCTGTTTAAGGAGGAGTATAAGAATGTTTGGTGAACTGTTCTGGGGGGCTGTCTCGTTGCAGTGTGTGAAGCGTGAAGCTGTGTTTACAATAAAATACCCGCTAAAGGCTGTGAACTGACCTCATGTCACTGGGTTGTTTTACTACAACTTTACATTTAGTAAGTACGCAACATCATTCATGGAGCAATAATTTGTTAGATATCATGTGATCAATTCATTGTGCATTTTCATTGGATATTATATGAATTGTTGTGAGAGGGTGCATTGAAATGAAACACTCCTTTTAGCCTTTCATCATGACGGCATTGACACCCATATTGTCTCTTCCTCTGCCACTGAACCAGTTTTCTAATGTGCAACATGTACATGTAAGATTGATAGTAACTGGGAGGGATGTCAAAGTTCTGTAAACACCAAAAAATGACCGGACTGCACTTTTCCCTATCTCACTCTTGCTCCATTTCTTTTTGTTTCTGCCAAACCTGACCTCCATCTCTCTCCTGTGCCTCAGTCACTTGCTATAGCAGTCCCACCAGGGGTTTTCTCAGTCACACCTCTCAGTCAAACCAAACCTAAGTCACTGGTCTGAAATGGTCAGTGGCCAGGAGAACTTGAGTGGGCGTGAGCGTGTGTGCATTTTAAACTGCCGATCTCACTGAACTGAAACGTCAGTGTCACTTTCGAGTGCTCACTTGTCAAACAAAGAGAAATCAAGCACAAGAAAGAAAGTTAGAGGGAGAGTCAGAGAAGAAAGGAAGCATGAGAGGAATGGAGAAGATTATTGTCCTTTATAGAAAGCATGAGTTTGTCAGCCTACAGCGGAGAGCATGCCCCCCCTACTAATGCAGATGCTGCAGATCTCCTAAATTACTATTCTGGAGTTGAGGAAGTTCACTGCGGGGAAATTAAGAAGTGATGAGATACATATTAAGTATGAAATATAAAGGTGTCTCCTAATCAGCAGTGAGAAAGTAGGGAGCTGAAAGAGAGCTGAATCCACCATCACCTCCTCCTCCACCACTCGCATTAAGATGACACTTAGCTCAACATCACCTGATTATATTTCACATGCACCTGTCTAATGTGACTTTAAAGCTAATCTCAAAGTCTCTTTATGATTTTTTGAATATATGCAACTTTCACACTATTAATGAACTCTGCAGAGACGAGTTATTTAACTCAAGAGTTTCATGAAGATTTATCTTCAACTTTCCATTAGTTGTAAAAGACATTGCATTTTTTACCACTGGGCCACCATACAGTGAAACGCACTGTTGAAGTTATTAAGGGCACAACATGCTTTTTCCTCATTGTCTTAAAGTATTCCACTTGGAAGTAATTAATGATCAAATCATCAGTTTTCACAATACACTCACATGTGAACAATTTCAAACGTGCACAATTGACTCTAGGCCTTCTAGGACTATTGACATTTTAGTGTGGCATATTAATCAGGGACTGACTCATTCCTCTGATGCCAGATGAATGTAATTAACTCCAATTAACAAGCAGGTAGGAGAGACAAGCTGCGGCACTGTTACAGACTGTACTGATGTCTCGTAGGAGCTGCGGGCCGATGGTCACCTCTACCCCTCATAATTATGAAATTTCTCCTTCTCCACTGCAAAAGTTAAAAAGGTTCAACACTTATGACGATCAGTACAAAAGCATAATCACAAATTTGCCATGTTTCTACATTAGCAGGCCCTCTGTCACAGAGCCTGTCAAGTTGCTCTGCCATGTTTTTAATGTAGACTAGGATGGACAACCCAAACACTGGCTTTAGAGAGGACCTTTTCTGTTTTCACTTAACGTGAAGGCCACCGTAGGTTTTCAATTTGTTGCAATCTGCAACCTCAACACTAGATGTCACTAAATCACACAGACTGCTCCTTTTATAATACTTAACTACAGTATAATCTTGACATTCAAAGATGGGACTGAACTGATTAATTTCAACTGCATAATTGGCTGCTTATGATGAAAATGACAAGAGGGACAGTCTCATCCGTAGACTGTATAAAGATGGACAACGTGTCACCACTTTCTATTTATCCTGGGTATGGCCGCTGCCATTTTGCACTGGTGACGTAATTTGGAGCCAGATTCCTTGAAGTGGTGATCTCCAGGGTATCCAATTCCTGCCCATACATCTGTCCGACCAATTGGGAGCAGCGCCATTGATCGCAAGCACCATCTGGCACACATAGCTGTCGATCATGACATCAAATCCCCTTTTTATACTATCAAATTACTAATTGAAAACGAACCCAGCAGACAAACAGAGACTTTAACATGCAGCAGTGTGATAAGTGCTAGAAATTAGCTTCTCTGCTAAATCTGGTGCACACATCTTTTATTCTTATGAATGAGTAGTGTATGTGCACATTGTCCTTTATAAACTAAATAAACCAAACTAAACTAAACTTGAAATGACATAAACCATCTTTGGTAAAAATTTATTTGACATATACGAACATGAAGGGGGAGGGTTTATGGCTACTGCAGCCAGCCACCGGGGGCATATGAGATGTTTTGACTTCACTTTTGGGGAGCTGTCAGGTCGTCCATTTTTATTAAACATCTATGGTTACATCTGACAGTGTTTTAATATCTAACTGACACCCCTGATGATGACATCTGCACTGTAGCTACATTGCTACTGTTAGCTTGACAGACTTCCAGGACCAGGCTTTAAAGGTGATAAGCTTAAGACGATGGCACAATGCGTTTAAAAGTGAAACTGGATGATTCTGACATTACTGAGTTACCAGCTACCTGCAGGTAGGCTAACAACAAAATGACACAGTCCACTCCGTACTTTTTTAGTCATTAAATTTAAATAGAGTGCCCTTTCGTCTTTGACAAAACCATCTTCAGCCGCTTGGTAATAGTCCAACCAAGGCTTTTCATTTTGTTCATGCCAACATGGAATTGACATTAATTAGCTACACTTAAGTGTCACTAGTGATCATTGCTCTGAATTTGACAGTTTCTGGCTTAAACTTTCACTTGCCCAGATTGTTATGCAGTTAATGATATAAACTAGCTCTTGTGATGTGAAAGTTGTACACTGTCAAATCTTTAATTTTGATATAAAAACAAGTAGTCATTCAGCATTACAGTGTGTCTATTTACTGTAAATGGGCTCTATGCAAAATTCAGTGTATAAGTTACATAGACTTGGTTCTAAATATGGAGGTGGCTGAGCTAGTGGCTAGCAGCTTCAATGCTAACTCCATAAACAGCGCTATGTTTATGCAAAGCGGTGGCAATGAGCTTGCCAGTGGGATATACTCCATGTAGACAGGCAGGCATGGCTGGACGGCTTACCACAACAAACCACAGAGAGCCATTTGATTACAACACAGACACAGGGGAGTGTGTTTCTCATTCTCTGCTCAGGATACCATTACTCCATTATATCTTTACACTGCAAATAGTGTTTTACTGATGTAATAATGCTGTGAATGTCACATACAGAATCTTTAATAATGAGCTCTCTTGGATGTTCATGTATCTGTGAAATGAGTTTGTGTGCATGGGAGGACTGAAACTGTCAGTATTGTTAGCAAAATGTTTCCCCAATATTGCAAACTACCAGTTAACTTCTTTGATTTTTTCTTTTCTCACTGGTTAAAATGTGAGTTTTATGTGCTATTGTAAGCCAGCTGACACTTTACTATACCTCAGTATATGTCTTGTGTGTGCTACGGCATGAGAACAATGGCAGTACTGCAGACGTATGTGTGCCAGAATATGTCCTATGCGTGATATTACAACCCAAGCAATGGTATTTTAGCTAATGAGATGTTTCATAATTTGTGAAGCAAGAGTAATAAAATGTGTTTAATAAGGCTGTTGTGTCCAGGAGCCAGCTGTGTCTCCATCTGGTTATGAAAAATAATAAAATCACATCATCACCAGTGTGTTTGCCAGCACTTTACTACAGCGTTGGATGTCTGGAAGAGAACTCTGGCTGGTATATAAGCTTCCACAAAAATCAAAACTGAAGCCAGTATATAGAAAGTTTCAGACCTTGATATGATATAGTCAAGACACAACAATTGAGATAGTGTGCAGTCGTGCTTTTTTACTTTACTTTCTTACTTACACGCTATTGAAGCACACACACAAAGAGCACACACAGCGAGACTTTGTCTACCTGACCTTTTTAAATCCAGTTTTCTAAGAAAGCAACACAATTACTACTCTCTCACTCTTCCAACCGTTTTGCCCACAATGTTACACAGTTGTATGTGTGACACTGTGCGAGGGCGTGTGTACATGATCATGCGTCTGTCTGTGTGTGTGTGTGCGGTGACCTTTCTGCCTCAACCTGGCTCAGAGTTTAAATGGAACCTGGGTGTTTTCAGAGCTGTCTGGCATCGAGCCTGGCTCACAGAATCACATGATATTTTGCTGTTTGACTTTGCTTTAGTGTTAAAGGTTAACTGTTAATCAGGGTGTCGTTTTGGCCGCTGGACAAAGGCACGCATCCTGTTCTAACAATGTTGTTCCCTCCTCTCCTTCTGTCTCCTCTGTCCTTTCGGTTACTTCCCTGTAAGCACTGACCAAGAAAACAAATCGAGAGTATAACCGTCTAAGGGTCTGCCTTTTTTTTGGCATTTTCTACATAAAAAAGGTCTATGAGTCATTGTTGCAGATTTTGTCAGTTAGTTGTGTAGCAGTGCACCTTCTTTGATAAAAATAATGCCATCAGGCTCCCCAGACTGTATTGCATCCTAAATCCTGCTGTGAAATTGTCTTTGAAGTTTCAGGATTCTGCCATGAAACTCCTCCTTTTTTACATCTTAGTTTGATGGTACCAGGCCCTACTCTTTGTTTTGAAGCATGCTGCAGAGGTTGCCAATGATGGTAGGCAACTCCTTCTGTTAGATTTTCAATGCAACACTTTGGTCCTGAATGAAACATTTTGACAGCTGTTGCATTCGACACAAAAATCTTTATCCACAGTCTACTTACTAGATTGCTTTGTTTTTTCCAACTGCATCTCGCTGCCTTTATCAGCAGATGTAGTGTGGCCAGTTTTCCAGAATTGAATGATCCAGAGAGGATAATCCTTTTATCTTTGGTGATCCCGATCTTTTATTTAGTGTCACCAACGGGGCAATTTCTCCAGTAGCCAGACACTTAAGTTTATGAAAAATACTTTTTTAACTCTAGGGAGGCATCCCCAACCAGGATGGTAATATGGTCTGTGGTTGCCATGACCTGATTACAAAAAGTTGGGAAGTTTGGTTAATAATGATTATTTAATTGTTTAATTTACTTTATTTTACTGTAGCATTCAAGGATCATGGGAAAAGGGTATGTTCTAAAGTTCTGCTCTCAAAACTTGATCCACAATGTCATGCAAAGAAGGGTTTTTGGTTCTTTTGGGGCTCATAGGTTGCACTGTGTATGATGAGAGTGTGGGTTGGGACCTGTTCATCAATATGAACCTATGACTGGTAAAGTAATGGATAAAGAATTCCAGTGCTCCTTTTGGGTGTTAGTGAGGAACCTGAAGTTTCAGCCCAGTCCCCAGAATAAAATCTTTTTCTTTTTCTTTTCTGCAAACCACTGATATGTTACATTTGGACATTTCATATGTATCATATCAACATTTCTTAAGTGACATATTTCAGGTTACATACACTCTCTGGCCATTTTATTAGGTACACCTTGCTAGTACCAGATTGGACCCCTTTTTCCTTGAGAGCTGCATTAATTCTTCATGGCATAGATTCAAAAGGGTGCTGGAAACATTCATCAAAGATTGTGGTCTTTACTGACATGATTTGCAGATTTGTTGGCTGCACATCCATGATGTGAATCTCCCATTAAACAACATCCCAAAGGTGCTCTATTGGATTGAGATCTGGTGACTGTGGAGGCCACTGAAGTACAGTGAACTCATTGTCATGCTCAAGAAACCAGTTTGAGATGATCTGAGCTTTGGGTATATGAGTTATACTGTGGTCATAAAGGGGTGGACACGGTCAGCAACAATACTCAGGTAGGCTGTGCCATTTAAATGATGCTCAGTTGGTGCTAAGGCCCAAAGTCTGCCAAGAAAATATCCCCCACACCATTACAGCACCATCACCACCAGGAGCCCAAACCAAGGCAGGATGGATCCATGCTTTCATGTTAATGCCAAATTTGGACCCTACAATCTGAATGTCACAGCAGAAATAGAGACTCATCAGACCAGACAACGATTTTTTATCTTTCTTTTGTTCGATTTTGGTGAGCCCCTGGAAACTGTAGCCTCAGCAGACCACCTTTCAAGACCAACACACAATGAAAGCAATTATTTTTTTAACAACAGCCTGTGACATTTTCAGCCATGTTTATGGATATTAGTGGATATTAAATGAGAGGCTGGGACATTTCACACCGTGTTTGTAGCACCAAAAGCAGGCAACCTTTAAAAGAGAGGTTGCGGCATTTCCAGCCATTCCAGTATTTTAGGTTAAAGCACGATATTTACCAACCCCAACAATGTGGCTTTGTGCCTGAACTTTACCGCAAATTAAACACATCATTGTCACAACGTAAAATTGAAAACTGATATGTAAAGAAATGGAAAGTTGGAACTTATTTACTCCATACAAAATGCACAAATTTAAAATATCTGTTTTGCAGGAATGTAAAATGCCAACATTTATTCTGGCAGTTGGGTTGGAAGTTTGCCTCAGTGGTCTTTCATTTGTTTAGTCTGTCTGTCTCACAGGCTAGATACAGCCATCAACACATAAACCACACGAGAGCCCAATGCTGAATGAGAAATACATCTGAGATTTAAGTGTGACACAGATGTGTCGCACTCAAGACAACAGCAGCGACATGACAGTTCTGCAACATCTAACTTTGGTTACTCAAAGTCAGCTCTGTCAGACTTACACCCATAATAAAGGGAAAAAAATGACAGAGCTATGGCATAGAAACACTGTCACAGCTCACTTGGCTAGTCTGACACTGCATTTCTTACAAAGACAGGACATGAGTTTGTCAGGCAAGCCAACGAGTGAGCTCGGATAGACTGCTTTTGAGGTGAGGATTAAAACAGAAGCATTTTTAGCCATCTGGCAAAAATGCGAGTGTTTGAAAAGACGCAGCATACAGATGGCCAGCAGAAAGTAGCCATTTGAGAAGTTTCTGTGGATGTTATGATACTTGTATACTGTGAAAGTGGGTTGCCGACTCGCCATTGTAACTGCAGTGAATCAATATCCATGACAGAGCAAATTACATTTCAAAGCCACCTTTGAAGTCTACATTGGGTCAGAGGTGTGGAGTAAGGCTTCAAGTAACATTCTCTCACCTACAGCAGCTGAATAGTTAACAGATAGTAATTTGTTGCTGTCGGCCACTTAATGAGAAAGTGAATTTGCATAATTCAGGAAATGGATGAAAGCTGATTGGTGAGATCATGGGGCGGCGATGCTTTGATTGCAGGGTAATGTCTCAGTGAGGCTAGGTAATCAGCACTGTTGTTGAAGAAACAGAGAGTGAGTGATTAAACTGAAGGTTACTGTCAGTAACTCAACACACGGCTGCTGTCAGTCTCATCTCTCACAGTCCTTTTCTGTCTTTGCTCTTAAATCTCTCACTCCTCACAGGCATCTGAGATATTTCTCTCTAATAGGATGGCCTTGTGTGTTTATGCAGTAACGACCCTGACAGATTCAAGGTGCAAGTTAGTTTAGATGTATGAAACGATAAATAATACAAAGGCATGTGTGCGGATGTCAACATTCATCTTTTGCATCCACATCCTCATAAAGTGTTTACAGACTTTTTGAGCGCTCTGCTGTAGGTTTGTATCTGGAGTTCATAACAAGTAGAGCAACACATAGTAATGCGTGTGCTTTGATAGTGTAGCTCAGTAGCTTCAGTTTTACATCATCCACCTCCAGTCTCAGGACTTTGATCTGATTTTTCATATACTAGCTATATACCAGCTGGGTGTCGCTGTCCATGTTCCTGATTTTGATCTTGACTGACCGTGAGTCTGCTTAGAGAGGATGATATTCTACAAATAACAGGAGCTGAGACTTTTATCTTAAGGTGTGTTTAGATCAAACATAGGGCAAATTTTATTGCAAAAAGTATTTTTTTTGGCTGTAGACCAGTGGCAACACAAACTCAGACATGTGTTGAGAATGTATTGCTAAATCAAATGTATTGCTATGTGCAATTATATCTCCTCTCATCCAGCCACTCTAATATGTTCTCATTAGTCTTTGTCAAGCATATGCGTACTTATAAATAGCTGATTAGAAACCTGCACTTCTTGTCTCTGTGTGTTTATAAGTCATGAAATATAATAAGCACACATTTTCCACAAAAATATGACGCAGTTGTAGCCCCTCTGACAATCCCTTTATGCTCTGTCTGAAGACACCATTGGCAGGATTTGAGGAAGCTGAAAACATTATTGAAGAAAGTACATTTTAGATGTGGTCCACCATTGTTGGTGAGTGCTTAAAGATCCCCTACACTACTTCTACTACTTAAGAGGGAGATGTCTGTGCATTTCCCTAAAATCAAACGATTCATGACATTCAAACGTACGCCGTAGGCTAGATTAGGTATGTCACTCATACCAAAGCCAATTGGAAACGGGAAACACATATAGACGGGGAAACAGACTTCAACACAACACCAGTAAAGACACCTGAAACATCTAGCGCAGTGTGGACTGTTAGTACAGAGAGCAGAGTTAGCATTAGCATAATGAAAGCTTTGACAGCAAACATGGTAGAGTGCACAACTTTGGATGTTAACTCGACCCTGGAGCTTCTTTCCACTATCGGTGCAGTAGGAAGACATAAATGCGCTACTTTTGAAATTGGTGCTATATCACCAGAGAATACAGAAAAAAAGGTGTTGTGGCATTCGCTTTTGGTCAAAAGATAGAAAACTGCGCTGCACCTGAACAATAAACTCTCCCGCTGGTGAGTGAGCTTATCTGTTTTGACACAGGAAAAACTATAGTGGCCAGCTGGAAACAAACAATCTTGAATTACAGTGAAACGGTGTAGTAAAAATTGGTTTCTGAAAACATTTCAGGTAAGAACTAGCGAAGCAGTAACAGAATATTGGTTTATATTTGATCAGCTCTGCTTAGTTTTACTATTTGATCAGAGTTGGTGGTGGCAGGCAAATGAAAATGCAGAAAGTACAATCTGTAGTTCAAGCAACAACCCAAGAACCAGTGAAAATCTGCTGGATCAGGCATTTCGGTGCAGATTTGAGCTGGGAGATGAGCAGGGAGATCTGGGCATTGGAGAGACATTTGCCACAGTTCATTTACACATACTACTTACACTTTTATGATAAAAAAGCTGGTTAAAAATCAATTAACTGCTTTAACTGAATACCAAAGTGATATCTGGCAAGTTCATTACATTTTATTGGCTGTGTGCCTTCCTGAAAAACTTATCTTATGTTTTTAAATTAGTGTCATTGATCTTTCACTTCTTTGACTGCCACTGCAGCCAGCCACCACTGCCTAATTGTAAATGAATGTATCATTGTGAATGCACATCATCACACTGGAATTAGCTGTGCCAGGTTTTACATTTGTAAGGTTTAGAACATAATTGTTAATACTGAGGATGAATGTAGCTCAGTCCAGAGCAGGGCTGATATTCAACTTTGTAACATCCAGCTGGCAGCTGGTACAATAATCCCCGGCTTCATTTCTTTTTCATAATTGTAACAGACCGCTCTTTTTCTACGAGGCTTCCCCAGGTGTCACAGATGCTATAGCTGACTCAGTGCCTCCCAAACCATTCTCACTAAAAAACAGACGCTTTAATGATATAGACACTGTCAGTAAAATGAAGTACAAGCTGCATGCTACACTGACTGCTCCTACTTTTAAAATAACTTTCTGAAAAGGCCCCTCTGGCATGTCTAGTGTTTTGGCTGACTCAGTGCGTGATAACCACGACAAGAAAATAGATACAGAAAATGATACAAGTCAAAATCACATAATAACACCAGAAATACATCATAACAAACTGTAACTTAAAAAGTGACAGCAGCTAATGAAAGTTTCTCCTGGCATCCCCTGCTGTTTTAGCTGACTCAGTGTCTGCGCATCACATAATAAAGTGAAAAGTAATTTGAACTGTGTACCAAATGGACCTCTCTTGTTCTAAAGTGCTTCCTGAAAACATCCCCCTGGGGTGGCTGATGCTCCAGCTGACTCAGTGTCTTGACAGCCAGTGCAACACATGCAATAATGATACACAAACAAAATGAAATATATATAGGCTGTCAAATTGATCACCCTTATAATGATACCAAAATGGCCCTCTTGACTGTCTCTACATATTCTGAATAGAATTTTTTTTCCTGAATCTTGCCCACAAAAACTTTTAAAATGGACAAAAACTTTAATATTTTTTATTCTAAATCACTTGTAGATGTTTGGTAACTTCCTTTGGCTCACATGCACATGGTTCAAACACCTGTTGCTGAGCGACTGTGAAGATTCTGCCTCAGTAGGAAAAACACACTTCTTTGACCTTATGATAAAATGTTACTTTTTTTTGCATTAAAATGTAAAAAAAAAAAAAAAAAAAAAAGACTAGACCAATGTTTTTCATTTTCTTGAGTTGGGTACTTCCAGCTAGCTTTTTCAAATGTATTGTTGGCACTGATTATGGTAATGATCCACTATCACAAACTCATGAACAGGCGGCGATCATCCAGTTGAAATGAGCGATTTATGACGTTTTGACCAGAGGAGTTGGTGAATTTGACTTGAAACATTCATGCCGGCATACCTCATAGAAAAAAAGGATGAAGATTTTTCAATTTGTATGACTTTTTGGTGAATATACATTTCATCATAAGGTTCAAAGCCAGCTTTGCAGTGGTCGTATCCACACTCAGAGTTTTACGGTTATTTTGACTTGGTACCCATTGTGCCTCATTTCAACCAGTCTAGGTCATACACACTATTTACCACTTAGAGGTAAAGAGAGTGGCGATTCTTTAAAAATTGACCCTCATTCCACGCTAGTGTCTCCCAGCCAGTAATTCACCGGAGAAGATGACTGCTATCATCACAACATAATTTTCTGCCTCTCACTCTCTGACTCAAACAAATCTCCTCTCAGTGTTTCAATTTATTTCTGTAGCTAACACTTTGCTCTACCTTAACACTCACCTTTGTGCTTCCTGCATTTGAGAAATGATCTCGTAATTCTGGTATGTACTACAGGGTAGCTGTCTATAAAATAAAATGTGATAAAATGAATGCAGTGTTGAATCTAAACTGAGAAACAAAACATTTAAATCATCTGCATTTGTGAAAGGGCCAGAGCCTCTGAAGTAACTCTACACACGTCTTGCTGGGAAGTCAAATGACCGCACAGAGACTCAATGCAGCTACAAAGAGACACAACATGAATACAAAGAGATGCAAACTGACTACAAAAGGCATAAAGCAACTACAAAAGAAATGCAATCCATCTCTAAAAGAAACAAAAAACTACAAAGAGACACAAAATAGATAAATACATAAATAAACTGAGTACAAAGAGACACAATATTACTACTAAAAGACTACAAACAGACACTAAATGACTAAAAGAGCTGAAAGCCTACTACAAAAAATAATAAAGCAACTATGAATAGACACAAACTGACTACAAAGAGACAAAAATGACTACAAAGTAACACAAAACTACAAGGACATGCAAACTGACTTTAAAGAGACAACAATTTTAAAGAAACACAAAACAACTACAAAGAGATGCAAACTGGCTACAAAAGACACAGGGCAACTACAAAAAGATGCAATCAAACTCCAAAAAGAAACAAAAAAACTATAAAGAGACACAAACTGACTACAGACACAAAATAACTGCTAAGACATGCAAACTAACTGAAAAGAAGCACAAAATGGCTACAAAAGTATGAAAACAAAGAACCAAAACACACAAAGCAACAATGAAGAGGCATAAAATTCCCCAAAGAGACAAAAAGTGACTAAAAACAGGCGGCAAAACACCTACAAAGACAGGGGAAAAGAAACTAAACAAACATGATAAAAAAGTATTTGAAAAGCAACTTCAAACAACCACAAAGACAGAACATAACAACAACAAAATGTCCATAAAGGGGTGCAGAACAACCAAAAGAGACACAAAACAACTGCGAAGAGACACAAACTGACTGCAAATGGCCATGCTGCCGCACTGTGTCTCTTTCGTCCTTGGTGTCTTGTATCTCCAGTATTTTGGAGGGGTGGGGGGCTTTTTTACACGTCTGTGCCCTGGGGCCTGTTGTCTCAGAGTCTGTCTATGTGTGCGTTTGAAAAAGGTATGTGTGTGAAGTTTTGTGTGTGTGTGAGGCGGTTGTAAAACGCTTATATAACAGCTCACCGCTTTCAGTAACAGCCCCCATTTAGCAATGAAACTATTGTGAATGTCAGCCTCACAAACTTGAGCACACCCCACTGTGTCAACAAGTAAACACTTTGTCAAAACCACTTAACTCCACAGGCTCCTGCCTGAATCAGTGCAGCACACTGGGCCAACATGTGTATGATGTTAAATATGGCGTGTATGGGATCACCCATCGTGTCAATGATTGATTTTAGCTGCATGATGTATTGCACTTAAGTAAATCAATGTGCCGTCAGTCAATATTACCCACACAAAGATACAGACACACAGAGCTGAAAATGCCAATTTCTCTTCTTCTTAATGACTCCCATCTTCTCTCTCTCTATGACACTGATATTATTAACATTGTATTGTATATAATATTATTCCTCAGCACTTAGTAACCTTTAGCACACATCCATTTTCTAAACTGCTCAGCCTGTTCAGGGTCCCCGCACATAACCTTTACCATTTCATGTAATGTTTTCCTACAAAACAGGCAGAACGATGGTATTTCTCTTCCAGTGATTTGCTAAATGATAACAATTATTCTGGAAGCTAATTATAATTATGAAACATGGGGGGACAAATTAAGTTAAGCATTTTTTTCTGCAGACAGTAAATTAAGTTTCAGAGACTTTCCGTGCTCTCACAGGGCTTACATTTCAGCCATTTTCCCTAAATTGGAAGCATATGGGTTCTGCTGCGTGAGCCTGTTCAAATGCATTAGTGCTGCAGTAATATTCTGTGGGAGTGTATTTTCTAATAATAATGTGTCTATTCTAAAAGGTTAAGTATCCTATTATGTTTCAATACAATGTACTGCAGCACTCAAGTATTTTATGTTTCGTATGTGGTTTTGATGACTACTTGAATGCCCTCTATGGATTACTTTGCACCTTTGTTGTGGTCTGATTCATCTTTATTTCACAATATGACCAAAACTGTATAAAGTCCCATTCTCACTTCATCTGTGAGTGTTTTAGCTTAAGATCAAGTGTTGACATTCGCTAATTAAGTGAAAGAAGGGCCATTTTCCGGAGCCATTGCTCGCCAGGCAGCATCTTTTTTGTCATTGTCTATGTAATGACAGGATTTTGGGTCAGTTAGCTCGGACGTTAACAACTTGTCTCTCCTTATCCATTCTTTGACACACAAGAGAGACAGCGGCAGTAAGTGGTGTGGAGAGGAGTCAAGTTGTCATGGGAGCCGAGAGGCAGGAAGCAAGTGGGGGGACCAGTTTGGGTTTGTACATAGAAAATAATACAGGCAGTTGTTTGGTGGTGGTGTGTTTTAGTCTTTATTATTCATGCACAGACTTTGGTCTCCCTCTCCATATAATACACACATTGAGTGTGTGTGGTCATTTGCGTGTGTGTGTGTGTGTGTGTGTGTGTGTGTTTGGACAACAGATTCGGTTATCTTACTACCCAGACTTGCCTCATTACCAAAGCAGCAGGCCACCAGGAGCTCAGTCTTGTTTCTTTCTTTTGACTAACATGTAAAATCAATAGTCCTGACTCTGTAAGCACATGCGCGCGCATGCGCACACACACACACACACACACACACACGCACACACACACACACACACACACACACACACACACACACACACACACACACACACACACACACACTGCAGATTTCTGCAGGAAATAAAACCACTCATTTTTTTTCCCACTCTGACTTCAATTATGGCAAAACTGAAAAGAGCACAACAGTGTTCTGATAAGTGGAATTAAATTAACATAGCTAACAGCATAAGACTGTAATTTCTAATGCAGGGTGGGCATGATTGTCACCCTGGCTGCAAACTGTCAAAGTTTATAATCCTGTTGTGGACAACTGAACACCCAAATCAGCTCTCTGCATTACTCGCAGCTCTACATGGCGCCATAGAATCACAAGTTAAGTTAACTCACACAGTGTAACACATTGTCTGACAGGTAAAGTATGTTGTTTACTTAGGTCATGTGTTCAGGACTGTAAACTACTAAACGCTTCAAAGCTAATATTCTATTGGCTCAAGAGATGACAACGTTGACTCACCTGTCCTCTACTTTGGGCCAGACTGAAATATCTCAACAACTATGGGCTGGACTGTGAAACTACTCCTGATTACAATTTCTTTCCTGACCATTGTTCAGGAGGTTTTACTTTGAGCAGAGGTCTCTTCCACTCTAAATGGACCAGGTGATTAAAACCAGTAAAAAAAAACTGAATAAGTGTAGTTTTTCTCCTATGCTGCTCAGCACGTTGCAGATGGCCGTTTATGTGTTCTCGCCTTATTTCTGATTAGGACATTCAGAAGTTTTTAGCAAAATTGTCTGCAGAGGTCTCCTTGGTGGTGGATCATAGCGATCTCCATAGATGTGGATCCTTTCCCTACTGTATGCAGACATAAACGGCTCATTCTAAGGTAACGAAAACACAACAGTTTTTATTTACAGGTAATTATACACTAAATAAAACATTCATATTATATTATATTCCATTTCTGCCAATATATCCTCCCAAATCCTGCACACTGGACGTTTAACATTTGAATTTGTCCCCTACTTTGGTTTATGTATTGCAAAACTAATAACATTTTCATCAGTTGTAATTGACAAACATTTGCCTGATAAGCACTAAACTAGGATGGTGAACGTGGAAAAACATTATATCTGCTTTACATCAGCATATTAGTATAGTCATTGTTAACGTTTAAACATGTTCACATTAGCATTAATCTCAAAGTACCACTGTGCCTCAGTACAAGTAATGACACAAACACTAAGGGCCCTATTTAGCAACAACAGATACACAGTCAGCTTCTTCAGGAAATCTGGATGTTGCAGAGCTTCACATTGTGAGGACGCAGCACCACAAATCTGATGTGGGTTTTATTTTCAATACAGATAATTAGTACAATGATAATAGAAACAAATAAAGGCAGCTTATTTATTATGATCACATCAGTCTGACACTGTTCCACTCTACTGTATTTTGTAAATGGTTACATCAAATACAGATCAAGGTTGCACCAGAAACAAAAGTTTGAGACACAACATCTCACTTTGCATTGCCTCATTTGAATGAACCTGTCATGCACTGTGCATTCTGGTCAGATCACTGCTTGTGCCAACCCAATCGCATAATGAGATCGTCGATGGACACCGACAAAAAAAAGCTGTCTTTTCACGTTGGCATGATACACAGACGATTGCCATTATTGTGTAACAGTGCCCGGCGCTGTCAGGGGAGCAACCTTTGTGAAAAATAAAAAGTAAATCCACAGTGACTTTGTTTTGAAAGACACTGTATGCAAACTGTACATTGAGCCTGGTCTCACTCAGAAGTCGTCGAAATCCGGTGCTTGGGAAGTGACTTGCGGTGTCAGAAACCACCGAAAAAAAAGGCTTCCTTTAGAGTCAGCATGATATGTGGCCGGTTGCTATTATAGTTTAAAGGTGCCCGGTGGCGTCAGGGGGAAACCTGGTGGGTAGTGCGTTTATTTTGAAAGAGACTGTATGTAAATGTTAAATTTCCTGTAAAAAAGGAAGTGCATCTTGAAAGAAGACAATGCATGTAACAGACAGAACTTGACACGGTGTCCCACAACTTCAACAACCAACGCACCCAGAATACCTTGCATGTCATATGTGGACGTGGAAAGTCCTGGACCAAAATGTCAATATGTGACGCGGTCGGAGCGAGAATGTGTTGCTTGTGCTGGTTGTTGCAGAACCATGATAATAGGGGCCTTAGTTTTGTTCTCCTCTAGCTCTCTCTGTGTTTCTGTCACTCTGCTATTCATAATATGCATTTATTCTAGTTTAGTTTATTTTGCCTCCCTAATCCAAACACTAATCCAACATTTCCAATTAAACATTGCAAAAACAGAGGGCCAAAAGGAGCAGGAGAGTGCAGTGGTCTCATTTGTTGAGACTGCACAGTTCTTTGCAAGTTCTCATTTCTACACACAGAATCAGTCTTTATTAATTTCTTCTTGTGTATGAGAATGTGCACGGATAGAATTACTGATGAAGTGTATGCATGCACAGTCGTAGAGTTCACTGACCACATGTTGACATCTGGAAGTTGTCTAGTACAACCACAGTCTAATCTGTTAGCAACTAAGTAGTTCCCCAGGAGCAGCTGCTCAAGGGCACCTCAGCGGTGGTAATGAGGGAGAGGCAAGTGCTGCGACAACAAACGATTAGGATGGCATCATAACACAAAGAGTCTTAACAAGGGATTACATGTCTGAATATTTGTAATATTTTCTATTTCAATCCAACAGATGGTGCATACCATTGGTACGTTGCTCCTTTCCTTATCTTCTTTCCTGTTCTCCCCCCTCTCTTTCTCCGTCTAAGCCTGATGATATCCGTAGAGAATGAATGTGTGATTAGAACTAGGGAATGAATCAGTCTTGCATTGTTATGGCCAATACGTCCTGTGTAGTGTGTGTGGGGGAGACTGTGGCAGGAGGAAATGGGGGGATCAGAAAGCTATCAGTGCTCTGATGAGATGTAGGACACACACACACACACACACACACACACACACACACACACACACACACACACACACACACACACACACACACACACACACACGCACACACACAGACAGTGATGAGATGATGGTCATATTAACACAATTCTCTCTCTCCTTCTCTCTCTCTTCTTCTGAGTCCGTGTCTCTCCTTTATGGTGCCTTCTCTAGATTCAGAGTGACCCCCACACACACACACACACACACACACACACACACACACACACACACACACACACACACACACACACCTTTGCACAGAGAGAGATCGTTAGCTTATCACTTCTCACAACAACTACTAGTTTAAATAATGTGTGTTTATTTTGTTTGTGCGGACACACAGAGAGACTTGAATCAGTAATGTGAAGTGCAGCACACACAGGATTTAAATCAACACTCACTGCAGCAGCTATGCATTGGTGAAAGATGTATTCAGATCCTTACTTGTGCAAAGGCTCTAGCAGTATCTAAAGTAAAATCGCATGCAGTAAATGTACCCTGTCAGTGTTTTACTATTATATGATGTTATTGGATTATTATTGCTACTGCATTAATGTGTTTTGCATTTTACTGCTGTGGATATTTAAGGTAGCACTAATTCTAACTCCTGTTAAGTAGCTTAATCTACGCATGTCGCCCTTGACATGCCATAGTTTAACTAATGCCATGCTAGCAATAAGTAGTGATGGCCTCATGAAGCCTCATGAATCATTTCCTTTATTTTCTGAGCCCACTAGATGGTGCTTTTTGTTCAACAAAAGGTTTAAAACTCACCAGATTTCCATTCTTTAGCCTCTCTCTTTAAACCAAGAGCACCATCGAGTGGGCTCAGAAAATAAAGAAAATGCTTCATGAGGCTTCATTCCACCATCACTAGCAATAAGTACGCAAGAGAGTTTTGTGAATCTAAATGCAGGGTGTCCCACAGTTTTTTATTTTGTGGCGGCCCATCCTGATAATATCTGCTGCCATATATTGATTTCCTATTTTCGGAGCTGAACTGTTCATTAGAAGTGCTGTTGGGATTTGTACTGAGGTACATTATTTGAGTAAATGTACATTCCAACACAGCAGCTATGTGAGGGCATGGTGTAACACAAAGATGTTTTTCAGTGTGACACCAGCAGCTTTTAGGTAAGACTTTTGATTGTGTATGTGTGAGATGTTCTGGGAGGACACACTGAGTCAATGCCTATAGGAAATCAAACCTGTTCAAAAGGCAGCAAAACTGGAAATGACAAATTCAATATTTTAAGGGTATAGTTTTCAATCATGTGTCAGTGTGACCCGAGGGTCTGCACTTTTCAATCCAATCAACAAGCCTAAAATGTGTATCCTTTTGCGTATCTGCTGTATGCACATAAATATATTGAGCAAAATGCTTTTTGTATTAATCAGTTACACTGATAAGTTTGAATTTTTATCTCTTACAATTTCACCATAAATATCAAAGCCTTGAGAGGCAAGTGAGGAAAAAAATTCTGGTGATGTGTTTTCCGAGCCTTACCTTAATTGTTTTCGAGCCTCATTTTAGGACTTAAGAACAGGTCGAAAAAAAAACAACATTTTGCCAGGATAATGCTCAGTATTATTAATATTATTTTTTCCATCTCGTTGATAAAGATGGAGAAAAAAAGTTTTGCCAAGTGAAAATAAAAATCAACTGAGACAAATGGTCATGGCAAAGCCTATTTTTTACTTATTTATTTATTTTTTTAAGTTAACCCCTTTTTAATATGTGAAAAAAGGCGACGTCCTATACACAAAAAAAGAAAACAATTTATTTCAGACTTAGAAACAAGATCACCTGATTTTTTTCTAATTTGCCTCTCAGGGGCTTCTGTACAAAGCCTCTGCTCCCCTAATCCTCACTTGACCTCAGCCTGAACCTTGAATAGAAATTTAACATGCCTCAACTAAAATGTTCCCTGACTTTGTCTTGTAATAAATATAAGATGTGTGCAAGTCATGCCACTGTCACATAATCCCATTTGCACTGTAGGGATATGTTATTCATTTACCGTGTGTACACAACACGCATATAATATTTCCAAGTTTTAGCTTGTTTCACAAATCTTGTCAGCTGGTGTTCTCGACAGCAGATTTCACTGATTAGCGCACCTTCAGTCAGAGAAGAGGAACTAATCAGCGAAATCAGCTGCTGTTTTGTTCGAATGACAACCTGCAGACTCGAAGGTCACAACAGAGGAAGATTGAGGAGATGCTCTGAATCAGAGATGGTTGTTTAAAACTTGCAACACATTACATTCATTTGGCAGATGCTTTTGTTCAAAGCCAATTACAACATTATTAATATGCTGGACCTTCTGAGTGGCACTCCTGTCCTGCTTTCTTAGCGTTTGCAAGTGTGTAACTGTGCGTCTGTAGAACTGATCGTTCCTGCAAAAGAGCACTTGTGCTCAACAAACCTACACTTAATTGGTAAAAGTAAAATTGACAAGAAACATAACAATGACAGATTATAATATATAAGATCAGGAGTTCTAACAGTGTACCCCATCCACAGTATGTATCTTAAACTTACTAGTCCATACCCATTGAGTTCAGCATACCATACCATGACTTAGTCATACCAAAAATTAGAAAAAAACAACATTCGGCCACAGGGGGAGCCACAGTGGCTGGTCACATTTTAGCCTAGCCTAAGTGTCAGACTGAAGCTCCCAGAACCTTCAGTCTGACATCGCCTCCATTGAAGGCGATTTACAAGGGGGAGGGAATTTGATTTTTCCCTGACCAATCAGTAGAGATCAACGACTCACCCAGAATCTGGCGTCATTAGTATCCATGCCTCGGGGGTGCCGAAAACAAGCGAGCATTGCCAATTAAAATGTCTCCATCGTCGTGCACGCCCAGCTGCATTGCCGTTAAATCCAGTTTAAATTAAATTTCACATGGATTGACCAAGTCAGTGAGGAGAAAAACGTGGAGTTTTTGTCATTATATAGTAAGATAAGATAGTCTCTACAGTTTTGGTCCTGGAATAAATAGCATAAATATAGATCCAGCCACGCAGAATTTCCCATTCCTCCGTGAAGTGGCCCAGGCAGGTCCGAGGCAGATCCCTGCAGGGACCTTGCTGGGTCATTGGCTAGAATGAGATCCTCCATGATGATGTGTAGCCAACTCATAATACACCTGAGTGCTATGTGTGGAAACCAGTTTCAGTGGTTTATCTTTAACCCGGAGGAGCTGTGATTTTTGAAGCTGAAGCAATGGTATGATATGACGGTGGGAATGTGAGGTCCTGTCCTGTTCCTGCTGTGGATAAGTGCAATACGCCATTCATAGGTATCTGCAGAGTGGTGCTGCCCATGTTTGTAAGAAGCAGCTGTGCAGCTGTCTTGTTGGGGTTGGGATATGTAGACAGTTAAATACTTTCACACCCTGAGACCAAAGAATACCAGAACCATTCTGAAATATGATCGATTGAAAAGCAGCAGCCAACTATGTAAGAAGACACAAAAAAGGAGTAAATTACAGTGCACAAGTTGAAGGAGTTGTGCTTTGTATAAATCTATGTGACAAACAATAACAGATTGATTGATTGTCTTAATTCATGTGCTGTGGATTCTTGCAAATGCCATTAAGACAAGGAAGAGCCAAAGGAACATGATTTTTCACAGATTATCTGCCTCATGTACTACTGTCAGGATATAATGATAGTTTCAGCAAATACAATAAAACAGTTATTTTCATAAGATAACTCCAGGAGCTTTAGTAGCTTTAACCCATTAATTTACCATTTCACAAAGTTTATAAATGTCCAATGACTCAACAACTCTGCATGATTTTAAAGGGAGTCTGGGGAGTTTTTTCCCATGCAACAAAGGATCAAATTTTTGACTGACAGAGGATTGTAAGCCTCTGATTAGCCAAATTAAAAAAGTTATTGACAGTTTCCCCGCCCTTTCAAAGTCACTGGTCTGCAGAGATACAACTTGGAATGAGCTGCCCTGCAAACGTGCCTCAGATGAGAAGTAACATTGTGATTTCATACTTTAACTGTGTGGGCACAATGATCATCAAGGAGTTCACAGTATATGCCAGCTGGACTCCCAAACTACCCTTTAGCTCCTGCTCTGCTGGAGCTAATTTATCTTCATAGAAAGTATTTGCAGAGTCCCACTGTTACACTATGAAAATGATATTACAAACATTAAACAGTAATACTGTACAACAGTATGCACTGACCATTAATTGAAGTAGTAAAATAAATTGATTATGTTTGGCTTTTTAAGAAAATCTGATGTACTAAAATGTCATGTAGTAAAATCATACTTGCATGACAGACTTAATAACTACCCTGATTATTCCAGTAGAGATGTCAAGTCCAAATTCCCATCACAGACACCCACAGAGCAGGTGAGAGCTCCAGGTCTCTCCAATCACATGAAGCCAGCAACACTGCAGAGGTGGCCAGTCTCTGATCTTACAGAAAATGTCTAATATCAGGTGACTCGTTAGGCTAATTAGTAGATAATGGCAGGACATTTCATCATGATGTGCCCATTAAATGCAGGTGTGTTCACTTTGCCACTCCAGCCTGAGGAGGACCATCTGTTGTTGAAATGTTTTATCAGTCATATGAAATAAAAAGTAGTCGCAGTGTTTTTATTTCTTGTGCAGAATCTTTTCTGTCTCTCTTCGACAGGCTGCATGAACATGCCTGATATACTGCACAGTCTTACACTTATTAGCATTAACACAGCAGACACACTTCCTGCTCTCTGTCAGTTCAGAGTCAGCATGGTTCTCTGATGTATTGGCATCAGACCAGCGTTCACAACTGGAGCTCGCTGTGCTCTGCCCTGTGGTCTGTTAACATGAGCTGTTGCGCTCTTTGAAAACCAAAAGAGAAGTGGAGCCAAGGATCTCCCACAGTAGCTGAAGCCATTCTGCTGTGAACAAAGTCATGGAGGAGCATGACTGCAATTGGATAACCGTAGAAAAAGAAAGACAGCAGAACAGACATTCCCATTCAAATCAATGTAGCAGGACGGTCAGAGCGGCGGACATTTCTATGTGTATGGTTACTAACCATTGTATTGAGCCAACTCTCTTATAAACTAATTGATTTGCAGCAAGTCCAACATGCTCTCATCCCAACTCGTAATAACAGTAATAATAATAGCACTGCTTTGTCAGTGGACAAACATGGCAAAATATGATGCGTTCGGTACCCTCCTGCATTTGTTTTGGATGTTCACAGACACCGCGTCAGTTAATGCACACCATCACAATTTATTAGTAACACTAACGTTTCGGGCAGTGTGAACACTCTTGACGAAGGTCCAGGAGAACCAAAATGTTAGTGCTACTAACAAATTGTGAAGCTGAACAAGAGCAGCATGCAGGATTTTCTGTCGAAAGGCCAAGTGATATTTTCCAACACACCAGCATTTGAGATATTTGGAGATGCCAATATCTTTTTTCAAACACCTAATTCCACCATAAAAAGTACCTCTTTGTGTCAGTCTCTGATGCCAAAATCACTGATGAAGCAATGGTATTTGACTCAAACTCACTGAGGTGAGGCTTTGCATGAACGACCAAATGAACAGTGGAGTAGTAACTTTACAGCCGCGCCTTTGAGTCTGCACGACTGGGCTGCTTGAATCGCGGAAGGCTGGGCACAATTTTAACAAGCTGCATTCATGCTGTCAATGCTTTAGCTTACATTAATACAGTTAACTGTTACTTTAAAAAATACATTTGACAAAGTGTTTGCTGCACACATAGGCATACCGAGTGTCAGGATCCCGTAATTTCTTCCCTGTTGAAGCCTCATGTTTTATGCCTGTATCCACTTTTGTCTTCTACAAGATTCCTCTTTTCTGCTCGGCAGGTGATAAAAGCTAAGCTCTGTGTTTTTAGCCTTATTGGCCGTGCAGCCCACCGCACAGCAACTTTTCGGCATTTGGACTTACGGAAAACTCAGCAGGCTGGAAACGGAGGGGCACAGTGTGAGGAGAAAGCGGGCCTCGTTTCTCCTTTGGGGGCATGGCTTTCAGATTATGACGCATTGCACTCTGTCTCTATGGCCAGAAAGCAAAGCGGAGACTCCTGGGTCGGAGCTGGTACTCACTCTGAAACAAACCCCCGTTGCTTGACTCAGCAGTTGGTGCACAAGACACTGAGAACTTCCGCCGGTCTCAATTAGCTGTAGCATTTATTAGTGCACAAACTGTAAACTTTACTGTATGTTCACTCTTGATTACTTAACTGCTAAACTCAAACTCTGCTCCGTTCTGATCACTGTCTGTCCTGCTTGCTCTACCACACATCTTATGCGTACACACACTCATACTAGCTGTGCACTGAGCTGTTCTCCCAATGAGTTATGCTGCTCTTTGGTCACATTAATCTTAGTTTGGTGAAAGAGAGAAACTTGGTGTGTGGTTGCATTCCTATTTGATAAGAAAAATAGGTGAAAGAGCAGGCCAAAACGGAGTTCTCAGACTAGTGAATGTGACACCCTTTACGGCTCTGCTGACGTGTGTTGTCTCCACTAATGGCAATTGCCATTTTCTTTTGTACTAGTGAAATGACCAAGGCAAACAGTTCAATATCTATTCCTTTCTAATACTATTTCTGTGGGGATAACAAAGTGCCAGCAGACCAAACTGCCTCTTGAAATAATGTAAATAAATGCACAAGATAATAAAAGTATTGTTGTGAATGCTTAGTAAAGTAAATAAAATGATATTTCTCTTAAAAGTACATATAATGGGTAATTATAACTGGTTACTACCCACCTGTGGCAGTATATGAGCAAGTAGGGTCTCTTTTGCACAAATTCCACTCAGTTCTTGCCATTATTTAACAAGAAGCCTTTAAATATGTGAGTTTGCTCTGTGATTCCAACAATGCTCTCTATATGTGTCTTCTCTATTGAGCTTTACACCAATTTGTGGAGACCGATTAGATAAAAGGCCCAAGATATTGCTTGACAAATTAATACCACTATATACCAGGCAAAATATACTCCACAAATCAATCAGGAAATTAATTTGGTTTAAATGCAGAGATGATGCATTGTAATGATTGCTCTGTACTGGGTTAACTGAAATGAATATAGTAGGTGCTGTAACCATAGAAGGGTAATTGAAAAGAGATTTTTTTTCCCCCACACTACGTGTCATGACATGTCATCTCTCTGTCATCACTTCTGTAATGCGTGAGTTCTTTTTCTTCTAATAAGTTTCTTTTTGTATTTCTCCTTTTATTTTCCACCCAACTCCTGGTGGCAGACGTAATTGGCACCAGTTTAGAGTGCAGCACATCACTGTGCTCATCTTCTCATCAAAGACGGTGTCACAACAGTCTGTAGCAAGGAAGTCTAGACAGGAAAGCTACATTAAAACAGTAGCAAACATGTACTTTCTGCACAGACTGTGAAGTTTACTTTTGTGTACTGCAACCAGCTGGGATTGATATGTTGAGTTGTGTTTGTTATTGGGGCTCATCATCACCGCCATGTCTAAAAGGACTGAACAACACTTATCCTTCCCAAAACAACGTGATTGAACATAATATGGATACATACAAAACACAAGATATAACCAGACAGACACTTATATCACCTATCAAAGAGGGATAACTGAACAGGTGATGCTTTAAGTGTGAAATTCAAGCAGTAAAACATATGGACATGGACATATGCACACTGTATCTTGTCCTGAGTGTGGTAATACAAAGTTGTTCACTTAATAAGCTTCAGCATTACTGAAGAATCTTAGTGTTGAAAGGAGCCAGCTGAGGTGGTTTGGCCATCTGATGATGATGCCTCCCTGTGGGCACATCCAACTGGGAGAACATATTGTTGCAGACTCAGAACATGTTGGAGGAATTATATATAACATCTGGGAACACCTTGGGATCCCTCAGGGAAAGCTAGAGGACATGGCTTGGGAGAACTTAGCCTGCTTGTAGTTGGTCCTGTATGTCAGAGACAGGAAAATGTATTCACACCTTGCATCACTCAGAGCATTTACATGCAGCTTGAGAAAATTGAAGTATTGGCTTATTCCGACTGAAACCGGACTTTTAAATGCATGTAAACAGCTTAGTCCAACTGAAATTGGACTATCTGTAGCTCAACTAACACACTTAGATAATTTGAGACATTGGAGACAGTTCGAGACATTGGAGACAGTTGGTGAGAGTTCAGTCATACACAAACACACGCATACACACGTGATTGGGACGGGATGGGAAAAAAAGTCAATGGGAGCGGGCAGGACTGGGAATCATAGTCTGCAAAAGATTTTATATACAAATATGCAGTTCCACAATGAATAAATGCTATATCCTTATTCTTATTATTCCTCATTTCAACTAAGGTAGGCATTGTGTGATCCATGTACTGTATCCAGGGCAGGAATTTCATGAAATCCAGCAAAAAATTACCGCTTTTGTCCACAGGGTCGCCAAAATCAACTCAAAATGAGTTCCTTGTAGGGGCTTTAATCAACACTGTAATAATAGTAAGCTCCGCCATTATTGGCGTTACTTTTTAAAGTTTCGGTTTCATCATCATGCTGCAGCCTCTCTCCTGCTTTCTGCATGTCGCCCCTCACAGCGTGCGCACACACACAGACACACAAACTCAACAGCAGAGAGGCCGCGGTGCAGATGAAGGGAATATAACTTAAAGATTACTCCAGTTAATGACAACTTTGCTTGTTACTGTGAGTACGTGCAATAAAACCTCTGCCACTGAAAAGCCAATACTTTATCAATACATGTGATCAGTATGTAGAAAGCCATATTTCAATCTGCTCTGTCTACAGTCTCTCATTCACCGCTATTATGATTTATGATCGCGGTCGACACAAGCACATCGTGCTCACGGTGCAAAGTGTTTAAGACAAACTAAATGAAAGCTGTCTGTATGTAGACTAACACTTTATCTGAACATGTAGCTGAGGCAGCCGACCTGCAGACAGTGAGTGTCCTCAGTAGAGGAGGGACAGAGAGCAGGATGAATGACTGACAATGATGTTTGTCTTCATGCTGAGATAACGTGACTTTCTTCCCTCAGTATTGTGATGTCAGGAGGAATATTAATATTCCAGTCAGATATTATTGGGTTTTAAATAGAGACTCTGTTGTTGTAAACATGACTGTTCCTGCCATGGACTGTATAAAACTATATCCTGTCTAACTGACCTATAAGGAAAGCATCAGGAGGTGAGGTGTGTGCATGTGTGTGTGTGTGGAGGAGAGGGGAGAGATGCTGGTAGAGATAGTGTGTGTTGTTAGATACTGTGACTTAATGTCACTTATTATGCTTCTGTGCATTGACAGCTCTCTTTTAGTCTGTTTCTGCATCATGTTGAGTAGGGCCATGCCTTTATATATTAATATATATGTATGCAAAAAAAAAAAAAAAAGTGGATCGGGTGCTCGCTGCTAAAAATGTGCCCCATCGACATGATCTGGTTTTGAAATGTGGCCCAGTTGAAACAGTAATTGAATAGCCCTGCTGTAGTTTGTTTGTTTGTTAGCTACTCTGTCTAACGACACATCAAAAATAATTGTAAGCCAGTCTTGTTCAGCGATCTTTTTAGCTCATTTCAGCATTCATGACAACTGGACGGGGCTGAATTCATTTATATAACTCACTCGATTACATTTCATCAAGACTTAAAGTTACACACAAGTAAGACTGCTTGAGTGACAGGCTGTCTGCAAGCTGTCACTACAGTCTGCAAATCAGATCCTCCCTCTTCCACATCACCACCCTGTCATTTAAATTTGGTCACTTTTGGCTCCAAAATCCAAGATGGCTGTGGCTGAAATGCTGAGTCCATAAACCAATGGCTACCATTATTTTTATACGGTCTGTGGTTTGGGCCCTAGTTCTTGCGTGGATTACAATACAATTCTAAACAATGCCAATAAATAGTTAGCTGCAGCACATCTTTTACAAAGTTAAGGTTTTTGGGGGGCAGCAGGAACTCACTCTGTGGGGACTATTCTAAGAACCACAGAAGTGGTAGCTGGAGAGGTGCCACTTTGCCTACTGGGCACTGCCAGGGTGCCCTTGCACAAGACACCAAACCTCCAACTGCTCAGGGTGCCAGTCCATGAAAAGCCCCCTTACTCTATTAATGCATGTGTATAGATCCTGTTTGTGCACGTATGTGTGTTTCAGGTCTCACTCTCTCTCTCTGTGTAATGTGTAAAATAATACAACAGTATAAAAGAAATTTAATTTTCCTTTGGGGGACAATGAAAGAACGTCTTCTCGTTAAGCTTTCAAGGACACGAATGAATAAAAACATCACTATATTTGCTGAGAAAAAAGCTCTTTAATAAAGAACAACAGTATCATAATATCTGAACATTTAAACTGCAGTAAACTAACCAATTAGCCATAAACTTTATTTGAAGTTTTTGGTTTCAATGACAATATTTTGCTCTACTCGGGGAAGAAAAGACTTAAGTTTTGTCCTACATGTGGTTAGGACAAGTATAGTAGGCACACCTACAAGTGGGTAATTTGATGTTGAAAAGTCTACATGTTTATCTGATTTAAAAGTTTCTAGTCTGTGTTGCAGTGGAATAGAGTATAAATTGGTGTAGATGACCGTCTAACTTTATAGTGTTATTTTTGTGTCAATAGTCTCGATGATGCTGCTATTCGATTGATTCTGATGTGAAAGCGTTGATGTGATTTGATGGTAGAACTTTAAGGGCCTCTGTTCAGCAGGGGGCCAATCAGCTGTCCTGCAGAGAGTAATTTTCCCTCCATTGGTAAAAATCATTTATTCAGCCCTTCAGCCAGTGTGACAGTGGACAAAGTTTTCAATCCAAAAGTAATCTGAGGATCGTGTGTGTCACTCCCACAAACACTGCCAGTGCAATTGCGCAAAAGTACAAACATCACATACTGACATACGTGAAGGAACCAAAAGCATGACACACACATGCTCAAGTGCACACACATTCATCCTTTATGTTTCTCTCCTAGAGGGCTGACACACTCAAAAACTAGCCACAGGTGCCACATTATGTAATACAAACAAGAGGCCAAGCTGTTTGCGCAGAAATACCAATTATCTTCACATCAATTCCTCCACTCTGCAGGCATCACCCGGGGAGAATCAGATACTGTTTTACAGATACACACACACAATGACCACATAATAGAGAGATAATGAAACTAGCCTCTGTTCTCATTAGCTGCAGCCCAATCTTTTACTCTGTTCTCATTGTAGCTGAGTCTTGTTTAATCCTGAAACTATCAGGGGCATTCTGTTCCTACATCGCTCTGAAGAAGCTCTAAGAAAAGCATTTTAAAGTGTAACTTCTTCATGTCTGCAAAGAGGTGGTGATGATGGTCAAGCAGCAACACATCTGCTCAAAACACATGTTTCTTCCTCTTACCTTTCGTGCTGTTTCTCAACCTAGATTATTTAGGTGTGACTTACTGAGTGTTGGAGATAGTGGCCATTTAGATGTCTGGCTTCTCTCCAACATAATGGAACTAGATGGCACTCGGCTTGTAGTGCTCAAAGTGACAAAATTAAACAGCTGAAAAACTCAACAGCAGTGTCTCTCTCCAATAATCATGACCTGGTTAGTCAAGATATTCCACAAACCTTGTTGTGAGCAGTGTCATGGAGGAACTATCTTTCTAGCAAACCACACCACCCCCATTATTGTGCAGAAGGAGGCATGCATCTACTGCTAGCTCACCTAGTACCACTGAGCTAGCTAACATTACAGCTCAGCTGAGGAGGGCGTCATGATGTTTAATCTCACGCTGTCATGAGCCTCTTGTCTATGAGTATAGGCATGCTCCCCTTTGCATGCTGATACATTTGGTGGTGTACTTTGGTATTAAAGAAAATATATATCATTTATATATCATAAAGCTTTGACAAATGTTTTCCTCCGATGGCTGCATAAGTCCTACAGTATATGAGCTGGTTTCCAGTAGGAGTGTCTGTATACATCATTAACATCCTTTCATGTCATCAGAGCCTGGGCCTCCCTTGAATATTCATGCTCAGTAAAGAACTCCCTGATGAGGCTAACCCCTGCAGGACAGGGCTCTTTCAAAGCGTGAGGGAGAGATGGATGGCCCTATAAACTGCACCACATGTTCTAAGTCAATATTAATAAGGCATTTTGAGGGAATAATTCTCGTCCAGATTTCTTCAGGCTTCAACATCCACAAATTCAGTTTGTATCCTGGACATTTCCACCCACTGTCTTGTTTCTTTCACACACACAGAATGTTTAGCAGTTGTTCTCTCTGGCTGACAGTTCTTCATATGCCAATATGAGCACCTAGGTGAACTACTCCTTTTTACAGAGGGCATCCACAAAAAGAGGTAGATGAAAACACATGACAATGTACAAAATGCTACCGTACACACATCCCCTGGGAAGTGTCCAGGATATGGCTGTGTGTCCGTTTGAGATGCCTACACATTGCTAGTGTAATATCTGCCACTTGGAGAAGGGTTTCCCAATGTATTTATATCTGTATGCATGAATAGCTGAGAGACCATAAAGATTCTTATGTGAGCTCATTGAGGGGATGGGACTCATATTTTCATGATCGTTGTGCAAGACTTGAAAAGACGAGTGCTTGTGATTTGTTGACATTAGTTGCCAGCATAGAGACTATTTTCAACCCACAATAATTTCAGGGATATTTGAGCAAAATGTTTGGACAGTTTATTTCCCAAAGCGTACAGCATCGAGAGAGAGAGAGAGAACCTACTGTAGTACGATGGTGTGTGCTCTGTGACGTTATTAAAGAAAGTACCTGTAAGAAGCGACCCAGGTTCTTAATCCTTGTGACATGAGGTGATGGCTCCAGGACTGAAAAAAAAAAAAGTGAAAAGTTCACAGCAAATTGAAATGCCTTTTCTTCGTTATGTGACAAGAGGGATCCCTTAGTAGGACAGCCTGAGTGGCAGAAGCTGCTCCGAGTGTGCTGGGTGGTGTTAATTACAGTGGCGAGCAGTCCTTGACATTCTAACCTAATACAAAATGAGGAGATGGCCCCTGACTTAGATTTGATTAAAAAGAACATCAGTATGGGATACTGTAATTTACTAAGAAGCTGAATATTTCATTAAAAGCCCTACATTTTTTAGGTTTATAACATACCTTCAGCTTTCTGTCATTCCCCTTCAGTGTCTCTGACTGGATCAGCAAGTCAGTGGAACAAAAGTTCTATCACCGTGGAAATGTTGCCATCTATAGGTCTGCATTGACATTATGGGGGTTGTTGTCTTGTGTGTCGTCTTTCATTCAGTTGTATCACCTCAGTGAGCAAGTTTGCTAGCTGTCTAGCTAACTAGCTGATAGACTATGGACAAAAAGACATTTTTTTTTTTAATGAGGTGTCAACCTCAGCAGCCATCGACAGGTTGTGGTCAAACAACATCAGCATAAGGCAGTGACCTGCAGACAGATGTTTTTATTCTGTTATATATGAGTCCGCAGCTGTAACAGTAGCAATGAGCTGGCGAGATGACCAGCCTGATATTTGTGGAGAAAGCAGGTGGAGTGATAGAAACAGATGTGTGAAATTTAAAATCTACTCTATTTTAACCACCATGCCTGTTCAAGTGCAAACTGCCAATCATATTACTACTGGATCAGATTGTGAGCTTATAATGATGACTCTCTGTCTTTGATCTTTTTTTAAAAAAAAAATCTTTAACTACATTTTTCATCCTTAGTTGTCGGCCCCTGTATTTATTCCTGTCAGCTCCACTGATGATGTTTTTTTTAAAATTTACTACATCTAAGCTTATCTCAGAGTGGACATGCTCAGGGTTGACTGACTGGCTGTGATCAGCTCTTATAGAACCAAAAACTCTGAGTTTTCCAGCATAATTCCCAGTGCGTTGCGTTTTCTGCTTGTGTCCCTTGTGTTTTGCATGCCATCTTGATTTGTACCAAATTTAGTTTTGTCAACTCAACATTCATTCTGTGAACTCTACTCCTGCAAAGTGTAACAAAAAGACATTCAAGATTATCAATGCTTCTTAAGCAAAATTCCTTCCTATGTTATGTACCTTCAAAATACAACATCAGATAATTTTTGCCTCTCTTTGGGTGGCCGGAGTGAAAATTAGCCATCCCCAACATTTGTTGTGTTATTGTTTCAGAATTGTAATCACAGGTGGAGGACATTTAGGGTGATTGTTGTGCTTGGCAACAGTCATGTTTTTCCCAAATGATTCAAATTTTAGGCACTCTATTTATCTCAAATGGCCTGAAAAATAGGGTATAAAGCTGCCTTCCATGGGGGAAAAAAATCTCCCTGTGGGAGCGTGCCATTAGACCCCCCAAGGTTTGGACTGAGCCCAGAATGTTTACAACGTCTGGCTCTAGCTCTGGCATAAACCAGTAAATAAGTAAAATATATTACATTGCTATAAAAGCAGATCATAGAAACAGATCAAACTCTACCTTGAAATTGCTTCTAACTCCACTGACTAATCAGAATTTAATGTTGTCCCATATTTTATTTTCCTCAAGCTCACCACCTTTATGAAACCCTCATTTGTCTCAGCCTGTTGTAAAGAAAATGCAGTGGAGATGCTTGTCTGCATGATTTCTTCTTTTTATCACACCAGAGAAATCATTTTAAAGTGGGTGACTCAACACATGTCAATGTCACTAAAGGCTGATTATATTTATTGAGAGTGCATCTTCATCACTTACGGACCATGTTTGATGGGACAGAGGGGCAAAAAGGAAAACCTCAGCCATCACCTGATGAAGGATCTCAAATCAGCATTAGCCTATTCAGCCAGGTAATCATGCAACATACCCTCATAAAATGGTTCATGTGATATCTCACAGCTTAGTGCCCAACAGATGACGTTACATCCTTAACACGGTTACTTAATTAATGTAAAGTGGTTAGAGTTAGGAAAAGAAACACACAGTTCTGAACGCACGTCTCCATGGGTCCTGGAGGAAAGAACAGGTTAGGTGGTGACCCATCCATCGCCCCAACCTGCCTCCTTACAAGACTGCTTGGGACTACCTCCTTGTTTACTCTTGTCAGCATACTGGTCATGTGATCGCAGCCTTTTTAAACTACATTGGATATGTACAAATTTGGGTGCATTACTCTTGAAAGGGAAAAAGTTTGTGTGACCAGCCTGAGTCATGAGACCAACAATTTAGAGCAGGATACCCTTTTGAAGTTAAGTTATGTAATAATAGCAGGATGAATTTTATGTGGTAGACAGAAAAGTATATGTAAACATTTGCAACACAATGCTCTGCTTTTTCTCATTTTCATTTGTAGTAAGTGTGAAGTCTAAATTGAATCTCCCCTCCCTGCACTCACAGACACGCATGTGGGAACCACCTAGAGATCAAAATGCGTTAACAGTCTCTGGACTCCAGACAGACAGACAAACAGACAAACAGTAACAGTGCTTCCAGCTGGAGTCAAATTGATTGAAACGTTAAGCTAGAAAAACAGCAAAGAACCATTTTACCCTTTTCAAACATACATAAAGACATGCACGCGCAAAGTGCATGCTGTGTATTGAGGCGTGACACAGCAGGGAAGCAGGCACCTGCAGTATCTGCACTGCGGGAAATCTCTTTTAATCAAAAGAGATGTGGGTATATGTATCTGTCTGGCAGATGGTGATGATATGTTGCTTTGAAGATAATTGCTTCTCTTCAGATGTACATTTTGGTACAAGTGTTTATAATTGTGTAGTTTTGTGCATGTTTCATTTTCCAAATGCATGTAATTGTTTTCTCTTGTGTTGTGTCTTAATGTTTCATACAGTTGGACCATTACAGAAACTCCTTGTATTTGTCCTGCTTCCAACAGCTTCTACAATTTTTACCCATAGTGGAAAACAACACAATTAAAGGTGCTATATGAACTTAACAATAAGTAAACTGTTCATGAGTGACTTGTGTGAAGCATTACTTATACAGATTTACAAATAAGTTAGTTGTAGTACAATGTTTAATGGGATTTTTGTTCTTTTGTAAAGAAAATATTTTGAAGATGTAGTTACTTTTTGGGCACAGAAAAAACTAAAGCTCTTATGTGAAAGTCTACAAGCTCAGCAGTGTAGGTACTTATGTCATAATAACTTTAGTTTCATCCATATCCATAAACCTCACCAATGCTATATCTTCAAAGGTCCAGTGTGGAGGAGATAGGGGGATATATTGACAGAAATGGAATTTAATAAGTATATTTTCCTAGCGTATAATCACCTGAAAAAAAAGAATTGTGTTTTTGTCACCTCTCATTAGCAAACACTGTATTCTTATGTTTTCAGCCACCGCAGAAGCCCATCTGCAACAAAGAGTGCTGGATAAACACTGATTTGTGACTAGAAACTGCTTTATTCAGTGTTTTCAACAGGTCTGTTTGTTTCGGAGAGAAACAGACCTCTTTGGATAACTTTGGGTAAAAACCTCCTATTCAGTAAACACTGAGGGAATTCTAACCTGGAGAAGTTTCAGCTGCTTGCAATCGGCAACTATCACCACAAGATCCCCCTAAATCTTACACAGTTTTTTTTTTTTTTTTTTTTAACTTTCTGTCAGTAATCTCTGCTGTCTGACTCATTCAGGTCTGTCTCTCCTGCTGTTATTACAGACATGAGGCCTCAACTCACTCATGGACTGGCCTCTACACTCAAGCCCTGACATTTAGGGCCAGTTCCATTTGATCTGGGAAGTAGGAATATCCATGTTCCCGGTTGGAAATTTGAACTGAAATGTTGTCAGATATCTGACTATTAATGTCCGAAGAACCAACCTAAACAACCGAGGATGGCTGCTCCACGCGTTAGTAGTAGTTAAGGTTGTGGTATAGATTGTTTATTAGCACTTTTGCATTTAAATATTAGTAATGTCCAACGTAGACATGTTGCAACAGTTATTTGTAAGTGCAAAATAGCCCTACTGCATAATGCGTTGTTACAACTGGCACTGCTAATAATGACCAACAAAGCTCAACTTTGCTTGAGCTGGTATTGTCTTGGTTTTCTGTCTTGTTGTACTGGAACGCAACATCAACTCAGCTCCAATTTCCAACCACCAAGGTAACCACCAAGCAAGCCACGCAGGCTGTTCTTACAAGTTTTTTGTATGTTTTCCTACAAAAAGCAGTGCACCCAGATTTGTACATATCCCATATATTTTGAAAGGCTGTGATCACGTGACCAACATGCTGATGGCAGTAAACAAGGAAGCTGTCCACAGTGCTTGTAAGGAGGGTGGTCGATGGCCCAGGACTTTCCCCTGGAGTCGTGTGTATGAGAATATGCTGAGCCATGCTATATAGAAAGGCTCAGTTTCAAGCAGTGGTGAATGAAGTACACACTTGAATGAAGTATAGATATTTTACCAGAGTATTACTTGACTAAACGTCTTAAACTATCTAATAGTTACTGTGCTTAGTATCAAAAGCAATAGTTGTTTTGAAATGTAATGAAGTATTGAAAATAAAAGTACAAGTGAATGTTGGTAATAAAAAAACAAGCAGTCAGAATTCTGAGGATTATAAAGTTTTGTTTATTTTCTTCACAGGTACACCAACTTAAAATGGTGCCTACATTACACTTGTAGAAAAATTAGGACTTCCTCACATTTTGAAGGATTAAAATCTACTATCCAGGGCTGACACACCACAGTACAGCAGCCACCGCACAGTTACCTGTCACAAATGTTTTTCTCTTTGAATCATTACTCACCTTCTCTGCTGTGTGACTCCTTTTCCTTCTTCCACCATGAATTTGGCTTTATCATTGAGTGAGATGTAGTCACTAGCATCGGGAATGTAGCATCTAATCTGACATGCAGTCTGGGCTTGACCGGAAATCAAGACTTTGCGAACACTTCTTTGCACTACATTTGATTAGCCATGATCTAACTTACAAGCTAGTGCAGGGGAAATGCATTTTTTTCGAATAATTGCACTCGTAATTATGAATTTGGGGCACCGCCCTTCTTTTTTTTTTAGAAGGGAAGTGACTAATCAAATTAATAACTCCGTAAATTACTTATTAATTCGTCAGCAAGCCTATCAGTAATGAATCAATCTCAATATCTGGGTTATGATTCCTCTAGACAGTGATCTCTGCTCCTGTACACAAGATATACATCACAAACAACGACTTGGCGATAAATGAAGATTTATTTAACTAAATGGATAACACTGAGTAAATGAATAGCAAATGATGATTATATAACACAACACAAATTAACAATATATATGAATGAAATGAAAAGTAACACTCGTTTGGTTTGTTTAGTTCGGTGGAGAGTAACACTGAGACAGCCTAATGATAAACGGGAACTGCAGTAATGCGCAAAACCATTCAATTACACCTAATGAAACCGATTACCATTGGGATAATTTAACTAAGCCTCCTTTTCAACCTTTCTCTTCACTGCATAGCGGTTAGCTCGGATTATGGAAGTTTTGGGCCTACTTTTCAGCAGGGGTGATCACAGGTGGATCTCAGTTGGGGTCCCTGGACTATTGCTAGCTGCTCCGGGGTTTTCCAGCAGAATGGCACGGCTGTTTCACAGCCGAGGGAGCAGATGAGTTTGCGATGTCCTGTGGGTACCTAGTAGTTGGTCCATGCTGCGGGAAGCCTTGGCTGGATGGAGGACCACTATGGTGGACAGCCGGTTCCGAGGGAATCTGGAGCGGAGAGTGGTCGACAGGTGCTGGTCTGTTTGTTCTGATTACTCGTTTATCGTAATGTGACAACAATATTGCTGGCCGTTCGACATAGATGTCAAATTTACTACTACGCGTAAAAATGTTGAAAACACTGAAGATGGAAAAACTGGATCGATAAAATTTCAAAGTTCAAAATAACTTTGCTTGTGAGCATAATGTGTTAAAAACTTAATAAAAGAAATAAGGCACTACTGGAAAGGTAAAATTTTGAACAAATACGCTACGGCAGACAAAAATAAGGGAAAATTTGCAGTAACAGTTAAAAATTAAGAGCACGTAACATAAGAAAAATAAACAAGCAGTGGGTGGGTGGCGATCCTGATCCAAAGGAGGAGGTTTTCCTCTTCATCTTTTTAAGATCTTAATCAGAGGAAAACATTAATTCTTTCCTGATACGAGGTCGTATACTTTAATATGTTACGCGCGAGTGACGCATCAAAAGGGTGCATTGTTTTTCAAAGCAGAGTTGGTAATAAAACTAGTGCCTCAGGGTAAAGAAGGAAGTAAGTTCATGTCCTGATTTGAATAGTCTTCACATGATGTCCTTGGAGACAGACGGACTGTCTTTCTCTTGACCGGGGTCAGTTAGGGGACAGGATAATAATCTTTTTTTTTTTTTTTTATCCATCGATATGTCTCTACACTAGGACCAGTGATTTACCAAATCTTCTGATTTTATTTTGCAGTAGCAAAGTGACAAAAATGGTTAGAGGGAATGTGGTGGAGTAAAAGTGAAAGTTGACAGAAATCTAAAAACTCCAGCAAAGTACAGATAGTCCAGAAAAATACTGAACTACAAAGGGTGATACATTTTTTATATTACACCACTAGTTTCAAGATTGTATGTGTAGTTATGTAATGTTATGTGGATTTCTAAATGAGGTTTATTCCTTCTTGTGCTAAGGAAAGGTAGTATCGGCACTGTCGCTACCTGGAGCTCGCATTTACGGAGCCTGGGTTTGTTGAACGTGGCAGTGCTGTTTGGGCTGAGAAAGCCATGTGTAAGGTAAAGGAGGCTGTTGGATTGGTGCAGTGAGAGCTGGCATTAGGGGAGTGTCTCTGGGACACCAGAGATCACTGTCTAGCCTCCTGGAGGTGTCTTGGGACCAACTAGACGAAACACTGTTGAAAGGAGGTTCCCACCCGATGACCCCAAAGACATGTTAGTTATCACTGCTCACTGGTCTGTATAGTTAAGCCTTGCCATAATAGCTTATCATAGGGCTTAGGAGGTTATTCACTGAGAGCTGATCCTTTATCTAGAGCACAAACTTCTTGTGCTTATTTGATTTCCTTCATAACTGTAGCAGAAACCAGTTTGTTCTAGAAAACCATTACCAAAGTAGGATAGGTTGACATTTTTAGGTCACAAAAATACTCCAAGTTAGTCACAGAAATTCTTCTAAATGTAACATAATATCTTATGCTGAGCACCACCTCAAGCCATATGAGACCTGTCCACTGATAAAAGCAACTTTTAATCGCTCCCCCTGCATGAAAGAGTTCTTCTTAATGTGACATCCTGTCATGGCCTTGGTTTATGTTTTGGATGTGGAGCAAACTCCAGGGATAAAAATAATTTCTGCTTTGCATTTGAATACTCTCCACAGGATTGATGCTTGTTTGTGTTTTGAAGGGCATTTGGATAAATTATGGCAATTTGTTAATTTCCCATTTTCTCTGTCAGTGGCAGTAGAGTTATTGCTGCTGTGACCCACCACTGCTGAACGACTATGAATAAATATTGAACAATGTAAAGCTATGTGCTAACCACATTCTGTTTTACACACACACACACACACACACACACACACACACACTCACACAAATACTCTGTCTTCGGTTGGTGGTTAGCTATTTAAAAAGCATTAATTTCCTTCTCATTTAGGGGATAATTGTGCTTCACAGTGGCAGTTACCATGCAGAAATAATGAGGTGCTGTTATCAAAAATTCAGACTATGAGCATGTGCACAAACACACACAGACACACTGAACATCAGTCATATTACATATACAGAATGGTCTTAATTTAGGAATATTTTTGTTTTATCTGTGGAAGTGCCATATTTTCTTTTCTTATATGAATTCTGCACAGAGTTTGCAGAGCTGCCTTTTTCACACAAATAGAATGCAACAGGAGATTTTCCGTTTCAGGCGCGTTCTCATCTCCTGCAAATACTCAGTTTGGTTTAGGTGAGGGCTAGTGCCAGGGTAGAGTGTGCAGGAGGCTGGACATGATGCAGAAAGTACATTACAGAAATCACAGTTTTCCTTATGTGGCATCCCAGTCCCTTCCTCGAATTTGTCTGATGATCTCGGTGACGACCTTTGTTTCTTTTGTCCTTCAAAAGCATAGAGTTTGACCAAGAAGCAGTGAAGAAAATAACCTGCATAACCTGTGAGACACATTGGCAACCGAATTGAGAAAAAGGGGGCACATATCATAACTCAGATGGTCTACTAACAAAAGCGCTCTGGTTTGTTTTGGTCTCTTTAAACCATTCTTCTGAGTCTCGCACTGAGCCCAGGATGCAGGATGGGTGAACTTGTTTTGGTGGAACATTTGCACATGTCACTGTCATTAAAATAGCTGTGCAAAAGAAAATGCCAAAAAAACATGTATGTCAGTTGTGTGTCACTGTGTGATTCAACGAAAAAAAGTGGAACAGATTGGTGCATCAGTAAAGACACTGCCACTGGCACATGTCGCTGCCAGGGTTGAAAGATCTGGTACATAAACTCTGACAGGCAGTGCCAGAAAATGGATCAACATTGAGAATGAGAGTCCTGTGAGATGGAGCCTGGGCTTTTCTAGGGTGTGTTAACAAGTTGTTTTAGCCGTTGTAGATTTTTACAACAATTCACCTGAAGGACAATACAGGCATACCTGATTGGAGGATCCAAATCTTTGTCTAAACTTGCAATTTTCAGCATGCAGATTGTAAGCTCAGAGATTGTTGTCATTGTTTCCGGTAACAACAGGTATGTAGAAACAATAACACGCAGATAGCAGACGGAAAGGTAGATGCCAACCGAAATCAGCAGTGGCAGGCTTATGGCCACATCCTGTGAGTCAGACAACTGAGATAGTGATATTCAGGTGACTGATGATGACAAGGAGGGGGATGTTACAGAGGATACAGTGAGAGTGACAGGGTGGAGACAGAGAGGGAGGACAGCTCAGCCCATTCAGGCAGCTGCAGTGCCAAAACCCAGAAATGGGCAAGGAGTGGCAACAGCCAGGGAGGTAACTACAGTCCAGAGTAGCATGGGAGGAAAATTGTCTTTTATTTTACTTAATATTGCACATTTTTGCAACCAATACAGCAATTAAATGCTTCACAATGTGCATGATTTCTCTGCATAACAATTTTTATCAGATGACAGTTTGGAGACCTTTGCTAACAAAAGCTCCCAAAGCTTGTCCTCTCTCTGGTTACATGGTTTTGTTTGTGTAAATGCTTCTTCTTCGTCACCCTGGGATGTTTGTATTCATCCACTTTTGCGCCAGCCACAGGACAGAGCCATCATCAACATGCCAACTCGCTTGCTGTGAAATTTCCAGACAATGACCTGCTCTACTCACACATGGGCTCAATCAAACATTACATGGACTTTGTACCGGGGAGCTGGAAGGGTAAAGTCTGCTTAATGTCCGCTCCAGCTTATTTGATCACTTGCGTTCCCGCATAGAGCTCCTCCAGGTAGTGTCTAAATTAGGTCGAGGTTGCAGTGCATGTGTGAAAGGAGCTATGCACACACACACAGGCATACACACACACACACACACACAAAGTTGTACATTCAGGTGTTTGTAGGAAAGGTGTTTGAAATGTGCTTGGAGCAAAAATATATTTAATGAAATGTGCGATTATCAATCATACAGAAATCTCCTGTTTTATGAGAAAACTTGCCAATATCCTGCACATAGGCAGCAAAGATGAATGAGTAAGATGGCAGAAAACAGACACACACTAACTCCCAGAGTTTTTCTCCCCGCAGCCTCTCTTTACTTTATTAACGCCTCATTGACTTCACAACTCCCATTGATTAATGACTGCATGCATCCTTGTGCTGCCTATATATGTGTATGCAGAAACACGTGTGTCAACGTTGTGTTTGGCTTCTCCAGCTCATGTAATGATGCAGAGAAAGAGAGGGATCAAGAAGTGCTGTTGGAAAAGTTAACATAGTGTTATACATAAAGCAGCTACAGCTCCCACTCACAGAGCAGGACTACATCAAGAGCTTTGCGTTGTTATCCTACTCTGCATTTGATTTTCAAAGTCTTTTGATCGTCGCGTATTATGATGCTGTAGATATTTCCTGCCACATGTCGTGTTCCCATTCACACAGTTCATTAGCTGTGGCTGCAAACTCATGAATACAACTGAGTGTCTCTTTATAAAAGCAAATTTGTGACAATTATTGAGTCATTTTCACATTATTTGCAGGGTTCTTTGTATTCCATTGAAAAGGAGCTGACCCTGCACTAAGCCTTGCACCTAGGCCTTTTGTTATAGCATTGCGTCAATGCAGTTTACAGTGATAGCAGCATCACTCAAATTTTGTACTAAGTTTTGACGCAATGGATCATTTATTTCAGACAGAAAAAAACAGCTGTCATCTCAGAATTTATCAGCTGTGGTCACTTAGCTAATTAAGGCTAACTAAGTCTGTGTGTTTAATGTATCCTCATACAACGGTTTATATGATAATCTACATATCAGTGCCCAACAAATTACTTTACATACGTAGTGTAAAAGTACACAGTAAGTGGAGCTGCCCATCAAACATTAGATCAACTATAACCCAATTTTGGATACTCATCTAGAAAACCACACTTGGAAATGCTACACAGAGGTTAGATTTATGCTTTGTTGTTCATATTTTGCAACAGTATGTTTCACACAAGGGAAAAGGTTTTGAGGATGAGAATACTGTTAGCTCTGTCAGCACTGTTGCCATTGTCAGCACTGCACTTTGGGCTCAGCCACCCCCATGTTTGCCTGTAATGTTCCAAGCAAGAGCCATGTGCAGGCAATTCCAGCCCCCAGCCACAGCCATCACCAGGCACTCTGATTAACACCACAAGCTGAAATGAGTTGGTCTCACAATAAAGTTGTTCTTTATGCTACAAGAGTTGCTGAAGTTTTTACCTCTTTAGACTCCTTTTCCCTTTCCATTCACACTGGAAGCATGTGAAAATCTTCTACCATGCTTTCACAGCTTCTTGGTATACGGCAGTTAAGACAAAGTTGTTTATGTCAGCCTTAAGTGGTTTATCCTACTACAACATGGTGTTACAGATTTCAGATTCAAACCAGATTTAATACATAATAGATTTTGTAATCAAAACTATTTGCTGATCTTCTTTTGTACTCAAAATTCTCTCCATAATGCGTATGTGGGAACAAGCTAAAATTATCACCAAAAGAAATCATGACAGCTCCATATTGAACACTTTGACTTTGTTGCTTTGAGCTGTCAAGCCATTCTGACAGTTGCTCCTATGTGACATGATTCCACCCTCAGAAAGCTGTCAGCTGTGCCCTGCGTTTAACAAGCTGCCTGCCAACCACCCAACTGACACCACCTTGTTAAGAAATCAATTAAGTCTTACAGGCAGCTAAAACCTGCTGCTAAACCACTCTCGTTTGTGAGAAATATAACATTGAAATAAATAATCAGAAAAGCTTGCAGTTTCACTTAAGCTATAGAGTATCTAATTGGAGGTCTGTGTACACATTATTGTGTGAATTAAGAGCTAAAAAAACCAAAAAACTTTTCTACTTTAAATCAAGTCGCTTGCTGCAGTCTAATCTTAGAAACTTCTTTTTATAATCTTTTCGGCATTTTTGAGGCATTTGTATGTACAACCTGATTCTGTTTTCCTTTTCATTTCAAATAACTCCTCTGTGACTGTGTGTTTAAAAGCAACAGCTGTATAGAGACTGTTTGGAGAGACATTTTGTTGTCAGAGGTGTGTCATAATAACCAGTAACCCTCATTGCCCCACTCCTGGACCCCCAGCAGACAGTTTGCCTACGAGCCAACAGGTCTATAGACGACACAGTCAGCATGGCCCCGCATTTCAAAGTTAGCACCTTGACGGGCACAACTCCACTTGCTGGTGGTTTACATGGTGTAGAAATTCCAGAATTGATCATTTCATAGTTGAAGTAGACCTCAGGAGACTTCAGTGGATCACACACAGTATTAAATGAAGACTTTATTGAGGAGGGGTTACTTCAAGTTCTCAAATAAGGTTATTCTGTCCTGATCTATGGCTTTGTGAAGTTTCAATTGACCTATGGCTAAGCCACGCCCCCCTCTATCAACATTCAGTGAGCGGCGCTATGGCAGGTGTCACAGTACACGGCATTTGGCAGGAGGCAATTGATGATTTTTGGGGACATAACGATCAGATGTCATTGAGAAGTAACCAAAAGGGCCTAAACTAAGCATTGGAGGGATATATTCATCATTTTATTGTTGAGAAGCTCGATGAAAAGCTTAAATTACAAGCCAAAATTTACAGGTCACAGTATACGCTTGTGAACCGCATCTCGTTGCCATCACCATCAAAGACAACAAGTTAAAGTGCCACTGAAGTTAAGGTTTGTGGCTCAGAATATGAGAAAAGGATAACGGCCTTTTTACCATCTTTACCAAGAGTGTCTCTCTGTTAGTTTGGTGCTGCAGTATTTACACTGAATCATTCAGCATAACGTTTGCCAACCTTTGTTATCTCTGCGATTACAGATAAATTAATGAAGCTAAGCTCCAGAAGTTAACGTTAGCTTAACTAGAGCCCTTTGGACAACAGCTAACGATGTTCGATCACCAAAGTACAAAACTAGAACAAAATAGGCTAATGAACTCCCAGCAAACAAGGGGACATGAGGAACAACGCAGCTAACGTTAGGCTAACGTTAGCTAGAGATGTTAAAGATAACTTTATATTTCTTTCCAGCAAAGTGACAGTATGTTGCCTCAAACACAATGTTGACTTACCTTAAAGAGTAACTAAACCCTAAAACCATTTTTTCAGCTGATAATCATTGTCTCTGGTAGTGAAATAGTGTTACTGACTGATCCTGCTCAAAATCTTGCAAACTGTTGAAAATGTGGTGTGGAGTGCCCTCTATAGCTTGAAACCTGGTTACTACATTTGAATTTAATTTACATTACATTACATTGGAGGCGAATGACTCTTTTTCGGGGCAAATGACGTCACCAACCGTCCACGCTAAAGCCTGCCCTCCTCCCTTTACTCCTCCCCTTACTATAAAACCATTCTGTCTGCAGTTATCAAACTGATAGCGAGTAGGTTGGATCAGAGCAGAGAGTAGTAGAGCAGAGAGAATAGCTAGTAATTTGTCGAATTGTATTGTTAGCATAATGTATTTTAGTGTAGGTTTACAGTTAGTAGTGTGTTGATAGTATTTAGGTTAGTTGGTCAAGGAGAGGCGCCGACACTCGGGAGTATATGTGGGCCGGCGAGGGAGGGATGTGGAGGGCCGCTGTGCGGTGAGAGAGAGCCGAATCTCAGGGGTATATATGTGCGGGGTCGCGAGGGACGGAGGGGTGGATGGATGTGGTGGGCTGCTGCGCGGTGAGCCCAGGCTCCCAGAGAGGGAGAAATAGAACCAAGTAGGATAGAATAAGTCAAAGTGTGGAGAAGGGGACCGGCTGAGCTCCGGCCGCCGTGTGACACAGTTAGGGGCAGTTTTCCAAGCCACCATCGGCACAATGGATATAAGCTCCACTGTCGGCAGGGTGAAAAAAACAGTCTTTGTGGAGATGGGGAGAAGGGTGAACAAGGGGAAAGAGGCCAAGCGCCAGCTGTCTTCCCTTCTGCCCGTGTGACACAGTTAGGGGCAGTTTTCCAAGACACCATCGGCACAATGAAAATAAGTCTAAGTGTGGGGGAGAGGAACCGGATAAAGAGGCCGACCTCCGGGGAAGCCCGCTGTCCTCTCCCCGCAGCAATGGACAATCTTCACTCCGCCCCCTTCCTCAGCCGCTCGCCTCTTTTAGGCCTTCTGCTGACCTGACTGTTACCTTAAGCATAACTATTATCCATTTCCTTTACTGACCAAGGTTGAAAGCTGTAACACACCAAAATTCCTTCACATTACAGACTTAGTCTAACAGGAAGCAGCACATGAAGCTGGGTAAATATGTCTCTGACTCTTGGACCATCAGGTCAAGGCTGTGTTCTTTCCCCTCTGCTGTGCACCAATAGCTGCACCTTCAGCCACCAGTCCGTCAAGCACCTGATGTTTGGGGACACACAGTGAAAACAAAAGCACCGGGGAGCACACTAATGATATTTTCAGCAGTTATAACATTGCTATATCCTACAATGCTGTCATGCTGTTTCAAATCCTGTTGACATTTTCCAACATGACACGCGCAGCATATGCATTGCAGCAGGAAGCTTAACATGGGTTGCTGTTTGTAAGAAGCCTAACTTCATGATGAGCTCAACCCACAAGGGAGACATTTTGGTTGGCAGATAATGTCTCAGGATTGTGGATTTCCCAGCACCTTGTTATTTTTAGAGTGGTTGTTTAATTCTTTTTTATTTATTTTTTTTAAATCTGCCATTTAAATGTCAAATCAGTCAAACTGCTCTGCAGGTTCACAGCACACCTGCAGTGCACACACACGTGCATAATAAAGAATAATTCATTTCGGTGGAATAGGAAATGAGTAAAAGTGAGAGAATCACTGGTTGTATGTCAAAGATGCAAGGCGCTACAGTAGGTCTTAAATGCAAGATCACTGAGTGGGTATCTGCTATGTTTGCTCACACAGGCGTAATGCAATTTCTACAAAAGTGTCAGGTAAGGAACACAGCACAGATGTGTGGGTTGTGAATGTATGGGACATTATATACAGTATGTTGACGTGTGTGTATGTGTAAATATTTAAGTTAGTGCTTATGCTTGTGGAAGCTGGAAAATGTATGCATGCATATATGTTACTTGGCTGTTGTATTTATTTACAGTCAACCTTTAAAAGTTTTTTGTTTCTGAGATCTGATTGATTACTTGGTGCAAGATGCAGATGTATCAGATTAGTGTGTGTGTGTGTGTGTGTGTGTGTGTGTGTGTGTATGTGTAAAAAAATGTTTTTAAATCATTTGTGTCTGTAATTGTGATTCTATGGTTGTATGATAGTAACATTTATGTTTATACTTTGCGTGCAATCGCAGCAGGATATGCGCGAGTGCAATCTGTGTTTCTTTTTGTCGATGCACTTCAGTTTTGTGTGTGTGTGTGTCCGTGTGTGTGTGTGTGTGTGTGGTGTGTGTGTGTGTGTGTGTGTGTGTGTATAACCTCCAAGTCCTCAGATGAAATACTATCCTTTCTCTCCGCCTCAAGACAACATGAGCATATGAGCATGGCTACTAGTCATAAATCAAGAGGGAAGCCTACTAAGGAATGAAATAAGAAAAGAAAGAGGAGGGAGCAAGAGGCATGGATAGAGAGAGAAAGGGAGAGAGGAGGAAAAGAAGCTGAGGGAGGGGAGGCAGGAAAAGGCAAGGGCAGGATAGAAAGTGAAAATGCAGATTGAGAAAATGCTGATGTGTGTGTGACAGCGAGACATGCAATTTCTTCTAGTGTCATTTTTACAGGCATGCTAAAATGAAATGAATCCCAAAAAATGAAACCTGTGTCTGTTTCTGATATTTTGTCCTGTACCACAGATGTTTCACGTGATATAAAGGCATTCTGGCCTCTGACAGCTACTGAAAACAGAAATCCTCACCCTCACAGGCCTTTTTTAGGAAAGTTTTTATTTTACTCTATTTTCACGGTTTACTTGGACAGCTGAATGGAATGGAGCCATCATGTGTTTTTAGCCACATTTGCACCGTGTCTTTAGGGAGTGAGAATGTCAGTCTCTTGGTCAGTCCACTTTGGTCCAGCCTGAAATATCTTGACAACTATGGATGGCCATGAAATTTGGTACAGACATGCATGATCTCCAAAGGATAAATACCAGGGACTTTGGTGATGGTTTGGTTTTTCATCTAGTGCTGGTCAGCTGGTCAATGTATTCACTTATAGAGGGAAATATCTCACACTACTAGATGGGACAGGGTTAGGGTTAGGTTTAGAATAGGTTAGGCAAGACTTTGGTACCCTAAGGTGTGACTTCAGTCTCAGTTGTGCTTTTTGTTTGATGCTACTTGGCTGCGGACCGCCTGCAAACTATAATATGATGGTGAACCTGCTAAACATGTACATGTAATGGAAGCCCATTTCTGCCTATGTAACTGACAAGCAGGGGCTTTCAAAAATTATAACTTAGTATCTCAAAAAAATGAGAAACTTTCTCAAGTTATGGAGTATCTCAAAATAACGACTTAATATCAACAGCCTGTCTCAAAAATTTAAGAATCTAAAAATAATGACTAAACACTCTCAAAATATGAAAACTTTCTAAAAAAAAAAAAAAAAAGACTTAGTATCTCAAAATAATGATTTAGTATCTCAAAATAGTGACTTAGCATCTCAAAATAATGACTTAGTATCTCATAATACTGACTTAGTATCTCAAAATAATGACTTAGCATTTACAAATAATGACTTAGTACCTCAAAATAGTGATTTAGTATCTCAAAATAGTGACTTGACATCTCAAAATAATGACTTAGCATCTCAAAATAGTGACTGATTATCTATCTCAAAACAGTTACTTAGTATCTCGAAACAATGACTTAGCATCTCAAAATAGTTACTTAATATCTCGAAACAATGACTTAGCATCTCAAAATAGTGAATTAGCATCTCAAAATAGTGACTTAGTATCTCCAAAAAATGACAGCATCTCAAAATAGTGACTTACTGTCTATCTCAAAATAGTTACTTAGTATCTCGAAATAATGACCTAGCATCTCAAAATAGTGACTTAGTATCTCAAAATAGTGACTTATCATCTCCAAATAATGACTTAGTATCTCAAAATGGTGACTTACAATCTATCTCAAAATAGTTACTTAGTATCTCGAAACAATGACTTAGCATCTCAAAATAGTGACTTAGTATCTCAAAATAGTGACTTAGTATCTCCAAATAATGACTTAGCATCTCAAAATAGTGAATTAGCATCTCAAAATAGTGACTTAGCATCTCAAAATAGTGACTTGGTATCTCCAAAAAATGACTTAGCATCTCAAAATAGTGACTTACTGTCTATCTCAAAATAGTTACTTAGCATCTCAAAATAATGACCTAGCATCTCAAAATAGTGACTTAGTATCTCCAAATAGTGACTTAGCATCTCAAAATAGTGACTTAGTATCTCAAAATAGTGACTTATCATCTCCAAATAATGACTTAGTATCTCAAAATAATGACTTACGATCTATCTCAAAATAGTTACTTAGCATCTCGAAATAATGACTTAGCATCTCAAAATAGTGACTAAGTATCTCAAAATAATGACTTAATATCTCAAAATAGTGACTTAGCATCTCAAAATAATGAGTGAGAATCTCAAAATAATGACTTAGTATCTCAAAAATAATGAGAAACTTTTGTTAAATAATGACCTAATTTCTTAAAATAGTGAGAAACTGTCTCAAAATAATGATTTAGTATCTCAGAACAATGACTTTGTATCTAAAAATAATAACTTTGTATCACAAAATAATGACTTAGTATCTCAAATAATGATTTAGTTTCTCAAAATACCAAAACTTTCTCAAAGTAATGAGTTAGTATCTCAAAACAATGAGAAACAATACTAACTCATCTTTACAGTTTGACATTATTTTGAGATACTAAGCCATTATTTCAAGAAAGTGGGCTTCCATTACATTTAAGTGTTGTGAACATGTTAGCACGCTGATCTTATTGCTGCTGTAGACTTCCTACATCTTCCTACATCTGACAAATCAAATGTCTGCTGTAAGCAAAGCCTATATAATATGCATAGACAAAAAAATAATGCAACCATATTAGGAAATCAGGAATACTAGTGAAATTCAAGCGTCAGTATTCAAGGGACTCTGGGTGCCTAATTTTATCTTGAGGCATTTCCGAGGGATTCCCAACATTATGAAAATGTGCTACTCATACAGAATAACAAATGCCAAATGATGACCATGCAGCTGAGCAGTGGAGCTTGCTGCTAGGTTGTGGAAACTTAAAAAAAAGAGTCCATTAAAGTTACTTATTTTTCCAAAGGGAATCTGTCTATTAAGACATTAAATGTCTGACAGGCAGGGAATAGAGTCATTACCATGAAAAATACACCACCAACCTGTATGTGTTTAAATATGTATACTAAACACACACATAAACCACACAGTCGTGGATGCAGACTCACAAACACATGCATAATGGATAGAGGGCATTATCAGTGTGTCCTTTCTATGCCAGCTGTGTATTCATGAGATGAGATTGCAGAGAAGGGACAGAATTACAATACCTTCATACGCACAGACTGACACAGCAGTGACTAAGTCATTCTGAATGCTTGAAAATAACAAGGAGCACTTGATTTCTTTCATCTGGCTGGTCCTGTGTTGGAGGCTGTTAAAGAATCTGGTAAGATTAACCAAGTGGAAGCTCAATCTGAGGTATCTATTACCAGTACACTTTGTTTGTTTCTTATAGGAGGTTTCCTGATGAGGTGTATTTGGTTAAAGCAAGAATTCTGTATTCAACTCACCTACCACATAACATTTAAAGCTGCAGATGAATTGGACAAGAAATGGTACGATATTGTGGGGAATACACTTATTTGCTGTCTTTCTTTCTTGCAGAGGTGGAGCTGTAAAAACACAAGCAGACAAGTGTTGCAGGGTTGGAGGGAGAGGAAAACTCCTTTCAAAACACACCTTTAACCTCCAGGGTGAGGCCAGAGCAGAGAGGGCCTGCATGTCCTTTATTAGTTTGTAGGTCGTTCAATACACCAGACACCAGAGTTATGACTCAGATATCATAAATGTCATGGAAGGCCACAAAGTTATCTACCAGGTGCAAAGACCAAGTAATCTACGTGATCTACTTGTCACTACACCCAGGCCCACTGTCGGGGGGGTCTATGGTTGACCTTTAAATTGGATAAAGTACACCAATTTAGTTATGGATTCATGTCACTGACAATACAAGTTATATGTATTTCCATTAAAAATTAATTTTGTAATTACAACACATTTCAGTGTATTGTGAAATGATGCATCTGACCCCCTCTGTCGCATGTGCGATGTTAACAACTCATTAGCCTTGCTAATGTAAACATGTGAGGTGGACTGCAGCCTGATTAGCTGAGTTAGAATGCCTCACCAAAAATCAGGGGCTCCTAGAGGAAAAGTCAGGTTACATATAGAATAAGAAAATGAAAAGAGAAGAGAGACAGTGGTCAAAATTCTGGCAAAAAAATGTAAAGAAGCAGTCGGTGTGAGTACTTTTTTAGCAAATAAAACCTGCTGTAGTGGACCAAGTTTTAAAACTACTGTAAAGACACAGGTATCATCTTAAACTCAAGGACTATTTTGCCAGGAAGAGGGCCAAATGGTGCTTCAAATTTATGCTAAATTTTGGCAAGGGAAAAAGTAACACTGTCATTTTTCAAAATTATTTCTGCATACTGGGGTTTCTTAAAAGTACTGTAATTTCATAAATTGGGTATGACTGGAAAATTGATTTCCTTAGTCAAAGTTTGATTTTATGTTTCTCTAGGGCATTTTTTTAGATAAATGATTGAAAAATACATGTAGGAATATGATTATTTGGATCATAATTGCAGGAAGTTTAAAATTTAGCCTGTCCCGTCCTCCCTTATCAACAAAGTTTAAATTAGAGAGCAGTAAGAGACACATAGTAGAAAGGCGTGCATGAGAGTGTGTGTGTGTGTGTGTGTGTGTGTGTGTGTGTGTGTGTGTGAGAGAGAGAGAGAGAGAGAGAGAGAGAGAGAGAGAGAGAGAGAGAGAGAGAGAGAAGAAGGCAAGAAGGCACAGAAAACCAAATGCGACTGGTGACCGGGAACCAGTGTTGTCATTGGTATTGCTGTTTGTTACATCACTTGATGGTGTGGTTCATCGCCTGGACCAATCAGCATCTGCCTCAAATGCTCTTGTAACAAATCTTTGAATAAACATTGACAGTCTGCATATATCCAAAACACACACATTCTGCTAAAGCATTTCACATTATCTTACAGTCAAAGCATCTATAAACAATCAATCATGGACATGTATAAGAGAGAGCTTGAAAAATAAGAATTGTACATACTTAGTATATTTTATTTTACATTTTTGTTTTTTCTTCTATTTTGCGCTGTAAAGCGGCTATTATTTAAACTTAGTAGTAGGAGGGGCAGGACTAGATAAGCATGGCTTCTTTCTGTCTCTTCTCGGACATATAATATGGTTTTTTGCAAATGAATGTGTGTTGAATTAGTTGACCGTACAATTAATTTCTATTCTGGTCGTTTGACTTTTTAAGAAGAATTGTCAGCTGATATGTTGAACTGTTTGATAAATAAACAATTCACTTCAATTCAAAAGCTAAAACACTGATTGTCGTGACACTTTGCACAGACATTCATGGTGCACAGAGGATGAATCCTGATCCTTAAACTTCTATGTAGTGTCACCAGTAGGTCAAACTTTTCACCTATCCGGTAAAATATGAATGTTTTAAACATTAAACCTGCTTATGTTTGCATTGTCATTGTGAGCATGTCGATATGCTGACATTAGCATTTAGCTCGAAGCACCAATGTGCTCACGCTGTCACTATTGCCTGTTGCCCATGAGTAGATGCACACTTCCTCCTGTGTGGTGATGCAGTTGGCCAGGGTAGTTCGGTAGAAAGACAATAGTCCCTGCTCACAACAACGTCTGTGGATTATCTTGAGTAACTGGGTCATGATTTCTGAAAAGAGACATTGCTACTGAGTTCTCAAATATTCTTTTTTGGCACTATGAATACCACAAGCTGAGTGCCATTTTGTTTCATTATAGGAGAGAAGGCAGACATTTCTACAGCCTATATCTCCAACACTTGTCAGCTACCACTAAAACAATCCAGACTGATGAATAGCACTGCAGATAAGAGGAAGAATATGTAACTTTGAATTTGGGATGGACTGTCCCTTTAAAGGGATACACTCATGTAGCATTTATCTAATACAGTGTTATAGAAGCAAACTATTTAGCTTTATAGGTCCAGTGTATAGAAATTAAATTATATATATATTTTCTTCAATGTATAATCACCTGAAAATAATAATGTTGTGTTTTCGTTACCTTAGAATGAGTCATTTCTATCTACATAGGGAGTGGGTCCTCGTCTACAGAGACTGCCATGTTGCACCGCCATGTTTCTACAGTAGCTCAGAACGGACAAACCAAACACTGGCTCTAGATATGATAATTCAACTACAACCACCGCAGTTAGAAACCCCTCTGCAACGAGCAGCATTAGAGAATCAATAATTTTTTTTTACGTGAAACCGCTTTATTCAGTGTTTTTATCTGGTTTAAGTCCTTTAACACTGAAGGTAACTAAGGTAACCAAGACAAGGTCCGCAAGGGTCATCTCGGCAAGTAAGCGATATTCTTGTTGTCTGTCATGGACCACAGGTGGTTCGTTTTTATGAGTCTCCTCTCTGTGAGGACCAGTGACCTGGCACTCACCCTTACATGTAAGTAGAAACTGGGACGTGGTGGACTTGTTCCTTACATTTGATAGTCAGAACTACTCCAGGTAATTATATTGATCGAAGTTGCTATATTAAATATTGTAAAGATTGTATAGATTGTAAAACATTAAAGCTTATTTAAAGCCACACAACACTCAACAGCATTATTCACACTTCATCAGGTACCTGCTCTGGTTTGACGTCTGGCTATTGCAGGAAACAGCTGCAAAAAAAAAATAGCAGAATTTATATTGTTAAGAGCCTAAAATGTGTCATTTTCCTGTTTTTCTTTAAACCAACAGAGCCGTCGTACCATGTCAATGACCTTTCTATTTGATTCTTGGTGTCCAAGTTACATGAAAAAGTGGGTTCATTTGTCTTTGTATGTTGTCTGGTTCAGGAGTTATGAAAATCAGCGTTTTCCCACATTAGCGTGGACATCAAGCCAAGATGGTCACCACACGAACCCCATGGGCCATGAGTTGACCTTGGCAACAAGAAAAATTCTTAACTAGACACCATTAGGGTCCTAAAAAACCAGGTTACAAAAAAATGCTTTTTCTCCTGCTAGACTAAACCTCATCAGGAGAAGATTCAGCTGGTTCAATCCTCAACACTGGATACCACTAAATCATGCTACATCTAACACAGTGTTCGTTTAATGATTTATTTTGATACAATTGATAATATTGTGACACTAAAGACAGATCGGAGAGAGAGACAGATTGAGAGAGCAGGATGGGAACATGCACTGGACACTAATTACAATTCCCCCTCTTTTTCCATGTTACCTGTCAGCCTTGTCTTTTGACTACCACAAAAATGCCATAAAAAATAAAAATCTAGAAAAATGTTGCTGGTGATATAAGGTGATGCAAAAACAAATCCTCATAAACAACGCCACATCTGTGACTGAGCCCATACTGCACCTCACCTCCCAATTAGACACAGCCACCTTTACTGTGAGTCACCAAACTAGCAAACAAGCTGACACGGGGGACAGAAAATCCTCTGCTCACCAGACAGGAATGCCACTTCGCCAGAACAAACAGCTCAGTCATCATAACAGAGCCTGCTGTGTCCTGTCTGACTGTGAAGTGAGTTGTTTGATTAGCTGGTGCATTAGAATATTAGCATGCGTGTTTCTTTCTGGAACACCATCATCGAAGACGTGGCCATTGTACTCAAGCAACATAAAGTAAAGCTAACCTAATGTAGGGCTATGCTATTTTTACACCCAGTATGGTTTCATAGATGTTAGCTGAAGGGTTGGGTCATTGGGTCAATGAGGAGAAAAAGAGACATAGGCATAACATAACACCAGTGTTGAAAGTGCCTGAGAAGCAGTGAGAGGGATGGCATTAACACTGATGAGCCCAAATCTAACTGATGACATGAGCCATGGGGATTCATTAATGCTAGGTTAGGCGATACAACATTTTTACCTGTTGGCATCAGCAGTATAAGAACAGCAGAGTGTGACCAATTTGTGTTGGCTGCTGCACGGTTTTTACTGTATACCCAAGAGGTGAGAGCATGTCTTTGCTCCTGGTAAGTCTTGCATACTTCACTTACCACTGACAATACACAGAGCCAGGTTTCAGCCAAGCCGCAGCAGATCTGTTCTATTTTTGTTCCTACTTGTTTTTATGAGAAAAGGTCAGATTGTGAATATATGACATTTTGTCTGTTACATAATTATTTCTTTCTTTCTTTTTCGTCTGCATAATCCCATTGTGTTTCTGTCAGGCTGTGTTCCCCGGGTCTGGATATGATTTGTCTATTTTCTAATTCAGGGAGTCTTCATTTTAATACAGGGATTCTTTTGGGAGGACTGTATACAGCACAGAGGAATAAGTTTTTTGTTCTCTCATCTTCTCTCCCACGCTTCTCTCTCGCTTCATTTCTTTCCCCCTCATCATCTCTACCTCTGTTTCTGTCACTGCCTGCTCCTTCTCTCTCTATCTCTCTCTCTCTCTCTGTCTCTCTCTCCTTCTGCAATCATCTATTACATAATAGTCCAATAGCAATTACCTGTTATTCACATTGCAGAAAAGGAGAACATAGAAAGCATACCTGTATTTTATATGTATGAGTATGAGATGGTGAACTACACGTCTAAAGCTTAATGGGTAATTAACAGGCAAGAAAATAATATTCCTTTACACTTTCAGGAAATCACACCATGTTTTTATACTATTCTTTTTTTGTTTTTGTTTCCAGCAGTAGTCATTCAATGCCGTAATTATCTCTCCATGTGTCATTATCATATCGTTAGGGCCCGCCATTCCAGCACAGGATTCAAATGGCCCATTTATGCACAAGGAATTCCAATCTAGTGTTACAGTTTGTACGTTTATCTCAGTTCAGCCTCATGGTTTGCCTTTCACTCTGCATCATAGTTTTGGTAACATTTACTGCTGCTGCTACTTGTGTTAACACCAGCAACCACATATGTTGCCAATAGCAACCATTATTGTAAAACTGCAAATAGTACCCCGGGCAGGCTTATATTTGGAACAGGGGTCCATATGGGACAGACCTTTAATTCCTTTAACATCAAACTATTGATCAGCAAAGATGGGAATTACAATGAAATTATTTATTTAAACCAGTAAGAATATTGCTTGTATAAATATTAGTCTTGGAATAGCATATCAATTACAAATCATTCATTTAATCTGGCTCAGACAGACAGCGCATCAGAGAGAGAGGGTGTTATGACACTTTTTTCACAGCAATTGAGGATTACAGCACCCGGCATACTGACCCAACACCACTTTATCCTGCTAAAATGATACTCACAACCTGGACTGATTTAAAAAAAAAACAAAAACAAAAACAAAAAAAACAACCTTTCGATTACACACTAACGGAATATAAATAACTTATAGGGTAATCAAGCAATGGACACATATTCTGACTTTACAGTCTTCTCTGGTGCTCATGGTTTCAGTAAAATGAATTGAATGATTATCTAATTGAGCTAACAATGAGTATCATCTCCATACTAACAAAAGTTTAAACATTTATATTTGTATGTGCGATCTAAGCAGCTATCTAGCTCCAGTGGGTAGCCAGCAACCTGTTTTATTAATCCAATGAACTATTATAAAAATAACTGCTTGGCAACAAGAACAGGCGTCTAACTGAGACAGTCGTTTATTGTCAAAATGTGTAACCACACCGGACTAGTAAAAGGGACTGAGCATTTAATTGGGACTAGGCTTTTAATTTGAGTTTTATGATACCTTAAAGGTTATAATCCTAAAGATTATTGTTTCCTGTGAATCCACTGTGTGTGAAGCCAATTTGAATCCATCGCTGCAATGGCAGACCCTGCCACTGACAACTAAAACTAATATACTAAGAGGTAATTAGGGAATGTAGTTGGAATGGTTATTGCTGAAAAAAAAAAGTTGATCAAAAGTAGTCTAAAAATTGGGATTTAGTTCCATTAAACCTTCTAGAATAATAACTCACAACTATATGTTTCATTTTATGAATGAATGTTGAAATGATATTGAGTTCTGTCTCACCTTTAGAATTTGTGTCAATGCCTTTGCTTCACTTCAGAAAACCACAGCAGTGTATGAGATGAGACAGATGGGACATCTGAAGGACAATAAAAAGCCACAATGAGAAGGCATCAATAAATAGCAGTCAGCAATTGGGTCTTTGGGAATGTAATTGATTTTCCCCAATAAATGCAGGTACACATCGTTTATACTTTTGTTAAAGTATGAAAAACTCATCTTTAGAGGAGACACTTTATGCCATCAAGTTTCAGCAGCATCCTAACTCAACATTGTAAGTCATCCTCCTCTTATGAGAGAGATAATAATGTGTAGAGCTAATTTTCTGTTTGTTTCAAAGTGTAATATATGACATTATTCAGTGTGCAAATGAATAAATCTCTACACAAGTTCAGTTAAACTTAATTTAGCACTCAAGACAGAGTAGAGACACGCACAACAGAAGTATGGAGAGAGAAATGTAGTGAGACATTCAAAGAAAGGTGGAAACCTAAACTGCTGGTTAGTCGGATCGATGAAGGGTTTGTGTAAAGTGGGATTGCCGGGATACTGTCCGCTCTTTGTTACGTCTTCTTCCAGGAAACACTTGACCACAGAGACCAATCTGTCTGGGAGGAATACCTTCTCTTCTCTCATCCATATCAGCTATCCATCTGTCCATCTGGACCTGTCAGTGTTGGACCAAACAGTCTGAATCAATGAGAAGGGAGGAAGGATTCAGATGAAGACAGGAAATCAGAGTCATTTTACAAAGCTTGCAAACTGAGATGTGTGGAGTTCATGCTAAACGAATACTTTGACATTTTGAAAAGTACACTTATTTGATTTCTTGCCAAGAGTTAGGTCAAAAGGACAATAGCCTACCACTTGCTACAGGCAGTAGCCAGTTAGCCTAACAGCAAAAAGCCTTCAAATAGGAAAAACCTCGCTCTCTGGGGGTAAAGAAAATAAGGCTTTGTGGTCAATAAGAGATATCTATGAAAACCAGCAGAGACTTTATGAAGTTCGTGGTACCAGCTTAAAATTAGTCCAGCACAGAAAACACTGGTAAAATTGTTGTTTTTACACTTTCATTTTTATTCAAATTAACAAAAGAAATAATACATATTAGTTAGTGAGATTTAGAGGTGCCAGTATGTGGATTTTGATACCGACCCCCAAAAACTGACAATATATAGACTTCAGTCATCACTGATGACCCCATTTAACTTATGTTATTTTTATTTTGCTAAGTTCTATAAGATTCTGCATACAGCTTGCAGGTGAGTTTGGGATTTATGTAAAAGCAGCTACCAGGCACCAGACCATAAGCAGCATACATTCTAGAGGAAGCTCCAAAAAATGCAGACACAGAGCAGAAAAAAACTGCAAATACCAAGCTAAAAAAAACTGTTGTTGATTTTTACTTTCTCTGGTGATACTGTTTACCAAAAGTAGCTGACGGTTTCTACACAGTATTGAGCAGGCTGCTCTCATGCACTTTTTGTATGTATTTTAGGGGTGGGTGAATTGTTACCAAGATTTTGACACTAAAAACACTAAGTTTTGGTTTTGAGGATTAATTCTAGCGTCATTAGGATCGATACTATAGTAGGGATCAGTTTCTCTTTTCTATGTTGTACCTGTTGGTATATTGCAGGAGTAAAACTATCTGTGTAAACAATCTATTAGTGTCATAAACACATCTAGTGTTTTGATTTTCCTCTGTTGACGTGTTGTGTGCAGTAAAACAATGGTTCCCAACTGGTGGGTCACAGTCCAAAGGTGGGTCGTGGGTCCATTCTGAATGGATCGCAAGTGACTCGTTAACATGTCAAGGTTGTGTAAACACACTTTATTTTGAAATACAGTGAATTACAGTGAGCTTTTATTTTGAAGTGCCATTTCTTACTGTAGAGTGGGTGACTAACACACAACTACTTGATTAAGACAGCAAACTAGCTTGACAATGTGGCCTAGTGACGCTGTGTGGACCTTCAACTAACGACTAAGGATAAATCTGGACCTCATGGCTGGACCAGTTGGGAACCACTGCACGAAAACAACATAGGAGCACACTGTGGTGTGCATCCTGACTAGTAATATCTGACAACTAACTACAGTGATGGAGAGACAGAAAGGAAAGGTAAAAAAGGGAGATTATATAAAGACATAACAGACAGATTAAGACAAGATGAGAAAAAGAAGTAAGGAGGAATACAGTTATGGAAACAGCCAGGGAGGTTGATTAGGGTCTAAAGGTCATTGTTAAAGTCTGACCTTCAGTTTGACTGATGCTGGTGGCATTTACACTGAGTTAATGCAGGCACACACACACACACACACACACACACACTGGCAAACAGGACTGTAAGCAGAATATTTCTGTCAGTTTGCCTTGTGCTGTATGAACTAATACAGAGAAACAGAGGAAGGTCTCCATAATATGAACCGCTGCTACTCCGGTTAACCTTGAGCAGAATAACTGACAGCCTGCTCAGTGTGTGTCCTTCTCACTTTGTTTCAATTAAAGAAGCTTTGCTTACTATGCTCCGTATACTGCCACGAGACGGTATCATTAAACACTCCTTTGTATATGCAGTGCCATTTCCTATATGATATGTATGATACTCTATTGTTAACAGCTCATCCACCCTATTTGAGCACATTTTGAACATAAACCTGACCAGAAGACAGTTAATGCCCAGAAGTGATGCACATTAGATGACACACTGTATGAAAGACTGGGATAACAATAAAAGAAAGATGACCTTGATCTCCAGGGAAAATACAAGACAAGGGTCTGGCCTCATAGATTCCTATATTCAGAAAACTTGTTGATAGACATGTTACGGAAAGTGAATGGTGAATTTGTCTCACTTGGTCTGTACAATACTGTTGAACACTGTGACCATATTTGGTGTCAAACAGGGACTCTGGAGGTGAACTCAGGCAAACCTCAGTGAAAAAGAATGGGGGCTGGGTGATTTTATTAATTTGTAAGAGACGAATAATAACACTAAATCAAAGAAGGATTTAACCTGAAATTTAATCATCTCTGCTGAAGGAGCCTGTGGCTGGAGTGTGTTGCAAGCAGAGGACACTGGTAGAAATCTTAAAGGGGAACACCACCTAACCTAAACATTTCAGTATGTTATTTCCATGGCCTTAGAAAGAATCTCTCAATGTCTATATGAGAGAAGCTCTGGATAAAGGCAAAGGAGCAATATGTTACACATTAAAGTTAATTAATCATATTGATTTTTATGAATTAGGAGACATAGAATGGTCAAAGGACTTGGCAGCTTTCCATCCATGAAAATCAGTGGCGTTTATATAAGCAATTTTAAAAAAATTACATCTTTGGAGGTCCATGTCCAATTTACAAACTGCCAAATGCCAACTGCATGATTTGGACAAAGGTAATCTATTTAATAATGCTCACAAAATGCTGACTAATTATGCAAAACTTATTTACTGGTATCTAGCAAAATGATGCACATAAGCCTACCTTTGTGTCTGACTTACAATGCCACATTTTATGTTTGTCATCTTAGTCACTGTGTAGATGTTTTGGAATTTTTTTTTACACTTACCATAGAATACACAGGCAGCCATGGTACTTTTCCCCTGTAGATATAGTCATGCCAAGATCCTAAGTCTCTATCATTCTACAATGGTTTCTCAAAGAACAGTTCCAATGTTATCCTATGAAAAATGCATGCACAATAGTTAATATAATATCCTACGAATTTGCGCCCAAAGAATGATGTTACGTTCCTAATATATAGTTACATACTGTACGTAGTGTAAGTTACTGAGGTTAGATATAGGTAATAAAAGTTACTGTAGTTAGGTTTAGGAAAAGAAACATGGAGAGGATGTACCTTAAAATGACTCAAATTTCACAAGGATTTAAACACGGAACTCCAGGGGAAAGTCCCAGTGAAAGTCTGGTTTGGCTTTTGTGACCCATCCACCACCAAAACCTGCCTCCTTTCAAGTGCTTTGGACTTTTTCCTTGTTTACTGCTGTCAGCTTATTGGGATATGTACAGATTTGGGTGTGTTGCTTTTTTTTTTTTTAAAGATTTATTTTATTTTTGGGCATTTTTTGGGCATTCAATGCCTTCAGTGTTTAGGAAAGTGTAGTGTGTGGGAGAGCAAGAGTGGGGACTACATGCAGCAAAGGGTTGCAGGCCGGAATCGAACCCAGGCTGCTGCAGCAAGGACGGAGCCCCTGCACCTGGGTTGCTCGCTCCAACCACTAAGCCACCAACACCCCACTGTATTGCTTTTTGTAGGAAAATATACTTTAAAAATGTGGGAGAACAGCCTACATTCTATATAGCTTCTCACTGTGCAACACGCTTGTGTGAACAGTGTTTACCGACCATGTTGAAAATAAGGTTTAACTGAGTTACAAAAAGTTAAGGAGATTAAGACTAGCTAGCTAAATAGGTGGCAACAGTGTAACAGTCGGTATCCATTTAAAATGGCCGACCTGCTACTGATGACAACACATTCCCATTTCCTATATGATGGACAAAGTACATTTGATGGGATACATTTATGTTAATGCCCCAACCTCAAGATGAGTCATTTAAGGTATTTTTAATTTGCAAGAAACAAATAGAGAAAGAAATTGGTAAACAAAAAAATACTTCAATATAAAAAGATATTTTTCTATTCTGCATATTTAGCATGTAATAACGGGATAAATAGATAGTTAACATCTGATAGAGAAAAAAATATGGTTTGGGTTCATATGACTTCAATGTTAGGGTTGGGAAGAGACCTTCACTGTCGTGGTTAGAATAATGGACACAAGGTTAGCGACTGACCGTGGTCACACTTTAAAAACAAGAACATAGTCTATTTGAAATGGGAGATAAACATGAGTCTCCCGCCTTTATGTCCAATGTTGTGTTTTTTGTTACTGCTAAGAGAGCTTTTTTCTTGAAAAATAACTGATATAATTTTGATAAGAAAAAAAGATTACCCTATATAACACCAGATTTTCTACCACAGCTTTAATTGCCACACATCCATCATCTGATTTAGGAGAGAACTGAGCTCTGAGTTGTTTTTGTTTGATGATATTGAACAGAGAGGGTGCAGGGTTAAGTTAAGGTAGGTGGTACAACTAATTTGTCTGTTGTTTGAATCATGTTCCCATACCTGAGGGTAGTTCACAGCAAGGTGAAGAATGGTTTAATTTCACTGTAATGAAATTTACTGGAAATTATCTCACTTATAGATTGCAGAAGAATGGCTGTTCTAAATCAGACGTTTCACTCTCACCCCTCGTCTCGGGGGAGGCAATTATAAAATTCAAAGCTAAATCAACAACAAAATTGTTCTGAATGCGTCACCGTGACTAAATCTGATCAAATGGAGGTCTGTGGTTTAATGTGCCTCTGTTTGGTGGCTTGTGAAATGAAAACAATTAAGAATCCCTGCACTGTTGCTTCTCAGATTTGGGGGGGTCATTTGAGGGCACTAATATGAAAGTGTAAGAAATAGAAATGTACAGACGAGAAACACTGGAGTATTTGATCATTTGGGCATTCTTCCAACGAACATATGTAAATACAAAAAGATGATTAATGTTGCTAAAGATAGAAGTCGTAATGCAAAATGAAACTATTTATTACCCTCAGAACTCCACCTATCAGCAAGAAAAAAATAGCTTAAATAGTAGGACTCTAAACATGGCCCTCATTTCTGAAAAACAATTTGATTGTGTCAATACTGTCACCTCAATAAAGGTTACATTGTTTTGCCTGAACAGAGTACCTGACCTGAATTAAGGACAAATTAATATTCATCTTACCTATTGTACAAACTGCATTAATCTGTTCCAGCATAAATAAAACTCTGTCTTTGTGTCTGCATGGTGTAAACCATCTCTCCAGCACAGGCTGAACTTTTACTTTCATTTTCCCAGCCAGGCAAAGTTGTCTCCTCACATGACCACACATCACATTTTTATTTGCATAATTTGCTAAGGATACAGACCAGAGCGTCTGACTGGAAAGGATGCAAAAGAGACCCGATCTGGATGATGAAAGTATTCTGAAAACAGCTGAACACATTTCACCAGCAAATAAACTATGTGGGTGACAAGCCTCTAAAACTTGAATGGTGTTTTATTTCACAAGACCGATCCTCCTATAGCACATTAATCTTTGTGGTTTAAACCTGAATAAATTGATTTATTTGTCCACTTGCGGTAGGTATCACATGCTATCACCACAAGATGTACACATGAACAAACAGTTTAACATTTACATATTCAGCAAACACAGAACATTAGCTTAAAATTACAACAAAGTTGTCTTTCCGTCAATTTAATAAATCTAAGTCCAGTATTCATTCAATTTTTCTTAGCTCTGATTTGGTTTAACTTCTTGTAGGTACACAATTTACAACAACAATGGTGTTGTAAAAACCAAAACAATGAGCTGAAAGACGCTCGGATATAGAGGAAAACACCTGAATTGGATGATAATTCTGTTGATTTGTCATTACAAGCAACCCCGGTCTGTGTACCATTCGTTCATTCCATTTTCCATTTTTTTGTGGAAATATCATAGTATAAATGTCCTTTATGAAATTAAGACTGTGTAACGAGTTAGTATACTGTACAGGTCCGGCAGAAAATATAACAGTACTGCTGATTCTCAAACAGTTTCAGTTGGACGCTGTATATCTACTGCTCACATGTGCTAAATGCTGGTTGTTGTTGCGCACTGCAGCTACTCCTGGATCAATTATTTCACCGCCTTTACTGCGGCTGCGGCATTGAAATGATTAACATCTGTATGTGAAATGGTTAACAAAGGACGACACAGGCTATTTCCACATATGTGATTAATTAGGCTATTAATTGTGTTATTACGAGCTCTTTTCTCGTAATGTTCGATTTGCTATTTTTTTTTTGCCTAAACCTAACCTATGTAACTTGTCTAAGCATAACCAAAGTAACTTTACCTGCCTAAACCCAACCCACGTTGCTTTACTTCCCTAATTCCAACCTATGGAACTTTACTTGTCTAATCCCAATTTACCTATCTTTACTTGCCTAAACCCAACCTACGAAACGTTACTTGCTGAAACCCAATTTATGTAACTCTGCTTGCCTTAACCCAACCCTTCTAACTTTATTTGCCTAATCCCAACCTACCTAATTTTACTTTCCTAAACCCAACCTTCCTGACATTACTTGCCTAATCCCAACCTACGTAATTTTATTTGCCTAAACATAACCTACGTAACTGTACTTGCCTAAACCCAGTCTATATAACTTTACTTGCCTAATCCCAACCTTCCTAACGTTACTTGCCCTTTACCAACCTATGTGACTTTACTTGCCTAAACATAACCTAAATTGCTTTACTTCCCTAATTCCAGCCTATGGAACGTTACTTGTCTAATCCCAATTTATGTAACTCTGCTTGCCTAAACCCAACCCTCCTAACTTTATTTGCCTAATCCCAACCTACGTAACTGTACTTGCCTATTCCCAACCCACCTAATTTTATTTGCCTAAACCCAGTCTACATAACTTTACTTGTCTAATCCCAACCTTCCTAATGTTACTTGCCCTTTACCAACCTATGTGACTTTACTTGCCTAAGCATAACCAAAGCAACTTAACTTGCCCAAACCCAACCTATGTTGCTTTACTTGCCTAAATCTAACCTCCCTAACTTTACTTGCCTAAACTCAACCTATGTAATTTTACTTATCTTAACCCAGCCTATGTTTACAGTAAGAACATAATGTAATTTGTGGGGCACTTATTCAATAGAAATGTGTGCATTTTTGTAAGATATCATACAAACCATTGTATAAGGATATGTTGAACTATGTTTTACCAGTTTTCCACCCAGCTGGGTGGTTTGGGGTTGCATTGTGCCAGGTGAAATGGGCTTGGGTAGGTGGACAGGATTTGGGCAGGTTTATCATGAGCTGGACTGACTTTACACACACATTTACTTACTCAGCATAACTTATACAACTGATATTACATAATTTTGATTCATTCTGCTGAGAGGAGATATGAGTTGCCATCACCAACCATACACAAGAGCTGGAGAGTATTTGCAATTCTGCATTTTCCTTATAACAGAAATCTATAGGCCTATGTTTGCAATATTACAATATCATTATTTGTTTGGCTTTTTCATTCTGTGTATCAGTTATCTCTATCTTCATGCATGTGTATGCGTGTGTGGTGTCAAGGCTTGTTGCAGTTTACCGAGTTGAATAAAACCTATTATTTCTGTTATTTGAGTGTCCCTTTATTTATTTTGTTTATTTGTAAGGCAAAGGGCAGAAATGGAAAATAGTTTTATAATTGCATTGTACCATGATGTAGCCTCTTATTTGTGTTCTAACGCGGTTGTGAACTCTTGAATTGTTGTTTCATTATTATTACAACTACAAGCTTGTTAGCACAAAATACATTCTTTTCTTTTTTTTTTTTTTTTTTTTTTTTTGTCTGTCACTTTGTGGTGTGACCTTCGCTTTAATGTTGGGAGCCAAATTGACATTGGATCCAATTATACACCAGAAGAGACACCAGTGTCAACCACTGGTCTCCTCTTTGGATTCACCAATAAAAATAGACAACAAAACAAACAAAAAGAGCTTCAAGGAAAATATGCTCTGAGGTCTGATTATGGAACTATTAGCGCTGCACTGAGGATTGCATTATCAACATCATCATTATTGACATCAACCCAACTGACAGTCGCATCATAATCACACTCCTCATACATGTGTTAATACCTGTGAGATACAGAGAGAAAAGGAGAGAGTTTCATAATAACTTTATTCAAACTGCACTTTTCAAGACAATGGTACAAAGTGCTTTATAGCCATTCAATTATTCAGTGCACAACACTCAGGGCTCAAGCACAAACAAAAGCACACACACACATGTTCACACAGAGATATAGAGAAGAGATGAACAGGAAATAGATTGTCCTCAGGTCAAATGCCTGCACCCTGCACATTAGCTCTGTTACGAGGTAGAAACAAGAAAACAAAAGCAGAGAGAGAAAAATGTAAGGCCGGCAAAGAGCCGAGGTGTTGAGGGGAAGCCTGTGGAGGTTTATTTGCCAAAAATAATGGGCTTCCAACTGGGATCCTAACAAGCCCAGAAGGCCTGCCATTTGACAATAGAGCAAGTATTTTTTATTAGACTGATACTTAAGGTGAGAGGTGAAATCTGCTCAAAATGAGGTTAAAAAAAGAAGAGAAAAGCAATGAATAAAAGCCCTGAAATGGGTTTTTCTGTGAAATAAAAGGCCTAAAGCAGGTACTGACGGGTTGATTAATATCAAAAATCATAAAAAACCTGGTGCATAACCTGCACCATGCCATTTACTATACTGTATTATTACACCCAGTTGGACAGAGGCAAAATTGATTGTAAGCATACCTTGTGTTGTGCTACAAAAGAAACAACAGACACTGCAAGTGTGCAAAACTTCTGTGAAAAACAGACAAGCAGGAATGTGCAACTTGTAACAACCCAATGGGGCCAAAATAAATGTTGGTAGGCATTGTAGGTTTCTGCAAGCTATGGATATGCTATGTTATTATGTAGTGGACATGCTGAAACTTTACTTGTCTTTATGTTTCAACAACCCTGTGGGTAATGCGTGGTTAGGTTTAGGCTCAAAATGACTTGATTATGGTTTGGAAAAAGTCATGTTTTACCTGCTGTTGGTGGCACTATCCCTGCTGGGAATGCTGCAGTCTTGCGGGAGAAAAACAATCTTTTCGTGGCACTAGCATGGTGGGAAATGCAGAGGTGGCTGGGTAAAAAGCGGCCACTTTTCATGGCAGTATGCAAGCAAAAGATACAATGATAACTTAGTAACAAAAGAACTGCTTTTCATGATACTATCCTGGCAGCAAACATGGAGATGGTTTGGTAAAAAACTGCTTTTTGTGGCACTGTCCTGGCAGTAAATGTACCGATGGCTGGATAAAAAACAGCAATGGCTTGGTAAAAACAACAGCAAACAACCACTTTCATGAATCTATGCTGGCAGCAATGGCATGGTTTAAAAAATAAAATAAAAGTCTTTTATGGTGCTATACTGGCATAAATGCAGCAATTGCTTGGTAAAAACAACTGCTTTTTATGCGATATCCCCTGTTGAAACACAGCAATGGATCACTACAAAAAATCCCCACATTTAATGACTAAAAATGCACTGGAAACACAGAAACAACAGATCTTGTTTGTTGGACTTTAACACTGGTCTGTAGTGCAGCAGGCTCCTCGCCTAGGTGACTCACCATCCACAAATCCTCTCCACCTTCATTCATTTCTTTAGAAACATTGATAGGAAGTGTATGAAACGTACAAAATGTAATGTGTCCGCGGTTTGCAGAAACACACAATGCACAACGTTTCTGACTGCTGATAACTGACTGAAAGCACTGATACCAGTGCAGATGAAGGATAAAAGTGTGTCAGGTGAAGAAGGGTTTTAAAATACTCCACTGGTCAAATTAGACCCTGTACCCACCTACCCTTTTGAAGCACTTAGCAGGCAATTGGTACAAGTGCTGCAGCAGTGACGCTACTTAAAAGGCATTTCAAGTGCATGATCCTCTGCTAAATTGAAATCATTTCAGTTTTGTGTGACTGCACTCTTTCTCTTGTGTCCTTTCCACTGTAAAGCATAAAGCAGGCGCACATCGCATAAATAGACAAACTTTGGAAGTGACTGTAAAGACTGGGCCGGTGGTTATGGCTATGTTGTTTTCATCCTTCCTTTGTGCGATATAAAACCCTGCACTGCCCATATAAACCTCTATACCTCTCCTCATAGAGCAGAGCCATAAAAGAAACTAACACACACCATTGGAGTGCCCAGACGGCAAACTAAATAATTTTTATCCCTCTTTCCACTGGCAGATTAAATATTCATAAGATTATATCCATTGTTTTCTTACTTCTTTTTTTTCTTGTCATGGCATACAAAAAGGAGAGATGTCTGGTATGTGCGTGACTTTGACTGCACAACAAAGACTTATTTTTAGCACACTTTAACAGCCTTTTTCACCAAACCTCACAAGTTCCTCTATCTCCATGAACTGAAGCTGCATTTTAATGGAACAATGTGTGTACAGAAAAACATCCTACCAGCACACCGTCATCAGAGATTTCTGGTTTCTCCTTTTAGCCAGTCATGTAACGTCACTGATGTCAAAGGTAGGGTGGCAGTGAAGAATGAGGAATGTATGACCGTTGAAGATTATGTCTTAGAAGGGGCCGTTGATCTGATGAAACTGTCAGTCGGGCAAGCAGAGTTCTCCTCAGCTTCTCCTATTCTGAGTATAAGCATGGTTATATTGCCTCACGGGCTAGTTATGAAAACATGGGTTCCTGGGCACAGATATGTGTATATGTACAGTACAGTAATTTTGTCTCTCCTTGTAGTTACTTTGCGTCTCTTTGGAGTCATTTTGTGTCTCTTCTGTTCATTTTTTTCTCTTCATGGTTGTTTTGTCCCTTTCTGTGGTACATTTGTGTCTCTTGGCAGTTCTCTTACATCTCTTTGTGGTAATTTTGAGTCTTACCCTGGTCTACGTGTATTAATTTGAGTGACATTTTGCAGGTAAAGGCCAAAGGGGGCAATAACACTCTTGGCCCATGTGCCTGTGCCTGTGCCTGTAGGCCTGTTCAGTAATCCAACCATGTATAGACTACACCGTGTGACCATTTTGACCGGCGGCAAAAGTGCAACACTGCTGCAGGGTGGTAGGAAGAGGCTGGAGTGAGATGAATACATTACCAAACACCAATCGTCAGTTCCTCTCATCCACTTAAAAAATAGCACAGTGTAATTAATTTAATGAGAGTTCATGTGAAACACTCCAAATATTAATGTATAGCATAAGGTGACCAATTTTTCAAATCCCCAAAACAGGACACTAACTGTACATGTACCAAAGGGTCATGCACACACACACGCATGCACCATAGCCTATGTCATCACAATGGGGGACAGTTATTTCCAAATGTACTTTTCAACATCACAAAAAGCACCTCAACAGATGAAATGTATGTTTTGTTTCCAAAAATCCACCATAACATAGTTTATTTGAAAACTCAACACAACACTTTGACACATTAGACCAGCTGTAAAGTACATGGATTGACTGATTTTGTTTTAACTAGATAAAAAGGCAAAGTTCGCCTCCAGAGCTGCCTCTTCAGGTGGTTATCAGTGTTAGCCCTGCTTGTAGCCACGGCTTTTCCTTGGCTGTCTAAATATAAACAGTTAGGGAGTAGATGTTGAAAACTGGGACATTTTAATGTTTTACAGATGTTTGTTGGTACAATCCTGTACAGTCTGGAACATCTGGTCATTGTAGCACACCAGAAATGCTTTCGAGGGCAGACATGCCCCCTTTCAATAGACTCTTTGTTTCAGGAAAAGCTTACTATTGAGAAAATTCCTGTTCTCTTATTCTCTAACTCTAAATGAACAAATGTATGAATCCAGAGAGTGCACAAAACTCTTTTAAAAAAGTAAAGTTCTTACAAATTCAAACTAACATGTAATCTATTTCACTTAATTTAATACAACCCATAGTTTAATTCAGAGCCTAAGATACTACAACACACTGTTTCTCAGTGTTGTGATTACCCGATCTGCATAGCTTTGCTTGCTAGTGTCCTCCATCATTTTTATTCATTAACTTAGTTTCCTTAGAGTTTAAAAGGTCACACAATAGGTCAAGCTATTAGTAGATTTCTTTCTTCCCCACAGGGTTCCTACACTTTGAGGCAAATGAGATTGAACTAAGATTGTTGGAATGAAATTTAAGACCAATTTTATAGTAACCAAAACTGCCTCATGCTGATACAACTACTACTGCTACTACTACTACTACTACTACTAATAATAATGATAAATCAAGGCAGCATGACCCAGTCATTAGGGTCACTTTTCCCCAAGTTTTTAGTGTAACATAAAACAATATTTTTAGTTGAGCTACTGCAAAGGTTGAAACAATACTGTCTAGGTATGATGGAAACAAGGGTAGGATAGAACTGAGAAATACCTGGCATTTGTTGGTAGGTTGTCTCAGCAATTTTTTGTTCCTCACTCTGCATGTGGAATTCCACTGCTTTGATTCCCATCATGCCGAGTTTGAAAAACATTTTGGATAAACTACACTTAACCAGTATGCATTGCCTTGTACTGGTTTCAGCCATGCCACAAAATCTGATTGCAGATTTTCATTATACAGTGACAGCGAGCTAGCAGACAGTGGATTCCTGCTCTGAGTAAGGAACAGAATATAAGTGTTGTTGCTTCTTTTATCCTCATCTGCATGACGTTAATGCGATAAACATTCCGTAGATAATAGATGATTTTGAAATTTTACATCGCAACATCAGAAAAAAGATTAATTGAAGATCGCAATCGTGTTTCAAACATCTCTTAGTGTGTGCACATTCACCTGCTTCCAGCCTGCAAAAGCATTTTTCAGTCATAATGAATTCCATAAGCCGCTGTGGATGACAGGGCTGAGCCACTACTGACCTTGCACAATCTGGAAAAACTTAAAGACATCCAGTGTACTGGACAAGTTTCAGCCACGTCTTGTCTGAAACTTGTGTGTAGGGACAGTTGTGACAAATGTGGTTCTCCACGCTCTATCCATTTTTGTCCACTTTTGCATTGAAATACATTGTTGTGTGTTGGGCTATATTTTCAGTCTGAACACTAGTCGTTATGTGTGTGGAACCTAAGGAGGTCAATATACCTAATGCTGCCAGATGGGGGATCTCAGATAGGACACCAGGTATATCTGCAGGTCAATAAACAGTGATTCATGATTCTGATGGTGTCGTATCAACATTAAATCTCCACATTTTCTATTCCACCCTGAGACACTGTATGGATTTTGTCCAGATCCAATGAACATTATTTAACCAGCTTGTGTTGCTGTATCTGTCTTTGGAACAAGCATTTCCCCACTACCTTGTAATTAGCAAACATTAGCTTGCACCGCAGACGTATTAGCATTAAACAGCAGGCACATTCACTCCAATTAGCATTTAGGTGCCATACATTACTCTGCTCCATCTGAGTGAGGCTTTATTTGTGTTTCTCTGGGTGTCTGGCTTTCCTTTCCCAAACACGGCTTATTTAGTCTTACTCGATGAGTTCTCCCCGTCTGACATTTCTTCTCCTCTGTAGCTTATTGGTTTTCGTCCTCTTTTAAATTCCTCACCTGCTTAAATTCCTCCCCGCCGTCTTCCTTTCTGTTTTGGCAGTCTGGCTCTTTGTTAATCTGGTTTTAATTGTGGTTTAATTCTCTCCTTGACGTCCGCCTCCAGATCATATTACCACTGCAAATCAGGAACATGACCCCTTCCTTTCTCTGTTCCCAACCTGCAGTTTTTCTCCTTTTCTCAGCCTCTCTCTCCATCACGCTCTCTCATTAATAGTTTTATGACAGCTCTCCAGCAGTAATGGACTTTAAGGTACCCACAGTGTTGTGCAATTAATATTCTCATCACACCACTTGCTCTTTCACTTTCCTCTCTCGGTGTCTGCTTTGCTCCCTCTTTCTAGCAACATAACATCATCTTTATTCTGATCACACTTTCCTCTATCTTTCCCTGCCACATGAAATCTCTCAGTTATGAGGATGTTCTCTGGGTGTTTATGAAAGACGACTGTGTGTGTACATTTGACACTGCCTTCACTGCATACATTTCTACACTAAGTGTGCAATGAGAAATACTCTGGCAACAAGTTGTTTGATAGGTATTGGTATTTACTTTTCAAAGCCAAGTCAGATCACAAGCCTGGATCTTAAAGCTGAAGTTAGTAACTTTTACAAAAATAAGTCTTTGTCATATTTGCTTAAACTGATACTATATCCACACAGTAGTACCTGAGACAGATAATCTGAGAGAAAAAAAAAAAAAAAAAAATCATGTTCCTCTGCTTTATATGGCATTTGCAAGAATCCACAGTAGCTGAACAAAAACAACCAATCAGAGCTGAGAAGTCTCCAGTGCAGCTGTCAGTCATGTCATCATCATTCTGTTTCTGCATTGCCTGTTTCTCACCTCAATATTCTCAGAAACATATTTTAGTGCACTTTTTAGCTGTAAAATGAGAAAGTTTGTGACCGTATCAAACACTGCCCACCAGCCTGAGCAAAGTTTATGTTACAGCTGAACAGTGCACAAAAATATGTTTCTGAAAACAACTGAGGTGAGAAATACTAGTTTGCCTAGTTTGACAGTTGAACTGCAGTTCCCGAGCAGTGATTGACATTATTGACAGCTGTGTTAAAGACTCCTCAGCCCTGATTGGTTGCTTTTATTTAGCTGGAGTGGATTCTTGCAAATACCATTAGAAGCACTATGAGAAGGAGGATCATGATTTTTTTCCCCCACAAATTATCTGTCTCATATACTACTGTGTGGATGTAGTGACAGTTTCATCAAGTATGTCCATTATATTAAATAGCAGATGTAGATGCTTGAGGAGAAACATCACAAATCACTTAGTAAAAAAATATCCTTCATATGAATTTTAGTAGTATTGTGGTAGTATAGTATATATCTATTATTAACTACATATATTATATAAAAAGCATGATATAGTATATTCACACTCACAGTGCAAATAAGTGTTATATTGTATACAAGATTTTTATTACTGACTAATTACCATATAAGCAGAATTTTGAGGTTGTAGTTATTAGGGTTAGTTAGTATTAGGGTTGAGCTGAATACAGAGATGGAACATGAAGAAATATCCTCTGCTGTGATAGCTGTGATTAATCTATTGTGATTAAATATGAACTGAAGCTCAATTCTGAGGCTGTTGTGTAAATACTTTTCTCATAGGTAATACATATTCATATTCATATATTCATATTCATCCATATAAATTTCAGGATTACAATAATGACTTCAGATTAGGTCAAGCCCACTTTCAATTTAAACCCCACCCACTTCTGGAAACTTCGCCCACTGCGAGTACAGATACAGACACAGATAATGTTGCACTTGCTCACCCCTAGTAGTAACAACAGGTGATTAAGGTGGAGCTAATGTTAAGTTTTCTGTATACAAACAATGTAAAGTAAGATGCTGAAAGTATCACAGACTGTGTGTTTGTGTGTGTTTTCAGTTTTCTTACCTGGTTTATCTGCTGTCAGCTGGCTTATCTAGAACTTCATGACATTTTGTCCTAAGGAAAAATAATAAAGTTTTTTTCACCCAAATGTACCACAATGAAACATTTTCAACTAACTGCTTTGTATGTAGTGAAGGTTCTTAAAACTGAAGGTAAACTGACCCATACAGAAACTTCTATCTAAAGTCTTAAGTTAGAAAAAGTCTAAGACAGGATTTTTCTTGATTTGGTACTACAGAAGCAAAATGTAGCTAACTTTAGGAATCCTATATTATCTTACTAATTCATATTCAATTCAAATTAGGAAATCATAAATAGTAAACCCAGAGGCAGACAGCCAAAGTCAACAACTTTGCATTTTTTTTGGTCATTGAAACAAAATGAAACATAGCTGCTCAAACATAATTGCCCGTAGGTTCGCTCTCTGTCTTTTTTTTTTCTTGCCAGCATCTTTATTCATCTGTATGTATTTTATTTTTACAATTGTTCTGTGTTGTGAATTTACAATGATTATTTTATCTACTATATCTGAATTTATTCATCTTCATTTTCCGTAACAGCTTAACCTGTTAGGGGTTGCAGGGGTGCCAGAGCTGATCCCAGCTGACATGGGGCGAGAGGCGGGATACACTCTGGACAGGTCGCCAGGGGAATTTAGAGTCACCAATTAACTCTGCAAAGAAGGGCTCCTCACCCCAGATTTGAACCAGGAACCCTCTTGTTGTAAGGCGACAATCAACTGATTTTTTTTTATGTTCGGCTCAGACTCAAACTCCCTGTGTCTGCATCTCTGTACTTCATCACCTTATAGCTGCGCCTACATCCATCTCAGGGTCTAGGAGTTTTGCCAGTCTACAAAGCTGTGTAACACGGTTGTGGCTTTAATGAGTAAGACCACTTTCTCTAGGGAATATGGTTCATGCACTGTTGACAGTGTTGGCCTCCTGCCAGTTCAATAACCCTGGTGTGTTTATTTTATAATACCTGCTCTTCCAGAGACACTCCTGTCTCACCCTGCAATTTCTGTGAGTCTGGTAGCACCTAATATATAACAAATAAACTGGGAGCAACACACCAACAACACTACTAGTAAGGCTACTATTTTGAAGACACAAAGATGTTTCTAAATTACAGCACATTTGCTGGCGTGCGTTTGTTTCTCATAACAGTCATTAGGAACAGCTTTAAGGGATACACAGAGCCACTGAGCAGCCAGCCACTCAGGCCTCTTTCCTCCAGATATGCACTGATGTCACATATGCTTTGGTGTTAGAATAAAGACAAGGCTAGAAGGAGTGCCAAAATAAATGATGATTAAATGATGAAATAAATAATTTTTTATGTATATATAGCCCTGAATTAGATATTCACTTGTGGATGTAGGCTATGTGTCTGAGTTTAAAGCAGGGAACTGCTGAAAAGGAGCATCCATACTTACACAACAACTGTAATAATAATAGCTTAATAAAATATGTTGCTAACAGTGCATTGTGATTTGGCCCAAATGTATCTCTGACCACCAAAGAGAGCTATAAAAAAAGGGAAAAATTCCATAGTGCTTTGATGTTCAACAAAGTGTAACAAAGTGCTCTTGGTAGGGAACACAATAAAGAACACAAAAAAAAGCCTGTTTTGTGGTAAAATTCTAAAAACATGGACAATGCTGCTCCATGTTGAGAAGGAGCTAGGTTACAACCCACACATTTTGGCACAAATAGCCTTGCTGGGGATAACCCTGACGAAGGTTGTTTGTGCCACTTCTTCTTTTCTTCTCTTTGGTACATACTGCTGAGCTGTTTGGAGACATTTGAAATGGTGGCTAAGTTGACTTCTGGCAAATGTATCCTTATACAGCTGTTTGTATGACATGCTACAAAGTACACACACAGCAGTTTGTATGCTATCCTATGGATTATCACCCCATGAATGACGTTACATCCTCAATGTAAAGTTATGCACTGCACTGGTCATGTGATCATAGCCTTTCGAATTAGATGGGTTAGGAATGAGTTCCTGGCTGATCATTGTGTGCGAAATGTAGAAATTCTGGTGCACATCTTTTCATATTACATGTAGGTGTGCTAGTTGCCAAATAGATTTGTGTAACTCAGCTGGACACAGAGGGTTGAAATAGACATGGACAATTTATCCATACAGTGTGAGCATAAAAGTGGCAGATTCTGGCTATGCTGAAGCCTGATAAAATATTATTTTTTTGCACAGAACGAGAACTGTGGATTTTGTTCCGCATCACTTCCACTGAGGGCTCATAAGTCAGTGGCATCATAATGGCCAGTAGGAACAGGAGGAATGATCACAGCAAGCACCTGACTGTTGTTTTGAGAGAGAAAAATTGTGAACCTAGTCCAGGTCACAGGTCTATAGTAGTGAATGGTAATGAGTCTTTCTGTCTTACTTTCTTTCATGTAGCTATAAAGCTCAGTTTATATGCAGATGATATGAGCATTGCTTTATTTCTGAAAAAACAAGGCACTGAAGAAATATAGTGCTTGTTTGATAAAGTATGTATCTATATTCCATAATCCTTCCACTGAGTTCTGTTCTCTGTACTTTACATTAACCTGCCTCACCTACTGTTCCTGCTGAAATTTGTTAATTACTCTGCAGCTGAATCTGCATCCTGTTGTCATTGCATGTTGCTGTGATCTTCGGTGCTTTAACTCTGACTGTTGTGTCTTTTGAGCCAGTTAGTTTTACTCCAGTGTTGTTCAAACACATTATTTCCTTAGGCAGAGCTAAAACATGGAGCCTCTTCCCACACAGTGCGACAGAAAATATACTAATATAATATATATAATATATATTTTTTCTCTCTACATATCTTAAGGGTTATCGCTTATTCTCTGTCAATAATGACATCAGCTCGGGACATCAGCCCCAACTGTGAAGGCTACAGCAATGTCTTTTCCTGGAAACACTGACCTCACTGTGAACTTATAAGTCTCTCATCACCCGCTGTCGCAAAGACAACCAGGTCTCTTTCCGTTTTTTTCTCACAGCCTAGCAGCCAGTCTGCCATTTCCTTTATAAGGGATAGTACCTGGAAAGAACTTGTACTGATACTCTTTGGTAACTGGGAATAGCTACCAATGGATGCTGGAGGAAACAAAAGTGCTATCCTCTCCCTGTTTTGGTTTTGGCCGTAAATTGAACCTGCATTTTCCTTGGAGATCGTACCCTGTGGCAGATGGAACTGCATAGTGAAAGCATGGCCTATGGGGACGCAATCCAAACGCCAATGCTGTAACTATTCAGTAGCCATTACATTGTGTAATCAACATTTACCTCATAATGATAAGTTAAAGCAAAAAACTTCCACTTTGGGTTCTGAATCCATTCTGTAAGGTTTACAATATTGTCATCTCTCCTGATACAGTTGTGATAACCTGCTGATGAGACTGCAGGGGCACACCTGTCTTAAACCAATTTCCAGCCAATCCTGTGCTGTGAAGCATATCTGGATGTCTTGGAAATCTTCTGTGACCAGATTTTGGATTAAATCTGGTGCTCTAATGAAATGTGTGTGGTAGCTGAGTGTATTTTTTTCACAAATAAAAAAGTGAGATCTCTTGTCTGGCTGAACTTGATGGCAAGTCAGGCACAGGGGTGCAGATGTAAATTTGATGAAATTGGACTCCGGCTTATAACCCTTTGCTGCGTGTCATCCCCCCACTCTCTCTGTCTCCCTATTTCACACTGTCCTATATTATTTTATTTTTTGCTGTGGCTTAAAATACATGTTTTTGGTGGCACAATCACAGCTGGAAATGCTGTGATTTCTGGGTACAGCACAACCATTTTTGTTTTTTGTTGATCTGGCTTGGCAGAAATGTATGATGCCCACCTTTTCTTCTGGCGACTGGGCTCGTTTTGTATGATTTGTGGTGCTTTTGCCTCACTTTATGGTCCTTTTGATTGGCTTTCCAACAAGCAACTTCACTTTCTTACCCTGCGATGGCACATCAGAGGTGGCCAATCACATTCAAAGATGGCCCTGTGCCACCCCTGGCTCCCCCTCTGGCCCCACCTATGGAAAATGTACAATGCATGCTTAAAACACATCCTTATGGTGTTATCTGTACCTGTATGGAATAAAATCAAGCAAAATGCATATACATATCTCCTAACACAGTCCTTTCTCCTCTGTGAGACACTGGCTTACATGTTTATGTTATCTGTGTGAGCTTCTACCTGACCTGTCTGCTTGCTGCCATTTCAATGTGTTCCTTTCTCCACCCCCTCCACCACCACTCCAACAAGGTCCTGCTAAACATTTTATTTTCAGGGACTAATCCTCTAAATTATTTCCACAGGGCAGGGACAATGTCAAAACTGCTGTCTTTTGTCTTTTAATAAATATCACGTTGTACATGACCTCTGATGTCTTCACTGATTGAATTGTAAATGGCCCCTCAAGGCTTTAATGCATTATATGTCTCCTTTTCTGCTTACATCCTCTCTCACATCTCCTTTCATCTCTTTATGCTCTCAGTGCTCTGGGTGAGCAGCCCCTGTTTTACACAGACACAACCGTAGAAGACATTTCACATACACTGCAGTGCAATTTAGTAATAGTGCCTACATGTGTGTTTGTTGTGTGTGTATTAAAAGTAGTGTCTGTGCTAATGGATCTTGTTGTACTTTTAGCTTGGGTATTTAAAGACAAAAGAAATGGGAATCAAACACTAAGAGGTAGAGCAGAAATAGATTTAAAGGAAATTCCTGTCCCTGTTTTAATTCCACTGGAAAGTTGTTAGTTGGTGGGACATGGTTTAAATTACTACATGTATAACACATTCTCACTCCCAACTTATCACATATCGCAGCTTGGTCAGTGCACTTTACATCGACATGCAGGTATCCTGGGTGTCTGTTGCTGACATTCTGGAACGTCTTGTTAATTTACGCCTGTCACATGCATCTTGTTTTTTTAAAATGCACTTCCATTTTCAAAGAAAATGTACAGTTTCTGTTTGTTAGAGGCACACAACACAATCTTTTTCAAAATACACTTACAGTGTTGGTAAAACATTGCGAATTTACTTTTATTTCCTTGTGGAACAAAAGTACGTGGTTAAGTTTAGAAAAATACATCATGGTTTGGCTCTTCATTCATATGGGAAGCAAACACCGGGCTCCTGGGTAAAAATCCAGTGTTGTTGGACCCATCAACTGCCCCTCTGCTTGCCATATAGGGACTTTCCAGGTTATCTGGTGGCATTTAGAAAAAAATTCAATGACGTGTTTTGCTGCATATTTTCTGGGTATTGAGGAACTTCAGAGAAGATAAAAGCCACAGTGATCACCTGCTGTTATTTGATGATGCTAAAATGTGGAATTGCTTTGATTGCAGCTTTAAAGTTTTAACCACTCAAGTATTGTTGTAGTATTCTGATTGGATATGAATTGAAATATTTACTTCTACAGTCCTCCGTTAACCATACTGTGTTGCCAGATACTTAAACCCTTAGTTTTTCTCCTTAATAGGATTTAATTTTACTTTTAAGAAAATGGAGCCAAATGGAGACAAAATGCAAAGAAACTGTGCTGGGACTCTGTCCCAGCCTTTAGGAGGCACCTAGAGGTGAGAGATCTCACCACTCAGATCAACCTACTATCACAAACCCTGCAGGTTCTTAAAGTCTTTGAATCATGGCAACTCTGCAGAGTTGAAAGACTACCCCTTGCTGGCACCGGGCTCATTTAGACATCGTACTTCTCATGTCAACTGAGTCAATTTCCAATCTCACCCTGCAATCCAGACTCTTCAAAATGTACAACTCTTGTCATGTGGGGGCTTGTTACTTTCATCTGTTCCCTACAACTTTAGTCTGTCTGTCCCTGCAGTCTGGGTTTTTTACTACAAAGTTTCAGCCTGTGGGGATCTGAACTGGGTCGACTCCTGCCTCTTATACTTTAAAAATCTGCTATCATTCCAGATCTGTGCATTACTTCTGTGCAGCTCTGTGGTCACACTATAGCTCAAACAATGTATTTAAAAGCAATTTAACATCTAATGCCAGCTATACAGCAAGCACCTTAAAATCGATTTTACTGTTATAGACAGTTTCCAATGTTGGAGTAAAATCATGAGAGTTTTGTCAGAGTTGTGATGCCTCCCTTGATCTCAATTGATTGGTGGTCCTAAAACTCAACTTGGAGAGGGCACCTTTTGGTTGCTGACGTCACATCATTGAACTTCAGTATTTGCATGAGCCAAGACTAAAACATTACAATAATATTAAACTTGTTTAGTTTTGTCAGAATGTAAAGATGACAAAATATTGACTTAAGACAGCTCAGACAGGAATTTTTTCTGCAACAGTGAAATCACTTGAGAAGTCATTTGATGTAAGGCCAGCATTAGGGTTAGCCTTTTTCTTGACTTGAACCAAAACACAAGTGCCAACTATATAACCACAAAAGAAGGGTGCATCCACAAAGGGACAAGAGGCTTTGTGTGTAACATTGGCTAGCTCAGTGGGGCTAGGTGAGCTTCCTTCTATGTTCCTCCATGAAACTGCTCACAACAAGGTGTGTGGACTGAGTAACTGAGTCATGATTTCTGGAAACAGACATTGCTGTTGAGTTTTTCATATTTCTTCTTTGGCACTTTGAACATCCCAAGCCGCTACCTAGTTCCATTATATTTGATAGAGGGCCAATATCTCCAACACTCGGCAATTTACACCAAAACAATCTAGATTAATAAATAGAACTACAGGTGAGAGGATTTTTTTTTACCTAGGGGAGAACTGTCCCTTTCAAGTTATTATAGTGGCTGTGTTCACCTTTCACATCAAAGAAAACCCATGTTGGTGTCTGGTACAGCTGTTTGGCAGCAAGGACAATCAGATGACCCATACCGACCCACTCAGACCAGTGCCAACGCAGTTAATGTTTTCCAGCTCCTTCATCAGCTGGGGTCATGGCCTTCCTCTCCATCAGTTAATGGCATACAACCCCTTCAGGCTGTCGACCCTAACTTTCAGGCAGCAGGCTGCACAGTGTTGTCTGTGAGGGATTATACCAGGTAAACGGGGGATTTAGCATAATGTGGGCCATGCCTGTTTTGGCTTCAGCAGGATATGGGGTCATGTAAACATTGCTGTGGCAACCCAATCCAGTGTGGGAGGAGGTGATTAGGGAATTAAGGGGGAATGAGCTGTCTAATCCCTTTAATTTGACTCTCTATGGCTCTCTCCTGCTTTTTCTCTCTTTCACTCAGGTCGCTCATTTTTCCTTCCCTGCTGTGCTTGTTTTTACCAATCATCTTTTCCTCCTCTCTTATATTCTCTCTCTCTCTCCCCCTCTCTCTCTCCCTCTCTCTCTTCATGTTTTACCTTTAAAGGGAGATAAGTAAACAGCAATAAAAGTAAACTCTAACTTGGGATAAATCAAAATCATTATTTTTATATTTTAAAGAGGACCTTAAACATTAATAGGTGAAATAGGCCAGATATTTAAACATGCATATGTATGCCTAAATTACAGATATATCAATTCCTCCTTACTACTTATTTAATACTTAGTATCTTGTAGTTGCTTGTTCGAAGGTCCAGCATGTAGGATTTGGGGGCGTCTATTGGCAGAAATGGAATATAGTATTTATAACTATGTGTTCATTAGTGTATATACACCTGAAACTAGGAATCATTGTATTTTTGTTAACTTAGAAGGAGCCAAATATATCCACATACAGAGAGGGCCCTCCTCCATAGAGTCAACCATGATATTCTACAGTAGCCCAGAATGGACAACCCAAACACTGGCTCAAAAAAGGGCCATTCACATTCCTTGTCAGCCACCATAGTTGTCCTACACACGTGACACATGGAAGAACTTTCAGTTCTGTAACTTCACTGCTAGATGTACATATATATATATATATATATATATATATATATATATATACATATATTTATTTAGTGATTGTAGTTTAATGCTGTATTGTAACATATAAAATTGGTTTGATTTAAAAATATACAAAGTGTACAATTTAATTCAGTTCAGTTAAAGCGAATAAAAATAAAATTCTAAAATGATTTTGCATGTTACAAGAGGTTTTTTTTAATTTGCCTGCTTCATGCATTTTTGTACAATCAGAGAGGCAAAGAGAGGTAGAAATACAAGCGTGTACACACATACACACACATATACGCACACACACACACACACACACACACACAAACAAACAAACATACAGCCTAATCCACATGGGATACAGGAAAAAAAATGTACCTTTTAGATGAAATACTTCATCAACATCAGGAGTCTCCCTCAGGCCCTAAACATACACACGTACATGCAAAGCATTTTATTCCTGTGCTGTAACCTTTGGCCTCTCTCTATTGTTGCTTTATCCCATTTCTACCACCCTGCCTCTGCTGTTACTGTATATCCATTATGAACCTCAGTAGCAGGAGCTGTGTTTTAGGATTGGAACTCCTTGGAGGCTCACTGTCTAAACCTTGTGTGCCATTGTTTGGGCCACACCTGCTAAAATGGGCCACATGGAGTAGTTTTCTTTTCTTTTTTAATTAGCAGTCAGCAGAATTTGGCAGTGCTGTTTTCCCTTTAGTATGTTCCCAAAACACTTAGGAGGTCACTGGTTCACATAGTGTATTTTATTATTAGTGCCTATAGAGAGGTTAGCTGTAGCCATGTTTGACTATTTGTTCAGAACCGCAGCTTTTTAATCATACCTGTTATCAAATCCAGTCCTGTGTTTCTGACAGTTTATGGTAATAGTGATAAGTCACGTTGATTGATGGAAGGCTTCTAAAGACCCATTGGGAAATGTTTTGTGGGAGACATATTTTGTGATCTACAGTAATTGTCTCCATGATGCCAGAAAAGGAGGCCCACTGTAAGATGAGTTCATGTTGCAGGTTTTGGTTTCATGATTTTTCTCTCTCTGTCCTTCAACAACACCCAACACATCAGGAAGCAAAGTGTGACCATGATTTGGTTAAAATAAATAAGAGAGTGAGGGATACAGCAACACTCAGGCAGCGGGCATGTCCAGATTTTGGATACTTGTGACAGATGATGTTAAAATTTTATTGGCCAGAGTGACACAGCATGGCAAAGTGTCCAATTAAAATATCAAGCATATGTCTGATATGGCTGCAGGGTGGTGACATCCTTCCAAAATGTGGATTCTGAAACCCATCAACAGGATGTGGTCCAATCAGTAAGCATATTAATGAATAACGTCATATTTATTCATGTAATACTCAATGAACTATCAGTTATGTACACAAATTAACAATTTCTCATGTATGCCTTAGTGCAAGAGCAACATGTTAATTCATAGAAAAATTAAGGTACTTTAATTATGATAATTTTCAGAGCTATTAAGCCCAGTTCATACCAAAGTTTTGTGACGAGATGAGTTGAAACTTGCAACCATTTGCAGTGTGACTGTCTGCATTGGTGTGTCTTATCTATACATACGGCATACAACAGTTCATATGATATCTACCAAATTACTGCCACACAAAGGGTGTCATCACGTTATATAGGTCTACTTAATGTTAAGTGACGTAAGTTAGAGTTAGGAAAATAAAGTTATGTAGGTTAGCTTTAGGAAAAGACACACTTTAAAATAACTGAAAGTTGACTGAAGGTTTCAAGCAGTCCTAAACATCTGCCTCCAGCAGGAAAGTCCTGTTTTTGTTTGCATGCACCATTCCAACATCTTTCCTTACTCGAATTGACGTTTTTTTTTAAGCGGTATGTATATATATATATATGCCTTTTTGTGCATTATTTTTCCAAGGTATATGTATGACCATTGCATGAGAACAGCCTGCAGAATAGCAATGACTCTCTTCTTACTTCTGGCTCTTCAGGCCTTTTTTTCTTGGTTGTATATAATTTGTAGCATCTTAAAATATGAATGAGGATATTGATAGTGATATACATGCTATGGTTGCATCTCTAGTGGTGATGAAAGGCTAAAAACATTAAAAAAACAAAAAACAATAGGTTTGAGACTTTGAGCCCTTTACGTGTGCTCCAGTGGAATACCAGCTGACTTTAAAACTAGCTGATTTGCCGTTAAAACAAGTGACATAGTGATGACTTGACAGGCTCAGTCACAGGAAACACCATCTGCTGACTTGAGTCAGTCTTAGACAGGCCAGTTCATGCTACTGCAGCTGTTCCCTGCAATGATTCAATGTTACAAATCTTTCGATTCATCATTCGTCTTCTTAGTTCAATCTGCAGTTGAAAGGACCAATCACAGTAGTACACATGTATTCTGTTGAATTCCAAATGTAATCATGATAAATGTACTTTTAACCATGAAGAGTTCCCAAATTCAATGTCATATCATGTCATTTTGAATGACTGTGATATCCTTTCTTGTGTTGATTAAGTGTCACATCAACTGGAAGCAGGCAGATGTTTGGTCATGACCTCACAGTCACTCCTCATGGATTTCTTTTCATGGAAGTGGTGGTAAAAATGCTGAGAAAACACCCTTTGATTTCTCTTCCATGGACCCTTTTGGACAGGAAGTAACTCCATGAATAAACCTCTAAATGAAATGTGAATGATCTGTTTCATACCTTATTTATTCCTGCCTCTTCCTGTTAGATGACTTCCTGTTTTATTGTCTTGAAAATGCATGCAGCAGGCTGATTTATTCATGCCAATAAATCACACTGAATTGTAGCTGGCACTGAAAGAGTGCTGGACAGCTTTCCCATAAATCTACAGGAAAGGAGGTCATGAAGCTGTAGTGAAAGTTCATCCAGGAAGGACACCTCGCCCAGGTGCCTCTCACACATTCATCCACCTGTTTTACTCTACATTCTACCTGTTGGTAATCTCTCTGCAGCATTTCTCTCTTCCTCCATGGTTACTCTGAAATATTTAATATGCTTGCTAATTGCTGTCATGTATTAAAGCAGATGACAGACAGAGACAGAGTCATATGCCACGTCGTGAGAATCACATCTCATTAGAGAAACATGTCAGAATATCTTTAATTTAGTGATGTCAGATTGATAGACTGCATTACACTTGTTAATAGAGACAGTCTTTTAAGTACAGCTTCACTGTCCAAGCACTGTTTCACCTGAAAAAAGGAGACATCTCTTTCATTTTTAAAAAGAGCATTTTTTTTCAAACTTATTTTCAAAGGTGGACATCAGTCCTCCCCTGTATATATATAAAGCTGCGCATACACTTTGTTCACTCCCAGGTCAGTGGATGTAGTAACTCATTGTGGTAAAATATGTTCAGATTTGACATCCAGCTAGCAAACTGACATACACAAATTAAACAACAAAACACATTGCCTGTAACTGCCTTCCAGAATGACACAAATTGGCGTTCCCTGATTTAGCGCCTCTATTGACAGGCCAACATTGTTTGTTGGTGCCTTACAAATTACAATTGACCTACGGCTAAGCCACGCTCCCTCCACTCACTCGGACAAACTATCAACATTCAGTGAGCGGCGCTATGGCAGGTGTCACAGTACACGGCATTTGACAGGAGGCAATTGATGATTTTTGGGACATAACGATCAGATGTCACTGAGAAGTAACCAAAAGGGCCTAAACTAAGCATTGGAGGGATATATTCATCATTTTATTGTTGAGAAGGTCGATGAAAAGCTTAAATTACAAGCCAGAATTTACAGGTCACAGTGTTACGCTTGTGAACCGCATCTCGTTGCCGTCGCCATCAAAGACAACAAGTTAAAGTGTCACTGAAGTTAAGGTTTGTGGCTCAGAATATGAGAAAAGGATAACGGCCTTTTTACCATCTTTACCAAGAGTGTCTCTCCGTTAGTTTGGTGCTGCAGTATTTACACTGAATCATTCAGCATAATGTTTGCCAACCTTTGTTATCTCTGCTATTACAGATAAGTTAATGAAGCTAAGCTCCAGAAGTTAACGTTAGCTTAACTAGAGCCCTTTGGACAACAGCTAACAATGATGTACGATCACCAAAGTACAAAACCAGAACAAAATAGGCTAATGAACTCCCAGCAAACAAGGTGACATGATGAACAACACAGCTAGGAGCTAACGTTAGGCTAACTTTAGCTAACGTTAGCTAGAGATGTTAAAGATAACTTTATATTTCTTTCCAGCAAAGTGACAATATGTTGCCTCAAACACAATGTTGACTCACCTTAGAACAGATGTAGACATCATTGTTAATCTTATTCACGTTGAGTTGATGTTGTGGTCTAACGTTACAACTTTATCCAAAGGAGACACTTTTCTCGGTTGAGATGTGGTTTAAAGGGTAAAAAATACACCTCGTCGGGACTTAACCATAAGTCAGTTGCAAAAAAATGTGATCTGACACCTCTGTGTTTAAGGCTTAGGCATAAGATGACTTTGTTAGAGTTAGAGATGGGCGCTCAAACTGTGACTTCGACTGGAGTCGCACTTTGTTGCACACACGCTGACTTGAGACTTAACTTGAGAATCATTGATAAAGCGCTTAACATTAAGGCTGAGTCTTTACTGCAACGGTTCAAATTCAGTTCTAGCCTGGGGCCCTTTGCTATATGGCCTCCCCTTTCATATGTCTTTGTCATGATGAATGAAAAGCATGAAAAATATCAAGAAAAAAACTATTATTTTTTTTAAAAGGACTCAGAATCGAGATCTGCCGGCTAATGTATTCCATTTAAGTGTTGTAGGTGCTAAAATTGTAATCAAGATTCCAAGGCGTCATCAGCACCACCAATTGTTCAGTTATAAATAAATAATAGTAAGGTCATGACCACCGCAACCAGGCTTTTCAACCTGTCCAACCCAGCTGCATTGTGCTGCAGCGATGGGACCATGATTGTGCTGACTTTGTCAGCAGAATATTAGGTCATTAGAGGGTTAATACACTGGCTTGCTGACAGTGCGATTTCTGACCTGTCACACAAGCCTGAAAGTGTTGATGCGAGATGTTGAGAATGTTTGAAGCCACCATCAAGTGACAGTCTTCTCTCAAGTCCATTGCTGTTAAAATCAGTTGGGGTTTTAGAAACCAGAGAGCAATGCTGTCACAAGGAATAAGGCAAATACATCTACAATACTAATGATTGTGTTTGGAGGTCTGTGAGTGATGCAGTTTGTCCTGAAGGTCCTTGAGCCTCCTGGAGGTGTTATAGGCCTAATCCATCCAACCTCTGCGATGGGAGGGCCCCGCTTGACAACCCCAGTTATTCACATATTCCAGTAACATTTAGGTGGCGGTTGAATGATGCTGCCTTCTTGAAGGTCCAGTAGATTTATGGCAGCATCGCCTTGTGTACTGTGTAGTCACAAAATGTGGGGAAGCTCATCAATCTTCTGCCATCTAAATTGAGCTTCTATTTGATTTCTTACCTTGGATTAAGGAACACAGGATTGCAACATCAAATCCTGTTTGCTGGGGAATAAAAAAACATTAAGTCCTAAGGACGTGTTGCCATTTATCATTCTTGCAAAACCATATTAAGCAAAGTAACTTTAGGTGTCACACAAAGATGGTGGTGTAAAATCCCAAAGCTCCTCTTCTTTTGAACAGCACCAGCTTTGATCAAGCAACATCAGTACACGGATGTTTACTAAAACATTGCGAGTCCTCATAGTGCAGATTTCTCCACAGTTTTTCTGAAACTAGGCTACACAGATATTCTTGTAGTAAACAATCCAGCGTTGCCAGCTTTGAAGGTACTTTCTCACTTGGACAAATTTGAAAAAGTGTTCAGCCTTTGAAGAACGTTCTCATTAAAGACAGTCAATACTAGATTCGAAAAGTCTGATGTTCTGTTGATCTGCCAGCGACAGTTGTCATTTCCACCAACAAAATCCATGTCTGTCAGTTAGAAATGAGACGCCTGCTATAGTTTACCTCTCCGCTAAACTGAAGACCTAGTATTTCAATAAAAACTGTGAATAGTGAGTGGTCTGCCACTGCTAACACTGTAGCATGTATAATATTTATCCTGTTACCTTCAGTCTTCTGTTTTATCAGCATAATTAGGAATACAGATTACACTTCTAAATAATAGGAGTGATAAAGTCCTAAATAAAAGTAGCCTAATTAGGTGGAAAATACTCCAATCTAACAATATGTTTACATGCACAAAATATTCAGATTATTGCCCTTATTATAAAAGAAAACAAACTCCCACTAAGCTGTTTACCACTAATACTCGTGTTGATGTACAGCCATGCATACTCATAACTGTGCCCTAATATGTTAGTTGACCTTTGCTAAGCCCCGCCCCTTTGCGGTGGTCCGACAAGCTTTGGGGGTAAGCATGGAGCCCACACTGTAACTAACTGCACTCCCTGACGAAATATTATCTTTTTTTTTTTTTTTTTTAAAGAAATAGTGATTTCAGAGATAAGCCGACAGGAGGGTCTACAAAATGGGCCTTAAGGATATATCCAGGATGTCAAACTGACTCAGCAGCAACAACAGGTTAAAAAGACAAAGGTAGTTAGAAGCTACAGCCCTATAGGCTATAGGCTACAGATCACAGTGAACCACAACGGAAGACAATGAATACAAAGGAAAACTTTGCAAGTATTGACCCAGCTGTGTGACATCGCAATGTGGGCAGATAAATGGTGTTTGGCTTCGACCTCGTGCCACTGCCAGCACCCAGACCTTCGCCACTGGATGGGATCTCCGGGGGAAATCAAACAACGCACAATGCGATGACACAGAGCTGGTTGAAAATCAGCAAAGTTTCCCTGCTTCCATTCACTGGTTCCTGTACAGCAGGGTTGGTCTTTTTTTCACTGTTATAATCATTAAAAAGCAAAAGCAGCATGTGTATACATTCAGTTGCTAGCTAGCTAACCCTACACGTTTCAGGGTCTGATTTTGGTTTTGGAACAGGGAAGAAACGTATATTTTTTTCCAACCTCTCCAGGTAACGAATATCATTAATACTAATATGTTTGGCCTGTCTGTGTCCAGGGGTGGGACTTAGCAAAGCATCAATTATAGCATCAAAATATGGAAAAATGGAACTGCTTGTGCCATTTTGTTTGTAATGCATCAAAATTTATTATTATTTTTTTTTTCTAAGTTTCCTACTAGCGGCGGCCCTGTTGGACTTTTCAAACCTTTCCTTTCTTTTTTATTCCTTCAACCACCTTCTTAAAAAAAGTCTATGTTGCAATTGTGTGAAATTCCAGAAACCTGTTTCTTTTTGGGTGTGCATCAGCCTTTCAAATTGTTGGCTTGTTGGTTTGTGTACAGTGCTGCCATAAAAACACACAGAACTGACCATAAACAGGCAAATGGCTGTATGTTGTAAACTGCCCAATTGACGCTCATATTCCAAATATGCTGTATACATCCCCAAAAAACCCCCTAAAACAGTAATAATACTGACATGTCTTATTCAGAAAAATGCAACACTCAGATACAATGACCAATATTCAGAATTTAATAGTGGAAAATTAGTGTGCAAAGTTTCACATGCATAGCGACACTAACTATGGGGAGTGGTGCTCAGCTGTGCACCTTTTAAGGTTTTACACATTAATACATTAAGTCTCTGTGTTTCTATCCCCATCACACACTGTCACACACACGGGCAGCCGTGCATTCGCCTCGCAGCTGAGAGCAGCTTCAGGTTTTATTGACAGGCAGATTGATTAGCAGGCAGGCGCTCTGCCCTGACCCATCTATCATAACGTGAAAGAAATCGAGATACAAAGTAGGGAGGGGATACTAATGAGTGACAGAGCAGGAGAGTGTTACCAGCACTGGTCTACTCCATCACTCATCATCAAGACAGAGTGTGTGTGTGTGTGTGTGTGTGTGTGTGTGTGTGTGTGAGTGAGAGAAAGAGAGAGAGAGAGAGAGAGAGACAGAGAGAGAGAGAGAGAGAGAGAGAGAGAGAGAGAGAGAGAGAGGGTTTGAGGGTAGAAAAATTGAGGATGGAGAGAACTACCAAGAGTGATATACTCTATCTATCATAACTATGTGACTGGTCATTAGTAGAGCAAATCAGGCTTGAATACAGGAGTTTTGGGCCAATTATCCCTGAACAATTGGAGGAGAAATCTGGTCTGGGACCTTGGTCTGTGTTCTGCCCAGATAATCTGGTAATGTGAGAGGTTTACAGATCCAATCATAAACCATCCGAAGTACTCGCAGACTCATCTGGGCCATCCCAACAATTTCAAGCAAGCAACAAGCAGCATTGCCAAGCGACGGGAAACATTCTAGCCCTCGAGGCTAATGTTAGTTGGCATACTATTGATAACAGATAAGAAAACCAGCACACCACCTTTTCATTCAGACTTGTTTAGCCTTCTGCTTTTGTTTTTCTCACTGCAAGGCATTGTTAACACTTCCGAAAGTTGTCACACCACATCAGTCTTGTGATTTAATAAGGAAGCAGATGTGAACAAAACAACAAGAGAGAGATCACGTGAATGGCTCCAATAGATTTATAACAAAAGCTAGATATCAGATCCAAAAGATGGCACCTATTCATTCCAGTGGAGTTGCTCACCTGGTGCATACTCCCAAACAAAGTTTCTATCTTCCCCATTTACATCTGCGGTATGCAGGCCACTGAATATGTGCAGAAGTGTTTCTTTATGTGGCCCCGTCTGTGAAATCCTGCTCAGCTCATCGACTTTACACTGGGATGATATCACAGATAATCTTATTTATCTCTAATCTTTATTAATAGAAAGTAGGGGTGACCCCGAATAGTCAATGATTCGGTGATTCGATTCGGAAAAGTCTGATTTGACTGCCAGTCTCGCCGTCGAATCATCGCAAAATGTGGTTATGAAACAAGACCGTACCATTCTGACTATATGGGGGTGCTCACTGCTGCTGAACATCTTGATTTGACATAGAATGTATTTGTTTTCTATCAATTCATGATATATAGCCTATTTTGATACAAACATCAGCCTAATTTCTGTTAATAAAAAATTGAAAATGACACGTGCGTCTAATCAGTAGGCATAATCATTACTACGCATGAATAAATCACCCAGTTGCTCGATCCTAATAAGCTGAGATGAGTGAGTGTGCTGCAGGGCCATCAGAGCAGCATCGAGGCCTACGGTGATTTACGGTGGCAGAGTTCACAAACAAACACTTGGGAGGACGTATGTGCTCTCAAATCTAACTTTTTTGAAGGATTATTCATTTATCTGAAGTGTCTTGAAATGAATTTCACTGCTGATTGTTTTCTTGATAGACTCTGATTTTTTATTTATTTATTATCACTAGTCTGTATGGCCAGTGCAGCCAGGAGTGGGGATTTTAGCACCATGGACAGCGCGCGTAAAAAGACCTGGCAAGCGTCTCCTTTTAAATGTGTTTGCTGCTAGTAAAATTATACATAATAAATGAAGACAGAGACATATTTTCAATAAAAAACAAAGAGTTGAACTTTCATTTCAAGCTTTTGTTTTACAACGAATTTCAGAATTGTGCGAGTGCGGCCAGAGAGCGGACGGCAGTGTTTGATGGAAACTTGATATGGACTTTAAAATCAGTTTCGGAGTGGGGGTGGTTTGGAACGGCGGTGTTTCGGAATGGAGGGCGCATCTGCGCTCATCTAGAGCATCATACCTTGATGAAGTGAAAGGAATAAAGACAAAGATAAAATGATAACCCTTTTACTTTTATCATTATTATCTTATTATGCCAACTGAAGAATTAAATTTGTTTATTTGGGTGTTTTAGCTCTTTTCTCTGGAGCGCAAACTGACGCAAATGAGCTCATTAATCAATGAGGGGGAAAACAACATGATTCGACGATTAGTCGGCTAAAGGAAAAATCTGTCAAATCAGATTTGACTATGAAAATTCTTAGTCGGGGACACCCCTAATAGAAAGAGTCATAATTGACCTTGTTTGCAAAGTGTCCTGTCAACAATTTTACTGATGCCTATTTCATAATGGTGGCTTATGGGAAAAAAAGTTTTTAAGCAGCAGGAGATTTCTGAGTTGCCACTGGGGAAAAACTGCCTGCAAGGTTGAACAGTGTTCCTGGGGGCCTTGTGGCTCCCTCTGGCATGATAATCTTAATAATATCCTGTAGTGTGTGATGTGTCATTATTTTCAAATTTTGTTGTGCATGTATGTTTTAGATTCGGGAGAGGATCTGTGAAGTGTCTTCTTATGTGTGTAACGCAACCTGATTCCAAATCTGTTAGAATTTAAAAACTCCTTTAGCCTGAACTGGAAGTCCTCATTTTATTGTGGTCAATCGGGTCCAGGTTCCATCGTATTACCGCTGGTTGCGGGTCTGTTAATCATTATGTGTAATACCTGCAGTCCAGTGACAGACTTGTGACCAAGAGAGAAACATTTAAGTGTTGAGTGATGATTAGGTTAAGATAGGATGAGATTACAAGAGTGACAGTAAAATGAAGAAAAACATTAAACTGCAGCACGGAGATGGATATTGAGCCTCACAATATTTGCAGTTGAATTAATTTTATGAAAAACCCTTTTGATTATTTATATCTGTGCCTTACAGACTACAGGAATAGAAATGATCAAGGAAAGGGCACATGTTTGTATGAAAGCTTCAAAGGCAAGGAATCACCACTTTTTTCCCCTTGACTCTCTTGTGTTTACTATGGTGGTAAATCTGAATGAATTACACTTTGGTGCTTATGGTTTCTGTAAAATGAACTAAGCTATTGGATGTTGGGAAATCTAAACAATCTAACCATGTGAAAAGTGTCCATATTTTAAAAGTTTAAACATTTATATTGGTATGTGCAATGTAAACCTCTTAGAACTAACTGTTTGCCTGAGGGCAGGCGGCAGACCTCTCGTCTGAACCCGGCTTTAGAGGCGCCAAGGATAGCTGCTGTGTCTTGAGCCTGACTTTGCTGTTTTTCGTACATTAGATTGTTGGACAGCACTTATTTCTACAGGGCACAAAAGAGGTCTGCTCACTAGGCTCCAAACAAATAATTTGTTTCTCTTTCTTGAGGCAATGTTTGGATCTACTAGGTGTTCCTCAGGGAAGTGTGAAAGAGAACCAGGCCTTTCTTGTGGAGTCAGCAATCAACTCAAATCACTGTCACCTGCTGTTCAGTAAACAGCAGAGAAAACAAACACTGATCACATTACTACAGAAAATAGAAACACATGAAAAATTGAAAAAATCTGCTCGGATGCGTCTCTGCTGATATGGTGTGTGTATGCATGTTTTTTCCTCTCCTACACAGACCAACTGTCTTATGATGTGCGTAGAGACCTGAATGAAGATAGGAGCAAAAGGTAATACTGAATTCCTTTATTTCTTTTTGACTGTATTCAAAAAAGTTGGGGGTTGGGGGTTAAGGTAGTGTCTAATTAGGTACCTTCACTGGATTAGCAATTCATTTTTTCACAAAGCTCCTGAATGGACATGAAACTTGGACATAATCATCTCACCCGCAATGATAAATTGATATTGTTGATGAGATATGTGTTGAGTATTAGTAGCAGGTTTTGAGCTGGATGTTCTAACCTGTTCACCTATGGTTTCTATTCATCTGCCAGTATGTGCTGCAGGTAAAATTAATTCTAATAAAATTCTATTTGTATTTCATTTTTCAGTATTTACTCGTCTGTGTGTGATTGTTATACCCTGATGAAAACCTTTTCTTCTTTCCCTCTCTTGTGGATATTGCTTGCCTGCCTGTATGTCAGCATCTGCTTTGTGTTCTTCCTGGTGTGCTTCCTCCATTGTTCATTATGTAAAGTATCTCCATATGCCCCTGATCCAAGGACAAGCTCCACCATGCTGAGCAGGATATGGGCTGTCAGCTGACCTCCATCAAATGAGTGCATGACCCCATAATGAAGACAGAGAGTAACATGGATCTACTAAAACTCTAGCAAAATCTTCTGAGGCAGAAAGTCTCGGTCCATTAAGATAAGACCACAGCTTCCTTTCCAGAAAGATGCCACTAAACCATATCATAGAAAACTCTGGACTCCACCATCCTGATAACTACCATCACACTACTAATTTGTTCCAAGCACAATACAAAAAGAATGACCTAAACCGATCACACTTTTGTCAGGGGCAAGCAAAACTTTTCCCAAACATGATGCCTCTTCATCTGGCCTGTATTTGCAAATTTAACCAAAAAAAAAAAAAAATCCTTTCAGCAGCCAAGTTTTGGTGAAACAAAGGACAATACAGTTCCTGATATGTTGTTGGAAACTGATGAAGACATGGGGGTTGTCCTGTTTTCCAATGCTTGTACATCCTTTCCTTGATGTTTACTGATGTTTAATTTGAAAACCTCAATCTTGCTACTTAGCACACGTCTGCAGGAGGACAGTTAAAAGACTGGTGAGTTGATACTCTTCGCCACATGCCACCACCGTCAAACACCAACCACAAAAAACACCACCAAGCATAAAGAGCATAAATGTGACACAAAATTTAGTGGAGCTGAGAGAGTCAACTGGAGACATCTGTTGCTATGCCTTCTTTACATGCTTTTTTCTTTCTTGCCAAAACCTGATGTCTACATTACCCACAATGCCACTCCATTAGCAACTGAGATCCAGGTGTGAAATGTGAACAGGGGCAAAAGTAGCCTAGAGCAGCTAGCCTCAAGCAGAGATGATTAGCAGGCTAAGGGGTCTGGTAAGCTTCAGATGGTTTTCATTTTCAAACTTGTAGTCTTCAAACCCAGCCATCGTTGACTCAGGTGACATCACTTGAGCCACAAAAGACCTTAAAAGACCCTGGCACTTTTTTTCTTATATTGCCGTGTAAAAATCAGTCCCCGTTTAAGTAAAACTACAGTACAGCAGATATCCACAATGATAATAATATCATAATAATAGCAACACTGAACTACACTAATGAAAAGAACAAAATTACACAGTGAAAAAAGAAGAAGTCTAACAACTACTGTAATGTAGGGCGACAGGTGATTATTTGTCGGTGCCAGCTGGATGAGCTCCTGGAGGTATGTGTGAGGCTGTTTAACTGAAGTGAAAGTGTGTAGTTAACTCAAATAACTGTGCTGTACTGTGAGTGTATTTGTGCAGTCTATGGGTTTGCTGTGTCAGTATTGATTGTTGCAGTTCATTAGCGATCATAATCACAACAGGCAGCATGCAGGTAACACACACACACACACACACACACACACACACACACACAGGGGAAGACTTATATTTGTGCGCACATACACTGAACACCAACAACAAGTGTGGAGTAAGATTAAGAGGATGGAGGGTAACAGAAGGGAATGGGAGTGCCACATTTTAAAATCATTTCTTACTATTTTGATCGGTAAATGGCAAAAGTACTTAGACATTCCTACTTGTGAATTATTTAAAAATGTTGTTTGGTTTTAAAAATAAGCAGATATTTAATTAAATGTTCATGTTTTCTTGTTCTTCTTTGAATTAAAAGCTCAGATTGCTTCTGTTGGTCGCTTTATTTTTTGTAACTATAGCAATTTACCATTGTGCCAACCAACCCCCTAATGGCACAAATGCACAACAGTAAAATGAAAACAATTTAGTATATTAAAGCATTTATTTTTGATTATGCCAAAGAAATGAGGCAGACCTGTCTGTGTACACCCATCAGCCACGACATTAAAACCACTGACAGGCGAAATGAATAACATTGATCATTTTGTTACACTGCAATGTTTTCCAGAAAACCAGTGGTCCTTGCATTCACTTGGATAACACCTGACACACTCCACCCACCCAAACACTGTGCAGACCAAGTACATCCCCTTCATGGCTACAATACACCCCAGTGGTAGTAGTTTCCCACCAGCAGGAAAACACACCATGCCATACCACAAAACTGCTCATGAATGGCCCGAGGACCATGACAAAGACCTTAAGGCATTGACCTGGCCTCCAAAGTCCCCAGATCCCAATCTGATGGAGTGTCTGTGGGACATGCTGGTACCCCATCTTGCAATCCACAGGACTCAAAGGATTCCCGGTGCCAGACACCACAGGTCATCCCTCGAAATTCCAAGTCCATGCCTGAACAGGTCAGGGCCAACTCTGCTGGTGGTGAGGCTCCACCATCGATCGGAAGTACCTCTGGGGTACAGGCATAGCCCACAGATGCTTAATCAGATTGGGATCTTGGGAATTTGGAGATCAGAGATTAAGCTCTTTCTCAAGTTCCTCATGCCATTCCTGAACAGCTTTTTGCAGTGTGGTATGGTGTATTGTTGGCCTCCTGCTTGGGAGACATTTTCTGCCATTTTCCACAGGCTTAGACATGGACATACTCAACACCTCTGACAGACATGTACCTGCTGGAGCTCAAGAAGTCAGGGAAAGGGAATGTAAGTCTAGTGAGAACTACTCTGACTGATGTACCAATGGTTTTAAAAAAAATACTGTATATCAGACAACTGGGGCTGCTTTTTCAGCTCCAGAAAGAAAAGCTGTTAGAATTACAGCGTACATCAAATTATCTTGGAGTTTGTTCAGTGGAGATACTGGCAGTCCTCTTGGCTCTGCATTGGGTAGAGGAAAACAAACCAGGAAACACTTTAATCTGCTCCAATTATGTTTCAGTTCTCCAGAGCCTGATAGCCTTCAATTCCAGCCATCAAGGTATTCTAATCATATTGTAATGTAATGGATTTTTGTTGTATGTTTCCAGTACATTCAAGACTTTTTCATTAAGATATGTCAATCATGTTGAACTGCACATGTAGGCCTGAAGGGAGATGTTATACATTTAACTGTCCCAGTAAGCAAATTAGAGGTCAAGGGAGTAGTTTGAAATGAGGCAGTACAGTAAATGGGTGTCAAGAGCAGTCCAACAACGAAATAACCTGATGTTTCTGTACATTTTAGATAATTAAGTCAATTCAACATTTACAAACATATGACGGTGAAGAAAAGAAGAGATAATCTTCAACAAAATAAGATTTGGCCATTCCCGTTTAAATAAGCACACTCAAGAAGAGCATCCAATTGGTTTTTGTGAGCATTTTCAAGTTAAGGATTCTGTAGTTCATGTAATAATAATAAATAATAATGGAGTGTATTAAGTGTGAAGAAGAAAAGCAAAGTATTCAAGACGACCTCAGGAAGGCTGGAATTCATACTCTTAATATTAGTAGTATAATTTGGGTAGGATTTAATCTCAGAATCACACTCCAAGGTAAGATAAAGTGGCAGTAATGAACATGGTACTCTTATTACTAACAGAGGTTGAAACCCATGAAGGGGGTGTTTCTCAAAGTCAAGGATCCTTCCTTGGGAAGACCCATCCTTCCAAGGAAGGATCTTCCAGAGGCAAGGCAAGATTTGGAGGGGGGGCACTTAGCACTCCATCTCTGCTGTAAATGATTAATTAAAAAACTTTTATGTTTAATCTAAATCACGTTATTATAAAAATCTCATTTTGCAGTGGACGCATTGGAAAGTGTAAATTATTAATTATAATGTAAATAAATGAGATATTTATCTAAATCCTGCCGAGCTCTGAGCTGGAATTCCTCTTAAATAAGGACTGAGTCCAGTGTGAAATCCGGAAGGATCCTTGACATTGGTACTGTCCTTTGGCGGGGGTTGATGACATAGCTTCCTTCAAATTCGGTCGTTTGACGATCCTTTCTTGACTTTGAGAAACACCCCTCCTCTGTCCAATAGTCAACCCCCTTGAGATTCCCCTGTCAGTCACCTGACCCTGCTCCTCAATGCACACGTGTGCCTCAGTGCCACATTTAGCTCCTGTATAAATACCTCAACAATCACTTGCCCCTCTTGTTTGCCAGATTGCCTTTTGCTTCTTTCCCATGGGTTTCTTGCAATTTCTGCCTATGTATCCTGTCTCCACCAGACTGTGTGTACCTGCCTGTGGCGTGCTTCCTTCCCCAGCCCTGTGGGATTTGTTTGCCTATTTGGACTGTCTTTAAGTTGCTAAACTGTAACCATGTGTTCATAACCATTCAGTAAAATGTGTGGGTCCTCTGTTAGTTTTTAAGTCAGGCTTATAAGAGTGGAAAGAAAAAGAGGCTTTTTTAGTGAATAAACATGTCATGCATTTTAATGTTTTATTGGACTTTAAAACACTTGCACAAAACAAAAACAGTACCCAAATACATGTTTAAAAAAGAGGTTGTCACATGACTAAAATTACAGTTTCATTGTACTGTAGCTTTATTGAGTTTCTCCGAACCTAAATATGTCAGGGTCTGCAACGGGTCATCAGTTTGGTCCAATAGCTATATGTTGTGATTGACTTCTTTGGACCACTGAGGTAAAGAGCACAAACGTTTACACTGCTCATCCAGCAAAACACTTTATATTATGTTTTGACTTAGCTGTTTTGAAGGTAACTTTGAAACTATAAAGCTTGTTTCTGTAGGTTTATTGTTTTAATACACACTGAGGTATTTATCATTTTAATGCCCGCAGCTTCATTGGTATGCATGCAAAAACATGGACCTTTTGAGATATTAACATCCTGCTTTTCTGTGTAAAAGGCCTTTGACTGCAGTGCTTTATTCCTGCAGTTTAGTATGCCATTGATAAAAGCTAATAGTGTATCAGAAAAGCTGCAGAATCTCTTTTCAAGAGGCATCAAATTTGAGGTAAAGGGAACAAAAGCTGTAGCTTCTAAGCCACTGAGTAGTGTTTTCCACAGAAAATGGTGTGTTGACTCCATTTAGGGTCTCAGGGGAGCCAGTTGTACCCCTGTGACTGCTGTAGGGGTGATAAACTGGGTTCCAGATGAGCTTTTGGGACCTCTGAGGCTATGAAAAGGGAAATCCACCCCAGAGCACTGATGTTGTTTTACTTTCTTTAACCTTGATTTAACCAGTCCCACTGAGATTACTGCTCTCCTTTGTGAGAGACCTGGATAACAGTTTCATGGGTGTTTGTAAGAGTTAAGGCCTATAGTTTTGCAGAGTTTCACACAAGAGTAGGGCCAAATTTTAAACTGTGTATAAAAGCAAAATGCAAAAAGTAATCACACGCCTTTTTTATAAAAATGTGAAGAAAGATATGAATTTCACTTTTGGGTGGATCATCTCTGTATCAAAATACACTGTGTACGGAGGCCATTCAGTTTGTACTTTACTCCTCTGTGGCTGTAGGGATGAAGCTAGGCTTTAAACTAAACCTAAAGGGAACTAAATATAGCCTACCATTTTAGTGAAGGATCAGAGCAGCTCAGGGGAGCTCACTGCTAAACAGTGCTGACACAGGTGAACAGGCTTTAGCATGAGGTGAAGTGTAGAGCTACTGCCTATGTAGTCATAGCAATAGGAGGGTTTCTTCTTCTTCATCATCATCCCCAAAATTATTTACTGTATTTGCTAGCACCACAACTTCAAGTGCTCAAGGTGAATGTTACTAAGGCCTGTGCTATATGTGTACCTTCCTTGCAAGTGGACATTTTGATTAGAAGGAAAAGCCAAGGTGAAACTATTAACAATTATGATTGTTCCTGTGTGTAAGATTTAGGGGGGATTTACTGGCATCTAGCTGTGAGGAATGCAGATTGCAACCAGCTGAAACCTCCCCTGATTAGAATTCCTTCAGTGTTTGTTGTTTAGGAGGTTTTAACCAGAGGCCGAATTATCTGTAGTCTCTTCCTCTCCAAAACAGACCAGGTGGTTAAAACTAGTAGAAACACTAAAGAAAGCCATTTCATGTAACAAAATAGAGTTCCTCCAACATTGCTCGGCATGTCAGAGATGTGTAATGGTGGCCAGAGCCAAAATAGTAATGGAGCCAGTGTTTGGTTTGTTCATTTAGGGCTCCTGTAGAAACATGGCGGTGCAACAGGTTGGTTGCATCCAACTAAATAGCCCTCTGCTCACTAACAGCCAGCTATGGAGGCCCTTTCGGGAACCTAAAAACACATAAAGCCATCTCTAAAGCCAGTGTTCAGACTGGCTACCGTAGAAAACCAACATGATAGACTCAAGGTTTTCCTTGATGTAGATATGAAAGGCTCAATCTAAGATAACGCAACAGTGATTCTTATTTTAAGGTGATTATACACTAATCAAAACGTAGTTATGGATAATATATTCCATTTCTGCCAGATGATGCTCCTAAAGCCTTCACACTGTTCCTCTAAACATCCCAGATTGCCACTATAACAACAGGATCCTGGAACAGAACACCTAAATAAAATGCAGCCATCATCACTTCAAACAACCGCACCTGCTTTTCCCACTACAACATGCCAAAATGTCTGCTGTAAAAATTGCCTTTGTTTTTTAAATGTCTGCCTGAATTGTCTAGAAATTACTGTTTTTTAATAGATAAGTCATGTCTTTGTTCAAAAGTTACTGCGAGCAGCTTGTATTCCAGCTCTGTCTCCTAGAAATAAATGACGGAAAATCTCATAATCATTGGGAAAGTGCTGATTAGAAACATTTCCCCATTATATAATAGAAAATGGAATTTTCTCAGCTTTACATTTTCCTCAGACATATTTGCTTTTTTCAAATTAGCTGCACATAAACATAATTCTAGGAGGCAGGGCTGGTGTATTCAGAGAACTTTAGCTTATTAGCCTGGCGACTGGTGTTGTATTTCCAAACTAACCATCAGCATCTTCTGTTAGCATGTTACGAGCAGCTCGCTGAAGTAGCTTTCATGTTAGCTTTAAACTAGCAAGCAAACAAAGTACTGTATGACACCATTTAAGTTTAGGCTACTTGTAAAATTACTAAATTAATGTAACGCCACACAGTAATAGTCATATCTTGTGTTTGCTAGCTTGGTCAATAAATATTTTTCTGTTTGTACACCGTCACCTCTCCCATGGAGCTCTCAGCCTGGAGATTTGTGACCCAGCTGCAAGGCCTTAAGTCGTCTGTCAACCTCTGGGCAGCAGGTAAATTAGATTATTTTTTTATTTACTGCTATTATCACTGTTGGAACAGTACAAAGTGTGAGTCCACCCATGTGCTGTACTTGCCTCAGGCAGAAACTGCCAGTGTTTTTTATTCTTTATCCTTTGAACTCTGATGGCCCTCGGCATGGAAAGCACTGGACACAATCACGGACTGTGTTTAAAATGATGTAACCTTCTACGTTAGTCTCTGTAGTCCGTTCTGTCTGTTTCCCTGCATTCCCTTTGTTTTTCTTTGTGCTTGAACGGTTGGCTTATGCATTAAATTGTCTAATTTCTCCGTCCAATGTCACCAGTCTCTTTTATTTTTATATCCTAATAGCTGCAGCCCTTCTCTTGTTTCTCCGTCTATTCTCTGTCCTATTATTTGATTTATTTCTTTCTGTTTCTGCTGTGGGAGACAGATGGCCAGATTGTCATGGCTGGACAACTAATTTCCTCTGATATTTACCATTCTAGCACACACAGGCACTCCTCATCGATGAAAGCCAGAAACTGTGAAATGGTCCATGAATTTTGGTTTGAGAGAGCGTGTGTGTGTGTGTGTGTGTGTGTGTGTGTGTGTGTGAGTGCGTGAGTGTGTGCATGCATGACTGCACCCATGTATGCCGGTCTGCCTGTTTTTTTTTGTTTTTTTTGACAGCTCATATTATTGGCTGTGAATGAATGCGATTCGGGGACAATTTGTGCAGCTGTGTGTGCACACCTTTGACAGGTGTGAGTGAGTGTGGGGACTATGTGCGTGTGTTTCGTTGACAGGTTGTATTTGCATTGCGTGAGTGCATGCAGTTTGAAGTCTGGGCCTGGTTTGTGCGTGTTTCTTGACAGCTACTACATTATTGGCTGTGAATAAAAGTTTGGAAAATGGTTTGTGTGTTAGCAGGAGGAGAGAATCCATTTGCAGTTAAAAATATTATCTGTGAAGTTGAGGTCACTGGTGGTTACAGTTCACGTGTCTTTGGCTTAATGTTTGGAAATCGGAAAAAGTCTTAAAATTGTACATCTGTTTAGCAGTATTAAAGCCACAGGAAACTTGTGAATTTGTGTTTGTTGTCTTGCCATCAGCTCCCAGGAATGTTATTAATATCTGTTAATTGCTCCCATGCTGTTTCTTCCCCACATTATCTTTATTTCCTGGTTCAGACATCAGGCTTTAGTTGCAGATAGTTTCATCACAAATGGAAAGAGCTCCAAATATGAAAAACCTCTGTACCTTGGGCGTTGTCTTTGATGTGTGATTGACAGGTCATTAGTCTAATTACCATTTCTTGTTAGAAGGAATGGAACAATGCAGGAACCCTTTCAGGAGAAATGTTGTTTATTTGACACGATTTTTAACAATAAAAGTCCAAGCAACAGATCCTTAGTAAGTTGAGTTTTTTATCTGTTACAACACATATTTTGTTCTTAAAAGTTTAGTTTGGAGAAGAGTGTAATTTTAAACATGGTGTTTTCCTCAGAATTTGAGGAAAAATTAACAAAAATGGCTGACGTAACTACCTGAAACAAATTTAAGAAAATCCATTGGGGCACTCTCAACTCAAAAATGTGTTTTTCCTTTGTATGTTCCCTAAAATGTCCTTGACTACAGTGACTTCTATCTGTGGGCAGTTTGTCACTCGAGAGGTGTGATCACATTCCTTTACTGATGGGGGCAATATCTGTGCACCTCCCCAAAATCTGTCATTCAAATGTAGAACAGGCAGCAAAAGCTAATTGCTGTCTAATACAGGGAACACACTTTGACACCACACCGGTGGAAAAAAATATTCAAAACCTCCAGAGCAAAGTGGACTTTTCAATACAGCGAGTAGAGTTAGCATTAGCATAGTAAAAGTTTTGACAGCAGACATGGAGGAGGGTGAACTTTTTTTTTTTTTAAAAGGGCTTTTGCCTTTAATGGATAGGACAGTGTGTGAAATGGGGAGACGGAGAGAGAGAGCGGGGACTGACACGCAGCAAAGGGTTGCAGGCCGGATTTGAACCCGCGACCGCTGCAGCAAGACAATGCCTCTGCACATGGGGTGCCGGCACTATCCACTATGCTACCGATGCCCCTGAATTTATTTTTTTAAATGTAAAGCAGACCCTGGAACCTTCTTCCACTATCTACCAAAAACCCCATCGTACCAGATATTATTGTATGTTTCACAACCACTAACACTGTGTCTGCCACTGCCAGTTACAAACAACATAAACAGATAAAAGATGCTAACTACACTTATTGTTCTAATAAGTATGCTCATTGTAGATTTTGGTGACCAAGAGACTCCTGATCTGGGTCTGACTGAAGCTTAAACATGTATGGCTGAATCTCTCCAGTGTTTCCTCTAACGCTAATGCTAGCCATCTTGATACACACTGCTATTTCACTTAACTGAGTGCTATCCTCCAACAGCCAGAGCTATTGCCACACTTTGTTTTAGTGCTGTGCCAGTGCTACAGAAAAAAAAAAAAATTGAAACCACAGTGGTCAGTGGGGTAGAGGCCAGATCTAGAATTACATGAACGTATATAGATCCATATAATTTTTACTAAAAAAGGTTTTGTGATTCTAACAATCTTACTATGTAATGAAGAAAACTCTGTGAATGTGTCCGTCTATGTGAAACTGCACATAGGCATTGAGGATTGGCATAGGTAGAAGGTGACAAAGCTACCAATGGGTATGGACTAGTATATCTGAATGCTTAAATGTTGGTGTAATTAAATAATCTAATCTCTTTTCTAACTTGGGGTGATGTGGAGATATTTAATATCAGAGATCAACATTAACACAGTTAATAGCTTTATTCCTAAACTAATATAGTATTGGCCTTCATAAACCATCATTGGTGTACATTATTTTTTAAACTGTCTGAACTATTTATTTGCTATTACTCCATTGAGAGCAAAACTCTGATTCTGCATCACGTTCACTGATGACATCAAAAGCAAAGTATCTTAATATTTGAGCTGTTTATTGTTAATAAATCCTCAGTCAAATATATCATGCTGCTTTGTGCCAGTATGTAAGAAATAATTATGAATTTATTGCACAGTACTAATTAAAATTAGGTTTTGACCCTGATATCACGGGAAGATTAATTCAAACTCTCCATGCCTCTCGGTTTTAATAAATATTTTGATCTCAGCATGTTTGAGAACATGTAACAGCATGTACTTTCATTAAAAAATAATGGTTTTGCAGAGGAAATTCAATGTGAAGAGTGATAAGTAATATTTGTGTGCTTCTAATGTGTGCTTTGTGTAAAAAGAAAAAATTGTTGCATCACAGAAGAAGAAAACTGTTGCTGCTGTTTGCTTTGCTCCCCATTTTCCTGTCAGCAAAGTGTCACATATCTGTCCCTCTGTCTGTCTACGAGGTCAACATCCCTGAGGGGACAGACACCAGCAGGTCCGTTCTGCAGGGAGCGTTTCTGCACCTCTTCTTTTTCTTCAAACCTCTCTCTCCACCTCCATTCCCTTGCTTGCTCACTCAGGTTTTTCTGTCTGTATTCTGTATCCACTCTCCATCCTCTCTCTCTGGGTGTCTGCAGGATGCAAAGGTTTCTGACCTCTTCCATATGGCTTAATTAACCATTGAGCCAGTGCCTCTGAGTGCTCATCCACCTTAGCATGCCCAACACACACACTGAAAACAACCCAAATTGCCCTCTAATTTGCTAAGAGGTACCACCAAAATAAAGACTTTAATATGGTTATATAAGAGTTCCTTATTTTTTATGCTGCTGATACTCTATAAAACTGCCACTCTTTTTTCCAGAGTGCTTCATCTTTTTGGTATAGCCACCAAAGCGAGTGTTTAGGAAAAAAAATCACTGCAAATTGTCAAAGATGCCCTTCACTATCAATTTCAACAAACTGCCAAATCACAGTACAGGAGGTAAGCTGATTGATGTCATTTCTTCAAGCAGGACTCTGACCCGGTGAGCGTTTTATTTCAGGCTGTGTCAGTGCTGTTTGTCCAATATGCCAACTTGTTAAATGATAAGCAGGACAGGTGAAACCTAAAATAGTTATTTGCTGCAATGGTTCCAGCCTAAAGAAAGTTGCTGTTGCTCTACCTAGAAGAGTATATTGACAGAATATATCACTTTTTCCCACATGGTGAGACACTAACAGTGATTCTTGAAGCACTGTCGCTAAGACCATTAACATTTGTAGCCAATACATAAACCAAATGTGCATGCATGGATTATAACTGGGACACAGAGGGCAAGTGTCCAGGGGCCCTTTAAGGTGCTGCCACAGCCCGTGACCCAGAGCCTCAACTAAATGTGGATAACGAAGAAGCAGAAAAGGCAGCCACGAGAGCAGCAGCCGAGCCGCCCAGCAACGATCCTGCTTTATGGCGGGCGATGACGGATAACCTCAAAAATCATGGTGAAAGGACATATTATCTCTGCCCTGCACACATATACTCTTTCTCTTTGTCTCTCTGTCTCTGTCTCTCTCTCTCTCTCTCTCTCTCTCTCTCTCTCTCTCTCTCTCTCTCTCTCTCTCTCTCTCACACACACACACACACACACACACACACACACACACACCAGTTGCAGTTGGTTTTTCAAGTTCATTTGTTGGCTTTAGCATTTCTGCATGGTGCCTATGAACCATTATCTGTGAGTGAGTGTGACTGAGTTGAGTGAGTGAGTGTCTATTGGTGAGCTATTGATCTGCTGTTTGTGTTTGTGTAAGGGTGTGTGTGTTTGAGAGAGAGAGAGAGAGAGAGAGAGAGAGAGAGAGAGAGAGAGAGAGAGAGAATAAGGTGTTGTTAGTATCATCAGTGCTGACATCAACATTAGTTGCTGGTAACTGGCTAGTATGTTAACTGCCATGGTGGTGGCAGGTGGTGGCCCTTTGAGATCTGGTGCCTAGGGGCCCCTGGGGTGCTAATCCAGCTCTGAAAATGTGCTAAACTGAATGGATGCTCTCTGCTTTTGTCAGTTTAGCAATCTGACACACTTTACAAAACCTGTGAACAAAGTGTCTGCAATGCTACACTATTTTGTCGATTGCCTTTCCATGCTGACACACGGCTGCCTAGCTCAGATAGGATTGCATGACGTCAGACCCACAAGGCGAGATTTAACCTAATTGTTTTTTGAAAGAAATGTTTTCCTGTTCTTGTTCTGTGCTATGATTGCTGGATGAGTGTTACTATAAAACATTTTGAGGGCAAAAAACAAAGCAAAAAAAACCTCCTTATTTGTATTGATAGTGTGTTATGATTGGAATACACATCTATACTTTGGACATTTAGAAACCTGTGTGTGTTTTTCACTTCCACTATTAGTGTTTAGATGGTGCTTTCTGCACTTATTCAAATTTTGGTTTATGTGTACTTTATTAATGCCAAAACACAATGTAGAAGAGTTTGAACAACTTGCAAGAATTGTTTGCCTTTTAAAGAGTTGTATAGTTAATGTTTTGCTAGTTTGGTGTAAGTGTGTTTAATAAGTGTGTCGAGTTTAGCAAAAAGAGTCGACAGTTTCAAAGCAACCCAATCACTGGATGTTTCTGCAAACTACAGATACATGATATTGGTATGTCATTATGTGGTGGATACTGGGAAGTTGCATTTCTTCACACATCAGCAATGCTGTGGTTAATGTATGGTTTGGTTTAGGCACAAAAAAACACTTGGTTATGATTAGGAAAAGATCACCTTTTGGGTTAAAATACCTGTTTCTGGTGGTAAAATATTGTCAGGAAACGCAGCAATGTCTTAGTAAAAACTTTTGCTATTCTTGGCATTTTCCGCACCCACTTTTGGTAGCTAAAACGCTGCTGGATGAACGCAGATAGGCCTCAAAACAAGATCCACTTTGAGTGGCCAGATAGCTGTTGGATAAACAGCAACAGTTTGGTGGCTAGAAAGCCACAGCAATAACTTGCAAAAGCACAACCAGTTTTGTTATTTCTTGGCCAAGTAGTGGTTTGTAGTGGCCTGCAGCTTAACAGGCATATCACTTAAATGTCATGTCATCCACCATCCCCTCCACCCCCAATGACAAAATCATCTCATATATTACACAACATCAGAAACGCTGATATGATACATGAAACATGCAAATGGGTTGTATTTGTGTTTTGTGTTCTGCTTCTGACAATTGGGCTTTTCAAAGATAGTGCCCAAGCAATCAGAAAAAACTGTAATTGACAAATTACAAAGTTGGCGAGACTGTCTTTGTGCATCAGTTCCAGCCCTATTGGTAGTTTCAGCAGCCAAATTTCAATGGATCCTGCCAGATTTCCTACATTTGGGAAAACTGTCATGTAGCAACAATGATCAGAGCCGGTGTTAGAGCACAGCATGATAGTGTTGCACGGTATGGTACCAATGGTAGACCATGCTACTTAAACACCACCATACATATGATACCATAATGTTGGAGTACTGTTAGGGCTGGGTGCTAAATCGATTTTATCGATTAATTCGAATTTGAAGTTTAGGTCAATTTGTTTTAATGCAGGGTTCAACGCTAAGGTTTTTTTTTCACTTGCCATGTCGGGCAAGTTGGTCAGAGATCTACTTGCCCGAAGTCAGTTTTTACTTGCCCTATAAAAATTGTTTAATTTAAGCGGCTATCAAATAACAAAGACTGCAGTTATTTTTATCTTATGTAATCTTTATTCACACTGTATTTATTAATTAAAACAACATATGTATTCTAGCTTAATTCCTAAACAAAAAAATGACAGGGCTTAAATTCTGCGCCCTACTTGAGCCAATTTCTTTATTTTTCACCCCTCTCTCCAGTTCTGCAATAGTAACACCGGGTTTAATATATTTTGCCTCCATCTCTCTGCCCTGCTCTACTCTACTTCAACGCTACTTAGGTCTCTCTCTGCTCTACCAGTAGACTACCACATCCACCTATTGCACAAAACGCACACAGCAGTGTTTCCCCTAGGATGGAGTTGTAGCCGCAAAGCTAAGCCCACACATGAAAAATAATTTTCACATGCATGAAACTTTTTTATATGCTTGCAAAGCACAGCCTGCTGGGATGTTTCTATGTATCTACTGGCACCAGAAGGGCTCTTTAGGACTCAGTACATACAGTACATGTGCGCACAGAAATGAGCAAGTGAAATGTCTGTCTAGTTTACATATGAGGTGTCTTAAGATTTAAGAAAAAACAATTTTATTGAATATAATGAAGGTAAAAAGTCACTTGACATGCTGCTGTTTTGTGCTATGACCTATTTAAGTGCTGGAAGTTGTTATTTATTTTATTTTATTTATTTAAACAGCACCCCACTGTAAAGTGTGTTTGAAGGCTGTAGCACTACCAATTTACTGCAGCACCTCAAACAGAGGCATGCTGCGGAGTGGGAGAGGTGTTGCTCCCTTTGAAAATATCCCTATTCAAGTGTCTGAATTTGTTATTTACGTGACAACGCCTGACCACAACACAGGCTCCTCTTCATAGACTTCGGTGCTGTGCTGCAGGTTCGGGCCAGGCTCTGTTATAATTGTCTCGGGAATTGACTCGGGAAAATGTGACCTGACAATATAATGGTAGGGGAAACAATGCCGTATGATGAGACAGGGGCCCAGGGGAAAGCGATCACGGATGCAGTCGCGATGTATCTTGCAAGAGATATGGTGCCCATATTTACCATGGAAAAGCTGTGGTTTATTCACATGCTGAAAGTTTTGAAGCCCAGGCACGTGCTACCAGGCCGCAAATATTTTTCTGAAAACTGACTTTAAGGAGAGGGGGAAAATCGATTTAAATCGTGAATCGGATTTGTTGTGAAAAAATCAGAGATTTTTTTTTTTTTTTGGCCATATCGCCCAGCCCTATGTACTTTAGTATTACCGTACCTGAGGTACCACTACTGTGGGATTAGTTCAAAGTCCAATTGCCAGAGGGGGAGTGTCTATGCGCTGTCCAATAACGCCGCACGCTGGCCACCTGTCACTCAATATGCTGCTGCAGTGGTTTGTTTTCCAGTGACATTTGCGGTATTAGCTGAGCTATTGAGTATCTTTAAGCAGTGAAAGTTATTATTTATTTCTTTTTACTTGTTGGCTAGATTTATTTATATATGCTACAGTGATTTGTTTTTGACTCTACAGTGCGAGCATTTTACTCGCATTTGCGACTAAAAATAGTTTTGTGCGAGCAAAAGAAATCATTTAGGAGCATACTGCGAGTACAGATTTCAACCAGCAGCAGAAAGGAAAGGCGAATCCTGCCGGTTGTGGGTTGAACGGGGTTCACAGACAGGAATACGGCAGAGCACTATGGCCACTGCCGCAAGATAATGGCTTACAGGCGACCAAGAAGACTGGCTCCATGTCCAATAATTTCCTCTTCCAAAAGTACCTGAAAAGAGCCGTTCACATTTCTCCACAAACCTCACTGCACTAGGGACTGTTATTTACTTGTCAGGAGAGGAGGGTGGCTGGTTGATTTTTATTTTATTTATTCATTTATTTTGTTTTGATCCCCCCTATGTTAATCACTTATTGATGCTGTTTTTGAAATATCGGTGATGTATTATAGAAAAGTGATTTATCTTTTTATAAATGACAAAAGGCACATCTGCCTCATTTTTGCTGTGGTTTCATGATACTACTCAGAACCGTGACAACATTACAGCATGAGTGCTTTTCTATATAACTGAGACATTATGACATAAAGCGTTGTTTACCTTGATGATGTTCTGGACATTTAAACACACCCAAACTAATGTCTGTCTCCTGCAATGCTTCAACTAACACATCCCTGTCAGCTCTGTTTTTAATAAATGGGGAGTTAATTAGCATCAGTGAACCTTCTGATGTACAGATGTTTTCATATTCATGATTAAAAAAATCTCCCAGTTACACAGGTGTGATGTAGAGCCTTGAAGCCTCCTTGTCACACACACCGAGAGTGGAATTTGAACTCATGTAAAGTGGAATATTTTGCATATTATATTCTAGATTTGTCAACTGGGGAAGAGTAGATGTGATTTTAAGAATTTTTAATTAGTTATTTGAAGTTTTTGTCGGAAATCAGAAGACAGATATTACTATTCAAAGCAGAGTTTTTATCCTCTGGGGGAGATCTTTAAATTAAAATCTGAGAGACATACAACTCTGGGCAGCACATTTTAATTTTCTATTGGCATTTATAGACAAAATGTGCCTCACAGGTTTTGCTGCATCTACAGGCAGTAATTTCCTCTCGAAGAGCCTGCTTTTTGTACAGAACTATAACTAGTGTTAAACTGTGCTACTATATTATTCATGTTTTGTGTTTTGTTTAGCATTTCATTTTTAAGTACTTAATTAATTGTGGTTGCCATGTTGAAATAGCCCATCTCAATTGTTGAAAAAAGTTTTAACAAGAGAAAAATACATTTTGCATATTACCAAGTTTTAGTTATTAATTGATAACCAAAATGTGGCACCTTATCAATTACGTTCCGTTTTTTCTATAAGAGTTACAATACCGAATATAACTTTGCACTACAGGGAGAAGAAAGGGGCAGTACATTAGTTCTATATGGCAACCTCATTGTGTGTGTACGTGTGCGTGTGTTTGTGTGTGTGTGTGTGTGTGTGTGTGTGTGTGTGTGTGTGTGTGTGTGTGTGTGTGTGTGCGTGTGCATGTGTATGTGAGAGAGAGAGAGAATTGGAAAACCTGTCATGTAATTGAAATAAATGGTTGCTCTTGACAAGCGAGATGCTCTACCATGGGTGTGTGGGGGTGAAAGTCTTTGGCCCTTTGGCACCAGTGTGACACAATGAAGAAAGCAAAGCATTTAGCATGTCTGTTGGCCCCTTTGGCCTACGATTGGAATTTCACACTCCCACACACTGATCTGTGGCCCTCAGCACATAAGGTGGTTGGGGCAGAGTCATCAGTCATGTGGGTGCTGATCAGAGCTCTTTATGAAGATGGATACCAGTCGATTAACCATCTTTACAAAGCTTCTTTTGTCAATTTCTGAAAGAAGGCAGTGCAGAGCCCCTTTTTTTAACAGTTTACAGATTTTTATACACTGAACCAAACCTTAAATGCAACACTTTTGTTTTGCTCCCATTTTTAACAGGTTTAAGTTAAAGACTTAAGACCTTTTAATGCACTCAATAGAGAGCCTATATATTCCCTCAAATTTTGTACAAAAATTTGTTAAAATCTTTGTTAATGAACACTTCTTTTCCCCAAGATATTCTATCCACCTTACAGGCGTGGTGTATCGAGATGCTGATTAAAGAGCATCATTACTACACAGGCGTGCCTTAGGATGATCATAAAAAGATCACTCTAAAATGTACAGTTTTATCACACAAAAACGTAACAACTGTTTTGTTGTTTTTTGTTTCATTCAGTGAATGTTCATTTCAGTACTATTCGACATCTCCAATGCTGTTTCTGTGAATTTGCCAGTACATCCAGCCGCCTCACAATTGCACAAGTTGGTTAAATAAATTAAACAGGTCAAGACCCTGGTGAGGACAATAAGCATACAGATGAACTTCCCTGAGATGGTTAGTGCAGAAATTCTTTGGGAATTGTTGCATCATCAGTTCAAGTAGCTGGTCTAAGATGGTTTTGCAGGTGAAGATGTTGGATGTGGAGGTCCTGAGCTGATGTGGTGAAGGGTTTTGACCTGACAGCAGTTTGTCATTGTATCTGACTCATCCAATTCTGAGGCTGGTTGGATGTATTGCCAAATTACTGGACATGACACTGGAAAAATCTTATGATAGTGAAATGAAAGATGATGAGTTCAGGGGCAACAGCTCTGGTGGACAGTTCTGCCCTCAGCACGGCAATGGCACACTACCTCATAACTTGGAATATCTATGTTACTAGTCCATACCCACTGGTAGCTTTGTCACCTTCTACCTATGCCAATCCTCAATGCCTATGTGCAGTTTCACATAGATTGACCATGTCAGTGAGTAGAAAAACGTGGGACAGACAGAATGACTGACTGACAGAATGACACACTGACAGTTTCTGTGATTATGTACAGCCATACCATACCATGATTTAGTCAGACCAAAAATGAGAAAAAAACCCAAACATTGGTCCACAGGGGGAGCCACAGCGATCGGTCGCATTTTAGCCATTTTTAAGCATTTTTCTGTTGTTATAGCGCCACCCAGTTGCCAATTAGAGTTAAATTTCTCCAGTCACCTTGAGGCGTCCTGTTCTACATATCTACCAAGTTTAGTAAAAATCGATATGGCGGTTAGGCCTAGATAAGAAATTAGCTCTCTAGCGCCCCCATTTTGTTTGATGGGGTCAATAATGGAGGGGTCCCCTCAGATTATGTGTGGTCATATGCCTACAAAGTTGCGTGGTGAACGGTGAAACCCTTGAGATGTTATACACCTTTATGTGATGAGCCACGCCCTCCGCAATATTCATTGCCTTATAGAAGCTCAGTTTTAGTAGGTTTTCCAACTTTTGCCAAGAGGGAACTTTAGATATTGGTCCCTAGATTATGTTCACCGAGTTTCATGCAGATTGGTCAAACTTCCTAGGAAGAGATTGATTTTGAGTGTTTCATGTCTCTACAACATATGGGGCATGAGATATGCCCATTCAAAGTTTGCAAATTGACTGATGCTGTTGAATCAGCTTTTTGATTTTCCACACCTGTTGGGCGGATGGATTATATTGGAAAAGGAGATTTTAACTCATTTGCAACCAAAATGTGACAGAAATATATTTGTTGAGGTCATAAAAAGTCTTAGATGTTTAACTTAAACCTGTGAAAAATGGGAACAAAAACGAAATTGTTGTTAGTGTTTAGTATAAATGTAAAGTTTAAGCTTAGTATGCATGGCTTTCCACAGGTTCTTAGCCGTTTCAACAGCTGGCCAGTGTTCATGCAACATCTGTTTTCAGCTGCCATTGAACAAAGAGACACACTCAGTAGACATATGGCTGTGCTTTTATTACTGAAGGTACATTTACTGAAACACTTGTATTCAAGTCTCCTGTTCCAAAAATGCTAATAACACATTTTGAGGGGAAAAAAAGAAATCCAGGCTCATCATGCTGTGTCACAAACTTATGAAAGATCCTGTCTGACTTTAGTCATTTTACTATGTAAAGATGTGAGTTAACTACATTATAAAGTCGAGTATCAATTAAAACATGTTTTTATTTATTTTTTTTGCATACATTTACGTTGGGTGTCGCTGCTGGGTTTATGAGACAAGGTGAAACTTGGAGGATTATCGTCTTCTTTCGTGGACATGGACACACACACACAGTCAGTCACAGACATGTCTTCCCTGTGGCCTGTTGTGTGTGAATTGATGTTCCGTAGAAGATAAAATGGGCTCCTCCGGGTAGAAACAGCTTCACTTAATTTCTCTCTGCCCCCCCACCCCCTGGTGATGTGAAAGAACAAGTGTGTAAAAGAGTGTGTAGGTGTTGGAGCTATGGATGAAATCCATCAGCTGGAAATCAGCTCAGTGTTTCTCCCCTTCTCTTGCTTTTTTTTCTTCTTTTTTTTAACTGTCTAATCCACCCCTCTCTTTATTTCCTCGTTCTGTTTTCTCTCATTACCTCCTCCTTCCCACTTCATCATCTTGCCATCCCTCTCTCCCTCCAACTTATTCTCTTCATCCTTCTCTCCTCCTCTTCAAATCACTCACCTCCCCTCCTCCCCATGCAGGCCCTCGCTTTCTCTCCTGTCATCCTCCTTTACTCAAGTTATCTTTTTTAATCCTCCTATCTGCCCCCCTTTTCATCCTCCCTCATCCTTTTCTCATCTCTGCCCACCGAATCCTCTCAAACATCATGTGGCCATTCCTTCTTAACTTCCTGATAATCCAGTCCTCTCCATGTCTGCCTGACCCTCTTCATCCTCTCCATCTGCCTCTTTCTCTCCATCATCCCATCTTTTTCACCTCAGCTTCTATCTCTTTTCTTACATTTTCTTCATCCTTTTGATAAGGTAATAATCTGCAGCATTGCCATAAATAAATATATATGTCTCCCCTTATCATTTCTCTCTTCATCCTCTTCAGTCTCCATCTTTTCCTTCCACCACTTGACTGCACTTTGCTGCCGGCTGCCAGTTAAAATCTTTTCTCACCATTAGCTACCAGCTCTCGCACTCCTACCTTCCCTCCCTCCAATTTCCTCGTCTCACCTACATTTACCCTCAATCCATTCCATCAATCCATCACTCTCTCTATCCATCTTCCTCTCCTCTTTAGCCACCTTTCCACCTGCTGCTAACATGCATATTGCACAATATAATAGGATTGAGCTGGAACCCATTTACATTTGACATTAAAGCTACACCAGGCCAGATTTATATGTTGCAGCTGTCTTATCAGCCTAAATCACAAAGTGGAGCTACAATTGTAAAGCAGATTCTCCCTTGCTAAAGATATTAGTGTATCATGAATTTGGTGACATATAGTCTTCTTGGGGGCCATGGGAAGGGATGAATTAAAAACCAAGCATTCAGTTAGATGCTGTCCACTGACATGCCATGGGGCTGCATTTATCTTTTTTTTCCAGAGTAGTAAATCTGTCCTAACGGGCCAAAAAGTTCTCGTAACTCATGTCTACTGTGGGGCTAGGAGTTAAACAACATATCCTGTTACAGTGCTTTGTATGATATTACGAATTGGCACCCCACAAATGACATTATGTACTTGAGGTAAAGTTACATAGGTTAGGTTTGGGAGAAAAACATACTGGGCATTGCCATGTTATGTAGGTTAGGTTTGGGAAATCAAACATGGTGATGACGTACCTCAAACTACCTGGGGAAAGTCCTGTGTTTCATGACCCATCTACCACCCCAACCTGCCTCATTAGATGGACTACATCCTTTTTAACTCCCAACGTCGCATTGGTCACATAATCAGCCTTCCCAAATTCGTGGGTTTTACATGAATTACTGGCTCGTGATTACATGGGATTACATATCATCGGAAAACATACAAACAGTGCATGAGAACAGCCTGAGTAAAAGTGCTTCATTGACTCAAGATAACAAGAGATGGTGTTCAGGCAGAGATAATGTCTGGGGAAGAAATGCTTTTTGGGAAGACTTGACCATAAGCTCATGAAAACCTTTTTGACCAAAGTGGATAACTTTGTGTGACTAGCCTTGTGTAGAATGTACAATAGAACACATGCTGACCCTGCAGAAACAAAGGTCCTTTCAGCCTTGTGTTATTTTGGAAAAAAATGCAGCTTTGCAATAGTCAGGGCCGTAGTCCGTCGGCAGCTACAGTATGTGGGCTGTGGTGTGAAACTGTTCCAATTTCCCGAGGTCCACAGCAGTAGCTTTCATCTTCTCTGAATTTCCAGAGAATGACCAGGCTGACTCTCTAACCTTGAAGGTCACAGGGCCGAGAGGGAGGTTTTCTTTGCTTGCACTCCCTCAGATTCCTCAATTAAACTATTAATAAGTCAAACACAAGCTAAATAGATCCCAGAAAATTGGAATAAACCTAAGTTCAATTTATGCACACCTACACAAATACAGAATCACATTCAAGAAAATAAATGAATGCCTAAGAGTTTCTTGCTCATGCTGATATCATCTCTTCCAGCCTTCCTGTGTCACTGACAGCATCCCAGGCAGCTGCACATTACAGGGAAAGAATATAGATTTTAACACTAAAATGCAGTATTTGATTTGTTGCAATGTCTTCAGTCTCCAGTTGGGGACCTTCCAAAGCATGCCTTTCTCTCCTCTTGTTTACTGTCTGCATCTATACTATCTAAGGTGGCTGCAGAGGGGTTGAGTGTCTTGTTGAGGTCCTGATGTGTGGACACTTAAATCATTCCAAAACCAGAAACCGTGGATCACCAGAACCATTCTCAAACATGGGCAATTATAAAGCAGCAGCCAACAATGTAAGAAGACACAAAAAAGGAGTAAAAATCAGTGCACAAGTTAAGGGAGCTGTTGGGATCACATTTCACTGGAGTTGTACTATGTATTATTCAATGTGACAAAAAAATTAATTGAATGATTGCTTTTGTATTTGACACTTACCCTTCAGTCTACAGTGCATCATGTAGGTGGCATTAGGTACATTTATATCTGCATGGCTTTTCGCTTCATCCTATTACAATCCAATCTTCCAGGGTGCAGGTTAATGTGTGGTGTAAAAGAGGTCTATCATTGCAGTACTCATCACTGTCTCCTCTTTTCTTCTCATCTCCCTCACCCCCTCCTCCCTTCTCATCAAGCCTTGTGTCAAGCTTCAGTGACAAATGATACAAATCTAGAGGTACGATAAGGCGCACGAGATAGAGCAAGCTGGAGTCGATCATCTGACTGTGATCTGAGAGAGAGTGGAGGTGTACAGTATAATGAAGTCTGCACTTTATAGGTCTGTGGTACCCTATATAACACTTTATATGAGTAGAGCACCTTGAAGTCACTTGTCGCATTTATTGCAAACTTGTAAGCAAACAGTTGCTTATATACCCATCCAGTAGTTACAGAGCAATATTATCATTCATTAGAGTTGTGCTTCTGGCCACCTGGCAAATGTAAAACCAATACTTACTGTCTTTTAGCTCTGCTTTAAGTCTCTCCTGAGAGACTTTTGAGAAGAATATCTGGATCTTTAGCTGCTAAATGCTCTACTATTTGTACAGTAGATACAGCCAGCAGCCAGTGAGCTCAGCATAAAGACTGAAAATAAGCCTGGCTTTTTCCGAAGGTGGCAAAATACATATGCCCATATCTAGTTTGTATAACTGGGAATGTTAGGTGGATTTCTTGGCTGGTAGTAGTAACTTCCTGTAGTGGGTTCAACCAACTGGTCTTTACTTGACCTGGTCCTAATGGCTTAGTCAGACTGATCAGGCCACATGATGAGGATGCCTCCTGGGTGTCTCTTGTTGGAGGTGTTCTAGGCACGTCCCACTGGTAGGAGGCCCTGGCTTCGAATATGCGGTTGAAAATATATGAATGGATGAATGGGCAATGCATGTAATGAGCAAAAATCATCATGCGGTTCCTCAGTGTCCAAAACTGATGCTGGAGGGGTAACTAGGGTGTTAGTGTGACTTGTAGGGCCACCGATCAAGCGTTTGTATTTGATGAGTTGGGAGTGAGAATGTGTTGCCGCCGCTGGGCTGAAAATATCACACACACTAAACGCTGTGTTTGAAATAAGAACCTTTATTTTTTCAAAGAGAAAGTTTCAAGCATGTTTGATGAACACCTCTTTCTGCCCACGCTGACAATTTTTAACTATTGTATTGGACTTCTAAAGCACCATTCAAGCTTTACATTGGGTCATCCACACTATTATTTTTAAAGAAAACCCTCTGACTGAAAAGAAGTGTTGTAGTTTACATTTGCAAAAGTGCCAACTGAGGCCTGCCTTGGATAAAAAGCGCATGGTGTAAAAAGCTGTAAAATATAATGATGAGCTATACCTACACAGATACTTTATATCACTAGTACACTGAACCACAGCTCAGGCTCAAAAGCAAGCCAGTACATTTTTTTGTAGCATTTACAATATGCTTGACTTTACTCATTGAATTTATTGAATAAGCACAAGCTATCTTTCAATGTGAAAAATATGAGCAGGAATGTGGGTGGGTTTGAAGGCCAGCCTACGAGTTAAAAGCAGAAAGAATCCTGCATCAATAGGTGCCTATAATCTCTGACTCGGAAAAACCCTCATGCAAAGGGAGGGTAAAACTAATGAAAGAGTGTGATCATAAAGCAGAAAAAGGCTAATGTCAAATAACTTGATTTGTAAAACCTTAATGCAAGTGCTTTTTGTTAAATAAATGGGTGTACATTCCACTATATTCTATGGGTCTCATTCATGAAAAGTGAGTAAATCTGTGTGTAGATTTGCACATAAAAGCCTACTCTACTAAAAACCTACTCCGGATTCAGGAACGCTGCGGGAAACTCAGATTTGATCGTAAACACGTGTGTATGATCATGAATGCCAATCCATCGTAAAGTGACAGCGCGCTCCCGGTAATCAGCAATTAGCATAAATCCCCGCCCATGAATAGCCAATGACCACCATATAAGGAGGTGTAGGTGCTTCCTGTCGACCTGTCAGTCATGGCGCAGAGAAAGAAAGAGAGATTTTTTCCGAAGCGGAGATCAAAATCATTTTGGGTGAAGTGGACTTAAGAGAAAACATTTTTTCTTCAGTTAGTAGTGGTGTGGCAGGGACACGCAAAGCGAAGGCCTGGAGGGAGGTAACAGATGCTGTTAATGTTGTCTCCGTAAAGAACCATGTCAGAGGTGAAGCGTAAATGGTTTGATATGAAACTGGAGGCAAAGAAACGCATAAAATACAGCGGTCACCAAACAAACAGAAGATTCATTTGTGGGGTTCTGAATGAAGTGGGAACGGGAAGCCAGAGATGTTTTGTGCATAATGGATAAACTCTAAATCAATGATCGCTGTCGGAATGTAGAGCTATTTAACATTTATTTTAACACCGATAACATATAGCCTACAGCAGTCTGTATGCATCGTCCTCAAATTATTTGAATCTTAATAGCCTAAAGCTCTGTTTGATACAACGTAAATTAATCATTTTCAAATCAGATTTATTCATTCAAATGATCGTCCTCCTTCTACCTGCTGCCCCTGCTGGGCTGCTGAACCCAGGCATTGCGGCGGAAGAGGCTGTGATCCGGCTGTCCTCACGGATATTTTTATTCTCATCATCCAACGTGTAGAAAGAACGTGTAATCTATTGAGTCGATTTACGTAGATAATTCACAATCATGAACCTAATCTGGATCTAACTAAATGTGTTATATTTTTAATATTTTGTCATGTTTAGATTACGTGTTTCAAAGGCATCTGTGTATTGTGTACATAACAGAGCGCAATACGAATTAAAATTGTCATTTCCAATAGTGAAAAGCAATATTTATGTGCTTTACTAAATTTACACAAGCACTACGAGTGGTCAGGAGCAGGAGTAGATTTTGTTAGTAGCTACGAAAAAATCGGAGCTACTAAAATATTGATGAATGCGGACACGCACGTAAATTTCTGCGAACAGTTTACACACAAATTCCTTCTGCTCACGTTTCATGAATGAGACCCTATGACTCTAAATGAGTGAAAATGGTCATTGAGCCATATTTCAATGTGACATTTTGACATGTTACAGCAGGAAAGTACAGATATAATTACTAGCAGTAATAGTGACTGTTCCAGAGCCCTGGTATTGTGCATGACTGCTCACTGTGACATTTTAATGGAAATGAGCCCTTATGAATGATATTAGTAGCACCTGTGCTTTTCCTGTTACGCCATTGAGTCAAAATATGTGCTGTGAAAAAGGCTTATTTCCTTGCACATGTAAATCAGCCAGAAGTTACTTGTCTTCACTACTTGTCAAATCTCCGTGCATTGGCCTGTAGATTCATATTGTAGTTATTTTAGGTTCCATAACAGTCAGTCCTAAACATCATTGAAAGATTTCTTGTGCTGCAGAACAGAAAATCAGAGTGAAATGGAGGGCATTCATGCACTTCCTGTCTGTCATTACATAAAGCAGTTACCTTATTTGCATCCATTCCTTTTTAGCCAATCGACGACTGTTCTGCTGTGTCAGTTCTAAAATCCAGTTGTCTGTGTACTGAACAGATTTAGAAAAGCTCTAGTAATATCTCAAGCCCGTAGCAGTAGCTTTTACAACTCTGCAATGTATTCACAATGTATTTATCCCCCTAACAATTCCACTGGAGCTGCCTGTATGTATTGGGGTCAGTGTAAACATTCTGGCAGAAAGGCAAAAAAACAGGAAGACCTGGGTCACTGATTTCATCTTCTCTGTTCCAAAATAACATCTCCAGTTTAGTCCCTTGGGCACTGAGTGCTGTGTGCTTTAGAAGATGGCTTAGTAAACAAATCCACATTTGTATCTTTGCAGTTGTACAGATGCTTCAATGTTTCTGTCAGCTTTATACTGAGATCTCAGTTATACTGCATGTGGTAAATGTGTAGTACTCTGGAGAAAGTACTACAAGTGGGAGCTGCCTCACCTCTGTATCCTCACATTTTGGGGTTGTACGGTTTGGCTCTGTTGTACTGTGATTGATCATTAATGCTGCCTCTTTTCTGCTAGCTCATTACATGCGATTAACTTTGAAAAAGATAACAGCCAGTTATCCATTTTTCTCGTGCAAATTTTTTCTGTTGGGTGCACTATTGTGCCGATATTGTGAAGATTTTGGTGGCAAAGAGCTGCCTGCTGTGGTTGACAATAACATTAAACATTGTGGGCCAATAAGACGGATTTCATCGACAAAAGTCATCAGCTGTTCACACACACACACACACACACACACACACACACACACACACACACACACACTCACATACACACATATATCTTACTATATAATAACGAAAACTCTGTCTGTCTGTGTGTCTGTTCCACGTTTTTCTCCTCACTGACTTGGTCAATCCATGTGGAATTTGGCACAGTGGTAGAGGGTCATGGGAGGATGTGGATGAAGCAATATTACATCAGTTGGCCAAAGGGGGGCACTATAGCAACTGATTGAAATTGCAAACTTTGAATGGGCATATCACATGCCCCGTATGTTGTAGAGACATGAAACTCTGCACAGAGATAACTCTCCTCACGAGGAACACATTTGCCTCAAGAACCCATAACTTCCAGTTATACAGATTTTCCGCCATTTTGAATTTTTTAAGAAACACTTAAAATCAAGGAAGTTTGACCGATCTGCATGAAACTCGGTGAACATAATCTAGGGACTAGGCCTGTACACTCCTAGTCGACTAGTCAATTATTTGGTCGCTATGCTCTCATCCGACCAAATTCTCATTAGTCGAATAATTGTTGTGTCACTTTCATAAGGAAAAAAGTGCTACATCAACAGCAGAGAAATTTAACTCTAATTGGCACTATTGCACTATGGGCCCAATGATGCAGAAGCAACGCTGTTTATCTGGGTAATTTCATACCAGGGAACTAGAGTTTCTTTGGCTTCACATGCCACTGTGAAACTTTCATAGGAATGAACAAAGTCCTGCCTCAAATACTGTATCCAGGGCCCTTAATACATCCAGTGAAGAGCATGTGAATGTAATGCTACCATCAGCAAAACCAGCAGCTACCTCCACTGATACTGAGGAGAAGCCTGGTTCTTTCAAATAACCCTGTTCATTGTTCATGTAAATCACCTGTCAGTAGTGATTTGACGCATGATGTGACTCTTTGACTCCTTTGGTTCTTTTGGTTCACTGACCCGTTCCCGCTCTGTGATATATATGCCAACATGTGAATAAGGGGAGTATTGGCACTTCATTTCTTTTTTACAGTTCAGTACTGTCATAAGAAACAAAAGATGAGAAACACTTATAAACCATCAGGTGGTGAGATGTTCCATAAATATATGTGTGTGCCATTTATTGAAAAAGATCAGTAACCAAAAAATTGTTCTGCAGGGGTGTTGGTGACGTAGTGGATAGTGCCGGCGCTCCATGTACAGAGACATTGCCTCACTGCAGCGGTCACGGGTTCGAGTCCGGCCTGCGACCCTTTGCTGCGAGTCAGTCACCCGTTCTCTCGCTGTCTCCCCATTCCACACACTGTCCTATCCATTAAAGGCAACAGCCCAATAAAAAATAATCTTAAAAATTATTCTGCACCCTGCAGTTACTCTTTTTTTTTTTTTTTTTACAATCATCTGACAGATTATATTTAGGTGGATCTTTCCTTTGTTCTTGTATTGTGCGGATTACGCATCAACAGTTTACAAGAGTGCCATCATGTGGCATCACTGATCGAAGTGCAATCTCACACAATGAATGTGAACAAACACACACACTTTCATGCAAACCAAGCACACATAAAAACACTGAACTTCTCTTGACACAAAAAGGGCGATTAAACATCAAAGTAGTAAAATCCCGTGTGAATTACGAGTATTTAACTGATTAAAGCTCCAGTGACAACAAAAGGGTATATACCCTGAGGACAGCTGATTAATGAGGAGCATCTCTTCCACTGCTCTGTACGTCCTCTTCTGATGCTTGTGCTAAGTATCAGTTCTGTGAAATGAGTTAGCTAATTGCTGTCAGTCATTCATCTCCCCACAGTAACCCTCTGCAGTAGAAGCAAGAGGAGGCTGACTGACAGTTTCAATCTTTAGGTCTTAAATTACAGTCCTTCTCATCCTCCTTCAGGTCTTCAATTACTATCTTTTTTGTTCTCTATCCCTGCTCATTCTGCTTCCCATGCTCTTTTACTTCTCTAGCTTTGCCTTTTATCACTTTCACCTCTCTCTTCTCCCCTCCAGTCTAACTACCTCTCTCCCTTAAACTTGAACACAAATGCAAATTATTCTCACGTTTTTGTGTCAGGAAATATTAACATAAATGATACTACAGTTATTGTTTATATTTTCCCATTTCTTAATTTGGGATAAAGCAATTCTTAGACAAAGGTTTATTAGTGTTAAAAGCATCTACGCTTTAAGCCAGTAGGTGGAGGTTTCCCATGGCAGGAGATGTATTCAGCCTTTTCATTAAGCCCAATTAGTGTTGATTATGATACAGTCAACAATTTAATTTGTCTCTCCACAACAATCAAGATTTGGGTTGCCCTGTTGTGAAGTTTTTATTCTTCTAGGAAAGTTAGCATCCTCAGCTAACTAGGCCATAGATGCATAAATGAAATATAGGATACAGCGTTGATATTTCTGTGGAAGCTGCTCAGTGGTGCTTGAAGCCAAAATGTTCAACTCTACTGAACTTCCAGTTGAGCATTCCGCTAACGTGAGGATAAAATGATTAAACTCTTCTAGACTTTCCAAATGTTATTTGACTGAATGGATCAAATTCTGATTTGGATTGATCTGGGTCATTTTGCAGTGGTTGTGATGCTCAAAAACTTGTATCTTCTGATTTATTATGGTCAGCCTAAGGCACACCTGTGCAATATTCATGCTGTCTAATCAGCGTCTTGATATGCCTCACCTGTGAGGTGGGATGGATTATCTCGGCAAGGAGAAGTGCTCAGTAACACAGATTTAGACAGATTTGTGAACAATATTTGTGAGAAATGGTCTTTCGTGTATATAGAAAATGTTTTAGATCTTTGAGTTCAGCTCATGAAAAATGGGAGCAAAAGCAGAAGTGTTGCATTTATATTTTTGTTCAGTACAAATGTCTTTTTCACCATGTAAGTCAATGGAAAAAAAGTATTTTTGGGCCAGAGGGCATCATGTGACAGATGTAATTTCACTGTTTGGCCAATATGAAAAGTTGCATCAAAGCTGCACTTCCTGGGGGCCTGAACTAGCTTACCTTCCTCTCTTTGAGTAGCTCGCTATCATGACAACTGGCTCCTGCAAGATGTGTTTATTTTCTGTTCTTTTTATTTAACTCACATTTAATCAGGTAAGTCCCATCAACAGTCTACAGTCTTACAATGGAGACCTGGCCAAGACAGCAGCATACAAAAAGTTATAGCCAAACAACGACACAATAAAAAAAATAAGATTAACAGTAACATGCAGAAATATTAGAACACCTAAGCACAATGACAAGATCCAATTGATTCATTCATTATTGTGCTTATGAGAGCTTTAGAGTCAGGCAGAGAGACCAATTAGGTTATTCCAAGTGAGAGGAGCAGAGCGCATAAAAGCTTTCTTTCCCAGCTCAGTCTATGCATTAAGAACAGACAACAAAACTAAGTATTGAGATCTCAGACTATAGCTACAGTCAGATCTCTGTTCAATCAAATTACAAATTTACCAAGGAAGTTTACACAGTATGACTTCATAAGTGAATTAAATACCAGTGACTGAGCCTATGAAAGGTCAGACAGGGCCAACCAGCCCTGAAATAAAGTGTGCAGTGAGTGAGGGCTTTGCAACTTGTACCAAACCTCAGTGCACTATGATATCCAGTATCTAAGGGTGCTTTCACACTTGCCCTGTTTGGTTTGGTTCCATGAAACTCAAATTCACTTTCCCCCTTAAGTGTGGTTCGGCAGGTGTGAACACAGCAGTTGCACTCAGGTGTGCACCAAAACAACCGGACCAGGACCTTCTTGAAGCAGTGGTCTCGGGTGTGGTTTGTTTGTGGTGAGAATGTGTTCTGACCTCAATCTGGACCAACTGCAGTCGCATTACGCATTGTTTGGGTTAAACAAGCATCAGCATATTACAGTCCTGAAGGATTATTAACGTGCCCCTCCTCCTGTACTGCCTTAATATGCACAGTCGGTGCATTCAATGCATTAAAACATTGTTTTCTAGTTGGAGCCGTGTCTTGTTTTCAAACTGTATGGTTTGCCTAAACAATGCAAGCAATAAAGTATACAATGACCAGCACTAAATTCAACCACGTAGTTGTCCCTCCAGTGTGACATTAGAAGGTGTCACATTTATCTTGCAAGTGTACTCTTCTTCAACATTTTGTTTACTTCCTGGATTTTTCCCACATAGAAAATTCTGGCCAATCAAGAGCAGTTTCTCATGCAATACATTTCATCAGGTCCATCTGTAATGCTGCCGGGAGAATACGAACCAACTCTAGGCAATTATGCAACTTTGCAGCAAAACTAGTCCCTAATTTGGACCAAAGCAATCTCTAGGTCTGAAAGCACCCTAACATGTGCAAACAATGTACAGATGCATTCATGTACAACAGATCATCATAATCCAGAACCAGTAAAAATGTAGCAGTAATCAGTTTTTTTTTTCTGGTCCAAAAAGAAAAACAGGACTTGTTTCTGAAATAAAACCCTAATTTCAGCTTTTTAAGAAGATTATCAACCTGAGGTTTAAAAGAAAGGGAGTCATCAAGCCAACTACCGAGTTATTTGTATCAAGTTTTCACAGGCTTCGTCCTAGTATTTGAGAAATGCATAACCTTAGTTTTGATCAGCATTTAAAACTAGCCTGCAATTTAGCCACAGCCTCCATGATTGATGAGCTAGCACAATGTATCACTGTGTTGTCAGCATAAAAATAAAAATCTGCACCAACCACATTTTGACCAAGAGTATTAAAGTAAGTTGAAATCAACACCAGACCTAACACAGAACCCTGGAGTACACCATTACAAGTCAAACCGAGCACACTGAGACCTTTCTGAGAGGTAATTCCCAAACCAACCCACTTCCTGATCAGATATACCAATACTAGTCAGTCTCTGTTTTAAAATAATACGATCAACAGTATCAGAAGTTTTGGACAGGTCAATAAATACAGCTGCACAGCTCCTGTGTCCTTTTATTCAGTGTTATTTCAACACCACATTTTATTTTTGACAGGTGCTATATCACTGCAGAAATATCTATGTCAAAGCCTCTGGAATACTGTGTATATTGACTTTCTAGGGATTTTTTTTAAATATAAGTTTGACATAAACATATTGGCTACACATCTTTATGTATCCTTAATCTCTGTAGACTTGGGTTGTAATAATTTCATTGTAGATAAAATATTTGCCCTATAAAAAGTAGAAAAGCAAAAAAAAGTAAAAAGTGCAGCAATGTCCTAAATGCCAAGGTGACCTCTTAAAGACTTTTTTTGTGTGCATGTCTTTTGTCCAACTTGCTGTCCAGACTCTAAACATACTGAATTAACAATCAATTGGAATAATTAAGACTATCAGAAAATGTTTCACTTTCAATAACTGAAACAGTTAATAGGTTATTAAAAAAGTAATACAGTTTCTGATTAATTCTGTTGATCAACTAATTGATTAATCAACAAATTGTTTGAGCTCTACTGTGAAAGAAAATTTGCATTGAGTAAAACACACAAGGAGAGTGTAAAGGTACAGTGCATGTTCAGGTATAATTGCCTTCTAATGGAGAGTTTAAACAAAGTCATAAATCTATGCCTGCTGGCAGAGGACCAGCAGATTGATAGTGTGTGTGCTGCGAGTGCATGCTTGAGTGTGTTTGTTTGGGTTTAAGTCTGAAGAAGTGTACAATGTGTGTATGCATTACAATGTACTTCTCTCTGTTTCACTGTAGCATGGCCATGAACGTGTGTGTGTGCATGTGTATGTGTGTGTGTGTTACTCTTTTATAGATAGTGAATATTTAGTTGATCATAAATCAAACTCAAAAAGGTTGCAAACTCCCTGAGCAGAACAAAAGAGAATAGAGTTCAGCCAGGTCTAGCAGAAGAGAATAATAACTGTATAAAGATGCAGTTGTATAAATCAATCAGACTGCTTAGCATTTTGCTGAGTCATTCTTCGGCCTACCTAAAAAGCAGCAGAGAACGCTGTTCAGCTAATCCTGCACTACAAAACGACTTTCCCAAATGATTTACTGTAGTCTCATATTAGTTTTTGGTGAGTGAGAGAGAAAAATCAGCATGGTGTAGTGTATGTTGAAAAGGAAAACAGTAATAAACATGTTGTACTGCAAACTATTAATTTTCACACTAAGTATTAAGATTTAAACGTCTGCAAAACTGATAAAATCAAACAACAGAGTGAAAACAAATGAACTTTTTTAGTCCAGCACAGATCACTCCTACTGTTACTTGATTAGAAAACATTCGGGGTTTTTTTGGATCGAAGGTGTCTAATTGTCTCACTTCCTTTCCATCACTCAGTTTTTCTTTAAAGAGTAAAATGTCAAGCCCTTGAAATTAAACAGCAAAGTACGATACCGCCTAGAAGGATGTCGAAGTGTTTTGTGGTTTTAATGGTAGGATAACATTATTTGTCTGTGCCTTCAGTTACAAACAGTCTGTTTTCATGCAGTGTTGTTTGTATGCCTACGAAAAGTGATACACCACATTTCTTTTATATTATGTGACCAATTATGTGCTGACGGGAGTAACAAGGGAGTTAGTTTAAAGAGTTAAAGTCTGCTTAAGGTAGGGCGGGATTGTAGATGGGCCACACAAACTTGTACAAGTATGTAATTTTACATTTAGTACACTAAGTGATGGTGCCCAACCATGCATCTTTTCTTAAACTGAAGCTACGAAACTCGAACTTTATGTTAAGTATGCAACATGAAAACGCCCAACCATGTTTCTTTTCCGAAACTTAACCTATGTGACTTTACTCGACTAAATCTAACCTACCTAACTTTACGCTAAGTGCTTTATATAACTTATATTAACTAACTAACTTTATATTAAGTATGTAACATGACAACTGCAAACCATGATTTTTTTTCTTCCTAAAATTAGCCTATGTAACTTCACTTGCCTAAGCCTAAACTTTGTAAATCAATGGTAAGTACATAAATTTATGTTAAGTACATTACGTGATTGCGCCAAACCATGTTTCTTTCCCTAACCCTAACCTACATAGCTTTACTTTCCTAAACCTAGCCTACGTAACTTTACTTGCCTACACCTAACCTAATAACTTTACGTGAAGTACATAAATATATATTAAGTATGTACCATGATGACATCCCAACAATGTTTCTTTTCCTAAACCTAACCTATGTAACTTTACGTCTACTGCGTAGCTTTATGTTAAGTATGCAACATGACAACGCCAAACCATGTTTCTTTTCCTACACCTAACATACATTTAGGTTTTATGTAAATCAGTAACTGTGTGATATACATGTTAAGTGAGAATGTGAGATTCATTGGGATTTAATCTGTTGGATACCTTGCAAACCTGTGTATGGGCATTTTCGTAAGATACACAAAATGTTGTGTCAGGACTTTGTTACAAGTCATTGTTAAAAATAAATCAGTTTTATGATCTGAAAATTCTAAGGTTAAACATTTTGAATACTAAGATATAAAATATATATAAATGACTTGAAATGATTGAGATGGTGCAGAAATATGTTCAACAACATGCACGCTAAAATCCATACTGAGACAGAGTGACACATTGTGTGTGTGTGTGTGTGTGTGTGTGTGTGTGTGTGCTGTATGACTCCTTAGTCAGTGTGCTACTCCCACTACTTCGCTCTGTCTCCCATTTTTCTTCGCAATCTCACCCCTCCATCTCTTCCTGGCTCTAATGACATCATCCACATATGTAGTTCGACAGTCACACGGCACTTCACGAGACAAATGTATAAGTGAGTAGTAGTGTGTGATAAGTATGTGCGTGTATTGGCAATCTGTGTGTGTTTAGTAATGTTAACACAGCAACAAACAGATAAACCCTCCCTAGTTTATTATAATGACAAACGGCTGTGTGTTTCTGTGTGTGTAAGTGTGTGACTCTGACTTGATTCTGCGATAGTAAACTCATAAACACTCATAAATGCAGCTGGTGCACATGTCACTATATTTGTCACTGTATATTTGTAACTGCAGTGGTTGTGATAAAGAGCCTTGATCTCAGTTTGTATCTGTGAACACTGGTAACACTAGCATGCTAATATCAACATGTGCATCCATTTGAATGGTAGCTCATACTATAATATACATCATATACCCACAATTATTGGTCGATGGATCGATGAAGACATGAATTTGATGATTGTTTTTCTTTAATGAATGTGCAAATTGTAAGGAAAAGAAATTTAAAAAATGTAACTGTTTACCTTTCCCACATATTTTAATCCATCTTTTCGATCCACCTGTCTCCTTTCCTGCTGTCTAACAAGGAAAAAGTAACAGCAGAGCAGCTCAGACATCCCTTCGCATAACAACTTCCTCAAGCATTTTTCAGGGCATCCCCAAGTACTCGAGACATGTTGGGAGATGTAGTAGTCAGATGCCAAACAACGCCTGCGGCGTAGCACCCCCACCTGCCAGTTATTCTCACAATCCTTACCTTCATTTATGACTGAGACCCTGAGACACAGACACTGAACCCCGGTACTCCCTGAACTCACTCAGATTACTGCAGTGCATATTGGAATTTTGGAATTATAAAAGCTGTTATCTGCATTATATGCAAGTGGCATAAATATTCATTTGACACATACTTTGATTCATGACCTATTTTTTTAAGTGAAACGACAAGTGACCCTCTGCTAGAACAACCACCATCCAATACTATTGGATTACTGTTAATTTATTGTGCTGATCTGTTCTGTATGACATCTATTGCACGTCTGTCCGTCCTGGAGGAGGGATCCCTCCTCAGTTGCTCTTCCTGAGGTTTCTACCATTTTTTTTTTTTTTGGGGGGAGTTTTTCCTTATCCGCTGTGAGGGTCCAAAGGACAGAGCGATGTCGTATGCTGTAAAGCCCTGTGAGGCAAATTGTGATTTGTGATATTGGGCTTTATAAATAAAATTGATTGATTAATTGATTGACTATATTCATGGTGTTGAGTGTGAATTGGACAGTTAAATTAAGCGCAAGTTGAGGACACTTCTTTTGTTGGGGGTGGAACAGTGTGATGTAAATATAAGGGGCAAACTTGCTGTCCACCATCGTGTTACACATATTTAGTATTTGCAGTAAAGTTAAGATATTCTGATGTCAGGTTTAATAGCTAGTGGGCACAGTCCTCATGGATTGAACTGGAGTGTAATGCCTGGAATAGTTAGTATTTGGAACTCATTAGAGTTATGAGGAAAATCCAGAACATGTTGAACCGATTAATTCCCACTAAGAAACTCACATCTCTGACCCTATGTTCGCGACTATTACTGGGCACAAAGGCCTATCAAGCTTTTAGAACAAGAAAAAATGCTGAAATTGTGTGCATATAAACCTGCAAGTCTGCAAATATCAAGCTTCAGAAGGTTGTGTCCTATTTTTTGCTTTTCTGCAGCCAACTATTGACCAATTATCAGCATGGCCAAGAATATCGGCTGCTATTCAGTATGTTTATAATAATAGGCGTTGGCCGTTTTTTTCACCGATAACTGATACAATAAGTTTATTTTAAAGCGTGCTCCTTTGGCTCTGATGCAGTCGTCTCTATGCCTGAAGTCCCCACTCTTGGCTGTGTAACAATGTCCCGCCTACAGCCCCCAGTGATTGGCTATCACTTGTGCCGTGTAACCAATCAACACTGAAGCTTCTACATGAAGCGCCACAGACCTGGAGAAGCAGACTGCTCACAACCTTATATGATCAATTTCAACGATGACATGCATGCCCAGAGGCGAAATTTCGACCTACCTACCTGCCAATATTCACATCAAGTGTGATACGAGTTTGCAATTAGCCTAAATGATTAAGTTCCTAAAAAGTAAATAGAACCACAGCAAAAAAAGATGTAGGCTAATCGTCATCAGGTGAACATGACCTGGAGCTCCTTTACTTAATAAAGAGAAGACAGAAGTTAACTCAAAATATAGCTAGCATTAGTGCCACAAATGTGGAAAAATAAGTAGCACATGGTCCGCTAGCATAATGCTAGCATATAATGGAATCGGCGCTGCAATAGCATTACAATGACAAACAATAAAGTGCAAGTGAGCAACTCTACATAACATAAGCAAATAAACTCAGAGCAATACATTTGTACTTACAGACATAAGTTTTCTGTGCTCTATTAAACTTTAACCTTGTTGAGCACTACGGCAAGTCTGCATATTCTTCTTCTAACACTACTCAACACTGAAAAGGTGTAACGACTCAAACTCAACTCGTGCGCCACCTAGTGGTGTGGTGGAGCTGCTGCATCAAGAGAGGTGGCACATTAATTACTTTATTTATTTATTACTTATTACAGTACTTAAAACCTCAGGGAGTACTTTTAAATTTTCTCCCATTCATTTGTTTACTTGTCAAAGTTTTTTAAAGTGCTGCTGGCAGCTCCCTGTACTATTTCATTGGAAAAGTTCTAAGAACAAATATATACATAAATGCATTTGAATGTAGTGCTTTGTCAGTTTTCGTTTTTTTTAATTGATCCCTACAAAAAACAGATAAGGAGAGATTGCAGATATGGATTTAACAGTGTGGAATACCTCACTAACTGATAACCTCACTTAGAAGATTAACAAAAAAACCCTTAATTTTCTCCAAGGTAAGACACTGACTAATGTTAGCTAGGTTATCAAACAAAAATGGTTGAATATTAATAAATAAATTATTTTTCAACTTTTAGTTAGGTAGTTGTACACCACTTGAGGCTGTTTGCACTTTACAAAATGAAAAAAGGAGATACTTTTGTTTTGCTAGCAGAGAAACATATATTAGACAATAAAAAATAACTAAATGTTAGATTAAAATAGGACAATAGAATGACTCACCCTGCTGTGCAAGAACATAGTTGTTTCTGTGTTTATCCTTAATGTGAATTGTCAAGACACAGGGTGAGACTTGCATTGGGACTGCTTCTCCCTCGATTTTAATGTCCTCTTTGTTCACATTAGCTTGTTGAAAAATCAGATAATCAGTGTTGCTCTCAATTGCATATTGCTCCTCTCTGAATAAGTCTCTGATATTTCAGAACTGTTATTTCAGAAATTTGCAATTATTTCCTTTGTAATAGCTCACACTGATATAGAGGGCTGAAAGCGTGACAAGCTTGACAACAGCAACCAAGGGGTGCAGAACTTAGCAGGGGATCAAGAGGCCTTTGTCCCAACAGACATTTTGACTCATCATAGTAGGAAAAGCACAGGTCTTACCAATGGCGGATTGGTCATCGGGACATTTGGGACGAATCCCGATGGGCCTGTCACCGGTGGGGCCGGCCTGGTGGTCAAAGAAAGACAGAAGAAAAAAAAAAGGCTAGTGAATGTCAAGCTAATTGCTAGCTGTCAGTACTGCAATGCGCATTCCTCCCATGTTGTTTGTTGGCTGTGAGATGCTCAAAGGGAACCTCGGTGTCAGTCTTATGTTTTGATGATTGAAGGAGGACATAAGAGCGAACTCTTCCAATACGACAGAGGCCTTCGTTTTTCTTGAAATCTGATTGGCTCAGCTGCAGTCATCAGTCATTACTCATTACATGGCAGACAAGGCTAGTGTGACCGTTAGTGCTAGCTAAGAAAGGAGAGAGACAGAAAACATGGATAAAGCCGATAAAAAACAGAAAGGGTGGCGTGGAAAAAACTCAAATGGAGCAGACGGTGCCATAGCAGGTGCATTAACGTTAGCTGACGTTTGTGAGTGTGTAATGTGCAAGGCTGGCTTTGGCAAATTGTGTATTTCTTCTCAGTGTCTGGTTCTAGAGGCCAACTAGCCTACTAGGTATTGCAGTAAGTCATTATAATTTTAACCTGTACTAAAAGAAAATATGTGCTTGCTTTTTCCTGTGGATGCATCATGCAATTAACATTAGGTGGTGCTCCCAGTCCCAAGGACAGTGAAGCTGAGGGACAGACTAACCCCAGTCGTGATGAGGAGGAGGATGAGACCAGAAATATGACAGGTGCAATGTGAAGGCATAGCCTACTATGCATTACATTTTAGCCAGAGGAAAACTTTTATAGTCAACTTTTAATCAACTTATTACTACAACAAAAAAGCACAGTTAATACTATAGGGCCTATTGCCCAATTTATACCTCCTTAGTTCATAGCTGTGAGCCATGGAGATATAAATTGGGCTTATGTAATACAAGAGCAGGGCTGGGCAGGACAGGGCAGACAATTATATTGTGCATAAAATTAGATGCATTAGGATAGAGTCATATGCTCTTACTTCAAGTTAAATAATAAGCACATTGCCATTTGTTGCCAATTCATTATTGCATTTATTTTATAGTTTGGAATTAAACAATAACTGCTGATTTTCTTATGCAGTTGATTCTGAGGACAGCGTTTGTGTACTGTGTACAAGCATATAGAGGATTATAGGTAGAAAGGTGTGGGCTGGTGCGTGGGCCATTGTGTGGGCTGGTGTGCCTGAATGTCCCGGGCTGAATTTGTGTCCCAGTCCGCCCCTGTTAGATTTATGACTCATCACTACTTTACATCCTCACTGACAGGTTTAATGTTTTTGCATGTAAAATGTGACTCATTGCATTGTGGGATTATTGGCAGAAAGTAATGAACAAGGCAGTGACACTACTTTTTTTGTTCCATTATTGGAATTTGTGAAGGCACTGCATAGTGCATCCATTTCCAAGTTGACTTACTGTCTCTGCCAAAAAGATTTAATTAAAGTTTACCACAACATGTCAGATGACTTCTGCTTAGATTTAACATAATTTTCTCTGGCCTTGCCAATGCATAACAAGCACATATGATGAAATGAATACGGTGAAATGGAGTGTAGGCCATGAGTACATGAAGTTCAGTGACCTTGTAAGTGGATGCAAGGCCTTTTGATGTATGAATGAAAGTATGATGTAATATTCTATTGATGTGCACGTCAATGTCACAAGACAGTAGGGTTGTCAAAAGTATTGAAACTCAAAAAGTATCAATACTCAAACGCTGTATCCGGATACAATACTAATTTACAAAAGTATCGATACTAACAGTGCACGCCACTTCAGCGCCTGTCGGGTGCACACGACGGGTCCGATGGGTCCGACGGACACGTGCTGTGCAGGCAGCGTCTGGCAGGCATAGAGCCCTCGCTGCAACCTGGCTTTTTGTCATCACTGTGCATGCATGCACACATTTCTGTTGCTGTAATATGGCCAGCGCAGCTGCAGGAGGATCAGAGCAGCCAGTTTTGGTCAAAAATGATAAAGGAAAAAGTGCTCTTTGGAAATATTTAGTGAAGTGAACACAGCAAATTGCAGACGGCAGGTACAGCCCCTCACTAGCAGCTGAGCAGCTGGTGTCGCCAGCATCAAACTAAAACATAACTTCTAACATTAATGTGGGCGCTAAGCAGAAAACTGTATCAGTTATGCCCACCTGTAACATTAAGAGACAATGTTAGTTTGACAGGACAACACAATTATGTGTGTCTGAAAAGTTATGTTAACTGTAAAGTCGAAGACTGAAGCTGAAAAACCGTTTGGTTTCTCCCGTAACCCCTGGTTCTCTGATCACATAGTGAGGTAGAAACAGGAGCATCCTGAGCCTAAACTACCAACTCTGTTTGATCAGCAATGAAAATATGGTGCCAATTCACCAGAAGCACAGAAAATAAACAGGGCTGTAGATAAATACATTTGTATGGACAGATCTTGTTTCTGGTTGTTATTTATTTTGAGGGGATTTTTTTGTTGTTATCATTGATGTTACTGTTTTGATCTTTATTTAAAAAATGACATGCCTCTTAATTTTTTGCTGCTGTATCGAAAATGGTATCGAGTATTGAATATTTTCCTGGGCATCGATATCGAGTTTGAAATTTTAGTATCGTGACAACCCTACAAGACAGTATGTACAGTACACGTCAATGAGTATAAATATAAGCCTTACCTTATGCACTTGTTACATCAATTGTGTCAGCATGAGGAAAATCTTTCACAGTGTAATACATGTGACTTGAAACAAAGATTCCCACTAATGAGACAGTAGCCCCTTTTACACTGCCAGATTTTCGGATTGGCGAGTTGATCCGAGGTGCCCAATTTTCCGCTGCGTAGGGGTAAACATATTGGTGGAACTGTTATGGTTTAAAAAGAACTAGGTGGCCTTCCGCCATGGGAAGGACTGTTGATGACGCGGCACATGTGACCCACTGGCGGTGGACTAACAGGAAACAGCTGATAGTAGGAATGAGCAGCTAGTATTAGTAGCAAGAGGGAAACGCAAATCTTACAGGCACTGTAAAGATGAGCAACTGGGGAGGACAGGCCAACATATGAGAGAATTGCCTAATGACTGGCTTCCCTCTGAGCAAGGCACAAGTCATTAGTAAGTTAAAGAATGTGAAGAAAAAGTTTTACGAAGTGAACAACCACAACAGCAGGAGCGGCAGGCTCGACTAGCCGTATTTCGATTTGTGTCAGAGCATTTGGTGCTCAAGCCACATTGCAAACCCAGTGTTCATTCAGAGCAGCTTGAATGCAACACCTGCTTCTGCCTCCCCAGCATCTACCGAGAGAAGCGACGAGGAGGCCGACAGCCAGAATGGCTAAAACGGCACAGAAAGCCAAACAGGTAAGCCCCTGGCCTTTATTTTCACTGTGTGCGAGAGAGCTGGAGTGATAGGTAGGCTATTGTTTGTTTTGGCCATGTCTATTTTCATTAGCCTCATGATAGAAATATGAGAATTTGAGTCTGAACTGTGTGTAGCATTACATTGCCCCATTATTTTTCACCTGTAAATACGTAAAGCACAACAAATTGAATTTGAAGTGTGATCTTTAATTGAAAAAAAAAAAGTCTTTTACCTCCAATGTAGCCTGGTTCAGGGCCGTGTCTGACCAATTTGGCACCCTAGGTAAGATATTTGCTGGCGCACCCCTGACTCACAGTTCGGTTCAAACCTCGGTTTTCAAAAACTACTGAAGAAACATTTAAAAAACTTCCTAAAACAATGTCTGGATTTTATTAATTATTAATTAATAAATTTGTAATAAAGAACATCAACATTACTTAAGTTATACTAACTTACAGTTCACAATAAATAAAAAAAACTTGTTAATCTCTTAACAGTCTACATTGTCTAAATAATCTTATTTCTCCACTGGCAGTTTGTGTGTGGGAGGGAGATGCACTTGAGGCTGCATCACTTGGTGCTGAGGTGGATGAGGTGGCTGCAGTTACATTAGTAGGTCCAGGATTTGCAGAGGTGGGGCAGAAGTGCATCTACAAAGAGGAGATACGTATATTTGACAAACTGGGCTTTTACAATATATTAATCAAATAGCTGTTGATTGTGAAACCATCATGGCATAACCATAATAGCACCTATCATTACATCCTGCCTTGATCTAATGACATTTTAAACACAACAAACAGCCAAAATATAAAAATGCAACCGTAACATCACAAATTGCACAAATCTGAAAATTGGAAAACATAAATATACAGTAGTTCAGGCAGCTTACAGTGCCTGAGAATTGCTTGAATGAGGCAGTAGATCATTGTTTAGTTCCATGTGAAAGTTGTCCGAGAAGGGATATACACTTTTATTTATATGATAACCAGAGAACATTATTACCTTGCCATTCAGAGTATTGTTCAGACAGGCTACTTCTTTTAAGATAAGTGGAGAGCACAATTACACTGGGATAGGTGATAATTGCCTTTAAAGAAGCAAGTATTGTGTAGGGTCATGTGAAAAGAAAGTGAAAATTGTTTGAGAAAGAATGTACAATTGTATTTATATGATAAATAGAGAGTATTATAACCTTGCCATTCTGAGATAGATATGCTACTTATTTCAATACAAGTGCAGATGTGATAATAGAATGTACCACTAGCTCACAACAAGGAGCTGTTTCTCCCTAACTGAAGTGGATCATTGAAACAACTAAAACAACTTAATGAAAAGCATCACTTTCACTTACGTAGTCCTTCCAGTGTTTTTATTTACTGGCATTATGTCAACAGCCATATAGTGTCAAATAAAATAAAATAAAATCAGTCGTCCGTGCATAATTCAAAGAATGGACATGATAGTTTCACGGACAGCTTGATGAGCAGCATGTGTCTGTGCATGTGGATGAGCAAAATGTCCAGGATTCGCACGGATGTGGTCGTCAACCAAGGTCCACTCGGGTAAGAAGTCGTCTCTCTGGAGCTCACAAATATTGTGGAGAACACAACATGCAAGTACAACGTCAGATGCGGAGGTAGTGGAGATGTCAAGTCGCTTGGCCAGGCACCTCCAGCGATCTTTGAGACGTCCAAAGGCACAACCATCCTTGCCGAACTCAGGCAGTAGTTGAAAGTCTGCTGCTGCTGAGTGAGTGCATGGTGGTGCATGGACATCATCAATGTCCTGGAAGATAAGAGTCATATAGGTCTAAGTTAAATAACCTAAAAACTTTCCCCACAAAATTCTATTGTAGCAGTAGTCTAAAGGGCTATATATAGCCTATATAGGACAATGATGCTGTAATCACTACATAAAAAGAAAAATTTGAGAACTACTGGCTGTTCAGTGCTTAGGCCTAGTGCTGAATTTGGCAGTTAGTAGGGCTAATTCTTGCAGAGAGAGTAGGTGTACATGGCAAAAATGGCCTGACTTTGTGTTTGACCAAAAAATGTTTATAGCAAACATGGAGCTCAACCTCGCATGAGAAGAGATATCCACCTTGTTCTTCTTCAGCCCTTTTGAAGATGAAGGAGTTGGCAATAATTCAAACATCATGTATGTTGCGATTCACAGGATCACAGATGATTTATCATCTCAAAATCTAAACTGAAGATTTAAAGGTTTTTTCCTCTGCATGCTCTTTGTCTTCAAACAAAAAGAGCTAGGTGACACTGATCTCTCTGTGCCAAAAGGCTTCGCCGAAGGTGTGCTAAAAGCTCGCCAGCTGAAACCAGGTCTACTGTCAGCGCAGGCGGAGCGCAGCCGATGTCAGGCACATTAACGATGCAATAAATACCCACAAACACCACTATTCAATGCAACTATCTACAATCAGCACATAAATGTATCTCTATATCGACTGTCCCGTCACATCTGATGTCAGATCAAAGGGGATTGGCACCTGATTTCATTAACACAGCTGCAAACTAATGAGTTCACATCCCTCTCAGCCAACCACAAACAGCCACAGCATCAGATAGGGAGTATATATTCAGCATTTGTCATCTTAGAAAAGTCAAAAGAAAAGAAACAGAGTCAGACTGCGAGAGAGAAAGAGAGAGCGCGCGCACACGAGAGAAATGTAACATTGATTTACAATTGTGGTGACCTCCTCCCAAGACTGACTGACAGACTGTTCTCTCCCCTGCCCTCAGGACGGAGGTACAGGGCCCTCAAAGCAAGGACAAATAGACTGAGGAACAGATTTTTCCCCAGGGCTTTGGCCTCCATCAACCCCCCTGCACTCACAAACACACCAGCCCCAAACTGAGGAACTGACCTTTGCACTTTGAACTGCATCGTTGCACTTTACCTCATCATGCTGCTGTTTTTACACAGTCTGCTGCCTCTTTTATTGAAGTTTTTATACTGCTGCTATATATCTCATGCACGTTATTGTTTTTATACAACATTGTTTTTTTGGGGAGTTTTTCCTTATCCGCTGTGAGGGTCTAAAGGACAGAGGGATGTCGTATGCTGTAAAGCCCTGTGAGGCAAACTGTGATTTGTGATATTGGGCTTTATAAATAAAATTGATTGATACCTTACTGATGTCTTTTTATATTTATATTTATATACTGTCTGTCATTTTTATTGTGTTGTTATCTTGCCGAGGGTACTACACGTAATTTCGTTGTGCAATGTACAATGACAATAAAGTCTTCTCTTCTATTCTATTCTCTTTCCGACTTGCGCAGGTAGGAGGGACGGAGGTGGGAAAGAGGAGTAGCTGCACCAGCGCGCACAGTGTGCCAAATTTGCAAAAATTACCTGGCCACACCCAGTTGGCGATGCACAGGTGCACTGCGCCTTCGCCTCGCCCGGTCTGCGAAACTAGAGGCAGAGGTGTTTTACCTAAGTTGACTATGCATCTAATGAGTATAAACTGTCCTTTTCTTAGAAAATGGAATGTTATGAAAAGATCTATTGCATGTAAATTGACACGGCGTCCTGGTTTGTCAGCAGGAGGTGCAGGAGGGTAGTATGATATATGTAAACATGAAGGTACACTGACCAAGTGGTGATATTTGACGAGTTGTGATGAGAACACGCCAAACCAATCCTACCAATGAAGACAATGAGTAATAATAAATAATTATCCACGGGCTTCTGTTTGGGAGAGTTTGTAGGCTTCAAGCAACACATACATGGGCTTGCAATCCACTGCTAAAATTTTTGAACCATTGGAGCTTTGAAATTATGACTCATCCAAGCAATAAGTACTCTTCTCCAAATCAAACAAAAGCACAAAGGAAGAATGGATAAAGGGGTGACAGACGGCAAGAAATACGTAAGGCTTATTCATTTCCCCAAATGGCGGCATATATTTTCATTAGGCAGCAGAAAGTATAATTGAGGGGGAAAGGTGATTGTTAAGTCAAAATACTCTTGCATTACAGACACTTCATTTCTGCTCACTGAATATGAAAATAATACTATATTATTATGATATCAAATGCATTTGAGACAAAAATAAAATGAGTTGGAGAGAGGCTGAGAGGGAAAGACGTTGATACAAGCGTGCATGTCAGTGGAAGGTTTCTTGTATTTTTTGTACTTTTTCTTGCATGCCTAGTTTTTCAAGTTCTTAAACTTTGAAATCTTTAATCTGACTCTTTCCCCTTGACTGCTGTAACACTGGAATTTCTCAGTTGTGGGATCAATAAAGGTGTATCTTATCTTATCTTATTTAAGGTCGGTGTATTATTGATTGATCCTAGTTAGGGGAAATGTACAACATTGGGTGAAACACAGCATTGTCACATTACATCTTTTAATAGGTCGTGTGTGTTTTAGTCTGCGTCAGTGTGTGTATGACGCTATGCCCATACAAGTTTTGCTGTTATGTAAGTTTGTTTGATCTTTACTATTATGACAGTTGACCACACTTTGGCCTCAAATATACAGTTCTATTATTTTACTTTATGTTCTCTGTAGATTTTAATGTGCCATCTCAGTAGTGATAGCACACACACACACACACACACACACACACATACACACACACACACTGAGTAAATACAGGCTTTGCTTCTTGTGATTTATCAGTGATGACAACATGGCTTCCAGTAGCTTCTCAAATGTCCCTTCCTGTCACTGGAACATTGTGTAGTGTAGCATTAAGTGTGTGTACATACAGTGTATGTGTGTGTGTGTGTGTGTGTGTGTGTGACAGCATTCATGTTTTGTAGCAAGTTGGCACACGTCTTTTACTCAACAGGTTTAAAATATGATGTTGGCATGCATGCAACTGTTAATGGCTTTACATTAAAGCATCAGTTTAGCGGTTGCGTGTTTGCGATCTGCTGTTTTTAGCATCTGAAAGCATATGAAGTGTGACAACTGCGAGGTTACCACTGGGTAACACTTTCCCATGCAAAGCCACAAAGAGGATATATTCTCTCAAATTTGAATCAACATGTCTCCCAGCATTTTGCTCTCGTCTTATTTTCTCACACACACTATTTCATAGCTCTGCTCTTGGCACTCCCTCTTCACTCCTTGCCCCCCTGGAGAGTGTATTCCACACTGGCATTTCCCACTGTATATTGTATGTGTTAGATGTGGGATTTTCAGACTATCGGGCAGAAAAGGAAAGTCTGCGGTGGTATCGCATCTGATTACAGTGAGGGCTGATGCTGGTTAACGGCTCATGGACCCCTGTGAGGATGCAGATACAGAGATCTACAGGTGTTTTTCAAACTGGAAGCTCTCCTTATATAAAGTGCTTTTTTAAAGTTCAGGGATTACATTTCATGAAAAGGGAGGAGGAAAGTGGATGATGAGATTTAGGATCATTTGGGAAAAAGCCACAAGCTGTATTTTGTCAGAGCTTTCCACAGACCTGCTATGTGAAACCCATTCAACAAAATACTATAGGTGAGTGGTTGACATCTTTGAATATCAAATGTGATGATAAGATAACTCAGTTAGGGTTTACAGAGATGTGAGACATCGCTGTTTCCAGTGGCTTTTAGCTACCAAACATGAGTGTTTTTCAGCAATCCCTTGCTGTGTTTCCAACAGGAATCGTGCCACAAAGAGCTGTTAATTTTTTGCAACCCTTTGCTGTGTATCCACTGGGGATAGGGTTATGAAGAGCAGTTGTTTTCTACTGAAATATCAGTGCATTTCCAGCCAGAGTTTGCCACTAAAATGTGGTATTTTAAGCCAAAACCCCAGTCTCTTCCTAACCTAACCTAAGTAGTTTGTGTGCCAAATCCTAGCTATACAGTATGTCTGTGTATGTTAAAAGTTTAAAGAAAGGTTAAAAGGCAATAATACTATGTGACTAAAAAAAAATCAGATTTTGTTAACAAATTTTATCATGTTCGATATCATATGAAGACTCACAATATGTCAATTATAAGTATTTTGACCAGATGATGGTGCTAGATGAGCAATCAGAATGATTTAAAGTCCTCCTCCGGGTCCATGATGAGTCCTCCATGATGTCCTTTTCGGCCAATTGAGCATGTTGAATCGGCAGCAGAGCTTGTCGGTGAAAGAGATGACTCTGATTGGCTGTTTAGGTTTTATTCCCAAGCCCCTGTAGCGAGTGAATCTGCCTGTAGTAAAACTGGGGCTAACCGGTGCTTTCTTTTCAGGCTACACTTCACTCAGCTGCCTGACAGATCCGCTGCTTCCTCCCACTTTAACCTGAATAACAAACTGGAGCTAGCCGGGAGCGTCAGCCACAGCATGACCGGAGGGAAGCACAGCCTAGCCTCTGAGCTAGCCCCGGCTCTCCGTTTGAATCCAACCGGACCACTGAGCGCTGGTTTGTTATTCAAGTTATAGTGGGAAGAAGCAGCGGGTTTATCGGGCAGCTGAGTGAAGTGGAGCCTGCGGAGGAAACACCGGGACCATCTGGATGTAATAGTCCATGGAGGTGCTGCGGTGCACAGATAAGAAACCCCTTGTCTGACAGGATGTACCACTCTCTCACTCCGCTCTCTCTCACGCAGGAGCAGAGCGTGAATGCTACTTGGCCGTCGGATGTAGTCCGTGTAGTGTGTTCAAATGCAACTGACACAGGGCGACGTGAGGCGACGTGAGGCGACGTGAGGCAACATGAGGCGACATAGACGACGCAACAGTTGGCTTTTGTCGCCACTAGTTCTTCTATGTCAGTTTGGTGTGTCCGCACTTTAAAGCTCAAGTCATGTGACCCAGGTTATACACAAAGTACAGTTACTAATTGTGTTTATGCATGCATGTGTGTGTGTGTGTGTGTGTGTGTGTGTATGTGTGTGTGTTTAAAGGGAATCTTTAATTGCCTATTCAAAGAGCTGTATGAGTGTGTGTGCTATTGAATTAGCAGTCCAAATGGATGGGTTATTAAACTCAAACCTGGATTAATTACCTGCCTCAATTAACATGGATCCTCATTAGTGCACATGTGTTTTAAACCTTGTGACTTTTTCCTGCACGAGTCAGCTGAAAGTTCTCGCTTACACTATGTCCTTCCATTTGTCTGCCTCTTTTTACCCGTCTGTTCTTCACTCTCATTAACTGTCTTTGCCTAACACACAGAGAGAGAGACACACACACACACACACACACACACACACACACACACACACACACACACACACACACACACACACACACACTGCTCTAATTACTCTTCCATTTCTATCTTGCTTCTGACAGTGTGTTTGTGTATACATTTAGAGGGGAGACTTGGTATTTTGTTTCCCAAAACTGTGTATCTATAAAAGTTGTGATATTTGCAAGGGATGATCCCACATGACTATTTGTGGTCTAACAACCACAGAACTTCCACTTGAGGGTAAACCATCTTGACTTAGCGTATCTGGACAAGCCAGTAACTTTGCATTACATTACCTTTCAGTAGCACCTATATAAATGGCTCCAGGTATTTTATTTGCTACCTCAAAATAACTGTTAATACACTGCAGTTAATTTGGCAGCCTTTAGATTAGGCACTAATCTGACAGCTGCTAACTGGAGCCTAAGCTCTGTCTGTTTTACAACTCAGAGAGAATACATGGCAAAAAAAGAAGTCGTCTTAGGAGTGGTTTTTCTTTAGGTTTTTTTTTCTTTTTCTTGTGATTAACCATTTTGGTGAGGAATCATTAGTATGACACAACATTTGGGGAAACGGGGTTCAGGTCGACACACTCTTGGCTGTTAGAGAAACAAAACAGTCTGCTGGGGAACTACAACAACACCAGCACTGAGACTGAGACATCAGCACAGCTGGTTATTTGCTCTGGCAGCCCACTGGCCCAGAGATGACACATCTGCTCAACTGAGCAAACTCATAAAATTGATTTTGATCAGGTTACTATTCTGACATAATGTACAAAATAGTACTAAACACATCATGATGTTGCTTTCATACACAACAAATTGCATGTTTTCTGCGTACTGGCTGCATCTCATCCATAATCCTTACCTTTAAGTGTATTTCTGTTGAATCAAATTATATACATCTATCATATATGTAGAGGAATAACTGATCTATAATGATGATTCAAAACTTATATGTCTGTGATATGGAATGGAACCACAAGCATAGACGATAACAGATTCATACATAAATTCGGTTCACATTGGCCGTAATCAGTTCTTGAGCCGAATTCATTTGGATCAATATGTGTGTGTGTAATACTAATACTGAAGACATATAATCTATAGTGTCTGTGTGTATAACTTTCCAGGGTAGTCCCAGTGCTTAGGGTGTTTTTAACTGGATATCTACTGTATTTTCTTAACAAAAATAGTTCCTGAAGTGCGGCTCACAAGCCACTGGCGGCCCTCAGGAAGCATTTTGCGCAGCCCCTGAATGTGATATGCAATGCATACATTATATTTCATCATCTGCCCTCCATGTTAATACTTTCACATTAGTAGTTTACATTAAAGACACTACTCGGCTATTGCGTCAAACAACAAGAGTCTGTCAGGTTTGGATTGACAACTTGTAGAAAGCTCCTGGTTGCATGGCAACCAATGGCACTCTGAGTGTTGCAGGAATTACGTTCTAGGTAAATGTAATGATTTCCTTGAACTCGGCAGTTTAATGTGGAAGTGAGATAAAAAAAGATATTTCGTTGTATGTTTGCACTTTTCCTGTGTGGCCTTCAATCATATGCTGGCTCCCTAAACTGGCACTCAGTCATCAAAACTTGAGGAAACTGAGAAACCCTGGTCTAAAACTAGGTTTAATCTAAAACCTGAAACTGACAAAGAGGGGAGGAGAGGGATCCACTGCAGGGGGATTATAGAAACCTACACACAGGGTTAACAATGACGGTGAGCAACGAAAAGTCAATAAAGACATCAAGGACATTAATTCGGTTTCTAGCACTTTGTGATCATTACGCCGATCCGCATAGAGCACATGGCCATTCAAAAGTTTGGAATAAACTGCCACAAGAGGTCAATTTGGTACAGAGGAAACTACTCTACATTTCTGAATGCTCTTTCATTCTTTTATACTGTAGAAAATCCTCTTTACAAATAGATGTTATTTTGTATGTGGAGTTTGATTTGCACACGGAGAACAAAACACTGCTCAATGGTTCAAGTAGACTGACAACTGAAAGGGCAGAAAATGTGTGCAGGTTTAAATAAGAACAGGTTCCTGTGTCAGTGTCAAGTGCACAGTAACAGCTGTAGCAAGCCTGAATTAACAGGCAATGTGCTGCTTTAGTAAAGCTCCTCTTCAAACTTCACAATAGATGCAGAATGTTAGTCTAGAGGTAGCAATGTTGAAAGTAGATCAGGCAAAATCAACCTTATTCCTAGCCTCCATGATACCTTGCATGGCCATGAATTATGGGCATGAAATGTTTTCTAGTAGTGACAGTACCATTGACGGTGTGCTCTTTTTTAGAGACACTGGGAGATAAAACATGTGGAAAGCACCTCCTGTTCCAACTCAGATGGTATAATGTCGTAGCTTTGCCATCTCAAAGCATCGGTTGTTTTCCGTTTTAACCAAGCACATTAGCCATTAGCTTGCCTTGCTACCGGGGCCGCCCCTCCCTAAACGCGCTGTGCGTAGGGTCTCATCTTCCATGGGGGGCCTGACCGCCCATGCGTCGCTGCAATGATTGACAGCACTCAACATCTGAACAATCAGAGGTGTGCGCCGGCAGACACTTGCAGAGCTGCCGCAGGTGAATAGTTGGCGACATGTCGTTCAAAAGAGCCTCAGGAGTATGCGCGGGGACATTTGGGCGGGAGGGCTCCACAAAGGGGGAGACCCGAGCCTTGGGGAGAGGGAGAAATATAGCTAAATAAGATGAAAATAGGAAAAAATGTCTCTATATTTTGTTTCTGTTTTCAGTGTTTAATTAAGGTAGGAGAGGCAGAGGGCTGAGGGAGATCGGACGCCTCCAGAGAGGGGAGAGGGAGAAATATAACAAAATAAGATTAAATAGGAAAAACCTGTCTCCCTCTTTTATTTTATTTTCAGTGTTTCATCAAGGGTGGGGGATTAAGGTGGTGGAAGTTACTTTCTTTTGATGAGTAATTGATGGCTATTTGTGACTCAGATTTGTTTATTTATTTATTTCAGTTTGAAGTTATTTTTATTTAATATTTATTTATTTATTTCACGTTGAATTTTTTATTTTATTTGACTCATAAAGCCAAACTACTGTATCTACAGGACAGGACAATCAAACAGATAAGCAACTCAGAGCATCAGAAGTGTCTCTGACACCAGACTCAGAGTGGACCAGTGGAACTGGAAAATGGATATTAGGCCTACTAGTTACTACTTACGTTTTTCAAGTGATTTCCCAAATTTGTTGTTGAGTTGTGATATGCCAATTGCTTTGGGCAAATCTGGCACTCTGCTTTCTGGGGGTTGTCGGGGCATATTTTAAAGTGCAAATCTATGGAGCACAAACATACAACAGAACTCAGATAAGATGAGAAGGAATAAAGCTTGAAAGAATAAATTAAACCAAAGGCAGGTTTATTTAAATACACCTTAGGTCATAACAAGTAACACAGCTCTACAGCTCAACATCAGGTATTCAAGGCCAACTTGCTGTAAACAACAACCTTATGTCTAGCCCCTTGCATGTGGGATTTAGGGCTGACCCAAAAAATTATTTGAAATGGACAAAGGTATTCTTTACTGGTGACTTAAGGGAGAATAGCTATCATGTAATTAAAAAAGAAAACATCTCCAACAAGGAAATAGAAAGCCCAACGAGCAATGAATGGAGACCTGCTATTATCCTGCTTGAACACAGACGACTAAATTCTTTCAACAATGTGAGTCAAAATAAAGATAAAATAGATTTTATCGATGTAAAATAATATGCTGATGGTGACATTTTCCACCAGTCGGCTGCACTCTGAGTCTGGTGTGAGTGACACATGATGCTCTGAGTCGCACATCTGTCTGCTTGCGCTGCAGTGCACCAAGGGTTTTAATTTTTAGTGATAAGTCAAAAGGTGAATACTACTTACCAGCAACCAGAAGTGTTTTTCATTTGTGAATATTTTTATCTTAATTCTAGGGTTGTAAGAAACTACCATTTCGCCATAATTTTTAAGTTATTAACTTTTTTGGATTTTTTTTATTTTTTTTTTAATTTTTGCTCAGCCTGGTTGTTAACAACATTACGGACGGCGCAAGGAGTACCAAATAGAGGTGGGAATCTTTAAACACCTCACGATTCGATTCAATTCCGATTAATGGGGCAGTGGTTTTGATTATTAAACGATTCTCGATTCTAAAACGAGCCAATAAGAAAGTTTACACTAGATATTGAAGAACATTTATTGTAATAAATCTGGGAATACATATCCAGTGCATACAAACTGTATCACTTACTGTGGTTGAGATGACTACACTCCACCAGTCTCCATCCTCCTCATCCACAAATCTCAGCGGGACTCTCCTGTCCCTCGTCGACCTCCTCGACCATCGACCATGGTTCTTCTCCTGAAAAAAGGTGGATTCTGTAATTGAGGCTGACCCCATGAGGAACTCAGGCATCAAGGAGGCTTTATGGCTGATTGTTAAAGGGATTGCCACCAGTTAGGTGAAGGTGATGAAGAGTTAAGCTCCAAAGGAAAGCCCTCAGTTCAGCAGCCAGTGTTTGTTCTAACCTCTCTGATGGAGATCGAGAAGCTCAGTGATTCAGGAGGTCTTTGAGGTTGAGCTGCTGATTTCTACCACTGACGGTTGCTTTCTGGCCACAACTGACTGAGAGGAGACAACAAGACAGATCCTATACCATGGGAGTGTGAGGGTGGGTGCTCATCTTATTTGTGTTAAATTTTGAACTGTATATGATAAGGTGCCTGTCAGGAAATATATGACAAAATATGTTTAAAATGTGCAAATGTCATTAATTCCGATCAGATGTGATAGCATCATCACATCAGTCAAAGTGCAGGGGTCAGGGACAGCTAAACCTGGGGGACGATTAACAGTAGAGGGAGCTAGTAGGACAGTTTTGCGCCTGCTCTACTGATCCTTAAAGTCCTTGGACACCAAGGCCTTCCACTGCAGGGGCATAGCCATCAGGATGGAGGTTTATGGCAGCCAGCGATAATGATGGAGTGGTCTTAGAGCGAACATTTGCCAAGGGCACATAAGCGCCTTTACCTAAGAGAAAACTAGAAGTCTAACACCATGTAAAATTAAATGTTAGAAATGTTGACTCATGCAGTCCAGAGAGAAATTGTGTCTGAGGTGAGGCATATTCTTTGGATGGAGCCACTGATGTAAGTACATGGAGCAGTTTTCCTGTAACAGTAGCCCCTGTGTAAGAGCGTGCAAATACAAAGACATGCATGCACATTTACACTGTGCAGCACCCCTCAGCTTAAATATGTCTCTGTATGCATGCCCTTGACTCACTGGATGGGTTGTGTCCTCCAATTTGTCTAATATCTATAATCATCAAGTGCCGAATGTTATCAGAAATTTCGAATATTAAAAAAAGTACTACTTTATGTCATATCAGGTAGTGGTACTAGCATATCTTTCTATCCCAGCAGCATTCAGTCATTTTCTTCCAAAGAGGATACACCCAAGGTTGTGTGAAACCATATAAGTGTAAAAGGATAAGTTTCCTTGTAGTTCAGAAAAATGTAATATACACATCTCCTTCTGTGGATCCTCTAGCTGGATAGTTATCATCAGTGATAAAAAGAAAGACAAATACCAGTTGAAGACTTGATATTGTCTCTAGTGTCCTGATAACAGGCTGCCCTAAATCCAGTTCGACAGACTACTTATCCCTAGAAACCAGCTCGGCTGATGTCAGATAGTATAACTGGGTAGTTAATGGTTGTCAAATAATTGCTTCAAGAGACACAGAGCTGAAGGAGATACACACTACTTTCAAGGCTTCCTCAGATTTCATACTCCTGCAAGTTATCTCTCAATCTTTTTAACTTAAGCTTGGCAAATAATTTTTCTGACATTTTTATGGTTTGTAGTTTTTATTCAGCAAAACTTTTCCCCCTCAGTGGAACTTGTAGCTGCATAATTCCCATTTAATGCCTTGAAAGTAAGTAGATTTTCTTTTGAATTCTCCTCAAGCATGAGCATTAGTCTCTTTTACAGTGCAATACAAGTACCCCAGACTTAAATAACTTGATGTAGTGAGTGAGGGGCTGGTGTTGCTTAGAAACAGCATTATGCTCAGCAAAACTATCCTGGGTAAATAAGATTTAAAAAGCCTCTCCCTTCATATGGAACAAAGGTTGCTGACACTCCGATTATTCAAATTAAATTGGGACTTTTTGGATGAACCTAACTAATGTGGCTCTGCATCTTTAGATATGTACAAAGTGCTTCCAGGTTTCAGCACTATTGGAGGTATATATGTCCCTGGGAACACAGATACACTCTCCTTTCCACCAAAGGAACTTAACAACCAATGATCTGGAGTGTCTCATAACCTGCTCTCTTAAGAACCCATGAGGTCTCGGTTCCTTCAACTTTCTTTGGCAAATCTGAGTAATGTAATGGTGATAAGCATGATCATTTTCATAGGTAAGTGTGGCTTGTATTGATTAGAGTTTGTTCAAGTTTTTCAAATGTCAGCATCATTAACTTGCAGAGTAAACAGTGGGAGCGGAAGCAGAACCTGTGACAGTGGGCCCTTTTTTGATAAAATGAACAATACAATTTTTGCTCACTTTCACAGAACACAATCTGTTTCCATCATCTGCAGGATGAAACAGATTGTCTCACTAGTTTATCTCACTTCTGTCCTTCAGATGCTCAGCTGTGAACATACTGCTAAAATCCAATAACTTGTACTTGGCAGCCATTCAGTTTGCCAAGGCTGCAACAAAACTGTGGCTTGATAACATTTTGTTCAAGGATCTGCTCAACAGTACCAGACTCAACGGTAGTTACACAGCAGTAAAGTTGAAAGTTTGCAAAGCCTTGGCTGTCTCAGAAACCAATAACCTTTCACAATATGCGTTTTACATACACAAAGTACTTTGATAAATTTGTTTACATGCGCATGCAACAGCAGCTGTTTAATAGAGCCCTCTGTCCTCCAGTTATTTGTAGAATTTTACATTGATCCTGTGGCATACTGCTTGTTTTGTCCACTTACTCACAAGCAAAGTTGTACACACACACACACACACACACACACACACACACACACACACACACACACACACACCACTGAGTGATTAAGGAAGCTCTCATTTGTGGCCTTGGATCAATGTTACAAACCAGCTTTTAAAGCTCAGACATCATGCACACCTACACAGACAACCCATGTGTGTACACATCCAATATACAGTCAGTCAAAGCAGAATATCAAACACTGAAATAACTGAATTAAAACAAGAAGAGGAGGTTGCAGGTTCTCCATTATCAAATCATTACTTCACTTGGACTTAGAAATGGCTTCATATCCTCCACAAGCCAAAATAGTAACATTTATGTTATATAGTACAGTGGTTCCAAGCTGGTCCAGCCACGGGTCCAAAGTGCTCCTTAGTCATTAGTTCAAGGTCCACAAAGTTTAATAAATTCAGCGTCTAGTGCATTTGGCCAGGTCATTGAGCTAATTTGCTGTCTTTGTGAAGTGGCTGTTTGTAACAGGAAACAGGAAATTCATAGTACTTTAAAGTAAAGTGTGTTTTTACAAACCTGACACATTTGGGAGTCACTTGTGGTCTATTCAGAATGGACCCGTGACCCACTTTTCGACTGTGTCCCACCAGTTGGGAACCACTGATAAAGTGTGCACACATCCAGGTAACCAGACTGTTATCTTTCAGCAGTTTAAATGACAAACTTACCAGATAACAAATCCACTGTAGCTAATTAATGTTATTGGTGTGAGTTACTTGCCAAAAGGACAGAATTAAACTTTTGTCTGTCTGGTTGATGGGCTCAATTGCAAGCCACTGGCATGACTTGGCCAAAGATCATTTGTGAGGTAAAAGAAGTAATTGTATGTAACATCACTCTTACATCACAAGTGGATAGTCTGAAGCTGAGAGAGAGTAACACTGGTGAATGAAAGAACAGCAATCAAACAAAGATGTTTGAATTACAGTCTAGCATGATTCATTCTTGATTGTTTGTGTGATGCGCACAAAAGATGTGGCCACATATTTGCAATACCTGCGTCAGTGGATGATTATGTGTATTCTAGCTCTCACTGATGATTTATTATACATTTTGAGAGACTTTATTCAGTCTTTTTGGACTTAAAACCTTGGTGAAATACAGTCAGTAGGTGGCAGCAGAAGGGAACTCTGATTTGCACTCTTGTTGACTCTCTTATCACCGCTGTGAGGGGTCAGTGCAGCAACAGCCTAATGTTGTCCTGTCTGCTCATTCAACCTTTTCATGCCTCCGCACTTGCAATAGCTGCGTGTTATGTTTGCGTCCATCCGTCTCGTCCGTCTCATTCTAATGCACGTGACATCTCAAGAACACCTTGTGTCCACCAGTTTCTTCAAATTGGCACAAACAACTTGGACTGAAGGGTGAGGTTATTAGTTTTCTGGTGGTCAAAGGTCAAGGTCACTGTGACCTTGCATCCATCTCATTCTCATGAACATGATAGCTCAAGAAAACCTTGTGACATCACTTTAAATTTGGCACTAACATTCACTTGAACTGATGGATGAACTGATTAGATTTTGTTGTTCAAAGGTCAAGGTCACTGGCCTCACAAAACACATTTTTGGTTGTAACTTATGAATTCATACACTAATTTTGACGGAATTTCACAGGAACGTCTTAGAGGATTAAATAACAATGTGGTTGCATTTTATATCCAAAAGATCAAAGGTCAACTTCAATGTGACATCATAATATTCTGCAAAAACACTGTTCTGGCCATGACTCAACATCATATTCTAGGAACAGAAGGGGAGACATTTGTTCAGATACTGAATCGGTGACACTAATCTTTGGTGCCCACCTTTAAACTGTGTTGATGTTATAAATCTTCTATGCTGCTTTGAGGAATATGTGTGTGAAGCATCCACATTTAGTATATATAGCTTCTTTACAAAAACATCCATATTTGAAGCATTGTCCACTGCTAAAAACTGGTTAAGAGCTGTACGTAAGAATATCTGAATCAGGGGGCCTGCATGTAAGTTGATTCTGAACTGTGCCATCTGAAGGTCTTGCCATCATGGCGGTCTAACAGTTTGTTTACTTTGCATTTACCTGCTCTTTACTTACAGTATTTATTGTTGGAAAAAAGGTAACTATTTTTCTGTGTCAAGTATGAAAGTACAAATAAACTATGGTGAGTTAATGCAGCAATAGCCTGATGTGGTAATGTATGCTCATTTTACCTTTTATATCGGAAAGACTGTTTGCATGGTTGTATGTCTGGGACCTGCCACAATGGGCACATGTGTGTGTATGTGTGTGTGTATATAGGACGAGGAAGGAGTGTGGGTGGAGGACGGAATAGATTTGTGAGACTGTTGTGGATAAAAGCCTGACATGAGGGGGGGAATCGTTGAGGTGTCATGTTATCTGCCAGACACCGAGCTCCCAGCAAACCACAGACTGTCTGCAACGTGTCTGTGATTTACACTGGGGGCACACAACACGACTGAACAGACTGCAAAAAGATTGGACATCACACGTTAATGACTGGAATTCACACCTTCATTTTTCTGCAATGTGCAGGGCGCTTGGATGGTTCTTTGGAGATGCACACTAAAAAGGATGACATCTTGGATAACTCTTCAGGGCAGCTGAGAGAGAGCAGAGAGAGATCAAATTCAAATGAAGTGATGATTCATGGATGGATGTGTAGACAGGTGGGATTAGAGGCTTGCAGGCAGTGTCAGTAAAGCAAGGTAAGATCGATTAAATGCTTCTCTTTCTAGTTAATCATGGGAAACACTCAACCTCTCTGACCTTAGCAATATTATCAGCTACTCTACAGATCAAACCAATTTATTGTACAGGCTGAACCATTGCTTAAAGCAACCATATTTTTGAATTACAGTACTGAAAGTATATTAAATTTGTTCATATTCCCCTTTAAACTGAATATAAATAGAAGAATTGAGGCAAAGATGAAGACATAGAGATGCACTTGCAGATACTGAACAATACCATAAATCACAGCTAAAAAGAAATGATAATTTAGTGAAATTACTTATGGCCAAGGTGTTGACATATTCAGCACATACTGAACACTGTATTCACTCTCTTTATGTTTGGTCTGCACCAACTTAAGAGGGAAACATCTGGCTCTTTCGCTACCACATTCCCAAGCTAGTTGTTAACTTTGCTAATTTCATCTGCCTGCCATTTTGTGATTGGCAGAAAAAAGCTAATAAGCAACACAAAGCTGATGCAAACAGAGTCAGATGTTTATGTTTATTTTTAACAAGTCGTGGACACGTAAAGTCCACAGTGCGGTACTACACAGTTTCCAGCCTTTTCACATTTTCAACAAATATTTATGGACTTTAGAGTGTTTGGTCATGTGTATTTTAGCTGCTGTGAATGAGGACTTGTATGTGAACCATAAACGGTATCAATTATGGATGTAGCCTACTGTGACGCCACCCACTGGTTTGAGCGCCACCCACTGGTTTGTGGACTGCCAAGCCTTAGTTTTTGGCATTTCTGCCATCGCCATCTTGATTTGATGGAGCCAGACGTGACCAAATTTGGATGAGAGGTTTGAGCTGAGGGTTGGATCTGACTTGAGTGACACTTCACAGACAACTTGTCACTCAAGCGACCCCGCACATAATTGTGCGAATTTTGGGCCTTTGTAAAATGTAAAGGGAGACCAAAACTGTTTTTGTACCAGGCTGTAAACATGTTTATTTCTGCAGAGCCAGCCTCAAGTGGACATTGAGGAACTGCAGTTGCTACATTAGCTTAATTTTTTAGGCCTCAGCGTTTAATCTGAACCAAAAATCAAAGGCCAAAAGAAGGAACCTGAGTTGACCCAGTGAAAGCAAATAGCTGCCACATTATTTCATACATCAAGCATCTTCTGTGGGTCTGAGTCATTAATGTATCCAAAGAATACAATCAAAAGTCCCTGAATGACAAGTTTGACCACATTCTGATAGCCAGATAGCACATTATGTTGTTTACAGTGGAATCTGATCCCTTTGCTCGCTCTACACTCGACCAAACTCCAGTACATAAATGCACTATAATTACTCTGTGGTGAGATGAGAAGGACTGCACTTTTCAGGCAGCCATATTAACATCATATGATTAACACACACGTACACAGGCTAATTGACTCTAACAGTGATATAGGCAGGGTGTGTGTCTCTGAGGAACCATACACCATCCACACTGGTAGTCACACATGGAAGCTTGATTATTGCCTTTTAAATTAAATGGAATGGATAAGAATCCATCCTCCCTCAGTGTGTTTATTTCTGGCTTTTTTCATCAAGATACCCTTCATTCCTTCTTTATTTAATTACTTCCCCTCTCACTTTATTCTCTTCTTTTCCTTTCCTTTCTTCCTTTCTCTTCCCTCTAGACTCCATTCCCACGCAATGCTATTAACTTCTAATTGAGGCTGATTGATGGGAGGAGACACAGATTGGTTTTGAAATAGCCTGACATTTAAAAATCATCTTTGGTTCTGAAATAGGCTGCTGTATTCTCCTTCTGTCTGCGCCTCCTTATTGTACAAAGAATACATTAAAGCAGAAGACTGTAAAGAAAGCTACAGAGTTATGTGTAAGCCAGCATAGCATCATCAATAATGCATGTTCCCTTTGACTGTACAGCTAGTCCACATATAATAAAATTGTGCAGAGGCCTGTCCAGAGGCGCTTTAGTATGTGGATCTAATGCAACATTCTAAGATATCATGTAGGATACCTTAAAAATGAACTATTTGAATTACGTGTAAGGATTTTATGCAGCATTGACAAAAATCATTTTCAACAACAACAATTTCTCTTTTTTATTGTAAGTACCAGCAGGTTGACCTCTGAAACTCTTATTTTGAGTCAGATTGTGCAATACAAAGACAAATTAAGCCAAATGAAAGGTTTAAAAGTCAACTGAGGCCCTTCAAAGTGTGAATATGTTACTATCAGAGATGCTACACAGTGGAATTTACATTGCGATTTAATTAAAGTCTTTGATTTTGTGTTTTTTTTATTTCTTGTCTTATATTCAAGGCCACCTAATATTCAAACCAATATGGCAAATTTCTTCTCCATGCAATTATTCAATCTGGCATGATGAAATGACTTTACATGATTTTTTGATCTCTGAAAAGTATGAGAATCAAAATTCCAAGTTTGAGCTACATGTCTAAAAAAAAAAAAAGGTAGCATCCTCACCAGTCTATGGTCCATGTTAAGCCCCTTTTACACTGCCAGATGTTCCGCAAATGTTGGGCCGTTTTGCCGACAAGCTGCGAGTGTTTATACACACAGAGCCAGATTGGTGAGTTGATCCGAGGCGCCCAATTTTCCACCTCGTAGGTTAGTCATATTGGCGGAACGCTTTTAGTTTAAACAGACCGAGGCGGCCTTCTGCAACGAGAGGGGCTGTAGATGACTTGTCGGAGGAGCTGTTGATGACGCCGCACGTGCGAGCCACTGGTGGTGGATAAACAGGAAACAGTTGATAGCAGGAATTAGCGAGCAGCTAGTAGCCAGAGGGAAATGCAAACCTGATAGATACTGTAAATACGTGCAACTGGGCAGACAAAGAATTGTGCGCCCTCCTTGCCAAAAGAAGAGGCCACTAACCGTCAGATGATGGGGACAGTGAAGAACGGGCCAACTTATGAGAGAATCGCCAAAGGACTGACCAGCCGTGACTTCCCTCCCACGTCACTGTTTACCTCACATGCTGAGCTACACATTTTTTTACTTGCTCACACCCCCCATTGCCCTGAAAAAGGCGCAGTCTGTATAAACAAAAGTATGTAGGTGGCATTTTGCCGCACTCCCCGATTTTGTTTTTATACTGCCAATCCTGAAAAAAGACTGATTGGGCTTTCCTGCAAATTTGCACAATTCCTATCTAAAATGGGCTTTAGAGACATGGAATGAGGAGCAGGATTGTTCTTGTATTGCAATGAGGGGCTGATTAGTCCCAGTAACGGTATCATAAATTGTAAATGCTAATAACATGACCCTTACAGTACTTTCAGACACATCACACAGAGGTTTGATTAAGGCTTTATTGTCTCAATAACATGTTTCACTTTTATAAGGGTAAAGGCTGTGAGGATGGGGTTAGCTCCTAGGAAAATTTTTCTGTCCAATGTTCATTTAAAACTTAAACTAGTTTTGACCCCCAACAGTCTATCACACCAAGTTACACCAATTACAGCAACACATCTACCTGTATTATATTTTAAAATGTGGAGCGCCAGGCGACATTTTGGCCTTGTTTAAAAAAGATGATGGGACTCTGAGGTAAAGATTGGCAGAAACAGACGATTCCGAGGGGTTTATAGGCTGTCTGAGAAATTCAAGTGGTTCGAAACTGTGGAGGTGTGCAATTTGTTTTCAGTGTATGTATCTCCAACAGGCCTGTTGAGGTTCAGTAAAAACTGTAGAATAATTCATCAAAACAACACATATGATGTACACATTAACACGGAGGAATCAATAGTTAACAGATGCTGGTTGCACAAAATGTAACCAGCAGATCTGCTATGTGGAATCGTGCGCAACATCACTCCAGCTGTATTTTCACACTGAAAAAACCCCTCTGGATGCTTGCAAACTACTACAGCAATAACTACCAAAAACAGCCCAAACTCATTGGAAAACTCCTCAGGACATGAGGTCAATAGATTTCCTGTATCATTCTGTCTGTGAAGCGCAGACGTCATCACCACTGTGATCCACTTGCAAGTCTGAATCATAACTATAACAGTGCTAGTACAGCTTATCCACTTGCACAATCTACTAGCGGGAATATGAGCATTTAATTTATTTAATTTAACCCATAACACGCATGCCCACTAGGGATAAATGATCAAAAGCAGAGAGGGGGAAATCCACCTCATGCCCCCTGGCAATTTGCACTTGAAATGCTAAGCTTTGATTGGACAATGGCTGTAAAATTCATGCAGCTCGACAAATGTCTAAGCAGAATGTTTTAGTTTGAAATTACTCAATAAACTTTTTCATGTCACAGACCTCAAAGCATACCCACATTATGCTGCAGACCCCATTACATTTTGTCATGCCATATGGGAGTGTATTGTTGTTTTGTAATCAACTATATAACTGTGTAGCGTATGCATGGTGCAACATGGGACACAGTGATAATGGTTACTGACTGAAATAACCATTAAATTTAAGTATTCCTCATTTTAGGGTGGACCCCCTGGAACTCTCTAATTGACACTGGATGTTCCCTGAAACCACGATCTTGATTATATCACACATTTTAAATAACAACAGTTTGTCAGACAACGACCCAGCTCTCCTCAAACTTAGACTTACTGAAGAAAGAGAAGATGGATCACATGCAGATGACAACGTGTTGGTCTCTGTTCTTGCCGAAACATCGTGACGATATTATAATGTTGCTGGGTTTCTCTTTATATGGAATCTGCTTTACAGCTGCTGTGTCTGCAGGCATTTTAACAACCTGCTGATTTCAGTAATGAGTTCATCTGGTCTAACGGGTACAAGCCTGCACGGCTTACATGCTTTCAGTGAGAGAAAAAACATTTAATTTTGTTTTTATATTGTTTTTGTACTTGGATTGAAATTTTACTTCTTTCTATAATGAAAAAGGGAAAAGGAGGAAACATGGGGAGTGAACTGTTGGAATGCTTTAGCTTCTGGAACTGGCTAAACACTGTTATCTATTTCTATGTTTCATAAGTGTTGTCATCAAAAAATGTTTCCTAATAAATAAAATGCTCTTCCTGTGTGTGTATAAAGACCTTTTTTGGTGTGGTCTTTCTGTGCATCAATATATTTTTCAAACTCTGGTTTTAGTATGAGCACTTTCACTGAAAAAGCTAATATTATAAGGGAAAAAAGTGAAAAATGTTTCCTGAATGAGGTCCATTTTTCTTTGCTTACCTATCTCACATAAAGGCATCAACCAATCACATGGTGTTGATACTTATGGGGATTACAAAACAACAACATGGAGGCTCCGTACTTTGAACCAAGATGATAAACTTTGTTACTTCAGTTAAACCTTTTAGCATATTCTTTTTGTGTACGTAGAAAGGTAAACCTAAAGACTAAAGCCATGCTAACGACATGGGATTTAGACACAACACAGTTTTGAGGTAAATGCTAACATTGGCATGGTAACATCCTTAATTTGACATACTGATGCTAAGCAGGGGTAATGTTTACCATGATCACCAACTTAGTTTAGTATGTTAAAATGCGTGTTAGAACAAAACACACATGGCAGTTGAGGCTCATGGGAACATCATTAGGTTATGAACAAACAGATGCAAAATGGAGGTACTGGAGACACTGAAACTTTGGTCTGATCTTGGCATGACACGAAAAGTGAGCTGATGACAAAGTTCATCCAAACGGTTACATGAATGCTTGTGGCAGTCCAATATAGTTGTTGATCCATTTCACTTGAAACAACCAATGCGAATCATTAAAGGTGGTGCTACAGGAAAGGTCAGGGAATCACCAAATCCACCACGACTGAATCACCAGAGGACCAACGATACGATATTATCACAATACTCAGGTCACGACACAATATTATTGTGATATTACAATATGTTGAGTATTGCGATACAATATATTGCGATGTAGTACCTTTTTTTTTTCAACTGCAAATTATTTTCCCCAAAGGAAACATTTGTCAACGTGAAGTTTTAAGTCATTTCATCTGACTGTAAACATTTTTATTGCAGCAAAATGTGATGCAAAGCAGACAGACTGACCAACACCATCAGAAAACCTGTCAACAATGCTGCATACGCCTGACAAACGTACTCCGTGTGACTCCGGCTTGACTTTCGTGTACTCCTCTAGTTTTGAGAATGTGAGACAGCAGTTGCCAGTTTTCTGTGAGATAATGTTGCGTTATAGTCACATATGAATCCACTGACCTTGAAGTCCAGTCTGTCACAAGTTAATGCCACCCTTCCAGCTGTACTCAAAGATTTCTCAACTTAATGCTTCACTTCTCTGTAGAGCTTGGGTACAGCTGTGTTGGTGAAATAAGGCTGGGACGGAGTCACATACCTGGGTTCCAGTGTTTTTATGTAACAAAAGCCTTTGTTTTCAACAGTGCTGTATGGACGCAGCTCTTTGCACGTGAAGTAGGTGATGGCCAGTGTTATTTTCTTAGCTCTCTCAGAGTTGGATGGTAGTTTTGTCAAGCTAAATGTGTCCCATGTCAGTTGAATTTTCAACGAAGTGGGTTTAGCTTTAGCTTGGCTGTCAGCAGCTAATGCTCCCTCTGGATGGTGGAGTGTGAGGTGAGCCTTTTCACAAGACACTGCTTGCACAACACATGTGCCATATCCAAGTCCTTCTTTCCTTCCGTGTTAAATTTTAAATTAGACCAGATATTTGATTTAAACACCAACAGTGCATTTCTGATGTTTTTCTCTGGTGCCTCCATCTTCTTGCCAAATGCCACTGATTGAGACCTCTGCTGGCCTCTCCAGGAAAAAACAAAACAAAACCATCAGCACCATGAATGCATGGAAAATGTGAACTTAGATGCAAGATATACTACAAGAAGGATGACAAAATATGCGCCTACACATACACAGACGCCATTGACCACTTGCTTTAATTACAGTAAAGCACTGGGACAGTCTTTTTGCATTATACTTGGTAAAACACTCTATACATTGTGATTAGGGACATTGATGAATGATACATTCTGCAGCCTGTGCAGTCACTAAGAGTTGAGCTTATAAAGACATGGGGTTGGATGATTCATCCCAACATCAATGCAATTAGTGCTGGTTTAAAAATCAGATTTGAAGCCAACATTCAGTGTCTCCATGCCAGAACATTGCTATTTATTCAAAATATACACCAGCATCACAGGTTAATGATTTTCAAACAAACTATTATGGACTTTGAATTAGCTTGGTATGTTGATCAGTAACAACCTACTTTATGTAACAGTGTGTCATAAGCTGGGATATCGTTCAGTGAGCTGTCATCATCTGTCCCTCCTCTGACTTTAGTTTAAACTGAAACTTTTGCATGAGCTAAACTTTCTGCAGCTGAAGACACAGAGGGGAGACAAAGTAAGAGAGACAGAGAGAGAAAGTGAAAGTGACAGTGAGAGGGAGGAGGAGACTGACGCAGAGATATCTTTAGCTTGGACAGACTGCACTCAGTTTTACTTGTCTCCTCAATCCTGAATCAGTTTCCCTCTGGTTTTCTCCCGAGAGCTGACAAGTGGAAACAAAGGAGAGACAAACGCTGACAGCAACGCAGCATGGGGCCGGATATGAGACCACGCGGTGACTGTATGGGGATCTAAGCCCTTTTAGCATGTCGTACTGTAACTCAGTAGAAGTTAAACTTTTTCAGTTCTAAAGGAGGGATGGTTGTTTTGTATGGAGTTTTGTTACTGGACTGAAATCAAGGTAATCCACACAAGCTTCAAAAACTCTATCTCCATTACTCACTTTTCCAAGCTTTCATTCTCATACTGTGGTCTATCTCAGTGGAGGGAGTTTGCTCAGTTGTCATCATTATTTGACCTAAATTTAAAGACCTTCTGTCACATGGTAATGGGTGGTCGTATACGGCTCTGTTCAAAGATGGTCTCTGGTGTGTGTGCCGTGAATGTCCTCCTTGAACCCCTTCTGGTTAACAACTTTGACCCGTTTCAGTCAATGCTGTGACCCGTTTGGTCTGGTGTTTACAGACAGCTATTGATGTTGGTTTACTATGTTCATTCAATTGTCCATGGTCCTGGCTGCTGTTGCATGTGATGTCATACAGTCCACCATTCCAGTTTTTCACTCTGTGAAGGATTCTGTCTTCAGAGTATACCAACAGAGATCTGGTGATGTTAAATGGTTTATGGTAAGTGCAGACATCTTGTGACTTGAAAGCTGTCCAAACACTCCAACAGCCCAGCCATGTTAGGGAGTCCCAGTGGGATGCTTGGTGTGTACGTGATGACAGCTGAGATATCGTCATGGCAAGACAGAAAACTCTACCTGCCGAGGAAGCCAGGAATATGCAGTTTATATATCTGGAGAAGTGAGGGGAGCCCAATATTCTTTTTTAGTCAGACAATGGTTTCCAGGATAAAAAAAAATCAACAACAGACAGACCTCTTCAGTTTTTGAAGATTATCTTCTCTAATATACGTAAAAATACAGAAATATCTCTAATTAAAAAGGAAATGCACCTTTATATTTCTCATTTTAGTCAATTTCAGTGCAAATTGTTGCATGCAGTACCCAGCCACATTCTGCTGCTCACCTTGCTGACACTGAAACCAAATTTGGATAAGCAGCTGCCTTTTCCATAATTTGTGCCTTGCAAGGAGACAATTGTAGCCTCAGTTTGGTTCCAATATTGCCTTGCCGAGGCTATAATTTTTACCTTAGGGGGCTGAAATTGTAGCCTGCTGCCTTTTCGAGGGGTTCATTTTAGCCTCGCTTTGGCGTCATTGTAACCTCGCCCACATGCAGATGATGCCTCATTGACGCACTCACCCAGGCACTACTGCCACCTTCACAAGGTGCTAATGTCAGGTGGTGTTAATGACGCCCCATTGAGGTGCAAATGATGCCTCATGAGGCAAAATCTATTTGATTTGATTAAGGCCTTGTGACATGCAATTAAAGTGATACTTTGCTGATTTTCAACCAGGTTTTGTCACTGTTGTGTGGGAAGTGTGTGCAGATATATGGTGTTAAGATGCCCCTCTTGGCTGTCAGCTCCAGGAGCTTCACAAGCCCAAATTTTGCATCACTGATGATGTAAAATGATGCGTTACATATCACCTGGGGGAATTTTACTCACTTGACTGCCTATGCTACGCCACATATTGATATTATGCTCCATCTTACCTTTGCTCGTGAACAAAATCTTCAAATACTTTGTTCAACTCACCTCCAACTCGAAAAATACTAATTGCAAGTTTTCCAAAGTACTTTGACTTCAGACTTTGAGATAAATGTCTTCATGCTAAGCTGCAGTGCACACTGGAGGTCATTGCCTGATGGAGAACAACAGAACCAGATCATCTGCATAAAGCAGAGATGAAATCCTGAGGTCTGCCAGATAGACAGTGTCCTGCCCCCAAGAGATTCTATCCAGAATATGTGACCAGGTGAAAATGGGCTCAACTTTCATGTTAGACATGCTCTCTGTATTTGTGCAGTTTGTTTGTAAAGAGTGTATAAAATAAATCATGTATCAATAAATGTGTCATTGATTTTACACATTTAAGAATCAGCATAAAATTAGGAGAAGCTGCTGCTGGATAATTTCTGCAACTTCCTCCCCTTTTTCTTTGCTCAGGTCATTCGGAGAACCACAGTGATGCCCCCTCTCACCCAGGGACCGAGATTCAATAACAACATCTTGCACTATTTCCATCTGGCAGCTCAAAAATAACAGGGCTGTGACCTTTTGTGGCACTGAACACTCATCTGGAATATCTTCACAAAAAAAAGTCTAAAGCCCCTCAACTGTTCAAACATGAAAGGGATTGATTGAGAGGAAGAGAGACCGGGGGAGACATTTCAAAATGGATTCAGTAGAGTTGGTAAATTGATGGATTTTGTCTAGCTCAGTGGGACCAATAGGACTGCAACAGCAGCGGTCCATGTTGTACTGAAGTCAGACCAAAGCAGACACTGACACTAATTGGATATAGTGCGTGCTAGGATACACAACTGGGGCCTGTTTGTGTGTGTTTTTGTGTTTTATCTATGATTGCCATGGGGGTTCATATTGGGACACCAGTTTGTGGCCTTTTTCATTTATTGATTTGGAATAAAAATAAAAAATACAATTGATCCTCTGCCATGGTCTTGCTGAGAGTGTGTGTGTGTGTGTGTGTGTGTGTGTTAGACAGAAGGAGGAAGAGCTTTATGAAAAAAAGTGGCCGAGTCTTAGAGACAACATGAGTAATTCTGAACCTCTGAGTCTCATCTGTGTGATTAATGCTTGCCGTCAGCCTTTTGGCTGTTCGCTTTCAAAAGTAGAGAAACTATTTACTTTCCCAAAGATTACATTTATGGCATTTCTGCTTCATAGGGCAATTAAAAGTAGTTTGTGGTGACAGGAAAGGTGTGAGAAGGAAAGACGAAGATATTTCATGTGACAAAGGCTGTCAGCAACATTTGAAGCCTTGATCTCATATGTAGTGTCTGTGTAATGCTGCCCTCATGGCTTGTTGGTGACATGGATGACATGAGTCAAATACCATTCATCTCAGCTTCCAGATTGTAAAAAAGTACAATTATGTACTGTTCAAGATGGCCATTATTAATACCAAATGAATCTAAGCTGACCAAAACACCTGTAAAGTTTGCATTTCAGAGGGCCTTGGTCAATCAGACCTCTTAAAGTTGCTGAAGACACATCTTCTGAATTAGCTTCCTTTTCTGAGCAATGGTGTCCTACATGAATACACACTTTCTGCCGAAGTTATATTACAAGAGCAGTAGGGGATTTGTTAATTTTCAACAGGGGAGCCCCACTGTGAGGACCCCGCATAACCAACTGCATTATCATTTGGCAAATCTCAATATGGAGTGGAGTGAAAACACACTACAGAGTTTGTGAGGCAGGTAAAAACCCATGTTTCGCCTCGCCGTTGTGTTGTGACGCATCCCTGCCTCAAGTATTTCAGCTGTAATGTCTAACTTGCCTTTATGATTCAGGCATATAGTGACATATAAAAAACATATTTTCTCTTCCCTCAGTTTTCTGTCCCCGGTCTCAGAGCATATGATGAGACATAGTGGTATTGAACTGCCTGTGGGAAGAATGAACATGTAGGCGTCCATCCATTCTTGACTCAAGCTCTGGTTTTCTTTTTCATCTGTCTTTATAACACGCCATGTAAGATTACTGTTCTCTGACTCTTATTTCTCTGGCTGTTGTCTTTCATCTGGACTCTCCTGTGTGCACGTAACTCACTCACTAGAGTCAGAATGAACCACTTTAATTGGCTGTGTAGCACCACCTAAGATGATTTCATGCATTCAATTGGTTTGTGAGTTTTCCTGGTCACTAAAGCAGTGCTACAGTTTTGTGCAGGTAAAAATATAAACACTCCTTCAAAATACAATAATTCTCAATATATTATTGATTATACATGTAGGTCTGGCTTCAGACCTGGGGCATGGAGAGGGGTAGCAGATTAGCAAGGGGGGCGGAATTTGGTCGTTTTGCTAACAAGGTGGAGTTGACATCCCCTTTCATCCCCCCTTAGACAGCCTATTGCATGTAAGACATTTGTTTATTCTGTGTTTGTGTCTGAGCTCTTCTGCTTTGAAGTGGGTGGAGCTCAGCTGGGAAAGAATTTTCAAACACTTGAATCACAATATGATGACAGTTGTTTATTCCAGATTTTAACTTTGATTGTTGCATGTTTGTCGTGGGTATATAATGTAATGCTTTTCAACAATTATCCTTTATATAAAGTGGATGGATAGGTAGGAAAATGAAAACATAAACACAAATGGACAAACAGACTTAGAAGTGAGACTGAAGATAGGACTGTAACATGTACTAGTGAACTGAATATACACTGTACAATCATAGCAACTTATAAAATGTAAATAAGAGCATGTAAAGTAGATAAAAGCTGGACAGTCGGGGCGTCGGTAGCTTAGTGGATAGTGCCGGCGCCCCATGTATAAAGGTGATGCCTTGCTGCAGCGGTCGCGAGTTCGACTCCAGCTTGCAACCCTTTGCTGCATGTCGTCCCCCCACTCTCTCTGTCTCCCCATTTCACACTGTCCTGTATATTAAAGGCAAAAAAGCCCCAAAAAATAATCTTAAAAAAAAAAAAAAAAGCTAGACAGTAAGAAGTACATAGATGCAATTTCTAGAAGACAGGTTTGCCAAAAAGAGGAAAGACACCTTACTTATAGATAAGTAAAAGAAACATCCCTTTTTGTAACATCCCTTTTTTACCTCAGGCCAACTGAAACAAGATATTGCAGTCATTTGTATCCAACAGCATTATTGATTTTGTTTATTGCATCTGTCTCCTAATTCTTTTTATCCCAGTATGTGGTTGGAGAGCAACCAACACAAATACAGGCATACAGAATGTAAGATATCTCTGTGAATGCAACGCATGAAATAGACCATAGATGACAATGCATATTAAAATATTTCAGACTGGAAATTAAGTTTCTGTGGTGCATCAGCAGTAGCCTCACTGTATCTTTGGAGTGTTCTCGGTCTTTGCATAAGCACAACAGTGGAAATAGGATCAAGTGAGGTAGAGAGGGGTTAGAAAGGATGGCGAAGGAAGGGAGAGTAGAAAGTTTGTGATGTTCGCCTCTAGGCTGCAGAGGAGAGAGGACAGACACTGACACCGTGAATCAGACAGAGGGGGAGAGAGGGGGTTTGTGAGGAGGCAAAGAGAGAGAGAGAGAGAGATGAGTAAAAGGATGAAAGAAAAAGAGATGGATGAGGGAGGATGGGTAAAATTGCAAATAGACACTGAAAATCTCTCAGCACTTTGGTGATGATTTTTTTGCATTGCCACTCAGCTAAATGTCTCACTGTGTAATGGTATCAGATGTAAAGGAAATACCAGAGAGGTAGAGGTATAGAGAGGGAGAACAATGAAGTATCAGAGAGAAAGTAGACTGAACTGGATATAAAAGGAGTAATAGTCAGTGGGAATGAGATGTAAAAGGGGTGAAGAAGAGGGGAACAGGGGTTGAGTCAAGTGCTGCGGAGGTGGAAGGATGGAGGGGGGGGGGTGTGTACAAGGCAAAGGTATGCGTTCAACTCATTGTGAGAGATTCCTGGCAGGCCGTGTGGGACGTCATCTGCCGTGTGCTACAGCCTGAATGGTGACTCATTCTGAGAGTGACAGATAGGGAGCGAGTGTGTCTGCAACTTTCTTTCACCTTAAACTTTCTGACACTCACCGAAGAAATGATTCTGAAATGCTGGCATACTTCACCGCTCAGCCCTGCCGACAAGAAATAAAACAACATATTTGGTAGTAGTCTATCATAAGGTCCACAAAATCCATAATGCTACAATTGCACTTTCACCTGTCCTCTTTGTAACTGTTGACAAGCATGTCAGACTTTGACACTTAGCATGTCAGTATAGCATTTTAAACGTTATCAGTGAGAGATATTCCAAAGGAAATAAAAGCAGATAAATGTAATATTAGTTCTGAAATCCTGGGGAGAAGTATACAAAAAGGACTACAATATGTCTTTCAGAGCCAAAACCATGATGTGATTTGTCAGTGGAATATTATGAATTAAGTAAAACACAAGTAAGTTAGAATTATTACTCAACCGGCTTTGTTTGCTAATGTGCTAAGCTAGCTGACGTTAGTAAGCATCTTACCTTGGAGAGAACGACAGAGTTTTTGGGTATCGTCAATGGATTCAGCTGAGGTCTTCCACACTGTTTAATCCATATCTGACTTTGTCGGACTTGCAGGTTTCATATGCACACCGTTTTGGCATTTTCCCATGTTCTGAAAGCTTGAAAGGCCCATTGGACAGTGGCTGTTCCAAGGAGGTGCTCAGGGGAGGGTCTATTCTACATGAAAAGCAAATTCTAAAAATATCTACTCCAATGTGAAAACTGCAGTTCAATAATTTATAGGTTTTGTAATTATTTTAATGACTTTGGTGCATAAACAGAACTCTTCTCAGTTATTAAATTGTCTCATAGTTTATACTAGGGATGAGAATAGGCTACACACTGTTATCTGTATCTGTATCTATTCAGCCAGCTAAATTATCCGTATCCTTGTCTGTACTTGGAATGCTGGAGTGTAAAATGGAAGTGGACTGGACTTAAACTGGACATGGATTGGCCCTAACCAGAAATTGTTAGTTAAACCTAAAATTGATATGGGTTGATCAGAAGTTGCTATAGTTATTGAGTATTAGCAAACTACAGAAGGATTCTCAGGACCAAGCTTGAGCTCAGTTTTGATTGCAAGAGTAAGGGTTTAAGCACAGCTACCCAAATGAGGACTGTCCTTCATCATGAGTATGGATATTGACACATTTCACTGATTTGATACTTGTACTAGTAAAAAGTACATTATGTGTATCAGAAACTTTTTTCATCTGAGTACTCAACTCAACCCTATTTTCTGTTTTCTTGCTTTCAGTGCTCCTGCTCAGACATTGCAAAGCTGAAACTGCTCTTACTGTCTTTTGGAAGAATAACCAGGGTCTAAATTGAGTTCCTGCTCTGTAGTTTCTGGCCCCAAAAAGGCCTTGCTCTAGGGTTAATACTACAAATTGCCTGGAACTATCTGGTAAGTTAAACTCAAACACAGACCTCCCTCAGCTACAACATATTCACACAATAAGAAAAAAGGATTCCAGTAGTAGCAACTAGGGATGGGGGGAAAAAAAGCGATTTTTAGATGCATCGAGATTCTGTCTTGAACAATGGTAGCATTGATGTGGAAAACTCATAATCCATTTTAATTATATTTTCATATTTGTTTTTCAAATTACTGTAACTCCTCGACCATTGACGCTATTGACGTAAATACGTCATTACCTGTGAAGGAGAGGAGGGCAGTGAGCACAGCAGGAGGAAAGTGACTGTCGAGTGACAGTGTTTTAGCAGAATTTTGGTGGCGTTTTCTTTGTAAATAATATTTAGTGTTGTAAATAATAGTATTTGTGTTTTTTTGAGAGCTCTTGAGGTTTTTTATGCCGTGTTTTCCCGTGTTTTCACCATAGTTTGTAGTTTTGCCATCGTTCATCTTTTTTGCAATATTTAATGTTTTTATAGTTCATAGACAGTTCTAGTCAGTTATAGTTTTGTAAATACTGGAGGAGAAATGTTGAGGAGGTCGACGAGGAGTCCCGTTGAGGTTTGTGGATTTGAGGAGCATGTGTAGTCATCTCAACCACAGTAAGTAATACAGTCACACAGTCAGCCTCCTAAATAAAAAAAATGTTTCAATGCAGATTATGTGCTAATGCAGAAATTGGAAATGCAATCATAGTGTATTGTGCGGATCTCTGCCAGAGAGCTGATTGTGGCTACTGTAGACAATGTAGTGCATTTGCGCCCGGAAGAATGATCCCTTTCGGCTCCCTTACAGTTGAGACGGCAGTGAAGATAACAAAAATGGAGATTTATATATCTTGTATTGTGCCTGTCGTTAATCGATCATAACATATTGGGCATGGAATAATCTGCAGATGCACCGGCTCAAAATGAAGGGGAATGAAGGTCCATGTAGGGTGAGAGAAAGGGGAGCTGGACAGGTCAAGCAACACCAGACTTTCAGTCAGGACACTGTAGTGTGTGTCCCATGTGAAATTAAAGCCAACATTGTTTAACGTAATGTTACCTATTAATTTACGTATGGTTGTTGACCACTGATGTCCCTCATTTGATGTATTCATGTTATGTTACGGAACGTAACAAATGTTCTTGCCGGTATTTTGACTGAAAAAATGTCCTATTTTTCTTAATTTTTTCTAAACCAACTAGTTTTGCAGCCTAAACCTAACCACGACTGTTTCACAACGTTGACTGTGTGTGTTTCAGGTGTGCCTTACAGCAACAATTTCAACAACTGTGAATCACCGCAATCACTAGATGCTGTTGAGCATACAGTCAGAATAGTGCCCATAAAATATTAGGCAGATCAGTCCAGTAGTATGTGAGATAAACTGTGGACAGACAGGCGGTTAGAACGATACGCACGCATATGCATGCACGACCAAGTGCATGATCCCCTGGCAGAGAGAATAAGCATGAAACACAGGTTGTCTCCTTTGGAAACAGGTAGGAGTTTTCTGTCTCCTTTTACATCTTTATGTGCTTTGTAAACATCAGATCTTTCACATGTATATTTCCCCTGATCCTGTAGAAAAGAAAACAGCAGTTCACAAAGTTCCTAGTTCAGTTCCCGTGGCTCCTTTATATCTGGAACTACATTGTCAAAAAGAAGGTAAAAGACTTTTCTTGTTAACTCTGACAGGCGATTTTTATTCAAATAAAAGGGAAAAGAAGTTTTTTTTTTTATTTCATAGAACAGCCTCTTGTATCCAGTAAAGAAATGCTGAGGATAAAGGGCCCCATCATTATGTGAATCCTGGGTTCTGCCGGCGTTTGGAGCCGAGCAAACCGAAAGCCAATTTAGTCCAAGGCTGTTTTAGTGGGTGCAGCTAGAAAATGGGCTGCAGTCTCTGCTCCTCTACCCTGTGGACATGGATGAAATGAAGGAGTAAAAGAAAGGAGAGATCCAACCCTCCCAGCTAGAACAAGTCATGTGTCAGCAATCACTCTGTATCTCTCCAATTACCAGCCTTTGAGAGCACAAAGGGGGGACTACATCCCACACACACAACACATAAACAGCTTCTATTCTCTGTTCCACTGGATATAGTCGTGTTGGTGGGGAAGAGACCAGCTTGGTACAATTATCAAAGGTTCTGTGTGCATTCCTGCTGCTCTGGTCAGCCAAGAAGGGAGGTAACAAGGTAAACGGACATAGACCCTGTAGCTAGTGATGGTGGAATGAAGCCTCATGAAGCATTTTCTTTCATTTCTGAGCCCACTAGATGGTGCTCATGAGAGAGAGAGGCTAAAAGAATAGAAATTTGGTGTGTTTTAAACCTTTTGTGGAACAAAAATAAAAATAAAGAAAATGATTCATGAGGCTTCATTCAGCCATCACTGCTTGTGGCTGTGTTTTTGAGAAAGCTTAATATTAACAGACATATGCATAAACCTGATTTTTTTTCTTCCAGTTTTCCACAGTGGGCGATAAGTAAGCTGAAACTCATAAAATCATTAGAAGTTTGGCATTTGGAGTGCACAGTTATTAAGCTTATACTCTGATCTTACTTGCAAACCAAGGGCAAAATCTTAACTTAGACTTTGAGGGGGACCGATTGCCATAGTAATTGGAAATACATCAGCAACTGAATACCAATGTTTGACATTTAATCACTACTGAATACTTGATGCTCAATTTAAATACCTCTGAATTTATTTCACTTAAATGTTTGACTTTGAAAACCATGTTTCTGAACTCTTTCTGTGAAATTCACTTTCAAGTTGTCCAATTCCAAAAACACAGGTTCCTCACAGAATACAATTACAATAATGTGACAAGTAAGGAACAATAGATGCAGGCTGTCGATATGTTTTTGTATGGGTTTGTTCATTATGTATTCACACACTACTTTTGTGTTTTAATGATTAAATCAGTGAATAAAGACTTACCTGCCTCACAGGAACCAGTGAAGGGAAACAGAGAAACTTTGCCAATATTCAACTCGATGTGCGTCATCACAGTGTGTGCAGATGAACAGTATTCGGCGTCCCCCAGAGGTCCAGCTGCTAGCAGCACACACTGTGATTACACACAGCTGGTTGAATATCAGCAGAGTTTCCCTTTATGTTCATTGTCTTCTGTCTCAGTCACCAGTGATGTGGTGGTTCACTTTAAGACTCTGATCTGTATAGTTCGGCTTTAGCTTCTATTTGTCTCTATGTTTCTAACCTGTTTTTGCTCCTACATGGGTTTGACATCCTGGATATGTCCTGCAGACACACATAGTAGACCCTTCTGTCTGCCTCTCTCTAAAATTGTCTTTCATTGTTCCAGAAATGTGATCATATTTCTTCAGGGAGTGCAGTTAGTTACGGTGTGGGCTCCATGCTAGCTCTGACAGCTTGACAGACCTTCACAAAGGGGCGGGGCTTAGCAAAGGGTCAATACTATGTGCGGCATGCTGCCAACAGTATTGTTATGTGAGTGCTGATTGAGTAATACAGTATCTTTGTGCTCACTTCGAGGCAGCATCTTGTTAGTCTGCTTTCTGTCTGCCTGATGGGCCTCTGTGGCTTTGATGTATTATCCATTGTCTCTTTTTACTGGATGGTGTGCATCCACATACACACACATATGCAGTGTCTTCTTCTATTGTGTCTTTTGTGGTATGCCACTACACTTAGTTCAGTGAATGCTCCCTCCACCTGACTGAGTGTAATTAAATACAGAAAAGTATGAGCAGCATGAGCCTGTGTTTTTGGGGGTTGGATTTCCCTCTTTTGAACACTTGCAGGGGACACGTCCCACATTCTCTACCGGTAATTACAGTATGTGCATGTTCCAAACAGTATTTTACCTTTAACTGTTTGCTCCTGACCTCCCACATTTAGCTCTTGTTCTCGTGAATGTAATTACGTAGGTTTATGATATACTTAACATGAACAACCTTTAGTTTTATATGGTAGATATAAACCAAACTACCAAACTAAAAAATATACTCTTAGTTCTTTTCTAAAGACATAAAGCAAACAGACCTTTTTATGGCATGAAAACAGCAAGAACACTTATGTACAGTATTTACTGTTGAGTAAGGCCCTTGGGATCATTAGACATACGGGCAGGGTATTTTCTCAGATGCTGTCTTGATCAAGTGTTGTAACAGCAGCTGCTATACCAAACATGTTTTGCGTGTTCTAAGTGATTGTTTTTGCAGCACTTGAGCAGCTAAAAAAGTCACTCTTTGTTTCGCAGCTAACAGCTCCTCGCCATCCTCTGTTTAATTTTTGCAGAGCCACAGGGAACTCTATATTTCTACTGCTTTTCATGTAGATACCAGCATACACAGTGGCCCAGTGCTGCTTTTTGCCTGTCACTTTTTCCTTTCTCGGAGGCTTAAAGCAATATTTCACTTTGCTGGAACATTTTCACTTCTCAGGATGCCTTCCTCTCCCAGTTGGAGGACTGAAAGAAGTGTAGGGGGAAATCACTGCAGCGTTGCCATCTTGTAACGTAGATATTTAATAAGTTGACATTTCGCTCAGACACTTTTAGCAGAGCCAAATAGGAGCGGGGACTGACAGGAATATATATAAAGATGACAAACAGGTGGAGCAGGTTGGACTTTGATATAGATTATAGCTGCCACCCAATGGAAATTGTCAAAGACTTGCTCTGTACGAGGATTTCTCAACTCCTTCTTCACTGTGAACTCATTTTTCACTAAGTTTTTTTCCTCAAGACTCCAGCAATTGAGATGTTGCCTTGTGAATTTGAGCAGTTTTAATGCAGATAGTTGTCTTTGATTTTTTTTTTAAAGAGCTGTGCTATTATTATCAGCCTCTCTAAATCCAGTTTGAGTTAGAATATCAAAGACGACATATCCCATCTAATCACTGAACATCTTTATCTAGCTAGTTGCCATCCTCTCTCACTTAGGTTTTGGTAAGCAAAAGCATTTTCTGTCTCTTAACTTGTCCCTTTACTTGTGTAATAGCATCACAAGAACATTAAACAAAATGTTCTCATGCCCCACTTATTCACAAAAGAGAGGGGTGAGTTATTATATTCTATGGTGGTAAACGGAGGCTATTACCAATTTAAGTAGGTAATTTAGACAGTAACGACTTTCATGGACTACTGCCTAAAATATCCCTTAGTGAGAGCAGGAAGTTATTTTCACATTAGTGTAATAGTTGAACTGATTTTTCAGAAGATGCGTAATCAGCAACACCAATTATCTTATTCAAATGTATGTTGCTGGTGTGATGCTCTAATCATTTTACCATTTTTATCCTCATCTTTTATTCATGTTGCAAGTTTACATGTAAAATGTTTGTTTTCAAGTGCTTTTGTAACACATTTCTTTAGGAGACTGACCTACTCCTAATTGACCAGCTTTTATAAATAGTGGTTAAACTAATGAGTAGTTTGTGATTCAGCTAAATTTCGAAGTACCCTAGTACTGCACAATGTGCTAGTAGCCAAAGGCCACTTTCACTGGAGAGGTTGTAGAGTTCTTTTCCACAATAGCTGTGGTTCAAGTTACCCAATCTGATATCAACCAACCTAGAGGAGCTCTTTATGATACTCAGAGCATGTCTGTGATTTACCCGCAATTTCCACATACTCAGTCTGTGCTGTGCTGCGCAACGATGAGAATCTGGAGCGACTGACAGCACGTAGCCTTGCCTACTGGATGCATTTCTGGAGCACCCCGCCATGTAGCTGAGTCGCAAGCTCACGTGGGAACTGCAAAATCAAAAGCAATAAAAAGCAATTGATTGTGTGAGCCAGACCAAAACAATAGGTCATTCAGAAGGAGAAAGAGAGAAAACAAGTTGTGCGACAGGATGTGACGTAAAAAATTGAGAGTTTACAAACCATAGTCATTGCATTGTGTTGTGTTTTGAAATTTAGCGGATGCTGTGTGTGTTCCGTTTCCGGTTTGGTGCGATCTGAGCTACATGGCTTGATGTGCTACGGACATGCAGTCTCTGAAAAATAGACCTGGCGCGTATCTCTGATGAAGTGGAGTGCCGTGGTTAAGGTATGGTCGCGAATAACTTTTAATAGGAAGGTGTTATAGACTTGAAACTAAGCTCTACTCCCCCATTTTTGGCCCTTCCGTGTCGATAGACCTTCTAGGATGTCCGCAAGTGGGTAAACTCGACATTCAAGGAGTCAGGTCCAGGGTTAGAGGTTGTCTGCACAGAGTTCTCAACAGGGATGGTGTGAACAGTGCTAACCATGGCAAAAGTGCTAACAGACCTAATGGTTTTCAGGTGAGCGCTATGCTTCCACAATGATGCCGTCCTGATATCAGCGGTAAATGCCACATGAGCGCAGCACAAAGTGGCCGTGATGAGCTAGCCAATCAGATACACGAATGCACTAACATGCATGTGCAGCTGGTCCGTCAAACAGTGTGGTGAAGGACAACAGAGAGAGAGTGTGACTTCATTCTCTGTTCAGGGCACCAATACACTACATCTTTACATAGCGTATACAGTAGCTGTTAGCTGCTATATCAACACCCTAATTATTATAAAGACTACGTAAAGCAGACACGAGCACCACAACATTGACATATCACTTTTAAAGTTGATTTTGAGACTGACAAAAAAAATGTCCTTGATGTAGAGTCATAGCATCACATTAAATGTTAAACACGTTTGTAGCAGTAGTGGTATATTTTACTGTGTAGAAGCATTCCTACACTGAATAATATAAGTTTTCAGCTAACAGTAGCAACAGATAGTTACAACTTGTTAGTGGTTACGCCCCCACTACATTTGAACATGAAGGATTATTTTAGCAGTATTTTGTTGAAGAAACAACGTCTCTAATGCTATAAGTTTCAAGTGTGCAGTCTCATTTCTAAATAGACAAAGTACAAACCGTACTACCACCCACAGTCTGTTAACCTTTTCACCCTGTTCACACTTGTGAAGAACTACTGTCAGATTATGTGGGTTTTGCATTAGGAGGCAGTGTACGTCTGGGTCAGTGTGTCCTTTCAGAGCTTCCTCTGCGAGGTGTTGTCAGTGCAGCTGCAGTGAAAATGTCAAACTTTGGGGAAGCAGACTCCTTGTAAATGAGTTCAAGTGTTCAACCATCTAAATGTCATACCTGATATAGATGTAATTGTAGTTTTATTTCCGTTTTTTTTTTTTTTTTTTTTTTTTTTTAAGAACAGATTTGAGATGAGTCTTTTTGCTTATATCTGTCTCACGATAATATCCAGGTCCATAAATGCTTGGTTTTTGTGATGTGAACATTACTGTAACTAATGGCAGATGTAATGACACATTCATTGTACACGGCAACAATTCAAATGTTTAAAAGGATTAAATCCATCAGGCTGACACTAAAACAGACGCTGAGGTGGACCGCATAAACACATTACTCCGTTATACTTCTCTAGAGGTCTGTACAGGCACATTTGCTATTTACAGCCAGTGAGCATCACCCCACATCTGCTGTCAATAGATAAATGAACAGGCAGCTGCAAACAATTAATACAGGCCAATTTATGCATTTCAAATCCATATTTTCACATTTCTCCAAATTTTAAAAACCCCACTTTATGTCTTTAAAGTCCAATAATTAAGACCATATGGAAAAACATCAGTTTATATTTATCCAATGGAGGAAAATTCAAATTGAACACATGTTGTTAGTTACCATCAGATCTTGACCGATTCTGTCACCCTGCCAGAAGATTCGAATAATGAATGAAGTTTCTGCTGCTGTGCCACCCATGTGTAAAATTACGCACAGCCCCTGTCTCACACTGACTGTAAATGAAACACATGTATCATTCCTCCTGCTGTGTGAGGGCTACTGATATTTAATCAACTGCCCGGAGAAGATCCCACATTCTGCAAGTTGTGGGTGACTCATCAAACAGAACATCAGTATTGTTGGTACTTGGGGTCACCGGATTACGACCTGTAGATGGTCCTTTTTGATTAGACTCTTCTTCACATTGAATTGAATTGTGTGTTGATGTACGTATCAATCTGCAGCTGGTGAAAAAATACAAACAAACCAAAACGTAGTAAACTGGAAGAGCGGGAACATGCAGATAGACTTTTGAGATGTCTGTCTACATGTGCATCTGCCAACTGAGGAGACAAAGGTTGCCGTTAGAGGTGGCCAGAGCAGGTTTCAACAGTCTGTGGTCTGTTGGTGTGATAATGTACGAAACATGGTGAAGAAACAAAGCTAAAATAATAACTTCTCCATTTCCAATCACAGTGCAGCAGTGTATTTATTGGCAGACCTAGCACATCCACTTGGTCAAAGTTAAAGAACATCAGCACATACTTGCTTCAGTAGGAGGGAATGAGAACTATTTGTAGAAAGTAAGTGTGACCTAATCATAACTTAACACTCAAGGACACTCTGCTTTCAATCTAGCACTGGTTTTGGTCCTACAGAAAAATAGAGCCCTGAGAAGTTACTTAGGCACAATGGTGCTTTAAGCTTAATGTTAATAGCAGCATGCTAACATGCTCAGAGGTTCTATGCTGATGTTAAAGTATGATTATCCATCAATTTTCAACCACGTATCCGGAGCCGGGTAGCAGGGGCAGCAGGCTGAGCAGAGTATTCCAGATGCCTCTCTTCCCAGCAACGCCTTCCAGCTTCTCCTGGAGGATCCCAAGGCATTCTCAAGCCAGACGAAATAATGTCATCCCTCCAGCGTGTTCTAGGTCTGCCCCAGCACCTCCCACCAATTGGACGTGCCAATGTAAACACCTTTCACAGGAGGCCCCCAGGAAGTATCCTGATCAGATGCCCCGAGCACCTCAACTGACTCCTTTCAATGTGAAGGAGCAGTGGCTCTACTCCGAGCTACCTCTTAATGTCCGAGCTCTCTAAGGCTGAGCCCAGCCACTCATTATGGTGTCTTGTATCCAAGACCTCATTGTTTTGGTCATTACCCATAGCTCATGACCATAAGTTATGGTATAATGTTTATGACGGAGTGAAACACTCGCTTCAGGTGCCACTGTACACTCAAGCACAAACTGGATTGTTGTAAATTCGGAGGGCTGTTGGGACGTATGGTTCGGTTTATTCAGAACACCACTCACTTACAACAGCAAAGCGTACTATGGGCACTCTGTCCCAGAGGACAGAGCAGCAGAGTACCAAGAGAACTGAATGTGTGATTAATTCATGGAGATGGAAGGCTCTATTTTGTTGAACAGCTTGTTCATTTTAGTGTAGAGCTGTTAGTATGTATTTTTACATCTCCGCTGACCAGTGGATACTTGGTCAAGACCCCTTGGGGATCATGTTCCGTTATGACAGACGTCATGGCATCAGAAGTGCTAGGCTTACTGATGAATGGACAGGTTAGACTAATTTTAGTTGGCCCAAGCTCAAGTTAAATGTGTGAAGGCACCATTTTAGGTGATAGTATGTATGTCACCATCCTATATAAGCTGTGTCTCTCTCTGTTCACAATCATCACATAGCTTCTGCATGTAGCCATGTTGATCCGAGCTCGTAATTAAACGTGCACTAAGAAAGAACTCAGTGATCGGCCTCATCCTTGAATTCTCCAGATCACCACAGAAACACCTACTCTCAAGAGCGTCAGACTGGATTAACAAACACCCTTTATGGTCACAATCTGGGTGTAGCTAATTAGCATGAAACAAAAGTACAGCTAATGTTGATAGATACATTACTTTTATTACAGGTGTCTGGTCATAAACCATAGAACTAATTACATGACAATGTAATTACAAATTATAAATGTTATCAAGACATTTCACTCAAACTCACAGAAGTCAACCTGTGGTGGCACTAAAGACAGAGTCAGAGGATTGCCACAGTCAATAGGATTCATCCTCTGGGCAGTCTGACAACCAGCATTGCTATCCCTCAAGCCACACTGGTGCTGTGACTAAAAGCACACTTTTTCTTTTCTTAAACCAATTCTTGAAAACTTTGTTCTGCTTTTATGATGTTAAAGAGAGATTTTAGTCATAAAAACTGTACAAAGCAGTCACAGTAGAACTGAGGAAAAGTATAAGGCTTTATCAAATTTTGATACTTGTTTAAGTAAAAACTCTGCTCCATGCAGTGGGAACATCCATCAGCTCCCTCCAGCAGCCTTTACTTGTCAGCCTGAAGTTATTGGAACACGTTGGTTTCAGAGAAAAGCTATTGATGCTGACACACAATTTTAAGTTAGGGGAAGCTGGGGCTGGTTGTCCCACTTTTTATTCTCTTTGTATTTATCACAGTCAGGATATCTCTGAAGTTATTTCAACTGCTACAGAAACCTTGCCATCTTAGTGGAATTATTTTTTTGGTGCTGCGTGAATATTTTGAGATTTAATGACTGTCATCTTCCTGTTTCATGTGCTGGATTCAGTTTGGTTCATCTATGTGGTGACTTAAGAAAAACAAAACTTGAGGAAAAGTATCCTTGATAGATTATATAGAGTAATCATTCATGATTCATTAGTCATTTCTAAACAAGCTGTATCCACACACACACACACACACACACACACACACACACACACACACACACACACACACACACACAGAGTTGATCCTATGCATATGTGTTTGTGTCCTTGTTTCCACACTGAGCTGTCATCCAAACACCAGTTAAAGTCCAAAGCATTTAATCATCTCTCCCACAGTGCTTCCCTGCTCTTTGTTCTTGCTGCTCTCTCCCCGAAAGTTGGTGAGAACTCAGAAGCCAGATACTTTACAGGAGACTAATATAACCCAGGATGATGTATTGACTCATATTTATATCTGAGATGAAAAATAGTGCTCTGGTTGGGCAGCAGTTATATTGTGTCCCCATTTAGATAAATGTTCAGTCCAGTTCAGAATGCATTTTAATTATGAAATTAAAAGATGCAAGAGAACTTTTAAGGCCAACACCAAGTTTTGGGAAGATTGTCAGTCAACAAATAATCGATCCAATGCTCAGATATTCTTTAACTGTTACCTTTCAATCAGCCATGTTTTTGACCGTTCCTTAACCCCTTGGCCTCCCCATAGCAACCATAACTAGGCACGGCAGGCCTTTCAAGCTTTATGCTTGTGTGCTATTAAAGCAATATTACATGTTTTGCCACTCTTATCTACATACCCATGGAAATACATATGGTCTGACTAATAACTGGAAAAGAATCAGTCACGTCAGTCAGTTTACTACTCTAGCAAGTAGGTCGGACCGTAGAAAACCACCAAGCATTTGTCCCGTTTTCTAGTCCCTGTCTAGTCGGCCAGCCAACATGAGCTTAATTCTTTGTGGAGATGGCAAGGTCTCCTAATCTGAATAAATACGCAATATATAAACACTAAACTGCTTTGCTAGCTCAGTCTTGTTATATCTAAGATATCGGCTAAAAAATGTTTTTCCCATATACAAATTTAGCTCCTACATCCACATACTTCACCTGTATTTTTAAGCTAGTAGCTCAGTGTCTTGGAGGATGGAGGATGCTTCAATGAAAAATAAGACAAACTCACTTAGTCAGATGGATCACCTAGTCTCTATAACTTATGTTTGAGAATTTCTGCAGATACAGTCATTAAGTTAAAGTCCTGCTTTATCTAAGTTAATAATTCTATAAATATAATAGCTCCAAGAGATGGGCTATTGCAAGCATTTTTCAGAGTATTTCAGATAGCCTAGCTAGCTATCCTGGCTTTTTTTTTTATCAACTTTTCCGGTCGTTTGAAATCAAGGACAAAAAATGTTTCAGATTTATCAGTCTAATAAATGTTGGCTTCCAGTGTGCTAATATTTAGGCTATATATTAGGCCATAAAATATTTTCAGGATTGTGAAGAGCTTTTCTATTGATTTTAGCCCATATACAATGGAGCACGTGCAACCAACCATTCATTAAACTAAGTCTGCCATTTAGATCAAAATTAACAAAACCATCCATTTTCTAGCAGTTTTGTAGCCTTCTGGTATTTGCTCTAGCAGTTACAATGTTGCCATGGAAATGGCGGAGTAATATTTTTAGTGATGAGCCAGATGTGCTGTCATGCTGATTTAAGCAGATTCTAAATGTCTTGTTGACCAATAAGATTGCTGAGTTGGGACTACTTGTATAATCTGCATTTAAAGACTCTGGAGAACCCTGTCTTCTTTTGTCACTTTATCAAAGTCCATAAAACAAGAGTAAGGGATACATTAGTTTTTTTATGTCTTCAAACTTTCGTTATCTTCAACTACAGTGGTAACCAACATTAACTTTGAAGACCAAAAAAAAGCATATCATTAAAGAGATACTTTGATTTTCAACCAGCTTTGTATCATAACAAGTACCATTCATCTTGTCAGTAACCAGGTCTTAATATTGTAAATGAACTGTTATTCGAAATTGTTTGTTACAGGCCGACTGCCATATTGTTTCCTGTGGAAACAGCTAAGCTCTCATTATGTCACACACTAGTGAGAGTGTTTGTTGGTCTGGTACAGCACAGTACATTCTGGTAGTCGTAGGTTTTCTACCTTTCTACTGCAAAAGCAAGAGCCACAGCCCTTTTTCTCTGTTTTCTCTCGTCATATAGCTCCAGTTTCTAAAGTATTTGCATCTTTCTACTGCAGCCTTGTTTTATTAAAGGACCGTCCTTCCAGTAGTGAAATATCCTTACTCAGTTGCATTTGTTTTGGGGGTAACAGGTTATTAAAAAAACTAACCATGTTAAAGCTGGTCGTAGATGCAATCAAAGGTTAGGCTACTGGCTGGGGTTGCTCAAGTGTAGACAGAGCTGCTTACCTGAATGACTAAACGATACATTAGAAGAAGAGGAAAAAAAGAACCCATAAATAAGTAAAATCTAAGTGAAAGAAAGCAGAAGAAAAATGGGACTTAGTAACAGCATCAATTTTGGCACAGTGTACCTTTTTTTGTGTGCTGATTACAACGTTCTTAGCACTACCATGTAATCACAGAAGGAATGTTTCAGTCATTTGTACAGCTTTGAAAGGTTCGGCTTACAATTGTTGCGGCAATGCTTTTTCCTGAAATTACAAAAAGGAAAGATAAGGAGGGCTGCTTGGTGCCAAAAATGTCCACAGCAAAAAGTAATCAACAGTTTCTCCTTTGAGTCAGGACTGCAACAATGAATAGCATGAGCTGATCAATGAGTCTCAGTCTGAAAGAGCCCATTAAGCTGAAAAGTGCTGAATGTATCTGTTAGTTTGGGAACTATTTAAAGTGCTTCAAAGTTTTGCTCATCACAGCAGACTTTAACTTCAAATATTTTTCAAATATATGCTGAATATATATTATTTTGGTCAATATTATGCAACGCTGATATGATGAACTGCAGTTCCTCGAATGGCCACTTGAGGCTGGCTCCAAGTACTAGTTAATCCCTGTAGACCCCCATGTTAAAATGCCCTACTTTACAACAGAAACATGTTTACAGCCTGGTACAAAAGACGGTTTTGGTATTTATAGCTAATTTCCTAAGTTTCTACCACAACAATAATGTTGGTTAGGTAATGTAACAACGGCATAATCACAGATTCACAAAGTAGCGGTTTAGCTTTCACCATTTTAGTGTGTTTTCAGTTTTAGTTTCCTAAAAAGTCATGTTTTGAATTTGGTTGTACTAAAAGACACACTACAGGGTTGAATGTTCGGGGGGTTTTTTTCAGTAAGAACATTTTGTTTTCAAGCTGTTTCAAGCCTGTGTTTTCACTAGCAAAAATTAGCATTAGCATTTTCACAGTTAACCATAGTGGTCATCGTATCGTGCTAACCGAGCTAGTAGCTAGCACCAGGGTTAGCTTCACCCTTTAGTTCAGATATGGTCACTTCTGACTCCATGAATCTAAGAAGACAACGGTTAAAATGTTAAACTCAAGGCTTCAAAACAAGAGTCCACAAATCGATCGGTGATGTCACATGGATACATCGATTATTTTATACAGCCAGCCATCATGGTGCACCTGCTCCATTTTAAAATCCTTCCTCATGGCCTGAGTCACCTGATCAGCAGTGCAAAACCTCCCATCATCTCAGGTCTGTTTCTACCCAGGATTGTTACCATGACAATAAGACTAATCCGACCCGTACTGTATGATTATCACAGGGGAAATAATTAAAGCGCCAGGAGGGATGCAGAGAACACCCACAGACACAATGAAACACATGCTGTGACACAGCACATGTACATATACATGGGTGAACACACTCATGCAGAAGACATGCAAATTCATATACAAATCTGAGACCCAGTGACACATACTTAATGGAATATGCAGATTTACTGAGACCCACAAACACAGGATGGTTCACAGTATTGTTGGGTTATTGTCATTCAGAGCAGAAAACACTTCAGCTTAGATTAGAGAAACACTTCTGGCAAAAGCTTAACACCTCTGGTAACACAAGTCTGTTAATTCCTCATAAATATGTAATTTATGGTCTCCTGTGCAGTCAGAAATGTGACAATTCAATTGTACTCTAACTCAGTTTAGCAATTTTTCTCTTTTTCTGTCACTTCTTGACAAAATGCATTCTTCATTATATTTGTACCTACACTTTGGACAGATGTTTTTCCCCAAATCATATCAAACAACAACTACGTATTCAGCAGAGGCATAACAGAAGATAATCTTCCATAGCACAGTGCAAGTCACTCCTGGCTAAGTACACTTGACTACAGGTTCAAGAGGCGATAAGTTACTTAATGTAATGACCAATAACACAGGTAAATCCTTTAAATGTCAGTTAGCTTATGAATACCAAAACAAAGACAGCAATCTTGTATTTATAAAATGATGATGTGAAAAGTAGGCCCTTTGAACAAAAGAAAATATTCTTGATTGTGTGTCAATTGTTGATTCACTCAGTTAAAGGTTTGTGTTCCTATTTCAGCCAATATGTAAGGGAACTCCAGAGGTGCCCTGACTTGTAGGGAGCAGCACCAAAATGGTACAGAAATATGCACACACACATCCTGTAGGAGGACAAATCTTCATTAACAGCTATGGCAGTTTTAATTGACCTATGGCTAAGCCCCGCCCTCAAATGTGATGAGACAATCACATTGCATATAGCCATTCCCATCCACTCAGACATTCTCTGCCTGGCCGTTCATTGAAATTTGAAATTGAAATTTGAAAATTTTCGGCACCCACCGCAAAACTGATACCAGTGAAAGTATCACGGTTCTGAGAATATCATGATACCAAGGCAAAAATGAGGCAGATGTGCCTTTTGTCATTTATAAAAAGATAAATCAATTTTCTATAATACATCAATGATATTTCAATGGAATACATTACTTATTGACTTATTCATACTTCAAAAACAGCATCAATAAGTGATGAACAGAGGGGGGATCAAAATAAAATAAAAAAATAAAATAAAAATCAACCAGCCACCCTCCTCCCCTGACAAGTAAAGAACAGTCCCTTCATAAGTAAAGAACAGTCCCTAAAGTGCGGTGAGGTTTGTAGGCCATTACCTGACTCAAAGAGAGAAATGTGAACGGCTCGTTTCGCCTCTGACATGTCACATACCTGTGTGCCGCCACGGCTCGGCTGTTCAGGTACTACTGGACAGTCATGACACCAGCGAAAGAGGAAATTACTGGACCTGGAGTCGGACTTCTATCGCCGGTAAGCCGTTATCTTGCGCCGCAGAACACTAAGAGCCTCTGCCTTATTCCTGTCTGTGACCCCCGTTCAACCCACAACCGCTGGGATTCGCCGTTCCTTTCTGCTGCTGGTTGAAACATATTAATAGGTTGACGTGGAAATGAGCGGTAGTCTAGAAAACTGGCGAGTTTTTTGTTTTTTTGTTTGTTTGTGTTTTTTTGGAGGGCCCTCACATAGATTGCGCCCTGGGTGGTCGCCCACATTGCCCATAGCAAAACCTGTCCCTGGGCCAGGAAATCTAAAATAAACCATTTGTTAACCAATTATATTACAATATGGGAGATTTACGGGAAAGTACTACTATGGGAGGACGGTGGGAAAGAGGGATAAAATATGGTAGTTTCCCGGCCAAAACGGGAGATTTGACAGCTAAGTTAGGCATGCAACTCCGACACAAGGTATCCTGAGAGGCTGGGCAACGAGGTGTATTTTTACACTTTAAACCACATCTCAACCGAGAAAAGTGTCTCCTTTGGATAAAGTTGCGGTAACGTTAGACCACAACATCAACTCAATGTGAATAAGATTAACAATGATGTCTACATCTGTTCTAAGGTGAGTCAACATTGTGTTTGAGGCAACATATTGTCACTTTGCTGGAAAGAAATATAAAGTTATCTTTAACATCTCTAGCTAACATTAGCTAAAGTTAGCCTAACGTTAGCTCCTAGCTGCGTTGTTCATCATGTCACCTTGTTTGCTGGGAGTTCATTAGCCTGTTTTGTTCTAGTTTTGTACTTTGGTGATCGAACATCATTGTTAGCTGTTGTCCAAAGGGCTCTAGTTAAGCTAACGTTAACTTCTGGAGCTTAGCTTCATTAACTTATCTGTAATAGCAGAGATAACAAAGGTTGGCAAACGTTTTGCTGAATGATTCAGTGTAAATACTGCAGCACCAAACTAACGGAGAGACACTCTTGGTAAAGGTGGTAAAAAGGCAGTTATCCTTTTCTCATATTCTGAGCCACAAACCTTAACTTCAGTGACACTTTAACTTGTTGTCTTTGATGGCGACAGCAACGAGCGTAACACTGTGACCTGTAAATTCTGGCTTGTAATTTAAGCTTTTCAACGACCTTCTCAAAAATAAAATGATGAATATATCCCTCCAATGCTTAGTTTAGGCCCTTTTGGTTACTTCTCAGTGACATCTGATTGTTATGTCTCCAAAAATCATCAATTGCCTCCTGCCAAATGCCGTGTACTGTGACACCTGCCATAGCGCCGCTCACTGAATGCTGATAGTTTGTCTGAGTGAGTGGAGGGGGCGTGGCTTAGCCATAGGTCAATTAAAGTTGGCATTGCAGTTTCAGCACAATCATGTTACATTATTGTGTATCAAATATGTTAAAAATTCACTTTTTCTGTTGTTGTTTTTTCATTCCAACAATGAAGTTAACATGTGGTTACATTTAGGCACAAAAAACACTGAGTTTGGGTTAGAAAAACATATTTTGACTTAAAATAACCACTTTTGGTGGCACAGTCCCAGCTAGAAACATCTGCTCACTATGAAAAAAGAAAACAAACAACAACAACATTTTCATGCCACTATTCTGCCAGGAAATGCAGGGAGGTCTTGGTAAAATAACAACTGTTTTTTGTATCACTATCTTCAGTAGAAAGACAGCAACAGGTTGCTAAAAATCAACCAGTTTTGTCATCTGTTGGTCTCTGACAGTGGTCTGCAGTGTTCTGCATCTTGGGAGGCTGCACTTAAAACACTAATGTGATCACTAGCAACAAATAAGACTCCTGGATCAGATCTGGTGGACAATCTGCTGGATTGCTACTGTGCTGTTTCAGCTTCTCTGTGTTGCGTCTTGAACCTGCCTCTGTGTATGATATGTGTTTTATAAAGTAAACTGCCTTGCCCTGCCTCAAAGAGCTGATGTTCTTGCTGCACAAAGGAGCTGAGAATTTCATAATTATATTTAGTAGGTGATAAAAAGAAGACAGAAAAATGTATGTTTGAATTCTTCTGTGAAAGAGATCGTTTTACTGAAGCAGGAAACTGGGTTTTATATCAAATGCAGTAATATAGTAATTCTATTAGTTTAAAGCAGCCATAGAAATAAAATGATTAAAATCATTCAGCTCTTAAAAATGATAGATTGTGTGCCGCCTACTTCTGCCTTTGAAGAATATTATTCAAGTATTGAAGTAAGATGCAACACTGTTGCTTCTAATTAACGCTGGAAAGATGTGCTGGCAGAAAATTACTAATTGTGTTATTTCACAAGCTTAGCCTATTTATTTTACCATTCTGTTTATTTCTATCGTGACAGCTGCACATTCAGCAGCCCTTAAATGTCAAATTTGATGCAGTAGATTTAATTAAACGTGTGATCAAACCCAGTCAGGTCTGCAGCATAAGTTAACACGGTGATCAAGCAAAGTTAAAAGACAGCCACTTTCGCAGGATGGAAAATCCAGCTTTAGACTCAAAGTACTTTGCACTAATCTCACTTAGTGGTACACTCCTTAGGTCAAATTGAGCTGTTTTCACGCAAAACATTTAAAATGTAATGCTTTGATTGCAACATAGGATGAACCCTTTTCATTTCTGGTTACCCAAGAGCTTTCCTTAAAACACTAGATAGTGCCATGTGGACTTTATCCTCATTGTCTTCCAAGCACCAACTTTGCTCTACAAAGTTATTTTGAGCAGACTTGTGGTAAATATCACATCCTTGGCAGTAATTATTGCTTGTCCCCTGAAATGTGTCTCATAATGTGGGTAATCAGTTGTGTATGTCATGGTCCTGGACAGGAAAACAATGGCTGCAGCTTCTGCCTGAGTATCTTCTGACTCTCCAAATCCTGATAGAGTTTCGTCCCTGTGAGGAAAATGTTGTATTATAGAAGTGGTCTGATGGTTTAATTGGCCAACATGATAAAGAAAATATAGTTAAATATCAACAAATTATAATGTTGGAGCACGACTTTTTTAAAAGTCTGTTCAATTCAGTATAATTTGCCATAAGTGACACATTTTCCAATTTCAAAAATGTTTGTAAAGGTCAAGTAATTTGTTTGAGCAGTGTTATAATGTTATTGGAGTTTTCATAAGGAAAACAAACACTCATCTTCCTTGTAACTACTACTGATGTTAGTATGCATGACAATGCTCTCAAGGCACTTAGAGGAGTGTGTGTGTGTGTGTGTGTGTGTGTGTGTGTGTGTGTGTCCACAGGTGTGTACTTGTTGGCAGTGCCCTATCCATTCTCTAATATCTCCTCTGTGCCAGTTGTTTCACTGGGAAAATGTGATAAAACACTTTCTCCCTCGATGGCTCAGTGTTTGACACTATTTTTCTGTTCCTTCAGGCTGCCTGTATTTTTTATGTTTCCCTCTAAATGAGGGTATAAGTGTGGGGCAAACATTTGCAGTTTCACACTGAAGTTTAAATAGCCCGCATGCTGCTAAAGATGAGTTATGTGTCTTATTTTGGGTACTATGAAAAATTCAACAGTGTTATTGCAAGCCAGAACAACAGCTCTGCCATAGTGGAGTTCTGAGTCACAATAATCAATGTTTTTATCATAAAAAATAATGAAATTACTGTTTTGTTGTTGTTTTGGTTTTTACAGCCAATGACGTAACTCTTTTGGTTGACTCTCACGGCTCTCACAGCGTCATTTTTCTGCTGTAGCTAGCAGATGATTTCAGCAAAATCCAGTCTATGCTACCGGCTTAGCATTTAAAAATGGCACACTGACTCATTCATCAACAAGCTGGTGAACACTGTGGAGCTTATAGCTGCCAAAAAGACAGAGGTTTCCTTCAAAAGTTGGTAGAGACCAAAACAGAGCTAAAAGGAGAGTAAATATTGGACTTAGATTTATCAGGTCACCAGAAACATAACTTAATATGAACAATATTGTTCTGTTTGTGTGAAGCTAGCTGTAGCTACTATATGCTAGCACTTCAGTAGGAAGGAAGGAAAAATAAAACACGTAAATTTGCGGTGTTGTACCGGCATAGTTTACTGTATGCAAACGGTCCATTTCCTGACAATGCCTGTAACAGGCAGAACTTGTCACAGCGTCCCAGAATGTCAACAACCAGTGCACCCAGGGTACTTTGCACATTGTCAATCAATTCAATTTTATCAATCAATTTTATTTATAAAGCCCAATATCACAAATCACACTTTGCCTCACAGGCTTTACAGCATACGACATCCCACTGTCGTTTGGACCCTCACAGCGGATAAGGAAAAACTCCCCAAAAAAACCCTTTAACGGGGGGGGGGGAACGGTAGAAACCTCAGGAAGAGCAACTGAGGAGGACAGACAGACGTGCAATAGATGTCGTACAGAACAGATCAACATGATAAATTAACATGACACAATGAGACAGAAAGAGAGAGAGACAGAGAGAGATGCAGGACAGACGGTAATGACAGTATCTGCACATGGAAATTCAAACGTCCATATGTAATGAGGTCGTAGTCAGAATGTGTTGTCCGATTTATTCTTTTTCTGCATCAATTTATGGTGTAAATGTCTTTCCTTTCATCGAAATCAAAGTCCTCCACTACTTTCATGTATTTATTTATTTATGAGGGCAACATGTCCTTCGCGTCTCCCCTGAAATCTGCTTTTATTTATTCATGTATTTATCTATCTAATATTGATTTAAATGGAATTTCATAGTAGTGAGAGAGATAGAGGGGGGGTATAGTATGAGGAAGGTACAATACATTTATTGCTGATGCCTATACAACACATGCCTGATTAAATGTGAATAAACCATTTTAATATATAAACCATTCTCACTTCTAGTCTTCTATACAGATACAGATCATTCTGATGGTTGAATAGATAGACATGGAGATAATGTCATTTCTGTACACCTAAGTCAATAATTTGCCTTTCTCCATCATCAAAATGATTTTATGTTACACACAGTGCAAGCCCCACACAGCAGCAGGGCACATGGGGTTAGTTGCTCGCTAAAGAGTTGGAGGTGTGCAGACTGTCGCCTGCAGCTCTTCATCTAACAGCCCACTGTGGCTGCTCCTGACTGTTCTGTTACTCTCTACAGTATTTAGAGAAACAAGAGATTTAACAGATTAGTTGTCAGAAATGTTCCAAAATCGTTATGCCTTCTTTTGTAGACACATATGTGATGAATGACTACTCTCAGCACTAACCGCAGTGACAAACAGGCCTGCATTCCTATGACTGATTCACATTAAAATCCACTCCAGATTTTGTCAGTTTAATTGTTTTGATATCAAGTAGTAGTAGGAAATATCTTTTACATTTACATTAGCAGTATTTTAATACAGTTCTGATAAGGTATAAACAAAGTGCTGTAAAGAGTAAGGCTGATAAGATGCCTCCCTTTCTGTATGTCCCTAGCACATGTAGGGCTTTACAATGTTTGATGGAACTGTCAAGATATGTTGCTTTAACACTATCATCATTTTAAACAGATGTTAAAGTAGTTAAATTGCATTTTATTATAAAGGTCTTTCCTTCAGTTCCACTTATGATGAAGTGCTTCCCTATTTTTTTTGGCTGTGTATAAACATCGTTTGCATGAAGCAGCAGTTGCATTTAACACTTCGATCTGAATATGAGGTGAATTAAAGTAGACCCAGGTCTCACCACTTTTGCCACTGTTTTGTCCGTTTCTTTCTTCCCTCTCTGTCTCGTTCCGTTTTCCTTTGTCGTTCTCCGTCTCTGTCTCTCGCTGCCATCTCTGCTCCTCGTTAAGATTCCTAGCAGGCGCCAAGAGGCGTCAGGAAACGAAGAGTCCCTAAACGAACAGACAGATTGTTAATTTCCCTCCTCTGGGCACAGACTGGACAGGGTTGAAGTCCAATTCTGTTTGGAGACAGAACAAAATACTGTCACTAATATTCTTCCTGACCGTGTTATTCTTCCATCCCCTCCCTCCATTTTTTTGTCACCCTTTCACTATCTGCTTCCAGAGTCGTAAGGAGAAAATCCATTCAGCCATATTTATCAACTCTCTGTCCTCTCCTTAACTTTTCTTTCTTGGCACAATTACTCTGTCTGTCCCAGCCTGTCCTTCTCCGTGTCTGTCTGTCTCAGCCTCCTCTGCCCTCCCTTTTTCTTTTGGACAAGTTAGAGACATCTGTGGACTCTTAATGTGGAAATGGAGCCTATTTCAAGTGGCTCCAATAAAACCAGTGATGTATAATTTTAGATAACGTTCTTGAGGAACATAAAGCTGTTTGGAGCTCTAACAGCATTCATCTGCAGCCTTTAGCTGGGTACAACTTCACAATGGCACTGACAGGCTTTATCTGTAGTTTCAACTTCAAAAAACAACATTTTTTCCTGGGTAGGCCTATTTCTGAAGCCCAATTGCACTTAAAATACCCCAAACTGCTCCAGACTGATTCTACAGAATAACTATTGACAAACTTTCTAATCTAACCGTTGCTGTTTTCATTGTGACAGGTATTGTGTTGCTGCACAAACCTGCTGTGTATGTACTGTACTTACAAGATAAGTTTTTCACAGTGTTACTTGGCAACTGTTACACCACACCACATTTTTTACCTCATGATTTGATATTGAAGCCTGGTAAGTTGTGCAGCACGACAGTATGAAAACTCAGCAGCTGAAGTTAGGGACTGTCTCAAAAGTGCATGCAAAATAGCTGCAAGAGCTTTTTGTATTTTTGCCGAGAGCTTCCTTATTTTTTGACGCTGTTATTTTTTTCATGCTCATTTGGTCCTCCACCATTTATTTTATTTCTTTCAGGACCTTCTACACTTATCATCAGGATCAAACTTGTAATTTGGGATTCTACTAGAACATGGTCGCACGCTTAATGGTAAAAAACAAAAAACAAAAAACAGAAACTGCATTTGAACACCTGTATTCACCCTTAGTCTGAGACATGTTCCAGCATGAATATGATCAGAGGATGGGGGAAATTAACAACATGGGAAACCAAGCTTACATGTTTACCTGACATTAGCATGTAGCTACATGTAGCAATGTACTTGCAGCCAAGGAAGGACTGTGTATAATGGAAATCAACTTGTTAAAAAATCCCCAATAAAAGCCTTTAAACACAACCAGACATGTTTTAACAAGAATATGATATTGGCAACCAAGATTTCATGTTTCCGTGACATTAGCATGCAGTTTCATGTAGCAGTTTAGATTATGTAATGTAAACACACAGTAGAATGTCTGGAACTGATGATCATAAAAAAAAAAAATCTGTCACAATCTGATTTTGCTTTTCTCAAAAGTAGAAAAAACAATTGGAAACAGAGCATTAAGAAGAGTTTAAATCTTGAGCTTTTTGCTGGCAGGGATTATTTTTAAGTATGCTTACTTCAATATTTGTAACTTTGGCCGCATTTAATCCGAACATCTGACATTGTAAAATTATACAGTAGAACATAAGGGACTAACATCCATCCATTTTCGTAACCGCTTATCCTCTTGCGGGTTGCAGGGGGGCTGGAGCCTATCCCAGCTGACATTGGGCGAGAAGCAGGAGTACACCCTGGACAGGTCGCCAGACTATCGCAGGGCTGACACATAGAGACAGACAAACATTCACACTCACATTCACACCTATGGACAATTTAGAGTCACCATTTAAACTATCCCCAACCTGCATGTCTTTGGACTGTGGGAGGAAGCTGGAGTATCTGGAGAAAACCCATGCTGACACGGGGAGAACATGGATCTTGCTGTGAAGCAACAGTGCTAACCACCACACCACCCTGCCGCCCAGGGAATAACATAAAAGTTCATAATAGTTCTCCTTTTAAACAGCTTGTATTCTTCTAATGCTTCTGCATACAGATATACATTTTTTTGACACAGAGATAATAGCTTTGCATTACACCCCAAGTACAGGTACATAGAAAGTGAGTAACACTGATGTCATTACATGGTGCACAGTTTTTTTGGCAAATAATTAATCTCCATTCATAAATGAAACTCCATGCTGGCACTCAATCCAGGAAACCTTCCCACTTGTAGTCTACATTATGCAAATGTTTCTACATCAACTTAATTAATATGCAAACTTATGCATAACATCATCTGGTAACTTATGGCAATGTTACTGCTAATGGTTACTCATTTGAAAACGCTTCTGGCAATAGTGCCGCACTTTGAAGTGGCCACAAACGTCTGCTCTGTGTTGTGTGTGTGTTTAGCTGTGTCAACAACCACAGACACCTGCTGTATTTTGATTATTAGTTGTGGTGTTTCAGAGTGCCGACTTACCCTAAAAAACATTAGAATTCCTTTTATTTCACTCAAGGATTTAAAGATTTTAAAAATGTTATACCAAGAAGGAGCAAAAGAAAAATCCAGTTGTGTACTGTGTAATATTTCTGTGCACATTTCACTCCTCTGGCTCTATTTTTGATTTTTTGCTAAAAATGTTAAACAACATCTTCCTAATCAAGTGTGTCTTTAGGTGGTCCATCCACAGCCACCCTGCAGGAAACATCTTGGTGGACAGCTTTGAGTGTCTTGCCCAGTGTAGTTCCCCACGAGAAAGTCATTGGTAACATTTTATATCATATCAACCCAATTGCCAGAATAAATGTCGCCATTTCCGCAAACCACGGACATGTAACATTTGTATGTTATTACGTAGCGGATATGTAAAATCTTAAAGTTTGAACAAGGCTGTGGTGAAGGTGTTTAGAAAGGAATGTTTAGACACAAAAAACACTTAGTTGTAGTCAGTGTTGGGATCAGATATGTATAAGTGTCCCTAAGAAATGTCTTGATAAAATAATCAAAAACTATTGCAGGGATGAAATTAATGTGTGGTAAGTTTTTTGTTTTCTACAAGAAAACAAATACAGACACTAACAAGCTGAAACCACTTTAACCTTCTTTATTCAACACTCCTTTTTTGCACAAGCAGTTTAGTGATATCGCCGCAGTTGTGGTCTTGACTGGTCTTGAAATAAAATCCCAAGTCCCCTTTGTCCAAGACTAAGACAAGACAAGACAAGTAAACATGTAAAAAGTGAAAACAATTAACAACTAAAAATTTGGTCAAGACCAGGAAGAGATCTTCAAAAAATGGTCTTGAGACAGATCTCAAGACCAAGTCCAGTCTTGAGTATTACAACACTGCAACCTTATATCTTATCAATTATGTTCATATGCAACTAGTTTGCCGTAACACTTTCTTGTAATGGGTGGACTTTGGACCCAATAGCAACACCAGAGACAGTTTATACTGAGCTTTAATGCACCACTTCAGTAAATACAGTGAATGCTGACTGGTGAGGCAACAGAGAGAGTCAATATACAGATTCAGAGTTCCCAGGGGAACAGAATCGCTCTGCAGCTCTCCGCATGGAATGTCATAGCAGTGCATAGATGAGTTACCAGCATTGGCCGGTTGAACACACAGCAGACAGTTCAATAGTGTACGATGGCAACGAGAGAGGGCAGGCAGAGAGCTATGTCAGGGGAGCTGAGATTCCAAAACCAGGAGCACTCACTGAGAACGCAGCCTCTCTGATGCAAAGCCAGACTTGGACAGAGGAGCGCGTGACAGCAGCGATGAAATGTTCTGTGGTGCACACTCAAAGGCTACGAAACAATCGACAGCTCAGAAGATCACAGGTGACTGGGCCAGTAGACTCACTTTGGAAAGTTGGGTGACGTTCAGTTGCAGAGAGCCACAGGATACAGGCGAACAGGAAGCAGACGAGCAGAAGCAGAGCTCAGGGTCAAAGATGTAAGGCAGAGGGGTTACCGGGGATCAGACAAAGCAGGTGAATCAGAGATGGGCCGGGTCGCTACTGAGGAAGGAGTCCAGAAACAAATGCTGGATAGTCTTGCATGAGGCAAAGAACAATCTGGCAAGGAGTGTCTGTGAAGCAGGCAGCTTTATAGTGACAGGGAATAATGATCCACAAGTAAGCGGCGTTAGACCAACGTACTGAGTGTGGAGGATCATCAAGAGAGGGAAATAAGTGGACAGGCAATAGGTTGGCAGGTAGGTGTGGTGACAAGGCGGGGCGAATGGAAAATTACTGAAGGGGCTGAGGAGACGTACATCTGAATTGCCCACATCAGTGGTTCAAACAGCTTGTGTAGTGCTTATTTATCTTACCAAACTTATCTGTGGTTAGAGACATGAACAAACAAATCGTAGTTTTGCAGGCTAGATACATGCTGCATTCACATGGATTCAGGCAGACAGTAGACGGCAAACTATATAATTTTAGTGACGGGAACAGGATGGTAAAATTAGGTGATGCCGACAGAGAATACTACCAATGCTAACGGTACATGGCATTTCCATCCAAAGTTAAAATATTTTAACCTTTTGTTGACCTTCGCAATGGACTTTAGAACCACATATTACATAGCTCCCTTATACAAGGAGAAAATGTGGATGACCTGGAAATTATAACCAGAATAAATAGATCCAAAGTAATTTTAATATATTTTATTTAAGTCTTGTAAACATTATATCACCATAGCCATAAATGGACATGCTTGTTTCATTTTCGCCCCATGCTATGGGGCCCATAAAGACTTCTTCCCATAGACTTAAAAGAGACATCTGTAAATCAGTGGATACATGTTTTTGGGTGTCAAAACTCTGGCAAAATGACTCATGTCTTTATCAGCATTTGATCCATTTGGTCCAATAACATTTCAAAACTCCAGAAGTATAATATGAATAAATAATTTATTTTGTTCCCATTCAAGTTAGCGAAGTGCTTAACCTGAAGTCAGCCGTTCAGCCTGCAGAAGTTAGCAAAGTTAGCGACTCGGCCGACGTAAGTCTCTAGTCTTTGCTGTATGGGCCTGATAATGTGAAAACATTGGGCTAATTTCATGATGTGGAAATAGAACTTGATACATTTGTGGGCTATCTCCATTCTTTGCCTTGTCTATGCTCTCTGGCTTGAGTAAAGATGCTGCTGTAAAGATGGTGTTGTGATTGTTTACAATTAAAGAGACAAATTGTCTTAACATAGCACAGAAATAATAGAACACTGTAACTCTACATAATAGTAGCCTTTTAGTATTTAGCAAGCAGTAAATGGTAAGGTTTAGAGAATATAAGATTGATTAACCTCAAAAAGCAACAGAAAAGATACTTACCTGTCTAATCTAACTTAACCGCTGACAGTCAGCATCAGTGTCACCATTATTTTCAGGACCTTGAATTTGGACACCTTATCTTCTTTAATTTCCCCTCAGTCATCACTAAAGTTTCAGCCTATTTTTTTCTGGTGTAGGCTGGACAGGCTGGGGGTGGAGTGTGGACTGACAAGGATATTTCACATTGTGTCTAGTTAGTCGTGTGGGTGACAGTCTAATCCTACTCTATCCTGCTCTCCTCATTCCTCCTTGTTTCGTTCTATCTGTCTGTCTCTCTCAGACTGAATAAAAACCGTATCTACAGCCCAGCCGGCGAATGAGACAATGCTCTATTTCAGCAGCACAGATTAAATCAGGCCTTGGCTTTCCACAAACACTCTGTCCACAACACAGCATCTCTTTCAGGGTAAAGAGAGGAGAGAACAAGATTGCGTGTGCGAGAGACAGAGAGAGATAGTATAAGCTCTCCTTGGCCTTCCTGCTGGCTCTGTTTCAGCACTCTCCAGATTAACTGCTGCACCCTGACCTTTAAAACATCCCCTATTGAGCTCAGCGTAGCTCACAGGGGCATGCTTGGTTCGATAGCCCTTATTTTATCAGCACAGCGCCATAGGGCAGTGAGTTAGTCAGTCCAAATGATCCCACTTTCTATAACAAGCAAATTTCCTGTGACCTATGCTCTGCGAATGTGCAAACTGAACTGGACAAATGCTCTTCCCGGCGCAGTAGCCTATAGTCATTATTTAGACATTTGTTGTTTTACTTCTGGAGGCACTCTTTGCCAAGTGTGCAGAACTGAATTTGAGATGGGAATAAAATCTAAAAAAATATGCTTAAATGCATAAATAAAATAAACTATTTAGTGCGTTTAAATGGATTCTGCCTCCTTAATTTGTCCATTTGCAGATGAACTATTTTAAATCATAATTTATACAAGATTGCATAATGCATTATAAGGACTATACACAACTGACTTTTGCTGTTTAATCATTAATTTTAGGTACTGCTAATACTCACTATCTGAGCATATACGATATTAGGAGAATTTGATACAGTGTTGGAGGCAGGTCCCTGTCTATTCCTAGGAAAGTTTCTCAGTGGCTCATGAAGTCAAAAATGCTCAATTTCTGCAGTATGCAATTACCCGGATCTTCTGCATTATGCGGCCCATAGAGCACTAGAGATTTACAATGGCTGAGCCCAGCAGAGTGCTGCTAACTTTCAGTTTAGCTTACTGCTAACTTGAATGGGCACAAAATGATTTGATTGTGTGGCTCTTCTAGTATGCTATTGGACTGAATGGATCAATTCCCAATAGTGAGACGAGTCATTTCATGGAGATTGTGATGCTCCAAAAAAAATGTACCCATTTCCATTTTATCTATCTTTTACAAACATCTCTTTCACAGTGTAAACCTATGAGGGAAAGTCTCTGTGGGTCCTATGGCACCGCATGACCACCTGAGACAGTATAATTCCAGTTTTGGCCACTATGTATATGTATATATATATACTATATATATATATATATATATATATATATATGTATATTGAAATATGTCCTGTGTGTTATGGTAGTCAAGTCTATTATTTAGCACACGCTGCAAAAATACTATTTCTAAGCATGAGAGATAATATCATATTTAGATTTAAAATCAAGATGCACTTGTTAATGCGAGGAAATGTCACTCTACTTATTTTTAGTTATATTTAACCAGATACAAAGGACATAACAGTTACAAATAGTCCATGGGCCAGAGCCCAACATTTTATTTGTTGGTACCACTCAAGGCGGCAAATGTTTTATTTATGAAAATGTCCATGTCTGTAGATGATATTTTGGTATGATAGACATTCCTGAGTGGCAGCTGTGTGACAATAACCAGCACATGAAGTGAACCACCACCTAAAGTAAATTGCATTGTAGATCCTGTTGCATATCCTGATTTAGGGTCATGGTCAGGACATTTTTCAATGTTTTATAATATTGTGTCTGGTGTCATTTTAAAAATGGGCTTCTTGGCTTTCATTCAAGCCCAGCTGTGAATCCTTCTGACAAATATTGAGGTAACTGTAGCCCTTCAAACTGTCAATGACACACATTTTTCCAAAATTTTTGTCCAAATTATATTTTTTCTTTGAGCCCTGTGACTCAGCCTGCTTTGAAACTTATTTTGATTAAATAGTTTCAAGCCAAAAAGAAGAAGAAAAAAAAAAAAATCAACTCATGGCCTTCTGGCTTGCATGAGGGAACTTTCTCGGCTTGTTGTTGGACAAAATATCTAATTTCAAGCCTTAGTGTTTCATTCAAAAAGTTCATTTGTTCAACTTGTCACATGCTGATAACAATGGTGCTACAGCTGGTTTACATCCCATTTAATTATAAAATGGATAAAAATATGGTCTCCGAATAATCAGGGTTCTATAATAAGACGTAACACCCTTCACTGATGATGGAAATAATACAAACCAAGTAACACATATTGCACATTCACACCAAAAAATATATAAAAGTGATGTTGACACCTCATGGTAAAGGACTAACTTTTAAGTAACTTCATCATTATTGGTGAAAAGTCTCATTTTTACAATGTCCATTGTTTGACGATGCTGATCTGTAGCAAATGGTTTACCATGTTTATCACCTTACTTTGCCATTGTCTTCTGGTTTTTGTTGTAATTTGTTTCCTCTTTTATTTTGCAGGTCACTCAACATATGTGGCATGTCTTGTTTTACTTCCCGCCTTTGTGTTTTCCCACCTTTGACATTGTCTGGCCTGCCCTGATTAGTTTCACCTGACCTGCCCCTCATCAGCATCTGTCTTCCCTTGTGTTTTTATTCTTAATGTTCTCCAAATTTCAGTGTCAGATGGTCTGTGTGTGCCGCATTTGTCACTTGAGTTGCATGTTGAATTCCCTGTCTCTGTCACTCTGGTTTGTTCTCAGTTCTCAGTTTAGTTTTGGTGTTTTTTCATTTGTGCTTTGATTAGCTTCAGCCCTCTTCCTCTGTTTTGTTGCCAGCCTGTTTGCTGGACCAGTTACTTACCTGAAAGCTTGTTTTTTGTTCATTTAACCTGCCTGCCTGATTTCCTGCATTTGGGTCCTTTTTTCAACTGGAAGAGGACAATGTTGTTTTTTAGCATGTAATTGCAATAGTACTGAACACAAAGTAAAATGTGTGCTGATGGAAACATCATTTGGCCATAAATCAAATAATGGACAACTGAAATTTTGACCTGATGCTGAGGTTAGAGTAAAACAGCAAACTCAGACAGTCATCCCTCTGGGGACCATGAGTGTCTCAACCTAGTTTTGTTTCAATCCATGTTGGTATATTTTGCCAGATAAAAAAAACAATCAGGGGATGATTAAAACATTAAGCTTCATCCTCTGACGACCATGAATATTCCAATCCATTCAATAGTTGAGATTTCATATTTAATTTGAAAATCCCTCACTGCATAGGCAGCCAAATGTGCTTGTTTCAAGTATTTAAAAATGTTTTCACTTAAATTTTATATTTTTGCAGTGCACCCATATCATGTATTTATTTTCTTGGAAAAATATCCAACTAGCATCTAATGTTACCCCAAGGCAGCTTGTGAAGTTGTACTGTCTTCTACTGTCAGTTTCCCCAACTTGTTGCTGTTTGAATGTTAAGTGTGACCGTCTGTTTGAGGATGTGTTGATGCACAAACAAAGCTGAACAGGAGGACTCAGACCGCAGCTGGCGGACCACAAAGTGGAAACCTTGATGGCGCGCCATGCTAACTTCACAGCACGCTGAGCAGCTTATGACTGGACTGCGGACAAACAGTTGACATAGTGTTACTGTTGCATCTGCTCTCTCTCTCTCCACCCTTCTGTTGGTCTTTGTTGTTTTGCCGACTGGCTGTCTGGGTCCTGGGAAAACAGAGACATACAAGCTCAAGTTCAATAACAGCAACTGTTAGAACTCGGCTCGGTTAGTCAAGTGTCACATGATGAGTCTCTCCTCAACATGTTGTTATAGCTCTTGAACTCAGTGGTCTGGCAGTGTTTAAATTCGAAAATCTGGTTAGTTTAAGGCAGAAATGATATAAATGGGCTCATTAACAGGATGACTTTGCACTAATACAGAGAGATTGTCCATTTACACATCCATCTCCTATTTCTACTTTCAGATACAAAGCTGTCTCACTCCCCATTCCTATCATCATCAAAGATAACTCGCAGAAACACATTGCTTCCTTGAGAGGCCCAATCCGTCACTGCGGGAAAAAGAGGCAGAGGATGAATGTATCAAACACTGGTAAGCATTAAAATTAGCATTCCTTTTGGGGACTGTTTTCCACAGTACACTGTTAGTAATTTTCCATTTTGAGAGTAGATGGAACAAGACATAAAAACACCATCTGTTGTTTGAAAGTCTTGCCTAGTTGAATGTAGACATAACACAACCAAAAGCTGGCACTCCTTGATATTTCTCTTGCATTCACTTCCCTTTCGATCTCAAAGGAACATCAAGCAGAATAGTTACCCTGAAACTGCAGGTATTCTCCTTCATATTTTATTTTCTATGGGTGAAAGAGTCATCATGTTCTTCTGTGTACTTTTTGAACAAATTCCTTTCTTGGGATTAAAATACTGTAAATATAAAGGCGATACAAAAGTACGAGGAGATCTAAATAAGTTGGGGAGTAACCTTATGTCACTTGCTTTTGCACTTGAAACTATACATCAACAACAAGAGTATAAAACACACCTCACATGGAGCGTGCAACCAAAGCAGGAAAAGGGTTTGGTCAAGGTCAAACATTCTGTAGTAAATCTTAAAACCTTAATTCAATGTCCACCTAAGGGCTTTCAGATTTGTACAATAATAAATTCATCATGTGTGGGCTAAATCTGGCCTTCAGCAAGGCATGAATACACAACAAAGTGATCTTAGTCCATGTAAAGCATTTAATCACAGATAAGCTCCCTCGAGTCAAACAAAGAGCTTTGGATTTAGATTCAATGATAACGTTATAACAGCAATAGGTAAAAATGTCAAAAATTGTCCAAAAAATGTATTCTCTATATGTCAGTCATACTGCAGCAAGGACATGATCCCCCACTGACTTCCCACTCACAAATGCTGCCAATTGTGCAATTGTGTTGGATGGCGTGTGCGGCCAACTCGAGCTGGCAACTTTCACTCAAGTCTCTTTCCAAAGCGAGGATGTTTTGATTTTTACAACCTATAATGGATCACATTGTGCTTCTGCCAGCCGCAGGTGTGTGACAATGAACCAACACACAGCAGGCTGTATTGGTTTCAGAGAGGCTTCCAGCTTGTCTGTGCCACAACAGCTTTTGAATTAATGGACTTTAGAGCACTTAGGCCAAAGAGGAAAACTTGACTTTGCTTAGCTGTTAGCACTAGCCTTAATGCTCCTCATACTCTGGATGTAATGTGTGATGCAATGGCAGCTTGTTTACTTAGTTTAAAACGTGCTTGAGCATAATATTTAATTTTCTTTTCTTAGAAATAGTTGTGGGATACAGTAGCTTGTATTATCAGTCCAAATGTTATGTGCCACTTAATCATTAGCTAAATTATTTCAATTGTCTGTCTATAGCGCTAAAACTTAAATTTATGCCAAGCAAGGCTTTAAAAAGAGCCAACTTTGCCTGTCTGCCAGTTAAGGCCTGACATTTTGAGAAATACACTTATTAGTTTTCTCACTGACAGTTAGATGAGAACATTAAAGGATAACTTTACTTTATTTTTCAACCTGGGCCCTATTTCCCCATGTGTATGTGTGCATATGATTCATAGGTACAACTCAATTTAAAATTGGTTCAGTATTGAGGGAGGCGTATGCAGCCAGCAGCCACAAGGTAGATATGGGGGCAAATGCGTCCTGTATAAGTTTGTGCAATAAAAGTGCTTTTTTTCGTCACTGACCGGTTCACATCGCCAGTGCTATCTCTGTAAATAGCATTCTAAGCATTTCCCTTACCCTTCACCTCTTCCTGGCTGTGACGTCATCTCGCAAGAGATGTTGCCGGAAGAAAACAGGGTACGATATTTACGATGGCAAAGTATGCAACGGTAAATGTGCGTCTCGGAGACAGTTCTAGGTATCAGTATTACCTGCATAAAGACATATTAGTTATACTTACTTGATGGATAGTTGACCATTTGGTCCCTGTGGTTTTGGCCGCCTCCTCCAATTTATTTTGGGCACATGAAAAAAGGTATCCAGCACTGCCCTGTTGATCAGCGGGGGGAAATCCTCTAATGTAGTCACACAGCGTTTGGTAGTTTCTGTATCATCCCAGGACACATTGAGACCATGAATATTGGGCAACAGGTCCCACTTGTTGCAACACAGACATTCTTCTTCTGTGGGCATGGAGTCAAAGCAACCCCAGGAGCACCACCAGTCCTCAGAGATTTGCGTTCGTGCAGCCGCTGCTTCACCCTCGTCTGCTCGTTGGCCCTCTCTCTCTATCCTCGTCTGCTCTTCAATTTGTAGGAGCTCCTCATCCATATACTCGGGCTCAAATAAGAACGGGCAGCCATCGAAATTAAAGGGCTCATCTTCATTTTTGAAATCGGGTAAATATGCAGCCATGATACCGATGCAGTAAAACTCTCAACTGTACTCCGGGACAACCAGCGACACTCGGCGCTCTGCATGGCTCCTCTGTTTTCTCCCGGCAACAAGCAAAGCTCTCATGAGATGACGTCACGGCCAGGAGGAGGTGAAGGGTCAGGGATAAGCTTAGTATGCTATTTACAGAGATAGCACTGGCCATCTGAACCGATCAGTGGCAAAAAAAAGCACTTTTAATGAAAAAATTTATATGGGACACATTTGCCCCCATATCTGCCTTCGCGGCTACCAGTTGCATCCACCTCCCTCAATACTGAACCAATTTTAAGACGAGTTGTACCTATGAATCATACACACACATACACATGAGGAAATAGGGCCCAGGTTTATCAAGCTAGATTGTTTTGGTGTGAGTTCCTCAGTGTTGGATATATCAGTTGAAGAGATGTCAGTCTTTTCTCCATCTATACTGGAACTAGATGGCACTCGGCTTGTGGGAGAGCAGTGTCCCTCTTCAAAAATCATGACCCGGTTACTCAAGATAATCCACAGAACTTGTTGTGAGCAGTTTCATGTGGGAACAATTTTCTTTCTGTGGAATTACACTTGCCAACTGCTTCACCGTGCAGAAGGAAGCGTGCATCTACTCACTATGGACGAGATATTTTGTGGTTTCAATTATGTGTTTTTTGGACATTTTAATCTGGGGCGCCATCAGCCATTAGGTGTGCAGTTGTGCTGCTAACCACTTCTCCCTCGGATTTCCCGTGGAAGTGTTGTTAGGACTCTAAAACTTCACCAGAGTCTCCCACGGCATATGGGTGAGTAGATAATGGCTGAATCTCATGTGTTTAATCCTCATTAAAGAAAGCTAATTGTCCCCTGGTGCCAGGTATATATTTAGCACACAGATATGAGTTTTCATCAGACTCTCTGCAATACAGCGCCATGAGACATATTCTCCAAAATGCAGGACTGATCCTTTAAAAGCAAAAATGAGTTCCCGTATAGTAGAAAACACTAAAGTGTGTAGCCATATTGTTTCACAGTGTACACTTTGGACTTGATATCAGTCCTTTTAACATGCAGTATATGAGCAATATGAATGGTTCTTAAAAATGGCACATGTATGCTGACACTACATGACAAGATGCCCCCCAGCAGAATGAATTAATTTCCAATCAGGTCTGGAATGAAATATCATGATGAGTATCCTATGAATACTATTTAGTTAAACTCTGGTTCGTTTTCTCAGCAAATTAGGAAAAAAAAAAGAAAACATGTACATGGCTTGGCTGTGATTAATATGAACACCAGGTTTTCAAAGAACAGCCTCATTGTTCAAACCCTGCAGCTCTCATTAGTGTTTGACAGACAGGTGTATGGAGGCAGAGAAAGAGACGTGGAGAGAGGCACATAGGGAGATAGCCAGAGAGAGAGAGAGAGAGAGAGAGAGAGCGAGAGAGAGAAAGAAAAGAAATGCAGGCACAGGTAATATTTGAGAGAGAGGAGGACAGATAGAGAGAGAGATCAGCCTATCAGATCAATATCTGCTTTAGCTCTCAGCTTCAAAGACCACCAAGCTGAGCAGTGCTTGAGCAGCTTAACATGTGTGTGTGTGTGTGTGTATGCGTGTGTGTGTGTGTGTGTGTGTGTGTGTGTGTGTGTATTAATAGATTTCTCAGTGTGTGAGTCTTTATGTGTGTCATTGTCTCGGTGTGTGTGTGTGTGTGTGTGTGTGTGTGTGTGTGTGTGTGTGTGGGAGGTCGAGCTGGGGTTTAATGAGTGTTCAGGCCTCTGGATCAGACTGTTTGCTCCGTAAAGCCTGCAACTGCCAAAAGCTTCCTTTGTGTGCACCCTTCTCTGTGCATGTGTGTGTGTTCATGTGTGTGTTTAGCTGGCATTACTGGCAGAGCAAACTGAAAACACGGGCACGCACTCGCACACAGAGCGGTGCTGCAGTGCAGCCGGGGTTATTGTGCTGAAATAAATCTGCTGTTGTATAATTTGAAGAGATCACTTTCAACAGGCTGTTGTGTGAAGTGCAGAGCCACAGAACGGGTTCAGCCTCTCTACTTTTGAATGGCAGCAGAGTTGCCTGTAAATCCCTGGTCCTGCAGCTGTTGCTAAGAAACTACTCTTTTCAAGGCTGTTGATCTTTCGATAGGTGGGGAAAGAACTTCAGAATAATGGCAGCATTAAGTCTTAACAAACCAATAATGTGTGGTATTTTCAAAAACAAAAAAATCATTCTTCACTAATGCCCTTTGAGTTACCACAATAGGCCTTGTGACTCAGGCTACAGTATGTTCACGGATGACTAACATTCGCTGGAATAAGTGTCCTGATACGTTATTTATTTCTTGTTGCATTTTAATCAAACAAAGGAAGTGCTGTCACTGAATGGATATTATTGAGAGTTTAAATCCTAAGTCATATTCTCAAGTTGTTTTTGAGTAGAAATGTTTACTGATGGCATTCAGTATTTTTTAATTGTCATCAAATGTCATGGAAACACCAAAACCAACAATGAATAGATTCTACTAACAAGTATTGCCTGTGTAGTCAAAGCCTGATATGACGTTTTACTTATTGGTGTTGTAAACATTCATCAGACCAAACGCGTATTAATCCACAGCTTAACAGTCTTCAGCAAATGCAGTATTTACTTCCACTGGGTAATATCTGTTAAAATACTACAATGCCCAGCTGTTTAGAAGATTACTGAGTCTATTTTATACATAAGGAGTTAGATTTGTCTCAAAATGATTGTGTGAACTGATTGACAATGTCTTGTGTTAATGTGTAATCTTTATTTGTAAAACACCTTACAGAAATAGAAAAAAAAAAGATTGTTTTGCAAATCTAAAACAAATCTGCAAATACATAAACAAATTCTAGGAATTAAAAAAACCTGCCAATGCATTTAATTAATTTACAAGTACATAAAAAAACATTTGTGGATATCTTTCTAACATTTGTAACTTACAGAGGTGAATCTCAGTTCATTATTTATGCTTTGCATAGTCTTTTTTAATTACTGGAATTTGTGTAAAATAGTTTTGTGAGTTTACAGTTTTTTTTATAACTGAAAAACACAACAATTCTTATTTTTAGGTGATTATACATTAAAGAAAACATACTTATATATATATTATATTCACTTCTGCCAATATATCCCCTAAATCCTACACTCAAGATCTTTTAACAATTATAGTTGCATAATTTTCACCTAACATAGACAGAAAATTCTTATATGAATCATTTTTGTAACATTCATACATTTGGGCTTTTTTTCCCCAAAGTCATAGACAAATACTCTATTTTGTCATTTATATTTTGAGGACTTGGTGGTAGTACGGCATCTGTAACGTGATGCTGTCTGCTGCAACATCACGGTTAGGAGTTTGTGTAAAACAGTGAATAGTCACAGTGGCAGAATAAAGGGACATGTATCTCCTTGCTTCTTTGAAAAGCATCCTCCTTGATGTGTTAGAGAATTTAGTTTATAACAGCAATTTAAAGAAGTCATCACTTCATGGTGGAGTTTTAAATATTCCATTCCTTCATCCAAATACACATCACAATGGAGTGCATGGAGTTAAGTAGCTACCAGCCTGCTGTGTCAGACACTCGTCATTAGTCGGTCAAGGTGCCTGATACTTCAGATCATTTGTTTCGCACAGGATATAATGTGTTACAGCTGTTTGTTCGGAGTGAATTGAAATGGGCAGCATGGGTACTGATAGACACCGTGGCATAACAGACAAAGAAAAGAAAACAAACTTCAATATGTTCAAGGAAAAGGGAGCATAATGATTGGTTGAGGAAGGCCTGCTTTAAGAGGAAACTGTGATGCTGACTCACACACAATACGAGTTACTAAACATGGAGACATCTAACATCCTGCTGGAGCTTTGTTCTACAGATCTGTAATTTCCCCCAAAATTTCCTAATGATTTTGTCAGATGTAATTTGGTACTAATTACAGGGAAAATAACTTTTTCCTTTAAAGACTCCATTAAACTCCACTAAATATTCATTTGAGGTCCCAAAATCACTTTAGGAACAGCAGTTGACAAAACACTCTCATCAGCAGATGGAGTTTGCCAGTTGTCACTGAATTGTAGATGTTCAAATTTCCATTTTTCCCCCCAAAGCACTTCCGACTTGATTGATGTTGGCTAAGGTTTGAGGTTTGTCTGTTAGATCAATGTTGTGTCCGTCTGCTGATGAGAATCATGTGATATGATCAAAGCTCCAGCACAGCTATGAAATGGATGACATTTTTATCTACATTTTGAATGGTATGCTTATCTGTAGAATTATTTCACAGTTCTGCATATAAAGCTGTGCACCAATTAAAATCCCTTTCTAGGTCACATTAGCAATTAAATGGAGGTAATTAACTGAAGGTGTACTGATTGAACACTGCCCTTATTTCCTCTATATATAGTGCCTTATATAGTTCTGTCCTTGAAACCTGTTAGAAATTATTAGGAAATTACAAACCTGTGATAAAGCTTTGCCAACATATTTCATTTCTTTGATGCAGTCTCACACAAAACCTGAAATATTCTGTGACCCTGCAGTAGGCTAGTGAGTACCCTACAAAATAGGCTACACACTACTTCTGGTCATCACTTGCCTGTCATCTAAGGCCATGTTTACACGAAAATGATCCACTGATAACAGAATTGTTTCTCTTTTTCGTTTTGAAAAAAGTTCCATGTTTAGACAATACCTTTTTGCTGTCATGTGAACGATCAGCCAAAACACAACTGAAGTTTAAAGTTTTCAGTCATTGTCGTATAAATAGGACCTAAGAACCAGGTTGCATTCAACCCAGTCACACTCCGACCTCATCAAATACAGACACTTGGTCAGCTGTCCTTGGTGTGAAATACTGACGCACCAAGGCACCCATTAGCAGTGGTATACGATGCAGCGGGTGGCGGCAACTTTAACGTTATAAGCAACTGTTATTGTATAAACCGTGAGAAAGTCTGCATAGGGCAGCTGGGAGGGAAGATGTATGTGTCACAAAACCCTCTGACTTCCACCTGGGGGCCCACTGTTCATTTCCTGTGTGAAACCAGAGGTAAATTGAACTATTTTTATAACATCAGAGTGTGCTAGCTTGTGTAGCATGCTACTAGTGACATATGGCATTCAACTTATGTGATGTATCTCCTGATGGTACGTTATGTTAGTAACAAACTTAGTTATTTTTAGCCAAACCCTGTTGTTTTCTTTCTAAACCCAATCATGTGCTTTTGTTGCCCTAAACCTAATGAAATACATTATATGGCAAAAACTGTACATTTCCGATGAAAACAAAAGTCTATTTGAAAAGATACGAAGGATCTAATGTGCATAAATTGACATGCTGTCTCTGAACATCCAAAAAGCCGTAAGAGTCACTGGTCGACATTTATGGTATTTGACAGATTGGGAGTGAGAATGTGTTGTTGTGTTATACTTTACTGTTTTCATAAAAATTCTGTCATAATCTATTATTACGCAGCATTTTTTATTTCATTTTCAATGATAATAGGACATTTTAATAGCATTTCATTTCCATTAATTATTATTTTTTTAATAATTAATATGAAAATAAAATTATAGATTATGCATTCATAAGCAGGGATGTAGTGATGTCTAAGTACTGCATCGCACCAGGTGCACATGCATGGTTAAGTTCATCTTCATTAGTAAAAATTGGCTCCCCACAGACTGAAAGAAAATAACTTAATTCACCGTGCCAAACAAAGGCTGCTGACGACAGCTCCCAGCAACTTTGAAGGTGGAATGTTTTCTTGCATGTTACTCAATGCATGAGTTGATGTTGTGAATCGCTCAACACACCTTAAATGTCAATATGATAACTCTGACTATTCCATTTGTTTTTATTGTCTCTCTTGCATGACACACACTAGTGAATAGATCTTCAAGTACTTAAAAAAAGTTTATGTGAATTCCAACCAGGGTATGCAGACTTTGAATATTCTGTTTCCTCCCTCTGGGAAAAAAGGGGCAAAGCACTTCGACAGCACTACACTCCTGTTTATGAGGGCATAAAGCAGAAAGATGAGCAGAGACACCAACTGTGCAAAAAAAGTTGACAAACATATTTCAATGGTATGTAGCGGAGCAGAGAGGAGGCTTAGAGAGGCTTAAGAGTTTCCTAAGCAGAGGAGAAAATGGTGGAAACACAAAGAGGTCAGAGAATTGATCTCTAAAGACAAAATGACAGTGAGTAAATGAAATGCTACAGATGAGATTGTGCAGGGAGAATATTTGTGGCCCATCTCATTTGGGATATGCACACATTTCCCACTTAACAAAATAACGCTATAACACCAGAAATAAAATGATCACAATACTAAGATATTTGAAAAACTGGAAAAATGCAACGGTGCAGCAGTGATGACTTTTGTCTGTCTCAACCTTCCATGAGCAGAGTGATCACACTAACAAAGACAACACTGAGTGCGTTTATATGGACAGTTTAATTCCCTTCGCATGTGGAATGAAAGTTCATTCCTATTAACAGTGATCTTGTAAACACCTAATTCAGAATGAAAATGGCCAATGCGATTGAAAAGTCAATCCGATGTAAGGGGCTGGAATATTCTGTTTCTAATTCCGAATGAAAGAATTTCTCATTCATCACTCATTCCTCATTAAGTTATTTCCGGTCTTTCTGTGCATGCTCGTTTCCTTGCCCCTCTGGCGCGATGATGTATATAATGCATGCAACTCGTTGCACTAATCGGTTTCCATTCGCCAAAGCATGGTCTTCTACCTCCTTTCTCCTCCTCAACAGACGAAGCATTAGCAGAACAAGGTTGTTGTCGTACTGCTACTTCAAGAATATAAGCAAAACAAGCCCGAAAAAGGCACTAAGAACGGCGGCGTCAAGCATCTTGTTATCCGGAACAAGGACCACAGTGTTTTCTTCCGGTAAACGTAAATATGTAACACTAAAAAGGGCAGTTAAAAGGTGATTAAACTGATCTCCTGTGTAAACCCTCATTCGGAATGAATATTTCCCATGTAAACTACCTGGAAAAACTTTAGTTCCTAATGAATTTATTCAGATTTACTGCATTCTGAATGAGAAGCCATCATGTAACCGCACCCAGTGTCAAGCTCATATTGTGATGCAGTTCATTTCATTTCCACTGGGTGTCCAGACCTTGCAGGCCCAGAAAAGGGTGTGTCTGTGACAACCAATCCTACCTGTTAAAAGAAAGCATCACACCTAGCAACAGGGTCAACCACACCCACTCAGTAAGATAAAAGTTTCTGTCCCCTCCTTGCTCAGAGTTGCTCTTAGAACTTTTCTAAATCACTCCTAAGCTAAGACTCCTTACTAAAGGTCTTTAGTCCAAGTTGGGAGCTCTCTTAGAGTACTCTCAGAATGTTTGTGATATGGCCCCTGGACTGGGGTGTGAATTACCTTAAGTTATGGTAAGTCGTCCTCTGTGTTCTAATCTGTCAAAATGGTGGACGACCGTCCTATAACAAAAATCAGTAGTCAGTGATTGAGCAGAGTGGTTTAATGTGACCTCTGATTAGAACTGCTCATTTAAAGACAGCAAACTTTTTTGTCATGGCAACACTCTCCACTTAAATCTGCTTTTTCTTAGAAACCCTCTCTGGCTCCACCTCAGTGCCCTTATCCTTCACCCCCTCTTATCTCTCCCTCTTCTCTCTCCTCCTCCTCTTAGTGGCAGGTTTAAATCAGGTTTGTTGTCTCCTCACTCTCCCATACAAACTAATGATATTTTAATGGTTGTCAGTTGGCTGCCAAACAGACAGCTATTGTGCATGGTTTCCAGACAGACCAGTGTTGCTTCCTCTTGTGGGAGCAGGATAATTGAACAACATCATTCACTTTGCCCCTTTGATAGGTGTGCTGTCAGGCAAGTTTTGGTTTTAATAGAAATATGTCATAAAATGTCCTCCAGGGAGTTTTTGTACATCCTATAGTCTGTCCTTACAGACTTTTTATTTTTAGATTGCACGCTTTTAATAGAACTTGTATAGTTTAGTTTTACCTGAGGGAAAGTTGAGCGAATTTCTTTTTTCCCCTCCAATGTCCTGCTTTATATTTAGACACATTCACAACTGTGAGGTTTCCAGTAAAACCAGTGAGCAGCTCCGGCGCAGCAGCTGGTGTTCAGTGCCGTGGGCAATGGAAACACTTTAAATCTTAAGGGAGACTTAGTCACCGTTCCACCCAGGTGTGCCAGCTGTTTTGAGGATTCAAACCAGGAAACCACAGGACATAAGCCTGCATGACTAACAGAGAGGTATCAGGCAATGTGACACTAAGTTATTAAAGCTGTAGTTGGTAACTTAAAAAAACAGTGCTTGTCTTATTTGATAAAACGGTCGCTACATTCACACAGAAGTCAACCCAGTCTCACTTTAAATTTGCTGAAAAGCAACGCTTGGGCAGTGACTTCCAGCGCCAGACACCGCTGTTGTTTGACATCGGCATGTGACGTGGCTGGGTGCAGTTATTGTTTCATGGTGCCTGATGGCGTCAGGGCGAAACATGGCGGGACAACAACGAAAGTTAAGGCTGCAGAAGTTCGAGTAGGGTGGGCAGGAGGGGTGGTGGATGGGTCCAACAACCACCAACTTTCACCCGGAAGGCTAGTGTTTGCTTCCCCTGAGATTGTAAAGCCAAACCCTCCCATTTTTTAACACAGCTGTCAATCGCTGCTCACAAACTGCAGTCAAACTCTCAGATATTGCCCAAGATTCTGTAACTGTATTGCTTATTTCTCTCGTCAAAGGTTTTCAGAAATATATTTTTGTGTACCATTCAGTAACATGAGCAAGTTTGCTCCGGTCAGTGGACAGTGCATGGTTTGGGCCAAGCTGCACTCTCTGGGGTTGAAAAATGAAGCCAAAAACTGCAGTTCATTGAATGACCACTTGGTTCTATAAGCAGGTCAATCCCCACAGACCTCATTGTAAAAATGCCCAACTTTACAGCAAAAATGAACATGTTTACATGGTCTTGGTCTCTACAGCTAATTTCAACATCCATGGCAACTGTATGAGGGTGAATTTCTATATAACTCACCTGTTTGAATGTTATCAAGGCTTGAAGTTACACATAATTAAGGGTGGTGCTCTTTCAATGACAGGCTGTCTGCTGATCGTGTCCTTGGCTTCTCAGGCAGATCCACCCCTCACTCATGTCATGTCTGACTTATGGCAACAACCAAAATGCTGAACCAGAGGCCTCAAAACAGCATACCTGTCAAGTTTTGGATTTCAAAGTACGGGAAATTTTTCCACCCAGGCTACTGTAGGTGGCAGTTCTCGCGAGGCTAGTGACAGAGTTCAGTTTGGAGAGGCAGAGGAATGTTTTTTTTTTTTAAATTATATTATAATACGGGAGAATCACGGGAAAATACTAATACGGGAGGACGGCAGAAAAGAGGGGTAAAATACGATGGTTTCTCGGCCAAAACGGGAGACTTGCTCAAAAATGCCCCTGGTATTCTTTGCCTAAGACAGGACTAGAATAAGGACAAAAATGAAGTTGACTTCATGCAGTGTGGGGATTGTTATTTTAAAAATGTAATAAATTACTCTTTTGAAAAGTAAAATCATTACTTTACTGATTACTCCCTGCCAGCAGTAATTCATTACACTTCTTGCAGTGGAAAGACTTTTAATCCGACTACTTGCAGCAATAGTGTCATCTTTCCTCCCAATAATACCAAAGTAATGGGAATATTTCCAGCTGCTGAGGTAAGTGTTTCGTCTTCCAAACTAGCTGGCTGTTTTGTGACGAGCCTGCACAGTGTGACAATTCAGAGAATGAGTCAGCTGACTGTGACTGTTGTATTTCAAGTCAGTAGTGATGTGACACGTGAAACTACATGATACGTGAAGTTGTTCGGTTTTGGGATAATTGTAATGTCATTACTGAATGTTTATTACTTATTAGTTACACTACTGGAAAAAAATATTATTACTGTAGCATGTTACTTCCTAACAGCAACTAAATGTGAAAAAACTTGATGCAATGACATCAGGACTAAGACTAAACCATGACTGCATATACTTCATCAAAATTGGTTAATGCAATTTTAGGGGGAAAAAAAATCAATACAATACAATGCAATGAAATTAAACATGGCTACAACCTCTAAAATGATGAATGAACTGAATGAATAAAACAAAAACACACAATTTTTTGACTCAGTTCTGTTTATCAATGTACAGTAAGAGAACAGACTTGACAATGATTGATAGTCAACAATTACAAACGAAGCACCCTGACAAATGAGGGTTTGATACACCAGTTACAGCCTAATTAACAACTTTCTTTTTCTAAATAAGTTACAAACTCCTGTAAAATTAATTTAGCAACTGTTGCCCAAAAAGTGAGACGGAAACAGCTGGTCATCTCCACCTACTGTTCTTAGCTAAATATCAAAGACAACCAAATTATTTAATTAATTTTCATCCCAAAATGTTTCATATTCCTTTCTGCCATATTTCTCTCCTCCTCATTCCTCCTTCTCTTTTGCTTTTCGTTTTTGTGCCTCCTTTCCTTCTGTCATCTTGGCTGCTTTTACGTGACCTAAGTATGTGTGTCCATGCATACACACACAGCAGGGTGTGGCGCAGCAGCTGTAGAGATTAATTATGGATGTGTGTGTCTAATGGCTTGTGTAGGCTGCTGTTGTGCTTCCTGAACTTTCAAACAGGTGAAAAGAAAGAGAAGAAACAGCTGTGACACAAAGAAATAAACAGGAAGAGGCGTAACTGCAACTACCTTTAGTACATGCATGTACGTAGTCTGCATAAATATATTTGAATCTAGGGCAAAGAAAAATCACATCTTATAGATAACTGGGAACTGTGCAGTACTGAAATGTGGAGTTAGACTGTTTTTCACCACTTTTGAATCCAGGGTTTGTTTTCAACTATATTTCCTTCTGTGTGTTTGCTGTAGTTTTATTGTCAGTATATTTTATTTATCTTCACTGTATTATTATTATTTGGTTTGCAACAACCTTGATTCCCACACAGAGAGAACGTGTGCTGTATTTTGAACAAGCCTGTGATCAGTTGTGCATGTATTATTCAGCAATTGTCAGTATAGATATGAGAATATTTCAATTTTATTGGTGTATAGATACGATAAATATGAGTATTGTAAAGTTCTTGGTGGAAAAAGGAAAGTCTGCTGAAATATAACAAAATATGTGGAATAAGACAAACAACAAAGGAGAGAGATGAGATCATAAGCAAAGACTGAGTTATTGTCTTTTTTTTAAGCACGATAAATCGAGATGTCCTCTTCACTATACAACAAAATCTAAAAAACACAAAGAGCAAAATGAAAGCAAAACATGACTGGATCAACGTGTGTCACCATGTCACCACTCATGTCATCAGTCATCATTTTTGTGATAACTATATTCTTGACAATATGACATACTAATAAAAAAACATTTATTAAGAAGATACCCATTGAGTGCACAGTTGCCCACGTACAGTTTCACATGGTGTGTGTTTGGGATACAGGTCATAGGAAATTGCAGATTAAATAGTCAACTGAACCCATTAAGAAGAGCAATGTATTCAGACAGAGTTTTTGTGAATTTGATAGTACGATTGCTTTATTGAAAGTACAGTAGTACCGTTGCCAATAGTGGGATAGTTAGTGGGCTAAAACTGGACATCAGTAGTTGAGGTAGCACATTGAGAGGCAGATAGTTAAGTGTTTATATGTTGTATTGACTTAAAAGTGGGGCGCACTGGTAGTTCACATGGGAAAGGTGCGGCTAGCCCTTGTTGCAGCAGCATACCATATCATGACTTAGTCATACCAAACCAACATTGGGCCACAGGGGGAGCCACAGCGATCGGTCACATTTTAGCCATTTTTAAGCATTTTTCTGTTGTTATAGCGCCACCCAGTTGCCAATTAGAGTTAAATTTCTCCAGTCACCTTGAGGCATCCTGTTCTACATATCTACCAAGTTTAGTAAAAATCGATATGGCGGTTAGGCCTAGATAAGAAATTAGCTCTCTAGCGCCCCCATTTTGTTTGATGGGGTCAATAATGGAGGGGTCCCCTCAGATTATGTGTGGTCATATGCCTACAAAGTTGCGTGGTGATCGGTGAAACCCTTGAGATGTTATACACCTTTATGTGATGAGCCACGCCCTCCGCAATATTCATTGCCTTATAGAAGCTCAGTTTTAGTAAGTTTTCCAACTTTTGCCAAGAGGGAACTTTAGATATTGGTCCCTAGATTATGTTCACCGAGTTTCATGCAGATCGGTCAAACTTCCTAGGAAGAGATCGATTTTAAGTGTTTTTCAAAAAATTCAAAATGGCGGAAAACCTATATAACCGGAAGTTATGGGTTCTTGAGGCAAATTTGTTCCTTATGAGAAGAGGCGTCCTCCACCTCCCACATCACCACCTAGTCTGTACAGATTCATCTGCGTCATCTGCCCTCTGGTGTCCGAGAACCAAAAACTTCTGTTAAATCTTAATCAGCTAAAATCATCTGTTAATTTGTACACTCATATTCTGCATTAAATATTATTCTTACTTCACTCTCCTGTCTCTCCTGATTGAAATATTGCTGTGGGGACGGTAAAGGGAAACTTGTACTTCAATATCAAGTGTGACAAAGTGTTGGTATTTGACGACCTGGGAGTGACGCCAGGATGAGATAGAACACACGATCAACAGCTGGCCTTCAATAAGGACTAACCACATAAACTGTACTCATCAAAATTGAAAATACACAGTTTAATGCACTTAGAGGAAAGTCCAGGCTGTCTCCTCGTTTCTTCTTTTCTTGTCTTTTTTTGTTATTTATGAGTATTTGCTGATACTGTCAATTGCTGATAATACTGTTGTTTGTTCTTGTGCCTCAAAAAGATAAGGAAAAACAGCAGAGGCAAGACAATACAAGCACTGACAAGGACGGACAAATATCATAACTACCTATGCAAACAAATTAACAAACAGCACCATTTCCTATGTAATAACAAAAAGAATGGAAGTTAAAAAGCAAAATTAAATGTTTGCGAAGATGTAAATGTACATGAGTGTAATTTTTGATTTTAATCATCAGGGATGTATTTGGGAAAACCTTCTATAATATCAAGCACACACACTGGTGAAGGGTTTATGAGCATGAGCAGGATGAAAGGGCAGACAGGGAAGAGACAACACTGTCGGGGGAACAGTTGAGGACCGTGTCTTTGTGTGTGTTTGCATTGTGATTCACTTCATGAGAGGGAGATGAAAGAGAACACAGAGCAGAGTGGACATGGACAGAGACACTGTCTGTCTGAGTTCAAGTGTCTGTGTGTACATGGACTGTGTGTGTACTGAATCAACACTGGCTGCTCTTAATATAAAACTGATGTACTGGAGGACGTCTGGCATAGTCCTAAATTATGATGTTTGTTCAGTTTGGCAGCAACAATTTGTTTCCGTTATTTCTCCTGATATTTTGTTACCTAAGGAAATCACAATAGTTTCATCAGTTATTCATATATGTTTACATTTGCACAACAATGCTTCAGCTGCATTAAGTATAAAAGCAATCGTCTGTGTCATCATTTTCTATGATTGCATAAACTGACAGCTTCCCACATTAATCCCATTCACATGACAGAAGATATTTCAATTTTTCTTCTCACACCTCATGATGCATCCTAATGACGCCTCCTTACATGTCAGATATTAATTATTTCACATATGTGTTTAAAACTGTGCAATGCTTTGCAAATGCAGCACATCCCTCAAATTGGAGTTTACAGATGGAACTCACATTTCCATAAATCAAACTCAGAGCAGGCACAGCCATAATGCCGTTACAAATCTTATTTTAATGTGCAATTAATCATGTAGACATTTGTTCAAAGAGGGAAACCCATTAGGTTTATGTTGGACAGTGTGTCTTGGTTCACCTCAGCTAATGAAATTGTTCTCTATGCTTGGATTTCCAAAAAGCCTTGGTCACACTAAATAAAACTGTAGCTAAAGTTTAACGTCAAAATTGTACAGCACCACCTGTTCTGTGAATATACAACCTTCGCTGCTCTATTCCACCTAACTGGGTGCAAAAGTGTTTGTGTGCTCTTGTGCAGGCTTTGACACAGGGCAGAAACAGAGTAAGTAATTTTAAGTTTGATCATAATGTCATTTTAATCTTTCATGTCTCTTTACAGTACATCAATTCATGGCATAGACGCAACAGAACAGCTCCGGAGACACTGAGCACTTTCTACTTATTGTCACAATATTGCCTTTTTTAAATAAACAGCACTGGCTTTCTTGCTGAGAGTCAAATGACAAAATCCAGGCCATTTTCATTCCCACTGTGTCAAATACTGCCACTTTGTCATGCCCCTCTGTGTGTGATATTGACACCAAGAGCACCCGTTGGCATGTCTTTGAGATACTCTAGGCTTTCAACTAAGTCTTATGTAAATCTATCCGTGTCAAAATTTGGCACTGAGAGCAACTGAGAGTATAATAAGTGAGAAAAATAATAAGTGGGAATAAGTGAGAAAATTCACAAATGGCAGGAGGGAGGGGAAGGGGATGGGTCAAACAAAACTGGACTTTCACCCAGGAGACCATAGTTGTCAATGTTGTTCCAATGCAGTGTTGTGTAGCTTACATACCTAAGTCCTGTGTGAAACCAGAGTCAGTGTTGTTTTAACGTAGCATCACACAATTTATGCACTGTCACAACACACTAACGTCATGTTATTTCTTAAACTAACCAAGTTGGTTTGTTGCCTAAACCTAACCATGACTATTTAACAACATTTAACACGTGTTACAATGTGTTACAGTTGTGCCTGACATAGATATGCTAGGGTGCAATGAGGGGTGTGACAAAGTTTCGTTTCACGATCTAGGAATGAGAGAGGGTTTGGAAAATCAATCCCATTCGAATGCTTGTAGGCTCAATATTAAGCTAGTGGCAATGAGCAATTAGCTTAGTTTAGCATAAAGACTGGCAGCAGGGGAAATACCTTGCTTGGCCAGCCTATTCTCATCCCCAGGTTGTCAAATACAGACGCTTTGTCACGCCTTTCAGCATGTGATATTGATTCCAAAGGCACCCTTTAGCATCTTTATGAGACACACCAAGATTTTTAACTCCAATGTAAACCCATCCACGGCAATTCTCAACGCTGAGAGAAAGTCCACATGCAAGGATGGAGATGGGTCAATCAAAACAAGACTTTCACCCAGGAGATCAGTTTGTGTCCTGTGCAACACCAAAGGTCAGTGTTTTTCACATTTTATAACTCACATACCTAATGTTATATGATTTATGTATGGTTGTCCTGTGCTGACATATTTATGTGATTTATTTGTCGAGTTGTGTTATTGTTACATAAAAAAGTACTTATGTTTGTAAACTGTGACCATTTCACAACATCAGTCACGTTAAACTTTGTTACAGCTGTTACTGACATAGATTGGCTGAAGGATGCCCTATGTGCTGCTACGAGATAATGAAGGATATGAAAGTGAAATTATTTGATGCCTGGGAATGAGAGAGGATCAGCCTGGCTCTGTCCAAAGTAAATAAAAACCTGCATACCCAACCAGCTCTCACTCTGAAGTCATCAAAATCCTGTGTTTGGGCAGTGAATTCCACTAATGAAAAAAAACATCATTTCACGTCGGTATGATATGCGGCCCATCGCCATTAGTTTAATATTGCTTGGTAGTGTCAGGGGGAAACGCAGCGAGACAAAACCGAAAGTTAAGGCGATGAAAGTCCGAGTAGGTTGGGCTGAGGGGTTGGTGGATGGGTCCAACAACCAGCGACTTTCACCTGGGAGGGCGGTGCTTCCCGTCAGATTGAAAGGCCAAACCCTGTTCTTTTTTACTAAACCCAACCACGTGTGTGTGTTGGCAATTTGTTGTATTGTATCAACCTCATGTATTTATTTTGAAAACAGTAAATTTCCTGTTAAAACGGAGGTGCAGTTTGACAAAAGAGAATGAATGTAACAGGCTGAAGTTGGCACGACATCCCAGAATGTCAACAACCAATCCACCCAGGCTACCTTGCATATCTGGATTTGAAAAGTCCATGGCCAAACGTCAATATGTGACAAGGTCTGAGTGAAAATGTGATGACATACCACCACCTCTTACTTGTACTAATTAACATGCTATACCTTGTTAATTCAATTAAGTTAGAAATAAAAATGTACAAACAAAATGACAAGAAGTGGTTTTATGGGCAGCTTTGTGCTGGAACTATTCCTTGGCCGGGCACAGTGACTTCCTGGAGCCTTGGCTGGTTGCCTGGCAACTTCACATCAATGACAAGACTCCCCTGTTGGCTCTGGCTTCATAATAACACCCTGACACGAAAGTGACATAAATCTCTTCACTGAACTCATGGCAAGAAGTCAATAAGTATATTTCCAAAAATGTCAAATTATTCCTTTAGGGTGAGAGATATCCTCTTAGACCACAGCAGAATGATTCCTCTGCTTTAATGTCAGATATTATACATATCTATATCTATATCTATATCTATATATATACATATATATAGATATAGATGTGTATATATAGTGCATGTAACTGAGTTTAGGGAGGAGGGAACACACGATCATGACAAGCTAACAGCACCCACTTCTCAACCCCAACTACCCTGCTTTGCCTTCCCATCTGTCTGTCTCTCTCTGGCTATCTAACCACAGTACTCTAATTGGGCTCTTTGCCAAAGAATCTGAACTCCTTCTCCTCCCATTTCTGATCCAACAGCCAAATCCACCAACTGCCCAATCTGCCCCACTGGCTTACCATCTATACGAGCATCTTCTCTCTTAAAAATCAAACTTAAGTTTTGTCAGGCTGTCTGCTTCAGCTTGTAAAATTAGATTTACTAACACTTAACACTCTATCCTCAGTACCTCCAGGTTTCCACCATTCTCTAACGTACATTTGACTGTCTCAGACACACTGCCAGCAGCACCCTCATCATGACAACATAGCCCTTTTGAGTCTTACTTAGCATGAATGTGTGTGTGTGTGTGTGTGTGTGTGTGTGTGTGTGTGAGCGAAAGGGACAGAAAAAGAACGGAAAAAGGTGTGCATGTGTGGCGGCGATAACGACAGACTGTGTGAGGTTACCTTCAGGCGAGTAACCTGCTCATGAACTTGTCCGTCACTGGCCACACAGACACACACGAGAAGGCTCAACACTCAATTCAGAGCCAAATATATTACTTTTTGCAGAGGGAAGGAGGGAGATAAAGCAGCAGAAAGAGACAGGAAGAGGTGGAAGAAAAGCTTAAGGGGGTGGGGAGTGAATGGGAGAGGAGACGTGGGAGAGAGACCAATTCAGACTGTATGAAGGAGAGGCAGAGATGAAGAAATTCAGTCTGATTCAACTGTAATGAGAATAGTTATGAGATGGGATGATGGGGAAGCAGAAGGGCTGGGAGAAGATGGGGGAACTGAATAGAGGGATGAAGGAGATCAAATGGAGATGGACAGAAATAGAGACAGAAAGGTAGAATGGCACATGCAGGCACTGCTGAGAAAAAAAAAAAAGATATGTCTGGGAGCACTGGTACCAAATGTGAATACTCTCACTTGAGACAATCTGCATTTATGAACCACTAACATGTATCCTTTAAGGATTAAGGAAAACCCTTAACTGACCAGAACCCCTGAAAAAACACCCTTTAAAGAAATACACTATAAGTCACCAAATATCATTGCTTGGTCAGTGGACTTGTACGTCTACATGATCAATTATCGCTTGTAACATGCATTTTGTTTTCTTAGAATACGCTCCCTCTTTTTCTTTTTTTTACAGGAAATGTCCAGTTCCTGCTCGTTATGCTTTTTTTTTTTTTTTTTTTTTTTTTTTAAATTAAACTTACAACATCCGTAAAACACCTCATGTTAACAATTATTTCCTTGCACAACAAAAGCACCTGGTTAGGTTTAAAAAAACAAAAACAAAAGCATCATCGTTTGGCTCAACATTCACACATTAGCAGTTAGCAGCACGTCCCAGGTTAAAGTCTGGGGTTTGTTGGACTTCCCCTCATGCCTGCCCCATAGGGTCTTTCCAGCTCCTTATATTACCTTGTTACCAGCTGCGTCGTAGTGAACTGACAAACCTTTTGAGATGTTATAAAGTGACACTGACAGGCTTTGTATCCTACTGCTGCAAAAGGTGCCTTTTCTTGACAATATCTCACCAAAAACACTATTAACATGTGATAAGAACGGGCTGTTCATTCACTGGTTGATGTGTTTGGATGACAGAACATCAGTCTGTATGGATGAGGGAGCAGTGTGTGATAGAGCCCATGAACACAGTAACACATGGTTCATAGTTCATAGATATGATTCATTCATGTATTTGTATTGTAATCAGATTTGTGATCTGACCAACAAAGATGGTATGTGACTAAAAGTAAATTATAGTGTGTTCAATCTCATATGTCAGCAGGGTATGAGACAGGTGAAATAACAGGTGTTGTGGTCCAATCACAATGTGAGTCTGGTTGATTAGATAGCATTCAGATTGCGATTGGTTTTGTTGAACATGGGCATCTTCTATTATGTGTTTTTCCTTATCCAAATACAGAGATCCAGGTATAGATTGCATGTAATACCAGGTGTAAATATGGTCCATAAGCCTTTAAAAGTGTTAGGCAGTAGATGTGATTACATTTTATAGAATGAGCAGTGTGCCTTCAAATGAAAGTAAATGAAAGGTGAGACAAAATACACTTTCCCATCACAAAAGCATTGTATTGAAGGTGTGATCAGAAACATGTAGTACAGTCAGGACACTCGTGCCAGAGTTTAACAATTTATTACAACAATATGCAGTTTCATTTGGTAATGTGGCCCTGATCATTGATGCTCTGGAAAAAAGCAGGTTTGGCACAGGCAGTCACAGAACAGATTATCCATATCAGACATGTGGGATGGCTCCAACTTCTGAACAAAATTTGAAGGTTTTGTTGTTTTTTAGAGAGTTGTAATCTGCACTGATTTTGCCCACCTGTTTAAGCCACTTAATTTAACCAATATTATATGCCTGTAACATACGGTTGCCGATAAGGGCAACTATTTTCATTAGGAAATGCTGCCAGTTCAAAAAACACATGAAAAGCCAAAACAAATACATTAACAGCAAACACGCCACAAATACAGAACCAATGCAAAGATAAAAAAAAAACCAACAAACAAAAAAACAAAAAAAAATCAAATGACCTGACATAAACTCTTATAGTGCAGATGAACTGACATGACTCTGACCAAATTTGGGTACGTGAGGAGAAGCAATTGTTCCCAGAACTGGAAGCAGGCTCAACAAACTCTGAGCCTAATCTCGATCTCCGAGCTGACTGAGCCTGAGCTGCGAAACTGAGTTTTCGGTTCCAGAACAGCTGATCACAGTCAGCTCAATCAACTCTGAGTATGTTCAACCTGAGAGAGGCGTGTTCACAACGAGCACTGAAAGACATCATCAGTGGAGTGCAGATAACGTGATATTCAGTGGCCGAAAGCAGAAAGCCACTTCTTTCATCCCAGCTGAGTCACAGATTTTAATGACCGCGAAATGAAAAAAAAAACAAAAAACAAAACCGAACACTAACACGTCAGCTGCAGCTAAACAACGTGAAGTGTGATGGGAACAGACTGCAGAGTGTGTTAGTAGGTAATGTGAAGTGATGTTATGTAATGTTATGAGTTAATGTGTGTAATAGACAGAAAATACAGAAACATTACACAGAGTTCATATATTTTAATATCATTTGCTGTAGGCCTATCATCTTATTCAGCTGTAATCTGATGGAGCCCAAACACACTGGGCAGTGACTCAAAATCAAACACAAAAATATTAAACAGACTGGTAAAAGTTTTGCTTATACTTTATTCATTCTGTCAGCATTAGGCTGAGGTTCACTGAATTGCTGAACTGCTGTGAAATGACCTCTGATCCACGTAATCTCCTTTATGCTCACATGGAGCTGTTACGGGGTGTTGAGTCCCATAAATGAGCCAGTTACTTAATCTTTAAATATATGAAAAGTAGGCTATTCGTAATGCATCATGTCAGACACTTTAATTTGTCATGATATACCATGTTTTGACTTTCTTGCAAATGAACCCTCAAATGTCCAGTCCTGTGTTTTGAGTCACCCCGAGTGAGACGGACAAGAGAACAGAATGTGTTTGTTATTTAAGTGCAAAGAAAAGTGGAATAAAGAGGAGACATAAAAAGGTACATCTCCTTTTTTTAAATTTGGTTTAAGTCTTTTACAGTCCTCCATAGCTCCCCTTAGAGCTCTTAAGAATTTCTCACTGTGTTGATGGATATGCAGTGTTTTTCAGTTGCAGTTGTCGTCCGGGTTTATGTGTTTCTGAATTGGCATCATTTCTGTGTATGGAGCACGTGTCTCCTAATGGCAATGAAAATGTTTTGAGTGTGTTTGCCCTTGTCAGCCCCCGTAATAAGAACATTCCATATTACACTCTCGTTAAACATAACAATAAGTCAACATAACCACACAATGGGTGTCAGCATCACTTTTTAATCTCGAGCTTCATCTTGTCTGATTTGTTGGAAGGAGGAGGTGCCTGCTGACAAGTGAGAGAAAACAGGAAAATGGTGACTTTAGAATGAAGGCGGGACTACAGTCAAAGACACAAAATAAAAGCTCCATTTTATGATTACATTTCAGGACTAACTTCCAAGTTAACCTTCTCACATAATGAATAGGTGTAAATGTCATGTCAGCTCAATCTAATTTATGACGGAGGAACATAATTCTGACTTAATTTGTTTTCACAACAAGTAAAGTGCCTTAGTTCATGTCCATTTACTGGTGCCTGCTCAGTTTTCTGTAGTCATTGCCATAAGCCCAGTCTCTCACATACACACACATACAGAGAGATGCCTATCTCTCATCCCATTAGTTCCAAATGGCAGGTTTTGCATAAGGATCTGGCTGCTTGAGATTACAGGTTGAAATGTGGTATCAGGCAGCCTTCATCAAACAGGGAGCTCTTTTCTCCAAAGAATAGCACCAACTTGCACAATACATTTGTATATTTGTAACATATAATTACATCCACATATAGTTCTCCTACGCTGCTAAAATAGCATCTGTGGTTGTATTAGCTCTACCCTTTGTCATTTCTGAGGCACAGTGGGTGTTTTTAAAAAGGTCCTTTCATGAAGCAAAAACAACTATTCAAGGTTTCAAGCTCTTGCAGAAAACGTTACCTAGGTAAAGGATATTCAGGCAAAGTTTTCAAAAGAAAGACGCAGAACATTAGTTTCTCAGGTTCACTTCATAGTAAAAAGGACAAAACTTTATTTCGCTGTTTCCCTCCCTGCCTTTTTGGGTTATATATTGAGTTCCTTTTACAGCCATGCCGAACTTGCTTTTTTTCTCTCTTCCTCTTTTCCCCTTGTCTTCATCTCTCTGCCACCCTCACAGGTAACTAGATCAGCAAATTAATTTTCTGAGAATACATTAAACACCTCATATCCTCTGGCACTGTCAACATCTGTGTGTGAGAGAGACAGAAGGGCACAGATAGATGAGAAAATAGAGATAGCAAGGTGATAACAAGTGTGAATGTTGCACCACAGGGGTGATAATTAGAACCCAGTTTGGTTAAAGCCATGCAAATGCACAGGAACACACATACACACACACACTGCAGACATACCTTTTGCCCAATCCTCCTTGACTCAGCTAATTTTCCCCTTCTCTCCTGTATTTTTTCACAGGCAGTGTTAGACCTGACCTAGTATTTTCTGCAGCTGCTCAGGAAAAACTCTGCGGAAACTTCTGTGCAGGAAAAACATTAAACCGTTTCAGCAGAAAAAAAAAAAACTGCTGAAAGTTTGACTTGTAGTCTGTGATTCTATTGAACTGACTGTGTGTGCATTTACATTTTGTGTTTGCACACTGTCCCCCTTGATACATTCTGGGAATTAGGCTTACTCTTTTTCTTGCTTTATGATATAATATGCAAGTTAGACGAGAAGATTTATATCAGTCTCATATCTGTATGCTAAATGTTGGAGCCAGGAAATTGTTAGCTTAAAGGTTAGAATAAATACTGGAAACATGAGGGTAACAGCCAGTCTCACTCTAGCTAAAGGTAAAAAAAATATCCACCAATCAGCATTTCCGGAGCTCACTAGTTAAAGTGTTAAATATCATGTGTGTTTGAATAATACAAAAAACTGTAGTGTACAAATGACTTCATTTTTCAGAAGGGCTAGGGACAGAGCAGGGCTTGCTGTTATAACTCACCTATGAAGCATAATTTGAATCCACAGATCAATATTATATAGACAGAAACATTGCTCACCCAGCTCCCTGTTTATTTCTCACACACTATCAGTGGTCCTAATATCTAAATCAAGCAAAAATATGTAATCCAAACACATTATTACATCCATAGATATCCACCTACTGTCGTTACATAGTTTCAAACATTCTCTTCTCTTCATATATTATCCACAACCTCTTGCCAAAACAGAGCAGAGCTCCTGACCATTCCATTGACACCTTAATCGAGCCAATATGAGTTTCCAATGCTGTTGCTATGGCCTCGATAGCCAGCGAGGGCCTGTGTTGCAGGAACATGCGTCGCTCACATTCCTGGGGTTTAAAGAGCCATCGATCTGCCCATTCGATCCGGTGGATTATTGGTCTTGAAGTCAATGACACTCTCAAGCTCCACAGGAGGTTTGAACTTTACAGACTTTTATAAATAAACAGAGATGATAAACAAATGTCTCCATGTTGTCTTAAGGAAAAAAACAGTCTTTCTCATGGAGTCATGGTTCGCAGACATGTACAATACAACTTTTTATTTTCTCAGAAATGGGTTGTTCTACCTCCTTCTTGTCTTTGTCAAGCTATATCTCCTTGCTGTGGCTTTATATTTAAGAGAATAGTCTCCTCATCTAACTCTTGGTAATAAAGTGAATAAGCATATTCCAATAAATGTTGACATTAAAGACAGCTAACAGAGTGTTAGCCACTGGCATGTCTGTGCCCTCTGTCATGATTATGTACATACTAACATATTAGTTACATTTTTCCATATTATTACTAATCAGTTCACAACCCTGGAGGTATCTTGCTGCACCTAACAACTACTGAGATAGATAGACAAAATCAACACAGAATTGCTATTTTAATTTAATTACATTGTCAAAATATGAAGTTTGGATAGTAATGTCAAAAACATGGAATTTGGTCCTAAATACTGAAATGGCTACACTAGTTTGAAATGTAAGAAAAATAAAAGGTAGAAGGTGCAAGATGGACGAAGCAAGTTCAGACATTTTGCCACAGTGGATTTAAGGTGCATTAGAGAACCATTAGCCAACTCTAATGTGATGGATGATCCTCTTTGAAATGCTGCAGAGCTGACTGGGGTGGTCATGTGTGTGTGAGGCAGATTTTCCTCAACAGCTTTCTGGGTTAAAATGTGTAAAACGTGCAGTGAAACCTGCCTCGCTCAGCCTGAAGGAGCTGCTAACGTAGAGCTGTCTTAGAGAGGAGCAAATGGAGGAGGGGATGAGCCCGAGAACAGAGAGGAGGTTAAAGAGCTGGGAGAGACGGGTGTGACAGATGGAGATAGGGAAAGAGAAAGACTGTGAGAGAGAAACTGGAAGAAAGAGAAAGACTGAATTGTGGAGGGAGAGTGAGCCGAAGAGACGTAGTGAAGCAGAAGGATGTGTGATAGATGGAGGGATGACAGGTGTGATGAAAGACGGGAACCAGGGATGAAGAGAGGCAGAGGGATCATCATGACATTACACCCGTGTGTGTGTGTGTGTGTGTGTGTGTGTGTGTGTGTGTGTGTGTGTGTGTGTGTTTCTGCATATCCACTTTTCCTCCTTCTTTCCAGCAATTATCATTATCTTTGATTATCAGAGCTTATCAAAGAGATTATGAGTATCACCACTCACACAGGTCTGTTTAGCTTTTAATGACAGAGTTAATTATTGTATGTTGGCACATCTGCAGACACAGCCTTACATGCACATACATATGTACACACACGCACCTCATGTCATGGAAGTATGCATCTAAATTGTCTTTGGGCTAAAGTAGAAAAACAGTTGCATATCTCTGAAAACCAAACACGTACGTTCAGCTTTAGCTCTTTTGTTACACCAATTGTGTTGCTACTTCTCTTTACCTGAGTTCATTTTTTTCCTTGTTTGTTTGCTATGTTTCTGTCATCCAACCAAATGCAATCTGTGAGGATAACTTGTCCAAGAGTTCAAAGGTCCAATGTGCAGGATTTAGGGGGATATATTGGCAGAAATGGAACATAATATAACTAGAGCACTTTTTCCGCATTGATTTCCCACCATTTTATTATTTTATCCACTTTGCTTCAACCGATCACCACCAAAATTACCATCTGCTCCTTGTGCCATTATCAACCTTTCCTGAAAATTTCATCAAAATCCATTCAGAACTTTTTGAGTTATTTTGCAGACAAACAGACCAACGCTGGCAAAAACATAACCTCCTTGGTGGAGGTAATAAGCATGTTTTCTTTAGTCCAAGAACAGACAAACTTAACACTGATTCTAGACAGGGTCATTCGCATTTTTACGTTGGCCACCATTGTTAGCGTCCCTCCAGTACAAGCACCATCGGAAAAACACAGTTTTCTAAAATGAAACTGCTTCATTCAGTGTTTTCACCAGTGTAAATCACTTGATCTGTTTGTTTTGGAGAGGAAGCGACCTCTGCGGATAATTCAGCTACAAACCTCCTGAACATCTGGATCATAAGCTATCAGAGAAAGTAGATGAGCACACATTAGCAGGTGCTGGGCTAGTGGCCCATCTCACATCCTCATACTCAGGTCTCATGTGAAACTGCTTTGGTCTGTGTTTTTACCAGTTTAAATTACCAGTTCCGGCAGCATGGTGGTGCAGTGGTTAGCATTGTCGCCTCACTGCAAGAGTTCAAACTCAGGGTGGTGGGTTCAAACCCTGGGATGGGAGACTTTGCATGTTCTCCGTATGTCAGCATGGGTTTTTTCCGGGTACTCTTGTCTTCCTCCCCAAATCCAAAGACATGCAGATAAGGTGAATTGGTGACCCTAAATAGGTGGGAATGTGAGTGTGAACTGTTGTCTGTCTCTATGTGTCAGCCCTGTGAAAGTCCGGCAACCTGTCCACAGTGTGACCTCTGCAGATAATTCATGGCCAAGTAGGTGATACCCCCCCCCCCCCCCCCCCGCGCATCAGATTTTGCAGCCTACATCACAATTAGATTATTTACATCACTATCATTATTAGGTTATATATGCCTTCACCATGGAGACACTGTGGTGTATTTATTTCGTTTTTATTTTGTACCAACACAGAATATAATATTTTTTTTTTGTATTTTTCACTTACTTTTTTTTCCAACACGGAACATTAATTTCAACTTTAGAATTACAGCAATATTTAGCAAGTAGAACAAGACGTGCTGTCCGGCCACCAGGTGGCGCTATATTCACCATCTTTAGAAATTGGAATTGCTGCTGAGGCTGTCAGACGATAGACTTTATTTATTATTTTATCCACTTTGTTTCAACCGATCACCACCAAAATTGTATCATTTGTTCCCTGTCCCATTATCCACCTTTCCTGAAAATTTCATAACTTTTTGAGTTATTTTGCAGACAATCAAACAGACAAACAGACAAACGTAACGTTCTTGGCTGAGGTAATTATCAGAGAAAAAAGTCAAGCACACAGCACCAAGGCTTTTCTGACATGCCATGCTAAACAGTGTCAGAGAAACACAGATTTGTAATGTGAAACCTCTTTATTCAGTGTGTTCACTGGTTTTTAATCACCTATCACAAAAAAACTCTCTGTGGACTCCACAGGATTCAGTGCATCATGAAGAAGTGAGCTCGAATATTCTTTAATAAATCATGCTTTCTGTCTGATCCCACCGGTGCCAAACTGGCCACAGGTGCACCAAGGAAGTCTGCCCATGAAATATGCCCTAAAGAAATGACCAAAAGTGCCTTTGGCATGCTCCCCATGCACTGTGGGTGCACTTGACTGTGATCCAGCTGCGCTGCTGAGTTCACAAGACCACTGTGTCCTCTTGTGCATACAGAGCAGCAACTAACCATCGATTTGTGTGGAGATAAATGGATAAAAACAAATACTCTGTGCAGAGAAAACTGACAGCTGCTGAGTCTGAGGACAGTCAGGTTGTGACGTTAATGAGACAGCTGTATTAATAGTGATTTTTCAGTTTTTCCAGTCCACTAATTCTGTCCTGATATAGCCTCATAATGCATCCGCTAGTATTTCTGCAAAGTGAAAGTTCAATTCTCCCCCTACAGCCATGAAAGATTAGGGCTGCTCTGATTGCCCAGTCTGCTCTATATCACCAGAGCTGTACATGCTTTCTCTCTTTTGTTTGGAATGACACTAAACATGACATTTTGTGACTCTTAATTAATAGTCACTTGCAATCTGTTTCATTATAGCAGAGGTGTAGCTTTCATGAAAGCTTATCATTATAATTTTACCCTAGCTTTTGGTAAAAGGCATCATCAGCTCATTTAATAAGTTGTGATAGATCCATGACCACAAATACTTGCATGATTAGTTAAAGGTCAGATCATTATTATAATAATAAAGGTCAGGAACCTGAAAACTCTGTAATGATGCATGTTACTTATCCAGTCACTTTATGCTAGACTTCAGATTATAATATGCTTATAAACTGGTGTCATGCTGATGTACCATGGCAGGAATTGCCTAACAACCTAAAGCTCATACTTCCATGCTTTTTATATGTTGGCATGGGTTCAGTCGACGGAGAATTCATTCACTATTTTCACTGATCTATTACTTTTAATCTAACTATATAATGACGAAAACTCTGTGGGTGTATGTCTGTGTGTCTGTTCCACATTTTTCTCCTCACTGACTTGATCAATATAGGGACCAATATCTAAAGTTCCCTCTTGGCAAAAGTTGGAAAACTTACTAAAACTGAGCTTCTATAAGGCAATGAATATTGTGGAGGGCGTGGCTCATCACATAAAGGTGTATAACATCTCAAGGGTTTCACCGATCACCACGCAACTTTGTAGGCATATGACCACACATAATCTGAGGGGACCCCTCCATTATTGACCCCATCAAACAAAATGGGGGCGCTAGAGAGCTAATTTCTTATCTAGGCCTAACTGCCAAATCCATTTTTACTAAACTTGTAGATATGTAGAACAGGACGCCTCAAGGTGACTGGAGAAATTTAAATCTAATTGGTAACTGGGTGGCGCTGTAACAAATGTAACCTATTAATGAATGTGTTATCCCATTACTAGTAGAATATTAATGCATACAGGATTCTGTACGCTGGTCAGCCACATTGACGATACATTGTGGCCACCTGTAGACATCCCTTTACCACCCCTAAGCCACCTCAGTTAAAATTTCTTAGAACTACCACTGCTCTACTTAAGCACAATGTTGTTTTGGGCTAAATGTCAATGTCAGCAGGCTAACATGCTCCGAATGGCAATGCTTACATACTGATGTTTAGCAGGTATCAAGTTTACCATCCATCAACTGAATTGGCCAACTGGAACTAAACACAAAGTTTAGCTTATAAATTAGTTTTGAAGATATTTTGGTCATGAACCAATGTATTACAGTTTTTAACTGATGATAGCGATAGAAGAAAAGATAAGGGTTCACAAAAGCTATGGAAGTTTACTCTGTGGGGGACATGAATGTGTGACCAAATTTTCTGATAATCTCTTCAGTAGTTGTGGCGACATTCCATGTAAAACTACACATGTCAACCTAATAGTAGCATTAGATAGATAATGACCAAATTAGGGTGGACTAACTTTCTGGATGTCCATGAATGGCTGAATAAATTTCATTGCCAATCAACGACCAACATTGCAACTGCCAAGGCCACACTGGTACACTTTTACTAAATCCACAAAAGTACTGGATCCTGCATTTTGCATGGTGACTCTATTTTTTATCAGCTCAAATCTAAAAGACTTAGTAGATACTGAGTAGATAATAGATTCACTTTTTTTGCAATAATTGAATAATTTCCTATTAATGAATCTGCTGTTCAGGGTATTGCAACAATTATCAAGCAAGCTGGAGAGAGAGCAGCAGTATTTACACCACCCACCATGAACATTAGTGTATGGAGAAGTGCTGACGTAATGGAGCAGTAATGGTTGTTGAATATTGTGCATTTGTGAATGTACATGAGGTTGTAAATTCACCAGAAATACAGCAGGGAAGAGAGAAACAGCAACTAGTGACAGTAGACATAATATAAACATAAACTATTGTTTCGCATTCGGCTAAAAATACTAAATTACTGAAAGAGTAACACAAGTATAGACAAGTAATGAGGTCAGTAAGGTGACTCAGTAATTTGGCTTATACAGCAAGATTTACTTAGTTTGCTACTATTAGCTAATATTTGCTGCAATAAGCAAGTGGTCATACCAGAAGAGATAAGGCTGTAGCACCCAGTGTTAATTTTGACAAGGATTTTTAATTTCATTTTAGTCTTAGTCACTCACCAAAGACTGGATTCAGTTAAAGTCACATTTTAGTCTTTTAGTTTTGTTTTAGTTAAAATTTAGTCTGTGAAAATCAGTTTTAGTTTTAGTCTCATTTTAGTCTTTTGACGTAATTTGGCAGTTTTGTTATACTGTAATAGATTTTGCGAAAGGATGTTTGTAATGGGAGTAAAAGTTGGGAGTAAAGTTTCACTCTTCAATGTAGAGCTGCTGACATTTTCCAAAACTAAAAATAAACGGTTGGTAAAAAAAAAATAAAAAAATTCTTGTCTTAGTTACAACATGATTGAGCTAACTGGAGTAGTTTCATGTCGTATCCGACAACGGGAGGCTTTTAACAGATGACATACTGATGTTATGTTCAGTCATTGTGTTTATAGACTTTACAAACATCAGATTAGTCTAAACGGTGATATAGTGATGTGAAAAATGTGATATATCCATAGAATGAATTATGTCTTGTACGGCCCCTCATATATATCATATACACATATATATATATATATATATATATATATATATATATATTATATATATATATATATATATATATATATATATATATATGTGTGTGTGTGTGTGTGTGTGTGTACTCATCTTTGATTGGCGGTTCTCTATTGTCTTTGATTGGGGTACGGGGGACAACGCCTACTTAGGAGACTGGAAATGTATACCATTTCATACAATGGGAGTATATTGTAGGTGGGCCATCTTGTAGTAATCCAGTATCTTTGGTATTATGTACTGTAGCCACCTGTCGCTGTCTTTCCAGCTGCTTTTTGGGCACCAAATATGGGTGTTTTGTTGCGACCTGTCGCTGTTTTTTCAGCAGTTTTATAGGCACCAAATGTGAGTGTTTTGAAGAAACCCGTTGCTGTGTGTTTCAGGTGGGCTTAGTGCCATATAAAGCTGTTGTTTTTACTGAAACAACATTTCCGGCTGTATTTTGGCACCCTACACTGGGAATTTTAAGCCAAAACATAATATTTCCCCAAACATAACTAAGTGTGTTTTGTGCCTAAACCTAACATTAACTAAAGCATTATTGAAAGTTTCAACGTATCTGGTAGATAATTATGTGCAAATGTAATGTAACATGGTTTGCAGATACGTATAATGGCAATATTTTTCTTGGTGATTGAGCTGCATGTCACATACTGACTATTAACTGTTTCCCTTATACAGCTGTTGTTCCTAACCATTAAATATGGTAACTTTTGAAAAACTACTGCTGCTTGTCAGTTGTTAATTTTTTGTTAAAGTTTTTATCCTCTTTGAATTGTCCTTCACTTTCAGCATTGTCTGCAAAACTTGCTAACCTGGTGATTTTGTGGAGAAATATCTTAAATTGACTCCCATGGTGTTCCCCAGGGCTCATACTAAGGCCCCTGTTTTTACACTTTAACCTCAGCAACCCAAAACTTTTTTTCCACTGCAGAGGAAACTCGACTTTGCTTTTTGCCTCTCCATCACTTTGCTTTCCACACACATACATTCAGCTGGATGACTGCCCACCACCTCTGACTCAACCTTGACAAAAGTGAGATATTGCTCTTTCCTGACAAATGTTGTCTTCTGCAAGACCTCTCTATCAGGACTGACAGCACCAAAGGGACACCTGCCCAGACTAGCAAGAATCTCAGTTGTGACTCTGGGCGGCGAATTGCCATGCAATGCTTGCGTGACGGCCACAGCTTCCATCCCCTGCCATACCTCTGTCCTCTGTCTGCCATTTTTTCCCATTTCAATATAATATAACTTTTGATGCAGTTTTAAACTGTCTGCATTTCCCCATGTCACTTCCACCCCTCCTTTATCTCCCAGAGGCAGCTCACATGAAATTCAGAAAGCTAAGTTCTGCTGTACAAGTTGCTAAGTGAGGTGCATCCCCTGTATGCCTTCAAGACATGTGCTTAGCCCATCCCTCCCAGCAGACACCAGGCCATAACTCCACTCTCAGCTCCACTCCTCTCCCTCCAGGCACCTTGGTGGTGAAATGACATTCCCACCTCACACAGAACTCAACTGCCTGTGTGAAAAACTCATTTCTTCTAGGAACACTTCATATCCCTCTCTGAGCTACCCTGCAAGTCTCTTGACCCTGACCATTCTCCTGTCATGTGGGGGAAAAAAATCCTTTTCCACCTGGTCCTTGTTGTGTTTCTATCTAAAAACCGTTTATTGTGAAGGTGCTGCTGTTACATGACAATCTTCCTCTCCATCACTGAGCTCCACTGGAGAATTGAGGAGAAGAAATATATTAAATAGCTCTGGTGTGGATTCACTGGCAATGATATCAGTTAAAGTGAATTTTCTGTGTTTCTCTTTGCAAGCTGGCTCGCTGTAAATGAGCAGGGTATGGCAATGGGCGCTCAAGGGGATTAAGAAAAAAATTAAATCTATAAATGGGCTCAAAGCAGTATTATTATTTTTTGTCCAACTCTGGGGTAGCAGAACAACCAGTAAACACAAGTTGACAAAACATAGTATGTTGTCATGTTGAGTGTGTAAGGAAACAATAATTACATATCTAACAAACAAAAATCAACCATAGCATTCATTTGGAGTCATGTTTCTTCCATCTGGTCCAATATTCACTCCCCTTTTTGCTCTGGTTTGGTCTTTACCAACTCCTGAGGGAAATATCTGTCCATCTGTGTCGTGTGTTTTTGTCTTAAACACAGCGATCTTGTTCCTTATTTATCCAAAAACATGAACATTCTTCATGAATTGAAACACATACAAGATCAGTGATGCACGGTTTCTGAAGAGCAGCAGTCTCGTCAGTACTGATGTCCAGATTCTCAAGTGCAGGCATCGCCAACTACACCACCAGGTTTCCAGTGCTTGACTCTGGTATTCTGTGGCTGGCTGAGGCTCATGAGCTGCGGCAGCTGCTTCGTCCAGTAGCCTTAGTTCCGCATCGGTATACTTGGGCTCAAACAAATGAGGCTCAACAAAGAAATGCTGTTCTTCCTCAATTTCAAAGTCTTCAGACATGTTGGGCTGTCCTTTGCTAAAAGACCGTAGTGCAAATTATCTTTTAGCTACTGTGGTTACTGCTGTCTCCCCCTGCAGTGCACGTGTCACATGATGTAAACACGGGTGAGCAAAGCTCATGCTTTTGCTGGTCTTGCGCAAGCGCACGCACGTGAGCGCGGTACACAGAGAAGCAGTCAGAGCTACAGGCTATGGTGAGGCTAAAAACAGAGTTCAAATGACGTTTTTCGAAACAACTTTTTATGTCGGGGCTGCAGCACACTTGGATCACTACGGATGAGCATGTTGGAGAAACTTTGTGGTTTCAATTTTGTGCTCTTGGACATTAGTCTGGGGAGCCGTCAGCCATTAGGTGTGCTAGCCGCTCCCCCTGCCAATCTCCGCAAGGGATGTGAGGACTCTAAAACTTTACCTGAGCCTCCATCGGCAGATGGGTGAGTAGATAACGGCTGAATTTTCATTTTTGGGTGCACTATCCTTTTAACTCACCTGCATGTCTGGATTGTTTGGGAAAGCTGGAGAAAATCCACACTGACACGTGGAGAACATGCCAACTCCACACAGAAGGGCCACGGCTGGCCAGTGGACTCAAACCTGGAACCTTCCTGCTGTGGGGCAACAGTGCTAACCACGGCACCACCATGCCATTATTCAAGTTGTAAAGTTGTAAAAATTCACACAGTATCTATCAACTTGGAAAAAAAGGTGCAACAGTTGTTCCAGTATAAGATAACAAGGCGATAAATGCTTCATAAGCCTCTCATACAAAGATTATGAAAGAAAAAAAAAAAAAAAAAAAAGTTATTGGGAAAAATCTAAAATGTCCTTAGCTTCTGCTCTCCTACATTCCATTGGCCTGTCATTAACTTTGCATGCAACACACTCTGTAACCTCAAACCAGTGCAGAAAGTAGTCTAATGTTGTTGGATGGCAGATTGAAAAACAATAACCCATACATGTTGGTAATATTACTCTTGACACTACTCTCGGTCTTGGTAAAACAAAACAAGGCTGATAACGTGATTAATCACTGTAACTTTATCTTTGACTGCTCGGTCTACTCATCTCTCTGCAGTAAGCATATGACTTAAAACTTACAATAGGACTGTATAACAATTAGCACTGTATAGTGTAGCTAAATACCACAAGAAATAAGTAAGATATGTTTTTGGGATTTGGGTGAACTGACCCTTTAAATTATATCTAGAAAGTAGTGAAAGGAGAGTGTCAGTTTATTCTACAGTTCATTATTCTGAACTGCTTTGAATCAGAGATTGACAAATTAAACAACACGGACAGAGGGATGGACGTATAGATAGAAAGACAGGGAGCAACCAAATGTGAAGAAGAAAGAGCAACATTGTTGGCAGTCAAGGCGTCAAGTGATGCAGGCATGGCAAGAATGACAGAGTGACAACGGAGAGATAAAGATGGGAGAGATAGAGAATGAGAGCGAGGGAGAGAAAGAGAGAGATGAGGGTTTGCTGGCTTGTGAAGTGAAGCGATGATGAAAGAAAGTCAGACAAATTGGCAGAGATGGGGAGAGAGGACGAGAAAACCATTCCCTATTTGGCAAAAAGGGGGCAGTATCACTCTGCAGCAGGGGGGGAGGTGAGAGTAACAAAGACAGTAGGAGGGAGAGGTGGAGTTGGGCGGAAGGTAGACAGAGGGATGGATGGTGGCAGAGAAAGAGAGGAAGGCAGAAAGGGTGGGGTGAAGAGCAGTAGAGGCACAGCATAAGGGAGACAGAAGAAGAATGGAGGGTGGGGGCAGAAACAGAGGAGAGAGACACAGGAGGAGAGGAGTACATTACAGTGCCAGCATGGGAAAACAAACCACTGCTTATCTATTACCATTTCAATACAAACTACTGCTGTTCGCTTAAGTGTTTGCATGTGCTCGCATCTGTGTGTTATCGTGTTTTTTGTATCCTCGCATGTTTGTGATATGCTTGGTGTGTATGATGTTCTGTTAGTCTTTGTGTCTTTAATCATTTGTATCTGTGCATCTGCATGTGTTTTTGCGAATCTGTGTGTGTGTATGTGTGTGCCCGTGTTTGCATTTGCGTGTGCGTGCGTGCACATGTTGGCAGGGGTTTAAGGAAATGTTTTTACCGCGTCTGTCCTTGATATGCCCAGCTGAATACAGAGAGCTTTTAAAAGGGTATTACACCGCAGAACCAAGGCCCTCTCGGAGGCTTTCACAGCATTTAAAGTCTCCCTGGACAGTGACCGTACTAACAATCTGAAGCTTTTTCAGGAGCTCATGCAAGAAAATCATTGGCTTACAAGGGGAAATAGGACCAACACCTGATTCCCAACAATGACAGGCAATGCTTTTACATAGCAGCCTTAGTATTCCCTGTTTGTACATCTTAATGTCAATAAGACCAACTGACAGCCTCCTCTGAGATTTGCCTTGACCTTTTACTTAGAGCTTGATTTATTCAAACGAACTTCAAGGAGCAGTCAGTTTACTCATCACAATGGGTGCTACCCTGCCTGTCAAACCAGTTGTATAAAGTCTTTTGCCCGAGCAGGAGATTTTCTAAAAGAGCACTGCACCAGTTTAGCATTGCACTTACACAACACTGTTGTGAACTGTCGCATAGTCATTTGTTGTTTTTTTTTAATATTAAATTCAGTGCAGCAGAACGAGAGATATTATCTTCTTTATTTCAAGCATTCTTCTTCCTTGTCAAAACCTGGCACCTGCATTAGCCCCATTGCAATCTCAAAACCCATCAGCTATCGATCTGACTACAATAAGCCTCTGAAAGCAACAGTCAATATTTCCAGAGATCCAGTGTAAGCAGCAGATATTTGGGCCAAGATTTCCTCTTCCAATCACTGGTCATTTCGGCTCGTCTCTAGAAACAGATATCTGCCTATTAATGCAGATGCAGTTTTTCAAAAACCTAGCATTAATCCCAATTGTCATTGGATGATAGCTGATGGTTCTGCCAGTATGTTGCACCTTTCCACAGACTGTTTACCTGTCATTCAAACATGATTGGTTAATACTTCTCGGACTTCAAATGGACAACAAATGAAGACATTTCCAATACTAAAATCTTGTCTTTATAGAGATGACTTAATTCAACTTCATAGCCTGCAGTATGGTTGCAGATTTGGGTGTGTTGTGCTAGTAGTGCTAGTAGTGGCCAATGTATGGACGGATTAGATGCAACTTTAAAGCCACTGGACAGCATAACTCTCCAGTGAATATTAATTCTCAAACTATTTAATGACAGCAACCGACATCACAAGTCTCCCTGAAACATCCTTGAATATCCTTTAAATGAGCACAGGCTCCCTGGATGTAAGAAAAATCTCTAGACGATATTGTAGCATGGAGTGACTACCACAGACTGTACTCTACTGTATACTTACTGAATGTGTCGGTTATGTTAAGTTAATTACATACGCTTCATATCATGAGCCTTGGCACTCTCATTATTCAGTTTGAGCTAATTCCATTACAGCAGCTGCTTGTGAGAAAGTCACAGATGATCCTGGTTTTCTGTATTAATGTCAATACAGATATTGATTCTGTTCATTTAAATTGATATTATTATTATTTTCCTATCTAATGAGGAGTATTTAGTGTTGGGTATGCTGTTGAAATAAATGCAGTTGATCGACACTGTCCTGTTGTAGCAGCCTTTACCGTATTGTTGTTTGACTAGAGACAAGTTAATGTTTTACATGAGCCAGCCATTGCATTTTATGGAAGGGTACTTCTTGGTAATTAAGATGTGACAATTAAAGGGTTATTTGAGAATGTGTAAGAGGAGCACCAATCAAGTACAACCTCTTTATGGCTACTTTTTAGAAACTGTCATTATAAAATGGGAATTTTTAATTATAGCCTACAGCATTACTTCTCAAAATACAACTACATTCAATCATGTTAGTCAATTTTGTTTTAATACTCAATTGCTGCAAAGGATGGACTAGAGAGGGAGCATCACAGTTCAGTATCTCTAAGAGTGACATCCATAATGGACAATTCCTCAGGGATGTATGTCCAGTTGGAATGTTCAGGACTATTGCAGGAATAAATCAGTGTGCAGAAAGTAAGCATGTTGAAGTTGGTATGGCGGATTAGCATGTACTGGATTGGGATTTCATACAAGCCACCACAGTTTGTTTCCCATCACAAAACTGCAATTAAGATTTGCCTTTGTATTAACCATAACCACAGTAACCAAGTTATGGCAATTCATCTTGAGGTGAACAAACATTTCTGTGCCAGATTTAATGACAGTCCAAATGTTGTTGAGACATTGCACCCAGAACCAGAAATGTCAACCTTATGGTGGCACTAGAGGAAAAGTCAGGGGATCATTCAAGTCACGAGGAACATCATCTGGGAACCATGAATGTGAGTTCCACATTTTGTACAAATGAGCCCAGTAAACTTTAAGATATTTCACTCAAATAGTGAAGGATCTGACCTGTTAGTGCTACATTAAAAGTCAGGGAGTCATTATTCCTTCGTAGGATTCATCCTCTGGGGACAAAATGTTTGAACAAAATGTCATGGCACTCCATTCAATTGTTGCTGAAACATTACCATTCCTGAGGCCATGCTGCAAGAATGGCTAAAAACTTTGTCATGAATGATATTCCATACTCCATTGCAAAGTTGTCCATTATTGGTATGTCCACAGAATATGCTGCAAGAGAAGACTCAAAAGATTCCATTCCAATGAAAGATTTTACAACCAGCATGGTAGGTATCACTCATCAAACATGTAATCAATCAAGATGGATTATATCAGACCATTATGACAGATGACATTCTGTTTCAACAGCCAAAATTACAAAATTAATCTGCTACTGGCACCATAGAAAAGTGGAAGACTGATAATCTTTGTATGTGAAAACAAAGGTAGTGCCGGGGAGGCATAATTTCCACAGAGGAGTTTATGGCTTCAAAACAAAATATGGCTAGAAAGATAATATACCTCTCAGGTTTGTTTCCATTGAGAAAATGTGAATGTAAGTGATATGGCTGCACACAATCTTTGTTGTAATGCAGAACTGCTGTTTTTATTTCTCTTGAAATTACACTACCTAACTGTGCTCAGGGAATGACTTTAAAGCACACACAGAAAAACAGACCACACATCATCATACGATTGACACCACTGGGGTTTCTGGATGTGTGAAATAGCAGACTGTGTGTGTGTGTGTGTGTGTGTGTGTGTGTGTGTGTGTGTGTGTGTGTGTGTAAAATAACAGTCACCTGATCTTTGCTATGACCATCTGCAAACACACCTGCTCTTAGCTCTTATTTTCATTTCTTTTCATCACTTCTCCCCTCATCTGTTCTACCAAGCTGCACTGAAATGAGATTTCTAATATTCATTCTGTCACCTTCTCTCTTTCTTTTCTGTCCCTCACACACACACACACACACACACACACACACGCTCAAAGACACAAAGGCACATACAAACCCTGAGTACGTATCAGATGGTTAGGCTGATCTAATAGAGAGCAACAACACAGATGTCAGAACAGCTGATCCTATTCAACGTGACTGTGGGCACTGGGCATGTGTATGTGTAGACGAGAAAAGCGAGACAGTGTTCAGAGGTATAGACAAGTGTGGATTTGTGCCACTTTGCATGTACTGGAAAGTAGAAGACAGTGGCTAAGTCTTTTCAGTGTTACTGTCACTACAGTAGGTTACTTTAGTTAACAGCTCTGTACTTCACACATCTTGAGTCACCTTGGAGGTAAATGCTTTATCTCTTTCTCGTACTGAATTATAGATCATTTAAAATCCTGACTGTTATGATCCTGACTCAGGGGAAGCAACATAGGAGCCAAACAAACAGCTATACTTTTCAAACCAAAGTTCACTGCAAACAAAATAAACTAAAAGTTGACAAAGGAACAGGAAGTGGTGGCTGATACTGCTGCTAACTGGCTGCAGTGGTTGAGAGAGACAGCGTGTGTGGGGCTTGACAGGGCTATTAAAGGCCAGCTAACAGGTGCGAGGAAATCATCCGTGATGGAGGGAGCAGTTCCAGGTTACCTGAAAAACATGACATCCTGAGCAGCAGAGCAGCTTTGGACATAGCACTGACATAAACCAAGAAAGCAATCATTTCTGACAGAACATGTGCTAGCTCAGAAACTAAACAACCGACAGTAACCCACAGTTGTCTATCATTTTCTTTGTCACTTTGTCACTTATTTAAATATCTTCAAATGCACTTGTACAAGTGTATATGGTGGCTGAGTATGCATGTGTATGTTGCCTCAGTGTTGCACAGTTTGTAGCCCTTACATACTTGGCACCATGATGTACCAAACCACTCTTTATAAATCTGAGTGCACATACAACAAAGCAAAACAGAGCATGGATATATTCGACTTCTTAAACTCAGACAACAGGTTCGTTTTGTCTTTCTGTTTTAGTTTTCCCATTTACTTTTTCCTCCTCTCTTCTTTTTCCTCCTCTCTGAGTACTTAGTTTCACATACACTTGGAGTAGCCAATCACTTTTTCCACACTACGAGAGGGGTGCAATTTGTAGAGGTGCAATTTGTAGAGGTTGACACCATCCCACACAGATCCCCCTCGTCTCTGCACTGGTTCACCGACCAACCAGTAGGATTCGCTAGTCAAGCACTGACTTCCCACATGTGATCTTTCAGAATTACTGTTCTATCAACAGGGTAAAACTAGCCTATCGCACAGTGGTCTATTCCCAGCTCATGTTCCCTATTAGTGGGTGAACAATTCAACGCTCGGCCGCCACAAGCCAGTTATCCTTGTGGTAACTTTTCTGACACATCCTGCTTAATACCTAAAAAAGTCAGAAGGATTGTGCGACCCTGGGATGTGTTCATACTGAAAATTGAGATCAAGCCAGCTTTTTCTCTTCTGCTCTTCCCTGAGCTTGCCTTAGGACTCCTGCAGTACTGTTTGAAAGGTGTACCGCCCCAGTCAAACTCTCCACATGCCATTGTCCTCAGAGTGGGATTCCAAGGCCCTGTTTACACCTGGTAGCAACATCGGTCTTGGGTGATCGGATCAAAGTGGACACCTTTAAGCACAGGCGTCAGTGCACTCAATAGGTCCTCAATGTGTCTTGAGATCTGATTGCTTAGACCACATTTGGAGATGGTCTGGGCCACACTATAGTACTGCCTACTCATACCTTTGCTTATCCAGCTCAGATAAATTCAAACTGTTTATTTCTGCAATTACACAAGGCATAGCACTGAAGAACCAACAAATGGTCAGTGAAACATCTGCCTGGTTAGCACAAGCAACACAGCAGCAGCTATTAAAGGGTCCCAGCACACTCACACCAGCAACAAAATATTTTGACATGTTTCTAATTGGAAAATGTTAGCCATGACATGCTAAGAGTTAGCCCTGTCACTGTGTGTGTAGATAGATTCTCACTAACTGTCCCTGGTGGGGAGCTCACATTCCCACAGCAGTAGTCTCCAGCTCCGGGTAAGCAGCAGAACAGTGGGCTAAGGTGCACTTGTCTCATGATAAATAGAGAGAGAGGAGAGGACCAGGAGCAGCTGAGAAAATCAATGTCCATCCATCTTCTAACCGCTCCATCCTCTTGAGGGTTGCAATTAACCTAGTCCCCAATCTGCATGTCTTTGGACTGTGGGAGGAAGCTGGAGTGCCGGGGGGGACCCACGCTGACACAGGGAGAACATGCAAACTCCGCACAGAAGGGCTCCCACACCCGGGATCGAACTGGGAACCCTCTTGCTGTGAGGCGACAGTGCTAACCACCACACCACCGTGCTGCCCTAGAAAGTCAATGTGCTGCATGCATTTCTACAATGAAATAAGATTTTTCCCATTTGACTGATGCTGTATGCATAGCATGACAAGCCGCCTGCCAGCTAGAAACAGCACATTTGGTTGGATGGAAATGAGGTACATGTTTATTTGCATATAGAGCTCAAAGTGAAATTTGATCACCAGGGGTCACTTGAAACACATGTGGAGATGCATTCTAATGCCAGGTGTGAACAGACAGACAGAGCTGTCCTCTTGTGACCTAATTGTGTCTGAAGGAGCATCTGGCCAAGCTCTTTGTGCCACCTGGGCACACATTGCGTTCTTTCTTTCATGTGTTGCAAATTAAGATCATAAAGAAGGAATCAGGCCCAAGTCTAGCTGAACCATGCCATCTCAAAGGCATAGAGTGTCTACCTGTGGGGTGAAGAGATTCTTTATCTCTTGCAAATAGTGCACAAGACCCCAGATTCTGGGTCAGTCCCCCTCAGATTCCCCCCAGGGAGTCAAAATCAATTGTATAGTTAAGTTCTTCATTATCAACTAACCCTCCTCTCATCCCCGCACCATAGCACCAAATCATAAGGACACCTATGATTTCACTGAAAAGGTCAAAAATATGGTCAAAAACATCAAGCTTAAGGAACCTTGCTTTATGTTCTCATTGAACAGTTTGTATATAAACACTAATTCCCAGATGAGGCTGGAAGTTATTATGAGCAACTACCCTGATCTGTTAAGGCCTGACCAGGCAATCCTGGACCTCTCAGCTTGACTAAAACAGAATTTTAGATTGACAAAAACTCATCACACAAGTTCATATTTTCTGCATCAACATGTCTACAATGGTTCTGCTTTGGTCCACATGACATAAATGTAGTCATCCACCCATATCCGCGAGGGTCTGTGTAGACCCCCTTGCGGACATCTGCGTGCAGCCCATTTTGTGTGACTGCACAGATTGTACACTGTATGCATAGCATTTGTGGCAGCTTCACCTGCTCCAGTTACAAAATAATATGTCTTGTTCCACACTCCACTCCAGTCCAAGGCACTGGTCAAGCCAGCAATGGCCACTGCACCACAAGGAAGAAGTGGGGTATTTGACAGACATTCATTCCAGCACCATCAGCATCTTCTTACCATATTCATTCAGTGTTGACAGCAGGAGGATGGTGAGCTTACCCCCAAGCCATGCTGTTTAATTGCTGGGGTCTGACATGAACCCTCAACTGAAATATGTCAAAGGAATAGCAATGGACAAGTGGTTTGCCCTGGTCTATGGTCTTGAAAGGAGACATTCTCCATTTTAGCATGTTGTTCTGACTGCACTACTTTCATTATCTGGATGACATATAAAGTATCTGGCCACACACATACACACACACACACACACACACACACACACACACACACACACACACACACACACACAAGAGGATTTTCAAGATTTCATTGCCACCTTGAACTCACATCACACATCCATGAAGTTTCTCATTGTTACAACCTTCAAGGGTATAATGTAGTACCGCAATGCACACCAATGCTTGTAGTGAGGGGCAGATGAATGGAAGTAGACTTGAAGGTAGGAAAAAATGGTTGCACACTCTGGCTTCTGACGAATATGCAATATGTAATTAAACTGCAGTTACTAATCAGAATGTTGGTGCTTAAGGGGTTAACATCTAAATATATTCTTTTTAGTAAAAAGCTTTCATGTAGAATATTGCGTTTGTTCTGCTGTTATGCATCTTTATATAGTGCAGGAATGCCTTAATTTAGCATATTTCCAGGTCAACAAAGCCATTGGGACAAATTTGAGTGCAGCACCATCAAAAGTAGGATGGCTTACAAGCAGCTTCCTCTACATCCAGACAGGCTCCGTTCATCTGGAAGTGAGCTCTCAAATTTGAGAATTGTTCTTGATCGGTTCTCTTGTTTGAGTTTGCACCGCCTCTCGTCTGCTATACCTTCAACCAGCTGACCACACCAAAGCAGGTGGCCATGTTGTCAGACAAGACGACGTTTTAGTGCTGGAATTCCAACAATATTTCCTTCTCAAATCAGAAAGAGGCTAAAACACTACTGTACAGTGTAACGCTTGCTTACCAACAGTGAAAATGCTCATCTCTTTGAAATGCTCAATGTCAAACCTGAGGAAACACCTTAAGGTAAGTGAAAACAACTGCAATCATTCACATAGGGAAAATAATAAAAAGTAGTTAATTAAGTTACTATACTTATATACTACTATAATACTGATTCTAAGGGTACAGAACAGATACAGTAAAGGAAAGAACAACAAAACACTGACACATACTTGAGCCTGATTGTCAACTCAATGATGTGTTCAAGGAACGACCTTTAATGCTACTGTATATGTAAAAGAGATAAAAACCTAAGAGACCACATAGTACACTTTATCTTCTCCTCAATCAGTAACAGCTCAAGCTACTTTAGCACCTATCCCTGAGGGCAACTGCTGCGGTGGTTGCTGCAGTCATTATGATTATACTAACTGCTTTAATGGTTTTGAACACCCTTACACAGATAAAAAGATTCCTGTAAAATGAATTATTTCATTTCACACTAAGCTGGTCATTAATCTTATCACTTAGCCTTGTGGTAAGTCATACAGTATGTTTGAAAGGCAAGTAAAGCACTGAAAGCCTGTATTGCTGAACAAATGCACAAGTAGGTGCAAAAAGATGAATTATCCAGTACTTATGACCTCTGCTTATTGGATTCTTCTGAAATAAAATTGTTTATGATCATCAAGAGCCAAAGTGTGCGATCATATAATTCACATTTCACAATCTTCAAGGGCCCACACTTTACATCCTCTCAATGGCTGGATACCAAAGTCTTCTTTAAGCCCACGAACACACACACCCTACTACTCTAGCTTCCATCTGTGACACACGATCAGACGAATGCTAAAATCCCAGCTCATCTCTTTCCAGAGGATGTGTTCCAGGGGATAAGGACGTGACTCAGCAACCTGCATGGCTTTCAAAGCTCTAGGGTAAAGAGGCTACCCAAGGTCCTTTCTTTGGACGACCAGAAAAAAAGTGTATGAAATGGTGGCGCATCAGCATCAAGGTCATGATGCAGACCAGGAGAAACCTCAGGGAAGTCATGGAGGGTACGGCTTTAGAGAGCACTCTCAGTGTACTGTCAGCATACAAGAAAAATTGCAACCTACATGCTGATCGGGAACAAGGCTTCCAACACATTCTTACTCCGACCTCGTCATATATTGACGTGTGGTCACAGACTTTCCACATCCACATATGACATGCAAGGTACCCCGGGTGCATTGGTTATTGATGTCCTGGGGCACTGTGTCACGTTCTGCCTGTTACATGCGTTGTCTTATTTTAAAGATACATTTCAGTTTTCACAGGAAATGTAATGTTTACATACCGTCTCTTTCAAAATAAATGCACTTCATCAGTACAACGTTGTGAATTGACTTTTTTTTTTCTTCAACAACAAACATACATGGTTGGGTTTAGGCAACAAAAGCATGTAGTTAGGTTTAGGAATGAAAAACAGGGTCTGGCTTTAGAATCTTACGGGACGCAAACACCGCTCTCCCGGGTGAAGGTCCGTGGTTGTTGGACTCACCCACCACACTTCCCGCCCACCCCACTTGGAGTTTCATCGCTTTAACTTTCGTCCTTGTCCTGACACCACCAGGTGCCGTTAAACTATAATGGCAACCACCCACGTATCATATCGACGTTAGAGGACAACTTTTTTCTTGGTTTCTGACACGCAGGTCACTGCCCAAGTTGCAGATTTCAACAACTTCAGAGTGAGACTATGTTCTCCTCTGCAGGCAACCTGGACCCAATGAGTGGGTCCAGGTTAGCCCAGGCAGCCCTGTTACTAAGCAGGCTTCCCTCAGAGGAACATCACGTTGCAGCACTGCAATAGTGTTTCTGTTCAGCTGTAGGCAATACAGTAAGCTTTATGAGTGTGGTATTTGGTTGCATAAGAAATATAATATTCATCTGTTGCAGTACTTTATCCTTCATGACCTTGGCAACCTTCATCTTCATAGGGCCTGCAACTTGACCCCTATTTGTCCACAAATGAAAAGCTCACCATTGAGCATCCTTGGAACTGAAATCTAACGATTATCTTGAGACCCAGGGGGGGTACTCGTTGAGTTTTCTTAAATCAATCAAGGCACAAATCAGGAACATCTTCGTAAAGCGTGACATTAGCAAATTCTGACCCTGAACAGATGGCCCCAATCATCATCCGCTTCTCCCAGTCCGCTATGCACTTTAGCTCCCTGATTAAAAACAACTTCCAACAAGCTCAGGACTTTTGTGAGCCTTTGAGGCCTTTGGAATGATCACAACATTTGCCTTCTTGTAATATGTTTACTATCATGTGCAAGACAAGGTCACCCAAGCAGCCACACTGTTCTGATTTTGGCCCCCTTCACTCTTCCTCTCTGTGAGGCCCTCCCACACCTTTGGGCCCAGTGTTTGATCTCCTGTGTGTTTGTGTATTTAATCAACACAGCAGTTGGCCTCTTGATAAGTCACCACAGACTCAGTTATGTGCAAATGGAGTTATCCGAAAGCTAAATGGCCAAAGGAGTTGCATTATTATTATTGCATAATTACAATCCACTGTACAGGTACCACCTGGGAGATCTGTTTGAACTATTGTGTTATATCCAACACATCTGTGTGTGTGTATAACTCTATAACTGTATATACGTGTACTGTGCATAATGGCTATGTGTGAGAGTAAGTGTTCTTAGTTTTTCCAGGCACATGTTTATGTATGTGGGATGGGTTTGTGTGTGTATATCTGTGTGTGAATGTCTCAGTGTCCTTGACACGATTGGACCGAGATTAGAGTGATCTGGCCACAGATGATAGCTTGTGATGACATTATACCCTGTGTGTGTGTGTTGAGGTGTCCTGGAGGACAATTACACGGTAAAAAAAAGATTGGGAAAGGAAAGGTCTCTCTCTCTGTCCTGAGGAGGTGTGTGTGTGTGTGTGTGTGTGTGTGTGTGTGTGTGTGTGTGTGTGTGTGTGTGTTTGTGTGTGTGCCGGTGAGATGTAAATACCTCTCAAGCAGTAAATTGAAGAGTAGGCTGAACCTCTAACCCCATATGAAACTGCATTGCAAATGGCTTCAGCAATATAAAAGTTGCATCCCTCTTGACTATTGCACATATGTATTTATGAAGCAGCATACTTCTTTTTATCAGATTTTGCTGAAAATGTTTCAATTTTGCTTAACATCCATAAACCTGTTTTAGACCTGTTCTGAATCAAGACTAATCAAAGTGATTGTTGTCTGTAGAGCGTGAAGAGGAGCTGCTAATGGGATTTTTCAGGATACTAATTTGCCAAAATGGTAACAAATAGGCTATAGTCTTAAATACGGAGGTACAGATCATTTTAAGTTCAATCCTAAGACTTTCAGTGATATTTACCTGCAATAACTTTTCACCATTTTCCAGCTGCTTTGTTGTGCAGTGCAGGATAAGCTTGACTGATGTTGCCCAGGTGTTATTTATACCTCGTAATCTGATACTGAAACCTGCACTATGCGTGACTTGATAGTAGATGCAAAACAGACAGCTAAAGTCAGGGATCGTCTCAGAAGTGTGTTATTGAGCTATGCAATATTTCCCAGTGCACTATTGGAGCTTGTTTTTGCCAATAGCTTTTTAAATGTTTTTTTCATCATAGACACTTCAGACAATTTTTATATTCATTGAGGTCTTCTGCCACTACATTGACAACATCCGATGTTAAAAGAATAAACATATTATCTCCCAGTGCTATTCTGAACTGAATTTTCACACTGTTAAAACGACCCACTCTATGAACACTATGGATTTCCACCTGGACCATGAACGTTAGGGGGTGTCTGTATTGTGTTTTACTCTGGCATAAAAGCACTGACAGGACTCTGCTTCATCCGAGCACTGAGCACTTTTTTTTGTTGTGGGGCATGTGGGTTTTGTTTCTATGACAACGGTAATGTTAGCTAATGCTATGTTAACAGAGGGTTGACTACAGAGCCATGGTAAGAAAAGCACAAGACCCACCAGCAACATTCAGTGTCAAGCCAATCTCCTCTCACCAATGGGCTTCTCTGTCTTTGTTGTGATAGTTTCTGACCGATGTATCATCAGCTCCAGATAAACAGCAGCGAAATGAGCAGTGGTGACAACACCAATGCTTTTTTTTGAGAAGTTTAGAGACTTTCAACTAGAGAGCTTGGTGTGGTCGCCCAAAAAATTTAAAGCACTGAGAAAAGACGCCAGGTGCAGCACCTTTTCTTTAGGCTGCCGCAAAGCTGTATAAACTCTCTCCTCATTGGCTTACAGAACTCATTTTAAACTCAGTTAAGAATTTATTTTTGTGAGATCAACAAAGTAGTAGCTTTACGTGTTGACTTATTGTTAACATGTTTATTTTTTCTTCATAAATGTATTGTTTATTTTGAGAACTGTTATTACTATTATTGGTTTAAGTTGTCAGGGTTGTGGAAGTAATATTTTTAAATACTTCTACTATATTTACTCACCAATGCAATTTGTCATCTGCCCCAATTCTTTATTTCAGAAATTATTCATAGAATCAATATAAATTTAAAACATAGACTTTGTATAAAATTTGTGGAATAAAATAGGTTTGGATGGTTTGTGTCCGAAAAAATCACACATTTTTTGCGCTTCTGAAATTAAAATATTATGTAGGAAAGACAATCTTTTGAAGATTTTGTAAATATTGAATGTTCCTGCCAGCCGTGACCCATGTCTTTGATAAGAAGCTTGTGAATAAATGAGTCCAAATCAGGTAAGGAAAAAATTCTGCTTCATTAGAAAGTCAGTCGGAATGACCAAAAGAACAGACTGAGTGATGGAAATTGAAAGGGAATGAAAAAGGAGTAATAAGAAATGGGTAGGAATGGGTACAATGATTAAACCAGGAAGGAAAGAAAGGAGAGGGAGGGGAGACAGAGGAGGGAAGATTGAATCAGAGGACAAGGTGAAAGGCTGTTGAATGGTAAAAGTAAGGGCAGATAAGTACTATTAGATAGAGAGGTATATAGAAAGAGAGATAACAGGAGAGAGTAGGGAGAGCTGGAAGGAAAGATAAAAGGGAGAGTGAAAGAACGATTGAATTTGAGGACAAGATGGATGGGTGTCAAATGGTATTATTGAAAGCAGATAAATACCCACAGATACATAGACAGATGGATGGATGGATGGATGGATGGATAAATGGATAGACAGACATAGGTAATGGAGCAGAGAATGAGGGTAAACTAAAAGAGGAGTAAGACAAGGGTGACCAGAGGATGATGGGATGAAGGGAACAGAAAGAAGAAAAGAGGAGTGACACAGGGAGGGAGTAAATAGGGGTCACTTCAGACGAATGGATAAGAAATGACCAAAAGAGGAGTGAGGGTGAACAAGAGATGAGGAGAAAATGGGGTCAGTGGAGGTAAAATGGAAAGATGAGGGGAGGAAAATGAAGGGAGGATCAAAGGGGAGGTGAGATGATGGGAAGGTGGATGACAGAATGGAGAGAAGGGACAAGGCGGGGGAAGAGTGAGAGACAGCAGTAGAACAAGTAGAGAGAGGGAGGGAGAAGGTGAAGGATAAGGTGAAGGGGAACCAGCTGTAATGAGAAGCAGAGAAAAGAGAGAAGGAGGGAAAACAGATAGTCCATCGCTGATGTGCTACATGGAGGGTAATGAGTAAATCTGTACTGTACATTGATAGATGAGTCAAAGACAGAGCAATTGTAGGAAAACAGGAAAGGGAATGTGAAAATCTTGAAAGAAGGGGGGAAAGAGAAGGGAAAATGAGCATGAGTAAATATTAGCATAGGGTGAAAAGTGGGTAAATGTGGCTGTCTATTTTAGCCAAAGGCAGGACCAGTATACAGATGGTTTAATAATGCTTTAATAATGTGTACAGAAGAGAAAGACGCAGTAGGGCTCTTGACCCAGAGAAAAAAAAGGAATATGATATTGATATGATGATAATATGATAATATGAAAGAGAAATATGATAAGATGATTCATGTCCATACAGTACATAGTAATAAATCATAGTGTATACAGAGTGAATGCGCATGCATAAAATATGTATTCTGGTATGATTTTAAGGGCTTCTTTGACCTCAACACATGTGCTCCCTCTTGGACAAACCATCAATCATTACTGAATATCTCTGTTTGTATGCTGATGACATCATGTTATTCCACCAAGCGGGATTCTCCCCTAACACTGGCTCTAGGGACTGCAATGTCGGTCGATCAGCCAGCAGCCTGTCTGTCAGTTTGACAGTACATTACTTTGCTCCAGACTGACTTATTTTAAAAACTATCAGATGGATTATAATCATTTTTTTCATAGACATCTATGTATTGGGCCAGGTTGCTCAGTGTGTGCGTATGGTTCTGGTAAGCCTGATCATACCACAACTAACTCTTTGATCTCATGTTTCCCTCTTTTTACGTTTTCACATCATTAAAAAAATGCTGCTAACTCTGTTTATGCCACCTGGCCCTTAAAATGTCCAAGTGCCTGTGAGTTACATTTCTAAAGCTTGTAGTTAAACAAATGCAGCCACAGCCACACAGTTCTGACAAGAGGTCTAATCAGGCATATAAGTGGAAGTACCTGTGTGGGTGAACAACGGGTGGTTTAAATCATTTTTAAAATGCATTGTTGTTATAGGACAGTTTTATTACTTTTTCTGCAACCATTCCCTGTGTCATAACTTACCAGTGCCAGTTTATGCATGAGCAGCAATCATCTGGCATGTTTCCCTTATTCAAATTACAACAACTGTTCTCCACATTAATTCTGGTGCTGCTTTTTCTTACTGTTATTCCAAAAATGTTATGTCCATATTCATACCTAATAAAATGCACATAAGAAAATGCCAACAATATAAATGCTTGAAACCTGTGAATCTATCAAAGAACGACACATCTTTCATCATATGCTACCCTATATTCATAATGTTTAATTGCTGTATTTAAATTCAAATATTTTAGTGCTTACTATACATCATATTCACTCCTGACATAACCCAATTTCTATATGCAGGTCATAAAAAATTCATATGATCATTTAAATCTACCCCTCAGTGGACCAAGCTCTATTGCGAGTTACGAGCATTTGCAATAGAGATCCAACCAACAGACATCATTATCACTCTGCCATCTGAGGACAGTTCAGTCTGATTTATTAAAATGATCCATCTTTTCTCCCACAAGTTAGATGTGAAGGTTTCAACCTGTGAAATTTAAAGATAAAGAAAAAGTAACAACTCTAAACTAGAGTTGAAATAACGCGTCCTTCAAAATGTCAAGACCAGATTCAAAAGCCATGTAGAAAAAAGACTCTATTTATTTAAACCAGTTAGAAAACAAAGCTTCTTAAAGTCATTAAACAGTCTTTCACAAAAGTCCTTGCCATGGATGAGTTAGAATTGGCAAAAAAAAATATTACCATATTTTAAGTGTTAAGCCAGACCAAACACTTGTTTTTCTACGTATTTAACTGATGTGATTTGAAACTGCAACTTTTCTGATTCTGAGTTTTCCCCCCACAACCCCTCACAACCCTGTCAAGTCCACTCAAGCATCTCTTCATTGCAACTACCCATCATGTTCGACATGAATTAATTTGAGCTGACTTTAAACTCATTTTGCACTAGAGGTTATATAAAGCAATCATGTTTTCATACACTGAGGTCAGTTTGGTCATGTTTGCATTCATACCACTTCTACTTGGAGTGGCAAAAGCTACATTTAAATCATTTCCATTACCTTTTGCTAACCTTTTCAAATCTTTGATACCTTTAGCTAACTACACTGAGAGAAATTAAAAAACATACCTCTAAACTTTTTTGATGATAGCATCAACCTATTTCATTAATTGTAAAACATAAACTTTATACACTTCAATGAGGTTCAAAACTAAACAAAATACATCCTACATAGTCAAATCACATGGATCATAGCTCAGGGTTAGATGTTCTGTCCTACCCAATGCATTTTAATTAAAAAAAAACCTTCGTACTGAATCTGGCTTTGAAGAGAGCACAGATAAATTTGACTTTCACTTCAGTTTTAAATAGCAAGGTTTTAGCAAAAATGAATGTGTTTGGAAAGCACCGTGAATATGACTTGATAAATGAGACTTGGATTATTCTGCACGAGTTGTGTGAAAGTTTTTGAATTGATGTTTTGATATAGTTTTGCTGTTGCTGAAGATGGTCTTCCATCAGTCAAGCAATAAATCATTATGTTTGCCATTTTCCATGGAGGCATATGAGAAAAACATTGTTTTTCTTATGAATTCATGGTTACATGGCATGACTAATTGATTTTTAAATGGTCATTTTGTGGTTGAACTCTATTGTTAAAATCCTTATCTCATATGGCCTCAAGTTGCAGTGAGAGCAGCTGTGATGTGCCTCCTCTTGCCTCCTGCAATTGTGTCAGATTTTGGGGGATTGCTGCCAGAGGTGGGCCATCCATATCCATCCACCTCGTGCAGCAGTTGTAGCAAGTGGTCGACCTGGTCTTGGACAATCAGCAGAGGCTAAAGTGACATTATACCAGGTTATCATGGACTGCAAATTGTTCTGATGACTCACAACTCCCAAGCCTTGATTGTCCAAAAAATGTCCCATCAGGCTGAAAGTTCATTTGTCTGACAGCCTGGCTTTTGTAGATTGTTTTGAAGGCGTCACACTCTCCTAAAGAGAAACACATAGCTAACTCTTATGTAAAATGAAGTCACGTGACTTTCGGGATACCAGGCCATTTACCGGACAAATGACTTTTCAGTCCAAGGGGACATTTTTTGGACTGTTGGAGCTGTCAAAACAACGGCATGACAAATATTTCAGATATAAAACAACTGAACAGTTAACACCAAATGTTCTGGCTACCACCTGCTGCTCGGTCTGGCCTCGAGCATGCCAATTGCCTTATCGCTCTGTGCTTGTGTCAGTCGTGGCATCTTGTAAAACTGCAATTTTTATTTCTTTTGGTGTGTTTAAGGACACACAGGCAAACTGATCATGATAATTAATGTATGACCATGTGCAATATATATGTAAGGTAAAACTGCTCACCTTCTGTACCAAAATCACATGAACATATCATAGAAAATGAATCTTTTTCTATGTGTGTATAGATTGCAAAACAGATAATATGTCCAAATCTCTCTACAAATTACAGTACATAGTTATTTATAGTTATTAAGTTACTTAAACAATTTATCAGTTAGCTTACTAATTCAACAGTTTATCCATCACTATCCATTACTAGTTTTTGTCATTCGTCGATTGCTTTTAATTATCCATGTACATCAACCATTGATCTATTGTTTTAACCATTAAGCTAACAATCCAAACAATTAATTCAGTTCTTTTAGCTATCACTGAAAATAAGAGGAAAACCCTTAATAATTTCTCAAGATTTAATTAAAGGTGTAATGAATGGATAAATTACTTTCAGTTATCTGTTCCAAACAGGCCCTCTAGATGTGCACTGGACTTTGAAGCCAATTTGACAAAATGGCCAAACTGTGTCACTACAAGTCCTTGGACCATCACGTGATGCCATTGGGTCCACAAAGACTTTTTCCCATAGATTTTACGTTGTGACAGAGATACCTGTAAATCTGTTGAGACACATTTTTGAGTGTAACAACCCCTTCTGAATGATTGATTTCATTATTGGGATTCGATGCATTCTGATGAGATTTTGAAGCTTGGGCTGCACAATTAAATTATCCAGATTCAAGTTAGCAGAAAGCTAAACAGGAAGTAGCAAGCTTGGCTGGCAGAAGTTTCTAGTGCACTTGCTCTATGGGCACCAATGATGGGAGAACTCAATCTTTTTTGGCTTTATGCGCCACTGAGGGCCCTGCTGCCAATGCTGTACCCAGTTCTGTCTAAACTAGCTGTTTAGACTGTTCTGCTCAGTTGCTAATTAGTTTTTTTGGCACTTTTTTTTTTTTTATAAGCAGCCCCGTCTGACATGGTTGGGATGAGGCCATAGTTCACCACCGGAAACCGGTGGATTGCCCCCTCTGGGTTGGACCAAGAGCTCCATTCTACTTTTACGAGTGAGGGTAGAATGGAGCGTAAGATGGATCCGCGGTTTGGTGCGGCTTCTGCAGTGATGCGGGTACTGCTTCACTACCGTCGTAGTGAAGAGGGAGCTGAGCCGGAAGGTGAAGCTTTCAATTTACTGGTTCATCCACATCCCATCCCTCACCTCTGGTCATAAGCTCTGGGTGGGGACCGAAAGAAGAGATCGCAGATACAAGTGGCCAAGATGAGTTTCCTTTGCAGAGTGGCTGGGCTCGGAGTAGAGCCGCTGCTCCTTTGCATTGAGAAGGGTTAGTTGAGTCGGTTCTGGCATCTGACTAGGATGCCTCCAGGGTGCCTCCCACTGGTAGGAGGCCCTGGGGCAGATCCAGAACACGCTGGAGGGGTTACTTATCTCTTTTGGTCTGGGAACGCCTTGGGGTCCTCCAGGAGGAGCTGGAAAGCATTGCTGGGGAAAGGGACGCCTGGGGTGCTTTGCTTGGCCTGCTGCTCCATGACCCGGCCTCGGACAAGCAGATGAAAGTGGATGGATGGACGGATCATTTTTGTTTTTCCAAATTAGCTGAATCACAGTCTTTTCACACACCTCCTGGCAACTACTAAAGTACACCCCTGGGTATCACTGACCTAGCGGTTTGTACATTACATCAGACCATCACATACATATGTGTGGTATCCCTATAGCAGCCTATATATCAAAAACATACAGGAGGTGAGGAATATGTGAAGGCTGCAAATTGAAAACTTCCATGGGCAGTATTTATGGTAACAAATAATCACAAAGCATCATGCTGTGCTGTGTCTAGGGATGGTTTTGTAGAGTTCGTTTGGCTTTTGGTTTTTGATAAACAAAATAAAACAAACAGTATGAGCACAGTGGGAATCTCAGCAGGGTGACAGACAGAGAAATTAGGATGAAAAGAAACTCAAAGAGCGGGATACAGAGGATAAAAGGGAAAAGAAATGGAGAAGGTCAAGAAGAATAAGTGAAGACAGGAAAGGAAGTGGGACTAAGAACACACTCTCTCCCTCTCCCTCTTTCTATCTTTTTTCTATTTTAGTCCTGCAATGGCTTTAATTTTCCTCTCTCTCCCTCTCTCAATTCAATTCTCTTTTCAATCTCTCCTCGTCCTTCCATCTTTGTCTTCCTCCCTCCAGACCCCTTTGCATTAGAGCTAAACCATTCATTGATCCCTCTCTAAAACAAACACACATATGTATTCAGCACAGCAATACCCCACTGGGACCAGAAGACACAGCTTAATGGTTCTACTGTTTGTATGTGTGTGTGTGTGTGTGTGTCGGCAGGCAAGGGATAAATCACTCTTATTTAGTAGTCCCCCCCAGTGTGTGAGAGTGTTTGTGAGTGTGTGTGACAGCCTCAATGTAAGCAGCTTCTCTCCTAACGTTTAAAGTCAGAGGGGACATCTTAGCATTTGGAGAGGTCCGAAATCTAAGCACGCACATACATACTCGCTTTCTCACAAAAATACACAGGTGGTACTACTAAACAAGCCCCTCTCAGGGTGCGCCAATCTTATTTTCCTTGGCTGCTGCACATACTCGCACGAAATAAATGCAAGGAGAGAGCTTCTCCTCTGAACCGCTGTCTTATTTTCATTTACTCCAGCTCCTATATACACACACTCACACAAGAAAACTACCAAATAACTTTGTCTGTGAACAAATACACTCTCAGTGGTATACAGTATGCATGAGCACACACACTGGAGGCTTTACACGGAGTGATTTATGGTTTGCTGTTAATGTCTTTCACAGTGTTTTTTAACCATAAAAGCAGCAGTGACTGATAGGTTCCTTTTTTTTATTTGGTTCAGTTGAATCCCGCATTATTAATTCCCCTTTATTCTCTCTTTTCTTTCCTGGGGCCAAGAGTGCTCAGTGTCTCCTTTTGACTGATTGACTTGCCAGTGTTGAAAATTGCATGTATGAGATGAGGTGTTCAGGAGACTAGAGGCAGGAGGAGGCAAGGTGCTCGACCAACTGTGACAAAATGGCTTCTGTCTTTTTGATAAGCCTGATGGGTTACTCTGGATGGGGAAGTTATTCAGAGACCATCTTTTGTTTTAGACCACAAGTTTAGTAAAGATAAATGTGCAGTGTTAGAATACACTGCAATGCAGCCTGGTCTCACAGAAACCAGAATTTACATGGTGGTGGAACATAATGTGTGATAATAGAGTGCTGACAACACGGAAACAAGGCCAATGAAAAGACAATTAGTATCCTTTATCATGTTGGTCACACAAATTCCTTGATTTATCAACATCATACAATGGGCAGTGGTAAATGTTATGACCCCAACATAAGAATATAGAGCAAGAAAGTTAATGTAGGATGAAAGGTTGGGGTGTTGGATGGCTCAAACAACCACAGGACTTTCATCCAGGGGCCTGCTGTTTGTGTCTCGTGTGAAACCAAAAGTCACTACAGTAACAACGTAGTGTGCAAATCTGTGTAGCATACTATGCTAGTGACATATGTCACATGATATATGTCTAAACATAACAAAGTTCTTTTATTCTCTAAACCTAAGGAAGTAAACCCGAAACACTATGTTTTATCTACTTTCTAAGTTTATTTTGAAAGAGGCTGTACGCATTTAACAAGCAGAAACTGTACATTTCCTGTGAAAGTGGAACTTTGTTTTGCAAAGACACAATACATGTAACAAGTGTAAACTGACAAGCTTTCCCTTGTCTCACCACCACACAATCAGAGATCTCCGCCTTCTGATAGTCTGGGGACACTTCTTTGTGTTTAACACACCGGAGAAAACGGCCGGCAACAAAGCAACGCCTCTTGCATCTTTGAAAAGTAGACGCCCTCCTGGAGATGTGCGCTCCCCTTTTTCTCGTCCGCAAGGACACAAACACACAGAGATTGAAAATGTATCCCGAGAGATTTAACTCGGTTTTATCAAACGTGTGCTCAGTCCACAAGACTGTGGAAATGAAGGACTTACAGTGGCTTTGTTTAAAACTTTTAACACAGTCGAACTATGTTTACGAACACAAGAGTTCAGCGAGCCACTGAAGGACATCAGTCTTTAGTTGAGCAATGCGTCTAAAGACTGACTTGTGACTCTAAGCTTGCCCTGATAGTCAAAAACTGATGCAGAAGGGGGACGTACATGTAGAGTCATATTTTGACACAGAGGGCCACTGACCAAATGTTGGTTTTTGAAGAGTTGGGAGTGAAAATGAGGTAAACTATTCAACAGCTTCTTCTGCAACAGCAGCAAGCAACTTGATGATCAACATTGTGGAGCATTTAGCTAGAAGATTTTTAGATATTTTCTGGCATTTTCTTTGGGGATTTAGACCAATACAGTGCTGATAGGAGAGTGAATAGTAGACTTACGTTCATCGGGTGACCAGGAGCATGAGTCCAAGAGGATGCTACTGTTAGGGACCGTTCACACCATGAATGATAACAATGTTAGCATTCACATGGATGACTGGTAATGTTTGTTAAACAGCGGTGCCAGGTCAACTTTGTGTATTTTTTTTAACTTTATGTACTCATGCACGTCACTTCACGTAGTTACTTATGTCCTATATGTAACAAACCTACACCTTTAAACCAAATGTCAGTGTTCAACCTAACCTTCAAAAGTCAATCAATAACAAGTCTGAGTAGTTTAAGTGCGTAATCCCAACCATGCCACCTTCATGTAAAAGGCTTTGTTAAGAGGTCACGGTCATTTCATGCGCTCCTGTTAGATCAGGTAACTGCAATGCTATTTCAGCTCAGATTCAGTATAATTTAATGATTTTACTTGTTCATGATTTAAAGTGTATTAGGTTTAATCCATCCGATCACCCATCCATTTTTGTCACAGAGGCAGCAGGCTGAGCAAAGCACTCCTGACGTCCCTCTCCACCACGTCGCTTTCCAGCTCCTCCTGTTGGGTCCTGAGGTGTTCCCATGCCAGATGAGATCTGTGATCCCTCCAGCTTCTTCTGGGTCTACCCTGGGAGCTCCTTCCAGTTGGACATGCCCAGAATACCTCTACTAGAAGGCGCCCAGGAGACATCCGAATCAGATACCCAAACCACCTCAGCTGGCCCCTTTCGAAAGGAACAGCAGCTCTACTCTGAGCTCCCCACAGATGTCCGGGCTCCTCACCCTATCTCTAGGGCTGAGTCCATTTGGCCGCTTGTATCTGTGATTTAATTCTTTCATTCATTACCCAAAGCTCAAGACCATAGGTGAGGGTTGGAATGAAGATGGGCTGGAAAATCAAAAGCTTTGCTTTTCAGCTCAGCTTCCTCTTTACAATGATAGTCCTGCACAGCACTCACATCACTGCCACTGCTAGACCACCCATCCATCTCACGCTTCATTTGACACTCACTTGTAAACAAGACCCCAAGATACTTGAGCTCCTTTGCTTGAAACAGTAACTCTCTCAACCCAGAGGGGGCGACTGTGTACCTTGCTCTGTATGGGGTGTTAGTTTTAAGTTAATAAAAAACAAAACAGAACAATAATATCTTAATTTTCATTTCACGTACGTGTGCCAGAAATGAATCAACTGAATCAACAGCATTTTAGGTATTCTCAACACTGTATGAGCATATGCCTTACATATTAACTATATTATGGCCAGTAGCATTCAAGTGAAAGGAGTCGAGGGTCAGTGCACTTTGGAAGTAACGTTAGCTGCAAACCGCATTATTAGCCTCAGGTTTACTGCTCTTGCTTGTAACTCTACCATATACAAGTGTACTTGACTTTTCCTTGAGTAAGTGCAAGTAAGTAATACAACCTAAAGATTCCATGGGATGTTGTACATGGTGAAGGCTGACCTTTTGCTCAGGATGGGGACTTTTTTCCGGAAGCAGTAGATATGTTATTCGGCAACGTAGCTAGCTAGCAAGAGAGAATAGGTTGGCAATATACACACGAACACACAGCTCTAGCCTGGGTGCCAGTAGAATCTGCAAGCTCATATTTTATGTGCTCTGGTAGACCTTCTTGTTCACAGACACATTGATGCTACACTCTCACAGCTCATCTTTGCACGCTGTAGTGTCTTTATATTTGATCATTCCGCAGACGTTACCTGTTTCATTATTCTGCTTGTGTGTAGGTCTGTCCAACTACATCCAGAAGCATTTGATCTATAGCTATTAATAACGCCCCTTGGACATCAAAAGTGCACTGAGAGGTTCCAGACCAATTCACATTTGAGATTTGGTATCGGGATGCCAGGCCACTGTGGTCTTGATGTTCATAAGTTGGTGTTGCCATGTCATTCTGACACATACTTTGTAGTAATTAAAAAAAATCTATTTCTAAATAAATACTGATTTAGAAAACATGAAACAGTGTCAGTATTTAATTTATGCAGTACAGTGGTACACATGCTTGGTTTCTCGCTCTCTCTTACTATTAATGATTACTACAGTCATTCTGCTGTTCTCTGCTACTAATCAAGAATAGAAAAGTCATTGCTGTCCTATTATAGCCTTTATATGTTTATTTTATTATCATGGTATTGTATCAAAGTTAGAAAGTCCAGTATGGGGACAACACTGCTGCTTTGACAATGAGTCAACCAGGTGTTACATCCTCTCACTATTTCACTATGGTTCCTTTAGTGGACTGTCACTATTTCTGATCAATTATTCAGATGTGAATCACTCATTCTGTCTCATCCCTCTGGCATGTCTCCATGTCTATCTTTACCCCTCTCTTTTCTGCTTGATATGTCACTATCCCTTCATATTGTGCTTGTGTTATGATATTAAAATCCCACCCCATTCTCTTGTGACATGCTTAATGTATCCTCTCATGGTGTGGTGGATGTGATGTGGTGTGAAGTGCCTTCACTTGCAGGGATATAATTAACAGATAGAAAAGGTTTGCAGATGTAGGAAATTTTTGAAAATGTGTAAAAATATTTGACCATGAAAATGTGAGTGCTATTAAGTGCTTACTGAGTCAGAAAGGAATTTTCAAAAAATACGCTTTTTTACAGAGCAGATATTTTGGCTTGTCACTTTAGGAAAAGCACAGGTGTAACTAATAACATCAGCAATGGCTCTTTGCTATCCAAGTGTTCCAGTGATAGTAAGACAGCACGCATGATACCAGGATGCTGAAATCAAAGCAGTTAAACTAAATCATTTATAGTTCATTTTTAAACTCTCAAAGATTCTGAGCATCATCTTACAATCTCAATTACTTTTAGATTTCTTGCAAGACTTAAATAAAATGAACGTGGAAGTGAGAGGATTCTCTTCTCCTGGTACACATTCCCTGCAGGTCCTTGGAGAACACATACATCAGCCTACATTTGCTGTCAATAGATGTTACTGAGTGTGTTTGACTGGTTGTATATACAAGGGAAATATTTTCCTGGCTGGCTTTTTTTCTTTGTTTTACAGTAAGTACGTTTTCTTTCTTTCTTTCTTTCTTTCTTTCTTTCTCTTTCTGTTAGAACCCTGATTTACTTTTTCTTGGGGTAAGACATAAAAACCTTTATGCGTAATCAGTCACTCACTTAGCTCCAGCTGTCCATAGAGATGAGTTCTAGTGCAGGGGCGGACTAAACCATTTGTGCCTTGAAGGGATGAGAGGAGCCCCAGAGACCCTCCGCTATTTTTTGATACAGCGTTCAGTCTTTTAACAGATTTATTCAGGCAATTTAAATTTAGTTATGGATCTAGTTACTTAGAAAAATAAAGTTGCAAACAATCATTCCTGACTCCTAGAGGATTTATTCTAATTAAGCCATGAAATATATATTTACTAGTCCATACCCATTGGTAGCTTTGTCACCTTCTACCTATGCCAATCCTCAATGCCTATGCACAGTTTCACATAGATTGACCACGTCAGTGAGTAGAAAAATGTGGGACAGATTATGCAGCATACCATACCTTGAATTAGTCATACCAAAAATTAGAAAAAGCGATCGGTCACATTTTAGCCATTTTTAAGCATTTTTCTGTTGTTATAGCGCCACCCAGTTGCCAATTAGAGTTAAATTTCTCCAGTCACCTTGAGGCGTCCTGTTCTACATATCTACCAAGTTTAGTAAAAATCGATATGGCGGTTAGGCCTAGATAAGAAATTAGCTCTCTAGCGCCCCCATTTTGTTTGATCAGGTCAATAGTGGAGGGGTCTCCTCAGATTATGTGTGATCCTCTCTGTATACTGCGCTCACGTGTGTGCGCTTCTGTGAGAACATGAGACATGGGCACCGCCTCCATCTGTGTTGACGTGCTTTTGCTGGTGTCGCATGCAAACGCGTACACGTGAGCTTGGTGTACAGAGAGGCAGTTGGAGCTGCAGTCTATGAGGCTAAAAACAGAGTTCAAATGATGTTTTTCCAAACAACTTTTTAGGTAGGAGCTTCAGGACACTTGGATCACTACGGATGAGCAGTATGGAGATATTTTGTGGTTTCAATTATGTGTTTTTTTTTTGACATTTGAATCTGGGGTACCGTTAGCCTGCATTAGGTGGAGTTGTGCAGCTACCCCCTCTAGTAGATAATGGCTGAATTTTCATTTTTGGGTCCACTATCCCTTTTCATCTTAAAACACAGATACACCCCTTTTAAATGAGTCAATCACTGATTTGATTTTATGGTAAAATAAAGACTAAAAGCTAAGGACTGTTACCTGCTCATGCTACAGTGGTGTGCCAATTCAGTAACCCTCAAACATCATTATTTGGGAATCCACTTTTGTTGAGACAGAAAACATGTCAGGTTCATACATTTCCTAACACTCAAGAAACCCCACCATGATGAAATAAGAAGTTGCTCTCTGTCAGTTATAAGCACCACCAGACTTTAATCTCAGCAGCTGTAGTGTTACCTCCTAGACTTCCTTTAAAAATTCTTGGTGTTTGCTTGACATTTCTATTGATCCAGACCTTTCGTCTGACTAACCTCAAGGCAATATCCAAATCAGCATATTTCATCTCTGAAATATCTCAATGGATTACATGGATTTTCCTTTACTAAACTTGAAAGTACAAATGTGTGTTTGATATATCAGAATTCATTAGAGAAGAGAAATGTACCACTTTGCTGAGCGCTCATGATATAATTCAACACTCCTCATATTACGCTGGTCACTCTCACACAGGGTCAGCCCTGTATGTTATTAATATATTACTCTCATCATTAAGTAGGTCCCAGTAAAAATTCTAATATTAAATGTGTTATGTTACTTTGTGCTCAGACACTTTCTTTACACCAGGTTTTAATTATATTCATGTCACCAGGGCACCACAGCAGCTGAGGGGACTCAACTGACAGGAGTGATGTTTTGAGTGTATGTAAGGATACTGAAATACACTGACAAAATATACCAATGTAACTTGACCATGTTGAGTGACTATGTACGCTGTCTGTGGTGCTGAACACAATGGCAGCAGTAAACAGTGTGCCATAGTGGCTGTAAACCTTTTGGACATTATTTTTTCCTTTCTATTTTGGCAACAACCTAATAGAACTTGGCCTAAATTTGTTGTTGTATAAACAGAAAGTTGCACATTTAATCTTTTCAGCCTGTCTCTGTTTATAAAATATGAATCAGTAAGTATGTACTTTCCCAGGGACAGTGCAGTGAGGCACCGAAAAGATTAAACATGCAACTTTCTGGGTTCGTAACTCACTTAGTGCCAAGGTTATACAAAAAATGAATATCCAAAAGAGATATGGACCAGACTCAAAAAACAAACAAACAAACAAACCCCAAAAACTAAAGAACGACATCATAACAGTCTACAAAAAACATGGTGCAGGTGGCAGCATAAAAAATAAATAAATACAAAAATAACAAAAGAATAACCAAGTTTTACTACCTGAGTGAAGAAACTCTAAATGTGGCCTTTCTCTAAAAATGACTCACTGAAATCAGTTGAGAAATATAACGTTACAGTTCTTCTTATCCAGGTAAAGGCCAATCTTGTGGAGTCCAATACGCCACAACATGCAGAAGCCATTGCAGTGTCTACGTTTATATGTGTATGATGTGAGAAGCATGACACCAAATGTTGCTGTTGCTGGTTTAATGTTACTCTACACTCATTAGTGTTTCCAATGAATCTTACAGAAATTTCCTTTAATATTAGTTAAATTTAATTTCATTTTTGGGGGGTAAATACATTTTTGGGTGCTGCAGCACCCCTACTTTGCGCAGTGATGGCTTTTGGTCATGATCTATACTATAGATAGTAATATGTGTCAGTTAATCACTCACCTTAAAAGCAAACTTTCCTGATTTTTAACCAGTTTTTTATCACAACAATGTGGTTAGTAGGTTTAAAAGAACTGTGGTAAACTCTCCCAGATGTCCCTGCTCATCTCCCAGATCCAAGAGCCAGCGAAACATGTTATCCATGATGTGTATTGCTGGCTCTTGGGCTGTTGCTCAAACTGCAGATTGTACTTCTGTCATTTTCATATGCCCAGAACCATGGACATAAAAAAAAAACAGAGATAGAAGCGAATCAACAGAGAGACCCATCCCCATCTCTCCGTCAAACTCAGACCAAACTCAGATCAAATGGTAAACCTAAGCAGCGTTGATCAAATATGAATCAAGATTCTATTAATGTGTTGGCTATTTCTCACCTCAGATGTTTTCAGAAACATGTTTAAATTCACTGTTCAACTGTGATTTGAGATTGTTTGTTGCCATATTGTTTCCTGTGGAACAATTGACCAAGCTTGCACACGGTGCATTCTGGTAATTGTAGGATTTCTGCCTCCTAAGCAAAAGCAAAGGCTCCAGCTCTTTTTCTGTTCTCTCTGGTCAGATAGCACCCATTTCAAAAGCATTTATGTTTTTCTACTGCATAGAAATGCCAGTTTAATGAAAACACCAACTTTCCAGCAGTGAAATACTTATCAAGCAGGTATGAATGCTCCATACACAGCTTTGACAAAAATACCTTTCTGGTGCTGATGGGAGCAGGAACCATGACTGGTTCATCCAAAGGAAATGCCAGGCACATAAAAAACACACTCTCTCTAAATTGCAAACTGCAAACATCATTTGTTGCAACCCCTGACCTCAGTCTGATTTGAATTCTTCACAATACTGTATTTCCAAAGTAGAGTCTGGTGATCTTTTAAACTTTTAGTGAAAAGTCTGTCCATGATATTATAACTGACATATACAATAAATAAGTTTTCATGTGTATAGGTGTCTCTTGATACGTCTTTACAGGTCAGGGACACAATGAGGCTGCAGACAGAATAATTAATAATAGCTGCCAGAGTCTGATAGCTGTGGGAGCAATGTATTCTTCTCTTGTAGAGTTTGGGGAAGATAATGAAAAAAGTATATAATTAGATCATCACTAATCCAATAATATTCATTAAATCCGGTAGTTCTGCAGGGAGCCTTATGTAAACACAAACACCAGGGGATAGAAATCCAGTACAAAACAAAGGCATCAAGCATGTTTAAAAGTGTACTATTGTAAATTCACCTGTCTTCACTGTTACATACTGAAATATGTGGGAGAGTTATAGTAGCATATTAATGACATGAACGGTAATGTATTTTGTCGTCCATTACAATCATGGAATGCACAATTACACTCGCACACTACAAGCCTACTGTAGTTAATGTAATTTCAGAGATCCCTGCTTTCCTCCCACGTTGACTCAATTTGTTCATCAGATTCATGCAAATATCAAACATACAATTAAATTTGCACTTGACTCAATGCACATGTAATCATCTTATATGCATTACTCTTCATACAGCCCTGTCACACCTGGAGCATCCAAACACATGTCAGGATGCTATTCGGTCACTTAAGCTCCACTTTCAATACTTAAATCCCGCATAAACTGGTAGACAAACTCAACAACCTGTGATTAGTCACTTCAGGCTGTTTATGGATGATGGACTGCCTCATTATCAAACCACAAAATGCCATGATGGGCAACAAAACATCCTCGAACCTGACCCTGAACACTGGTGCACCGTTCCAGCCCTCTTCACGACTGCACCCCCATCCACTTCTCAAACACTAAGTTCACAGACGACACCACTGTAGTGGGACTTATATCACACAGTGAGGAGACACACTGTAGAGATGGGTCCAACATCTGGTCATGTGGTGTTTGGTCCTGATAACCACAAAACCCGAGGAGATAATTGTGAACTTTTAGAGATCCATGAAGACCACACACACCCCTCTCCACATAAATAGTAAGGAGGTGGAGAGTGTCAACAACACCAAATTCCTGGGAATCTACATAACAAAAAAAAGGTCCAGACATATCAAACTGACATCAAAGTGTGTACTCCAAATAGCTGACTGCAACTAACAGCCATCTAGCACGTACATTCTGCACCTGTGTGAGTTAAATAACTCTCCACACCAGCAGGCGGCAGTAGTCTATATACGTTATTAAAAAATGAAATCCTGAAGACCGAAAGGGGGGATTCAACAAGAACTGTTATGACCCATTTCTGCCAAAGAGCACAATGGCTAAAGAACACAACAATCTTACCTAATTTAACAAGCTGGCTTTGATCTCACACCTTTTTAACTTCAGCCATTTGTTTACGTTCCTCGCCTCCATTTCTTTCCTTGTGCTCTGAGTTGAACTGCCACTCAGAGTGATTTTACTCACCAATGGGCTCTGCCATCTCTGACACCAGTTCAACATGCAGAACAAGGACCAGCTAGTGCCAATGGTGCGGAAAATACTGCAGAGACTAGGTCAGCATTTGCTAACAGACAGCTGACTGTTGGCTTGGCCTCATGAAAACTCAAAAAGACCAAACTTGCCTCTTAGCTCCGAATAAACTTTTACAGAGGCACCAAAGAGAGAATTCTTTGCTACTGTGCCACAGTGTGTTATGCCAGCTGAACTGCCATGATTTGAAAGGACTTGGTCCAGGTGCCAAAAACAGCACAGAAGATTGTGGAAACTGTTCCAAACTGGGACACAGTGTATGCTAGTCATCTACACAAAAAGGCTAGTGACATCAGTAAGTACCAGACCCACCCAGGTCACAGTCTGTTTGTCAGCTATTAAGGCCTGAACAAACACACTGGCCATGAAAACATTTTTTCAGCTGCCTTTGACTTGTGCTCACTGTTGTAGTACAGCGTACATGGGTGGCTGAGAATGGTCAGGGATGTTGCTGTGGGGCCAAGGAAAATTGTGTCATTTTTTTCCAACATAGTTTGTGTGATGCTTTTTGCTCACCCTTCAGAGGATGTGAATTGGGAGCAGATAAGTAAAACTCCCAATACTCTTGAGAACGATCTAAACTGGGATGATGATGACATTGGGGACAACCATCACCAGCGCTGTTCTCCACTTTGCCCACATGTGACAATATATTGCATCAGTTATGGTGACTGCTCTCTCTACCAAAGGATTGTTAATACCTTTATTTATGGCCTCTGCCTCAAGGCATACCTTATATAACCACACACACACACACACACACACACATACACACACAGGGGACTGGAGATATTAAGACGTGTCTGGCCATTGCTGGCGGCGTTAGGAGAAGGAGATTGAGAGACAGCGGAGAGTGAGGCATGTCCACAAAAAGTGCATGGAGAGAAAAAGATAAGAAAACTGAGTTTGTTTATCAGCAAGTTAAAGGTCAGGTTTAAAATAAACCCCCACTCTTCTCCCTCTATGGTCCCCACCTCTTTTCTCCTCCATCACTACTCCCTTTCTTTCCCTTTTCATCCCCTCTTCTCTCTGTCACTGCTGTCAGCGGTACAAGTCGCGCCACCTACGCCCGCCATAACAACATCGATGCCTGCAGCAAGAAGAGAGGGAGGGCGGGAATGAGGGGGCAATGAAGTGAGAGAGATGGAGGTGATCATGAAAGGTGGATGAACAGAGGAAGAGGTACGGGGACAACAGAGGCTTTGCGGTTACATCACATAGTTCTTAGAAACCAGAGTTCGCTTGGAGGTCCACTGGAGAATTAGCTGTATGCAAATAAATTGGAGAAAGTATGTAACAGTAAAGTTAGAAGATGTAGAAGCATTGAGCTACTGGAATTTATTAATCTTTCACCACAAACATACCGTATAACATTATTGTGATAACAAGACCCCAAGGAAACTATAAAAGAGGTAAATGTCATGAAGACAGTGACAGCGTTCGATGAGCCATACTGGTGTGAGTTCTGTTGGAGTCAAAGGAGCAAGCATGGCAAACAAAGACACATTATATCTTTGTTGTTTTAACTTTGACTGAAAAATCCTTCCACCAACATAAAAAAACACACATTACATGAGGATTAATGATGTTTTTTATATAATTATGCACACTTCTGCTTGTTATTGGTCTCCAAACAGATCATAGCTTTGTCCATCACTAACCACCATATTGTTATAAATCTGGGCCTTAATCACTTACCAGTACTTGTTACTTTGTTAATCAATAAACCAAGTTAGCATTTGCACTTTGTTTAGCTAATGTTAGCCAGCTCTATCTCTGGTGAGACGCCCTATATTAATTTGGAGTGTAAACGTTAGGTGGCAGTAACCCTTGTGAAAGTGTATAAAAACAGGGAGCTGTGGTGTTGGTGAGTGATAGCAAATGTTACAGCCTCTCAAGCTTAATCATTGTAATGACTTATATGTGTGCTGGCTAATTAACATTAGATGGCTAATGTTAGAATTAATATAAATCACTGAGGCAGACTGTAAGGCATTATGGCATACAGTCAAACCAGATATTTACCAAACTGACAGATCATATCATTAGGAACTGATCTGGTCATGTCCCGTTTGTTTATGCATCATGATGGTATGCTAGCCACCTTGAATCAAACAGGGGCTTGAGACACATCTGTCATCTGTTTATAGGCCAATAACAAGAAAAACAAATGCGTACATTTAGATAAAAAGATGTCATGTCAGCAGCATGTGTATTTTTTAATTTGGTTTAAAGATTTTTCAGTAAAAGTTCAAACAACAAAGATTTGATAGGCTGATTTGCCGTGCCTGTCCCGTTGACTCTTGGCACCAAACCCTGGCTGCGATGCAAAATTCAAACTTTGTCACTGACGTCATGTGCTTTTCCTCTTTTATTGTTTCCTTGCAAGACTCCAGGAAGTCAATGCGACCAGCTGTTGTTTGCCAAGAAGTAGTTACAACTTGTAACTTCCCATAAAACCACAAATTATCATTTTTACATTTCTGTTTCAGTGGCCATGATTTGTAATAAACAGAGAGCAATAGAGGTGCTTGTCGATGGATATGTTGAACCTTGCAGAGAGCCAAGCAAATGACAGTAGTATCCATCCCTCCTCTCTCCTCTCTCTCCTTTTTAAATCCAAGGACGATAAGATGATTATTTTGACACTTATTTCGCCAAAAGAACATCAGAGGCAAACATGGCACAGTATGAGATCGCTGCTTGTTCTCGCGATATTTTGGCCGCGCTTTGGAAAGCAGAGCTAAATGGTAAACAAACATGGCACCACACAGGTAAGGTAAGACAACACGTTTACATGTCGTTTTCTATATGTTCTCTGACATTTATCGTAACGATATGAGGTGATCTTTGTGGAAAAAAAGCTTGCTTAGTGGACTAACTTTGCACTTGAAGTGTGCCCGTTCACTTAGGTTTTAACAGGTCTGACACTACTATGTGCCTCAGCTGTATCTAGGCTAATGGCTAACATGCTAACTATTATTTTTATGCCACTAGTCACTCGAAATAAATTTAGGATGATAGGAGACAGGTTGAAATAAACTGAAATTTCCCTTTAATGTTTCAGTATTTCCAATATTGCCCAGAGCAAGAACAGTTTTCTTGCAGCTCTTGCCATGCATACGGTATAATCCCATACTCCAATAAAAAGTACATAGTGCATGTATATGAAACCTAATCAGCTGATGCTGATGGGAGGATGTACTGTACTCTACAGTCCTGTGAATGGACTTGCATTTTAAAGCCAGTGTACGCACCAATCTGAACTGGATGTGAAGCTGATTCATGAGCATGTCGCCAGCCTCGCCCCTGCTCACCTACTCTCCATCATTCCCAGCTGTCACCAAGGCAAACCTACTGGCTCCATCTATAATAAACAATGTCATGTTTTTTAATACGCGTTCACACGATTAATGTGTTTGATAATTAGGTGGCTGATAAATGGACACATCACAGTGTGCTCTGCATGTTTGTTTATGCTTACTGTATGCATGCTTTAATATGCCACTTATAATAGGTGCAGTGATGCGTTCATCCATCATCCCTATCATTATGAAACACTCACTGTGTGCCGTGGGTATATGTGTGTTATCTATCAAACAAATTATGTTTTCTGCCAGGGTGTATATGCTTTGTGAAACTTTAGATTTCATTAGGCTACTTCTCACCCATATTTGTGTCATTTTATCATCCCACAAAGCCTGAAGAAGGTTTTAAAAGGTGAAATCCAATATCAAATATTAAACCCAAATATCATAACAGATATAAAGTTAATTTCAAATGTGCTTTAAAGACTTTTTAGTTATTTTAAAGCAGTGAAAGCACAGGTGTAATTAATAATCTTATCAATGGCTAAATTCGGTTTCAGCTCGACGGCCCTGCTATTGTGCATGCTGGCTCATTGCTAATACATACCATACACTAGAAAACTTTGAAAAGAATAAAGTCTGACATCCTCTCTCATCCAAAGACAATGTGAGTTTATAGTCACAGATTATAAGATAATTATCAAAGACTGGGGATCTTGCCAGTTCACTATTTACAAGATGGCTGCAAGACTATATTCCTTTTGAGTTTAATTCTATCATGCTCCTGGTGAAAAACACCAAATTGCCTTTAATAAATATGACATATTATTAGTATGACATTATTATGTGTTCACAAAAACACATACTCTGGAAATACAAGATAAAAGGTGTCATGTCAACAGTGTTCTTGTCAGTCTGCATTGATTTTTATGTGAATAAGGGTTAGGGTTAGAGTTAAGGGCAGTGGTGTGTACAGACTTTTTGAAGGGCAGGGGCGAAAAAAAAAAGGCACATGCAGCACATTCTCGTCACTGAAGAGGACACTAAGTTCTGCGTGTTTTCGAGGGCACTTTAGACATGTTTATGTGTTATACAAATACACTTTATATAGCCTTAAAACAGACTAACTAGACTGACTCAGACTATAGTCCAAACTGGTTCTGTGAGATATAGTTCTGGCTCAATATAGATCAAAAAAGGGCCAAACATAAAAGCCATTGCAACAGTAATGTTTCATAGTATTTCTTGTCCTAATCATCTTCTGGAGTTTAGTGTGTTCTCTTCACCCAAGAAAGCAGTTGTGTTTTGGCAACCAGGAGGGCACTTAAGCATGCGTTTTTACTACCCAAGAAGGCAGTTTATCATGTTTTAACCAGCCAAGAGGGCAGGTTAGTGTGTTTTTTCCACCCAAGAAGGCAGTTTAGTGTGTTACTGAAGAAGACTTTCTGTCGAAACGTCTGTGTTTCTGGTACTGCCACCCAAGTTTGTTTATTAAATTTACCAAAAGGACATTTGTGAGTGCTGGCATTTTTCCCTTTTTCGCTGTTTTTGGCCGTGCACCTTTCGAGGGAATTTTTTTTGAGAATGTTTGCTTTTTTCCTACGTGAGTTTAGTGTGTTTTGCCAACCAGGAGGGTGTTTTGGCTCTAAAGAGGGTACTTTAGCAAGCGTTTTGGCTCCAAACAGAACACTTTAGCGTATGTTTTGGCTCCCAGGGACACACTTTAGCACGCATTTTGGCTCCCAAGAGGGCACTTTAGCAAGCGTTTTTCAACAATTGGGCCCCTCCCTGTGCACACCACTGGTTAAGGGTTTACAGGAAGATGACAGTGGGAATGAGAGGCAAAACTTTTCAAAAGGTACGATTTCTCACTTACATAAGTGCTTGATTGGTTGATTAGATACACGCTGCATAGTCTCTATATACAGTCATTCAGTGAATGTAGAGTCTGTAGGCAAACCCCGGAGATCTTGCCTCTTTAAAAAGAGCGGAATAGCCCTGGTTTCCGGGTGTAGGCTGTTTGTAGTCCGCCTGATATTGACCAATCACGTTTGAGCTGGCTGCAGTTATTAAACGGTCTGTGCGGTTGCTGTCACTGCAAACTCTGAATCCATCCCAGTGGTTTAGCCTATTTACTTATATATAAATGGAAGTCAGAAGCAGAAATTCGCCTCCTCCGCCCAAATCAAACCAGAATGCCAAAAAATTGGGGGTCTACCCTCAGAGGCTGTATCGCCATCTGCCGGAAGTCAGACGCCGAATACAGCCAGTGGGTTCCGAGAATGCATGCTGAATTACACACTGACTCTTTTCACACCACAACTCTGCCAGTCTCTCCTGCTTGTCCACAATAAGAGAACTGAGACTTGTTGAAGTTCTTGTGCCTCTGTGATGCAGATAAGTCAGGACCGCTTTAGTCAGAGAAAACTTTATTGCCATTTGCAGTATTATATTTGATGGTAAACAAGGAAAGCCTGAGGCAGAGAACACCCACCTCCCTGCCCTTCCATGCGTCTATGTGAAAAGCCTGAGGCAGGGAGAGCAGTGTGACAATTCTTTACCAACATCTTAGTACTGTTTTGCGGCTGATTAAAACCATCACAGATCTACTGCACTGTGGAATTTGCCGCCAGTTTGGATGCCCCATTGAATAAATGCAATACTTATTAACTTTAATAATTAACCAGGCTTTTCTAAGATCAGTAAAATTGATAGCAACAGAATTTTTGGCTGACGTTGCTGTAAACAGTTTTCACTGGAATTGCTCTATAGAAGAAATAGTTCCATGACAACTGTTGACAGGCTGCTCTGTGGTTTATCCAAACTAACCTCTACACTCAGGTTCAAATCATCCTGCCAGGCTGCCCCATGGGAAGAATGACCAGCAGGGACCTGACACCCTCACTGTCACTACTTGATTCTAATTTTACACTATGTAAGCATAATATCTACTGGTATATTTAAATAACTGAACATTGTTTGACACAGGGTCACTCAACGAGACAAGGACCCAAAATGTAGGACCCCACGTGAAAGTGTTCCCATTTCAGCCTATATCATGCTTTTAAGGAGCCGTATGCGACATTCTGAACAAAGAATGAGCAAAAACTGAAGTCATAGTTACTCTGTTCATTGTTGTGGTATGGTCTGGCCCTGCGTGCATGTTAGTGCATTTTGGCCCCTGTGAGGTCTTGGGAGTGTGTCTATTTGTCCAGGTAATAGTCCCATTCTGCACTGTGTTCATACAGGTTAGCTGTTAGCTGCCGACTCAGACACCTCCATGCTAAGAACCGTGTACGAAATCCTGCCCCAGTCTTTGCATCAGAGATACGTTATGATTGTCATATACAGCTCTGTTAATGGTGCATATTACAGTTTTATATCACTTAAATTACCACAAATTTATTGTCCAGCTGTAAACTTTGGGGCTTTGTGGCTGTGGCAGTTGCCCACTTCACCTGGAGAACACCGATTTTGGAAAATGTTGCATTTTGGAAAGAATGATAAATAAATGAGAAACCATTTACCTCCACCTCCAAATTTGAATTAATACAACTAAAACAACCAAAAAAACCTTTCTTTTTTTTTTTTTTTTTTTTTTAATTTTCTGTACACCTCTCCTTCAAACGCTTAATGGCACCTCATTTGACTTAAAACCACAAAACCATAATTATCTCAACTCAAGTATGCTGAATAAACTGAGCAATACTGGCAACTGATTATTATGATATGAACAGCTGTACACACACCGTTGCACACATATACTAACATCAGCTGAAAATGAAATCAGCCAAAGTTACTTGTCCTACAAAAAGTTTTCAGATAAATCAAAGCGCAGGTGCATACAGCCAGTACCTGCTATATTCAGTGTGAAAGACACAACAGATTTTTGTTGTTGTTGTTGTTGTTTTCCATGCAAGTCCGTCCCCATGCACTCCACCTGAAGAACTCTGCAGAGCGAATACGCAACCTCCAGCAAGGTGTCACAGTAAGAATGGTTATGCTGTGCCAGGCAAAACACTCAAAACCCCAGATAAGCGAAAAACATTGCTGTGTGTGTTTGTCACCGTGTGTTTGTCACTATGCACACTTCTCTCCCTCTGTCCCCGCCGCCCCTTGGCTCTCTCTGTCCCTCAACTGCATTATCTGCTAACCAGATAATTTACTGTCTGCAGATGGCCTGCACTGCTGTCGGTGTGTGTGCGAGTGTGTCAGAGTGTGTCAAGGTTATTATAGTCAATTCAAACTAAAATGCAAGTCATCCCATATACCTGGGCACCTGAGGTGTGTGTTCTTTACTGTCTATTAAACTGCCTATTTTACACCTGCTTTAAGTTTTTTACAATAACTTAACTATCAGCTTCAACACACTGTAAAATAACCTTTGTTTGCTAATTCATACTATAAACAGTAAAACAAAGGCCCTTCATCATCATTTAACAGCTCAGGTTGACTAGTTCAGTGACTGTCAGTCTGTCACTCAGTGAACCTGCCAGCCAGCTGAGACGCCCCCGACAGAGCGGGCTCACTTCAGCCAGTAGCTTCCAGCTCCTGTGTTTTCTGCCTCTTTCATGTGCTGTTATGATCAAACGGTGACAGAAATCCCCCGTGGCAGCGAAAAACAAACGCACCAGGTCAGAAATTCCTGTGAAAGGTGCAGGCAGGTGTGTCTGTGTGTGTTTGTGGGGAAACACGCAGAGTGAGAGACAGCAGGGAAAAAGAGACATAAAGAGATACAAACCCACTGAGTGACAGAGACAGAAACATAGATGGACATGGACACTTACAGAGAACACAAAATGAAAGAGTTCACAGCAGTTCTTCACTTTGTTGTATATATAATACCTATCATGTCATATTTTGCTGGCTCTCAACTGAAGCAGTAATTCCATTAAGAAGTTTTAAAACAGCAACAATATGACATGTTAACAATAATACTAGTTGTTTTTTCAAGGCAAGTTTAAGCTGCATTAATGAATATTTTATTTTATTTTATATTAACACTGGTTCAAATGTATGTAATATGACAAGCATTGCTCATCGTGACAAATCCACTGATCATTAACACTGCTGATGCCGTCACCTCTACAACATTCTTTAGTGTCTTTCAGCTTTTTATTTTGGTGCACACTGACTGCTCTCATTCTCTCTTTGTGTCCTGCAGGCAGGCACGACACAGATATTTACCTCAGCAGTTAGGGGAGATCAAAAACAGAGCTAAAACAAAGGTAAATATTCATTAGGTCAACTGACACATGACTCTGGATAAATGCAAATGTTGCTCTGTGTCTGCAGGTTGTGTAAGCAACTGTTCCCACGTTCCCCAGGGCGGCATCACCGTATTGCTTTATACCAGGTTTCATTAACCTCATAGTAGTGATGGCGGAATGAAGCCTCATGAAGCATTTTCTTTATTTTCTGAGTCCACTCGATGGCGCTCTTGGTTTAAAGAGAGAGGCTAAAAGAATGGAAATCTGTTGTGTTCAAACCTTTTGTTGAACAAAAAGCGCCATCTAGTGGGCTCAGAAAATAAAGAAAATGATTGATGAGGCTTCATTCCGCCATCACTACCTCATACAGGGGAGGCTGTAATGAGGATGTTTTGCATGTAGTGTAAATCATGAGCCACCAAAGGTCAAGGTTCATGAGTCAAAAACGATGTCATCACATATTGTGAGTTAAACACAAAGGCACCACAAGTAGGGCTGCAATGATTAGTCGTCTAATCGATGACTAATCGGCTATGAAAATAATAGGTGACTATTTTAGTAGTAGACTAATGGGTTTGAGTCATTTTTTCATAGAAAAGTACTATAAAACTCACCCAAAATACTCTTATTGCAGCTTCTTATGCTCAGATATTGGCAGCTTTACACACTTCCCCATGACGGTGAACTAAAACCCTTTGGCGTGAGTACGAAACAAGACATTAGATGACATAATTTGGGGGTTTGAGAGAGACAGATCGACTTTTTTCCACATTTTAACACATTTTTCGATAAAATGATCAGTCGACTAATCAAAGACATACACGACAGATTAGTCGATGATGAAAATAATCGTCAGTTGCAGCCCTAACCACAAGCTGTCCTCTTCTCAGACCCACCACATATTAGATAAATGGTTGTGATTGGCCAGAACAGATTCTCTTTGCCTGGGAATCTAGGAAAGGGATCTGACCAAGCAGCAACCACCAGGGTTGAAAAATGAAGACAAAATGGAAGAGCCAAAAACTGCAGTTCCTTGAATGACCACTTGAGGCTGACTCCAGAAGCCGATCTATCTGTATAGACCCCCATGTTAAAATGCCCAACTTTACAGCAGAAATAAACATGTTTAAAGCCTTTGTAGATCTTTTCAACACTCATGACAACTGTAAGGGGATTCATTTTTATAAAACTTACCTGTTTACATTTTATTAAGGCTAAAAGCTACAAGGGTGGGCATCTTTGAGTGACAGACAGTGTCTGGTAAATTCTCAGCTTCTTAGTCAAATCCACCCCTTGCTCCCTCGTGTCCAGCCTCTTGCCTAAATATGGTCACTGGCTCCAAAAAAAACAAAACTGCGGCAGCTGAAATGCCAAACTCAAGGCTTCAAAATGGGAGTCCACAAACCAGTGGATGATGTCACTGTAGCTATGTCCATTATTTTTACAGTCTATGGACCTGACTCATTTCCCAGAGCAAATAAAGTGTGTGCTCACAGATCTGGTTTTCAGGCTGTCCAAAAATAGGCTACAGTTCACTACAGCTTGCACTGAAGGCAGTGCTGCTTCTCCTAATAAAACATCAGAGAACTGTCAACTAAAATCCCATTCACACAAAACGAAGGTGCAAATTCAGGAAATAAAAGAGAGATAATGAGATGGCAAGCATGGCAGAGTTAAGCCAAGGCACTTCATCTTTCAACAGGCTTAATTCAAACTTCTTGTGGCGACTATTCAGGGATTTTGTCAGTAATTGTAGGAGAAACAGACTGTGTGCAAATGAGCCTCGTGAAACACAGATGTGGTAGCTAAATTTCTGAATCACATGACGTGCCGATGCAGTACTGCCACGCTGTGATCGGCTTGATAGCACCAAGGCAAAGAAAACTGTCTTACCTTGATTGATACATGTGTTTGCCTCCCGATGACCTTGCTGCTGGTCTAGCGAATCTTCCTGCATTCCTTTCAAGTTTTCCAGCTTGTACAGTATTGTGTGTTCAAAGCAGCAACTGCCCCCAAAAAAGGTATTTTCCATTTTCCGTACAAAGACAGAAATAAACAACTTTTTGTTTTCCTCTTGCTTTTGCTTGTTACTGCTGTATATCCAAATGATAGTGAAAATGAGTGTGATTTACTGGGTTTTCATTTCAGGCCGAGGGGCAATAAAGGAAGAAAATTTCAAAGGGTGCGTCAACATTTAATATTGCTTTACATACACCACAATACTTTACACAGGTGCTTAAATTGTCCTCTGTCTGCACAAAATGAAAGGAATCCAATTTTATCCACTGTGTGTTCTCAAAGCCGGTCTCTCTCTCTCTCTCTCTCTCTCTCTCTCTCTCTCTCTCACCCACACACACACACACACACACACACACACACACACACACACACACACATAGAAACTTATACACCTCCAGACAGCATTTACCGTGCAGCAGATGTTGGCTTGAGAGGAGAACAGCTGATGCACACATATATGTTCCTACACCTGTACACAATAAAAGACTGCCAAATCGGGATTTAAGGGCATCAGCTTGTGTTAACCTTAACTCGCTGTGAGTAATTGGTGTCTCTAACGGGATTCATGTCTTTTTTCTGATGTCCCTTGTATCATCTCTTGAAGGATCCCCCCTCCTCTTCCCCCCCACCAGCGTGCCTTTGACCTGCCGGCTGGGAAATGCTGCTTTTTAAATGTAAGATTTCCTCTTTGCAACGTGGGTGTCAAACTTTCATCCTGCACACAGTGGGCCTTCTGAAACATGTGACGCTTTATAAGGACAAAATCTCATTATGTAGCACAGTGGGGAGCTGTCATCGCCCATCTCTGCTGCTGTAAAGGTGAAAGCTGGTCATATTTTAACGATGGGGATATCATCATGTAATTGCATTGTAATGATTTGTATTATGGTAATATGGTATGGAGCAGTCATTCTATTGATGTATTAGTGTGTGCGTGTGTGTTTCGTTCCTGCTGACCTTGCCATATATAATCAAACTTATGACTTTTTGATATTTTCACTGAGGATATGAACTGTAAATTTAGTCTCACAATCAAGGCCGATGGATTATTGATGTTCAAACTAACTCAGCAGTCTCTAATATCTGCCACCCAAGGCCATACATCCCATGTGGTGTCTCCTTGGTTGGGATTAAAATATGCTTTTTGCAGTCTCCTCACTTGTTGTGTGAGGAAATACATATTTTTACATTTCTTAAAAAGAGGATTACAGCTTTTTACACATGGTTACATACATTATATTATCAACTATATAGTAACCAATATGCAGCACAAAAATGGTGAATGCAAAGTGCACGGATGCAGTCAGACTAGCAATGACAATATCTTCTTTTCATGATGATAATAAAATAGAAAATATGAATGCTTTGCTTAGTAAATCTCTAGGTTAATGAACCAACCTACAAAGACCAAAAAGGACAAACATGCGACAACACAAAATATTTTTCTCTTAGGAGAAATGTGATGCATTAAATGTGATGAATTAATGACAACTCGAAAACACAAACATAAAGAATCCAAAACAAAAACAACAACAGAAACATGCAAATCCCCCCAAAAAATAAAAAGAAAAAGAAAGCCAAATCAAATACATTAAAAGGAAACATGCTGCAAATATAGAAACAACCCGGTCTCACTCCGAAGTCATTGAAATCTGGCACCTGGGCCGCGACTTCTGGCATCAGACACTGATGAAAAAAGCTGTCCTTTAATGCCAGCATGATATGCAGCCGGTTGCCATTGTAGTTTACCAGCGCTCAGCAGCATCAGGGGGAAACGTAAGTATGAAAATTAACTTGGTGAAAGTCCGAGCAAGGCTGGGTGGAAGCGATATTGAATGGACAACAAACTTTGACCCACGAGAGTAGTGTTCAGGTCCTGTAAAGCCAAACCCTGTTAGTTTTTCCTACGCCCAACCATGGGCCGAATTCACAAAGAATGAACTGCGGCCGCTGATAGCACCTTGAATTGCACTTCACTTGCACCCCCAGTTTGCTCCGTCTTAAAGTCCTATTCACAAAGGATATTGCGCTAATGATATAGCAGCGCAAACACACCCACAAAGTTTGGCAGCTGAGTGCAGTTTGTCCCTGATTTGCCCCTGACTGCAATTAGCCACATGGCAAAGTATAAATGCTGAACAATGGCAGACTTTGTTTGGCAAAGTACTGGATACTGTATACCCTCATGTAGTGGTGTCTACTGGTGAGTCAGTCTTACAGTGTCGGATGGGTTGAGGCTGTGGATTTGACCAAGTTTGACCACTTTATCACTATTCCCTCTCACTTGTAGCTGTTTTTTCGTTATCTTTTGAATTTAATATGAATTGTGGATAGGGGTGTCGCGTTAATTGCGAATAATTAATTACAGCCATATTTAACGCGCTATGTTTTTTGATCGCGTTGATCTCATTTTAAATCTCTAACTTTACTGTTTCTGTATGCCACAGAGTTGCCTTTTATAAAATCCGTCTGTAGGCGTACGATTGGGCTTCTTTGTGCTTGAGTTGTGGGAGAGCTGCAGCACTACAGAGCAGAGCCCAGCATCAGCATTGATGACTGTCCCCTGCAGTGGTGGTCTGCTCACTCAGGAGCCTATGAAAAGCTGTCTGCCTTAGCACACAAGTATCTGACCTCGTGTAATTTTCGGGATAATCAAGGTAGGATTCAGGATTCAGGACAACTGCTTGGATTTCGGGACTGTGCCGAAAAATTCAGGACAGTCCTGAAATCCAAGCAGTTGTCAAGAGGAAATACAGAAAGCGCTGGACAGAGCAGTGAGTGACAACAACCCCACCCACATGTGTGAGTACTGTTTGTGAGGGAAACGGTAAACAGACCTAGGGTCTAGCAACCATGTCTGAAGGGTTACTTTTGGTTCCAAAGGTACGATGCTGAAAGTGTTTGGTGAAAACAGGGCTTTATAATGACCAGAAGTCATTATGGTCCAGCATCTTGAAGGCTGTCACAGAACTCCTGCTCTGAGGAGCAAGGATTGAGGAGGGATCTCTGAGGAATGATGGCAAAGACAGCCTTCCCATAAGTCTGTTATCAACCAATGCCTCTGTAGGATTGATTGGATGCTGCAGCTGATCTGATACAACACATCATACCAGAGTTTCAAACTGAAGTGAAGACAGATAAGAGATTAAACTGAAGTGTGTCACAAGTTTTATATTTGATTTGTTTTCTGATTCACCATCTAGGCAAAGAATCAGCTTTGTAAATTGTAGATCTGAAAACCAAAAGGACCACAGACAACTTTCTTTATTAGAAACATATTTCTTTTAATGATCTTTCCCCCCCATTCACTTTATTATGGATACAATTAAAGTCTGAGAACATGTGGCTGTCTCATTTCCATGCAGCCACACGTGAGGCTGATCACTCCTGAAATGTCCCTGAAACACTGAGCATAATATATCATTTCCAGTGCTCAAAAGACACCATAACCATATTCTGTGTTACTCAAGTATGAATTCACAATGAGGATATCAATAAATACAGATGCAAATAATGACTATCAATGCATGCTATGCCCTTGAGCAAATGCAGAGCGCAGGTTGTTATTCATGTGCAGGTATGTGTTAAACAGAGAAAAAACGCTGCTGCTCCGCCACCGATAACTGTGTGCCTTTATTACGTGTGTGCAAACATCTGTTAAAACTGACAGGGTCTATGGTCTGGAACCAGGCTATGGTTTCCTTGCATCTTTCCATGCATGCCCAGTGAGAGGGACTAAGATGCAAAGAAATAAAATGTGGATGGGATGCAAACAAGGTGTTTGTTTTTCTTTGAGCTGGAAAAAAATACAATACGAAAGAGGATGAAATGGTCTGTGCAAATTTGGCCTTCGTCTTAGTCCTTCTCCCAATATTAGAGAAGAGCAATAGATATATGCAGCTCCTTCTACAGGCCTGTACAACTTCCCATTGTGTTGAATGGGTATGCAGTGTTTTTCTGTTGCGTTTGTTTTTCAGGGTTTTTGTGCTTTTAATTTTGCATTGTTTGCGTACTTGCAGTGTACACATATATTAGTTTGGCTTTTGGCAACATGTTTTTTTCATTTGCAGCACATTTCCATTTTTGTTAGGTTTTTGAACCGGCATAATTTCTGGAGCTGCAGCACCTTTTTCAAATGGTAATGTTTTGGGCCACTGAAGCACATTTGCTTTGATGGCTACTGTACCAGCCCTATTTAAAATCCTAACCTAAATTTGTGTTCAGATTTCTTTGATCTAAGCATCATTTCAAAACAGCATTTACTGTCAGGCTATTCTCATGCACAGTTTCTACACTTTACGGCAAAATGTAATGCACCATATGTCATGTAATGATGAGCCAATAATCAGTGCGTAACCCATGGAAGTTGGAAGTCTGTGAACACGTGACTAATGCACTGACTTTTGACTTTTCCCTCAGGCCTTTCTCCAAGAGATCATTGCCCAGAACTGGACTTTTAATGGGTCATGTCAAGACACATCGTCACTACATTTCTCTTCCTAAACTTAACCTTTGTAACTTTACGTTAAGTACATTAACATCATTTGTGGAGCGCTGATTTGTAGGATAACATATAAACTGTTGTGTTGGGAATTGGGATACATTGTAACTGTGTATGAATATATATATATATATATATATATACACATGTGTGTGTGTGTGTGTGTGTGTGTGTGTGTGTGTGTGTGATGTGTGTGTATTGTAAATAAAGCACCCTGTGTATTATTTGCAGTTATTTATTTTAGGCGAAAAAGGAGTCAAAAGTAATAATCACTCCACTCGCTGCTGCTCATTAAGTTAAGTTTACTGTGAGCGCTCAGTGATAATTTAGGGCTACTCAAATGAGCAAATCAACATTTTTATCATCTCAGTACTTCTCTCATCTGGATTTTGGCAGCTGGTCAGTAAGAAAACACTGTTCAAAGGGAGTTTAGAAATAAAGCAACCTGAAATAATACAAGTGAGGGAGACTAAAGTCCCCCACAGAGGTCATCCAGGAACTCTATGAGGCGATAAGTGTTGTATCCCAGTTAGTTTGGTGAAAGACGTGTCTTCTACAGCCGTAATTACACCAGTTCTCCCACACAGCTCTGGGATCAGCTGGTCATCTCACTGTTATAAAACACTTGGTAACACTTGTTTCAGTTATCTGCCAGTTTACTTCACTAGTAAAGTGTTTGCAAAATCTGCAAAAATAGTGTGGAAAAAATCCCCTGAGGGACTAAATGGCTGTCTATATGTGTTCACTCTGTGACAGACCCTGTACAGGATGAGCAGCTCAGAAAATTGAAGGTTGGGTGGAATGTCTTGATGGATACAGTATGTGCCAGGTGTAGCTGGTCTTGGGTCAGTGAATAAAGGTGAAGCAGCAATACATAGCTAGTGGACTGGAAGAGCACTACTTATTGGGCCATAGTTGGGGTCACCTTATCAGTCCTGTGTGACCATGTGATGACAGAGGAACTTCTTCCCCGATAAAAGCAGTGTGAAACTCCAACCCCCTCTTAAATGATTCACTGCCTGTGCTTGGATTATTGTAAATATGTACATGTTCTCTATTCAGAGTCTTTTGGGTAAAAAAAAAAAAAAATCTCTTTTTTTCCTAAGTGGGGATGTTCTTGTGCACATTAGCATCCTTTGATGTTACTGTGGTCCATGTTTTTCATCTCTCTCTGTATTTTCTGTGCTCAAAATTCAACAGCAGATCTTGTTATATTCTTGTAACGTTGAGGCATAATGAAATCATAATCAGCCACATCATTTAGGATGATTTCCTAGATCAGAAACACCCAAATGATGATATGCAGTGTAAATGTTAATGAAGACTAAAAATGATGGATTAAGGTTAATACTGTAATTAGTAACTATTTAGTGCATTGCAAGAGTTCTGTGGGATTTAACAGAGTGATTACATGCACGGGGGGACATAGAAATGCAATGTGATTGCACACAGAAATGACTCTATTGCAATGAAGAAGGGTGACAAGGTTTAATTGCAGCCTTTGGCGATACATTTGTGTCAGTGTTGCAAACAACCAGGTAATTCTCTCTCTTTCTGTTTTTCCTATCTATCTCTCTCTTTCTCACAGAGACACACCTAATTACTACAAAGGTCGCCTGTAGTTCTGATAGGGTTGCCATAGCAACAAAGGAAATGAGTGACTGGACCGCTGATGGCAAACTGTACTCCAGGGCGCTGGGTGAAGTTGTTCAGCTTGTTGTTCGCTTGTGTGTGTGAAAAATTTACATTTTGACAAGTCCCTTGACATAGAAAATTTAAAAAATAATTGAAACGTGTAGAAAATGTCAACTTGGAACAGCATTTTTTTTTTTTTAATGGACATCAAGTCATTTTTGGGACTGTTTCCTATCATACATCATCTTGGTATGAGAGGCCTATTGGCCATTTTTGTCCTTGTTGTGTGACATTTGGGACCCCTTTTTTGCACTGTTAACAGGTGTTTTTGTTTTGTTTTGTTTTTTCATTTAAGCTTTCAAATACTTTTTTTGTTCTGAGTGAATTTTGATAACTTTTTTTTTAACTTGAAGCACAGTACTGACCATAAGTAAGCACTGATAAATCCTAACCTTTATATTACTTTTTTTTTATATTACTTTAGTCAGGAACACTTCAGTCAAAGAAAACTATTTCCATTTGCAGTATTATATTTGGCGCTATGGCTCTGTTCTCGGGCCCCCTTGCCTTTCCTTGGGCCCACGCAGAAAGCGTCTTCCACGTGCCCATATAAAAGCATGAGGCGGAGAGAGCACACTTGTCTGCCCTTCCACTTGCAAATGAGGAAAGCCTGAGGCAGAGAGGCAAACCTCCCTGCCCTTCCATGAGCCTACATGGAAGGCCTAAGGCAGGGAGAGCAGCTGAAAAGACCCCTGGGAACAGAACAGAGCCAGCATCAATGACAAACAGAAATGACATTGATAAGTCAGACACAGCATGTAAAGGAAGAGCTGGGGTGGAAGCAGAGGAAGCCGCAACAGTAAGCAGGCCACGGCAATTTAAATAGTGCAGGAACAAGGAAAAGAACAAGACACCTCAACCCAGTTGCCAGAATAAATGTTGGCATTGTGCAGTTCTGCAAACCACAGATACATTACAGTTGTACATTATTATGCAGCGCATATGATAAAAATTTAGCTTTTAACAATGCTGTGGCTAATGTGTGGTGAGGTTATGGTACAAAAACAACCTGGTTATTGTTTGAAAAGATGTTTGAGCTTGAAACACCAGTTTTGTTGTTTGTTGGTTTGAGCAGTGGTCTGCAGCTTGGCAACACATTCTCATTCTATGTCTTCACATATCGCTGCTTTGTCAGTGGCCTTTCACTTCTACACATTATGCACTAGGTTTTCTCCTGCATCTGCTATTGATGCTCCAGGATGCCCATACCAACGCCGGGACATCAACAAAGGCACATGGTTTGGTTCAGACGACAAAAGCACATGGTTAGGTTTAGAAAAATGTAATGGTTTGGTCACATTCATTCTGTGAGAGCAAACACTAGGCTCCTGGGTGAAAGTCCAGGGTTTGTTGGACTACCCTACCACCTCTAGGTACTTTCCAGCTCCTTATAGTATGTCATACCAAAAGCACTTTAACCTGATGCCCTCGAGTGGCGTATCATACTGTTGCAACAGTTGCCATCCGATGGACCAGAGGCAAATCATATCACCACGAAAGGTATGTCCAGCCGCGTTACAGAGTGATGCCACTTGGCGGCATATTTGTACTGCAACAAAAGGTGGCTTACTGCATTAGAGTTCTGACAAAGTGGCAGTATTTAACAACTTCAGAGTAAAAACAGGCTGATAGTGCACCCATCTCATCAACAACCAATACACCAATGGATAGAGTAACTTATTCAGAGTTAAGATTGGAACTGGTGCATAATCACACACGGAAGAGTTACACTCTGGCATGATTAGAATTAGATGGGCATTGAGTATGAAAATTATAGCAGCACTGGCTAAGTTAAGTTAGGAGTTCCATTCCATCAGGGTCAAGTCAGCTTTAGAACCTTTGGGGCAAGGTAATCTTGCAAAGGTGGTATGTTGCAAAGCTGAAGTCTTTGCTGCTGGTGGAAATGAGGGATAGTAAACCAGTTTGGGAAAGGAAGGCACATATACAGTAGAGACAGGGAAAAGTGAGAAAGTAAGCAAAGGCATGTGTGCTCACCCGAAGATATTTGGGATAGTAATAGACCAGATGTATGGAGCGCTCATAAGATGCTGTCTCCTTGCACACAGATGCCTCCTACAGTATTCAGGAGCCCCATTCCCCAGTGTGGGTGGGCCAGTATTGCATAATGTCAGTACACAGGGCCTACATGTCCTACAGAAAACCTGAGAGGACAAAGTATGGCTCTTTGCCTGGTAGGTGTGTTAGGTAATCTATCCATTACATGACATACGGAGAAATGTTGCTGTAGCTTACAGTTATGCACTTCCATCACTTGGTGCACCAGCCTGACAAATCCCTGAAACGTGTTTTTTATTATAATGATATTCATTTTCATAAAAACTGATAAGTTTATCTTAGAAACCTGATCACAGTGGATCTACCACCCCCCTGACAAATCACTTTGTACTGCCTCAGACAAACACTGCTATCTTTAAAAAATACTCACAACATGGCTCATTGATTGCACTCTGTATCCAAAGAGATTTATTTGACAGAATTCATTACCCTGTGCTTAGAGATAATTTCACATGTGCTCAGTAGAGATCATGGATGGCTTGTCTTACAAACTGAAATCTCCGAATGCTCTCATGGCCTCTGTAAGAGACGAGATGTCAGATGTTTGAACATCTTTTCTCTTGTGTGCATGTCTGGAGGAAGAGCAGAACATCGATGGCTGGCTTCATTAACAGCATAAAGACATTGAGTATGAGTGAGCAGGTTGTGGGCCGTATGAGGCCAAATTCTACCATCTTAATTAAAACCCTGCTGTGATGCTGAAATGTCTGTAGGCTCAAAAGGCTGTGTAGCTGCTTAGGACTGTGGGATCTTTGTATTTAGTGGCTCAATCACAGCATGTTCTAAAGGAAAATACGCTTATACTTTCTCAGTGAGAGTTAGATGAGAAGGTTGATATCACTTTCATGTTTATGCATGGAACCAACGAAGAAATAGTTGCTGCACATACCCTCCCATAAAACACAAATACTTGTTGCAAATAAGCATATTTCCAAAATGTTATTAGTTTTATTGTTGTTAGTGATAAAGGAACATTGCAACTCATATGGGGGAGCTGTTAGTGACTGTCATAACTCTAGTGCTGACTGTGCTAGGGGATTGAGAGAGCAGGTGGAGGTTGTCCATTTTTGTCCATCATCTAGTCATGGAATCAAGGCAACATGGGATGAGTGATCCCATTTTTGTTTTCCTGTAACACCAGTACTGGCACTTGGGAAAATCACAAATATGTTTAAGTTAATTTAACAGTACATCAATTTCACTGTTGCCAACGTTTTTCTTTTTCTTACAGCCTTTTTTGGTGACATCTCTTGGGCATGTCACAGCGTGTTTGCACAAGGCACAACACCTGCCTTTATGTTGTGTTTTGGGAGCATTACCTATGTTAATATGTTACTTACGATCAAGTGGGATTCATCATTCGACACACCTGGTGTTGTTGTTTTTGTGGATTCAGGCATTTCTTTCTTTTTGGCGCCGTCTTTGACAGTTTATTGAATTACGTAGACTTCCCAATAGGAAGCCCCATTGACAGGAAGTTCTACCGACATGTTTTTCTAGAGTGTGTCAGATACAGAGATCAAAGGGACTTGCTTTATCAATCTTTGACAGTCTTAGGAGTGAGTTCTTTTTCCTTTTATTCTTTCTTTGGTCTGAGTGAAAAACCACCAATCCCTTTGTCATCATCTCAGCAACCAGTGTTTGTGAGACCTTTCTGAGTGTATTGTTGGAGGAAGTGGATTTCGAATTTGTTTGTAACCATGTGTTTAACTCAGCCATGTTGATTTCGCACTGTTAAGCATTTAGCCCTCATGCTTTGAACCACTTAATACATACTATGAAAATAATCCTCCTGTGGTATCACTTGGATTCCTTTTTGCTTTATTTTCTAAATTGTCTTAACTATGATTACACCATGCTAACAGCAATAATGCTAATAGTGCTAATGCTAAAGATGCTAATGTTAACCCTGTTCATGTTAACCAAGCTACTAAGCTTACCATGTCTGTGCAGATGCCTTCCCTTTGTATAGACCTTTCAGTAATTAAAATATATTTTTTGTTATTTCAGTTTCACTCTGTGTTCACAAAGTTGAGTCGGCAACAATCAAAGAAGCTTGAGTGCTACATCCTGACTCTGATGTCTCTGAATTGGAGTTTGGCTTGCCGTCAAATTGTGTTGCTACACTTCAAGGAGGACAGTATACCTGGGTTAGAACAAAATTGGATGGTTAAGAATGTTTGGTGCGTGTGGAGTTGACTTCTCTTATATGTTCTCTCACCGAGAAAATTTAAGAGAATGTTGCCGCTTAAGAGCCCATTGTCTCATGTTCGGTGCTGGACACTGGATTTATCATTGCCTGCAACCCCTTTCACATTACACGCAGTTAACTGAGTTGTTGTTAATACTGAAATATTGACCAGCAGCTTTTAAGAAAATCTCTGACACAAGTTCACTGGAGGCTGGTCTTGTTTTCTTTTCTTATCTGATTTTCTGCACAGTCTCTGTGTTATTTTCTTAGAGGCCTGAGTAAAGCTGAGGTTTATTTGTTTTCCATCTTTGACGGGGGGAATAGAGTGGCCAGACAGTTACTGTTAGGGAGCTAGACAAGGTCATCTCTGCTCAAATGAGTGGGTGGCGTTTCTGAGCTAAGGTCCCTGAGCAGAGTGGGGTTCCTTTATGTCAAAAGCACAGGCAAAGTAGTCAGACAGATACTGTATAATTGTCAAGTTAGGTTCCACAGGCACAAACCAAAAGATTAATTCAATAGTATGTGGCCTTTCACTTGGTTCGGCCTTTCACAGACTGCAGCAGGTTAAACAGCTGAACTGAATGAATAAAATCACTGCTTATGGCTTGTGAGAATACAGTCGCAATATTGTTTTCAGGCTTAAAGTGGTTTGTAGGCTGCAAAGCAGAAAAACAAGACCTGCTGTCCATCACAGAGCTTAGCAATTCAAAAGATGAACAGAGACTGATGGAGACAGATGAGCACTTAATACATAGTTTATGAAGAACGACAAGAAATAGCTGCACATTCTCCTGACATCTGACTGACGTGATTTGGGGAAATGTGTTCTAGACTTGACAATCATCACAGCTATGTTATCACTTTTGAATCCCCGAGAGCTCAATTATACCGCACGTCTTACTGATGAACATGTCTTTATTTGCAGTCTTTCTTCCTTCGTCTCTCTCCCTCCGCATTTCCAGGGTCAGTCACAGACAGAACATTTTGGAGTCTGGCGATTGTCAGTGTTTTTGCTTCAGGCAAAAATGGCAGCAGTGACGTTTAGTCTTAACTTGTGCCAGCATTTCTCCTGGCGTGTGTGTGTGTGTTTGATTGTGTGCACTTTGGCATGTTTTAAGTATGTGTGTCAGTTCTCTCCCTGTTTTCTCAGGCCAGGTGATCTTTTCCTTCCTTTGAAAGTGTAACCCCATGTCTGCTGGCAACACTGCCTCTATTCCCAGTGGCTACCTGCCAGACTAGACTATCAAGCGTGTGTTTGTGTTTTTGTTTGAGCACACACAGATTAGCTGTCCCTGGTTTTGAATGCTGTGTTTCAAGTGATGTATTTTCATGTGAATAATGGTGCATCAAAGTTAAAATATCAACTGCGATACATCCAGTAAACAAAAGCCAGCTGAAAAAAAAAAAAAAAAATCAGTATAGTGAAATGTCTGATATCCTGTTGAGGTGGATGGAAGTGTCAGACACTGACAAAAGGGTCTGGCTCAAAGTGGACTTCCCTGGTTTCATTCAAGGGCTTTAACATATAAATATATACAGTATATGACCAGTGTTGTATGGAATGTCATTTGCATCACAATTCTGTGACTGCTATGGTACATTGTGAGCATAGAAAAATATTTTATTAAAACAGAATAAGTAATTTATTGGGCACAGAAGGATTTTTCTGAGCCCAAATTAAATTATTATCTGTGTGGTACTGTTTTCTGCACAAAATATAATTGACAGGCCTGCAAAAATGTCTTTATGTGCTGAAATATCCAACAGAGAGCATAGAATTGAAACACAAATATAATGCCATATATATGTGTATAGATAGATATGTGTATATTCAAATTTATATTCAATTCATATTCCCACAGCACTGAATAGACAATTTGTGTTTACGCCACCAAACTATGGAGCAAGGAATCTCTGTCTGTCTGTGTGTCTTTTGCATATCTCGTGAACTGTTTATGTAATTTATACACTTGGCAAGTGTATTGCTGGAAACTGAGAGATCTGCATCGTCAAATTTGGTGCAATTTTGACATGTGACATGTTCAATATTAGTAAATAAGCAAACAGCCTCTGTGGCTCTGTGCAGCAATGGGCCGGAGCTTCAGGGCTCTGCTGAGTCAAGCATGTCTTATTGAGTGTATTTCACCAATTTCTGACCACAAGTAGCTGCTGTGTTCTTCTTAACCATACCAATTTCCAACACTAATAATACCACCCGTGCTCTACTTTACAACTGTGATGGTTAAGTCAAAGCAAGTGACTTCACATATTTGGAAAATAATGCGCCCACTTATGTTTCACCTGCTTGTGCAACCAAGAAGCTGTAATTTCAGGTGTGTTTTTCAGGGGCAAAACTTTTCTTTCTGAAGTAAAATTATTATCTATTCATAGTAAAACTATGAATACTGCACTGTTAAAATCCTGCACTCAAATGTTTCCTAAAGTAAAGAGGGAAATAGCAGCATTATCAACACAATGTACTTCCATTTACATAAGGTCTAATCAGTGTGTAGACTTTCAGTTTTAATGTAATGCTGGATAGTCACATGAATAATAATGCATCATGTTTGAATTTAGCACGCCAAAAATGTTTCCTTCTAAAGTAGAAGTACAGTAAGTAAATAGTATACCACTAAGTTACATATTTACAAATACTCTGGGGGCCTTTTGTAGATTTGGGTATAGTGGATCAGGATATAAAAAAAATGTAATATTTTTCATATGTAAACATCATAATCATCACGGGGTGACTGTGGATAGAGTGAGTCGTCAACTAATTGGAAAATTGGCAGTTCGAAATCCAGCTCCTGCAGTCCACATATCGAAGTGTCCTTGAGCAAAAGACTGAACCCCTAATTGCTCCCAACAGCTGTTCCATCTGTGTGTGAGTGTGTGTGAGTGGCTACAGATTAGCAGGTGGCACCATGTATGGTACCAGCGTGTGAATGTATGTGTGAGTGTGAGTTGTGGGATAATAGAAATGACAGTAATGACAGATGACGGAGGCAAACTACAAAACACTTAAGTCATTTTTTCATTGACAATCCATCATCCACACGCCCACAGGTGGACATGGCCTTCACGCGCACACACACACACACACACACACACACACACACACACACACGATGTCTTGCATGCGCATCACAAATTCCCTCTCATCTGCAGAACTCATAACAAACTATTTCACTGACACATGAGGACACACATCCACCTAAACACACATTAATGCACAATATTTCTGCTTTTTTCATTCAGCAGTTATTGCTGATGGCATCACTTGGTGTTACCATGGCAACTGCCTCTTCCTTTTACCTGTGTTGACTGCGTGTGTGAACCTGACAGGAATCACACTAGTAATTTTTTATGTACTTTACATATTTGCAGGTGTGTTTGGCTGTTTCACCGGCATTTCATCACAGCCCTGCAACTCGTCTGCACTGCCAGTAACAAACTACAAACAGAACAGATAGAATAAAAATGCAAGGAGTAAACACTCAGCTCTTACATCAGTCAGGGAGAAAAAAAAACCCTCCTCAACTCAAGGCTATGGATCAGACTCAGCTACAGAGCAGCGACACTTTAGCTAGTCAGGGTTCAGCATCAGGCTCAAGAACTCTTGAATAGGGTAATTGTCTACAGGTTTGAACCCTTGGAGCTATTGTTGTGCCATGTTTGAGTTAAATCCAGAAAAAAAAATGATAGGCAGTTTTAATATTGATTTCTGAAGGTTCATTATCCATTAAAATGTTTTCTTTCATGAGTAGTCACTATTTCATCCTCCTTTCTTACATTTCTCAGTCCCTTTGTGCACAAAGCATGAGTGAAGGCCGCATACACATAGCCAATAAGATCTCTGCCCGTGTGTGTAATGCACACAGCATTACGAATGGAGTCATCAACGCCCCGGTTGCTGCTTTCTTTGTTTGGCTTTATTGGAATAAGTTGTTGTTCACAGATGAGCTTTGTGCTTATTGATATAGATCGATAAACAATTACTGGTCTCTTTGCCTGGTGAAGTCCCATCAAGCTTCCTTCAGTGCCCACAGGGAGATACATGGACCAATGAGAAAGGGAGAGAGAGAGAGAGAGAGAGAGAGAGAGAGAGAGAGCTCTGCAGTCTCTCTGAATAGATGAATCAGAAAAATGCTTGTATGGAAGCTTTGCAAAAATCTTTCAGAAATGAAATTTAATGTGAAAAGCCTTTAACAGATAGTTAGAAAATATGCAGGAAGGATTTGTTTGGTTGGAAAAATTACCACCAAGGTGTAGAGACTGTTACTGATACTGACAAACATCCTCTTTTCTTCTCTATGAGATTTTAAAGCTATAGTGCGTAAATTCTACAGGTCCATACTGTAAATGTCCGATTCACCCAAGCCACTAGAGTGTGTGTGGCGACTGGCGAGTGTTACTCTGTGTACGGTGTGTGGCGACTGGTGAGTGTTACTCTGTGTACAGAAGTTACGAAGTTATGCACTAAAGCTTTAAGTTAATTAACTAATATATGTTCTGTTTTAGTCTTTCGGATCAGTCTTAAGGTCTGGTTGGTTGTTCACAAGCATTTAAGTCTTCTTGGGTCATCCATACATCAATGTCACATGATGGCCCAGATAGTTCTCACTCCCAGTCATCAAATACTGCTGCCTTCATGCTCCCTTCAGCCTACCGCCTGTCATGCCCCTTGGCATATGATACTGATGACAAAGGCACCCCTCAGCATCTCTATGAAACGTACCAAGCTTTCAACTTCTACTGACACTGAGAGTAACTAATGTAGTGTAAAGATTAAGACAGTCCACGTGAGGGTGGGAGGTCAAAAAAGAGTGCATCTCACAGACGAGCCTGGTCTCACTTAGAAGTTGTCAGAATCCGGCGTTTGGCCAGTGACTTGCAGCGTCAGAAACCAACAAAAAATATGTGCCTTTTAACATCAGTATGATATGCAACTGGTTGCCGCTATAGTTTAATGGCGCCCAAGCTGCATCAGGGGGAAATGTGGCGGGGCAAGGACAAAAGTTAAAACCGCAAAAGTCCAAGTGGGGCAGGAGGGAGGGGTGGTGGATGGGTCCAACAAACACCACCTTCATGTTTGCATCCCATAAGATTCTACAGCCAAACCTGGTTTCTTTTCCTCAACCTAGCCACACGTTTTTGTTGCCTAAACCCAACCATGTGTTTACTGCTGAAGGAAAAAAAACAAACTACAATTTGTGGTGTTGTACCGATGTAGTGCGTTTAATTTGAAAGAGACTGTATGTAAATGTGATATTTCCGGTGAAAATGTGAAATGTGTTCCAGAACGTCAACAACTGATGCACCCAAGGTTCCATGCACGTCGTTTGTGGATATGAAAAGTCCATGACCAAGCACGTAAATATGTGACAAGGTCGGAGTGAGAATGTGTTGCATAGAAAAGGTGCCTTCGGCATCTGCATCACACTGGAAGCGTCAGTATTTGATGATTTGAGGATGAGAATGTGTAGGACGGTTACTGAGGTCATGTGAGGTCTCAGTGTAAGGATGTCAATTTGGGAAGCTGCATGAAGAAGAACCCTACAATTATGTCACCGGAAAGGGGTTGGGTGCTTCAGAGGCTGTTATGCAACCAGACAAGCATTCTGAAGCAGCCTGTGGTGTTGTTACAGTCACACTGCCAAATTCCCAGGAATGACTTTGGAGACAGCTTATATTAGTGAAATGAACATTTACTTCATGGGGAACAGTTCGAGTGGACATTCCTGCAGTCAGCATGCCAATGACATGCTCTCCCCTTGGACTGTGAAAAAAATAATAGACGTGGCCAAAGTGACATAATCCATTGGTTTGTGGACATTTTGAAGACTTGTGTTTGGCATTTTGGTCTGTTCTTGGAGCCAGACGTGGCCGTATTTGGACGAAAGGTTGGAGCTGTGGGGGAGTGAGGGATGAATCTGACTCATAGACTGTGGTGGTGCCTCGCAGAAAGACTGTCACTCAAGCAGCTAGGCTCTTAATTATGCATAACTGTAAGCCTTGATAAAAAGTGAGTTAAAGGTGGGTTAGGAGAGTAGAAATTTCACCCCCATACAGTGAAGGAAAATTTAACCATAGATACCAAACAATTTTTTTGGACCAAGCTGTAAACATGTATATTTCTGCTGTAAAGTTGGACATTTTAACATGGGAGTCTATAAGAACTGACATGCTTTTGGAGCTAGCCTGAAGTGGCCATTTGAGGAGCTGCAGTGTTTGGCACTTCCGCGTTGGATTCATTTTTCATGCCTGCAGGCTGCCACTTGGCTCCCTCAAAACTTGTGACATCTGTGGCACTGTGTTGTGTTACAAAACTACACATTTTTGAATGACTTTTTATTGTGACTAACCCAAAGCACACCTATGTAATAATGATGGATAATTAACTTTTTCTTTGGTCTTAAACATTACCTTGGCTGTGACATTTCAGTGGTGACCCACTGAGATTATCAAAACAAGCAGCAGAAATGTTTCTTTTTCACAGGATGGCTGTCCTCACTCTGCGTGACAAGGTCATTCACAAGGAGAACAGAGGACCACTCAGGGGGAAACCCTGGACAGAGTCAGGACAGGGAGTTCACCTGAGGATCCCTTGGCAGGTCTTTGCTGTCCTGATAGCACTGCCTCCAACACATCCCCGATCTGGACAACTACTTTAGTTAGAAGGGGACGGATATAGAGAAAATTTGACTTGCTTTAAGATGAAATGTTACTTTAAGCTTGGATGAAAATGTTTAGCGAAAGTTTACTTTCCAGTTGGAGCTACGCTAGTGGTTAAATGCTACAAATATAACTGTGCCAATGAAGACTAAGTTCTTTTAAAGCTGACTTATGTCACAGTGGGAGGAAAATTATTGTATAACCACAAAGCCCAGTTTTAAAAGATGTTGATAGTTTCAGAGCACTTGGACCATCAGCCTTCACTGATGCTGGTGACTATCAAACTACAGCAGGAGCAGAAAGTGTACTATATATTGCAGACGCTGCATTAACAGCAGCAGAGAGACAATGTAATAAAACATACCTACTGAGACTGGACCATGTGAAAGCTGGAAGGACAGTCTGCTGCTGTATTGAGTTAAGTGGTCCTGAGAGAATTGAGATAATAGTGATGTTAGCGACAGGCAATTATACAGGCTGCATCAGCCCGACTGTTATTAGCTGCCTTACTTACACTGTGCCTCTCACTACCGCTGGTGCGACCGTTAGCTTAGAACAGAGTTCTAGGTTGAGAGCGCACACACATACTGTACAGTGACAAGAGAATGTGACTTTATATTCAAAATAATCATTGTACTTTGATTGCTGAGCAGTTTTTTTTGGCTCCTTTAAATGCTCACTGTTGACTTTTCTGGTAATGACCAGCATTAGTTCAGTGTTGACTGGCTTAAAGTATTTTTTTCCACCCATCTTTGTTATGTTTCCATACATGGTCATTTCTTCAAGATTTACAGTTGTGTTGAACATGATGTTAGGGTAGTAGGGAGACCAAACCATGTGCAGTTTTGAAACTTTAAAGATGAATAAAATGAATACGGTGCATACACATTACTATACATATTTCAATCAGGAGAGACACGGTTTGATAGTAAAAGAATATTCATGAACATGTGCACAGAAGAATAAAAGTGTAGAAGGTCTTTGGTGATTAAACCCCCCTGGTATAATTTAAGGACGGTGATGAATCCATAGTCGAATAGGGAACCTCCCCAGGGTCTAAACGCTGGTGGTGGTAGAGGTGGTGAAGATGAGATGAGAAGAAGATGGAGAAGTGCTGATGATCTGGATGAGTAGAGGAATGAGTCTGTGTTGAGCTTGTCCTGGACTCTGGATAGGATGGCTGGAGGTGAACAAGGTGGAGGCGGGTGGAAAGAAAGTCTTCCTGATTGAACTCACGCTGAGCTTCATTATTCATTATTATGACTGACTGTTTGGTCAGTGTTAACTCTGATGGGGATTTTGAATTAATTTAAGTCTTAGAAGCCTACTGAGAATTGAAGTTGGTTTAAAGTTACATTACAACCCAATCTCACTCTGAAATCGTCGAAATCCGTCACTTGATCAGTGACATCCAGCGTCACACACCCTTTCATGTGGGTGTGATACATGTCCAATTGCTGTTACAGTTTAACAGCGGGCCGCAGCATCGGGGAAATGTGGCGGGACAAAAATGAAAGTTAAGGCAGTGAAAGTCTGAGTAGGGTGGGTGAGAGAGACAGGTCCAACAACCACTGAATTTCACCCGAGAGGCTGGTGTTCACCTCCTGTAAGACTGTAAAGCTAAACCCTGTTCTAATTTTCCATGTGCTTATGTTGTCTTAACCCAACCACGTATGTTCTGGCAAAACGTAATCATGTCTGTTTATAGCTGAAGGAAAAAAAAAAAAAGTTAATTTGTGGCGTTGTACCAACTCAATGCATTTATTTTGAAAGAGACTATGCAAACTGTACATTTCCTGTGAAAACAGATGTATTTGAAAAAAATAAAAGCATGTAACAGGCTGAACTTGACACGGCATCCAAGAACTTCAATAATCAACGTATCAGGATACCTTGTACATCATATCTGGACGTGGAAAGTCCATGACCAAACGTTAATATGTGACGAGGTCAACACTGAGAATGTGTCGTTCATTACCGCCCTTTTTTGTTTTGTTTTAGTCGAGAATCAGTCAGTGGTATTCACTTCTAATTCTAGTCAAATTCTAGTCAATGTGTTAGTCATTATTGTCTTAGATAGTTTGATGATACTATAATGGATTTTGCTGAGGGATATTTCCTCACTGTTAAAATTCTAATGAGAAGTGAGCATGTCTTTAACTACGTGATAAGTCATCTAGGCTGAGAATATGTTACTGACTGACTCATTGTACTTGTTTTTCATTGTATAGAAATAAACACAAGGTATTTATAGTACTACTACTTTATATTACTGAGGTCTTCTGCTAAGTTTGGTGTCATGTTTTTACACAGAAATAATGTGTGAACTGCATCATTAAGTCTGATCTAACTTAGGTTGTCCGCATAAACAAAGCCAATCATTGTTTCATATTTACTCATCAGGGCATCATGAACAGAGGTTTCTCTGTATTTTTTGTTGTTGATTTTTTTTTTTTTTCCGTTGACGTTGTCATTACAATGTTGTCATGAAATTAAAGGATGTCAGCGAATACTTGTCAAACTTTTTGATGGCAAAATTAAATTAATTAGGGTGACTGTCTCCTCTAATGCATGGCAATCCATCAAAATAGTAGTTAAGACATTTTTCTCAAAACCCTAAAAGTGAGCTTCATGATGATGGTGGAGGAAAGGTCAATAAATAACCATAATCAACAGGATAAAATATCTGGAAACCATAAATGCCACTGCCAAATTCAATCCAAAAGTTGTTGAGGAATTGTAGTCCAAATTATAGTAGTGGACCAACCAACCCATTGATTGACATTCCTAAATACTGTACCCTTGGAAGATACCCACTTCAATTGTCTAAGTAAGTCTGCTTAAGCCTCCTTTTAGCTTCACATAAACTGATAGTGTCTAGTGGAAATTGTTTTCAATGCCACTGGGATACAGGAATAGGAATCACAGTGGGACCTGAGAGCCTTCAGCTAATTGGGGAAGAGCCTATAAAGTATGAGGGGACAGGCCTGATGAAGGTGAAGCCTGGGGAGCTAAAGGATTCACTGAGATAGACTGCAGACAATGACTCACAGTGAGCCACATAATGTAAGAGTCGTTCTTATTTTTGAAACTAGAGAAGAAAATCTGAAAAAATTCTTGGTGAATCCACATTTTTGTGTTATAGAGGTAACACTCAAGAAATTACACGTGTTAAAGTATGTTTTATAGACTATAAAGACAAATATAATGAGGGAAAGGTAGGTATTTTGAGTAAAACCCTTAAAAACTTTATCCAGCATTGCCATATGGTACATTATTTCGAGTATTTTTATCTATTTTTAACTAGTATTTCTAGATTTTTTTCTAGTAATTAATTTTATTTGAAAGTAATTTATTTATTCTTCATTATTATAACACTGATCAACTTTTGTTTCTCTATTTTTTTCCAAGTACGGCTGCAGCTGGAGCAGCAACATGACCCGCCCACCAGCTCCATGACTCGCCCAGGATACTGACACTATCAGTCCCCTTCACCACTTGATCCAGAAGTGTATATGCTAAATAAGGGTTATGCTAGCTATGAAGTGTAAGGTTAAAAGAAAGGTGGTTAAAGGTATAATATGTAGTTTTTCCACATAAAAAATTCTAAAAACGACTAAACCAATATTATATATTTTGTTTAGTTGTGTACTTTGATTATCAGAAATGTTTCCAACAATTTTTCCAAAGTTAACTCATCATGGATCATGGTTATGCACTGACGGTTGCTGCACCTTCTGACACCGAAGCTGTCCCAGTAAACAAGTCAGTAAAATGGAAACATATGGGTCAACCAAGCGATCCCAGAAGAATTTGGGATAAGAAGAGAGCTAAATCCAGGATAAATATTGGTGTGGCTTTTCCAAGATGGAGAGAGCTTTGTGAAAATCTAGGACTACAATTCGACGCCAACCTCGCGTGTGTTCTACTAGACAGGTAAGCATACATCAGGCTGATGTCATCAAAAAACTAAATTAATTTCCACCAGTGTATTGCAAGCACCGCTGCCCGCCGGGGCTCCAGCGCTGCGGAGCGGTGTGGAGCGGAGGCTGGCTAACCACAACATCTAACGTTAATGATAGGTTTCTATAATGCTGAGCTGATGCTTGTAAATGAACTGCATTTATAAAAGAGGCAGAGAAATAGCTAAACATAAGGCGCACTGAGCGAGAGAGCAGCAGAGAGGGAGAAGCCATCGCTAACTGTAAAGCTAAGTAACTAGCAGTTTGCTCAAATAACTAGCAGATTGCTAACCGCTCAGCTAAAGTAAGTAGCATTTCTGAATAGAGTGTAAAATAACTCAGGTTAGCGAGACAGTCGCTAAAAATGAGAGCCATGACTTTAACCCACGGAAAACCGGACATTATAATCAGTTTGTTAAAAAAAAAAAACAACGGACACCCCGGACGGGACGTGAAAAGTGGACATGTCCGGGCAAACGAGGACGTTTGGTCAGCCTAAGTAATGTTACTACTGATAGTTAGATCAGAGTTTGACTATCCGGTGTAGGTACCAGATCGGCTCGGGCTGCTACACCGGCCGACGGACCCCATTTGCATAAAGTGAAACATAAAGTGAATATAACTTCAGTAATTTATCTCGTCCATGAGCATTTCTGTGCTGCTGAAGCTCGCTCTGCCATAAAAACTAGCACGGCCGGTTTCAGTTACACGGAGTGAGGAACGTGAGATTTGTATCTGTTATATAACTACAACTGCCATGATCCCATGCTACTTTTTGACGTCATCCAACTCCGTCTTCTGTTATTGTTTTGGTTTAAGACCCCTAGCGGCAGAAAATTACATATTGCACATTTAAGCCACAAATATACTTGTTTCAGAACCAAGCGTAAGTGTAGACAACCAGATGCGTTGTAAATGTAATAGTTCCCTATGTACAACGTGAATAACAAGAGAGTTCCTCTAGGAGGTGCACCACAGAACTCGGACCATCTAGAACACCGGAGTAGAGTTTCCAGATTTGCATGGTGCAGACGATAAACGGGGTCTGCCCATTGGTCTGACAACCCATTATTCTGACATCCCATTATTCCGACCATATTAAACCCATTGTTCCGAAATCCCGTTGTTCTGAAATCACCATGATGCCCTGTGGTTAATGTCTGGTTAGGTTTAGGCACAAAAACCACTTGGTTAGGGTCAGGAAAAGATCATGGTGTGGGTTAAAATGAAAAAGAAAGTGACAAACACATAAGCCGTGAGCCTGCTCCGCCTCAAGCCTTTCCCAGCTGACCTAGAGCCAGTCGCGGTACACCATCAAGGCAGAAATACGCCCGTGGAGAGCTCCCACACAACCCGAACCCCAGAGTTAATGACAGGAGGTCATGATGTTTCATTCTCTCCTCTCTATGACACTTGTATCTCGACCAGTAGCCTACTTTTGTTGCGTTTGCTGATCCTCTATGGTACACAAATACAGTATAGCCTAGCTGCAGCTGTAATATTTCTTCTTTGTTCCATGTCTAGCTGTCCACTGATAATAATTTGTTAAATATTGCGTAACTATGTTATCGTGTTTACATTCTGTGGACTGTAGTAACAGCAGACAGGTTTGAAATGCTCTGTAGAGTGGGCTGACCAGAGGGAAGCAAATGAAAACACAGCTAATGCTATGTGAATAACTGTGTATTGAAGAAAGCACTACAAAATGTATTCATGGTGTTTTTCTTGATTTTTATACAGCCAGTCCACTCCCACTGGCTCACGTTGGTAGTTCCCTTGGACAACTAGCAGGCTGCTGATTATAATGATCATGATCTGTCAGATGTTCATGATTACATATTTTCAACCTCATCTACGGTTGATGCCGGCATTTAATTATTCTTGCACTTGACCTTCTTGGTTCCTCTCCCTATGAAGTATGATACACATTCTCTGTGCTGAGGTGGGCGTGGCAAGCTGCCTCACAGAAATGGATGGGCCATTAGACTCCCATCTGCCATCCAGTTCACATGTTTCAGAGCCAAAGTCGAGAATGTACTGACTACTGCATCACTGTTTAGTACAGGGCATCCAAAGCCTCAGAATGAGGACAGCAGGAAATATCATTCAGGTGTCTATGTCCTCCTTTTAGGACAGTTTTTCACCTTTTCACTGCTCGATCTGAAAAACATGGTCAAGGACTTATTTTGTCCTTTACTTCCCTTCTTCATTCCTCTGCTATCTGGTGGCAGGCTGGTCGCAGGCTTTGCAGCATTCTAGCCAGTAAGGCCACACTGAGCAACAGCTCCTTTTCACAAGATGTTAAGATCCTGATCTCCCCACCCTCTAACACCACCCACCATCTGTGCCTGCCCTCAATAAAAGGACTCAAGGTTTCAGTATGCTTCAGAAAAACTAGTTAGTACAAAGTGGCGTCCAAACACATTTGATAGACGAAATGTTGATAGCCACCAGCAGATGTAGGGGATGTAAGACAAAATAGCATTTTTAGTCTTGTTCGTGATTTATCCTGGTTTCGTATGAGTAGAGGAAATCTTTGCTGGTCACTAGGCTAATTTATACAATGTAAAATGCTCTATGCTTGTGCTAATATCGTTAGCATGCTGTATTTGTTTGGAAAACACGTTTAATATAAGACTGTTTCGGTGAATCTTGTGACTTGTAATGGAGCCGAATTTTGTAACATTACCTTTGTTAAATGTTGCTGTTGTTGCTAGCTTTATATGAGTAGAGGAAATCCCCGCTAGCTGGCAGGCTAATTAATATAATGTAAAATTCCATAGGCTTGTGCTAATAACATTAGCATGTTGTATTAGTGGGGAAAATGTGTCCATCAAAAGACAAATGCTTTGTCTGTGAATCCTGTGAGTTATAATGAAGCCGCTCTGTGTACTTGCTAGTGATGGGATTTCTCATTCACTTGTGAGAGCCGGTTCTTTGGCTCTCGTACACTTGAAGAGCCAGTTCAAAGATGCGGTTCGTTCGTTCGTTCTTATTTAGTTTGTTTTTTCTGTGTGTGTGTGTGTGTGTGTGTGTGTGTGTGTGTCTTCAGGGGGGGGGTTCATCAATAAATCGCATTGCTGATTTATCACATCACGTGATCTGGATATTGTAACGTGAACCCAGAATAGACTTCGCAGATACGTCACGCAAACATCACATCTCTAGTACTTGTGTCTGAAACTGTTGTTATTAAGTCATTGTTAATGTGTGTTTTGGGTGTGTTTACAATCAACTAAACTATACAGCACATCACAGAAACCCTACCGCTGACTAGTGGTTTGGAAGTGTAACTGCAGAGTGACATAGACACACTACTGCACAAGTATAAATGCTCACAACGGTGTAGGCTATGGTGTCGTCTCTGTATAGAGCTGACGGACAAGTATAAATCCGTCTGTCTTAAGTCTCAAGTCCTGGCATTCAAGTCCTAATTCAAGTTCCAAGTCCCAAACTTTGAGATTCAAGTCCTTAACAAGTCATAATGTGCTTCACCAAATGTAATGCCATTTTAACAACAGTAATAACACATTTAATTTACAAAAATAATGAATACTTTTTAAAGTTTGAGTATTTTTTATAAGTTTGTAGGAAGTTGTGGCATCATGTGCACATTTTGCATACTGAAATAATTTATTGTTGACCACCCGTAGTTTTTGTGTGCTAACAAAATTGTCTTTAAAATCATTTTTTGTTGTAATCAGACTGGTATCAAAGAGAGGACTCCGTAGCAGGACCCAAAAATGCTAGAACCTTTAGTGAAGGTTGGTGAAAAGAAAAACAGCCCAAAAATAACAACAAAGTGACCAAATCTTGGGCCTATGCAGAATGCAAAAATGCAAGATATCGGATCAAAAAGTACACTTGGAGCAAACGACTAGAACATGTGCTCCAAACTACAGAGATGAACTGGCACAGATAAAGGGCAGCATGCGATGCTTGCATGTCTGTTTGATATGTTTGTCCAATTGTGGACAAAGTACCCAGGAATATCGCAACAAAGAACAAAAACTCAGTCACAAGTAAAAGTGCTGCATACCAAATCTGACTTGAGTAAAAGTATCTGGGTATTGTCAGCAAAATGTAGGACTATTTAAAATTAAAAGTTCAAAGTACTCATGTTGCAGAGTGACCCAATTTCAAGTGTTGTGATCATCATATACATGAATATGTACTGAGTATTAATTGATCAACGTAAGCTACATGTAAACAGCATTTAAATGTTGTCATGGTAGAACTAATTTTAACACCTTCACCTTCACTTCACAGTTTACTTGGTAGGCCTACACCTAGAAAAAAACAAAAGCAGTTTCATATTGTATTAAGTCTGACATTTTTTTGAAGCGTTGAGTTGTAGATTGTGGTGCTGTTGAACTGTACTGGATTACACTGACAGCAGTTTCTCATTTAGTCTGTCCTCACCAATATAAATGGGATCAAACAGGTCAGATGTGAAGAGGAAAATTTTATTAAGCCACACTTCAGACATCAGGTATACAATTCATCAGATTATCAGATAATCAATATTTAAGATGCTGTTGAATAAATACTACAATAAAGACAATTAATCTTTAAATAGGTCTACAATAAATAAATTACAATAAATTCTTAAAATCATTAGGCCTATTGAATGGGAAAAACACATAAATAAGCAAAAGAATGCAAAGAACAATAACATGTTACAACATTTAATAATATAAGAATATATCTTATACTGAGACTGAATATTGCCCATTACACATTCCCCAAATGAATTACATTTCATATTTAACCACTACAGAGATATCAGCCACAAATTTCAAAAGGACTACCTGAGAGAGGCTGTTCTCTGGGGCAGCCTGAGCGCTTATACACACGTTTATTATCTGTGAGTCACATTCAACTGGGCTCTATGCTAAAACATCGACCACAGATCTGATGTTTAAACTACGCATGAAAACACTACGTTCTGTGACAAAACAACAGTAACATATCGGTAATTATGGCTTACAATTGTGCGCCTTTCCCTCACTTGTCATTTTCCGATGATTGTTGCGAAATGCATGCTGGGATACCTGGCTGTCTGAAGTCCACACAAGTGTGCTCCGATGCATCCCTGGTGAAATGGGTGTGGCGAGAACACATCCGGGAATTTGGACTGAACTTGGCTAGATGTGAACTTTGAATTGGAACAGTACTTGGGCTGTGACTTGTGACGTGTCACAAGTCCACAAGAACACAAGTCTGCCTAAGAACGCATATTGAGAAATGGCTAAGGGTAAGTGTCAAAATAAAACAGGAAATACTAACAAAACTGAAAAGAAGGAAACATGACCTTAACAGGGACTTCAGGTGCTCAGTAATGTAATGTTAGTCCTTCATGGTTCTGTCCTTCACTACTTTTTAAATAACATACTTTTTAATCTTTCAGCTTGAGAGAGATTCCAAGTATTTTTAAGTTAAAAGGCTCAAGTCCAAGTGAAGGAACGAGTCAGTGGTGCAAGTCTTTTTTGAATTTGTCAAATCAAGTCTAAAGTCATCAGATTTGGGACTCGAGTCTGAGTCGAGTCTGAGCTAGCACCAGCACCAGCAAGAGGAATTGTAAGCAGTTTAACTAATAATAACTAACTGCTATCTGCAGGTGAAAGGAAAGTGTTTATTAGTTTTCATGAAATAAAATGTTGCAATAAATATATTTCAGTAGGATTTCATTGTTGAAAAATGACATCATTTCACTATAATGGCACAGAGCTTTAGCTTCTTCATCATCGTACATTTCTCCACTCAGACACGTACTGACAGTTCAACAAGAACTCTCTATGAAGCATACTGACACCTTAACTGATTTCACCATCTCCCTTCTCACTGTGTCCTTTCTCTAATTCCAAACACCATATTATCTTACTCTAACTTTATTCCACTGCATACACTTTTGAGAAACCAGCTAATTAGAAACATAAACTCGAACAATTGAACCACTGAACTGGTCACAGTTTTGTCTAGATTGTTAAAAACAGATATACATTTTTCCCCTACTGCTGACTTATTGCACCAATTAATTTCTACCAGCTGATGCAGTGACCCAAAACAGCATTGGTTTATGCTTAAGTGGAGCCGAATAATTTGTTTTGCTGTTAGCACAGGCACCAAAACTCACACACAAATGCATGGACACGCATCGATACAGCCAGTGGCAAAGGGTGTTAGAGGTTTAGGTGAAAGTAGCTTTGGTCAGCTCATGTACTGAATCTATTAGGGATTTACATTTTTATATGTATAAGCAGCATGCAAACACAAACACAGGTACTTATATAAATATACATACTCACTCACCTACAAATAGTTGGAGGCAAAAAAGGTTTAAATGTTCAATTTTTTTCCCATTGAGGCTTTCTGATGTGTTTGGGATGATTTAAATATCTTCCCTTGGTACCTCAAGGGCCTAGAAATCTGTGTGTGTGAGCGAGAGAGTTAAAGTGTGACAGCACTTCTGCAGGTCTGTGAAGATGCCTTGAGGATATTTCACGGCTTAAGAGATGAATTATCTTCTTCACGTCTGTGTTTGCACACAGTGTAGACACCCAGAGACAGCAGGGAAAGCAGAAGAGGCCTGATAAAGTCTGTCAACACTCGTGCTGGCTTCCACTTCCATACATAACTTACAATATGTATTGTTATTCATTTCTAATATTCCCTCAACACAATCTTGCTTTAGTCGCTCTTAGCTATCGACGGGTTAATGAAATACTACATTTCCATAATTGCAACTATACTCCATGCCCTCTATAATGGGGTCATGGAGTTGTTTAATTTGCATGAATTTGCTTTAGTGCCTTTTATTTTCTGAGAGGCATTAGATCTGTTCTGCACAATTTTTCCTCTTTAACATTCTACATTCTACAGACAGAGAGCTGAATCATCCAGATCAACTGCATTACAGGCATTACAGGGGGGTTTGTTTTTACATTGTTTAACTTTTTAGACTTCTTTCCAGGATGTGTGGTAAATAGACAATGATAACAAACAGATGGGATTTCACATACTTTAAATTTTTACATTCAAACACCTGGACAATTTATGTATATACATGTTTCTTTTAGTTAATAATCATCATTGAGCTTTACCACCACAAACAGTACTCTTAAATGGGGCTGGCTTGTTGTCATTCACGGCTCTGTCCGGCACATCATTGGTGGCACAGAGGAACTTCCGCACCTCATTTATTGTCCGCAGAACGAAGTTGAACACCGACATTTTCAGAACAAAATAGAACAAGCTGGAGTGAGGCTCTACCTCGATGGGATATTTAAAAAATTTTTTAAGCATTTAGTCCTTCTAAGGCCAGCGCAGCCTGCCGTGGCCCACAGGAATGACACTCCGCAGAACTTTCCTTTCTCTAAGTGAGGATTAGAATATATGCAGTTCACATAAACTGGTCAAAATAAATATATATATATTTTTAAATGCTTGAAGATCCACTTGTTACTAAAAGTCTGCATCATCCAAAGAGACGTAATAAAAACTTATGGCTAGCGATAGCTACCAGGGAAAACAACAGTGTTAGCCACTTCCTGTTTTGGTTGTGAATGGCAGAAAATTGAGTTGTCATTTTCGCAGAAGACTGTATCCAATGGCAAACTTGGATAGTAAAAATGAGGCTTATAGGGAACCAATCTTAACAACAGTGGTATCATTCTATAGCCATTACACTGTGCAATCAACATTCAGTTAGTAATGACTAGTCCATACCCACTGGTAGCTTTGTCACCTTCTACCTATGCCAATCCTCAATGGCTATGTGCGGTTTCACATAGGTTGACCACATCAGTGAGTAGAAAAACGTGGGACAGACAGAATGACTGACTGACAGAAGCTCAGTTTTAGTAAGTTTTCCAACTTTTGCCAAGAGGGAACTTTAGATATTGGTCTCTAGATTATGTTCACCGAGTTTCATACAGATCGGTCAAACTTCCTAGGAAGAGATCGATTTTAAATGTTTTTCAAAAAATTCAAAATGGCGGAAAATCTAAAGAACCGGACCTTATGGGTTCTTGAGGCAAATTTGTTCCTCATGAGGAGAGTCACCTCTGTGCAAAGTTTCATGTCTCTACGACATACATGCCCATTCAAAGTTTGCAATTTCAATCGGTTGCTATAGCGCCCCCCTTTGGCCAATTGATGTAATATTGCTTCATTCATATCCTCCCATGACCCTCTACCACTGTGCCAAATTTCACATGGATTGACCAAGTCAGTGAGGAGAAAAACGTGGAACAGACACACAGACAGAGTTTTCGTCATTACTAAGAAGATATAGTAAGGTAAGTTTAAACAAAAAAACAACTCCCCCGGTGATCCAGATTAATTTCCTGAGCCTGCATCCAACTCGGGGCCTTTATTACATGTCATTCCTCATCTCTCTCTCCTCTCATTTTCTGTCAGCTGTAAACTTTTGATGCCAAATAAAGGCAAATAATATTTTAAAAAGTATGACCCAGCCAAGGATCCATAACCAGAAGTAGTCAGAATTAATGATATACATGTCATGATGGTTTGTTTATATTTTGTTATCCTGTGGACTTTGTTTTGGAGTTTTCTGTTGTGTTCCTTGTTTCAAGTGTTATTCATTCACTGCTTCCTGTTTTATTTTGTACATTCTCTCCTCATGTGTCATAAACGATTTTACTCTCTGTCTTTGTGGGTTTTTCTGCCTATTTTCTGTCACACCTGTCTCGTTAGTCCTTTCCTAATCCCAGAGTCTTCCCTTTACACCTGTTCTGTATTACTCTTGTTTACTCCACCCTTGTGTTCCACTCCACAACCTTGTTGTTAGCCAATCTCCATTTCCCTCCCTTTTTCCATCTTCTCCTACTCCAGCCGTGTTATTCTTGTGATTAGTTTTCTGTGCAAATATACCTGTGTATTTCCCTTTGTTCTTCACCAGTTCATCCTGCATTCATCCATGTGTTGGTGGTGTCGTTCCCGTACTCCATTTCCTGCCTGGTTTCTTGTGTTTAGATTTTTTACCTGAGTTCATTGTATTTTTTCCCAGTTGGTTTTGGTTCAGCTTTTATTTGGACTTGTAGATACCTGCCTGTTCCAGATGGGTTTTTTTTATCAGCTGCATTAAAGCCTGCTTTTTGTGAAAAGTGAAACCTGCCTGCTGCTCTGCACTTGGGTCCTCCCTGAACTGATTTATGACAATACATCAGCCAAATAGATCAATCTAAGAAAAAGCTTCTGCAACCTTGTCTTGCCCTATGGAGTCCTGACCACAAGTTAGAGAATCTGTTCTGTAGGATGATAATCAGGGATCTGGATGTTCACTGCATTCAGTAGGATAATGATTAACTATCTTCAACAAATGAGATTCTCTAATATCCATCAAATTATTTGTAGCCAGTTGCCTGCTAACAAAAAAAATTTAAACTATTGAATAATGACCAGTTTTCATCAGACTGTCCCTATCTGGACTCCAGCAAAACTTTTCTGGCAGAAAAAAAAGCAAAAACTCTCAAATTGTGTTTTGGCTGAACTCTTCCCATTCTTTTCTTGGCTTAGTCTGCTGTTCATTTACACTGGGAATCGCGTTTTATGAGTCCTGCCAACCCAACAACCCATTTAACATTTTGAAATGTGGTGCATGATTGAAATGTTATGAAAAAAACAATGCTCTTTCCTATTGTTTACTATTGTGGCTGACTGACATCCAACATTGCTACCTAGTTTTTAGTGCAGCGTTACACACAGAGGATCACACTGGACAAGTCTGACATTTAAAATTTAGATTTCTGGCATTTGGTAATGTAAAGGACACATGTGCTTATTTTCTTAAAAGAGACAACACAAGTAGTTCTTGGTTAACTCCTGTAGCAGTGGTGTGTGAAAGTGCTGCTGGCCTACAAACCCAACTGTTTCTCTCCAGTGGAACTATTTCCCTCGCTTTCTCTCTCTCACACACAGCCAAGGTGTAATTTTTCTCCTGCTCAACATGTTATAGCTAATCCTTTCTGGGTTATCTCTCCAGCACAGACACACCATGAGTGTGTATGTGTGTTTGCGTGAAATGAAGATTAGTTGCATTAGCAGTTATGGGGTTTGACCGTTTTTTTTTTTCCCCTAAAAAGCATGGGCATTTATGTACAAGTGTATGAGCTCAGACCGTGAGAACGAGTGTGTATTCTGTATGTATGTGTGCTCAGGTGTGCCCGGGGAATGTGTTCAAGTGCACAGAATGTGAAGGCCAAACAAAATCACCTGCGACAGCCAAAGAAAAGCTGGATTGAAGCGTTTTTGAGCGGATTTCTGCGCTTTCATCCAGCAGCTATTTTTCCGCTGCTCCCTCTCTCTCCGTGCCTCCGCAAGGATTCTGGTAACATTTCCAACAACAGTGGAGGAAGTGCTGTTCATGGATTTTTGGCACAAGAGCATAGCATTTCTGAAAAAGGGTGACAATCAATAAAGTGGGCTTCTTTTAATGCTGAAGTGTCCCTTTGGAGCATCTGGCTATTGCATGCACACAAACAATACATAAGATCTCGCTCCGCTCTTTCTGATGCAGCCTCATAGTCACAATGAAGATATGAAGTCCACACACACACACACACACACACACACACACACACATACAGGAAGAAGTCTGAAAAACTGATGTGACACTGGGATTTATTGCATCTTAATTATTCAAACAGTGTGTGAGCAATGTTGAATAAGAAAGAGAGCCAGAGAGGGAGCAGGGGAGGGAAGATGAAAAATGAAGGGAGGGAAGATGAAAGCAAGAAGCCATATTTCTCAGTCAGTTTGTCAAGTGAAACCTGTTCTGTTATCAATTCTGGTAAAATAATATAAGGTTACATATACATCAAAGTCAGGTGTTTTACTTGAGGTTTTCTTGTAGAAGGTCATCTAAGGAAAGAAAAGAGATAGAGAGAGTCCATTTAGACCTGGTATGAACATGTGATCTGTATCTGGATGTTTGTCAGTTAATGACATATGATCACAGGCTTTTGCATTTTTACCTGGTGATAATAAACTAGGTAATTAACATAATTATAAGCAATGAAATGTTTGGCTACCAGAGATTTGTCATCATCATTCTGAATAAAATATTTATGTTTAAAAGTTCTAGTTTTTAAATGATGTTTTAGCTTACCGACATTTATGTAAATAAGCAACAAAAGTACTGTTATTTTGCCTTTAACCATGCCAGTGGTTTCCAAAATAAGTACTCAAATTTTAAAATTTTAAATTTTATTTTGGCAAACGCCACATGTAGAAAAGCATTTGTGCGTTCCTGAAACATCTGCGAGAACACTTTCTCTGCAAGTTTCCTCTTCCTCTATAGTTACACAACATAAGGCCAGCTGTGGCTCACATGTAGAGTGGGTCGTCCACTAATCGGAAGATCGGTGGTTCAATCCCTGGCTCCTCCAGTCTACATGTCGAAGTATCCTTGGGCAAGATACTGAACCCCAAATTGGTCCCAATGGCTGTTCCATTGGTGAGTAGCAGGTGGCACCATGTATGGTAGTGTGTGAATGTGTGCGTGACTGTTAATTGGGTGTGAATACTGCAAGCATTCACAACCTATGTTCTTCTACTACCAAAATTCTTTATTTTTCTTATTATTATTCTTCCGCCGCGTTTTTCAACATCAATTATCTTCAATACCGTTCAACCGATTCAAACCATTCAAACTTCTTCTGATTCAGGACATTATCGGAAACTTTCAAATTTTTCCATAACGTTCATATTTTCCCGGGAATTCAACATTAAAATTCCGACTTCTATTAAAGCGGATCTAGCCAAAACGGTTGGACCGCTACTAGTTCCACAAACTTCTTCAACCGATTCCAACCGTTCAAACATGACAACGTTTAGCTGAATTAGGATATTTACGGATTTATTCACTTTTTTCCGTAACGTTCATACTTTCCAAGATATTTCCGATTTTTCACAAATCCTTTTCCCATTGGGAATGCATTTCGGAATCCTCAAAAATCTAAAAATTTCACCTTTTTTCAAACTGTGACTACCAACTCATACTTTCAGCTAGAAACTCCATTCAAAATGGAAAATATTCATCATTTTGCTGACTTTTTACATATGATTCAACTTTTCAATCCCATTCATACTTTCAAAAATATTCAGCGTTTTCTGAAACTTGGTTATAATGGAAGTCAATGAGAAAATCCTTCAAAATCACTCATCTTCACCCACACGTCACGGATTCATACATTGACGTAGAAACTCTGTTCCAACTCTCAAACGTTGACGCTGTCGTCGACTTTCAGGATGTAATTCAATTTTCAATATCTCTTTTAGTTTTTCTACAAAGTCAGTTTAAAATACATGAAGTTTTCAGCCCTTCTCAGACTTTATAATGGGAGTGTATTGCGTGAGCTAGAGTGGGTGATGTCATCACTAGAGTGAAGAGCAGCTGTAAACTCATCAAGAAATTTTTTTTTCAACTCGCTCATACGGCCACAATTTTCACTGTTCATACACAATTTATACCACAAAACGTAGGAAAATTTGTCCTGGTCACAGATGTGTTGACATGGAATCTCTCACACGTACACATTTTTGCTGAGTGGCTCCAAAGTGGAGGGAGTGCCGATTTTTTTTCTCATTCACTCCCATGTAAAGTGAGAGGAGAAATTTCTGGAAACAGCTTAGGTGCAACACATATGCAACTTGCGCCTGTGACCACATTTTTGACTCTAGAAATATAAAAATTGCCACGAGCGTTCTTGAGGAGTCGCTGTCTCTCACCATCACTTTATTTTCATGACTAGACCAACGGTTTGCGACTCCGAAGGATTTGTTTCAGGAGTTAAAACTTATTATAAACAGCCTTTGCTGATCTGCTCTCTTTTGAGCTGTGTGTGTCCCTCAGGTGCAGGCAAGTCATTAATCGCCATGACAACGGCTGCACACACACACACACACACACACACACACACACACACACACACACACACACATCACATGGTCATTTTGTGAGTGTTAAATAAATACATGGCATACACATGGCTTTCTCAGCCCAAATAGCACTGCCATCTCCAACAAACCCAGAATCTGTACATGCGAGCTCCATTTAGAGACAGTGCTGATACTACCTTTCCTAGCACTTTCACCATACTCTGTTTCACAGGCTACATATCATAACTTAAGTATTTGAAGTATTTCTTTCAAAGGTTCACACTTTATCACCATTCCAAGATTGTATTTATTAACGTACTTAAAAAGTCATTCTAATGAAGTGAGCAAAGATACTTATTGTTCACGATGAGAGAGATGAGGAGATGAGGAGATGAGAAATGTTACATAAACAGACAACAAAGACAGGATATTTTCAGCAATGCTAACAAAAAGGCTCCAGGGATGAAGTGTCTGTTTGTACACAACTTAGGTCCACACTGAAATATCTCAGCACCTATGTGATGGATTGCCATGGAATTTTATACAGACACTCATAATCCCCAGATGGTCTATCCTAATGACTTTGGTGGTCCCCTAACTTTTCCTCTTGTGCCACCATTAGGATGACTTTTTTGCCTTGAGTTTTTTGCCTTTAGAAGAGTATCTCAACAACTGTTGGATGGATTGCTGTGAAATTTGATACAAGCGTTATCATCGTCATCATCAAAAGTTACATTTGTCTAGTACTTAAGTTTATGACCCAAGATCTGCAAAGCTATAACACTCCCATCAGCCTTTTCCATATTTTCTGTTTAGTGCCATTTATCAAATGCTGACACACTAAACTAACACAATGAACATGGTAAACATTACACCTGGTAACATCAGCATGCTAGCATTATCATTGTGTGCATGTTAGTATGCTGATGAGAGAATTTAGCTCAAGTACCTCCGCTAGAGAGCCACTAGCATGGCTGTAGACTAAGTCCTGATTATATCTTACAACACTGGAGCAACAATACATACTGTGTGACTTATTATGTGCCACCTGCTAATCTTGCTAGCGTTCCCATCAAATTGTTAGTTCTGTAATGTAGATGACTTATTGACTCCATAGAGATGTCCCATAGCTGGGCTGATGTGGGCATATTTTAATGGATTGGTAAAATGAAGCCAATCATATTATTTCTTTTCTGTAAGTTTCTGTATCAATCAAGAATATTGATTTTCAGCTCACAAAATATGGTTGAAATGGCAGAGAACATACTTTGGAGAGACCTGGTAAAGAAGGAACAGAAGGGAAGTGAATTCACAGGAAGTCACGCTATGGTACGCTAAGTACTTACTTTGATGATAACAGGAAGTGATTGGGAGGTATGTTTTTCTGCTGCTTAGAAAGTGTGTGTGTGTGTGTGTGTGTGTGTGTGTGTTTGAGTGAGAGAGAAATAAGTTGAAGAGAGGCAAGCACGAAAGCAGCAATATGGGTCCCATGGGTAATTCAAAATAGATTATAACTGTAAGAAATGTCTTACGACAAACACACTCTCTGCTCTCTTACTGATACACACACCATAAATGCCTCCTCTCTTCATACGTGTCTCTGACAGCTGAAGTGGTGTAACTCAGCTATGTGTTTGTGTCTGTAGGTTGAGAAATTCTTGTTTATTCAACAGTCACATAAAGTCTTTTAAATGAATAAATACATGCACTGAGATAGTAATCTCTGCACTTATGTCTGCTGTGCCAGTTAAAGTCAGACCAAAGCTTAATGTCAAGACTGTATGAACACATAAACAGACCTAAAAACTAAATATATCAGGAATAAAATCTGTAGAAAACCTTTTTGTTGCCAAAATTCTTTAGGAAGCTTGGCAGGGTTTTGTATTTTTTTTTTTTTTTTTTTTACTTTTTAGTGCAAGAGGTAAAAAGGAAGGAAGTGCATTTACATATACTCTACTTTAATATTTCTACTTCATGCTACTGCTGTACATTTCTGCGGTACAGATGAATTCTAAAATAGTGTCATGTATTATTGATTATAATCAAATTAGGCCATAGAATGCATATTATTCTGCAAAAAGACTACATTTATTTTTGGTTCAGGGACAGTTAAACCAAAATCAAATATATATATTTTTTCTGCCACCTGTAGAGCTATTTATCAATCTAGATTGTTCTGGTGTGAGTTGCAGAGTGTTGAACATATCTGGAAGTAGATATCCCCAACATCAATGGAACTAGATGGCATTCAACTTTGACGTTTGTTTGAAGTTTACTCAGCAGCAATTTATCTTTCCAAAAATCATGACCAGGTTACTCAGTGTAATCTACAGACCTTGTTGTGAGTAGTTTCATGTAGGAACTATTTTCTATTTTCTTTCTAGCAAAATACACCCACTAACTGTATCACAGCAAGGAGGGAAACATGCATCTACTGCTAGCTCACCCAGCACCACTGAGCTAGCTAATGTTTCAGCTCAGATGAGGAGGACACTATTATTTACATTTTGCACTGTCACAAGTCAGCCGCTTGTGAAAGCTGTTTATGTACGCTTCCTCATTTTGAATTTGGGGTAGACTCTCCCTTTAAAGGCCCCAACACAACAAGCTGAAAGTCAGCCGTTGATCAATGTTGGCCTGTTGATGAGTGTCTATTACCCTAGTCGTTGGCCCCTGTCAGCTTTTTCTTCAGCTAATTCAGCATTTTTAATTGATGTCAGCAACAGTGGAGACCACTGGCGAATGAAATCACAGAATAACAGAAGTGAGGAAAGTAAACAAAGAACAACAGCTGGCTTTCCTTGCTGCTAGGTCTCTGAAGTGGGTTTGGTGTGTCTGGACCTTAAGTATATGTTAATTCTGATACTGCTGTACTTTTATGTGAACAAAATTTGGAATGGATGATTATTACCTGTAACAGAGTATTTCCACATTGTTGCTACTTTTACTTCTCTAGTGTGTAGGACTTAGTAGCATCTAGCTGTGAGGTTGCAAAACTGGAACTTCTCTTGGTGCCACATGTGTAGGAGAACTATGGTGGCCAACGTGAAAACCCAAAATAGCCCTATCCAGAGCCAGTGTTTTGTTTGTCTGCTCTCAACGGCTGTAAAACTACATGGTTGACTCAGTGGGAATAATGAAAAGTTACAAAATGCAGTGATTGTTATTTCAGGTGATTACAAGCTACTGAAAACACGGTTATGAATAGTATGTACATGTCTGCCAATAGATGCTCCTACTCTGGACTTTTAAATAAAAGTTCTGAGTGCTTCCTCCACCCGTGAAGTAACTTTCCACAGTAACACTCTGGTTAGGAGGAAGGTAACACTTTTGGATGAGGCATCATTTCAACCTGTAGCCTCCACCCTTGCTATAACAGATGGAGGATTAAGTGATACTTTGGAGATAAGCGCACTCAGACAATTATGGGGTTTTCCCTTGTATGTAGCAGGAAGAGTTCCAGCACTTGGCTGGAAAAGCACTCGATGTTCTGATTCATTTTGGCACTACGTAGCAATGTGAGACAGGCTTCTTAACAATGGCACACCTGGTGAACAACAAAACAGAAAAGACACGGGATCATTTTCATTGTTCCACTGTGGGAATACAATCACTAAAATACTCGCAGGTGGAACATTTTAACATACAAAGAGTATGTCTCACAATCCAGTCTACAAATCAGTATGAAGCATCCCTCTGTGTTGGCCTGAAGGACGATTTAAAACTTTTTTCTTAATAAGGCATATTTATTTTGCACCTATCTAACTTTTTCCCTTAATACCTGTAGTGTTTTATGCTTTTCTGTTATACAGTGCCTGTCCTGCATGTCCTAATTTTAGAATGTCTTTATAGTCCGGGAGCCATAGCCCGATTTTAAGGTGAACCTTGTTTTGTCAGGTGCAATTTTTTTCTTTGCTGTTTCCTGTAGCTTGGGGGCACCTTTTCAAAATACAAGAGGGTGCTCGGTGATATCCCTTTGGCATTTTCAGATATTAACCCCTTCATGCTCCAAATCACACAAAAATAGACTTATGATATTGTATGCTGAATACATAAATTAAATGCATCAAAATTACATTTTTTAATGTTTTTTCATACAAGGGGTGATGGAAAATGTATTGCATTCTAAATGATTAGTATTAATCCTTTCAAGCCAGGCCTGTACATGTAAAACAACTTTTGTAGCAGGAGACATTAGCTACGACACAACTCAAATTTGCATTGTGTTGGATCATTTATTGATAATTGCAACAAAACATGAGCAACATAAAAATAGGTGCCCCCCTAACTAAATCAAACAAATGCATCCTCACCCAGTGTGTATGCACCCACACTACTACAACAGTATGGAATAAGACATAACTAACATAACTTCGATAGTACACACTCAGTGGTGTTAAGAACTAATCTTGCAGATGTGTTACATATTAGAGTCTTTAGCATCCTGCTCTGAAACATGTACAGAACATTGTGTATGGCAAACCATGCACTTTACAGCTGCATTTCTTGGAGTTACAAGGAGTTTCACTCTTGCAGCCACACCGATCATCTTCAGGATGTAGTCTGGAACAAGTTTGACATCGTCTGGTGGGTGGACTGGGATCAGTGCCCTGTTACATGTGTCCTTGCACCCATTTTCCTGTTGCTCATGTTTTGTTGCAATTATCAATAAATGATCCAACACAATGCAAATTTGAGTTGTGTCGTAGCTAATGACTCCTGCTACAAAAGATGTTTTACAGGCCTGGCTTGAAAGGATTAACACTAATCATTTAGAATGCAATACATTTTCCATCACCCCTTATAAGTCTATTTTTGTGTGATTTGGGGCATGAAGGGCTTAACATCTGAAAATGCCCAAGGGATATCACCGAGCACCCTCTTGTATTTTGAAGAGGTTCCCCCAAGCTACAAGAAACGGCAAAGAAAAAAATTGCACCTGACAAAACAAGGTTCAACCCCATGGCTCCCCAACTATTAGGAAGTTAAAGACACAATCCAATGTGTCCCTTTGCTTGCTAGCTAGCTAGCAAAGAAAATGTCAAAAATCTGTTGCTAAAAATAATTCAACAGGGGAATTTAACATCAAACCTCTTTATTTTTGCAATAAGGATACTTCTGTGGCTTTCCGGAGGACATGACATTACTTGGACTCTACTGGTACAGATGCACATGCTGCTGGAGGACGATACTCCTGCTATGCCAAAATGAGGATGATTTACAGGTAACATGCCAGCAGAGCACGAAGCTGTTTTACAGCGTTGTCTGCATCCATGTTTTTAATGACTCGACTTTAACCTGCTGTTACTTTGACCGTGTCTCTGTGGTCGCTATCAACCAATCCTATCTGTCCTTCCCCTGCATATAATGTGTGTGTCAATGTGTGTGTGTCCTTTTTGGGTGAAGGTTAAGCCAGCTTGGGTGTGTGCATGTGTGTGTTTGGGTTTATTTACTATTGGACAATAATTCTGATGCTTGTATTGCGGCAACCTGATTAAATAGCACTCTGTGTGTGTGTGTGTGTGTGTGTGTGTGTGTGTGTGTGTGTGTGTGTGTGTGCGTGCGCTCTAAATGCAATCATTTCTCTGCAGCTTCACTGACCAGCAGCACAGTGCAGTTACACATGACTAGAGTCATACTGATACCTCTCTGTCTCTCTCTCAGTTCAGTCCGTTCTTTTCTCTCCAGCCTTTTTAATTTCATCTTTATCCCCTCCTTTCCTGTGTGCGTCATTCCTTTTCTCGCCCTCCTAATTTTTTCTTTAATTTTAACTTTACCCACCACTCTTCACCTTTTCAAGTCCCCTCCTCCAGTATTTCATATTTTCTTCCCCAACCTCTTGACCTCTCTACTCCTTCCTTTCCCTCCTTCTGTTTCTCATGTCTCATTTCCCTTTACAGGCTTCTCTCCTCTTCTTCCTCCCTTCCTTCCTCCTCTCAACAGAAACATAATAACTGCTGGGAGAGAGGAATAACCTCTAGTTGTATAACCAGGTCACAGGGAGGAGGGAGAGCAGTAATGACAGCAGTCTTATTACCAGGTTTTATTGCCCTTTCGTCTCCTTCACACATCTCTATCAGATAAGCTGTATATACACACATTATTAATCTTAAAGCTTTATTTATTGATGTGTGGGTGCTTGGGGTCAGTGTAACAAGCTGTAAACACAATATTGACATATCACATTAAAGTTGATATGGCGAACATGGTCGCAAATAGTTAGAATAGGTGGGAAAGAAGAGTAGCTGCGCTAGCGCGCACGGTGTGCCAAACTTGCAAAATCCACCTGGCCACACCCAGTTGGCAAAGCGCAGGTGCGCTGCGCCTCCGCCGCGCCCAGTCTGCGAAACTATAACCCAAGGTGTTTTGCTGATAATGTGAGAATATTTTGGAGAAACACCATGTGCGTCTAAAGAGCAGAAACTGGATCAGAGGTGTATTTGAGAAGTAACAATGCAAGGAACAAACATAAATTGTCACAGTGTCCCACAACATGTGGAGTGAGAACATGTTCACTGCAAGGTTAGTCAGTTTGTTCTTTTTTTTTTTTGTGAATTTAATGAAAGGATTAACTCACACTCACTAAATGCATACTTTTGGAAATAGAGGTAGTAGTAGTCCGTCACAAACAGATGACTAATTAATTACTAAATATGCACAAAAACCTCTCCCACAGAATAATCCACTTCGCTACTTCCCATCTTTATATTTCAGTTTTGTCAAAAATGTTGCTTAGGTTTAAGGTCTCATTACAAAGCACTTTGAGCTGCCTGTCTCCTAAGACAGGCACAAAGTGCTAGATTTAATTCTTAATTTTGCTTAAAATGGGTGGAGCCAAAAGTAGCAGCAGAGTAAAAATTTGAACCACTAGATGGTAGCACATCTAAGCAAATCTACCTTTCATTCTGTATTATTATGGTATTATGTAAAAATCCTTGTGGAGATTGATAACTTTTACTGCATGGAGAACATAAATTGAATGCATCGTACAAAGCAACACATTGGCTGACTAAATTCACCTGATTTATTTCTAGTCAGTGTACTGTATTCTGCCGGAGTCAGTGTGTGTTTTATTCATGACACTCTTTAGTGACCCTGATTTAATGAATGTCAGCCATTTATCTTGCTGGTTTTTATTTAGAGTTGTTTTGTCATCTGGAGGTCTCTGTGTGACTCCCATTTGAAAGTTTATTAATACAATATTAGTTTTTTTTTTTTTACACACTCCTCTGTCAGACCATCTCCCTCCATCTTTCTCCCTCCTTCTCTCCGACACAATTACCCACAAACTCGCTCCCACACACACAAACACACACATGCTTGGTTAATATGATAGTAAATTTTCAGTATTGCCCAGTGTTTACCTCCTTGGATGCTTAGACGATGTGGCTGGCTGACCTTAAGACTGACACCATCTCTACACACACACACACACACACACACACACACACACACACACACACACACACACACACACACACAAACTATTCACTGTTTGCAGTAAAAGGCATGTCCAGGCTGTATACGTGCACAAATGCACATACACCCACAAACTGATTGGGTTGTCTAAACATAAACTACACATTAAGCACTTCAACACAAGTCGTAGCCAATTATCTGCTACTGTTAAACCACCTTGTCATCAAGCCCCACTGTGACACTGAAAGGTGGAAAATAGTTCCCAGCAGACAGGACTAAAAAATGTAGCTCTCATTTAAGCCAGTTTTTCCAAGTGGGTGAGTCAATATGCAGACACTCCAAAACTACACACTGTGGCTCAGACAAAATGTGTCATCTATAATAGGGTCATCTCACAGACAGTTATAGTTTGTCACGCCAGTGCTCCTTAATAAGTATTCCATGCAGAGTTTCAAGGTTTAAGCACGCTGCCTGAAACTTAACACTTTGCCTCAATAAACACTTAACTTTTTATGATTTAGAGTCTGAACCTGGATTGTCTCCACACGGCTCTCAACATAGAGGTGGTTGAGCCAGCGGCTTGCAGCTAATGGTGCTGACAGCGCAAACGGCTGCAACAGTGCTGACAGAGCCATCAACCTGCAGGAACCGTGGGGTAGGTGTTTCACTTTGGCGTCAACCCATGGTGGTGGGTTGGCATCATTAGCAGTAGCTGCTGTACAAGTGCACAGCGGTAGTGACTCGCTAGCCAGTGGGACACGCACACGGGAACTGACATGCACTGACATGCACGCGCAAGCAGGACCATCTATGCTAAATGTATGCTTTTGTGTCCATTTTGGTGGGGCTTTTTGAAGTCAGCATTGGAGTGGGTATGCGTGTGACTGCGAGACAGATGAGAATATCAATATTAGTAAACACTGAAGAAAAGATGAAAAAGAATGGGCACCAGCTAAACTCGCATCCCGCTTGCCATTGTGCAAGAGTTGGATAATATACTAATTAATGACCTCCATGCTGCATCAGTCTCCAGTGGGCTATCAAAAACTTTGTGTCACCAAAACTTGGCTAGACCCTGGACACTGCCATTCAACCAGGTGACTCTTTTATATAAGCGGATCTCAGAGAACAGAGGACGCTGAATAAGAGAGGGGTAGGAGGCATGCACTTTGTGGTAAATAATGACTGATGAAAGAAAAGCCCTGCTTCTTCAATACGCCAATTTCAAAAAAAAAAAAAAAAAATGTCTGCAAACTGGGAAAACAATGGGGTCCTGGAGCTCCTTACCTGGTGAGCAAAGGATAAGATCAGCTGCCATATAACAGGGATAGCTAGTCATGTTATGCCATTGTTACTGCATGTAAAGCGCTGCCAACGTATCTGTTATATGTCACACTAGAGGCCTATGCTGTTGTGTTACATGTCATGACTGTCGCGTCTCTTTTGTTTCTGTGATGCTGTCTAACATCACACACTGGAGCAGCATGATGCTGCCGACGTTTGGTTCTGAGTTCAAATGCAATGGCGACACGAAGAAGGGAGTTTGTAGCGGCCCTAAAGCATGATCTCTGTGTAAAAAGGGCTAATGTGAGGTGCTGTCCCATTCCTGCTCGCTCTGCACCGCAAGGGGAATCAGCACTTAAGGTCGCTGCCATACACGGCTGCAGAGCAGAGTTGTTGTCTGTGGAAGGAGCCACTATGCGGCCATCTTGTTGAGGTCAAGAAATGTAAACGAATGAAGAAGCATGCCTCCACTGATCAGAGAGATGGAGCCAATCTGAGTCTGGTGAGCATTCCAGGACCCCACTGTTGACGTCACTAACGACATCACTGCATTCACTAAGTCTGTGGTGAATTTATTTTGTAAAGCGAAGGTTTAAGGTTTGGAATGCCTGTGTATGTAAAAATGCAAGTAGAAACACTAATTACTCCAAGAGTGCATTTTTGCAAGAAGAATCCAGTCCAATGCAACTCTTAAACTGTGTTTCCCAAAGTGTTGGACTGCCCTTTTTAAGCTGCTGTAATGGCCACTGGACTCTGGCTTAAGAAAACTCAGACTGCAATGAGGTTCTCTCTCCAATTACTTCTTCTAACGTGCATTTATTTAAAAAGGTCAAAAAGATCATTTTGAGCCTCGTATGCAAATACCAGAGTTTGGAATTCAACACAAGCACCATGGATGAGCTGTGGAGTGTGAAGCTTATGAGTCAAAAAGGGAGGGGAATTAAGTGGACCAGATGGGAGATGTCTAAGGGCACAAATTCACACCATTCTGCTTTTATTGTAGTAAAAGCGCTGCTTCAACTGCATTTTGTGCTGATGATGAAAAGCTGCTTTTGTTTCAATCCCTCTCACTCAGCAAACAGCACTTATGTACAACTCTCAGTCCATTTAACTCCACAAAAGAAAGCACTTTTGCACCACTGCTTCCTCTTTTCTTTCAGGTTGTCGTTCTAAACTGTCATACTATGAGCTACCTCTTCAGGGCCTGTCCATGTGATCTCTTCAAAGGGCAGTGTGGTTTTCAAAGCAGTTTGAACCTGTCCATCTTCAAGCTGCTCCCCATCAATTGTGATGCACAGGGGGAAAAAAGTGCTGGCAATTTCAACAAAATGAAATAGCACGAGCACAACCTTAAAGCTTGAGCTGGTCAGCGTTCACAGTGAGAAAGTATCTGATTTGACAGCTTCTGGAGAGCATACCTGCAGGATGAGGATTTGGCTGCAGCATCAGCCTCACATAACAGCTGCTTGTCTAGAATTAGTCCAAGTTTCTGGGCAGGAGTTCCTGTTGTTTTGTCAATGGTGGTTGAGAAATCAAGCAGAGAGTGACTCCTCCCCGGTAAGAGGAACGGCTCAGGGTTTTCAGTGTTGAGCTCTGCGGGGCCGTAGGCAGATATCCAGCTGGAGATCTTAGCTCGGGAGGCAGCAGGAAGCAACCTCGCCCTCAAAGACTCAAAACTGTGAAGCTGCGGGGTGATAGCAGATTAAATGAAAACCCAGCTGAATGCTAACAACAAAATGAGTTTAGCAGAAAATTGTAAACACGTCAGTAAGACATTAAAAGTATTCCTTTTGTGATTTCATGTAATAGACCTGCAGAGTCAGAATTTATTGTGTGGGTGGATATCAGCCTTTTTTGGACTTATGAACATTTATGTCTCTGAATTACAGTATTTCATTGATAGCTCACAATATTGACATTTTATCATTTAGCAAAACATTTGCTTTTTTTTTTTGGCATTTTTTTGACAGAGTAGGGTTGAATAGAGAAGGGTATGGAATGCAATACAGGCCCCAGAGTTATTATTCTATGTATAAACCCATATCATGAAGAAGCAAAATAAGGAAATGCTGGGAAATGTTGAAACCAAACTCCAAACCACAGAGATTCAGTCGGAAGGTACAAAGCACTGAGAGCTAAATGCACAGAGACTTTTAAAAACACCTTGCTCTCTGGTCTCCTGCAGGCAGAGGTGAGTTGAGAGTTGCAACACAAATTCTTGTTAAAGGGGGAGAAGGGGGTCATCAGGGGTTGGCTGTGGTCAGCGAAACATCACTGCCTCCCACTTGGAGGCGGTTAGGTGCACTTAAGGCCCTACTCCAGATATGGTCTATCTCTGGTGCTGCTCAGCATGGCTCGGCTGGGCTCAAGTGATACTGAAAAGACAAATTGCGCGTCATGCTTTATGGCTGAATAAAAGAAGAACCAAAATGATTGTGTAACAGTTGTATACATCTGTGTACCAGTTGAGCTGCAGTTACAGTTTACATCCATGCCTGTCCAGTCTCGCATGTGGCCATGACAGTAGACAGTGCTTCAAATATGGAAGTTGCTGCACAAACATCTTCAACCCAGCAGGAAGGAAGGCCTATACAATCAGCACAGTCTCAAGATATACACCCAGCATTAGTTTCACCTGTCTGAGCAGATGTCTCCCATACTGTTCCTGGGTTAAGTTGAAGTGAAGTTGACCTTTGACATGTTGGATATAAAATGTCATCATTTCATTTTTTTTTCTATGGGTCATCTGTGTGAAATGTTGTTAATTAATGCATGAATTCTTGAGTTATGACCAAAAACATGTTTTGTCAAGTCACAGTGATCTTCGACCACCAAAATTTAATCAGTTCATCATGGAGTCTAAGTGGATGTTGTGCCACATTTTAGGAAATTCCCTAAAGGCCCTCTCATGATACTGCATTCATGAGAATTAGATCAATGCAAGGTAACAGTGACCTTGACCTTTGACCACCAAATTCTACTCAGTCTGTTTTTGAGTCCAAGTGGATGTTTGTGCCAAATTTGAAGAAATTTTCTCAAGGCCTTCTTGATATATTGCTTTCATGAGGATGAGATGGATGAGGTCACAGTCACATTGACCTTGTACCCCTGGTCATCAAAATCTAATCAGCTCATTGTTGAGTTGAAGTGGATGTTAGTGCCAAAGATGAGGAAATTCCCTCAAGGCCCTCTTGAGATATTGCTTTCACAATAATGAGACGGACAAAGTCACATTGACCTCAACCTTGGACCGCTGCTCACCAAATGTTATCATTTCATCCTGGAGTCCAGGTGGACATTGTGTCAAATTTGAAAGATTTCTCTCAAGGCCTTCTTGAGATATTGTGTTCACAAGAACAAGATAACTGCAAGGTCACAGTGATCTTGACCTTTGACCACAAAATTCAAAGCAGTTCATCCCTGAGTTCAAGCGGACGTGCCAAATTTGAATAAATTCCCTCAAGGCCCTTTTAAAATATTGCTTTCACAAGAATGAGATGGAGGAGGTCACAGTGACCTTAACCTTGGACCTCTTTTTACCAAAATTGAATCAGTTCATTGTTGAGTTGAAGTGGATGTTAGTGTCAAAAAAAATCTTGCTTTAACAAGAATGAGATGGACGAGGTGACCTTGCATCCCTAGTCACCATAATCTAGTCAGTCCATCCTGTTCACTAGCACAAACTATTCACTTCTATGAGCAGATAGAAACTTTAATTGGGCTTTTACCAGAGTTATGACTTTAGATCTAAGTATAATCTGCTAAATAAAAGCAATCTGCCCATGAAAGTAATGCACTGAATTGACATTTAGTTTTGTCAGCCATCAGACCTCTGTCATTAAGTTCCAAAAGTCAAGCCTACCCAGCTGAATGCCTTGTCAGTCTCTTCTTTTTAAAGGTGTGAGGAACTGAAAACAGAGAAAAAGGCAGATTTATGGGAATGTAGCCTATAACTTTGAATCGGAATAACTTTGTTACCCAACCAATCAAATAAAAAATTACCCAGTCATGTGGAAAATTGCACACCTGCCAACACTGCTCACTATGCACTTGTTAGTAACACTTTAAAATTTGTTGTGGTGGTGTGGCTGTGATGCTGGTGTTAGTGGAGTCCACACCACTTACAGAAATACCACTACACCACTGGTGGGCATGTAGTTTTAATTGGACTCTTGTGGTATATATACTGTGTGGGTGAAGCAACTAAATGTGTGGCTGGTTCGCTCACATGAGTGTGAAGAATAATACCTTGTTTATCACACAGAGTTGCTACGGCAAGTGTTAAAGTCATCGTTTTGACAGTTATATATATACTGTTTGTCTCTGTGAGACAATGTGTCTTTACATCTCACCAGTATGCATTTGTATGTTTGTACTGGTGTTAAATGTGTATAGCTACTGTTGGTATCTTCTGGGTTTATGTATGATTGTAGAGTTAATCATCTTTCCTGTTTTATGTCCATATGCTGCGCCGTGCACTCTTGACACTGTGAGATTGAGTTGTGTGGTGTGTGGTCGGGCCCAACATTCCCACCACACACTCACAAACAAACACACACACACAGCACCAGCACAACCCTTTGAACTTTTACTTGCTTATTCTTAGCAGGCAACAAAGCATATTTCATCCAGTAAGCAGTATTTTGGCTGAAATGGCAAAATAGTTATAGAAAAAAAGAAAGAAACTTTGCACATAAAAAAAAAAAAAAAAAAAAAACTATCATTTTTTTTCCTCACAATGACATATGGCTTCGGGGTGGTGCTGTTTTCACATTGCATTTAGTCACAGTCTGAAAAAAACAGCTTTAGGTGACAGCATTGGATAACTAACTGTGTCAAAATAGCTGCTAGTTAGACTGAGGGCATTTTAGCAATCTGGATCATTTAAGTCTTAAGTCATAATATCAGCACAATTAACACTGTTTTGATATTTGGACAGGGGAGTGGGGTTAGAGGGGGGTGTTGCTGTAATGAGTGACAGCATGTCTGACAGGCATTCTTTATTTATCCAAGCAGTTTTACACGTGCTTTAATCACAGAAATGAAACTGGATGTGTGGCTGGATGGAGCACTGGAACGGCCTTTCTGTAGTCCACATGTTATGTGTGGTATTATTTCATAATATGACATGAATTTAACGTGAATTTAAAGTGCCAGCTCGCTGTGAAAACGGCAGTTAATATGGGCCAAAATCCAGCTGGGTTGGTAGCTTTGACAAAAAATGAAATATCACAGCCACAGTAATAGAGGATCAACCTGCTGGTCATTGTTTTGTGTTCTTTGTAATCCTTTCTCTTTTTTATTCAGATGTGGGACTGATGTAATATTTGCTCTGTTGTAAAATATACTTTTAAGGGATAGCTTGGATGTTTTGAAGTGGGTTTTTATGTGTAACACCTGCAGTAGATGACAGTCAAAAAAACAGTAATTTTACCATGCAGTATATGGGAGTTGCTGCTCTACCGCTGCCTTGATTGGTTAGCTTGCTTGTGTTATTGTGTGACATTTTTTAACTCTAAAATTACCCTTTAAAAGCCGAAGGTCACACAAAAACACAAACAAACTTACTGAGCAAGACAGCAGTAAACTGGCAGCTCCCATGTTCAGCAAGGTAAAATTACTGTTTTTGTCAGTGGAGACTTTTCACTTTCAGTTCAGGTCCCCGTGAAAAAGCGCTGTGTGACAGCAGGAGCTAAAAACTGCTGATTCAGTCTGAGACAAGGGTAATTTAAGATATTAAACTCAGTTTGAAGAGTCTGTGGTAAAGATTTGTACATGTACAGTCTGGACACCTCTACTTGGAACCTGACTGCAGGGAACTGCTGCCAAGAGGCACCCCATTGCCTAAAATGTCATTGTATGCTTTTACATTTAGATTTCCCTTACCTGGGATGGAGGAACCCAGCACAAACCATGCACAGAAAGACCTCGGGCAAGTAAATGAGAGCTTGTGGATGGGGGTGTACACATTTTTATTGGCACAAAGGGAGACTGGGTGATTCATTGTGGATAATATGCTTATTCCTGACTTTCCTCTGCGTTCCTGCAGGCAGTTTTCAGAAATGTGCATTTACACACATTGTCTCCTACTTGAGTACAGTTTTGAGATAAGGGTACTTTTTTTCAAGTATTTAAAGGTCCAGTGTGTGAGATTTAGGGGGATTTTATGGTGTCTACTGGTGAGGACTGGAGATTGCAACCAGCTGAAACTTCTCCAAGCTAGATTTCCCTCAGTGTTCATTGTTCAGGTTTTTTTTAACCAGGAACCAAATCAACCAAATCAACCAAATCAAATTCTAGTCAATGTTAGTCATTATTTTATGAGTTTCATGATACTATAATGGCTTTTGCTGAAGGATATTTCACCTGACTGTTAAAATTCCAATGAGAAATGAGCATACCTTAAAGGGATAGTGCACCCAAAAATGAAATGAGTTTTATATTTTGTGGTTTCAATTATGTGTTTGTGGACGTTTGAATCTGGGGCATCATAAGCCTCCATTAGGTGGAGTTTTGTTGCTACCTCCTCTCTCCTTGGATCTCCGCAAGTGATGTTAGGACTCTAAAACTTCACCAGAGCCTCCATCGGCATATGGGTGAGTAGATAATGGCTGAATTTTCATTTTTGGGTGCACTATCCCTTTAAGTAAGTCATTATATTACTAGTACATTGTATAACTATGATTTCCTGTTAAATCAGTAGTACTCAGATTTCGTGATTTAGCGATTCAGTGCTTGGTTTGTCTGTTCTGGGCTACTGTAGAAACATGGCTGTAAACATGGTAATCTCCATTAAAAATGTTGATATATGATCCTAAGGTGAAAATACACAAAACAATTGTTATTTTCCAGTGATTATACACTAAAGAAACCATTTCTTCCAATATATCCCCCTAAATCCTACACATTGAACCTATAAGTATTAACAGACATATTTTAAACCATATACTGCCTTTTTTGATGTATAAAATGCTAAATATGGTGTGAGCATGTTTGTTTAAAGGTTTTTGCCTCTAAGCATATTACACACTCTTCTACTTTAGTAATGCAGTTCAATCTGCACAGGATAAAGGTTTTAAGATTCAGATTCAGTGGCTTTATTTTCTGCATCCTGCTGGCATCATGCATTCAAAACATATTTAATGCAATGTAAATAGTTATTTAATTAACAAGGTCCTAGAACTGGTGTTGAGAATATGACAGTGCACCTTTTTGGCATGATAACATTCATAAATTAGAGTAAATGTTTTAGCAGTTTTGACCAAAGTATGAAATAACAATGACAGAATTGTTGCACATTTGCACACGTGTGTGTTTCTATGTACATGGAGATGCTTTCAAGTGAAGGTGAACAGGGTCAGCTCTGGTTTGTAGGTTGATGCTGGTACAAAAATGTAGGAGAGTGATTTTAACTGAAATTGAGCGGTGTCAACTCAGACAGACCTGAGCGTTGGCAGTTTCTGTGTGTTCACGACTGCCGTGTGAGTCGAAGTGTGACGGCGTCTGTGCCTGTGCGCGCGTGTCTGTGTCCCAACGGGGCATCTGTTCCTACTGTCTCTGAAGCAGCAGCAATGAAAAATGGAGCTTGTCATTCGCTGGCCTACTTTTCACACACATACACACAGACACACAAAGCCTTGTCAGCAAGAAAGGTAGATTTCAAGTGATCCCTTGATGTGCACATGCACACACACAGCACACCACACACACACACACACACACACACACACACACACACACCACACACACAGGTCTTCAGAGTGTGTTAATTGCATTAAATGTTAGTGTGTGTTTGTGTGAAAGTGTTCTTGTTATCTTAAGGGTTTCTCTTGTGTGTGTGGGCGTCTTGTCAACTTGATGCATGCATGCTGAGAGCATGTGTTAAAATTGTGTATGTTTGACAGGTGTATGTGTGTACGAGGGCATAGCATGCTGTGTGAATATATGCTGGGTGGCTTGCCACCTCACATGAATTCTCTTTAAGGAACATGTCTGCCTGCTCCTGTCTTTCCATGAATCTCTCTATGTGTGTGGAAGTGTCAAGTGTGTGTACGTTTTCTCCGCTAAAGAGCTGCTGTGACAGTGAGACAGCACGTCAGTGTGTGGGTGAGTGTGTGTGTGTGTGTGTGTGTGTCTTAATGTGCCTGCTGTCAGCATGTTAGGTGTATTCCTCCCTCACCAAAGTGCCATTAAAACCATGATGGTGATTGTGTGAATGCATGCTGATGCGATAAATTCATGGGGTGTGGGTACATGTGTGTGTATGTGTGTAGGTGTGCCATGTGGCGTGTTAAAGTGGGTGTTTGCGTGCTCTTGCTGAAAGCCAGGGTGCAGGAAGTGTGTGAAGTAGAGTGATGGTGTCACCAGATGTGTGTGTGTGTGCTCCATGCAGATTAACGTGGTGGATGATTAACACTTAAAATGAAGTGTTTGTGCACAGGTGTGGTAAACAGCTGTCTTTAGCTACCTCGGATAGTTAATTTTATTAAACAGCAAAAACATGAGTTCAAGTACATTCAGCAATACTGCCAGATTGGTCAGAGAGTGAAAATTCTCCTCCTGCAGCCTACCAGTAATGTGGGGAGGGTTGCACCAGCAATTTGTAAATTCATTACTAAGGTCTGAGCTCTCAACCGGTTTGTTTACACAGGCAGAAAGACCCATCTGCCAAGCGCACTATGAAAGAGGCAGCATTGGGTGAGGCACAAGTAGACTCATATGGCACAGAACAACACCACTCTAAATGACAGGGCAGATTCAGTGACATGGAGAAGGCAGACTGATGTGCAAAGGCAGTCTCAAGGGCAAAACAGGATCAATGGACAAAATGGGACAACCTGGAACACTGGAGGGAAAAGGAAGGAGGAAAATCTAGCTAGAGCCACGGGTGTGCTTCCCAGTTACAAGAACCTGAACTAGAGGCAGTGTTGTGCATGAACTTGCTACAAGAGTGCGTTCATTGAATTCAATTATGTTTTTGGTGAATGGTGAAATGAATGTATCTGTTTGGAACTTATGAATGTGAACGTAAGTGTCGCAAACTCTTGCAAACAATGATCACGAACTGCATTTTTTGGCACCTGAAGATTTACGGCACCCAGCATACCAGTATTTTGCTGAAGACTTTCCCTGTTTATGTGTTTCCCCCTAAGTAAATCTGAACATATTGTCAGTCAGACCTTGTCACATATTGATGTGCTTGGTCATGGACTTTCCATGTCCACATATGATGCACAAGGTACGCTGGGTGCGTTGGTTGTTGACATTCTGGGGCACAGTGTCAAGGTCTGTCTGTTACACTTCCATCTTCACAGGAAACTTTATATTTACATACAGTCTCTTTGAACAAATTGGTGTTTTTTTTCCCTTCAACAACAAACACAAATGGTTGGGTTTAGCCAACAAAAACACATGGTGAAAAAAGAACAGGGTTTGGCTTTCAAATCTTACGGGACACAAGCACTGCTCTCTCTGGTGAAAGTCTGTGTTTGTTGGACCCATCTATCACCACTCCCGCCTGCCTCACTTGGACATTTGCCACCTTAACTTTCATCCTTGTCCCACCGTGTTTCCACCTGACGCCGCCGGGCGCCATTAAACTATAATGGCAATGCTCCACAAATCATGCCAAGCACTGGATATCAACGACTTTGGAGTGAGACCAGGCTCATCTGAACTAAACTCTAACCACGGAAGGGAGTGCTACGCATTTTAGGGACAGACTCCAACATGGTGGTTGCAACTTGTAACTCAGACAACACAGATACTGGTCCTGTTGAAACCAGTTCATTGGAATATTTGAAGATTTATAAACAAATTAATACAGATTACAGAAGATGTCACATTTTTTTGCAAATTGTACCAGTGTCAGCACATCAAACACATTGGCAAATACCTACTAAACTTGACTTGACAAACACACACACACACACACACACACACACACACACACACACAAAAGAACCAAACACACAAAAACCAGAAGACATGAACATGAACTAGTTCATTTTTATCCAGGTGACTTTAACTTGGTGCTAACTCTTAGGAGGAAAGAACTTGCACAACACTGCCAGTGGCTTAAAGAACACACATCATGTCCCCTCTGCCAAACACCAGCAACCTTACAGAACATATTCACCTATTGCAAGATCAGTCTTACTCAAGGATGCTATACCTGGATGCACAACCAGGTCCTTTGGCAACTGGCACTTGTACTGGAAGAAAGGAGGACTACCAACAATGTCCTTTCTCCCACAACTCCACGCTTCTCAAACACCATAGCCTCTGTACCAGCAGGACAGATGCCAAAGAGGTCAACTGCGAGGTCAAAGAATCAAGCCTACTGGATACAGCCCGGGATTGGACGATGGCGTTTGATCTAGACCAGGAGCTTACCTTTCCACCAGAGATCATCACAACCAGTCTCAGCTGTATCTCTTCCAGTGGCCCAGCTCTCGCTGCCGTACAGCATCCCACATCCTCTATCCTTAGAACCTCACAACAGATAATGAAAAATTCCCCAAACTATTTAAGCAGGGAGTCACTGTAGCATCACAAGCCGTAATAAAACTGCCAAAAACAACAGCTGTAGGTGGGCCAAACCATTCAACTTAACTTTCAATCCTTGAAAATGTTGAAATGACTTTGTTTTATTCATATCTGCACACAAAAATTACTGTGTCAGAGTTAGTTGGTTTAATGCACGAAAAAAAATGACTAGGAAATAATTGATTATGCTAATGTAACTAATTCATTCATTCATCTTCTAACCGCTTCATCCTCTTGAGGGTCGCGGGGGGGCTGGAGCCTATCCCAGCTGACATTGGGCAAAAGGTAGACAAGTTGCCGGACTATCACAGGGCTGACACATAGAGACGAACAACCATTCACACCTACGGACAATTTAGAGTTATCAATTAACCTAGTCCCCAAACTGCATATCTTTGGACTGTGGGAGGAAGCCGGAGTGCCCGGAGAGAACCCACACTGACACATGCAAACTCCGCACAGAGGGGCTCCCACACCCGAGATCGAACCGGCAACCCTCTTCCAGTTAGGAGCAATTATAAAGTGACAATTTGATCAAATTATCAGATCAGAAATCAATCATCTTACTATATCTTACCACATAATGACGGACTCTTCTCTTGTCTCTCCGGGTGTGTCTGTCTGTGTGTCTGTTCCACATTTTTCTCCTCACTGACTTGGTCAGTCCATGTGAAATTTTGCACAGTGGTAGAGGGTCATGTGAATGAAGCAATATTACATCAATTGGCCAAAGGGGGGCGCTATAGCAACCGATTGAAATTGCAAACTTTGAATGGGCATATCTCATGCCCTGTATGTTGTAGAGACATGAAACTCTGCACAGAGATGCCTCTCCTCATGAGGAACACATTTGCCTCAAGAACCCATAACTTCTGGTTATATAGATTTGCTGCCATTTTGAATTTTTTGAAAAACACTTCAAATCGATCTCTTCCTAGATATGTAGAACAGGACGAGAAATTAAAAAAAAAAAAAAAATGGTTAAAAATGGTTAAAAATGGCTAAAATACGGCCGATTGCTGTGGCTCCCAGCCTGGTTCCAGACCATAGACCCCGCCCACTCAACAGTAGGCTTGCATCTCTGGTCTGGCATACTGCAATGAATTTGCAATTTATCTCGTCCAAGCGATGGACGGACCAATGAACGCCAGGGGTGGGAGTGTCTAGCGATTAGCCAATCAGCACTGCAGATCCTACAGACCACATTAACGATGCTATCGAGGTATTTCGCCACTACTCGCGTTAATGGAGGACCAAATTAAGGAAGCTCCTAAACTGGATTTAATGGCGATGCAGCTGGGTGTGCACGACGACGGAGACATTGTAATTGGCAATGCTCGCTTGTTTTCGGCACCCCCGAGGCATGTATACTAATGACGTCAGATTCTGGGTGAGTCGTTGATCTCTACTGATTGGTCAGAATCAAGTTCCCTCTTGTAAATCGCCTTCAATGGAGGCGATGTCAGACTGAAGGTTCTGGGACCTTCAGTCTGACACTCAGGCTATGTGGCTCCCCCTGTGGCCGAATGTTTTGGGTTTTTTTTTTTAATTTTTGGTATGACTAAGTCATGGTATGGTATGCTGTACATAATCACAGAAACTGTCAGTGTGTCATTCTGTCTGTTCCACGTTTTTCTACTCACTGATGTGGTCGATCTATGTTTCTCATGTGAACTACCAGTGCGCCCCACTTTTAAGTCAATACAACATATAAACACTTTAACTATCTGCCTTTCAATGTGCTACCTCAACTACTAATGTACAGTTTTAGTCCACTAACTATCCCACTATTGGCAATGGTACTACTGTACTTTCAATAAAGCAATCGTACCATCAAATTCACAAAAACTCTGTCTGAATACATTGCTCTTCTTAATGGGTTCAGTTGACTATTTAATCTGCAATTTCCTATGACCTGTATCCCAAACACACACCATGTGAAACTGTGCGTGGGCAACTGTGCACTCAATGGGTATGGACTAGTATTCTATATTACCCCTTTTACCCATCAGCGGGTCATGTATTAGTAGGCTAATGCTAATTTTGTTAGTATAAGTCATTAATTAGAAATCTGTCAGAATGTACTTTTTGTTCTTAGTTATTTATTGAGCTGCTTTAATACTGACAAGAATCTCTCACTGGATGTGGTGAAAGCAGGCAGTGTAGCAGCACTTCTCACACTGTGAGCTTTGCACTTGTGAAGTTCTTTTTACCCTTGGGTGCCATTTTTGTGTATGACACTTGCCGACTAATGGAGCAGAATAAGTATCATATTACAGCAATCTGAGGCCATTAATTATGGGAATGTTCACAACTACTACTTATTGTAGCTACAGATGTCATTGATCAAGTTCAAGGAATTTAATACAGATGAATGCCATTATCAAACGTACTAACACTCATACTCAAGTGAATCCTCACTTTGAAAAGTTTAGGGTAAGCATGAATGTTCTTGCATCAGGCTCAGTGAAGGAGTGCATATAGTGTGCTTGAAAACTCTCAAACTCCATACTGCTGCAGGGGGGCTCTACAGTTAAAGCAGCGGGGTAATGACTGTAAAGTTGTTATGTCCTCCTGGACTGAAAGGAAAAGTCAGCCCAAGAGGCCATGCTGTAGTAGTTCTGGGTAGCTTTCTGTAACTGACTCTGGGGCAGGGTTGAGGAAAGGAATCTTGGAAGAAAACAAAACAGCTGTTTTGGCCCGTGAATTCACAAAACTACAGTTTTTCTAATGTCCACTTGAGGCTGGCTCCAGAAGAATCTCTATGGGTAATGTCCCTGTTCATGACAACTATACCAGGGATGAGTTTTCATATAACTCAACTGTTATGTCATTTAGGTTTAATTAATGCATAATGGATAATTAGGGGCATGGCTGCTTTGAGTGACAGATGGGTGCTGTCTGCTAAAAAGTCGCTACCACAGCAACAAAGTTGGTCAGGAAACATAACCATGAGGTTAGCATTATGATTTGGCAGTTGCCATCTTGGATTGTTGGAGCCAGAAGTGACCATTTTTTGGACAAGAGGGCAACTGCCAAATTCCAAACTCCAAAAAAAAAAAAAAAAAAAAAGTCAATCAAGGTGACTGGAGAAATTTAACTCTAATTGGGGCAACTGGGCATGGACTAGTCATACCAAATTAGTGAATAATTAGTTTGAAAAGAACTTATATGGGAACACCACCTAAATTAAGAATTCCAGTATGTTATTTCCATGTCCTATAGATGAATATTTGTGAACATGAACGACTCACTCTCAAAGCCAGAAGGCAGAGAAGTAAGTCTCAAACTTGTGATCTCATAGGATATTATGTCAGGAGCACAATTCATCCCAATCATTGTTTAATTTTTTTTTATTCATTGCTATTCATTGAATATAATATAAGAAATGATAAGTATGTCTCTTGGTAAGGGGTAATAAGTTTACTTAACTCAGGGGTCATCAGTTTACTCAATGATAGAAAAAAGGGGTCCTTTGAAGAAAAAGACTGGGAAATACTGATCTATAATATCTTTCCCAATTCATTGTCTATTTAGCAGCTCCAGCCTTTATATCCTATGCCATCACACATTTTAGTTTTACCACTCTAGATTTTGTATTTTGGAAAGAGTTGGTTATGTTTACTTATACGTTTTGGCTGTCTTGGATTATAGGAATAGCATGTAAGACCTTTGGAAATAGGCATAGTTCCGCTTTAAGATGATTTCCATAGTTCCAGTGGGGGGGTCTCTTTGGGAGATTCTCCTGCAGGTTGTGGCACTATTTCCAGGAGTAAGAATATTTGTAGACTCTATGAGGGGAATTTTTTTTTTTTTTGCTCCTCACACAACTTGATTTGAGCATGCCCTAGATCCCAGACAGACCTCAGATATGTGTGAGTGTTTTTTGTTTTTTTTTAGTTTTTTTTTTCTAAACTGGTGTGTATATAATGAACAGTGTATTCATTTTAAAGATATGATAATAATAATAATTTCATAGCCATTAGGCAATGTCATTTCTGCTTTATCTCACTTTTTGTGTGCCTGACACTGTGTGTCTGACTTGCTATCCTCTTCTCCTCTATTATCATCAAACATCAGAACAGACAGTGAGTTGCAGCCATGTCAAGCTATAGCTTAGACATAAGTAGCAGTGACAAACGGGTGGGGGTAAGATGTTACAGAGCCACAGATAGCTACAGCTTAATTTCATATCAGAGTATTCATTATCATCACTTTTTCATTGTGTTTTGCAGGGAGATTTTCCAAATATGACAATTAGTATGCAAAGATGGTTTAGTCTTGCTTTACCATATTTCTCCGTTTCAGTGCTTCAGTTATTTCTTTCCTTCAATGTTTTAATTCTTTTTTTCTTACTTTCCATGGTTTCTTTATGTCTTTTATCCTGATTTCTTACTTTGTTCATTCAATGCTTTCTTTCTTTCTTTCTTTCTTTCTTTCTTTCTTTCCTCTCAGTCTCACCCACCGTTCCTTTATTCATTGCTCTGCAACACAAGCTATTCCCCATTCACCACAGCTCCTGTTTAACTTAAGTGAAACTGATCGGGCAGATACAGATAGCACTTTCCTTCCTCTCCATCTCTCTCCTTTTCCCTTGTATTTTTTTCTTTCCCCACCCACTCACCCTCTCTCCCTGATTTCTCATGCATCCCTCTCTTCCTCTCTCTCACGCATGGTATTTAAATTCTCCACCAGTCCTGCCGTAACCCCATTTTCATCTAACTGAAAGTGATAGGGCGGAGCCGCATAGCGTGTGGGAACCGCCATGTTGTTTGGTGAAAATGGGCCGATGATATATTCATCACAGCACAGGCAATAGGAATCCTGAGAGAGAAAGAGAGAGAGAAAGAAAGAGAGAGAGAGAGAGAGAGAGAGAGAGAGAGAGAGAGAGAGAGAGAGAGAGAAAGAGAGTCTCATTTTGCTCGGCCAGTTTGGTTTGATGGTATGTGTGGGTGGACATACTGTATGTGTGAGCTGATTGAGCGTGTGTGTGTGTGTGCGTGTGTGTGTGTGTGTGTGTGTGTGTGTGTGTGTGTGTGTGTGTGTGATATCATTCAACTGCTCGCTTCTCCTGTGACACCCTCAATAAAAGCCCATTGCGTGCCAGGGAGCATCAACCAAACACACTGTTGCTAATCTGCGCTCCCATTCTGTTCCCGTTGTTTTGTTCCTTATGTCCTTCATTAGACTCCCTTTGTCTCATGAGTTCATCATAATGACCATCGTGTATTAATGGCAGGTCATTCAAATATATTCTTTACAAAAGTAAATCACTCTCACTTGGTTGGCATCTCTGTGGGTTTTTGTTCCATTCTGGCATTTTCAAAGTCCCATGAAATGTGTTAGCTTTTTACAATGGCCTCACAGAGAGTATCATTACATTTTTCATGATATGTTAGTTCCAGTTCACTCGCTCTCCAGAATAAGAGGAGAATGTTGTTAGCACGTGTTCCAACATCACGAGTCCTCTGAAGCAGTGGTTTTCAACCTTTCTTTTGTCTCACATTTCCCCCATAGCCCAATCAGGAGGGCTCCAGTGCCCCTTCATCCTGCCCCTTCGCTAGATGGGATTTCTCTCCTGGAACTGTTCACCACAGAGATAATGATGAAGGGATCCTGCAATTGCAACATATGTAAGGTTGGTGGGAAACTGGGGTGTGTCCTGTGCAGTCAATCTATCTATTCTGATAGTAACTATACTTTTTCAAAGTGTTATACCACAGCGATCGGTCGCATTTTAGCCATTTTTATGCATTTTTCTGTTGTTATAGCGCCACCCAGTTGCCAATTAGAGTTAAATTTCTCCAGTCACCTTGAGGCGTCCTGTTCTACATACCTACCAAGTTTAGTAAAAATTGATATGCAGATCGGTCAAACTTCCTAGGAAAAGATCGATTTTAAGTGTTTTTCAAAAAATTCAAAATGGCAGCAAATCTATATAACAGGAAGTTATGGGTTCTTGAGGCAAATGTGTTCCTCATGAGGAGAGGCATCTCTGTGCAAAGTCTCATGTCTCTACGACATACGGGGCATGAGATATGCCCATTCAAAGTTTGCAATTTCAATCGGTTGCTATAGCGCCCCCCTTTGGCCAATTGATGTAATATTGCTTCATTCGCATCCTCCCATGACCCTCTACCACTGTGCCAAATTTCACATGGATTGACCAAGTCAGTGAGGAGAAAAACGTGGAACAGAGACAGAGACAGAGTTTTCGTTATTGTATAGTATGGTGGATAAATGGTAAATCCTGATATATAAGTTGATATTTACATAATGGACAGCACAGACAAAAGGAAAAAGAAAAAAAGGCAGGTTGGTGATACAGTACAGAAATGCCTGTTCATCCACCTATTAATTCCAGTTTTTTCCACATTTCCATTTGTCTCGAACAACGAGCACATTTCCTATGTTTTCTTTTAAATTAAAGGCCTATGAATAATGGAAAGTCAGGAAATGTTTAAATGTGGAAAACCATCTGCAAAATCAGGGAAAGTAGAAGGACTGTAATAAATTGGTGACTGAAAACTTATCTCTTGAAACAGAAATATGTCCATGAATGCAGAATCTGTCGGCAGCAATACAAGATTTTGGTATTGGAAGAGTTGTGGTTCAAGTACCATTGACCAATCATGTTTGAGCAGTGTGGACACGTGGAATTGGCTGAAATACAGTCTGGTCTGGTGCATTCATCTGATGACAACTGAGGCTTTTTTTCTAGCTTTAACATATTCATATATTCATATATTCATATGCATACATCTGTTTAAAGTGCATAGCTGAAATGGTGCATGGAAGTCTTGGTCCAGATATTTGTTTGCTACACCAGATTCCCATAGTTACTGACTTGTACCCCCTGAGGTTTATCGTCTTTAGACTACTGGCCATTGGGTTTAGAGACAATTTTGAGTTTCATTGACAGGGAAGCAGGTTAAAACTGAAACTTTACGTTTTTCAACAATGCTGTGGGGAAAGTGTGGTTAGGTTTAGGCACAAAAATATCTTGTTAGGGTTTGGAAAAGATCATATTTTGGCTTAAAATACCCATACTTGATGGCACAAAAAAGCTGCTGGGAAACGCTGCAAGTTTGGTGGCTCAAATGTTCCAGGGAAATGCTGTGATGTGTTAGTGAAAAACACCCATCTTAGATGGCCACAGGGGAAGCTTTGTGTAGGTAAAAACACACCATGATTTGGTGGCTCAAATGCAGGTGGGAAACGCCTTAGTATTTCAGTAAATAACATCCAGGTTCCTTGCCACAAACACCACTGGGAGATACTGCGATGTGCAGCTAGAACACCCAGGAGCGCTACAAAACACTCAGGTTTGGTGGCTCAAACACAGCTGGGAAATGCCTCCATGTGTTGGTTAGAAACATACAAGTTCGGTGCCACAAACGCTGCTTGGAAATGCCTAGATGTGCTGCTGAATATATCTGGTGTTGTTGGTTTTGAACAGTGGTTTGCAGGGGTCTTCAGCTTACACATTATCTATCTCCACCCTCCCGATGATACAAGTCAGCTTATGTATCATGTCACTTGAGAGACGTTGGTATGGCAAGTATGAAATGTGGAAATGTAATGAATCTGTGGTTTGCAGAAAGTCGTAATACCAACATTCTCTTCTTGCAACTGGGCTGAATACAACCCTGACCCAAATTCCTCACTGCCGCTGAAGAAAATAAAGTCAGCACTGGAGAGTTAATTTTTGCTATCAAAGCTTGTAGTAGCTCAAATTATCTGTTCCACACTCTATTCACGTGCTTCGTGGTAACTGCAGAAATGCCCTCTTGGCAAAATGTTCACCTGGTTGGGATCCGCTGCTCTAAGGTCTCTGGCCACAACATATCCTCTAGAGGGCCTTGAAAATACTCTATCGTCCAACACAATCAGCTCCACTCTGATATCTTTGCTGCTTTAGTTGTGGAAACAAACAGGAGCAAGGCGACCTTCAAATCAGCTTATTGAAGTTTGGGCCTGTTTCTGATCGTTGGGAACCTCCCACTCACACTTTCAACCACGTAGCAAGTCCTATACTTCACTATCTACATTGCCTCGTGTTATAATGAGACCTATGCATGCTCTGCTATGTATACTTTTTAATTGCTCCGCTGGGGATGAATACAATAAATGAACTGAAGGGAGTCGTTCTAACAGCCCTGCTGGGTCGAACAGCGTGTATGTGAAAGTGGTGAAAATTGAAAATGAAAGTGCAGACACTGTTTAATTCTCTTTCTGATGTGAATGCCCTCTCTCCATCTGTCTCTTCCTCCCTCTCCTACTGTCTGTCTCACTTGATAGCTCTTTCAAAATTCCCTGTCTTTGATGAGATCATAATTAAGTATTCTAATTACTGCAATTAATCCAATTACCTACCCGTGTTAATCGGGTGAAAGCATTGCTTGTCGTGTTTGTGGGCATGGTGTGCATTTGTGTGTGAGACACTAATTGTTAATGAAGGATTATATCAGAGCGTGTGGGAGGTTATGAGTGATACAGACATATTCATCTTCTCATAGCTTTACCTTCTACCTTGAAAGTCAGTTTAGACACTATAAAGAAAAAGCCTTTGATGAGTGTACACTTCTATGTCAAGTGCTATTGAATAAAACTGTACTTTCAGCATTCTGTTTTTTTTTTTTGCACACAGGAACAGGAACTGGAATGCTATTTCATTTAGAAATGTTCTTGCCATTAGTTAGTGGAGCACATCAAGTTGTTCTAACACAATAAAACAAAATAAAACAACAAGGTAGAGGTTAAGGACACACGGTAGCCAGGTTACTGTGAGCTGCTCTCTGCAGACATATTATGCTGAATTTGTGAAGAAAAAATCCTATCAAATTCTATCCACAGAGAAATTTCTCAATGAATTGAAGCCATAGGGGTCTGCTTTTAACAACAAAACTACATCAAAAAAATCCTTTTACACACCCTCACACATCTTGTGCAGCATAATCTGGGTAGAGGTAAAAAAGGATAGAGAAGCTTCAATATCCGTTCAGTTCACTGTCCAGAAGAGCTGTCTGTCATTTCTTGTTTCCAACGTTGAACCCTTAACCACGTGTTTGTCATTATCACCGTTACAGCAAAGGTTCCCTGACCTTAACAAAGAAGTCATTTTAACTTTTGGAATTTTTTTTAGGAGTCAAATGAGGTTGTGTTGATCATAGGAGACAAATCAGAGAACACTGCTATGTATCACAACAAAGCACTGACAACTAGGCCATGTTGTTAGGGCATACAACAACAATTACATTACTTGCTCACTGCCAACACTGTTCCTTTGTTTCTTTTTTTAAACAGATGGCTACCAAGTTGGATGACAGACGCTACAGTTGTAAACTGAAAGTGTCTGCTCTGTAATGCAGCAGCGGAGTTGCAGGAGTCAGATTTCACTTGTGACGAGAGAATACATATTGACCAGCAGCACGATGGCAGAGGATTGGATGTCGAAGCGAAGAGACAAAGCACCTATTTGTCAATATTTCTGATTTAAACTCAATACTAACAGGGAACCTGATAAGGTTAAGGAGGGAAATGGAGTTGGTAACATAGTTGTGCAACCTGCCACCTGTACAGTAATTGTTCAATTGCTCCCTACAGTATTTCAAACTGATTAGCATTTGTCTTGTATTGTGACACATTTTTTGACAAACAGCAGTAGTACTAATCTCACACACACACCGTTGATACTTAGTGATAAAAGTCGGAAATGTTGTCTGTCAAGTGCTTAATACACCACTCTACAGACCAGTGGTGGCTGGTGTCATTTTTTCCAGGGGGGGCTATTACCAAACTCCAAATATACATATACCAAAAATCAAGAAAACATGTATCACACCAGTGTATTTATTGCCAAAAAGGATTTCAGGTATCCCAAAGCAACAGAAAACAATCTTTATAACTAACCAAAAAAAAAAAAAAAATCAGAGTAGACCTCGTTAAATAAATGAAAACAACAAAAGCAAAATTATAATAACATGTAGTGCAGTGTTTTACTTTTTGTATTGTCTCCTCTGTCTGTGGACTGCTGAGTAATTGTGATGTCCGGCTGATCAGGTCCAAGCTCTTTCACTTTGAGCTTCTGCTGCAACGTCCTCGTCTCAAATGGGGTTGTTTTTAAAGGCTTCCCCGTGTTTGCTTTCTCTTTCTCCATCTCGTTCTCCATCGCCAACTCTCGCTCAAACTCAAACTTGTCACTCCGCACTGTACGACAGACGGCTGTGACGTCATCCAGCTTGTGATTGGGTGGGACGTAAATCAGCTGCATTCAGCCAGCTCCTATCTCTTGTTTTGAAGAGGAGCAAACTGCGCATGTACAACTTACAACAAGAGTCTATGAGCAAAGATTCTTGCACCGCAGAGAGGAAACACGTGGCCAATCAGTAACTGTAGACAACGTAGAACATTTTTAATCTTCATTTTTATTGCAGATGATACATTTTACTCACTAACTACATCATAGTTATCTTGCTCATTTGAAAAATGTATATATATTGCAAAGTTTGTGGGGAGAGTGCTGGGGTGGCGCCTTCTATTGGCCAGCCGCCACTGCTACAGACATTGAGCATCTATGACAAATATTCAAACCGGTAACAAAGGTGTTGTTTCGACTTTCAACAGGTGGGACAGTTTTGTCATTTCTATGTATATGCAAATAGTGCATCCTTCACAGCTCGATTCCTCCCACTAACCTGCTTTCTTGGTAAATGGACTGTATTCATTTAACATTTTTATCTAAAGTGCTTCACAACTTTACTTTTTCGCCCATTCACACACCAACAGCAGCATCCTCCACTGCCATTACCTCAGGAAACTACAAAGTTCCTTTATGTGCTTATACCACCCCCACAAACGCAGCTGTGCACACTATAACCTAAAGTAACCATACTGTTTATTCAGCATTTTGAAGCAGAATTAAGAACATGGCCTTGATTTAGAACAGGCTACAGCAAACACTTAAGTAATGATAGCAGAATTAAAGCACTTTGTTTTCACTTTAAGTCAACTCACGCAACAAAAACTGAATGAAGCACAGTGTAGGTGAGCTACTCTACCATTACTGATGATGTACATCATGATATACTTCTGTATGCAGTCTGATGAGAAGGTGAAGGTTATAGATATTACCTGATGTGAACTTGTCTTCACAGTTTTACACTGAAGCTACAGGAGACACCTCAGTAATGATCTCTGCATGTGTGTGTGTGTGTGTGTGTGTGTGTGTGTGTGTGTGTGTCTCACATTGCTTCAGAGACATCCTGTTCCCAAAGTACAGTGGCAGGTCATAATGATGTTTCCAGGCTCTCTCACACTCCCTCTTTCTCTTTCTGTGTCTTTCTGCTAAACTAGGACAAGGACATACATGGACAAAGTAGTGCTTATTAGTGTCCTGCCCTGGTCTCCCCCCACACACACACATACATGCACACACACACACACATACAGTACACACACACACACACATACGCACACACACACGTGCAGTGTTTTGCCTGAAGGTGACTGCGGGAGATGAGAGGAACCAGTCATTTTGCTACAGTTACTGTTTTATCAGATAAGTGCAGGCCATCCAGATGGCACAGTAGGCAAGGACACATGAGGCTTCTCTTCCATGTATACAGAACAGTTGAACAGTTTTTAAAGAAAGTGAAGCACGGTTGCAAAAGCTGTGGGACAAGAGAACTCAACATGGGACACACAAGAGTGGGGCTCTGGATTTTTTTAATGAGCTCTAGGCAGACAGACAGTTTGGTGTTCAAGTTGAAGATTCCACCGAAACATGATAAGGTTTGGGGAACATCCAGGTACTTTAAATGCTGCATCGTTTCAAATCCCAGCTCAGACTGTGATTTGAAGCATGGAGTCTGGGGCTGTGTATTTACTCGAGGCAGAGGTGGGTAGAAGTCTCAGACGTTGTTTGGCAATAAGAACTTGGATATTTGATTTCTAAAAGTAGAACTCCAACAGAACCCCAAATAAACCAAAGACAAACCTAAATTTAATTAAAAAATAAATAAATAAAAATTAAGAATAATATATTCCCAACTGGGAGACTTGGGAGCACAATGGATAACTGTCATTATTGAATGCATTACTGCCAGAGGCTGTTGTTGGATAATATTGCCAAATTAGCATTGCAAAGAGAGGACCTATGAAGATGATGTAGGACAACCGCCGCTCCACCCAGCTTAGTCTTGGTGAGGTGCTGGAAACATCAATAAGTCCAACATGAAAAAAAAGAGCCTAATCAATTAATTATGGCACTTTTTAAACTTTAATCAAGAAGAAAAGAATATTGATTTCTCTCTGTGGTCAAACTATCATTATTTTAACAGGTATCTTTTTAGTTAATCAGTCATATATAATACTGACTCAAAGTTGCTACTCTTCTGTACATTATAGGAAAATGTACAGTACGTAACAGTGATGTCTGGAGACCCCCCCAGTTGTTAACCCAGGCAGACCATTTACACCATGGATATATGGATAAGAATCCCACATTGCGAACACAGCAGTAACTTTTTTTGCAGCAGTGAGTGATCTGCAAGGTTGGTTTTGCGCCACCTTACAGCCCCTCTTATGTGTGTTCACACCAGGCAAGAATACAACAATTTGCGCAAGTTAATTACATGTACAGTCAATGTAAAGACGCGGTTAGATGTGAATTCCTGCTGGGCGACACGATGGATGTGACGTGAATGATGCAAAATATGTATATTAAAGCTGCAGTAGGTAGAAAGCCTGAAAACAGTTGATTTTTGAGTCATCTGAGTTAGGTTTCGTTCGTCTCCGCCCTGAGCCCCTCCTACCAGACGAGCATGCGAGTACTTTATCCTACTTGTTTCTATTTCTCCCTCTCTGGGAGCCTCGGTTCTCGCTCTCCGCGGAGAGCCCTCGGCTCCGCTCCCACGGCAGACCCTCGCACCCTCCGGCCAGGCCCAGCCCCACCTCACCCTTCGCCTCCCTCCGGTCTTCTTTTTTTTGGGTTTAGCCATGTAGGCAGTTGTAGCCAATGCTGGAATAGCTATTTTGGCCGGTGCACTGTTCACCAATGCCGCTTGCTCTCCCGGCAGAGGAACGCGCATATGCAGTAAAACAGCCAATAGGAACGCAGTGGTCCGAGCTGACCTTTGATTGGTTCATGCAGATCGGCACGAGGCTGAACACAGAGCCATGGTGAGGTGCAGACCACTTGATTTACATTATGCTTAGAGGATATTATAAAATTTTTACTCAATTATACCAAAACAATGTTGCCTACTGAAACTTTAAGAGATGCAAATGAAGTGAGTGGCACATTTTCGCATCATGCACTTATTTGCGAAGGCTGAAGAATCTTAATTTCAGCGACCGATACGCACTGCAATAGCCAATCAGCATTGAGGTCTTCCAGGGACATATTGATATAGCCATTTTACACGTATGATGTGTTATTTGCGCGTATGAAGCAAGTCAACATTCTAACATTCAAACAAAAATTTGCATCGTGTTTGGTCTGAACACAACAATAGGAGGTCTTTGGAGATGTTATGCGAGCAGTTACGTCAGACGGAGGCCTCCAGGTGGGGAAGACAGACAGGATGCTCGGCCAATCATTGCATTCGATCCGAATGAAATGCTTGGTCAGAGTTTTCTTAGAACCATATGAGAATGGTATAATTATGAGTTTTTATCTCTGGTGGAATTCACTTACATTTTACATGTGCCATCAGCTTATTAATAGCATTTTAACCTCAACAAAGAAAAGTGTAACATTTCCAGAAAGATAAGTGTTGCTTTAAGTAGGTAAAGGCAAATAGTAGAACATTAGATCACTTTACTGTAATAAAGTGATAAAACCAGGAAAAGACTGCACTTACAATATAACTTTATGGAGGCTAATATCATGATATCGATGTAATACTGACATATTGTCCAGCTCTACCATCCGCCAGCAAAAGCCTGCTGGTGATGCATTTCGCATGATTGATGACATCGACACTGGGTATGGGTGGGGAGCTCCTGGTGGTGGCAGCACAGGACGACACCAAACACCGCTCATATGTGCTTACTGCACACACTGCACACACTGCAATGACACAAAGCTGGTTGAGAAATGGTAATGTTTACTTTAATATCCTCCCAAAGAGAAAGATTTAAACATCAATCAAAGACCCTGTTTACACTTGGTTTTAAAGTGCATCTTTGTGTTATTGGATCACGAGTGGCCAGCGCTAAATACAAGTGCAAATAACTACCAAGATGAATTATGATCCAATCTCTCAAACCACTTGCTGAGGTCATCTGGGATGCATTTGACCACATATCTTTTGTTGTGCAAACATTAATGCCTCTTGATACGTCCCCAACGAGGATGTAACAGAAAAATGTGTCATAAGTGCAGGATGGTGTGGTTGTTTAAGTGACCTCGCCCATTTTACAAATAGTTGGACGAAGAATTTTGTGACAATCTATTGTTTTGCCCTACAGAAGGAGATGCGTTCAATTCTGCTGACAGTGATACCTCCGGCTGTAATGACACAACTGCCAATGTGACTGACCGTAATTATGGTGGGCAGGGTCCTTTGGCCTTTTAGAGGAAGTGACATAACAAAATCTGAACAAGTCAGCTGGAGACACAAATTTAAACAATAATGTGTCTTGGCTATCCACTTGCATCCAGACAACAAAACACATTGTAAAACCAACCATAAACAGGGTCAGTAAATATATGGGTTGTGTATTCACCACCAGATGGACAGCAGTTGATATCCAGACCATTTAGTCTGCTATGACTGAACAGAAACAATTCTGTGTGTGCATCAGTTGCAAGTTAAGGCTTTAAGGAGTTAGAATTCTGTTCACAGTACAGACCATGATGCTCTGTCCTATGTGGGTCTGCTTCAACATGAAAAACCAAAGGGATAAATCAACTTCTAGTAGTTAATCACATAAGAGTGGTCTTTAACAAGCTAATGCTATGTAAATAAAGTCACACTGACTCATTGATTGATGCCACAATTCCACAGTTCAACCAATCAGGGAGTAGACTCTCCTCCCTCCTGACAGGTGCCTCAGTTAACCAGCTGTCATTAGGAAAGATCACTTGTCACTCACAGCGCACATTCACTATCACTTAAATTGCACTCACTGGCAGTGTGTATGTATGTGTGTGTGTGTGTGTGTGTGTGTGTGTGTATGAGAGAGAGCACGGTCATATCGAGCTCTACAGCTGCCAATAGTGTGTGTGTGTGTGTGTGTTTCATTTAAATGTGAATGTGCACAAGAGAGCGTGCACGTGTATGCTTCTGCCGGTCAGGACAACGACAAGGCTGATTAACATCTTTGCTCTCTGTCTTTTTCTTCCTCTCTCCATCTTCTCCACACATCTTTTTCTTCTTCAACCCCACCTTCTCTCTACATCCTTTTTTTTTTTTTTATTCAGCGTCTCCTTCACTTTTATTCCTACCTTGCGCTCTCTCCCTCTCAATCACTGTCACTCATAATTAACGCCTACAGCTTAAGCTCGACAGGCCAATTAAAGTCAACTGTGGGATCAACTGTGTTGATGGCCACCTACCTGGAAGGTACAAGCGAGTCTTAATCTCATTTGTCAATGTCCATCCTGGCTTTAATGCTCACAATGGAGTGTGGAGGTACAAAATGGTGCCATTCATTTTACAAAATGATTATTGGCCTAAAATTACAGTGAACCAAGAGCTATTTTTAAAGTGGCCTCAATGGATATTTTGTAATGATGGTGGATCACATGACCATTTTACAGAGGGAGTGCTCGTAATGATGAACGCATAGAGAATTTTCACCAGAGTCTGTAGTTCTGCTCAGCTCTTTGGAGCTTTATAGTGTCCTTGGGCTTTTTGCAGCTTGCAGCTTCACTGTTTCGGATCATTTTCATTGCTGTCATAGCTGTCATTGCTGTTTTTTTTTGTTTGTTTTTTTGCTATAAAGCTCTAAAAACTGGCTAGATGCTATGTGTCCAGCAAACTGCACACAGACAAAATTAGCAACTAGCAAGTGAACAAAGTGCAGCATTTAACAGTCAAAGAGATAGCTAGAAAATCAGAGTTTAATGGAGAGTGAATATTGGACTCTGTATTATATCTGCGATTTTGGTGATCCTAAAATTGCATGTGTTGTCTTTTCCTTGTTTTAAAGGCTGCTTTACTGTAAAGTGCTGTCATTTCTTAAAATCACCGCACTGCTCTGCTCTATCATTTGCCTTTACCCTGCTAAAAAGATGGTCTTTTCATAAACTCACATGTCTATGCAGTAGAAAGATGCAAATACTTTGAAACTGGTGCTATATTACTAGAGAAAACAGAGGAAAAGGACTGTGCACTGTGTGCTCAAGAGGCGAAAAAAAAAAAAAAATCTAAAAATGCATTGCACTGCATCGGGCTAATAATGACGGTTTCAGTTTAAGAAAGAGAGGGGCAGGTCTCTCTCTCTCAGGCATATGGAAATTTAAAGGTACAATCTGTAGTTCAAGCAACAGCCCTCCAGCCAGCAAAAATCAGCTGCATGATGCAGACTGAATCATCTAGTAGATCTGAACTTTAAGATGAGCAGTGAGATCTGGGTAAGCTGGAAGAAGGTTTACCATTGCTCATTTACACATGCTACCCACATTGTTGTGATACAAAGTTGGTTAAAAATCAGCAGAGTATTCCTTTAATCAAGGTCAAGGTCAAGGTAAACATTATTATTATCCCACAAGTGGAAAATTCATGTGGTCATTCCACTCTCCATCACAGAGGCATTAAAAGAAGACAAAAACAAAGGAATGAAAACTGTAAAGACATTGAATGAAAACAAAGCAACGCCATCGTAACATTAAGTCAAAACACCTCAGTAAAGCAGTCAAAATACAATAGGACCACAGTAAAAGGAGTAAATAAAACACCATAACAAAAAACATTGAGCAAACCTGTTGACCTACCTATTACTATATAGCCTAATTGCTGTAGGAACAAAAGACTTGTTGTGCCTAGTGATCCTAATTTTCCGCTGCAGAATCTTGCCGCTTGACCCTTTTAGTTTTTTGAAATCTCATATAGAGGGGGTCAGTTAAAATCTGGTCTGTCTTCTTAGAAATAAGTTCATTGTACAATTGAGTTGCCGAGGCCTGATCAACTCCAATGATTTTGTTTGCAAATTTGACCATGCGTTGCAATTTTTTCTGGTCCTGAATGTACATGTTTCCAAAGGCACAAATAAGGCCAAAGGTTAGGACACTTTGCAACAGGGTCTTACAGAACAACTCCAGAATACGGCTGTCCATTTTAAATTGGTTCAGCTTTCTAAGGAAGAACATCCTCTTCTGCAATCGTTTGCACGTGTTAAATGCACATTCTTTAAACATCATTATATCAAGATGACTGATGATTTATCAGAAATTTCATTGTGTATGAAAGCTGCAGTAAATAACTCTACAATATCGTCAAAATATGGATATTGAGATAGTAGGAAAATGAAAATGTTGTGATATTTGATCTTATCCATATTGCCCAGCCCTATGTGGGACTGACATTAATTAGGTGTCCAGAAACACGACTCCAATAGAGTGCTGATGTTACTCTGTATCTGCAGATGTTCATATATGGCCATTTGTTTACTAACATATTCTCCATATCAACTTAAAAGGCAATAATATGTCAGCGTTGTGCTCACAGCCTGTTTCTGCTGCCCCCAAGTGGCCAAAAAAAAACTAACTGCAGTTAAAAGATTGTCAAAAATGAACATTACAAAACTTTTTCAGTGTAGAACATTGATGTATAGCCAATCTGCTTATGCTATAGAGGAACATTACATAAGAGCGCTGAAGTATGTAAGCAATATGACTTTTTAAAAAATAGTGTAAAGCTCAGAGTGTAATCAAAAGAAACAACTTCATATGAGCTGTCATTCACCCATTTAAAGGCAAAAGTGTTTTTAACTGTTCTGAATGTTTAAATATGGGAATAATGATGCAAGTAGCTGTAATTAATTGTGTAAAAAATTAATATAAGTCAGTCCAAACCTGCTACATTCTCTAATACTATAGCTGCTTTAGATGTTATGAAATACGGGAATATTAATAATCAGTACATACAGTAGGGTTAATTATTTAAAAAAGTATCACTAACCTAGACATTGCTCTAGCAGCTAGTGTTGATGAAACATGAATGAACAGACACTTAAGCTGCTTAATGTCCTGCCATAATCACCATGATGTATTAAACACAATCGGTAATGCTAATAAGGTCATTAGCTAAGGTAATTAGAGCACTCATTAGCAAATATTTTTTATGTCAACGTACTTGTCGTTACATACGCATGAGTGGAGTTATTAGCCATGGTGATGGGATATAAAAGGGTCTGTTTTAAAAGAATCAGGTCAGTCTATTTGAGGGTTTTTTTTACAGAAAACACAAAGAAAAAGAAAACACATAAATGCATTTTCTAAAAGAGTCGGGCTCCAAAATGCAATAGTCGAGGTCCAGAGAAAACAATTTTCTTTGTTTTTGAATGCTCACTCAGCCGTCAAACTAAACAAAAGTTTGGGCTCCCAAGTAAATCACCAAAGCAAAACCACCCCGGTGTTTCAGCACGGATATTACCCTCCACAAAATCCACTGCTTCGGTTGCCTTTAAAGCCGGAGGCTCTAAGGTATAACGTGTGCTGTTCGAGTGGGGGAACTTTAAAGCTTTTCTGTACTTGACAAAACTAAAGCTGCATTCACATCGTATGGGAATAACCTCCACAACAACTTGACAGCTCAAAGCTGCAACTTGGCGTTGATGCATTTTTAACCTTGTTTGAGGCAATCACACAACTGCACTGGCGTTGTGTTGTGTGAGCTGTATGAATGGATGGGTGATGGACTGTCGGTAAAAAACACCGTACATGTCCCGCTTGATTGGAGATCAGATCAAACAACGGTATATGAACCAAAGCACTATTGTCCTTGGAGGACTTGTTCACTTCCTCCTGCCTTAACTTGATCCAGTAAACTTTGACTTACAAGCAGCTCCATCCTCTGGGTCTCTGCCTTGAGGTTAAAACATTAATGTAACATTGCCAGCCCAAGCAAACTGTTGATTATCCTGCCAGGATAATGATGTATAATTTACAGTAATTACTATTTTCCCCCTTCAGTGCAGAGGGATAAGTAATATCCTCATCATGACATTACCATCTATAACCCCAAACATTCACAACGAAGCTCAACAGAGATTAGGAGTGTTTTGTGGGAGTGTGTTTAGATTTGTTTACTCCTAAATTAATATAAAAAGTGAACAAAAAGGAGCCAGGCTGAGCATGGTTATGTGGTTTAATTACACATTGCAGCTTCCAAATACACAAACAGGTCCATGATATTGTGCCCTCTCTATTTTTATTATTCTCTCTTTCTCTCTACACTGTTAGATTTCTTGCGTGTGTGTGTGTCTGAGTGTGTTTCTCTCCTGTAGAGTAAAGAAACTCTCTCTGGCCAGACTCTGTTGTCTTAAACGAATGTATTTATTAAAGCTCTGGAAGCAGGAAACAGTCTCCACACATCAGAGGTAGTACAGAGTCAGTTTACTAATCCCCATCCCCACCAGCCTGGTAAAAGCAAAGCTGCAATGAGAGCAAGGTCATAGAGGGAAGTTTATGGTTCTTCTTAGCTATCTTGTCTTTCTTAAACCACTAAATCTAGTAAGAAGCCGTTTCCAACAAGCATATCTCATGAAAGTGAGACACCCCAGGGTCTTTTAATCTTTAAGATTGGGCAGTCTGAAGCTTTTCTTACGTCAAAGGTTGCAATGCCCCTTTTGGGTTATTTAAACAGAAGATTTCACAGTGATTCAGCAATTTATATTTACATTTGAGTTATTTTCTACCATCTGTCCCTTACCCTTTTTCAGAACTCATTACTCCCAGTGGGCTCATTTCTAAATAGGATTTAGATTATAATTACTGACACACATGTGCACACACAAACTCAGACATGCACACACATAATCTGCTCTTTCTCACACCAGCCTGGTCTCACTCCTAGGGCTTCAAAAAACAAAATGTACCCTGTTGCATCTGTATCAGATGCCCTGGACTTTCAGCAAACTCGAAACAAGAAGGTTCACTGATAGGAGGTGGATGGGTTCAACAAGCACAGGACTTTGACCCAGCAGACCAGTGTTCACTTCCCATATGAATTAGTTTGTCATATCAGTTGTAAGTCATGTGGGTCCTTAGTCACGTGACTAACGACAACCACTCATCTTTTCCTAACCCTGACCAACTTGTTTTGTTGCCTTAATCTTACCACCTACCTGCATCAAGACACAACGCAAAAGACTGATGCGGGGGGCAAAATATCAAAATATGATGAGCAGGAATGAGATCATGTTGAATGCTGACATGGAAGAGCACAATTCCCTTCACCTTCACAAAGGATACCTAGACATGTTAGGAAATATGGTTATTCACTTTTTTGAGAAACTGAATGAGGATATCTCATATGTCTTCAACTATGTTACTACAGCCAGCAGCCGATTAGCTTAGCTTAGCATAAATACTACAAACAGGGAGAAACCTTGGCTCTGTCTGAAGATTAGAAAATCAGGTCACTTATGCGCAGTTTGGTTTCTATTCTGACAACAGGCACAAAGTTATACATCTCGGGCAAGTGGACTGTGTGGACTCTTCCAAGCACACCTGCTATTTTGGTTCCTGTTACTGCAGCAGAACAAAGTGCAAAAGGGCTGGGTTAAAGAGATTGTAGATCAGAGGGTGTGATAATTGATAAATACACTCTCAGCCAGTCACATCACTAGTCTCAAAAACAGCCAAGCCAATCCCAGTGAGTTTAATAAAGTTCAATGAAAAAAATCTGCTTCTTCATGAATTCACAACATTGTCTGGATTGTGCAGAGCAACACAATGTGAACACATAACAAGACAAATCTGCAGCCAGACGCAGATGGTGTGTTTTTCTTAAGTTTATTTGTGTAATGATGATAGAAAGTGATAACCCAAAATGTGTTTCGTGAAGCTGCTTCTTACATTGCATCAACCCGAGTTTAATGAAGCTAAACATGGCAGATGGACACCAGCAAAAATTAGCCTGACACATGTCACTTGTCATTTTTATGCTTTAATTTTTGCATGGATTAAACAAACAAGAAATAATGTGTTAAGTAATGACCTTTACAGGTGCCAGTAAGCAGATTTTGTTACCTTTGGCCAGAGCTGTTTACTGAGTTCTTTTCTGTGCTGCCAGGTTTCTATTTGCTCAGAGTAATATATTGCTTAATATAATCTAATATTGCAAGAGATCTGTAAGGACTGGCTTGACAGTTCAGATGGAAAAGGATGGAGGGATATGGATGTTTTAAATGGAGTTTAAACTGTAAAAATCTGCTCAGCCATTGTTCAGATATCAGATATGTTTGAAGTCCAGACAACTGCCTTGCCCACAAATTTGAGGGTGTAGGTTTCAAGAACTATAACATTCAGAGGTTGTAAGCTGTAGGTGGGTGATTTCAGCATGTTGACCTTGGGAAACACATTAAGCATTGTTCCAGGGAAAAACATTGCTGAGGACATAAAACCCATTAAAGGGTCTTCTTAATATGTCATATTAAGGTACCCTGGAAATCCAGAGTTCTCGCCATTTCAATTTGCTCAGCGAGTCACACTGGCAATAGCTAGGCTGTGGATACGTCACCCCGTATATTGTTCTGATTGGTCATAGTGTTATCCAATTACGTGCAATGATATTTTCAAATGCATGCTTGGTGCCGCCCCTCAAGTTGGGCCATTTTCATTACTCATAGCCAGACCCTAAAGCTTTCTAGATTTGAGTCTGGATTTCCAGGCTAATATTAAGGGGGAATGTCACCTAAATTAAAAAAATTCCAATATGTTATTTTCATGGCTGAGAAAAGTCCAATCAATATTTGTGAACATGAGCTACTCTCTCTCAAAGCCAAACACCAGAGAAGTAAGTCTCCAAGATCAGGGTATAATGTCTGGAGCTGCTCCATAGACAATGAATGAGAGCTGTGGACTCACAGAGTGTTTGTATACCTAAATGAGCTTTTATTCTCTTGTAGCGTTCTCAGTTCCGAAACATAAAATCTACCAATATACTCAGACCATTCCCCCTGACTGCTCTTGGTGTCATCTAGAACATCTTTCATCATTCATTGTCTCTGTAGCAGCTCCGGTCACTATACCTATGGCATAAGAAATTTGAGTTTAGCACTCTACCTTTTGAATGTGGGAGAGAGTTGTTATTTCAATAATATTCTTGGACTGTCTTTAGGTTAGAGGAACAATATGTTTGAAATTAGAAAATATTGAGCCGGGGAGCACAGGACCCTGGCAACAGAGATATGCTCCCCTGTTCCCCATTTCCATTCTTTATGCTTGACTAAACTAACCAGCTGCAGGCTGTAACCTCATACTGAATACTACATACTGAAGACATGACAGTGTCTTGGAATAAAGTAAATAAGTGCATTTCCCCCCAATATTCAACTATTTCTTTGAAACACGGATACATTAGATTTACCCAGGCACACAAATGTGCATACAAAGACACACACATAGAATTTATGTCATCAAATCTTTATCATTCAATACACCATTGTGCACTTGTGTTGCCCCATGTGAGTTATGTTAAGGGTAATTGTTGCCTATATGGCAAACAATAGACAAAGTCATCTAATTTATCACAATATACCCAATCAGACACCGGCTATTGTTATTGATGGCCTCTGTTGAGCTTGTGCATACAGTAAGTGTGTGCGTGTGTGTGTGTGTGTTGAGATTGACAGAAGGAGTACAGCTCCATTGTAAATGAAGTAGCCCTGTAGCTCATTGCTCATAACACACAATGTACGGCTGACAGACGGGAAACACTCCGTAGCAGACATTACACAGAGGAAATGTTAGGGTTACACACATTCTGTTCTAACTGTGCTGTACCATCAGAGAGCTATTTTAAGTCTGTGTGTGTGTGCGTGTGTGTATGCGTGTGTGTGTGTGTGTGTGTGTGTGTGTGTGTGTGTGTGTGTGTAAAAGAAGGTCCAGGCTTCATTGTGATAGATGCTTCCCATTAAGAGAAAAGAGGAAGATGGAGGGAGAGAGGGAAGGGAGAGAAAGTAGTGAAAGGACGACTAAAACTTGTAAAGAAAAAAAATCCTTTTTGTATCCTTTGCTACGTTTAAACGCACACCAATATTCACTTTGATATTGAGTATAACCATACAAGTAGTCTATTCATTAGGTGGCAAATATGAGTGCCACATCCTATTTATAACAATCTGGGTGAAGGCATATTCCACACCTATACTGTATAGGCTGGCAGTAGCAGGGAAAATGAAACATGCATGTTGCTTAATCAACAGTCATATGAAGACAGAGGAGCACTGTTTAGTATGCCGGTCTCCTCCTTCCCCATCTTGCTGCATTATGCAACAACATGCACTTACAGGGTACTGCGGAATAATGAATTACATTTACTGTATTAACTCGGGTCAATTATTTACTTGACTTACTCTAAAGTAGTGTGCATCACTACACTGTATAGAGACTGTGTTTCATTGATTGCATCAGGTAATGGCCGGTGGAAATCTACATCTAAGCAAAAATTAACATAAGTTGCAGTTAACTCACTGTGACATTTAGAAGAAGCTAGTAAGCCCTCTAACTTGGGTTGTACTAAAATCAACTTTTACTGAAAAAAAGAGGATGACATATATTACAAAGACGAAAACTAGACATTGTAAAACCACCACATCAAATCGACAGTCCAGACCAAAACCGAAGATACATTTTCCCTCTTACCTGTAGTGCTTTATACCAATCTAGAAGGTTTTGGTGTGAGTTGCAGAGTATTGGAGATATCGGCTGTTAGGATGTCTGCCTTTTCTCCAACATAATGGAACTAGATGGCACTCGGCTTGTGGTGCTCAAAGTGCCAAAAAATACATTTGAAAAACTCAACAGTGATGTCTCTTTCCAAAAAAATCATGACCCTGTTACTCATGATAATCTACAGACCATGTTGTGAGCAATTTTATGTAAATACTTGTTTATTTCTATAGAATTACACCTGCCAACCATATCACCATTCATAGATGAGGCTCATGCTTATGACAGTGCAAGATATACAGATTAATGACGTCCTCCTTGCATCCGTCCTCTAGCGGCAGATGCGCACTTTCTCCTGCCAGTGATGCCATTTCTGGGTGTAGTTTGGTAGACAGAAAATAGTTCTTACATGAAACTGCTCACATCAAGGTCTGTAGATTTTCTTGAGTTACGATCATCTCATACTTTCTGGAAAGGGAAATTGTTTTACAATTTATTTTTTGGCACTTGGAGCACTGTAAGCAGAGTTCCATCTACTTCCATCATTTTCAAAGGAAGGCAGACATCTCTACTGCTGATATCTTCAACACTGTACAACTCACACCAAAACAATCTGGACTGATATATAGTACTACAGGTAAGAGGATATCATGGATTTTTGATCTGGGGGTGAACTGTTTCTTTAAAGGGGATTTGTGTAAGTTTGAAAACAGAGCAGGCAAAGTTGCCAAATCTTACAAAGCTTTCTGGGTTAGACAAGAATAGTATTCCCTAGCTGTTTGAGTTTGAGGAGTGCCATTACATTCTCTTGCCAGCTGTAATGAGATGGTGCGGCAGTCTTATTCCATTCGAGTCAGTCGTCAGAGTACTTCACCAAGCAAGCAGTGTAGAGATGGCCATGACTGTAGCTTGGTTAGGGGCAATCTTTCAGAGGGTTAGGAAGGTTAGGATCAATAACTGTGTCATACTGTCATCACGTGACTTAAGTATGGAACTTTGGATGCTGTTAAATCAGTGAGGACCACAAAAAGAGTCCCATGGGACCCCCTCTCTAGGTTCCACTGTTGTCTGGTCAAAGGTCATGAACAAACTCTCCGCCTGACTACTCACCCATTGCACTGCTTCTCAGGAACCATAGCTAAGAGACAATAAAGCTGTAAGGACAGAAACAACTTAGGTATAGAATATCGGTTAAACCTAATGTCAGAGCATTCAAATGTGGAGAAACAGCAACATTAAAGCTCCGCTTCTGCTTCACCACCTCACCAATTTACCATAGCCATACAATACATCTCATTTAGTAGCGGTCCTGCTAAAGACAGAGGAATACAGAAAAAGATAACAAATATTGGTTATGTTGGTCTATATTGATAACTATGTATCAGCACTAGCACTTAAATTGTAATTTATTGGCATTATGCAATAACTCCGACATTGAATACCATGTGGACTCAATTTATTACTGTTTATTGTCTTTTTAAAATATATATCTATATATATATACAGTCATGGAAAAAATTATTAGACCACCCTTGTTGTCTTCAATTTCTTGATCATTCTAATATCTGGTACCACTAAACGTATAATACAATGAACACAACATAATACTTTATGTCCTATTTGACATTCTTAAGCTTAATTGATTCCCAGGGTATATAAGAGGCCATTTCATGTCACAAGCAGCACTGCACATGCAAAGGCCTAGAGTGGTTTCCTGCTTACATTCAAGCCGTAGCACAACTCAGAAGTTGTCAGCTCTCACATAATGCCTAAAACAAAAGAATTATGTGAAGCCACAAAGGCAGCCATCTTGGCACTGCTGGAAATTGGCAAGAGTGAGAGACAGGTAGCGAAAAAACTGAAGATCTCCAAGACAGCCGTTCATTACAACAAAAAAAAACAAGCTGAACATGGCACTACCAAATTGCTACCTGGCCGTGGCAGGAAACGTCTTTCTACCCCACGAGATGACCGTGCACTCATCCGTTCCTGTGTCAGGAATCGTCGTCAGACCTCCAGGGACCTTAAAAATGAGTGGGCACCGTCGAGAAATGTGACTTGTTCGGCAAGGACAGTTCGAAACCGACTTGTTGAAGCTGGTTTGAAGTCACACAGAGCACGCAAGAAGCCCTTCATCAATGAAAGGCAGAGGAAGGCCCGGTTACTCTTTGCTCGAGACCACAAGGATTGGACTGTTGATGATTGGGCTAAGGTTCTCTTCAGTGATGAATCCAATTTTGAATTGATGCCCACTCCAGCCAACTTACTGGTTAGGAGGAAGCCTGGAGAAGCTTACAACCCAGACTGTCTTGCCCCTACAGTAAAACATGGGGTGGATCAGTCATGATCTGGGGTTGTTTCAGTCTGAGTGGAACAGGGCAAATGCAATTGTGTGAAGGCCGAATGAACCAGGTCATGTACAGGACTACCCTTGAAAACAGTCTTCTTTCATCAGCTGGAAAACTCTTTCCTGCCTCGAATGACTGGATTTTCCAACAAGACAATGCCCCTTGCCACACGGCAAGGTCAGTTAAAGCCTGGATGGAGAACCACAACATTCGCACCATGCCTTGGCCTGCTCAATCACCAGATCTTAATCCAATTGAAAACCTGTGGAAAATCATCAAACTCAAAATGGAGAACCACAAGCCCAAAAACAAAGAAAATTTGTTTGAATTTGTCCAACAGGAATGGGCTGCTGTGACAGCAGAACAATGTCAGAAGCTGGTGGAGAGCATGCCAAGACGCATGGCTGCAGTCATCAAAAACAATGGTTATGCAATCAAGTATTAACTCTTGTGTGTATCATGTGTTTAAAGCAAACAGAAAAGAAAACATGGAATGCTTAAAAGTAGTGTTTTTGGCGGTACAATGCCATAGCTATTGATGTAAGAATTTAAGTAATTTTGGTTATTATCAAGAAAACCATGGAAAATGAATAGTTCTTAGTTCTTAAATTAAACTCTCATGAGCTATTTTTGTTGTTATCATTATAATTGTCCAAACAAATGTACCTTTAGTTGAGCCAGGCATTAAAATTAACAAGAAATTGAAGAAAACAAGGGTGGTCTAATAATTTTTTCCATGACTGTATATATATATATATAGATCTATCTATCTATCTATCTATATATATGTATGTATATATATATATCCACATCCACAGTATTTTATATGGACTGATTGTACTTCATGACTGTTGGTGTTTATATATTCATGTTAGCATCTGCACTTTAGATGAAATATGTAATTAATGTAATTAGTAATAATGGGCATCGTGCAATAAACACAGCACATAGCACTTTATCTGGACTCAATTTCATACACTGGACGGGACAGACATCCAATTCAATGGCTCAGGTTTTTGATGTTTGTACACCATGTTGTTATATTTTCTCTTATAAGGTATGTATTTTTTTTCTCCTTTTGTCCTCAATGATCTAATGTATTCACTATCACATGTTTTTCTTCTTTTCCTTTCTTCTAATGTTTTTACTACTCTGTAAGGTCAACCTGCCAAGGGACTACGGATGAAAATTAGCCTGGGGCTATAATCCAGCATATTTACATGCAAATGTTCATAAATGTGCACTGCCCCCTCTAACTTAAATAAATAAAATAGCTGCTTTTAAAACTCTTCATTAATAAGAAATTTAATGCAGCTTGGTTGATTTTTTTTTTTTTGTGATATGGCGGTTTTATAACTAGTGTCAGCTAATAAAAGAATGTGTCCTCTCAGTGTACAAACTTTAGTTTGTTTTCAGAACTTTTAAATAATTTGTATTAAATTTGACAAGAACTCTCCATTTGTTGACCTTTTGTTTGTCTTATTTAATTTATCTGACTGAGTTCAGAGGGATTCTGTTCTAGTGGCAGGAGCCTTTACCTCATCAAACCTTGGTTTGCATGTTTAACAAGATACTCTGACAGCATGTAAAATAAGTTCCTCTTGCTGTTGGGTGATGAAAAAAACATAATATTTTAACCTTGACAAGAAACCTCAGAATGAGAAATACATACATAAATGTTTTATTTTCTAACTGCTGTGGCGTGGTTTTGTTATCAGTATGACATGCTAAAAAAAAGAGAGGGCAGGTTAAAGAGGTCTTGAAACAATATTCAGAGAAACAATAGTAGCATTATGCAGGGTTATGCTTCCTGCAATGGTACACATAATGGGTATATGCCATTATACTTGCTTATTAAACTTTAACACCTCCTCACTTCATGCCACTGTCTTAATTCAGTAAGTGCAACAACACAATAAGCCTCCTGTCCTAGTTTACTAACATTACAAGCAACCACCGGATAGAGAAAGCGCAAGGAGAGTGAGAGCTACTGAGACAGATAGAGGGATTTCTCCTGTCCTATCACCTGTCCCGTTGACTACTGTCCTGTTATTCTGCTCTCCTACTCCCCCTCTACCAGTACTTGATGTCTAGTTTGTTTGATTTAGTTCAGCATTGTCTGTTTTTCTTTCTCTCTCCATTGATGCTTGCTCTCTATGATTTACCTCAGATCCCTGTCCAGTCAATGGACCTTTCACTAAGCCTCGCCCCTTTGTAATGGTCAGACAAGCAAACACTGTATCTAACTGCACTCCCTGATGAAATATCATGTTTTTGTAAAAATGAAATAGTGATTCCAGAGAGAAGCAGACAGAAGGGTCTACAGTCTGTGTTTGAAGGATATATCCAGGATGTCAAACTGACTCAGCAGCAGCAACAGGTTAAAAAGACAAAGATAGTTAGAAGCTAAAGCCGAACTAGAGGCTACAGATCACAGTGTAAAAGTGAACCATCACATCACTGCTGATCGTGACAGAAGACAATGAATATGAAGGGAAACACAGCTGTTTGAACATCAGCAAAGTTTCCCTGCTTCCCTTCACTGGTTCCTGTACAGCAGGGTGGGTCTTAGCAAAGCGTCAGTTTCATTTCATCCCCATTTCCTGTCAGATTCCTGTCATAGTGAGGACATGTCTACATCATGAGGACCTTTTCAATTTCCTTTTTTTTTCTGTATCAGTTTTGAAGCATCGTAGTGAGGACATTTCCGCAGTGACACTTTTTTTTTCAGAATCAGTTAACCATTGAAGTGAAGATATTTCTGCCTTGTGTGGACGTTTCAATTTCCCTTTAATCTATATCTGCTTTAAAGCAACATAATGGAGTTTCTGAGCCCTCAAAATATATATCCAAGATCTTTCTGATGGTACATCAATTCACAATAGGTTGGATGACACCTCCGTCATTGCTTGAGAGCATCTATTTCACTTGCACTGGCACTATGCAGTTTCAGGTTTCGGGTAGGAACCTGAACACAAAAAGGACCACAAAATTTAGTTGCTTCATGGCCTCTTCTCTTTAGAGTAGCGTAGCCGAACCGAGGTGAATGAAGTTAGACGTGGTTGTCATGGCTGCAGCGACAAAGAAAAGGAAGAAGGTGAAGGTTTTGTCCGAGGAGACAAAAGAAAGAAAATTGGAGAGCGATAAAACAAGAGCTCGAACAAGGATTAACACTGACCTGGCTTTCACACGCTGGCAAGAGCTGAAAGAGGAGGAAGGATGCCCGACCAATGGTGACCTGGCACTATTACTGCTGTCAACCTCTATTTAGGAGACTCACGGTCTGCAGGTCAGCTGCCTCAAGTACATTTTAAGATAAAGTGTTAGTCTACATACAGACAGCTTTCATTTTAGTTTGTCTTAAACAGTTTGCTGTTAGCACTGCGAGCGCGATGTGCTTGTGTCGACCGCGATCGTAAATCATAATAGCGGTGAATGAGAGACTGCGGACAGAGCAGATTGAAATATTCTACACGCTGATCACATGTATTGATAAAGTATTGGCTTGGCTGGCAGAGGTTTTATCGCATGTATTCACAGTAATAAGCATAGTTGTCGTCAACTAGAGTAATCTTGAAGTTAAGTTCCCTTCATCTGCACCACGGCCTCTCTGCTGTTGTCTGACTTCACTCTGCAGTCGGCCTAATCATGAATGTACAAAATGCTATAAGGCTACCTGTTCTGAAGACATGATGATGGCGCATTACACAGCCAGCTTCTTGTCAACAAACGCACACGAAGAAAGATTTTTGCGACAGTTGTAACAGACAATACTGTTTTTGTCTCTAGGGGGACCCTGTGAGGTAAAAAGCACAATCCTCCATCATAGTAAGAACATTTCTGCATTGTTAGGCCCTTTCACTTTTATTATTTTCATTTTTTTTCTGCATCAGTTTATATTAGTGTGGACATGTCCACATTGCGAAGACATTTCAATTTCACATTTTGCAATACCAGTTTTAACCCATCACAGTGAGGACATGCCTGCATTGTAAGGACCTTTCAATTTATTTATTATTATCCTTAGTTATTTATTTATTTATTTATACATCATATATATATTTTATTATCTATATTTATTTATTTTTTTCCATGTCAGTTTTGAACCACTGTAGTGAGGACATTTCTACATTCTGACCGAAATGTTTAATTGCATATGTTTTTCAACATCACTTCAAACCATTGACATTTGGGCATTTCAGTTTCATTTTTTTCAATGTCAGTTGAAACCACTGTGGTGAGGACATCTCCTAATTGTGAGGACACTTCGGCTGGTCCGGCCACTGTTTCAAGGGGCAGTTTAAAGGGTAAAACTTGGTTTTAAGTGTGTTTGAGACAGTGCATGTGTGTGTGTATCAGCCCTATTACATTTTTAAATAATAGCTTTTTTACCCTTGATCTTTTTCGTCACCTTTATTACAATCCTTTCATTTGAACCCCCCTATTTTTCATTCATTCTTCCTACTCTCCATCTAGTTTTTCTTACCTTACATCATGATGTCCTTTGTTCTTCCATCCCTTTATCAGTCCACCCAGGGTGTGATTACACCTTTTTATATCCCCTTTCACCACATTTTTTTATCCACTCATCTCTCTCTTTAGTTCTGACAGTAATTACTGCCTCTGACAATTTGAAGCTATTAGCTATAGAGCAGAGAGACAGAGAGAGATTAAACCTGGGGACACACTACATGACCAAACAGACTGTAAAACAATTGGACAAAACACACCTAAAGTTGCAGCGCAGTGGCATGCCCATTGACAAAGGCAGCTTTTTGAGTTCTGAGGATTTCAGTAAGCCTACTCAGAAATACTATAAAGCCGAGGTCAGGCAAGACAATTTAACTAGAGTTTACCTGAGGGAGGAGATAAAGAGGCTTCACTTTTAATAAGAGGAAAAAGAGACAGGAACCTAAAATGCATGTGCAGCTATTATTGTATTGAAGTAATGGTTTCCCAAAATAACAAAACAGAAAAGAAAAAGAGAAAAGAAAAAAGAAAAACTCTAAGGCTTTAGGTACAGGGGAGCAGAATCAATTATTGTAACTGCAAGCTACAGTAAAAGCATTGACTGTAAACAAACAGATACATAATGGTAATGTTAATAATAACAAACCGTTTATACAGCACTTCCACACAAAAAATACAAAGTGCATTAAAGCATCAAGCCAAAACAGACTGTGCAGTGGCCTCCTGGCGTCTGCTGGTTTCATGGCAACTTCAATATTTCTAACTTTTTGTTAAGTTGTTAAAATTCGATCTGAGATCAAATGTTGTACCACCATTTAAAGAAACAGGTCCAATAGCTTTCACAAGAAATGATACCTGATCTAAAATATGTCAAGGGCCAAATATAGACTGTATCGAAAAGTTTGCCATTTTTGGAGAAAGAAGTGACCAGATTTGGACAAAAAGGTGGGGTGAGAGGTGGATCTGAATGAGAATGCTGCCTTGGTAACAACCCGTCAAAAGAAAAGTAGGGTCATTTTCACATAAATCTGTACACGATTGCACCTTTTTTTGCAACCAGTGGAGTTGCCCCCTATTGGACATTACAAAAGAATTCAGGTTTAAGATACTTCCATATTGGCTTCACTTTCAAACACAGAGATAACTTCTTGGGGGCAATAGCAGCATTTGTCTTGTCTAGATTCAACCCCCAAAAATTGGTTGCCATGCAGTTTTTGACATCATCTCACCGGGTCTGTAATGAGTGCAGCACACCAAGGTCAGTGGGCTTGATTGAAAGGTATGTTCCACTGACCTTGGTACATAATGTCTGCGATTCCATCCGAAGGCATTTGAAAGATAGGCATCAAACACGCCCTATAATACCTCTCTTTAAGCCTTAACATTACCTTCATGGGACATTGATTCTCATAATTGTCACCAAGGATAAGTAATTAACTGAGACTATGACCTCTTCTTCACTGACTACTACTACTACTAGAGGCAAGCCTGCATGGACAGAAGTGCCAACAGTGTCCATTTTGGGCTAGTCAACTTAAAAAGTAGCTACTGTCAATCAGTTACATCGCATATGATTAAAACATTTTACAAAAAATACCTTTATGTCATTGTGTCACAGGTGGTATACTGCTGGGATACACAGTGCCAGTTTGTACTGCTGGATGTGTCAGTGCAGGCACAGTTGGAGGAAATGAACCTAGAAAGTGAGTCTGATGGTCCTGATGGTGAAGTTGGCAAGGTGCCTTCTGTAATCCATACAACTCTGACATGCCGCTGCGTTCCAGGCAGCCCAGGCTGTGCAAGCACTCCAAACTGTCCAAGCAGGCCAAATGACCTAAACCCAATGAGACACACATCCGCAGACTGAGGAGAGGCTGCCTTCAGACAACAGATGGTTGGGGAATTTCAACACAATAAAAGCATGTGCATGCACGTCAAATATGCATGGGAAAAAAAGGATGTGGTTTTCTTTATCAGGCCCAGAAGACTGTACATTTGTATTTGTAACAACTGCCCCATCACAGCAACCCTGCATGCCACCTGCTGGGTATGACTCTTTACCGCCTCTGTCTCCATATGTAGTGAACACTTCCAGGAATACGTGATGTTTAGTCTGAGGGAAAATGAAAGCACATTTGTTTCACTGTTGTGGCTGATATGTGTATATATATATATACATTAAAACCACTGGTGGATGAAGTAACAGTGATTATCTCATAACAATGAAATGTTCTGCTGGGAAACCTTGGGTTCTCGCATTTATGTGGATGCCACCTGACACGCTCCCACCAATCACACCCCCTAATGGCAACAGCAGTCCCAGATGTCAGTGCCCCCCAGCAGGGGAATGTGCCATGCCACAATATTAAAACTGCTAAGGATTCAATCTTCCACCCTCTCATCTTTTTAGATATTTCCAGGTGAGGAACTGTGCAAAATCCTTATTTCCCAACTTCCCTCACCTTCCACCTAAGCAACCATGGGGTGAACTCTTACAATTTAATCCTTCACAAAGGTCTTTAATCTCAAAGGTTTACAGTTCTATCCAGTCATATGATGATCATTTAACCATCAACATAAAGGAAACTTGGGAGCGTGAGCTGAGATTAGTTTTTGATGAATGCTGGTGGGATTCCGCACTGAAAGTCATTCACAAAACCTCTATTTGTGCCCGTTTGACCTTGATACAGTTTAAAGTTGTATTTAGATGCCATTATTCAAAAACAAGGTTGGCACAGATCTTCCCAAATATGGTAGATGTCTGTGACAGATGCGGAGGATCACCTTGTAATCTTATGCATATGTTTTTCTCTTGTCCAGCTCTGACGAACTTTTGGCAAGTTTACTTTAACACCATGTCTAAGGTACTCTCAAGGACTATTCACACTTCACCACACACTGGCATTTTTGGTCTTCCAGAAGACTATACCCTATATTCTACTAAAGAATTGGAAGTAATAGCTTTTACCTCTGTAATTGCTAAACGCCACCTCCTTCTGAATTGGAAATCCACAACAGCTCCTTCCAGCACACAATGGATTAAAGAGACTATGTCATTTTTGAAAGTAGAGAAAATTAGATATTCAAGAAAGGGAAACTTGAGCAAATTCTACAATAAATGGCAACCATTTATGGACTTCTTTGCAACAATATAATCCCCCCCACACACTCCCTCCCCTTTTTTTTTTTTTTTTTCTCCCTCTCTTTTTTACTATTATTTATGTATTTTATCTGTTATGTTTATGTGGACAGTTTAATCATTTTATAAGACTATGTCTAAATACTTTTTTCATTGTATAGTATTTTCATTTTTTGCAACCGTTATTTGTTCTTAAAAATATACAAATCTAAATCTAAGGGTGTATACAAACATGTTTAATGATCACACCAATGTACACTGATATATGTAAGTGCCTCTGTTATTCCTGTACTGTATACACATCAATAAAAAATATGAAACAGAAAACTGCTAAGGAATGCCCAAGGAACATACCCCCTTCCCAAGATCCCAATCTGATCAAGCATTGGTGCAAGGTGCTGGTACCCTACATCACCACCCACGGTACTAAAATATCCTCCTTCAATGCCCTATTGCCAGACACCAAGAGACACCCCTAAGAGGTCCTGTGTCCATGGCTGGACAGGTCAAAGCCAAGCTCTGATTCAAGCAGGACCCTACTGTGGATCAAGGGTACCTTTGGTTTACCAGTATGTCCCAGCAGGACAATGCAATAATGACCCAAGGAATGTGACAGAGGGCTCAAGGTATCAACCAGATCCCAGTTGGATTGAGCAATTGTGGGACCAAAAGAGTACTGAATTTACCCCTTCATGTGGGTATCAGCAATTTAACTTCACTTCAAACAAAGTTCAATTCTACTGAAGCCTTACATTTTACATTAACAGCTGTAGTGGGCAACTTTAATAAAAAAAAAACAACTGTTTGGCAAAATTGCTGGGATATATCCAGACAGTAGTATATGAGAAAAAAGAAAAAAAAAAGTTCCTCTGACTCCTTATGGCATTTGCAAAAATCCACTGAATGAAAACAAACTAATCAAAGGTGAGGAGTCTCCAAAGCAGCTGTCAATCATCACTGGTCAGGAACTGATGTCAAACTGTCAAACTAGGCAGAGTGATTAAATATAAATCAAGATTATGTTACTGCATTGCCTATTTCTTGCCTCATATATTTTCAGACATGTATTTTAGTGTACAGTTTAGCTGTAACTTTGTGAGAAAGTTTGCTCTGGCTGGTGGGCAGTATTTGGTTTTGGCTCAGCTGTGTCCAACATGGCAGCTGGGTCACAAGCTTTCTCATTCTGTAGCTTAACAGTACACGAAAATATGTTTCTGAAAACATCTGAAGTGAGAAATAGACAATGCAGTAAGTAAGCACTGCCTAGTTTGACAGCACATGAGCAGTGATTGACATTACTGACTGCCTTTGAGACTCCTCAGCTCTGATTGGTTGTTTTCATTCAGCTCCCTTGAAGTCTTCCGTATAATTTATTTTTATTTTTTTTCCCAGATTACTGTATCTCATGTACTAGTGTCTGGATATATTGACATTTTCATCAAGCTCAACAAATTTACTTTTATAAAAGTTACTTTACAAGCCCACCTGTTGTGGCGTCAGTGGCTTAGTGGTAGAGCAGGTGCCCCATGTACAAGGCTGTTAGCGCAGCGGCCCGAGTTCGATTCCAGCCTGTGGCCCTTTGCTGCATGTCACTCCCTCTCTCTTCCCCCTTCACAGTTGTCTGTCCTATCAATTAAAGGCTAAAATGCCCACAAAAATATCTTAAAAAAAAAAAAAAAGTCCACGTGTCAGCACTTCTGTTTTGATTGCCATATTGACTTCTTTCAGCATTTCAACTGCCTCTGCCACTGTGATGTTGTCAGTATTTCGCCTATTTTAAGTGTTTGAAAATTTACAACAGTAAGAACGAGTCACTTTGTTCAGAAAATCTTGAATTTTTGAAGTTTTACTTTCTGTTTTCTTTCTTTTATTAGAATTCCTTAAATGTTTTAATGATCTGCTCTTTCCATTTTTTAATAAAGCACTCTGAGCTGTGTTCTCTGTATGAAAGATGCTTAATAAATAATGTTTATTAATATAAAGTAAATTATTATTGATTTAAAACTTCTGTTCCATTTGTCCTTTTCGTTTTTCTTGTCTTTCTTCACTTTATGCTGGCAGCTGAGTTAAGCAGTGCAAAAAAACAGTGAAAGCTGTCAAATACTTGGGTTTAGGAAAAGTTTGTTTTGATTTTCAGTACATAAAAATTAGTTTGTGTGGAGCTGTTATTAAATTGTGTGTGGGAATTACATATTCATATACAAAACTTACCTCCGTTCAGTTTTGGGCGAGCCTTTATTGCAGTATCATCAACTTGCTGACTGAATGCATAGCTAGGCATTGCTGAGAAGCAGACAGCCAGCTATATAACACATTCCCACTGTTCATTATCTCTGTCAACTCTGTTTTACCACCCACTTTGTTCTAAAATAGGAACAAACCAGAAAGGAAAGAACAGATTGGCCTACTTTATAACCAACAACACTTTGTACAGTGTTACTATTTGAATAAATTAAAGGAATAATGGTGGACGCATGCCAGCATTCCTTTAAAAGCATGTGTGCAGTACACGAGCTATAGAAGATGAATGTGTGTGAGCTTCTATATTAAACACCAAGAATGTGTTTGACAGTAGTTAAAGCATAGCAGAGAATGCTGAGAATTTCCCTTCAAGTTGAATTAGCACAGCCTCAAACAGAGATGTACTGCAAAGAATTTAACCCATAAGTACGCAAACTTGATGATGCCATTATTCTTCATCCTCAGTCTTTAAATCCTTCAGACAAAAATAGTACCTTGGCAAGCTGACTTCTTTCATGCTTTGTGGTTGTTGATTAATCTCTTGGGTATAATTTGGCATTTTTACATGTAGAGAATCAGTGAACTTGTGCATCTTTTCTTTGGGCTGTTATGGCTATTTGTTCATTCTGAATGCAGCTGCTGGATCTTCTCTGATTATTATGTTGGGCCAACAGATTCTCCTCATCTTTTCCCACCAGTTTTATAAAAGTCTTTAATAGGGCACTTATGGTAGGAGGATAAAACATTTATTTTGACCTTCTGTAGAGTTTTCTGTATTTCTGTGAAGTGGGAGTGGGGTCAGAGGGGGGATCCACAGAGAAGTGTTTTAACTTTAATGAGCTGAGGAACTTCAACAGCTCTGCTCTCAGGCCAAATGCATTTGTGACAAAATTCACAGTTCACAGCTGACAAAAACAAAACACTTAGTAGTTACTATCAAACCAGCAAAAACTGGCATATTCTTGCGTTGATTTAGTTGGAAGGGCTATAATTTCTGCATGCCTCATTGGCTTACTTGAACACTTTCTCCTGCCAAACCTCACCAGTGACTTTGGGTCCCATGGCAGGTCTCATCAGATGCAGGACATGTCACCAATCGCACTGTTCTCATGCACTGTTTGTACATTTTCCTCCAAAAAATAATGCAAAATTCATACATATCTCAGGTAATGATGAGCCAGTAATTTGTGCATAACTGTATTTTGTGAGGCTGTGATCATATGACCAATGTGCTTATGCGAATATAGAAGGAAGCTGTCCCGTGTGGTCCAATTAGGAGGTATGCTATAGTGGTGGATAGGTCACAAAAAACAGGAATTTTCTTTAGGACGTTTCCCGGGAGGCAGGATTTCGGAACCATGTAGAGTTTGAGTGAACTTTGAGTCATTTTAAAGTGCGTCCTCAACATATTTCTTTTCATAAACCTAACCTCAGTAGCTTTACGTTAAATATGTAACTTAATGTTAGGGGCGTAATGTCATCCTTGGGTTGCTATTTTTTTTAGGATGTCACACAAACTGTTGCATTTTTTAGTATGACGATACGTTGCATCAATGCAATAGCTGAATTGCAAATTTGCAAAAAACATTGTGCAAATGGTGTTGCACTAAAGACATTAAGAGATGTTTATTTTGAAGGGTATAAGTTAACACAATGGTATGTTCAAGATTTTTTTTTACTTCTGAGCATCAGTGATATTGATGAGGTGAGAGGCCAAAGGATGAAAGACAATGCCCACCTCAGACCACAGAGCAGCTTCTTTGCTGAGGCTGGGACACTCCTCAACTCTACCATTTTTCCAATGACATCCATGCTCATGAATTATGTTCGTCATAGCCTACACCAAGCATGGCTGGCTAGCAGGAGGGTCATGTGAAAAGAAATGCGTAAACACAGAGGAAGGATCCATATTTTGCTATGATGTTGGAAAATTATGCCACATTTTGGTTTTACTGATCGTACAGAGGGCAACACTTTCAAATAAATACCACATCTGGCAATGCTGCATTGTCAAACAGTCCCAGGAATTGTGCCCTATGCCCAACATATATTGCGAAGTGGAATTCAGTCTCTCGGGGATGTTGCGATCACAACAATTGACGCATCTTTACTGCAGATTTGACCATTTAAAACAGATAATTAACACAATTCCAGAACAACTGTCAGACAACAGAAACCAATGATTAACTGCAATGAAAAGAGAGGACTAACATTCCTCAGTGGCAATCAATTCAGCAAACATTGTAACCTGACCTCCAGTCCCTGTGAATAAAGACATTAATGAACCCATGTAGAGATATGGTGAAAAGACCACTGCAGCAGAAAGCTGAATGGGTCTATTAGCTCTGTGCTGTCAGTCCAGAGAGTCTGAATAAGAAGCTTTCACTCAATGCTTTCTTTAAAGTATAATGGTAAACTATGGATGTGTGGTGATCAGTGTATTAATGATATGTATCATGATGTACTGTATATATGCCATGCATGCTATATTTAAGATAATAGGTCCTTGCATCTCGCACCATTTCCTAAGGATGTGTGAGGTTTAATAGATGATAAAGAGAGAAAATGTGCTGGGCACTGATAGCTGGTGAGGTCAGATCTCTGTCTATGGTGCTGAGCTCATAACAACTCCTCTACTCCTGCTGCAGCTTCCTATTCACTCGCAGTGTGTTATTATCTGGATGTGAATCAGCTGTATTATCCAATCTCTATAAAGAGTCAGGGCTTTGTGTCCCTTTTAATCTGCTGAATACTGGGTTGGTCGAAATGTCAAGTTTTAATTAAATTTAAAAATTGATACTTTTCATACAGGGTGAGTAATAGGAAGGAGGGAAGCATCTTTTCTTTCTCTTTTGTTTCCACAGAGCTGGCAGAAGAAAAGAGGAGAAACATGTTTCATATTCCCTTTGCTTTCACTTCAAGAGATTAAGGACATTACCTTAAATCACATTTTTTGACATGCTTAATTTTCTGCAGTAGAATATTCCCATAAACTACCTACTATACAAACAAGATCTTTCTTGTTTGTCGGGACCAGGTTGCATGAGCTAATCATAAAAAAAGTTCTACATATATGTATATGTTACGCCCCGGTCTAGGGGTGTGAGTGCGTAGCATAAAGACACAGGAACACCAGGAGGCAATGTACAGGTGAGCGATTTATTGCTACACACTGCAATGACACACCGTACAATATCACACACAGAAACTGGAGCAAAAGACTTCAGGGTGAGCCCAGGCCAAAACAACAAACAAAAAACAACCTGTCTACCGACCGGCGAAATAACTAATCCCTAACGAAAACAAAAGAAACAAAAATACAATACTAGGCCTAACTCCCTAGGCTAACGAAAAAACAGGAGAAAACAGATACAACAAAAATAGCAGCTCACCCCTACGCTCCGTGCAAACAATACAATGTGACAGTGACTATTTACAATATGTATAAGTGAGTCAGTCGGCCCTAGGGCGCTGATCATAACAAAGGATCGATCAAAAACAGGCTAATAATCATGCGAGTGTCGAACAACAAAATACCTATCAGTCACAGAACCCACGGAAACAAACAAATGCGCTGCTGCCATGTACGAGAGAGAACCCGCGTCTTCCGTGTGTCCGGCATTAAGAAGGCCGAGCCCCTTGCCCAACCAATCCGGCAGCTGTGACGTCATGCTCGTCCCAATTGGCGACCGTTGACGCTGAAGGCCGAGCCCCTCGCTCAGCCAATCCAGCCGGAAAACACCTGCGCACCTATTAACACAATACATAGAAAATACACACATACACAGAACACATATACAGATAATAATGCACACATACATATAATTAATACACAGGCGGTCGGGGAACGTAACAGTATAAAGTTCCTCCTTAGTTCTAAGTAGCTACTAGCTTGCTTCAAATTTCACTAAATCAGGTTGCGTTGTTATGTCATAAGACTTTCTTAGCTAAACACTTAAGTAATGTGTACTTCAGTTACTCGGAAACATCTGTAGAGCAGACCAATCAAGAGCAATCAGTAGACCTATTATAGCATCACCATCAATATATAAAGAGGACTAAGGTACACTGAGTGCCTGACATTTGCCTGACTGGGTAATTTAATACCCACCTTCCCCAGTATGAAATTACCTGGATCCTCCATATTTTTGGGCCCACTGAGCATGTGCAAGAGACTTTTGCCAGCTAAGTGGCTAACTTCCAGTTTAGTGCTCCTCTAGCCTTATCGGGAATAAAATCATGCAGCTCCTTTACACTTTAATAATGTTATCAGATGGATCAGTTTGCAACAGTGACACGAGTCATTTTGCAGAAAAATGCATACTCTGATTTTCATACGCTGCTATCACAATTGAGTCTATGGGGAAAAAAAGCTGGGTTTTTTTGGGCCAATGGTGTCATGTTACTGACCTGACAGTTGTAATTCCATGGTTTGGTCACTGTTTCAAATTGGCTTCAAAGCTCACAGCTGTTCCTGGGGGCTTGAGCATGACAAACTGTGGCATAACTTTCTATAATAACAGCAAACTGAAAACCCTAATTATTTTATAGCTAACCCTTATTTCAGGCTGATCTCATGAACAGCTTGTACATTTTCCTACAAAAAGTAACACAAAACACTTTCTCCAGGAGGCAGGGGTTTGGAACTGTGTAAACTCTGGTGAACTTTGAGTCATTTTAAGGTACGTCCTCACCATGTTTCTTTTCCCTAAACCGACCTCTGTAGCTTTACATAAATTATGTAACTTTACATTAAGGACATAACGCTGTTGTTTTGGGCACTACTTCGAAGGATATCATATAAATTATTGCATGTGCATTTTCGTAGGATATCACATGAACCCTTCTATGAGGATACATTGCTTATTCATAAATACATTTACATGGGGAATTTAAAATGACTTCAACATGAAGGGGAAATATTCAATCATGCTAATTTAAGAAACCCTTTCATTCTAGTTTGTACTTGTATGCCAATACCGTGTGCATCGTTTAATTTAAAATACTTTTATAGCACAGGAAATAAAGCAAAATCAGATAGGTTAAATATTTTTAAAAAATCTGCTGAGTAAAATCATCTCTGTGGAGAATTAAACATCACATTGCCATCATCTTCTCCAGTTAAAGTGTGCCGTATCATACAAACAAATGGTTAACTGCTCTCTCAGAAGGTGCCTAACAGCTGAGTTGTTGCAGTAATCCTTTGAGGAAAAAAACCCAAAACGGACACCTTATCTTTAATGCAGATTATTTAAAAAACAGTAGTCAACATGTTATTTTCTAGATTGGATGAGCAGTGAGGATTTATAGTTCTGATTTTATGTAAAAACACAAGTAAATACTTTTTCTTCTAGCAAACATAATTGGTCATTTTAAAGTGCAAAAATGGTGTTATATTTTAAACACTCACTCTTGGTTCACCTGCTGCTTTACACAGTTGAGAACCAGAAGCTTACACACACACATGCAGTACAGTATATGCAAAATGACAGACACCTACAAAGGTCACCCAGTCAGGCATATAGAACTCTGAGTCATCATGACAAAGCACACTCACATCTGTGCAGGTCTTAAGAACATAGTGTGGCATTAGATAGCAGAAGTGATGACACATTCTCTCTCTCTCTCTCTCTCTTCTCTCTCTCTCTCTCTCTCTCTCTCTCTCTCTCTCTCTATCTCTCTGTCACACACATACACGCACACACACAAAATAACATTCACTCACACATGTAGCTGACTTGGTACGGTGTGTAGTACTTAAAGATGAAAAACACAGGATGGTTCAATAACTCAAACATACTCACTTCAAGATGACAGGTTAGCATGCAAATGTTAATGGTGCCACATTACCCATGATTATGATGCCTGAGTGGTTATATATCAACCAGGAGGCTTCTGGACAGATTAACAAAGGCAGTACACACACACACACACACACACACACACACACACACACACACACACACACAGAGGAAATATTCATGCATGATATCTCAGATAGAAAAATTTTATGGGAGGTGTTTACGTCATTTTGTGACAGGTAATATACTGAATGCTAATGGCATAAGTGGCAATAGCGTGCGTGTATGTGTCTGAGAGAGACAAGCCCCTCATGTGTTCCGGTTCAGCGAAGGACTCATAAAACACACACACACAACTGAGCTTTTGGGTCGTGAGTCCACCAAATTCAAATCGCTGCACAACATTTATTCTTTTCATGGTTTGGCTCAATTCTGTTGCAATACAGTGTAATCTGGTGAAATACAGGCCTTCAGCCATTGTACTGTAGTAAGGTAACGTGCTGTAGCGGCAGTATAATAGCGTCGCAGCAGGGGATTTCAGAGCAGCCACCTGATGAATGATGGGTTAATGTGATCTCTATTTGTCATTGGTTTTTACTCAGTTTAAAATACTACCATTACTTATTAGTCTCTTGGAGTTGTCTGTTATAATACTTGCTGTATCATCTCCTTTTATTTCTAAATTGAGTTCTTCTCATGTTCCCAGGCTAAATAATTACAGTAGTAGCATATTAGTTAGAATATTTCTACCAGAGCTGTGGACTATGTTCCGAAAGGAATACAAAGGCCTAAGGAAGTAAGTGTGGACTTGAGACTTGAGTAAAACTTAAAGAAAATCCAAAAAACATGGACCTGAATTCTACTTGACTGTTCAGAGAATTCCTTGAGACTGGACTGCCTGTAAATGTACCTTAATTTGTGGCATTTCACACAAGCACTGCAACTCTGAACTTATCTAGACATCACCCGCAGGAGCTGGATGTGAAAAGACAAATGCTGACCGAGTTGAACTGGTTGACATTTCATGGACTTTACAGATCAAAGTCCGTGTAATGTCCAATTAAGTCCATGTATGACTAGAGCAGGTCATTGTTTTGAATTAACAATGATGAAGTGGGCATGTTGATGGCATCTCTGTCATGCAACTAACATGAAAGCATACGAACATCTGAGGGTAAAGACGAACAGTCTTTATTGGCATTACAAAGATGCCAAGGAATGTATCTAACTGGGGGAGATGACAGGATTCGAGAACTTCTGTTGGTACAGTAAGTGTTGTTGCTGACACCATCAGATAAATTGAAGCTTCTCAAATTTAAAGGAGGGGCTTGGTTGTTCACGACCAAATTATGAACTGGTTACATGATAAAAAAATAAAAAAAATATTGCAATTTCTGGAAGGTACTTTAGGGCCATGTCCAGCCTCCTGCACATCCTCTTTGCATCTGCTGTTTATGCTCCTGGACATCGATATCAACAGATGGATGACAACAAAAGCACGTGGTTAGGTTTAGAAAAAAAACATCCTGGTCTGGCTCTCCATTCACATGGGAAGCGGACACTCAGCTCCCTGGTGAAAGTCCAGGTTTGTTGGACTTATCCACTTTTGCTTGTATTACATCATTGCTGGCAGCGTTTCAACCTGACGCCATGCAGCAAAATATTGTACTGCCATGAAAGGTGATGTCTGGCTGTGTTATCAACCGACACCACCAATCATATCATACTGTCGTGACAGGTGCAATCTAGCCGACTGATTGTGTATCATAACACCACAAAAGGAAACGTCCGGCTGTGTTTCAAACTGATGCCGCCTGGCGGTGTATTATACCGCTGCGAAATATGGCTCTTAGCATCAGGTATCTAATGCTGAAATCACTAACAAAGAATGAGGACAGGCTGTTTTTTTTTATACAGTCAATTAGTACAATGACAACAGAAATAAATATTAAGAAATAGTTTTGTGACACATTCTCATTAGCCCAAACTATTGCAGTCATAATTCTACTGTATTTCACATTATAAATGATTACGTCATATCTTCAAATGTGGCACAGACGCATAGCTTCGTAATGCATTTTAAGAACAAAACATGAGCCACAGAATTATTTTTCTTTAAGCTGTTAAAACATGCATTTTACAATTAGAGAACAATGTTATCAGCTCTCACAAGGTACAAGCTGCAAGCAATATGCAAATGCAAATGCTACATCCAGAGTGTAGGTGCAGGAGTGGACTGAAGGTGAAATAACTAATCTTGTAGGGTGTCATCTGTCTCCCTTAGGTTGGCAAACTTCAAGCAGATGCTAATGTACATTAGCTGCAGCAGGAACTGGCCATATGCATTTATCAGATTATCTATTAAGACGTACAAATGTAATGATTCATTTTGACAGATGGTATCTGTTTTTATCCATCAGCCAAAAAAGTTAGGTTATCTGAGGTTAGAGAAATGTTGAACAGAAACACAGAATAATAGATACATGGATAAATGGAGAGATACGTACTATACAAAAAACGTTACCATGGCTACTGTCTCTGATGCGCAGATAAATTGCTTTCTTCTTTCTTGCCTCTGTTTAACACCTCAAAAGATAGGACATCCAGAGGTATTTCTCATTGAAAATGGCTGAATGGAAGCTATTGATGTTTCACATTTCCCTTGTCAGAGAGCACAGAGGGAGGGGTCATTATCTGACCGGCCTTCCGGATCGCTCTACTGTAAAACATGACAGCTATGGGCACCATACGGCAACTCCAAATCGATCCAATGTCAAGTTGAAAGAGGTTCGCCCTCAACAACAGGAAGGAGCAAATCAAGGAGGGGAAACTCAAATTAAGGGGGAGAAAGAAAATGATAAAATGCCAGGATGGCATGTTTAGATGTTTATAGTCAAATGGACGACAGCGAGTGAGAAAGGGATGGATACAGTGCATCAAATGATTAATTGGTAGGTAGGTAGTTTTTTCACAAAGCAGCCTCTTAGGACAAAGAATATATCTGTCTAAACATCCTAACTTATTCATTTTGAAATTTATCAACCGCATATAAAAGATTCAATTTACTTAACACTTCTTTTTCTTTACTGGAGACAGTCTGTGGCAGACAGAAGAGACAAATGGGTGAGGTAAGGTCTGCTCTTCAGTGGTACTTTAATTAATCAGGCTTCAGGTGATGGAAAATGGAGTCATGAGATTACATCTGCAAATTTTCAATATGTGCCCCGTTCTTAATAACTATGGTATCATATAAATAAAATTTAAAAAAAAAAAAAAAAAAGATGTATTGAATTTGCCATTGAAGCTTGAAATCCAATTATAAACCAACCAGGTCTCTCAGTGGAAGTTTGGTTTTACAATTTTTAACTTCTAACCATAATTTGTGAGAGCAAACTTTGAACATACTGAAGAATATCAATAAATACATCCCATTGTTATGCCAAACAGTTACATTGTAACCAGGGAAACAGTTTACCCTTTCTGATACTGATGGTTTTCTTCAGGTGATTAATGGTTTAAATATTAAATTGCTCACATTTAATCTGATATCATGGGAGACTGTAGCTTGTTAGTTTAACTAGCTAAACATGCTGACCATTGCCCTTTCACTTAGCTAACAAGCTGAAGGAAACTCTTTTTCATTAAACAAGTCAGTCCATACTGTCCATCCATATACATACAGCTGCAGAGTCCCTGTTTAAAGCATTAGATAGATAGACAGATAGATAGATAGATAGATGAGACACGCTGCCGCCATAGTTAAAATTACAGAAGGAGAAGACAGGTAAGTTGCACAGTTGTACGGGGATAGACCACAGCATCAACATAAATTGCACATCTCAAACTGTTACCTTATTTAATATTTCTAATTTCTACCAAACAGTTTGATTCGGTTCACTTCAGTTCGTTACAGATTGGGACAGTTATTTCTGTATATTACATTTCAACTCTAGATGTCAGGCTAATGTTACTTGGTAAAACACTAGCCACCTTAAAAAAAAATCCAAGTTGTGGCTAAAAACAAAGAGAAGCTGTCACAGCACATCTAATTTGCATTCAGCTCAAGACATGATTAACACAACCCTATAACATTTACATCTGAAATTAGTTGACTCCACTTGAACTGAATACAGAGGTTTTGGATCCACACCTGTAGCTGTTTTTTACTTCTTCCCTTTATGTCCTACTAAGTTTGGGACTTTAATGGGCCCATATTTTGTCCTAACTTGATTGATTGGAACAGCTGTAAACAATGCAGATTATAGGCATCCATACAGTGTTGGTAGTCTTTGTCTTTTTTTCCTGATGTATGACATAATACGCAAAGACGCTATTGAGCCACGTTTGTGTCACGTTTTTTTATACCCCTCTACTGGGGTACAAGTACATCCAATACTAAAAGGTGGAGCTAGAAACACTGCAAAGAATCATCACTCCTGCTTGACGAGGCCTAAATGTTCAAACCCGCTATTTCTAAATATCCTATCAATTGCGACAGAGACTCGCTCCAGCCTGTTCATTATTGTTCTAAGAATTGTTGCAGTTGAAGTGAAAACTATCCTCATCGATGTTGAAGAGGTAATACAGCAAGAACTGGATGGAGCAGTGACACAGCTATTACCATCTGGTAACAATCCCACCTACATGTAAGAGTAGCCTACAGGGTTTAGGTACGTTTCCATACAGGTAAGGTACGGGTTCATAGGGTTCGACACCTAAAGTGTTTGGTAAAAGTGCTGCCTAAAAGTAGCTTAAGCTTTTCAGGAAAGGAAATGCTAATAAAGTTAGCCATCTGACATAAAATAGAACTTTTGAGCATTTTTCCATTATGGTCCTTTACGACAGAAGAGAAATGTTCTTAAGGATGATGATAATGTTTGGAAAGTAGAAGCATGGTGTCTGTGAGGTACAGTTAGCTGTAAAGGTTTATTAGTGGTATTACTGACACAGTGGTATAGGATAAAAATTGAAAAAACAAAAAGACAACAACAGCATTAGTTTGATATATGCAGTTATGTTTTGGACTGGTTTTACCCTGTACTAAATTTTGTCCATTTGGGAACTCCATACATAAGTAAAGTCTCATATTATTTGTTTCGGTCAACCTTTCTATCACTTTTGGGACTGTATACACCAAATGGTTTAGATCTAAGAACACAATGACATTGCTACAATATAGACAAAGTTGCTGAGAAAAGGGTGTCATCAAGGGACGCTCTCTAGCACTGACAAGACAAGGACGCACATGACATACATCGTCTAGCTGTGTTAACAGATGACAGTACTAAGGGTGAACTGTGCATTTTCTGCTTCAGAGCCATAAGTGTGGCTCTGAAATAAAAGTCACTTGGGTGTAAAGGCTGAAGCAAACAGTCTGAATCCACAGTCATTCTCCCATATGAAGTGACAGGAACAGCTCCAGACAGTGTCTCTTGACAAGATTATAACAGCGGCGTATTGGCTCAGTTGTCTCTTGCTTTGGGCGAGTTGTGAGTTCTGTTTCTGAGCTACATGAAATCCTCTCTGTCTGTGACACTGCTGCGTAAATAAGACATGCTGCCCACGTAAAACATACTGCTCACATATAGTGTGACAGCCCTCTTGACTTCCTGTTTGGGCTGTCTTTCCCTTTTAGGAGGGAAACAGGAGGTGCAGCACTGATTATTACCTGTGCTGCCGCTTCTCAGCATTATAAACTGATGGATTTTTCTCTCTGTGGTTTGTGGGGGCAGTAGCTTAGTCCATAGGGACTTGGCTTAGGAACCTGAGGGTTGCCAATTCAAGTCCCCGTACGGACCAAGCATGGAGCGTGGACTGGTAGATGGAGAGGCACCAGCTCACCTCATGGGCACTGCCGAGGTGCCTCTAAGGCAGCACCCTTTCTCTTTCCTTTTAATGCATGTATCGGTCCTCTCCGTGCATGTTTTACTGATGTAACTGATTTGCATACCATTGGTTTACTTATTTTTTGTTAAAAACATATTTAGTTGAAAGGCATGTCCTTCCCTCTTTGTCCTTATGAGCCAGGCTGTGATTTAGTCATATGGCAATGCTGTAATATGAAAACCTTGAAACTCTCAATACAGTTTTCTGTTTTGGAGAGTTACTGCACTCATTCCCTTTGTGGAGCCAGATATGCTCATTTGGCACATGGTGGTCAAGATTTTTGGCAATATGATGTTTTTTTAAAAACATGTTTTCTGCTTGAAAACAGAGTCCATAAGGCCAAAATAAATAAATAACAGCCACAAATCAACAACCAGTAACAATCACAGGCTGTTTAAAACTGTTTTAGACATATTGACTTTGTTTATTTTGTTAATCAAGCTTAATCTCAATTCATCTTAAAATATTTATTGATTAAATTAACCATAAAGACATCACAGATAACTACTTTTATCTTTGCCAGCACTGTGGCAGCCGAGGTTTTACCCTTTGAGACTTAATGTATTCATTTAATTGTATATTTCTTTATTGCTTGTTTGTACTCGTAAATTTTAAATCCATCATATATATGACACTGACTCTTTGGTTCTTTGACTTATTGGCGAATCTTGCTTTTGGCAAGTGCTACATAGATAAAAGCATTATCCCTGCCGCACTGTATAAAGAGAACAGAATAGAGCATTCGAAACGGTAAAGTTGCTCTATGGCTGTCACAGTTCTGCATTTCGAGTCAACTGCTCACTTATTGCCTACCCAGTCACCCATCTCCCATTCAGTAATTTTCCATTCACCCTGGTTTTTCTATGCCTCAGCATCATACCCACCTCATCAAGGCAACTCAGTTCACCTGTTCCTCATTGCTCACAGCCAGTACATATAGCGAGATCGCCACTCACTCAAGACTCTCACTTTCTCCTGGACTGATTTCCCATTGCCAACCCTGCTTGCCTCTGACCTGATTTCTGCCCCTGACCTTGAGATCTGCTTCTGCATCCTTGGTTCCTGTTTGCCTGTGGCTTCTTGGCGTAACCATCAGACATTGATGCTACAGTGTGTGTGTTCTTGTCTGCGTTCCTGTGGTTTCCTGACGTCCAGAGACTTCTGCATTTAAAAAGAAATATAAATATAATTAATGCTTAGGTATTTTCTAAGTTGCTTCAACAAATGCCATTTCTATGTGCATATAGAATAAAAATAGAAATGGTTATGGGCTGTGCTCATTATAAGATATTTCTATGTCATTCAACAGATGTGGTTTATGACTATATGAAACAGGAAAGCAAGTTGATAAACTATTCAACAAACACTGAATCAAAAAGCAACATCTGGAGCAGTACTTTGAATAGTATCATATCCAGCCCTGCATATTATCCCTTTATTATCACTGTCAGAACTTAGAACATACAGTATCTGGTATTACAGTGCTCTTAAAACACTTTCCATTCTTGTATTGTGTTAATTATTCCTGTAACGTATAAATTCTTGTTGAGATTATACCTCGTAACTTACCTTAATTGCAACCTATCATACCATGTTGTATACGTAGCAGTGTTTGTTCTCAGGCATTATCAGTATAAGAAGATAGGTAAGAAGATATGTTTGACACATTCTTCTGCAGCGCTATCAGCCATTAGTAGTAGTTTGCCTCTGTGAAAAACTGGAGGTCAAGGCAGTCAGTAACCCACCAAACATCAACAACAACAACATCACTTCAGTAACTAGAAGAGCCCACGCACCACAGTTCCCAAATGATTAACTGATAGATAAACTTTTTAAAACCAACACCTTAAAATATCATCCTCACTATCAACATTTGGACCACACAGTCTCAATTACATCAGCAATACTACAGGTCTAACAGATGGAATGAAACAGATGTAATTAACATTGTCGGCCGCCAGTTTCTGTTTGATTGGTGAGTTGTTCTCTGGTGTTTTCTTGTTCACTTCACAGGAGGTCCTCAGGGACATCATTACTAAACACAGAGTATATCTGTACATGGTGACCTTAAGTACTCAACCCATCTGTCTATTGCACTGATTCTGTAAGAGGCTCCTTAAAGAACAAACCATAAACAGTGGTTTGATTCAAACACCTGGGCTTCAGGGGCAGCATGTATTTTGATGTTTTGTACCGTCCATCCGCATTCAGGCTGCAACAACTTAATTTCAACTTTGTGACAGTGAATCCTCATCAGGCACTCGCTTTGATTGCTCAGAGTGCCACCAGAGCTTAAATCAGTGAATGCGAAACACAGCAGACATTGATTCCTTCATCAAAGAAGAGGAAGCCCTGATCCCCTGTTTAGGCATTAAACAAGACATTTTAAGACTTTTAATCCAATTTGACATCACAGTCTTGTACTTTCCTATCAAAGACAAGCCTGCCTATAACACTTGAGATGGATTTGTGAAACTATAGAAATGACAAGTCACAAATGACTGACAAGCTTTTGAAATAGACCATTTTCATTTAAACTGACATTTAGTTTCAACTAGTTTACAAGTTGAATGACAGATACGCACTTGAGGAATACAAGTCTTCAGATCAAGTGACTCTGAGCCTGATACACACAAACACACGTACACACGCGCGCGCGCGCACACACACACACACACACACACACACACACACACACACACACACACACACACACACACACACACACACTGCCCCCGCATGTGCTTTTCAAGCTGTTTAACTAATGAGGTAAATCTCACCCTGCTTTAATAGATGTGTGGGCTTGACACACTTTCAGAAACTCATCAATGAGCAAGCACGCAGTTACACATGCGCGTGGGCAAAATGGCTTACACAGTGGGACAAGAAGAATTGATCAAAGTGGAAAATAGCTAATTAAATCAAAATTCTTGTAATCCTGTCTGATTGGTGGTCATGTTGACATGATAAATGACATCCGGGCAGAACCACTGTGATAACTTTAAAGCCTGTCTGCAACATAATGAAGCTCAGTTTGTTCAGTCCTCAACAGGCAGCCCAAAGGGAAGACTAAAAGATTTCTGTCCAGGTGAGGAATGGATTGTTGATGCACTTGTAGTGAATGTCAGGGACAGTAAATGCATCAAGGCCCTCTATGGTTTAACCAACTCGGAACCTTTATCTGAGCTCTAAGTTGACAAACCCTGAGGTGTCAAACTGTTTACTCTGCGCTAGGCACATGCATGAAGAATGTAAAAAAGAATTTATAGGATTCACTATGACAGCAACAGGTAAAATGTGATTGTCCAGTTTACTCCACTGGAGCGTAAGTACTGATGTGTGTGTGGGGGGAAAATAAAAAACAAAACAAAAACAAAAACAAAGCACCAACATCATGATGAGTCAGTGTAAATATATTAGGCTTTAAATGATTGACATACATATAAATATACATATTATTCTTTATATATATTTTATATATACTGTATTTTTTTTCCAGTAGCATTGTTCTTAACTTTTCAAATACCAATTGAATGCCAATAATAATATCAAAAGAACAGGGATTATTGTACAACGTCAAAATGTCTTTCCTTACATATCAGACATTTAAAAGATAACAAAGTGCAAACAACAAGAATAATAATAAAAAAAATATGAAATAAACAAAAGAACAGGAAAAAAAATGGTTTCTCTTTTTCAAAGAGAGTTCCCATATTGTGACATTCATGTCATACTTTCACTGTTTGTACGTTGTATCAACACCAAAGATATACCTCACATCAAACAGAGCAGAATAGAACAGTGCAATTAAGTATTAAAAAAGGTTCAAATAGTTCAGGCAACTGCAGAGGACCAGTACGTTCACACCTCGCCAGCCACATTCATCATAATACTTAAATCGATATTCTCCACATACAGGAGAAAAGGAACCCAAATTATTTCAAAGAGTGATTAGGTCCCTCAATGATGTATGTAATCTTTTCCAGAGGTAAAGTTGTGACTACATGAACGTGAACGTGGAGCACAGAGAAGCAGTCAGAGCTACAGGCTACAGTGAGGCTAAAAACGGTGTTCATATGATGTTTTTTGAAACAACTTTTTATGTCGGGGCTGCAGCACACTTGGATCACTACAGGCGAGCAGTATGGAGATACTTTGTGGATTCAATTTTGTGCTCTTGGACGTAAGTCTGGGGCGCCGTATGCCATTAGGTGTGCTAGCCAGGGCCTCCATCGGCATATGGGTGAGTAGATAATGGCTGTATTTTCATTTTTGGGTGCACTATGAGATCATACACTTTAACATGTTACCTGCGATAGACACATTCTTCCCATTATTGTCAAAATCGGTTCTTAACATCCAATTAAAATAAATACAATTATTATACTGCGTGTATCAGCAAAGCACACGTATCAACTGCTACAGATACACACACTCTAGACCAACCTATAGTTGCAATATATAAAGAAAAACACAACGAGGAAGTACATATTCATAGAAACAGGTTGATTAATAAATCAAACTATATTGTAACTCTAAATATAATATGGGGCTCCTTATGGGAACCCATTTTCACTACCATCACAAGATGGCAGTATAGCTCCATGTTAAATGAGGGAAGAAGTCTTATTTCGTAATTTCCTTATCTTGTTCCCTACGTAAATCAAAAAAACATCATTCAACCAACAAACAAGGATTATGCAAATTTACAACATTATAACATGGATATAAGGTATAACTCCACTTCCAAAAGACATACCAAGTTTCTGCTCAGGAACGCAGTTTAGCATGTGTTCAGTCCCCTCTTCACCATGTTGCTAATGAGATGATGTGATTGGAGATCTGGAGAGTTTAGAATACTGGTGTCCCTACAATCTGTTGGCAATGGGACCAGATTTTAGTATTGGAAGTGTTCTGGTTTCCATTTGTAGTTCATTTGTAGTAGAATTTAGTCGATTTCTAGTTTTGTCAGTCTTGTCCAGTGTACGAGCGTAAATGGCCTGTTATTATAAAAGATTCTGGCAAATTAAACGGTAGTCTCAATCTGTGCCGACAGTGTCATAGCGCTAAATCCAGCTTGTACTGCGTTAGTAATAAGCAATATGACAACATGATTAACACCATGGGCTCTAGTTTCGCAAACCGGGCGCGGCGGAGGCGCAGTGCACCTGCGCTCACTAACTGGGTGTGGCCAGGCGGATTTTGTAAGTTTGGCACACGCTGGTGCAGCTACTCCTCTATCCCGCCTCCGTCCCTCCTACCGGCGCAAGTCGGAAAGAGGGAGAAGAGAAGGCGTGGAGTGGGTTTTACACACATCACACCAATCAAATGAGCCCCTCTACTCACCCTTAAATGTGCCATGCGAAGGCGTAATCAGAGTTTACTCAATTCGCCATGGCAGAAGAGAGCAGCAGCGTCAGACAGCCAAACTTCTCCCAGGAGGAAACTGATGTTTTGGTCCGGGACGTCCAAGCTCGCAGTGTCCGAATATATGGAACTGCCTACGGATACCTTTATTAGTTCACTGATGATAAACGAAGTAAGTTGGCAGCTGGCTGGAGGAAGATTGCCAGGGAGCTCAAAGCTCCTGGTAATGAAATGACCATCTCTAATAACAAGTTAGGCTACTTGCTATTGGCTTTATTGTATGTCATTTCCAGTAAATATCACTGTGTTAATGTGTTTTCTGTTGTAAAAAGTAATGTTACAAACATAGGAATTTAGCAAGTAGGCTACTCACCATCTGTTATGTGGTTATATCTCTTGTCTGATAGTGAGCGCACAGCTGATATTTATATGGTTTGTTGACACGACATAACAAAGATGTGTTATATTTGAGGGATTCAGTGTGGACAAAGAGCTTTGATGTTACACCATGTCAGGTAGTACATGGACGGGCACCCATTTGCTTTTGGGTCATGGTGTCATTATGTTCCACTCAGGAGTGACTGCTGAGTCAAGTGCAAAACTCGAAAAAATTGGTGTTTGGATTAATATCACACTGGTCTGAAAGTCTCCACACTGACCCAACCCTAGTATGTAGTCTGAGTAGTGTTGATGTCATGTTTGAACTGGCAGGTAAACACTCTGTGTGGCGAGACGGAACACATTGGCCGAAATGCAATCTCAGAACCCATCGACTCATCACGATTGTGTGATGACGATTTTGCCTTTATTTAATTAATTAATTTATGTGTTTCTATTTATCTGCATTCATGTGTAGATATCTGTTTGTAGAGATTAGCTGAAACGAGTAGGACACAGAAGTGGAAGTGTTTCCCCAGATATATGCTGTCTACCTTGGATCTCCCGAAATAATGGCCCTCGCCCCCAGAGATTTTATCGTCATCAGACAATAGCGGATGGATTCCAAAACTGAAAATTAAGAGGAGTTTGAGATGTCTTTTTGCATATAAAACTTGTCTCGATAGCATTTCTTTAGCTTTGTTTCAACACTTAATCATAGACTGCATAGTTGCAGGAACTAAAGAACCACAGGAAGTAAACTAAGGAACTAAATGGGAACTGTTTTTGGGCATTCCAGTTTGCATTTCAGCAACTAAAGAACTGCAAAGGTTAGGCAAATCAGGATGATGACAGATTACAAAACAATGGTAGCCTTTGAAACTCAATTTTCACACTGCTGTGAATTTGTTTTTGGAGTTACTGTTGGGAAACTAATGTTTGTCTCTGTCTTGCTCTTTGTCTCTCTTTATCGTTACTAGTTGGAGAGCTGTCATACAACTTTGGGTTAAATGTTAGTAAACAACAAGAAATGGCCACCATTCATCTTAGTATTGATATTAGTAGGACCTTATTATACTTAATACTTCCTTATTTTTGCTGTTGGAAGTATTGTATGGGGTCTAAATTTTAAGCCATATTTGTTTCGTGTAATAGCATCAACAAGGGCAAAGTGATAGGTCTTAGGTGCATGGCTACAGAATTTAAAAATATGTGTGGTATGCTTTACAGGCGATCATGCTGTAATAACACTAAGGTCATTTTTGATGCCTATTCAAACGCATCTTCTGGCTGGAATGTGTTTAATTAAATTGATTTATTGATTTAACAAACTGACATTGAACCAGAACCCAATTTCCATCAAAAATACCAACGACTTGCTTTGCAATGCCTCATTTGAATGAATATCCTACCTGTGCACAGTGTGCTCTTTGCTGTGCACCAAAATACCACACAGAGTGACAAAGTAAATTTCAAGGTCAGGAAAATACCAAACTAAAATAAAATTCTCCCAGGTTTCTCCAGTCAAAACGTAGAGAAGGTTTTTTGAGTTTCTCAGAAAGTTTTTGGTCCCCAGGGAAAACTTCCAATATATAACCTTCTGTAGCCTGCAGGTTTTCAGGTGTCTGTCAAATCTGGGTTACCAAAACTTAACTTTTATTTATATTTGCTTTCTAAAATAGGCTCATAAACTGAAGATTACCTGATTTCCCTTATTATACATGCAAAACCATGTTTGGCATTGCCATAACACAATATCTGGCATATATCATGTTTTGATTCTGGTGAATCTTTAAATGTTACGCTGAAGACAAGCATGTGTTAATAAAACCAACTGTGGAGATTAAACAAAACACAACTGTCTGTTTCTATTCATGGGTAAAAACTGGAGTAAAGTAAATATGTAAAACTGCAGCTGTATTTGTGCTGAAGAAAATAATGTAAAATAATGAGCACAATGAAAATGAAAATGCAGAGATATTTTTGAATCTAATAAATTAATATATATCACAATATGAAAAGCAGTAAATGTACAGAATACTCTATGCAATATGAACAGGAAGTATTGCTGAATCTTATTTGAGTTATTGCAATGTAGCATCAGTTCCTGTTGTTGTTGACTGAGGCAGAAAGGGGGAGAGTAGGCAGAGCTCAGGGAGAGTTACACTGAAAAGACGAAAGAATAGAGTGAGACCTTCACTGCAGGAAAGGTGCTTTGCTTTAATGGTAATCGAGGCTCATGTCTGAGGTCAGAACCCAGTAATCATCAGGAATCACTTCACTGAGCTCTTTCACAAACACATTTCTCCTCCACAAAGACAGTGAATGAGACTGAGAAAGGCAAAGGAAGAGAATAAATAGAGTGATTCAGAAGGCAAGGTGATTTGTTGTTTTTAAGAAAAGCATGGATCAGCACTGTTTTCTGCCTCCGCAAACAGGAATGCCTTTATTTAACCCGCAAAACACACTTAGCATGTACAGTATGTTATCAGTGTTACTAATGAAAATATGGCAAGGATGGTGGTGTTTTTGGAAGACTGAGCTACTCAGTAATAAGAACCTGTTAGATCACTGGCTCCAATGCTCAGGCTCACACTTCATCAGCTGATGTCAATAGACTACAGTGTATAGCCTTCACGTGTGTGTACATGACTCTCTGCCATGGTTTGCAGTTCCACACAGTGCCACAGAGCGGAGTGTCACACTGCCAATCACCTTCAGCAGTCAGGTCAAAGGTTAGATTAAATATCAGATGAACCACATGACTAGAGATTACCATGAGGGTATTAATGAGAACTGCCGGTTCAAGTTCAAGATTCCATTCCAAAAGCACACACAGTGCGCATATGTCTGTGCACCGAATATGTGAGAGTGTGTGTGTGCGTGCACACATGTGATAGAGTGAGGATACATGAGGTTAATTCCGAGCAGCCGGATTGTAAGGTTACCGGGGTTGGGAAATAAATTAACTCTATTAACTTTAATTAACTTACGGCCTCTCTGACTCTGTCTCTCTTTCCCTTTCTGCCAAACATACGGGCAAAAGGAAAAAAGTTGTCTCTTTCTTTTAGACTGCAATTTTACTGCAAACCATGTAGATATATATATATATATTTACATATATATGTAGAGAGAGAGAGACAGAGAGAGAGAGAGAGAGACCGATATAGCTATGTATAAGCAGTTAATACTTCAAAACCATTAGCACCCAGTTGCTGCATTTAACGCAAAAAATTTATTCCTTCTTGTTATGACCTTGTAAAAACTGAATCATAAGTCAGCTCAGAAATCATATAGAAAAAGACACCAGTTTTCTTCTGTATTAAAGTAATTAAGTGATGAGTGTCTGAACATACAGGGGTCACTGCAAACAGGGACTGCTATTTGCTTATTTGGCATACTTTTAATAGAGCCATTTAGCCTACAGTTAACTATGAATGTATAATTAGACCTGTATACTGGACCCAAAGATGGCACCCATTAAGTCTAATGGAAATTGCTTGCCTGGCGCATGAGCTAAAAAGTTTCTAGCTTCAGGGTTTACTTGCGTGGTATGTGGCCCACTGAGTATTAGCAGTAGTGGTTCTCCCGCTGGTCCCTCCCACAAGTTCCCACTCAGCTCACAGACGTCACATAGTGATGACACCACAAATTTTTAAATCCCTTTCCTAAACTCAAGCAATGTTTTACAAATATTATACCCCAATTGATCAACAATTCATTATTAATAGTGTTATAATTGACCTTCTTCACAGTTTTAGGTGTCCTGTGAAAGGTTTACAGACATTTCCTTTATGAAATTGTCTGAAGATAATACATTTTGGTCGCAGGGGGATTTTGTCACTGGAATGCCCAACGTGACTACTGGGAAATATTGGAAGCAAGGCTGAACAGCGTTTCTGGGTGCCTGCAGCTAATTCATTGGCTGAATAGCAAAATTCAATTTTCTTCTGCCACTAAAGCCCCCTAAATTATGGGAAGTGCAGTTTTTGAACTCAGAGCATGTTTATTGGGGGATTGGACACTATCTATTTATAAAATCTGTATAGATGTGATATAAAGCTAGTACCAGATAGAGTTTATCTTAGCCTAGCTTAAAAGCTGCGTACCAGCATCTTTATAGCTCAGTAATGAACATGCATCTTGTTTGTTTGATCCATGCAAAACCAAAATATAAACTCTAACTGTAGCATTGCTTTCAGTCCAAATGCTAAGCTAAGCTAATTGTCTGATAGCTTCACATTATGCTTATAGATATTAGTGTGGTATCAGTCTTTCAACAAATTCTTGACAAAAACATGTATTCATGCATTGAATAAGGAGGAATTAGCTTTACATTTAAGCCTTAATGTTAAGTCAACCATTCAAACAATAATAACAGTGTCACTGATATTACATCAATAAGGAATTAGGCATGTGTGTGAAAGTGTGTAAGGCTGTGTACGGCTGACATGGATGTGCATCACTTGTATATTTCTTGCAATATACAGTTATACAGTTACAGTATAGCCTACTCATTAGTGATTTTTTTTTGTGTGTGACAAACAGCAGTTGGGATAATGTATTGGTTAACACAACGCAGACATAATGTCTAGATTGAACTGCAATGTACAGCAAGAAAACACAAGCATGCGCACACACACACACACACACACACACACCCATGTCAGCTGGGTATAACCTGCTGCTATTTAGCCTTGACCTGTTAGTCAGGTTGAATCAACCGAGAAAGGTTTGTCCTGGAGGAATTAACAGCATTAACAGCCATTGTGAGAACACATGGTGTCTCGTGTCTGGCAAATGTTTCAGTGTGTGAGTGTGTGTGTGTGTGTGTGTGTGTGTCTGGTCTTTTCATCTACAGCTCCTTAAAGGGTCAACTCTGTCTAAACCGCCCTGTCTCAGGATTTTAAGGCACTCTACAGTGTGTGTGTGTGTGTGTGTCTTCATGTGTGCGTTGAAGGATGAACTTGGTAGTCTCCCAGCAAGCGCAGGGTGGTGGGGTTACGCTGACTGTTCTCAGGTTGAGTGGCATTTCGAAGTGGTAAACAACTCTGTAGGCTGATGTGGGAGCAAACTGTAGCACCCATGGGTGAAAATAAGGTCAGCATAGGAAGTATCAGCAAAACTACTACTTTTTACTGCATAGAATAACCACGAATGTATCTTCACACTGAAAAACAGGCTTAGAATGCTGCTGTGTTTCATATGGATTAGTTTTACTAGGAAAGGCCCCTCCATAAATACATAATAAAACGTGGGCCTCCAGGTACATTCATACAAGAGGCTGTCAGTGGGCTGATCCTCGAGAAAACAACCTTAGTTGAGTCAGAGTAGACCCAATACACAGTACAGGTCAGGCTGGGGAATCAGGTCTGACAGAAAAAATATAAGATGAATGTATAAAATGTCATGTTTGGCCAGTTACACATACATTATTTTGACTGTGAATTTTCAGATGCTAGCAAACATGAAAGGAATCACATCACACTATGAGGTTTCTATTGCAAAACAGAATTAATATCTTGTCTTTTTAAGAAAATTACGGCATCCACATACCCTTTTCACAAGAGGCCTTGATCTGATTTCAATCTACCCATGTGAAGAGGTTTTGCTTCATTTGCAGCCCAATATGTATCGCTGTGCCGGAAAACACACTGCACACAGTGTAGTAAACAGAGCTGTGTCTGCTGTCCGCCACTGTTTTAAGGTAAACTATATCACAGCTCAAACACGCTCTCATCCCAACCCATCAAATACCACTGTGTTGTCAGTGGACTTCCACATCTACATATGAAGCACTAGGTATCCTCCTGCATCTGTTGTTGAAGTTCCGGGACACCGTGTCATTTTATACTTGTTACATGATTTGTGCCTTTTGAAAATATACTTCTGTTTGCACAGGACATGTACAGTATGATGCCAACATCACTGACAAAACAGTGGTATTCAGTGACTACACCATCAAACAGCAGCGTATACAACAGCACATAGGTCACTATTCTCCCACATCTCCACATTCTATGTATATTTTTGTCATATGCATTGTTTATATTGTAATTTTATTATGTTGGTCTGTTGTTGTATTCTATTGTGGGTGGGTCTGTCCTAGTAGAGGGATCCTTCCTCATTGCTCTTCCAGTTACTGTTGCTTCTTCCATTTTTTACCCATCAAAGGTTTTGTTGGGAGGAGGGAAGGGTTCAAGTACATAGGTTGCACAGATTGTGAAAAAGGATATGTGGTATTATACAGCTGCAGTACAGTGTGTCTCAGACCAGTGGTAGAAAGTTACTTAGTACGTTTTCTCAAGCACTATAGATGAGTACAATTTTGAAGTACTTATACTCTACCTGAATGTTTCAGTTTTATGTTACTTTACTGGGAGAACAGACCTCCACCAAGGCAAAATGTCCTATCTGTGTGACAGTGGAAAAAATACTTTGTGTAACCATCCAGATCCACTCCGAAATTTAATGGGTTCTTCCTTAATCCAAGATACACCTTTGCACCAAGTTTAATGAAAGTCAGGCCAATGGTTGTTCGGGTTGGGTCGGTTCTCTGTAATACCAATTTGGTTCGGTACTCTGTCTTGGATCAGGTTTTGTTTTTTGAGACTGACCGGACAGCATACGTCATTTTACAGCCTGTACTTGGGCAGAACGTACATGGAGCGAACTCCGTGGACGTATGTCTGGACTAAAAGCGGATCAAGCCCTGTGCGCGCAAAGCTCAGATTTTACGACAGTTTGTTTAACGGTGACGGGGAGTCAATAATGGCAGACAATTTAGTCTCGAAGAAATCAAAGAATGCGCCAATATGGTAACACTTTGGCTTTGAGCCAGACGAAGGAGGCAACCCTTGTTTGCACTGATTGAGTAAGCTAAACCTGCATGTATACTTTAAACCAGATGTATATTGATATTGCTGTGACAATGATGTTATGCAGATGATATTCATTTCTCTGTTAGTAAAAAAAATTTACAGTGTTTAGTCTTTAATTTGGAGTACTTGGTGTTACCCTATGGATCAATACATATGTACAGCAGCTGCTCTACTGCCTTTCAATCATTAATTCAACCTGGGTTTCATCTCAGCTGGCTCTATGTCTTTCATCAGTTCCTCAGTAATTCACTCCTTTGCTCTGTTTATGTCCTTCATATCTTTGTGAAGGAAACAAATACATACTTTCTTTTCTTTTCAGGCTCCCAGAGAGTCTTGTTCTTGTTCACAAATCTAGTCAAAACTTTGGAAAGTGTCCAACTGTCACAGAAGTAAGATAATCCAGTAAAATCACCCTGGGTCCTGTCACAGTGTCCACAGAGCCAGTCTCCATTCACTGTCAACTACTCTCTATCAGTGACACTACGGGGGGCTAAGCTGACACACACACACACACACACACACACACACACACACACACACACACACACACACACACAGACTCTTCCTCTCTTCACAGCTATCTGTTATGCTTGTTAGCCAGAGGACATGCGAAGCTGATGTCTGCCCACTTATCCACTGCCTTTTAGTGTGTGTGCGTTTGTTTGTGTGTGTGTGTGTGTATGTGTGTGGGTGGGTGGGTGTGTGGCCTCCGGAAGCAGAATGAAGGCAGCTTAAAAGTGATAGATCAGATTCCTCTTTGCTAGACTTTAAGAGAGGCCTGTGGTAGCTTACAGTGTTAAGCTGATATGAGATCAGCCAGCAACACTGCCACAGAGGAATCATATTCATTGATAAAGTGATGGAGAGTCACTTTGAGAAGTGGAGCTAAGCTAGAAGAAAACATGCCTGCAGTTTGACAAGAGTCCAACATAAAAAATGTTTTGTCTTTGGAAGGGGTGTACATGCATATCAATGACTGACTTAGACTTTAAATAAAATAAGCAAATGATTTTGCTTTTAAGCTAAAGTATGTTTATATATATGTATGTATATATATGCAGTTCTAGAACAGCTAAAATACTGCAGAAGAACCCTCAAATGGACCCGAGCATGAGAAAGACATACCAACACCCCATGATATATATGTATGTATATATATATATATATATATATATATAATATATATATATATATATATATATATACATACAATTTGATTTTTATTTAAAGGCCAAAAGTATGAGAAACAATTTTAAAATGTAAAAATGATTTGCGCAAGTAGAACAATCTGGAGCTAGATTTATGTGCAAGTCAATATCAGCTATTTTTTTCATGATATCCCTTCCATATACAAGATGTCTGTGAAAGGACTCTAAAAGGACTGAGCCTGACACCCCAACTGTAAAACAAACAATCTGAACATATGTGTATATATGTTCCCTTTGCATATCTTGAGAACTGTTCATCCAAACTACTTCACACTTAAGTTAACAGTGCTTTGTGCTGCAGCAGGGGCGGGGCTTCAGGGCTCTGCAGTATTGAGCATATTGCCAGCAGTGACCCACTGACTGCAATGATCAAGCGCTGGATATACCAATATGTTACAACTGAAGTCTTCTTCACTTCCCTATAATCAATGGCTCTTGTTGCCTGCAGCGAGATGGCTGTGGGTCACTGACGGCATTTCACTTTTTCTGCTGAGCACTAGATATAATAACATGACAACTAAACTCTTCTTCCCTGGAGCCAACAAGCACGAGCAGATAGCCTGCATAAATAGTGCCACTCTGCCATTGCAAGTGGAAGAGTGTAAATTTGCCATACTATCTTATAATACTAACATTAAAGCTGGCAAAATAACTTCACTTCTACTTATTAAATCTATTTATCTATTAAATCTAATTTATAGCAGTATGTCAAAGCAAGCAACCTGTGAACCAGAGTGCATTTTGATTCCCAGCTCATCTTGTCCATGTGTAGAAGTATAGTAGCGTGAGACACTAAAACCCCAAATTAGGAATCCGTGATCAGTGTTTGAATGTGTGTGTGGGTGAATGCAGCATGCAGTGAGAAAGCAGACTAGAAAGACGCTATACAAATAGAAGTTTACCATTTAAACCTTTGTCATATAAGACAGCTGCTGACCAGTGAACCTCTTGCATTGATTACATACTGATATCTCCATTTCTTCTACTAAGCCACTGTCCTTTCTTGTATGTATGTGGATTTACTTAAATTACATAATGGCCAACTGATGGTTTTTTGTTTCATCACTTTATTGACTTTAAATACTATTGATAAGTTGTGCTGTTTTACTGGACTTTCAACCTTTTGTAGAAATCACATTTAGATCAAGAGATTATCTCTAGGTCTGAAAAGTAGAGCCAATGTGGAAGTGACTTAACCTGCAATTCTTTCTAATGGCCAGCAGGGGGGGCACCTCCACTAGTTGCAAAAAAAGACCTCTGATTGTATACCAATCAATGAGAAAACGTATGTATTTCTCACTTGATTTATAACCTCAGTTATGAGTTTATGTCTCAGACGCTACAGTCAAGTCCTCCTCAGTACAGCATGATGTTCATCTTATAAAATGTGGGCCCATTTTGAGTAAAAGAGATAAAGCAGTGCATGCTTTAGGGCGTGGCCACTTGTGAGTGACAAGTTACTACTAGAGTGGTGTCCTTGGGTTCTCAGTCAGTTCACCCCATGCTTCCTCACAGCTCCACCCACATGTCCAAATATGGTAAGACAAGTTCAGTCAGGACCACTTTAGTCAAAGAAAACTTTATTTCCATTTGCAGTATTATATTTAATTTGTTGCCCTCGAACCAAAAAATAGTCTGTGGTGTTGATCTATATTCAGTAAAAATTGCTTCCAATAAAACCAAAGAAAGTTCAGAGCACTCTGAAGAAAAACCAGGAGGCTGGTCAGAGGTCCAATACATGAAGGTTTATTCTTTGTTCAGAGATGACATCCAAATAAACCCTTATGAGTTGGTGGTCCGGACCAAGAACTGAACTCAAAAGGTTTGGGCACTGACCTTAATACTCGGTCTCTCTTTCTCTTGCTCACTTTCTATGTGTAGAACTACTCTTATTTTTTCTAATTCATATACATCACAACATCACTTCTACATCACTTGGCCACTGAAAGACCCCTGGAAACCCCCTCAAATCTCAAAAGTGTCGACTTCAGCAGTTTTCGTCTTCCCTTATCTTACCCCCTCCCTTCATGTATCCAGGTCTGAGTTGGTGTGTATGTTGCATGTGCTTGGACTGGCCTTGGGGTGTGTGTATTTCCCAGGCCGTGCATGTACGATGGTATCTGTTAGCCTGCCAGTGGGCCCTAGACTCTCTGTGCTTGAAGCTGCCTCCTCCATCTCCTGGCTTGCTTTTACGATAGGGGCTTAATTCTACTATTATAGCTGGATCTTGCCTGGCCTTTTCTTTTAAATTCACACAGTAATAACATATTGATGATGCAGTAGTATTGTATTAATGACACAGTGGTAATATATTGATTATATACTGATAATACAAATCAACACACAGTGATTATGCTTCGATTTTGGTGATCTTGACTACCTTTTAACTCAGTTTGATAGGATATGATGTACATGTAAACACACATGCATGTTTATACATACACATTTGCATGCACGTAATGATCAAATAGCTGTTTAAAACAAAACCTCAACAGCCTAAGGTGGGGGGAGCGCACCTATCTGCCCTTCCATGTGCTTACATGGAAACCTTAAGGCTGAGAGAGCAGACCTCTCTGCCCTTCCATGTGCAAAGAAGGAAAGCCTGAGGTAGGGAGAGCACACCTCTACACTCTTCCGTGTACCGAGGTGGAAAGCCTTAAGGCAGAGAGAGCAAACCTCCCAGGGAACAGAACAGAGCCAGCATCAATGGCAATCAGAAACGGTGGTCTGACCCACCCCAGGAATGACATTGATAAGTCAGACACGACATGAAAAGATGGAGCTGGGTTGCAAAGCGGCTTGCAGAGAAAGCAGCAACAGTGGACAGGCCAAAGCAGCTTAAATAGGGTGCCTCGAATGAGATTTGCCATTTGGTTGCATAGAAACTAACCATGTGATCTAGCCGAGTCCCCTCCAACAATCAGCTGCTCCATCAGTTGATTGGACTGCTTGAGATCAGCTGATGTAGCTGGGATATGAGCTGAGCATGACATCCTGTCCTGCCTCAACTAACGCTAAGCTCAGTTTGGCAGCACCCGAAATGCCAAACTCGAGGCTAGGTAAATGGTAGTCCACAAACCAATGAGTGATGTCAGGATGGACAAAAAGTCATGTGGGCATAGATTTGTGTAACATGGTTGCAGCTGGCATCACAGGAGGTTAATCCAGTAGTATACAAGGATAGAAAGATAAGGAAGTCCAGATTAATTTAAGAGAAGCCTATCTCTAAACAGCAAAGGCATTCCATGTGGCTTAATTTTCTTAAATGGCAGTAAAACCATAATGAAACTGCCTCCAAGGTCCCCTTATTGAACATTTTTGGAACATTTAAAATGGGAAAAAAAGGTGAGATATAATGAAGTGTCACCATAGACTCCCTGGTGTGCTAAATGACTGCTAAATTAAAATGCAAAACAGAGTGGGAAAACAAACAATGAAACAGTTTGACTTTGAGCAAACAGTTACTTGACTTATGGTGCTTATAAAATATCTAATATTGCTTATGAAATATCAAATATTTGACTATATTTTGCAGGCAGGAACCAACTCAGAAAGGCACCGTGCTCTCTCTCTCTTTCACACACACATATCCTACGAAACAAAACGGCAAAGTAATTGTAGCAGGCAGGAGAGGAATCTACAGGGGCTGAAGGATGAATGTGAATACTGCCTTCTCTCAGAGGATCACACACACACATTCACAGAGGACACACAGGCGCCGCCTTCCATGGCTCATCAGTTTACAGAATGCTGAGTGCTGCACTCTGCACAGTAATAAAGGATCATTTACAATCATTTATTATCTCCTGCTCTCTTTCTGTCTCTCTCCCTGGACCAACGTGTCTGTCTATTCATCTTTTTGCCACCCTCACTGTTTGTCTCCTTTCCTATCTGTTTTTCATCCTCTCCACTGACCATTTACATCTCAACTTCCTCTTCTGTTTTCCCCTTCCCCTTTCATTCTCTGTTCTCCACCCCCCCTCCTTTTTCACACTTTGTGTCTCATTTTAAGAATAAATTGAGTTATCTTAATGGAAACATGTACAGGACATTTTCTGAGTGGTAGCCTGCAGACATGGCTTCATTGGAATATTGCTTCAACAAGGACAAAAATCTGTCACTGCCTGAATTTGAATTTACACTCCTATTAAAGGCAACCTAATAAAGGCAACAATTTGCAGTAGCATCAATGGGAAGGAAAAAACAAAACCAAAGAAAAGCCACAATGACTTGATGCGATGACATTGGATATTGAAGGGTCATACTGTTTCCATCCATACACACACTTTTAACTAGTTTGTCCCTCTCCAAACCTAAATTGCAAAAACATGAATGCCTCACACACATATCTCTCACCCCCCCCAAACAGAAGATCTATATAATCAGAACAATTTCAAGGCAGACACCCAAGATCAGTGTTAACAATTCAGAATCTGACAAAATGTCTTCCCTTCTGTTACTGAGTTGTGGGCAGGATCAATTTTTGTGAGGTCAGGTGACCTTGACCTTTGATCACCAAATTCCAATTAGTTGATTCTTGAGTCCAAGTGGACATTTGTGCCAAATTTGAGTAAATTTCCTCATGTTGGTTTTGAGATACCATGTTCATGAGATTGAGACGGATGCAAGGTCACGGCGACCTTGACCTTTGACTAACAAAATCTAATCAGTTCATCCTTGAGTCCAAGTGGACATTTGTGCCAAATTTGAAAAGAATCCCTCGAGGTGTTCTTGAGATATTGTGTTCAGAAGACTGAGATGAATGCAAAGTCACGGTCTTTTTATTAGCTTTTTTCCCACATTCATATGAAGCTTTTTGTTTATAGAGATTAGTGGAAGTAGCCAGTGCACAGAAGAGGACGTCTTGGCTCCAATATCCACTGGCTAAAACAGAACCCCTGAAATATTGGCTATTGTCCCCAGAGGCTTATTTTTGTCAGACCAGTAGCTGATGGGTTCCAAGATTGGTGAGAATAGTGGAGCATTTAGCAGCCAAAAAGTGAGACGATTGCCATATATTAGTTGGCGAAAAGCTGCAAAGATCTAATAGGAGAGAGAATATTGGACTTGTATTCATCAAGTGAACACAGAAACAACTCAAAATGAGTGATAATGTCTTTGTAATGCTGTATATGTTAATATGCAACTGTTTGCTTGAGGATTTTCCCATTTGGACTTAAGTGATAATATGTCAGTGTTGTGTTTGAAGCTTTTCAGCTGCCAGCAATTGGTCAAAAAAAGAAAAAACAGTTTGTGTGTTTATTTTTCATTATTTCTAACAAGCAGTAGTGCAAGTGTCACACACACACAGACAAAATCCTCTTGCTGGGGACGGAGGTAATGTTTTGGCCACTAGTAAATTTGAAAAAATATTTTCTTTATAAAAGCAGGGAACATTTCAAATCTTTCTGTATTCCACTATACAAACACTTTCTCAGAGGGCAAAAGCCAACAGAGACACTAGGGCATGTGGAAAACGTAAAGGTGGGGGTCTCATACTGTAACCCTGGTCATGTGACTGTGAAAGCAATGATTTGCTGCTGTGATGTTGAGCTGCTAGCTGTTAGCCTAAGACCCTACTACCTGCCGAGGGAATTTACACACGTCATTGCCATCTGTGTTTATATTCCCCTGTCGGCTGACACAGAGACAGCGTGTGAGGCTGGACACACCACCATTGCAAGGCTACAAACCCAGCATCCTGATGCGTTTATTGTCATCTCTGGGGATTTTAATCATGTAACCTTAGACTCCACGCCCTCTGTTTTGCATTAGTTTACGGACTGTCCAACTAGGAAGAACAGAACTATTGATCTTCTGTATGCTAATACCAAAGATGCATATTCAGCGACACCCCTCCCTCCGCTGGGGAAGTCCGATCACAATCTGGTACATTTGTAGCCTCTGTGTACACCACTTGTGAGGAGTCAGCCCACAACGACACGGGCTGTCCAGAGGTGGTCCCCTGAAGCTGAGGAGACCCTCAGAGACTGCTTTGAGGTCACAGATTGGAGTGTGCTGCTGGACTCATTTGGGGAGGACACTGAGGGAGCGACACAATGCCTGACGGAGTACATTAGAAGAGAGCTAAGGAGACTCCACCCCAGAAGAGCGGCTGGCCCGGACAGGGTTTGTCGGAGGCTATTGAAGGCATGTGCTGTGGAGCTGGGGGAACCTCTCCAGCAGGTCTACAACCTTCGTCTGCGCCTGGGAAAAGTTCCCTCACTCTGGAAAACCTCATGTGTCGTCCCTGTTCCTAAAAAGGGACGGCCCAGTGAGCCCAATGACTTCCGGCCTGTGGCCCTCACCTCCCATGTGATGAAGACGCTGGAGCGGCTGATACTGCATCTCTTAAGATCACAGGTGCAGCACGTACAGGATCCGCTCCAGTTTGCGTACCGGGAGCAGATGAGGGTTGAGGACATTGTCCTCTACCTTCTCCACCGGACCCTCTCCTATCTTGACAAAGGGAGTTGCGCTGTGAGGATTTTATTTTTTGATTTTTCCAGCGCATTTGACACTATCCAGCCCCTCCTACTGCACGAGAAGATGACCAGCATGCAGGTTGACCCACACCTCATGAACTGGATCACCGACTACCTCATGGCAAGCCAATCAGCATCGAGGGAGTGGAGGTGGAGGTTGTCAGTACGTACAAATACTTGGGGCTGCTGCTGGACAACAAACTGGACTGGTCACACAACACTGTTCTCCTATACAAAAAGGTGCAGAGCAGACTGTACTTTCTGAGGAGACTGGCATCCCTTAACATCTGTCAAAAACTGCTGCAGATCTTTTACCAGTCTGTAGTGGCCAGTGTCCTCTTTTATGCTGTGGTCTGCTGGGGACAGTCATGAATAAACAGCCACAACACAGGACTATTAATTCCTCTACCTTCACTTTACAAATCTTTATACAGATATGTTTTTATTACTTATTCATTTATTTATTTACGGTGCTTGTTTTTTATTGTGTCTGTATGAATGTTTGTGTGAGTGAATGTATACGTAGCGGACTCCCTGAATTTCCTTCGGGATTAATAAAGTTCTATCTCATCTCATCTCTCTCATCTCATCTCACCTGAAGAGTTTGCCACTGTGAATTTCTGTTTGTTACTGGACTAGTTTGGTAGATGTTTTTGATTTTTGATTGAAGATAGCCATCTAGACATGTAGGCGTTCCTCTTATCAAATAGAGCCCCATGCAGTTATTATCATGCTGAATAAAATAATGTATGTGTTGGAACCTTCATAGCTCCTATAAATGAATTCGCCACCAAATACTCATTTCATTGTGCTGGTTTCATAAATAATTTATTTTACTGCCTTTGCCTATTTTTATCGCACGTCTGCTCTCTATCTACCCTATCCTAAAACAGTAATAAATTGTTCTTTTACATTATTGGATAATATGAAATTTGTCGACTGCTATGCATTTATTTAAATCATCCTTAAGCTTGTGGCCTTATCCGAGTGATACCGTTCAATTTAAATTTACAGTCCAACACTTTACTCTCACTATTATCTGTACTGCCTTATACATATAAATTCACTTCCTTTACATTGACAGATAAAGTAAATTTTGGGCCCCTCTCCCAAAGCAAGGCTTTAATTTAAATTATTCCTTACTGTGTAGGCGTAATGGGCACAGAGATGGATTGAGGTACATCGCTGGAGTACAGTGCTTCATTCACCTTAATGGTTAGAGCCATGCATATTAAATACAGAGACGGGCAGGGGAGGAATTGGGGGAGTGAGATGGTTGAGTACACGCTCCATTCCACTTTAATCGGCCTTATGGATAGAGAGGCTTTTAAATACAGAAATGATGGGAGGGTGAGAGACAGGATTAGAATATGAGATGGAAAGACGCAAACAATTAAGCCAGAGAGGGACAGAGAGAGAGAGAGGGAGGAGGAGAAAAAAAAGGGAGTGTCATCTTCTTCAGTGACCTCAGGTGGCGTATTGCTGATGACAAACTTAATGGAGCCTCATTTCCCCAGTGCTGTTCACCTCACTGCACCTGTCTGGACCTTTCTCCCTCTCCCTCTCTATCCCTCCTTCTCCGGGCACTATAGTAATTATGTATGCTTGAAGGAGACTGATCATTCTGCCCAGTCACCGTGTTAACATTAATAAAACAGGGCTCTTTGGAAACTATCTTCTCCCCCACTCTTCCTCTTCTCCGCCAGAGCATCTGTTAATACACTGTCATTACGACTAAACAATCTAAATGGACAGGGTGAATCCACCGCAGTTAATTTAGCTTGTGATGAATGTGGATTTAAAGCAATGAGGGAGAGAGCTCAGCTAGCGGTGGAGATTTCAAAATCCATCCCAAAGTATGCAAATAAATACAGTCAGTGAGCTGAGAGGAAGCACAGATAGAAGTTCTCAGTGATACCTGACATGAACTCTGCTTCATTCATAACGCCTGAGCAAGAGCAGGGTTTAACTGATCAGGATGTTCGAAGAAGGAAGTGAAGAAGATATATTTATGAGCTTGAAACTACTCAAGAGCTTAAATATTTTTAGAATCTTAAACCGTAAAACACTGACAAGAATTCAGACCTCATAGAATAGGTACTTTTTTCACAGCAGGGATTCCTTTAAATTTTGGGCATTTGGGTCTTCATGGGATTCTTTCAGTATAGAGCTAAATAAGATGATCAACAGGTTTCTAATATGTACCGTAAATATGTAGCTGAAGCCAGCAGTTGGTTAGCTGAGCTTAGGTTAGCATAAACACTAGAAACCATGGATGGATAAAGAGAAGTGGATACAGCACTGGAGGTGAGGTCCAATGTATTCCTATGAAAGTTACTTAGTGGTGCATGAAGACAAAAAAAGTTTGACTTCCAAGGTGTAAAATTGCTTGGAGTGTAGTGGCGCTAATGTAAAATAGGCTATTTGGTGTACTTCCTGGGGGCTTGCTAGAGAGAAGGGGAAATAGCTAGCCTGTTTCTGCCCAAAAGGGAAAATGTGGCAAACCATGAGGCTGACTAAATTAAAGCATTACATCTCGTTTGTTTAATCTATCCAAAAACTTTAGTGTAAAAATGACAAGACGAAGATTTATGGGAGGTAAAGCGTTGAGTAGGTGTGTACCCGACTAAGAATTTTCATAGTCGAATATGATTTGACAGATTTTTCCTTTAGCCGACTAATCATCGAATCATGTTGTTTTCCCCCTCATTGATTAATGAGCTCATTTGTGTCAGTTTGCGCTCCAGAGAAAAGAGCTAAAACACCCAAATAAACAAATTTAATACTTCAGGTGGCATAATAAGATAATAATAATAAAAGTAAAAGGGTTATCATTTTATCTTTATCTTTATTGCTTTCACTTCATCAAGGTATGCTGCTCTAGATGAGCGCAGACGCGCTGCAGCCTCATCCATGTCTTTAACAGGAGTCTTTTCTGACTCGTCAGAACTTGCCATTTTATTCACAAATAAACATCCAAAAACATCATCAAAAGGTTTAGAAACAGTTTTCCTTCTTTCTGACTGCAAGTTACTTCATTAATCAACTCAGATTCATACAAGTTCATCCACACGGACCGTGCGTCACCGCTCTCAATTGTTTGGCCACGTCAGACAAAAAGTAGCCAAATAAACAATCAGAGTCTATCAAGAAAACAATCAGCGGTGAAATTCGTTTGAAGACACTTCAGGTAAACGAATAATCCTTCAAAAAAGTTTGATTTGAGAGCACATACGTCCTCCAAAGTGTTTGTTTGTGCACTCCGCCACCGTAAATCATCACTACATGATTCCCGAGCGTGGCAACGCTGCTGCTCACCGCTCCCTCAGGGGATGGGTCAAATGCGGAGAACAAATTTCACACACTCAGGTGTGTGACTATCAGTGGGACTTTAACTTCACCGTAGGCCACGATGCTGTTCTGATGGTCCTGCAGCGCACTCACTCATCTCAGCTTATTTATTTGGATCAAGCAACTGGGTGATTTATTCATGCGTAGCATTTTCAATTTTTTATTAACAGAAATTAGGCTGATGTTTGTATCAAAATAGGCTATATATCATGAATTACTAGAAAACAAATACATTCTATGTCAAATCAAGATGTTCAGCAGCAGTGAGCACGCCCATATAGTCAGAATGGTACGGTCTTGTTTCATAACCACATTTTGCGATGATTCGACGGCGAGACTGGCAGTCGAATCAGACTTCTCTGAATCGAATCACCGAATCATCGACTATTCGGGGTCACGCCCAGTGTTGAGTATTTCTTGTCTGGGTGCAACTGCCCACTGAGTCCTCTGACCCATACAGCCACATGAATCGTATGTGTCTGCCCTCTGAATACAGTATGACCCACAGGAGTGTTTCTGGTGGATGATGAAAAGGCTTCTATATGACTTTTAGCAGTTACCATTTTAAACGCATGGGCAATGTTGGTAACGGTTGCAGCTGAACCAAAACTGCTTAGTTAGGTTTAGAAAAAAGATGTTGGTTTGGCATAAAATAACTAGGTTTGCTACAAATGTAAGATTATGTGAAGTATCTCACATATGTTACATACGTCACATGACATACTAAGACATACTTCATTACATCGCTGAGTCATTGTGACTTCCCACAGAATACAAACAACGGTCTCCTGGTTGAAAGTCCTATGCTTCTTTGACCTCTCCTCTCCACCCTCTCACGCTCACCCTTAAGGTCTGGTGGGATGGTGTGGCTCATTATGCTGTGTGGCCTGACTTCTTTCTCTTTTCCAGTGGTAATTACTATGGGCATTAGTCGCCACTGCCTAACAAAAGAATGTAAATATGGCCTTTAATTCCTGCCTGTCAAAACAACCTATGTGGTCATATTACGGAGGAGGACAGACTCAGTTGCCAGGCAACCAGCGTGGACTTTAGGAAGTTACTGGTCCTGGCCAAGAAATAGTCTGACACATAAACCCCCATAAAACAACAAATTGTTATTTCTCAATTAGCTTTTTTTTCTGGATTAATTAGCTATGTCCTGCTTTTAGTCTTCATGCTAAGCTTACCGTCTGTCTGTGCCAGCTGCATAGTCGACATACAAATGAGAGAGACCTTGATCTTCTCATTTAAGTCTCTGCAAAAAAGTTAGTGTGAAAAATGGTGTTTTAGAAAATGTCAGACATCCCTTTAATTGTTTAGCAGCATGAAGCATGAGCATATGTACAGCAATATCAGATATTGGCTAAATCTGCAGTTGTCTTCATAAGCACATTAGATGACGGTATGGCCACCCTTGCACCAACTCCTCAAAATATTCTCTTTGCATCTTAATAACTGCCACTAGATACCTTACATTGCCAGCGATGACTCACTGTCACGTTGGTAATGTAAAGATCAGAGCTCATGTTGAATTTAGATTTGATCTTCTTGCCAGAAATCCAGCAAAACGCAGCATAAAAAAACAGAGTCACACTCAGCTGTTTGACAGGAAAAGACAATGACAAATGTTTTTATATTGTTTTTTTTATGTTATGTTGTCATTGTTGTTTAGCATGCTCATCATGCTTAGCTCATAGCGTGCCAGGAGCTTATCTGCTACCGCTCAGCAGCTACGTCAGTCAGAAATGATACATTATCACCTGTTTCTGCACAAAGTGTGAATACATTTCACTGGTGTGAAATCAGATGTAACCATACCTTAACATGATAAGAGGCATCGAGGCAGCTATGTGGGATGAATAATGCTTATATCCTCATATCAGTTCATGAGCTAGTCGTGTGACACAGCCCTGCTGGCAACCAGTACCAGTGCCAGTGCTCGTTATGCAATCTCATCATCTATTCAGGCCAGTGCTGGGGAATGGACCTTTTTCATAGCACACATTTTGACTTGTCACAGTATGTAAATCATGGGTGAAAATGATGATGGCTCATTTCCAAGCTCCAGTGAGCCAGCATGTACAGTGCCAGGGTCTCCACTAACTGGAATGCAGCCATCATTAATGTCAGAAAATACACCTGTGTTTTCCTACTGTGACAAGTCAAATGCCTGCTGTGAAAAAGGTCTATTGAACTCACTGTTTGTGATTTACTGTGGCTTTAACAATTTTAACCTACACATACTGTTTTTTTGTACTGAGATGCACCACTTGCAGTGTGTTTTGGCTGATTCTGATTTCTGATCTTTGAAAAACTGACTTACTGATTATGATTTTGGCTGATTCTGATCTTTTTTTTCTTTTAAGGAACTATTATTGATTAGCCTGGAAAATGAGGGCCAGACTCAAAATCTTTTTAGATTTGAGTCTGGCCCTCACCAATCCACCCTTCCTACCCAAGGGGCGGCACTAACACAATTAGATAGCATGATAGCCAATCAGAGCAAAAAACAAGGTGACATATTCATTGCACTAAGCCCCATTGGTTTGCCAAACAGTGGGGCTAACTGATATATCGTGCTTTTGCTGTAGCCCGTCAGCAAACCGGCAAAAACGTCATTCCTGGAAACGAAGGCTTCTAGGGCAGCCTTCTGTTCCTCTCTCAAGGAAAAAGATAAGTGTAGTTGGCTTAGCGTTTCTTCCAAAGCTAAATTGAATGGACGCGGTCCTTCGGCAGCTGCCATCTTGGCTGTTTACTTTTAGACTCCAACAGCGCAGTGTTGTCCTCATCATGTTACGCCCGCCCAGAGCCCGTCTTTGTCAGATAGACTGATCTGATTGGTCTGATAGCAATTCAGCGGGCTCTGCTTGTCGGAGCCAGTTCACCTTGCAGAGCAAATTCGAATTTGCTAGGGGCGGGGCATCTGGATTTCCAGGTTAATTATTGACAGCATAAGCAGCACAACGGTCTTGGACGATCAAGCTTAAAATTGGCTGATCCCAGTCACCAGCCGATCAATAGGTGCATTTCTAGATTTCCCAAAAGGGCTTATTAATTTAATTAATTAGTTAAATCTAAAAAATATTCAACTCAAATGATATAAAACAACAACAACACAACAACAACAACAACGACAATAACAAAAAAGTTGAAAGTCCTCCACATTCTTAGAGCTAACAACAGATGTTTAGCACTTGCCCTTAAAATGATGTTCATGATAAACTGATCAACAATGTGCCTGCCAGCTGTCACCTTTTCATTGTAAAACAAATTGACCTACAGTTACATAATAAGCCTGCATAATTTAAATTTTGATGGGGCTGAAACAATGATTAATTGTTGAGCTATTTGATCAATATAAAGATTGTAAGTTGCAGCCCTTACATATACATTTTGTTTATATTTAGAGACCTTTTTGGTACAAAAATACAGATGTTATCTGGAGGCTTTCCCTGTGAGGATCAGCACTTGGGAAGTGCATTATAGTCAACCAACTTACATCACTCACATAATGATTGTTGGCGTGCAGTATCCACAGAGAGTGCTGTAGCCCCCAGCAATACAGCTCCGGGATGTCTAAAGCAGGTCCTTCAACCTCTCAGCAGGACCAAGCATTCCAATCAAAGAGCCAGCAGTCCGCTGACGAGCAGCAGTTTCTATACCCTGGGATCCAGATGTCAACAATTACATCAAAGCACATGGGTGAAACTTCTGAAAAGGTCAAACAGACAACATTACAATCCACAAGAGGTTCTTTCTCGCTTCTGGGATGTCGACTGTGCTGTCACTGTTGCCTTTTACGTCCCCTCTGCTGAGTCATATCTACAGGTCAGATGAAAGGCAGAGACAGTGAAAACCCTGAGAGACAGTTATGACTGTGATAATGAAGAGGGAATGGACACTGTGACACCAGAGGACCACCATCTCCATATCAACAAAATCTGACAAATATTATAAGAGGAAATATACAAAATATCCAACAAATGTGTGATTCTTGTATATTTTATATAATTATGTGTACATTGCATACAATAGAATATATATGGAGATCTTTTTGAAAACAAAGCTTTTGATTCCATTAACCAAGTCTCATTAAAATGACATGCTTGTATCACTGACACCTCATAAAATAGATTGAATATGTTTCCTTCTTCATAAAACATTTGTAAAACCAAAAGGATCAGACAAATTTGCAGTGTTTACATACATATTTGCTTGCGAGTTGTCTTCTCTGCCTCTGTTGGCTGATTGCTTCAGTTCCAAGCACACGACTGCTAACAACTGTCAGCTAGACTTGGGCAATATGTGTTTTTCGTACCTTCATACCTTGCTGTAGGGCAAAGAATGGTATTGGTGTACTGTGTCTGATTTCTGAGTTTCATTCTTTTACCAAACTACTACAGCGTTAGCTTAATTGTCTTGTTATCTCATCATTAAACACACTTCAAACTCAACAGACACAAAATTTAACTTACCAAAATGGTTCCAACAATCACCAACTCTTATTTGATTGAAATAAAACTTAAATCTGCAGAGTTAGATGTAAAAAATATGCTGTTTGTATGCAGTCACTTCCTGCCGTTGCAGTGTTCCATTCCTGTAGCGTTATCCCCACCTCTCACAGTCTCCATATATGTCAGCTCAGCTGGTAGAGACTGACATCTTGTGGCATGTGCTGTGCTATGAGAACATTCTGTCTCATTCATGAAACATGAGCAGAATACATTTGTGTGTTAACTGTTCGCAGAAGGAAATTTAGCGTACTTCAGCATTCATTAATATGTTAGTAGCTCTGTTCTTTTCGTAGATACTAACAAAATCTACACCTGCTTCTGATTGCTCGTAGTGCTTGTGTGAATAAGATATTGCACATTAGTGTTGCTTGTCATTATTAGACAATTTAACTTTTTATTGTGCTCTGTTATGTCCACAATACACAGATGCCTTTTAAGTTAAACATGACAAGAGATTAGAAATGTAACACATTTAGTTGAATAAGTTGGCATTCAGTAGATTTAAGCCTCAGATTAGGGTTCTTAAAAACGTCAATGAGTTTTTTAAATCGACTCAATACAAAACTGGAAAATGCTGTTCTCTGAATATAAAATAACAAACCAACGTTCTCCTCCCCCTGCCCTCTTTACTCTCTGCAGCCCCAGACTGCATTTCATTTTTGTTTAATTTAATTATCAGAGATGCGATGTGGGAATATAAACATTATTTCAAATTGAGTTTTGGTTTACATCTTGTAGATGTGGGAAGGCATTTCAGCGTCTGCCTCTGCTCACACCAGGAAGCGGGTGAACCCAAATCTGCTCGAGAGTTGGAGGGAGGCGGTGTGGTTTTACATCAGACTATCTTACTTGCCGCCTGTATTAAGATGTTTTAACAGTGGTCTCATTTCACAACACTGACAACCAATGCTGAGGCCGAGGGCAAACTGACAGAGAGGTCTCTCCAATGATGCAAGCAATGTGGTCGTCTGCAGCAGAGAGCTGTGACTGGAAAGAGCTGCCTGTTGCTGTTGTAGTTTTTTGTATGCGTTTTTTGTATCAAGTAATGTCGAACCATTTTCATTTAACTTATTGGATGGCTCTTACAACAGAGGATACAGAGTCAATGGCACCCGTTACCTCCCTCCAAGCCTTTGATTTACCTATTCCTGTCACATTACTTATAACAGAGAAAGTAAAATGTTTTTCTCAACCCCCCTTCACCTAAAATAACTTCCATCTCAGAGTTTCACAAGTTTTTTCTTTTTCTCTCTCTCTTTCTTTCTTTGTTCCAAGTTCACAGGTTGACAGGATGCACCTATCCATAGTAATTATCACCTCCATATATGGCGCTCATTGGCTATTGACGGGTGGGGATGTATGCTAATTGCTGACAAGCAGGAGCACGCTGTCAGTTTATAATTGATTGGCATTCATGAACACACACACATGCCTGTGATCAAATCTGAGTTTTCCGTGGCATTCGTGAATCTGCAGCTCGTTTTTAGTACCAAGGTTTTGTTATGGGCAAATCTACTCACAGATTTATTAACATTTTATGAATGAGACCTATTGAGTTTAACAGAAAGAGGAGCTTCGGTTTCTGATAGTATTGAAAATCATATCGTTTGGATTTATAAATATTCCGGTATACTGTAGTACTGTGATTTCACTCAAGCCTACTGTCCTTGTGAGTGTTCAACTGATACTAAAAAACCTTGGGACCAGCTCTCAATAAATTGCTCCATAGCAGTTCTACTGGAAAAAAGCTCCACGTGGTAACATCTTAGTAAAAAGAAGGATGCTTGCAGAAATTCTGCTCAGCGAGTTGCAGCCAATTTTTTCCAGTGGCCACTAGCGGTATTACAGCAAAAAAAAATCCCTGTGGCCCAAAAAGGCATTTTCCCTATAGGCTGCCATTATAAAAGAGATGTCCTCATAACTGTTGACGGGATGCCTCAAACTGCAAACAAAAAAAATCTGTGATGTCAACACAATGTAAGTCTATTGGCCGAGTTGGAAATCGTGGGCAGGGCCAGCAGGAGAAACACTACTGTTCATATTCAGTGGGCCACATACCATGAACGTAAACCCAGACGCTAGAAAACTTCTTTTGGCGCATGGGCCAGGTGAACAGCTGCACTGGAATTTAAAAGTGGCATCTTGGCACCCAGTATCTATCTGTATCTGTATTATCATACATCTATGGTGCAGCAAATTGTCCATTCCTTGTCTTTTGGCAGTGCCAAGCTAATTGCTTTCCCCTGTTTCCAGTCTTTATGCTAAGCAAAGCTAAACATCTTTTGTCTGTAGATTTAATAAATAGATATGACAACCATTCTTTTAAAATTACCTGGATTATATAATGCCGATGACATAAATAATAAAAAAAATGTTATGGGGCCAACACTCAACATGCACAACTCTTCCTTGTATTTTGTAACATTCAAATATATTTCTGGTTTACTTCAACCTGAACTGGAATTATCCTTTAAAGTATCACAGCTTAATACTCAAATATTTTACTGCCCTAGTCCTTGGATTTTAGACCTAATGGACATCCACCTCTCTGTCCCATATGTTATTTTGATTTTGTCTGACAAAGGCCAAGAACTCACATGCCTCTAATCATCATTGTCCTGGACTCTGCACCGGATCATTTTTGGCCCATTGCTTCCCCCCCCTGTCACAGAATCTGTCACTTTCGCTTCTGGTTGAAACGCTGCTGCTGCTTATTGGCTCGGGCTTTTATGGACAACATGCTGGCAGTTCTTAACCATCCAGGCCTGTTTGGCAAATGTACTTCACCCAGACCCAGACAGTGCAGGATCCAGACTACTTTCTTTTAAAATGCACTTCATTGCCTCATCCATTGAGACAGTTTTCAAGTGGTTCTTCAGCTTCAGCTCCACTTCAATGACTCCAATGTTTCCCTGCATATTCATCTATGTATGCCATTCATACTGCTCACTAAATTGTGCTGTTCAATCCAACAGAAATACAGATTGAGCAGTATTACCTTTAAGGTTCTCATAGCTAAGCAGTTCTAGTGATCTTTAAATAAGGCAAAATTGGGTGACTCTGTAGCCTCCAGAAAATCAGCCAAATCTGATGAAAAAGCATCTATTTCACTAAAAATGTTATAGTAGATAAATAACTTGCTAAGACAGGTATTTGCACTTCAGGGTCATGAAAAGTGCATGGCCTATAAAAGACCCTGTAAACCTTAATATCAGCTGACACTGCGATGGCTTGTGTTTTCCTCAACAGCAAAGATAGCTGAAGCGGTTTGTACTGTGTGACCTGACCTGCAGCATTTAATATACAAGGAAAAGGAGGAAAAAGCATGGGAAGGGATAAATGTCAGACAAAAACAACAGAGAGCAAAACAGAGAGAAGCCATGGGAAAACAAACGAAGAGGAGAAGGAAAGATGACTGAGACAAAGACGACTTGTGAGAAACTGGAGCGGTGCTCAGCAGAGCAAAACTAACACAAAGCACCTTGACAGACACACACATACACATTCCCACACACAACTTCTGTGTCTCTCTGAGCCTCGCTGCATGAACACAGGCTAGAGCTTTAGAAGCTGACAACATCACACTCCCTTCTAGGCACACAGTTTTTCTTCTGACTGCTAAGCACTAGCGAACGGAATCTGCTGGGGTTGTCAAACACTTTGTCAGGGCCAAAGGTGGGTCACAGGGAGAAGAAAACGCCTCAAATGCTATCTGAAGTTACTCAAAACATTTACAGTATGCTGGTAAAACCTTTGTTCCTAAAAGTGTGAAAAGGGGAGGCAGAATTAATTCAGGTCAAAATGTTCTGACCAACTTCATTCTAAGAACAGAATACAGTTTTTTCAACATTTGTGCACAGTCGCCTGTTTACTAAGCCTTGTCACCTTAGATACTGCCTGACAAGAGGTACCACGCAAAATATTTATTCATTTTCAAAACAATGTATAGTTTATTTCAGACAGAGGGAGACAAAAGCAAGCCTCTCATTTTTAGACATTAGTCAGTTTTGGTAGGTGAAATGACAACTGTCACGGACAGATTTTATTGATTAGCCAGATAATTAAGCTTGCTGACTGTATAAAGGTAATTGGTCTCAATTATAAAATATTAGCAAATCTGTGAGTAGATTTGCACATAAAAAACCTTGATACTAAAAACCTACTTCAGATCCATGACCGCCATCCATGAATCGATGCACTTGGATTTGATTGTAGACACGTGTGCATGTTTATGAATGCAAATCAAACGTAAACTGACAGCGCACTACTGCTAGTCAGCAATTAGCATACATCCCCGCCCACGGATAGCCAGTGGCCACCATATATGGAGGTGATAATTACTGTGATTAGGTGCATCCTGTCGACCTGTGAACATGGAGCAAAGAAAGACAAAGAGAGACAAAGAAAAACTTTTACGACACTTTTTAATGAAGCGGGGGTGAGAAAAACATTTTATTTTCTTACGTTATTGTGACAGAGACAGGTAGATCAAAGCCTTGGGAGGAGGTAACGGGTACCGTTGACTCTGTATCCACCGTTAACCATCCAAAAAGGTAAACAAATGAAACTTGATGCAAAAAACGCACAAGTTAACACAAAAAACAGGCAGTCTAGTGTAGACAACAATCCACCATTAAGTTTAACAACACAGAGTCTGCCATAAAAACCATACCAACACTGAGACTGGTGTTATTTTAGGTGGAAAAGAGTGTGTGTGTGTGTGTGTGTGTGTTTGTGTGTGTGTGTGTGTGTGTGTGTGTGTGTGTGTGTGTGTGTATACATATACATACACATACATATATATATAATTTGTTTGTGGTGTGACAGGGACAGGTAAATCAAAGGCTTGAAAGGAGGTAACGGGTGCAGTCAATTCCATGTCCTCTGTTGAAAGAACCATCCAAGACGTCGAGACAAAAAAAACATAACAGCTTGAGGAGGCTCTTCCCAGTCACAGATGCAGATGGGCACAAAGCTTGCATCATCAGAGAGACCTCTCTGTCAGGGGAGACAGCGACATGCCTCCACAATCACAGAAGCTAAGGTGATGCACCTGTTATATGAAGTGTTAAATTGCTGTACATTCTGACAGCTTAGTGTTGGTCAGTAACGTGGGTCTCACAGCCTTGCCACTCAAACAGAGGATACATTTGTGGAGTTCTCTCCCTCTTAAATCAAGTGGGAATGGGATGCCAGAAATGTATAAAAGACATGTATTAAGTCGATTTAAATAACCATTTCGTATTTTTAAGAAACCTTATCTAAAACTTAAATCTGTTAAATGCCAACTGATTTAGCTAAATGTGTTATATTTCTAATCTTCTGTCATGTTTAACTTACATGTTTCAAAGGCATCTGTGTATTATGAACACATTCTCGAAACCCATCGGCTGTATTATATACAGCCTCTGGGGACAGACCCCCGATTATTTGGCATTCCGATTCGATTTGGGCGGAGGAGGCGAATTTCCGTTTCCGACTTCTGTTTAATAAGTAAATATGCTGAACCATTGCGATGGATTCAGAGTTTGCAGTGACGCCAATTATGTTCCACCTCGTTAGTTCACTGCACGGAGCGTTTAACCTGGCAACAACTGCAGCCGGCTCAGACGTGATTGGTCAATATCACATGGACTACAAACAGCCTACAACCGGAAACCAGGGCTCTTTTTCTGGAGGCAAGATCTCCGGGGATTGCCTACAAACTCTACATTCACCGAATGTAGAGTCTGTATAGAGACTATTATGAACATAACAGTGCACAATGCAAATTCACACACAAATTCACTCCGGTCACATTTCATGAAGACCTAATGACCTAATGGATGTAGCCAACATTGTTCTGTAGACTCCTGTTTTGATGCCTTAAGCTTGGCATTTAGGCTGTCGCACTTTTGAATTTTTGGAGCCAGCTTTGAAAATGTGACCATATTTGCATGAGAGGGTGGAGCTGTGGAGGAGCGAGGGGTGGATCTGACCGAAAGTCAGAGGACACTAGCCACAGACTCAGATTAGCCACACCCTTAATTATGCATAAGAAATTTACATGGGTAAGTTATATACCAGTTCACCCCCAGATAGTAAACTTGAGTTGGGAAATAAGCTTAAGCAAAAAACACTGGTTTGAGAGCCGAGCAGAGCAAAGTAAAACAAAGAATGATGTTGGGCGATATTGACAAGACATTTTAACTAGAACAGCCTCGATAGCAGCGTCTATCTTGTCTATAGCACCAGCCATTGTTGTTATTACTCCTAATTGCTTCCAGCACACGGCTTGACCACACTTGACAATAGCTTAACAACGAAGTTAGTCTCGCCTGTAGCTGTTGGTTAATCGTTACCCCCCACTGTGGCGCTCACTGGTTGTTTTTATTTTATCCAAGAAAGTGGGTTTCATGTAATGATGCCAGACCAGAATCACTCAGCTGGAACTCAGTGGAATGGGCAGATTCAAAGGTATGGACCCAAGCAAAGCTAGTCCTATAAGTGTCATATGAAAAAGAAAAGTATGATCAGACTGTTACTTTGCTTCGGCAGCAGTTTTAGCTGCTACATACTTGTTCAAACTGTATCTTTTCACTTCAGTGTAAACTTCCCCAGATCCAATAAACAGCAGGACAGAGCCGTTAACTTTACCGCAAGCTGTGACAGCATCCAGGACCAGCTTCCACACGGTGGAGAATACTACACAGAGAATGTGCAAGTTGAGAATGGGCTTTTTAAAAACAAAAAGAAATGTAACTAGCAACCCCACAAACTAATGTAACAGCTAAGTTAATGATGTGCTCTTTGGCCTTGGAAAGCACATTAGGTTACTAGTGTAGGTAGTCGGCAAGCGGGTGTGGAGGGGTTAGAGCTAAGGGTCATTAGAAACATGACAACTTAAGTATATAACTTGTTAAAACATCTGTGAACTTTTACACTGCCTCTCACACTGTGTAGTAAACGTGCAATGTTGTGTTCCACACTTTGTCTAAAATTAGGTGGGTTGCTGTATTTGATGCTGAGATACAACTATCTGTGTGAACCTCTTCAAGGAAATCCTTCAAGATAATATCTGAATATTAGTAACCAGTGTATACAAATGTATAAAGTCTTTCTCTTTGTTCCCCTTCAGATAAGATGAGTTGAAAACTTAGTCAATGCCCAGGGGGCCATAGCAGCAGCATAAAAGTATGATATAGATAAGAATATAACAGAAAGAACATATTGATCTAAGTAGGGCAGCTAAAGGATATGGAAATACACTACAGCCATTAGAGCATATTTGAGATCAAATTAGATGAAAGTGCAGATAAAACTTTATCTTTCTAATGCAGAGCTCTTGTTTGTTTTATAACAATTCCTACTGTGGTGACTTTGCAGGAGATGTCTCAGTCTAAGAGCATATTATTTCATGGATTCTGGGTCACAAATGTGACAAGTGTCTCAAGTGGCGTCCAAGTGGGACCCAGGATTTGAAGCTTATTCTCTGTTGCCCTCAGTTGTTCAGGATAAAAGTGTCAACTGATCGCCTGAAATGTAAATGTGAAGTGGTTCAGGCCTCTAACAAGCAAAAAGCCATTGCAATTGTGCTGCATAATATGTTTAAGCAATGAACACCACAACACTTTAAATAACTGCTCTCCATGTATTCTAATGCGCTGAGCTCATTACACTTAAGTTTGGGACATAAAATGGGCCATGGACCTAACTGAGCTGGTTCCCCAAATGGTTAGAGCGGTAATGTGTTTTAATGAGCTGGATTCCCACGGTGGGACTATTTTAACTGTATTTATTATTTTGCCAACACGGCAGCCTGGAAGATGAGTCACTATTCAATATTTTGTGGATTTTTAATGTAAATAAATCAATGAACCTGCAAGCAAGAACCATGTTTCATTGCTTTGTTTTATCTGTGCTGAGAGAACAGAATGTAGTGGTTAAAACTACAAATATAATATGGACTGCAGTTTCTAACCATGCAAGCAGTGCTTTTCTTAGGATGTCAATGTTGGCTGGGGAGACCACCACCTTGGTCCAGATTGAAATATCTCAACAACTAAAGGATGGACTGCAAATTGAAATTTGAACAGACTTTAGCCCCTTTTCCACCAACATTTCCAACTTTTATTTCCAGGAATTTATTTACCTGGGTAAAAGAACTCCTGGTAAACTGTATTGTCTGCTTTTCCACCGCACCTCAAAGTTCCGGAAAATGTATTGCGATGAGGCTGATGATGTAGATGATTTGGCGTGTGCCCTATATTTTGCTTCGCCAGCTTATTGGCTGGTAACACGGTAACATTAGTGCTGGTGTAGAGAGTTGGGGCTGTTTGTCTCAAGCTTAAAAGTATCTTGTGTGTCTGTTCCATGTTTTTTTCTCCTCACTGACTTGGACCCATGTGAAATTTGGCACAGTGGTAAAGGGTCATGGGAGGATGCGAATGAAGTGAAATTGCATCAAGTGGCCAAAGGGGGGCGCTATAGCAACCTATTGAAATTGCAAACTTTGAATGGAGAACCCATAACTTCCGGTTATATAGATTTTCTGCCATTTTGAATTTTTTGAAAAACATTCAAAATCGATCTCTTCATAGGAAGTTTGACCAATCTGCATGAAACTCGGTGAACATAATCTAGGACCAATATCTAAAGTTCCCTCTTGGCAAAAGTTGGAAAACTTACTAAAACTGAGCTTCTATAAGGCAATGAATATTGTGGAGGGCGTGGCTCATCACATAAAGGTGTCTAACATCTCAAGGGTTTCACCCATCACCACGCAACTTTGTAGGCATATGACCACACATACATAATCTTTTTTTTTTATTTTTTTTTATTGTGAAACAGGGTAACAAAAACAGAACACAGCACAAACAGTAGACATACGGTGAGCATACATATAAACAACAGACAAAAACAAAGCTTGCATTCATTGGGTTAACTGAGGGGTAAATGACCATGAGTAGTCATAATCTGAGGGGACTCCTCCATTATTGACCCCATCAAACAAAATGGGGGCGCTAGAGAGCTAATTTCTTATCTAGGCCTAACCGCTATATTGATTTTTACTAAACTTGGTAGATATGTAGAACAGGACGCCTCAAGGTGACTGGAGAAATTTAACTCTAATTGGCAACTGGGTGGCGCTATAACAACAGAAAAATGCTTAAAAATTGCTAAAATGCGACCGATCGCTGTGGCTCCCCCTGTGGCCCAATGTTGTTGTTGTTTTTGTTTTTCTAATTTTTGGTATGACTAAGTCATGGTATGGTATGCTGTACATAATCACGGAAACTGTCAGTCAGTCATTCTGTCAGTCAGTCATTCTGTCTGCCCCACGTTTTTCTACTCACTGATGTGGTCAATCTATGTGAAACTGCACATAGGCATTGAGGATTGGCATAGGTAGAAGGTGACAAAGCTACCAGTGGGTATAGACTAGTTTTAAGATAAATGTCAAACTAAGTTCACTGTCATGTGAGCTTATTAGTAACAATTCAGCTGAACTAGTGTGCTGTCCTTGTGTAAAACATAATGTTAGTGTCGGTGGATGAGAGACTGTGGACAGAGCATATTGAATATTGCTGTCCACATGTTTCCTCATGTTCATGCTTTCTGAACACGTATTGATAAAGTATTGGCTTCTTACTCACTAAGGTTTAATTTCACTTACATTAACAAGTGTGGCTGCCGTCAAATTGAGTCATTTTCGAGTTATCTTCACTTCGTTTCCACTGGGGCTGCTCAGCTGTTCACCGGTTACTGTGTCGTGTGTGTGTGTGTGTGTGTGTGAAGGTGTTCAGCGCCGGCACAAAAGAACCGATACTGTTAGCGCTTATCAATACTACGGTCTCTGATAATTCAACCCAGGGCTAATTTAGTATCGGGTTTCGGTACCCATCCTTAATCAAAACACAAACAAAGTGAAGCTTGTAGAAAGGAAATAAAGTTTGCAGCTGCACTGGGACGTAAGTGTGTGTTCCACCAATCAGCGTTTTAAGGGAAAGTTTTGGGTTGAGGGAAAGTTTACTCAGAGGGTAATTTCAATGGAAATGTGCCGAGGCTTTTCAAAATCCCAGGTAAATGATAAATGTTTCTGTGGTAGAAAATGAGCTATTTTGTACAGATTTGGTTCCACTGAATTTGATTATTCCATTACCTCTCCATCATTGTCACCATGAGGCTGACCTGTGGTTTGGAGTGAAATGTCTCAACAAGTACTGGAAGGAATTAGCTAACCTTATTGTGTTGCATTGATATTGTGATGGTGTTGCTTGCTGAGGTTAGCATTTAGTCAAACACACTGCTGTGCATATCTACAGTCTCACATTTTGAAGTAACTTGACTTCAGTGACACATTTGAGAACTCACCATCACCTCACAACAGCCTGTATCATCTTTTGTCCCAGATGCTTATCTTAACAACCAGTGGCCTTTAATGCCCATGATTTACTCTTGACAGTGTGTGATACCGGATACTGTGTGTTATGTATTGTCCGTTTTGCTGTAGTCATGACTACTGTCTGTATCTCAAATTGCCCCTCAGGGACATTAGAGTTTACCTTACCTTACCTTAGTAGGCATCATCCAATCTTTCTGAATAAGATCCTCCATCCATTGATTCATCCATCTGTTTGCTCATCCAGGCCAAGGTCCAGTGACATTAAAATACATAACATTTTCACATTAAAATGTCAAACAAACAAACAAACAAAACAAACCAACTAGATCTGTGTTATATATTTTGTGGAGATTATCCCAGATGTTTCCAGCTGTGCTCAAACTCAAACCCAGAGAAATCTGTAATTTTAATGAGGATAATGGTGCATTTTATTTGGTCACCTGTCAATGTCGTCATCCTCCTTACCCCCTCTAGATGCTCTAACTTCCAAGAAAACATGGAAAACACCAGAAAATATGTCACACACTTGGGAAGGAAGTCAGTGTGCCATTCTATTGTTTGCTATTGTCTGTATTGTTCACTCATTGTTAGTATGTATTTTTACATTTTCACTGACCAGTGGATACTAGGTCACCTACTCTCACTCATGATGGAGCATGATAATCCATTCCATCGCCGAAGCTCTCCCCATAAAGGACAAACATGGCAATGGCATGGAACTAAACAACTTAAGGAGATTATGGGACTGCCTGAGTGACATCACATAGGTTGTATTCAGCAATGGGGGTTATTTAACAATGAAGACAACAACTCTAATGATTCCACACAACTTTACAACATCATCAAAGTCCGTCTTTTGTTATCGTCTTGACTGAGAGACCCCTAAGCGACAGGAATTGCATACTGTGCATTTAGTAGTATAGATGTTTTTCTCAGCTACATTTTCCAGCTGGTCTTGGGGGATGTGAATGTGTTCACAGGCCAGCCAGAATATATCATCATTCAAGCGTGGTGCTGATGGTCAATATCATCCTCTTCAAACATGCCTGTAGGCATTTTAAAGCTGAAGTTACCTCAACTGCTTCCCATCAACAGAATAAACAACAGTTTCACTCCCAGATACTGTATCAGACCTGCTCTGCCTTCTTGTTGTCATTAATAAAACTATTGTCAGTTTATTTTTCACACATCTTTGGCCCAGCAACAGAAAGTTCCACTGCAATGGAAAAAAAAGATACTTCCAATAGTAATCTGACAAATAACCTGACATCATAACTAATTCTGCTTCACTATCTGTAATGAATCACTTCAGGCAATAATTTATTTTTGATATGCATTCACTTACACAGCAAACTCAGAGTGCCACACACTTTATAGATGTTGCAGACAGTGAAATGAAAGCAATAAGACGTTTTCATGCCACAGTTGTCCATTCAAAGGGGAAATAAATGGATTTTTTTACAGTCCAATATCACAAAATGTCCTTGATGTTTCTGCTGGGGTTCATAGTGCTGTGGATCAATACCAGTGACTCAGCCGTCACTTGGTCAGGAGCTGAGAATTTTCACTCATAGATTAAACTTTTCCATCTATAGTCAACCCAGATGAGTTTAAAAAAAAAGCATGGTCACTGCACTTATTAATGAGACAATGTGTCCAGTGCTCCAGCAGATTCAAGAGTTCTCAAAAAGTTAATTCAAAACATTAGTATCGACCTCATGGTGGCGCTAGAAGAAAAGTCGTCACAGTCATTAGGATACACTGCCTGCAAACCATGAATGTCTGTACTAAGATATGAGCCAATCCAATTAGTAGATACTGAGATATTTTACTGGACAAGTGATGCTGTGCAAATCTCAGATATTGCTACAGTAATCTCCCAACTTTATTTTTCATGCCGTTTGTCTCTTTCTCTCTGTCATTCTGTCTGTCTACACTGCTCTCTGTTTCTCTCTCTCTCTGTTAATAACTTTAGAGACAGTGCTAACAAGCCTATAGCCAAGTGCCTGCTGGGAAGTAAATGAATAGCATTTACAGTCTGAATTGCTGAGTCTCAGTGCCACTTTACTGCAGAGAAGCCAAGTGACACACTCACACAAGCCGTGTGCATGATAAAAAGAACTGTACAAGTACACACGCACACACATACACACCTACATGCAGGCTAGTTGAAATGCTCATGCACACACATCGTGCGTGTAAACTCACACCTTAAAGTTTCTGCTGACAACTTCTCCCTGGCTAAAAAGTTTCGACTTCTCCCTGAGCTAGCCTCACACACAAACACACACACACACACGCTCGCATTAGTGCCTCTTTAGCATTTTACAGTTTGGTTGGCCGAGCAGCTAACTGGCTCCCCGCTTGGATCACAGTGTGTGTGTGTGACTGAAAGAGAGTGTGTGCAAGGTAATTCTTCCCTATAATTCTGATAAATGATGTATTCAGTCCGGTACTTCCAGCACTTTCCTCCCGTTCTCTCTCTTTGTCGCTTTCCACAACTTTCTCTCCCTCTCTCTCTGCCTCTCACAAACGAGGTGTAATCACTTGAACAATGTGGATGAGTGTCATTAGACCCATAGTGATGGTGAACCTAACAAGACAGTGTTAAGCTTTCTATCCTCCCTTTCTGTCTGTCTCTCTCTCTCTCTCTCTCTCTCTCTCTCTCTGTAATGAGTGTCATAGAGTCCATGGCCATAGTGTTCCTAACAGGACAATATTCAGCTTTTCTCTCACACCATGAAACACCACCATGGTGCTATGGACAGGAGGATTCCTTTTCTTAATTTCTAGGGGTGTAAATCACAAATTTCATCACCATACAATAGCAATTTTTTGGATATGATATTTGCAGATTCTGCCACAATGCAATTTTGATTCAATTTAATTTAAGGGCCTCCAATTTATATGAGACAATATCAGTAAATACCACTGTATTTTTTGTGGCTGCTTGCCATTACCTGCCTGGTGCTTGGCCACTTGCAGTGTCTTAAGAATGATGTATGCTTGAATGGCAATGGTGACATACCATGAGATGAACTCTTCAGGCTTATGTTAGGTATAGGTAAGTTTAGGTAAGGGTTAATATTTTACTCGGACAGTGGAAGTTTCTTAGCCTCGCTTGCTAACATTAGTCATGATTCCCACTTGTTGATTTTTTTTCTTCATGTTATTTCAACACCGGCTAAGTCAGCAGCTCTTGTTCACTCTTTTCCACCAATATGAAATGGGTTCTGTTTCGGTTGGCCAACCTAATTTTGAACCACTTGGAGCATTTTGCTCCAAAATAAATTGGTTTGAGCCTGAAAAGTTGTTTTTCAGCGAATACCAAACAATTTCAGGTTTTCCTTGACCTGAAGTGTGAAATGTGAAGACATCACTAGGCGTGTCATATTTTACAGGTTGGAAAGAGAGAACGGAGAAGATAATGATGGAGAAGTCAAGTGAAAAAATTGTCTTCTTATAATTAATAGTTTGTCAATGCTTGTGTTTTTTTGGAATATAAAAACATGCAGGTAGTTGCCATCTCGCTCCTACTGTTTACTTTGGATAGGATTTTGAGGCACAGCTGAGGGGAGGAAGGGGTCCGATTTGGGGACCTCAGAATTGCACCTCTGCTTTTCGCAGATGATGTGGTTCTGTTGGCTCCATCACACCGTGACCTCCAGCATGCACTGGTGTGTTTTGCAATGATGTTTGAGACCATCCTCTGTAAACCGGTGAGGCCTCTGTCGGAAACCGGTGAGGCCTAATTATGCATGCTGACAGGGCCGTAGTCATCATATACATTGAGGGGGACATGAGTCCTCCCCAATGCCCACAATGTCCCCCCAATATATAACTGAAACTGAAAAACAACAACAAACTTTGTTTACTGCAAACAAAGTGGCAAATATTATCTTGGAGGACATCATTGCGCTTGGTTGACTATTTTTCTATTATCTTAAATGTAAATATTGCATGTTTCTTTCAGATAAAACACATTTTTGACTTGTGAATGAGTCAATGGAATTTCTTACAATAATGAAAAATACTGGCAATCATGTCTGCCTGGCACAAACCACATGTTTTGGACAACCGCAAAGTGACAGAATGTCCCACCACCATGGTTCTTATATTGTTTTGTCCCTGGAAAAATGGCTAAAAATATCTGGTTTTGTTGCCCCAAATTCAATTTTGCAAGTGCACAAGTAGGCCAAATGCATCAGTTCATTCAGGTGATTAATCAAAGATCCAGTCAACAATATAATCTGATCTGATTGTATAGTTTAAAGCACTATTTAAGCTTTTTTATTATAAATAAGTGCTAAAAACTTTTTTGCTTGTGCGCTTTGTGTGCTCGCATGCGTTCTCTGTGCCCCAGCTGTACACCAGTACAGTCTTAAAGCTATAGTATACGAATTGAGAATCAGTTGAGAAAGATAGAGACGTTGAGAGAAATTTGAAAAAAGCATCCCGCCCACACACACCCTCCCCTCTGTGCTCCCTGATCCCTCCCACCGAGTGTATGTGGCCGTCTATGTGGAGACTCCCAGACACACCCCCTCTACCATAGCAGCAAGGCGACTAGCAGTAAACAGACACAGAGCCAGCCTTGAATGAAGATTTACCATGTCGGATTCGCAGGTATAGCAACATTTAAAGTTATTAAATGCATGTTAAACGTAACGTAAATTACAATGTCAACAGCTGGCAAGCTAGCGTAACGTTTTTAGCACTTTACAGCTACGTAATAAGGTACTATCAACAGCTAAATTGCCTCTGGTAGACTAACGTTACTGGGATAACAAAGGAAAAACTCATATAGGTTATTACTGCAATAATTCGGTAATGTCTTGAGCGTGTGTATTGGGATTACTCGTTAAAAGTCGTTATTATTGCTTTTTTAGACTTCCCCTGATAGCATGCCCGAGTCTCCGGTCCCGGGTCCTTCCACAGGCCGAGCTCGAAGAAGGGGCGCGAGACGGTCTGCAAGAGGCAGGGGAGGAAGAGGCAGAGGCCGGGGATCTGGTCGCGGTATGACCTTACAGTTGTCACCGGAGGACCTCCGGCGGATGCAGGATCTCCAAGCGCAACGCATTGCTTATGAAGATGTAACGTTACGGTATATTTATATTTGTTTATTTAGCGCTACAGTGATGCAAACATCTACAACACCACTAACACACACAAACGTTTGTACTATTTGGTGTTTTTTCTCTGTAACTAACGGTGTATTTAGGGTCTTTTCTTATTATCTATCTATACTACCTCTTTGCACTGTCAAAACAGAGGATGTGTATATTGTATATTGTATTATTATATAAGTATCATAAACCTATGTAAATGCTTTCAAAATTGTTTGCTTCTATGTTTGCAATACTATATTATTCCTGTCAAATATGGTAATGTATAATTCATGAATTAATAACTCTTTTTGTCTATTTAGAGGATTGACAACAATATCATTTTAAAAGAGTTTTAACCTTGAGAATCTCTGTCATTATAGGCCTTGATTGGGAGGCTGGACCTACAAGAATCGCACCAAATGCTCAGGGATGTTTTACATCATGATCCCTCCCTGGTGTTTGATTTGAGGCTTCGGGCATCAGATGGTGCTCCACCAGTCCCACCATCCACAGCTGCTACTCCCTCCTGGTGTGTGTGTACCAGATGCCGGGAAATGCCCACAGACCTGGAGAGAAAGTGTTGTGGCTCCCGACCTGAGGAGTGCATGTCCACCATGCCCCACATGGACATTTACATCCTCATGGAAGGTCACCTGCAGATCGCTCGGAGGCTCTGGAATGATGTCAGGGCTGTAGAGGATTCTCAGAACCCAGGGGAGAGCAACAGGCAATTCAGACATGCAGCATACAGGCAGTGGGTAGTGTGGCAGTATGGGTCACTGGGGAGTGGACGGCGTGTAGTGATACCTAGCTGCTGTGTTTGGAAAATCAGAGACAGATTTCCTGATCCTAATGGACAGTATGTTGGCTTCATACCAATCAGGGTCTAACACAGCAAAATTAATGTGCTGTGTTGAATTTGAATAGGCCTTGTTTGTCACAGTGGTGTGCAATTTTTTTTTTTGAGCTTTGAGACCGTACCTCAAATTTAAAAAAAAAAAAAATGTTTCTGCTATGTCCTGGATGGTGGGGAGCGGGGTCCCAATGATGTTCTCCGCTGTCCTCACCACTCTCTGCAGAGACTGCCAGTCTGAGGCCCTGAAGGTCCCAGACCAGACGGAGATGCAGTTGGTCAGCAGGCTCTCGGTGGTCCCTCTGTAGAAGGTGGTTAGGATGGAGGGGTGGGGGGGTCGGGTGATGGTGATGCTGGATGTTGCTGTTATCACAGCCTACTTTGGAAGGGGCTGACCTACAAGAAAAAACAAAAAAATATTTTAAAAAAATTACATAGACAGGTTTTGGTAGAACGTAGTACTCACATATTCAAATCTAACTCACCAAGCCCTCTGCTAATTTAAGTGTCCAGTAGCTCTCCTGTAGTTGGAGCAGGAACACCAGACAAGACACCATGCTGGCGGGGGTCATCTGGCCTCTTCTTAGATTTCCTTGGCACACTGCTACTTGACAGCCTCTTTTCTACGATGGCGCTTTGAAGGTCCCTGATGTATGAGTAGTCCTTGTCCTCCTTGATGATGTAGAGGCTCCACTTCCGGGATTTTTTGTTGAAAACCTTCCCATACCTGCAAACAAAAGGATCATAAACTTTATTATTTTGTGGTCATGAAACTAATATCCAAAACATAGAGTTTTGTTGTTGATGGTTTATGTTTTATTTGTAATCAAGAACCAGGAATGAAATGACAAAATGGTATAGAAGTTTGTATAACACATACTGTAGAGAGCCGTCAGGTTTTCTCTTAGGGGGTCGGTTGATGTGGTGATTATAATCCAGACCAGCAAGCATGGCTCTAGCTGCATAGACAGGTGGTGTGAAGCTGAACCTCTTGCTGGCATACATCAGCAGATGATTGTGAAAGGACTCAAGTTCAGCCGTAGACCTGAAAGCACAGTAGAAAGAAATAAGAACTGTTTATGATGTCATCTAAATAATAATCATAGTCATGAAAGTCAAGCTAATGATAACACCAGAACATCTGGTCAAATATAAAATATTTGCCTCTCACCGGGATGTTTGCGGTGTGTTTTAGCTGGGGTGTCTAAGAGCACGCTTTTCACAAACGCCACAATGAACACGTTCACAATAACGTTCATCAAGCGGAAATACATATGAACGAGTTGAATGTATTCAAGCACAACACTGATGATAGCAATGCTAGTTTAAACAAACGGCTAACGTTCAGACACAGTCTATTGCCACAGAGAAAACGACCGACAGCGTTTACAGTCATGAAGCCAGCATTGTCATGAGCTCACTAAACGCATTCAGGCACACCGATGATAGCAATGCTAGTTTATGATGCTAAAAACAAACGGCTAACGTTCAGACACAGTCTATTGCCACAGAGAAAACGACCGACAGCATTTACAGTCATGAAGCCAGCATTGTCATAGACTTATACAAAGTTATTTATGTAACAACTCACGCAATAAAAGTTAAAAAATACCTACCTGTTCAACAAAAAGTCTGCTGTATCAGCATCAGTTTGCAGGCCCAAATCCTCCTGCAGCTTCCTCCAGCGGTGAATGGATGATCCGATGTTTACTCGGCTTTCAGTCCTACGTTGCTCACACTTGCTCTTCGTCTCTGCCCTTTCCTCTGCAGACTTTCGCTCTCTCTCAACTTTTGCCGGTGGGGCAAGAAGGGGCCGCTTGCTGCTGTCGCTGTCTTTCTTCTCCATTCTACTAGCACTTGTTGCTAAACTGCTACTCGGCTAGTTGTTTGTAGCAGAGAGTTTATAACACGGAGGGGGGCGGGGACGAGGCGGAGCGCGGAGCACAGGGAGTCGGAGCAAGTTCTCAGGGGAGTGTCAACTAGAGAGAGGAGGCTGGCTGAGAGGAGGGGAGAGAAGTTGACCAATAGAAGCCGTGCGGCCGCATACCTTCTATTGGTCAACTTCTCTGCAGCCCTGCACCTACTAGAATGAATGGATTTTTTTCGTTTTTTTTTGCTCTTCACATTGTGTAGATTGTACTATAGGACCATAATCACCATCTAAATGAGGTTATTAATAATGATCAGACTTTCAAATCGTATACTATAGCTTTAAGTCTAGTGACGCCCCGGATGTTACCCTCTGATTCGAACCATGGCACAATGGATGCAGTGTGGAGTTGCTGAGTAACCCAGAGAGCTCATATCACAAATGGGGCTAAGCAACGGCATACAACTTAGACCTACCTGTGTGTTGGAAATTAAGTGATCATCCATTTTTATTGCCTGCCCACACACATACAGCACCAAACAAATTACAAGGCCAACACTGGTAATCATTACGAAAATTTCCTGTCTGCCAAAGAACACTCATGCACAACAGAAAAATAAAGCCAAATTTATTTTCTTTTGTTTTTTTAACATTTTGACCAAATAAAAAAAATATATATATACACCACAGACATACAGTATATAATGATTTGTTAGCAGGAAGAAAGTTGACTTTAACAGATTAATGGTCCTGTTTCTGTGAAAAAGCAGTTACAATGCAATTTTCATTATCTATTACTATCACTTTGGAATCTGGCGATCTTCTCACAGCAGGGCAGCGAGGAGACCCTGCCAAATGGCTCTAAAGTGAGGGAGCCTGTGTCATTACTGGAATTTAAAAAGGAAATGAATATCTCTGCTACTTGAGCTTTGATTCAGGGCTCCTAAATATCCACTGGGTCCTCTCATGATGGCAATAACACCAGCCCATTTCAATGGGCTTGGTTCCTTCTGTCTCCTGATGCAGGGTCCTGGGCTCAGCAAATTGGAGAATCTATGATGTGCATAATAAATCAGGCTTTTGCTCTCACTGAAGTGCCCCTTTAAGGATTCAAAGACAGGAGAATTAAAGCACGATTAGAGTTTATCTGCAGACCCTGCTGAAGCGTGAAGATATTATGTAAATGCACGCTCTGTAGAAAAGTGACGTTTTCATGATCCTTCTAATTTATTAGTAATTATCCTGCATTGTGGGTGTTGTGGTGTATAAATCTTAGGAGTACATATTTTGTCTTCTTGCAGTCTTTCTTTCTTTCTTTTTTTTTTTTTTGTCTTTGTTCCATTTCTGACATTTTATTCTTCTGCTCTCTCTTTCAGGTCCTCTCCCTCCCAGCTTCAACCCCCTCAAAACACTGAAAACCCCAAATTTCAGATGCTCTGCCAGCTGATGTGATGTTGCTTAAAGCCTTTTTAGCTAACAGAGGAAAATGACATGAAAAGGCATGTTATCCTATTGACAGCACTGGGCACAATGAGGCATCTTCTGTTGGCATAATGTGATGTGGCTGGACCGAACTCTAAGGGGCATCTTTTGGCCAGTGACGGGAGGGGGACCATCACAGGAAACAGGGCCTCATGCTGCCACAGTTAGGGCATGTTGTCAGGGAGTAGGGTAGGCCCACCATAGTCTGATGGCTCTGGGTGGAGACACACAGCTTTAAGTAAGGCCTGCAGCTGACACATCTTGGTGTATTGCCTCATTGTTAAACAACGAGCAGCAGGAAGTTATCACTCAATAGTCTAGAGTCAAAACTTCACTTATTCATTCATTTATCAATCCTATTTCACTTGAATGTTATCTGCCAATATTGAAGAACTGCACCAAGTGGTAGTTATGCCTGGCGGGGATCATATATTTGTGGTGTGTATGTGAGTGTATGTATGTACATGTCTGTCTGCAGCTAATCTTGAATACTACTGGACCCATCAACCTATTATTTTGTGTGCACATATTTGACTGTATGCTCAAGGACCTCTCACAGTTGCGGTGATACATAATTGTTGAAAGGCCTGTTTTATTGACTGTTTCCTGACTCCTGATTCCTTTTTACCGGCCGGTAGTTTGTACAAGTTTTTCAGAAATCAGCTCGCCTAAAAACAACACGCCTTACCATTTGTTGCAGGCAACATTCGGGCCTTCATCACGGCGCAAACTCTGACATCCACAGAAAAGTTCGGTCTCATTTTGAAGCAAGCATCTGCAAATTGTTTCCATTAAAAGTTAGACATGATCCCAGATTTATAAATCCTCATTTTTGTTTTCTTCCCTGTCATCTTGACTGTAAGGGAGGCGGGAGGGACATTGCATGTGGGTGCAGCTGCCCTGGCTGCTTTTGATCTGCAGCACAGCATCATACCACACCAGGAGTGTTTCAGAAGCAAAGCGTTTTGCCTGCCTGGATTTGTAAATTTACCGATTTTGCTGATATTGTCATTCTTCCTTGTTATATATGCCTGTACCCTAAGAAAACAAGTGAAAGTGAGATAGCTTCTTTTTTCTGCTCTTCTTCTTTTGGGCAAGTTTATTTGAATAGTGCATTTAAAAGGCAAAGACAAGTCAAGGCAATCAGTTGTATTTATAGTTAACACTTCCTACTCCCTTCCTGCTGTAGCTTAAGACAGAGTTGATACCATTAAAAGTACAGTTATGAATGACATATATCAACCATTAGTGGCTGTGTTTTTGTTAGTAAAAAATACATTCTTCCTTACAATTATTTCATATATATGTGGAAATGTGGTGTACCCGCCTCCCGCTTAATGTCAGCTGGGATAGGCTCCAGCCCAGACCCCCAACAGGATAAGCGGTTACAGAAAATGAATAAATGAATGAATATAATAGGAAATGTTTAATGGTTTAATCATTGTGTTGCGAATATTGATCTTACTGCACCCAGCACTATTAATGTTATCTCTCTATAAGTTAGCCTTACTCAACCCCCAATAGCCCTTTTTACACAGAGATCTCCCTGTAGTGCTGCTGCGAAGTCCCAACTGTTGCCTCCTTTGCATTATTACACAGAACTAAACAATGTCCGCATCATTCCGCTCCAGTGTGTGATATTAGCCGGCATGCCGGCATCACAGAAGCAATAGAGGCGTATCAGGCATGACATGTAACACAACAGCTTCGGCCTCTAGTCTGACATATAACATATGCTTTGGCAGCGCTTTATAAACAATAAGAATGGCACTGACACGATAATAACAATCATTTACAGTTGCTGCTATATGGCGGCTGATCTCGTCCCATTCTTTGAGGGTAAGGAGCTCCTAGACCTCATTGTTTTCCTAATTCCTCCTCATTTTGGGTGTTGTTCTACTTCTTTGAGTTAGTCGCTAACTGCTAGCAGCTAATTTTTAAAATCTCTCACGCTGGGTCATACACATAACACATCAAAACGTGACACCCATGCGGCATGCCACCCCTGATCCCATCCTGCCAACTGTCCCGTTTATACAGACATCGATTTGGTGCTACCTCCGTTCCCAACTCTGTCTCCCCATTCTGTGATTGCACCTTTTACTTATAGAAAGATCCACAACTTGACCTAAGTAAGTAAAAAGTAAACTCACAGACTAGACACTACGCAGGAGATTCCAAACATATACAGTATATAATATGGACTGTGCTGTCTCACAGAGGTTTTGGGCACAAACTGATGCAAAAGACACATTGATGACATTCTGACTATTCTGGATTATGTGACAGACTAAAATGCTGACAGAAGGTTCCCTCTGGGCAAATAAAATAACTCCAGTATGTGAGCCATTGACTCCTCTGTTCCTCTTGATTGTCATATCACCAACAAATCACTTAATTTCTGTACCACTGCCTTTGGTATGTATTACTTTATATTGCTGCAGGCCTCCTTGGCCAAAATGTCAGGGTTTTAATGTTCTCTGGTTAAGTAGACATCACTTTTACTGGAGTGAGTGTGGCACCCATCCATTTCATACCATTAAGAAAATCAATTCAGCATGCTTTGATTTCATTTGAAGAAGCTGGCAGCATGTTGAAAATACTTAATGCAATGTGGTTTTAATGAGTCGACGGTCTATAAATGTACATCATCTCCAAGTGCACTTAGTAGCATCATCAGTGTTATAAGCTACATAGTTTGTCTTACTCTGGGAAAGTTGACGGAGCAAATATTTGCTACAGACGTGTCCTGCTTTACATAACATCAGTTCTGCTTGCTAGGAGTATACAGCATGAGCCCAGACATCTAATCAGAGCCAGTGGGCAGCTTTACTGGAGTTTAGGGGTTCAGTGCCATGCTCAACAGATCTGATGGTACTTATTTAAGAAGTGGACTTTCCTCTCCAGCCCATCCAAGGCCTGTACCTAAAATATCCTCATGAGAAGCCTGCTTTGATGACCTCTGAAGGATGCTCAGACATTTTTCTCCCCAGTGTGCCTATGTATACCTACTATGGATGCCACGATTTCCATTACTGATTCACCGATTAGCTTTTGATTTCAATCATTAAAATCAAAAGCATGATCGACAGTTCTCCGAGTATTTTTATTCTATTTTTCTTTTTATACTCTTCTAAAATTGACCAGTTTTAGGAGAGATGATTCTGTAGCTCTTACGGGGAACAGCAGGCTGTGTTTTTTACCTGCATGCCAGCTACTGTCACAGAAAAATAAAGTAGAATATGGTAAATTACGCTCTGTTTTTCCCTCACAATTTCATTATCAGTTTCATGTGATTTTATTTGTACAGAGGAAATGAAAACCTCACTGATCTAAAATAATCTCACATTATGTTCCGTTGTGATTAACGCTGAATAGCATGCGGCTGTTTTCCCCCATTTATCACTCATTATTTTTTCTGTCAGTGAACATTTCCAACACAAAATGTGACAACTCTACTCTAAGCTGAAATCCGAAAGGATCAATTGAAAAGATGCGAGGAAGAAAACCCAGAGAAAAATCTGTTTGGCTCCAAAAATAACTAATACACATTTTAATTAGACAAACTTTCAGTGTTTTTTTACCTGGGACCTGATAAGCAGTGTGTTGGTACAGTATGTTTTTGAATCCACTTGTTCCATGTTGCGCTTTTCCCTAGCGTACAAATTAAATTTACAGTATATCAGTTGTATGAGCTTCCTGTGTGGATCTTTTAGAACATCCTGTACAGAAACAGTGTGTTACAGCCATTCTCCAAGGTGCTGACCAGGGCAAGAATGTGAAAGCTGTTGAAGGAAACTTGTTGTCTGTCTATCTATCTGCCTTTCCAGTAAAGGTGCAGGTGGCAGTGTCTTTTTAAAAATGGAGGAAAAGCCAATAAGTGCAGTCACAGAGGAGTACCTCGCAGGTACTGAAGCATTTGTAAGACATCTCTGACATCTGCAGACCTGTCGTTACCCACTTGTGGACATGTCGAATATTAACACAAAGACAGCCGCATACGAACCATGCTGTGACACAGCATCAGCTACAGTTACTGGAAGTGAGGAAGGCCTCATCCAAAGTGCATACAGCTCACAAACACGCTCACAGAAAGCCATTCTAGCTCACCTATTTGTATGTGTGTGTGGATGTGTGGATGTGTGGTGGTGGGAAGCAAGGGCAGCCCACCCAACCACCACTCCAACTAGATACCGTAGAAAAGGGACTTCACAGCCCATTTACTTGCAGCTCACAGCAGGTCACAACCATTGTACGTTGTAGACATCTTAAAGGATAGTTCAGATTTTTTGAAGTGGGGTTGAGGAGTACAGAAATTGTACCTCTGACCGCCATCTACTGAACTATGAATATCTCATGCAATCCAACTTCAAAAGATGTGAACGAACATGCCTTTAACCATCAGTACTGGGGAACATCACTTTAATGCCCTCTTGCTGGCGATAGTCGTGGCCAGTGGCATTATGATTTCAGGTTGTTGGCCCATCTGGCTGTAGGTCTCATTCTCATGAATGCAATATCTCAAGAACGCAGTGACGGGATTTCTTCAAATTTGGCACAAACATCCACTTGGACTTCACAACTAACTTAACTAAACTAAAAAGATTTTGGAGGTCATAGGTCAAAGGTCAACATCGCTATGATATCATCAATCTCATTATTGGAAATGCAATATCTCAAGAACACCTCGAGGGCATTTCTTCAGTCTTGGCACAAACTTTCACTGGGATCAATGAACTGGTGGTCAAAGGTCAAGCTCACTGTGACCTTGCATCCCTCTTATTTTTGTTGAAGAGGATATCTCAAGAACACCTTGAGAGAATTTCTTTGAATTTGACAATAACATTAACTTGCGACAATTTCTTTAGATTTGGCATTTACTTGGACTCATTATCTGATTAGATTTTGGTAGTCAAAGGTCAAGGTCATTGTTAGCGTGCATCTGCTGTGACCTTGCATCCAACCCATTCTTGTGAGTGTTTTGTCTCATGGACACCTCAAGGGAATTTCTTGAAAGTTGGCACAAACAATCACTTGCACTGCGAACTGATGAGATGACACCTCTCTGGCCAATACTAAGCATCATTACTGAGAGAGGAAATTGAGGTATTTGGTCAGATATTGAAATGGTGACACTATTTTTGGGTGTCCATCTTGAAACTGTGCAGATTGTGTATCTTCTGTGCTGCCGGTGGAGGATGTGAACTTAAAATGTTAATTTCAGTTGAAACATTGCTTTCATGAAAATGTACTTTTCAGCTCTTAAAAGGCAACAGCACTATTTTACAGTTCTTTGCATCACTTTAAACAAAATCAGGTGTTTTACATCATTATGTTTAAAGCAGATGTACTGGGTGTCATATGAAATGCTCATGGGATTAGGTTTAATTTTGAAACATCATATTCATACTGTTAATGCACCACTTTATATTACTGCTTTTACTTACTAGGCATATTAAGTGTTGCACACATCTGTGAGATGAGTGTTTATGAGCATAGCATTTCGGTGCCACACTGAGCTCATAAAGGGACATCCAGTTTGTCATATCAAGTGCCCATCAGGTTGTCTGCGCCAACTTGCTTTTTAATACAGACACTTTAAAACTGAGCTCCATGGTCAAATTTAAATGTTAATTAAAAGCAGGGCTGAACGATTAATAGGTTATGGCACAAACAATACGCATAAAACATCTTGCAGTATTACAATCTACACTATTGACATAATCCATCTGGCAAAGCAGAGGGTTAAATATGAAAGATTATGAAAATATCCAGGTTGTTAAATTTGTTGCACCTCCAGCAAACTGGGTCCCATTACTGTTTATAGCAATTTGTGCTGCTTGGGCAAATTAAAACAAAATTACCATAAACACAATAGTGAAAGAAAAACAGTCCTGTGTTCTTGATGGCTCAGCAGATTACAGCACACACACAGACACACAAACAAAACTGACAAAACCCTGAATTTCAGAGGGAAAAAAGTCAGTTTTCCACAAAGCCTCCTCAGTGGACACTGGACTGAGTCACTTTAGAGCTGATGGAATCAGAAGTTCAGTTCCTCTTTCTGACCTCTGTTGCCTGCCCAGCTGCATCTCTGCATCATTGGAACGATGAAAATACAATGAATAGAATGAATTAAGGCCACAGTCTGTTGGAATAATGGATTTGAAAGTGAAGCTTATGTATAGATAGATAAGAGGACAAATCAAATAAAACCACCTCGCGGTTAGTTTTGGCTCATCACATTTTTTACAATCACATTTCACACTGAGACAAGTGCCAGCTTAAACAGCCTGGATAAAAACTGCATAAAATGGTTGTTAAGTTGGCAGATTGATGCTAAAAGAGAGTCCAATAGTCACAATATCCTAATATACCAAATGAAGTGTTATATTTCTGCATATTGGCTACCACAGTGCAAAGTCCATGGTCTGAGAGAAGCTTTTTTTTTCCTAAAGCAGAAACAATAACAAATAAAAAAAATTTGCTCATATTCAGTTCGGGTTCGGCCCACTTGACATACTGCTGTGTGGTGCTGTGGCTTATTCAAGTGCTGGAATTTGTAATTTACCTGACAACACCTGAACGTAACACAGGCTCTGTGTGTTTAATGTTTAATGTCCAAATGTTTTCATTGTCTAAATGTGAAAGTTTCAGTACTCGGCAGATGCATGAAGCCACATTTCTGTGCTCCAGCCAGTAATCTGCTTTGCGGCTCCTTTAAATTGAGAAGCATAATCAAGCGTTCAGAATTTGATGTCATGAGCAACTTGAGCTGCTTTCGCTGCCACAAATATTTTACCAGCAGCGAATTCAGCTATTTTGCAGCTCTGGCAGCTTTTGGTGTGAGCGTACAGTTAGGAGGTGGTCTGAGCTTGGTTTGCTTTGGTTTGGTTCTTCTGCAGTGTGGTTCACTTAACCTGTTTTTGCCAACGTGATTAGCCCTCTAGATCACATACTATTGCACTGGGAGGCTTGGACATTTTAAGTTCACCTGAGAGGGAGGGGTTTCATCGCCACACTACATTGCCAAGTCAAAGTAAAAACAAAGCTTTGTCAATACATACCACATCTTACTATATAATGATGAAAATTCTGTCTGTGGATGTGTCTGTGTGTCTGTTCCACGTTTTTCGATTGAAATTGCAAACTTTGAATGGACATATCTCATGTCATCCCCGTATGTTGTAGAGACATGAAACTTTGCACAGAGATGCCTCTCCTCATGAGAAACACATTTGCCTCAAGAATCCATAACTTCTGGTTTCATAGATTTTCCGCTATTTTGAATTTTTTGAAAAACACTTAAAATTGATCTCTTCCTAGGAAGTTTGACCGATCTGCATGAAACTCGGTGAACATAATCTAGGGACCAATATCCCCTCTTGGCAAAAGTTGGAAAACTTACTAAAACTGAGCTTCTATAAGGCAATGAATATTGTGGAGGGCGTGGCTCATCACATAAAGGTGTATAACATCTCAAGGGTTTCACCGATCACCACGCAACTTTGTAGGCATATGACCACACATAATCTGAGGGGACCCCTCCATTATTGACCCCATTAATTGGCAAGTGGGTGGCACTATAACAACAGAAAAATGCTTAAAATGGCTAAAATGCGACTGATCGCTGTGGCTCCCCCTGTGGCCCAATGTTTTTTTTTTTTGTTTTTTTTTTTGTTTTCTAATTATTGGTATGACTAAGTCATGGTATGGTTTGCTGCTGCAACAAGGGCTAGCCACACCTTTCCCATGTGAACTACCAGTGCACCCCACTTTTAAGTCAATACAACATATAAACACTTTAACTATCTGCCTTTCAATGTGCTACCTCAACTCCTAATGTCCAGTTTTAGCCCACTAACTATCCCACTATTGGAAATGGTACTACTGTACTTTCAATAAAGCAATCGTACTATCAAATTCACAAAAACTCTGTCTGAATACATTGCTCTTCTTAATGGGTTCAGTTGACTATTTGATCTGCAATTTCCTATGACCTGTATCCCAAACACACACCATGTGAAACTGTGCATGAGCAACTGTGCACTCAATGGGTATAGACTAGTATAGTGTGAACAGAAAGAGGTCTGAGGCCCAATCAGAGCTGAAGTTGACCAGAGAGAGAATATAGACTATAGATATAGAATATAGAGTCCCTTTTATGTTAGCCCACTTTTTGGTGCACTTTAAGAGGACTGAGTTCAATTTGTTCATGAAGAACTATATGTGAAAACACCCTTAGTTTAGCCCATGCCACATCCTTTAACATGGAGGGGGCAGGTTTTATGACCTATACTGCAGCCAGCCACCAGGGGTGATTGGTTGGTTTGGGTGGTTTGGCTTCACGCTTTTGTGGAGCTGTCATGCCATTTATATTCAGTTATTGGTTTATACTGGTGTCATGGAGCAGCACAGTGTCTGCTTTGTGCTCTGTGTTTACCATCTGAACACAAGTGCTGGTAAACACTCAGACAAGCACAAATATGCAGTGTGCAGTAAAACTGCCCCAGCCAGTTATAATGATCAGTTATTATAATTATTAATATTAGGGTTGCCACTGCTGCTTGTGTCATTGTTAGAGTTATTATTTGTCAAAGCCTGCAAAGCTCCAATTTTGACATTGACCTAACTTTCTTCCCAATTTCAGCGGGGTGAAAAGGCAGTTAGCTGAGATCTTTAATGGTTCTCCTGGCCTTATTTTTGAAGCATCTGGTGTAAACATCCTTTGTGCAGAGTAAAGTGGCATCTATTGTGTGTTTAACTGAATGAACCACTTTCTTGCAGGGCCTTGCGGTCCTGTTTGGTGCTGTGTCCATACCAGGCAGCGATGTTCCTCATCAGGACGCTTTCATAGAGTTTCTCAGTATTTGAGAGGATACCTGGAATTTCCTCAGGCGTCTCAGGTTAAACAACCGCATTGCTTTTCTGATGACATTGTCGTCAATGTCACAGTTCATTTTTTTTTCAGCACTGCTCTTCATTGAGATGGTGCATTTTCTAAAAAAAATCTTCTTTCTCTTAAAACCATTACTTTTTGAAGACAACTTAAACACCACCTTTGCGTTTGTAATCAAAGTTTGGTTTTGAGTGTTAAGTCGGCACATTTCGGCTCCTTTTGGTCCATGAGGAAAGAAGCAACGACCACTGTAATTCTTATTAACTGTAGCTGCAGTGGGTACTCTTGGACCTCTGGCCTCATGTGGCAGTAATAAGGCCATTACAGCCTGATGGACCAGAATGAGGTGAAGAAGATGCAGCAGTCTGAGCAAACTCAGAAAAGCTTGTGGTATTTATTGTAGGGTTAAAACTAGCACTCACTTAAGGTTTAGGGAACATTAAGGTTTGGTTTAAATTAGTGGTTGACTTACTGATCTGTTGGGTTTGCCGATTAATCTGCAGCATTATCAGCAGAACTTAGCTCTGATAGTGGCCAATTGCTGCAGTGATGTGCGTCACAAAGGGGTATAACAGTTACATCACTGCCTGCAGGTAAAAAGGGGCACACTGTTAAATGGCACATAAAGAAGCTAATCACTTGGTACAGCTCCACAGAAAGCAAGTCCCCTCCACTGTGTCACTGTGTCAAAATGTACTGTTCTTTATTCTGAAATGAATTTTTGCCTAGACTGCAAAAGCTTGTCCAGCACTTTAGCACCATTAGTGCTAGACCGCAAATGTACAAGTCTGTGGGCCTTTCCCAAGCCACCCCCTACACCCTCTTTCACCACATTTACGCATTCACACAGACAGTCCACCACATTGAATGCCATCCCAAACTAGTGAGCAGTGGAGGTGAGCTATAAAACCCTCCTTCAAGTCTGCACCGATGCTGACTTATTGATGTGCAACGTTGTATAGTGTTTGCCATGGAAGACAATCTGTAGAAACAAAGTTTTGCAACTGCCCTGAATCTTCAAACTATATTTTACATTTTACAAGAGTGAGGGCATCAAGGATAAGGATTAACTAGTTGATTCAACAAATACACTTTCATTTCCCACCTCACCAGTAATTTAACTTAGACTCAAAATGAAATACAAACCAGTTAAATTTCTATCAAGTGTTTTAATAATGAGAGTGAATAACTCAAGGTTTACCAAACAGGTCTGAAATTCTCACAGACTTCTATTACTATGACAACTTTGTGATGACAACAATTTGAAAAAATGTTTTGATCTGATACCTGAATTACACTGACCTCACGAGCAGAAGCCATGAACAAATACAGATACCTCGAATGTCATTTAGGTGCTACATCGTATCTGAAACACTTTAAATCAAGCTATGTCCATGTGTCCATCCATCCTTCAAACATGATATCTCAAGTGACCCCACTTATCAGATTGTAACAAAATTGGGATGGACGATGTGTCCTCATATTGAATTACAGTGTAAAATATAATGCTGAAAACCGAAATGGCAAAGGTACTACAAGGTCAAATAAAAAGTAGAATAAAAGTAAAACTTCTCACCTCAGTTCTTGCAAGAGAAATGTATTTTGCATTCTGTTACAAAGAATACTGATGACTGATTGGAGCATCAGCAGACTGATACTTGAATGTGAGTCATGCAAGCCAGGCTTTTCAAACTATTTACACTGATTGCTTTAATGAAGACACAAAAATATGACAGTTTTAAATTCTTTGTGCAGCTGATGATGCATCTTAGCCTAAAGGTTTTCTGCATCATTTATAATGGATACCATGTTTTCATACACAATAACTGAAGGCAGTTAGCTAACTCTCTTGGGCACCTTACCATAAACTGTTTCTATCACACACACACACACACACACACACACACACACACACACACACACACACAAACTTAGGATATATTAGGATACAGGACAAATTGGTCAGCTAATCAGATCCATCAATTACTTCCTGCTCCTCCACTTCTATTCCTGCTCCCTGGGGAGTGTATGACACGGGCTGGACTGGCGGGTTGAAATGTCACCTTCATTAGGCTGATCCGAATCAATAGCCAGGCTCTGATGAAGTCCCACAGCGGCTAATCATACAGCAGAGGTCGGTACGGAAGAGAAGACACAGGCAGAGTTGTCACTTTATCTTACTAAAAACACATTTTGCTCTAATAGAAATGGAAATCAATTCAAACAAAATTAGTATGGTAAAGTATACATCTACAGAGGCACACTGATGGATAATACAACATCAGGATCCGTTTTCTCACAGCATAGTTCCCGTAATTCTTAAAAAAGTATCATTAATATTTTTATGAATATTTTAATCAAATGGTGGCTCACGTCAGTTCACACTTAATTTTAACTTGATTGGAAGCAACATTTCTAAAAGTTTTCAAACAACTAATTTCAACAGTTTTCTACCTGTCGATTTCCTGCAGAGATGTTTTTACAGTCCAGAATTTCTTTAAGGGGTTGACAGACAGCTGTCTAATGCCAATGGCTCATGGAAAATACCAGCAGTGACATCACTGACTGGGGTGCATGTGGGACTGAATGATATCGCTAAAAAAATTATGTGATTCTTTTAAAGCATGGATATGATTTGCACTTTTGATTTTGTTTTTCTTTTGCAAAATGTGGCACGACTTAACATGGTGTTTTAATCACGATTAAACATGATTGAAATGTCATGTTTTAGTTCCAAGAGAATTGAGCAAGAATAATTAACACCTGCCCTACATACAAGACTGCTGGTATGCATAGTTAAACTAGAAATACTGCCTTGCGGTTGTATGCCTTGCCAGCGAGTCAAGTTGTATTGTACATACATGCTGCTGTAAAGAAGCTAAGATTCTACACTTGGATGCTTCACACACATCTTCAACCCAGCAGCACAAACTATCTATACAATTAACACTGCTTCAAGTTGGAAACTCCTCTGTCCTCAAGATTTATGAAGACAGAGGGCTGTCACCAATTCAGTTAAAGAATGTCATTAAAAAGCATATTTGCAGAAAATCAAGGTGAAGTTGACATTTATTTATTTTTTGGATAAAATGTCACTCATTTTAGCCTATTAAGACATTCATGTGAATTTTTTCTCATAACCAGTGTTTTTGAGGTATGGTCACAGTGATCTTGACCTTGACTTCTGACCACCAAATTCTGATCAGATCATCTTTGAGTCCAAGTGGACATTTGGCCCAAATTTGAGGAAATTAGCTTTAGGCGTTCTTGAGATATCATGTTCAGAAGAGTGACCAGTGACATTAACCTTTAATCTTTAATCCATGACCACCAATTTCTAGTGCAATTACAGTGAAATTGAGTACAAGTTGATGTTTTTTGCCAGATGTAATGAAATTCTCTCCAGGCATTCCTGATATATCATGTTCCTAAGGATGGGATGGATCCAAGGTCACAGTGACTTTGACCTTGAACCTATGCGACCAAATTCTACTAGTATAATTACAGTGAAATTGAGTACAAATGGATTTTGCCAGATGTAATTAAGGTCACAGTGACCTTGACCTTTAATTTATGACCACCACATTCTACTGATACAATTACAGTGGAATTGAGTACAAATGGTCTTTGCCAGATGTAATGGAATTCTCTCCAGACATTTCTGAGATATCATGTTCATAAGGATAGGATGGATGCAAGGTCACAGTGACCTTGAACTTTCACTAACACCAAAACTAATCAGTTTATCATTAAATCCAAGTGGACATTTATGCCAAATTTGGAAAAAAAAAATTCCATCTGACATTCTTGAGATATCTTGTTCACTAGAATGACACAGACATGAGATCACAGTCACCTTGACCTTTGATCACCATCAAATCTGTTCATACCTGAGTCCAAGTGGAGGTTTGTGCCAAATTTGAGGAAATTCTCTCAAGGTGTTCTTGAGATATCCCATTAATAAGACTGGGACGGATAGACGGATGAACAGACATTTTTTTATGCCTCCGTACCGGAGACAGCTTGGTCAGAGGCATAAAAAAAACTGAGTTGTCACCTACCTCCTTTCAGTACTGTCAATACTAAATGCCTAAAACTAAACATGCTTTTAATGTGCTATCAGTGAGTCTGATATCAATGTGATAAAATTACATTTGTGTCAACGCAGGAACAGCAGACTCTGCCACTCTCGGAAAAGTAGTTACTAAATGTAAACACATTTATTGGCTATGGCTACAAAACTGCAGACTGTGAATGGCATCAAGGACTTGTTATGAATTCATGAAGAATTGGTTGGTGTAAACGTTGAGTTAATATTTCAATTTTAATTCAACACAAATTGCTCTGTTTTCACCTTATTATATAAAGACCACCTCATCAAAAAGACCACTTTCCCTACCATCTAGCACACCAGTCGCTGCTGTAAGATTATCATGAATAGAGAGTCACCTTTGCATTGACTTCTTGTGCTGCATGCAGTCCATGCAGGTTTCCCTTCTCTTGCCAATACCAAACACACTTTAACACAAAGCACACTGGCACAGCTAAATAGAGTGCAGCCACTGAGAGTCACGCAGCAGCAGCCTTCTATGCTACAGTATGTGATTTAGTGTTCATTTAGCATTTAACCTGAGTACGTTCCTCGATTAAGTTAAGTAGGTATAAAGTAATTAAAATTCTTGACAATAAACATTTAACTGAACTCACTTCATCTTGAAAACTCTTTGTAAAGTAGTGTCATTTTGTTCACCTGCCTGTAATGGCTGTACTCTGATCTCACTGAGAATCAGGCTAATCCAAATCTCTATAACAAAATTCGTAGTGAGCGCTCGAGTGTGAAACAGGATCTTGCCCCGTTAAATTAAAACAAGATATAGGAAATCATTTGCTTTCTCAGTTGCCAGTGTGTTGTTGTTTCTGCTCAGGTGATTCAGCAGAAGCTCCAGAGTTTCTTGTGTGGGCATCAAGAGAAACTGTAGGTGCATTTTGCGAGAATGGCAAGTGGTTTCGGAGTTAATACACGTCTTTAAACACCAGTTGACTCTCAGAGGTTTTGTCTCTCTACGGTGTGTGTGATTAATTTCCCTCTCTTTTGACTCTGTGGTATTCAGTGGTTGACAGGTTAAACCTTCACATGATCCTATTAGGACACTGTTTGCTCTCAACTGACACAGCAGCCGCCTCAGCTGCAGGCTTGCAGACACTGCGGAAGGCCATCCTTTCTCACTAACTTGTCTTGTTACTCATTCTTACCGTATTTCTCAACCTTGTTGGAGAGATGAAGCTCTAGAGAAAGTTCAATCAGGAAGACAATACTTTTCATGCTCAGGCTGTAAGTTTTCTTTTTCACCCTGTCATTCACTACTTGTACACATGCTCACTCACTATCTCTAGGTGGCATTTTCTGGGTCTGTCAATTGAGTTATCAGCTGTTTTTCAGCTGATTCACAATCAACCAACAGCACAGCGACAACCTTTCTCTCAGGGGCAGAAATCCCGAGGGGGACGGGGGGACATGACTCCCCCTTCAGTAAAGCTGTCCCCCCCCTAGAATAATTTGAGACACAATTAATAATTTTTGAACAATGCAGTAGTATTTATTGAAAGCACAATGTAAGTGGTGCTCATTATAATCGCGCAATAATGTGCTATTTAAATGTGGCCAGGTTTTTCCAGTCTGCAGGAAACGGCAGCTGGAAAACAGATTTGAAACAAAAATAAAAATTCAGATCCAGTGGTATTTTTCGAATATAAATTTCGAAGTTTGTATGGTGTGGAGCTACAAGACAGTAGTCTGCAAGTATGCGTTTTTCATCCATTAGCATAGCTTTCTTGTCATGCATGCTAGTTGGGATCTGTAAGCAACAGCAGAGCACGGGTGCAACCAATGGCTCATTTGTAACACGTGTTACATTTGTAACTGCCTAGATTTGTAAGCACATGGGACCATTAGTCTTTGTTCAGTGCATTTTAAAGATCAGCTGAAGTTAATATGAGGCTTCAGCCGTTGCATGTAGGCGTATTGCTGGGATATTATTCAATAAACCTACAGATGAATACCAGGAAAAAGATACACCCTCCATTTTGCTAACTCAGACTGCTAATGGCTCATATCAGTTTTGGTTAAACTTCAAAATGCATTTAGAAAGAAGGCTGTGGATTGTGTTACCACATCTCTCTTTCAATTTCCAAATTGCATGAGCGTTGCAATAAGATACAGGAGAAGAAATACTTGTATTCTTTAACTATTATGGAGCGGCATGTTGCCTTACAGCAAGAGAATTTGAATTCGAACTTGCCTGCCGGCTAGGGCCATTCTGTGTGGAGTTTGCATGTTCTCTCTGTGTCAGCATGGGTTCACTCTGGTTTCTGCGGCTTCCTTTCACAGTCCAAAGACATGCAGGTTAATTGGGGACTCTACGTTGCCTGCAGGTGTGAATGTGAGTGTGAATGGTTGTCTGTCTCTGTGTCAATGTGGTGTCCTGTCCAGGGTGTACCCTGCCTCTCACTTAATGTCAGCTGGGATAGGCTCCAGCACCCCAGCAACACATGAGCAATTATAGATAATGAGCCAATGATTAAAATAAAACTAATTTATGTATCTACTTTGGACTTTTAGCAACAGTGCAAATGTTTTTTTTTAACCCTTTCATCTAAGTTAAAGTGTGACATCAATGTGAAAGGTGAGACCTCGCCATGCAAAATTACTGGAGGGGGGAGGGGAAGAAAGACGTATTTGCAAACAACAAAACAGGAAAAAGAACAAAGACAACCAAAACATCAGTGAAACCAAAGAGAATTTCTGAGGGGTAAAATGAAAAATGCTTTAATTTACTACGCATAACAACTCATAGGGAGAGCCCATTACTAATTCAGAAGGCATCGCAAAGACTTCTGTGAAATTATTCAAAGAAAGCATTACTAATTCAATCAGCATTACAAAGCTTTGTGCAAAGCTGCGGTGCGAAAACGTCATTATTTTTAATGACTTTTATTCCTTTACCTCAACATATATGTTCCCTCCACTCACATACATCCAGGAACTGGCCGTGCAACACCAGATGACTACTAGACAAACCATCTGTGGGAGGCAGTGCACCATATAAAAGCACCTGTGCGATAACAGTAAACCTTCACTGATCATTTTGATTCCACAAGTGCAGGTTAGTGTGTGTGCATGTGAGAAACAGATGTTTGTATGAGAGGTACAGCCCTTGCTGCTTAACCTATATAGACATAGTTGCCAGGTTGCCTAGCTGTTTAGTTGCCTATGGAGATCGTTAGTTTTCTCTCGGTGAGCTGGGTAATCTTGAGGGTTCTATGAAAACCTGTGTGGTGGAAGAAATCTGCACTTTGCTAAGTGTAGATGCCATTCAGCACCCCGCCAGCTGCTTAATGATATCCATAATGGGCCCAATGAAGGGTTACCTGATTTATTGCCCAGAAAAGAGATTTGTGCACCCCAGGTACTGGGGATTAGGGAAGTTATTGCCTACTAACTTTTACATCTTGACAGAATTCAACACCTTTCTAGTTTATCTACTGTGTATTGCATGATGTGGAGAATCTGAATTTTGAATTTCTGAGTAAACTGACATGTCTGGAATGCTTAAGGGAATTCTTTGCCATTTTTTAACCAGCATTATATCATAACAATGTGAGTATTATGTGGTTATGAACTGTGCTAAACTAAACTCCATCTTCCCAGGACCCAGATCCCTCCACTCAACTCCCAGCTCAAATGACATGTTTGGAGTCATCTGGCAAATTCACGCTGGCTCTAGGGCTGTTGCTCTAAATACAGATTGTACTTTCACATTTCAGTATGCCTCCCACCATAGCGTAAAGAGTATCTCTCTCTCTCTTAAACTCAGATCCAACTCAGATCACACTGCAAAGCTAGGCAGTGCTGTTCAAATATAAAGATTTTGTTACCGTATTGCCCATTTTTGCCTAAAATGTCTTCAGAAACATATTTCATTGCACTGTTTGATTGTAATATCAAAATTTGAGAACAGGAAGTGGGCGCCATACTGTTTCCTGTATTGTAAAAACAGAGGCTGAGATCAAATGGTAACACGAAGCAGTGCGTTGCCCATTTCTCTATGATTGTTTGTCAGTGCTGTAGAGTTTCCAATGTCAAAATGCAGTGCATCCTTGTTAGTTTCCTACTGTTGGAACAAAAGCAAATACCCTGTTTTCTGTGATCATGTGGCAACAGTTTTAAAAGTATTTGTGTCTGTCATCTATATAGACACTCACGTTCAAGGAAAAGACCTTTTATTTTTCCAAACCAAGGGCATTCTGAGAAATTAACGCCCAGTGGATTGGGCCAATCGGGATTGAACAGAGTTCAAAGCTGTACTTCAGAGATTGCAGTTCCAAAGCCTCAAGCCAATGATGCTCACAGAAAAGACTGATTAACTGTTACTCAGGAAGACACTGTGGGAGAGGGAGTGTCCCAGGGCTCAAGGCATTGGCATTTCAGGCCAGTTTATTGTCTCCACTGCATATGCACCCACTGCAAAGATGCCTGCAGGGACTGGTGCTCATATTCAGGCAGGTAGCAATTAGCAAATGGCACTGACATAGTGGTATATATTCTTTACTCATAGAACCATGTAGTATGTGACCTTATTTGTCTGAACACTTGCATTTCTGAAAATATGATGTTGTCTGTTAGAAATGAGCTTTTTTGGGTGTCTGAAACATTATTTGTACATTGCAGTTGCCAACAAATAACACATTTGTCCCACCATCAGTTTTGCTGCTTTCCTGTCACCTTGACTTTGGACTTTTTGTCTCAATGGGATTTTTTTTTTGTTTGTCTGATGTCTGATTTTTGTGATTCTCCTATTTCCTTTGCTCCTACTTGTCTGCATTGTAAAAAGCATAGTATCTGTGTGTTAAAGGACAGCTTTATAAACAAAGTCAAAACCTCACTGCACAGTGGCAATCAGTTATTCAACAGACATAGGAGACCTTTGAGAGGAATTATTCATAGACAGCATTAGTATCCAAGTCATTCACATTTGTCCACAGAGTTTATGATGAAAATGTAGGAGGGGATATCTCTTTCTGCTGCTTATCTGCCTTTTCTGCACTGATTCATCTCTATCAAGCTCGACTCTTTTTTCATAGATGAAAATAGTCAGAGTTAAAGGAAGTGATCTCACTATCAAGCTATCACGGATTGAGGTTAAAAAAGAACTTCCCCATAAAGATTAATGAGATATTACAATATTAAAAGTAGAAAGTCTGTCACCTTCGCTGTTAGTCCTGTAAAACCCAGTTTTCACAAAACACTTTCGGTATGGTATCTTTGGATCCAAAAAGTACCCTTTAGACATGGTACTTTGACCCTAGCATTTCCACTGCAAACCGTACCTTTAAATGTGGGCAGGATTGTTGTCACTCACTGCTCAGTCCAGCACTCACTGTATTTCCTTAATGCCGGTGACACAGATGGAAGTCTGCACCCCGTTTATTGTCCACAGAACGAGGCTGCATGCCAACATTTTCAGAACAAAATATGTATAAATGCTTGAAGATCCACTCATTACTAAAAGTGTATGTCATATAGAAACTAAAGTAATGGTCAAAGTTACAGAACAGTCTCAGTTACTCTTGGCTTTATTGTTGTTATACCAGGACTGTAATAAAAGGTTTGGTCACTATCCACCTTATTTCTGAGGGCACTACTGTGGAAATGATTCTGTACGCAACTTCCAGTGAGATAGCAGAAGTAGCAGTGAGCTAGTTAGTCCCATAGACTAAGATCTGTGGTTAGTCTAAGTGGTTGCTTTTGGTGGCTAACCGCCAATGCTGGATCTTTTCAAAAGTAATTTGCCTTCAGTTTAGCAAATACTGATTTATTTTTTTAGCAATTTTCTAAAATGTCTTTGCGAAGCTCTGGTACCTGTTGCACTGTCCGTGTCTGTAATGACTAACAACCAGTTTAAGCTAAATTTTTGTCTTCAGCAACTGAGTGTTGAACATGTAACCAGAACAAAATGGGATTGTTCTTGTTGCCAAAGGTACCGTTGATATGAGAAATAAAACCACAAGAGTTTCATGAGACTTAGTGAAAATGTATGAAATCAGAATTTGCAGAAGAGAATGACACCTAGACTGACAGGTCCATCACTCAAAGTCAGTACATGATATCCCTGTCTTTCCCTGTCTGACTTCATTCTCAACCTACATTAGAAAATTGCTTGTCATAAAATAAATTCAGCAACATACCTTGAAATATTTATTTAGTCATTAGGGGTGTGAATGTGTTACTGATATACTGCACAAGAAATTAATGCCAAAAGTCATTTCTTTTACTACCACTTTATATTACTATCACTGCTAAATTCAGCATCATGTTTTGCTCATAACTGTTTTCATAAGTCAGAAGTTAAAAACGCAGATGAGTGGAGGATTAGCTGGGAAACATCACATTTATTCACTTTACAAGGAGCTACACTTCATACTGAATTATGTTAAATGTTTGCTAATGGTGTTTGTATCTCTTAATAAGTCATCAGAAATCAGAAATCATCTTTAGAAGGAGCAGATGTTTTTCCTGAAGCTAGCTCAGGCCATGTTAAAGTTACCAATATTTTAATGGAGCAAGGCAAGCTAATTGCTCGTGTGCTCGGTTGAAAAAGAAAAAAAACAATGCTTTGAGATGGCTGTCAGAGATGGCAGAGGTTTGATCACATCCTGTTAGAGCTATAACAGGTTCCACGTTTTATTTACCAATTGCTCTTGGAAAGAAGAATAGAGTACTGTAAATAACGCTTACCATTGGAAATCTCCAGTTTCGGTTCAACACCAGAAGTTGCGCACATAAATCGCACAAGGGATCATGGGGGCTAGGAATAAGGTAAATATGTGTGATTGAAAGACTGAAACAGGACGCCTCAGTTTGGTGCTGTGGTGGAAGGTGAGGGGAAGCGGTTACCAAAAAAGGAGAGATGTGACTCCTGGTATCTTCGATTTCTAACATTTACATGATATGGGTTTTTTAGCTGACTTGCTAACATTAGCCACAACCTGCATTCAGGAACCACCTGATTTGGTTCAGTGGGAGAGAAGTGGTAACTTCTGGACTTCTAAAAAGCTGCTTCATTCAGTTAATGGGGCTTACGTAAGGTAGCTGTTGACTGTCAGTTAAAACCTCCAAAACATAGATTGGCTGCTTGTTATCTCTATGAATGAGTTAACATGGACATCAAAAATCTGTTTGTGAGGCTTTCCCTGGTTATGATCATATCAGGATATGGTGTTTACATAAACGCAGAGAAATCAGATTATTAATATTCCTCATTTACATGGAAATGTTAGTATGTGGGTTAGTGATTACTATAGTATATCTGCATTAGCGCCAGTGATGTTTAGAAAACACAATGACAGGAACTATTAACCTTAACACTACATTGCACATACTGTCACTCACTTCCACTTGACAGCTTAACTGCTAATATCTTCTCTGTTCCAGTCGCTAACAGCTGTCTGCTCTGAGCTCATCCACCGTCTCCTCTCTGTCTCACTTTCTCTCAACACACATGTACTGAGCTACCATCAATCCTGAGAGCAGCTACGCTACTCTAATAACAATATCCTCCAATTTTTCCTGGTCTGCCTGTCACTGTCATGACCATTGTGTAGAACAAGGGAGCAGTGGATGAAGATGTGCAGCATCATTCATTACCAAAGGACAAAGCTCTTTGTCATTGCTCCGGAAGTGGGAAGTTGTTGCCGCTGCCATTATTTGTACGTATTTCTGTCAACTCATTTGGCTGAACCTGCACCTGTGCAGGTAGTCAGCGGTGCTCAATAACTGGAATAAGGTGAAAATGTGCAACAGTATCCTGGTTTCTTTTGGAGTGCTCCAGCTTGCATATCCGGGCTTTTTCATAAACAGGATGTTTAGAATACATAATAAATGGGATGCTCATGTCCATGTACAGTTAACACACTTAATGGGTCAGTTTCTAAACTGAATTTATCAAAATAATTATCCACTTAACACACAGGTATCATATTTTTTCTTCCATGACTCTTCTTTCTTGTCAAAACCTGGCACCCTCATTATCCAGAATCCAACTCAACCTCTCAGCGGTTTGGTCAGAGATTTGGGTGTGTTGTTGTGCTAGTAGTGGCTAATGTTGCTCCAAGCTTCTAGAGATGAGGAAAGTTTGGGTAAGCTCACATCTTCTAACTCAAATTCGTTTCATTTTCAAACTTGTACTCTTCAGTCGCATTAATGTTAAATAAGTGGCATCACCAGATTTTTCACAACTTCCTCTGGAGCTTTATACCCCCCCCCCACTGATATTTGCAGTAATTTTCCTAAAGACCTCTACACAGACTTTGATGTGTAAAATGTGTGGCGTTTCCCTTTAAAAACAGAATCTGTTACATGTTGGTAATGAGGCTTTAAAGTTGTTTTCAGAGTTGGGCTGAGTAATAGAAGTTAATAAGAATTTCTTTCTGAACTTTATGAATGAGTTGTGCAAGTTATGACTGTTAAGTAATTAGTAATGGGATTCAATATAAATAACTAATATGTAAAAGGTCATTTGGCCACCACTGACAGAGCAGTTATTCTTCATCATTATGATCTTTTCATGTTTATGTTTCTCCGCATTCTTTCTCTTTATCCCGTCTTTCACTACCCAACTCTCATATAAAGATATGGAATTATTCATTGGTTGGTAACGGTAGGCAGCATGTCTGACTACCAGCTTGTACATTATATGCTTTTATTCTGTAACAAGCATAAAGGCTGTCCTTTTTCTTTTCACCCACATTGGGCTGACTCAAAGCTGAACAAATGCCATTCATCTAAAGAAAATAAACACATTTCCTGCTGTGCCCTCATGAACTCTCAGATTGTTTTTGTCGATGATTGGCTTCTTTATACCGTGTGTTCACAGAATTAAAAGCCTGTAAGTCAGATGAATTCTTACAAAATGATGTTGCCAGCAATATTTCTTTGGATATATGTAGCTTATGTATAAATAATAAGCTTTAACAAGCTTTTATGTTCAGTATGGAAATTCTTTTAGTTGGATCTGGTAGAATGCTTCATCTTAACATGACATTTAAATTGCTTGAATGCCTTACATTACAGTGTAAGGCATTATTTGGCATTATGTGATTATAAATACATCTGGTTAGTACAAAACACGGTATGCCTCTCACAAACACTCACACTGAAGTGTTTCCTTTCAAATGCTGCCATTTCTTATAAGCTTCTTTGTGTGATATTAGGGACTATATTTTCTTTTTAATTGGAGCAAAATTTTACCTTATGACACAAAAGCTAAAAGGCTGAAAAAGTAGGGGTGGGCCAGGTTTGTGCTTGTTAGATTCAAGTGCTTGTTAGAGTAAATAAGGTATTGCTGGATAAGAGTACTGTCTGAGAAATTTAAAGACTATTTCAAGACATCTGAATTTTCAGACTTACCCCAGTTTGGCCTTGTAGTGAACAAAGTCCTTTAACCAGATTTCTGATCTGAACCATTTACATTTTAAATTAAAGAATAGAATATTTTTTGCCATTGTCAGAGTATGGCTCTAGGGATGGCAATGTCAGTAGTTGGTTGGTAGATTGGCCCATTGTTTTGGTCCTACCTGAAATATCTTAAGTACTATTGGACGCATTGACATGTAAATTGGTGCATAATTGCATGTTTCCCAGAGGATGAATCCTACTCACTTTGGTGATCCTGATGCATATTTTATAAAGACATTTTTGGCTTCCAGACAAAGTATCTTACCGACTTTGTTTATCCTCCAACTTCTCTAGTCCCTTCATGAGGTTGACATTTGGCACACTATGGGTTGCCATGAAATCTGGACAGACATTCATATGTAGGGTAAAATTTTTCATTTGTCCAGTAACCTACTTTGTCTTTTGACAAATACTTGCAAAATCCCATGGGCTTCAGCTGTACTTTCTGTTTAGTGCTAATTTGTAAATGTTAGCTAACACGCTAACCTAGCATGATGAACATTGAAAACCTGCTTAGCATCAACACGTAAGCATCGTACGTTGTCATTGGTAAGCATCGTCATTATGAGAATGTTAGCATGCTGGTATTAGTATTCACCGTCAAGCAAAGTACAGCCTCACAGAGCCACTAGCATGGTCGCAGACGTAACACAAGCCTATCCCTTAAAGAGGCAACAGATAGCATCGTTTCCTAAGTATATCATTATGAAAATAATGTGTATTCTGGCCTTACTAGGATATAGCTGATTTTTAGCTTGGCAGATAGCTAACAGGGTTCCTCAATAAACATCCAGGAATCAGCAGGTAAGTTTGAGATGTTTACTTTCAGAAGCACCGTGAAACTGCAATTCAGAAATGAAAAAATAAATTTAAAAAAAAGTTACAATTTGTAATGTATTTGACTCTTTCTTTCATATCAACAAACACTGAGTCATTGTTTATTATTCACAACACAAATATACACAAACGTGCCATAGACAAGCTAACGTGTTAGCATCGCTCCCCGTTTTAAGTTTTCCACACATCTATTAACTGTTTCAGAAGACCATAATTGGTAAGTTTAACAAAAATATGTAAGTATTACTTACAGGCATATGCTCTTTAGGGTTCAGCAGAGAAAAAAGTGAACAAATGAGGAGTAAAAAACAGTAGTTTGCTTCAAGGCTTTCTTCAGTGTAAAGGAAACTACGGCAAGTCCGCATGAACAAACAGCACAGCACAACAGTCAACATTCACCTTCTCTTAAAGGGGCAGCACAATGTGGGTTGCACAGGGTAGTGGGCACAGTAAAATCAGACTATCAGCGTTTACATAGGTTACTTAGTGACTTTGCAATAATCTTCTGCCACCGGTGTCAAAATTTTGCAGAAAAAATCTGCTTTACGGCAGGAAGCGCGTCATGTATTGCGAAATTGGTCGGTTAGCCAATCAGGGACTGGAGCTGGTCCTTATGAGGCATGAGATAGTTGAATCAGGAGCACAATGGCAGACGGACAAAGTTCGGAGAAAAGTGAAAAACGGCCTAGCAAAAGAAAACGAGCTAATCTGTCTGAGGAGGCAAAGAAGAGCAAAAAGGAGAGTGATAAAAGAAGAGGAAAAACGAGTAAACCTCAGTCAGGCGTTCAAGAGATGGAGGGAGCTCCGTGACCAAAGAGGCTTCAACACCGATGTCCAGCTTTCTTTCTTTCTAATGGATCAGTAAGTAACACAGCTAAATGTTAGCTAGACCAGAGAGGACTGTACTGTACTGGCTGCTAGTTCATTCCTAGCTGGCCACATCACAAATCGCCGCGACCAGGGAGCAGGTAGCGAGTGTTGGTCGGCTGACATCCTCGTTGCCATTCTACAGCAGCCCTCGGACAGTGATACCCCCTCCCTTCCTTCTGTTCTCTTCTCACGGAGGCAGCTATCGACGCACATCGCCCAGCTAATTACGCCCAGCGAAGCGAACAATGAACTTTGTTTCCCATTCAATCTGAGCTCCAACCGGCCGCATCGTTTCCATATGGTACCGTTTATTCTAGAATTGGGACTGTTGACGTGTATATTGGTATAATTCCACTGTATCTACTGTTGTTTGTATTGATACTGTACATACTGGTATAATTTACTGTGAGTTGTTTGTACTGGTACTGTACATCCTGCTATAATTATTTGCATTACCATTTGTTTTTTCTTCAGATGAATCTGATAATTGTTGCTCGGTCTCTTTACTCATTTATTTAGTAGAGTGTCCACACACCTTCTCATTCTACACATAAAGAGAGGTATACTGGTGGCTTTACTGCCTACATTTTATTTAAGTTAGAGAGTCTAATAGAGTCAAATTATTGATTATCTCTGATCCCCATGGTCAATTTGGTCGTTGCAACAGTGCAAGCAACACCGCTGATGCTAGGTGGTGCCAAGCTAAAAAAAAAAAAAATCTTATCTGTTGCCTCTTTAAGTTGGGATGCACTAATGCACCCTGAGCTGGTACAGATACTTATGTTTCAAGTAACAATTTGGCTGATGTTGGCCAATGTTCTCTGGTTTTGTTGTCTATTTTGTTTTTGTTGTTATGTGTTTCCCCATTCGTGCAGGAAAACATAGAAATCTTCATTATCAAGAAAAAAAAAATTACTGACCTTTTTAAAATTCATTCAGCCCTTCATTAATTGATTGAATAAGCACAATCATGCAACTTTATGAAACAACCTTTGATGCAAAATGAAAAATGTCCTTGTCGCTGGGGGCGTGTCCGGAGGGTATGTCTGCAGCCTCTTGTCTCCTGACTCCAGGCTGCAGCCATTCAGTCCACGCCCACTCGCGGGAGGGAAGCTGCCTCCGTGTACTGTACAAAGACGTAACTCCGTACTGGCAGCCGGCGGAAAGGGAGGATGTAATCCAGGGAGGGAGAGTGTCAGTTCGGCTCCACTTACTGAAAATATTTTTTCCAGATGTCTTAGTTACAACATGATTGAGCTAACCGGAGTAGTTTCATGTCGTATCCGACAACGGGAGGCTTTTAACAGATGACGTCCTGATGTTAGCTTTGTCCCTGTCAGCTGCAGCCACTGATGCTTTCTAGACATCGTGATTTCCCATAACTGAATAAATACTACATAGCAACACAAAACTGCTTTGCTAGCTCAATCATGTTGTAACTAAGATATCCGCTGGAAAAAATATTTTACTCACGGACCGTTTATGTCCAACGGCTAACAGCTAACGGTTAGCCCAGCTAATCTATATCATGCTAATTACAAAACGTGCACACAGAAATAGTAATGTTTGGTACAATCATTGTGTTTATAGACTTTACAAACATCAGATTAGTCTACACGGTGATATAGGGATGTGAAAAATGTGATATCTATATGTATATAGTGAAACTGTTGGTTTTCTATACTACTGCTTCTTTTTCTTCTTCTTCTCTCATTTATTGGTAGATCGCAAACAACTTCCAGGTGCATACCGCCACCTACTCTACAAGAGTGTGTATTTATACTGCTACAGCCTCAGGGGGCGTGTTTGTAGCAGGGATAGCTCCGTTACGTAACACGGCTATGATTTAAGGTTCACCCACTAAATCCAGAAAATTGAAACCTAGAAACACAGTTTGTGTAGCCTAGCTCCACACTTCCATTGTAAATGGTTGAAAGGCTTTTTTACACATTTTGAGGAGTACTTTTATGACCTGTTTAATGTGTTTAGAAGAAAATAGCAGAATTTGCTTTACACAGACTTTAAGGTCTGTTTTGGACCCATTTTGTTCGGTCAGTAAATATTAAATGCTCACCTGTGTACTTGTCCAGGACAGAGTTAAATCAAGGATAATGCATAGGTCATGTCTGAATCTATGGGTCTCTGCTCCTCACTTTTCTATAGGCCCTGACATCTCCCATCACTGCATTACAATATTCCTCACCCTGTGCATTTGTGTGTATGTGTTCCTGTTATCTCCTACGCAGTAATAACGGCTCTTTGGCCCCGAACAGAAGCCAAGAGCCAAGAGCAAAGCTATCACTGCCAACGTAATAGACTTATTTTACACTGTGTGTGTTTGTATGTGTCTTTTGCCTACAGTTACATCTAGTTCATCATTGATAAATGCATGTCCCTGAAACCCCCCACACACACTGCAAACACATACACTCACTTACCCATGCAATTACTCACCCACCCACACTTAAGTAGAATGCATTACAATTATGGACTTTTTGCCTTTCTGAGCAGCGCAGCCACTTCTTGGGTGAAAAATAGGCAAAGGGAAGATGGATGTGGGTAGATGCAAATATAGGTAGATACTAAATCTGTTTCGCAGGTACTGATTACTCTACACTTGACCTTTTTTTTTTTTTCAAGTTTTCACAGAATAACTACTGCTTTTTCTACAGCGGATCTAATTTTTGCAGCAGCCAAAGAGGGAGGGCTAGTGAAGGGGGTATGAGGCAGAACACCACCTGCTTTGTTTGCACACAATAATTCATCTTGATGAAAAAAGTTTACAACACGTCTCAGGGTCTTCTTCACCTGATGCATGGATGTTTGCGTTGGAAGATTGTAACCCAAGGACATTCCCTGCCACTGGGTGTAAGTGTACATCCAACTTTCTCCATCCATCCACTGAGTCATAGTTGATGACCTCTGACTCTTTGCCAGTCGATGTTGTTTTGGTCTGGTGTTCAAAGACAGCTGATGTCCGCTTCCAGTCCCCCACTGCTGTCACATGTGATATCATACATCACTCCAGTTTTCCTCTAGGGTGAGTCCTGTCTATTAGTAGAGATCTCAAGTTCATGAAAGTTTGTAGTAAGTGTTTACTCCCTGTGTCTTGGAAAGAAACAGTGCAGTGTCCATCTTGTTCTTCAGTTGCACTCGTTGTGGGAGGGTCCTCGCTACTTATCTTTAATAATAGAAGTTGCAGTGGATAATAATACTAGATTTTGTTTATAGGCGCCTTTCACGACACTCAAGGTCAGCTTACAGGAAAAGATAGAGAAAATAACAGCAGATAAAAAGTCAGCAAGGTAAGGAATAAATTACATACAACATAAAATAAACAAATATATAACATCAACAGCAAAGCAAGTTTACAGTGAATAAAATTCTGCACCAATCACATCGCTGTATCTGATATAGGTGGGCCAGAGGCGAGCTAAACAGATGACAACAGCGCTGCAACGACGAAGTCCGGAATCAGTCAGTAAACATTGAAAGATGGCTATGGATGAACACCAGTTGTTTGAAACGGCTTTGGCCGCTACAATGAACGAGTTAGACTTGGCTTTTTCTCTAAAAGAGGAACAGAAGACGGCACTTGAATCTTTCTTTTGCAAGAAGGACGTTTTTGCTGTTTTGCAGACCAGATATGACAACAGTCTAATCTACCAGTTAGCTCCGCTGGTAGTGCTCTGGATACATCACCCCGTGTATTGTTCTGATTGGTCATAGTGTTATCCGATTGCGTGCAGTGATATTTTCAAATGCATGCCCGGTGCCGCCCCTCGAGTTGGGCCATTTGCATTACTCATAGCCAGACCCTAAATCTTTCTAGATTTGGGTCTGGATTTCCAGGCTTGATGTGTGTGGCTAGGTGGATGAGAATCAGACTGAATAGGCTATTTGAAAGAAGTAAGTGAGTGTTGAGGCTACGAATATCTGGTGGGAGGGAGTTCCAGAGGTGGGCGCAGAGAGGCTAAAGGCTCTAAACCCCATGGTGGTCAGGCAGGCTGGCGGGACAGTGAGGTGGATGGAAGAGGAAGACCTGAGAGTGTGGGTGGGGATGTGGAAGTGCAAGGGTTGGGAGAGGTACCGAGGACCTTGGTTGTGGATGGCCTTAAAGGTAAGGAGTATAATCTTGAAGTCAATGCGGTATTTAACCGGGAGCCAGTAAAGCTGCTGAAGGACAGGAGTGATGTGATTGAGGGGGTTCTGGTGATGATGCGAGCAGCAGAGTTCTGAACTAGTTGAAGTTTGTGGATGGACTTGAGAGGGAGACCAAAAAATGGTCCAAAAATGGCAGTACTGTGTGGTGTGAGGGACGGGCGAAGGCGGTTAATATTGTGTAGATGGAAGAAGGCAGATTGAGTGACATTATTGATGTGAGTTTGGAATAGTGATGTCAGCTGGAGTTCTATAAATGATATTTGTTTGCGTGAATGAGCTCTCTAAACACTTTATGCTCTCTCATCAGTCTTTACCTGAACACAGGTGTCTAAGTACAGTAGCTCCTGTTCACTCATGCACTTGATGTTTAGATGGATGTTTTCGCTGGGTTGGATGAAACTGTCAACATTGTGGCAGGCGCTCTTTGGTGAAGGTGTCGCCCATGTACTAGTGTCAGATGTCAGGTGGGATTGTCAGGGCAATAACTTTAAGTTGCTTTAGGGGAAAAGAACTGGAGCACACTAGTTGATTTGCTGCCTGAGAAGCACCTGATTCAGCTTTGTATTGCTGGAAGATACACATAGAAGCCCATGGCTGCTGATTTTGTTTGCTTGTAGACCTTGTAGACAATTCCTTTGTTCGTGTCATAGGTATTGTCAGGACACAACTATTGTTGCTGGATCATCTGACATAAGTTGAAGTTGGTTCTATCGTGCCAGCTGAGACCTTGTGATAGTCTTTGTTCAATGACCTTTGCTGCTTGTTCTAGATTTAATTGAGGTTGATGTAGAAAGTTAGTCATAAGAAGTTCTATTCCCTGAATCCACTCAATTTAAAGCAATATTTGCTTTGACCCAATTTCGGAACCCATTGTCTGCCTGTTGGATGAAGATAAGGGGGCAATTGCCAATCGTAAGTGCTAATAGCGAAGGCAACTGGACTTGCTTGCGTTTCTTGAAGATGTTTCGCCTCTCATCCAAGAAACTTCTTCAGTTCTAAATGACTGGTATGAAGTGACCAGTAGGGCATTAACGACTTTGATTTTTTTCAAGTCGACTTATCTGTCAATAAAGTCGAAGTCGAGTCGACACATCATTTGATGACGTCATCACAGTGACACAGCGGAGGAAAGTGAAGTATCCACACACATGATGTTAGCCTGTGAAGGCCCGAACATACTCGGGCGGAGAACATATGCGGAACGAACTCTGCGGACGTCCGCAAGCCCTGTGTGCGCAAAGCTCAAGGCCCGAACATACTCGGGCGTACTATAAGCGAAGCGGACTCCGCGAGGAATGTCCGCAGTCATTCGGGCTTCCATAGTCGAGCGCACTTCCGCGTCGTAGTTTCCTGTAAAAATGTCCGTGAAAAATCCTCCGATGTGAAAAATACATGCCGAGCAGTCACTAGTGCGCGGAGCAGCCCGAGTATGTTCAATTAGTCAAGGATAAAGTATCAGCATAAGCACACACAGAGAGAGAGAGGGAAAAAACACACGACTTGTCGACTCCTCCCGGGGGGCGTCGACTTGTGCCACTGATGTCGACACGTCGACAAATCAACTTTTCTGTTAATGCCCTAGTGACCAGTGGACTTTATACCAGTCATTTAGGACTGAAGAAGCTTCTTGGATGAGAGGCAAAACATCTTCAAGAAACACAAGCAAGTCCAGTTGCCTATAATATAGCACTTACGATTACCATGACCTGGATGACTGAGAATCTTCATCAATAAGGCAATTGCCAATATTTCAGGAGATCCGGTGTAGCAAGCAAATGTCCTTCCAAACGTGGGTCATTTCAGCTAATCTCTATAAAGAGATATGAATGCAGATAAAATAGTAAACTTACTGCCTCTCCATACAGATTGCCTTCCTGACGTTTGAACATGATTGGTCAATACTACTATGACCACAATATAGCTACAGATAGATTTTTATTTGGGATGGATATCGGAACTTGATACCTTTAATTACCAAGTAGTGTCCAAAAGTCTCCAGTGAAATTATCCTTTTTTGCACTATGGGTCTGATCTCAGTCTGTTCCAACTCTCTGCTGGATCAGCAAATTTTCCACTGCAAGCCTCTGGAGCTGCTCTCCTCTGTGAAAGACCAGTTTAGTGTTTGTGTGGTGAGCACAAGCTAACACAGCAGGGTATTCTTTTCCTACTCCTCCTGAATGTCTTTTGCATTCTAGCTCTGACCTCATTCTACTCCCAACCCACCCTAATATAAAGCAGTCATTCTCTGCAAGTAAAATCCCAAAATAATCCAGGGAGCCTTTTTCAACACAACCTTGAGCTGCATTCGAGAGCTGACATCTTGGCGGCACAGTAGTGGATTATGTCGCAAAAGTGGTTCGAGGAGTATTGACTGTTTTGATACCTTTCTCCTGCTGTGAAACTTGTCACTATTGGAAGCTGTTGTAACTACAATGAATCCGAACTCGACACAGGCACTCTTCAAGTCTACAGGGGGTGAGTGCTTCACACAAAGAAGAAAGACTTTGACTGAAGTGTCACTTTAAATGTGCTGCTATGATTGTGCATTACAAAAGACATTCCGAGATGAAACCACAGCCAAAGAGAATTCTAATTCATAAGATACTGTCTTTGTGGTTCTTTGCTGTCTTATGTTGATCATGTGGGAGTTTGGGGTGTGTCACAAGTCAGCATCAATGCATGGTGCACACAGTCCTGTGGCTGGAGGCGGAGTGGACAGGGTGAGGGCACTGGGGAAGGAGCAAGATGGAGCCGACATGACCTGAGAGCCCTCTACAGGCAAATCAATAAAAGATTACAGTTACAACTTTGATTCAGCTGTTGGATTGGATGCTGGGGGGAAGCAGGTGGGCCTGGTAGTAGCCTTGGTCTGCTTCGAGACGTTCTGTCTTACTCTTTGTGCCATCAAGTGGCTCCAGGGATAATCCAGGAAGATGGTTCACTTAATGTTACAAGAAGAAAATTGCTTTGTAGTTACCAAATGTCATGGCTGATATCTTGTATAAATACAGCAACATCTAACATAAGTAGGTTTGAGAGTATGCACATTGTACCATTGAGTTTATGTGTCCCCCTGCATAAAGTGTGTATGTGTGTATGAGAGAGAGAACAGAGAGACAGTGACTCACTCATTTTAAATGTCACAGGGTTCGCAGAGGTTAATGCATTGTCACATTTTATTTAATTTATTTATGAAATTAAGATATCTCTGCCCTTCAGACCAATAAGTGGCCAGTGGAATGCGCGCCTGAAAATCACCACATCCTCACAAAAAGCATATGTTTATTTTAAATGTCACGGGTGGCACTGAGGTCACAGTGTTTTCAACAACTCAAGGGACCTTTGGCTTAAATAGCAATTACATACAGTATATGATCACAAAATCAATCAAGATTAGGCTTTATTTAATGATTGGAGAGGTTTCTGTAATGATAAAATGACTACATGTGATAAAATACTGTATGTCCATTTTTAGGAAAACTATAGACCAGAGCACAAGATTGCATGCAGACAGTTTTTGCCCCCAGTGACTGAGTGACAATCCCTCTGTGTTCTATGACACCTCGGGGCTAAGCTTCAGACACGCACCTTCAATCAACAATAAACTTGTCGAAAGTTACTTAATACTCCTTCACAGCACATCTGGCTAATAATACCTACTTTAAATGCTTTCTCATCTATGGAAATTACACCTATTGGGGCAGTAGGGCAAAAACAAACAAGATATTTTGAGGATCTTCTCAGGACAACACTTCCTCTACGGGTTTTTGAACTATAACACCACCAATTTGGTTTGAAAGGACTGAGTGTCCTTGTGGCTGTTTCTACATGGGTCAAACAGGGTATCTGAGCACCGCTAGTGGCTATTACAGCCCGCTCCTATTCCCCGATTATCAAATATGGCTGTTATGTTACACTCCTTAGCATATATCAACTCCAAAGGCAGCCTTAGGTGTCTTTCTGAGATGCACAGGGCTTTCAACTAACTACAATATTAACCCATCTGCGGCAATACTTAACACTGAGAGCAACTGATGTTGCTCAATCGAAACGAAACCTCACTTTCACCCAGGAGACCACAGTCTGTGTCCAATACGAAACCAAAAGCCAGTGTTTTAACGTGTTTCACAGCTTACTTACCTACATCCCATGTTGAACCAAAAGTCAAAAGTAAAACTGTATTTATTTTAACCCAAAATGATGTTTATCCTGTAGCTAACCATGTTGTTTTGTCACCTAAACATAACCGCAACCTTCAAATAACATAACCATGTGTTACAATGTGTTTCAGCTGTGCATCACATAGATACACTAAAGGATGCTCTGTGCATTGCAAGGCTGAGTTGGTGACAATGTGTTAGTATTTGACAATCAGGGAATGAAAACGGGTTGCCTATTGGATGGAAAGCCATGACTTTTTAGAAGCATTCGTGGTCCCTGGTGGATAACCCCCCCGACTTTTCCTTCCTCTGGCACCATCAGCTGGTTTACATTTTTGACTTTTAGTGACATGTCTTGACAGCTACTAAATGAACTGCCGTGACATTGGATACACATATCCTTTGTACCCGGAGGATGACCCCTAATATTTATAAGTTTTACTTATCTTGTGAAATATTTGACCATTTATTACACTGATTAACACAAAGTTAAGTACAACACAATCTTGGTTCCCAGAGGGTGAATCCCAATGACTTTGATCATCCTCTGAAAAGTGCCAACATGAAGCTGACATATGTGGTTATGGGCCAAGTGTCTCAACAACATTTGGATTGGCTGCCATACAATTTGTCACATATATTCATGTTCCTCTGAGGATAAACGGTAATCATTTTGGTGATCACTTTTCAGGTCAACATCCTAATTTGCCCAATAATTTGGCTTGTATCCAAATACCTGCAAAACTAATAGCATTTCCAACATCCTATGGCAGAGATTGTGTTAAGTACTAATTAGCAATAGTTATTATGCTAACATGCCAGACGAAAATGTGTTAACACATGGCTCAAAGCACATTGGCCTAAGAACAGCCTCAAAAAGCAGCTAGTACGGTTGTAGACTTTTAGTCTAGTTACAATGTACTCCCCATATTTATTGAAGGACTATTATATTTGTCCGTCCACGTCACTGCCTGGAGCTGGATGTTTGATACCACACCTACCCTTGGAGAATGAAATATTTTTCCACATTCAAAATTATTAGCCCATAAAATGAAAGTGACTGTTGTTGTCTTCAATCAGCTGCAGGAAAAACAATTAAATTATATGAACAAATAGAAGGAATAGGAAAGATTGAGGCTTCATTATTTATTTCAATTCACATTAAGTTTGTGTCACAAGGAAAGCTATTATATAAAAATCATGACAGTGAGGACAAATGGGGAAAAAAAAGTCCAGCTCTTGTATTTATATTCAGATGTGGAGAACAATATGGTTTGACATTCTAGTGGTGAGGTTTGCTTTTCATCAAAGCTTTGCATGTAATAGCCTGCAGAAAGACTTGACAATCACCCGTAATGAATTGCAAGCTGTTGAATGTTGAGAGCTGTAGAATCAGGCCAGCATTTGTCCTCTTTCATCACTTTCTTCTTCTCTTTTTCTTCCTTTGTCTGTTACTGCTTATAAAATCTGTTTTGTTTGTTTTTTTCTACTGAATGGCCGCTAGCCAGGTCTCCTTTGGATGATACATGTAAGATCTCAGTGGGAGTATCCTGGTTGAACAAAGCCTTATGTTCAGCAATGCAATGAAAATTAGATTGGCATTAAAAGGGAGGTGGGGATAAAAATAAAAATAAAGGCAATGAGTGACTAAGGAGAGATGGCATCTATGTGTATGTCTGCGTGCCTCCCATATATTTCACAAGCAGGGATATTAAGTCATGCATTAAAATGATAATGCCTCATTTTATTCCACTAGAGACTTCTTAATGACCCGCCTCTGTCTCTCTCTCCCTCTCTGTCTCTCCCCGCTTTAATCCGTTTCCGTCTCGTCCCTTATTGCCCACTCATTCTCCCTCATTTAGTTCTGATTAAAATGTGTTCACTGATCCTCCTCTACTCATTCTTCCCTGCCGTTTTCCCTTTTTTCTGTTCTCTAAAACCTTTGCTCTTATCATTCCTCTTTCTCTTTCCATCCCTCTCTCACCCCTTTACAATTTCCCCTCCAGGTCCACAAGAGGCTGATAAGTCCTGTTGAGCTCATTGAAAATGTATAATGTCCACAATTTGCCTTAATAGTATTTAGCTTTTAAATGAGAAGGTTCTATAGAGGGTCTTAACGGCCGAAATTAAATATATTTTTACATAGATAATTTTCATAATTAAGTGCTTAAATAAATCAATAAATTAAATAGCTAATAGCTAATATATATATTGTCACTGATGAACTGAAATAAACAAATCACAAATTAAATGAGACATTTAATATGTATGATGTGAGAAAACGAATAAACGCATAAAAATACATCTATTTATGGTGACAGATACGCATTAACCTATTTATTCATTTATTTATTTTTATATATTTATAAGTATTTTATTATATAGTTATATATTTATTCATTTATTTATTCATATTGAGTTGACTATAGGGAGCACCAAAACCATCTACTCAGTATCCACTAAATCAAATGTGATATATGGTTGTAACATAATAATCCAATAAAACAGAATGTCTATTCTATCAGAGTAATAATTCAAATAAGATTATGTATAAATGGCTGCTGCCAGTGAAATTTTTTTTCCACAACGCATGGACAGTAAAACATCATCATTATGAGTCAATACAGTATCACTCAGTTGCACAATCATATCACCATGATCAAGGAAAAACAAACAAAAAAAAACAGTGAATCACCTGGACTGTAAAGCAACACCTACATGAGTAATACAATGTCTGCTGTCACAGCAGACATTGTTAGATAAGGGGAATGTCTGTAGTAATATCTTACATATTTGTTAATTTGGGTTCACTTTATGAACCTAAAAATAAAATATTAATGTTCACCAGTGTGCTGTGTTGCCGACCCCGCCACCATTGCCAGGCTATAGTGGTGCACCCTGCTTCAGTGAACCAGGATAAGAGTGAGTGGGTGGGCAGACGTGAAGGCGTCTGTTTAGAGCAACATTACAGAAAGTATGATTAAAAAAACCCACAAGTTTTACCCTCAATGGTTTCTATGACATGGGAAATACTTCGAGATAAAGTCAGGCAACGCCTTTTTCTATGATTTCATCAGACTTGTTGTTCACAATGCAGCAGCGTGTGCTGCTTCCTTTTGGATTTTAATGCCTCAGAGATGAACAGCGCATACCAACGACATCACTGTATCCCTTTCCAGTCATTTCTTTCATAAGTTGGGAGGAACGTCTTGGTAATTTCAGCAAACTTTCGGGCAAAGTCAATAATATGTATTGAGTAATACATTAGAAAATTGCTGTGAAGATTTATTTCCCTTTTCATTCGGAATGAAAGTTCATTCCTATTAACAGTGATCTTGTAAACACCTAATTCAGAATGAAAATGGCCAATGTGACTGAAAATTCAATCCGATGTAAGGGGCTGGAATATTGCGTTTCTAATTCCGAATGAAAGAAACAGATGCCCAGCCAAGAAAATAAACATGAAAACTTGTTGAGTCATAACATTATATTAGTAATGCCACTGAACAAAGCTGTGCAATTACAGTAGCACAAATATAATGTTGACACTTTGGATTAACTTTTTAGGCTTGGTCCTGATTTTTTATGTTTGTTTTACACTGCTGGTATAGTGTATTGTTATGTATCATAGAGAATATTCAATCAATAAAATCCATTTCACTTTGATTTGGCCAAAAACTAAAGTGACTTTTAGGTATCTGTCATTAGTAAAGGGGACAGTGTCAGTATATAAATGCAGTTCATGAGTATAGCATTTAAATCTGCTGCGAGTCAACTGAGTAAAATGAGTCTACGGATGCACTGAACATGTCATTTTACATGTTGTATGGGAATGCAGAACATGTTACACCTTTGTCATCCATTCATTTTAATGAGGGGGAGGTGGCAGAGGGGAAGCAGTCTCCAACATGGTGGTAGGGGTATAAAGCCATTGCCATTCACATGCACAGATTTTGCTCTGCTGTGCTGAGTTCACTCTATCTAAATTCTGGTGGGAGCCACCTATTCGGCTGATCGATTAGCGGGCATCACAGAAGCAGAGAGAGAAGATGGAGGAGTTCATAATGTTGGTGTTTGAATACCCTGTCACAGCGGACACTTTTGACCTGCCACACATGTCATCTTCTCAGCTCACTCAGTAATTTTCCACTCTCCCCACCTCGCCACCATACCTACCTGCCAGCCTATTTCCTGTCCACACATCTCCCGCTCCAGCTGGTCCACCACACCCACCTCATAAAGCTAACGCCTCTCACCTGTGGATCACTACCTCCTGCCACTATAAAGACTCACACGTCACAGACTCTCCAGTTAACATCAGTGCATCCCATCCTCAGACTGCTTCCTTATTGCTGACCCCGCCTGGCCCTGATTCTCCTGTTTTGTCTGCTCCCCGGTAAACCTCAGCCTTCTGTCTCAGATCGAGACCTCTGCTTCTGCCTCCCTGGTTTCCGTTCCCCAGTTTCCCATGGCTGTTTGGAGAGATTGTCACCCAGCTCTTCATAGTGAGTTTACCTGTTCATCCACCTGTGGACTTTTGTGCTGGGGATTGCTTCGCTGTATGGCTGCACATTCCGCTTTAGTGTGTGCGCCGCAGATTCCACTCATCATTGCCGCTGACAAGCCCCTTTCTGTCTATGGTCTGCTTCACACCAGTGTGAGTACAGTACCATTGCACTGGATCAAACTGATTGCTATTTTCGACTTCAACATACTTTGCAGAGAGCTTTGGACTGAACTGGCTTCCCAGAAAGCTCTGAATCTATACATTCTTTATTTAACCAGATAAACGTCTCATCCAGATTGAAAATCTCTTTATCAAGAATGACTTGACTGCCAAGAAGGCAGTATAAAACATTGTTACAAGTTACAACAAGGCAAACAGACAACTGTCACACACAACAAATCAATAGAAACCACAGAATGCAATTAACCTGGACATTAACACTCTCAGTTGCTTCACCAGTTTGCGCTCTCTGTACTGCATTAAAGCTCATTAGAAACTGTTCTGCCTGTCTATGGTGCTGCTTTTTGGTCCAACACACACCTGTTACATTCCTGGAGTTACAGCACCAGCAACTTATGAGGACCAGAAGAAAAACTGAGCCTTTGATAACATTTCCAACAAACTTCAGATAACTGGTAAATTTTCCAAATATGCAGAAATATTTGGCAATTTCAGTGATTTCCGCTGCCTTTATTTATTTATTCATTTAACCTTTATTTAACAAGGAAGTCCCACTGAGATTGAAAATCTCTTTTACAACAGAGACCTTGCCAAGGTAGCAACCAATAAAAAGACATTTGAAATGCAACAAATACTATAATACAGAAATCCACAATGAAACAACTATTCGAAGAAAGCGGCCTCTCCAGAAAAACAAGCACATCTCTAACGCCACATTCTTTATGATGCCCGTCTGTTTCTAGCTAACTTACAGCTAACGTCTTTACAGTTCATACAATGGCTGTCTGCTACATTGATTATTTTTATCCTGTCTATGGTCTGACCACAGCGTAAGCTCAACCTGCTCAGTTAATGAATCTCTCCAGTTCAGCGGCTACATGCTACGTTGATACCTTCATTCTCATTTAAGGTAGCAAACAGGCGTTTTTTTCTATTGAACCATTACTACCAAGTTTGCCAATATTACCAAATTCTCATTGGGAATGCCGTTCCAAATGTTAAGTCTCTGAGTGGCATTCTGGTGCGTTTTGGCTCAGTTCCACTCCTGGTTACAGCACATAACACCACATATTATGCAAATCTTCTGGTAAAACATCCACAAGCTGTCATAAGCCCTGTGTATCTCCTTTTGTGTCCAGCAGCATTACTCTCCATTTTCATCAGCAGCCGAAGCCCGTGCTTTGGGATTTTTTTACTTTTAAAGCTCGTTATTTTTTATTTCAAACAGTCCATTTTCATTCGCTTTCACTTCATTTTTCACTTCATCACGGCGCCGTTCCGTTAAGCTGCTGTCATTGTTGTCATATTTGTTTAGTGGTCATGCCACTTACAGCCTGAGTCGATAGGGTTTTTTTTTCTTGCCTTCATTCTGTTGTTGTTGTTTTGGTTGTGCTCCAAACCGGCATTGACCTTTGTAAAGGGATAATCCACTAAATCGCTCAGCCGGCCATAAAGAGCTTTTTATTTACTGCACACTGTCTCCTGGCATTTTAAACCCGCTCTCTCTGTCTCCAACTCTCCCATGATCCTCCCACTCACTCTCTTGCTCCATCTTTCTCTCCTCAGCTCCGTGTTTTATCTCACTCTCTTGAAGTCTTTGTTCAATCTCAATCTCTTTTTCTTGCCCTTTTGTGGACCTTTCTCCACATACTTATTTCATTTCCTAATTTCCACCTTTTTAATCCTTTTTTTCTTGACCTCTTCCTCCAACTACACTCTTTTCTTCACCCCTGCTTATTCTCTCTTTTCACATATTGTTCATTTGTCCTTTCTCACCCTCTCACTGTCTCAGATCTCTCGCTAACCTTGTTCGGTGTGTGTGTGTGTGTGTGTCTGTGCCATTGTTATTTTCGGGAAATTTAATTATCAATTCTCCAGATGAGGGAGTTGGCACATACAGTCAAACTATCACAGACTTCATAAATTAACACACTGTAGAGAGATTAGACACAGACAGGCAAACACACACACATACCAAAAAACATACACATAGTCTGAGACTTACTAACACACACACACACACACACACACACACACACACACACACACTCACACTCACACACACACACACACACACACACACACACACACAGGCATGTGACCAGTGTGTCACAACAAGTTAGACAGAGGCAGCCATAACAACACACACCCACACACTCTGAGACATTGGCACACAAACACAGAGTGCCACAAGCAGTTAGATGAAGATAGACAGAAAAGTGAGTGTGCACACAGTCTGAAAAACACACATGCACCATGTGACTGTAATACACACAAAAGTGCGTCAGCAAAGAATGCAAGACATACACAAGGTTATTAGGGTGTGTGTCTGTGCGTGTCATAGAGGGAGATATTAAATACAGTGCACTGCACCGTGCTTATGTTTCCCATGCATCTGTGTTATTTGTTTGCTGAGGACAATCTATGTGTGTATTATGAGCCAACTGACATTAAATGGATTTATATGTAAACACTGAGACTATATAAAGTAGGGTTTCATATTTTTACTGAAAATGAGAAATTTTCTGTCCAGGGAGCAGCAGCACACTACCCTGGGAATTTTGGAAAATTTAATTGTTTTTAAGGTAACTTCAGCTGTAGTCAAGCATATGCATAAATCTATGGGTTGCCAACCTGACTGCTTTAGTGTATTATTTACAGTGTAGGGTTCCATACTTTAAAAATGTAATTATATTATTCTTTTCAAAAGTAATACTTTAACTTTACTTATTCCTCCCTGCCAACAGTAATTCATTACACTACTCATTATATTACTTTTCCGTTACACCCCATAAAATTGGTATTTGCGTATCTCCCCAAAATCGAGATGTGTGCCTCTGTGTGAATATCAGGGTAATCACCGGAAAGTGTAGCTAACGCTAGATAGCTTCTACTTATCTGGGAGCATTCTGTTGCCTGTGACTAGTATTTTCCCATGGCTCTGCCTGAAAGATGGAGCGTCACTCATGGATCAACATTTCATCTACCACATATCCAGCCACAAGCTTTATCACATCTTTTTAGCTTGCCACTGTCCATCTGTAAAATCCAGCTTTGGCTGTCTAACCACGGCTGACGTCTGCGGCCGAGCAGGGCACACCTTTGGTGGGGTATGTTTTCTGTAGCTTCACGTTGTTGTGTTATTGGTCATAGTAGCCGAGGTGTTTCAGAGGTTTGAGGACGTGCTTTTTGCAGTGTTTTTGTCCGACTACCTGCAGCTACAGTGTTCTTGACATCTTTACTCCCAACAAAACCAAAGTAATGGGAATATTTCCAACTAGCTTGCTGATGTGTGGGCACAGCACGATGGTTACTAGAATGAGTCTGCTGATGTGATGTATTTCAAGTCAATCGTGATGTGATAACATCGTAACAAGTTGTTTGGTTTTGGGATAACTGTAATGTTATCACTGAAATTTAATTAGTTATTAGTTACACTAGTCGTTACTGTAAAAAGTTATATTATTTCCTTACCTTACCTTAGTAACGCTGCCCAACACTGTTTATTTAATTCATTAATTTTCCATAACCGTGTATCCTGTAGCGCGAGCCAATCACAGCTTACATCGGGCAAGAGGCAGGGTACACCCCGGACAGGTCGCCAGAGTATCACAGGGCTGACACACAGAGATAGACAACTATTCACGCTCACAATCAGACCACCCTAGGCTCGAATCAGGCACCCTCTTGCTGTGAGGCGACAGTGCTAACCACTGCATCACTGTGCCACCTGATGATTTCATGGTATTGTTAATTTTAAGGCAAAAGAACGCCACTTGTTCAACACCATGTTTTTTATTACTTGATTAATATAACAATTAATTTACACAGAAATAATATCAAAAACTCATCTAATTGATATTTTAATAATTGTATTCAATTATATTCTCCTACAGTAATGAGTCTAATTTCCAGATCACTGCTGTGTTATAATAATAATGATAAGAAAAAAAAAAAAAATCATTGTATATCATAGCAGCCTTTTCCCTGAAATGGAGAATTGTTGTTTTTTTTAACGTACTGCACTTGGCTTGAAACTTATTAACCTATTAAACTATTACACTGCAGATATGCAGTTTACATAATTACTACCAAATGTATTTTTGCATCAGTGTGGGACAAGGAAAATAACTGAAATGTTTTACAGACTGTAACTGCAGCCACAGACTGTAACAACATCGTAACATTGGTTCAAGCCGTTTTCTCACTCGTGCATGGTGGTTAAAGTAAACAGAATATATAGAGTGGCCAAATAACAACGTGATGCATGGTGTAAACTTAGTTTCATATTACAGGTTCAGGCAAGTGGGCTACTAAGTGACAGAGCAGCATTCTGAGTAAGTTATTAATAACTTACAAAAACAATCTGTGCAATAGTCCACCTGCCACTCCCTGTCTCCTGAAATTCCATTTCCTGGGATTAAGTCTTATATAGAGCATGTACAGGTTTTATTTGGTGTCTTAACTCTGACTGTAAGGTAGTATCTAAAGCAGAAAGTGGATGCCAGAATGGAGGTTGGGCTGATGAATACACAAGCAGGTGTCATATGTAATGTAAACTTTGCATAATAAAGGGAATAACACTAATTTGGCAATGACAGTTTAGTTGGATTCACAATAGTCATTTATAAAAAACCCAAAAAACAATTCAAATCAGTGTGACAGAACCAGCTGTACTGTCTTTTTCTTTCAATTGACTCTTCTTCCTTGTCAAAACCTGCTGCTTACATTACCCACAATTCACAACTCGACCACAGTTGGATAAGACATTTGGGCATGTTGTGCTAGTCGCCCCAAATGTAGCCTCGAGCCACTAGCCTCAAACAGTGATAAGGAGTAGACCACAGAGGTCTGGTAAGCTCTCTTCTGTGACTCAACACCTCCAGATTGTTTTCATTTTCAAACTTGTAGTCTTCAACCCCAACTGACACAGACTCAAGTGGTATCACTTGAGGCATTTTATCAGAGTTAACACAGCTCCTGCTGGAGCCAAAAAAGGCTTTATACAACCTTTTTTTGATATATGCAGGAGTAACCCCCAAACACCTTTCTAAATACTCCAATGGAGAGGGCGGATCTCAATTAACATCAGTACATCCCATCCTCAGGTATCTTGAGTCAGCATGAATTCCTATTTGTAGCTATCCAGAGCCATGTCGACACTATGACAGACCTGGATCAGGGCCAGCTGATACTTGTCTCTGAATGAAAAGCTGGACTGCACTGAACACATGTTAAGACTGTCTTTAACAGCAAAAAAACCTTTTTCTGTAAAAGCAGTTGGACTTTGGAACGGCTGACAGACTGAAAATAAATACAAGCACACAAGCACATGTTGCCATTTCAAGGGATTTTCAGAATATTAAACTATGTCAGAAACATTTGATCTGATTTCACACTTTGGTGCATCAGCAGACACACCATATAGTATGAATACATTAATATATATTCAATATATTCAAGATTCTTCACAATACGTTTGCTCAGAACTACTGTATATATTGCATGCAACTCTGGTGACACCAACAAGCTATCATAAAACAAATATTTTAGAGGTTAACACATGCAGTCTCTTTATGAGACAGATACTGTAGTCCAAATAATGATCATCAAATAAATAAATAAAAACACATTTCCACGGCCCTCATACTTTGTTTGGGACTTTTGATTATGTGGGAATGTTTGGGTTTTTTTCCCATAGATGTTACCTTCCCTACCTCCTAGTTTACACGCTTCATAAACTCCAGTACATCCAAAACTCTGCTGCCCATCTGCTCACCCATTCCTGCTCCCGTGATCACATCACCCCTGTCCTTCAGCACCTCCACTGGCCTCCTGTCCCACCATGCATCCAATTCAAAGTCTTTCTCCACATTTATAAAGCCCTCCATAACCAGACCCCTCCTACCTCACCAACCTGCTCCAGCACTACACTCCTTAAGCAAACCTCATGACTCCACCTCTCGATAGGGCGATAGGACCTTCTCGATATCCACCCCTCCCTCGTGGAACTCGAGACTGCACCGACCTCTCCCGGTTCAATTCACTCAACAAAACTTATCTTTTCAGAACAGCTTTTAATGTGTGAATGGTGATATGTGTATTTTATTGTATTGTATTTTCTGGGTTTTTAACTTATGTAAGGTGTCTTTGAGTACCTTGAAAAGCACTCTATGAAAAAATGTATTATCATTATTATTAGTAGTAGTATTAGTAGTAATAGTATCAAAATATTATTTAGCTGAGGTTCTACTTCAAAAAAGCCTACGAATGCATTCAGCCATGTGGGTACAACACAAAAGGTGCAAGAATCATGCATGTACATAAACTTCATCAAATATATAGGTGAGATATCAATCAATCAATCAGTCAATCAAGGTACAATTTCAATGAAATGGGCTACATTTAGAGACAATAAAAGGGACAGAGGTTGGGCCAAGGTGGGATCTGGACAGATGAGTTTTCAGTCTGCTTCAGAAGATGTGCAGAGTTTCTGCTGTCATGATGTCAGTGGGGAGTTCATTCCATTTCAGATCCAGCAAAAAGTTTAAACTTTGTAGAGCAGTAGTCAGGTCCCCTTTGTAGTGAGAGAGAAGCAAGCCAGTTAGCAGTAATAGAGCGTAATGGATGAGCTGAGGTGTATGGTCTGACCCGAATGTGATCAAATGAAGGGTACATCTAATCCATTTCATTGACTACACTGGCTGTATTAGCGGCGCGTCATCTAAAGCTGCCTCTACAAACAAATGTGTGTACGATAGAGTTCATTGGTGTTGTAAGCTTTGTGTTATTGCATGTGACAAACACAGACACGTAACAAGACACACAGGGGAAAACCTAGTTGCAGGTGGTGCTTGTTAGGAACACCAAAACAAAACTCATAGTGGAGTCACAGACACATAAACACAAACCTTTGCATGAGTGCACAAAGTCATCCTCACATAAACACACCCACAAACAGACACAATATAAACATACATGACAGGGAACTACTGATAGGAAAAAACACAAAATTTTGCTGGCACACAAAGCATAATTCCAGGGGTGGGAAAAGGGGCTCCTGATGACCTCTTGCATTTGCAACAAAAACTTCTTAAACCCCCCAGACCTCCAGTAAGGACATTACACAGTGCACCGCCACTACTCCAAACGTCCCCCTAAGTGGGTCCCTTCTTGCTACCGTATGATAGTTGGATGCTGTAAAACTGTGTTACACGTTTCATTGAATTTTAATGTAAAGTGTAATACTGCATAAGCAGAAAAAATGTAGTACATACCAGCAGAACTCTGTATAAACGCTCAATAAACTATGATCTTAAATCTTGAATTCTAAGGCAGCTTGCCATCTCCGTTGTACAATATCATCTGTAAAGTAACTCAAACCAGCCATTTTTCTAACAATTCTAAGGAATCCAGTTCTTTATATGAAAATCTGTTCAGAGATCTGTCCTTATAATACCTGCATGGGCAAATGTTTAGATGTGTGTGAAGTGTAGTATCACGATGATTCCATGAACTTCCACAAATGTATACACATTAGTGAGAACTTGAGGTTGTGCCCCAGTCATAGATCCCCGAATGTCACTAAGCTTTTGATAAAACAGTTCGACCATAATCAGATTGAAGTAGAAAAGAAAATCCTGCTAGTGTTCCTTCAGAGGTGAGTTGAGCTGTCAAGTCATGGATTTGGCACAGATAAACATTTTTCAAAAGAAAAGGCTCATCTGGGGGACATACATAACTTTTACAAACTAAACAGATCAAACAAGAAGAGAGGAATGCAGGCCTGGTCCATCAGTCAGTGTTTTCCTAGGTATTCAACAGAAAGATGCTAAATATTCTGTAGAGCAGTTTCGAAATTAGGAACCAGGGTCAGTTGAAAGGGTTTAAAGCACATCATGATCAACCATGGATACAGCCTGGATAAATATGTTCATACCTAAACAGCTGACCATTTAACAGTTATGTCACTGAAAACGCTGTTATTAGGTGCACAGGCAGGCAGCACTGATTAACCCAGCCCAACTTGTTATATGAGACCTCGAGAATTTTGTGGATACATATAGATCAGGGACAAACACCAGGTTGTCATCTGCACACATTAATAGCCAACAACTGATTCTGAATTTAGGGAAGCTGTGTCCCAGTTTATCAGTGGGAACAGGTAGTTGCAAATGGGTGCAGCTGTGACTTTGGAAAATTTTATGAAGGTATCTAAAGCAAAAGTTAATACAAGGGCTTTGGGGTTAGCACTAAGTAGAGTAGCTGATATGACAGAATTGAAAGAACCAAGAACAAATACGTACTATCCACTGGTTTAAGGGTTTTTTGCCTCGAAAACTTAAGCAGACATGGGAGACCTGATTGTTGCCTGCCCACATAACATATAGGTTAGATATTTTTTAAGTGGTAAGAATTGTATGCTCTCCTTCAAGTCCTCTAGACATAGTGGGGCATATACTTTGTCTGATTATACCTGGGAGAGTTCTGGGATTTATTTGGAGATTCAGGGATTGATTGTTTTAAAAAAGGACGATCAGAAGCTTTTAAAATGCAAGCTTGACATTAGGCAGGGGTTCAATGATGGACTATTGACTAGCTGATAGAAGTGTACTACCAGTGGATACAATAACATGGTTTATTTCAGAAAATGAGGGAGCAACATAAAGTTTAACTCTGGCATAGGGGTTCAGAGGGTACCACATGTCTACTATTGTCAAAAACTACCTGTATGGTTAGTGATGATTTACAGGAATAAGGGGAGAAGTTACTGTGGCTCTAACTTAAATGATTATGAGCACATCTTTGAGTTTTTGTTAGTAGTGAGAATTACTGCTTGACTTTGGATTCTTGCTGGTGATAGATGTGATGAACCCTGACCACAACCACATCATCATAAAACCCCTGGTTTGGCATGATGTTCCATGCTTCCACATTGATCAACTCCCAGTCCACAGTATGAACCTCAAAACAACATACATTTAAGGGTAATCAAGGCTGTGCCATCAAAACATTTGCAATTGAGGTTTTTGGTGCACACTTTTATCCCTGGGATTGTGGAAAATTCAACTTCTTGTTGAATGACTGTAAGAAATAACACTTACCACCTCACAATCTCAGGGGCCTCCAAAAAATAAAGTTTATTTTAGCTGCACTTTTTTCCAAGTCATTAGGTTTGAATGAAGCAGAGACATTCTTCCTGGCTAGATGGGTTGTGAGACCTGCTTATAAGGTGCTAGTAAAGGTGAAGTGTTTGCCATGTTTTCTGCATTAAAGCTATTGCGCTGGTCTGTGAAAACTTGGAGGCCAGTTCAGTGTGATTGGCTGGAACTGAGGACACAATGTGAGATCCAGAGTTACCATTTCTTGTTCATTTGGCTTGCATTAGCAATGCTCATGTCTCATTTGGACATAGTCTGTAAAACGAGTGTAGCTCCCGTCACAGTTTCTCAGTTCATGAATTTAAAGGCACTTTGTCCAAACCAGTCTGTCCATGTCGTGTCCATCATTACATTATTACAATCAAAGTATAGATGCAGAATGTGCTGGTCACTATAGTGGTACTTATAAGAATGGATTGGGGTGTGAAATTGGTGGTCTGCTTTTGCAGCAGAAACATTTTTTATGAATGTCTTATTGCTTTTGACTCTGAATCTGTTTTAATGATCCTCCGTCCCTCTGTCCAAGAATTTTAAAGACTCGCTCCGAAACAGGGCGAGAAATGTAACATGTAGCAGAGTGGATTTTTATGACTTATTCGATTTATCTTTATTAAAAAATATAGTCTGTGTCAAGATTGCCTCAAGGTCTAATATTTCACTGTGCTTCCTTTTTCTTAATACAATTTATAGCAAAGTGCCTGAAAAGCAGGTACTTGAATCATTTGGATTCAAAGACAGTTTAGATTTAAGATGTCATGTTATCTATCTATCTATCTATCTATCTATCTATCTATTCCATCAATCGCTCCTTACAAAGCATCTGAAACAAAAATATGAATCAATAATTCCTTTCCATTCAAGTGTACTGTATGCTTTTCTTTTTGTGTCCAAGTATATATCAAAGTATTTGTCTTGGAGGCACGGACAGACCATTCTCAGATACCTACAATTCTCCTGACAGACCCTTAGTGTTCTCACTCACATGTACACACAGATACCTCACGACCTTCACAGCATTCTCTACAAGCTATCTAAAAAGGCTTTCATTCTATACGAGCCTGTCTCATGTCTGTCTCGGATGCATCAACTCTCTCTCTCACAGAGAGGCACACTCACACACACACACACACACACACACACACACACACACACACACGTGGTGAAAAGCTGTGATTCCTCAAACATCACCCTGCCTTTTTACTCATGGGGTTTCTCATTGTGCGAATGGGAGAGTCGGAAGAATGGAAAGGGAGGGAAGGGAGCTACATCCACCCTGAGCTTGATATATGTGGAATAAAGACCCTCCATCCACACTGAGGCGACATTTTTCACCCATGACAGTGGAGCTTTTTAAAAAAAGAAACACCCTTCAGAGTGGATGGATCTGAAAATGACAACCTCACATTCCGTTGTGGGCATGGAAAACTGAACTTTTGGAAAACCATGACATAACTGATCTTGGGCTGTGTGGCAGTAAAGTTCAAAAGACATTTTTATTTTCCTCCAACTCAGCTCAACTTTATGCATATAAACTCTCATATAAACACCACACAGTTATGTGTCAGATGATGAGTTACAACTTCTGGAACTTTTGCTTTGGCTGAGTTGAGTCACCTGTCGTTATGTCTTGTTTTTGTTTTCTTCTACCTCTCTGTTTTGTACTGTTTCTGCTTGTAAAGCACTTTGGTTGGCCTTAGGCATTTAAATGTGCTATATAAATAAACTTGACATTGACATTGACATTGGAGCTTTTGTGCCTTTCATAAAATCTGTAATGACATCAATTTTGACTCATGCATCCAGCAAGCATAAACCTTGCTAAGTAAAGAGAAGCGCTATTTGGGGATTTTTATGCATCTGATGTGGAACTTTCCGATGAAGTACTATTTTGGGGCAGCTGTAGCTCTCCTTTAATCACAAGGTTGGCAGTTTGATTTCCAGCTCCTTTTGTCTGCATGTCAAACTGTCCTTGAGCATAGGGCTGGGCACTATGGAGAAAATCAAATGTAAAAATACTTTTGACCAAATAGCTTGATACCGACATTGCAACTATACTGTAGGGTTGACTTTTGGTACTTCCACAAAATATTCATACAATGACATTTTTGAAAAATAATTATCAGAAACGTATATATATTGACCAAGGGGCCGTACACATGCTGTATCTTTAACTACCTGGAAAATGTGAGGTCGGGCCCTTTGTGTGACTCTTGTGCCTCTTCTGTGCTAACGTTCAAGGTGGCTAAGACAGGTTGCGTCTGGAGTTGCTAAGCAACCATAACAAACACTGTATCATAGCCTGCTTACACGAAATCCTGATTGCAGAGCTGATCTTCTTCAAGGCATTGTTTTTCAAGTGTTTATTGGGCATGAAATATTGTCTGTGGGACAGATGTACAGCTCTGGCAGCCCTGAACTAAAATGATCAGCTTCTTCTTCATATTTACCACAGACTGATATTTATGGAAGAAGGCTTTGATGGGTTGTTCCTCATCATATGACATGCAGTACATTCTGCTGCGTTCCAAAAGATGAACTTTGTTTATCTCAGGGTGTTACCGTTACACCGTTGGACCTATTTTTATCCACGCTGCCACATTTCAAGACCTCATCAATTACATTCTTGTGTATAGTTATTATAACCAATAGACTCACTTGAGACTCAACAGAATAACCTGCTCCTGTGTCACACACTTCACCGATGCTGGCTGTGGTGCACACTTTTGTTGTTTGATGACCAAAAGAGGAGGGTTAAGAAATTGAGTTGCTTTCTTATTGTTCACGTGTAGATGGAGACCTCTAATGGAAAAATCCATCATGGATGCATATTGTTTATGCACATAAGCAGCGTTTTCAAATTTAGGCTGGCTTAGTATAGACATATGAGAGAAAGGTAAGGAGAGAAGAGAGAAAGGGCACAGGCAGGAGGACGGAGAGACAAAATGAGAATGGTGAAGGCTGAACAGGGACGAAGAGGATTAGCTTGAAAATAAGGACCTGTTTGAAAGCAAGGCTGAGAGAGGTAGAGAGACAAGGAAACAGGAGAGAAAGAGAAGAGGAGAAGGAGGGGGAGGGTATATACTAAAGGGAGAAAAAGAGGATGAGGTTGAGAGGAAAAAAAATGGCTTGAAAGCAAATGTAAGAAAGGGAATGACAGAGCAAGGTAGAGAGGAAGAGAGAGTGAGAGAGAAAGCAAGCCTTCTATCCTGTTAACCACTGTAGAGTGGGAAATGGGATTTTGTGTCACATTGCTCCAGCAAATTGCTGCATGTTGCTGGCTTACAGAGGATAGCCACTGCTTCTTCTTGACATATAGAGCTTTTCAGAGACTAGTGTGGGACCCAAAGGTGCTCTGCTGCAAAGTTAAAATGGGTGTCCGAATCATTCAAGATAAATTGGTTCCTGAGGTCGAGTCTCGGCTGCCTCTTGCGGGATGAGATGGCCTGAATAAAATATAATTAAGCAAAATTGTATGTGAGAAATACATAAAGTGGCATTAACAGATCAATAGGATCAGTCCTTGTGGGTAAACATTTTAATTGCATCAGTAAGCTGCTGGTGACAGGATTCATGCTGAGCTGTCTAGGCAATAAGGATATTTTCCAGTACTTTAAAGAGCCATAATAAGCATTTTATGAGGCGGAATTTAAACAAAAACTTGACTTCTTTTGTCAGTTTTTTCTTATAGTTTTGCTCAGTTCCTAATTTCCTAATTTGGATATTTGTTGAACAATAACATGATATGATGATTCCACTGAGAGTCATAAAAGTACTTAATTATCCAGATGTTCTGTCTTTCATGATTTGGTAATCTCTCAAGACAGATTCTGTAATTTACATTGTAGAATCTGTCGGCAGCCCTGTGTGAAAGACGACTCGGGGAGGGGGGCTTTGAGTTTGAACGATGCTGCGCTTTAGCCAATCACAATGGAGGGGGCGTGGCCGAGACATGCAGGGGTCCCCAGGAAATGTGTACCTACAGAAACAGCAAGCTCCGCGTCCATAGCGACCGCTCCACCCAAAACACCATCTCGTCAACTTGAAAAAAAAAAAAAAATTCCAGCGGATGTCTGAGTTACAACATGATTGAGCTAACTGGAGTAGTTTCATGTCGTATCCGACAACGGGAGGCTTTTAACAGATGACGTCCTGATGTTAGCTTTGCTAACTGTCCCTGTCAGCTGCAGCCACTGATGCTTTCTAGACATCGTGATTTCCCATAACTGAATAAATACCACACATAGCAACACAAAACTGCTTTGCTAGCTCAATCATGTTGTAACTAAGATATCCGCTGGAAAAAATATTTTATTCAAGGACCATTTATTGAGTTATTACCTTATTTTTATACAGTCTATGGTTATTACGGACACCGCTAACGGCTAGCGTTAACAGCTAACGGTTAGCCCAGCTAATCTACGATAACCACGTTAATTACGTGCACACAGAAATAGTAATGTTTGTTCAATCATTGTGTTTATAGGCTTAACAAACATCAAACAAGGATTATGTTGTGGGAAACTCAGCCCTGCAGCCCAAAACATTTCCTAACTGTATTGGCTCGTAGTTACATTGCCTAAGTGACAGCAGATGGAGTTTAACCAAGACTGTTAGACTACAACTTGACAAAACAATTGAATGGTATATGAAACAAGTCTTCTACAGTGGAGTCACTCGCTTTCACGCACCTAAACGCTTTACAACTACGGTACTTGGATACAAACATGGAAAATGAGCTATAAGCTTCCTTGGGATAACACTGGATATCACATCACTGGATATAATGTTACTGGGACTAAAAATCTACAGAAGCACTACCGCTTTATATAACGTTACAGCACTGTGGTGAGGCCAGCAGGTCGACAGAGACTTAGCGAAAGACAGGGGCAATTCTAGGATCAGAGGTTTAGGGGTGCTGAGCACCCAGAGAGCTGTCCAGCCAGGCAAGATAAATTTCACTGTTTTGTACATTTTAACGCAATTTCATTCCCACATTTGTGAAAGAAAAGCACAACACTTTTTGGGAAAGTTGAGTTTTTGCAGTGTAGCAAGCTTGGACTAGCTTCCATTGGGAAAATGGCCTCACTTGCTGGCAGTCAGAGAAAGTTATTTTCTTTACATTTTCTTTATTCACTTTGCTTGCTCCCAGTGTTAGTTTGACTTCATGCTCTGGTGAGACCAAACAGCTTACTGGGCTTAGTGGGTGGGCTATCTCCTCACTCATATCAGTGTCCCTTCCTTCCATCTCTCTATCTTCTCTGTATATCATCTTTCTTTCTGCTGCTTTTTCATTCACTGCCCTCTGTCCCTGGGGAGAGTAGGCCTGTTGAATGTTAATAATTTATACCACTGAAAGACAATGCTGCTCATTCATAGCAACAATACACACACATACACACACACACACACACACACACACACACACACACACATATCATGGCTGTTCGGTGAAAAATACTTAACAATGTCAACTTTTCATTAGATGAGAAAACCAGCCAAACGTCCTTGCCACATTTTCTCCAAAATTGTGTTTTGGCGTGCATGTGTGTGTACAGAATGGGTTTTCTTGTCCGTTAGTTAAGCAGACCATTGGGAGTTTGACCAAAAGGTTATTAGCTTTAGTCTTTTGTTAGCATCTGTGTGTGAGTGTTTAAAGATGGGGGAGAACGTTGTTTGGCATTTTACCAAGCACATAATTATTTTGTCATTTGTCCATCCGAATACACAGAATTAAGTGTTTGGCCCATCACCAAAAAGACATGTGTGTGACTGTTTGTGTGTGTGTTTACAGCTTGTCCATTATTTAGCCCTTTATTGAAGGAATAATGTGCATACGGGTATGTGTTTACAGATAAGGGAATACATGGCCCTCTACCTAAGAGACGCCCATTGTGTTGCTGGGGTTTTTGTGGCATGCACATGTGGGACTGTTCCAGGTGCCATGTTTTATTTAAAGCACTTTTGTGACACACAACAAAGTCTGGAAAACATTAGCCTCCAGGTAAAGCCCTCAGAAAGCAGCTCAAAGCTAATATGTTTTGGAAAGTGTTGTGTCACAGTTGTGCACTCAGAGAGTGGCAACATATTGAATGCCTGGGCCTAAAACATACAGTAACAATGGCTGGAGAATTTATGTGAATATGTATTGTGCTTCTGAGCCTGTTAAGGGTCCATTGTGTAGGAGTTAGGGGGATATATTGACAGAATTTGAATAGATAATAACAGGTATGATTTATTTAGTGTATAATGTTTTGGGGAGGAAGACATCTCTGAAGACAATTCTTCTCCCAGTAAAAACCTCTCAAGTTATCAGACATAATAGGCAAACACACATTTGCAGGTTCTCAGCTAGCGGCCCAGCTCCAACATGCCAAACAGTGTCTGAGAAACACTGATTTGTAACATAAAACTGCTTTGGTCTGTGTTTTTAACAGTGTAAATCACTGATTTTGTTGTTTTGGAGGGGAAGAGACCTCTGCAGACAATTCAACACGCGGTAAATACCTGATGTGAGCACACATCAAATTAGAGGAGAAAAAACAGTGAGCACACATAGCAGGCCCTGGGTGAGCGGCCAGTCTGGGACATGCCTAACAGCATAGAAGAAAGATCGATTTGTAACGTGAAACTGCTTTATTCAGTGTTTTTACCGGTTTGAATCACCTGGAATCATCTTATTTTATGGGGGAAGAGAACTCTGTGGATAACTGAACAATGAACACTGAAAGAATTCTAATCAGGAGAAGTTTCTGCTTGTTGAAATCCGCTGTCCTCACCACTTGATGCAACTAAATGCCACTAAATCTAAAGGCCCTGACACATCAACCTGACCAACACATTCTCACTCTGACCTCGTCACATATTGACATTTGCTCATGGACTTTCCATGTCTTAATACGTCGTAAGGTACCCTGGATGCGTTGGCTGTCAATGCTCTGGGATGCCATGTCACATTATGCCTGTTACATGCATTGTCTTCTTTCAAAATACACTTCCGTTTTCTCCAGAAATTTAACGTTTACATATTGTTCCTTTCAAAATAAACTACAACACTACGTCGGAACAACACTGCAAATTTTTGTTGTTCTTTTCCTTCAACAACAAATGCATGTGGTCGGGTTTAGGCAACAAAAACACGTGGTTAGGTTTAGGAAAAAAGAACAGGGTTTGGCTTTAGAATCTTACAGGATGCAAAGACCCATCCACCAGCCATCCCCAATCGGACTTTCACTGCCTTAACTGCCGTCCTTGTCCCGCCATGTTTCCCCGACGCTACCGGGCACTGTTTAACTATAAATGCATACCAATATCCAAGAGCCGGATTTCGACGACTTTGGAGTGAGACCAGGCTCACCTGGTGGCTGGCAGTCAGTCAATGTTTGGGCCTTGTCTTCCTCTCTCTCTCTTCCTCTCTCTCTCTTCCTCTCTCTCTCTCTTTTCCTCTCTCTTTTTTTTGGCAGTTCTGCCCAGCAGACAAGAAGAGAAGCAGATGTGAGGAAAGTAAACAAACAGCAACAGTTAAGAATTGGTGAGATCAAAACAAACTTGCTACATGAGGTGCAATAATTTTTCTAGTCACTGAGCTCTTTATCAGAAATGTTTCCTGATGATTTGTGTTACTGTTCACGAGCGTACAGCAAATATGCTTTGTTTTTCTAATATTGAATTGTGTTGTTAATGTGTTAACAGGATAACTAGTGTCAAGACGGTCTCCTGGTTTCCCTTTTTGAATGACGAATACAGACTACTGCTGTCTGCTGGTATAGGTAATTATTTCCTCTCATGCAGGGACAGAACGTACATGCTGGTTAGCTGTTGGCTACAGTCTTTGCAATATGTTCAAGTGTAACTTTTTGGCTGTGACACAGGCAACGTGAGGTGCCACAATAGTCACTGCTGCTAGTTCTCTGAAATTGGTTGGGTGTAACTGGGGCTTTACACACTGCTTCATTCACAGCAGCTTAACCAGAAAAATAAAGGGTCAAGTGTCTTGCTCCAGGGTACAAAAGAAAACAGACAGAACCATTGAGTCACCATATTATCTCTTCAAGGACAAACATGGGATAAAAATAATGGGATTGCATTTTCTGATCGATTGTAATGATGGAATATTAAATAATGCCATTGTCATAGGTGCAGTGGGCGAGAGCTGGAAGCAGACATGCTCCCAGATGTGCCTCTTTCCATCGATCATGCCATTAGTAATATATCACTGAGTAATGAATTAGGAAATCAAAGCAAGCTTTCTGCGATCTCGCTAGTCATTTGACACCTTAAACAAGCAAAGAACAAGCACTGAAAACAAATTATTGAGTTACAAGGCAACCTGACCCTCATTTACCTGGGCGTAGTGTATGTGGAGCTTATTCGATTGGCTTTGTGACCAGTGGAGACATTTCTGAATGATTCTCCAGGAGAGATAATGAGAATATTATAAAAGCACATAGGTGACTGACTGTTGCCCTTCTATTGGGTTCCTGTAACTGCAATTACAAGTCACTGTGCGCAACAGCAGCAGTTAGAATTCCAGTACTACCTGATGACTATAAGCTAATAGGTGATAGGGAACTACGCTGTAAAGCCATTAAACTAAACTGCGTGGTGATCAGGAATCACTCAGAGCTGCAATATTCTCATTATAAAGAATAAGTCAGACAATATTAAGTATAGTTCTTGTTATAAAGTAAGACCGAAACCAAGAAAAACTGATCTTACTGACAGTTACTGCGCCGCCAAAGTCTAATGTAGCTTTTTACTATCATGATTTTTGCCATAGTCCTTCATTGTTGTCCAGAAACATCATTAAAAACACATCCAGAAACCAAAATGTTGCACTGGCTGGTATGTTCCTTCATTACCATGGGCAGACACACACACACTGTACTTTAGTTTGAATCAACCTTAAATACACTGTCCTCACTGACAAATCACTAGTTATCATTCCAGAGCTGAAAACCATTATAACAAATGCAATATTCACTCCAGTTTGTGTAATGTTTGTTAAAAAGAACAGTGCCTAACTCTTTTGTGAGTAGTTGACTAGGAACTTATAAGCTTGGGGCTAAATGACACAGAGAGCAGGGGAGTCAAAAAAGTAATGAGACAAACAAATACCGGATTTGGCAAATAGACCCTTGTCTTATAGATATACATGTAAAGAAAACCTGTAATTGCATTAGATTAGAATATCCAGCACATTTATATGACCAATTATATAGTGACATGCAAAAGTTTAGACGCCCCTGGTCAAAATTTTGTTTTCTGTGCGTAGAAGATAACACACCTCTCCAACATTTTACACAAGATTACCCTTTTAATTTCCATCTTTTACAGTTTCAGCATAACCAAAAAGGAAAATGACCTGAAGCAAAAGTTGGGGCATCCTGCATGGTCAGTGCTTACTAGCGCCCCCTTTGGCAAAGGGGTTTGTTTAGATGTTCCTTTGCAAACTTCTCATGCTGCATTTTGTGGTGAGGACACAGGAAAGGTTTTCTCCTGATCACTCTACCATGAAGGTCATATTTGTTCAAGTGTCACTGCACAGTAGAACAGTGCACCACCAACACTACCATCTGCTAGATCTTCCTGCAGGTCTTTTGCAGTCATACAGGGGTTTTGATTTGCCTTTCTAACAATTCTATGAGTAGCTCTCTTTTAAAGGTCTCTTGGTCTTCCAGACCTCCACTTGACCTCCACAGTTCCTGTTAACTGCAATTTCTTAATTACATTACAAACTGAGGGAACAGCTACCTAAAGACACTTTGCTATCTTCTTATAGCCTTCTCCTGCTTTGTGGGCATCAGTTATTTTAGTTTTCAGAGTGCTAGGCAGCTGTTAAGAGGAGCCCATGGCTGCTGATTGTTGGGACAAGGTCTCGGGAGTCAGAATATTTATAAAGCTTTGAAATTTCCATCAGCTGGCCTTTCCTAACAGTGATTGTGAACAAGCCAGAGCCCTAACAAGCTAATTAAGGTCTGAGACCCTGGTAAAAGTTGTGTGAGAGATGTCTCAGGGTGCCACATACTTCTGCAGGGTGCTCCTTTCCTTTTTTCAACTCTAAAATTGTATATATATGTGTATATGTATATATATATATATATATATATATATATATATATATATAAGTTTAATCCTTAACTTTATGTCTTTTGGAGATCAGTTCAATTTTCAGTTTAAGTTCAATTTTGACCAGAGGTGCCCAAACTTTTGGATGCCACTGTATCACTTTCTGCCAGATGTCCCACTAAGGTCAGACTGTTCTGAGGCTTCTAAGTGATAAGTTATACTCACAGTGCTTATAAGAAAAGAGCACATTTAGAAAAACACTTTTCTTACAACATTCAGCACTTGTAGTCAGGCAGCAGTTTCTTGTATCCAAGATGTAAGGGTTTGCAGTTTCAGAGGATGGTGGAGATTAAAGGATCAATATTTGAGAAGGAAAGATTTCTTGTCAAGTCAAAAAATTAGGTTGTTGTGGTCATTGGATTTTCTTCATGGTGGTGAATCATTTCATTTTAACTTTGATGAACTTTGTCAGGCAAAGGCTGACGAATACCAAACAGTCTTAACAGTGCTAACTCGCATAATCTCTTTCATTTAACTCTTCTTGTTGGAGTATGAAAAGGAGTCATGGGTATATACACATCTTTTGAAAATACTTAGTTTACCTATTGTCTCATTAGCAATAGCTATCACCCAAGCTAGCCTGAAAGTTTTTTTTCTCCCTCTCAAATGGCAATGACAGCTATTGTGACTGACTAACACAAGCATGTTCCACGCTTGCTAGAATGTTAGTCATTAGCTCACCAGACACAATACTTCAAAATCCTCTCAGTAGCAAGATCCAGTATGCTAATTCTAAGCTACTGTAAGTGACATTACTAGATGATCCTCAACAGACAAATTTGCAGTTAAAGGTGTAAAGGGGGGTGAAAAAGCATGTGCTATACAGCTCTGTACTTAACGTTATTGTCCGGTCGTTTTGTAGACTGAAATGTTTTCTTGGAGTGTAGTTTGCAGTGCCTTGAGAGTTCATCTCAGTTCTTCCTTTGCCTTATTTTATCCTCCCTTATCTCAGGAGATCCTCTAAGCTTGGAAGTTGAAGATAAAGAACACGAGTAGCCCATCTTTTGGGCCATGGAGGAGGCCTGTTCTGACATTAAAGCTAAGCAGTGCCAGAGGTGTATCAGACATTCAAAGAGATTTTTATCAGCTGCTCTTTGCAAATGAAGATGTGATGAGGCTGTAAAGGAGGGACCAAATTCAGCACAGAAAGGAAATATCAATACATCACTTCAATTGCTTTAAATTCGTTTGGTAACTGTTTATCTATTTTTTATTTACTTTTACTTTTTTTTCACTTTCTAAACCAATTTGTTTTTCAATATTCAATGCAAGATTTAGTTCAAATCTGCGGCTCAAAGTGACAAAAATGACAGTAATTTTTCATACATTCAAAGAATGTGCCTGTGCTCATTTTTCTTGTGATGTACTGTGTCTCAAGTGGTGCTTTAAACTCAGATGCAGATGGATTTGTTCTTTGTAAGAGCTCTGCAATCATTACAAAGCAGACACTTAAGATATAATGGCACTAGGTAAGGTACTTGAAGGCTTTACTAAGCAATTGTGTGATATATGTGAATAGGTATATCATGTGTTGGATGTGTGTTTGATCCTTAAAGACCTCGAAAAAATGATCTATTGTTTTATGCAACCCAGTCACCAAAATAAATGTTGGCATTGTATGTTTCTGCAAATGACGAACACGTTGAAAACGTGTGTTATGTAGCAGATACCCCGAAACTTTCCATTTCTTTACATTGCAACAACACAGTGGTTAAAGTGTTATCTACATATGCATGCAGAATCTGTAGGCAACATTACAAGAATGTGGTATCAGAAGCATTCTAGTTTCAATTAGTGGTCCAAGTACTGACCAATCACACCTGAGCAAAAAAAGAGGAACACACTGGCCAAAATGCAATCCCATCTGCCAGACAATAGCTGGTAGACTGATTAGGAAAATATAATGTTTTGGCTGGTTATGTTATGGCGCACTCATGTCTGAAATGCAGCGCTGTCTTGGTTAAAAAAAAATCACATGACACTATACACATTGGAGGCATAGTTATGTGTCACTAAAAACATCCACATTTAGTGGCTAAAACACCACTGGAAACTGCACAGATCGCTAAAAATAATGGGTGTTGCTGTTTGTTGATGTCAAACAGTAGTCTGTAGTGGTCCAGAGCTTGGCAGACGTCTCTCCTAAGTGTCACACCATCCACCATCCCCTCCACCTCCCGATGACAAAGTCAGCTCATTTAAAAACAATGATATGATATGAATGAAACGCACAAATGCAACATAACTGTGCAACATTTTCTTCTGGAAACTGGGCTGTTTTGTGCTATTGTCTCATTATGCAATTTGTTTTGGAGAGTTGCACTGAGGCAGATTCAAATGGCTGTTGTTGATTTGTCAAAGTATTAAACAAATTATATCATTTAAATTCATTAGCATATCTGATAGAAGATGTCAGCTAGAGCTGATCTTGTTGGTAAGAGATGTCAACTATCATTAACTGGTGAATTTGTAGCCCTTATAGTGGCATTGCTCTAGGGATGGCAATGTCAGTCAGTCAGTCCACCACTTCAGTCAACAAGTATTTAATGAGTTACCACGTCATTTTGTACATGGTAATGACTGGATGACTTTGGTGATCCCTGACTTTTGCATTAATTTCATTTAGCTGTTGACATATCTTAACATCTACCGGATGGATTGGTACAGACATACTGTCACAAATCAGAAAGGACCCACAAGCATCACAAGGCAGAGGCAGGATAAAGGCAAAAACCCTGAATTTACTTGAGTTTTCAGGCACAGCAAAGTACAGTCTGTTCCAGAGGTCAAGACCAAAAAGCCAAACAATCAGGCAGAGGTACAAAGGCATCAGGCAAAATTTAATACAGGTAAGCAGGCACGGGTCAAAATCGAAGAGGCAACACATACAATAAGCAGGATATGAAGCAGGCAAATAAAAAGGGCACACTGACTGATATAAGTCCTTAAATTAAATGCATTTTACCCTACTTACTGTCAACTGATACACACCATCTCCCTAATCAGCTCTCTTTCTCTGCTCCTATGGCAGCTCAACTCCTCTACTCACCACTGATGTATGAAGAGAACTCTGTAGCTGGTGCTGTGTCTTGTGTGCAATGAAAAATGGATGAGGAGACTCCTGGTTGAGGTCGAGAAATATCCCGAGCTAAACAACCCACAATCCTGTCATTATACAGACAATAGCCAAAAAAGAAATTTCCTGGCAAGTCATAGCTCCAGAGATCAGCTCTTCAGTCGAGAAATCATGTTCAATTAGCGGCAGTCCAGACATGATAGAGGAAGTGCACATCCTTCAGTAAAAGTACTCATAACTTTATGTGGTTGTCTGTTGACGAGCTGCAGTGTGATATGTCCAGTATGTGCTCAGGGTGGCACTTGACACGAGTAACATTTAACGCAGCACTGGCACCAACAAGTCACAATTCAACTTGTCCAAAACTTTGGTAATGCCCAAATACTGGCAAAACTAATGAGCTATCATTTATGATGAATGCTAATTAGCAAACGTTAGTGTGCTAAACCAAGAAGATGAGAATGCTATAAACATTATACCTGCTAAACTTCAGCATGTTGGCATTTTAAATATCAGTGTGTCCATCTGCTTAGTTTAGCAGCTAACTCAATGCACAGCAGAACACGACTTGCATGGCTGTGTTGCAAAGGACTGCAGACAGTTTTCGTCTTGGAAGGACAATAAATCAAGAATTACACACTGCTAGTTCTTGACATTATTTTCCACAGTAATACAAGCTGTACAAACTTTCTGGTCAGTGAGGAGAGAATACATTTATTGCTACAGCTTGCCAATTGTTTTCTGCACTGTTACTCAAACTTTAGAAAACTGCCTCCAAACTTTTCAACATCCTCTCAGGGTAATTGCATTGTACCCATGCAAGAAAAAAAAACAAAACTGTCACATATTGTTTATACTACATGACACTTTAAACTGCATATTTCCTTAATCAGGCCAAAAGTATCGAACTGTGCACAGCGATGAGATTTTATCTTCTACCTTACCTTTAAATTGCCAGATGAAACATTTGCAGTATACTTGTTGTTTTGTAGAATACTTGACTGCTGACAAGTTATCTGTAGTGCAGTAGTTACTGTATGTGTTCATGCTGCAGTGTTGGCTCTCATGATTCTCATAAACACTGAGCAGAACTCATCTGAATGGCTCTGCTGCTAGTTTATTTGATTAGCTGTCCAGACATACTTGTTTTTCAGAGCTGAATTATTTTCATATTAAATAAACTTCACAGAAGCCACTCCATCTGAGACACTGATTTATGGCTCAAACAAAGTTTTGTGTCCCTCTGTCGCTTAAATGATTACTTCTCTCATCGGCCATTATTTATGACTGAGGTGGCAAATGATGGGCAAGGATATCTTGTTACAATATTTAAGGGGTGAATCTCTACATGACCGACAAAAAAAAGAGGTAACACACAAATGGCCAAATACACAAAGACTGGAGTGCAGACGCTGATAGCACCATGTAATGCAGATCACTTGCAACCGTATCTTCCCTGTCTCAAGGTCCATTTCACAACAGATACTGAGCTAATGATATTACAGCGTAAGGTTTTGCATCTGGTTGCAATTATATCCATGTGGCAAAGTAAAAATGTTGCCTTGCGTCAACGACAAAGTAGGCAGATCAATGACAGAGAAAAGGAAAATGTAAATTTTCAGACTGCGAGTTGTAGCCCTTGACTTGGGGTGTAACGGTTCTCGAAATGCACAGTCTGATCTGATACAGTGGTGTCATGGTTTGGTATATTTTCAAATTAACAAAAAAGAAAAGATGCCACAAAAATGTCCTTTTTTTGCCTATTTGCAACCTTCTTTTTCCACTTGATTGAATGACCTTTATATTTCAACTTTATTTATCCATCCAGGATTTTCCAAGTTCTATATGTATTTCTAGATTCATAAATTTTTTTCTTTTATTCAACATAAACTTGCAGACGCTTTTAGGCAAGACATGAATAAAATAAAATAAAGACTTCATAAAGGCAATTGATTAAGTTTTTGTGTGGAAATTAATGAAGTAAGCTAATTAGGATGTAGTTTCTGTACAAGGGAAATATTTCTTAAGACAGGCACATTCGAAGGCCGGATTCCAACCCCCACCTCTGCAACAAGGTCTGCCGCACCTTTCCCATGTGAACTACCAGTGCGCCCCACTTTTAAGTCAATACAGCATATTAACTTTAACTATCTGCCTTTCAACGTGCTACCTCAGCTACTAATGTTCAGTTTTAGCCCACTAACTATCCCACTATTGGCAATGGTACTACTGTACTTTCAATAAAGCAATCGTACCATCAAATTCACAAAAACTCTGTCTGAATACATTGCTTCTTAATGTGTTCAGTTGACTATTTAATCTGCAATTTCCTATGACCTGTATCCCAAACACACACCATGTGAAACTGTACGTGGCAACTGTGCACTCAATGATTATGGACTAGTTTCCATTGATTTTTGATTTTGTATTGACATTATGACACCACTACAATTTGCGCTGATGTTTTTGAATTGAACTGTTTGGCTATAAGGCTCAGAAAAGGGCCAGGTTTGCAGCTGTGGTTTGCATGTCACATAATTCAAATACATGCAAACAGCACAGGGGTGGGGGCTTGGCAGCAGAGTTTAGGGTGCATTCCACCCTTTGAGAGTTGTACAGTTTCATTTGTCTTACTTGTGCAGGTTTAGTGGCTGCAAAAGCTGCCCAATCCTTTTGTAAATTCGTGCCTGAGAATCCCATTCAAGGTGCACAGAGGAAGCAAGTGTTTTAAGACAAACTCCCTCAAAGCATCCATCTCAAAACAGCTGGTTATTTTGGCAATATCCACTCTACAGCTCACAGAAGCCACTTTTCTGTGGTGTCAAACCAGACTGACCTCAGCCCAGCAGGCTATTACAATACAGTGTAGACTCAATCTGTTACAAGTGCACTAAAGAAGTGGGGTACTGTCCAGGGCAGTGTGCTGTCCTTCACTCCCTGCAGAGCACTCTACAATAGCAGCTTTATAACCATGGATGTAAACAGTGGATGCTTATTCATTTTTTTCAAAATGCAGCATTCACGTCCTGTCGTTTACACCTTATTCGCAAGTAACAGAGTCGGGAATTGAAAAAAAAAAAAAAAAAAAAGTTCATTAGCCAGCCAATTTTCATTCTGTTTTGGAGATAGTACTAATTTCTGACAGCAATGCTACCTCCCTCTTGGTGAAAAACCTTCATCACTGGCAGTTAAATCTAACTTAGAAAATGCTACAAAAAAATAAAAACACAATTAAATTTCTTTGCTACAACCCTAAAAAGCAATAAGGGGATAACAAAAATGAAGACAGAACATAAAAGAGGAATGAAGGAACATTAACAAATGAGTAAACCCATGGTAAATAAAGCAGAATGCAGATGGGAAGAGCAAAAGGAAGTATACTACAGCGCAAAGCAAAATAAGACGGAACGGGCAAATTAACAACACAACACGGTTCTTTCATTGCTGTACAGTGAATCAATTACAACAGGCTAAACAGAGCATAAAGGGTAGAATAGAGCAGTTTGTATTTCTGCCAGCAGTAGTTTTTCCTAATGAACTGTCCTTCATTTCCCCTCATTTAATCCAGGTTTCAACCCAATTTCTTAACACAAACACACTTGCACGGGCACTTAGGTAACAAACACGGCCATAAAAACTGACAGACAATTGCACTAATGCACATACACACAACACAGCTTTTTTTCTTAAATTTAGAGTGTAATAAAGATTGAAACACAACAACAGGGGATTTTAATTATGCATGGTTGGGTCTGTATAATGCTTATTTATTATGTCTAATGGGTGTATTTCTCATTAGTGTTTGTTTGTGTCAGCATTTTTTTCCTGGTGTCTTTGGCATTCTTCCGTGTGTGTTTCCTGTTCAGGTGTGTACATGTCTGATTCCAGTTTGTATGTGAGTATTTATATGTATGGGAGGGTAAGCCTTCACCAATACATTTGAAAGGAGGATTTATTATTCCTCTATTTGTCTCTTAAAGAGGCTTATGTCTTTTCATGTTTGAGCCTGTCCACTTATTCTCAGTTAGAGGACGCTGACAGGCAATAACGGAACAGATTATTGAAGAATTATCTTAGAAATAATCTTTGAACATTATTTCTACCCTGTTCAGCTGCTAGCTGAGTGTGTGTTGAGAACAAGTTGTAGGGAACCCAGTTTCACTCCGAAGTCGAAAGAGACTGGATGTAAATGTTTAACTTAAAAAAAATAAAAACATAAGTGTATTTTTGACCAATGCTCCCAGGGTACCTTGCACGTCGTATGCAGGCGTGGAAACCAAATGTCAATGTGTGACAAGGTCGCAGTGAGTGTTGCAGGAGCAGGACCGCACATCAAGAGAATAGCTTCCCGGATAGATACTCGCTTAACCTACTGCTACTATTCTGCTCCAGGCTGTTCTCATAAACTACTTTTTCCTATGAAAAGTAATGCACCCAAATTTGTACATATCCCTGTGTTTCGAAAGGATGCAATCGTATGTCTAGTGCGCTGATGGGAGTCAACAAGGAAGCGTCTCGAGCTGTCTTGTAAGGAGGCAGACTTTCTCCTGCAACTCTGGGAATCATTTTGAGGTACATCCTCACCATGTTTCTTTTCCTAAACCTAACCACAGTCTCTTTAATTGCCTAGTGCTAACTTTGGTAACTTTCTATAAATTATGTAACTGTACATCAAGGAGGTAATTTGTGGGCGCTGAATCATAGGATATCATACAAACTGTTGTATTTTCTTAGTATATCATGAACCATTCTATGAAGATATGTTGTCTGCTCACATACCTCACCCCTCCCTCCCACACCACTCTTTTCTCCCTCTCTCTTTCTCTCCTCCTCTCCTTTATGTAGGATCTGGAAGAGGTTACCATGCCCGGGTGCTATGGCAGCTTCTCCACAACACATCTGGCAAAGCAGATGAGCTACAAGTAGTCAAACCCACGCATGTCAGTCATGTTTTTCTTTTCATAAAACCATCGAATGCATCTTGATGGTGTGGTCCTTGATGAAATAATGACGCTACATTTAAGCACCCAAGTAAATAATGCCAATGAAGACAGCCGTTGAATGTAGCGACCATTAAAGTTTTAAGCCACAACTGTTCACTTGCTTGTCACTAGCCAGGTTTCCATCCACATTTATCTTAATGTCAACCAAATTTCCAGACGTTTATGTTCATGCATTACCTTAAGGAAGGGCACACTCAGCCTATCAGCCCACACAGATCTGATGTTTTTGTCTGCTGTTAATTGTCATCTTTTCAGTGGAGTGCAAGCTTCACTGGATGTCAAACCTCGCATACATGCTTTAGTGCCTGTTTTAAAAAAGGACTGTTGACCAAAAAAAGGTGTTGCTCACACATCAAGCTGTATGTAGGGTTGCAACTAGGGGTTATAATCACTGTCTATTAATTTTTCAATTATTTTCTCAATTAATCAATTAAACTGTTTGTTCTAGAAAATGTCTGAAAATGAAGAAAAATGTCAGTGGGTGTTTCCCAAAGCCCAACATGATGTCCTCAAATGTCTTCTTAATAACTTGGATTTATATAGTGCCCTTCAAGGTACCCAAGGCCACATGATAGAATAAGAAAACAAATAAATTTATAACTAAATAAAATAAAAAAACAAAACAAGAACATACATGATAATGATAATGATTGTCAGATATGAGTGAGCTAGAGGCTACAAGTAAGTGTTCAGCAGTTTTTTGTAAACGTCCAGCGATGGGGCTTGTCAGATCTCTCCCAAGAGAGGTGCAGAGGGTGGGGGCTGCCACACGGATTGCTCTGTCACCAAATGTTCTCAGACTGATGTAGGAGATGGAGAGCAGACCCATATTGCAGGACAGGGTACAGGTGGTCAGACAGGCACTGGGGGGCAAGACCATGAAGGGATTTGTAAGTGAGGAGGAAGGGTTTGTATTGGATGCAGGATTTGACCAGTAGCCAGTAAAGTTGGTTGAAGGTGGGGGTGATGTGCTGCCACGGCTTGGTATGAGTGAGAACTCTGGCAGCTGAGTTCTGCCTAAGGCCTTGTTGGATAACCTGGACATTTCAGTAGTCCAGACCGAAGGTGATTAAAGACTAAAGGCAGATAAGGGTCTCTGCCATGGAGTCAGAGAGTGATGACCTGGATTCTGGAAACATTTTTCAGGTGGAGTCAAGCAGATTTAGTGATGTCTTTGATGTAAAAGGGGAAAGAGAGGGTGGAGTCCAGAACGACACCCAGGTTGGGCACTTCTGGGTAAAAGCAGATGGTACAGCCGTCCACAGTGACTTTCACTTTCCAGAGCAGTGCCTTGGGGGCCACAACTTTGAGCTAATTGATTACTTGATTAATCGTTGTGGCTTTAGTGGTATGGGAAAACTCTGGGCATGGGTGTGGGTAAACCTGTGCAATATTTTTTTTAATTTGTCTTAAGCCTCCGACAGACTGAGATATTAGCAATCAAATGTTTAGTGCAAGTTACACTGTGCAACTTGGATCTAGTTTAATGTATGCAGTCTGTACGATGACAGTGCCTACTGAATCATACTGAGTGCATAGGGATGCTGCAGAGGTTATTACTTCTCCAACTGTGAAGCACTACACAGAGGGTCACATTATCAAACAACCTAAAGTTGTGCGGGCACTGTATACTGCAGTGTGTCTGTGTGTGTGTTTGCTGTGTGTTCCTTCCATGCTTTGTCCTTCTTTACGCGCTCATGGTCAGAGCTGGAGGACACATCATACAGGCAAGGCTTCTGCTGCCACAGATCCACGAGGTTTTCCTCTTTGCTGGAATCCCACACATTTCTCTTAGCGTGTATAGCCTCCATGGCGAGCTGCTATCTGTTTGTTTGGGTTTAACGCCAGTGCATCATTTCATTTCATCACTGCATTTCTATTGGTTGGTAGAAGACATAGGTCACAACAGCAGTCACACTGTGAGATGGTCATCCTGAATTTCCAACACTGTCAGAATTTTATCCCAAGCTGTCTTTGATGGCAAGATTGTGACAACGATCATCTTTGAGCCTCTCTCACTGTGCAACGTAGGACCACTCTTGTAGAGCCACAACCAAAGATATCACCACGTTTCTTATACATTGCTCATCTTTCATCTGAGACAGCCCAAATCGGACACAGGACAATGCTGGCAATATTCCAATATTTTATTTATAGTCAACAAAATTCAATTTAAGGACCAAAACCTCTATCACCTATTTTTTAGAAACCCATGGATTAAAATAGTCCCTAATTAAAGCACTGTTTACCCATGTGAGTGATACACTGTGTAGAAATGCTTGCTAAATACGAGTGTCCAGCTTTTTAAGAAAATAAACAAGTTTTTAAAACATTAGTATACATTTATGAAGAATGGGTTTGTAGCAATATTCGATATGAGATTGATAAAAGAAAATCGGAAAATAACACAAGGCAATAAAGACAACACAACTAACTGGCAATTGACACTTTCCCTGCCAAAGTAGTTGCCAGCCACTGCCAGCATTTTGGATCATATTTACTAATCTCTCAAGACCCACAGATTAATTTGCTCTATTAATATGTAAACAGTACATACATGAAACTGAAAGAGACCTTCTGTTTTTTTAAGCACAAAAAAACATTTTATTCTATGTTATTCCATTTCTTTTTAATCAACAGTTGAATTTGTGGATTTTTATTAAAAAAAAAAAAAATCAGACAAATAGCCGAAAAAGCTAGCCTGGAAATCCAGACCCAAATCTAGAAAGCTTTAGGGTCTGGCTATGACTAATGAAAATAGCCAAACTCGAGGGGCGGCACCAAACATGCATTTGTAAATATCACTGCACGCAATTGGATAACACTACGACCAATCAGAACAATACTTAGCGCTTAGCTACCAGCGGAGCTAACTGGTAGATTAGACTCTTGCCATATCTGGTCGGCAAAACAGCAAAAACGTCCTTCTTGCAAAGGAAAGATTCAAGTGCCGTCTTCTGTTCCTCTTTTAGAGAAAAAGTCAAGTCTATCTCGTTCATTGTAGCAGCCAAAGCCGTTTCAAACAACTGGTGTTCATCCATAGCCATCTTTCAATGTTTACTGACTGATTCCAGACTTCAACGTCACAGCGCTGTCGTCATTTGTTTCGCTTGCCTCTGGCCCGCCTATATCACATACACCGATGTGATTAGTGCAGCTCGGTTTCATGGGCATAGGTAATGAGCATCATTACTGATTGCCAGAATGACTCGCTGAGCAAATTCAAATTGTGCTCTCGCGAGAACTCTGGATTTCCAGGGTAAAGAACATCTTTTAACAGTAAAAACACGGATGTTTTCACTGCTGGCACCACTGATGGACACTATGACACACTGTAGGCTATTTTGACCAAGAGCATTTGGAATTGCAGCACTTACTAAGTTATCTCAGAGCTTTTACTCATCAGAGAGCTCAGCTTATGGTCCCAGTGTATGTAAGAGAAACACTCAGCCATAGTTTGTTTCTCTGGCATATTCTCCAGGGTTTCACTATTGCTTTCCTCTGCAGTACATCAGAGTACAGTATCTCTCACTCTTTCTCTCCCTCCTGGGTTCTGTTAATGACAATTGAGTCAAGCAATTGGCAGCAATCCAGCAGAGTGAAAACTCACCATCTTGCTGCCATGAAAAACCTGTGTTTGTTTGTGTGTTGTGTTCATACTATTTGCATGTGTGTGTTTGTGAAGCTGCATGCGTACCTGCACACTGATATAATTTGATGCTTCAGTAAGCTAGGAAGAAGACTGCTGATAGAGGAGTGCAGGTCTGTGTGTTTGTGTGTGTGTGTGTGTGTGTGTGTGTGTGTGTGTGTGTGAGTGTGTCTGTAGGGGAGAAAAAGACTAGGAAGTGAGCAGGGTCCTTCTCATCAGTGATTGGGTAAGTCATGGACACCTCACGCTGCAACAGTCAAAGGGTTTGGGCTAATCAATACACACACACACACACACACACACACACACACACACACACACGCACACCACAAGCTGTTTTGCAGGCAGCTGTAATCAGTCTGTGGCTGTGGCAGCATGCGATGGCAGATTGATTCTCTCTCTTCCCTCTTACTTCTTTTTCAGACTCTCTGTTTACCCTTTTTCTTTTTCCCTCTGACTGGCTGACTTGCTCTTTGTCTCCGTCTTTCCATTAATTTTCGTTTCTCTCCCACTGCTCTTTTCTTTTTCTCTCCTAACTTCTGCCTGTCACTTCCTCCTCCCTCTGCGAGCACTCACTTCGTACTTTTCATCACATCCCCATTCCCTCAGGTTTCCGTGCTACTTTCCATGTCTCACTCTTTCTTGTTTTATGTGTTGTGTTCATCTGTTTACCAGAATGGATATAGTTTCTTTCTGCACCTATGGTTTCCTCCTGTGCTCTTGACACTAGAGATTTACGACTTGCTTCTTCTCAGTGAAGTAGGAATTACTTTCAATTACAATTTTGCCCTTTTACCCTCCTTATAGGCTACTTATTGATAGTAAAGTTGCATAACTCACTTACCTTGCGTTATTCCAGTGACAACTGATGCTTTGCCAAGCCCCGCCCCTTTGTGATGGTCTGCCAAGCTGTCAGAGCAAACATAAAGCCCACACTGTAATTAACTGCACTCCCTGAAGAAATGATCAAAGTTTTGGGAAAGCAAAAACATGATTTCAGAGAGAAGCAGACAGAATAACAACTACGTATAATATGTGCTTGAAGGATATATCCAGGATGTCAAACTGTCAAACAGGTTAAAAAGATTAAGATAGTTTGAAACTTGAGCCCAACCATAGGATACAGATGACAGTGTAAAAGTGAACCACCACATCATCGATGATCAAGACAGAAGACAATGAATAGAGAGGTAGTGGGGTGGCATAGCTCAGTATTTTTCTAGAATCGTTCAATTTTGTGATAAAAGCACCAAATTTGGCAGATGTGTCGACAAATATATTTAGAACAAATCTGGATATCGGGGCATCACAAACTTGCCCCCTGGTGGCCAGAGCAGGCAATTGAATCCTACCTGCCCATGGACCTGTCCCGTTAATTGCATCCACTCCAAAATGTAATGGCTTCTAAGTTGGACCATGCTACATGTTTTGTGAAAATTGGTTAGACAGTTTTCACGTAATCACCATCCAAAAAATGAATGAAAGTGAAGGGGCGGCCACATGTGGGCGGCCCGTGGACACACTCCCCGCGTTGGATCAACACCAAAATTTAATGTATTCTAAGTTGGAATGTGTTACATCCCTCCACCAAATTTTGTGAAAATCAGTCAAGTAGCTTTTGTATAATTTTGCTAACAAACTCAAAAAAATTGGTTTATTTTTGCGATAAAAGCACCAAATTTGGTACATTTATAGCTTAATATACTGGAATACAACACTTTGATGACTCAAGAAGGAAGCTCTTTCCACGGAAAAACTCAGTACAGCAGATAGTGTGCCTATGCATGTTTCTATCAGCCAATCTACAACATCTTTATAGTTTTAACGGCCTTGTTTTTCAAAACGCAACGTAACAATTTAACCCTTGATCCTTGTCAGAACTGGCCGTTGCTATGCTATGATTGGCCAGTCTGCTTTGGGACTTCATAAAGGGTCAGCTGTAAGGTAACACTAGTTGCCATTCATTTAGTAACTTTCTAGTTATCATCTCTAACATCAGTTGCTGAGTAGTGTATTTATTGTTAGCTATTAAAAGTACTGAAACAGACCATGGATGAGTAAAATGAAATGCATGCATTGCTTATCATGTCACGTCATGTCTGGCAGCTGCACAAAAACACATTGTGTGTTTACTTTAGGTCTGAGAAATGTGTTGTGTTCATTTTTTTGCATTTCCAATACCGATTTTTTTAAATTTATAATGTTTAAAAATCATACATGTTTGCTGGCTTACGTTCTACTTGTTCTTCTTCACAGTCTTTGTTTAGCCATTACTATATTTTTCTGCTTGTTATTACCATTGCAGATCAGTGGAATAGTACAAAACTGGTGGTAGCTAGTGTGTTTGTATCAGATAAGATATAAACAGAGCAGGGACTCGCTCATAAAACAAGTGTAAAAACACTTGTATATTACTGCAGAAATGTGAGAACTTAAAGCACTACCAGTCAGGAAAAAGATGACTGATGTTAAGTTACTCTTTAAATGACAGCAGAAGTTGATGCTGCACACCAAACTATACCTAGTTTCATTCCTTTGTAGCCAACAATCCTATCATGTACAGTGAGATAGTCTTAGGTATGCTAGCAACACTGACAATAACAATGAACATTTTGCATTGTGATGGTCTTGATTCGGTTCATGCTGTAGGTCACAACTTCATTCATATATTTCCAATTAAATTTGCTTGCGTGTGTAGGTACAGGGTAATTGCTGCTCTCTGTTTGAATTCAGTTTCCTCTGCTATATCCTGTTACTATTTGCAGTACTGTGACCCAGTTTCCCCACAAGCATCATTAAAACTTTTACTGTATCTTTATTCAAATTGTCACCTGAGTTGAATACTGATATACCCAAGAAATATTATTTTTGCCACAGCCAGTCACTGATACTCTAGCAGCCTGCTGCATCTGCACCAGTGAAATACCAGCCATCCATCACCGACAAGACACCTGTCATACACATCCATCATCTTTCACCACTGCAGAGTCACACAAACCAAACACACACCCAACACCCAAACAAACAAACACGGTACACACACATACAGAAACACACGAGTCACCCAGATGGAAATGTATCCTTCATCTTCAGCCTGGTACAGTCACACACTCAGAGAAAAAACACACAGTACACATAAAGTGACGCCTTCGCACACATGGGAGTCATTCAGTCCGACAGCTATATCCATCATTCAGCTGAGGACAATCACAGTAGCAGTCACGTTCTGCTGGCTGAATTTTGCATTAGCATACGCTGTGAAGTCCTATTCTTGGGCTTTTTGTGGACAGGTTAGACTAGTATGTCTGGACAGCTGTCTCCGTTAATACTTTATCTGACTTCTGATGACTGTCACACACACAGTGGTACCTTCATGCTTTCCAGCAAATACTGTAAAAAGGACTCGGAGCCAAAGGTGTTAACTGGATGTTTATTTGTAAAATAAACACTCTTGTAGTATCTTGTGTCCTTTATGTGGTTTATTTTTTTAATGACATAAAATCCACTTTTATCACTTTTGCTCCAACTTTTATATACTCTAAAATCCCTGCAGCAAAAATATGTTCCCTTGGATATCTTCTTTTAGGAGGTAACCAAGAGGAGAAATAAAATGTTTTAGGGCTGATATCGACTTTAATATTAGTTCAGTCAGAGACACATTAAGATATCGACCATTTATATAGAAACTAGTTATACAGTTAGACTTGGCTGAAAAGGCTCTGAGATAGCTCTTGAAGAATCCAAGCAGCAGCAAAACAAACCATATTTTAATAAACATATACAGGGACATTAAATCTGAGATACATCAACAACACCAAACAAAACACGCAGAGGAGGAGGCTGACATGCAAGTTCCCAAAGTAATATTAAAAATGCCCAGCCATATTGGCCGTGCTGTGCACCTGAACAAATATGATGGACATAACGAGTCAGCTGGTAGTCAAGCAGATGGTAAAGCATGATCAAAACAGGTGATACAAATCAGGAAAAGGAAGCCATAACTACGCTATGCTCAATGCCAGACCTAGCTCAATTTGGCTCTCAAGTCAAGCCTTAATTTTCAATAGATATATTAATTGTACTCATTACAAAAAAGAACAAGAGCTTATGAGAAATCAACACAAATAAAGAACTTGGCTAAACTAAGCTAACAAACCACAAAGTGTATAAATAGCGGACATAGCTACTATGATGTCACCAAGTTTGTAGACTCCTGTTCTGAAGCCTCTAGTTTGGAATTTTGGCCACCATCTTGGTTTTTTTGGAGCCAGAAGTGAACATATTTGGACAAGAGGTTTGTGCTGTGGAGGAGAAAGGGGTGGATCTGACTCACAGACTGTGACAATGCCTTGTAGACAGCCTGTCACTTAAGTGGCCCCACTTTTAAATATGGCTAAATTTGGGCCCTTATAAAAATGTAAACAGTGAGTAGAGACCAAAGCCATTGTTTTGTTCCAGGTTTTAAACATGTTTACTTTTGTTGTAAAGTTGGGCATTTTAACATGGGGGTCTATGGGGATCGACTCTGTTTTGGAGTCAGCCTCAAGTAGTCATTCGATGAACTGCAGTTTTTGGCACTCGCGCTTTGGCTCAATTTTTCAGCCTTGGAGGCTGCCACTTGTGAAAAGCAATTAGAGAATATGGTAATTCACAAATTTTGTCTTCCTTCTTTTTCTTCGCTCTGTCATGTTCTGACTGTGATGATATCTCCCTGATGAACGCATTAGGTGAACTTCACTGCCAGGAGTAGAGGTGGTACCCTACTACAGAGCAACCGTTAGCATTAAATCTTTGAATCTAATGCTAATTTTTGGATGGATTTTGGCGACCCACCTCAGGCAGTCAATCTGAGTCCACCTTTAAACTCACATGGAATTCTTCTTTCATCAGAAAAAAATTCTTCAACACACCCATTTAATCATAACACAATAAAGCCCTATTTATGGTCCGGTGCTGGACACTGTGATTAGTGTTGCTCGGATGAAACAGTCACGCATCATTTTAAATTTATGTTTCAGTTAAAGGTCATCTAGTCTTCTATGGTAACCAGAGACCCCCTATTTTTTTCGATGCACTACCTTTGCCGTGTTCAATAAGTGTAATCTGCACACATAGATGTATATGTGTTTTTAAATTAATTACCAGTAGTTCACACCCATTGGCAGCTTTGACACCTTCTACCTATGCCAATCCTCAATGCCTATGTGCAGTTTCACATAGATTGACCACGTCAGTGAGTAGAAAAACGTGGGACAGACAGAATGACTGACTGACAGAATGACACACTGACAGTTTCCGTGATTATGTACAGCATACCATACCATGACTTAGTCATACCAAAAATTAGAAAAAAAGCATTTTTCTGTTGTTATAGCATCACCCAGTTGCCAATTAGAGTTAAATTTCTCCAGTCACCTTGAGGCGTCCTGTTCTACATATCTACCAAGTTTAGTAAAAATCGCTAAGGTGATTAGGCCTAGATAAGAAATTAGCTCTCTAGCGCCCCCATTTTGTTTGATGGGGTCAATAATGGAGGGGTCTCCTCAGATTATGTGTGGTCATGTGCCTACAAAGTTGCGTGGTGATCGGTGAAACCCTTGAGAAGTTATACACCTTTATGTGATGAGCCACGCCCTCCGCAATATTCATTGCCTTATAGAAGCTCAGTTTTACTAAGTTTTCCAACTTTTGCCAAGAGGGAACTTTAGATATTGGTCCCTAGATTATGTTCACTGAGTTTCATGCAGATCGCTCAAACTTCCTAGGAAAAAGTGGCGGAAAATCTATATAACCAGAAGTTATGGGTTCTTTGGGCAAATGTGTTCCTCGTGAGGAGAGGCATCTCTGTGCAAAGTTTCATGTCTCTACGACATACGGGGCATGAGATATGCCCATTCAAATTTTGCAATTTCAATTGGTTGCTATAGCGCCCCCCTTTGGCCAATTGATGTAATATTGCTTCAGTGAGGAGGAAAACGTGGAACAGGCACACAGACAGAGTTTTCGTCATTATATAGTAAGATACAGTGATTTATCAGCTCTAATTCTGTGAGTGGCAGATTCCCCTCACTTGCAATGTGGACTGGCAAATAAAGTCAGTAATCAGTAAAAACTAATAATGTTGATTTTGTCTGTGGAGCTGACATGAAAAATATTTTCAATCTGTATATGTCTGTTATCAGTCAGCCTGGTGGAGGTGGTTTGGATTGAAAACTATCTCCATGATAATTACCCAGTACAGTGACAGTACCCAGCAACACTACATAATCACATTGTGTGACAAAATATGACAGTGTCGGTGACATAATAATATTCTCCAGGTGCACAACATGAAAGTATCTGTCAAAAAAATCTTTTTAAAAATATTATTTTCTGGGCTTTCTTGCCTTTATTGGAGAGGACAGTTAGACAGGAAAAGGGGGAGAGAGAAAGAGGCAACAACATGCAGCAAAGGGCCACAGGTCAGAATCAAACCCTGGCCACTGTGCTAAAGACTCAGCCTTTCATACACGGGGAGCACACTCTACCGGGTGAGACTGAAAAATGTAATTTCTATTGAGTGACACTCATCAAAAGTGACAAGCATCCTCCCATGAATCCGGTTTTAAGCCATCAGTGCTCTGCTCACTATTTTGCCGCATGTCTGCTGTTTACCATCCACCTGAAAGCTGTGTTGCTATGGCTGCTCCCGCGTGTGTTCATATAACATTTGAAAAGCACCACACTGCATCCACCTGTAGGCTCTTTTCCAGGAAGCAAGTTATTATGGTTCGAAGTTTACTACTTTAAATCGAGCATGAGTCCTCATACTGTCTCAAAGACTTTGTCCAGGTTTGCATACATACTTGGAGAAACCTGTCAACCAGTCAGTTAGTTAGTCGGGCAGTCACTCAGACAGCTAGATCCATCACAGCTGGCTGAAGTGCAGTCTAAGGTGTGAAGGAGATTTGGTTCCAGTTCAGGACAGAGCAGAGGGGAGGTGACAAATCTGCGATGCAATGCAGCAAGCCAAGACTTTCATCATTCAAGGTCTGTTTGAGGTTCAGACACTTTTTGAGCATCTGACCTCATTTTTCACTCTTTGTCAGAAAGGCATTGTCGAAGATTCAAACTGTCTGCTGTTTGTTATTGCAGTCACGAAGGTGACCTATAACCACGGTCAATAAGGATCTGGAAAGAATTAAAAATCAGCTCAGAGTGATGTAGCACAAGAAACAGCAGATGCAGAGTTTAATCTGGCATTTAACTGACACATTGGTATTTCTTAAAAATGACCAATACTGGCCATCATTGACATATGTTTAAACATTGCTCTTTTTGAAACAACTGTCGTATTACAATTGTGCAGAGAACATTTCTTTTGGCTTACAGGCTCCACACTAATATCAGTGGTTCATGGACAAAGTTTAACATGATTGCGATAGCTTGTGGGTGATACAGTCTTAGATGTGTTCGCTCAGTTGATGATATCTTAATTGCACTCCCTGCTGTACTCAACTGCTGTTGAACCAAGCTAAATAATGGTGCCACTTCAAAAACATTGCAGCCTGAATAATGTTAAACATGCTTCAGCGAACAACCACCACAAGGATGTATCTTTTAAGAACAATTGCTTTGGCCAAAGCTATGGACTCCAAATTGAAATATAACATGTTTAGCACACATAATTTTCACAAAGCTCATTGTTTCAAGTTGTGTTGATACTCGTGGTTAAAACAACTATGTCCATTTTTTTTTCTGTGTTACATTATACCAACCCAACCAACCAATCACCCTGAAACAAAAGAACAAATCAAGAGAAATAGAGCAAAGGCTGAATGTTCTTGGTCCAGACCGAAATATCTCTTGGATAGACTACCATGAAATTTAGTAGAAACATTCAAGATCCCAAGAAGATGTATTACAGCACGTTCTCATTTCCAGGTCTTCAAATACCAATGCTTTGCTATGCCCCTCAGTGTCTCAACACACACGGCACCCTTTGGTGTACCTATGTGATGTCCAGCTGATACACATTATAACGTGTGGATAATTTTTTGAAACAGGCGTGGTTAGGTTTAGGCAACAAAACTACCTGGTTAGGTTTAGAAAAACTGATACATTTTCGAGTTAAAATAATTACATTTGTTATGTAACAATAACAGATATGTGACATAAATACATCATGTCACATGACCGACAACTATGTTAGTTATGTAATGTTACATTTAAACAAAGTTGACTTTTGGTTTCACACGGGACACAAACTGTGGTCTACCGTGGAAAGTCTGTTTGACCCATTCACCTGCCTTCCCTCTGGGCAAAGGTTTCAGCAAACCGGCACTTGCGCTCACATTCAGTAGGTTTGGGCAGAAGGACCCGAGGGACGTAGTGCTGGGTGAGCTGGTGGATTTGATGGTGGTATTGGCCATGTCTGTCCATGCAGCCTACAACATCACACTCAGGGACATGGATTACATCCTGATGTGGTCCTGCACTGGGCTGCAGGATTCGTGCAGTCTGCATGGGAACTTGTTCAGTTGCCTGGGCATGCACAAAGCAGTCAATTTCCAGAACAATCTGGACAAGAAATCTATAGACTTTTCCAGGCAACTGATACAGCTCTGTGTGTCCAGGACCATCATGTTCCTGCAATTGTACGCAAACACACCCCATCTGCACCTCAAGAGCCCCTACAGGCACCCAGTGTCTGGCACCATTGTGACTGCTGGCTTGTCATTTCCATAGGGCCATAATGTAACATGCCAGGATCTACCTGGACAACATGGATGACCTGACAAGTGGTGTCATATGCCACCCCCTCTGCTTAACGATGGTCATTCCAGTTTGACGTAGACAGCTTCTTTTACTCCTCCTTGAAACCATCTTTCTTCCCTGGCCAAGATGTGCACATTGCTGTCCTCGGAGTGTCCCTTCTCCTATAGATGCAAGGGGACAGCTGAGTCTTGACCTATGCTATGCCATGTGTTTGTGGAAGGATTGTTTTGTTTCCCCAATGTATAAATCTGTGCATTCCTGGTTGTACTGTACTGCATACACTACATTACTCTGCTTACGTTCCAGAGTGCAATTTTTTTGGAAACAGCAGCATCTCCGTGCAATATGCATTTTCTCTAAAAACGGAGACTTTTCGCACATGCGCATTACGGTTCCAGTCACTAGGCATGCGCGAGAAAGTTGACTGTCACAACAACAATGCCGAGCTCTGTTTGTGCTGCTCACCCTGTTGATTTGAAGTGAAGTGTAGATCTGTTACTGTAGCAACTCCACCTCATCATCCATTCAAACAAAGTTATCTGTGTATGCTTTCGCCATTGTGTCTTCTTGTTTTGGTTTGTAATCACTGTGTTGTAGAGGAAGGCGCTTCAGTGCAGGCGCAGGGCGTCGTGCCGTGGTGTTGCTTTGCAAATGTATGCTGCCACCCATTTGCCTGCCGTGCATACTACAGTGTTTCCAGTAGATTTTGCGGCTCCCTGTGAACGGGGATCGTTTCAATAATGTTGTCATATAAACGCAGAACTTTTCTTAAAATAGAAAGGACAGACTTTCCTGTTTTTAGAGAAACCGTTGTCGTCTAAACAGGGCCTAACAGCACACATGTGACCCCTACGACTCTGCAAGGGTTCACACCCACACAGGGTTTAAAGCCTGCAACTCTGCACCAGTCATTTAGAACTGAAGAAGCTTCTTGGATGAGAGGTGAAACATCTCCAAGAAATGCAAGCAAGTCCAGCTGCCTACGATATAGCACCTATGATTACCATGACCTGGATGATTGAGAATCTTCACCAACACTGTAGATGGTGATTCACCTACATTTCTACAGTGTTGATGCCAAGCAGGGCAACTTTCTGCTCAGTCTCATGCATCGAGTTTTGCAACTTCCATTTAAAATCAGACAGCACTTCTGGTGGCAGTGTCCTCATGAAATATGCCACATGCAGGACGTATCTGCCACAGGGGTCAATCAGTTTGAGCATGGCCTCCCTTCTCTGCCACCCAGCCTCCATCCCAGCTTCACGCTCATTTTTCCTTTGTCCAGAGCTTCAAAATGAAGGCTCGCCGAGCTGCCTCACTTCCTCTTCTTAGACCTTGGAGCTGGACCAGCAAGTGAATTTGTAGATGGAGGAATGGTTGAAGGTTGGGTGGCAATTGGAGTTGAACCTTGATGCGTTGTTGGTGGTTGCTGTCTACAATAGCCAGGTGAGATAAAAAAAATATGAACCCTCATACCCTGTTGTAAAATAGTTACGCTGTTACCATTAAAGGACAAAAGTGTCCTCTTAAAAAATGCCATAAAAATAGTATATATTAATATTTTTTCTTTGCATAAATCTTTAAATCACCTTCAGTCCTGATTAACATACCAAATGTTTTTAACACTTTATATGCCAGTGTTTGTGATGGCATCACAAATTTCTCTGTTCTTGCGGAGTATGTAAAAGCCTTTAACACTGTGCCAACACTGAAACATTATGATGAACCATGCATTATCATAGACGCATCGTTATGTACCTCACATAACTTAATGCATAGAATGATAATTTATGATACTGCAAAGACTATTATAGCATTTTATGACTTCTTACTACAGTTTATTTTTGAGGTGTGTGAAGGCAGGTATAGGTATTCATAATGCATTATAAGCCCCATCAGTCAATTTCTACTTTATAACTAGTCAAAAGCATCCGTGAGACACTTGACCACTTGACACAATTCATTATAAGTCACATCTCTAATGTTTTATGACTGCTGATATAGTGCATCAGATAGCATTGCGTGTGTGTTTATAAGTGTAGTCTTTAAGCATTACAAATACATTGTAATACACTATGAATGCCCTCATATAACACATTATAGATGTGGTCTTCATAGAAAGTGTTACCATGAAGATAAGTAGAAACGTATATTTTTTACTGGTTTCAAGTTCATTACTCGGGCTAAGAAGGTCACAGACACACGGTTCAAGCATCCCCTGAGTCAGCTTGGCACCTTCTACCAATCCATTAGCTTTAGTTGGATAGCGCCACCTAGTGGTCTAATTGACACTGCTTAAACATACTATGTGGATTACATATTTTGTGCAGACATCCCCAGAGAATGCACGCTAATGATTTTGGTGATCCCCTTATGTGTTTTCTAACTGCAAGTGAAAGATAGTAGATGTTAAATTGTAGCAAGACTGGTCTGCAGCCAGATGACAGACCTGTTGTGATTGTTAATGGTTTCTTCTGAGTCAGATATCGATCAAAGCCAACTGGAAGTCAACAAGAGATCAAGATGGATCAGGCATATGTCTTCTTCTGCCTTTTGCGCTCTGTAATTACCTGGGTTGTCTTCATTGCTGCAGTGGAGAACAAATGTTGGGAAAATCTATCTTTGCTTGTTTCTGCTGGTAGAGCAGTAGAGTTTTGGTCAGCATTATTTGTAACCATTGCCGTCCTTTTGAAAACACTGCATTCTGTAAGCTGCAGCGGTGTCAAGCTATGTGCTGTCAAAGCCCAGGAGTATGCAGGTTTTTCATTCAAACTCAGTGGCATGTGACAGGCTGAAAATGAAAGGGTACAAATCTCTTCCAGGGTGACCTTGGGGCTTAGCTACTGTCATACTCTAGGTTTGAATTCAGCTTAGAAACCTTTGTTGTGTGACATCCTGACATCTTGTCTGTCTTTTTTTTTCCACAGTGAGGTGTCTAATATTCCAGAAATGTGATTAAAGTAATCTTTAATAAAGAGAATTACCCCAGAATTGAAAAAGTGAGCTGATTGGCATTTTTTTCATTAAAAGAAATGTTCGGAAATCATCCTTAAAAACCCTTTACACATGAATTTTGTTTGTTAGTGTGTATGTTATATGCAGCAGCACATTATAAACAACTTAAAATGCAATGTTACTCTATTTGTCTCATTAAACCTTGAGAAAAGCTGTAGTATTCCCATCTTTGCTGAGCAAGAGTTTTCTATGAAAGTACTTAAAGGCCTGTCCCATATGTGCGCCACTTAAGTTCAGTGATTAAAGCAAATAAAAGCACAGGATATTATTTGAAGTTTTTCATGTATACAGGCATATCCCAAATATGATCAAGGGGATAAACCTCATTAACAGGTTATACAAGTCCATGTGAACACATTCAGTAGTACATAGATTAGATCATCTGTAATTAAAATGACTCAAAAGTTACTCTTTTCTGTTAGTAGAAGTCTAAAGTCCATATGTTATATTTCAACAAAGTTGTGGTTATGTTAAGGCACAAAAATCACTCGGTAATGGCTAGGAATAGATCGTGTTTTGGCTGTAAATACCCAGTTTTGATGGCAGAGCCACGGATGGAAATGCCGCCAATATCTTGCTAAACCAACCACTATGTTTCAACAGTGCTGCGGTCAAGTTTTGATTGTGTTTATGCACAAAAACCACTCGGCTATGGTTGGAAAAATATTATGTTTTGGCTTAAAATACCCAGTTCTGGTGCCACAATCATAGCTGGAAGTGCCGCCAACATCTTGCTAAAAACAGCCAGTTTTGTTGTTTGCTGGTCTTGAACAATGGGTTGCAGTGGTCTGGAACTTGGCAGCTGTCTTGCTTGGGTTTCACACCATCCACCATCCCCTCCATCTCCCAATGACAGTCAGCTTAAATATATGTAATCTGAAGTATATCACTTTGGTATGATACATATGAAATGTACAAATGTAGCATATCTGTGGTATGCAGAAACATATAATGCCAGCATTTTCTTCTGGGCTGGCTGACCATCAGGCCTTCCAGCTGATATTGCTGTTTCTTTGAAGAGATGCTGTGTCTTCCTTATCAATATGATGGTCTGATATTAAAAATAATAAATGTGGCCCATATTCACGCCAAGATTGCTACAAACTTAACAGAGAAAAACTAAAACAGTAAGACAGATAGAAGCTTAGGTATAGAAAAGTATAGTTTGATTTTGAGGCCATAATAGTGGCATTTCAATTAATTTTACAGGAATGTTTAGAGAAGAATCATCATCCTTAATCCTCATAAAAATATAGTAAATGTCCTTCAAATGCTTGTTTAAGCATGTGATCAGCAGGTGATTCTCCTTTAGAAATTCCACTTCCGATCCACCAGAACACTGCATCCTGCTAGGAGCTGAATGCCTCAAGAGACACTGGAGAAGTCTCCAGCAGTGTCCAATCAAATCGAATGCAGCCCCTTAGTGTGCTGTGCTCTGGAACCATGATGACATCTGTAAGTATCAAAGACACACAGGGTATCAGGGCAGCATCCTTACACTTGGCCAGGAGCCACTCACTTACTGAATTCCAGGCTGGCATCCCAAAAGCTGTTTACTACAGAAGCTGCATTAGTCCCTTTATTTTGAAGCTTTCATCTGCAGAGCGACCAGTCAGGGTTTTTGTATCATTGCACCTCTTTGTTGGATCTCTACCCTGCCCCTGCCTTGCAGGTCTTTATCACTCACCCAGCTGCAGCATAGTGTACTTTAGGTATAGCTTCATCTGACATTGTTCACAACTCATGTAGAAAGTATTCAAGCTGTCTCTCCATACAAAAGCTCCATACAAACACTCAGCTGTCATCCGCACATTATAACTGGCAGAATCTCTTTGTCCTGAGCCACTGTTGTGTCCATGGAGAGAATGATGGCTGCAAATATTGTGGCAGTGTTGCCTTTTGTGGTGCACACCACTCAGATTTCACACATTTCAGGAGTTTACAGTAACACAACTTTTAGAAAAAGAAGAAAAAAAAGATTCATTAAGGTGATTGGTTTCCAGCATTTTACTTTAAGGTATCACGTTGAGTCATTTACACTTGTTTCTTACAAAAACACAATGCCAAAGCCACTCGTACCAACAGAATTGTTCTTAAATAGTGTGAACAATTGTGACCTAAGGCAAGTATGTGTGATCTTCTCATACTCTTAAAACAGACCTGTGGGTCGCGTACAGTCTATGCCTGCCTGTCTTCACGGAGAGAAAACACACTTGTTTGATTAAGAACTATAATTCTTTAAACTGAATAAATCTGGAGTTTATATTCCAGAAATCAACTAAAACAGGCAAATGTAAAATAAATATCCTGCAATTTGTCATTATCAAGGTTTTGAAGATGTTATGCTTTATTGGCACATTTTAGCACAGCATGCTATGCATTTTAATAGTTGCCAAGAAAAATGATCTCACTCTGACAGCTGCCTCAGGGTCTTTATGCATGTGGCTGTCCTGCATTGTCCTCGGTTGCATCCAAAAGTGTATCATCACTCTCTGTGACGTCCCCTTGGTCACCTTGTTAGCATCTAACTTCATTTCAGACCATTCACACTTTATTCCTGTTGCAGTAGAGAGCTGCTCTACACACGTAAATTTGACTGTTTAAAGATGGAGGTTGCTGCCACGGCCATTTAAATGCATTCCATTCCCATACGCTCGGACATTCTCTGCCTGGACGTTCATTACATTGCATTACGGAAGGTCAGTTTTGTTCGGTTTTATCGGAGATTTGAAGTTTAAAAATGGTCAAACGGTGTGCATGGAGTACATGCAACTCTGACACAAGGTATCCTGAGAGGCTGGGCGACGGGGTGTATTTTTTACACCTTAAACCACATCTCAACTGATAAAAGTGTCTCCTTTGGATAAAGTTGTGTGGTAACGTTAGACCACAACATCAACTCAATGTGAATAAGATTAACAATGATGTCTACATCTGTTCTAAGGTAAGTCAACATCGGGGGGCATGGCTTAGCCATAGGTCAATTACACAGAGGCCCCGTCTCCCCCTCATGTTAATGCCAGTGTCAGTGATTCACAACTTTGTTGAGAGGATGAAAGAGAATTGTCCTCCTGGTTGTGGAATGAATTGCAGAAACAGCAGCCAGGTCTATTTTGAGCAGGTTTTCCCATGTTTAAAAAAACCCTGCATATACGCAAACATTTTAGTGAAAAAAGGGTATTAGTCTGTGTTTTGCTTGCTTGCCAGCCACTTCCAGCTGCTCTGTGACTTTGTGCCTGACAAAAATAAGAGTGAAATACAAAAATTATTAGGTCTGATAACCACCAATGGACAGTAGTGTGTATAAACTGCAGCTCAGAAAAGATAACCATGTCCCACATGAATATGCACATGCAGAAAATAAAACATATGCCCTCCAGCAGCAACCTCTGTTGGGATAAGTCCAGAAATTATATGGGATGATGACACTCCTCATAGGTGGACACAATTTAAAACAAGACAAAAAAATAATGGTTAAATATTCTCTCAGTCAAGCTGAGTTACAGCTCTGGACTAATGCCAGATGGAAAGCAAATATGTCTGCTCTGCTATGGGCTTATAATGATATTAACTTTTATTGGGTGCTGCAACAGTCATAAAAACAATCTGCAGCCATGAGTGTTTGTTGATGTATTATTGTATGCAAATGAAGCGTGACTGATGGTTGTGCTAGTTGGACGGGGCAATAGTTGAGTCATGATGCTGCTTGGGGTAGTGGGGAAGGGCCTTGACAAAGTCGTAGCCCAGGGGCCCATGATACTTTAATGCCACTATAGATGGTGCTATGTGCTACAAATTAGCATGACTAGTCCATACCCATTGAGTGCACAGTTGCCCACGTACAGTTTCACATGGTGTGTGTTTGGGATACAGGTCATAGGAAATTATATATTAAATAGTCAACTGAACCCATTAAGAAGAGCAATGTATTCAGACAGAGTTTTTGTGAATTTGATAGTACAATTGCTTTATTGAAAGTACAGTAGTACCATTGCCAATAGTGGGATAGTTAGTGGGCTAAAACTGGACATTAGCAGTTGAGGTAGCACGTTGAGAGGCAGAGAGTTAAAGTGTTTAAAAAACATTCGGCTACAGGGGGAGCCACAGCGATCCATCTGCCACCCAGTTGCCAATTAGAGTTAAATTTCTCCAGGCACCTTGAGGCGTCCTGTTCTACATATCTACCAAGTTAAGTAAAAATTGATATTGCGGTTAGGCTTAGATAAGAAATTAACTCTCTAGCGCCCCCATTTTGTTTGATGGGGTCAATAATGGAGGGGTCCCCTCAGATTATGTGTGGTCATATGCCTACAAAGTTGCGTGGTGATCGGTGAAACCCTTGAGATGTTATACACCTTTATGTGATGAACCACGCCCTCCGCAATATTCATTGCCTTATAGAAGCTCAGTTTTAGTAAGTTTTCCAACTTTTGCCAAGAGGGAACTTTAGATATTGGTCCCTAGATTATGTTCACCGAGTTTCATGCAGATCGGTCAAACTTCCTAGGAAAAGATCGATTTTAAGTGTTTTTCAAAAAATTCAAAATGGAAGAAAATCTATATAACCAGAAGTTATGGGTTCTTGAGGCAAATGTGTTCCTCATGAGGAGAGGCATCTCTGTGCAAAGTTTCATGTCTCTACAACATACAGGGCATGAGATATGCCCATTCAAAGTTTGCAATTTTGATCAGTTGCTATAGCGCCCCCCTTTGGCCAATTGACATAATATTGCTTCATTCGCATCCTGTCATGACCCTCTACCACTGTGCCAAATTTCACATGGATTGACCAAGTCAGTGAGGAGAAAAACATGAAACACACACACCCCCACACACACACACCCACACACACAGACAGAGTTTTTGTCATTATATAGTAAGAGTATTGAGGACGTACTAGTGTGATGCTAAGTTTGTAGGCTGTACAGATGTGAAACACACTTTAGAAGTGAGTGTATGTCAGCAATGAACACCCCAAAATAAAAACTAACTTTAAATCTTTTAACTGTCTGTCGTACATCAACAGGATTGCAGTCTGAGCACCGCTCATGACCATCTAGTTTTAAGTTTTGGTATTTTCCATGTTTATCTCCATCTTAACGTTACTGCACCGTTTTTTGTTTTTTTTTATCATTTGTAACCTCTATGTCTACTGTCTCTTCAAAATAAAATCATGTTTGTGTTCACAGGAAATAAAATACACAAATAACACAAATACATTGTAAATGTACATTTAACATGGCAACTACTGAACATTGAGGTGACTTACAAAGTGTTATTTCTTAAGTAGCCTATGTATTGTTTGTAGGCTGTTGTGCTTACAGGAACGTATCTACACAGACAGATGGCACAGTGATGACTTAATATTCATCACATAATGTGTCATGACAGGGGGACATAAAAAAAATGGAGTAATTTCAGTAAATTTATCACTCCACTTATCATCCCTAAACAGGTCTGTGTATGTCCACACATGAGGAGTTATGGCTGCCCTCCGGCCACAGGGCCTCTCTGCACCGGTGAGCAGCAAAGTCGGGATTATGCATCAGTGGTGCTGGAAATCAGGTTAGCAGATTTCTAACAATAAAGGGACACCCATTTTCACAATAAATACTCAACAGTCAAATAGTGCATTGGTGTTGATGACTGATGGACTTTAAATACTATAGTTTTATTTGAATGTGATTTAAGGTTTTTGTCTCTCTGTAAAAGAGGATTATATCACAGCAAAGATAGAGATTTAAAGTTAGATTTTAAGAATAAAGCATTTATTTCATTTATGCTTTAGCTAAGAACATTATGTTTACTGGGATGAAGACAGATGAGACAACACACCTGTGTGGAGCCGGCTGCAGGTAGGGTGGCTCTGGCGAACAGTCAAACAATCAGCGACGATGAGTGGATTCTGTGGTGCACACACAAAGACTGAACATGCAGCCATGCGGCAAGGTAAACCACAGCACTGAAAATCACAGGCAGCAGAACAGGTAGACAGTGACAGTCTCTCCACACAGCCACGGGGAACAGGCGGAAAAGAAACCCGGAACGTGGAAGCAGAGCTCTTGGTCAGGGACAGAAGGCTGAGTGGTTTACCAGGGAGCACGTGAAGCAGGAGAGTCATAATTAGTTGAGGCAGGCAACAAGGAAGCAGTCCGGGGATAAATATTGGAAAGTCTATATGGATATGATGAAGAACAATCAGGCAACAGGAGTCTGTGAAGCAGGAGTATTTATAGTGACAGGGAGCAATGATCCACAGGTGATAGGCGTTAGCTTGATAAGGTGGATGAGGTGGACCGACAGGAGCGGGAGATGTGTGAACAGGTGATAGGCTCGCAGGCAGTAGTGGTAAAGAGGTGGGTTGACTGGAAATAAACTGGGTGAACTGAGAAGATAGCATGTATGGCAGGTCAAAAGTGCACAATGTGACAGCACAGCAGACTAGCACGACTGTGGCTCTGGGTTAGTTTGAGTATTTGCTAGTACTCACAAGCTACATAGCCACCTTTAAAAGCCCGTTTTTATAAACTGACAGCAAGGGAGGGGGTAAAAGCAATCAATACACTCAGGCACCCAGATCAGAGGAGTGATTCTGGGTTACAGTGTGCGGAGTGTTTGGGTGTGTCTGTGGGAATGTCCCTTTTAAAAGCAGCTCTTCACAACAGCAGCAAAAGCCGGGTGCTGGTTCAATCATTCACTGTCTGTACTGATTCCCGGCTCTCTTCTTCTCTATTTTGTGTCTTTCTCTCTCTCTATTTGTCTAATGTTATCATTCCATCACATCCTCTCTGTCTCTCAGCCACATCCCCCTCTCTCTCTCTGTCGGGTTCTTGATTGACAAGTGTGATGGTGTTTGCCTCTCCTTTCCCTGACCTTCAACTCTCAGGAATGCACACACAAACATACACACTCAGCACACAGTGAGACTGCTAATGGCTTCTACCTTTGCAGACTCTGTCAATAGGGAATTACAGTCCTTATACACCAGAAAGGAAAGCCGCAGACACATTCAATATTCATGCCAATAAAACAAAGAAAGAAACGGTTCTGGCCCAGACAGAAAGGTGGGTGGAGAAATTTGGAATATTGTTATAATATGTTGAATATTGTACTTTTTTTTTAAGATTTCATTGATGTTCTATACCAAATGCTCCTTTTGATAGTTACTGCCTGAAAATTGTCATTGTTATAGCAATGATTACAGAGTGAATCTTCTTTGGAGCTTTTCTATAATAAAATTATATGAACTCAAGAAAATCAAGAAAAGAAAATGTTTTAGAATTAAAAAAAAAAAAAGTACCCTTATGTACTGATGTTCAGACTAGCATCACTTGGTTTTAGCAAACATTAATTTACATTGTGCTTTTAACCACTCTCATTATTGAACACATTGCTGAACTCACCTGTTGATCACATATTGCAATAATTAGCTGAAGACTGTGTCTCCTTATTGACATTAATGGGTATGTGAGACAAAGTAACAGTTTGACAAAAATAACTGCTTCATGATTCATCACTTAATATTTATGGAAACCTCAGATGAGTGTTTCATTTAAAAAACAACAACCCTCCCATTCCTAGCTTGTTAAATGGCCACTTACAAGACATGTGGTGCTGCATACTATCAAGTGAAAAGGGTAAGTGTAATGCACTGCTGATGTTTGTGGTCGGATCTTTTCTTTACACCACTGTCAGATAAACAATATTAATTTGCACTCAACTTCCATCCATCCGTCTGTCCACCCATCTATCCAACTGTACTTGACTTGTAGACAAGAAATGGTAATTGGCGTCTACTGAGTACAGTCATGCTCCCAAGAGAATAAACATTTTACATTGTGGCCACTCCAAGAGCTTTTCTCCAGTACCATCTCCATGCCAGACAAGGTATCTCATAGGCAGATTGCCATTAAATCTGCAATACTCATCTATACTGCCAAGACGATTAACCCTTTGACTGTCATGATTATGTCCATTCTTCTAACACTATTCTTAGCAAAAAATATAAGGTTACAGCCAGCAGTCATGTGTTGTAGCTAGTGATGTCATGAGAACCAATACTCGCGATACCTTTTCGATTCCATGATGAAAAAAACCCAGTGATACTCATTTTTTGGAAAACCGGAAGAACCAAAACCAGCGTAAGACTAAGTACTATGACTCCTCCTTAACCAATGGGGTCAGTATACGCCATATAGCGTTAAGCCTGATTTATGGTCCTGCGTTGAATCAATGACGTCGCTACGTCGTAGGGTACGTGGCTATGCAGAAGGCTCGCCGTAGCCCCCTGCGTAGCCTGACATGCACCTCCCCAAAAATGTAACTACACGTCAGGGCGACGCAGACCCAGCACAGACTGAGAGGGCTGTGAATGGTTTGCTTGGTAGCAACGCATTTCCGGTTCCGTATTTCCAGATTGCGCCATCCCCGCCATCTTTAAACATCTTCTGTTGCGATATAGATATTGCAGTATTAAGGCCCATTTATGCTCAACGTTCATGGATACGGATATGGACAGAGCCGTCTGTCCGTGCTCTGCGTTTTCTCTGTGACAGGAAAAGCCAGAAGCTAAACAAAGAATCAACTGGAAACAACGACAACCATTCAGGAAAGGAATGCAGCCCCCTACCGCTCTGGCATTGAATTGCACCACGACGAAATGGAGTGACAGAGAAGTTCGAAGGGTTCACGACGGCATCATGGCAACGACGTAGGTACGTTGTAGGTACACCGCAGGACCATAAATCAGGCTTTACAGTCTATGCCTTCATTCAGAGCAAGGGGGTGACGAAGAAGAGGAGAGAGCTGCCAAAGCCCACATTCAGAACCAGTCACAGCCGCACTTTAGGCCAGAAAATAGATCTGCTAGCAATATGTGCAGTTTTAAACACCACTTTGTCTTTTTATTAATTGCTTTTAACTCGTTCCGAATTGCTTCTGAACCATGCTCCGTGCGGATCTTTGTCCAGACTCTGGACATCTCCCTCTCTCCCCCAGCCCCTCCCCTGGGAGAGTCTGGTGGTCTCCTATGAGCCCAGCCTTCAAGACGTGTGACACTCCGTTAAATGTCATTCAGTTCATCAAAAAATATCCCAATTAAAATCAGTACCATAATAAGCAGATATGTTCCATATTATTATGTTTAGTTTAAACAACACAGAGAACAGCTTGAACAAGCTGCGTGTGAGCGAACGATCAGGGATTTCACTCTCAGCAGTACGTGACTGCGCATGCACGTCTACTTCCGAAATACAGCGGTTGAGGTGCGTTTGATTTATTGTACTGGGATGTTTTATTTTTCCACAACTGGACCACAGACGTTAAAAAACGTCGTTTGCACCGGGACAGGACAAACAATAAATGAAATCAATGAAATTCCACACATTCTTGTAGTTGGCTCAAACACTGTCAGCATGATTTAAATAGCAAATATTTAAATAGTTTATTGAGTTTATTGCGGATGTTGATCAATGTTTTTTACAATGAAAAACAGGTTAAGAGGAAAAGGGAATAAGAAAAAATATAAGTAATATCAATCTGTTGATAGAAATGTTATTTTTTTATGCAAATACTTTAAAAAAGTATTTCCTGTTTAAGTACATGGGATCTTTGTTTTTTGTTTTTTGTTTTTTTTTACCAGGGTATCAACTTTGGTATCGAGAATCATGTAATTTTAATGGTATCGGTACCGACTACTGAATTTTTGGCATTGTGACATCCCTAATTGTAGCTTGGCATAAAGACTGGAAAGAGGGGGAAACCCAGTCAGTTTAAAGGTTAGAAATAAGAAAAGAGTAAAAAAAAATGCCATCTAGCACCTCTAATGCTCGTTAATTAACACTGTATATCTTGTTCAAACGAAAAAATAAAACAAGTTATGGTTTTCTGTGACTAATCCTCAGTGACTTCCTGTAATTTCAGCTGCATGTAAACCCACTTTACACTTTGGTTTTGTATGGATAGACAGATATAATGTGCAAATTGGTGAGCTTTACGGGTGCTGACCAGCCGCTGGCTGTAGCCTCATGTCTGGCATATTTAGCATAAAACCACAAGTGTGCTACCAATCTTCACATCTAATTCTCAACAAGAGAATGAAAAAATACTCCCAATTCCCCAAAAGTTAAACAAGGCTTTTAAATAAAATGTACAAATTGAAGCAAAGAGATGCAAATTTGCCTTTGGGAGCATGAATCAAAGATGTGTCTGCAAGAATTGAAAATGTTTAAACCTTAACAAAAAATGTACACTCATACCAAGGCTTTTTGTTTAATTTTTGACTGTTGATTTATCAAAACATTTCTCGTCATTGCTAACCAGAACAGCATATGTGATTGATAGAGATGGTCAAGGTTATGTTTGTCCGAGCATTATGGAGTGAAGTGCCTGGGTTATGCTGAGTGCAGTGGACTTGCCATCAGTTATCTCTCAAAGTAAGGACACACAGACGCCATAAAAGACATGTAGGGGTTGTGTATCCCTGGGTTGCAGACAGGCCAGTCTTACCAGTCAATGTAGTGTCTGATTCCTTTCCCGTTTCCCCCTCCTCTCTTCTCATCCTCCCCTCTGTCTTCCCTCTCTCCTGCTGCCCTCCCTCTGTCTTTTCATTGTCAAGTGTCTTTAATTGTTGTGAGGCACAAAGGTGCTTACAGACAAACCTAAATATTCTTGCACAGGCAAAAGTCCAACACTTGCAGTCAGTGCAGACATCAGTGGATTTTGCTAAAACCCGAATAATAAAAATGACCAATTTTTTTTGCTTTCTCCCACTAAGTCTTTCATGAATGCCTTCTTTTTATACCACTCTCCCCCTCTCCTCTTTATCCCTCCCTCCCATCCCACTTTCTGTCCACATCTCCTGCTCCTTCTTGCTGCTCTCTCTCTTTAATGACAGTATTATCCTCACTTAGCCATCTGAGTCTCTCTGCCTAAAATCCCTCTCCCTCAGAGCTGTATAAAATAGAGAGAAAGAGCGCGCAAGGGAGGGAGAATTAGACTGACAAGAGGTCTGGGTCGGGGCTCTTCTGGGACTACAGGGAGAGGAGAGGCTCAGAAAGAACAATACCCATGCAGACTGGGATTTTTTTTTTCTTTTAGCCTCATCAGATTATTTGCAATACCTTTAATCACAACTGAACCCTGGCCCGATTTCCATACTGACACTGACATTTCAAAACTGACCTGGATTCGCAAAGTCAATGAGGCAATAGACAAACAAATGGTGTGTGGTGTTTGCAGTTCAGGAAGATGAATATATATAAAGGAAGGACAAGAAGTAAGTAAGTAAGAATACATGCCATCCACAGAAACAATTCTGACACCTTGTTTCTGAGCTGTGTGTTAGCTTTAGTAATGATATGCACATCGACACAAGGGCTGTGTTAGTGACCCTGTTTAGAATATTCTAGTAATTTCAAGGAATAGATGGGTAAGTAGGTAGGTGGGATGGAGTTTGGGGCTTTGTCCGAAACTCACGTCTGAGAACATCAGCTCATAGGTTGATAGAAGTCATCATGTACTAAATAACCCCAAACCATGTCCAGGCTACCATCATTTATAACTACTTTGGATGTTATAACTTGATTGAATGGGTGTTATCAGTGGTTATCAGCCTCAAATGGGTTAGAGGGGGCCTGTTACATGTACTAGAAGCAGGACTGAAGTGCTTGAATTTTGAGGGGAAAACATCAATTACTTGAATACCTTGAAAATGTCCCCCTTTTTAACTAAGTGCTCAAAAAGTCCTTGATATTCAAAGAAGCCGGCTTTTCACCATATTGGTTTTCCTCTCTCTTCAGCGGTGCCATCATGTAATAGCTACACTGGAAACTTAAAGTGAAACCTAATTTCCAGCTGGCATTGTTTACTTGCGCCAATTTCAGATGGTTATATTTTAAAGATGAGTTTTCCTGTCTTCATAATGTCGACTCCTTTTTGGAACAAGTGGATAGTTCTGTCTGATGCCAGTCAAGCACAGCGGGGTCTCCCCCTCTCCTCCTGCCCCATGCGCAGGCAGTCAGTGTGGAGCAGGCAAAAAGACAGAGCGACGCGAACTTCCACGTCGGCCTACAGAACATCATCCCTGGGATACTTTATTCAAATGTTGGTGAAGAATTTTATACACTTCTACTCATGTCATTGCTTAAATTTTATATATATAAAAAAATTACATTTGAAAATGAAACATCTGCTTTGAGTGAAGTCCTTTAATAAAAAAAAAAGTGCTTAAAAAGAGAACAGAAATATTGTTGAATTCCAATAAGTTAGTCTGTATGACCCCTGCAGTTGGTGGCGACCTGTAGCAGCCATAGTAATTATGACTGAAGCGAAGGAGAAAGTCACCATAGCATATAAAGAGTGAGAAAGTCCATGTGGAGAGAAGGTTGGGGTTAAACAAATGACCTTCATCCATGAGACTGTGGTTCATGTTCCTTTCGAAACTGATGCTTGATGAAGGTCTAGAGGACCAAAACGTTGCTTCATTAAAAAAAAAACATTGCTGTTTAAGTGCAAGTCAGTGTGCGGGCAAGCCTTGTTTCCATGTTAAGCACTTTCTGCTGTGCCAACGCACCTGATGACAGAAGCTGAGTATCCTGGTGTGTGAAAGCCTCTTCAATACAACCTTGTGAAACTGTAACAGGTATGTGTTGGACCCAGATGCAGCACGCAGGCACAGTGCAACGTTTAGTAATGACCTTTATTTATACACAGAGTAAACAGGGCTGAGGTGATGAAGATATTGAGGCAACAGTTCGTTTTTCAGGCTTGGAGCCCACACACCGTATCTGGGTTCAGGGGCCAGGGAGCGGACTGGGTCGAACCCGGAAGCGGGACTAAGAACGAGGACATGAGTCCTCAGACCAAAACAGTTCAGTCTGCTAGCAGGCCGAGGCGACAAAGAGGGGCTTACTGAGGGCATGTTCGAGAAGGCAAAGGGTCCGGAACCAGAAGACCAGTCCAGCAAAGCAGCAGAGCCGATAAAGAAATGATTAGCAGGGATGGATCGAAGAGCAGACAGGTAGTTGAAACGAGGGGACGGCGACACCCAGTCAACAATAAACATGCTAGCAGATTAGCTACCTAGTGGGAGCGCACCTGTTGGTCATGTGACCCTGGCCTTGCAGGTCATGCTGCATTCTTTATTAAACCATGAAAGTTTCCTCATTTTAAAAGGAAGGGAGAACTGTAGACCTGTAAGTGATGAGTTTTTAGTAAAGAACTGGCGCTATCATGGGGAGTCTAAAACGTCCATGTTACAGAGGCTAAGTGATATCTGAGGAGGGAGACAGAATAAGTAAAAAGTTGAGGTCATATTCAGGCTCAGCGGCCACTTCAACTTACCAACAGGGGCTAACAGGGGCTAATACTTCAGTCAGGCACAACGATAGATGGCCAATGGTCAAACTGATTTTGTGCCTATTTCGCGGACACACACACACACATGCACAAACAAACACAAACGTGCGCAAATGCACACACACAGTGTTTCACAGTAGTAAGCCCAAACTGCTTTCTTTTCTGTCTCCTGGCTAAAAAAAAATCTCAGCACAGGCTGAACTCCGAAATCAAAGAAAAAAGAGAGCGAGATGGAGGTGGGTGGAGGCACAGAAAGTGATAGAGCAAGGGGGGGAGAGTGGGGGGGGGAAGAAGATGACTGAATGGAAACTTAGAAAGTAAAACAAATCAGCAAGTCCTGCTGTTATACAAATTTAAATAAGCTCCTTTAGAGCAAGACTCCCCCATGATGAGAGGAGAGTGAAGGCAAAGAAAAACAGAAAATAAAGACAGTGAAACTCCTTCTGTCAGACCTGAATTTAAATCAGCATGTCTCGAACAAAACCCACTCCACCACAGCAAAAGAAAGAAAAAACGTTTTCTTTTTCTTTCTTTTTTTTATCTTAATGTCATTCCTGCATTTAAATCAGCAACTTCACAAACAAACACCACACCAAAGCTAAAGGGCAAAGGAAAGAAAAGGAGAGAAGTAATAAAGAAGAAAGCAGCGATAATCCTTCTGTCATGTTGTCTAACCTTTATTTACACAGCACTCATCAAAACAGAGTTTCTGTGGGTTTTACAACGAGAGTATCCATGTAAGGAACATTTGGAAGGTGAATCCATTAATTTCAAGCTAACTAAGAAAGACAAAGATCAACACATGGATCAGTTAAGCAGAAGAAAAGAGGCTGATTTCTTAAAGTTGATGAAATCGTTTGATTACACAATAAAATCACATAAATAGACTCAGACAGTGCACATTTGAGTTACTACAGTATTATTAAAGCACTAGGAAGTCATCTTTGTAATAATGTGCCTCTAATTGTCTTAAATTACAAAAGGAGAAACTTCAACACAGAAGACCTTTTTGTCATCCCCGATAATTTTAGTAATTATCATCATCAAGAGTTAAATTGGGCCAGGGCACCCAGGGTCCCACATGTCATTAGAGGGAGCTGGGTCCAATTATGCATAATGTTCATATGAAATTCACTCATTTGTATTTCTACAATGGAAATTGAGGTTAAAGGGTTACTCAAATTTGCCTTAAATGTTGCTTTCTGTATTAAAATGGCTGACACTCAGCAGTCACCACTGGTGGACAAACTGTTCACATGCTTTTCTTGTGTCAAAGTAGCAATAAGACAATGTGCAGACACTCAATTATAAGTATACATTCAAAATCCTGCTTAAGTAAAAGTAAGGAGGTGTTATACATTCAGGGCTCCCAGTCTCATAGAATTATGGATACAAACTACAAGATGGACTACATCGGCTACGTGCTGGCACTTAATGGCCACAAAAAGTACCTCTGCCTGTTTACCTTAATGTAAATCCGCAATGTTTGCGATGCAACCTGAGGCAAGCCCCTTTGTTTTCAGTCTGTCTTACTTCAAATATTGCTGTTTAATTGAGCTACATTCATGTTGGTTTATCCAAAGTGAGTTAAATGTACCTTTTTTTGTGCAGGCGATAGCAGCAACCCCCAAAAAACGGTCTGTCATTAACACAGACTGTATAGAAATCACGGACTTCGCCATCGTGAAGTCACCTTTTGGTTTGAGGATTCATGCTTTCAAGCCTCCAGTTTGGCATTTTGGGCACTGCTGTGACAAAGTGTGCCAAAAAGAGATAATATTCAAGCACTTTACGCTTACAAAGTGTAGTGCCCCCAAATTCATTTCACATTTCAGCAGCATCCTGTTCGCTGGTTGTGGTGGTGTGGCTTTCATGTAATTTCAGTGAATTTTTATTGGGGAAAAATGTGCATAACTTTGCTCTTACACAGTGTGGTGTCACCAGAATCACTTCACACACATCAATGATCTCATGTTGGTTACATTGCAACACTTTGGAAAAATGTGCTTTTGCATAATTTGGGGGTATTTTTGTCAAAAATTACAGTGTAGTGTCCCCAAATGTTCAATAACTTCACTCCTGAAAGTTTGTCAACATTCTCATATTATTCTGTGGCACTTACACTTTTGAAATAAATAATTTGCTGTGCATAATATCCAGGCTGTAAACATGTTTATTTCTGCTGTGAAGTTGGGCATTTTAACATTAGAGGAACTGCAGTTTTTGGCATTAACATGTTAGCTTCATTCACATCCCCAGAGGTTGCCACTTGGTCATAAAGCAAAGGACTTTCTCTTGGATGCAAATGATTTTGCTCTTAGGCAGCGGTAAGAGTAGGCTGGTATGGTCAGGTATTCCATACCACTTAGAGATTTATGCCAAGTTCACATTACACAGTGTTATTGTGATTATAGCTCAGTGCAACGTTGCAAGGTGTCGTGAATGATAATGAGTGTCATAAGCGATAATTCATCATTTCATCTCATGTAATTTGTCATAGTTGACGACAACTGATGCCATGTCTGGGATGTCTTATGACGTCCTGACAGAACGTCTGGCATGCTTGATTTTCTTTTTAGCCCCCTTTACACTGCCAGTGCAGTGCCACTGTGAGTGCTGCCATTAGCATCAAGCTAGCAACAATGTTATTTTTTCATAATGGAGACGAACATAAAGTAATAACATTAACAAATAGCGGTGGGACTTTTACTCACCACAACTGCAAAGGCTACCAGCTTCATTTGAAACAGACGTTCTTTATTATTCCCTCTGTATTTTTGTATTTTTACTGCTCCCGCCTGCCTTGTTAAATTTAATGCATTGCGCAGTCATTTCAAACTCAACACTTCCCACTTAAAATTAAAAGCCCCTCATGATTCTGGTTGAGAGAATCCCTTCATTTTCCAAAAAGGCTTTAATTGTGAAACATATGCAGGAACTTGTTGTGGAGGATGTAATGACTTGTATAGTATATACACATATATACATAGCAGTATTACAAATGTAGCTCCTCCCAACTGGTGGCACTTGAACTTATTGGTGGGACATGAAAAGCCATAGTGACCTGATGTTACTGGATTATCCTTGTCCTATTTTAATAATAATTAAAATAGGACAAGGATAATCCAGTAACATCAGGCATGTCATGAAAGACGATCAGCGAAGATTGGTCGTGGATCACTGCAGGATTTAATGATGCAGTAATTGCCTAACCTGACATAGTGACTGTCGCAACAGACAAAAACGTTGTGTTGCATGAACCCAGCATAAGAGACCGTATGCACTTCTGGGGAAAGTGGACAGCAACTGCCTGCCTAAACCACTTTGTTAAAGTTGGAAAGATTCAAACAGATCAAAAACTCAAAGCAAAACATTGTTGAAAGTGCAACACTGAAAAGAGATGCTATGAAAATTCTCAAGAGTGAAGCACTCCAATATCACTTCACTTATCAATAGTCTAAGTTGGTTATACTACAATACTTCGTTTTGGGGGGAAAGTGGGCTTTCGTATAATTTTGGTAAATTTTTATGGAGAAAATTTTACATAATTTTACTCTTATACAGTGTAATCTCCCCAAAATCACTTAACACATCAATGGTCTCCTGTTGTTACACTGCAACACTTAGTTTGGAAAAATGTGCTTTTACATAACTGTGGGGAATTTTCACTGGAAAAATGGTCAATAAATTCACTCACTCTAGTGTCCTTGAATATTCAATAACTTCACTCTTGAAAGTTTTGTCAACATTATTCTGTGGCACTGACACCATTTACATATTCATTTGCTACACATAATGTCAGATGTTTCTAAATTCTTTCTACACCATGAAGAAAACTGACTGCGTGTGCTCAGGGATGCGTAGAGCTGGGGGGGAGGGAGGAAAACAACATGAAGCGATGAAGGTTGGGGTAGTAATACCGGCAAAAACTTCAATCTACTCTCACCCCTGCTCCCAAGGCGTTGTAGCTGACAGCGTAAGATGTGTGTGTCTGTGTAAAATCCCACACACCTGCCACATCTTGACACTAATTAAATCTCTAGAAAGGAAGCAATTGTATCACATTCGCACCCTGAATCAGTTACTGTACTTTGACGAGTGTTTCTGTTTGTGTTTTTTCATCATTCAGCGCTTGCAGCACACAGAAGATGCATCAAAATACAGTAAGGGGAGCAGAGAGGAGGAGAGAAGCGGTGAAAGAAGGCGTTTGAAGAAAGAGGCATATTGCTGAGCAACGACAACAGACTCGTGAAACTTGGCACAGGTCAAAAAACAGAATGAAAAGGGATGTACATAAAAAAATAAAAAGAGTGAAAGCTGACGTCTTTAAGTTAAACATTTTTGTGTTTGTTTTATGTATCAGACCTGTCCCTGTGCAGACCTTTGTTTAATAATCACGGGAGTATACATACTGTCAGTGACAGTGGCCAAGAGGGCAGCATAACACACTGATACATGTTACAAAAGAGGCAAGCAGACATATACAACTGTCACACTCAACAGATGAATAAAAACCAAGGTATGCAATTAACATGGAATACAAGGTCCAGGACAAGAACAAATATGATGTGAGTACAATTTTTAGAATGATTTAGGAAGAGTCACACCGACTGAAAGAGCTAATTTCTCGATCCTTTAAAATCGACTTCAGTTCCCCCACAGTGATCAGCTCTGCCAATTTCAGATCCTTCTGTAAATTATTACAGGATGCTTTTTTGCTGAATTCTGTTCTCACCCTCAGAACTAGCATTTGTAGAATATTATAAGAGCAACGGCCATATTGATTATGGCTTCTGCACATGTATGTAGACAGATAAGAGGGAACCAGGCCAAGGATAGATTTATGTATAAAAACTAACCAATGCCAGAGCCTGCGGACATACAAAGAGGGACATACAGAGTACGGCAGTGTATGCGATTTCCACAACAAGTAATAAAGTGCAAAGCACAATGGTGCAGTGTCTAAGTTCTTTATGCCCTGGTCAGGGGTATTCATGAAAAGTAAATCACCTTAACCCAGCAGGTAAAAAAAATGCATAGTGTATCCTTGCCTGAAGGGAGAAGTTAGATTTATTTCTGAAAAAGAAACCCAATTTAACCTTCAGCTTGGAGACATGGTTTTTGATATGTGATTTGAAGGACAAGTTCTGATCAATGGTAAATGGACCTGCATTTGTATAAGGCTTTTCTAGTCATCTGACCACTCAAAGCGCTTTTTACACTACGAGACACATTCACCCATTCACACACATTCACACACTGGTGGCCAAGACTACCATACAAGGTGCCACCTGCTACTCAGTTGTTTTCTTTTAAGTCACTCACACACCAGTGGAACAGCTATTGGGAGCAATTTGGGGTTCAGAATCTTGCTCAAGGATACCGCTGATCTTCTGATTGGTGGACGACCTGCTCTACCACTGAGCCACAGCTGCCTCAATGATGATTCCTAAATACTTGTACGTTGTAACCACCTCAATTTCAATCCCTTGATCTTTGGAAGATGTTAACTCCTTGCCATTTGAAAATAGCATCTATTGGGTTTTTCTGTGTTTAACACTAGCTTAAGTTGAGTTAAGTGGGTGTGAACAACATCAAAGGCAGATTGCAGGTATTCCAGAGCAAACCAGCGTTCAGCATGCTCAGATAGACCAGTCTAACAGATTCCATCTGCCAGGGTAACATGATCTACTGTGTCAAAGGCCTTTCACAAATCCATGAAAAAAGCTGCACAATAGCTTTTGCAGTCCAGTGCTTCAATAATGTCATTGACCATCTTTATAGCAGCTGTTGTCATGCTGTGTTGTTTTCTAAAACCAGACTAATGTTGTGTTTCTAAAAACTCTTTAAGTTGTTCACTAACAAATGTTTCAAAGACTTAAGCCGGGGAGATTGGCCTGTAGTTATTAAGAACTGAGGGGTCTCCTTTCAGCAACAGGAGCATATACAGGAGGCAGATTTCCAAGTGTTAGGAATGACATTATTAGAAAGTGTAAGATTAAAAATGTATGTCAGAGGTTCTGCTAGAAAATTTGCTGCAAGCTTGAGAAAGTGGGGATCCAGCAAGTCAGGAGCAGCTGATTTGCTGGGGTCCAGATGCTTTAAAGCTCTATGAACGTCAATCACACCGAGAGCAGTGAGACTGAATGATTTTATTTTTGAGTTGATTGGGGGAAGAAAATAGTGAGCCCTATATAACTAAGCTTCTCACACCATACCATCCAAACAGGCCCTTCAAGTCTGCTAGTCTGGGTCATCTAATTGTTCCAGAGTCCAGGTGAAAGTCAAAGGGTGATTGAGCCTTTTCAGTTCTTGCTCCTTGGCATTGGAACAGCCTCCTACTGAGCATCAGATCAGCCGACTCTGTTCACATCTTCAAATCTCATCTGAAAACTCACTTTTACAGATTGACCTTTCCTGACAGTTGATAGACTTATTGTGTGTATGGGAGTGTATGCATGCATGTATGCAGCCATGTGCTTATGTATGCATGCTTACAGGTATATGTGTTTAAGTGTCTGTGTTGATGTAGACGTATGTATATGCTTATTAGTATCACTTTTGTTTTGCATTTTCTTTACCTTGGAAAGCATGTTGTGCTTTGAGATTTAAAAAGTAATTAAGTTATTATTATTATGATTATTATTATAATTGTTATAAGGCTTATCTTGTTTTTTATGTGGCTGGAGGCATTAGGTTTTCAGGTTTTCCGTCTGTCTGTGTGTCTCATTCTTGTGACCGCAATCGCTCCAATACACCTTGAGGGAATTTCTTCAAATCTGGCACAAATGTCCACTTAGACTCAACAAAGAAACTAATTAGATTTTGGTGGTCAAAGGTCAAGGTCACTGTGACCTCAGGTCCCTCTCATTCTCCTTGTGAACATAATATCTCTAGAAGGTTTTGAGGAAATTTCCTCAAATTTAGCAAAAATGTCCACTTGGACTCAATGATGCATTGGGCAAAGATCCAGGTTATTGTGACCTTGCATATGTTTTGTTCTTGTTAATACACTATTTCAAGAAGGCCATGGGGGAACTTACTTAAATTTAGCACAAACATCCATTTAGTATTGAGAATGAAGTGATTAACATTTGGTGGTCAAGGGTCAAGGTCACTGTGTTTGGCTATAACTTCAGAGTTTGGACACTTATTATGAAGAGATTTCACACAGATGTCTAATAGGACATACTGATGAAGTGATGACATTTTGTATACAAAAGGTCAAAGTTTAGCTTCACTGTGACATCATAATGTTCTGTAAAAACACTTTTCTGGCCACCATTCAACTCTATAACTCAGGAAAAAAAGGGGAGACTTTGGTCATATACAAACTTGGTGATACCATATAAGACGGGACAGGCATGGATGTAAAGCGTAACTTAAATTTTACTGGTTTGTGGAGGCATACAACCGTGTTGCGGTAGTTTTAGTTTTTCATCACATAACATTCACCACAAATCTTGTGAAAAATGTTCCTCATAGGAGCTGTAGAATTCTGAGACTGCAGACTGTGCATGCAATATATGAGAGAGAGATGAGATGTGATAGAACTTTATTGATCACAAAGGAAATTCAGGGAGTCCGCTACGCATACATTCACTCACACAAACATTCATACAAACACAAAAAAACAAGCACCATAAATGAATAAGTAATAAAAACATATCTGTATAAAGATTTGTAAAGTGCAGGTAGAGGAATTAATAGTCCTGTGTTGTGGCTTGAAATTCACAATTGTCCATGCCCCCGTCCTTTCTCCTCCTGCCCCCCCTGCAGGTAGAGGATTTAACAGTCCTGTGTTGTGGCTGTCTATTCATGATTGTCCGTGCTCCTTTCCTTACTGCTCCTGCCCCCAACAAAATCCTCACAGCGCAACTCCCTTTGTCAAGATAGGAGAGGGTCCGGTGTAGAAGGTAGAGGACAGTGTCCTCAACCCCCATCTGCTCCCGGTACGCAAACTGGAGCGGATCTTGTGTGTGCTGCACCTGTGGTATATCTTTAAAAACACAATACTTCTTCAATAGTCAAATATGTGAACAGAAGCTGTGTAGTCCTACAAGACTTTATGAGTATGAGTATTTGAAAAATTGCACAGTAAATACGTCACGACATTAAGCATAACACAGGTACATGAGTGTATTTTGCAGCTGTAAGTGCTGCAAAACATTAATTCCAGACATTCATAGCAAATCCCCTGTTATATTTACAGTCCCAGATCTTCATATTAAATAATGGAGGATTTTGGGAGTGAAGCGGAGGGAGAACACCGTCGGAGAATCAACCTGAATATATGCAGACTTTTCATGGTCAAATACATTCAGGATTGTGTCTTTGATATCGGGTATAGAGAGAGCAGATTTAAAATGGTTTCCAGCTACTCTACTTCAAACACTGACGCACCGGGGACTAAAAACAACAGAGGAGACATGGAGGGAAGCTTTAGATATGCATAACCACATGTGATTCAGTTGGTGAGAGAATGAGAGGGAGCCTGCGCGTGTCCTCCAGTGTGCATAACTTTGAGAGGAGTGCTGAAGACGATTCCACTCCACTCTGCATAATTCAATTGGCAGACAACACTCTGGGGTTGCATAAGACATGCCTTGAGAGACTTGATATGGTGTGTGAGCCAGTGTGAGTGTGTGTTAAACATGGTAAAAAGGTACATTTTAACGAGGGGTCACAGTAAGGGACTTAGTGGGAGTCCTGGAGATCTTAGGAGGAACACTCTAATCTTTTCTCTGCCTCCTCACCTACGCGTCTCTTATATCACTCGTCCTTTTGTGTTGCGTCCTCTAACTCTTCTACCCAACTGCGGCCACCTCTTACACCTGGCTGCCAGCGACTAGTTATTTTTATCGTGTCTCAGACAGACACATTCACTTGGCATCAACATGAACCTCCCAAATCCGTCTCGCGTTATGGATTCTGATTGGATTTCATGTCCCCACTTGATATGCAAATAAACATGACATCACTTCCATACTTGTTTGCATGCAGCTGGCAGAAAGTTTCTGTCATAGAATGTTCCATCCATAGCTATACTACGTCAGATGAAGGTGATCCACCTGCCTTTTTGTGTTCAGCTCCAGTGTTATGCGTACAAAGGTGCCAGAAGCGGAGTTACAAAAATAAGTGTGAACTGGTGCATGTCTCCTCTTTTCTTTATGTCAGTGTCACACAAAGAAAGAAAGAAAAATTGCCTGAGGTAAAAATGGGGCATAACTCCTTTCTATAAAGTTGGGGAACTCAGAAGAGACAGATTAAACAAGAGTAAGGGTTGTGAGGCTGCACCTATTCACAGTGGTGCTTTGAGCTAAATGCTAACATGCTCACAACAACAAAACTAACATGCTGATGTCAATCAGGTATAAGGTTTACCATGTAAAACATCTCAAAAAAGTTTAACATGCTGACATTGCTAATTAGCACTGAAGTGCAAAGTACAGCTGAGGCTGATGAGTGTCTAATATGAATGAATTAAAGGATTGTAGAAATTAAGATTCTGACCTGATGACGGCACCAGAGAAAAAGATCACTGAAGGGATTATTCATTCTACCAGGGTCATGAATATCAGTACCAAATTTCATGACAGTTCACTCAATAGTTATGAAGACATTTTACTAAAAAACTACTCAGCTCAACTCAAATTTAGTTATAAAGCACATTTAAAAAGCACTCATGTTGACCAAAGAGTTGTACAAAAGGATTAAAATGCTAAAAACGCAAACATGAGAGGCAACATAACTGTGAATTATACAGCTCACACAATTAGAGACAACACACACAGGCATGAATCAGGGAAAGCAACATCAGGGGGAGTCAAACACTAATGAATAAGAGTATGTTTCGAGCCCGGACTTAAAAGAGCCAGTGGAGAGGGCTGATCTGATTGGGAGGGGGATGCTGTTCCATAGTTCGGGGGCAGAGACAGCAAAGGCACGATCACCTCTGGGCTCGCCATACATCGCCTCACAACTGTAAAAGTTGGTTATGAGGTCATGACCATGGTGAGGACGATGAGTATGAAGATGACTGAGATGGTGTCTGATGGTTTGAGCACAATTCTTACATTGTGAATACCAGTTATTACATCAGCTGTTCGGGTGGCTGGTCTCAGACGATCTTGCAGGTAAAGACACTAGATGAGGAGATCCTGAGCTGTGTGGTTACATGTGGTCTGCAGCTCTGAGGCTGGTTGAATGCACCGCCAAAGTAACAGAAATGAAAATGGAGATGGTTTTTTGTAGTGAAGTACATGCTCAGTTCACAGGCAACAGCTCTAGTGGACATTCTCACAGTCAACGTGCCAGTAACATGCTCCCTGTAGCTCAGTAGTGCCCAGTAGCTCCATGGGTAGAGCAGTTGTACAAAGGCAATGTCCTTACCACGGCAGATTTGTTTTCAGCCTGCAGCCCATTGCTACACGTCATCCCCCTTTTAACACTTAAAACTACTCTACTGAAAAAAAGGCAAAAGCCAAATAAAGAGTTCGGGACATCTATGGCCTTTGACAGAAATATATATTGATTGCATACAAAAAAAATCTTAGATCTTGACCATGTTTGCCTGTTAAAATGAGAGCAAAAACAAAAGTGTTGTGTTTAAATTGTTGTTCAGTGCAGATGCCCTGACCACATATAATACAGCATTGATTTGAATTCTGTTTTTGTCCTATATTATACAATTTACACTGCACACTTAAGACCTTCATTAAAAATAGTGAAGCATTTTAGATATGGTTTACAGCTGAATAGCATTGCATTAAGAGAATATGGCATGCTTGTTTTCTATGATAATGTGTATTGTGCTTATAGTATTTTCTTTAATATCCATAGAGAGAAATAAAATAAGCTGCAGAGAGCAGGTTAATGGTATTATAGTGAGGTCAGCCCTTTGCAGAGTGTCCTCCTACAGTCTGCCTGTAGCCTCCTGTCCTGAGCAGTTTTTTAAACATGTTCTCACTCCCAACTCATCAAATATGGCAGCTCAATCAGTGGCCCTACATCTCAGACTATAATGCTCTAGGTACCCCCCTAGCGCCAGTTTTGGATGCTTAGGGGTTGTGTGTCAGTTTTGGCTCATTAGATGGCCGGCAGGGTGGTGTGGCATTGTTGCCTCACAGCAAGAGAGGTACTGGTTCAAACCCAGGGTGGGAGGTTAAAACCCTGGGGCTTGGTAGTCCCTCTGTGCGGAGTTTGCATGTAATCCTCATGTCGTATCGGGTTTTCTCCAGGTACTCCGGCTTCCTCCCCCAGTCCAAAGACATGCAGGCTAGGTTAATGGATGACTCTAAATTGGCCATAGTTGTGAATGTGAGATTAAATGATGGTCTGTCTCTATGTGTAGGTTTAGGCAACAAAATTGCTTGGTTAGATTTTGTAAAAAGATCATGGTTTTTGATTAAAAAATGAGCATTTGTTATGAAACTTAGTTAATCAGTATGTCACATGATGTATGTCATGGCACATATATCATGTGTGAAAAAAACCCAACTCATATTACATATTAGACAGGAACTGTGGCCTCCTGGGTTAAGGTCATGTTTGTTGACATATCCATCACCCCAACCAGCTCCCCATCTGCACTTTGGCCAAATCCCAATACTCCCCCTTGTCCACTACCCCTTAGACCTTGGCCCTATCCCTATACCTTGCCCAATACCCCTTGTCCCTCAAAATGATGCAACAAGGGATAGGGGTAGAAATCTTTGCCTTAGAATTGGGACACCACTCACTACGTCATCGCGTCGGTTACGTTCATGCATACGTAACTATTTTAAACAGGAAGCTGCGAGCCATCTACCAACCAACATCTACAACGGAGTCTCATTCATCCTACCAATCCTGTTTACCGCATTCATCATGCTTAGTTTGATGAACGACAGATGACAGAGAACTTCTGCTAGCTAGCTAACCAGCTAACATTACAAAGTAGCATAGTTATACTAGCTGGCGTGTTATCGTAATGTGAAAAGCAGCAAATTGGGTAATCACCTTGCTCATTTGTGCTCAAAAACACCTGATCCTCATGACAAGCACACCCATTACACATCCAGTGATCTGATTATGTAAAATCTGTGGAGTGCCCCTATAAAGCTCTGGCTGTCTTTTTACCCGTCCATCCATTCCTGCGTCCAAAGACTCAACAGACATATCTGTGAAAGTCTAATCTCTCCAGTTCTGGATTAGGCGAGCTGTATCTTTGACTTGAGACCTCCCAAGACATTATCAGTGGCTACAAGCACTTTCTCTTCTTGATAACCCGCCAGCTAAACTATCTCTGCTTAATTGAGCCGGTCTGCTGTGTGTGAGGTCGCACTCTACATACTGAGACAAATGTAGAGCAGCTCAGCTGTCATTTTATGAGTCTACTGAGGGGCTGAATGGTCCCATTATGGGCTGAAAGAAGCCCATGGGGCTTATGAAAAACCAAAAAGAACCACTGTGGATAAACTTACAAATGAATGGAGGTCCTACTTTAAACCAGGCTGTGTTTTTTTAAGTTCTTGAGAAGTTTATGCCTTAGAAATGAAAAAAAAAAGTTTTTCAACACAATACACTAATTGTATAGTACACAACTTATTCTTGATGTATGGGACAGAGTGCACAGAGAGAGGAGATGCAGCTATGATTGGGATTTTGCTTTCCTTTTCCTTGTTTTGTCCGATAGCAATCACTGCGACTGCCTGTGTATTGGCTTTATCCTACTATCTCATGTGTTTGTCAAGATTGTGTACATTTGTGTGTGCGTGTGACTCCCCAGGGTAAATGTGTTGTACAGTAATTTGATAGTGTGACACAGTTAGAATGAATTGGCGGCAACAGAAGAGAGCAGCACACATTGCTACCGTGGACAGATAATCTGGTTAGGCTGAAGACACACTACACATCCAAACAGACTGAGGAGAGATTTAAGATTACACACCAGATGACAGATATCTGCTTATTTTGTTCACATCGCTTTGATTGTCAGTTAGATTTAGGTAGTGCACATCTGACTCAGTGAACAAACTTAATCAGATTTTAGATTAATGAAACGCTAATGGAACAAAAGTTAGGTTTAAAGAGACAGTGTGTATATCTAAGGTCATGCTTGGGGGTCCCTACATGTGCTCTCTGAGTTCCTCCCACATTCAAACTGGAAACAATAAATTTATCATCACTGTGAATGTGTTTTTCTTTGTGATGGCCTGTCCACAATGCATGCTGGGATAGACTCCAGCCACCCATGAACCTGCAAAGAACACTAAGTGTATAGAATGAAAGGACAGATGGAGAGATATGTTGGAGATCAGTGCCAATTTCATGACATTTACTCACACAGACAGAAACTATTTTTATGTGGATGTATTTTACGCTATAAATAAAGTGCCAATATGAGAGGTGCGTGGGAGCTAAGGAACCCACAGGCAATTATTAGCACCCACAGGGAAATCAAACCATGAGATGACCATATCGGCAGAATAGGGCATTATGGGCAGTTAGCAAAGCAACTGTGAGCTAAAACTGTGTATGTTCCTGCATTCAAATGAGTACTCCACCAATTTTACCTCGCATTCCTGTAACACTGTCAGACTCTGAATGAACAGACTATTATTTTAAATATAGAAATGGGAGGAAGATTGAACTCTGAACTCAACAGGCTTATATTTGGGACAGGCCTTTAATTCCTTTCCCACAAAACTGGAAGGAAGACTTTGTTTGGTTTTATTGGTCTCTCTTGTTTACTATGCCGGTAAATCTGAATGAATTATGTTTTTCTTTTGTGCTCATGGTTATATTTGTATGTACAATCGAAGCAGCCAACTAACAACAGCTCCAGTGGGCAGCCAACAACCTGGTTTTATACATCCAAGCTAACAAACAGGACCGTTCTAACCCATATCTATGATGTTGATAACCACTAATATTGCTCATTTAATGAAGTGATAACATTCAAAATGTGTGGTCGAACTTGGTGCCTACATTACCCAAAATGAAACTCAAAAAACTCGACCAGGCTAACAGCAAATAATACAACGTTAAGCTCTTGCCTCAAGCAGTGGTGAGGCGAAGGGTCAGCATAAAATGGTTAACAGATATCAAACAAATTAGCACCCCATGAATAACGTTACATTACAAGCATAAAATTAACGTGAAGTTATGAAGGTTAGGTTTAGAAAAAGAAACATTGTGACAACGTATCTTAAAATAATCAAAAGTTCACGTGGTTTCACACAGCTCTGAACACTGGTCTTCTGGGAAGAAGTCCTGTGTTTTGTTGACCACCCTCAACTCCAATTTACTTCCTTGAGCGGACTACTTCTTTCTTTACTCTCATCAGCAAATGGGTCATGTGATCACCACCTTTCCTATTCCGGGTTATGCACAAATTATGGTGCATTAGGTAAATGCATGAACAGTACATTAGAGCAGCCTGGTTGAAGAATGGGGCACATCCTACGTTGATACACTATATCTCTTTGTCCCTATCATCTGCAATATCTTTTTTTTTTCATTTGTTGGGTGGTGGTTGCCTTAGATTTTTTTGTATAGTGTCCCATAGTGTTTGGATTCAAACAACCACTCCAGCGTGCTCGACGTTGTCATTCACCTAGAGGGTAATTTATTTAGCGCCTATGTCTTAAAATGTTTACAAATTGGATTCTAATACATATTGTATTAGTTACAATAGACTAAATGAATAAAAGGTTTTGCTCTTCAAGAACTGTATCAAACTGCAAGGCCACAAAACATGCCCTTATATACACATTCACCGTATAAAGGCTCTCAGTCCTCAAGTAGCTTTCTTTCATTTTTATATTTTTTCACTCTACCTCACCTCATGAAGTAGAATAAAAACCCAGATCCTGAAGCTTAACTGACCCTGTGGAGAAATATACCTTTTTCAGGTTGAAAGAATGCACAGACACGTATGGCCAGTACACAAAAACACACACACAGAGTTATCAAAGTAAACAGTCGGTAGATGCAGAATGGCTCTGTGGAAAGTTAGACCTGGTATGACGAAACATCGGGAAAAGAACGAAGCAGATAAAAACAAAGAGAGGAAGAGAGACTAACAGAGAGGGAATGAGAAAAAATAGGAGATAGCAACTGAGAAAGGAAGAGAGTGTTGTTTATATAGCATATTAGATGTGCCTCTCCATGCTGCGCCGAACTCAGCCACTGAGTAATACACACACACACACTCTCTCCCTCTGAGTAACAACCAAATGGAGAGCGACAGAGTGAATTGAGGCCACGAGTTTGAAAGGAGACTGCTTGTGTTTGTCTGCATGCAAGGCTACAGAGATGGCATCTCTTTGCCGTGCAAACAGTGGGCAAGGACTCAACTCTTGCTCATACATGCATTCAGTACCCTACTTCACATTTAAAATAATAATAATAATACTAATAACATTACTGCCCCAAAGAAGAAGAACATGCAGCAAAACAATAGGGTCTTGGCAGCTGCCCGGCCCCTAATTGACAAGACAAAGGGAAACTTATCATCTGTGTAGATGTTAAAAAATGATGGTAAAGAGGCACGACATGATTACCAGTAAGTAGCCACCTGCATACCTTTAAATGGACATTAATGTGCCCAAATATAATACTTATCAAATGTGTCTAACCCATACTGAAGGCTTGTATTATTTTTCAAGGACTGTAGATGTTGTTCTCTACTTCCTGCAGTGTGGTTGCATGAGAACGTCATCGCTGCAAGGTTAGTAAAAAGAGGAGGAATGAATACAATGACAGTAACTTTCTGTTTTTATATATGCCATTTGACTATTTTATGAAGGCATACTGGAAACAAGATGAGCATGAAACCTAGTATATGGCTTGACAGTGTTTGGTCAGTGTGCCAAATTGTGGCCACATTGTTAAAGGGATCAGGCACATGTGCAGATAGGCCCAGGTGGTGTTCAAGCATCTGCTCTTTTGCCCTCTGTTTAGATAAGTGCCTTTTTTTGCAAGACATTTCGTTTCTATTTCTTTTTCTAACTTAATATTTTAGTTTTTAAATGTGGCCCATGGCATCAGTTCTCCATTAAAAACATATTGTAACGCCTGACAACTGCATTTGAGTTTTCGTTCTGCCAGACTGCAAAAGCCTCTGCTCAACTTACCTTGTCACAGTCACCACAGTTAATGCACTTAAACTGAGCACCCTGCAGAGCAGCATCCACAGGTCCCTGTGACCTGCCTTCATGTACAGCCAGGTAACCGTAGTGTTTGCTCTAAGCCTTGGTATTGTTTGTTACTGTAGTGAATTTGTGTAAACAATTAAAACATCTTGATACAGCCAGCCTAATTTAGTCAATAATCCACCATTAAGTTTAACAATAAGCAAGTTAGTCTGGCATAAAATCACACTGTCCTCCTCCAACTCTCTGGCTGATTCCGGTTCACCAACTGCCCGATGCAAGCGGAGACAGACGCCAAATTGCTCTCCCACTTCCGCATGTCTTTGTAAACCATACTCAACTCATTGAAATATTGTTTAGATCTCCCACACCGCGACTCTGATAATTATTTAAATAAATCTGGAATGCGTTTTGGTGCTGCAAATGCCTTGTGCTGCTGGTGTCTGTTCTCTGGGAGTCTTTAATAATATATAAAGCTTATTTAGAGGGTCATTTTGAGCACAAGTATGTGACTATTAAATTATGTGATAACTTTATTGTTTAAAAATTCTTGGGCGGTGAATTTCATTCTATTTCTGAAGTATTTCAACACATTCTCACTCTGACTTCATCTCATATTGACAGTGGTCATGGACTCTTGACGTCCACATATGACGTGCAAGGAACCCTTGGTGGATTGGTTGATGACGTTCAGGGACACCAGGTCAAGTTCTATTCTTTCAAAATACACTTCCGTTTTCACAGGAAATTCAATGTTTACATACAGTCTCTTTAAAATAAACGCACTGCATTGGTACACTGCAAATTTTTCCTTCAACAAACACACATGGTTGGGTTTAGGCAACAAAATCCTGTCGTTAGGTTTAGGCAACAAAAGGAAGTGGCTAGGTTTAGAAAAAAGAACAGAGTTTGGCTTTAGAATCTTACGGGACGCAAATACCTCTCTCTTGGATGAGAGCTGGTGTTTGTTGGAACCATCCACCACGCCTGCCACCCACCACACTTAGACTTTTTCGTCCTTAACTTTCATCCCTGATGCCACCAGGAAACTATAACGACAACCAGCCGTATGTCATGCCAACGTTAAAGGACGGCTTTTTTTGTTTGTTTTCCCTCTCATTAATCAAGATATTTCCACCATAGATACAGAAAAAATCACCAGAATGCAGGAAATGAAATGTTTGTGGTTCAAAATTTGAGGCTTTTAACTAATAAATGTAACAATATAGTCATGCTATTTTTGACAGTTTGCTGTTCTGTGTCACTTATCTAAAGGTTTATTGTCCTTTATCGGTCAGATGTCAACACACAGTGGAGATGCAATGGTTTGCCTAACTTTTGTTTAACAGACCAAACCTAGGTTGCATCCCATGACAAATATGAACATGCCAGCAGTTAATAAGCAAGTCATCTGAATTCAGCTGGATCTTGAGGAGCTACAGTGTTTATTTTTAGACAAACTGAAATTTACCCTTAACCACTTGACAACTTTACTGCCAATTTCTTCTCTGCTCAGATCGCCAACCTCTTGACACCTGCCTGCTCTGAGTGCATCCACCGCTACTCTTTCTCTATATCTCAACCACACACTCACTACGCACAAATTACCCTCTTAGATTAGTGTATGCATCAAACAGTGTCAACACACTCCAAATGTAGGATAGACACACCACCATTATAGTGTGCATGCAATGTTCAGCTGGGTGAAAACTATTTTGATGTGTGATGCAGGACTTTTATCCATGTCAAGATATTTTTTCCACATCTCTGACCAGTCACTACTTCTGCATGTTAACAGACTGTTATCTGATCCTGTGATTAAAATCAGTAAAAATCACAGAAAAAAAGCAGTTTTATGTTAAATAACAGAGTTTCAAGCCCAGTCTCACTCCGAAGTCATCAAAATCCAGGGCTTGGGCAGTGACTTGTGTCAGAAACCAACAAAAAAAGTTATCCTTTAAAGTTGGCATAATACACGGCCGTGTGCCATTATAGTTTAACGGCACCCGGCGGTGTCAGGAAGAAACACGGTGGGACAAGGACAAAAATGACGACAGGGAAAATCCAAGTGGGGCAGGCGAGAGGCATGGTTGATATGTCCAACAAACACTGACTTTCACCTGACAGAGCGGTGTTCGCGTCCTGTAAGATTTGAAAAGCCAAACCCTGTTGTTTTTTCCTAAACCTCACCACTTGCTTTTAGTTGCCTAAACCTAACTTTGTTGTTGTTGCCTAAACCCAACCATGTGTGTTTGTTGTTAAAGGAAAAAAATATGTCAATTCGCAATGTTGTACCGAAGTAGTGTGTTTATTTTGAAAGAGACTGTGTATAAAAATTAAATTTTCTTTAAAAACGAAAGTGTATGTTGAAAGAAGAGAACGTGACATTGTGTCCACATGTCATATGTGAATGTGGGAAGTCCATGACCAAAACGTCGATATGTGACGAGGTCAAATTGAGAATGTGTTGGAGTCACCCTGACACTCTCTGATTAACAGAGGGGGGCCTGGGGGACCTGCAAGCTGTGTTGCCGCTATCATTAACTGAGCTTGTTTCTCTGATAACTTAAGATCCAGACATATGATGACTAAAAACCCCCATCTAGTTAAAAGATATAGTTACAAATGATCAAGATCAAAAAGTAATTTGAAACAGTGAGAAAGTAGTTGGCTGAATATGTTCAAATGTCCAGCTACCCGGTCAACAGAATGCAATTATGGAGAACCCTGGTTTATGCATATATGTGTATGTCTTGAGGTAGCGGATCAGCTGATTGATCACAGAGGTAAAGATGTTTCCAGTGGAAGCACTGTTGTGCTTATTAATTTGAAGAAGCCACAGCCATTGGGGCGGCTCCAACTCACCTAACCAAAGGTGTAAATTCATCACTTACTCACTCTTTTGTGTTTGTAGGGCTGAGCCCCGCTTTGCTACAGTCTAGCCGAAAATCCACCTAAACGCACTGGTGACACAAGCATTTGAAATGGCAAAATGTAATAAGTGAGTAACTTTAAAGCACATCTTTTGCATCTAGATCAACTTTTGTGAAATTGAATGTGTTAATGTGCACCATTAAACAATAGCAAACTGTTTTCACAGTGCTTACCTCTGAGGGTAATGGAGAACCACCGAATCCAAAATGGAGAAAGCTATCATAGTTTTTTAGCTGTGTTGCACTATCCACTTTTCTTTTATCCTCTTCTGCCGCAGTGAAAAAAATTCAGACAGCAACATTTCACCAGCTGACGAGCATGTTACCATCTGGCTGGTGTGATTGCAGGTATCTCACTTGCTGAAGTTATGTTCCATCTTCCCCTTAGAATTGTCTCTAGGTTCTTGCACAATTTTTTTTTTTCTGAAGATGCGTGGATGAATTTTGTTGTGCCACATGCTGTTGTGACCATGTCTAACGCTACAGCATATAGTCATATTTTAGACAATGGTGTGCTTGCAACTGTGGCAGTTGTTTGGTGAAGTCCTTTATCAGGAATAAACATAATAATGCAAATATTCAGGTCCATAAAGAAATGGTTTGATGTGAAAGAACTGGCCTGCACAAATCCCCAACCTCAGCTCCTTTGGGATGAACAGGAAAGTCGCCAGGCTGTAATGCCCGACATCAATGCCCTGCCACACTAATACTCTTGTGGCTAAATGGGAGCAAATTCTTGCAGCTAGGTTCCAAACTGAAAGAAACAAAACTGAAAAAACAAAACAAAACAGAGGAGCAGAGGCTGTTATAGCAGCATAATGATGATGGTTTTAAAATGATACGTTTAACAATCCTACAGCAGTGCAATGATAAAGTGTGCGTGTACTTTTGTATGCAATGTGTTTGTCTCATTATTTTAAGGCTGTATGAATGTGTCATTTTAAGATGTGTTGGCACAGAGAACTGCTCAAAATGTAGGATGAGAGAGAGATCAAGAGACAAAACAGAGTCAGAGAGAGGGTGTGTCAGAGACTGAGAGGAAGCCAGATGAAACATTAAAAGTAATCTGTTGGCATGACTGTGTTTCACCATGAAAGACAGATGAAAACCATTTCTCACCTGCCCAGTGAAGATGAAGCCAGAGTTTAATACGACTTTGTTTTTCAGTGAGATGGCCCTTTAATCACCTGGCAGGCGGCATCCCGCTTACATTAAAATCCCTTCTACGCTACTACAGAACAATCTATCTTTCTCAGTGAGAGATGGATTGTCTGATGGGTGTTGGTGTGTGTTGGGTGGGTGGAGGGATTGAGAGGTCTACACGGGAGAGAGGATGCAATTTATGGCCCAAAAATGTTGATTAGTTTTGTTTTGATGCTTTTGGCAGAGTTTGTTTTCAGCCGTCATGGCCATAAAGCAGATCGAATAGAATGAAATTGATGTGTTGGGGACAGAGATGCAAAGAGGGAGGGGGTGGGCACCGAGAGATTATCTAATCTTCACAGTCTGAAGAATGGATACCTTCATTGATGTTGTTTTCATCTATACATACAAATTCATCATCTTTCTCCTCTGTCTGTGTGACCCTCAATCCCCCCTCTTTCTCCCTGGCTCTCCTTTCTCTCTAAATCTATTGAAATTCAAATCAAGGACAACAAATTAGCATGACTGTACCATTTGATTTGGGACTGCAGAGGGTCCAGCCATTAGCTATAGCTGTTTACAGCAAGTTAAACTCAGAGGATGGATGGATGAATGGATGGATGGATGATATCAATCAATCTACGAATCAATCACTTATTTGTCACACGAAGTCATACAAGGTAGTCCTGTGTCAACTTGTGCATTGCAATTTAGCATTTTGTTAGATTTTTTTTGCCTCTTTACATTCATTGTAGGTTTCTGCTTTATAATTGTCCATGTTTATGGATGTTTCCAGTAATCCATGGCTTATAGTTGTGGGATGAATTAGCTGTAGTCTTGGGTGCAACTGCTTAATTTATTTTACAAATTAAATCAAACACAGACTGAGTGAATTCTTGCGCTGGGTATCATTTAAAAGATTACAACACTAGTACCAATGCCAGAACCTTTCCTCATGCCCATGATATGAATTGGAGCAGTGAGTAGTGAAGCCATACTTCTGAACGTTTTGGCGGCATCTTCGCATGCTGAACTGCCAACTCTGTGAAATACATCACTGTGTTAGCTTGTGCTAATCATCAGATGTTGAACTGGCTATTCACCAGGAGGACAGCAGCTCTGGAATGGCAGCAACATAAAGTTTGCAGTCTGGGATCAGGACCCAGCGCAACAAAGATTGCATGCAGGTATTGTTTGACTGGTGACATTTCAACACATTTTCACTCCAACCTCATCACATATTGACATTTGGTCATGGACTTTCCATGTCTGCATAAGATGTGCAAGCAGTGTTAATTATCGTATTTGTACAATAATTTGGCCCTCTGTACGATGTCCGATCAATAATCCCCAAAAAGGCCAAATGTACGATAATTTGACCATTTCATGAACGTGTGGTTGTAGGCAAATCAGTATGCCAGAGTTTTTTTGTGAGCCCTGAAGGCATCTGTTTCCATGTGACTATATTTCCAGCCAATTACACTTTGCTTAGCGTGAGATATGGGTGACGTTTCTCTCTGAACAATGAGCACTATTGGCTGAATGGTCAGCTGTACCCACCCCACGAAAAGCTAGGACCCGTCAGGAAGTCAAGCAAGAATGAGACTCAAAACAGAAGAAGAAGAAGAGGAAAAATAGAAGCAAGGAAAATGGCAAAAAGTAAACACTAGAGTAACTATATTTGCCTATAGCGCATCAGTAGGATTGTTATTTTGGTTATGACGGATGTACGATAATTCTACATTTCCCACCTAGCAACACTGCGTGCAAGGTACCCTTGTTGTTCTGGGACACCATGTATGGATTGATTGTGGGATGGATGAAAGGATAGATGCATAAATGGATGGATGATATATTGACAGTTGAAAAAGGTTGATGACTGGTCTGATGGATGGATGATTTATGAGTGGATGAATGGATGGATGGATTATCAAATGAATAAACCATCCCTTTAAAGACTATAATCAAAACAACAGAGTAAGAACAGACTGTACAATGAACCCTTGCCATGGTGATCTTCTGTGCTATGTAAAGTCTACAGTTTACCATAGCAGTAAGCCTGAGCGCACAGTGGAGCTCAGCAGCCTCTGTGCTTTGAATTCGCCCCATCATTTTATTCCAGTTCTCTATTTGAGTGTAATTAACCAAATTAATACATTTCACTGTACAAATGAAATTTAACACTTAGACGGGCAAGGCTCTTTCCTGATATGAACTAGTTACCCAATTATTCCACAGTCAATTGGATTGGGATTGGAGCCCATCCAACCAAGACTACAGGAATTGAATCCAACCAGTTACTAATACAGAAGCCGACTGACACACATTATAGCTCACACACACACCCATAGCCCCTTCTACACTGTATTTAAGGGTTATGATATTCAGTGAATTACGGTAAGCCCTCCTAAACTACCTCGCTGAGAACCTCTTGCTAGACTAGAAAATACAAGCAGCCTGCAAATAATTCCAGGCATCCTGATAAATTGACCCTGTGAATATAGAGCATATAAAGTGTCCTGTTAATATGTTTTGTGCTCAGCTTGGGACCCTTGAATCATCACCTTGTGCGTTGCCATGCGGAGCTCTACCAGCAGCTCAGGTTTAATGGAGCATTTATGGAGCGTAACAGTTCCGGTTCAGAGGAACCCTGCCGTTTCTGATCCATTTAAATTCCCTCAAATACCCAAGGCTGTCTACAGGTGCAAAATGTATGAAAGGTCAAGGTATTGTATAATTTCAAGACCTTGAGAAGTATCAAAATCAGATTTTTAAGTTTTTATTCAATGTGGGCGTTTAGGGGAAGTCAAGATGCTAAAATTATACATTATATCCAATTACATTTTAGCATTGAAGAAACTGTTTTCTGACTGTGTGTTCAGACAGGTGTCAGTGTACTGTCACCTGAGCATGTATCTGTTAAGAGAATGGTGTCAGATCATTTGTCTGTATATGCAATTGAATTGTTCGCAGCAGTTACAGCCCTTCAGTGAATACAAAGGAACAGACAAATCATGCAGTAATTAGTTTTGACTGCTCCTTGGCGCTGACTAGTCTTTAGTGTGGCAGATCTTTATGTAGGCAGGATGTTTTGCTTGACATATTCCTCACAGAGTAGCAGTTAAACTAAAGAAACATTCATGTATTTCCTTGAACTATCTGCCATGCTGGAGGAAAGGGAAATGAAAAGGTGGGTATCTGGATATGAGATAAATGGACAGAGGTCTTAGGGTATGTTAAACCTAAACAAAGCCAAGGCTTACAGTATATGCAACACATTCTCATCCCAAGTGTCACATATTGCTGCTTTGTCAGTGGCCTTTTATGTCTATATATTATGTGCTAGGTATCCTCCTGCATCTGCTACTGATGTTGTGCGATGCTGCCACCGATGCCAATAAAACATCAACAAAAGGACATGAAGTTTATTTTGAAAAGACAATATGCATGAAATGAGTGAGAATTGACACGCTGTCCCTGTGCATCCAAAGTTGATGAGATGGGATTGAGAACATGTTGTACATTGTACAGCACTCACTGGGTGCACAGTGACCTATAGAAAAGCCTGTTTCACCCTCGGCTAGACAATCTCGGCTGAGTCAACAAACACTAAGTAAGGATTAATGTCATTTGTATCTGAAGAATGCACAACTGAATGCACAAAAAAGCAAAAAAAAAAAAAAAAAGTAAAAATACACATAATTACAAGAAATTAGACAAAGAGACATTTTCTTTAAATGATACTTAATCGAAGCAGATTGTGAAACTAAGGCACATGGCAGATTTATTGATTTTGTTGGTTAAATCTCCTTTCAAGCCGCATTATCAAGGTCTTCATTCAAGTTTCCAAAATGGCTCTGTGAAACCCAATAACCCCGACACTGATGTATATAAAGAGTAGAGCAACTGAAGGACACAGCCATTTGAATAAGCAGCGGTGGAGTATCTGCAGGTGTGATTGGGTGTGAAATTCAGGTATAAATCTTCTCACCTATTCATAGCAAGAGGCTTTTGATATAGACCTACTGATTGAAATTCAGGTCTGGCACTAGGATTTTTTTTACTGTTTTTTATTTTCTCCCCCTCTCTTTGTTTCTCAACACCCTCTCATCATGGAGGAGTCGGCTTTAAAAGTCACCGATTTATATTCATGTGTGATAGAAGGACTCCCTGTGTGTATATGTTGCTCATAGTTCCTTTGTTTCCATTTCATTTTATTTTCTTTGTGCTGCTGTTTATATTCGGATGCTGTAGATAAGGAAAATATTTTACATTTTTTCTTCGTGTATTTCCAGTACCCTGGACTGGCATACTTTCAAACTAGATGCCAGTCTGACAGAGCAACGGAATCTGTCAAGAGAGGGAGAGGAACTGTATGCTTTACCGTGAATAAGGACTGGTGTGACAGTGGAAATGTGAGGTGCTGTCCTGTCCCTGCTGTGGATCAGCGCTATAAACCATGGATTAGAAGAACCACCCGGACACATGGACAATTATAAAGCAGCAGCCAACAATGTAAGAAGAATGTAAATTACAGTGCACAAGTTAAAGGAGCTGATGGGATCACATTTCAGCTGTAATTCCATGTTAAAAAAAGATTAATATAATGATTCCTCATACGTGTAATTTCTACAGTCTAGCTTCAATTCACCACCACACCATCTGCGTTGCCAATTTCCCATTTCCATTCCCCATTTGGTTCAAAGTTCCCCTTAGTTAACACACATTTCCTTGTAATTTTTTTCCCTTTTTTCTTGTAAAGCCAAAGTTATACTTAGAAAGTACCGTACACACATTTCAGGCCCTTTTTATGGGTACACAATGGTTAAAAATAAGGCACCGCTGCTGCCTCTGGGTAGATTTAGGCTGTTATTAGATTGTGTGTAACTAAGATAAAGCTTCATTTTCTAACAGCCATTTATACCACTAAAGAGGAAAAATTCACTCTGATAGAGAGTGCAGTTATTTTTGCACTAATAATTCCACATTTAATGTTACCCTGACATCTTCTGTGCTTAAGAGTGTAATGTTATAAGTCATAGGCTAACCTTCACTATGGGCAGGAGAAAGAGATTTATGGATGTACATCAGGCCTTAGACTTTTTCATGTTTGTTAATATATTACTATGGTAAATATGGTATTTTGTGATACAACCCTGTGTTGTAGAATGATAAATAAATGAACCTTGAACCTGTTGCTGCAAGGTGAGCTTACTTATCATTCTGCAATGTCTCGTACCTTGAAAATCAAGGCATTCTAATAGCGGGTTAAGGTATACAATGACCCCTGGTGGTTCTAGTGTTCTAAAGTTAGAAACTAAAATATTGAAATCCCTCTATTGCATTATCATTACCTGTTTGTTTGTTTGTTTGTTTGTTTTTTGTTTCTTTATCTGTCGAAGGAGAGATATCCGCACAAAATATCACTTCAGTCTTTGAACAGAGGATCTCATGCGTTGCTCTTGCGCAGCTTCACAATTTATTACTAACACTAATGTTTCGGTCCGACTCAACACCATTTCTTACAACACTGAGCTTAACTAGAAACTGTGGGGGAATAAATCAGCTGTGGGTGTGTTTCTCAGTAATTGACAACAACCACAAACAAAGGAAAACTAGGGAACAAGAAAAACCTAGAAACCTCAGGCTCCTTGCATTACCAAGTCTTTTTACAAGATTATTGACAAAAATGCTGATCTTATGAATGAACACACCCTTGAAGCTTTCATAAATCAGTCAAAATGTTCAACATTGTCTAACTTATGCTGTGTTTGTATTTGGGGTGTATTGTTAATTGGTCTTGTGAGATGCTCAAATCCATTATAGCGTGACATGGCATGGTCTCTCATCATTTAAAAGGATAGTGCACCCGAAAATGAAAATTCAGCCATTATCTACTCACCCATATGCCGATGGAGGCTCAGGTGAAGTTTTAGAGTCCTCACATCCCTTGTGGAGATCCAAGGGGAGAGTGGGTAGCAACACAACTAGCGAGTGAGACCAGTGAAAGCACATGAACATGAAGGTGATGCCCATGTCTTGGACTCTAAAACTTCACCTGAGCCTCCATCGGCATATGGGTGAGTAGATAATGGCTGAATTTTCATTTTTGGGTGCACTATCCCTTTAATCATTCGGCAGATAAAGTTTGCAGATTAAATATCCAATATTTTTCTCTTCTGCTAAGTATCTCTTCAATGTTACCACCTTTCCCTAGCAGAGTAATGCCTTGGAACGTACATGATGAGATATTGTTGATGAAATACTTTTTCCCATTGTGTGGATGAGTAAAATAGTTCCCTTTGACCATATTGTTACATTGAGCACATCCTGTGCATTTGCAACACCCATTTGGAAGAGGATTTAAAAAAGACTGTGTACTTTTTCCTTTGATTTTGTATTAACATGTACAAGGCTATCTCTAAGATTGCGTCCTCTTCGGTAAATTATGATATTATATATTTTCAGAGCATGGCAATTGGCGGTATAAGTTGTACTAAACATGGTACACTTTTGTTTTTCTTATCAGCAATCACTCATCATCCATCTCCGTCACTTGATTATTATGGCCTGGTACATCACCTAAAAAACTTCAGCTTCCTGCTTTTGTGACAAGTGTTAAATTCAACAATGTCTGCATTTCTTAGATGGTTTTTAATTTGAACTGAAGAGCTCAGCATTCATGTGATGGAGCACAGGTCACATACAGCTTGAATTGTATCTCGTCTGAGTGGATTGAGGTGCTTTAACCTAAACTAGCCCTCAGATTCACAGAAAGAGCGAGCGGTAAGTGCAGTTCACATAGTGTTGAATATCTTACAAGGTCACTTTGCATAAATTGAAAAAGACATTCACTATGAAAAAATACAATAAAATGAGATTCTACATTGGTGTGTGAAAAGACTTATGTTTGAGATGTCCACAATGTTCCTGAAAGATGTGATGTTTACTGCAGTATATCAGGCTGTAGGAAAAAAGGGCACATTTTCCTGACTCTAGCCTACAATCTGTGCCTTGATTTCTCTGCCTCCCCGCATTCCTTTGTCCTCCTCCATCTCCTTATCTCTTCCCTCGACAACCCAGATACCTGTTTAACACACACACAAAGTAAGACATCAGCTGCGGTGATTGAAGCCCACATAGTGGCCGTCTCGCTGCCTGTTTGCATTTGTTTGAGACCACTGCTGATTAGTGCTTCAGGGGTTTTGATGTCAGCCAGGATTCCGATGATTTATCCCCAACGCCCCTGAAAATATACTTCAAACACACCTGAGGTGATGTAAGGTTGTTTCTACACACGGACAAGTGCACCCACATGCACAGATATGTGTGCGCAGTCATGAACAGCCCACACAAGTCAGGACAATTACATGTACAGCACGTACTCCCACATTAGAACAAGATTTGAAGTTTCTAAAGCACATGCAACTGTACGAGCAGCTCCCAAAGATTCATCCACATTTTGTAAACACGCTTTGTTTTCATTTGAAGGATTGAGATTGATAAGAATTTCATTTCTGTACAAAAAGAGGACAAATAAGAAGAGAAATAACAAAAATGTGATGCTGGAGAGATTTACAGGCTTTGTAGCAAGAATTTGTAGACTTTGTAGTGTGACAGGAACAGTAAGCAAGTCCTTTATCACACATTAAAAGAGCATTTCAGTTAAAGCTGTAGTTGGTAACTTTCGTAAAAATAGCTTGTTATAATTGCTGAGACTGTCACTATATCTACACAGTTCTACTTGAGACAGATAATCTGTGGAAAAGTATGGTTCTTTGCCCCGTGGCATTGCTTCTGATGGCCTTACAGGCATACAAGGAACACAACCAACCAATTAGAGACTCTCTAATGCAGCTGTCAATTTTGTCAATCACTGCTCATAAACTGCTACCTAAATAGAAAGAGCTGATCAAATATGAATCAAGGTGTTCTTAGAAATGTATTTTAGTGCACTGTTAGGCTATAAAATTGAAAATTTGGTCTGGTTCTTTTGTCAACTGTATCCAACACGCGACCAGGTCATTAACTTTCTCATTTTACAGCTAAACAGTACACTGAACAATGTTTCTGAAAATATCTGAGGCAAGAAATAGGCAAAGCAGTAACAAAATCTTGATTCATATTTGCTTTTGACAGTTTGATTGAAGTTCACAAGCAGTGATTGACATGACTGACAGCTGTGTTAGAGACTCCTCTGCTCTGATTGGTTGTTTTGTTATGTGGTGGTGGATTCTAGCAAATGCTATTAGAAGCAGAAGGAAGAGAAGGAGGGACATGTTTTTTGTGGATTATCTGTCTCATGCACTTCTTTCAGAAGACGTTTTACCTCTCACCCAAGAGGCTTCTTCAGTTCTGTCTGACTGGTGTTGAGTCGCAGGCTTCAAACTCTGTGTAGGTGCGAACCCATCGTTATCTATCTAAAGGTAGGCTACGAACTTGAGTTGGTGTGTGCGCTGTCTTGTGTGCTGGTGTGTGTGTGTGTTAGAACTAGAACTAGTGTGTTAGAACAAGAACAACAGCCCCGCCCCCCTGCTCTCCACTCACACACAGCAGGCAGCCAGGGTGAGCGACACAGATCTCTCGTCTTCAGGGAGAATAGCGAAAATTATGATACAATTACGGATAATTGACAGAATTGGTGAGATAAATGTGCAAGATAACATTTAAAAAAACAAAAAAAAAGGCGACTGCTCCAGTTCCGATAGCAGAACCGTTAAGGTCAGAGCTTATCAATACTGCAGTCTTGAAGAATGGAGCCCCGGGGCTCATTCAATACCAGAGTTCGGTACCCATCCCTACTTGTGAGTCATTAACCCATCTGGCTGCTAGGTGTGTTGTTAGGGTTACATGGGTCCAAGTGTGATTGGGTGTTAAGTTGTCTGGGGAGGGAGCCAAAGACTGGATTGTAGGTGGGTGATAAGTGGTGTCGTAAGCCACCTCCTCTGTTTAAAGATAGTCGCTCCATTTTAACATAGACAGATTCTTTGACACCTCTTTCAAACCATCTGTCTTCCATGGCCATGATGTGAACATTGCTGTCCTCGAGGGAGTGTTCCTTCTCCTTGGACAGCTGAGTCTTGATCTGAGGAGCTGGCTGTCCTATGCTGTGCCATGCTGTTGTACATTGGGGAGACAACCAGTGTAACTTGGCGAGCCAATCAGTCTTCTCTTGGCTAGAGAAGACAGAGACCAGAGGCGTGAAAGAAGCCATCTAGGTCAAACTGGGAAGACCATCGTTAAACAGAGGAGGTGGCCTACAACACCACCGATGACAATTCGGATAAAATTTGCACTAAATTCGGATGGTGTCCAACAGTGCTGATATTGTTTTCCATATTTTCTTCTTTCCCTGAAGATACCTAATCTAAATTTAGTTGTCTACACCTAACCACGCAGAACTACTCATGAGTAAATGAGCTGTTTGCCGTATACCCACATGACAAAAAGCTTTGTATTCCAAAATGGCAAAAACGGCTCCAAAAGTTTTGGTATGCACTGACAAACAAACAAATCTTTGGTCCAGGTATGACAGAGTGCAATTTTTCTCTCAGTTTCTATCCTGTGTTTGAAGAAAACCTTAAAATGCAGGACTGGGGAGTAGAAGAACGACAATCAGTAGCACTCTCCCATTAAGTATTTTTGTAGCATTTTCACACTTTGTTCTCCCTCTGGTAAAAAAAAACAAATTGCTTACGTTTTCACCAAATATGAAAGAAAAGAGTGGATAAAAAAGAAAATGGGATTGAGATGAAAGGACTGGAGACTTTTGATGCACATGTTTTTGTAATTCAGAAACAAAGGTACCAAGGAAATGATACTGCAATTACAACAGTGAGCTGGAGGGTGAACCGGCTGTTTCCCGCCTTTCATCGAGTAAGCTACCTGATGTTTTATCTTTCATGATTTGGTTGTTGGTACCTGAAATTTTCACTCCATGCCTGTCTTAATTTTGGTACCACTTTTTGGACTTCTCTTCTGAATTTAATTGTTTTTATTCTACTTTCAGAAGTGGTTTTGATCTGCTACAAAGAAAACATTCTAGCGGAGAACTGAAATGAATGACTCTCTTTGTGGCCCTTAGGTGGAAGCAACCTAGACACAGAGGGACATCAATATGTAATTAGTCCTCCGACAGTTGGATTCGATTCAACGCGGAAGGTGCTATAAGTGCCAGGGGCCACAGAGACTGTCTGTATGTAAAATCATCTACCCTAAAACAATATTAGCAGGTGAAATTCAACTTCAGCTCACCATGTGCTCCATGAAGTTTACTTCAGTGGGCTCAGATGGCTTCATGTTTTTAATGTGTAATGTGTGCCTGAGGCTATTCTGCTGAGGCCAAAAACAACTTTCCACCTGATAAGCATGGCTCCTGGCAATCATGTTTAGAGTGGTTTCATTGTGAAGTGTTGAGTCCGTAAGTTCGGGTTCTTTGGGGAACGTAAGAATGAAGCCATTCCAATTCAAGTGACATAAAAACAGTACATTAAGATGCCCATAAATACAAGTCTCTGTTCTCTTTCAGAGACTAAAAGCAAAAAGCAGTGAGAGATCCTTTGTAATGTGGGTATATTTACACAGTCTAGAATCTAATTTGTTGTAACTTAAACCTAACACTTACTACTGGGAAATGTGCCCTGTGTTTTATAGTTTGCCAATAGTTGTGTAATATGCTAAGCTAACAAAAGAAACATTTTAGATGGAAAGTTGCAGCCCATTTGCCAGAAGGTACATATGTACATTTTATACACATGAAATCAATGTTTCTAAGGTGACATAGTATATGAGCTGACTTTGTCATTGGGAGGTAGAGGGTATGGTGAATGGTGTGACACCAAGGTGAGACACCTGCCACGCTACAAACCACTGTTAGAGACCAACAAATGACAAAACCAATTGTTTTTTAGTCTTTGCTGCATTTTCAACTTTTCAGCCACGAAACATGGCTGTTTTTTTAGCATCTTGAGACTGTGTTTTTACTGTGTTTCATGTACCAAGACATTTTTGTCTTTCCGTGCCATGGAAAGTGGGTGTATTTGCTGAGACATCACTGTGTTTTGTTGCCAAGATTGCCTTCATAGAAATACCAACTTCCAGTAGTTTCAGTGGGAAAAATTTTATAATTGGTTGCATTTATCGTCCACCAGATACTGATGTTTTATCTTCTACTCTACTGTAGTGTAGTGTAGAGTTCATTCATTGATAAATTATTCTTGTATTTTGACTTTGTTATTACAGCTTAATTTATCCATATATTATGTACTGTGTGGGGTGCCACATGTCCCACTTTTGGTAATACAATTTTGTTAATTCAAAAGACATTTTTGAAAATGATGAGCTTTGTAAAAAAAAAAATCCATCTTCCATATTGTCGGACTTCCCTCAATGAATATACAGTGAAATACAGAGAACCATCAACAGCATTGTTAAAATGTTTGCAGATATGTAAAATGCCAACATTACAAGTCACATGGGTTGAATGTTTTCACAATGATTTTTTTTTATGCTGGGTTCACAATAGATGCGGAAGTACCCCGATTTGTTAACTGTTGCACAGTTGCCTGTCAGCAGTCGCCTTGCCATTCACACCAGCGCTTTCGCCTGTGCTGGTCAGCAAGCGATTCTGCCTTGTTTCACATGTAGAGACCTGACTCTGTCTGCCTGTGCTTCTCTCTGTGTGTGATTGTGTGTGTGTCCGCTCATTTCTCTCACTCTCTGTTTAGACACAACTGACAAATATGTATAAGCATGGGATGCATATCATCTTTCATAGTCAAATCATTTATATAATATCTAATAATTACTCTATACTGTTCAATAGATGATCAGTGTGTTTTCTTGCTAGATTTGCTCACATACAAAAATAGACCAAAATCGACCAGTAGTCACTGATTTTTTTTTTTTGTTGGCCACCAGGGGGCAGCAGCACAAGCTGTGGACAAAGTTTTCACATTAGCATTTACACATCCAGCAGACAAGCATAGCACAATAAGCCTATTGTGTCCTGACAAAAGTGAGCTCACTATTTAACCTGCTTTTAGCTTTGGTCTTGTCTCCACTATGAAGAAAATATATTTAAATTAACATTGCACTATGTTCCCTAGGTAGTTGCTACCTTTGTTTGTCTGCCATTGGGTCTTGGGCAGCGTACAGTGGGTTTCTCAAAACATTTGTGCCTGCCTCTAAAAAAGAAAAAAAAAAGTTGACGGAAGTGAATTTGAACCAAAACAATAACCTTGCATATCACCAACCAAAACAATGAGCTGAAAGACACTAAAATGCTCTTTAAAATTATGGACAGGTGATTATTTCCTGAGCTTGTCACTCCAAGGGACTCACTTCATATAGCATGTAGTCCTTTGACCCATTGTTAACAGTGAAATATTGATTATTTGAGCTTTAAAACATCTTAAAGACAAGTGCACACTTAAAAAAACTTACATTCCTGCTTCACTCCTCTGCTCCCTGTCTGCCATCTCTCTGCACTGCAAGAGAACATTATGCATGCTATATATTCTCCAATTTAATGGGAACAAAGTATTCTTGACTCACTAATGGTCTTATTCCATGGAGCATCTGCTTTAAAAGCAATTAAAACATGCTCTTATGTCTCCCCTTTTTTGTTGGGCCCCCAATGAGAGAACCATCCGGCCTGTCGCTGTGAGAGAATAAAACTCATCAGTAAAGGTTAACAGCAAAAGCCAGAGAACAGTATACCCTGCAGAGTTCAGCCACTGCGGCCTCCAACAGCCTGTGAAAGTCTCACAGTCAAAATAAATTATTTCAAGCTTACTCAACAATCTGTTTGGATATTTGACAAGATTTCCTTTTCAGCTCTACAGACACTTGGAATATTAAACAAGGCTGAGATTTGAACCAAAACATGGTAGCTTTTTAAAGAGAAAATGCTTGGACTAACACAGAATGAACAATAGAGCAAATCACAAGATATTTTCCTTTTGTCTTTCCACTGTGAGATAACTGACAGTTATCACTGTCAGCGCAGACAGTCAAGTGTCTGCCTTCACACCTGACAATCAAAACAGGCTTCACATGCAGAAAAATCAGATGATGAGGCTTATGGTAATGACTTTATTAGATGTTCCCTCCTGACTGACAGAAAGGCAGAGGCATCAGCACAGAGTTGATGGTACACAGGTAAAAGACGCCTTGATAATCTGTAACCCGAGGGCACGGAGGTGTGTGTGAGGTGGGAGAACAGGGAGATAAAAAACTGAAAACCAGATTTATGCTAATGTGTGTCCCATTTTTAAGAGGAGTCGAGCGTTCTTGTTGCAGACAGTTCAAATTATGATGGGCATGGAAAGCGAGGCAGAGGCACGCACGCAAAGTGAGGGACGGTTGAGTGAAGTGCTGTCACAAAGCTAGCATTGCAAGTATTGTTAGTACACAGATGGGCTACAACAATCAGTTGACAGCAGCCAATTAAAGGTAGCCAATCAACCATCTGCCAATTAACAAGCTGTCACGTTTTAAGCAGCTGTTTTACATCTGCCAATCAACAGGCAGGAAGGTATGAGTACAGCAGATAGGTTAGATTACAGCAGACAGAGCCTGTTTACACGTACGCATTCAGTGATCCCAACACAATGGACATAAGACACCTGTGTACGCAACAAAGTCATCACTATTTCTTGAGTTGCCTCTAAGCAAAATGCACTGAGTGACTTCAAGTGCCCTCTGGTAAGCAGTTGTGCAGTGTATATGTTTAGGGCTTTTATTGTGAAAGGTAAGAACAGAAGGAGGGAAGCTGTAATGCACTGCCTTTGGCAATGCTCATTCATTCATTCCTTCGTGCATTTTCCATAACCGCTTGTCCTGATACAGGGTCACCAGGGTGCTGGGGCCTATCCCAGCTGATATTGGGTGAGAAGTGGGGTACACTTTGGACAGGTCACCAGACTATCAAAGGGCTGACTATCACATTCACCCCTATGGCCAATTTAGAATCACCAGTTAAACTATTCCCAACCTGCGTGTCTTTGGACTGTGGGAGGAAGCCAGAGTACCTGGAGAAAACCCACAGTGACATGGGGAGAACATGCAACTCCACTAAGATATGCTCCCTCACCCCAGGTTCAAACCAGGACCAACCTATGAGGCGACAATGCTAACCACTGCACCACCATGCCACCCACATTGGCAATGTTGGAAAGAGTTTGTCAGTCTTTGCATGGTTTATGAGTTGTGCGCCTATACGTATTTCTACACTTATACACTTACACATGTGTAATAAAATATTAACACAAAGACTCTGTAGTCTGAACCATAACTGCAAAACGCTTCATTGCTTTCCACATTGTCAACAGCAGCGCACTCCTACTTCACCTCCTCCCTTCTTATCTTTCACAATAAAAGAACATACCTTAATTATTTTCTCCAGATGTATCGTCCACACTAGGTATATCAACAATTAACCGTAAATCAGTTAACCTCAGAGGATATTGGATAGGATATAACACTGCGTATGCACAGCATAAGGCTTGAAAGAGGCGTACGCTACCTCTCATGCAAAAGTTGTGAATTTTAAACACAGACGATGGGAGAAACTTTGATCCATGCTTAAAACATTTTGGAGAAGATGGGGAATTGGCGATGCAGATGGTGAGGTGGAATCCTGGTTGTCGAATTTTTTTTTTTGCTGCACACCATTTTTGGCTTTTGTCTGTACATACAGTTTTAGTACGGATTCTATGCCTCCTTTTATAAATGAGACCACTGGTACGAGACAGACAGCCAGCTGAGTATGTTTAATGCAGAAAGTACCTGTAGCCTAGTGCCCACTGGCTTCCTTGCACTACGCACCAGCCGGGTCAGCTTTGAGTTAGTTAGTGGTGCCACTAGTGCTGCCGTCCCAACCCAACAGGGTTTGCTGTGGAAACATTATGTCCACCCTCTGGCCTCCACCCAGGTCACACCGACGAGTAAGTGGCTCAATTTGTGCAAGCTAACTTAGCTCCCACCCAACTGGGATGGTGTGCAATGAAAAGCAGCCAAGGCTAATGGTAGCTAATCGGTGGAAACCAAAGGATGGGCACTGGACATTATTTTTCCACATGTTAGTTGGCTGTCTCTCAGCAAAACCAACAGAAAATAAAAATAAAAGGCAAGACATTTACATCACAAACATTAAAATTGCACCACCTCTTTTCAGGCTATCGATAGCAATATTAACTGAAACTGACATCCCTTGCCAGACTCTTTACAGTCACGTTAACGGTTGTGTTGGTACAGCTGGGGACATCACTACCAGCAGAATCCTACAGGTCTTCATCCACAGGGCAAAACAACGGACGGTCACGCAACACTTAGTTCAACTTGTAAAATCGCTTTAAACACAGTTGTTGAAAAACGTGCCCTCTTGGGAGCCAAAACGTGCACTGAAGTGCCCTCCTGGGAGCCAAAATGCCCTCCTGGGAGCAAACATGCACGATTAAGTGCCCTACTGGGAGCCAAAAAGCGCACTAAAGTGCCCTCCTGGGAGCCAAAATGCCCTCCTGGGAGCAAACATGCACGCTAAAGTGTCCTACTGGGAGCCAAAAAGCGCACTAAAGTGCCCTCCTGGGAGCCAAAACGCGTTCTAAAGGGGGAACCAAAACGTGCGCTAAAGTGCTCTCTTGACAGCCAGGAGCCAAAACGCGTGCTAAAGTGCCCTCTTGGCAGACAAAGTGCCCTCCTGGGAGCCAAAACACATGCTAAAGTGTCCTCCTGGGAGCCAAAATGCACACTAAAGTGTCCTCTTGGGAGCCAAAGTGCCCTCCTGGGAGACAAAAACACACACTAAAGTGTCCTCTTGGGAGCCAAAACGTGCGCTAAAGTGCCCTCTTGGGAGCCAAAGTGCCTTCCTGGGAGACAAAAACACACACTAAAGTGCCCTCTTGGCAGCCAAAGTGCCTTCCTGGGAGCCAAAACACACACCAAAGTGTCCTCTTGGCAGCCAAAGTGCCTTCCTGGGAGACAAAAACACACACTAAAGTGTCCTCTTGGGAGCCAAAACATGCGCTAAAGTGCCTTCCTGGGAGCCAAAACGCACACTAAAGTGTCCTCTTGGGAGCCAAAATGTGCGCTAAACTGCCCTCTTGGCAGCCAAAGTGCCCTCCTAGGAGCCAAAATGCACGCTAAAGTGTCCTCTTTGGAGCCAAAAAAACACACTAACCTGCCCTCTTGGCTGGTTAAAACATGCTAAACTGCTCTCTTGGGTGGTAAAAACGCGTGTTTAAGTGCCCTCCTGGTTGGCAAAACACACTAAACTGCCCTCTTGGGTGGTAAAAACATTGCTGTTGCAATGACTTTTATGTTTGGCGCTTTTTTGATCTATACTGAGCCAGAACTATATCTCACAGAACCAGTTTGGATTATCTGGTGCTAATATGGTGTTAAAATGCACTAGTATACAGGAAATGGCATCTACTTAATTGAAAATCCCCCAGGGATTTATTTCTTTTATACATCCATGTTTTAAGGCTATATAATGTGCCATTTGTATAACATATAAACATGTCTAAAGTGCCCTCGAAAACACGCGGAACTTAGTGTCCTCTTCAGTGCTGCATGTGCCCTTTTTTTTCTTTTCGCCCCTGCCCTTCAAAAAGTCTAGTCCTATCACCCACCCACATGTTAATACCAGGTGTAAACATACTCAAATAGTTCAAAGTTACTTGTATGCATACAAGTATACCTTTATTTTATATGTGAGTGCGTGTTTCACAGCTAACATGATTGCTTTACATGCATGGTTGGACAATTTCCATATTTAGAAAATTGAGCAAGTTGCTGGAAACCGATAAAGTAATTTTTTAGAGGTGAATCTGTACGCAGCACCAGTCCTCTCATCTTCTAAACTCTTTTTTTTACTGCATGCATCCCATTGATGGACATCTGTTGACTCGAGCGAGCTCACCTGGCTCATTGAATTCCAGTGAGAAATGGCAACAGCTGGAAATACTTTACAGTTAACTGTGAGTAGGCCCCAGGCTGCTGCACAGGTTAAGAGCACAGACGTCCACCCTCACACATAAAAGCAACATTAGCATAAAAAACAACAACAAATGTAACTCTAGCATGTATGCACTTCCTGCTGTTTGCCTGAGCATAGAGGCATGTCTCAACTGAATAATGCTTGCATTTAAAAACGGTATGAATTTTCTGCTCTTGAACATCAAAATATATACATATGCCTTTTTGTACTGCGAATGCCTGTAGTGTGAGGAAAAGATTCGCAGATAACAAGAAATGTTAACCGTCACTTACACAGAAGCATGAGAGAAATTCACATTTTTTTCCCCTGTAAAATATACTCCAAGGTTGTGATGCATTTTCCATCCAAAGCCACAGTTTGAACCTCTGTCAGCTATTACCAAGTCACACAAGTGATCCCCTAAGCATTTTTCAAGAGCATGATATACTTTTGCTCTATGATCACTAAACGATCCCTAAACAGCCATAATAACAGTAACAATTACCTTTAAGCTGTTTCTCCCTCACCAGTTTCTGTGCAAAATGATCCACCACCTTATTATTTTCCCACTCTTAGCTAACAAGGAGGTTTCCATCTTGGATTACTGAACGTTTTAAACCCATTACTCTTGCGATTTGTGCAGTTTAAGGCACGGAACAACTCCTTGGTACGTTGATCTAATAAACTCTCAGTCACCCTGTTTTTTCGGGTTGTTTTTTTTTACCCTCAGAGTGTGTGCATGTCCCACAATAACATTGTCACTGTCAGCCCAATTGTGGAAAACTTTGTCAAGAATAAATCATTGTAAAAAGTCATGATTACACCACCCTGTACCTGCTGCAGAGAATGTTAGTGCAGAAAAAAAAGCCCTGCAGGGATACGAGAGTCCCCGTGAGTCATAATATTGTCTAATCTTTTCTTGCTCTTTTTATTTGGATTCAATCTTCAGAATTTAATCTCGAAGCTGATTTGAATGTCACCTCCGGTGTGTTGTAGTAATAAATGTGTCAGGTTTTGCATTGTGGGAAGCTGCAGGAACATGGTGACATTTAGGAATCACATCACGCAGGTTAGAAGGCTATTAAAAGGGTTTTTATCATGTTCTCAACACAGTTTGCATGAACCAAGAAATCATGATCATGTTGCTGTGGATGGCAGGATGTAAATCCCACACTAATACTCTTCATTCTCCCTGTAATAAACTGACCGGGTCAAACAATTTTTCTTTATTGATTTCTTCTGTCCTGTTCTGTTAAGATGTGAGAGGAAGAACAGAGGTCGATGGCATGGCAGGAAGAGGCTGTCAAGTTAAGATATTTGAGATTATGCTATGAACAAGTCAACCACCTCAATATATGTAAAATTCATTTTATATTTTGTAGACTTTTTTTATTTCTTTTTTTTTTCATCCATTGTCATTATTATCAGCAAAGGTAAGATTGTCTTTTTGACACTCCCTATGAGGCAAAAAAGTGTGTGTGTAAAATGTCAGCGAAGATGTTATCTTAACACTCTGTGATACTGAGGTGTTGGGGGAGCACAAGGGGGAAAAAACATTGCGTCAGAATGGGAAAATAGCAACTGGAAGGCGGGGGAGAGACACTTGGTTTTCACAAATTGAGTAACGAAAGCAAAATTGTCAAAAGAAGAAAGGGCACAGCAGGTGTGATAGAAACTATGGTAGACAGTACCTTTATAAAATGATTTAAAGTCATGGATGTATTTAGTATTGCATAGTTTGTTTTCACAGAAGAATTGTATTTCATGCAAACTGCAGATATTACTGACAGAATAATTTGGTATGCGGTGTATTATACAAGTTACATGTAAGTAACCATGTGAGCATTTTGTCCTTTTTGACTCTGAAACATAAGTTGTTGATGCAAAGGTTAGACAGTCATTGCATTTACCTTTTCATTTACTTTGCTTTATGAAATATTAAACAAAACTATATATATATATATATATATATATATATATATAATATATATATATATATATATATTGCAGGATTTACATCGTATCATTCTCTAACATTCACTAAGTGATGAACAGAGAGCTTTCAGTAAAAATGGCTATATCTGTCACCACAAAGAAGAAAATAACTCTTTAATAAGGGTGTGTGTACATATAGCTGTTTAAATCTGGCAGAAAAGCATTGACAGGGCATTGGGAAGTGCCTCAGTTTAGCCCAAAACATTTTTAATGCCTATGCACTGGCGATAGGTGTGGCCGGAGACGTTGTGTTATTGATTGTCCATCAGTATGTTAATCCATCCATCCAATTGTTGTGAACGTGTTATCTCAAGAATGCCTTGAGAAAGTTTCTTCAGATTTGGCACAAATGTCCACTTGGACTCAAAGATGAGCTGATTACATCTTAGTGCTCAAAGGTCAGTGTGACCTTGCATCCGTCTCTTTCTTGTGACCTAAATATCTCAAAAACAGCTTGAGGGAATTTCTCCAAATTTGACACTAACTTCCACCTGGACTAAATAATGAACTGAGTAGAATTTGACGTTCAAAGGTCAAAGTCACTTTGACCTTGCATCAGTCCCATTCTTGTAAATACAATATTTATCAGCACTGCTTCTACCTGGAGCTCGCATGTACAGAGCCTGGGTTTGTTGAAGGTGGCAGTGCTGTTTGGGCTGAGAAAGTCATGTGTAATGACTGTTGTTGTTGGGTTGGTGCAGTGAAAGCTGGCATTAGGGGAGTGTCTCTGGGACACCAGAGATCACTGTCTAGCCTCCTGGAGGTGTCGTGGGACCAACTAGATGAAACACTGGTGAAAGGAGGTTCCCACCCGATGACCCCAAAGACATGTTAGCCTTGCCATAATAGCTTATCATAGGGCTTAGGAGGTTCTTCACTGAGCGCTGATCCTTTATCTAGAGCACAAACTTCTTGTGTTTATTTGATTTTTTTTTTTTTTTTGCAAAAATGTTTACTTGAACTTAACAATGAATTGATTCGATTTTGAAGGTCAAAGGTCAAGGTCTGTGACCTTGCATCCGTCTCATTCTCATGAATGCACTATCTCAAGAGGGCCTTGAGGAAGGAAGACGTGTTAATGAACTGAATGAAATATATGAACTGTATATTAAGCCTTTATGGGCAAAACTTTTGTGAGTACCAAAAGTTTCTAAGAAAGTCTTAATACTTTTTGCATGTTACATTTTAAGTGGCATGAGTTTAAGATGACTATTACTATTTTGTGGCTGAAGTATCACCTTTTATACTGCACTAACAAATGCATAAATCTCTCATCTAATCTCCAAATTGTCCTTACATGGAGCACAGGCATCAACTGTAAATGGACAAATGGACCTCAATACAAGAGTAACTGCATGCCAAAAACTGTCAAAGCACAGTTGTTAGCAAGCGTTGGCACTTGAATCAACAATATGGTCCATTTGTATCACAATGTGTCTGTGTTTGATAATAGCATATTTTTGTTAAAGGACTTTTGCTCTTGCTGGCCCATTTTCAATGTACATGAAAACCAGATAGAGTGTAACCATTTTTATTTATGTGGCATACACCAGGGTCTAAACTGAAATCACAGATTAAAATTTCATCTAAACTGTTTTACTGCATGTCTGCAGAGACTTGAGTGGCATTTCTCATAGACACTACAAGTCATACTTCAACTTCAAACTACTAACTACACATACGTACATGTTTGTGTTAGGTCATTGGAAACCTGGCCAGTGACACACAGAGAGTTGAGCAGGAGGGAGCAAAACAGAGAGAGATGGAGAGAAAGCTGTTACCATAGCAACTGAATGAGAGAAAAGGTATGCTGAATGAGATGCATGAGCTGTGGCGTTAAGTGTTGGTGCGTGTAGAGTTTCACATTCACCAAAGAACAGTGTTACCTCCTCTCGTGGTTCTTTTGTATATGCCTCACTGTAATAACAACTTTGTGTTCTTGTGCACTGCTGTTTGCACATCTCTAAAGAACCTCAGAACACAGTTAACTGTAACAAATGTAACTCCGAAAGGTGTGGCCGACTGTTATACTGAAGTTTTGGTATAAATATGGAGAAAATAAATATGGTAGAAATCCATTAATACTGAATGTTGATTTTTTTTAATAAAGATATTAAAGATGCATGGCTTTTCTACATTTGCGTCAGGTTTCTCTTAAAGTCCGTATGGTGAATGTGGAAGTGTCTGTTAATCTATTTATTTGTAGTACTTTCTATCTGTCCAGGGTGGACACTGTTTTTCTACCAATGAATGCTGGAATAGAACATCCCACTGGACAGGACAAGCATGTTAGGGTTAGAGGATGTATATCCTGTAATGTGTAATTATATTTTCAACTGAAGGTCACTTCTGTTTGGTTTTTGTCAGCTGTGGTAATTAAATATCACATACCTGTCACAATAAAGGCCATGGTATGTCTGAAAGGAACTTTTTCATATGACGTGTTTTCTCACCACATCTTACAGCCACTGCCCACTGAAAGCATTTTGACGTCCATCACTCCAACGTCTCACTTTATAATATGTATCAATACACACTTCCCTGCATTTTTTTTAATGCTTCAAGTCAGTGGCGTACGGTACTTAGGATGGGCCCCATTCCACAGTATTATGATGGGCCCTTGTGCCAGATTTTGTGTCAAAAGAACTACTTTATATTTTTGTAGTATTGTCACATGATCAAATACAAACTTGACATTGGAGCGTCATGGTGAGGACGGAGCTGAGCCAGAAGGCGAAGCTTTCAATTTACTGGTCCATCTATGTCCCAGTCTTCACCTATGGTCATGAACTCTGGGTAGTGACTGAAAGAATGAGCTCACGGATACAAGCAGCCGAAATTAGTTTCCTATGTTGGATGGCTGCGTTCAGCCTTAGAGAGACGTTGAGGAGCACAGACATCCAGAGGGAGCTCGTTGTAGAGCCGCTGCTCTTTCACATTGAAAAGGGGTCAGATTGGGTGGTTTGGACATCTGATTGGGATGCCCCCTTGTGCCTTCAGTTAGAGATGTCCTGGGCGTGTTCCACTGGTGCAATAGAAAGAGTGGGCCCTCCAACCACTATCTCTATGGGCCCCCCCACCCTATGGGCTCCAGTCTATATTTATACCCCTGCTTCAAGTCAATTTTTATTGCATTGTGTGGAGCACAATCTGCATAGAATGCTGTTTAAATCACCCCAATATCCAGCTGCATACGTATACTTATTAGCTGTGCCTGCATTGATTGATCAAGGCTCCGAGTCTGTCTGTGAAATTACACTATAGGCAGATTCCACTCACTTGCTACAAGGGGTGGGGAAATAAAATCGATGACTCAATACATAAACACTGCTGATTTCAAACAATCGAGCCAACATACAGCATTTTAGTTCAGTAAATTTCTGCTGCCTGCCTGGTGAAGACAATTTGGCCAGTCGCTGTCCATTCACCTCTCCAGGAGCTGTTGTTAACAGATGACTGAGACATTCTTTTATTCTTTTATTCTTACTCTTTATTTCATTCATTTATAAAATAAAACAAAACAACTTAATATAAATACAAACACTCTCCGATCTAGAATGAAAGGGAGCAGAAAGAAGACTAATCTTATTTTGTCTGCCCCTTTATCCCCAGAAATCAATTTACAAAGAACGTAGTCCAAAAAACAACAACAACACAAACAAAAAATTCAACAAATTAAAATAAAATAAAATAAAATAAAATAAAATAAAATAAAATAAAATAGCTGCCGGCCACCACGGACAGTCACACCTTTTTAGTTCCCAAGTTACAATTCGCTTAATGCCATTCCAACAACAAAATTACAATGGCATGAAAATCAAATATAGCTAACATATTCCATTATATTTCCTTAACAGGCTGGCTTTAATTATTCTTTTAAATGTAATGTTTGACTTGGATTCTTTAGTTCCTTTGTTCAGATTGTTCCATAGATTGATCCCTTTTACAGAAACACAACATTCCATCAATTTAGTCCTGAATCTTGGTTTTTTAAAGATCTCCGTTCCTTTTAAGTTATACTTGCTTTCTCTTTTTTCAAATCTTTTCTGAATATTGATTGGCAAAGTTTTTTTATGAGCTTTCAGCATAATTTGCAGAATACTATAATCTACTAATTCATTAAATTTCAACAATTTTAACTGAAGGAATAATGGATTTGTTGGATCTCTATATTGTTTTCCAGTGATTATTCTTATGGCTCTTTTTTGCAAAATGAAAATTGACTGAGTGTATGTTTTACAGGCATTTCCCCATACTTCAATGCAGTAGGTCAGATATGGAACAATCATGGTGTTATATAAAATGTACAATGCCCTGTTATCCAATGAATCCTTTACTTTGTGTAACAGAGCTATTGTTTTCGATATTTTTGCCTTTGTATAATGTATATGTGATTTCCAAGACAAATTCTCATCCAGAATGACACCCAAGAACTTGGTTTCCCTTACTCTATTAATTTCAATACCAGCTATATTAATTGAGGCACCAGTGTCTCTCCCTCTGTTACTGAATATCATGAAGTTTGTTTTTTCAAGATTCAATGATAATTTATTTACATCAAACCAAGTTTTTACTCTTTTAAATTCTTGTTTAACCACATTCAACACCTGTGTTTTATCTTCCCCACAATAAAATAAAGTAGTATCATCCGCGAACAGAATACATTTGAGTAGTTTGGATACATGAACAAAATCATTAATATACAAAATAAACAGTTTTGGCCCGAGGACCGACCCTTGAGGTACTCCACACTGAATATAATGCGATTCAGATTTTACATTATTTATCTGCACATATTGCTTTCTATTTTTTAAATAGCTTGAAACCCATTTATGTGCCACCCCTCTGATACCGTATTTGCTCAGTTTTTTAAGAAGTATGGTATGATCAATGGTATCAAAAGCCTTTTTGAGGTCAACAAAAATACTTACAAAATATTGTCTCTTATCTATTGCGGTGGATATTTCTTCAGTTAATTCCATAAGTGCCATTGATGTGGAGTGATTGGTTCTAAATCCATACTGACTATTGCTTAAAACATTATATCTGTCTATGAATTTGTCTAACCTGATTACAAATAATTTCTCTAATATTTTTGAAAATTGTGGAAGCAAGGATACTGGTCTGTAGTTGGAGAAAACATGTTTATCTCCATTTTTATAAAGTGGAATTACTTTGGCTGTTTTCATATTCTCAGGAAATACCCCTGATGAAAATGATAGATTGCAAATGTATGTAAATGGTTCAATAACCAATTCAATTATATTCTGTACTAATATCATGTCCATATCTACACAGTCAGTGGATCCTTTACTTGCACAACTTTTTACAATATTCAGTATTTCTTCTTTTTCTACCTTACCAAGAAAAATACTATCCACATTATCCATTGTTCTGTTTTCATCTGCATTGTCTTTTACTGTTGGTATGTTTGCTGCAAGACTAGGGCCTACATTTACAAAAAAATCATTAAACTCATTTGCTATTTCAGTTTTATCATCAATGTCATAATTATTTTTCACAAAATAATTTGGAAAAGCTGATTTTATTTTATCATTTTTTATTACATTATTTATTATTCCCCATGTAGCCCTCATGTTGTTTCTAGTTTTATTTAGTAAACCACCATAGTATTCCTTTTTGTGTCTTCTTATTATCCATACTAATTTATTTTTATATTTCTTATACCTGTCTTCTGCTTCTTTTGATCTTAATTTTAAAAAACATCTATATAAATAATTTTTCTTCTTGCAGGCATTTCGTAGTCCTTTAGTCACCCAAGGTTTGTCAATAGCATTTTTCTTGGTAATACTCCTGAGTCCACAGTATTTTCCATACAAATCTATCAGTAATTTCATGAATGAATCATAAGCTATATTTACATCATGAACATACACTCCATCCCAGTTCTGTTTTTTAGGTCTTCTTTCAGTGCCTCCAATGCTTCTTTAGATCTATTTCTTATTAATTTTTCTGAGGTGATTTCCTTTGTATTGCATTGATAATTTTTATAAACTGTAAAAACAGGTAAATGATCACTTATATCAGTTGTCAAGATCCCACTCACTATTTTATCATCCACTGCGTTTGTGAAAATATTATCAATAACAGTTGCACTTTTTGATGTTATTCTTGTTGGTTTAGATATCATAGGAAACAGATTCAAGCTATACATGGAATTTATGAAATCACTCGTTGTGTTCAGTGAACTTGAATTTTCAAGATCAATATTAACATCTCCACATAAAAACAGAATCTTGTTACGGCTCCTGTCAAACCGTTCCGTTATTATATCTGTGAATGTCTCTACACAGGAACCTGGTGATCTATAGACACAACTGATTATAACATTTTTAGCTTTTTCATTAATAATTTCCACTGTGATCATTTCCATAATACCATCAACAACAGTTGTCATATTACTCACGACATTACATTTCAGACCAGAGTTGATATACAAAGCTACACCTCCACCTTTTTTTATCCGTCTATTTACATAATACAACTCATAGCCATCTATCTGAAATTCATCCATTTCCCCATCCTTCAACCATGTTTCTGACACTGCAATTATACTAAAACTATTTCTGAATTGCTTCAAGTAATCTTTTATTTTTGGTAAGTTACATTTTATACTTCTACTGTTGAAATGGATGATAGACAGTGTTCCATTCATCATTACTTTATCATTAAATTGCTCCTCAGTGTAATACTCACATTTGTTGTTAGCAGGAATTAATCCAATTTTGTTTGTACCATCGTCTACATCATATATTTTACTCTCTAAATCTGCATCTAAGGTTGTGTATGCATCCATGTTACAGTATATATGTATATTTTCTATATCCACTCTTCATTACTGGAAACAGAGTCAGTGTGGATTGGATGACAGAATGCTTACGCACTACTCACATCTTGCTTATGTCTTTCTTCCAGTAGGGCTTCCCAGAAAGAGTGTGTAGAACTGCTGATATGGCAAAACTCAAAAATGACAGAAAAATGTATGCATGAAGAACATAAACAAGCAAGATTGAAAGGCAGGATGAGGGTTTCCAGCCTGTTCTTATTCCCAGGGAGTCACATACCTTTGTCATTCCCTTCAGCATGTGATATTGATGCCAAAGGTAGTCTTTGGTGTCTCGATGAGACGCATCAGGCTTTCAGCTTACTTTAATATAAACCCATCTGCGGCAATACTTGACACTGATAGCAACTGACAAAAGTACAAAGAGCAAGAAAATCTGCATAGCTCAGGAGGGAGGGGAGGTAGATTGGACAAATCCAGGCTGTCATCCAGTTTGTGTCTCGTGTGAAATGTCAATGTCGTTCACATGGGACGTCACGTTACATAACTTATGTACCTTCATCCCATGTGAAACCAAAAGTGTCCACACGCAGCATAACAAACCTATTTATTTTATCCCAAAACGTATCTTTTGTCTAACCCTAAAAAGGTAGTAGTTTCATTGCCTAAACCTAACCGTGACTGTTTCACATTCACCACGTGTTATGATGTGTTTCAGCTGATTGTCACATAAAGACGTTAAAGGATGCCCTATGCATCGCTATGAGATGCCAAGGGGCGTGACAAAGCATCAGTATTTGATGCCCTGGGAATGAGAGCAGGTTGGGGTTTCTGGTCAAACTCCAGCAACACTTGTAATATACAAAACAACTTTATTGCAATATCAAAAAGGCAAAACCAGTTAGGCTTCCAACAAGCAAGCTAGAGACAAAAGTTCTTATTCTTTACCTCAGCACACCTGACCAAAAGTGGCTGCACTCATTGGATTGTTGGTTTTGCAAAACAGTCACCTCCTGTACCCCATTCTCACATCAGAGAGGCGTGGAAGTTTCCAACAAGCAGTTTGTTGAAAGCTTGCTGATGCCTTAAGCTCAAAGTTCTTTCAACACTGGTGTTAAAAGGTTCTGTCCTGTTGTATGTGAACTGTGTCGATCAACCAGCTCAAAGCCTTAACACCACCTCCACACCAACTAATGACCCAGCTAATGTCAGCGCATGGTCAGACCTTTAATAAATGTGTGTCTTGGAAAAATGACCAAGACATTGTTGGTCCACAGGTTTGTGGCTCAGTGTTTTGAAGTTAACGACTCCCCCGCAGGTCAGAACTGTGTTGACAGATGTGGCTTGAGCACAAGTTGGTTGCTGTAAAAAAGGTCAGTCATCTGATTTATGTGTAGGAACTCAATCCAATGGACACAAACATAGACGCACAGTAAATGTATTGAAAATGAGACGCTGCTTCCATTCCTCTGTATTACAACTCAGTCATACCACTTGCAGCATATTGACAGTTTTTACCCAAACACACACATATACACATATACACACCAGATTGAAGCGATAAACAGCTAAGAGCCGCAGCAGCAGCAGCTGGTGTGGGTTTGGTTCGAGCAGTGGGACCTCCCTCCAGGCACCTGACAGTCACTAATGCTGAACAAGCAGGGAGCGAGATGGAGGTGCGGTCATGCAGACACACACACACTCAGACACACCAAAATGCGCACACATCTAATTTTCCTCACACTCCAACACACATGGCCTGTTTCTTACTCTCCATAGTCCACACACACACACACACACACACTCAATGAAGTGTATCAGTTTTAACTTGATGAGACCCAACACTTGTGAGATGCAGAGAGGTTTTGCTCGGCTGACGACGTCGGGTTGTTTGTGTGTGTGTGTGTGTGTGTGTGCCTATTCCCGCAAGGTGGAAAACCAGTTTCTTTGTTGTCAGCTGCGTTTAGCGCAACCAGCGGTGATCTCGTTAGCTGCCAGCTTACTGGCTGGGGTTCCGGCCAATAAAATCAATCTGAGGCCAAAGGGCAATCGGCGCTTTCAGTGGGAGGACAAAAGCATCTGAGGGAAGAGAGAGGTAAAAGTGAGAGTATGAGGGGGAAAGAGAGAGAGAAGGGGATTAGAAAAAGAGGAAAAATAGGAAAGCGGTAAGGGAAGGCAGGAGATGGAGAGAGAATGGGAAAATAAAAGGTTGAACAGGAGAGCAAGGTGCATTTCCTCCCATTGTAATACTTTGGGGAGGGGAGCTGTTGAATACAGAACAATTAGAACATTAAACTAAAATCCAGGTACATAAAGAAAGAGTTTAATATTATAGAAAATACATTTAGTGACTCTCTTGCTGAGAATTAGATTACAAGATCAATACCACTCAGTAAATATAAAGCTACAGCCAGGAGACAGTTAGCTTCACATAAGATAAACAGTGAGTTAGATTGTGTTTGTTTAACCTGTACAGAAAACAAAATGGTAATTATCATGGTTTTATGGGGAGCTGACTGATGAAGCATGATATTTACAAGAGGCTTACACAGACAAAACAGCCACAGCTTTAAGGGCTCATTAAGGATTTAAAAGACCTCTTCCACTCTGAGCAAGAATCAGACCTCTGGACCAACAGTCACTAGGAAAAAATGTTGGCATTGTACATTTCTGCAAACCAGATATTTCATATTTGCATGGTTCATTTATATCATGTCAACGTTTCTAAAGTGGCGTAGTATATGAGCTGACTGGAGGTGCAGGGGATGGTCAATGGCATGTCACCTGTTCAACACCAGTTGTGATTTAGTGAGTCATTGCTGTGATTGCAGCGGATTTTTAAGGAACCAGACGTGGGTGTTTTGTAGCATCAGTCACTGTTTTTCAACCAGTGACAGCAGCAGGAAAAGCAAATGGTTTTTTTTACCAAGGCATTGCTGTTTCTCCAGGTATTTTAAGCCAAAACATGATCCTCTCTCAACCACAACCAAGTGTATTTTGTGCATTAACAATAGCAATAGCATTGTTGAAATTTAAAGTTTCATTATATCCGCAATATAATAACTTACACATGTGAAGTATCAGTGGTTTCCAGAAACGTACAATGTCAACATTTTTTCTGGTGACTGGGTTGGGACCTGTGGCACGGTGGTGCAGTGGTTCAAGGGGCTGCACTTTCATTCTGCCTCCCTTTAATTCCAGGATTTAAATACCCATTAAAAGGAAGCATTTTTTGTATTTTGGTCTTTGTAGGGATTTTTTTTGACAAGAAGCAAACACGTGTATTTCCTAAAATGTCCCAAAACACAGTTCAGAGTAGCTGCCAACCTAAACTTCTTTCTCTGTTCTTTATGCCATTAAGTGCCTGTATTTGTGCTTTCTTTAGCATGTTAAATTTCGCTTTGTATGAATGACAGAGGTGAGTTATTGTGTAAATTTCTTTTAAATAAGTTGTTGGCTTGGCTCAGTGTATGGTACTACATTGAGCCAAGCCAACAAATGACACATTTGCAAGACCTATGAATAAATTATTCTTCATGGCTTGTAATTTCTGCTCATCTGGGACTTGAGCCTTGTTATTGCACTCCTGCTATGTCGCTATGGAAAAGAACATCAGCTAAGTGCCTGGAAATGCAAATAGAGAGGACAGAGAGTGATAGACATGTCAATTATATTATGGGATTTTACACCTGGACATAAACCTGTAAGTAGAGACAACGGGAGAGTGACAGAGGTTGAAGTGATTGCCTCAGATTTCCTGCAGAGTTTATGAGCAGAGATTAGAGACACTGTGATGTGATCATAAATCTCTGCTGCTGCTGAAGGTGATGGATGGATAGAGGAATGAACGGACCATTGGGGTGCACGTTTTTTTGTAGATATTGTGGCAGGAAAATGGTGCTATAAATAATGTATGCATATGGGTGCATGGTATCTTGTTATCTTGTGTTAGCTGTATGCTGATGTTATCTCCTCTGTTTTTGTCCCCGGGGCCAACATGTCTATATGATGGAAATGTCAGCTGACAAGAAAAGGTTTCTGCAGCTCAGTGCTAACATGCACTGACTTTGATTGCACCACAATGGCCTTCCTTGAAGTAAACAAAATTATGTATTGTTTATCAACAAATTCACGTGGCAATTTAAGACATTTAAGTGACCTTTTTTTGCTTGAACAAGCTCATTTGACTGTTTGTGCAGACGGGATTTTCACTTGATGACATTTCTTAGTATTATTCAGGATGTCCATCTACAAGAGGTCTTAAAAGATCACTTAAAAAACACCAGTGCTATTCTTGTTACTAAAACCTACAATTTTAACTGGGAAACATTCTTACCACTGAACCACCTGACTGCTCATGCTGCGGCATTGTCAGAATCAGAATTATATAAAAGTGGATGTTTTTGTTCGAAGTACTCAAACAGTAGGTCCAGACTGAAATGTCTCACCACGTATTGAGTTGCTATGGAATTATATACATTTAGAACATGGCACTCTTAAATACTTGATTCTGATTGGTCAATCAACAAAATGCTGCTCCGTTGCTAGGGATGCCATAGCAACGGCCTGAGACTGAGGAGCATCAAAAACAGTTAACGTTAGTCCACACAGGCCAACCAGGTTCGAGTGGAAACGGAAACGTACCTACTGAATGTATACACATGCTGCTTTTGCTTTTTAATAATTATAACAGTGAAAAAAGGCCGACCCTGCTGTACAGGAACCAGTGAAGGGAAGCAGGGAAACTTTGCTCATATTCAGCCAGCTGTGTGTCAATGCATTGTGCGCAGATGAACGTTGTTTGACTTCTTCCGCAGCCCCCCGACAGCTGCCAGTCTGGGTGCTGGGAGCAGCACGGGGGTGAAGCTAAACACTGTTCATCTGCACACACTGTGTTACCTGGATTTCGTTGCTGTGTCAGTCTGACATCCTGAATATATCCTTCAAATGCATATAGAAATTTGAGAGTATTTCTCCAGGGAGTGCAGTTAGCGACAGTGGGAGCGCCATGCCAGTCTAGCTCCAAAACCAAAAGTTTGTGGGACTTAGCAACAGTAATTCAGAGGGTGAATTCGATATTAATTATCATTAGGCTGCCGTTGCCATGGATACAGAGTACAGACACATTTCTTTTGGCGAATTTTGAATCAATGAAACTTGCTTCAATTATTTTGTGTCACATCACTGAATGTTTTAGTAGTAAGCCATGTTCTAAGCGGGATAATGTATAGTGAGCAGGTGACTGTTGAAAAGTAGGAACCCCGCTGCGCGCATTCCCCAGCTGATGTCCTTGAACCACTTTGGTGATCCCCTGACTTTTCCTCTAGTGCCACAGTGACATTGTTGGTTTTGAGAAAGTGTCAATTTCTGGGGCTGAAAAGTCACACCAACATGGAAATACCAAAAATTGCAGTTTCTTGACTGGCCAGTTGAGGCTGACTCCAGGAACGGGTCAATCGCCATAGGCCCACATGTTAAAATGCCCAGCTTTACATCAGAAATAAACACGTTTACAACATAGTTCGGTCTCAATTGCTAATCTCCCCATTATGACAATTGTACAGGTGGTGCCTTTTGTATTTCTCACCCATTTACATTTTTTTGAGGCTTAAAGGTATGCATAATCAAAGAAATGGTTGCTGACTCAGACTCACAGAATACAGTTGGAGCAATATCTGTCACTATTTCAGTAAGATTTCAGTTCATGAAAGTTTGTCACAATGTGTTGGTCATCCAGTAAAGCCTTGCTCACCACTGGTTGTACTAAACGACACTAAAGAGTCCAATATATTCAGTTTTCCCAGGAAGTACATTTTGTTTTGATAATTTTAAGCTTGATTTTTGGATCCAAAATCCAAGATGGCAACAGCCAAAGCACCAAACAACATCCATTATTTTACAGTCCATGGTTTTGAGTAAAATGTTTCCCATGCTATAAGTTGGTATGGCATGGCATGTATGGCTGCCTGAGGATAAAGCCCAATGACTAAATATTTATGTCATCATCAGAGAGGGGTGTTTGGTCTAATGATTACTCTAAACTATAGTTTTGTATTTATTGAATGGGACCATCTGAAGCACTATTGTCAATGGAATGTGACAAGTTGAAGTCTAAACCTTGATATTGGGTATTTACTCCCAAGATAAAACTGAGAATATCCTGTCATACAAGGTAGAGGACTAGAACTTGAATAAGCTATGTTTTGTCTTAAAACTTGAGTTCCTTGTTAAATATAACCCCAAGTAAGACTGCTTACAAGGCAAGTTACATTTACCTGAATTAAGCCAAACAGCACTTTATAATCCAATCCAGACTCAAAACAAGTCAAACTATATTTTTAATCTGCATAAGATTGCCTGTTTTATTCATGAAAGAGTTTTTATTGTGTGGTTCTTCATTATGATCAATTTGTGGTAACAAGAAAATTCAGTCACTTGTTTTAATGTCAGCCTAACAAGAGCATCATAAAAATGTTTGAAATGTAAATGAAATGAATTACGATAATAATATGTGCAAGCACTTCTCTACTGTCTCCTCTGTTTTGTATCAGCTGCTGAGAGAAGAAAGCTCTAATTATGTTGTCATGCGATAAGTTCTGTTTGCCTCAGAGGTGAGATGTATTGTACACTTCTTGGAGTGTTTGATGCTTCAGTGACAGTGGCTGGTTTATGACTATATTAATGTGGAAAAAAAACAATTTTCATGTCTTACAACACTGTCATAATATGTCGAACAGCTCAGGTTAGTTTCATCCGAAGAAAGTGGATGAAAGGAAATGTGTTACATGATACTGAGTGATTATTCCAGATAAATTTACTGTCAGGCGTGGGGTAGTCACTATTTATATCCTACTGTGATTTTACTCACACTAGACACCAGGGACAGAACTGTTGGTCCAGAAGGGATTGCCATGAATATTTGTACACACATTCATGGTGCTCAGAGGATGAATCCTTTCTTAAATCTCACACAGGAAGGACTTGATTGGGATGTTGTCAACCAATTAAACAGCCGTTATCTGTGGCTATGAACCTCATAGATATGGGTCAGTAGGGAGCTGCTACACACCTGGCAGGTTCAGAAGGCTGTTATCAGGCCATACAAAAGGTTTCACTTTCACTGTCTTTGAGTTTAGATGCCAAAATGACCTGGTTAGGTAAACAAGATCATGATTGGGTGTTTATATTGGTATCATATGGGATTCAAACCCGGGACACATGGAAGAAATTCTCACGAAAGCCCTTTATGGCAGAAAGTTTCATAAGTGTGACAGGCCATATCTAGGGTGGAGTTCAGTCTGCCTGTGGTTGTGGGCCTCAGGGCACTTTTTGTCTCTCTTTTTACTCCTCAAGTTCCGGGCCTGGAAAACAGGGGTACTGACCTCATGTTGGGGGCCTGTCCCTGCCAAACAAGTGGAGGCTTTACCTCGACGTAATGAGGCAGATTTGAACTCTGGAAAGCAGGAGTGGATCTATTCGCCAGCTGATACAGCACCCACTGCCACCATGGTTTTCCATGGTGCCACACGACAATCTCCCCTGTGGGTGGATGCATCACTTGCCATGGCCAAGAACAATGCTTTACACTTTTCCACCCCTCCATCTCATCCTTCCACTGTTGGAGAGAGTGAGTCAGGAGCAGTTGTCAGTCATTCTGATAGCCCCAGGTTGCTGCTCTTTGCTGTGGTATGCAGAGACGATTCAAATGGTGGCAGTCTGCACCTTGTTTGGCAGTGTTGCCTTGTTCAGTGGGCTAAGTGTCAAGAACATATGTATGGCAGCGTTGTGGTCTTCGTTCTGTCCGTTGATATGATTCTATCTCTTGGACATGCTGGACTTTATGTTGCAGTGCAAGAATGTTTTCTGTGCGTTTGAAAATTTACTCAATTCATAGTTTCCCTGATATATTTAACTAACGCAGGAATAAGGGAGCTGAAATGGCTGTGATCATATCATATCATAGAGGTCAGATGCCACTGTCAATATGTGCTTTTATATTCTGCTCAGCTTTGTAGATATTACCGATGATTAGTGTTCCAGGTTAAAGAGCAGCCTGATTGTATCGTCTCGGATTCCACTCAGCATACTTTCCATTACAGTAATTAGTGTGGGAAGTTAAAACAGTAACAACATCAAAACAGTATGCATTTAATTACCACAGGGACGAAAAGGAAGCTGTGGTTTTTCACACTTTAAACTTCTCTGAAGAGAATTAAATTATTAACCACAATTAAATAACTGAACACACCTGAATGAATCTGTGGGAATCAATATTTAAGGGGTGCAGCTAAATATTCATTTTCTTGACAAGTACTATATAAACACCCGACATGTAAATCCATCTGCAGTGTACATGTCTAAATTAAAGCAGAACTCACATATCACATGCTTCACCTTTGACTGAAATATTTGTAGGTCTATCTACAAGACTGTGGATAAAGATGGATGACAAGTCTCCATTTCCTTCCTTTGTAAAATAAATGAAGCCAAAATATTCCAGGTGTGGCCGCTGTCATCTTGCGCTGGTGACATTATTTGGAGCCAGACACCCCTCCAACGCAGTAGTGTGCAGCACCACTGATTGACACACACACACAGCTGTCAATCATGATGCCAAACTCCCTTTATAGAGCAACAAATAACTAGATCAGAAATGAACACTCGAACATACATCACTGTGATAAGAACTACCTAAAATGACATAATCTACCTTTGGGAAAAATTTATTTGACAAGCACTATGATTTTTTTAATCTGGCCTGCTAACATGCTGTGATGGCCTCATGAAGCCTCATGAATCATTTTCTTTAATTTCTGAGCCCACTAGATGGCGCTTTTAGTTCAACAAAAGGTTTAAAACACACCAGATTTCCATTCTTTAGCCTCTCTCTTTAAATCAAGAACGCCATCTAGTGGGCTCAGAAAATAAAGAAAATGCTTTATGAGGCTTCATTCCGCCATCACTACTAACATGGTGGATGCAAGGTTTATGACCCATACTGCAGTCAGCCACCAGGGGGCAATCAAGATGTTTTGGCTTCACTTTTGGAGAGCTGTCATGCCATTCATTATAAACAGTCATTTGGCCTATCCTTTAAAGCATACAGTTAATACTTTTATGGCCTAAAGCATATCTATTCTATTATTTGTGCACACTGTCCTTACTAGGTGTTTAATGGCTACTAGCTAGTTTTTGCAGCATTAAAACTCAAGAAATGTCTTAGTCTTTTCAATCTGCGTAGGTCATATTAGAACACTAATGCGTGGAGTCAGAAGGTGGTTACTGAGGGTGCTGCAGCCCATATGGAAAAGGGGTTAAACAACGCAGTCTGTAAACAGTTGGCTATTTCACCATAACTAATGGGCTATCCGAACATTTTTTTTACATTCTAAAGAGCATATTAAGTGCCTGTCAGATAATATATGAAAAATATATAAAATGTTTGATTAAAATTTAAAAATAAAAAAGAATTTAGTTAATTCCTCCAACCTGACTTGACAACGTCATCACGTCAAGTCAAAATACAAGGGTCAGGATCACCTAAACTTTGGAGATTTGGAGTAACGGAAGCAATTTATTGCACAGACAGGCCGAGAAAGACCAGAAAAGTCTGTCTGTACCCAGTTTTGGATATACTTTTGCAATTGATATAAACCTACCTTGATGCAAGGGACTTCCACTACAGGGGCTTAGCCATCAGGATGGAGTTTTAAGTCCCTAGTGATGGGGCAGACAATGAGTGGATATATGATTTGCCCAGGAGACATGAGTGGCTTCAGTGAAGAAACAACTAAATGTCCAACACCATTTAAAATGAAATGTAAGAAATGTGGACACATGCAGTCCAGAGAGAACTTGCGTCTGAAGCAAACAAGCTCACGTTATTTGGACTAAAAACTGATGGAACCACCGTCATAAGTGTGTCATAGCAGTTTTCCTATAATGTTAGCTACTATGTAATAGCATGTCCATACCTAGTCATGTGTGCACATTTATACTGTGCATCACCTCTTGGTCAGTCAGTTAGCTAGTTCAGTTAGACAACAGGTACACCTGGTAGTTAAATATTGTGTAATTTATAATGTAAATATTTAAAAAATCAATCATTATACATATAAAACAAATACTTTGTGTGGTGTAGCCCGTTTTCGTTTGGTGACGCATAAATCTCTAATGAAAATCTACCTCAAAACAGCTAGTGTAACTGGCTCCTGTAGCAACACAGCTAGATGGATGTTTTTTGCATTCTATTATATACAAGATATCTGAATTATGTTTCATGGGTGTTCTTTTAAGGGCTAACATGAGGGATTTTCAGCTTACATAGAATATAACCCTTGAAAATATCAGTTTATCTCAGTGTCTACAGATCGACATGCTACTGGCAACACCACCATATCACAGACAGTACAAGTTCCACTGAAGGACGTCTGTGTGTACGCATGCTAAGTTGATATCAGAAATAGGGTGGGCGGGATGTGTTTCATTAACTCAGGCCGCATTATTGGCTGCTGTGGTAAGACAGATTAAAGGTGACAGTCGCCAGCTATCTATCAGGGCTTGTTATTGCTTTGTTGGTATAATGATGGCTTTAAACTGCTTTCTGTGGTATTTAAGTCAATGTGGGAGGATAAATACACGTGATGTTTCATATGGCTTTCATGTAGAGAGAGAAAGGTACCTACGCTGTCAAGGTTAGAGGTTCAGTTCCTTCTAAGGCAATTGCATCATTATGGGGTGTGTTCCTGTGGCTGCATACTAATTTTATGTCACTAAAACACTGAAAGGCATTGGGGAGCGGTACGGCATGTATTTATATTGAAGTAATGATATAAAACTGAGGATATTCCTCAGAGAAAATGAGGAATGTTTAATTTTTTATGATCGTACGTGGCGAGGCTCAGATGATGCAACCTGAGCAAATTGACTGCAGTATTTTACATTGTCTAGTAGTACTTTGAACACTGTCTTGTGTTGACTGATCTCTCTGTCTCTCTCTCTCTCTCTCTCTCTCTCTCTCTCTCTATCACGCACACACACACATACACGCATACACACAAACACTGCCATAAAGCAGGCGCAGTCTCCATTGACAGCTGATTCATCATTCCATTCATTCGTTTTTAAGATGTTTCAAATTGGCACACCATCCCAGGCTCCCATAGAAAAGTGTTTAATTCTAACAATACATAACATTGTCACAGACCACGAGACAGCCAGTAACTGGAGCCTGAAGGCAAAATCCTTGAAATGACTTGCTTTGTCCAAGCTCTGAAACTGCACATTTATAAGCCTGAAAATATCAAAGCAGATACATCTAATATTAGCTCTGACTTTGCTTACCATGAGGACATACCACAAGATTTACATCAATTTGGGTTAAAATGATTTATTTTCCAACCCCCTGTAATCCAATATTGGATCATTACTATCAAGGATCAGATTATTTACACAAAGAATGAAGACCTAAACACTTGGCCCTAGCTAATAGGTTCTGGCCGCTGACATTATGCATATAACTTTTCATGACAGATAACATGAATGAAATTAAGATATGATAACACCACACTACCCAAGCAAAAAAGTATGCTAAAGTATACTTAATTTAGGCATACAAAGTATACTTCCATAAGCTCATGATGAATGACTAAAAGTGTGCTTCTTTTGATGTACTAACAATGCACATAATATACTAACAATATGTCATTAGTGCCAGTAAAAGCAGTCAAGTGTATTTGGCAGTATTATTTTGAGGAACCATTAACATGGACCTAAATATACTTAAGTAAATCTTTTATAACTAATTGTGTACTCTTGTATTTTGATCCAACATTATTTCTACCGGAAGTATTTTATAATTAGGATTTAAGTGCACTTACAGATGGACTGAATGACTTTAAATCTAAACTTAAAGACTTAGAGGCAGCTTCTTTAAGCTGTTAATGCTATTAATCCTGTGCAATGAACTAGTTTTTTAAAATTTGTTACTAATTTACTCTTTTACTGTATGTACTCTTCTGATGTTGTCCTTGTTATGTTATATCTGTAACTGTGTTTATTTTATGCTGCTGCCTGTCTTGGCCAGGTCTCCCTTGAAAAAGAGGTTTTTAATCTCAATGGGACCTCCTGGTTAAATAAAGGTTAAATAAATAAAAATAAAAAACACACTCCAGTAAGATGTACTTAAAATATATTTTCAACAAATTTTACTTGAATTACAAATGTATTAATTATATAATGTGAGTATATTGACAGTTCCCTGACTAAAAGTGTATTTTTAACAAGTTCAGCATTAGTAATAAATTGGCTGGGGATATCTGGTACAGCTTTGGAGTGTTTTTCATCCTGTCTGATGAACAAGAGGTTTTTGTGTCTCTGTCAACAACCAATTCTCTTCGTTTTTTCCTCTCAAGTATGGTGTGCCTCAGGGCTCAGTCCTGAGACCAGTTTTATTCACCTTGTACATGCTTCCCCTTGGGTACATTATTCAGAGACATGAGCTGCGTTCCAAAAACGGTTTGAGTCGCCCTCGCTCACTTGCCCTCAGCCCTTGCTTTGACGTCACACGGAGGCCACTTGGAGGGCGGAGGGAAAGTGGGCGGAGGGGGAGTGAAAGAGGTAAATGGAACACACCTGCCCTCGTTCACTCACAGGGCAGACAATGATGGATCAACCACATGTCGTTGGAGTAGCGCTATACTGCCTATTCCAAATCACACAAAATATACAGAGACTCATGTCATTAAGACGGAGACGTATTCTGCGCTTGATGGCAATACGTCGGTACCTGGTAATTATCAGAATTATTAGTTTTGTATCAAATTTTATTTGGGCAATTCATTATTTATTTATTTATTTGTCTTTACCTTATAATTTGTAGACAGTTTTGTTGTTTAAATACATTTAACCTACTTTAAGTTTAGTTGACATTAGTAGAGCTCCGTCTCCTCATCAGACCCTGTAACAATATGGAAACAATCCCTTAATCACACAGAATGCACAACAAACGACGTGACATCAGAAAAATAAAATGCTATTTAGATACAAGTATTTTGCTTTCTTTTTCTTTTGTCTGTGACAAATAGCTTATATACTTACACTTGTAAACGGTGGGTTCTGCCATAACTGCCACGGACAGTCTAATTGCACAATTAACCGACCCGTGCTGGCTCCTTAAATTCATTTTCTTCTTCTTTGGTGGTAAATAGACAGCAGCCAACGGTGTTTGAGGTTCATTATCGCCAACGCATGGACATATTTTTCGTGCACCACTGCAATGCATTGTGGGTGATATACAGCTCTGGAGTGACCATCGTTGTTGACTTGATCACTCAGCCCTCAAGGGTCGATCTCACAAAGTTCACTTCAGCTGTTTAGAGAAATGGAACAGCCCTTAAGATGGCGGCGGGGATTCCCCCGAGGGCAAGTGCTGAGGGCAAGTGAGCGAGGGCGACTCAAACCGTTTTTGGAACGCAGCTATGGTGTCTCTTTTCATTTTTATGCTGATGATACACAGATGTACCTGCACGTTAGATCCACAAACCCTGGAATGATGTGTTCACTGAATGTCTGCCTTAATGTCTGTCTCACCACAGCTTTGTAAAGTATGCCTTTGGCTTGCCTCCTATTGGATAATATCAATCCTGTTCCAAGAAATCTTGAAGTCTGTCTGTACTCAGTTTTGGATATACTTTTGCAATTGATATAAACCTACCTTGATGCAAGGGACTTCCACTACAGGGGCTTAGCCATCAGGATGGAATTTTAAGTCCCTAGTGATGGGGCAGACAATGAGTGGATATATGATTTGCCCAGGGGACATGAGTGGCTTCAGTGAAGAAACAACTAAATGTCCAACACCATTTAAAATAAAATGTAAGAAATGTGGACACATGCAGTCCAGAGAGAACTTTACATGAAATTTAAATTAATTTAGACCTTTTTTTTATTTCCTCAGTTTTTATAAGCTAACATGTTTTTTTCAGTTTTAGAAATTGTGGTTTTCATGTCTTGTAAAGCATGACATGTAAAGCACTTTGTAACTCTGTTTAGAAATGTGCTTTATAAATACTACTACTACTACCACTACTAATAATGATACTGTGTAATTAAGCATTTTTTAGTGCAGCTTAATGGTGTCTCAAAATAGTACAGTCAAGTACACTTAATCATATGTTGGTATGTCTTTAGTAGCACTAATGACATTTATCGCAAGTATATTTAGTATGTTGAAAATAGCACACTTTTTGTACGGTGCTAATTAGTATATTAGGTATGCTTAGATTAAGTCTAGGTCAGTGTACTTTTCTAACCTGGGATTAAGTTCATTATTAGTACTTGAAAAACTGCACACATTCAATACATATTTTTTTACAAGTATAGTAAGTATACTGAGATAATGGTTAGATCAGTGTACATGTTTTGTGTCTTCTTCAAATGAATTAATCTCTGAATGTGATTTGATCTATGGTATATAATCGCTCACTCTCTATCATATGTGAGATTAGTGTAAACAAACTGTCATCATACGCAGTGATCCACAGATCTCACAGATAAACACAGCTTCAGCTGGTTGCCTTTTGTGTGTTTGCACAGTTTACTGCATTTTCTCCAATGTCCTCTAAATATATAAAATATTTCCACACCTGAGGCAGTTTAAGTGACAGCTACATGGGAGAAGAGTGGCATAACAAAACCAGAAAACTCATGCCCATGGGGATGCCTGCTTCTTGACCTAAACGTTGGCTCCTTTTCAATTTATTTTTTTGATGTGCTGTTGCAGACAGTAAGTGGGTGTTTTGTTTTGATTGTAAATTATATTCAAAATCATGCATATAAACATGTCTGTAGCGGCCTATTGATTCATTTACTGTAATAGTGTTTGCTCAAATAGAGAGATACATCTCAATTTTGCTGTTTGTGCTTGTATTTGTTATTTAGCACATTTGTTTACTTTGCTGAACAGTTTATCTGATTGCATGTCGTTCTGTATATTAACATATGGCAAATGGCTTGCGCTTGCTTCAAGCCCTGCTTGTAACATCGATCACAAGGCCCCTTCAGTTTACAAGGGAGTTCCATGTCGCTACTTTAACAGTGGCCGAAGGCTGTAGACAGTTTTTTTTTCCTCTTAGTGGTCCAGTCTGTGATGGCAATACACACATCTGGCACTGTGATAATCTGTCTCTCAAAACTTTACATCCTCCCCACCCTGTCTGTGGTACTCAGCCCCAAGCCCACACAAATATTTAAAAACTGCCCAGACAAAAAAATGCTATTCTTAATAAAATCTTAGTTCTTAAAAGAGCTGGGCACTGTAGTTTCTAGTAAATGTTACTCAGACAGGAGTAAATAGTTCATTTGTTGGGGACTATTTTCACATGCAGATTAATACACATTTGGTGTTCTACAGGAGGATGGCATAATGTGGACTGGACCAAGGATAAACTACATACACATATCACCCAGTGCAATAATGTAGCTCGATTATATGTTTCTAATAGATTTTGGACAACAATGGAGCTCTAGGGCACAGAGGAATATGATCCAGAAAGCTTTGGAAGCACAAATAGATAAGTTAATCATCATTCATCATTGGTTTTGGACTGTGTATAGGATCTAACCCCTAACCCCTAAGTCAATTTGCGCTATAGCAACCGACTGAAATTGCAAACTTTGAATGGGCATATCTCATGCCCTGTATGTCGTAGAGTCATGAAACTTTGCACATTGATGCCTCTCCTCATGAGGAACAAAGAAGCCTCAAGAAAAACTAACTATCCCACTATTGGCAATGGTACTACTGTACTTTCAATAAAGCAATCGTACTATCAAATTCACACAAACTCTGTCTGAACACATTGCTCTTCTTAATGTGTTCAGTTGACTCTTTAATCTGCAATTTCCTATGACCTGTATCCCAAACACACACCATGTGAAACTGTACGTGGGCAACTGTGCACTCAATGGGTATGGACTAGTTTGTTGTCAATAACAGAAGTATCAGATACTAACAAAATAATTTGGTTGGAGGAACGCCACATCAAAAACCATTGTTTTGAGTAACACTCACTCCCAATGTTTCAGGCACATCCAACTGGTAGGAGGCCCCAGGGTAGACCCAGAAAACACTGAAGGGATTTTATATCTCCTCTGGCCTGGAAACGCCTCAGGATCCCCAGGAGGAGCTGGAAAATGTTACGGTGGAGAGGGATGTTCGGAATGTCTTGCTTACCTTGCTGCCCCAGAGAAGCAGATGGATGGATGGATGGATGGATGGATCACCCCTAATGGACCCAAGAAGTGTTTCTGTGTTTCCCTCTTAAACAGCAACACATTCTCAACTTGTCAGATACACCAGCTGGATCAGTGGCCCTACACTTCAAACTATGAGCATCTACATATCCCTTTTAGCATCAGTTTTTTTCTGCTTGTTTCTGCTCTTTACTTGATAGTGTCTTAAAAACAACTAGGTAAGGCAACAAAACGACTTGGTTAGGTTATAAAAATAAGTTTGTTTGTTATGTAACTCAACTTATGCATGTAACTTAGCAAATGTGTTATGTGATGTATATCAACATAGATTTTTTTTAACTATGTTACATAGCCTTTTTAAAGTGTTTGGTTTGAGGAGTATTCCTTTGACATTTATGGACTTTGGTCACCATACATCGGTGACATTTGTCTGTCCCATTTCAAATGCTCCTCTAAATTTGAAATAACATTTAAACCACCATCTAAAAGCAACCTTTAGCTCTGCAAGATTTAGAGTTGGTGATCACACTGTTTTTGTAAGGACTTTGGGGCCTCATAAGTCAACTAAAATCTAGCATGCACACTCAGAGTTGCACAAACACTGGGGTATTCCATTCTGTGGATGACAATTAACCAACAATGCAATACTGTCCCAAAGCCCCAATTATTCCTAAAACAATATTTCTCCCTGACAAAGGCCATAAATTGGAACCTCAAACACACACAAGAGGTAGTCTGTGTGTGTGTATTTGTGTATATGTATCTGCGTAAGCTGGTTGGTCGCACAAACTGTTTGTGTAAAGCTTGGGTCATCAGTCTTCAAGGGGATTAAGGCTGCTGTCCCAGTTATAACCTGCTACCACAAACACACATACACACACGACATGAGTACTAGGGTGCAGGGCACACACACACACACACACACACACACACACACACAAACAGAGAAATAGATGAGCACAAGTGCAGAAATGGCCACTTTTACAGCAATCCCTCACTCACATTCACACAATTGACAAAATGGCACATACACACAAATCAAAGGCAGAGCTACTGTCACAATATCACCGCATTAACAATTCTCTCCCTCTCTTTCTCCCACACACACATGCACACACACTCACACACACATTGTGATGACAACCTTGGTCCTGGTCAGCATCGCTTTTCTAGCCTGAGGCTCTGTGAAATTATCCAACCCTGAAACACTGAAACATACACACACATTCTGAAATTTGTGCTTGTGTGTGTGTGTGTAGGCTGGTAGGTGACACATACACACTTTGGTTGCAAGATTAATGCTCTGTCTCCTTAGGCCACTGTTCCTTTGAGAGGGTCAGCTGCATTTCTTTGTGTGTGTATGTTTTCAAGGATGTATCTTTCTAGTTGTTCTGTGTACTTGGTAATATTCACCAACTGAGTTTGCACAGATATGTATTGGGACAGACACTGTACAGTACAGGGCATAATGCAGTTATGAGCAAGAAATTCAAAGCCTTAAGTATCTTACAGAATATTGGTGGATGATCAAAGTCTCATGTACAGTAAACAAAAGCAGGGTTTCTCCTGCAAAGAGGACTTCTTTTATATTTTGTAAAATTTGCTTATGTTCTTTCATGCTGAGAATGAGACAAAAAGCTTGATACCACTGATGAAGAGAAGGCAACATGCAAACCACTTGCTTTGTCTGCTTTGTGGTGCAGGGAATCAATACATTCGAAGATCCAATTCCAAGAAAAAAGTCGATTCCCATACAAAATTATCCACTCCGTATTGATCTCTTTCAGAACAGTCGACATTTTGTTCACAAGGACCTCTCTCAAGACATACTGTATTGACAACTATGAAGTGATATAGTACCCAAATGCAGCCCATAATTGCATTATAGTTAGTGGCTTTATCGGAGATGTGTCCATGATTGCACACAAAAAAACAAACAAACAAAAAAAAAAAAAATTCTCTCAACATCAGGACAAAGCCTCCATAGGTCGATACACATGTATCCACAATAATGTACAGATATATGCTTGATCTCTACTTTAAAATCTGTCTGTAATATGCAAGGCAATATCCACCAGTATGTTGACTTACATGCTTTTCCGCCATTTTGAATTTTTTGAAAAACACTTCAAATCGATTTGGCTAAAATGCGACCAATCGCTGTGGCTCCCCCTGTGGCCAGATGTTTGGTTGTTGTTGTTTTTTTTTTCAAATTTTTGGTAAGACTAAGTCATGGTATGGTATGCTGTACATAATCACGGAAACTGTCAGTGTGTCATTCTGTCAGTCAGTCATGTCTGTCCCATGTTTTTCTACTCACTGACGTGGTCAATCTATGTGAAACTGCACATAGGCATTGAGGATTGGCATAGGTAGAAGGTGATGTTTCAGCAAAGAATGGAAATGTTTGTAGGTTTAATATATTGATGTATTGAAACTTACGTTTTCAGTGGTTTCAATTTTCAATTTTATGTTTTGACAACGCTGTGGTTAATAGGTTTGGGCACAAAAACACTTGGTTAGGGTGAGAAAAAGTTCATGTTTTGGCTCTAAAGACGCAATTTGATTGCTACAACCATGGCTAGAAAGGTCCGGAACTCTTGTCAAAAAAAAAATACCGGATTTTGTCTCTACAAACATGGCTGGAAGTGTCTCAAACTCTGGTTGAAAAATAAGCACATTTGTAGCTACAAAAATCTCAGGAAATCTTCTCATGTAACTCTGCATGAAAGTGAGTCATTCCTTTTATGGCTGACATTTTTAAATGCATCACTGCCAGAGCAGAGTGTGGGACACAAGTAAATTACCCCGGGGTGGCACTTAAAGGTGAAAACTTGAGTGGCGTGTAAAATAAAAAATCCAGTGGATTAATGCTTACGTGGTGACCTACATGTTGTTTGTGTTCATCAAGTCAAAGTCAGCCTTCTTGAGAGTGGGATGCAACATAACCTACCCTGCTCAAGGATTTACTTTTCATCCTGAAAAAAGTTTACCGCAAATTCACCTCTGTCTTCCCTTTGTCTGTTAAAATGGTCCATCACTTTATTAAAGACTTCTATTTCCAGCATTTTCATGACACCAATCACTGGCCCATCAGCTCGTTTACAGTCGAAGTGCCCCTTGGGCTCCACAGCCGCTTTTTTAAGTATCGTCTCTGCTCTCTCAGTGCATTTATATTTTCACTGAGCTCTGCTGCAGGCTATGCATCAGTTATACCAGAAGGTCTGTAGTTCACCAGAGCGGTTAAAACTTTCTTGCCCTGCAGGGTGTTTAAGGCTCCTAGTGGAAAGAAAATTACACTCACAAACTTTGATTCTATTCAAGTGTAAAACTTAATGTTAATGTTGTCATCAAAATGTGAATTTGTGATGTTTCAGTTTAGCTGGAACAAAATAAAGGCAAACTATTGCCAACAGTGAATCGCTCTTTATATTGGCCATCCTCAATAGGAACTATGCACCTGTTTTCATATATTATCATATAAAAGGTATACCATGCACATTGATGTCCTCCCTCCCGCTGACAAGAAGACACGCACTCTTATCTTGTCCTTCTGACAGCCTGAGTGGACTGAACAGAGTGGTGGAGTTACCTGTCTCACTGTAGGAGGTGTTCAAATGTCAGTATCTGTTCTTGCAAGGTGTAAAAGGCTGTTAGCTATTAGCATTATACGATAGGATAGGCAGGAGAGATATGACACACTATCATTGTTATGGATCCATTCTGCAGGGTTTCTTCCTCCACACGGACTCCTTCCAGAAATGAGCCCTAAATCGTTCTCGTCCCAATAGGAGACCCAACCACATGCTGCTACTTAGCATCGTTTTCCATAAAACGGAGGTATTTGGCAGCAATTTATGCTGACTCATCAACGCCATGGGCCTCCTGTGGATCTGAAATATTCATGGCGCTTCAGATACATTTTCAGATCCACTGGACGCCTATGGCAACGATAAACCTGTCCAAAGCCATGAAACATGCATAGGGTGTTGCTGTCTGAGTGTTATTTCAGTGTATGACTATGCTTGTATATGTGCAGAAAGACAGATCAAATCGGGGATGGAGGGATTTCTGCAGGGGTTGGAAATCTTTATCCTCACAGAGCTGGTCATGGTTGCAAGCATCACATGTCAGAGTGTTTTCTAGGGTCAGATTTCCACTAAACTGCAAGGCATTAAAAAAACAAATTCTGTCATATCAAAATGAGGCTCTCATGTGATTTGTGTTAAGCAGTCAACCCCAAAACAGAATGGATATGCATATTATATTTTGTTAAAATCTTACAAAAAATGTCCCCCAAAATATGAATATAAAGTTCTAGGGAGACTGTCCCCCAAAATATGACCACATAGGTTATTTGTACATGCAGGTTATTACAACCTATATTTATATTATTATTAGTTGGCAACCTAACCTCTAGTGGACGTAGTAATTAAAAGAGGAAGTCAGGTGATGTTGTGAAAGGAGTGACAAAGTCTGCATGGGGAGAAGGTTGGTGTGGATGGGTAAAAAAAACACAGGACTTTCATCCAGGAGAACGCTGTTTGTATCAGTTATTTTACCAAAGTCAGTTATTTTACCAGTGTATAGCAGTATATCCTTTGACCTACATCACATTTTACTATGCGAGTAAGAAACATACTTACTTTAACCCAAACCATTATCTTTTCCAAATGTTACTGTGGAGTTTTGTTGCCTAAAACGAACAGAGCAGTTTTGGTACAGCTGCAACCATTTCACAACGTTTATCATGTGTTTAAAACCATGTAAGATCTATTCTGTCATGTGGGTTGGAGAACTCATATTCAGGTGTAATGCAACCTCACAGTCCTCGAGACTCAACAGTTTTCAGTCACCCCTTGTTTAAACTGCTCCACAAAACTGGTACGGGTTGCAGATGGTTAAGAAACAGGGGTCACACGTTTACTAAATGACAGTTAGCCAGCTTGCAAGCTGTTAGACCTTTTTGTCTCCCTTTACTACCTCTGAATGCAGAATTAATTGAACAATCCTGAGAATGAGATGCCCAGGGAGAGTAACTGGCCCAGTGCATAACATATACCACATTGGTGGGAGGTGGTACTCTATTCCTTCCTATGAAATATGTTTTCTGAGTGCATACGCCAAAAAAGTCACTGCAGGCTTTCTCATGCTTAAATGTTTTTTGGCCCAGCATGCATACTAAAGTCCTTCTCCAGCCAGTTCAGTTAGAAGCATGCACATTGAAGACTTCCTCTGCCTCAGCTGGCTGACTTCCTGGCTTCCAAACATACGAATGGGATGAAATGATTCGCTTCTTTCCTCAGTTTGATATAATTTTAGATTTATTATCGTAGGGTTTCGGACTGTTGGTTGGATGAAGACTGTTGTAGTTGCAGCCTTGGACTTTGAGAAATGTGTGTTGTTTTTTACTATTTTCTAACGTTTTGTTGACTTAGCATTTTATCCATTGATATTAAAAAAAATCTATATATGGAAAACAATGATCGATACAATACAAGCTTAAGTCTGCCCCAATCCAATGTACGTTATGTTTTGAATAATTCATGAAGGTCAGTGTGTTAGAAAGCAAGCAAGGAAAATGTCACCTTATCACATAGTATATTGTTCACACGTCCTGCTAATAAAGACTTCTGTTTGAAAACATAAGACATCTTCAGTGTGTTCAGAATTTCAAAGACGGTAGGAAAGCGGTACACAGGAGTTAGAATACAAATGATTACTGGCTATTTTTAGCGCTCTGTATCTCGCCACGTGCTAAAGCACCCAAACACATGCACATGACCACACGCACACACACACACACACACACACGCATACACACACAGTAACACTGACACATGCACAGACAGCACAATCTGGCATGCCCTAACAATGAGAAATGGCTACGAGGTCTGTGTGTGTGTGTGTGTGTGTGTGTGTGTGTGTGTGTGTGTGTGTGTGTGTCAGAAAGGATGCAGAGCGAGAACAAGAGCAAAGGAGGGAGAGAAGGGTATCGAGCCGAAGAGAAAAGGACAGGAAGACCGTGTGAGATGCAAAACATGTCTCTCGTAATTTCAATAGCAAAGGACCGCACATATTGACTTTGTAATAGAAATGTCATCCGTCGCTGTTTGCTGTTTCGATTAAACGTTGCTTTAACGTGGAATGAACACCACCCCATGTACGAATGAAATGGCACATGCAGTGTTTGATGGTGAATATCAAATAGCACAGTTAGATACTGTGTAAATGTCATTTGTCACTCCTGACTGATCGGACCGCCAGTTAGTTCAACTCGTACTCTGCGGGTCCTGCCTTGAATCTTATCTACTCTCTACTGGACAGGGAGGCACGTAAAAATGAAAATTCTGCATTTTTACAAACACATTTGTGAAGGAACCTGAAAAAAAATGTGTTCATAAGTTTTTCCATACACCAGAAGACATTTAACCAACCAGTAAAGGACAATTTCTTCTTAATATACAGCATTTCAAGAAGCTAATGTAAGATTGTGCACTGTGAAACAAATTTGGGGCTGTTTTCATGAATCTTCAGTTACAGTCATAACCCCTAATGACACAAGTTATGGCCCCAGTCAACCAATTCACATTGAGTGCTCCTCTTTTTTTCTTTATGGCCTCATCACACCAGCAATTACAACTGAAATGTTGCTGAACAATAGAATTATCTGAACATTTGACACACAAATTTGCACGGCCATGTCTTATAAAAGTTCAGACCTTTAAGGATTATTACCTCTGTCTCCCCGTGTACTTTAACCCTCACCTGTATAAACTGCTCCACATACAAGGCATTTGAATCTTGAATAAACTGGGCTAAAGTTAATGTTGTGACGAGCATTCAAGCTAGTTGTTAAGCTGCAATTAGCAGTTGGCCTCACTGCCAGTTAGCAAACAGGTCAGCTTAGAGGGCTTATTTTGGCTACAAATGCTTACATTTCCAAGGTTAGCTAGCATGTTTTAGTTAACTCGCCAGCTGCAGTACATTGTCAGCATATCCTGAAAGTAGTCAATAGGCATTTTGGGATCAGAGAAACTTTTTCACAGTTCTAAGAACCTCCAATTTTGTTGTGCCCGCATCACAAGAACTAGGGGTGATTGCGATTCCTGGAACATTCTTTTGAGGGACTTCTATAGCACCTTTTTTGAGTAGGTACTCTCCCAACACAAGAGGAACCATGAGTGATGTCACTGTACGCTAATTGATTAAACACAGCCACCACCAGCCAACATTTTTAAAAACCTTTAAGCCGTATAAACAACAGACAAAACAAAGTACAAGCAAGAGGAATCAAAAGAAAGCAAGGACAAATGGTCCAACGGTGAGGTCCAGGCTTTACTGAGTGTATATGCGGTGGTGGAATTACAACACCATTTTGACTCATCGAGACCAAAGTGGTGGTGCCATACCAACCACTGGCTGGCTTATAGTGTATCACTTCAGTGTTTCTATTGGCGGTGCATATGCAATCAGACAAAAAGCCCTTAAAGGTATGTGGCCCTCTGAGAGGAACTTCCCAGCGGGCATTTCCTCTCAGGGAAATGGTAGCTGATGCAAAAACACAAATAGCAACAACTAGTGGTCAGTGAGCATTTCCTCTCAGGGAAATGAAAATGGAAGCTGTCTTTCTTCAGAGATTTAGTTTTTGCCGCTATTCTGAACAGAGAAACATAGTGAAAATGGAATAATTTGCTAAGTACAGTATATTCCTCATAGTTGAAAAAAATCAAAACCAAACTAAACACTGGCTCTCGTTAGGGCTATCGTGTTTTTGCATCAGCTGCCATAGTTCTCCCACATTTTTGGCACATGGCAGAAGTTTCAGTGAGTTGCGATCTGTAATGTCATTGCTAGATGCCAAAAAGTCCCACTCACTAGACCTGCACTGTAAATCACAGAGTATATGTGTAGTGAATCACATACAAGCGCTCAATAAATTTCACTAAAGCTTTGTGAGAAGCTGTTTGTGTGCATACACCAGAGGGACGATTGATGTACTTTGGCAAAAGACTCCTGTATCTTATGTGTTTATCATTGACCTCCATTTATTTTACAATATAATCATGCTTGTGGGAAACAGCATATTTGGCCTACACTTGAGAAATGTGATCATGAAGCTTTTTAAAAACACCGTCATGCTTCAGTTCATCTTTCCACAAGGGTATAGTCATTACTTTAGATCATTCGGCCATGACCTTTCAGGTCTGACTCAAGAACAGTACTTTGGTCTTTTTCTTTGATCAAGAAACTTGCACAGAACAGAAAGTACAGTTTCTTAAAACTTATATCAACAGAAATGGAGTATATGAGAGCAAAAAAAGGACCGATATACCTTGATACTTCAAATATTGTCATAATTCTTATACATTCACTTTATGGAAGTACAAAGATAAGTTCGTTCTGCATGAAAATGTGACTGATGAAATCATACTCGTAACATAGTTAATGATGCTTTAACAGCATTATATCATTGCTATGACAGACATCCCTAATGTGGAGCATCTCACTAATGAGCTTACATGTACTTCCACCTTCACAGTGAAAACACCTCTGAGCTAAAGCAAACAGACTAGCTGGCTAGCTAATGTTGGAGACTGGATGTTAGTGATGCAGCCACAGACTCACGCGGAGGCTGAGGCATAGTGATTTTTGTTTTTATTTTCATTCTTTCTTTCCTGCACTTTACAATAAAAACAAAGTAGCAAATGTTTGCTCTCTAGACCGCCACTGAGCTGCAGAAGCGGCAGTGCATATTAATAAATATGTATAACACTTGCACATTATTGAACTTTTCAGCAACAGTGTTCTTAACCTTATGTGCATTTACATTTTTATACAAATACAGTTTTTATTTTATTCTGATCACATAAAGCACTAAATTATGCACACTTAGACAACGCTGCATGTCAGCAAATAAAGTTGTTAGCTGCATTCAATTACACTTAATGACTGCTGGATTAGTGAATATAATGTACTAAACAAACATGAGCACAATGCAACCCCATTAAATACACAGCACTTAATCACAGCAGTTGATTCAAAAAGGAAAGGCCCAGGTCACCTGTCATGTGACACCAAAGAAACAAATTAGCATACTGAACAAAGAGGATTATGGAAGATTACAAATGCAGCGCTAGTGCAAATGATTTAGATTACACATCAGGTTCATCATAATACTACTTTATCTTTGCTTATTATGTAGTTCTCAGTAGATTTGCTCAGATTGATGTCTAAATGTGGCTGCTGAGGAGCATCTTATGCAGATGTGGCCACCTGGACTACCAGGTACTTACCCAGTGGATCGACCTGTCTTTTGGGTCTACACAACTGTCTTTTGTGTTTATTGTTTTGTCTGATCAGCTCGTTAAACAGGTAGATAAGTCTATTGTATTCTTGTCATCTTCTTCTGTTGTGAGTAACTCAATCATTTGGGATTTTTCCAAAAGAGAAGGACATAAAGGTCAGAAGTTGCCCATGTAGTGACTTTTCAAAAGGCTGTGTGGATGGTCAAACTGCAGCTATAGGGTTCCTCTGCTTTGTCATAAAACTGGATTCAGCCTGGCATCTCTTGCATTAAACTATATAGCACCCTTTTACACTGAGAGCTCAACAAGCATTAAACCAGAGTTGATTTTGTGTTTGAAAGAGTTAACCTGCATTGACCGACTTGGCTTTGCAACCCAGGTTGAGAGGTGGGTCGGCCAAGGGTCAATTTCAATGTGAATGGCACATCATCAGGGTATTTTATAACAACTGACTGACTGCAAACAGGGGTGTAAGGTCATGATGCAATTGTCGCAGGTTACCCTTGTAAACTAACTAACAGTTTTCAGCTACAGCTTCGATTTAAAGAACATGGAGATATGGCAAGACCTCGAGGCGTGGCGGCTCCTGGCCGCCTGTGTTGAGGGGGACATGAAGTGGCAGATGACCTGGACAGTGAGGGACAATATTGTGTATGTGAACATAATGAGGCTGCTGAATGAGAGAGGCATACATTGTACACAGAAACAGGCCACAAAACAAATAGTAGGCACTGAGAGAGCAGTACACCTGAAGTAATCATCATAAACAGTAACAAATAAGCCAAATAAGTTAACTGTGTTTATTATTGTGATGTGCCACAATGAGGGATCCAAGTACAAAACACTAGTTGACGTGTATGACGTGACGTGTAAACCCCCCACCCGCTCCCAGCATGTGAGGTAGTTATTATGCATCGCTCTCTAGTTGTGACCCAGGTCATATGTAAATTGTCATGACTAGGAATTAACTCATGTTGGCTGGCTTTGTTTGAACTGTCAAAAGACCGTGTTGAACACGGGTCTGGCTGGCATAACCCAGGTCACTGGTGTGAAAGAGGCATATGTGTTGGTGTAGGACTGACAGTGAGCAAATACATGTTGGATACCATGTGTATGTACAGCACATGTGCGTATCTATGAAGTTTGCAGTCCCAGTTATTTGATATCTAGTCACCATTTCCACTGTGAGACTCTAAAAGGATTGTACTGTCTCTGGATGTGTGTGTGTGTGTGTGTGTGTGTGTGTGTGTGTGTGTGTGTGTGTGTGTGTGTGTGTGCACGGAAATGGATTGGGAAACAGGCGGAGAGAAGCTGATGTAATTTCAGTCGGAAATCCCATCATGAATTCTTATGGTCTTGTCTGTCTATTATTATAAGCTTGGTGTGTGTGTGTGTGTGTGTGTGTGTGTGTGTGTGTGTGAGAGAGACAGTAAGAAGAGAGAAAAATAGACAGATGAGGATTTATTTTTCCATTTCGGAGAATTATACAGAGCAATACATCTAAAGATATAAGGAATGTTGCAGGTGACTGGTTTCATGCCTTTATACTGTACGGACGAGCGAGTGCATCACTGTCCCTCTGTAAATCCTTGCTACCGTTCTATTCTCTGTTCCACTTCTCACAATGCTTTTATTTTCATTTGAAGGGCTGTGGGAGCACCTGTTTACCATGATCAAAAACGCATGGGAGAGAGTGCTATTAATGAATGACATTTCCAGCAGTGCTGTTGATAATGAGCGAGCATTGTATCCTTCCTTCCTGCCCTCAACATCCTACACTCTCCCCTGCCTCTTGATAGATACAAATGAAAGGTAAAGCATGCTGGGAAAATAAATTAATTAATTAAAAAATCACGCTGGGTACACACTCAACTCCCACTTGTAGTCTTTTATCCACACTGTGTTTTTCCAGCTACTGAATCGGGTTTTGTGCACAGGAAGAAGTTTTTGGTGGATGCGGTTGTCAGTAGATGGTCTCAGATCATCAGTTCGGTCTAAGTTAGCATTGGGTGTCCTTTTAATGGTAAGTATATTTTTTACCTTGTGGATTTTAATTTCCACAGATATCTAGCTTTATTTTTGAAGCCATATGTCTGACAGAAGACAAAGCTTTAAGGTCTAATGTCATCTCAAACCCACTTGAGTGGGATTGTGACCAGAGGGTCATCAGTTCAGTCGAGGACTGAAAGGATAAGTCTCTTCTTGGAAGTGATTAAATAACACTTGACCCTCTCTCATTACCTACTGCAGAAATATGCCTGAGCAAACAGCTTCAGTAGAGCTGCTCAGCAACAGTGATGTAATCAGTGAGATATGCAATACACTGCTGACCTAAAGTGTAGACTGACGTCAGCTTTTTCGGTTCACCTTGCACTTATATTTCATCAAATATCTGACCTGTTTTATAATATAGTGTGAAGGACTGGCAGAGAATATACTTTCTATTACAGCAGCTCTGAATTCATAATATCTAACAAAAGTGAGAAAATCACACAAGTCATGAGTAACAAGGGACTTAGACCACATCTGATGAGCAAGTGCAAGTGCTCTTCTAAGTATACAGGGATGTGTATGTTCATGGGAAACACATGCCTCACATGGATTTTACACTATGTCTTATCAGAAATCGTACATCACTCTGTCTACACTGAATGTGTTCAATATTTACCTTTGTTAGGTCATTGAGACAAACCACGTGGGCTACCTAAAGCTGTGCGCTTAACCACTTAAAAGATGGGCAACACTTTTTATCTTTGCATTTTTTAAAACAGAGAACAGAAGTGTAGAAATGTAGTTACTTAAATACGTAATGCTGATACTTGTATTCTGTTACTTCCCAACCCTTTTTGTTACGTAACTTCAGTCAGTTAACAACTGTGTCAGGTGACATATGTCACATGACACGAATGTTACATGACATGAAAGTTAAAATTAAAAAAAATTTAAAAAGTGAACGCTCCACAGAGGACATGAACAGTAGTGTCCACAGTTGGGTTTACACTGGAGTACCTTGAAAGCTTAGTACAACGCATAGAGACACTAAAGAGTGCCCTGTGAGTCAGAATCAGGCACTGATGGCCACTGACCAAACTGCCGTATTTGATGCCCTCGGGATAAGAATGGGCTGACGTGAGCCAGGGACATTGTGGAAGCGAGGAAGCTGTCCCGGGTGGTCTTGTAAAGGAGGTAGGTTGGGTGGTGGATGGGTCGCAAAAAACGCATACTTGCTCTGGGACTTTCCCCTGGTGATACTTGTTCAGAACCGTGTGATGTCTGGTTCATTTTAAGGTACATACTCACCATGTTTCTTTTCTTAAACCTAACCACAGTAATTTTATGTTAGTTACTTAACTGTACATTTGTGGGGTGCTAATTCAACACATTCTCACTCCGACCTCGTCACATAGTGATGTTTGGTCGTGGACTTTCCACGTCCACACACGGCGTGCAAGGTACCCTGGGTGTGTTGGTTGTTGATGTTCTGTCAAGTTCTCTTCTTTCAAGATTCACTTCCGTTTTCACAGGAAATTTAATGTTTACTTACAGTGTCTTTCAAAATACAACATTGTGAAAAAACAGCAAACACACATGGTTGGGTTTAGGCAACAAAAGAAAGTGATTAGGTTTAGGAAAAAAGAACAGGGCTTGGTTTCAGAGTCTTACGTGACGTGAACACTGCTCTCTTGGGTGAATGCTTGGGCGGCATATGGCCGTGTATCATGCCGACGTTAAACGACACCTTGTTTTGTTGGTTTCAGACGCCGTAAGTCACTGCTCAAGCGCCAGATTTTGACGACTTCAGAGTGACACCATGTTCGCTAATTTGTAAAATATCATATGAACATCGTGTGTGCACTGCCATTGGTGTGTGAGTGTGCAAAGGTGAATTACAGGCAAACTGTAAAGCACTTTGTCCGTTGAGGTAGAACAATTTAGTGATGGCGGAATGAAGCCTCGTGAAGCATTTTCGTTATTTTCTGAGCCCACTAGATGGCGCTCTTGGTTTAAAGAGAGAGGCTAAAAAAATGTAAATCTGGTGCGTTTTAAACCTTTTGTTGAACAAAAAGCGCCATCTAGTGGGCTCAGAAAATAAAGAAAATGATTCATGAGGCTTCATTCCACCATCACTAGAAAAATTCTATGTTAACACAGTCCATTTAATATTTAATGCTTTGACATGAAAACATAATACGCACACACACACACACGATACAGTATTTAACTACTGAGCTGGATTTTACAGTATATGAACTAAAATAAGCTCTCTCATAGACAAACTATGCAGTTTTTCTAACATACCTGTAACATTTCTGTATATTTCTTGTTAATTTTTGGATAGTATTCACGTCAACACTAAGCTCATATTGAACATGCCTGCCAATATTGCAAATGCAAAGTACATGCATGCCAAAAAGCTGGGATAACAATGAATTGTTAGTCAGGCCTCAGATATACACACAGTATGCTTTGCTGAGAAACACTGAATGTAATACAATTATTTGTTGACAAGAAAACTCCACAGATATGCTTCAAGTTTGGAAAATGTTGTCCCCCTTTTGTATCGCTAATGGTTATTGCTAATGGTGGGCCTCACTGTGAGCACAATACACTCTTTTGTAGCTGAATCTCTGCAGCACCTCGGACAGCGACGCTGCTAGCAGAGCACATGAATAGGAAAGCACTTGTACAAAATTAACCCACAGCTAATGTGCCAAAGCTGAAAACATAATGAATTCCAGTGTTGAAATAAATAATGTTTTCCTTCTGCCAATGTCCATTAACTCAGTGCTTACTTGGAGAGAGCACGCTGCGAGCTGTCCACTTCATGTCATGTTAATTATCACCTGGACGACAACACTCACACCGTCACCCCCCTGCACACCTCCACCTTCCCCACACACATGCTGTAAGAAAATGAGGATTTTATCACTCGGAATGTGTTTAGTTACATTTTGATAATAAAATGACTGCCCTTTGTGCATCAGACACAGTTACTGGTGTCACTGTTGGTCACATAACATTGCCACAGGCAGAGCAGCTGTCAACTGGACATTTAGAACCATCTAAAATTACCAAGTTGCAAGTTTTAATTAACCTCAAATGGATGCTGTTTAATGTCTTTTGGACTGGACAATGGGGCTTATTAAATCAAACAAAGAGTAAACAACTGTTGACCCAAGATGCCTACAACACCCGTCAGATCATTTATTACGTAACTGTTTTTCTGCTTTTGTGACAAATTGGTACAATTACTGTTTTTCTACAAAACACATGTAACGGTCTTTCCAAGGAAAGTCACTCGATATAACAAAATGTAATTTGGTTTCCAGTTCTGCAAATGAGACTGTCATGAAAAAGCTGTTTGGGGGTCCTAAAGTTAATAATAACATTATTCATACTGGCAGGATTGTCAGCTCAACCATGTTTCATGGCAGGAACAAGTGCTTCTCCACCAGAGGCAAGGCCATATACTTATGTAGACACCACATGGGGGGAGAAAAATCAAATGTTGCTATTTAAAGGTGCAGTATGTAACTTTGGAGAGAGACAGTTGATTGTTGAGTCTCACTCACAGGTTGTCAAATACTGACAGCAGAACCATCGACCCAAAAGTGTTGGTATCTGACGACCTGGGAATTAGACTCAAAAATCAACTATCTTTCTCCAGAGTTACATACAGCACTTTTAATGATTCAGAAATGTATGTTTAATGTTTTACAAGCATGTCCAGTTGCCTACAGCACAGCACTTATGATTACCATGACCTGGATGACTGAGAATCTTCACCGACAACTTTTTTTGTTGCAATAATAGGGCCTTATTCCTTTTCAACCTAGTCGCTAGAAAAAATGTTGGCATTGTATGTACATTTGCATATGATTGTGTCACTAACATGTCGTTAGGTTTAGGCACAAAAAACACTTTGTAATGAAAGATCATGTTCAAGTAAAAAACAACTGCTTTTCACGCCCAAAAAGCCCCTGAGAAAACACCAGTGTCACTACCCATCACCTATGGTTGGTGGATAAAAAGCCGTTGCACACACAGCAATGACTCATTAAATCACAACCGGTTTCATTTTTTGGTCTTGAACAGTGGTGTGCAGCTTGACAGGCATCTTGCCTATGTGTCAAGCCATACTATAGCCATCCTTACCAGCTCCCAGAGGTGTGGACTCAAGTCACAAATTTAATGACATGGACTCAACTTGACAAAATAGAAAGACTTGCAATTCCACTTGGACTTTAACACCAGTGACTGATGACTGTACTTGGCCTTGAGTCTTTTGATAGGAAAATAGATAATTCCAAGCTCAAAGATTTAAAAGTATATTTCTCTTATAAGTGTGCCATGAATAGATGAATTTCCCTTCATTTCCTGAATACACTCATGTTAACATTAATCTTTTCATTTCATTTGGAAAGAGAACGATACATTTTTTCTCCTAACATACCTTTGCTCATTACGTCCAAAAAGTTTTGTTTTAACTGTGCACAGGACTTGTTTCCAAAAAGCATCAAGCTTGTTAAGATGTTTCTTTGTAAACTTCTTACTCTGAATTTTGTGGTGAGGACACAGGAAAGGTTTTCTTCTGGTGGCTCTTCCATGAAGGTCATATTTGTACAGGTGTCACTGCACAGTAGAACAGTGCACCACCACTCCATAGTCTGATAAATGTTCCTGCAGGTCTTTTGCAGTCCAACAAGGGTTTTGATTTTCCTCTCTGGTAAACTTCTCTTGGTCTTCCAGACCTCAGCTTGATCTCAACAACTCCTGTTAACTGCCATTTCTTAATTACACTACAAATTGAGTTAATAGCTACCTGAAAACACTTTTCTAACTTCTATCTTATAGCCTTGTTCTGCTTTGTGGGCTTCAATTATTTCAGTTTTCAGAGTGCTAGGCAGCTGTTAAGAGGAGCCCATGGCTGCTGATTGTTGGGACAAGGTCTCAGGAGTCAAGATATTTAAAAAGCTTTGACATTTGCATCAGCTGGCCTTTCCTAATGATAATTGTGAACAAGTCATAGTCCTAACAAGCTAATTATGGTCTGAGACCCTGGTAAAAGTTGTCTTAGAGCTCAAAAGTCTCAGCATGCCCAAACATCTGCAGGGTGCTCTTTTCCTTTTTTTAAACAACAACAACAAAACAAAACAGAACATAAACCTTGTGAGAATGTAATGGGTTGGTGTGTTTTTATTCCTTTGCTTCATTTGGTCTAAATGGCCACATAAAACACATAAAGCTGTCACATTCATATTACATTTTGACATTTCCAATAGTGTTTTTAAGGACAGAGGCAGACACCACTATTCAAATTCGTATTCACTATAATCAGCCAACAAAATGGTGAGCTTTTCTATTTGAGAAAAAAACAAACATTTTTATGGTCATCGCCAAGTTCTTTGCATTTCTTAAAGAGAGACATTTTCAGGCTTCCATTATGTTGTCAACCATTACCAAAATTGTTTATAGTAAATGTAAGATTCCTGGAAAATGTGACACCAGGGAATGAATAAACTGTGCTCTTTATTCCAAAAAAAACATGAGCAAGCCACTTTACATACCTGCAAAGTTGTAAAAGCTGAGTAATGGACACACATTTAACTACAGAGAAGGACAAAACAGACAAGAGATTATGGAGGCTTGACTGACTACTGTAGGCGCAGTAAAGAATTTAGGAGTCACATTTTTTTCTCTCTGACAGCATTAATGTCACCATCAATCAATGCATCAGTGGTTTCATTGTGCCCTCTTCTCCTGATCTTTTACTTTGATTGACACAGCTTTTATGCAATGCTGATGAATTCGAAAACTCCTCGGTAGAAACTGTTTTTCCGACTGATGCTCCCTGTCTGCTGTTGGCAATAGTTTTAAATGAGAGGTAAGCCTGGTGGCTTCCACTGCAAGACCAGTGGAAATGAAGAGGAAATATCACGTTGCTCCTCTGGGACCTGCTGTCCTCCCAAAGGGCTGCGGAAATTGATGAAATCTAGAGTCAAAGAGCTGGAGGAGCAGGCGATATCTATCTTAAATAGTTTGACGCAGAAGCAGATGATAATAGGGATGAGGAGGGAGGAGGGGGACAAGGAAGAGAAGGAGAAGACAGCAGAGGAAAACATGTTGAGGACAATATGTTACGTGGTTGAGCAGCAATGCCGAAAATAGTGCTGAGGCTGTTTGGCTGTGGCCCCGGGTGCTCTGGGGATTTCTACAGTGCACCTCCAGTGTTAAAACAATGCTGGCAGCAGAAGCACAAAGATAAGTGATTCTCAGTGTTGTTGTTGTTGTTGTTGTTGTTTATCAGATGCTATAAGGATGAGCAAACATTAAAATTCATAACAATATCACAAGGTAGAGGTGATGTGTGTGAGTGGGATTGTGTTGACAGAGCCACCATGCAGAACATAACCTACACTCCCACTAAGGCTTTCCATTTACATTTAATGGAAAAGTGGAATGTGTTTTCAGATGCTTGTACAATGTTGCATCGACTAGAAAAAAATGACATGGGAATCACACTGCAGTTTTCCGAACGATCCTTCGTGCAGCGTTGTGCAAGTTCACATGACACAAGAGCCAGCTCAAAGTTTACGCCACACAGATCAAAATGAGGCAGTTCACATTCAGAGTACATAATTAAAATATTTGAACTAAGCTCATGCTCAACGAGATAAATAACTTGTTCTCGGTATTTTTTATTTTATTTTTAATATTATTTTCTTATTAAATGAGCTGCCTCAGGCTATTCTCTTAAAGGAAATGACCACTTTAGAATGAAAATACAGACAGTACTTACTCACCCTCATGCCGACAAGACGTCCAGTGTAGTTTTTTAATCCACAAAACTCGTTTGGGGTATCGGAGGATAACAGCTAGCCGGATTTTTCCAGACACTTGAAGTGCATGGAACCCACGTCCAAAATCATTTTGAAAATGTTATAAAACTCTGCTAATGCATTTCGCCACTGCCTATTTCCCAGGCTAAATGAATAATGTATACTAATACAGATTCACAGAGAGAGATTTCTTTTAGAGCCAAGAAAAAACAATGTCAGTATATGTTTTACCACTTAAACAATGTATTGTATTATGCAGAAAGTGGGAAAAAAGAAGTGCAGTAAAGGTTAACTGAAGATGGAATAGAAAATTGTTCAGCCTCTATTGCCAGAATTATGCAGCAGTTCAAAAACATAAAAAATACCAGAGACCATCTTGCCATGGAATCACTCCAGCCAGGATACAGCGATCTGCGACTTACAAAAAATGTGGGCCAAGGGCATAAAGTCGGGGGTTACTGGCATCCTTCCTTCTTCCGGTACCTCTGCTCGGACCACACCCATCTTTAACTCAACCTTCACTGTGATCTCAACTACACACCTTTAAAGTTTCATCACTACATCTTACAGGGTTGCCACATTATCTGTCCACAGAACGCAGTCTCACTTGTTGAAAACCAATGCTTAGTCAGTGACCTCCAGCATCAGTTACTGCGGAAAAAAGCTGTTCTTTCATGTTGGCATGATACGTGGCTGGTTGCCGTAATTATTTAATGGCGCCTAGCGGCGTAAGGAGGCAACATAATGGGACAGCAATGAAAATTAAGGCAGCGTAAGTCCAAGGAGGGCGGGTCAGCCAGGTAGTGGATGGGTCTTACTGTCACCGACTTTCACCTGGGAGGCCGGTGTTCACTTCTCGTAAGATTGTAAAGTATATAAATTGAATTTTATCAAAGCAACGACAGATGCAATGTTATCACTGATTTTATTTAGAAAGAACATGACTATTGCTGGCTACCATGGTCCCCTGTTTACTCCCTTATGAGCGGCCCTGATTGTAACTACACTGTATGTAGCTGATCCCATTATATGTAATCCCCAAATCTGATGACCATATTAGAATAATCATCTACTGATATTTCTATCTCTGTGTTCATCTCCTCAACTATTCATTTGTTTAATATTACTCTTGCATCAGTCAACTGCATCCTTGATTCATTTTATATGTCTCCTTTCATTTATCCATCCATCCTTTAATCCATCCATCCCCGCCATCCTTTATGCAAGCTCCTCTGTGCACATAAGCAGAAGTCCTGGGATCATCTCACATGAATACATCACCGCAGTCTGTGTATGCTTTCTCACATGCATTAGGCCTGTTTATATAAGTGTGTGTGTGTTTGTTTGTGAGAGAGCGAGGGAGAGAAAAGAGACGGAAAGCATGCATTTTGCAAATGTTTGCTTGCGTATACTGGAATGTACCACACGTGTGCATTCTAGAGAGAGAGGCATGTATACGTAGGTGGATGGCATGAGCAGCTGAAGATTAATGAAAGAGAAAAAAACAAGTCTTTATCCTGGACAAATAAACATAGTAAGCAAACAAAGGATTGTCATTTTATGTTAGAAAGCCCTGGGGGACACTAGAGCTGCTCTAGTAAACATAATAATCTGTTCTTTCTTCCTATTTTCTTTCTCTTGCTCTCCACTCTTTGCTCATTCCCTGAACAGATAAAGTCTCTGCTCTTTGGAGCCATTGAATTCATGTAAATCCAGGCCAATCTACAGAATAAGCATTGGCATTGTACTGTATGTTTCTGCAGATCACGGGTACATTATGTTTATTAAGTTATTATGTAGCGGATATAGCTGAAACTTAACATTTGCATTGTGGTTAATATGCAGCTATGTTTAGGCACAAAAACCACTTGGTTATGGATAGAAAAAGATTATGTATTGGTGTAAAATACCCGCTTTTGGTGGCACTATCCTAGCTGGAAACACAGCAATGTCTCAGTAAAAATGCACCACTTTCTGTGGTACTAACAGCAGTTAGGCTGAAAATCCCCCCCAAAAATATCGAGAAAAAAAAAAAAAATCTGAATTGGGTGTCTGCAAGTCTATGTGCTAATCCAAGCAGTTTTTCTGGAAATGGATTCATCTTTGCTGCTCTAAAACAGTAACCTACACAGCTGTAGTGCTGTACAGCCAATGGCAATATATATATATATATATATATGTATATATTATTATTATTATTAATGTTTTAGAGTCACAAACAGGAATTCATTTCTGTTGAGTAGTGTAATGTTAGCCGTTAGTAAAATGTCAGCAGTATGGCAATATTTTATACTGGATAAAAGACAATTATTATGGTGTAGATGGCCTGACATGACTCTGACCAAGTCTGGGTAGGAGAAGCAATTGTTCCCAGAACTAGTTACCAGAAAAACAAGAAACAGCAGCTTAAGTGACAAGAGTGTATTGGAAAGCCTGTAGATGTGTCAACTGATACTGCTTGTTTGTCAGACACTGTAAATTGTCATGATGTACTAATTATTTGGCTCTCTCAGGAGTATATCCTCAAATATCCAATCCTATGTGTTTTGAGTTTCTTTATTCCACAACAAGATTTACAAAGTTTTACAAAGGGGTTAACCTAAGACATGACATTCAATTACAATAGCAATCATTTAAAAAAAAAAACAACAACATTCAGCCACAGGGGGAGCCACAGCGATTGATCGCATTTTAGCCATTTTTTAAGCATTTTACTGTTGTTATAGCGCCACCCAGATGCAACCCAGGTAAAACCTTTGAGATGTTATACACCTTTATGTGATGAGCCACGCCCGCCCCAATATTCACTGCCTTATAGAAGCTCAGTTTTGGTAAGTTTCCAACTTTTGCCAAGAGGGAACTTTAAATATTGGTCCCTAGATTATGTTCACCAAGTTTCATGCAGATCGGTCAAACTTCCTAGGAAAAGACGATTTTAAGTGTTTTTCAAAAAATTCAAAATGGCGGAAAATCTGTATAACTGGAAGTTATGGGTTCTTGAGGCAAATGTGTTCCTCATGAGGAGAGACATCTCTGTGCAGAGTTTCATGTCTCTATGACATACAGGGCATGAGATATGCCCATTCAAAGTTTGCAATTTCAATCGGTTGCTATAGCGCCCCCCTTTGGCCAATTGATGTAATATTGCTTCATGCACATCCTCCCATGACCCTCTACCACTGTGCCAAATTTCACATGGATTGACCAAGTCAGTGAAGAGAAAAACATGGAACAGAGACTCAGACACACCTACAGACAGAGTTTTCATCATTATATAATAAGATAAGATCCATAGAGGGTTAATAGTATTCAGCTGTATTTTTTTCTTATTTATTTATTTATTTTTCAATATAACGCAATGGTATTGGATTAGTACTTGGTACTGGTCAATACAGAGATTCACGTATCAGTATTGGCGAAGTCAGTATTAGGAAGGGAAAAAAATGGAATTAGAGCATCTCTTGTGCAAACACAGTGATGTGTTGCCAAAAAACACAGATGTTTGATAACTGAAAAGCCACTGAAAACACAGCCACATGTTACGAAAAGACACCCACGTTCAATTATTAAAAGAACACGGAATACACTGCAATGCCTTGCTGAAAACAACCAATTGATGGTTGTTGATCTCGAACAGTGGTCTGCAGTTGTCTGTAGCTTGAGCATCTAAGTAATACGTCATCCACCACCCTCTCCACCTCCTGATGACAAAATTTGCTCATATTCTTCATTACTTTAGAAATTTTGATATGATAGCTATGAAATGCAAAATGTAACATAGCCATGGTTTGCAGAAACACACAATGCTAACATTTTCTTCTGGCAACTGGAATGAGTGAATCACCTACAGCATTATCACTCTTAGTGCATCTTAGGAAACAAGTTTAACCAGTACAGCCACTCTAAATGGAACTAAATGATAAAGGCAGAACCTTAAAAAAACTCTACAGGTGGATAGATTTTAAAAACATAACAGCAGTTTAAGAACAAAGCTACAGCGAGGATAAAAGGAGTGAAAGAGAGAAAAGTAAACCCTGTCACTCAGCATCTTCAGTCATTGTTCTGTAGAAAAACAGCTTGATTCACTCTGCGGCTGCCTGTGCTGAGCCTCTGCAGCACTTTGGATAAAATATAAAGGTCACACAAAACTATTAGACTTTATCTTCATTAAAATATTATCATGCAAGACTTCATGTGACATTTCCACACAGTGAGCAACCCGTCGTGCTGTGGGTATTTGTGTGTCTGCTCCAGAGACCTGTACCACAACTCGCAGCTGATAAACTATTTCTTTTGCCTCAATTAGTAAGTGAGCCTGATGGGGACACAAGCTTTTTTACAAGCACGCTGTGTACCATGCTGCATTAATCTTCGTGCTGATATGCGCCACACTGCTGACTAACTGTTGTGTCTCTTGGAAAATGTCAATGTAGTTTGTAAAATGATATTGATTTTCAGTCAAATTAAAACAAAGGAAAAAAATCTTTATCTGTTGTATGTTCTGGAAATATTACCCATAATCTCAGTGGTGGACGAAGTATCTGCATTCAAAATTGTACTTCAAAATTTAATACTAAAAGGTATATTCTATGTATTGTATATTCTAGTGTTGGTTGAGCTAAAACTATTTTACCTACTTTTCACTGTTGGCTATTTTACTTTATAAGCCAGTCGCACATTATATAGTATCTTAGTCTGAAGAGTAACAGGCATGATGGTGTTTAGCTCCTGAAAACATTGGTTTCAGATCTTGAGAATTTCTCTTTAAAATTAAAGGGACACTGCCAGTTTTCAGCTTGTATCATAACAATGTGAGTGATATGTGTAAATGAAGTATGTTAAAGTTCTCTCCATTTTCACTGTTTCTCAAATGACAGTTTGTACTCGATGATCAAATATATATCAAAATTCTGTGACTGTATCGTCTATTTTTCACCAAAAATGTTTTCAGGAACATATTTTAGTGCACTGTTTGGCTGTAGTAGGAGAGTTTTTGAACAGGAAGTGGACGCCATGATGTTTTCTGTGTTTATAAAAATGGAAACTAGAAAAAACTGAGATCAAACAGAAAAAAGGCCGTTCTGATTAAATATGAACCACGATTCTGTTACTGCCTTGCCCCACCTAAAATCATAGGCTGCATAAATAATGGAGGTAGCTACTGTGACGTCAGCCATTGGTTTATGCATTGCCATTTTGGAGCCTCTGGTTTGGCATTTCAGCCGTCACCATATTGGGTTTTTTTAGCCAGAAGTAACAATTTTTGGACGAGATGTCGGAGCTGTGGAGGAGCGAGATGTGGAGTCACAGACTGCAGAGACTGGTAGCAACACCTTGCAGACAGCCTGTCCAGCCTTAAATGGGTGAGTTATAAAAATATCACCCAGTTGTCATGAATGTTTGAATTAGCTATAGAGACTAAAAATGTGAGGGTAACATGGGGGTGTGTGGGGATTTACTCTGTTTTGAAGCCAGCCTCAAGTGACCATTCAAGGCACCTCAGTTTTTGGCACCGACACACTGGCTTCACTACTCAGAGGTTGCCACTTGCCCAAACATCTACTCTGTTGTAGCACCATTTTCAAAAAGATTTGTGTCTTTCTGCTTCACAGTCCAGAGATCACCTTTCCAGCATTGAAATACTAGAACTAAAAATGAAAATTAAAGAAAAAAAAAACATCCTAAATTACTATTATTTTACACTCATAAACACAACTTTTCTTTTGTATATCAGGACTGTGTGGGTTTGATCATATTTAATTGACAGTGCCCAAACAACCCCCCAACTGTCATCAGATTCTTATTCAGATGTGGGTAAACGCTGACTGGGGCACGGCAGCGTGTGACATTATCTTTTTCTAACACAGCCACACACACTTAAAGCCAGTGATAAAAGCAAGGAAAAACACAAACACAGAGCTCTGTCATTTAAAGAAGAGGAAAGAAAATTCTGTTCTTACCTTGGCAGAAAATTGTGTGATCATGTAGAGCCACATGCTGAGCTGAAGCAATTGATGTGACATGCTTACTTTTCTATGTTTAACCAAAACCATGATCTTTCCCCAGTCTCATCGAAATGACACTCTTTAGCTAACCTTAACCAAAGAGTTTTAGTATCCGAAATCTAATCCACATGTGGGATACAGGACACAAATCACTATCTCTAGCCACATTGCCAGTGAACATAATCTTGGCATTGCATTCCCCCAACAAAATGCGCCAATTCTCATTCCCACGTCCTCAAGCACCGACACTTTGTTATGTCCCTTAGCATGTCATAGTGACACACAGGGCATTGTCTACATGACACACCGCTCAAAAATGGTTGCAGTTAGTTTTTGGCGAGAAAACTATTTGGATAGGGTTAAAAAAAATACATGTTTTTGAGTTTGTTGTGTGACGGGACACAAATATCTCACAAGTGACGTTATAGTGCAACGATTGTTGATAAATTATGTTATGTTACAATTATGGAACACTGACTTTTGGTTCCACGCAGGACACAAATCGCAGTCTCCTGGGTGAGACTCATGGTATGTTGAGCCCAAACACCACCCCTCCCACCCTATGTAGACTTTCTTGCTCATTATAATCCATCAGTTGCTCTCAGCATCAAGTATTGCTGCGGATCAGTTTACATTGTAGTTGTTTCCAAGCCTGTTGCATCTCAAAAAGACACGAAAGGGTGCCTTTGGTCTACATTAAACGCCATGGGGTGTCTATATTTGATGACCTGTGGATGAGAATGGGCTGACAATATTAAAAACAATTCCGTGGCATATAGTTAAAGGGACTTAGGAGACATGGTTGCAAACATAGTGGAGAAGAAATTGCATTTAACAGATACTAGTCCATACCCATTGGTAGCTTTGTCACCTTCTACCTATGCCAATCCTCAATGCCTATGTGCAGTTTCACATAGATTGACCACGTCAGTGAGCAGAAAAATGTGGGACAGACAGAATGACTGACTGACAGTTTCTGTGATTATGTACAGCATACCATACCATGACTTAGTCATACCAAAAATTTGACAAAAAAAAAAACATTTGGCCACAGGGGGAGCCACAGCGATCGGTCGCATTTTAGCCATTTTTAAGCATTTTTCTGTTGTTATAGCGCCACCCAGTTGCCAATTAGAGTTAAATTTCTCCAGTCACCTTGAGGCGTCCTGTTCTACATATCTACCAAGTTTAGTAAAAATCGATACGGCAGTTAGGCCTAGATAAGAAATTAGCTCTCTAGCCATTTTGTTTGATGGGGTCAATGATATAAAAAAAATCTATATAACCGGAAGTTATATATGCCCATTCAAAGTTTGCAATTTCAATCAGTTGCTATAGCGCCCCCCTTTGGCCAATTGATGTAATATTACTTCATCCGCATCCTCCCATGACCCTCTACCACTGTGCCAAATTTCACATGGATTGATGAAAGTCAGTGAGGAGAGAAACGTGGGACAGACACACAGACAGAGTTTTTGTTATTATATAGTAAGATAAGATACTCAAGTAAAGTACACTTCTAGGACATTACAGTCTATATGCACTTTATTTCCATCTCTGTTCAAAATGTGCATTAACTTGGGCACAAGCTCACACCAAAGTAACCATCGAGACATCCAGATGCTGCTTTAGCTCTGTTGGGTTCTGTTGGCTGAATTGAATAAAATCTGTAGGCACTGAAGAAATGTATTGTTTTGCTTTGTCCTCTCTCTAGATTTCTTCACACATGTTGGCATTCCAAACATCAGACACGGTCTTCCTGTTCTATTAAAGTGTGCCTGTCTTCTAAAGTTGTGAAAGGGACACTTAAATTGATACCCAACAATATTTTTTTTTTTTTATATCTGTGTCTCTCTCTTTAAAAACAGCCCCTCTTTCTATTCTCTGGTTCAGTTTACTTCCTCTGTTTGTGCATGCATGCATGTTCAGGTCCCTCAAGCAGAAGATTAAAAAAAAATACAAATACAGCTTCTTCATTCAAGCCTGTAAAGCCTTGTGTTCCTGTGTGAATAAACACAAATCTGGAAACACACACATCGAGACTCCCCCGTCCTGATAAGTGCTGCTTTTTGAGATCTTGTAAGGAACATAACACACACACACACACACACACACACAAATAACAAAGCTTTTGTCACAATGTCCTTTCCTTGGCTTTGTGACTGATTCGAGGGCCAGAGCATAAATAAGAAACCATTTCATTACACATGTATGAATGAAGGAAGCCTACAGAGATAGTGGAACATTACTGCCTCATGAACAAGTAAATAACTTGGAAAAAACAATAACATAAAAAAAGTTTTGCAAGAAATAACTTTTCCTGTGTTGTATTATTTGTTGTATTATGTATTATTTCGTGTTCCATGTGAGTTCACATGACTTACGATATGGGTCTGGTGACTTGTGCCTGCAAAAGATATTCTGCTTGAGTGGTGTGCCGTGCATGTGTGTTTGTCTCAACCTGAATTTCTTTTTTTTTTTCATGTTGTTGAGCTTCCCAGTTGTAATTTCACTTTATCTGGGCTTCTATTTTGTATCTAAAATTGTGCGTGCAGGTTTGCCTGAGTGCTCAGTGCCAGGACATGCAGCGCAGCCTGGTCCCATGCTTCATATTCAATTCAACAACTTTTATGTAAAATGCTCATATGAAAGTCAAAGCCTGGTGTTTATGTAAGAGTCAACAAGCGTTTAAGGGCTACAGTGTGTTCTTGTGGGTACTGAGACATGGCACAGTTTGGCATTTGGCATTTCCTCAGGCTTCACATGGAGATTGTGTTTGCTGTTTGTGTCCCTGAAACACCCTCTTTATTTGCTGCTGTTCATCGCACGCTTCACTTCCTGTTGCGGAGCTGGGACTGCGCCAGGGCAACAATGGTAAACTGACTTATTTGCATTGATGTCAAATGTCATTTTGAAGGTTTCTGAGGCATGGATTAAACACATGCATGTGCCTGAAGACACGCAACCACATCCAAAGTGTGTTTGCTGCCTGGTGGAGATACGGAGGTACAGGTGGTTGCATCTGGCAAAACACTCTTATTTTCTCTGCCTCAGACTGTTGGCTTTAAAGTTTTACTTGAGCTTTAATTTACCAGGCTGGTAAGATCGGAACAGAGGAGCCAGACGCACAAACACATTTGGAAACTTGGGGATAAACCGTACAAAATAAGAAAATTAATACATGGTACAATTTATTTAGATAATTCCCAGGGATGAACACTGAAACAAAAATGTGCGGGGGAAATGTTTCAACATGAATCAACATGGAAACAGGAATTTTTAAGGAGTACCCAGTGGTGAGCTTTTAGTGCATTTTCAAACAGTGCATGACTTGTATCTGTTTTGCCTTGGGAGGCTCCACATCTGCAGGGGGTACTAGTAAAAGCAAACATCAGAAAGCAGGGTGTAATCAGACCAGGAAAGTGTAAATACTGAGAAAAATCAATGAGGAATGGTGTGGGAGTTACGTGTCTCGACAAGCAAACACTTTATAAAAAAAGAGTAGCACATCAGCTAACATAGAAAATAAGCAAACATTCACATATGTCTGTGAGCTGCAGGCAGTACACACACCACACAGTGACATTCCCTTCTAAGAATATTTCACCTGCATTGTTTTTAGAGGCTTAAGAGGTTAAATTCCACAGTATTTCAAAATAAAAGCAGATAATTGTCAGATAAATAGTTTGTGTAGCAGATTCTTTTTCCGCCAATCTTGTAAATCAAATTAAACTTATGGCCCCATAGAAATTGATTTTGGCCCTCAGCTTGGGAACCACTTATCTATATAAATGGAAGGAAGTTCTTTACTGAGGGACAACATTGGCATGCAGCCCAGCTCATAGTACAGATAGTGGAAGTGTCATGCTCATCCAGACACACAAAAAGGAAATACACATCCTCAATGCAAACATTTATATTGTGATCAGCCACCAATTAACTCTTCTGGGACCATCATTTCAACATTTCAAACATATGACAAAGTTCAGGTTACATACATATGGGATGAGTTTCTCATCAGGAGGAGGGCAATGTGTATGACATGAAAGCTAAGACAGCTGTCAAGTGAGATGGCTGCCAAACAGCAGACAGCAACAGATCGAATGGGAGACTAAGAAAAGCAAGTGTTTTTGACTATAATTCAGAGCATATCCAGCTGTGTTTGGGATGACCATATTGAAATGTTTTCCTATCCCTAACCAAGTGTTGTTTTGTGCTTAAACGTAACCATCCTACAGCAATGTCACAACATAAAAAAAGCTACACATTTGCTGCATATGAAGTGTACAAATTTATCATATCTGTGGTTTACAGAAATTTACAATGCCAACATTTATTCTGGTTTATCACGTAGTTGAGACCAACCTGGTCACACTCTGAAGTTGTCGAAATCCGGTGCTTTGTCAGTGACTTCTGGCGTCAGACACCAACAAAAAAGGCGGTCTTTCACATCAGTCTCGCATGTTATACAATAGCAGCAACCCACTGCATCATGGGGAAACATGGAGGGACAACTATGAAAGTAAAGGCGGTGGAAGTCCTAGTAGGGCAGGTGAGAGGGTTGGTGGATGGATCCAACAACCTAGGACTTTCATCCGGTAGGCTAGTGCTTGCTCCCCATAAGACTGTAAAGCCAAACCCTGTTCGTTTTTCCTGAACCCAACCATGTGTGTGTTGTCAAAACGTAACCACGTGCTTTTGATGATGAGAGAAAAAAAAACATCAATTTGTGGTGTTGTACCAACGGAGTTCATTTATTTTGAAAGAGACCATATGCAAACTGTGGATATCTTGTGAAAACAAGATTTTATAATTGAACATATTTCTGCATATCAGTGGAATAACAACAATTATTATGATGTTTCACTCTCAAGCAAACATAAATCTAAATATCCAGTATGTTAATGAAGTGGTAAAGACACAAAGGAAAGTTGCTTAAAACAGCTTCAAAGTTTGTTTTCGGTAATTATGAGGCAGAAAAAACAGTGATGATGGATAAACAGTAACCATAACAAATAAGTCTGATTTAAGTAGATTCTAGGTTCATACTCAGTTTACCAGCTAAATAACAGTTAACTTTCAAATCTTTGTGCTTTGTTGTGAAGCAATCCCCCAATACAAAATGAAGCAAGCTGTGCTTTTGTGACCATTCTGCTCTCTTGAATGCACATATCGACCCAGTGGGCAAAGAACAGCTGCTCTGCTGGTCAATCGGACTCCTGAAATGCAGAGCTGTTCCCCTGCAGGTTTAATAAAAGTGTGAGCTTGAAGAGTTCCACTCCCAAACGAGATATCCACCAGATGAAAAACCCTGAAGTTCTGCCTGCTGCTCAAAAGTGAGACTCTCCGTGGGTTTGAAGTTTCAACACAGTATCCACAGCGTTGAACAAGCAATGGCTGTAGCGATGTTTACCACTGCTTTAGATCACGACTCTTTGTTTAATTAAGATTACACAGAAAAGATGCTCTTTAGTGTACCAATTCTATAATAACACGCTCCAGTGAGATCATTAGCGATCATTCTGCTCTCCTGCCTGCTCGTATCGACCCACCAAACAAAGAATAACTAGCTTAATTCTGTTGGGAAAACAACAAGCTGTGTGTGTGTGTTAGTGTGTGTGTGTATTTGTGCATGTGTGTGTCTAATATAGAAGGGAGTGACTCGTGACTGGAAGTGTTCACCAAAGCATCAGCTATGCATCAGACATCTCCATCAATACCTAATGAATGCTCTGAATGAACAACACACACCTAATCAATACACATGGACTAGTTTTTACCATTAGCTTTGGTAATGACCGAAAGCTTTTATATATGTCTTTATATATTCCATAGTGTCACACTAATGGATTTATTAGATACACTGACTTTTTGTGAAATTGGTTTGTCATTGCATGATAAAATTGTTTCTTTCATATTTGCTTTTGTATTTCAGTAGCACTGAATTATGGACTTCCTTTTGATGCACGGTCAGCTCAAGGTATCCATTAAATACCTAGGGAGTCAAGGCCTCCATAAAAACAAACTTAACCAATAAGTTAAAAAAAAAAAAAAGCTGACATATTACCAAGTCTGAGCTTACAGCCAAGCTAGTGGCTCTACTATAGCCTCATTTCCACTGCATGGTAAGGCACGTCTCAACTTCACTTTTTTTGAAAGTTATGAAATGTAGCATGCACTTTTTTGTTACCGCCTCTGTCACGGCTTCAAGCAAGCTTAGCTGAAACTAGAGGGTTAAGTTAAATATTTCAGACCACTAAATGCTCAGAGAATATTGTCATTAGCATGATATGGGACATCAAATTTTAGATAGCCAAGCATATCGCCAAAATGGCAGCCCGCAGGGCAGTTTTAAGTGGTGTCGCTATGACTATTACGTAGGAATCTTACTTATATTAATGGGTTACTATCTGCAGTGGGAAACAACACTGAAAGCAGCACCTGGTATCAACAGTGAGTCGAGGAAAGTGGAGTCCAGCAGAACCCAGCAGCGGAAATGCAGTATATGAGGCTGCACTGTTGGACAGTGGTGCATCGACTAAAGGCTAATGTAAGCATGCTCATAGAGTACACTGATGTTTAGCAGAGTCTTTGTTTTCACAAAGTACGACATTTTTCTCCTCACTGACCCATGGGAGGATTGGATGAAGCAATATTACATCAGTTGGCCTAAGGGGGGCGCTATAGCGACTGATTGAAATTGCAGACTTTGAATGGGCATACATAACTTCCGGTTATATTGATTTTCCGCCATTTTGAATTTTTTGAAAAACACTTAAAATCGATCTCTTCCTAGGAAGTTTGACCGATCTGCATGAAACTCTGTGAACATAATCTAGGGACCAATATCTAAAGTTCCCTCTTGGCAAAAGATGGAAAACTTACTAAAACTGAGCTTCTATAAGGCAATGAATATTGTGGAGGGCGTGGCTCATCACATAAAGGTGTATAACATCTCAAGGGTTTCACCCATCACCACGCAACTTTGTAGGCATATGACCACACATAATCTGAGGGGACCCCTCCATTATTGACCCCATCAAACAAAATGGGGGCGCTAGAGAGCTAATTTCTTATCTGGGCCTAACCGCCATATCAATTTTTACTAAACTTGGTAGATATGTAGAACAGGATGCCTCAAGGTGACTGGAGAAATTTAACTCTAATTGGCAACTGGGTGGTGCTATAACAACAGAAAAATGCGTAAAAATGGCTAATATGAGGCGGATCGCTGTGGCTCCCCCTGTGGCCCAATGTTTTTGGGGGGGTTTCTAATTTTTGGTATGACTAAGTCATGGTATGGTATGCTGTACATAATCACGGAAACTGTCAGTGTGTCATTCTGTCAGTCAGTCATTCTACCAGTTTTAATTTATCATAAACCAAAGTGTTGGACAAATTAAATTTTTGACCTACTGATGGAGAAAAAGTAAAGAATCACCAAAGTTATTATTACTTATTCTGAGGGGGCTTAATTTGGGTACCAAACTTTGTGGCAATCCATCCAATAGTTGTTGAGAAATAGTTGTTAACAAAAAAGAATGTGTTTAAGTGACTTCAATTTAGCTGTGTGTATTAAGTGTTGTCACGTGCAGCTACACTCATTTGGAAAACAAAAAATACTGGTTCCTACTGAAGTTATATGACTTCATCAGTTTACACAAAATGTGATTTAACATTTTTAAAATAAAATAAATAAAGAGGGGCAGAAAACATAAGAAAGGATTCAAATGCCAGATGGCAGATTACCACTTCATAATGTGAGTACATGATTCCAAACAGAGGATAACACAAATAATAAAACCTTGTTAGAGCAAGAAGGCTGTGTTACGATGGGTTAATGATCAGCTGTCACAGTATAATTAAAAAATAAGCCCTAACAGGTGAATATGAACCCTCTTTGCATGATTTTAATTACAAGAATCCATCAAAAATATTATTTCTGACTGTGAGGTGATTTGATTAGGTGAGACGCAGTTATTGAGAATGAGGAAACATCAGGGTGAATTTTCTCGTCAGCCTGATTAAACACCCATCAAAAGCTGCGCAGTAAGTCGGGTCATGACATTAATACTCTGTATTGTTGAGCATGTTTTGCTCATTTGTTTAATAATGTAAAGTCATTTTATAGTTTGTTTTGGTTTTGCAAATATATACATTCACAATTTGTGATAGTTTGATAGTGGCTGCATGCATATAGTGTGTGTGTGTGTGTGTGTGTGTGTGTGTGTGTGTGTAATTACAATATACTGAAAATGAAACACACATTACAGATAACAGAATACAGTTTTCACAACGTGGGGACCACATTGCAGGGTTTTGAATGCTTGACAGAACATGCACTTATCTGCTTGTGTACATAATTATAGAACATGCATATTCTAATTGTGCTTGCATTGTTGACAGAAATTTGTCCAAACAGACTCTTACAAAAGATTCTTAGGCTGAATACAGACTGACGGGACAATTCCAGTATATTAGGACTTGAGTTTTTCTGCAATTTTGGTCATCATTTTTGGGGCAGTTGCAGTTTATGAGCAGATACATTCCCACCCCTAACCTCTTCCTTATCAGCTGTATTATTGGTATTGTTGATTTAAGTGGTAATGGAGATTGACTAGTTCTGCAGCTGCTCCTTGAAAGACTGGATCCTTGTTTACCAATTCCAACCATATAACTAGGGATGGGAATTGATAGGATTTTATTGATATCAATGCCATTATCGATTCTGCTTATCGATCCAATTCTTCACTGATTCCCTTATCGATTCTTCCTGTGAATTTTCTGAGTAGTAAGTCGTAAGTCGACCTTACAGGTTTTCGATGTCACCCTTTATATAATAACATAACAATATACTATTCATCGTGTTATACAGTGAAATGTTTCACCTTATAACATGATGACACAACAGCATGTCATTTCTGTCTTTATGTATCGCGCACAGTGGCCCCGATGCGCGTACACACAGACACAGGTGAGCCCACTAGAGCGCGGCTTGGGCTGCATTTTCCCGAGTCAGAGACAATTATAACCGAGCCTGGCCCGAACCTACAGCACCGCACTGTGCACACAGTAAATGGAGTGTGTTGTTGTGTAGCAAAGTCCAGCACTTGAATAGGCTGGTTATTCTTTATTCCACTAAATTAGACATCTTTTGTTGGTCAGTCATTAAAACGGAAGCAAGTTTTACACGCATCACTCTGCAATTTAAATGTGCATGCTTAATTTAATTAGGGCAAGCCATATGTAAATATTGCACACGTGTGCTTTGCCATGGTGATGCTTAAAAGATATATCCAGGCCAAGTTGGTGGTGTTTTCGCCCTTGCATGTAATTACGGTGCTGCATAAATTGCACATCGCCCTGTTAGAGTCTTTTTTGGTGAAGCGAAGCCACGCTTACGACCGCTTCTGTCTCTCCACCATTACGTCTTCTTTGTTGTTGAACGTGTTGCTGACTGACAAGCGTGACAACGCCATCAACGTAAAGATTCGGCTTAATGAGAAGAATCGATAATCAAATCGTTAAGCATAAAGGCTAATGATGTTGATGAATTGAACCAGTTGGAACCAGTTCTTAACAGGAACTGGTTCTCGATTCCCATCCGTACAACCATTTGGTTGAAATGGTCACGCCTTAATGCAAGTGAATATCTATTAAAATAATATTGTACCCAAGTTATTGCTAAATTCTGACAGTTGCAACATTAAGTATGTTTCTATCCAAGTGTTTTTATAAGTATTTTCAATTTGCACACACAAAAAACCCCAAAAAGTATTGCAAAAGTGTCATTAACACTTGTCTGAGTTGGAAAAGCTGAAGTGCCACTTAAAGTAAATTGTCACAAAGTGTAATTAATACAGACTGACTGAAACATCCACTGATGCTTACACACTACTGGAGAGCAACACATTCTCACTCCAAACCAGTCAAATATGCTTTAAACAACAACTATACACTTGCTCAGTGTCTCTTTATGCACCAAATTATGATGATCTAGGTATCCCTCTAACATCAGTCTTGGACTGTCAGTGACAACGTGTCAGTTTCCACTCATTACATGCATAGCGTCCTTTCAAAATAAACTTCGGTTTCAACTGAAAATCTGCAGTTACTGCTTGTTACAAGCATACAGTCTCTTAAACCAGTTTAGGTTTATTTTGTTTTTAGGGTTTACACAACAAAAGAACTCGGTTAGGTCATGGTTTGGATTACAGTAAGTGTATTTCTCACTAATGTAATGTAACCTATGTCACATGACATATGTGACATAGGTTACATGACATACAATGTTACACAGTTAAAATAACATCAACTTTTGGTATCTCATTGAACAGGAACAGAGACCTCCTGAGTGAAAGTCCTGTGTGTCTTTGACACATCTCTCTTTTCGCCTAGGCTATGCTTTTGCTTTATTTCTTTATACTGTAGCCATTACTGAGAGCCTCTTATAATAATAAGCCCTGTGGCGTCTCATACAGATGCTAAAGGGTGCCTCAGTGCATTGGTATAAGAACAGATTGTGGTGTGACAGAAATATCAGATCTGTGTGTAGCAATGAGAACACTGTAACTTTCACCAAATTCATACATCAAAGAAAAATAAATGTCATATTTTCTATATTGTTTTCATTTGTTTGAGATTTTGCCTTCTTCCTCTGTAATGGTTAAATGGCATCTGACTGATGAATTAATACTCCAGCTGTTTATCTTGATGAACCAACTCCTAGATGGAAATGTGCAGTCATTCACATTTTTCTTTGCTGAAGTCCTGCCTGCTCAGATGTCTAACAGTCCTTCAGGGGTGACCTTTAAATTCAGTCTAAATAACTCCGTTCATTGTTTTATTTTAACCTCCCTCCCACTCACAGTCTCAAGAGGCCCTTTTGTCTTTTGCTCTGCTGCCATTGTAAATAAGGGATGCGTTTTCTCATTAGTTGCACTTTCTTGTTAATTGAATGCTAAATTAATAGTTCAAGCAAATGAATAATCAAAGAAACAGTCATTAACAGTTGAGCTGGTGTCTGTTTGTTAGTCTGTGAAGTGAATGATCAGTAACGTCCTCGTGGTCTGCAGAAAAGGAATCATGGATGAATAACTGAATGATGGTAATGAGCAACACTGCTTTGATGCTTCAATCAAACCTTCAAAATAAGACAGCTTCTCGGTTTTGTGTCCTTCAGAGCTGGCCTGTTACAGTGTCGTGGCTGTCAGGTCACAAAATATTACCACAACCACTAATATTAATACTTTTACTTTAGCTAAAAAATGTTTATATTTGACTTTGAAGGGATTTTTTTTCCATCATTATATAGCATCAGTTATACTGATAATAATCAATAGGTAAGGCCGAATTTAAAGCTGTGGTAATCACTGTTTTAATGGTAACAATGGATCTAACTTCACTACTGAAACCCACAGTTATCACCCGACTCTGCAGTTACCCTTGGCTCTACAGAGCATTTTAGCATCTTTCACTTCATCGTTTTGACTTTAGAGGCGGAAACTTTACACTTCTCTCTTGGTTCACTATCTCACCCATGGATATCACTGAGTGCAGCAGCTGTGTTGCAATCTGACTGCGACACTGAAGGGATCACGGCCAGTCTAGACAATACTGATTCCACCGGAGGCAGCTCAGCACATCCCAGAAGCATCGCGGAAGCAGGAGTCTCCGGAGTCACAATGCATTGCGCAGAGCAAATTGAGCTTGGCAGGAAGTAGAACGGCAGCATCCAGTCAATTTTCCAAATAAACACCCTGTAAATATGTGTTAATGTAGATACAAAAAAAAGTATGAGGGTGAATGTATTTTTAACACATGAAACACAGCCACAAATCATTGATCCATGTCATTCATAACTGGACTTCTAATGGTATTAATTACAACAATTAAAACAGACAACAAAATAATGCATTTGACTCTGCAGTCTATTTACTTCATTAGAAGCACAAATATCAAGGAAAAATGAACAAATTAACAAAATTTGAAAGGCAATATGCTCATTTCTGACATGCTCTCTGTGGTATGACCCAGTGCTGAGGACGGAAGAAACCAGATCTCAGCCTGAACACAGAGCAGCTGCGCCCAGGTGAATCAGGGGTTACCATCCTAGTTTTTAGCAACAGCAGGACTGTGCATTACCCAAACAGCACCAAATGGCAGGTGGACACATTTAGAGACAAGCTGGTGAACATAGCATTCAGCAGTGAAAGTGAGCGATATTTCCCCCAGAAGTTGGTGCAGACCAACACTGAGCTAAAAACAGAGTGAATATTAGACTCTGCTGCCCCCAAGTGGCCAAAAACACATTGCTTACTGTAGGTGGATGTGCAGAACACAATAGGTCAACATACAACTGGGGACTAACATAGCTCCGTATAAGATAGTAGTCTTGGGAACAGCATATGCTAGACTGCTAGCCATCTTAAGTGGACCAAAAAAGCAGATTGTAAATTTCAAATTTTTAATTAGTTTATGTGTAGGATCTATGAAATAGCTGGTTTCTTAAAGAGAGATTGGATTTTTTTGTTTGTTTGTAGTTGTTTATGGATCAACAACATATGATATTATTTTTGCAAATAACAAAAAACGTGCTCATCACAAAGCAGGGGACTGATTACGGGCCCCAATGGGAAGGGGCCCTTGAAAAGTCTGTCATGAAAACCGTGGTTGCAGTTTTTTATTCCTAAGTAACTAAATTGGAATAGGCTGAAAATTGGTATAAAGACTTATCTTTTTAAAAAATAATAAAAATATGAATGATAATACAATAAAAATATTGGGAGCTCGTTGAGGGCCCCCTCACCCTTAAAGGCACAAAACGATTTAGCCCGCCCCTGCATGAAGATTTCTCTCTAGACCCAGCTGGAGCCGAGTGAGTGACTGCTCATGCTGCTGGAGAACCCACATACACTGGCATGAAAAACAAAAATTGGGGCTCAGAAAAAGAAAAGACAGACAGGAATGGGAAAGAAGGCAAGTTGACTTCGTAAAAAATCAAGGACGAGGAAATGCAGGGGGACACAGAGACTGCTTATGCATAGGGCCCAGAATTTGGTGCTATGTCCCTGGAAGGTGCAAGTACCTTTAACAAACATGGGAAGTCCTTACTTACCAGCACATAGGTAGCTTTAATGTTGTCAAAGGCCTCTTCTTTCCTACCTTCCTGTTACATCCTAACCGAATTAACACTAATTATCTGGCATCAACGAGCACATGACTAATACATGAATCATATTTTCTAATAATCTAATATGGAAACTAACTTTTTAAAAAAAATCCAAGTGGTGGACTTTGCTTACCCTTAATTAGGTCTGAAACTTGGTAAATGTGTAAATGTTGGTCTACCATTTAACTCCCTTCACTAATCCCCCTTAACAATGTGACCTTGTGCTGTTTAGAAACACATACAGGCGACAGAGCCTGTCCTCATCTGTAGAGTGGTGCAACAACAGCTCGGCCCATCTGTACCAACATGACCAGAGGCTCGACTTCTCATTTGCTTGCATATGAGACACCGAGACGCACACGCAGCATGACCTGAAGGACTAAAACATGAAAGAAGACACAAACTCTGTCTCTTGCATCTAATTTACTCCACTGTTCTATCACTCTATTATAGCTGCTTCTCCGTGAAACATTGTGAAAATGTGTCATCGCCTCCTTTCTTCTCTCGTTAACTTTGTTTTTTTCCCCTCATCCACTCCTCTTGCTCTCCCTGTCTCCTAATTTAGCCTTCTCAGTCCTTCCCATTCATTCTCCTCCTTTCCTCTCACTCTCTTCTTTATCCCATCTTCACATCAACGCCCCAGCTCTCATCTTCCATCCATCCCTCTGCCCTGATCTCCCTCACTCTCATCACCTCCCTGCTGCACTCTCTTCTTCTCCTGCTCCAAAGGCTTGTGGTCTTGGTTAATAATTGATTCTGGCTGTCACAGTGTGCTGACAAAGACAACAGCAGGGCCATTAAAAGTTCCTCGCCTGTTCTTTCTTCCTGTTTTTTTCTCCCCTTCACTTTACAGACACACACATACACACTGTCTCCCGTCTCTCTCCCCCTCTGTTTCCTCCTTTCGTACAGCCTCCTCTCCCCTCTTCCTCTCCGCCTCTTTGCCGCCTATCCTTCTGCTCAGGCGAACTTGACTTCTCCCTCTCAGTCTCCTTTACTTCTTTACCTCCCTTGCCCCCTTTTATCCCTCCCATCGTCGTCCCCCTCCCTCTCATTACATCCTTTGTTGTCTTCACTCATTTCAATCACATCAAAGTGACACTTCACTTGATGTGCACTTTGGTGCATTACAAGCAGATGATAGTATAAATTCTGCAGAAGCACAGTTAAACTGCTGGAACGCAGTCATTAGCCAAATATGGCATCACACATCATCATCCATACAGTTTCAGTAAAATGTGGGGACAAATTTAAGGACAGAGCAGCTTCAGTGGTTATTGTCATGGATTCTCCAAGACTCCAGAATTCTACAGGAGGGATGAACACCAGTCTTGTACAAACATTTTCTCATTTGGTGTTGTGTGAGAGAACTGTCTATCATGGCATTACAATAATCTAAAAGCTGTTCAGCTGGGCTCAGATCTGGTGACTGGGAGGAATACAGCATATGATTCACATCACTTTACTCAAAGTTAACATTCAGTGAGCACTTCTGCCATGGAAGGAGCCGTCTGCATTCATAATCTATCTCTGGTCATTTATTCAGATCTTTCATTTATTTTTCATCCCTGTGTATATTATTCTGCACATGTATGAACATGGATTAACATTTATTTTGCTTCCATGCTGGCAACAGCCATGGCTGGAGGCAATGTATTTTTGTGTTGTTTGTCTGTACATGCCTTCTCTGCACACAGTATGTCTGTAACATTTGGAGGGAATTTCATTTCATCTGGGACAAACATCCACTTAAACTTAGAGATAAAAATGTGATGGGAAAAAAAGGATGAAGTGATGGTATCTAATATCTAAAACGTCAAGGGTCAACTTCACTGTGACATCATAAAAAAATGAACCATGATCCCGTGTCATAACTCAGGAACAGAGGAAGAGATTGTGACCATATTTCACCTTTGGTTGGACACTAAATTAGTGACACTAACCCTGGGTGCCCACAAAAAGTATCTATCACCAGCACAACACCACTGGCATTGGAAGCACATGTGGATTTTATTTCAGCTCCCATGTTAACAGGTTGGAGCAGCCACACTACTCGCATGAACAGTACTCCTCAGGTGCAGCTCAGCTATTGATCAGCTGATGCTTATCAAGAGATTCTGAGTTTCTCCTGCCTTCCATGTGACGCATGAGACTTCACAGTAAGTTATGTGTATTTTTAACTCAACACTTCCTGTTTCAATTTCAAAATAAAAAGCCCTCTAACAATTCTGTGGTCAAAATACCTCAGCATGTCTCAAATCTGACATCGCACACTACTGTACTGAACACTTAATATTTTGAGTGCATAAGTAGGCCCATGCTAAGTGTGTTTACACTGCATAGTATGGGAAAATGCTGAGTACTACCCTCAAAACATCCAAAGGTTGCGTGTAGAATGATGGCCTTTGCATTAGCATTTGCTTGCTAGCTAACTTGCGCCTAGCTATGGCAGCACATTTTAATCAGCACTGATGTTGTGGTGTGAGTCTGGTTTGTGTGGGCGGAGATAGCTGTCAAATGCATGTAGTCAGTGTAAAGTAGTGATGGCCTCATGAAGCCTCATGAATCATTTTCTTTATTTTCTGAGCCCATCAGATGGCACGTTTTGTTCAACAAAAGGTTTAAAACACCAGATTTCTATTCTTTTAGCCTCTCTCTTTAAACCAAGAGCGCCATCTAGTGGGCTCAGAAAATAAAGAAAATGCTTCATGAGGCTTCATTCCGCCATCACTAGTGTAAAGACAAACGCACAGACCTGGTGTTGAGCTGTTGAACAAATACTAATAATAACATGAATTTACAACTTGCCTTTAAATTCTTGTAAAAGAGCATTCCAGTGTTTGAGAATTGCATGCTCATAAACGCAGGGGACTTGTGGAAGACGGACTGAAAAAAGAATGGTCAAAATTAAAGCAGCAAGAGACTTAGTATTGGTAGTATTGGTCTAGTTCCAAAAATGTAAGCTCCTACACTTTCCATAATGCAACGAAACAGCGCACTCGGAATTACTTTTTTGCACTTGACAAAGCTCTTTCAGAGCTACTGAACACATAAACACAACTGTTTCACAGGCTGCTTAATACTAGCCATGAATAGTAAAGTGAACTTAATGTGCAAATTAGGTGGAGTGTCTCATTAAAGCATCACTTAAAGCAAGGTGTTAGCCTTAATTTCAAAGTCACATATTTGATTTTCCTCTTTTTTACAAATAATTTTAGGTTTTCAAAATAACTATAGTTTGTTTTTCTCTTCTAGTTTATCTTCTTATTTTCCGTTTTTTCCTCAGTCTTCTTTCTCTCTCTCTTTTCTTTCTTCTGTTCAGTTCACCTCCTCTCGCCTCCTTCTTCTCTACCTTTTGCTCTCCTGCATCTCCCCCACCTTGTCTTCATCCCCTCCCAGTTGTTTTCCACATGTCAGAGCAGCACCATACCTGTGTGTATACACACACACACACTGCTTTCATACGAACATACACTCAAAGCATGTATACACACACACCTGCAGCACAAACATCATACTCTGGATTACACACACATCTGTCTCTCCTTCTCATACCCAAACACACACACACGCACACACGCACACACACACACACACACACACACACACACAAATGCTATAATGCAGACGCAGACACACAAACTGCCATTCACACACACACTCCTCCTGCAGTTCAGGGAGAGGTGTAACAGCACTAATCTGTCACGCTCTGTCTCTCCCATTCATTGCCGGCACTATAATCCAGCACACCTCCGATGTGATCAGCCTCCAATTAGAAATCCATCAAGCCCAAGGTGCGTTTAATTGCCTTGTCGGAGCTGCACTTCCCAAGCCGCCACCTTTCTCCCTCCCAACTCTTTGCTTCGCCTCACACTGAGGTGTACTCCTCCCAGGCAGCAGGATGTAATTTCACATTGACAGTGCCACGCTATTGCTGACAAGGGTGTTTATCCATCAAGTGTTTGTACTAACAGATTCAATACCGAGCTCCTCGCAAATGAGCTCATTGATTGAGGTAGTGTTGCACAGTTGTGTAATTTAGTCTATGGCTGTCAGTCAGCATGTTTTAAAGGTACTCTGTGCAACATTTGTGTTCCCCAAAATTAACATTTCTGGAGAATACATTTAGCCTTGACCCGATTCACTTACAATTAGAATGACACTGTCTTCCAATTACCTTGCATGTGTTCCAGAACCCAAAGCTATTATACGTTGTTTATCTTCTTTTCCTCGAAACAAGGGCAGCACTCAGTGTAAACGTATCTGTTGTCTGTCTCAGGTGTGGTGTTGCAGAGCAAGAGAGGAAACATGAGAGGTTGAAAGAATGCTAAGAGGACTGGCTAAGCTAATGTAAAGTTACAACTAATACCTGACCTGAAATGTACTTCTTTTTTAACTCTTAAGTTATTGACTTTTTGTGCTGTAGATCTGAATTTTGTTGTGTTATAGCCTTCAACCTTGGTCAGTAAAGGAAATGGATGACAGTTATGCTAAAGGTAACGGTCAGGTCAGCAGAAGGCCCACAAGACGCCTTGAGGTCAGGCTACTTGACCTTTGTCATGAACGCACTCCATCTATCGTCTCCAAGTTGTGGCAGAGGGAGTACAGCTGCCCAGATAAGGTTGCCTAGCTGGCTCTGTTGCTATAGCTCCCAAGGTTAAGGGGAAGGTAAATTGCCCTTAGCTCCAGGATCAACAGCAGAGGGTCTCTTTTTAGATATGTGCATTTTGTAAGGAACAGTCGAGGTGATTTACTGTGAGCTAGGTGAGCGGGCTTGTTGTTTAAAGTTAGTAAGCAATAGAAATTTCTCAAAGCCATAGATCAGGACAGAATAACCTTACTTGGGAATGTGAAGTAACTTGAAGGCAATATTGTTTTGTTAAATGCATAACTGGGCAAGGACACTGTTGGAGCCACAATAACATTCTTTGCATTTGTTTTCATTCATCTTTAACGAATAGTGACTGGAGGAAAATAGATGCAGTTTATTGTTTGTACACAGGGTGGCGCACTACATCAGGAAAATGCAGGTAATTTAGGAAAGGGGCAGGTGATGAGCAGCAGGTGACCGCATGAAGAGTGTGGCAGCAGTAGTTTGTAGCGTAGAAGCTAAAACTGATGAAGGGAAACTTGAACACTTATCAGTGGTGTACCCTGAAACTGTAAAGTGGAAACCTACCTGAGATGAATTATGGACAATCATTGTTTTACCTGTGTGAAGGTGAGCATATGTGAAAATAAATGGGTCACAGCACTCATCGGTTTATCGCTGTTGTCCAGAACACGCGTCCGAAAAGTCTCTCAAAGGAGGACGACACTTCAACGGTTTCCTCGTTGTGCTAATGCACTAAAAAGTTAGCGTTATGGAGAAATCCAATATTGCCCTTAATACCCCCCCCCCAGTTTCTCATTATGTTGGCATGATAACCCTTAATACACGATGTTATTGATCCCTACAACAGAAAATACTTTTTCCCTAACCTGATATGAAGTGTGCGCTGCACATGTGAGCATTTTTGATGATCACATCCATCCAGTCCTTTCATCTTATTGCATTTAACCATAGTTGTCTTTGTTTTTGTTGATAGGCAGTGTCTGGTGGTATGTGCTGAAATTTAAGTTTCGAGCCATGGCTACTTCTATTCTGGCTCTCAATAACACAACAAGACAACATTTTAAGACTCCTATGTAGCCTACAGCCCTGTGGTGGAGAGTTGTTTTTTGCCTCCAGCTAACAAAGTGACATCATTGTGACGTCGGCCCTGAAAGGGTCTATAAAACCAGGTTGTTGGCTACCTGCATGAGCTAATGTTAGTTAGGGGTTTAGATCGCACATACATATGTAAATGTTTAAACTTTTGTCAGTATGGAGATGCTACAAATGATTAGCTTGATTAGGTTCTCCACAATTCAGTCATTCAGTTTGTTTTACTGAAACTATGGGCACCAAAAAATATCATCAGATTTACCAGTCTAGTGAACAAGAGGGACGGAAAAAAAGCAGACATAAAATCAGAATATGTGTCCATTCCTCGATAACTTGGTAAGTTATTCATATTCAGTTAGTGAAAAAAAATATTTGATCCACTGATCAAAAGAAACGAAAAAACCTTTCACAAAAATTAATCCAAGTAGCCAACATAATACATTTTAACAGAATAAAGTGATCTTGTCTTATCTAGATCTCGGGTGCTGTAAAATTAGTGGCATACCTCTCTCTCTAAAGCACTGTCTGTCAGAGCTAAATCAAATGATTTATAATTGATGTCATTCCAAGCCTAATTTTTGTACAAGTCATATTCATACTGGTTTAAATAAATAATTTCTTGCCCATCTTTGTTGATCAACAGTTTTGTGCAAAAGGAATTAAAGGCCTGTCTCATATAAATGCCTGTCCCCAGATATAAGCGTGTTGAGTTCAGTGATTTAAGCAAATATCCCGGGCTAGTAATTGAAGTTTTAGGGTATCTATGGTTTGCAGAAACATACAATGCCAACACTTTTTCAACTGATTGGGTTGGTAAATGTCTTTTATTTTGTGCTGTAAATCAGTAGCACTGGTTTCAACTTGCTAACGCACAATGTAAAATGTAAATTACAGGCTGGTACTATTCAAGCCATTTTGTAATAACAGCATTCATGGACTGCTTTGAAATAAAATTCCATTTCTAATAATGTCTTTGCCAAATACCTTATTTGGTATGGATTAAATGTAAGACACTGTAACTAGTCCAACTTGACAACAGCATACTTGAGCCACTTCGGCACTTCTACAAGCTGCAAAATGATGCATGGGTCTGCTCCCGGTGACCAAGCTACATGAAAAAATGAAAAACAACCATGACATGACATGTATTAAAAATCCACAGCAAGTCTCTATCATTCATGCTTCCCTCAAACCATGATAAAGAAGGATCTCTGGAGAGTTTTAACCCTCAAACCATGCCTGCTAGGAAGTTTGAGAGGCAATTTTCCTGAGAGAAGTTATGTTTTTACAATGGATGTTCAGTGCTCAAAGTCTGTCTGAGTCCTGAGGCATCGCATGACCTGCAATTTCAACTATGACCACTACATCAAAAACCCTCAGCACGGCCCAGTGCTGTTTCTGGCTGCTTAAATTTCATTTACACCACCTCTCCTCTGTCTACACCCAGCTGTACTAAATGAGCTGACAGGAAATGAAACCTTCACAGCTGATGTCATGGTCACAGTTGGCTTTCAGATATCAGACCTTGTCCATAATTGCTAGTAGCTAGATCTCTTAGGCTGTCTGTTAAAAAAGGTGAAGAACTTGGCCCTGACAATCTGTTATATCCAATTTTTTACAAGGAGTGAGTCTAATCTTGCCTCAGATTTTGTCATTTCTGTGAACAGAAGCCAGTTTTGTGAATATTGTGTGGTTTCATCTTGATTAATTGAGGCTGGTGCAGAGTATTTGAGATGTTCAATACATAAAATGTGACATATATCTGTGTTCACCAGAAATCTAAGGCTGATCGACACCTTACCTGTCCACATTTACATTTGTTAACAACCACACTTTGCATTACCTTGACAGAGAAGCTTTCCAATCCCCAGCCTTGCTATGATCTGAGACAGTTCAATCAATACCTGGAAACATGAACAAGTCTCTCCCAAAGCTAAGAAACCCTTAATCTGCTCCATCGTCAAACAACACTTTTTCTGCTCCAATGACAATGTGCAGGAGGCTGAATTTATAGACTCATAAAATGTTTGCTTGAGGTTTTTACACCCCAAGGAGCTTTAGATCATAGTAGCGCTAACGGTTATGGTCCAGAAAATGTGCCCATATCCCCGGAAAATAACTCCAGTGCGGTGTCCACAAAGTTGTAGCTTCAGAACGCACTGCCTGATTATCTAACCAAGCCTCAGTTCTCTATTTCTTATCGTTACTTTTTTTCCTCTTCATTTCCAGAAGTTTGAAATGCTTTTGAAGTGTCAGCATGTTGGAGATGATGCTGAGATAACTGATTACAAGCTGCAAGATCATAATACTGACACACATTATATGAAGCACAAACAGCAGGTTACAAACAGCGCAAAAGGTCAATGGTGTTTTCTGAAGTTCTATGTCTGTGAAATTAGCATTTATTTAAATATGGTGGCATCAAAAACACATATACACACATAAAAGCTTTGCCTCACGTAGGCACACACAGACAGACTCCCTAGGCATTTAGAAATGTACATTTTGATTAACTGTGCATTCAAACATCTTAAACCCAGGAAGAATACAAAAGTGAAATAATAGCAACCATATGCAAATAAGGTATGGCTTTTCTTTTTGTGAACTCTGCAAACTAGATGATTTGTCAGCTCTTTATTTAACCAGCACATTACAGCACAGGGCCTCCATCAGTGTGCATCACCTAACAGGGAAAACGCAGCCTCTGTCATTATATGACAACATGGCTAAATCTCATCAAAATTAAAAAGCTAGACACATGGGGTCAGCCCCAAGACAAGATTTAAAAATGAAACTATACACATAAATGTGAAATAAACAGTACCAGATGAACTGTCACAAATCTAAGAAATCATCAAAGCATATATTAAGAACCTAATCAAATGTTGAAAAGAGCCCGAGCTTACATCAAGGTTGTCAAAATCTGACGTTTGGGCAGCAACTTGTGGCGTCAGAAACCAATGAAAAAAAAGCATCCTTTAATGTCAACATGATACGTGGCCGGTTGGTGTTTAACAGTGTCCGGCGGGGTCAGGGGATAAGGACGAAAGTTAAGACGGTGGAAGTGCGAGTGAGGTTGGTGGGAGGGGTGGTGGATGGGTCCAACAACACTGACTTCCACCCGCTGTAAACATCCACTAAGATTCTAAAGCCATCCCTCTTCTTTTTTCCTAAACCTAACCACTTCCTTTTGTTGCCTAAACCCAACCGTGTGTTTGTTGTTGAATGAAGACAAACGTCAATTTTGCGGTGTTGTACTGAAGAGGCTGAATGTAAATGTTAAATTTCCCATGAAAATGGAAGTGAGTCTTGAAAGAAGAGAATGCATGTAACAGGCAGAACTTGACATAGAGTCCCAGAACGTCAATAACCAATGCACCCGGTGCACCTTGCACGTCTTATGTGGACGTGGAAAATCCATGACCCAAACGTCAATATGTAACGAGGTCGGGGTGAGAATGAATTGGAAACTGCGAATAAAGTATACAAAAGTCTTTATTAATCCTTATTTTGTTGATAGTGGCTTTACTTCCTCATTGGTTTGGATCCAACACACTGGATGAGTGCATGTGTAGAAATAATGATAATAACTTCCTTTTATTTAATTAAAACATGGTATTTTTGGGAGCCAGTGTTGCAGAACAGAACAGAACAGAAAAGTTCATCATGGTATAGGCCTAATTAGCCACCAAAAATGTTTGTCCACTGGAGCATCAACAGTGGACAAACATACGTTATATATTTTATTTGCTTTAATATTCAACAATTGAAAGGAACTATTCCTGTTCCTCTAGACTCTGGGTGTCTTTTGGCTTGATTGTAGATTACCTGATCAGAGACTGCAGCGTGACATCAGGTTTTTTCTTTTTCTCTTCTTTTCTTTATATATATATATATATGTATACTATATTATTTTCCAAGGGGAAATTCAATTTGTGTTTCTTTAAAAGTTCATTCGCTACAAACTGTGCTTTTGACCCTATGACATCACAACTTTTAGTACTCTAGCTTTTGGATTTGGGAGCGTTATTCATGTTTACTCATATTTTTTGACTGTCTTATAACATAAGAATAACATGAAGAATTCATCAGAATATGAGCCTAGTACCCCTTTAATATGAAAAGCCTATTAACCCAACAAATGGATCCATAATGGAGCCCTTCCATTAGAGATAATTTAGTTCACAGTTAAAATAGCAGTCTCTAAGATGTTAAGCATAAATCACACTAATTTAGAACACATTTATATTTGTGACCACACAGACATGACAGAAGACTCGGATCAGGCTGTTCGGTGAGTGAAAATACTACAGAAAGGCTACTCCATCACCACTTACAAAACCATAGAGAAAAAAATCTGCTGCTGTCAATCTGTGTAGAGTGCACTGACTGACAAAATGCCCCAGGGGGAAACACACACTTGGCTCAGTTGGCCAAAGTGCTCTCTGTTTTTCCAATATTTTTTAGGTGGGGGGGTGGTTGGTCAGGTGGGCAATGTATCTAGTGTGGGAGCTGAGTCATCTCTTACCTTTTGTCTTCTGAGTCCTTTTACTCGGTTTAATGACACATTAATGTCAAATAGTCATTTTTAAATTGGCACTTAGTTTCTCCTAAATAGTGATTATTCACTCCTTTCCAATTCAGTTATAAAATGGAGCACAGTGTGATCTTTGAAAGTATTTTTAGATAGACACATTATCAGAGACGCATTATTATCATGGTGAGACGACAGAAGTAAGATGACGCACTTCAAGAGCAGGTGCAAAGACCAGTTAAATCCATTGCTGAAGGTGTAATACCTACTGGTCAGGCCCCAGTCAATCCTATAATGGCTCTGTTAAGACACAATAAGCTCATTACAGGTTAAAGCCTTTGTAATCTTGACACATACTGACTTTTAACCAGCCTACCAAGACTCAAGAAATCATACACACCTTCCTCTTGGACTTTAAAGCACACAAACCCAACTCCATCTAAACCTTCTATTCAGACAATAAAACAAAGCTCTTTATCTACAGGGAATTTCATCTTAGTGAGATGTTTTTCAAGGCTTTGACTGAGTGTATGGAAAACAAAGGGTGCCATTTTTACACTTCAAGGCTTTCTGTGAGTCACTATTATGGTTTTATAAGAGCATAAACAGCACATTCATATCTCACATACCTGACAGTCATCACTCCCCCTTTCAAGGGCAGGTATTGACAGGTAACAATGGAATGACATTTGCTTGTTTATGAAATCTCATCAAAATTAAAGATTATCAGACAGCGTGAATCATTGGCAATGCCTTGCTTATTAATTGCATACCATTGTGTTGACACTACTGTACGGCAATAACAGAAAAATTGTGAAATAAATGTATTTTCAACAATAACTGTCAAAACTAATGGGTAAATGTGAAGTCTTTTGAAAAAAATAGCAGCACTGTCATTTGAAGAAGTAGACAATCCTCCTTGTGTATTCTCGTGAGATTCAGACTCTTTGGTATCAAAGGATCCAAGTGGTTGTTATCGGTGCAGACAGAAAGCAGCAGGACTTTTCATATTGCAGAATGTGCCAAAATGTTAACAGATAGGCTGTGGACTACAACACTGAGGTGCAAATAGTTTGACATTCGACATTCAGACAATCTGTCAAGTTCATCTTCAATAGTTTAATGTCCTCACCCCAGATCGTCAAATACTGATGCTCTCTCAAACACTTGTCTGACAGTGATCAGGCCCACTGTCAAAGGGTACAGATGGCCACGGTATGACGGACGAAGCTGAAGGTAAGAAATGAGGAAGTTTTGAGGGAATAAAATCTGCTGTAGTGGGCTCAGCTTTAAAGCTACAATGAAGACAAAATGTATCATATTAAACTAGACGACCTAAGGCATCCATTGGCACCAAAGGAACATTACCATTTTTCAAAATTATGTCTGCATGCTGAGGTCCCTGAACAGTCTTGCAATTACTTTTTTTTTTTTTTTTTAGATATTTTATTAAACCTTTAGGGGAAATTCAATTTTTTGAATAGAGATGTCAAAGAGGGGGGCTGCCTTGGACAAGCAGCCCAAGCACCTGGGGGTTCAGTACCTTGCTCAAGGGCACCTCAGCAGTGCCCAGGAGGCAAACTAGCTTTTCCAGCTACCAGTCCAGGCTCCATGCTTAATCCATACAGAGACCCTCTGGTTCCCAATCCAAGCCCCTATGGTCTGAGCTACTGCCACCCGATACTTACAGTGAGTATTGACATTGGACTTGACAGCCATATACTCTAGACTATTTCAGTTTTGCATACTATTTGAGCAATATTTTAATAAAGTAATATTTTTTTTCATTCATGATTTGATCTTATGATGTAATATCTTGCAATGTTTGATTTTACTTTTCACTTATTCATCACACATTCATATGAGGGCAGTGTAAAATGTAAAGATGATTTATTGGGTTCTTATGGCAGGAAGTAAGCAATTTGGCATAGTGACATCCTCCAAAGGGTGTAGAAGAGGGGCCAACTTTGGAAAATGTTGTTCCCTTGCACGTATTTCCTAACGGCTGGCCTGTCGGTGATATTTGCATTATGGCCCAATGAGCCCATTTTGTTGAAGGTGGACTGCAAATACAAGTCAGCAGCTAAACATAAATATGATACATACCCAGAGGAAACGAAAATTTGAAAAGAGATCTCAAAAATGTTTCATTTATTTCTCCTAGACAACTATGAGATCTGTGTGACACTAAACTGAGACTAAGGTTTATTTCTCCTGTCTCTCACTTTTTTCTCCTGAGCAATAAGATGCACTTAATCTCAGATTAGTCTCCTTTTAAGTTTCAGAAGAGATCTCAGCAAGCTCTAATATAATTCTCTGAGTTTCTCAACTTTTGTGTCTTTTTGTCATCTCAGACAGAGAAATCAGAGAGCTCTCCCTATGAACTCAATCTACTCTCATCTCAGCTTCAGTTCATGCATCTCATACTAAGCTCAGACAGAGCAAATGAAGAGTTCTCCGCAAGCACTCATTGAATTCTCAGTCTTAGATAAATGTTTTGGTTGTTTTTAATCTGATATCTTGTTGACTTTATTGTAATCCACACAATATTTTTTTTAATTATGTATTATTGTACGCAGAATGACTTGATTGAAAATGTATGATAATATTTTCTATGAATAATTTTAAGTATTCCACTGCACATAATTCATTTTTTTCATGCACCACATAAAACACATTGTAAAATAAAAACAACAGCAATTTATTGGTAACTTGGGGGCTATTGCAACAAAATGCAATGTCAAAATACGGCCCTGTTCATTTATTTACCCAGATATCACTTAAAAATACCACCACCACTATCATTGCCTCCAATAGCAGACACATTTGTGAATATGCAGTTATGAAAATAAGAACAGAAAACAGAATGCTACACTTTTGACATTTATATTGTGGAATTTTGGTTTACATAACTGACAAAAGCAAGTATAACAATATTTTTCACTGGACATCTCAATAATCTAACAATATTTTGGGGATGACTTGCACTTAAATAACATATGCACATGGAAAATTGCACAAATAGTTAAATATGAGTAAGTTATAACAGTCTTTCAAGTTCATAAAATTAAATCACCATCAAATAATGTAGTTTTTAAGACCAGGAAAATACAAATTTCAGCTGTCAATGTAGTATATTCAGATGTCTGTATCTTCTTATGTTGAGTCCCAATGTGACCTTTTTGTGTGACAATAGAATTCCCCACGTAAAACTGTTTTGAGATCACTGACATTTGTCTAGGTATGGCATAACAATACAAACTATCTGTCCATTAACTTGAGACTGTACATTTTCAGTAAGGAATTTCAACTAGTTGGAAAAATCATGGTCTCTTCGGGTCACAATAAGATCACATCTTTGACTTCATAATATGTTTAGTCTCTTTCAAGTTTGTTAGGGAAATGTGCAGCAAACACAATACCAGGCATTGAGGACAAATCAATGAACATCAACTTGCCCAAAATACTTTCAAGTCCAACTACTCTCCTCTTTACAGGAACTTCCAGGAGGCTTACAATATGGAAACATGTCCCACCTGTCAAAGTATCCTGTAGAAGATTTATGCCTGCAACTGCAAATTCATTCACAAATGCAAGTTTTATCTCATTTTGACCACTGGTTTCTTTGTAGGAACACAACAATTCAATCTGGCCATGTTTGAGCTGTATACCATCACAAAATAGCACTGTGTAATTGTTCCTTCTTTTGGCTTTGACATACTGCTTGGAAGTGTAAACGATTTTACCTATTTGAGCTCTGTTGTATGCCTTGACAACATTATTATGTAAACCCTGACCAAGAAACTGTTCCATAAGAAACATATCATCAGTTTCAAGAGATCGATTGAATGATGCCCCTATCATGGCCACACTCTTGACAACATTACTTGCTTGATAACTACTGCCACTTGTCATTCTGGCCAAAAACTGGGTAGCTACAGTGTTCAGCTTTATGTTTTGTGTGATGCTAGGGAGAGATTGTATAGTCTTTACAGCATTCACCATTTGGACAGGTATATTCTGGGTCCCATGTATAAGACGAAGTAAGTGCCCATTTTTGTCTTCAAAGTGAAAGCAAGAGTGTGTCCACAGAGGTCCAAGAGTTCTTACACTATCTGCTAAATGGACAAGCAAGTGCATATTGGCTGTCATGTATCGTTCACCATAAAGTCCACTCATTTGAGAACAGAAATTCCAAAGTAGTTTTTCAGCATGATCTATTTGTGCAGGGGTTATTGACTCCATCAGAAGAATAAAGATTGCTTCACTAAGGAGCAGGAAATGGTTGTAGTACAGGCCTGCAAGAATGCCCCGGAACACAACTGGCCCAAAAAACAGCAAAATGGACCGATACTCAGATGCTTTAAAGAACATTCTGTGAGAAGACACAGAACGAGGGAATCTAATCAAAAATGGTGGTCTTATTTCTTTCATCCGTTTGTCGACTTCTCTGATTGACCTAACCATACTGAATGCACATCGGGAAAACTCTGTGGAAAACCACAAAAACAACAATAAACGCATTGCTCCCAGTAGTACAGAGTGCATGTAGTCTATACCTGTACCCAAAACTAAGTCATAGCTTTTTAGTCTACTGAGAAAGGTAGGCCCCTTCACCCCACGTACAATACTGTTGGAATCATAGGCCATCTTAGCATTATCTACAAACCCCTTATGGGTACGGGGCGGGCCTTTTGGATTTTCCCTCTGAAAAGGAAAGGCATGGACATGACCTTCTTTCTCCTGTCTTTACTGTTTGACCAGGCTGTTCACACTTTAGACACCCAAACTGTCCATTGAATTGAACAGTATTAAGTACTAGTGCTTTTGCAGGCAAATCACATGTTCCAGCAATGGTAAAGGCTTTGCATATGAAAGGTTCTTTAGCTCCTGCAAACTGAACAGCAATTCCATCTCTTTCGATTCTGCTCAGACTGTCACATAGTGGTTCAAGGAATGTCAACATTGATGGCTTTGAGTCACCAAACCAAAGACCTGCAATTATCATGTTTTCTCGTTTGGTGCGTTCAACAAAGTTTAACTCGTTTATGATACAATAAAACGCCAAACAGAAAACTTTGAAGACTTAAAAATGGGTATGCCATCTGTGTTCCACGTGAAAGAAATGTTTCTGGAATCACCAAGAGGCCCATTACAAGTTGTAAATTTCTGATAGACTTCTCCGTCATATATTTCCTCAATACTGTCATGACACTTTTTATGTCTGTTAAACCTGAACTTAAGTTTTTCTTCAAAACCTTCCATAGCAAACAGTCTCTTCAGTTGTGCTTCAATAGGAACTTCAATGAAATAGGAAGTTGACCCCTCCATCAACACATTGGCTTCACAGGTTTTACACTGGGTGTCTGTACTTTCAACAGCCATGTAGCATGCACTACAATATTTGTGCAAAAGTAGAGAGGAGGAATCGTCAAAAAATTGTTTGAATTTGTGTAAATTCTGGAGACATTCTGTCTGGATATCAGGGGGGCAGTGCAGAGAGATCAGTGTAAGCAAGTCACTGAGAGCTTTTCCTGTGATTTTGTGTCTGTTTGCAAAAGTCATTATGAGCAGAAGACTCTCTGCAACAGAAATTGGTGCATTTCTGTAAAGTGGATGATCTCCAGTGTTGGTAGAGCTTTTCGGTTCTGTTCCTACCTCTTGGTTTAACTCTAAACTGTCCTCAAATGATAGGTCATCATCAAATGACAAGTCATCATCGAATAACATGTTATCATCTAAAGTCCCTTCTTCAAAAAATTCAGGTAGGTGATCAACAAATGTATCCATGTGAAAAGGCTGTTCAGGCTCTGATTCAACATTCAGTCCAGTGTGATGCATTTCACTTGTGTGCCCATAGCACTGGGATGTATGGTTGGCATTATGGAGGTCACACAAATTTGTGATCGAAGAGTCTTCCAGATCAGCAAAGCCATCAGCTTCCAGATTAGTGGAACTGGTCACTTGCTCGGTGCGGGAGTCATCTGGCCTCCAGTTTGTTGATTCTAGAAAAAAAAAAAAAAAAAAAGGTTGTAATATATTTAGCAAATTTGTTATCTTGTAGCAATCAGTCATTTACACCAATTGTTGAAAAGCAGTATAGGTGCATTCATGGCTTAGTAGTCTCAACATGTTTATTTTTCATTATATTACTGCTAAACACATTACTAATTACTAGACTATTAAAGTGTTATAGTCACCTGAGCTGCCAGCAAAACCTTGGCAAACCAACTGAGGTTTGCAAGTCTCACATCAGTAACAATGTTTTATTGGATACATTAACTTTTCTTTGAAGTAACACTGCAGTCGATCAAAATTTAAAGCTTTACAATATGCAGTTTCTTACATTGCCACTGAATAAATAGAATAGTTGTTTTACATTTTTGCACATTTGTTACCTTTGTTCTTCAGTCCTTGTGTGTCCTGTTGAAAACAGAGAATAATAATACAGTTAACATACTTAACATTTGCTTGTCAATTTAATAGGCATACCTCGATAAAACTAATGTAGTATAATACAAATCCTGCTGTAAGTCCTCCCTTCATGAGGAATATAATGAATCTGTTCGAGAGACGTGTTGATTTACTTGAATGGTCATTTTGGACACTGTAATTTGTGGTGTTGTTGAACTGTATGAGGTTATGCTCAGACATGTTCTTATGTATGTATATTGTTATTTTGTTAACCCTACCTATAAATGTGATCTTAGCATTTCAAACAAAATTTAATTGTTATATATATAAAATTATTGAGGAATGTTGTCAGGGGCAATGGAGCTGATGAGAAGAACATAACAGCTGACCAGTTTTTTTTTTATAGAATACCTAAAAGTCTTACTTCAGTAAAAGTAAAGGTGTTAAATATGACTTTGGTAAAAGTTAAAGTTACCCATATGAATAGTTCTTTAGTAGAAGTCTTAAAGTATCTGATATTAAATGTATTTCAGTTTCAAAAGTACAAATAAATTACACACACATTTACATGCCTGCATACTGTGTACCATTGGTGGGCTGATTATTGACTTAGCCGATTACCAAATCTGATGTTAACCATTTATCTGACTATCTGAATCAGTTAAATCATTAAAATAAATTAATTTAAAAATATGCTGCTTTGGCTGTGATGCTGCATGCAATCTGTAAAGTAAATAAAACTATAGTTATCAGATAAATGTAGTGGAGTAAACAATAACATATTTGTCTCCAAAATGTAGTGGAGAGGAAATATAAAGTGGCAAGTAAAGTATAAATACCTTACAGTTGTATTTAAGTACAGTACTTGGCTAAATGTACTTATAGTCCATCACTGCAGGTGACAATATAAAAATAATAAAATGTAAATGTCCTTACCTTTCTTCTATATCTTTTGCAAGTATTTTGTTGGCTCTTCATTTTTCTCCTCCAGCGCGAGTCGTACCTCTGTGCCATTTTCAAATATATTTAGCTCCAACTGTTTGCCTGAAATGATTTCAACAGTAGAAATAGGCATTTGAAAACTGAACATATAGTACTATATACTAATATAAGTATAGTAAAGTCTTAGTAAATTGTTGGGCCACCATGAGCTGCTAGATCAGCTTTAATATGTGTTAGCGAAGTTTGAAGTTCTTTCTTCTAAAATATATCTTCTAGAAGACTCTCTTATTTGGTGTTTTGATGATGGTGGTGGAGAGTGCTGTCTAATATATTGGTCCCAAATTTGTTGTAGGTGTTCAATTGGGTTGAGATCTAGAGTGTGAAGGTTGTGTTTTACTAGGTTGTGTAATAAAGACTTACCTCACTACCATCAAATCTATCTGTTACTTCTATTGAAGAGCAATATTCATGCTTTACTGGTGTCTGAAATGGAGCTGCAGGGACAATGAACCTGGAGATGACAGAAAAAAAGGCACAAATAGTTCATACACATGAGTTATACAGTGGTGCACAAAATATGATATGCAATTTATTCTGACTGAAAGGGTTACAGTAATTGAATTATTATACACATGTGCAACCTTTCCTATTTAAGATAAATTGATTAAGATAAAGATGATAATCATAATAAAAACAATCGCAGTTGTAACATTTATAACCTTGTTGGTTCACTGGTTTCACATTTTTAAAAAGCACAAAGTAAAACTGTTACTGGCATATGATAATCACTAATTTATCTTTCTAAGCATTTTATAATTGGGATAGGTCTCAAGGTTATTATAGTTCCTTGAGACCTACTGCAAGGAACTATAATATATGAAAACTAGGTGTGAAAATGTATTCTATGTCAACAAAACTAACTAAAGTAAACTAAACTGATGAGAAAATGCCTTCATCTTTGTCATTTGGCTGCTATCAAACAAAAAAGTAAATTCATTCTTTAGAAAGTGTGTCTTTATCCACTTACCACAGCTTACAGGAGCTGCATTTAGTTTAGTTGTTTATTTGAAATATTTGGCGCAAAACAGCTGTGAACTGCGAACCCTGTAGATGATGCAGCCACAGCGCCAACATCTAATTGGAAGAGAGCACCATCAGTCATACATGCTGCATCGTGATTGGTTGATTCACAACGGGGGCTGACTTAACGGTCGCAGTAGGGTTGATGTGCGAACGCGAGCAGGACAAATGGAAGAAGAAACCGTCACAGGATGAAAAAGAAGGTAAGCTACATGTTTGTCAAACGTTATATGGGTAAAAGTTTGTAACATTTAGATGGTGAGTACTTTTGTTGGTTCTGATACTTTCTGAAGGAACTGGTGGCAATATGTGGCAAATAGTGAAGCTAGCTAGCGAGGCTAACAGCTATAAGCCAGGACCACATGTAGCTCTGAACTTGTTCCGGCGCGTGTGTGTGTGTCCACGAAGCATCTGTCAGTAACGTTAGTTCCCAGCGAGCAGAGAGCTGTGCGTCTCTTTTCAGAGCCCCCAGTGCTTTTAGCTGGGGATACGTGAACTGTTCAGAAAGGCGCTGGTGACTCCACTGCTGCTCCAGCAACTAGTCACCATGGTAAGCAAATGCCCACCACCCACATGCCCACTTTATGTAAATAACATGCACTGTGGGAAAAAAATATCTAAGTTTTTCATTTAAAAGGACTATGTTTGTTTCTTTCCTATTCTAAAAATGTGTATTTGATTATTTCTACACACAGCTGGCCCTAGACTGTCCTGCAGTTACATTATCATACATGACTGGAAAGCTTAGGTTGTTGTTCCAGGGAGCCAAAAGTGTAACGTTATTCATATGTGATGAGCTTATCTCCCATAGTAGCTATTGCATTGTAGTGAGACCATTAAGACCATTTCCTCTAGATTCATGCAACTAACAGTTATAAACTTGAGATGTAGGGCATTGAGAAGGTGTCCAAATTATGTTATCAATAATCAGGAGTTTCCGAGCAATGTCCAGAACAGAAGAGCTCAACAACTTTTCCCAGTAACATGCAATTCTTACAGAAATCTCCAAACATCAAACATCACAGCCTGGACTTTTCTGTGATCTTCCTTTTAAGGTCTCTGTGTCTTATTGTGGTGTGTCTGGTGGATTTTAAATAATGTTTTTCAGTTCTTGAGTGGTCTGATATGGCTAAATTAACATGATCTGTGCATCCAAAGGTATCGACAAGTTGCTGTACCAAATTACATAGACTGAGACTGAGACATACTGACACGATAAAACAAAGTAAGGAGTTGAACCACCTTTTTAAATAAAATGTGTTGTACTTTCATGTATTAACAGAATGGATGGCCCAGCAGGAAATACTAAAAAAGAGATGCCCAAAAGAGCGCGAAACCCACCGAAGAAGATAAGATGTTATGAACCAGACCCCGGCTCACCCAGAGATGACCTGGATGGTAATTGAGTTATTATTTTACTACACGGCTTAACTATTTTTAAAGTGATTGTTATTTTTAACTTACTTTAGGTGATACTATAATAATGAAAATCTTTGATAGTCTCTAGTCTCTTATCCCCAGGATTATTATTGTCAGTATATTGGCAGCTTCAGGCACAAACACTGATTTACAGAAATTCGGAAAAGTGAGAGAAATCCTTCCTTGAAACTGTGCACATTTTACTGACAGAATTTTGTAGGTCAATTTATCACTACGCTTGGGGCTGGAAGATTAATCTCAAATTGTTGATACCTACAGGACTCTGTTGCCACTTGATTGCTGATTTTAGAATTTAATTATTTTCAATGTATTGGCAATTTACTGAACAGTTTCAGCAGCCCAACATTTTAAAAAAGGCAATTTGAGACAAGGTGACAAAAATAGAAGAACATAAATAGAGATAAGAGAGATCAGTTTTTAGCTGTGCTAAGGTCTAAGAGGATTAGAATTGAGACCAATAAGATATAGTGGCATGTCTAAGTAAGATTATGATTTTTAGCCTGTACTCATTTACTCAAAATTTCCATTATTTACTCTGTGTTCATTTTCAGGACGTTTTGTATTTTTGACATTTGAAGATGGATACACAGCAAAGATTTATAATGCCTGTGATATACTAAGCAAAGATGATAAACCCATTGCTTGCTTCAGAGATCTGAAGCCAGGAGAAGAGATACTTGCAAGATGGTCTGACAACAAGTTCTACAATGCCACAGTGGACTTCATTGGAACAGCTGACAAAGCAGTGGATGTCAAGAAGGGCACAAAGAAGGACATGAAAAAAAGAGATGCAGCTGCTCAGAGATTCTACAACCTTCCATCCCTGTCTCAAGCAGGTCAGTCCACCTCTACACAGCATCACCCAAATACTGTGGACCACAATGTCACCCAGCCTCCAACTGCCTGGCCAGTGTACCAACCTCCACCTACCAAGTCATCTCCACCTACCCAGCCACATCACCGGCCTCCACCTATCGAGTCATCTCCACCTACCCAGCCACAGCACCTGCCTCCACCTATCGAGTCATCTCCACCTACCCAGCCACAGCACCGGCCTCCACCTATCAAGTCATCTCCACCTACCCAGCCACAACACTGGCCTGTAACTGCCTGGCCGCTGTACCAGCTTCCAGTTACCCAGTCATTGTCACAAACCCATCCATATTACCAGCATCCACCTATCCAGCCTCTCCACCAGTATGCACCCACTCTGTCGCCAATCACACATTGCTCCAGCGATTCACAATATCCAAATCTTCACCAACCTCACACTGTACTGCCCACACCTTCAGATCTGTCGCAACAGCAGCCTGTTGTGGTGGATTTGGATAAGCAACGGCAGCCACCAGCTCCTACCGTAACAGCCAAAGAAAACTTTCTCCAAATGCTGTACAGTCCTAATACACACAAAAACCCTGCTGTTCTTGGGGACCAGAGCCAGGGTAGTACGTCTGAACATGAGAATTCTTCATGCTCATCTGGTACGTCTGAACATGAGAATTCTTCAAGCTCAACTGCAGATACTATAATCATCGAGCGTGATCCAATACCAGATTATGGAGAACCAATTCTCAGACCGCCTGAATCAACAGAAGACAGATCATGGAAGCCATGTGGGGCATGCAAGGCAGAGGTGGCAAAATTAATGGAGGAGAAGGACAAACTGCAGGATGTGCTGTGTGGTATCAGTAAGTACATTTTGTCTCTCTGTTGCAAATGTATGCCATTTCAGGATTTCATTGTTCCTTTAATACTGTTAATTTTTTCACAATTTTCCTAAGGTACCCAATTGCTATTCAGTACAAGCGCTGTAAAATGAGTTTATAATGCAAAGAATGTGGGCAATAATCAAGTGTCACTGACTGTGGAACATTAAAGCCTAATTATGTTTAATATTGATTATGTAAAGTTCTACTAAATTTTATTACTTTGGACATTTGGGAGTTATTGGGTGCTTAAGCTCAAGCTGTCAATTGTTTGGTAAAAATCTTAGCCCATCATGAAATCTTTGGATTTTTTAAAACTTGTCCCCTCCTTTTCTTGACTTTATGAATGCTTCTGTGTCCCTGTAAAGTAATTCATCTTTTGTGTCACAGGTGGTAACCACATTGAGGCATTAAAAAGCTTTCTGGACAAAGTGGAACAGATCCAACCTCAGACTGGTGTTTGGGCTCCAAAAAACAGATCTGGGAAGCAAGAGCTGTATCCAGAAAGTGGCCTCTTCCTCACCTCTACCCGCCTGGCTGCAATCCATGCAGAAGCAAGGAAGGACTGCCTTCGCTTATTCCATCTTCTTTTTGATGAATTCTTTAATGCAGATGAGTGCCAAAATGCCGTGGCGTTTGGGAAACACGGAAAGGTGCCAGATGGGAAGACAGTGCTGGATAAGTCCAAAGTCGATGGGATTCTAAGTAAGTAACTCATTTGAGAGTTAAAAAATTTTATGGAAATGTAATGGAAAAGTTTTCGAAATTCATTGGTAAAAATGTGCAGCAATATAGAGAGCCAAAGTCACGCCCACGGTGGATCCCTTGGGACCTTATTTTGTAAAAAATATGTATGGCAGTGAACGGCAAGAGACAACTAATCTTTTGATCCTGTTTGAATTGTGTCATGAATTACACATATGTTTGTCAATTTACATTATAACTTTACAACTCTAAAAGTCACAGTTTGTTGACAAACTGTATAACGTTGTGAAGATACGTAATTAGACTACACACTACACAGTTGCATAAGTGACATCATGCTACCCACAGCTGCTGAAGCTAGCTTTAACACGATGCCTGTGTGTTTTGTTCCAGCATGTAGTCAGATGCACATTGGGTCTTGCTTGTTCTTTGGTACCCCAGCTGAAAAGGAGCAGGAGTCGCTGGATAAAACACATCAGGCAAGATACATTTGTGTGTGTAACAGCTAAGTTGATGCTATTGATATATAGTATATTGTGCAAGATGAGACATTTAGTTTACTGACCAGTTTCACATAAAACTACTAAATACTTCACTACGTTCATGATTATTTTTTTAATCAGGTAACATTAAAATATTGATTAATATAAACTGACAAACATCGTATGTGTAATTCATGATACAATTCATGGGATCAGAAGTCAAGTTGTCTCTCGCTGTTCACTGCCATACATATTAGGGGAGTCATGATTCTCCAAGTCCTCAATTCCATTCGATTTTCGAATCAACCCAAAGTGGTGCTAGAGCTCTATATTGGGCCTTTAAGAAGCAGGAACCAGAGATTTTTTTCCACAGAAATTCCCCTTGTTTAATAGGGCTGTCAAAAAAAATTTGAAGTTCGAAATAAATTCAAATGTATTTTTTTTTTTTTTAAGTTTGAACCTAAATGTGATAATTCGAATATCATTAATAATTAATGAATACTATTAATAATGTTGTATATCACGGCGAATCCCGTTCGGGCGGAGATGGCTCTTGCACAAGCTGGGCCAGAGAGGGACGCAGGGATGGAGGGAGAGGCGCTGATGGAGGAGCCCGCTGCACCAACACCCCCTGCCTACAATTTCTGAAGAAGAGATGAAAAGTTACCAGAATGAGACTGAACAGGATCCACTCTTGTGGTGGAAAACTACAGGCGCACTTAAGTATCCAAACATTGCTCAGATAGCGAGGCAGAAGTTGGTCATACCTGGCACTTCAGTGAGGTCAGAACGGGTGTTTTCATTTGAGTGTCACGTTCATTTTGCGTCAGCAATAAGCATCTTATTTTTTGTTTTGTTTTTTTGTAAAAAAAAAAAAAATAATAATAAGAAGAAGAAATTTGAATATTATTCGAACTCTACTAAATTAATTCGAAAATATTCAAACTCAATTTCATGGTGCTTTTGACAGCCCTATTGTTTAATTTTAATTAACAACTAATCAGCTAATATTTAGAGCTCTAGAAAATCCATTTTAACACCAACATAAGTGTTTTTGTTTTTCAACAAAGCTTCAACTACCTCAAGTACTGCTTAACATGATTCCAACCATCAACTTTTTCAACCTAAAGAAGCACAATTTTTTTTTTCAAAAATAAACTTGTCCTAATTCTAGTTTTTATTTCTAGTTTATTTACCCTCTTTCTTCTGCCCCTTCTCCTCACATTCAACACCATCTCTGGCAAAATTTGAGTGTTGGAACCCTATGTATCACGTAGCTACATTTAAATAATGTGATTGTTTCAGTGTCCTCACAGTTTTACTGAATTTTTTTTGTTTTACTGTTGTGGTAACTGCTGTTACATTATGCAGTTTGTAATTTGTGCTTCCTTTTCTTTCTTTTATTCTTGCAGCTTATATCATGCACTGTAGTACACTGGATGGATGGACACCGGTTGAGAAAAGTAAGATCAAAAAAGCTTTCATAAACAAATGCCGCATGAGGGGCAGAAACACTTTGTAAATTCTTGAATGAGGCATACTGGAGTGATGGACATTTGTTGAGATGACCATGTTGAAAAAAGCCCTGTATACAAATGCTGCTTGAGGGCCTTAAAGACTGCAAGTTGTTGAATGTTGTGCATTGTTGTAAAGCTGTGCTGATACTGCTTAAAACACTGTTAGAGACACTGTTTTTAAAAACAGCTTTACCGAGAAGAGGCACATTTATAGTTCAGATTTTATAATGATGACAATGTTGGAGTAGTTTTTGCTGTCTTTAAAGTGTTAACGTGTTATTGCAGCTACCTGAAATACTCAATTGTGATTGATAAGTTAGTTAAAAGTGCAATTTTTGATAATTTGAAAAAGCTAGCACCTTATATTCCATACTAGAGTGATAGACATTTGTTGAAGTGACCCTGTTCAAGAAAGCCCTGTATATAAATGCTGCATGAGGGCCTTTTAAGACTGTAAGTTGTTGAATGTTGTATATTGTTGTAAAGCTGTGCTGATACTGCTCAAAACACTGTTAAGAGAGTTAAGACAGTGTTTTAAAAACATAGCGCAGGGTAGGTAGTCATTGTACTTACAAATTGATTACTGCTGTTATTGCATGTCAATAAAGACATATTTCTTCCAGAATTTGTGTCGTGTGTGTGTGTGTGCGTGTGCGTGTGTGCGTGCGTGCGTGCGTGCGTGCGTGAGACTCATATTGCTCCATAGTAGCTCCAATATTGCTCATTTTCTTTTCCAAAGGAGAAACAAAGGAGCCATTAAAAACACTGAATTGAGATTAGCAAGGTATCTCTCTCAAGTCTCAAGTATGACTCCCTCTAATTATTCTGTCTCACCTATTTCTCCTAGTGAATTTTAGGAGAAATAGGTGAGAAACATTTCAGACAAAATAGAAACTAAAATGAGGCTGAGATGAGAATCTCAAATTTGTCTCCCGAGCTATAGAAGAGCAAGCTTTGAGCAATAAAATTTTCCTCTGGGTAAACATAAACAGATACAGATAGTTACTTCATGTTACATCCCTAGTTGGGTGAGATCTGCCGATGAGAGCTTACTGACTGTTTAAATTGGTTTTACAAAAAAGAAAATCCAGATGGTGCAACAACAAAAAAGAGTATACACAACAGCCCCTATTCAGAGCTAGCTTGCTTTCAAAACCAACCATCATTTTTACTTTTACTCTGCCTTGCAGCAATGACAACGTCCTTTACATTTGTACATTTTGCTTTAGATAGGTTTTATGGTAAATGTCTAAATATTTTTTATGTCATACCAAGAAACTTCAAACTTGAGGTTTTTCAATCTTCACAATGACAAAAAACAAAACAAAAGGGTAGTGGACTTTGTCAACATTTCCATTCATAACACAAAGGGTTAAGCAATCTGTCTTCTGTCAACATCCAGAAATTATGTGCACACATGTCAGAGAGAGTACCGTCCTTCTGTTCCGCTTACCTCTCTGTGGCACAAACTAGGAAGAAAAGAGGGGGAAAAATTCACAATGAGTGTCAATCAAATTCTTAGTGAGTCTTCTCCTGGAGTATGAAAGACAAATGACAAAGAGAACCAAAGCGAAAAAGTAAGTGAGTGACGGAGGCCGGGCAGAGAGACGAATGAATGTAAGCCATTGAGAGAGATGAGAGAAAAAGAGGGTGCTGGAGTGAGCGCGAGCAGAGAGCAGAGGGACAGGTGTTGGAGAGTAAAATTATACATCTGCATCGTGTTCGAGAGACTCTGTTGGAAATGGATCCTGCATTTCTTGGGTCCTGACTTCCCACTGGTTCTCTGTGGGATACCAGAAGCTATTTCAGGAATTGCCGCAAGTAACTTTGATGGAAGTACACAAGGATAATAGATACAAATTGATACAATGGAAATAAGGAGAATTTACCACCTTGCTTAAGCTAATAAGAGGAAGGTGGGTGAGATACAGAGATACAGCAGCAGAAGAGAATTCCAGGTCCTGCTCCTTTCATTTAAAGTAAAACTGATAAATACAAAGTGTTGAACAAATAAACTGGAGTACTGGACCTGATAAATGGATAAGAAGTCAGGGGAGCACAACCATTCCCAAACCAACAGATGTCTGCTCCAAACTGCATGATAATCCTTCAAACAATTATCTTGACATTTTTCTGTGATGGAATAAAAAATGTCAACATCATGGTGGCATGAGAGGAAAGGTCAAGGCATCCCCATAGTCTATGGGATTCATCCTCTGGGAATCGCAAATGTTTGTGCCAAAATTGCTAAGGCTTCTTGTGGTTTTTCTTTGCTCTTCTAAAGAATTTGGTCCGTGAAACCAAACGTGTTTTTGGATGGGGGTATTTCCACTTGATTTAATCTCAACTAAGGCCCAAAATTGCATGGGAACCCACCTTTTAGCTTTCTGGTATCCCGAAGATAATTACCTCTGGCTTTGTCAATGAACAATTAACGAGCATGAGTTCATAGATCTCTGCATGCATCTCATTAATGGCTAATCCTGCTAAAATAGATTAATTCAAGTTTTCACAAGCTGCTGTGAGGATAATAACTTGCTACAGCCAAATATGATAAGATAATAGGTCTGTATGAGAGAGAGAAGACACACCTATGCAATACATTTTAATACTAAATCACAATACTTGTAGAATAGCAATGCATGAGTATTGCAATACATAAAAACAGTGATATTAACCATTGTAAATATTGTGATGGTTCATGATGATCATCCCAGCCCAAGCTGCTTGGAGCTAAATGCCAGCAATGGTATGTAAACATGCTCACAATGACAATGCTGACATCCTGATGTTAAGCGGATATAATGTTGACCATTTTACCATTTAAGTTAAAAGCAGGCTACCTGATATTTGCTCAAAAAATGACTGAATATTTGGTCATGTTGGTGCAAATGTTTAGGTGTCACCAAGTTAATTAGGATTCATCCTCTGGGAACCATGAATGCCTATATGTACTTCAATGGCAATCCATACCATAGTTTCATGAGATATTTTGGTCTGGCAGCGGTAGGCCAACCGATCACAGGACATTGCTGTCACTGCTGGTATTGTTGTCCCTGGAACCACGCCGCTATTATGGCAAAAGACAGAGACGATCAAGCAAAAAGTTTTCTTGCCAGAGCTTTCTTTTATATTGAAAATACAAAGGGAAAAATGTTTTGTTGAATGTGCCAAAAACACAATTCCAGACAGTGAATAGAGCAGAAAGTAAAAACCAGATCATCACTGGTTTGTGCCGCCCGCCACCATTGTAATGCACAGTTTTCATTTGTCATACCCTCACATCTAAGCTGCACCACAGGTCCCGCTCAGTCAACACATTCAAGCTGTCAAGTAAGAGAAAGCAGGCCTTCAGATGCAAAACCTTGTAGCCTTCACTCCCACTGCTTTTCTATCCATTTTGCCTCTCAGTGTCTCCTGTTTGCATTTTCTGTCTGTCATTTGCTCCTCACTTCTGCTGTGATTTTGATTCTGAAAGCGGGGAAAAACTGGAAGACTGTTTGAAAAGCTGGTGTCCGTGTCTCCGGGGGTGACTTATATCATGTTTACAAAAGGCACAACAAGAACAATAAGGCATTTGCAAAAAGTCGATGTGACGCTTTTTGCTGCAGTGCTGTCTTTATGTGAATTTCATACTCAAATGTGGATTGTGTGACAGCTACCAAAGTTCCCATATTTCACACTTAAGATGCTATGAAATGTGTCTCTACAATCGCAGCAATTACTGTGACGCATAAGGTCTTTGTTTCCAGCTTATACCCTTGCTGAAAGGATAGAAAATGCACTAGAAGGACACAAGTCCAATTTATAATACAGAGAATAATACAGTGAACAAGGACACCATGTCGCAAATGGAGAATGTGATGAACACATAGGTTCATGTCATTTTTTCCAAGAAACAGCTGCATGAGTGCTTCCCTGTAATGTTTGTACGGGGCCAGCTATACCATTATGTATGTCTCTAGAAGAGTAGTTGTAATGCATTATACGCCTCAGTAATTACACTAAATAACCCTCAGGTCATTAACATTGATATTCGTATTACACCTATTACCAGCTGAAGTGGTTAGCGATAGCGGTAGTTTTATTGTCCACACTGAGCCGTTACTCTAGTCTTGTAGCTCAGTGGGTAAAGCTCAGTGGCAGCAAGGCATGTCTATTTGTAAAGCACAATTCAACAGCAATGCCATGCAAAGTGCTTTCAAATAAAATATAAAAGGCAAAAAGAAAAACAGAAGGTGATATACAAACAATATGAACATTCATATTTAAATAGAATTTCAAAGGATAAAATATCAGATAAAAATAAGTTTGTATAGGATAAGAATGATAAACAGAAGAATAGAAATTACAGTGCACCTACAGTGCAATGTAATATATGAATCACTACTCCCAAATGGAATAAAAATAAATAATAATGTATCAAATAATCGCACTATCAGAGATCTCTGGATAGTCCGAGCTGTCTGATTGACTTTTCGAACAGACCTGTAGAAACAGTCTTACAGTTGTCAAGTGGACTGAGGATAAAACATAGACATGTTTTTCTAAATCCTGCTGAGACATGAGTTCTTTTTTTTTTTTAATTTACTATTAGGTCATAGAAGTTTGTCTTGATGTGGATGTCAAAAGTTAGGTCCATTACTTCGTCACGATTTCTGACTTGGTTTGTGATCTTCAATGCAACAGAAGCTAAGCACTGACATTTATTTGTTCTCCTTTGGCTCAATTGAAGAATATTTTTCGCACATCGAAGCAATGATTTTTTTCAATTCACTTACTCAGTGCTTGTATGAGGTTATAGTCACTTGGTGATATTGTTAGAGAACTCTGTGTTTAAAGTCTGCATACCTATGGTAACACATGTTTCTTATAATCTAGACTATCTGGTAGCATGAAGATGTTGAACAGAAGAGGCTCAAGAATGGAGCTTTGGGGAACTCCACTCATTTTTGTATGCTGCCAATCAATATAGAGAAGTCCCTGTCATTAAACATTTTTTTCTTTTTCTTTTTTTTTTGGAAACCAACACAGGACTTGTTGTAATCAACAGTATTTTATCTGAGTCCATCCAGTAGCTGACATTTGACTAAAAATCACAAATGTAAACCTGTGGGTCCCCCACATTGCTAATTAACTACAGGTAACTTAGCGACAATAGTTAAAATGTCTGATAGTTAATAAAGTTGCATTAATCCTCAGATTCCATTCAATCACTGATACTTTTGAGCAAAATATGTTTTTTTTCCACAATTACAGTAACGAAATGACATACTGACATTAACATTATCTTTTTGTACATGTCCAGTCTTAAGTGATTTTTTTTTTCCTTCCCTCATCAACCACCGATAGGAACATTAATGGTTCCTAACTTAAAGCAAAGCTAGCAAGTAGAATATTCTCAGAATATGTGGACTGAGCACTAGGTAATGCATGGAATGTGTGCTAGCTAGCTAATCACCTGACAGGAATTTAACAAAACACTGTTCAAAAAATTATTTTTTTTAACAAGATTTTACAATATTATTGATGGCGATATAGCCTTTGTTTATTTGTTCTTTATTGAATATACTGACATCTTCACAATATTTAAATTCTGGGGGAATATGTCCCTCCCAATACAAATTATGATTACTGCCTTGTCATGGTGGCTCTACGGAAAAAGTCAGGTGATAACCAGATTCAGTAAGAAGAAGTACCTCCTGAGGACCATGCATGCTTGCACATGCACAAATTTTCATGGCAATCCATTAAATAGTAGATATTTCAGTCTGGGTCAACGTGATGGACCTACCACCACTGCCATCCAAAGAGCCATGCTACAGCTACACAGCATAATACTAAAGCATGTTTCTTCTCACTTTTCATTGTACCAGTGCAAGCAAATTTGGTAAACACACAGTCAGAAAAGCACTCTCTTAACATAATTTCTAGTCAATGTTGAATAAAAAGCAGATTAACTGTGTTCTTGCTGATCACTATTCTATGCTAATATATATCTTAAAAAGAATCCTGTCCTACAAAGATTAATACTACTTTTTTATGCCACTCTATAGTATACAAAAGTAATTTTCTGAACAGAGTCGTATGTAATCTTATTAAAGATGATTAAAGTATTTCTTTAAGTCTCAAAGTCTATTTCTTTGAGTCTTTTGACTACCAAATACTTATCTGTAGGCTTATATGGTGGCTGTTGTGGTCTGCCTGGATTTGTGCAATGGACTTTAAAGGACAACTTATTTTTCAACCTGGGCCCTATAACCCCATGGGTATGTGTGAGTATGATTCATAGGTACAACTTGTTCTGAAACTGCTTCAGTATTGAGGGAGCCGGATGCAGCCGGGAGCCGCAAAACAAGCTAAAATGGTAACGGGGGCAAATGCGTCTCATATAAGTTTGCGCATTAAAAGTGCTTTTTTCGCCACTGACCGGTTCAGATCGCCAGTGTTATCTCTGTAAATAGCATACTAAGCGTTTCCCTTACCCTTCACTTGCTCTGGGCTGTGACATCATCTCGTGAGAGCTTTGCTTGTTGCCGGAAGAAAAGAGAGGAGCCATGCTGAGCGCCGCCCCGAGTGGCGCTGGTTGTCCCGGAGTACAGCTGAGAGTTTTACTGCATCGATTGAAAACAATGGTTCGTGTTTGTGCTTATCCGAATCGCAATGACAGGATGTTGCGCAACACCCCGTACAGCTTTCATAGGTGGACGGCGAGATGCTGAAGTTGTGGCTAGAAATGGATGCTAACACTCCTGTCCAGACACTGCGCCTTGCAGACCATCGGGTCTGCAATGCTCACTTCTCCCAAGATGACTACTGCCAGCCGAAGAAGAGAAGACATCCAATCCTGAAACACCTCTTCCTCAAGAAAACGGCTGCCCCACGAGTAGAGAGAGCTACAGACACAGTGGAGCAAAGCTCTCGTGAGATGACATCACACACAGCCCAGAGGTAAGGGAAACGTTTACTGTGCTATTTACAGAGATAGCACTGGTGATCTGAACCGGTCAGTGGAAAAAAAAAAAGCACTTTTAATGCACAAAATTATACGGGACGCATTTGCCTCCTGCATCCGGCTCCCTCAATACTGAAGCAATTTTTAAAACGAGTTGTACCTATGAAACATACGCACACATACCCATGGGGAAATACGGCCCAGGATGAAAAATACCGAAGTTGTCCTTTAATGTTAGCACATTTTCATAGCATAATTACAACAATATTCACAGAACAACTCCTATAGCATAACACACTTATTCAGTGTCCAGGATCTGCACATGTTGATGGTATAATGGATACTGCATGTTTAGTCATATTTTGATGGAAAGATAACTGCTCTCCTTTCTTCCACTTTGAGAACTATCACAAAAGGTAATCATTTAAGCCTACTCATGACTTTCAGTGGAGTATGACTTTAAGGTGGGTTTACCCTCCACTACATCTCTGATTACCAAAGAATTTGGAGTAATTACTGCCGGGCACTCAGACATACTCAGGGTTACAAACAATTACACGCATTTAGAAGATCATGGGGTTTTAATTGTCTTGTGTGTGTGTGTGTGTGTGTGTGAGAGAGAGAGAGAGAGAGAGAGAGAGAGAGAGAGAGAGAGAGAAAGATTTTTTTTTTTTTCTCTGGCTTCAGGATCCTTGTATGCCAACACACTCGCACCTGCCTCTATGGTTATACATGCATAAATGCAGCTGCTCTCATTGGCAATCCAAACACAGATTAAAAATGGTGAACATGCTGGAAATGCACACACACACACACACACACACACACACACACACACACACACACACACACACACACACACATCCAAACCCACTAGTGTTTCTCTTAGCTAGTAATGACAAACAGCAGTGACTAGCCACCAGGGGATTAATCAGTTCTACATCATCAACATAATATGCTCATGAAAATCATTATCAGGGATGTGACATTCCTCATGTAGTCCATTTTTTTTTTACTTAAAAAATGCTGGGGACATTATTTTTCTTTAGCTCCAAATAACAGAACAAAGTCAACAGGAGACCAGTAAAAGAGGGCCCAAATTGAAATAATTGGAAATGCTTGTGTTTTATTGACAAGACTGGTAATTCTTCAGCTGATGAGAGTACTTTGCCAAACGCAAGCCAGCTGATTGCGTCATGGATATACAAATATTTTTTATCAATAAAAGAATTAAGGCAGTCGTGCAAACATCCTCTCATGATGAGCCAGAAAAACAAGGTCTGTAAATGTCTCTATGAGTTCCAGGTTACACAAACTAGAAATGAACTGAGCATGAGCTTTATAAGTTATAGCTATTATACTTTACAATGCACTATATATTTGCACGTTTATTTTCCTGCTTTTTCGTCCTGTGCCTATCACATACCTAATTATATCACTGTATTATAATGTATAATCTTGAAATAGAATCTGAACATTTTCAGGAAGGTGACAAATTCAAAAGTTACTTCTCTTCTTAACCATGTTACTCCATCAACTTGGTGTCTGAACAATGTCTTCCTAGGTACCTGTAGTCAGACAACGTATCCTCAGGAAATGGTTTGTATCATTTTAAAAATTAGCACCCCACGAATGGCGTTACGTCCTTAGACAAAAAGGTACGTAATAGATGTATGGTTTAGGCAATAAAGGTATTGTGGTTAGATTTAGAAAAAGCAACATGGTCAGCATCTTTAGGTTTAGGCCCTTAAAGTTTCTGTGGTTAAGTTTGGGAAAAAAACATGTTAAGGTTGAACCATAAAATGACTCAAAGTATACTCAAAGATCACATGGTTCTGAACACCTGTCTCCTAGGGAACATCCTGGGAAAGTTCTGTGTTTTGTGACCCACCTATCACCCCAACCGCCTCCTTACAGACCGCTTGGGACTGCTTCCTTGTTTACTACTGTTAGTGCACTGGTCACATGATCACAGCCTACCAAAATATATCAGTTGTGCATGAATCACTAGCTCATGGTAACGTTGGATATAAGAACTTGTGTTTATTACTTTTTGTATGAAAAGTACAAACAGTGCTTGAGAACAGCCTGCATCATATGAATTATGCTTGCCAAACACAAGGACAAAGCTAGAGATTCTCTGCACAGATCTGGGTAGGAAGATGAGCTGCTGTTCAGCAAGAGATGGCAACAGATTCTCCCTGAAAACACACAAATTGTAATTACTACAACAACATTAATTGGAAGTTGTGAAAGGTGTTGATAAGCATATTTTTGGATATGCCTATCAACACCTGGCTAGCTGTTCACACCTGTTTCTTGTCTTTATGCTAAGCTAGGCTAAGTGATTCCTGGTGCCATATTGAATGTAAAGTTTCAAACTCAATGCAAGCTATGTGATTAGATTAAGGAAAAGAGTCATGGTAATGATGTACCCCCAATCACTAAAAGTTCACTTGGTTTCACATGGGACACAAACACCCATCTCCTGGGTGAAAGTCCTCGGTTTGTTCTCCTCCTTGTGTGGACATTCATTCTTTAAACTTTCTTCTTTACTTCCGTCAGTACATTGCTCATGTGATGTAGCCTTCCCGACTAAGTCGGTTATACACATATTACAGCCACATGATTATGTGGATTATACAAATATATACACATTGTGGTGCATTAAATTTTGTAAGTATATGTACAGACAGTGCAGGAGAATAGTCTGGGTATGGACCCTGCTGCTAACTCGCGGAGGGGCAGTTGAACTAGCAAACTTGCTGCAGGGACTCATCTGCCCTGAAGTCAATTTATCATTTGGAACAAGCCCGAAATTATAAAAGTTAAATTGTAAAATAAAAAATAAAATTATATCCGACATTTCTCATCTCGTTTAGAAAGATAGATTGTGAAAAAAAATGACAGCAACAGAACTCAAATCAAAGTGCAATTTGTCTGCAAATGGCAAAATGGAAATGATGGCAAATGTTACAGATGTTTTCATTTAGTATTTTTGTATTTTTCTTCTTTTTTTCATAAGAAGCTTACACTTTTTATGCATGCTGTGCCTTAAGACTTTAGGATGATTGACAACATCATAATTACTGGTAAATCTTCGGACAAAACAGCCAGCACTATTAATACTGATCAGACCAGCCCTGTCTGTGGGTAGATGCAGGGCACATCTTAATGAATTTAACACATGTGGACAATTTTCTTTTAGCTGATTGGGCCTAGGAGGAATTAGCTCTTAATTATTAGGCACCATTTACCTGGCAGAGATTAAAATGGTTTTAATTACATTTAAAAATCAAACGTAGACACAGACAAACACACACGCTGATACTGCTCCACATACAAATGCATTAGACCAGGTTTAATTTGACTTTAGGGCCTGAGGGAATAATTTAGAGTCAGGTTATTCAGCACACATCCCCTTTCATGTGCTCAAAATAATGAAGCTGATAATCTAAAACAAAATTCTTCCCTCTGCCTGGTGGTTATGGAAAGGTTGTGAATGTATAAGGTATATCATGTATATCTGTATGGAGGATAGGCTTTGACATGGAAAAGGGTGGATCGTATTTCTTTCCCTAGATGCTCATTTATATACAGCATAGCAGAGGCTCACATGTTGAGATACAGGCATTCGGGTAAACCCTGCATCTGTGAGTATCTTGTAAACATCTTACCACGTCCTGAGGGCAAAACAAGCTTGGAAAAGGGGCTCTGCCTACCTGCCTGCAATGTCAAATCACCATGAGCAAGCAAAGAGCATTACTATTGTGCTACTATCTGTTACTATATGTCATCCATAGGGAGACTTAAATGTTCCCTCTGCAGTATAAATAGCTTTTCATGGGCATTAATTGCCATGCACCAATGCTACTTATACTTGAGAAGGACAGGAAGCTTATGTAGTCCACCTGCTCATTGCTATGCTGATATTATGCAGAGTAAAGGCTCATGGGAAAGTGAAACCTCCGCCAAACATATCATTTGGCGGATGCTTTCAGCCAGTGTGCCTGATATTAATCCTACCATATGGTTTTGGATGTGTGTGTAGTGCAAGATGGGTCTTTAGGCCATTACTGAATTCTTTATGGTGTTGTAAGAAAGCGACTTTACAATATTTCATCACTCCCACACAGATGTTGTAAAGACACACTTTAGTAGTGTTCAAAACAAGCAGTGATAAATGATATTTCACACTGAGGTCTCAATTATGTGGGAAAAAAAGAGCCAGTCTAGAGGCAGGGTTTGGTTTGTCCATCATGGGCCTCTGTAGAAACATGGCAAAGTACCATGGTGGGCTTCATAGGCAAGGACCTGCTCCCAGTGTAGATTTATAAATGGCTCATTCTAAGCCAACAAAAACGCAAAAACTCTTACGTTTCAGTTATTTATACTTTAATGAGTCTGTAGTGGCCGTTTTTACTAAGGTCCAATTTGCCACTGTAGGCCACTTAATCTGCAGTAAGTTGTTTTAGTTCTGACTCATGTTCAATTAATTAATCCACTCTTTTTTAGAAATCCAGTGTTACTCACAAGTAGTCCACAGGAGACAGGGAAAACGTTGATGTCGCTTTATTTGAAGACGCACAAAAAAAAAACCTGGTCCAATACCAGTATAAGGCAGTCCAAAACTGCACATTGTCTCCTGCTGTCTCTACACGCTACTACACACGTTATGCACATTATACACGGTCAAAAACTTATTTCAATCCACATTTATGCAGATTCCTCTACATCCTAGCTGCACACATGGTTGTCCTCACTGCACACGTGTGGCAAATAGCCCCAAAGCCCAATCAACTGTCGTAAAGCAACAAAACAATACACTTCACTGCATTTAGCATCAGAAAACAAAAAATGTAAACCTTTATCTTTTAAATCTTAAAATACACATAACCTGTCCATATACTGTTGTTTAACTGTTACATGAACTGAAATATAGGCAGAACATATTGCATATACTTGACAACAGAAACTCGTCATCAGATATTACTTTGTGCCTAAGTGGCTCTCACAGGGTCATTACAGTGGCATGCAAAAGTTGGGACACCCCTGATCAAAATTTCTTTTACTGTGAACACTTAAGCGAGTAGAAGATGAGCTGATCTCCAGAAGGCATTTAGTTAAAAATGAAACATGCTTTGCAAGAACTGAAAAGAAGGAAAGGAGCACCCTGCAAATATTTAGTCATCCCAAGACATTTGAGCTCTAAGACAACTTTTACCAAGGTCTCAGACCTGAATTAGCTTGTTAGGACTATGCCTTGTTCACAGTTATCATTAGGAAAGGCCAGCTGATGCAAATGTCAAAGCTTTTTAAATATCTTGACTCATGAGACCTTGTCCCAACAATCAGCAGCCATGGGCTCCTCTTAACAGCTGCCTAGCACTCTGAAAACTGAAATAACTGATGCCCACAAAGCAGGAGAGGGCTATAAGAAGATAGCAAAGTGTCTTTAGGTAGCTGTTCCCTTAGTCTGTAATGTAATTAAGAAATGGCAGTTAACAGGAACTATGGAGGTCAAGTTGAGGTCTGGAAGACCATGACAACTTTCTGAAAGAGCTGCTCGTAGGGATTGTAAGAAAGGCTCATCAAAACCTCTGTCTGACTGCAAAAGACCTGCACCCAAATTTTTTCATGCCACTGTGTATGAGAAACTCTTGACTCAAATAATCAGTATCTTGGAAGAATGAGTTAGTATCTCAAAAATGTGATGAACTTTTTTTTCCAAATAACCTCAACATTCTGAGTTTGTATTTCAAAATAATGATATGTTTTCCCCAAATAATTAATTAGTACCTCAAAATAATGAGAAATGTTCTAAAACAATGACACAGACAAATTATAAGAAACTTTCTCAAACTGACTGACTTATCTCAAAATAATGAATAATGTAATGTAAAATAGTTTTTTAAAAAAGTAATGGCAAGCTTTCCCATAATAAAACACTAAGTATCCAAAATAATGATTTGGCATCTCAAATTAATTCAAATCATCTTCACAATATTAGGAGACTAACTCAAAGCTTTCATTACTTTTAAAATACTAAGTCATTATTTTAAGGAAGTTTCTCATTATAATGACATACAGGATATTTTTTTCATCACACTGGTAGCAAAAGGCTTCCATATATAAGTATTTTTGTATTACCAACAAGCACTCCCCATCTGCAGCTATCACTCGAATTACATTGCACCTGCTGTGGTATCTTTTTACTTTGTGTATTAGTGCACTTTTCTTTATTTGTTCAAAAAATAGCACTTATGCCATTGTTACTCAATTGGGGAATATCCTTATTTACTTTCTCCTCACGAGTTAGATGAAGAAATCAATACATCTCATGTCTGTGCCTTAAAGGGATACCTTGCCAATTCTCAACCAGCTTTGTATCTTAACAATGTGAGTAGTACATGTAAACAAACTGTGGTAAACTTTCCTCCATCTTGCCAGAGCCAGGATCTCCCTGCTCATCTCTGAGCACATTGCTGGCTCTAGGGCTGTTGCTCAAAGTACAGATTGTATGTACACAGTTTTGAAAGCCCGCCACCTCAGACACGGGAGTATCTTTATCTCTTTCTCTCAAATGTAGACTAAACTCTGATCAAACTACGATCAAACTGTAAAACTTTAAAGTGCAGATCAAAATTGAACTGAGATTCTGTTACTGCATTAGGTCATTCTCACCTAAAACATCTTCAGAAACATGTTTTAATGCATTGTTTGGCTGTAATATGAGAATTTGTGAATAACACCTGCCGCCATACTGTTTGCTGTATATCTAAATGGAGGCTGAAAAGACTGCGATCAAACAGTAAAACCAGACAGTGCTGATCAAATATGAACCAAGACTCTGTTACTGTGTTTCCTATTTCTCTCCTCAAAAGTTTTCAGAAGTATATTTTAGCTTGCCAATAAAATGTAATTTGGGGTGCAGTGTGGCACAGTGCTCTCTGGTACAGTAGTTGTACCTCTTGAGCGCCAATTTCAAGTATGTCTATTTTATTGCTAGCTTATTGATTTTAATTCTCATTTATGATCTTGATTTTAGTTTTGGCCTTCTTTTATTTTATCTTTTATCTCGATGACTTTTGAGGACATTTTAGTTTGTTTAATTCTCTGGGTGTTTTAAATGTGTTTAGTTTTATTGTAACACACTTTGTAACTGTGTTTTGAAAGGTGCTATATCAATTAAGTTTATTGTGTCTTTCTACAGCCTAGTTTTATGATAAGACTATCTGTCCAGCAGTGAAATACGTCTTTAAGTTCAGAGCTGTAGTGAGGAGGGGATTAGCCTACTTTACCACAAAGACTAAGAGCAGGGGAAAACAGCTAGCCTGGCTCTCTCCAAAGTTAAAAATTCACAAACAAGCACCTCTAAGCTCACATATTAACATGTTGTGTCAAGTTTGCCTAATTCAAACAGAAACAGAAATGTTAAGTATTGTTTGTGGTTTTAGCAGGAGTTAGGTGAAGTAACCATTTTTTGACAAACAGCAAGCACAGAAGTTCTGACCAGATGGATAAACTGTTAGTGCTAAACAAGCTGTTTCCCCCTGCTACAAACAATCCATAGATTAAAACTTATTCAACTCTGCAGCATGAGTTCTAACCAGGAGAAAAAACATCAGACAATATAACTGCAGCTCTCTGAAACCTTCACTGGTTACCTGTTGTTTTCAGAATACAATTCAAAATCCTCCTTTTGGGTTACAAAGCACTGTCTGGTCTGGCTCCACAGTACATCTTAGACATGCTGTCAGTTTATAACCCAGGAGATCATTCCAGCCACAAATCTTCACCATCTACCAAGAGCATTTTCAAACTCTGGTGAAATGGCTTTATGCATCCAAAGAAAGGAACAGTTTGCCTCCTGATCTGAGACCTGCTCTGACACTGTTCTCCTATCAAACCAAGATAAAGACCTTCATTTGCTTGAATGATTTAACAGTATTTGTAATCTATGTTTGTTTTTTATGTGTGTTTGAAATGTATGTATGCATGGATGTCTGTTTTTATTTGCAGATTTTTGCTACTTTATTTTGTTTTTATGTAAAGCCCTCTGAACTGCTTACGATATAGTGTTGTACAAATACATTTAAAGTAAAACTGAATTTAACTGCTTCAAGTCTTCATTCAAAGCAACACATATTGCCTTTTGGCTCTAGCTCTGTACTGAACCCACACAAGAGTGATATTGATCTGCTCATCTAAACTTCAGAAAGAAAGTCAACAGGCCTGAGCATGTTTCCCACTCAATAATATTCCTTAAAAGACCAGTGCGTGTGATTTAGTGGCATCTCTGGGTGAGGTTACAGATTGCAAACAACTGAATAGGGCTCCTACCACTCCTCCCTTTCTAAGCCAATATGAGAAAGTTCAGCATAAAAACACGAAAAGGTCCTCTTTAGAGCCAGGGCTGTCCTGAATACCATTTTTTTTTATCATTCGGACCTTCGGCAGAATTTATTATGAGTTTTGCACAGTGGCGACCTGATCTTTGCACTCAAACCACCAAAAAATGTGATGGCACAACAGTCTCCTTCAGTACATTATTATAGTACATGTATATAGTATATGCTTTCTTTTGATTTTCACATTGCCCAGTCATCCTGTTTAATTTGTCTTCTGATTAAATCAGAAGTGTTGAAACAAGTTGTAGGAAGCCTCTGCAAGTAATTGGCTGCAAGAAATGGTTAATCAGCAGTGCCGTGACTGTAGAGCCGACGTGCTGCTGGTTCTGCCTGCCTGAATAGAATATAATGTCTATAGCCTACTGTTTTGTACAGCAGACTGAACTGAGTAGTGATGCGCGGGTCAACCCGTAACCCGTGGGACCTGCAAATGGACCTGTGGGTCAGGCAGCAGTGATTGTCTGTTAAATCGCTCTGTAAATGATATTTTGACATTATTATTATAATCTATTAATCTATAATCTATTACTGTCATGGCATCCAAAGGTACTGATGTGTTGAGCAGGTGACAGTCCGCGACCGTTTTCAAAACACACTTGTGTCACGCACTCCAAAAGAAACATGTTGAAACTTTAAACAATAATTTATTGTACAAAACGGGGGAAACAAACGTTGACAAAAATGGTTCCATAATTCATATTAAATTCAAAAGATAATGAAAAAACAGCTACAAGTTAGAGGGAATAGTGATAAAGTGGTAAAACTTGGCATTAATCCACAGCCTCAGACGGATGCGCTCAAGCTGCCGTGCTTAAGCGCTGTACTATATTTTACATTTTTAACAATGCAATTTAAAGGTTTTGATTTTTATTGATAACCTACATTTACCCACAACAAAAAGACTACATTCAGCACCAAAAAAATATGTAACCCCCCCCCAAAAAAAAAAACCCAAATATCGAACATCAAATTTTCATAACGAATACCTACCCATAGAAACGAATATTCAAATATCCGAATATTTGGGTACAGCCTTAGCGGTTTGTCCATTTTGGGTTTCTGTAGACACATGGCAAAGCAATACGGTAGACTCTGTAGCAAGGACCTGCTCCCAGTGTAGATATGAGAAATAGATATGGCTCATTCTAAGCCAACAAAGATACAACAACTCTTAGTATAGGTAATTATACACTAGTGAATGCTAATAGGTCTGCTTAAATGCTACACACTGATCTTTTGAAGGTAGCTGGGTGCACAAGAATGTTACAAAAATATTTAATGACACTGCCTCTTGAGATGTTATGATTATTGAAAAAAACATAAACATTACTTTCGTATGATTATGTATGGAAAGATTCAATTCAGACTGTCGCTACTTCCACAAAATGGCCTCAAAGCCTATTGCTGGGGGTTAATCTCACACTAACTGCTCATCCCCATTCAGTTTTTCAGTCATGCAAGCTGCATCGCTCTATTTTCAATTTGTCAATTAGTACTCAGTGCTCTTAACTACATGTGAGCCTGTTAAATACCTTACGGTGGTCATATTGTTAACATTGTACCTGCTTAACATTATCATGTTAGCATGCTAATTATAGCATTTAGCTCAAAAAGCACCACTGTGACATAGTACAGCCCAGTGGTTGTATACAAAGATGGAAGACATGATGACTCCCCTTCATGTTAGAGGGAAGGACATAAGCTTAACAAAAAAGTCAAATCACACATCAAAGTTTTTCCAAAGACATTTTTTGTCATTTCAGGTCATTTTTATCATAGTGATATGAGGTGTTCATTTTTCTCATAAGTTTGGTTTTGGGTGGTTATTTGATGCTATAAAAAGGGAATGTGACATCACGATTGATAGCTGTGTGTAGGGATTTCCCAACTCTATCTAAAAGATCAGTACCGTGGTCCATCAAGAAATTTTTTTAATTGATCGTAACTGACTACATTGAGTCCAAACCGAGCTCTGGAACCCAAACTGACCCTTTGTTTTATGTAAGCTGGTGTTTAAAATGCAAGTTTTCATGCACAGTAACACAAGTGTAGCTGTCATCAACTCTCTGCACATCTTTCTTTCTTTGTTCTTCATGGTAGGGCTGACCCAAAAAATTCGAAGCTTCGATACTGACAACGAGCGCACCAGAGCTGGTAGACATGTCCAAGAGTTCATCAGATGTGTGGTTGCGCTTTAAAATATGCCCCGATAACCCCCAGAAAGCAGAGTGCCAGATTTGCCAAAAGCAATTGGCATATCACAACTCAACAAAAAATTTGGGAAATCACTTGAAAAACCTAAGTAGTAATTATGAAAGAAAAAATCTCCAATAAGGAAATAGAAAGCCCAACGCACAATGGAGACCTGCTATTATCCTGCTTGAACACAGGCAACTAAATTCTTTCAACAATGTGACTCAAAATAATGATAAAATAGATTTTATTGATGTAAAATATGCATTTTCCAGTTCCACCGGTCCACTCTGAGTCTGGTGTCAGAGACACTTCTGATGCTCTGAGTTGCGCATCTGTTTGATTGTCCTGCAGTGTGCGCCGATGGTTTTAATTTAGTGTTCAATCAAAAGTTAAACACTACTTATCACCGACCATTAGTGTTTTTTCGTTTGTGAATATTTTTTATCTTAAATCTAGTGTAGAAACTATGTTTTCGCCTTTTTTTTTTTTTTTCAAATTAGTTATTAGTTATTAGTAACTTAATTTAACAAACAGAAGCCTCAGTAGCACATGGAAGAATGGGATGCCATCTCACAGTACTGTGTGACCAGGCTGGTAACCAGTATGAGTAGGAGGTGCCAGGCTGTTGTGGCTGTGTATGGTTCTTCCACATGCTACTGAGGCCCCTGTTTGTTAAAAGAATAAATTGTTTAATTGCCAATATGTCTCGTTTCTTTTGACTTCAATCATACAATCCACCACGCATATCAAATAAGAGTCAACAGCAAAAAAACAAAAAAACAAAAGCTGTTTGGCATTGGCAGAGAAGATCTGGCAAATTTTTCATGGGCACAACCCACATACTCAGCTCTGCTGCTCATCCCACAAATGCATGTTCCTTACAAATGCAGCACCATTTAAAAGGAATATAAACATACTTTATAACGGCATAAGATTTATTGCCAAGAAGCATTGTTGCAACAAAGAAATCTACCAAACACAAATGTCCTTATTTTTTGTGCTTAGATTACTTGAGGTGTGCACTGTGCAGATGTATCATCTTGTATAAATAAATAAATAAATATCAGATCAGGACATGGTATTGGCAGATACTTAATATTAAATGACTCACATCGAGATAAGCTATGTGAGTCAATCAGTGTGCTCACAATCAATGGCGCTGCTTGCGATACAGTGGATGGGTGTATGAGTGTGAACCTGATAGCGTTGCCCCACTTCCCTGTCACCACTGCACAGACTCTGGCTCCAAATCACGTCACCAGTGCAAGAACTGAGCGCCGGGATAATTTTTGGCGTCATTTTTGTACAGTGGAAGGAAGTGGAGATGTGTTGAACATCTTTATATACAGTCCATGGTACAGCCACACAGAGCTGCAAACATGGCTGTAGATTCGTATTCTTCTTTCCAAATAACTGGGAGGACAAAATATATCACTTCATGAGTACCAGAAGAGTTTCTTTAAGAAATGCCTAACAAGACACCAGGCGTTAACAGCTGACTAAACCAAAGACTTGAATCAGCATGCTTTTTCCCTCTCTCCTATGCTTCTCTGTCTGTTTCTCATCTTTTTTACATCCCTTTCTTTCCTGTGTACTCTCACCTCCATTTTTCCCCATCTGCCGACAAATGAAGCCTGAAGAGTTATGCAAGCGTAAACAATGCAGTGCAATAGTGTTTCTTTTTCTATGTGCAGACACCTGCAGCTGCTAATCTGCACACAACATACACATGCGCCAGAATGCACCCTGGAGCTAATGCACACAATTATCCGGAGACAATGGAAACAAAGTCCTGGGCAGATTTATAAGCAGCTTTATTTGACAGTGGCACATCTTTCTCTATACATCCCTCTGCTCCTCTATCCTTCCCCTCTCTCCAGTCCCGGATCTTCCTCCAGAGGCAGACAGTTGGCTTTAGGTTGAAGCGAGACAAAGAGATAGGAGTCAGAGGAGAGAAAGGAGAGGTGGGGAGGGAGACCTGAGAGGAAGATCAGCAGAGAGCCACACACAAAAAAAAGAAAATGAGAGAAGGATTGAGATAAAGAGTGAAGCGGCCTTACTGTGTCTTTCTATCCATGCGGTCTGTTGCAACATTTTGCAGCGGAGTCTATTACGATTCATTAATTTGAGCTGTTTGGCACACCGATGCTAATTGCAGCTCTGAATTCATTTACTTTTAGTTGGCACATATTTCTGCCTCTGCTTTGCCTCATCAAATCATATCACATCGCAATGCTAAATGAGGCCAAAAAGAATTCCTCATTTATTAATTTTCCTTACCAGCTACTCAGTGTCACAGGGGGCATGAGCTTACTGCAGCAGTGGAACTCCACAAGGTGCCATTAAATAACATTAATAACTGTCTGACTATAGTTTCGTGGGGCTTCTTGGGTTTGTTTTTGATAATCAAAAAAACAACAGCAGTATTAAATAAAAGTAGCTAGACTTTTGCTTAATTTCTCCATAAGTTATGATGTTTCATGCCACAGGTGTAAATGCAGACAGTGCAGTAGCACTGGGGCCTGTAGAGAGAGTGGGCCCCTACAACTGTTTCAGATTGCCACCATGGATATACCTGTGTTTAAAGAGTGATTAAAAAAAAAAATGTTCCTAATTTAAAAATTGTTCCATTTGCATATGTACTAAAAAAAAGGCAAACCCATCTATGTCATGATTTTTTTTAAATAGTCAGTAGCTATTTAAAACAAAATGACTTTTTTTCTCTAAGCTATAAAAACTTTAAATAAACTGTGACAGCTATTCAACTGAAATAAATAAATGATTTTCCTACTTTCTTTGATGTTTTTGTTGGATAAGCAGTGAAGACTGTTGGGTAATATAAATGTTGATGTTGTCCAGTGTCAAGTCTCTGTTTGTGTCAAGACAATACATACACAATAGTGTGCACAGGCGCCCATTGTAACTTCCTTACGCCACTGTTTCACACTAAAAGAGGACACCATGCACTGCCACTTCTACTTAGAGGGAGGTGACGAACACAATTCGGAAAATGTCCTCAAAAACAGGACAAGGAGAGAAAAAAAATCCAGAAGAAAATAAAAGCCTGATGAAGTGCTAAGCTAAACTCGTTGCTCTTATTAATATCAAAATATTCTTGATTATATAGTATTTTCATGGGTACAGTGTGTGTTCTCAACCACCATATTATTGATTTTTTTTTTAATCCAACTTTCACCTGTGTTATTTATTGAAAGAAAAAAAGTAAAATACACTTCGTTTTTTAAAGAAATATAAGCCCAAACTAGGTACACTCAAACTGTCATTTTGTGCTTGAGCCTTTGTGAACAGTGAACCTGAAAGTGCACATTCAACTTCAAAAAGTCCCCAGTGTGGTCTCACTTTCACTCTACATACTAAAAAGAGCTGCAGAACTCACCGTAAAAAGAAGGGAATGCAGAATACCAGACCTGCCTTTCAAATTTCTCTTTTATCTCCTCTGCAAGACTTTCAGTTGTCACAAATCAGTCAAAGTCATCTTGCTTTTGACAATCCTCTTTTTCATGCAGGAGACATTTTTTGTCTCAAAATGAGATTTGTGAGACAGCTGGCATCAGGTTAAACTAAATGACTGACAACACAGAGTAAAACTAAATCAAAGTGAATACTATGAGGTCAGAGGGGGCAAAACACACCTATCTCACGAGGACATCCGGATCATTTAAATCTTTTAAGCTTCCATACTGAGCAAAAAAAAATCAACACACAGTACAGTTCACAGTTTCACCAAAAACTCAAGTCAGTATGCACAGCCACTGCAGGCCAGTCATTCATAAAAATGCAATACTGCCCAGATATAATGGTAATTGCAACTCAGACAGAGAAGGAGTACTTTAAAATGAGGGAAAGGAAAGAAGATGGTCACCAATGCACTTATTCTTAATGTAGGCTATTCATTCAAAGAGAGATGTAGTTATGACTATAACCAAACTTTTCCTCACTCGACTTTTTCTTCCATCAGTGGACTGTAGACCATCTAAGAAAAATCCAGAGTCCATTGTCCTCATTAATTTGAGTGAAGTTTATTTCAGCGGTCATTAAGCATTACCAAAGTAGGACAGTCATTCATAAAGTAGGGGTTGCTATTTTTGATGCAGTTTCTACAAAGCCCAGCCTCCCCAGACAATTGACAGTTGATACTGACACGAAAGGTGAAAGACAGCGATATATGATAATGTCTGACAGATTTATGATTAGGACATCATGCCTTTGTCAACTGACTTCAGCATGGTGAGCCTCCTTGACACAATTAAATATAACTCGTCTGGGTCATGAAAGAATAAGAATGGGGAAAAACCTGATTAAAAAATGTAAGGTGCCAATGTCACTATTTATGCAAGGAATTTTATTCATGGCGGTCCACCCTGAGGTGTGATTGGAATGGCACATGTTCTATGGTCAACTGAAGAGGGTGAAGCTCCATGCCAACCTGCATCATTTGTAGAAATGGCTCAAATGCCAAGTCCTAAGGGTAGGGATTGCTCCTAGTTTTTAACTAGGTAACTAAAGTGATGCATGGAACAGCCTGAACCATCTGCTCATTGCTTAGAGCCTGAGACGGTCAGGCTCCTGATTGGATGTCTGGTCCTTTGAGTGGTAAAGATGAACCACAGTGTGCCTATATCCTCCACCCCTGTGGTCTACATGGCCAATTTATTGGTCACAAAGTTGGTGTAAGGACATGGGTGTTCATTCAGTCACGTATTCAGCTACAACTATAGAGTGGCTTGTCATATTCTACTTCAGCTATTTCTTTTTGTCATGTTTTCTTGTCTTCTTGACAGTTTTCTTTTCACACAGGAAAGAACTCAAGTGAACCCCAATGCATTAATAAAAGTCATTAAAAGGGAATGTCCATGCCTCTCATTGGTTTGACATGTCTAGGGCAGGTCTGAGAAATACGGCAAAATATCCTGAAGAAGGTTCTATCTGCCCAAAAATAGAAAGGGGAATTTAGTTCTTTCCTTGTCTGGGCAGGCTGTTCTCATGCACTGTTTGTACATGTATCTACTAAAAGTAACACACCGCAATTGGATATATCTCTTGCAATTATGAGCCAGTAATGTGTGTATAACATAAGTAGTTGTCCAAATATCAGGTGATCAATGCATTGACTGGAGTAAACAAGGAAGTAGTCCACGTAAGGAGGTCAGTTGGGGTGGTAGATGGGCCACAAAATACAGGACTTTCCACCAGGAGACCAGTGTGCAGAACCATTTGAAACCAAATCAACTTAGAGTTGAGGTACGTCATCACCATTTCATCACCATTTTTCTTTTCTTCAACCAAACCTACCTAACTTTATCTGCCTATAACTAAAGATGCCCAACCATGTTTCCTTTCCTAAACCTAACCAAAATACCTTTACATGCCTTAATCTAATCTCCATTACTCTGCATTAAGTACCTAACTTTACGTTAAGTACATGACGTCCTTGTTTGGGTGCTATGTCAGAAGACATTTTTTTAGGCATGCGGAGATCGTAGGTAATGTTCAGTTTGGCCGGGGAGGCCTGGGGCTTGGCTCAGGCAAACCGGTTTGGAATACAGCAGGTCCCAAAGATAAAAGAAAGCTGGTTGTGGAACAGATACGTAGACAGGAGGAGATAGTAAGGGGTGCAAAGGTAGTGGCCCAGGCTAAACAGGGACAGTGGTTGAATTGGGAAAGTGTAGAGAAGAGGAGGCTTAGTTGGTGGGACCTGTGGAGTATGGAGGAGAATAGTATTAGATTCCTGGTAGGGGCTACATATGATGTGCTACCAACTCCCCAGAACCTAAAACTGTGGGTAAATGGGGACCCATCATGCCCATTGTGTTCAGGTACGGCAACCTTAAAGCATATTTTGTCAGGCTGTAAGGTTAGTTTGTCACAAGGCCGATATACATGGCGACATAACCAGGTGTTGAAATGTTTAGCTGCAGGAATCGAAGGGAAACGAAGAGAGGTCAATTCAGAAGGTTATAAAGATAGGAATTTAGCAATTCAGTTTGTCCGTGAGGGAGAGAAATACAGAAGGGATAAGTTAGTAAGGAGGGAGGGGTGTGGCCGCCTAGTAGGTGCTTGTGATTGGGAAATGCAGGTAGATTTAGGGGGAAAGCTTGTTGTTCCCCAGGAAATAGTTTGTACTAAGCAGAGGCCTGACATAGTGTTGTGGTCATTGAGTCAACGGATAGTTTATTTCATTGAGCTGACAGTTCCCTTCGAAGACTCAATGGAAGAAGCCTATGAAAGAAAAAAGCTTAGATATGCAGATTTAGGAGCAGAAGCTGAGCAGCGAGGATGGAAGACTAGGATTTGTCCAGTGGAAGTGGGGTGTAGGGGATTTATAGCAAGATCAGCTATCTCGCTCCTGGGGGAACTCGGAGTGCGGGGACAGAGTTTGAAGAAGACAGTGAAGGAAATGTCAGATGAAGCCATGAGAACCAGCAAGTTAATTTACTACAGAAGGAATAATGTTAGTTGGGGGCCAGCAGGGGGAACTACTAAGCAGGGCACAAACTCCTTGAGATCTGGTGAGAGATCCACTTCCTCAGGAGGAAATCCAGGAAGAGGAAGGCTATTTAAGTGTGGGAGTGGCCTATTTGAATCCCTTTTGCTTGAGGCCATGCTGCAAGGTGAGTGTGTTTGCTGATCCTGTGAGTTCATTTATCTCCTCTAGCTTTAATTTATAGTGTAGTTATGTTATGTAGTGTGTGAATTAGAGTGTGAATTAGGGCTGTGAAAGCCATGTGTAAGTAAGGAGGAAGAGGAAGGTTATTTAAGTGTGGGAGTGGCCTAGTTGAATCCATTTTGTTTGAGGCCATGCAGCAGGGTGAGTGTGTTTGCTGATCCTGTGAGTTTATTTATCTCCTTTAACTTTAGCTTATGTTAAGTAGTGTATGAATTAGAGTGTGAATTAGGGGGATGTGAAAGCCATGTGTTAGTAAGGAGGAAGAGGAAGGTTATTTAAGTGTGGGTGTGGCCTAGTCGAATCCATTTGGTGGCCATTTTGAGGCCATGCGGCAGGGTGAGTGTGTTTGCTGATCCTGTGAGTTCATTTATCTCCTTTAACTTTAGCTTACACTGTAGTTATGTTATGTAGTGTGTGAATTAGAGTATGGTGAATGTGCTAGGAAAGGTGGCAGTGTTGTTTGGGCTGTGAAAGCCACGTGTAAATAAAATGGAAGAGGAAGGTTATTTAAGTGTGGGAGTGGCCTAGTTGAATTCATTTTGTTTGAGGCCATGCAGCAGGTGGGGAGGTAGACTGTACTGCCTAACCCGGCGGGGGAGGGAGATAGCCTAACAAGGTTTCCTTCCCTGGGTCTACCTCCTGTGTGGTAGTATAGGTAAGGTAAAGGAGGTTGTGTGGTCAGTGTGTGGAGCAGTGAGGGCTGGCATTAGGGGAGTGTCTCTGGGACGCCAGAGATCACTGTCTAGCCTCCTGGAGGTGTCGTGGGACCAACTAGACGAAACACTGGTGAAAGGAGGTTCCCACCCGATGACCCCAAAGACATGTTAGTTATCACTGCTCATTGGTCTGTATAGTTAAGCCTTGCCATAATAGCGTATCATAGGGTTTAGGAGAGTATTCACTGAGTGTTGATCCTTTTCTAGAGCACAAACTTCTTGTGTTTATTTGAATGATATGCATTTTTGTGGGATTTCATATGAATTGTTGTATGAAGATACGTCCGTCTAGGTCAGACCTTGATTCATTTTTCCGCTAGCTGCAAGAAACTTGATTTTGCTCATCCAGGAGCTGTTCAGCCTATATTGCAGACTATGCCCTGAAGTTGGTTCAGATCGAGGTTAAATCACATGGCCACTAAACAAAATGCTCCACAATTTGTTTGTGCCTGGACTAAGACCACTTCCTCCAAGTGGTCTCACTTTGGTGGTTTTGGTTCGTACCCAAGTACAATTGCTGTGTTGAGATCCACCCAAAATATTAATTATACAAGGCTAATACTATCAGACAATTTATTTTACCACTGTTTTAGTTAACGAAATTAACTGCTAAGGTGCACTTCACCTCATCTATAGTGAGACAGGTCAACTGCTTGTCTTGAATTCTACCAAGTGGGGGGATGAATGTTATACTCTTAGTTCCTTTAAGCCCCGTGCTCATCAGAGGGATGGCAGCAGTGCTAATACAGAGGCAGAACTCGTATGTCATACCTAAGAGCATTTGGAGCCACTTTCAAATCCAAGACAGTCCACATGGATGCTTTTTATCCTCCACCTCTCTGGGGCCCAACAGAGATAAACTGCTTTTTATATATGCCCTTTGTGTGCCACAGTGTGCTACGTGGGAACACAGAGTGGTTGGTAAACCCTTGTTGAATGAATCCATTGGCTGTATGATGGCATTCAACAGGCTTATGTGCTAACAGAAAACAATCCAGCTGTATGTCCAGCTTTACAGTATTTATTTGGAGATTTGCACTGGGGTCATTGTATCATTGCTCTTCTTTGTAGAGAACTTAGACAAAGAACAAACAGAAAGTTGTGTTGAACATTACCTTACAACAACCTTTAAAAAGAGGGGTGCAAAGTTTGGCATGTTCGCTTTCCTTGTTTCTGTCTTTTTAAATTTTTGAATTGATTATCCAGCTCCCTGCCTCAGCAAAGACAACAGTAATGCCAATCTTAAATGTGGTTGCTGTGGAGCCCAAAGACTTACTGCTCAATAGAAAATGTAATGTAAGACAGCCGATAAAAAAATAAATTGGCAGGGGGCATAAGAGGGAGAAGGGACAGTGCAACGGAGATGAAAAGAGGAGGAGAAAAAGGGAACAGGGGGAGACAGAAAATCAGAAACATGGACAAGCAAAGAGATGGAGCGAGTGGTTTGAAAATGTGCCCCATGTAGAGTTTGTGATGGTCTATTACTGCATGGAGCACATCTTATGCAGCAGGCAGACACTGAATCGAATCTGAAAAACCATTGCTACCAATGTGGCTTCCAGACAGCTGATTCTGTCTTTATCAACACATCAAGCTTTTCATTAAAGTGACACACAGTGACAGACTGGAACCATGGAATCATTACTGCCAGTGGTAATAGTCCTGGAATATATTCTCTTTTTCATCACAATCTCGCTTCAGGTTCACAGAGACCAACCACTGACTTATGTTGACTGTAGCTGAGAGAAAATACCAACATGAAACACTAAGTGCTCTCCATTGCAATAAACCTTAATCCAATTTGTATTTTATGCTTAAATGAAAAGTATTCTCAAGTGTTACACATATTTTGTTCCCACTCAAACACTGTAGCTGACTAACCTGTGTAGTTAGCAAGAGTAGGGCCCTTGTTGGTGACGATAAAGCCTGTTTTTGTATTCATTGCACTTTAAATTAATGAATGCACCATTCTCTTGCTGTCTGGAGGTTGCCAAAATGTTGAAAGACAATCATCTCTTTAAAAGAAATAAATGAGGCAGATTGCAAGAATAGGTATGCCAAATAATAATAATAATATAAAATATTTCCTTATAATACATTTAACATCACTGACTTTTAAAAAAAAGAGAAAGTATCAGATTTGTCCACTGTTTTCCAAGAAATCAACAGTACATATTGACGATTCATTATCTTTTGTTTTATTGTTTTGGGCAACTTGTGTCACCACAACAAACATTAACAGCAACATTGATATATCATGACTTTACAAAGTTTATATGGCAAACATGTTAGCAGAATAATCCAGCCTGTTCTCACGTCCCAACTCTTCAAATATTAATGCTTTGTCAGTGGACCTCGGTGGCACACACTGATGCACAGAGGCACCCTAAGTGGTGGTATGATACTCACCCGGCAGCAGCTGTTCTTGATGCAACAGACAACAAACTTAGTAAAAAGAGTGAGAAAGTCCATTAAGAGCATGTGGGAGGTGAGGTGGATGGGTCAAACAAACAGCAGACTTTACCCACGAGCCTACTGTTTGTTTCCTGTGTGAAGCCAACCGAGTTATTCAACACAGTCACGCTCAGACCTCCTCACATATTGACGTCTGATCATGGACTCTCCTCATCAACATATGACATGCAAGGTACCCTGGTTGCATTGATGCTCTGGGACACTTTGTCAAGTTCTGTCAGTTACATGTAATGTCTGATTTCAAAATACAAGTAAGGTAAGGTGTACAGAACATGTACATTTTACACACAATGGGTCTCATTCATGAAAAGTGAGTAAATAGCCAATGACCACCATATAAGGAGGTGTAGGTACATCCAGTCGACCTGTCAGTCATGGTGCAAACAAAGACAGAGAGAGGAAAAAAAAAAGAATTTTTCTGAAGCGGAGATCGAAATAATTTTGGGTGAAGTGGACTTAAGAAAAAACATTTTATTTTCTGCAGTTAGTAGTGGTGTGACAGGGACAGGCAAAGCGAAGGCCTGGAGGGAGGTAACAGATGCTGTTAATGTTGTCTCCGTAGTACAAAGAACCATGTCAGAGGTGAAGCGTAAATGGTTTGATATGAAACTGGAGGCAAAGAAACGCGTAAGCACACACAAAAAAATACAGCAGCCACAGGAGGAGGCTCACAGTCACAACTATCTGCTGACAAGCGCATCGCTGGCATAATTGGGGGGACCTCTCTGCAGGAATTATTCCTGACGGAGACAGCAACATGCCTCCACTGGAGTCAACATCAAACCCAGACTGTAAGTGTTGTATCAAAATACATTCTGAAAATCATCATTGATAGCGTAGTGGTCACCAAACAAACAGTAGATTCATTTGTGGGGTTTTGAATGAAGTGGGAACAGGAAACCAGAGATGTTTTGTGCGTAATGGATAAACGCTAAATCAGTGATGGCTGTCAGAATGTAGAGCTCTTTAACATTTATTTTAACAAATGATATGGATAACATACAGCCTACAGCAGTTTTGTATGCATCGTCTTCAAATAATTTGAATCTTAATAGCCTAAAGCTCTGTTTGATACAGCTCCAAATAATTCAGTCTGCAGGCAATGTAAATAAAACACTTTTCTAATCAGATCTATTCATTCAAATGATCAAAAAGCCAAAAAAAACAAAAAAACAAAAACAAACAAATAAACAAAACGTGTTGTCTCAAATATTCTTTCAGCTAGCGCGTGCTCCTTCGTGGCTCCACCACCTGCTGCTCCTGCTGAACCCAGGCACTGAGGCCGAAGAGGCTGTGATCCAGCTGTCCTTATGAATGAGGTCCTGAGAAATCAAGAGGCTTTACTTACAGCAGTTCAACAAATTAAACATCCCTCCAAGAAATCGAAACCAGCTTGATGGGAATCTGCGAGGCACTTTTGCGCCCCTCAAAAATACAGTGTAATTTTGTCAGTATTGTGTGATGTCTGGTTATCCTGAGAAAAACACTTGAAACAAGATAATCAAGCTACTCTCTTTTATTCGGATAAATAAATATAGCCTTTGTATACAAGAGCATTACATTAAAATGAACTGATGTAGCCTACTGAAACATGATGTTGGATATAAATATAAAACAAATGAAAATAACGTTTTGCAAAGAATGTCGGCCTAAAATGTTCATAGCTTATTCATTCCCTGTCTAAGCAACACTTACCTTAAAATTACTCTATAAGTCGCTGGCGGGTCTTTATAGCAGCCGCATCTCAACGGAGGTACGCGTTCTCCTGGATTGGGGACTTCAGGCAGGGGAAGACCCTGTTTAATGGCCACGTTGTGCAGGACACAGCAGGCCAATATTATTTTACACACCGCAGGTGCATAAAGACAGGTGCCACCTCTATTATCCAAACACATTCATATTGCCTTCAAGACCCCATTAGTGCGCTCTACAACGGCCCAAGTAGCAGCGTGCGCCTCCTTATATGCCAGCTCCTGTGGTGTCTGCGGATTGGTCAGCGGGGTCATCAGCCATGGCGTCAGTGGGTAACCCCTGTCCCCTATGGATATAGAAAGGTAAGTGTCTACATATAAATGTATGCAATTATAGGCAGGCTATATTTTTACCAATAAGCCAGCAGTCCCTCATAGCTCCATCCTCCATACACGTGCCAACTGCGCTATTACGCAGGATTTAACTATCATGCGTCCCACCAGGCCAGCGTACCACAACGTTTAACAGCACACACTTAGCATCACAGATCAAGTGCACATTCACGGAATTAAAGTTTTTCCAGTTTATGTAAGCAAATGCATCACCAGTCTATTGCACTGATGACATCTGGCATGTTTCCAATCGCGCTGAATCCCTGCATCACCTCTACCTGCTGTTGTGCGCTATAGGGAAATTGAATGTACTCTGGCATTAGTTTGATGACTCTGTTGAGCACTACAGGGAGGATGCGGGTCATAGATGGCTGGGAAATACCAGACCTGTCACCAATCTCCCATTGGAAGGTCCCTGTGGCTAGAAAACCAAGCACAGAGAGCACCTGTAGATGTGCTTGGATGGCATGGCTTTGTTTTGTTGGCCTTGTCAGATTAGGCTCCAAAATGTTGCATAAATGCAACAGAACTGGTCTCGGTAGTCAGAAACGACGAATCAACCATTCATCACTCTCAGCCAACATATCTGCCCTATCCCTGAAATGCCTTTCTCGTCAAATAGTGCCTTGCGCCAAATCATGCAAAAGTGCAAGTTCAGCCATTGTTACCATTAACTAAGACTGAAGGCCTTTTATAATATGGAAGGTTTAATTAGAATTGACACCACCTGAGTGACCCAGATATGGTAATGGTCATAAGGTTTACAACCTTTTTGTGATTTTATTATTAGCCTATATTTTTATTATCATCATTCAACATGTAGAAAGAACGTTTAATCTATTGAGTCTATTTACATAGATAATTCGCAATCATGAACCTAATCTGGATCTTAAACCTGCTAATTGCCAACTAATTTAACTGTGTTATATTTTTTATATTTTTGTCATGTTTAGATTACATGTTTCAAAGGCATCTGTGTATTGTATACATAACAGAGCACAATATGAATTAAAATTGTAATTAGTGTTAATTAGTGTATAATTAGTGTAATAGTGACAAGCAATAGTTATGTGCTTTTACTAAATTTACACAAGCACTACGAGTGGTCAGAAGCAGGAGAAGATTTTGTTAGTAGCTACGAAAAGATCGGAGCTACTAAAATATTGATGACTGCGGACATGCACGTAAATTTCCGTCTGCAAACAGTTTACAAACAAATTCCTTCTGCTCACATTTCATGAATGAGACCCAGTGTCTTTCAAAATAAACACTACATTGCTACAACACTGCGACATTTTTTCCTTCAATAACAAAAACATGTGGTTATGTTTAGCCAACAACCACACATGGCTAGGTTTAGGTAACAAAGCATGTGGTTAAGTTTAGAAAAAAAGAACAGGGTTTGGCTTTACACAGCAGCGACCGGATCTTTGCTCTCAAACCACAAAAAAAATGTGGTGGCACAACAGTCTCCTTCAGTACATTATTCTATGCTTTCCATTGATTTCCACATTGGCTAGTCATCCTGTTTAATTTGTCTTCTGATTAAATCAGAACCATTGAAACAAGTTGTAGGAAGCTTCTGCAAGTAATTGTTTGCTGGCAGATATTCTGTGCTGCAATAAAATGGTTAATCAGCAGTGCCGTGCACTGTAGAATAGACCATGAATTATTTCGGGTAGAGATGTCCGATATTATCGGCCTACCGATATTATCGGCCGATATTGGCATTAAAATGTAATATCGGAAATTATCGGTATCGGTTTTTACTTTTTTAATGACACAACTTTTACACAGCATGCACATATTATACATCAAACTCTTCAGCTACTTCTCCTCTCACTCAGAATGTCAAAATATGAGAGATGTGGTATATAGTTTTTGAGATATCTTTGTTTGTTTGTAATATGTGTAATGTTAGTTGCCTAAAATGATTTAGTTTTTCTTTTCTTTTTTTTTCTGAGGGGGGGGGGGGACCCCGCATATATCGGTATCGGTTGATATCGGTATCGGAAATTAAGAGTTGGACAATATCGGTATATCGGATATCGGTAAAAAAGCCAATATCGAACATCCCTAATTTCGGGAAATCCCGCGGGTCACGGGATTCCCGCGGGTCACTCCCGCGGGATGGGAGTCAAAAACTCCGTGATTGGGACGGTACGGGAATAATAATCAACGGGAGCGGGCGGGATCGGGAACACATAAATAGATGATGATTTTCACCCGTGTTAAACAACCTAGAGGACTGAAGCGTCCATTTTTGTAGTTTTATTTTCGTGGGCCAACACTATCTTGACTTGCGTTGGCATGTCAAAAGAACTACACATTCCAATATCCCAACGCTTCGACTTCCGGCTACTACTGGAACTTAAAGCAGCGGAGAGTGGACTGGAGACAGACGAACACAACACACAACAACATGGCGAGCGGTCGAGGAGGTGAAGATATGAAGCGTGAGCTACAGAGGAAAGTGCGCAATAATGATGACCCATCGGTGAAACTGGAGCAACTTGTTGGAAGGTCCCAATTGTTGCAAAAGTTCATGAGAGTGGAACGTGACGGTGCCAACACCTCGTACGCAGCGTGTAAAAAATGCGCAGCACTGGTTAAATACTGTAGTGACTCGGGGACGAGTGGTCTCAAGAGACATGCATGTAAAACAAATCCAGCGGAGAACCAGCCAAAAATAACCTCGTATGTTAAACGTAAATTGCCTGCCACTGTCAAGACTCGTTTCACAAACAAGCTTGCTCGGGCGTGCAGCACAGACTTGAGACCTTTCTCTTTGGTTGAGGGAAGAGGTTTTAGGGATATTGCTCAGGAGCTGCTGGACATCGGATCTCAGTATGGAGGTACCATTCTAGCAGAAGATGTACTGCCTTGTGCGCGCAGTGTCTCCATCCATGTGGCCGAAGAATACAAGAAAGTAAAAGCACTCGTTGTGGAAAAGCTTAAACAGGTACGTTATGCTCTGCAGTTTTGTAACGTAAATGTAAAATTGCACTTTGCTCTCATGCAGTGTGAATAAAAATGGTTAAAATAATCTATAACAATGTATTTTATTCCCTAAGGTACACAACCAGAGGCCGGGCCAGGGTCCACAGAAGTCCCCAGCTTCTTTGCATGTTGTGTTCCAGAGGAGGAGAGCGAGGAGGACAGTGGTGGTGAAGAGATGGCATCGGACCGACAGCTGGTGCTACAGTACATGATAACCAACCATAAGACCAGTCAGTCTCTACTCAGCTTCTGGGAGGACATGTCAGGTGGGCTAGTGCCAGTTGCAAAGAAGGTGCTGGCAATCCCAGCAACAAGTACTCCGTCAGAGCGTTCTTTCAGTGTTGCTGGGAGACTGATTGAGGAGAGGCGTACCTCCCTCAGTACAGACAATGTCAATGCAATGTTGTTCCTACATAGCAACATTTAAAGATGAAGTTTATGCCTCCTTCGAGCGAAGAGTTATCCCAGTTAGCCTTAAGTTCTTTGACAGTGTTTTCTCTTGCAAATGGGCAAATATTCACATATGCTGAAGAGGGCTGTGTTTTTGTTTATTATTTGCATAGGCCATTTTAAACCTATATGCACTTTTTTTTATTTATGTTTACACCAAACTCAAGTATGTGAATTTAAAGGCATGACTTAGGCCGAAGTTTCTGGAGAGACTAATATGCCAAGTTTATTTGTTATATTGTCCATGTCCATTTCTTTGCACTAAGTTCATTGAGGACATTTACTTGTGTGCAGTCAGTGCAAGCCTACTACCTTAAAGGTTAAACCTTTAAATGTTGTTTAAAAGAAAACAAATTCTTAAATAAAATGCATCATTTTTGAAAAATGTTTGGGTTTATTCATCCAAGAATCAATCAGGACGACAGGCAATGAGATATTTGTGTTGGGCCTTTCTTTGAAATGGATTATGGCAACATACAGTATATTCCTCATTTTATATTTTTACAGATAACTGTTCATGGTGTCATAATTTGATTTTAAACTGCATGAAACACGGTAATCTAAAAAGAACAATCCACTGACTTTCCTAATGACCAACTTAAAGGTGTAAGTAAAAAAAAAAAAAAAAAAACAGGAGTGGGATGGGAGTGGGAGTAATTTTGACTGGGAGCGGGATGGGATCGGGAGTCACTCTACAGGAGTGGGACGGGATGGGATTTACTTTTTGACTCTGGCCCAGGATTGGGATGGGATGGGAATTTTTCTCTGGGAGCGGGAGGGAACGGGAGTGAAAATCCACTCCCGATTCATGCTCTACTGTAGAACCGATGCGCTGCTGGTTCTGCCGGCCTGAATAGAATATAATGTCTACTGTTGTGTACAGGCTTTATAGACTGAGCTGAGTAGTGATGCGCGGGTCGACCTGTATCCCACGGGACCTGCAAATGGACCTGCTGGTCGGGCAGCAGTGAAAGCATCGCTCTGAAAATGATACTTTGACATTATTATTATAATCTATTAATCAATAATCTATTACTGTCATGGCATCTGAAGGTACTGATGCGTTGAGCAGGTGACAGTCCGTGGCCATTTTCAAAACACACTTGTGTCACGCACTCCAAAAGAAACTAAACAATAATTTACCGTACAAAACGGGGGAAACAAACGTTGACAAAAATGGTTCCATAATTCATATTAAATTCAAAAGATAATGAAAAAACAGCAACAAGTTAGAGGGAACAGTGATAAAGTGGTAAAACTTGGCATTGATCCACAGCCTCAGACGGATGCGCTCAAGCTTGCCGTGTGCACAAGCTCCATTGGTAGGCGATACTATATTTTCACATTTTTAACAATGCAGTTAAAAGTTTCGATTTTTATTGATAACCTACATTTACCAACAACAAAAAGACTATATTTAGCACCAAAAAATATGTAAAAAAAATAAAATAAATAATAATAATAATAATAATAATAATAATAATAATAATACTTTTTTTAAAAAAAAATAAGTAAATTAAAAAAAACGAATATCGAATACCAAATTTTCATAACGAATACCTACCCATAGAAAAGTATATTCGAATATCCAAATATCTGGGTACAGTCCTAGTAATTAGCGTTAATTGATACGCCATCCCTGAATATCTACAACAGACACAGAAGAGTACTCAGTGTGTCATGTGGTTGATGTGTAGGTCCACTGACAAAGCATCGGTATTAACGACATGGGATGTGTTCAATAATCACATCTAGCAGGCATGGAGCAAAATCAACATTCACTTGAAGTCGTAGTTCTGTTTACCTGGCAAATGTAAGTCCAATGTTTACTCTCTTCTTATTTTAGCTCCGTTTTGGTCCCCACCAACTTCAGAGGGAAGAATCTCGATCTTAAGTTGCTAGATGCTCCACTATATTCAGAAACTACTCTCTAAAGCCCATTTCTCACTTGACAAAAATCCCATTCACACACACTGGACAATTTAAAAATGGTGGAAAAGAGGGTATAACTGTGTCCGTTTGCTGTTAGGTGCTGCGCAGATAATAACAGAGCTTGTTAGCTGAAATCAACTGTCAGACGTGGCTTAAAACAGTGCCAAAGCAGTTTGATACAAAACCAAAACAATGCACTAAAAGAAGCTAAAGCAAGCTGATGGATACTGTAGAGTTGGGTGGGTTTGTCATGACGAAGGATGCCTGTCACAGTTCACTGTAACTATTTCATCTGTTGTCAAAACAGAAATCTTTATTATAGCCACTTTGATATTTTCAGTGTAATAATGTATATACCAGCTACCTCTAATACGTATATGAAAATACTTGAAGTTACAATGTGTAATTTACGTGGTTGTTTATTAGCAAATAACAACTATTGCTTTCATAAATATATATTTACTCAAGTGTAATGCAATTCACATACAAATGGAAGCTTTCTCATAGGCTTAGAATGATTTCTCTATATATACAGAGGCAGGGGGCGGTCTGCTGGAGGCTGCCTTCTTGCGTCACCATATTTGGATACAGTGGCCGAAAGGGATATACTGTACACGCTTCACCTTTATCTAGAACTTGCCGCCACTGGAGACAGAGAGGGTGAAGGGTGCTACTGTGTGAACCTGCTTTGTACTTTTATGATTCTGTCGCACTTTAAATGGAGGACCACACATATGTTTTGCCCGTAAGAGGGAAACCACACCACCAAATAAAAGAAAAAGATCAGATAAGCGAGGACGGGACAAAACGCGAGTGAATATCGACGTTGCTTATTTCAGGTGGAAAGAACTCCTGTGGAAGAACATTCTGGAAACGCATATATTATAATCGTATCAAACTATATTTGCCGCACTGTGCCATGACTATCACATAAAACATATTATTTTAGCATTACTGTGCTAATGTTTGCTTGTGTTACCAAAATAATGAGAGATAAAACACTCCTAACATAATGTTATATCTCACAGTTAACCTATATCTCACTGGTAAGCTATAACATATCGTAGCGTCTGCCAGGACGTGTGGAAAGGATGACGCAGCTATTCGGCAAACCACCGTTTATTACAGTACAGGTTACGGTTGGCCGTAACTACGCCAAAACAACCAACAAACAAGAATTTAGCTGTAAATTCTTGTTTACTAACTGTGCACTCCTGCTCTCTCCTCCAGCTCGCTCATACACATACCAGCACCCGCACTCATCCCCGTCACACTCGCACCCCGCCCCCCTAACAATCCCAAACATGCCATTAACTCACAGAACATTGACATTATAACAGAACATTTACTGCAAGGTTGCTACAATATCGTAACATGGTTTAGATTCCTAAATAAATAACCATCTCATCGCTATAGGCCTACTCCTGAAAAACTTGAAAATCTCGTGGATGATGCCATCTGTGTCTGCGCAAGGCTCTCTGTCCTACGAGGCCACCGTCACTTACCCGATGGGAGGGGTGAGTGAGTGAGCATAAGTGAGCCCTGCTATCTAGAATTTGACCGCTGATGTCACTGTTACTCACCATTTTTACACACTGAGGCTTTAACATTTTTGTTCCCAGTGATTACCGTATGTTATTTATTAAAGTAATATACTTAAATGTATCATTTCCAGATGTATAAAATGAGGTTTTTCAATAGCAATGTGAAAAGAAATGGTGAGGGTGTCTGCATGATATATAGATTTTTCTGTCATCACAGTGACTCATGTTCAGTCGCCAACTTTCAGCAACTTTTTCTATTACAGTGACTCATGTTCAGTCACCAACTTTCAGCAACTTTTTCTGTCACAGATTATCACAATGCCACATAAACAAGCTCATAAATGTTTGTGCTAAACTTAATCCTAACCTTGAGCAAAAGTTTGAGTGCAATAATGTAGTGTCTTAGGTTATGCATTTGGGCTTAAAGTAGGCCGAACAAATCTGTTTAATGAACTGATGCAGATTTAAAATCTGATTCAGTTATTTATTTTAATATTTTTTTAAATATTTAAAACAATGTTCTACCTTCATTTGCAGAAGCTTTTATCCTCAAGAGACAAATCAGTCTAATCCATTCTTAAAAGAAGGGAGTTTAATTACTGCCACACACTGGACACAAAGTGAGGAGGGACGACAAAGGAAAGGAAAAGATAACTTTTTCAAATATGCATATGTATTACTTTGATGTGAAATCTGAACCACTACAAAGACTGAGTTGGACCAATAACTTAGATTTCTAACTGTACCCCCCACTGTGCTGGACTGCACAGATCAGTAAGCTGTTTTTAATGACCTTGGTAGTGAAGCTAAGAGGCCTTGTAGCAAAGTCACATTGTACTTATATCGTAATCTTTGCAACTCAGAGTGTGTGTGTGTGTGTGTGTGTGTGTGTGTGTGTGTGTCTTCATTGGTGTTCAACAGTGGGGCACAGAGTATAATTTACAGAACCCAAAAAAATGTGATAATTGCCACTGTCTCATGCTAAAATACAGTAGTGAAGGGAGCAGGGCCTCATGAACTGTCAACTCTTCCAAATAACTTTTTATCATTAGGTAGGTGAACACTTTTCATCAAGCTGCAAATGTTGGGTTAAATGTGGTTCTTATAGACGTAGTTAGAAACTTTTCTATCGCAGCTCATACACTGCAGTCAAACTGTCAAATGAGGCAGCACTGGCAAAAAAAAAAAGACTCAAAATTTTGTGAATGCATTGCCTATTTCTTGCGTTAAATGATTTCAGAAGCATAATTTTGTGTACTGTTTAGCTTTAAAACACCTGTGCAACACAGCAACAGCTCTACGCAGGGCCTATGCTGTCACACTGCAGTTACACCTCCAAAAACACTAGTTGGCAGTGAGGTTTCTGTGAAGTGCTATAAAGTTTAGTTGAATCAAAATACACCCTCAACACACATTAAACAAGGCTTTAAAGAGGACATGAAACAACGGAACAGACACCAGCATAGGAGATATATGCATTATTAAGACATACTGACGAAATAAAAAGTTGGAAAAGTCAGCCTATTTTAGAGAAAATCCACTTTTTAAATGCATTTATGATACGTTTTGGGCCGTGCTCAGCGCCATCTTTATTTTACGTCACTCCCTACATCAGCGGAGTGGTTGGTTGGTTTCACAACACTGTGTCTGTAGGCGGAAGAAGAAGAGTAGCAGTTTAGGAAATTTGTTGTAAGGTAATGTCAGTAGTAGACAGCAGTCGCTGTCTGTCAGATAAAAGCAGTCTGTCTGATATTATCCATCGTTACTAACGTTTTATCTCATCTTACGAATGTTAGCATTAGCATGCAACTGTTGGCACCATTAGTTAGCAGATAAAGCACACTAATGTTACCAGGCTTCAATTTGTTTAATTTCCTTGGCTTGAACCACATTTTCATACATTACTGTCACTCCAAAGATAATTATTAAAACCTTGAAATACAACTAAACATAAGCAGAAGTGCTTTTAACATTTAATGCAAATGTATGTAAATAGCTCACTGCAAATGGTAATAAATGAGTAAATGTGATTGAATGTAGCTATGTAAGTTGAATGGGCTGAGATACAAGATATACATTATGACAAAGCATGTGTTTTTCCATGTAATGTCATACAATATAACTTGTTTAGGCCAACAAATGATAGACAACTCTTTTTGTCAGTCTGTTCAGGTTAACTGCATACAGATAGTTCACTTTATGGGACAGAGGACACCTTGGGAGGGGGAACAGGTTGCCTATTCCAGCATGTGTGGTGAACATCATCAGGACTGCTTTCCCATCTCTGGAATACCACGGCTTTGAATACTTACGACGACGATGACTTTAATGTTGGTTAGTATTGAAGTGAGATATATATTTGTCTCTGTTTTGTGCTGCTGGAGTTCTGCACATATGGACACAGCCTTGGCCCTGCGCAACACACCGGACACAGTGTCCTTCCAAAAGGTATATTCTTTCTTGACTTTCCTTACCGTCACCACATACTCTCCTGCACCTTTGGAATACTGCTGTTTGAACTGCTCCTGGCCTTATGTTGTTTTTGCAGTGGCTCTGCTGACATTGAGGTTGTGGTCCAGTGCAGCTGTCTTCAGCCTGGTCTCAAAGCTCTCCCTGAGAAACTTCTTCCTCTTGGTGGCGTATTTTGTGTACAAGGAGTGTACACTCTCAAGCTGCCCTGTGCATAAAGATGAAACAGTATGAAAATTTCATATTGCAATTATTGTGACCAAAATTATCACAGTTATCATTTGTATTACTGTATTGTTAAATTGTGTACTGTTTAAAAAAAGTGTTGAGGCACTCACTGAAACCATTTGGCTTTTGTATTGATAACTCTAATTAAATTAGGATCACCATGCATTTTTGTTTGCATGAACATTTATCAGCAAAATAACATCCATGACATAATCATGGTTGAGACAGGGAATGTTTTACTGTGCTTATAATGGCACCATAATCATATACAATTGTTGTGATAGTTCAAATTTGATATGGTACTTCTAACCATCAGAAATGTTATCATGGTAATCACTAAACTGATTATTGTTTCATCCCAACCTGTGTCAATGCCCTTTGTTGTCTTCTCTAGCTTTTGCAGAAGTGCCTTGTCAAGAACAATCTTCTGCAGGTGTTCAAAAGCAGCAGAGTTTGGACAAAGCCAGGGCCGCAGGCTCTCTCTTCTGGAGTATATGGCTCACATTGGGTCATCATTTCACCACATGTCCAGTTGTGGACATTGGTGATGTGGTGAAGGATGGATGTCCACTTCTCCTTGAGTCTGGCTGCACTTCCTTCACAGGTGCTCGCGCAATACCACAGGTGGTTTGTGATCATTTTTTCCACTCACACAGCTCCTCATGGTGGGTCGCCAGTATTTTTTCCGCAGATTCTTGACAATGTGCCACAGGTCATATTCATGCTGCACTTGTTTGTGTTTCTCTCGCAGGACCTTCTGCACAGACAGGTGGCAGTTGGTGGCCATAACCTGACCTGCACACCATACTCTGCACGCTTGGACAGACACCTTTCCAGACCCTAAACCTCCAGCCAGTAGCTGCTCTTGACCTCGGTGACCTTGACAGTCTCCTGTGTCACCACCAAGTTTGATTTGGTATCCAGAACTGTGTAAGTGCCAAATGTCGCACTGTGGCCAGGGCTGTCATATCAACCGTCTCCAGAGACAAGAAGTGGCTGATCTTGTAATGCAGCCAGCACAGCCTCATTGTGTTTTGTCCACAAATCATTATCTTGGGGATGATGTAGGCCTTCTGAATGTCAAACCATTCTCTGCTTGAAATGGGTTGCAGACCAATGGCTTCACAGATCTCCAGAAATGGAGTGCTCTCATCAGTGGCTAAGGTAGCGGCTGGGATACGGAGGTTACACTCCATCATTCCTCTTACAAGAGGCTGAGAGTTGAAAACATAGTCATGACCGTCGATACATTCTGTTTTGATCTGTATTCATCCAGTCCCTCCTCCATGCTGCACGCCTCAGACCCCTCCATTTCTTCAACACTCAACATGGTTTCTTCGTCACTCAACTAAATTGGTGGTGGTAGTGATGGAGGTATGCAGTCTACTGTTTTACTGTAACGATGATCATGGATAATGTAGCTGCTGAAAAGGATGCTGTCTGTCACTGTGCCTGTATTGCTGTACTCTTTAGTAATTGCAATTTCTTCATCAGTCTGGGTGCTCACACTGACTGTATTATTCTCAGCCTCCTCCTGCTGCTGCTGCTTCTCGTCCTCCTCCTCCTCAACATGGATCATCTCTCTCTCCCTGTCTGTCATACTGCTGCTGTTTACCAGACGAGTGACTTTTTGCATGAACTGTCACAACAAAAGACAAATATATTTAATATAATAATGCCTTCTTTTTTTTTCCATTTTTCACATGTTAAGGTTGATTAATCACAACATGCTAATGGGTTGAGCAAAGACAATGACCACAGAGGGAGAGGTGCAAGGTAGAGACTGTGGCAGACAACCTTCTTCCAGATTGACCCAGCTGAACCCTCCAATCCTCATCCGTTGGTCTCCACTGTTTCTCAGAGTTGTGCCCAGAGTAGGAGTTGTCCCTGATTTGTGCTGCTGGTGACTTCTAACTATGGTTTCATCAAAGTCAAAATTGAGTCAGACACTGTGTGAGTAAACAGTTTTGACGCACACCTGTGAGCCAATCACAGAAAAGAGTATTCACCCAGACCATGGCATAAGATGATGTTAATTCAATGCATAGAGTGTTAATTGTTTTTTGGTTTTTATCAAACTGAATGGTTCATCACTCTGCCACCATCAAGCTTGTAAGCCTATTGCTGGGCATGACTTTGTAAATATGTTTTCCAATCTTCTTTTTCCAAGTAGGATCACATTCTCTGAAATACACTTTATGGCTTCGAGAAAGTGTGCAGACTTTACCTCCTGCCTCTCACCACCTTGATGTTCTAAGGGTTTGGAATTACATTAACTGCATGCTGTTTTGTTTTGTTTTTTTAAGCTACTTAAAATGTAGTTTAGAAAACTGATTTAGGAAACATAATGTTTTATTATTAAAATGTTATTCTTGTGAAACTGCACTTCAAGATGTCATCTCAGTTTTCTTTAACTAGCATAATTTTATCAGCTACCATAAATTAATCAAGAGTAATCATTGCGATGTCAACCAAATTAACCAACTTGCTTTGTTAAACTGTTTACAATGGTGAAAAAAAGACATGATGGGTACAGCCTGGGTTTTAATTGGCTTGATAAAAGAACATGGATTGGACTCGCTTATTTTAATCTGACAGGTAGTTCTGCAATATATAAATATGGTGAGATCTGCTAGTGCATTTATGGTATAAAATAATGCACAGAAGACTTAATCCTTAAGTTAAACAAGTTCCTCTCTTTCCTGTCTAACATAGTTGGACAAACCATAAATCAATATGACCACAATTCAGTCAGACAACTCAGGAGTGAAATCAATATCTTTATTGAGCATAATTATTTTGCATACAGAAGTAGAGCATGAATAATTTTATCATGACTGAAGCAAGTTTTGCGACAGACCGTCGCAATTAATTCATTCCCTGAAAATGATCTCCATGACAGGGAATGAATAGCAGACCCCTGCTGGGGATCATAGAAATAGAGCCCCAGGTGGATGCTGGGGAGGTGGTGGGATTGAAAATCTTTATAGGCAGCACACAACAGCAGCAGAGTAGCCAGGAATGATTATCTTCTTCTTCTTCGCAATGATCAGGTAAGCAGCAAAATTACCGGACACTCTCCCAATTACACCCGTCTGTCTCTTGACACATGTCAAGCGCTTGTCTCGTTCACGTGATTCATTACCCCAAAAGTACACCCACATGCTAGTGAAAGTGAGTAACAATAATAGTAAACATCTTCAGAGAGCCTCTGGTGTCATTGTTGCTCATTACCCCCAAATGGGACCGTCTTCTTGCAGAGAAATATGCTCAGGGCTCCTAGTGATTCAGCGTAATGGTGAGTTGTATTTTTTATGCATTTTACATTTGTTTTCATGCCGGTCATATCATTTTATTTGGCCGTATTTATCTGCCACACATTGATAGGCCAGTCCGTGAAAATATTGTCTTACATGAAACCAGTTCATGGCACAAAAAGTTTGGGGACTGCAGGAGTAGTGGTCTATTTGTGGGTGTCACTCTGTAAAATTCATTTGTGTATCTAGAAGCAATGCAAAACATCCCTACGTCCCTTAACTCGCTTTCCTGTCGGCTGTTCTCTGTCATTTTGAAATCTCTGCTCCTCACCGCGATCGCTAGCTTGACAACCAACCACTCCGCTGACACCACATCCGGTGACACAACAGACATGACACCGCCCTTTGTTTTGACAGCTGAACTTAAATGACAGGATTTTGAGATTCCTTTCATTTTCAGTGTTTCAACTAAAATTATCTTTTTAGGGTGAGAGACCCTCTTTAAATTATGATAACTATGTTTAGTGTTTCGTGTCCTCTTTAAAGCAACAATTTCAAACACAAGGAGACACATCGGCTTTATTATAACTCGCAGCATTCACAGACAAAGCCCTTGTCTTTTGCAGGACACATTTTCCTCAACAAAAATACAACATGCTAATGGTTTTAGCACAAGCCTATGGCATTTTAATTATAAAAAGTAGCCTAGTGGCTAATGGACTTTTCCTCTACTCATAGGGACAACAGCAACATTTAACGAAGATGACGTGACAGAATTCGGCTGCATTACAGCTCACAGTGTTCATTGACAAAATAACTATCTTATACTGAACACATGTTCCGAACACATACAATATGCTAACTTTATTAGCACTAACCCTACGGCATTTTACATTGTATACATAAGCCTAGCCACTGGAGGAGATTTCCTCTACCCAAATAAAGCCAGGATAAATCACACACAAAACCTAAAATGCTATTTTATGGGAGGTTATTGTCTTCACAATATATTCTGTCATATCTGTGAAATAAATTTGTCCTTGTGTAATTGCACTGTGTGTTGGACAAAGTGACTGCACAGCAGTAACAAGAAGAAACAACTCCTTTGCACATCAACACACAAAATGCTGCCAGGAGCAACAGCTACCGTAGCTGCTTCAGCATCAGTGTCACAGGAATAGGAATCAAGCCAGGTTTTGTTATTTTGTTTGTTTCTTTTCTTTGTTTGTTTCTTTATTTGTTGTTGTTTTTCCAATCGCTCAGTGTTGCCCACAGACATATACAGTGTCTCAATAGGCTCTTCAGCAACATTTCCTGATGAAACCCAAGGTCTCCAATAATGGACTGCACATACTGTATATTGTATACTGTATATAGGCACTTATATACTTGAGCGGGAAGGACTGCTTCACAGTAACTGTTATTCACCAATGCACACTCATTCACTGAGGTTTAGTGTTCTTCTCAAGGATACTTCAACAAGGAGGTACTCTCAGGAGAAAGTAAAGGCTAGCACACACATACAAACACAGTTTTAAAGCAGTATTTTACCCCCTAAATGACCATTTGTACATCATACATTACTCGCCCTGTGTTATGTTGAATTCATGAAGACATTTTTGCCATGCCTCTGGTGAATGAGGAATCCAAATATTTAGAAAATTATTGATGAACTGAAGTAGAAGGGGTCCACGTCTAACTACAGCAAACTGTATCAAAACATCCCAAACAGGGATTCCAACAGAGAGCTAAACTAAAAGTTAAACTTACCTACGCTCTCTTCAAAGAGCTGCTGCTATCTATATCGACACAACATATTCATAATTATGTCGAGATTATCTGCATTACTGAAAATTTAGCAACAAACACAGACAACGCTGCAGGGTTCAACGCTAAGGGTTTTTTTTTTTCACTTGCCAGGTCGGGCAAGTTGGTCAGAGATCTACTTGCCCAAAGTCAGTTTTTACTTGCCCTGTAAAAACTGTTTAAGTGGCTATCAAATAACAAAGACTGCAGTTATTTTTATGTATGTAATTTTTATTCACACTGTATTTATTAATTAAAACAACATATGTCATGTATTGTAGCTTAATTCCTACACAAAAATGACAGTGTCAGGGCAGCGGCAATCAATGTCAATCGCTCTCTCTCTATAATTTTGCGCCCTACTTGAGCCATGCCCACCTCTATTTATTTTTCACCCCTCTCTCCAGTTCTATATATTTTGCCTCCATCTCTCTGCCCTGCTCTACTCTACTTCAACGCTACTTAGCTCTCTCTCTGCTCTACCAGTAGACTACCACATCCATCTGTTGCACAAAACGCACACAGCAGTGTTTCCCCTAGGATGGAGTTGCAGCAGCAGAGGTGAAGCCCACACATGAAAAATAATTTTCACATGCATGAAACTTTTTTGTGTGCTTGCAAAGCACAGCCTGCTGGGATGTTTCTATGTATACTGGCACCAGAAGGGCTCTTTAGGACTAAGTACATACAGTACATGTGCGCACAGTAATGAGCAAGTGAAATGTCTGTCTAGTTTACATATGAGGTGTCTCAAGATTTAGGAAAATACAATTGTATTGAACATAATAAAAGTCACTTGACATGCTGCTGTTTTGTGCTATGACCTATTTAAGTGCTGGAAGTTGTTAATTACGTGACAACGCCTGAACGCAACACAACACAAGCTTAGCACTGAGTGCCGTGCTGCGCTGCTGTGCAAGCAGCGTGTTTGTCTGTGCGTAACAGCAGTCTGTTGGTATTTACACACTGTCCATAACAATAACTTTGTCAGCTGATAAACTGCACCAGGCTCGGGTCAGGTTTGGTCAGGAAAATGGGGCCCGAGCCGCTCTAGCGTGCTCACCTGTGTGTGTGGCTGAACTCCGCTGTGCGCGATACAGAGAGCAGAGGAGAACTGTTAACGCGTGACCATGTAGAGACAGAAATGACACGATGATATAACACCATAAATAGTATATTGTTCTGTTATTATATGGAGCGTCCGTCGTGCAAAATAATATCAATGGGGGGCTGTGGGTAGGACATTGCCGACTCGTCCTCTGAACTATCGTCGTCGGAAGTTTGGGAAACTGGCACAGGACCGACAGGAGTTTCTGGATAATTTTTTCTTGTGGAAAAACAAACTTATAGTTCGTTTCATAGTGTCACTTTATGGTCAAACGACACAGCACTTACTACTTGACACCGGCTCTGTGACCCCTCTCTGTCTAACCCCGCGTACAGTACACATGTATGGTTACTGGCGGCCCCCTGCCTCGCAGTGTGCATCCAGGCACACACATACACACACACACAGAGACACTTGCTTCCGCTCCTCCATGAAATGCAATTATAAAAAAAAAAAAAAACACCGGTGCGCCTAGTTAAAAAACAATGTCGCACGGCCTCCAAAAAAGGTTGCAAAATGCGACTAATTAGGCGCAGTCTGGAGCCCTGTTTAAAGCCCCAGCGAGTTGTGCAGTCCTGTCCATGAAAATAATAATATAGTCTATATTATATACAGTACCTTCTATTCCATGTTATTCTATTATCTATTATATGATCAGCATGCTAATAATCTGCGCCACATGTAGCCTCCATTCAGGAGACTCTGGCTTTAGGGCTATTTGTCTGTACGCCTACAAATTGATGTCAGCTTACCGTTACGAGACCATGCTCTGGGAGTCCAAATTCCACTTGCTTCTTGTGCAGTTCACTCTACCGTTGCCAGCTGTGTGAAAAAGCCCCGACAATACTACAGCATAGTCCGAGGGCGCGCTCTGTTTTTTTGCCTTTGGTCCTGTACTGCATTTGTAACAACCAACTTAAGATTGTGACCGAAACAGTTAAGCCACGGCCAATGCAGGGACCTGATTGCAGCAGATATGTTAGCTCTCCCTTGTCATTTGGTCGGAACCCGAAATGCTGCCAAATTGCAGACGTTGTGGTTTTTTTTGGGGTTTTTTGGACTATCTCCCTTGGTGCACTGCTTGCCATCCTGTCTTCTCTCTCATTTCTGAGCTGTCACATGACGACGTCACATCCAAAAACTTTATCGAATGTCATCTCCCGACAACAGTTAAGAGAAACATTACAAACACTCATTGTTTAGGCATTAAATAAATTATATTTATTATATTAGGCTCCTATAGGGGCACCTGTGGCTTAGTGGTAGAGCAGGCGCCCCATGCACAAGGCTGTTGCCGCAGCAGCCCAGGTTCGACTCCAGCCCATGGCCCTTTGCTGCGTGTCACTCCCTCTCTCTCTCCCCATCTTCACACTTGTCTGTCCTATACATGGCTAAAAAGCCCCAAAAAATATCTTAAAAAAATAAAAATAAATATTAGGCTCCTATAGGCCTATATGCGCAGCAGATTTATTTTAATGACGGTAATGAAACTGATACCGTTGCTATTTTTAGATACCGCGGGATATCTTATTACCTATTATCGCCCAACCCTACCTCCAACCTGTCCTTTAAGCAGCAATCAAACCATAAACCTTCTCGAAAAAGTCCAGAACTGAGTGGAGTCCTGCGGGGATCAACAGAAGTGAAGTCCAGCTCGCTCTGCTGCAGTTCAGTGGCAGATCAGCCAAGCTAACTAAGAGCCACCGTGACAACAAACAAACAAATTCATTCAATAGCTCCACCATCCACAGTCAGACACACATCATGCACTGCCAAATTACAGCTCAATAGCTGACACTGCTCTGGTGTGAGTGTTGTGCAGGCTTGAAAACATCCTGACATTGACTATATATTTAAGTTGTTCGGTCTGATCTCCTACCGCTCACATGGCAGTAGAAGATGCAAGCCTGGTCATTCTTGGCTTCCTACTTTCTAATACATTACATAAAATAATTTATCACTGGTCTATACCCATTGAGTGCACAGTTGCCCACGTACAGTTTCACATGGTGTGTGTTTGGGATACAGGTCATAGGAAATTGCAGATTAAATAGTCAACTGAACCCATTAAGAGGAGCAATGTATTCAGACAGAGTTTTTGTGAATTTGATAGTACGATTGCTTTATTGAAAGTACAGTAGTACCATTGCCAATAGTGGGATAGTTAGTGGACTAAAACTGGACATTAGTAGTTGAGGTAGCACATTGAGAGGCAGATAGTTAGTGTTTATATGTTGTATTGACTTAAAAGTGGGGCGCACTGGTAGTTCATATGGGAAAGGTGTGGCTATCCCTTGTTGCAGCAGCATACCATATCATGACTTAGTCATACCAAACCAACATTGGGCCACAGGGGGAGCCACAGTGATCGGTTGCAGTTTAGCCATTTTTAAGCATTTTTCTGTTGTTATAGCGCCACCCAGTTGCCAATTAGAGTTAAATTTCTCCAGTCAGCTTGAGGCGTCCTGTTCTACATATCTACCAAGTTTAGCAAAAATCGATATGGCGGTTAGGCCTAGATAAGAAATTAGCTCTCTAGCGCCCCCATTTTGTTTGATGGGGTCAATAATGGAGGGGTCCCCTCAGATTATGTGTGGTCATATGCCTACAAAGTTGCGTGGTGATCGGTGAAACCCTTGCGATGTTATACACCTTTATGTGATGAGCCACGCCCTCTGCAATATTCATTGCCTTATAGAAGCTCAGTTTTAGTAAGTTTTCCAACTTTTGCCAAGAGGGAACTTTAGATATTGGTCCCTAGATTATATTCACCAAGTTTCATGCAGATTGGTCAAACAAAGAGATCGATTTTAAGTGTTTTTAAAAAAATTCAAAATGGCAGCAAATCTATATAACAAGAAGTTATGGGTTCTTGAGGCAGATTTGTTTCTCATGAGGAGAGGCATCTCTGTGCAAAGTTTCATGTCTCTACGACATACGGGGCATGAGATATGCCCATTCAAAGTTTGCAATTTCAATCGGTTGCTATAGCGCCCCCCTTTGGCCAATTGATGTAATACTGCTTCATTCGCATCCTCCCATGACCCTCTACCACTGTGCCAAATTTCACATGGATTGACCAAGTCAGTGAGGAGAAAAACAGACACACCCACAGACAGAGTTTTTGTTAGTAAGATTCAGTTCTCCTCAGTTTGAATGTCCTGTGGTCCACCACTATCATTTTCATCCCATCTTGTATCATCAACAAAAATAAAACATACATATAATCATAGTTTTATTATCAAAGATCTATTGTCAGCTTGTCTTCTTCATGGAGAAAAAAAAAGGTCACTGAAAAGCATTTTTACTCACAGTTTTTCTCCACAAAATTAACAGTTTGTTTGTGTTATTGTGTGACTTTGCAAAATAAAACACCACTGAGGCAGACCAGCAGCTCTGTTGTTAAGCAAGGTAAGATACTGTTTTTGTCAGTGGAGTCTGGCTTTGAAGAGAGCATTGTTGAGTTTCACTTTTAGTTCTGTTCCCTGTTGGAAAGGGCTGTCTGTTTGAGAAGTACTGAAGATACAACTGGATAAATGAGAGTTGGACTATACTGCACTAGTTGTGGGAAACTTTGTAAATGGATGTTTTCATACAGTTTTGCTGTTGTTGAACATGGTTGCTGAGGACTTCAGGACTTGGGATGTTTTCTTCATAAATTCAATGTAACATGGGCTGAGTAATTGACATATATTTGGGGATGAAGTTGGTTTTAAAGGTCTTTTGAAGGTTAGTAGAAATATATAGGAATTAAATTTGATTCATTTACATAATAATGCTCTACATCTGTTGGATGCATTTGAAGGTGTAACTAACTCAAACCATTGTCTTTACTTGGTATACATGAAGCATATACATGCTTTGATTGTTGTATTATTTCATCATATCTCTCCGCTCTATATGTTGTACTTACTGTGCATCCCTCTTGTCGTATTTTTCATTTAAACAAAAGCACACTTGTCCCTAGTTCCTTTTTACTCCTTCAGCATTGCAATTACTCTCATGATTTCTCTAAATAAATGTTGGCTGAGGAAGGTGTAAACAGAAACATGTAGGTGTTTATTTGCTTCTTCTCGCCGCAGTGCAGTATGTGTACTCTGTCCTTGCTGCCCTTTCCATGATTTGTTTCTGAAAAAGCTACTGAATGATGAATGTTGTCAGAGTAGGTATTTTAACTCATGTCACATTGCAGTGTATTACCCTCGTTGTTTGTATGTAATGGTAAAACTGCTGACAACACAAGAAAGGTATGCTTTATGTAAAGGGATCTTTACAGCAGCGGATTATTAGTTCTCATAAGCACTGGGTATAACAGAATATCTGACTAGCAGTATTGTCTTTTCAAGTGAAGGATAGTTCTGTTTTTTATGTAACCCACTTCTGATGGACACAGAGTAGTTAAACAGTTAGGACCAGTGTCTTGATTCGAAGAGAGACAAATGACAGAAAGAGAGAATGACAGACCCAATAAGTAGCTGGAGCCAGATGATGTATTAAATGTAAAATTATATTAACGTCACTTTGGAAAAATAACAAAATAAAATATTTGTTTAAAGCAACGCTCTAGCTTCACTTAACCGGTTGAGAATCTTAAGTGCATTAAATGCAACAAAACAACAATATTTCACCCTTCTGGGCAGGCAAGGCAAATCACATAAAATTGCAAAGTTCACTTTAAATAACAGAAGATTTCAATGTTCCTTTGTTCCATTCCTTTATGTTCAGTTCAGCTTGCATCAGTCAGACAGTCAATTTCACTCAAGTGCTTTTTACATCAGTCAAGTCAGGTAGTGAGGTGTGAGCTTTAGTCCTACCACAGAGGTGAAAGGGGAAAAGGTGGGGAGGGGGGTTTCCTCCTTGGGGCAAGGGTGATGTCTAGGGCTGACCCAAAAAATTCAAAGCTTCAAAGCTTCGTTTGATGGCATGGGATTCGATTGTGATGAAAAAAATTTGATGCTTCGGCGCTTTTTTTCCGTTTTTTGGGGGGAAACGCAACGCTAACACCATCAATGAGCCCCGAGCGCACTCAGGGCCGCTCTGGGGCTGGGGGGGATGTGTCCAGAAAAAGACAAGTGTTTGTCTGTCAATTCTGCGATTTATAGTGAAGCCAATTTGCGTACTTGTGTTTGAAACTGTCTCCATTAAGCCATGTTTAATGTGTGTTTTGAATCAACTATATAAATAAAGTTTGATTTGAACTAAATTTTACGGCACTTAACAGAGTCCTCCACCGTCGACTAGTGTTTTTGAGGTGTAACTGCAGAGTGACACACACATACCACCACAGAACAAAAACGAAAATAACTTGCAGATTTTTTTTCCTACGACTAATTGATTAGTTGAAGATTAAGTGCGACTTAAGTTGACCAAGTTATTCTTTGGTTGACTACAGCCCTAGACATTTTATCCATGAAATAGACATGTGTGTATCTTTTTTAAATCATGAGCTGAATGACAGCACGTCAGCACTGATGTTATATATCACACAGTAGTTTTTCTTAACCATACTGCATATTATTAGCACTGGTGCTGCATAGAGTGCCAAAGTCACAGCCCTTCGGTGAAGCTCATGGGACCTTAGATCGGAAAAAATATGAATGGCAGTGAATGAAGAGAGCAATGTTACCTTTTGGTCCCGTTTGAGTTGCGACATGAAATCCAAGTATGTAGTTAATGAATTTAAAACATAAATTTTAAGCTCAAGAAAGTCATACTTTGTGGTAAAACTGTTGAGATATAAGCTTTTTAATTAGAAAGACTCAAGAGTACACAGGAGGCGGTCGCGTATGTGACGTCATAGCTTTCGCTCGCTTCCAGCAGCTTAGAGTGACTGCACAAAACACACAGGCATCTTCAATCATAAATCGATTAATCATAAAACAGTGGAATTTCAGCAGGGAGGCCAAGCTGCAGGAAGCGAGCGAAAGCTATGACGTCACATACGCGACCTCCTCCTGTGTACTCTTGAGTCTTTCTAATTTAAAAGCTTATATCTCAACAGTTTTACCACAGAGTATGACTTTCTTGACCGTAAAATGTATGTTTTAAATTAATTAACAACATATTTAGATTTTACGTCGCAACTCAAACGGGACCAAAAGATAATATTTCTCTCCTCATTCACTGTCATTCATATTTTTTCCGATCTAAGGTCCCATGAGCTCTACCGGAAGGGGCGTGACTTCGGCACTCTATAACAGGACAGCTATGCTGCAAGTTTACCCAGTATAACATCAAAAGAATACAAAAAATAATGAATCCATCATCAACAGAAAATAATTGACGTATTACTCATGTTGTCTATTTTTCTATCAGGTCACCAATGCAAAAAGTATGCTGCTTTAACACTCTTCATATCATAGCAGTGTGTAGAAAGTCAAGTTCACATATTAGCAAGGATACAAACTTTCCGCAGGACCTCAGTGAACTCGGCAGCAGACCTGCTACCATTGTTAGCTGCAGTTAGCCACATTAGCTTAGCTCGGCTCAACTCACCAAGACGCTGCCAAAGGTTGTTAAAACTTCTGGCGCACAGGTCCGTGGATCCGGTCGGTCACTTCACACTCAGAGCTCTGCTTAAATTAATACAAACACTAGTTTTAGTTTCGCTAGTTATCAGCTCATTTAGCATTATGTCCGTCTCGTCTGCTTGTATTAGCTGTGTTCGAAACTGTCCACTCACTCACTCACTCACTATTCCCTATTTCGTGTTTACTAATATAGTGCACTACATAGGGAGCGACTGAACGAGATTTCGGACACTAACTGAAATTTTCTGAACATCGTTGCGTCAGTAGCTGCGCCGCATACTTCTGTGACGCAAGTGGACGCGCCGAGCATCATGTAAACAAACCGGGCGCTTCGAAGATGACCGAACTGTGTGGTAGCTGTACTTTTTGTCAATAAATTGTTGAAATGTCAGTGGTGTGGACGTTTGGTTTTGTCAGCTACACTTGTGTGTCTGCATTGTGAGCTGTAATAGCCCACGATAGTGCACGAGCTACAAGCTACCTGGCTCGTGCGAGCTAAGTGGCTATTGTTAGCTCGTGAGCTAACGTTACCGGCTAGCATGCTATTCGTTTCTTTTCTCTTTGCGGTTGTTGTTCTTCTTCTCCTCTGGCAAAAGACGACCGCATTGCATTGTGGTATACAAGAGTAAAATGTAGGGTACATCGTTTGTTCACTCACATTTGCTGTGCATTGTGGGTATTTTATAGTCCACTATATAGTGAATGAAATTAACCGCGGAGAATTCGAACAACACTACAAAATGGCGAACACACTATATAGTGCACTATATCCGTGATAGGGTGCGATTTCGAACACAGCTCATGTCTCCGTGTTTCTGATTAACGGGCTGCTACGTGAAGGGGGTGGGACTTGACTCTCCTCTCCAATCAGAAGTCTGCATTGGCTGATTGAACCAATAAGAATCAAGTATAGGTAGGATACATGTGATTGACACCTTGATTAGCAAACAGAAAATAAAATGTGCTGGAATGAAATAAATGATACATAAAATAACACTGCGAGTAAAATATCTTTACAGAACTCAGTTTTTTGCAGAGTTACATTTATAGCAACCCTCTTCTCATTGTCAGGGCGAGAACTGCGGTCACTCTGGGAAATAATATTATTGCACGATGTACAGAACATCCTTTAGGCTCTTTTAAGTTGATTAAAGTGAAACCTTTTCACAAAACACATGATGCGCAATGTAGTGTCAACCCATGGGCAAATTTCATGTCAAAATGGGGTTGCCACACATTGAATTCTTTGGATATTGTGTAACATGTAAGTGACATGACATGACATGACATGACAACTTGGGAGGCTGAAATGAGTGATTGTATTGCTGAGCCAATCTGAGGAGTCAATATGCAGTAGCTGCATAATGTCACCTAGAGCTGACCTTTGCTGAGAAGAAAGATGGGGTGACACATGAGGCAGAGGGAAAAATAAAAATATTTCAAATGTATTCAATTGTTTTCTCTTGTTGGTGTGTTGTTCACATTCAAATGTTTTATCTAACATTTATTTGTGATTATCGTTGCTGTTTATTTATGTTGATCACTGTTAGACTGCTCTTTTACTCCAAATGTTTTATGTTTCTTTGGCAAAGTTGATAATTATCATATATTGTTGTTAGCAGAGCTCACACTCCTGCAGCAGTAGTCTCCTAGAGATGGTGAGTGAAATTATGTGGGCTACATCTTTTTGCATATAGGTGGGGAAGTGATATGTGATCACAAGTGGTCACTTGAGACGCTTGTAGAGATTTAGTCTAATGTCAGGTTTGAACAGTGAGACTTAGATCTGTAGATATCATTGTATCATCCAAGATGCAGGTTAATACTAAGTGTAGACTGTCTCATAGTATATCATGTATGCATCCATGTGGTTCATATTTAACACCCATTTTTCAAGATTTGTGTTTTAAAACAAGCCAGTTGGAGAGAAACGTTTTCAGCCAATTCATGGAGCTAACGTTAAATCACAGCAGATAGAATGGGAGGCTTGACAGGCATAGCAACAGTGACAAAGGGGTTCACTTCAGTCTTTGTATTGTCTTCCCAGTTGATAATGTTGTGAATGTAATATCGACAATATTGATGTTATGATGTGAGGTGTGCTATTTCTGTCATTAGCTCTTGTTTCTCTTCCTGATATTCATTACTGTTTGATGATAATGATGTAGTTTCCACTTTGCTGTTTTACGTGTGGTATTGGTTAGGTAAGAAAATGCTATCACAAAGCTGTTTGGATGAATGGTAATTGAAATTCGAACAGTACACCATGTGTGAGGGGCTTGCTGGCTCTATCAGTGCGTCTCATTGTGCAGTCTGCTGCAGCATCTTGCAGTGGAGTCTATTAAGAGTCATTTATTTGAGCTGTATGGCAGATTGATGCTAATTGTACCTCTGAATCCATTAACTGTCAGAGAGAAAGACAGACAGGGAGAGAGGGAGAGAGGTGGTGAGAGAGACTCTAGTTTCTATGCAGTAGCCTTATTTTTGCAGTACCCACCACACATTTTACAGTTTTGAAAATAATTTAGGTATCTTTTTTAATAAATTAACTGCTAGAACTCCCCTCAACTCACATTACAACACAGTTTCAGAGCAATATTAATGAAAGAGAAGTTCCCGTGTTACATCGTGCCAGTGTAAGCCATTCTGTACAAGTTATGCCCTTTAAAAACTTTTCATATTTGACCTTTAGCGACAGTGTAACAGTGGCAATAGGGGCAAGTATTGGATCTGTGAGTCACAAAGAAGAATGGCACATCTCTAACATGTTTAACTGAAGATGAAGGAAACAGATGGAATTTAAGTGTACGTCTATTTTGTCAGGTCTTTTAATTACCTATAAAACATCCATCCAATTGAGTCAGGTAATTTTTACAAAAAACAAAAAATACAGTTGGTGTAATTGAATCAAATAAAACTAAGATGAAAAGACTATAAGAATGTGTCTAATAACAGCTCATACAATATACCTAATTTACTTTAATAAAGTAATTCTATTAATTGAAACATGTTGGTTCATCAACATATTTGAAACACATAATTTATTATCAGTAATAAGATACATTCTATGAGTGATAGTAAGACAAATTCTCATTTCCTATTTATAAAGATATGACGTTATACCTGGTACGATGTGCAAGGTACCCTGGGCGCGTTGGTTGTTGATGTTAGGGGAGGCCATGTCAAGTTCTATATGTTACATGCATTGTCCTCTTTCAAAATACACTGCTTTTTGGTTAGGCAACAAAAACATGTGGTTGGGTTTAGGAAAAAAGAACAGGGTTTTTGGCTTTACAGTCTTCCGAGATGTGAACACCACTCTCCTGGGTGAAAGTCAGTGTTTGTTGGATCCATCTTCATGCCAGTGTTAAACAGCTTTTTTCGTCTGTGTTTGACACCCTAAGTCACTGCCCAGGCACCAGATTTTGACAACTTTGGGGTGAGACCGGGTTGGTAAACCAAATAATTTCTTTGAGAGTGGTATAAATCACAGAAAAAAAAAATGTGGTTGAAAATTTGCTGTGGAATGAAAATGGCAGACAGAAGGAATAAGAGCACACAGGGACACAGAAACTATCCCATCCATCAAATTTCATTCCAATGAGCACTAATGATATTATTCGATATCTGAACAGTGATTAAGTTGTTTAAGTTGTTAAGGAAAGCAGAATTCATCCTGTCTGACAGCACTCACCCCCTGCACTTAGAGTTTGAGACCATGCCTCCTGGTTCCCATTACAAATACAAAAACCAACCCATACACACACTCCTTTATACCCTCAGCCATTTCACTGCTTAAATCCAATAGAAAAAGATAATATCAGCTTGACCATATGACACATATTTTTTTAAACTCTATATTCTTACTTTTTTTTATCATATGTTATATTTAAATGCCTTACTGTTTTCACTGCTGCATAACTAATTGACCCTCTGGGGACAAAAAAGTTCAACTTGATACTTGATACCTGATTATCTTCCCCAAAACTCTGTAGGTCCTGATATACATAAAAACTGGCTCAAATTTGAACATCTGACACGCACTTTGTTCTGTTCACACATGCAATGAGCATGTTGGATCTGGTTATACATTTTGGATTGCAGTTAATGTGCAGAAGCCATAAGTATAATCTGAGTTTAAGTCACCTTGTTTTTATTGGAGTTTCCTACAAATTTAAAGCACGCTGTGAAGATTTTTGCATTAAATACATTCCTGTACTTGCAAAACCAGTTACTGGAAACATTTGAAACCTTAATTGTTAACATCCACATTTGCTAGCTCACAGTCTTCTTCACTGCTTTGTTGGTGCAGTGCTACATTTTTTTCTACTTTAAGGCAGAGACACATCAAACCAACACCAAAGAACTATTAACAATGAAGACCAACTATCGCCTCACGTTGCCTGTGTCCAGGCCAAAAAGTTGCACTTGAACAAACTGCAAAGACTACAGCCAATGGCCAACTAGTATATATGTTCTGCACCTGCGTGAGAGGAAATAACTCTCCATAGCTGCAGCTGGTAGTAGTCTGTATTCGTAAGTAAACTGGAAGGCGAACAGGACAGACTCAAGATGCTAGTTAGCTTGTTAGCACATTAACCCAACCAGATGTTGAAAGAACAAAGGATATTTACATGCACTAGTGAACAATAACACAAACAGTTCTGAACCATGTCTGTTAACTTAAATTTCCATTTCTCTTCCAGGCTGCAGTTCCAACGCCAACTCAACATGCTGAATCACCTGGGGAAAAAACAATGAGGGCCGCCCAGTGCCAACAGTGCAGGGCACACAGCAAAAACTAGACCTTCAGCTTGGTGTGTCAGGGCCCTTCCTGTCAGTAGCTGTCAATTAGTGAAATAGCGTGAAACAGCTGGCAGAGCTATGTATAATATCACCCAAGATACTCACAAGAAATAAGACCCACTGTTATGAAACATGGCTCCATAGGGCTTCTAGTGGCCAACACTCCACAGGATATCTTTAAAAAAAAATGCTTTGTCCCATCATAGCAGGATATTGTGTTCATTGTACCATATAAGGTTTTTACTTACCATTATGGCCGACTACATGGTTCTGGATGACTGATGAACACACAGACTGAATGACAGATAGAGCGGCAGCACGGTAGCACTGAGGGATCTCTTGTCTTTGTGTGTAGCATGACCGACAGCTGTCAGTAAAGCTGTGCTGCCTCTGCCGTTTGAAGGGTTCGCTGTCATTACTGGTGACCATCAGTGATAAAGAGCCAGTCACCATCAATCAGTCAGTCTGCTACGGAGCAGCAACAATCTTACACACGTCCAGCGCATTAACAGACTGAAAGCAGCAACACTGCCTTAAGCTGTTAGACCGTACAGTGCAGAGCTGAATGGAACAAAAGATGGATGGCTGAAGTCTCTGGGGTTTGTTCTGTTGCTTTGTATGTTCTTTTGTGTGTGTGTGTGCGTGTGTGTGTGTGTATTTTGTTGTTTTATGCAACTTTATGCATAGTTGTTTGAAAGCATATGGTTGCACATGTATGAGTATGATACATGGGTGCGTGAGTATATACAAATATGTATAGGTTTATAGTTTTATAATGTTTAACCATGTATGGACATAATTCTGTTTTAATTTCATGTAAATTCTGCTTCTGTGACTAACTGTGAGCATGAAAGCTAATAGATTTAAACTCAAACTCATTCACAGCCATCACTGGACAGTCTTATTAGTGTACTTTATGGCTCTGAGGAACAGCTTGTGAAATCCAAAATTTCTAGATGACAGTGGGCACAAGAAATGGTTTCAAAATGAAAAGAAATTGAAAAGAGGCTTTCAAGTGAAGTAGCACTTGTTGGGAGCCACACTGGAAGTCTTCAGGCAGCATTAGCTCCTTTTACACTGTTTGGCCAATGCAGGAATGTTGCTCTGTTATTCCGCCTTACCGCTTTATTAAAGGTATAAACATGCACTGGGGATACAGAGTTGTTCTATCTTTAAAGGATAAGTTCAACATACTCAACCTGAACCCTATTTCCCTGTGTGAAATGATCAAAGAATCAATGTGAATAACATTGAAATCTGTCAAATATCGAGTGAGCCGGCAACAGCCAGCAGCCACAGAACAGACTGTAATGGAAGCACATGGGACAATTGAACACCATCACTGTACGTCCATAAAAAGTGGGGGTTTTTTTGACACAGAGCAGCTCGGATTGTTATTACAAGTATCCCTTTACCTTTCATTTGATCCAGTCTGTTTCTTATTGCCTCGTTAAGAAGTCTCACTCTGAAATATCACAAGATGTCATTCGATGTCACTCGTTGTAGTCAGACAACAGTGGAAACATGAATGAAATTTGGAGGGAGTATAACACCCAGAGTAGTTTATGGAAAATGTACGTCTAAAAGATTTTCAATATCTTGGATGATTTCTTACCTGATTTCAACAATGTGTTTCAGGCCTTTGAATTCCATTGCTGCCTGCATTAATTTGTGACGTATATGTATATGCATGAAAATTGGACAAGGAGAGAGAGAGAGAGAGAGAGAGAGAGAGAGAGAGAGAGAGAGAGAGAGAGAGAGAGAGAGAGAGAGAGAGAGAAACAACAGGTGGTTACGGAAAATGAATGAATGAATGCATGTTTGGTTCTGTGTTAAAAAGCAAAGCGAGCGTAAGAGATGTCTTTATTCGGGCTGAACTGCTGAATCATTGTGTAACTAGTGCTATTAGCTGCTTACACTCGATAAGAATTGGACGCACGTGTTGAACTCCAGAGTGGTTTTGGTCTGAGAATGTTTTGCAGTGACAACTGTTGGTATGTTAACACATCAGCCACTTTGATAGTTAACCTAAGAGTAGCAAGTTCATTGGCTTGTAATAGAGTGTGTTTTCCCTGGGTAGGGCCTGTACATTAGGCTCCTTTAAAGGCAGGGACAGCCACTCTGGTGGGATTTCAGACACAAAGCTCCATCAATTGGTAACCTGTCAATCCAAACTGAGTTGAAGTTTAATTAGCATCAGAATTACAGCTCTGTGGGCCTGATTTGTTCTTTTTGTTTTGTTTTTCTTTTGTTACTTTCCTTATACCTGTGTGCACTTGAAATAACGTAAAGCAGTTAGAAGTTCTTCAGCAGCCGTGGGAAGAGGGCACAGATCTGTAAGCCAGAGTGCAGATGCATCAAATCATCAAAATGCTTGAGGCCAAAGGTTCCATAATGTGCTGGCAATGAAGATAAATGGTTTGTGTAGCCTCTCCAAGTTGCATCTCTCATTTCAGGATTCATTCCTTTAGTCAAGTCAGCTAAGAGTCCCTTCCTCTCCTGCACACAGGGCCCTCATGGGCTTTAAACTGTAAGTGTAGGTAAGTGTGCTCCTGCTGGGCAGAGTGACTATATGATGAGGATGTATATGGAGACTGGCGTGCAAGCTGTTCAGAACTCTATCCATGACAAACATTTCAGGTTTATCGTGTCCTCTATACATCTCTGGGTGCTGACACCTCTATTATTAGGACCTGTTATTTCCCATTTTGAAAGCTGGATTACATGTTGTCAACACTTTGGTTTCACCTTCTTGTCAAGTGTGTACTTTCATCATTCTCAGGCCAGCTGCTAATTATTTTAGAATCTCAATGTTGTCACCGTCGCTGTCCTTGCCTAAATACCCTCTCATATAATGATGGATGGGACCGCTTTCCAATAAGTATAGCCTGTCCAAATTGCACACTCAGGTGTTGCCATTAATCTTTGTAAGGTCCCTCCAGTTGATTTGTTCACCCAGCTCAATTTAGAGGGCAGTAGCGTTCGTGGATAGCCTACTTAAAGCACTATGAAAGTATGGAGACAATAACTTACTTCCATGAGTTATCACTGTGAGGTTGCCGGGCAGTCAACAATCAGCAGAAGCCCTTTTTAGATAGGAATTGTGCAAATTTGCAGGAAAGCCCAATCAGTCTTTTTTCAGCTCTTTTTTCAGCGTTCTTTGAATGGCTACTTGAGGCTGGCTCCAAAACGAGTCAATCCCCATGGACCCCCATGTTAAAATGCCCATCTTTACAGCAGAAATTACCTTTTTACACCCTCGTCTCTTTAGCCCTTTTTAGATAGGAATTGTGCAAATTTGCAGGAAAGCCCAATCAGTCTCTTTTCAGCATTGGCAGTATAAAAACGAAATCGGGGAGTGCAGCATTAATCTAATATACCTACCTACTTTTGTTTATACAGAATGTGCCTTTTTCGGGGCAATGGGGGGCGTGAGCAGCGTGTGACGAAAACAGTGACATGGGAGGGAAGCCGCGGCTGGTCAGACGGCAATAGTCAGGTGGCGATTCTCTCGTAAATCGTTCCGTTCCTCACCGTCCCCGTCATCTGACGGTTAATGGCCTTTTTACTTTCGAGGTCAAGGAGGGCACGCAATTCCTTGTCTCCCCAGTTGCTCATCTTTACAGTGTCCGTCAGGTTTGCATATCCACTGCCAATGGCTTGCAGCTCCTCCCACAAGTCATCTACAGCCCCTCCCGTTGTGGAAGGCCGCCTCGGTCTGTTTAAACTTAAAGGGTTCTGCCAATATGACCACCGTACGAGGTGGAAAATTGGGCACCTCGGATCAACTCGCCATTCCGCCTCTGTGTGTATAAACGCTTGCAGCTGGCCGGCAATACAGCCCAACATTCACAGAAAACCTGGCAATGTAAAAGGACTAGAGACTCCACTGCACCTGGCAAAAAAATAGTCCAGCACAGAATCTCCCATAAACCACCAACATGTCACTTTTTACATCTGGGTTTATGCAAGTAAGGTTAAACCAAGAAGATACAAGCTCATCTGTGGGCTTTAAAGTTGCTCAAAGACAGATTTTGTTACCTTTGGGCAGGCTAGCTGTTGCCCTCTGTTCAAGCCTTTGTGCTGAGATTAGTGCAGATCTTTTCCTTTAACCCTCAGCAATACAGCAAATAACTGTATTTCCCAAAATGTCAAACAACTCCTAAACCTTCTTCATCCAACAGTGTTTGGATTATGTTTTCTCTGTGTTGACTGAACACTCCAGCAAATCAAAAGAATCAGTGGGTATCTTGGGCTTAGCCCACTAAAGTGTGGATGAGTCTGGGGCCATACTTTAATGCATGTGTATATTACGGTTACAAGATTGCACATATTGATTTTTTTAATGTAGAGAATTAAACACTTAATATCAATATCTGCAAATTCTGGAGAGAAAAAAAAAATCAAAGAAGGCCCCATGGGATTCTTAAATTAAACACTTTTGAAGATATTGCAGCTGTATCCTATCATTATTCCTCTGGCACAAATGCCCCTAAACCAGTAATCCCGCCGAGCAGAGCACCCAGGCATCATTTGAATTTCAGTTAATCAAATGTATTTTCATGGGCTGAAACCACAGAGAATCAAATTGTATGTAAAAAGCCATTTTTTGGTCTATGTTTCTGTATCTCTCCACTGGCCTCTGTCTCAACTGATCATCTCACTCTGCTCTCCAGCTTCTGCCTTAATTATCCACACTCACACTGTGTCCACACACTGTCCACACTCCCATCTCCTCATAGTGAGACAAGAACTGTAAGCAACACTTCAGATATTGTTATTTTAGACACTTGTTGAACCCACACACAGTCATCAGTCATAGCATCCTTAGCTTCATTTTAGAAATATGAAAGGTTGCTTTAAGACACAGCAAACTGTGAAACAGCCAAGTCGGAAGAATGAAATGTTGGTATTGTATGCATCTGTGTTTGTTTGTTTCACATGTATCATCTTAACATTTCCAAAGTGACATAGTTCAGATTACATGTATTTGAGCTGGGTTTCTCATAAGGAGGAGGGGATGGTGAATGGTGTGACACCGAGGTGACCCTAACCACCTAACCCCCCTATCCCTAATCTGTCAATGTCTGCTTAAGCCTTGCCGGAAGAATGCTTATTTTATTTTTTTTTTTTTGTCTCAGCATTCAAACAAAGATACAGAGATTTATTAAAAGAAAAATATTTTCCCACATAATTGTGTGGATTTGTCTCCACCGCTCCAACAGTCAAGGACAGAAAGATACAGACAAACAACAAGCGATAGGTGCTTAAAATTTTAAAAAGAAAGTGCAACGGGTGAAAAATCTTGTCTTTGTTTTGAGAGATATATGTGGGCAGCTCTCCAAAAATGTCAAGTCAAAACACTGTAGCTGAGAGCTGTTAATGATGACTTGTTTTGTTTTACAAAAACATGTTGGCAGTATTATTTATTCAGAGGATAGCATCATAACCGACTGCATGAATACAACTTTACACTGGTTGCTGTTGTTGATGATCTCCTGGACCACTGAATTAAATTGAGCTGCTCTTCATGTGAGGACTTAATAGTGTACATTGGTCTTAGTCTTAATTTAATAGGGACTGTGCAAAATGAAAGGATAAAAAGAGAGCTTATTAGCACTGGGCACTCATTGGTTTCGACTTCCCGCTGTCTGTCTGCTTATGTCCCGTGACTAGTACACGACCAGACGATACACTGTCTGACAGAACAAACAACTGCGGACTAGTGTCTGTGCCTGCTTCCACAGTGCAATAAAACTCATCAAAGCTGAGGACTGGAGCAGTGGCATGAAGTCCTGTGATTAGAGTCTTATACTTAACATATAAGAGGTGGCAGCTCAGAAGAAAAGGGCATTATAAGTTATGAAAAGAACATAGTTAAAACAAGAAGGCTTTACAAAATACATCCAAGGTTGAAACCCTGTCAGCCCAGGTCTTTGTAATTATTCTTAATTTAAGGGACAATGACAGTGGCCCCTCCTGGAAGTAATTGTCAAAGGTCTACCCTCGACTGCAGCAATGACCACCAGGCATTCTGGTTAATCATTAATCAGTCAATCAACCAGCTTTTTGACACTGTGCCAGAAAGTCATGCTGGGCAATCACCACTCACACAATGTGAATTAAGACAGAGAAATGAGATGCACGGAGCGAGAGAGGCAGGCCACCATTTCCCCGTCACTGAAGAAAATGGAATAAAACTTGAGAGGAGGTGAGGAGGAAAGAGCCTGGAAGAGAATTTCTACCGGTTTAATTTACTATCTCCTGTATCCTGTAATGACCCCGCTGCCTCTCTTATCTCTGGCAGCTCAGTTATGAATATAGACAGACCTTTAATCACTGCCTTATGTATTAAACAGCAGATAATGTTCATCCACCCAGTATGGTGATAACAGTAGCAGAGCAGGGGCTCCAGCAAAAAGCTTTAGCAAACTCCACAGCAATATAGTTAGGTTACAGTGCAGGTTTGGTGTGATTAACACTGTCACCACATAGCAGACGTGTGATATTGTTTGTCTGCCTGTGTTCAAGAACTGTGACAGGTTGGCAATCTTTTGCAAAGTGCATGTTTATGCAGATGTTTTTTTTCATTTACCTGTATTTATTTATACAACTTCACCTAGTCACATTGAAAGAAGCCTTGTCTGCTACCATTTGTTCAGCATTGTGGAACGCTGTGCAAGCTATAGCTACACTGTTCAGCAAAGTCTCAACTAAGCTTTGATCTGTAAATACACTGATTCCCACAACATGCAACACGCTGGCGTTGATGGGAGGCAGCTGGCATGGTGACAATTATTTCACTGTAGAACAGAATGGCGGAAAAGTTATGTTGTGCATCTCTGAAGTTAGAGTTAACTAACACTGACCTCAATGCAACTTTAGTAAAAAAAAAAAAAAAAAAATATGAAGGAGGGCAGGACTAACAGGTTAGAGCCTAGTTCACATTACACAATTTTCATCGCAGAGGATCTTGAGAGCCACCTTGGGTCGGAGGTGAGTCGGCAGATAGTCTGCCACGACAAGTCCTCATGTGTGAACAAGCCTACGAGCAAGTCGCCCCCTCGTCTGTGACTGGGACTGGATATCTGGCATGCTAGAAAACTGGAGAAGTGTGACACGCCTGACAAATAGCATCAGCTAATGAGAGGCGGGATACATCCCACATCAGCACGCAGGAGGACGGAAGAAATGTGAGGAGGACAAGCCGCAGGGCTGCCAATTGCCAGGTCCGCTTATTAGCCGTGACTTTGGGCTTGTTTCGAAAGAGGAGTTGCTTATTTTGGCTTGCTCTCTAAATGTCACCTTTCTCTCTCTATATATATATATCCATCTAATCTAATCCTTTACGATGTGTTGTCTCCAAGTTTGGTGACGTTACCGCGTTATCTGGGGCTCTGTCGGCGAGGGCTCAGTGGAGAAATCTTGTGGTGGGCACACACAAGTCGTAACGCAGTTGGTGAGACTCCTGAAACGCACATCGCCAGGTATGAACGCTCAAAAAATTACGATAGTCTCCACGGCACAAAATCAGGGTGAAAATCGTGCAATGTGAACTAGGGTAGAGGGAGCTACAGACACAGTGGAGCAAAGCTCTCGCGAGGTGACGCCACACACAGCCCAGAGGTAAGGGAAACACTTAGTATGCCATTTACAGAGATAGCACTGGCGATCTGAACCGGTCAGTGGTGAAAAAAAGCACTTTTAATGCACAAACTTAAACGGGACGCATTTGCCCCCGTTACTGTTTTAGCTCGTTTTGTGGCTCCCGGCTGCATCCGCCTCCCTCAATACTGAACCAATTTTAAAACGAGTTGTACCTATGAATCATACGCACACATACACATGGGGAAATAGAGCCCAGGTTGAAAGATACCGAAGTTATCCTTTAACAGTATTCACAGTACAAAATAGTCCACTAGAGGTGTGTGGTTGCACGAATTGTATTGTCCAAAATAGCACATTACTGGGTGACGTTGCCTTGCTTCAACTTTTTCCCAAGTAACCTTGTCTTTTTCGTTCTTTAAGGAGCCATTTAAGTTGGTACTTTTGTTCTGTCACACTGTGGCAATTCAAATGAATGAGGGAACTCTGTTTTTTCACACAGTGTTACGTCTATCTAAAAACGACCTTGTAACCTACATAAACAGATCAAAGGTTTAGGTCAGCGGCAGTAGCCATGTAACTGGCAAAGAACATTCAAGGGATTTCCAGCAGGGCTGAGAAATGGGTGATGCTCTGCTGTCCTGTAATTCTGTTTCAGGGCAGCAGGGTGTATGACTGGTTATCACAATCTCCAGTCACATTTTCCCTTCAGTTTCCTATGAACAGCTTGAGAACATTTTTCATCAAAACCACAAGAAAGAGCAGACTGAAAACTCTTTTATTTAAATGTAGCATCCCAGCACCCTATGCTAGTTATCAGTTACTTTAACTCACCTTTAACAAGAATGATGGGGCGCTTGGGTTCGTTGTCAGGTAGATACCACAAAGGTTTACCTATGTTGAGTGAAGTAAACGTACTCTGACTGCACTCTAATTACTATGAAAAGAATAACACTTAACAGCGGATAGATACTTTAACCACTATTTGAAATAACTGACCCCAGACAACATTTTAAATGAAATAATAATGACCGTTTACTGCTTGTTGGTCTGTTTTCAATTAACACAAATACTCCCACTCCCACCTTAAAATGGGAAAAGAAAAAATAAATAAATACAAATAATAACTTCAGATAAACAAAACACCTTCTGCCAAAATTATCAAACCAAGCAATTTCTTTCTTCAGAGAAAAACACAAATTAATTGCTTATAAGTGCCCAAAATGTTACTCAAAACTTATATATGTTCTCAGATTTATGTCCAAATCCCTCTCGCTCTCTGTTTATCACTATACACCTATAGTAAACTCAGATCAAAAACACACTTAATAATAACCTTTCAGTGGGCCCACACACACACACACACACGCACATACCAAAATAATAAATGTTGCAGGCCTGAGTGTTGTCCGGGTGCGTTGCGGCCGTCAAATCCTCTTTTCCTCAAGTGTATTTAAGTCGAGAGGCTCCAAAATGAAAACCACGGTCAGAAGTAGGCCTACCAGAAGCTCCGGCACGTTCCCAAAAGTCCCGCTCGCTGCAGTCCCTTATACCGAAACGGCAGCTCCGTACAGCAGGGCCTCCTCGCTGAAGCAGATGCGTCTCTACTCCCACGCCGCCAGAGGTGCAACAGGGCTTCCCTGGTAGCCAAGTGCGCTATCTGGTATCCTCTCGTCCGTCTTCTCTTCCGATGCAGGCTGTAGGCTACAGACCAGGGTGCTAACTGGCTTTAGCGTCAACTAATTAATTTCAGTGTCCACGGCGCTAGCTTAGCGCCTAACAACTAGCGCTATCACTCAGCAGCTATTAGCTTAGCGGCTATCAGCTCGGCCGGAAAAAACACTAACAAACAACTTCGGCAACTGAAATAAAATACTGCACTTAACTAAAAGCAGCGACAACACTGACTCACTGTGAGTTTATACTGCAAGGATACTTTTATCCACACGTCTTCAACACCACACTGGTCCGTGTTTTTCGTCTGTCTTTCGTTTCTCTCACCCTTTCCTCGTTTTTCTATCCCACCCCGCCTCCTCTCTTCTCTGCCCAATCGCCACAGGTAACTCTGATTTACACATCAAGCAACCAATAAAACAAAATGAACAGAAGTAAAGGTACAATCTGTGTGTTTTCCTTCAGTTAACCTTCAATATTGTTCAGAACTGCTTGTTTTAACCACACATTACAATTTACATCTTAAGAAATAAGAAATTACCTTAATCTCTTAGCTAACCATTTTCCCCTTTGATGTTAAACTAAAGCATTTTCAGTTTAATGAATGTTAAAGAATACTCTCCATATGGAATTACTAAGAAGTAACTTGTATATTTAAATCCTCCCCTGTTTTAACATCCGGGCTACATAAATAAAGAATGATGTTTTCATAGCGAGTAAAAAACAAACGCTGGAATCTCACGCTGCCACTGTGACAAGCATGTGGTAATGAATAAACTGACTATAACTCAAAATGTCAAAATATCCCCTGGTGAGGCAGTCTTACAGGGAGCCACTCTGAGTGGAATACATTACCTGTGTAAGTGGTAGTTCACAAAGACATATTGCCATTAACAGCATTTTCATTGGCACTTACAGGCAGTGTATGTTGCTGTTGACATTGTTATTGCTGCAGCTACAGTATGTCTCTGCATTAGCAAGAAATGTCTTTAATACTACTGAAGTGAAATGATTTGAAATGACATGAGCAGCGGCTGCAGAGAGAAAACACAGAGAGCTTTTATAAAGTCTTCTGAGCTCCTCTCATCAAGCCATGAACAGATTTAAATAATTCTAATATATAATATAATATTCTAATATTGTAATGTAATGTAATTGTATTGTGTTGATCCAGTATCTCAACACCTACTGGGTGGATTGTCATGCAGTGTTCTTCAGATATTCATGGTCCCCAGAGGATGAACTTTGGAGATCCTCTAACCTTTTCTCTATTGCCATCATGGGTTGGACATTTTTAGTTTTTAAGAGGGTTGAACCCAGTACTCGGATGAAATGTGCATCTGGTACAAATGGTCTGCCTGTTCTTTTGTGATCCATTTTGGATTTCTTCCCTGTTCATTGTGTTGGTCTTCACTTTGGTTCTGGTTCTTCTGTCTTTGGGACTTTCAGTTATCTGCCTGTTCTGGATGTTTGTATTGGCTTTACTGGAGCTCACCTTTGTTCCACCTGTCTACTGCTTTGGATTTGGGCCCTTTTCTGAACTGATACAGTGCATGACAATTATCTGAGTGAAATTTGTCTATCTGTATTTGTGATAAAGGCAATTCCTAGTTTGGGTAATTGTTCAGTCTGTTATTCTTGTGATGATATTAAGCTCAGTTCTGAGGCTGCTCTGTAAATAGTTTTCTACTAAATAATAAATATATCAACTCTTGATCAACCCATTAAAAACAGGCTTATACTAAAATATCAACTTCTGGTCTGGTCCCACCCATTTCTAGTTAAACCCCTCCCATTTCAAGATGGATAGATAGATATTAGTCAGCTAAACAGACACAGATGATGCTGTACTTGTTCATCTTCAAATCCATCAGCTATCTGACAGTCATAAGCCTCTGGGGGTAAGGGCCAATATTTTGGGAAATCTGATTTAGCAAGCACATATCCGGGCCGAGACTTCCTCATCTGTGTTTATTTCGGTTAATTTTAATAAACAGATATCTGCATATAAAGCTAATTCATCGTCAGAGGATAGCTGATGGGTTCCTAGATTGCATTTCAGCCAATGTGTTCTGCCTCTCCACACAGACTGTTTACCTGCTGCTCAAACATGATTAGTTAAAACTACACAGACTACGAATGGAAAACACAATTCCAATACCAGAATCCCATCGTTGCTTACAGATTCTGCATACATTTGGCCATGTCTCTTACAAGAGAATAGTAGTGACATGTCTTGGCAGCTATTGGATGGATTGCCATGAAACGTTGTACAGAGACTCATGGCACCCAGAGGATGAATCCTACTGACTTTGGTGATCCCCTAACCTTTTGATGAAGATTCTCAGTCATCCAGGTCAATCATAAGTGCTATATCACAGGCAACTGGACTTGTTTCCGTTTCTTGAAGAGATTTTGCTTCTCATCCAAGAAGCTTCTTCAGTTCTAAAAGACTGGTACGGAGTTGCAGGCTTTAAACTCTGTGCGGGGGCAGCAGGCATCCAGACATCCCTCTCCCCAGCAATGCTTTCCAGCTTCTCCTGGGGGACCCCAAGGCGTTCCCAGGCCAGATGAGATATGTAATCCTTCCAGTGTGTTCTGGGTCTACCCCGGGGCCTCCTACCAGTGGGACATGCCTGGGACACCTCCAGCAGGAGGTGCCCAGGAGGCTTCCTGATCAGATGCCCGAACCACCTCAACTGACCCCTTTCAACATGAAGGAGCAGTGGCTCTACTCCGAGCTCCCTCCAAATGTCCAAGCTCCTTATCTTACCTCTAAGGCTGAGCCCAGCCACCCAATGGAGGAAACTCATTTTCTTGTATCCACAATCTCATTATTTTGGTCACTACCCAGAGTTCATGACCATAGGTGAGGGTTGGGATGTAGGTGCACCAGTAAATCGAAAGCTTCGCCCTCCGGCTCAGCTGCCTCCACTGTGCCTGAGTGCACTCTGACAGAGCTATTAGCATGGCTGTAGTGTTTCACTCTATTGAAAAACATTTGTGGAAAATCATGACAGGGTCACAACAATAATTGTAATCTGAGATTAGTTTATAATAAGAATATACGAGGAGTAGTTAAATCTCCAGATATGTACGATATAATGCTAATTTCTCTTTACAGCCATTTACAGTAACAACATGAAACTCTGTTGTTTTGAACTTCATTCGGGAGTGAAGAAATATTTCCTTTAATTGAATACATTTCTCAGTATTACATAAGCTGGAACATGGAATTTTCTTTCCATTCATAAAAAAAATTCTGTGTTTTTTTTCTGTCTATAGTGACTGAAACACAGAGGAGCACTTCTTTTGAGTCACCATTGTAATAGGAGAAATCTCCCTGGTAATAATATGGGTTACCTCAGCCTGTCCCATATTGTTTTCCCAGCATATTTAGTGCAATTACATCACTGCTTTCTGTAAGCACCATGGCCCAACATACTGTAAGGATAAAGATTTTTCTTGACACTGTTACTTCTTATATTTCCTCCAACTTTTTTGTATTCATTCAAGACAAAGTTGTGTTTTGGCTTAAAGCACCACAATGATAAAGCTTTTCATAGTACAGTGCACACCAGAGAAATTGGGCTTTATGATTTCTTTCAGAGTGACTTTGCTATATAGGCTGTTCCATAAAAGTCGCCCATCTCAAACTGAAGCATAGTGAGCTGACTCACTCCATCCTGTTCTTCTTCTCCCACTCACTGCCTCCTCTATATCCCTGGCCTTCTTCTCTGATGTCTAGTGAAGACATAGGGAGCCCATGCCAAGAATGAAGCTTTCTCTAGAATCGTGATCACCACACTTGGTTGCTCGCTTCACACTACATTTGCTGAGTTTTGGTAAGCTTCGATGTAATTGACCTTGAATGCAGTTCAAGTTTTTTACATTTCTTAGTACTGAGTTGACTTTTTCAACCTCCACGCTGCCACACCAACAGATGCAAATTTGGAACAAACTATGGATCACTTTTCATAGCTTTGACACAAAATGGAGTCAGTGAAGACACTTTTCAAATTTCAGGAACAGTTTTCTCACTTAGAGTTTCTTATTGCATAAACGTGATTTAGAAAAACAGGACTCATTTCGTCAAAACTCAACTCACAGTTCACACAACCACCTACACAAGTAGCAGGACACCTCAGATGTTTTGCAAAAGAAAGCACTTCATTCAAAACCATACAATAATTTATAAAGACCAAAATTTTGTCACCATATGGCACACACATGGCTCATGATATCTGATTCTGTTTGAACTAGTTGCGCACCGCTGTGCTCAGTCTGAGATTAACATGTCTACTTTTAGTCTGAGTGTGATTAATTCCAGAGATATTATTACAATAAAGCACATGAATACATCGACCAAACACAACCACATAAGCAGTACTGCACATTGAAAAAAATGTATTTCTCTCCACATAAAATCAGCCAATTAATCCATGCATATATTGATTGTACAGTTGCAACAGTATATCTGCTGAGGTCAGGCTGAATTCTCCTTCCAGGCCCTCTCAATGTCAACCCGTGGTTTACAACATGGTAAACCAATGTTGCTTAAATCTCATCAGATAGATTTGGTACAGCTCCTTCTCAATGTGTGACAATGTGTGAGGCTGAGGATGTGCTCATAGCTCTGGGCTGAGGTTTTGCACCTTTAGTGTCAGATTTCACAAACTGTTATTTTTAATTTTACTGTGTAACCACCACCAAAAGTCACTATTTTTAACATTGTTATTTAATGTAATATTACCCCAAATTAATAAAATTAGATGGGAATTTGCTGCATCTAAACCCAAACCAAAAGAGGAACTAAAAACCATCTTGCAATGGGATCACAGCGACCACAGTACCGCAATCCACAGCTTAAAAAGAATGGGCCAAAGGCGTAAGAAGATACATGCATTAAATAGAGAGATGTCAGAGCAAGGGGGCTGCCAATGGACAGGCACCGTGAGCGTTTTGGCGTTTGGTGCCTTGCTCAAGGGCTTCTCAGCAGTGCCCAGGAGTTGAAGTGGCACCTCTTCAGCTACAAGTGCACACTCTACATTTGGTCCCGACAGGGACTTGAGTCCACCATCCTCCGCTTCCAAACCCAAGTCCCTATGGACTGAGCTACTGCCACCTTCCTCACTTCCTTCCAGCCTTCTTCTGGCCTTGTTGCTCAGACCACACCCATCTCCAAACCTGACCTTCATTTTAATCTCAAATACACATCTTTAAAGTTTCGTAACTGTATCTTACAAGGTTGCAACAGTGGGTTTACATGGACAGTTTAATTCCTTTTTCATTCAAGTTCATTCCTATTAAAAGTGATCTTGTAAACACCTAATTCAGAATGTAAATGGCCAATGCGATTGAAAAGTCAATCCGATGTAAGGGGTTGGAATATTGCGTTTTCTAATTCCGAATGAAAGAATTTTTCGCACTTGTATACACTCATTCCTCTTTAAGTTCATTCCGGTCTTTCTGCGCATGCTCGTTTCCTTAAACTAACGGGCATAGCAACGGGCTGAGATAGAGCAGTCAGACTCATTGCACTCATCGGATTCCATTCGCCACAGCACGCTCTTCTACCTCCCTTCTCCTCCTCAACAGACGAAGCATTAGCAGAACAAGGTTGTTGTCGTACTGCTGCTTCAAGAATATAAGCAAAACAAGCCTGAAAAAGGCACTAAGAATGGCGGCGTCAAGCATCTTGTTATCAGGAACAAGGACTACAGTGTTTTCTTCCGGTAAACGTAAACACGTAACATTCGCCCCGCCCCCTATCCAATCAGAAACCTTCCCTGCCCCAAACCGTGCGTGGACCCAAACACCGTTTAAACCCTCATTAGGAATGAATATTTCCCATGTAAACTACCCGAAAAAACTTTAATTCCGAATGATTTCATACAGATTTATTTCATTCTGAATGAGAAGCCATCATGTAACCGCAGCCATTATCCCATTGACGAAATCTGTCCACAGACAGACAGACAAGCATTTGGCAAAAAACTCAAAATGGCTTCTGCAGTAGTTCTCACTACAATTGATGTCACCAGGACTGCATTTTGTCATGATCACACACACACACACACACACACACACACACACACACACACACACACACACTCAGACTCACAAGGTGAAAACAATACCAGCTGCTGTCACATTGTCACAGCTGGTAACTATTTACTATTAATAGAGGTGGAAGGTTTACAGTGTGATCACCATCCAAATCATCAGATCGTCACTGGATACAGTGAGTGCTGGATGTCTGTATCTGCAGTAGGTTGCAAGATATAGATATAGATAGTGTGAATAGCTTCTTCCCCATGGGTATTGCCAGAGCAGAGACATAAGGTCTGGTGTTGAGAAGATGCAGCTGACAGGTTTGATTTCTACTGCTGTATATCTATATCTGAAGCCATCCTACACATGGTATGTGTTGTGAATGTTTGTTTTGATTGATAACAGTTTTTAAAAACTTAAAAGATACAATAAAAGCTGCTTCAAATACACTGGTGGTACATGTTTTAATTCTACCCGTTGTTGGTGTTGCAGCTATAGGTCATTATATAATGACAAATGTTGATCCTGAGATGTGTGTGAGCTGTATTGATTGAACGAGTGCATTTTAGGTGTGAGATCTGCTCTTTTGACCTGCATGTTGGTAAAAAGAACTTAAAAAAGTGAGCTCAGTACAGAAAAATGTGTGTAACAAATTATAAAAAAAACATTAAATACAAAGGTCAAATTCAGAGGCCATGTCAGAAAATAAATGTCTTCCTACTTCAGCAAGCTTCATCCAGTCTTATAATAAGCAAGCAGTTTCCATAACACTGCAGTGCACAGAATGTTGTTGAAAAACATATAAGTTGAACTTTTGCAAGATTACATTGCAGCAGCATCTGGTAGCGAATCACAAATCAAGTTTGAAACAAGTGAAAAACATCAGGTTTTATAATAGTCAATCTAGTTGTCTGAAGATCAGAGACACAAACACATGAGACATGAAAAACCTCCACATTAGTCCAACTTATTGGCATGTGCTGTTAATAAATGTTCAAAGTATGAGGCTGGCATTGTTCTAGATTATACTGAAGCACCTACTGAAGTTGTACATCTTTAAAAACAGGTCACAAATATGTGATTTCAGTGAGTTCAAGTATGCCTGCACAATATATAAAATCTTGAAAGGAGCCGCCCCCAGTGTCTGTTTATGTTAAGCAGAATGAAAACATCAGTTACACGACCAGGGCCACCACACGAGGGGATTGCGTAATTCCGCACAGGCGTACCTTGTGTGGGCAGTCAATACTTTCGTGTGCAGGAAGCCACATCTGGAATAGTACACCATCTGTGATACGGGACTGTAACACATATGCCACTTTCAAAATAAATCTTAAAAAGTGGCTAAAAAGTACACAAATTTGTAACCACAGTCAATGAGTTGATGTACAACATGTGTCTTCTTCTTTTCTCTCCTTTCCCTTTTTATTTTATGGTTATTTCTCTCCTTCTCTTTTGTGTTTAGCTACCATGCACTTTACAATATAACTGACTCCTACAACCAATTAATCACAACTACAACAAGAACTATGAACTGGACCTTGCATTGCTGCAGTTTTACACTCCATCTACACACCCCCAAACAGTCCCTGCTCCTTTGGCTACTGTTTATTATTTATTTAACTATTTATTTCTTTTTTTCTTTTTCTTTTTCTTTTTATTATTTAGATATTTTTATTTATCTATCTGTCTTTTTGTTTTGTTTTTTTGTTTTTTTTTTTGTTTTGTTTTTTGTTTCTTTTTCTGGTCTCAGGCTCAAATGTTTACCATGTACTTTGCAAAGAGCTCTTGGCAAACAGCTCTACATCTATTACTGTCATCTATCACAACTGATCACAACCATAACAAGATCTATGTACTGGACTCTGCATTGCTACAGGCTAACACACTATCCACACACCCCACACAGCCCCCTCTCCCCCGTCTGCTCGTTACCTGGTTGCACCCAGAAACACGGCGTAAAGCATATACATACTTAAGGCCACTGGAGGCAACATGATGTGTGCAATACTTCTGTTATGTGTCGCTGGCCGACTCTATAACACAATGATAAGACTGTTATGTGTTTTAATGTATCTAATACAGTAATTGTATATTTTATGTGTACTGTATTGATTTTATACTACCTTTTAGGAACTATGCTGGTAAACATCTGGCAGGGGGGCTACCAATGTAAATCAGCCCCTGGCTGCAATTGGATGCATCTGCATTTTCTTTTTTCTTTTCTTTAAAAGGAATGTTTATTGATGTACACTATCCCTTCTTAAACAAATAAACATTATTATATTGTATTTATATGTTTTGTTCTTTTTTTAAATCAGCCATGACAATGTTGCACTGGCTGGTTTGGTTTTTACCTTATGAGTCAGTGTGTGTGTGTGTGTGTGTGTGTGTGTGGTCAGGTGTATTTATGTCTGTCTATCTGTCTGTGGAATGATTTTTATCAACATAATAGCATCACAATGGTGCAAATTGCACTCACAAACCTTTATAGTTCTCAAAATGAAACGGAGTTCAAATATGGGCATGGTCTAATCAAGGACACCAGAAGGAGAATGAGTAGGCAGTAGGGAACTCATTTCCAGAAACAGCTGGGCGCTATGATATTGCCAGTGTTCCTCAAACAGGAAAAAGTAGTGCATTTGTTAAGGACTATTTTTGGCTGCAGATTAATGTGCATTTGGTCCATTAGTGAGCACTTCCTGCAGCAGGAAAGTGTTTTGGCTACAGTGTGTGAAATAATTAATAAATTGGTGGCGGCATCTTGCACGGCTGTGAGGCTATCACATTGACAAAATCTGTCTGCAGGCAGGCATACTGTATAAACACCTGACAAAAACAATCAAAATTGAAACAGCCTATGTTGTATTGTAGTTCCTGCCACAATAGCTGCCACCAGGACCAAATTTTGACATGAAGACACACACTCACACACAGACTTAAGCCCCGTCTCCACCGAGCAGTCCAGTACAGTTCAGTTCGGATTGCTTTTTTTTCTGTTTCCATTGTGAAAAGTTGTAGACGGTACCAGAGGAACCATTACGTACCGTTCCCATTTTTGGTCCAGCAGCTGTAGTCTGAGGAAAAAGTAACTTCATTCACTGGGCCGACTGCTGGCGACTTTTAAGGTGTAACGTTTACTTAGTAATGCTACTCAATGCATGAGCTGATGATAAGAATCCATCGGAAAACATCTTAAATTTCTACATGACAACTTTGACTATCCCATTAGTTTTTATCGTCCCTCTTGGATGACATACGCTTTCAGAAATGAGTGAATCGTCAAACTTACCTTTTGTATTTTGCTCTGAAAATATCGGCCAGCAACCCTTTTCTGCAGACATCCATCTGTGTCACCGGTAATGAGGGAATACAGTGGGTGCTGGATGGAGCAGTGAATGACACCAGCCCCGCCTTAGAGTACTGTTTGTGATGGAAACACTAAACGAATCTAGGGTCTAGGTACAATGGGCCTGTCCCAAAACCCACACTTCCCCTAGAAATACACACTTTCACTTGGTTGTGCGCGTTCCCATTTAGGCTAGTGGTGTCCCACTTTCAACAAAGTGGAAGATGAAATTTCCCAGAGCACCTTGCGAAGTCAGCAACTTCCGCAAGTTTTGGAAAACAATTTGTTAATGTGCAATCGGAATGTAGGCTATACAAACAACAGATGGTTGGACTAGCGTAAACTCATCGGCAACTCGGTTGAACACAACGTCGAAGTATTTAAACAAATCGACTTACCTGAACAAAACCGATCAGAACTAGAAGATGTCGTAGGGGCCTTCTGTTTTCAGCAGTTTCTCCGTTGAAGAAGAATAAACATAGAATAAACATACCACAGGTAACACAAGCGCTGGAGCCGGCATTTTCTTTGCGTCGCTACTACGGGTGATGTATGCCTGCACGTCGGCCACGCCGATTTGCATGAAGTAGTGTCCCATTTCTCTGGGAAAGATCTCTGCCCTAATATTCACTTCCCTCATCAAGGGTTATCTCACAAATGGAAGGCACTCAATACCAAGTGAAAGATTTAACAGGTAGAAATGGGACAGGTCCCACATCTGAAGCATTACTTTTGGTTCCAAAGGTTCGATAACGGAAATGTTTGCTGGGAACAGGGTTTTGCAAAGTGCAAATAATACCTGCTGTTGTGACCTTGCTGTTAACTGTACTAGCCTTCTCCTTGAAATCCTTTTACAACTGAGAATGTTATTTGTTTCCTCTGTGAGTGCAAGCTGTGGCATTTAGTCATTGTTTGTGATGCATAGGCATCAATAACAGTGACTGTTAGAGCAAGCTGACTCTCAGGAATCACAGAATTTGAAATCGACTTTAAAATGAGAACCAGCTCTTGATTACCAGCAGCCTAATTATGGCAAATACAAAGTGTGACTCATTTTGCTGCTTTGAAATAAATTCTTATCGGCATCATAATGTGATAATGAAAGGTAAAAAAAAAAAAAAAAAAAGATAGATATTATTGTACCTGTTTTGATGAAATGTGAAGTTATGACACATCCTGACAACTCCATTACTCATGGAGCATGCTATCTTTGCTATGTTTCTGTGTGAGTTTCAGTGCGCTGCCATTGACAGGAATGTTTAATGGCGTGTTACAATTCGTCTCTATGCTCTACAGGCCATGCTTTGCACAATAATGGTCTGTCTATCACACACTCCGCATGGGGGCCATACAAAGATTCTCCCTCGGTTTTTTCCCTCATACCTTGTCTCTCTGATCCTTGTTTCTCTGTGGAAATGTGAATGTTTTGAGGCTTACAATGCGCCGGCCTCGCCCCTATGAGCCTCTTTGAGAAACTCTAAATTCGTTGCTCATATCAGAGCGCAGAAGCCGAGTTTATTAGTAATGCCAGCCTTGTTGTTGTTCGGCGCTGAACGAATAAGAGGCTTGCAGGGGAGGCTTATCTGTCAGGGTGCACACATACACACACACAAGAACAGACGCAGCACAATACAGAAACACACAATACAGAAAGGCAAATATGTCTACACACATACACACACACACACACACACACACACACACACACACACACACACACACACACACACAAAGGCCATGTGAGCATGCATGTAAGCACAGATAGTGACACACACTTTGCACACATATAACTCACATTAATGAGGCCGCACTCGCAAACACGTGTGCACACGCTCTCTTTGGTCATGCTGAAGTGTAAACAAGTCAAAGACAGTTTCCGAGTGATTGTGGCCTTGTCTTGTTAGGTGCTGCATGAATAAGAGGCTTGCAGGGAAGGCTTATCTGTTTGGCAGTGTGTGCACACACACTCTCACACACAGACACACCAGCACACATCTACACACTTTTAGGAGCCTTATCTGAGTCAGGGTAGATAACATTGCGAGGCAGAGAGTAAGGAGCAGATCTCACCATGAATGGAACATGTACCTGGCTTAGGAAACTACTCACACACTTAAACACACACACACACACACACACACATGCACAGTTCCCTAGGTTACAGAGCAGATGTTGAGACCTGAAGCACAGTAGCACGACAAGACGAACATGACTAACAACGCTGTTTGCCTGGCAATATGGATGCACAGAGAAAGGCATATGGCAGAGCTGACTGATAATGAGAGGAATGTTTGGGGAGAAACGCATCACGCTCGGATGGTAGTAATCTAAAACTGGCAGCAGTTAAAGTTCAATCACTCAGCTGCAATTGGTTACAATAAAAAATGAAATAAGTGATGTAATCTGTGTTTGCTCGTGCTACATTTGAAGGTGTGCTGAAGTCACACTAGAATTAAAATACATTTCTGCTAAGAAATCGGTGTAGTCTCGGTGCTTGTTTCAACTGCTGTTTCAGCTGTACTCATTTAGTCAGAGTGATAGAACCTTTAAACATCTGGAGGGCAGACACTGTTTGCTGTTGCTTCACCTCACCTGTGATTTTAGCTCTCCCTACATTACTCTGTGTCATGATTCTAATCACAGCATAACGTACATTACAGTGAGCTGATGTTACAGGATCGTTTGTCCTGGTCTCAGACGTCAGTCAGTAATCACCATCAGAACACACATCCAGAAGCTTCAAGCTTTAACACACATCTGTCCAACAACATGGAAGTAAAATGAAAAAATACACTGCACGCGAGTGCTGCATTATTCAGTTTTTATTTCCTTACACAAAAGGAAAAGAAGAAAATTCATATTGCATTAATGTATATTGTGATATATTGTGAACTACAAGTTAAAGAAATTCTTTGTCAACATGTGTTTTTATCTGATTTTCACCTCACTTAAGTCCTTTTTATTGCAGTAACATGTATCTAGTGTCTGAAAATTTGGTTTTTAATTGATTCTTTTGTTCTTGTAAGCTACCAGATATTTCATTTGTATTTGCAAAATTGATTATTTATATGTATAACACAATCAATATTTGGCATCCGTGTATTGATACAACATTGACACACAAAGTATTGATGATTCTGGTGTATCATTTTCATTCCCGCGCCCTAATCAACAGTGACAAAGTGATTTCATCTGAATTAAAAGAAACACTGCAAAGGCTTATGATTCTAATTGCCACCAGCCCATTTCAACCCCCAGTGCTGGGCTTGCACTGGATGAATTCAAGTTGCTGCAGTTGCTATCTGAAGGTATATGTCTGGAGCTGCCACAAAGCAGCAACCTGCCAGGAATGAAAAATGAAGCCAACGTAAAAATGCCCAACACTGTAGTTCCTCTAATGGCCACTTGAGGCTGACTCCAAAACAGACTTTAACTTTACAGCAGAAATAAGCATGTTTACAGGCAGGTCTCTATAGCTAATTTCAACATTTATAACAACGGTATGGGGGAAATTTGTTTTAGTTAACCGTTAAGACTGAAAGTTACACACAATTAAGGGCGCGGCAGCTTTTAATGACAGACTGTGTGTAGATAGTGTGCTCATGTTCTTCAGATCCACCACTCGCTCCTCCACAGCTGCAACCTCTTGTCCAAACATGATCACTTCTGGCTCCAAACAACCAAGACTGAAACAGCTGAAATACTGAGCTCATGGCTTCAGGACAGGAGTCCACAAACCAATGAGTGACATCTATGGTCTGCTATGTCCATTACTTGTATACAGTCTGTGGTTGCCACTGACTGTCATCCAGGCGGGCAGTGAGGAAAAGGGACTGCAGGGTGCATTAGCTGAGTTTAGTCCAGCATTTGCTGTCCAGCCATTGCCAATACTGTCTTCAACTGCCTGTACATGACACTTTATATTTTACACAAGAGATTTTAGCAGCATGTATTCAACAACAGGAAAAAGTAAGCGCACACACAGCTACAATAAACTGTGTAACCTTCAAGTTGATGGTAATGTGATGCACTTACTGCATGCAAGTATCTGACCACATGTAAAGATGCAACCAACTGTGACGATTCAGTTATTTTAATAACACAGTGTTTTTTTATTTCTTGAAAAGTGATGGTTTTGGAGATACAAGGTTTCTGCCTGACAGTGACGAGAAGTGAGTGTTGTATAATGTGGGCTTTTAGCTTCACCATGGTGATGCAAAGATAACTCTGCTCTATTGCGTGCGTGTGTGTGTGTGTGTGTGTGTGTGTGTGTGTGTGTGTGTGTGTGTGTGTGTGTGTGTGTGCTTTAGCATGGGGAGAAAATGTTTCTCAGCCTTATTATTCTAGAACAAAGCTGACTGTGTCAGAGCTGTCAAAACTTTGGCTGCTAATGAACCTCATACTGTATCTGTAGATGCTTCATGCACTATAGATGACTCAACGGCATAAAAGACCAACTTTAATGTTTAAGTGCTTCACTGTTGCAGATATTTTTTTCCTCCATGTGGTTGCAGCTTAACAGATAATAGTTTTATTTTAGTTTATTCTCCTGCTGTTGTTAATCCCTTCAGTTTGAACATAAGAATGTCTTTGCTACAGTCAGAGGTCATGATGTCTGTTCTCGCTAGTTCTCTCTTAGTCACAGGCTTCTAATGTTTCCACTGCTTGTAGACACACACTGCTGTGTTGGCTTATACAAACGTTTTTAGCAATAAAATTACTGCACTACCCGCATATCACTCTAAATTATTTATTAATTTTGGCTCCAGGGCTGTGACAGAGTTCCTATTTTGTCCTCTATGGGGCAATGCTGTTAGCATATAATTCACCACATTGTCAGCAAAAGTGTTAGCTTGGAGCAACAGAGCAAATGATCTAATACTGTGGACACAATGATGTTAAGAGCAGAGCACAATAGCGTTCCTGGACAGCTGTGGGGTGCAATTCTCTGTTCCACCAAGCATACTGATGGTTGATCATTTGTAAGTTTCAGTTTAGTGCTTGTCTGGTTCTATTCATTAATTCTTGAAAAGCACTGGTGCAGTGTTTCAGACACGCGGGGTGATTGCAGTGCTGTCCGTGGTGCTGAGCAGCTCTTATCTGACAGGTTGAAATGAATGTGCTGCACATTTTGATCCCACAAGTAAAACGCGCACTCCTTCCTCACAGCAGAGCTCTCTGTATGTGCGGGCATATTGTCCAAGATGCTGAAATGACCTTAGCCTCCATGCTGAATTTAATGAGGGTGAACTCTCATTAACTTGAGCTCCACAACAGGATCAAATAAGGCCGATGAGGCATTACTCATTAGTCTGGCTCCCGTGTTAAAAATGTGCAGTTTTGCCTAAAAATGTCACAGTTTATTTGTTTTGCATGTTGTTGCCAATTATCTGAATATCTAATAACATCACAAATATTTTCAATATGTAACAATATTATGTGCTACCACTTAAAATGAAACTAAGTGATCAGAAGGATCCTAAAGATGAATTTCAGAATAAAATCCTTGTTGTATTTTTACCCCCATATCCTCTCACCATAGGCTTGTATGCATGAGATAATGTCATTACAATCACTTTATATGTTGACCATATGTGATGATGTTGGATGCATTCACACTCTCAGCTGTGAGGTGAGGGACAGCAGATTTCCCTCCACTAAGCACCGAAACCTCATGTTTTTAGTATCTGACACACACAGTGATGCTTTAATATCAAGTTAAGTGTATGGGCATCTGATCAGGGTGCCTCCTGGGGGCCTCTCAGTAGAGGGCACATCCCACTGGTAGGAAGTCCTGGCATGAACTCAGAACATGATGGAGGGATTACACATCTCATCTGGCCTGGGAACACCTTGGAGTTGGAAAACATTGCTGGTGAGAGGGATGTTTGGAATAAAGCTTTGCTTATCCTGCTCCCCCATGTCCTGGTCCCAGATACACAGAAGATGAATGGATGGATGGATGTTCTCATTTTATATAGTTCTGGTTAAAGGTTGTCCATGAGTAAACAGTAAGTAAGTAACAGTGTCTATTTGCAGCCAGGAGAGAACAGTCACATTGCAACTATTTGGCGATTTACACCCATCCCTACAATGTGTTAGTATGGATCCCAGTGAGTGTTTTGATTGGCTATTGCTGATCACGTCAAAGTCAAAGGTGGTTACAGTTAGAGGAAAGAGGTCATGATTATGGTTAGCACCAGCCAATCTGTAATCTGATCACTCTGATACACATTACATTTGGTGACCAACTGGGCCCAGGGTGCAAAAAGCATCTCCCGTTAACCCTACGAAATCTGAGCACACTGGCTCGGTTCCTGTCAAAAACATGGGAAGAAGACAATGAGCAACATAAGAAGAAAATACCCCCCAAATTATCATGAAAGTAGTAAAAAGGAGAAAATTGAAAACAAGAAAATTAGTAAATCAAAATAGAAAAGAAAGTTAAAAACACAGAAAATGACCTGGAGAAAGAGCCAAAACATTATAATAATTCTGTTAATTTATAATTTTATATTGTTTTTCTCTAGCTTTTTTTCCCTAAACTTTTTAAAATTATTATTTATTATTATTTGTATTTATGTATTATTTAAAAAATATATTTTTCTGAATATTTAAAAAAAAAATGTATTTTCTGAACATTTTTAATACTTTTCTTCTTCTTTTTTTTTTTTTGCAATTTTTGGAACAAGCTGCTCCATGTTTTTGAAAGAACTGCATCAATTTGCTCATGGTTCAAAGGTTTACATACTTGCGAAAGGCGTCTGAAAGCATCACAAGAAAAGTGATAGCACTCCAGGTTTCAAGGGGTTAATGAGTGCTGGTAAAAGACACAACTGTAGGTTATGATGATATAACTGAAACTTAAACCTGGCTGCAACACATCATGTATTTTCCTGTTGGTGCAGTGTCTCATTTTTCTCCCCAGAGTTGCGTATTCACCCCAAAGGCAAGTTGTTTTTTTTTCTTTTTTAGTAGACCATGTTTATTTTATTCATATCTAATATATTGTCACCTTAAGGGCTCTGTTCCCCAAATCATTTAAAGGTTTGGATGATCGCAAAATCCATTTTATGAACACCCCTAATTTTCAGAGGTGTTTCCCCAAAGCATCATAACTTGAGACACTCCTGGGTATGACTGTAGATTAACGAGTGTCTCCTTCCCACTTGTAGGAGGCAGTACATAACCCATATGTTAATATATCATTTAATATATGCAGCTCTCCTGGCTAATGTGCCACTTTCTTAATACTGTGTTCCCAGTTTCCATATCTTCTTTTTTGTTTGTTTGTTTTAACCAGCTGTGTTTATTGTGTGTCTGATACAGAAATTATGAAAGTGTAACATTCTTAATAAATGACATGCATATTCATGAAACTTATATGAACCATCACTGCTCGATTTTTTAATATGTGCATGAAACAAAGCACTGCCTGGAGAAGCGACTAAATGGATCAGTGTTTACTCTTAAACTCACTTCCACCCAGTTACATAAAAAAAAAATTAAAGAAATAAATAGCCGGATGAAAGCTTTTGACTCCACCTTAAGTTTGGTATCACACTGATTTGGTTAGATGTCTTTTAGCTCAGCTCAGCTATACTTCAATATGCCTAGTAACATTAATTCATTATTCTCTGCAGCGCTGTGAAAAGCCTCTGTTAGGAAACTTTTAATGGCGTGCACATGCACTAGTTCTTTGGTTTTGAGTAAGATACAATTATTCAGTTCAATTCAAAAAGCATAATGAGTGGAAATTGTCCCAGGTTCAAGGCTTTCAAACAACATGAAAACACACACCCATGAGAGTCTTGAATGAAATGAAATTAAACAATTCTGAAGTAAATAAAAGCAGGTATGAAAAGCTGCATTAAAAGTAGGGATAGTCTATTTTGGCCCTGCTGAAAATGGATTTTGCAGTAAGATTAAAAGAAGTCTTTATAATTTCTCTTTTTGGTTCGAGGTGCTGTGAAGCGGCTGTCTGATGGGAGTAGCTGGAAGGAGTGTTGAAGGAGGTGTGAAGGGTCCTTAGTGATGGTGTCTGCGTTTCTTTTTACTGCATAACTGTAAAGGTCTGAAGGTTTGGTTTGAGTGGTGCCAGTGATTTTGGTTGCATGCTTGATGAGTCTTGTGAGTTCTTTCTTGCTTTTCTCTATGAGGAAGTTGTACCAGGCTGCAATGTTGAATGTGAGGGGCTGATTCGATGAACATCCCATATACTGCTGCTGTCTCTCGATCCCTCGATCTCTCTCTGTCTCAATTTCTCTCTCCGTTTCTGTCTCTCTTGATGTCTTATTTTGTCATATGAATTACTGCAAATTTATTATGTTGATCTGTTCTGTGTGACATCTATTCCACGTCCTGGAAGAGGGATCCCTCCTCAGCTGCTCTACCTGAGGTTTCTACCATTTTTTTCTCCCATTAAAGGGTTTTTTAAATAATAATAATAAATAATAATAATAAAAATGATTGATTGATTGATTGATTGATTGATTGATTGATTGATTGAAAGGAACAGTGTGTAAGATTTAGGGGGATAAACTGGCATCTAGCAGTGAGGATTGCAGATTTCAACCAGCTGAAACTTTTCCTGGGTAGGAGACAGTGTTATGCTTGTTTATTCTGGGCTACTGTAGAAACATGGTGGTGCAGCACTGCGATCTCCATGGATGGGGAGCTGCTCACTATGTAGGTTTAACCAATCATCTAGAGTTCACGAAATCCCAACAATTCTTGTTTTCAGGCGATTACACGCATCATGAAAATGTTATGTTTTGGCCTAAAATACTTGCTTTTGGTGACCTGGCAGAAAATGCAACCATGTCTCAGGGAGAAACAACAGCTTTATGTGGCACCATCTCAACAGGAAAGGCAACAATGTCTCTGTCATAGCAATCTCTTTTCATGGCAGTGTCTCGGCAAGAAATGCATCATTGACTCAGTAAAAAAAAACAACCTCTTTTTGTAGCGCTATCCCAGCAGGAAACGCAGTGGTGTCTCAGTAAAAAAAAAAACCCAACCTCATTTGTTGGCACTTTGGTGGCATCCCAGGAGGCAATGCAGCAATGTGTCTGTAAAAACAATCTCTTTTCATGGCACTATCCCCGCTGAAAACACAGTGATGATGGATCACTAAAAAAACCCACCTTTAGTGACAAAGAAGCCATTACCTTGCCATCCACCATCCCCTCCACCACCTGATGGCAAAGTCAGCTCACATACTGTGTCAGTGTAGAGACACTGATATGTATGACATGTACAAATATGATATATGTGTGGTTTGCAGAAATGCACAACGCCATCATTTCCTTCTGGCGACTGTACAGGGTCAAGAGAAAGGGTCAAGTGTCCAGCTGCCTTTGCAACACAGCTCTTTAGTCTTACTAATGTTTAGATATTATGTCAAGCCTGAAAGTCTATATGTGTTAAACGCAGTCCAGAACTGCTGCTATTGACGCTGTGTGTGCCTTAAAGTTTCACACTCGGATTCGTTTTTACATTAGAGTAAAGCATTAAGACAACAGTTGATGACCACTAGTGTTTATTGACTCAAGTGTTTAGCTCAGTGAATAGCTGGACAGGGACATCTAGCGAGGCTGGTATTGTTTCCCTGAACATTTCAGAACAATTACACGCTCTAAATGTTATTTCGGAGGCCATTACACCCCACTAAGGGGGAAATGAATGTGTAGGTAATAGACGCAACGGAAAAAATTCCTGGATTGAGGCCTTAAGTCGTTGCTGAGTATGTACTTTCCTGACCACTCATCTGTGTGCAAAGGGATTCCAGCCAATATGACCTGCTGCCGTCTGCAATAGCCATAACAGCTAATCAATAGCTTGATCCACAGTGACAGAGGGCTAAAGCTTCAGCAGCTTATGTTGATACTGACAGTGCCTTTGTGCTCCCATCTTCAGCTTTTTGCCTCAGTGGGTAGAGTTATGACACAAACACTACCAGGCTATGGGATTTTTTAGCTTTAGTGACAGACGATTCTATGAGAATACTGTGTGACCCGGTCGAACGCCGGCAAGTGAGGAGAATTTAAAAGATTAGCTCCAAAGGCTCCGGGTTGACAACTGAGATTTTTTCGTAGCATGTACAGTCAGCATTGGTGAAGCTGTTTAAGATTCATCATGATGTTATGACAGGTTAAAGATGTTCTCAAAGGTTAATATTTTAAAGCAAATGTTCTGAAGTGATAAACTTGCAGTTTCACAACCTTACAGTACATCAGACCTTATCTTCAATTGCTTACTGGATGTCTGCCTGTCTGATCACTGATCCAAGTCACACTGAGGGGATTTCTACCCAGCCATCCAATTATTTCAGTCTTACCGCTGTTTCCAACATGGTCCCCAGATGATCAGACAATCAATGCACTGATCAGCACCACTGGCGGCTTACAGTTTTAGTGACTTAGTGCGTCAAGAGCATTGGTCAGTGACCGGTTGTGGCGCTGTGCTTGTTAAGGACAAGCCCCTTGTTATAAATCTCATAAAATGTAGGTTTAAATGATTTTAGGTCTTACAAGCGAAGACATATTGTTCAACTCTAGCGGTCTATATGTCTAGCCAAGACACCATTGTGAGGATCTCTTTCCACTGAAATAGGGGTAAATTGTAGAAAGAAAAATAGGGTTTGAGGATTAAGTGTGTGCTGAGAGTCTACTTTAAATTCAGTCATTATCTGGAGAGGAATCTTGTGAGCGAATGTCTGTGCCATAAATTCTCCTATAACAGATACAGTACCTCTATGTGTGACCAGCATTCAAAGGGATAAACTTGGTATATGTTTCACAGATCTAAACTCATTTGTTAGATATGTCCAACCATGTCACCAGAATCAATATCAGCATCATATGGTTCTGCATAGCAAGGATATGTTACATTTGTACATTTCATGTGTTAGATTTGTATGTTTCATATGTGGCAGATATGTTGAATCTTACTTTAGACTAGAAAGCCTTTATTGTCATTGTACAAGTGCAACAAAACTAGGGGCTGGTCAGTTTAATTTATGCAAGTAATAAAACAAATTAAGACAGACAACAAGCACTCATTCAGTTAATATGAAATGAAATAAATTCTATAACAGGATGGATTGTTCACTTCCAAACATGTGTATTGCATTGTATTTAAATGTCATAAGTTAAATGACAATGTGCTCAGCAAATGATGCTATTCTCGAAGGTGTGTGTGTGTGTATGTGTGTGTGTGTGTGTGTGTGTGTGTGTGTGTGTGTGTGTGTGTGCCGTTGGAGTTACATTTCAGTTTTAAATTTTACGTTGTGAGAACACCGTGGTTAATGTGTGGCTAGGTTTTAAGCCGATACATAATGTATCGGCTTAAAATGGCCAATTTGGTATCCACAAACATGGCTTGAAACATCTTGATGTGTCATAAAAATACCTAGTTTTGTCGCCACAATCACAGCTGAAAATGTTCCGATGTGTCGAGGAAGACACCCGGTTTCGTCGTCACAAACATGGCTAGAAATGCCCAAGCGTGTCATTATTAAAAACTGCCTTTGTCGTTTTGTTTCTTGAACAGTGGTCTTGCTTGGCAGCCATCTTGTCTTGGTGTCACACTGATGAGAAACTCAGCTCATATACAAATATAACATATTCATGGTTTGTAGAAATGTGCGATGCCAAGATTGTATTCTGATAACTGGGCTGAAATATGACAAAGGAAGCCTTTTTTTTTTTTTAGCTTTAACAGATGATCCTTAACCTAACTGAAGACAGTAACTCGTAACCATCAATTACTGTCTGTATTTTACTGAATAAATGACAATTTCACTCCCTCTCATGGTGCTGGATGAAAAGTCAGACGATGATCAAAGTCAGTAGAATACAGCTTCTGTCAACCACAAATGCCATGTCATTACACTTAATCAAACAGGGACATTAATTCAGTAGTGCTCGGTTTGGTGGTTCATGTCCACCCACCAATTCTCTAGACAAATCATTAACTACACCAGAAACAGCAGTGCACTGTAGAGCTCTCTACGGTTCATAGTGTAGACAACCATAGATGAGCTCCTTCATTGAATATTCATTGACTGTTTTAAACCGTAGCCCATACTGAGGCATGTTATTGTAGAAAGGACATGTTTTGAAACGCAGGGCCAGCTGAGCAAATGGATCCAGTTAAGTGGCTGGAAGCACAAAAGAGCAGACTGGTTGACTAGGCAGCTCCCAGAACGATTGTTGAGTGAGTGGTGATCAACAGTCCCATAGCCCCTGCAGACACAGTCTCCTGTGGTCACTTTCTGCTATGGCACTGTAAAACATTAAGAAATAGCATTTATTACACCCTGATGTCCCTGAACCATAACAAAGCAGGATTCCGGGATTGATTATATAATTAAACCGGGCTGGAGCTTGAAAGAGGATAGATGAGCCTGATTAGGCTTTAAATGCTTAACCAATTGTTGATTGCTCACGTTTATGATTACTCAGCTGCCAGTTGAATAGTGATTTCAGCAGGGAGCCATCCCATCAGCCACCTAACAATGTCTCAATGACACTGTCTCAACTGCTGTTAAGAGCCAATCAATAAACTGATTGGCAGCAGCGGTAGCCTGAAGGTTAGATTACGCTGGTTTATTGTCATGACCAGTCTTTCTGTGACACCGAGGTAGCACACTCAGCTCAAGTAAGGCCACATATGATAAGATAAAAATCAGAATTCTAGCCTGCATGGATCATCTGTGCTCAAACAAAAAAACAAAAAAATATCTAATTAAATCATTACCAATCAAACCGCACTGATCACACTTGTTGTTAAGAGGCCTTTGGTGCCTCCAGAATAAAAGATGTATTTTATTAGTGCAACAAATTGCTGTTGTTTTAAGACACAGCAGTGGAAGTCTGCAATTAAACAACAAAAGCTGCTCACCAAATTTAATCCCACATGAGATACACACTCTAATTGAACTTCATTCAAGATTTATAACATTAAACTGTCACAAACCTAATTTGGCTTAATATGAAAGGATGGCTTGCAGCTCATTCGTGCTACTGGTAAGATTCACTTAATATTTTAAGTCAGACGCAGCAACCTTTGGATGGTTTATACAGTCCGACCCCACAACAGGATTACAGCATTAAGCATCGGTCAGTGTTACCCTGTCAACGACAAAAGAAATGTTTACTATTACAAATTGATTTTAAAGAGGTCAAATTAACAATGAATGAAACTTTAAATTTCACGCATGTAATTTGAAAATGCCCTGCTACACATTTCAGTGTATTGACGGCACACTGGGATTTTAGTTCCCTTGCTGGGAAACATTTTGTTGACTTCACCCCTCCTGCTCCAGGGACTCAAACCATACACCCCCAGTTTCTGCTCCAACAGACCACAGTCAGGCTTATCAGTGCCCTGCACAAACCCCATATCTCCTTTTTTGTCTTTATGGCACTGGCAGCTGATATTGTCCATCAGATGTTTGCAGACGCATCAATACACCGCTGTCAACTCCTAAAGTTCATATCAGTGGCAACAATGACTTAAAATAAAAAATCTACATTATAAATCTATAGGGGCCACTGTTGCTGTAGGTGTAGACCATCAAACTTTGCCTTTCATTGTCACAACAACAATATCTATATATATGATTATCACACCTTGCAAAACAGTAGAAGAACACTGATGTGATGTTATTGGCAAGCTGCAAAAAGGAAACCATCACTGTCTCCCTAAATCTTATTTTGGGGGGAAAAAAATCAATGTTGTACCTTTTTTATGTTCATGAAATGCTACCCATTCACAATCTGTATGGATTTATTCCTCCCTGCCCCTCCTCTCCTCTTTGGTCTCTTCTACCCCTCAACCGTTTATAATATTCTGTGTAAGAGCAGAAACAGTCGGTAGCTCTCATTCTTTTTAGACTTCATCCTCTGTCACAGAGAAGGAAGGAGGGAGGGATGTGACAGGCTATATGTCTGGCTTTACGGTGGCGTACAGTCCCAAATGGGCCAGGAAAGCCGCACTTTCTCCTTTATTTCTTTCACGCTCTAGTTTTATCGACGGTGTGCGGAATGAATGCTGAGCAGGGACTGCAAGGGGAAGACTCAGAGCACATCTCTAACAAATAACAGGATTATTCAGTAATGTTACATTTCTGATCCTAAAGCTGCTTTGTATAAGTTTGATGTGCACCGTCCAGCTGAAGGGTGGAGGCTGCCACAGAGCGCGATAGGACACAGGGAGTAAGAGCGTTTCCAACAACTTCCATGCACCAGGCTTAGAGTTGCGTCAAGTCATACAGGGTTATTAAAGCAGAGACCGGAAATAAGGTGATTTTTGCTTCAAAATAAAAGCATTGGTAGGTATTATTCGACTTTGTGAAGCACTGTAACATTGGGTTTGGTAAGGTAAGGTGGGGTCATCACACCCACCTCATTTTACCTCTCTCTTTCTTGCTGCTCGTTCTGTCTTTCTCTTTTATTGATGACAAGGCCGATAGCTATACGGGCAACTTTAAAGGATAAATAATTTGATATAATCACTCCTCTTAATCATCTAAGTAATTTGTTATTGAGTAATTGTAATTAGGGATGCACAATAATACTGGTGCTTCATTGGTATCGGCCAATATGGGCTTTAAAATGAACCATGACAACTGACCAACGTGCATTTTCTTATTTTGCACAATGAATAAATATTAGGCCCTACATACATTGAAAAGCATTGTATTTCATGTCCCTTGCTGCTAACGGACCAGCACGATAAGATTATGCATACACAATATGCTGTTAATAACACTACAGAAGAGATTTAATGAGCACTTAAAAATTAGGTGGGGAAAAATTGGATATATCAATTTTGTTGTTTTATATTGGCGTATCGGATATTGGCAAAAAGTTCAATATCATGCATCCCTAATTTTAATGACATTATTATTAGCTATATGAACTATGTCTGCCTCAGTTGTTTGACCAGAAGATTTTACTCTTGTCTGTATTTTTTTTTTTTTGTTTGTTTTGTTGTGAATGTCTGTAATCGACAGGTACACAGCCTACTAATGCATGTGGAACCAGAGGAAACCATTGATCAAGACGATTTTAAAGTTTATTTATAAATGCCACCGTTGCCCCAATTAAAATTCATACATTGATTAATCCGTTCGGGCACTCTTCTCCAAATATACTCTATAACAAAAGATAATGGGCGTGGTCATCTATCCACCGCATAGCTCCTGATACCTCCACCTTGTTTGGAAGTGTTGTAAACATTGTATGGATGAATGAAATCTGATTCAAAACATTTTCTACAGTTACAAATTGAATCTGCTAGCTTAATGTCTGATATCCTCTGAGTGGAAGATCACGTCAGTTGTTTCGAGATCTTTCGAGAGTATGTTGCAGACAATGTTGACTTTATCTTTAGTCTTTATGACTGAAAAAAGGGCATTTCAGTGTCACAATGTCTATAAGGGTTGGGGCTTGTGAAAAATGGGTCCACTTCTTACTTCAGTGACAACTAGGCGAAAGAAACGGTCAAAATCTGTATTCACAATCACTTTTCCCATTGGAATGAACAGACTCAGGGTGCAGCTAGTCTTCTAAAGGGGCGGGGAAGTGAGGAAACACATGTGACACAGATACAGGAAATGAATCTAAAGTGGTCCCTGGTATAGCCCACTGCGACCTCATAGTATTCAAATGTAACATGTATGTGGCAGTAGCATGGGAGCACAATGTAGCCTACATTTTTGAAAGAATCCAATCTTGTTTTTGACACATAACATTTAATTAGAAATTGTCCTACGATTAGGTAACAACTGGTCAGCTGATTACTAGATAATGCAATTTAGTGATGCATGCTGATGATTCCTCAATATAGGCTATTTGTGAATAATCACAATTCCAAAAAAGAAAAACGTAAGCCTACATACAGTAAACCTGGAGCTTATCACATGCCCCTCTGGTGTGATATTAGAGCAAAAATAATTAATGAAACAGGTCAGAGATACTATATCTGCAGATTAAATAGAAGTAATATAGTGCCTAATATATGGGTTTTATTTTGAAGAGTACACGCGGAAGTGGTCGTCTGTGATTGGCTCCAGCCTGACAGTGTCCATGCCGCTGCGCTATATGGATTAACGGTGCGGGAGAAGCGACCGGCGAGGAGGACGGAGGATCAGCGGGACTGTACCGTTAACATTTCGGTGTCAGTGACCGGAAGACAGCTCTACTGGCACGTTGCCTCGTCTTTATCTTATTTTATTCTGTTTTTTTCTCTTCTCTTCTCTTCTCTGACTCCAGACTGCAGAGGAGACGCACAGAGTCGAGTTAACACGGGGTGAGCGACGTAAGCAGAGACTCGGAGACGGAGAGAGGGAGCAGGAGGGAGAGCCGGGAGCTCCAGAGATCCGTTCTTCCAAAGCTTTAACGCTCTCCAACAAACCAGGAAAGGTGCTAATGTGGATTTTCAGGAGTGTTTAACAAACTCTGCTCAGCCTGAGGAAGATTTTCACTGGAATAATTAGACTTTTCCGCCCTTTTTTTGTGCCTGGGATATTTTTTTGTCTCGTAGTGGAATTCTTCTGTTTCACCTGCACGAGGACAGCGACCGGCGGGAAAGGAGTGCGGAGAGGAGGCAGTGCCGAGGAGGAGGAGGAGAAGAAGAGGAAGAAGAAGGAGAAAAAGAGAAGAAAAGAAGCGGTTGAAGGGGAGGAGGGAGGGAGGGGGGGACCGTTTCAGCTTCTCTCGGATGGGATTCTTCCCTCAGCCCGCGGATGGAGGGATGAAACCGGGAGGAAAAGACGGGGAGAGAGAGAAAGAGAGAGGAGGGAGAAGAGGAGGATGTAGTCGTCGGGCGCTGTGAGAATGCAAAACGGACGCACCCCTCTGGAAGAAAGGATTGAACTATAAACCCAAACGGAATTTACAGCCACCCAAAGGATATCACACCTATTTACCTCGACACACACATTTATGGGGCATATTCTCTTCTCTGGAAGCTATTTGTGTGGAGTTACAACTATAAGCAGCACTATCCTTTGAATTATGGGATTTGGAATTGCGCCCTGACACTCGGTGAACGAAGGAGCAGCCACATCCGGAGAGAGGTAAAGTTTAAACTCTTTATTATCTCTTCTGTACGTGCGGAATGTCGGCTCCGTTTCCTCCTCTTCCTCTCCTTGTCTGTCCGCTTCTTCCAATTCTTTCTTTCTGACTGCGTCTGTGGGAGCAGAGGAATGGTGGAGGCTGAGGGGGATCAGGGGGCAGAGGTAGAGTTATTTCCACATTCCCTCGTATAGACATGAAGTGTGGATGCTGGGATGGGGCGGGGGAGGCGGGGAGGGTGTGTGTGGAATGGCAGGCAGGTGGAAAACGAGCAGTGAGAACATTGCAAGGTCACAATAGAGCCCGGTGTAAGTTATAGCAGCTCCGCGTGTGTGTCTGTGGGCGCCCTCGCGCTTGCTGGACCCAGACGTGGGCTTTAGTTTCAGTGGGCAACATTTCAAGCAGCTCTGCGCCCGGTTTGTGTGCTGTGAATAAACGCCAGTGTGTGTGTGTGTGTGTGTGTGTGTGTGTGTGTGTGTGTGTGTGTGAGAGTGGACGCGCGCACACGCATCAGCGCGTGCCAGGGCCGCCAGTGTGAAAAGAGAACTTGTGTGTTTGCGTGAGCGCGCGCGCGCGCGGCGTGTCTTCAGCCACGGTGCACCCACTTGAGTGTTCGCGTGGGCTTTAGGATAATTTTAGCATGACTCTTAAGGATAGCTGGTTGTTGGAGCACGCGCGCACAACACTGCGCCTCGGCCGCTGTCTGTGCGCCACACTGTGCACCTGTACCTCGACAGAGACAGCGCAGAGGGTGCGGGCAGTGTGTGTGTCCTGTGTCAGTGTGTGAGCCATTTTATAGGAACATATAGTTCACCTAGGCGACCGCGAACTCACATTTTGGAGTCGCAAAACAGCACGCGCAGGCTATGCTTCTGTGTTTGTGCGCTGTGCGTGTGCGCGCGTGCGCAGACGAACCCCAGGCCCATACCTTGTTGGCACGCAGCTCCATCATAGTGGAGCTTAAGCATGTGTTCACGCATATGTGTGTGTGTGTGTGTGTGTGTGTGTGTGTGTGTGTGTTTTCTTGATTTGTGTGTGTGCACGCGCGTGTCCTGACTCACAATACTGGATATGTGACACCAGTGGACGGTATAGGGTCCAGTACGTTGCAGATCAATTGAACGCTACTATTAGCGTGTCATTCAGCATTCTGCACACTGTGGATATGTGTAATTTGCTATTAATACTAATCTGCATACTCACATGTTGCAGGGAAACTTATTAAAGGCTCCTCAGCTATTATATATATATATATATATATATATATATCCTCCCTTATCAGCACACACACTTTGATTTAACAAAGTATAGTTGACATGCTTTGAAGGTTTGGCATTTTTTTTATTTTGGCTGTTCTCTTTGTGCTAGTGGAAGCATATTCTGAGCCTTCCTCGCAGCAAGGGGGTATGGTTACTGTAAACATCCTGGTGGGGCAGGAAACATGATGGATTTAGCATCTAGGGAGACATACTGTACAGTAAAGGTGACCATTCACTCTCCTTTTTAGTTAAAATAAATGGTAAAAACAAACAAAACCACCCATGTGTCTTAAAAAAAAACACCTGTCACTGCCATATTTCCACTATATGTAAACCTGGTTGTCTCAGCCTATGTCAGTACCAAGCATCTCAAAGGGATCTGACTTTATATATTCATACATTTTTATTTCAGCGTTCAGTGGTTGGAAGGTTTGATATTGCCTCCAGCACTCAGTATGAAATTGGATCCCCCCCAAAATGGAAGCCTTTCAGAAACATAGAGAAAAATGTATTGATTCTTTGTTTCATGAAGTGGGATTTTGGGTTTTGGATTCAGCTTGGTCCTTTGGCTGAGATGCATTCATTATGGGAGAGATAATACACGAAACATAGCAAGGCTTCAGAAACAAGACGTCAATCCACAATCAATGAAATAAGCATTGTGTTTGTGGGCATGATAGAATGTAGTGTTTCCATGTATGATATTGCTGACTGTGTGTGCTGTGCCAAGGTATTTGAATTTTAGTGGTGACTCTTTGTACTATCATGGTCTTCTACAAAAGCTAATACCACCTTAAAGTGTGTTGCACGTGCACTGAAAACAGTGACATCTACTTTCATACCAGTGGACATCAAAGTGGGTTCTGCTTACAGAGCTCCTTGCAAAGAGTTTTACGGGATCTTCAACAAATGATGAGTTATTTAATTTAATTATAATGCGCGGTAAATTAGTAGAAATTATTTCAAAATACGAATTACCATTTTAATTTTCTAATGAGGGTTTGTGGAGTTTAAAGAGTCTCTAATTGAGGGCTCCGGCATGTCATGACATGTTTTTATTCTCTCCCGTAGCTTTATCTTTTTGCTGGATTGGAGTTTCATGGGTTTGTACCGGTACAGTAGCTCGCATTGATTGATCAAGGCAATAAATTTATGCACACGAGCCACTCATGCTGGTGCTAATGGCCCGTGGATATGGAGGCATTATGCAAATGCATCCCTGGCTCTAGAAAAAGAGTGTGGGTGACTGAGCGAGGGAGAGAAACTGGTGATTTTCAGTCCATTTTAGTTGTGTTTAGCCTCCTATTTATGTCTAAAAGGAGCGGTTTGCTGTGCCATTAGGTTCAGGATGAATGGCAATGCATTTGTGTTACAGATTGTGTTTTGAGTTCTTACCAGGGAATGTAAGATGGTGAGGAAGGAGGTTGTATTTTAAAGCTACTCCTGGCTTTCACTTAGTTATTGAGATTTAATTTGCTGTTGTGGCATCAGTACCAAATGAAACGCATTTAACGTGCGCAGAACTTATGGATAAACATCTGCTCCTCTGCATTACAGCCTTCTTGATAATGCAAGGTAACTTCCTATTCCATTATGGCATAGGTGAGTCTGAAGTAATATCTCTCTTGTCCTCTATTTTCCCCCTCGCTCTCATTATTTTTTGTCTCTCTTTCACCCCTACAACCCTCCAAAAAAAGAAAAAAAATGTGTAAGCTCTTATCAGGCACTAGTACAGGGGAGTAAAGAGGCTGTAAGGACTGTTCTTTATTCTTTATAGGGGCAGGGGGGATTTTTATTATGCCCGTCTTTCTTCTTGCCCTCTGTTTATCTCTCTGCAACTCTGCCTCTCTCTTCCTCTCGCTGTTTAGCTATCTGACAGAGGGCTGCAGGATCCTGCGGAGTGGGTGGTGGAGCTCTAATTCAATTTATTCTACTGCTCAGAGACAGACAGAGAGCAGGCCAGAGAGAGAGAGGGAGAGAGAAAGAGAGGTGGTGAGAAAAGAGAGATAGCAGAGGGAAGGAGACCACAGATGTTAGGGAACATTTCCTATTAGCAGTGGAGAGGCAGGCTTTATAGGAAGCTGACCTGACGCTGTGACATCTGGATTGATTCTGCGGGTGACTGGAATTATGTGTGTGTGTGAGAGTGTGGTCGTTATCAGCTAAAACAATATGTCTTTAAAATGCCATCAGCGAGTCTGAAGGGAGAGGACAAAGACAAACACTTTTTTAGCTCTCTATTACTCACCCAACAACCAGCTGGAATACAAATGATTGACGACTCAGATTGAACCTTTCAATGTCCAAGTCCAAAGTCTTACTCTGGAAACAAGCTTGGGAGTAGTATGCGATTCATGCTCATAAGGATCACTTTCAGTGATAAAGCAGATAATGAACCAACTCATTAGTTGACTCATTCACTAATACAGACCCAAGTTATCATTGCACTCTAAGGTTTCAGAAAAATATTGCATGGGAAATTAGTTCTTTAAAGACTAGAGTTGACAGTTTGACACCTTCTAATGTGGTTTCAAATGGCTCCTCATAAACAGAAACCTCAGGTTTTATTGCATCTTAAAATGGCTGTTGATAACATCAACTATGGTTGAGCAGTCTGGCAGTGAATGAATTTGTCAATCATCTGAGATTTTGCCAGTAAGAGCATTTTTGTAGGGGTGTAAATGACAAGTTTCAGCACGATATGATATGATATGATATGATATGATATGATATGATATTAGCTCTTTGGTCAACAACATGATACTTGCTGATATCAAAAGTCTGCCATGACACAATTTCAGTTTGATTCAATTCAGGGCCCAGTGATCAATATGACACAATATTAGTAAACTGTCATTGTCAAATCCTCATTGCCTATTTCCTGGCTACCTACCATTGTGTGTCTGGCGCTAGGTTGCTAGCACTGTTTGAATGTTTAGGACAGAGGTGTGCATGGATGCAAACGATAAAACAGGCATGCCATGGAAATTTTAAAATAAATGCTAGGGATGCAAGATAATGTTGGCATGTCATTGGTATCGGCAGATTTTGGCTTTAAAATCGCCCTTTTCTTACTTTGCACAATGAATTATTATTACATACACTGAAAAGAATTGCATCTTAGGGTCTCCATCTGCTGGTGGGCCATCAGGATAAGAGCATGCAAGCATAATATGATGGTAATTACACTACAGAAGAGACTTGATGATCACTAAAATTAGTTAGGGAAAGTTGATATATTGATATCTTTATTGGTTTTCAGCCAAATGAGTTGTAATATGCATATTGGATTTTGGCAAAAAATCCAATATCCTGCATCTTAGCAAAGGCGTATCTTAAAGATGATGATATGCATCAATGTTTTCACCACTTCTAAGTGGAGAAGAGAAGATATAGTTATCCCAGAGCTTTACGGTACAGACTTTGTCCTCCTCTGTGCTGCTGCAACTTAGATCCTAATTCTCAAACTGACCTTGCACAGTGATAGCAGTGTGCGCATGTGCTTCTGCTAAGTGCCTGAAATTGGAAAAATCACTTGTTGTGCACATGACTCCCACTTCTCTCACACCTCTCAATGAGCTCTTAAACATGACCTAAGTGTTGCAAAGATGTTTTTGTCAACCAAATTAAAGTCCAAGTTGTCAATTTTGTAACATATTCAGAATCACAGATATGCTTTTATTTCACTGCACCACACTAAAGCAACTCAAACTCCTCTCCTGAAAATCTCTCTTGTTTAAAACTTGCAAAATGCAGCAGTGAGGCTTTTAACAGCTGCCAAGACAGTTGACTATATCACCTATATGTTAGCCTTCATGCAGTGGTTTCCATTTCAATCATTTCTAGCTTTTAACCCATTATAATAAATGTTTTGTCTTTTTTTTAACACTTTAGACTTTATGCAGAGTTCCAGTTCAGACTTTCTTGATATATTGAATTTATATATGTCTGTCAATTCACATTCAACTGCCCAAATATGATAACATGCACGTTAAAGGCAATTACAGCCTTGAAATAGCACAAATATATAATAACATTAGGGTATTGCTTTGGTGACATGGTGGAAGTATTGCTGCTATACTGTGTTGGCACTGCTGATCAAACACAGTAAGTCTAAATAAATATCCTTCAGTCTTTGCCAAGGCAGGATTAGTCTTTGGCTGGCTGCTAGCTGTAGTTAAGTTCCTGCTTAAAATCCATTACGAACTCATTAATTACATTAGAATAGATTTGCACGTTGTTGTTGTTTTTGTTGTTTATGTTTGTGTGGCGTTCTTGGAAATTCAGCTCATCTGCTATGTAGCCTAATTGCAGCGGCAATGACGCTTTCTTTCTGCCTTTCTTTGTTCTTTCTTTCTCCCTTCCTCCCTTCCTTCCTTCCTGTGTAAGTGAAATGACTCTCTAACCCACAACTCCCCCTTCTTTGCACACCTGCTGCTTCAGAATCAGCCGTGACGTGTCTGACACCAGATCCTGCTTCAGGAGGCCAGCGGGGAGGTTGTCTGTGTGTCTGTGTGTGTATGATGGTGTGAGAATGAGGAGTTGGTGACATGACAGATGTGAGACACGTTGGGCGATAATGAGCTGTGTTCAGGACAGATAACCGTGGGTGAACGTGATACAATACAGAAAGGCTTCTGGCTCATTGCCAACAATCCCCTTGTCTCTGTTTGTCTGTCTATCTATACATTATGGTAATTAGCGCCGATGAAGTGTACAGCCAAGAAATAAAGGAAGAACATTACTATTGTATAGCATTTTGAATCAGTGCTAGCCCAACCTTTTAACACAGCTTTATCTACCTGTGACTGCTCTTCACAGGTTGTGTGTTTCCACAGATTATAACCAAGTTAACCAAGGGGTTATCACTTATTTTATTTTATTATTTTTATAGGTCTGAAGAAGAAAACTGTCCCAGTCATTAACAAGAAAAAGCACTGATTAGAGAAAATATGCAGAAATATGTTTAATGATCATCTGTATCATTTCATAAATCTCACAACTAATAGGTGATCTTAACACTGTGTAATAACTCCATATACATTAATGCCATATTTTCTGTACTGAGCATGATTGCTGCTTTCAGTGTTGGCTATGTCTGCACTCAGTAGGCTGAACAAAGTCAAATGGATTCCAAGGTTGTTACGTCATGTCATCGGTAATATCACTTTTTGTGCTGTAGGTTATAGTGCAGCTTTCATTGTCCGGTGATGATAGCCATTAGCCAGAGTGAGTGCTCCATTAATGAGTTGCACATAAATATACTGATTAAAGTTCCCATGAAATGGGAGAATGCATTTTCACAGTTTTAACCTTGTGGCTCTGCTCTAATTGAGCATTTTTCTTTTGTTATATGCCGAATATATACAAGTCATAAAATCAATATCAGCATATTTTTTTTATGTCAAAATCCCTGTCTTTTCTTTTTTTTTTTTTTTGTAAAACTGAAGACCATTTACAAAAGTTCATCCAATCAAATGAAAATTTAGATGACTAGCTAGCCAACTGCTCATTGCCACTTCAATCTGTAAAGACAGAAGAATACAGTAAAGATAATATTTTTATGATATGATATTATATTTAATATGAAATATGAGTGTACAGATTAACAGATGATTTTAGCTGATTAAGATTTAACAGAAGTTTTTGGCACTTGGACACCAGAGGGAGATGTTTTGTGATCGAGGGACATCTGAGCAGCAGCAAGATAACCCCCATGGAGTCCAGACACTGGTGGTGGTGGCTGCTGACTCTGAGGCTGCTGGCTGCTGTATGGATGAGGCTGATGAATCTGAAAGGAATAGGTGGTGATGGGGAGGTGGTGGGAGAGAAAGAACTTCTGCAGACAAAGAACCATATTCAAAATGATGATGGCCTTACAGAGGGGGTGTGTGACTGTTGATTGTGAATCAGCTGAAAAACAGCTGATGATGCGATTGACAAACATAGACAATGATACCTAGAGATAGTGAGTGAGCATGTGTGCAAGTAGTGAATGACAGGGTGAGAAAGAAAACCTGAGCATGAGAAATATTGTTTTCCTTGAGCCTATCCCAGCTGACACTGGGCAAGAGGCAGGATTCACCTTGGACAAGTCACCAGATTATCACAGGGCTAACACATAGAGCCCTTGGATAGTCACATTCACACCTACAGCCAATTTGGAGTCACCAATTAACCTAGCCTGCATGTCTTGGGACTGTGGGAGGGAGTGGGAGAAGACCCACGCTGACACGGGGAGAACATGCAAACTCGCACAGAGGGACTCCCCCACCCTCTCTTTGGGTGCTGCTGGATACAAATTGCATAGTTATCCCAATAATGGAAATTCACCAACAATCAACTTATTGTGTGTTTGTATCATGATAAAATCATATAGTGCACCATCCCTAGCACTGAAAACCAGATAAAATTAAGAGGAATTCTGATGCAAGCTCTCCTCCCTGTACACGACCCAGTTTAACAGTCATCATAGTCCTAATTATAAATATTGCAACACAGTTGTCACCGGGGGATTCCACCACCAGACATGGCACTCAATCTATGATACTGGCCCACACTGCTTTAGATTACTCAATTCAATGCTACAGTAGCTCCTCTGAAAAAAATCCCAAGGGTGAAATGTGTGAAACATCAGTGCAGGGGAAAGCTTTTTATAAATTGAGAGAGATTCTTTGTAGTATTGCCATTTGAAAAACATTATTGTAAAATTCCCTTTGTAGACAGCCCTGGTAGGATCAGACCAGGGCACAAACATTTTAAAATGTACATCTTACACACTGATGTTGACATCATCTGAACTAGCATTTACCGTATGCATTCTTGCCTTCCTTTGCCTAGCGAGCAAAAGACAGACTTGCTGAGTTTGTGTAACTCTAGATGCCTGTGTGTCCTTGGCCTCTGATAGAGAAGCATGCTGAGAGTGTGTGGTCTGTGTTTTCTGCAGAGCTGCATTTGTATGTTGTGCCAAATGAACATGTCATGTCCGTTGTGCATGATATGATGTCAGTTTAGTGTCTTGGACAGCACCTCCCTGAGTGTTGCCACTGTTTCTATCTCTCACGTTGCTTGTTTTCTGACTCTAGGACTGCAATAAACTATAGAGTGTGCTTTGTAAACACAGATAAGGGTGATTAGAAAAGAAAAGTTAAAAAAATGGCCAATTACTCTGCAGAAGAATCTCCTTTCAGTTCTAATCCTTTCAAGCACGGTAAACCTTTGAAAGACAACTCTTTTAGAAGCATTTGCTGCATGAAAACATTGTCTATAGAGACAATATTCCAAACAGTATCCAACACTGCACTGGTTGGCCAAATGTAGGTGTGATTTTGTATATGTGGAGTCAATGTGCATGTTTTTATCTCCTTGGAAAATACACCCCTAAGCCATTTCCATAAATAGCAGTGCATTCTCAACCTGTCGGGTTAAATAAGGAATAAAAACAATAAGGGCTACCCCTGCCTTCACCAGATGAGCAGCTGTGGTTGTAACAGTTGGAGCTTTAAGACACTGAACAAAGAATATTACTACATGGTGGTTCTTTAAAATGATCAGATTCACTTCATTAATTATACACAACACATACTGTAGATTTGCCATGTCAACATTAGTCTAGGTATGAGACTAGCTACAGTATGCATGTTCATCTTTAAATAGACATTTCAGCAAGTTGTAGAGCAACAGTATACACGTAAAGCTTTAAGTGCACATTTTGGCATCATGGGCCATTACTTTGTAAATATGAAAAGCTTGTAGACATTTCAGCACAATGGACAGCTACAGAATAAAGTAAAGCTAGAAGTGGACATTCCAACACCATTGACAGCTACTTGGTAAAGTGAAAACCTTGTAGACATTTCAGCACCATGGACAGCTAACCTATACATGTAGATCCTTAGGTAGACATTTCAGCACCATGGACAGCTTCTGTGTAAAAACGAAAAGCTAGTAGACATTTCAGCACAGTGGACAGCTACGGTATAAGGAAAAGCTTGAGGGAGACATTTCAGCACCATAAACAGCTTCAGTACACATGCAAAGCTTCAAGTAGACACTTCAGCGCCATGAGCAGCTACTGTATGCATGTACAGCCTGAAGAAGAAATTTCAGCACCATTGTTACGCCCCACACCAGGGGTTTTAGAGCACAACATAAAGGGGAGACAGAGAGCACGCATGAGTGAAGAATAGTGAGCAATTTATTGCTAATTACATTGGATATGAAAGTTGCTCATAAATAATGACTATCTGCTAAGTGCAGTCCACAAATGAAGCATGGACGTCAGGGGGAACCACGGTCAAAATAATAAACAAAACACAACAACACAAAACTATCTTTACCCCATAGTGCTGCCTAGTCCCTAACAAACAAAAGAAGTAAATTAAAAGACAGTTGCTGTTCTATTTACAATATTTGCAAAACCATGTCAGTGTTAAGTAGGGCTGTGACGATAACCGCATCACTGCAATACCACGGTCACGTGATGCCTACCACTGTGAAGAGGTCATCACCGCACAAAAAAAAGACAACATGATGGATATCGTTTTTGTGTCTGTACGTCCAGTGGCTGGGTCTCAGCGGTTGGCATGGGGGTCAGTACGTCCTGCGCTGTGATCCGCGGAGGGATATACTGGTGAGCAGGCACAGACGTAGCCTGTGAACAAAACTCAGCTGTTTATTTAGCGTAGCGATATCTCCGGACTATAGTAGCTGCAATGGACGACTCTGAACACGATTTTGAGGAGTTTCTTGTAGCGGACACAGATCCAGAGACATACCTGTCTGAGCCAGAGTACACAGATGAGGAACTCCCAGGTGTTGGATCCTGAGCAGGCATATAACCGCCATACCGCAGTGATATGTCACTATGTCACCGCTGTGAGAAAAAATACATACCGTCACAGCCCATAAGCTATGTTAGCAGTAGGCTAATACACACACTGGCAACCTCTGCTAGTTAGCCATATCATTGCTTGTTGTCAAATAGCCAATTCAGCAGAGAGCAACACAGATACAACATTTAACAGCTGTTCTAAGCACATTTGCACAATAAATCACAGAGTCACAAAATCGGAAGATCTAAGTCAGTCCGCAGCAGCGATGTCATGTGGGGGTCACCCAATCAGTGTTGGGCACTGGTACCTAGAGGAGAACAGAGATCCCAACATAGACGAGATATCCCACTCTCTTAAACCATTACTACTAGCACACACAAGAAAATATACAATAGTATATGCAGCTGGCTGACATGTAGACATTTTGGCACCATAGAGAGCTACAGTGCACATGCAAAGGTTGAAGTAGACACTTCAGCACTACCAAATACCAAGATGCTCAGTCTAGCTCCAGGATTTATAATGGATCTTGGCCACCTCCTGATATATAGATGCTTGGCAGTTTCACTGTATTTTTTATGATGTTTTGTGTAAACGTCCAAAGAAAGTATGTATCCTTGTTTTATGCACCTGTATATCCTCAGTTATGGTTCCATCAATATCACCATAGATGATACTGTCTAACCAAGGCCTTTGCAGAGGCACTTTTAACATAATAGATTTGTTGTCATCTTCAGCAGTTAGGAAGTAATAGTTCTGACACCATGGTGAAATATGACAGGAAAGATTCCATATTCTTGATGGTCACCATCATCAGCAACAATATCCTCACTGGTCAAGATGATGACTGTTTCTTAACAACGCTGCTTGTGAATGTGAGGCTTTCTGTCGTTTTAATTGTTTCAATGGTGTGATGTCACCAGGACAAGCAGGTCATCAGTGGTGAACAGTGTTTTTTTTTGTTTTTGTTTGGTGCAGCAGAGGGACTGAAAACTGACTAGATTAAATGGTGCATTTAATTAAGAGGCTTGGGATCAGGAAGTCAGAGATCAGTCTTGGTCCATGCCAACAGTAGCTACATTTAGCCTAGCTTGTTAGCACATGCCATCTGTTCACACACAGATTAACGCTACACAGCCGGCGCTAGCTATGGGTTCATTTTCTGCTTCAGCACTGTAAAGGGGGCATTCAATACACCTTATTTCCTCAAGAAGTTTTTTTAGCCAGTTATTTTGGATTTCAACTGAAACAATGAGCAGGGTGTGCCTCCCTCTTTGTGATGTGCAAGCCATTTATTTCACCTCCATAGGCGTTGCTTCTACCCTCCATATATGAGATACTGTGTCTCATTAAACTCACCATATGGTAACAATAAATGAACTGCTGGTCTTATCAGTATAGTAAAAAGAAAATCTAGCTGGAATTGTTATTGTCTTGTTATACACATAAACAAAACAAGATGCTGCCATAGCTTTTTTTTTTTTAATTTTTATTTTTTTTGTGTGTCTTGAAGAGGCAGTGTATCAGGATATTTAATTTGTGTTTTTTAGATTTAATGTTGTAGTCATGCTCAGAGTCAGCTGCTCAGAGTAAAGTCGGTCAGCGGCTCCTCTGGGGGCAGCACAGAATCTCTCCTCACTTGTCGTGTGCACACAGGTCACAGGAATTGGCGCTGCTGGGTGTCAGAGTGACATAAGCTACAGCTGGATGAGTAGGTGAGAAATGGTGCACAGGTCCAGGTGGAACAACTCAAGTCTTTTGGGATTTTTTACAAAAGGGAAAGAGAAAGAAGCCAAATCTGGCCTGCAATTAGGTGTCAGGTGGCCCGCCAAGCATTTTCTAATTATGATATTTGACTAGGATTTTTCAGACTAGGATTTTTATCGTACATTGAATGTAAATAAAGTGCCAGAGTGCACCAAAGCATCAACATGGAGCTTGTTTACCAAAATAAAGTGCCAAGCGAAGACCTCTAGTCCCCCTAATTATTTATATATCAGTTCCCTAAAGTTTGTCCTTAACTGGCCCTTGTCCCCTTGGCATTTTGCAAATGTGACCCCTGGGCAAAGCAAGTTGAGTGTCCCTGATCTGGAATATCATCATCATCACAAAAATAGCATTAAATGAAATGTCAGCATTTGTGGGACCCACCTTAATGGAGACATTTTCTTTATAGCTCTGACAATTTTCTGTCTTTCTCTGCAAAGTTCAGTGTCGACAAAGCCATGCCACACTTCAAGTTTACTGTTTAGAAGTGTTAATTAGTTTTATGATTTGGAAATGATCATTCACAAACATTTACACTTACTGAAATGACTAATGTGTTTAGACAAATGTCTAAATCCTGATATAAAAAGAGTAGTTTACATGCATACATGTTGATACTGTTGTATTATTTTGTTTTCCTTTTAATGATCTGCTTTAAAGTTACACATCATCAATAAAACTATTTTGTGGTGTCTTTGCTTTTACAACATTTCTCCTGCATGCTGTTTGCTCTGGCTAGTTAAGGTTTAGCCATCTGCTTTACAAGCAGGGATCACTTCCAAATCGCTGCACTTAGCTAGCTTTTACACCAAATACTATAAAAAGCAGCCAGCTAATCCAAGCTGTTGGCAGTATTCATTTTTATTTTATTTTATTTTATTCTTTCTGCTTGGCACTAACCTAAGCTCAGCAAGCTGCTTCTCACCGACACCAACACTCCAAAATCTGATGGCTTGATATATTTGGCCGAAGGATATTGATATGGTTTGAGGCAGTTGCCAGTAAAGCCGGGGAATCTAGAGGACACTCTTATGATATTGAGCAACCCAGTTAGTTATTCTTAGTAAAAGCAGAGCAGCATCACCTGAGCAGACTGAATGAAAGTGAAATAGAGCTGTTTGTTTGAGGATGAATGAGATCAGAAATAACTGCTGCAAAATACCTTCAGATGAGAGAATGCAATATCAAAGTAAAAGGCTGTGGGTGGGTCCAGGGATGAAGTGCTTTCATCCAGGCATTGAGTCCCAAATACCAGCACTCGAAACAACTTGACTGTAATGATCCTGCTGGCTACGCTCTCCTTGGAGTCCTATGTTTTGTGGCACTATTACTGCCAAGCCCTATGAGATGAGCTCCCTCACAAACATGCCTCAGAGGTTCTACCTAACACACCCTCACACACACAGAAAGATATCATGATGGCTTTTTGTTGTGATATCTTCAAAGTAAAGATATTTTAAGGCAGAATTTGACTCTCCATAGAGAACTGTTAGCAGTCATATCACAGGCTGTGCTAAGGGCCTTCCTAAGCCTGTTCAGTAACCCATCCCTTTTATCCGTTGTTCTCTAATGACCAGATAAGAGCAGAAACATTCATCTGCTTCACGTGGTACACAGCACAGTTCAAACTTTGACCTGTTTTTAGATTAGACTACATTATTCCTTTAATTCCATTTAAGCCGAAGACTATTGTGTGAAGGAGGCTGTTGTATAGATGAAATAAAATGTATGTTTTGCTGAGACAGTGCATTTGAAAATTAATAACTAAAGGTATCCTTTGGTGTTATATTTTAAATAAACAAAATCACTGAATTACTTATTATCTTTTTGACATCAACTAGTTTACAAGGCCACTGCCACTTCAAATGAAGAATGGAATGTGCTAAAGTAAATGTTAATGTGTATTTAAAGTAAAGAGAGATTGGCTAGGAGGATTTTACTGGGTTGAAGGCCTGTAATAATGATGATAATAATTAAAAACAAATAAATAAATAAAATAAAAAATAATAAAATAAACAAAACAAGACAGACCATTTGGTTTTATGAGCTGATTATGCTAAACAAAAGCCCTTAACAGTAGATAGCCAACAACAATTGTAGCAAAAAGCAGAGGAGGTAAAATTAGAATTAGTCACCTGTTATTGTAGTTAGTCCTCAATGCGTTAAGGTGAACCGAGGTGTGTGATGTCATGTGAACAAACAATGTTATTGTTCCAAATTATTAACTTATTGATCGCATCTCAACAATCTAATGAAATATTACCCAGAATGTGTGTTTCTCTCTCTCTCTCTCTCTCTCTCTCTCTCTCTCTCTTTCTCTCATTCTCTCTCTCTCTCTCTCTCTCTCTCTCTCTCTCTCTCTCTCTCACTAGTTCAATAGGATACACTAATGGAACAGAGTGTGTGTGTGTGTGTGTGTGTGTGTGTGTGTGTGTGTGTATGTGTGTGTGTGTGTGTGTGTGTGTGTGTGTGTGATTGTGCGCCTGTCTGTACCTTCAGGAGCTGTTTGTACCCCTCTAATGTTCTTTTCAGAGTGAGTTGTTAAATGTAAGTTATATTTGCTTTTGTCCATATGCTCCATAAGTACCCACCATTATCTTTGAGCTACATTAGCCTTTCCCACTACTGTGCAAATTAATGTCTCTTTTCCACTGTCACTTTAAGCCGCGCTGAGTCAAGCCATGCCATGCATTGTTGCCATTATCAGTTTAGATGCACTATACCATGCTGACCTGCGCTAGAAATGTACCTTTTTCAGAGTAGGTCCCAAAGCCATCCAGCCGCCCTCAAGCGGGTAGTGATGACGTCTTGCTGACCGCAGCCAACCTCCAATGACCCCCCTCTTCTGTTTAAAAGTCTCTGTGTGTTCAGCTCTCAGTACTTTTGGTTTTGGGCTTAGTTTCTCTCCTGTGCCTGTTTTTACTTTAGATATCTGCTTTATTTTACTGTTTCATGTTTGCTATCAACCATCCTAGAAGTTTTGTGAAGTTGCTGCTTAACAACTCAACATTTCCTTATTTTGCTGCTTCACAATTTATTTATATTTTTCATAACAAAATAACGCAGGACTTTGTTGTGAAGAATTTATAGGAAATCAATTGTGTTTGTCACTGAATTAGCAGAACTTTGTTAGCGACTTTTCTTCAATAAAGGTAAGTAAGAAGGAATAAAAAGGAAAGTGAAAGCAGAAGCAGCCACAGTGAGATGTTGATGAAGAGCAGCAGACAACAAGCTCTTACTGCACCTCTGCAAACAGCTCACCTCCAGCAGATAAACTTCTTATACAAGCCCTGCTATTGAAAAACACATGCAGCAAAAATAACTGGGGACTTTAGCCCACAGCTTTTGAACGTCATCACTGAAGACAAGCTGTCGTCTGTTAAAGACACACTTTTAAGTAGGCCCACTTGTAAGCAAAGAGTATTCCAGGCAAGCAGAATGTGGAGATTTAGATACAGGTTTTAACAAGTCTTTCCCCAGTGTTAGGACGATAGGGTTCAGGTTGAAACTTGGCAGAGTGGCCCTTTTAGCCTGATATCATCGCTTACAATCTGCTTATCTAACAGTATCAGCAGTGAACTGCGTGTTGCTGCGTAGAAACGGATGAATACACTGTGATTAATGGATAAGATGCAGAGAATAGTAGAGTGTGGATTCATAAAACACAAACACCCTCAAACACAGCGCGAGAGCTTCTCTGTGAGCTCCCACAGACTGCAGATATCAAGTACAGCATGCACGCAAAACATCTACTTATGTAGGCAAGTATCTGCACACACACACACACACACACACACACACACACACACACACACAAACTCAGCAAGTGGGCCGATAAAAGGATGTACAACATTACCGCAGCTGCCCTCTGGGAACTAAAGCCAAAGCATGACTCAACCATTTACCAGCACCACATAATGAGTCGGCACATTTACAAGAGATAGACCAGGCATAGTGAGACATCCATTTTACAATACCCAGTGTTTTCCCTATGTTGACTGCTTTTGAGGGGGGGTACAAACACAACTAACTCATTCTACCACCTGCTGCTAAAACAAATTACTTTCTCACATTTATTTAACACTTTGATATTTCTTTAATTAATTTCATTATTTAACAGTAAGCATACTTATCAGTCAAATATTTATCAGTCGCTTTTCAAAACCCACATGAACAACTCTCACAATTAGATACACCACACAGCAGTTGTTTAAAAAAGAAACTACCTCACTTAAAAAGCTGCCTGCCTGTTAGTCCTGTTATTTCCAGCTTTTTACAGTTTTAAAGAACCCTAGGAGCAGATGACAGGAGTTGAGTTTTCATTAACACAGAAAACAGTGAGGGCAAAACAGCATCACTGATCTGTTTATACCGAATGTTCTCTGGTCTAGCTCAGCTACAAACAAAGAAAACCACTGAATCTTCACTTTACCTGTACAACTGACTTTAGCAGTTTAGGGAACTGGCATTTGAGTGACTGCTGTTATGACAGACATGTCAGCTAACCACAAACTCTTTCTTGTTCGTGGACACACAGCGGTGTGTTGCTGCAGAATGACTAGAAGGGATGGATATGGAATGGATATTTGGCACTATTTTTGGGATTAAAAATATTTTTTTTGGCCTGGTGGTGGTTCCTTTTAGATGGCAGCCCTCAAGCCCTGTGCAATCATAAGGGAAACATTGAATACCTGTACACATATATAGACATGTATACATAACCGTTTCCAGGATATGACTAACAATGAGTCACTTTATCGTAATGCTAATGATCATTTCTTAGCAACACTGTGAGAGATGCTTTATGGAGAAAAGGCGTTGATGTGGGCTGAAATATATAAACCTGTGACCTCACCCTTGACCACAGCTGGGTGTGGAAACCAGTGCAGACACATGAAAACAGTCAGAGGACATTATATAGTCTAAGACAGTGCCATATTAAAAAAAAAAAAGACAAAGACAAAGAACTGTTGATCTTCCAATTAGTGGATGACCTGCTCTACCTCTGAGCCCCTTAACAGTAGCTGAAATCATTTTTTTTCAGGTGTTGAACTTCTCACCTTGATGCCATCATGTAGAAGTGTACCACTTGCTATGTCAGTACGCTGTGACATCACAGGTTGGTGTAGTAGCAGGTAGAAACTTCTAACAAGGGTAGGCAGTGAAGAACTGCTTTTCAGCCTGATGTAAAGGTTTTGTTTAAAGGGGGAGTTCACCCATTTTTCAAAAGTCATACATGTTATTCTCATGGTCTGAGACAGTCCAAAAATATTAATGAAAATGAAAAACTCTTTTTGAAATCCAAAAACTAGGGTGCTAAAATCTTAGAGCGCTACAAAAGAATAAAGCTCATTTGAGTATAAAAAAGAACACAAGCATTTTGTGGGCTCCCTTTCACTGTCTATGGAGCAGTTGCAGACTTAATACCCTATGACATCACAAGTTTGAGACTTTCTTTCCTGGTTTATGGCTTTAACAGAAAGTACTTAATTTAGCCTGAACTTCCATAGGCCACAGAAATAAGGTATTTGAATTCTTAATTTAGCTGGTGTTCCCCTTTAAGGCCTGTGTGTGAAAAATCCCTGGGTGAGTCTTACTCATCTTAGCTTCTCTCGCTAACTTTTCCTGCTGGGGCTTTTTGTAGTAAGTACAGTGGGAACTGCTCATAGAGAATACAGTTACAGTGATCAACCACTTCTTTGGATCAAAAAACTTGGGACAGAATATTTTCCATACAAAATCCTTTGCCTCACAGTAACCCAACTGCTTTCAGCTGGCTACCTGAGGCCGGTGCTGCGTGCACACTGAAATCATGACAGGAAGAGGAACGTAATTTTCTCCCAATGACAAACCTACTCTCCTTGTAGCTTATGGCTGCTCGTGATGGACACAGAAAATGAATGCGCACAAGGATAGCACCTGTGGTTGAAGCTGCCATCATCAAGTGGATTGATAATTCCCGGTCACATAATGCCCCCTTGAGTGGGCCTCATTGAGGGAATAGGTGGCAGAACTGGCGGCAAGGCTTGGAAACGTTATTTTCAAAGTCTCCATAGAGAGAGAACATCGTGTTTAAGAAACTGCATGGGGAGGCTGACACAGTAAATAGCAAATAGTTAATTGCAGTGCTATCTGTTTCCTTATCCTGTATTAATGTAGTGAATATAAAAATGTCAAGAAGGGGGTAATCTCCATGATAAGTGACGAAAAAAATGGTTTTAATCGTCATCTGCTCACAGTTATCAATTTGACCGGGACAGATGTGATCACTGTAAGCGTTTCCCATTGTACATAAATAAACAAGGCTAGGAGCAGACATGTTTTATAGTTACATTTTACAGCACTCTCATCAGCAGGGCAGCAACTAACTGAAATATAAGGGAAGAAAATGATTTAAGTCTGGATTTAAAGGCCTTAACAGAGCCAGACTGTCTAAAGCCAGACGAAGGGGGCACCAGCCTGTCCTTATGATATTCAAACTGGAAAATTGCATCATTCACCATAGGAAACTCAGTCTGTAACAGGCTGCAGGTCATCACAAGCACAGTGTAAAAAGTCAAAGACTAGCAGTGCATTTTTACTGCTCTTTATATTGGGTCAACACACCAGCAGTTGCAGTTTTAAAGGAATTGCTTAGCAATAATAAATGCACAGCAGCCCGTGTCAGAGAGAGCTCAATGCTGATGCCTTTTTGCTAGGTGTGGGTTTTACTGAGTCCAGGTATATTGCAACATGCAGTGAGTCACAGCCTGTGACCCAGTTGAGCTTTGTCCCTCAGCATGACCTCATTCTGACTGCACAGTAAAACAAATGTGATGCTCCTGCAGCTGTTTTCTTCAGGCACATCACAGCAAACGTACAACTTCCTCCAGGATTTCTATTAATTCCTGCTTGGTTTGAAGCTGATTTCACTGGGTTTTAACTGTAAGCAATGCTGCTGCTTTCAAGGCTGTTCAGCAATGTGTATCATAAATGCATTCAGTCATTTTACGGTGGCATAATTACCTGCCTGATACACACATACATTAGGACTAATTCATTGATAAGTCCTGAGAACTGAGAGTGACACAGTGTGTGATCTCAGGTCAGTGATGTCGAGCTTATAGACAACAAGCTAGTTGGCCTTAATCCTGCATCAGAACACAAGTACAGCTGCGTGTGTGTGTGTGGTCATATTAGATGTGTCACTGGTAGCACGTTAACAAGCACGCACATGACCACATACACACACACACATGCATACACAGAGTATGTGGCGCGATAAGCTTGTTAGCAAGGCTTTGGCTCAAAGGAAATATCTGATTGTGCTCACAGTATCCAGGCAGGGTTTGTTACTGTGTGTGTGTGGGTTGGAGGGGGTGAGGAGAAATAGTGTGTATGATCACGAGGATTAAATAGAGAGGAGAGGAAAATCCTCAAATATGTCCGGTGTCAGCTTAAATAAAAGTTCAATTTGGTTTAAGATTTCGTTAGTGGTAACATTTAGCAAATGTTAGCATGCTAAACTGAATTGTGATTACAATGCTTTATGAAGCTGATTTTACTTTAGCACTGATACAGCACTGTGTAGTATTTCCATTCATCTGAGCATAACTTTAATGTATTTTATTGTGTCCTATTGATCAGGATGTGGGTTATCAATAATTCAGTATATCAACATAAACTCAGTAGGGTTTTTATTGATCAGTGTGTTTAAGGTGTTAAAGGAGCAGCATATTTAAGTCATGCATCATCTCAGTTTTACTCATGAAGAGTTTTGTTTGATATGAAGTTTAAAACTCTTTAAGTGTGCACAGGATTACCGGCGGTGGAAGTACATTTCCTTCAGTACTGTAGTACAATGTGTCATTGTGAGCATGTAAGCATGCACAACATGTGAATGAAAAGTTATATAAAACCAGTAGCAGAGCTGAATGTAAACCTTTTGCACATAGCACTGGAGTTACAGAGGTTTAAAGGTTTGCAGCACAGGCCACACAACTATAGCATGAATATAAAAGTATCAAGTAGGCCTAAATCAAATGGAGTTTGAAACAATTAAAATCTTTGTGGGGGAAGTTAAAAAGTTGTTTTCAATGGCCTTTCAAATGAGTCTAGTGCTGGAAAAACGATTTAAATATCTTTATTTATTTAGGCTATTAATCTTATTTATGCACATAGCATCAACAGAAAGGCTGAAGGAGGGAGGGAGTGAGAGACACTGTTCACTTTACATGCGTCTTGTATATTAAAAGTCTGTTGTCACTACATTTTTTAAAACCCATCTGTTGCCTGCATCCAGGCGCTGTCTCAGTGTCACACAGTAGACTCCAACTACCAAAAAGAAGGGAGATGTGCCATGATCCACCTCACACACAAACTAGCGAACATACGCTCACCTGACACAATCAAGCAGCTCTGTCTCCCACACATGCAGTGCAGCGCTGGATTGCACATGTGCTACTGCTGTACTTTCATTCATCTTGTAGACTGATTTGGCATAGCACATGCAACATATGGACCGATGTCGCACTGTAGACAAATAAATAGAAAAATGAAACAGTATAGTAGTAGTAGCTATTACCATCATTACCAGTAGTAGCTATTCATTCCCACCAAGTCGACACTTGATTTCCAAGATCCATTTTGTTTCAAACAATTTAACAACATCCAATCAAGTTGCCTCAAGAACCTCAAGAACTATTGTTACCAAAGATAAATGTGTTTGTGTAGAAAAAGTATGTGGTGGTCAACAGAAACTGGAATGCAGTACACAAATTGTGCGAGTTGGAAATTACAGATGGAGATGCAACAGCTTCCAACAAATTTGTTTTAAGGACTTAATACAACATTGAAAAAGCATTTATTAGTATTGTAAATTTGATAGATTATTATTCTCTTGAGCTTAGATTTGGTCAGGAGCATATTATGACTTGTTTGAGGACTCGAAACTCAAGGATCCGGATTTGGTACTTGACTTGAGACATGAGTGCAAAGACCTGAAACTTAGTTGTGACTTGCCAAACATGATGTGGTCCCACCTCTTTGTGCACGGCCTCACAAACCTGGTCGTTGTGCTTATTGTGATGGACCCTTCCTATGTTTCCCTATATGCAAACAGATAAGAAGGCAACAATAGACAGAAAGTCAAGCAAATGTTTCTCTGCATGTGAGTGTGTTTGTGTGCATTTTTGTATGTTTAAAATATCACAGCATTTTCTAACAGATGTAGTAAAATGTCTCATTCCAACTCAAACTCTTTCAAGCCCCAGTTTGAATTTCAACAGTATTGTGTAGGGAACACTATCATTAATCTACCTTGTTTATGTGGCGGTAATCTTCTTTAATCTGATGGTTGTTATCAGCCGACCTTGCACTTCAGGAACCTGGGAAAGGTATCGGCAACACAACAGTGCCAGCAGTCCTCGAGGACCAGCTTTAATCTTGCAATAAGCCACTGCTGAGTACTGACATTAGATTTTGTTAAACACGCATGGATTAAATTTAAAACTATTTATTTACCCTGATTTTGTTCCTTTCCTGGCGTATCAACATGTGAGTGTTTGTTGAGTAAACTTCCTATTGGCGCATTCTGTTGGTGTCAATATCATTTCCCCACTTAAGTATTTTGGCAGCTGTAAATTCTGCGCCCATTTCTAATCCCTCCCCTGTCTCTACTTTGTCTGTCTGATATGTGACACATGTTGTGTTTGCCTTTAGAAAGAAAGCCTCCACAGTGTGTGTGTGTTTGCTTGTTTCCTCACGAGTGTGTTTGTGCATGCATGTGTGTGTGCGTGTGCTCATTATGTCGCGGTCTGAAGCCATCTGGGTTGGCTGGCTCATTTGCATATCTGGTGTTAACCATTATAAATATTCATGACCAGGGTCTAAACTGGTATGAATATTCAATTTGCCTCCAGGCCGTAGACTGGTGGAGTGGCTGTGATTCCAATCAGCAGAACAGAAATTAACTCAACCTTTTGTGTGGTGGACGAGAACACTTGATGATTGCCGTGGGCCCCTTGGTATGCTTGGCGAGCTCCAGATGTATGTGGATTACTACGTTTGCTTTAGTCATATGGTGGCCATATTTGATGCACGCCATACTTGGGAAACGGTGCCTGATAGACAGAGAGGCAGATTTAAACAGAAACAAACTTAACTTGTCTTGGGACAAGAGCATTTCTTACTCTTTGAAATGAGTGAGAAGCTGCAGTGCAAACTATCCACCAAAGTCCAATTCAGAAGCTGCAGCAGCAGGAATAAAGACATAATGATGGCGCTGAGCCATCGTGTGACACTGTCAAACCAAATAGGCTGAATTCTTAATTTCTTTGTTAACACCACTGATTGCTTGTTTGACAGTTTACTTGCTAAGACTCCTGTTAGTTCATCTGAACTGTCAGAACTGCCTCCGCAGCTTCTAACTACAGTGTGAATCCAAACTGATCCAGCTGGTTAGGAAATACATTTAACATGAGCACAGGGACAATCGCAGCTGCTGTTATGTTTCATTCCTCTTGTTGCGGCCTATGATTTGGACCTTGACCAGTTCTGCCTATCGTGACAATATCAAAGGGGAATTTGGGTCTATATATAAATTTGTTTGATTTTCATCCAATGTAGCTGACGTGGTTCTGTCTTTGAAGTGTTGACTCTGCTCTCACAAGACTTTGGATTTGTTGCCTCCGTGAAAATCTTCAGTAAAGCAGGAAATGACAAACATGATTATAATGATAAATGCATGTAAAAATAGCAACTAGCAGTGTTTGCAGATAAGATGCTGCTCAGACATGCATAGAACTAATTAACAATAAAAATAACATGGCCTTTGCACCCCTTCACGTATAGGCCCAGGCCCCAGGAGGCCCTGTACTCTCACAGGACCACGCTGTTAGCAATGCAGAAATATTACACCAATCTTGAATGAATTCCATTAAAGTTAAATACATCTCAACATTAAAGCCAAATTTCATTAAAGCAAAAAGAATCTTGGGTGGAGCTGAGTTGGGACAAGCTAACACCAACCACCACGGCTGACTCTGAAAGGCAGGCACACCTGTCAGTCAAGCAGCTACACTCTTGTACTTAAAGTTAAAATCCTTAAGATTTACCAGGGCTGGAAACCTGTCACGTTAGGTGACATTTATGTGATTTGTGTACATTCAGTGAGTTTTGAAATATGGGTGTGGTGTGAGCTGTTAGTCAGAGGGAAAGGAGCGAGGTCAGTTTTTCACTGAAATTACCTTGTGGTAGTTTTTCTTTATTTTTTTTTTTTCAATCAATTTAATTTGATTATTTAGATACGTAAGCCATGTCTTTTAATTCACCAAACATTAGTTGCCACAGCTGTAAAGAGCAAAAAACACATTTATTTTTACCAGCTTCAATGTAGTACAATATACTTTAATACAATTTCGAACCTAGCTCTGCACTCTCCTGACATTTTTTTTTTTTTTAATGCCTGATGCCCCCCTTTCATTACGTTTGTTGCAGTGGGATTACGTTAATACTAGGGTGAGTTTTCCTTTTCATCCTCGTGTAAATCAACTGTAAATCCACACTTTAAAGCTGACAAGTATGGCTTCCAGTTGTATGCATCTCAGTATGCCATTCAGTTCTTAAAAACTACAACTCCCAGGAGGTGGAGCTTCTATCACCAGGGATGTGATGAGACTGATGTTGGTTACTTTTATCTGCCTGTCCATTAATGCCTCATGTATGCTCTGATGAAGGTCTTAATAGACCGTAAGCTCTGCAATGAAGTGAAATACTGCATAGACGTAAGTGTGTCGACGCAAAGCTGATATTTAAACTTTAGTCTTCCTGTGAGGGGGACGGGATGAGGGTGGGGGGACATGCCCCCAGACACCCCAAGGGGGTTCGCATCTCTGTTACCTTTTTTTGCACCTATGTTTTCATTGTAACAAAGAGAATGTTACTATTTATGCAAGATATTCTGCTATTACCTTCAGTGATTAGACACCTTTTTATATGCTGTAACTTTCCGATGTCGTCAGTGTTGAATCACAGCAACTGTATAGTGTCTGCATATGCATGTAATGTCTCTGAAGGTACATTTATTCTGAAAATCAGCATCCAAGACAAACATTACTTCCGAGGTAATTAATACATTCAATACCTGCAGTAAGCCTCTTCTTTCTTACTCCAGGTGATGTGTTGAATATAAAAGTGTGTGTGGTCTGTATGTGTATGTGTGTGTGTGTGTGTGTATGTGTTTGTCTGTCTGAGAGAGAGAGAGAGAGAGAGAGAGAGAGAGAGATTGGTATTCAGGACGGAGGGCACAGGAAGTGCCAAACTATAATGATCTCTCATCTTCAATAATACACACTTATACACACACAGCATTGCTTTCAAGTGTTGTAGTGAATACTGATAAAGATGGTAATTTGAGATGGTCTCTCACATGCACAGAGATACACGTATTGACTCAGATACACGGCACACTCACTAAGATGCGCTCTGCAGAATGCAAAATACTAAAACTAACACTTAGTGCTTTCACGCTGCGAGTTTTACACAATACACACCTCTGTTTGCAAGAAACAACACAGGAAAGCACATTCACTGAGACATAAACAAAAGACACACACGTTTACCAGCATGCAGAAATCACACTCTTGATTTTTCTCTCTTGTCTCAGAGATGTCGGAATGCAAAGAACAACAAAAAAAAAACAGTTGAAAAAATTTAATGCAGGAACAAGAGATTGTTTTTGGAAATATGCCGTGACTGTGTCTGTTGCATCTTACCCGTTTGTGTGTGTGCGAGCATGAACGTGTGTAAATAGAGTGTAAGTGGAGGAATCCAGAATGAGTTGAACTTCACTCAACCACACAAACGCTGCACACACACACACACACACACACACACACACACACATGCGCACTATCCCAAGTGCTTCAAAAGAAAACACTAGGGGGGAGAACAAAGAGCCTCCTTGAAGAATAGACATGAATTATTCACTCCATCAGATAAGAGGACAGAGAGAGAGTGAGGGAGAGACATAGAGGGAGGAGTGGAAACAGGGTGATGGAGATGGAGGGTGGGTGATACAAAGAAAGAGACAGACAGATGGATTGACAAGGACAGTAGGGTATTAGATTGTATTAGCAGTAGCGATGACAGAGAAGGTCCTCGGGAGATTTTAGATAAAAGAGCACAGCTTGCCATCATCTACTAAACCATGTCTAAAAACCCACAGGGTGTAAAAATATTAAATAGACCAAAATGAATAAATAAAACAAGTCTTTTACCGTCAAAATACAAGGCACTACTTATCTGCAAAGCCAGATGCTTTAGAAATCAGGGTCTTTTTCTGACTTGGGGGGGTGGTTTTGCCACCTGAAGGAAAGAGTTTATCCTGTGAAAATCCACAACCAGCAGCGGCTTAGCTGCAGCATCTGTGCTGCTTTCCACCCAGATACGCTTTATCAGATCCAAGCATGGCACCTCTTTTTGTACACTAGTAGTAATGCAGTGATACTTCTGTACTTCAGTACCAACAGACAATCCAGATTCTTTATCCAATATAAAGAATAGTAGTGGCATCAGGTGGTTCATCAGCAGTTGTGGTAATCTGTATTGTAGTGCTGCATTGGTTGTGTAGTGGGATTGACTGGTACTGCCAGAAAGTAACTGCATTCATTTGTTACTTTTACTTACTAAGTAAAGGATCTGTAAATGTATTCCGCCAGTGGTGCATTTAAAGTAGCTCAGGAAATCAATTATTACCTGTATAAATTTATTGTACTCTGCCCATATTGATGTATTGTATTAATAGTCTACTAATGTATTGTTTAGTCACTGCTAAGCCGACATTCAATCATCTGGTTTGTTCAGAGCTTGAGGGAGCTTCACTGTGAGGATGAGACATGTGTTGTTCTGTGATCAGTCACGGCTAACTTGAAAGAGACAGTTCACAAAATAAAAATAGATATTTTTCCGCTTACCTGTAGTGCTATTAATCTAGATTGTTTTGGTGTGAGTCGCTGAGTGTTGGAGATATCAGCCATAGAGATGTCTGCCTTCTCTCAAATATAATGGAAAAACAAGAGGGCACCTGGCTAGGGGTGCTCAAAAAGCCAAAAATATTCTTTCCAGAAATCATGACTCAGGTGTTTAGATAATCCACAGACTTTGCTGTGAGCAGTTTCATGCAGGAATAGTTTTCTTTCTACTGAACCATAGCCAACCATATCACCATCTACTGCTAGCTCACCTAGCACCACTGAGCCAGTTAACATTACAGCTCAACTTAATGATCTCATGTCTTCATTAGTTCAAGCCTCTCGTCCATGAGTAGATGCACACTTCCTTCTGCCTGGTCATACAGTTGGCTGATGTAGAAAGACAATACTTCCTACATGAAACTTGGTTATCTGGAGTAACTGGGTCATGATTTCTGGGAAGAGACATTGCTGATGAGTATTTCAAATGTATTCCTTTGTATTTGAGCACCACCAGCTGAGTGCCATCTAGCTCCATTATATCGGAGAGAAGGCAGACATCTCTACAGTCAATGCCTCTAACACTCAGCAACTCCCACCAAAACAATCTAAGTCAATGAATAGCACTACAGGTAAGCTAGATGTTCATGGTCAATAACCTCCACACTGTAGGCTGGCTGCTTGTCAAACCACACTGTCTTGTAAAGTGTTTCCACACATGTTAAATACAGAATATGTGACATGTGGGTTTTTGTGGAGTTTTGTAAAGACATTTTTAGCTGGGCTGATTAACTACAATAATGTAAAAGCTTACCTTTGCTACTGACTCAGAAGTACAGTACCTATCAAAAACTAATATGATCTGTAAACTGTTTTTGGAGAACTTTGCATGTGTGATTGTGGAGTGTCTTTTTTCACTGTAGTCTGCATATTGTGGGTGTTTTCTTTGCTGTTTCTTGACCTTGTCTCTCTTTAACTTACATAACGGAATGTTTTGAACTGATAGTGTAGCTATATGCTGATGTGCAGTGTGTAGTACACTTTTTTTACGGTCTTGTCTTGGACTTAACTGCATTTATACTTGGTCTTGTCTCTAGTGTGTGGGTGTTTTGTGGTGGATCTTTCAGATTAGTTTTAGGACTGTCTATGGTTTGCATGTTCAATATGTTGTGTGGGAGTGTGGGACTTAGACTGGTCAGGTCTTGTGCTTGGCTTGGTCTCAACCCCACAAAATCTTGGTCTTGTCTTAGTCTTGATACACTCTGGTCTTGGTCATGACTTGGTCTCACTTTAGGTAGTCTTGACTACACTGCTGACCTTTAAATTGTAAACTGTCCCTTTTTTGAAGAGAAGCTGAGGGTGTATTATCTCCAAGTACTGTGCAAGTTGCAGCTTTATTCAAGTAAACATGGATTGATTTATTCCAGCTATGAAAGATTTTAGAAAAGAAACAGCAGGTGTGTTGTCCTGTAGCATTACTTGTAGCAATTATCAGGAGGAAGATAGGGAGAAATGAATGAGATCAAAGAGATAAACAGGACAACAATTGCAGAGAAAACTTTGCAATCTCCTCCTTTTCAATTGCAGAGATAAGAATGAGAGACAGTAACACAGGCTGAAAAAGGGAGGGAAACACAACACTGGAGTGATTGCAGGGCGAGATTGGATTTCATCATTTATTCAATAGTTCAGTTGAAGAGAGAGATAGACAGTGAGGTAAAGTTAGAGGGATAGAGGGAAAGGGCCTAAGAAGCTTTAAAGGAACCTGTAAGAAGGTTATTATCAAGTTTCCCTCAATTATCAGCTCCACAGCTGGCAGCAAGGCACTAGGGAAGGCAGGCTCTACAGTACTACAGTAAGTAATTTGCATGCACTAATGCCATTTCTGTCCCTGGTTACATTAAACCTAATTCTTGCTGAGTTGACAAAAAACTGAAGTGTGGCATCTAGAAGCAGAAAGAGGTTTATGCTTATCAGTAGTGGTCTTTGGATAAAGCATAGAAAAGAATGACCAGTTGGCTAAAGAATAAAGAGTACAATGGTGTGTGAGGGGTTTGCAACTGGTTATGAATCTCTGAGCTCCATGACAGACAGTGTCAGACAGATGGAAAGAGTAAATTGGGGGTTGAGTGGAGCACATTTTGTTTGTTTACTAAAAAGTTCATGTGCTTTTGGAGTGAGGAGACAATACACAGCAAATTTAGTCTCTTAAGAGAACTAGACTGCGCCAATGTGGCAGCATTTTGGATTTACAGCTAATGAGTGAGGTGTCCTAACTGGCTGCAGGTGACGCAGCACTGCAGACAAAGGAGTATTCAGTGTACATGTCCAATGATCGTATTTCTTACTCTCGCTTGCCTTGAAAGAGCAACAATGAACGAGGGGCTGCTGATTCATAGCAACATGATCCCTTCTTATTTTGTGACAAAAAAAACAAAGTAAGATGCAGATATTCAGATGCTAGGACAATGGTGCTTGCACAACAATAAACAATGATATGATTGCATGTAGTAGATGTATAGATGTATTCATGTTTCAATCCACATCATTACATAAATACTACAAAGCTATGGGTCCTAAAACTGAATTGCGTCTACTTTAGGTGAACATCCTGAAAGAAAAGAATGCCAGTTCAAGTCTTGAAATTGAATGATGTCATTCAAAGTGTCAGCTGGAGTTGTGGGACCAAGAAGAGCTGAGTGAAGAAATGAGACCTGTAAGGGTTTGAAATGTCAGTTGAAGTTTACACATTAAAAGCAGTTGATCTGTCAGTCGGAGTGATATCCCTGAAATGACATAACCTCAGTTAACAAATAACAGGGTTCACAGTTAAAGGCATTGAAATGCTGAAAGCAGTTATCATGTCAGCTTTTGTCTAATAGAAATAAGCTATCAGGCCTTGGCTGCTGTAACAGTACTTGTTAGCGTAGCCACCTGGCCTTATCTTAGATAATGGCTTACATTGTTATTGAGTGATCACGAATATGCTTTAATTTAGGTTTTAGTCTGATAATCTAAAGATGTTTTAGGTATTTGCCATGGTACGTCTCAAAGATCTTGAACAATATAGCAGCGATGAAATAAAAATGGGAATTCTAAACCCCTCGACTGATGTGAATGGACCTTGTATGGTCCTGATCTTCTTTACAAGTAGCTGATTGGATGAAATGGTGATGATATGCCAACATGTGGCCATTTGTTTCAGCTGGAGCCGAGGATGACACAGGAAAGGTCCTGACTGAATAATGTGACTGCGTTTCTAATTTGTCTCCAAACCTGCGGGGAGCCAGCTACTTGTTATCTGTAAGCAGCTGTTCCCCCGGAATGACAAGAACCCAGTGCAACACAGCCCAGACACCTGGTCACCTACACACACACACACACACACACACACACACACACACACACACACACATGCACAAACACGTGCACACAATGGGCCAGGCTGCCAGATGCTGTCCAGACAAGGTAATTGAGAGGAGGAATGGATAGGCAAAAGGACAGAGAATAACAAGGGGAGGAGAGAAAAAAATAAAGTGTGAAAGAGAGAAAAGAGTGCTTGTTAAGTCACAGGGGAGAGGAGGAAGGAGGAACAAATGTGAAGAGGAGAAGAAACACAAGAAAGTCATATTGGAAAAAGTGTGAAAGGATTAAACGAGGGATGGAGTGACAAGAGGAGGGGAAGTGGAGGAACAGTCGCATGGGATGGGTCGGATGGATGGAGAGATGGATTTAGGAGGAGGAGTTGCACAGGAAAGGTCGAATTAGAAGCTGTTACAGTGTGCATCACGCCACATCACTCAGCAAGAGGAGGAGAGGACAAATAGGGACACAGAGTGTGGAGGGAGGAGCTGGGAGAGAGAAGGACTGCAGGGACAACACAAAAGAGTTAGAGGAGGAAGGACGAAGAGACACTAGAAGTAAGAAAAATGGACAGGGAGGGGATAGAGGAGAGAGAAAGAACAACATGTCCATTGGCAGAATACGACAAGATGACTTTTGTTAGAAGCACATTAACCAGCAAGGAAAGAAAAATGAGTTTCACTTAAAGGAATAGTTTGACATTTTGCTTGTTCACTTTCTTGCCAGGAGGTAGATGAGATGAATGACACCACTGTCAAGCTGTATGCAAGTCACCAAGAAACACCAACAATATACAACACCCCATAAAACCACATTGACAGATTTTTTAACCTTAAGGAGCTGCGTGAGCTGTGTCCACTGCCTCTAGACTAATGTAGGCTAAGCTAAGTCAGTCACCTCTTAGCTCCTGTTATGTTAACAGGCTAATATCAGTCTTCTCATGAACAATTTCTTTAAAGTCCCGCTCCACTCAAAAATTCGATTTTCGTCTGTTCATGTCCCCAGAAATGTCTAACCTTGAATATAGTGACTTGTATCGGTGCAAAGTTTAAAATCTGAGATTTTAATGTATGCCAGGGAAGCTAGATTAGGTAACATAGATATCCAAGATGATCACTGTCTAATACAGGAAACTCATACTGACAGGGGAATGGTCTTCAATATAACATGGGTAAAATACACCCTGAAACCTCTGGTGCAGAGCGGAGAAGAGTTAGCATTAGCATTGTGAAAGTTTTGACAGCAAAAAAGGAGCTTCCTTCCACTATCTACTTAAAACCCCATCATAGCAAATATGATTATCTGTTTCACAACAATGTGTTAATTAACCTACAAGCTAATGAGCAACATAAACAAATAAAAGATGCTAACTGCACTTAAAATTGTGATACATCTGCTAGTTAACAATTTTGGTGCACAACAGACTCCTTCATCTGATTCTGGGTCTAACTGAGGCTGAAACATGTATGGCTGAAACCAGAGGTGAGGACTCAAATGACTTGGACTCAGTTAAGACTGAAGTCACAAAATTGAGGGCTTTTGACAAAAACAAAACAAAACAAAAAAAACAACTTTGACTTTGATACCAATAACTTGTGATTTCACTGGGATTTGAGCCTTTTGGCTTGAAAACACTTGATACCGTCCCTGAAGCCTAAAGATGAAAAATTATTTTATTTAAGAAGTGAGTTATAAATCAATCCATTTCCTCAATCAGCCAACATTAACACTATTCATTCCCAACAAATTGACACTTAATTCCCCAGATCCAATTTGTTTGAGCCAGCAGCATCCAAACAAGTTGCAGGAGAAAAAAACTAATGTCACATACTGAAAAAGATCATTTCAATTGCATACAAAAACTATGCACAAAAAAAGAAGCAATGTTGCAAATTGCAATTTTGTTTTTACATTTGAAATTGCAAAAAGAACGGTAAAGGCTAATATTAGCATAGTAAGCAAGCTAATGTGGGTCCTATGAGCTAATTGTGGTACTGGTTAATCATGCTGTATACTATGGCAGTGAATGCTAGCACTGCCTTTTTTTTTTAATTAATAAGCTCAGTTGCATCTGTTTTAACAAACAAGACAAATACAAAATCTAAATAGCACCCATGATTTGTGTAAATGTAATACATTATTACTCTGTTGTTGAAATGACCTTACATGTGTTGAGGAGCGCATTCTGAGTTGTTCAGGACTTGACACTCAAAGTTTAGGGCTTGGGACTTGTCAGACTTGACTCAGGAGTTGAGTCCAAAGACTTGAGACCCAGGTGTGACTTGCAAAACAATGACTTGGTCCCCACCTGTGACTGAATCTCTGAGCCATCTTAATTTGAGTAAGCATGGAAGAAAAAAACTAGTTCAAGCTGCTTTTTGCTTTTTATGTAAAAAAACAACAACGTGTTAACGAAAATGTTAATCATAGCATATGTTAGTGTTTTTTTTTTAAACAAAACTTTAAAACATGTCTGGGGGGGGGGGGGGGGGGGGGGGGGGGGGGGGGGGGGGGGGGGGGGGGGGGGGGGGGGGGCCAGGAAACATCATGGTGGCTACCTTGACAGTGGATTATTGAAACCAAGTACTCAACTCCCTTGTGCATATCCTCACTGCACTTTTATTTGGCACTTTGTGGGCGACAGCAATCATTCTGAATGAGCTGAAAGCAAACAATCATTTGATTTGGTCTGGTGTTTCTGATTTTTTTTGTTTTAATTAGCAAAAATTTACCGCTTTTTTATTACCCTGGAATGACAACTGAAGTTTTGTCACGCTGGTTGATCTCAGTAATTATCAGAAGTTTTAAATAAAAAAAAATTGGCTCCCAGTAACATGCTGTTTGATTGCTTCATCTGTCATTGCCAAACAACTATGTCTTTTCCCGCTTTCCCTTTCCTTAGTCCTCTCATCTTTCTGTCTTAGTTCATTTCCTCACTCTCTTTATCTTCTCCCTCAAACCTCAACTCCCTGCGTGGAAATCTCTCTCATTTTATCCCTCTCATCCCCTTTACTCTTGGATCTGTAATACTCAACTCTACAATGTTATTTTTGTCTCAATTCCAAAGACATTAAGAACACACACGCGCGCGCACACACACACACACACACACACACACACACACACATTATCCTGACCGTTTAAATGATGTTTGTATTGCTCAATTCAGTTCACAGTGGGCAAGCTGGGAGTCGCTTCACAGCCAATTTTCTAAATACCCCTACTGTGTGTGTGCATATGTATGTGTGTGTGTGTGTATGCCTGCTAATGGGAATATGGCAGTGGGTTAACTTTGCCAGCAAGCCTCTTCATGAGGGTCATAATGACGTCAATAGAGAGACAGACAGAGGGACACAGAGAGCGAAGGACAGACACTGATCCAGTGTAAAACTGTTACTGTGCTTCTCCCTGGAGATCTTTCACTCAGATGGGAGTTAGCGAGCATCAGAGATACTGAAGCACACAGTGAGTGATGCCAATGAATGCCTCAGGCCTGACTGTGAAGTACCTCTGCTTTCATTCATATTTCCAACACACACACAAACACACAAGTGCACAAACATGTAAACACACTCACACACAAGACCATTTGTTACCCCCCTTGTTGGAACAAATTATTAAATGTGCCCCCGCCTGTTAATTTCATTATGATTTTGGGGGGAAATCTGATATAAAACAACAAATTGCATCTCCACAATTCCCACGGTTAACACATGCACACGCACATGCATTTGACAGGTCTCAGTCTTGGCACTGAGCCCTGCCTCTGTGTTCCTTGACAAACCAGGGGCATAATGGATCCCACCGTAACATCAGCACACACACACACACACACACACACACACACAAACAAAGACGCGGGGGGGGGGAAACACACGAGCAAGAGGCATAATTGAGATGTTTCAGCATGAGACGGAGGGAATCAGCATATAGCAGCACATACAGTATGCAAATCCAGACAAACAAACAAATCATAAACACACACAGCACAATCAGACACGAAACAACGCTATAGTCACCCCATCATTAGTCTCCTTGATAAAGAGATGGGAGCTTAATTTACAGAAGCTTTTTGTGATTATAACCATGGGGAAATGGATGTTCACTATTTCTCAACATGTATTAATCAAATGCAAATGCAAGTACTTTCCTGACATTTAAAAATGTATGTTTTTTTTACTATGTAGCAAATGTTGTTTTTCATCTCTGCATCCGAGTAAAATGAAACAATTAAAAGGGCATGTCACCCACTTTACGCTTATTATCATAGAAAGTCATTCACAGCCTGTGATAACAGTTGTTTAATGTCTCTGGAGGAGCTTTGTCAAGTCTGAGGAAACAACCCTGATGATGTCATCATTATTATCTGTACTTCTTGCCTGTGTTACAAACTGGACGTGTGCAGTAGCTTGTAAAGCATGAAATAGTCAGGGAGTCTGTGACCAAAAATACTTTTTAGCTTTATTATGGATGTTGTGTGATCTATGATTTTGGAGTGTAACCTATACACAGGGTTAAAGTTAGGATCCCTCAGGCTCTGCTGCTGTGATAGTGACAATTTTTTAAAATCTCTATGCAACCGCAGACGTGAGCGTCCCTTTGAGGTCAGATTGTTGTCATTTCTGTGGTGTATAAAACAAAATGGAGGCAAACACATTTGGAAAAAGTAGACAAACACACAGCATACGTTCACAGCAGTGTATCAACTTTATGAGCTATATAACCAACAATGCTAGGATTCAAACTCTGTCTTCCTGTAAGTCACCTTCCCCACTGAGACAATCGTCTCACCCTGCTGCACTGAATTATTGTAGGCCTCCTCCACACCTTGTTTCCCCCTCATTTCTCTCAGTTCTAATTAGTTTAACAGACAACAAAAATGTTCCCAAACACTGTGTATGACAGGAGAATATATGCAACCATACATTTTGTACAAATAAATGTTTTGTTTTCTCATTGTTATACTATTATATACTGTTATATAACTGATAATGTACAGGGATAATGCGCCGTAACCACTCAATCAACAGTCAGACAAGATTACAGATCTTGGTGCTCAACGTCATGTTATTTTTACATCCAATAATGTGTTTTAGGTTCTCAGCTCTAGACAATATATGTGCATGTCATCTACAGTATCTACAGTATATAGGTAAATATTACCTACCTACCTAGAAAATGGTACCAGTACCCAATGGTACCTCTTTTTGGTACTTTCCCCTCTCTCTATAATAACAAACGATGTTAATCTAGCTATAAAGAATAAACCTCCAGCTGCTGGGCTTAAGTGAAGGGAGAGTCTGTGAGATTACAAACTGGAGCAGAATGTGCTGCTCTCTAGCTCTGTCCAGAAACAGCACACTCTGCTCCACCTAGGTTGGAACATGTATACACGTACAGTATATGCAGTCAGTGGCTTTTTTTTATCAGGCATCAACCTACATTTACACACGCATTTTTGAAAAAAACAAAAGAGGTTTAAAGCATAAATTCTTCAGATAGGGGTTATGCCTGTGACACAGCTGAGCCTGTACAGAGCGGTAACAGGCAGCTGCATCGATTCAAATGTGACTGTGATAGTAGCAGGGACTTCACTTGGGTACCGGAAGGTTGCTGGTTCAAGTCCCTGTACTGACCAAGTATGGAGCATGATCTTGTAGCTGGAGAGGTGCCAGTTTGCCTCCTGAGCACTGCAGAGGCGCCTTTGAGCAAGGCACCGAACCCCCAACTGCTCTGGGTGCCTGTCCTTCATTGTCAAGAGTGGTCGTGTTCAGGGCCGTAGCCAGAACCCACCACAGTTTCCCATCCAGGTACACTCTTAGGTACTGCAATTTGACACTGATCAGTGAATCAGTATTCGTAGTACCAATGTAATTCCAGCAGGACCCTAACACTATGGTATGATTAAGTTTAGCAACTAAAACACTTAATGAGGGTCAGGAAAAGGTCATGTTACTGTTAATTAAAGGGCAATCTTTACTTGCAAGTTTTTGAAAGGAGGTGATTTCTGATCTCGTGCATAAAAGTTGAACTTGCTACGTAAAGTGCACACTACTTCCTGGCACTGAAGGTCAGTGTTGGACATATATTGTGAAGTAGAGAGTTGTCCAATATAGCCGTAATTTCTGAGCCATTTAGCATGCTGGAAGAGGTTAGTTGTATTCCATGGGTGACCCAAAATGCGCACTCAACCTCAATAGCCAGCAGATTGCACACAAGATGCCAGTCGCCTATGAGCGCCAAACTGGATCGTGTATCAGCTGAATTCTAACATTTTGTTTTCCAGCCTTCCTCTCAATGGACTGCAACTTTATTTGTCAGTTTATTCGTCATGTGGTCAAAGAGGGTGTCTGCTGAGTTCAGTGTTCTTTTCCACCAAAGTCGTGCCTCACATTCATTCACAGTTACACACATTCACTTCACAGATAACTTCTGTCAGCTAGTGGGAGCTTCCCAGTGCAACCGCAATCTTACACTTATCCTCCAATTGAGGAGCATAACAACACTTTGTTAAAATGTCTTGCTCCGGGGTTTCTTAACAGTAGATGTTTGCTTCCAATTAACACTTTTGTAGCATGCTGTGGATTTCAAAGTGAATTTATTCCCTAAATAGGCCCACGTTAGATCCATAAAGTAAAGGTAAAACTAGGTACTAAAATATAGAACTGGTGTAAAAAATGATTACAGTAAAATCTATCCCTTTACATCCTTAAAAAGTAGGGCTGCAACTAACGATTATTTTGATAGTCGATTAATCTGTCGACTATTTTAATAACTAATCGATTAATCGGATAAACGAAGAAACTTTTTTTTTTTTGCTTATTCCAAAAATATTTTTATTTTCCAAACACCTGCGCTTACTTCTGGTGCTTCCCCTGAACAGCAGCACGACACAACAATATAAAATAAATAAAAATAAATAAAAATTAAATAAATCAAACCGCACACTGATTCCAACAGGTACGGGAGGAACTAGTGCAAAATAAACAGCAGATCAGCAGCACAAGATAAAATAAAGATCTATGCCTTGAGCTTGTAGATTATGGAATTATGAACATGTGTGCAAATCTACCAATATATATTCTTTAACATGAATGTTAACAAATCTTTGCAACATTATTAGCCAATAGTTACTGTCTACCACCTCCGGTTTTAGGCCGGCTATCAAGCTGTGTATTATTCCACAATTTCCAGCCAACAATATATTTTTTTAATGTATTATATTCTTATACATGATCGCTCCGGTAACATAGCGGCCGCGAGAGGGTTAAACTAAGATGGCGGCGCCCAGTCACCCATCCACTACCACAATAACTTGTTTATTTCTCGCCTCTTTACCAACTACGGCAGTTTTTAAATATATCGGCATGACTTAAGGGCCGTCCACACCAAGAAAGATAACTGTAACGTTAACTATAACGATAACAATGGCAGCATCCACACCAATGAACGATATCGTCGTGTTGCTAGGTTACGCCAAACACACACTGCTTGGTGCGGTCGGCAGGGGAGCAGAGTGATGGATAAAATGGATATTGACGACCTGTTATTGCTGTATGTTGCGAGAAAGAAAAAGAAAACCAATTTGCCGCTTGCTCCACTTGTCTGTCTGTCTGTAAGCTCCATCTGTCATGAGACAAACATGAATGAAGACGTGCAGTTTATTGTGTTTCACCGGCGACGAGCTGTCATTACACGCGACAATTACGCACGGCTGCGCGCTCTTTATAACTCACTGTGTGAACCTCTGTTGCATAATAAAGATTTGCCCCCCTCAGTAACTTCATCCTGGCTCCTGAATTTTATGAATGGAGGGGAAAAGAGGAGACGCATTCCCCTGCAAAATGTATTTTATTGCAGTTATTTACCCGGTATTTGCAAAACAAAATCACTGAAGTTAAGGTTCTGTCACAAAATTATATTGTTACGGATCTTTGCACATGTTTAAGTGGGTGTATGGAAATCCTGGAGCTTTCTTAGTGGGTATACGTGATGTGATGAACCTCTCGACCTGTCATTTCGGATGGATTTTGATTGGCTGTCAGTGTTTCTATCGTTCATCAAATCGCTCTGAAAGTGATCCAAACGATATCGTCCACCAGTTATATTTATAGTTATAGTTCTTGGTGTGGACGGCCCTTTACCCTGTGTCTGCTGAAGTGCCACTGCCTTCATCCAGGCTAACAAACACGTTTTCTCTTCAGATGCTCACGCATCATCGATGTACTCCCGTGCCATGCAAAACGAGCGTTGCAAATGTTGCATTGAACGCCCTCCTTTTCAGTCTTGGTGAAGTTTTCCCACACCACTGATGTTTTAGGTCGGGATTTGGGTTGGGTTGTGTCCATGTTTTTCTCCACCGCTGCCTCGGCCATGGCTGTTTCTTTTCTGTGCGTCCTGCTGATGTTTACACGCCGGTATCCACGGACATATATAAAGACCCGACGAATCGATCACAGAATTAGTTGGCAACGATTTTTTTCGTCACGACGAATCGACATAATCGATTCGTTGTTGCAGCCTTATTAAAAAGGTATAAAGCTCTGGTCCCTGAGTGGCCCCAGATCCTTATTATGAGTCATAGTGATTTAGATCACCACTCCCCACTGATAAGAATGGCATAAATGGAGTGAAAGGAGAGCAGTAACACGGTGTGTATGTAAAGTTGACAGGTGTTAGAGTTACAGGGTCATTACCACCATAATCACCCAGTAATGACACACTGGGAGAAGTGGGAACAAAACACTCCCCACTCTCTTTTTCTCTGTGTCTCTCACCTCTCCATCTGACCTTGCAGCAATCAATCAGTGCACAGCCGATTCCTCGCTGATTGCAGGCATGAGTGTGTGCACCACTGTCTTTGTGTGCAATGAGTTGAAAACACTGTTTGGCCGTCGTGATTTTGAGCTGTGTGTGAGCAACTGTTTGCAAGTGTGTGTTCAGGTCGGTGCGTGATGAGTCTAAAGAAAAGTGGTTGTGACATGTGGCATGCTTGGTGGGCAGCAGCGTGACAGTGTGTTGCAGGGAAGCGGAACACACACACACAAGCGCACTGAACAGCCTGTCACCGTTGCATTAGAGGCTTTTAGCACTTCTTAGCAGAGCAGTCTTCCTTGAGACTGTGAAAAGACACATCACACAAAAACACACTCTGACCTGCACAGACACACACACACACACACACATGCTGGGGAATAGAAGTGGATTTGCAGTTAGAAAACATGTTTGTGATCAGATCAGGTTTCTGTTTTGAGGATCTGGATTGCATCTGGTGTCAGAACTTTGAAATAAAAAGGCTCTCTTGTTTTTTCAGCAATTTAAACTCCATTTGCTGCAACAGAGAGGTGCTAAGTGACACCTACAAGTCATTACTGAGAGCTTCATGTTGGAATTATGTTAAAAATTTCCAACCGGCTACTGTCAGCCCATCAACCAGCGGTTGCTGATATATTCGGCATGTGTGTGGCGGAGAAAAAAAACAGAGGGGGGATGTTGCATTCATGTGATGTTGTAAAGAATCGAAAAATGACTTTCAGAATGGGATAATTCACATGAACGCCACCTCATGTCAGAAAAACAACTCGGCAACTCGGATCTCCCGACACCACATGAATGCAGCAAAAAAAATGCAGCGTGCTTTGCAAGCCCACTCATGTCAAACATGGCACGGAAATATCTGTACATACCGGCAACAAGCACGCCGTCAGAGAGGGTGCTTAGCACGGCTGGTAACATTGTTAACCATATGCGCATATGAGTTCACGTTACGGCCGGGTTTCACCGGCTGCATGTCAAGCGTCTTGTTTACCATTTGCTGAGCCATGATAGTTAAAGCATTTTCCACCTAAGTTATTACATATATTTGAGTTATCTACAAGTTTACTGTAATGTTTGTTATCTACTCGCTTTCAAATGTCCGCCACAGACATTTACACAATGTCACGGATAAACATGGGTAAATGTATGAAAAAAAATCATCACGTATCTCCTCTGATAATGGTTTATTCATTAAAAAACACAGTGTGCTCGTTTAGCAAACTATTTCATGTAGTTTTTATCTGCTGGAGGGTTGCGTAGGGGAGCGTAACGCGACAAAAATAGAAGAGCATCCAAAAACAGAGAGTTGTCGCGCCGCTCCCATTGCCAGTGCAGCCGCTGTAATTGATAACAGGGGGGCGAGCTGCTACAGGACTCACGCTGCAGACGTGTCACGTTGCTCCCCTTGCCGGTGCAGCAGCTGTAATTGATAACGGGGGCGAGCTGCTACAGGACTCACGCTGCAGACGTGTCGCGCTGCTCCCGTTGCTGGTGGAGCCCGGCCGTAACTTTCAGCTCCGCCATCACTGACGTGTTTTGTGAAAGACTCGTCGGAAATCAGTGTGAAGTTGCAGGTTCCAATACGCACACACTTTGAATTGTGCTCTACATAGTAATTATGGACTATATGTACCGAGTTGAATTCTGTGGAGACAGACCATTAATTTAGCAAAATAAAATGACAAAAATCGCCCAAAAAAATCGCCAAAAATGAAACCAACCGTGATGGACTTGGCTGATGGGCGATTGGCGATATATTTTCGTCCAGTCACCCAAGCCTACTTCATGTTGTAGCTTTCTCCAAAAGTTGGTGGGATCGACAGAAATGCATGAGGGTATCTTATATGTGGTTCAGACCAAAGATTTATAACATGATGAGTTGAAACAGGCAACTACTTGAATGGATGGGATGGAGCACCTGCTGCAGCAAATGACGTGCGGTCTGCTGTAGGGCTGTCAAAATTGCTCAAAAATGACGTTCGAATATTCCTTCTAAAAATAACTCATTGGTTCGGACCATTCGATTTTTTTTTCTTTTCGCATTATGTCCACAAGAGGGCAAACTAATACAAAGAAACATACTTGTATATGTATTAATACAAGGAAACATAACTACTTGTAGGTATTTTTTTTTTCAACATAAACATCTTTGAAAACATTTACATACCTACACATTAAAACACATAAAAGAATAATCTATAACATTATGTTATAAACAACCACGGACCTCTCACTCCGGTCTCTGGTCACTCTTTGACCAGCTCAGTAGCAGGTGACACCATCGGCCGGTTTGAGTCAAGCCCAGACCGGCCAGGTGACACTGCGGCAACTTGTCTTTGCAATGTTCTAAAATGATTTCATCTCATAGCGAATCATTGGTCTAAATAGTTCCCTCTTCAGGCTGAACTTGGATTTGAAATATGTTTTGGTTAGTGTTGATATTGTTCAATATTACTTGCAGGCTATCTAGTAAATGTCTATCTCTTTTTCCACAATATTTTTCCTATTATACATGTAGGCTTTTGACAATATGAGGGAGCTTGCTGTTAGCTTGTCTATGTTTGAAATGCTGATTGATAGTAATGGTGGATGGTGGTATCAGTTATGATTAAAGATATGCTAAAAAAAATATTTCGTGCAATAATTGATTTTTTGGCCTCTTGGGGGCAGCAAAAACAAGTCATGAACATATTGACATATCCTCACCTTTTGAGTTGATATGGTGAACTACAGCTGTTGCTTATTTATACACTTAGCAGTTACAGACAACATTAGCATTTTTTATAGTCACATGTCTTGCCACCTGGCAAATGTAAGTCCAGTATTTGTGACAGGATTTTTTAACTTAATAAAAACTTTGATTCCATTGGAATGTTTGATTTGTGCATTGACATGTGGTCGACCTGTGACACATCAGTGCCCTTAGTATGATTAATGTTGAGAGGCTCCTGTCTGTCTGGACGATAAGAGGTCGACCTTGCTGATGCTCCAAGTAACACACACACACACACACACACACACACACACTTGTCTGACTCTGTCTGGTGATGTGGTGATCTGAATGGCGTGGGGCTGACACTGTGTAAAGCTGAAATAATTGTTCTGTACTTAAAGTTTTTAGGTATGTTCCTGTCCATGCAGAGGTGCTGTGCCAAGAGCTTCTCTGATATGATATTTATGCTGTAATGAAACTTAAATATTTGAATTTTATTTTGTTATTCATCGAAATGAAGGTTGACAAGAGTGCAAGTTTTTCCACATCAGTATTCACTCTCTGTTAGCTCTGTTTTTGGTCTCTACCAACTCCTAAAGGAAATATATCTCTATTCAGCTGCTAAATGGTCCACTATGTTCACCAGCTAGTTGCTTACTGTGTGATTCAAAACAGCCAAAATAGACACTGTGAAAGTGCTGGGATTGAACCGAAACATTACGATGTTGGTTGGACAGCTAAACGAGGCTGCAACTCACTGTAAAGCTCATACTGTCATTGATGCATTGCAGTTTCAATTATAGCTAGCTGATTTTATTGACATTAGAAATTTAGTTGCAGCCCTAATTACTATATTAATGTTTTAGGAGGTTTAGTTAGTGTGATGTTTAATAAGAATGAACACTACTTTGTATCTCTGTCACTGTTTGAAGCTATATAAGTATGCTTCACAACATTATAGTATGCACACTTGCGCTCTTAAAATGGCAACCAGGTTGAGTGTTATTTCCTTTCAAGTCAGGCTGTAGTTTTAAGCAATTACCACGCTACATGGAAGTCTGCTACACTGAAATTTCTGTGGCAGCTCTATTATAATCGTGGGAAGTGGGAATAGCTGGCTGTCACCTCTCTCAGGGTGAAAAGAACCTGATTCATTAAAGTATAAATTTAGGAAGAGCAGCACAGTTGTTGTGAGCTGCCATGGTTTACTAGCTAATTTGGTGTTTGCTTAAGTAAGACTGCAGGCTGATAGGCAACAGTGTATTACATATACCTCCCATTTGACTGGAATTTGACAGCTCATTGCGTTTTATGCTGTTTTATGTTTTTGATAATCATCATGTTAAGTGTCTTATATTAAAGAGGGGAGGTGTCTCAGTGTTTCAGACCATTAACAGTTTGCTTGTAAAAGATGGTGCAGCCAGGGAGTGTGTGTTTTCGCTCCTGCTCACATTTTCTCATCATTCTTTTTAATCAGTTTGTTTATCCTTTTTACACAATGATTGGTTTTGATCTATGTAATTACAATCCATCCATCTAGAGTGTTTTAAAGCAGAGTGTCTGGAGACTTATAGCTCTGTAGATGGACTGAATTTACGGTTTGGATGGAGGCGGTTTGGGTGATTATACTTGATAAATTGTGAACGGCCAAGCAACATGCAGTTACGAGTGCACATAAACCTAAAAGGCTGAGGAAAGCAAGACTGCTGGGGGTGATGCTACTAAAGTCAAGTAAGTAGCCTTAAACACAACAGGTCAGACCCAGGAACTGTTCTGATGTGTGTGTATGTGTGAGGAAAAAGAAAATCAAGATTGTGTGGGCGTCTGCATAAATGTTCACCCTTGTGGGAGAATGCTTTTCAGCAATGAGCGATTGTCTTTTAGCCTGTGGAAAAAAAAAAAAAAAGATCCAGACTGAGGAACTAGGTGTGTGTTTGTATTCAACAAGGAGCCATTCTGGCAGGCAAACATTGGTGTTTAAGAATCTGCAGACTGACGAAGGTAGACTGGGCTCTGTTTGTTCTGTGGTTCTGAGAAGAGGAGAATATGAGACATAACGGGTGCATGCTTGTGTGAGTTTGCACAAGCTTATTTTGGTACGTTCAGACATAATTACTGAAGTAATTGTGGAGTGATTATTAAATAATGTGCAATTACGCTGCAAGATTTTCACACAACTTAGTTCCAAATGAGCTTTAAGTATGATTTTGTGTTGGATCTACTGGGTTTGAAGGTGCAGTGGGACTGGGAGTGTGTGTGTGTGTGTGTGTGTGTGTGTGTGTGTGTGTGTGTGTGTGTGTGTGTGTGTGTGTGCATATGCGTGTGCATGTGTGTGTGCAGCCGTGACAGCCTGCACAAAATAGCAATTAGTTGTACAGCGTAATGTGCATGAACTGAGCTCTCAATTAGAAGTAGTTCACTTCGTTTATTATTCCCATAAAATTTACTGCAGGTGCAAGCACACTGGAGTGTGTGTGTGTGTGCACAGTGTGTTAGTGTTTATGTGTGTATCTGTAACTTGTGTTGTGTGTTTTTTGTTTGTGTGTGTATGTGTGTTTGTAACTCTCATATATCATCCCTGGGCTGACATTGCTAAAGATACTGCTCTGATTAATCACCTACACACACACAGAAGCACAAACATACACAAAAAACTATAGCTACACACACACACACACACACACACACACACACACACACACACACACACACAACACACAACACACAGAGTGTAATTCAAGGTTACGGTCCAGTTGTCTTTACCTTTTAGTACATAGGAAGGTGACATTGTCTTGGCAGAGAAAGGGAGTGTTTGTGGCTTGGGATCTTTGTGTGTGTGCTATGTGTGTGTGTCTATGAGCATGTGTGCTTACTGTACATGCTGTGGGCAAAAAAAATCTCACTAGGTATTAAAAGACACAGGAAGCATAGAGAGTAGAAGCTATTCATAAGCATTGTTTCTATTTTACTGAGAACCCTCAACCCTCCTGCGACCCTCCATTTTGGGATTGCTGCACCTTTTACTTAATTCTGTTTAACTTAGACCTGTTGTCCTTGTTCATGGACGCTTTCATGAGCCATCCAGTAGTAGTAAAAGCACAATACGAGATGGCAGCCATCTCTGCCAAGTCAGTCTACTGCCGATTCTGATACAAAAGTGGACAAATTTTATGGTTAAAACTTTGCTTAACTTTACTTTACTTTACTAAACTAAACATTATTGATTTTATATATGCTTGATTATGTTTGTACTTTCATACAGCAACAAATTTGACCAATTTTAGCAATAGTCACAAGCTAAGATGCTGGTAATTAGAAAGTAAGTAAGTAAGTAAAGGACATCAGGGCTTATTGTTGTCTTATTTGAGGACATTCAGGCTTTAGTATTGTATTGTTACAAAAGGACAATCCTTGATTGGAGTATGGAGTGAGAGAAAATGTATAAAGAGTCATAAAAAAGTCTTTTAGAGGTTGCATTATTTGCAGTTTTGTTTTGCAAAGCCATATTCAGACACTGTCATTAACAGTTTTAAACATTTTTAGACTTGAACATTGAGCCCTAAGTTACACAACATTGAACAAATAACACAATGATTGCAATTTTGTTTTTTGCACGATAATGTTCAGACATTGGAATAAACAGTTTCATTATTTATTACACACATGTGACTAAGTAGCTAATTGTCCCAATATGAGGACATTTACTACTCACTGTTCAAAGATCACAAAACAAAACACAACAAAAAAAAATCCAAACACTTGCTCTGAAGGATGTCACAGTGGCTTAAATCTGTGAATATTTCTACCAGGAGATAACTCTGCTGAGGATACCATCTGTTTTTTTCATTTTCATGTCTGAATGCAAGGTTCATCAGGGAAGTGCTTTACTGTAGTCATGCATTTGGAAAGAGAGAATTTCAGTCTTCTTCAGTCTTGTGCCAAGATGTGACTACATGTTGTAACTTTAAAAAACTCTTGAAGGGCTTGTAATAATTATTTATCTTATAGGCTGGTTTGAATAGCGTTTGGAGCCTTGAATAAACACTGACGAATTCATAGAAATTACCACCTGACTTAACAGGACACCCGAGCTCTGCAGAGATTTATCACATCTTTTATACTATTGTTTCAGTTTTTAGAGCCACAGTTTTAATGGTTGTTTCCATGTTCATTTATTGTCTTTATACAACACATTGTTGCACAACGACCTGCAGTTGTAGCCTCTTTATGCTTCACAAGAAAAATAAAGCAAACAGTTGTGAATTTATGAAGTGCATTTTTGGAATTTGCTTCAGGAGGAATGTAAACAGCAGCACTGGTGAGTTCTTTGGCCGGCACTTTTTTTTTTTCCACATTAAAAATTCAACATCAGGGAAACATTGTCCATCACCTTTGGCTACATTCGAGCACCAAGCATCACCAATGCAAGCACAGACTCTACCACCCTTTGTGAGGAGTCCTGTGCTTTGTTGGCACAGAACGTGCTCTGCCCATTAAGTGCAACACCCCGAACTGGGATGCCACGATGGAGCCAGGTCTCTGTAAAGCTGTAGGCGCAACGGCTTCCAAAGTCCTATTTCATCCATTCATCTTTTCTGTGATTGCACATCTGCCAGGAGAAGGCTAGATAGTGGAACAGCCTCAGGTCCAAGCTGAGCCAGCTTACAGGGTTCCTACGCAAGTATGGAAAGTATGGAAAAGTATGGAAATAAATTTAATAAATCTCCAGGTATTAAAAAGTATGGAAAATGAAAAATAAAGTATGGAAAAATATTTATGTTTCCAGGCTATTACCACCTGTTCTAAAATACTGTTTTCTAAAATAGAAAATTAGGTATTTCCAAAAATAATTTAACTGACAGATGCCCTTAACGATTTATAATAAATCCTATTTTTGTCACGCTACATGTGTGTCACTGCTCGCCTGCCTTTCTCTCTCCCGCGGTCCGTCACTCCACTGTCTCCGCTCTGATACTCGCTCTCCCCCGGGCGGCCTGTACTACGATGCACGTGTAACATAGCCAGGCTTTCTTTAGGTGAGCTGGCTTCACAGAGCCTAACAGCGCCCATCCAGGATAACCAGCACTACAAAGCTGGTTATCAACTCGCTCTGTCATCTCTGTTTTCCAGCAATGAGCGCGTTCATGTGAAAGAGGCGGAGTTGTTAATTAGGAGCGACATCATCATCATGTACTCATCCTCATATGAGATGAAACGGTAGCCTATCTGTAAAAAACTTCTGTTTCAGTGGCAGCAAAACAGTTATTTTCAACTAAGTAACAACAGCCTGTAATCATGGGCTACAACAGAATATAAAACAGATAAAACATCCTTGTCAATAATTTTGCGAACATCAGCTTGTCTGATTTAACGGATGTAGAAACTGGAAATAATTCACAAATATTAAAAGTAGGCTAAGGCACATTTAAGAATTATTATGACTTAAGTACAGAGTATTTTTCGCTATTTAGTTTGATGACAGGATGAAATCATTCTTAATATTACATACTGTAATAGAACTTTAAAATAATTCCAGACTGTTTCTGCTACCGAACCAAAGAGTGTAAAAGTAATTAATGACTGATGAGGTCTATCTGATCAAAATGTTATATTCATAATCACGGGAGCTAATTAACAATGTGGGTTATTTCTTTAGTTTTTATTTCCAGTTATCAGGTGTCTCAAGTTATTCTGAGCTGCAGAGTATAAAATCATCCACACTGTCAGCTGTCACTCTGAGGATAAAATACAGTTTACACTATTAAAATGCAGCTGAAATCATCATTAGGATATGTGTTTAGTATGATTATAAACCGTCTCTCTGTTTGTTAGAAACTGTTTTAAAACCAGAGTGGAAATAGAAAACTTGAAACAATAAAATATTAATACTGACCTATTAACATATAGCCTTTATTGCTTTTGTTTGTGTTTTTAACACTGTCACTCTGTTAAGCAAACTGGGGACTTTTGCTCAATTTCTGCTGCACTTTACGGAATCCCAATACTCCCCTCTTTATTGTTGATAAGTTTATCTCTGTCATGGGCCAAATTAAAACTGATTTCAATGGGAGTTACTGGCCGCTGCATTTGCATGCCCCGCCTTCACCATGGTAAAGTCAACTCTGATCTCATCAGAGTTGTTTGCAGCTAAACAGGTGGCTGTTTTCAGGGAGTCCACCGTAACCTACCTGTACGTCATCAGACAGACACAGTTAGCAACGTGGGAACAGTTTCCCTCAGGAGTTGTTGGAGACCAAAATGGAGTGAGAATGTGTTGGACAATCTTGTGCTTGTAGCTTGTCTTGCTTCCAAAAGATCTGGCAGGTTTTATTGCATAGTACGGTTAACATGATTGATCTCTTCTCAGCCCTGGCACCTCACAGCAAAAACATCCCCTGCTAAAGATCTGTTAAACTACTCTTATTGTGGACTTTAAATGAGTTTCCTCCAGACTCCATGCTTTCTTTCCTGACCTATTGACCTGTATATTCATGGATAGACTGCAGCTCCAGGGCTTGTTCACACTATAGATCTAGTCAGATTCAACCAGAGCTTACAACTTGTCTCGAGATTTCTTTTATTTATTTATTTTTGTTTCTCTTTCATCCATCCTGTTGGACTTCTTCCAAACAGCATACTCCCGCACACATAATACTGACTTGAAACACATCATCCCACTTGTTCTCATCCAAAAATATCTCTTCATCATTCATTCTTCTTCCTTTGTTCGACCTAGTACAGTGTGTGATGCTTGCTTCCTGTTCCTTTTCCTGTTACTGTTCCGTTTCTGCACGTAAGTTTTCACGTTTATTTCTTCTTTGGCGTATTTGCCTCATTTTAACTGAAGACATGCTGCTTTTTTTTTTATTTGCCTGTCATGTCTCTTTTCACCCATAGAGATTCTTTAGGTGTCATTTTTATTGCATATAGGCTGCAGCTAGAACTGGAGTTTATTCACTGTTGCAAGCTAATGTCAGGAACAAAGTAGGTCTCATATGGTTATAATAATAAGGAAATTAGATGTACAACAGACTTGGTCACCATCAGCCTTACAGGAACGAACTTCTATTTTTACGCTACAGAAAATATGTAGAGAGAGTAAAGACGGAAAGAGGTGGAGTGAGATGAGAAAACAAACTGACACTGGCATCAAAACGTGAAGGCAAATTTAATGTCAGCGAGACAAAGAGATACACGGATAGGGAGGACAGCAGTAAGTTAGAAGTGGAATGCCTTTTAAACAGAAGCACAGTCACTGTCACCTTCACAAGCCTTCAGTGTCCGCCTCGATGACAGCGCGAGACTGAGAGAGCGAGGGAGGGAGCAAGGTAGAGCAAGTGTAATGTCATCTCCGAAAGTGAGAGAGGTAAAGGCTACGACCTGCGTATAGCTCACAGTGGCTGACACAATGACTGTTAACAATGTAATTACATCACTGTCTGGCAGACAGCCCAGCCCTGCCTAACCCAATATAATACAACCAGCCTGGTCAAAGTAAAGTCTTACAAGAGAAAGAGGGAAAAGACATGAGCAGAAACCGTAGCACTGCCTAAACTAATACAGAGCAAGATGTATGGCTGGTCTGTGGGATCCTGAATTTGTAGTTTTAGGTAGTGTATGGCCTGGTTCAGGATATTTTCTAGTTTCTTAGAACTAAAACAACACAATTAGAACTCTGTTAGCTCAGTCATATTGTTTCCAACCCAAAGCTGGGCTCCAGAAGTGGAAATTCTCCTGGACTTTAAAGTAGATTTTTGAAAGGGTGTTTTCCTGTAATGCAGTGTTTCTCAAGTGGTGTGCTGTGATGCCAGTCCAGGTGTGCTGTGGGATTTTGTGATAACCGCAAATTATTGTTGCAATATTCAGCTGGGCCTTTACAAAAGGTTATGCATGAATTTTTAATTGACTGTATTAGTATGTTGTGCGCACCCATTTTCCAATAAAGAGGCAAAGTCCAGCTAACAAATGTCATTTGATTTAAAAAAAAAACCTTCATGGGAAACCTATTTCATGCAGATTGCATGAGGAATTATACATATATGACTCATCAGGCCTGATTAACAGCCAGTGTGAGGTATGATAATAAAAGGAGAAAGCCATGAGTGGGACAATGGATTGCTTTATTGTAGCAAATTACAACAAAGCACCAGAGAAGACGACCTACCACCGAAAGAAAAGAAGGAAAAAAAAAAAAAACGTCAGTAGACAGTATGCTATTATAGAAGCTATTGTATACAGGTGTGCCTTGGGATTTTGTCTTGCCCTTAGGTGCACAAAAAGTTTGAAAATCACTACTGTAACGGTCCCATGTAGCCACAGTGGCTGCTGTTTTGCAACAGTCACAAAAACATTTGGAACCTTGAGGGCCTGGAGCCCGATGTTAGCTGTGTTCTTTCCCTGTATGGTCAGCCAACCCTGGATCAAATAACAAAATGCCAAAAGTTAGTGATTGGTTAAAGACATACAGTATGGAGCAGAGAGAAGATAAGGAATAAATGTGGGGTTAGTAATTGATGTCTAGATTGATTGGATAATCCACTGTTATTGGTACAGCTTTCACATTTTCTCAGTTAGTATAATATTATAGATAATGCACTCTCTTTTCCAGCTGTATTTTCTAGATTGTCAGAACAAACATCTGCTGTAGTGTCTATAAAAAAAATAAATAAATTCATACAGCATGAAGAAATGATGTATGTGTGTGCATTTCACACACCTTTCAGTTGAATTGTGATTATACAATGTATTATTCCAGTGACTCATGCACAGTGCCATTTGTGAAGTAAAACTGTGTACAAATAACCAGGCTGGATAGTGTGTTGCATTGCGTGCAGTAGCTTGGGTGAAAAGGAAAAAAAGGTTGGCTATTATTCATAGAGATGGTCACTAACGTCATGGTAACCAGATGGTGGGTGTTTCAATCATGATCTTATGTAATACATATATAGGTAGTGTAGGCCTGCATTATTATGCAATTTTAGTACATGGATTAAAGAGTAATCTGTGAGAGAATGTGTCATACTGACATTAAAGACAGGCATGATGGGGGCTTAAAGGTGGGTCACAGGCAAGATGAACAAATATCAGATTAAGGGAATGGAATCGACTGTTATTAATGCACACAATCACATTTAAAGCTGTTTAAGGCTGGATTATTATCATTCAGTTCACTGAGACAATAGGTAGGAAGCCTTGGAAGCTGGTCCCTCACAGTTTCAATCAGCTGAAGGAAAAGCTAAGGAGACTCTTCAGCATATACTGTATTATGTTCAAAATAGACACATATGTTGCAACTCTAATTTTGTTGGTTATTTATTTGTCTTTAGTTTTAGTCTTGCGCAAATGTCAAATTTTTAGCACTTTTAGCCAACCTCATCCTGTTTTATTAAGTCAAGTTTTGGTTGGCTAAAAGTCTGGATATTACAGTCTTATCTTAGTCAAAGTAGTCAGTGAAAATACTGACATTTTAGTCTTTTTTGTCATTAGATATTATGTTTCAGTTAGTCTAGTCAAACCAATAATTTTTCCATTTTAGTTAAATCTATTTCACATAAGATGTTGTCATGATCAAATGAAAAGTGCAGATTTAATTATTAAGAATGCAGATTTGAAAAAAGTGTCTTGTTTAGTGGTCTTATGGTATCAATTTCAGGATTACGTCCAATTTGGGCTCAAATATCACCTTGTTTTTTTCTCCCAAGTCCTGTTGTTGTCATAATAAACTTGAACTTAAGTAAGTAAGTTAGTCCGAGTCTCTCTGACTAAGATCACTGTGTGCTCTTCTTTTTTGTCAACAAAAATAAAGAGAGATTTTAGTAAGGATTTTATGTATTAAACTACATTTTAGGCTTGTCTCTTTTGTCAGTGATATTGCATGCTGATATAGTCACAGGTAGGAGGCTTAAACAATAGATACCCAAACCTGGATATAAATACACCTGACTCCAAAGTCCAGTTCATTTGATTTGTTTGAACAATGTTTACTGTACTTGGGCACAGTACATCAATCCGCGTCCGAGTCCACTTGAAAAGGTGGTCTTCAGTACAGTTCATGTGCACTCGATACAGTTTGCATCAGGAGTGAAAACCATGTCTGTATAATGAGGACGGTGAAGAACTGTGCCAGAACACAAACTGATATTTAACACGAGTGGCAGTTGGCAAGTAGAGTTGCAAAGGCATTTCCCAATGCTGCTGGTCTCCTCCAAAATGTGCTGTACACCCCAATCCAATAATAATAATGAGTAGAAGGAATCACAGTATTTTACAGACCAAGTAGTGTACATCAGTAGCAAACATAAGTATCACCCAAGACATGCCAGTTTAGGATATCTATTTTTCACCTAGACCAAGACAGATTACTAAAATAGAATCAGTTGCACCTAATGTTTAATGACGTTGGTGCCATCTCATTGTCTCATCTTTGTCTTGTCTAAGTCATGGAAAAAAAGGTCATTGAACATACGAAGTCATACTTTCCATCATTAAAAGTAATATGTTTGCAGCAATAAGCATGATAAAGCCTTTATATAACGCAGATGCATCTGTCATTCTGCACTTTTGGCCCCATACTCGAAATATATACATCACTTGACTTGACAAACGGCACATACTGTATATAGGCGTGTGTGTATTGGTCTATCGGTGTATGTGCTTGTGTATTGAATTGTTTGTGTGTGTGTGTCCGTATACATAATGTATTAATAAACATACTGTATGCAGCTCCAGAGGCAGGGCAGAGCGCTAACACTGCCAGTTCAGTGGGTTCAGATCCACTGGGGCCAACCATAACTGAAAATATGTGCAGTGCCCAGTGAACCATGACAGGCTCTGGACAAAAAGCCTGCACTGTACTGCTTTGTATATTATACAGTAAGTGTTGCACAATATTCTGTAATTGTTTTATAGCACACTAGCACTATGATGCATTAAATAAACATTAATCTGAGGGATCCCTTTAGATTTAATGAATCACTTTTACGCATATGCATTTAGTTCAATGCAGAGATGCAGTGACTTAGAAGTAACTTACAGCCATATTGTTTGTGTTTACCCCCGTAGGGTTGCAGTTGATATAGCATATGTGTTATATATGTATGCTAATTAGTACAGAGACCACCCACTCAGGCTGAACAGGCCACTGGTTTCACACCATACAGGACTAGAGACAAATTCCAACTTCCATAAGCTGCTCCTACGACTCTAGCTCCAGCTTGTAAACAAAAACAAGTTGATCTCCTCCTTACACAAATGTTCACAAATCTCAATCCACTTTTTCTGACATGATTCTGACTAAACGAGCTAATTCTGGAGTGTTTTTCCTTCTCAGTGGTTTATTATGTATGCGGCCGCTGGTTTATCAGACGAGATGCAAATGCGTGTGGAAAAGCAGTCAGAAGCACTTTAACCGCTAATGAGACTTGTGAGTATTGATACACATCTTGAATGTTTGGGATGGATTTTTGCCCTATAGTTAAGTACTTTTCAGTGCTCGGGGTGTTGAAGAACATTTTCTAACTAATGCCCAATAACACACAGATCTGGTCGGCTGCTTATGAATCACAGGATGGAGTTAAGATGGAAGCAATGAGTCAATATGTGAGAAATGGATTGCTCATCAGTTGGGTCGCATCAGCAATCAACAGCACATTATGTACGGCAGTTGTTTCCACTGGGTTGTTGTTGTCTGTATGTGTGTGTATGATTCTGGCTTGTTTTTATTTATTTATCCGTGTATTTTTATCTTTTAATTAAAGAAGTGAAGTTAAGTAAAGAAGTGAATAACTGGTAATTTTGCTAATAACAAACAAGCATCAACACAACTGAAAAGGGACTTATGTAAAGATGGAGACACAAGTTATGACTGTGAGCTGATTGGGAAAATGATTTGTGATTTTCAGCTGATCACACTGAGTTTGACAGAGCCTGTTCCAGTGTGAGTCAGCTGTTCTGTATTGAAAGGTTGTGACAATTTGCCCTCTGATGTAGTCACTGCCTGTCATTTTCTGTAAGATCATTTCAAACATGTTTAATATTTGTAACTGGAATCGGGGCAATGACATTATTTGTTTGCAGGAGAAATGAGCATAGAAACAAAATGGGCAACAAAAAGAGTGAAGAGTGAAAGACAAACTCTTAGAAGTGCTGTACTTTTCCCTGGCTGTGTGCTATGTATATATGCTTTCATTTGTTTAGTTAAGTTTTAAATTTGCCTTGTGAAAACAGCCTTGTCCCAGACAAGAATTCATAACTTAAAACAATTGAAAATGTGTTAAAGCCTTCAAAATCTAAAGCTATCAGCACATTCTGATAACATTGGTATAAAAATGTACTGCTTTAATCATATTTATTTTCAAGTATATTCTTATTTGAAAATGTTGGCCCTTTAAATATTTGTCCTAGATTTTTGTCAACTCCAGCAGAGTTCTACAAATTTAAATTTAATCAGGCATAAAAGGGGTTAGCTATATCCTGTAGACTCTTGTCTCACTTCATGGCTTCCAAACAGGCAAGAATGCTGTTCAAGTACTGGTCAGTTTTCTATTTTATGATAAATTCATTAAATAATGTTGCTATTGGGAGTGTCCAAACCATAACAGGTCAACTCTGTAGCCCTTCTTAATCCAAACTAAATTGGAATTATGGTTTAAAAGAGGGTATTGGATATTGGTATTAAGAGAAGTCTTAGCAAGTTTGCAGTGACTATATATATTAGGGATGCACCGAAATGAAAATTTGGGGCTGAAGCCAAAGTCGAATAATATTCACCCTCCAGATTAGTGTTGTCACGGTACCAAAATTGGGACCCACGGTATGATACCTGTGAAAGTGTCACGGTTCTGAGTAGTATCAGGATACCACTGCAAAAATTAGGCAGATGTGCCTTTTCTCATTTATAAAAAGATAAATCACTTCTCTATAATACATCAATGATATTTCAATGGAATAAATTACTTAAGGACTTACTCATTCTTCAAAAACAGCATCAATAAGTGATTAACATAGGGGGGATCAAAATAAAATAAATAAATAAAATAAAAATCAACCAGCCACCCTCCTCCCCTGACAAGTAAAGAACAGTCCCTTCATAAGTAAAGAACAGTCCCTAAATTGCAGTGAGGTTTGTGGACCGTTACCTGCCACAAAGACAGAAATGTGAATGGCTCGTTTCTCCTCTGACATGTCACATACCTGTGTGCCGCCACGGCTCGGCTGTTCAGGTACTACTGGACACCAACAAAGAGGAAAATATTGAACCTGGAGCCAGGCTTCTCCATTGCCGGTAAGCTGTTATCTTGTGCCAGAAACCGTATTTAGTAAATAGGGTCGCAAAATAGCTAATGGTTATTAACTCTATGTGTTGGCTGCTAGCATAATGCTACAAACCTGGACTGGACGTAGATGAACTAGCTGTGCTAGGGCAGTCAAACACTGTACATCTTTCTGTCTGAATATGATGCACTTTGGCAAGGTGTTTTGACAAATTACTAGTGTTGCCGCCCTTACACGCAAAATATTTGTCACACTTGTGACAACGCGCAGTGTCTGCATCAACTCTTGTAATGTAAAGCCACACTTTTGACCATTTGCCATCTCCGCCATCGTTATCTATCTAAAGGTAGGCTACGAGCCTGAGTTGGTGTATGCGCTGTCTTTCGTGCGTGCGTGTGTGTGTGTGTCACTGGCACAACAGCCCCATCCCCCTGCTCTCCACTCACACAGCAGGCAGCCAGGGTGAGGGTGTATCAAATTATGATACAATGACGGATAATTGAGCTGGTGAGATAAATGTGCAAGATAAGGTTTATCTTGTAAAAAAAAAAGTACAGATAGTAGAACCGTCAAGGTCAGAGCTTATAAATACTGCAGTCTTGAAGAATGTAGCCCCAGGGTTCATTCAATACCGGGGTTCATACCCATTCCTACTTAAATATGCTAATTATGCTTTGGACATGCAAAAGTTTTCCTTCCATTCATCATCAACAACAGTCCCACTGTGGAAAGTGTCCCACCCACTGGTTCGTCCAGGTTGTGATCCAAAATCGTCAGTTCTAGTGGACTTTAAGTCCTGGACGCTGAGGTGAAGCATGAACACTGGGTGCAGCAGATGTTTCTGTTGGACCATGAAGTGGTGAGTGTAAGTGTAAAGTAGTCATCAGACCAAACAGTGTTAACAAAATGTTTCCTAGGGTTTTGATAAATCTTTACTTGAGGGGTTGCTTTAAAAAAAAAAATATATATAATTGGTATTCGATATTCGTTTTTTTATTTACTTTTTTTATTATCATTATTATTATTTTCTTTCTTTTTTTTTTTTTTTTCTTTTTTTTGGTGCTAAATATAGTCATTTTGTTGTTGGTAAATGTAGGTTATCAAAAAAATAAAAACTTTTAAATTGCATTGTTAAAAATGTGAAAATATAGTATCGCCTGCCAACGGAGCTTGTGCGCAATGCGCATGGCAGCTTGAGCGCATCCGTCTGAGGCTGTGGATTAATGCCAAGTTTTACCACTTTATCACTATTCCCTCTAACTTGTAGCTGTTTTTTCGTTATCCTTTGAATTTAATATGAATTACGGAACCATTTTTGTCAATGTTTATTTCCCCTGTTTTGTACAATAAATTATTGTTTAAAGTTTCAACATGTTTCTTTTGGAGTGCGTGACACAAGTGTCTTTTGAAAATGGCCGCGGACTGTCACCTGCTCAACGCATCAGCACCTTCGGATGCCATGACAGTAATAGATTCTAGATTAATAGATTAAAATAATAATGTCAAAATATCATTTACAGAGCGATTTAACAGACGATCACTGCTGCCCAACCCGCAGGTCCATTTGCGGGTCCGCAGGTTACAGGTCAACCCGTGCATCACTACTCAGCTCAGTCTGCTGTACACAACAGTAGGCTATAGACATTACACTCTATTCAGGCCGGCAGAACCAGCAGCACATCCGCTCTACAGTGCACGGCACTGCTGATTAACCATTTTATTGCAGCACAGAGTGTCTGCCAGCAACCAGTTACTTGCAGAGGCTTCCTACAACTTGTTTCAACGGTTCCAATTTAATCAGAAGACAAATTAAAGAGGATGACGAGCCAATGTGAAAATCAAAAGAAAGCATAGAATAATGCACTGAAGGAAACTGTTGTGCCAAAGATCCGGTTGCCACTGTGCAAAACTCCGCAATACAATTAGGTCCGAAAAAACCCCAGAGGAGTGCTTTGCAAGGAGTCTTTGAAAGGAGCCGAGCCTGGCGTAAAACCTGAGAGAGCAGCACGGCCACGCCACGGCCCCATGCCCGCACGTCGTGAACAAATACTCGAATATTTGTTATAAATTCTACCGAAGGTCCGAATGTTAAAAAATGGCATTCGGGACAGCCCTAATGTAGAGGCCCTGAGTGGGTTTCATCAAACCTGAGTGGGTTCCATCAAACCTAAGGACCAAGTGACAAAGTTGCAATCAGGCATAAACTACAATTGATCCACACTTATACATTCACACTACAGTTAGAGGCTGACTCACTACAGGTGTGGAACAACTGTGTCCTTCTCACGCTGCATTAATCTCTACATTTTTTAAAAGGTCCATAGCTGACAGGATGTGTTTTACGGGTTAGTTCACTTTATGACCGCCTGGGTTATTTATTTATTTATTTATTTACTGTGTGTTCCCCTAGCGACAGTTAACCTTGGTGCGACGTGATGCAAAATGAGGCTTTCTTTGTCACTGTATGAACACACTTAGTCATCAAAACATAAAGGGAGCCGTCGGATGACACCAAGAAAGTAAATATAGACACACTTTCATTTAAAAGTCACTGCTCTGACACTGTGTCCCATCCTCTATCCACCTTCAGTTGACGTTAACGGTTCTACAGATATGGTCACCACTCAGTGTGATTTTCCCATGGGTGCTCACAGTTTTCTGTGTGTATCTGAGCACCTCACTCTGATAAAGTTCTCTCCGCTCATTACAGAGTTAATGTTCACCATTTCGTTTTAGCTTTTTGTCAGATTTCTGTTTTGACACAGGAACACATGAGAATTCACCCCTTTTCTTGCGGACTCTCTGCGGTTGCCTAGCAACAGAATTGTTTTAGATGTTTGTTCATCTTAGTTGTAGTGTGCATTCCTTTCTGCTGTGAAAGACAAAAAACAACAACAACAACAACAACAACAAAAAAAGTGCAAGCCCGGAGAAAACAGTCATGTATGGTTTGATATATTACAGATATTTGATGTGTGATCATTGTGTGCAACTGGTACATTGACATTAATATCTACAACTTGTGTGTGTGTGTGTGTGTGTGTGTGTGTGTGTGTGTGTGTGTGTGAGAGAGAGAGAGTGTGTGTGTGTGTGTGTGTGTGTGTGCTGATTCTACATCTTGTAATCTCTCTCAGTGTTCCTACACCAACTCTCCATCCCTGAAAACTTCTTGCTGTTTGGTCAAAAATGCAAACTTAGCTGTAATACAGACACTACCTCTGGCCCAGATACACACACACACACACACACACACACACACACACAAAAACACCCTGCTGCAGAATATATTCTGTCCTATTTCTCAAAATAATGGGATATGCAGTGTGTGTGTGTGTGTGTGTGTGTGTGTGTGTATGTCTGTGTACTTGTCGGATGTCCTTTGAAGTCCACTGACATTTTGTCAGCGAGATATATAATTATGCACACACTCATACACACACACACACACACACACACACACACACACACACACATACTTGTTTTCAGGACATATCAGTACATATGACAAAAATGTGACAAATGGGAACGTACCTTTCCCAAGGTCCTAGAGGCTGGGGAATCAAACTGTTTCTTCCCCATGCTTCCAGGAATATGTCCATCTGTTGAGATTTTGGCTAGGGCTACATTTTGGTCAAACCTGATTTTAATGCTACTTATGAGGACACTGTCAGGTTTATGTGACTTATGAGCCACCACACACAGATTTGTCAGGTTTGTGTGACTTATGAGCCATCACACACAGATTTGTCAGGTTTGTGTGACTTATGAGCCATCACACACAGATTTTTCAGGTTTACGTGAATGTGAAACCCATGGATACATAATCAATCAAGATAATGAAAAATGTGATCTTTCTACTTTTTAAGTCTGATTATTGCATTGCATTTATGAATTTTGTGGTAAATGTTCATCTAAATAAAAACATCAAAACTTTTTGCCATTCTTACTTTTTTAATTACTGGTAAAATATGTAAATTGAACCCAGAATAGATCACAGAAAATGCAGCAATCTTGCCTCCAAATTTCTCCAAAATTCCAGTGAATTTTCTAACCGTTCAAAAACCAACAACACAATGCTGGAAACTTAGGATATAGCTGAAAGTAACAAACCCTTCAAATACTTTCTCTATTGCCTGTTCAAAGAGCAGAGTATGAACCATGTGCTGCTCAACAGCCTTCACTTCGTCATCTGTCCAATTGCTTTTCACCTTCCCAGATGTCATAAATAAAAACAAAAGAAAATCCCTTATCAATGGAACAAACAGTTCTGCTAATGTGAAAGAAGCAAGATAGGATAGAATTCTAGCTAATAATGTGTGGATACAAAATGTTCTTAAACCTTGCTTTCCACTGGGGCGTTTTGAGGATGCCTGGGTTTTACCCACTTTGAAGTGCTGTGCTCTTCTGGGAATCTAAAAGGATGGAACAGAATATGTTTTACGTTAATGCCATGCCTGAGAAGAATAAACTTTTTTTCATCACCAGTACATTCACTTCAAATATTTTGTATTTGGGTGCCCTTTAAATTTTACCCTTTCTTGAAATTGAGTGAACACAGAGGACGATTTAACATACATGTCACACAGTGTGATGTCATATTGAGATGAAGTCTAAAGAAATTTGGGAATTCGTGAAAATGAATCAGTGCACCCTGTACATCATAATTATCTTTACTGAAGTGAAAGGCTTAACTGAGCTTGCATGTAGGGAGCAGACACTTTTGTGAACTTAATTCACAGGAGGATGTGGGCTCATTATGCCAGACTCTAAAGTAACAACTAACACTGTATAGCATCTGCTACCCAACAATATGAGGACAATTAACACACACTTACAGTTGCTGGGTCAGAACATATGAGGACGTCACCTGAAACACACTCAAGTCTTCACAGCCTAAACAATATGAGGACAATGTAACACACACTCTACAGTCGTTGGGTCAGAACATATGAGGACGTCACCTGAAACACACTCAAGTCTTTCACAGCTAAAACAATATGAGGACAATGTACACACACACTCTACAGTCGTTGGGTCAGAACATATGAGGACGTCACTGAAACACACTCAAGTCTTTCACAGCCTAAAACAATATGAGGACATGACGACTGAACACGTATACAGTTCATGTTTCTAACTTCTAACTTCTCCTGCTGTTGTCAAAGAAGGCTCTAAAGCCTACACTGATGTAAACTGATCAACTTCCCAGAAATCCAAATCATGTAAACTGATAAGCAGGAGGTGAAATGGACAAAAACATTAGCCAAAGGACAAAAAACATCAAATTTAGCGGAATAAAGATCAATTTGATGCTTTAAGGGGAAGTTACAGCTAACAAATGGTACGGCCAATTTCTATCAGCTATGCTATTCACACACAAGTAATGCTAATATTGATATTGTGAACATTTCACACAAACTGACTGTTTGAATTCAGTGAAAGGGTATTTAATTTATGCACTGGGCCCAACTGAGACATATACTTAATTCCAAAGAGAAGAAATTCATGTGTAATTACCAAGGAGAAGAATGAAGTGGATCTCTCGCTCACTTCTTGGTCTGCAGAAGGTTGAGTCAGGATCTCAACACTTGATGTCTGCAACAAAACACAACAATACAGTGTCAGAAATATTCTGTAAAATAAATCCTGACTAATTAATGAAGTAATGATCATACTTGTTTCAGTGAACTTAATTCACAGGAGGATGTGGGCTCATTATGCCAGACTCTATAGTAACAACTAACACTGTATAGCATCTGCTACACAACAATATGAGGACAATGTAACACACACTCTACAGTCGTTGGGTCAGAACATATGAGGACGTCACCTAAAACACACTCAAGTCTTTCACAGCTTAAAACAATATGAGGACAATTTAACACACACTCTACAGTCGTTGGGTCAGAACATATGAGGACGTCACCTGAAACACACTCAAGTCTTTCACTGCCTAAAACAATATGAGGACATGACGACTGAACACATATACAGTCCATGTTTCTAACTTCTAACTTCTCCTGATGTTGTCAAAGAAGGCTCTAAAGTCCACAGAGATGTCAACTGATCAACTTCCCCAGAAATCCAATCATGTAAACTGATGAGCAGGAGGTCAAATGGACAAAAACATTAGCCAGAGGACAAAAAATATCAAATTTAGTGAGAATAAAGATCAATTTGATGCTTTAAGGGGAAGTTACAGCTAACAAATGGTACGGCCAATTTCTATCAGCTATGCTATTCACACACAAGTAATGCTAATATTGATATTGTGAACATTTCACACAAACTGACTGTTTGAATTCAGTGAAAGGGTATTTAATTTATGCACTGGGCCCAACTGAGACATATACTTAATTCCAAAGAGAAGAAATTCATGTGTAATTACCAAAGAGAAGAATGAAGTGGATCTCTCGCTCACTTCTTGGTCTGCACAAGGTTGAGTCAGGATCTCAACACTTGGTGTCTGCAACAAAACACAACAATACAGTGTCAGAAATAGTCTGTAAAATAAATCCTGACTAATTAATGAAGTAATGTTCATACTTGTTTCAGTGAACTTAATTCACAGGAGGATGTGGGCTCATTATGCCAGACTCTATAGTAATAACTGGTGATGGCGGAATTAAGTCTCATGAATCAATTTCTTTATTTTCTGAGCCCACCAGATGGCGCTCTTTGTTCAACAAAAGGTTTAAAGCACACCAGATTTCTATTCTTTTAGCCTCTCTCCTTAAACCAAGAGCGCCATCTAGTGGGCTCGGAAAATAAAGAAACTGCTTCATGAGGCTTCATTTCGCCATCACTAGTAATAACTAACACTGTATGGCATCTGCTACCCAACAATATGAGGACAATGTTACACACACTCCAGTTGTTGGGTCAGAACACATGAGAATGTCACCTGAAACACACTCAAGTCTTTCACAGCCTAAAACAATATGAGGACAATGTAACACACACTCTACAGTCATTGGGTCAGAACATATGAGGACGTCACCTGAAACACACTCAAGTCTTTCACAGCCTAAAACAATATGAGGACAATTTAACACACCCTCTACAGTTGTTGGGTCAGAACATATGAGGACGTCACCTAAAACACACTCAAGTCTTTCACAGCTTAAAACAATATGAGGACAATGTAACACACACTCTACAGTTGTTGGGTCAGAACATATGAGGACGTCACCTGAAACACACTCAAGTCTTTCACTGCCTGAAACAATATGAGGACATGACGACTGAACACATATACAGTCCATGTTTCTAACTTCTAACTTCTCCTGCTGTTGTCAAAGAAGGCTCTAAAGTCCACACAGATGTCAACTGATGAATTTCCCCAGAAATCCAATCATGTAAACTGATGAGCAGGAGGTCAAATGGACAAAAACATTAGCCAAAGGACAAAAAATAGCAAATTTAGTGAGAATAAAGATCAATTTGATGCTTTAAGGGGAAGTTACAGCTAACAAATGGTACGGCCAATTTCTATCAGCTATGCTATTCACACACAAGTAATGCTAATATTGATATTGTGAACATTTCTCACAAACTGACTGTTTGAATTCAGTGAAAGGGTATTTAATTTATGCACTGGGCCCAACTGAGACATATACTTAATTCCAAAGAGAAGAAATTCATGTGTAATTACCTGTTGGAAGAATGAAGTGGATCTCTCGCTCACTTCTTGGTCTGTAGAAGGTTGAGTCAGGATCTCAACACTTGGTGTCTGCAACAAAACACAACAATACAGCGTCAGAAATATTCTGTAAAATAAATCCTGACTAAATAATGAAGTAATGATCATACTTGTTTCAGTGAACTTAATTCACAGGAGGATGTGGGCTCATTATGCCAGACTCTATAGTAATAACTAGTGTTGGCGGAATTAAGTCTCATGAATCAATTTCTTTATTTTCTGAGCCCACCAGATGGCGCTCTTTGTTCAACAAAAGGTTTAAAGCACACCAGATTTCTATTCTTTTAGCCTCTCTCCTTAAACCAAGAGCGCCATCTAGTGGGCTCGGAAAATAAAGAAACTGCTTCATGAGGCTTCATTTCGCCATCACTAGTAATAACTAACACTGTATGGCATCTGCTTCCCAACAATATGAGGACAATGTTACACACACTCCAGTTGTTGGGTCAGAACATATGAGGATGTCACCTGAAACACACTCAAGTCTTTCACTGCCTAAAACAATATGAGGACAATGTAACACACACTCTACAGACATTGGGTCAGAACATATGAGGACGTCACCTGAAACACACTCAAGTCTTTCACAGCCTAAAACAATATGAGGACAATGTAACACACACTCGACAGTCGTTGGGTCAGAACATATGAGGACGTCACCTGAAACACACTCAAGACTTTCACTGCCTAAAACAATATGAGGACATGACGACTGAACACATATACAGTCCATGTTTCTAACTTCTAACTTCTCCTGCTGCTGTCAAAGAAGGCTCTAAAGTCCACAGAGATGTCAACTGATCAACTTCCCCAGAAATCCAATCATGTAAACTGATGAGCAGGAGGTGAAATGGACAAAAACATTAGCCAGAGGACAAAAAATATCAAATTTAGTGAGAATAAAGATCAATTTGATGCTTTAAGGGGAAGTTACAGCTAACAAATGGTACGGCCAATTTCTATCAGCGATGCTATTCACACACAAGTAATGCTAATATTGATATTGTGAACATTTCACACAAACTGACTGTTTGAATTCAGTGAAAGGGTATTTAATTTATGCACTGGGCCCAACTGAGACATATACTTAATTCCAAAGAGAAGAAATTCATGTGTAATTACCTGTTGGAAGAATGAAGTGGATCTCTCGCTCACTTCTTGGTCTGCACAACATTGAGTCAGGATCTCAACACTTGATGTCTGCAACAAAACACAACAATACAGTGTCAGAAATATTCTGTAAAATAAATCCTGACTAATTAATGAAGTAATGATCATACTTGTTTCAGTGAACTTAATTCACAGGAGGATGTGGGCTCATTATGCCAGACTCTATAGTAACAACTAACACTGTATAGCATCTGCTACCCAACAATATGAGGACAATGTAACACACACTCTACAGTCGCTGGGTTAGAACATATGAGGACGTCACCTGAAACACACTCAAGTCTTTCACTGCCTAAAACAATATGAGGACATGACGACTGAACACATATACAGTCCCTGTTTCTAACTTCTAACTTCTCCTGCTGTTGTCAAAGAAGGTTCTAAAGCCTACACTGATGTAAAACTGATCAACTTCCACAGAAATCCAATCATGTAAACTGATGAGCAGGAGGTCAAATGGACAAAAACATTAGCCAAAGGACAAAAAATAGCAAATTTAGTGAGAATAAAGATTAATTTGATGCTTTAAGGGGAAGTTACAGCTAACAAATGGTACGGCCAATTTCTATCAGCTATGCTATTCACAAACAAGTAATGCTAACACTGATATTGTGAACATTTCACACAAACTGACTGTTTGAATTCAGTGAAAGGGTATTTAATTTATGCACTGGGCCCAACTGAGACATATACTTAACTCCAAAGAGAAGAAATTCATGCGTAATTACCTGTTGGAAGAATGAAGTGGATCTCTCGCTCACTTCTTGGTCTGCACGAGGTTGAGTCAGGATCTCAACACTTGGTGTCTGCAACAAAACACAACGATACAGTGTCAGAAATATTCTGTAAAATAAATCCTGACTAATTAATGAAGTAATGCTCATACTTGATTCAGTGAACTTAATGCACAGGAGGATGTGGGCTCATTATGCCAGACTCTATAGACCGGGGTGAAGTTATTTTCAAGTTGGATATTCGACAGGCATTCGCTCCGGGGGAAACTCCTCTGGACCACCCAGTCTGACTCCAAGTCAGCCACTCCAACATTTCAAGTGCACTCGTATTGCAGACTTTACAGTAAATGCAAGGAGACAGGAGAAAAACAAATTTGGGATATTTAAAGCAGAGATACTGTGTTTAGAAGCAATAAACTATGATCCTACACTGATTTTGAGTCAATTGATCATATTTCCTGGACGCCATTGAGCTAAAATACTAATATTTATATATAGAAATTAATAAAAAATCTGAACAGATTTAAGATGTAAAAGCAAGAGGCGTATCTCATGCAGCCAGTTGAGAACTTTGATCCCACACTGATGTTGAGTCAATTGATCATATTTCCTGGAAGCTATTGAGCTAAAATATTAATATTTAATATATAGAAATTAATAAAAAAAAATATGAACAGGCGTATCTCATGCAGCCAGTGGAGTACTATGATCCTACACTGATTTTGAGTCAATTGATCATATTTCCTGGAAGCTATTGAGCTAAAATATTAATATTTAATATATAGAAATTAATAAAAAAAAATATGAACAGGCGTATCTCATGCAGCCAGTGGAGTACTATGATCCTACACTGATTTTGAGTCAATTGATCATATTTCCTGGAAGCTATTGAGCTAAATTGGTAATATTTATATATAAAACTTTGTAAAAAATCTGAACAGATTTAAAATGGAAATATGATCAATTGACTCAACATCAGTGTGGGATCAAAGTTCTCAACTGGCTGCATGAGATACGCCTCTTGTTTTTACATTTGAAATGTGTTCAGATTTTTTATTAAGGTTTATATATAAATATTAGCATTTTAGCTCAATAGCTTCCAGGAAATATGATCAATTCACTCAAAATCAGTGTGGGATCCTATTACTCCACTGGCTGCATGAGATACGCCTCTTGATTTTACATTTTAAATCTGTTCATATTTTTTATTAATTTTTATATATAAATATTAGCATTTTAGCTCAATAGCTTCCAGGAAATATGATCAATTGACTCAACATCAGTGTAGGATCATAGTACTCCACTGGCTGCATGAGATACGCCTCTTGTTTTTGCATTTTAAATCTGTTCATATTTTTTTAATAGTTTTTATACATAAATATTAACATTTTAGCTCAATAGCGTCCAGGAAATATGATCAGTTGACTCAACATCAGTGTAGGATCATTGTACTCTACTGGCTGCATGAGATACGCCTCTGGTTTTTACATTTTAAATCTGTTCATATTTTTTAATAAGTTTTATATATAAATATCAGCATTTTAGCTCAATAGCTTCCAGGAAATATGACCAACTGACTCAACATCAGTGTGGGATCATAGTACTCCACTGGCTGCATGAGATACGCCTCTTGTTTTTACATTTTAAATCTGTTCATATTTTTTTTAATAATGTTTATATATAAATATTAGCATTTTAGCTCAATAGCTTCAAGGAAATATGATCAGTTGACTCAACATCAGTGTAGGATCATAGTAGTCCACTGGCTGCATGAGATATGCCTCTTGTTTTTACATTTTAAATCTGTTCATATTTTTTTAATAATGTTTATATATATATATTAGCATTTTAGCTCAATAGCTTCAAGGAAATATGATCAGTTGACTCAACATCAGTGTAGGATCATAGTAATCCACTGGCTGCATGAGATACGCCTCTGGTTTTACATTTTAAATCTGTTCATATTTTTTTAAATAATTTTTATATATATATATTAGCATTTTAGCTCAATAGCTTCAAGGAAATATGACCAGTTGACTCAACATCAGTGTAGGATCATAGTAATCCACTGGCTGCATGAGATACGCCTCTTGTTTTACATTTTAAATCTGTTCATATTTTTTTAATAATGTTTATATATAAATATTAGCATTTTAGCTCAATAGCTTCCAGGAAATATGATCAATTGACTCAAAATCCATGTGGGATCATAGTACTCCACTGGCTGCATGAGATACACCTCTTGTTTTTATATTTTAAATCTGTTCAGATTTTTAATAAGTTTTATATATAAATATCAGCATTTTAGCTCAATAGCTTCCAGGAAATATGACCAACTGACTCAACATCAGCGTGGGATCATAGTACTCCACTGGCTGCATGAGATACGCCTCTTGATTTTACATTTTAAATCTGTTCATATTTTTTAATAAGTTTTATATATAAATATCAGCATTTTAGCTCAATAGCTTCCAGGAAATATGACCAACTGACTCAACATCAGTGTAGGATCATAGTACTCTACTGGCTGCATGAGATACGCCTCTGGTTTTTATATTTTAAATCTGTTCAGATTTTTTAATAAGTTTTATATATAAATATCAGCATTTTAGCTCAATAGCTTCCAGGAAATATGACCAACTGACTCAACATCAGTGTAGGATCATAGTACTCTACTGGCTGCATGAGATACGCCTCTTGTTTTTATATTTTAAATCTGTTCAGATTTTTTAATAAGTTTTATATATAAATATTAGCATTTTAGCTCAATAGCTTCCAGGAAATATGATCAATTGACTCAAAATCCATGTGGGATCATAGTACTCCACTGGCTGCATGAGATACACCTCTTGTTTTTATATTTTAAATCTGTTCAGATTTTTAATAAGTTTTATATATAAATATCAGCATTTTAGCTCAATAGCTTCCAGGAAATATGACCAACTGACTCAACATCAGCGTAGGATCATAGTACTCTACTGGCTGCATGAGATACGCCTCTTGTTTTTATATTTTAAATCTGTTCAGATTTTTTAATAAGTTTTATATATAAATATCAGCATTTTAGCTCAATAGCTTCCAGGAAATATGACCAACTGACTCAACATCAGTGTAGGATCATAGTACTCTACTGGCTGCATGAGATACGCCTCTTGTTTTTACATTTTAAATCTGTTCATATTTTTTAATAAGTTTTATATATAAATATTAGCATTTTAGCTCAATAGCTTCCAGGAAATATGATCAATTGACTCAAAATCCATGTGGGATCATAGTACTCCACTGGCTGCATGAGATACACCTCTTGTTTTTATATTTTAAATCTGTTCAGATTTTTAATAAGTTTTATATATAAATATCAGCATTTTAGCTCAATAGCTTCCAGGAAATATGACCAACTGACTCAACATCAGCGTAGGATCATAGTACTCTACTGGCTGCATGAGATACGCCTCTTGTTTTTATATTTTAAATCTGTTCAGATTTTTTAATAAGTTTTATATATAAATATCAGCATTTTAGCTCAATAGCTTCCAGGAAATATGACCAACTGACTCAACATCAGTGTAGGATCATAGTACTCTACTGGCTGCATGAGATACGCCTCTTGTTTTTACATTTTAAATCTGTTCATATTTTTTAATAAGTTTTATATATAAATATTAGCATTTTAGCTCAATAGCTTCCAGGAAATATGATCAATTGACTCAAAATCCATGTGGGATCATAGTACTCCACTGGCTGCATGAGATACACCTCTTGTTTTTATATTTTAAATCTGTTCAGATTTTTAATAAGTTTTATATATAAATATCAGCATTTTAGCTCAATAGCTTCCAGGAAATATGACCAACTGACTCAACATCAGCGTAGGATCATAGTACTCTACTGGCTGCATGAGATACGCCTCTGGTTTTTATATTTTAAATCTGTTCAGATTTTTTAATAAGTTTTATATATAAATATCAGCATTTTAGCTCAATAGCTTCCAGGAAATATGACCAACTGACTCAACATCAGTGTAGGATCATAGTACTCTACTGGCTGCATGAGATACGCCTCTTGTTTTTACATTTTAAATCTGTTCATATTTTTTAATAAGTTTTATATATAAATATTAGCATTTTAGCTCATTAGCTTCCAGGAAATATGATCAATTGACTCAAAATCCATGTGGGATCATAGTACTCCACTGGCTGCATGAGATACGCCTCTGGTTTTTATATTTTAAATCTGTTCAGATTTTTTAATAAGTTTTATATATAAATATCAGCATTTTAGCTCAATAGCTTCCAGGAAATATGACCAACTGACTCAACATCAGTGTAGGATCATAGTACTCTACTGGCTGCATGAGATACGCCTCTGGTTTTTATATTTTAAATCTGTTCAGAATTTTTAATAAGTTTTACATATAAATATTAGCATTTTAGCTCAATAGCTTCCAGGAAATATGATCAACTGACTCAACATCAGTGTAGGATCATAGTACTCTACTGGCTGCATGAGATACATCTCTTGTTTTTATATTTTAAATCTGTTCAGATTTTTTAATAAGTTTTATATATAAATATCAGCATTTTAGCTCAATAGCTTCCAGGAAATATGACCAACTGACTCAACATCAGTGTAGGATCATAGTACTCTACTGGCTGCATGAGATACGCCTCTTGTTTTTACATTTTAAATCTGTTCATATTTTTTATTAATTTTTATATATAAATATTAGCATTTTAGCTCAATAGCTTCCAGGATATATGATCAATTGACTCAAAATCAGTGTGGGATCCTATTACTCCACTGGCTGCATGAGATACGCCTCTTGATTTTACATTTTAAATCTGTTCAGATTTTTTTAATAATTTTTATATATAAATATTAGCATTTTAGCTCAATAGCTTCCAGTGAATATGATCAATTGACTCATAATCAGTGTAGGATCATAGTACTCCACTGGCTGCATGAGATACGCCTCTTGTTTTTACATTTTAAATCTGTTCAGATTTTTTAATAATTTTTATATATAAATATTAGCATTTTAGCTTTTAGTTTTTACATTTTAACTCATTTATAATTTTTATATGAAAACGTTATTATTTTAGCTGAATATGTATTAGGTCATGTGATATAATAAAACAAAGTTAGTGTTAGAACATATTGATACGTCTCTTTTTATTGTCTTTAAACACAGTATCTCTGCTTTAAATATCCCATATTTTTATTTTGAAAACGGAAAATCGGTACACGCTGTAACCATCATCTGTCTGCTTGCATTTACTGTAAAGTCTGCAATACGGGTGCACTTGAAATGAGCGAATGTCTGTTGAATATCCAACTTAGTAACAACTAACACTGTATAGCATCTGCTACCCAACAATATGAGGACAATGTAACACACACTCTACAGTTGTTGGGTCAGAACATATGAGGACGTCACCTGAAACACACTCAAGTCTTTCACTGCCTAAAACAATATGAGGACATGACGACTGAACACATATACAGTCCATGTTTCTGACTCCTAACTTCTCCTGCTGTTGTCAAAGAAGGCTCTAAAGCCTACACTGATGTAAAACTGATCAACTTCCACAGAAATCCAATCATGTAAACTGATGAGCAGGAGGCCAAATGGACAAAAACATTAGCCAGAGGACAAAAAATAGCAAATTTAGTGAGAATAAAGATTAATTTGATGCTTTAAGGGGAAGTTACAGCTAACAAATGGTACGGCCAATTTCTATCAGCTATGCTATTCACAAACAAGTAATGCTAACACTGATATTGTGAACATTTCACACAAACTGACTGTTTGAATTCAGTGAAAGGGTATTTAATTTATGCACTGGGCCCAACTGAGACATATACTTAATTCCAAAGAGAAGAAATTCATGTGTAATTACCTGTTGGAAGAATGAAGTGGATCTCTCGCTACTTCTTGGTCTACACAAGGTTGAGTCAGGATCTCAACACTTGATGTCTGCAACAAAACACAACGATACAACGTCAGAAATATTCTGTAAAATAAATCCTGACTAATTAATGAAGTAATGATCATACTTGATTCAGTGAACTTAATTCACAGGAGGATGTGGGCTCATTATGCCAGACTCTATAGTAACAACTAACACTGTATAGCATCTGCTACCCAACAATATGAGGACAATGTAACACACACTCTACAGTCGCTGGGTTAGAACATATGAGGACGTCACCTGAAACACACTCAAGTCTTTCACTGCCTAAAACAATATGAGGACATGACGACTGAACACATATACAGTCCATGTTTCTAACTTCTAACTTCTCCTGCTGTTGTCAAAGAAGGCTCTAAAGCCTACACTGATGTAAAACTGATCAACTTCCACAGAAATCCAATCATGTAAACTGATGAGCAGGAGGTCAAATGGACAAAAACATTAGCCAAAGGACAAAAAATAGCAAATTTAGTGAGAATAAAGATTAATTTGATGCTTTAAGGGGAAGTTACAGCTAACAAATGGTACGGCCAATTTCTATCAGCTATGCTATTCACAAACAAGTAATGCTAACACTGATATTGTGAACATTTCACACAAACTGACTGTTTGAATTCAGTGAAAGGGTATTTAATTTATGCACTGGGCCCAACTGAGACATATACTTAACTCCAAAGAGAAGAAATTCATGCGTAATTACCTGTTGGAAGAATGAAGTGGATCTCTCGCTACTTCTTGGTCTACACAAGGCTGAGTCAGGATCTCAACACTTGATGTCTGCAACAAAACACAACGATAAAACGTCAGAAATATTCTGTAAAATAAATCCTGACTAATTAATGAAGTAATGATCATACTTGATTCAGTGAACTTAATTCACAGGAGGATGTGGGCTCATTATGCCAGACTCTATAGTAACAACTAACACTGTATAGCATCTGCTACCCAACAATATGAGGACAATGTAACACACACTCTACAGTCGCTGGGTTAGAACATATGAGGACGTCACCTGAAACACACTCAAGTCTTTCACTGCCTAAAACAATATGAGGACATGACGACTGAACACATATACAGTCCATGTTTCTAACTTCTAACTTCTCCTGCTGTTGTCAAAGAAGGCTCTAAAGCCTACACTGATGTAAAACTGATCAACTTCCACAGAAATCCAATCATGTAAACTGATGAGCAGGAGGTCAAATGGACAAAAACATTAGCCAAAGGACAAAAAATAGCAAATTTAGTGAGAATAAAGATTAATTTGATGCTTTAAGGGGAAGTTACAGCTAACAAATGGTACGGCCAATTTCTATCAGCTATGCTATTCACAAACAAGTAATGCTAACACTGATATTGTGAACATTTCACACAAACTGACTGTTTGAATTCAGTGAAAGGGTATTTAATTTATGCACTGGGCCCAACTGAGACATATACTTAACTCCAAAGAGAAGAAATTCATGCGTAATTACCTGTTGGAAGAATGAAGTGGATCTCTCGCTACTTCTTGGTCTACACAAGGCTGAGTCAGGATCTCAACACTTGATGTCTGCAACAAAACACAACGATACAACGTCAGAAATATTCTGTAAAATAAATCCTGACTAATTAATGAAGTAATGATCATACTCGATTCAGTGAACTTAATTCACAGGAGGATGTGGGCTCATTATGCCAGACTCTATAGTAACAACTAACACTGTATAGCATCTGCTACCCAACAATATGAGGACAATGTAACACACACTCTACAGTCGCTGGGTTAGAACATATGAGGACGTCACCTGAAACACACTCAAGTCTTTCACTGCCTAAAACAATATGAGGACAATGTAACACACACTCTACAGTTGTACAAATAATATCAACCTACCAAAGCACTTTCAAAGATAAATTTTACTATGAGATCATTATAAAACTGTTAAAGTTTTGTGTTAAAGAATAGTTTAAAACAACTTGGACTGTCTCTGCAGCTGAAGCTGAAAAAGTTTGTTTGAAGAATTGTCCCTTTAACTCATGCAGCCATTTTAACAACTTCTGCTGTTTATTGTTGAAGATAAAGCTAAAGTAAGCAATCACCATTTATCATGCATCCCTTACAGTTGGAGTCCACTGCGTGTTTGAATTTCCTTTCACTAATTAGCTAGTTAATTAGCCAACTTTACCTCGTGCGGTGGTCGCTCCAGCGTGACGTGAAGGATTAAATGCCTCCTGTGGGCGGAAGGTCCCGGATGTTCCGTTCACCGAGCGCTCCGCTGCGGTCCAATCTGTTTCTGATGATTTGAGTCTATCGACCAATCAGAGGCTGCGTTTGTAATGAATGCCTCACGTGCCGCAGCGCTGATCTCAAACGTAGTCAAGCTGGATTCCACCCGCAGTTGAATGATAAAACGGAAACAAAACTGAAGCCCAGAATAAGACTGGACTGTGTATGGAACTGTAGAGGGCTTTTATTTTGAAAGAAAGAGACTCACAGGAAGTGGTTAATGCAGGAGCTTCACCACTCACGGACTTTCACCGTCGTGTTTCCAGCAAAGGTTTCCAGTCGTTTGCAGGTAAGGACAGTCTTTCTAACCTACCGAGAGTTGTGTCAGCAATGTTTTGCAAACTGCTCTTACACTATATTTGGTCCTGTTTGCATGTAAAACTGTTCTTTAACAACACTTGATAGACACTTCAAAAATGTCCTCATTTTTCATGGAGCCCTGATTTTGGTGTGTTTATAGGCTAAGTGTGTGTTATCATAAAAATGTCCTAATTTGTCATGAACACAAGAGCAGCAATCTTGGACCTTAAGGTGAAAATACAGATATGAGGAAAGTGCTCTAAAAATGTAGTATAATGTGTTGTTCTGAAGGATTTTATAGTTGCTCAGTGAATGAAGTGACTTTTTTTAACCACTTTTAATTACTAAATTAATAACTAAAAGAAGCTGGCACTGTGCACTGTGCGTTTATTAATAGTGTGTAAATAGTTGTTAAACATCTGCACTTTATACTATATTGTAAAACGTATAAGGAAAGTTTAATTCAATATAATTAATGAAATGTTGACTATGTCAATCAATACTTACAGATGCACAAAGTGAGGAGACTGACGCTAATGATGACCATACTGAATCAGACGACGACAGCAGAAGCAGCAGGAACCTCCAAGTTCAACCTATTTTTGCTGTACCTAAAGGTCCCTAAGGTAGAATACTAATTAACTAAGATGTTATCAACCCACCATGAATTGCTCTTTTGCTTCCCCACCACAATGCTGTTGTCTCTTAAAACATTTCGAGTGAAAACAAGTAAAGCTTGACTACCTCAGTATGTTATTTCAAAGTTGTCAGTGCTTAAAGATCTCCTACAGACAGGTTACAAGATTATATACAGTACTCTACTTTGAAAAGGTACATTATCTTGTTTAAAGGGACATTGTGTAACATTTTCAGTTGTTTATTGGCAAAAATTGATATCTGCATTCATAAATATGTCATCACTGGTGTACTATTACCTCCACCAATAATCTGACTTATTCTCGTAAAAGGAGAATTTCGGATTTGTTTGTACATTGTGCGGGTAAGTCGTCTGGGGGGTTCCATTACGCTTCGCCATCTTGAGAATACACCCACCAGCAAGGGACATACAGCACCGCCTTCGGCGTTTTCGTTGAGAGCCAGGCCAGCGCTGCGTGACTGAGGAGCCGAAGGAGAGGAGCAAGAGGCGCTTCGCTACTACCCTGATAAATATGAAACAAAGTCCCACTGTTTGAGCATAAAGCAGGATCAGGCATATGCAGCATCATGGGAGACGGAATCCTTGTCGCCAAGAAAGCGCAAAATGGAATAGAAAAGGCAGCGTGACCGGCGAATTAAAAAAAACGAAGGCCCACATCCAGGTAGCCTTTCCCAGGTAGAGAGAGCTGCTGAGCAAGGATGGTAATGTAATCACAGGCGCTGCTGTTGACTGTTAGCCCGTGTTAGCGGCCAGTCGCTAACAGCCTCATCCCTCTCCTCGCATCACTGCGCTGCCGTTAGCCGGTGTTAGCCGTGGTTAGCCGTTAGCCGCCGTTAGCGCTAGCCTGTGATTGTATTACCTTTCTCCTTCAGCAGCTCTCTCCACCTGGGAAAGGCAACCCCAGTGCTGACCCTGGTTTTTTTTAATTCGCCGGTCACGCTGCCTTTTTGATTCCCTTTTGCACTTTCTTGGCGACAAGGATTCCGTCTCCCGTGATGCTGCATAATACATGATCCTGCATTATGCTCAAAGAGTGGGACTTTGTTATGCGGCAGTAGTGCCGCTGCCACTGTCAGCTGTTTCAATTTACATCCGCCTCAACAGTCCTATGTTGTAAACACAGCCAGCATGGTGAGGAGGGGTGTTTGTCAAGTCGCGTCGCGTGTCTGTGTAGGAGCCTGAATTAATACTCCATGTAGTATCGGATGACATGGTTTCATCAGTGTTATCATAGCTTTTTGGTGCACAGCGGCTACAGTTGTTGCAATATGTGTTTGAAACAGTGAGGCGCTAGAGTGCGCCATCTGTTTGAATGCAATATATGATTTCAACGTTAGATGGGAGAAATTCCTACACACTGTGGCTTTAAATTATGGAGTGGGAAATATTGGGATCTGTGATGTCATGCAGCCTGATGGTTAATGGTATGGCTCAGCTTCAGCTTAGCATAGAGGGGATGAGAGGGACTGCCCATGATAGTTTTCAGCTGTCCTGTCATCATTTTATCTGTTACGGTCTCCGCACTGTCCAGTTCCATCCCCATCACAGAGCTGCCTTTCCTCACCAGCTTATTCAATTTATTTACATCACAGCTCCCGATGCCATCTCCCCATCACCTTATGGCAAAGAAGATGTGCATCCACAGACTCATTTTGATTTTTTTTATATTTCCAGACATTTCTCAAACAAGAGCTGCTGGCCCTGCACAACGGATCCTGAAGATCTTCCCTCGCACTCAGCATGGTCAGCGTATTCAACTTATACATTCTCACTGCAAAATTGAGAAGAATCACAACAATATCCTAGACCAGTGGTCACCAACCTTTTAAGTTGAGAATATTGTTGTTCATTGTAAGAATTTATGGTGCTGCTTACTGTGCGTAAAACTTCTTCACTATAGAGTAGAAGAGTATTGATTAGAATTATTAAAAATGTAATAATTATAATGAATATTTCAACTTCCCATAATCGCCAGCGCTATAAAAAGTGTTGTTCTTGCACAAGGTCACATTGCACCTGTTTAATCGGCTTTAGGCTACTGTTGGTAGTATTATTGATTGATTATTGATGAGAATATTAAAAACAATGGGATTTCTGAAATGTATTGTTTTGATTAGGCAAATCTAATACAATAAAAATACAAGATTAGATCAACAGTGAGAATTGAGAATGTTTTTATTTGACTCTAATTATATGGAATATGTGTTTTGCAGTAATGATAAAACCTGCTTCAAATGTGTTAGTTTGTCTGAACAAAGTGACATATGAGGACATGCAAAGTGACGTCACTGAAAGTGTGTGAAAAGTGTGTTAAGTTCCAAAACTGGCCACTAGTTGGCGTAACCGAAAATGAGCAAAAACGCTAAACACACTTTACACACTTTTTTCATAAAATTGTGATGTTTCAGGACATTCGAGATTTTTTGGTCTGGGAGCATGTTGGGAGGGTGTAGAACACTGTGGAGAGCTCAGAAAAATGAGGACATCAAAAATGTCCTCATTTTTCCAAGTGTCCTGATATTGAAGGTGTGTTATCATAAAAATGTCCTGATATGTCATGAATACAAGTGCACAACCTGCCTGTGTGTGTGTGTGTGTAGGCTGGCCAGTTTCATGGGGCTGCAGATCAAAGGCGTTTGTCTCTGTGTTGGACCGTCTTCTCCCTCTTTCTTCTCCAACTATTTGCAGTTTTTTTCAAGGTTTGCAGAAATTATTTTGGGTGAAATCCAGTGCTGCCTCTGTCTCTGTAGCTGGGATCAGAGATATCAGATCACCTAGAACTGAAAATGAGCATTTATTCTGAGGATGGTTGGACAGGTTCATGATCATTGTTGTTCTGGAGGAAATGAGGGTGTTTTCACACTTGGGTCAATTGGAGAGAATCATTAAGACGTGAAGTTATTTTCCCTGAGAATGTATTATGCTACATTAAAGGCACAGGAACCTCAAACTCATAAATAGGTGTTAATGCTGAGTGTTGTCTTGCCATCAGCCTCTAGAAATATCCCCAAATGCTCCTGTGTTGTTTGCTTAATTATCTTTATTTCCTAGTTCAGACACTAGGTTTTAAAATGGTTTGGCAGTGTTTCGGCACACAGAAAAAAATGTCAATTTTTGAGACTCATTAGTCTAATTAGTGTTGACAGAAGGTGACTTTCTGTGAAGAATGCAACTGAGCAGAGAGTATTAGAGGTACAACATTTTCATCATAAAACTTCGGCAGACGTTACGCCAAGTGACAATGAAAAGTGATGTTTGTGTGCAGGGCAAACTTCTACAGTAATGGAGGCCGTGCTGTGGCTACATTGTTGGAGATTAGTGAAGGGTAGAGTAAGGAGAGTTTTCTCTTAATGGCAGCAATGTATCTGCATTTTTGGTACTGACGCATTTTGCAAGTAGCGCTGTTGGGGTACACATTTAGGTCTGACCAGCCCGTTCTCACTCCCAACTGTTCAAATACTGCTGCTTTGACAGTGATTTCAGTGTCAGACAGGTTACCACAGGCGCACCCTTCTTGGCAGTATGATATGCACCAGCTGGCATCAGTGTGTAACGCCACTGGCAAATACTGTAATATAAAGAGCGAAAAAGTCTGTAAACACAAGGCAGGAGGGATGTTGGATGGGTCAAACAAACTCTGGACTTTCACTTGGGAGCCTGCTGTTTGTTGCTAGTGTGAATTTTAAGCCACGCCATGATTTTTTTTCTAAACCTAACCACGTGCTTTTGTTGCCTAAATCTAAAGAAATCAACCAAAAACATGACATTTTACCTATGTTGTAAGTTTATTTTGAAAAAGACCATATGCATGTAATGAGCAGAAACGGTATACTTCCTGTGGAATTGGAAGTGTATTTTAAAAAGACACAATGCTTGTAACATGAATAAATTAACATGCCATCCCTTAACGTGAACTAACGAGGGGACCCAGTGAGTCATATTTAGATGTATAGGTCCACTGACAAAGTGGCGGTATTTGACAAATTGAAATGAAAACATCTTGGTCTGATGCTAAACAGCTGGTCCAGGTCATGTGTAAATTATCAAGAGGTAATTTGGCAGTCCCCCAACAGTCGCTCAGAGCACCTCCTGTTGAAGACCCAGACCCAGGACATAGATATGGAAGAAATGTGATGCTATGTTGTAAATATGCTACCAATTATCATTGCCAGCATATGTGCAGTTTTATGGCATTAAAATGGTTGAGTAGCCAATAGGGCTGTACCCAAATATTTGGATATTTGAATATTTGCTTCTATGCATAGGTATTCGTTATGAAAATTTGGTATTCGATATTCGTTTTTTAATTATTATTATTGTGGGGTTGGTTTTTTTTACATATTTTTTTGGTGCTAAATATAGTCTTTTTGTTGTTGGTAAATGTAGGTTATCAATAAAAATCAAAACTTTTAAATTGCATTGTTAAAAATGTGAAAATATAGTATAGCTTACCAACTGAGCTTGTGCGCACGGCACGCTTGAGTGCATCTGCTTGAGGCTTTGGATCAATGCCAAGTTTTACCTCTTTATTACTGTTCCCTCTAATTTGTAGCTGTTTTTTCATTATCTTTTGAATTTAATATGAATTATGGAACTGTTTTTGGTTGGTCCGCGGGTTACGGGCATAGCATAGAATAATGTACTGAAGTAGACTGTTGTGCCATCACACTTGTGGTTTGAGAGCAAAGATCCGGTCACTGCTGTGCAAAACTCTGCAATGCAATTAGGTCCAAAAAAAAACCCGGAACTGCTTGTGAATAAAGGCCCACTGTCGTCTATTGTACAGACCATACATCCCTGTAGTGCTACAAAACGGAATTAAAATGAGCAAAACAAGCCACATGAGTCAGGCATTCTCGATTCTCATTGAGAGGCCCTTTGTCTCACAGGCCCTCGTGTTTCAAATTTTCCACACAATCCAGTGGAAAAGCTGGTGTGGAAACCAATCTCCTGTAAGGAGCACCCCCCTGAAATTACAGGAGAAACAAGCCTATGTCCAGAATCATTTGGCCTAAAAAAAAGAGAAAGAATCCCTACCTCCCTTCCTTTACTCTTTTTTTTCCTCAGCCATCCTATTATAAAACATAAACCCTCCCTTTCTGTATGCAAACATCTGTAAACTGCCGAAAAAAATGTTCTACATGTGTGCTTACCACCAACATTCAGCTCCTTCTTATTCTCCTCTCCCTTTTTTGAGGACAAACCATCTGCTTGGCCGGCCCATGAAAATGTATTCATCCTGACATATCACCGAAATGCAGCTCAATGGACTTAACAGTCTGGAACAAATAACAGTATTATTCTGAGTGGATTACACTTACGCATCTCTGGACCACCTGTTTCATGAAATCCAAATGGCGTAAATCCCAAATGAAATAAATAAGTGAAAATGAAATAAATAGATAAAACTTTCTTTCACGGCAGGAGATTAAGCCTGTGTTGACTTAGCCAGGGAACTGACGGAAAATACTAAACAGCTGTCAGGGTGACTGTCTGGCATTGCTGTTTCAAAGAAGGGGATGTTCCTGTCAGGATAACCTCTTCAGAGTCTGGATTGCCGGTAAATTCCCGGACTACCCGGTGAAAGGACTGTGGTTGTGACCAGGCTAAAATTACTGGCTTCAACGGCTGCTCTGATTCATCCATGCTTCAAATGAGTGTGCAGCAGTTTGAAGACCAGCAATAAGTCCCTCCCTGAAAGAGGTATAGAAGAGGCTGTGTGGCCATGTTGTCCCACCTGATGACAGTCTATTTACTGGGGAAGATTCTGTGAATATCATCAGGTATGTTTGGCTTCAAGAAGGATCTATACCGTACTTCACACTTACTTTAAATGTAGAAAGTAAATGATTCAGCATGCAGCACATGAATGATAAATGAAGTTCAGTAAGTCAAGTTTTAACAGAAGATAAGGAAAGGGTCCTTCACGTCAGAAACCCTGGGGCTCATTACATCATATTTGCATCATGGTAACTGAAATTTACAACACATAATGATTTCATTTTGATACATTTCATTAATCAAAACAAAAGTCATACTGGCATGTAATAGCACTGTAGGACTAGCACATTTTGACAATAATTTGTGTGTGTGCAAGCCGTGCTTGCAAATCACTGTTACCACTGTGGTGAAAATATACCAACCAGACAGTGTGAAATTTCTCCATTTCTATTGAAAGAAAAATAGCTTTTTCTGTCTCATTATTTTTTATTAAATGATTGAAACAAATAATAGTTGCCTATTATTTTCTGTCAATTGACTAATCAACTGATGGTTTCAGTTCTAGTTTGATGATCAAGCTTGTATATAGTATTTTTAAACAGCAGTGTCTGACACTGTGCTTCAGATGTGTGGTCATCTGATATATTTGAATAACTGCATACTACGGTACAGTACAATTGAATCAGACAAACCGCTGAAAAAAATTGCTGATCAACATAAAATGAGGTTTCCAAATACTTTGATGGTTAATCAAAGCTGGGGTATGCAGATGTCTGGAAAGGGAAAAAAAAAGAAAGAAAATACATCCTTCACCCTCTGCCTTCTCGGTCCTATGCCCCTTACACTAGACAAGTGCGGACATATGCATGCGCTCCCATGTGTCCTGCCTGTGTCCTTGTTTATTAGCCTGTGTCCAAATTTGGAGGTTTTAGCGCGTCCCTGGACACAGCACAGGTGAACTGTTAGACTTACCACAATAAACTGTTACGTTTCACTTTAATGGCACCTAATGTTCTGCACTCAACCTATGCCCAGAGTGCACTCTGCACTGTGAGAGTGTGGAGCCATTAATAACCAAACGGTATATATATTCCGACAGTGCATCTAATGTGCCATCCGGCTCCTAAAATACTGGTTTCAAGGCATACTGTAATATAAAAGTTGACTATTATTATATCATATACCTTTCCTTATCTACAAATTTGACAAAATGCACCTAGACCTTGAATCTCACCTTTATTTTCATTATTTTCAAAGGGGAGACTTTTTACACATATTTCCATTAACAAAATAGTTTCAATCGTAATAGCGTTGCGACCGTGATCAAAGCGTTGCAGTGGATGTTTCAATCGTGGTGGGCCACCACAAATAAATGAATGCATGGGAACCTTGGCTTCATACAGTAAGTCAGTGCTTCCCATACATTGATTTATTCTGATTTATTTTACTTTAGAGCGCTCTCTCTGTTTATGACACCACAAAAGACTCTGGGAACAGACCGCTGCAGGAACTCAAAATCAGTGGGCACAGTGAGCTGGTGGCCAGAAGCAGCGCCACGTCTAACCTGTGTAACGGCAGCAACAGAAAGTTTTCTGATCTGTTGGGGAGTCCTGACTGTCTGGTCTCACCAAGCTGGGGCTTGCAATGGCTGGATTCAGGATACTGCAGCTGCTGACTGGGGTCAGTCTCAGGAGCTAACTGGTAGTGCTTTATCTGACCACTTAAATTTCAATATGCTCAAAGGTTTTTTTTCTACACGATTTTTGCCCAAGGATGCTACAATAATACCGCCTATCCTAGCTTTAACCATTCAAGGAATTTATGCAGTCAAGTAAAAATGCCGTACATTTTCTGGCAACAGCTTTTCAAATGTAAGTGTTCACTGCTTTTCTGTATTGTACATAATTTCAGATTAAATCAAATTGAATGTTTGAGTTGGACTGGTGGTCAGGTAAAAAAAACGAGACATTTGAAGGTCACCATTTCTAATTTAATATACTGAATGATTAACTGGAAAAATAATTGATGGATTAACCTGTGATGAAAATAACTAAGCTGCATTCTTTGTGTCTACTAAACTGTCAACCTTTTGAGCGGCACCTTTCATGACGGACGAGCACTTTGCAACATCAGCAATGCTATCAGACTGAAATTAATATGCTCATTTTTTTTGCTCAATTAATATGCTGACATGATTAGGAGAGTATCACTGTGTTTAATAGGTTTATTAACAAATGTCACTCCTTTCATGTCCGCATCAGTCTCTTTCTGAGGTGCTGAATCAGGAGCTGACAGCATCTCTAAGACATTGTTCTCACATTTGATTGGATGTGTCTCCTCAGCTCTTAGGTGCTGATTCAGACATGTTTCTGAGAGTTTCCATCAGTGAAGCCCTTCTTTAAGCATATGGAAATCCATAGCAACTATCAAATCAACATAAGTTCCAATGATCCGAACACATACTTATATCTAGTGTGCAAAGGCTCAGAGCGAGAGAGCTAATTAAAGCAGAGACCCAGGATTCAGAGTATCTTGTGATTCTGCTGAGTGGGAGGTTATTGTTCCAAAACAGTGAATATGTATTGGAGGATGAGTTTTTGCAAACCAGGCATCTCAGCACTTGGCCAAGAAATTGTTGAGTCACTGTTATTGATCAGCCATCCGCCATCCTTTCACAGATTACTGTGGTCATTTTGTGCAACTTTGAATGTGATGTGCATCTCTGTCCGCCAGCAGAAAACATGTAGCATACTAAACTACTCTCACAGAGGATTTGACACAGGGGGTTTATTTTTCATTGCATTGCATCAGCATGAAGATGAAAAATCAATGGGATATATCCCACTGGTGATGCTTACCTCCAACACGACAAGGTTTCTCTTTTTTCTGGCACCAATTACCCAGAAGCTAATAAATAAATGAATAAATAAAAGATAAATCTGAGCAGTAATTCAAGAGAATTCAGATACATGATTTGCTTTGAATGTGACTGACATTACCTACCTTACACATGCAAACTCCAATGTGATGAAAGGTTCAACATACAGTACATGTGCAGAAAAACCCTGAAAGATGATATGGATAAAATAGGTATGGGGACGTTTCTTAACAGTGATTTACCAGTTACTTAGCAACAGCTTTGGCTTATGTTAATAAAACTCTGCCACCAAATATTAAAGGCTGAACTCTGCTCTGATCCACAGTAATCACAAGCCTTGAACCTGTGCGTAATGAGGAAGGAGTCAGCAAACCTTCCTCTGCACAACAGCAGCCGTATTACTGTGCTGAGAGGATACCAAGCTCATGTTCATTCAAAGGGATGAGCCTGTCAACTGACAGTCCAGCACTTTTATATATCATGAGTCAGTGAGGAAGGTGCTTCAAAGTCTATACAAAAATACAGCAGGAACAGAGGCAACACTTAACGACAATAAGTGTAGTCTGTGTATTGTGTATAATGTGATTTGTGAAGAAGACACAATGCATCTTGAAAATGTGAAAAAGGAAAGACGAAGAAAGCAGAATGTCTTTTTTGTAGGTCAAGAACCTTGTCATTTTCTGTATGTGGCAGACATCTCACACAATTGAGTGGAAATAAGCAAACAAGCTGCATGAGCCATGCATTTCAAATCAAATATCCAAGCTTTTTAACCAAGAGGTGTAGCTGCATTTTGTTGTGTTCATTGGGTTTTCAAAAGAATGCTGTGAAAGGCTCTAAAACCAGCAAGGTGATCCTTTGCTGTATCTTTTTTCACTGCCTCTGTTAGTGTGAAAGGAGCTTAAGTGGAGCTAAGTCGGTAGCAATGGGATTTTAGAGGAAACCTTGCTTGAAGTGAGTGCAACTTTACTGTGTGCGTCGGTGCTGAATATGCATTTGTTTTGGAGTGATGCTTAAGTTTTGAAGAGTTGGGTGCTCACTTTCTTTACATTCATACATTCTTAGTCCTCTGTGATTGTTGAAGGTGAAATACTAGTTTGGTGACCAAAGGAGGATACTCCCCTTTGGAAGGGCCTGCACTCCAACTACACAACAGTCATGCCAGTATTATTAAATAACAAGGTATAACCTTGTGGCTTTGAATCTCCAGTTAGCAGATAACCCCTCTTTCCATTGTTTCTCATCTGCAATATAATGTAGGATTATGTTCTTAAGGGGGCACTAGGTGATCGGAGATTATCTGTCTGCCAGTGGACTGGAGCAATCATCTGCTTACTATACAGCACCACCCATATACACACTACTATACAAAGCCTAAAGGCTTTTAGTTCTACCCTCATGTTAGATTGAAACTGAAACCTTTTGACATCTGCTTTTTTGTATACAAATTATGATTCAGTATCAATGTGAAAACAACATGTATCCATTTACCAAACCCAACTGCAGCAGCCTAACTGCACCACTAGTCACTGAATTGTGGCTTTGCAGGCTGCAGTTAATGCTCTTTGGCTTGCTAGTCTATGGACTCTAGAGCCCTTACATGTACTGCACGTCACTGTCTGTCAGAGTGTGACAGTAAGGTCAACAGCTAAAGCAAGGGGACTTCATCAAGTAAGCAAGTGCATTTAGCCATTGCAACACCTGTTGAGGCAGTAGCTAAACCGAGTCATGCAAATGAAATATACATATAGTGGGCATCGGTGGCTTAGTGGTAGAGTAGACGCCCCATGTACAAGGCTGTTGCCACTAGGGCTGCCACGATTGGTTGACTAATCGATGACTAATCGACTATTAAAATAATCAGTGACTATTTTAATAGTCGACTAATTGGTTTGAGTCATTTTTCATATAAAAGTACTATAAAAGTACCCCAAAATACTCTTACTGCAGCTTCTTACGCTCAGATATTGGCAGCTTTACACAATCTCCCGTGACAGTCAATTAAAACCCTTTGGCTTGTATGAAAGTATGGAACAAGACATTAGATGATGTAATTTTGGGGTTTGGGCGAAATAGACCGACATTTTTCAACATTTTAACACATTTTTCGATGAAATTATTAGTTGACTAATCGAAGAAATAATCGACAGATTATAGTCGACAATGAAAATAATCGTTAGTGGCAGCCCTGGTTGCCGCAGCGGCCCAGGTTCAAGTCCAGCCTGTGGCCCTTTGCTGCATGTCATCCCCTCTCTCTCTCCCCCCTTCACACTTAACTGTCCTGTCCATTAAAGGCAAAAAATGCCCATACATAAGAACTACCTAGGTTAGCTTAGCAGAATAGCAGTAACTGCTCTCCTTCAGCTTCTGACTCGATAGTGGACCAAGTGCAATTTAACCTGTTTGATGTATGCTTAGCATTTATTATATTGATTTCAATATAAATGTTAAGGGTAGGGCAACACGTTGGTAGCCTGGTGAAACCATCCTGATCTCGTGAGCTCATATTCTATTTTGTTCCGCAGATCAGTCTGGCCATGGAATCGTAAATGCAAATTCTGGCTTTGGTTTTGGCTTACTGGGCCAACCACAACCGTTTATTATTTTGGGGCGGGTTATTTGAAATCACGTCATTAGAATAGGAGGGACAAGGAGCGGAGTGTGTTTGTGTAGATTTTTTGGGGCTTTCTTTCAAAGTCACTCCTATGTCGACAAGTCGGTCAAAAATGGATTTGTCCTTCCCTCTTTTGTCAAATACTAGAACACTGTTTTTAACAGCTTTCACTAAAATATTTTTTTGGCAAAGACAGCAACACTCTTTCCCAGACATCATCATGGCTCATCTCCGCTGCTGTTTACAGTGGCGTTGTGCTAGCCTACGTCACATTTGGTTTACTCGGATTGGTTTTCCGTCTTTCCAATTGCGTAAAGGGGCACTTTGAGTGACAGCCGTTGATACCTTCCCTCGGGAATAGAGGAATTGTACATTCCGTGTCCAGACCCATTCACTTTTTGCGAATTAGGTCTGGCAATGCCAGGCTAACACGTTGGTGCAGGGGTTAGTATTGTTACCTCACAGCAAGAGGGTTCCTGGTTCGAACCAGGGGTCGGGGGTTCGGACCCCGGGATGGGAGAGCCCTTCTGCACAGAGTGTGCATGTTCTCCCCATGCTAGCATGGGTTTTCTCCAGGTACTCCAGCTTCCTCCTACAATCCAAAGGCATGCAAGCTCGGATAACTGATGTATCTAAATTGCCCCTAGGTGTAAATGTGAGTATTGATGGTTGTCTGTCTCTATGTGTCAGCCCTGTGATAGTCTGGCGACCTATCCAGGATGTACCCTGCCTCTCCGTCAGTGTCAGCTAGGATAGGCTCCAGACCCCCCCACCCCTGTCTTAAATCTCTATGAACCATAAACTATATTTAAAAATGCTGCACTTACACACTTGCATTTCCTTAAGATCATTTAAAGGCAGAGAGCCGTATCTGCATTTATAAGATATTTTCTCCGGTGCATAATTTTTCAGTTAAAGCTGTCAGCCCAAAAAAAGGTATAAAATGAATACAGTAAAACATTTCAATATAAACACAGTTTGTCAGCCCGCCTGAAAACCTGTTTCCCTTCATTTCACTCTTTCTCCAGTTACTAATACAGTCTGGTATGAATAATCTAATTTCCGATAATCCTTTGTGGATTTGTGTGTTACATCTGTTAGGCAGTGCAGCAGACAGACAGCAGAGATTTTCTTTTCATGCATGCACAGACACATTGTGTTTCTTTACCTCCATCCTCCATTTACATCTCTCTCACTTTATCTTGTTCATCACCCCCATTCATCCCTCTGTGTTGCAACTAAATGACAAGCTGGATGCATTTCCTGATTGACTTGGTAAGACATTTATGTACATTTAGAACAGCTAGCTAAATGCTTTAACTCCCTAAGTGCAAATGTAATCTACCATTAGGAAACAGTTACATAAAATATATTGACAAGAACTGCATTTGTTCTGGATAAATGTGAGAATAAAGTTTAGAAGGGAGCTTGAATGCTGTGTAGTTATGTTTTTACTGTGGTTTTAAATCTTGAAATGCACAATACAAAGAGGGGTTTGATCTTCCTCCAACACACTTTGGGTTTCCACCATGACAGCACAGCTAAGGGGGTGGATGGAGCCAGATGCACTGAGGGATGATGGGAAGGGAGAGGGAGTTGGGTGGGCAGAGATGGATGGATAGATAGATAGGCAGAGCGAGAGAGACAGAGAGAGGAGGGGTGGGGTGCAGTCACAGAGACGGAGGGATGAGGTGGAGAATGAATGACAGATGCAGAGATGAAAGATGTTCCAGCTGGAGAGACCCCCCCCACCACACACACACACACACACACACACACACACACACACAGTGTGTGTTGTCATCTGGTGTTTACATTTTTACACAGAGCCATGTGAAATAAAAAAGCATGATGTGAGGCACTGAATAATGAAAAATGACTCCCAGATGTCAGCGACCCTGTTTTTGTTGTTGTTATTGTTTTGATATTTTTAATTTATTGGAGATGGGCGTCAGTAGAGTTTTTTGACATTCAACAACTTACACACAGTATGAGAGATTGAAAAAGTCTTATAAATCTCCTTTTTCAGCTTTCATGACTTCTAATTTTTGCTTAAGGCTACGTCCTTATCAGGGCTTTAATGATTAGCCAGTGTTTTGGTTACTTGTTTGAGTCTTTTTTAAAATATAAATTGTGAGCAGTGTATGAATACAGCTTCTCAAATGTGCTGCTTTTTTCTCTTCAATTGTATATATTGTGTACTTTTTCTTTCTAGTTTCTGAGATACTGAAATATCTTGAGTACAGACCTTCGTGGTCCCCAGAGGATGGATCACAATGACTTAAGTGATCCTGACTTTTGAACCACAAACACCATCGGGTTGACATTTGCGGCTGAGGTGCAATGTACAATGCATGGATCATCATGCATTTAGGGAACACCCACTGTTATGATTGGCTCATCAGGCATAAGAATGCTTATTTAGAGGCATCCGCTTTTGTGAATATAAATGGTTGAAGTTCAAGCACAGATATTCCAAACTGAATGATGCACAAAGGCTCGTACTGCATTCAGAGAAACCCAGGCTGAAATTGTCAGTAAAAATATTGTTACTACTCAAGCAGGATTTCATTTCTGCAGATGAAATGAGTCACCCTTTTGGGGATACAGCCAGCTAGCTAGCAAGCTAGTACTATGCATTTGCTGCCAGCATTACATAATTAGCATCAATGGATGCTAATTTTCTCAAAGTCACAGAAACTTGCAAAACTACTTAATTTTCTGACAAAAACTGAGTTAAATTGCACTGACAACTGAATCAGAGTTTAGAGTTTAGAGTTTAGACTTTTTCTTGAAGGGCAATATGGCCAGTAATATTCCAGAATTCCAGCCGTATAGAAAAACTACCTGAAATAGCCTACATTTGAACCGCAGTAAACCAATGACCAAACGTCAGTATGTATCAAGGTCCGAGTGAGAATGAGTTGGTTTAGCAGCAGAGGCAAAAGAGGACTCAAAAGGACTCGGTGTGCCTAGCATAACTGTTAATCATCAAGTCCTCTATCCACCAATTTGTTCTGCCAGGAAACCTGTGAGGTGTTGAAGGTCTTCCTAGAGAGAATGTGATCCGTGACACTGTAACCTGACTACATCTAACTACCACTAACTACACTGAGTGCGCTAAGAAGAGGGTTGCGACTGCTGCTGATACTCTGAAGAGGCAGGGAGACACCCTGTGCTGCTTCTGTGGATAAATAGATCTGTTGGTAATAAATATCCCCAAATATGGTCTGCAAAATGTAAATTTGTATTAAGTTTTCTCGGCACAGTATCATATAAATCACACACCGTTAGATTGTTTAATACGCAATTAATTAATTAATTTATTTATTTGGCAGATTTTCCAGAGTACATTTTAGCCAGATATTTTTGTCTCCTGGACAACTACACGTGATACCTGCCAAAAGTCGACATCTGCCAGCCAACATAAACTCTGAACTGAGTGCATAACCACTGATTTTAGGATCAGGACAAAAAAGCAGCCAGTAAAGTTAAAAAAAAAATGCACTCAGTAGCTACTGGGCACTCCTGTCCTACATAAACCAAATATTACCATGTCGTGCAGACAGTGCAGTCAGACTCTACTGGACATTAATAGTCTTTGTGAATTGTAGTGATTCCATAAGCAACCGGTGAAGTCCTGTCAGCCCAATGCACTCTTTGCCTTTGCATTGAAAAATTGTTATAATAGCAGCTTCCTGGTTTTCACAGCTGGTGAATGTGTTGAACTGAAGCAGTGTGGTGTGGTGTGAATAACACTTTAAGGAAAATAATCAGGCTTTGCCATTTTTGTTTGTTTGTTTGCTTTAGGAATAGGTAAATGACCAAATACTGTAAATCCAGAGATGATTTCGGCTGTTGCCAAGTCCAAGTCAGTGCCGAAATGCAGCTATCTGTTTTCCAAACCAACACTACACACTTCTGTCTGGCAATATGTAAATAAGCACTTCACCGTTTACTGGGTAACTGAGCTGCATTTGAACATAGCCACAGCTGGTGTTTGTTGTTTGTCTGATATTGATATTGATGTTTTGTTTTGTTTTGCTTTTTATGTGTGTGTGTGTGTGTGTGTGTTTGTTCAAAGAGCATGTGGATTATTTGCATTGAATCCAGTTGCACAGCTGCTGAAAGTCTTAGCTTTTGAGCAATGTTACGCCCACACAGAATACAGTTTGCTTACTCAGGCACACACTCTGAAATGCAGGCTGAGCTGTGTGACCACCACTGATTGACCACACCTCAGTTCTGTAAGTGCTCTCCGTAGTACGCTACCCGCTCTGTGGTGTGTCAGAGTGACTGGATGAGTTAGTGTGAGTAAATATGTGGGAGCCATAATGTGCTCTATTTCTACTGAAAAGGCTTGACTCGAACATACTGCCGCACTAATTAGCCTTACTCATTCACTGTATACTTTTATCCATATCTGCATTTTTTATACACCTCTTGATGTACAAAGATGACTCAGTGCATCTGTAAGATAAGCTGAGTCGGTACAATCTTTATAGCCACTGAGGGGACATTGGAGAGGTTTGCAGAAGCAAAGAATACAGGTGTAAATTGGAGAATATTAAAAAAAAAACCAAAGTTAGTAAACAATTAGCATCTTTATGGTGATAGGAAAATGGTGGCCTCCAGGCCAAGAGTTGTAAAAATGCAAATGCCTTTAGACAACACACGTCATTTAATTTGTGCAAATTCTGTCCCATCAGCTTCAAATGTTCCTAGATAAGTTGGTCTTGTATATTCACAAAGAAATAGCTTAGCCTTTATCCCACTCATCATGCGATGGCTGCAGAATCTTCTTCAGAGCAACCATGCAATCATTCATCTGAAGGCAGAACTGAAAAGACTTAGTTTTTATTGACACATAAGTTAACTTTGCACATGACTGTTGTTTTGTCAGCACAGATGATAATAACTCCCCAAAAGCAGATTTAAAACAATAAAAACCACCTTGACTTAGCCTGGGTCAAAATACCTTCTCAACCTCAGCTAATTCTTTGTTACATTAGAAAAGAATTAGTTAAATACTTCACATCTTCTTTTTATTGTGTCTGTTAATCTCTGAGATGCACCAGGTGCCTTGATTACTGTTTGAGCTGATAATTTGCAGTGGCATTTGTAATTGCTATGAAATTATACTTGGTTAAATACTGCTTTTTGAACTGAAAATTTCCAGAAATTATTGCAGTGCATTGATGTTTTAACTAATACCTGAGCGTATACAAACAAAATCAAAAGAGCCCGGCTTGTACTCAAAGAACATTATCCTTGTATTTTTTGCTCAGGCGCTGAAAAGTGCAACAACTTGTTTGTACATCTGTTCCACTGGTGCATTAAATATCACAGCAGCACAGATCAGAAGCTCTGTCTGCCGCCTTTATATTTATCTTATCTAGGAACATTGGCTACCCTTGGTATTTATCCTGTAGAACTATTTATGCTAGCTCTATGTGGTTGAAGGAAAAAACAACACAGGACAACCAAAGAGAGGAACAGTAAAGCTGCTCCTGATCTACTTGAAAACTCAGAGGCTTCTGAAAAACTATTAAAGGAATACTTCAAATGCAAAATGACCATTTGTACGTCAGTTACTTGCTGCATGTTGCTTAGAATTGTGAAGAAAACTTTGTTTTTCTCATATGCCTTAAGAAAATCCAAAAAGGAAAAAAACATTTTTCATAAATTGAAGTAATCAGGGCCCGCATTTAGAGCCAGCAAAACTTTATCAAAACATCTGTTAACAAACTCCCATACAACTTGTGCAGTATAATCCAAGTCTCATTTATCCAGTCATTTGCTCCGTACTCATGCACTGTTCGTATGTTTACCTACAAAAAGTAATGCACCATAATTCATATGTATCCCATGTAATCACGAGCCAGTATAACGAATGTTTTTGGGAAGGCTGCAATCATGCAACCAGTGCACTGATGTGAGCAAAGAAGGAAGCGGTCCAGTAAGGAGGCAGGTGGTGGATGAGTCACAAAACATGGGACTTTCCACAGGAGTGTTTGCAACCATGAGCTTTGAGTGATTTTAAAGTACATTGTAACCATATATCTTTTCCCAAACCTAGCCATAGTAACTTTAGCCAATGTATTCTCATACAAGAAATGCAAGCACAACACTTTGTATACTATCCTACAAATTCGCACCCCACAAATGACGTTACGTTCTTAACACACAGCTACATAATTGACGTGAAGTTACGGAGGTTGGGTTTAGGCAATGAAAGTTACTGTGGTTTGGTTTTGGAAAAGAAACATGGTGGGGATGTACCTTCAAATGACTCAAAGTTCAGCCAAAGTTCACACAGATCCAAACACACAATTCCAGGGCAAAGTCCCACATGAAAGTCCATTTTTTGTGACCCATCCATCGTTCCAACCTGCCTCCTTACAAGTGTTCTTGACTGCTTCCTTGTTTACTGCTGTCAGCACATTGGTCACGTGATCACAGCCTTTCAGAATACATGGGATATGTGTGAATTTGGGTGCACTGCTTTTCATAGGAAAACATATGAAAAATTTGTGAGGACAGACTGCTTTAATTTCCTAAGCCTAAAGGCGCCCAACCATGTTGCTTTTCCAAAATCTAAGCTCAGTAACTTTATATTAATTACGTAACTTTACGTTACCTATGTAAAGCCATTTGTGAGACTAACTGTTATGTGTGTAGGATATAATATGAACCATTGTCTGAGGATAATTTGCCCAAACACATGTATTTTTGCTAAAACATCACGATTTAACACTACAAACAGGCTCAGCATTCCCTGGCATGTTTGGGGTGTGCTATTTGTTGGCAAGAATGCATGACTGGGAAGTACAGATGCTTTGATATAGTTTTGCTGCTATTAAATGTGGCCCCTGATTACTTCAGTTTATGAGTAATGTTTGGCTTTTTTGGATTCTTTGTTCACCATGGAGGCATGAGAGAAAACCAGTGTTTCCTTCCTGAATTTAACACAATACATAGTAATTAATTGATAAACAATGGTCATGTTGTGGATGAAGAATTCCTTTTAATATGATTTGAACTAATATTGCCATATATGAATAAGTTCATTACAGTTTCCCTTATAGTTTTGTTATAGTGCTCTGTATTCAGAAAGCTCAGCTAAAGGCTCTTAATCCACTATTTGCAATATTTTACACTTGTACAAAAATCTACTCGACACTGTTCCTGTTTTCCATTTATAGGCTTTGAAATAAATAGAAGGCACCATTAATTCCTTCTATACAGTCCTGGAGAGCACAGAAAGCTTAAGCTGTGAATCTGCAGTGCAGTGGTATACACAGACAGACAATTGCAAACGCGCGTGCTCGCACACACACACACACACACACACACACACATACAGACACTGTTCTCCTCCTGCTTACTGACCTGTTTCAATAATTCAGAAGAGTGACTTGCTGGCTGGCTGGCAATGGGCTCTATCCATGGACTCGGTCAACCATTACACACAAACACTCATTCACACACATACACCCACCCACTCACATAAGCATAGAGTTTGTCATGCTTGGCAGTTTTACATCCATGCAGCTGTACATGCCAAACAAGCTTCAGAGGTTTGATTCCATAAGGATATGGCTTGGTTCCATCTGTATGTATATATGCATGTGTTTGTGTGTCTGTTGTGTGTTGCATAGACTAGTATTTGGTATCCAGTATCCCATATATTGAAACACAGGAGCTAATGGTTTTAGTTAATGGTGGCTAATGGACCGTGTGCATGCTTAAGGGAGTGAGAGATCTGTTTTGCATTCCTGATTTACCGTGTGTGTATACACATGGGTTTGAGTGTCTGTGTTCCAGGTGTGCAGGTCTGAGTTTTACTGTTCAATGACTTGAATGAAAAATCAAAGTGCTTTCCACACAAACAACCTGCACACCTGGGTAAACACAGAGTTTTAGTGATACTATATCCACTTTTATTTTTAGATCAGACAATAATGAAGTGCTGTTTAGTAACATACTGATATAACCAGATGTTTAGCTGTTGGAAGTTAGAGGAGAGTCTTTGAAATCACATCTGTGAAAAACCTGGACCATGCAACAAAATCAACCTATTTTGCTTTTGTCATATTGGATTTTGTTTCTTTGCTACCTACAAATTAATCTTCTATCTGAAGCCCACAACTTCATTTTACAAGAAAAAATAGCAGTGTTGGGCTGCAAGGCATTAGCGATTACTAGTTGAAATGCAGTAATTGCACTAGAGTTACTAATCCCACTCACTCTACATACTGGGGGTCAGCTTGGTTGCTGGGAGGAGGGATGTTATCAATTGTGTATCAGAGAGCAGATTACTGTCCAGCATGTTGGCCTGCTGCTGGGACAGGAGGTACAGAAAGGCAGCTAGCTGCTACCAAAGAATGTGATATGTGCCCCCTGGTAATTCAAATGCTTTCTTAAATGTGTTTTCTTACATCTTGGCTAGCCACCACTTCTGCTTGCATTTGGTTTGGTAAGTCTTCAGTCAGGAAGCCTTTGAAGGCTTTTTCTGTTTGTCCCTGTGTCTAATTGATCCACTGACCAAATATGCTGAATGTGTCCATATCTGTTTATATTGCAGAACACTGCCATTAATGAATAAATGTATGACGATATTAAAGTTCTGTCTTAGTTTGATTAGTTTAGGTTAGTAATGCCACACTGAACGTACATTTGTACAGAGTGTGTTCCTTGATGAACACAGTATGGCATTGCATGTGGTCAGTTTGCATCGATATAGACCTGCTGTTGGAGGGTTTTATGACCCCCAATTTCCACATACTCCGTTAGCGGCGCACCGCGCAATGACATGGATCTGCAGCGACCGACGATGTGTACCCTCGCCTACTGGATGCGTTTCTGGAGCATCGCGCAGTGTAGCGGAGCTGCAAGCTCACGTGGGAACTGCAAGAACATGCGATAAAAAGCAGTTGATAAAGTGTTAGCCAGACCAAAACAGTAGTTCATTCAAAAGGAGAAAGAGAGAAAACAAGTTCAACTTGAGATCACCTTGCTGTTCACATCAACATTACCTCACGATTTTTTAAAAAATTGAGAGTTTACAACCCATAGTCCGTGCATCGTGTTGTATTTTGAAATTTACCACATATTGTGTGCATTCCGTTCCCGGTTTGGTGCGATCTGAGCTACGTGGCTTGACTTGAAATGGAAGCGTAGTCACTAAAAAATAGACCTGGCATGTATCTCGCTTGTCGCTTCTGGGACACTCCAGAGACACTGCGCGCCGCCTGCTGTGGTATTTGCTGCGCGCCGCTGAAGGAGTATGTGGAAATTGGGGGTCAGACACCTCAACTCCCCATGAATTGGCTTGGGATGGCACTCATTGTGGTGGAATATAGAAAGAGAGTGTAGGGAGAGGGTGCAGGGGGAGATCTGGAAAAGGCACAGAATTTAGCTGCCGAGGACACAGCTAAAGGGATCACAGGATGGCCATGGTACCCCCTGCTACCATCACAGTAGGACCACAGCAGTTCATCACAGCTTGGCAATAATGCTAGCTGACCAGAGCCCAGTGAAAAATCCTCTGAGTGTCTTGACTTCAAACACTTCAAAAGTAATTTCTTTATAATATTATTTTATTCACTCACATATACTGTGTGTTCCTTTACTCACAGATCACTGTAATACTTTATAGGCTACTAAAACAGAAAAAGGTCTATTGAATTTGAAATATGTTCCCATTTGGTAAATATGTGCCACCATGCAACTTGTGTCACACTGTCAAATCTTTACAAACCAGTAAATGATGTAATGTCGTAAAATGTGGTTGGTACATACCTCCTCAGTGTGACAGCACAAAACATAAATGTATGATGTAGAGTCTACAAACACTGTCCATGTTGTGAACTCTGAAACAAAGAATAAACAAGCTGTAATTCAGCAGACGTCCCGTGGCTGTGCAGCCCAGTTATATCTGTTCCTACTTTGGAGTTACATAAGATATTGAATAATTGAAAGTAATTATTTTTAGGAGACGTTTTTCCGTGGACACGATTGTGATTCTTGTTTCACGTGGGGATTCTTTAAAAGGCTTTCATCATCCTCAGGAACCCATGTTGAGTGAAGCTGCTGTGGCATGTCACCCCAGGTACCCAGGCTCATTAAAGGATACACGCGCTCTTGCAAAGTCCAGACCTAAACTGAGTTTATGTAGTCTCACCCTGGGGACGCAGGCTCATTAGACTGCACCAGTTGTCTTTGCCCATTGGGAATCTGCAAGAAACTAACCATTGACCCTCAGTTTATGTAATGATGTTTTCTGGTGCAACTTTAATGCTTTGTGCTGGTATGGATTTCATCAAAGTTTAATACCGCTGCTGCTGCTACCATTGTCAGATAAAAGAAACAGGAGTTTGATGGTAACGCAGGTAGGAATTCAAATAGTATATTTCAAGCAGTGCTATGTGAGATTAGGTAGATGACTTTTATTTGTTTGTTTGTGTCTGAAAATAGCCATCGAAACAAAGTATAGTGTAGAGTTACATAATGGCCTTGGACTGGTTTCTGCTGTGCAGGCAAATTGGTAGAACGGCATCCAATTTGTGGTCGTGTGTCTTTCAGGGTCGTATTTGGGGTGGAACGTCATTTAAAATCCTGAAGGAGTTCATAAATAAACAAATATTTGGAGGAGGATAATGAATTAATTAAAATCAATCATTCAGTAATGTGTGTTGTTTGGCAGCAAAGCCTGTAAACAAGAGACCAACTAGTGAAGTTAAGTTGCTGAATATACAAATAGTATATAATGCATATGCCCGTCCGGAACATGCATGAGCACGCAGCTAAAGCACATGGCCTTGCATGCAGCAGTACAGGGTGTTGTCCTGCATATTAACACCAGTCAGTCACTTGTGCTGCTCTTTGCAGATTTGCTGACAAAGAGGCTCTATTATTTATTTAATACAGTGTAATTTTAGTGATGGCTTTTCTGTTTTGCCAAGGTCATACTGGGAGTGGGGAATTCATAAATCACAAACCTTATCCATCATTCACTTCATACCATCTATCTGTATGCTGGGCCCATCTATCTATCCGTCTATCCAGTATTTTCAAGTCCAGTGTGGCTGATAAGACCAATAGTTTGAAGGTTTTAAATAACTTTTTTATGCCACTGTAGTTATACATTCATGTCATTTGAGATCACTATGATGAATAGTGTTCAGGTAGTCAAACCTGTGTTAGAAATCCTATGGGCAAATACAGGAAAGGTAGATATTTTGCACGTGATAAAATGGAGTGCATGTGTTTGTGCTGCTCTAGGCAGGTTTCTTTATTGGCTGACTGTGATAACTCTTCGTGTGTTTGTGTGTGTGTGTGTGTGTGTGTGTGTGTGTGTGTGTGTGTGTGTGTGAGATTCTGCTGAAACCAGACACCACCACGCTATTGATGCGAGAGCAATCTCTAACTCTCCTCTGCATCTATCTTTATCTCCCTCCATCTTTCTCTTGTTCACTTTCGCATTTATTCCCCTTTTCAGCCCCCCCACCACACCCCCCCACACCCCTGCACTGTTGCCATCCCCGTGTTCCCACTTCATTTTCTTTGCACCCCTGCCCTACTCACCCTCCCTTCCACCTTACTCTTTGCCCTCATTCTTTTCCTCCTTGCCTCATTTTGATCCTTCACTCCCTCCCTGCCTCTCTCTCCTCCATCCTGCTGGCTCAGCTGGTATAGAAGCAGCCTTTGTTTCAGCTGTGTCCTCTATCCTTTGAAGGAGAAAAGCTTAAAAAAAATGTGAGAGAGGGAGGGATAGAAGGAAGACATGAGGCGTGGAAAGACGAGGAAAGGAGAAAAATCCAATAGGGAAAATGGGATAAAAGAGGAGATGGGTGGGAGGATGAACAGAAACAGGGGAAGGGAAAGGGGGAGAAAGGGAGGGAGGAAGGAAGAGGGATATCTTTGGATCAATGGGAAGGGTTGTTCAAGTCATTGATATCCGGTAGCAACAGCATGTGAGGCCTGTGTGGGGAGCGATCGGTCTATATACGACATGTGCTCTCAACTTAGCACACCTCCACTTGGTTCAATGGTGCACAGTTGCAGCACTTTTATTCTCAGTTAAAGGCTAACCAAGCAGTTTATTAATAATTAAGCTGCTTAGAAACACAGTCAGTGCAGGAGAACTCTTTACACATTTACTGTGCTGTAGGCCAAGTTAAAGAAAAAAAAAGTATAGTCATTGTAAATACACTATAAATGTCACAGGTTGTGGTGTGGAGACAGAAAATCATTCACTTGTTCAAAAGGGGTTTTGTGTTGTTGAATTATTACTTTCCAATAGTCCAATACAGTCCAATATTGAATACCTTTTTTGTTCCTCTGTTTTTCTGTAGTGAGTAAAAACAGAAGATTCTGGACATTTACCCACAACCATGATGTTGTAGCCGTGGTAACATGTGAATCCTGAAGAAGAGTGTCATCCACTTTTACATCCCTGAAGGTAAGGTACTTTTGTGCTTGTGTGTGTGTATGTGATTTTCTGACTGATTTGCTTATAGGAGTAGTTTAGACGTTTTGAGAAATACACTAATTTGCTTTCTAGCTTAAATTGAGACTGGTCCATACCCATTGAGTACAGCATACCATACCATGACTTAGTCATACAAAAAAACAACAACATTCGGCCACAGGGGGAGCCACAGTGATCAGTCTCATTTAAGCCATTTTTAAGCATTTTTCTGGTATTATAGCGCCACCCAGTTGCAAATTAGAGTTAAATTTCTCCAGTCACCTTGAGGTGTCCTGTTCTACATATCTACAAAGTTGCGTGGTGATCGGTGAAACCCTTGAGATGTTATACACCTTTATGTGATGAGCCATGCCCTCCACAATATTCATTGCCTTATAGAAGCTCAGTTTTAGTAAGTTTTCCAGCTTTTGCCAAGAGGGAACTTTAGATATTGGTCCCTAGATTATGTTCACCGAGTTTCATGCAGATCGGTCAAACTTCCTAGGAGATCAATTTTAAGTGTTTTTCAAAAAATTCAAAATGGCAGCAAATCTATATAACCAGAAGTTATGGGTTCTTGAGGCAAATGTGTTCCTCATGAAGAGAGGCATCTCTGTGCAGAGTTTGATGTCTCTATGACATACGGGGCATAAGATATGCCCATTCAAAGTTTGCAATTTCAATCAGTTGCTATAGCGCCCCCCTTTGGCCAATTGTAATAACTGTGCCAAATTTCACATGGATTGACCAAGTCAGTGAGGAGAAAAACGTGGAACAGACACACACACAGACAAAGTTTTCATCATTATATAGTAAGATGAGAAGATTGATACGACTCATATACTAAGTAGGGCTGTGTGCTACAAACATACCAATAAGTATCTCAACATAATTTTTCTTAATAGAAATATAATAAATGTTTAATATGATCTAACCAAGCATATCCTGGGTGAGTTGGGTGCTAGTGCACCTTCAACACTAGTTCCCACCCACCATTGAAGACAAGAAGAAGAAAGAGAAGAAGTAGTAGTAGTAGAAAAAGATGAAGACCAGACCAACCACCAAGCCATCGTTATGGCAGTATTAAAACGTAACATTAATTTAACTTTGTCATAAAATTATTTTTAGTGTAATTGTTTTGATGACAAAAAACAGCACTGGGCATTCCAAAAACAGAACTTACTTACCATGACTTACTTGCTTCTATTTTATTACAATGATATGACATAACAGGAATGAACATAACTTGAATTAAAGCTGTTGCTCATCTGTGAGCATGATTTTTGCCTGAGTCAAGTTAGATGTTATGACATGACATCATCAGAGTCTTTTCTTTTGTTAACATTATCGGGTAAAACCTTTGTTTGGCGAGTGTTTGTCTTGTAAAATCATTATCATACGAAACTAAATGCCTGCTGGCTCTATACAGTGTACAGACAGAGACAGACTTTAGTGTATTCCCCTAAATGTTAACCTACTCCTTTAATAATGCTGCTGTGCTGCAGCTGCTTGTTATAAAAGTTTGTTCCTCTTGGGATTAAACTCTTTCCAACTGAGATTTGCTCTAAGGAGGACAGACTAGCCTCTCTTTCCTGGGAGTAGAAACCAGGCTCTCATGCTGCTTAGCAAAGTTTGAGTCACAGTAGTCAAGGAAATCAGGCTACATCCAGGTCAAAGCAGCAGGCTTTGGACTGTCACCAGAGTACCTTAGTTTGGCCTTGTAGTGGATATGGAAATCTAGTGGAAACTACATTAGTGTTTTGGCTACATCTGACTTTATCTGGCCCTTTAGTGGAAACCTGATAGTTTTAATTGGTTCTCTGTGAGTTTGCAGTGGAAATTAGACCAGCTGTGGTTGCACCGTAGTGGAAACAAGGCAGGCTCACTTGTCAATGAAACCAAGTTGTGCCAGGCTTTAGGTCTGACCACTGTATGATGGCTCTTCTTCTTGTTAATAAATCTTCACGTTTCAGGCTCACCCACTTTTTCCCCCACTCCTCTTTTCTCATCACCTCTTATCTCCACACTAATATTCTCAGATGGGAATATGGTAGCTTGTCATCTTCATATGGGCTTTCTCTGTTAGAAACCCACCTTTAACCTCCCTACCCCTTGAGACTTTGTTGCTGATCTGCTCCCTCTCTTTTCCCTAGTCTGCTTTCTCTTTTCCTCCCTTCAGCTGGCTGTTAGATCTACACTTCTAACCTCGATATGTCCCTCTGGGATGCGGCTGACTGCTGAACTCAGCTAGAAAGCAGCAGGAGGAGAGGAAAGAGGGGGGAAAGTGGGGAGTGAGAGACAGAGAGGGGGGAATTAGAAGGTAGAAGGTGGGCAAATGAAGAAAGAGTCAAGAATCTGTCTGTCTGTCCATCTATCTGTCTGTCTAATCTGTAATCTCTGTATCTTTTCAACCTTAGCACTTCGTTCTAAAAAACCCAGTGGATAAATTGAAGCTGAAATGGAAGATGAGATACCTGTGTGTGTGTGTGTGTGTGTGTGTATGTGTGTGTGTGCTTGCGTAGGCTATACATTTGTAACAATGCCTTAGGCGCATGTGAAATTGGCTCTGACCCTAACAAATCTCTCATTTATGCATAGTAAGTGTTTGCTGAGTTAAAATCATAGCTAGAGGTAGAAGAGTCTTACAGCATATCATACAGTACTCATGGGTCGGAATAATGCATGCATTCATGTGTGTTTGAATCTTCCCAATTGTTTACTGTCATCTTCAATTTGTTCCCTCGCTTCTTAGATCTTACTCTCTTTCCTCTGTTGTCTCAGGAGTCACGAACCTATCAACACATTCACTTCTTAGTTTATTGTATAGCTACACTGCTGACATCACATGCAAGAAAGGTCCCCAGAGGATATGGAACCTGCCACATTGTGGTATGCCACTCGGCTACCAAGGCTCCCCATCTCAATAGTATCTGATGACATCTAGAGCTGAAAAGATTATTTGATTATTATCTCTGCCAAGTGTCTGTCTGTCTTCTCACAGCAAATCTTGAGTACTACTGGACCCATCAGCCTAATATTTTGTTTGTACATTTATAACTGCATAGCCAAGGACCTCTCCTGGTTGCAGTGATTCACATTTAAACAAAAAAAAGTTTGGTGTCAATATGAACCAGAGCATCTGCAGATTAACTTATTCCTGATGTGTTATGAACCACTAGAATAAGGCATGATACATCTCCGCCTTCTAGCAGCACTAATGGTGCAAACAGATTGAGATTCTTAAATGCAAGGATTTGCTGTTTTATAGACAAGACAAATAATTGTTTTGTTGTGGAATGAATCAGCAGATTAAATGGTAATGAATAGTTACTGGTATTTTTACAAACTATTGTAAACCCTTCACAGGTTGACTAGTGAATCCTGTTGAGGTAAATTGACCTTAATTTGTAAAATTGGTAGAATTTCCCTTTAAGCCACATTGTGTACCAGTATGTGCTGTATACATGGATACAGCACAGTATACTGCTAATATATATTGCATGTGTTTGTATTTTGGTCTACCTGGCTTGTCTTTCTTTTCAGTACCTGTCAATCATCCTTGCTTGTGAATATGCAGACACACTGAGGGTTAGAGAGGCTTGTGGTTGCTTCAGGGAGAGAGGGAGTGAGAGATGCGGAGACAGACGGGGAGAGAGATGAGAGATCAAACAGCAGCCTCTGTTTGTTTTATCTTTTTAATGAACAAAGTGCCACACATTTCAATGCTTTGCAGTTCACTCAGAGGCCTATACGCCGATGGGGGAATTCAACCCGCAACCCTCGAGCTTCTGAGAGCAACTTGAACTAATGCTCTCTTTAGAGCTGGATCACCATTTTGTTTGTGTATGTGTGTGTTTGCTTGTGTGTGTGTGTGTGTGTGTGTGTGTGTGTGTGTGTGTGTGTGTGTGTGCTGAAGCCTTCAATTGCTCAGCAAAACAGATCAAAGTCAAAGTCAAGTCTCTTTCTGTCCCCTGCTCACTTTGATGAATGGAGTCCTGGATGGATGGATGGATAGATGGATGGATGGATAGAGAGAGGGAAGGGAGAACAGATAAAAGGGAGAAGATGAAGAGAAGGCTGAATGAATGACTGAAAGTACAAGGAGTTCAGAATGGATTGACGGACATGTGGGGGTGGAGAGAGCGTGAAGTGGAAGTAGATGGATTAAGGGTGGATGGATGGGTTTGACCTTTCCATCACCCTCTTCAGAGATGGCCCTATCAGGTGTAGATTTAGTTACATTTTCTCCTGTTTTTTTTCTTTCTTCCTTTGTCCCTTTTTCATTTTTTTGAAAACCACTCTTTTCTTCTTTTTTCTTAAAAGCTCTTCTAACAATTTTCCCTCTCTGCATCTCCTGTTTTTCCTCTTTTTTCCTTTCTCCTATCTCATTCTACCATCTGTATTTTTTTCTTTTTACACTCACCTTACCCTTCTTGAAATGTAAAATTTTGCTCCCACATTTTTTTCTTTTCTTATCACCCTCCCTTATTCCTTTTCCCCTCATTTTCCTTCCATTTGATCACATCCCATCTTTCCTCTCATCTTCTGCTCTCCTCTGTTAACCTCCTCGTTACCTCCATTTCTGGCAGCTTGTGAGTGTACATGTGTGTGTGTGTGTGTGTGTGTGTGTGTGTGTGTGTGTGTGTGTGTGCTCTTTCTCCCAGAGAGTTGAAAGACTGCCTGGATCCCTGGGGGGAGCTTGGCAGCCGAGACCTGCTGAGGGCCAGCCAGGCCTGGGTCACCAAGCTAACCTCTTCCCCATGCTTTGCCTCTGGCCCTGTGGGATAATAGGTGTGAGGAGGGGTGGTGAGGTAGAGGAGAGGAGGGATAAAAGGAAAGAAAGCAAAGGGAGGAAGATAACTCATACATGAGAGGAAATGCAAATACATAAGATACACACCCCAAGGTATTTAGTTAGTCATGCTTAAAAGTCTCTCTCTCTTTCTCTCTGTTGCTCTGATGTGCACTTGTTAGTCATGCTGAACACTTCCAATGCTGTTTCTTTCTTTTTGTTTTCCCTTGGTCGGCAGCAGCAGACAGACTCTTAGGCTACGTTCAGACTGCAGGCAAAAGAGGCCCGAATTGTTTTGTGGATTTTTTTTTTTTTTTTTGCTCATATGTGACTCAGATCTGTGTTTTTCTTTTTTTTTTATAATGGTGTGAGGACCACAAATCATATGCAATATGATCTTTTCAAATCTGATTCTAGCCACTTTCATATGTGGTCCTTAACAAGATGCAGGTCTGATTGTTATGTCTCCACACTGGCAACAGCAGTGGCCGGGGGCTCTCTGTTTTTGGGCTGTCCACCTGTCTGTGAACACAATATCTCAAAACACTTCCATGGAATTTCTTCAAGTTTGGCACAAACATCCACGTAGACTAAGCGATGAACTAATTAGAGTTTGATGGTCAAAGGTCAAGGTCACTCTGGCTTTTACTCAAAACTTGATGACAAAATTTCACACAAATATCTTAAAGGATAAAAGTTGACCGTTTTTACACCGAAAAGGTCAAAGGTCAAATTCTCTGTGACGCATCGTAACGTTCTGCAAAAACACTTCTGACCATTATTTAACGTCATAGAACAGAATTGGAGACATTCTGTTAGATATTGAATTGGTGTCACAAATCTTTGGTGTTCACCTGGAAGCTGTGTTGACTATATACGTCATCTGTGCTGCCAGGTATAAGATGTGTATGAGGCATCAGTATTTTAGAATGTGTAGCTGCTTTTCGGCAGCATCCATATTTGAAGTATTGTCAACTGTTATGGCTACAAATGAGTCTGAACAGACATGGATGTAACATGCAACTTGACAAATTGGTGGTACAAGGTGGTAAGTTTAGTTTGCAATGCGACGATAATCAGTCAGCCATATTAAAATATAGGGAACTTGTACGTCATCTACCTGAATCAAGTGTCTTGTTGCGAGCGTCTTGCGGAAAAGTGTTGACAGATGTAGTTAAAAGTAATTCTTGACATCCTGAAACTTTGGATGAAATCTATTTCAGTGAAGCTATTTGTGTCACAGTCCCAACACTCAGGGATTAAACTCCTCATTCACAAACAGAAGTAGCAGCCATTACACTACAAAAAGCCATAATTAAAAATTTGATATTCTTTCTCCTCACCCCTGTCCTTGTGGTCATCTGCTGACAAATTTCCTGGCTTGGACTGCAACTTAAAAATTAAATCATAAACACTGACTTCAGTGGCCTCTGTGTGTACTTTGATACAACAGTGTCTCTCTCTTTTGCACATGCTGGGTGAGCTCTGGACTGTGAGTAGTTCAAAGCAGAATCTGGCCATGTTTAAAAAATTATGTTAACAGCCAAGTCACGATACGATATTACTGCAATTTTGATGATGATTGATTCAAGGATCCCCTTTGGTTCAGTCTCCTCAGTGTTTCCTTACTGATAAACAGTGACTGCAGCTGTTTCACCCATGGGTGCTTGACCTACATGTCTGTACAAAGTTTGGTTGGAATATAAGGATTTAACAGACAGACAAGGGAAGAGTAGGACTTGCCACACAGCCACACTACTATTTAGATACGGAGTAAATCTGCTGTTGAACCCATTGTGCTGATATTGACTCTACTGCACAAATAATACTTGCTTTGTGGCAAAAACATGAACAGTGTGCTGTTATGTGTCAGACCGACAAAGCTGCTCATTTCCCTCTTGTTTCTGTTGTATCAGGTCACTTTCTTCTTGTTTATGAGATTTTGAAATGCAATAATATTTCACAAAGAACACCCCTGAGGATTTTTGTTATCTTTTGTATAGGAAGTGAGTTTCTGTCTCTATCACTACCTCATCACACCGCACACAGTGGTATTATTTCTGACTTCCTCCCTACAATTCTTGGCTGTTCTCTCCATCTCTCTGTTGTTCTCTCACCGTAGGCAGCAGCAGGAAATGGAGTGTGCGAAACAGGATGTGAGGGTAGCCATACTTGTTTATTTTTTACTGAAAGCCCACAGCCTGGCCAGAAACCACTGATGGATGACAGAAATGGACGGAGACAGTGGGGTTAGGGACAAAGACGGAGGCTGGTTTGGTTTTCACTCTGTTTTTTTATACTTGTGATGACGTTACAAGTTATCAAAGGTTGAAGAAAAAATAAAATGTTGATGTCATGACTCTGGTACTGCCAAAAATGTTTATATAAGTCACACAGTGAAGAGGGGCATAATAACATAATGGCATAGCAAACATGTAGATACAGAGAAACACAGCTGATACAGAGAAACACAGCTTGCTGTTAAGTGATATTCGGCATAATAACTGACACTGTCCTCCAAAAATATAGTATAGTTGTAGTTATACCCATCCCTCCACTAATGGAAATGACTACTGCCCTCTGATTCTCATGTAGTGAATGACAGGGAACATAACACTCTGTGTGAGTGAGCTCACATCTGGAGTACTGTGGATATAAAGTCTATGTTACTGGTAACTTATGGACATTCTTTCCAAAATGTACTGGAGGCTGGGGTACCATTGATTTATGGAAATAATTAGGTCAGTCACAGTTTGATTCAAAGTCTGAGTTTGGATTGATGGCACACAGCTCTCAACCATAAACAAATGTGAATAAAGATGGGCGACACGTCTCCACTCATCCCACTGTAAGAAAAACGAAGCCAAAATATCCTGCGTATGGCCTCTGCCATTTTGCACTGGTGACATCGTTTGGAGCCAGAGTCTGCATAGTATCAATCTCTGTGATATCAAGTTCCCGCCCAAACAACCCTCTGGCCCAATCGCTAGCAATGCCATTGATCGCAAGCACACTGATTAGCACACGCAGCTGTCAGTACAACACATTCTCACTCCGACCTAGTCACATTTCAACGTTTGGTCATGGACTTACCACGTCCACATATGACGTGAAAGGTGCCCCGGGTGCGTTGGTTGTTGGCGTTCCGGGATGCCGTGTCAAGTTCTGTCTGATGCATGCATTGTCTTCTTTCAAGTCTTTTGTTTCCTTTAAAAGCTAATGCAAGTGGTTGAGATTAGGCAACAAAAACACTTGGTTGACTTAAGGGAAAAAAACAGGGTTTGGCTTTATTATCTTTGTGGGGTGATGGTTGGTATTTGCTGGATTCATCCAGTACCCCTGCCACCCACCCTACTCAGACTTTTGCCACCTTAACTTTCATTCTTGTCCTGCTGCGTTTCCCTCCAACGTTGCAGAGCACACTGGCTGTGTGTCATGCCGTCGTTAAAAACCAACTTTTTTCGTCAGTGTCTGGCGTTGTGTCAGTGTCCAACAGTCTGCCAGACATATGATTCAAAAAAGACAAGTTTAGATGAGTGTCTAGATTTTTTGCAAATACATATCTTGAAAGAGGGGAATAACACACCACATAATTCCAGACAAATTGTCATAGTAAATTATTTCAGTGCTATAAATTCTGTGGTATTAAGTTTCAGCATTAAGGTTTCACAGTATTTGTGTGTATAGAACTCAAACATAGTGAACTCCCGTTAGTTATGTGTATTGTTTACAATACAGTTTCCCCACTCACTCAGTGAACAGATCTGTCTACGATTTTCACATTTCAAAGAACTTTGTCAAAGTTTATCTTCTCCTCCGAGTCACTTCTCCCCTCTAACTCTGCAACTTTTCTATCTCCATCTCATCTGCCTTTGTCTGTCCTTCTATTTCTGTCTCTATCATTCCAACTTTGCTTCCCTTTGCTTCTCTCAGCATCTTATCCTTCACTTTGTCTTCTCTGTTGTCTTCACCTGTCTGACAGTGTGCTCCTGGTGATGTGAGTACATCTATATCCATCTATATCAGCGCCGCAACCTTATGTGACTCAGCTGCATCTGGTACACACTAATGTATCTGTATGCTGGCATTACTGATGTGTGTTACTGTTTGCTGAACATTTGTGTACTACCATAGCTTATTTTAGGGCTGTACCGAACAGTTTGAAGGTTCAAAGCTTCATTCATAATGTTGACATTGAAATTCTAAGTCAACATTCAGATGCTGCGCAGCGTTCTTTTTTACATGTCATATTCATTCACATCTATTTATTAAAGACAGTTGATTTAACCAAAAGAGACTAACTAATGTAATCTCATGAATCACATTATTCTAATGGAGGATTTTGTTCAAGGATTTTTGTTTCTTAGGGTTATAATGTCATAAAAATATGATGACAGACATTGGCAGCTTCATTCGAAAACCTTAATAGAAGCTTTGAATGTTATATGAAAAGACATTTAGTGCAGCCCAGATTAATATTACCAGCCCATTCACCAGAAGAAAATGTGGCATTGCACACATCTGAAAACCATGAGCAGGTTCCGCTTGCATGTTTCCTAGGTAACATATCAACATTTCTAGAGTGACATATAGGGCTGTAATCAACCAAGGAAAATCTCTGTGACTGAAATTCTGCCTTCTCTTTGACCAATCTGCATGGGTTAACTGTCGATTGACTAAATGTGTCACAGTGCACTGAGTGCACTTGAACTGGTAGTGTTGTGTGTCCACCAAAGCATTTCATTTTTACTGTCACAGTGCTCAATATTAACACTTGCCCAGGGCAAGTTAACTCTCTGTTCAGGCAAGTGGAATGATCAAAGTGAAATATAAATATGATCTCCGATGAAACATATCCAAAAAGTATTTAACTCTTTTCCACCTGAGCTGCGTGCACGAGTCCTTCTCACCGCTAAGAATATCATAATATAATCCAGTGGTTTCTCTGCCTAAACCTAACCACATGTTAACCACAACATTGCTGAAATGTAAGTTTTAAACATATCTGCTACCCAATAACATGCAAGTGTAGTATCCATGGTTTGCAGGAACAACGCCATTTTTTTCTGGCAATAAAACTTTCTAATAACCTATAAAATAAATCTATAAATTTAAACATTACTGGCAAAAAATGAAGATTTTGTATTTTGAGTAATTATTTATATTCTTGAAGCTGTCTCACCATCATAGACATTTGGGTCACCTCTATCTCCTTTATGCAGTGCAGTAAGTGTGATCATTTTCCTGCATAAAAGAAATGCACCAAAATACATACATATCCCACGTAATGAATCAGTAATGCCTGCATCATCCATGTATTTTGGACGGCTGCGTTCACCTCAATAATGTGCTTAAAAGAGTTAAGAAGGAGGCGGTCCAGCGCGGTTAGTAAGGAGGAAGGTTGTGGCAGTGGATGGGTCACCAAACACAAGTTTATACTGAAAACAGTGGCTTCCTTAAATATAGGAACTCAAAACCAGTGAAGGGTTTGGTGAAAGTATTCTCATTATTTTACAGTCCACTTATATTAAAAGATCGTGTCACATCTACACTTTGCACAGTACATGAGATGGTGAACTGTGCAGTTTGTGCGTCATTACTGGATGTTTTGGCTATAAAGAGATGCTATTTGGGACATTGATTTTGTGTGATTATTCAGTCATAAGAGGAATGAGTGTTGTTTAAAATGTGTTGGATATATTCCCTGCTGTGCTTTTTAATTTAGCTGTGTCAGTAATGCACGTCAAACTCTCCACATTTGTGTTTCCTCAGCTGCCCCCATTTCTCTTGTAAAACGATGTGTTCAGTCAGACAGCTTGCAGATGCTATCCTTCCTTCCCTAAAGCTAAATGCGTCTCTACCAACATGTCTGCTGCTTTTTTTCATACCTTCGGTCTCTGTTGTGCACACTCTGTTTTTTTTTCCTCCTCTTTGATTTCTCCTCCTCTTCCTCCTGCTGGGTAGAGCTCTTTTTTCCCATTGTTTCCACTCTGCATCTCCCTTTCTGTCTTTCACCTGGTTTCTTATTGAGCATTGTGGTTCGACATTACAAGGTCTCATTCTGTTTATTTCTTTCTTCACCTTTTTCCTGCGTTTTCTGTCTTGGCTTTCTTATCGATGTGAGTCTGCACACCTTCCCCTCTGCCTCTACCCCTTTGTGTATATCTTCTCCTCTCTGTCTTTCCGGTGGTAAAAATAGATGCACCAGCACATCCCGAATTCCTCGCAGAAAGCGTGTGCAGTGCTGGATTTTTCATATCTTTGCTGGCTATGTGTTCTCTTGTGGAGATTAAAGGATAACACTGGTGTTTTCTGGGTTCATTCTGTGGTCATTCTGCTCTAATTAAAGCTGCATTTTCACCTTGCATGCTACATAATATTCTGCTTATTATTTGTAGTGTTTCTTCTTTTATTTTATTATTAAATTTCAGCTACAGTGCCCCGTAATAGTTTGAAAGCTATTCCAGAGGCTTTTGTGCATAACGTGTGTGTGAAATGTAGGCCTGCGCTCAGGAGATAATGCTCCTGTCTGTATCCGCACCCATGTCCAGAGGCCAGCCCTCAGCACACTATCACAGGCAGCCTCCTGGTGTTCTCCTGTACAGATACACATTACAGAGAGGCATCAAGCTAGCACATTACTTTATTTGGTATGCTTGTTCATGCAGTATATTAACAGTAAAATAATTGTTCAGGAACTACCCAGACAGTGACCAAACAATCAAAGCTTTGCAACCGTAACCAGCCAGTTTTGAATTTCCCCCACAGACTGTATAAAACAATGGAAACAGCCAATGTGATGTCATTCATTGGCTTGGGGATTTGAGTTTGGTATTTTGGCCATCATCATCTCGGATTTTTGAAGCTAGAAGTATCATATCAGTATCTTATCATATATAGATAAGAGGGTGGCGCTAACCCTAATGTTAGCTGCTAGCTGGGTTAGCTTGCTAATGCTAAAGCGAATTTATTAAAACCATTAAAACAAAATGTACTTGACAAAAAAAAAAAAACCAAAAAAAAACAACAACATTTGCCTCCTTAGGGCAGTGGTTTCCAATTGGTCCAGCCATGGGGTCCAGATTTGTCTGTCGTCATTAGCTCATGGTCCACAAAGTTCAAAGCATTCAGTGTCATACCTGTGGTTGTCCATGACCTTGGGCTTTTGTTGTCTCTGTCTTGTAGCTGTCTGCTAGTCTCGACAGCAGGAAACGGCACCTAAAAATAAAAGCTTTGTGACAGAGATTCACTATACGTCAAAAGAAAGCATGTGTTTTTACAAACTTGATATGTTTGCAAGTCACTTATGGTCCACTCAGAAGGAACTTGTGACCCACTTTTGGACCACGACCCACCAGTTGGGAACCACTGCCTTATCTTTTAACACAACCAAACATTGAACAAGACGAATTTTCAGGCAACAAAAAATGTTACATGAGTTATATAAGAATTCAACCCACGTACAGTTCTCATGAATAAGACAAGTAGCTAAAGAGACCAAAATCGTTTTTGGTACCAGGCTGTAAACATGTTTATTCCTAGTGTAAAGTTGGGCACTTTAACATGAGAGTCTATGGGGATTTACTTGCTTTTGTTTGCAGCCTCAAGTGGCCATTTGAGGAACTGCGGTTTCTGGCTCTTACAAATTAGCTCCATTTTTTAGACCTGGAGGTTACTGCTTGTTTTTTTTTTTTTCACATGTTGAAGCAATGTGCATAGAGCTGCATAGGCATTTAAAGAGTTCTGAGGGCCTTCCCACAGAACTCTAAAGACCTCTACCCGACTCAGAATTATCAGTCGAATCAGATTTGACTGTTCAATGTAAGTATTCGACGATTCAGGTGTTTTTGTGGTGGTTTGTGGGTTTTTTGTTTTTTTTTTCATATAAACTTTGAACATGGTTGTTCTGTGTGACAGCAGCATTCACGTTATTGACTTGACTGTCAAGAACACTCACTCCGCAAAATCTGGGGACCAAAACATCAACAGAAGGGCACTGCACAGCCCATCAGGCAGCCAAAAAAAAAGGGACTGCCCGACTTCTCAGTCAACTGAGGAGTCTCAGACTCATGATTCAAATCTCTGACTTTCAAAGGGCAGCCCTAGTGTTTTTGTATATTTTTCTCATTATACTGTACAATAATTGTGAGGCCACCTAGCTTTAGCAAAATATGAACAATGCAGCTTTTTATTTCCATGTTCTCATTGGTCGCTTTCGAAACTGCCTCTGTTACACACTATGTGTCAGCAAGTGAAATGGCACGGTGTGTGCCTTTAAGTGTGTCCTGGGAGGAAAGGGATTATATACTGAAGGTAAAAGAAATATATAGGTGGTCTTTGCATAAAAACATACAACACACCAGCAGATGCACATTTAATATGAGATAAGGTGTGTTTGTGCTCCACTACATCCCTGATTTGTCCTCATTCTCCCTCAGTCTTTTTTCCTCTTCATCCATCTGTCCCATTATGCCTTTGTTAACTGCTGATGTATGTGGAACATTTGGACAGGAAGTGCACTGCGGCTGTCCAAATATGGATGTAGATGACTGTACTCATTGGAGAAATATGCTGTCAAGTCCCTTAACAGGAAATGTGCCGCCTACACCTTCTTAAAGACTTGTGTATGTGTATGTGTGCTTGTGTATGTGTGTGTGTTTTCTGTAAAAACCTTTACTTTACAATCAGGCTATTTGTCAGCATTCACGAGCAGCAGTACTGTAATGTAATGTTAAAGCATATAAACATACATCAAAACACAATGATAAAAAGCTGCTTAAATCTATTTCATGTTATGTTCATCGTTTGGCTGTGAAGCAGCACCTCTGTCACCATGTGTGTTGACTGGCCTTTTAATTCCAGCAACATTTTCTCGCGTTCTGTTTACCGTATGTCTGTCTCAGCCGGTATACAAGCTAAATTGCTGTAGTGGGTGGTGAGAGCCCTATGTCAAGGTTTCATTGGTAATTAGAGTTAATATCACACTAAGTTGTTTTGAAGCCGCAAAGCTCCATATGGTGCCCAGGAATAATGAGGGGGGAAGGATATCCACAACAGCTTACTGTAAAGGATGCACTGTGTTCTGTTTGCTAGACAGTTTGACAGGACAAATATTTAAGCTGCTGGTTGAAAAAAAATCAGATATACCAATGGCCTGTGGTCACTGATGTGCCATGGTGTTTATTTCAAAGGGAACTTCCTAGGAGGCCACCTGGAACTGTTTGCCTTGAACTATTAGCTATTAGTTTTTAGGAACGTTCATATATTTTTGTAAAGTTTGCTCACTTAGTTTTACATACTTTGTATTTACTTAGTTTTGTTGGCTTAAAACAACGTAAAAATGGCAAGTAAACTTGTTGGCAGCTTAAAAAAAACAAAGATATAAAATAAAATGACAGAAGTATAGACGTATTTCCCGTAGCTCGAGGACACTGATATATCTTTCACCCGGTCAGGAGGGACCTGCCACCACCAATCGGTGATGCATCACTGCCTCCATTGCACTTCCTCTACCAATTTTTTTTTTGCTCTTCCACAAGCACAAGGCTAACCATAACTGCCTGAGGGCAACCACGGTGGCCCCGTAGGGGGCTGCTCAAGCTCAGTCTTTCATGCCAGAGGCACCTTTGAACCAGGCACATTGACAGTAGATCCACTGTAACAGCCTGGACCGATGATTCCACGAGGACTAGGAGACAGACACAGAGCTTAAGTGTAATCGTGAGCGCCAACCTGACTGGTGAGAGTGTGGCCCTGAGTTGCATGTGCCAGTTCTGTATGAACTTCAACAGCTCAGTCTAGGAATCCATCGTAAGACCCAGGAAATGTCTCCAGCTTACTTCTGGGGCGCAGAGCTGAATGCTTCACTAGTTCCAAAGACAGATGGCACTCGACCTCTGTGACATAGCCACAACCAGTGATTTAAAATCCAGACTACATTCTATTCCATGGGGAGACAGAAGCACAACCATGAACAAGGAGAAGTTTCAGGAGGCCACAACATAGAACTCCCAACGCTTCCCTTTATGCAAAATTAACAGTCACTACTCTTCCCGGACCAGAATTTGCAAATACCCATCCTTTAGATTCAATATGACAGCTCTCTTATGAGAACTCTCTTGGAAGGACTTCTGGGGACTGTCAAAATTGTGACGATACATATTTGTGTTACAGTTAAAGGGGACCTATTGTGCTTATTTTCCAATCAATATTTGTATTTTGGGTTTTGGCTTGAACATGTTGACATGCGTTAATGGTCAAAATCTTTATTTCCTCATACTGTTTATGCTGCAACACCTGTATTCACCCTCTCTCTTAAATGCTCCATCTCTGGGTCTGTGCACTGTCAATGCAGACGGATGACATGCAGGAAAGGGCTGCAGGTTGAAATCACTGCACCCCGATCAGGTGCCCGATAAGCAGATGAAAATGGATGGATGGATGGAACCAAGATTACATGTTTCCTTGATGTTAGCATGTAGCTACATGTAGCAATGTATGTAATGTAAACATTTGTAGTAGTGAGCCTGGAGCAGATGCCCATGTAATGGAATCCTTTACGTTGTGACATCAGTCCAAAGAAAACATTGGAAGCAGAGTATGGCTAACAATTTGAAGCCTTATGTTTTTGCTCACAGGGATTACTTTTACGTACATATATCTCATTATTTGAAATGTTGGGCATGTTTAATATGACCATCTGACAGTGTGACATGAGATTTATCACAGAAAATAGGGGAACAGCATAATAGGCTCCTTTTACACACACACACACACAACACAAATATCGTCATTACTGCTCCTATACACTACAGCCTCATAGGTGATTTACCTGCGGTCACTACCTGTACATATAGGCTATTACACAGTGTGGAGACATGCTACATCAACACATAACACCTTCTTCTGTGTTTGTCTGAATGGAATAAGAACATGCAGGCTCTCTGCCTTTAATGGCATGTTCAGTTGTTTGACATCCCTTTACAAAGCAATAGCTGTGCATTCAGCACCACAGAGAGCTCTTCCCTGCTACTAAATAGCCTTAGCCGTCTGTTCAGCGTCAGTTATGGCAGTCATGTGGCAAAGGGATCACAGATTTAGAATTGAAACTCAGCGTCTTTGCGTGGCATGGCTGTTGCAACACTATAGCAGCTATCTTAAATTTAAGCTCCATGAAAATAACTGTTCCCCAACTTTACAACAGTCACACTTTATTGGGTGCTATAGAGTGTTTTTAGCTCCTTTATAGAGCAGGTGAATCCAGTCACCAGCTTTCAGAGACACAATGTCTCATTCAACTGTGGGCCTTTGAGGTCGACAGATTGAGTTCTAAGCTGCAGTTGTGGAGGGAGATACACACAGCATTCATCTACGCTACATTGGTAATTCAAACTTGATCCTCTCTTTCATCTCTCAGGGACCAGCCTCATGTCAGTGCAGCTGATGGTGAAAATTGGTTGCCACGTCGAACCAAAACAAAAAGACTACCGAACGTATCATTTAATTAAAAAAAACTTCCAGTAAATATCGGCTAGTGAGATTTAAACTCATGTATTTTGAAAGAAAATCACACAGCTGTGTTACATATCGAGCTTTTTAAAGGGAAACATAGTGAAGGAGCTGCTTTTATATCCTTATTCTGTTATTTGCCTCATCCAAGAGCCTTTTTTGAAGCAAATTCCATCCAAACGTACAGTTTGAAGAAACCATCGCTCTACAGTGCCAATAGTGTTGAAAAGGGGGCTGTCCCTTGATGCTGAAATGACTAATAATTCACATTATAATGATGTCTGTGCCAAGTTTAAACAGGATTATTTATAGATAAAGTGTGATGTTTCACAGAAATCATGGCATGACTCTAATTCTGCAGCTTTTTATATTTCGCACACACACACACACACACACACACACACATACACCACACACACACACACACACACACACACACACACACACACACACACACACAATCACACAAACCATCATCATCACAGGAGCCAGGGAATGATTTTATGACTGTGAAGTGACAAGTAGCTTTTGATGGATAAATTTAGATTAGTCACACTCCCAGGTATTATGATGCGACAGTGTACTGTAGGTATTTTCTATGCAAGGGCTAATAAACACACACAAACACACACACACACACACACACACACACACACACACACACACACACACACACACACACACACAGAAGCTGTATTTAGCCTAGTTATTGTGGTGGTTATTTATGTATGTTTGTATGTATGTGTACACATGCAAACAAGTGCACACACATACACTGTTGATCTGTATTTAACCCACATACTGTGGTGATTAGCCGGTGGCTATTGATAAGTCTGTGACACATTAAAGGCAACACGGCACATGCATACTCTCTAACACACACACACACACACACACACACACACACACACTGAAGATGACATAATACCTGGGTGAAATACATTTGGAAATACACCAATCAGCCAGAACATTTAAACCACTGACAGGTGAAGTGAATAACATTGATCTCCTTCTTACAATGCAATGTTTAGCTGGGAAACTTTTGGTTCCAAGTAACAGCAGGGTGTTTGCTGTAGACCTTTGGGTCCTGTGGGTTGTGAGGTGGGGCACGAGCACATCCCACATATGCTCGATCAGATTGGAATCTGGGGAATTTGGAGGCCAGGTCTGCACCTTAAGCCCTTGGGGGGCACTACCATTGTTGAATTTCCATGAGGGGAGGTACTTGGTCTATAACAGAGCTTTGCTGGGTGGAGTGTGTCAGATGGCATCCGGATGAACACCACGACCAGAGGTTTTCCAGCAGCACATTGCTTTATAACGACATGAACAATGTTATTGATTGATTGATTGACTTCATCAGCAAGTGGTTTTAATGTTTTGGCTGATCACTGTGCCTTTCCATATGAGTGGTGTTTACTGCAACAGATTCAGGTATCAAAGTGCACCCAGTTAAAGGAATAGTGCACCCAAAAATGAAAATTCAGCCATTATCTACTTAACCATGTGCTGATGGAGGCTCAGGTGAAGTTTTAGAGTCCTCACAACACTTAAGGAGATCCCAGGGGAGAGGGGGTAGCAACACAACTCCACCTAATGCAGGCTGACAGCGCCCCAGATTCAAATGTCCAAGAACACATAATTGAGTATGGAGATATTTTGTGGTTTCAGTTTTGTGTTTTTGGACGTTTTAATCTGGGGCGGCCAGCCTGCATTAGGTGGAGTTGTGTTGCTAACCCCTCTCTCCTTGGATCTCCGGAAGTGTTGTGAGGACTCTAAAACTTCACCTGAGCCTCCCTTGGCATATGGGTGAGTAGATAATGGCTGAATTTTCATTTTTGGGTGCACTATCCCTTTAAGTGACTCCACTCATTTATATCAATTTCCTGGTAATGGTGCACACCTCACACATCTGCCACCTGACCCAAATGTATTACAGTGAGAAATACATACCCAGACACAGAAATACCAACCCAGTCACTGGAATAAATGTTGGCATTGTACTTATCTGCAAACTGTAACATTTGCATATTATTATGTAGTGTTTAAAAGTTAGGTTAGGCACAAAAATCACACAGAAGTCACTCGTTTATGGTTAGGAAATTACCATACTTTGACTTAAAATACCTGGTATTGGTGGCACAATCACAATTGCCAATGTTGCGCCAAAAAAGCTCCCAGTTTTTGTTTGTTGGTCTTGAACAGTGGTCTGCAGCTTTGCAGCCAGTTTGCTTAGGTGTCATGCCATCCACCAGATCCCAATGTCAAAGTCAGCTCGTATACATATAATCTGAGCTATGTCACGTTAGAAACGTTGACATGATACGTATGCAAACACTAACAAACTTAGCCAAGCAGAGAATGATGACATTACCCTTAATGAAATGCTTAAGTTAATAAGTTGGATAGGGATGCAGTTTTTACTCTGAACTCTAAAATTATTAAAAACATTTTGTAGGAAATAGAAGTCCTGTTAATTTGTAAATACTCCACCAGAACTTCCTGTGATTATAAAATCAGCAGCATGAGGCTCTAGCCCTTTACTTGATAAAACTGCAGATCTGAATCCTTCCTCCACTTTCAAGTTTTGTAAAAGAGCTGTTTGTGTTCATTAAAACTGACTGACCTGCATGCCTTGCAATGAATAATTGATAGTACCTTCAAATTCAGTTGCATCCCACTAACTTTGTATCTTAGGATCTGGAAAGATTCTGTTTGAGCCAACAACCCAAGACTGTGGTATATGTGCTTACATTATTGTGGTAGACCTTACTAGAAAAATCCATGTCAGTTGTGTGACTTCAAGTCAATACTTTATAGCAAAGCAGCCTGGGGTCAAATGAAGGCCAGTGCAATAGTGGTACAGTCTCTTCAGTTTGTGTTTGCACATGTAAAATAGAAGCTGAAGGGGTTTCCTAGGTATTAGCAGAGATGCATGTTGATCCATCTGCAGGTTCTCTATGCCCTTCAGCGTCCAGCTAACTAATGCAAAGCTAACTAATGCAAAAATAATTCATTAATAACTTTTGTAGAAATGTGGACACAACAAACTAAATATGAAAAATGTATTTAATGTGGATTTTAAGCAGCCAATTAAATGGCACAGCCCATACGTTTAGGGAATTACAATGACAGAAAACTTTCTAAAGTAGTTCACTGTCCCTGTAGTTTAGGATTTATTCTGGCGCAGTTGGGTCTGGCTAAAAGCCTCAGTATATCATCAGATCTAAAATATTATGGAGGCAGAAATCAGTCTGAAGGACTACTTCACATCCCAAATGATCATTTTTATATAATTACTCTGTTTAATTGAATTCAGGAAGAAAACTGTATTTCTGACATGTCTCTGTGGCGCATGGGGAATCTAAAGAAGGCAAACATTCTTGATGAATATAAACTGTAATATTTAAAACACTTTCGCATAAACAGTCTCACCCACGGATGAGTAGAGAGCCTGTGCTGTTTATGCAGAAGCATTTTAAATATTACGATTTCAGAGAAAATGCATGTGTTTGGAAAGTACTGAGCGTATGACTGGAAAAATGAGACCTGGATACGACTGCACAAGTTATGTAAGAGTTTGTAAACAAATGTTTATGATGGGAGGAAGTACTTTATGTAGCACATACCTCCTCTCCTTGCACTAGGCACAGTCTGATGCAACTCAAAATTGTTTTGTGCATTTGACTGAGGCAAGACTGGCAATAATATCTCCTCATGTAGATCCATCATACCCTCGCTGTAAAGGCCAACCAGCAGGTTACATACCTATGCTCTGGTCCTGCACTTTCTGGACCAACGGTTTTGGTGCTTTCTGTACAATGTTTAAAATAAATATTGCACCCAACGTCTTATCTGCCTTAGTTGGTCTTTGGCCTGAAATGTGCCACTGTGAGGGCAAAGTTGCTGCAACAGCCAACACACCCAGGGTACCTTGCATTTATTTATATCAGGACATGGAAGGTCCATGACCAAACGTCAATATGTGACGAGACCAGAGTGAGAATGTGTGGCTCTTGCTCTTGCAGTTGATTTAATATTTTTGCAGTATTTCTAAGTGCACTGTAGTCTGAGAACCTGCTACATGAATTTAGATTTTTTTGATATAAATATATGCACTGTTGCTCTTTTCCAGCAGAATCCTGCTTCACATTCATACAACTGGGCACACACTGACGCCTGGGAGCTGCCTCGCACTGTGCAACCTCAGTCTGCTACATTTAGCTACCAAGCTTGGCTGTAGCTAGGGACAGAGGAGAGTGTGTTCACTTGCATGTCCAAATAAAATCTTGAATTTATGTTCAAAAAGTTGTGCCCATGTATGGTGGGCTTTTGGGGAAAGAAAGTACTGGAAAACAGCAGTTGACCTGACCACAGCCCTCCCTCTGTTCACTTTGAAGTACTCTGACTATTTTTATTGCTATGACACGATGGGACACCAAGGAGCAAGGTAAACATAGAGAAAAAAGGTTTATGCAAGTTTAATATTTTCCCCACATAACCGCTCTCCTTTACTCTCCACATCTCTCGCTGTGATTCACCTTTACTTCTTCCTTTCTTCCTCGTCCTCTGTCTGTTCCTGCGTATGACGATCTTTCTAAAAAATTTATGGTAATTCTTTTCGACTGCCATTTTTTCAAAACAGAATGCATTAAATGTGGCATTAGTGTGTGTGTGTGATTGTGTGTTAAATGTGCTGCCTGTAAATAATGAAAGAGTGCGCTCATGTTTGGTTGTGTAAATTATTTAACCGAGCCCACACGCACACAACTACACCCCTGCGACATGCTGCTCGCGCGCCACAGTTCTACCTGTCACTTTCTGTCCACCTCTGCCTCTCCTCTCTTGCTCTCTGTATCTCATTTCTTATTGAGTTACTCGGTTGGAAATTACAAGGTCAGGACAGCTTTTCTCAGGAAGTAAACATCTCAGTGGGCTGGCTTGGGACCAGCAGTTTCATAGTCTGTTTCAAACTTGACCAAGTCTGAAGTGCATCCCTCAGCTGGACTCACGTGGGGGGAAAGAGATATAAAAAATCTTTATTTAGTAACTTTGATAACAGGATGGAGGATACGTTAGGAGCAGGTCCCATGGAGGAGTCCACAGTTTATCCAAGCACAGACTCTGGGTGTGTGTTTATATTTTGGGAATGCATTTTCATTTATATTTTAGTCTGCTGAGTAACTTTTCTTCTTTTTCCTTTATACTAACCAGAGATCTGGGCACTGCTTCCTGACAACAACAATCAGTCTTAGATGTAGGGAGTGTTTTCGAAGAGCGTTTCTATAAATACTCATATTTTCATTTTCCAGAGCAGTAATTGGGAGCAAATGCAATGTTGAATACGACTGAAAGTAACTTGACACATTGAAATATCTGTAAGCCCAGGTATATTTAAACACAAAAAAATCAAAGTTCATATGTTGTAAAAGACCAAGGATGGGAGATATGACTTAAAATGTCATATCACATTTTTTGTTTGTTTGTGTGTTTTTTGCGGTGATGGTATTATGTCATAATATTAGAAAACTAAAAGGGATAACAGCAACTTAATTTAACAGGCTGCTTAGGGGATTATCTCACATTCACACAGTCGTCGAAATCCAACGCTTGGGAAGTGACTTGCAGCATCGTAAACCAACAAAAAAGGTGTTTAATTAAGGCATGATACACGGCCAGTTGTGATTATAGCACCAGGGGGAAACACGGTGGGACAAGGACAAAAGTTAAGGCGGTGAAAGTCCAACTTGGGTTGGCGGTTAGCGGATGGAACCAACAAACATTGACTTTTATTTCTAAAGCCAAATCCTGTTCTTTTTTCCTAAACTCAACCATGTGTTTTTGTTGCCTAACCCAATCGTGTGTGTTTGTTGCTGATGGAAAAAAAAACATCAATTTGCGGTGTTGTACCAACGTAGTGCATTTATTTTGAAAGAGACTGTATGTAAATGTTAAATTTCCTGTGAAAACAGAAGTGTATCTGGAAAGAAGAGAACTTGATAAGATGTCCCACAAGGTCAACAACCAATGCACCAAGGGTACCTTGTACGTCGTATGTGGACGAGAAAAGTCCATGACCAAAACATCAATATGCGACAAAGTCAGAGTGAGAATGTGTTGGTCAGTCAGCACATCCCCAGTTTGGAGAAGCAGGCTGGAGTCTGGCATGGAAGCTAAGCAATCTACTGCTGGGGATAGAAGTAGCAACAAAACGTATTTTAGCCACCTGAAAAAACAAAACAAAAAAACATCAATATCAGTTCAAATGTGCGCTATATTGAGACTATTTTTCCTGCTTCACCTTAATATCAGACAGTGAACTTCAAACATCAAACACTTATTTTATTTGTGTAATCCTGAAGGGGTTAGTCCAGATTCCCCAAAGTCACACAAACTAACTAACTAAGTCAGCAATAGACCAGCAGCTCTGGCTAAAATGACTGTTTTTGTCAATGGAGTCTGGTGGCTTTGACAAGAGTATGGGGAACTAAAGCTGTTTACTTCTTTCCCATCTGAACGGGCTAATGGAAAGGTAAAGAAGTGAAAATACTCTGAATAAAGCATACACATAAAAATTATATAGATTTATTAGGTGGGACTTTTTATAGGTGATAAAAATTTGTTTTGTTGCTGACCCCCATCCACAGCAGTACATTGCGTAGCTTCTGTGTCACAATCCAGCCCGCTTCTTCAAACTTGGGGTGTGCAGGTTGACATCTACTGTTGGTAATACACTTACTACAGATAAGTACCTCAGACAACACCACTTCAGAAAAATCTGAACTAGTCCTTTAAAATTAGTTTTGAGCCTCAATGTTCAGGGTGAAGCCCTGACAAAATGACCTGGCAAATATAGTCAACGCTGATGCCTGTAACCATAGTAACTGACTCCTTCCTGCATGCGCACACTGAGGGAGGAGAGGGATGCTGTGCTGTTGCCAAAGGAGCAGCTGAGAGAGTTTACTCTGAGCAGCAAGTCTGGCCTGGACTGATGCATCCTGCACGGCCTGTTTCCTCTCTGCAACTGATGACCCAGCTGCAGTTATTTTTTCAAAGAAACTCTTTATATCCATTACATTTAGCTTGTCCGACTTCAGTGACAGATGCTTGTCCAGGACAGGCACTGTTGACAGCAGGTCAAGACCCAAAATGGCCGTCCATGCTTCCAGATATGGATGTAGCCTGTACATGACTATATAATCTGTGTCCATGTGACGTAGTTCAGTAACAAGCAGAACTCTCTTTTGTGTGTGTTTAAAGTGGCAATGATGGTATTGCAAAAAAAGACTGTGACACTGGTGACTAAACCAGTTTGCTGCCAACGCCAATATAGGACACAAATACATGTTTTTTGCCTGGAAACGTTCAGTATGAAACAAAGCTCTGTATGATTCATGTTCCTGGATGTAGGCAAGTTAAGAATATAAACTAGGATTAATGTAGCTGCTTCTCCATGCAGGCAGACGCCAATTGTGGGTGTCATTCTCTCATCATTTCTGTATTAGACCTATCCTGTGCGTAAGTATGTGGCAAATGACATAAGCACAATAAATAAAAAAAGGACAGCACAGAGGATTAGGACAAGTAAAGACCTAAAAATGAACCAAAACGATAAAAAATGTCAATGAAACATGTAGTTTATGGCTCCTCCTGCAGGCTCTGGAGCCTTTTACGATGCTCTTTGATGTTATGAACACTAACTCGAGTGGGTAGCAGACACTCTTTTATCTACAATCATATTTAAGAGCATCTTCAGTTACAATGCTTTTGGGAAACACCTCCTAATCTTAAAAAGGACCATGAGATGAATTTGGGAAATGGGGCCCAGCAGTGCATTTGCACTCACTTAATTTACATTTACACTGTCTACAATTAAACAATGGGTTGTAAAGAAAAGAAATATGGACTAACAAGTGTGGCAGACGTTTTTGGTGACATGTATTACCAGAGGGTTAAAACAGGTTGGATTTCAGTCTCTGTAACATCATGAAGGAGGGACCAAAATGTAGCTGTAGATGCATAGGTTGGGAAGTTTATGCACACTGTTACCACGAGGAAATGCTGGCTACAAAATGTTGACATCCATCCACCCAGTATTAGAGAGGGTGGCAGAGCACTGTGGATGGCTTCATACTCCATACTCATATGTACCACTTATACTCCCCACGCCACCGACATTAAACATATTCCCTCTGTAAAATGTAAATGTTAGGGTGAAAACATGAAAGTGCCATTGGGGCCTTTGTGAGAGATGTCAGGTAATGTGTAGAGAGCAGAAAAGGAAGTCAATGGGAAGAAGGGTGAAGTGAAATACCTCTTAGCCAGACCTAATTTGTAATCAGCCTTTTCTTGACGGCTGTCAATGCTGAGCTCTGACTATTGATGGAGCCGCCAATATTGTGTTGTGACTGACTCCCCCCGGGGATTTAAGGTAAATGACTGCCCGTTAATTACAAAGTAATGACTATAAATTAAGCTATAATGGTGGTCATTACTGAGTCATGTGCAAATGAGAAGAAGGCACCCTCACCAAGAAACTTGTTGCAATTGGGAAAATCAAGGCATTATGTAAATACACAATGCTATAATCAGAGATTGGATTATAATTGCTACTAATAAAAAGGTTGTGGTTGTTTTTTTAATCTTAAGAGATGTGTGATTTTCTTATTTAATGTTCAAAGGAAAACACTCCAGTTTGAGTTAAAAAGAGGGTAGAAATGCAGGACAGTAGATAATCCCATAAGGGCCCAGAACACTGCTTGTGTTCCCCTTGAGTGCTATGGCTTGGGTTTATTATAGCTCACCATGAATTACTTTAAATGCTAATAGTGGTAAGCTCTTCTTCTGGCAACCCAATGTTGCCTCAGTCTTGGTGGCCGTCTTATATGAATTCATATGAATGTTGGGTTTGCTTTGGTAGATATCTCTGGGCCCTTTTGGCCTTTCTTGATGTCTTTTGAGTCTGTGCTGCTTGGTTGATTGCAGATCTGTGTTTCTTCCCAGCTGGCTTTGGCGATATTCTTCTTACTTTGGGTGACTTCTTTTTTGGTTTGTGCAATTTGGCTGCTGGTTAATGAGACTTGCCTTCTGGTTTGTGTAATTTTGTTGCTGTTTTGAGAGTCTTGCCTATTAAGTTGTATGATTTGGTTGCTTGGCTGATCTTGCCTTTGGGTTTGGAAGTCTTTATTTTGTCCGTGTTGGCTTTTCTACTCTGCCTCTGAACGTGTCAACTTGGAGCAGCTATCAACATTTTTGATTCCCAGTGTGGTTGGTTAATGCATCTTATGGACTACATCAAATATAAACCAACTCTGAGTTACAGTAGCTGGTTAATTTTCATACCTGTGTCATGCCAAACAGTTGTCGTATACCACACGGAATTTCAAGATAATGCTATCCAACATTAAAAAAATCATCTGATATCACATGAACCCCCTTTACACCTTGAATTTAAATGCATTATGGGTGATTGGATTGCAATCGGAGTACAGGTGTAAATGCACCCGAAACACTTTCAAGACAGATTCTGATCTGATCTGCCAAACCACATTCGCAGGTGGTCAGGAATGCATTGGAATCACACTGGACATAAGTGTAAAAGCATTTACATTCCACTCACAACAACTATGTGGGCTGAAATCCGTAATCATACACAATGTTCCAGACCAGTGTCAGGTGGCAGCCATTAACCAGTTAGCGAGCTAAGCCACTTGCAAGAAAGCAGCAAGAATGTTTTTGGATATTTGAGACATTTAAGATACAATTGACGCAATATGTGTTTCAACCAAGCCATTTACAAAGCAGTGGCTGAGCAAATGTTGGAAAATGGCTACAACTGTTGTTTGAGCTGGATGCAGCAATTGAATCTCAGTTGTATCTCAATGTGAACGCTGGAGACACATTTTACAACCAAGTGTAAATGTAATCAAGTTAAACCATATCTAGATACTATCTGGATAGGAGATGCATTTTAAGGCAAAGTGTAAAGGGGTCACTTATAATACTACACGTACACTGCCATTCAGAAGTTTGGAATCACCCACTCAGTGGTTAGATTGATAGGTTTAAACAGCAATTAGTCAGTCCATAGTATGTGCAGCTGATCCTCCCTGATCCAATTCCAACAGTGCTAACCCGAAACGAACCCTCTGTTTCTATAGTAAAGTTTGAAGAAGAGCTTTGCTAAAGCAACACGCCTGTTATCTTTAGCTTATTATAGGCATTATCATGCGCTTAACACTGGCAGGAACCTGTTCCTATTTAAATCTGCACACATTTTGATGCTAAGCTTACCAATGACTGCTGATTTATTCTATTCATATTTAACTGTTGCTTAGAGGGATCTGGTTGAACCATTGTGCAGTGCTCTGTTCTCCATGTACCAAACAAACCCTTCACACAAAATAACATCTATTTTAAAGAAGACTTTGTACAACCTAAGCATTAAATACCATTTTAAATTGTGGTGGAATTCTGATGCATTTATTTTGGAAGTTTTATCCATTCTGATCAAGAATCTTTTTTTTCTGGGCTTTACTACTGAATGGGACTCGGTCTCCTAAAAAAGACATGGTTCCCTTGAATGCTCAGAGGACTCTGGGATTGTCCATTTACTCATTCAAACAGCTCTGTTTGCAGGCATAGCACAAGCGTAGAGAGTAGTCCTCTCAGCCATCTGACTGTACCCAAGCCTTTGCAGCAAGACAAACCCCTTTTTTGGACACAAGTGCACTTTTATTTACTTTCAAGTGATATATGCAGTATTTATGTGGAAAAAATCAGGTAATTACACCAAAGAGCGGAAGAAAGAAAAGACATCCTTCAAACCTGGTGAATGTCTCTTGTCCTCATTTCCCAGGCTCTCTCAAGTAACTGGTTACAGTAAATATGTGACTCAGTGTTTGCGCAATATTGTCTTTGAAAAACTACTAAAGGTGTAAATTATATGAAGCAGTGAAATATACTACAAAGGGAAAAAAATGGATGAAGAACAAACACAGCCTAACAAACCTGCATCCATCTGTGTACCCAGTGGCATGGCAAAGTCATTGTTAATTAGCTCGTAAATAGTTGTCACCAATAGTCGTAAGCTATAAAAATAACAATCTGACAATCTGGAAGGCCCCATGTAACTAACCTGGCCCTGTTAGTTTGCTGTCAACTATAAAATGTAATGGCTGCAGTATGGAGATCTTAATGGTGCCATTTGGTAAGAGTAAATGAGAGATAACCTTTCATCTTCATTGGCTAAAATATAAATATAGCCTATTTTTTTTCCTAATTGCATCTAACATCTCCAACAGATATCCAACAAAGACATAACAATGCTTTCCAGCAACATACACACAAGGAATAAAAATAATGTAGTTTAACTCTGAAGCAATATCAGGAATATAGGTGTTCACAGATGCACGTGCATTGCTCGGGGGGAAGTTAACGCATTACACATTGTGGAATTTGTCTCTGAATGATTTCACTGAAATTGGTTTCTATCTGATTCAGAAATTGTAGATTGAACACAAATTGTTATATTCTCAAATAACCAGACTCTTGCCCTCCTCTGTGCAAATTCAAAGTCTGGTCGGATCGTCTTTCATGTGAGAATCTACAAAAATAGAACATTCAAGTAATTCACATTCAAGGTAACATTCTGAATTAAAGGGCCTGTTGGGGATTGTCTCGTATGCTTGTTAGAGACCGCAGCTGTTTGATTGCTTTTTCACCAACACAGAAAAAAAGTCAATAGTTGACATGTGAGGGGAAGACAAAGAAGAAGCTGCTCCTCCTGTAAGAAAGGAGAGATTTGCCACGCTCTGGTTTCCCATTGAGGATTCAGCTGTTTTATTCTTAATTGTTTTGAAGATGAAACATGGCTGCTTCTCGGTTATCATTTTAACTGCAGTCTCGCTCTCTCTCCCTCACACACTTCCTACTATCTTTGCTGTCAGAGGCTCCGGTGCAGTACAGTAGAAAATAAGATGAGAGATAGACAGGCACGGTGATGAGAGAGACACACACGGGCTATTTTCACACAGCGCACACAAACACACACATAAACCAACAATGTGTCATTACAAGCTAATGCCATAATATGTTTGCCATGCCCTCCCACAATGCTTTGCTCCGTAGGCCAACCCCATTTACTGATCTGCATATAAACAAACAAAAACAAGGTCTTTGAGTGTGTGTGTGAGATGCATATGTGTGCTGTGTTTTGTGTGTATTCTTATGTAAGCATGCAGCCTCCTCTTGCCTCGAGGATGATGATGGAAACTGGTTGTCATCCTCCCACCTCTCCCTCTCTTCCTCTCTCTCTTTTCCTCCCTTTCTCCATCCATTCAAATCAAATGTGCTTTATTGGCATAACAGAGACATTTCCAGGATAACATAACCGTGCTGACACACTGACAAATAGCTAATTAATTGCAAATTTCAAACGCATATCAACAGTGATGTACGCTGCAGGTTTGTTACTCCAACAGTGTGACATGATGTCAAATGTTAAGCTCCCCACACAGCTCTGCAGGATTGCATAGTGGAGGCGAGTGAATGATCCTACAGTCTGTCAGCAGACACTGCAATGGCTGCAAACAGCCACTGGGAGAGAAACAGCTACCTGAGAGTGAATGAATGAGTATGTGAGTTGTCTGATCTACCTTGTATGAAAAAAGACAAGAGCCTACTTACAGTACAGCAAACAAGTGACCCATTAGCTGAAAAGGTAGAAAATACATAAAAAAAATGTAGCTTTAATGCTTACTGGAAAAAAACACAGTTGTTACACTCTTTTCAGATTCTTTGCATGAAATAAAAATAACACAGATGTCCCGTATTGTGATGCTTTTTAAGTGTTACAGTTATGGAAGTTGTTCCACCCAGTGAAAGGAGGTCAAAGTTAAACTGGTTGATTGCTGGATTTTGTTTTTGCTTTGTTTTTTACAGCAGCAGACATGAGAAAACACAGAAATACAACAAATACATACTGCTTTATTAGAGTATATTGCCTTGGAAATGTATTGTATCACAAAGCATGAATGTTTTTAACTGGATAAATGCACTGATTGAAACCTTGCTCAGGCCTTTTCACTTTAGCCCATGGCGTAGATATGGGGTGCTTTGTGTTTTACTCAGAACAGTTATCAAGCTTTATATTTAAAGTGGGTGTAATATATATTGTATTGAAACAATAAAATGAAAATGACCAACAAGTCCTTCAACCCCTACAGCCACAGACGTTGTTTGTACCGTCCTCTAATATGACCTGCAGTCGCGTTTCCTAAATTAGGATCCCTATGGGTGGCAGGAGGTCAACATTAAACATTCTCACTCCGACCTCGTCACATATTGATGTTTTGGTCATGGACTTTCCATGCCCACATACAACATGCAAGGTACCCTGTGTGCTTTGGTTGAAGACGTTCGTGGACACCGTGTCAAGTCCTCTTCTTTCAAGATACACTTTCATTTGCACAGGAAATTTAACATTTACATACAGTCTCTTTCAAAATAAATGCACTACATTGGTACAACACCGCGAATTGACGTTTGTTTTTTCCTTCAACAACAAACATACATGGTTGGGTTTAGGCAACAAAAGCAGGAGGTTAGTTTTTGGAAAATAGAACAGGAATTGGCTTTGGAATTTTACGGGACGCCAACACTGCTCTCTTGGGTGAAAGTTGGTGTTTGTTGGACCCATGCACCACAGTTCCCACCTGCTCCACTTATACTTTTGCTGCCTTAACTTTGTCGTTGTCCCACTGTGTTTCCCGTTGACACCGCCAGATGCCATTAAACTATAATGGCAAATGGCCATGTATCATACTGACATTAAAGGACGCCTTTTTCTTAATTACTCAGCTAACACAACACAATATCTGCCACCAGCTTTGCATGGAAATAATTCAAAAGATTAAACAATGAAACTTCCTGACCTTAATTGACTTTGAAAATGCCAACTCTATTGCTTCAATGCATTTCACTTGTTCTTTTGCCTTAAGACTTATTAATACCACCAAATAATAAAGCATTCAGGTTGTGAACCCAAAGGTATATGCATATTACCTTAAAAGTTACCTTAAAAACATCCTGATTCCCAGGATAGTGTGCATCTGCTCAAAGGACAGAACATGCCTAATTTTCTTGAAAAATATTAATCCTTAAAAACCATGATGTGTTCATAGCTTATTCAGCTGCCCCAAAGTGACCAATTAAATCAAGTGATACTATTGCAGTATATTAGATTATGTAAATACACACCGCAGGCAAATTGTTCATGTTAGCCATGTGCACTACCTAATGCTGTATTATAAATCTATGAATGTCTTTAATGAAATAAAAAATTATCAATCCTTAAACACTCAGGACTCACTTTTTATTAGCAGCTAATTTAGCATTTGTATTTCATAACTTGTCAAAAGTTTGCCTCAAATCTTCTGGATGCTGGAATGGAAACAGTGCCATCTCTCTTTCCTGTCTCTTTTTCCATCTCTGTATTTGTATTTCACTCCATTACTGTCACTGTCTGTCTCTCATATATTCTAATATAAAACAGCCTGACCCAATTTAGACTGTTTGAATAAAATATTCATTGCCCCTTCCCAATTCATGATTAATACTTTTTTCACCCTAGAGAGCCCATTATGAAAATAAATCCTATCTGAGTATCTTATTTCCTACTAGTCTCTTAGTGTTCTTTATTCTGATCTTCTTTTTTAGTCATCTCAGTTTGGCCAACATCTCTTTACATCAACTTATATTTTGTAACATTTGTATGAATTTCACTGTTTCTGAACCTTTTTGAGGGCTACAGTGCATTCTGCCTATAAAATATTCAGACTCATTAAGGCTATTGTCCCTTATGGTTTTGCTGTGTTTGCTTATAATAGTACATTCACTTTGTTCCCACATGGACCTCAAACAGCTAAAATAGTTAAAACAAGCATACGTTTCTATTAGTATTTTTAGCAAATGAAAAAATACATAGGAAGACAAAAGAAAACAGGGTTATTGTTAGGGGTTCAGGGGTTAAAGGTTTAGGGTATTAGGGGTTAGGGTTAATGGTTCAGGAGTTAAAGGTTAGGGTATCAGGGATTAGGGTTAGAAGTCACTGTTTGAAGTCATATGGAGGTCACAAACCCCCAAGGACAATTTTCATTACTACATCAGCACTTCCTCATATAAACAGTACCGTGTTTGCTTTGATAAATGTCCTGTCCACAGCCAGTTAAAGTCTCTGCAACTTAAATGTCATTGCATATTAATTAAAATTATTGGAAACCAATTACAGCTTGCAAGGTCTGAATCCCATCTGAATAGTGATTTTTGGTCAAAACAGATTTTGCAGTGATGATCTCAAACATTAAAAGACTTTGCAGAATAGTATTGAAATCACACACAGACACATATAAGTTGGCTATCCTTGTTGTGCTATCCAAGTTGAAATATCTTGAGATTTTGTGAGGGTGTGAAAGTGTGGGTGCATGTGGATGTCTGCTTGTGTGAACGAGGCGGGAAGCTACAGTACTGTGAAGCAGAGCGTATCTGGCGGATCTGATCTCAGAAGGGACTCAGACCTGATTGCTTAAATCAGAGTATGTGCATGCACGTGTTTTGTGTGCATAAGTATATAAAAAAGATACCAAATCTGCATCGAGCTTTCCCTGGTGTAAATGTCTAGGAGAACAAAGTGTATTTGTAACGACAGGGTAGATTAATGGGGTTTCTTTTGTATCTCACCCTTCTTCTTAATGCCTTTGGCAGGGGAATGCATCCGTGCGCTGTGGCAGTTTGGATGACAGGGTGATATAAATGGTGTCATTTTATTAACATCAAACACTTCTATGCTTCTTTGAGGATGAAAACATATACTACAGCAAAGGAAATATGACTTTTAGAAAGCCCCTCATTGTGTTTCACATTTTGAGACGCTGCATCATTTGGTAAATTTGAGGAAGAAGTAAAAAGCTTTGGCTTGTTTAATGTGGTGTTATGGAAGACATTGTTGTACTGTGCAACCAACACCTCTTAAGGCATTTTCACACCTATTTGGTTTGCAGCAGTCATTTTAACCCTGGAGTGGTTTGTTTGGGTGTATGAGAGCTCTGTAATCACAGCGAGACCTCTCTGAGAGGCTGGTGTGTCAGTACATTTCCAAACAAACCTTGGAGCTTTTTGGGATCGAGAATGTGATCCACTGCAGTGGCAAAAACACTGAGCATTGTGGGTTAAATAAGCTGTGGACTATTGCATAATGACACACTCCCTGATTGTGTTTTAGCACCTAATAGTGCCTGTAAATCCCAATATTTCCTCCCTGAAGCGTTGTGCACAATATGCACCTGGCTGTGAAGTTTTTCTTCATCCTGTTCTGGAAAATTTAGAGATTGGAGGTTTTTTTGCTGCCTGTGTTTCTATCCACAAACAGCCAGTGGACATGTTCATCAGACAGTACAGACAATGGCTTTAACAAAACACACTGACTGAGTCTGATCCCTGCACTGCCCTAGAGCTATACTTATGGCAGCCGGCTGGTTGTCAGTGAATAAATGCTACAAATCAATTGACCAATCCATGACCCAAGCCCAAGTTCCTGTGTCTTGCCTTCTACTGATCAAAGTGACTGTCAGTCAAAGTGAAGGGGTCTAGCCCAAAGTTAGAAGTGAACTTATGCTGTGTTCAAGTGCTCCTCAGGTGGTCCCACTTCTGAGTTGGAAAGTGGTTCTTCTGACCTGGCTGTGTTCACGAGCTTTAAGCTGTAATGTAGAAACAACGTGAACGCTACAAAGATTTGTTGTATTATATTGCTCAGAGTGTTTAAAAAACACGGTGAAGATACTTCGAAGTGACCATCAGCCAAACATTTTCCACCATGTTTTGCATACATGACATCAACTCTACAACCGGAGTAGCAATATTATTGCCAGCTTTCCAAGTTCTTGTTCCGGGAACAAGGGTTAGCCACCAATTGCAACCTAACCAGGCTCACTTAAAGTGGACCTTTGCAAAAATAGAAAAAGAAAAGAAAGAAATCTTCAATGTTGTTGACTGTTGTGTTGTGCTTTTTTTTTTTTTTTTTTTTTTAATTTTTTTTTTATTTATCAGTTCAGGCACTATTAAGGCACAGGTGCTATATCAAAAGTATCATTAAAGCACCAGTATTTGGAAAAATCCAAACCATATACCCAACCCGAGTAAACAGTGCATATTCACCAGCTATACACTGAAGGTGCTACAGCTGTGTGCATTTATGTCCTGTGACTGCACATGGAGCATTGCAGCGCGTAATATTACAGGGTGTATCAATCAAGTCGACCATGAGAAAATTGACCTGAATTACTTTTGCTTTATTTATTTAAGCATTTGTTATGGTGTGTCTGTATTTGTTACCTAGCATGTAGTTCGAAGTAAACATGAGGGCAGAGGGCAGCACAGACAAGGCTCTTGAGGTGCTGAAAGTACGGCAGCCGGCCAAACTGTTTTCTCAAGGCTGAGGACCAGAAATGTTCTGTACGGCTGATTTTCAAGGTTTTTTAATGGTTAAAGCACACACCACATCGCCCAAGGTTTTACTCCAGCTGGGGACCTGTGCCGCATGGCTCCCTCCCATATCTACCTCTATGAAAGGAAGCAGAAGAAGAAGATATGCTTTATTAATCCTCGAGGGGAAATTCTTTTTTTTCCCACTTTGTTGTCATATACACACAGGTCCAATATACACACACGTGCACGTCAGAGTGAGGGAGCCTTGGACAGGTGCCCGAACAGTTGTGGGTTCAGTTTCCTAGCTCAGGGCACCTCAGTAGTGCCCAAGAGACATCTCCCAAATCCCTATGAACTGAGCAACTGCTGCTCTTATACTGTCCTATCCAATAAAAGTGACAATGCAACAACAAAAACGGGAGAAAACAGCACTGAATTTTTTTATTGACTGGGGAAATAAGCTTATAGTGGAACCAGAAAGCTCACAGGAAGACCTGAGGTGTGTATAGACACCATTAATAAGTTCAACATATATGTGTGATCTAAACAGCTGCTTGTGGAGATTACACTTCATTAAGCTCACTAGAGTGAAAAAGAAAAGTTAAAAAAAAAAAAAAAGAAAGTGATGCATGTTACAAGTGTGAGTCTCTGAGCTGGTGTGCATTCTTACATTTAATAAGATGGAAGTTTATCTTTTTGTGAGTTGGCTTTCAAGAACAGAAAAAAAGAATGGCAATGCATCAAGTATTTGCTGAGACATTGCACTCTGGACAAAAGCTGTAGCCCAACTGACTGAGATTACCATTCCTAGAGCCATACTGCTGCTAGAGTGGCAAAAAAGTCCTTTGCATTAGTTATTACCCAGCACTCTGTGACATACACTCGGCTGTCTTCATGGTGTAACAGTTAAAATAGCTTCATGCTCTAACTTCCATCCTGGGCCATTGATGTATGGGCTGTTTTACATTCTATACTATAAGTTATGTTTTTTAATGGCACCAGCAATTCCTGATCCCTCATAAAACAATGAGCTGAGAAACCATTTTACATCAGACAGTCTGCAGCATCACTGGTGTGTGCACTTGTATGCATTTTGAGGGATAGTGATATTAATGTTATGGCAGAGAAACTGTCATGTGAACACAATATCATCTGATAGCCAGTGATGGATGCACTACGACATGTTTTGAAAAATAGTACCATGATGTAATGGTGCGGAAATAGCATTGTCGACCAGATATTACACAGGACCGCCATGAATCAGGCACTTAAAGCGCCACTGTTAGGCTCTCACCACCAACATCTCCTATTACAAATCTTTCTTTCTCTTTTTTCTTTCACTGCTTCTCTCTTCTTCCGAGTCATACTCATAATGCATATGCGTGTTTATAACTGGATCTAAAATCAATACTCAAGTGGTATATGTGTGTGACTGGTGTATACTTCTGTGTGTGCATTAACCATGCATTTTTGTGTAAGGTTTGTAGCGCGCGCGTGTGTGTGTCCATCTGTGTGTTCTCTCATCCCACAGCTATCGGGCTGACCTTGGCGGTGATCGTCTCGTATTCCTGGCAGCTCATGTGCTCCTATAAATCACCCAGCTGGCTGTATCTGCCTTTGATTGCTTTGATTTCATCCATTAGGTCCAATTCAGTCATCAAGAGGAGACAGTGATGGACGGCAGGAGGCAGGTTAAAGAACGATTTCTCAGCCTCGATACAATGAAAACATGCATGTGCAAAATGACTCGCAGGTCAATATGCGCAAAGTGGATGAACTGGAATTGACTGTTTGCCAAATGGATAAAAAGGTGTGTTTTTTCTGCTGCAATTCTCAGTAAGACTAGCTGTTACTTCTAAAGCAAAGTCAGATTACAGTATATAATAAAAAAAAGACCCATTCACGGCTAAGGTGTACATGGTGCAGTATTTTTCCCATTGTATTTTTGATGTACTTATAGATCTAGATACTGGACCCCACGATGAGGCCTGTTGAGGCCCCCAGGAACAGTGCAGGGCTGTGAAGCCAATTTCATATAGTGTCCAAATGTGGAACCACAACTTCTTGGTTTGTCACATGATGCCATGGGGTCCAAAAAGACTTTTTCACATAGACTTATATTGTGAAAGTGATGGCTGTTAATCAGTGGATACATTTTTTTTGAGCATCACAGCCCCCACAAAATAACTCATTTAGCTATCAGCATTTGATCCGTTTGGTTCGATAACATTTCTAAAGTCTAGAGAGATGCAAGATTAAATCATTTTCATCCTGAAAGGCTAAAGGTTAGCTGCTCATCTGCTGTAATTCTCTAGTATGCTTGCTCTGTAGATTTCATGGCACAGAAGATCCAGGTGATATCATACCACAGAAATCAAGCTTTCATAGAAATGAACAAGGCTCTGCTTGTATCGATGTCTCTTTATATATCCATGGTTTAGTCCAATGTGAATTGCTTGTGTCTCGCATGCATCAAAAAACATTGTAGGTTTACTTTGGTGGTATGCAGCCAACTAAATATGCACAATTGTGTTTCTCCTGCTGGCTGCAACTGCTGTTCCACTTGGCTCATAGACTTCACACCGTACAGACGCCAGGGATACAAAATTGCTTTTCTCGGCTCCAGGAAAGTTTTACAAATATAAAACCTCCATGGTCTCTTTCACAGTGGTGGTCTATGGGGAATAATGCTCAGCAAGGCTGAGAGGCATTCCTGGGAGCCTGATTTCTCCACTATATGGAAGCTGCTCCTGGATGCTACCAGTGCTTAGGCTAACATTGGCAACTCTTTATTACATTTGGGGAGGTTTATGCTCCACCTACCAGTTAAAATGACCATAGATAGCTTTTCACTATCTTTGCTAGCTAACATTACGTACTAAACTTGATGTTGGTAAGTTCTCACTCCGAAAGCTTTAGTTTAGTAACATTAAAAGCTGGCTAAAGGTGGTATGTTACTAACTGTTACATTTTGACAATACTGACTTTTTGGCTCAGACATGCAGCTTTATCCTCTTTTAACAGATGTCATGTATGTAGTCGTTAAGTGCATTATGTAAGACTCAGTCAGCTGGAAACACTGAAAAGGCCGTCAGAGCTGTGTTTTTATCCAGCCAATGGCACTAACTTTAGCTTCATTAGCTCACTAGTTACAGCTAATTAAATTTGCCAACAGTTGCTGGCGAGAAATTACAAACCTGCTTTTGTTTATAGAATTCATAAGAAATTTGAGCAGTAAATCTGCAACCACTGCATATCTGTTTTTCTGGGCCTGTTTTTGTGACTGAGGCTGTAACAATCTCTTATTTTAAATAACTTTAGAGACCTCCTGCTTTTGCATGTGTGTGTCTGTACAAAGTATCTTGCTGCAAAACACCCATGTAGATTAGAGTTAAGTCTTTGTGTGGTTGGTATTCACCTTACTTGTCTGCCTATGTGTGTATTCTGTGTGTGTGTGTGTTTGTGCATCTGCATTGGTGCTTGGTTGCTTGTGTGCTCTTATAGGCATGCTTGGGGTTTCTAGAGCTTGCCTGGGTGTGTGTCTGGGTGTGTGTTTGGCCTTGCTCAGTGCAGCATTCTCAAAGTGCACTAATTGAATAAAGAGTAATTGTGATGTATTTAGGCAGCTGCTGACCCCTGTTGTTCAAGTGGGTAAAGCCATTAGCTAAAGCATAAGGTTTACTCCAGTGGACACACACAAAAAAACAAAAAAAAACAAAAAAAAAAGCCAAAGAGTGGAAGCGTGAGAACAGGAAGGCAGTGGGTTAGTTAAGTGGCTTGGGCATTGGTGCTTTTTTGTTATGCATTAGATGCTGGTACAAACAACCAAGGTACAAGCTTGAAGGCACAGAAGACCATGTTGTAAACTATTCATTCACTTGAGAAAATGAAAAACAGCAGCTACAAGTTTTTTCCAGCAGCAACAGCACTTTACTACTGTATAATCTCCTCCATGCTGAATTAAAAATCTGTGCTGTGAGTGCCCAAAACACCAGGACAAAATGTACTTCCATTGTGCACAAGCTTTGTCTTGATTTAGCTTATTTTCCTTAATGTCTCCATGTACTGTCAATACTGAGGTGCATTAATGAGTAAAATGCATAATATTGCCCCAAATGCATTTTACTTAGCTTATCCCGGGCTAGGTTGCAAGGGTGGCAGGTTGGATGGATGGATGGATGGATGGATGGACGGGCAGATGGACGGACTGATAATTGTGTTCTAAGTGCTTTACACTTTATTTGACCTTATAAATTCCATAAATAAAGGATGTCATAAAACTGTGTCACGAAACACTGAATAAGTTACTAAGTTACATAAAACTGTTGTTGTTGTCTCATGCTAGTTTGTGTATAAACAACCTTTTAATCAAAGGTTTGGCAATTGGAACAGGCATTTGACATAATGACACATTCCGGCCTCTGCCAAAAATGTCACGGCACTAAATCCAACCTGTATTGCATTAGTAATAAGCAGTAAGACAACCTTATTAACATGATATTACGTTTGTTTATAAACGGACGAATGGCGCCACAAGTGACTGACAGGCCATGGGCAATTTACTGCCAAGCCCAGCCCGACAACATGAAAGAAAAATATATAAAAAAGAAATATTATAAGCTGGAAAGTCCCCATTAGCTGAGTGGGAGGGGTGGTGGATGGGTCCAACAAATCCCCGGACTTTCACCCAGTAGCCCATTCTTCGCTTCCAATGTAGAGCCAAACCATTTTTTTTATTTTATTTTTATTTTATTCTAATCCTAACCAGGTGCTTTTGTTGAAATAATGGCACTGGTTGCAGATGCAGGGGGATAGCTAGCGTCTAATATTTAGACGTGAGAGTCCACTGACAAAGCAGTGGTATGTTACCACTTGGGATGAGAATATGTTGAGCTGGGAAGAGGACTGATTTGCTTATTTACCAGTAAGTTCATGTGTTTCTTAGGGTGACGAGACAAAGGCCACCTTAATTCAACTTCTTCAAGGCAAGAATGTTGCAGTGTTGTTTTGCTATTATTTTGCCCCTCCATCTTTCATAAAAGGTACAGAAACCGAATTAGGGTGGGCGTTGCATGAGAACAGCCTGATCAAGTAGCGGTTCTGGAGCTTTCAGTCAAAGCACATGAGTCTGCCAAGTTGTCATGTAGTTGTAGTTTCTTAGAACTAAGTGGCATCTAATAGTTTGTGATTTCCCTATGGACATTGTTTCAGTAGAAAGTGGTTTCAGTGAAAACCAAAAATCCTATATACTCTTACATTAAAGTCTGTTCATTTTCTAATCTTTGCATGCTAGATCCCATAATAGGTGTTTGAGATACAATAGAGGTAATGCACTATGTCAAATGAAATGACTGAGATATGCATTAGAATAATTTCATATTAGATTGTGCTGCAGCCTGCAGGAATTTGACAAATGAAGGAGAAATCTGCATCAGCCTTTGTATTTGCATCATTATCCTCATATCTGCACAGTAATCTCTACAACACTGTCAGAGAGACAGACACTGTTATAAAATCTAGTCTCTGTAATAATCTCATTTTCTGTGTCACTTAAATCTTTGGGCCTGTGTGGACTGCGGAGCCCTCTGAATAGTATGTTGCAGTAAACAACGTCGCTCTCCTCGGCAAGAGCCCAGCGCTCTGAGACTGTTGGAGAACCCTTCAACATATGAAGTGTTTTCCTAACTCTGACATGACTAATCTATTTTAACAACACAAGTGCCATAGTAAACTACCTGACACTCCTCTACGGAGAGCCCTGCAAACTGCTGGATGACACTTTAGGATGACAGAGTTTCCTATTTCTAAAGCCACATCCACGTCATGTGGTAAAGATGGTGGCTACGAGCTCTTGACTTAATGCAGTTTGCCCTAAGTCAGTCAGGAAAGGCACTGTTCAGCCTTTATTTGTAAATATTACCAGGGAATACTTCATCTAAGTTGTCATCTAATTAACACATCCAGATTTCCCTTTTTCCTCTGCAGCTATGACGTTTAACATTGTGAAATGTCACACCTTGTGACAGTATACATTCTGCTTCTGTTTGCTTTACTTTCACAGCTTGAGTTTGAAATGACTTGAACCTGCAGTAGGCTGCTGCTTGTTAACCAATCCCTGGCAGGGGGATAAAGCACAGCAATTTGCGAAGCTGGATTTGATTGCTGTATAAAACAAGACAAAGTTCAGGTGAGACGCAGCTTCATGGCAGCTAAACCTGATGAGCTTATTGCATCAGATCTAACCCACCGATGATTCAGAGGAACACCATGTAATAAAGCTTTTTCGTGCACCGAGAAAATGGTCATAAAAAATGGTTTTAGCTTTCTCATTTTCCAGCTCAGCTGACAGTATCACTAACTGCTGAGGAAATAATTTAGAAGTACCACATTAACCACAAAAAATGTACTTTTTATTAGTCAGATACAAATGTAAATGATATATAGTAAAAAATTTTCTCTCATCTCATCGAAGTGTACTGCACTACCAATTAACCATCAAATATACTTATTTGCATTAAATTGAAGTGGGAACTGGTTATATAATCTATAGTCTATAATCTATGATTATTTTTCTTCAGACCTCTTAAGTTTGTTGAATAATCAGTAACCCTCTGAATTAAAACCCCTATTAATGGGAAGTGAACTCGTCCATACACATGCTGACTGGTCATTGTGCAAGGACCATACATTAGATGAGACTGGATCTTAGATTAGACGCCATCAGAGATGACAAAAGCTGCAGAAGACGGCTTACATTACACAAGCCAGCAATGAGAAGCAAAACAGTCAATTCAGTCTCCATGAAATGTTCTTTTTCATGTTAGCCGACAGTGATTCTTATTGCCAATAACATTAGGCTATTACATTATCAGCAAAGATATTAATACAGTATCAGGTGAGGCACTTTATTACATTATTGGTTAAATTGTTACATTATTTGGTTTTATTAGATTTTGGTTCCATTCGAACTTTATTATATTTTCAGGAAATTATTACATCATGAAATTAAGTTTATAATAGAAATGTGCCCTTATACTGAAGATTATGACCTTAGGATGATGACCTCTAGTAGCATTTAGGTGATTTCTCCTGGATACAGCAACTGTGTTTGAGACATTACATGATTTTAGTCAAGATGGATTGGGTTTGAACCCGTCTTAAACCTTGATATGTTCACACCGGGTGTGAACACAACAATTTATGCGTGCGAATTAATGTAAAGTCAATGTAAAGACACACTTAGACATGAATGCTCGCTGGGTGATGCAATGGACACCACACGAAATATGCAAATTAAGCGGTGCAAATAAAGTCAGCGCCATGATTCACAACAGTTGAAAGATCTGTGCTTCAGCGACAATTTTGTGCTGTGATAACCAATCAGCATATTCATGCATATGAAGCAAGTCAGAAAAAATTAAGATAAAAACTGTTTTTAAAGAAGTGGAAAACCTACAACTACCAGAATGCACAGCCATGCAATAATGGGGAAGTACAGCCTGTAGTTTGAGCAATGGCTAGAGTGTCAGTGAAAGTTGATCCAGGCACTGGTTAGATGGAGGGAAGTTTACCGCAGTTCATTTCCACATACTACCCATATTGTAATGATACAAAGCTGGTTGAAAATTGGCATAGTATCCCTTTAAGTTTAGATAGAAACATATTTTTCTACATAGCTGTTTACATCTCTGATTTAAATAATAGATGGACAACAGGGGTTTGAACACAAAGGAACAAAAAGAACTTAATGGGTTCCTTATATGTTCTTAACACAGCACTATATGGCTTACTATAAGACATGTCACCTAAGATGTATCACTGGCTAATTGGATATGCATTAAGTGTGGAAAAAGCTGATCAGGAGCAACAAAAGTCTACAGAAATCTTCAATCACAGCTTCTTGGCAGCTTCAAAAGACTTTGAATGTGTGAATACTTCCAAGTCGTCGCTTTTAACTGCCAAGTCGTTCCGCTGGTTATTCCCGTGAGATTTGAATGCAGCCTAAGATCAGTTTCAGTATATGGAGCGTGTGGAGAATCCATTTGAGCTGTCCGGGAAGCCAGTTGTTCATCAGTGAGCAAGCCAGGGGTGAAACTGGCTTTATGGAAGCCCTTTAGGGAACTGGGGTGTCAGTGTGGAAGGCTTTCAAAGACGTGGATAAGGCAGGCTGCACACATGTGTGAAGCAGAATCGTATTTTACACACACTGCTACAAACAGAGCTTAATTTGTCCTCCTTACCCATAATCCCTTTGGTTAATTCACCATTCCATTTGATCCCAGTGGTAGGACCACTGGGATGTCACCTCAAGCTACAGCGAGTCTGTTGTGCATGTGTGTTTATGGTGAGGAGTAGGTGTGAAATTGAGGTTAATTCTGGTGTAACTTTTTTTTCTCTATATGTGTGTGACAAGTGACATTTAGCCTATGTGTCCTTTCCTATACAGTGAATGTTCTGCGTGCCACATATGAGTGTGACAGCGCGACGCCGGCATCATCTATCCTACCTCGTGCCTTCTCGCTAAATGAAATTCCGTCTCCCCCTTTTCCTTTCACAGCTCAGCACTCATTTTAATTAGCTCGCTCTCTGATCTCTCTTTTTTTCCTCTCCCTCTCTGATAATTCTCTCTCGTTTCTTTTGCATTTCTCTGTCTCTCTCACTCATTCGCTCTCATTACAGTCATTTCTCAGAGTAATTAATGAGCTGATATCTGCTTTCGTGTCACAAGGGTCATGAGCTTTCTCTCTCTCTCTCTCTCTCTCTCTCTCTCTCTCTCTCTCTCTCTCTGTATAGCATATGAGTCATCCGGCGCTCTATTTAGCTGCCGCTCTGTCTTTCTGCTCCTCTTTCTCAACACTCAAATGAAGAGGGAAATAAAAACACGGATTGTATGACCTCCGTCGTTGTTGCAGCTGATTCCAGCTCAGTAATTACACTGAGAAATGAAAGAGTTATATAGAGTGGACCACATCAGCCAGACTAGAGACAGGTGAACGGTTTCTTAGTCAGACCTGGATAGTGAGTTGATATGGTGTGAATATGCAGCAAATATATCAACCTGTACCATAGTTTTATCTCACAGACTTCATTCAGATACAGGAGCAACAGGAAAAGGTATCAATTACTGAAACAGATACTCAATTGATCTCCAAACACTTCTCGGTAATTGTCCTTCTTGCAGTCATTTTAACGTCCCCTGTTGCTGGTGTGCAGTTTCAGGGTCAGGATGGAAGGATAAGGATGGCGATATTCTGTATTTTTCTTCTCATAAACAAATCCCATGAAAAGACTAAAACTAATTATCTAATTATTCTAATGAAGAGTCAGCCTGCGTGTCTAAAGCTTCGTATACACATTTTATTCCTCTGTGCCATAGATCTCATTATTGTCCTAAATCTGTTAAAAACACATCAGTGATTGAGGCTGGTGCAGTTGGTGACAGTGTTCTTTCTTTACAATCAACATGACCTCTGTAGTTTATTTCAGGTCAATCCCAAATAGACTGTCTGCTGCTGTAAATATTACTCATTTACATTCACTCACATCTACTCATTTGCACACCAAAATGTGTATTAATGGGTGGCTCAATGATCCCTTATGTGTCATGCATTAACTTGCAATCTGTTTCTGGATATTCTACGTAGATAATGGAAAACATATTAAACATGGGGCAGGCAGAAATCTGGAAAAGGCAAAAAAAAAAAAAAAAAAAAGAAATTTGAAAATACATCATTCAATTTTATCTCTCCTCTCTGTCTGAAGCCCCTCCCACCAGACAACCAGAGGCATATGCTAGCACATTGTACAGTAACCCAGTGTTTCCCATACATTGACAGTGATGTTGATTGGTATTCAATGTAATGAGTCCCCGGGACCCACAGGTGGTCATTTGAGTGGGTCCCAGGGAAAATTTGCTGGTCCCCAAAAAAATGTGTGTTTTCCGAAAAATTGAAAGTATGGTTATGTCAGCCACCTTATCTACTTGAATAATATTTGATTTATATTCTTAGGGGGAAACTTTGCCAATTTTCAAACAGCTTTGTGTCACCACAGTGTGGACAGTATGTGCAGATGAATAGTGTTAGGCTTCCCTTCCTGCTGCCCAGAGCTCCCCGCTCATCCTCCAGCAGGGGGTCCTGAGTTGCTTCTCATTCAGCAAACTTTTGTTGGCCGATGAATGTGAAGGGAGGGAGGCCAGTCATAATCAATCAGTCAATCAGTCATTCAATTTTATTCATAAAGCCCAATATCACAAATTGCAGTTTGCCTCACAGGGCTTTACAGCGTACGACATCCCTCACAGCGGATAAGGAAAAACAGACGTGCAATAGATGTCGTACAGAACAGATCAACATAAGACATTAACAGTAATCCGCATAATGTTACCTTGTGTGAGGTCCACACTATGTACCATGGACCGGAGCATCAACTCCATAGACTTTATGCTGTCTGTTGAGATGCTGAAGTATTGACGTCGTGCTACAACATGGTAATCTATTTTGGTTTTACAGCAGATGCAATGTAAAGAGTTTTTTTATGTTGTTTTTTTAGCTTGAAATGATCCCAAACTGTCGACACTTACTCTTATTTTTCTATTTCCTGTCTTCTCTTTTGGAGTGAGGCAAAAGACACACTATGAATGGAGGCTCTAGTTAGCAACGTAAACATGAATGTGAATTAGCCACAGCCAAGAACCATTGGTTCTATTTAGCAGAAACCTAAAGTCAACATTTTCTCTCCATCTCGTAACACTTCCTGAGTATCGATGTGTTTAATTTATTTTATTGTCAGACTTTCTTTTGAATAAGTCTCTCTTTTGAATAAGTCCATCTTTGCAGTGCAGGCAGTTTTTTGTCAGTTCTTTAATATCAACTTTCTAGATATCTATATATCTATCATGCCTTAATCAGGGTGGTATCTAAGGCCATTCCAGGTTTCTTTTTATATGATTAATCAAGTAGTAGTGAGACTTGCAGAAATACACAGTGCTCAAAAAACACTCCGGTCATTTTTCTCCCTTGTTTTTCATCACATGCAGCTATTTGTAGTTATAGTGGCACTATAGTTAATGCTATGGTACCATATTTAAAGATTTAGGTTTTTAGACGAAATAAATGGGCTTTGGGCTAGGTGTCACACACAGTGTAGGAATGTCTGAATAATACATTGCTGATTTTGGTGTTTTTATGGAAGTTTTCTTTTTTTTTTTCTTTTTCTTTGACAATAAGAAAAATATGAAATATTACTCTACTGAAATATCATTACTCTTTTGCAAGTTACCCACAACCAGTTCATAAAATACTGTGCTTTTGTAAACACCTATACTTCTTCTCCAGGAAACTCCTCTGATTTTAACTTTCCAATTTGGAATGAATAACAGACCTGCAGGGTTAACATGAGCAGTGACAGGACACATAGTTTAACAAACAGTCCATGGCTGGGAAGAGCTTGCAGAAACACCACAGTAAAGAATTTGCACCACAGATGGAGGCAAGATTGAACAAAAGAGCATTTTGATTTTAACACATAAACTGTGTGCGTCTCAGCGAGGGGCATTACAGCTCTCCGCAGTCTGTTCCTTTGCAAAACCCATCGGTTAGTGTGTCTTGTCCTTTGCTATGTACTGAACCAGTTTATTACATTAACAGCAGATATACACATTTATTAGACTGACCTGCTTGAACTGATACATTTTCTTTGGAAATACTGCATTCCCTCTATCATTTAGTTGTTGTCATCGTTATTGTTGTTGTTGAAGTGTCTGCAACCTGCTGCATTTGTGCACTGAGACCACAGTGATGTATGGCACCAAGTCATTTATAAAGGGTTTGTTTTTTACAATAATCCATCTTACTGATTAATAACATCAAAGCATCTGTATGCTGGAGGAGGATCAACACCAGCAAAAGGGATTTTTCATGACCATGGCCACCTGAAAGTTGTTTTTATTAATGGCTTTCATCCGATCTATAAAGCATTGATAGATGACTTGTTAGGATTAATTAAGTCATTACTCATAACTTATTTTTATATTTTTGTTTTGACTGGTATCTTACTGAAAAATGCTGAAATACACAACTCTTTACTGACAAATGAATAAGATTATTCTTCTTTCTGTTCCCTTTCATTCAGATTTGGGAACATTGTGTTTAAGTTGTATTGTTTTTTTTTTTTCTTTTTTTTATTTCAATGAATGGAATAAAAATAAAAAATAAAAAAATACTCACTGAACCTTTACACAAAAGCTTCAAAATCACTTTTTTGTCACAATAAAGTGTGAGAAAAGTTCACTGTTGTGTCCATGTATAAATGTGTGTATGCCTGTGCGTGTGTGAGTGAGAGAGAGAGAGAGAGAGTGTGTGTGTGTGTGTGTGTGTGTGTGTGTGTGTGTGTGTGTGTGTGTGTGTGTGTGTGTATTTGCACTGTGATCCCTTTAATCCTGATTCGCCCATGTCCTTCAAACCCCAATCAAGGTTGTCATTAATGAGCATTTTCTCTCTCCCTGCCTCGCCCTGCTTTTTCCCTCTCTCCCTCTCTCTCTAAACCTTTCCTAATTAACTACAAGCACTGCTGTTTACTAATGAGTACTGAATCTATGTGTGTGTGCATGCATGTACACGCATAGCAACACTGCTGAGCAATAAATGACTTCAATAAACATCTCCCCCGGTTTGATTAGCGATGCCTAAAAGTTGGTGGTGATTCAACTCTTTGAGGCCTTTGGGTTCATCTAGTCATGTCTGGTCATTAAGATTTGTAACTTCATCAGAATCTGATTCACTCCAGCTGCCAAGTGTGATATATCACTGATGTGCACAAATGCTTATAAGTTTGGATGCATACTAACACAGTACATTGGCAACAACTTGTAAAACGCAAGTCATCCTTTGCCACACTGCATACTTATCATCCTACCTTCAATCTATACGGTTGACTTTCAGTATAGCTCTCTGTATTCAGAGTGCCATGCAGTTTAGTTGATATAGAAGGAAGTGCAGTGGGTGATAAGTAGTCTATTAGTCCAGCGTAGCATGAGAAAGTTATACACTGTAGAACAGTGTGCACACAGTGAAGCACACAGCTTTTTCTTTGCTCTGCATACTGAAGACTTGGCAGAAAAACTGGGAATATATTAAAGGACCATGTCAATAAATTACACCATATAATTCCTAATAATTTCATGTCTTTCTATGCCTTGCTTTTTATGTCCAGCATGCAATATATGCGAATGTCATTAACGTCTCAATTTCTCTCTCGCTTTGTCTGTCTCAGGTGTCGTGTCCAGGTGGGGTGATAACCATGGAGAGGCTGTTGCTGTGTGTAATGCTGGCAGTTGCCATGGCGGTGCGGGCACAGATCTGCCCGAAGCGCTGTGTATGTCAGATCCTGTCACCCAACCTGGCGACCCTCTGCGCCAAGAAAGGTCTATTGTTTGTACCGCCCAACATTGATAGGCATACAGTGGAGCTACGGCTGGCGGACAACTTTGTCACAAGGTAACAGTCACACCAGTGATACTACTACCAAGAGAACCTCTGCCATACGGAAATGCTACAAATACTGATTCTGTTTTTACTACCTTACATGTCCAAAGGCATGTGGTGTGAGATTGGTTATGCTTAGGGTGAGAATATCAGGGTAAGCCAATCAGACACAGAGAAGGGTGGCTCATGCCTTCACTATAGCGCCTCTGATGACGTCCTTCAGCAAAACGATTTGCCATGTGCTTATGTTTGGGCTGGGGGACAGAGAGCTTCTTGGTATATTATGAGCCATCAGAACATGGCATGGCACCGAGACAGTTGCATTCCATGAAACCATCTTAGTGCAACCGTGCTTTAAAAAAGTTGGGGGTGCCCAAGGTTTAAGACACAGCACTAAATGATATGAAGCGACAATATTCTGCTCCATAGTGTGCAGTGTTTTGGAGTTAGTGTATCAAGATGCCACATGATAATTTGAAACAGCCTCACCAGTTTGCCTTGACATGAGTGTAAATAACTCACAAGTGTTCTCCAAAAAATAACTGCTAAACTTGAAACAGAATTTCCCAAACTTTACCAGCAGCTCAAATCTCTTCCTGTCTACACTAGGCCAAAATGTTCATCAATATTCAACAAGCTAGCAGCAATATCCCCACTTTCCTTCTAGCTAGTGAAAATCATCAATACGCTAAGTACTGACCATGACTGTATCCAGAGAACTGCATACACAGCCAAAAGCAGAGCCCCATTTATTCCTATGAAAGTTGCTCAGTGGCACATGAGGCCAAAACGCTCACATCTAGAGTTTAAAATAACAAAATCTCCCCTGGCACTGTTCATGGGGGCTTGATATTGACTAGAAAACACTCACTGTGAGAGGTAAAATGCAGTTGTTGATGTGTTTTAATGTCACTCCAGAATGTAGCTTCGTTTAGTTTTATTGGCCGTACCAGGGACCATCAATTGCAAATCTTTCCGTTATATGTTGAAAAAAAAAAAATGTAATGAATATAGGGAAATGTAAAATGAGCGGTATACTTTTTTACAACCTTATTTTTATATAGGTCTGACAGTTTTCCACTGAAACAAGCCTTCAAACTCATAGTTTTATTACTCAAACAGGCCTTTTAAACACAATGTTATTAATGGTCTGACCACTAGCTTATCTCTAAGCCAAGTACTAGTAACTAGTATGATCTTTACTTGTATTGGGAATGCTATTGTTACTAATAAACGTTATGCTAATTTGAACGCTACTGCTATAGCTGCTGCCTCTGCGAATGCCATTAGCCCGGCTAGTACAATAACTACCATAGCTGAAAAACTACTATTCTGTAACCACTGAAACTACAGCTAATAGTAAACAGCATCAAAAGTTACAACTAGTGTCACATACTATTTTGTAAGTACTGTACTAGGATACTGTTACCACTAGAACTATCATTGCAACCTACTTCATACTCATATGTCCTACTTTCCTAGTGCTATAGTTGATGAGTCCTTCATGTCTTCTCAAAGTGTGTTCACTAAACTCTGACATCTGTGTGAATATTAAAAAATAATAATGATAAAATAAAAAGAATATATGTTTAAGCACCATGCTTTTTGCTGGAATGAAAATAGTCCAAAAATCTCCACCAAGACGAAGCAAACTATATCAACTTGAAGATGAAAAGTTGTCATGATACGCAGTGTTTCTTTAATACGATACTACTGCTCAATAAACTTTTAATTATTAAAAGACAAAAAAAAAAACAATGTATAATGCTTGAAAAACTTAGTACACTAGTCCTTGGAAAGTTCAGTCTTACTGTGTGAGAATGAACATTTTTTCCTTAAAGCTGGAAACAGAGACACTGATCTATGATGTCATCAGCCAAGAAAGCCTGGAGCCTCTCCGGCAAAGATGAATAAGTCGCTGAATTTTTGGACAGAGCGGCATCGCCCAGGGTCCTTTTTATGACAATACAAGCACATTATCCGCCGGCACTAGAATGAAATAAAACTCATTTGGGTGTGAAAAAAAGCACATTCTTTAAGGCCCCAGAGTAAGTCATAGTCGGTTCATAGTCAATGGAGCAGCTCAAGGCCGTCTCCTGATAGCACTGCAGTTTAAAAATCTCTGTTCTCTGGTTTGTAGCCTTTGGAGAGAGTTGTTCACAAATACTGAATGAGGTGCACAGGATGAAAGGCCATACCATGTGTGAATTCTGTTTTCTATGAATTTTGCTTTTAAAAATTGAAAGTTTTCCAATAGAAAAATCTCTTTCATCACTTTTGAAAGACCGACAAATATGTAACATCACCATTGTAAAGGAATGTGCTTATCTGTGTCCACAGTGTGAAGAGGAAAGATTTTGCAAACATGACACGGCTGGTGGACCTTACATTATCCAGGAACACCATCTCCTACATTACACCTCATGCCTTTGCTGATCTGGAAAACCTCAGAGCTCTACACCTCAACAGGTATGGATTGGCATGCAGCTGTAGACTGATATGTGTTGGGGATATAATGGGTATTACATGGAATCTTCTTGATAAATATGACATGTTGTAGTTTATTTCTATAGCCACAAAAATCATATTTCTTTCCCTCTCCATCCCTCTTTTGCAGTAACCGCCTGACGAGGATAGGCAATGATACATTCAGCGGGATGTCGAAGCTTCACCACCTGATTCTGAACAACAACCAGCTGGTACTGATCCACCAGGGAGCATTCAACGACCTGCTGGCACTGGAAGAATTGGACCTCAGTTACAATAACCTGGACTCTATTCCTTGGGAGGCCATCCAGGTCAGGATCTCTTATAACTGCAGGAGCCTTTCAAACTGGTCTGACTGGAGTCCCTTCAAAAAAAAATCCAACCCAAGGCAGATAAAATAGCTATAAAACCTTTTTTTGCCATTTATCTGAAATTAAAATAAAGAGATCTTAAGGGCTTTTGGATTGAGCAGAGGCCATTATGCAAACTATTCATTAAGCTTCAGTGAAGCTTAATTTCCAACTAACACTTTCAATTTTACCACTTTTCTCTGCCAGCCAACAAGTTATGTTTGTGTAATGGAAATGTCAAGGCCTGTTTGGAACATATTAAAAATGCTTTGCAACTTGAGATGACTAAGTAGATATAGTTTGATAAATAGGTGCTCTTTTAAGTAATTGTGATTCTGTAGTGACTAATCAAATAATGGCCTAGTTGGTTTGACTTCAGCTTTACAGCATGGAGATGTTAACACTGTAATTCAACTTCAACATTTCTATCAGTACTGTCCATAAAGTAAAAAAATAGAGATTAAAGGAGCAGTGACAGTACTTAGAATTTGCAGCCCTGGAACCAATCAGAAGTAAAGAAAAAAGTATAAAAACTTGCCTTTATATCCCGACATTCTTAAGCTAACATGTTTTTCTGTTTTTTTATTCCTGCAGAGAATGACTAGCCTCCATACGTTGAGTTTAGACCACAACATGTTGGACTACATTCCAGAGGGAACGTTTTCCCTGCTACAGAAACTCAACCGGCTGGATGTCACCTCGAATAAGCTCCAAAAGCTGCCACCGGACCCACTTTTTCAACGAGCGCAGGTATTCTCACAAGGGTTTTTGCCACCAAATTAGAACCAAACCATTAGCTCCTGGTGTTTGTACGCTTCCGCCAACTAGTCAAGTTACAGCTTACATCCATGTTTGTCCAGAGTCATACTGTATGTAGCTATGACAGTAGACAGTGCTTTAAATTAGTGATGGCGGAATGAAGCCTCATGAATCTTTCTTTTTATTTTCTGAGCCCACTAGATGGCGCTTGTTGTTCAACGAAAGGTTCAGAACACACCAGATTTCCATTCTTTTAGCCTCTCTCTTTAAACCAAGAGCACCATCTAGAGGGCTCAGAAAATAAAGAAAATGCTTCATGAGGCTTCATTCCGCCATCACTACTTTAAATATGGACGATGCTGCAAAGAGGCTTCATATAGTAAACATGGATGCTTCACGTAAGCCCCCTTTTCTTTAAGTTTACTTTGGTGTGGCGATGTCGGGATTCCTACTCAGAAGTAGACAGAATTCTTTGAAGACATCACGGGCTGTTTGTCATTCATTTTGTAAATGGATTTGCATTTTTAAAACGTACTTCTTTAAACAAAAAAAAAAAAAAAATTGAAAGTTTGTTATTTATAGGATATTATGCAGTGATTTTACTGGTCCGCCCATCTGCGATCAAATCTGACTGTTTGTGGCCCGTGAACTAAAATGAATTTGACACCTGATCTATTGAATCAGCACAGTTTCAAGATGAACACCCACCAATTTTCTGACCAAATGTCTACCCTTCTGTTCCTGAGTTATGACGTTAAATAATGGCTGGAAAAGTGCTTTTGCAGAATATTATGATGTCACTGTGAACTTGACCTTTGATCTTTCGGATATAAAATGCCATTACTTAATTTCATCCTATTAGACATAGTGTAAAATGTTATTATAATCAGTGATGAATTATTGAGTTACAACCAAAAATTAGTTTTGTGAGGTCACAGTGAGCTTTGACCACCAAAATCTCAGCAGTTCATGGTTGAGTCCAAGTGAATGTTCGTGCCAAATTTGAGGGAAATCCCTCAAGCCATTATTGCAGTATTGCGCTCACAAGAATGGATGGACTGATGGACAATTCAAAAACATAATTGGGCTGTCTCTGACGCAGAGGTATAAAAAAATGTTTCTTCAAATGTATGCACATTTCAACTACATTTTGAGTCATAGTTCACATTTTCTGACCCTACTGATTTAGACAATCACTCATCTGATTCTTGGAAGCATCAGGCCACAGGGTAAAGGGGGAATATACATTTTTTCATCTCACTGTCTTTATCTATTATTAAATGCAATCACTGTTTCACACTACCAGGTCCTGGCCACATCAGGGATCATGACCTCCACTTCTTTTGCATTGTCGTTCGGTGGGAACCCTCTTCACTGCAACTGTGAGTTACTGTGGCTGCGAAGGCTGAACAGGGAGGACGACCTGGAGACATGTGCTTCACCCCAACACCTCTCTGGACGATACTTCTGGTCCATCCCTGAAGAGGAGTTTCTCTGCGAACCTCCACTCATCACCAGATACTCCCATGAGATGAGGGTGCTTGAAGGGCAGAGAGTCACACTCAGGTATCTTTATCAGTTTTTAACTGAGCTACAGAAAAATAGTGTAAATACATGCAAAAAGGTTAAGATAAACAGAGTTTCCTCATTATCTGTAACCGCTGTGCACTCTGCCCCAATTTGACGAACTCACAAACACACACACGCTCTGTTTTGATTCTTTAGTTGTGCATTATGTTTACAAGGTGCTCAAGAATACCTGAAATGCTCGACTGTTCAATGAAGCACAAGACAGGGACATCACGCTTGCATTTTAAGGAGGATGAAGCTAAATCAAAAACAGGTCTGAGAGATGATGATTACTTCATTTGCATATATATTGGTCACACGCTTCCAATTATGATAGATGTTATGTTTTCAGGTATGGAATTAGGAGAAGAGTAAGGAGGCAAAGGAAATCAATGAGATGCTATTATTCTTTTTCCTTTATTTTGTTTTGTCTCCAGCTCTTTATATTAGATATAAGTAGAAATCATCAGAGGGTCACCACCCCTTACATTTCTCATCTTGAGCAGCATCCATTTTAATATTAGATGTAGAGCTGCTGGAGGGCACAGGTACGACACTCCACCATCTTTTTTCTAAATAAGGAAACAGAATATTCACACTTTGCATTATTCAGTGAAAATTCATTTACATCTTGTAAGTGCTTGGAGATACAATGATCACTAAAGCATATGTATGCAAGTGAGACAATTAAGAAAAGATGTCATATTGACATTCAGGGGGTGTTGATTGATTCATGGCATCAACTCATGTATTGAATAACATGCAAGAAAACATTCCACCTCAAAAGTTGCCAGGATGTAGCCTTTGAGCAGCACAATTAATTTAATTATTTTTTTGTAAATTACTTTTTCTCAGTCAACTGTTAAATAGTAAAATAGAAAAGGCAGTTAAACGTTGTACGTGATGTAATTTTAGTTAACCCACCTTGGGCTAGCTAACAGGTTGGCTTCTACTAACACTAGCCTGCTAACTTGCATTGATAATGTGTGGTCCCTGATAAACTGGTTACGCTGCAACACAGCTGTAGAAAGTTGTAAACAGTAGCAAGTGAATATAGTTTGTCGATCCTTTTCAGCAACAGTTTGCTTTGAGTCAGTATGGCACCTTTACCCTCAAACTCCAGCTAAATACTACCACCTAATGACATAAAAGAGCATAACAGGACAGACAATGTTTATATTATTTCAACATTATGAAACTATTCTAAAAGTCTGATAAACATTTGATCTGGTTGTCAGAAATAGCTACAGTACAGTTGACTAATGTATGTAAACTTGCCACTGTGGGAACACTGGTTACTGGTACTTACATACGTACTGCTGGTCTGGCAAAACAAATCATTTTTAAGATGGCACGTGTAATGGGGCATCTTTCTGATATTCTATTAGCCAGTATTCTAGTAAGTGATGAAAATAAAAGTTAGTTGCTGCCCTAAACTGATTATTCATCCAAAGATTTGAAGCCCAAAACCACAAATAACTATACTTGTAATTATTTACAAGATATATCTGGTAACTGAAAAAAAAAGTGTAAATAAAGTTTGTTCCTACATCTTTATATAGAGCAAAAATGCTACCCATTATTCTCTGGCCTCTCTTCCTCTTCAGCTGTCCCAGTAGGTACTGGTAAGAATTATTTTGGGACCCAGTATGTAACGCAAAGTCTACTCTAACTTAAATTAATGTGCCCTGTCGACATACTAAATGAGAGCCAGACTCTTTCCCCTCCCACTTCAGTCACAGATGAAGGTGGGGGGAATCCAGTTACCAACATGAAGCAAAGTTTTGTTTCCACTGTACAGCTGACCCCATTCTGTCCTGTTTCTAATATGTTCCACTCTGCTGGTTTCCTCTCTGTGAAGGTGTAAGGCAAGAGGTGACCCAGAGCCAGCCATCCACTGGATCTCTCCTGAGGGCAAACTGGTCTCTAACTCCTCAAGAACATTGGTCTACAACAACGGGACACTGGACATCCTTATCAGTACAGTGAAAGACACCGGCTCCTTCACCTGCATCTCCTCCAACCCTGCAGGCGAAGCCCACCAAACAGTAGACCTAGTGATTATAAAACTCCCCCACATCTCCAACAACACCAACAACATCCAGGAGCCTGACCCGGGATCGTCTGACATTTCCACGTCAACCCGAGGCGGAGCCAACGGGAGCAACGTGACGGGCGACGTGAAGGGCGGGGTGGATAAAAGGGTGGTGACAGCTGAGGCCACGTCATCCACGGCGCTGATCAAGTTCAACTTCCAGAGGAATATTCCAGGCATTAGGATGTTCCAGATACAGTACAACGGGAGCCAAGATGACTCGCTGGTTTACAGGTAAGACTGACAGAATCACTGCATCACTGCCACGTCCATCACGCTTGAGTCAGACGGTTTACGCAATGGAAACTGAACCATGATATGGCTAATGTGGAGGTAGAGAATTACCTCAGTCTGGGCTTTATAGATTAGATTACAGTAGATTAGATGCAATTTTAATGATCCTGTTGGGATCCTGTCGCTAGGAGACCCTATGTGTGTTACCAGGGCACTATAAGGGCCAGTGATGTTCACAGGGTAGTGAGTAGGAGTGAGTCCCTGCGACCCACAGGTGCTCATTTAGGTGGGCCCCGGGGAAACTGAGTGGGTCCTCAATAAAATGTGTGTGACAAATTGAACAGAATTAAATTCATGTTTGATGATCATAGGCCAATAATGGTGATATTGATGTATGTTGAAATTTGAAGAAATAAAATCCCAAATCTGAAAACTTAAAATCCATCTCTTCCGGGTCTCTCAAAGAAAATGGCAGCAGCCGCTGACAGTACTTTCCTAACTCGGCACGTCCTCCAGACAGTAAAGCATCAACGGGTCATCATCAACATGAGTCAGTAAAGTATCCGCTGCCACCCCAAAAGTTGAGGCATAAGATAACAGGAGAGTCTGTCATGATATCCTACATATTTATGAATTCAGGTACATTTTATGTACCTAAAAATATATGGTTATTATCTACCAGCAGTCCCCTTGGACCTACAGGCCATGCTGCAGCCGCAGAGATTCAGAGAGGTGGGGATAAGAGCAGGAGGATGGGCAGGTGTCAGATCTGTGCAGAGCTGGGGAACACAGACACATCACCGATAGTATGATAATAACATCAAAATTGCAAGATTCAGATTCAGACTCAGACTTTCTACGACATCGGAAACATTTCAAAATAAGTTTTCACATGACGCCACTGAATGATTTTGACACAGACTTGTTCACAATGTAGCATTGTCAGGGAAAATAATAGGGTGTGCCTCCTGGACCCATCAAGGGTGCATTAAGTGTGACCTTGCTCTCCTCACTGTAGGGCACTACAATACTTTGATTATATAAATGAAAGATGAGCAGAGCACATAAGACAGATATAAAAGGCATAAAATGCTGTTAAACTGGCTCAAATGTGCAAATTATTCAGTATGAGTTAAATTTTTATAGCTTCATAAACATCATAAATGTGTTGTCAAATACGGAACTGTGGAAATGTTGAAGACGAGCTTTGTTTTTATCAGAGCATATGTAGAGACCATTTGTCATGGCTTATTGCATTACAGCACAGACGGATAGTTCACATCAGGGCACGTCAGACCAACACGGAGATGAAACAGGGATGGACAGCAAAGACGTCAGACAAGCTGCGATGTGAGAAAGTTCATGATCCTCGGTGAAACTGGGCACAATAACGTAGCTCACTCTATCCAGCTGACTCACCAGGACGGCCTTGACAGTGAGAGCCGTGCTAGTCCTTCTTGACTTTTGCCGTTTGCTCAGGATTAAACAGATTACATCGATCTCGCAGGGAATGATTGTTATTTGAGCTAAACATTTACTCTGGTGAAATGGGGGAGAGGGAATTAACAAACACACAGAGCTTTCGTAGGGAGATCTGCGAGTATTATCTGCCTTTCATATCACTGCTAATCCCTATACATACTTCATCAGTACGCATCATCATCAAGAGCCGGGGGACCGTCGAGATTGACCGTCTGGGTCATGATGATGACAGTGCTCCAGGTTGTTATGAAATTTTCTCACCACAAGCTATGAATTTGTGATCCTTGATCTCTTACAGTCTGTATCTCTGCGCCGATACCAATATGTGATTACCAAACACACAGCATTCGCAGAAGAATCTGCGAGTATCTGCCTTGCATATTATTCCTAATCTCTGTACATAATTCATCAGCACTTAACCCCATTCAGAGAACACATCACGGAGAGACGGCGCCGATGGGATTTATAGTTGTCTGTCTTGCAAAGATAGCATCATCGCTTTTTCACATCAAGATAGCTCCTTTCCCTCTCTATCCCTCTCTTCCTCTGCTCCACTCTCTTTTATTCTCAAAAGCACACCAAAGCCTTTGTGCATTTGTAGGATTGTCGTCCTACAAAAGGCTGCGTTTATACTTTTAGCCCGAGACTTTAAAATACTTATTGGAATGTATTACACTGGAGAGAGCACGCCGGCCACAAAAAACAAATAGCTTCCTGCGGGGGCACGGAGGAGGAGTGATTAGACAGCCTTTCACCACCCACCTCGATCCTTCCCCACTCCGTCACGTCATTCAAAGTCTTTCTTTCTTTCTGCCTTTTCATCCTCCTCTCTTCCTCTTTTTTTTCTCCAATATTTAGCGCTGGAGCCATTTGTGTTTCTCTGTGTTATTTTGCAGCTCTCTTGTCTTTAGATAGCAGATTGATTTCATTCAACACCTCTGCTGGCACAAAGCAGCGACCCATTGATTCTGTTTTTTCATTACGCAAACAGAGAAAAGAAAGAGGAGAGGGATGGAGAGGGAGAAAGGGAGTGCAAAAGAGGGAGAGTGGGAAAAGACGAGTGGAAAGCAGGAGAGCGACATAGGAGAGAGATGGCGAGAGTAACAAGGAAACCAAATGACAGGGAAGACTGGTCCTATTGTCACAGATAGGGCACTTACTTTTCAGGTTCAATGAGAGCGTATTGATTTGCCACACATTGACATTTCTGCGCTTTACTCCCCACCTGCTCCACATAATGCTCCAGGGTGTAGCTGTATGTTTCCTTCACACTGTGTGTTCAGCTCTCTGCGTAAACAGACGGATAAGTGAGCAATAGTTAAAAGCTTTTACAGGCACATCCTTTCGGTTATGTTAACCTTCTTGACATGCAATACGATGCAAGTCTGAAATGGAATAGTTGTAATACTTGATTCTGTATTGATCCCTGCAGGGAAACCCCGCCCACCACTCCCTCCACTGGGAGGTCAGGGTCAGCTTCAGAGCAGTCATCCTGGAGCTGACAGGGATTCAGTGTCTTGCTCGAGGACACTTGAGACAGGCAGATGTTTACTGATACAGTACTGCTGTTTAAACGCCAGTCCTCTCAGGAAGTATTGTATTCTTATTCTGGAGTCGGGCCGACTGCCCAGTTGGTCACACAGTAAACTCATGGCTATTCTGTTTCTATCCACCATGTAAATAATCAGTTTCTTAATATAGTGATGAGTACTTTCCTTGTGATAATTATCAAAAGTGAAGAAATGCTTCTCACTGAATAATTTTTTTCATCAAACGGTGAGGAGGGGCTCTAGTTTCCCGACACGGTGCAGGGTGGTAAACCTCGTGCAGAGCTAGTTTCGAGCAGTAGAACCTGAGGCGCACTCAGTTTGGTAGTTTGGCAGACCAAGATGCGCTGAGATGGGTGTGGCGGCACAGCAGGGGGAGGTGGCACGCGTAATGGAAACCCAGCCTGATTTGATTAACACAGCTGCAAACTAATGAGTTTACATCCCTCTCAGCCAACCACAAACAGCCACAGCATCAGATAGTAGTCAGTTCCGTATATTCGGACACTGTGAGCTTGGACCTCCCGGACCAAAACATCAGTTTCCTCCTGGGAGGAGTTTGGTCGTCTGACGCTGCTGCTCTCTTCTGCCATGGCGAATTGAGTAAACTCTCATTACGCCTTCGCACGGCGCAGGTAAGGGCGAGGAGAGGGGCTCATTTGATTGGTGTGATGTGTGTAAAACCCACTCCACACCTTCTCTCCTCCCTCTTTCCGACTTGCGCCGGTAGGAGGGATGGAGGTGGGAAAGAGGAGTAGCCAGGGCGCACGGTGTGCCAAACTTGCAAAATCTGCCTGGCCACACCCAGTTGGGGAAGTGCAGGTGCGCTGCGTCCCCGCTGCACCCGGTCTGCGAAACTAGAGCCCGAGGTCTTGACAAGTCCAAAATGGCAGAGGTGGAACCAAGTTGTTGTTTTTTCATGTCACAATTAGGTCTCAAGTCTTTGCACTGAAGTCCCAAGCCAAGACTGGCAAGTCTCAAATCATGTCCCAAGTCCTTAACTTTGAGTTTTGAGTCCTAAACAAGTCATTATGCCCTCTTTGACAAATGTAATGCCATTTTCACAACAGAGTAAGTATGTCTTAAATTTCCCAAAAACATGAGTGCATTTTAAGATTTGCGTTTAACTGTAAAGTACATTTGTAAGAACAAGTGTGATTGAAAATAATGCTGACGATGCACTTTTGTAACATATTAGCTCCATTAAACACAACAGAATGAGTTTTGTATGTATCTGTCCTGTCTTGTTGGATATAAATGATCTCATATTGGAAAAATGTATCTGTCTCTACCCCAATGGGCTTTGGGGATGGTGTTTTCAAGTCAAAAGGCTCACGTACAAGTGTTGTCTCAAGTCATTGTTGTTAAAGTCCAAGTCAAGTTGCTAGTCTTTTTTGATTTTGTGTAGTTGAGTCCGAGGTCATCAAATTTGTGGCTCAAGTCTGACTTGAGTCCAAGTTATGTGATTCAAGTCTACACCTTTTGGACTGAGGCAATTTTTTTCCAAGACCAAGTTGGACCTGATCATTTTTAAAAATATATGTTCCTGACCCAAATGCATGTCCAAGTGGGGAGACAGACACAAGTGACTAGGTTCTACAGTATTTTATGGACATAACAAACCTGTCAATTAAAATCGCTTTGAAAAATGCAGCTACACTGCTAAGAACATTTTTCATGTCAGATACAAGAAACTGTTATCCATCTCCCTGTATATACTGTTTAATGATGTTTCAAATGTCTATTTTGCTGTCTCAAGGTGTCATCAGTCAGATTCCAAACCACTGTAAATAATTGACAGCAGTTTGTCGTATCATAACTGGCCAACAATGCAGACGTTTTTAATACTGTAAATATGAGCTAAATTAAATGTCATATTGAAAACTACTCAGATTTATTTAGAAGTTGACTTTTATCTGACTGACTTGAATTCTGGGAGGACTGAATATGAACTGATGCACACCAATCTTGTTTACAAAAATGGTCTGTGACTTGATTTTTAGAAAATAATCGCAAGTAAAATCTCAATCGCAATTACTTTCCTTTAATTGTTCAGCTGGAGATTTAGTTTTTCTGCATCATTTCGTAATATTTTGACAAGGTGAATTCTAAATTGGCTTCCTCTCAGGACATTTGTTTTGCACAAAACTCACTGCTCAGCCTTCCACTCAAGGAAAAGTTAAATTGCAGTTTTAAGACTTATTCTGGGGACTCTCCAAGATAACCTTTCTGACAACCCATAATTGAGACCAATTAAGATGGTTTAGCTTTTCCTTGATACACTCATCCAGAGCACTGCAATTCTCTATTTATTAGTCCTCACATTGTAGGGACCTACATGCATAGGCTTTAGCATCACTTGTGTTACATGGCTAGCAAAATCAACATGTTTTTTGCTTCTCATCCATCCACAGAGCAATGTTCAACACTGGGAGTCTATTTGTCTCCTTTCTTTTCCTTGCTAAATGCAAGCTGAAAGGAACTAAATTGAGTCATCCACACAGCCCTTATCTAAGCCATAGCTGTTAACCCCTTATTTCAGGGTCAGGTCAAGGGAAGGCTGATGTCGTCAAAATGATGTGCTGACCTTTTACACCTGACCTACCATGGCAGAAGCGGCACATGCAGTCTTTGGCCTTTACACCTCACTGCTTTTATTGAACAGTTCACAGCCGTGTCGATGATGATAATAAAACTCACAGCTGGCTTCGACATGGACGACCATAAAAGTGACACAAAGTACAATGTGCTCTTATTCAGATGTCGAGGCAATTATCACACTTAATTAAGGGTTTGGCTGAATGGAGGCCATTCTGGGATTATGGAAAGAATGAATTCACAAATTATAGGATGAATAGATGCATAGATTAAACAATGATGATGGAAAAATGTTGTTAAAGATTTGTGTACCTTGAACACAGAAGTATACATAGACAACATACTGCTTTCAAAAAAGGCATTTAACATAACATTGGTGTGTATTCTTTATTCTCTGATCCATGAGGAGCCATTAATAAGGTACCAATATTTGGGTTGTGCCTTTATTTTGACCTTATAGTCACAAGTAAAACTTTCTTTTTTCTTGTGACCCCTAATTTAAAGCAGTATCCTCATCATAGGTTGCCAATCAGTGAGTTGTTCTCATATTGTTTCACTAGGGGAGAACAAGAAGTGCTGCATTTTACAAAAGTGAAGTAGTCTAAAAACAGAACAGACCTAAATTATTTCATATTTGTGACTTTTTTAACCCCTTTAATTCATCTTGTGACCCTTTTGAGAGTCCTGTCCCATGTTGCTCACCACTGGTCTATATGGCATTTCAAGGTCCTACCCACACTGACAAAAATCTAATCCTGGAAAAGAAATGATGAAGCCTTTATTTAGTTATGATTTAACTGGCCTTAAAGTTTTCACATTTAAACATTCTGCATCTAAAACCTGGAACTGTGGATGCTCTTAAAGCTGTGCTGACAGGCGAATATGCAATAATATTATTACTGTAAGAGTAAAAATATTAATTAAAAAAAAAAAATAAATAATATATATATATATATATATATAATGTATATAAAGGATACAAACACAAAGAAAAATGTTTTGAATACATGTAACATAAGAATAACATACTAGAGTGTATATGAGCCTTTATTTCACCAACCTGGTCACGCTCCTATCAAAAATACCATTACCTGGTCAGTGGCCGTTGGTATCTGCATACCATACCAACTCATGGAGGTACCCTTTATTGGCAGTATGACATGCTTGGGCTGCAACATTTTTTGACGTTCCAAGCAACTGCTCGAGCATAAACAGTAAGAGAGTCCACACAGGGTGGGCCTGCTATTTATGTTCCATAAGAAACAAAAAGTCAGTCAAATTATTTTAACATAGTGTGCTAATCTGTGTAGCATATTACACTAGTGATGTATATCACATGACATTTATGATGTATGTCACGTGATGTTACTTTATGTAAGTCATAAATGTTCCTATTTTTGGCCAAACTATGATGTTTTCTTTTCTAACCGATGCCTAAACCTAAGAAAGTAAACCGAAGGATTTACCTACATTGAAGGTTTATTTTAAAAAGAGACCTCCTGTAATTAAAAGCAGAAACTGTACATTTCCTGTGAAAAACATAAGTTTATTTTCAAAGGCACAATGGTACTAAGGGCATCATAGTATGTCACTAACCAGGTGTCAGTGTTTAATGAGTTTGGAGTGAGAATGTTTTCCACAGGGCTCCTACAGAGTGTGTTAGAAGTATGATGGAATTTGATTTTAGTAACTTCCAGGTTTGAAAAGGTATGAAATAAAGGAAAAATATGTGTTGCCCCTATTCCAAAATATGAAATTCAGAATTTCAAAAAAATAAATGGATAATACACGCAGAGTGTTTTTCATGGCATTTGGAGGAGCCAGCACAGCCAAAATATTTACCACTGTGTGAGAGTGCCAGCCAGAGCAAGCTTGATATTGTCAAAAGCAGGGCAAAAAGTGTGGCTGCAACTGAACTCATACTCCTACACAGAACTGCCTTCAAGCCTAGCTCTTCCTCAAGAGCCGTATAACTGTTCAACATCCAAGCATCCATAACCAAAGTAGTTTGAAAAAAAAAGACTGTTGCATTGCATAAATACATAGCACCACAAATGAAAATATTAGGTTGTCTGAACATTTATGAGTTATGCAGTGATTTAGTAATCAAATAAAAATAAACGCTCTTTTGAAACCAAACCTTTATGGCTGTATACGCTGACGGTTTCATGGACAGAGGCTTAACAGACGTCATGACAATTAAATTATTCAACTTTTTCCAACATTTTTGGTTCTTATTTATAAACGAGACTAAAAAATATGGGGGAACAATAATATAATAATATTTATTCAATATGTTAAGGGAAAATAATACAAGTGTAAATAGGGCTGGTTAGTTTATGACCGTTTATGACAGTTTGGGCAGATTTGAACTTCTCTTGGTTACAATATTATGGCAATTATTTGGCATCATACCATCATACTGTATATAGTCAAAATGTAAAATACATGTTAACATTTGGATTTTATAAACCAGGTATTTACATGACAAACCTCCAGCTTTTGTTCTAAAATGTCAAATGAGGTCTGAAAAATCCACGAAGAGTTCTGGAAATCAGATTCCATAAAAGTATGGAATACTGAAATGGAAAATGTGTACAAATCTTGATTTGACCATATTGTCCATCATCAATGATAGTTGTGGCGCTGGTCGAGATATGTTCTCCCTTGCCCAGAGGAACCTGACAACAATAGAAAATCCCATTTTTGAATTCATCTTGTTTCTACGAGCAACCAAGACTGCAGAGATTAAGACTGCTGGGAGCATACTGTTTCATAAGCAATGAGAACTTCGGCAGCATTTGACAGGTCTTTTAGCTAGCGGTTAAACTATGCTGAGCTTTGAAAATAAATCAATAAAATACTAAAATTCTCTTTGCTATCAATAAACGCAAGGCCCAGACAAATGGTTAATCTAAGTTTTAGGTAGAACATAGTTCATCCACTCCAGGCCTGCAGACATAAAGGCTTCTGAATATCTGCCAAAACTGAGGCGGTATTGTCTTTTATAGGACACAAACTTCACTTTGACATTCACTAACTTACTTAAGAGCATACACACACATACACACACAGAGACACACACACACACACACACACACACACAAAACCCACTCTCCTTCCATCCTAGTCCTCATCTGCTCTGCCTGTTGTTTTGTTTTGTTTTTCCTCTATGTTCATTCAGCAGTTGTTTTCCACTCCAGCAGATCCATCCAGCTACAGGGGCTGGTTGCCATTTGCCAAAAAAAAACTACACATCAAGCAAATTGTGTGGCAAGCTTTTTTATGAGGCTACACAACAGGGGGATGGGGGATGAATCCAGCCTTTTAAAACCCCCACCCCCCCACCCCCTTTCTCTCTCTCACCAGCAGGAAGTAGTTTATCCTTGCCTGTGGTCCCTGCGGCCCAGGTATAACACCTTGCTCAGCTGTGCTTAAGGCGTGAAAAAACATCCGCCTTTATCCCGCCGTAATGTTCCAATTCTGATTTTATAGTACCATAAACATATCGCGGGCGTAACGTAACAGTGCTATTGTTGTAAGTAGTCTGAGAGGTTTTAAACAGGGACAAGTGGTATAAAGGGAAGTACCACAGCAGTAAGGATGAAGGGAAGGTGGAGTGCTAAAAGGCCGCAAAGGAAGGGAGGATAGAAGGAAACAAACAAGCCTGAAAAGGTGGAAATATGGAAAGAAGGAGGGAAAAAGGAGGAGTAAAGGATGACAAAAATAATTGAACAAGGGAAGAAGTAGCAGAATGAGGTTGCGATAAAGGAAGGCATGAAGGAAACATGGACAGCGGCTGGAAGTTTAGGAGAGAGGACCAGAGATGCAGACTTTGGAGGTTTAATACAGAAAAAAAAGAATTGAAGGGAAGAAGAGGTTTTTAAGTAAAGAGAGGGCATTGGGTAGAAAGATAAGAGGTAAGGATATTATACAAGCACAAAAAGAAAGGTAAGATGAAGGGTAATAAAAAGGAGGAAGGGTGTGAAGATGAATGAAGATATAAAATGACAACAAAGGGGGAAAGAAGAATGATCAAATAAAAGACAGAAAAGATGGAATGGTTTGAGGAAGGAATGACAATAGGAAAATACAAAAGATGGCCTTACAGCAGGAGAGAGCAAGAGGGAATAAAACATTAAGAAAGGGAAGAACAAAGGCGTGGAAAGACGAAGGCATGGCAAGGTTACTTATATAGCACATTTTGGCAACAAGGCAATTCAGAGTACATAAAACATCAAATACATAAAGACAAAAGGCAAAAGAAACACATCTTAATAGAACTTTTAAACAATTAAAAACTCAATTAAAGTATATGTATAATGATCTCATTATGATACACATTAAAATTCACTTCATATCACACATTTCTTAAAGATCCACTTCATAAACATTCAAATGCAGCAATGTTATTTATGTTGTTACGGTGACTTTTCCATAAGCACCTTTTGATTGCAAATGATACATCACTTTAAGTCTCAATCGCTCAATGTTTTTATTACCTCCGTCAAGGAGGTTGTGTTTTCGCTGGCATTGGTATGTTTGTCTGCAAAATAACTCGAAAGGTTCTGAACAGATTTTGATGAAATTTTCAGGAAAGGTTGATAATAGGACAAGGAACAGATGATAAAGTTTTGGTGGAGATGGGTTGAAGCAAAGTGGATAAAATAATAAAATGGTGGGAAAGCTGAGCTGCTTGGCGGAGGTCTGTCCTCTCCAAGTGCTCTAGTTAGCTCTGTCTCACCATCACGTTCCCCACTGTAGTACAGACGAGAGGGTCTGGGGTGGACTCTATGCTACTGACACTTGTGGTCAGCTGTTGAGCGCACTGTGTGCAACTCAATGATGTCAGGTAGGAAAGTTGGGCTTTCCTTTACCCGATAATGAATGTGAATATACTGAGTCATTTTCACCTCAACCAGTTTAACCAGGCTAACTGATGAACTTAACATTGCCGGTTGTAGAAATCTACGTAGATTTGTATGTACGCAAACATTATAGTGTGAATTATCTTCAGAATTTTATAGTTGAGGCCCCAGAACTGAAGTGATGTGATCTATGTTCTTGGTCTAAGTGAGGACTCGAGCAGCAGCATTTTGAATCAACTGATCGAAGGAAGGAATAGAAAGAACATCAGAAACACGAAAAAAAATACATGTGTAAAAGGGGGAAAATACAGAGATTAAAACAACACACCTACAAGCAAGTAAGAACAGATCAGGGTAGCAATGAGAGTCTGGAGGGAGAAAGTGGTGAAGGAGCCAACCACAGCATTAAAAAGAAATGTCGATGACTCGGCTAAACCGGGGGAATGGAGCTGAGCTGGGCAGATGGAGGTCTACACCCAGTTACAGATGGTGCTGATGTGTCTTCCCCACATCTGGGACAGCTTTCATTGCACGCCACTTTGACATGTACTCTGCTGTGCTTGTTTGGACTGAGCTCAGCAGTAGTGTGATCTTGAGAAGTGCAGAGTCTTTTTTTATTTAAGTGTCGGAATTAGCAAAAGTGTAAAGCTGGTTAACTATATTCAAAAGAAGATCAAAGACTAGCCATCACATTTGACAAATAACTGACTGATATGCAATAACTGCATTCATGCTTTACCACACTTGTCATTAAATACATACCCCTAAGACAAACTGGATCTTCATTAAACTGCTTTCAAAGTTATAATTTGTTTGTAGCTTTGAAAGACTCTGATATTAACTGATTAGAGAAAACAAATAGTTCTGATGGCGTCAACATGCATTGATGGGAGAGGACTATTGATATTATATTACAACTTTAAAGCTATTTTTTTTCTCAGTTATTTCAGTGTGTGAAGATGATTATGAGAAAAGCAAATCAAAGGGATAATTACAGTTTCTAGATAATACTTCTCCAAACTGACATTTAAATAAAGTGGCAGAACTGTAATATTATGAGTGTAATTAAAAGATTAAAAAAATACTATGCTAATCTTCTGAGACCGTTGTGACCACCATTGCGAACTATCCATTAATAAACAGTGGAATTATTGCTAGACCTCCAGCTAGGTGGCTTATATTTACTTTTCCAGCAACTGTTCTTTCTATGTCTGACTCTGAACAGGGTTTAATGAATAAAAATGGATGGGGAGATGTTAGCAAAGCCCACCTGGCCTGGGCTCAGAATCCCTTTTCCACCTCTGACTACAAGCTGTGTGGGTGCTTGTTAACCATTAGCTCTGGCATCAGGGGCATTATGCATGGTAAAACAGAGATAAGAAGCTAGCTTCTGCAATGTTTCTGTCTGCCTGAGAGACTCAGACCTATTAGCATGGCAGTGTGCCATCTGCCGTGTAAGCCACATTAGCTCCGAGGTCAACAGTAATGGGGCAGGAGTTGAACTACCATTAATCCTCTTCTCTTTGAGCTTAGAAACCAGTTATTCTTAACTGGTTTGATGGTACCTGTGTGCCTTACAAGACGGTGTGTCATTTCAGATTGTTTGGATAATTGTTGAGAAAAATTAGCAGGGGAAAAATGATGTTGAATAAGAAAGAAATGAATCAGTACCTGCCATGTGGTAATGATTCCCAACAGTACCTTTTTTTTTTTACTACTTTATTAAAGAACACGTTTTAAACTAGCTGCAGGGGTGATGTAGTTATGCTCTCTCTCTTTGGGGTTTTTACTCTGTCTGAGTTCGGATGGCGAGACAACCTGAAGCACCTACCGCTTCCTAAAGGTGCTCATGTCAACCAATTAGACTGTTCAGATGTGTTGTGTGGGTTGGGAGTGAGTTACTGCCCCAAGTATCTCAGGGTCTTGGTCACAAGTGAGGGTAGAATGGAGTGTAAGATGGATCAGCAATTTGGTGCAGCGTCCACAGTATGCAGGTGGTGTGCCAGACCATCGTGGTGAAGAGAGAACTGAGCCGGAAGGTGTAGCTTTTAATTTACTGGTCCATCTACGTCCCATCCCTCACCTCTGGTCATGAGCTATGGGTAGTGACTGAAAAAATGAGGTCGCAGATACAAGCAGCTGAAATGAGTTTCCTCCGTGGGGTGGCTGGGCTCAGCCTTAGAGGTAAGAAGCTCGGACATCCAGAGGGAGCTTGGAATAGAACCGCTGCTCCTTTGCGTCGAAAGGGGCCTTTTGAGATGGTTATGGCCCCTTGGGCGCCTCCCGTTAGAGGTGTTCCGGACACATTCAACTGGTAGAAGGGCCGGGGCAGACCCAGAACACGCTGGTGGGATTACATATCTCATTTGGCCTGGGAACACCACTGGCTCCCCAAGGAGGAGCTGGAAAGTGTTGCTGGGGAGAGGGACATCTGCAATACTTGGGTCAGCCTTGCTCCTGCGACCTAGCTTCAGATAAGCGGTTGAAAATGAATGGAAGTAATGGAAGTAGTAAACATCGGTTTGTGGCTCCCGATCTGCATCGATAGCTTTGGCATCTAATACCAATGTAATTCAGTCAGTACCCTTGAAAGTACCAAGTTCTGTACCCACCCCTATTATGTAACAGCAAAAAGAATAATGTAACATGTGTTTAAAAAGTGCAGAGTAAAGAAAAGTTTGTTAAACCCATAACTGCTTCTGCATGCTATTTTGTTGGCTTATCTGCCAAAGTTTTCCATGTTTCGGGCTATTTAATTTAGACTAGCTTGCATTGTGGTAGCATGGGAGGCTTTAGCCAGAAGCACTGAATACCATTTTCTGAAATAATTGGACAGCCTACTTTTAGATATCTGTGACCCACATTTTGGTCTCATCCCTGTTTGGGCAACTCTGCTGTGCAATTTTACTATGTTTTCCTGTTCAAATACTTCTAATGAGAGTGGGTAGTGGTAATGTACTACAGCAGCCCACTGATATTTGCACCATTTTACTTCCGTCTTTTAATTTTTACCAAGACAGCTGAAACTACTTTGTTATCAGGGTTCTTTGTGTTGTCTTAACAGAGGCAGATGTTAGGATATAATTAAAAGTTGAAATGTTGTTTAGGTTTTGTACAAATTTCTTGATTTCAGGATTTGGGGGGGGGGGGGGGGGGTATCTCAGCAAAAAGTCAATTTAATAGCTGTTCTGTTTCTTTCAGTCTCACCACGAGTCTCTCATTTGTCATGGACAAGTTGAAATTTGTTTGTTTTTCTGAGCACATTATTTCCAATCCATGTTGACTTTTAAAGCCAAATCCCGAATCCCATTACTGATCTTGGAAACAATAACTCTGACAACAATCTCACCACAAGGTACTTTAACAGTTCTGGAGCTTTAGATCACATCACATGATCTCGCTACAATTCAGAGCTGGAGAAGTTATAACTGAGTTTGCTTCCAAATAAAAAAAAAATGTGGGAATATGAAATTAAAGTACACATTTCTTATTTAATGTTGATATTTATACATACTTTTTTTTTTTTTTACTGCGGTCAAAGTTGCAACATGCAATATATAAGGTAAGGTAAGGCAAGGTAAGGTAACACTTAAATGTCCCGGGGGGTGACTTAAGATACAGACAGTAGACATGAGTACAACAAAACAGACTGAACAATAAATAATACACGGAATCCAGTATCACACACTGTCTGGGTAAATCATGGAGAATAGTGGTCAATGCTGGTTAAGATAAGCGATGGCAGACTTGACAAAGGACGAACTGTAACGTGTCAGTTATCAAGCTTTAAGGTAGATACTGTACATATGTGGACATGGACTGAGCCTGTCCATACTCTGCACTTGTGTCATCTGTTTTTGTGCACATTTTGTGAAACTTATGGATACAGATAAAATAGAGCAGGACCATTAGAAATTTTGGGTGAAGTATGGCCATAGTTTCAAACGAGTCCCAATAAGACAAAACGAAGCCATTTTAAAAAGGCAGAACTTTTTGAGGAGAGGTTATTTAAGTTGGTCAGAAATGTGATGTTACTTTGTCTGGGCACAGGGATAAACAGTTACTACACAACCACTGGGAGGAGACTGGATGGAAATTAAGTGTAAATTGGAAGGAAGTGAAGGAAGAGTTGGGTAGGTACGAAACTGCTGGCCTCTAGTGCCCTCTACTAGATGTATCCATGCCAACGTAAACGCATGAAAGTATGTGGGCAGTGACAGGGACATTTGAAATGGACATATCTATCTTTGTATATAATGCATGTAATCAGCTTTTAGACATGCCTGGTGGATTTTGTTACCTGTCAGCAGAGTGCAGGCTGTTAGCACGTGTTTCTACTTTTTATGCAAAGTCAAGCTAACCAGTGGCTGGCTATAGCTTTATATTCACCATGCAGACATGAGAGGTATCAATCTTCTTGTCTAACTCTCTGCAAGAAAGCAGTACAGGTGCTCCTAAAAAGGAAACTATTCCATTGAGGAAGTCGAAAACATACAGTATGCTCGTAAATCTAAATCTCAAATAGGACACAGTACTAAGAAGTTCCACACAGTGCATGAAAATGAAATTCAGCTCACCAACTTTTTCTTTCAAAACTGGACTTCCACTTCTGTTATGAAATGCAAAAACAATATCCCCCTGCAGCTACATGAAACCACTAATGAGCTAGCCCAGAGCAGTGAATATCATTTAGAAACACTGGAAGTTGCTGTCACACATGGTCTGACTGGGCTCTGCTGCTAGGGGAGCCTCTGACTGCAGCTGAGTTATTAGAAGCCCTGGCCCCTTATCACGCCGCTCCAGCTCGACCTGGGAGCCCTCGCCTTGTGTGTGTGAATCATTGCCTTGAATGCCTTTCTGTTGTTTTTTTCTTTTTCTCCTGGAATAATGCGTGTTTGTGGCCTGTAGGCTTTGTCCAATATTTAATCAAGTGAAATGGCCTGAAATAGAACAATCTGGTATCATAGTTCACTGTTCTGTGCATGGAGGCAATCATTTGTCTTGAGTCAAAAAAGACGAGTGCAGCTAATGGAGATCGCATTGTCCTCCTGGCTTTGTCCTGGCTGGAGTGAGGAAAGCTAGAGTTGATTAACACGCACAAAAACACATGCGCACACACATCGTGCACACGCATACACAAAAAGGTTTACCGGCATGTAGTGGTGTATCTGTGATGAATGTTGGCAGAGAGCCAGACAGTGAGAGCTACTGGGAAGAGGAGGCTGCCATGGGAGGAAAAGATTACTGTAATAAAACTCACACACTTGCATGCACACACACGTATATATGTATACAGCGAACACATATAGACATAAGTACACGAATGCATACTCATGGAGGAGTGTGCACACAGACACTTTCTCTCGCGTAATGGAAGTGTAATGAAACCCAGAAACACACACACACACACAGGCGCCCTGGGCTGAGGGCTTGGCAGAGCAGAGTAGATAGATTAGTGTAATAGTCTCGGCCAAGGCAATCATCTGCCCACTGTAGGGCTTCAAATACTGGCAGCAAGATCCAGCTCAGACACAAAGAAATTAGCCACAATGAATGAGTCAGTTTGGATGAATTCACAATACTAACGGCTCACACAGTCAAGAAATAATCGTAGAAAATCCACTGATTTGCATGAAAATGTATTTTGTGAACTCAGCACGCAGCGGAACAGGGTCCAAACACGCCAAAACACATTATCAATATCTTGATTGTTCTCTTGTATCCATGAATTATAAATGACGACAGCTTGGCTTACACGTTGACAATGAAAACTGGCTATGCAATGTGAGTGTCATTGGCCGGAGCATCCGCTTGGATGGATTTTGTTTAGAAACTCATTTGGGCTGTGTCCAGGAGGAGCCATGCAGCTAATGGTTTCTTGGAAGCAAAGGTTCCTGAGGTGGAGAGAAAAAAGAGAGAATGTCTTGTATTCATGTGGCTACATGGCGAAGCAGCAAACAAACCCTCCAGCAAGGTACATAATTGCTGCCCATTTATAGATTTTTAACCAAAACACATTCAGTGTTTTTGTAATTAAACAACAGTTGCACATTTGTTTGTATGACTTGTCTTGTTAGTGTTTTAAATCACAATTGTCTGCCTTCAGTGGAAACAAAACTTATTAATAGCTATTCAGATAACATAAGTAAGATTTACTAAACATAATTCCACTTATGGATGAAGAAAGATCATTTATTCTTTTCAATGATGTGAGGAGAAGAAGTTACAACAGAGTTGTATTTTCATGATCTTTATGTTTCTTTACAAGCATAGTTATCTAATGTATAGACAGTACAGAAGACTAAAGATGATTACACATTATGGAGATTTTGGACTGTCATGTTAGACAGCACTTTTGATCATCAAATCATCAACTGAACAATTAGGCCACATTCCTCCAGTAGATTACACCATCTTATTATCTTAATTTATTGAGTCGCCCAAATATATTCAAGGCATTTAGAGGTATGTACAAGTCCCTATAATAATTCTTTAATGATTTCGAGCACATTTTATAAGTTTATGACTTTATAGTGGTGTTAATGTACTTCTTATTCTCGTTTGTAATATTAATATTAATCAATACTACAACTTAGGCAGCATGGTGATGCAGTGCTTAGCCTTTGCCTCATGCCAAGAGGGTTCCTGGTTTGAACCCTGGGTTTGGGATTTGCATGTTCTCCCCATGACAGCGTGGGTTTTCTCCAGGTACACCGGCTTCCTCCCACGGTCCAAAGACATGCAGGTTAATTGGTGACTCTAAAGTGGCCATAGGTGTGAATGTGAGTGTGAATGGTTGTCTGTCTCTATGTGTCAGCCCTGCGATAGTCTGGCAACCAGCCAGGGTGTACCCTACTTCTAGCCCAATGTCAGCTGGGATAGGCTCCAGCCCCCCCACAACCCATAACAGGATAAGCAATTAAAGAACATACAGGAATGCAAAGGTATTTCGGATGTTTTGAAAGAGGACAAATGTTCCTCAGTGGTTTGAAAAAATTCCTGCTTCTCAAAGGTCTAGAGTGTGAAGAATTTCGAAGCATCTAGCAGTGAGGTTGCAGACTGCAACCAATTAACCAACTTCTCCTGTGTGCCAAGCATGTAGTCGAACTATGGTGGCTGAAGCGAAAAAAAAATGACTGACCCTGTCTAGAGACAGTGTTTGGTTTGTCCATTCTGAGCTACTGTTAAAAGAACATGATGGACTTCATGGAAGAGACCTGCTTTGTATGTAGATATCAATGGCTCATTCCAAGATAACAAAAACACAACAATTCTTAGTTTCAGGTGATAATACACAAATGAACACATAGGCAACTGTGACTTAGAGGTAGAGTAGGTCATCAGAAGAGCGGCGGTTTGATCCCCAGCTCTTTAAGTCCACATGTCGAAGTATCCTTTGAGCAAGATGTTGAACCTCCAATTGCTCCGGATGGCTGTTATATTGGTGTGTGAATGGTTACTGATGTCACAAGATGAGAACAAGTGTTTTAGTTAACTCATAAGAGGTAGATTTTGGAGATACATGGTTCTCACATGATAGCCATATATGATACATCTCTATTTTCAGTAGCAGTAAATAATATGTTCTGTCATGGCTACTCAACAGTAAGTTCATGATATTTTGACCATATGATCCATGTAATATTATCGGGAGGTCAGTCTGTGCAGTCTCAGAGGACCTCCAGATAATGGAAAGAGCATTTTCAATCAGCTGGTTGTTTGTCAAAGGTGCCATTACAGCAGTCAAAGATGGAGACAGTAGGCGAAAATTCACAACACTCAGGATCTGCGGCAAAAACCTTAGAACATACACCACCATAACATAATCAGCAAGTGCCGCCAGTTTACTGGAAACCAAATGCCTTTGTGTCAGTTTTCATTTGACACACATTTGTTTGACAACAACAATTTATATAGTTTTGCATGATGATAACAGCATCTTGCTGCAGACAGAATGGTTCTCGCTTTCCATACTTAGAGTCTTTCACCCAGAATGCCATGAACTGTCCAAATCATTGAGGAATCAGAAGGTGTAGACATTCAAAGTCAAAACATGGCCCAAAAATACACATTTATTCACATTTATTCTTTCTGTCCTCCACGTATATACTGTAAATGCATGTCCCAGAGCCAGACAGTATTAATGAGCTGGCAAACAGTGGCCTCTGTTGTGGAGCGTGACAGCATTTAAGCCTGCAAGAAAAAGATGAACCCAGAATGTGCAATTATAAAACAAACACATTATTGTACACAAAGATATTAATGCTTTGGTGGTTAATGTGACACACAACCACACACATTCACACAAACAAATGAAGCCCAAGGCCACAGCAGTAATAGAGGAATTAATCTCTGTCTGTGTATTTGTACACAAATGAAGCTGCTTGTATCTGAGCTTGTAGGTGCCGCTGACATTCGCTCCCATCATTAACCTCTTCACTTCAGTGTCACTTTATGTGTCCCAATGTGTGCGTTAGAGTGTGTGTGTGTGTGTGTGTCTCAGAGAGAGAGAGAGAGAGAGAGAGAGAGAGAGAGAAAGACCAAGGTTCACCACCCTAGTGATGAAAACATCAAGACAGGCAAAGCGTAGAACACTCATGGTCACCTAGCGTTCAGATGGTCCGCTTAGTATTCATGGGGTCATATAGATGCTCACATATATACACACACACTTGCAGCCTTGTCCTGTTATTCCGCTGAGGGCACACTAATGACCTACCGCTACATCCATTCCCTAGCTCTTAATACTAACCATTAAACCCCACCATTTCTCCTAACCTTCACTTAACTCGAGCTCTAAAACCAAATGCTTAACCTGGCCAAAGCAGCCCTTTGCTCCTCTCAGTGCACACAAGGCCGCGAGCTGTGAACTAGCCACCCTCTTTGGTTTTAATGAGGAATTTCATTAGCATTTTAATGAGGAAATCCAGAAAAGCTGACAAGACCTTTAAGGGAAACTGAAGGACAAATGTGCAAATCCTCTGGTCAATGTGACAAGTGTCCAGTGAAGAATTACAAACTTCACTCAAAGTGGCAAGGTACCTTTGTATTTGTCGAAAAGAACATCCTGATTTATTCACAATAAGCTGGAAACTATTTCCCCTTGTATGTTTTATTTATTGTGAAACCTGAAGACAAATGATTAGGACTAGAGTGCTGCATATATTTATATTTGTACATAGTAGTTAAATGTTTATTCCTTGTTCACCCTTGTTGTCCCTGATGTAGCTGTATGTCTGTTTCTGTGTATGAACATTTTGAGCAACTGAAAAAAAAGAGTCATATTCATTGTATGTGTACATACTTTCTCTTATTTTGCATGTTAGCTGGATTCTCACATGAGAATCACTGAATCACAAGATCACATTAAAATCCATCTTGTAAGGCTTCAAGTAATGCATTTGTGTTCACACCACTGTGAATCAGTGTTTGATAGATTGGTACATGTAAGTTCTACCAGGCACTCATATTGTTTTAATATCCACTTTTTTGTAGTCACACTTTTGTGTAGCTTTGAACTGCCTCCCTTTCTTGCCGATGGCTTAGGACTTCTCAAGAGAAAATTTAGCCCCTCTTGCAAGGCAGTTTTCAGGCATGCTACTGCCCTTATAACGGCTGTTATCTCCTGAGTGTGGATCAGACAACAGACTCCAGGTTCTAATTTCCAACTCTGCCATGGTTCAGCCCAATCAGCACCCAGTGAGGAGCTACTAGAGGCTACTGGCATTGTTTAGGTGTGTGTGGCAACACTGAGAGGTGACTGTTCATTCAAAACAACAATGGCAGCTCCTACAAAGGTTAGCATCTGCAGTAGCATCAATTATATTAGAACTGGAGAGTACTTCTTCATTGAAAGACAAGCAAAAAAGAGCACTGCAGACTTTTCTTGATGGAGATACATTTTTACCCTTCTCCAGACTGGCTTCAGCTTCCTCGATACATGGTAATAGACAGATGGTTCATCCAATCACCTGCCGAGTATTTGTTGAAAGTGCCTGCCCTTTTCCAAACAGTTTCTAATTACAGCTTCTCAGATGGTTCTTTGTACTAAACCATCTGGCGCGTCAGGTTACACTTACTTGGCCATTAAAACTGATTCTGATTGAGAAGGGAAGGGCGTCTCTTTTGCTCCGTGCAATAATAAATCATCTAATTGGTCTCCTGTTCCGCTGATGACTTCTGGGTTTTGGTTTTTGAGGATTCAGCATTCAGCTATACACAGTGGAGCTGAGTGCATTCATTCTTTATCATTTCCATTCTTCCTGCCTTGTTAACTATTGGATTAATTATTTTTTTCTACATTCTTCGGCTTTTTTTTTTTTTTTACTGTTAGAGGCCTTTGGAAGCACTGAGCATGTATGTTTGCTGTTATCACATGCCGGAGTTCTTGGAGTCATGCCTGTGCCCCCTACTGTTAGACTGTAAAGTCTAATGGCAAATAATGTAAGGTTTCAGAGAGTTGTTCAAATCTGCTATAATCTCCAATTTTATATCAACAGTGGGTCACCGGACTACTTGTTTCTAAAAGGGCCACTTGTAGTGACAAACCCAGAGAGCTATTTCTTTTTTCTCTTTTACTTCTTGAAATTCTGCTCATTTTCAGGTTGATACTTGTATTTTGAATTACTACAAGAACATGTTCATTTTCCCCATACTGTCTGTGCTGAACACCTTTAATATTGGACATCTTTAATTTGTCTGAGGCACCTTGTTTTAGCCCCCTTCCCAAAAAGGCCTAGTCTGTTCTAATTGGCCAGCATATCCAGGTCCTCTGTATCTGCCCTTTCAGCCAGCATCTCTGTACATCACTTCAGCTGGAGCAATGACTACACCAAAATATTCAGTTGGTTTCTACTTTTAAAAATCACCAGTAACAGCTTCCAAACCAAAATCTTTATGGAGAGAAATTAACAATATTGGCAACCAAGATTGCATGTTGTCCTGTTGTTAGCATGTGCAGATGTCCATATAAAGAAATCCGTCACACGCTCATCTCAAAAGTAGGAAAAATAAAGGTGGGAATAGAGTATTCAGAATGGTCTGGCCACATTTAATATCAACATTCAACACTGTAACACAAATATGAAAGAAAATAAGAAAAAGCATAATAAGTCCCCTTTAATGTTGCTGCTGCCTAACTATGTCAGTTTTGGGCAAATGACAGTGGAAGAGAGGGTAGGGTTTCAGAGTTGTTTTAAGTTGTATTGTATAACTGGTAAGGGAAACGGCATTGGCTGTTCAAGACTGAAATTCTTTGGCCCTGAAAATGTAAATGTAAAGGCCATTACATTACTGTTGACACAAGCACACATTCTGGACACCAGCAACACTAAAATACCTTATGTAAGACTATATAAATTAATATGGTTGGAGGATATTCAGAACATAGGAGTCTACAATGATTGATCCAAATGGGAATCCAAAGCCCAGTAACAGTGTATTCCTCTGTGCACTGTTCATCGTTCTTCTTCAAAGTGTGTCTACTCTGCTGATGCTCTCAAAGATTAAACATTTCTTGTCTCCCCTCCCTGTTTGACTCTCTCCTCTGCCACAGAATGATCCCCCCATCAAGCAAGAACTTCCTGGTCAACAACCTGGCCGCAGGGACCCAGTACGACCTCTGCGTGCTGGCCATCTACGATGATGTCATCACCTCCCTGACAGCAACACGTGTGGTCGGCTGTGTGCAGTTCACCACCGAGTCAGAGTACATGAGGTGTCATTTTATGCAGTCTCAGTTCCTCGGCGGGACTATGATCATCATCATCGGAGGGATAATAGTGGCTTCGGTGCTCGTTTTCATCATCATCCTGATGATACGGTACAAGGTGGGTCTGTCTCGCCAAATCCACACCGGCCTGAAAAGAGAGAGAAAAAGTGCAGAGAGCTTTTCATTATGTTGGAAGACTGATATCATGCATATGATGGACATATGCTAGCATGGTCTACTTCTGATTAACTGACGTTTTCAGCATACAGTTGTATTGTAGAGCAGTCTCATTGGTTTTCTATAGAAGCCCACTGCCGCATGGAAATTAAAAGTTTTTAATTTAAAGTTTTGAATGAAAAAGAAGGAGGTATTAAGTAAATTTAGACCTTTTTTTGTTGTTTTCTTGTATGTTTTATGACATGAGGTACGGTGTCCTGCCTGTAAATCATAATTTTGACTCTAGACTTACCTCATACTACAAGTTAGAGATAGTCAGGGTGCAAAAACATTGTCAGTGGGGGGGAAGTTAAAACATCTGCACACACATTATAAATTAAGAAGGGCAAAGGTTATTAGCTCCTCAGGAATATCTGTAAATGCTTTTACTACAAATAATCTGATAGGTAAGAAGATTTTTCTTTTTTTTTGTTTACGAAATGAGAGCACACTTAAATAAATATGTAATTTTACCATCCATTAGTGGACATCATGCAACGGTAGGCTTTAATCTGTGTCTCATTTCTTTCCTTACATGCATAAAAGGCAACTAAAATAATATTGTGTGTTGGAAGTTGGATTCTGCACACTAGGTCCATTTTTTTGATCCATTATGTTTTTCTGTTTGTTGCGAAAATTTTCAATACCAGACAAAATGAAAAAACACATGTGCCACTCTCTCTAGCCCCAAGGTTACCTGAAGGGGCTAAGCTGTTCTTTCTGTCCTCTGTCTCCACACTGATTGTCCAGATCCTCTATTAAATCCTCCTCATCATCATCATGTTAAAAATAGGCTGTCTGAGTTATGAAATAATACTGTGGACCCTGTTAGTCACTCTTGTTGAGGATGTGTGTCCCACAGGTTACTGCTTCTTGCTCAAACATCTTTCCAAAACCATTTGACAGAAAAAAAATTGAACCTGTTACAAAAACTTCAATGAAAGTTTCAGATTCTGTGTGTCAACATGATTGACACACAATGTGAGGTTGTATTCATTATTAGACGTGCAACAATTTTGGAAACAAAGGCCATAACACAGATTGGAAAAGGATATTACCTAGATAAGAAAATTACAAATGTGTATAGCACAGTCAGTAAGTGTACTGCATGACACTGATTCAAACAACCAATTACAAGACAGAAACAGTGCTGTTTCTAACCAATGTATCAAATGTAATAATACTGTAAACATTTCACACAGCAGTGTTTACAATGATCTAGACAGAAAAAGGTTGACATTTATGTTCATTTCTGTATCATTTATTTATTGAAATAGATTATGTGTTGTATTACATGATATGAAAAAAGGTGAGTATATTTGGCCATGTGGCCCTGTTATACATGGAAGAGTTCATATGCGAACATTTTAGTTTGAAAGAAAAAATCAGCCCCTCATTACTTCCGTCTGTGTTTCCCCTCAGGTGTGTAACCCTGGTGAGGGGGGAAAAGGCGTTTCACTGTCGATGACCAACGTTCACTCACAGACCAACGGGCAGCAGTCACAGGGATGCACTGTGACTCCCAGCTCCTCCAAACACGGCTCAATCGGATTAGACGACCTCTCAGGAGGCACAAAGAAAAGGAGCGGGGCAGGAGGAGGAGGAGGGGGCAAGGATACCATGACTCAGTCGTCCGACTCATCCCTGCCTGACTGCTCCACGGCTACGTCAGTTCTCAGCCAGCCCTGGGCAGCCAGGAGCCCAACAGCTGGGGCAGAGGAACGGGAGAAAGTGGGTGAAGAGAGAGCTCAAGCTGCCGTCTCGTCGCCCACCGGCACCAGCGGTTCACTAACCAAGCCAAAGCGGAAGCCCGCTCCGAGTAAGCCGGGCTCAGCTTGCTCCAACACCTCAGCTACTCCTGAAAACCTCCCCTCTTCCTCCCCTCGCCCTCCTTCCTCCTCCTTCTCCACCGCCTCCTCAGCCCTCCTCCCCTCCACCCCTCTGGAGAACCTCAACACCAACCGTAACAATTCCACCTCTCTCAACCAAACCCCGCCTCCCTACATCCACTGCGCTTACTCCAGCCCTCTTGCTTCCCCAAGCCCCGTCCCCTCCATCCGATTTAGAGAGACGCCCATCCTGCGCAGGGCTCCCCGCGCCTCCGCTTCTTCCTCCGCCAAGTACCAGACTCTCCCCGCAGAGGAGGTGGGGAGGAGCAGGGCGAGGAGGAGGTACTCGCTCAGTGAAGGAGGCTCAAAGACTCACTCGTCCAATCAGGGAGGAGGAGGAGCACCCAAAATAGGGCGCATATTGCGGAACAAAAGGAGCCAATCAATGAGCGGAATGCTACTCCCGAAAGACGGGGATGGAGACTCGGACAAAGGGCGGTGTGATTCAGACTGGATCTTAGAAAGTACAGTTTGAACTGGAACGAGACAGCAACCATGAAATAAACTTTGGTTTATCCATTATTGTTTATCTTTTGTATGAGTGTATGTCTGAGGTTTTGTGTGTGTGTGTGTGTGTGTGTGTGTGTTAGTTTAAATTTGTCTCGGGGTGTGTGAGTGCTGGCTAAGGTGTGTTTGTGACATATGAAAGTGTGTGTTGTTGCCGTTTAGGATGTGCGTTTTCAGTGTGTACAGTGTGTGTGTTCATGTCGGAACCTTTAGGGTGACTGTGTGTTTCTGGGTGAAAGCGTGAGCATACTTTTTCTTTTTCAGACTTTTTTTTATTATTTTCATATTGTTTCTCCACATTTCTTTGTATTCAGTTTACAGCTTTTTTCACTTTGACAGTTTCCTACCTGTTTTTTCAGTCGGTCATTCAGCGAGTGGACAACTCGTCTTGTCTCGTAGCGTCCTCGAGTTGTCTCGTTGGTTCCACTTTATAGCACAAAACAAAACAAGACAATGGGCTCGCCACGTCATTTCCCGATTCACACTCACCTTATCTGAAAATACCACAAAAAGGGAATTATAACAGGAAAAAAAGGAATTAAAAAAAAAAACAATACAAGAACTGCAAAGCACACCATTCCTACCTTCACACGCCCACAGGAAGTGTGTTTCCATAACGCGGCAAGAGAAAAGCAGTCGGTGCCTTCTTTTGCACTAACAGACCCTCTGACAGATGATATAACCGGATTTAGGACTCCACCACGCTCCCTGAACGAGGGATTAGGACGGAGGGGACAGACAAAAGGAAGAGAGAGAGATTTCACACATAGCCTTTCTTACCTACTGAGGAGAACAGACGTTTCTTGACAAATAGACAGACACAAACTGAGACAAAAAGTGACACATGAAGACTAACGGACCTCTTATGAAATTGATATTTTTTAAAGGGAAGAATTAAAAAAAAAAAAAAGAACATAAAAACCCTGTGAGCTTTTCACTGACGTTGGTCACAAGCTCCCAGAAGGCTTCTGTACAGAAAAAGACAACATGTACTGTGTTGTTATGTTGTGTAAAATAAAAAGGGATAAAATGAAAACTGGAAATGTGAAATGTGTTTTATCTGCCAGGTTGTGCTCATGCACTGTCCATATGTATACCGACAGAAGAGATGCACCAAAATTTGTTTATATTCCACATCATAAGCCAGTATTTGGGAAGGCTGTGATCATGTGACCAATGTGCTGACGGGAGTACAGAGGGAAGTAGTCTGTGTTATGAGGCAGGATGACGATGGGTTGCAAAACACAGGACTTTCCCCCGGGAGATCGGTATTTGGAACTGTGTCATTTTAAGGTACGTCATCATCATGTTTCTTTTCCTAAACCTAACCAAAGCAGCTTTATTTGTCCAAACCTACGAGACTTTATGTTAAGTGAGTAGCCTCATTGAGTGGACGCTAATTTGTTAGCTATCAAATGAACTGCTGTGTGTCATATAAACCAGTGGTTTTCAAATTTTTTGTGCCAAGGCACACCAAATGGCAAGCCAAAATCTCAAGGCACACCTGTAAATACATCTGTGCCCAATAGTTTCTATAACGTGTGCTATCACTCCTAACACGACCTAAGAAACAATAAGACAGGTAGCTTTCACTTCCACTGACAGTTTTTCTCTCTCTCTTTGTTTTAGTGGATCCATTGTCCCAGTCACGGCAAATGTTATCATCCCTCACACTGGCTGTCAATCAGGGCTTTTAATGTGTCACACACTTACACTATACGCAAATGGCGACAAAGGTTCCCTGTGAATGTTTCTTTTTTTAATTGAATTAAATGAAATTACATTTTTTAGCTGGAGTTTCCTTTGTATTAGGAAATGGGTGTGCTGAACATACTGATACAGTCAATTAAGAATTCCTTCATAACTTTTTGTATAGGCCCAGTTGAATATTGCAATAATAATGTCTTGTTATCACAAAATCCAACAGGACACCTGGATTGGCATCACGGCACACCAGTGTGCTGTGGCACACTTTTTGAGATCACTGATACAAACCATTGTATAAGGATACGTTGTGTTTACATAGGGGGTGAATTGATACTACTTGATGAGGAATTTTTTTTTTATGTGATCTTTGCACATTTAGCAAGGGTGAGGTTCCTACTGGAGTACTAATGGGCCTCATTCATGAGCAGTGTGTACACACACATTTGTGCTTAAATCACACATATGAACAATTTACGCACAAATCTGGGATTTATCAATAATTTCTTACCTGAATTTTGCGTATTCTGCAAATTTATGACTAATTTAGAATTAACCTAAGATCATATGATAACACAAATGATAAGACCAGGCTGTCTTAGAAAATGTAAGTGCATGTATTTTAACTAAATGGAATATTAAAATGATTGAAAAACGTTTTGATAGATTTAAACAAAATGTATTTACTAATGCATTGGCCAAATGTATTAGATACCTATGAAACAGATGCCATTTTATCCTCATCAATAATTTTCATAATTAAAATATCCCTAGTTTTCTATGGAGTATATGAGAATGTTGATATTGAAATGTCTGTAATGATCAGCTACTTTCGCCACTTTCTAGTGCCATGGGATTGCACCTATGTAGCCAATGCTAATTGGTACATTTAAAAGTACAGAGAGATTTTAACAATTGCAGTAGCAGTGTCCAATGCACTGTTTAATATACTTGTATACAGCTCATTTCAAACACCAGCCCCGAGAGCCAACTGGTTAATTGGTTGCCTATTAACAGGCATGCTGGAAGATACTGCAGCCGGTGCCTTCAGGAAAGAGTGCATCTTCAGAGACCACCATAAGATGTTTGAAGAGATTGAGGAATGGCTGCCAAGACGAGTTTGGCTGCAGATATGCAATTCCCTGGAACGGCATCTAAGGCCTCAGACACACTGCTGTCACCCGATACCCTCTCAGGTTAAAGATCTGTCCACCATCGTCTTCCTGGCTCCAGGGATATTTATGAGAAACATACTGTCGGGGGTCAGGCTGGGACATATTTCCATATATAGAGAAATGTCAGTATGCTGACTGTAAATAGCATGCACATGCTTGTCATTTTAGAATTAGATTCTGATTCACTAACAGAACGATGATAATAAAAAAATTGCTGCATTGCGCAGGTGTCATCTACTCGATGGTAATTTGGCATGTGCACTTAGTTTGTGCACAAAGTAAGAACCTTTTTTCACAGATATTAGTGAGGAGGCTCAGTGTCTCCAGCACAACTTTCTACTGAGATAGCAGAAAATAATTTCTCGCTGCAAATCAGAACAGACGTGTGGTACTTTTAATTAAAACAATTGAAGTTTCACATTTTCTTTCATCTTTTTGTAATTTGATGCATCAGTGTTCAGATAGAAACCCTAGACCTGAGCGCGCGTGCGCACAGACACACACACACACACACACACACACACACACAGTGTCTGGCTGTTAATTTAGGAGTTGAGAATCTCATTTCCAAACCTCCCACTCTTCCCTGACTGCAAACACGTTTAGGAGAGTGACAAGTCAGAGAAAGTGCTCCCATGAGGCCTTGACAGTACGCCAGCGATGAAGACTCATGGGATATGTTGTTATTTAAGTGCTTACAAAAATAATCATTGTTTTATCTTTGTTAAAAGGATGATAAATTCAAACGTTAATGTCCACAGCAGTAGTAGAAAATGGACCTGTTGAGTAACACAGTCGTGCACAGTGGAACAGAAGCTAAACAGGAGAGGGGGCAGGACTTGATCTCTATATATGCTCTCACGCTCTTATACAACACTCTCGTAAAGTAAAAGGCACTCACTGTAACACAAGAGCTACTACTCACTCCATTTAATGGAAACATGCTGTTGTGCATATGCAAAGGTACAAGTCTAAAACAACACTATGGTATTTAACAAAAAATACATCAGTATTCATTACGCAGAATGGCCCTTTTCAGAAAATTATTTATTATGTCACTGGATTATTATCCGTGGTACGTTGATATGTAGGCATCACTAATTTTGCAGCTGGTAAAGGTGGCGCTAACCTCAGCTTCTTCATAAACTGCCAGGTAGCTTAAAGGTAACCTACTATGAACATTTTCAGGTTCACATTTGTATTTTGGGTTCCCACAACCATTTTTAAATATTTTCATGTTAAAGAAAACACTTTATTTTCCTCACACTGTCTGTGCAAGAACACCTGGATTCACGTTCTGTCTGAGACAGAACGTGAACGTGAATTTCTTTAAGCCCCCTTCTCAAAAAGCTTTGAATGGTCAGCATTTCTGGATCTCTGTACTGTCAATGCAGAACAACTGTAACGGAGAATAGTGGTGCTTTCTGCTGTGAAAAATCAATAAGAAAACCATCAAAACACAACCAGACATGATCCATCAGGAATATGATCTGAAATCAGGGAGTAATTAACAACACATTAACACAATGACAAGCTTCCCTGGTGTTAGCATGTTGCTACATGTAGCAGTGTACTTGCAGCCGGGGAACGACACAACTTGGGAGAAATTAACAACACTGGCAATCAAAATTGCATGTTTCTGTGACATTAGCATGTAGCTACATGTAGCAGTGTGGGCTAAATAATGTAAACACCTGCAGTAGCGTGCCTGGAGCAGATGAGCTTAGAAAGAAATCTGTCACAAGCTGATGTCGGCTGGTAATTAAAGTAGAAAAAATGGAAACAGCGTATTCAAAACAGTCTGAAGCCACAGGGATTACTTTTACATACGTTGACCTCATTATTTGAAACTTTTAATATGACCATGCAACATTGTGACATCATTGTGAAGCAGCACACAATGTAAACACTCAAGCAAAGTACAAGTACCTGGAAATTGTACTGAAGCACAGCACTTGAGTATGTACTTAGTTACATCCCACCACTGCACAGGGACATGGAGAAAACTGCTTGGTGCTCATGAGCCCAGCTGACGCAGTGTGTGTCATAACTCTGTATCCGCATAGAGCGAGTCGTATGATATCCTACAAAATGCATACACAACAGTTTGTATGATATCTCTATATTAGCGTCCCATGAATGACATGACATCTGTAACGTAATGCTACTGAGGTTAGGTTTAGGCAAGTAAAGTTACTGTGGTTGGGTTTAGGAAAAGGAATATGGTGAGGATGTTAAATGAACTGATCACGTGATCACAGTCTTCCAGAGCACATTGGTTATGCACAAATTACTGTCTCATAATCACATGGGATTTGTACATTTTTTTAGTTCATGCGAACAGCCTGCGTCTATAGAACAATCTGCCACTCTGCCCAACTTCGATTTGGTTCAGTCAATCTAGAACAAAGATAAAATACAGATTGTTGCCTTTTGGTTCTGCTCTGTTTCATGTTCACATGGACACATTTCATATTAAGAAAAAGAGGAGTCAGCATTATGTTTTATTAAATGACAGGCAACTCATTAATTAGACAGTCTGGGTCCTGTATCATCACATGGATTCATGTGGACAAAGACGGCAACTCATGCAGCACTTTCCAGCACTTTGTGTTTGTTTATCCTCCCTGGTGATAACTGATCATGAGCATTATTAGTTTAGAGTGGATGTGGACCACAGATGTCATAAATAATGAAGGACAGGTTGAAACAGAGGTGTTTTGTACCCATAATATCAGACAGCAATACTGTAATTACTCACTCACACTCTATTGAGGAACTGCCAAAATACACACAGGAGAGTGGAAGCACAGCACACTCTGTTTAAGCTCCTTTTCACTCCTCTTTCAGGGAAAATCTCAGCTCCCACTTGCTGACATGCATATGTGTTGCCATGGTTACAAAATCATCTTGCATAATTAATTAATCCTTTACAGTTCCCATGATCAACGGGGGGATTTAATACTAATTTAGCTTTTTCAGTCACATATATGCCATCACAAAACCCAGAGATCAGTCTGTTTTGCTTTGACACCACAAATGGTCCGTGCCGGCATCTGATTGGACCGACGCCAATCCGCTGTGGCTGTTCAGGCTGCACAGCAGTTTGGCACAGCTTTCACACCAGACCAAATGAAACCCAAATGGCAAACGCACCAGTTTGTTTGAAGTAAATCAAATTTATTAAGTGTGAAAGTTTTCATATAGCTACTGCCATATCAAGTCAAGGGAATAAATCAAGCACTAGTTAAAGGTACAGTTCACCCCACAATCAAGAATACAATTTTTTCTTCTTACCTGTGGTGCTTTTTATCAGTCAAGATTGTTTTGGTGTGAGTGTTGGAGATATCAGCCACAGAGATATTTGCCTTCTCTCCAACATAATGGAACTAGATGGCACTCGGCTTGTGGTGCTCAACGTGCCAAAAAATACATTTGAAAAACTCAACAGCAATGTCTCTTTCCAGAAATCATGACCCACTTACACAGAGCTTGAAAGGCATGTTCTCATAACAGTGAATGATGTAAACACTAATTAGCTAGCTCAGTGGTGCTAGGTGAGCTAGCAGTATGCACACTTCCTTCTTAGGTGATGTGGTTGGTGGGTTTAGTGTGATAAAAAGAAAATAGTTCCAACACAAAACTGCTCATAACAAGGTCTGTGGATTATCTTGAGTAAGTGGGTCATGATTTCTGGAAAGAGACATTGCTGTTGGGTTTTTCAAATGTATTTTGGAGTGCCAGCTTGTTCTACAAATTCTCACTCAGAACTTCTCAAATACAAAATAAAAATTAAAAAAAATAATAAACTTCCATTTTCACAAAAAATACAGTACATTTTCTGCTCATTAAATGCATACAGTCTTTAAAAAAAAAAAATTTAGGGTGTACTTGTCACAGCAGCTCAAAGCACAGACAGAAAAGACATGTCTAATAGTCCAGCAGGGAGGAAAGTGAAAGCAGAAGCAGCCACAGTGAGATGTTGATGAAGAGCTGCAGACAACATGCTCTTACTGCACCTCTGCAAACAGCTCACCTCCAACAGATAAACTTCTTTTACCTGCCCTGCTGTTGAAAAACACATGCAGTAAAAACAACAGGGGACTTTAGCCCACAGCTTTTGAACGTCATCACTGAAGACAAGCTGTCATTAGTTAAAGAAACACCCTCAAATGGGCAGCCCTGTTTTAATGGAAATGCAAATCCGTGCAATGCTGGACAATGGCCCAAACCAAACCAAGCCAAGCCATGACTGTTGAAAAGGGGTACAGGTTGTCTAGTTCTTTTATTTTGAAGCAGACACCTCTACTACTAATATCCCCAACAGTCATAAATACAGTCTAGGCTGATAAACAGCACTACAGGTGAGAGGAAACATAAGTATTTTTGATTTGGGGGTGGACTGTCCCTTTAAGAGTCAATTACTCTTAAACCCAAACCCCACCCTTAACATCTCTTCCTCTTAATACTCTGTGATCACAGCAATAAGTGGGTGCAGAGTGATGACACACATGCACAGCATATCATGAACACTACAGTCTGCTATCATAGACCAGCACCTACAGTCACAAGGCGACCTGGGGGCCACAGCCAGTATGTGTGAAGTCACTATCACTTAACATCAAAGCAGGAAATTGATTCACTTTGCAATTAAATCGCTGAAAATTGTTTGACATGAAACAGTTCTGACAGGCAATTGCAAATGGATGTTCTCACTTCAATTATCAGACATTGCCATTTTAATGAAGTAAATTGAATTGACTGAACTGATGGAGAATCATTACTGACCTTTATGAGCATATTTGAGTGTTTATTCTGTTTTTCAGCAGTGGTGGTGGCGGCGGGCTCTCACTGTTAGGCCTCTGGGTTAAAGTATTAATAATTAAGTCAATAAAAGTGATGTGTCTTATACTGACAAAGTTATTTAATTAAAGAGAGTGAGATGCAAACTGGAACTCCTGTGGGATTAAAACTAAAATTACCCCCACTACTGCTCTCCTATCACATGAAGGTCCTCTCACTGGTTTTAAATTACAATAGTGGATGACGCCAACAGACATCAGGTGAATATTTAAACAGGAACCCGAGTGGAAGTAGAGTCATTCGATAGGAGGAGAGGGGAAACAATTGTCCTTGTTTAATTTGTGTAAAAAGCCCATTGCCTCTCATACAGCCACATCCACAATCCTCTCTTAAGAAGTATGTCAGTAACGTCCTGGTTTACGCCTCCTTCACTGACCTTCCAATGTGTTTCTTAAGCTGTAAATGCTTAATGGTAAGAGGCTTTGGATGAGACTATCCCTCTCCATATCCTTCTTCCTCATTTTCCTTTCAAGCCCTCTCTCTTTCTCCCCCCCTCCATCCCTCCATCTCTCAGTTTCTCTCATTCATCATTTATATTTTTTTTGCAGATTTGGCACCAGCTTTTGTACAGTGAGTGATAGTTTGTGTGGGAGAAGCTTAAAGTAACAATCTGTGACATTTGCACCACATTTCAGCTAATAAACACTCGGCCACATTCTGAATAAGGTGCAAAATTAATGAATTAAGTTTTGTTGAGGACTCCAGAGTCACATGATGCATGACTGGGGAGCAGAATCTGGCAGAGCGCTCTAATGGAGGCCACCGGATCAAGCCCCAGCAGAAGTTTGAGTCATCTGGTGGAAGCAGGTGGTGGGCGGCAGAGGTGCCTGGGAGACGAGGAACTGAAACTGAGGAAAAATGGTGAGTTTATTACAAGAATGTGAGAAACAGTTGGAGAGACTGAGTCCATGAATGAATAAGATGAGAAAAAGCATGGACAAGAGCGAACAAGTCAAACACCAGTTTTAATGCTGCTAATTAAAGACTTTGCTACGTGATCCAAAATCCTTTTAAAGTTGACAAAACCTTTAAACCTGAAAATGTGTGTGAAGCCTGACATCTAATGGTGAGAAACATGCCATCTGCTCTCGGCTGGTCTTTGGCTCCAGGAAAAGTCACCATCTGTTGCAGAGAGTAAAGGCCCAGGCACACCAGCATTTAAAACGCTGAAATCAGTTAATTTCAGTGGAATTGTTGCAATCTGTGGATGAGGTCAAAGGAGCACGAAAGAAATCTGCATGATTTTTTGGGGTCAAGTTCATCTTTGGTAAACATGTTACCTAACTTTATTCAAACTTTACTTATTTGCTGTGTAGCTGTGTTTTTACCTTACTTGCCTCTGTCGGAGTATAAAATGCTCCACTTGAGAGCAGTTTACAAACAGTTATAAAACAGGAATCAATTGCTATAATAGGTCTTTTGAATTTGTTTACCTATTAGCAGCCAAACTAACAACAAGCTCACTAACTAAAACTAACATTTTACGCTAATTAAATGTTAGCAAGCTGGCTACTTTATGACAGTTTTGTCCACCTTCAATAACTTGTTGAATGAAATGATCTAACCTACTTCTATTAACTATCCATCTATTTTTATTTTTGGAGGTGGACCATTCATTAGGTTGTGTTGAAATATATAAATATACATATATATCAGTTGGTTATTCATTGTACCACACTCTTAGAGTGCAGAGTGTAGTCTGGGTATGGACAAATTGGCAGAATGCCAGGCTCAGTGAGAGTGAAATTCAACAGTAGTGATGGCCGAATGAAGCCTCATGAATCATTTTCTTTATTTTCTGAGCCCACTAGATGGCGCATTTTGTTCAACAGAAGGTTTAAAACACACCAGATTTCCATTTTTTAGCCTCTCTCTTTAAACCAAGAGCGCCATCTAGTGGGCTCAGAAAATAAAGAAAATGTTTCATGAGGCTTCATTCCACCATCACTATTCAACAGTTCATTGCCCTTCCTCTAAAAGTTTACTGCAGCAGCTGCTCCTCTCGTCCATCTGATCAACTCTGATCAGATCAACTGATCACTTATTAACCAAATAAATAATTAATATCAATTAATCCAAATTTTGAGAGGAGACACCAAAAAAAATTAACATAAAGTTTGCCGACCCCCTGCCCTAAGTCACCTACCACTACACCTAGACTGTAATTCTGTGGGTACCACTGCTACTGCAATCAAAATACTAGGGGTAGTAAAGGGTCAAGTACAGACAAAAAAGAAAAAGCTCAGAGAGATTTTGTAACCGACTTTCATGTACATTCATGCTTGCTTTAAAGCTGTCTGGACATGGTTCTCAACTTGGGGGTGTCTGAGGCAGGAGCTATCAGCTAACAGTGCTAACTGTTAAAATCGTGCTATATAAATAAAGTGGATTGGACTGGATTGGAACCAGAAGGAAACCAGTGGCGGGCGCTATGCTTCCGCAATAAGACTATCTAATAATACTGTGATTTTATTTTCTGCTAAGGACACCACTAAGCCATATCTTTACATAGTGGTTTGCTGCTTTATTTATTACCATAGACCAAAACAGACACAAAAGAGCGACTTTTGGACGTACATTCATCAAGTGGACAGAAACATGAGTTTGGCATATCACCTTACAAGGTATGACAATGTTGTGTTCACTTTTTTTACTTTTTGTTCCTTACTGACCAAAGAAATATAATTTTTTGCAGGTTTAACACCATCAGCTTTGTGAGGTGAGTAGAGAAAGGTGATGAAAAGGCTGAGCTGGAGCAGTTCAAACTGTGGGCTCAGCAATATCTGAATAAATAAATCCCTGTTTTGCAGCTCCAAATTGCTGGGTCATCCTGCTCGGGACAGCTTTAGGCTACAATTGTCTGTCTTTCCCTGAGAAATGAAATGCTCTGACATGCAAGAAGTGATGTGTTTCTAATTATCTGGGTAGCACAAAGGCAAGAATGACTTGGACCGTAACTCCATCAAAGAAAAATCCAAGGAAAAAGAACACACAGTCCCATCCACAGCCTGACAACTCATCTGAAAGCCATGCAGCACAAAATAAAGACCAGAGACCAGCATGGCACAGGGAAAAAAATCTAAGTAATAACAGAAACTTGTTGATTAAAAGCCTTTAACACAAACAGCACATAGCGTGCAACTGCTAAACAATAGCAGGCTCACAGAAATCGTTTGGATTCCTTTTTTTTATCTCCTCCCTTTCCTTTGGTTACTCAACTCCTCCATGTTTCTGTCAGTCTCACTTTGTAAATTTGCATTTTTAAGAATTTGTGTGAATCTTTCTTCCAAGTAGAGCGAGCAACCAAGGCCAGGGTGACATTAGTGATCTTATCTTTATCAAAACATACATAAATAAAAACAATCACTTCAAAGAAAAGGGAGTGAATCCGAGCATATCCCTAATTTCCAACCTCCAGGTTGAGGCTAAAGCCTTTACAGAGCAGAGAGAGAGCTTGCTGGCATGATTCCTTGGCAAAGACTGAGCATTTTGCTGAGGCTGCTGGGAGCTAAGCTGTCACAAAAATGCCCAAGGAATATAATTTAAAGGAATTGGGGGGGAAAGCATGCTTTCACTATGTGGTTTCCTGTGGCAACCTTAACCTGTGAAACAAGAGCAAGCTTGGAAACCTGTCAAGCTGTTAAGTGAGATCATAAGGGTGGATCAGGCTCAGTGTATGCACATTTACAGCAGAGTAATCAAGGTTCAAGTCACTCTAACCTTCCTGCCCATCCATTAAAGGAAATTTCAAAGCATGAGCAATGCTATATTTAATGGGTCTGTTTATTCCTATAAAGTCAATGGAAATAAAAATGTCATTAAGTACTAATTACATGAAAAAAGAAAAGAAAGTTGTGAGACAATTATTTTAGTTTTGTTTGTTTTAAGTTGAGTCTCTAAACAGCTGTTCATTTCTAATTTACACAATGTAAAATGCTATAGGCTTGTGCTAATAACATTAGCATGTTGTATTTGTGGGAAAAATGTGTCCAGCAAAAGACACGTGCTTTGTTTGTGAATCCTGCGAGACAATTTGTGTACCTGTGTTTGAAACTGTCTTTAAGCCATGTTTAATGTGTGTTTAATGTGTGTTTTGAATCAACTAAACTTTACAGCACTTCACAGAAACTCCGCCACCAACTAGTGTTTCAGAGGTGTAACTGCAGAGTGACACAGAAACAACACCATCTAAGTATAAATGCTCACAACAGTGTGGGCAATGAGCATAGACTACAGCATAGGGAGTCCGCCTTGGGAGTGAACTTTCAGTCATTTTAGTATGAAACAGGAAAATGTTGCATATTCAGTCAACACAACAGAACATCTACAGACCTCTACCACAAGCGCTAAGTCAGTAACTACCTAAGTCCAAATGCAAGAAATTTGTGTTTTTTTTATTTTCTCACTGTCCCCTAGTCTGGTCACTCTCAAAAATCTAGGTGTTCCACTCAGAGCTCCCCCTAGAGGCCTGGAGAACTGTTATTTTATTGACAGGATATGCAGCATTTTTCTGTTGTATTTGTTTTTGGGTTTGTGTGTTTTTGACTCTGTATCATTTCTGAATTTGCAGTGTTTGCTGTTAATGTCTTTGTCTTAGCAGCACTTTTTTTTTTTTTTTTGCATTACGTCTCACGTTGGATTGTTGTACCTATCTGACTTTGCATCATTCCTGAACCTGCAGTTTTTCCTAATGGAAATGTTTTGGGCCGCTGTGGCGCTGTTGGCCACTGTACTTTTGCGGTTGATGTTTTAAACTTGACTACGAATCAGATTTTCTTGCATATCGATTCTATGTGTGTGTGTGTGTGTGTGTGTAAGTGTGTGTGTGTGTGTGTGTGTGAGAGATCCGGGTTTCTGCATACTGAGTTTCTCCACCACAGTATCAGATAGCCATATGGATGGCGTAAGAAGGTGGTGGTGGCGCTGAGCATCTGAGAAGGTGTATCGTGTATTGTGAACACGCGCACGCACACACACACACACACACACACACACACACACACACACACACACACACACACACACACACACACACACACGCAGACACACATGCACACACAGAGAATATCCTGTGGCTTTGCAGGAGATTTCCCATTCTGAATTAGCTGTGCCTTCAGGGACTGTGGTGTTGTATAATGAGCCGAACACTAATTATTCTAGTGTGTGTGTGTGAGTATGTGTGTGCGTTAGTGATTGTTCAAGCCTGTGTGTATGTTTTTGTCCATCTAAAGTAAGTGTCTTTGCTTTGTGTCTGTAGGATCAAATGGCGAGCAGAGGGATTAAAAGAGAGGTTAGAATTAGGGGCATAATGTAAGTAAACGCATCGTTCTGGAGAGTAGAATAACACAAGCTTGTATATGTGCGTGTGTTTGTGTGTGTGCCTGAGAGTGAAATTATTCTGCCCCTCTTCCTTTGCTCATGAAGCCAGAAGGAATGCTTAATGAGTGTGTCAGCATGTGCTGGCCAACTGTGGTGATGTGTTTGTGTTGGAGAGAAAGGGAGCGTCAGCATGTACGCGACGCAGGAAGTGTGAGTGTGTGCGTGCGACTAAGTCTGATGTGTAGTGAGTGAGGCGAACATCACCTCGACATCACCTCAAAGGAAAATAATGAGATTCGTTTCTGAGCAGCATCCTATTAAATAAGTGCAAAGTGTCAAGTTAGCAACATCATTTTGTATTAAGCAAATGGACCGCACCGGGAACAAATGAGGCTCTACATCTTGTTTTCCTCTGAGCAGGCATTCGAAAGTTACCGGCTGAGGGCACGAGGTTTAGACTCTGCAGGAAAACAGGGAAAATAGTTCATCAGCTAATCATTTAAGGAGAAAAAGCCAGCAAGTCATTCACACTGTAAAACTTCAGAAAATTGGATGAGACATCTGCAGAAACCTTGCATCCTCTTGTTTTCTTTCTTCCTTTCATCATGAAAAGACATTATGCTTTTATTTAAATATACTTTGAAATGCATTCAGTGACAGAGAGCATCAACAACAACTAAATCATCTTCAGAGTAAGTAAAAGGTCCTTGAGCTGAGGCGTGGATCTGACAGCATTTATCATCAAGGACAAAGTGTGGTCGCTGCATAATACATATAGTATATATATATATATATATATATATATATATATATATATACATAATACAAAACATTACATTTGAGCGTCCCTGCTTTACCAGGTGAGAGGAACACTGATGCACTATATGGAAAGTAAAAAATGGAAGAAATGTAATAAGAGAATAAGAGGAGAAAAACAACTTTATTGCAAAGTTGTAATGGTGCGTATATGAGGCAGAGTTTGTTCCTCAGGATCATCTGGCCTTGAGTATTCAAACCATGTGTGACTCTGAATGCCCTCTTCCTTCATGGATGGCTTTATTTTCATTACTTGAAAAATCTCAAGGCAGTGTTTGAATGACTTGCTGACTCGAGTGAGGAAGGTGAGGTAGTTTACTATACTGCTCTCATCTTCAAATACATTTTATAGTCACTTTAGAAACAAGGAGAAATGGGGACATTTACATCAAGCTCCTGACACATACTGTATGATACAGCAGCGGAGGTGAAGGGACTGCCGTGATATTGCCACAACTCCACTAGGTTTATTGTTATAGTGCATTTCTCTCCTTCTTTTATTTGTGTTTACAATTTGTACATTAAAGGAGCAGTGTGTTTAGGGGGGTTAGTGGCATCTACAGTAGCAGTAAGGATTACAGATTGCAACCAGCTGAAACTTCTCCAGAGTTAAAATCACTTAAGAGTTCCTTTGTTGTTGGAGGTTTCAACCAGGAGCTAATTATCCGCAGAGGTCTCCTCCTCTCAAAAACAAGCAGACCAGCATATGCACAAAATGAGGCTTGAAAGAGTCACACGCCATTTCCCAAAAGTTGACGGTCAACAAACTTGACGGTAGAAGGTTTGCACCTGCAGGGAGTCTCTGATCCATGCGTACAAACACTCTGGAGACAGAGGAAATTAGCGATGCAGATGGTGTGCTGGTGAATTAAAGCCAAATTGTAGAAATTAAATGTGAGAAACATCATTTTATGTATAATTATGGCTCTCACAGATTTGATTTCACCTCATTTCACACATTGCTTGAAGATTCCAATCATAAACATACATCCTGTGGTGTTACTACAGCTTGTGCCAGTGGACCATAAACACATTTAAGTTGTAAAAATTATAAGTTTACTCAAATCTCACCTTGATTTCCGCTTATTTTGTCATCAGCACTGTCTCATCATCACATTCCCTGCAGCACGGAGGAGAGGGATGCACTCGTGGTCAGTGGTGGACAGTGTTGGGCAAGTTACTCTCAAAATGTATTAGTAGTTGCATCCATTTAAAAGTAATTCATTACTTTATAATATTACTCTCTCTGTAGGGTAATCAGTTACTTATTACTACTTTTGTGTTGCTTTCATCAAAATGAGCTCAGAAGTAAAGTTCATTTTAATTGGATGAGGGTCATGTTGATTCACAGCAGCTAATCAAAGCACAGAAGCTGCAGTTTAATACAGTTCATACAGTGGTTACCACTTTGTATTAAGGCCCCTGCTTATATTAATAATAATGTGATGATGCCTCAGAATTAAATAGCCTGGACCGTTTTAAATAAATGAATTGCCTTGGACACGGGAGTGTCAGGCGGAGGATCAAAGTCTAATAATTATGAGATATGGATAAATACGAAACCTAATAAACAAATATTGAGGTTAGCACAACAAATGGAATGGCGTGTGAGTAAATTACCATGACGAGCACGAACTAATACACTGGAGCAGGAAGACCCACCTGCTGGATCCCAGTGTGCCGGTCAGCTGTAACAGCACCGGAGAGGGAGCTGTGCATAGCAATGATACGGTGTGCCAGAGTTGCTCTGTTGTAGGGGATGTGTCGGTCGCATTTTAGCCATTTTAAGCATTTTTCTGTTGTTATAGCGCCACCCAGTTGCCAATTACAGTTAAATTTCTCCAGTCACCTTGAGGCGTCCTGTTCTACATCTACTAAGTTTAGTAAAAATCGATATGGTGGTTAGGCCTAGATAAGAAATTAGCTCTCTAGCGCCCCCATTTTGTTTGATGGGGTCAATAATGGAGGGGTCCCCTCAGATTATGTGTGGTCATATGCCTACAAAGTTGCGTGGTGAGGGTGAAACCCTTGAGATGTTATACACCTTTATGTGATGAGCCACGCCCTCCGCAATATTCATTGCCTTATAGAAGCTTAGTTTTAGTAAGTTTTGCAACTTTTGCCAAGAGGGAACTTTAGATATTGGTCCCTAGATTATGTTCACCGAGTTTCATGCAGATCGGTCAAACTTCCTATGAAGAGATCGATTTGAAGTGTTTTTCAAAAAATTCAAAATGGGGGAAAATCTATATAACCAGAAGTTATTCAATCTGTTCAATCGGTTGCTATAGCGACCCCCTTTGGCCAATTGATGTAATATTGCTTCATTTGCATCCTCCCATGACCCTCTACCACTGTGCCAAATTTCACATGGATTGACCAAGTCAGTGAGGAGAAATATATATATATATATATATATATATATATATATATATATATATATATATATATATATTATATTATATAGTAAGATAATTGCAAAACAGAGCATCAGCAGTTAACAATATCTTACAATACTGTTAATGCATATCACCAAGCATTACTTAGGTTTTCAGAGTTTTTAGGTTTTCAGGGTTTGTGTGTAAAATCACTGCAGTGAACATTACTGTGCACACTGGAGACACTGTGGTGACTTGCCATGACAAACGTAGATAAATTAACTAATTGTGTTCACCTATCATCTTCGAATGATATCCCAGGGTTGGGGATACACTGATTGTCACAATCATTTTGGCATTGTGTGAAGCAATCAGTCTAAATGCTGTAAAAATATAAGCGCTGCGGTGACACTGTTGCCGTGACTCACCCATGCAGTCCCACTGATCAGCCGGCTTGTTTCTATGCATCAGCGTTCATGAAGTGCTTTGCATTGGTCATTTATGGATGAATGTGGGTGTGTAGAGGGCAGGCTATGAGGCAGATCCACATGTGGACAATTCCAAGTTGATTTGGGATTTAAGAAAGAAATTGCACACTGGTTTTATTAATCAGAACATTTTTTGGCACACCATTTTCTGCCTTTGTCTGCACATCACACATTCACTATAGTATGGATCATACGCACTGTTTTTTAAATGAGCACCCAGGTGATTTAAACCTGTAAAAACACTGAATAAAGCAGTTTCATGTTACAAAGCAGTGTTTTTCCTATGCTGCTCGTCTCAGAGGGAAACACCCAGAGTTTAGCTGACAGCAGTAACAACAGTTTTAACAAACCAGACCTAATACAGTAGGTAAGACATGAAAACTACGATATGAGAATATATGTGAAGAGATGTTATTTTCTGCTGTGGTAATTGAAAATTGCTCCTTTCCCAGCAGGGTCCATGTCACCGGTCTGACAGCCCTTTGGTCCGACATCCCATTAGTCCAACGTCCCGTTGTTCCAATATGTGATTATACTACGCTATACTGTATTTGTGCACCATAGAGGATCAGCAAACGCAACAAAAGTAGGCTACTGGTCGAGGTACAAGTGCCATAGAGAGGAGAGAATGAAACACCATAACCTCCTGTCATTATTAACTCTGGGGTCGGGGTTGTCTGTGAAACTCTCCGCGGTGCTGAGCGGCTCCCAGCAGGCGTATTTCTGCCTTGATGGTGTACCGCGACTGGCTCTAGGTCAGCTGGGAAAGGCTTGAGGCGGAGCAGGCTCACGGCTTATGTGTTTGTCACTTTCTTTTTCATTTTAACCCACACCATGATCTTTTCCTGACCCTAACCAAGTGGTTTTTGTGCCTAAATCTAACCAGACTTTAACCACAGGGCATCATGATGACTTCGGAACAACGGGACTTCGGAACAATGGGTTTAATATGGTTGGAACAATGGGATGTCGGAACAATGGGATGTCGGACCAATGGGCTGTTCCCACCCAGCTATGTCAGGAAGCAGTATAAAATATTCTAGTGTGTGAATGTAATGTGTCAATCGCAGTTCAGCTCAGTGCTACCAATGTGTTCCCAGCAACTATTTATTATAATAAATATAACTATTTATTGTCTTGCTTTTAGCTTTTGTTTTTAATGATCTATTGTTCCCTTAATGTTTTATTTTAATGTATTTCTCTTGGAAAGCACATTGAATTGCCTTGTGTATGAATGGTGCGAGTCTGTGCAAAATGTCTTCACAAAAGTGAAAGTTTTGCATTCAAAACTCTGGTGAAAAGATTAAAGCATTTACAAGTTTAACTCTCAGTCCCAGAAGTTACATGCAGTAAACAATCTCACATATAAATATGTATTTTTAGATTTCATTTATTTCACTGCCTGTAACTGGTAGCCAACTCCTCCTCCTCACTTCTACTCTAACTCTTAAGCAGTCTTAGTAAAAAGCTCTGAGTGTGTTGGCACACTGTAGCCAACAACAGGATGACAGTTTAAAGAAGAGGCTGGCTCAGTAGCAGATCGTGTTCTCTTGAAGCTGTTCTGCTGTGTCCCTGAAAACAAAATACACACTGTTGCTCTGCGTCGCCGTTACCCCTTGAATTTGACTTGCCAACCAATTAGTCACACAGCTCAAGCCTTAAACAGAGTATGAATGGGTGAAATGAGAGAACAAACACCTTCCCGCAGCACCATGCTGTGCGGAGGATGTCTGGCTTGCTCATACACCACGAAATGTTAAAAATCGGAGAAAGAGCCGAGCGTCAAATACTCTTGAGAGGCTTTTGGGGGGAGAGGGGCTTGAAAGGAGGGATGAAAGATGAGGGAGGTGTTCACACAACCCCTGCGCCATTTCTCCAACCCCCCTCCCCAAAGCACCTTAAGTGTACACTCTCCTGCAGCACTCCCCTGTGGACCAGATTGATTTGAATACTACATGCTGTCTGATTTTTTTTTTTGATATACTGCCGCTGCTCTTTTCTTTATAAGGAGGTGAGGAAAGGATGAAAAAGGGAAGGAAGGGAGGCATGTAAAAAGGAAGGAGCGTAGCAAAGCAGAAAGCGAAGTGGGGTGAGGGAGGTTTGAATCCATATTTATTAACTGGATGAATGAATAGTTGAGTGGAAGATGGTCTGCACTGCTGAAAACGTATAATTTCCAACACATCTGCTGTAAGTATAGTGTTGTCCACACAGCGTGTGTCAAAGATGCAGCATTACCTATGCATTCAAACAAAATGTGCCTCACTGCACATGCTGGGCTGAAAAGCTAGTGCTTATGGATTGTTGGTATGTGATTATGTAGTTCTAAAAATGTAGATACAAACACTTTCTAACCCCCCTAATGTCATAAACTGGACCCATACTGATTTATTTGTTTTTTTGTACATCTGATCGGTAAAAAAAGTCACAGCAGAGGAAAACCCTGCTATGGGTGTGTTCAGGCCAAACATGAAACTAATATATACCCATTGAGTGCACAGTTGCCCACGTACAGTTTCACATGGTGTGTGTTTGGGATACAGGTCATAGCAAATTGCAGATTAAATAGTCAACTGAACCCATTAAGAAGAGCAATATATTCAGACAGAGTTCTTGTGAATTTGATGGTACGATTGCTTTATTGAAAGTACAGTAGTACCATTGCCAATAGTGGGATAGTTAGTGGACTAAAACTGTACATTAGTAGTTGAGGTAGCACATTGAAAGGCAGATAGTTAAAGTGTTTATATGTTGTATTGACTTAAAAGTGGGACGCACTGGTAGTTCATATGGGAAAGGTGTGGCTAGCCCTTTCTTTTTAAGCATTTTTCTGTTGTTATAGCGCCACCCAGTTGCCAATTAGTCTTCGACTAGACTGCACCCTGTTCTACATATCTACCAAGTTTAGTAAAAATCGATATGGTGGTTAGACCTAGATAAGAAATTAGCTCTCTAGCGCCCCCATTTTGTTTGATGGGGTCAATAATGGAGGGGTCCCCTCAGATTATGTGTGGTCATATGCCTACAAAGTTGCGTGGTGATGGGTGAAACCCTTGAGATGTTATACACCTTTATGTGATGAGCCACGCCCTCCGCAATATTCATTGCCTTATAGAAGCTCAGTTTTAGTAAGTTTTGCAACTTTTGCCAAGAGGGAACTTTAGATATTGGTCCCTAGATTATGTTCACCGAGTGAATCAGTCAAAATTCCTAGGAAGAAGTCGATTTGAAGTTCATTCATCTTCATGCTCACATTCACCCCTATGGTCAATTTAGAGTTATCAATTAACCTAGTCCCCAAACTGCATGTCTTTGGACTGTGGAAGCCGGAGTGCCCGGAGAGAACTCACGCTGACATGGGGAGAACATGCGAACTCCACACAGAAAGGTTCCCACAGCCGGGATCGAACCGGCAACCCTCTTGCTGTGAGGCGACAGTGCTAACCACCACACCACTGTGCCCTCGATTTGAAGTCTTTTTCAAAATATTCAAAATGGTGGAAAATCTATAGAAACAGGAAGTTATGGGTTCTTGAGGCAAATTTGTTCCTCATGAGGAGAGGCATCTCTGTGCAAAGTTTCATGTTTCATGCCCATTCAAAGTTCTATCCATACGTATAAACTTTAAAAATATTAAAATTATAAGGCATCTTTGAGTAAACTGCGAGTATCATTTAAGTAGGCTATCTCGTGGCCGGGCTGAGTGTTCTCTTTTTTGGAAATCAAAATATGGTCACCCTACACAACCATTACTCCAAAAAAAACATCAACAGCCATATTCCCATTTCACCTTTGGTCTGAACAAACCTTCACAGCTCTGCATTCATATTTTATCAAAAGGAGAACTTTGACATTTTGGGAAATATGTGCTTTTTTGCCAAGACTTAAATGAAAATATTGATGACTCTCTCAGAATTGACCCTTCGCTAAATCCTGCCTCTGGATGCAAATCATAATGTAGCATCTGGCTGGCTCTGACCAGGGTCCAACAGCAACATAGCTGGTTCAGTATTGGTGAGGTTTCCCTTTATATTCATTGTCTTCTGTCACGATCAGCAGTGATGTGGTGGTTCACTTTTACACTGTGATCTGTAGCCTATAGTTCGGCTTTAGCTTCTAACTATCTTTTTCTTTTTAACCTGTTGTTGCTGCTGAGTCAGTTTGACATCCTGGATATATCCTTCAACACAGACTGTAGATCCCTCTGTCTGCTTCTCTCTGGAACTATTATTTCACAAAATTCAAAACAACAAGCTGTATCTTAGTGAATCGTTTATCCCAAAATGTCAACTTTAAAAGACACAATTTCTGCCTACAAAACATCCTTAGCCACCCAATTTAGCTTTGTGCTTTGAACACAAATAGCTGGTGATTTACAATGATACTTTTGGATTATGTTTTCCAAGTTTCTGTTTGGACACTAATCTTTAAAGGAATGTTACTGTGTACATTTCTTCAAAAAAAATGTTTCCAGTTCAGGAGGTTCAATAAAGAGAATGAGGGGAATGCATCATGATTATTTCCAGCTCCAATGGCTTTGTTTTTTGAGTTAATATACCTTACATCTAAAGTAATAAGTCAGTACAAAAACACATTAAACCTTGAAGCTCATCATTATTATAAAGTAAAACGAAATTTTTTTGCCATTTGCCTGGACAAGGCTGCCTGACCCTGAGTATGAAAAGCAAAATAGTTTTAAATACACACTTTGTAAATTTGTAGGACAAGTTAAATGATATAATGTGGTGCTAAAGGAATAGTATAAAACTCCAAACTGGTCAAAGCAACAGAAAATAGTGTTATATGTTCAAGACATGTTATAGATCTTTCCAACACAGATGGCCTGCATTGTAATCAGGCAGCCCCTTTGGTTAGCCAGTGTGGTATGTTATGTGTTCCACTTTCGAGCTAATTGATATACATCGTAGCCAGAAGCACAAGATCAATATTTTTTCATGGGTAGCCCTGCTTGTAGACACATTCAAGGTAATGTTGGAATATAGGCCTAAATATAAAGACAAAACAATATTGATTACAGCCTTGCTAGCAGTTCTGTGAAGCTACACCTAGGCACAGTGGTACTCTGAGCTAAATGCTAATGTCAATATTCTAATATGCTGACAAAGACAATGCTGATGTCAAGCAGGTATAATATTTACCCGGTTCGCTGTCTTAGTTTAGCATAATAGAATGCTAACGTTTGCAGATTAGCATGAACACAAGCCCATAATTGGTCATAAACCAAAGTATTGGACAAACTGAAATTTTGACCTGATATTTCAGCAAAGTGGAAAATGATTGTTCTAGAGGAAAAGTCAGGGCATCACCAAAGTCATCATGATTCATCCTCTGGGGACCCAACATTTTCTTATCCCAAGTCATCACATGTTACCACTTTGTTAGTGGTCTTTCACGTCTATGTGCTAGACACCTTCTGTGTCTGCTGCTGAAGTTCTGGGATGCCACCACCAAGGCTGGGATGGCAACAGAAGCATGTGGTTAGATTTTGAAAGAAACAACAACATATAGTTTGGCTCTACATTCATACAGGAAACACTCTGACACCCTGGATGAAAGTCAGGGTTTTGTGTGACCAATCCACCAACCTGCCATATGTGGACTCTCCTACTCTTTTCATGACATTGTCACTGGCAATGTTGTAACACTTTGCCTTTTCTCAAGTAAGTGTTAACTTATGCAAGGGGGGCTCTTTTTAGGAAAATAGAAAACCTTTGGAAAAAACAAAAGAAATATTTATTCCCCCAAAAAACAACCACAAATATTAAGGAGTAAAGGTATATGCAACTCCCAACAGCGGGTTTAAGTTCACACAACACACGTTTAATTAATTCCTCCCCCCAGCGCCTCTACGCATGTAATGCGTAGGTTTACATGAACAAAAATAGAAAAAAAATCACATCACAAAACCAATCTCAATCTTTGCAAACCCAAAAATAAACTCATAGTCCCAACTAACGAAAAATACAATACTGTCCATTTTCAATAACTTTTAAATGTCTTTTAATTATTTTTTGAGTCCGTGACGCACGCAAACGAAACAGTCTATCCTCCAGGTGTCAAACAAAAATCGAGCAGATCCACACACCAAAAACCGGTGAAAAAACAAAAATATGCGATCGATCGCTGTACCTCTGGTATACCAGGAAAAATATATAAAAGAAACGATCTCACCCAGGGACCGTGCAGTCCATCAGGGAAAGTAATCCATCGGTTTGGTCCTGGGCGCACGCTCCTTACTCTGAGGTCGAGATGTCCAGCTGGAATACCGTGAAAGGACGGGACTTTAAGGTAACCACTGATGGGTTTCTTCTTACTGGTATTTTTAATTTACTTAATGCCCACAGCTCGTTACTTTTACTTTATATTCAGGTCCTAAAGTCTAGGTCCGCCAGCTCTATTGTTCCTTCCCGGTCCACTCTTCTCCGCCTCTTCTCCTCTCTTCTCCGCCTCTTCCTCCCTAAATAACCTCGTCCATTTTTATAAATTATCATTTTACACATACAGAAATTTACAAACATGACAGCGGATACCCCATCTTATCCTTACACATGTACAGGGAATTATTTATTTATTTCTTTACATCATCGAAGAAACCTGTTATTTCCCAGATATCTCCATACCTTAAATTACTTTTAATTAATGATTAGGTGACTCTGTCACAATGTTTCAACCTGATGCCGTCCAGCCACGTAGCACACAACCATGACGGGTGCTGATTGATCGCATCATGAACTGACGCCTGACCTGAAAGGTTCTGTCTGGCGGCACTACTAGCTAACACTGCCCAGCGTGGTATCATACTGCTGCGAAAGGTGGCTTTTGGAGTCAGGTGTCTGACACTTAAATCACACTGAAAGTGGCAGTATTTGATGACTTTGGAATGAAAACCAACCGGTGGACTACGAATGTCTGTACATGATTTCAACATTTATTGAGATATTCCAGTTGGAATAAAAGTGATGGCCTGACAGGTCAACACAGCCATTAGCATGGCTAAAAAAATAGTCCCTCTGCAAAATAGAGCATCATAAATTGTGTGTCACTTGCAGTCACGATCTACACCGTCTCAAGGCCTGAGTAACAAAATATGCTAATAATTTCACTGTGAGTGGTTATTTGCACTCATCTTTGTGAAATCCACTGTATTTGTGCTGAGGCTTATTTGCATAGATAGGGAATTAGACGGGATTAGAGGCCAATTTTGCACTAGATATATGCACATAACATTTAAATGTGTGCATATGTGTCACTGTTTGCAGGTGCTTTCAGAATTATACAGTTTCTATTTGTCTTATTTGTGCAGGTTTATCAGCTGCAAATGCTTGTGAATTCACCTGTCAGAGTTGATTTTATGGAACTTTTCCAGTATGTCATCTCCACAATGCTTGTCTATACCTAAACCACAGACTTAGTCAATTTCCACTGAATTTGAAAACAACATATAATACCACTCAAACGATTGCAATTTTAAACACGCCACCAACATCATGAAAAGGTTGTACTAAAGATACCTGGTTATGTTTTGAGAAAACATCATGGTTTGGCATCAATTAAGTGCTTTTGTCACAAATGTTAGGTAACATATTGTCATTACAAGAAGTCAATGTTAACACCAGGAGGCAAACAGTGGTCTTATGGGTGAAAGTCCTGTGAAGACCATTCACAAATAGGCCTACTGTGCGGACTTTGATGCTTTTTATACTACCCACGTTTCTCCACAGCTTATGTAATAATTACCACGCCCACTGGAGGGCACCACCTTAAGTATCAGTTGTAGTAACCTGCTTGCACAAATGACTTATGTGGCTGTGTTTTGGTGGGAGCAGGCTGACTCTGCAAGCAACTGTCTTACACAGAGTTTTCAGCTGCAATTGCACTTCACTCACAGTCACAATAAGCTAGGCCTATATCTTTCTTTCCCACTTTTTCTAGTGATATCTAAACTGTCATGCAAACGTATAGTACTCAAGGATGTCCCTCAGTAATTTGTTGCCATCAGTGAGTAAACCCTTGGTCTTGGATGGTTCTCTTACAGAGCCTCTGGTCTGACTGGGGTAAATCAGACCTTATGTTGTGGCTGACTGCAGATGAAGAAGGTCTCATGTAAAACAGAGAAGAACTGTGGGTTATGTAGATCAATTAGCTGTTGGCTGAATGTTAATACTGACGCCCACATTCCTTAAACCTGCTTGTTTACATCCCCTGTGTTGTATGTTTAGCGGGCTGAGATGGAGGTCAACTTGTAAACACAGACCCCTTTGGGAAACAGAAGCAAGAAATGTGAGGAAAGAGGGAAGGTAGATAAGATGTATTTTTCTTAAAGCCAATAAATCCACCATTGGGGTCAGATAATTCCTTGGGTTTTTAATGCAGTTTCATATGCCAGCATTTATTAGAATCAAGCTTCAGCGCCTCAAAACAAGGTAGCGCAAAAGCATCAAGAGTTTTAAGAAAATCATCCCATAACACCAGCAGATTGGCAAGTTTTTGCAACATTTATATTCAGACCTCACAGGGAATTAGTGGACGAGTGAGTTAGATTGATGAAGAATGAGTGCATGGAAGATGTGGAGGGAGGAAACATGGGTAAACATACTGGATTGTGGGCTAAATAAACCGTGAAAGAGGGAGAGAAATCGATGGTGAGGCGGTGAAGAAGGAATAAAAAATGTGGAGGTCAACAGAGGCAGTCTCTCCCTTTCCATTCCAAAAGCTCTCCATTCTGCTGTAATTTCCTCTCCTCCCCTCCCAGTCCTTCTCTCACCCATTCCCTACATCCCAGTAGTGCAGGCAGCGTTTGCCAATTTACCCCACTCTGCACTGTGACCACGCTCTCCAATCCCTCTCTGCGGATGGATGAATGAATGGTAAGTGGAGAGATGTTTAAATGGAGAGAGGAGCCAGGGAGGGGAGGGTGGATACACAGATAGATTGACAGGGTGAAGGAGAGAGGGGTGAAAAAGACGCATGAATGCATGTTTTTTAAGTAGAGGTGAGTGTTGAGCAGGGATGGTGGATGGGAGAGGTGAAAGATGAAAGGAGGAATACATGTTTTTTAAAACTTGGTGAACACTCCGCAAAAGAGAGGAGAGGAGTAAAAAGAAAGAAGCAAAATTGTTCTACAGAGGCTACAGGTAACATTCAGAGGCCCTCGGAGGTTTACAGCTCCACTGTGATTTTTAGCTCTGAAGCTGACAAGAGGGGAATCAGACTACATGTCAAGAAGTGACAATTTACACCGTTTTGGAATGTGTTTGTGGAAAGTTTCCCAAAAAGCTTTGGCTTGCAGTGCTCATCCAAGCAATGTCAAGAAAACTGACAGATTGTCTATATGCTAGGTTGCTTAAACAGCTAAATAAAACATTACTACAAGTCAGTAAATAAATAAAATACATGTTGAGAAGGTGATTGGTGTCAATGTCTGAAACACAAATCAGGCTCAAGCCATGTCTGTAGCTAACATTTGAAACACGGACATGAGAAGGGAGTTGGTGAGGGTGCAGCACCGCCCTCTGTTGGCTTAGAGTGGAAGACATTGAAATTATTATAATGATGCACAACAGAAAGGAAGCTTGACTTTAGTTTTTGCTGAACACCAGTTGCTACAGTTTCTCACAATATTGCTACACTGTTGTAGATGTGTACCCAGGGTGTATTCGTTCACTGTGACATCACTGTTGGGTGTGGTTACAGGCTCAACAACACACTTCACCTGTATTAGCCCAGTCTCAGGGTATCAGATACAGACACACAACAAACCATAAGTGTCTGCATGAGACACATCCTGCTTTCAACCAAGTCCAATTTAACCTAATACATTTCATAATGAGACATTCAGAACAATAGACATAGTATAAAGAGTGAGACAGTCCACTTGAGGAGAATGGGCCCAGCGAGCACAGGACTTTGACCCAAGAAACCCATGTTTGTGTCCATTGTGAAACAAAATCAAGGTTAGTAATTTTGCCACATCAAGTGACTGGCTCTGACCTGGCTCTGACCTCTGGCCAGTGTCCTGTGGTGTCTGGCACCAGGGGTGTTGCTGGCAGATCCTTTGAGTTCTGTGGGGTACGAGCACATCCCACTGATGCTCGATCAGATTGGGATCTGGGGAATTTGGAGGGCAGGTCAATGCCTTGAGCTCCTTGACATGTTCCTCGGGCCATTGCTGAGCAGTTTTTTTGATGTGGCATAGTGCATTATCCTGCTGAGGGGGGCACTGCCATGGCAGAGTGCCATTGCCATAGGGAGTACTTTGTCTGGAGTAGGAGGAGTGTGGCAGGTGGCATCCACATGAATGCCAGCATCCAAAGTTTCCCAATAGAACATTGCATTATAATATGAAGATTAGTATTATTAACTTCACCTGTCAGTGGTTTTATTGTTGTGGCTGATGGGGTATATCCTCCACAGTATCAGGCATAAGTGTTTGCTCAGACACAGGTGATGTATCTCTGCCAATAATTGCATACATCATCACCGGTGTACATTTATATTTATTTACTGCAATTTAAATCCATGTTTTTCTTGCTTTTTTGCTAACTTTCAGCGGCATGCAGTGCCCCTGAAAGTGCGGCTTCCTTGACAAACATAATCCATCACTGTAAATCAGATAACATTGGTGATTCTTCCCTATATGACTTCAAAAATATCACAGCCACTGCATCGCAAGTATTTCTATTCCACCAAAATTGAATGTAAAGAATAACGTTGTGTTCCCAGCAAGACATTATTCTCCAGTCTTCTTCTACTGTCACTGTCAGCAGGTTTATGTAACAGTAGACCCTAATGAGAAAAATATAAAGAGACCTTCACTCACAGCAAAAAAAAACTATGAGACTGAGTTAGGAAAGCTGCAATATGCATGCTGTTCAACATGATTTGTCATGTTAGGACAGAGCGGCAGTGTGTCTGAGCTGTTTTAGGGATTTCTGAAAATAATGGGAGCCTATGACGCCTGTGAGGTAAGTTAATCTCGTAGCAGCAGCAGACAGTAGGAGCTTTGTGGTAAATACAGCAGTGGGGTTTAGACTCTTCATAGGCTTTATTAGCTGCATGAAAAAAAGATAGGTATACCAGTATGATGCTGAAAAACCAGGTCATCTTTTTAATAGCTGCATGTGCTCACTTGTGTGTGATTGTGTGTGCATGAGTGTAGTGACAGTGATGTAATTACTGCGGCTGGCAAATGAACAGAGAAAAACAGAGCCCAGAGAGATGCAAGTGCATACAACATGCACACACACACACACACACACACACACACACACACACACACACACACACACACAAGAAAAGGAAGCTGAAGAAAGCAAAACCCCATCTTGGCCGAGAAAGCATCACTAACACTCAGTAAACACACTGGACTAACCAACACCTACTGACCCACAGCTGAACCCACTTTTTGTGTTTATCGTTGTGTTGTTTCATTTGGACGTGTGTAGGGTCACTTCCTTATCTGTGAACTGATTAATTTCCAATTCTTCAGCTGGATTTAAAAATTCAAAGCAGAATACACTTGCATGCATCCACAGAGAAAACAGAATTGCCTTCGATCTAATCTCACCTTTATCCATCATTTTTTGCCCTGCTTTTTGTCTTCAGGTTTGTTCAAATTGCCATCAATCTGGAAACCCATCTGTAAAAAAAAAAAAAAAAAAAAATAAAATAAATTCTTCCTTTACCTCTGGAGGCACAGCCCGGAGATTTTTGACTAACAGAAGTGCAGGGGCCTCGGCGATCGCTCACGCCCTTCACTTTCGGCGGTGCCCCCAGGGAATCGCCGTGTTGTTTACAAATGCTGCAGGTAGAAAACCAGCAGAGTTTAGCTATATATCACATTTTTCACGTCACTTTATCACTGTGTAGACTAATCTGATGTTTGTTAAGTCTATAAACATAATGATTAAATGTTACTATTTCTGTGTGCATCATTTTGTAATTAATAACATGGTTATAGTAGATTAGCTGTTAACGTTAGCCGTTAGCGGTGTCTGTAATAACCATAGACTGTATAAAAATAAGGTAATAACTCAATAAACGGTCTGTGAATAAAATATTTTTTTCAGCAGATATCTTAGTTACAACATGATTGAGCTAGCAAAGCAGTTTTGTGTTGCTATGTGTGGTATTTATTCAGTTATGGGAAATCACAATGTCTAGATAGCACCAGTGGCTGCAGCTGACAGGGACAGTCAGCAAAGCTAACATCAGGACGTCATCTGTTAAAAGCCTCCCGTTGTCGGATACGACATGAAACTACTCCAGTTAGCTCAATCATCTTGTAACTCAGACATCCGCTGGAAAAAATATTTTTTTTCACGTTGACCAGACGGTGTTTTGGGTGGAGCGATCGCCATGGACGCGGAGCTTCCTGTTTCTGTAGGTACACATTTCCTGGGGACACCTGCATGTCTTTGCCAAGCCCCCTCCATTGTGATTGGCTAAAGCGCAGTCATCTTTCACACAGGGTTGCTGGCAGATTGTACAATGTAAATTGCAGAATCTGTCTTGAGAGATTAAATTGTTGTCATTGCTATCTGTTTTCATTTCTGTCTCTGCTCGCCTTAGCTTGCTGTTTAACACTATGTAGAAGGAAACGAATAATGATACACCAGTTGCTTTCTATATGTTTTGTTTTGTTACATCACAAAAAACAGAAGAATGACACATTTTGAAACATGTAAAGAGCACATAATTTTTTTTATGTGGACCAGGTTCTCCTGCTTCATCTGAAAAGACATGCAAGTTTGGTAAACTGGTAAACTTTAAATTGCCTGTAGATGTGATTGTGAGCATGAATGAGTGTCTGTGTATCAGTCCTGTGATAGAGTTATGTCCTGTCAAGAATGTACTCATAGCTATTATGACATAGCTATTGAATTTGGAAGTCTCAGCATTTAGGCAGTTGCCATATTGTTATAGTTTTTTTTTAAGCCACCAGTGACCACATTTGGGTGAGAGGCTGGAGCTATGGGTGAATTTGACTGAGATGCTGAGGATCTGCACACACCTTTAATAATAATAACTTTGCGCCTTAACAAAATGTTAACAGGTGAGTTAAATAGAAAAGGCCATTGGAAGAACTGCATCTGTGTTGGATTCATTTTTCAGCAATGGAGATTTCTGCTTGGATTCACCCTGCCTCTCACCCATATCAGCTGGGATCAGGTCCAGCAACCCCCTGTGACCCTTAAGAGGATAAGCAACTAGAGAAAATGGATAGACACCTATTTATATTTCAGTATTCATTGAGGGTGAAAATTTGTAGAGCACAAACAGCTGCAAAATGGCATCAAAGTTTTCATTAGAATGTGAGAAATGCAATTGCCCCAAGCCATGAACACATTTCCACTACCTCCTCAAAACAGGGAATAAGTGCACCAAGCTGGACTGTTGTACGCCTGATCAGTAGCTGGGCTCAATCTAAAAGAAAGCCTCTTTATCTCTGTGTGATAAGCCCTCATTTCTTTTGTAGCTTCCAACCGAGACAACTGCACCGGCTGGTATTGTTTTCACCTTGTTAGTCTGAGTGCGTGTCATCATGGCGAAATGTGGTCCTGGTACAACAACTGTAGCGGGAACTACCTGAGAAGCCATTTTGAGTATTTTGCCGGGTATTTATATGTCTGTCTGTCTGTCTGTCTGTGGATGACTTTGGTCAACATGACACCATAACAACAGTGAAAAATGCAGTCCCAAAACTTTACTGGTATGCAGTTTAGATCAAAATGAAGGCAGAATCTGAAGATGGGCATGGTCCAAAAGGTAGGTGGATAGAAAGTAGGGAAAGGGCCATTGCCCTGCCCCCTTCCCCACTTTACTGGCTCACCAAACAGGTGTGTATTTGAAATCTTAATAAAAGCTGAGTTAGAAGATGGATGTGGTCAGAGCATGGGCACCAGAAGTAGGGAAGGGGCCACTTTACGCCGCTGTCCGACTTTTGCTTTAATCCGTTGACTGCTATATCGCGGCTGAGGTGATCCAGTTGACCTACGGCTAAGCCACGCTCCCTCCACTCACTCAGACAAACTATTAACATTCAGTGAGCGGCGCTATGGCGGGTGTCACAGTACACGGCATTTGGCAGGAGGCAGTTGATGATTTTTGGAGACATAATGATCAGATGTCATTGAGAAGTAACCAGAAGGGCCTAAACTAAGCATTGGAGGGATATATTCATCATTTTATTGTTGAGAAGGTCGATGAAAAGCTTAAATTACAAGCCAAAATTTACAGGTCACAGTGTTACGCTTGTGAACCGCATCTCGTTGCTGTTGCCATCAAAGACAACAAGTTAAAGTGCCACTGAAGTTAAGGTTTGTGGCTCAGAATATGAGAAAAGGATAACGGCCTTTTTACCATCTCTATTATTTCAGGAAGGAATAGTACAGTACTGTGAGCTGTTAGATGGAAAGCAGCAGATGACAGCCTCTTACCTGGCCAAACCAGAAGCACACCTCCAACATGCTATCAAGGAAACAACTTTTTTACTATCATGCTTTGCAGCGGAAAAAAACTTGTTCCATGCCAACATGGCGTGAATGGTCATAGCTGCCCATGGCCAAGCTCAGCACCACTTTTAAAAACATTTCATTTCTGAGGCTTCCCACTGCCCTTGTGTTTGTAAGTATGCCAAATATTCCCACATTTGGAGACCTCTGTCAGTATCCTCAATGCACCAACTGTAATCGAGCCTGGAGGAAATTTTTGGGCTTTGAAAAATAAAATGCTGTGTGGGTGTAAAAGAATTGGTCTTAAAAGGGGGGAAACCAAGGTGGTTGTAGAATGACAGGGTTTATTCCACCTGCAGCTGTGCCTGGAACAAGAGCTGAGACCTTTGTCCAGCAAATAGCCCCTATGATTTCACACCAGATTATTTGCCCTTTGGACACTCTTGAGGTCTTGTCACACTTACAACACACTGCAGTCAAACACTAGTTTGACTGCACCTCTCAGTGCACTTATTTCTGGAGACTCTATGCATCTACTGCGCTCAGAGAGAGGCATACTGGGCTATGAAGGAGCTGCGGTGGACACCAAAATATTCATAAACAAACAGAAATATAATTTTATGATAGCTGAGTGTTTAACATAGTTTATTAGCTACAAAGACAAGAAAACATCCATACAAAGAGGTGCTTGCCAATTCTTGTGTCCCAAGCTAACAACACATATGAAGATGTGCATTTGTATTCATGCCTTGATCTTTATGTTTTCTGTGAGGCCATCCACTTTTACAACCTCTCTCTTCTCTGAATTACAGGGATGAGTGTGTGTACACGCTTGCCAGCACATGTAAGTGTGTGTGACATTTTCTTATTACCTTGCTGCTTGCCTCCATTTGTTTTGAGTGGTGTAAATAAAATGTTTGCCCTGCATATTTGTTTGTGCAGTCAGTCCTCCGTCCTACGCTCGTGCTTTTCAGGCGGCATCAGAAATATGAGTGAGAGAGCAGTGTTTAGGGATTAGAGGATTAAAAATGAGGGATTACAGTAATGCTGATTATTATGTGGATTATGAAAAAAAGTACCTGTATTCAATATGAAATGATGAAAATAAAAATAAAAGAGTGAATAGGTTAGAGATGTGTTTTGTGAAAAGGGTTCCATTCAATATGCGAGGTTCTTTTGTGCCTTATAAAGAACTGAGGTAGGCAAAATAAAAACATTCCTAAATAGTGTGGTTTAATTGTACCTGTTTAATGTCTTGTTGGACCATACGAGCTAGACACCATTTCATGCAGGACACCTTAGAACTAAAATAATGAATTTATAACCTGATTTGTCGATCAAAACAAAATTAGTCCACAACATTTGTTTGATTTGTTGTTTCGCTCATTTTTGCAGCAAAAATGTTTTTCCCATTTGTCTTTATTTTATAGCATGTAGTGTGTTTACAGTTGAGAAATGAATTATTATTAATTTTAATAGCTTACATTTAATGTACTACTAGACAACAGCATCACAAATCGCCCTACAAATAAGTGTCTGTCAGGTCAGGTGCCACGTGCAACCAGGGGCCCTTCATGAGTGTCGTGGAAATTTGTGTAAATGTTGTCTCAATCCAAAGTTGTTGATCAACGGTGCATGGGCAGTGACTTCTGGTGTCAGAAACAGACGATAAAAGCTGTCCTTTCACATAGGCATGACATGCAGCCAGGCGCCGTTATTGTGGAACAGTGCCTGGTAGCATCAGGGGTAGTGCAGCGGGACAACAACGAAAGTTAAAGGGGCTTAAATCCGAGTAGGGGGAGTGGGCGGATGGTGGATGGATTCAACAACTACCGTGTTTCACCCGGGAGGCTGGTGTTCACTTCTGGTTTGATTGTAAAGCCAACCCTTTTTCTTTTTTTTTTTTTAACTAAATTGAACCATTTTGTGTGTTGACTAAACAAAATCACATTCGTTTGTTGTTGAAGGAAAAAAAAACAACAACATTTTACGGTGTTGTACTGACATAGTGTGTTTATTTTTAAACTGTGCACTTCCTGTGAGAACGGAACTGTAAGTTGAAAACAGGCAATTCATGTAACAGGCTGAAGTTGACAGAACATCAACAACCAATTCACCCAGGGTACCTTGTGCATTATATGTTGACGTGGAAAGTTCATGACCAAACATCAATATGTGACAAATTGAGTGAGAATGTGTTGGTCATCAGTGCTAGTTGTTAGCTGTTAGTTTTGTTTTTGGTGGACAACTTGCAAATGCACTTCCCCTGTGGAGCCCTCAATCACATGCTGGCTCCCTAAATTGGCATACAGCCATTAAAATTTGAGCATCCCCACATCAGTATGTATACTAAATTTGTCAGAGTAAAAATATATATCTGTGTGTGTGTGTGTGTGTGTGTATTGATCTTAATAGGAGATGAAAGACCTACTTACAAATAGAAATTTAAAAAATATCTCATTGCATATAAAAATAAAAAAAGGTCTTCATGTGTAATTGGCTGTCAATCTATGCTGCAGTTTTTCTTTATTTTCTTTCTCTTTCTTTTGTTGTTCCCTTCCCCACATCCACGTTATATTATGCAAGTTATTCTCACATAGGCTACTTAAATACTCTTTCATTAAAGTATACTATTTTTTAATACAAAGTTTATCTTTTTCAAATAATTACGTTGTTAGCACATTTCTGTCCATCAGTACATGTATTGTATAAAAAACAGTTTACTGTAAAACTTGAATATATTCAGCTTGAATTTGCTCCCAGGCCATGAAATATGGCAGCTTGGTCAGTGGCTTTCAGTGTCTGATTCCGAAACACAAAGCACCCTTTAGCATCAATGAGGCACACCAGCCTTTAAAATAACTCCAATGCAAACCCCTCTAATGCAGTGATGTTGTACATAGACCAAGAAACGTCAAGTAGGACAGGATAGAGTGGTGGTGGATGGGTCAAACAAACATAGGACTTTCACTTTCCCATGTGAAGTGTTGACTTGAGTTACAAACATAATAAACATAGTTACTTTAACCCAAACCATGATCTTTTTCTAAACCTAACCAATTGTGTTGCCTAAACTGAAATTAGATTTTGTGACAAAGCCTATGTTTCCTGTGAACACTTAAGTTTATTTTTAGAAAGACAGTGTGCATGTAAGGAGTGAAAATTGATGCACAATCTCTGAGCATCCAAAAGTGACACAAGAGGGGTGCCCAGTGTCACAGTTTGAAGCATAAGGCCACTGACCAAGCTGCCATACTCAATGAGTTAGGATGACAATGTGTTGATATACCTACAAATTACATACTGTTAGAATATAGTATAAGATAAAGACATAGGTCAGAAAAAGAGAAGAAAATGGATTTCTCCACTGCAGTCACATCAGCCAAAGACACAGGCCTGTCATTAACAGTTGTTCAGTCAGTCTTTAGCAGTCTTTCATCTATAAACTCCAAGCAACTGGGTGAAATGAATCACAGCTTGGACATCAAAACACACCCACTGAAATGCAGTGGTGAAGCTGGCAGTGCTTGATGTCAGGACCTTGGTCAGAAAGACTCTCAGTGATCCCATTATCAAATATGGACCTCATTTTCCTTGCAGGCACATGGTCAGATCAAACAGGGGCAAGTGCCTGAAACCTCATCTGACTTGACTTTTTAGGACTGACAGCTTACTGATGTTTTTTTTTCTCCCTTTTTTTTTTCTTCCTAGGAAGTTATATTTTTGCAACCTTGAAGTTCTGCTCAGCTGGGGTGGTCAGATTTAACCAAGCTGAGAGCAGCCAGGGGCAAAGTGAATACAGACTGACACTTCATGAAACCAAAAGTGCTGAGGCTCAGTTTCAATGGTGAAATAGCATGGCCAAATCAAGTCTTTCTAATAAAGGCACTGTAATTTGTGGATTTGTTAGCAGGGATCAAAACGATTTGTGGGCATTAAACAATAGCAAGCCCTGTGGACAGTGCTGACCTTTGAGAGAACAGAGAGCTACATCCAAAATGGAGGGAGCTGTCGTGGGTTATTTGTGTCTCTCCATTCAGCCAGGGCGGTGCTGCCCATAGGGCAGGTTAGGCAAATGCTATAGGCGCAAGCATGCCAGAGGGCGCCAGGGAGTGAGGTGTTTTTTTTCCCCAATCTATTCAAAAATTAGACAAGAATACACTACAAAACAACAGCAGTACATATAGCCATACGTCTTTAAATAATAATGAAATAATATTTATAATTTAAATTTCTGCCTGCCTGAACATCCTTCTGCCCCTCTGGCAGGCAGCACCAATTTCGCCACGGTCCCTAACCACGCCCCCTCCCCCAGCTACCTGCTGTCTTCTGTAACGTGATGCTGCTGAGTGACAAACTGACAGCCGGGTGCCATCATCGAGTATTTTTCAATACTCATCTGTGTGAAGGAGTGAACATCCAACGTCAGACTTAATTACTAAAGAGCAGAACCTTACGGCCGGGCTCCACTGACTGCATACAGAAGCAACACGTGGAGAAGCCAGCGGGGTTGTTTACCGTTTGCCGAGCCGAGAGGCTGCATGTAGGCTGCATAAAGCATTTCCCACCTAAGTTATTACATATATTTGAGTTATCTACAAGTTTACTGTACTGGTTGTCATCTACTCGCTTTCAAATGTCCGCCACAGACATTTACACAATGTCACGGATAAACATGGGTAAATGCATGAAAAAAAAATCATCACATATCACCTCTGATAATGGTTTATTCATTTAAAAACACAGTGTGCTCGTTTAGCACACTACTTCATGTAGTTTTTATCTGCTGGAGGGTCACGTAGGGGAGCGTAATGCGACAAAAATAGAAGAGCCGCGAAAATAGAGAGTTGTGGCGCGACAGACGGGGGTTGTCGTGCCGCTCCCGTTGAATTGTAAGGACAAGCTACATTCACAGACAGTGAGTCCCATTATAATGTGTTTATGAGTGAGGTCGAACAGGTAGCGCCAAAAGCAGAAAAATCTATGTGGCGGAGATAATTTATTCATGGCACACCGCTACAGATAAATGAATGTATGGGAAACACTGATATTCATATGCTGTATATATTTTTTTTCCCCAATTTTCAGATTTGTGATGTTACAGTTGCATTTTTTATATTTTGGCTGTTTGCTGTGTTTAAAATGTCATTAGATCAAGATAGGCTGTAATGATAGGTGCTATTATGGTTATGCCATGATGGTTTCACAATCAACAGCTATTTGATTAATATATTGTAAAAGCCCAGTTTGTCAAATATACGTATCTCCTCTTTGTAGATGCACTTCTGCCCCACCTCTGCAAATCCTGGACCTACTAATGTAACTGCAGCCACCTCATCCACCTCAGCACCAAGTGATGCAGCCTCAAGTGCATCTCCCTCCCACACACAAACTGCCAGTGGAGAAATAAGATTATTTAGACAATGTAGACTGTTAAGAGATTAACAAGTTTTTTTATTTATTGTGAACTGTAAGTTAATATAACTTAAGTAATGCTCATGTTCTTCTTTGAAATGTATCTTCAGTAGTTTTTGAAAACCGAGGTTTGAACCGAACCATGAGTCGGTTGGGGTTTATTCAACTTCTCCAAAAAAGAGGAATGGTGTGCAGATAATTACAAGACTGAAGTTAATGAATACATTCTCTGAACAAATTGTGAACTTAATGTCTCATTAGCAACTGAGCTAACATTTTTGCGTGTTAATCATTAGCTCAGCAGCTACAGTTGTTTACCAGCTACCCCTGCAAAAAGTCACCACATCGCCAAGCCTCTGGGTCTTTTTTGCAGAAAGCTGTGGATTCATTTTGAGTGCCACTCTCTGGTGTGACTGGGCCTTTAGCAGAGCTGGTAACTCTCACGCATGGACCGTGACACTCGCACATGACACTTTTCACATGCCTTTATGCCACACGTCAATTTTCTCCCACATTGAGAAAATCTTTTACTTCCACAAGTTGATGGTTAGTTGCTGCTTGCGATCTGGCTGCACCGCTGGATTCATGAAAACAAAGTGCTGCCAATAACATCAAGAGCATGCCAAACATACGTTTAATAAATTGTGGTCATGCTCCCTTGGTGGACCCGTGGCACACTGGGGCATGGGGTGTAATCGGAAAGAACGCATTGTTATGGATGGGTGCATTAGAGGCTGTGACAATCATTAGATACTGCAGATGGAATAGAGAATAGAGAATTCAGATGGCTGTAAAGAAAGTCACCAGAGGGAAATGAAAGGCCTTCAGTAGTACTAAGTCATGACAGACAGAGCTTTATTCTGACTGGCTCGCATCAAGGTGGTTGTAAAATCATAATTATCATGTTGTAAAATTAAGTAATTGTTGCTGTCACAACAAACTAACATAGGCTACATATATTACTACACTAATTCACGTTTGCATTGTCAAGTTTCTGTTCATGCAGCTATGAGAGCATCCTCGCAGGTAGTTTACTTGGCTGGTTTCAACTTTATAAGTGAACTGATGGTGATTAATTAGTGTTATTTAGGCTATACAGCTGGCAAGTATGCTGATCAGCCATACATTTTAATCACTGACCTTAATTATTGACTCGTTTTTTCTTATATAAATGCTGTAAAATTGTGATTTTGGCTGCTGAACTCTTTAAACAAAATTCTTGGGAGTTTAGGAGTGATGGCCTCTAACTCCTGCGGTGGGTAATGTCACAGAAAACCTACTCATAAATGCACTGACTGATACCTGATCTTACTCCACACTCAACTGAAAAGTTGTCAGCCCTGACTTGACTCTAGTTGTTTTACTAATAAAAGACACAAGTGTCTTTTGGAATGAAAAATGTATTTCACAAGCACAACTAAAAAAACTGCTATATAGTCATGGTTTAAAAATATCCTTGAGTCACGCAGGTGTGCAAATATCTGATGCATAGTGGCACCTTGCCTTCCACATGCAGAAAGACTCATCCACCCACGCTGATGCTTGTACCTCTGCATGCAGATTTACTTAATCCAGTCCTTAGTACTTTATGGCCCTTTAACTTCATCAGGAAGCAGTGACTGGCCAAATGTTGCGCTGAAAGAATCAATATTCGTCACACATCACTCTCTTTTTCCTCCTTTCTGTCTCTGGCCTTGACTAGTGTCGGCATAGCAACACTCCACTTCCTCTAAATTACGGTGTGGCAGCCAATCAAACACGAGCAGTGACCCTGGAGAGGCAGCGATAACAAATCAGCTTCAGAGAGGAAGTGTGTGTGTGTGTGTGTGTGTGTGTGTGTGTGTGTGTGTGTGTGTGTGTGTGTCAGTGCCACTGTTGGGTGATATGCAGTGCCGGACACTCACATTCTCAAGTCTTGTTGAGCAGAGACCTTTGACTTGAGACTGTCTGATCTATTTTTCATACTTCTGATGGCCCACAGCCTCTTCCATTTCCCCCTCTCCCTCCTCTTCACCTCCTCTCGTCCTTGTCCCCTTTACACCATCTGCTAACATTTCTCAGAGTATCTCTTTTGCACCGCTTACATTTTATGGTGCCTCTAACTTTTAGATATATGGCGTACTTTGTCTGTCTCTGAAGCTGTGCAATAGAATATACCACCTCTTTCTTTTCCAAACTTTCTGCTTATTGTTGTTGCACACTTAGTTTTAATGTCTGAGACGGCATACAACCACTGCTCAGAAGGAATGCAGGATATGCAGCATAGCTATGATCTTTGTTTGATATTGACACACTGTTTTGAAACAGTGTGTGCCAACTTTAGATCTTCAGTCATAAAGTAGTTATCTTAGTTTAGCACAAAGACAGGAGCAAACAGCTAGCCTGGCTCTCTCCAGAGTTCAAAAATATGTCTGTCAGCACCTCTAAAGCTCACTAACTGTGATATCTTCTTTGTTAAATCACGAGTAATTACTGTAGCCAGCCGCTCAGGGCATGTAACTCCACATACAGCCATAGTCTTTTTCTTACTAAACAAAGGAGATACAACATTTCGAACACTTGAAAAGAGCCAGGTTAGGTGATTCTCTCTGCTTCATGCCTTTATGCTAAGGTAAGCTAACCTCATTCCTGGCTCTAACTTAATTAGCACACAGACATGAGACTCTCATATGCTGCAGTAGTTAATTACAGAAATCAAGAAGAGTTTCATTTTATGGCAACTTCAGACACCTGTGCAAAAAAAAAGATCAGACATTCAGACATGGCTGTTACTGTGGTAGTTAAACATTTTTGAAGAGTCAGACTTAGTTGCTAGGGCCCCTGGTTGCTGGGGGCCCGCTAGGAAAGATTTGTTTTCACGAGTCATTAACAAAATCAAAGTAGAACTTCCTCAATTAAAACGTCCACATTGCATGCCATTTTTGTTGACATACACTGACAAAACAGAGAGAGACAAATGGAAATGGATATGGACAATTTCAGTAGGCTAAATAAGTCATTTACCCTCCCCTAAAAAATCCCACTTTGTGGTTATGTTGGATACATTAGTTGAGCAAAATTTCAAGAACAACTAAAGAAAGACAATCAACACAAATTGATTATATACTGTACACAACCTAATCTTGGCAGCTTGCCAGCACTGTAGCCCATGGTTTAAGTTAATAAATTCCAGTCTGAGGTCGGTATAAGAAAGTGGTATATTGTTTTTATACTGCAGGAGCCATTTGTTATATCCTTACATGCCTGCAGGATGGATTTAACCAGTTTGGAGGTTATTGTGTCATTTATGTCATATAAACAAATTATCATCCCAACTCGTCAAATGCTGCTGCTTTGTCAGTGGCCTTACACATCAAAATATGACACGCCAGGTACCCTCGTGCGTTGGTTCTGGACTGGTGTAGGGATTATGCTCATTACATGCATTATGCCATTTTTACAGTAGATGTACCATTTCTGCTCATTACTGTGCATGCATACAGTCTCAATCAACATGAACTTACAATTAGGGCTATCAACTGCTAAATGCTTTGTGTTGAGGTGATATTTCAGACTTGCAGTACTTCGATGGTAGGAAAATTTCTTACCGCAGAAATTGCAGAGAACGGTGCTCCTCTCAACAGTTTCATCTGAGCGTTTTTGAAATGTAAATGTTCCATTCACAGAGCCAGGTAGAGTTGTCTCCTCTGCCTCCATCAGGTGACAAAACCACTGTGACATTTAATGATGCACCAGGTAAAAGGGCACCACTGAAGGTGATTAATCAGTATTAATTTTTTTAATGCATCATTTTTTCTGTGATTAATTAATTGAAATGAACATGTTATTTTTACAGCCTGTGCACAATATTATCAGGTATTCTAATAAATATATGTTCTTCATCATTTGGTTGTCTTGTTCAACACTAAAGTATGTATCAGACATAAACCAGGTCATGCAAAGACTGTGTTTACTGTAGTCTTTAAAGTTTAAAGATAGTGTTGTTAATAGGTCCCACTTTAGGCTTTACATTTAGGCTTAGTTGTACATTAAATGTGCTTAAACGAACATTTACAATACACAAGTTGATTTGGTGCCATGTATAGTGGCAACACGTGACAATGAGGGGGGTTTGTAAACCAAATCCTGCTTCAGGCCTTCAAATATCTACAGCCATCCCTGCCTCTCTGTTAGCACTGTAGCTGTAGAAACCTCATCAGAGCTATTCATACTAAACGTCTAGTCTGAAAGTTATGAAAAGCCCTGAGCTGTATGACCCAAAACTTCTTCAGAGTTGAATACCATCTAGGCTGCTGTCCTTTGATTATGGACCACAGACAGACTCTTACAAAGAGTTCTTTCACAGTCCTTCAACTCAACACTGTCCTTGTATTACAATATTAGAACTTTCTTGTTCACCAGAGTGCCAGACTACCTCTCATTATCTTTGATAATAATATGCCAGCAGAAATTACAATTTTGTTTCAGCTCTTTATATGAATCCCTCACTTTGTGTGTCTCTTTCCAACTTGGTCCTATTTTAGTCATTTTTCTCTCTCTCTCGCTCCCATCTGCTTTACACTTAATCCCCTTATGGCTAACAACAGCTAACCTGCTGGGAGTTGACAGCTCTCTCTTTCTCGCTGGGTATTTTATTTTGTCTGTGTGTCAGTGAGTGCTTGTGTGTGTTAAGGACATAAATGCACGGTGCTGTTCGCAGCTGTAATCTGAAGTGGAAGCCTGAAATACCAGTTTTACAAAACGTACCATCAGTATCACTCTAAAGCAGAGCAATTAGCATGCGCTGGGTAAATATGTTGTGTTTGATGATGAAGATGGTGGTGCTGTTGATCTTTTATTGAAGTAAACTTGACAAGATTGGCATCTGGTTCTGGTGTCTTTTTTTACCTTTAAAGTGTCTTTCTGTGGTGCTTTTCTTTCTTCCTGAATTCACCTCCCCTCTCTTCTCTTATTCATCCCCTTTTCTTATCCCCTTTATCATCATTCTCCTCAGCGTTGATTATTTTTTCAGGTTCTTTTTACTGAGCAGATCAATTAATAAATCCGATCTCACATCTGAGAAAAGAAAACTGAGATTTTATTTTTGACTTAAAAGAGTCCTCATGGGCAGAGTTTTAACAAAAGTTTGTTTTCTTTAATGTTAGTGGGTTCATTTAACATTTATGAATATCAATACACAGCAGTTTCACATCCGTTCTGACGAACTTATAAACTGCTGAACTTTTAATGAGGCCGCTCTCTTCTATCACTAATGTTTTCTCTCCCTGATGATGTTTCAGTTCAGTTCTAAGACCAGAGTGAGATGATGATTAAAACACACTGATGCTATTGTCTTTACTTTTTCAGTTTATTAGCCAAACTTGGTTCTGCAGATGGCAAAGGAGGTCGCTCGGTCAACAAATATTATTTTATTCACTTATTTATTTTCAGGTTTTGTACAGGCATTCATATGTAAATCCTAAAGACTTTGGTGATCCCCTGATCTCACCTCTAGCACCACCATGAAGAGGTACAGACATTCATGGTGCCTGATGAGTGAATCTTAATGACATTGCCCAGCCAACATTTATATGTGGGCCCCATGTGGATAATAAATGGGCTGAAAAATGGGCCCTATATGGGATTGTCCGTGGGTTCTATATTGGCCCCCATGCCAGTTGCCCACATGGGTGGATTTACCCAAGGTGGCCCCATATGGGTAATGCTAGGACTAGCTGAGTACCAAGTGAGTATGGGCCAAAAAAGGGTATCTCTGGTGCCAACTGAAATAAACCCACCATGCGGGCTACTGGCTTGGGGCCAATATGGAACCCTTGGAAAATCCCATTTAGGGGCCTATTTAATAGTGATGACTAGATGGTGCTCTTGGTTTAAAGAGAGAGGCTAAAAAAAATGGAAATCTGGTGCATTTTAAACCTTTTGTTGAACAAAAAGCGCCATCTAGTGGGCTCAGAAAATAAAGAAAATGATTCATGAGGCTTCATTCCGCCATCACTACAATTTAAGCCCATTTACTACTCACATGGGTCCCAAATACATATATTAGCTGGGCTGGTGATCCTTTTTATCTAGCGCAACCAGCCTGTCAAAATTTTCACTAATGCAGTGAACTAACATGTACTTGTAGATTCAAAAGGTTTTTGTACAGACATTTGTGGTCCCAAAATGATGACACCCACTGGTTTTGGTGATCCCTTGACCATTCTCTAGTGTCACCCTGAGATTGACATTTGTGGTTTTGCTGACTAGTATTTTGAGGGTGTAACTGCAGAGTGACACAGACACACCACTGCGCAAGTATAAATGCTCACAACGGTGTAGGCCATGTGTGTAGGCTACAGCATAGGGTCTGCAACACAAGTATATATCCCCGTTAACTAAGTAGTTTCGTTTGTACACTTTAACATGTTACAACAACTTTTACCCAGAAGACAGACATGTGCCATATACAGACATTAAAAGATGCATCTAATGGAAACCCAAAAGAGCGCCTTTGGCGTCGGTATCACAGTGAGAAATAGTGGAAAGAGTCAAACTGAGTTGAGAATGCATTTGGTTCTCACAGATGGTAACACACAATATCTGAGGGTGTAGTTAGTGCTGTTTTCTTGATTATTCTTGAAGATATTCTTACATTGTCAACACTATGACCAGTGATAGAAATAAGGCATAATGTACCATGACCCTGTTGCAGAAGTAAAACATGCCACAGAAAAGTGTTCTGTCCGAGACTGATGTTCATTTAGAAAACTATTAACTCACATTAATGCCTCACTTTCTTTCTCGTTTCCTCAAAACACATAAAGTCCTATGAACTTGACAGCTCTCCTCCTATATCTGACCATCACCATAATTTCACTCCTCATTATCCCTCTGCACTCTTCCTCCATTTCCTAAATGTTTTTCCTCCAACAGACTCATCCAGTGTTGTTTATCTGTCGGGCATTTGTCTATCGATTGATCTCTGCAGCATTTTCATCAAGTCATTAGCTGAGCTCCTGCATTTGTTTAATTGTTTCGTTCTCTCTCCGCTCCCTCTCTGTATGGCCCTTGGTGTTTTATGAGTATTGCATCAGTACCCTTAAGGTAATGAGGAATGAGGTACGCAGAGTGCTAATGTGTATTGTCTTGCTTGTCTCTGCTTTATCCTGCTCTTGTTCTACAGCTAACCATTGCTGACTAAAGGTGATATAAATCCCCTTGTTTCACGTCCTATTATCTGCTCAGTTGTTCAGCTTTTAGTCAGTAATGTGGCTCTTCTGCAGCTGAAGAGTTTCAGGTCAGGTTGGTGATGAAAAAGACAGAGGAGCGACTCCATCCAATTCATGCAGTACTTCTGACAAACTAAAAACTAAGCAAAAGAACGCCTCTTAAATGTTTTTCCTCTGGATGCATTGGATTCAGAATGAAAGCCTTTATTAAGTGAGTATTGTTTGCATTTGTTTCAGTCTTCATTGATCTGAAGTGTCTGACTGGTTGATTGCTCTGCACTGCTTGGTTTTATTGGGATGTATTCACTGTTTTTTTTCTGATATAATGAGGTGTAAACCAAAACTAAATGTATATAGACAGAGTAGTCTTTTCATTGTGCAACTAAAAATACTGACAGCTGCAAGCTCTCAGAGAGGAAACAACAAAAATGGTATAGAGATGAAGGATAAAAAGCTCGTTAAAGCCACAAAAAGGATGAGAAATTCAGTGCCTATAAGTATTAGGTCTACTGCTTGAAATTCATTTTCTCTGGAGATTGATTAAATTTTAAATATTTTAGAATAATTTTGCTTCTAAACTCAGTGTTTTGTGTCCATGTAATATTCCAGTCTGCTGAGAAGACCCCAGCCTGGATTTTTTCATCTTTCACACATTCATTTTAGGACTTTGTACTGACACAGTCTCCTGTGACCTGGGCTGATGTAGGCCAAACACACAACGGATGAACCCCTTCATCATCCTGTCATCTGGCCCTTTGAGGTACGGGACGCAACCGCCCTAAACTCAAATGTTTTCCCCCAGCAGACCGAAGGAAGTTTGATAAGTGACTCTTGGCTGTGCCACAATAAAACCTGCCATACAGTGGGACAGGCCTTAACTGTGTTTGGACTGCATGAAGCTGCAACTGTAATGACTCATATAATCTTTCAGGCTGATTCAACCCTTAAACTTATAAAAGTATTACAGTATTAATTTACAGTTTTTACTACCAGTGTCTGTGCTAGTGTCCTGGCTTAAATGGACTTGCCCCTGAAGACACTTGTGCTGTTGCTACAACCCAAAGAGGGAATGTGGTTGTATGCAATTCATAGTTTTCATGGCTTGATCTTCTCTGCAATGACTCACTCAGTGTACAAAACCTTGAACTGAGTTCCAAAACTTAGTGAAGCAAAAAATCAATACAGCAGATGAATTGGTTAAATTCGAGCCCTCTGGAGGTGTTGTGGGCCTATCATGGAGACACCAGTGAAGAAGGGTTCCCACCTGATGACCCCAATGAAGCACAGACATCTCTCCTTGGCTCTGAGTCTGCTTCCAGTCTCCATTCGGACCCAATAGGGAGTAGGGACTGGGAGCTGGGGAGGTGAGGTGCACCTCCTGGGCACTGATGCGATGCCCTTGAGCAAGGTACCGAACCCCCCCACTGCTCAGGGCGCCTCTCCATGGGCAGCCCCCTCACATCTTTCCAATTAATTTCATGCAAATTTCGGTCTTGTTTGTGTGCATTTCGGGCCTGTGTGTATGTGACAACACAGTGAAAACAAAATTCCCCTTGGGGATTAATACAGTATATCTTCTTCTGCTTTCTATCCATTTAATTGCAACCCAATGGCCTCCACACTCAAACTCTGAGACAACACTGTTGCTACTACTCATGGTCTCACGTATGTGCATCAAGGGAAAACTATGATTAAGAGTGTACATTCAGTCAGATATTACAGTTATAGACTGACATTTTTATTAAAAAAACATCAACAACTATCATTTAAGAATGCAAATATAAAATATAACAAAGTTCCAAATGTCTTCAAACCACCTTACTTACTTAATTCTGATGTTTATCCACCAATCTATCTTTAATCATGTATTGAATTTTCAGTTAATTATTCAGCTCCAGTTATACTGTCAAGGTACAAGCATATTTTTTCTCACTAAGCTGTGAGCAGCAATTAGTGCCCTAAATTCAAGAACTTCTACCTGCAAATTAGTTACCTGGTTCCATCAAATTAATAATCTGTGCCCTTTAAACAACTCGTTTGTGCCCTCAAGACACAATTAATTCTCTTAGATTAATTTTGTCAAATTACTGAAGCAGAGGAAACTGAAGTTACAGGTTGTGGCAGCTAAAGCAGCCTGTTAGGAAGTACAACACATAGTGTGTTGGTGCAGGGTAACATCTGCTCTTTACTAATTGGAGACAACAATTTGCCTAATTTCCTCAAATCGATAGTTTTGATGCTACACTTACATGATGTTTCTGCACTTCTTGTTGACCCTTGTTTAGCTAGCTTTGGGCACTGGCTGTAATAACTTATTTAACACTAGGGGAGGGAGAACAATTTTCAATTTACAACATTTGTGACCCAAGCCTCCAGTGGTGAAATTCTCCCCAGGGCAAATTTTTTGGAAACCTAACAGCCAAACTGACCATTTTAGAGCATTTTGAAACAAAACTCTTAGATCAAAGGTTCTTAAAGTTTTGATGACTGAGTGCCATGTAAGGGAGCCAGTATATGATTGAGGGCCACATAGAAAAAGTGCCCACACTATGACTTTTTTGACTGTTTTATGACATACTATGCTCTGAATGTTTTTTATGATTTTTTTTTTTTTTTTATGACACAAAAACTATAACAGTCAATGACGCTGCCTACATTCCATTCATTTTACATTCTAGTCCCACTTTTTGATATATTTCAAAAAGTAATGAAACAGAGAGAGAGCAGTGTTTGACTTTGATCATATCCAGTAGGGGCTCGTGGTGAAATTGGGTGGGAGGGCTAATGCATTAGGCCTATGACCTGCAGATCAATAGCTCAGGTTACAGCAACAATGCACTACAACAAAACTAGAGAATTACATAGGCTAAAAGCTCTCTCTCTCTCTCTCCCTCTCTCTCTCTCTCACTGGCTGGCGAGCAAGCGCATGCACACACACACACACACACACACACACACACACACACACACACACACACACATACAAACAGGTTAGGGCTTGGGCCTAGGGCTGGGCGGTAAGGCCTAAAATCAATATGCAGTGACAGTATGATATCGCCGTATCGTCTTCTCTCTTTTTTTACACCTTAAATATGTACTGATATGACAAGTCCATGCAGTATCAGTTTATGATGTTATACCGCTGCACAAGTAGGTGGCAGTAGTGTAAGGTTGTCGAGCCACCCTAGTTATGTGGAAAGAACGACGAATGAAAACACTCTGAATCAAGACTCCAGTGTGCAAGCCTCGTCAATACAAAACAAAACAATTTAAAAAGCCATACAAGTCTAGGATGGAAACTATTTATCGTCAGAAGTAAACGGTTGCTAATCCATCTATTATTGTGTATAAAACGTTATATAGTATGTATAAACGTTAGAGGCAAGAGGGAGGGTTTGTGGCCGAGGCTGGAGGTGGCCTGGCCGACTAGACCCCGCTTTGCCGCTGTAGCCGGAGTACTGAAGGTAACCACAAAAGCAGTACCACGGCTCATTTTTACTGCGGTAAGTTACCATCACTGCGAATACCACCCAGCCCTACTTGGGCCTACCTTATTTGAAGAGAAGCTCACATCGACGGCCTTTCTGGGATGCAAACAGGTTAATCACCAAGTCATTTAAGTGCAATGATTTTTGGATGAGGTCCTGCTCAATAGACAGCATTTAAAATACACCTCGTTTAGCATGATGCTAATGCAATTCGCAAGACTCAGCGCTCACTCTCCCACTACAGTAACAGTGGGCAGGTCCTCACTGTACTTCCACGCACTGTCACTGGCCAGAAGTCAGCGGCCTGGGCTGAATTAATTTAGCCCAACTGGACAGTAAATCAAGGGGGCTGGTCACGACACCTGTCACTCACGATGTGACAACAATGATTGGAAACTGATTCCAGGAGTATGGGCTGTAAATCAGCCATTTAGATAAATCCTGCGTTTTTGTGACTATTTGTTGCTGCTATAGGTTCTACCAAAAACAATCAGCTCTAAGGTTCAATAACTAATATTTTAATATTTTCTTTAATTTAATAATTTTCTCATCTTAATTGTAAAAGATAGGCTGGGGAACATCACTTGGGCAAACCAAATGTTCCACTGCAGTAAATCATATTATTAAAACTCATAGTAATAATAATGTCAATTTGTTAAGTTTACATGTGATTATAATATATATATTTTTTTAATCAATATAGCATATTTGAATGTTTGGGGGATTTGAGCCCCCCAAGGCAAGCTGCTGTGCTTTTTTTTCTTATTTTACAATAAGATATATTTTAATTATTAAATATATTTCTTAGCCATATCATTTTATAATTTGGTTCATCTACCTTATGTTATTGCTTAAAACATATAAATATATATGTATCTATTAGGTTCCTCGTCCTGTTATTATCAATGATTGTTTTTAAAAGTAAATCATACACATCACACGCAAAAGGAAATTCTGTTCATCTATTTTTTCCAGTGTGACTTGCTTTTCGGCCTGTGCTAATATTGTCTTTAAAAAATAGATTAAATCTGCTGTTGCACTGAGGTTCAAAAGCACTTCAATTTTCATAATCTTTAAATATGGCATACCTCATATTTTTTCTCCACCTTGAAAACATTCTGAATATATGTAACGTAATGTCAGTTTTCATTCAGTGCTTTAGCTACAATGCATCTGGTCACTGTCATACCAATAAAGCCCTTGTGTTTTGAAATGAATTCGAATATTAACGGAACACGCAGGTTTGAGACCTGTTTTGACTTTAGTTTGAGAATTGTAGGTTAAGTTGGGTTTTAGATGTGAAACACCACATCTGTTAAAGGTTTTTCCCAAGATGACTGATTTATGTTTTCTTAATTTGACTAAAAAAAGGAGTCATTCAGGGCAATAATACCCGGATTGTTTGCAATGTATTAAGTTGTGCAAACAGATACCTCAGATTTAATCTGAAGCGTGTGTTAAATTATATGAACTATGCTTATGAAAACTGCTAGTCTCTGTTAATACAATATCAATGTCTGGCAAATAAAACCTTGGAAAGAGCTAAATTGAAAATCACGAAATAGGTTTAAAGTTCTGGAAAATAAAATCTGACCGTGCAAACTCCCTAGACCCTACAGAAAAACTAGAATATTTTCAACCCATATTTGACCCTGCAATGAGTCTCAAAAAGGGGATGAAAATAAAAGTCTTCTCCCAGGAAGTAATGGACATCAGTTATCTGAACCCTTTGAGTTATCAAGCTTCTACGGTATGTTAAAAAAAAGACTAAGTGGACTAATTCCCTTTTTCACGGTTCTTTATAGTTTTTCCTTTTTGCACCTGCACTCTTGTATCAGTCGTTCTGCTTTCTGATTGGAAACAATTAAATCCAGCGTCTAGAAAGTAGAACTAATCCTTGCTTAGTTGCTGCTTTTTTGCTAATTGTGAGCTTTTCAGATGGTAAAAAAAAAGACCATGAAATATCTGAAGGAAAATGAACAGGTTGTTGAGCAAAGCAACAAAGCACCAGAGACCTATCAATGCTGTTGGAATTTCTCGATCAAGTGCGGAGCTCAGTTAAATTCACATATTTCATAACAACCTTTCAAATGTGAGTGTTTGAACTCCTCACCATCACCCTTTCCGAAGCAACAGAACACGATGTGGTGAACAGCTGAGAGGTGTAGATAGTAAAAAAGCCACATGATGACCACAGACAGCAAGATTCAGCTTGAGTAGAATACAAGTGAAGAGGAAAAGAAAAGGTGAGTTCCAGTTCAGTTCATCGTGTGCCTCACTGACAAAAGAAAAGAGCAGAAAAGAGCTGAGCTGAGAGAGTAAAAAACTGCACGTGGGCATGGCATTAAACAGAAGAGAAGAGGCAACAAAAGACCTGAGAGAGGAATATGCTCTTGATATTACAAGGTACATTATGTCCCTGGATGGAAATGAGAAAAAAAGCAAATAAATTATGTCATATACAATTTCCTGTGAAAGCAACATTATCTTGCCTCTGAGCTCTGAATATGTTGTATGTTTTAAAGAAAAGAAGTGACGGCAGGGCATGGTAAACCAACAGAGGACAAGTGAAGAGGAAAAGACAGTTCCAGTATTCCAGTCCATTGAGCACATCTGACAAGGTCTTCTATCAGTTGGGCAATATGCTGATCCAACCCACTGTGCTGGGATCTCTAAAAGGGTTTTAACCCTGTGAGGGAGGGAAAGTGAGAAATAACAAAAGACATCCTAGGATAGTCACAGTTTGGAAAATTAGAAATAAAATGAAATGGAGGAAAGATGACATTCAAATTTAATGGAGCCCATTCTGAGCCACGTCGCACTCCCTGACCCCTTTTACTCTTAACGTGATCTTTATGTGATGCATTATGTCTGTTCTAGGTAAGGAAAAAGAACATGCAACTGCAAGCAGTAAATGCACACAGCATGCTCTGTGATGCGATCTGGGAAACTGTCTCTGGGGAGACTGGATCTAACAGAAGTTCAGTAAGTACAGTATGTTTGCATTACAGAAATGCCATCACCGTGGGCACAAATGTCATCACCATGGGGAGGAATACTGTTGCGGGTAGAGACGTCATTAGCATAAACACAAACATCATCTGCGCAGCTAGAAATAGCACCACAGCTGCTGTAATTGGCGTCATCATATGTGTAGCGTCTTCTCTTTACCAGCCTACTGAAATGCAAACAAATGCCATGCTGTGCTCTTGTGATCATTTTGCATAGTGCACCTCCATTAAATTCCATTGATATATCTTGAGTTGGCTCGTTCATTTATAAATATTCTAGAAAGTAGTGCAACACAGCAAAAAGTCATAGAAATGAGGTATCAGTTGATGGTTGTGTTCACATCTTATACTTTATCTCATACTTTATCAACTGTTTTAGCTAGCTACATCCTACTTCAACACTAATAACCATACTATATTAACTAGATTATAATGAATCAGCAATTATTGTACATATATTTGCATTTTTCAAAAGTAGGTCAAGCAGGTTGTTAATGTAGGCTGGAGGAAACAGTGTTTACTTGTGACTGTGAAGCTAGCAAGCAAGAGGATCCAATTAGCCTAGCTTGCCAGGGCTAGCACTGATTCCCACTAGATGTTACTTTTTGATATTATTTCATCACTTGCTGAGTCATTAGGAGCTCCTGCACACTCAGAACTCTCTCTTTGTACAACATTACACAAAGGAAGGGATTTAGCTAACATCAGAATGTTTTTCATGGGTCCAAAAAGCAGTTTCCTATATTTAAGTCCAATGTTTTGTTGATCCATACATCCTCCATGACCTCCTGCCTCCTCCTGCCAATAATAACGTCACCTGACTTCCTCCATTGCTTTTCAGCTGAGTCGTAATTACTACAGCAGCTAAAGGGCTCTGTGACTCCAACATGTGTTGTTATTGGCCATTTGATGAAGCAACTCATGCTGTCATTTTTCTTAAGATGACAGTGTTGATTATTTCCCTCAGGAGCTTGTACAGTAGAGGACAAAACAAAGCAAAAAAAAAAAAAAAAAAAGAGTGAGTATTGGACTTACATTTGTCAAGTGTCCTGAAACTCAACTTTAAATGAATATCTTGCTCCATGTCTGTTGGAAGAATAAATATTTTGTCAACATGTTTGCCATAACTACTTAATATAGCTTTATACAGGCTCTTCTCATGTACTGTACTGTACTGTAGGTATACCTATGAAAAGTAATGCACCAGAATTCATAAATATCCCATGTAATCATGAGTAAATGCTTTGGGCCTGTAGACATGATCAAGACGATCTGCTTAAGTTCAAACTGAGCATCAGAATGGGGAAGAAAGGTGATTTAAGTGACTTTGAACGTGACATGGTTGTTGGTGCCAGACAGGCTTCTCTAAGTATTTCAGAAACTGCTGACCTACTGGGATTTTCACCCACAACCATCTCTAGGGTTTACAGAGGATGGTCTGAAAAAGAGAAAATATCCAGTGAGCAGCAGTTCTCTGGGCGAAAATGCCTTGTTGATGCCAGAGGTCAGAGGAGAATGGCCAGACTGGTTCAAGATGATAGAAAGGCAACAGTAACTCAAATAACCACTAGTTACAGCCAAGATATGCAGAAGACCATCTCTGAACGAACAACACGTCGAACCTTGAAGCAGATGGGCTACAGCAGCAGAGGACCACACCAGGTGCCACTGCTGTTAGACCCACACTGTCACAAACATGAGCCTCTCATCCATGAGTAGATGCACGCTTCCTTCTGCCTGGTGACAGGGTTTGCAGGTGTAGCTTAGTAGAAAGTAAATGGTTCCTACATTACACCAAACCAGATCTATGGATTACCTTGAGAAGGCAGGTCATGATTTTTGGAAAGACATTTCTGTGGACTTTTTCTAATTTTTTTTTTTTTTTTTTTTGCTTTGAGCAAAACAAGCTGCGCGCCATCTAGTTCCATTATATTCCAGGGATGAAAGACATCTCTATGACTGATATCTCTCAATATACTCGGCAACTCACACCAAAACAATCTAGGTTGATAAATGGTCCTGCAGGTTAGTGATAAAACATTTATTTTTGATTTGGCCGGTGAACTTTCCCTTTAAATTATTTAGTTATAATCACATTTTATTAACTATGCCCATAATGTTGACCTTACATTACCGCATACTTGCAGTTGCTTAAAACATAATATTTATCAGTTCACAATAATGACTTTATTCATGCTTTAGTTGGCAGCATTTAATTTGTATATCCACTGAAAAACAAAAAAGTAATGTGGCTGTTCATCCATTAATCTCCAACCAAGTAGAGAAAAATAAATTACAGCCATAATGCAGGCACTGTGCAGATAGCAATGTGTAGGCTATTCAAGTCAGGTGTAAATGCAAGGGTGCGATCAGACTGCTCATTATCTGCAGAACATATACACATGCAGATCACATCTTAATACCAGGTGTAAATTAAGTCTGTCTCCCTCTCTCTCTTCTATCTTCCCCTCCCCTGCGACTGGATAAGTGCTGAAGTGGACTCCTCGTCTGAAGCTGTGAGCACGCCTCTGCATTAGCCGTGGCATTTTCACTCAACCGGGTGATATTAATAGGTCTTTGGATTATTTAAAGGTGGTTGGAGAAAGACGAGGGGAGAGTAGCGCAGGAGCAAATCAAACACTAAACAGTAGATGAGACAAGGAGATGAGAAATGACAGTCCCTCTTTTCACTCTCTCTGTCCCAAGTGATTTCCACCGAGATTTGAATCAAAGGGGTATTGATCTACAAAAGCAAACAGCACAACACACATCTATTCAGTGATGATTTTCCACCCAAGTATTTTATGTGTCTTAGGAAGTATTGATTGACAAAGATGGGATGCAAATGGCAGAATTTTCCCAGAGTTCTTGAATGTTAAAAAGAAACTAATTTAAGGCATATATATATGATTGTGCTCCTTTAACTTGTGAACTGTAATTTAATCCATTTTGCCTCTTCTTACATTGATGGCTGCTGCTTTATATTTGTCCATGTTTCCAGATGGTTCTTGCAATCCATGGGTTCCAGCTGTGGAATGATTCAACTGTCCACACATCCTGACCTCAACAAGGCAGCAATGTGGTTGCTCTTCCCACACAGCAGCAGTGGATCCACAGCAGGAATGAAGAGCAGCTTACAATCCCACAAACACACCAGTCTTTATTTACCATAAAGCACACGCCTCGTCTTATTGTCTTGCCAGAGTCCTTTGCTGTGTCTGATCAGCATATAGGAAAATATTCTCCTGGTTAAATGGGGCTGTCCAGGATTTAGCCAAGTTTTGGTGAATCAAAGGACGTTAGAGTTCCTGATATCCTGTTTGGAGGGCGTCCAATTTATTTCCAACATCTCTCCAATGGCTAGCAGGATGCCAGTTCAGCTAGTGTTTATTCTTTATCTTTCATTTATGTTTACTGCTTACATTTGAAATCCCCAACATGGCTAGCTAGCAGCTAGCTAGCAAAAGTTGGCAGAAGGGGTGTTTACAGACGATAGGAGACAGGTTGAAATAAACCGAAATTTCCCTTTAAAAGGGGATATTCTCTACTAAGACATTGCTGTGTTTCCTGCCAATAGAGTGCCATGAAAAGCAAGATGCCTGCCAAGCTGCAGACCAGTACACACCACTACTCGACAACAAAAAACAACAAAGCCAGTTGTTTTCACCAAGACATCGCTGTGTTTCCAGTGGTGATTGTGCCACCAAAATCACAGCATTGTTGGTAAGTTGTGAAATTTTCATGTATCTGCTACATAATAATGTGTGTCAGTTCAAGGAGGACCCAAATGCAGACTAACAGGCCGGTTGAGGTTTCAACAAAAAGCGAGCTTCAATACAGCCAATAGAAAAACATCCAGATACAGCACCACCCTATTTCAGAAAGCAGGATTTGCTGACACTCTGCACATGGTTAGCCTGAGATGACACAAAGCCAGTTCAGCATAACCCGAGTCAGTTACTATGGCAACATGCTCTGTGAAGCAAACCTGCTGGCTCGCAGGTGTAATTGTCTTATTTATGGGACTCAACATCCAAATCATAGCTCCATCTGAGAATAAAGGAGATTACCTGAATAGGAAGTCATTTCAACTTTTACCAGTCTGTACAACACCTTTGTGTTTGATTTTGAGTTGCTGCCCAGTGCGTTTGGGATAAAAAAAAAAAAGAAAAAAGAAAAAGAAAGACAGCCCCATTCTGTATTAGTCTTGTTTGCTCCACCCCAGTGTTCCCATCCACACCCTTGTTGTTAGCCAATCTCCATTTCCTCCTTTTTGCCATGTCCACCTAATCCAGCTGTGTCTTGTTCTTGTGATTAGTTTTCTGTTTGTGTATATATCTGTGTGTTTCCCATATGTTTTTGTCAAGTTCTCTGTGGTCAGTGCTGCATTCTCACCTGTGTTCATCCCTGCCTTATTCCTGTGCTTGTCTCTGTGTTCTTGATGTCGTCCATGCTCCGTATCCTGCCTGATGTCTTGTGTTTAGATTTTTTTTTTTACCCCGAGTTCATTGTATTTTTCCAGGTTGGTTTTCAGTTTATTTTGTGTTCTGCTTTCATTTAGAGTTTCAGTTACCTGGGCCCTATTTCAGAAAGCAGGCTCAACAAACTCTGAGTCTAATCCTGATCCCTGAGTTGACTGAGCCTGAGCTGAGAAACTCTTGAGTTTTTGGTTATAGAACAGCTGATCAACTCTGAGTATGTTCAGCCTATGGAAAGCGCGTTCACGGTGAGCGCCACAAGCCATCATCAGTGGAGTGCAGATAACATCATTCTCAGTGGCAGAAAGCAGAGTTAAAAGCTGAGCCACTTATTTCATCCCAACTGAATCAGAGATTTTAATGACCGCTAATGAAGACATGAAAAAGAAAAATTCTATCACAGTGGCTGCAGCTAAACAGCATGAGGTGTGATGGGAAAAGACTGCAGAACGTGTTATGTAATGTGATGCATTAATGTGTCTAATTTACAGAAAATATAGAACAGTTTTAAATGTTAACAGTGTTCATACATTTTACTATAATTTCCTATATATCTTGGGTTAATTGAATTGCTGTGAAATGACTTCCAAGTTACGTAATCTCCTTTATGCTCAAATGGAGCTATGATTTGGATGTTGAGTCCCATAAATGAGCCAGTTACACCACAGAATCTTTAAATATATGAAAAGTATTCATGAATCATTGCATCATGTATCCACAGAGATCAATTTATTAACACTGACAACCCTGCAGTTCAGTGGAATTAATCTTTCTTTTTTTTTAAGATAATTTTTTTGTTGCTTTTGTTGCTTTTAATGGGGGGGGGGGGGGTAACAAGCAGCAAAGGTTTGCAGGCTGAAATTGAACCTGCGGCCGCTGCAACAAGGACTAAGCCACTGTACATGGGGCACCCGCTCCATCCACTAAGCCACCGATACCCCATGGCAATACTTCTTTGATAATCCTTTCTGATGTTTGTCCATTGAAAACCACAAAGACAGGCAAAAGTCTTTTCAGAGCCAGAGTCACTTTTCTTACGGCCCAACAAACCGTTGCCTCTCTGATTTGTTCATTATCTCTGATGTTGTAAAGAAAACTGCCACTGCCAAAGAATCAAAGGGCAATGCATAGAATTAGCTCCGATGATGATGTAAATCCAGGATGTGTAATATTTGATATATCTAGGTGGAAGAGATTGTTAGATTGTGATAGAAGTGAGGAGAAATTGTATCTTTCATACAGACACTCCTCCAGGGAGACATCCAAATGGGGTCAGGCTTAGATGAAGCAAACCTGCTGGCTTGCAGGTTTGCTTCATGGAGTATGTTGCCATAGTAACTGACTCAGGGTTATGCTGACCTGGCTTTGTTAAATTGAAAACTCTGAGTTTCCGAACATACTCAGAGTTTTCGCTAATCCTATTTTCTGAAATAGGACCCAGGTGTAAAGCAAAGACTCTGGGAACAGGGAAGGACTGACGAGACAGGTGTGACAGAAAACAGGTGGGAAAATACACAGAGACAGAAAGTAAAACCAGACACGACACACAAAGAGAGAATCTACAAAACACGAAGCAGATTAAACATGAATGACTGACATGAAACAAGAAACACAAACAGAAAACTCCTAAACAAATCCACAGCACAACAGAATATAGACAAACCCAGGATCATGACATAATGATTCAAATGACTCCCTGCAATGTGAAAGGTGTTGCTGCTTGTGATGAACCTGCAGAGAATCTTCAGCCAACTCTGTAGCTTCCCCGACCTTTTTAGCCTCTTCTTACTTATAGTATCTCTTCACGTTTACCATAAGATTGAGTCTTACTACTCTCATCACCCTGGAGCTATTTCCAGCAGAAAATTCATGATAAACACACTGTACACTACCTGCCTAAAACCAGACGGCAGACAGACAAAATGATGGAGTGGCGGCTGGTGATTACAGTGGAGCATTTAGCAGTTCAAGACCAAGATATTTTTTCTCAGGAGCTGGTCATGATGAAAACAGAGTTGAAATACTGGGGAATATTGGATGCACAATTATCAGGTTGCCAGAGACAGAACTCTTGTGAAATGATAATGTTCAGTGTCTACTGGATGGGTAAGTAGCCAATTATTTTCTAGCAGACTAGCAAGTTTGTGATGTGATAACACTGTATGTAAAAGCTGTGTGTCTGTCAGCCTGTTTTGATATGTTACTGCCCCCTAGAGGCCAATAATCGATAAATACAGCTTTAAAATTCACTTGAAACGAGCAAAAACAAACAAAACTCCTTTGATGATGCACTCCAGGGGAAAAGGAAAGAGACATCAGGCTATCATAGAAGTGGCAACAATAAAGGCACTAAGGAAAAGGTCCAAAGAGAAACTAAAAAGGTGAGACTAAGAGGAAGATGACTGAAGATAAGGGTAAGTCATATGCTTTGCCAACGGACTACATCGACCTCTGTCTCTGTGTCTCTCAGTCCCATGTGACTTTTATCTGGATTAGTGCCAAAGGTGATTGACAGGCCCACTAATCCAACTGGGGGGGGTCGACAATCCGGGATTTAACACTCGATAATTGGCCTATCAGCCCAAAGCCTGAGCTGTTCGACTTAACTTAAGGGGGGCAAAAATCCACTGCTGACACATATAGGGGGGAGTTGGGAAAATGTGTGTTGGAGGGGCACTGGTGGAGGTAGATATGTTGTGTGTAAGAAACACGTGGGTGTGGTCTTTCTTAGTGGGTAAAAAGTCCACTCATGACATCTGCAGTAGCGAATAAGAGGTGTCTGGTGTTGAGTGTGTGTGTGTGTGTGTGTGTGTGTGTGTGTGCATGCGTATAGGGATGGGTGTGTGTGATATTAGTGAGACAAATTGACTGATGACACGCTGTGTATTGAGTGGGACTTGTGGCACAATGCGTGTGTGTGTGTGTGAGAGAGGGAGTGGACAGACCTTTAGTGTATGAGCTTGGGTGTGTGTCTGTGTGTGAGTGCGTGTGTGTATGCAAGCGTAATAAAGAAGGTGCTGGGCGAGTAAGCATGCGGGTGGGCATTTACTCTGTGTGTGTGTACTGGTGCATGCAAGCATTTGTGCATATCGTTTTGTGAGCGTGTAGGAAATGGACAATTTCCTGCATGGCACCTGGGCATCAATCACTGTCACATCTCAGCCCTAACAAACTACCATCAACAGTACCATGTGGTGGTCAGCAGGGGGCTTTTAATTTGCCAGCCCCCTCATGATGACATGATGTGGATGGGCTTTTATTTTGACATGTAGATCCAGGACACTTTTTATTGCTGTCAATAAATCAACTGCCTCACAGATTAAAATCAACAGGTGACATTTCCTACGCTCTTTGTTTGTGCTCCAATTATTTTAACAGGTTTAAATTAAAGAGCTAAGATTTTTTTATGCACTCAGCAGATAAAGTTCCATCAAGGTATGGTTGCAAATTTGTTAAAATCCATGTTAGTGAGCACTTTTCCTTTTCCAAGAAAATTCATCCACCTGGTGTGGCATATCAAGATGTTCATTAAACAGCATCCTTACTACACAGGTGTGCCTTGGGATGGTCACAATAAAAGGCCACACACCACAATGCCATAGAAGTGTTGAGCATGCAACTGGCATGCTGACTGCAGGAATGTCCACCAGAGCTGTTGCCTGTGAGCTGTGACTGTTCATTTCACTATCATAAGCCATCTCCAGTGTCATCTCTGCTTGTTTGGCAGCAAATCCAACTAGCCTGACAACCACAGACCAGGTGTAACCACACCAGCTCAGGAACTCTTCATCCAGTGTCTCCACCTGCAAGATAGTATGAGACCAGCCACCTGAACAGCTGATGTAATAATCAGGTAGCACAACCTATGAATTTCTGCAGTCAGAAACCATTTCACGTAAGCTCATGCTCATTGTCCTCACCAGGGTCTTGACCTGGCTGCACTTCTTTGTTGTGACCAACTTGTATGGGGACAGCTGGATGTACTGCCAAATTCAGGGAAAAGACATTAGAGACTTTGGAGTGAAATGAGCATTCAGTTGAGGGGCCAAAGTTCTGGGGGGACATTCTTGCTGTCAGCATGCCAGTAACATGCTCCCTGTAGCTCAGTAGTGCCCAGTAGCTCCATGGGTAGAGCAGGTGTCCCATGTACAAAGGTAATGTTCTTAACAATTTGTTTTCAGCCTGCAGTCCTTTGTGGCACGTCAAAAAAAACAAAAAAAACAAAACAAAAAAAAAAATTAAAAAAAAAAGACAAAGCTTGGGACATCTGTGGCATTATGTTATGTCGCCAAACTGCACATTTTTAGAGTGACCTTCTACTGTGACCACCCCAAAGCACAACTGTGTAGTAATAATGCTGTTTTATCAGCATCTTTATATGCTACACCTGTCAGGTAGTGATGGCCAAATGAAGCCTCATGAATCATTTTCTTTATTTTCTGAGCCCACTAGATGGCGCTTTTTGTTCAACAAAAGGTTTAAAACACACCAGATTTAGTTACATGAAGCTTCCCTGCTGTTCGTCCCTGTATTTCATATTTACTTTGCTTCTTCAAGAGCCCCAATTATAGCTAATAAAATAAAGATTCAGTATAACAAATATATAGTCAGTGACAGAAGAAGGACCTAAGTCCTTTACTCAAAATTAACCATAACACAACATAAAAGACACACCACTGGCTGTGGCACTCATTATTTAAGCTATGTTTAGGGTTAGTGGCACTTATGAAACTAGATAATCTAAGTCATTGGTTGGTAGCAAACATGTCATGCTACCTTATCGGGAAGGGGGATAAACAGCTCTCCAAAGTTTGGCTGAATTTTGGTGAGGGAAAAACTAGTTCCTTGAACTCTCATCTCAAGATATCTGAATGACAATGGATTTGATGGGTACTCATCAGTCTCCCTTAAAACTGCAAAGACTTGTTTCCAATAAATGTTTTGCTCCTCACAATTAAAGTACTCCTTCAGATTAAAGCTAGCAATGAACTATTAATAATTCAGCTATTATAAAGCTAAAGTACATTTGTCTTCTTAATGAAAGTAACAACCAGCCTATTTAAAGAACAACGAAGCACCTATCATGTACAAACATATACAACACAGTAAAACATGATTGTTGTGGAACTCAAAATGTTAACTATCGTTATTAGTCTGTGCACATCAGATAAAACATAATTTTACCTGTAAAATAAGAAACCAAAGTGTATCAGTAGGCAGTTTTTAACTCTCATATTGACATAGTTTTCAGCTAGACCTACATACCTCAACAACATAATCTAATACATGAAATTTGCTTATGAATTTTGGTTTTGGTTTGTCGGCACAAGATTTTCAGAGGCCCCATCTGGCCACCCCGATGAAAAACCAGCAACACTTGAGCTGGATTTAGCTTAGGCACCAGTGTACTCCTCAGAGAGTTGACTTAATTGGAATTAATTGTTTGTCAGAGATAAAAGATAGATCACCCCTTCTCAGGTCGCTACCAGCGACATACAGAATATAACGGACGACACTGACATTTGGGGAGTTTTGCTCAATGGTCACCTGTGATAAGAGGTGACGCCAAAATCATCTCTATATCTATATCAGATAACTCTGTCTGTCTGGTGCTCATGCATTTTTTTTTTACATAGCTAATGTGAAGTGATCATACACAATACAAATTTCTCTGTCCACAAAGTGTGATAAGTTTTCTAAAAAATATGTAGACATAAATAGATAGAAAGCATAACAACTTCACCCCCCAGTCAGTCTTTGTTTCATCTGTCCATACTCAACCTCTGTCATCAATCACAACATCTATCAAAATGATTTAACTTGGAGCAAAGACTGTCCGTATATGCAGGTCTAATCCAGTAAACAACATGTTTTAGGTGTTTTCTCCAGTGTTTCACAATGTAAACAATAGCAGCTGAACACATAAAAAAACACAGTACCATCTGTTCTTTGTGGAGCTGTTGTGTCTTTTTATAGACATCACACTGCAGCACAGATGTATGACATTCAAGACAAATCAAAGGTTCAACACCTAACGCAGCTCTCAGGTAAGTGAAAGTTGGTGGAAATGAGTGGGCGGCGAGGGAGAGGAAGCGCCAGAGTGGCTTTAGTGCTGGCAATAATTTGGATTTTCTCCATCTCCTGACAGCAATGCTGCACCATCTTGCAGTGTTTTGTGAACACTGTTTGGCCACTTGGGCACTGTTGCATCTGTGTTGTCAATTTTGTAGCAATCAGTTTCCTGTAAATAATGACAAATGTTTAAAAACGTCACTTATTCTTGTTCATGAACTGTAGCCCACAATCCTCTTAAGTGAGCTTTGCTGGAACTCACTCTGTATCATCTGACTCAGCTGACAGCTCACTGGAAAGAAAGTTTTCTGCCTCTTTTCCAGGGCTGGCAGTGATCAGCTCTGAGTTGTTTTCGCCACACATCCAGCCTATGAGGTCTGGCTAAATACAGTGGCGACTGACAGCCAAGATACTCAACGTAACAGACAGTAGATCCTGGAGAACATTGTAGTGCAAATGACAGATGGTGAAATTTGTGATGGAAATTGATCAGTCAAATTGTATCTATCTAAAGGAAATGTATTAAGTCTTAGGGATCTGATTGGAAGGGTGGCATATTTGCGTCCTTTAGCGAATTCCCACTGTAGCTAAGCTCTACTATACTCATATTTAAATCCAGTGGATTTCACAATTGTAACTGACCACTCATATTCCCAATGAATGTTGTTTTAGCGTGGATAATGAATTGAAAACAAATATAACGAAGAAAACATCCAGGTCTGTCAAATGGGAAATGAATCAGCCTTGGACTTTTTGAACTTTGGAAGACTTTTGAACTCTTGATCTTATCGGTTTTGTCACTTTGCTGTTACCAGTATACTTTAAAGGGTTAGTTCACATTTTTGAAGTGGGGCTGTATGAGGTGCTTCTTCATAGTCAATGATATACCTACAGTAGATGGCAGTCGGCAGGAGCACTACCACTGAAGCTGAGGATTGCATTGCTCTGGATGGGGTCAGCAGCAAAACATACTTTAGCCACTTACAAAAGGCCTGGCGAAAAAAAAAAATCCACATCAGTCTGAGTGGAAGCTATGTTGAGAATATTTTCACTTCTCCTCCTTGCCGTCAGACAGCCCTTTCTTTTAGGGCCACATTTTCTCAACTGAAAAACTTCCATATGCTGGGGGTGTAAATCAATAGCGTCATCACAATGTAAAATTACATCAATTCTTTGGATAACGATACAATATTTGCTTTCACAAAATCTGCTGTGACAAGATTCTGATTTGATTCAGTGTAGGAGCCTGCGATTGTATACGATTATATCAGTCATTAAAAATCAAAACACATAAATACTGTAAATAATTCTTACTGGTTAAGTGCAGTAAAGTGCACTTGAAATTAAATCCAGTAACAAACAGTACAATTGTTTTTTGCTAGCAACTCATTACTAGCTTTTGCATGTTTACATAGCATAAAGTAGTATTTGTACTGTTTCTGACTCGCTGTTGGTTTAAGTCACTGCTTCTCCTGACAAAACAGCACGGTTGACTTTCAGCCTGCATGTATGTTTTTTTTAACATTGTTGAAACAGAGCAGGTAATATTGCTTTGCGAGACGCCCAGCTAGGCAGGTGTGTCGTGATTCCTGAGTATTTTATCAGGAATCAGGAATCATAAAAGCAATGTTTACATATGGAGTGCTTGTCTGTTGACCCGTATTTTCTCCAAAATCCCAAATATTTCCACGCTGCTGATTTATTCCCGAGTAAATAGCATTGTCCTCATTGCCTTTTTCTTGGCCCCTTGCCTGGCACTGTTTGACTATTACACAGAATTTAAAAATAAAGGCCTATCCTAAAGATGCTGATATGGATTGATGTTTTCACTTTGCACCAATGATATTCAGTTGTTGATCATTAAATAAATGATCGATTCAGAATGATGGATCATTACATCCATATGGTATTCCTAGGCATAAGCAGCACCGTGCTGCACACTGCAGTATGAGGCTGGTCAGCTGGTTGGGGGAGATATGAATCAGGTACAGCTCAGCCTTAGTGTGTGGCATGTTTACGGCTGGTTTAGTTGTGTGACAGGCTGACGGGCTTTAGTCATAATTAAGTTTGATGAACAGTGCAGCACCTCTGGCAATGGATGGAAAAAGCAGCACTTGATTTTATTCCCTGATCAGCATCACTGGTTTTCATGTTGTTGAGTCTGATTTTTTTTTCCCACGAGTGATTCAACTAATTTTACTCAATAAATATGTATGTGTGTATATAAAACCACTAGCAGGTGAAGTCTGATTATTTCATCACAGTGCAATTTTCTGTTGGGAAACTTTTGGTCCTGGCATTCTTGTAGACGCCACTTGACACACTCCACCCACCCAAACACCATTGCAGACCAAGTACACCCACTCATAGCAATGGCATTCCCTGATGGCAGTAGCCCACCAAGTAGGACAGTGCATAGTCTCACGTGACCACCTTCCCTTACTTTGGAATGGGAGTCTGGGGACATTCGTCTTTCGTTTTGTAATATCCGGACCATGTGACGGCGTTGCCATAGGTATCGCACATGTGTTACATGTAACAGAGACGTTGCAGCTCTGCAATATAGCTGAATCAAATGAAATCATAACCATTTTAATCTCTTCTTGCGATGCACTGAACACTTCCTTTTCTGTTGTACTACGGACAACAATTCGGGGAACAGCAATTCCGGTGTAGGCGTGTGTAAGGCAAAGCTAATCAGCCGTTGTTCGAGAAAGTACGGAAGGACATGGATTTGGATCCAATCACATCACTGCTGTTAGTTCTATTACAACTTTCCTGTGGGAATGTCCACAAACGACAGAGTCAGCCAGCGTGCTGACGTCATCAGCGTCTGTGTAACAATGCAAAAACTGCTCAGGAATGGCCCCAGGAATGTGACAAAGAGCTCAAGGCATTGGCCTGGCCTTCAAAGTTCTCCAGATCCCAATCTGATCGAGCATCCATGGGACGTGTCAGTACCCCAGAGGTAACCCTAGTCCAAAGTGGGGTCTCCTTGGATTAGGTTTGGCATGTCAAGGCACAGGACATCTGGGAGGTGATCTGTAGTTTCTGGCACCAGGGTATTGGCAGCAGATCCTTTACACCTGTGGGCTTTAGGGTGTGGTACCAGCACCTTCCACAGATGCTTGCTCAGACTGAGGTCTGGGGAATTCAGAGGCCAGGTTGACACCTTGATCTTTTGTCACATTTCTCAGGCCATTTCTGAGTAGCTTTTGCAGTTTCAACAGTACAGAGTCGATTAGTACCATTAGATGAACACTAGTCTCTTTTGTGAATCTAATCGTGGTTTTGAATCATGTTTGGGATATGATATGGAACACAAGGAACCACAAAATATGGCAGTCACAGATTCAGCAGGTGTCAGCCCCTGATATGGTGTCCCCTATATATTCTGTATAGGCCCGTTTCCACCGCAGGAACTTTGGGGTAAATTTACGGGGCTGGGGCCGTTGGTGTGTGTCTCCACCACAGGAACCACCCCCGAAGGACAGAGTTCCAGAACGTTTACAGGGGCTAAAGAAGTCCCTGCCTCAGAGTAGGTACTCAGAACGGCCCCAAAAAACTCCTGGCTAGGGCTTGAGGGTTACTTTGTGCTGATTGGATATACTCAAGGCGGAATGTGATGTCAACAGAAAGCAACAAAATAGCCGGCATTTTTAAAACTCAGCAGACGAGGGTTAGCTCGTTCATAGTTTCCACCGCCATGTAAACAAACTCAATAAATGGTCCATGAAAAACGTATTTTTTTCCGGCGGATATCTTAGTTACAACATGATTGAGCTAGCAAAGCAGTTTTGTGTTGCTATGTTTGGTATTTGGTCCACATTTCACAACAGCTGAGCTATATCAAAACATCCATTTACAAACTATCACACAACCAGCAGTGCAATCAAAGTCTCATTTATCCAGCCGCATGCTCAGTATTTCTCAAAAATACTGGTCTCAGTTGGGGAACTCAACTAAAAGTGAGACGTATCAATGCTTTCCTAAAATCCAGGTGCTATTGACTAAAATAGTAATTCACCAAAGTCATTTAAATTCATTCACTGACTTCACTTCATCAATACTGTTCTCAGTTTTTGGATTCTTTACAGTGGAGACATGCAAGAGAGATGTTTTCTTCACAAATTCAGTGTAACACAGGTTGAGTAACTGATGTACAAATGGTCACTTGATGTGTGAAATATCCCTTTAACACATTTCAGTTGGGCAGCCAGTGCTGTAAAAAATAAACAAAACTAAACAAAAACAGCCTTCCTTTCAGGATAGTTCTGAGCCCATCCAATGTAACACTCAACAACAAGCAATAATTGGTGAGCAGTTGTGGAGGTCACTTTGATTTGTACTGCAAGTATACTTAAAGTACAGCACTTAAAATTAAAATGAGTGTTGTAGTCTGTTCCTGTCAAGGTCTGTCCTCTCTTGGTTTGGGGAATTTACTTTATATATTAAAATTCATAATCTGATTGTAGCTGGGCAGTTTGCAGTGCCACATGGAGATTTGGTGGAGTGCAGGAAAAAAGGGTTTGTCAATATCACTACGTATGATGTCTGTTGGCTGCATCCTACCTTTCCTCCTACTGCCTTCACTGGCCAGGTGTTTTAGTGGAAATATGCGATAAGACGCTTGTACGCTCTTTGGATGTTTTCTCCAAAACCTCTCAAATTGCAAATTCCCTCCTTCTGTTTCTTTCTCTCTTTCCTTCTTTTTGTCTAGACATTATCCCATATCTTTCTTTCCTCCCATGTGATTATATTTTGTTTTGTTCCTCTAGGCTGACAAGTAAAGTGTTTTCTTTGTCTAGCACATCAAGTATTCAGCCCAGGAAAACCAGTTGTAGCTGCATATATTTTAACTGATGCAATCGTAAGGTAGTCTTGTTTTTCTATATGGTATCTCTGACAAAGTGTGTCCACTTTTGAAGCAGCATAATTGACTTTAACAAGGAATAATGAATTTTAAAGTGCTTGATGGGCTGACTAAAGCTCTTTGCTCATAAGAATTCTAGAGAATCAGGTACAGACATTGTTGGATTTTCCCTTTCACACATGTAGCACACAACAGGAGATTATCTGTGTCAAAAGTATTCTACTTTACTGGAAATACTCTGTTAGGTTTAGTCGAGGGACGGCACCTGGGTAGAGCATGCAGGAAGCAGGACATAACAGGTTACATCACAATACGTAGCTAGTCAGTAATTTGGCCATAAACAACAGTCTCTTGCCATTCCTTGAATTTGTCTGACAATTTTGGTTTCAGCCTTAATTAACAGAGGTTCCTGAATCTTGTCGTCTGTCTTTCGTTGCCATCTTTGTGTAAATGACCCTCTCTCTTCACCCTCCGAATATTTGATGTCTTCCGGTTTACACATTGGCTCAATTGGATATTACACAGACTGTGCACCAGGGAGCTGGCAGGGAAAATTCCATTTAACATAAGATCCATCTGTTTTGGATGTTTGGGTTCTCACATACAGCTCCATCCATCCATCCATCCATCCATCCATCCATACAAAGTATTCCAGGTGCTTTCCACCTTCTTCAGGGGGATCCCAAGATGTTTCCAGGCCAGACGAGATATGTAATCCCTCCAGCGTGTTCTGGATCTGCCCCAGGGCCTCTGACTAGTTGGACGTGCCTGGAACACCTCTAACAGGAGGTGCCCCAGAGGCATCCTGATCAGATGCCCAAACCACCTCAACAGAGCCCTTTCAACACAGAGGAGCAACAGCTCTATTCCAAGCTCCCTCCAAGTGTCCGACCTCCTTACCCTAGAAGACCTTGATGAAATGGCACATTCAGGAAAGAGTTCTTTGCCTGGTATTGGGACACTAAGGCCCCTCTCTAGAGCCAGACCTCGTGGTGGGGGGCTCACCAGCGAGAGTCCAGTGGCTGGGCTTTGGGCCATGGGGCAGGTTGGGCCCAACCTGAATGAATGACATGGAGTTGCCACCCTGTGGGCCCACATTCGCAGGGACTGCCATAGGGGCTGGGTGCATTGTGTGCTGAGTGGCAGGCAGGGGCAGGGACATGGGCGTGCTAATCCATGGTGTCCTTTGGGTTATGTTTAGATAACTTGACAGTTGCTCTGCATGTGTGAAACAGGCTTGAACGACACACAGATGAGCATTTACTTGGTCAGGTGTTACCAGTAGCCTTTAGTGGCCAATGTCCAGCACAAGTCTCACATTATGCATTCTTTATTTCCAGAAAAAGCAGATCCTGAAACAAAAGTAAGCATTCGATTTTTATAAATCAGATTAACATATGTTGTTGTTTTTTTTGTCATACTTGTCTGCAGTGTTTGAATTTGAATATGAAAATCAGACTACAAATACTTAGCTTGTTAAGGGTTGCAGGTGTTTGAGATGGTTAAAAGCACTTCATACTCTCAACGTCGATAGCAATTAACTCAAAATGCCATTTGAGCTCATTTGAGGCTCTTGAGATAACATGGGTGAAGTTTTCTTCAGCTTGCAGCTTCTTCAAATACACCTTTTCTCACAAACAGTAAAGCTGCATAATGTATTATGTGTTTTTAGTCAAAAGCGTTGCTCTGATATGCCCCAGAGAAGAGGAAAAGACTGGGTAGAGTCAGACAAACTGAAATGAGTGAGCCTTCTGTCAAGAGACAGGACAAAATGTATCCTTTAATGCAGTATTTACCCCCATAAGCCCTTTTTGGGCTCTTGGTCGGGTTGAGAAAAGGATGTGTTTCCTACAATCCTTTGGGGCAGCCTGGTGCAAACCTGTGCCTTTTAAACACATTCTCTTGGTGAGTTATTCATGTGAGGCCTTGCTGTGATTTATCCTTCTTTTATCCATTCGTTTATTTGAAATTAATCATCCCCCACACATAACAAGAAGCATTCCTTGTTTGAACTTGTAGTATTCAGCAGGTCGGGGACATTAGTGTCCTAACCCCCCCAGTTTCCCAGTAATTCACCACCTGAAAGCTGACCTGCATCTCAACAAGGTTTTCCCTTATGGAACAAATGCAGCATATCTCTCCATCTCCTCTTTATGTTTTCCTTTGTCACTCTCCATCTCTGTCTCTCTCTGCCATCTCTGCAACCTCGTTGAGATTCCTAGCAGGCGCTGGTGAGGCGTCAGGAAACGAAGAGACACTAAACGAACAGACAGATTGTTAATTTCCCTCCTCTGGGCACAGACTGCACAGGGTTGAAGTCCAATTCTCTTTGGAGACAGGGCAAAATACTGTCACTTTGTTAGCTTCTTGACCATGTCAATCTGTCTCTCTATCTGACTCTGTCCTGTCTCTCTATCCTTGACTTCCTCCTTTTCACTTTGACATATTTTCCACCCCCTCTGTCCTTCTCCCCCTCACTGTTTTTCTATCTCTGCCTCCCTATTGGGCAAAGTAAGCTAAAAATAAATCCTGACACATTGTATATTAATAATATATTGAATATGAATTAGATAGGAGGGATGAGTCAAGCTGTGTTGGAGCATTTTTTTATGAAGTCAAGGAAGTCGCTGATTAAGAGTTTATTGAAGCAGAGTGGCTCCCTCAGAACCGTAAGAGCACTAATGCACAGGATGATTTGTTTAGCTCAAGCTGTTTTTCTATGACCAGTTATTATTATTATAAGATATGCACTCATCCAAAACTATTACATTTTCCACAGAAAGTATAGCCTGAGTGTCAGACTGAAGCTCCCAGAACCTTCAGTCTGACATTGCCTCCACTGAAGACGATTTACAAGGGGGAGGGAATTTGATTTTTCCCTAACCAATCAGTAGAGATCAACGACTCACCCAGAATCTGACGTCATTAGTATCCATGCCTCGGGGGTGCCGAAAACAAGCGAGCATTGCCAATTAAGTGATGGTATATATATATACATATATATATATATGTATATTAATTAAACTGAACTATAAGGAAATTATTACAATTAATGCAATAATTAAATTGTATATATGGTTTTGGTCAAGGATACCAAAATGTCCAAATGTGGAACTGGTTGTCATATTTGATCTGCCACCATTTTTGTACATGTTTTTTCTTTGTCTGCTACCTCTCTGTTTTTTCTTTCTCTGCACAAATGTTTTGTATCTGCTTTAGGCTGCCAACTTGACTAATTTTGATCAATATTTTTTTCTCAGCCAGGATCACTGGGGAAAAAACCCTCTTTATGGGTTCCCATGAATTATTAGTGATGACCCACAGGGAATGTAGTTCCATCTGTGTGAGAATATCTTACGAATCAAAGAGATAAACATATCAATAAGGCGAAATGCACAAAGGGAAGTCAAAATCGTTCTTAAGTCTGCTTAAAGACCTGGTTCAGACAAAACAACATGACTGATATTCAAGCAGTGCTAAAAAATTCATCCTCACTCACTCAGCTCAACTAATCAGCACTGAGACACTAATCAGAAACACCAGGACCATGTAGTATTGATAGGAAACAGTTATAATGGAAGGCTACAGAGAGATCCGCCTCCGCATGTGTAGATCTTTTATTCTATTGATGGAACGTCTGCAGTGCCAGCAGACTCCCCACAATGACATTTGTGTGTTCTGAGCCACATTAATCAACTAATCAAAGAGTCGCAAATTGGCTGACCAATCTCATTGAGTGTGACAACACACAGCTCAGTTTAGGGGCTGTGGAAATATATCAATACGCCAAGTCAGTAAAAGAGTCAGGCTCTTTGAGGGGCAAAGGTGTGCATTGGGTTACCAGCATGTACAAAGTGTGCTAGCATGTAGGGCAGCCTAAATGGCACCAGATCATGTTTTCTACACTGGAAGGGCACTAAGGTGGACCCTTCATCATAATCTATCCATTGGAAGGACAAGCTTGTTCTCATTCCAAGCTTGTCAAATGCTGGTGTCAGACGCCGATGCAAGAAGGCCCCTTTTGCGGCCATATGATTCGCCACTGGGGGCATCAGTTTATAATGCCGCTGGCAAAAATACCACTGGATACATGTAGAGGTAATTGAGATTTTTTTTCCTTTAAAATAATGTTATTCTACTATTTTGCTACAGCAGACATGTAACATCACCTGTAACATATTTATTTGTATTGATATAACATGGGGAGGTTTTAATGTAGTGACTCCTGCAATACAATATCCCTTATAGCAGTGAGCCTTTTCAAACTTCTCTGTCATGACTCAAGAAAAAAAGAAAAGATAAAAGAAATAAAAATAAAAAATCATTTTTTATCAATCATTAATAATAACAGGGTAACTACTAATAAAATAGGCCAAGTAAAATTTTATTGATGTAACAAAAGATTCATGTCGGCAAGATCATACAATTTTTAATCTTTATTCTATATATCTATATATTCTTCCCCCTTGTCATCCACATCCCTCTCCTCTCTCAGCCCGCCCCCTAGTTTAAGGACCACGGTCTTAAAGCACCCAGATCATTAGTGACATTTTTTATGGTTATGTTTAAGCACTCAGAGTTCTTGAGAAAAGGTTGTGGTCTTGGTAGAATATTAAAGAAGTCACACAAACCTAACCACCGGTGGAACTTTGAATCTCAGTCTCCAGTGTCAATGTCCTGCATGTTCATTGCCCAAAATCCTATCATGAAAAATGTAGCATTTCCTACACTGGCAAAAATGTTGCCACTGTGACCACTGCAATTTCATGGAGACTGGGTTTTGCTCAGAGCTATAGTGGCAAGTAAGTTGAACTGTTTCTCTCCAGCTCCTCATGGGGATTCCCTTGTTCCTATAGGCCATATGAGAGACATAATTCTCCCAGGTTATCCTGGGTCTGCCAAAGAGTTTTCTAGATTGAAGTGCCCAGAGCACTTCATTAGTCAGGTTGCCAAAGGGCATCCTCAGGATAAGCACCCTTGAGAAACAAAACGATATTTTCAGTATCAGCACACTGGCATGGTCACTGTGGAGTTTTATCACTATCCTCCTGTGTGAAGGTCTCTGTTTAATTGCTGTCATGAGCTCCTGACCTTGTCTCGGACATCCTGATTCTTATCAGACATGTTTGATATTTTCTGGGGCAGCCTTCTTTTATAAGCACTCCAACAAGTCAATTTTCAGACGGAAATTGCACCCAGTAATGTGACATTTTTTCTGATAAAACCAGTGTGCCTAGTCTTATGAGGTGACTAAGCCATTCTATGTAGCTTTGGTCAGCTCAGAGGAGCAGCGGTTCAACATCTAGGTCCTCCCCGGTTGCTAAGACTTTTGTTATATCATGTAGATTATGTCCAGCCATCCTGGGGAGACAACTCATCTTGCCTGATTGTATCTGCAGTCTTTTTCTTACTACCTAAAGCCTATGACTTGAGTTTAAGCAAAGACTACATAGGTATAGGTGACAAATCCCACAATATTTTACCACCACTTGAATAAGAAACAAAGGATATCTGATAGCTGTTCCCCGTTACCTGGACTGAGCTATCCACCTTTTCCAGAGGAAAACTATGGTCTAACATGTAATAATGTTGATTATCATTCTGCATCTCAGCTGCAAACTGTCCAAGTGCATTTCAGTTAAAGCCAAACGACTGTCATCAGCAAACAGCAGATATGCCATCTAAATGTCATTGTTCATCCAAATGTCAAGTGCCAGAGCATCAGACCTGCCAGAGTAGCTGGACCGTTGTATCCTTTCAGTGGTTATGACAAAAAAAGAATGGCAACAAGGTTACGCCCTCGTCGTATGCATTGCTCACCTTAAATGTGCTAGACCTAATGTTGAGAATGTGAGCACAGTTCTCACACCAAATGAAAGAATAAATGGCTTGCCTTTGTACTCAATGGTCTCACACCATTGCTCACAGAATACCTCAGGGAGCACTGTCAGAGCTCTTTTTCACATCTACAAAACATATGTCCACTTAATTAATACATTCTATGACACCTCAACTGTCTGTTAGAGGGTAAAGAGCTGATCCTGAACTAAACCCTCACTGTTTCTCCTGAATAGGATGTGGTCTTTCCACAAACTTGAGGATACTTTTCCAGAAAAGGTGCACAACATCTTGTAAAACTACAACAGACAGAATAGATTAATCCATCTATTTTGCTTAATTATATTGCTTAATATCTGTGGAAGACAGACGAGTAATGACGATGGCAAACAGCGTTACTGATGATGGTGCCTATAATTCCACGTAGATGCTACAACAGAGAGGCCAGTGTTTGATGGGGCAGCAGACCACTCAGCAGCATTGCTGCTTGCGAAGATCTGGAGAGCTTTTAAGAAGAAACGGAAAATGAGTCCCTCTGGACATATTCAGCCTCACCCACTCTTGCCCAGCTGCCAAAGCAATCCAGGAGCAGGGATATCATTACTGGATGAGCCTCTTATCACCCAACCATAAAAAATACTGAACTTACTTAGTTATTTAATGCAGTGACTTTAGTTATGTGCTAACTCATCTTATAAGTTGTCAGGCTGTTCTCAAGCACTATTAATAGGTATATGTATGAAAATGAATGTAAAACAAATGTGATATAACCCACGTAATCATGAGCCAGTAATTTGTGTATAACCCAGATAATCTTGAGGGCCAATGCACTGACAGACGTAAAGAAGGAAGTGGTCTGAGTAAAGAGAAAGATTGGGAGGATGGATGGGTCACAAAAAACAGGACTTAACGCATGGAGACCAGTGATTGGAGCTGAAACCTTAAGTTATTTTTTCCTAAACCTACAGTAACCTACAAAACTTTACTTGCATATTCCTCATCTATGTAACTTTGTTTTATTTACATAACTTTACATTAAATCCATAATGTCATTCATGGGGTGCCCATGCGTTATATATACCAACCACTGTATGTGCATTTTCATAAAATATTATATGATGTATGAGGACACGTTAAAGCTGCAAGCTAATTAAAACTGCAAAGCTGCTTAGCTGGCAGGATTTCAACTGCAACACATTAAAGATAGACTGAAAAGTAATAAATTACATATTAATCCTTATTCCACAACCCATGCATGCAACTTTATACAGAATTACTCGCCTGCTCATCATCTATGATGTGCACAGGGTGCACCTGTTTGATACTTAGAGATAAAACAGTGTGTGTTTCATTAAAGGGATAGTGCACCCAAACATGAAAAATCAGCCATTATCTACTCACCCATATGCCGATGGAGGCTCAGGTTTTAGAGTCCTCACAACACTTGCGGAGATCCAAGGGGAGAGTGGGTAGCAACACAACTTACGGTAACATCATTTGAACTCTGTTTTTAGCCTCATTGTAGCCTGTAGTACAATGAGTAATTCATTCATTTCTACCATAGGCCTAATTGATAGAGCACCCACTTAGGGTGGTTTCAGTTATGTGTTCTGAATGTTTGAATCTGGGGCGCCATCAGCCTGCATTAGGTGGAGTTGTGTTGCTACCCACTCTCCCCTTGGATCTCCACAAGGGATGTGAGGACTCTAAAACTTCACCTGAGCCTCGATTGGCATATGGGTGAGTAGATAATAGGTGAATTTTCATGTTTGGGTGCACTATCCCTATAATGTGACGTGAAAATGTGAATGAATTGATACTATTTTTTTATTTCACAAAACCATATTTACATTTCTAATTCTTAGTAAAATAAGTAAATATTTAAGCTGTTTCACTCCATGATGTTTTACGTCATCTTACATGGGTTTAGTCAAGTTTTGATATTATAGATATTATAGGATTTTCAGTCAGACTGAGGGCCACGCTGTCAATCCATCCAGAAACTCTTGTCAGATCCCAAGAGTGCTGCCATGACAACCATACTAATCAGAGTTCTGCAGCCTGATTACCATCGCAGAATTAATTGGAGCAAAGAGACAGATACACACACACACACACACACACACACACACACACACACACACACACACACACACACATACAGCAACCTATCAGGTCTGGGAAGTGTATGTGTGAACTGTTCTATCTTTATTAGACAGCGTCAGGCTTATTGTCATTCTGCAAAGGCAACACTGACTCTACTGTATGCTGGTATATACCCACAGTAGATAAAAAAAAGTCTTGGAACTATTTAAAGACTTTAGTGCCCAAAGGGCCAAAATATGTTCTTTGAATTATTTTCTCAGTGTTTTGAATACGCGTTTACATTGCCAGGAACCTGTGCCAGGGGACTGGAATTATGGCCGGTGGACACCAAGGACACATTCCATCTATCCAAGGTAGAACAACCATATTCACACCGAAGGACAAGGAAAAAGGTAATTGAACGTGAATCCTGATAGTACAAACCTCCACATTTCTCACTTATATTGAAATAAAATAACCACGAATCCTGCTGCCAAGAACTAAATGAGTCTCATTGCCAGCATACCATAATAAAAATGGACAGGACCTTGGTTGAGTAAGTATGCACATCCTTCACTTCAGGCTTTAAGCATATTCATCCATATTTATACATTTCTTGCTTTGCACACCTGGGCTCAGAACATTTTTGTTTTATTTAAATCCACATTTCCAAAGGTTGAAGAAATGTCTGAATTTGAACTACCTACAGGCAATTTTTTCTTGCCAAAGATTTTTTTTTTCTTTCATATCACCCAGGTTCAGCCCTGTTGCATGGAAATCCCAGACTTTGTTAAATTAATCTGGCAAGCTCACTTTAAGTGGAAATACTGTCAGAGTCAAAAGGTGCATAAAGTGTTCATCTTGGCAGTACGGAAAGTTCAGTGATTGGAGCTCTGATTTTTTTTTTTTTTTTTTTTTTTTGTTAAACATTACTGTAGATAATGCAGTACAACCACTGCTCCACTAAGCTTAGTCTTGGGAAGGTGCTAGAAACATCAGTAAATCCAAACTCATAGCTAAGAATTCTGCACACGAACACTTTAATCCATGTAGTGTTTACTTTAAAGTAAATACTGCATAGAAGTGTGGAGTAAGCGTGCGGAAATCTTTTCTACCAGTTTAATGTATGAAAATAGAACTGTAATTATCTATTATTTAACATACAACTTATATTTTAGCCATGTTAGTGGCATACTTCAAGGGATGGCAATATCTGTCCTGTAGTCATTTGGTCCATACTTTTTGAAAGACTGACATTATATGATGCACAGGCATTCATGGTCTGCATAGGAAAAAGCCTTCTGACCTTGGAGACCTTGACTGTTACCTCTCATGCCACCATGTGGTTGACATTTATGGTTTTAAGTGTCATGTCACAACTATAGGATGGTCTCCAGAGGATGAATCTTTAAAATTTTGGTCACCCTCTACCATTCCGTTTTGGGCCACCAGCAAGTAAAGGTTTTCACTTATCCAGTGAAAGATCTCACAATCTACAATACAAGACAGACTGGCACAAATCTGGACATTTCTTGTTCCAGAGGATGAATCCTAAAAGCTTTGGTATGTTCCCTGACATTTCCAGAACTATCGCAATGTTGCCCTTTGTGGTTCAAAGTTAAATGTCTTGACAATACTTGGATGGATGATTTGTGATTTGGTGCAGACATTTGTGGTGAATGTTAGTGATCTTGATTTGTCATCCAAAGCCACCATCAGGCCAAATTAAATTTGTTCAGTACTTTGGTTTATTTATGGACAAGGTCCAGTTTTCTTTCCTCACTGAGCTGCGAGCATTAACCTTTGTGTAGGCTGCTCATTCATAAAAATATCATGTCAGAGTTGTGCACTTCTTGTCCCAATTAGAAGCTGTCAAGGGCTGTCAAGTGATGGTTAATGGACTTGGTTAGTCATTCAGTTTGTGCCACGAAACATTAATTCCTAGCAAAGTACACACTGCCTGCCACAGTGTCTCTTTGATACTGCCATTGGGGGGCATCACAGTCACCTGCAAAGTGACTGTAAAAGTTGGATAATTGATCTTTCAATCAGAGCTGATCAGATCAGATCGTTGGATGAGAGTAGAAGCTATATGTGAGTGAAAGCAAAATTCAGACCCAGCAGTTTCACTTTCACAGCGCCCGGCATTCTGCTGCCCCGTGTGTGCCCTTCATCTTTAGAGCAAAAAAATAACTTGAGGGTATATATATTCCAACAGTGCACCTAATGAACAGTCCAGCCCTAAAAAAAAAACAAAAAAAAAAACATCTTAATTTTAGCTTTGCAGTTGTTTATGGTATTGGATTATGGACATCTTATGTTTTCACTCGATATCTTACACCTTCTTCAATACACTACAATACTAAAGTCTGACACCCTCTCACATGTAAAGGCAATGTGAGCTTTTCATCACAGACTATAGTATTATGAAAAGAATGGAGATTTTGCAGGGTCACTATCTGCACGTCAACAACCAGTTTCCTTTTGAGATCATTTCCCATCCTGCTCCTGGTGGAAAACATTACATCAAACTCCCTTTAAGAAATATGAAATACAAACATCTCTTACGTGTCTACAGAAACATTTGCATCTAAACCTTATATTTTAAAGTTTGTTGCCATAACTCGCTGCCAGCCACCATTGCATAGCTGTGCCATATTAGTGTATTTATACCATGGGAATGAGAGGCTTTCTGTTTCAAAAATTAAGATTTCTCACTAAAATAAGTGCTAATTAGTGGATCTGATATGTCCAAAATTAATCGCAGACTCTTGCTCATGCCACAACTCAACCAGTTTCTCCTCCTTTTCACATTCCAAGAGAACCAAGACTTATTCATGTTCTTGTGTCTTCCCTGTGAGACACTGTTTACACCATTTGCTGCCTTCTGTTTGGTGCTGGAGAGAGTGCAGCTATTGGTTGTTAATAATGTTCACATCAAGAAGAATAAGAGACTGACTTAAGACAGCTCAGACTGAGTTTTATGTGATCGAGATCACAGGGGTGTGTATCAACAGAGGTAAAACTCTAAACCAGTGCCTCATAAAAGTAATGTTTCATCTTTTAGTCTTGGAGCTATGATGTTCTGCTAATATATTAAACTGCCAGTATAACAATAGAGGCAAAATGTGTAATCAGTCTGTGATGGTAGATTATTATCAATCAATACCACTCTACTACATGTTTCTCTTTTTGCAACAAGCAACTCAGCAAAGACACGTACACACAACTCTACACAAACAGCTGCTGCTCAGTGAGCACGTTACTGTTAACCAGAGTTGGGTATAACGCTTAGAGTACTTTGATTACTTTTTGCAGTAATGAGTAACCTAATGCGTTAGTTTGCTGTTTGAGTAATCAAATACTTGAGTACATTTTCAAACAAGACATCATTTACTTCCGTTACTTTTAGAACGCTGGTCCTTCAGCTCCGAAACAGCAACAGCTGTCTTTTGGTTCTAATAACGGAGATAGCGTTAAACTTATCAGTCTGAAAGAAGCCACGGAGCTTGTGGCTCGCTACGTGGTCGGAGAAATGCTGCCGTTGTCTATGGTGGAGTCTAAATAGGTGGAGTAGGACTCGCTGACAGACATATTTCAGACTCAGGACTTGCATTATGCCTGGTACACGCTACACGCTGGTACTCACCAATTATCCCCGGTCGTCTTTCATGGTGTGTGTGATGTCATCGGGTTATTCTTGTCCTATTTTTATTACTTTCACTATTATTTGAGTCACTGTGTGTGTTCATGTGCCAGCCGATGTGTTGTTGTAGTCACCTAAAAGCTCAGCAGATGGCAGGAGCTACATTTGAAGCGCCATATGTAAACTGTCAAGCTACTGTATCTTCCACAGGAAGTTCTGACACCTGTTTCAGACTAAAAGTCTGTTTAGAAAATGGAGGGATTCTCTAGCCGAGGTTATAAGGGGCTTTTAATTTGAAACAAGTGTTCAGTGTGATATCTTAACTTTACAATGACAATGGAGCTGATAAAAAGTAAATATATAAACACACAGAGGGATTAATTAATAACGGACCATCTATAATGTAGTTTGTTTCAAATGAAGCTGGGAGCTTCTGCAGTTGTGGTGAGTAAAAGCCCCGCCGGCTTAGCGCCCTGTGGTCCATTGCCCACTAGGAAATGTAGAATACTCAAAAGTACTTTAAAAGTCCTTGAGTTACTTTTCTCAGGGAGTAACGTTGGAAGTACTTTTAAAGTAATTTAGTTACTTTACTCAGGGAGTAATGCAGTAAAGTAACTGGTTATTTTTTGAAAAAGGATTACTTTTAAAGTAACCCTTACCCAGCACTGATGTCAACACTCTTCACAGCAGGTTAACACAGACATACACTCAGACAAAAACCTGCATGTACACATACAGACACCCACTCACATGTTCTTTGTTGATCACACAGCATTGAACTAGAGAGACATAACACACCCCCCACACACACATGTACACACACTTACACAGTTTCCACTCGATTCAGTGAGTTGAGAACATTTCCATGCATAATGAGTCTTGGTCACATCTGAATAATTGATAGGAGAAAATGGATTTGGGAATCCATTGTAATTTCTCCTCTGAGCAAAATAACCACCTTCCCCAAACAAGACACTGCTGAAAAATTTATACCAGAGAGAGGGCATCAGGGATGGAGTGTGTGTGTGAGTGTGTGAGAGAGAGAGAGAGAGTCAACATAGTTTAGTGTTAATTAAATCAATATTCACATTTACCTGAAGCAGCCAATGTTGCCCTTCACGCTTCCTGCCCACTGTTTCTCTGTTCCTAATCCACACCTCTTCCTCACTATCCTCCGTCTTTTATTCATCCTCTCCCTCCTCCTCCTCTCCTCCTTCCTCTTTTCTTCACCATCTCTGATCCTCGTTTGCTCTCTGTAGTGCACTTCTAATGCAGTTAATGAATACTGCAGTTATAGACCCACAGAGGCCATCCAGCTTCCTACAGGGTGCAGCTAACATTGTAGCATGGGATTTTTAATGCTGATATTAGTATTTAATATGTCAGCATTCAGCCTTAATATGACCAGCTTCCCTGTTAAAGACCCAAACCTGATTCATACAAATTGTATGACACCCACTGAACTAAAGGTAGATGACACTGACTTCTTTGGTCTCTGATAATGGATACCTACAAAGTAGTAATGCGCTAGCTACATCCGCCTGTATCTAATATGAGTTACTGATGCAGTCAAAGCCTCTGTTTACAATTTATTTTAAACACTGAGTGTAATTCTTCAGTGCTTCATCCTCTATACTGGAGTAGTAAATAATGTTTCCATTACAAAGAACCTTAACCACATGGTCTTGGTGCAACTGCAGCCATTTAATAGTGATACCTTTGTGTTTAAAACTGTGACCTTTTAGCTACAAACTATTCTGTTGACCACTAGTAGGTGTGCTGAGAGTTACAAAAGAAATACTGATTGGGCAGGATGTATTTTGAATAGTGGCACCATCAATCATATCTTTAACAAATCAATAGTTTATCATGTGATGCAATTGGTACCAAGCTGAGCAGCTTTTAAAAATGTGGTACCGCAGTCAAATAGTCAAAAAATAAAAAATAAATAAAACAAACACTTTTCCTTGACCTCAGTGGAATACATCATGAGCTGCGGGGTGTGTGAGTGTGTGTGTGTGTGTGTGTGTGTTGTGTGTGTGTGTGTGTGTGTGTGTGTAGGTGTGTGTGTGTGTGTGTGTGTGTGTGTGTGTGTGTGTGTGTGTGTGTGTGTGGGAGAGATGGGAGAGAAAGGAAGGAGATACTGGTAGACAGAGATATTATGTGCCATTGGTTACTGTTACAGCCACTTGTTACTGCCCACATGGTTCTTGATAGTGAAACAATACACATTACTAATGTTAATATATTCATTTGCATTTGTTAAAAAATGTCATTACCAAAGGTTTTTTAAAAAAAAGGCTTTTAAATAGGTTGCTGAAGATGTCTGGCCATCAACATTCTCTGGTTTTAAAAACTGGCCTAGCGTGTACCTGCATAGCCTTGATCTACCTCTTGTGGACAGAGAAGCTTTGCAAGTTGCTTTACCTCGCAGCGGGTTAAATTGGATTCCAAGTTTCACTGCAGTCAAAATGAAAACCTTCAGAGAAACATCTGAAACTACTGCTGCAGCATAATCCACCTCATTACAATACATTCATACCCTTGTATGTTTCTTATATATTAACAAGATGAGAATATGTTTCTCATTCTTCACCAAGTATTGATTGAAGAATGCTTTGCACTGTTCTGTTGTTTAGATTGCTTTGAAAGCTGTTTATTTCTATTACTAGCTTGACTCATATTGTATATGTTGATTTTAGATTATTATAATTAGTGGTAACTGCAGCTGTATTCGTGTTATTACAACCCAGCTGGCAGGAGAAAATGATGGAATGTACATCTCTGCAAACCCTGAATATGTTATATTCATACATTTCACGTTTCATATGTACCATATCAAAGTTTCTAAGGTAATGTTGTTCTGATTATATAGGCCTATTTGAACTGAGTTTGTCTTCAGAAGGGGATGGTAGAGGCCAGAGACACCTGCCAAGCTGCAGACCAATGTTCAAGACCAACTAATGACAAAACTGTTTGTTTTTTAAGTGGGGCATTACTGTGTTTCCAGTGGCTTTTTAGGGACCAAAAGTGGATGTTTATTAGCGACCCATTGCTGTTTTTCCATGCGGAATAATGTCATGAAAAGCTACTGTTTCTTACTGAGACATTGCTGTGTATCCAGCAATGATTGTGCCCCCAAAACTGGGCATTTTAAGGCAAACACAATCTTTTCTTAAATATAACAAAGTCCGTCTTTGGCCCAAGCCTAACCACACAGTAACCACAGCTTTGTTGAAATGTAAAGAAATGTAAAGGGTAAATATATTAGCTATATAACAACATACAAATGCAATGCATCCATTGTTGGCAGAAATAACCAATGGCAATAATTTTTTATTATTTTTTATAATTTTTTATAATAATTTTTCTGGGTAGTTATTGGCAGCAGAAGGGAAAGTATTAATTAGGGGTTGGACCTGGACAAAAATATTCAGACCAGTTTGGTCTTAAGCTAAACATCGAGCCGGTTGGGTCTACTGAATTTTTTAGGTGACACCTTTGACTTTGCATAATGTGACATCTGAGCTCTCTGTCCACACCCAATCCCTTAAATATGCACTTCTGTTACATCATGTAAACGAACCATGTAAAAATCAGCTGTCTGCTTGAGCTCAGACTGGAGACATAACTACTTAAAAGACGGATGAATAGCCTACTTGGTATCTTTTCATGTTTGTACCTTTTAAACAGGGAACATGCGTTTTATATTGTGATATTTACTGGAAGTGACATACAGTATAATCAACAAAAAGTAGGTTGTTCAAAGTAATCATCATTACCAGAAATCCTTTGGCTCCATGGTGTTCTCTCTCAAGCCAGCTGTCATCTTTAGGTTTTTGTAGTGAAATAAAGAGGTATCAATAATTCCTCATGTCAGCGTCAAGAATCAGGTTATTGTTAATCATGTTGTCAAATTACTTATCACTAATGCAGTAGGCCCACAAATTAGATTTGGTGCTGTGACATGTGCTGATGTAGACTACTTTTTAATTTGCCAGCAACAATGACGAATGTCTGTTCAGCCAGTTTGTATTTAGGTAAACCAATTGAAGCTTGTACACTGGTAAACAAATTAAACATAGGTATTCAGAATAAAGAGTGCATGATGACAGATGTGAGAGACAACAAGAGCAAGAAGGAAAGAAATAGAGAGAGAGAGAGAGAGAGAGAGAGAGTGAGGCATGTCTCTTTACCTGCAAGTGATGCTTTGTAAGATCCACCCTGAGAGCTCGCTACTGCGCATAAGTTGTATGTAATTTGGTATAGTATAGTATAGTATTTTAGTAAGCCAGGGAAACATCTTTCACCATGCAGACTTTGCTCTCCATATTTGGTTGCCTGTTGTTGAGTTACTTGACTGACAAGCTGCAGTCTTGTCTGTCAAGTGTTTGCTGGCCTGAAGCCGCAAGCGCTCCGTCTTGTCAGTCAGGTAGGCTGCGCTCATCCGACAGGCTGCTGGCTGCGATTAGATGGTTCGTATCGCATTCATTCCTGAGTTATACTCTCAAGATTTTACAGACGTCTTCAAACAGCCGTGGCGGAATCCAAATGAAGGCCTGTCAAGTGCCAAATGTGGGTAAATTTTTTCCCTCGATGAGTCAATGTCAGAGGGGCACCTGCCACAGAAGCAGGGAAAAGAAGAAGGAAGAAAAACAGACTGTTGTGCACAAATTGCCTTATGCTCTTCTCAACAGTACTATTTGACAGTTGGGCTCATTTCCATAAATGTACTGACCCCCTGAACAAAATGAATATAATTACTAACCTGAAAAAGGCTGATAAAGTAAAACAGCCTCATAATGTGTAGCAGAATCACATAATTAATGCCAGTTTCCGTGACGTGCTGCTGTTTTTCCCTTTGAGTATGCCTTTAGACGTAAGCCTTTTGCTCGGCACTTTAATTTAAAAGCAATGTTAGATCTCAGTCTTCTATCATCACAAAACACCTTCTGTTGCCTTACCATTGATGGTAAATAGAGTTCTGACGGTGCATTCACGGCATGTCTTTTTGAAGCTGTAAATCCAAATAAGCTCTATTTCAAAGTAATGCAAAGAACTCCGAGGCAGAAAATAAGTATACTTCTCCAGAGAGTCATACAAGGTACTGCTGGATATTTTGCAACGCCTTTGCTGCACATGCAGTTCAGTACCCTCTGGCTGTGGCTCCTCAGGATCCACTTGTCATGGTGAAAACAGAGTTGTCAATCTTTGCATCATTGAAAACAATCAGTCAATTAAATTATCAGTCATTTGTTCCTCACGTGGAATCATACAAGGTACAACTCCAGGTGATCGCATCAGCTCCTTTACCTTGTACATTGTAATTTAGTCCTTTTTTGTGTCATCTTACATTGTTGGCTGCTGTTTTATAATCGTCCATGTTTCCAGATGGCTCTGGTAATCTATGGTTTCAGGTTGTGGAACGATTTAACTGTCCACACATCCTGACCCCAACATGCTGCTCCCTAATACAGGCAGCACCGCTCTGCAGCTGCCTCTACACAGCATATAACAGTGATCCACCGCAGGAACAGGACAGTGACTCATCTCACAATCCATCGTCACACCAGTTCTTATTCACTGTAAAGCATACACCTCCTCTGCTCTGTCATATGATTAAATGGTGCTGTCCACCATTTAGCCAAGTTTGAGTGAATCAAAGGAAATCACTGTTCCCCTTGGAAACTGATGTGGGATGGATGCTGTTCAGTATATTACCAACGCCTATACAACGGCTAGCAGGATGCTAGTGGTGCTTATGCCATCTTCCATCTTTCCTCGATGTTAACTGATGTATACATTTGAAAACCTTGATCCTACCAGAAGTCAGCAAAAGAGAGAGTTTACAGAGTGGTGAGTTGATTCTCACATCCCAGTGAGTGACTCGCAGCCACATGCCACCACTGTTCAAAGCCAACCACAGAAAGCACCACCAAGACTCGCAAAATAGACATAAGAGCAAAAATTTAGCAAAAATTTAGCACTAATTTAGCAGAGCTGACAGAGAGGTGACTGGAAATATGCCTATATCATATGAAATTTGTTTGTGGGCAACTAAACAGTAGACCAAGTGTTTAGGTAACTCACCCAAGACTCAACTCACCTGTTAAAGATTTACTTCAGCAATGTATCCTCATTCAAGGGTTCATATAATATGAATTAGTGCCCCTAGATTAGGTTTAACAAAAAAATCACGGTTGGGCATCGTAATGTGATGACTTGAACTGATGTGACCACATGACGACACGACATCTAACTTTACATATGTATGTAACTTAAAGTAACGCAATGACTTTTGGTTTCACACAAGATGAGAACCCATGTCTTTTGGGCCATTGTCCTGTGTTTGTTTGACTTTGTCTCTCTTTAAATTACTTGATCTGACCTCTTTCTTCACTCACGTCATATAACAGACAACAGCCTGCAGCACGTTGGTAACGTGACCACAGCCTCGTGGCTCACGACTGCATAGGTTATATATATGAATTATAATATATAACCTTTAGTACGTATATGTACAAACAGTGAATAACAACAGCCTGACTTCAACAATGTGAGAACTTTATTTGATTTTATCCTAACAGTAGCGCAAATCACAAATCTCAATCAAATCACTTCATAATTTCCTGGATTGCATGTTGTTTTTTTCTTAAGATAAGCATGACCATTCAAATGTGTTTCAGTACATAGAACAAAGTGAATGCATCACCTTTCATGTGGCCAACTTAAATGCTGATTCTGACTGTCTTCCAATCAGTAATGTTTTCAGTCTGTTTGTGGTCCAAAACAAGTTTATGCAAGCACTGCACATAAGGGTAATAGCTCAGAAGCCTATTATTTACAAATCAGTTATCAGATTATGATTGCTTCTGTGGCTTTTAATATGCTTTTAATGAGAAAGTAAGTACTGTGAATCAGGGCTTAACTGACAGAGCTGCTCTGGGTCGCCAGTAAAGAGCTCCACTCCTAAAAGCTACTGATTTGGCCAGAAACAATGGTGATTCACTAAAGTAGGTTTGCTTTGTGGATGAATATGTCTCCATATAATTAACACAAGATCAATACCACTCTGTTATGTGGGTTAAGAATGGACAGCACATTCTCATGCCAAATCTTCACATATTGCTGCTTTATCAGTGGCCTTATACGTCTACATATTACACGCTAGCTATCCTCCTGTGTCTGCTGTTGATGTCCAAAGTAGTGATGGCCTCATGAAGCCACATGAATAATCTTCTTTATTTTCTGAGCCCACTAGATGGCGCTTTTTGTTCAAAAGGTTTAAAACGCACCAGATTTCCATTCTTTTATCCTCTCTCTTTAAACAAAGATCGCCATCTACTGGGCTCAAAAAATAAAGAAAATGCTTCATGAGGCTTCATTCCGCCATCACTAGTTCCAGGACACCACTACTAACACCAGCAACAAAACCACCTGGTTAGGTTTACAAAAAACATGATGTGGCTTTAAATTCATATGGGAAGTAAACACTAGGCTCCCAATGAAAGTTCAGGGTTGCTGGACTCATCCATCACCCCTCCCACCTGCCCTGTAGGGACTTTCCAACTCCTTATGTTACATTGTTAACTGGCAGCATTTCAAACTTACACCATCCAGTGGCATATCACACTGCTGCAACAGGTGTCGTCTGGCCACCATATGAACTGATGCTGCCTATCTGTATAGCATACTGCTGCAACCAGTGCTGTCTAGGTGACTGGCAGCATATCATAAAACAGCAAAAGGTTTTGTCCAGCTGCATTACAAACTGACGCTGCCCAGTGGCATATCATACCACTGCATGAGGTGACTTTTAGCATCTATGTCTTATGCTGAGATAGACGAATAAGTCTTGCTTAGCCTAGCCTGGCAATCCTCAAATTGTTGTTTCTATATTACTTTTTGTGTACATGTTACAGTTGACCCCAAAATCTAAATGCATATTTTTCCTCTTACTTGTAGTGCTATCTATTATTTTAAATTGTTGCCAGGTGTTGTATATATCTGCCATAGAGATGTCTGCTTTCTCTCCTGTATTATGGAACTAGATGTCTCTTTCAGAAATCCTGACCCAGTTACTCAAGATAATCCACAGACCTTGTTGTGAGCAGTTTTGTGCAGGGACCATTTTCTTTCTGCCAAAAACATCTGCCAATGATATCACTGAGGGAAGTGTGCCTCTACTGCGAGCTCACCTAGCACCACTTAGCTAGCCAACATAAAAATTTGTACATTTGTAGACAGTATCCCTTTGAAAAGAACTGGGTGAAGAGAAAACACAGTGTAGATTAGCAGGATGTGGATAAGGCTAGTGTGTCCAGCCCTGTGTGTGTGCTTCATTTACAATTTGGACATAACATCAGATTGATATTCCGCTATCATCCCCAACAACATCCCAGGTGGTGTGCAGCTCTTGCCAATAACTGTTAACCTCTGACAGCAATCACATGGGAAACACAGATTTGCTTTCCGAGGCTGCAGATTTGAGCAGGTGACCCTTTCAATCACACACTCATTCCTGCTCAACTAGCCAAGTGCTCTGAATTATGCAGGAGACAGTGACAGAGAGAGACTAAGTGAGGCGGAGAGAAAGTGACTGAGCTGGACCTGAAGATGCTGTATGGCTCGGTATGCCCGAGAACCATGTTTAAATAAACATCAGACAGAGAGACAGAGAGAAGGTGAGAGTCATGCAGAGTCATACTTGGAGGATTCAGTCAAGCCATACATTATTCCTCCTGGCTCCTAGCATATCAAGTTGTCCTGATGCATTCTAGATGTCCATGTATAAGTGTAGAGATGGAAATATGCATGCATATATATACCTACAGTAAAACTCCAACATCTCTCCACTTCTCCTCTGTCTTGATTTTGAGTGCATAGTCTGGAAGATGTTAATGATTACTTCCATTTCATTCCTCCCCTATAGCTTCTCTGAATATAACTGCATGGGCCCGGTGGCAACAAGAGGACTGTGTCTGTTTGTGTGTGTGTGTGTGTGTGTGTGTGTGTGTGTGTGTGACTGACAGAAAGAGCAAATCAGCTTCTCTTCCCCTTTGCATCCTGAATGTGACAGTAAGGGGGCTGAAAATGGAAGGTAATGATCACCTGCATGTCCTCTTGTCTGACCTGTTGTCCATCTAAGCCTGTGTCTTCTTTTTTTTTATTAACTCTGTCCATCCGATGTCAGTCTGAATGTAAAAGCATGGGGCTTGACATGGGCACTTACTACACACAGCTGATAAGGACCTGTGGCCTGCAGGCAAGGCTGTAACTAGCTATGAGGTACCTGAGGTAAATACCTCGGTTACTATTTCTGGGATTTTTTTATAAAAATATACATTTTACAAAAAAATATGAAAATCTAATTCATAGGAAGATCACAAATTATATTAACCGCTACAGCTGACAATCAGGAGTTGTGTTTCTTCTCACGTGTACCGGCACTAACTGGACATGTTTTGGGGTGAAGAAGAAGAGATTCTCCGCGTGTGCTGAGACCTAAATGAGAGGTAAGGAACGAACTACGAACATAGGCTACTCGCCAGTTCGCACATCTGTCATGATAATAGTTTTGTTGAAACAAAAAGAAAACACTATTGTGCAGTAGCTGTATGTACTTGCCCAAGACGAATTTCAACTCTGGGGACAATAAAGTTTATCTCATCTCATCGTCATCTCATCTCATCTCATCTCACTGGCTAACGTTAGTTAGTGTAATGTAACGAGAAGGAGATGTGTTGCACTGCGTGAGGCAAATGGTGGTCACACCAGATACTGACTGGTTTTCTGACTCCCACAGACCCCCTGATAAAGCAAAAGTGCACATTTCAGGGTGGCTTTTTATTGTGGCCAGCCTATGCAATATTCATGCTGTCTAATCAGCATCGTGATATGCCACACCTGTGAGGTGTTATGAATTATCTCTGTAAGGGATAATGTATAGTTCGGAGGTTGTTATGGAGAAATAAACCCCGACAGGATGTATGGAACCTCAACGCGAATATATTTATTGGATTCTTGGGAGTGGCTGAACAATAAAAATAAATAAATGTTTAACTTTATTTATATCGCACCTTCAAAAACAGTTTAAAAATGATCTACTACTGATTTAAAAGAAGTCAGTGAGGTTGCAAAAGTAATTTCAACAAGGAGACTGCCTGAGTTTTCCGGTAAAGTCTCCTTTGGTTGTAAGTCTAGGATCGAGGGAGATTTTTGTCGAACAATCTGAGATCTTGTGCAAGTAGACAGGGGCATAGGAGCTCACAGATGTATGCTGGTGCTAGGCCATGTATCGCTGTAAAATGAATGAGTAGAACTTTAAAATCAATCCTGAAGTTAACAGGAAGCTGCTAAAAAAAACAAGAAAAAAAAAAACGGTTTAAACATTTTAATCTATTTATTGTACTTGCAACAATTCATATGCCTGATTGATTTGATAGATGAATGTAGATTACAGTGCGGGGGCTCTCCAAGGTGCTGACCCTGCTGCTGAGAGCAGCTATGGTGCTATCCAGAGTGCTTTCTCCTCCACCCACAGTTGTGGGAAAGCTTCTGCCAGCAGGACCTTTCAGCCAACAACTTCCTTGTTTAATCATTTACTTCAACTAGTTGTTAACATATAGATGGGTGACAAATTAAAGGAAGTGTCTTAATAAGGTGTTGGGCCACCACTTGCCACCAGAACAGCTTCTCTGTGCCTTGACATCGACTCTACAAGTCTTTGAACTCTACTAGAGGGAAGACACCGTTCTTCCAGAAGATATCCCCTCATTTGTTTGGATGATCGTGGACCGAAATCTCCTGTAAGCGATGAGATGTGGTAAATGGCAAAAGACACAGCATATGATTCAGATCATTTTCATACTCATCAACTATTCAGTGATGCCCTAATCATGCCCTATAAATGGAGGCATTTTCATCCTCCCAGAGACCACTCCCATCAGGATAGCAATGTTTCATCAAAGTGATCTCTCAATCGAGGTCAACTGAGCCTGCTCAGCATTTTTATTCATTCCACAGAGCAGGATAGGATGGTAATTGCTTAATAGTATAAGTCAGCACATATGTATGGAAGCATCTGCAGTCGTTATGTGTCTGTTCGCATTTACATAGGTCTTCTATCTGTCCCTAATCTAGATATGTATCTGTTTGTTGTATCTTAAACCTCCTTTCACATGTGAGCACTATAGAAAAGTTTCTCACTTCTGTTTTTTTTTTTTTGTTGTTGTTGCAAGACAATAAAACTCCCTAAATGATTTTCACTCATTACATTACATTCATTACATTCATTCATACAAGAAAGTTTATATAACTTGGTTTTTTTTTATATGCCCACTGTCAGTGTTAGAGAACATTGTTTCCCTAATCTGACTTAATATCTGATAATGAGTATGTATAAAGCGCCATGTATCGCTTTCTTTTATTTGTGTATTTCTTTAGCCCTTTTTAAACAGGAATTGTGCAAATTTGCAGGAAAGCCCAATCAGTCTTTTTTCAGCATTGGCAGTATAAAAACAAAATCGGAGAGTGCGGCAAAATGCCACCTACCTACTTTTGTTTATACAGAATGCGCCTTTTTCGGGGCAATGGGGGGCGTGAGCAAGTAACAAAATGTGTAGCTCAGCGTGTGACGTAAACAGTGACGTGGGAGGGAAGGTGCGGCTAGTCAGTCTTTCGGGAGCTCTGTGCATTCTCTCGTAAATTGGCCCGTTCTTTACCGTCCCCATCATTTGACGGTTAATGGCCTCTTCTTTTGGCAAGGAGGGTGCGCAATTCCTTGTCTCTCCAGTTGCTCATCTTTACAGTGTCTGTCAGGTTTGCATTTCCCTTTTGCTACTAGCTACTCGCCAGTGATGGGCAAGCTACTTGGAAAATGTAGTAAGTTAAGCTACAAGTTACTCTTGATTAAATATAGCTTAGCTACAGCAAAAGCTATTCCAGAGAAATGTAGCAACCTACACTACAAGCTACACCGCAAAAGTAGCTTGCTACATTGACACTACTTGTAGCCCATTTTTTAAGTAAAATGTGCTTTTTGCAATCAATTAATGGAAGTATAGATAGATAGATAGATAGATAGATAGATAGCCTTTTCTTTCCCCCACTACCCCCATGTTATTCATTTTCTACCAACAGTGAAGCAGCTATATATTACTTAGCTGTTGACAAAAAGTGCACTGACTTGTGTGCTGCAGTTGATTATGTAGCTTAAGCCTTTTCATCAGCTCACCTTAATATGCGTTTTTAGGTTTGTGCTTGACGTCTTCGAGGTTGAGAGCAGCTTGTTTTTTGGCTTGCACAAAAAACAAGTCGACGTCGTCTTCTTCGTCACTGCTGGCGCTGGAAATATCTGAGGATGCAAGTCTTTCTGCCTCTGCCATTTTTCTGCCAAGTTTTCTCCCCTTGTTTAGCGTGTGGTCGGTCATTCATGTGTGTGTTTGGGGTGTTTTGACTCTGCTTCCTGCTTGGAGAGGCATGACCCGCCCTATCTTGCCTCTGATTGGGTAACCTTACAGTCCTTACCCAATCGTGAGTCGGCACAGTCGTCATATCTAAACCAACCAATCATCATGGGTTATTTTCCCCCCCCACACAAAACTTTATTCAGCAGTCTTCTCCTGGACACTTGACAGTAGCGTGTAGCGCCCGTCGCTAAAAATGGCTACACTACAGAAAAAGCTACTTGGATCAAACGGAGCGGCGCTACCGTGTCGCTATGGAGAAATGTAGCTAACGCTAGTAGCGTCGCTACTTGTAGCGCGCTACTGCCCATCACTGCTGCTCGCTAATTCCTGCTATCAGCTGTGTCCTGTTTATCCACCACCAGTGGCTCGCACCTGCGGCATCATCAACAGCTCCTCCCACAGGTCTTCAACAGCCTCTCCCGTTGCGGAAGGCCCCCTCGGTCTGTTTAAACTAAAAGGGTTCCACCAATATGACTACCCTATGGGGCGCAAAATTTGGGCACCTTGGATCAACTCACCAATCCAGCTCTGCGTGTCTAAACACTCAAAGCTTGTCAGCAAATGTTCACGGAAAATCTGGCAGTGTAAAAGGGGCTTTTGTCTCTACAGGTAATGACTTATAAGCTCATATGGGTTGGAAACCTTTAGGTGTATGACACTTGAAGAGAATGAGATGCATTCATTAATTCATTCAAATGACACATCTACAGTTAGAAGCTGCTGCATTTTCACATTTAAGATCTTTGTCAATGTCTAATAAACATATTAGCAAACTGATTGGAAACTTTTTGAGCAAAATTCAATTAGAAGTACACTATGTATAAAGCTATTTATTTATTTTTAATTTTATTTTACATTTATTATGCCAAATGTAAAAGCTAACACATCCATCAGACATTGAACAACATTGGCATTTCTTTATAAATTGACCTATGGCTAAGTCCCACCCTCTAATGTAATGAGCTAGTCACAGTGCGTATAGCCATTCCCATTCACTCGGACATTCTCTGCCTGGACGTTCATTGAAATGCATTACAGAAAGTCAGTTTTGTTCGGTTTTATGATCTTTTTCTGAGATTTGAAGTTTAAAAATGGTCAAACGGTGTTCATGAGGTACATGCAACTCTGACACAAGGTATCCTGAGAGGCTGGGCGACGGGGTGTATTTTTCACACTTTAAACCACATCTCAACTGAGAAAAGTGTCTCCTTTGGATAAAGTTGTGTGGTAACGTTAGACCACAACATCAACTCAACGTGAATAAGATTAACAATGATGTCTACATCTGTTCTAAGGTAAGTCAACATCGTGTTTGAGGCAACATATTGTCACTTTGCTGGAAAGAAAAATAAAGTTATCTTTAACAACTCCTAGCTGCGTTGTTCATCATGTCACCTTGTGTGCTGGGAGTTCATTAGCCTATTTTGTTCTAGTTTTGTACTTTGGTGATCGTACATCATTGTTAGCTGTTGTCCAAAAGGCTCTGGTTAAGCTATTGGTAATCACAGTTACGTTATGCTGAATGATTCAGCACCAAACTAACGGAGAGACACTCTTGGTAAAGATGGTAAAAAGACTGTTAAGCTTTTCATCGACCTTCTCAACAATAAAATGATGAATATACGTCTCAATGGCATCTGATTGTTATGTCCCCAAAAATCATCAATTGCCTCCTGCCAAATGCCGTGTACTGTGACACCTGCCATAGCGCCGCTCACTGAATGTTGATAGTTTGTCCGAGTGAGTGGAGGGGGCGTGGCTTAGCCATAGGTCAATTATGCTTCTGGCCCACATGAACATTTGTTTATAATTGCATGTTGATTTACAGCTCATTGCAGCCTTTGGCCCTCTGCCGTTTGGCGAGTTTGGCGAGTATTGTACAGCTGGTTTATCAGAGCTTTTGTTCCTAAAAGTGCTGCAGCTGGCCTTGATGCTGACGAGAGAAAGGCAAAACAATGAGCAAAAGAGGTTAAAAGTTCTACAGCTGAAAAGCTTAGGGGGACTGTAGGGCTGGATGATCATTTAACTCTGAAGGCAATAGAAGGAAAAAGAAAGGACAAGGTGAAAAGTCCATATTGTTTCAAAATACATGTGTGATGAAGAGAGAAGGTTTTTGCAGAAACGTACGTGCAAGCAGAGGCCAAACCTGTTAGTGAACCTATTTAATAGGCCAGCTCTGAATAAGCAGCTCAAGTGTTGTGGATCTCTCTCTATTCTGTATATCTCTATGTGTGTTCCCGCTGGACTCCTTTCTATAAATATTCATTGTCGGTGGGAAGGACCTGAAGGTGATTATGTGCCTGCTCAGTCAGTTGGATTTCTGTCAATTGGACCAAAACATGACAAACTAACATATACATCATGGGGAGGATTATGAATATTGAATTGATGAGTTTAGAGTTGAGCTTTTTGTAAGACACTGACAGGCTCATCGAGTTGAAAATATAACATTGCCATCTTAGGCTTTGACTATCTGAGCACTGAAGAATTGTCAACTAATCTCTTTGACCATACACAAGACACTACATAGACAGATAGAGAGATAGATAGATAGATAGATAGATAGATACTTTATTCATCCCCTCAGGGAAATTCAGGGTATCTCATAGCTCAATACAATGATGACAATAAATGAGTGATCATCACAGGTGATTCGAGTGAAATTTAACTGAAATCCAACTTTTTCCTGAGTCGTCCAACCTCAATTATACAAAGTGAACAGCACCTGAATGCAATCAAATCACTGGTTGTGATGATTTTACCACCTAATTCATTTATCACTGCATGAATGTGTAAAAACTCTCGTGTCTTTGGGGAAATTAATTTCAGTGTGCTGGAATGAATCTAACTTTTTGCAAGCCATAATTTAAGCCACCTGTCTAAATGAGAGCAGGTCCATTAGAATCACTCTGAAGATTGAAACCATCCAGCTATTTAAATGATTTCACATTCGCTGTGTCACAAACGCAGCTGCCTCACAAACACAACTGTTGAGCAGTCCAGTATCACAACAGGAACCAACGGAAGTGCAGAGTTTGTCAGTGCAGGGGAGAGGTTCAGTAAGATTAAATCAGATTTTCTGTTTTACAAATTATATTAAATTAATATTTAAACCTGTCAAAACGTGTTTTTAAATAAGCTGTAAACACAGAACTCACTACAATAAAAAAAAAAACTGTCAAAATTTTTTTGCAGCTAAAATCATTGACGTGCTCTTGGTTGCCTGCTGTTATGGTAACAACTTATGCCCACGTTTTTGCAGGTGCATAGGGGTCAGAAATGGACTGTGAGAACAACTGACTTAAAAATTTGTTACTGGAAATAGAGCTGATAAACATCAGCCTTATACAAAAGATCACTAAACTTGAGGGGTGGCTAAAAAAATTTATCAAGTACTTTGAAACTGTACTGTTGGAAGCTGTTTGTCAATGCAATGCCTCATCTCAGCCCAGTTTGCAGAGGAAAACATTGGCATTTAATGTTTCTGCAAACCACAGACACAGCATTTTAACTTTTCACACATATCATATTAACATTTCTAAAGTGACATAATTCTGACTATGTTGACTTTGTCATTGGGAGGTAGTTGGTATTTTTTAGTGAGACAGCACTGTTTTTTCAGTGGTGATTGTGCCACCAAAGCAGGGTTTTTTTTAGTGAGACATTACTGCATTTCCAGTGGGATTTATGCCACTAAAAGCAAGCATCTTTTAGTGAGACAGCACTGCATTTCCAGCAGAGATTGTGCCATCAAACTGGGTATTTTCAAGCAAACCATCACTGTGTTTCCAGCAGGGAATGAGCCATCAAAAGCGGGTGATTTCTAGCGGACCATCACTGTGTTTCCAGCAGGGGTTGTGCCTCCAGAAGCAGGTGTTATTCGTTTCAAGACATTGCTGCATTTCCAGCTGGGATTGTGCCACCAAAAGTGAGCATTTCTTGGCGGGACAACACTGCATTTCCAGTGAGGGCTGTGACATCAAAGGCGGATGTTGTTTTTTTTAGTGAACCATCAATATGTTTCCAGCGATTGTGTTTTCCTAACCAAAACCAAGTGTGTCTTTGTGCCTAAACATAACCACACTTTAGCCATGGAGTTTCTGAAATGTGAAGTGTCAACCTGTAAGCTACATATCAACATATATATATATATATGTATTTGTACGTATCCGTAGTTTGCAGAAACAAACAATGCCAACATTTATTCGAGCAACTGGGATGCTCATCCAGCAGATGGCACAATGATGCCACTACTGCTGTATTACTTAAAGCTCCTTTTGACAAGTGTATCTTGAGGCGTTCCTGCCACATCTCATTGCCCTCCCCACTCTTCAAGGCCCTCCCCAAACCCCCCGTTATCTCTGCTAGCATCTCAGCAAATGTTACTATAAGACCACATGACCCACCCTACTCTCCCTCTGTACTTGTTGCCTTTGTTGGTTGGGTTGGTCGCCTTTATGCAATAGGACTGATATTGTCATGGTAAGCCAATCACAGGCAGAGCAAGGCAGAATAGGGCAGTTCATGCCTTTGCTATAGTTATTAAAAAAAAACCCTATGTAACAATTCAGCTAACATTAGCCAGCCACAATGTCCCTGTTCTGATAAGATATCCATGTACTGCACAGCCACGGAGCTAATGGTTAACATAAGAGAGGGAGAAAGAAGGGATATAAGAGACATGGTGAGACACGGAGGATTGTGAAGAGTAAGAGGGCAATGAGGTGTGATGTGGCCGTTGCTCTCTCCCATTTGAACTCTACGTCTTAATAGGAGATGGGGTTATTTCAATATTACCTGCACCACTCAGTCATTATAACCCCAGGTCTATGATTTTTCACCCCCACCTCAGTTGTAATTACAGCTTCAACTGCCCACTATTTTTTGGTGAACTCACTGGTCCTCCTCTCCAGTCCAGAGACACTTTGCATTTTAAAACTGTATCTCTGGCATTTTTTTAAACCTGGAACTGCATTTCCTGTGACTGAGTTTCATCACCTCCCCACAGTGTGACAACTGAAAAAGTAGAAAAGGACTGAGTCAACACATGCAATGAAGGACAGAGTTAAGATAAAGTCAACAAGACCAGAAGGGCTGTCTTTACAGCATGTTACAGGTAAGCCTGTCTGACTGGTCAGTATGTGTAATGAGCTACTTACACTTTATTAGGAGTACATTTACTGTCTGATGCAATCCAGTGCAACGGCCCTGCTATTACATCTATCTTAGCCAAACTCACGATGTTCTGTTTTTGGTGATGTTGTAAAAGTGTTTGTTATAATAGAGTTCATAGGGAAGTTGGTACAGGATACAAATTTGCATTTCCTAGGATAGCGTAGGCATGACCTGCCCTGCTTTCCTCTGACTAGATCCATTGCCTTCATTGGTTGAAATGGTTAGGGTTAGGCAGAAGAGTGTGATTGGTCAAGATTAGGGTAACAATGTCAGGGTAAGCCAATCAGAGGCAGAGTAAGGCAGAGTAGTAGCTATCCTAGGAAACACAAATTTGATCACTGGATAAGGGGCCATACACGTCGCCTCTTTAACCGCCTGGAAAAGCAAGGTTGGGTGCTGGGCGCTACTCTTGTGCTTTTTCTGTGCCAACTTTCAAGGACGCAGTGGCAGGTTGCATCTGAGATTGCTAAGCAACCATAACCTGCACCAAATCATAGCCTACAAAAAAGAAATCCTGAATACCCAGCTAATCGTCTTTCAGACATTGTTTTGTAAGTGTGTATTAGGCCAAAAATATTGTCCATGGGACAGATGTAAAGCTCTGGTAGCCCTGTACTAACCTTCCTCTTCATATTTACCACAGACTGATATTTACGGAAGAAGGGAAAGAGATCTGTCGGCTGTGATTGGTTGTTCCTTGTCACATGACATACAGTGTGTGCTACTGTGTTCCAAAAGTTGAGCCCTGTTTATCTCAAGGCGCAGCTGTCGCACCTTGAAAAACAAGCGCTCAGAAACACGTGCACACTGCGACGGCATCGCTCTGCAGTTTGAGCGCACCTGCTGCACGTCTACATTGAAACAATAGATTTGAAGGCACAAAAAACTTGGCTTGTGTACGGCCCCTTGAGGGTCACAGTGGGAATCCTTTTCAGAACTATTTTTTTGTTTTCTCACAATAACTTTTGCTTCCCCCTGATACGTACAAACAGTTCATGTATCGGCCCATTCTGATTATAATACACTGCCAGTGTAAAACACTCTACAGCTATGACACAAAGGAGATGTGACACTTTACTTTATGAATTTATTGCTCATCGCTCCTTTTAAAAGGCAGATATCCGGCAGTATGCAGCCACTGGCTGAGAGCACAGCTGCAGCTACTCTGCCTGGCTGGTTGAAGCTGTGACTGTAGATACGGTTATTGCACAGACTACAGCTGGATTTGTACATCTGCGATGCTATGGATATGGCTACGGTAGCTGTACGGTGAATCTTTACTGCTCCCATTAAAAGTGTAGCCAAGAAAGCAGTGTTACATCCATTATAAACTATGAATCACAGCCATAATCATCATAATCATAACCAAAGCACAGCTACAATCATAGCAACAGTCAATGCCAGAATATTAGAAACACCTCTGAATATAATGCAGTCCAGTACAACACCATCAATAACAATGACCTCAATGCTACAACATATAATTGAATTAACATCACTGTAACAGTGTCAAAAAGTGAACATTATAGGCATAATAAAAGTCGACTTTATGATAGAACAGTTGTATTGCATTGCCCCCACAATTATGACAATGACAATGATACTTTAAATCAAATTAAACCTGCTTCAGGGGACAATTAATGTCTGCCTCAGGGTGCTCTAATATCAAATGAAGGCAAACAGATAATAAACCATCTGATTCATATTTATCAAAGATATTATGTTGAATTTGGTGCTACAGAGTGTGTCTCCTCCGTGGTCTCCTCTTGATAACCTTCAGAAGGGAGGAGAGAGGAAAAGATATAGCATGCAAGAAAAAGAGAAGCAGGAGGGAGAGGTGATTAACTGCTCTGAACTTTAACTGATGACAAGCTGGTCATGTGTGCTTAGCATATGTATAACCCATCCTCTCTGCTAATAAGGCTCCTGCACTGCTTTCTCTCCTCCACTTTCTCTCTGTGTGTGTGTGTGTGTGTGTGTGTGTGTGTGTGTGTGTGTGTGTGTGTGTGTGTGTGTGTGTGTATGTGTTGCCATTGTCTCTGTGAAACTGATTTGAGGAAGAAAAATGCTGTTTAGCTAGAAAACATCACACACTGATGTGTGATAATTAATCACTAACAGACTGAAGGCCACTGGTAGACAATGACTGGGTCTGGATTCAAGTGCTCTCCTTCATCTCCTGACCCTTTGTCCTTGCCTATTTTACGTATTGTATGACCAGGGACTTCATTCCTTCCTTCCTTTACCAAGGTTATAATGGTTTTATTTATTTATTTATTTATTCTATTTTTGGTTTTCACAGTGTGATAGGTTTAGTTTCAGTTTTTCATAAAGGTTAAGTTTTATTTATTTGTTTATTTATCAGGGACAATGCATGTTAATGAACAGTGAAATGTAAATATACCGGAATTAGCCAAAAGGCTAGTTTTCATCCGCAGTCCCTGGCCAGATTTGAGTTGGCAGCTTAAGTAATAAAAAAGTTAGAACAAGTTTAAAAACAATATCATTGCATGCAGTGTAAGCAAAAATATAGTAACATGTAAAAGCAGAGCAAGCCAAGACTCTACAAATAACAATTACATAGCAGCCTAATTCACAAGAAACAAACATAGACTGCAAAAAACAACAGCAAGACAGACATAAGCAAAAGAATATGTCAGGCAGGCAGTTGTTAAAGAGCAGACAGAGGCAGCAGTTGAGTATTAATTTGTACAGGTTTGATTATTGATGAGCCATGATTTCAACTGTTTTGTGAACAAATGGTATGAACTGAGTTCTCTGATGTGTACTGGTACTGTATTCCAGTCCTGCGACGCCTTAAAGGGGCAAAAAGCGAAATCGTTTCACCGCTAAGTTTGCTGTTGTGCACTGCCTGTAGACCAAAACAAAATGTGTCAGGAACCACTCCTCCCTCTACCTCTGCTCTAACGCTAACTACTCATGGCTCTGGCTCACGGAGAAGAGTAGGGACATTAGTGTTAGCTCCTGGAGTTAGCACTAGAGCTACTACGGCTACTTGAGTAACTTACAACTATGGAGTGCTTCTACCAGCTGAGCCTCGCCTCCATCTCAGCAGATATATTACAGTTATTACAGGTACTATCATCATTGAAGTAGGCAGGGAAATAGCTAAAAACAGCTCACCAGGCTGCCCACCAGGCTACATTTTACAATACTAATTGCAAATGTTAGCTGGGCTGCCGGGCTACTCACCTAACACATCCGTAACGCCCGACCCATTGCTGGGACAGAGCCGCTAACTCAAGCTCCGGACATGCTACGATTGTAACATTAAATTTAATTGAATCAACATAGTGGCATGTGCCTAACATTACTGTAACACTAATTAAAACAGACATTTGCCTTTATGCTATATGCATGCTATACTCCAGATGAAATTACACCTCTAGTTCTTCACATAGCAATTTTTTATCTCGAAATGATGAATTTCGCTTATTGCTCCTTTAACTGAAAATGCTGAGAGGCTAAAGGCACTTCTCCTAATGGGTATGACACAGTCTCCTCAGGTTGCACCTCTCGTTGCCCGGTTATTGCTTGACCTCTGTGTGATAAAGTTTGAAGTGGAGGGGGAGCAGTGTTATGTATGATCTTGAAAACAAGACAAAGGTTTGTGTACATGATTAAATTGTCCCAGCTTGTTCCGCAACATAAAAAATTGGCGTTTGTCATTCATCAGTTTAGATTTTAGTGCCCTTTCCAGCACAAAATCCCTCTCTCTCATTAGTTTCAGTAACTCTGAGTTCAGCCGTGGTAGTGACCTCTTTTGGGGTTTTTTGCCTTTAACATTTTTTGCAAATTTGTTGATTATGCACTGTATTTCATGTGTAAGTATGTCACTGTCTTGCTCCACATTTAACCCTAGCAGTAAGTTAATTCAATTAGTTTGCTGAATGGCACATTTAAAGTTTTCAATTTCACTTTTTGGGATCCTGAACTGATCAGGCAGGGAAACACTTTTGAATCGTTTCTTTGAGAGTTTTCTTGATAGTAATGTCAGGTTGTGGTCTGAGAGACCAGTGATAAAGTTGAATGACTTTACCACTCTCTGTGGTCTGTTGCTAAAGATCAAGCCAATTTGTGTTTCAGAGGAGGTGGTTAGTCTAGTCGGTGCATTGGTTAGTTGTGTTAAATCAAAGCTATCTGTGATCTATTTGAGTGCTTTCCTATTTGTCTTGTCTTACTGAAGTCGCCCATCAATATTACCTCTTTCTTTGAGTCACACTCCTTTAGAGTGTTTTTCAGATTTTCATAGAATTCATTGTTGGAAGAGGGAGTGCGATACAGCGCAACAAAAACAAAGGACATTTGAGGTGAAACACTTGTTAAAGCAATGCATTCCAAGGTATTGTCAGATGACCATTTTATTTGATTACAACGAAGGGTGTCTTTAATGAAGATCATCACCCCACCTCCCTTACCATTGGGCCTATCTCATCTGCAAACCTTATAGCCTGGGACATCTATCGCAGCAGATGGTGAGTTGCCATGTAACCATGTCTCTAACAGGCCTAAAAAGTCTAAATTTGAATCACAGAGGATGCGATGAACTTGGTCAATTTCAGAGATCACACTGGATATTCAGATGGCCTCCTAAAAGTCCCCTGGGTTTCGATTGTGGATCCCAGACAACTTTGGATTGGTTTACAGTTTTGAATAAGTTTAATTTGCAGTGTTTCTTTAAGACTGGGCTCACTTCAGTTGACTGGCTGCCAGAGCCACGGTAAACTCTGTGATAGTTTTTTAATGTCCAGCTCTGTGTGTTTGGGGTGTTATGATGAGTTTGGTGTTTGGATTTGTTGGACAGTACTCACTCATATTGAGCAGGGATGGCACGATGACACTTCCAGAGTTTGTCATAGTTATGCGGATCCAGACGGGGTGCAGACGCTGTTGATGCTCATACAGTCTGGAGATGTTTTCGCAGCCACCGCCGCAGCAAGGCTTCCCGGTGATAGAGGCTCAGCCATTGGGTTCGCTGGTGGATGTCCGCCGATGGCTCCGGGTGGAGATGGCTCTACTGGCGTCCAGTTCAGGTGCGTGAGTCTGCCCGAGCAGACCTCCCTGGGCTGCCACGGGCCGGTGTCAAGACGCCACTGGATAACCGGTGGATCCTACATGGATGTAGCTACAAAATAAATGGTTGGAGAATTATGGCCATAATGTTTAAAGTCAAGATAAAGAAAAATCAGTGATTTCTTTCACTTTCTTTATACATGCTAGTAAATACTTGTTGAAAACATGTGAATGGACTGTAAACTGTGTAGTACTGACTTTGTAGAACTGAATTTAAGTGTTTCTGTGTCCAGAATTTTTTGGGGATGCCACAAAGCCTGTTCGATAATGTACTGGAGACATCCTTAACATAACTTTTCCCCCACTATAAAAATACTATGTTACTACAAACATTAAGTGAGAATGCATAGCATCAATGATGTTGCATTCACTCACTGCATGTGAGCAGCGAGTTTGCTATGTCCCGCAAGCTCTATTAGCTCATTCAGCCTAACAAATAAATGAATAAACATCTCTGTCAAATGCCACATTCGTATAAACACAAGCTTAACAGCTGTCTCTAACTGTTTCTCACTGCTGTGGTTGTGTGCTTTGTGCTAACTTTAGCAGGTGTCTGAACGAGAGGCTACAGCCACACCTCAGCTCTTGTTCCCTGGTTTATTAGGTGTGTGCTGTGCAACCATAGATTGTGAATGCTACTGGGTTAGCTGCTCACGAGAGTCTGTTGCTGTGGAGTGGCTTGTTCTTTGGCTCAAAGTGCGTGTTTGCTGTGCTACTATGGACTGTGTGCTAACATTACTGGCTTAGTCTGTCGCTGCACAGTGGCTTGTTCATCAGCTCAGGGTGTTATTCGAGAATGAGAAGAAAACTTGATCTACTACAGTATTTAAATAATGTTTTTGTTACTCTAACAAACTAGACAAAATGTTGAAAACCACAGGGATTAAATGTGAAGCATTGCACCATAGCCTGGAACGTCAAGTCTGTTCCATTTCTCTGGTTCAGTGGTACCAAGAGTTGACAGAAATTCATGCTCTCATTTTCTGTCGGCACTGATATATTTTAGCAAAAAAACTTAAGCTTATTGTTATTTCATTTATATTAGTTTTTTAACCAAGCAATATTGTTTCAGTTCATCGTTTCTTAAAGGACAGCGTTTTTATTTAGTTTCCATTTACGACAGCATTTTTTACTGCTTATTTCTGTTTTAGTTTCAGTTTTATTTTATAATTACAATAATAACCCTGTTCTTTACAGTTATTGTAATGTAATTAGTAAAAAAAAAATAAGAAAAAATACTTTTAAAGATCACAAAAACATCACAATCAGTGGGGGAAGAAGCATTCGGATCCTTAACAAGTAAAAGTATCAGTGCAACAACAACAATGTTAAAGTACTCTCAAAGTACAATGGTATCACTTGCAAATTTGAACTAGTATCAGAGGTTCACTAATTGGTCATTACATTGTGATGCATCAGCATTTTACTGATGTACCAGGTAGAAGTGGGGGTAGTTTTAACTGCTATATAGTGAAGTACAGATGGACTACAGTACAGACTACTTAAATATAATACTGATGGTTCCCACATTATTACATAACCTTTAAGCACTGTGTCATAATGCACATTAGTTGTAACACATTTATGTTTATGTATATTGTGCTAACATGGTAAATTTTCCTCAACAGTGTTTGATGAAATTACCTCAAACAGACTAAAAGCTGGGGCCAGGCAGTATTCAATATAGCAGTAGTGGTTGGTTTCCAGGTCATTGTGCAAAATATAATGAAGATGCTACTGTATCCATAATGTGCTGTGTGCACTGGACTTGATGGTAACTTGGAGACAACAGGGGTCCCCCCGAACCAGGATAATCCTGCCATGGGTCATCAGATGATTAATGAGGTAGGAAAGAGGGAAAACATAGTTTTTTTGTCTTATTAAATTTGACCTCTTTGCGGTTAGAAAAGTTATTTATATAAAGCCAGGAGTTTAGAGGGGAAGGTTTTTATTGGTGGAACTGCTGAAGCCTTGCAGACTCCTGAAACATGACAAAGGGCCCCAATTAGGCACTGCTTTTTTGTAAAGGGTAAACCTCAAGCCAAAATGTAGTCAGATACTTCCCAACACTGCTCACAACATTGATTTCACCCAACAAATCAGTTACACAAATGAAATGCATGGTCACGCATTCACACAGAAGAGATGGAATATCAAAAGAGGTGTAATGAGAGCAACACAGTTAATGACTGAATTACAAATGGAAAACAAAAGGAAGTGTTTTCCAATTGGTGTCACTCCAGTGTTGGCATTTCTATCTCTCCCACACACAAAGACACATAGTACACTGTATTTAATCAGTGTCAGTATGTGCTTTGGAGTGACTTCAGTAACATGGACTATTTCTGCAGCAGCCATATTGGTCTCACTGAGCTAGAAAAAAATCCATAACTTTACCCACAGCAACTGAAATTGATTGTGACTACTTTCACTATGCGACTCTTGATACATTGTGAAATCTAATTTCATATACTTCAACCTAAATAACAAACAGAGTAACATGGTGTTATGAGTTGTTATGATAGTTAAGAAATCCAGGAGAATTTTTGTCTGCGAGGTTGTAGTCCTGACTCACAGTGTTTTGTCACATTTGTTGTCTTCGTCTGTGTTTGCAGGAGAACTTTGGGGGAAAATAGAAAACTAAGACACCTTAGGTTCACAGAGATTCAGAGTTTGGGTAAGAAATAAACTGGGGAGAACAGAATGACAACTGTACCTGCCTGCTTACTTTTTATGAACTCCCTTTGCCTTTTTCTTCTACGATGTCCCTCCCACGCAACAATATTTCAGTTGGTATTACACGCTGTGTACATTTTACATAAAACAGATGTTTGACAAAAGGAGACTGATAGTAAACTGAGACTGTAGATGTAATGTCAATAGCAAGAGCTTTATAGTTCTGACTGTCCAGTATGGTGCCAAACTGTTTTTCATTTTCCTGCTCTGCGTTTGGCTCCTTTGCAAAGGAAATCCCAACCCTTTTTACGCCTTGGACATACCATCTGGCGTATATCCCAAAATGCAGAATGAGACAGTCAATCGATCTATCAATCAATGAATCGATCAGTCAATCAATTAATGTATTTGTCACATGAAATCATATAGGATGCAATTCCAGTGAAATGTATTCCCATCAGTTACTTTGATATGTGCATTTAAAAATGTCATGTAATAATTAATATATGTTTATGACTGGGGGCAGTCTTAATCAGTGTCTTCAGTCAGTATCTTTGTGGTCTGAGGGTAAGAGCTCTTCTTGAGCTTCTCAGTGCTGGCCTGGTGTAACCAGTACCTACTTCAACCGGGAGAAAATGCCATTATCAGGGTGGTTGGGATCCTTAATGATTCTTCTGCCCTAATTCAAGCAGTGACTTGTTTACACCTGCAGTGTAGAAATGTTTAGCTGATTGAACCACTCTTTGCAATGCCATGTGGTCTTATTCAGTGCTGTTACTTTGTCAGTGACATTCCCTGTCAGGATGCTCTCTGTAGTGTAGAAGCAGAAATTCTAAAGTATTTAAAGCATTTTTCTCTGCTTTGCCTGTCTCACCACTGAGTCAGTATACAGCATATCACATCTGGCCCTCTGTGATGTGGACTCTGAGGTACTTGAAGCTATCACTCTCTCTACAGAGAACCTATTGACAATAGGAGGAAAAGATCCTTCCCTACATCCTCACAAAGTTTACTATCATCTCCTTAGTTTTGCTGACATTCAGGGGTAGGTTGATGTTCTGAAACCAGCAGGTCAGGTCTTCTTCTTTCCTCAGGTAGGCCTTGTCAAGATTAAGAGTCCACAGCCAGCAGCTCTTTGAGGCTGAATTCAGGCACAGTGGGGCTCTCGGTAAAATGCCCACATCAGCACGATGCTCACAGTTGTAATGCTAATATGCTGCCATTTATTTAGTGTAATGTTTACCATGATGACCATCTTTATTTAGCCATGCTAACATAAGCATATTAGCACTAAACACAAAGTACCCAGTCAATATGATGGGAAAAAAAGCCGTTGGACTCTTACCTTGGCTGGATGTTAAGTTTGTTTGGAATGAAAATTGGGTTTACAGTACTTTATAAGTCTAACAACATTTGCATGTCACGTTGTGTGGATGTTAACATTATGGTTTTTGGCAGACATTGGGTTTTGGTCTTCACACCTCATGACTAAATGTGATATTGTTCGTCAGGATGATGTTGGTGTTAGTGTGGCTCCGTGTCTTTTTACTTGTAAACACACACTACTATGGAGCTCGAGAATGTAGTTTACGCGTGTCTTCAGCCGCAAAAACTTCACAGTTCTTCTTTCTCACGAGGGTTTATTGAACCTTTCTTAAAGTTACAACAAAAATAAACTGTGCAGTAATCCAAAACTTGGGCAATAACAGCTAATGAGCACGGTCAAAAACTAGTGTGCTCTCCTCGCCTCCATAGTCATAACTGAACGTAAACACTCATACATCATCACGTTACGCACGTCTCTACCAATAAGAAGAGAGCAGTTACTGTTAACCAACAAACATTCTCATGAGCTCAAATTTATATATATCATAAATTCAACAAATCTAAATTATTTATCACATTATGTGCAATATACAAAATGGCTCTAACAGTTGGCATGAGAAGTTTGGAAGACGCTGGACGCTGGATATTGGTTACTTAACGACACAACTTAAAACCATCAATTCAAATCAGTGTGGGTTACCTCTGGGTACTCTGGCTTCCTCCCACAGTCCAAAGACATGCATAACTGGTGACTCCAAATTAGCTGTAGATGTGAATTTGAATGTGAGCAGTTGCCTGTCTGTGCATGTGTCAGCCCTGTGATGGTCTGGTGACCTGTCCAGGGTGTAACCCTACCGCTCGCCTTATTTCAGCTGGGATAGGCTCCACCCCCCAGCGACTCCGAACAGGATGAGCAGTTACGTTAAATGACCAAAAGAATGAATTAATTAAATGTCATCCTGACACTGAATGAATTTTGGTCAACCTACGTCACAACCTGAATTCAACCTAGCGGGGTAAAGCTGAGACTAATATTACTTTTGGTATGTGATCATTAATCAAAATATTGGACAAACTATAAAACTGACCTGATGATGGTGCTAGATGAGAAATTCAGGAATCACAGTAGTTCTTCCAAGTCATCTTGATGAGAATATGAATGTCTGAACAAAATGTATTGGCAGCGCATCCAATTGTTGAGGTTCTATGACAAACCAAGAAAGCAAAAGTAAGAAGGATTCCAGTTGTCGGAGCCCAGGTTCTCCATCTCCTACAATCTATCTGTCAGGATCTGACATACCGATGTCCAGAGAGGTGAGTAACACCATGCTTTTTGTCACTGAAGGAAAGCTGTGACTTTTTAGACACCTTGGTTGGTAGTTTGCTAAAGGCTCTTGTATGTGGCAGAGACAAGTCAGAGAGTCTGTTGGCAGAGATTGAATGATAGATAAATGGACCTCTGTACCTGTCTGTCTAGCTGCCTCTCTGGTCAGCCTAGGCTTTGACTGACATTACGTAGAGAAACTACAGTGGATGGACTTTGATAGAAGTAGATTGAGGGAAGGCTGCAGTGACTGATGGATAGAGCCAATACAGATGGGTCTCCTGGTTGATAGAGAGATTGAAAAACAGAATGGGAGACAGGGAGAGATAGGGATTGATGGAGAGTGATCGATGGATAGGAGCTCTGAACAGAGCTCTCTTAAGCTGGGAACAAATAGTCATGAAGATGTCTGATAGCCCAAACACTCTGTCTTTCTCCATCAGATCTCTCCTAAAATGAACCGTTCACTTGTCTCTACCCATCATCCATCACTCCTGTCTGCAGCAGACAGAATGAAATAATTCAGCTATTTTTAACAACAAAACAGCTCCCACATGTAGAATAGCTAATATACAGATCATCCTCAAATTAATTTGACAGCATAGTGTAATGGCTGTCAAAATGAGGGCATCACAGCAAAAACTAGTTTATTCTTTGTGTTGTTTTCAGCTTTTATTTGAAGTCTCCATGGGTGCAATTTCCAGCAAAATGTTCAACACTGGCTTGACGTGCAAAGGAGGAGCATGAGCCAAAGCAGGGTGCACAGACAAGCTCAGATGCTCTCCAGTCCCACCGCTCATAGCTACAGTATGTGTTCAGCATCAGCTGCTGCTGGAGCTCAAGTTACGACAGTCCTGGAGAAATCAGGATAACCACATCAGTCATTCATTGTATTGTCAAGGGAATGAGATCCACACTAATGTTCTGTTATGCTCCAGTAAGTTAGCTGTCTTTCAGTGTTAAAACAGTAGTTAATTTCACATCTGTTACAAAAACCTGTTTTCCTGCCCAGTCAGGTTATGAGACTGTTACAGCACATAGGCATCATCACTTAGTACATAATGAGAAGTTATTGTTGTTAGACACATGTAAATTAGCTTAGTTTGCTGACTGAGCCTGGTTGAGCTGAGGCTGTCACATGCAGATGAGGCACAACGTAGCTCAGCAAGGCAATAACCCTGATAACACTTGACTGGCTGATCTGCTCACTGACCTGCATTTGGCTGTCTTGTGGTGTGTGCATCACTGTCACACAATGTTGCAACAGACCACTTAGAGACCGAAGGACTTTCAAATTCTGCACATATAATAAATCTCTCAAAACCCCATACGTCTCCACCTATTAAAAGATAAAGGTCAGTTTACTTGTCCCTAGTACAGACTATCTAACAATAGATGCCAACCACTAGTTTGTGGACTCCCATTTTTAAATCCTGAATTTGGCATTTTGACCGTCAGCATCTCGGATTTTTTTGGAGAAAGAAGTGATGAAAAGGGATGGAACAGGCCCACGGGAAGTGCATCAGGCTTTGAAGCCAATATTCATAGTGGCTTAACAGTGGAATTACAACTTCCGAGTCCATCAGGTGATGCCATTGTGCCCTGAAAGACTTTTTTTTCTCCCGACAGACACACTAGGAAAGAAACATCTGTGAATCAGTGGATACATTTTTTGAGTGCAACAAATGGGGCTTAAGACTTTAAGGGGACCAAGTGAAGACCAAGACCAGACCAGTATGAGTACCACACTGCATGACACACTTACAGTTAAATGTGGAACATGCAAACCAGACACTCCTCAAACTGATCTGTAAGACCTACATTCCCACTAAAACACCTGCAGAAACAAATGAAGATTTCACTTAATTCAGCTCTTGTCTTTCCATACTTTCTATGTGTGTGTAGGCCCTGTTTATAAGTGAACCGTGAGAAAAGTCTTGATTAAATAATCTAAAGGCATTGCAGAGGTGAATTTTATTCATTGGAAATGTCCTTTGTTTTCTTTCAGCAAACAAACGGAACCAGCTTTATTCAACACTCCTTTCTTGCACAGGCAATTTAGTGATTTCCCCACAGTTGTGGTCTTAACCAGGCTTGAAGTAAAATCCAGGGCCTTTTTTGTCTGAGACTGAGACAAAACTGATTAAAAATACAGCCGGTTCTGAGACCTTCGAATAGTGCTCTGGAGACTAGTATCAAGCACGTCAACACTGGTATACTGTATACAGTTAGCATGTACTGCTGTATGTAATTGGAAACAGCATAAGTGTCTGGAGTCACGTCGCCGGCTCTGTGAAGTGGTACTTGAGCACAGCCGTGTGTTGAGCTAAATCCTAACATGCTTATAATTAGCAAATATGCCTACCTTAGTCCACTTAGTTTAACATGTTAGCATGTCAACATTTAGTCGGGACAGAGTGCAGCTAGAACTGATGGAATGTTATTAGTTTTGCAGGTATTTGTTTAAAAACCAAAGCACTGGACAAAATTAGACCTGATAATGGTGATAGATAGAATGTCATAGGGTCACCAAAGAGATTACAAGTTAACATGAGGGGAATATGCATGTCGGTTATCAAATGTTATGGCAGTAACAGTCAAGACGTTTTACTCAAAATCACCACAGTAAGTTGTTTTCATCATCTTGGTATCATAAAAACTTGATGTAAATCTAATTGTTGTCAGTCTGGGCCAAAGTGGTGGACTAACAGCCCTAAAGCCAGGCTGCTAGCATGTCTAGATCATTTGCAGGCAGAAAGGTGAAGGTGAAAAGCTGCTATTTTTTAGATTATCCAGCATTTTTGGAGCTTGAGCTACACTAAGGATTAAAAATTAGGATACCTTTTATCTGTGACTTGTCTCTTGTGTCACTTTCATGGTAGTGAATTAAGTGTCATTTTACTCTGCTCTTGATTATAGACCAAAGACCACTTTCATTTTTCTGCATTAACGGTGACCACAGAAATCTGCAAACCCATCAAGAATATTCCTGCAGGAATCCAGGCCGGGAGCAGAGGGTGAAGGAGCATCACTTCACTGGCTGGCTGTGAGCTTTACAACATATCTTAAAATCCGTACAGCAAGTCATTACATGGACTTGCACTCTAATACCCAACCAATTTACTTCAACTTTACACTCAGATCCAGCGAGGCCAGGCTCTTAACTGTCCCTGTCATTTCCAAAATGTGAGCAGGTGGTAGGTCATTCCATTTTATGGAAACAGTCTGCCCTGCCATGTTATGGAATTAGAAGCAGAGCAGTTTCTATTTTTAAAATGAGAGGCAAAACCTATTTCCACACTGTGTCCTATATCTGACCCATACACACCGCCACACACGTCAGGCCTCTGCATCATGATTGTTTATGCCTCAATAGGTGTGAGGGTGTACTGTCACTCAGCCATTAACACCGGCAATGTTTAGCTATGCTATCTAACTAGTCATTATAAATCAGCAGTGTGTATATGTGTGTAGGAGTGTAGAGAGTGAGAAAAAGAGATTGACTGGACAATAACAACAATGGTACCTCAATCATTAGCTATATTTAGTCAAGCTGGGTTTCTGATGGTTTTGTCTGCATCTGCATGTATTAGCCAGTGAGCCAAAAAAACAGCAGGATTTGAAAATAATGAGCACATAATGGGACAGGAAATTAGTTACAATGTTGGAGAGATAGAGCAGGAAAACAAATGACCAACATTTTCCTCGTTGCTGTCAATGGATTATTCAACAACACAATAACGAAAGACATTTCAGCGAAGAGACCTTACTTGGTGCTTTACCTTGATATTAACGTGCAAGAACTAATTCGCAGTTGTTCAGTTGTTGGTCATAGTTGTTGGTTGATAGTTGATTGATTTAGAAGGGGGAAAAACATTATGATTTGGCTAAACATTCACACAGAGAGCCAGAGAGTCTCCCCTCTTCATATATGGCAGAATATGTCATTTTCCAACTTGCTATGGTGAGATACATGTAAAAATGTAAGAATTTAGTAACATGGATTTGTTTTTTTCATTGATATAAAAATTAATATAAAATACACAGAAGGACATGAAATGATGGCAAATCTGGATAGCCCACATTGTCCTGAAAAAACAAATGTAGCCTTTTTAATGACTGTGATATGAGCTTAAAAGTAAAGGCAGTAAAAATACTCCAAAAATGCCTGGGGCCATAGGGTTAAATTACAAGCCACAATTTACAGGTCACAGTGTTACGCTTGTGAACCGCATCTCGTTGCTGTCGCCGTCAAAGACAAGAAGTTAAAGTGCCACTGAAGTTAAGGTTTGTGGCTCAGAATATGAGAAAAGGATAAGGGCCTTTTTACCATCTTTACCAAGAGTGTCTCTCCGTTAGTTTGGTGCTGCAGTATTTACACTGAATCATTCAGCATAACGTTTGCCAACCTTTGTTATCTCTGCCATTACAGATAAGTTAATGAAGCTAAGCTCCAGAAGTTAACGTTAGCTTAACTAGAGCCCTTTGGACAACAGCTAACAATGATGTACGATCACCAAAGTACAAAACTAGAACAAAACAGGCTAATGAACTCCCAGCAAACAAGGTGACATGATGAACAACACAGCTAGGAGCTAACGTTAGGCTAACTTTAGCTAACGTTAGCTAGAGATGTTAAAGATAACTTTATATTTCTTTCCAGCAAAGTGACAATATGTTGCCTCAAACACGATGTTGACTTACCTTAGAACAGATGTAGACATCATTGTTAATCTTATTCACATTGAGTTGATGTTGTGGTCTAACGTTACCACACAACTTTATCCAAAGGAGACACTTTTCTCGGTTGAGATGTGGTTTAAAGTGTGAAAAACACACCTCGTCGTCCAGCCTCTCAGGATACCTTGTGTTGAATGTACCTCATGCACACCGTTTGACCATTTTTAAACGTAAAATCTCCAAAAAAGCTCATAAAACCTAACAGAACTGACTTTCTGTAATGCAATGGACATCCAGGCAGAGAATGTCTGAGTGTATGGGAATGGCTATACGCACTGTGATTGGCTCATCGCATTTGAGGGCGGGACTTAGCCATAGGTCAATTGTGAAAGTCTGGGATTTGTTGGACCCATCGACCTCCCCTCCCGTCCTTCCTAACGGGACTTTCCAGCTCCTTATACGTTGTCAGTAATGTTTCAAACTGACGCCGTCCAGTGGCGTATGAAAGGTGCCTTTCTGTATCCATGTCTGATGCTGAAATCGCTGACAAAGCTGCAGTATTTGAAGAGCTGGGAATGAGAACAGGCTCTGTTTGAAAGGGGACGTGGCAAATTGGTGTGTGTGTGTGTGTGTTTATTCTAAATTTGATCATGTGACGTGAATCTGTTTAACAGTTATGCAGTTTTTTGTTAATGGCCACTCCCACCACCCCCTTTTAGCCAAATGGCATGAATACAAACACACACACACACACACACACACACACACACTTGACCTCCAAGCCAAATTTCAGTCTCCTGAGGCAAAAACTGTGGCTGGAAAAAGGGTGGAAAGATTTTTTGTGGACTTGGCTGAGATGGCTGAGATTGATGTACTGATAAAAACAAAATGTGACAAAGTGCAATGGAAACAGGCTCAGCAAATTAATCATGATTTGCATGAAGCATGTGGCGAAAACATTCACTGAAGCTTACCTCTACCGGAGAGATGCAAACATCTGTGCGGAGCAAATGAAGAGACTGTTACCTTCTTTAAATTCATACATGAATTGTATGTATCTCTTCTACATTGCTTTCCACTATTTGGGGGTTTGGCTTGTGCTTTTTAACTGTGCCCTCTTTTTCTTTAATGGTTAAATGGCCCCAGCCCTATCAGCTGTTTATCTCAATATACCAACTGCTGATATTCACATACTAGTCGTGGATGGAAAGCACAATAATTCACATTCTTTTGCAGTTTCTCTAGCAATTTGGTAAGAATTTGAATGCAGAATGAATGCTATAAATGTGGAAAGAGCTATAAAAATGTGGACAACCAAAGTTCTGTTGCTGTGGGTTTAAAAATCATCTTTTTGAATTAAAGGCGTAAACCAGCAATTTATTGTTAAACTTCCGTTTAAGGTATAGTTTAGATCTTTTGGAAATGGGGTTGTATGAGGATTTATTATCCATAGTCGGCGTATTGCTTTTAGTGTTTGGCTGCTGGCACAGCCCCAGTCTGGAGAAGCAGACAGAAGTACCTCCACAAAAGCTAAGCAATGTACTACTGTGGACTGGGGCAGCAGCAAAATGTATTTTAACAGCCTAAAACATGGCCAAGCTAAAAAACATTACTATTGACTTGAGTGTATGCTATAATTAGAATATTTCCACTGCTTTACCTTGCCGTCTGACGGTGACTTCCGATGGGGAACTGAAACTGTTGCATTACTCTCTTGAAAGCCAGACTCTATTAAGAAACAAAAAGGAATTCAGCATTGCTAAACATAAAAGCTGCTGGTCTACGACTGCTTCAATTAGTTTGTATTATTGTGTGACTTTGGCATTTAAAAGTGTTAGTTTGGATTTACGAAAGTTGCATGAATAAACAAACAGCACTAACTAATAGAGGCAGCGGTAAGCCAGCAGTTCTGTGTTCAACGAACTAAAATGACTGTTTTTGTCACTGGAGTCTGGGGGCTTTGAATAGAGCGTAGATGGGAAACTGAAGCCATTAATAGCTTCTCCAATTGGAAAGGGCTGTCTGCAGCAAGGTAAAGTGGTCAAATATTCTCAATATACAGTAGCATACACTTCAACTGTTAATGATTTTTTTCAAGGTGGCTAAAATATCTTTTGCTGCTGCTCCCCTCCACAGAAGTACATTGCTTAGATTTCATCATGCGTACTGCCATCTACGGTAGGTAACACACTGACTATGGATAAATGACTTCTGCAAACCCACTTCCAAAAATCGAAACTATCTTTATAAGTTGGGGAATGCACAATATCCACCCATGCATTTTCATCTGCTCATCCAGGGCAGGGTCACAGGGGCAGCAGGCTGACGAAAGCATCCCAGGCACCCCTCTCAGCATTAATGGTTTCCAGCTCCTCCTGGGGGACCCTGAGGTGTTCCCAGGCCAGATGAGATATGTAATCCCTCCAGCATGTTCTTGGTCTGCCCCGGGGCCTCCTTCCAGCTGGACCTGCCTAGATCACCTCCAACAGAGGCACCCAGGAGGCATCCTGATCAGATGCCCGAACCACCTCAACTGACCCCTTTTGACATGAAGGAGAAGCAGTTCTACTCCGAGCTCCTTCTGTATGTCTAAGCGCTTCATTCGATCTTTAAGGCCAAGCCCAGCCACCCTACGAAGGAAACTTATTTTGACCACTTCTATCCATGATCTCATTCTTTTGCTCACTACCTTAAGTTCATGACCATAGATGAGGGACGTAGATGGACCACTAAATCTTCCTGCTCTCCGCCACGATAGTCTGCTTCAGTGCCCACATCAAGGCGGATAACGTCTGTCTATCTACAACTCCATTATTATCCTCACTCGTGAATAAGACCCTGAGAAACTTGAAATTCTTTGCTTGGGGCAGTAACTCTCCCAACCTAGAGGGAGCAATCCACCATTTTCCAGCATTAAGCTTGGGGATGCTGACGCACAGTAGACACATAAAAAAAGTCAAATAACAGCAGCAGAGATTATCAGGACTTTTTGGTCTGTATGGGTCGAGCATCAGAATCACTGGATCCTACATTTCACATGATGCAACTAATGGCATCATTTCGTCGGACCTTTTCCTGACTGATTAGTGCCCACATCTTTTCAGCTCCAGTAATGCAGGCTTTCTGTGAAAAAAAGTCAGTCGCCGAGCCCAAGCCAAGATAACTCCAGTGACATCACTATGCCATCATCAAGATTATTTTCTTATTTTCTAAGTTATTAGAGCACTTCCATTAAATCCACAGATAATTTATACGAGTTTTCTCCCAGCCTCTGTGGTGGCCTTTATGTTTAAATTGGGGCTGTGCCCTTTCAGCACAATTGTTTGCACTCTGTAATGCAAAGAGAACATTAGTGAGGAAACTTATTATTGATGGGATTGCGATGCACCAGTGTGCCTGCAGGATGCCACCTGTCTGAGAGAGCTGATCATTACTGGTGTATCACTGAAGGAAGAAAATGTGCTTAATTAAAAATCAACCTTGACTGGATAATCACTCATCATACACATGCAGATGAGGCACTGTCTATCTCCTTTACTCATCTTTTTTGCTTACAAATTTCTCAACTGTCTCATTGCTGTGCCGGGTTCAGCTAAAGAAAACTTTCTTCAGTGAACAGTGTCATCGACAGGGTTCACAATGTAACAGTTCAGCTGACAGTGTTGTATTGTACTGTATCACTATAGATTGACCAAAGCACCTCAGGGCTCTTGATTTGTTAGAAGTAGAACAGGAGCTGTAAGGAAGAGGTTTGCACGTCTGGAGGGTATGACTGCAGAAAAATAGGCTCAACTGCCCTGAGGCAGCAGACCAAGCGAGGTAAAAGAACTCAGGTGTTTCTGGTGGCTGGTTAGTCACTGCAGGGGAACAGTAGATCAAAGGAGGCTGAGCTGGACCCGGCGGCCAGTTGGCCAGGCAGGAAGAGGATACCAGTGTCCTGAAGTCCACTCGCAGCAGGAGGCGAGTGCAGTGTGTGTCTGCTAACAGGAAGGATGCATATTCTCACTTGGTCAGCACTGTGGGTGGTCCTGCACCCTGTGCTGCTCTTGGGTGAGATTTAAACAGTCTGTTCTAGAAATGGTGATCATGTCATGTACTGTATGTCTGTATAACAAACTGTGGCCAGGCTTTAAAGCAGAAAACAAGAGAGCTGGCAAGGCAGGGGAAAATGTGAAGGAAGAGCAGTTTAGAGGAGCAGAGAAAATGGATCAGAGGGTGAAATGAGAAAAAATGGGAGAGTTTAAGAGAAGAAGAAAAAGAAAAACAGAGGGTACAGTGCGGCTTGAGAGAGCGGAAAGACAAGATAAAAGTATATTATAGAAAAGTGGAGAAAAATCACAAAGGAAGAACGAGATAAAGGATGAAACAAAAGTAGATAAAAAAGGATGGATGAAAAAAGAGGGCGGAGAGGAAAGGAGAAAAGTGGGGTGAACGAACGCTATCCATCTCAGTTCCTGTCCAGCTGCTTAGGAGGGACTGCAGTGTCTAACACACACACACACACACACACACACACACACACACACACACACACAGCAGACAGCCTATTCTGCCGATGGCTGACACAGATACTGCAATGCAGAGAGAGATGAAGGGAGGGAGCGAGAAAGGGAGGGAGCCAGCGAACAAGCGAGCGGAGAGAGGAAAGCAACGAGAGGAGGGGACAGGAGTGAGATGGAAGGGAGGGAGCGAAGCAAGTGTGGAGGAGAGACAGAGAAGACGAAGGGGAAGAGGAGAGTGAGAGGGGAGAGGAAGAGTTGAGAAAACAGAATGAAAAGGCAGAGAATAAGGGAGGGGCTGCTGGCATATGAGGAGAGGGGTGAGGAAGGTAGACTGAATGGGTTTGTGTCGTAGACAGACAGAGGGATGCTGGCACGGTGTAAATGTGTGCTCTGTTGATTCAAAGGCAAAAAAAAAGTCGGTTTTCCTTTGGCCAAAACAAGCTCAGTGGCAGAGAGGATCATTTTACTGTTTTAGAGGAAGTGCATGTATCGTTTTATCGTCACATTAAGCCATTAGCATAATAGGTAAACAAAGCAAGGGGACTGTCAGCCTCCCCTGACCTCTTACACAGTTCACATACGGTGGTTATCTTGCTGAATTGCTTTCTGGCACAAATAAAGTGCAGAAGTAAAAGTTGAAAATGTGGCTTTCATTTTAAAATGTTTAGCCATCAGTCGCATTCAGAGATGTTCCAATACCATTTTTTCCTCCCTGATACCACTTCCATTACCTGAACTTGTGTTCATGCCAATACAAAGTTCTAAAGTACTTAGTTCAGCATGAAGACTTAATGTATGTGTGTGTGTGTGTGGGGGGGGGGGGGGGGATCAAGCCTGGCTCTGTCCAAAGGTAATCAGATCTGCCATTTAGCATCGCTAGAGTTCATTACCTAACACGTTAACATCTAGTGCCCTCGGCCAGCATCTGCAACTTGCTGGAATCTTGTCATCTTTGTGAAGTTGCCAGGCAACTAACAGAAACTCAGGTTGCCTTAATTAGCATTAATTGGTAAGATTTGAGGTACCAGTATGCGGCAGCTGTTTGGCAAGGATTGAAGTGTTGCCATACAGAGTCCTTATAAATCCTGTGGTTCTTTTTCGTGATTCGTTCCCCAGTAAACTCAGCTAATCTGAGCAAAAGAAACATGTTCAAGTCTCTGTACGTTTTCTACTGGTTCTTCGGTTTAGTTTAGTTTAGTTTACAATGAAGACACTACACTAAAGTAGCCTAGAAGCAGTTTATTTCCAGAGAACAACGTCATTAAAGCAGTGTCTCTTAACATATTTGCCCGCATGCAAAGAATTCCGGGTTTGAAAAGGTACTGGGCTTCTCGGTAAGCATTTAGTTCAGGATTCTGTATCTCTTAAGCCAACATTAGTATGATTAATAATCATTCACATATGAATTAAAGTGTCATTTGGAAGCATATTGACGCACAATATACTATATCGGACAGGTAAATTATTCCGATTATTAAAATTGTAGCCAATAAATAGCACCGATAATACAAAGCCAGACTGCTTTCATTGACTAAACAAGGGCAGCATCTGAACACCTGACGCAGTGGGTGGTACATGTACCCTTAAACTTGGTTTTCAAGCTGCCAATAAACAGAGATGAAGAACAACAACAATTGCAACACGCTGTCTATAGGGCAAAATATGTCGCAGTGTGGACGTCTTTCACAGTTCCAGAGGAAGACAACAGGATTGTGCCCAGAGTCTGATCTCCGCTGCCCAACACCCCACCAGATCACTAAACTTCCTGCAGCTGTTAAACAGGTTAGACACAGCGCCGCTGAAACATCTCGTGTAGGCACGAGCTAATTAGCAGCAGTGGCTTACATCTAACACCAAGCCTTTAAAAGGTGAGGTGAGGTGAATCAATAGCTCATCGCTATTCTACTTAGTAGTTGTAAGCTAGTTTTTCGTGGGATGTTGAGATGGCACCTGGGTGTGTTTGACAATATAACCATTTCATACACCAGAGATTCCCTGTCTCTTACCGTTTACTATAAACTTAATACAGATTGAATGTCATGTTACCTTAACATCTTTATATATAATGTTATATGGGGATAAGGGCGTTGAGGGTAGGCTATTTGACAGTACCCAGGAAAATCTCCCTCTTTTTCACAGCCTAATGTTGGCAGGTATGGAAGAGTCAGAAGTGTTCTTTGTTTATGTTGTGTAAGCAGTAGTGACGTCAGTTTGATGTGGTTACGTCAGAGCTATGGAATATACAATCATACAACAATTATTTCAATGGCCTCCCTGATCCACCGCCGGTATTTGTTGTCCTCGGTGCGTATGACTCAGGCCTTGTCTTGTCCCCCACCAAGTGACACTTCTGAGGAAGGCGGAAGTTTCCGCTGAAACATGTCAAGGTATGTAATATCCTAACATGTCTGACATAAAAGAACCTAAATTCATTATCATAAACTAAGACATAATGAACACCATTGAACTATTAAGATTACTATTAAAAGTTATGGAGCAACTTGTGTCAAAGAGTTTCCCCGCCTGGAACAACTGATGGAAAGAAGGACACACCAAAGAAACCACCTGAAATTCAACCTACGCTGCCGGGATGAAAAGTCATAACCAGCCAGCTTGAACATCAAAAACCTGATCCCAACCAAGAACGCGGAACGGATGATTAAAAAAGTACGTATGACTCTGGTCAAAAAATGAATAAGATGCACAATGAATAAATTAACACCACCAAGTGACACTTCTGAGGAAGGCGGAAGTTTCGGCCGAAACATGTCAAGGTATGTAATATCTTAACAAGTCTGAGATAAAAGAACCTAAAGTCAGTATCATAAACTAAAGACACAATGAACACCATTGAACCCAACACACCTTTATGACTTTGGAATTGGTAGCTATTTAAAACTTTTCTCAATCTGAGACCAAAGGCCATCAGCCATTCTTAGGCCAAACTTGCAAATATAGCTCTTAGTAAAGCCTAAAGAAACCAAGATCTTTTTTTGCAGCTTGGCAGGCAGGAACAAGGTTAACTGAAATACAGCATGCAGCATGTAGACCTGATCATTGTATTTAATGGCTTGCTGAACTGTACATAAGTAGATACAACTTATTCAAAGAGCCAAGGCCGAGAAGCAGCAAGAAATCTATGTGAAGATCCATTCATGTTTATCCGCCCAGATCGTCTAGTTAGTCACTGGCAACAACTAGCTCAGAGGCAGACAGATCCAGGAAGCACAAGGACATGGCACTTAGAAAAATCACAGCTTATGTCTGCCTTTTATCTAAGACTGCACCCTCTCCCTCTCTTTTTGTCTCCTCGCCTGTCTCTCATCATCTTAGTCTGCCTTCTCTCTTTCGCTTTCCCGTCGCTCTGCCTCTTCCTCACACACACACACTAGAAATTATCACACATTTCTTTCCAGGACACGGGATGATTCACAGCTGATGCGATTCATGCTATTTTGTCGAATTTCCTTTCTATCTCTGTGTCCATTCTTTTCTCTCCCCCTCCTCCCTTGTGTCTTCCTTTCTTTCCGTGTTCAATAGATAGAGCTATCAGCCCTCTAGCTGCTATATGACGAACAATAATCTGATGATGGGCCAGAGTACAACACTTCACAATGCTGTCATTGCCACTTGGACTGTGTATGGCGTGCTGTTGTGTATTCATGTATGGTTGTCTGGATGTGTGTGTATTTGTGCGTGTGTGTGTGTGTGTGTGTGTACTGCTTGTAGAGAAAGGGAGAAACTGTGTGTATGTGTGTATGTTTGTGTGTGTGTATTGTCTGAGTGTGTGCCTCACAGGGAGTGTCTTTACATTAATCCATGAGTTTGATTGATGCCTTCCTTTTTCTATTATTGACACTACAGTGTGCGCTTGAATGTGAAAGCGTGTCTCCAAGGGTGCTGCCATCGCAGTGCCATTGTTTGCCTGTGTGTGTGTGTGTGTGTGTGTGTGTGTGTGTGTGTGTGTGTGTGTGTGTGTGCGTGCACGCGTTGGTGTATGTGTGACTGAACAAGTGTGTGTGTCTCATAGAGATTTATGAGCTGCAATATTCTTAGGACAGCAGAAAAAGATAAAATTCTCCAAAACTGCATAAGAGATACAGTAATAACCAACTTGGAAAGCTACAATAAACATTTAGAGACTAGACGGATAGGAAATTTTATCTCCTACAACACACAGAATTTGTCCTTTTGCTTTTATTGTGGAGTTGAGCCTCCATGCGGCTTTATAGAAAGTTTAACATTCAGCTCAGATCTGCAAGCAGAACACTTTTACTTTCTGACTGGAAGAGAATTTGGACTGTCGCATAAGTAAAATACTGGAAATTCAAGAGTAAGGTTGTTTCATTGACAACTGACTCCTTGGGGTGACCATGGGTGGATTATGAGACAATGGGCCCCTGGGCCCAGATATGTAAAAGTTTTGTGTCCGTCTTAAGTTGTTTTGTGGCGTCATTTTGTGCTTCTGTAAATATCCAAAACAGAGGCAGAGGGTACCTAACATGTCATATTTAGACATGTAGGTTCACTGATAAAGCGGCAGCATTTGACGGCATTTTTAGAGCGTTCTGTCTCTTTGTAGTCCTTCTTTATCTCTTTGTAGTCAGTTTGTGTCTCCTAAGCCTGTTCTCACTCCCAACTTGTCAAACACTGTCGCTTTCTGAGTCAGACACTGACACAAAGAGGCACCTCTTGCGTTGGTATGAGATGCACCACATCAGTTTTAGAGGCAGTGGACAACAACCCAACTCTTCAAATACTGCTGCTTTGTCAGTGGACGTTGCCGTCAGACACAGATGCACAGAGACACCCTTTGCGGCAGTATGATATGCACCACTTCACTGCTGGACATAAAGAACAAGGCAATCTGTATAGGGAAGGCGGAAGGGGTAGACAAACTGAAGACTTTCACCTAGGTGCCCATTGTTCATTTCTTGTATAAACTTAATGCCAAACCCATCACCCTGGTTATGCGACTTTCCAACACATGTAGACTATTCCTGTACACGTGGTACACAAGTCTTTTCTCAAAGTGCCACAAGACAAATTAATTGGCCCCTGCCAGGAGCAGCATGGATTCTGCTCAGCACTTCCACTACTCTGAAGCATCATTGTGTGCTGTGTGATATAAGGGTCTGCACTGGAGATATCGGATTGGAATCACATTTTAAACCACTTCCAAATGTGGTTTAAAAGGGTTATTTTTACTTTCCAGAGAACACTTGCACAAAACACCTTAAAGGAGCAATAAGCGAAATTCATCATTTCTAGATTGAAGGAATTGAAAAATTGCTATGTGAAGAACTAGAGGTGTAATTTCATGTGGAGTATAGCATGACCTCACACACCCTCTCTGTGTTGATCTCCAGCCCCTTGTTTACAAGTCCGGCTGCGCGTTCATGTACATTCATGGGCCCTCACTCCCTATAAAAGGCTACAGCCAGTGAGCAATGGCAGCACGTATTTTCGAAGCAAAATGGCGGAGAGTGGAACGAAACCGGGACTAACCGGTGCTTCCTCCTCAGGCTCCACTTCACTCAGCTGCCCCGCAGATCCGCAGATTTATTGCTGTTTATGGAGTCATTGTTGTGATTGTTTGCAGTTGGGTTATTGGTTAGTTGGCTTCATGAAAGCTAAGTGATGTTAGTTTGCGAATGCTCTTCACGGACTTCACTGAGTCTTGCATGCAACTAAACATCCTCTGAACTGATCCAGACCCTTTGCAACACATATCACATTCACATAGACTCACTTACAAATTGGTTTTTGACATAGCACCCAAAGAGGCAACTCAAACATTCCGCTTCTTTTCCTTTGTCTTTGTCCTGACCACACCGCCAGACAAACACCTCCCCCGACCTGAAGCCAGCTTCGATTCGGCCATCTTGTAGTTCTCTGTTGTCAGCCATTTTGTTTTGTAGACCAAAAGACCCTTTGTTTCTCAGTCTTTCTCTTACTCTCGTACACACACACACACACACACACACACACACACACCAAGCTTGTATATAGTTAGTTAGAATTTGTGTGTTTTGGTTTTGCTTTGCTTACTTTATGAATAAACATATTGTTTTGGAATCATACCTGCTCTCTGTTTAATGTTGCACAAGAGTGAATGAATAGTCAACCTCTGCTATGTCACAAACTCCGAAATCCTTCAGACTTTACTATTAATTTTGGTTATCATTATTAGTCAAATTATTAATCAAAATTCCAAATTGATAGTTTGGTAAACTTTATGAGACTGATATCAGTAACTGGCTATAATTTTTCCCTTTTCGGGAATGGTGCCCCATGAGGTTATTTAATGTATATTAAGTCACATTATTTAACATAATTAATAATTATTATTAATTATTATTAGCCAATTTGATACTTTAATTGGAGATCTATTATGAGGTCAGGCCCATGTTAAGGCTTAAGTCCCAACAAATGGTGCCATCATGTAAAACATAGCAGTGGTGCCTATCACAACATTTTGGTGTCCCCATGTGACACACTATTGTTATAGATTTCCAATAAATAGTGTTCCCGCTTTTTTTAATACCCAGTAGATTCCCCACAAGTACAGGACAAAGACAAGAGAAAACCATAAATACTTAAGTGAACTTTTCAAGTAAACCTTAGGGTGTTTTGTGCAAGCAATTTTATTTTGAGAAAACATTAACTAGGATTTTAAGGAAAAACTTAGCTTCGGTATTTTGTGCAACTGGCTCCAGACTTCTAAAATCAGACCGGATACAGAAGACAAAATGGGTAATGATGCACTTGGACAAGAATCTTGGTGTTTGTGATGTTGAAGTAAAAAATCTAGACACAATCTGGATGTGCCAAAAAATGGATTTGGGTTGGCTGTCTGAGCAAGGCCTTACAGGTTATTTTGTTTCCCTTGTCAGTCATTTTGGGTTGTTTGTGGTCATTTTGCATCTCCGTGGTTGTACTCCACGTCTTTGTCTCTTTTAGCGATCGTATGCAGGTGAAGCGCAGGGGGGCCCTCACCCTTTGGCCCTGTGCCTTGTAGGCCTATTCATTCACTGGCTGTGAATCATTACATAGCTTCTCCAAAAGCTCTAAAATCATTATTATGAAAGCCAGCGTATTCAGAGTTTTGGCTTTCAGCATTTTGAGAAATATTTACTCGATTTGAAAAACACACATTCTCTCTGGAGCCCCTAATTTTGCTTTTCCCCATGTCTTCCTCTCTGCTAGGGCTGCATTCTCTGAATAGATGTCTGATTAAGACCTGCTTTGATTAATAGCTGTTCTCCCTCACTAGATATTACACATGCAGTTAAATTTCCCACAATGACTTTCAGTCTCGTAAATCACATTAGACGTGTAAATGAACAGTTTTAATACTCACCTCCAAATATTATGCACTACATACAATTAAAACTATATTACATATTATTGAGGACAAACCTGCAATAAATGTGGACATACAGACCATAAGCAGAAATTGGCTATATTAGATCTGTCTGTTGGGCTCTTTCTTTTACTCCATTGTCCTTGGAATTGTACGCTATTACATTGCATCTAAAGAAGTCATGTACAATCAATAGCCTGGCAGCAGACTATCATTTACATGCAACATGTCAAAGTGTGACTTCTAGCTTCCTGGTCTAGGCAGGACAAATCTGCTAATAGCTGTCAGATACAGTTTACATTCACCATAAAGAGGTCAGAAGCAAAAGAAATCAAGAGGAGGAGTAGGAAAGGGAGTGGACATATGCTGAGAGGCATTTTGCTTCATGAAGATCCAGTAGAGTTGATATGTTTTTTTTTCCAGTCAAATAACATTCTGAGAGCTTTAACAGTGTGCAAGCACTGCCCATTTTTGACCTTAACAATTGTTTATAGCCTGAAAATGAATGCAGTCATGTTAAAGCAGCCATAATCTTTATTTCAAACATAGCAAATGTTAAACATGTTATCATCCTACAAAGCTTTTTTTCCATGAAGGGGTAAGCAAACAGTGGGTATTTATTTGCTCAGTAGATAAGGAGCAATATTACAATTCATTTGCAGTCATATTTTTTAGCCATATTTTGGCTCTGTTTTGGTCTTCACCGACTCCTAATGGAAAATATCTATCTCTTTAGCTGCTAAATACCTCACTTTGTTCACCAGATTGCAAACTAACTCACTGACAGTCTGTCTGGGTGCTGGGCAGGTAGCGTACAGCTAGTTTATTGGAGCTCAGCTGCTGAAAACATCTTCCTGCTTATGCGGGAAGCTTGGTTGATAAGAGCAGTTAGACTGTTCTCAGGCCCCAAACCAAACGGCTCACAGCAGGATTGCAGTTTGAGGTAAAGTTATTCATTACTGTGACAAAATTATCTCAGATTAACAATAAAATGAAGCAAATATAACTCAGGGTTAACGAAGGCTAAAACAATAAACAAAACAATCATCTAAAACCCTAACCCCAAATTTAAAAACTAACAAAAAGACTTTTACTAAATTTGGCTCCCTAGGATACATCAGAAAAACAGGAGAACAAATATACAAAATAAACCCTACAGCTTCAAAGTTAATTTAAAGTAATAAAGGTAAATCACTAAAATCAAATACTAAATACTCACAATATTACAAAAGCATTTACCACTAAGCAGTTTGTTGACATATAAGACAACTGGTAGGTTGTGTTATGGTGAATAGTGCAAAAGTTCCTAAGGCAAAAAAAAAAAAAAAAAAAAAAAACAGCTGTAGTGCTTCTGTGTCAACCAAAAATATTAAAAGTGTGGGCAGATACAATCTGGGTTACAGTACATTAAATATGGTTTCATCAATAGAGGTGAGGACATAGAGCCCAACTTTTCTTGGAAAGCCGGTTGAAAGAAAAGACAATGACTGCAAATACAGAAAACATCTATTACTTGTTTGGCTACACAATCTAAAGTTTCATTGAAAGCCAGAAACCAAGCAAGCCCTCACAAAAGGGCAAATGTATCCCAAGATGGGCCCTGGCCTATTACAAGTATAAATAGATGGGCCTTTAAGTAGAAATCCCCTGAGCGAAAAGTTGCCAAGATGCTCAGTAGGGCTCAGGGGAACTAAGGAATTGGGTGATGATTCTCTGTGGGTTTGTCGCCATAAGCAGCCTTTTTCACATTACATGCAGTGGTTGGATCCATTGTTAATATAAAAATATTGATAAGCGCAGCATTAAGATGAACATGCAGCTTTCCAAGCACACCAAAAACAGACCACTCAGTACCCATAATTCTAAAGTTTGGAGAAACAAATTATTTGATACTTAGTTTAGGCAATTAAATATGACCACCAGAGTGCTGTATTAGCATAAATACCTGAATATAAAAAGCTCTACAGTTGTAATAACAAAGAACACTTAATGCTTATCAAATACAATTTGAGAAATACTTCAGTAGGGGTTTAATTAATAAGGAGTTGCTTTTGTGATTTTGGGGAATACATTAGTAGTCGCTGAAGAGACCATATCAGCAACCCAAATTAAGATAATGCAGTCCAGTAAGCACATCAAATAAAATGTTGCAATGTCAGCACTTGAAGGAGGGTAGAAATGGTTAGAGAGGAAGAAATGCTAATAAATGCCATGTCCCGATGGAGTGAGCTTCACTTCTGCAATTTACTGTCCCCAAAATGTGAGCAGCAAAATGATATCTGTTGTTTACCAAGTTTGATGAAAAATGTTTATCAATTTAAGACATCTCTAAAGGCTGCTGCCAGCTGAGGAACAAAATCTCAGTTATTTGTGACTGTAATGACAAGTAGTTGGCATGGTAGCAGCATGGACTCAACGGTGCAGACACAGTGAATATTATATTGGTTTGTGACTTGTAATGTATTGAGAGTGGAGTGATGTTTGCCACCATCTTATCCTTTTTGGGATCCAAGCAGCCACAGGAAAGACATGGGTGTAGCCAGTGTAAAGCCAGTTCATATATATCTTACTATATAATGACGAAAACTCTGTCTGGGTGTGTGTGTGTGTGTGTGTGTGTGTGTGTGTGTCTGTGGGTGTGTCTGTCTGTGTGTGTGTTCCACGTTTTTTCTCCTCACTGACTTGGTCAATCCATGTGAAATTTGGCACAGTGGTAGAGGGTCATGGGAGGATGCAGATGAAGCAATAGTACATCAATTGACCAAAGGGGGGCGCTATAGCAACTGATTGAATTTGCAAACTTTGAATGGGCATATCTCATGCCCTGTATGTCATAGAGACATAGAGATGCCTCTCCTCATGAGGAACACATTTGCCTCAAGAACCCATAACTTCCGGTATATAGATTTTCCGCCATTTTAAATTTTTTGAAAAACACTTCAGATCAATCTCTTCCTAGGAAGTTTGACCGATCTGCATGAAACTCTGTGAACATAATCTAGGGACCAATATCTAAAGTTCCCTCTTGGCAAAAGTTGGAAAACTTACTAAAACTGAGCTTCTATAAGGCAATTAATATTGTGGAGGGCGTGGCTCATCACATAAAGGTGTATAACATCTCAAGGGTTTCACCGATCACCACGCAACTTTGTAGGCATATGACCACACATAATCTGAGGGGACCCCTCCATTATTGACCCCATCAAACAAAATGGGGGCGCTACAGAGCTAATTTCTTATCTGGGCCTAACCGCCATATCGATTTTTACTAAACTTGGTAGATATGTAGAACAGGATGCCTCAAGGTGACTGGAGAAATTTAACTCTAATTGGCAACTGGGTGGCGCTATGACAACAGAAAAATGCTTAAAAATGGCTAAAATGCGACCGATCGCTGTGGCTCCCCCTGTGGCCCAATGTTGTTGTTGTTTTTTCTAATTTTTGGTATGACTAAGTCATGGTATGGTATGCTGTACATAATCACAGAAACTGTCAGTGTGTCATTCTGTCTGTCCCACGTTTTTCTACTCACTGACGTGGTCAATCTATGTGAAACTGCACATAGGCATTGAGGATTGGCATAGGTAGAAGGTGACAAAGCTACCAATGGGTATGGACAAGTATATTTGTAATCCTCTTACCCATGATCAAACAAAAGACTATCCCACCTGCACCGTTAAAGTGCATCATTAATGCTCATGACCATCTGTAGCTTCAGAAGGTTGTCAGTAGCTAATCAGTCATTACATAGAAACTCTGTGAAATACTCCAGAAATGAAGGAATTGTTTAAAAAAATATTCTGTTCTGTTTTTACAAGTTTGCTAAAAGGTGGGATTTGCAACTAAATTAGCTGTGGCCATAGTTGCTTGAGTGACAGATAAGGCTACTCTTAGAGAGCTACAGAATTTAGACTTCAACTCAAACTTCATCTTCTTTTTTTTCTTCTGAATACTATTAACTAGTTTGTACATTGTGATTTTTTTTTTATTATAAAGAAATTCTAAAATACAGTAAACAGTCAATGAAGGTATTAATGTAAATGTTCTGTGGCCCAATGAGTGGTGGTGTAGTAGTTTAAAACAGCCCAAAACTAAATTTGATCACTGAGCTCGTATACTGTAAAATAATGGATGTAGCTATCATGATGTGACTCCCGTTTCGAAGCCTCGAGTTTGGCATTTTGGCCGTTGCCACTTTGGCTTTTTGGATCTAGAAGTGGCCATATTTTAACAGGAGGATGTGCTCAAATCCAAAAATTTAAATTTTGGTCTAAGCATGTATGAAGAATGTAGATGGACCTGCCCTTTAACTTTGCATTTTGAGTTATTGTGCCGTTTCTTGTACCAGGCTGCAAAGATGTTTATGTCTGCTGTAACGTTGGGCATTTTAACATGGGCGTCCCTGGGGATCGACTTCTGGAGCCAGCTTCAAGTGGCCATTAGAGGAACTACAGTTTTTGGCACTTCTGCATTGGCTTCGTTTTTCAGCCCCAGAGATTGCCACTTCATTTACACATTTTGTCAATAACAAGTACTATGAGAAACTACAGCGAGAACTTGTCCTTCCTCTGGTTTAAGTGTCCACTGTGTTTGTTTAGCCTATTAGTGAATGAGAACATTAGCAAATGCATTTCTTTGTTTTCATCCTCGGAGGAAAGAACAACGTCCGCTTGCCCACACAAGCTGACACTGTTTTAATAGATACAAGGTTGCCAACATTTGCTTGAATATTACCTTTAATTAAAACAATTTATTTAGCCTTTTTCCAAAAACTGACAAGGAGCAGATGTGCACACACACAAACACGGCCCCTTAAAACCTTTGCTGGGTCAAAGAGGCAGCAATTAGCGATTTCACAGACCATCACTTTAATTAGAATGGAGAATAGGGACACAAACAAGTGAACACACACAGTGATGCCCTCACACAGACACACAAATGCAGGAAGAACACATCAGTCACTAATACATATAAACAGGGATGATGAACAGATGTTGGAAGGAAACACACTGGAGGGAAGAAAGAGTCAAAAACACTGGATCAGGAGAGAGAGCAGAACAAATCAGGGGAGACGCACACAGAGAGGGAGGGAGGTGTGAGCTATATAAAAGTTGCCCACACCAGACACAGGAAGTCACAAAGCTTACCCACACACTAATGAGAGTCCATGTTAATTGAGGGTAGTAATTAATCAGTCCTGCTGCTAAATAATCCAATTTGAGCCTCTGTGTCAGTCTGTCATAATATTAGCCTTACAGTCTCAGACCCACACACCTCACACACACTGAAGAGAAATGCACAACGAATACACTGACCTGCAGCGATGAACCAATGCACACACCAAGCAGCCATTAGTCACCAACACACACAAATAAGTGGACACATGCTTTACTTTGTCACAAACACATTAAAGGTGCTTACAAAGCGTTCCACCTCATGGACCTAGCCAATGTTCATCCATTCATGGCTGAACATTGAGCACAATAATGGCTGACGAAAATATTGATGACGCACACAACAGTAAACCAGGGTCATTCTTTCACCTCTTCTTCACTCACATAACAAAAACAGCTTCTATGCATGTGTGTAGTTTTGTTTTGCATGCCAAGGTTGCGACGCATCCCTCTCTGAGATATCAGCAGCTGCTCCCATACAGTAGCAGTGAATGAAATTTCATTTGTGGTGCTCAGAGTGTTGCTATGAAACATGTTATTCCAAAAACCTGAAACAAATTTCATAGCTACACTCTGCCAAATTAAAAAAAAGGGGGGATTCAGTGGCATCTAGTGGTGAGATTGCAGATTGTAACCAGCTGAAACTTCTCCTGACTAGAGTTCCTCCCTTTTTGGAAGCCAAATTATCCATAGAGGTCTCCACCTCTCCAAAGCAAATGGACTAGCTGATAAAGGGGCCGTACCCATGTACACTCTTACCGCCTGGAAAACATGAGGTCGGGCGCTGTGTGCGACTCTCGTGCCTATTGTGTGCCAGCTTTCACGAGCACAGAGGCAGCCTGCATCTGAAGTTGTTAAGCAACCTTAACAAGCTCCAGACTACTTACATGAAATCCTGAGTGCAGAACTAATCTTTTTCCAGGTGCTGTTTTTTAAGTATGTGGGCCTATAATTTTGTTCGTGAGACAGATACAGTATAAAGCTGTGGTTTAGCCCTGCACTAAAAATGATTAACGTCTCCATATTTACCACAGATTGATATTTATATGGAAGAAGGGAAAGATGTCTGTCAGCTTTGATTGGTTGTTCCCTGTCACATGACATGACGTGCTGCATTCTAAAAGTTTATCTCAGGGTGCAGCCATTGTGGCCTAAAAAAATTGGCAGTGGGGAACGCATGCCCATCGCAGCAGCATTGCTCTGGCTTTTGAGCATGCCTGCTGCATGTCTACAATAACAACAATGGATTAGTTGGCACAAAAAGCAGCATGTGTACAGCCCCTAAAACTGGTGAAAAGACTGGAAAACATTACAAATCAGTGCTTTTCCAGTGCTGTTTGACATGTTGGAGATGGGCGACTTGCCCACAACACGCTAATACGTGCCCACGTGTTTTTTCCCTGCTTACTGAAGCCCCAGATGAGCAGGAGGTTTTTACCAGGCAACAAATTACTAGTGATGGCCAAATGAAGCCTCATCAATCATTTTCTTTATTTTCTGAGCCCACTAGATGGCGCTTTTTGTTCAACAAAAGGTTTAAAACACACCAGATTTCCATTCTTTTAGCCTCTCTCTTTAAACCAAGAGCACCATCTAGTGGGCTCAGAAAATAAAGAAAATGCTTCATGAGGCTTCATGAGGCCATCACTACAAATAACCCGCAAAGGTCGCTTCGCCTCCTACATAAACAGACCTGGTGATTTCAACACTAAATAAAACCGTTTTGTGGCTGAAATTGGTGGTTTGCTGACATCGCTCATGGCTGAAGTGCTTCTGACTACAATGGCTGACATGGAAGTGCAACAACATGAAAACATGAATGGCCCTGTCTAGAGCCAGCGTTTGCTATGTACATTCAGAGCTATTGTAGAAATTATCTTCAAAGATGGCGATATATTGATATCTATCTCTCTCTCTCTCTCTCTCTCTCTCTCTCTCTATGTGTATATATATATATATAGAGAGAGAGAGAGATAGATAGATAGATAGATAGAGAGATAGAGAGAGAGACTAATTTTAAGGTAACACCATCAGTTTTACTGTCAGGTGATTATACACTTCCCCTAAATCCTACACACTGAACCTTTACCATCCGCTATCCGCTATGTACAGTAGGCACCATAATGTAATAATCAAAAACAGTTACGACAGTAAAATGACAGCATTCCACACAGAAAAGTAGAGGTTCATTAACTGATTATTGGAAGCCAAAAGAATATGAAAACCTGAATTTCTCCCGAAAACTGTCCATGGCCTTTGCAGAACAATATTTAATAAATATTTTATAAGACAGAGTTTTAACAGATGACACTGAGGTAGCTTGTCTCATACCCAAAGGAAGTGCATTCCACAACTGTGGAGCCCTTACAGCGAATGCCCTGTTACCTTCAGTCACAAGTCTGGATCTGGGGACCAAAAGTAGCAGCCGGTCAGCAGACCTGAGAGTGCGAGGAAGGGTGTAAGGGGTAAGGAGATCAGAAATGTAAGATGGGGCGAGGCGGCTCAGTGACTTAAAAACAAACAATAAAATGTGAAAATCAATTCTGAACATCACCGGTAACCAGTGCAATGAGGCCAGAATGGGGGAGATGTGCTCATACTGTCGGGTTTTTGTGAGAACTCTAGCTGCAGTGTTTTGAATAAGTTGCATATTTGTGTTTGCAGACTCACTTGCCTTGAATTTCCCATGAGCTATGAAGAAAACATTTTGAACTTAACTGAAATGAGCTGCACTTATGTGTGCGCATGATGAAGCAGGTGGCACTATGTATGGTCGCCTCGGCCACCAGTGTGTGACTGTGTGTGTGTGTGTGAACAGGTGAATGTAACTGGTAAAAGCACTTTAAGTGGTCGAAGGACTAAACAAGCACATACAAGTCAATTTACCATAATGCATCTTTGCAACATTCAGTGTGCAGACTCTGACAGTGGCGATACTGCAAGGGTGCTCAAAATTAAAACATTACGTTAAATACTTTTACTTCCTGTCTCATGCTGCTTTTTTGCTTGATGGTTTCTCTTTCTCTCTCCACAGGATCACATTTTTAAATAATTCTTCTGATGGCCTGTCATCATTTGTACCATTTGCCTCTGCCATTAGATACTCCAAAAACTTCATCTCTTTATTATTTTGTGCTGCTATGTAATTAAATGCAGAATTTTCCCATCAGATCAAATACCAGTGACACACACACACACACACACACACAAAGTAAAGAGAATAACAGAGGTCTCTGTAAGTAAAACAGTTATACTGATGCCTCACATTGAATGAAAAGGTGTATTATTCATTAATTTGAAGGTGCAGATTGATGATTTAGGTTGAAACTTATAAGAGCAATGTTATATTAACGTTAACAAATAAAGTCTTTTCGTACGTTATCCTATTTTGCTATGTTGATTTTTATTAGAAACAGACTGGAAAGTTTACTGTATTAAACCTTTGAGTTCCTCTTTTGACAAAATAGTAATTTATCAAATCTTTAAAAAGCAAAACACTGATTGGTCACTTTTTTCATATTTGCTGAAACAGTTACTATGACCAGAGAGTAGCACATGAGATAGATAACCTGTTTAAAAAAAAAATCTGATTCCTCCTCTTCGTAGTTCTTCTTATAGCATCTGCAACAATCCACTGCAGGTCACCCAAAACCGCCAACCAGAGCCAAGGAGGAATCTTTAAGGCAGCTGTCAATCATGTCAATCACTGCCTGTGAACTGCAGTCAAACTGTCAAACTAGGCAGCCTAATCAAATATGAACCAAGAATCTGCTACTGCATCACCCATTTCTCGCCTCAAATGCCTTCAAAAACATGTTTTAGTGTACTGTTTAGCTGTAAAATGAGAAAGTTTGTCACCGGATCACCATGCCAAAACCAAACACTGGGTCAACTCAGCCTGGTTTGACAGTTTGGCAGTAGTTCACAAGCAGTAAGCTGCGCAGGCAATGAAATGGTTGTTTGTGTTTATCATTTCATGGTGACCTCACGTGACTGTAATAGTTATGACGGCAGCAAAGAAGTTGGATGACGTGGTATAAAGAACGTGAAAGTCCACATAAGGCAAAAGACAGAGGTAGTGGATGGATCAAACAATCAAAAGTCTTTCACCTAGGAGAGAAAGGTTTGTGTCCCCTGTGAAGAGTTTTACAATGACATGCAAATGGGCGTTCAATGGGCTAATAACAGCCTTTGAACCTTATAATAGGCTTGCAGGCCCTTCTAACCCATAGCTATGAGGCTAAAAACCACAGATAATTGCCATTTAATGGGCTAACCTCTTCCCTCCTTTGAAGGTCACTGTGTGGGGTTTTGGCAAACTGCTAATGCTGAGCTCCAGTATAGGAGTCTCTAAAAAATACCAGACTCACACAACATCCAGCAACACCCAAGAATCCTTGACAGCGTGTTTTCATGGTGAGGAAAAAAAGTCTTTTCATACGTTCCACTGTTTTGCTATGTCGACTTTTATTAGAAACAGACTGAAAAGTTTTATTCATTTGATATCCAGACTTTAAGAAGAATGAGAGAGAGCTACTCTAAAAAACGTGGTGTGAAACTTCTTGAAATATTTTGAGCACTGGGCTACACTGTGTTCTTGATGGAAAGTTCCAGCATAGTGGGGAATGTCTAGGCACATATCAGATTTTTGCAAAACTCATGTCAATGCTGGAACATTTATGCACCAAATCAGTAAAATGAGCAACTGGCAAAACATCTATGTATTTAATGTTAATGTGACACATTGTATTCCAGAGCTGGCTATACTGTGCTGTTGTTTGAGACAGGTTGGGAAGCTCTGCAGCAAAATGCTAAACACCTACAGTAGAATTTAATTGGCTACAATGTGACAAAAATAACTGCCTGCAAGTGTCTCTGACGGTACAAAAAAATTCCAGAGAAAATCCTGTGAGAGTCGCTAATGATTCAGTTTGCACTTTATCAAAAGTTTTCAGAAACTTCCCTATGACAATGCAATAACTTGATGTCACAATTCATTTAAAGCCAGAAGATTCAATACTGAGCTGCAGAACACAGCGAGAAGGGCTGCTAACAAGGACACTTGTATAGAGAAATGACAGTGCAATTAAATAGTGCATTAATGATTTTTTTCTTTGAGATTTATAAATTAGTACTGAATAATGAAATACAGTAAAACAAAGTGGACTGGAACAAAGCATATATTCCTTACATATGCCTCTGGGCTCAACCACATCTCACTGTTATTATCTCACTTATTATTTTTCTCCTTGCAAACCACAAATATCTCTGCACCTCTTCACTCTTTTTGTAACTATGTAACTAACAAGTTATAAGCTGCTCTAATTATATTATATTATATCATAATAATAATAATAATAATAATAACTGTATAAACATAATATAAATGGGTTGCTTGTAGTAACAAATGTGAGAGAATTGGCTGCTTTATGTATAAAGGCAACTGTTGGTTAACATGATTGGCACAAAAAACAACTTCACATAATGATAAAATGTCAACATTGGGTATGTTTACGTTTACATTACTAGTGCACTATTACTCAGAATATGACAATATTCCAAATTTGATAAAGGTCATTTAAGCAGTATATTCTGTGTGGATTTTTCGAATTAGGCCTTTTTCCAAATTTTGCATCATCCAATAAGGACATGGGATATGCCAGCATTAGGCCCAATCACAATAAAAAAAAGAATCCAACAATTTTCCAGAGCAGGACAGATGACCGATGCCAGATAGTGCTAGCTAGCTAGCTAGCTAACAAGCAACCTGACGGCGGTAACGTTAGCTAGCTGGCTAGCTTTCTGTCAACTCTAATCTAGACACTGTGAATAGCAATAAAAAATTGTTACACTGTTCTCTACACAAATACATAGTCATTCGAAAACATTTTTACAAAAGTTTCGTGTTTATTTGCAAAATTATACGTACATGTATGAACTTTTTTCCACGTCTCTTGCTCAGTGGTAGCCATGGCGATGTCTACCCCTTGCTGGCAAGTCAGTATCTGAAATCCCTCCCTCCGAAGGGCTAGTTTCATACCCACTACCCTTCATTATGCCCCCTACCCCTACATGCAAAAAGGAATTGGGGCACCCCTACCCCTCACGGGAATGCGCAAATCTATGAGTAGGGCTATGGGGGGTATTGGGAAGCAAGCCCGGTTCTAGGCAGGCACATATGAGGGGGCAGTCATAAATGTGAAGGGGGCATCATGCTCCAGCACATTTTTGCCATAGGTAGAGCTGACAAATAAAGGTCACTCACTCACTCACTCACTCGCAGGATGTGGGGACGCTGTGTGAGTGCCTTATAGAGGGTGTCAAAGCACCGTGGTCTCAAATGTGCTCACCGCTTGTTTTGTTGTTGATAACAGTGTTTTCTACATGGAATTGGGTCGTTGTTAACTGTGTGTCCAACCCCCAACCTAAAGAAATGGCTTGCACTTTGTCAGGCCTCTACCCTAAGACCTATCCAACTTGGGTGTCCCACCTGAAGACTAAACTCCTGCTGGTATAGCTCTTAGAGTCACTGAGGCACACAAACCCCCTGACCACAATAAGGTGGCAATCCCTCAGGGAGGAAAACTGAAAAATAAAAAAAACAAAAAATAAAATAAAAATTAAGAAAAAAATAAAATAAAAATATCCTTCATCCAGGCACAACCAACATCTTAACATTTACCTTATTGGATGACCATTAGGCATCTAGGCATATGAAATAAATTTGAACCTAATAATTACAATAACCTCACTATAGCCAGTATTTACCAAAGCTAGTCTTATAAAAAAAAAACTTATCAAACTAACAGAACTAACAAACATGACAGATATAGGCTAGAGCAGAACATTTTATATTTTTTTTGTTTTGTTTTGGGGGGGTTTTTTTGTCATTTTTTGTTGTTTTTTGTTAGAAATTTAACAGATTTCTCTTCACTCCACTCTCATTTGAGCTGCTGAAAGCTGCAGGAGTTAAAAGTTAATAAAAACTTTGTTAAAAAAAGCTGTGATTATTAAAAACCAGCGTGCAGAACTAGAGGCTAGGCGGGGCTTTACATAGGGGTCTGGCACACTCAGGGCATTTGTTCTCAGTATGTGACATGCAGCAGAAACTCATCTCTCGCTGTACTTGTGTGATTGAAGTAACGTTCACACTGACAGGCTCACTCTCTATGCTCACACTTTGTTGTTAACTATATATTAAGTATCTCACGACAGGAGACACTACGATGAGTTTAACGGAGCCTCACTTCACTGCTGCATTCTGCCTCACTGACATTGAGAAACCTGACGCCTACGCATCTTGGCTCATTTGCATACTAAATGGTGATTGGGTGTTTACTGGGGGGAGGGTCTCTGCTGACTGCAGACAGTAGATCACACACAGCCAACACACAGCACGGAGTGGAGTGGAGACAGATGAGAAAACTTTTCAGTTTTGTGCCTTTTTCAGCGGATTTGATTTGAGGGGACAAGACATTTGTTTAAGGGGGCATTGCCCCCTCTTGCCCCTGCGTAGAACCGGCCTCGTTGGGAAGGGCTCTGATTGTAGGACCATTCTTGTATAGCACATTCAGATTTTGCATCTCAATTGGGGTTGGAGGGAGAACAGGCTCTGATTGGAGGGAGAGCTAACCACGCCCACTTAGGAGACAGGAGGAGTGACCGTTTTCTTAACACTGGATAAGCCTCCTTTATCCAATATCTCTGGGGAGGTTGTCGACAGATCCAGCTTGGCGCAGTGACAGTTTTGTGCCAAAAGGCTTCGCCGAAGGTGTGCTAAAAGCTCGCCAGCCGAAACCAGGTCTGCTGTCAGTGCAGGCGGAGCGCAGCCGGTGTAGAGGAAGTTTGGCTGACCGGCGGACAGTGCGCACACGTCACCAAAACCTCACAGGCAGGTTTCCAGAATGTCAGGCACATTAACGATGCAATAAATACCCACAAAAAACACTATTCAATGCAACTATCTGCAATTAGCACATAAATGTATCTCTATATCGACTGTCCCGTTAGATCAAATAATCAGTGAATACAGCTATGATGTTTCATCTAACCTAGATTAGAGAATTATGTGAAATAACCATGACCTCTTAACACCACATACAGTACATGGTGGTAGCACGTAATGTGGTGAAAATATGTGCTGTCACCATGGAAATAATGTTACTGGAAAGTCAATTAGAATTCTTTGTTGTGGTGGACATATTAACTCTCTGGTTCACTAATGTCCCGCAATGCGCGGAGGTTAATAGTAGAACCACATAGCTAGTGTAAAGAGTGAGACAGTCTGTCAGGAGAAAATCGGGATGGTGAATGGGTCAAACAAACACAGAGCTTTCACCCAGGACACTGCTGTTTGTGTACTGTCTTAAACTAAACAAAACTTTATGACATACTTGTGTCCTGTATGAAGCAAACGGTTATTTTAATCAAAAACACAATATTTTTCCTGAGCTATCTAGGCAGTTTTGGTGCCTAAAACCAACTGTGCCACCACCACATAATTTAACACATTTACATGCCACCACTAAGTAATGCGGTTTGAAAAGGTTGTGGTCAATTTACATATTTTTGTGAGATTCCAGATGATCAGAAGACAAAGAGCAATACCAGCTTAGATAAAAACTGAGTTATACTGTATAGTAAAAAAAAAATAATAATTATAATGTATATAAAGTTGCTTCTGCCAGCCACAATATGCCATGAGACTAACCTACACACTGATGAAGGTCTATGTTATTGAAGTTTCTAATTAATCAGTCTGGCTGCTTAAAAATCCAGTTTTATTTCATTGTGATAATATTAGCTTCACAGACGTACACCCTCACTCCACACAGAAGAAGAAATCCACAAGAGTTGAACATAATTGGACCTATTATGTTCTTTTGAAGATAGCTATAGTATCCCTGATGTACATACAATCCATTAAACTAACGATGAATCTACCAACCTTACAGGAATACTTAGCCCTGATGATGTGGTGGTAGTTGTTGAGGTGGGTGGGCGACTAAGTAGATGGGTGGGTTACTGAGAAGGAAATGAGTATACTCTGCTATATATTCCAATAGCTCTTTGGCTGATAGGCAAAATGACCAGGAAAAGAGGTGGGTATACCCTTTATACCTGCGTATAACCTCAACCACAACAATGCTTTCATTTGTAACGTACCTCATGTTGTGTTGAATTTGAAGAAAACGTAGTTTTCCTTGCTTACCTTGGGTTAACAAAGAATCCAAAATTGGGTGAAATTCTTGATAAATTGAACTAAAAGGCATCCCATCACACACCAAAACCATATCAAAACATCCCTTTCCAAAATCTCACACAACTCATGCAGTATAAGTCTCATTTATCCAGTCATATGCTCACTATTACCTAAACAAGCATTTTCACTTAACACTTAAGCATAATTGTGCCCAAAGTTTACATTTCGACTTCTTTCTTGAGTGTGTAAAGCTGATAAAGACAATATTATTCGGAAATGGGCTCATCTTACTGTACAGTATAATGATGAAAACTTTGTCTGCGTGTCTGTCTGTGTCTCTGTTCAATGTTTTTCTCCTCACTGAAATTTGGCACATTGGTAGAGGGTCATGGGAGGATGTGAATGAAGCAATATTACATCAACTGGCCAAAGGGGGGCGCTATAGCAACCAATTGAAATTGGTCCTTTTATTACATTGTTACTGGCTATATTTTAAACTGATATCACAGCGGTGCCTGGATAGTGTGACGTGTGTGGTTGTGCTGCTGCCGTGGTCCTGCCAGATGCCTCCTGCTGCTGCTGCTGCTGTTATCATTAGTCATACTTCTACTGTTATTATACGCATATGATTATTGTCATATCTGTATACTATCAGATATTAATATATACTTTCAACATATTGTACCACAGTAGAATTGTACTGATATTATTACTTTCATTAATGTTGTTGTAAGCTATTAATATTATCTTCTGTCCTGCATCTCTCTCTCTCTCTGTCTCCCCTTCTGTCTCATTGTGACATACAGATTACCGTTAATTTATTATGTTGATCTATTCTGTACGTCATCTATTGCACGTCTGTCGTCCTTGAAGAGGGATCCCTCCTCAGTTTTTCTTCCTGAGGTTTCTACCGTTTTTTTCCCCTGTTAAAGGGAATTTTTTCCTTATCTGCTGTGACAGAGGGATGTTGTATACTGTAAAGCCCTGTGATGCAAATTGTGATTTGTGATATTGGGCTTTTTAAATAAAATTGATTGATTGATTAATGTCGTCAGTAGTTTGGTTTTCAGAAGCCATCAAAGTCTTACTCCCAAGTCATGGGTTCCATGGATTGCCAAAGCGTTCTATTGACATTGCTTATTTTCTTGACATTTGGACTCCTACGGAGAGGCTAATTCACATCGTCTATGTGAGCTGGAGGCTGACAGCGAGAGCCCGAGGTCCCGCCCAACGCTGCTCGCAGCTTTAATTTAAACTGATGCCGGTCAGCAGTGTTAGAAACTGATTCACCTTTCGAGGTGTTATGATACCTCACTGTGAAAGGTGCCTTTTCATCTGTGTCTGACGCTGAAATCTCTGACTAAGTGGTGGTATTTGATGAGTTTAAAGTGAGAACAGTTTGGTGGTGCTGTAGATTGAAGGAAAGCAAAATGAAGCGAGTAAGCATCCATAAGACCAGTGACTCCAGTTTGTTCTGTACGGAACTTACCATTTCTGAGATAGAGCTCAACATACAAATGTCCTGTTGTGAGTGAGAAATAGGGATCTACTGAATTTTCTTTTATGGTGCATCTCCTCTGGGTGGGTGAGACTAATGGGAGTTTTTTATTTTACGTATTTAAAAAAAACCAAACAAAAAAAACTGAACAACTGGACTGTACCTTCAATACAAAGCAGACCTATTCAAACCCCTTCACTGTTTTTTTTTTTTTTAAAGCAAGGTACTTGGAGGACTCATTTTTCAATTTTACATCACCATTTTCTCTCTCCTTACTTTCTTTTATCCTCTCTGTACTCTCATGTTCTCTCATAAACCCCACTCCTTCTGAATTTAATTAAAATTGACTGAAATGTCTGCCATCTCATGATGCTTTAAAAAGCCTTTAACAGTTGCATGCGTACTAAGCACGCACACGGCTCTCACACTCGCAAATGATGACGCATACATGCACTCAACAGTCTTCTGTCAACATCTATATAACTTCCAGAAGTTCCTTACTGCATGCACTGCACACAATATTCACTTTAAACTGCTCACAGCACGCACATCACTATTTATCTTAGCAAGAAGATTTAGCTGAAATATACAAATTAACTCACACACACAAGTTACATGGACAGTCATGAGCGAAACACATGATGGTAAAAGTAAACATACGTGCACAATGAAAGGTGCATTAATCATAAGCTTGAATGGAATATCACAGAGACATTAAAGGTGGCGGCATGGGTGGATCCCATGAACAGAGTCTCTCTCTCTCTCTCTCTCTCTCTCTCTCTCTCTCTCTCTCTCCCTCTCTCACACACACACACACACACACACACACACACACACACACACTTACATATCAACACAGACTCACACACCAATAATTCATGCGTTTTCATATTGTGAAACCAGTGCGTGTCTTCCGTCTGTGTCGAAATTGTACTTGTCGCTCTCAATCTCCTTCTCTAACTATAGCCAATCAATAATACAGGAGCCACTCACTGCTTGGCACACACACACAAGCTGTTATGGCTTTCCTCAGAGCGCCTTGCACTCAATCTGCATCATGTTCTTTCTGACATCTCACAAACTTTTTTGAGGTCTTTCTTCTGACCTCTTTCTCTTCATCTTTAGCTAACTTAAATATCACTTTTATTACATTTCAAGCTGCAATAATTTATTATTTCTGCCACATGGGAGCAGCGGGAACAAGCTGTGAACCAGTGTTGTAGTACTTGAGATTAGTCTTGGTCATTACACCGATCTCAAGACCACTCTTTGAAGGTTATCATTTTAATTTGGTCTGAACTCTTTCAGTGAGATTTTTGAGCTTTTGGTCTGAAATCAGCTGCCTGCTACAGCTGAAAACAACACATGAGAGCAGTGAGAGTAAACCAGAACAGTAAAGTCAGGTACCAGACAGCTAAACAATGAGCTGAAAATTACTATAAAGCTCTGTCAGGCTGAGAGGAGCTGCAGATTCAGGTGATAATTGTCTGTAGGTTCATCACTACAAGCGACCTTTCACACTGTCATATTGTTACCGCTTTAAATAATGGGCTTCTAACAACAGACATTTTTCTCTGTCCTGTTTGACTTGTATATTATAATCATTAGGCAGACATTATGTCTCTGTAATGGCTGAACATTTGTTGTTTGACTGTAGACGATAGTAACAGCAGAGCTCTAAATGCTGAATCACTGGCAACAAAATTTAATATAATTTAACCTGTTTAAATCAGCTTTACATTTGAATGTATCCATAAAATGCTTTCAATCACATCACTAAACCTATATCCATCCACCATCAGCTACAGTATTTGCTTACTTCCTTGGTTGCTATAATTTTAAATTCACCGAGGTCTGTTGTTTGTTATCAGCTTAACATGGTTAAGTGAAAAAAGAGAAACAGGCATCAGCAAAAGATAAGAATGAATGATTTTGTTGATGGATAATTCTTGCAGTGTGAGACACTAACTCCCCAGTAGACACAGGAGGTTAGTCATGTCAGTAAATTTGTCTCGGCTGAGTTGGCAGGCTGACTGACTGACTAACACATTGAGGTCAAGTATGGAGTTCTTTGAAAATTTTTCCCCTCTTGTTGTTTGGAAAACAACTGACAGTGTGGAAATGAGTCAGACATGTAATTGTCTGTCTTTCCTTTTTTGTGCAGCCTACTAGACTTGTTGAAGTGGACTTATTGGCTGGGATGGATTAAAATGATTGAGCTCACACACATGCATAGACACACACATTGCCATAGGATAAATAACTTATGTTATGCCAACAGGCACAGCTTTATGACTTAATTGTTAATTGTGTACTGCACACACATGAGCAGCAATTTATCAAAGACTATTTGTTTCAGTGTATATACCATATTAGTATTTAACAAACTACAGTATTCTGATAGCATTCTATGTTACTTGGAGAAAGTTTAGACAAGTTTTGTGATGTGATATATTGTTTTCAGCCCTGGCGGTATGGGTGTGCTAAAGTGTTGTTTTGATGACATTTTCAAGTCTTAAAGTGGCTTTAGAGACCCATTAAATTGGTACCTTGACATCCTGGAAAACATTTACTTTACAGGATTTCAAGGCACTACCGGTGGAGAAAAGGGCCCGGTTTTGTGACCTTAGATTTGCATCTGTGCTTTTTGCAGATGATGTGGTTCTATTGGCTTCATGAAGGTAGAATGGAGTGTGAGATGGATCGGTGGTTGGGCGTAGTGTCTGCAGTGATGCGGGCGCTGTGCCTAAGTGTAGTAGTCAAGAGAGAGCTGAGCCAGAAGGCAAATCTTTTGATTTACTGGTCCATCTACTTCCCAACCCTCACCTATGGCCATGAGCTCTGGGTAATAACCAAAAGAATGAAGTCACGGACACAAGCCGATATTAGTTTCCTCAGAAGGGTGGCTGGGCTCAGCCTTAGAGATAGTGTAAGGAGATTGGATATCCAAAGGGAGCTTGGAGTCGAGCTGCTGCTCTTTTTCATTGAAAGGGGTCAGTTCACGTGGTTCAGGCATCTGATCAGGATGCCTCCTGGGCGCCTTCCATTAGAGGTGTTCCGGATACGTCCAACTGGTAGGAGGCAGACCTAGAACATGCCAGAGGGGATACATATCTCACCTGGTCTGGGAACCCCGCAGAATCCCCCAAAACCAGCTGGAAAGCATTGCTGGGAAGTGAGGCATCTGGAATACTTTGCTCAGCCTGCTGCCCCGGCGACCCAGCTCTGGATAAGTGATGGATGGATATCGCACCTGCCTCACCTCTCAAATCAAACTACTTCTTTCTTTTTAAAGTCTACAGCAATGCTAGCATCTCTGTGATGCTTTACTCATGCACAGCGGTGATTTGAGCTAAATGCTTGAAACCAAATGCGAACATGCTTACAATGGCATGGCTAACATGTTGATACCTAGCAGATTTAATGTTTAGCATGCTTACCATCTTGGCCTGGCACATTTTCCTCAAAAATAGGCTACAGTAGTCTTGAGTCTCCCTAGCTCGGCTACCTATGGATTCCAAATCCAAAAAGTTTCAGGGGAAAATAGAGCATTTAACAGCGCGTGGACAACTTAATTTTCTTTCATCAGCAATGCTGCAAAGTACAAAATAGTCAAAATATTCCCACTGCAGAGTAGCCACCTTGTGCTAAAACATATTAATGAATGATCATTTAAATCCATTAGTAATGTTGATAGGCTGAATTTGACTTCAAATGCTGTGTTACTAAAATTATGAGGCTCATTTTTTTCCCCTTTATTTTCATTTTTGGCCAAAACTTGCTCTTTTGACAGTAAAGGTTGCCGGCCCCTGTCCTAGGAGATAACTAGATAAATATAAATAAAAGTTGCTCTTTCCACATCTGTGAAGCGCTGAATGCCACCACAGAGACCAGAAGCAAGATGAAGGAGAGGACAGACTTCACCAACAACCCATTCAAACACCTGTCAAAACTTCTGGGTAATAAAAGATCAGGGAGCTGAAAGCAACAAAGGAGGAGGTTGAGGAGGACCTCAGCCAAGTCCACAGTGACCCCAAGAGGGAGGATAGCTTGGAAGAGATGGATAGGCTCATAAAACCATTAGCAAGGTCTGCTGAGGATTGAGGGGATGGCTAGGAAGAGACTAGTATAGGCAACATTGTCAAGCAGGCTGTTGGTGCCTTGTAGGGGAAAGAAGAGGGGAGAGCGATGCTGCTGGTCCACAGATGGCGCAGGGCAGAGTACCTGTGAAGGTGGGCCAGGTGAAATCAGAATCAGAAATACTTTGTATTTGTATTTGTATTGTATTTTGCTTATAAATAAAAGTTGCTTGCAAACAATCAAACTAACAAACAAACAAAAAACTTTCCATGTTGCTGCCTCCATACATTTCACTAAAAGCCATGAATGTCAACCTGGTGGTGGCTCTACAGGAAAAGCCAAAGGATCTCAAAAGTCAGAATACAACCTCTGGGTGCCATGAAAGTCTACACAACATTTGATAGGCAGTGTGAAAATGAGTCAGATTTGAAATTGTCTTTCTTTTTGTGTAGAGATTTTGACTTTATTAGAAAAGGAATTCAGTATTGGAGTTAAATTACTGGACATCACACACACACAAAGTTGCAAAAACTGACAGAGTGCTTTCTGAAAGTGCCTTTATGCAGACTTTTGGTATCAGTGTAATGTCTTACAAATTACAGTATTCGAATGGCATTTTATCTTACTTGAGGAAATATAAGACAATTCCAGTGCAGTCATAACCGCTGCAGTCTGTGTTGCTTTCAGCCAAACTGGCACTGGTGTGCCAATGTGTCTTTATTATTACTACCACAAGGAACTGTTATGATAGTATATTGTTTTACATAAATTGCTGTTTCAGTCAGCATCTTGAATCCCCTCACTTCTACTTTCTGCAGCTATACCTGAAAGAAAAAAAAAAGTTTTGAAATCAAAGACTAGCGCCATCTGCAACAGCGAATTAATGATGCCTGCAAAGCTTATATCCATATGCTGTTGCTGCTGTTGTATACAAATCAGTATGTGCCGCCTGTAGTACTACACTGCCTTTGATCGCTGTTGTTCATCCTGACATGCTTTGTTGGATACAAATAAACATAGTATTCTGGTTGCAAACATATATATACACTGGCTAGATTGTATAGTACATTAATACAACAGCAGCAGTGTGTGCTGTCAAATATAAATGAATATCCATATGTGTAATTGGCTGCTGCTTCTGTCTTGTGTTGTTGTAATGTGAAAGTGTTTTTGCAAGTATAAATGAGGAGGTGGTGCAGATGAGAAGACAAGAGGAGGAACAGATAGTGAACACAGTATACGAATATGACAGGCCGAGTAAATCACTTACACTGACAGCACTGTATTAGATTTCGACTGCAAAGGGCAGAAATGATGTAGAGAACGACAGTGAAAGACAAGAGGTCGAGATGAGGGGAGGACAGCAGTGTGACTGACAGAGAGAAAGGTAAAGAGGAAAGAGAAGGAGGGAATAGCAGGAAGAGTGTCGGCAAAGGAGAAGGAGGGAGGTGTGTTAATGACGATGGGAAGGGAAGGTGGCACTCAGTTCCCTACAGCTGAATGTGTGATACAGAGAGGACAAGACGAGAGGAGCAGAGGAGAAAGACAAAGATGTCAAGAGGAGCAAAATCTAGAAGAAAAAAAAAAGATGTGTAAAAAAAAAAGACAAATGGATTGCAATATGAGAGTAGTGGCACCAGGCAGGGTGAAGAGGTTGTTAAATATCATATCATGAAACCTGGTTTTTGCAGTCATTTAGATAAAAGCAAGCCTCTGCAAAAGGGTAGTGAAAAGCGTTCTGCTCCTCTAGCAATTCATTGAGATCCCCTCCACACTCAAAGCTGGATTTCAGATCAATATGAGGTTGTAAACTGGCTCAGAGGGGGTTAAAAGATCTGGAATATAGCACGCACAGAGACAATTATGCTTTAAAAGAGATCTTTGAAACGATTCTATATCAGAGAGGTAGTAAAGAGTTGCCAGGCCCGGTGGGATGTGATTGATTGATGTATAAAAAGATCAAAATTCTGTGCCCTTAACAACCTACGTAGGGGCCAGACTCAGATTCTATAGTGGTATTTAACTGTAATATGAGCACATAAGATAATGAAAGTTAAATTATTAGCTTTATGTAGAGGGGAAAGTCTAAACAGTGAAAATGGATACAAATATGTTTCTTGATATACAAATAAAAACTAAAATTACAAATTACAATTTTTAAACACATTAATATGATGACAAATGCAGCTTCCTTTTGCTGGATTGATACCGGATTGATACGTGGCAGTCACGTTGTAGATACCTTGGTATGGAGATGATTAGTTGATTGGATGACTGATTAATTTTGCATTAGTTTTTGATGATGGATTCATAAGGTTAGAGTTATGGGTTAAACCTAACACTAATTTCATATTGTGACTGTTTACTGTGGTTCATTTACTGTGTGTTACAGAGCAATGGTGGGAATATATGGTGTACATGACCTGACATAGACTTACTATCCTGACGTGACAACTAAATGATTCTGGCCAAATTTTGTTATGTAAGGAGGAACAATTGTTCTCGGAGCTGGTTGTCTGAATAACAGGAAAGCAGTCGCTAAAGTGACAAGAAACACCTTTTAATGTTTACTGGAGATCTGAAGGTGCGTTGACTGAAATAGCTTGTTTGTCAGACATTATAAATTGTCATGATGTACTAATGCGTTGACTTTCTTGCGAGTAAACCCTCAAATGTGCAACTCCATGTCTGAGCCTCTCTTAAAATTACTTTGTCAAATTTGCTAAAACTGTTGGTACATCCAGAGAATAATACATGAGACAGACATCCTGTATGAAAAAAAACATGGCATTTTCTAGAATACACTGACTTCTGAAGAGGAACCAATCTTAGCCAGAGTCTCTACCTCATCTGTCAATTTTGTCAATCACTGCTCATAATCTGTGGTCAGATTAGGTAAATTAGGCTTGCATGTGGCTCGACTGTTTTCAACATGGTAGTCGGGCAAATGTTCTCATATCACATATTTTAAGAAACTTATTTTAGTGTACTGTTTAGTACACTTTAGAAAATCTAGAAGATTTGTGACCTGGCTGCCATATTTTAAACAATACTGCTGAAACTAAACACCACCCACAGACAAGAGCAAACTTTCTTATTTTACAGCTAAACAGTACATTACAGTATGTTATCAAAAACATTTGAGGTGAGAAATAGGCAATGCAGCACCAGAATCTTGGTTTATATTTGATCAGTGCTGCCTAGTTTGACAGTTTGACTGCAGTTCATGAGCCGTGACTGACATGATTGACAGTTATGTTAGAGATGCCTCATCTCTGATTGGATGTTTTCATTCAGACGCACCGAATTATAGCAAATGCCATTAGAATTTCTTCGAGGAGGCAGAAAATAAATATTTGTCCTGTGTACTAGTGTCTGGATATAAAGACAGTTTCAGCACATATGACAAAAAGATATTTTTCTAAAAGTTACCAACTACAGCTTTAATAATCTAACTTGAAATAAACATTTATGTACAAATCACTATACATATAAAGTACATAGGCAAGAGAGTGTGAATATAGTGATAAAACAATATTTTTAGTACCATGTACATAAGTATATTTTCACTGGCTCTTGATTCCTCTCTGCCACACATTTTAATGTGAGAATTTCTAAGTCCTGGTGCAGTCTATTGCAAAGGTCCTCTTGAACCAATCATTTTTTGTCCTCCCCTCACTAGTCTTTCTCTGGCCTGCTTTCCACATGGCTTTATAGAGTGATGGTGCGATGGGATGACTGACAGCTGTAACCTTCAGTCACTACCCTTGGAAGGATGGGTGGATGACTACATGCCACAGTATGGAGAGATGGATGGATGGGAAGGAGCATGAATTTTCAGGGTGGATAGGCAGACGTTAGCTACTCATGCTTGATTGATCCGTTTAAATGTAATCCACATTAAACCAAAAGTATCATATCAACAGAGTTCAGACAGTTGTGAAATACACCTGACAGTTATCCACTCCCAGAGGGCCAGCTGCTGTGCTGCTTTATGGACACAACAGCTGTGCAGTGGGACTACTTCAAACACAAAGTGGACATGTGTTTGCTACCAAATATACATATATGGATATTATAAGACTACAGTGAGAAAGAGAAAGCCTTTGGCATTTTAAAGGGGGTACTATACTGCTATTACAGTCAATCCCTGACTCAGTCATTTGGTCCATTCAGCCCCCCAGAGTTGAAATTTTTTACATTTAAAACACAAACACTTGATCAAAACATCTAAGCAACATAAAGTGATTCCAACTACAAGTGGTTGTAGTAATAGTCATAGTAGTAATAAAGCAGCCAAGTGTCTGTACAATGCCTTAGTGCCTTATGGGTAAAAATGTTTAAACATTTCCAAAGATGGTACAGAGGTACTATTATCAATAATTTGGACCAGTTATCTGTAACTTATGGTACTAGGAAACGCAACACTGTTGGGTAGTTGTGAATGAGATGATTACTGTAAGAGCTGTGTAAAAATTTGTAACTAAGTAGATATCAGGTGGAGAGCAACACTGAAATAACAAAGAAGTACAGGTTAAGTTAAAATAAATTATCACTAAAATTAAAATAGTTACAGCTACTAAAAACCCACTAGTGGTGTTAATAAAAGCCTTAATAAATACTATTGCCTAAAACAATACAACATTGTTTTAAAAAAAATAGAGGCAAGAGGCACACTTAAAAATGTTCTTTAAAATGTCCAAGGAAGCAGCTCAATATTAAAAACAGTCAACTGTCCTTATCTCATTCCTGCGGGGTATCTGGCAGCAGGCTCTGGCCAATATGGTGTAGTGACACTGTAGCGCAACTCTTTTGTGTCCGAAGCCCATATGTTCACAGGCAACCTGTTATAAGAGACACACTCGTCCACAGGACCATTACCCTCTTACACACAAGTTGAGATGGGGGATACTCACATAAACGGGGTAGAACTCTCAACTCTGCCTGATAGTTGTAGTGTAGCTGTAGTGCTGTGGTCGGTGGTCGCTCCTCTGCGCCAGTTTCGCTCAGCGGACCACCCTGATTGGACTGTCGACTGCTGTGCTGTTTCCAACACTGTGTTGTCTTGCCTTGCTGCCGTCCCCTCATGCTGCTTCCTTTGAGCTCCTTTCACAGGATATACATGCAAATACATTCAATCATCCAATCAATCAATCAATCAATCAATCAATCAATCAATCAATCAGTCAGGCACTCACTCACTCAATCAATCAATCAATCAATCAATCATTTATTTGTCACATGAAATTGCACAAGTTACAACTTGGACAACGAATTATCTATGTTTCCAGATGGTTCTGGTAATCCATGGTTTCTAGTTGTGGAATTATTTAATTGCTCACCCATTTTGACCCCAATAAGACAGCCGCATGGTCACTCACCCTGAACACAGGCAGCATTGCTCTGTGGCCATCCTTGAAAGGCATATAGCAGTGATCCACAGCAGGAATAGGACAGCACCTCACATTTCCACTGTCACACCAGTCCTTTTTTACCATAAATCATATGTCTCCTCTGCTTCTCCCATGTTCCCTCTCTCTGGAGTCCTGTGCTCTGCCAAATCGGCATACAGAAAAAATGTATCTGGTTGAAAGGTGTTGTCTAGGATTTAACAAATTTTCGGTGAATCAAGGGTTACTACAGTTTTTGATATCCTGTTGGCAACTGATGCAGCACAGAGGTCGTCCAGTTTATTTTCCGATGCACAGTACAACAGGCTAGCTCAGCTGGTGCCCATCTTCTCCATGATGATGTTTACATGTGAAAATCTCAACCAGGCTAGCTAGCAGAGGTAGCAGGAGAAGAGTTTACAGCCACACACAAACACCCTCCAAAGCCAACTGCAAAGAGCACCACCAGCATTTGCAAAATAGACAAAGGATCATAAATTTAGCACTAATTTAGCGGAGCTCAGAGAGAGGCAATGGGAAATGTCCACGCCTACATTGTTGGCATTAGCATAATAAGTACCTTGCTGTTAGTGACACTTCATCTGTTTGTGTCTTTGGGCCTTGAATTGTATCTGTCATTTATACACCATTGGGGAGCTTACAACTGCTGTAAAAATCCATAGAAACATATAACTGAATACACACAGGAGAAGACAGCAATGCACAGCCACAGCCAAAGCACTCTATTCACACACAAACAGATGGGTGCACATACAAAAGAAGACATGGTGTCATCCATTCTGGTTAAGTGTTGTTTAGATGGTAGTTGGCGTCTAATTCCCCCATTCTAATAAGTCTACAGAGAGAGAGAGAAAAGAGCCATTTAACACTAATCCTCACCAAATAATACATTCATTTGTGTGCAGAATGGGAGGATTTAACGCCAGCTCACAACCAAACAAGACTGAAGTGAAATGGATGCCACCATGTCTGCGAGCATGTGTGTGTGTTTGTGACTCCATTGGGGATGAAGCGTGAGAGGAAAAATAAAGTGATTATTTCACAGTCATCTGACAGTGAGCACATATCACGAAAGTTCCAGTCAACTGTTTTTTTTTTCTTTGTTTGTTTTTTTGGTAAATAATTTATGTAATTTATCTAATGTGTCCAATGGAAAGGCTGGGTTTGTTTGCACATAAGCTTATGTTACATTGTAGTAGCCTGTTAACAGCAACATCAATTAAAGAGCACCTTAACACAAGGCTGAAAGGCAGTGTTCTGCTGCCCTCTGTGTTTAGAAGTTTCAGCCTGTCTCACCTCAGACCACAGCCTGCATCACTCATTATAGCAACATAAATGGTACCCAGTAAAGTTTTTGCCATGTGCAGGAGCATGTGATGACGTGGTGCACATTTATGCTGAAGGATTTGTGCCATTCCTCTAATTGACACTCTGAGCTCAAGTCCTGAATCATCTTTCACATACCAATCGCTCCTCTTGCGCTCGAGTATAATGAGGTACAGGTATTCTCAAATAAACTTTAATAAAAAAATGTTACTGTAGAGATATATACTGTAAATAAGTGATTTGAAGAAACATGTATCCTTTATAGCCTGAGATGGAACCCCGGCAAAACTACGAATGGCATGACTGTGGCAAAAAAAAGACGACAGTAAATACATGAAATGCTTAATTTTCTTTTCTCTTCTTCAGACGCACCTACTTGACTTGACTGAGCAGCCGTTTGAACCACAGGAGACATACAGTACAGTATACGACAGATAAGATGACTGACATTGATGGAGCGTCTGCTTCTGGTACTTTAACAAACCTGCATTAGAGTGAGTTGGCTCTGATAGAAAATGATGGATAGCTCACAGGATGGAGGAGTGACATGGAGAAGGGGATCTGAGGTGAAGTGAGGCAGGGCAGAGATGGAGGTTCAGATTTCAGTTGACAGATCAGCTGTCAATGAAATCGGAGAAACAACTTCTAATGTTGGTTTTAAGTGTATGACTCCAATTTCTGTGCAGTTTATTATACTATGGGGCTGTTAGAGATTTAGTCACATAATTGACCATTTCCTAGACCGAACAGCAATTGTCTTATCATAGTTCAGCAACCATATCAAGGCATGGCAGGTCTGTCAGGCTCCCCTTGTTGAAGGAAAGTTTATGAGCTGTAGTAAGATTACTGCTGCATTAATTGTGAAATTTGGAGCTGATACCAATGTTTAAAATAAGAATAGCCATACTTATACCAAGGTTTTTTGGTTGGTCGCATTTTAACCATTTTTAAAGCTGCCCTGTGGAGTTTTTACATATAAACCAGTGTCCGTTACGTTACAGCCACTGCCAAACGAGTTATTAGGATAATCATTGAACAGTCTCTGGCTTGCTTAGAAGCACTATTGCCTCTGAGGAGCGACATTCTCGCGCTGTCACACAGGAAATGACGCTTTTGACGTAAAGTTCAAAGAGTGCATGCACAGTTGGAAATGTCGGAGACAACGAGGCTAGCAGAAGAGCTACTGAAAGATGTCTGAAAACCCAAAGAAACGGCCCAGGAAAGCTTCCGAAGCCTCTGGAGCTGGTCCCGCTGGTCCTCCCCAACCTCTGCGACGTTCAGAAGAAGGAAAAAGGTAAAACAAGAGGGTGACAAACACAGAAATAAAGCCCGTTTCGCACAGAGCGCGCAAAGCGCAGACCTCCGCCGACGAACCCATTCATGTGTACATGCTACCGTGGCGCAAGAGCGCACCGCTCTGCTGCCGAGCTGTGTGTATTGTAATGAATCACTCACGAGCAGGAGACCAGAGTAGCATTCAGGAAAAAGGCCCGTTTATTTGTGCACTCCAAAAACTCCAGTAACACTCCAGGGGGGTAACACGTAAAAGTCTCTGTCCTAAACTCTGACTCTTCTAGCGTAGCACACACACTTCATGCACATATACTCACTTACAGTACCCAGCGGGGCAGCCCTCCCCCTCTCTGCTCCACCAATCTCCAGCCTGCACACTGACTGACAGCTGACTCCACTCATACCACACTCACCACTGCCCCAGGGTCGCTACAGTATATTTGTTCATAGCAAATAAAACAACGAAAATTATTGGGTGGTAAATAGGTGTGTCATTTAGCTTTGTGCGGTGCGGGAGCGTCACTCATATTGCCAACATCATCGAATGGCGCACGCTGACTGTTATTGTTGCAGTACTCGGAAAAACACGGCAGATGGCGCAAATGGACAAAAATCCACAGGGCAGCTTTAAGCATTTTTCTGTTGTTATAGCGCCACCCAGTTGTCAATTAGAGTTAAATTTCTCCAGTCACCTTGAGGCGTCCTGTTCTACATATCTACCAAGTTTAGTAAAAATCGATATGGCAGTTAGGCCTAGATAAGAAATTAGCTCTCTAGCGCCCCCATTTTGTTTGATGGGGTCAATAATGGAGGGGTCCCCTCAGATTATGTGTGGTCATATGCCTGCAAAGTTGCGTGGTGATCGGTGAAACCCTTGAGAAGTTATACACCTTTATGTGATGAGCCACGCCCTCCGCAAAATTCATTGCCTTATAGAAGCTCAGTTTTAGTAAGTTTTCCAACTTTTGCCAAGAGGGAACTTTAGATATTGGTCCCTAGATTATGTTCACAGAGTTTCATGCAGATCGGTCAAACTTCCTCGGAAGAGATCGATTTGAAGTGTTTTTCAAAAATTTCAAAATGGCAGCGAATCTATATAACCGGAAGTTATGGGTTCTTGAGGCAAATGTGTTCCTCATGAGGAGAGGCATCTCTGTGCAAAGTTTCATGTCTCTACGACATACGGGGCATGAGATATGCCCATTCAAAGTTTGCAATTTCAATCAGTTGCTGTAGTGCCCCCCTTTCGCCAATTGATGTAACATTGCTTCATTCACATCCTCCCATGACCCTCTACCACTGTGCCAAATTTCACATGGATTGACCAAGTCAGTGAGGAGAAAAACGTGGAACAGACATACACACACACACACACACAGAGACTGAGTTTTCATCATTATATTGTAAGATAAGTGTTGTTTTTATAAAACATTTAAAATAACCTTCTTTCACGATGAAACCTTTTTTTTAATTACTGCTTCAAATGCCTTTTTACGTTATATTATATATATGTATATATATATATATATATATATATATATATATATGTCACAATTCCCTTTCTAATATCTATTTTATATTTCTGTGAACATAAACTTAATTTATTCAAATTTCCCACCAAAATCAAGCTCTCCTCCTGCTGTTTCAACCTCGTGGATGTTTGCAATGTAGCATTATCACATAAACAACAGGGTGCGTCCTCTGACACAACAAAAGTGAATTTACTGCTTTTGCCACAAAGGCACCCGGGAGAAGATTTCTGTTCATCCCAAACACATTTTCTATTTTCCCCGGGATGACAGAACGCCATAGGTTAAGCCTCAGTCATTCAGCATGAAATCATGCTCCTAGCCATCAAGTTCCTATATAATACTGTTTTACAGGGTTTTTGTTTTGTTTTTTTTATTTTGTTTTTACACTGCACATGAAATGCAACTACTTTTTGTGGCACTATCCTGGCGAAAGAATGCACTGATGACTCTGTCAAAAGCAACCACCTTTTATGGTACTATCCCCAGTGGAAACAACACAATGGTTTGGTAAAAAAAATAACCATTATTTTACTAAACCAGGCAGGAAACACAGCAACACAGCTAACGCTCATGTTTCGTGCCTATGAAGTTGCTGGATTCGCAGCAATGAATCACTAACAAACAACCAGTTTTGTTGTTTGTTGGTCTCAAACAGTGGTCTGCAGCTTAGTAGCTATGTGTCTAAGTGACCATCCACCACCCCCTGCACCACCTGATGACAAAAGTCAGCTCATTTACGAAGTCACTATGGAAATGATGATATGATACATATGAAGCGTACAAATATAAGGGATTTGTGGTTTGAAGAGACATGCAACAACATAATCTCCTGGCAGCATGGCTGTGACTGAAAACATTAAATACTCATTTAGAATTTGCTACCTCGCTACAGCTGATAAAGTTTGTTCTTGGCTACCTCTAACATCAAGCACTTATTGTTAAAAAAATCTATAGAATTAGGAGTGGTAAATCTTTCCCCATTTTCCTGTAAACTTCAGCTGTAGCAATTAGTGATGGCGAAATGAAGCCTGATGAAGCATTTTGTTTATTTTCTGAGCCCACTAGATGGTGCTCTTGGTTTAAAGAGAGATGATATAAGAATGTAAATCTGGTGTGTTTTAAACCTTTTGTTGAACAAAAAGCACCATCTAGTGGGCTCAGAAAATAAAGAAAATGATTAATGAGGCATCATGAGGCCATCACTAGTAGAATCAGCAACTTACTCAGGTGGGGTTAACTGAAAGGCCAAATGGAGGGCCCAGATTAAAGTCCAAAACACACCAGCGGGTCAATGCCGCAGGTCAAAAAATATACCCCTATTATTATTTAATGCACATCCCCACACCGGCGGTGGCTAGACACGCATCAGTGCTCTTGGATGCACCAAGTAGTGATGGCCTCATGAAGCCTCATGAATCATCTTCTTTATTTTCTGAGCCCACTAAATGGCGCTTTTTGTTCAACAGAAGGTTTAAAACACACCAGATTTCCATTCTTTTAGCCTCTCTCTTTAAACCAAGAGCACCATCTAGTGGGCTCAGAAAATAAAGAAAATGCTTCATGAGGCTTCATTCTGCCGTCGCTACCACCAGTGGCCGTTCATACCACTGTCCAATTTCCAGTCTCACCACTCTGCTTGTACATACAGTACCAGCTCCCACAGCAGTTCTTTTCCTCTGCTCCTATAGTAGCTTGACTCCTCTCCTCAACATTGATAAAGGTTTCTGTAAAAAAAAATGTTCCTGTGTCTTATGTGTGACATAAAATGGATGAGGAGAAACTCATTCTTGAGGTCAAGATATGTACTGTATAAGTCCCGAGAGTCATTGCTCTGGAGATCAGCTCTTCAGGTGAGAAATCGAGTTTAATTGGGGCTGTCAACACACGATTTCATGCTAATGCAGAGGTGAAGCAAACACAGTTCTTTCAGTAAAAGTAGTAATAACATTGTGTGGTCATCTGTTGACAAGTTGCAGCGTGACGCATCCAATGTGTGCTGGAGTGGCACTTGACACATGTTACATGAGATGCTGCGGCAGCGCTGGTGTGTTTTCAGCTTTAGCTTTTCATTGGTCCTTAGTGCACGTGACACAAATATTACACTAGGGTTATAGAGTCCGTCTGGGCTAGTAATCGTGCTGTAGTAAAACCAGTTACCAGCTTGCTGTATGACAGATATATCTGCTTCTAAAGTGAAGGAATGAAAGTATTCCTAATTCTTAACATGGCAGTCTTTGAAGAAGCACTTACATAAATGTGCTTAAGGAAAAAAAAAAAAAAAAAAAAAAAAAAAAAAAACATATGAAAATATATGATAAGCACTACAGGTTTATTTCAACATTTTATTATAAATGTTGTTTTGCTCAACCAAGAGCTTCGCTTTCCTCACTTTACAGCTGCCCTCAGGCCAGTCTCTGTTGTCACTAAGCCTTTAATCACATAACTGTTTGTTTACTGCACACTTATCTTGCCTTCATCTGAACTAATGGCTCTGATGCAAAGCAGTTAAGTGAGAGTGTGTGTGTGTATGTATATATTGCATGTGCACATGCATTACATGCATGTTTCAAGGTTACGTTCATAAACTGTAAATGAAAGACGCTTCTCTTCATGTCTGCCTCTTATCTCTTCACACAAACACACAAAGCATCACACTTTCATTGAACTGTGTTTGGTGAGGAAAAATACAAATTAAAAAACAGAACAGCCCAGCAGGCACAGAGAGGATACTGTGTTTAATGCAACAACTCTGACTTAATCAATTACTGTTATCAGAACAGTATTTTGTATTTTCCACCATGGTGATGTTTGACACCAAATATTGATGAGTAGGTAGTGCCAGCTATTTTAGAGGCACTGCGACCATTACAGCATTGATACCTGTGAAATGTGTGTGCTTTATATATAAGTTAAACTATGATCCTTTAATAAAACCTACCTGTGATGGGCATAATGGCAGTTTGAATATAATTTGGCCTTCAGCTTGAATTTAAATATTAAGATGGTGTCTCTTCCCATATTGGCAAGAAGGTTATTCTAAATGGAGAGAGCCACACACTGACTCTTCCTTAGCTGTGGTTAATTATTGAAGTGGGTGATATTTCAAACAGTACTCTATGAATTAACCATGATAGACCACACACCACCACTGGAGGTCAGAGAAGAGGAACTCAGCAGCAATATATTCCTTTTTTTAGATGCAAATCATCCAAATGTCCAAGGTTCCAAGCTGTATCAGATTTTAGCCCCACTACAGGCTTTGTGTGTGGTTTGTTATTGAAGAGATCCAGCTTTTTACCTTCAAAGGAGTTACCCAGGGAGAAAGGAAAGGAGCGTACCATTTTCCTCTGAGCATTGTGACAGAAGCAATAATATCAAGTGTTACTCTGGCTGATGAGATAAATTCTCATGTCGGTCTGGTTAGAAATTTTGAGAAGTGGTGCTTGAAATAAACAGGGTAGAGCAGCTGCTAGGTGGTGCTGCTTGAACAAGTGAGAGGCCTGCTGTTCACACATCAAAGTGACTTTATCTCAGGTGTTCGTTCCAAATAAAGTCAACGCCCCCACCCCCCTTCCATCTGGTATTAATATGCATCCCATATCAGTGCCTGAAGATCATTTCATCACAGTTCAACCTGACAGGAAATGCATCTGTGGCATGCTGAGAGACTTGTCTTTACCACTCTGAATTAAGATTTCAAATTCTACTTTTACTTATACCCTCAGTTTTACTCAAAACAGAAAAACAGAATGTGATACTGTAATGTAACGTTTCTACAGGTTTATATTGTGGCCACCAGTTTTAATTATTTCTACTTTGTTTTTAAGAAATAATCGTTTTTTGTGTCAGTTTGGCCTGCCAGATAGCACCAATCATACCCTTGAGCATTGACCAACATTGCTACAGGGAAGAAGCCAGTCAGAGGTGCAAATCAGTGACTTCAAAATGCTTTGTCATGTCTGTTTTGGGTAAAAAAACAACACCATAGCTGCTAAATTCGTCCAAAATTGACCCAGAATTTAAAAGCATTTATCATTTATTCGAACTGCAGCTTTGATTTTCACAACAGCGTTACCTTTAGCTACTGCCCACCTTTAGCAGCACTAATAAGAGTTTTTAAAGAGCTGTGTGACATTCAGATTTTAGCAGCCACACCCTACAGTGTGTGATAGCGACCCACAGGGTGCCCCCTACAGTCTCTGTGTGACGCAGAGCAGAAACTCATTGTAATATATTGCTGCGGTTGTAAAATTCTCTCCATTACGTTTGGGCAACACATTCTCACTCCAGTCTCATCACATATCAATATTTGGTCATTGACTTTCCATGTCGAGATACAACATGTAAAGTACCCTGGGTGTGTTGGTTGTTGATGTTCTGGGACGCGGTTTTAACCTCTGCCTGTTACATGCATTGTCTGTTTTCAAAATACTCTTCCATTCCAACAGGAAATGTGCAGTTTGCATACAGTCTCTTTCAAAATAAATGCACTACATTGGTACAACACCGCAAATTGACATTTTTTTTTCCCTTTAACAACAAACACGTGGTTACATTTTGCTTACACACAAAAATGGTTCGCAGCTGCATATCATGCTGATGTGAAAGGCCAAGTGCTGGATTTCAATAACTTCTGAGGGAGACTGGGTTCATTTAGGCAACAAAACTACTTGGTAAGGTTTAGTAAACAGATTGTGTTATGGGTTTAAAATAAGTGTGATTGTTTTGCAACTTTATGTGAGGTAAATACATCATCATTTTGGACAACTGCATGTAAATTACATAACATCACTTTACAATGGGACATTTATGTAAGTATGTAACATTTGATTAAAACAACGGTGACTTTTGGTTTCACACTGCACACAAACTGCTGTCTCCTGGGTGAAAGTCATGTTTTGTTTGAGCCATCCACCTCACCATCTTCCTACGTCCTATGTGGACTTGCTCGCCCTTTATATCACGTCAGTTGCTCTCAGCATCAGTTAGTGCTGATGGGTTTACATTGAAGATAGCTGAAGGCCAGATGCATCTTACAACACACTAAGGAATGTCTGTTCATCAATATCATTCACTGAGGGGTGTTACAAAGCATCTGTAATCTACGACCAGCGAATGAGACCAGGCTGATTTGCTCTCTGTGTAAATGTCAGGGTAATCACCAGTGAGTTTAGCTAAGGCTAGATACCTTTGTTTTTTATTGCCTGGGGGTCTTCAATTGCGTGTGACCGGTATTTTCCCATGGCTCTGCCTGAAATACGGAGTTTCTTATGGAGCAACATTTCATCCACCACCAGTCACAAGCTTTGTCACTTCTTCGTAGCTGCAGCTGCCCACAATTAAAATCCATTTTTGGTTGTTTAACCAGTGTAGAGCTACCTTTGGTAGGGTATATTTTCTGGAGCTTCACCTTGTTGTGTTGTTGGTCATAGTAGCCAAGGTGTTTCAGACTGGAGGTTTAATGAGTGTTTTTTTGCAGTGGAAGAAGTTTTAGTCTGACTACCTGCAGCTACAGTGTTCTTGACATCTTTCCTCCCAATAAAATCAAAGTGATGGTAATAATTCCAGCTGATAAAGAGCACCGCGATGATTATGAAAATTAATCTGCTGATGTGATTGTTGTCTTTCAACTTAATAGTGATGTGAAAACAAAAGTTATGTTGTAACGAGTTGTTTGGTTTTGGGGTATCTGTAATATTATCACTGAAATGTAATTAGTAATTGGTTACACTACTTGTAACTGGAAAAAGGAATATTATTACTGTAACGTGTTACTGGTAATGGGTTACTGCCCAACACCTACCATCGATATGCTCTAAATGTTGTGTACAGCTCCTTTAAGGTTTGGTTTTAGTCATTTTGTAGCTAATGGTTTACATTTTTGTGTACACAGGCTTGTACCTTCAACTTTTTATCAACAGAGAACCTGTCGCAGGAGAGTTTCAAGACTATGCAGTCATGCAAACTAAATAAATACATTAAATAATACAAAATTAACTCCTACTTTACAACACTATGACAAGTGACTTGCCATTCTAAGACTTGTGGGGCTTTAAAATCTGATCCACCTTTTCTCACTGAAATGCTGATTTTATTTGCATATTATTGGTAAATGTGTCAGTTATTTCAAGCATGTTTGACCAACTACAAATGGTGGTGTGATTTTCTTCTGCTTTCACAGAAATATGACCAAGTTTAAGGAATTTTAAGACTTTCAATTTTATTTAATCAAATTAAATTAAGCCAGCTATGTACCAGTATCTTAACTCTTACTATCTGAGCTGCTTGGTGCCAGTTTGGTTTGGAATGCATTTTTTCATTGAAATGTGAATTTGAGTGTTTTTAATTTGTTTCTAATAAAAAAATGCATCTTGGGCTACATGATCTTCAAAGTGCTTCAAAGCATTTTTGTCTGATCCAGTGGGAAATGGAATCAATCCTGGACAAAGACGCAAGATTAGCACTTCCACGGTAAGTTTATACTGTGTTCAAGGTTCCATTTTTGTTAGCAAAAAGAGAGTAGAAAAAAATGAGGAAGTCACAAAAAGAAAAGTGATGGCAGGAGAAGCCTGGAAGAAAAGAGAACTTGAGAATGAATGTAAGGGTTACAGTAAGCGATAAAAAGGGATGTGAATGAGAGAGGGTGTATGGATGGATGGGCTGAAAAGTGGAAAGGTTTCAGCATGGAAAGCAATAAAGAGAAGGGGAGAGCAGAAAGTTATAGACAGGGAAGAAAGAGATGCACAATGTGAAAGTGACAGAAAAAAGAGGAAGTGACAGCCAACAGTGACAGATGAGCACAGTGAACCATCCACAGTTGCAGACAGAAATACTTCACTGAAAGACAATACGGAAAAGGAAAAAGCATGACAGTGATAGTGCAAAAGAGGAGGGCGAGAGGAGTGGTGATGGAGAAAAGGAAAGCAGAAAGATGAGAGAAGACGGGAGAAAAGAGAAGGGCATTGCAACTAGAACGGATGAGATGAGAAAAGGGAAGTAAGGAGGAGGAGAAATGCTTCACAACGGAGATACTGATAATTCCACCTGATGGATCTGGTCAATCAGCTTGTCTCACTACCTCTCCGTCTGTCCCCACACACCTTCTCGCACACATGCCTGTCCGTCGTCCCTGTGGTCTGCTGTGTATGGATTGATGTTCCATAGAAGACACAATGGCCTCCTCGGGATGGAAAGAGCTTCACTCAATTTTTCATTGTCACCCATTGTATGAGAGTGAATGTGCGTGTGCGTCTGAACAAAAGGCTTCACATGCTTTTTCTTGCACATTCTTGTACTCCTTGCCTGAAGAGGAAATGGCAAACACAGTCTTTATACAATACCGCTGTTTCCACATTTTTTCTACATTCACTTCCATTTAAGCTCAGGGAAGGTGAAACATCTTTAAACTTCACTAAGTCCTTAACTTTGACTGTTAATGTGGAACACATTAAGCTAAATAGTAGCCTACACCAGTGATCAAAACATTGCTAAACAGCTCATTTAATTCATAATGGTATATTTACAAAAGCAATACACCCACACTAATAATTACTGGGTAAAAAAATGATCCAATTTGGCTCAACATAACACCTATGTAATATGGTGTTCAGTTTACCCAGCACCCATGGGTAGACGACAACCCAAGACAATGACTATGTTTACATAAATAAAATATTCATCAATTGCTAGGGTTGGGGGAAAAGACATTGAAGCAGCATAGTATTGCAATATTTTTGTGTGGCAATACTGTATCGTAACATACTGCCAAGTATCATTAATTTAAAAAAATAATTAATTAAATTCAATTCAATTATTTATGTTACAAATACATATTAAACTTTAGGTAGCTTACTCGAATAATAAAATAAATTGCATTTTCAGTCCAGTACAGACATTTTTGCTGCAAATAAAATGACTGAATTGAGACAAACAGACTGAAAACTTCATCTTATTAGATAAAACAGATGTTGACAGTTTTCCTTCAGGGACATAATTTATAGTGGGAAAAAAATTCATTAATCACAATACAATGCAACATATTTTATCGTACTACTCAGCATTTTGCAACATATTATCATATTGATGATAATATCGTATTGTGGAGCCTCTGGTGATTCCTGCCCCTGGTATTTGCCCTTATTCTGAAAAAGACAACATTCCTACTAAGTTGTTTATATCGCTAATGAAAAAGAATATTGTGCATACTGTGATTAATTTGCCCTAACATGTTGTTCTTCACATCAGATATAGAACAGTGGAACTGTCATTTTGCTTCTTTGTTTCAAAATAGGATTTTTTTACACCGGTGGCAGACTTGTTGGACTGTGCAAGTCTCGCTCTTTCATTCCTTTATTGACGTAATTGAAAAGGTTGGCGGTGTGATATTTACTCAAATCTAAGAACCTCTTGATATCCAAATCTTTCATAATAATTTGAAGAAGGTGTGTTTCTTCTTTCAACCAGAAATGTGGGCTTTTCTCGTGGGCATGCATCTCTATGCCATAGCTTTTCAATCTGTTGGCGAGTTGGTTTGTGTACAATGTATCCCTGACAACGGACAGCGCTGACCGTAATTGGACAAGAGGCCTTCTGTCACAAACTGTAGTAAAACCTCCAGTTGAGATGCATATCTTTAATGGGCTTTGTGCATGTCCAAAGTATGCAGCAGCAAATGCCAGATGTCTGAACTGGAAAATGCCTCATTTGGAAAAAGGCCTGATTCAGAATATCTTAATGGAACATGGTGTTTGCATGACCCGCATCAAATTCGGGACATTCTTATATTCAGAATTATGGTGGAATATTAGTGTGCATATAACCATGGACACAAGGTTGTATCACTGTATCAAGTAAGGGTTAATGCCCAACGAGGTGTCCATTATCAGGAATTAATGGACGACGCGGATCAGTGAAGGGAAGTGAGATGATGGCTAAACGTTACGTGATATTATTCAGAAGACAATTATTTCAGAAAGCCAGTGCACTTCTTACCGCTTGTGTGTTACAGACTCTGGTGGTCAGAGGATAATGCGATGAGATATTACTTTCATGATTCATTGGCGTTCATTTATAGGCCCAAGAAAATTTGTTTCAAATAATCAATATCCAAATTGTAGTCAAAATCGTTTTTAATTTCAACAAATAATTCATAAGCATATAGTAGTCGAGATTAAATCATATAAACACATTAACAAATTAACGATTGTTTCCTATTTAAAATGAAATGCTACTTTACCATCAATAGTGAAATTTGAAAGTGATATGGTTATGTCCATCATAGTGCCATTTGAACGGCCCATTTCCTTGTCTTCTTGGTGTTGGGCTCATCCTTCTCATCTTCTAAATTATTTAATTCTTCCGGCGTCACCTCCTTGCACCGTTTCTCCCTTTTCTTTTCATTCTCTATCTGCTCTTCCTCTGCATCCCAGAAATGATCAAATTCACCAAATAAATTAAATGAAATGATAAAATCACTCATGAAGCCCGTTATAATCCGTTGCCTCTGCTCTGAGTCTCCGTTGCTATGGTTACAAATTAGCAGTTGAGCCAGCGCAATAATTTAGAACCTGTCATCAGGCAATTTGACCAGAACGTCTTTATAGCTGTCCTATTACACCTTTTAACGGACACCCTGCAGCCAATCAGAATTGAGTGTTCACCCAGATCATGGTATAACATCAATTCATCATTTAATTATATTGAAGATTTGTGTGAAATTGTGTCATAAATTACATATGACTTCTTGAGTTATGGAAAAAATATGTTTTGTGAGGTCATGTGACCTTTGACCATCAAAATCTAATCATTCAGCCCTGGTGGACGTTTGTGCTATATATGATGGAATCCCCTTAATGCTGTGTGTTCAGACAGTCACTATGTCAGATAAGGCAATTGTGGAGTCATGAGATTCTGCAGTGATTTGGTCAGCAGAGATAACAGACTACACGATAGTGCACGACCTTCATTGTCGTTCACGGTCCAAACCTACACCGAACGACGCAATGTTGGGCTGATATCATGTAGTCTGAACCCAGTGTAAGATGGGTTTTTGAGATATTGTGTTCATGAAAATGGGATGAATGGACTGACGGACGGACATACTGACAGTCACCGGTGCAGAGGCTTAAAAATACACCAAGAGTGGGTCTGACTTATGAAGTTTTAAATTGAGGTTGTTATCTTTAGGAAACATCATGCAGTTTTCACAGATTTTTGAATGAACGACTGGCTGGAGGGAGCAATTGCAACACTTGCAGGGCATCCATTGATGATTCAGAAAAGTTGGTTGGCAGGGTGTCAACACAGCAGGAAGCTGGTTTGAAGAGGTGCACTGTTTTCTCAATAATCTCCCAGTCAACAGCATGGAAATGAGTCATCCTAACCCAATTATCTCTGTGCAGTGGTTGGAGCTGACTGATTCAATTGTATGAGAGAGATTTTATTGAAAAAATACCCAACACTTTTTTATCTTACCACTTAAGAACAATACAAACGCATTAGACTTTTTGGCTGACAGAAGGTCAGGGGCTAACTGTGTCAGATGACTTGTTGACCTCTCAACAGACATCAGTCATACATAATTTGTCTAGTTCACTACAGTGACCCAAAAATTCATATGGCAATGATGTTACTACTTCATCTACCAACAGCCTGCTAATATTTGAAACACTTCACTGGTTTTGTGATTTCTTCAGTGTTTGTGTACTGTATTTAAACATAATGAGGTGAAATATATTTTTCGATATCGATTGTGGCCCTAATATTAATCTGTTTTTTATTTCTTTAATTACAAAAGATGATGAACATTATCAATTTTTGTTTGTAAACAGTTGATCAAATAACTGAGTTCAATTTGAAAGTAGTCGCTTGTGGTGATGAACTATCACTGTCTCTTGACTTTGGTGGCACCAGCTTCAGCATGCAGTTTAAAAGCTCAGATAAACCAACTACCTGCCCAGCATCAAACAGCAGACAGTGACAGTTAGCGACTAGCTACTGACCACATCGAACCTTTGGTAGCTAAAGACTCATGTATGTCCAACAGGAGTTAGAGTAGAAGGAGGAGGTAGGGACCAAAACACAGCTTAAAGGAGAGTCAGCATTGGATCCGTTGGGTCAGGTTGACCCAAGACATTATTGGGAATATAAATTCATACAGAATTTTCTTCAGAAAGTAAATTACATAAAATACACTTTTAATCAGATTTCAAAAAAAGTATGTTTTATTGTTGACCCTTTCATTGTTAAATTCTGATTCAGCAGAGGTTATATTAAGAGAAAAGAAAAGTACAGATAATGTTTATGTTTTAGAAAATGATTTTGAAAAAGTTGATTTTTCTAGTTTTGACCAGGCTGTTCTCATTACGTGTTCACACATTTTCCTAAGAAAAGTAATGCACCCAAAATTTGAACATATCCCACATAATTATGATCCAGTAATTCATGCATAACCCACATGTTTTGAATGACTGCAATCACATGATTAATGCGCTGACAGGAGTAAACAAGGAAGTGGTCTTGTAAGGGGGCAGATTGTCCCCTGGGACTTTCCCCAGGAGATGTGTTTTCAGAACTGTGTGACTTTTGAGTGAACATTAAGTCATTTTATGGTACAGTCTCAATGTGTTTGTTTTCCTAACCCTAACCACAGTAACTTTAGGCCTAATGCCATATAAACTGTTTGCTGAGGAGAACAATACATTTCTGCTCAAAATATTCCAAAGCTCATTTGGAATAAATTTTAAAAAAAAAAGTTTTACTGCAAATTACTAAGCAGGGAAAATCAACCAAGATGAAACCGTAACACATAAATTCAATAAACAATGTTTTCCTTCATAGGGTAGCTGAATTTTTTTTTTGTTGTATCCTGTTCGGGAAGCCTCTCAATATGACTATGTAAAACTTTACATTATTTAACTGTACAGTTTGAGAAATATGAGGCAAATTCAGCTCATATTATATTATAATGCATTGAAAATTCATTAAATACAGTATATTGCAGCAGGTGAAACAAAGAGTATTTCAAGCTCTGATACTATGATGATACTGATGTTTGTTTAGAACGTGTACAATCTTACACAATCCAGTAAACTCTGCCTTTATGAAGTTAGTCATATCAACATCTTGCTGACCATGTATACGAGTGCTGTTAATTCGGCTTTATGGCAATTTTTCAGACAACAGCTATCGGTAGTGTTGTATTGCACTGCATTAAATTAAGAGTTTAACATGTTGTTCACCACACTTAATATCATGCATTTGTCTTACAGTTGCACATTTTGAAACAGACCTGCATAAATTTGAATAATTCATTTCATTTCTTACATATTGCAAAGGATCTTGTTGTGTCATGATTTCAGGCCATAACATAAGGCTGTGTTATATGTTTATTTTATAGAGGTTTTTGTCTGTGAATCATTTGAAATATCTTGAATACTGGCTGACAATATTAGCACTTTTATCCTGTAAGTATTGCCCTTGGTGTCCATGTATAAAGACCCACAGCTGCTAAAGCCTGTTCTAAAGGTAGTTTCACTCCTCTCCCACATCCTTATTGTTAGCAGAAAGGCTCAAGGCTGTGGCTTCAGGCAAGAGAGAGGAGAGAGGATCTTTATTTCCATTACCTGTCCCCTCTCCATAAACACTGCCCCTCTCTCTCTCTCTCTCTCTCTCTCTCTCTCTCTCTCTCTCTCTCACTCACACACACACACAGACACATGTATAATCAAGTTATAGATCACCGTAGGACAGCCTAGTTGTGTGTGTGTGTGTGTGTTAAGCTGAGAGAGACAGAATGAGTGTACACGTGCACACAGGTGACAGCTAAATGAAATAAATGCCTGCACTTGCTCTCCCTCTCTTAAGTGTCTTAAGGGGTGTGTGTTAACCGTTTCTCTGAAACAATGGTCATTCAGGCCACAGACAATACAGCATTATGTGTATGTCTTCCCCATTAGCCTGCCATCAGATTTCTCTCACACAAACGTCCCTTACTGCAGAGTAGGTAGAAGGTGTAATCATTCCTTCAGGTATCTCTGCTAACAGACTTCCTCCTGGCTTTATCCATCCTTCCCAGGCCATCTGAAGCCTCCCTTCTCCTGCCCAGGCTGATGATTTCACTTGTCATACATATGGGTCAGCCGCCGCTTGATTGACAACTGTTGTGGTGATTGGCAGTCAAAATGGCACACAGCAGCAGGAGGGGGAGGTGAATACAAACATGCCTCAACAGAGGAAAACATAATTCCTGAAATAAGCAGAAGTCCTAAAATCTGGCTTTGTGGTTCCTCAGCAGCTTGAAAGCCTCAGAATTACAGTGTGAACAGAAAGACATCTGGTTGCTGTCTTTGAAAATAATAAAGTATCAGTAGAAAATTGATACTGCTGCAGAAATACATCAGATTCTTACAAATGGTGGAAAGAGAAAATGTAGCATCGAGTAAGTCCTTGTGACCTATTTTCTGTGTTTACTCTTTGATGAAAGGAAAAATGCATAGAATTTTCAAAACTGAGTGTACAGACCTTTGATATCATGTTCAAGGCTTGCTACATGGATGGCAGGAGCTAAAGTATGCCGCACAGATGCGTGGGAGTCATGGAATTTGTGTGTGAGTGTGTGCTTAGAGAAAAGAGGGGAGCTTCTACAGCAATCCTCTACTTAATGAGTACCCCTCCATTTCCTTGTTTTCAGCAACCAAAAGTACGATACGATTGATGTGTTCAATGGATCAAAACGCACTTCCTCCACTCCAGTGCAGAGAAAATAAATATGAAGCTGGATTTTTTTTTTTATTTTTTCTTTTTACAGTAATTAAACAAAAAACAACTTTGTTCCAAAGATCAAAAAACAGAAGACAGAAAAAATAGACAAAGGCCTAATATAATACATATCAACTGAATCAGATTTCTGAACCTACATAATTTCTATTCAAGCCCATCCTGAGCCTAATCCATGGCAGCAGTTTTGGGCACGAGCCTGAATTTAAAACCAGAATGATATATATTTATGTATTATAATCACAAGCTCCAGTCAAGGAAAGTCTTATCAGGTAACAGAGGTGACAGACATGATCTCGATCTCATGATCTGTGACACAATCTCACGTATGTGCCTTCACCTACTGAATCTTCAGCACAGCTCAAAAACTGTCACATGCTGTATATATTATATATTAAATACAGACTGTCATCAGAAGTCACAATTGGTTGATGGCAACACAGTCCATACATTATTCATGACATTACACAGACTATAAGATATGTATTAAAAACAAACAAACTTGAAACCATCTTGCAATAGGATCACTCTTACTGTTTTGTCGGTGTCCGGCGTCGGCTCGGATCGTGAACAACAATGAGTGTCGTATGCGATAATCCATTGTCTCATCTCGTGTAGTGTGTCATCGTAGACAACAACTGACGCCACATCTGGGACGCCTCACTACGTCCCAACAGAAAGTCCAGCATGTTTGCTATTCTTTTTGTCGTTCACGACTTCTCCTTAACAGCCGTTACTTTGACCAGTAGGAACACAGAACGATCTGCTCCTGTAGACAACTGTATGACAACAACACCTTTTTGATATTTGCGCCATGGATGTTACCACACAGGGTAAAGAGGGAAGAATTATGGTGTGAAACAGCAGGCACTTTAGCAACCCGGTGAGTACTGCCATTAGCATCAGGTTAGCAAAGAAAGTTACTTCTTTATAATGGAGACGGACATCAAGTAAGAAAATTTAAAAATAGTGGCTTTTACTTAACACAACTGCAGAGGCTACCAGCTTCATTTGAAACAGTCTACATTATAAACGAGTCATTATTTATTATTCCATCTGTATTTTTAAAATTATTTATAATTAATTCTTTTACTTTTTATCCGCCTCCATTTACACCACTGTGCTTGAAGTGTGTAATAATGAGTAATATGGTATGAATATGTAGAACTAGGACATCAAATTGGTAGTGGATCGTACAATGTATAATTTTGGAAGGACTTGGCCTTTCTTTCCTTCTTTGTACTCTCAATAAATCTCGTTCAGCTTTTTCCCTGCCTCATGTGAGTACTGTGGATCTTGGACCAGGAACATGAGTTAAAACTGAGACACATTGCAGACTAAGTGGCCTGGGAACTTGGGTATTTTGAAATGGCTACTTTAAGCTGTATGTTCAAGTGTCTGTCCTAGACACCCTCTGTGCATAACATACAGTTAGGATATGTTAGTTATTTGCACTTCTGTCCCCATATGTGCACTGGACACTTCATTCAATGTGTACACGTCATTCAGTTTGCACCAACCCGGTCTCACTCCAAAGTCGCTGAAACCCGCCGCTTGGTCAGTGACGTCCGGCCACACACACTGACCAAAAAGCAGTCCCTTCGATATGCAGCCAGTTGCCATGATAGTTTAATGGTGCCCGGCGGCATCAGGGGAAAACTTGGTGGGACAAGAAGGAAAGCCAGAGTACGGTGGGTCAAACAACCACTGACTTTCACCCAGAAGGCCAGTGTTCGCTTCCCATAAGATTTTAAATACAAACCCTGTTCCTTTTTCCTAAATCCAACCATGTGAGAGTGTTTGCAAAACCTGACCATGTGCATTTGTTGTGAAAATGGAAGTGTATTTTGAAAAATACAATACATATAGACACAGACAATACATATAACAGGCAGACCTTGACATGGTGTCCCAGAACATCAACAACCAATGCATCCAGGGTACCTTACAGGTCGTATCCAGACATGGAAAGTCCATGACCAACATTGATGTGTGACCAGGTCGGAATGAGGATGTGTTGTTTGCATGTCTCTTGGCACTTTTTAACTATTTTATTTGATATTGTTTTTAGGGTCTGTGTCTGATTTTAGTGTTTGTTTTTACTGCTAGTGTTTGTTTTTATAGTAGTTTTATTGCAAGGCTGTTTTTGGTGTTTAGTGTTTGTTTTTAGTGCTAGTGCCTTCTCTTGATGATATTTATTTCTGTATTTTGCACCTGAGATCTCTGAGAAACGCTCTCATTCTGCTGTGCACAACAATTGTATGGCAAAAAGAGAATACGGCTGAAATGAATTGAATTAAAGTGAAACTGGTTTGTGAGAGGGGAAAAAAAACGAGCCAGGCAGAGGTGACGTGGTTTGGGGAAGAGGTGAGGATGGATAACTGGCAGGCTCCACTGAATGTTCATTTCAGACTTTGGACAGGGGAATCAGTGTCAGGAGAGAAAAGGTCCAATCAGTGCATCCTTACTCCCACATTCCAGTCAAGCAGGTTAGGTTAACTGGAAGCTCTAAATTGCCAGTGGTTGTGGTTGTGAGTGTGGCTGTGTGTCTTTATGCCCTGTGGCAGACAGGTGATAGACTGGTGTCGTCTGTCCACATTATCTGCCTCTTGCTTGTGTCTTTGGACACAGTGAAGCATCACGAACAAACACCAGACAAGTCTCTCCTATTTGCTCACACTGTGTCTGTCAGCTCTTTGAATTTGTTTTTAACATACTGCAGCCCCTCCTCTCTGTGGGTTCTTTGGGTGGGGATTCAAACGAGAATACTTGTTTGTCACTGTTTCAATGACATAATGATAGATAATGAAGTCTGCAGTGGTGCTGTTAGAGGAATGAGAGGCCTGTAAGAAAGATGACAGCTTGGCTATTCCTGCTTACTTCTATTTGCGTGTAAGTGGTGGGTAAAGGTAGTGAGGGGTCAGTGGAATTGTGTCTGAAAGGTTTGTGTCTGTGTATAAGTAAGTGTGTGTGTGTTGCATCATGTAGATGTGTCTGCAACTGGTAAATATCGAAGGAAATTAGTTGCCCCGCTGTGACAAGCCGACCATCTTGTCTCTCAAAGCAAAATCAGAGAGATATAAAACAAATAGAGGGAAGGGGAGATGGAGAAATGAGAAGGGGATTGAGGAAGGAAGGAAGGAAGGAAGGAAGGAAATATAAAAGTGATGGCGATATGACATGAGACAAACCTTTGGAATGCAGAAGAATGAGGACAGAAGGAAATGAACAATAATAATGAATGAATGAGCCATTACATCCTGTTGAGTTCAGACATAAATCCTGAGAAGTACTCAGCTCCAGCTCTATGCACACTGCGATGCGGTTCATTCACACCAAAGTTAACAAATCACTCATTCATCTCGCTACTTTTAATTATAAAACTGTCAAAGTGTTATGTCCCCCTGGGGAATAGAGTCCTATTAACTCGAGATGTGCTGCTGCATACTGGCATTAATCTGGATACATATTTTTCTGCCAAACAATTGTATTTGGCTCAGAAACTAAGCCGATTGGTTTCAACTTGTAGGTTCATTCTTGAATTAGATATTGTTCAATATATCCTGCTGGGAGACACACTTGGGGACTGCTTTGATGTGCAAGACAAGGGTCTCGTGACCAGTCCCTCAAGAGTTTCCCCTTTGCTCCCAGCAAGCACCTGCTACTCCAGCCAGATTTATGCTTCATTTTGCAGTGGGAAGCAGAACGTGGTTGAGAATGTTTTGCAATACCACACTGTGAAAATAATCAACTCACAGCAAAAGGGGTTTCTGGTTCCAACCCAAGGTGGGTGAGCCCCTCTGTGCAGAGTTTGCACATTCTCCCCGTGTCAGCGTGGGTTTTCTCTGGGTACTCCAGCTTCCTCCCACAGTCCAAAGACATGCAGGTTAATTGATAACTCTAAATTGTCCGTAGGTGTGAATGTGAGTGTGAATGGTTGTCTGTCTCTATGTGTCAGCCCTGTGATAGTCTGGGGACCTGTCCAGGGTGTGCCCTGCCTCTCCCCCAATGTCAGCTGGGATAGGCTCCAGTCCCTCTGTGACCCCCAACAGGATAAGCAGCTACAGAAAATGAATGAAGAAATGGATTGTATAAATGAACAGGCAAAAGTACCACATTCGAAACCTTACTTAAAGGGTAACTTCTTTTTTTTTTCTTCCTTTTTTTTTTTTTTTTTTAAACCTGGACCTCATTTTCTCATGTTGTTGTGTTCAAGTGACAGCTTTCCAGTTTTTGAAATTGGTCTAGTATTTAGTGTGACCACTGCAGCTGGCAGCAGCAAAACTGGCTACAATGTAATCACTTGGGGCAATAGTGCATTGTCAGCGTACATCCACCAAAAGTGCTTGTTTTTGCCATTGACGGGCTCAGATTGGTTTCTAAGTGTCTGGCAACATCATCGAAGGGATCCCTACAGAGACGGACCATTTCATTTAAAGAGTGAGATCATTTTTGTTTAAGCAAAAACAGCCTAGAAATCACCTTTGCCAAACCCACCAGACTTAATCAAATTAAACAATAATTTTATCATCATAAAACACACTTCAGTCAAAGTCAACAAAAACAAAATAAAACTCACAAAAGCTGGCTTGGTTCATCTTTCCACTATTGCAACAATCACCAACTCTGGTTTGGTTGAAATAAAACCTTATTCATCCAGTTAGATGTGAAAATATACTGGCTCTATTCACGCTAAAATTAATGTTTATTTTAAATGGAGACTTTTGGGTTTGGTGATAGCAGTTTCAGGGTTGTTTTGCTAGTTGCGCCAAGTCACCCATAAAGTGTTGCTCAAGTGCTTATAATATATTTAGATCATCATCTTGTGTGCTTGTGTGTTTGTTAATCGACATGCCTGTACGTGCAAGCAAATATGATTTGCAAGAAGGAGTAGGCTCACCTCTAATCTTTCCAGCAGAGGCCTTTTCCTTCATCAACCCACTGACAGCTATCACTGCATCATTAACACATGCAGCTAATATAGGAACACTCTCGTCACAAACTGTCATCTTGGCTGCTCTGTTGATTAGAAAATAACAATCCATTAGAGATTAACAGAATGGAAATGAAGCCATGCACAATGGCTGTATCCTGGACATATGATATCCACAGTCGCTGGAGAAAATGCCCATAATACATTTTTTCAATCACGTTTTACAATCATTATAACTAGTACAAGAGAGCCAGCGTTAATTATCGAAAAGCAATAGTGAGAACAAAATTGTTCGCAAGAGTGGGATGGGACGGTAACTTGGAATTGCAAAATCACAAAGGCTTAATAATACATTAGCAATTACACACCAAGCATAAGATAACGCTCATTAGCACCACAAATCTTCACATTTGAAAGCTACAAATATGGTGAAAGAATGTGGCAGTCTCAGTCAATTGTTTTTTTGAGCTGCCGCAGAAAATATTTTATCTCAGCAGCTCTCATTAGGGTTGGGGTGATTGGGAAGCTGGAGCTGCATGACAACTTGCAGCTTTGGTACTACCCTCCACCATCAGCCTTGTATCACCAAGCTTCCACCCCAGATTTTTTCTGCTATTATGTGAATTATTTACTAAAATAATTCAATCGAATACTCTTTCTAAAGTATGCCTGCGACATATGGGTCATCCGCCTGTTACATGAGCAAACCCTCGGGAATGGCTCTGCCCACATCGTCGGCCAGCTGAAGCAGTACCACAGTGATGTGATGTAGTCTCCAGCTACAGATGAATTCTGACTATTTAATTAAGGTTTGTAAACAAGATGGCTCTTCTCAGGGGGTTTATCCTTATGAGTAAATTCATCAGTTTATCCATTTAGTATGTCCAGGTGAATGTCTTGAAATAATACTGGGTTTGTGCTATTTGTATTTTCAGATCACCAAGGCATTTACAGGGCCTGGTAAGGGCACTGCACACTGGTGAACATGTGCAGTGCTGTACCTCAGTGGCAGTGGAGCCTCTATTGCCTGCCAATGCATAACTTGTTGTCCCCCACCACCAAAATACCAGTAATGCCTCCCTCCCTGATCAGCTGAACAACTCTTTTGCACACAGACAAGCAATACTAATAAGAGGATGAAAATGCAGCCTTGGCTCAGTGACATTGAAGTTGTTGTATAATGAGCAGTGGTGGAAGAAGTATTCAGATCCATAACTTGAGTAAAAGTAGCAGTACGCAGCCCTGACTATCAAATGCTGACGCTTTGTCACTCCTCTTGGTGTGTGATGTTAAAGACACCCTTTTGCATCTCTGTGAGATAAAGTGGGCTTTCAGCTAAGTCCACTTTAACCCTATATGCAGAAATATTTGATGCTCAGGGCAAGTGATGTACAAAGAGCAAGAAAGTCAGTATAGGGTGGGAGGGAGGGGTGGTGGATGGGTCAAACAAACACAGACTTTTATCCAGAAGACAGCTGTTTGTGTCTCGGGTGAAACCACAAGCCAAAGCTGTTTAAACATAACATTAAATAAGTCAGTGGTGTTTAACCTCAGTGTTACCGAACCTATGTCTGTTGGGCAAGTACTTTTCACATCATGTTACATAGTTATTTTGACCTGAAACGTGATGTTTTTTTTCGAAACATGACCAAGTAGTTTTGTTTTCTAAACCTTATTGCAACCATTTGACAACGTTAGGAAAGCGAAGGCAGCACGGTGGTGTAGTGGTTAGCATTGTTGCCTCACAACAAGTGGGTTCCTTGTTCAATCCCAGGAGGGAGCCCTTCTGTGCAGAGTTTGCATGTTCTCCCTGTGCCAGTGTGGATTTTCTCCGGGTACTCCAGCTTCCTCCCACAATCAAAAGACATGCTAATTTTTTTAATAGATTAATTGGTGACTCTAAATTTTTACAATTAGTATAAGAACCTCAAATTTGTATTTAAGTACAGTAGTTACATAAATACACATGCAGTAGGAATTGCAAATTTAGGTGACAACACATCTACTTCAGTGTAAACATGTTTTAAGTTGTATAAAAGAGATGGGGTCTAAAAGAAAGACTCAGACTACCTGCTAAGTTTGGAATTCAAATGTTCTGAACTGTGTGACACAAAGAGACTGTTATGGCTCTGTAAAGCAGGTTGAGAATTCAATAGCACAACCTGCAGACATAACAGGTGAGGCAAAAGCAAAGTTCACAAGGATGCTGATTAGAGCAGGGTTCCAAAACGGTCAGGAACAGGCTGGCAAAAGTTCAAAAATGCAGGCAAGGGTAAAAAAAAACCACAGGTAGGTTGGATGATAAGACGAAAAGGCCAGATCATTACAGTGCAGATGGCACGATAGACAATCTGGTGGAGCACTATGGCTAAAGGGCAGGTATACCCATCTAGGACCTGATGGTGGAATCGGGACCTGGTGTGCATGGATCTCTTGAGATCAAGGAAAGGTTGGCACATAATGGAAAATTCTTCAGTGCATGAATCCAGGAAAGTACCAGAAGTAAACAAGTCACCATTACTGCGGTGCTGTCTCCCCACAACATGCACAGATTTGTACACTTCCTAAGACAGTTTGCATTCACTTTTCTACTTATGACAATATAAGAAATAATAGTATTGAGGAAACAAGGAAGTGCAAGGGAACCCTCTCAACTCTGTTACCCCGCCGAACTAAATAGATGAACAAAACACCACATTTCCCCAACCTTTACCATGTCGGTATTACTGTCACCATTACGATGGAGGTCTCTGCACCTTCACTGATGTACTCATTTAAACACAAACATGTCTCCCTGAACTTAACCAAGTAGTTTTTCTGACTAATCCCAACTGAACTTTAACGAGAGCATTTTCACATTATAACCATTTATTTTTGTTGTTCAATTTAGAGAACTTTGTCAGTGACAACCTGTTCTCATTCCCAGGTCTTCAACATTTTGTCACATTTCTTGGCATCTCATAATGACACACAGGGCATCCTTTAGCTTCTCTATGTGACACACAGCTGACACACATTGTAACACATAGTGAATGTTGTGAAACAGTTGGGGTTAAGTCTAGGCAACAAAACTACTAAAAAAGATAATGTTTTGGGTTAAAATATGTTGTAATATGTATGTAAAAAAAAAAAAAAGCAGACTTTTTGTTTCACATGGACATTGGTCTCCTGGGTGAATGTCCAGTTTTGTTTAATTCATCCACCTTCCCTTATTTCCACCCTACATAGACTATTTTGTTCTTCTTACTACATCACTTGTTCTTAGCATCAATTGCTGTGGACAGATTTTGATTGAAGTGAGTTGAAAGCCTGGTAAAGATGCAAGAGGGTGCCTTTGACAACTATATCACACACCAATGGGCGTGGCAAAGCGTCGATATCTAGAATGAGGGCCGTCAGTTTCTTATCAGGATTCGAGGGATTTCTCCTTTCCTAAAACTCCTCTATTTCCTTTATGCTGTATTGCAACAGCCCGGCAGTGCTGTTTCCAATGAGTATGGATTGTTAAATTCATTCCAAGGTCTGCCAGACCTCTCCGTCTGCCCTGCCACAAGAGAAAAGCCTGACCAGTGTAGTCTAATCCCAGCACATGTGCACCTTCCTAATTAATTTGGGGTTTCTTTTGTGACAGAGAATACTCCATCTCCACTGTCTCTGCCCCACAAGTACTATCTGCAATCAATTGTCCTTTGTCTTTGTTTGTAGACACACCAGTACAGGGAGACTGTGGGCTAAAACAAGGTCCTGGTGGCTTCACTGTGTTGCAATATGGCTTCATTAGTTTATATTTGCATTCCAAATGCAAAATGCTGCTCTAGAATATTTTGACTGTGCACCACACAGCTTTGCATCATAGTACTTTTATATATCAAGACACTTTCTTGTGTAATATAGCACACAAAACTATCTTGCTAAATCATTTTAAGACAAATCTGTACTCAAAACACCCCAGGCCTGAGATGAAAGCTGCAAATCATTTACTTGTGCTAAAAAATGCATCTTTGAACTTTACCTGCCCTCAGTATCTCTCACCTTGACTGAAAGAGATTTGGACTTTGTTTTGATTTTGTTTAATGTTAAATATTGTGTAGCTTGGAAGCAGAATTGAAAGAAATCTCCTGAAAACACACACCATCTTCTTCCAGGGGTGGAGTAATGATTTTCTTAACACTCACATAAAATGGAAAGGCAAGCAGCAGGAGGGAGAGGCATGTCAGATAATGAGAAATAAAATAAGAGAAAAGAAATTCACACAGGGACTCGGATTCTTGGAACTGGCAGGATCAATCCAAGTCATCTCAGCTGAGACAAACAGTCACTCTCAGTGGAAGTGTCAGAGGACGAGATGAGAGAGAGGAGTTAGCCAAATATATGTTGTGCCAGCTGTGCATTTGTGTGTGTGTGTGTGTGTGTGTGTGTGTGTGTGTGTGTGTGTGTGTGTGTGTGTGTGTGGTCTTTGGCTGGCGAGATGTCACCACGGGTTTACAGCGTTTTGCCAAGGACAAGTGGGGTTTCTATGATGCCATGTTTGTCTCTTTTTAAACACACACAGACGGATCAAATGAAAGACAAGTGAGCACACAGAACATCACTTTCAGCATTTCTGGCAGGGAAGGATGGGGTGGGAGCAACACTGATCAAACACACTCATGCACAGAGATCACAGAGCACAAAGTGAAAGGGGAGGAGGATGCAGAGGACTGATAGGCTGTGATACTGTAGTTCACATCAGAAGGACACAGCAAGACCAGGCAAAGGAATGACTTTTAGGACATTTAAACTATAGCCCACTTGATAGAAGATTTTTAACAATGATTTTTTTATACATAATCACATAACATAAACTATTTTGAGCCCTATTTTTTTTTTTTTTTAATTTTTGCAACCAAACTGCAATGGTGAATCACAGATTACCTAAGAGCAGTCAGGGTACTGCTTGCTATGATATGGAGGTCTGTGTGAACCTGTGCTCAGTTGGATTTAGGTCAGGGAAACGAGAGGGCCAGTCAATGGCATCAATGCCTTCCGTCATGCTGCATGATGTTACAGGCAGCATAATGTTCACCATGGCATCTCCAGACTCTTTCATGCCTGTCAAATGTGCTCAGTGTGAACCTGCTTTCATCCGTGAAGAGAATGGCATGCCAGTGGCAGGCCTGCCAATTCTGGTGTTCTCTGGTGAATGCCAATCTGCAAGGTGCTGGGCTGTGAGCACAGGTCCCACTAGAGGACGTCGGGCCCTCATGCCACCCTCGTGGAGTCTTGTTTCTGACAGTTTGGTCAGAAACATGCACACGAGTGTCCTGCTGGAGGTCATTTTGTAGAGCTCTGGCAGTGCTTCCAGCTTCATTTGAAACAGACTACACAGACGGTCCGTTATTTATTAATCCCTCCATATCTTTATATTTTCACTTTTTATTCGCTCCTGTTGTCTTTATAAAGTTAACATATCGCGCTGTCATTTCAAATTCAACACTTCCTGAATTTCCTGAACTTATAACCTCAGCTGACATACTATATACTGTGACACAGTAAATCTTTTTCTGGCATAATATGTAGTATGGCAGCATGGGCATTGGAACGCATATTGTGTTACATAAAAGTGAGATCACATACAGGCTGGAATCGCGATCATATTGCAATTGATCGTGCAGCCCTGGCCAACATATACACCTATACCAATGTATCCATATTAAGCTATAAGGGTCTGTTGTGGGTTTAAAAGGGCAAGGGAATATATCACAGAACTATGGGGTGTCCAATTATCTTATCACAAGCTGACAGCCTTACTGAGCTGCATATTCATTCACCTTATGATACACATCTAAAATACTTAGGTACTCAAGAAGTGTCAACAGCAGATAAAACTCCCACCAAATATAGCTTGCTGGCCCTACACAGGGTTTTAAAAACGACTTTAAACTCTCTGCCCTGTGCTTGCTGCTTGTAATGACTACCTTTGATACAGCTCTACTGACCCTGTGTTCATGCTGCAATGCTACCGATAAGTCAGCAGAAGTTCATTCTTCAGCTACACAGCTCAGTGACCAGGAATACTTGGCTGATGTGTCACCAGTCAACAAGCTTGTCAGCTTTTTTTTAATGTGATAGTCGAGAGATTTCCAGTCAATACATTTCCCATGGAACACTAATTTAGTTATAAAATGCATAATTTACAAGTGGTCCAAAATGTTTTCATTCATCATGTTATTATGTGCTTAAGGGACTTCAGTTGCTTTAACCCAAGAGTCCACAAAGTCTTTTCAGTGTTTTTTAAATACACATTATAAATACTGCCTTGGTCATTTTTTCATCTCTTGTTTTATCAAATTTGAAACTGCATGTCTCAAACAATCAAAGGTGTTGTTTGATCTCACGGAGATAATGTTGATTAATGACTATTTATGAGTTCTTGTGTGTACTCTGCACAGCCATTATTGTATTCACTGAGCTGTAGCAATCAATAGTGAGGCAGTCTGCGGTCACAGAGCAGTAGAACAACTGGAGTGGGGAAGTGACAGCGGACAAATTTGGTCGGCTTGTTTGTTTTGGAAAAAAAAAAAGAGCGCTGTACATTTTAACTACCACACTCCCTTTTCAAAGCAGAACCTGTGGAAAACATGAAGAAACGTAGATGACAGTAAACAAAATTCACAGTCACACAACAACTCACATTAGAGCTGTGTTATGTCAACAGCTGCAAAATATAATGTTGCTGTTATATTACATTACATGGAGGGTGAGCCACAGAAGATGACAAAATGCCATGACTTTTCCAAAACTTTCATTGACTTTACCAATTCCATGACTTTTCCAGGCCTGGAAAACAAGGTTATACTGTATGTATATATGGATGCGTTATCATCTTCTTCCGTTAATACACCTGCAACATCTACAACAAGTCCCTTATAGTACAAAGTGGTAACCACTGTATGTGAATGCATGATTGGGTCAGACCTGCACAGCACTGCATTTAATAAACTGTAATAAACTGCAGCATCTGTGCTTTGATTACCTGCTGTGAAACACCATGAACCTCATCCATTTAAAATTCCTAGTAGTCTTCTGAAGTCACTTTGGAGAAAGTAACGTCTTGTCATATTGGGCACTTTTCATCCTCGATACATGCCATCTTCTGAGCTCATTCTGTAATTTCCCATTCATCTCATCACCACACCTACCTGCCAGCCTATCACCTGTCCACTGAATTCCAGCTCCTGCCAGTCCGTCACTATAAAGACGTCCACTTCACGGACACTCCTTGCCAGGTTGTTCCTCACCTCACGCAAGACTTTCCAGTGTTTTCTTACCAGACTGCTTCCTCAGTAGCGACCCTGCCCGTCTCTGACTCACCTGTTTCGTCTGATCCCAGGTAACCCACTCTGCCTTCCGTCTAACACCATGTGCTCTGCTTCTGCCCCCCTGGTTCCTGTTCGCCTGTTTCCTGCATTTTTCTGGAAATAACTTCACCAAACTTTCCAAAGTGAGTTTACTGGCCAGTCACCTGTGATCTTCTGAGCTGTGGATTGTTTTGTTGTGCGCCGCAGATTGTACATTTCATCACTGCTGTCACGCTTCCCTCTGTCCTCGGCTGGCTTTGCTTCGGAGAGGTTGCGCTCTCAGTACTGGTGTTGGAATCTCAGCTCTCCTGTCATCACTCTCTGCTTGCCCCCTCTCGTTACCATAGTATGCTATTGAGCTGCTGCTGTGTGTGTGTGTGTGCGCCCGGCTGATCTGGCATCTCACCTGTGTACTGTTAGGGCATTCCACGTTGAGAGCTGTGAAGTGACTGACAATCCTACAACATTTTGGTGGCTTTGAAGACAGTGTTTATTGATACAGCAACAGCTTCATTTACATGTTGAGAAGGCCTGTCTGACAGTGAGGTAGACTGGTGAAAATATTTTAAATACAGTGTACGTACATACTGATTTTTTTTTTTTTTTTTTTTGTAGTTGGCTAAAATATGTTTTGTTGCTACCCCTGTCCACAGCAGTACATTGCTCAGCTTCTGTGGCAGTACCTCTCTCTGCTTCTCCAAAACTTGGGGCATGCTGACTACCATCTACTGTAGGTAAGTAATACAGTGGCTATGGATAAGTACCTCATACAACCCCACTTCAAAAAAATCCAAACTATCAGCACAGAAAGATGAATTGGAATCCTGCACAGTGAAGCTTCAGCATCCCCATGTAGGAGGACTTTAATGTCTAAACTGGTTTTACCAGCTCCCAACTGAATGTAAACATATCACACTGTAGTATTTTAACTCCTAAATAAAGCTGCTAAGAAACCATGACATCATCACTGGTCATATCATTATTGAATTGTCTAAACTGTCTAATCTCATCAGGATAATGTTGATCGATGTGTATTTGTGTGTTCTTGTTTGTACTCTGAACAGTCATTATCATATTTAATGAACTGTAGCAATCAATAGTGAAGTGTACTGTGACTGATCTCTCTCTCTCTCTCTCTCTCTCTCTGTCACACACACACACACACACACACACACACACACACACAGAATTATGGCTGCAACTAACACACTTAACAACACGATGACAGACACACCAACAAAGCAACAATTTAAAGCTCATAATTTCAAAGAGTACACCAGGAGTGTGTAGTAACTAGTTACAGTCAAGGCAAAAGGCACAAAACACACTTATACTGTAGCGTCCACAAACCGGCAGGGCCACCCAGTGTGATCGCTGCTTCAAATATTGATGCATCACTGCAGATGCATTGAAGTTCCAAACTTAACATTTCTTTAGGATACCACGGGATCAGCTGACTCACACATTCATAGATCCCAGAGGAAGAGGGAGGAAACAGATCCAACACTAGCACAGCAACAGTGGGCATGGCAGAGGAAGTCTTCATTTTGATCTGAGCTGCTGCTAAATGTAAACAGCAGCTGCTGTACAGCAGTATACCAATATACCAAGGTAGAGTTCATCGTCAGATACGATACTCTGAGTATCTTTAGGGCAAATGCACACATACACCTAGACTTTATTATTTCACAGCAGCTGTCTGTTAATGCTACCGCTTCTTAATAAAGATTACTATGGTCATGGGAAATTTAGATCCCACTGACTCTACAATGAAATGTTTGAGATATTAATACATGGCAAGACCCTGTTCTGAGACACATCGCCATTCACACCTGTGTCTGTTATGTGTCTCAGCTGAACACTTGCATTCAGATTCTGTTACTTCCTATGTTGAGAAGGGTCTAGCTGCAGAGCTCCAAGCTCGGGCCTTACTCCTCCATTGGAGCCTTTCTGGTTCCAGGTTTAGAGAAGGAAGTAAATTGCAAATGCCAGAAAGGATCATCAGGATACAACAGCGTGCTTTTATTAGTTTAGAAAAGCCACAGGGCCTCCACCAATAACACCAAGGTAAACAATACAACTGTGATATTTTGATATAAGTGTAACGTATCGAGTTAGAGATAGTGCAATGTTAAGCAGCACATACCTTATTAATTTGCTAACATTAGCTAGCTATGCTATTGTCGTAAACAGCAACTTACATTCGCAAACTCATAAGGTTGGAATGGCATAAGCAGCGCAAGTTATTTGCTGCTTAATGGTCCTAACTTTACAAGTTAGTTAAATGGAAATATCAAAGCCATATTGTTTACCTTGGTGTTATTGGTGGAAGTTGTGTGGCAGAGGTTATGTAGCATCTAAAGGCCTGTCTCAACTTAGAGCACATGCAGTTGCCTGGACAAAAAGTGCCGCCCCTTGTGCCTTTTTTCAGAGTGCTTTCAGAAAGGCACTGGTTTAGTCACTGCCACTCTTTTAGCTACTGTCTATCCAAAGCTGTATGATACATCAGTCTGAAACTATAATTACAAAGACAGAAAAGCCCATTTGTGGCAGTAGATCAGTCAGACACTGAATGTTGTTGGTGAGCTTTGTGGTTTTGTCATCGCACAGAGTCAGCTTGTTGTTAGCCTCTGTTAATGCAGCGCTGCATTAGCTACCTAGCTAATTTGAATGTCAAGATGTCATAGAAACATCACACACATAGAGCTTCATTAAAGTAAAGAGCTTGAAGTGCTTTCTTAAAGGATACGCTGGGATGAAGCACTTGCCAGCACCCTGGCATCGCTTACCTGCCAAGGTAAAATGCTGTGTGGACACACGCCTTAATCCTTTACGTTCTGTAGTGTACGAGGGGCTGTACACATGCCATGTCTATAAACGCCTGGGAAACATGAGCTTGGGCGCTGAGTGCTACACTTGTACCTTCTCCGTGCCAGCTTTCAAGAGCACAGTGGCAGGTTGCGTCTAAGATTGCTAAGGGACCATAACCAGTGCCGAATCATCAACACTTAGCAGAAATCCTGAGTGTAGAGCTGATCTTCTTCCAGGTGTTGTTTTTTAAGTGTGTATCAAGCCTAAAATATTGTCCATGGGACAGATATAAAGCTTTGGCAGCAGTAAAATGATCAACAACTTCTCCATATTTACCACAGACTGATATTTTGGATGAAGGGAAAGATATCTGCTGGCTGTGAATGGTTGTTCCTTGTCACGACATTCGATATGTGCTGCTACATTCCAAATGTTGAACTCTGTTGATCTCAAGGTGCAGCCATAATGCCCTGAAAAATAGGTGCTTGGGGATATGCTGCCATGCTGTTGCTCTGGTGTTTGAGCACACCTACCGCATGTCTACATTAAAAACAATGAATTTGAGGGCGCAAAATGCGTGGCATATGTATGGCAACTAATACGGTAGCATCTAAAAAATACACAGTCACATCTAAACAGATAACACACTTATTTATTAATGATAAGCATGACAAACGAAAACATGAACCCAAATGTGATCAGTCAGCCTTTAGAGGCCTTATAACATAAATCATCTTGTGATGCATGGGTCCTGGCGATGGAGATGGTCTATAATATCATTGAGGTCTTGCATTTTATAATCTTATCATAGGACCATCTTAAACTTTGTACATTTAAAACATTTGTTTAACAGTTGTTAAACATAAAATATGCAACATTTCCGCTTTGAAATGTCTAAAAATGACTAAACCCCATGTTATATATTTTGTTGAGTTGTATACTTACATTGTAACATGTTTCCACCAATGTTCAAACCCAGAGAAATCCCTACATGTATTCAAGGTAACAGTGTGTTCCATGTTTGTGTACTGAGGATCAGCCAAGAAATGTGTTATTACACAATCAAGGCATTAACATGAGGCACACAGATAACAGTTGCTTCATATCATTAGTCCTGGAGAAGGGATTCAGTGTCTTACAATCTCCTTCAAAGACATCCAAATGATAAATCAAACACTGAACCCACATGCTCTGTGTTCATTTCCATGTGTATGCCCCTAAATCAGTCACAGTGTGAATCAGCATTACCCACCTGTCATCAAACATACACTGGTTCTCTATTTTGCATGTCGCTCTGAAGGATGGTATTTACGTTAAGCTGCTTTATAGTAATCCATCATGAGCAGTCATATGCATCAGAAAAAATTTTTTTTTTTTAAATACACTGTAAATATGTATATCCATATATGTATTTTTTTTTACCCATCTGTCATCAATATTTGATTTTTTTTTTCATTAAAAAAAGTTTTTATTTAAAACATATCGTGGCTTTAACTTAATGAGCAAATGTGGTAAATACACCTTTATGTATGCATGTATGGAGTTTATGTATGTACATTTGACTCTTACATCTATCTATTTCAATAAGACTATGACACTACAGCCTTGCTAGTGTTGGCATTTAGCCTGTGAGGCGAGTGGTGCTTTAAGCTAAATGCTAACATGCTTAGGGCAGTGTTAGCATGCTCATGTTTAGCAGTTATATTAACCACTTTCGCCCTCTGTGTTTAGCATGTCAGCTTACTAGCATTTTCTAGCTGATGGCTACTCGATAATGCCACCAGAGAAAAAGTGAGAGGATCGGCAAGCTTCATCCAATCATCCAAGAAAATAAGGGTCAAAATTGTAGAGGCAATCCATCCAATAGTTGGCGAGAGTATCTCAAATTTTCTCACCTTCTGTTCTCACACGTCTTCAGCACCTCCAAGTCTGAGGCCATGGTCCTCAGCCGGAAACGGGTGGATTGCCCTCTCCAGGTTGGGGGCGAGGTCCTGCCTCAGGTGGAGGAGTTTAAGTATCTCGGGATCTTGTTCACGAGTGAGGGTAGGATCGAGTGGGAGATTGACAAGCAGTGATGCAGGCGCTTAACCAGTCCGTTGTGGTGAAGCTTAGCCAGAAAGCGAAGCTCTCAATTTACCGGTCGATCTACGTTCCAACCCTCACCTATGGTCACGAGTTCTGGGTAGTGACCAAAACAACGACATCGCGAGTACAAGCGGCCGAAATGAGTTTCCTCTGCAGGGTGGCTGGGCTCAGCCTTAGAGATATGGTGAGGAGCTCGGACATCCAGGAGGGACTCTGGGTAGAGCGGCTACCCCTGCACATCGAGAGGAGCCAGTTGAAGTGGTTCGGGCATCTGGTAAGGATACCCTCCGAAGAAGGAGACCTCAGGGCCCCGCGACCCAGACCCGGATAGGCGCAGGACGACGAGTATGAGTATGAGTACGAGTACGAGAAAGATTAAAAGATTCAACTTCAAGAGGGAAACGATTCAAAGGCAGTGTGCAGATTCAGATTCTGTGTGAAATATGTACTCATTATTCAGATCTTATAGTTGAGTTTAATTACATACAGTTCCATTAAGGGGGGATGTCCAAGCAATTTGACATATTTGAGCATTTCATAAAAAAGTAGCACTGTAGTTACTTTTCCAGATAATTAGTTACTTTTATAGTGCAGTAACTCGGTTAATTTTGGGGGAAAGTAACAAGTAACTATAACTAATTGTTTTTTTTTAAGTAATGTTGGTTATATCTATCCAACACCCAACACTAATCGCATTAGTTTTCTGTTCTTGCTAGTTTTATATGACCTGAAACAATGTTCTAATCACTGTTCATTATCTATTAACAGGCACAAATCTCTCTGCTGAGCAGTGGGCATATAATTACCCTCATTCCAGAGCCAGGAAGGTGGTAGAAAATGCCTTTGGTATTCTTGCTGCAAGATGGAGGGTTTTTGGAAAGGCCATAGAGTGCGCCCTGGAGACAGCAGAGGATGTCACTAAAGGCCCTTCACAACTTTCTTTGTTCATCTTCCAAAGGCCAAACAGGCAGGGTATGTCCCTGGCAACTTCATTGATTCTGATGATACATCTGGTGAGTGGAGGCAAGTTGTTGCCGAAGATACTAACCTCCTCTGCACTGGAGGTCTTAGAGCTGACCATGCCACTCAGCAAGGTTGTGAGGTGCGAAGTTGTCTGTTAAAACACTTTGAGACGCAGGCCGGCAGGTTTGCCCATCAGGACACACATTTTTTCTCTATTGCCAAACTGGCCTGGAAGGGTAAAAATCTTGAAACCCATGGCAAAAGTGACTCTCAAGTTTAGCCTAGAAACGAAAACTAAATGCAAAAAAGTTTTGAAATAGTTGGAGGTGGACAAAAATATATTTTTACGACATCCATGACCCTTCAATAGGCTAAGTGGACAAAAATGTCCACCTACAGGCGGTGTCATTTAGCCATTTGTTTTAAGCAATTATTCCCAAAATATTTGTGGTGAACTATATGGGGCTAGGTTGACTAGACATGGAAATCACTTCTGAGATGGGTTTCAAGATTTTAACCCCTTCCAGGCCAGTTTGAACACATGGTGATGTTGTTTTTTTTGGAGGGCAAAAACACAAAAGGGGGGTAGAGGACACAGAAATGCTTTTGCAATAGATGTCTTGGGTGGTAATCACAAGGTTAGGTGTGTCACTGACCCCCAGTAAGTCTGGTTTGGATGACATAATCATACTCCCACCCCCAGCCCCCCCTCTCACCTTCCTCCCACTGACTCCGGTTATAAAAAAATACCAAAAACCACACATTTTGATCCAATTGTTAATACTACAAAAGCACATGATTTCTCTATTATCAGTGGTTTTGCTGTTGTGAAAGAGGTGTGCCTTAGAAATAAAGGGAAAATGACAGTTCAACTTGAGTAAAAACAATGTATTTGAAACAGAATAACAACAACAATTCATAAACTGAATTCAAATAAATTTATAAAACAATCAACAAGTGGAGGGGGGAGAAGGGCAGGGGAGGTTCAAGGTGTGCTTCTCCAACAAAATACTGCCTTTGTGCATTTTTTGCACACAAACCTCTTGCATTTAGTGCAAGAGGTCCTGGTTTTGCCTTCTTTCCAGTGGGGCAGGTTGCACACAGGCCCCTACTGGATTTGCAGGGGGCAGTAGGCTGATTTTGGTGCCTGTCAAGTGGCAGTGCTTCTGGTGAGTTGTAGCGGGTGGCAGTGGGGCGGCGGCTCGTGCCTGGTGGGTGGTAGTGGGTGGTCGTTGGGGAGTGGCCTTGCTGCTGGCCCAAGGCCTTTGCCTCTATCGCCTGGTTGCGTGCTCTGTCAGCCTGCGAACCGGATTCGTCTTGCCATGTGTGGGCAGACAAGCTCTTTCCCAAGGATGTCAATGAAAAGCCTCCTGTGGTGTGTCTTCCTGACTTCCCATCTTGGGTTGAGGGCCATCCAGACAAGGAAGCCATTCCAGCAGGAGATGTCCAACATTCTGGAGAAGACTGCCACTGGCCACCTCCTTGTCTGCCAGCGGCATGTGCAAGCTCCGGCTTGGTTTTACGGATTGTGCCAACAAGGGCCATACCCCTCTTTAGCAGCTGCTACCCAAGGTCATGAGACTGTCGGTGGTCAGGTTGGAAAAACTGGTCAAGTTGTGTTCCAAGACCACTGATGTTACTTTGAATAACCTCCAGCATCTCAGTCTATTGTCTCAGACTCTCAACATCCCCTGCGTGTTGAGTTTCAAATGCCTCCATCAAGGTGAAGGTTTTGCCTCCATAAACGTAGCACTAAGCGTTACAGATCATCTTTTGACTATCACATTAAACATGTTATTTTAGCATTACTGTGCTAATGTGTCAAAGATGGCCACGGTAGTGTGAGCGTTCACTGCTGAGCTTGACCGATTTTTCCATACTGGGCTGCTATAACCACTCTGATCTACCAGTTTTGTGGCCTATTCAAGTTTGTAAGTTGACAAACTACTTCACCTGTTGTCTATTGCTGTCGGACTTATTTGTTTGAAGATCTCCGTACACAAAGAAAACTGCTGTTCCGCATCATGGCGGACCCGCAACAGCTCGCAAACATTTTGAAGTCTATTGAGCAATTCAAAAATGAACTGACAGCTCACTGACGCGAGACTCGAGATCATACAACAAGGAGTGAATAATATCCAGGGTTCGATGGCAACGATGTGTGAACAAATAAATGAGATCCAACAGCGGGTGAGTGCTAATGAAGACAATCTGGAAGACCTCTCCAAACGCATAAAATCCTTGGAAAAGGAAAACGCTCACCTGAGGGACAAAGCAGAGGACCTCGAGAATAGAAGCCGCTCATACAACCTCCGCTTCATCAACATCCCGGAGAAAAAGGAGGGGAAAGATATGATCGCCTTCATGACTCAACTGATCCAGCAACTCCTCGGAAAAGATAATTTTCCCACGCTAGTTATTGAGAGAGCTCACCGGTCCCCGACTTACATGAGTAAAACCAACTCTGCTCGTCCACGAACTGTCCTGGTGAAGTTCCTGCACTTCCAGGATAAAGTGAAGATCCTCCGCCTGGCCAGGGAAAAGGGGGAGCAGTGGAAGAAATATTTGAATCCATAACAGTGGAAATATGTTTGGAAAAAAGAAAAAACATAATTGTGAGTTGTATTTATAGGGCACCAGGATCAAATATTGAGGCATTCAAGGAATGGATGGAAAAGTTGTTTTCCTTAAACACCCCAAAAGATCTTTTAATATGTGGGGATTACAACATAGATCTTTTGAATGCCAAAAAACACAAACCAACAGAAGAGTTCTTAGATACAATGTTCAGTATGAGTCTGTTTCCACTAATCACAAGACCCAGCAGGATAACATCCCAAAGCGCTACATTAATTGATAATATATTTACCAATATTGTGCATAATAATACTATCAGTGGGCTTTTGTTTAATGACTCCAGTGACCATCTACCTGTTTTTGCTGTATATGATTTTAATTGTAGAAAGACTAAAGATACAAGTAATGTCAAATATATGCGAATAAGAACAGAGGAGTCTATTAATGCATTTAAAACTGACCTATTAGCTCAAAACTGGGATTCAATCTTAAATGAAAATAATATTGATACAGCCTATGATACATTTCTTGAAATATTTAACAGATTGTATGACAGTAACTGTCCAATCAAAAAGCAAATAAAGAGGCATAACTACATAAGCAGTCCTTGGCTAACAAAAGGATTGATAAACGCTTGCAAAAAGAAAAACTTCTTATATAGACAATTTATTAAATATAGAACCAACGACGCAGAACTAAAATACAAGAAATATAAAAACAAATTAATAACGATAATGAGGACATGTAAAAAGGACTACTACACTAAAAATAGAAAGCAAGAAAAACAGTACTAAAGGTATATGGAAGGTAATTAATAACATAATCAGCAGGACAAATGGGGAGAGCTATCCAGACTACTTCATTGAAAATAATACTCCAATTAAGAGGATGGAGGATGTGGTGGATAGCTTTAATAAATTTTTTGTCGGTGTTGGACCAAAACTGGCCAACAAGATTGTTGAAAGGGACACTGAAGGCAGTTGCTCACTATTCATGGACAGAAATCTTAATTCAATGTTTCTCAGCCCAACTGATGAGACTGAACTCATAGATATTGTTGGTAATTGCAACAATAAAACTTCCACAGACTCCAACGAAATCGATATGACAATAGTCAAAAAGGTAATAGAAGGCATTGCAAAACCACTTACACATATTTGCAATCTGTCTTTTCAAACAGGAACATTTCCAAGCAGTATGAAAATAGCAAAAGTAATTCCAATATTCAAAGCAGGAGATAAACATTTTTTTTTTTTTTTACAAATTATAGGCCTATTTCTCTCCTCTCACAATTTTCAAAGATTTTAGAGAAGCTTTTTGCGGCCAGATTAAATAGATTCATTGAGAAACATAATCTCCTCTCCGATTGTCAATTTGGATTCAGGAAAAATAGATCAACTTCACTTGCATTAATGGAGCTCATAGAGGAAATAACAAATTGTATTGACAAAAGAAAATATGTAATAGGTATTTTTATTGACTTGCAAAAAGCGTTTGACACCATAGACCATGAGATACTCACAAGAAAGCTAGAGAATTATGGAATAAGGGGCATTCCACTAGTATGGCTGAAAAGTTACTTGGGAGAGAGACATCAATTTGTCCAAATAGACAATTATGTATCACCTCTTAGGGAAATACTATGTGGGGTGCCCCAAGGATCGGTGTTTTGACCCATCTTATTTAATCTGTACATAAATGACATCTGTAAGGTATCTAATTTCATGAAATTTGTGCTTTTTGCTGATGATACCAATATCTTATGTTCTGGGGAAAATTTACAGCAGCTTTTGAAGGATATCACACATGAAATGAATAAATTGAAATCTTGGTTTACCACAAACAAATTATCTCTAAACTTGAACAAAACAAAACTTATGTTATTTGGTAAACGTAAGACTGTGATTCCAGTGCAAATTCTAATTCATGATGTTGCTATTGAAAAAGTAGAACAAAACACATTTCTGGGTGTGATAATCGATGAAAAAATCTGCTGGAAACCCCATATTAAGCACGTCTGTTCTAAGGTGGCAAAGAGTGTTGGTGTCATCAGAAGGGCTGGACAGACCCTTAATAACCACTCTTTACTTTTGCTGTATCATGCCTTTGTTCTTCCATATTTGTCCTACTGCGTCGAGGTCTGGGGTAATACATACAAAACAAATTTGTCACCTTTAGTTATTTTGCAGAAAAGAGCCATCAGGTCAGTATACAACAAAAAATATAATGAGCACACAAACCATCTGTTTTTGAAGGCTGCTTCTCTCAAATTTCCAGATCTGGTCAATCTTTCAACTGCACAAATAATCTACAGGGCAAAGAACCACTCCCTTCCACATAACTTACAAACCTTTTTTAGTGAACGGGAAGGGTGTAAGAGATATGACCTGAGGGGAACAAACAAATTACAACAAAAAGGAGCAAGAACAACGCTTAAAAGTATGTGCATCACAATTAAGGGAACATCTCTGTGGAATGGCCTGTCTGAAGAGGTCAAAACAAGCAAAAATCTAAAACAATTTAAAAGAAGGTTCAAAAAGGAAATATTGGAATTATATAGCAAGGAGGAATTACTAGAGTAGTGAAGGGAAATGGAAAGGGGGCACTGAGAGCGTAAGTGTGTTGATTGTATTGTGTTAGTTTATACTTGTGTGTTGTGTCGACTGGGGTTGGAAGTTATAAGCTCTGCTTCGTCCATCCCCCTTTCAAACCAGTGTATTGTTATGTCAATTGTGGTCTTGTGGATTTTTATTGAATTCTTATTGTGTCATGTTGCATGTTGTGTCTATATGTGTAATGTATGGTCTGGTTTGAAATAAATTCACTAAAAAAAAAAAAATTAAAAAAAAAAAATGTTTGCTCGTGTTAACAAAATAATTAGAGATAAAACACTCCTAACATAACGTTATATCTCACAGATAACCTATATCTCCCTGCTAAACTACAACACATTGTAGCGTCCGCCAGGACGTGTGGAAAGGATGACGCAGTTATTCAGCAAACCACCGTTTATTACTGAACAGTACAGGTTACTGTTAACCGTAACTATGCCAAAACAACCAACAAACAAGAACTTAGCTGTAACTCCAACTGTGCACTCCTGCTCTCTCCTCCAGCTCGCTCATACACATACCAGCACCCGCTCTCATCCCCGTCACACTCGCACCCCGCCCCTCTACCTATACTCATTCAATCCCAAACATGCCATTAACTCACAGAACATTGACATTATAACAGAACATTTACTGCAGGGTCGCTACAATATTGTAACATGGTTTAGATTCTTAAATAAATATTCACCTCATCGCTATAGGCCTACTCCTGAAAAACTTGAAAAACTCGTGGATGATGCCATCTGCGCAAGGCTTTTTGTCCTACGAGGCCACCGTCACTTACCCGATGGGAGGGGTGAGTGAGTGAGCGCGAGTGAGCCCTGCAATCTAGAATTTGACCGCTGATGTCACTGTTACTCACCATTTTTTTAAATTTCTTATGACCATGATGTGCAATCAATAGATGAAAAGGACTGGACGGTGACTGACCTGTGACAGCAGGCTGACATTAGCCAGCCCCGCTCGGCTATATTGTGTTCAATGTCAGGCCAACTGTTGGTTTGATTTTGCTCAGATTTCATTGATTGATGTGGTTTTCTTTATAATAGGGTATGCACACATTGATGGATAGTGTAACAGAGCGGGTGATGTGATTTTGTAGGAATGGATTCTGTTACTGTAAAGAATGTCTTCAGCTACAGCAAAAAGTTTGTTATGGTAGTTAATGAATTTTCTATAATGTCAGTGAACGTCTCACTCCCAGCAGAGTTATGTGTTGGAGATGCTGTGAGGCCTGTCAATCAATACTGGCAGCTATGATAGTGACCTGTGTGAGATAACAACCTGTGATTGGCAGAGGCTTGAGAGGAGAATTGCTCTTATGCCAGTTTTGTGTGTGTGTGTGTGTGTGTGTGTGTGTGTGTGGAAGCTAGGAGAGGGAGTTGACAGGTTTGTTATTTTGGTGTTGGTTACGGCCCACAGTAACCTGTGTAAGGTTTGAAATAAAGAACCAGCAAACAAGTTCATGCCTCGTAGCGTCATTGTTAAGGGTTGCTACAGTAATTTCCCTGTGAAGGCTATATGTTCCTGAGATTCCTTGATTACTGACATAGTCATAGACAGGCAGAGGGTGGGCTTCTCTGAAGGCCATGAATGTCTACGCAAAATTTCATGGCAGTCCATCTCACAGATTTTGAGATTTTTTTTATCCTGGACCAAACCAGACTGACATTGCCATCCCTAGATCTATGCTGCCAACATGCCAAAAACACAAAACAATAACATAACATACAAAAACAGTGCATACAGTACAGTACATACAAAATATTAGAGCCAGTCAGTGAAGCAGGGCAGGACCTCTTTGCACAGGCTCAAAAATGCCCCACTTTCAGAACAATAAAAAAGTGACAGTGTGAGAAGCAAAGTAAAAAGAAAAGAGGAGCTATAGAGGAGGGGGAGGAGAGCAGCAAGAATACAAAGATAAAATTAATTAGTGCTCCGACACTGAGGCAACTGGAAGCCATTGTGGCTAATTGATGCTCGTTTATTTACCAAAGAGCTGAGGGGAGGAGATGACTATAATTACTATGGCTCCCTCTCCTCTCCACTTTCTCGCTTCCTCTCTTGACTCATATCTTTTTTTTTAATACTATCAATCTCTTTTCAACTGTGTTTATTGTTTCTCACCCCCCTCTGTAGCTGTTTTCTTCATCTAATCCTTTGCAATTTTCCGGTTTCTCCCGTTCTTCATATCTTTAGGAGGGTTGATCAGCAGAAGACAGCTCGGCTCAGCGTGCGTTTGACTCATTCTGGCGTAATTACTCATTATCGCAGCGTTCAAACAGAGACCTCTTCCTTTGACATGCAGTTTTGCATTCAGAGTGTAGATGAAACTTCAATTTCACTTTTGATGTAATTCAGTAATTTAATCCACTCCTCTACTGTGCTGTAACAATGACTTTTAAAATGAGTACTTGTATAAACGTGCCTGATCAAATCTGATCAAATCTTGTTAAGACAGAAGACTGAAGCATGAATACTTTACACCCTTCATATCAAGTTAGTAAAACAACAGGATATGAACCTTTTCAGCCCTCATAAGATCAAGTGTGCACTTATTCATATCATACCTTGTGTTAAAAATCAAATGTAAAACTTGCAGGTAAAAAATAAGAGATGTTTTGACACACATGCTGTTTTATCCCTACGTTTGATATGTGTTGTAGTGGAGGTTGTTGGCTCCAGTTGTCTTAGGTTGACTAAAAGCATCTGTATTGTGATTCTAGCAACATCATATTGGCCTGCAGCTGTGTTTTAATGGCATGACACCTTGCCTAATTATACTTATAATGCGCTTTGCTCCTGGTTCATGTGTCACTGGTGTGTTACAGTCAATTGACCGCAATTTTCTAAAGCGGATACACTAAGCATCTTTGATGCTTGATGCCCTTGAATGATGTTAAGCTCTATTGCAAACTAGTCTGTAAACCAGCGCAGATAAACATGATGAATGGTGAGGATCACTACATGGTTTGTTGTATCCTGGTCTTGAAATATTTTTGTTTATTTTTATTTTAAGTAGTAGTAGTACCTGTTTTAAAAGGTCTTGAGTCTTGGTTTTGGTTTTGTTGGCCAAACTCAAACTGAGTAACTTTGGGCTACTCCCACAATGGTACTTTCATTTTATACATACTGTCTTGCAGTTGTGTAGTGGTAGCTGATAAGGAAGCAAGTTGCCAAGGAGGAAATGGGTACACTCTCCTATACATTTCAGTGGCTTTTTGGCTGATAGGTGGGTATACTGTAAACAGCTAGAAAAACAGGTGGGTAAACCCTGTATAGCTGTGTATACCCTCCACTACACCAGTACTTTCTTGTACATATTAACATATATTGTTTTTGGGGTTTTTTTATTTAATATGTTAAATATTTTTATTTATATTCCACTACTAATGTCTGAATATAATTAAGAATTAAAAGTTCATTGCTTGACAGGTTGTACTTGCATTATTATGCTTTTTTATCATTATATCATCCATCCATCCATCCATCAATCCACTTTCATCTGCTTATCAAGGGCCGGGTCGTGGGGGCAGCAGGCCTCTCCCCAGCAACACTTTCCAGCTTCTCCTGGGGGACCCTGAGGCGTTCCCAGACCAGATGAGATTTGTAATCTCTCCAGCATGTTCTGGGTCTGCCCTGAGACTTCCCACCAGTGGGATGTACCTGAAACACCTCAAGTGGGAGGCACCCAGGAAGCATCCTGATCAGTTGCCCGAACCACCTCAACTGATCCCTTTTAATGCGAGGGAGCAGTAGCTCTACTCCAAACTCCCTCGGGATGTCTGAGCTCCTTGCATTGTCTCTAAGGCCTAGCCCAGCCACCCCATGGAGGAAACTCATTTTGACCGCTTGTAACCGCAATCTCATTCTTTGGGTCACTACCCAGAGCTCATGACCATAGGTGAGGGCTGGGATGTAGACTGACCAGTAAATCAAAAGCTTAGCCTTCCGGCTCAGCTGCCTCTTCACCACAACAAAGCAGCGCAGCGCCTGCATTACTGCAGAGGCTGCACCTAACCACCGATCCATCCCATGAATATAAGCTCATACACATATATATATATATATATATACACCCGTTTGCATTGACTTTGTATGTAAACTCGTCTCTAGCGGAAGAAAAACAAACAGGTCCGGTGTGAACACACCTTAACAGGGACAACAACAACTATCTACATACCTACATCCTATCCAGTTTGACCACAATCAAACAAATTGCTATCATCTGTATCATCAGGCATTCAATCAAAAGATGTATTTGGAATGACAGATTGGCACTGTATTAAAAGTTTGCTGTGTTTTGACAACTTTGGAAAAGATGAGCCTTTGTGACAGCAAGCAGGTTAATTCACACTGTCACATTTGGGTGTCAGCTTCTCAAAAAGGACTGCTTTCTAAACTTTGACATTTCAACATGAGTTGCTATCATTGATATAGCACAGATTTAGTACTAGCAAAGACAGATGCCAAGGTCTTCACAAGTTGTAGCCTTAATTGAACTGAATTGAAATGTATTTTTTGAACTGGGCAAAGGGCACAAAAAAGTGTCTTTTTTTTAGACGGACAAAACCCACAGCCTTGCCTTTACAAAACAGCTGCTGTCACAGCCTCCACACAGATTTCAGTCACACCCTGGTTGTCAGAAGTTATTCTCAGAAATCCCTTGGTGAGGCAGGGGTAAATGTGGCTTAGGTTTAGGAAATGTGAATACCAAAGAGTAAATGGTGACACCTGTAAGTCATTAAACATCACAGAGTGATAATATATGCGTATGAGTGTTTAAGGGTGATAAAACAGTGTATAAGGGCATGATTCTGCTAAAAGTGTTGACTAATCTTTTTAGCGGGTGTCATATTTGCTTTAATTTAATGCTGTCAGTTATTTTGTGAAGTGATAGCAGCATCAAAGTCCTCAGTTATAAGACAACTTTTGGCTTTCGCAGCGGCATGACAGCTTGTTGTAAGGTTTCCACTTTTGTCTCAAAGGACGAGTGTTTGACTCCTCTGCTACAGTTCACAAAGCCCAAAGAAGAAATGTGAAACAGGCATCTACCCTCTCCTGCTACTGCCATGATGATATGCCACTACTCTTTGAGCCTACAGGACATTAAAATGTATTTGAGAAACTGTGACAATAGAATTTGACATAAAACATACGGTATCACATTACAGATCTCTCCATACATCCAGTCTACAGTGAATCCCACTAACCGTAATTGGGTCTCTATAGTGTGAGCTTGCCTTAATAAGGAGGCCTTCACCAAAAGAAGTGACACCAGCTCTGTGCGTACGCACGTACACCCTCATACACACCCATGTACTGCACTGCCATGATATGACAATTACAGCCAATTACAGAGAGACAGTGGAGCCGTAGGAGAGAAGGGCAAAGACATGTGGAGACAAGAGGAAGGAGAGGAAGAGAAATTGAGAGGAAAAGAAGAGTAAAATGCAACTCAGGGGTAGTACAAGGAATTGTACAAAATGCCCTAAGTGAGTGTGTGTGTTTGTGTGTAACATCCTGTAAGTTCTGTTCAATTAACCTTTGTGTCAGAGTCTCTCGACTTTCCTTAGCAAAATGAGCAAAGCATATTTAATGGTAAAATGGAATGGAGAGAGGTAAGTTAACTTTGAATGGTACTTTTTAAGTAGAAGGCACAAAATGCATCACAGAAAATGACAAAAGGAAGAAGGGAGAAGCTGCTTGGAAGTCAAGGACCAACTATGGCAAACACAGCAGCTATATTTCCATCCAAAAGTGATTCAAATCATTGGGAAATGCGCATTAAAAGAAATATGAATTGTGTGTTTCCATTAAATGTATGGACTTTGGTGAAAACTAAGAACTTGCATGAGTTTTCTGCGGAAACAAAACAAGTCTTGCATTCTTCTTCTTCTTCTACGTTTTCTGGCGGTTGGCAACCAGCTTGTAAATGCATTTCCGCCTTCCCAACCCGGAGTGTGGATATCACCATGGAGAGAGGTGCACTGTGTCAGACTAAATTCAAACGTAACTGTTTCCATCTCCCATTTTGCGAATCAACATTTTTTCAAATCAACCAAAACCCAGCTAAAGCGAGCATATTTTAGTTTGTGTGAATCAGGGGATTTTAATTCGAATTTTGCCGTTTCCATCAGAATCTGCCGATGCGATACTTCTAGATGCGCATCTAAACGGGCTGATGAAAACATGGCTAGTGACTTGCTCTCAAGAAGTCTTTATACAAAACTGTTTGTGAGTGCCTTCCAAAAGTAGCAATATGTGAATGCTTTGATCTGGTGTCCCTGTTTGCAGGTCAACATGCACCAAAAAGAACATAGCTAATCAAACTAGAGGTCATCTTTCAACGGGATCACTCCAGTTGCAATACAGCAGTCTGCGAGCTAAAAAAATGTTGGCCAGGAGCGTAAAATTGGGGGGGGGCAATGGCTCCACCCTTACTTCCTACCTCCCTACTTCTGACCTTTGAACTCAGCCTTTTGATCCCAGCTACACACCTGTAAAGTTTTGTGACTGCATCTTGCACGCTTGCTATCGCTGTTACAAAATCTGCCCACAGATAGACAGACATATAAACCTCTGGCAAAATACTCAAAAGCCTTGTTTCTACCAAAGACTATCGGTATGGTACCTTTGGAACCAAAAGTAACTCTTTAGACATGGAACCTAGACCCTGGCGTTTCGACCGCAGATAGTACCCTTAAATGTGGGCGGAGTTGTTGTCACTCACTGCTCCATCCAGCACTCACTGTATTTCCTCATTACCAGTGATGCTTTGCCTCACTGGGGTTGCACGTCAGTTTTCAGAACAAAATAAAACAGGCTGCAGTCAGAGTCTCTCTCCATGTGATATTTCAAAATAGCAGGTTAGAACATTTAGTCCTTCTCAGGCAAGCTTGGGTGTATAGTGTTGCCCACTGGCACGGAGCCTCAGACTGAGGATTAGAATATGCCATTCACATGACCCTGTCAAAATTAATATGAACATTTAAAGATCCACTCATTACCAAAAATGTATGTCATGTAAAAACTAAAGTAATGATCAATTACTATTGACCAATCACTGGACTGCAGTGTTCACAGCTCTAACTTTTCATAGTGGAAATAGAAAAAAATGTGATGAACTGAACTGCACTGCTCATTGGAAATGGGGCTAAAATGGCTCCTGTGGTAGTTGCTGCTACAATTGGTGTCATCAGGACCACATTTTGCAATGATGACACATACACATAGACTCACCAGGTGAAAACAATGCCAGCTGTTGCAATGTTATTCTGGCTAGTAAAACAGTTAATAAAATTGTTGTTCCTTCCAAAACAATTAAAAATTCATATAAGTTTCTGGGTCATTAAAAGACTTCCATTTTATGTTAGTGGAGTGGAGTCATGCACTGTTCATATGATTTCCTCCCACAAGTACTACACAAAAAAGGCTAAGTTACCTGTGAAAACAGGGGTGTTTTCAAAGCACCGCCTTTGTTTACACAATGTTGAACTTGCCCACCCTAACGCTCAGGGTCTCGGTGTCGCACACCTCCTGTGAAGACAATAAAAGCCTCCACTAAAATAGCATTTTTTAAGTCTTGTGTGTCATTTATCCTAGCTTCATATGAACAGAGATCAGAACAGAAATCTCCACTCATGCTAGGCTAATTTATAAAATGTAAAATGCCATAGGCTGGCGCTTATTATGTCAGCATGTTGTAGTTGTTTAAAAAACATGTTTAGTGTGACAGTTGTTTTGTCAGTGAATGTTGTGAGTTGTGATGGAGCCAAATTGAGTGCCGTTACCTTTGTTAAATGTTGCTGTTGTCCCTGACTTATGAGAGGAGGGAAAGGTCGCTTGTTGCTAGGCTAATTTATACAACATAAAATGCCATAGGCTGGCGCTAATAACATTAGCATGTTGTATTTGCTTGGAAAACATGTTTGGTATAAGACATTTGTTTTGTCGGTCAATCTTGTGAGTTGTAATGCAGCCAAATTGTGTGCTGTTACCTTTGTTAAATGTTGCTGTTGTCCCTGGTTTTATATGAGAAGAGGGAAATATCGCTATTTTGCTAGGCTAATTTATACAATGTAAAACGCCATAGACTTGTGCTAATAACGTTAGTATGTTGTATGGTGGGGGAAAAGTGTCCAGATAAAGACAAGCGTTTGTCTGTCAATGCTGCAATTTATAGTGAAGCCAATTTGTGTACTTGTGTTTGAAACTGTCTCTATTAATGTGTGTTTTGAATCAACTATACTTTACAGCACTTATGTAAGAAATCTAAAGCAAATATGTTAATGTTTTGAATTTGTGTTTTGGCCTGTTGCGCCACCCACCGCCATCTACTAGTCACATAGTCAGTAGAGTCTCAGCATCAGTTACAGTTACGACTGAGCTACAGCAGCACGGCAAGCAGCATTAGCAGTGTCCCAGTACATAGCATTAGCAGCCAGCTCCTCCTCAGCTGTGTCCCGGCAGCAGCGTTAGCAGTGTCCCGGTACATAGCATTAGCAGCAGGCTCCTCCTCAGCTGTATCCCGGCAGCAGCGTTAGCAACAGAGAAGCCAGACTTGCTCGAACGGTCTGCTGGAAAACCGAAGATCAAGGACACGGCGACGCGGCCCTGCCACGGCAGCTGCCCGTGGGCAAACAAATCAGTCTCCAGCGTGCCGCTGTCCAGCAACCTCGAATCTGTAGGGGGGGCAGACATGACTTGTGGCAGTATTTTGAATTTGAGTGCAGTAACCGTTTTGGCCACATTCTTACATACAGCGTCTTTAACAGAGTCCTCCACTGCCAACTAGTGTTTTGGAGGAGTAACTGCAGAGTGACACAGACACACCACCGCAGAATTAAAAATGCTCACGACTAATCAATTAGTTGAAGATTATGTACGACTTCAGTTGACCAAGATTTTATTTGGTTGACTACAGCCCTATAATAGGGTAAGTAAAGAAGCGCTCCTGAGTGGTCCAGTTAGAAGGCAGGTTGGAAAACACACAACTTTTACCAGGAGACCAGTGTTTCTTTTCATAAACCTTTCCATAAAACTTTACTTGCCAAGACCTCATGACACCCAACCATGTTTATTTTCCAAAACTTAATCTCTGAAACTTTATGTTAATTATGTAACTTTATGATTAGTGGTAACGTTATTCATGGGGTGCCAGTTCATAGGATATCATACAAACTGTTGTATGAGGATATGTTGATCACAGTAGTGCAGTTTTAAATTATATATAGCCATATAATGCTATTGCAGTTAAATAGGAGATAAAGCTGTACATCATCAACATAGTAATGATAGCAGCATGGGCACAGAGAACAGCAGTGAAAAAAGAAATGAGCCTTGGGGCACACCACATATTGCTGTCAAGACACATTTCTTGAAATTATGTTCCATTTCCCAAAACTCAAATCTCAAAACTCAAACCTACTCATCTTCACAAACTTTAAATTTCAATGTCAAAACCAAACTCAAACTCTCCACTCAAAACCATCTAATCTTTAAACTTTACCTCCAGACAACACACACAAGCTATAAATAAACACTGACTACATGACTGTTTTTAAAAGTGAAGGGATCAATTCAAAATCACTGCTACCAAAGTCTTTAGAATATGTTTTCAGAGAAAGAGTTTGGAAATTTGTAAAATCACAGCACTTACTATCCAGATAGCCCTTTCAGGAACAGCCCAGTGAGAGAAATTTACTTTTAGAAAGTACTTTAATATATACCTCTTACAGTGGATAAAGGAATATTACCATATTGCTGCTGACCTTTACAATGTTACACTGACAAAGCATGTAAGGAAGAGTAATGCACCGTATATATTTTTGAAACTATCTTGTCACTCTACTTACATGCTCACAAATGCTTGAGATTACTCCTTTTTTTCTTGCTACACTAAATGGAAATATTCCATTCTATACGTGTTGTTTCCAGTCAGTCTGACATATCCGGTATCTTTGGGGAAAAAATGAGATCTTGACTAGAATTTAAATTAAAGCTGTTTTTGTTTGTTTGTTTGTTTGTTTGAGCAGTGCTTGGCTGCGTGAAATGATGAATCAAAGATAAGTCTGGCAGTGTAAACAGGATAGAGATTAGAATCTTTAGGATCAGCAACTATACAATCACAAGTTAGTTTATACACTGTTACTGCCACTTGCATTTCAAATTTGGCCATCTGGAATTTCAGATGCTACAGGCTCAGCAAATAGAGATGCATGCCCTTATGGCAGCCATTAACAAATGCAGAGAGTAACAGAACAACAGAAGAGAGATATAGAGACATGGGAGTGACAAGAGTCTCATTTATAAGAATTAGACAGTTTATTCTCCAAATAATTCCCTCATCAGCTCCACCCTCAGAGGATTCACTTTGCTCCAGTGATATTTACAAAACCTCATATTCTGTTGATGCTATAAGCATACATTGTGCTAAATCCCCAATTAAAAAAAAACAAAAACTTTTATACAGTACATCTTTTCTTCTCTGTCTCTCTGTGTCTTTGCATGCTCAATTTCCCTGACATAATTTCTCTGGGTTTTCGTGGAGATGAAAGGACATCAGGCTTAATTAAAATGCCTCTATATTTCAGCTTCGAAAAGACATTACAATTTCACAGTAAGGAATTCATAAACTTGCTCAAGTGCTCTTGCACATCCAAAATGGATTCTGAGTGCCCCACAAGTGTAGCTGAACAATATTCATTCTTCTACTCTTTACTGTGTGCATGTGTGTGTGAGGAAAATGAGAGGGAGGGATGGGATAGCCAGAGGGAGGCAAAAAGGAGTTACGTGGAGTGAAAAGATAAGATAAGGAGGGAGTGAGGGAAGAAGAAGGGGAATTGTAGGATGGGATGTAAGAAGGTAATTAGGGTGGGAAGTAGAGGGCCAACAGGGAGCAACTTCACAATAGCCGTTGTCTGCCTTTATAGTACAGACGGAATGTAGGGGGACTAGGGAAATGCATCATGGGATCAGCATTAAAGTCACCACAAAAGAAAGAGGGAATGGACAAAGGAGGGGGAGGAAAGGAAAAAAAGTATGTAATGCAGGTATGAGAGAGGAGGAGATTGAGAACAGAGAGAAGGGTGGAGAGGAGAAAGGCCTGATGGGAGCACTTGTTAAACAGCCCCAGATACACTTACAACAAGGGAATCAGCCTATTTTTAGGTTAAAGAAGCAGTTTATTCAGGCTGCAGAGCAGGTACTTAAGAATTCAAATGGGCTAAAGGCAGTGCCAGCTTTATTTGTCTAAATGTAATGCAGTGTTAGCTTTGGCACCCAGCTAGCACAAACTACCAGTGTGCACAGTGCAGTGTGTACAGTAGCCTCAGCCTCCAGCCACATCCACAACATGCTGGGAGTGGTGATATAGACTTGACACACTAAACTACAATTCCCAACTAATGCCAAAATCTCCTTTCTTCTTCAATGCCTTTGTCTCCTACATTATACAGATGCACGAAGAGAGCAGTGTAAAAAAAAAAAAAAAAAACAATCCGTAGAAATTATGGTAAAAAAAAAACCTGTCAAATAGCAACAGTAAAAAAACGATAAAATCCAAAATACTATCACCGTTATAAATACATTGAATTACCATAAATCAAGAAATGGTACATAACTTAATTTTCATACATAATACATAATATGTAGAAAACACAGAATTTTACTGTGGAAAAATTAAAAGAAAATGTAAAATTCATGGAAAAATACCGTAATGTTAGAAGCATGCAATAACCCTAAAATTGTTAAAATTACAGATTTTGCTGATGTTTACATTTGAATTTACGGTATAAAACCATTAACTACTCAGCAAGATCATACCTTTATTTTGACAGAGTATAATGTTAAAAGTATGTTGATTTCAAGGAAAAACATGATTAAATAATACATTTTTCTGTTATTTTATGAAAGGTCCTAGTAAATATGTTTCTTAAAGGGCACTTAATGCAAGAGAAAACTACAGATATTAGCTGTGTCCCAATTCAGGGTCTGCATCCTTCGAAGGACCCGGCCTACGCAGCCTCCGAAGGCTAGTCCTTCGGAGGTGCCTCCGAAGGAGTCGTCAACCGTTGTTAAATGGGACGGTCTAGCCTACGGAGGATTTCCTGGTTGCGTCACGACGTCAAGACTCCTGCCGCGACGACACGGAAACATAACGCACAGACAACTTAAACATAACGGAAACATAACGGACAGACAACTTAAACATAACGGAAACATAACGGACAGACGACTTAACAGACGACACAGAAACATAACAGACGACAATGATGGAGCCAGAAGTTGTGATTTTGTTTTTTTTAAATATATTTTTTGTTGGAGGAAGAGGAGAGGCGGCTCCGGCGACAGCGACACCGGCGGCTCGTTTATCTCCGGCTGGGAGAGAGCCGTGGGGAGGTAAGTTAACGTTAACGTTAAACCTGTTATTTTAACCCACATTAATGTTCATACATAGCTAGAATAGTTCATGGTGATTAATATAGCAGTTAATAAACGGGTACCGTTAAGTGACAAACGCTAGCCATTTAAACTATAGATTGACATATATGGTTCATGTCATTTAACCATTTCACTTGATACAGGGTTCGTACAGGTGCTTAAAATCTTTGAAAATGCTGGAATTTTTAATGCTGTGTTTTCAAGGTTTGAAAAGTGCTTAAATTTAGTTTAAATGCTTGAAAGGGCTTATAAAGTGCCTGAATTGAATAGTAAAATGTGTATGAACCCTGTAAATATCCCTGACTTAATACAGTATTAAAATGTTGTGTCATTAAACATCAAAACCATATTGAGAATTCAAAGTGGATAGATGGACAAATAAAGCATTATTGATCCAAGCTATAACATTAACTAGCATTGTCTTATTAACTAAAATTAAATAGCTATTGTTGCTTTAATCATTTATGTTCTCCTGTTCTTGCCCTCCTTTCCCCATCCAGACGAGGCCGATGTACTGCCGTCTTAACATGAATGTTCCAGTTCTACAGTTGTTTTTTGATGATCATGACACCAGGCGAGATTTCAGGCTGAGCAGAGAGTCCCTGGCGGTGCTGCTGGACCTTCTCCACCAGGAGAGACGACACGGATGGGGTGCCACAATAGAGACCTTGGTCTTTCTCTTCTGGCTGGCGAGTGGGACATCATACAGGGTGGTCTCAAGGGTGTTTGGGATGCCTCGCTCCACTGTTCACCGCATCGTCCACCGAGTTACTGAGGAGGTGGTGGCCATTCGCCACAGGGTCATCTACCTCCCCGAGCCCGCTGACGACCTGGCGGCAGTAACTCAGGGGTTTGCAGGGCTGGCAAGACACAGAGCTTTTCTAAAAGCTGCTGGAGCAATCGACGGCTGCCATGTCAGGATCAAGCCACCAAGCGGCCCTGATGGTCAGTGCTATAAGAACAGGAAACTGTTTGCATCCATCATCCTGCAAGCAGTTTGTGACCATCAGGGCTGCTTCATTGACACATACGTGGGCTGGCCGGGGTCGGTGCATGACTCCAGGGTACTCCGGCACAGCCCACTGTACAGGCAGGCCATCTACCCTCCTCCAGGGTACTTCATCTTGGCAGACGGTGGGTACCCGTGCCTCCAACAGCCACTCCCCCTCATCACTCCCTACAAGCGACCGGTACAAGGTGTGGGAGCCCAGCGCTTCAATAGCCATCATTCCAGGGCACGCTCCAACATACAGCGTGCCTTTGGGATGATGAAGACGAGGTTTAGGGCCATCTTCCTCCAAGCGCTGGAGGTGCACCACACCTTTGTGCCTCAGGTATGTCATTACACAACAGAATTATTGTTAAATGGTGAATACCAGTAAATTAATTAATAGTAAATTACAATTACATTAAATTAATCTTTTTTTTCTCCTTCTTATCTTCAGGTCATCACAGCATGTGCCGTCCTGCACAACATCTGCCTGGGTGCTGGTGACATCATGGCCCCAGAGAATGAAGTGCAGGACGACATGCCAGAGGATGAGGGGGAGAACGGTTTGGAGGCAGTCAGTGGTGCTCCGTGGCGGAACCAGCTGTCTGCCGAGGTGTCTGCCCTGGAGGAGGGTGTCCTTGACCATGATTACCTTTAGAGGGCAAGTAATTCCTATTTAAAGTGTTTTGTAAAGTTTTGTTTGTTGAAGTAGTTTGTGGTGGGATGTTTAAAAAGTTGTGCAGTAGTATTTGTTTGTTTTATTCTTGCCTCTCTTAAACATTTTTAGTGACATGGATCAGCCCTGCAAACCCCGTTGATGGACGATGGGGTGAACAGTGGAGACATGCATCCCCCCGACATGATGTCCCACTCACAGCCGGAAGACTCCAGGGTCTTTATTGAGGCATCCCATCCAATCCAGCAGCACCACCAGGGACTCCTGCTCAGCCAATAATCATACTGTAAATAAATGTTTTCTGAATGCTTTTTATTTTTTTTATTTAATAGGTTAGTAATGTGTTTAATAATTTTCTGCTGATCATTTGTAAATAGCTAAAAATGCTCAGATTGTATCTTTGTAAATAGTTATGAGAAAAAAATAAATTGTGTTGTCACTGAAAAGTAGTTCAAAAGTTTACTCTAGTTGTAAATAAGAAATGGAACAGATAATGATTACAGGACTTTAATTTGACTATATACAACATTTGAAAAAGATAATGAAACAACTATATAATATTTTCAATAAACAACTAACTATAACTATATACAACATTTGAAAAAGATAATGAAACAACTATATAATATTTTTAATAAACAACTAACTATAACTATATACAACCTTTTAAATTAAGAATTGAAAACAAGAAATAGCAACACAAAACTTAATTGAACAGGATAAAAAAAAAGATAAAAGAAAATCACCACCTCTCAACCATTCTCTCGAGTAAATTAAACAGTCTGTCCATTCTCTCTCGGCTCTCTCTTTCCCTCCTCTCCTCGGCCGCCCTCTGCAATTTCAAATCCTCTCTTATTAATTCCATCATTTCATCTTCTCTTTCCCTTCTTCTTTTACGTGCCCCTCCTGCTGGCCCTGGCTGCCTCTCCTCATCCTCATCCTCCACCTCCTCCTCATGCTGCTCACCCACTGCAGCACCTGGCCCTGTTGTGTCCTCAGGGATGGAGGCAATTAGGACAAGAGGCGCAATGGAAGGCCTCTGTCCTAAAACCTCATCCATGAGGACAAACCAGAGCCAGGTAGCAGCAGTGGGCTTCCCGCCGATCCTCTGCCCTGTCCCTGGATCTTTGCATTCCTAAGGCAGAGGAAATCAATCACAACAGCAGCAATCTTCTGCAAAGTATTTATTAAAAAAAGTCTTGAAAAGGAGGTTATCATGGACTCAAAAACAGGTATGTTTGAGGTGCTCTATGGAAAGGAATTCATGTAGGGATAAAGAAACAAAAAAAAAAACGAGGCACTATCCCAAAGCAGTTAAAATGCCTTTATTCTTAAGCCAGGGTCAGATAAACCTTAAAAACACAGTCCTTCGACACATTTCGGCATCAAGCCTTCATCAGGAAGTTAAACAGATTCAAGGAATAAAGAATAAAGGCATTTTAACTACTATGGCAGAGTGCCTTGGAGTTTTTTCTACATTTCTTTATCAAAGTATTAACTTGGGTAAAACAAATGTAGTTTTCATATCATTATCCAAACCTGCACATACTTTATATTTTTTTTTTTTAGGTTGTCCCACTTTTTTTTTGCCTGTTGAGGCTCCACTTTCCCCTCCAGGCCCATTTTTTGAAGGATTGTTCTAAACAAGAGAGAAGCATGACAAAAGGTAAACACCCAAGATCACAAAAGGTGACATCAGGACAGACATTAAACTCCCACCACCACCTAAAAACATTAACTTTACATTAACAGTAACATTAACTTGTGATTTTAGGATTTTATTTGTACTTTGTACAGGATTTGGGTTAATTTTAACCTTTACATACAAATATGTGTACAGATGGACTATTTATTAATGCCTTTACAGGTACCTCCATCCGAGTGTGGCTGTATTTTTGGCCCCTGTGAACAGATGGTCGTTTTCGCCCCTGAGTTTTATAAACTCCTCCGTTTGCTCCTTGCTCCCTACAACGAAATGAAATGTAAGACATATTTCCTATTATGTCAACAGGCAAAATGATATACATATATAGGCCTAATAACAACAATAACAATACTGCCCCTGAAGTTAGCTCTAGGCTATATTCCATCCAAATGTTCAATTTAGTTAAGCACAGTTTTATTAATTTTATTTTATTTTTATTAACTTTTCATTAACTTTATTCACTGCGGTGCGTTTATGAACCTGATGTGAGGTATAAACATCCTACAACGTCTCCACAGTTACAATAAGATGTAACGAGTCACCCTCCGAGCTTTTAAACAATTGAAAGTGAAGGGGTTTAAAGGCTTTAACCGTTACCGTGACTTTTAAAGGCTAACTGAGCTCCTCCTATCAACTGGTTAACGTTAAGCTAACGTTACATCGCGGAGCTGGCTCTATATTACGTGTTAGCATTACTAACGTCACGTATTTTAACAGCCATTTAGAGGTTTTAAAGCCCCTTGAACTTCTGCTGTTAAGTAAAAATTCGTTACTTACATCGGTGGCTTAGTGGTAGAGCAGACGCCCCATATACAAGGCTGTTGCCACAGCGGCCCGGGCTCGACTCCAGCCTGTGGCCCTTTGCTGCCTGTCACTCCCTCTCTCTCCCTCTTCTGTCTGTCCTATCAATTAAAGGCCAAAATGCCCCAAAAAATATCTTAAAAAAAATAAAATTAAAAAAATTATGAATACTTGTGCACATGCTATTTGCAGAAAAAGAAAATCTAATTTATTTTCAGCTTAACATACACTGCTAGCAGAGCACACAAGTGAGAGAGATAAAGTGTACTGTATGTATTGGAACACACTGCAGACGCAGCTAACGTAACGGACAGACTTTTGAATTCAGTTCACCGCCAGTTCTGAGCGGACGCGTGCTAACAGACGCTGGAATTTTGAATGGTTCACGGCCAGTTCTGCGCCCAGGAAGAGGAGCAGGAGACGTTTTTTTTTTTTCTGGAGGTAACGTTAAGCACAACACAGTTCACTCGCTCTGTCCACTGAACAAAGCCAGCCAGAGCCACGTTAGCTTAGAGAGCTACATTAGCTTGCAGAGCCACGTTAGCTCTTCACTGAGAAATACTGACTTTTCTTTGAGGAGAGGAATTAAGGTCTGTCGCTAACTTGGATATTGTATGTCGCTATCACTTTTTTGAAGACTAGAAAAGTCAGTAAAGTAGTCTGAAAAAGCTAAGTAGTAACTGAGGCTAGCTAACTACTGGCTAAAGAAATGTTTAGCTGTAATTTCTGTGGCAAGTCGGTTAAGACGCTGAGGGATTATATACTTCATTGCAAACTTCATTGAAATGAACCACGTTTTTTATTCAAGTGCAGTGGAGCGGGTTTCAGGCTCCTTTTTACCAGAGGCATAATGTATCTGCTCCTATTATCCTTACTGCTGAGACAGCTGTTACCGCTTTTAAATGCGCAATGGCGTTGTGTGGGCGCCAATGTCACGATGTTAAGGATCTAATAGCTCACTTGAAGGAGCATATTGTGGAAGGACGTGCTGTGAGTTGTCCAGTCAGAGGATGCACAAATGTTTTCAAGGTGAAATCCTCATTTACCGCCCACCTCTCACGGAAACACAGAGATTTTACAGACAGCAGTATCAGTGACTTGTACAGAAAATCTGCTTCTCAAACATCATAATAATAAATAATAATAAAAATAATCATAACTGAAAGAATACTGTTTTGAATTTAACTTGTTAACAGTTTAAGTACAGTAACTTTTAATATTTTACATAAGTGTTTTTTTGGTATCTGGGTATTTCTGCAACTACGGTCACGTTTGACCCTCTGGAACATATTTATTGTTTCTGGTAACGACATGTTGTAGAAATGACATTTTTGCTAATGGGTCATTCCTGGTTATTGGTGACTTTTCAATGCCCAAACTTTTGTAGAAAAAATTTTTTTGTTTTGTGTTTTTATAATTATATCAGGTAAATGACATGTTTAACCTTCAGGAACTTTTATTAATAGAGCTTAAGCATTTAAATAATTATAATTATGGGTGGATTGTTCAGACATGGACTGTGAGAGAGTTCCACCCTGTTAGGGACATATTCGTATGTACTGCAAAGTGTTAATTATGTAAATATTTAACAATACTTAGTTTTTATAGCACCTTATGTGTCCCTTATTCCATGATATAAGTTTGTTTTCTTCTTTAAATAATAATGAAATGAGAATTGTTAAGTAGAACGTGTGTTCAGTGTTCAGGACCATCACAATTTTGTACCTAATTTACCCGAAAAGATAAATAATAGCAAATTTGCTCAAAAACATAAGTATGCTGTTAATCCCTTTCAGATCTGCAAATTAACATAAAAACATGCAAAATATTTCACAAAGTTGGTATGTTTTTTTGTTTTTTTAAAGTGACTAACAGGGTGGAAAGGACACTAACAGGGTGGAAAGGATCCTAACAGGGTGGAATTATCAACAATGACACAGTGACTTTCAACAATGTTTTTATTAAACACACATAACACACATTAACATTAAACACAATAATTCATAAATAATTAATTAATTAGAGGGACACCACTATTGGGAACCTATTAACCTATATCAGTGGTTCTCAAACTTTTTCTGACATGCCCCCCTTTCAGAAGCCGGAAAAAGTTTGCGCCCCCCCACCCCACAATTTCTATCAATCATTACCAATAATTGGGGATTGAACTAATAAAAAAGTACTCAAAAGCTGAATTTTAGTGACATAAATGTCAACAGGATGGAATCAGCAAACTCCTGTTTGTCCATTTCCCCTGCATAGATCATATTCATTAAACATTTTTCCACTCTTTAACTCTTCCCCTGGTCTTCCACGCCCCCCCGCAGAGCCTCTGCGCCCCCCAGGTTTGAGAACCACTGACCTATATAAAAGTGTTAATAAACAGCGGGGACTTTAAAACTGCTGTACTATAAGTCCAGGTTCTCTGACATGGGGTAACCTTCCTACTGTGCCATATGTTCTTGAACATATCTCCATGCTGCCATGTTCAGTTGCACCGACCTTTTGTTAAGTGCCTGAGGCTCTTCAATCAGGCACAGGAGCTGATTGTCAGCATACCAGTTGACATCTTTCCGAGGGCCAGGCCAGAAGAATTTGTTTATGCCATTTCGGTGCATGCAGTTCACCTGGATGCTGTTCTCTTCGACAGCTATTATGATGCCAGGGTAGGGGTCATCATCATACATCACCACACACCACCTCCCAACATGGCTGCTGGTAATGACATCGGGACGCCACAGGGGTTCAGTGGTTGGGACATCTGATGCCAGATCCTGCAAAGTTGCTTCTTTGAGGTCAAAGCATGAACAATCCATAACCCCTTTGTCCTTTTGACACAGACAGGTTATGTCCCTGTATTTTATCTTGCCCATGGATGTGCTCATAATTTGATGGATCTTCATTGTTCCTTTGATAGCAGTCAAAGGTGGTATCTGAAAACAGTACAAAACATGGTTCAAAACATCATATGCAGGTAAGTAAGGCTAGGTAAGTATGGAATATTTTGTTTTAGGTGGACATATAACCATATGTAATGTGTAATGTAATATAACCATATTTTATTACATTGTGTTAATAATTGTAATGATTAATTGAAATACTAGTCTACATTTTGGATAAGTATAAATACTTCAATCTCTTTAAGGTTTGCTATGAAATCACATAACAATGACTTGAAATACCTTCCATCATGTGCAATAATATTTATTTTATGTTTACAGCATATGTTGACTGTATACCTGGTTTATGTGTGTGTGTGTGTGTGTGTGTGAGAGAGAGAGAGAGAGAGAGAGAAAGAGAGAGAGATGTGCATTTATAAAGTGAATGTTATTTATTCAATTATTTATTTATTACTCATTTATTACTTTATGATGAGATCTTTTTTTACATTGGTACAATGAAATTTTATTGTATTCTTTTATAATGACAATTAAAGGAATCCTTAATCTTGTACAGAAGACTTTTCATTACATTTTTCTTGGCTGAATATAGAAGAGTTATCAGTACATTGGTGGTCATTTGAGGATTCCTCTATGACAATAAGAGAGATTAGAGAGAAAAATTAACATCATTGTTTTCACTTACCTCCAGCATTCCTCCACACTCCTTTCCGGCACAAAGAACAGCTGAACTGAGGACTCTTGCATGCTGAGCTTCTGGAACAGCACTTCTGCGTTTGGGATGTCTTCTCCTAAGTGCACAAGTCTGTCAGCCGATCTTTTCAAGGTCCCACCAATCCCATCTGGAGCCCCTTTGCCATGACTGGCTTCAAAAAAGTTCCAGGATATGTCAAATCCCCTTTTGAATGGCTCGGTGCTTAGGAGGAAGAAGTTCCCCTTTTGTTTGTACTGTGTTGCCGGCCCATCGCTGAAAAAGTGCAACCGTTGCACTTGGCGGAACTTCTCCTTTACTATCTTCAACACGGGGTCCAGGTGGGCCCAGATGGCCAATGGGTCATGTCTCCGAGAAGGGGATATGGAGCAAAAACTCAGAGGGGGTTGTGATGAGGTGTACAGCACACCAGTGTGGAGGGTGGCTTGCTGATGGGATCCTCCGAAATGGACAGATTGTACCTCATTTGCATACTTGCACACATAATTTTCACTGAAGTCAACGTGGATGAGGCATTCGTTGTCAGTCAGTCTCTCTCTCAGCTCCCTGTATGCCCTGTATTGCCACCGGATGTTAAAAATATGGTGACGAAATTTTGCCATCTGATTCTGGAATTGTTCCACTGCTTCGTCTTCTGCCATCATGACCTCTTTCTTCACTGTCACAGTCGACTTTTTTTCATCCTTATTAACCTCAGTAGACCACTGGGTGACAGCAATAGAATTAACTGTTGTGGGCCTAACCAATGGAACAGCATTTAAGCTGCACTCTCCACAAACACCATAGGCACAGTCCTTCAAATTAGGATCACAGACAATGGTATCCGCCATCTTCTCAATGTCTTTGGTGGACACAAGCCCACAACTGAAAAGGCTGCTGGATATGAACTGCAGGTTCTCATGTGTCTTGCACTGACAGGTTTCCCTGTCAGCTTCAGTGGGTGCTAAAACCCAAAATGGCCTTTGGCTGCAGAAAAAGGAGTATGACACCTGGTGTGTACTTTCAGAGAGAAATTTGCAGTATATGTTTTTAATGGTGTCTGTTAGCAACCTTTTCGCATTTTTTTTTTCTGAAGAGTGATGGTTTGCTTTTTGCCAGTTGTCATTCGGCTAATGTCATCTCGCAAGTAGTACGCTACTACTGCCTGTCTCTTGGTTTCACTCTTCCGGTTGTCCTCTGGTAGCTGCAGAGGTTTCCTCGCAGCCGTGCCCTTTTCTTTGAGAAGCCCAGGGTTTCCTGAGCTAAACTCTGAAGCCTATATTTCTTAATTATGTTTCCCATGGTGGATCTGGCAAGCACCTGCTTTTCTTTTTGTTTTCTTGTCTTTGTGTACTTCCTTCTCAATTCTTCAATCACAGAAGCATGTAGCAGCAGTTGTCTGCGTGAGCTGGGAAGGATAGGAGGTTTCAACAGCTGCTTAAGTTGTGTCTGAGGTGACTGGGTTTGGGTTTGGGTTTTCTTGCTTCTTTGCCACTTCTTTTTGTATTTCTCTTTTTTACTTTTTTCTTTAGCCAATGCAGCTTTGAGTAGTTCTATCTCTCTTTTAAGGTTCTTCTTCTCTTTAATTTGACAGCGTTGACTTTGTTGCCTTTGCCTAAAACACAATAAACACATACATTTTATATGTTTTACAATATACCACTAGCTTTCATTCAAAATCCAGTCATCATCCAGTCATCCCTACCCCAACCAATGACCTTGATTCTAATCTTAATCTTAGCATAACCATAACCATAACACGTGAAGAGTTAACCAGTTTCCTAGAGACAGAGAAGTGTCAAAATACTGTTGTAAGAAAATAATTAACACTGTTACAAAGTAGTTACATGATAATTCCCATTTTACACTTCTAACCTTGAGGGCCCTGCCATTGGTTGGGATGTTGTAAGTGGAGATGTAGGTGCCTTCAGCCTTTCCCTGATTTTTGCATCCCTCTTCCTCTGTCTCCATTTCTTCCTCTGTGCACGCTGCTCACGCTTACTGAGGTCCCCAATTCTTTTTTTTTTCCCTGTCTCCCTGTCTTTCTGCCATTTCTCCCTCTCTTTCCTGAGATACTCTTCTCTTCTTTTCGGATCAGTCTCGCCTCTCTCTGTAGCGACGCTGCATCTCTGCTGCACTTAGTGCTGGAGCCATTTCCTAACAAATATATACAATTTAACTTTATATTATCATGTAAATTGTATAGACAAAACTTTATAATAATGATCAATTACTGTTTAAATGCATACTGATTACACACAAGAGGGTGTGATCAATATAGTTGATCATGGCTGTGTTGCAGCATGACAAGTAAAGTCAAATAAATGTTGAATAATTTATACTTCTAAAGTGTAAAACCTTTTTATACATACCGGTAAATTACACGGACAGTTTAAATAACATTTGAATATGTATATATCAGCATTTATATGCATTTCTTTACATTTCCTGATAGATTTTCCACCCTGTTAGGTGCATGTTCCACCCTGTTAGGTTTGTATGCCTAACAGGGTGGAACCTAACAGGGTGGAATTTTTTAAACCAAATTAGCCATAGCTCTGTGAGGCAGCCATCTTTAGCTAGCTATCTACACCCAAACAGTACTTTAATATATATCAAACATGTTTGCAATTATTTCAAAATGTTGCTTACTTTCTTCACAATTCAGCATAACAGGGTGGAAAGTTAAGAATAGGACATACAGGTTAACGTCATACAACTTGAAAAAAAAAGGCAGACAAGAAGTTGGTGCTTACCTCTCTTTGTTCTTTCAAATTCCCTCCAAAAGAGTGATTGCACTTCCTGAATGTGGCATCATGGGGGCTGTAGGCTTTTTGTTTATAAGGCGAAAAACACTGAACTAACAGGGTGGAACACAATTTTGAGGACACTCAGTAAATTATAAAAAATAATAAATAATAACAATTGTTGCCATTGATGTATATTTATAGACAGCGAGAGTTTAACTTGATTTATACAATAAAGTCACATGTCTATTATTTATAATTATATCGCAAATATATCTCATTGAAACTGAAAATTTGCTCTGGGGACATCGTAAAAAGGAGTGTACGTTCCAAAAAAAAGGTAATTAAAAGTAAATTAAAAATATTTTGCATGCATTATTTTGTGTTAATCCTATAAAGAAGACCTCAATCTATAATAAAAGCTTTTCATCATAGACATTTAATTTATTTTAAATAAGATATTAACATTTATATTCGGGGGACAGAAAAGTCACCAATATCCAGGAATGACCCTAATATTGAAGATCAGAGGTGGGTAGAGTAGCCAAAAATTGTACTCAAGTAAGAGTATTGTTACTGTAAAACAATATTACTCAAGTAAAAGTATGTTGCATAAAACTACTCTTAAAAGTACAATTTATCTGAAAAAGTTACTCAAGTAAATGTAACAGAGTAAATGTAAGTAGTTACTACCCACCTTTGTAGAAGATAAATGGCACCTAGCAAGGTCTGCTATGTCAACTTTGATTCTTTGCATCTGATATACACATGCCCATAGTTGCAGAAACACCCACCTGTTAAAATTATGCAAGTGACAAATAAATCTGACTTTGAATTTTCACTTGAACAGGAAGGAGAGATTTTCTCTCAACGTCCAAGCCACCTGTGACCACAAGCATTCCTTCATCAATTTCGTAGTGAAATGGCCAGGTAGCGTACACGATGCTTGCATTTTTGCCAACTCCACACTTAAGATGCATTTGGAAAATGGTACGATCCCTTCCTGCAAAAAACAAATTGTAGACAATGAGGAGCCCATTCCAGTGTTTCTCCTCGGGGACCCAGCATATCATTTGACTCCCTACCTAATGAAGGAGTATGCAAATGGGGGCAGCACTGCTCAGGAACAGTATTTTCGCATGTCCTTGTGTCGAGGTCGAATGGTCATTGAATGCGCTTTCGGCAGACTGAAATCACGGTTTGGAGCTTTGAGAAGAGCAATGGACATTAATATAGATGACCCTCCCTTCGTTATATATGCTTGTTTTGTGCTCCATAACTACTGTGAAGCCAACAAGGAGACGATAGAAGAGAACAGAGTCATGGAGGCAGTTCAGCAAGACAAGGACAACCAGCCGGCTACAGAGAGCCACTTCCGAGCTGACTGCATCTATGCAGCCGAAGGGAAGAGGGTCAGGAGGGTCCTTACTGAATACCTCGATCCATAAAAGGGACTGCAGTTCTCCTCTTGCTGTGTGTGGGGAGAAAGGTGTGTGTGTGTGTGTGTGTGTGTGAGAGACAGAGAGAGAGAGAGAGAGAGAGAGAGATTGTCTTCAGTGTGAACCAAGCAGGCCGATGTGACAGGACATGGTGAGACACTCAGCAGGCGGGGATCCAGGAAGCAGAGGGAGCAAAAGGAGAGGAGTAAGGTAGAACTCTGTGGCCTCACTCTCTGACCGAGCTCAAGACCTACAAGGACACAAAGATACTGGTGGCCAGGTTCCCAGAACACTCCAGCTGCAGCCTGCCCTAAGGTTCGAAGGTCCAGCAGGTGGTCAACAGCGTCAAGCAGGTCATCAGGTGTGACAATGGACACATGGACGAGGCCGTCTTCAGCGACAACGTCATTGAGCAGGCAAGTGGTGGACAATGATGTGATGTATGTGAGACATATTTGTGTATGTTTGGGTGAATATTCTTGTTTTCTCTATTCTAATCTATGCTGTGTGTGTATGTGTGCTACTCCCCTAGGTTCTGACCCTGTCCCAGCACATCATGGGCAGACCCAGGAAGAGAGAAGTAGAGGATCTGCACTGCCAGATCTGTGACACCCTCAGCTCCTTCCACTCCACCCTAGGCTGTTCCCATCAGACGCCACACCCCTACCCTCCCGGACCTGTCTGTCCTGAGATACCCACTCTGAATACTCCCACAGCCTCCTGGGCAGAAACCTTCCTCTGACCCTCACTCCCTCCTGGACAGTGACCCTACAGAGAACAGTTTGCTCCAGGTCACCTGAATGGACAAAGGCAAACCTGTTTACGGACTGTGCAGTGTCCTAAACACATACAAAATGAATTAGTTGTGGACTTATGCCTTAAAATAGGGATGTAGCTTTTGGTTAAAAGCTCACTTATTTACAGAAAATCAACATTATGGTAATTTTGTTTGAGAAAAGGATGAACCTGCATACTCAGGCTCTAGATGCAGTGGATTTAATTAGACAGCATTTCTGTCATATCCCTTCTCCAAATCTTGAAGGCTACAGTTTAATCCTTTCCTCAGTTTGATGTTCCTGTCACCTGTACCTTGTAGTGTGCATCAATACTGCTTTTATTTAGAAGGTAATTTTGTTTGTGCTGTATGCAATGCTGCATGTAGTTTCCACTACAGCTGTACAGTTGTAATGTTGTATTAGTTTGAAGTTTCACTACACGTGCATCTCAATAAATTAGAATATCTTGACAAAGTTCAGTCATTTTTGTCAGTTATTTTAGAAAGTGAATAAATAAATAAAATATACGTTAATATTTTCAGACACTCGTAGAATTATTAGATATGAATATATATTTATTTACTTTCAGAAATAACGGACAAATTACTTAACTTTGTCAAGATATTCTAATTTATCAAGATGCACCTGTATAAGAATATACAACACCCATACAGTACACAATAAATCTCAGCCATCTGTGACATTTTCAAACTTTGTGTTCAATAAATTCTGCAGACAAAGAGTGAAACACAAAATACTCAGACTGCTTTTATTTAACTGAAAGGCACTTGCAAATTACAAATGGACATGGTAAACACTTCAAAATGCAAAATCTTCTCTACAACATATTCTCTACAATAATGTTGGAGGTAGTAAGAAAACAAAGTGCAAAATTGTGTATGAAAGTGAAACTACATAGGCCTATGATAATGTATACAAAAAGCAGCAGGCTAGCTAGCCTTGGTACCAAGACATCTAAACATTGAGTTTCCCCTCAGGGGGATTAATCAAGTAAATAAACTTAAATTTAAACAACCCCCCTACCGAAAAAAGGGGCTTTGTTTCCAAGACGTTCACTACCAAGGCTGAGGCTATGGTGGATGGTGTTAGTGTACAATGTTAGTGTCGTCACACCATGGATCCAGATCCAATCAGGATCTGGAACAAGTAAATACAGTATACTGTATAAAGAGCCCAACAAACAGACTCATCGGTCAAGGCAACTATTTGCCATCAGTCCTTATCATTGGTATTCCTGCTAATCAACAAGAATGTATGAGTATAGATAGACAGTTCCAGAATGAGTGTCCTGGAAAGCATCCCCATTTTGTAAAATTCATGGCTGTTTTTTATGACCAAATCAAAGACATGAGAAAGAATTAAACTATAAAAAACAGTAACTTCATTGACTTTAAACCTAATTGGCATTTAGTAAACCTAATAACCATAAATGAGGAAGAAGAATCTGAAGACAGAAAAGGCTGAACTGTGGTACCATGATTTGCTGTAAAATCCGAAGGGCATGTCACTGGTGTGTGAGGTGACAACACACCCAGGGGGACAGGAGCTGCACCGCTGCCTCCTAGTTATCCATAGCAGCCGGAGTGGCCATCACTCCTGAAGGAAGCTCAGTGTCATCAACCTTGGAGACCACTGATCCCTGCTTTGCAGTTGCCACTGTGTTAAAAATAGGATTTGATGAGGGATGTTTGGTGGCATCATCTCAGGTCATCTGATTTCAAGCCAGCTTTTAAAGTTGTGACCCCAGAGGGCCGGAGCTTCTCTATGGATAATAAGAGCAGAAACCCAGCCACCTGAGGCATTTATGTCTGCTACTTATGTTGGAACACAGCCTCATAAAGTTTTATTAAATGCGTATAAAAAGGGAGACAAAAACACAAATCGGATTATGTGAAATACTATGTGAAATTAATTGCATTCCTTGGGACAATATCGCTGAAATTGATTTGACAATAGCATAAACTGAGCATATGAGCTGGAAATGTTTTTTAGACACTGAGGACAATGTGTATTGATGAGAAATGCTGAGTGTACAATTACAACTCCACAGGCTACCTTTAATACGGCATGCTCATTTCACACAGCTCCTCTACCTTTTGTTGTTATAAGTGCTCTGCCACAAGAACTGGATTAATGCGGTGTAAAGCCACAGCTGCCACAATGCTGTCGCAGAGTCACAGTAAATGCTGTCTGCAATAATCCAAGCTACAGCAGCGAGATTTGTACCACAACACAGGGCCATTTTATTCTGTCCAATAATATGAACTAAAGGGGCACAACTAATGTATCTAAAGTAAAGGTCTGACCTTGATGTCCTTTGCCTCTCTGTTAAGAATGGCTGTGCTTTTAAAACTTCATAACAGTAACTTTGCACTTAACAGTTACAAAAGTCCTAAAAAAGTTGAGAAAGCCCAACGGGCTTGTAATGAGAAGGCCAACAGATGACCATAAAACTAATACAAAATATGTAATAGATAAAATATCTTAAATTACTGAAAATGACAATTGAAAAAAGCATGCAATTTAAAAATTATTAACCTCATTTTTTTCTCTTTTAACCATTTTATTGTAATGTTATTTTTGATTTATGCATCTGAAACCCTGAAAACACTTAAACATTGTGCTGATTGGACTTTTCCTCTCTAGGGATGACAATATCAGTTGGTCTGTCGGTCCACTGCTTTATTCATGACTGAAATATCTCAATATGTAATAAATTATTTGTCATGAAATTTTGTGCAGACATTCATGTCCCCCCTCAGGATGAATTGTATTAACTCTATTGATCACTTAACTTTTTCTATCTATTGAAAAATTAAAGAATTTTAATTAGTCCAGTATTGTCAGCTCCCTGCAAAACTTAGAACAGTTTCAGCAGTCTCAACCTTAGTGCTAATTAGCAAATGTTAGCATGCACATATACTAAACTAAAATGGTGAATATGGTAAACATTATACCTGCTAATAAGAGACTGTCCTACTCCAAAATAGGACCACATAGGTCAATAGGTCATTCTTACAAGCAGAAATTACAGTTGATATTAGCATTTCTATCAGGCACAAGCAACTCAGTGGTGGCTACAGTAATAATAACAGGACCAAAGGAGAAGGTCAGGCAGCATAATATAAAGAGCAACAAAGTCTTCTTGGAAGGTAGAAGAGAGGTAGATGGGTTAAAATAGGAGAATACTTTGTTGTGTAGTGGAGTGTATATACGGGTATATGGGGTATACCCATTTAGCCATTTACAACATACCCACCTCCTCCTCTGTAACCTACCCAACTGCCTAGTAGTACACCCAACTCATCAGCTACCACTACACCACTGGTAACAAGCATACTTATTTCAAGCCAAACCACAGTCTTTATCTAAACCTAAGCAGAGTTTTCTTCCATAAACCAAACCACAATATTGTGGTGCAGCATCCACCATTTCATGATATTACCCACGTGTTTACAACTGTGACTGTCAATGGTTAGCCGTTAAAGCTATTCTGTCATCCACCTGTAGGTGCGGTAATTTAGGAAAGCTCATGAGGGTACCAAAGCAGTGCATGACAAAGCCACTAGCATGACTGTAGACTCAAGTATTTTTAAACTGTTTCTTTTTCATAATGTACTTTCTAATATTGAAGGTACCTTGTGGAAAATGGTCTAGATGGAGTAATGTTTTCATGAGTTCCGCTAGCATGTTGCGCAAGGGGACCTACACACCAAACATGTGACACTATTCAACTAAAAGGGGAGGTTTTATGTTTGTTTAAAACAGAAGTATTTTAGAAAATACCACCACACCAGAAAGTGCCTTCAAGGAATAAAGCTATTTAAAGTAGGTATGTAGCCTAGCTATTGTGTATTTTCGCAATGTATCCTCATAGAACAGTTCTTGTGAAATCATAAATGCACACAGGAGTTCATAGATATCCTACAAATTAACACCCTACACATTACATTATGTCCTTAACGTAAAGAAAATGAATGTGAAGTTACAGATGTTTGGTTTAAGGAAAAGAAACATGGTAGTACCTTAAACCTAAATGCTATATCATAAGCAACTGGACTATGATATGGCCTCTGCAGAATCCTCTTGGATGAGAGGTGAAACATCTTCAAGAACTCAACCATCACGATTACCATGACCTGGATGACTGAGAATCTTCACCAAGATATAACTTAAAATGTTCACAAGGTTCAGAAAACCAGTCTCCTAGAGAAAGTCCTATGTTCTGTGACTTATCCACGACCCCAGCCTCCTTACAGACCACTCCAAACCACCTCACTGTTTACTACCACCAGCGCATTGGTCACGTGATTGCAGCCTACAAAATACAAGGGTTATGCACAATTACGTTCTTGTACAAACTGTTTATGAAAACAGCCTGATTTTTTTATGTGTTACATTGAAGAAGGACAAAAGTGAGTGCTTCTGTCTGGTTTGGAAAGAAGTCAGTTTAAGCACTGATGCATTGTCTGTATGGATGAAACAAGAGTCAACTGACTTCCAGCTTAAGGTGGTATAACTGTTGCAGCCTTAGTGGTCAATATTGCTGAACTTGTTCATAGTGTCGTTCATTTTCTTGACACAGAATAGAAATTGTCATAGTCTAATTGCCACATCCCCTTGCAACACTGATTTGTGGAAAAGTACTGTGGATTTTGCTCCAGAAAAGCCCTGATGTAGCAAATAAAGCCAAAAATAAAACTCTCTTGTATGCCTGCACACACAGTCACACAAGGTATACACAGACAACATCTAGCAATCTCTCAAGGGTCCTAACTTTGTGAGAAGATAAAAGCCTGAAAGGAATAACTGTAAAATAGTAAAAGAATAAAAATGCGGAAAGGAAGAAAACAATGGCCTGACAGCCATTAAATATTAAACAGGAAGGAGCTGTGCAGAGAGATGAAGAGGATAGCTGTAAATTGTTGGTTCTAACTTGGTTGATGGCTAAGGCTTACTAAAGAGTGTGTGTGTGTGTGTGTGTGTGTGTGTGTGTGTGTGTGTGTGTGTGTACGTATCAGCTTTTTGGTACATCTTTCTGAGAACCCCTGCAGTAACTTTCCAATTTCAATATCATCGATCAGTGTTTGAAGGATTTTTTGATGTACAACAAACCCAGAAAGGCTGCTTCAGGCTGTGTGTGTGTCTCTGTGTTTGTAAGAGTGTGAGAGAAAGACAGAGAGAGAAAGAGAAAGTACACTAAGTGCTTCTTTATTGCTTTTTCATAAAGCAGGTCATGGATAAAGTGAGGCAGAGAGCAGGAGAGACAAATGGAGGACAGAAAGAATAAAATGATTTCTTCTTTTTTTTAACTCTTAAAAGCAAATGAAGGGACTATTACTTAACAATTAAAATGACATCACATGACCAGATTCAATTTATGGCCCTTTGTGCAGAGAACATTGCCCTGTCACAGAGCCAAAAAATACTGTCAACACAAATTAGAGCCCTCATTTTGACAAAGCATTGTCCCATTCCGGCCCTCAGGAGCTTTTTATTGGATATTTTTTTTAAACTGTCTACATAATAGCAGCGAGGATGGAACTGCTGATTAAAATACTGATGCTTGTTCAAGTGGCATCATCTCTAATGAATACAATCTGATTAAAATAAGCTATTCATTTTGCTGCATTTCCAATCAAGGACCCTTTGGGTGTCTCAGTACTCCGGAAAACCACTGATGTAGCTGAATTTGAACAGTTGGTTTAATAAAGACTATGATGCAGTCTAATCAGGCAAACACAAACGGAAAGAAGATAATAGTAAGATAAGCTCAGGTGGGAGACTTGAGTCACATGATTTGACTTGAGTCTGACTCAAGTTGCAAAGTTGAGGACACTCTCCGCTGATAGTGGTGCCCATGCTACCTGTCGCTGCAGAAATGGCAGTATGTAGAGTGGCATCATAATTTTCACCGTGTGCTTTTATTTTTTTTTATCTGCATGATACATGTGAACTGACCTATGGCTAAGCCCCGCCCTCAAACACAATGAGCCAATCACAGTGTGTATAGCCATTCCCATATACTCGGACATTCTCTGCCTGGACGTTCATTGAAATGCATTACAGAAAGTCAATTTTGTTTGGTTTTATGAGCTTTTTCGGAGATTTGCAGTTTAAAAATGGTCAAACGGTGTACATGGGGTACATGCAACTCCGACACAAGGTATCCTGAGAGGCTGGGCGACGGGGTGTCTTTTTTACACTTTAAATGGAGTTAATTGTTTAACTGAGGTTCAGGAGCAGGACCACGCCTCAACCACTCCTCTAATCACCTGACTAACATACAGTATATATACCAGCACAGCTCTACCACAGGCCTCTCAGCTCTCTCGAACCCACCCTCCCTCCCCTTCTGTTCCTCTCTCTTGTCAATCTGCTGTGTACCTCTCCTCATCTCATTCTAGGCATCGACTGAGGGGCTTCCTAACAGCACGGGCTCATCAGAACTCGAGACGGGACCCCCACACTGAGTCTCTCCGCCCACATCTACACCTCACCCAGTCCGACCCTCCGATGACGTCATCTCCATCCCGTTCATTCACCTGCCAATCTGCACTCCCCCATTCATCACCACCCCATTCATAACCATATTCTGACAATAACATCCTTATTAAATCTTTAAACTGCATGTCGTTGTGGTGTGGTCCTTGCTAGTGAAACCACATCTCAACCGAGAAAAGTGTCTCCTTTGGATAAAGTTGTGTGGTAACGTTAGACCACAACATCAACTCAAAGTGAATAAGATTAACAATGATGTCTACATCTGTTCTAAGGTAAGTCAACATCATGTTTGAGGCAACATATTGTCACTTTGCTGGAAAGAAATATAAAGTTATCTTTAACATATCTATCGAACGTTAGCTAAAGTTAGCTTGGCAGAGATAACAAAGGTTGGCAAACGTTATGCTGAATGATTCAGTGTAAATACTGCAGCACCAAACTAACGGAGAGACACTCTTGGTAAAGATGGTAAAAAGGCTGTTATCCTTTCCTCATATTCTGAGCCACAAACCTTAACTTCAGTGGCACTTTAACTTGTTGTCTTTGATGGCGACGGCAACGAGATGCGGTTCACAAGCGTAACACTGTGACCTGTAAATTTTGGCTTGTAATTTAAGCTTTTCAACGACCTTCTCAACAATAAAATGATGAATATCTCCCTCCAATGCTTAGTTTAGGCCCTTTTGGTTACTTCTCAGTGACATCTGATCGTTATGTCCCCAAAAATCATCAATTGCCTCCTGCCAAATGCCGTGTACTGTGACACCTGCCATAGCGCCGCTCACTGAATGTTTGAGTGGAGGGGGCGTGGCTTAGCCATAGGTCAATTACGTTTTTAATAACTCATTCAGAGTGAGAGCGGATACATGCGCTGCTAGCTTTATATTCTCAGACTCATGCATTAATGTAAAAGTAGGATTTTACTGCAGTTGGTTGAAGTGGAGCTCACTTTGAATTATTATTTATTCATTCATTCATCTTCTAACCGCTTCATCCTCTTGAGGGTCGCGGGGGGGCTGGAGCCTATCCCAGCTGACATCGGGCGAGAGGCAGGGTACACCCTGGACAGGTCGCCAGACTATCGCAGGGCTGACACATAGAGACACATAGACTGTTTGGTTTGTAAAAATTCTGGAAAAAGAGAGATAGCATCACACTTATCCAGAGCCCAAAGTGACACCTTCATAATGTTTTTTTTTTGTCCAACCAACACTTCAAACCTTGCTATGAAAAGTATTAAATAATAAAAAGCAATAGCAGCAAAAAAAATCCTCACATTAGTGAAGCTGGAGCCATGAAATGTTTCTGCACTGGAAGCAACTTCACTGATTATTAAAATAGTGTCAGATGTATTTTTTGTCAATTTAATAGTTGACTCATAGTCCAAGCTGTATGTGTACATTTTCATATATTTTAAGTACAAAATATTGTCAGTAACTTGTAACTAAAGCTGTCTGATTAATGTAGTGTCACAGAGGTAGATGGTGGCATGAGAAGAAAAGACTCAGATCTGTAGGCTTACTTACAGTACCTGAGTAAATGTGTTTAGTTACATTCCACCCCTGGGTGCAGCCTATGTCATATTATCTTTTTGAGTTTTGAATGTAACTTGACTTGTGATTTGCTTTACCTGACCAACGACTTAACTCGACTTGCTTGACTTATAAGGCAAGGTAAGATAAGGTAACACTTTAATGTCCCCTGGGGGCAATTTGGGATACAGACAGTAGTCATAAATAAAACAAAACAGACAGTACAGTATATAACACACAGAATCCAGTATCACATGCTATCAGGGATAAATCATGGACAATCAGTGGTCACCACTGGCGAAAAGCGATAGCAGACAAGACAAAGGATGATCTGTAACGCTTAGTGCTACATTTAGGGAGGCAAAATCTCTGCTCTGATGGAAGCATCTGAAACTCAACATGGAGGGGATGTTGAGAGTCTGAGACAATCAACCTAAGCTTTGAAGGTGACCCTCTCTTCATACAGATGCTGGATGTTATTTAAAGTAACACCAGCAATGTTGGAACACACTTTACCACTTTTTCCAACTTGTTCTTGTTTTTAAGGCTCAGATTACCAAACCAACAGACAATGTTAAAAGAAAGAACTCAATAAAAGCAGAATAGAACAATTTCATGATTGTCCTATTTACATTGAAAGTCCTCAGCTTCCTTAAAAAGAATAGGCTTTGGTTTGCCTTCTTAGAGATGCCACCAGTGTTCACATCATCTAAGACAGTGCCTAAACACTTATACTGCTGCACTACTGCCACCGACTCCCCCTTGATCACTCAAGAAGCAGGAAGGCAGGGTCTCCTCTGAAAATCAAATAACATCTCACTGGTCGAAGACACATTGAGTGCGTTTACATGGACAGTTTAATTCCCTTTCCAATCTGAATGAAAGTTCATTTCTACTAAAAGTGATCTTGTAAACACCTAATTCGTAATGAAAATGGCCAGTTCGATTGAAAATTCAATCCAGTGTAAGGGGCTGGAATATTCTGTTTCTAATTCCGAATGAAAGAATTTCTCAATTTGTATACACTCATTCCTCTTTAAGTTCATTCCGGTCTTTCTGTGCATGCTCGTTTCCTTGCCCTTCTAGAGCAATGACATATATAGCGCATGACAAGATGGCTGCATCTAAAAACAAGAGATGGACCCGAGCGGAAACAGTACTTTTAATTTCCACGTTAGAAGACATGAATATCATGACAAGACTGGATGGTCAGAAATACAAAAACTCAGAGATTTACCTAGCGTTGGCAGACAGAATGCAGGAAGACGAATTCATCGACAGAGACACCAACCACGTTCACAACCGCTGGAAAACTCTTAAACAAGAGTACAACAAGGCCAAGGCTCAGAATAACACGAGCAGATTGGACCCCACTAATTTTCTGTACTTTGAGGAGGTGGACAGGGTGCTGGAAGGACGGCCACTGGCCACTGCTGACTGACATGGAATCGACGCTGGTTTTGAGTCTGAAACACGCTCATCAGCCGAGATGGAGAATTAAGCCAGCATATCAGGGGAGTCAGGGAATCAAGGGATTCTAGTTCATAATAAAACTCCCATGATTCCATTTTTAAGGTATTTTACTGGACATTTTAAAGTAATAAACTGTAGGTTTTACAGCAAAGGCTAACAGTGTGTTCCCAATCTGTGGTAGTGTTTCTTCTTAAAACTTTAACAACTATTGGTGATACACTGAATGACAATGTTGAACATTACAGTCCATTAAACTTGAATTACTGAAATTAAAATACAGTAGATTAACAAATAAACAAGGTTGTACACAAAATTTCATTAAAACCATCACTATTAACACCAACAAGTCAATACATTTACTTACACTACCAAACCTGCCAAAACAGTCACATGAACAACTTATTAATCTACACCCTTGAGAATTCTTGTCCCAGATGGAAGGCCTCTACCAGGACTACTTTGAAATCTTCATATGATCTCATGTGTTGAACGGGGAAGGTGATGGTGTTACTGCAAGCTGCAACAGATGGATCGCATATCCTGTGCTCCCTAAATTGTGACGGGCAGTGATGATCGAATTTTACATTTACTTTAAAACGTCTCTTCTCTTCCTGCAGGACAGGAACATGGCCTTGCCCTGTTATCCACTTAAGAAATGCCTTTGGAGACAATGAGGGAGTTTCAGCTTTCTCCATTCCTGGATCAGTTTCGTCTGAAATTAAAGGCAAGATAGAATGTATAGAGAGAATGTAGAATTTTAAGATTGATTTTTCAGAGATTAGAAAAAAAGTAGTCCATGTACCAATAATAATGGTGGGGGCACAGACAGCCAAGAATGTGTTTCTGGTACGCTAGACTCCTGCTCCTGAGTCATGATGAAGGTGACATCGTTTTCTCCTCCAGCACACCGACTAGGGGGCGCTGTGCCATGCAGCTACTATTATACTGTATTATACTATTTAAGTAAAAAATACGGCTCACGTGTGTAAATTACCAGTCCCTTTATTCCAAAAGTCATAAAGAAAGCAGGGGAAGAACATTTAATAAAGGCCAGGGTAAAGAGTACCCACCCAGACAGGACACTCTAAAGCTAAAGGGAGCGCATCTGCAAGGAGGCAGGGATCATTTCATTGGTCAACAATAAACCTGGCATTCTATTGGTTGGGGGATTTTGACAGGATTGTTGCACAAAAAAATCCATGAGCAGGGCAGAAGTCTGAGAGCAGAAATTCCACGAGCGCACAGAAGCAGATTGAGCACGAACTAGCATATTGTCAGAAACCACAGAATTAATCTTTGCTTAGCTCCGTTTGGAGCGGGTCATAACCGATGACCTTATTCAGACACTTAACATGTCACTTCATTGGCTCCTTGTCAGTGTGTTGCCAAGTGAAAACAAAGCTTTAGCTTTAGACTTTAAGTTTCCTCCTTGATACTAGCTCCAAAATGAGACATGCCCTGACAGACTGCACCAAATGTTTTGCCCTATTTGTAAAGCAGCACATGAAACCTGCAGCCAGCTGGCATGTGTTATCAGAAAGCTGCCATCACTAGACAAACGTGTCAGAGACAGTGGGATAAAGAGGGGCGGCATGCACACATTATATGGTTACACAGTGTAATCCCTCAGCCGAATGAGCATTGGACAGTATCAGGCACAATATAATTACAATATGGTGAGAGAAAGTCAAAGACAGACTTATACATTTAGAAAGTTATTCTCTAAAGACGTTACTTTTTCACACTGGTGGCTCTAAAAAGACAATCATAAAGTCAGACATCTTGTAGCATTATGCCATTAAACTGCACACAACTCATGGACTCTCTATTAATTGATGTTTTAAAAAAGAAAATTAATTTTGAAAGAAAAAATTAAGCACTTAATCTCTTCCAAATTAAAAGCTGAATTCATAAGCCAAAACAAACTGTTAGTGCAATAGTGTTAGTGCAATAGGGAATATTGCTGCTAGAGTATTACTTGCTCTGACCAGTAGCATATTGTGGCTAGTGTTAGCCACCTCCGGGAGGATTTCTTGTGCATCTCGGGGGAGGTTGGGGACATGGAGTCTGAGTGGGCCATGTTCAAAGCCTCCATTGTGGAGGCAGCTGCTGGGACCTGTGGTCAGAAGGTTGTCGGTGCCTGTCGGGGCGACAACCGAAGTACCCGCTGGTGGACACCAGCGGTGAGGGAGGCCGTCAGGCTGATGAAGGAGGCCTTTTGGGTCTGGCTGGCCCAGGGCTCTCCTGAAGCAGCAGACAGGTATCGGTTGGCCAGAAGGTCTGCAGCTGTGGTGATCGCTGAAGCAAAAACCCGGGTGTGGGAGGAGTTCGGTGAGGCTATGGAGAATGACTTTATGTTGGCCTCAAGGAAGTTCTGGCAGACTGTTAACCGACTCAGGAAGGGAAAACAGGGCTTGTCTCAGGCTGTGCTCAGCAGAGAGGGAGAACTGCTGACCCGAACTGGGGACATCGTCAAGCGGTGGAAGGAGGGGGGGGGGGGGGGGGGGGGGGAGTTTGCCTATCCAGTCTACATGAGCTTTGTGGACCTGGAGAAGACCTACAACTGCGTCCCTCGGGGGTCTTGTGGGGGGTATTATGGGAGTATGGGGTTCCAGGCTCGCTGCTACGAGCCATTCAGTCCCCATATGACCAAAGTGAGAGCTGTGTCCGCATACTCGGTGTGAAGTCAACCACGTTCTCGGTGGGTGTTCGCCTCCGCCAAGGTTGTCCTTTGTCACCAATTCTGTTTGTAATCTTCATGGACAGGATCTCAAGGTGCAGCCAGGGGTAGGAAGGGGTTTGGGGACCTCAGAATTGCATCCCTGCTTTTCGCAGATGATGTGGTTCTGTTGGCTCCATCACACCGTGACCTCCAGCATGCACTGGAGCGTTTTGCAGCCGAGTGTAAAGCAGTTGGAATGAGAGTCAGCACCTCCAAGTCTGAGGCCATGGTCCTCTGTCGGAAACCGGTGGTTTGCCTTCTCTGGGTTGGGGGAGAGTTACTCCCTCAAGTAAGGGAGTTCATTTATCTTGGGGTCTTGTTCACGAGTGAGGGTAGAATGGAGCGTGAGATGGATTGGCGGGTTGGTTGGATGAGCATCTGCAGTGATGCAGGCACTGCGTCGGTCCGTCATGGTGAAGAGGGAGCAGTGGAAATGAGTTTCCTCCGTGGGGTGGCTGGGCTCAGGTTCAGCTCAGATGTCTGGAGGGAACTCAGAGTAGAGCCGCTGCTCCTTCGCGTTGAAAGAGGACAGTTGAGGTGGCTTGGGCAACTAATCAGGATGCCTCCTGGGCACCTCCCACTAGAGGTGTTCCGGGCACGTACCACTGGTAGGAGGCCCCGTGGCAGACCCAGAACACGCTGGAGAGATTACATACCTCGTCCGGCCTGGGAACACCTTGGGGTCTCCCAGGAGGAGCTGGAAAGTGTTGCCAGGGAGAGGGATGTCTGGGGTGCTTTGCTCGGCCTGCTGCCCCGCGACCCGGCCTCGGATAAGCAGATGAAAATGGATGGATGGATGAATGGATGGATGTTAGCCAATGTTAGCAAACTTAGATTCACTGTAAAAGAGAGATTTTTGAATAAGATTGGTTACTTATCTTTTTCCTACCATGACTGTATGGTTGAAAAGATTTTCTACCAGTTTGGACATATTGGTGTTCCAGCACCTTGCCAAGACCAAGGTGGGTGATTGTTCTACGTCATATACCATAGAATGTATAAAATAATGGATATAGCCACCTTGACATCACCCATTGGATTGTGGAGTGGAGGTTTGAAACCTCATGTTTGGCATTTTGGCCACTGCCATCTTGGGTTTTTGGAGCCAGACGTAAGCAAATATGGATGAGACGGTGGACGGAGAGTTGGATCTGACTCAGACTGTGGTGACGCCTTGCAGACCACCTGTCGCTCAAAGCAGCCAAGGCCTTAATTGTGCATAACTTTAAACCATGAACATAAACAAACAGGTGAGTGATATAAAAACAAATCAGCCCCAATGCAGTTGTCGTGAAGGGGAAAATTAGCTATAGAGATCAGGACTGTTTTTTACCAGGCTTTAAACATATTTATGCTGTAAACATGAGGGTCCCTTTTGGAGCCAGCCTCAAGTGGCCATTAATGGGACTGCAGTTTTTGGCTCTCCTGCATTGGCTTTGATTTTGAGCCCCAGAGGTTGTCGCTTGGTATCTACTGGTGGAACTCTGTTACACCATGGTTTATCATTACCATTTAGCTCAGAATTTACCATTTAACTGTACCTGCCACTTACTTACTCTCTTCAAGTTGTGCATACGCATAATGTCAGTGTTTCAGAAACCATGTCTGCACCATGTAGTGCCAAAAATTATACTGATACGTTTGTGGGTTTTATTCTCACTTGGTCAACTCAACATTGATATAGGAACCTCACACACACGTATCTGACACTGACAAAATCTCTCTGCTTTTCCCAGCTACTCAGCTTTTATATTTTACCAGACTCACTGCCAGCCATATGAACAGAAGTGTGAAAACCTTAGAAAAAGTGTAACAAAGTCTGAGTACTGTGTGACGAAGTTTGGCTTTTAACAATGCAGGTGGTCAGTGACTGACACATGTCGTCCTGTTGAGACTTTAGGCCCCCATCAGTCAGAATGTTTTTAGCAGCCAACCAGTGGTGGCTTTTGCTGGATACCTGGAGCTATATGACTTAATACTGTAGTTACCATGACCTTAACAGAAAACAAGCCGGCCTGGAGGCAAATTAGTGTGGTACTTGAGATTATGGGTAAGTTGTTTTCATTAACTTAAAGTGTAGAAATTCTAGGTAGCATACACGGTTGCTCACCTTCAACATCACCCTAAGTATGTTGCAAGACCTACTCAACAAACTGTAACCTCAACTACTTTCTGAAGTCAGCCCCTCATTTCTACCTACATTTGTGTAAAAGGGGTCAAGCAGAAGTCCCTTAATTCCTATGGGAATCTTTGTGATATCCGATACTGCAAAACTCCTCCCGTCAGTAATATTTCGGTCCAGAATTTGCGTTGAGTACGTTCAAAAAAATGAATTTTTGCTGTGGCTTTCGGAAAGACCATGACGGTGTGCTAGCTTAGCTAACAGGCTGCTAACTAGCTAACGAACTATTCCCTTCAATTCAGCTGCCTGTTGATTGTCAAAGTCAGTTTGTATGATTAAATTTATCTAGTGTAACACATTGTGGATCTGAGTGATGTTATTCTGCTTTAATATGGTTAAACATTTACAGTCAGTGTCCTGTCCTCTTCACACGCCTTGCGTGAATTGACAGGTAGATAAACTCCATCCCCGATCACTACACGTACGAGGCTCCAAGTTAAGCTTCTTTAATGCAGCAACTGGCAGCAGGGTAAAACTGACAGAGAGAAAAACATACAGTTAAAAACTGTACAGATTTCAATTGTGTGAGAGATTAAGTGTATCACATTATACAAAATAACACACAAGATATACAAATAAGGCCCAAATGTACCTGTAAACGTATAAAAGTGATATAACTGGAACCAAAAATGAATCCAAATCAAAGACAGGCTACAGGTACATGTAAGTATAATGCTACATACAATGTGTCTGTATGCAAATTCTCCGAACTACAAGCTATCCAGGACATATGCTCAACATGAATTTACTATCTGTACATATATCTGCACACAATCTGTTCAAATGTCTCTGCTTTGTAAAAATATACATTTACATCAATAAATGATAAACTAAAGGTTAATTCTACATAACTTACCGACGATGCTTACAAAGACCTGACCATCTGGACGATGTCCGAAGAAAAAGGCATGAACTTTCCCTCTGCTCTCACATGGAGAACTGCCTAGACGCTTAATGATGATGTCAATAACTAGAGACACAGATTGCCTGACCTAAATGACTGCTATGCAAGAGCCAACAGCAGGGGGTGCTATTTGACAAAATGAACACAACTGACTAGTCAGGCAGCTCAGTCAGATTGTCATTCACAGGTTGATACAAAATACAGTCAGATTTATCATTTTAATATGAAATAGCTTAACGTGACAGACAAATTTATCAGTCTGATGTGACATAGAGTCAGCATCTTTATCCATTTGATATTCTTTGTCTTTTTACACTCGAGGCATCATCCGTATATTAACAGATCTATGGACACCATACGTAAGTAGAATTGAATTGTAAGGTTCAGTGTTCAACAATATCCTTTTAATCGCATGTTGCTGTTTTCTGTTCACATCGGTGTAACTACAGTTTGAAAATGAAACAGCTCCTGGTATCCAGCAACAGCCACTACTAGTTTGTTATCATCACCACCACAAAAGGCCAGCCAATTAATCTGAGGCCTATAATCTGATCCAACAATGGGAGAAAAATATCAATGACATATGATGCTTTTTTCACACATAACCAAGATTTAAACTTCTGTGTTTTACTGAAGCTGTACCTACAGCGTAGGCTCTTTGTCGACATAGAGCCTGCGCCATACCCTACACTGTAACCTGACATGCGTCTCCCCAGATATGTAACTATGCGTTGCAGCGACACAGACCTCCTGTCTATTTTGGAAGCTGAAACCATTTCCCTCAGTGGAAACAAAGCTTTTATTTACTTTAATTTCAAAGATAAGAAACAATACATTGTACAGAAAATAAAGCCTCCACAAAAAAACATTTTCAGTCTTGTGTGTGATTTATCCTGGCTTCATATGAGTGGGGGAAATATCCGCTAGTCGCTAGGCTGATTTATACAATGGAAAATGCTGTAGGCTTATGCTAATAACATTAGCATGTTATATTTGTTTGGAAAACATGTTTAGTATAGGACAGTTGTTTTGTCGGTGAACCATGTGAGTTTTAATGGAGCCTTTTTTTGTAATGTTACCTTTGTTAAATGTTGCTGTTGTCCCTGGCCTCATACGAGTGGAGATTTCCGCTAGTTTCTAGGTAAATTTATGTAATATACCATAGGGTTGTGCTTAAAACGTTAGCATGTTGTGTTTGTGGGGAAAATGTGTCCAGCATATGTCCGAGAAATGCTTTGTCTGTAAATGCTGCGATTTATACTGAAGCACATTTGTGTACTTGTGTATGACATTGTCGCTGTAAAGTCATGTTTAATGTGTGTTTTGGGTGTGTTTGAATCAACTAAGGTTTACAGCATTTCACAGAAACCCTGCTGCTGACTAGTGTTTTGAAGGTGTACCTGCAGAGACACACCACTGCACAAGTATAAATGCTCATAACAGTGTAGGCCATGTGTATAGGCTACTGCATAGGCTCTGCATAGAGCTGACACACAAACTTAACACACAAACAAATTTAACTCCAGTTGTAGCACCTTTGCTTTTCCTACCCTAAAACTTGAAAATACTAAATACATTTAGAGGTCTGCACCCAGGTATACCAAGGCAACATAACACTTGAACCTCAAGGCACTAACACAATGAGAGAACCTCAATTTCTGGCAGTTTTAGGTAAGTGCCTCGTAATGTTTGAACTTAATTTGTGCTCATCGTTAGGATAACTGCCCATTTTTTTCATGGAAACTTAACTTTTTACTAGCTGTTACTTATTAACGTCATTAATCATAAAATATGCACTGAGGAAACTTCCAGTAGTGAAAGATAGATGATGTAAAGTTCTCAAATGTTATGGTTACCCAAAGGCAAGGCCCCAATCCCACGTTAAAACAGATTTAAAGACTTTAATCTTTGTATTTATTTTAAATAGTGGGGGAAAAAGGGATTCCAGGGAGACCAAGGAAGAACAACATAATAGAAAGACAGCTGGAAGCATCTTTCCTGTGAAACTCAAAGTACTTTAGTAAAGCTTGTCATTTGCAAATATTAAGACAGAAAACAACAATCACTGGATAATGATGGCTCTTAATGGAAAAAAATATCAGTTTCCCAAATTCTCTTTGACACAAAAGGCTATGAAAGAGATAATGGCAATGTAAGACTGTGTTAACACCGCAGTCAACATTTAATACATGCATCTTTAAAATGTGTAAATTCCATTCAGATTAATAGACTCATTCAATATTTCTTTTCCTTTTCCCATTGGTCTCTGCGTTTTAGTGCCTCCATTTATTTCTGTCTCCATCTGTCTCACTCTAAAAATGACAAATAGATTAGCGTTATGAGGTGAAAGCTACTTACCAAGAGAGACAGACAGTAATAGAACAGATGTTGGTAAAAATCACAGTTTATAGGGCTTGAGCTAATGGCAAATAATAAAAAGATTCTTTGTTATCCTTACTATTTAGTTCAGTCAGAAGTAAAAATTTAACATCCATTTAAGTTGCAAAAGATGAAGGAAATTTGCTAAAAATGAAGATATGTCATATTGACTTTAAGACTTTAGACTAAACCTTGGAAATGGAGACACTGGTGCCTGTGGATTCAAAATAGTCTGTAACACTGTTGTAGCCCAATGACTAGGTCATAAGGTTGAAACGGGGAATACAGAACAATTTTCAAACAACTGCAGTCACAAGTTAAACTGTCTTAAGTGATCAGAGAGTGGTGACTAAGACTTCTCAAGTGACCCGGTCATAAGGTAGAAAGTGGGAAGATGTGAAGTATTCAGTTCTACAAAAAACAAAAAAAAAATGCACAAAAGAGCAGAGGGAAAATAGCAATTCTCGCTGCTGTTTTCTGTGTGGCAATGGAGGTGAAGTCAGGGGGTGGGGTTGGGACTCTCAGTCTTTCCCTCTTGTTTGGGAAAAGGGCTCAACAGCATCACTGTTCAGTTCAAGGACAAAGAAACATTCTGTTAAGAATCAGTGTTGTCTCTCGATTGAAGGCAAACAAAAGCCAAACAACTCTACAAACCATGCTAGAGAGAAAAACAAAAAGTAACATACAACAAATCCAAGAGTCTAAAGCCATGCTGAGAGCTGTGAGGCTGTACCTACACACAACACTGCTTTCAGGTAAAGGCTGACAACAGCATGTTTACATGCTCAAAATGACCAACGTGTTCTCATCTCAAGTCATATCGCCGCTTTGTCAGAGGACTTTCACATCAATGTGTTGCAGGTAAGGTATCCTCCTGCATCTGCTTTGATGTTCCAGGACATCACAATCAGCACCAGGACATCCACAAAAGCATGTGGTTAGGTTTAGGAAAAAACATCATGGTTTGGCTCTACATTCTTTAAAGGCTGGGCTTTGTTGGACAGATCCACCACCCCGGCCACCTGCACTTTAGGGACTTCATACTGCCATGACAAGTGCTGTCTGGCTGACCTGCCGCATATCATACCACCATAAAAGGTGGCTCCTGGCATCACTGATAAACTGACGGTAGTTGATTTTGCTTTAGAAAGAGAACAGGCTGAAATGACATTGCTGACATGCTGATGCCATACAGGTTTTGAGTTTAACTAGTTAGATTAGCATTTTAGAATTCTAACATTAGGCGAAGACTGTAACAGCAGCCGCAATCCTGACACTTCCATGCAAAAACAAAGCATTTAATTTAGCAAATAGGTGAATAGTTTTTCCTCTAAGTATTCAAAAGTGTAATATGCATCGTAGTCGTGTTAATGTCAAAAGACACTGGCAGGCATTATTCTGTGTTAAGAAATTAGCACAAGCAAACACACAAAGAACTACATGAGTAACACGTCAAAATTGCAGCTGTAGGTGTAGGTGGCGACAACAAACACTGCCGAATTAGCAGGTCTGAACTGCGAAAGCTGAAAGTTTCTCATCCTATAGCTCAGGGGTATTCAATTAAAATACAAAGACAACCCATTTCTAAAAACCTCATGACATCTAAACTTCCATAATATTTTAACATGTCAGTTTTCAAAGCAGGAAACTTTTAACCAGGGAGGCGCAGGGGACATGTCCCTCTCAATATTTAAAACATGTACATTTGCTCCCTCCACCCATCCCCAATAAAAATATGAAAGTAGTAGGCCTAGAGAACTTGTATTTAAAGAGAGAGAGAGAGAGAGAGAGAGAGAGAGAGAGAGAGAGAGAGAGAGAGAGACATCTACACCATAAATTAATGCAGAAAATATTTGATGTTAAAAATTTTCTGTAGAGGACCCCCAAGCACATCTTTACAAGCTGTAGTCTGTTGACATTGATCCGTCACCCAGTGCTGTGTCACGCTTCATTGCTCTGATTGCTTGTTGGTCTGTCCAATTGCGTCCAGAGACATTTTGATCTATGGCCATTGATTAAGTCCTTGGAAATCCAAAAATGAACTGATAGACGAATTCGCACTTGCAATTCAGCCTGGCAATGTCAGGGGGCTGTTTTTTGTTTTTTTTGTAACGTCACTTTGGGCTACAGACAATTTTATTCGCCATTTCCACTATATTATTACATTTTATAGACCAAATGATGAAATCAATTAATCAAGAAAATAATGAGTAGAATTATCAATATGAAAGAAAATTCTCTTCAGCTCCCACCAGATCTGACCCAACGTTTACACTTGTTGCTTATTGTGCCATATTAATTTTGTTATTGAATTAATCAAAACATCATAACAAGATCTTCAAAGCACGCACAAGATGGAGTGAAGTAATTATTATTTTTATTCATTGATAGTTGATAGCTCAGAAATGCACTTCTTCTGTCCGGACAATGGTCCTTATGGCCCTGCAAAAGAATTTCCTAATTCTCTTAAGCCTCTTCACTTTGATAGGTGCACCATCATCAGGTAACCCAGCAGTGGTCGGCATCTCCTCAGCTGAACCACCACTGGCTGCTTCACGGTGGATAGCTGATTCATCTTCAGCTGAACAGGGAGTGTCTTCATCTCTAGCAGCTGCTGCTCCATCAGGCACATTTGAAATGCCATCATAGGAGCAAAGAGAGACAAAGCCTGCAGCACTGAAGCAAGGGATGACTGGACAGCCTTTATCTTTGGGCTCTTCCTCAGCCTCACTGTCAGGTTCTTCCAGGTCATCCATCTGGCACAGCAGCATTTTATTGTATTGTTCACACTGAATAAAACAAGACAGTCAGTTAACGAATCAGTCAGTCAGTAAATTCATCTGTCTGATGATCCAGTCATGAGACTATCCAACCTGACTAATACCAAAACAGTCACTTACTAAGTGCTGGTGTTCGTCTTATCCTAGAGCCTCCCCAGGAGTGATCCTCTGCTCAGGGTCCAGCTGTAGGAGACAGTTCAGCAGGCTCACGAAAGCTCTGCAATCCTCTATCTCTCTTTGGGTAGAGCTGGATTTGAAACAACGTAAATAACAGTTCGGTTTATCGGCTTACTGTCTCTTAACAACAAAGCAAATTGGTAAGAATTCATTCTTGACTCATGAAATAGACCACCTACTGTTACCAGGTCATCCAGGGAATAGACAGACCTTTCAGATGGGTCAGTGGAATAATGCCAGTTTCCAGCTGGTATTCTCCAGGAGTCTGTAGGAACAAAACATATGTCAGATAATTTCTCATTAATGTTTTAATTATTTTAAGAGTTATTGTCTGATTAGGAGATAAAATGAAATAAACATCTCAGAAAAAGCAGAATAAGGTTAAAATATCTTAAGGCACCATTTTGGGTAATGCCAGTGCTTGTTCTCCTTGAAGAACTTTCTGGTGTATCTGCCATTACAGAGGAGGTGGTCAGCTGGCTGGCCCAGTTTGGCCACCATGCTCTTCATCTGGATAAAAAATAAAAAGAATCACATCAGCCAACATCTTACATCAATTCTTGGATTTAGACATTTCTGTCGTGGAGCGTGCAGAGGAGACAGGCAAGGCTCCACATCTCTATTGTCTCAGAGATGGGGAGGCCCAAGTGGACTTCAGGTGCTCTGTTTGTAGAAGACAAGCCACAAGAGCAATGAAATACATTGTCAGAACAGCATCTGTATTCAGTATTGACACCACCTCTGCACATCATTTAGCTGACGCATGTTAAAAGATGAGCTTTGCTGACTAAACCTACCTGTAACTCAGAGGCTAAATGGTCACACCCTATATGTTCTCAGAGGTCTTAAAGGACACGCTGAAATCAATGAGTTTGACTCTGAAGGGCTGGTCCTCGTGGTTTACCAGCATGACATATTGTCTAGAAATGTACATGATTACAGAAACCATTGACCAGGATAGGAGTTTACAGATCAACAAGAAACACAGCTCACAAGTTTTAAATAACTAGGACCACGTTGGCTGCAGAAGGTCCTCTGGGCAATTGGCTCCTCTTTACCATGGCCGGGGTGATGAGAGCTCTGCCAACCTGCTCCAAGAAGAAACGCTGCCTGAAGCACAGCCCAGGGGAGGAGGAAAACCACAGGATTTCCCCATTTTTTGATCTCCATGCAGAGGTGTCATCCTCCATTGCCTCTTCCTCTTCCTTCTCCTCCTCCTCCGACCTGCAGGGCCCCACTGATCCTTCCTTGCTCTCAGATGAATCCTCACTACTGGTAACATCCTCCTCAGTAACATACTGCTCAGTCTCCTCAGAGGACTGCAAGACTGCAGCAAGAGCCTCCTCTAGTTTCAGGCTTCTCTTCATGGCTGTCTGCTGGAGAAATGACCAGCCAGATGTAACAAGTGGGCCTGGCCTACAGCTGTCTCGTGGCTGGATACACACCCCTTTAGTATATCTGAGTTGTGGTCATTGGCTGTGGTGTCTGAAGAAAGGACCTGGACAACAAAGTCTACTGGTTGCTCCTTTAATGGCATTAAATGGTGGAAGTGTGTACAGTAAAATGAAAAAAAATAAAACGCTCTGTAAGATGAAGTGTCTTCCCCAAATACAGGTCATCGCTCCCCTCCTCTCAGTGAGCAGAATGCAAACTGCCACTTTTACTCGGCATAAACTGTAGTGCATGACTAGTATAGCTTATATTTTAGTGCCAAAGATGATTTTTAACAACAATGTGAAAATATTAGGCCTCATTTACACCACAAGAAATGCATTCGCATAGCGCTCACCAACGGTCACTGTTTACTCGTGTTTTCATTTCGGCGAGCATGTTAAAAGGTTAGAGCATTCACACTATGCGCTGCTTTCGAGAGCAAGCTCGAAAATAGAAGAGATGCCGTTTTTTTTGCACGAATTGCGAGCGGACCGTCGCTGTATTCAACAAAAAATCTACGGTGGCCAAGAGAGGTAACAACACACGCAACAATAGAAAAGCCGCAAAGGCCATTCTCCTGTCGACCAGTTGATCTAATGAACAAAGACAGACCTTTATTTTCAGGAAATCTGAAAAAGAGATGTGGCAATGAGGCTAACACAGAGATGAATAGGCTTTTTGTGCTAAGGCTAGTAATACAAAGCAGACAAAGACTACTTACCCATTTGTAGTGCTAAATATTAATTCTCCAAGCATTGGAATTATCACTGGCGCGTGAACCTGTCCAACCTGGGCTTTGGGTCCAAACTCACTTCATCTTTGGGGTTTACCGGAGATTTGCTAACACGGTGCACTACCGCCACCAACTGTTCAGGTGTGGTTTGTATTTTGACAGCAGTGTAAGGCGTAAGGTGTAGCGCGCAACACGTCTCTTTGGTTTTGATGTAAATACGCACGTGTGGCTGCTACGCTTGTGGACCACCTCGCGAATGCATCCCTTACAGTGTACATGAGGTCTTAATGAGCAGAATGCAAACAGAGAGTGGTTCTGCATTGACATAAAATAAAACCTCAGATCTCTTAAAGTGGCAGTACAGGTATTAACGTTTCAGTTTGAACAGGTTGCAAAACACAATATAAACATCTTTAAGACACAGACACCTCAATATTTATCAGGATTTGGTGAAGCTTCAACACAAAAATAAAGATATAATTTCAACCTGGTTACACAGACAAGGCTGCTAACTATTCTTGCAGACTTCAGCTATACACCTGCATAAACATGCTATACCACGCATCCAATAGGAGAGAGGAGGCTCTCTCTTGATGAAGAAAAAACAAACAGAGCCCATTTGGCTTTTGATAACTTGAATTTCACTCACACAACCATCAACCACATTCACACCACTCTTTTATATCAATCCCAACACACCAAGACCATTTTTGTGGTGTTGGGCTTTTTTAATGCCATGCATTTTTGCAAGGTAAGAGAACCACGCCTCCCACCATTGAAACTTTATATGATGAAGCTCTGCTGCCGCTGGTGGTTTAAGAGGGTCATTTCACCTAAAACCCTTTTGCCCTGTATTTTGAAGGTAGAGGCTTAGCTTTATTAGGTATTCAGGGGAAAAGCATTATAATATATCAGGTTTCAGTATATAAAAAATATGTGGTTATAATGGGAGTCAATGGGACCAAATCGGTCCTGAGGGTAAAGAATGTAGGCATATATGCAAATCTCCTATTCTATACACCTTGCAATAGAGGGGATCATAGAAAAATAATGATAAAAAACAAATCCTGGCCAAGTTTCATACAATTAGCCTTTAAGCTGATGTTTATATTGAGAATCAAAAATATTGTTTGGTCGTCTAAGGGGCCTCCGGGGTATTTGTGGAGACTGTATTGTGTCTCACAATTTACTTTCTGTGAAATAAAAGTAAATAAAAGCTTTGTTTTTCACTGAAGGAAATGGTTTCAGCTTACAAAAATAGCCAGGAGGTCTGTGTCGCCAGGATGTGTAGTTACATGTCTGCCTACAGCGTAGGCTCTACGCCAATGCAGCGCCTACGCCATATGCACGGCATCGATTCAACACAGAAGTATAACTACTGTTTTAGTGTTGATTGAATCGTTTTTTAAATAAATGTGTATTGTCAGTCAAATTTTAATCATGTCGAATTTTAGTCGACAAAAAATTTCAGTCTAGCTATCATCGTTTTTTTTTTTATTGTGCATTTTATTTTGTAAGTCTTTTTGGCATTTTAGGGCTGTGCAGTCACCATCTTGGATGTTTGAAATGTCTGGGTGATGTGGCCATGGTAAACGCTGTCAAATTGTTAAGAATACACTGTAATAGTTAACACAGTGCCTACATCGCTTTCCAGTAATACACCAGACTCACATTCCTGTATCCCTGGAATAGCCTACACCGTTAGATAGAAACAGTTACACAAATAACACAAATGTAAATGCCCATCTGAAGTTAGTATTCAATGAAAGTTGACCCCAGACACTAGAAGCTTAGTTGTGAACCGTCACTGTAAACATTTGGTCACCACAGACACAAAATGTATTTTGTTTAATATTGTTTTACATTTAATTTAAAAGAGTATTCCCTTATAATAAATTATATTTCAGGGTTTGTTTGGTGTTTTTTTCACAAATAAATTGTCTTCCAAACTGTAGATGAGTTGTTCCTCTATCTATCTATCTATCTATCTATCTATCTATCTATATACAGTATATATATATATGTGTGTGTGTGTGTGTGTGTGTGTGTGTGTGTGTGTGTGTGTGTGTGTATAAGGACAAAGGAGCATTGTAAGTGGACTGTGAGATATTTCCCTCCAGGTTAAGTGGAGGTGAGAACAGTTCTGTTTAACAAAGGCTTTCCAGCTGTCACACAGGCAGGTTGTGTGTATGTGTGTGAGAGAGACAGACAGAGTGTGTGTGTAGTTAGACAGAGAGGTTGATGAAGGGTCTAAAGGTCAATGTAAAAGTCTGGCCTTCAGCCTGAATGATGCTGTTGGCATTTACAAAGAGTTAGACACACACACACACACACACACACACACACACACGCACAGATTGCAATTCTTCCGAGGAGTAAAACACTGAGTGACCGTGAATGGAAGGTAACAAATTATATACAGTGGGATCAAAGTAATGTGATTAAAAGAAAATGTGTTTATGTAACAGCTCCTGTCTACACAAGGGAAAAGAAACCAATAAAGACATATAAAGGCAGATATGAAGACAAACAGAGAGACTAAAGGTGAAACAGTGCTGAAGTCATAACAATATTTCTGACAGACAGAGGGCCTATTGTATTCACCATCTATACATTCATTTTACCTGGTCAGAGATGACAGAAGTAATCATGTTTCTCTCACAACAATGTGTAGCACTAACAAAGCATTAACAAAGGGACTATCAGTGTATTCACACTGTTATCTTTATGTAAGTCAATAGAGGTTATTCTACTCATGGATTCAGTTGTTATCAGTTGTCTCTAAGTGAGAGCCAGTTATTCAACAGCACTATTAGAGTGGCATTCTCTAGCTTAACCCTTAGATGCACCACTAATTTACCCTACATGATGGGGTCCAAACGGCCCCAATAAGAATCAGTGTTATTATGCAATTTATGTCTTATTTTGGTTAAGGATAATTATCTGTATTATATTTTCTATTAAGTTCAGCCGACACAAAAAGGATTTCATGTTTGAAATATGTTTATTTTTCATTTCATGTCACCTTTTTTCCATTTCATTTTTAATAATTTATAATAATTATTTATTATTTCATTAATCACTGTCATTTCATTTCACATTTCTGAAATATTTTAAGAGGATTACACAGAACAACATGTCAACATCCAATTGGTTACTTCAATTCATTTGAACATTTTAAAAAATTAATATGAATAAATGTACTCAAAACACTTCAACAACAACACTGTCCAGTTTTAGTCAAATTCAGCTGTTGTGGCAAACTATTTCCTTCCCGCTGTGATCTTTGCAAACTGGTGCATTGCATTTCCAGCACTTTGCCTTTGTCTTGTGATCTTTGCTCCTTGGGCAGATCTGACACCTTTGTTTCTTTGATGGGGCCTGTGTGCTTTCCAAGGGCTGGAGTGTGGCCTTTTTCACCCCACACCTTCCCATAGCTTCAATGGTCGGTGTTTGAAGGAAGCAGGTTTCTAGTCATCTCTGCATGTGAGGTAGGACCAGCTCCTTTGAGAGCTCGCTGAGGAAGAGTCGCCATCCATGAGTGATGCAACTCTCGAATTCTGGATGCTGGGCTATGAATATGGTGTAGGCATTCAGAGTGGTGATATCTAGGTCATTACACCACGGCACCATGGGCCACCTCTGTGTTTGGCGCTTGCAGAAGTAGGTTTGAGCCATTTGATCCATGCTGTCTACACCTCCTTTAGTTTTATTGTAGAAGGTGATCACTTCTGGCTTTTTCTTTGGGGTGTCTTCTTCCTCCACTCTGTCATGGTGCATGGTGCTCAGAAGCAGAACAGCTTTTTCCTTCTTCCTAACATAGCTGACCATGGTGATGCTCCCGTTGAATCCAAACTCTGTGCTGTGAACCCTTCCAGGACTTTGAAGGCTTCATCAAAGGAGGAATGTCTGGTTTGTTTTGTCAAAGAGCCCCCACAATGGTGAGATCGTTCTCCAGGAGATGCTCTGCAAGAGGCACAGTGGTAAAGAAATTATCCATGGTGATGTTGCGCCCTGTGTTTCTGAGTCCACTGCACAGCTTCCAGACAGTGTTTTCCCCCAGATTCTTCTGAACATCTTCCCCTGGTTGTCTCCCCGTGTGGACACATGCAACACATGCCCCGAAGATTTTGAGGCCATATTTGGCAGGCTTAATGGGCATTTACTGAACAAACTTGCACCTTCCCCTGAAAGGAACAAGCTGTTCATCCACAGTGACACAGTCATTGGGGATGTATCTCTACCGGCAGTTGACAAGGAACAGCTCCCATATGTGGCAGAAAGCTACCATGTGGTCGGTGGTCTGTCTGAAGGCCCTGGTCCGTTTGTCATCAAACCGCAGAGTACGATGGATTTCTTTGAATCGCCTCACACTCAATAGTGGCCCTGTACATGGGGTTGTGCATGGGACTCTCAAACAGCTCCTGGACTGGTACATCCCAATTCTTTTCAGTGCCTGCGAGAAGTGTCACTCCTACGAAGGCCAGGAATTTTTGTCTCTCTCAACATTTTTCCACTCTTTTCCTTGAGCTGTTACCACTCTTCGTCATTCCTGGTTTGTACATTTCATGACTTCTTGAATGATATTGTCTGTGATGAAGAGCTCCCATGCATCCTTTGGAGATATGGTGGTGGTAAGACCTGGAACTGGTCCTGGACGAGAATGAAGAATGTTGTGGCTTGGTGTTCTTCCCTGGGTGGGAGGGGACTCGCTCCAGTAAGAACTCTTTTGACTCATTCTGTTGGACGTGATTTGGACTTCACTTTCCTTATCAGAGGTCTCAGCAGAGGATCCTTCTGTGCTCATCGAGAGAATGCCAAGAGTGTGCAAAGCAGTAATCAGAGCAAAGGGTGGCTATTTTTAAGAAACTAGAATATAAAACATGTTTTCAGTTATTTCACCTTTTTTTGTTAAGTACATAACTCCACATGTGTTCATTCATAGTTTTGATGCCTTCAGTGAGAATCTACAATGTAAATAGTCATGAAAATAAAGAAAACGCATTGAATGAGAAGGTGTGTCCAAACTTTTGGCCTGTACTGTATATGTATATGTATATATATATATATATATATATATATGTGAGAAGGTGTCAGACTTGAGTACTTTCAAAGTCTTTGTCAAAGTACTCCGGTGCATGATAGACATTAATCACACAATGCAGCATGGATTCTTTTAAATACATGAAAATGCATCGCACTTAGCACCAACAATGAAACCTTATGATGAAGTATGCATTATCAATACGTACTTCATTTTACATACAATGATAATTTCTGATGCTTCATGGACTATTATTCATTCAGTCACGTGACTTATTTTAACCGGTTGGCTAACCAAGTTGTGTTAGATAGCTTGTGTTACCCTGTTTTCATGTGCATGTCGGATCGATCGGATGGTAGCTAGCTATTTTTTTCTTGCACTTGCTTAAATTGTTTTGATTGTTGATTCCTGATTCTACCTACTTGTGGGAGGCTCCTATCCGATAAACCCAACACCACATGAAGGCACTGACTGCCGGCTCACATTTGTTAGCTAGCTGCCAAGCTAAAAAGTGTGCCTATTTAGCGAATCTATTTGTAATCTATTTGTATTAATCAGCTTCCACTTGTTAGCTCACCTATAATTCGCTACTGGTGTTTGGTGCAGCATTCGCAGAGCACACCCCTGGATCAAAGTGCAGGAGGATGGGACGGTCCTGATGGCCCACTGCACCTGTAAAGCAGGCTTAGGAGTGGTGTTCTCTTATGCAGCAGCTCTAATGTTTTCTGTGTTGGCTGCTGTTGATATTAAAAATGGCCAAGCTTGCATGCAGAAGCCCTGTGCAGGGGTCCAGCCAAGCATGCAGTCTGTTTGAGGTGTCCCATATGCTGCGATCTGCACCATCAATTTCAGTCATTTCCTGATAATAGGCTACACCATCAGATGAAGAATGTGAAACACAAGAGTCCAAGAAAAGTGCCATCCTTTCTGTCATTGAGGGCCACTCCCACAGGTAAATAGGCAAAAAGAGTTTGCACACTAGCTGTAAGATGCTTCCATGAAAATGTATTACCGCCAATGTAACATTTCATTACACTAGTCATTTAGCTGACGCTTTTGTCTAAAGTGACTTACAATCACTGCATTGAGCATTTGTAGTCAGAACTGCTAGTCATCAGAAAACGTAAGTACATCTTATATTAAACAAGTATCCAAGAACATAACCAATGTTAAAGTACCAGGTTATCATGTCTGAGGTAACAGGTGTCATGTCTGAAGAAGGTCTTGGATCCAAAACGTTACATCGGTGGTAAATCTTCCTGTGAGCTTCTTACAACAAGTGTGTGGATTCCACTCACTTGTTCTTATGTCCAGCACCTGGTGTTGGATGTTCATGCTTTTGTCTACTTTTAACACTCCCACAGGTACACACCAAAGGCAATGAAGCTGGACTTGCCCACTCCTCTTTCAACCTTGTTCTCAAGCACCTGGCTGAAGATGGACTTGCCCTTGCTGTTGGTTGAGTGCAACAAGATCTTTTACAGCCTACATCTAACGCAGAACAGATAAACAATAAAAACAAGCTTGTTTCAGTGTAAAGGCACAACTCTTTATATGTCCATCTATTTAGTTGAAATTCGTGAAAAGCTATTCCATTTTGAAAGCAGTAGGAATGGATGTTTCTCTTTACCCTGAACGATCTCAGTCTATAAATCCAATTTATTGTTAGGTTAATCTCTGATGACAGTGACAGTAAAAATGTATGTGTCACTCTAAATTATTTTTACAGTGTTCGACAGTTGAGGAAGAGACCAGGGAGCAAAGTAAAAGCAGGCTGTGGTTCGATCACAGGGCAGGAAGAGTCACAGTGTCAGCATTCTTTGAGGCAGCCTGAGCAGACAGACCAGCATCCTTGATCAAAAGGATTTGCTATCCCTGCGCCTCTCAATTCTCCACTGAGGCAACAAGGTAAATAGATTATCACCCAAGCTTGCGAATATAGGTCTGGAAAGGTTCCCATTCAAACCAAAGTCCCTCGGTATGAATGCAATCTACCAGGCCAATCACAACCATTTATCTAATATGGGGCAGGTTTGGTAGGTAATACGAGATCTATGCAGAGGCCTACAGTGCATCACTTGAGAAGGTCAGGCTAGACAAGGTTTAACCCACCACTTAATATGGGTCTAGAGTTACTCCCTTTCCGAGCTTCTTCTCCAGGTATGAAATCTATCGGACCAGTCGCAGCCATTTTGGGCAGGTTTGAAAACATGTCATTGCTCTGATTGGTTGTAGGTCTATTCAGTTGCATTGGTAACGGAAAATACAGGGAGTAGCTCCAGACCCATATTCAGCAGTGGCTTTATATGAGGCGGGCTGAGCCAGGTTAGTTATTTATAGGCAGTCAACATCACTCAGACATGGTCACTTTGTAATACACAGTTTGTATTTGATTTTTTGTCAGATGGGGTCAAGTGAATGAGGAAAGAGCAAGAGCTAGCTACATAGCTATGATGAAAGACCACCATGAAGACTTCCAGGTTGCAGCATTGGGGTTCATCATCAACCCAGAACTCCCCTGGATTGGAGCATCACCTGACGGCATGGTAACGTGCACTTGCCATGGTGACGGTGTGTTGGAGATAAAATGCCCCTTCAAGACCAGGGACTGCTCCCTCACTGAAAGCTGCAAGGATCCGTCTTTCTGTTTAGGTATAGGAGAGGATGAGGCAATGGCACTGAAGACCAACCACAAGTACCACTATCAGGTTCAAGCTCAAATGCATGTTGCAGAGGTGAGTTACTATGACTTTATGGTATGGACACCGCAGGAAGTTTTCACCCAGAGGATCCCATATGACCCTTCATCTTTAACGATGCCGACCTCAAAGTGGTCGAATTCATCAAGACTGGAGTACTACCAGAGCTCCGAGGGAAATGGTATACAGCACCACGCCACACTCCCACAGACACAGCTCTGTGAGGCGTGCACACACACACAAATGAATTAAAATAAGAACAATGTATTTCATATTTCATTGACTCCTGTTTTTATTACAAAGAAATTTCATGTAAACATTACATATTTACCTTGGGTCTTACACTGTCAGTGTCACTGGGTACACAATGTTACTGAAATACTAATCTGCGGGGGACAACTGATGGGCAGATGTTGCACAGCGAACAGCAAACTGTAACCATCTTATCGAAAGATGTAAGTTCTCACGAGCCCGATGACCCGTTCAACATGGATCCGAACAGCTGCTAGTCCTCTTGTAGCCTCGAGTTCGGTTGGATGCAGCTGCTGTTTTACTTTAGTGAAGGCAGGTATTTTCAGATGAGCACTATACAAACCCACAGCATCCCTTATGATGAACCCTCGATCTGCTAGGACGACATCCCCAGGTAAGAGATTTTCCAGGTAGCCAGTTTTCTATTAAATGCTTGTCACTTGTTTGACTTTCCCCCCAACCTCTAGGCACGAATGACATGACTCCCTGTGGAGTTACAGATATCAGATACTTCACAGTATTATGGTGATCATACTGTGAGTACGTTTGTGCTCGGGCTGTCAGGCTTTCTAGTTTCTAATTTCAAAGCAATCTATTACGGAGGTACAATTTCTGTAGCTACTATTATTGAAACACATGGGTAAACTCATTTGGATCTGCTCTTTACTAGGCCACACAATGAATGCTGACAACCTACTATGCATGACATTTAATGTACTGTTAAAAATCCATCTGACAGTAGCCTTTGAGACATGAAAAAAATATGTAAAGAAGTGCAGTGGTAAATTCAGTCTCATTCTCATTAGAGTCATTAAAAAGGCATGAAATGGAGACAGTCCAGGTCCCACTTTTAAGAATCCTGACAGTAAGGTGAAGACTACTGTCAGCTTTGCGTAGGATGGAAGGCCAGTTAAGTCCTGCACCATGTCATTGTTGTCCTTGAAGGCCTCCTGCTTGAAGGGCAACTTGTTGACCATGTCTCTGAGCTGATAGACCTCTGACCTCAGTCACTCTGCTGTCAGGTTCTTTACCGTGGCTTGGCAGGCTCAGTTGGAGCATACACTGTGCTCAGAATGGATGGCAGGCTTCTGCAGGCTTGCAGTAGTTGTGTTCACCAGTCTCACTTCTCTCCTCCTGACCTGGGATGTAATTGGTCTCCATGTCAGTGCTTATATCATGGGGTGCCACTGGCCCAACATCATGGGTCTCTCTTCTCTTCCTTTTAAGAGCTTGAGTTTGCTTATATTTCTGATAGCTATTGATTTTTCTTTGCCGTTGCTCAGGGGACAGGTAAGCAAACAGACATGGCACATAATCAGGGCTCAAAGGATTCTCACTTTTCTTGCGTAGGAAAATGAGACACAAAGGAACACGAGCTAAAGCTAACATAACCTTACATATTCAAACAGTATGGATAATGTTAGCTAACATACAACTAAGTAATAGACAAAGCAATATCAATGATGAAAAAACACCATCTATTTTAATTTGTATGGAAGGTTTTGATCACAGGTTAGCAGTCCACGTTGCTAGCTAGGCTAGCTAGCTAGCTGATGTTAGCTAGCTACTTAATAAAGTGCTCACTGGTCAGTAGTGTGTGTAGTGGTGTGTAATGTTTTTGGGGATATTATAAAAGGTCAGTCCAGTCTTTTGTGATTTATTGTTAGTTAGCCCACCGCACAGCAAACAGAAGGCATGTTGACGATGTCTGTAGCTAATGATGGCAACAACGTAATCTGTGATCATCCTAAACCACGTCCTAAAGATGGCGCCGCGCATACACTGTGACGTCACGTGTAACCTATGAATAACATTCCGAGTTCCTTGTACAGTTGACTTTTGAGGTGTGTGTAGGCAAATATTCATAATGCACAATATGCCCCATCAGTCAATCTCTAGTTTATAATTAATCAAGACCATCCATATAATTCATTTCAAGTCACATTTATGTTTTATGACTGATATAGTGCATCAGTAAGCATTATGTGAGCATTAAATGCGTGATAGTTCACTATGAATGCCCTCATAATGCTTTATAGATGTGGTCTTCATAGGAAGTGTTACTGTAATATTTTGACATCTAAATCATTATTATGATTGAAAGCCTCACGTGAGCTTGATTCTGTTTTACATATCTCAGTCACTGCAGAGCTGGGCGCACATGCATGAGCTTTGTTTCCTCTTTGACAGTGAGACCTAAATTGATGCAGAAACAACCTTCAGCCAGTTTGAATTTCTGCCAGCTCCACAGCTCATTACACACCTGTCAACCAAAAATAGCGTAGAGAAAAAGTGCAATTATGTTATATAATATATAATTATATATTAGTATTACAACTATGAGATTCCTATTATAATCATTAATTACTATGGGATAATAACATTTTTCAGCACAGTCAGTCTGAAATATTCTGTCATGAACATTTTCTTTAATTCTAAATCTTTGGATTTCTCTCATGTGCTATTAATACTGCTACTAGGCCTATTTAAAATTCATTGTCAATCACATACTATAGCTGCATTGTCAAACTGATGTGCTACTAATACTACTAATATTCAAAATTCATTGTCAAACTCATAAGCTACAACTACTATGTTGCTGAACTAGGGAGAAACTTTTAACTTAGAACTGTTCTCTTTGTGTTTGTACCTAGACATAGCACACATCATCACTACCACTGTAAGGGGGGGAGGGTGGGTCAACATGCCTTATGCTCAATAGTTATCCAGCTGTCCAGTGATGAACTCCCAGAATCCCTGGTCAATCTCAACTGATCGCTTGCTCACTGGCAATGGCTCTGGGATTGGGCACATGATCTGCTCATCCTCATACCAGATCACATCCTCTCTGGGGCTTGGCCAGAAGAATTTATTGATGCCATTCCTGTACATGCACTCATCATCATAGCGCACAACACACCACTGCCCACTGTGGTGCTGTTTGATGACATGTGGTCGGACAGGTCGAGCGTTCTCTGCTTGCTCTGTTGCCACTAGGACAACCTCCTGTAGACTGTGGCATGAGCAATCAAACACCCCCCCCAGCAGCCTGGCAGAAGCAGCTAATGTTTTTCAGGATACCAGGGAGATGCTAAGGACCTGATGCATCTTCGTGGTGGCTTTCACTGTGAAGAGAGGCACTTGGAGTAGACTTTCATCCTCCTCTTTGCATCAGGTATGTCCTTACCCTGGTGCATAGACTGCAGAACCGGGGGGACCAGGGGGGCCATGGCCCGGGTAACTTCTGTACTCATAGAGGGCTGCATTGGGACCCGGCGGGACCCAACGCAAATAGTAATAGTCATTTTGATCCACACTCCACCAGTTGGTGGCGGTAATGGGCCAATTTGCTGTTTGCCAACCGCCATTAAACAGTAGAAGAAGAAGAAGAAGAAGTAGTTGTAGCCTAGCGACAGGATGTCAACACAGGAACTCTCATGCATGAGCGTTTCCACTCCATATTTATTCATAAATGGATGAATATGCCCAGAACCAGCTTTCATACCAATTTGCCACTTGCTCCACCTGTCTGTCTGTCTGTCTGTCTGTCAGCTCCATCTGTCATGAGACAAACATGAAAGAAGATGTGCAGTTTATTGTGTTTCACGGCGCCGAGCTTGCCCCCTTGTAATTTTTAACCGCCCCCTCAGTAACTTCATCCTGGCACCGGGCCTGTCTTAACCTCAATCACTGCGTGATCATGTAAAGGTAGAAATATAGCCTAAATAAAACGGAGAGGAGGAGAATAGAATATGAAACAGCCTTTATTTCATTAAAAACTAAATGAAAACAACGAAATATGAGCGCTATTCCTGACCAGTGCGTCAAAAGACATGCAGGCCAGGGAAACAACAACCCCATGAATCTCTTTATTAATAGCCTATAAAATGACATGTTTTCTCCTGCGGGACGGGAGAAGACACAAAATCAATGCATCTCTATTACTGTGCAGGCATAAATTCTCAGAGTTTTGTGATTGTGGGCAGGAGTGTAACACACACGTTGCGGTTGTGGGAGGTAATGGTCAGAAATTCAGCAGGAGCGGGCAAGAGCGGGATGAAGAAAACAGTCCCGCGCAGGGCTCTACTCTGACAAACTATTTTATATGAATAAAAGCCTAAGTTGTGGCCAATCTGTGTTTTTAAGAGCCAAGTCACCACACACCTTCACTCACTCTCACCAACTGCTGCTGATAAAAAACTCCCACTGACTTCTGCATTTTGATTTGATATTAGTCTGTCTATCAAGTGTATTGTTTATCAATACATCATGCGTGAGCGTCGCGAGCGGCGGGTACCTGCACTGGCTGCATCTGGGAAAATGAAGAGACAGAAGTCGATATCTGATTTTTTTCAAGTAAACAGAAAAAACAAAATGATCAAATTACTCCAGCTTCCACTGTGGCCTCATCTGTGCATTTATGTATAAATAGGCTCGGCCTGTTGCGTGTGAATGTTAGAGTGGGATCAGAGGGGTTAATCTGAGCAAACGTGTTCGTGTTCATGCGTGTACTGTAGATGAGACTGTGTGGCGTCGGAATAAAAAAAAGTGCTCCGCAATGTTATTTATTACATCAGTAATATTGTCTCTTTCAATGCATGTGCCCCCCCCACCTCCTCCGCATGACTTGAAATTATGCCCCCCCCCTTGTTCAGATGCGTACTGTGGTCCATGCCCTGGTGAATCAAGGTGTCAGCTGTTCTCTACAGTGCACCCCCCACCCCATCTGGCGCACCCTTCCCATGACTTGCCTCAAAGAAGTTCCATGTGATCTTTGAGAACCCTTTCTGGTGTGGTGCAGTGGTAATCATGTAGAAGTTGGTACAGTTTTTGTACTGCGTGGCAGGGCCATCACTGAAGACGTGCTGGACATCAGGTTGATGATTTGTCAGCATTTACAGAATGGGGTCCAGATGAGCCCATACGGCTGGTGGGTCTTGCCTTCTGCTAGAGGAGATACGGTACGATACGCAGAAGGGTACGGTGGGCAGGTCCTTCAGATACAGTACTCCCGTGTGGAGGGTCACCTGTTGGTGTGACCCCCCAACGTGGACTGACAGGATCTCATTAGAATATTTACATGTGTAATTTTCAATAAAATTGACATGGATGAGGCAGTCCTTGGCTGTCAGGTTCTCTTTGAGATTTTTGTAGGCATTTTATTGCCATCGGATATTGAAGATGTTTCCCATTTCCCTGTGTCTTTGCTGCCAGATCCGCCATGCCTTCTGCTCTGCTCCTTTCTCCCTTTCACTTAGTTGATTAATTTTCTTTCTCTTCTTCATCTCAATGTCTTTGGCATAGCCCTGTTTCCTTTTCTGTAGGTACTCTGCTCTGCGCTCAGGATCTGCATCCCTACGTTCTCCGTAACGTTTCTGCTTTTCTGCTGCACTTAATTTGGCCATGTCTGACAAAAGGAAAAGTAACAATGAAGATAATAGGAAATTATTAACAAGAAATGGGTACTAATGAGCTATTTTATGCATAACAACTTCTTTATAAGCCTTTACTAAAGCGTATTTACACAAGATAGTCACTGGTGTTACTCGTCGTAACTGGTCTTACCATGAGGAGCAGTAACACCAGTGACGGTAACACCAGTGACAGTTTTCATGAAATCTGTATTTTACAAAATGGCCGCTACAGTTCCTCAAACCACATGCTGCTAATCATGCTAAACTCACTAAAATATGTAATTTAATCCAGTTATATATCATTTTTTACTTTTCCCTTGTCATAAAATAAGTCATACCAGTGACGCCAACTAAAAGCCTCGCATGAAATTTTGAGATAAATAATAAAATTTCCAACATTTGAAAACAGGCAGCAGACTTACCAAGTGTCTTCAGTTGCAGTTCAGTAGGACAGTAGGATGGACAGTAGGAAGTGATGTCATAAGTCTTTTTTATAAGGATTTTTTTCAGAATAGGGATTTTTGTTATGTGGTAACACCAGTGACATGACACAAGGGGACAGTAATTTCCATTATATTATTTAGAATATTTAGTTGGTATTTTATTTTGCTATGTTATCCACTTCATAAATGTGATATTGGTGTAAACATTGTTGTATTTAAGATGAGAGATAAATATCTTTTCAAACTTAAAACATGCCCTTAAACTTCCACACATCAGCATGGGGACAAGCATTTTTCTTGTACTTGGAATTTCACATAATTGATTAAAAACAAATATTGATAAAATTAAGGCTCAACTGGGTTTAATTGTTCAAAGAACATTTTATATTATTCAGATATAAAAACAAAATATTCCAGTCCAAAAAAAAAACTCCCACATCATCAATCAAATACCTGTAATCTAATAAATCTAATACCAATCTTAAATTATTTCTCTAAGGAAACCAGACTGAGTTTCACTTATAATCTGTGTCAAACCATCCCTTAACCTCCCAGCAATTATATGTGTAAAGAACTTATGGTCAGAATTCAATAAACTAATGGGGCGAAGAAAGGCTATATGTCTTTTATCTTTACCCTGTTTAAGTCATTAAGTTATAGATCCCTGCTTTACTGTAGCTGTCAGTGTCTTGTTCCTTAAAATCTCATCTATAGGGTCCAGAAAACCTCTCTAAATACTCCCCCCTAAAACTTGTAGAAGTTTGAAGTCAGTCTATCTTGTACAGGAGCCTTGTAGCTGTTCACTTAACTGCCTCATCCAATTCATTAATTCATTATCTTGTCACAATATGCCCCTGTAAATATGCTGCCATAATCTCTGATTTTCACAGGCAAACACACACACGTATGCCTGTTTGCTGCTATTTATTCTTCTCTGACAAGTTGCAAATTGAGGATAGATGAAGAAAAAAATATAAAAAAAATCTGTCTATGGATAGGGTATCTCTAGGCTACTCGGGAAGTAATAAAATTTATGCTGGACAAAAAAGGGTAAGATGATCACAACCTCATTAGGAAGGAGAATGGGCTGACAACCCAGTTGAAAAAGTTGCTGTGGGCCTGAAAAGGCTGACGTACAATGGGCATGTGTGAGTTTTCTGTGAGCAGTTTGCTAGTGTGGGCTGCCCAGGAGCCCACAGGGAAAAGTTCTGCTGTGGGCCTCACGTGGACCAGCCCACACTGGGCCTGTTTAGATTTGGTGGGGGTAGGCCCTGGCCCACAGGGGCCTGTTTGCTGGGATCTTACAGTCAATTTAATGTTAGGAGTTGTAAATGTATGTTAAATGGTGTCACTGATTTAACTTATAATCAGATTCTGTCTTTTTCCGTAACCTAGGAATAAATCCCTTTTTTTTTACTAACACTTTGTTCCTGTATGATTATTGCACAGCACTGTGAAAACCCTGTCTATTTAGTTGTTTGTAATGTTGATGATCTAGAAATGCAGCTTAATCTACTGTTGCACTCAGGGTAAGTGGCTGTGGATAAAAGCGTCATTTAAATGCTGTAAATGTAATGATAATGTCTTCATACATATCAGCTACCATTAGCTAAATGTGGTCACAAAATGCAGCGGGCAAAAACAATTGATCATGCATCACTTAAAAAGGCATATATGAAAGCCTGTGAAATTATGAATATTCAGATTATCCTATTACATATTTGGTCATGCACTTTTATTCTTAAATAAGATTGCTGATACCATTAACAGTGTGAAGCTTTATCTACTGGTTGATATTATAGCGAATGATATTAACGTAATGAATCTCCGTGGTTCATGTTATTAGTGGAGGTTAATGGGGTTACCACAATGTAAATGGGATTTCTCTCTCCCTCAAGTCCGCCTTTTCATTTTGGACTGTATGGAACTCTCCATGGAACAAGCTTAGCAACTAAAGTAATTTTTAAATCCCCATGTCAAATAATTACATATGTTTGTATATAAAAACACTGCTGCACTGCACAAATGTTATATGAGCCCACATAATTAAAATAAATCAATCCATTGTTGATAATATGCTGTTCATTTATTGGGTATTTATACGCGTTGTGTACACACATAGATAGTATACTGTGTGTATATATAAATAACCTAATGATATATTGTCAGTGACTAGCTGTCTTTCCTGTGACGTATGTCTTCTGTCTTCTCACCTGTAATAACTCATACTCCTAACTTCTTTGAAAGTTGTTTGTATATTGCCAACACAGCCTTCCGTCCTTGTCATTCATCTGTCAAGTCCATCAAAGTATCCCCATAACAAAGGCAAGGCTGGTGTCCCTCTACATATACCTGCACATACTGTACAGGCTGATGACTGACAGCTGACATGTGAACATCACATCACACATTCATACATTCAGCGCCGCGCCTCACCAGAGATGTGACGGGAATCTCATTAGAGACCGTATATCGGTACTACTGGCTGATGTAATGGTGCAAATTTATATGTATGAAATGCATTTTTTGATGATGCAAGCCTGTCAAACACTGTATTAAAATGCAGAGAGGGTTGATAAAAGTGATGCTGTGGTATCAAAGTCACTGCAGAGACATACATTCATATTTAATGCCAACTTTGCCAGTCTCTGTCTCAAACCTGCCTCAAATATAGTCAATCAAAGACTTGGTTTTTGTCAACAAACATCTGTTTTGTTCTGCAAATTGGGGCAAAGAGCTGAAAGTATTTACATTGAAATGAGCATATTTTGTACAAGTTGCATTGGAATTAGTATTAACACAATAACCACAGCTGTTAATGAACCGTACTTAGCCAGCTAGGGTCTCCACCCTCTTGTCCAAAAAAAAATCTAAGATGGTGACGGTCAAAATGCCAAACTCAAGGCTTCAAAATGGAAGTCCACAACCAATGGATGACATCACACTGGCTACGTTCATTATTTTATAGTCTATGGGCTGAACTAGGGATGGGGGATATATCTAATGCACTCAATATATTATGGCTTTTTTCATGTGCAATGCATCAAATGACTACATCTCCAACATCGAGTATAAATGGTCACATTGTTTTAAGCCCCACTGGCATGAGACTCTCGCTCTCCCCTGTGGCTCTCTCCCTCTCACAGACATGCACACATAAAGAAAGACTTGCAAACATGATACATCACAACACATACTCCTCTGCCCATCCAGTTCACTCTCCTGAGTGATGGCATGCAAGGTTTGTTTCTAATCTGTAGGGCTCCGGAATGCTATCTAGTCACATTTTGCAACCATGGAGCACTACTGCAACAATTAGTATTAATCCATGGACTGGAGAGGTGTTAGCTTGTAGTGAAAAAATCGTCACATTTAACAGCACTGCAGTGATAGTGTAGGTTAATGAGATTAACAGAAGCGTGAGCAAAGAAAGCATGTGTCTCTGTTCCTGTAGGGCTTACGACCACCATAACTGTTTAGTCACATTTTGTGACCATGGAGCACCAGTTGGTAGTGATGGCAGAGTGAAGCCTCATGAATTTTTTTTTTTTTTTTTTTAATTTTCTGAGCCCACTAGATGGTGCTTTTTACTCAACAAAAGGTTTAAAACACACCAGATTTCCATTCTTTTAGCCTCTCTCTTTAAACCAAGAGCACCATCTAGTGGGCTCAGAAAATAAAGAAAATGCTTTGTGAGGTGTATGAGCTGTTAGTGTGTGTTTCCAGCTCACAGTGAGTAATCCTCACATTTAAAGGCAAAGGGGCAACAGTTTAACTTTCTGCTAACTGCTAACATCAACTGTTGATAGGAAGCTTCAAGTTCACAGCAAAAACAAAAACACTTCCTGCCCAAACGTGTGAGGTGCTTCTAAATGAAAGCAGTGGTTCCACTTTGATTTATTTAATTATAACAATACTTTTATCAAGTTTATCATAATGATACTTTATTTATTTTTGTATTGTGATGCAGCCTAAAAATGTAGTGATATTATTTTAAGGCTATATCGCCCAGCCCTAAGCTGAACCCATCATTATTTCGCACTCTCCTCTCTATGGGACAGGGATGTCATGCATATGGCCCAGGGGCCAGCACCAGGCTGCCAGAGAGTCCAATCCCACCCACAGGATGACTTTGCACACCTAATATTGATGCATTTATGAAGACTGAGAGGTGCCAGGTTTCAGGAGCAATAAAGTGCTGCTTCAGAGACCTTTCACCCTGACCAGAATACCTCTCTCTGAAAAAGCAGTGAATACTTATTTTTGTCACATTAAAAGATATTGAACATCTAGTAAAATATTGTGAGTCAACAGCTTCTGTACAAAAAAGCCTGTATCAGACTATCCATTCAGTATTGGTTGAAATGTGTTGCTAAGGCACTGCCAAAACTTTAGATTTGTAAATGGTCTATGAGGCAGCGGATAATTTAACCTGCTTCGGCAATAGCTTCCACTTTAGTTTGGTTTGCTGATGCCAGCATCACTGCATAGGACTGGGAATATATCAAAAAATGCAAATGTAATGTCAGTGAGTAGCAGTCTGACCACACGTGAAAAAGCTGAGACATATGTTTGAATTTGCTCTATTCATCTCAAGCTGTTAGTCATCTGTTTTATAATTGGATGAATTTCTTCAAAATGTACTTCTTTACACCAAAGAAATAGAGACATCAGATGGTTTTGTCATTTATAGGTTATTATGCAGTGGTTTCACTGGTCCAACCCACTTGAGATCAAGTTGGGCCATGAACTAAAATGAGTTAGACACTCCTGCTACAGGGCAAGGTTACAAAGTCCATGGGGAAATTAAATAATGTAACACCTAACAACATCAGTGATGACCAGTGATGTCCTTCAAACAATCATATTTTAAAGATCTATTATAAAGGCATATTTTGTTCCTTCTCATCCTCAGTTAAATAAAGGTAAAGGAATATTTTGTTGGATTTTAATCTTATCTTAAATTATAGAAATTATCTTCCTTTTTATCCATATTCCACATAAAAATGAGTATTTAAGTTTCAACATTTAAAGCTCTTATTCTAGCAATCATCTTGGATTCTGAAGATTTCTTTTCCACAGCTTCTGCTCCTCAGCTTCACTCCCTGTCTGTAAGTCAGAACATAATCACTTTGGTTAAGGGCAAGGCAGCTAGGATTCAATAAGGCTTTGACACATCTAAAATTCATACCCACAATTTGTCAGTTTGTTTGAGTCTTATTTAAACTCATGATTTTTAATACACTGTGCATCTTAAGGGTCCCAGGCCCGTAACATTCTTTTCAAAAGCTGATGTGCAAACACAAAAGCAAATCAAAGGGTCAGTAGGGAAAACAAGTCCGTTTCTCTCCCTCCCTGTGAAGTAGATTTTTTTTCATCTCCCAGCAGTGAGAAAGTGTAATCTCTGGGTGTGATTATTAATAAAGGCTGTTCCAAACTGAGGAACATGGAAAGCTTTTTCCGTACAGAGCAACTTAACGCTTTTATGCTGTCGGAAGGCCGAGGCGTTACAGGAGCTGGCATTATCTGACTACAAAGGCTCGACCCTGTCAAAGACTACCATACACAAAGAACAGCAGTACAAACAGCTTATTAAGAGAGCTGGAGATGACACAGAAAGCATAGTGTATTTGCCTTTGCATTGTTCTTCAACTACAAAGGGTACACGTTTAGACACACAGACAAAGAAAGGAGAGAACAAACAGATTAGAGATGGACAGAGATGCAGAGTCTGCTGCTTTCACAGCACGTGTCTGTTCTCGCATCATTCTCCGGTTCAAAGACTGCTGGCTAACACTTTACAGTGGATAGTACAGATGGGTAACACGAGCTGGCTTTCCATCTAAGCACTTTTGGATCTGTCTTGAATTAGAGAGGCTGAATGGAAATGGTACATAAAAAAAGTCCTTAATCGTCCACAAAGTTTGTAAAGTGCACAGACTGTGTACAGTGGAAAAGTGTTGTCAATAAGGCAATTGTGTGATAAATAGCTAAAGAAGGCATTCTGGAAAACATAAAAGCATGATTACACAGACGAATGGTTCAATCCCATCAACCTGGAGTGTAAAATTGATTTTGGACTTTAAAATTTTATCCTTTGATGGTCCGACATTTCTGTCAACAAAAAACTCCCCTAAAGAGAGTAACTGGTGCATTAGATTACTGCCAAGTCTCCACACAGAATGCAGGATGGCCAAAAAACAAGAAAAACTGTCAACAAAGTACAGTAAAAGCTTCTCTAATCAATTCTTTAAAGCTGGGGTAGGCAGAAATCTGGAAATGGCAATAAATAAATAAAAATAAAACAGCAGGATTTGAAAATACACCCTCCTCCTTCATCAACTTCGCCTTATTCCCCTCCACTCAACGTTGCAAGGTGAGTGATCAGCAGCTCAGAGATAAACCTTAAGCCGGTGGCTGCAGCGGCTCAAATTCAGCCAGTGCAAACCCCCCAGTATCGAGTGTCACGGCGGGCTTGTGGCCAGCAGCAGTGCCAAGTCTAAGCTGTGTAATGGCAGCAACAGAAAGTCTGCTAATCTGGTGGGGAGTTGGGCCTGTTCAGTTCCCCCGTGCTGGGGTTAGCACTAGCTGGATTCAGGCTGCTGCAGCCACTGACTGGGGATCCCTCTCTGGAGCTCCTGTTAGCTCTCCTCCTCCTGGTGAAGTGGTCTGTGGGGAGTGAGGTAGATGATATACTATGATTCAGCTAACCAACAGCTTTAGCTAGCCAACATTACATCATCATGGACATGTGAGCCTTGGTCTCTATCAGCAACATTTTTTCTCAACCTCTGAAACATTATGTCGATAGTGACATGCATTTTGTTTTCTTTATTGCCAACTTCCTGTTAGATGACTTTCGTGACTTTTCCTCCCTCTTCGTCAGTGATGTTTTTTGAGTTGCTTTGAAGTGTAGGCAGTTGTTGGGAATGCTGGAATAGCTGTTTTTTTCTGCAGGACTCTTCACCATTGAATCCGGCTTTCACTGAACGGACATTTGTATTTGTCCAGGATGTACCCGCCTCTCGCCACAAGCACCAATTCGGGTCAAAGTCCTGTGTTTGTTTTACCCATCCACCACCATGACCACCGCCCTATATGCAGTATTTGTCACTCTTTTACCACTTCATCTGATTCCCTCCTCAGCTCTAGACAGTCTGCAGTGCATAGGTCACATGATCACAGCCTCCTGGCTCACAATTTAGTGGGTTATATACAAATTAACCCTCTAACATTTTGCTTAACTGTTTAATAGAGCACATTTTGGGTCACTATATCTTAATGAAAAATGTGCTGGAACTCAATGCAACCTGATTCAGTTATCTGTACCATTTGGTTTAGGTATGTTGTGCTAGAAAAAAAATCCACCAGATGGCGCTGTGTCTTGTGTCGAATGCCTTAACAGGAAGTAAGTAAAAAAAGGAAAAAAAGTAACTGAGTGGCTCTTTGTGGTGGGACTTTTAAAGGCAGGCCTATTTTTTCAGCATGTTATAGTTTCAGAGGTCATACTGCACAGATTTATGTAACTTTATATAAAGAATAATAGTCTAATAAAGGTCAACTTTTTTAACTTTTTTTTTTTAAGCATGCTCTCTCAAACGGTTTATTTGGCATTTTAGGGTAAAGGTAGTGAAGCGAAGATAATTTAATTAAAAAACTAATGACCAATTATTGTTGTTAAATTATACGTTTAATATTATTTAACATATTTATGTGACAGCCTGCATATTGCTCCCCTGCTCTCTCCGTGTTTTTCCACCCTACCTGCCAGCCACGCCCCCGTTATCAAGACAACTCCACTTACCTGTGCACACAGCTGGTTCCTGTCACCACTCCCTGCATATAAACTGCTGCTACCTTCCCCTCAGTGCCAGATTGTTATTTGACCTCATGCAAGACTTTTTTATCATTCACTCTTGGCTTGATTCCCTGTTACCTAGTGATGGTTAAATTGAAGCTTCATGAAGCAGTGAACCACTTTGACACAATCGCTTCAAGACTGACATAGTAGGTCTGTCCCAATTCAGGGTCTGCATACTTGGAAGGGCGAATTTGATGTCCAATTACGTCACAACGCTGCGCAAAGGCCGTCCCAATTCGTTCAAATTCGAATGCTCCTCCAAATGCAGCCAACAAATGCGTCCTCCTTTTCCCTGCATTTGGAGGATGCACTGCTACTATCCTTCGCGGCCTCCCATATCCCAAGATTCTTTGCACACCTCTGTTCAACACAGATTTTTTTTACAATGGCGGCAGGCACCAGTACCGGCAGCAGCACTGAGTACACCTTCAAATGTAAGTACAGGATTTTTACTTAACTCCAGAAGTTCAAGGGGCCTTAAAACCTCTAAATGGCTGTTAAAATACATGACGTTAGTAATGCTAACACGTAACCCTTCACTTTCAAATATTACAAGCTCGGAGAGTGACTTATATCTTATTGTAAGTGTGGAGATGTTGTAGGCTATTTATACCTTACATCAGGTGCATAAACGCACCACAATGAACAAATATAAAGTTAATGACAGATTGTGAGCCCCGCTGTATTTCTAGGCTGTAAAACTGTAAACGTTTGAATTGAATATAGAGCTAACTTGAGAAGCATTATTATTGTTGTTATCATTATTATACAGAACAATCATTTAGCCTGTTGACAGAAAATATGCTTTTCATTTCATTTTGTTTTAGGGCGCAAGGAGCAAACAGAGGAGTTTATGAAACTCTGTGGTAAAAACAATCACTGGCTCGCAGGGGCCAAGAATACGGCCACACTCGGATGGAGGTACCTGTTAAAGAGGCAACAGATAGCATCTTTTCCTAAATATATGATTATGAAAATAATGTGGGTTGCACAGGGTAGTATACACAGTAAAATCAGACTATTAGCGTTTACATAGGTTACGTAGTGGCTTTGCAATAAGCTTCTGCCACTGGTGCTGAAATTTCATGGAAAAAATCTGCTTTACAGCAGGAAACGCATCATGTATTGCTAAACTGGTCGGTTAGCCAATCAGGGACTGGAGCTGGTCCTTATGAGGCATGAGATAGTTGAGTCACAAGCACAATGGCGGACGGACAAAGAGATAAGTGAAAAACGGCCTAGCAAAAGAAAACAAGCTCCTCTGTCTGAGGATGCAAAGAAGAGCAAAAAGGGGAGTGATAAAAGAAGAGGAAAAACAAGAGTAAACCTCAGTCAGGTGTTCAAGAGATGGAGGGAGCTCCGTGACCAAAGAGGCTTCAACACCGATGTCCAGCTAGCTTTCTTTCTAATGGATCAATAAGTAACACGGCTAAATGTTAGCTAGACGAGAGAGGACTGTACTGTACTGGCTGCTAGTTCATTCCTAGCTGACCAGCATCGCAAATCGCCACAACCAGGGACCGAGTAGCAAGTGTTGGTCGGCTGACATCCTTGTTGCCATTCTACGGCAGCCCTCGGACAGTGATACCCCCCCTTCCTTCTGTTCTCTTCTCACGGAGGCAGCTATCGACGCGCATCGCCCAGCTAAGTTATGCCCAGCTAATTACGCCCAGTGAAGCGAACAATGAACTTTGTTTCCCATTCAGTTTGAGCTCCAACCGGCTACATCGTTTCCATACGGTACCATTTATTCTAGAATTGGGACTGTTGACGTGCATATTGGTATAATTCCACTGTGTCTACTGTTGTTTGTACTGATACTGTGCATATTGGTATAATTTACTGTGAGTTGTTTGTACTGGTACTGTGCATTCTGATATAATTATTTGCATTACTATTTGTTTTTTCTTCAGATAAATCTGATAATTGTTGCTCGGTCTCTTTACTCATTTATTTAGTAGAGTGTCCACACACCTTCTCATTCTACATATACAGAGAGGTATAATGGTGGCTTTACTGCCTACATTTTATTTAATTTAGAGAGTCTAATAGAGTCATATTATTGATTATCACTGATCCCCATGGTCAATTTGGTCGTTGCAACAGTGCAACGCAACACCGCTGATGCTAGGTGGTGCCAAGCTAAAAAAAACAACCTAATCCTATCTGTTGCCTCTTTAAGGCAATAATAAATAGCCCATTTGTACACTATGCATATTTGTATGTAAAAGTTACTTAGATTAACCCTAATCCTGTATAAAGAAAGTACAAATGTAATCTTTAGATCACAATAAATGAATGTTGTTTTTGGGTGGGGGTGGGTTTTATGTCTGTCCTGATGTCGCCTTTTGTGAATTTTTACATATGTGTGATAATGTGATCTTGGGTGTTTACCTTTTGTCATGCTTCTCTCTTGTTTAGAACAATCCTTCAAAGAATGGGCCTCGAGGGAAAAGTGGAGCCTCAACAGGCAAAAAAAGTGGGACAACATAAAAAAATAAAGTGTGTGCGGGTTTGGATAATGATATGGAAACAACATTTCTTTTACCCAAGTTAATAAATACTTTGATAAAGAAATGTAGAAAAAATTCCAAGGCATAGTAGTTAAAATGCCTTTATTCTTTATTCCTTGAATCTGTTTAACCTCCTGATGAAGGCTTTGATGCTGAAATGTGTTGAAGGACTGTGTTTTTAAGGTTTATATGACCATGCCATAAGAATAAAGGCATTTTAACTGATTTCTTTATCACTACATGAATCCCATTCCAAAGAGCACCTCAAACATACCTCTTTTTGAGTCCATGATGCACTCCTTTTTCAAGACTTTTTTAATAAATACTTTGCAGAAAATTGCTGCTGTTGTGATTGATTTCCTGTGCCTTAGGAATGCAAAGATCCAGGGACAGGAAAGGGGATCGGCGGGAAGCCCACTGCTGCCACCTGGCTCTGGTTTGTCCTCGTGGATGAGGTTTTAGGACGGAGGCCTTCCATTGCGCCTCCTGTCTTAATTTCCTCCATCTCTGAGGACACAACAGGGCCAGGTGCTGCAGTGGGTGAGCAGCATGAGGAGGATGATGAGGAGGATGAGGAGAGGCAGCCAGGACCAGCGACAGGAGGGACAGGAAAGAGAAGGGAGAGAGAGGATGAACTGTTGGAGCTGATAAGAAAGGACATGAGGTTGCAGAGGAGGGAAAGATAGAGCAGGGAGAGAATGTTCAATTAAGTTTTATGTATTGCTATTTCTGATTTCAAATGTTAATTAAAAATATTGTATACAGTTATAAGTGAAATTAAAAAATATTGCATATAGTTCTGAATTACAATCTTGTAACCGTGTTCCATTATCTGTTCCAAATGTTGTATATAATTAAATTAAAATCTTATTATACATTATCGGTTCCATTTCTTATTTACAACTAGAATAAACCTTTGAACTACTTTTCAGTGACAACACAATTTATTTTTTTCTTTTATAACCAAGTATTTACAAAGATACAATCTGAACATTTCTAACTATTTACAAGTGGGCATTCTTAACATGTAGCTGCAACTATATACAAAAGATCAGCAGAAATTACTATTTACAGAGAACAATTATAAAATTATGTAAAATTTGTAAAACATTAATAACAAATATTAACTAAAAAAAACTAGATTTTACAGTATAATTATTGGCTGAGCAGGAGTCCCTGGTGGTGCTGCTGGACTGGATGGGATGCCTCGATAAAGACCCTGGAGTCTTCTGTCTGTGAGTGGGACATCATGTTGGGGGGATGCATGTCTCCACTGTTCACCCCATCAATGGGGTTTGCAGGGCTGGCTGACGCAATCAACGGCTGCCATGTCACTGAAAACTGTTCAGAAGTGAGGCAAGAATAAAATGCATTGCAAACAAAATACTTCTGCACAACCTTATAAATATCGCACCATAAACTACTTCAACAAACAAAAATATTTGCAAAACACTTTAAATAGGAATGGCTTTAAAATTATTTTACTTGCCCTCTAAAGGTAATCATGGTCAAGGACACCCTCCTCCAGGGCAGACTCGGCAGACAGCTGGTCCCACCACGGAGCACCACTGACTGCCTCCAAATAGTTTTTCCCCTCATCCTCAGGCATGTCGTCCTGCACTTCATCCTCTGGGGCCATGATGTCACCAGCACCCAGGCAGATGTTGTGCAGGACGGCACATGCTGTGATGACCTGAAGAAAAAAAAAGGAACAAAAAAGAAAAGATTAATTTACTCATATTCACCATTTAAAGTGTATATTTCAGGTTGAAATTTTTCGTGACTTTTTTATGGATTTACATTTCTGAGCTTATGATTAGGCCAACTACACCCACAAAATAATTTTAAAAATTCATCTTCACAGATAAAAAGGGCAAAAATGTGGTGAAAATTGTGGGTTTCTGGGTTCAGTCACACCTGTTATAATATATGCTGGAATAATTTCCTAAGTATGATTTATTTATTTTTATTTTATTTTTTATTATTATTTTTTTACTGTCTAAATGTATGCTCTACCAAGTTGCTGAGTTGTCCTTTTATGGTAAAGGTAGTGATTCCAACACAATAATGAAAGTAAAAAAGGATGAATATTCTCTGTTGTTAATACTATGCATTTAATGTTATTTCATTATATACTGGATGAAAGAAATCTATCAGTTTTATTATTTACCATTTTCAAATGTGTCGAAAGTAATGTAATGGTAAATATCTAGGATAAATACATGGAAATAACAGAATGAAGCCTCATGAAGCCTTTTCTTTATTTTCTGAGCCCACTAAATGGTGCTCTTGGTTTAAAGAGAGAGGTTAAAGAACGGAAATCTGGTGTGTTTTAAACCTTTTGTTTAGCAGACAATGTTACAACCAGTGAAATGTAACAGTCACAACTGGTAATATACAGTGTCCAGCATTATCAAAAAGTCACAACAGTAATATTAAATGCAAAGTCACAAACAGAGTTGGGTGAGTTAGAGTACTTTGATTACTTTTTGCAGTAACGAGTATCCAAATGTTAGTTTGCTGTTTGAGTAATCTAATACTTGAATACATTTTCAAACAAGCCATCAGTTACTTCCGTTACTTTTAGAACGCTGGTCCTTCAGCTCCGAAACAGCAACGGCTGTCGTTTGGTTTCTAATAATGGAGATAATGTTAAACCTATCAGTGTGAAAGAAGCCACGGAGCTTGTGGCTCATTACGTGGTCGGAGAAATACTGCCGTTGTCTATGGTGGAGTCTAAATAGGTGGAGTAAGACTCGCTGACAGACATATTTCAGACTCAGGACTTGCATTATTCCTGGTACACACTACACAACTTTTCTGCCCATTCTGAAAGTCACTATGTCACATTACACGATTGTGTAGTCATAAAATCGTGGCCGACAGAGATGACACGCTACACGCTGGTACTCACCAATTATCCCCAGTCATCTTTCACGGCGTGTGTGATGTCATCAGGTTATTCTTGTCCTATTTTTATTACTTTTACTATTATCACTGCCAGAACTGTGTCTGTTCATGTGCCAGCCGAAATGTTGCTGTAGTCACCTAAAAGCTCAGCAGATGGCAGGAGCTCCATTTGAAGTACCATATGCAAACATTCAAGCTACTGTATCGTCCACAACCAAGTTCCTACAAATTTTTCACAATAAAAGCCTATTTAGAAAATGGAGGGATTCTCTCAGCTGTGTTTATAAGGGGCTTTTAATTTGAAACAACTTCAGGAAGTGTTGAGTTTGAAATGACAGTGCGATATGTTAACTTTACAAAGACAACGGAGCGGATATAAAGTAAATCTATAAACACACAGAGGGATTAATAAATAACGGAGCGTCTATAATGTAGTTTGTTTCAAATGAAGCTGGAGCCTCTGCAGTTGTGGTGAGTAAAAGCCCCGCCGCTATTTGTTAATGTTATTACTTTATGTCCGACCGTGAGGATGTAGCATTGTTTGCTAACTTGATGCTAATGACAGTAACGTTAACTCAGCGGGTTGACAAAGTGCCTCTGCTGTTTCACACCATCATTTCCCCCTTTTACTCTGTGTGGTAACGTCCCTAGAGGAAATATTAAAAACGCTGGGGTGTTGTTGTCATACAGTGTCTACGGCAGCAGATCGTTGTGTGTTTCTACTGGTCAAAGTGACGGCTGTGATGGGAGAATTGGATCTCAGTGAAGGGCAAGTGGTCCATAACTTTAATTTTGGAGACAAAAAATGTAGGTTTAGTGCCCTGTGGTCCATTGCCCAATAGGAAATGTGGAATACTCAAAAGTACTTTAAAAATGCTTGAGTTACTTTTCTTTTTGTAAAGTACTTTGATTACTTTTAAAGTAACCCTTACCCAACTCTGGTCACAACCAGCAATAACCGGCAATATAAAAATACAAAGTCACAACCGGTGAACATTAGCTTTACAATACATGTGACAGTCACATGATGTCATGTCTCACAAAAGGACTACAGCAGGTTACTTACACCGTTGCCATGGCAATATCACCATCTCCCTGCTTCACTTTTGTTCATAATCTGTCAAAGGAAAAGTGTAACCCTGAACTTAACTTCACCTAATCAGGGCTGCCATGAAAAGACTGAACCTTGAGTGACTGCATTGTTGCAAAAACATGAGGACAAACTGAGTGGACACTGAATGCTCAAACATTTGCACATGCATGCCTGAATTCTTTTCGTTTTCTTTCACAGCTTTCAACTGTTTATGTAATCTTTGCCACATTTGTGACATTTGGCAATAATTTCCGAAAAAGGTGCCTTCAGTGTGTAGTTAATTGTTCGATGAAATGTGGAAGTAACCCCCTCTAGTGGCCAATTTCAAACTGTAGCAATTTGAGTTTCCAGCAAGCCATCATTTTGCCTCCTCTCTCTCTCCCTGACATTTTCTCTGTTCTACTGCAGGTTCATGACTTGTGACAATGGTTGCGCGCCCATGTGTCTTGAGGCTAAACAATAGGAAGCTGCTGTATTTTATCTGCTAGCTCTAGGAGGGTTACAGACACACACTCACACAAGCATATCCTCCTGCATCAGCTCAAACAGGTACTAAGAAGACAGCACGGACACGCACAGGCGTATTTGCACAAACTGATACACACAGTCACATAGGGATACACTCTACAGCATATAAATTAAGACACACACATTCCTCCACACACACTGTGTTTTACAGTTGCTCGCTGAATCTTAATGCCATCAGAGCTACTGATGAGCGCGAAGCACTCCAATCAGCTGGCAAAGAGAGGCAGGAAATCAATAGGTAACACTTGTCTGAATAAAACCACACAATATGCCAGACCTCACCACAGTCAGTCATGAATGGACTGCTTAATGTACCTACCAGGCCCACCTTCACCTGCAAAATGTCACTCAAAATAGCATGTACTAAGCAGGAAAAGACTCAAAAAGACCCAAAGAGACACTAGAAGACCACAAAACCCAACAACTACATAATGGGCAAAACAGCTACAGAGACACAAAGAGACTGATAACGACCACAAGGAGACAATAAAAGACAGCAAAAAAGATGAAAAATGACCTCAAAGAGGCTTAAACAACCACAAGGAAACACATCTTGAGTGACTACAAATAGACATAAAACAAATACAAAAGGCCAAAAAAACAACCCACAAAAATATTTTCGAGAGACACTAACTTGTACAGCAGGGTACAATATGACCTCAAAGAGATGCAAAATAACTACAAAGAGACAAAACAACCACAAGGACACATAATAACCAATAACCAAAAACACAAAATGACTTAAAGAGACACAAAATTACTTAATTAAGACATGAAATGACCTGACTAGAGACACAAAACTACCCCAGGCAGACACAAAATTACAACCCAGTGAAACAAAATAACTAAAAAAAGACACAAAATCAGGCCAACGGGACACAAAATCAAGAGATGCAAAATGACTACAAAGAGACAGAAGGCAACCATAAGGGGACACAAAATGACTGCAAAGACACACAGAATGACCTCATTAAGACACAAAATGACCTCAGAGAGACACAAAACAACCTTGAAGGGATACAAAATTATACCAGACACAAAATGACGTCAAAGTGATGCAAAATAACTACAAAGAGACATAAATCAACCACAAGGAGACACAAACTGACTACAAAAACATACAAAATGACCTCATTAGGAGACAAAAATTACCTCCAAGAGACACAAAATTATCTTAGAGAGAAAATTTCTTCAGTAAGAAACAAAATTACCTCAAAGAAACAAAAATACATCAAAGAGACACAAATTTAACTCGAGTCACAAAATTACCTCAATAAGACACAAAATATTGTATATCGTAATATAAATATCGATACGATATAATATAAATATTGTATGACACAAAATGACCTCAAATAAACATAAAAATGACCTCAGTAAGATACATGACCTCAAAGAGATTCAAAAATTCTTCAGAGAGACACAGAATAGCCACAAAGAGGAAGACTGCTTGTCTTGCTCTTGTGTTGGAGAGGTGGTGGGGCCTTTTGCATTTTTGTGTCCAGGGGCCCACTGTATCATAATCCACCCATGCAGCCATTTTCAAGTGCACAGGGATAAGCAACTCAGCCCCTTTGCACTGTTTTACTTGTTCACTATTTGATGAAAAGACAATGGTTTAAAGAAGCTCAAACTTTACCACTCCTCCTCATTTCTTTTCTCTTTGTCAGCTCACTTGCAAAGTGCCTTTTCCTTTTCCTGTAACAGACTTCATAAATATGAAGTTATCACAGTGGATGGTATGACATTCCTCCAGGCTGTTATGCAAGAGGTGACTACTGATGCAAAAATCTGTCTTTTCGTGGCAAGATCTGATGTTTTACTGCTGATTGGAGATGGGAATCTAACTCAAGTTAAAACTGTAAGAAGTAAATGAGCAGTTTGACTTAAATGAACAAAAGAAAAGATGGTAGTGAGCACGTTGCCACCGTGACTGAGCAGACAAAGAAGAGTGCCACGTAGAACGGAAACTCAAACTTCATCATCATGTAGTGCAAAAACACCACAGCTCTGAGCTCTTAGCAACAAACAAACAGCTGAGCCTGTGAATTGTCACTATAAACAACACCTAAAATGTTTGGCGTCTTTCATGTTCACTTTGCATTCTATCATGAATAAAAACTTTCTCCAACTTTTCTCTTTATTTCTCCCCTATATACACCAATACTCTCACTTGAGACGTTTCAATGACACAAGTGTTTCAGACCCACAGTTTCATTCAGAATGTCAAGGGGAAGAAGAAATTATGTTGTAAAATTCCACATGCTCCCAAAAGGAAAGGGAGGCTGCTGCAAAGGATTTGACTGCATCAGGAGATTTGAGTCAAAGCTGCATGTAGAGGATGATACTGACATTGCCCAAGGGGACCAGCCAGGGAAGAAAGATGAGTTTCTGTGGAACAAAAAATGGTACTTAAGGGAAAAGGAGAGACAAAAAATGACTTTAGAGGCAAACTTACAGTTTTGTTCCTCACTCCTGACAAAGGGAGTGAAGGTGAAGAAGTTTTGTTTATTGGTGCAGTGTGTGACATCATACTGTATACAACACTCCTCTGCAAGTCACATTTAAAGCTGCAGTAATCTTCTTTTTCAAGATGCAGTAACAGTATACTTACATGTCTGTCCACACTCATATGTAACCATGGCAGTTGACAGAGCTTCAGATAGGTTATGGATGTTCCTTCAACGAATATACATATTCTAAAACATAGATACCTCTCCTACATCTTCAACCAGGCAGCACATTAGATCTTTACAACCAGCAGTTTCAAGTGTGGCAGAAAGGGGAAAATGAAAGTAAAAACAGCAGAACAGCCCTTTACAACCCAGACAGGAAGTGAAGGTGGGGAGGGAGAGGAGATAAATGAGGCACACCTGTAAGCTAGGGGAAGGGGAAATCAACTAACAAAAGCAGCATGGAGGAGAACAGACAAAGAGTGAGAGAAGAAATTCAAAGTTTACTTCAGTTATGGACATCTTTGCTCTAAGAACGTATAGTCAAGTAAAAAGTAAAGTGAGCAGCTGATCATTGTAGCAGGTGGGATGAAGGGACCCATGTTCATCTACCTCTTAAACCTCTTTGGATGCACCTTGTTGTGGCCATCAGATAAATCTTAAAGCTCCTTTCATATACGTTGTGGGATTTTGGGTTGTCGCAGATGATGAAGATGACCAACGTATAAAAAACATGGTGATATCCTTGGTCATGGCTCTAAAACACTGGCCCTACGCTGCACAGTGAGAGAGGTCTGAGGATGTATGTTGTCACGCTCTAGCGATCAAAGACAGCTTGGGATAAAATTCTGACAGTGTTGGAAATTCGCGATGACCATCTCACAGTGTGACTGCTGTTGTGACCTTTGTCTTCTACCACCCAATAGAAATGCAACATGAAATGATGCATTGGCGCTAAACCCAAACAAACAGATAGCAGGTCGCCATGGAGGCTATACACGCTAAGAGATATGTGTGGGATTCCAGCAATGAGGAAAACCTCGTGGATCTGTGGCAGCAGAAGCCTTGTCTGTATGATGGGTCCTCCAGCTCTGACTGGTCAGCAACTGAGGAGGGATCCCTCTTCCAGGACGGACAGACATGCAATAGATGATGTACAGAATCACCAATAACAGCTTCTAAATCTTTGGATGGTCCAGCAGAAGTATGATCCAGAATCATGGCATATTTAACACCATCATTAACCAAGATTACATGTTTCCCTTAAGTTAGCATGTACGTAGCTACATGTAGCACAGTGCAGCAGCCGGGGGAATGACTGTGTAGAGGCACTTTCTCCCATCTAAAATCAACAAGAAAAGCTCCTAAATACAACCTGACATGCTCCAGCACAAATATGATCCAAAAAAGAGGAGAAATTAACAATACTGGCCACAACAACTACAGGCTTCCCTGACATTAGCATGTAGCTACATGTAGCAGTGTAGGCTACATAATGTAAACACTTGCAGCAGCATGCCTGGAGCAGATGGCCACATAAAGGAATGTGTCAAGTGCTGATGTCAGCTGTTAAAAATAAAATAACATTGGAGACAGTATTCAGAAAGGTCTGAAGCCCCCTTAAATCATTTTTCCCCTGTCTGTAATAACAGTGCAGACTTTACAGAGCTGTGCAGACACACTGATAGACAATCATCTCACATCTGGAGTCTATGTCTTCTTGAATAATGTTTGTCATGTAAATGTCCACTCAGCCTCTACCCCTGAAAGTGATGCAGCTAATAACGTAATCCTTGCCAGCTGTTTTCTTCTCAGCTATATTCCAACACATCCTCCTCTGCTGTTGGTTTATATCATGTCATCGCTCTCTGGTTAAGTGTTTCTCAAACCCCTATTGTGTTTGGTGAGCTGCCACAGTCATACTGTTTATAACACAATCAACATCACAGAGTCTGTTTACCTGCTGCACCACAACTTAAGGGACAACAACACCAGGCTACAGTTGTTGCTGCCAAGACATCACTGCATGGATACAAATCTCACTGTTCCTGTAAACCCTCACTACACCACATGCCAGATTGACACTACACAGCTCTGTGTTTGTGATCATTTCTGTTTAAATAATGACTGACAACTTGTGGAGTCTTTGCAGATAATGCAACATATGTCATGATATTGTTTTTGGCTCGTGCATACTTGCACCGGGAACACAATGGCGAGCATAAACCCAGCAAAGTAAAGAAAGGCGCTGTCCCATGGTGGATGTGGGACTTTCCGCTGAAGAGCTATTCTCAAATTCTAATGGCACTACACCTTCACAACTCATCTCTGCACGCTGTAACCTGTTTTTTTGTCAGTCAGTTAGTGTTACCTCACATTTTGTTGTTCCGATTGGTAGGTCTATCCAGTTGCTTCCAAAGGTATTTTGACCTCCCCCTCTTTTCGAGGTTCAAGACCACTTACCATTTGTGACTTGGTCTGGTGATGTCAGGCTTGCAAACACTTTGTTTGAGATGGCTTTTACACCTTTCATTTCTTCGTAATCACTAACTAAAATACCAAAATACCAATACCTGCAAAAAGCATTAAAGAGAAATTCCAACATATTTGCACATAAAAAGTCTGTGTTGGGAGTACAATTGAATATGTGGGGAAACAAAGTTGCATAAAGCCTTTTGTGGCTCCAGAGGGAGATGCAAATAATTGCTTCACGTGATGTCACTTGAGTCAGTATTGGCATACAAGTTTGAGAAGGAAGATACCTGGAGTGTGAAGTCAGAGAGACATGAACTTACCAGTAGTGATGGCAGAATGAAGCCTCATGAAGCATTTTCTTTATTTTCTGAGCCCATTTAAAGAGAGCGGCTAAAGGAATGGAAATCTAGTGTGTTTTAAACCTTTTGTTGAACAAAGCGCCGTCTAGTGGGCTCAGAAAATAAAGAAAATGCTTCATGAGGCTTCATTCGGTCATCAATACTACCAGACCTCATCTCTGTTTGAGGCACGTTAGCTGCTACTGGCATAACGCACATCATATCAGAATGAACTCTTCAGGGATCAACATTTTATTTATTAATTTGTTTATTTTGTTACTTGCCCCATAAAGAGGTCAGTAGCCCAAAAAAAATGAAAACATGAGAAAATGACAGAAACTGGTGCAGATTGAAAAACAGACTCATGTAAACAAAAAAAAAGAAAACAGCTTTTAATAGCCTGTATTGAAGAAACACACACACAGTTACTCATATTTTTTTTACCTTTCCTCACACATTGTCAGTCTCACTTATTCAATCACGCAATCAGAGTTTCTCTTCCATGCCTTTACACACATAGGTTAACACACACGTACACTCTGCAGCACCTCTCGAGCTACAATATTTGACTGCCAGCACTCTGCGATTTTCAATTAACTCTTAACTAGACTTTTAATGAACTCTGTCTGCTTTCATAAAGAGATGGAGCCTGTAGGGCTTAACGGACTCCTTAAAAGGCTACTCAAAGCTCCGAATTGGCAGAGAACAGGAGGGCTGAGCGGTAGAATAGAGCTTGTAAGATCCTGTTTCAGATTAACCAAGCAGATGACTGACAGCTTGGATAATTCTTCTATTTCTAAATATACACTTCATTTTGTGTCTATATTACATCATGTTTTGAAGTATGATCTTAACTATACAGTACTGCTTTGACATATTTATGTGCCTGTCCATTAGAGCTGCATCTGAGGCTAATTTGAGTCAAAATCTCTACATATGCTGCACTACACACTGTGGTCACCATATTACACAGTATGTTAGCGCTGACCTTAAGTTCTAACTGCCCTTATGCGTAAAACACATTTTATTCTTAAGGACTGTGTATTTTGTTAAAGAGATAACTTGTCAAAGAAATTGTGGTAATTTTATTTGCACCATTTGTGAGTGCAAATCTTTTCTCAGGGCATGTCACAGTGTTTTCTCCAGGGAAGACCTTCCAGACACCACATCTGCACCTTTCACTCAGTTTGGACTCCAACTGTATGTACTGTAATTAGTGTGTGATTTACTGTGGAAGCAGCTCATTACACAATCAGTGACTGGGACAGCCTTCTAGCCACATTATGCAGGTGAAAAAAAGAGCTCCAAAGCTGCTGCTTACTGGTGGATTGAGCTAAGATGGAGGAGTTAAAGGAATAGTTTGACATGCTGGAAAATAGAGATCCATTCCACTCTCACTCTGCATGTTAAACTATGGAGCTAGAGACAGGAGGCAAGAGAGCTTTGTCATAGCACCATTCTATCCCAGGAAAAGCTTAGGTGCTAGTAATAATTTCGATACTAGTTCCACTGTTTAGATGTGTCTTAGTAAGTCATGATAATGTGACAACGAGTGGTATCAACAATACAAGTATCCTGAAACTGACAAAAGGCCCATCATCTACTCTGAGCACAAAGACTGGAAGCAAGGGGAAATGGCTAGCTCGGCTTTGTCTGAAAGGTATGTCTGACAGCTCCTCTGAAGTCAAGAGACTAGCTGTTTCCCCCCTGCTTTATGCTAAGCTAAGCTAATCGCATCCTGGCTCTAGCTCAAAGGATTATCTCAGGGTCTGAAGAGTGAAACCAATGTGGAAGTGCCTTGAACCTGCATTATTTCTAATGGCCAGCAGGGGGCGACTCCACTGGTTGCAAAGAAGAAAAGAAATCTGATTCTATAAAGGTCTAAGAGAAAATGACCCTACTCCTCACTTGATTTATGTCAATTAACATTTTCCTAATGGATTTATGGTCTCAATTGTGAGCTTCAAGTCCTCCTCAATATACATCATGATGTTCATTTTGTAAATTATGTTCGCTTTTAGAGTAAAATAAATGATGAAGAAGGGTATGCTTTATTTAACGGGGCCTGGCAGTGTCAGGGGGAAATACGGCAGGACATCCGAGTTGGGCGCATGGGAGGGGTGGTGGATGGGTCCAGCCACCACCGACCTTCACCGGGAGGCTGGTGTTCATTTCCTGTTTGATAGTAAAGCCAAACCCTGGTCTTTTGTCCTAAACCCAGACATGTGTGTTTGTTGTTAAAAGAAAAACACATCAGTTTGTGGGGTTGTACGTTAAATTGTAAAGTAAATTGACGTAGCATCCAAGAATGGTATGTCAACGTGGAAAGACTATGTCTAACTGTCAATATGTGACAAGGTTGGAGTGAGAATGTGTTGGTTTATCACTGCAAGTGACACCTTACAAGTTACACATGTGATCTGAGCCATTGCTATTATAAGATGATTGATCAAGGCACCTTAAAAAAACAAAAACAAAAAACCCTTAATTCAGCTTTATGTTGCTTACGAAAAAAATCAACCACTGCACTTTGACATAAATCTTTCCTAACACTTAATTTTGCTACTTTTAAACTCTAATAAATCTATTTGGGCATCTCTATGGACAAAATTATATGATTCTTTCGTGATAGAAAAATAAAAGAGATGAAATGGCATAAACAGATGCAATTGCTCGGAAAAATGTTGTAAATTTTGAATTGTGAAAGCTCTTATGAACAGAATATCAGGAATCGATATCTCATTAAAGCAACTGCTGATGGGAAGAGGCACATCAGCATTCATTTCTATAAAAAAGTAACATAATATCACCTTAACTGTTGTTTGAGATGCTTAAAACCTAGCACTTTACCAGCAAAATGACGACAAACTATAGAATTGGTTACTTCATGCACCACGAGGCAGGACAGTGTTATGATTGCATCTTTCTCCTTGTGTTCATCTCGCTATTTATCTCTCTGTGTGCCTCTGCTCTCATCTCCCTCCCATTACATTTACCATGTTTTTCTCTTCAGTCCTGCCTGTGTTTATCTGCGCCTGCCTCTCCACAAAAAAAAATAAAAATAAAAAATCAATATCTATGATCAGACTACAGCACAAAACATATCAAAAAAGCATTATAAACACACACATGCACACACAGGGATGTAGTTTAAGTATCCATTCACGCTGCAGGAAACAATGTGCAGCCATAAATCAATAGCAGTTGTGAAGGCAATGAGGCAGAGAGTGGGAGAATAGGAGGCTGGAGACAGACTAACTGGACAACACACACACACAAACATGCACACATTGCACCATTCTGTGCTCTTTTGAGGTATTTTAAGATCTGGGTTTACAGAAAACATTTTGATCCATTGTAGCTGTTTGGATGCATGAATGGATGAATTTTTGGATCTTACTGCCTCGGGGGAGAATGGTGGGTCAGTGGACTAAGAAGCTCGGTACAAAACACACTCAAATGTTTCTAAATTTGAGCTAAAATCCTCGCTGTCTGGACGCCAGGCCTTGCTCCTAATCTCCTCTTATCTCCTTTCAACTCCACATGCACAAAGCTATATTTGTACCTGTGTCTGTCTGTCTCTCTGTGCACTACATTATGCTGAGAAGTGGACCAGCGTGTGAGTGTGTGTGCATGGGTGTATTATCATTCTGTCACACTGAGCAGTGGGTCGGTGATACATGGCTATCCTTAGGCTTGTTCTCTGCTCCCACGCATGGACCTGTGTGTGTGTTCATGTTAATGTCTGTGTTTATGTTCGAGTTTTTATCCTTTGCAAGGCTAATTGAAGGTTAGGCTTATGTTAAGGTGAGGACATATATGCAGATAAATTGAATGTCCTCTCAAATGTCCTCGGCAAAGAGTGTGAGCATGCTGCAAGAAAAGATCTGTATCCATATAAGTGTGTGTGTGTTTCGGCATGCAGCGCACATCTCATTCTTTCACACTGCCTTATCAATATTAACAGCTAACATGTGGCATGACTTTTAGGGCCATCCCTTCCTCACACACACACCTACACACAAGCAGATGACGCACAGATGACCTCCAGTATAGGCCCCCTCTTCCAGGCCGGTTAGCCCCTCGGGGAGGCTCTGTGCCAGGCATAAATATTCAGACAGGTCCCGGGCTCTGACAGGCCCTGCATGGCGATGGCTTGTGTTGGAACACAAATTCGTAGCTACATCTCTGTTCCCGGAGGGGCTCTTTTTTTCCCTTTTTTTCTGGATTCATCATCATCCATAAAGCTACTGGGCCCACTGTATCCGAGAGAGGGGGAGCATGAAGGTAATGGGACAGTCACTGACGTCGTAGACTGACATGTCGCATTATGTCATCATCGAGCACAATGACATTTTTCCCACAGACTTTTGAGAATGCTTGAAGGTCGTTAACAGTTCATGACAACAGATCACATCCTTGCAGACTTTAAGACGGGCTGCATTCTTTAATTTCCCATATTTTTTTTATCATTTTTGCACTATATTGCATTCAGCTGCATCCCTAACTGTTTTCCAAGGCTGCAAAAATGCAACTGAATTCTTCCTTTTTGATGGAGGACCAAGTGGTTTGTCATGACACTGTGCTCCAGGTAATCAGTATCTGTTCCCCCTTATGCTGCTCAGCCTGTTAGGCACTGTAGCTAGCATACAAAGTTATAAAGGCTGGGGCCGAGGCTGGACTGAGGCACTGTTGCTTTGAATGCTAATGTCAGCATGCTGACATGTTCACAATAACAACTTGAATGCACGCTACAGTGTTGACTGTGTAAAAACTTACTAAGTACATATGCCACTAAAAAGTTACCAAAGTTATTACAGTGAACTCTTTTGGGGGACGTGAATGTCTACAGCAAATTTCATTGCACACAGTTATAGTCAGGGATGGACTCACCATCTGGAGCACTGGGAGTTTTCCCGGTGGACCGCATGACAAATGGGCCGATGCAATGCAAAATATACATATAAAATAACCAAGTGCTGTGTGGTTGACTGGCCCAGGCGAGTGAGCTGCCGGCCCACTGCGGTTGAGTATTACATCTGTCAGCATCTCTCTCCCAGACAATTACTTTTGGTCCAGTCCTTTTGGACATCTCTCTTAGGAGGTGACATTTGGAGAAATGGTGAAGTGGAGCAAGACTGACAAAAAAGAAAGGAAAAACACAACGTAAAGGTGGTGCTGAAAAGAGATACAGTAAGAGACTAAAGTCCCTTGAGGCTGATGCACCAATATGTTTTCAAATTACAAATTTTTCTTTCGGCGCCATAGCCAGTAAATCGTGACAGCCTAATGAGCCTGAAGGCACTGACAGCAGAGAGGATAAGCAGGGAGCATGGCCTGTTGACCCTAGCAATACCAGTTCAACTGTTAGTCCCAGGGCATCAAATACTGACGCTTTGTTACGCCCAGTGTGTAATATCAATGCCAAAGGCAGTGGGCTTTCAACTAATTCCATCGAAGCCTATCTGCAGCAATGCTTTACTCTGAGAGTAACTGACTCACTGTCAACAGCATGATGGGTCCATGTGAGTGGGTTAAACAAAACCAGACTTTCACCCAGGAGTGCACAGTTAAACCCAAAGTCAGGATTGTTATGTTTAACTACACAATTTATGTACCTGTCATGCAGTGATTATTCATGTTATGTTACGTAATAAACATGCTTTTTTTTTGTTTTAAAGTTATATTTTAGAAATGACCCCAAGAAAGGTCAGTGAAAAGGTGGGACTAGAAGAAAAGCCAGGAGACCAAAGTCAGTAAGTTAAAAATAACGTACAGTATGACAGGATCCTCATGCTCTACATTGTTTACCTGGTACATTAACAAAAACAAATTCTGCAATTCCAAATGAAAGTAAACTGGTTTGTACTAAATTAAAAAAAAAAAAAAACAGAGAAAAAGGTCACATTTGCTGTTTCTTTATTCTTTTGTCAAGCAGAAGAGTAACAAGCACAGACACTTCAACTGATGTCTCCCTCGGTCATCCCGCCATTGTCTTGTGTTGCTTATTGTCAAGAAACCATGAAAGTTTATATAACATGTCCCAATCCATATAGTGGGTTTTGTAATATCTTACTAGTTCAGGGGTCAGCAACCTTTGCCATCAAAAAAGCCAACAATTTTTCTTTTAAATCTATTTGGAGCACCGCCCCAATACATATTTGTGCCTTATAGTGACGGCAACACAGCCTATTTAATATAAATTAGCCTGTAAACATTCCTAATAGGTCTAAATGCGCATTCATTAATATGTTTTACACAAACTAGCTACTCTGCAGTGGGCTGTTTATGAGTGTTATCTACTTTAACTTTGCAGCAATAGTAATGAAAGCAAAGAAATCTGTCCACTCACTATGAAATTCTCTGTTTTCCTCCAAGACATTTCCTTTTTGGGATTTGGAATCAATAGCTAGCCTCACTAAGGAGACTCAAGACTAGCCATCGCTACTGAGATTTATTAAACTTTGAGAAAAGGCGCCAAGCCGTAGACATTTGACGCACATGGTTAATGAGATGTTACAACTTTTTTTCTTCTTCTTTTTATTTCAGTATATAGATTATACATTTTTGCAATTGGAAAATGTAAGAACCTCTTTAGGACTACAACAATGATACATGAGAATTAAAATGTTAAAGAATAACTGTTATTCATTTCCATATCATCCATATCATGTCATATCACCAATTAACCTAACTTGCTGAACCAGGAGAATACTCACACTGGGTTTGAACCAGGAATCCACTTGCTGTGAGGCAGCAGTGCTGACCACAACACCATCATGCCACCCCCCTGTACTACATCACCAAAAACTTTGACCTGCCAGTGGGACAAGACAAACTTTCACAGAAGCATCAAAGTCATCAGGACACATCTTCTGGGGACACTGTATGTCTGTCCTAAATTTCATGGCAAATCTAAGACATGGGAGACATGCTGCTAGTGTGGCTTACAGAGGATAGCGAAGTTGTCTCTTATTTCTAGATAAATTCTGTATATCTGTATCCCTGTCTGTTAAAGATACTTTACCCCTCCCAAAAATAAATTGCAATTTGGATGTAACCTTTACAAAATCCTGACTGAAAATGACTAATGATTTAAATTACATCTACACAGAGGGGATTACGCCTGTGCTCTGCATATCAGACAGATTTCATTTTGGTATTTAATACATTTTGGCAGCTGCACATAGTTCCTGTGATGTTTCTGTTTTACACTTATAAATTAAGCTCTCATTTGTTGCATAATATATGTAATTGGTAATCAGTATCTGTGTTAATGAATGAACAAATTGAATGTTTTTTCAAAAGTGTCAAACCAGAAACAGCTTCCATGTGCTGGTCATGAATCAGTCCAGATTATCATGCCAAAACAAGTAATAATAGTAGATAACAACATTAATAGCCTGTTTATCTTGAGTGACACATGCACTGTTCCCACGCTTTCACAAAATAATTAGCCTGTTTGAAAGTCTCTTTTTCAAACATCCCATGTGAGTCACTGTGAGTCATTAATTTTCATCTGCTCACTCGTTTCTTTTTTTTAATTCCATTTTAAAAAGATCACAAAATATCTCATACAACAAACTGATAACTCTTTTATCATAAATTTGCCTTTTTCCTTTAATTATTGACCTGTTTCAGCATGAATGAACCAGCTCTTACTTGAGCACAAATAGATCGTTTCTTTTTGTTTGTTTGTTTTGTTTTCAAAGAAAAGCACATTATTTTGGTGTGACACAGTAGTTCTTTCCTTAAAGTAAGTTTATATTTCTGAATTTGATCCAAAGTGCCACCTCGGAGAGAAATTGATTTGTTTTTTTTGGTTAAAATATGAATTATTATCCATTACAAGCTTTGTCTCATAACAATGCGGGCAGTATGTGTAAATGAACTGTGATAAGCCTCCCTCCATCATATCAGCGTCCAAATCTCCCTGCTCATTTGCCGGCGATAATCCAGAATTATGCATTTCTCGTCATCCAGGGGATTTTGTCTAGCTTGCGGTCTGTTGCTCAAACTACAGATTGTACTTTTGCATTTGTTTATGACTGCCACATGGACACAAAGAGAATAGAAGCGAATAAGTCAGACCAAACACCGACAAACAGTAAAGTTAGGCAGTGCTAAACCAATGTAAACCAAGATTCTGTTAGTGTTGCCTATATTTAACCTAAAATGTCTTCAGAAACATATTTTAGTGCATTTTTTGGCTGTAATATGAGCACTGTCAACAAGAAAAGGGTACCATACTGTTTCCTGTATAGTAAAAACAGAGGGTGTTTCTCAAAGTCAAGGAATCCAATCCTACAGAGGCAAGGCAAGAGTCCTTCCTAGCATTCAGTGAACACATATTGGAACAGGCTAACGAGTGTCCCTGTGTGTACGTCAGTGACCCTCAGCAGACTGAGAGGGTTTCAGGGTTCTGTGATAATGTTGGTGCTCTCTTATGTTGTTGCACTATTTTAAAGAAATATAGCAATATCCTCAAAGTCACATGACTTTTAGGGAAATCCGCAGGGATCCTTGACGTTGGAACAGTCCTTCGGCGGGGGTCGATGATGTAGCATCCTTGAAATTCGGCCATTTGAGGATCCTTCCTTGACTTTGAGAAACACCCAGAGGCAGAAAAAACTTCCAACAGTAAAACTAAGCAGCGCTGATCAAATATAAACCAAGATTCTCCGACTGTGTTCCCCATTTCTCACCACAAATATTTTCAGAAACATTTTAGCTCACTGTTAAACTGTAATAGATGCAATAGAGACTGTTTGTTACCAGACAGCCACCATATTGTTTTCAGATAAGTCACCCACTAGGAACATTTAAGTGCATTAATTGTAGGTTTTCTACCTCTTTAGCAAAAGCGAATGCCACAGCCATTTTCTTCTGTTGTACCGCCAATTACAGAAGTATTTCTGTCTTCCTACTTTACAGACAGCTCAGTTTTGCGAAAAAACATCTTTCCAGCTGTGACTTGTCTCTTTATGACATCAGTACTCATAGTACAATGATACAACCTAACAATACTTGATCCTTAGAATGTTTTTAAGGTGATGATATGGGACTTTATGGGGAGAAAACCACTGAAAAACATTCAAATAAAAAGTAGCATCCCGGGGGTTTGTGCTGCAGTACACTGATTTCAACATTTTGTTGAAAGTCTGAGTAAAGTAGACTTGCAGTCCATGTGTGAATATGAATAGTTCTACCCATCATATCTCAGCATAACCTAACTCGGCCAATTGGGAATCACAGCCAAAGTGCATATCACAGTCGCCTGAAAGGCAGAATATTCTTCCAGGGAAATCATCTGGAGCCTTTTCAGTCAAGGGTCCTTGGAGAAAAGAAGAACTGTACCATCTAATTTCATGGAGACTCTTACTAGAACCCCTAATTTCTGTGGGTTTGTTGGTGCCGAGTTATTTTCATATAGTAAGGACATTACAGACTCTGTTAATGTGATTCCACTGGCTCTAAAGTATGAATGTGATTTGATTATTGAAGTGAAGCCTTCCGTTCAGCAGGACACCAATCAGTTCTGCTTAAGTTGGTAATTTTCTCTCTTTTAGCGATAGCAATCAATTCTCACTCCCCCCTCTCTTCCAGCGACAATTTGTATTCTCGTCATCTCTCCTCTGTGGCAGTGACAATTATCCCCGACTCTAATCAGACAGGAGAATATCCAATGGGAGAAAATCTCGTTAGACTGATTTAGGGAGGCCTCTGTTGACTATAAACACTGTGGAGGATATAAACACACATGCACACAGCTAATTCTCTCAGCTGTTAGAAATCATTTTTCCATATTAGCTCAAACTGCCAGACACTTAATAAAAGAGATACTTTATTAGAATGAAAAAAGCCGAAGAGGGAGTCTGCTTTGTATGTTTGTGCTGTATATTAAGAAATCCATAGCACTTTTTTCCGGAGAAAAATGTGCAGCTCAATACGTGCTCAACCTGAGCAAGTGTGTTGTGCAAAGCTTAACCGTGGACATTTTATTTAGGGCACGTTGTTCCCGTCAGGATGCAGGAGCTCATGAGAGCTGCTGATGATTACATAGTTAATACGTTGTAGAGCTGTGACCACATGGATTAGTTCTCACTGTAGTGAAAAAGCAACTTGTTCCTGTGGTTTGGCAGTTTACCAAATGTTCTTATTTTAGGTCAAACCATGATGTTTTTTCTTAACCTAAACAAGGAGTTTTGGTGCAACTGCAACCATTTCACAACGTTAATCACTTGTTTAAAACTGTAGCTGTTAATGGTCATATACAAGCTATTCCATCATCTTACCTGTAATGACGAAATCCTGTGTGTAGTTATAGAGACTAGAAACCATAGCATAATGAACAGCATGACAGCTCTCCAAAAGCGAAGCCAAAACATCTCGATGGCCCCCTGGTGACTGGCTGCAGTATAAACCCCATTCCTTTCACATAGTGAATGGGGGATGGGCCATGAGCTATTACCGCACCAGAAGTCAGGCTAATTTATACAATGTATTAGCAAAAGACAAGTGCTTTCTCTGTGAATGCTGCGAGTTATAGTAAAGCTGATTTGTGTACCTGTGTTTGAAATTGTCTCTACCAAGCCATGTTTAATGTGTGTTTTGAATCAACTAAACTTTACAGTACGTCACAGAAACTACACACGCCGACTAGTATTTTGTAGGTGAAACTGCAGAGTGACGGGGTGTCGATAGTTTAGTGGATAGTGCCGGCACACCATGTGTAGAGGTGATTCTTCACTGCAGTGGTCAAATTTCTCCTAATATAAAAAACAAACTTTATAAAAGATAATCTATGTCCTACACCCTTAATCTTGCAAATGTTAAGATGTATAAAGTAAATATAACAATCTCCTTAGAGCCAAAAAAAAGTTTTTCACTGAATATTGTTAAATCACTTACTTCAAAAGACACCAAAAAAGCATCCACAAAACTTCCACCTAGTTTTTCGGCTGGGAAAACATCCATCACACATCCCTTTGATTTTGCTTGAAAGTTTAATGAGTTTGTGTGAGTGTGGGATTATTTTTATGGGAGTGGGATGGGACAGGACTGAAAATCCACTCCCGTGTCTAATTCATACTACCTTTGAAAAGAAAGAGTTTGCATGTGGTATGTTTCTTGATGTCTCTAAAGTGCTTGATGCTGTAGATCATAACCTTTTGCTTGCGAAATTCTATAAATATAGATTTCATGGCCATGTCTTAAAGTGGCTCAGTAATTCTGTAGTAATTCTGTGATGGAGCTTTCTGTGAATGAGTTTTCTCCAAGTGATGCAACACATCTGCAGTAGGTTAAAATAAATACCTTCATGATTTTAAAAATTCTAGGCATGCACAGTAGATTGAAATTCGAGGAACAGTACTTCTGTGTAACTTTGTAAGGTTTATTTTGCTAACATACCAGCAACAATTTTTTTTTTCCCCCGTTAAAGGTTTTTTTGTGTGAGGTTGTGAGGGTCCAAAGGACAGAGGGATATCGTATGCCATAAAGCCCTCTGAGGCAAATTGTTATTTGTGATATTGGACTTTATAAATAAAATTGAAATTGAAATAACTTACTGGTTGCATATAGAAGTACTCTATAACACAGTGAGGGTGTAAATTTATACTCAATGTTTTCTTTTCTGTATGTCTGGTTGTTTGGTTAAGGTGCAACTTGCACGTAATTTCAACCCATTTCACGTGAGAGGTTGTGCCATAGAGAGTGATTTTTCCTGAGGCCAGCGTATTTTTTAAATTCTTTGCAATGGGAGCACCACATACATGCTACAAACCGCAGCAATGTGACAAGGAGTTGAGGGTCTTCTTTTTTTGAGCATTAACAGTGGAGGGGGGACAAATACCACGAAGACTAACCATCACATCTTACATCTACAAGTACTGAACAACAACAATAGGGGAGAAATATGTTAATATACTATATATAGATATATATTTATATATTAATATAGGCTACGTTCCCTCCCATGAAACTGCCACAGACTAGTGAGTCCGTCCTCTCTCCCTATGTGCTTCATCCTCCCCTTCGTCTGGAGCAAGTACTCCTCCCCCAACATTTTTACTTCCACAGATACTCCCCATCATAGCAACCAGATGCATCAAAGCATCTGAGATAAAAAAAAATGCTGCACCTCCAAAGCAGTCTCTAACAACGTCAAGCTGGACATTCCCTGAGAAAGGCTTGTACTTTCAGCTGAGGAAAAATAACACTTTGGTGGACATGAGGTCTTAGCTCTGTTTTGGTCTCTACCAATTCCTGAGGGAAATATCTGGACCTTTGGCTGCTGAATGCAACATTCTTGGCTGCACTGCATTGTTGTCTATTGGGCAGCTTTTCCACCTTCAACATTTCGAAATGTATAAATTCCAGATCTCACAGTGGACTCAGAGATGCAAATCACAGGACCAGTATTTTTTCAAGGATATTTACGGACCCTATACTGCCTGCATTTTCCTCTTCCTGGTGCTGCTGTTAATGTATTGTGATAAAGCATACATGCAATTACAGCCAAAGCTAACAGTTTAATAATCCTGATAACACAATTAAATTTATGTTGGTCCATTTAGAGTTGGCTGCAATTAACTTTTTCTGGCCTTTTTCTGTTATCATGATTGTTACATGGGGATTAGCTGTAGTAATAGACAATAGTGTATTAACTGAAAAGATTAAAAAAAATGTGGTGGATGTGGTGGAGGAATAATTGTTATTTTTTTATTGCAAAGCTAATTAGTTGTACCACCTGATGCCTCATATACAAACTTTAGGGATTTCAAACGAAAGCTTCCTCCTCAGTCTTGCAATCACATTTTTTCTACAAATGCCAAAATGTCTTCCATAACTCAATGCTGCACCCTCATTATCGGCTCATTCATAGCTTTAGTGGACATTGCTAAAGACTGAATATGAAGTATATGCATATTTAAAAGCAGAGTAATATGGAGGGACAGAGAGACAACCTGTTTAAGAGTCTGAGTTTGAACATGCAGACATTATCCAGGTGGTTCTCATGCTCTGTTCATACGCACAGTGTATACAAAAAATACAGCACCAGAATTATTATATGACCCATGTAATCAGGCAGGCCATAATCACATGACCAATGTGCTGATGGAAGTAAAGAAAGTAGTATAAAGAGCAAAAGTCTGTGTAATAAGGGAAGGTTGGGATGACAGGAGGGTAAAACAAACACAGGACTTCCCCCCAGGAGACCGGTGACTGTGTCCCCTGTGAAACCAAGTGAACTCTTATTATCTTATTTTCGAAAAACCTTACCTACATAACTTTAGTTTCCTAAACTGAATGACGCATTACGTCACAGCAAGTGCATAACTTTTAGCTAAGTATGTAATGTGATGACGCCCAAAGATGTTTCTTTTCCTAAATGTAATCTATATAAGTTTACATAAAGTACATAACTTTACGTTAAGTATGTAATGAGTCAACGCCCAGCTATGTTGCTTTTCCTAAACCTAACCTACGTAAGTTTACGTTTAGTACATAAACTAATGTTAAGTAAGTAATGTGACGACGCCCAACCATGTTTCTTTTCCTGAACCTAACCTATGTAAGTTTACGTTTAGTACATAGATTTACGTTAAGTAATAATGTGACCACGCCCAACCATGTTTCTTTTCCTAAATGTAATCTACATAAGTTTACATTAAGTACGTAACTTTACGTTAAGTGTGTACTGTGTCAACACCCAGCTATGTTGCTTTTCCCAAACTTAACCTACGTAAGTTTACGTTTAGTACATAAACTAATGTTAAGTAAGTAATGTGACGACGCCCAACCATGTTTCTTTTCCTGAACCTAACCTATGTAAGTTTACGTTTAGTACATAGATTTACATTAAGTAATAATGTGACGACGCCCAACCATGTTTCTTTTCCTAAATGTAAGTTTACATTTCAGTACGTAACTTTATGTGAAGTAAATAATGTGATGACGCTAAGCCATGTTTCTTTTCCATAACCTAACCTATGTAAGTTCACATTAGGTTCATAACTTTATGTTAAGTATGTAATGTGACGACGCCCAACCATGTTTCTTTCCCTAAACCTAACTTACGTAAGTTTATGTTAAGTACATAACTTAACGTTAAGTAATGTGATGCTCAGCTATGTTTCTTTTCCTAAACCTAACCTACGTAAGTTTACGTTTAGTACATAACTTAATGTTAAGTAACTAATGTGACGACGCCCAATCATGTTTCTTTTCCTGCACCTAACCTATGTAAGTTTACGTTTAGTACATAAATTTACGTTAAGTAATAATGTGACAGCGCCCAACCATGTTTCTTTTCCTACACCTGACATAGGTAAGTTTCCATTAAGTACATAACTTCACGTTCGAATTTTGAATGTTTTTTATGTTAAAAATTCGAATAATATTCTAATGTTTCCTTGGTATAGGCTATAGCCTAGGCCTACCACTGCATTTTTATATTTTTTGTGTTATAATAACGTTATTTTAATATTTTGCATCATATTCAAAAGTGAGCGTCTCCGGCTTGTCAGCGCAGTGGTGTCGGTACTGACACAGCTGCACAGCTGGAGACGTGTTGCTCCTCCTCACTTCAAGTCACTATCATTAACTTTTAACCTGCAAAGGCAGCAGTGCCGCAACATTGTAGGAATTTATGAAAGCCCTTGTGAACATTTCAATAGCTACACATTAAAACAATATTTATTTGCAATTACCCTATTGAACGACCCCAAAGCATGAGCAAATGGGCTGTGTCACTTCGGATCAGCCCTGTCACTGTCAGTGCAGGGCTGACAGGACACCCTCCACTGAGAAGAGAGGAGAGGAGAGGAGAGGAGAGGAGAGGAGACGGATTGTAGGTGTGTTTGTAAACTGGGCTTCTCTGACAGTCGTGTATTTCCCCAAAAACATCTCTTAATGCACGGTAGAGCGCCGTTTTTTTTTTTTTTTGTTTGTTTTTTTTTACAATAATTCGAATTGTTTACGAATAGCTAAGTTCGTTCTGACAGCTCTATTAAGTAAGTAATGTGACGACACCCAACCAAGTGTCTTTTCCTGAACCTACCTTACATACGTTTACAGTAAGTACATAACTTTATGTCAAGTAAGTAATGTCATGAAGCCCAACCAGGTTTCTTTTTCTTAACCTGGCCTTCTTATTAAGTTTACATTAGGTACATAACTTGACGTTAAGTATGTAATGTGATGATGCCCAACCACGTTTCTTTGCCCAAACTTAACCTATGCAAGTTTATATTAAGCACATAACTTTAGGTTAAGTAAGTAAGGTGACAACGCCTGACCATGTTTCTTTTCATAAACCTAACCTATGTAAGCTTACGTTAAGTACATAACTTTTGTAATGTGATGATGCCAAACCATGTTTCTTTTCCGAAACTTAACCTACATAAGTTTATGTTAAGCACAGTAAGTAATGTATGTAAGCCTACATTAAATACATAACTTTACCTATGTAATGTGATTATGCACAGCCATGTTTCTTTTACTAAACCTAACGTACATAACCTTACTTTAAATATGCAACATGGCAATGCCCAACCATGAATCTTCTAATCTAACATATGTAACTTTACTTTCCTAACCAAAGTACCTTTACATAAAGTAGGTAATGAATGGCGGCATTAATGGAGAGCTGATTTGTTAAATATCATAGTGATGGATGCATGAGCATTTTCATGAGAGATCTTATGAACCACTGTATTCGGATGTGTTGCATTATCTATTAGGACTTTTAGATTAAGGTTCTTACCTGGGAAGTGGGATACCTAGGTGTCATTAGCTTTGTGCATATGCAACAGCTATAAATAAGGCCTTTCATTTGGCTGAGAGTGATCTAAGCTGTTAGTTTTCATTTGAACTTCAGTTTCATCTCATCATTTTGCATCCAGACTAAACAGCATGGAGCCAAAACAAAGTAAAATGTGTGTTGTGTCCAAATACTGGCAGCGACCACTCTCAGTTTGAGCCAAAAGGACTTGAACTAGATTATTCAAATTCTTGCAATAAAAATATGAGTTGCAAAAGAGACTCACCACTTCTTTCCTTCGTGCTATCCTTCTTTCTTTCCTTGTTTTGGATAGTTTCAGATTGGGATTTGTAAGTATTTGGATTCCTTTCCTTTGCAGAAGAAAGAAGAAAATACAATTAAATCTTTTCTCATTTCCTCTCAGAAAACAGTTCTAGAGAGAACTACAGAGACAATAAAACAGAACTAAAGAATACACTCATTTATAGATGTCACATGTTTGCAAGCACAGAATGTAGTTATGTGACAAACCTTTGAGCACACACAGATGGTGCCATGTTACGGGACTAATGCAGAGAAATACAGACATAATGCATTATTTATAGTAGACTCACAGTATCCTCATTTGTGGCATCTGGTGCAGCCAGACTGTTATCTATATCATTTAGAAATGGGAAACTATACACATTATAATGAAAGGAAACTATTTCTAATAAATAGAATCTTTTTCTTGGTTATTTATGTGTCATTTATACATTGTACATGGTAGCTGCCAAAGGCCCCTATATGAAATACATGACATTGTAATGCAGAAAGGGATACTTACTAATTTGATCTATTACTTGAGATAGCAAAGGAGAGACAGGTTAAGCCATAAACCCGTCAAAACCTGATGACATGCTCTATCGTTCATATAAAGAACAAACAATTCAGCATAAACCAATGCTGTACAAATGTCAAATTATCTTGAAATGACAGGCTGATGATATTTTTATGAGCACTGTCTGCTGAGCCACATTATCTGCTTAGTTTTATGGTTGATATATTGATACTAATATAATGTATATTAAAACATGCCGGTCTCGTATACAGAGGAGATTTGGACCAGTCCATGCATCTGGTGTAGCAGTGGGGTAATGTCTGTGCTATATGACCCAAGGTAGGCCCTAAATGAAAAACAAAAGGCCTAGAAATGTATGTAATCTGCATGACCTTGCTCCAAACTTAATAAGGTGTCCATTATGGGATTTATTTGAAGGGAAAGGTTTAACTCTACCTTTAGTGCTGATTATAATGATACCACAGAAGAAAAATAACATCTTTGATAAATGATTCAATTTGTTTTTTGGGAAAGTTTTTTTTTCTGGAAATTAAGAAAACAAAAGGGTTTTGTGTCTAAAAGAAAATGTGCAGAATATTGTACACTTTCCACTCCCTGCAATCCAGCGACAAGCAGACAAATTAGCAACAAACAGAGAGGCAAAGAAGAAGGCTCTAAACCTCAGGTGGACATACAAACTGCAGGAGTGCGAATACAATGCTGCTAATTAGGTTAGAACTCACAAATGAAATAAATCAAACTGAAGCGATGGTCAAATGTGATGTGCCTGTGCATAAATAAGGGGTCAGTTCTCCCCCACATCAAAAACACATATTTTCTCAAGTGGCAACCACCAGGGCTGAAAGATAGCCAACCCAGAAGTGCCAAAAACAGTTCACTGAATGTCTACTTGAGGCTGCCTCCCAAAGTGAGTCAATTCACGAAAGACCCCCATGTTAAAATACCCAGCTTTACAGCACAAACACATTTACAGCCTGGTATAAAACCGTGTTGGTCTGTATAGCTAAATTCCCTGTTTGTGACGTCAACTTGTCATGACGTTGCTACCATGGTGACAATGTTAGCTAGGTAACATAGTCATGGCATAACCCCAGATACCAGAGTTAAGGTGCAGCTGTAGCTGTTGCTTCTTTAATGTATTTGTCAGTTAATGAAAGTTAATTGTAACATCTCGGTCACCTAAAAATGTCTTGTTTCAGTGTTTCGTCAGACCTAAAGACCCTCTAAGAGGTTGGATGTTCAGTTTTTCTTTCATTTTCATTTTCTTTCAATTGCTTTAAGCCATTTTTTGCTGCTAATAATTAGCAATAGCATTTTGACAGTTAAGAATAGCTATAACTGCACCACCACTACCTGCACTATTGTTAAGCATGGGTAAAGGCAAGGTGGCAACATCCGTTATTTATAAAGTCTATGATTTTGTACTCTTACCTAGTGCTATTTATCAATCTAAATTATTTTGCTATAAGTTGCAGAATGTTGGAGATATCGGACGCAGAGATGCCTGTACTTTCTTGAATATAATGGAACTAGATGGCACTCAGCTTGTGGTGCTCAGAGCACCGAGAAAATCCAGCAATGTCTCTTTATCACCTGGTTACTTAAAATAATCCACATACCTTGCTCTGAGAAGTTTCATGTAGGAACGGTTCTCTTAAGCATGCATCTTCTCATGGAGGAGAGGCTCGAGCTTGTGAAAGTGCAAGATTTTAACACTGATGTTGCCCTTCACGGCTGAGCTGTAATGTTAGCTAGCTCAGTGGTGCTAGGTCAGCTAGCAGAAGAGTAATGCTTCCCTCTGCATATGGATTAGAGAAAGACACATTGCTGTTGCGTTTTTCAAATTTATTTTTTGGTGCTTTGGGCACCACAAGCCAAGTGCCATCTAGTTCCATCATAGTGGAGGCAGACACCTCGACAGCCAATATCTCCAGCACTCTGCAACTCACACCATCTAGACTGAAATAACAGGCAAAAGGAAAAATAATGCATTTTTGATTTGGGGGTGAACTGTGCCTTAAACTTAAGTACAGACAGTGGTATTCTACTAACAATTACACTGCAGGTGACTTCAGTTTGCTTTCCTTCTTTTGTAATTGACCTATGGCTAACATTAGCTAGAGATGTTAAAGATAACTTTATATTTCTTTCCAGCAAAGTGACAATATGTTGCCTCAAACACAATGTTGACTTACCTTAGAACAGATATAGAAATCATTGTTAATCTTGTTCACGTTGAGTTGATGGAGACAAGAGGAGACACTTTTCTCGGTTGAGATGTGGTTTAAAGTGTAAAAAATACACCTCGTCGCCCAGCCTCTCAGGATACCTTGTGTCGGAGTTGCATGTACCCCATGCACGCCGTTTGACCATTTTTAAACTTGAAATTTCCGAAAAAGCTCATAAAACCGAACAAAAACGGGCGGGACTTAGCTATAAGTCAATTTCACCTTCAATGAATATGTTACATTTTTAATGTCCTCTGTAGAACTCAGTTAGCAGAGCGTTACAGCTTCAATCCCAATTAGGACCAGCTACAGACTTTTTGCTTTAATAAAACTTTGACAGTGGTCCATCACATTTCTTTTAATGGTATGTTTCATTCCAGCAACTTTTTCCCATCGGTAAGAAGTCACTCCTGGAATCTAAATTTTCTTCATATTCAGACTGCCAAGAGAAGCAGCTTATCAATTTGGAGACCTGGTGACCTTTCCTGTTAAGCCATATCTTTACTATTCTAACAATCATATCTCCTCGTCCTTTGGTGAGAGACAGAATATTTGCTAACCTTTTTTCTGCTTCTGGAATGGTGTTTGTTTACCATTTCGAAAGTGGAGGCAGTGATACTGTAGAGGATTGGAATTACACCGGCATTACATTGGCCCCTGAACCTGAAAGGCCCACAGGGTAAACAAATCAAATTGTGTTTGATTTACAGCAGGAAGCTTCTTTAAAGCACCAGGGTCTGGGTCTGTAGAGCTGTCACAGCAGTTACACCTTTTAGCTTCATAGCTTTTTATAAAAATTACCTTTCCCAGTGGAAAAGAAGAGATAAAGATGAATCAATCCAAAAAACAGGGATCAACTGTATTATATGATGCTCTGATTCCAGTAACAGCATTGGGATTCAACAATGAGCCTGCACGTGCAGGGGAAGCTACCCTGTATTCTCTGTGCAAGTTGTCTGCAAGCACCATTATCACTGATATCTTGGCAGAATAGTTGGCAAGTCCATGTGATTTTTTTTGTCTGGACTAATTCAGCCATTTGCCAGATGGCTGAAGATTAAGAGGGATGAAAATGAAACTTAGTTAGCACATTAATGGCTGTGAACATAATAATCCTTGAACACTTCCTTGACAATGAATACATGGGTAGGAGCGATTCTACAATGTGTAATATAACCTATATTTATCTTGCCTGATATCAGACAGAACTGTCACCTTATTATATTCCATTTGCATCTCCCCTATGAAAATGTGTCCAGTCTAACCAATTCCCATAGGGGATTCATTTTCAATGCTCTGTGTCATTATGATATCTAATGTCACACGCATTATTAGATATGTGAATATATGGGTATTTATTATCTATATCTATATCTAAGATTTCAAATAACTCTGTCTTGTAAAAGGCATCATACACTCACCTGTCACTTTATAAGGTACACCTTGCTAGTACCAGGTTGGACTCTTTTGCCTTAAGAACTGCCTTAATACTTGGTGACATAGATTCAACAAGGTGCTGGAAACATTCCTCAGAGATTTTGATCCATATTGACATGATAGCATCACACAGTTGCTGCAGATTTGTCAGCTGGATGTAGCCTGGTACTCTGAACAGACATTATGAAAACAGTCATCAGACAGGTGACAGTATTAGAAAATACTCCCGTCAGTATCATGGTCAAATACCATCCCCTAGTGACGTAAATGAGAGAGGGAGGTAAGGGTGCGTGGGATGTTTTTTTGTTTACTCATAGAGAGAGAGGGACACGAGCACGACAGCAGCATCAGCAGGCTGCTCGTTGCACCAAAGTTGAACGGAGTTTACAACCGCCGCGGAGTTGCCGACCTCGTCCAAACGGCGTGTGTATCGAATATTCCGGTTAGCTAACTGCTAGCTGAGCGGTTACCATTTTGCTTGTTGCTAACCTTGAGTTGTTGCTAACCTTGAGAGTAATTGCTAAACTTGAGAACTTGTTGCTTTATTGTGTATAAAAAAAACAGTTGGGGTGAGTTAATAACCTGATAGGGATAATAATTGAAGTGGTTATATTTGAAAATGTGCATTGAGTTACTGTTGTTAACCGAGCTATGGGCAGAAACAGTCAATGTTTATGTGTTTTGTGGTTGTGGCTGTTTTGTTCAGAATAAGCTTGTCTTTAAGGTGAACAAAGGGATTAATGTTTAAGCTAAAATATGTAAGTGCAGTGTTGGTAATATGTATAGTTAACGAGATATGCACTGTAGTATGTAATGTTATGATGTGTTGATGATTGCCTGAGAAGATACTCAACTGAACAGTGCATACATATGGATAACTGAATGATTGCTCTGCACTTCTCGTGCAGGCTGTTTTTTTTTTGTTGAGACTGTACTACAGACAGAACTGTGTTGCTTGAGTCACCATCGTCCCACTAAATTTGGTTGCCACCTTGAATAATTTTGGGGGTAGCCGGGCTGCAAACAGCGTCACGTCAGCGTGGCGTCGCGGCGTATTCATTTGGGCTCCACTGACTGTGTATGGAAGTGACACGTGGAGAAGCCAACGGGGTTGTTTACCGAGAGGCTGCATGTAGGCTGCATGAAATGTTAAAGCATTTCCCACCTAAGTTATTACATATATTATACATATATTTGAGTTATCTACATGTTTACTGTACTTTTTATCATCTACTCGCTTTCAAATGTCCGCCACAGACATTTACACAATGTCACGGATAAACATGCACAAAAAAAATCATCACATATCACCTCTGATAATGGTTTATACATTTAAAAACACAGTGTGCTCGTTTAGCACACTATTTCATGTAGTTTTTATCTGCTGGAGGGTCGCGTAGGGGAGCGTAATGCGACAAAAATAGAAGAGCATCCTAAAATAGAGAGTTGCCACGCTGCTCCCGTTGCCGGTGCAGCCGCTGTAATTGATTAACGGGGGTGAGCTGCTACAGGACTCACGCTGCAGGTAACACTACTAACAGCGTGAGTTAATGTCTCTGCACATGTTAAGCTTCCAGCTATGTTAATACAGACACAGGCTAATATAACATGATGAGTTAGAGTTGTTCGGACCACTTTTGGACTTGTTTGCCCACATATTTGTACCGAGAGGTCTTTGGATCCGTTCTGCTACGTCTGCTTCTTCTTTTTCTTCTGGCGGATCAGGTGCGTTAAGTGTGTCTTTACGATGCATACTACCATCTATTGCACCGGAATTGTAACGACAAGTTACATTCACAGACAGTGAGTCCCATTATAATGTGTTTATGAGCGAGGTCGAACGGGTAGCGCCACAAGCAGAAAAATCAAAATGTGGCGGAGATAATTCATTCGTGGCGCACCGCCACAGATAAATGAATGTATGGGAAACACTGACAGTGAGCTCATAGTCATGTTCAGGAAACCAGTCTGAGATGATTTGAGCTTTATGGCGCGTTATCCTGCTGGTAGTAGCCATCAGACAATGGTACACAGCCTGGGCACAGTCAGCAACAATACTCAGGTAGGCTGTGGGGTGTAAATAATGATCAGTTGGTACTAAGGGGCCTCAACGTGCGCTAAGAAAATATCCCCACCCCCAACACTCCCACCACCAGCCTGAACCCTTGAAACAAGGCAGGTGGATCCATGCTTTCATGTTGTTCACTTAAACGTACAATATGTAATTTCCTGCCGCTAGGGGTCTCAAACCAAAACAATAACAGAAGATGGAGTTGGATGACGTCACGAAGTAGCGTGGGATCATGGGAATTGTAGTGATATAACAGATACAAATCACGTTCCTCACTCCGTGTAGCTGAAACCGACCGTGGCAGTTTTTATGGCAGAGCGAGCTTCAGCAGCACAGAAATGCTCATGGACGAGATAAATTACTGAAGTTATATTCACTTTATGTTTCACTTTATGCAAATGGGGTCCGTCGGCCGGTGTAGCAGCCCGAGCCGATCTGGTACCTACACCGGATCGTCAAACTCTGACTCTAACTATCAATAATAACGTTACTTAGGCTGACCAAACGTCCTCTTTTGCCCAGACATATCCACTTTTCACGTCCCGTCCGGGGTGTCCGGGTTTTTTTGATTGACTATAATGTCCGCTTTTCCATGTGTTAAAGTCATGGCTCGATTTTTTAGCGACTGTCTCGCTAACCTCAGTTATTTACACTCTATTCAGAAATGCTACTTACTTTAGCTGAGTGGTTAGCAATCTGCTAGTTATTTGAGCAAACTGCTAGTTACTTAGCTTTACAGTTAGCGATGGCTTCTCCCTCTCTGCTGCTCTCTCTTGCTCAGTGCCTCTTATGTTTAGCTATTCCTCTGCCTCTTTTATAAATGCAGTTTATTTACCGGCATCAGCTCAGCATTATGGAAACCTATTGTTAATGTTAGATGTTGTGGCTACACCGTTCCGCAGCGCTGGAGCCCCGGCGGGCAGCAGTGCTTGCAATACACTGGTGGAAATGATTAATATTTTGATAACATCAGCCAGATGTCTAGTAGAACACACGGGAGGTCGGCATCGAATTGCAGCCCCAGATTTTCACGAAACTCTTTCCATCTCGGAAAGGCCACACCAATATTTATCCTGGATTTAGCTCTCTTCTTATCTAAATTCTTCTGGGATCGCTTGGTTGACCCGTACGTTTCCATTTTACCGACTTGTTTACTGGGACAGCTTCGGTGTCAGAAGGTGCTGCAACCGTCAGTGCATAACCATGATCCATGATGAGTTAGCTTAGCCTAGCAACAGAAACGTTCATCCTCTGACGTCACATCCGGTCTGCTTCTTCTTTTTCGCCGTCATTTAATGTCTTTGGTAACTGCAGTTACGCCGCCATTGTATCCTAATGACACGGTCCGTTACTGTTATTAATATTTCATAGTTATCTGTGTTTGAAAAATTGTTGGAAACATTTCTGATAATCAAAGTACACAACTAAACAAAATATATAATACTGTTTTAGTCGTTGTTAGATTTTTTTTATGTGGAAAAACTAAATATTATATCTTTAAAATTCTGACCCTAAATGTTAAGACTCATCCGACCAGACAACTTTATTTCAATCTTCTATTGTCCTACTTTGGTGAGCCCATGCATATTGTAGCATCAGTTTCCTGTTTCTAGCTGACAGGAGTAGGGCTGTAGTCTCCTGGTAGACTAGTTGATTATTTGGTCGATATGCTCTTGTCCGACCAAATTCTCAAATTTGTGGCCGAAGCCAAATAACATTAAACGCTTGGCCGAAAACCGAATACCAAATATCGTTGTTTAGTTTTTCATTAGTTTTTGCAGATGACCCGCTCCAAATTAGTGTTGGCATGGTACCAAAATTGGGACCCACGGTACGATACCAATGGAAATATCATGGTTAGTATCAGGATATCACAGTGAAAATGAGGCAGATGTGACTTTTGTCATTTATAAAAAGATAAATCATTTTTCTATAATAGGCCTACATCAATGATATTTCAATCTAATAAATTACTTATTGACTTATTCATACTTCAAAAACAGCATCAATCAGTGATGAACATAGGGGGGATCAAAATAAAATAAATAAATAACATAAGAATCAACCAGCCACCCTCCTCCCCTGACAAGTAAAGAACAGTCCCTTCATAAGTAAAGAACAGTCCCTAAAGTGCGGTGAGGTTTGTGGATCGTTACCTGCCACAAGAGAGAAATGTGAACGGCTCGTTTCTCCTCTGACACGCCACATACCTGTGTTCGGCAGGCTACTACTGGGCAGTCATGACGCCAAGAAGAGGATATTATTGGAGCCGACTTCTCCATCGCCGGTAAGCCAATGGCCGCCGTATTTGACAGGAATACATCACTGTCTGTGTCTGTGACCCCCATTCAACCCACAACCGGTGAGATTCGCCAATCGTTTCTGCGAGTGGTTGAAATCTGTAAGTAGCTCGCACAGCTTGCTGAATGATTTAAGCCTGTTTTGCTTGCTCAAAAGTATTTTTAGTTGCAAATGCGAGCGCGGTGACGGACGGATCGCCACAATGCCGAGATTTTACTCTGCCCGTCAGGGCACGCCGTTTGATTGTGTTATCAAAACACGCCGCTATTATTCGGCCTTCCTTTTCACTTATTCCACTGAATACCTAATATGTGTTTTTTTGCAATATTCGGCCAAATATATTCGGTTACCGAATATTCGGTGCATCCCTAGTGGAAAAAAAGTGCTACATCAACAGCTTTCCAGGATTAATTATTTCCTGTGGCGGGGGGACAGGCTAAGTTACCTGTGAAAATGGGGGTGTTTTCAGAACACCCTAGAGATGGTTGTGTATGAAAATCCCAGCAGATCAGCAGTGTCTGAAATATTCAACAACCATGCCGCGTTCAAAGTCACTTTTATCACTTTTCTTTCTCATTCTGATGCTCAGTTTGAACTTCAGCAGGTCGTCTTGACCATATCTACATACCTAAATGCATTGAGTTGCTGCTATGTGATTTGCTGATTCGCTATCTGCATTAATGAGCAGTTGAACAGGTGTACCTAATAAAGTGGCTGCTGAGTGTATACTGCAACTCGACTTCTTGTTTAATTTAAGGTTAAATATAAATTGATAAATAAAACCGTAGGAATTCAGATTATTGATTTTACACAGTGGTAGAGATTAAAAAACAGCACGGGACAATGTTATGTTTAAGCACATCATTCATCTGTAACCTCATTTTTGAAGTAGATGTAAACAGGCAGAAAATAAAAAAAGGATAATACTTTCAAACAATCTGCCTGCAGCGTAACTGCAGCCTTAATTAGAGTTTACCTTAAATTTAGTGTTGCAATGCCTGGAAGAAGGAACGGTGGTGAAGTTTTGTGTGCTTGAGTGTGTTGTTCAAATGCTCCACTGATTCACAAAAAACTTTTAGGGGGAAAAACATCACTATGCCCAGCAGCCCACGGTAACAGGGGAGTCTGGGTTTTGAGATAACTCCATCTCTGGCTGCTGGGAGATTTAAAAACACACATACACACACAGACAAACACACCAGTAAGCACATCTACAAAGACAGCACAGCTACCAAGTGCATTCATGAATCTTAGAAAGGCACTCAGAGGACTCGGGTGGAGAGATTCATTTTGGAAATCAATCTGAAAGATTACATGTCAAAGCAGTAACACATGTTAACACATTAAGAAGCTACGTCAAGCAACAATTATGCAAAGTGTGATATGCAAGAAGTGGCCAAGCTTCACAGTTTTATATTCATCATGAAAATAAATGGCCTACAAGGTATTTGAGGACTTTCAAAGTGATAAAAGAAAGATGTCAAAGTCAGTATTTCACGGATTGATTCATGTAATTTCTCATGCACCCATGCTAAATTTTTTGTTACTTTGTTATGTTAAATTGGTTAGCAAATAAACATTCCATCATTCCTCATAATCATCATACATTATAGTCATGATACATAATTACCATAATTTGTAAATCCTGAGGGGAAAATGAGATGAATTAACTAACAGATAGTCATTGTTGGAAACAGGGATGTGAACTTTTTTACATTCATTATGGGTTTTTTTGGTTGTGTGTGTGTGTGTTCTGAAACTACTTGGTCATTGATCATCTACCAGCCAGCTTGTTTCTTGCCCCCCCATTAGCTGGAAAATCTATTTTTTAATTACTAGTAAGCTATTAATGATACACATGAACACCAAATGTATTCCTCCTTAATTGTAAATAAGACGTGATATGTGTGTATACATACATATATATATATATATATATATATATATATATATGTATGTATGTATAGTGGAGCGAAGAATGCGCAGAACCAAGTGAAGCGGATGAGCGACGCAAAGTGACAGGTCTGCGAGCTAGGAACGGAAATTTTCACCTGCTCCGCTCACATGCTCTGATGGGAGCACAGGAGGAAGTCAGGCTATGTAGTGTTAAGACTGATTAAGTCTTAAAGAGAAAGTTTGGGGTGGAAACAAGCGCAGTACTTTGACCTAGTAGACCAAGGTTTGTGTCTAGCGTGAAACCAAAAAGTCACCGTTGAGTTATTTGTAAGTTAGGTACATAAGTCATGTTGTCATGTCACCACATCACCTTACGTCACATTTACGTTGTTATGGTCCCTGTTAGGCCCAGGGGATGAGAGGAGTAGCAAGAAATGAATGTTGAGCCAAACAACTGTTTTTTTCTAAACTTGACCACACTCTAGACTCGGGTTGGGACTCGTTATGATTTTAACGATTCCGGTTCCTTACCGATTCCTTCTTAACGGTCCGATTCCTTAACGATTCCTCTTAACGATTCCTACATTATATTCATTATACTTGCTATACTTAAATAAGTATAATAAACACAAATGCAATCATACAAATACAAAAACTTTATTCTAACTGTTGCACAGTACAATTAGATGAAAATACACATTTGTGTGTGGTGTGTATTTCAGATTTAGAGCTTGTATCATCTCCCTGAGAATATATAACAACAAAAAGTGATTCTCTGATTTCTACAGTAACACTATTACCTCAAATTAACCACAGCAATGTAATAAAAAATACTTATATGAAATTTATGCTTGGGCACTGTTATTTATGTGACAACACCTGAACAGAACACACACACACACATTGGCTGTTTGTTTCTACCGCTCCCCTCACTGGAAGCATCGGACCTCCTGCCGCCTGCCTCCGCCTTGATTAAACGCTGAAAATTGAATAAAAGAGGGAGACAGGTTTTTCCTGTTTTCATCTTTTTTTGTTATTTCTCCCTCTCCCCTCGCTGGAAGCGTCGGACCTCCCGCCGCCCTCTACTGCCGCCCGCTCCCGTCTCAAACTCGGAGGTCTCCCGCCTGTTAAATAGCCTGTAACCATAACAACTGTGTGACACAAACTCAGTGCTTTAGTAATTAAATAATGCGGTCGGGTTCGGACAGAAATGTGCGGCCCGTGGTGCACGTAACGTTTTTTTGTTTTTTTTGTTTTTTTTTGTTTTGCAATCTAGGAACCGTTTGCAGGAACCATTACTCCAAACGTGATGGAACTTTGGACCCGGTTCCAAAAAAGAACCGGATCCGGATCCCAATCCTACTCTAGACACAACCATGTAACAGCCATATTGACACGTCCCGTGATGTCTACAACAGACGCACCCAGAATACGTAGCGCATCATAAGTAGATGTGAAAGTCCACAGACTAAATGGCAATATTTGACGAGTTGGAAGTGAGAACATGTTGGCTATGCTGTTACGCCAATCTTACTGTGAGAGAAGCATTACACTATCAGTGGCAGGTACGTTTCAAACAGAACAGAATAGAAAGACCTTTATTGTCATGATTCAGCATCTGTATGACGAAATTAAAACAGCTTCTTCTGATGCACCTGATACTATTTGATACTAGTTAAATGACAACCACAATAAGAGCTAACTGAATTTTCTTAAATGCTAAGGATAGACTTTAGTGTGTACTTTATTAGCATTACAAAATGTGAAAAAAATACTGCTGTTCCATGTTTCTGGCAAACATGGACATGATTTTACATCCTGTGAATTTCTCTGAAACACAGAAAAGTACACAGCTTTTTGATTTGTCCTTTCCAATTTATCTTGACTTAACAATGTTTTCCACCGAGGTCAATAGGGACTGACAGCACCTCTGTCTGTGGTACTAAAGCTTATTCCTCCCTTTGGATATTCTCTGATGCTTGGGTGAGTCAGTCTGTGGTCATGAGGTGTAAATGTTTGAGAGGCTCAACAGATATTCCAGCTTATCATTGATCGGAGGCAAACTTTTTATCGACCTCTAAAAGAATAAAAACAAAATCCATGCACAATCTCTTCTATCCAACCAGCTCTGACAGCAGCCAACGAAAAGCAACGCAGTTACAGTTTCCTGTTTGAGTATCCATAGCAACCACAGCTGTATTGTTTTGGTCGCTGATAGTCAAGGTTATGAGCAGGCGCCACATGACATAGTTTCACTGATAAGAAACAGAACATGAATGTTTTTTTGCAGGCTCTCATAACTTCACAAATATCGAGTATCTGTTCCTACACAAAGACTTGCCTTGAAACTCCTGCAGCCTTGTACCCGATGAAGCCTGAAAACCAGTGAATGGTTTACTTTGACACAATCTGCTCCGCTCCTCTTTGTTGAACATGTGTTGCTACACTATATACAGAAAAAGAAAAACACAAACAATTTTTCTTTTCCCATTAAAAGGTCCTTTGGTCCGTTAGTAGGGATGTATATTGTTAGGAATTTATTGATACCGATATCGATACTGCTTATTGATACCAATACTTATCTATACTCTTATCGATACTACTATACATAATTTGGTGTAAAAAATAATGACGTGAAAATATGTCAAAAAGATTCAGCTTTTTTATTCAAAATCAGCGAGCAAATCTTGTCTCTAACAACTGTCATAAGCCCTATTGAGGATGGGCGTAAGTTTAACTTAAGCAGGTAAGAGAGTTTCACATAGTATCTCTCTGGTAGGGGGCTAGCAACTTGGGTTAAGGGCTTTGTTCATCTCCCTACAGGAAAGTAATAATCATAATAAAAAAAAATGACAGCACATCTCACACTGACTTCAAACTTGTGCTAACATTACCTAGACTAGTAAGTCAAACTAATATATGCTTTTGCTATGCCTACCGTACCTAAATCACTTGGACTGAACTGTACTGAAGGGCTGTAGATCTTTGACAATAAACTTAGTAACAGCCCTGTGGCATTCTTCAGTCTTTTCGGTAGTCATCTTCCGTTTGCTGGCAATGGTGAACAGGGTTGTTGGGGGTGTCAGCGGTGGCTGAGCTGTAGTGGCTGCTGCCGGATAGAAATGTTTGACATCACATTTTACCATCATTGGCGCCTATGCTGCCTAGACGGCCGAGGATAATAATAGTATATAAAACTAGCTAAGCTAACTGAACTAACAACACACATAAACTTGTAATGCTTCCTTCTTAAATGCGTTAGCTTCCTACATTTCGTACCTTGACTTGACGTTGCTAAGGCAGTCTCGGGGGTGGAGAAGGGAAGCTGCTTTGAGGACGACACCGTGTTGCTAGCCGCAGTGCTATAACGTTACTTGACACTCTGCTTAGGCAGTCAAACACGCTGCACTCCTTCACCTTAATATTATTAGTGACTTGCAAGTGTTTCCTGGCATTGCTTGTGTTTCCTCCCTTGCATGAAACTAGTTTCTGACAAATATTGCATCTAGCTGAGTTTTCATTCGGTTTGGTAAAGTGAGCCCACACTTTTGACCGCTGCGCTCTGATGGCCGACATATTGACTGGAGTGGAGATGAAGCAGGAGACGCAGCGTCACTACCTGACGAGGTGGTTGTGTTATTAACCCTTTGATGCATGCGCTAAAAAATTACAGATAGCAGCACCGTTTGTCAAAAAGCTTTGCGGTTCTAAAGGACCGACACAATTCTTGGGATACATCCCTATACGTTAGGTGGTTGGAGGTTTAGAGACAGTTCAGTGGTGTAAATGTAAAAAAAAAGGAAAAAAAAAAAATCCATTAGTGATGACATTTCTTTGGCAGATACTCTTTCCAAAAATATCAGCTAATTATAGCCATAGTCAAAGACAATTAACAAAAGTCATAATGAACATATAAAATGGCTTTTACAGACTGAATCACAATGTTCAATTAGAATAACTACTGGGTAGAAAAACCTTGCATCAGATAAATTAAAATCTAACAGCCTTGAGCAGATATTGCCTCAGTTAGTTTTTAACCTTAAAAAACAAAACAGCTAAAAAAATAAAAGCCCACAAAAAAAAATCAATACCAATTTAACTTGCTGTCAGATAGTCTTTATATATGGATAACTTAACCAGGTATATCAAAGCCACCAGACTCTACGAACGAAAACAGTCCTTTTACATAGCAGGACACAGAGTTGCTGGTCTGCCACATTATTGAATAGTTAGTGTGTAAAGTAAATATTCAAATACATATATATATATATATATATATGTGTGTGTATACACACATTGTAGACTTACACTGTTATTGAGTTTTGTTTTTTTATGTTTTTGCTGCAGCCCTGTCCCTGTATTATCAAACATGATAATTAGCAACAAAGTATATAAAAAAAGAAAAACAGAACCATCAGGCATGTCGGACAAAAATGTTTAACTTTATAACAGAATAGAAATCAACAAGTTTGCCGATTTCACCAAACTCCACTTGTCATCAATTGCCAGTTTTATACTATATAGTGATTGTTGTTATTTGAAAAAACAACATGGTAATTTGCTCTATGAAAGTATGGCAATCAATTGTGTCAAACCAGGCAGCTACCTCCAGGGCTGAAAAACAAAGCCGATGTGGAAGTGCTAAAAACTGCAGTTTCTTAAATTGCCACTTGAGGCTGACTCCAAGAGCAAGTCAATCCCCATAGACCTCCATGTTAAAATTCCCCAACATGTTTACAGCCTGGTGCAATACTTTTGGTGTAGGTAGCCAATTTCCCTGTTTGTGACAACTGTACAGGGATGAATTTTACGATAACTGCCCCATTTACATTTCATTAAAGCTTCAAGTTATGCATTATAATAGGCATGGCCACTCTGAGTGACAGGGGAGTACCATTCGTTGACATGTCGCCACCACTGTGACAACATTGCTTAGGTAATGTAACCATGGCTTAACCCCAGCATAACCACAGTAGAGGCATAGCTGTAGCAGTTGCTATTTCAGAGTTTCAGTTTCAGTTTCAGTTTCAGTAACTGAAATTTAAATATAACATTCTGATTGCCTAAAAAAGTTTTGTTCACCATTTGGTTGTACTAAAATACCTTCTAAGGAGTGAGAAGTTTGGTTTTTCCGATAAGTACATTTTGTTTTAATGGTTCTAAGCCTGTTTTTTACTAATGAAAATTAGCATTGGCATCATCACAGTTTAGACTGTAAATGCAGTGTGCTAACCAGGCTAGCACTTAGCCTTGGGGTGAGCCTCAGCCTTTTGTCCAAATATGGTCACCTCTGGTTCCAAAAACATAAAATGGTAATGGCTAAAATGCCACAGTCAGGGTTTTCAAATGGGAGCTGTCACACCAATGGGTGATGTTGCGGTGCCTACAAACATGCAATAGATGCAAGATGTTAACAGCTTTTATGTAATTTTCCTCTGGTAAAAAGTTTGTTTAAAATGAAAATTAAAGGTTAATAAACTTAATGTCCATGAAATTCATTGAAGGCAACATAAAATGTTTATTAGCACAAATTCAGCTCTCATTAATGTCACATTTTAGACCAACATTTATAAGAACATTAGGAAATGAGATTAGAACAACTTCCATGAAGTAGAGGAAGCAAAAAGAAATAGAAGACTTTACAGACTATTTGACAGGAGTGTGTTGACACACTAGCTCCAGTATTGACTACAGTTCCATCTCTGGGGAAATTACCAGGTTAATTTAATAAAGCTCTAATATCACTGGGGAATATATTTGAAACACTGAAGTAGGGTTTTTGTCAATATTTTGATGCTCTAGACCATTTCGAACTGGACAACATAAACATTCTAAATGAGTCCCTTTGTATTTCCTGTTTGAATGTATGTTAATGCAGAATGTTGCCATAGCAACAGAATAGCAATGAAACGGTCCATTGGAAGTGACCTACTCAAATACAAAAGTTTAATTTGAAACTGATGGACACCTGTCTCCCATTTTGTCTTAAGGATAAATGCAACGGCAGGTGCAGAAATAAGGAGGGAGTAATAGGCGTGTGCATAGTTAAAGGCTAAGTTCGGTTTTTTGACACCTGGGCCTTATTTTTAGGAATAAATACGCTCGTAGACTCACCCAGATGATTTTGGTGGAGCTCGGAGCTGTTTTCGAGCAATTTAGATCCATCCGACAGCGTCTTCTCTCATGCCATAGAAGCGGACGGGGCCAGACATCGAAGCCCCTAAATTAGACATTATCTGCTGCGAAACTCGCTCATTTCACCTACATTTTATAAATGAATGGCCAGTGTTATCACCATGTCCGCTCAACTTCCTTGTTATGGTCATCCGGGACTTTACAACGATGGGTCACTTTTGGTGACGTCATGGACGTGCGCCGCAGGAGCGCAGCTGAGTTCTGCCGGCGCTAGGCTAGGCTAGGAGCTACACAGCTATTCTTGTGCAACATGGCGGAATATTTATCCGATGTAGAAGTGTCTGATGACGACTCTGAGTATGATGGATGCCCGTATCGTTTTGAGCCAGAATACACCGACAAGGAGCTATTTGAAAGGAGGATGCAGAGGGAAAGAGCCGAACAGCTGGCCAGAGAACAAGCGACCACTGCACGTCCACGAATGGGGGCTAACTGGTGTTGTTGTTGTTGTGGACACTGCACGCCACAGACAACAAAAGAGGAGAGCTTTTGCTGCTCAGAGTGGGACTTGAGACCAGAGGAAACACGTATTGATGCCCCCCAAAATACGTGTCTCACTACACTGGAAGATTTTTCTGCCATGACAAACCGGGCTGTGGTAGAGACTTTTTTTATGTCCGAGAGTCAACTTGCAGACGCAGCCGAAGCCAGCAGGACCGAACGGACAACTTTCGATAGAGTAAGTAGCCCATACAAATGCAAAAAGGGTATATTTTCTATGAGTGTTTGCTTATAAATAAATAACGGTCGAAACAACTGACAATTAGTTTTGGAGAAAGCATATGACTACTTGTAAGTGTGCGCTAACAATGCAGACCCGCGGTGATTGCAGCTCGAGTCACAATTTATTGCCTGCAGAGAATAACCATATCATATGCATTGCGAGTTAGTTTTTCAAAAAACTAGCATGGACTAGAGTAAATTATATTGCGTTACAGTGCAGTATTCTTTTGCAGGAATGTATTTTTAGAAGGCTACTCCTGCTCAGACATAACTAGGTTGTGAAGATAGCTATTCATTTTATACAAGGAGCTTTATACGCTGGCCGACGTGCACTGGTTATCGACCAATATTATTACATCTTCAAAAGAAATGCATTACCTCCGCTGCGTCTGTTTTGCCCTCTGAAACAATCGGGATGGCATCTCCCCTGAGGTACTGACGCTCAGCTTCCTGGCCTTTTATCTTTGTCGTCTTCGTAATGAAGTCTTCTGGAGCGAAGTGAGCGCTGCAGATCCGGTGACTGACCCTCCTCAGTTCTTCCATAGCAATATTCGGGTCCATTTTCAGGACAACAAGCAGAGCTTTAGTAACTCCAGGTTTTTCAAAGGAAGCCTGTGGAATGTGAACTTTGTCCACCTAGTCATTTTGTTTGGACAAAGTGGAAAAACGCAATGACAAACCATGTTTGTACCCGTGTACCCGTGTAGCTCCTAGCCTAGCGCCGGCTGTACTGCGCTCCTGCGGCGCACGTCTATGACGTCACCAAAAGTGACCCATCCTTGTAAAGCCCCGGATGACCATAACAAGGAAGTTGAGCGGACATGGTGATAACACTGGCCATTCATTTATAAAATGTAGGTGAAATGAGCAAGTTTCGCAGCAGATAATGTCTAATTTAGGGGCTTCGATGTCTGGCCCCGTCCGCTTCTATGGCATGAGAGAAGACGCCGTCGGATGGATCTAAATTGCTCGAAAACGGCTCCGAGCTCCACCAAAATCATCTGGGTGAGTCTACGAGCGTATTTATTCCTAAAAATAAGGCTCAGGTGTCAAAAAACCGAACTTAGCCTTTAATGATTGAAGTATTGGTCATTATATATTATGCCAGCCCGGGGCACTCAGTCCCACAATCATCCAGCTACAAAATAAACAGAGGTCATTTTTAAACCATGTGCCTGGTATACTGGTGGCTGCAGTAGTCTTCTACTTAAAATGTATGCCTTGAGGAAAATTTGCCTATGTATAATTAAAGAATATACTCAACTATAAAACCAATGTTTTAAATGTTTGGACACACATTTGCAGAATTTGACATAAATGCCAATCAGTGCTTAAACTGCCTGCACGCATCATTTGTCATTTTTTCCAAGGACATATTTAGCAATTCATGTGAATGCTATTCGCAATAAAAGCCACCACGTACTTCACCAGTTGTTTAAAACATGTTCTCACCACCAACTCGTCTGTTGAGATGTAAGTTTTTGAAATAGGGTTAATTAGAAACACTCAAGAGTACACAGGAGGAGGTCGCGTATGTGACGTCATAGCTTTCGCTCGCTTCCTGCAGCTTGGCCTCCCTGCTGAAATTCCACTGTTTTATGATTAATTGATTTATGATTGAAGATGTCTGTGTGTTTTGTGCCAGGTTACAGTCACTCCAAGCGTCACGTGACTTAGGCACTCTATACCTAATTTTACCACTGGGGGTCGCATTTGAGCTATTTTTCCCAAGAAAAGCCCATTCATCCGATCCACTAGGTGGCAGTAATGCTGTATTAACCGCCAATACACACAATGTTACACAAGAAGAAGAAGAAGCAGAAGGACACCAAGACGTTAGGGCATAGACGATGGATAAACCAGCAATAATAGTGGTAATAGTACAGTATAGTATATACTGTATAGTACAGTAGTAATCCAGTATCTTTGGTTAGGGCAACAAACTGAATGACTGACAAACAAAACAAAACACTTGTAGGCTCCTCCACTTCATTTATGAACAAACATAAACCTTATTAAGTTGTCATAATGCACGTTACAATGCAAGATAAGTTGAATATAGTCAACTTGGTAACTGTGCCTCAGACCACATGGCCTTGACCTGTGGGGTGCCCCAAGGGTCAATCCTGGGACCCCTTCTGTTCAATCTATACATGCTGCCTTTAGGCCAGTTAATACAAAGTAATAATGTGTCCTACCACAATTATGCAGACGACACTCAGATCTATGTCTCACTGACAGCAGGTGAATATGGACCAGTAGATTCACTCTGTCACTGCATCCAACAGGTCAGTGTGTGGATGCAAAATAACTTTCTCCAGCTAAATTCAGACAAGACTGAAGTCATCGTATTTGGTCCACAGAAACAAAGAGAAAGTGTCAGCAATCACCTGCAGTCTCTCTCTCTAAAACCTACAAATCAGGTTAGAAATCTCGGGGTAATAATGGACTCAGACTTGAACTTTAACAGCCACATCAAATCAATAACATCAGCAGCCTTTTACCATCTAAAAAACATTGCCAAAATCAAAGGTATAGTGTCTAAACCTGACTTGGAGAGACTTATCCATGCATTTGTCTCTAGTAGGTTAGACTACTGTAACGGCCTGCTCACTGGCCTCTCCAAACGGGCCGTAAGACAGCTGCAGTACATCCAGAATGCTGCTGCTCGGGTCCTGACCAGAACCAGGAAGTACGAGCACATTAGTCCTGTGCTCAGGTCTCTACACTGGCTTCCTGTGGCTCAGAGAATAGACTTTAAAGCAGCTCTGCTTGTGTACAAGTCTCTCCACGGCCTAGCACCAAAGTACATCTCTGACATGTTAGTGCCATATGAACCATCGCGGACTCTGAGGACCTCAGGGACCGGCCTCCTGCTGGTGCCCAGAGTCAGGACTAAACATGGGGAATCAGGGTTCCAGTTTTATGCAGCTAAAATCTGGAACAGTCTTTCTGAAGATGTGAGACAGGCCTCTACTCTGACAATGTTCAAATCTAGGCTCAAAACAGCTCTATTTCACTGTGCATATGACTGAAAGGATCTTATCTGCACTCTTCTCTTTTAAAGTTCATTTTATAATGATTATTTATGTTTTTATTTTGTATTGTGATTTTAATGCATTTTCTTCTTCTGTAAAGCACTTTGAATTACTTTGTGTACGAATTGTGCTCTAAATAAACTTGCCTTGCCTTGCCATAGTCCCTTGTTTCCCCGGTTTATTCGGTTCACATGAATTAAACAGGGTGGAGCTCTTAAATCGGACCAAACCGGTTAAACCGGAAGTCAGCACAAGCCTACTAATAACGTTAGCATGTTGTATTGGGGGGGGGTGTGTCCAGATAAAGTTTGTCTTTAAAGGCTAAGTTCGGTTTTTTGACACCTGGCCCTTATTTTTAGGAATAAATACGCTCGTAGACTCACCCAGACGATTTTGGTGGAGCTCGGAGCCGTTTTCGAGCAATTTAGATCCATCCGACGGCGTCTTCTCTCATGCCATAGAAGCGGACGGGGCCAGACATCGAAGCCCCTAAATTAGACATTATCTGCTGCGAAACTCGCTCATTTCACCTACATTTTATAAATGAATGGCCAGTGTTATCACCATGTCCGCTCAACTTCCTTGTTATGGTCATCCGGGGCTTTACAAGGATGGGTCACTTTTGGTGACGTCATAGACGTGCGCCGCAGGAGCGCAGCTGAGTTCCGCCGGCGCTAGGCTAGGCTATACAGCTACACAGCTATTCTTGTGCAACATGACGGAATATTTATCCGATGTAGACATGTCTGATGACGACTCTGAGTATGATGGATGCCCGTATCGTTTGAGCCAGAATACACCGACAAGGAGCTATTTGAAAAGAGGATGCAGAGGGAAAGAGCCGAACAGCTGGCCAGAGAACAAGCGACCACTGCACGTCCACGAATGGGGGCTAACTGGTGTTGTTGTTGTTGTGGACGCTGCACGCCACAGACAACAGAAGAGGAGAGCTTTTGCTGCTCAGAGTGGGACTTGAGACCAGAGGAAACACGTATTGATGCCCCCCAAAATACGTGTCTCACTACACTGGAAGATTTTTCTGCCATGACAAACCGGGCTGTGGTAGAGACTTTTTTTCATGTCCCGAGAGTCAACTGGCAGACGCAGCCGAAGCCAGCAGGACCGAACGGACAACTTTCGATAGAGTAAGTAGCCCATACAAATGCAAAAAGGGTATATTTTCTATGAGTGTTTGCTTTATAAATAAATAACGGTCGAAACAACTGACAATTAGTTTTGGAGAAAGCATATGACTACTTGTAAGTGTGCGCTAACAATGCAGACCCGCGGTGATTGCAGCTCGAGTCACAATTTATTGCCTGCAGAGAATAACCATATCATATGCATTGCGAGTTAGTTTTTCAAAAACTAGCATGGACTAGAGTAAATTATATTGCGTTACAGTGCAGTATTCTTTTGCAGGAATGTATTTTTAGAAGGCTACTCCTGCTCAGACATAAGTCGTGAAGATAGCTATTCATTTTATACAAGGAGCTTTATACGCTGGCCGACGTGCACTGGTTATCGACCAATATTATTACATCTTCAAAAGAAATGCATTACCTCCGCTGCGTCTGTTTTGCCCTCTGAAACAATCGGGATGGCGTTCCTCCTGAGGTACTGACGCTGAGCTTCCTGGCCTTTTGTCTTTGTTGTCTTCGTAATGAAGTCTTCTGGAGCGAAGTGAGCGCTGCAGACCCGGTGACTGACCCTCCTCAGTTCTTCCATAGCAATATTCGGGTCCATTTTCAGGACAACAAGCAGAGCTTTAGTAACTCCGGGTTTTTCAAAGGAAGCCTGTGGAATGTGAACTTTGTCCACCTAGTCATTTTGTTTGGACAAAGTGGAAAAACGCAATGACAAACCATGTTTGTACCCGTGTAGCTGTATAGCCTAGCCTAGCGCCGGCGGAACTCAGCTGCGCTCCTGCGGCGCACGTCTATGACGTCACCAAAAGTGACCCATCCTTGTAAAGCCCCGGATGACCATAACAAGGAAGTTGAGCGGACATGGTGATAACACTGGCCATTCATTTATAAAATGTAGGTGAAATGAGCGAGTTTCGCAGCAGATAATGTCTAATTTAGGGGCTTCGATGTCTGGCCCCGTCCGCTTCTATGGCATGAGAGAAGACGCCATCGGATGGATCTAAATTGCTCGAAAACGGCTCCGAGCTCCACCAAAATCGTCTGGGTGAGTCTACGAGCGTATTTATTCCTAAAAATAAGGCCCAGGTGTCAAAAAACCGAACTTAGCCTTTAAGTTCTGCGATTTATAGTGAAGCCAATTTGCATACTTGTGTTTGAAATTGTCCCTTTTAAGGCATATTTAATGTGTGTTTTGAATCAACCATATAAATAAAGTTTGATTTGAACTAAAAGTCTATGCACTTAACACAGTCCTCCACCGCCGACTAGTGTTTTGGAAGTGTAACTGCAGAATGACACAGACACACCACCTCAGAAGTAAAAATAATGTGCAGATTTTTTTTGTCCCCACGACTAATCGATTAGTTGAAGATTATGCGCGACTTTAGTCGACCAAGATTTTCTTTAGCTGACTACAGCCCTAGTATTCAGCAGTATTAAATCACTGATGGAGTCACAATGGAGTCTGGCTTTGAAGACCACAATGTATGGGCTTCATTTTCTCATTGGAAATGACTGTCTGACATTTAGGTGAGGTAGTGAAAATACTGTCCATAAAGCATACACTTAAACTGACATTGATTTTTTTAGGTGGGACTTTTTTTAGATAGCTAGTTCAGGGAATACTACCTTTTTATGTAAATATGATAATTACCTGACTATAAGTAAGCAATCAGTGCATTTAGAATCAATGTTCTGGTTGTTCCTGAAACAGCTAAATACAGAAAAAAATAGCATAGTCAAACAAGACACAACAAAATCTTAAGTCAGTAAAAGAAATTATGAAAATCAGATGAAGTTAAAAATAAAGTTCTCCTCCCGTACAGTGAACAGATTTTTAAGTAACGATGCTGCATCACAAGACTCATTTAAGCATCTACAATGGTGTAAATTGAGAGTATTTTAATTAGGGAGAATGATGTACGCACCACTCTTGGCCACACTCGAGTGAATTTTAAAAACTCATTACTTAAAATTATCTCATTAGCTTTAAGAAGAGGGGTAAAGAAGAGTCATGGTGTGACAAAATGCTCCAAAGACGACAAAAATAAGAATAAAGACTAAGAAAGAAAGCCTTGAGTTTATCTGAGAAACTTCTAAAGAAAATCAGTTGAGTGGTCCTGTGGCTTCAGAGCCGGACTAATTACGCCCAGTAGCCTAAATTGCTGTGTGCATGTGTACGGTGAGAGTGTGTGTGTGGCAGGAGAACAATAGTGTCTGATTAAACCATCATCACCGCCCCATGGGTCTTCATCCCCTGGACTCCTTGCAATCATAGCCAGTCTCCTTGCATAACTGGAATTAAATTATGAATTTCATGAATTACACTAATCGGCTTTCCTATTAGGCAGTCATGATAAACTCATCATGTATCAACCCAGAAGCAACGTGATGATACATTTGTTAGCTGTGTACTGATTATATGTATATAATCTGCCATTGTTACTGAAAAAAAACACATCTGCTTAGAGGTACCTTGGAGAAAACAGGTAATTAATTGTTGGTAATGGAGAAAATAAATTGCTGTGTGATGCATATAAACACTGTTAAGATATTCAAAGCCTTTCTTGCAAAATACGTACAAATACAGCTGTTGAAAAATAAATAAAGTTTTATAGATTTCTCATAAAAAGGTCCCAGTCTCACTTTAATTGGACTTGTTTTGTGAACATCTTTGGAGACTAGAGTAATAAATACAAGTAGCTGATAGCAGCTCTGTGACATCAGGGAGAAGCTCAGTCAGGAGAAAAAAATACAGAAGAAAATGTTTGGCAGCAGTAACTCCTTTTAAGCTTTGGGTTGGCTAGAAACAGATGAAACAGATAAAGTTCATGCAGAGTGTCTGTTATCCTCTATTTTGTGTCAACTTTCTGTTTTTTTGAATATGGAGATGTAATCTTGCTGTTTGCTTTTTGTTTATTTTGTTTATGGTTTGGCTGAGCTGCTGAGTAGCATACAGAATCAGAATAAGAGTCTGGTTTAGTACTAATTAAATTTTCACATAAGGAATTTGCTTTGGTATATTGGTAAATGACAAATATGGTCAGAAAAAATAAAAATATAAGCTAGTATTGCAGAGATCAAGAGGGATAATTATAGGATAGAATAAAGTCATAATAAACATTTGGAATAATTAACCCTATGAGCCCTAGACCTTTTTTGGGGGTATTTTTTACTGCCTTTACTTTTAAGCTCATATCACAGTCATTATCAATCATAAAGGCTACATACTAGGGCTGGGCAGTATGACAAAATGTTCATATCACGGTTTTAAGAAAAAAATCATAACGGTTTCACGGTATTTTGTTCAGGTTTGGCCAACTTACATAAGGAGCACGGGTTCGGGCCGGGTCGGGCTAAATTTTTTGGGCCCGATCTAAGCTCTAATTACTGCTGTGCTCGGTTATAACTGTCTCGGACTCGGGACGGGTCGTCTCCGGTCAGGAAAATGCAGCCCGAGCTGTGTTCTAGTGTGCTCACCCGTGTGTGTGCACTTTGTCTGTGAGTGTGCGTGGGTGGGTTGTGTGCACATCGGGGCGAAACTCTGCCGTGCGCGATACAGAGAGCAGAGGACAATTGTAAACGCCGCTGTTAGTTGCATATAGGGGAAACACTGCTCTTTTTGGTATGAGTTCTTCTGGGTCATCGTGTACAGTTGCTTCACTTGCAGGACTCTCTCCAGCAGCCATTCTCACCTCTAAATGTTTCTATATGCTATCACTCTCGCCTGCTCTCGACTCTCGTGAAATGGGTCCCCACTGAAACACTTTCCCGCCACGCACGTTCTGGATGTTGTTTGGGCTATTCACCGGTATTGCGGTATATGAAAAATTAATATCATAACGAAAGTAAATACCGGCTTTCGGTACGAAGTGGTATACCACCCAGCCCTACTACATACACATGCTTTTTTTTTAATTTATTTTTTCAGGACAATCTGGGCTAACCAGATTTGCCATTATTCCATGTCCTTCTATGTGCCTGTATTTTATATTAATTTTTATATTAATTATGAAAAATAAAATAAAAAATCTGTGTTACTAAATTCATACATTTTTACGTGTATATCACCATAGCCAGGCGGACATAATTGTATTTTATCATTATTGCAAGAAATTCCATTGACTCATTCACAAGTCAAAAATGTGTTTTATTTGAAAGAAACATGCAATATTTGCATCTAAGATAATAGAAAAATAGTATTAATATTATTCCACACTATATGAAGTGACTGATAATAAGATCTGTGTAATGGATTGTAAAGAAATTCGTCAGGTTTTTATTTTGTCGACAATTGTTTGTCGACCAATTGCGTGTTGGGATGACAGTACAGTGATGTGTGTGGTATCATTGGGAAGCTCCAGTCCTGCGCTTTCATGTGATGTGACCCTGCAATTGTGAGTAATTCATCCAAGAGTAATGTGTGTGCAAAGCTGTATGAAAGCTCTGTTATACATAATTTTAGTGTAACATGGGACTACCGACAAGTGCTTGTTGGAAAGCTACGGTTCCGTTGTTTCACATGATATGAGGGGCTTCTCAATATGACAGACGGTTGATAGAAAATTGATAGGGAAGAACAGATGTGAATTTGGACACACTTTGCGTCCGTGCCCACAGGATTAAACAAGAAAATACTTCTGCCTATGCTGTGACCTAAGCAGGAGCCTAACATGTACCTCCTCAGAAATGTAACTACTCAGACAAGCGGCAGCAGCTAATTTATACAATGTAAAATGCTATAGGCTTGTGCTAAAAACATTAGCATGTTGTATTAGTGGGGAAAATGTGTCCAGCAAAAGACCAATGCTTTGTCTGTGAATGCTGCGAGTTATAATGAAGCCTATTTGTGTGCTTGTGTTTGAAATTGTTGGGATATAGCCATGTTTAATGTGTGTTTTGGGTGTGTTTTGAATCAACTAAACTTTACAGCACTTCACAGACACCCTGCCACCAACTAGTGTTTTGTAAGCTTAACTGCAGAGTGACACAGACAAAACACTGCACAAGTATTAAGACTCACAACAGTGTAGGCCACGTGTGAAGGCTACAGTGTAGGCTCTGTGTAGAGCTGATGCACTAGTATAAATCCATCTTTAGTGTCAATGGGGGTCCTGGCCTTTTTGAGGAGGCCAGCTGCAGTCAGGAAAAAACTACTCTTATAGTTGGAGGTTTTGAATCTGATGGACTGCAGCCTTCTACCCAAGGGAAGTGTTACTGCACAATAATGAACATTCAAGTGGGTTCAAATATTGACAGCCATTCGCTGCATCTTTTTATCTGACAATAATAAGATCATCAAAGCATAGTGACCAGAATACAATGCTGGCATTATACCTTTCTGCAAACTGTGGATATGTTACATTTGTACATTTCATATGTATCATATCAACGTTTCTAAAGTAACATAGTTGAGATTACATGTATAAGAGCTGAGTTTCTCATCAGGACAGGCAACCTGTGGCTTTGGAGCCTAACGCAGCTCTTTAGCCCCTCTACAGTCAGTGTTATCTTGATAATATGACTCAAATATAAACCATAGAAGTTCATATTTTCTAAGTGTTAAATTATTGTTTTTCTTTTCTTTCATATCAGACAAGATAAGGTTTGTTTTACCTTGACATGTTTCGATGGATGTCTCCTGTCTTCAGAAGCGTCACCAGATTTCATTGGTAATGTGCCTTATATCAGCTGATGTTACGGAGGCGTAGTCGCCCAGTCAAATTTAAGACGGTAACCATGTCTCCTGCTGTCAGGTTGCTCCTCGAAGACGGTGCTCCAGGTATGTGACAGCGTGTATGCTTCCCCTATCCCCGTTCATCGTCCTGCGGGCCCGCTTCCTTATCTCCGCTGCCTCTGGAGGCACCTGGACTAATAAGATATACATTATGCACAACTTCACTTTAAACGTGAACATTTGGAAGCTGGTTTGCAGACATCTTCGATAATTAACTTGTGTAAAAAGCAAATAATAAAAGGAATACATTTTATTACAGGAAGACATTTATGAAAGCATGATTCCACCAGTTTAACACATGTGAACCAGTTGAACAATTTCTTCTGTGTCTCTGGTGGCTTGGACTTGCAGATGTCATGTTTAATGTAAAGCCCACATCACAACTGGCGCATGTTGTTTGAAAGACAGGAGGTCTAATGAAAATGGATTATCGAGTTGCATTATTGGAAGTATAGAATGTTAACAAGACTAAGAATCCACAGCCGTGCTGGTGGCTCTGTGAGACCGTACTTGGTCACAGCAGTATATTTAGCTATGTGAACGTCAACATGCTAACATGCTTGTAATGAATTGCAAATGGGCTGCATACACATGGTGCTCTTGTCCAAGGAACTTTATGATCCCCCTTTCATCCACCCATGTACACACACACACACTCTCATATGCCATGGGCAGTCACAGGTAGAGCTGACGGGAATGCCGCTAGTTCTATATGCATTTCATCAAGTGTTTGACCAAAGTAGTGACAATCTAACTTTTCACTTGATGATGGTGCTGGAAATAAAGTAAAGGGATCACCAAGGCAATCCAACAGCTGTTGAGATATTTCAAACCAAAGTATTGGACCACCAGAGCCAGAGTCTTGATGTCTGGATGGTTATGGCGCCACTCTTGGTAGTGAAGGTTATCTTACAAATAGATGTGGATTATCAAGATGCAGAGAGCTAATGACAACCAAAGCGACGACTACCGGGGGGGGGTCTAATGTAGAATTAGCTTTGAGAGTTCTCTCTCTCTCTTCCCTTGCATGATTTCCCTTGTTTGATACCTTGTTTGCCTGGCTGCCTGTGGCTGGTGTGCTTAGCATTACTAATAGCACTGCTACCAAATGGATTACATTCCTATTAACATGTTGACACTGTCTCCCCCAGGCTTCATGACAAACAGAGTAAGGGAGAGATGGGGTTGCAGAGAAAGAGAGAGACTTTTTAGATGAGAGACATAGACACGGAGGAAGCGACTGTGTTGTGCTAATACACATGGAAGCCTATCTAATGTTCAACTTCATCTTCCTCAAGTCAAACACCAAAGCACTAACTGCAATCAAATATGGTGTTTGTTTTGTTGATTATTTGTAGATACAAAATCGTCTGTGTCTGCCTGTGTTGTGGATTACAAGGTCAACTTCTATTTTTGGTGTAATTGTCTGCAGGGATTTGACCAGCACCTGAAAGACAAGTTCAGTTTGTACTTTTCTACATTTTTGATAATTTTCATTTAATTTAGGAATGAAAACACATGGTTTAGAACAGCCAACAGCCCCAGGGTACAGAATAAACTGCTTTAAATTGGATACATTTACAGAAACATGCATAATGGTCAGCTTTTTTGTTCCAGTAAAGTTAACGTTTGGGAGATATGGGGCTTTATAGCAGTTGGCAGAACTGTTGTAGAAGTGCTATTGTCAGTTTTGTTAGACCCAAGGGACCTTGTTTGTGTTCGACATTTTTTTGTTTTGCCTATTTAGTATTTTTACTTCCACACTCCCAGAGTGTTAATAACACATCACAGCACTGTTGTGTATAAAAGGCTCACAACTATAAAGATATCCTTGGGTTTATTGTCACTGTAACACTTTCATATCTGAAATGTCTTTCATTCCTTCCTTCATTCCTCCATTGCTATGTGTGCATGGGTCTAAGTAGTGTTTCCCCAAGCTCAACCGCCTCGGAGGTGTGGGGGGTGTTTGCGATGTGGCACGGCTGGATGGGGGCTGCATGGTACACATTTTAATTAAATTAATTAAATAATGGCTAATGAGTAAGATAAACATTAAAATATGTACTTAAGTCTTTGCCAGGTAAAATGAATTATGCTGGTGTTAACTGGGAACATAGCTAAACTTACCAATGTCAACAACACCTCAAGTTTTATATAGCTATTTCAAGGTACAAATGTGGGACTTAAACGTGTAAATTTCAAATCTAAGATGTTTTTAGGCATACAAAATACTTCTCAAAATACTTTCTTTCAAATTTTGTTCACAAATATGTAAAAAAAAAATCAATGTTAGTGATCAACATATCAATATGCTGATTAAATAGTATGTTTACTACACAGGTGTCCCTTAGATTAGATTAGATAGAATTTTATTAATCCCTTGGGAAGACTCCCTTGGGCTGGTCACAATAAAAGGTAACTCGAAAATGTGCAGTTTTTAGCTTTAAGAACAAAATTCATTAGGCATTCTGAACTATGGATTTCACATCACTTTGCCAAAGGTGAGCAGTTGCCCAGCTGTCAGGTCAAGACCCTGGTGAGGACGATGAGCATGCAGATGAGTTTCAGTGAGACAGTTTCTCATGGTTTGTGCATAAGTTAATCACTTGTGACACTTGTGTGTTCCGGTGGTTACTCTCAGACGATCTTGACAACGAAGACGAAAATGTGGACGTCCTGGGCTGGTGTGCGAACACGAGGTCCGCTGTTATGAGGATGGTTGGATGTACTGCCAAATTCATGGAAACAACTTTTCATTCAAATTTGGGACATCTGTGGCCTTTTACTGTGACCATCCCAAGGCACACCTATCTAGTAATGATACTTTTAATCGGCATCATGATATGCCACACCTGTCAGGTGCACCAGTTATCTTGGGAAAGGGGAAGAGCTCACTAATATTCAACAAATTTGCACCAAACATTTGTGAGAGTTGTCTTTTCTGTGCATAAAACCAGTCTTAGATCTTTAACTTTCTGTAAGCTGTAAACAAAAACAAGTTTAGTGGGGTTTCATATTTCTAGTAAGAACTCAAGGTAACATGTTTCATATTTCCTGTGAATATAATCCCAACAATTTTATTTTGGTACCACTATTTTGTATATACTGTGTGTTAATACCTTATTTTAAAAAGCGGATGCAGTCACTTGTGTGTCCTAGCAGTTTCAATGCACTCACCATAAAGGTCAAAATACGAGTGCACTCTCATTTTAATGTCAGCTGGCTTGACCATGGAGATGCAAGTGACAGCTGGCTTGGTCGGAATATTTTACACGGTCAGCTCCTGTGCTTCTGGGGGGGTCCATCTGACACGTTTGCATTGCCCTGGCTGTCTAGTGGAAGATGTTCACCTTTTTCAAAGACCTACAAGTACAAGACATCTTTAAATGCTACAACTGAAGTCATAATATTAATGTAGGGTCTTTGAAAGATAAACAACTATGAAAAGAAAACAATTTAACCTTTTATTTTCATGGAAATAACTCTTGAACTATACATGCTTAAAGGACATTATTTTATATGTCAAGTTTATTTTCTTAAATGAAATGAATGAAATCAATAATTTCTTGGCAGTCAGCCTTGGCAGGCAGGTACCTACAGGTGGGGTGCCTGCCTGCCCCCGCCCCCCGTAGGTAGGGGAAACACTGGTCTAAGGGAATCTGAGCGCTGCTTGACCCCCAAATCAATATCAGCTCTGTTCCTGCCCACACACTCCTCCACACCCACACATGTTTTCAGTGGGCTGTTAAGCTGCCCAGCTAGCACCGATAATTCAGTCTCTGGCGATGGTGACAGTGATCGACTGTGGCAGTAACGGTGCTGCTGATGATGAAGCTGATGGTGATAAACATGGTTAATGGAGTCAAGTAATTAACTGAAGTTCACTGTTTGAACCCATCTTACTTCATTTGCATCCAACCAACATCCCAGTGCTAGGCAGCTGTATTCAAGAACAATAATCACCAAACACAGTATGCGGCCTTTTCCTCAACGTGCTGCATTTTTCATGGCAGACATTTTGAATTGTCAAAGCAGTAAAAACACAGTACAGGGCATTGTTGCATGGCTCACTGGGGTACTTAAATTAAATAGAGGCATGTTAATGCTATTAAATACACCAATGCTTTTATTACTACAACAATGAATCCAACAGCCTATTGTGTTCTTCAGATATGAGCACTTTCTTGACCTGATACATCAGAGACTCACACAAGAATTCAAAGCACAATCTTTGGATACCATGTGAACTTTTTCAACCACACTTTAACCTTATTTACATATAAAATCAATTCAGGGTAATTAATTGAAACTTTATCCCAGCTATATGACATTTATAAGCACTGTGTAAGAAAAATAATGAATGGTTTATAACACTATGTAGTTGGGAGCATGTATATATTTGTCAACAACTATAGTGCCTTGCATAATCCCTAGCAGATTTATAGTTATTTAATGAAGCTGTGATCATATTTAATGATAAGAGCTTGTGGAAATTAACAAATTAATACAATACATTAAAATATTCAGTAACTGTTAACTGTTAATATGCAGTCATTAACAGGTGGACTTAAACTGTAAATGCGTTAGAAGTCAAGATATGTGGAGCGTCAAGGTTTTATTCCTTACCTCATAATAAATTTAATATTGCAATTCTTTACCAAATGTCCATCTACTGGAACCCCTCCAAAGTATTCAAATAGTGTGACAATTTTGTTTGAGTTGAAAAAGCTCAAATATTCATGTAAGGAAACAATTCAGAAAACAGACAGTATAATAAATGTCATTAAATTGGAGATAATCAATTTTCTATTTTGTCTTCTCTATAATGGTTTAAAAGTTGTTTTACTGTCTCAAATAATACAAAATGTGAACCTGCATCTGTCTAAACAGAAGTGACTGCTCACATGTAATCTCTTTGCCGAAATGACGAGCGCACAGTAGAGTTAGTCTTTTTTGGCCCGGATATCCACTGACTAGATCAGCCAGAAATATTTGCCCTTGCCCCAAATGGCTCCAGTGTCATGATAGCCAGTGGGTTCTAAGACTGGCTTACATGACTTTATTAGGGGAATGTAAAGTCAGGAATTGTTTATGAGATGGTCTCCATTAGGGGTGGTCGATATATATCGTCATTGTTGTTTTAACGATGTGCAAATTTACGTTATCAAGTATGCAAATGACTTCACAAAAACAACTGAAAACACACGTTAAAACCCCATTCACTGAACAAGAGTTACGTAACTTGCGTGCAGGAGCACGCCACAGTACACCTAGGTGGTCACATGATCTCTCACTGGCACCTTCCTGGCAGGTCAGCCTGCTGCTAAACAAACATTAGCGAGATAACATGGCAACACCGCCCACTGTCGTGCTGTATTGTGTTGCAGGGGAACGATTAAAGGGTTGCTGAAGCCTGCGTGGTTCATGAGTGGTTAGCGGTTATAACGTTACCAATAAATAACTGAACATGGTGTCAGAAGTAAAGTCAGACACGAGCGACAGTACTAGTGACTTAGTCTGCATATAGAGACATGCAAAAGTGTCTAGTGTTAGGTCGGGAAAGTTCACAGTACCGGAAGACCATCTATGGAGCTACCTAGCCTAGCCACAGTTAGCTGAACGAAGCGGCAACATTGCACAGTTTCAAGTCTCCCCGCCAGAAAAGTTCACCTTCAAGGCTGAAGACTGGCCTAAATGGATTAAGCGCTTCGACAGATTCCGCATTGCTTCTGGATTGGAGACGCAAGCAGAAGAGAATCGCAGGATCTTTGAGAGAGTAAAGTTTAATCAGTGGCATCAAGAAACAGGCGAGATGGCTGACAGTTTAATTACGGCGCTGCACTGCCTGGCGGAGCACTGCGATTACTGGGCTCTACATGATGAGATGGTGAGGGACAGGCTTGTGGTGAGTCTGCGGGACAAACGCCTATCTAAACAGTTGCAAATGGACCCGGAATTGACGCTACAAAAGGCCTTCGCCAGAGTCAAACAGAGCGAGCAGGTAAAAAAGCAGCAAGAAATATTAACAACATTTTTCCTTTAGAACATTGTGTCCATTAATATCATCCATGAGAATCAATTAATGAGCAATAACTCAGGCTGTTAAAAACACATATTTAAAAGAATATCGTCTAATTATCGTTATTGTCAAAACCCCAAAATATCAAGATATTATTTTTTGTCCATATCGCACACCCCTAGTCTCCATGCCCCGTGTAAAAATAGTGTGCAGTACGTGGTATAGAAGTGACACATGGAAAACCATCATGTTCACACTCATATAGCAATTTTGTTTCTATTTGCAATTATTTTGTGTCTTTTGAGGTCATGTCATGTTTATTTTGGTTATTTTGTATCTCTTTGTTATTTTGTCTCTCCTCGTGGTTGTTTTGTGTCTTTTGTAGTGGTTTTGTGTCTCTTATTAGTCGTTTTGTGGCTAGGGCCATTTTGTGAGCGTCTTTTTTTTTCTTTTTTTTTAAGTGTTACATTGCAGTCATTTTCTGTCACCTTGCTGTTGTTTTGGTTCCCTTTTGTAGTAGTTTTGTTTCTCTTCGAAGCCATTTTGTTTCTCTTCAGGGTAATTTTAGAGATAATTTCTTTTCTGGTTTTTCCAGGTTTCTTTGTCTTTTTTTTCTCTCCTTGTAATATTTTTGAGTGTCTTTGTGATTGTTTTGCTCATTGTTGTGGTTATTTGTGTCTCTTTGCAGTTCATTTGAATCTCTTTGTGGGATTTTTTGTGTCTTTTTGTGATCTTTTATGTCTCTTCGTGTTAATTTTAGTGACATTTTGCGGACAGTGAAGGCCAAGTGGGCCCCTGACACAAAACTACTTTCACTGAAACAGCCTACAACATAATACACAAAGAATAAATCTAGATATTCATTTCAGCCTTGAAAAGCTGGAACAACTCACTTCTGCATGATATGTTTCCTTTATATATATAAAGGAAACAGCTAAGCATTTGAAACACTGCAGCTCTTGTGGCACTTTGAGCCAGGCAAACACTCAGAGTCAGAAACGCACACAGGGGACTTTGGGTTGTTGCCACTAAGCCTGCATGTAGTGTCAGGCTTAACTTTTCCCCAGTCAGGGTAAGCTTGTCTTTGTCCATCGTTTCAACCCGACTGCCAACACAAAGGTCAAACAATTACTGGCCCACCTTTCTGTTTCACATTGCTCTTTTCAGCTCACTGTGGGTGTGTGTGTACAGTCTGGTTGAATGTCAGCTTGTAGGTCACAGATTTCTGGTATAACAACATTTTAAAGTGGCCCTCTTTCCACTTTGTACCATATCTCTCTCTCCGTCTCAAACACCTTGGCCCTGTCATAGCACAGTTTACCTCCTCAGTTCAGATGTCTGAAATAAAGGGCAACTTTCATTTTTTTTTTTGGTTATCTTTAAAGCGTTTCTGCTTGAGTAGATGGCACAGAGGGTAGAGTGGCAGGGAATACAAAGCAGAGAGCAGGATGATATGATTGAGGCTGATACCCTTAACCTTAACCCAGTCGACAATGTGTGTCCCTATTCCAATGATTTCCACAAATGGTATCTTGTGTCAGCATCAATCAGGCTTCAGAAAACAACACAACGCTAAAATTCTCAAGTTATTAAGGCATTTTAGAATTAGTCACAACACTTGATAGTGCAACATATTCTCATACAATGGTTTGTGTGTCTAGAGAATTAGCACCCCATAAATGACATTGCATACCTAACAAAAAGTACCTTACAATGACTGAAAGTTTAGTTGGTTTCACACAGCTCAGAACACTTGGGGAAAGTCTTGCAGTTTGTGACCAAGCATCTGTTGCTTTATATTCAGTTCAGGCTTGCCACAGACTGTCACTGCCACATTGACTACAGTGACACAAACTGTACAGTTCCCATCACAACAGAGGGGAATGATACTGACTGGACCGTAATCCGTTTTTAATAAAACTCCAATTTGAACCTCATATATTGGCTTGCCTCAACTAATGTGAACTCGCTGGTCTTTAATCCTGTTCTTCTGGACTTACAGCCCTGCTGGTTTTCATTCTAGCAATTTAATCAGGGAGTGATATACACCTGGCACACCAGGTGAATGTAATTAGCCGTGATTTTGCCTGAGTGGACATCCTGAACTGCTACATGCTGGATAGCCTCAAAGCCACAACTCATGGTATAATTGCAATTTGACGCACCCTGTATTCTGTGTGTGTGTGTGTGTGTGTGTGTGTGTGTGTGTGTGTGTGTGTGTGTGTGTGTGTGTGTGTGTGTGTGTGTGGTAAAAGAGACTGCATGGACATTCAAAAGCATCACCTGGTCAATTCATTTTAAAGGTGGCTGGTGCATTTTTGTATGTCTCTCTTTCCTCTCACAGAAAATACACACATCAGATGCCAAATCTAGTTTTCACATACAAGGAAAGAAACAAATATAGAATAGAAAAAAAGTACAATATATAATAAAATAATTTGAAATGAAAGAGCTAAACAGGACTGTGCAAAGATATATTTAGGAGATGTGTAAAGCTTTACAGTATCAAGAATTAAATAAATATGGAATGTGCTTAGACAGTCCAAAAGATGTGTATTAATGTAACACATATAGAAATTTGTGAATGTTGTGTAACATGATGAGTTACCCTTGAAAAGTGTGCATATATAGAATATATCAGTATATATGTTTGGTGTATATTCCTAGCAAGGCTTTGCAGTTGGTCAGTAGGACTTAGGCAAGGTATCTAAAGCATCACTACACACACGTATACTTAAACACAGTGACCCTGTGCTCCTCTGTGTAATTGACTGATTGCTTGGTCGGTTGACGATCAAAGGCAAGACTGTTTGCCTTAGTGATTGGCTTAGCAGCTGACTGGTCCACTAATTGAGTAGCTCAGTTTGTGAGTGACTGACTGGCTAAACGATTTAGACACAACTGGATGGTGGTGAGACTGACAGACACTGGGAAAAAAAAGCCAAAAACAAAACAATATAGGTTGTTTTTCAATTTAAAACTCTGATAATGTAGGGTTCTTCAGTCATTTACATACATGTTGATAAAACATGCTCATTGCCAGGTGGCCAGGTTACAAAGCATTTTCATTCCGAGGGTGTCGAATCTGGCAACCTTGTCAGAGGCCCTCAGCTTCTGTTAGCTAGCATCTGTTAGCATCTGTATGAGACACACCAGCTCTTCAGCTAACTTCACTGTCTTCCTGTCTGTGGCAATAACACAGTAGAAAGAGCAAGAAGGTCTAAATAGATGAAACACACATGGGACTTTAACCTAGGCGATTGGTGTTTGTGTCTTGTATGAAATTGAAAGCCATTGTGAGTGTGTTTTACAACGTAGCTACCGATGTACGTAAGAGGACATAGACATCAAGTGACAACCAAACATTTTTTTACTGAATTTTATTTTAAAAAATCACTTTAAAAAAAACGTAATTTTAACCTAAACCATGATCGCTTTTCTAAACCTAGTAGACCAAGTAGTGTTTTATTGCCTAAATCTTAACTAGTTTTGGTATGAAATTTAAATTTCCTGTAAGGTGGGAGGTTCATTTTGAAAGACACTGTAGCATGTAGCAAAACTGACACAGAAACCGACATATCCAAAACTGATGCTAGAGGGGAACCTGGAGCATCATAAGCCCTGTTTCCATCAAGCAGTATGGTACAGTTAAGTTCAGTATGCTTTTTTTCCCGTTTCCACTGTGAAAAGTTGTGGATGGTTACAATGGAACCGTTCCCATTTTTGGTCCCCCCTCTGTTGGGGTACCTAGCACACAGATCCGGTACTAAAAGGTGGAGCTGTGAACACTGCAGTCCGTTGATTGGTCAATAGCGGACAGTCACTCTGCTCAGGGCTGAGTTGTGGCTGGTTTTCAGGCTCATGTTACCACTGTTCTTATCGTAGAGAGTTTTTTTTAGTAGATTGTATCTATAAAATGATGGAATCTTTTATTGTCTCTTGCAGCAGCTGTAGTCAGAAAAAAATACCTTCACTCACTGGGATGACTGCCGACGACTTTTAACCCTTTATATACTTTAATTATTACAGTCCGCCTGGTCCTTTTGGTCTTTTTCTTTTTCAGTAAGTGTGTCAGAAAATGTCCGTTGTGTAAATTATTTTGCCCCCTTTTCAGGAGAAATATAGCTTTCAAAATCTGGCAAGCATTTGTCATTATTATATGTTATAAATGCTTAAAACAGTGTGAAATAACAAAAAAGTAAAAAAAAAAAAAAAAATGGATTTGAATTTTCAGCAGGTTTTTCTTTATAAACAATTGAAAATATACATATGGAAAAAAAATAAGATTTCAGAAATGAAACATAACCTATTTTACATTTTGTCAAGCAGTTGTGTCAAGCAGCTTTCAGTGTCCATGCTACAAGTTGCTGTAACTGTTCATTTCCTGGCATTTTTTTAGCTGTAGTGAAAGTCTCTGAAGCAGTTCCTGTCCAGCTGAAGACAGAGCCCAACCTTGCACTCCTCACACATCCAGGGTGTGCTCCTTTTGCAGAGAGTGCACTGTTTCCTCCCCAGACTTGCCCTCTGTCTTTTGCTAGTGTCCTCTCTGCTGTTGCCCTTGAGTGGGGGGCTTAGGTGGCCCAGTAAGTGGCACGGCCTCGGCCACAGGTCACACTCTGTCCCCGCATTGAACCAGTGCTGGTGCTGGTGGATGGTGAATCTCTAAAAATATAAAGATATATCATAAGATTAGATAAGATTTTTCCAAAAGGAAAAAATGTTCAACAGTATAAGAATAGGAAAAGTAATAAATATAACAGATAAAGTAAAAAACTAAGCAATAGTAAGACAAAGCTAGTATGAAAAATTACACTAGATATTGAAAAACATTATTGTAATAAAGCTGGAAATAAATATCCAGTGTATACAAACTATTACTGTGATTGAGATGGTGACACTCCTGTCTCCTCCTGTTCATTCTCCTGCCCACTCTCCTCAACAAATCTTGGTGGGACTTTCCTCTCCCTAGTCGATCTCCTCAACATTCCTTCCTCCAGTATTTAGAAAATTACTATCAAGAAAATATACGAAAACACCAACTATGCTAACAGAAATTTAAAAAAAAAAGGAATAATGGTGAAAATACAATGCAGATTCGGCAAAAACACGGCAAAAAAAATTTCAAACAATATTTATACTATTATTTACAAGGCTACAATATTATTTACATAGAAAACACCACTAAAACACTGCTAAAATACCGCTATATTTTCACACAAGTCCGTCTGTCAATCATCCGCTGCTGCTCATCCGCTCTGCTCATTTCTACCCCTCCCCTGCCAGTGATCCCTACCACTACCACAATGTATAGAAGCTCCGCTTCTCAGCTTTCAGAATCTGCTGGAATTACGTCGATAGCACAAACGGTCGAGCAGTTACAGTAATTTAAATTTTGCATGTCACTTTCTGTCTCCGGCGACAGTGGTCGTTTGTGGAAAGTTAACTTGTAACATTAATGTATGAGGTGATGACATTATTCAGTCAACACACCTTAAATGTCGCTGTGACAACTTTGACCTTACTTTAGTTTCTATATGACAGACACTTCCATTATTGAGTGGATCTTCAAGCGTTTGTATATACATTAATTTCGACCAGGTTATGTGAACTGCATATATCCCAATTTTCACTCTGAGAAAAAAAAAAAAAGCATTGCAGAGCTTCGTTCCTGCAGGCTATGGCAACATTGAGCCCCTGAGCTTGCTTTAGAAGGACTAAATGCACAACAACAGTGAGTACTGGATGAAGCAGTGAGTGACAACAACCCTGCCCACATTTAAGAGTACTGTTTGCAGTGGATACAACAAGGTCTAGGTCCCATGTCCGAAGGGTTACTTTTGGTTCCAAAGGTAACACGAGCTGAGGGTGAGAATGTGTTGGAAGTTCAGACCTGAACTCAAAATGTCCTTGTATTGAGATCTGTCACTATCCCTGTAGTTGCCTATGTTGTAATTGAGGAAAGCTTAATCTATTATTCACTGAACCTTCATAAATAAAGGGCAACTTTTGCTATAGTGTTGCTTGCCCATAAGCAGGGCTGCAAAAATTGACTCATCAAAGTTAGGAACCCTGAAAACATCACTGACCCCATATGTAGATCTACATATAGTTCTGAGAACATTGTGCAATATTTGTCAGATTTATATTATACCTTGTTTTATTATTATCCATTTTCATACATATACCTTTGCACAATTTGAATACAATGTATTTGAGTATCGTTAGTATCATATGCAATCTGGAACAAAATGATATAAAGGCTGTAACAAGGGATGCACCGATCCAGTCCATCAGGTCAGTATTGACGCAGATACTGACCTTATTAAGCCGACGGAGAAATGACCTATCCGCTTTGAATACAGTTTCTCTATAAATGCCATTATAAAACTCAGTGTTTCCAGTGTCATTTACATTCATTATTAATGATTGAGCACAGGCTCAGTTTCGCCCACACAGTGAGCTATACCAATTTATTTTTTACAGGTATACAGGTTTTTAAGGAGAGATATTACACTCATTTGCAAATTCAGAACAACGTTATTAGTCCCACTAGGGTCAATTAGCTTTGAGCACCTTGAAACACAGTAACATACAACAACATATGAACAAACAAATGCACCAAGGAGCTTATGTCTGGAGGATTTGTTGGTTGCAGAAAGAATTCAGGTCTCTTTGTTTCAAAGCAATGAAATAGAACTGATTTTAACAATGCTGTTCGGGGTGTTTCTGCCTTTTAATGCGATGGTTATGGCTACAAGTAAAAGGAGGACTGTCAATTAAAGATTTAAAAAAAAAACCAACAGAGTATGATGGGCCTGACAGGAAAGGAATCTGTTTTGCAGAAAAGCAAAATTCTCTGTTGCTCCTGCTTCCCAATAGCATCAGTGATCACATTATGTTTAAGATGGTCATCAAAACTAGTAACCAAATATTTGTATGATATGACACTTCACACACTTTTGTTGTGTATGATGTACTCTTACTATGGATTAAGAGCTTTCTGCAGGACAGGCCACAGCAAGTCCTGGTAAATGGTTTTAAATCTAACAAACTGTCTTTAAAGACCGGGCTTCCACAAGGCTGTGTTTTATCTCCCACTCTCTTCTCTGCTTACACTAACAACATTTCCTGCAGCAATGAAGGAATGACACTTTTTAAGTATGCGGACGACATGGCTTTAGCGACACATGTGACCGACACCAAGGCACTGTCTGACTACCATCAGGCAGTCAACAACCTGGTCCGCACTTTTCAGGAAAGCTCCCTTGAGCTCAACACCAGTAAAACCAAGGAGCTGTGCTGTGGGAGCAGAGGAACAGTGGACCCACAACAGGCTCCACTTTTTCAGCCCCTCAGCATCAACGGACAGCTGGTGGAACAGGTTGAGTCATTTAAATACCTGGGGTCTGAGATTGACACAACCTTATCATTCAAGACACATACAGACTCCATCTACAAGAAAGCTCAGCAGCATTCCCACCTAATGAGGAAGCTCAGGTCCTTCAATGTCAGTACAGACACACTAACCATGGTTTACAAATCACTGATAGAATCTGTTCTCACCTTCAATATGGCATCCTGGTACACTTCACTCACAACCAAACTAAAAACAAAACTTTCCCACATAACAAAACAGGCTGGGAAAATAATTGGATTCCCACAGACCCCCCTCACAGAACTTTACACCCAGGCAGTTACCAGGAAAGCCACCGCCATCACACAGGACCTCACCCACCCCTTGCGCCCATCCTTCCAACTACTACCATCAGGTCGCCGGTACAAAGTCCCACTTTCCCAGAAGAACACATACAAAAAACTTTCGTTCCCACTGCCATCACCACCCTGAGCAGTTTAAAAAAACAACTGAAGTCACACCCAGATACACTGCTTTGTCGTACATCTTGTATAATGTCTATTGGGTTTTGTGTGTCCTTGTCTATTTTATTGCGGAGCATGCCAAAGACGAATTGCTGTTACTTGTGACAGACAATAAAGGTTTATCTTATCTTATCTTATCTTATCTTATCTTGGCTGCATCTCTATAACATCAAAAATGAATAATTAGTTTCATGGTTTTAGACACATTTAAGTCCCAGAAGTTGTTATTACACCAAGAAATAAAATCAACAAGAGCATTCCTGCGGTTTGATTCTGATCCTTGGAGAAGGGACAGCAAGAAAGCAGAACATTTGCCCAAACAGCTTACCTCCTGAGAGCTCCAGCATCTGTTGGTATACATTATAAAGAGCAGGAGCAAAAAGACGAACCCTTGTGGTGACATGTGGTCCGACCTGCAGAGTCTGAGAGGTGGCCCTATACTGAGTTCTTCTGCTCTCTGTCAGCCTAGAAGTCAACTATGTTTTTTTTTCAGGAGCTGTGCTGAAATGCATAACTTTTATTTTGTGCTGCCATTAGATATTTAGCAATCAAAGGCATCATCAGCATCCACTTTTGTTTTTCTCACACTAAATAAGTAAATGTGAGTGCATGTAAAAACAATTGATGACAAATAGAACAGTACAAGTTACTTCCATAAAATAATGTAACCAAGTAGTTAAAAAGGAAAAATTCAGTCAGGACCACTTTAGTCAAAGAAAACTTTATTTCTATTTGCGGTGTTATACTTGGTGGTATGGCTCTGTTCTGGGGCGTCTGCCTTGCCAAAAGCCCAAGGTAGAGATAGCACACCTCTCCACTCTCCTACATGAGGAAAGTCTGAGGCAGACGGAGCAAACCTCGCTGTCCTTCCATGCGCCTATGTGGAAGGCGTTAAGACAGAGAAAGCACACCTCTCTGCCCTTCAATGTGCCAATAAGGGAAGCCTGAGGCAGAGAGAGGAAGCCTCCCTGCCCTTTCATGCACATATATGGAAAGGAAGAAAGAAACAATAAACAGAACTGACATTGATAAGTCAGACACAACATAAAAGCTGGAGCTGGGGTGGACGTGGGTTCCAAACCAGCTTGCTGAGGAAGCAGTAACAGTGGGCACAATACAGGACAAAACAAAGCAAGTGTATTGATGTCCACACATAAGGATATGTGAGAAGAAACCGTTTGTTCCAGTTAATTTAAGAGTATGAGCTATAGAAGACACCCCAATCTGTACAAAGCAGATGGGCTTGTAGATCTACATCAGACGTACACTGTTGTGGTAGGATACTCTGTAAAGGGGCATCAGCAGGGATCTGAAAGCACCGGGCACTGGGCCATAGCACAAGTCAATAGTGGGGCTCTTTTAAATATAGTGGCACAGGTAACATACTGTTGTCATATGTTTTCAATATCTTATGAACCTGGCAGTAATAGAAATCTCAGCATTGGATGAAAATCTGTTGGTCACCTTGGCGATCATTTGAGTGGTTTAAGAGACATCCAACTGAGGATGTATGAAAACAAAAAGACACACCAGGGATGTATTTTTATGAAAAAGTGCATTTTGCATAATATGTCCTCTTAAAAAAAATCTTTGCTTGTTTTTTTTTTTTTTGGCAAAAGAGAGCAGTGTAGGACAAGATCAAGTGGCTGGCTGTTGCAGGAGAAAGTGACACAAAGCTGTGGCAAGGACAAAGAGTTTATTAAATTAGATAGAAATTTCATGCAAAGGATGCCATCCTATTAGTTTGCCTTTATTGGACCAGCCACTACTAGCCCGTTAGCATATCAACTATGAATTGAAATAATAAATTTGCAATATTAATTAATGGCTAAACTCTCTTTACAGTTACACACATCCATGAGAAAAGGCAAAGCAGGGGGGCAAGAAAATGACGTTGAATACCTGTATTTGTGTAAATTCTGAGCATATTACATTATCTCACTTTAGAACTTTTTGCAATTGATGGTTCCCCTTCTTTTTTCCATGATCTGGCTCATCTCAAACAAGGCTATTGATCGGAAAAAGAGTGGCCTGGCTTGCCTCAGGTGATCTACATTTGAACGTTACTGCTTTCATTGTGGTGCCTTATTACCAGAGAGATTGATTGCCTATGTTTTGTCAGTATTGATATTGCAAGATAAACATTAGTGCATTAAAAACACTGCTTCGATCTTCACGTTTGTTGGCCCCAACACGAAAGGTCAAGTTCCCAACTGATGGGTTGCTGTCCAAAAGTAGGTTGTGGGTCCATTCTTAATGGACTGCAAGTGACCTGCAAATAAAAACACACTTAATTCTTAAGTACACTGAATTTTTTGGCACAGAGCTTTTATACCGAAGTGTGATTTCCTGCTGTAGAATCAATCAGTACCAACAGACAGCTACTTGAGAAAGACAGCAAATTAGCTTGACAACATGACCAAACACAAGTATGATGCTCAATATTTTAAACTGACTGTTTTTAAAGTTAAGCTAATAAATAAGGAGAAATCCTAGCGCCGTGACTGGACCAGTTGGGAACTGGTGGGTAGGATTTAGTGCCATCTAGTGGTGAAATTGCAGATTGCAACTGACTAAACTTCCATATGCCAACCATGGAGATATACAGTGACTGATGCAAAAATGTGAATGGCCCTTTGTGGAGCCAGTGTCTTTTCTGGACTACAGCAGAACAATACGGTGGACTATATGGGAGAGGACCCGCTTCATATGAAGCTGTAAATGGCTCATTCTCAGGTAACACACTAACTATAGCACTAATGAAAACATAGTTATGAAGATAATTTTTAATTCCTGCTAATATATTTGTGACTTTTAACAACCAAGATGGCGGCCTTCTATGAAGATCATCTTTCTTGGTTTGATTTTGCCATTTTCTGGGTGCCATTACTTCACTGTCTTTACATATTGTTGACAAAAAAAAAACATTATTTCAGGTCCAATTGTGTGGCTGGTTCAGATGACTTTTATTCACAGTGGAGAGAAGTTCACAAGTGTAGGTGTATAATTCTCTCCAAAGCTCACATTCAGAACAAGGCTTCATACTATTAAATCAAGGTCATCCTAAAACAGTGGGTTGTGGGCTTGGCTAATCAAGAAGTCTGAGTGACAAAGGTGAATAGAACTCAGGACACCCAGGAAAGGCTAATTTACAATACATTCTCATTCAGTCTGCCCTAATCTTTTCAACACCTCAAAGGCTGTCTTCCTGGATAAGATGTTCAAGAATTACACACAGGGATCTGTTAATCAGTGTTAAATAGTTTGTCTCAACGCAGGCCAAACGTCATACAGAACAGCTGGAATTTAATCATTGAACAGGAATAGCAATAATACACTAATATGATAATACTATATGCAATATATTTTCTTCTACAATAGCAAACACTTGGTATATTAATCCTCCAAATATAATGCAGAGCTCCTAAAAGGTCCAGTGTGTAGAATTTAGGGGCATATATTGGCAGAAATAGAATATAGTATTCTTAACTATGTTTTCTTTAATGTATAATCACCTGAAACTAAGAATTGTTGTGTTTTTGTTTCCTTAGAATAAAATGTTCATAGCTACATATGTAGTAGGTCGTCTTTAATTGGCCGTGTTGTTCTGTAGTAGCCAAGAATGGACACACACTGGCTCTAGATGGGACATTCTTTTCACTTCAGTTAGCATAGTTCTCCTTCACACTTGCCACAAGGGAGAAGTTTGAGTTGGTTGCAATATTGCAAACACCTGCTGACGAAATGTTTGGAATAGACAAGCTGCAAAATATCTAGGGTTGGTTGCACAAGAAAACGTAAGATTTTCCTTAATGTCTGTGGAAAAACTTCCTTAAAATTAAAAAAACACAACACCCTTAAGTGCATCCTGCCTTATTTGTAAGAGATATTTGCAAGTTATTTTCTATCGAGAAAAATAAAATTTCCTTTAATCTTTATCTGGAATTCCACAATAGGTTGTGTTTATATATGTTATTAATACATTCAATGTTTCTCTAATGTCCTCAGGTTAATGAGAAAACTTGCAGGTAGTTAGTAGAAACTTTGAAACTTCAATGAATTATTCATGGTACATACTGTAGTCAGACTCAACTGAATAATGGCTAGTATGACCGGTTCACTGATTGAACCACGCCTGGTTAAAAAAAGAAGAAAAAAAGAGAGAGTGTGGTTTCAGAGTGGACAAAACAGAGTGCCTTTCTATGATTTCCCATTCAGAAGGTTCTGGTCCAACTGAGCCATCTGGCTGCCATTTTATGCGAAATGCAGCCTGTGATTGGCTGTCATTTTATTCTAAATGGGGGCTCTGACTGGTTTGACATTTTACTTTGAACAACAGGCACTGATTGGTGAGGTAGCTGATACTGGACCTGGACTGATTTCCAGCAGGCCATGAATGCATGAACACACATACACAAAGTTCTTAAAGCCAATACATAATGCACACACAGAGTTAAAAACGGAAGTTTTTCCAACTTGGGAGGAAGACAGTGTTGCAGTGGATGAAAATGGAAATGGCACAAAAGACTCTCCACATTGTCAGACAACTACATTGAATTAATTCAAACATCTGCACGCATATATAAATATACACACACACACCCAAAGACGTGACAAATGATACATCTAGTTCAAACGCATACACATGCATATCCAGTGTGCACAGATGAGTAGTAGATATATTCTGCCCTCCAGACCTCCATCTCTATATAACATTTAGCATTTACTCCCCTGTATTTTCTCCCTTATTTGCATATCTTCATTTTGTAAGAGATCAAGAGAGAGACAGAGATGGGAAATGAACGAAAGAGCTGATTTGGTATGCAAGTGCCACAACATCACAACAGGGAAAAGCTAAATTGAAATGTCATTTTGTATTCATCACAAGACAGTGATGAGGATGTGAGACTGTGTATGTGTGTGGGGGTGGTTGAGCATTATGGGGTGTTTAGTTTGTGCACATGTGTGAGTTTGTGTTTGTGTGTGTTTTTGCTCGTACAGTACAAATCCAATACAAATTTCTTATTTCTCAACACAGAGTGCTTCATGGATTATGTTTTTCTGTAGGCCAATGGATTTTGGGTTATTGATGAAAATAAGTTATGTGGCAAACAAAGGTTTATGGTACTTACACATTTTGTTCAGCAAAATGATCTTCACAAATTAACACCACTTTTATGATTTTTGAAGCATAAATTCAATTGCTAGAGGTAAAAGGCTAACGTTGGGCTATAAACAAACTACACCACAGACGCATGATTTATCGTTGTCACCACAACAAGGCTGTAAAGCTGTATTTGGCATAACGGTGTTCTGTTGCCTGAGCCAATAATAAAATAATGTTCCCTCTGTGTGTTGTATTCTGAGCTTGTCTTTGCGGCCTGTTCTTACTCCCAGGGTGTCAAAAAAACGTAGCTTGGTCAGTGGTCCTTGGTGTTAAATACGGAGGCACAATGCACCCTTTAACATCTGTATGAGACACACCAGGCTTTGTACCCACTCTGTAGTATAAAGACTGTGAAGGTGTGTTTAGGGTTGGTGGGAGTGGAGATGGATGGGTTCATTAAGCAGAGGACTTTGACCCTAGAGACCTGCAGGTGTTTGTGTCCTGTGTGAAACTATAGGTCAACATTGAGTTATTTTGTCACATCACCAGTTATTCACATTAATCTTTAGTCATTTGAGACGACTGACAAGACTAATGTCAACTAGAATCTTTTCCTAACTTTAACCAAGTTTGCCTAAGCATAACCTCAGACCCCCTGCATCAAGACATGGCGCAAAACATTACCCAGGCATCAAAATATATAATGAGTAGGAATGAGATCATGCTGAGACAATCCAGCCCCAGACTCTGAATCATAAATATGCTCTTAATGACACATACAGCTCCTTTAAATACCCATAGAATGGCTGTGCAGACAGGTTTGTGTGGTCAGGGCACCTCAAGAAAAAAAATAGAAAATATTGAGGGTAACTGATGGGAATTCCTTTGTAGTCCCCTGTCACTGCTAACTGTTGTAGGCCTGTGAAGATTGTAGACCACCATGTGTTTCCTCTAATAGAGATGGAGCAAGTCCTCAGGAACAGTGCTAGGCTTCGAGACTAATTTTACATATCTGCCAAACATGGAATTCCAACTTCCGAGTCTGTCACAGGTGACACCCGAAATCAGTGGGTACATTTTTAAGCGTTACAACCCATCAAAATGAAATGACCCGTCTCATTATTGGGATTTGATCCATTTGGGCAGACTACATTTTCAGGTCTAGATGTGCTGCATAGTTAAATCATCCCTATTCTAGTGAGCAGAGGGCTAAAACGGAAGTTCACTGCTTAGATGGCGGAAGTGCGCTCTCAAGTGCCGAAATCCAGCCTTTTGGTTTCATGTGCCACTGAGCAGTTTTCATAGAATAAACGGGGACCTGCCTCCAACACTGCATTCAGTTCTCTTTATATATCCATGACATGGATTGGTGCTTCTTTAAGAACATAATCTGCTAGTTTTCCACCCTCAGCTGTGTAAATTTAAACATGCAACCAACAAAAGGAACCACTTTTGGGCACTTGCTTGTTCAATCTTACCAGGCCTCAGTACAAGTACAGTGCCACTCATGCACCATCAATACCTAATACTCACTAGCCTAGTCCAGGTTAAATTAGCCTCTCGTTATATGAGTTCTTTCGAGAGTTCCATTAAGAGTAACAGATAAAAACACGCCTTCAGTCCTACTGCAATTTTTATTTTGATGCATGGGTGTAGGGGATTCATAGCCAGATCAGCTGTCTCACTCCTGGGGGATAGTTTGAGGAAGACAGTGAAGGAAATGTCAGATGAAGCAGCCAGAGCTAGTCAGTGGATTTGGATGAGGAGGAATAATGTCAGTTGGGGGCCAGCAGGGGGAACTACTAAGCAGGGTACATAACTTCTTGAGATCAGGTGGAGAGATCCATCAATCAGTCCTCTCAGGTGAAAATCCAGGAAGAGGGAGGCTATTTAAGTGTGGGAGTGGCCTATTTGAATCCCTTTTGATTGAGACCATGCTGCAAGGTGAGTGTGTTTGCTGATTCTGTGAGATAATCTTTTCTATCTATATCGACATGATCACTACCTGGAGTTCGCATATACGGAGCCTTGGTTGGTTGAAGGTAGCAGTGTTGTTTGGGCTGTGAAAGCCTGTGAGTTTATCCTCTCTATCTCCCTTAACTTTAGTTTATATTGGAGTTATGCTATGTAGTGTGTGAGATAGAGTATGGTGAATGTACTAGGAAAGGTAGTATCAGCACGGTCAGTACCTGGACGTCACATAAATGGAACCTGGGTTTGGTTGAAGGTGGCAGTGCTGTTTGGGCTGAGAAAGTCATGTGTAAGTAAGGTAAAGGAGGTTGTTGGGTTGGTGCAGGGAGTAGTAAGACCTGGCATTAGGGGAGTGTCTCTGGGACGCCAGAGATCACTGTCTAGCCTCCTGGAGGTGTCGTGGGACCAACTAGACGAAACACTGGTGAAAGGAGGTTCCCACCTGATTACCCCAAAGGCGTGTTAGTTATCACTGCCTTGCCATAATAGCTTATAATAGGGCTTAGAAGGTTATTCACTAAGCACTGATCCTTTATCTAGAGCACAAATTTCTTGTGTTTATTTGAACTCGAATGCAGGGCAGTGGAAGAGTCAAACTTTGTGCTGAGGCTTCTCTTTTGGCTGGTTATTATTCTTTTTATGATCATGTGCTAGTGATGATGGTGAAGATGATGTTTTTACTTGCTGTGCAACTAATTGCCCTCTGGGGGCAAAATAAAGTTGAAGTTGAAAGTATAATGACCATAAAACAGGACAGTCAAAGCTGTTAGCTAAAATTATCTTAGACTAGTTAAAAATACATACTGTAATCAGGCTTATAATGTCTTTATATATTTTTACTGAAGAACAAGAGAAAAGGGAAAACAATTGAAGCCCTATTACATATGTTTTTTTTTATACACACACACACACACACACACACACACACATATATATATCTATATATATATATATATATATATATATATATATATATATAATTAACTGGTTTAGCTATTGCTTATTTGGCTTCACACAAGACATAAATAAAGAGTTGTGTTGTTTTCCTTTTTATTCCATTTTCCTTCCAAATGGAAACACCGAGCACCTACGGAAACCTTTTTACCTGGAATAAAGCCTGCTTTTATGTGTCAAAACTATCTATTGCTTTTATGTGACATGACAATGTATTTGATGTCACAGAGCAGTGACAGAGCAATAAGCAGCTTCAGAAAAAATTGTGACAGTTTTATATTTCATCTTTTACATGTCAAACAAATAAATGAGACAGATATTTGACAGGACTTTCACACATCAATCACAGGTGTATGCACTGACAAATTATGAGGAATACATTTATGCTCAGGAGTCCATTAAAAATCAGATTTACATATGCTGTTACTTTGATCTTGTATGTGTTGTAGGTATTACTGAATACATGCACAAGGAATAAATATTATCTTCCTGAGTTGCAACCTGAAAAGCTGGTGATCAAGCCTCTGTCATCTTCTATCACTGTCCACCACATCGATTAGGTCACTGCTTCGTTAAAGCTATAACATAGACTCCATTTGTTCAAAAATTCAGGTGTTAGCCTATTTCCAGACACTGGACCCCACAACCCACGTCTCAGCCATTCACATAGGTCTGATGCTTACAGTGACCGCTATTTTACAGTTGTTTAAATCAAATGAAATGACAAAAATGACGGGCACATCTTTATCTCTATCTCTAGCAATATTGGATTTTAGGAAATTCTGTTTTTTCTTTCAATACATGACTTGCTTGTGTCAGCCCCATTTTGTAGCAAAAATGCCTAAAATGATATACCCAAATTAAAATGACTGGAGCTTCTGAACCACTCTGACTACATGCGTGCATGAGGTCTTGCCAGAAAGCAAACTCACTGAAGTTTCTTGTGAAAATGTCAGAAACACTCTAGGTGATACAGAGTAATAGGCCTCTGAAGTCAGTAAAAAGTTGAAGATTTTGCCTAAAATAAAATAAAAAATGATTTTCAGGATAAATAACTTTGGCTTCATCTGAGCAGGTAAATGACACTGTGGGGCTGTAGGCACACTATCAATGAACATTTTGTTTCAAATTTGAAGAAGATTGCTCAAAGTATGACCATTCTACAGTGTTTTTTCCATGAAAAGATCCAGGCGGAGCTCCAAATGACAAGAACGCTCACTCCGCTTCAAAATGTTGTTTATGACAGAAACACCATAAAATATCACCAAATAAAGCCATATGAAACGTGAAAGTTGTGATCCCACATTCCAGGTAGTTTATCTCAGCCAAAAATAGTGGTGGGAGTGAGACTCTTACCTTTTATAAAAGATCTAAGTCTCCACTCGCAGCTACGCATGAGATCGCGAGTAATTCTTTCACTTTTCCCCTTGAAAAACGGCATGACATGGCTTGTCACCACTCATCGTCATTTTGGACTTTGTATGTTTAGGCTGCTCTGGTGCGAAATCCGTAACAAATAAAAGAAAAACAATGTCATTTTTGAAAGCCGAGAGCTTCCTGAATCTGGCGATACCAAACATCACATGGTTTGATGATGCAGTGCGCCTGAATAACTGATGTTTGCATTACATAACTTGCATTGGCTGTAAAGCTGTGGATGATGGTCACCGAGATGAGCCAGCAGATTTGTAGTGTTGCTACCCTTCGCAGCAACTTTCTTTCTGCATGTTCTGCACACAGGATAGTTGTCCTCCACCAGCTGTCCCTTGGCATTCTTCAGAAACCCAAAGTACACCCAGACCTCAGACTTTGTGCATTTAGTTGGGGGGGGATTTCCTGAGTGCCGCTATCACCACCTTCCACCATGTTTTCATTCCTTGTGTTTACACATGCTATGCATTCATGCAGCGCCTGCATCGCGAGACTTGAATGAGGCTGTTATTACATATCCTGATAATCCACTGTGATAATGCAATTAATTTAAACATAAATGGTAATTCTTACCGTGTAAAAATTAACCGAGATTTACCGTAATATTGGTAATCGTTACATCCCTGCTATGCTGGTGTGTGCAGCACGTGACAGCCGGTGTGCAGCAGTGACCAACATATACGCTGAAGAAGAGCATGAGCACGACCATGAACAGGCTGTTGTTGACGAAAAAACATGTACACATAAGAATGAAAAATGTGTAAAGTGTTTGGTGGTTAGACCCCGTAGAGATGGTTTGATTAAAGGAGGATAATGAATCCATAGTCCCATAGGGAACTTACGCTGAGCTTCATAACAGCCGATTGATAGTCTGTTGCCGATAATGAATGCCAAGTTAAGAGAGGACCTGTTTTGAAGGTATGTGTCAGCAGGACATACTCTAAAATGACTCAAAGTTCACATGGTTCCATACCACGTCCCCCTGGGGAGAGTTCCAGGAGAAAGTCCTGTGTTTTGTGACCCATCCTCCACCCTAGCCTTCTTTCTAAATGGACCACTTGGGACTGCCTCCCTCTTCAATGCATTCACACAATTTCAGCCATCTGAAATATGTGGGTTATGCACAAACTACTGGCACATCATTACGTGGGATATATGAATTTTGGTGCATTATGTTTCGTAGGAAAATTACTAGAGCATGAGAACAGCCTGAAAAACAATGATAATGATAATAATAAATGTATTAATAACCTCATTATTACTTTTTTGGCTCATGGAGGGCAGCACCCAGGGTAGCATCCAGGGTTGCTAAAGATGTTCTCTTAGTTTCAATCTAGTAATTTGACTTTAGTTTAACTGTCAGTACTGCATTCAGTCCCTTCTGCTTACTGTGGCTACAACTCTGTGGCTTGACAGCTGCTTTCAGAGTGACTTAATTGCAGTGGTTTTGGAATATATTTAAACAGCACGGTTTACATATTCTGGTCACTCGACAGGGTACATCTGTGCTTTTACAAACCTTAAAGCTAAATGAGGCTATAAATGAATAAAACTTGGGAAAAGAGATAAGTGTGTCTCTTGAGATTATATGTACGTATATCATCATTTTCATTACAATTAATCTGCAAGTAAATGTAATGAAATATGTATCTGAGACAGAAAAGACCCTGCTGTGCAATCCCAAAACCCAGATTTTTTTTTTTTTTTTTTAAATTTAATACATTTCATTTTTATTAAAGTGCTGTGAGGAAAATGGTACACCATCAAGTACTTATTAATGACACAAGCTCTCTCTGCTTTTGTTCTTGATGCACACTTAAAATGAAGTAATCACAGTGTTGTTATGAATAATATATTCTATACGATGTTCAGTGTAATGTTACATGCAGCGTTATACGTCTCCGCATGTTTGTGTGGATGACATGCAATTCAGCTCAAAGTCTTTTTGTCATTGAAGGCATTGCCACCACAGACGGGAGGAGGGGAGGGACACGTTCACATGTCAGAAAATCACATGAGAGAAACAAGATGGAACAAAGCCAAGTTAGTGTGCTTTCTCCAGTCAGCTGTGTAAAATTAGATCAGACGAATTGTTTCAGTGGGTTTGCCTTATTTTCTCCCTCCTTCCTGTCATCCTCCTCTATGCTTTATTTTCCTCCCTGTCTTTCAGCCTACATGACAAATAGCAGGCAGCTCTGAAACAGAACAGGAGAGGGAAATCTAGTCATGGCACCAGAGAAAGGAGAGAACTGGAGTTAACCTAGGTGAAAAAAAAGTCAGATTTCCATTTTTAATTATTCTCCTTCCAGTGACTCATTTGTTCATGCTGAAAGTTATGATGTTAGTGATTCTAGATTTGGATTTTTAAGATGGCATGAGGAGTCTAGTAGGGGAAAGATTTCTTTTTTTTTTTTTTTCAAGTGGGGCCTCCTTCAGTCTGCCAGTTGTCAAAACTGTGTGCTAATCTGGTCCAAAAACAAAGACTGAAAACTATCCAGAAGGCTTGTTAAATACCACAGACGTAAGAAACCATGGATGTGTTATCAGAACACCATTTTTCTGAGCCCCTCTTCAGGGGTTTGAATGTTATTCAAATTTAATTATTCATTTTTGTTCAAATCACTTGTGTACTGACTGTTTACAATAGACTGCACACAAGCCTACTGTGCTGGTACCATAGCGCAATAATAGCAAAACAATGATTGTCCCAAAAAATGAGGGAAGCTGCTCATTTGAAACAGATATGTTTTAAAGTACATGTATGGACACAACAAACAACCTGGTACAGTACCAAGAAATTTTGCCACCTTAGGTGGTACCAAATTCTGGCCTGGTCCACTGACTATTATTGTTTTTTGACTGCAATGAAGAGCAAAGATTAAGTGACACTGTCAGGGATGTATCAAGACTCTGCCACTTTATTAGGTACACCTTGCTCGTACCAGGTTGGACCCCATTTTGCCTGAAGAATTCTTGGTGTCATAGATTCAACAAGGTGCTGGAAACATTCCTCAGAGATTTTGGTCATTATTGACATGATAGCATCACACAGTTGCTCCTGTTCCACCACATCCCAAAGGTGCTCTATTGGATTGAGATCTGGTGACTGTGGAAGCCATTGGAGTACAGTGAACTCATTGTGAAGTTCAAGAAACCAGTTTGAGATGATTTGAGCTCTGTGACATGGTGTGTTATCCTGCTGGAAGTAGCCATCAGAAGATGGTACACTGTGGTCATAAAGGGATGGAGACAGTCAGCAACAATACTCAGGTAGGCTGTGGCGTTTAAATGCTCAGTTGGTACTCAGGAGCCCAAAGTGTGCCAAGAAAATACCCCCAAACCATTACACCACTATCACCAGCCTGAACCAGTAATACAAGGCAGGATGGATCCATGCTTTCATGTGGTTTACACCAAATTCTGACCCTACCGTCTGCATGCAGCAGAAATCCAGACTCATCAGACCAGGTTTTGGTGAGCTTGTGCGAATTGTAGCCCCAGTTTCCTGTTCATAGCTGACAGCAGTGGCACCTGGTGTGGTCCTCTGCTGCTGTAGCCCATCTGCTTCAAGGTGAGACGTGTTGTTCGTTCAGAGATGGTCTTCTGCAGACCTTGGTTGTAACCAGTGGTTATTTGAGTTTCTGTTGCCTTTCTATCATCTTGAACCAGTCTGGCCATTCTCCTCTGACCTCTGGCATCAACAAGGCATTTTCGCCGAGAGAACTGCTGCTCACTGGATATTTTCTCTTTTTCAGACCATCCTCTGTAAACCCTAGAGATGGTTGTGTGTGAAAATCCCAGTAGATCAGCAGTTTCTGAAATACTCAGTATTCTCTCATCCATTCTGAGGCTCAGTTTGAACTTAAGCAGGTTATCTTGACCATGTTTACATGTCTAAGTGCATTGTGTTGCTGCAACGTGATAGGCTTATTAGTTATTTACGTTAACAAGCAGTTTAACAGGTGTACCTAATAAAGTTGGCAGTGAGTGTAAATCTTTTGTGGCATATGTTTAAGACAATGTTGTGACCTATGTCCAGTAATTCAGCCATACTGTAAAAATCTTGTCAGTCTTGTTGATTTTGTTGACACAAAATGAGATTGACAAACTCTGGATTTTAGTGTTTTGACACTCATGCACAAATAACACTGACTGTGTTTTTCCTCCCACTTTGTTTTCCTGCCTCGTCTGTTTGGGGTTTCAGTGGCTCTGACTGACTGTAGAGCCAGTGTTCTCATAGAATATTTTACAGTATAATATCCACCCACACTGTCACAAGCCGGCACAAACAAGGACAGAGTTGGCTAATGAATGTCATGAAAGATTGAGACAACGAAAGGGACAAAGTGTACTACGCTGATGGATTGCCACAGGTCCTTGAAAAACAACAAATGCCCACATGAGTTCAAGCCTCCCTGCTCTGGCTCTCACAGACCTTTGCCATACAGGATATGGCCTTCCACTTCAGCCCCCTGTGCTGGCTGCACAGTATCTCCTATAGCTCTCTTATACATATGCTGTCTTGTTGTGGCTTTCTCACTGTCTCTATTTCTCTCAAAGGATTATTTCCCACTCTAATTCACACCTTTTTAGTTATTCAATGGAGTAAACACCTCACTAAATTATGCACCCTATATGTACACACACAACAACAACAGCCAAAACAGCAGGGCAATTTAATTTCACCCCATGAGAAGCACTTTTTGAACAGGCCAAGTACTTACCAGTACAAAATACTGACCCTGTCATTTTTTTTACTCCCCTGCGTACCATTACTGCAAACCTCCACTTAAAGTACTAATAAATGTAGGTATGTAGATGTTGCAGTTATTTTAGGTACCAGGTTAGTTAGCTGCCTCTTTTGGCCAAACAAGCCCCTAGAGAAGGGGACATAAGCTGCCACTGTCCTGCTGTCTGTGATGCAGTGTAGCTTATTAAGCCAGACAGCTCTTGGATGGTAACTTGGGGCTGTGGAAGCAAACGCAAAAGTCTGCCCCACCCTTTGTACTGAATCACATTAAAAGCATCATTGAAACATGGGGTGGCTTTTATTGTGATTCACAGAAAACATAGTCATCTTTAAGACAAACTGTTTTTTCTATTTTTTTTCTTTTCTGTCAGCTACTCAGTTTTGGATATTGGCAGCAGTAATGAAACAGACAGGAGCAGCCACAGAGCTCTGACCTGTTAGATGAAGAATTGCAAATGACAGGCTACACACCTCCAACTGCTCAGGCTGTGTCTTACCTTAGTATCTCATAGTACTGTATTATCCCAGTTACTGTATTATCCCAGCTCTCCAAAAAGTAGAATGGGAGCTAGAGCCTTCAGCTATCAGGCCCCTTTTCTGTGGAACCATCCCCCGGCTTTGTCCAGTAAGCAACATTGTCTCCGCACGTTAGAGTAGACTGAGCACTTTCCTCTGTGATAAAGCTTAGTTAGGGCTGGCTCAGGCTTGCCGCAAACCTGCCCCTAGTTAGGCTGTTTTAGGCCTAGTCTGCTGAGCGACTTCCTGTAATATAATACGCTCATCTCTACTTCTCTCATTCCCCATTTGCATGCAGTCATGTCCCATTAATGCAGGTTACTAACAGGCCTTCTTCCCCAGAGCTTTCAACTAGTCTACTTTGGCAGACAGGGACAGACATATTTAGTATGGTATAGCGTATGACTGAAGAGATCTACACATTTGAAAGTCGCTCGCAACTGTTAGAGAACAGCGACACTGTTGGCAACTTTCGGAGGTAAAACAACTTAGAGGGCAAAATAAAATCTGTTGTGCGCCTTCTGACCATGGAAAGTAATTAAAAAAAAACGTTGCAACACTGAACGCAGGCATGCACTTTTATTATGTGAATGACTTTAAACAGTACCCCCTCTATCTCCAAAAAAAGGGGCTCCCTGCAAGCTACATTGTAATTTGAATGCTGGGATTTCTCCTACATGTATTGTGTGAATAAATCGAACACTGAATGACATCATTCTTTACATTAAACGATGTCTCATTGATCTTAATGTTATTCCTTCATTTAGGGCATAGATTTCAAAAGTGGCAGATAAAATTTCTGATTTGCAGAAAATGGAGGATCAGACCTGCATGTGCAGCATTAAACGAGATTACGGTTGTAAACATTTCTTACTGACTTCTTTATTGTAAGGGAAATACCTCTTTTAGAATATTTGCACTCGTAATAATGAATTTGGGGCACCACTCTCCTAAGGAGGGAACGACTAATCAAATTAATAACTCTGTAAATTACTTATTAATTCGTCAGCACGCTTATCAATAATGAATCAATCTCAATATCTGGGTTATGATTCCTCTAGACAGTGATCTCTGCTCCTGTACACAAGATATACATCACAAACAATGACTTGGCGATAAATGAAGATTTATTTAACTAAATGGATAACACTGAGTAAATGAATAGCAAATGATGATTATATAACACAACACAAATTAACAATATATATGAATGAAATGAAAAGTAACACTCGTTTGGTTTGTTTAGTTCGGTGGAGAGTAACACTGAGACAGCCTAATGATAAACGGGAACTGCAGTAATGCGCAAAACCATTCACTTACACCTAATGAAACCTAAATTACAACCGGGATAATTTAACTAAGCCTCCTGTTCGACCTCTCTCTTCACCGCATAGCAGTTAGCTCGGATTATGGAAGTTTTGGGCCTACTTTTCAACAGCGGTGATCACAGGTGGAGCTCCGTCGGGGTCCCTGGACTATCGCTAGCGGCTCCGGGGTTTTCCAGCAGAATGGCACAGCCGAGGGAGCAGACAAGTTCGCGATGGCCTGTGGGTACCCAGTGGCTGGTCCACGCTGCGGAAGGCCTTAGGGCCACTGTGGCAAGTGGTGGACAGCCGGTTCCAAGGAATCTGGAGCGGAGAGGTGATCGACAGGTGCCGGTCTGCTTCGTTCTGGTTACTCATTTATAATAATGTGACAACGATATCGCTGGCCGTTCGATATTGATGTCAAAGTTACTACTACGCATAAAAATATTGAAAACACTGAAGATGGTAAAACTGGATCGATAAAAAATTTCAAAATAACTTTGCTTGTGAGCATAAACGTGTTAAAAACGTAATAAAAGAAATAACGCACTACTAAAAAGGTAAAATGTGAATAAATACGGCAGACAAAAACGAGGGAAAAATTGAAACAACAGTTAAAAGTTAAGAGCGCGAAAACAAGAGAAATAAACAAGAGGAAAAACACAAGAGAAGAGGAGATAAAAGAAAAACAAGAGAGTGACCTGAGTGAGAGTCACATGTAAGTGACAGAATGCGGTCATCAAAGGGTGTGTTGTTTTTCAAAGCAGAGTTGGTGATAAAACGAGTGCCTCAGTGTGAAAAAGGAAGTAAGTTAATGTCCTGATTTGAATAGTCTTCACATGATGTCCTTGGAGACAGACGGACTGTCTTTCTCCTGATTGGGGTCAGTTAGGGGACAGGATCATAATTTTTGGACTGGCTGAGAATATACATCGATATGTCCCTACATTATTGTTTGGCTGCGCTATAAACAGATACACCAGTTTGTCTTCTGACTTTTTTCTGACAAAGTTGCAGCTCAACAAAGACTTTCTGTGTCAGTGACCATGGGTGTCTGCAAATCAACCAAGCTTTTTATTCCAACAAAGTATCAAATACAGTACGTATTTGCAATATAAGTACTGCTCATATTGACAAATCCACAGAGAAACAACACCTCACTCTGCAGTTGTCAGCTCTATGGAGCATTTTAGTATCTTTGAGCTCATTGTTTTTGTTTTCCAGCCCCCATTATACTGTTTTGTTTCTGCTGTAGCAAAAACAAAATGTCCACAATGATCCCAAACCACAAACATGATTTCTCTACTGTCTATCTGTATGCTCAGTGAGTATCACACAAATGGCACCAAAAAATGGCTAAATGCACTGCCAAAGCAACGCAGCTAATCAGTGGCATTTCAGCTGTATAAGCTATTTTTTTGCTGGAGACTGAAATGTGTTTTATTTTGGCAAATTGGTTTCCTTCCTTCCATTTGTGTGTTTATCAATGTCATATTCATTACAGACCCACTAAAGCAGTGTTCTCAGCAGGTGCATAAAAATGGTAAAACATACTTTTTGACCAGGAGGTTGTCAAAGAGTAGAATCCAACTATTCATAGCTGTCACAGTAAACCAAGTGGCAGGGACAAAGTAGACAGACAGATAGACAGACAGAGAGACAGACAGACAGACAGACAGACAAGCAGAACAGGTTGCCAAGCTGAAACAAAGAATTATTTTACGAGGCAAAATAGCAACTTAATGCTGTCAGCTAAAACATACAGCTGTGTTCCCATACTGCACATCTGAAGCTCAATACCTTCCCGCAGAAGGTTTTGTTTTTGGTTTGTTTCTTACATACAAATCCTGCATAGTATATCTTTAAAATCCAGTGGCAGCTTATACAGTTCAATAGTGGCAAAACAAAGCTACCTGTAGAAATACAATTGCACTCTATTATGATCCATATTCTTAGGTACCAGTAATGCTCTGGGAGAGCCTACTCGTTGCTCAAACTGTATACAGAAAGCAGTCATTATGGAGCACTGGGTGACAGCGGTTTCATGGGGAAGCCGGTACAATTGTAACACCGCCACAATTGTACCAACACTCCTTTTTCTCAAACTAAGGTTTGTCTATGGAAACGTAAATACACACATATATTGCAATTACACTCTTACTCACATCCAAATGTGAACTGTCTGCAATAAACACCACCAGAGATATTAAGAAAATATATCCAGACAAATATGGTGGTCGGGCTTGCAGATTTACTTAGAAGACTGAACTGTTGGCCTTGGCGGAGGTATCTCCAGTTGACCTTTTAGTTTCTATAGGGACTGTGGCTTGTGAAGATAACCATACTCCCTCAGATGAATTTCATTTCAGAGGAGCTTTTAGCTAAATGCATGTGGACATATAGTAGATGGACGCTTTCTATTTAAACATAGTGTGCAAGGCAGCTTGACGGAGGTGAATTAATCTTTGAGAGCTCTGCCCTGAGGGATGGACACTCATGCACTGGTAAGAAAACACCTATGGTCAGTGACTGTATACAACTAATTGAACCAAACCACCTCGCTGTAAAACATCATTAAAATGTATCGCTGATTAAATGTATGCGAGCTATGTGGGAATAACCTCATTGGTAGTCAAAAGACAACATTGTTCTCTTGACAACTTAGAAAGAGTTTGAATGCTTTTAACTGTCACATTGTTTTGACAGTTATTCCCACATGAGGAGAATACTGTGGTGTGATGGGGTCACAGGAGGTCTTGTTGCGGGAGGCCAATAATAAACTAAATAAATGCTTTCCGAGATGCACTGTGAAAACTGACATTGCTGAAGCATTAATTTGGAATCCCATCACACTTCATTATTTGTTCTTCCTTTTTGCTTTCCTCCATCTTTCTTCCTTTTGTCAGTACTTACAATGAGATGAGTTATCTGCATATTTATTACCCTTGTTAAAGGTCCAGTGTGTAGGACTTAGGGGGATATATTGGCAGAGATGTAATACAGTAAGTATGATTTCTTTAGTGTATAATCACCTGAAAATAAGAATTGATGTATTTTTTTGTTACCTGAGAATGAGCCATTTATATTTACATAGATAGTGGGTCCTCATCTACAGAGATTGCCATGTTGCACGGCCATGATTTGACAGTAGTCCAGAACAGACAAACCAAACACTAGCTCTAGATAGGGTCATCATGTTTTCATGTTGACCACCATTGGAAGTCAATAACCAAGCTCCAGTTTTTGAGGACTTCCGAGTCAGACCAGGTTGAGTATGATGTAGTATTGTAGCTAAAACAATGACATATGTATCCCTATATATTGTTGTGAATATGAATAATAAAGAGAAGGCAGTTGTGTTCTCCAGTGTGCTAAAATTGACAATTGATATCAAGGTTCATTGCTACATTGTTTGTTTTCAGTTTGTTAACAGCTGTAGCAGAGAGTAGTGAGCAAGTTCATAGTTTGACAGAGTTGAACAGTGTTGTTAATTTGGCATATCATAATGTTGCACCCCTGAAATAGTATATGTTTATATGGCGCAATAGAGTTACATATTTAAAGACTCAGAGAGCATCCAATGTAGCGTGATGCAGTGCAATAGTCGGATGCTCACTTGCTGTGAGGACATGGCGTTACGCTGGAATTTGTCTGGATGCATGTCCGTTGCGGAACGGCTGCACAGGTTATCCGCTGCGTGCTTCGCGGTCCATCAACCCCCACCAGCTGTGTTTGCTGTGCAGAGCGGTGCAGCTCTGCCGGACAGTAGGAGTCCTGAGGACCCACGAGATTTTGCGAATTCTCGCATAATCGTGCGATATAACAAGATGTAGTTTCTATAAACAGAACCACAAAACCAGAGGAGTAGTAGGAAGACATCTCAGTGCACCTCCATGATTAATATCTCTTCGTCCATGGTGTCAACGGGGTGAAATGACGTCTGAAGACCTCTGACCTGTTGACTTCAGCCTGCCTCTGCCCATTATTATGTTTTCAAGGTGTAGTGCAGGGAAATATGATCTGCCGTGAACACTGTATTTTATTTTGAAAATTAACTGGATGTTTTATTTTGTTTCTGTGCACGACTTCCTGTCCCATACGATCTGCTCTGTGCTGAATTGCTGCGTTGTGCTCCGGTGTCTGGCAAAAATAGAAGTCCTGCCTATCTGTTGAAACACATCTGAAACACACACATTGACTAGAATTGAAACATATCAGCTCCGCTGCCGTTCCGGGGTGCAGACGCAACCCACACGCATCTGGTGGAATTTGGGGGTTAGAGTCAAATGTGGAATAATTAAGTAAACAAAACAAGACAAAGCAAGATGTCTCAATGCACAAAGATCATTCGACCTGTCAAACTCTTCAGCATCTTTGACCTGAGTTGCTCTCTGAAGTCTATAGGTTCACAGGATATACTTTACATCAGCTCAGCATGGCAGATTCAGGCTTGGAGGGCTTGACTTCCAGTATTCCTCATATAATTCACTCAGTCCTATAACAGCATGACCCAGAGTTCAAACTTCGCTACAAAGAATAAAGAATTCCTTCTGGGACCAATTGGCTTAACAGGAAGACAGGGGATTACATCTGCTTAACCGTCACAACACCTACAAGAAGGCTTCACATACAGACGTTTACAGGAGCGTGAATAATATGGCATAAGCTCCCCGCAGACTGCTTTCCTCAGCACAGAGTCACCTTTTCCTATCAATGGCATATAGTGATGCACAAGGACATATACAGGGCACTACTGCAGCATGTTCCACACACACATAGGCAGCCCCTGAGCCTCTCTTTACACTAAGATTTAGGTCAGATTTAGGTCATAGGGTCAATACATTTATCATTCAGCCAATCCAGGATTTTTGGATAAAGCAAAAATAGTGTTCAAAGAGACATGGGTAATGCCTCCAATACACTGTATTATCAGGAAAGCATCTTGCAGCATCTTCACAGCAACTGATGCTGCCTTACACCAAACTACTTTTCAAGCGATTTCACTGACTGTTGTCGCTATGACAAAGTTCCAATGGCAGAGCAAAATCATGAGGGTTTTTGCATCAGTTGATGCGTGTTTTCATTATCCTGATCCTTTTGTGTGAGCTGGTCATACGCAGCTCAGTTCGAGCTGTCTGACGTCAGTCTTTTTCTTGTCTTTACGTTTAGACAAAATCAAACATGATTTAATTTTTAATAATCTTAAGTTTTCAATTTTCAGTTTCCATTTGTACGAATACAGGAAACATTATGGCGTCCACTTCCTGTTCAAAAACTAATACAGCTAAACAGTGCACTACAATATGTCACTGAAAACATTTTCTGTTTACACACAAATATTAAAGTTCAATGACATGATCATTGTCAATAACCAATAGCTGCATTCTCTCCAACATGAAACACGAACCAGAAAACTGGGTAGACAGTAAACATGGAGGAGACTCTGGGAAGGTGGACAAATGCGAATAATTTTTGTTCTCTTGTACTGTGGTAAAAAGGAAATGAACAATAGTGTGTGATTAATCTGGTATTTATCTGATCCACTAACCAGTAGGGATGTTCGATATTGGCTTTTTTACCGATATCCGATATACCGATATTGTCCAACTCTTAATTTCCGATACCGATATCAACCGATACCGATATATGCGCCGCCCCCCCCCCCCCCCCCCGAAAAAAAAAAGAAAAGAAAAACTAAATCATTTTAGGCAACTAACATTACACATATTACAAACAAACAAAGATATCTCAAAAACTATACACCACATCTCTCATATTTTGACATTCTGAGTGAGAGGAGAAGTAGCTGAAGAGTTTGATGTATAATATGTGCATGCTGTGTAAAAGTTGTGTCATTAAAAAAGTAAAAACCGATACCGATAATTTCCAATATTACATTTTAATGCCAATATCGGCCGATAATATCGGTAGGCCGATAATATCGGACATCTCTACTAACCAGCACTTTTTTTGTGAGAAATCTTGATTTTCTTAATTTTCATCTTAATTCTCACAGTCTCCTCCAATTAAAGTAGCACAGCTTACCAACAGAGGCTGGTAACGAGTTGAGGTGACAAAATTTCAAAATGTAAAGTTTTTATGCAAATACAGTTTATCTTCATGACTTATGTTAATGCTGAATTGACAAGAACACTGTCGACATATGAGGCCTTTTATCTTGTGTTCCTAGAGTTATGTGTTTTTGCAGACACGTAAGGAATTGTTAATATGTCATATTTCTTATAGCGAGTTGCGCATTATATTTTCCATGGTAGGATTGTCTCTTGTACTGTCCACTAGGGTTGGGTCGGTAATACCAGTTCCGCGGAGGTGTTACTGTCACTCTGTTGTCCTATGGTTGTTTTTTATTTTAAATGAGTCAATTTCGCCCCCAAGTGGCGAAAATCTGGTATTACCAACTTGATGCGGTTTTTCACAAAAACTGGATCGTTTTTTTTCTCATTCCGACCCAACCCTGTCCACGAGACACGCCAGCAATTTACAACACAGAAGAGGCAAGACATAAAGCATTACATTTGAAGCTTAAGTAATCAGTATATTATTTATTTCACAGAGGGTTATCATCAATCTCTGTATTTGTTGGGAAATGAAAGGAGACAGTTGGAGGTTTGTGGATCTAAAGCTACTGCTATAAACATCTGGAAGCCATTTCATAGCACAAATCTCATTAGAGGATTTGTCATTAGTGAATTTATCACCATGACCAGGCCAATACAACTGATTTGTTACGTTTACTTCCTGAATAAAATATACCCTTTGGCAGTGCTCTCAAATCTCCACCCCGAGCCACTTACTTAGACATTTGTCTGTTTATGTAGGATTGTTATTAATAGGGGCCAACTTTGTTATTGCACAGAAGATTTAATTTAACAGTCCAGCATTCACACACACAAACCATGAAAACAGAACAACTCAGATGGAAACATTCAGGTGAAAATCAGGTAATGTCAGCCTGAATTACTCATGTGCGTCCCCAGTGAAAATCACTGACATGCATGGGGAATACAGCTTCTACAGGCTCGCCATAGCTCACTGTCAGGACTCAGGGACCAGAATTCGGGATGGTGGACCGTCGGAATGGTGATATTGCGGTGTGACGGCCTGTAACTGTTGGTTAAATGGCCCGTTCGGTTGGTATTCGGATAACTGGGGCTTTACTGGTATAATGCAATAGCATCACCCAGCGGTGAAACCCGTGTACACTTGTACACGAAAAAAATGACCCACTCTAAATGTTTAGAGATTTTTGTACACGAACTCACCCCTACATTATACAGTATTTTTGCACTAAAACATACTGGACAGGAACTGTAACCAAATAACAGCCTGGTGCAGGTCGGTGCAAAACAACAATAAAAGCCTTGAGAAAATAGCCACCTGGTTCTTTTAAACACCTGGGGTCAAAATCGAACGCCCAGGCTACTATTTGGAAAAATATGATACTTAGTTCTCCTCTTACCTGTAGTGCTATTTGTCAGTGTAGATAGTTTTGGTGCGAGTTGCAGAGTGCTGAAGATATCGACTGTAGAGATGTCTTTCTTCTCTTGAACTAGATGGCACTCAGCTTGTGGTGCTGAAAGCACCAGAAAAATACATTTGAAAAACCTCAATAGCAATGTTTCTTTCCAGAAATCATGACCCAGTTACTCAAGATAATCAACAGACCGTGTTGTGAGCAGTTTCATGAAGGAACTATTTTTTTCTACCTAAAACCATCCACCAATCGTTATCACTGTGCAGAAGGAAGTGTGCATCTACCGCTAGTTTACCTAGCACCACTGAGGAGTCATTAGCCTCTCATCCATTTTGCAGGGTGATGCGGTTTGCGTGTAATTCAGTAGAAAGAAAATAGTTCTTACATGGAACCACTCACAAAAATGTCTGTGGATTATCTTGAGTAACCGGGTCATGATTACTGGAGAGAGACACTGCCGTTAACAAAAAAATAGATGAAAAAACACTCAGCAACTCCCACCAAAACAATCTAGACTGATAACTACAGTTACCATTCCATGGTTGTTTGCCTCTGCAAACCAGTGAAGTTGCACTCACGGTTTACATCCATGTCTATGAAAAAATGGGTGCGTCACACAACAGCACAGAAAATCAATGCTATCAGCACAAGGATCAAATATCTCCCCTTCTGGTCCTGAGTTATGATGTTGAATAATGGCCAGAGGAGTGTTTTTTTTTTTTTTTTTTACAGAACTTTATGTAGTCACAGTGAAGTTGACCTTTGACTGTTTGGATACAAAATGTCATCACTTCATCATTTCATCCCATAACATCATAATTAGGATATATTTCTTGAGTTATAGTCGTGTTTGTGAGGTAACAATGACCTTGACCTTCGACCACTAAAATTCTAATCAGTTCATGGCTGAGACCAAATGGACATTTGTGCCAAACTTGAGGAAATTCTCTCAAAGAGTTCTTGAGATATTGCATTCACGAAAATGGTCCAAGGGCAGACAAACAGATGGAAAGTCCCAAAACATAATGAGGATGTTTTGATGAATGGGTTAATTGTCCCTTTAAAGCTGTTATTATATAAGAATGGACATTGTTTTTTGGCCTCTTTTTTTCTTCCTTGTTGGTTAAGTCAAGTTTGCATTCATACTGTCACAAGTTTATGTATTATTATGTATAGCTATCCATTTAAGACTTCTCAGCTCTCTTGCAAACTAGTTTGCACCACATGGTGTTAATGTTACATGTAACTCAAGTTGGTGACCATATCTGACATTTTATACACCAAATGGTGAATCTGTTTTTCATGAAAATAATCGACAGATAAATCAATAACGAAAATACTTGTTATGCAGCTCTAAAAATAATCTAAGTAGTGGACTAGAATGAGTTGAATAACGTCATGTTTCTTTCTTTTTTTTCAGTCAATATCCTTTTAAGACTTTCCTCCTCCCACTACACCACCACAACAAGCACATTCAGCACTAGAAATTTTGTGACATTCAGATATGAACTGGCCAATTTCAGACAGTACATAAGGACTGCAACAGGCTCCTTAAAGGACACCTTAAGAAGCTGGCAACCAGCCCAGAACCAAACGAGGCAGAGAGCCAGATGTCAAAGTGCAGTGCTGTCCAGATCAAGCCACACTAAATGAATGCAACAGCAGATAAGAGATGAGCAGCAGCCTGTAAACTGAAGCAGACAGTCAGCTGGATGCTACTGAAACATAGTTGATAGAGTCGGTCAGGTAGCTGAATGGAACTAGGCGAGTGAACAGCATGTGACTCATCACCTGTAACTGTCACCTGACTGTACATGGCTGTTTGCCACCCAAAGAGACATTTAGCTTGTTCTTTATTATAGGCCTCCTTGCATCATTATCATTAACAAGTTACTTAAACGAGACTCAGATGTGTATCCTGCTTTATTAATTCAAGCACTGCCAACTTAATAGAACTGTCGACAAAGAGTTTCTTAATGAGCATCTGTTTAATGTCTTTTGTCAATTAAATACAGCAACCAAAAAAGGAGGTTTTATATCCACTAGTTGTTTCATGTAGAAAGTATAATGATCTGCAATTGGATCCACACAGATACACATTCACAGACATATAGAGGGTATAGGCACTGATTTATGATGATTGCATATTAAAATATAATGATGTTTGAGTTTATTTAATCCCAGTATCAACACTGTCACTATTCATTTAATATTGATAGTTCATTTAACACTGCCTGTGTTAATATACCACCACATCCAGCAGCATTCATCAACAGTCACACCGCAGCTATAACAGCTCTAAATGTGAACAACTTTTTTTTTCATCAACATCAACATCAACATTTGTCAGTGACAAATACAAGCAACTGAAAAGACTCACTAAAACTGGAAAATTTAGCCAAATGTTTTTTTTTTTTAGTATTGCTGTTTAAAAGTATTGTAATACAATATTGTGAATTTGTTTGCGATTTTTGTTTAATTTTATAACACCAGACCAGTTTCAGGTATTTTTCCGAGGTATAATGTAGCAAATGAGTAGTCTAACTCCATTTCAATTATCTTATGAATCTCAGTTACAATCTCTTGCCAATATGGTTGTTAACTCCGTTAACATCCGTTAATTATTGTCTCCAACAAAGCCCCAACTCTAAGCTTGTTTGCAATATTGTTAGTCCCTCAGGGACCTTGAGATTGCAAGTAGTTGCCTGTGTTTCACATTTCTCTGTCCAGTCATCCTCTGTTATTTTTATGTCCAATTCTTTCTCTCATTTTGTTTAATATATTTTGTAGAATGATTCTTTAAAATTGGAATACTTCCATACAAAAAATATATACTTTTTAAAGTAATCTTAAACTCCTGCATTTAGTTGTCCCTGCTCATCGAGCTAGTGCAGTGTTTCCCATACACTGATTTATTTATGGAAGCCGCCACATTGATTTCCTAATATATTGCTGTTTCTCTCTTTCTCTGTCTGTGTTTATCAACCACAACTGAGGCAAAAATTAGCTAGCTAGCACACCGCATGGCCTGTCCACCTCATCTTCCAAGGCTAGGAAAGCAGGTTGGAGAGCGGACGGCAGCTCTAGAGATGGTCCCTCAGTTATTAGGTTGCAGTAACTGCAGTTTAGCCAGTGCCAACCCCAACACCAGGTCACAGTGGGCTGGGTCTAACCTGTGTAACAGCAGCAACAGAAAGTTTGCTGATTCAGTGGGGTGTGTGGGTGGTCTGGGATGGTACTCACAGGATGAATTCAAGTTGCTACAGAATGAAAGTTCTTTGTCCTCAAATCGTCCAACATTTTCTTCTTTCTTGCGTCAGCTTTGTCTTTCTTGAAAAGGATATAATTCCATGTTAATCATGAATCACAACAATAAAAGCTGTAACTTTTATCCCTCTCCATGTCCCACGCCTGTAGATTAAAATGGAGCAGTTGAATTTATATCATATCGCTATAGTCATTGAAGAAACCGTTTTAAAAACTGCAAAAGGAAAAAAACAAAACAAAATAAAGTGATACTTTGGATTTCTTTTCCCCAATAGAAATGCACCTAAGAGCTATGTGTTGTTTAAGGAAAACACTGTGGCTTTGTACAAAGAAAAATTATCAAGACACACAGGGAACCTCAAAGGGAGTAAATATATGAATGTAGCAGGAGCAAGGGGAGGAAAAGTCGACAACGCCACCCAAGGGAATTATAAAGTTCTGGTCAACCACTTGGGAAGACAAAGGTCACACAGGTCCCTTGACACACAGGGCACTGAGACTGATTCCAATACAAAAATCTAACTTTTATTTTAGGAATAACAATTTTTAAAAGAGATACTTAACTGCAGAGCGGGCACATTGCAAATAATCACAAATACACCAATCAGTCACATATGTTGTTGTTGTCACTAGTCACCAGTGTTGCCACAGTTACCTTGAAAAAGTAATCTGATTATTGACTACTGATTACTCCTTTAAAAAGTAACTTAGTTACTTTACTGATTACTTGATTTTAAAAGTAACTAAGTTAGATTACTAGTTACTTTATAAGTTACATTCAGCAGCTGCCGACAACCCCCCCGCCTCAATATAAAAACGACAACCGGTTTTGTCAGTACTCACTTTATTGGAAGTGCATTTTTAACAGTAACGTCAAGTAAACAATGTATCTCCTGACATTTTAAGTTTAACTTGAATACTATTTCCTGAAAAAAATATGTTTTTCTAAACATGAAATAAAGCCAGTCTTCCTTGACTTAACATAAATACTTTTTCTAAAACATGAAATAAAGACAGTCTTTCTTGACTTCACTTAACATAAATACTTGTTTTTATAAAACATGAAATAAAGCCATTCTTTCTAGACCTCACATATTTAACTGTTAACACTGTAATGGTAAAACATACTATTTATAATCTACATTGTTTAATTGTAACTATTCAATTGTTTTATAAACGTTGAACCTGATGTTCACAGCATTAGAGCAGCAAGGAGTGGTTTTACAAAACAAAAGTGTATTTAACACTACATGCAGGCTGATATCCTGTCTAATTTTGTTACTTTGGCCTAATCTTATCTTATGGATGAAACAGTGGATCGGGGCGTGTAAACCAGTGGTTGTACCTCATTAATAGAAGCTTCTCAAACCTCTTGTCAGAAAGTCTATTTCTTCTAGGCGTAAGGACCAAACCTCCCAGACTGAAAAGCCGCTCCACAGGAGCGCTTGATGGGGTTGGAGTGTTACACTTCAAGAAAATGTTCTTTATGTTTGGAAACTGATGCAGAATCTGAAGGTCATAGCCTGACCTCAGGTAGTCCATGACCTCCTTTTCTGCCGAGTAGGTCTCCTCTGTCTCTGCCTCAAAAGCAAAAAAGTCCATCTCACCTTGGCTGGCAGACGTGGAGGGCACACTGGCAGGGCTCTGTGCTGCAGGAGCAGTTGTGCGACACTCTGCTGTCAGAAGTGCCTTTACTTGCTCCCTCCTACCTTCATCTCTCAGCCATCGGAGTTTGAATGTTGGACAACTGACAGCTGCAAGAAGGGCATCTTTGTTGTCCAGCACACTGGCAAAACGAGTCTGGATAGACTGAAAAATATAATTGATGTGGTTATTAGTATTATCTACAAGGCCTACTATTTATCATGTCATTGAATTACTTGCAAACCATGTCTAATGTGGGATCAATATTATGGATTTAATTTTGTTTTAGGTTACTTAATGACATTTTTATTTGTTTTAATCTTAATTTGCAGTGATAATGAATTCTGTTCCATGTTCATGAATAGTGTGATGCAAGAAGTTCGAACTAGCTTAAAGATGGATACCTGCACTATGGCATCTGGAAGGCCTGCAGTCATCCTGGAGAGGGCATCTTTGACAGCCAGGGTCCTCTGCATCAGAACTTCAAGTGTGGGGAGTAAAGTCCCATAAGGACAGTCACCTTGTAAAATGTCCAGTGCTGCAGTTAGTGGCTTCATGGCGGTGCAGTACTCGTGCAGGAACTGGTACTCTTTGTCTTTGAAGCTCTTAACTCCCATCTTGTTGCACAGAGTATTCAGCTCATTCATGAGGATTTCTGCGATTCTCTTTACAGCATCAAAAAAGGAATTCCACCTCGTGGATGCTGGTACCAGGAGCTTTCTTTTAGTGACTTCCTCTACTGTTTCTGATGCAAGAGTAGATCTGCTTGATTTGGTCCAAAGAGTTGTGCATTTTGCTGTGCTACTCCTATACACAGCCCTGCTCTCTGCATTGGAACTTAAATATTTCCCCACATCAGTTGTGGAAATGATGTTGATGGTGTGTGAAGCACACCTGTGGTGAGGGGGAAGAGACAGCTGGCCGTCACTTTCATTCTGGTCTGAGAGGATTGCTGACAGATCTAAAAAAGTGACATCATCATCTGTGGGAGTGGACTCTTCCTCCTCCGTCTCATCATCGGTCTCTGTGACAGGCTGATAAACTTTAAACGCCTTGACAAAGTTGGATCCATTATCAGTCACTGTTGCAACTACTTTGTTGAGTAGTCCATATGCAGAGTGAATGTTTTCGATTTCTGCACCAATAGCATCATACGTGTGCCTACCGCGAATTCTCCTACATGCTAATGCAGCCTTGTTGCGCTCTAATGTGGATCTGCTGATCCAGTGGAGCGTTACTCCCATATAGCTTCTGTTGTTAGCAGTCCAAATGTCCGCGGTAGTTGACACAAAGTCGACCTCATACAGCGCGGCCTTCAGATTTCTCTCCATCTCTGCATACTCCTTCTCCAGGTAGGAAGAAAAAGATGTTCTGTGAGGCAGCTCGGCATTGATAGTAGTAGGGAGCTTGTTTATTATGGCACGAAACGAGGGCGAGTCAACCGTGTTTAAGGGCAGCATTTCCTCGACAACATACCGCCCAACCAACTTCTTCAACTCTCCCCCACTTACTGCTTTTGCACCGAAGTCCAGCTTTTGTTGTTTGGGTGGCGGGTCCCCTCCTGCAGAAGTCGAGGCCGTGGCTTTGGTCGCAGTTCTCTGCTTAACACCACCTGGTGGGACTTGCTCTGTCAACTTGACTGTGCAGTGCTGCGACTCTAAATGTTTTTTTAAATTAGACGTTGTGTTTTTGAAGCTTGATAGTATTTTGTTGCAAGCACAGAGTGTACAGCGAACCTTAATATTATTGTCTTTAGCTGACACGAACTCAAAATAATGGCTGTATTTCCAGGTAGAAAAGGCGCATCTCTCTCCTCCCTCCATTGTTGTTTGCGTTTGTGTTGCTGCGTGGTTACACGTGACTTGTCCTCATGCTGAAAATGTGACTTGTCGCGTACGTGATGTCACTCCCCGAGACGCAAGAAGAAAGCAAAAATATACATTTTTACTAAGGAAAATGGCAAAAATAGTAACGAACAGTGACTTGGATATAAGTAACTTTAATCTGATTACTGGTTTGGAAATAGTAACGCGTTAGATTACTCGTTACTGACAAAAGGGGTCAGATTAGAGTAACGCGTTACCGGCATCACTGCTAGTCACTAATACAAGGGCTCAATTAAACTGCCAATAGGCAGGGGCACACAAGGAACAGGGCTGGAGCTTACCACAGCGGCAGAAAATCAAAGGTGGAGAAATCCGAAGAAAACTAAACACCACCGTGACACAGCACACCAACAAAACAGAATCGTGAAAACACCACCACCCGAGGATTTGGGCTGCCGCTCGCTTGGGCCTCCAGCATCTGTTTGACAAAACAATTACTAAAAGCATGACACAGATGAGGCCATAAGTGATGAAACTAGTGCAGGTGTATAAAAATAATCACTACTTTAAAACTAAACACTAGTCAACAACAGTCAAAATAAACAAGAAAGAAAAAAAAAAAAATATAAACAAAATCAGGAAACAAAACCCAAATGCACCGATACTCTATCAAAGAAAACAAATGCAAAACAAATCTTACAAATAACTCAAATACACTAATGCAAATTAATAACTGAGGCCACAACCAACCTTGAAAAAAAGAAAAGAAAAGAAACAAAGAAATAGTGTGAATACAATAAAATGTGCCTGCTTAATTAGCGGTGACAATAAGCGAGACACACCAGAGGCACGGAGCAGGCTCGTGATGATCACAGCTTGATGTTTAAATTAAACCGAAAAAAGAGCCAAATAGAGTCAATAGTAGAGCTTAACAACGCTTAGTAGAACCAAGTAGAGCCAAAACAGCAGTCTCTCCCAGAGTGTGGTGGCCCGTGACGGGTTGCATACAGGAGCGCAACCCAAAAATGTTGGGTTACAGTAAATTTATACATACCAGTGTTTCCCACAGGACAGGAATCTATTTGTGGTGGTGTGGTCCAGGGGGGCGTGGTATTGAAAATATTTTTCAATAATCAGCTGTGTGAAGGAGTGAACATCCAACGTTATATATATTACTAACGAGCAGAAGCTTATGGCCAGGCTCCACCGGCTGCAAATGTAAACGTCACGTCAGCTTAGCATCGCGGTGTATTCATTTGGACTCCACTGACTGTGTACGGAAGTGACACGTAGAGAAACCAGCGGGGTTGTTTACCGTTTGCATTTCCAACATAAGTTATTACATATATTTGAGTTATCTACAAATTTACTGTACTGTTTGTCATCTACTTGCTTTCAAATGTCCGCCACAGACATTTACACAATGTCACGGATAAACATGGGTAAATGCATGAAAAAAAATCATCACATATCACCTCTGATAATGGTTTATTGGTTTAAAATACATTGTGCTCGTTTAGCACACTATTTCATGTAGTTTTTATCAGCTGGAGGGTCGTGTAGGGGAGCGTAGCGCGACAACAATAGAAGAGCCTCCTAAAATAGAGAGTTGTTATGCGACAGACAGGGGTTGTCGCGCTGCTCCCGTTGCCGATGCAGCCGCTGTAATTGATAACAGGGGGGCGAGCTGCTACGGGACTCGCGCTACAGTTAACACTACTAACAGCATGAGTTAATGTCTCTGCACATGTTGAGCTTCCAGCAGAGTTGTTTGGACCACTTTTGGACTTGTTTGCCCACATATTTGTACCGAGAGGTCTTTGGATCCGTTCTGCTACGTCTGCTTCTTCTTCTTCTGGTGGAACAGGTGCGTTAAGTGTGTCTTTACGATGCATACCGCCACGTATTGTACCTGAATTGTAACGACAAGCTACACAGACAGTGAGTCCCATTATAATGTGTTTATAAGCGAGGTCGAACAGGTAGCGCCACAAGCAGAAAAATCTATATGTGGCGGAGATAATTTATTCGTGGCACACCGCCACAGATAAATGAATGTATGGGAAACACTGCATACCGGAAAGCAGAAGTGAAGCCACGCAGACAGCAGGAGGGTGAGAGCAACAAAACCCAGCACTCACGCTGCACAACAGAGCAGAAACAGCATTACAACTTGGCTGCAATTATGGTGTAAAAGCAGTAACATCGGCAGACAGGACGCAAGCAGCCTACCTCAAAGAGGCCAAACAGTGTGATATAGTGGTAGGGAGGAAAACCATCTATCTGGTCATACTAAGAATTAGCAGCCCTTTTAAGGTGATGAAATAGTGATGTTTTTGGTTCTGTGCTGGCATGTTTGCTGGATATATGTTGTATATTGGGAACTGTCATAAAATTTGGCACAGACATCCATGTTCCCACGAACTGTAATCAACTTGGTGATCCTTCATCTTTTCATTTAGCACCACCACCACAACCACTTCTTGTATGCAGTCTGTGCTATTCCCTCATGGCATGGCTGTAGACTCTCAGTCTTGTTTGAATTCTGTTAGCAAACCAGTCTAAAGTTTTACATGACAAAATGACCAATCTCCTTTGTTGTATTTAGATTCTGGAGGCCCTTCAAATTGGAGGGCCAGCGCAGCCCTGATGATAAATTGTGGTGCTGTGTAACTCTACTCTTTATACCACCGCAGAGAAGTGGCTCTTTTTTGTTCTTTTAAGTCGTGCTCTCTGGGTGTGTGATGCATATACACATGCGCTTGTATAAAATGTGTGTAAAGAAAAGAATCAATCTCAGGAGATAGAGAGACTGAAGCGGCAAATCATTCTCACTTCATCATGGCCTACCTGCACTACTTGGGAGGAAATGTATTCATTCTGTGTAAAGAAATACAAAACCACACACCGAGTCAAACTGTTTTTTGTTGAGTCAACTTCCCTCTCAGATCTGGTGTGATGTGTTTGATATATCCACCCTGACAGAATGGGAGTTTCTCAGTAGTTGAGTCCACAGAGAGGAGACGCGGTGAAACTGTCGCACATCAAACACAAATGAAAGATTTCCAGAATCATCTCAACTTTCCTGAGTTCAGTCTTCAATAAAACAGACACACGCTGCCAACTTTTAGTAACATGACAGATCATGCACTGCTTTTAAAGTTTGAGATTTTAACATATTAGCAATAACAGTCATTCAAATGTAGGTCAATTTTCTCCATTTTTTTTCTCCCTGCTTGTCACGAAGGCTGCCCATAATAATATTTATCTATTAAATCAAGGTACGATATGTCAAACAATACAGCAGTGAAACTATTATTCCTTTGTTAAAACTTTGCAATCATTGTGAAAAAATGTAAAATCTTAATTCAGCCTGTATTATAATCCATTCAAATCCCAAAACTACATTCAGCATTTATATCTGATATTAATGCTATTATGTTAATACTAATACTTGTTATGTATTTTGTATAATCATTTATTAATGATTTGTCTGTGACTCTTTTCTGCAGCGATAAAACTCAATTAACCAGCTGTAACACTCGCTACATTGACGCAAACTGACACTATAGCGTTACACCAAGAAGATGGATATTTTCCCCAAAATTACATTTGAATTAAATTATGAGTGGTCGTCAGAAGAGGACGAGACTGGAGGACTGGACGAAGTTGCACAGTTGCAGATCAATGTAAATACAAAGTAGCTTGTGAGTTCCTGACGTGTGCTGGGGCAACTGTTTTTTTTGGGGGTTTTTTCGCGGAGCTACATAACATACTTAAATAATTTATTTCATCACCTTTTGTTAACATTGCATTGCTGTTTAAGCTGTTGTTGAACTACCTCCATAACAACCTGGCCTACGGCTTTGTGCCTACGACCGAATCACAGCCGTGACGACATACATTACAGCATCACTCCCTCTCGTGTGATATTTCTTAAACGTTACAACAAACTCCATTTTTATAGCCTCAAATACCTAATTAAAACCACACTTATCAGAAAAAAAGAACACTTTCACATACAACAACTTGATGAGAACTATACCTAACATGACAGAAACCATATTTAAGAAAAATGTATTTGTTGTGTATAAGAGCACAATACACCAATCCATGTAAAAACAAGATGACAGTCATCTCTGCCAAGTCAGTCTGGAGCTGATCCTTACACAAAAGTGGACATGGCTCAAAATCTGATCACATTTTATGGTTGAAACTTATTTACTTATGATTGTTGTAGTTTGATATGGCAACAAATTTGACCGATTTTAGCACCAGTAACAAGCTAAGATGCTGTTAATCAGGACGTACTCGTTTGAAGACATTGGGACTTTATTGTTGTCCTGTTTGGCTTAATTATCTTGGACAATGTTTATTTTTTTTTTATACTTAGCGGGTCTCGCTAATCCCAAATAGCTAGGAGCAAAAAGTTTTGGACACATGAGGATATATCACTGAAATTATATAATCTCTTTTAAATTGTCACAGAGAGCTAAGAAAAAAAATACAGATAGACTTTACAGTCACTAAATCCTCACCAAGAGCCAAGTTACATACATGTTTTGCATACGTAGAGCAGTATGTTAATCTTTTGCCTCAAGATGATGCCCTTACAAGCTGCTGCATAAGTCAGTTTTAGAAATCCTAGAATATTGTTATTTGAAGTGTCTTTTTGGAGCAGGTGCTGTTTAAACTAATCTGCCCCTTTCAAAATATTCAGCAAATCTGTTCAAAAATGATGAGACTTACATGTAGTGAATTATGTTATTATTTCATATGGTACACTGGCTCTGCCTGTAAGAGTCCATTTTAATTCAGTGTTAATGTCAACGCCGGATTTGACAAAGATACACTTGCATCAGTCTGCAGAGTGATTGCACCTGTGGATAACCTCTACTGAAATATGAGAGGAGTGGGACCCAAGGTTGTGGTTGTACTGTGTGTTTTAATTCATATCCAATCTGCTCTCTCTTTCTCACATTCTCACACACACACACACACACACACACACACACACACACACTAAAATCTCAGTGTAATTATCATGCCTTCACCCCTCTCTGTTACCTTCTCTGCATAATCCTTCCTCCTGTCTACTGGTCTGAATTAATTACTGTTCTAATAACCTAAAAATATATGTGAGAAGTACATGAGTGTGCGCACATCCTGAGATAGACCTGATGAAGCAGCGTTGGCAGCTTCATCAGGCAGATTTGCTACAACATGAGAGGCAACCACAGTGACAAAGGCCTCTTTAACTTTTGCGTGCAAAAGAGTAGCCTGGTTTTCTCTACTTTTTTGCTGATGTCAGAGCTCAATATTCAGCTGTAATAATGCCCCCTGCTGAAGAATCATGCCACAGTTGCACAGTGTACATGCATAAGTCCTGCTGGAGGCATTAACAAAAAGAACACCTGTACAGTTTTTTTTTTTGCTATTTAATGAATTCTCTCTAAATGTACCCTTTGTGAAGCCCTTATGACATAAACAACACCCCCATGTAGATCACTTCCTTTAGTGGAAAGGAAGTGATTTACACCTTTGAAATGGCCTCTTCCCAAATGCAGTAGAATTGAAACTACATAATGACATGATTTATGGCACTTTAAGAAAGCTGTGGGTAGCTTAATGTTGTGGGGGAGTGCCTATTTTCTTCAAGTGGCAAGGCTATTTCATATGCGTCACTGAAAAGACCAGAAAGGCCATTAATTGGAGCTGACTTACATTACTGGTGAGGTAGTGACATTACCTGTACTGTAGCCCAGTTAGAGTTAAAGCCTTTGCAACCAAGTCAGTTTTTGTATGTGTTTTTTCAATCCTTCATCCAAAAAAACATTATGCACAGAATCCTTGCACACCGACTCTGATACATTTTATTGTTCTATTTATTGCGAAAATTTGCAAAACAAGACAAAAGAGGATGCTTTGAAATAATACTGTGTACCCTGTTTGTTCCTCTTGTTGCGGATGTATGTGTCCCGCAGTTCCTGCCACATTTCATTCACTGCTTCTTGGGCAAACCGCTCTCTTAAGGCTTTTGACGTATGCGAGCAATATGGACTTGGTGTGCAATGGCCCTCAATTAGTCTGAATCCATTCCTTAGTCAGATTAACCTGTAACACACCTAAATGCCTTTTAAATAGATCAGAAGTAATCCTAATTTTATATGACATTTTAATTGTAAAGGGGTCTTAGCATAGTTGTTAAATTAAAAGACAAGAGACGTGGTTGGGCCTTTGGGTGAATTGCAGATTGTAACTGACTAGAAGTTTTCCCAGCTAATATTTGTTTAGTGTTTATTGTTCAGGAGGTTTTTACTGGGAGCCAAATTATTCACATTATTCTCCAAAACAAATGGACCAGGTGATTTAGGCTTCTTACTACAGTGGCCAATGCAAAAACGCAAATGGCCCTACGTGGAGCAGTTGTTTGGTCTGTCTGTTCTGAGTTACTGTAGAAACATGGCGGTGCAACATGGCGATCTCTGTGTCGGAGGAGGAAGATATCACCGAAAATGATCCTGATCATGTCTCCACTGGAGAGGAAGAATCCTCAGATGAGGAAGAAGAAGAACTGGCTGAGGGGGAAAACACTTTTCAGGCCAAGAATGGGATGCTGTGGTTTTCCACTCCTCCGGCTGACAAGCGCCGCATATTGGGAGCTGACAGAGAGAGGGGCCGCCAGGGTGTCACCACATACAGTCATGGAAAAAATTATTAGACCACCCTTGTTTTCTTCAATTTCTTGTTAATTTTAATGCCTGGCTCAACTAAAGGTACATTTGTTTGGACAATTATAATGATAACAACAAAAATAGCTCATGAGAGTTTAATTTAAGAACTAAGAACTATTCATTTTCCATGGTTTTCTTGATAATAACCAAAATTACTTAAATTCTTACATCAATAGCTATGGCATTGTACCACCAAAAACACTACTTTTAAGCATTCCATGTTTTCTTTTCTGTTTGCTTTAAATACATGATACACACAAGAGTTAATACTTGATTGCATAACCATTGTTTTTGATGACTGCAGCCATGCGTCTTGGCATGCTCTCCACCAGCTTCTGACATTGTTCTGCTGTCACAGCAGCCCATTCCTGTTGGACAAATTCAAACAAATTTTCTTTGTTTTTGGGCTTGTGGTTCTCCATTTTGAGTTTGATGATTTTCCACAGGTTTTCAATTGGATTAAGATCTGGTGATTGAGCAGGCCAAGGCATGGTGCGAATGTTGTGGTTCTCCATCCAGACTTTAACTGACCTTGCCGTGTGGCAAGGGGCATTGTCTTGTTGGAAAATCCAGTCATTCGAGGCAGGAAAGAGTTTTCCAGCTGATGAAAGAAGACTGTTTTCAAGGGTAGTCCTGTACATGACCTGGTTCATTCGGCCTTCACACAATTGCATTTGCCCTGTTCCACTCAGACTGAAACAACCCCAGATCATGACTGATCCACCCCCATGTTTTACTGTAGGGGCAAGACAGTCTGGGTTGTAAGCTTCTCCAGGCTTCCTCCTAACCAGTAAGTTGGCTGGAGTGGGCATCAATTCAAAATTGGATTCATCACTGAAGAGAACCTTAGCCCAATCATCAACAGTCCAATCCTTGTGGTCTCGAGCAAAGAGTAACCGGGCCTTCCTCTGCCTTTCATTGATGAAGGGCTTCTTGCGTGCTCTGTGTGACTTCAAACCAGCTTCAACAAGTCGGTTTCGAACTGTCCTTGCCGAACAAGTCACATTTCTCGACAGTGCCCACTCATTTTTAAGGTCCCTGGAGGTCTGACGACGATTCCTGACACAGGAACGGATGAGTGCACGGTCATCTCGTGGGGTAGAAAGACGTTTCCTGCCACGGCCAGGTAGCAATTTGGTAGTGCCATGTTCAGCTTGTTTTTTTTTGTTGTAATGAACGGCTGTCTTGGAGATCTTCAGTTTTTTCGCTACCTGTCTCTCACTCATGCCAATTTCCAGCAGTGCCAAGATGGCTGCCTTTGTGGCTTCACATAATTCTTTTGTTTTAGGCATTATGTGAGAGCTGACAACTTCTGAGTTGTGCTACGGCTTGAATGTAAGCAGGAAACCACTCTAGGCCTTTGCATGTGCAGTGCTGCTTGTGACATGAAATGGCCTCTTATATACCCTGGGAATCAATTAAGCTTAAGAATGTCAAATAGGACATAAAGTATTATGTGACCAGCTGCATTTTTTGTTGTGTTCATTGTATTATACGTTTAGTGGTACCAGATATTAGAATGAACAAGAAATTGAAGACAACAAGGGTGGTCTAATAATTTTTTCCATGACTGTATGCTGTGTCCCGCGTAGGAGAGATACGAGCAGCATTTGCCTGAAAGAATTACTGGGTTAGTGCTGGACATGACAAACAAGGAGGGAAAACGTGTCTACGGCACAAAATGGAGCAACCTGGACCTGACAGACCTGAGGGGATATCTGGGGCTGTTGATCCTCGCTGGGGTGTACAGGTCCAACAAAGAATCTGTCGATAATCTGTGGCATGCTGAGCATGGGAGGGCGATTTTTCGTGCCACTAAAACTGTTTCAAGTCATCTCCAGAGTAATTCGATTCGATGACAAGGAGACGAGACCGGCACGCCGTGCTCAGGACAAGCTGGCTGCGATTCGGGAGCTGTGGGACGAATGGGTGAGCTTGCTGCCCATGATGTATTGTCCAGGCAAAAGTGTCACAGTGGATGAGCGTCTGGTCCCCTTCAGAGGTCGCTGCCCTTTCAAACAATATATGCCAAGCAAGCCAGGGAAATACGGGATTAAAATCTGGGTAGTTTGTGACGCCAAAACAAGCTACGCCTACAGAATGCAGGTTTACACAGGGAAACCCAGTGATGGACGCCCTGAAAAAAACCAAGGCGCGCGCGTGGTGCTTGAAATGACAGAGGGTCTCCGAGGACACACAGTCACATGTGATAATTTTTTCACATCATATGCCCTCAGCCAGGAGCTGCTGAAAAAAAAGCTCACCATGCTGGGAACAGTAAGGAGCAACAAGCCAGAGCTCCCCCCTGCCTTGCTGGCAAAAAGACAGCGTGCTCGCTACTCCTCTCTTTTCGCTTTCACCGACACTTGTGCTCTCGTCTCCTACCTCCTGAGAAAACGCAAAGTTGTCACCCTGATGAGCACGGCCCACAGAGACGCTGCTGTGAGCTCCAGGGAGGACGCAAAACCCCAGATGATTCTGGAATACAACGCCACCAAAGGCGGCGTCGACAACCTCGACAAGGTAGGTTATTTCATTTTTTTCATGCAATATTTATTATCATTCATGCAAAGTGCATTACATTTTTGTGTAAGAAAATAAGTTTTTGAATGATTTGTTTTTTTCTTTTGTTGCAGGTGACCAGTGTGTACTCTTGCAAAAGAAGGACAACCCGCTGGCCCCTGGTCATCTTCTTCAATGTCGTGGATGTGTCAGCGTACAACGCCTTTGTTGTGTGGAGGGAGGTCAACCCAAGCTGGAATGAGGGGAAGTACTGCAGGAGGAGGCTGTTCCTCGAGGAGCTAGGGCGCCAACTGGTGGTGCCGCTCATGGAGCGACGCAGGGTTCCTCCCCGCACACCAGCCTCTGCCAGATTGGTTTCATTGGTCAAGCAGGGTCTCCCAACATCTGCAGAACCCCCCCACCCCCGCCCAGCTGCTCCTCCAAACCCATCACCCAGGAGGAGGTGCAGTTTCTGCAGCAGTGACACAAAAGTCAACACCAGATGCCACAAATGTGATGCCTACATTTGTAAAGCCCACAGCCTTGTGTCCTGCCACTCCTGCCGCATCTCATTCACTCACTAACTGACTCACTCACTCACTCACTGACTCACTCACTCACTTACTGACTCACTCACTCACTCACACTCAGTTCTATTTTTGTTCTGTTCTGTTTTGTTCTGCTCTGTTCTGTTCTGTTCTGTTCTGTTCTGTTCTGACTTTAGTGTTGAAGTTTGAAGTTGAGGTTTTTGGCAAGATATGTTTTTGTAAATAAATGGATTTGAAACTGAAACTTTGCTCTGTGTTATTTGTGAATATAATTGCATCAGTCAGTTTTGACCAGAGAATTTTCTGGCTAATATTTGACATATAGCAGTGTCTGATAATCCAAAATAATTTATGATTTCTGTTTATTTGACTCAAAAACAAGGTATAATTTTATGTAAATGAGGTCTATTGACCATCAATGTGTGGTATTTGTGGTAATGAGTTGGATTGAAAAATGTGTAACAGAATTGGGTGATACTTTATACTTTATAACCAGTCAAACAAACCAAAGGTGTTACCAGAGGTGTTAGTATTTGCTGCCATTCAAAAATATGAAATGGTTTCAAAAAACATTTTTTCACAAAACTTTGACATATACCACTATTTATAGTGGTATATGTCATCTATTTATATTCAAACTCAGAATTCAAAATTCATAATTACTGACTATTTTTACTGAAAAATAAGGTATAATTTTATGCAAATGAGGTCTATGACGTCATAATTTCCAAAAATAAGTGTAAAATTTATTTCAATAAGTTGGAGTGAAGTTGACTAACAAGATGAAACACAGAAATTGGTGATAATTTTATGCCACATGCTTTATATCAGTCAAACAAACTCGGGTCAATATGACCCCGAACACAGGGAGGGACATTAAAATCGAAGCCGGTTTAAAAGTTAAACAAAGAGCTACTTCTGTAGCTACAAACAGCTCATTCTAAGGTAAGAAGATCACAACAATTCTTATTTTTAGGTCATTATACATTAAAGAAAACATACTTATATCCTATTTCTGCCAGTATAACCCCTACATCATACACACTGGACCTTAAGGTTTTCTAAAAGGTGCATGCATGCTCAGTTGTCTTTATACACAGTTGTGGGCAACGACTAAACAGCTCTAGAAAGATGGTAGTTACTGCACATCATGTATCATTTAGTACAAAATTATTAAGCGCATGTATTGTATGATTTACAATTTATGCTATATAAATTGCATAAATACGGCAATATGAACATTTGTATATAGTGCATATTATGTTGTATTAGTGCAATCTACTGTATATAGCTAAACAACAAGGCGATTCTCTGGGGGCACCACCGGAAGTGAAGGGCGTGAGCGATCGCCGAGGCCCCTGCCGTTAGTCGAAAAACTACGGGCAGTGCCTCCAGAGGTAACGGAAGAAAAAAAAATTCCTTTTTTGTTTACCGATGGATTTCCAGATTGCAAGCAGCAATTTTATGCTGTAGAAAATGTGAAAGTCTCTTAAGCTTATTAATCAGACCTTATATCAGGCATCTACTATAACTAAAAACCTGTTCAAACAACACATTCTCACTCTAACCTTATCACAAATTGACGTTGTGGTCATGGATTTTCTACGTCCACATACAACTTGCAAGGTACTCTGGGTGCTTTGGTTGTTGACATTCTGGGACACCGTGTCAAGTTCTCTTCTTTCAAGATACACTTCTGTTTTCACAGCAAATGTAACATTTACATACAGTCTCTTTAAGAATGAACACTATGTTGGTTTTTTCCTTCAACAACAAAAACAAGTGGTTGGGTGGCGGAAAAAAGAACAGGGTTTGGCTTTAGTATCTCATGGGACTTGAACAACCTCCTCTCAGGTGAAAGTCAGTGGTTGCTGGACCCATCCACCGCCCTTTTTGCCCTCCCCACTTTGACTTTCGTGGCCTTAACTTTCTCACGTCTCGCTGTGTTTCCCCCTGACGCTGCCAGGTGCCATTAAACTTTAATGGCAACCAGCCACGTATCATGCCAAAGATAAAGGATGGCTTTTTGTTGTTGGTTTCTGACACCCCAAGTAACTGCCCAAACACCGGATTTCGACAACCAGACTCTTTAAAAAAAGAAACATTGATTTTGAGACAAGGGAACCAGGAGAGGTAAAATGCTAACTCACTGACTCACGACTCATTTCTGGGGCACACTATTCTGATGTTGGTCAATGGGGTATATATACATTTTAAATCAGTTACCTCAAGGTTTATGTATGGACAGCCTTCCCTGAAGTTTCATTGATCAGTCCACTTCATCCTCAGAGGGACCAATAGTTGACTCAGACATCCGAGACTCATGGTCTTTAATCTTTCACTTTATTATTATAGGTTTATAGTTCATTTGTCATAACCAGAGGCATATAACCTTACTACAGTTCTCATGTGCAAATGTTGTATATACTGAGAATTTAAAATGATTGGCATTAAAAAAACATTTTTCCTCCAGAACAGACTGATATCGATGTTCTTGTCTGACAGTCCGGCTCTCCCAGAGCTCTGTCAGCTTTATGATGAAGGCAAACTGCAGGGAGTTAATCCACAGCACCAGGTTTGGTGTCAGATTGATTACTAGGATTTCTGGTAAAATGGTGACTCTCAATGTCTCAAGTCAATGAGCATCATCCGGTCCCGGTCTCTGTTCTGTTGGCAAAATGTTGCTATGTCTGTTAATTTCCACCATGGATACTGTGAAAAACTATTATTGTAAGCATTCTGAAATATAACGTAATTAGCCAGGGTTAAATTTGGTTAATTTGCAAGTAGGCACATATTAAATTAAGCTTATTTAGTGGTGAAATTTTCACTTGCACATGTTTATATAACCTAATTTGCTAAAATGGCCATTAATTAGTTCATCTGCTATTTCAACAGCTGGTTTCCCAGTGGAGATCATCAAATTATCTTCTGCTGTATTTCTCCTCTTTATTGCATTTCTACCATTCTCTCTTTACTCTCACAGTGCAGCCCCTTTTCTGTGTGAAGGTTATGTCAATGACACACGGTTTCCCCACATATAGATGGTAATCCCATGGAAATAACATGTAAATTACAGTGTTTTTTTTTTTTTGCTGTGAGACTGGAGTATTCAAATTTGCGATCCATTAAAACTGTAAATGCAAGAGAGTATATTGAAATTGGCCTCACGATGACCTTCACTAAGTAGTTCTTCACCTTGTTTTAATGGCTTTCCTTTCACAGGACCGAGCAAAGGTGAAACATAATCACAGATGTGATTACAGTAAACTTGACCTCATAAATGATTCAAAGTGATGCTGTCACTCGATTGCTGTGTGGTGGGTGATCATTAAACCGTGTCAATGTCAAACACATCCACAGCATGTGAACGGACTCTGCCTGATAGGCAAACACACGGTCTGCAGGTAGATAGCCAATGAGAGCCTTTCCAGCTTGGTGTCGGTGAGCTCTGTTTAAAATTCAGTAGAAGGATTTCATGGGTTTATGGTTTGTGACGAATCCTCCGACCTCTGGGCACGTAAAACCTTTTCAAAGCCATTGGATGAACTCCAAAATGCACAGTGGTCAAGTGAAAACCGAAGCTGTTCTGCTTAGATACTGGAAAGGTTTTTAGTCAACAGTGATGATGTGTATGCTAAACACTGTAAAAATGCTGTTAATTATTGCCAGTTATAAGTGTCAATGCAAGACATAGTGTGCCCAAAATGGAAAGTAAGTGTTAAGTTTTGAGGAGGCCTGTCATCAGGGGGATCAAGCTGACGGGGGGCCCATGAAAAGGTCTATGGTTGACCCTTATGCCTGGTTCACACTACACAACATTTTTGTCTGTTCCAACAGTCACTATGTCAGATTAAGCGAATGTGGAATCATAAAATTGTGCCGTGACTTGGATAGACATGACAGACTACACGATGGTCCACGCCAGAATGAAGAGATTCTCTCAACCAAAGTTATAAGGGGCTTTTAATTTTATACAGATACAGGAAGTACTGAGTTTGAAATGACGGCACGATGTTTTAATTTTTTCAAGGCAAACAGGAGCGGATAAAAAGTAAAAAATACAGAGGGAAAAATAAATGTTTCTAATGTACCGGTAGTCTGTTAGTCCACTATTTTTTATTCTTATTCTTTTATATCCTCCATTAGGGAGAAGCAACATTCTTTGCTAACTTGATGCTAATGGCAGCATAGTATAGTTTGTTTATAGCTTAACACTAGCTTTTTACTTCTGCTGACTTCGACTCAAAAATCAGGAAAGTGATGATGACGATTATCTTGCTGAACAAAACATGTTAGTATCATAAACTGTTAGCCGCAGAGTATATTTTCTTCAATAGTCCAAAGAAAGTAAGAGTGTGGTGCTGCTGGAGTGCACAGGAGCTCCTCCACTTTCTACTCCAAGTAAGAAACTAGAATATTTGCCATACACATAATTAATTGAAATCCATAAACTTGAAGATCCAATCAACACCAAAGCACATGTCATGCAAGAGAGCCCATAAAAACAAATGGAATGGTCAGAGTTGTCATATTGACATTTAAGGTGTGTTGATTGAATCACAACATCAACTCATGCAGTGAGTAACATGCAAGAAAACGTTCTATCTTAAAAGTTGCAGGTAGCTGCCTAGGCTAGCCTTTCAGCAGCACAGTAAATTGAATTATTTTTTTCTAAATCTGAGTCTGCAGACCTTCAGGTGTGTTTGTGTAACATCAGCCGACCTTGACAAACTGGAGAGGAGCAAAAATGAAGCCAACACGGTCAGGCAAACAGGATGGGCTTTAAACTGTTTTCAGACTTGGCTAAGTCTGAAAACAATAAATATTGATCTGAAGTCCATTGAGAAGACCAAGCTGAATTCAGTCTTCAGGGAGTTTTATCGATCCATCCGGACCACTAAAGGGGCGCTCTACAGCATCAGCAGCTATCTTGGACTCCAGGCTGGTCTAAACCATTAAATCAACAAGCCTCCGGTTAGCCATGCAGGATGCTGAATTCACAACAGCTAACAATGTCTTCAAAGGTGTGGTAAAAGAGATCAGGAGGGCAGGGAGAGACAGAACAACACACTACCCCCCAATTTCACCTGATGACCAGCGCATCATAAAATATTCCACAGCACTGAATCCAGACAACCTCAGAGGTTTACTGAATAAGGTCTGGTATGATATTCAGCTGCATTTTGGACACAGGGGCAAAGAGAGGAATCAAGATCTCGAACCTGACTCATTTATCCTAAAACATGACGAGAATGGAGCATTTCACAATGACATTCAATGAAGAAACAAAAATCATAAAGATCCAGTGGAGAGAGACAGGGAAAATCAGAGGGGCGCAATGTTTGAATTACGGGGAAATCCCCTCTGCCCGGTAGCATCTCTCCAAAAATACTTGGGGAATATTCCACCGGGTGCAAAAGCCCTCTATCTGCAGCCCAGAGGGGAAGTAGCTGTGAGCGACACCTACTGGTATACCACTGTTCCCCTTGGAATAAATCAGCTGGCCCAAATGTTGCCCAGGATATGTAAAGAGGCAGGGACGCATATGTCGTACACCAACCACAGCCTGAGATCCACGGCCATACAGAAGCTGTCTGATGCTGGACTCGAGGCGAGAGTGATCATGGCAGTTAGTTAAAAATTATAGCCTAAATTATGTCCGTTTTGCAGGTCTGAAAACTCGCTGAAGTTACTGGAGACCATCCATTGAGAGCAGGAAACAATCGAGCAGTGTACTCTCAGATCAACCTGTCAACTCGCCGGATTCACACATGCCACCAAAGCGACTCTCAACAGACACCTTTTTCTCTGGATGCACAATAAACAGAAACGTACAGATAAATGTTCATGAGTCGAAGTAGAGGGTTGTGGACTTGTAACATGTAAAGAAAGCTAGTTATTATAAGCTATTAGCTCTGTTTGAAAGTACTAAATTGAAAGTATTGTATTGTTTGTTGATTTTTGTGTACATTAAACAGTCAAGTCCCGATCTATTAGTTTGCACTGGTGGAGCCACGTAAATAAACAAAGAAATCATAATTATAGCTAAGTGACGTTTGTAGAGCTGTTGTAGGTTATAAAAGCAAAGCAAAGCTGTTATATCATTTGAACTGAATTATCAATGATCATCTGAGGGAGAGTGGAAGCTGGATCCGGCCGTGCCAACATCCAGGTTTGCCAACGTTTCATCAGCCGAACTGGACGAAGTTACACAGTTGCAGATCAATGTAAATACAAAATAACTTGTGAGTTCCTGGCGTGTGTGCTGCGTTGCCTGGCAACAAACTGGGGGAACTGTTTTTTTGTTTGGTTTTTTTTCGCAGAGCTACATAACATACATACATAACATGTGATTGTCTTCGACACCTGGCCTGTGGCCTCGTGCTTATGACCGAATCACAGCCATGACGATATACAGTGCAACATCACGACCTTGAGTGTGATATTGCTTTAATAGCAGGTTTTTGTTTTTTTGCACTGAATGTTGAGCAAGAGTGTCCACTCCCTAATTAACAGACTGCAATGTTTTTAGCTCCACATTTTAGTTTTGGATCAGCAAGGTACCCCATCAGAGGGGTGGGATGGAATGGTTCCGCTGACACTATCCTCAACTTTTGACAATGGAAATACAGAAATAACTAATGTATATGGAACTGAACTCAACTCAACCAGACTGCTTAGTGAAAAGGAGGCTATTGTAACACAGTGTCCTAGTTACTGACCTGTGTTTTATTAGTCACCAGGAGTTGAAGCAATATACAATTTCTTCTTAATTTAGAGAAGAATGATTTTTTGCTATCAATATATTACTGCATTTTTTTGTTGCTGTGTATTTATTTTATGTCACATTGTCAGGTATAGGTAGTAACCATTTAATAAAAGCAATAAGTCACTTGATTTACAGATTTACAAGGTGAACAATGCAATGCTTGTGTAAAAAGCAGCGTTATCTGAAAGGTTATCACAGTAATTCACCAGGAACTGTGTGAGAAAAAAGCAAACTGTAGCAAATGTCTTACTTTCCAGTAGTTGCTGTCTTTGATGCACAGCACAGTGTGTAACATACTTCGCTCAAAAGCTTACTGTAAGAATGTCAGAGTGACATTTTATCGCATCTTTGATGTGTCTCTGATGTATAATGAGAATAAATAACAAGTGTAACATGTGGCTCTATCCTGCGCTCAGCTTACTTCATCTGGGATGCTGTTTATCCTCGACCACAAATGTGTCTTTGAGCATAGTCTCTGAACCCCTGCCTCTGTGTGTGTGTTTTTGTGAGTGTGTGTGTGTGTGTGTCTGTGTTTGTGAGTGTGTGACTACATAACTAAATGAATAATTTATTATCGCTCCCAGGAAGATTTGTCTGTTGCTCTTTATTTTTCTCTGTAACACAATCTTGTATATATCATGGAGGCCCCCCCCCCCCCCCCCACCTCACCCTAAACACACACACACACACATACATACACTCACACACACACTCAAAACACATAAACACACACATTCAGCTTACAATTTATGTAGCTGTGATGATTCATCTTAGCAAGCTGCTTGCTGTCTGAACGCATATCTGCTGCTATTTGTATAAGCCCGAACATTCAACATATTTTCAGGGCTTGTTAGTTTACAGTAATGAATGAATTTCAGCTCGGTGCTTTATTGGGAGTAATAAGTTGGGTTGTTTAAAAAGAGAGGATGTTTTTTTGTCTGCTTCTTAGAGTTGCCATATTTCATCTTAATTGGTTCATTTCGGAGACTCAAATAGTCCATTTGTAATTTTTCAAGTGTAATTAGAGAACTATTTCAGTGCAAAGCAATAATGAAAACATGCTACCAGAATTCGGTCCAAACATACAACCTGTTTTTATTCCCAGGTCGTCAAATACGACACTTAATCACGCCTACTCAGGGTCTCACACCAATGCACAGGGCACTCTTTAATGTCTGTATGAGATGCACAGCTGTCTCCTGAGTGAAACAAATTGTAACATGTAATACGTAATTAATTACATAACATTACGTTAAAACTATGTTGACTTTGGGTTTCACATGAGATAAGAACAGTTGTCTCCGGGGTCAAAATCCTGTGTATGTTTGACCTATTCACCTCCCTTCCCTCCCATCCTACGGAGACTTTCTCACTCTTTATACATCAGTTGCTCTGAGATATTACCATGGGTAGGTTTTGTTGGAGCCTGGTGCATCTCGTATTGATGCCAAAGGGCAGAGGTGGGACCGAATCCTAGTTCTGCAAGTCACGAGTAAGTGTCACGTTTTTGCAGTCAAGTCTTCAGTCAAGTCTAGGCAAGCAAGTATGAAGTCAAAACTGATAAAGTCCCAAACCAAGTCCCAAGTCCTTAACTTTGAGTTTCGAGTCCTAAACAAATCATAATGCACTCTTTGCCAAATGCAATTCAAAATTATAAGTAATATGGTAATTATATATCACATTTACAAAAATCATGACTTGGCATGGAGGAGCAGTGGTTAGCATTGTTGCCTCACAACAAGAGGGGGCCCTTCTGTGCAGAGATTGCATGTTCTCCCCATGTCAGTGTGGGTTTTTTTCTGGGTGCTCCAGCTTCCTCCCACATACCAAAATCATGCAAGTTAATTGGTGACTCAAAATTGCCTGTATGTGTGAATGTAAACGTGAATGGTTGTCTGGTTGTCAACGAGGGCTGCACGATTCTGGAAAAAATAAGAATCGCATTTTTTTGGCTTATAATTGAGATCACGATTCTCTCATGATTTTTTTCAACATAAAAATATATTTTGCTTATTTCCTGATACAAAAGGAAAAGTAAAAAAAAAATTCTAAATAAATAATTAAAAAAATATCATTAAATAACAAAGCCTATGATTGTGCCTGATTCAAGAGACACAAGGCACATAAACTCTGGTCAGCAGAGAGGGAACACTCCTGTCTTAGCCATAGGCTCTTGTCTTCCATTACAGCTTTTGAACAATTTTGAATGTTGAATGTTGTTCAGTGTTGAAAAACATTTTTCTGAGGTAGGTATTCCAGGCCTAGAATTAAGTCAAAATTAAGCATTGCAACACCATGCATTTGACAGGAGTATTCACCTAACATAGCCTACATATCTTTAATTATATTATTTATATGTTTCTATGTATATTTTTACACAAATGTCCAATATTTAATTTGCCTTTAAAAATCCTCTTCCTTCATTTAATTTGACAATGTTTATTGTATTGTATTATATGTATTAATTCTCTACAGGATCTTGAGCAGGCAGCTGCTCTCCGTGTCCGCAGTGTAAACAACTTTTGCTGGTGATTTGACAGTCACTAGAAGCATATTATGACCCTTTGTAAAAGTTTTTGTGTGGTACCTGTGTTGTCGCTCTGCATCACGTGGAATAACGCTGTGTCACTGGGAGTGCTTGTTTTCATGCTGTCATAACCCGGCTTAAAGGCAATGACAAAAACGGAGAGACATAGCGCAAACTCAAATACAAAAGTATATTTATTGAAATAAAGCAACGTAAATAAACATAATGCAGGTATGGGGTGTGTGATCAGTAGTGTAAATGTGGATGTGTGAGCATGTGAGGTGTGGTGTTGTGGAGATAACCTATAAGAAACCAAACAAAAGTACGGGCGCTGGTGAAGAGTTGGGAGAGAGAGTGCGCGGCGTCAGCCAGCACCGCTTATATCCGTCCACGTACCGGGCCCAGGTGCTCGTGATCAAGACAATCAGCTGATGACCTTGGGAAAAGACAGCACATAATGTCACCAATTACGTCATCAGCATAGCATGAACTGCAAACCAACACAGCCAAGCAGGGGCCGTCACAATGCAGATGATGTCCTGACACCCGGGCGGGGCCGACAGAATCACCGTCACTGCAAAATTAGATCGCATATGCATATAAATCGAGATCACGATTTTATTACGATTAATCGTGCAGCCCCTACCTACAACAGCAAATGAGACCATTTGTGTGAAGATAAATTATTTCTATAAAGTGTATATCGATACCTTTAGGAAACTGTCTCCGGGTCCGCCCCAGGTCGCTTCCAGGATGAAACGATTTACGGCACATGTCATCTTACCTAGCTGCTTACACACAGAGAAAATCCAATCCTCGGGAAGTCAGGAAATCCTTCAGGATAAACGTTTTGTTTGCTAGTGATCTAGCAATTACCAGCCCAATCCTGGCAGGAGCTGGCGGTTCCACGCTGTTAGCTGTCCGGGGAGCCACACACAGAGGCTGCAGGTTGCGCAGATTCACCCTGCGCCAGTGGGGGAGAGGAGCAGGGGCCGCGGGGCTGCAACACCTCATCTGGGCCGACGACAGGTACTGGCCAGGCATCAACAGGGTCCAGCGAGTCCGGAGAAATAAAGAGGTGAGGCACCGCGCCGTACTCAGTCCAAGAAGCCGTGGAAATGCTTGCCAAACGGGCCTTCAGCCTTACCAGCTGAGCGCTGCGTTTACCCCGGCGGCATGGTGCTTACACTGGAGAGGTGGAGCTGGGGGCGCGGCAGAGATGAGCTGGGATCCCTGATTGGAGCGGGGACAAAGTTTTCCTGTCTTGTTGTTTCATTCATCCCCAAAACAAACACATGCGTGAGCCAGGTAAGCGTCTTTACGACAATATGCGCTAGAGCTCATGGGAAATGTAGGCTACATTCCGGCAAAACTCTACCGCTTTTGTCCACAGGGTCACCAAAATCAACTCAAAATGAAAGTTCCTTATAGGGGCTTTAAAGAAGTTACTTAGTTGTTAAACTGACATTAGCGAAGCATTAGCTTGTTAACTATGTTAACATTAGCCTTCTCTGACCTTTTTTTTTGTTAAACTTCAAATGTCAAAGTTGGAAGTTGTTGAGTTTTTTTTGATCCATGTTTTCTATGCCAATTCATTTTTTGTTGAAAATCCGTAACTTTTGTACACAAACAAAATTATCTTTGGCATAATTTCCAGCCAGCACAGAGTAACGTAAAGTTAGTTCTTTATAGTTACTGAAACGTGATTGGATACTGTTGGATTGGTTCACACAAAGTGGATCATTGAAGGAATTAAGTGTCAACTTGCTGGGAATGTATAGCATTAATGTTAGTTGATTCAGGAAATGAGAGAAAATGAATTGATTTGTGTCATGAGTCATGGGTGTTAAAGTCCAAGTCAAGTTGTAGGTACTTTTTTATCTTGTCAAGTTGAGTCTAAAGTCATCAAATATCCAAAATTCAGCTCAGGACACATGGAGGATTGTTTGTCTATGTTCTGACTAACACAGCAGTCTGCCACCAACTACATGTAATTTTTCAAGAATCAGACTGCAACTGGCTTTAAAGCCAGAACAGCTGTGGGGACACAGCTCAGTGTACAGTGAGTGAAGCTGTTTTTAGACAGTGTGTCATCTTCTGGGATGTAGGGAGCATCTATAAATTATTCAAGGAAGACAACAACAACAACAACAAAAAAAATCAAATTTCCTGGAAAATAAGACAGCAGCCATGAGACCATGAGCTCATACGGTGGACCAACGTCTCAGATGGGCCCATGAGTCCACCTTATAATTCATAAACTCTTTCCAGATGATCTCAGTTGGTTCCTGTTAATGTCTGTAAGGCTATTTATGGTGTATTTGTGGTACCTCAAGTTTCAGTTAGTCCTTGTATGTAGTGTGATGCTGGATTCCTGCTGTTCAGAGGCATCATCCATTTACATCACTCTGCAAGTAAGGATTAGCATACAACAAAAATATACTTATAGAATAAAAATCCCGCAGCATCTCATGCACACAACATGATTCTAATTGACAAGAAACATTTATCAACATGATTCAAATAAGAGGCTTTTGTTTTGTTTTTGTTTAAAGGACACATGGTGCCAGATTTACTGAGAAAATGCTGTTGTGCAAATGTGCACTGCGGTGTTCATCGAGTTTGTGGCAACATTAAGGCAGCAGCTCATTATAGAGTCAGCTCATAACGAAATCAGCACCTGGTCCTGAACCTCCAAACGCACTCCGCCAGTGAAGGAGAGCTCACAGGTGGAGTTCGGAGGTGGAATTTCTATGAGACCACTAACCTCAGAGAAGAAATGTTAACATATGATCCTGATTATAAAACGTACAAAATATTCAATACCACCAGAAAAAAAACTGTTAATATTACTAAAATGTATATTAACAGTTATAATATATAATAATAACACATTTTGATGTTAAAATCTTTACCATAAATCTAATTATTAATACATTTGTAGGCAAACTTGACCTAATCTGACAAACCATGTTTTTTGGTAGGGAGATGAACAATAAGATGCATAAACTATACATAAGGTACACATGGCATCTGATGGAGAGAGATGGAGAGAGATGGATGGGGCAGGTAGAGGTGGAGGTGGTGGTAATATGGATGTTAATGCCGAGGTAACTGCAGCAGAGTCCTGCACAGGCCACTACATGCACAAATGACCAAGTAGTTCCATACCCAACCCAACATGCCTGAAGATCTATGGCCTGACCCGGAACTGCAAATCCTATAATAACCATGTGCTGAAATTTGGTCGATTTGTCGATGCGTCGATTTGTTTGTATTACAGTACATACATATATATGTATGTATATATATATACACACACACACACATATATATATATATATATATATATATATATATATATATATATATATATATAATATATATAAATAGATATAGATATAGATATATATGTGGGCATTAACAGAAAAGTTGATTTGTCGACTCGTCGACGTCAGTGGCACAAGTTGACGCCCCCCTGGAGGAGTCGACAAGTCATGTGTTTTTTCCCTCTCTCTCTCTCTGTCTCTCTCTCTCTCTCTTTGTGTGCTTATGCTGATACTTTATCCTTGACTAAGTGAACACACTCGGGCCCCATCCCCCGGTGTGAAAAATACATGCCGAGCAGTCACTGGTGCGCGGAGGTCCACGTGGACTCAAAGCGGACGTCCACAAGCCCTGTGCGCGCAAAGCTCAGATTTTACGACCGCGCTCGGCATGTATGTTTGACATCTGGGAATTTTTCGCGGACATTTTTTTTAGGAAACTACGACGCAGAAGTGCGCTCGACGATGGAAGCCCGAATGACTGCGGACATTCCTGGCGGAGTCTGCTCCGCTTATAGTACGCCCGAGTATGTTCGGGCCTCGAGCTTTGCGCGCACAGGGCTTGCGGAGTATGTGAGTATGGGCCTTCACAGACACACATCAGATGTGTGGAGATACTTCACTTTCCTGCGCTGTGTCAATGTGATAACGTCATCAAATGACTTGTCGACTCGACTTCAACTTTATTGACAGATAAGTCGACGTGAAAAAAAGTCGTTAATGCCCTAACACACACACATACATATATATATATATATATATATATATATATATATATATATATATATATATATATAGCATTCATTATTTTGACATATTTTGATTTGCTCTATTTTAATTTCTAATTAGTTTTTAGTATTATATAAGCTGCAGTAAACCTGTCCCAATGTGCCTTTTACATGAGGACTGTGATATGTTTTGATATGTTTTTATTTATTTATTGAAGATATGAAAGGAATATGTCAGAGAGTGAAATTAATTCCCTCAAGTTACCAATTATCATGCTACAAGTTGTTCTTATTGTTCCCAGTCTTGTACTTGTTGCTAGAAAACGAGTCGAATAATAACACTGAATAATTACATAAATTTAAGATCTAACATCATAAAAGCTTTATAAAATAATAGAGGAATAAATTATTGGCTAAAAGGGATTTGTACTGCATTGATTGCAGAAAGAAGTTAAGGGTTTATTGGTGTGTGGTAGGGAGACTCATGCGAGGCTGAACTACCGAAGTGGAATCTGCCTCAGGGCCCAGAACCTCAGAGGCCACATGAACTTCAGGTTTACTGTGTGAAAACTTGTGACAAATATACATAATATTCATTGGCATAAAAAGGCTTTGAGGTGTGTCCTGCTTAATCGCCTTAGCTTGTCCTGAGGAGTGCCCTTGGTTCAAAATCTGGTTTTAAGACCTTCATTATGTTTGTTCAGTATGAATAAGGTGCTTATTCTTACATGCTACATCTGGGGCAAGGTAAATTTTCCAGCATGAATGAACAGTGTAATTATGCAACAGAATGGAGAGGAAGAGGCCCAGCAGCTCTCTCCAGGGGGCTACATGCAAATTAATCAATCCATGACCCATGGGTTCCTTGCCATTGTTCCAGTTGTTCACAATTCTGAAGCCTCAGGCCATTTGTCCAACAGCCTGGTCCTGAAAACAAATGCAAACTAAGGTGCCTGACTTAACTTTCATCCCCCGGATCATGACTCCAAGGACGGCTGGCCCTGGAGTGCTCATGACTTCGGGGTCCAGGTGTGCTCAGGGGTCCCTGGCTCTCTTGAGGCAGTGTGCAAATGTTGGGCCCAGTTGGGGCATCACTGGCGCACCTGGCACAGAGCAGCCAGTTTCTCTGCAACCACTGGGCCCATGACCCTTACCACAGTGGACTCCCTCCTTTGGTTGCCTATTGTGACCACCCAAAAAAGTCATATTGATGACCAACGTGGTCTTCCGCTTAGATCAATTTTTTTGTCTGTGTGCTCTGTTATGTCTTGTATGTGTCTCATCAAAGGTCTGTTAGCAAACTTCCATTATGATATGAAATTAAATGTAAAAATCTAAATGTCCATAAGAAAGCAAACATAATGAAACTTTAAACAATTTCAAATTACGTTTCTGTTTAAATAACAAATTGTAAAACAAAAAATATTGATGCAGAGCCTACGGGGTAGGTACACTGTCAGTTCGATGCAGAAGTAAAAATTCCGCTTAACACCTAAGACTTGCTCTGACCACTGAAAAGACAACCTGCCAGTCACAAGCATTACAGGAGTTTCTGCTTTGCCCTTTTCAGCCTTGCCTTCCCCTGAAGAAGACTCACAGTGGTGGAAACCTTGACCATATGAGCACACATTGAGATAAAATAATTTAAAGGGACATTGTGTAACATTTTCAGTTGTTTATTGGCAAAAATTGATATCTGCATTCATAAATATGTCATCACTGGTGTACTATTACCTCCACCAATAATCTGACTTATTCTCGTAAAAGAAAAATTTAGGATTTGTTTGTACATTGTGCGGGTAAGTCGTCTGTGGGGTTCCATTACGGTTCGCCATCTTGAGAATAAACCCACCAGCAAGGGACATACAGCACCGCCTTCGGCGTTTTCGTTGAGAGCCAGGCCAGCACTGCGTGACTGAGGAGCCGAAGGAGAGGAGCAAGAGGCGCTTCGCTACTACCCTGGCAAATTTGAAACAAAGTCCCACTCTTTGAGCATAATGCAGGATCATGTATATGCAGCATCATGGGAGACGGAATCCTTGTCGCCAAGAAAGCGCAAAAGGGAATAGAAAAGGCAGCGTGACCGGCGACTTAACAGAACAGAACGAAGGCCCACATCCAGGTAGCCTTTCCCAGGTAGAGAGAGCTGCTGAGCGAGGATGGTAATACAATCACAGGCCGGCGCTGCTGTTGACTGTTAGCCGCTGTTAGCGGCCAGTCGCTAACAGCCTCATCCCTCTCCCCGCATCACTGCGCCACCGTTAGCCCGTGTTAGCTGTTAGCCGCCGTGTGCGCTGGCCTGTGATTGTATTACCTTTCTCCTTCAGCAGCTCTCTCCACCTGGGAAAGGCAACCCCAGTGCTGACCCTTGTTTTTTTAATTCGCCGGTCACGCTGCCTTTTTGATTCCCTTTTGCACTTTCTTGGCGACAAGGATTGTGTCTCCCGTGATGCTGCATAATACATGATCCTGCATTATGCTCACAGAGTGGGACTTTGTTATGCGGCAGTAGTGCCGCTGCCACTATCAGCTGTTTCAATTTACATCCGCCCCAACAGTCCTACGTTGTAAACACAGCCAGTATGGTGAGGAGGGGGTTTGTCAACTCGCGTCGCGTGTGTCTGTGTAGGAGCCTGAATTAATACTCCATGTAGTATCGGATGACATGGTTTCATCAGTGTTATCATAGCTTTTTGGTGCACAGCGGCTACAGTTGTTGCAATACGTGTTTGAAACAGTGAGGCGCTAGAGTGCGCCATCTGTTTGAATGCAATATGTGATTTCAAAGTTAGATGGGAAAATTCCTACACACTGTGGCTTTAAGTTATCATATCAGTATCGTTTCTTTCTTTTTCTTTTTTGCTCAATTGAATTGAATATGTCCATTTGATTTAAATGAGCAAACACAAATCCATGTAATGGGAGATCAAAACTAATCTGCCTGTTACAGCAAATAGAGAACTTATAGTGGGAAGGACCGTCCACCTCCCATATCCTATTTACTTGGGGTCGGGTTCAGTTTCATAACCCCAACAAATTTTCTCCTCATGCCTACACCTACCAACCCAACCATCAAAGGGAACAAGTACTAACCATTCAGAGACAGAGTTCAATAACGTCTTTCTGCATGATAGTTAGCAATGTGCAGGCTGTCAGACAGTTGAACTTTTGGTCCGATATGCTACATTTGTTAGACTTCAAAATTATGAGCCGTCCAATCAATGCGCAATCCGTGACCCATGCTGCACTATAATCTGTTTTCCTCTGGTCTATTGGATTCATTATCACAAAAATGATACATGTGAAAATATTGTGAAAAAACACAAAATCAAGATTGAACTACCTACCTGCACAGCATACATCTGTTACTTTAAAAAGCACTTCTTCTAAAATCTGTATTTTCTCAGCACCACCTCAACAAACCTGACCAGCATACGACTCTGGTGATGCCAGGTCAAGACTTACAACAATACTGTTGTAGGAGGTACAGTTTATTTGTTGCAAAAAGCCCCCACGTTTAAGTCACATAACTGAAGAAACGGGTGTCCTGGTGTGTGTGTGTGTGTGTGTGTGTGTGTGTGTGTGTGTGTGTGTGTGTGTGTGTTTGAAGCCAAGAGTATTATCGACAGGCTGGATTTGGCTGTGAGGCAAAGACAAAATTCGTAGGCTTTAGAGTCGAAGTGGTGGCCAGGGTGGGATTTGGGAGAGGAGGAGAGAGGGATGATGGGAGGTTTGGAAGGAGGAAGGAGTCAAAGATGAAGAGCGACTGGAGGTTTATGTATCATTTTTCACAGCTGAGGTCAACAGTCAATCATGAGGACAAGAAGAGCAAACAAAGGCTGGTATCTTCAGTGTTAACGCTTGTGAATAAATGTATGTGTTCGACATTGTGAATTTGTATTAAGTGTTATCAAACCTATGGATAAAATTGGAGTTTATGTTGAAACTAAAAGGGTAAAATTTTATTTTCCTGCTTGCTCTGTACGTACTGCCAAAGTGAAGAGAATTTCTAAGCTCTCCCTCTTACCTATGAACCTCTCGCCCACCACCTCAGCATCCACCTGTGGTGTCTCAGTGGGGATGGAGGGTGGTGTGGGGTGATTGATCTCTCCCTGCTGTTGCTTTTTTGGCTGCGAAACAGAGCCTTGACATCAAAATATTATTCCTTGACACTGGTATATTCTCAGTATAAAGTTTCATGTTGGGTGTGTGAATTGTTTGACTGAAGTACAAAGACAGCATGAAAGTTGAAAAAATTCTCTCTCTCACCCACTCTCTGGCTTACTTTCTCTCTCTCTGTGGAAAACATATACACACACACAAACGTACACACACAGACACACACACCTCACCCACACAGCAACTCCCTGTGTGTTTCTATAGAGTTTAGTGGAGGAGAAACACGAAATTCCAGGACATAATAGATGAAGGGTATTGTATGGTCATCTTTTGAATTTAAGACCCAATTATGGCTTAATTGCACGATTGAGTAAAGTTCTTTATGTTCTCTTTCAAAGCTCTAAAGTTTCCTAACACTGTTTTGATTTAAAGCCAAAAGAAACACATGAAAATGATGTTACATAACTTGCTTACAGACAATATATATGTACCTCACACTTAGAGTGCATGGAGAACTTAAAACTCACCTGTAAGAAAACATGAATGCTTTAAGTCCTATTTAGAACAACGTATTGGTGCACTTCAGCCTCTTGTGGCCAAAATGTGTATTATAACAACAACACTTGACCTTTTTTTTTTAACAAAAAAAAAAAAAAAAAAAAAAAGATTATCCTAGCAAAACATTTTCCCCCATATATTCTTACATCCTGTGTGTAGGATTGAAGGGGATATTGGGGAATGAAAGATAATAGAAGAATGTTTTTTAAGTGTTTAATCTTGAGTGGCAGTTCGCATGTTAAAAGCCAACAGTTAGAAAAGTGAGTGGGTGTTTAGTAATGTAAGTGTAGTTTACAGGCCAGCTGATTCACTCTCTGCATGCTGCCTCTTTATACTGTATTTGTGATGGAAATAAAAAAATGTATGGTAGGCCATTAGGTCAATGTCCATGGGCGCCATTCCAGTCAAGCAGCTCCACTGGTTCAGTGATAGCGTGCCCCACTGCCCACACAAACCCAAACCATTTGCTATTGTGGCGGCCTGTTAGACGATGAGAAAACGCCACCCTTTCAGTTATGAATCTCTGGAATGTAGTTTTGCACAGAGAGTCTGTGTGATTAGATCTGACTGTTTTATGACTCTGAGGACGACGGATTTTGACGCACTTGTCCCTTTCACCTCAGGCAGGACTTTTGCCTCACAGCTTTCCCTCCACAGTTTCCGGCAACCTCATGACATACATACAACATTGTATAAATCTGAAGCAGTGTAGCATTTGACAGTTTTAGCAAAGTGGCTGCTGCAGCTGACATTAAGCCCTCAGCGCTGCCTCCCAGCTCTGATGCCGATGGGATTTGCCAAACTAAAAATGCAACTGTCTCGACCTTGATCTGATCATTATATAAATAAATTTGTAGTTACTCACAGGACACAGTTAGCATTGGTTTTAAGCACTTCAAATTCATGTTCCCAAATAATTTCCTCGACAATGTCAGAGTCCAGTTGGTTTAGGTATGTTCAGTTGCCTATAGCTAGCAACATAAACGGCTAACTGCAAGGTAGCCTAAGTTTAAACTTAGTGTGTGCTGTCCTGATAACAAGAGAAGTTTTGGTGATGAAACGTATAGTCCTGTGAACATGGTTGTTGGCATTTTAAAGACTTTTAAAGACACAATGAGTGTGAGGAACAGAAATTGATAGGCCACCCCTGTGAGTCCAATACTGACACTAAAGGGGTATTGAGAGCATCATAGTTTGAAGTGTAAGGTCACTGACCAAGCTGCTGTATTGTACAAGTTGGGGGTGAGAAGGTGTTGGATTATCCATTGCGAAGAGTGTGTTCCAAGAGAAGCAGCATATCCTGTGTAATAAACTATGCATCACTGTTTCAGTATCAGTCATGCAAGACTAAATGTATTTCAATTACTTTCACTGGGTCCTTTATATGTGTCAAGCCTTCCTTGGCTATACCATTGTCCTGGATATGAGGGCTCATTAGAACTCTCTGCTTCTTATGGTTGAAAGATTTGTGATGCAGCATCCTGCCATGCAAGCAGACCTCTTGCACCTACAAGTAAAAAGGCTCAGGAGAACAGACAGATAATTCACTGAGTTCAACTTTACAAGTACTCATAGAGGACTAGTATATTTTAATGAATAGCGAAAATAATAATTTATATTCTTACAAAATTAGTTTGTATCAGCATGATGAAGTTCATGTCATTTCAGGAAAAAAAAAATGTTATAACCTCATCTACAATATGTGCATTATAAAGTTAAATTCATCTCAGTATTGAAAAGGTCACAGACCACGTCAGTTCATCAGTCTGACGAGCATTCTGTACACGTCTATCCTGCAAGTGTCAAGCGACAGGCATGCTATATGTGGCCAGATTCTGCCTATCCTTCAAAACCTAGAGGGCCACTCCAGAATTCAAGGGGAAGATTCAGAGATGGGGGCACCACTAAAGAAAAAGTCTTGGGTGATCTAACGAATGCAAAAAAAAAAAAAAAAAAGAAAAGCCATCTTCTTTCCCTAATAAATGAGTGACATGATGAACCCTTGCTTATTATTTATAAACTCATTTTCTTGTCACAGGACGATGATACAGTATGGCGATGTTTCTCAACAAGGCCACTGTAACAGATCCTAGATTCAAGGGAAAGGTCACCAAAATGTTAATTTTTTTGAGAATGTGCGCACTGTTCATTACAAGGTATATTTTAATTTTGAAAGTAATAATGTGTATCGCAGCATTAATAAGGTGATCTGTCTCTCAGCTGTCAGAGAAGGATGATGAGGCGAGACAACTATCTTAGGATGGGGAAGAGGATAAAGAGGAGACAGAGTTAGACTCTTGTGATACCTGTGCTATGTGTTCTAACACTAAAAAAACATAAGCCAGACTCCAGTAATACAGTAAGTTTAATATTTCAGCTTCCTGCTTCTTAGGAATCGTAATCTGCACTTAAAAAGCTCTACACTAAAGAACTGTGGATGAGCCTCATTCGACAACAAAGCACATCCCCAACCATCCACAAAAAGACCAAGCAGCCAATTCTCATTCCCAGGCTGTGAAATACCAAAGATTTGTCATATCCTTGGACATGTGATAGCAAAGGCACCCTTTAGCCTCTTCATGAGACACATCTGGCATATGACCAGACAGAACTGGATGGAGACCACAGTTTGTTTAAAACTAAAGTTGATACTGTTTTAATATTAATGTGATAATACAGGCTGATAATTAGGAGATCACAAACAGCCCTATGTGGAGAGAGTTTGACTGGAAAGATAAGGTTAGGAATTTAAGGACCCCTCAAGTGGTGTATGGGTTTGTTGGAAGGTCCTTATCATTATGCTAAAGAACTGTGGAATTTCCGGGGATCATACACATATTTTTTGTGATTGTCCAAAACTGCAGAAACATTGGAAGAATATTTAAAGTGAGATAACAGCTATTTTAGTTGTTGATTTACATTTGAATCCGCTGTATTATTAACTTGGAAATCCAGATGCCCCGCCCCTAGCAAATTCAAATTTGCCCTGCACGGGGATCTGGCCCCGCTGAATCGCCATCGGACCAATCAGGTCAGTCTATCTGACGGAGGCAGGCTCTAGGCAGGCATAACATGATGAAGATGGTGCTGTGCCATAGGAGTCGAAAAGTAAACAGCCAAGATGGCAGCTGCCGAAGGACCGCGTCCATTCAGTTTAGCTTTGCAAGAAACACTAAGCCAACTACACTTATCTTTTTCCTTGAGAGAGGAACAGAAGGCTGCCCTAGAAGCCTTCACTTACAGGAAGGACGTTTTTGCTGTTTTGCCAATGGGATATGGCAAAAGCACAATATATCAGTTAGCCCCACTGTTTGGCAAATCAATGGAGCTCAGTGCAATGAATACGTCACCTTGTTTTTTGCGCTGATTGAAATGCCATCCATTTCAAATGCCACCGCATGCAGGTCTGGATGGAGTCTGGATTTCCAGGCTACTGTATTATACTGTATGTTAAGAGGTATACCAAGAAGTCTGCTTTGTGAGGGTAATTTGTATATCTTAAGTGTTCTTTGGTTTATTGCAAGGAAGGTGATAATTGTTTCTTGGTTGCAAAATCAACCCCCCACTGTCATGGAATAATGGAAAAAAATACTGCACAATTGCATATGAAAAAGGACACGCTTGTATGGAGATGGATACCTATAATGCTGTATGTGACTGACTAGAAGAATACTTCCGCCCTTTTTTGTTGTTCTCTCTTTTCTTTACTTTTCCTTTTGCTTGTGCTATTTTCCTGAAATACTGTTTTTTTCCCTCTTAAGAATTTTGATTGGTAACCAAAAGGTTGAATGAGTGTTGTAGTCAAGCAAATTTCCGAGTTTGGATGTGATCAATCTCTCATCTTGATACTGAATAAAATGTGTTTAAAAAGATACATATATTGTTTTAATGTAACATTATGTAACTTGCGTAATTTTAACAAAACATTACATAATCTATGACAGTCGCCACACACTGATGTCACGCACAGTTTGCATTTACATGATGTAACATTATCTAACAAACACTTATTTTCACACAAAACATCAACCTTTTTCCTGGTAAAGTAGCTCTGTTGCCCAAACCTCACCGCGAACATTTCACAAAAGTAACCTTGTGTTAAAATCTGTTTCAGCTGTGCGTCAAATAGATACACCACAGGGAGCTCTGTGCCTCGCTATCAGACACCGAGGGGTATAAAAAGTGTCTGTATTTGATGACCTAGTATAGGCTGACCAAACATCCTCTTTTGCCTGGACATGTCCACTTTTCACGTCCTGTCCGGGGCGTCCGGGGGGTGTTTATAAATTGTGTGTGTGTTAGAGTGCGGCACAGGCTGCATATTTCTGTCCGAACCTGACAGTCATTCTGTTTTGTCATGTCCGAAACCAAGCCCGACATTATTTAATTACTAAAGCATTGAGTTTGTGTCACACAGTTGTTATGGTTACAGGCTATTTAACAGGCCGGGCATACGCTGTGGGTGCTTCGCGGAGAGGGAGACCTCTGTGTTTGAGAAGGGAGCGGGCGGCGGGAGGTCCGACGCTTCCAGCGAGGGGAGAGGGAGGAATATAACAAAATAAGACAAAATAGGAAAACTTGTCTCGCTCTTTTATTTAATTTTTAGCGTTTAATCAAGGTGGAGGCGGGCAGCAGGAGGTCCGATGCTTCCAGCGAGGGGAGAGGTAGAAATATAACAAAATAAGATAAAGGAGGGAAAAACCTGTCTCCCTCTTTTATTTAATTTTCAGCATTTAATCAAGGTGGAGGCTGGCGGCGGGAGGTCCGAGACTTCCAGTGAGGGGAGAGGTAGAAACAAACAGCCAGTGTGTGTGTGTTGTGTTCAGGTGTTGTCACATAAATAACAGTCCCCAAGCAATAAACGGGACAGAGAATAGGATTTTATTTATTTTTACACTACATTTTCACTGAAAGCTGACCGAATCCGACCTGAGCCTGAATACAATTTATACATTTTTGACCGAACCCGGCCCGACCTGTCGAGTAGGCCTACCGTCGGAACCCGTCGGGCTCGGATCAGGTAGCCACACTCTAGTGTGTGTATGTGTCCTCTATCTATAGGGGCTAGGGCATTAATGACTTTGATTATTTTCAGGTCGACTTATCTGTCAAAAAAGTCGAAGTCGAGTCGACAAGTCATTTGATGATGTCATCAGATACACAGCAGAGGAAAGTAAAGTATCTGCACACATGTGTTGTGTGTCTGTGAACATACTCGGGCGGAACGTATGCGGAACGGACTCTGCGGAGGTCTGCGCAGACTCAAAGCGGACGTCCGCAAGCCCCGTGCGCGCAAAGGTCGAGGCCCGAACATACTCGGACGTACTATAAGCGGAGCGGACTCTGCGAGGAATGTCTGCAGTCATTCAGGCTTTCATAGTCGAGCGCACTTCCGCGTTGTAGTTTGCTGTAAAAATGTCCGTGAAAAATCCCCCGATGTGAAAAATACATGCCGAGCAGTCACTGGTGCACGGAGCGGAGTCTGCGTGGTCGTAAAAGCTGAGCTTTGCGCGCACAGGGCTTGCGGACGACCGCTTTGAGTCCGCGCGGACCTCCGCAGAGTCCACTCTGCTTACATTCCGCCCGAGTATGTTCGAGCCTTCAGATTTTACGACCGCGCGGACTCCGCTCTGCGCACCAGTGACTGCTCGGCATGTATTTTTCACATCGGGGGATTTTCATCGGGGACATTTTTACAGGAAACTGCAACACGGAAGTGCGCTCGACTATGAAAGCCCGAATGACTGCAGACATTCCTCATGGAGTCTGCTCCGCTTATAGTACAGCCAAGTATGTTCACTTAGTCAAGGATAAAGTATCAGCGTAAGCACACAGAGAGAGAGAGAGAGAGAGAGAGAGAGAGGGAACAAACAGGACTTGTCGACTCCTCCCGGGGGGCGTCGACTTGTGCCACTGACGTCGACACGTCAGCAAATCGACTTTTCTGTTAATGCCCCAATAGGGGCCTATAAGAATTTCTGTCTTTGAGAGATATTTTATAATATAACTGAATTTTCTATCCATACATATAAACTTTAAATATATTAAAATTATGAGGCATCTTTGAGTAAACTGCGAGTATCGTTTAAGTAGGCTATCTCGTGTCCTCTTTTTTGGAAATCAAAATATGGTCACCCTAACCTAGGAGTGAGAATGGGTGGGATCAGGAGAGACATCAGTCTCACTCCTATCCCTACCTCAGAAGACCCTGTACTGTGGAGGTGGGGTAAGAAAGCTGCTGTTCCTCTTCTCTCACAGCTCTCCGACACTAACCTTTGCATTCAGGCCTCCAGCACTGCCTAAAAGAGTGTTCTTTACAACTGGGTAAATAATCAGTAAGGAGAGATCTCGGATTCTCGCTGAGAAAGCCAACAGCTCATTTTGTTAAACAAATTCTATTAATAAGCATTGTTGTGATGGCAACAGCCACAAATGGTAGTGTTGTCCCAATTAACACTCTTTTAAGTCATTATTTTGCAACCTACAGTTCATTTCATGTACACTAAACCATACCTAAACAACTAACATCACACAGTTGGTTTGATTTAGAATATTTATTTGCTTTTAACCTTACTTTGTCTAATTTTCTTTTCTTCCTGGTGAAGCAAAAGGCGTGGCTCAGGGCTGAGGACTCCTAGAATCCTGGAGCCAACTCATAGGACCAACCCATGTGCTGCCATGTCATGGGGGGTATTTGGGACTAGTTAGTTTTGCTTTGTATTTAGTTGTTGTTGCCATCCATCTTGGTTACCCCTCATGTATTATTGGTCGGGCTATGCTCCCTCGTGTGTCATTTTGACAGGTCCGTTTGTTCAGTTCACATCTTCTTTAGTGTCATTGAGTCTAGTTATGTTATGGTGACCTCTTTTATAGGTGTTCATGCATTTTTAGTATAGATAAAAAAACAGGTTTTTGTCAACAACTCCTGCATCCTTGTTGCCTCACTGCTTGGTCCCTAACAATTGTATCTCTAGGAAGTATTGATATGGGTACCAATAAAATCCTAAAAATATCCATCCCTATTTAACGGTAAATTGAAGAGGAAAACTGAGCTGAAGAGAAGCAGAGGTATGTGCACTGATCTGAAAGGATGTTTGAGTCTTCAGAGCCTTGCCAACAATGTGAGGCCTCAGTTCAGCCCATCTGACTGTTGCTGTTGTGAGGATCAAATGTCTTGACAAGCAGAGAAAAGATGAGAGAAATTCTCCCCACTTTAGAGAACTGCACAAGATCCAGGTAGGTCGGGTCTCATTTGTTCATGCTTGTGTTTTCCAATGTGTATGTTATAGATTTTCTAGACAGAGAGATGGACAGAAAAGGAAGCAGACTGATGGAGAAGAGAGTGCAAAAGATAGAATGACACATAGAGAATGAATAACAGTGAGCCAGAGAGATGAAACACGGAGAAGGAGAAGAGAAAACAGAAACTGACACAGAGCATGCCTGAGGCTACACTATGAGTTTTGGGTCAATTTCCTGTCTCTCAATTTTCTACTTCCTGTCTGTGGGCTAGAGCGTGACTGATAGATGACACACACACACACACACACACACACACACACACACACACACACACACACACACATAGTACAAGTGTGAATATGAACTGTCCCTCATGCTCAGTCCTGACTACAGGCAGGACCTGGCCTCAACTTGACTACACCAGTGGGATAAATCAAACGCACATGCACATTCATATCACAGCCTGCCCTCTAGACTTTAGTATTTTCTGCAATAACAGAGCTGTGCAAAAATACCTAAGGGCTTCTATAATTTCCTCTCCCATTTCTCCGACCCTCTGTCTTTTCCTCATATGTAGAAAGTTTCAAATGCAGCTTGTTACACTGGTGGCTATTCTCTGTTTTTATGTGTGCTTTCTCAGATTGTAGTTGGGCTTTCCAAGCTAGTCTATGCCACAGTTTGATAAAGAACACTTTCATGGTTTCAGGCAATGTGACAATTCTCAAAATTTCATTTAAGAGGTCCCTCTAAAAGGTATGAATGTAAAGTAACACCTGTTAATGCAATGAATAACTTCATACTGTAATTTACAGTATAAAAGGATATGTCTAGCACTTGCACCCTTTACCCTTTGAAAAGGCAATAAAAACATACAACATGATTCATCCATTGTACAAATCTTCATTAAAGCCCCCCCAAAACTGAGGTCTTGCTTATTTGCAATGATTTCAAGATACAGAATAATTACACTGAGTTAAACAACTTAAAAAAGAGGATGATATAAGTAAGAACAATTGTACACTGAGGTGAAGTGGTTTGAGATCATTTTGAATTGTCCTGGGGTAGTGAATGTGTCTGTCTTGAGAATGTGTTGTAGGTGGTTTCATGTGTTTGGTGCAAAAAACTAAAGGTAGAATAAATCCATGCGATTTGAAGCATAAGACAGTAGAGCGAGTTTGGTAGGGTCCTGTGATCCACTCTGGTGTAGAATAGGTTTGTCACGATACAAGAATTTCAGTAGTCGATACCAATACCAGTGAATTTCCACGATTCTCGATACTCATTCGATACCACGATAAAAATAAAAAAACAGAACTCATGTATTTCTAAATTCACTACTTTATTAAAACTGTTTCAGACTTTGAAGTATTTAAGCCCACTGTGCTTCAACAACATCTCAAATTTCACAGAATTTAAATTGCGGTACCAGCTGCCAAGATGTAATGTGAAAAGAAAGCCTAAAAAAACAAAAACAACCACCACAGTGGCATGTAGCCTTCCAGTATAAAGCAAACAATACTGTGCTTATGAGGGCACTTTACCAAAAAAACACTGTAGATTTATTTTGCGCAAAATCTTCTATAATTTAAGAATCTGAAAAAATATGCTAATAAATAAACAACAATCAACTATTTTACATTACAAAAAAAAAAAAAAACAGCAGTGGCATGTAGCCTTCAAGTATATAAAGCATTTAAGGGCACTTTACCAAAAAACAATGTGGCTTTACTTTGCACATAATCTTACATAACTAAAACCTCTAATAGTTTTTAGTGGATACAGTCAACCTTATATGATGACACAGCATTTCAACTGCATTATCCAAGATGGATATGTACATTTATGAATAACAATATAAAGAATAGTAATGAGAATAAAAGTGCATTGTTATTATGTGCAGGCACCTTGTAGAGATGCCAGGTTCCAACACAGACATAACTTTTTATGGTTTCTTGAACTTCTTTGTCAATTCAAGGTTTTTTGAAGGGACCCCAACATAACAATGTTCTCTTGGGTCAGTCTTGACTGTCTTGGACTGACAATTAATCCTGAAGCACTGAAAACTCTCTTGGAAGCACAGCTTGATGCAGCAATGCACAGATACTGGCAAATTGGCAAATTCAGAGAGCTGAGGTACAGTGTTTTTATTTGTTTTCCACCAGGAAAGTGGATCTTCCTCAGCACTGATTTCTGGCATTCTGTCAGATAACGGACACTCATCTTTCAGCTTATCACTTGGGGAGAGAAGGACTCCAGGAGCTGAAGTGGCATCACTGCCTTTTTTTTCTCCTTGAATACTTGAAAGCAGGAGTCTCAAGTCACCCTTTGGCTTTTATGATGGTCTGTCTAGGCTTGAGGCCTCTGCCTGTCCTGGGTCTGGCACATACCTTTGACTTCTGTCATGGGCAGCATGTCCTACTTGGTCCAGAAGACATTGTTTGACTTCGTCCTTTAGTGAAACAAACATGTCTTTAAACCTGGGGTCAAGGTAGGTGGCAGTGTTCAAAAGAAGCAGCAACTGCTTGTCATCATTAACACATTCTTTCAGATAGTTTCTGATGGCACACTTCTCCCCAGCAAGTAATGAGTCATTCTCTTCATCACTGAGAGATGTGAACATTTTCCATGTCAGTGGCAAGACAGATGAGAGAGTGGTGTCCTGCTCCCCACTTAGTGCATCAGTGAAGGGACTTAGTGGTCCAAGGTCTTCTTTCAGAGACTTGGGGCAGTGTCTTTGGGCATCAGATGCCTTCTTCCGGTCCTCTGCCAGCATCGCACACAGCTTGTTGCTGCCCCAGAAACCTCTCTACCATGTCATATGATGAATTCCAACGAGTGGGTTCATCATGTAAGTTTATGTTCTTGGAGTGAGAGGTCTCTCTGTTTTTTGGTGGGCTTACGTAAAAGTTTTGGTGATCTGGTTTTACGAAACCTTGACAATGCTACAGATATCCTGTTAATGTTGACGGCTTTGTTGACTGCAAGGTGTTGAGTGTGTCACGTGTAGTCATCTTTAAAGGCCTTCTTGTTGTTTGGGCATTATCTATTGTTATGCCTGCCATTCTTGAAATGTCAAACTTCCATTCCTCAATTTTTTCTTCAAAGGCTTCTTTCAGATTCTCCCCTGGTAGTGATAAAAAATAATAAGTTCATTTCATACAAAGCATGTTCTGTTTTAAAATGCTTAATAAGCTGAATAAGTACTTGAATTATATACCTGTGTGTTCTGTGTTGAGGCTGCTACAGCCTAAACACCATGAGAGCATCTCCCAGGACTTGGTTATGTACTGTATAGTGACAGACATGAAGGTGTGTGCAGCTCTGTTTGTCCACAGGTCAGTTATGCAGCATAATATGGCTTCTCTTTGAGATGCTGGGTGATGAGCTCTCTAGTTTCGGTGTAGATTTTGGGAATCCCTGTGTACATGAACTAGTTTCTGCTTGGTAGCTGATACTCGCCAGTCGCCACACACCGTACACAGAGTAACTCACCATACACCATACACAGAGTAACACTCGCCAGTCGCCACACACCCTACACTGAGTAACACTCGGCAAACACCGTACACAGAGTAACTCACCACACACCATACACAGAGTAACACTCGCCAGTCACCACACACCGTACACAGAGTAACACTCGCCACACACCGTACACAGAGTAACACGCCACACACCGTACACAGAGTACAGGGGCGTTCACACCGAGCGCAAATTCGCATGTTGCGATTACATACAAAGTCAATGCAAAGACGCGATTAGACGCAAATTCGTGTGTGGCGTGTGGGGTGTCTAGCACGACGCGATGGACGCGACATGAGAGATACGAAATTTGCCTCATCGCTCGAGTTGAAAATATTGGAACTTTTGAGGCATGACGCTGTGCCACGAAAGCCTATCAGCGTTGAGATTCTCCAGACGTCACCAGCGTCAAGACGTCACTGACGTCATGACACCCTGACATCCAGTTGTTGACACAACAATAAACTGCTACTCACCGGAGACAGATGGACAGACACTCTGCAGCTGAAATGGAGCACCTGTAGTTGGTGTCCTGCCGGGAGATCTTGGCGCCAACCCTCGCCAGCAGGTCCTCAAACTGGGCCCCAGTCAGCTGAAAGCTGAAAGCGGCTGTCATCCAGAGGGAGTTCCTGGAGGAGGTGGTGAAACTCGCCAAGTTGGATGCGCTTCTGCAGGATAGGGTGCACCCAAAAACGTGTTAGTGTTTTCTGATTTATAAAAAAATAAGGGGGTGTCAGTTTTTTTTTGTTTACTTTTCATAGGGGCTTTTTTCATACCATCTACACCCTATCCAGCTTCCTTGCTTCATATGAATTTGAGACATATTTTCTGTGCCTTTCAAAAACCTCGTGATTTTTGGCTGTGCAGTTGTCTGACTCTCCCGCCTTTCCTGGTCAACATCATCCCCATACTGATACTATAAAAGAAATATAAAGTTTAAGTTCAAATAACATAAGCTCAGAGACTGTACGAAAGCAGCTCATAACGTTATAAATCTACAGAATAGTCTGAATTTACGGATATGGTGACAGACAATTAGTCCATTAATAATTGCTTGAAACGTAACGTTAATTAACGTTAAAGACGGTATCATTAACGTAAATATAATGTAACGTATATTTCAGGATAAGTATAACATAACACAAGTGATGGTAAATTGAAACTCACTCACCTTAAATTCTTTAAACAAGTCAGGGTGTCTGTCTTTTAAGTGTTTCGCCAGGTTTAAAGTGTTTCCTCCTGTGGTCTCGAAACTTCAGAGGCACCATTTGCACGATGTTTTTTGCAAGTTTATAATTACTCCGCTTTCATCTGCCTCAAACGCAAAATATCACCACACATGATGACTCCTATTACCTCATTGTTCAATAAGCTGAAAGTCTTTTAACATTCTCTTTTATATGTTTGTGGGTTGCCTCTGAGAAATAAAAATAGTTTGCGCAGAATCGTGAAGATCTGCTCCAAGATTAAGGGAGTCCAGTTGAGTGACTTTGTCTCGTTGTGGAAGAAGCAGGTGGTCAGGAAAGCAAAAAGCATTATTGGACATCCTGACCACATCCTTTCTCAGAACACAAACAGATACTCAAACTCCTTCTTTCCTTCAGCTATTACATTGCTGAACAACAAACAACTATGAATGTAGAGCCATTGCCACTGGCAACCTGAATGTAATCTAAATGTAATTTTCTTTATTGTAATCTTGTTGCTGGGAATGTGTTCTTTGTGTTTATTGTGATACATGTTGTTGTGAACTGTAAACAGAATTGCCCCACTGCAGGATAAATATAGTTTTCTGAATCTAACTCTGACTCTGACTCTACTTCATTTGTATGGAGGACAAATAATAGAGGAGACAGAACGCAGCCTTGTTGAGATCCAGTGGAATGTGAGTGAATGTGACAAGAAAAACACACTGATAATCCATTCTTAAATAAAATAAAAAATACATTACATACTGTATAAATAATCTGACTATGATGAATCATAGGATATGCATCCCATACTGTACATCCACATATTTGTTAGTTATGTCTAAATACAGAGCGAGAGACACAAGCTGAGCCATGCGCTCACTCACACACAGACGCACACACGCAATCACACAGACAATCACCAACAGTCACTGACAACCACACACAGAGACACAAGCAGACAGAGACAGAGCTCTACATGTGATTTAAAAAGAGCCGAGAGCAGAATCGCTCCCTGACTGGCACGATGAAATGCGTTGTTGGTGTGAACGGCCAGGCAACTGCTGACAGGTGGCTGTGCAACAATTAACACATTGTGGCGTTTCTGTGTCCAGTGCGAGCCTGGCGTTATGCATAACTGTAAGTTTAGTCTTCCACCAGCTGGATAGATGTACTGCAGCTCAGCTGATCTGTTTGTGTGCTAGCATCCACCCCGATTGTGAGGGTCTCCTCCTCTGCCTGGTGCTCCTTGTTTTTTGTTTTATGTTTTGTTTCTCAGCCATCATGTACAGCATCTTGTTTGAAAATTACAGTGTCATGTGGCTTTGTGTGGCTATCAGGGTTAGGAGTTAAAGGAGTTAGGGTTAAGTAAGTGTGACATATGTGATCTATGTCACATAAGTCACATTGTTAACTGCATTTAAAACACTCAATATTTCACACAGGACCAAGAGACTGTATTTGACACCATAGGAATGACAACGGGCTGCTAATGTTGTGTGTATTAATAGAACTAATAGCAGAGCTTTAGAATTTTATATGGTGATGGCCTCATGAAGCCTCATGAATCATTTTCTTTATTTTCTGAGCCCACTAGATGGGGCTTTTTGTTCAACAAAGGGTTTAAAACACACCAGATTCCCATTCTTTTAGCCTCTCTCTTTAAACCAAGAGCACCATCTAGTGGGTTCAGAAAATAAAGAAAACGCGTCATGAGGCTTCATTCCGCCATCACTACTTTTATGTAGAGGTCTAACTTGCACAGCTAGCTGAGCTGTTTTGGTTGCAATGTTTCATTCAATAATTTACAGTTAAAATATCTGATCAGAAGCAGGTTGACAACCAGATAAAAAGGAATACAGATGAAACCAAATATGACACAATGCAATAGGATTGTGCTCCACTTAACAGGACACAGCACTTTTAATTCTCTCTGGACACTTTCAATGATATGTTTTTAAAAGAAAAATGATTAAATATGTATGAAAAGAAAGAATCCATTCCTCCATCAGCTTGTTCTCAAGTAAAATTTCCCAAAAGGGCTGAAAAGAGGAAAGAAGCACTTAGGTTGACACTTTCATTCCTCCCTGCCTATCCCATATACACTGAATAGACTATGGAAGAATAGCTCAAAACTATAAGAGCAAGTGGATATCAGAGCAAGTATAGTATCTACAACAGCAGGGGTTGACAACAGTGAGGTCATCTTTATTTATTTAATTTTTTTTTTTTACAGAATATAGTAACAGAACACGTTAACATCTATAATTCCAAAATATTTTCAACACAGTTTCCTCTCAATAACCATTCTACTCCTTTGACTGACCAGAAAGTAACAAGAATGTGTGTCGTTTCTATTGCTTCTAATAGCTAATGTATGTTTTCTGTTTGTGTGTGAAGTTTGTGTTCTCCAAAGGGATGTAGGAAAGAGCACCAGGTATGTCCCGATAAAAATGCCACAGCTGCTCAGATATTACTTTCTTCCTCGGAACCAAACACATGTGCGCGCGCACACACACACACACACACACACACACACACACACACACACACACACACACACACACAGCTGGTCATGCTCAATAATTGTTTGGCCCGCTGCACCACCTCTGCTCTCACTTCAGGGAGTGTGACAAAGGTGAAGTTATGAGATTGAACAAAGACAAAAGAATGAAAGGAGATGGCCCCTATGTCTCTGTCTGCAGGAGCAATATAAAGATGTTACACCTTTATTATTGCAGATGGGGTGATGACGAACACATAACTTGTGTAGCTTGAATGCCTTATGTAGGGCAACAAAACTTCTGTAGCATAATTCATTAATTAATACCACATTATGTACCAATAATTAATTGGCCTCGAGGGACAGCAAAAATATGAATAATGAACACATGAATTGGTACAAAAGAAGAGTTATCAGGGCTATCAGGAATAATTAGTTTAATATTAAATAACTGAATTTAGCTTGCGTTAAATTCACCTCAAGGCACCATCCTTTGAAAGGGGAAAAATGATTTGCCAATTAATTAATTTAGTCTAAATTCGAAAGGCTGCTACAGAGACTCTTGACTCTTGTGCAGTGGCCTTAATGATTTATACATACCAAACCACATAATTTATTTATAAATGGAAAGTTTATTAAACTACTAACCACCCACACAACTAATAACTTCTAAACAGGCAAATCAGGAAATGAATGTGACAATGAGTGAGCAGAATTAAAACAGCAATGAACAACTGATGAATTAAGAAGGACCACGTACTGTATGTACCAGTTAAAGTCAGTGGAGGATATCTTTGAAGTTCCATCCATCCATCCATCCATCCATCCATCAATTTTCATCCGCTTATCTGAGGCCGGGTCATGGGGACAACAGGCCGAGCAAAGGCGCGTTTCCAGGCCAGATGAGCTATGTAATCCCTCCAGCATGTTCTGGGTCTACCCCGGGGCCTCCTACCAGTGGGACATGGCCGAAACACCTCCAGCGGAGGCGCCCAGGAGGCATCCTGATCAGATGCCTGAACCACCTCAACTCACCCCTTTCGACGCGCGATGGAGCAGCAGCTCTACTCCGAGCTCCCCCCTGGATGTCTGAGCTCCTCACCCTATTTCAAAGGCTGAGCCCAGCCACCCCACGGAGGAAACTCATTTTGGCCACCTGTATCCACAATCTCATTCTTTCGGTCCCTACCCAGATCTCATGAGCGTAGATGGACCAGTAAATCGAAAGCTTCGCCTATGCAGACACAGCTCTCATGCGGTTGTAAGCCTTCTCCAAGTCCACAAAGCACATGTAGACTGGATGGGCAAACTCCCACGACCCCTCCAGGTCGGGACCTTCTTTCCAGCACCCTGGAGGCCCTGTCCCTGCCCGCCATGATGCCAGTCCCTGCAGGTAGTGGGCCCATAGGATAGCGGTCCCATGTTACTCAGGCCCCATGGCCCAAGGCCTGGCCACCTGACACTCGCCAGCGAGCTCCCCCCTCCAGGTCTGGCTCCAGAGGGGGGGCCGTACTCCCCTGTCCCACTGTCCCCGTACTGGGCGAGGCACTCATTCCTCGAATTTGCCGTGTCATCAAGGTCATTTAAACCACTCTTAGTCTAGCCCCTCCCCTGGGACCACTTTGCCTTGGTAGACACTACCAGGAGCTATTAGGCCCAGGGCAACATAGCTCCCAGGATCACAGGGACACGCAAACCCCTCAACCTTGTTAAGTTGGTGATTCTTGGAGGGGATCTTTGAAGTTGACCAATTTAATTGACTTAATGCACCGTTCAGCAGCTGAGAATTTATGAGGCACAAGGGAAGATTGTTGAAGCAATGCAGAATATTATTTCAGTCAGGATCACTTTAGTCATAGAGAACTTTATTTCTATTGCCTTATTATATTTGGCGGTATGGCTCTCCTCTGGGGCCTCTCTGCCTTTCCCCGGGCCTAGGCATTTCCATGCACATACATGGAAAGCCTAAGGCAGGCAGAGCAGCAGCAAAGACCCCTGGAAACAGAACTGAGCAAGCATCAACGACAAACAGAAATGACACTGATAAGTCAGACACAACATGAAAAGGAGGAACTGGGGTGGCTGCAGGTTGCAAAGTGGCTTGCAGAGGAAGCAGCAACAGTAGGCAGGCCAGAGCAGTTTAAATAGGGCACCCTGAATGAGATTTGTCTGTAGGTTGCATAGAAATTAATCGTGTGATCTATCAGCTGACTCCCTTCCATCAATGAGCTGCTCCATCAGTTGACTGGGCTGTTTGAGATCAGCCGATGTAGCTGGGAAGTGAGCTGAGCTTGACATCATGTCCTGCCTGAACTAAGATAAAACTTCTATTTTGGTGGAGATCCTACTTATGACTAAACCCATCTTCACTACTTACTTAGTATCAACCCCACTACCACTGGAAAATGTATAGTTTCCCTTGGTGGTTCTAATAGCCAGGGTAAAAGTTGTGCCGGAGGGATTGGGCCATTGAATCTCATCTGGAGCTCCCTGGAACCCTCGGGTGTCGGCTCAGTCTCACGTGGCAACTGGGCTTGAGTCAACCGGCCTATCTCTCTGTTACAGCAGATACCTGGATACTCGCTCATCCCAATTTAGCTGTAGTGATGGTGGCAGTGTTTACCAAATGTGGTTGACTTCCGAGTTTCTCTCTTTTAAAGTCTATTTCCTTTTTGGCCAGACGCCAGCCTTCTGCAGGGTCTGCCCATTATTCAAATGGCCCAAAATTCCAGAGCCCTGGTAGTACAAAAAGTGTTCCATTTTACTGAAGGCCCATTTCTTTAGCAGTGTTTAATTCCTAAAACAAACACCCATTGCTCTGAAGTCCTTGTTCACCAATAATACCAACTCCTTGCAGTTAGACAACTGAAATGCCAGAAAAAATGTTCGCATTGTGCGTTTTTGTAAACCACAGATACATTACATTTGTCACCCACGCTGTGCTTAATGTGTGGTTAGGCACAAAAAGCACTTGGATATGTCTAAGAAAAGACCATGCTTTGGCTTAAAATAAAAGTTGCTGGAAAGGCTTTGAAAAGCTGCCAGGTTCAATGGCTCAAATGCTGCTGGGAAACACCTTGAAGGGTTGATAAAAACACGAGGGATTGGTGGCTCACATGCCTTTTAAAACTGAAACTATGTGCAGGGATTGTGTATTTTGGAAAAATGGGACTGCAACAGTGGTTTGTTTTTGGAATAACAGGCTATCAGAGAAATGATTCCATGCAGCTGTCCTTTGTTCCTATCACGTGAATCTGCCAGCCACATCTTGGAATGAAGGATTAAAAAAAGGGATCCCTACCATAAATTAGCCAGTTGTCCATTGCTGTCCTGCCTTTGCCGACGTGTCCTGCCTCTGATTAGGGTTCTGTTGTGAGAATGTAAAGATGAGCTCACAAGTATTCACTGATGAGTGGCAGTAGTGTGTCGTTTTAGTGAGGCTCATCTCTGCCATAGCTTAGTGTCTTTACACCCACACATGGCTTGTCTTCATTGTATATGGATGGTTAATACTCTACTTAGGGATTTTAGGGCACCATTTCCATATTACGCACAAGTGCATATCCTTTGCCTGGGGCTGTACTGAAGCCTTTGACTCCCTTTGCCACTTTTACACTTGCACGGTTAATCCAGGGGTGAGGAACGTACATTGTGCCTGGGAGCTCCATCTGGCATTGATATGCATACTGGATGAATGGATTATGATCCATAGTGCCATAGATGAAGCATAATATGGATCTAATCATATTCACCATGGCACTGAAGATCGTACCAGTTGTGGGGGTGGTAAACAAAACATTGACAGATTCCACATGTAGCAAATACAAATCGAGAATGCTGTCAATGGAGAGTAGTATGCCTGGATAGTAAGACTTGAAAATGTATTATTATCCAAGTATCCTTCTGTCAAAAATGGAATTATGGGATATAGTTGTGGGGCACAAGTGAGCAAGGATCTTACAGAGGCAGTTAAATGATGCAATACAAAGTGGTAGCAGTAGCCTTATTTCAATAGGCCTATGTGTATCAGATGCAGTACATACTGTACTTAAAAGCTGCAACATGCAATATTTTTTATGATAAGGAAAAAGGCTCCTCTTTAGTGTCGTGTTTCAGCACCTTGGCATTTTTCCACCAATAGTAGTTTTGATGATGTTTGGGTGTAAGATTTCATTCAGTTTCAGAATGACACCAACCGCCCACAGCCCAGCACCCTCTTCATCCTGCAGCAACCTCACGGCTTGAGGAGGTTGGGCATTTTACTGCCATGGCCAAATCCGGGGGCCGGGTCCAGCTCTGTAATGTTCGGCGGCTGAATGAATGGAAGATTGAATGAATGGAAGTTGGCTGTGGTGTGTTCTTCTGTTCCTCTGTCATGTCGTTCATCTTTATATACAATCTATGGTAGCATTTAACAGTAAAGTCAAATGATCCTTTTCACAATATCTTCAGACAGTAGAGCTCGTAAAAACACTACGTAGGAGGCATACTTTATTGTCAGTGCTTTAGAATAAGACAACAATATAATTTTAGATTGGAATAAAGTTGACAGTTGTCTCCTACAGAGTGCTCATGGGATGACGTTTTTCTGTAGGCCGATGTGACAGTTTGGTTCCCTCATCAAAAGCCCATTAAATTCACCACAAGTAAGCACCACTTTTATGATTTTTGAAGGCTAAATACAATCACCAGTAGTAAAAAGCTAATGTTAGGCTATGAACAAACTACACCACGTTCACAAGATTAAACATCCCTTCAACAACAAGGCTCTAAAGCTGTGTTCAGCATGAGGACGTTCTGTAGTCTCATTTAGCCACATGTGCCACATGGAGACACATAAAAGCTTCAAAATTCACAAAGTTGTCAATTTACTGACATTGTATGTTGCAGCATAAAATGCGAAAGTCTCCTAAGCTTGTGCTAATCACAGACCTTTCAGGCACCTAACCAAAAATACCCCTCCAAATAACCCATTGATTTCAAGACAAGAGAAATTCCAGAGAGGGCAAATATGCCAACTCATTTATGGGTTTAAGGACTATTTCTGGGGCGATACTTAATGTTTATATACAATTAATTTGAAACAGCAAATAATTTTTGAGGGAAATGTAATGTTGGGAAAATGACATTGTAAATCCCAATCCATCCATGACACAAAATTCTATTGCAAAGTCTACACAAATGCCCTTTAGAAAAAAAAACAAAAACAAGTCATCCCTCGTGAACTTGACATGATTTTTTTAAGTTGAGTAAATTTTTGAGCAATGAGATAATTTGATGAAAATTTTTGAAGCCAAATTCGCCTAATTAGTTTAAGGCCAATAAACAAAAGTTATGTTACACTAACATTAAACTTCCTGTCAGACAAGGGTAATGTGACACATGTATTTTGTGTCTGGTGTACTCAAGACTTTAACATCAATGTATTGTGCTAAACTAAAAGTTTTGATTGCAAGACGTTTCCAAAATAATTTTAGGTCAAGTGAGCAAATTGGGGTTTGCAGTGTACGTTTTCTCTTAACATCATGAGGAAATGTTGCAAATGAATGTACCTGGCAAGTCTCAAAAATGTTGATATGAACATATTTTAGTTGTTTTCCACCAAATTGGCAATCACCCAATACAGTATCCACTCGTCGTGACTGCAGCATTATTTGTTTTATAACCTTTTCTATTTATAGGTAACCAAAATCACAATTTTTACCTGACCTTTACCAAAGTGCTTTTTGTCCTAACCTAAGACAGCAGTCTGGATGTAAAGTTCTGTTGTCAAGGTTTCAAAAGCTGTACACCAGCTATCCAACCCAACCACCTCCTTAAGAGACCCACACTGTACATGAATGTAGTATTCCATCACCTGAAAGAAATGTCTCTGAACACAATCCAGGCAGTGATTCCCACACCACATCATAAATAGGAAAACAGTTTAGTGGCATACAAACCTAATTTCCTGGAGACAGGGTTACAATTGTTCACCGTGATTATTTTGCTACTGTGCATGCCAAGTAAGTTTTAGGTTTCTGTCAATTTCTGTCTATTGTGTTCTGAAATCAAATGAAAGTAGAAGCTCCCTGGAAGGTGGGAAATCAGTCTTGACACTGCTTTGGAAAAATGGAGTGCAATTATGTAAACTCAACCAAGAGAGGGTTAAATCTTGTTTTAAACAGGTGACCCTTAGCCAAGAAAAGACTTAACCGTCAGCCTGGAGACGTCACTTACAGTATTCATCCAGAGAGGTACAACTTCTCAAACTTTGGTCTCATTACTGCATGTCTGTCTAACTCACTCTGACTGCTAATGACAATGCTGTGTGCCGTGCATGAGTATGTCTGTGTGTGTGTTTTGAGTGTGTGATAGACAGAGAGAGAGGGTTTGTGCGCGTCTTCAGGTGTGACACCAGCGTAATTACATTATGCTAATTGTAAGTGGTTACTAACCAGACTCATTCCTTCATCGAGGTGCTTTACACGTTATTGTTTCCTTCATCTGAATCATGATCTGACTCCTCTGATTTTACGATTATCGGTAATGCATTATGTAGTATCTTGTATCACAGGAATTTAAATGACTCCCTTCAACAACTGCGAGGCAAAATGGCATCAACTTGTTCAGTCATGATATCACTTTAAAAATGAAACCTAAAATGGATGTTTCCTGCAGCCCAAGTGGAGCAGCCTGAAATATTCAGCAGCTAAAGGCAGTGAGTGTATTTAACGTTTTTAGTGTTTGAGTACATCTGCATATGTAAGGGCATAAAATCAGAGGTTCTGGTGTCCGAAATAATACTCTGACAGAGAAGCTCCATGAGAAATCTAAGTGAAGTAGATAAAGAGGACACACACTTGCACACTTCCATACACACAAAGGGTCATTTAAAGTGTTATTACAGTGTCTAGTAGGGACTATCTAAAACGCTGTGGGCCACTGGAATGTTGTTGATGCCCACAGCAACCAACCAGTAGGTGGGCTATCTAACAGCTGGTAGGGAGAGATAATGGAAGCTGTGTGTGTGTGTGTGTGTGTGTGTGTGTGTGTGTGTGTGTGTGTGTGTGTGTGTGTGTGTGTGTGTGTGTGTGTGTGTGTGTGTGTGTGTGTCTGTGTGTCTGTGTACTTTTCTATAAAAGCATAGGTACTACTACAGGCAGGGCTGATGCATGTGGTACCTTGTGTCAGTTCTGATTTATTTTATTTTCACACAGGATCCATAAAGTCAATTGAATATTTTCAGTGGGGCAGTAGAATTTAGAAGAACAGGGATTTAAACTGGCTTGGACTGGCTGAGAAAATGTCACTGCCATATATCCTTACACCTCAATGAGAAAATGAGTTGTCATCTCTATATTTAAGGTATGGATGAGCTTAAGCAACTATAACTACTTGGTTGAGGTCAGGGAACGATCATGTCATGGTTAAACATCAAACAACTGACACAGTAATTCTGCTTTAGTGTACATACCTTTCATACCACTACAGGGTTTGAACAAACAACTGGTGCAACAGTTGAAAATGCAGGCAGGGAGTATGTGGCTCCTCTAAAAACAGCTGGGGCCTGATGTAAAACTATATGTATTCACAAAAACCCTGCATACACCAGTTCCCACAGATACATTGTTATTTATTAAAAAAAATAGCTTATCATTTTATTATCTGGTAATTTTCTCTTGTCCATCACTTTGTAAAATCTGTTTCCATCACAACTACATACACTGAATCAGTCACAATTGTCAAATGTCAGAAACAAAATCACTGAGATCTTAGCACACCTAATGTTTTACAGGCGCCAAGATTAATTCATTACAGGAGCACTATAAGCCACAGCTGTGCGTAATGGTTGCATGTATCACAGCTGCAGTGCTGTGCATGAACGTGTGTATTTTTGGTGAATGATGAACTGAATGCATCACTTTGCAACTTCAACTTAAGCATGGTTCACTTACGCGACAACTAACAACACTTGTTTTACTGCACCCGAGGATTTAAAGCACCTGGCATGCTGACAGAACACACAGCGCAACAACAACAGGACTAGTGCTAATGGCAATTCAGATAACACAGCTACCAGTAGCCTACTATTGAAGCCAGATCATATGGATAATTAAATTACTTTGACAACAAATCAGCACAGATACCAGTGGAAAGTTTGAACGTCAGCAACACTGGCAACAAATCTGGAACAACACATTGAGTTACAGCATCTGACAAGTCTAGGAAAATACCTGTGAGTCAACGATGATCAAAAGACATTTTCAAAAATGGAAGAAACGAACATAAACTAGTTCATTTTTTTTGGGACTGTGAAGTGGACTTGGTCTAAAATCCAAATTGTAAACTGAAAATGAACTAGTCCACTTTAATCTGTGTGAGCTGACCTTGGAGCTAGTGTTTGTGAAGTGTGAATGTGCACAACACTGCACATCCTCTCTGGCTCTGTTGGAGACCCTCGCCTATGTGGCACAAGTGGTAAAGCTGCACTTCTTTGCTGTTCAGGTGGAGGAGACACAAGTATTGACATGCAAACGGTTGAGTGAGGGCATATGCACATCTATTTCTGGCTACTGTGGCAGTGTACATACCTGAGCCACTGCCAGAACCGTGAGTACACACAGATTTACAAATCAGACAGACACAACATACTGTTGTTTCTACAAACCACAGAAACATTCCATTTGTACATTATTATGTAACAATAAGGAAGGATTACTGAATGGGCCTACTGGGCACAGGCACAGGGGCCAAATTATGTGTAAGGGGACCACACCTGCACACAGACACAAAATTACTTTAAAAAAAGAGGCAAAACAACCACAAAGAGATCTAAGACAACCAAAAAGACATAAAGACACACAAAATTACATCAGAGACACAAAATGGCCTCGAAGAGATGTTACCGGCGCCAGACCTAGGGGAAATCTGGACCGGCAGCAAAGGTTACACAGGCAAGGGTGCACTGTGTAGCCAATAAAATAAGAGACTTTGGAACTGTTGATCAATAAGAGAGAGGACCAAACGTTAGTGTCTTGCTCCAGTCAGTGCTTGTTTAATACTGACAATATTGCATAAAACTCTTACATCTCAGTCATGTCAGCTCTTAAAGTTGTTGCTTTAAAGTTCATTTTCTACATTCACACTAAAATATGTTACACAAAGAAAATCAATGTAAAAATCTAATTGACAATAAACCATATAAAAAATTAATGTCTCAAGTAAATTAAATGCACATGAACTCAAAATAATTTAAATTATATTCCACAGAAGTAAGACTTGGCTCCACTCAAATATGAAACTGTACAAAAATAATATTACCCAAAACACACATTTACTTAACTCAAATACTTACACTCACTCCTACTGTCAACACATACAATACAATAACACTCATACTATAATGATATACTGGTTACAAAACCTCTGTGCAACATTTACAGAACACTGTCTTAGCCTTGCACTTAACTGTCTGACAATATGGCGCGACAATGACCTGTTAACGGGCAACTGAAAGTGAAACTAGTTTGCGTATGGCGACTCTTAAATTTACTCGCGGCTAACTGGCTTTAACTCATAAACAATGTTTGCAACATGTTTTCTTATATTACCTCGAACTAATGTCTGTAACTTACACTTACAAAAATACTGTGGGAAACAGAAACTCACGGAGGTAATTAGACAAAATGGCGGCCGCGGCCGGAACACAAACTGACAAAAATAACCTCTCTGTGCTCAAAATACATCTCAAAACAATATCACAACTCTACCGAACATGTTGTAATGCACTAACATTAAATACTAAGCAAAGCTGATCATAGAAAAGCAAGTTTGAACATACCTGTGGATCAATAAGAGAGAGGACCAAACGTTAGTGTCTTGCTCCAGCCAGTGCTCGTTTAATACTGAGCTGCGCATGAGCAGAGCACATATCTCGAGTCTCCCTAATGGCTCCACAGTGGCGTTACAGTGCCATCTACTGACATATTGTAGGATTGACCCGATGTCAAAACTGTGTAATTTGAGTTAGATTAGTTCAAATATTTAACAAAAAAAATTAAGGGGTGTCTGTTTCAATAAAAAAAATATACATGTAGCATTTTCGACCTACTACAGAGACACAAAATGACCCACAACACTGTCAAAAATAAAGATACAATCCTGGTTCTTTATTGTACCCCGAGGTACAAATGCTGCAATTGTTCCCTTAAGAGTATCAAGGGATGCCTGTTTATCAGTGGCAGCTGCCGGTCTTTCAAACAGGGGAAGCTCACTTTACATCATAAAATTTGTCATGTTGTAGCGAGGCAGTAACTTATAAAAGGAACATTTAATTGAAGCAGTTTATCAACCACACTCATGCCATAGAACCACAGCAACACACACCTCAATGATTTTCAGATGGGTTTAAACACCTGAACTGTGTCTACACCACCAGAACTGATTTTCTCTCAAAATAACTTTCCCTAGAAGGAGCAGCACCTTAACACTGGCCCAGGTAACAAACAGTGCTATTCACCTTATTTTCAAACACGGAAGTAAATAGTGATCAACTTCTGTGTTTTTGTGCGTGACTTCCAGTCAGCCGCTTTCCCTTACGGTGCAAGCTATTTTATTTTTTTTTTTTTTTCAGTTTTCAATTGTTTATGTAAGTCAATCAGTTAGTTAGTTAGTTAGTTAGTTAGTCTGTGTATTTTATATAGATAACTGTGCCCACGATTCCGGTAATTGCCGGTAAAAATGATTCTCTCTAAATGTGAATAAATCTAACCATAGCCAAAGTGTAGACGTCAACAATTATACGGCTATGTAGACACCATGTCCAAAAAATGGAGATAAACATATTTTAATTACTGTTGACTCTCCCTACGTGATTGAATATCATACCGCACGCCATCTGCAATGGCGAAAATGACATCAATCAATTTCAAACTTAAATTGGCTAGATTTGGGTTACATGTAGCTAGACTAAATCGGAGCTAAATATAGCCAACACGTTTAAATCACGACTATTGCTTGCTGGGTATGAACCAAAAAAGCACAATCTATCCTGAGTGAGACAAACTGCTTGATCCCCGTAGCAAGCAGAATGCAGAATCGAATCAGTGAAAAAACACACCGCACTATACATCCTCTCTACCTGAGCGGCTGAAGCTGTGGCTCGCACCCTCGACACACAGACACACAGATGGTGCTTCTGCATGACAGCCAAACGTGTGCGCAGCTGTGAGAAATAAATATGTGAGGTGTACGCTGCTTTTCTATCTTTTTTTCTTTTCTTTCTTTCTTTCTGTCAGCGACATACACTCCTAATACAGGACGGGTTGTTTTTATTGACTGAGTTGATAATGTAGCCATAGTGATGGGCGGATCGGCTCTGATAGCACCTGAATCAGCATGTACGCATCAACCATCCAGCCGCACCCGTCTGCAGCTGCACGGACATTTCCACCGCTCTGTGTAGGTTAAGTTACTGTAGCGACCCTGCAGTAAATGTTCAGTTATAATGTCATGTTCTGTGAGTTAATAGCATGTTTGGGATTGAATGAGTATAGGTAGGGGGCGGGGTGTGAGTGTTACGGGAATGAGGGCTGCTGTGTATGAGTGAGCTGGAGGAGAGAGCAGCAGTGCACATTTGGAGTTACAGCTAATGTAAGTTTTTGTTTATTGGTTGTTTTGGCGTGGTCACAGCCAACAGTAACCTGTACTGGACTGTCCTAGACCCTTTTGCAGTGGTTTGTCATCAGGCTTTGGACACATACAGTGTTGATGGTAATGGGTGGCAGTAGCTCAGTCCATAGGGAATTGAGTTGGGAACTGGAGGGTTGCCTGTTCGAGTTCCCGCCCGGACCAAATATGGAGCGTGGACTGGTGGCTGGAGAGGTGCCAGTTCACCTCCTGGGCACTGCCAAGGTGCCCTTGAGCAAGGCACTGAATCCCTCAACCGCTCGGGGCGCCTGACCACTCTGACATCTCTCCACTTTGTGCATGTATAGGTCCTGTTTGTGCATGTGTGTGTGTCTTTCGGACCTGTGTGTTAATAACAAAAAGAGTGAAAAAATTGAATTTCCCCTCAGGGGGATTAATGAAGTATATACAATTAAAAAAAAATGTTAGTATGAGGCATGTATGTTAGTTATGTGTTCCATTCAGTAAAAAATAAAACAACAAAAAGGAAAAAAGTGACACACACACACTACCACGCATACACACAGAACCACAACCATACACATGCACACACATGCACATTTCCATGAAATGTAATTTTTATTGTAAAAAAGTATTTAATGTTTATTTAATGAAATTAAAATAAACGGTTGGGGGCGTCAGTGGCTTAGTGGATAGAGCAGGTGCCCCATGTACAAGGCTGTTGCCGCAGCGGCTCGGGTTCGAATCCAGCCTGTGGCCCTTTGCTGCATGTCACTCCCCCTCTCTCTCCCCCTTCACACTCATCTGTCCTATCAATTAAAGGCTTAAAAATACCTGAAAAAATATCTTTAAAAGAAAAAATAAATAAATAAATGGTTGATAAATTGTACAATCGGAACCCTGTCTTTTACAGAAAGGAACAGTTTTGCCACTTAAAGGCACAAAACGGCTTTGCCACTGGGGTGGTACCCTAAAGAGACAAAATTGTACCACTTCCAAAAGGTACTTAGTTGTACCATTACACATGGTACAACATTGTTTCTTCAGGGTATCATATTGTCCCTTAGAAGGTACAAATAAATAAGGTACAAATTGTACCCTCTGCATACGGTACAAAAGAGTTGAGGGTACCTCCCCAGTGGCAAGCTTTTGTACCAGGTACAATTTAATACTTTTTTTTCTGACAGTCAACAGACACAAAATTATCTCAGAGACACAAAATTACTACAAAGAGACACAAAATTTTGTCAGAGACACAAAATTACATCAAACAGGCACAAAATGACCCAAAGAGACAGAGAATTAGCTCAAACAGACACAAGATGACCCCAGAGACACAAAATTACCTCAAAGAGACAGAAATAACATCAGAGACACAAAATTACCTCAAAGAGACATGAAATGACCCAAAAGAGACACAGAACAACCTCAGAGACACAACATGACCCAAAAGAGAAACAAAATTGCCTCAAAGAGATGAAAAAGCACATCACAGAGACCCAAAATGACATCAGAGAGACACAAAAGCACTACTAGACACTAAACCACAAACAGATGCATTACAGTGAGAAAGAGATCCACAGCAATGACACAAATAGAGACTAGAAATCTATGAAGTGTGTGTGTGTGCCTAGTTCCTTTGTAGGAAAGGTGGGAGGGCCTTTCACATATCTATGCGCAGGAGCACATTGTCTGATAATCCGTCCTTGGTCTCTAACAGTGGTCTGCAGCTTGGCAGCTGTCTGGCCCGGGCACCACCTAGGTGACAAGCCGTATGAAACAAATGCAATTGCAATGTATTGTACAATGCCAACAATTACTTCTGCCAACAAGGCTGGTCTGTGCTCTGTATGTATGATGCAAGGGGGGCCTATAAAACTTTACTTTTACCTTTATTTAGCTTGACCATGCCCTTTTTAAATTAAATTGAAAAAAGATAGATAAAAAAAAAACATTAAATAGTCAAAGCAGTGGTTGTTCTACTACTTGAGGGAGAAAATAACTACCACTGCAATGGACACTATAGATTAGGACCAGTATCAATAAAACGTGTTTTAAAGTTTATATACAATTAATTAGCTCATAAAAGTGGATTAAATGTTAAGCTGTTGTAGCAGGATGTTGCTAGAAAGAACACTGAGTCAACTTTCCTATTGTAAATAACATTTCCCATTGTAAATAACAATAATGCAGCCATCCTGTTAGCCTAAATCACATGGGATGGAAACAAAAATGTGCTTCAGTTGAGTAGTCAGTAGAAAGTGAATTGAGAGCAAATGAAAGAAACAGAATAATGTGCTAAACAGCACTGAGTGTGCTCTCTGTCCTGAGAATCACCAAGAATACCAAGCACTTATTTCCACAGGAGAGGAATTGTGGACACTAAAGTTCTCTACACTAAAGTGGTTTGCATTTAGTTCTTTTTTTTCTTTTGGTTACAATGAATATATACTATATATCAGCATTTCGAATATTGCATTGTAAAAGATGGACACACAGTATGTTTGTGAGGAGTCAGTTCTGCAGTAGTTTGGAGACAAAATAAACAATTTTTCGCCCTTAAGTTGAAATGAAACCTGCACCCATGCTGGTCAATATATTTTTATGAAGGTAAAGGCCTTCAACGGCCATTTTCCCAAAATGAAGTGCTCCCTGCTCTGCCACATTCCACCCTCTCCTGCAGGTACAGCCTGTTAGCCATAACAGTCTGCCATATTTCTCTCAAAGGTTTTCAGTGCCACTCATGTAAGCTCTAGCTCTGCTCCAAGGCTACTGCTATTTCTGTCAAAGGCTCTGCACCCATCTACAGGACATTGTAAAGACTTAACTTGCACCCTCTGTCTTTTCATCTCTCTCCAATCTTCCCTCGCATTCCCTCAACTTTATCTCATTCTGTCTCCCTTTTCTTGTCTTTTCAGCCCCGCTCATTAATTCACAACCTGCAGCCATATGGGTGAGAGAGAGCAGAGACTAAAGCGCAGAAAACAAGAGAAGCTACAATGACAGAAAGCTCATGAGCTAAGGGTATGTCACAGATGTGTATGTGTATTGGGGACATTTGATTCAATTTAATAAAATGTCAACTTTTATTGTTATTCTAATTTATTTAAGTGAATATGTACAGGAAAATCTCTGTCCTCAGAGTTACATCACATTTCAAATAAAATGGCACATTGCTCCATAGCACAAGAGCCACAGTAAAATGATAGTCCTGACAGGTTTCAGTGAAAAAAGAGACAAAACAGGCCTCTTAACACAACAACTCAATGATAAATCATCCAACACAATCTGGAAAGATGTTCATGCACATTGCAGTCAAACTTGAACATGGTAAGGCATGTCAAATGTTTCAGCATGGCCCAATGGTACTATTTAAGGCATTGTTTGGCAGGAATTATGGGGTGCATGCATCACAAGATGGTTGTATAAGGTGACAGAATATAATTTTCACTGACATTAATGGGGTTTTTTTGGAGCCGGAGGTCAAGAAAAACAATACTGCTGGTCTATATTTGCTGCCTCAAGAATGCAGCTTCAGTGGCAAAGGAGCAAACTTGAAATGAGTTAGGTCACTCAATTGAAATGTTCAATATGGGTGGGAGTATTGGCTCAGTGATGTATTGTAGTGTGCTTCTAACTTTTAACAAGGCTTTGTGGTCAAAGGCTAGTCTGGTCTTAATCCTGGCTAAGATGCAGCTGTTTAAAATGAAGGTTTGAAAGGGCATGTTGACGTTTTAGCCACCATAACTCAAGGGATGACTCTATCAATTAGTCCACCATTTTGGTCCAGACTGAAATTTCTCAACAGCTATTGGATTGGATGTCCATAACATTTGGTACAGAACAGTGAATGTTTGTAAAGATGGATGACACAACTTCCTCCTAATGTACAAACTTGAAGCCAAAATGTCCAGGCCCCCGATGAGTGTGCTGGGCTTTGAGGCCAATTTTTTGCAGCAGCCAAACAGTGGCACTGCAATTTCCGATGTCCATCATGTGTTACCATTGGACCCAAAAATACTTTCCCATTGACTTCCATTGGGAAAGAGACATCTGTAAATCAGTGGATACACTTTTGTGCATCACAGCCTCTGCAAGATGAATTGTTTTACTGTGAGGATTCAGTCCATGTAGTCTAATAACATTTGGAAAGACTAGGACATCATTTTATCCCCATTCAAGTTAGCGGAGAGCTAAACTGGAGATCAGATCTGCTTGATGGCCACAAGTCTTTTGTGCACTTGCTCTCTGGGCCCAGCGATGCCGAAGCAGTGCAGATCATTCGGGTAATTTCATACCGTGGAAATAGAGCTTTTTTGGCTTCATGTGCCACTGAGCAGCTTTCATAGGAATGAACAGGGCCATGCCTTCAATGCTGTATCCAGGGCACGTAGATTTATGCATGAAAATATCCCAGATACGGTTGATGCCATCTTGCTCTGGTGACATCATTTGGAGCCAGAATCTGTGATCGGGAAGTATCGACTTCCCACCTATACATTCAGTAAACCCAATCACGAGCAGCTCCATTGATTGCAAGCACAAAAATTGACACATACAGTTGTTAATCATGACATCACATCCACCGTTTACAGCATCAATTAATAAATAAAACTATTCTTTTCATTTTTTTGTTTGGCCCATGCCCCATCTGCTAAAATGTATGGGGCAGGTGTATGACCTTTACTACAGCCAGCCACCAGGGTGGCAAATAAAATGTTTTGGCTTCACTTTTGGGGACCTGCCATGTCATCGATATTCAGTTTATGACTTTTTCTGTAGCACCACCAATAGGCCAAAGTTTTCATTATCCTTAGAAATATCTCAACATCTGCGTGATGGATACGCACAAAATTTGGCACAGATATCCACTGCACCCAGATGATACACACTAATGACTTCGGCGATCCCCTGAGTTTCCATCTAGCACCTTCAGTTAAAATTTCAGTCAGTCTAATAATTTGGTTTATGCAGTGATGGGCAAGCTACTTGGAAAATGTAGTAAGTTAAGCTACAAGTTACTCTTGATTAAATATAGCTTAGCTACAGCAAAAGCTACTCCAGAGAAATGTAGCAACCTACACTACAAGCTACACCGCAAAAGTAGCTAGCTACATTGACACTACTTTTAGCCCATTTTTTAAGTAAAATGTGCTTTTTGCAATCAATTAATGGAAGTATAGATAGATAGATAGATAGATAGATAGATAGCCTTTTCTTTCCCCCACTACACCCATGTTATTCATTTTCTACCAACAGCGAAGCAGCTATATATTACTTAGCTGTTGACAAAAAGTGCACTGACTTGTGTGCTGCAGTTGATTATGTAGCTTAAGCCTTTTCATCAGCTCACCTTAATATGCGTTTTTAGGTTTGTGCTTGATGTCTTCGAGGTTGAGAGCAGCTTGTTTTTTGGCTTGCACAGTAAACACGTGAATACAAACTTTTTAGCCTTTGTGTTTGTCCAGATACGGCCATGGAGAGGAATTATTATTGTTGTCCTCCTGGACGTCTGGAAATATCTGAGGATGCAAGTCTTTCTGCCTCTGCCATTTTTCTGCCAAGTTTTCTCCCCTTGTTTAGCGTGTGGTCAGTCATTCATGTGTGTGTTTGGGGTGTTTTGACTCTGCTTCCTGCTTGGAGAGGCATGACCCGCCCTATCTTGCCTCTGATTGGGTAACCTTACAGTCCTTACCCAATCGTGAGTCGGCACAGTCGTAATATCTAAACCAACCAATCATCATGGGTTATTTTCCCCCCCACACAAAACTTTATTCAGCAGTCTTCTTCTGGACACTTGACAGTAGCGTGTAGCGCCCGTCGCTACAGGGTCTAAAAATAGCTACACTACCGAAAAAGCTACTTGGATCAAACGGAGCGGCGCTACCGTGTCGCTACGGAGAAATGTAGCTAACGCTAGTAGCGTCGCTACTTGTAGCGCGCTACTGCCCATCACTGGGTTTATGACTAACTACCTACAAAACTAATGACATTCATATCAGTCTAAGCTGTACTTTGGGGTTAGTGCTAATTAGGAAATTTTAGCATGCTAGCACCCAAGACTAAGATGGTAAGATGGTAGACAACATTACCATTTGACATTTAGTTGAAGGCACTGCTGTGCTGTATAGACTCACAAAGCTACTGGCATAGAACAGTACTACATAATACATAAGGTACTTCAGTGAAGCTCCAAAACATTAGGTATTCGATCAATAAAAAAAACTATGAAATTATTTATCACTTGAATACACTGGGGAAAATACAAAAATGAAAATAATTTTTGAAATAATTTAAGAAACTATTAAAACTCTTTCTTATTCTTCATATTCTAATTCTTATTTTTGAACATTTTTATTTGTAAATGCCCTTTATCCAAAGTTTTATTTATTTATTTTATTACATAATGGCATTTTCCCAGTAACGATTGTGTTTCCTCCCATTTTTTATTCCATAATGCCACTTTTCACAATGTTATTTATCTAATCACACTTTTTAGTATTTGATGTCGTCACTTTTCACTGCGCTCTCATCTAGCAGCCAATCACATGTCCCCTGCGACTTAAAGGAACAGTGTGTACAATTTAGGGGGGTTTAGTGGCATATAGCAGTGAGAGCTGCAGATCGCAACCAGCGGAAATTCCCAGAATTCACAGACAAAGCATTCGTCTTTTGCTGGACACATTTTCCCCACAAATACAGCATGCTAATGTTATTAGCACAAGCCTATATTTTACACTGTGTAAATTAGCCTGGCGGCCAGTGCACATTTCTTCCACTCATATGAAGCTAGGGACAACAGCAACATTTGGCAAAGGTAATGTTTTTGTTTTGTTTTCCAAAAAAAAATACAACATGCTAACTTTATTAGCATGAATCTATGGCATTTTACACTGTATAAATTAGCCTAGCGACTCAGGACAAGACAGCATAAATAAAACACAGAAGACTTAAAATGCTGTTTTGTAGGGGTGTATTGTCTGTACGATTAATTGTTGTTAATTGTTGCTGAATCAATGCAGAAGTATAAATCCTTCCTAATCCAGACATTCAGGAGGTTTTTGCAGGGAGTTGAATTAGTAGTTTTCTGACAGTTTCATCCTGGAGGGGCTGCTAACCATGCCAAAAAAATTAAAACGGCAAAAATGTGAAATGTCCCATCTAGAGCCAGTGTTTGGTTTTTCCATTCTGGACTACTGTAGAAGCACAGGGGTGCAATGTAGCAATCTCTGTGGTTGATGACCTGCTCCCTATGTAGATATAAACATAAACCCCATTCTAAGGTAACGGAAACCCAGTGATTCTTATTTTCAGGTAATTAAACATGAAAACATACTCTTGACACATTCCATTTCTGCCAGTACATCCCCAATGCTAATAAATTATACACACTGGTCCTCTTTAAGCTAGGGTGCTCCAAAACTGCTGCCAGAGGTAGCCAGTTAGCACCTGTTAACCAGAGCAACATCAGAGTCATTCTGAATCAGCCATCTCGCTTCTAATAAAAGTATTGATTTTAACTGCTTTAACCAACAACAAAAAAGTCTGAACTATTGAAGAAACCCCTGGAGCCTCATGGAACTACTCAGTTTCCAGAGCACATACACACACAACTAAAGGGTTGTACAGACGTCTCTGTCACTGTACACTTCACATTTTCCTCCACTGAACCTCCAGATTTAGCACCGAAGGTACAAGTTTCCCAAATTAGAGAACAGAGCAGAAAGTAAGAGTGAAAGCAGAGTTAAGTCATTTTTAGCCTTCAGAGCCTGAACATACCTCTAGGGTAGTGTGCATATTTTACAGACATAAAAATGGAACTCCTTCTGAAAGAAATGACAACATTGCACTGTCTGTGTGCCACACTCTTCACTAACTGCACATTTTTAGCTTAACTTTGTTTACCAGCATTGAAGGAATTAAACTTAAGATGTAACAAAGTATGTGCTAGGTTTAGTAACACACTCCTCTCACATTCCCCACAGATACAAAGATTTGCTTTATTAGATAAAGTAAACACAGCAGATGTCACCCCATGAACAATTTTGTATCCATTCCTTTTCACTCAAAATCTATTCTCACCATGTCTTTGTTAGAGACAGCGTGAGTCAAAAGCCTTGTGTACCCATGTTGCCCATGATTTGTTGAGTAAACTCAAATATTGACCTGCTGTCTGTCTCCACAGCTCTTTATTGACTGAACTCTGTAGTTTCTGAATCAGAATTGGTTTGTTCTTGACACTTTTAGCCTGTCTGAACTCCGAATCTCCTCAACTCTTAACCCTTCATGTGCACTGAAAACATGACCAGGATATTGTAAAAATGATACTCAAAGTTGATCAAACTTTTACATGACTTGGCCTTTTAGTGCATGATAATGAGGATTGTCAACATTCAGGTTTACTTCTAGGAAGTCACCAGTGAATCCCTGGAGGATTTTAAAAAGCTGTAAAACTCTCTGGTTTCATTAGTTTAAACTACTTGGCTTTGAGGTTTTGTATCTTAAGCTTTAAAGTTGGCACGGCAGGTTGGCAAACTGGCACCACACACTGGCAAAAAGGAGAGTGATTTAACTCAGTGCAAAGTTGGGATTTCATAGCTGGCAAACAGAAGGCTGCAGAAACAGCTTACCTCCTGCACCTGAAACAGTATTGTGTCTATTTATGTATGTATAGCTTTTTACCATGAAAACATCACATACACTGGTGCATTTTCCAAACACAATAGTGTGAACCTCTGTCTGCATGTTAAAGTGACGCTAGATCAGACAAGGTTTCATAGTAGAAAAAGTCATCCTTTTGAGAATGTGGATAACATAACAATTTAAGTGGAATAGGACCACTGTAAGGTGAAAAAAAGGGCAAAGTCACAATATTACAAGAAAATGGTGTAATAGTTTGAGAATAAAGTCAGTGTTACAAGAACAAAATGTTGTATGTTGTGCTTAGATTCTGTTGTATGGATAACATTTCCTGATTGTCCATACTGTAGCATACAGTTACTATTTTTATGCCTCCGCACTGGCAATATCCGTGGCCAGAAGCATTATGTTTTGGGGTTATTCGTACAGCACCATTTATGGATGCACGTTCGTCCATGTGTCCCATTCTTGTGAATGAAATCTTTAGAGTGCCTTGAGGGGATTTCTCAACCTAAATCCAGCACCAGACACCAATAAAAAAAGTATCAGGGGGAAACGTGGCAGGACAACAATGAAAGTTAAGGCGGTGGAAGCCCCTGTCCTCGTGGAGTGCATCCCACTCCTCCGGGGACGCACTTTGGCTGGGTCCTGCCACCATCTGAGGTCTGCACAAAGCCGCACGCTGACGAGCACCACTGCCTGCAGCTGTCTCTGCGTACAGAGCCCCAGGCTGAAGAGATGCCTCTGGACTGGACACATGTGTAGAAGAGCCAATGGCATCACTTGTACTTGTAAATTCATGCTCTGCTCCAGCTAATATTTCAAAACTATGGCACATAAAAGCTGACAGACTGCTCTTACCTGTTTACTATGATGGAGTTAAAAAATCCGATAATAGTTTTCTTTTTTTCTTGAAATCTCACACAGTCACACAGAGGCCAAAATACTTCATTGTACTGGCACAAGAAGTTTTCTCTTTAAAAAGTTCTTCCCTACTCGTTTACTTGATGAATGGTAGTTCACGAAGAGTTCTGCAGAACAGGAAGCATTGCCGCCAGGACTTTAGTCATTCAATAACTACACACATTTGTCTCACACACTCACACAATTGTTCTTTGCTTCTGTCTTCCTGTATTTGCAGTGTTTATCCTCCTCTCGGTCTGAACTTGTCCTCTGCTTGGTCACCGCACTTAATTCCAAAACCATACCAGCAGAGCCTTCTGTCTTCCTTTGGTTTTTATATATTCAATCTTTCATACTAGTATTGGCTCATCTCTCCACTCTATATATTCTGCTTCCCTGTCTTTCTTTTTCTCTCTCTCCGAGCATTTCAAGATTTAATTTCCCTCTGGTACTCCTTCTACTGCTTTTTATCCTGTTTTTATCCCATCCTCTATTCTGTCTCTCTTTTGCATTCAGCCAGTCTGTTACTGGCCTCATGTTATTCATTCATTAATTCCTCCAGTCTTTTCCCACTTCCTATTTCCTTATTTATCTCCTTACACAAGGAATCGATATTTCTGTTTTGATTCATTCTCATCCATCCGTCTCATTGAAAATAAGCAGGGAGGCAGGGCCTTATAGAAAGTTTCCCCGAGGACACACAACCTTCAAGTTTTGTTTTTGGATATGTCAAAACCCTGCCGAGCTTTGAAAAGCATTTTCTTCACACTCAGTCTGACAGCCTTGGCACAATTCAACCAGATAGCTTCCATGTGTATTCTTTGATATAATAGACATTATGTAGGTCATCCAGGAGGCCTGATCTGACCGGCACACAAAAATGTCTGTGGCCTTTCAAAATATGCATTTGAAATGTTGTGCTACACAAATGCTCATGCTGTATATATAATACATATACAAAAATCCATTCCTTCATATTCTTATATCAAAATCAAATCATGTTTTCTTTCCGTAAATCAAAATATGACGTGCATATGTAAGCTATTACCAGCCAATTTGAACCAATAAAATCACGACATCCAACCATTAATCAATCTGCAATGTTTGGCCACACAGTGTTATAATTAACTTAGCTAGCTAGCAACAGTATGCTACATTAGTGAGTCTTTGTTTCCCCAGAATACTGTGGCTAAGAACCCCTTGATAAATTTACTAAGGTAGCAGTAATTCATAATATTTTCTTGGTCACCAGGGGCAGGAATCCTTAACAAGCTGAATATCACAAATGTTCACAAAGCTGACATGGCAACATATTAGTGAACAGCTGCAAACACACAAAGGCATCCTTTGCCATCTCTTTGAGATGCACCACACTTTCAGCTAAATCTAATGTAAACCCAACTGCAGCAATATTTGACACTGAGAGTAATGAACGTGGTATAAAGAGTAAGAAACTCCAAAGACTGCATCCGGAACCACAGCTCTATCCAGCCTTCTACTGAAAGCATCTCTTCCCTCCATCCATTCAACGATTGGTAACATAACGACTGGGCATAGCATTATTGCAGTTGTACAGACTAAGCAAGAGTGTTTAACTTTGTCAATTGTGATTTAATACTGTTTATTGAGTTATTGTTGTGATTGTTTGCAGTTAGGTTATTGGTTAGTTGGCTTCACCCAAGCTAAATGGTGTTAGCTTGCCAATGCTTTAAACAGACAGACGCTTGCATGCAATTAAACATCCTCTGTACTAACCCAGACCCTTATGCTACATATATCACATCACATCCACATATGCTCACTCACAAATTGACATTCAACATAGAATTTGAGTGTTTTGTTTTGCATTAGTTTCTTGTGAATAAATACTTTTTGAATCATACCTGCTCTCTAATATTGCATAATAAATGAATAGTCATCCTATTTAATGTCAAGCACTCCAAAATCCTTCATCCTTTACTACTGATAAGAAAACTTTAGTTATTTTTATTAATTTTACGACAATCAGCGTTCCAAATCAATAGTTGAGTGTATTTTATGAGACTGATATCCTTAACTGGCTATGATTTTTCCCTTTTTGGGAAGTGATTTAATGTGAATTAAGTCACATTATTTAATATTGTCATCGTCGTCCTCCTCTGCTTATCCGAGTCCGGGTCGCGGGGGCAGCAGCCTCAGCAAAGAATCCCAGACAGCCCTCTCCCCAGCCACTTCCGTCAGCTCTTCCAAGGGAACCCCGAGGCGTTCCCAGGCCAGCCGGGCGATGTAATCCTTCCAGCATGTCCTGGGGCGGCCCTGAGGTCTCCTCCCAGTTGGACATGCCCAAAACATCTCCCAAGGGAGGCTTCCAGAAGGCATCCTTACTAGATGCCATTATTTAATATAATTAATAATAATTATTAATCATTATGAATTATTTCTGATTTCTGCCATTTTGACACTTACCATTTATTGGAGATCCATTCTGAGCCTCGGTCCCAACCCTGTGTGTTTCACCCAGGAGATACTTGTGCATCACATACAGACACTAAAGAGTGCCTTGTGCGCATGAGATGCCGTGGGGGAGTGGCAAAATGTATTTAACAACCTGGGAATGAAAATGGGTTGGATAACTTTACATTTATCAAGCCATCCCTCCAGGAAAATGTATCCCAACATGCATTGGGTAAGACGCACAGTACACAAGGATGGTTACCAGTTTATCAGAGGGTAAAAACATTCACAGCTACTGGCAATTTAGATTTTCAAATTCACCTGACCTGTGTGTCTTTGAACTGTGAAGAGAAACTGCCCCCCTGGGAGAACCCTATGCAGACACAGAGGCAGCATGCTGACTTAAATGCAAAGTTACAGGACAGTAAGCTCATGAGTTTGTGTTTCTAAAGTAGAATAAGGTATGTTTCCATCTCGTTTTTACTTAACATAACTTGGTACCAATGTAGTGTTGGCTGCTGTTATCTTCTGATGTTGAGGCAGGTTCTCTGCTTGGCTACCCTGTTGCACACTGAATAGGTTCAGTTTACAAATACAGATGACTGATTCAGATGACAACATTTGTTTAATGATTCAAAATCCAAAACACACATTTAGAAAAAGTGTTGAAACAGTGAAGACAATTTGGCTACACGTTAAACTGAAGAAAGGAAGAAAAGAATGAAATGTAGTAGCTGCCTACTCATTCTCCACTTCTTCACCACCTCCTCATCCTCTCTCACTCCTACAAGTCTCTGCTTCCCCTGATTAATGAACTCTTCAGCTCAAGGATACATCTATGTAACACACACAGATTTATCTCATGTCTTTATGCAGCAGAGCTCTAACCCGAGCACAGCACATTTCCTGTGTATATTGTCTCTCTCATTATAGAGCAAAGTTCTACCATCTGTCATGGCAAACTAGATACAATCCATAACATCAATCACGTTCTGCAGTGTATAGTAACGTTTCTTAATCACAGCCTGTTCCAGGTTGGCTAAGATAGGTCATATCTTTATTATGGTATCGCACATATTCTCCATAACATCAATCATAGTGTTCCATGCAAATTAAAGTATGCTGGGACTTTATCTTTCAGTTGAATTTATTAGATATAACATCCATCATTGCTTAGTGTATGTACTTAAGGCAGTAAGTGTATATAGATGGAAAGCTTTTGTCATCAATCATACAATATGGAGTATGTTAGATTTAACATACCTTTATCATACAGCAACATATGTGTTGTATCCGTGTTGATATTTAAAATTTTGGTAGTCAAGACTGTCCTTTTTCCACATCATGTTTAAAGGGTAGGCTCTTTTCCAAATTGTGGCCAAATAATGCTCAAATCTAAGTGATTTTTGTTCTCTCACTGTATATCTCATCACATTCTGACATCAGTAAAAAGACTGCCCATAATGTGCAGGCAGTAGCATGACATATGTCTTCGGTCAGTTTTTGTGTGAAAATATAAATCTACGTTATTCATTTTTTTTTTTTTTTTTTTGTCCTTATGTTCTAAGATAAATATCAAAGGCAACACATCCGTACATGAATGGATAGAGAAACTGTCACAAAAGTACATGTTAAATTTTAAGAGGTCCAGGTTGCGAACTTCCCCAGAGGTCTGCAACCTGTCTGACCTCCTCCACCCCTTTATCCCGTCCCAGAACCTACGGTCATCAAACATGGGTGTGCTCTTGACCACCCACACCAACCTAAGAGCTTTGGTGACAGAGCAATTGGTGTGGCAGGCCCCACCCTCTGAAACTCTCTCCACAAAGCCCCATCTCTGGACATTTACAAAAAACTGCTGAAAACCCCGTTATTTAACAAAGCATATGGCCTCTATAACTTACTCATCTCTGACAATCAGACAATAATTGCTGTTATTATTTCTGGATTGTTTTGTTTTTTTGTAATTTTCAGCTTATCTATTTATCTATTTATTTATTTATTTCACCTACTTATTTATATTTTTCTTTTCTTATTGGTAAAGGCAGCCTTGGGTACCTTAAAAAGCGCCAAATAAATCCAAATTATTATTATTATTAACAGTCCAACAAGTAAAAGTTAAAATTAATGGATCTTTACACTCCTGTTATTATTTTTTGACTAACTTTGTACTTTGCTACTTCAAGGGGTGTATAGTCCCCATGAGTTCAGTGAGTAACACCGTAGCTACAACATGTTTTTGCATTTATTTGTTTACATTTTGGCAAATTGGTACAATAAACGTATGCCAAATTAGCCATTAGCAGGACTTGTTTGCATTATACCCATGAATGCACAGCAGGCTATCACGGGACTACTTTGATACTAAAATAAACTTAAAAACATAATCATTCTCAGGCAAGTTCTGAATTTATAAGCGTGCATCTTTTTTTCTACAATTTCTCAGCAGATTTAAGGATGTTTATTTGTAGTGGACATAATTACATCTTTAGACAGTCACACTGAATATAAAAATATTTGCATCATGTCTATGTGTGAAGGAGCGTGATTTTCTTTTATGCAAACTGTGTCACTCAGTGACGAGCAGTTAATGCCTGTGCAGAGCTGCTAACAGAATAAAAGAGAAAAGGAGGAAGTAATGGGTCTGTTTTCATCCCTGATAAAACCAAACATAAAATCTCAAAATGATCAGAAGGTGATATTTATTAAAAGGTGCTACTCACAGTAATACACCAAGCTATCTTTACCACATTAACTGCAACACATTAATATAAAACAACTAACACTGTCACTGTGAAGAATACTGTCATCCAACAACTTCAGCTCTGGATTTGGCACTGTGTTGCTCACTGGCAGTCAGGTTCTGCTGGTAATCTGCTGAATTGCTTTACAGTCATTTACTTTATGACACAAAGCAGGAACAGGGTGTTGTTTTCCTGGAAAAAAATAACTAAAGCTCTCAGAGTTTCTGGCAACAGTAGATAATCACAGCACTAAAGGGTTGGAAATCACTGCCAGTGATCACTGAATTACAGTCTAACCTACAACTGGAGGTCTATCTGAATGTCTATCTGAATTGGCGCATATGAGCAGAGTGGAGCAGTAAGAATTTCTGCTCCTTGCTCACGGAGCTATTCAAATTTCCGCTCCATTGCTGACAGCTCCTCCAGGCTGCCCTGCTTAATATTGCTCCACGCCCAACTTAGATTTCCCCTCCGCTCCAATCAGATTGCTCACCGCTCACATAGTTTTCTTTGGAAAGTGCTTTGCAAACTTCTTTGTTTAACTCACAGCAGCCATTTTTTACATCAGAAAATAGTGTGATTTTGAGAGACACAGATGCATTCTATGTTGGGTATGCTTCAAACTCGTGAGTAGTACTAGAGGGAAATTGCAGGGTTAGGGTTAGAGAGCAGGAGATAAGGTGACCCTCCAACTTAAAAAAAACAAATATACGCTGCAATTATCCTTAAGTTCTTGCTACACTTTCATGCAGTCCATCTCTCCGGCATAGGCAGAAGTGCTCTGCAGTGCGAGCATTTCACTCGAATTTGCCCCTAAAAATATATATGTGCAAACCGGGAAAACAATTTAGGTGCACAGTGTGTGAGTAAACACAACCTACTGTTTACCATAATCGGCATCCGACGTTTTTTCATCGATAGCTGATCAAATAAATGTATTTTAAAACTCGCCTCTTTGGAGCTGATACAGCCGTCTCCCTCCCTGCCTGCACTGGGCTTTGTAACAATGTCCCGCCTACAGCCCCCTCTGATTGGTTACATGGCACAAGTGATAGCCAATCATCACTGACGCCTGTGCATGCTTTCACATCATGTCACAGCATGCGTTTACATGGAGCCATGTTTTCCTTTTGCATTCGGGTTGGAAGCCCTACCTCCTTGTAAAAACCTCAACCTGAACGAAAACAGCCAACCCGAAAGAAGTCTAATCGGATGCACAGGGGTGGAATATTCCTTTTCAAAACCCGAATGGAAGAATTTTTCTGTCTTGTATACACCTCCTACCCGATTCCAGCAATTCCGTTCTTTCTGCGCATGCTCGTTTCCTTGCCCTTCTGGCGCGATGACAAATACAGTGTGCATAGCAACGGGCTGAGATAGAGCAGAGCAGTCGGACTCGTTGCACTCAACGGTTTCCATTTGCCACAGCACGGACCTCTATCTCCCTTCTTCGAGCTTCTATCTCCCTTCTCCTCCTCAGCAAATGAAGTATTACCAGAACAAGGTTGTTGTCGTACAGCTGCTTCAAGAATATAAGCAAAACAAGCCCGAAAAAGGCACTAAGAACGGCATCGTCAAACATCTTGTTATCCAGAGCGAGGACTACAGTGTTTTTCCGGTACACGTAAAATCCCCCCCCCCTATCCAATCAGAAATCTTCCCTGCCCCAAACCTTGCGCGTACTCAAATAAAGGCGATTAAACTGATCTCCCGTGTAAACCCTCATTCGGAATGAATATTTCCCATGTAAACTACCTGAAAGACTTTAATTCCGAATGATTTCATTCAGATTTATTTCATTCTGAATGAGAAGCCGTCATGTAACCCCACCCAGTGAGACACAGAGCACAGACGGAGCGGGAGAGGCTCCGGTAAGCCAGCGGTAATTTTGAAGGTAAGACAACAGAAACCAGACAGAAATGAAAGCTGCAATAAAAATCCTCTATGCTGAAGTTTTAAAGTCACCATCACAACATTATACGATCCATTTCAATGATGCTTGCCCAGAGGCGAAATTTCAACGTAACTGCCTGTTTAATTCACATCAAGCAAATACAATTTTGCAAACAGCCTAAATGATTTAGCTTCTAAAAATAAATAGCACCAAGGCAAAAAAGAGATGTAGGAGCAATAATTAAAAAAGTCTGGTAACCATTGAAAGTTTAATCTTTATTTCTAAACTCATTATGCTATAAAAGTTTAATCTGAAAAGTAACTACTAAAGCTATAATCTTTTTGCTCGTTTTGATAATAAACACGTTCCTTTGCAACACATACATTTCTATTTCTTCATTTTGTGACCGCAACACCAAGCCCCCCGCTCTGAAAAAGATTTCAGATTTCAGATTTCAGGCACACAAATCTTCCGTGCTCCACATTTCAGGCACAAAATTTTTTCTTGCTTTAACCCCTGCTTACATGTTGTGATCAACTCATCAAATCACTGCCTGTCATGTTAGGTATCATCCTGTATCTGTTGGTGACATTCCAGGACATTGTGTCAATTTAAGCCTGTTACATGGAAAGTCTTTTCAAAATACCCTTCAGTTTTCACAGGAAATGTACAGTTTCAGTACAGTCTCCCGAGACAGCCTTTTTGAAAATAAACTTACAATGTTGGTGAAACACTGCCTATTTAAATTTATTTCCTTGTGCAACAAAATCACGTGGTTAGGTTTAGAAAAAACAAAACATCATGATTTGGCTCAACATTCACACAGGAATCTCACAGGTAAAAGTCCGGTGTTTGTTGGACCCATCCATCACCCCCTCACCCTCCTTATATTGCGCTGTTACTGGCTGCATTTCAAACTTACGTCATCTGTCCGAGTTATAAAACTGACACAACACAAATGAGGTAGGGTTTGGTAAAATAGGGAAGTTACACTATCAGGAGCCATAAATCCTGTTAATCACTGTTTCTTTTTACTTTAGTTATTATCTGGAATCAAGCTATTTTTTTTAACTGATACATGTATGACCTTAAAAAACTAACAAATATATTTTGAAAAAGATGCAACAGTACTGTAGCTCCTTGTCTCATTTTCCTATAATTAATAAGGCATGTCAATATATGGAATAATTTACTAGACAAATCTGATGTCCTGGACAGGTGGACCCAATATACAGTAAATCGGGACTGTTTTACCTTGCAGATGAAGTCACTTTGGATTTCCATGCACTGTTCTGCAACACAAGCCATTATTCATGGTACATCTAGGCAGACTTAACATGTCTTTTTATCTAACCTTACAGTGTTGCAGGCAGTGCAGCATCAGTAATCATGCCAGCATACTTCACGACACTGCACTCTGGACTGGCCTTGTCACAGTGAGCCAGAGCAGAGATGATCCATCATCCATGTCTTGGTACAGAAACTGCCACTTAAAGTCTAAGGAGAGAAGCCTCATGTGTCTTCATATAGACAGATCCCTAACTAGGCACATCTCTCTAACACGACTGTAGGACTAGAAAGACAGTGTGGGCTTAAATGCCCACTCTGACAGTAAACTGGGGAACGAGGTAAACCTTATTCTTTCAGGGCCATGCAATTACAAATAGGGCTGTATATCAAAATTCAAATTACAGTTCAATTGTGGGGAAAATTTATATTCACTCGACAATGATCTCTTTTGATTTAAAATTCATAGTGTATAAGCACAAGCCCCATTACCCTATCTGTATTGTTGTTGTTCTTTTTTTTAGAATGTAAAAAACTAGCAAGCCATGCTGACTGGATAATCAGACACCAAACACCAAGAGGTAAAGTGAAGATGCATTATGGAGTCAACACCATTGTTGGAAAAATTGTGGGTGTTTTGCTGACTTTATACTACCTTCCACTTCAGAAACCCTGGGAGATGAAACCATGAAAAGACAAGGTTGTGCTATTTATAGAGTTTGACGTATAGGCAGCCATTTACACAATGGGCTTGCAAACATTTTATACATCACATATCCATCCATCCATCCATCCATCAATATTTATATTCATATTCAGGCTGAGCAAAGTATTCCAGTCGTCCCTTCTAACTCCTCCTGGGAGATCCTGAGATGTTCTCAGGCCAGATGAGATATGTAATCCCACCAGTGGGTTCTGGCTCCTCTCCAGGGTCTCCTACCAGTTGGGCATGTCAAGAAAACTTTAAGGTTAGTGCTAACTAGGTATCATGCAAAATAATCAGAGCATGGACTCAGGAGGTATCCTGATCAGATGCTTGAACCAGCTCACCTCACCCCTTCCGACACGGAAATAGCAGCAGCTCCACTCCGAGCTCCTTCAGAATGTCTAAGCTCCTCACCCTATCTCTAAGGCTGAGCCCAACCACCCTACAGAGGAAACATATTGCAGCCGCTTGTATGGATGATCTAATTTTTTTGGTCACCACCCAAAGCTCATGACCATAGGTGAGGGTGGGAAAATATAGTGTATCAAGAGCTTTACCTTCTTGCTCTTCACCACGATGATCAGTGTTGATGCCACACCCAACCTGTCCATCTAGTGCTCCATTTTATCCCCACTCATGAACAAGACCTAGAGATAATTAAACTCCTTCACATGTGGCAGGAATTTTTCCAATCCAGAGGGAGCAATCCACTGTTTTCCAACTGAAGCACTCATACTGACACTCATACGACCACTTTACACTTTGCTGCAAACTGCTGCAGTGCATGCTGGAGGTCATGGCAGGATGAAGCCAACAGTACAACATCATCTGCAAAGAGCAGAGATGCAGTTCTCAGGTCCCCAAATTGGACCCCTTCCTCCCCCCTGGCTGCGCCTTGAAGTCTTGTCCTGAATATCACAAACAGAAACGTTGACAAAAGACAAACCGGCAGAGGCCAACACCGACTGGAAAAGTGTTGTGCCAGGTATACGAATACAACTCTCACTCTCAGGGGGCTGTCATGAGCCTTCAAAAGCCCACAAACACATGTAGACTGGATGGGCAAACTCCCATGACGCCTCCAGCAGGCCTTCAACGGTAAAGAACTGGTGCACTTGTCCATAGCCAGGACAGAATCTAGATGTGAAACAGGCCTGAATCCAAAGTTTAACCCTTTAAGCGCCAAAGTCGCAAAATTGCGACAAGCAACATAGCTGAATAAAACAGGCTGTATCTATAAATGTGGTGCCGAATCTTGTTACTACTTTTCACCAGGAGATGGCGGACATGTATGCCTGTAATCTGAGCAGCATTTGTGGGCGTGGTTCTATTCAAAGTTTTAGAGTAAAAAGAGTTTGTAAAACGCGCTCCGGCGCAGAGACGCGGCGGCGAAGCAGTGGTAGTAGTGCTGAGCGTAGCGAGAGCAGAGCAGAGCGAAAGAGTGTATTTTCATTTACTTACGATGCCGAGAGGTCGGTTTACCGTCGACGAGGCACTTCGTCAGGTACTGGCTGACTCCGATTCCGAGGAGGAAGACATGCAGTTGTCTAATGAAGCCGAAACTGACGATAGTAGTGACGGCGAGTCCGTGCGCCATAGTCCACAATCAGCACATGGCAAAGCGGATGCTTCACCTCACCGTGGCCGGGGTGGAAGTATTCTGCGAACACGGGGACGTGGTCGGGGTGGCAGGGGGCTCATAACACCGCAAATACCGGTGAATGTAGCGGGGATGAAAACAACCGCGGCAGACGCGGTGGTCGCGGCAAACACACCGCTAATGGCGGCGGAGGTGGCGTTCACTGCCGCATCGTAAATCACGGCGGTAATGATAATGATAATGATGATGGCTGGCAGTTGTTGAGAGAAGAGGAAGAGTATCAAAAGTGGATCAGAAATTTTGATGAGCCTGTTGGTTATTGTGGAGATGATCTGACAAATTCTGAGCCCATTGATTTCATCTCTCTTTTCTGAATGATGAATTCTGGAGCCTCATCACCAATGAAACAAACAGATATGCCCATCAGTTCTTTGAAGGGGAAATTTTGAAACCAAACTCCAGATTTCATGACTGGTATGATGTGACTGTCCCTGAAATGAAAGCTTTCATGTCACTTCACTTGTGCATGGGGCTTGTGGAAAAATCTGAAATTGAGGACTACTGGGCAGGTTTTTGGCCAACTTACACACCTGGATTTGGCAAAGTGATGGCGAGAAACAGATTTGAAAACATTCTTTCTTTCCTTCACTTTGTAAATAATGATGACCGCATTGAGAGGGCCAGCCAGGTCATGATAGGCTCTTCAAAGTGCGCCCCATAATTGATTTGATCATTCCTCGTTTTGCTGCTGTGTATGGTCCACTCAAGGAACTTTCCTTGGATGAAATGACCATTGCATTCAAGGGAAGGTCAACCTTGAAACTGTACAACCCCAAAAAACCTGACAAATATGGCTATAAAGCATTTGTTTTGAGTGAGGCCAGCTCAGGTTATGTATTAGAGTGGTGCATCTACAATGGCAAAAATACAAGCGATGAGGACAATTTAGGGGCAACACACCATATTGTCCGTCAGCTGCTTGCCCAGCACACTGGGAAAGGGCATGAGGTGTACATGGACAGCTACTACACATCACCAGCCTTAGCTCGTGAGTTAGCTGCTAAAGACACCGGAATGTGCGGGACAGTGAACTGCAACAGGAGAGGGATGCCAAAGGGGCTGAAACCATCCCAGTTGCCTCTGAGAAGGGGAGATGACCCAGTGTTCATGCGGCATGATAAACTGCTGGCTTGTGCTTGGCATGACACAAAGCGTCTCACTCTGTTGTCCACCATTCACGGCAACACAGTCACCCAAAAACGGATCCGGACAAAGGAAAATGTGACTGGGTTCCGTGAAACTATGAAACCAGTGTGTGTGGACGGTTACAACTCCTTTATGGGAGGAGTTGATACATCCGATCAACGGATGAAAACATACCTGTTTCCACACAGATCCAGGAAATGGTACAACCGCATTTTTGATGCGGTTCTGAGCATCAGTGTGGTCAATGCGCACATCATTTATACACGTTGTAGTCCTGGTCCACACAAACCACTGAAGGCCTTTACTCAGGACATTATAACATCTTGGCTTGAGGGCTTCTCCAAAAAGGAAGGCAAAAAAGGAGGACGGCCTTCAATGCAGCAGGGAGAAATGCCACAGAGGCTCACTGAACGACACTGGCTCTGCAACACAGACGAACGTCCAGATTGTGTTGTCTGTTCAGATCGCACCCCCGAAAGGCCGTCGCCAGACACAGTTCAGGTGCCGTCAGTGTGGAGTAGGTCTTTGTGCTGTGCCTTGCAATGAAAGATACCACACACTGAAAAACTACAAGCAGTGCCATCTTGATCGTTGAACGTCTTTGAAAATAATACAAATCCATATGGCCGCCGACCAGTGCTAAAAGATTATAGAAATTGGATCAGTGAATTTATTTCTATCCCAAATTTCGTTTCATACTAAAGATATTTCACATTGACTGTTGACAGTATTCCTTTATCTCAAACTGCTCTCAAACTACAGCTTTTTGAAATCTTTAAAAGAAAATTGACATTTTCCAATATGGCCGCCACCTGTTCATGTCACAATATGCAAATTAGATGACAATTTACTTCCAGCCCCAAATTTTGCTTCAAACTGAAGATATTCCTCAATTACAGTATGCCCTTATCTCAAACCACTTTCAAACTGCAGCCTTTTGAAATCTTGAAAACAAAAATGGATGTTTTCCAATATGGCCGCCACCTGGTGATGTCACAGTAATCAAATTAGATGACAAATCTACTTCCATCCCAAATTTTGGTTCATACTGAAGGTATTTCTCATTTACAGTATGCCTTTATCTCAAACCACTTTCAAGCTATATCCTTTTGAAATCTTGATATCAAAATTGTATATTTTCCAATATGGCCGCCACCTTGTGACGTCATAATATGCAAATTAGATGAATAATTTCACTTCCATCACAAACTTTGAGTCATACTGAACAATTTTCTCATTGACAGTATACCTTTATCTCAAACTACTTTGAAGCTATAGCCTTTTGAAATCTTGATATCAAAATTGTATATTTTCTTGAAAAAACTCCGGCGCCTAAAGGGTTAAGTCTGTGCTAGAGCCTCCTTTCTGGCAACCTAGGAAAAAAAGCCCCCAGGAAGGCTGAGCAGGGTAAAACCCTGATAATTGGAACACATCCTCTGGTCCACTTTTTTAAAACTGGGTTCCACTCCACAGGCACCATACCAGCCTCCACACGACACTGAAAAAGCATGCCTTTTACAAAACTATTATATAAGAAGTTTACATAACCTATTGTCATTAGATATGTTGCAGAATAAAAGATTAATATTACGGTGTGTTTTGTGTCCACAGTCATTCATTTTTGTAAATCTCAAAATACCTTATAAAACATCCAAAATAAAGTTTTAGATGTAATATGCTCATTTTATTTATTTATTAAGCTTCGCTGGGACACTGGAATTCCCAGTCCATTTTCTGTCGTGGTTTTCTGATTTGCGAGGAAAATTAACTGTGAAATGAACATTTAGGCAGAAAAATAAGGCATCTGTGACAAATCATCCACTCGCTGTGTCCTTGTGTCAATGTCATTACATGACGCGACTGCGCACATGCAAGCACACACAAAACACACACATTTGTCATGCTGTCAGAGAGCACACGTGTTTATGATGTGTCCCATCGAGGAACAGTGAGACAAACATGTACAAGGTAATTGTGGAAATGTCAAGTAGATGGCATGCAATTATAGAGGTGTGTGTGTGTGTGTGTGTGTGTGCGTATGCTTGTGTATGTGTGAAAATGTGTCTAAATAGGCGATCTACAGTCTCACTGGGGGAAAAGTGAAAGTGACTTGAAACACTTGATGTTGTTATGCTGTGTTACACATAAGAGAAGAGGGGGTGGGGAAATGAGGAATAAAGGGGAAGAAAGATAAAAAGAAAAACAGAAAAAGAAAAATGACATGATGGAGGGGGACAGCAAGATGCCTACTGACATCATTTCCATGTTAATTTTCCTGGAAGTCTATTGTACATAATAAAACCTGTCTCTGTTTTCCTCTCGCTCTCTGACACAAACACAATTAATCAGTGAGGCTATGAAAGAAATCAAGTGGTTGCAAATGTGAAGAGCTGACGATTATAGAGAGGAAATATTAAGAACATATGTGACAATCACAACACTTGTGCTTATGAACGGAGCTAATAATAAATGACTCTATGCAGGTCAACAGAGGTAACGAGATGAAGTATTACTATTGGAAATTAAAGAAAAAACTGAAACAGATGAGTGTTTCCTTGCGGCTGCTTATGTTTTGTGTTTTTACACACTTGACAGTTAACTCTGGGAATAACTCTCTTTCTGTCAGATTTTCAGACAGAAAGTGGAAGTGTTTTATTAAATTATGACAATTCATAAAGTACCTTTTCCAGTTTCCTTTTGATGGTTTGACAGGAACTCAGAGATCCAATAAAAGCTGGTTTTATTAAAAATGTTCAATTTTTATGACTTTATACCTCTGGATTCTTGACAATGGGACAAGCAGCCTTATGAATGGAAACTGTTTATATCAGTCTGTGGCATCGTAAATGTTATGTTTTTCCATTTGGTTTGGCTTAAAAGGAACAGTGTCTTGCAGATATTTAATCTCTCTGTCTGGCAGTTTATTAGGAGAAAAGAAGTCAAGCTAGGGATGCATTCTAGGTGAGGCTCATATCAAGCTGATACTGGCCTTTTATGAACAATTAGATGTGGGCCAGTCAGTGTCAACTAAATCTGATATGCTGAAAGTTCTTCTCTGACCACAGCGCTGCAGTATGTTTTATTTGTAATTTTTACTTTAAGATCAGATCATCAGCCAGAGAAATTTGTGGGTAAACACCTTGCTGTAAAACTGCCTCACTCGTTTCACACCTCTTCAGGAGCAGACATGGGCAGTATTTTGATTAAATGTATTTAAAACAGGAATTTAATTACTTCTGAGTGTTTTGCAATTTGTATTCTGCTATACAAAAAAGTAAGATGTAAATTCTAACAAAATACTTCCAGAGTTTCAGAGACACATTTTTATCCCAAGGTTTAAATGTAGGGAGAAAAAAAAGTACCACAATTCTTTCGCTAAATTCACCCAGTCTCACTCCAAAGTCGTGAAATACCGGTGCTTAGGCTGTGACTTCCAGCACCAGACACCTACAAAAAGAGACGTCCTTTCACGTTGGCATGTTACATGGCTGGTTGCCATTATTGTTTGATGCCTCCGTACCAATATGTTGAGCGGGACACCAATATAAGTTTAGGTGGGTGAAAGTCCAAATAGGGTGCATGGGAGGGGTGCTGTAAGGGTCCAACAACCTCTGGCAAAATGTTCCAACCACCAAGATACCCTCATTGCCCACTTCAAACTGATGATGTGGGAAATAACCAGAGTTCATTTTTTTTTGGTGTAGTCAAGTTAGGGTCCGACCCATACTGAGGCCACTAATTGCCAAAATGTAATATCAGTTTATATAGAATGTATTTTCAAATGACCTGTATTTCAATTAAATACATTTTCTCATACCAGCATTTTGTATTTTAATATGATACATTTCATGAGCAAGTATTTTCAATTTGTAAAAAGATACCTGTTGATCTTTTTGTGTCTATCTCTGATCAGTAGTTACCCTGTGGCAGAAATACAAAACCCAGAAGTGCTGGAATTTGTTTGGAATTAAAGTGGCCAAAAAAGGAAAGAGCAGGGATGCAGATCAAGGCAAAAGTAAATACTGTATATCTTTGCCCAGTGAATGATTAATGATATCTGTTTTCTGTTATTCAGAAAACCTGCAGAATTCTTTCTGTGGGTTTTTTCAAAACCAAATCAATCTTGGTTTTGACGTAGCCCAAAATTGTCCAAAATCTGTGTACTGTAATGTTAGCATGTTAATGTTTACCAGATTCAATGTCTTAGCTTGGGGTCTCAGAATGTTAAGTTTGGCTAATTAGCGTTAAACATAAAGTACAGCCGAGGCTGATGGCATTGTCATTATGGAAGAATTTATTCATAAACCAAAGTATTGGAAAATTCTGCATTCATATCTGCACCAAAGATGTGTTCAGTATTTCCTGTCAATCCATCCAATAGCTGTCTGCAATATTTCAGTCCAACAGAGCTACATTTCCCTCCCCAGAGTCATGATTATACTACTATGCTAGCACGGATAAAAACCAACAAGAGTAAAGTCTACAGGTACAGTAGTGCCTCCATAGTTCTACTTAGAAACAACTTTAATATACTACTGTCAGCATGTTTCGTTCACATCGACAACGCTAGCATGCTAATGTTTGCTGTAATGAATTTAACTTCTGTATGTTTACCATCCTAGTTTAGCATTGATAGCATGCAACGATTTGCTAAATTAGCTAAAAAAAAAAAAAAAAAAATACCCACAAGGATCCACTGATGCTGATGCAAACATTAGTTTTGTAGGTATTTGCCCATACAAAAAAGAGTTGTAGGCCAATGCACAGATATCCATGGGAATCCCTTTAATAGTTGATTTATTAATCTGGACTAATGGGGTTGACAGATTATCTGATGAACAGACCGACACTGTCATGGCTGCTCGATGGCTAAAAATAGTGATATGTCTTTTTCTTCTTTTTTTTTGGTGTGTTCCCATCACTCATTTGTCTTCTTTATGACTGAAAATGCCCCAGCCTAGTTTACAGATTACTACAACTAAAATACTTACTTGATGAATCAGTTAAAAGAAGAGTTACTAGTTTTGATAATTGATTAGTTATTTGTTGAGTAAAAACTGCAGAAGGACTTGTTGGTTCCAACTTGTCAGAGGTTGTAAACTCAATATTTGAGGGGTCTGGACTGTTGATTTGACAGAAGACACAAAGTGATCACTGTGGGCACTGGCTAACTTTAAATTAAATCATTTTAAACTAGTACTAATTTTAGTCATTGTAACTTAAATTCTCTGTTTTTTGGATATTTAAAAGTTATCTAAACATTTCAGTCAACAAGGCAAGGAGTTGCAACCACAAATAACAGCCCTGGCAAGACTTCCCTCCCTCCCTCAGTCTTTCTTCTCACACCATCTCCCTCCCACTGCAGCCTCTCTGTCTCTCGCTTTCTCTTTCTACATCTTGTTAATTTCAGAGACATGAAAGGTTCTCTGCAGTACAAAGTCTCTCTTTTGTTTCCTGGCATCAAAGGTTCCAAATCTCCTTTTAAGCCGCATGATGACCGACTTTTAAAGAGAGAGAGAAAGGTGGGCTCAGCTGAAGAACAGAGTGGAGAGTTGACACAGGGAACTGATCTGAAAGAATGCTCCCTCTCCTCTCCGCCTCTTTTCCTCTTCATTTACACTTCCCACATCATGAGGGGCTGTGTAATCTCAACTTTAAATTAACTGAAGAAGCAAGTAAGAAAGAGATGGCGAGGGAGACAGATGGAGAGGCAGATATACTTTAAAGGAGTCATTCATCTCCACAGAATCATGTTGTTAACTAAACCTGAAACCTGCCTACGTAGTTCTGCACAGACAGTTTGTTTTGGAGCTTCACATTTTTACAAATCTTTTGATAGTGTGAGAAGAACAAATGCTTTGGATAGCAGTGTGTTCACTTAAGGGGTTTCATTCCCCTATAGAGGAAGAAGAATCTGTAGTCCTGTTTCAACAACTTACCCAGCATCCATATATATACATACAGTGTGTGCTACTGTTTTGATGTTTGCCTATGTACCTGAAGGTCAAGCAAACCTAAACGTCAGAAATAAATTAGTATACCAGCTATAAGTCAGACAGTGTACCCAGGTGTTTTTCATTTCTTATTTGAGTTGTGCTTTCCTCCTGTGTTCCTCCTTTTTCTAATTTTCTGAGAACCATATTGAATTTAAAATCCTTCAATCGAGATTCTTTTACTGTCTGTAGAACAAAATGTATTATAACATAAACATCTGATGCTATTTATGGCTGTGAAATGAAGGTCCTCGTCACTACTACTATTTTGTAGCACACAGTACTAAGGCACAAACTTCAAGAGTTGTATGTTTTTCTTTATGTGTATAATGATAGTGGATTGCTTGATTGTGCAATCATTCAAGAGGGATGGACAATACTGAAGCTCAAAAGCCACTGCTTAAAAGCACGCTGTTTCGATACTTCGTGTCAGATTTTGTGTGAAATTACCACTGCCATGTGACTGATGAGGCGCTGCCTCAAACGTCACTGGTACTTCAAAAAGCTTTTCACTGGTTTGACAGCTCTGATATTTGGCACTGAACTATGGTATTAATGATGCCCCAGTGACACTCAACATTGTCGGTTTAGAAATAAAGAGGATAAATTGACAGTTATGGCGACTAGTGTTACTGTAAAGCAATGATTGGTGTTCGCTGTGCACTCAAGAGATGTCCATCAACAACAACACTACTTTCATGTAAAAACATCTTCATGCCAGGCATGATGAAAATCATGCGCACCAAACTAACAACAATGGGCATGTCAGCACCGGATATCCTGACTGTAATTATTTTTTACTAACACATTTTTTTCTGATCCACACACATAAGTAAACATATACATGAGCATTTATAATACAGTAATTATGTTAACATTAATTTTCTCCCACACAGTGTCTAAACTAGAATTGCTGCCTCATGGTTGAACTAGTCTCCTTTCTGTTCCTCAGATATGGTGTTGAATAATTGCCAGGAAAATGCTTTGGCAGAGCATTATGATGTCACAGTGAAGTCGAACTTTGACCTTTTGGATATAATGATGATGTCACCACATCATCAATATATCCTATTAGACATTTGTATGAAATTCTGTCATAATTAGCAGATGAATTATTGAGTGTTGGCCAAAAACATGTTTTGTGAGGTCACAGTGATTATGACCTTTGACCATCAAATTCTAATTGGTTCATTGTTGAGCCCAAGTGGGTGTTTGTGTCACATTTGAAAAAAAAAAATTCCCTCAAGGTGTTCTTGAGATATTACATTCACTAAAATGAGACACATGCATTGTATCAGACATCTCGACACAGACACACATCACACCCCATCACTATATGGGTTGTAGCTGCTGTGGTAGTGGGAAAATCAAATGTTGAAGAATGCTTGTAGTGATTGGCTGCAAGCAAAACCACAAAAATAGAGCTTTTTTTCTAGATATAGATACAAAAATAATTGAAAGCATGGATTGTTTGACTGGAGAAGTTTTTGTACCTTAACTATATTGAGTGCCAATACCCAGCCCTACAAGAGTCTAACTCTATGACACTATTGAGCTGTCAGAGCAAAAACAGGTGTCAGGATCCAAGACTATTCCACTCATTAAAATTTTGAAACCTTTGGTGCTAAACTGGCCAACAACAACTGGACTGACAAATTTCAAATGCTAGAAAAAGTAACTGGCTTCTCCGTGGCCACGTTGCTGGATGCCATATTCAAAGAGGTTGGGTTTTGTAATTCAAGCCATGCTCAGACTGCAGTGGATAGTCTTACACCAGAGTTTGTCAGTGTCATTGACTGTGAGCCACGAGCAGGAGTGGCCCATTCAGAGCCAGAACCAATGGCGAGGAGCTCAGCTCAGCCACCAGAGTAAAACCTGAGGGCCCTGCTGGATAGTCATGTTGATGTACAGCAGCAAGTTACCAATGCCACTGCCAGCACCGTCCAGAGGTTCAGTATGTTGTAGATTTACTGTAAGGCTAAGGGAAAATTGTTTTTAAAGGACATCGACCATCATGAATAATCAGTCTTTCTGCCTGTCTATGTAGTTGAGAGAACCATACTTGGGAAGATAGAAGGGTCCATTACAGTACTGGATCACCCACAATGCACCGCACCAAAATCTATCCTAAGTCACATGCCTCTGCATACCAGCATCTTGCTCCCTGTAAGAGGATTTTTTCGAAGGCTGGGGAATTGTAGAGAAAAAAAGAGAAAAAAATTCCATATACTGCACCTTTCCATTTACCACTGTGCATAATCATTCCCCAAATGACTGTCACATAAATATAAACCATGAAGGAAAAAATGCATAAGCCCATAGTGGACATAGACCCTACAGGCTACCACCACCACCTAAGGTTAATAAGGTACATTAATATGTCAAACTAAATTATACGTAGGCTTATTTTACAAAACATTCATGATTTATCTTATTGTTGCATGCTGATAAATAATAATGTTTACAATTACTGCAGCACTACTATAATGAACAAGAAAAATTGTAGATTTAATGAACATGCAGTCTTTTATAGACTTTTATTGCAGACATACAGGACTGAAACAATAAGGTGTTTTGCCAGTGCTTTGGCCCCGCTCTTAAATGGCTGCTTTAATGTCTATACGTCAAGAATGAAGTCCTGAGGCTTTGTCATAAGACCATAAGGCTTCATCTGCCCATCCCTAATATAATATAATGTGTGCTGTTTTGGTTCGAGTCATTCACTTCTGTTGTGTCTCCTCTCCAGAATCAGTCTCAAGGGTATCTAAACACAATGTAAAGGTTCTGGGAGATACCATGAGGTCATCAACATAGGGATTTAAGTGTATGTTAATGTGCTGTTCAGGTTATCTATTCTTCTGTTGTAACCTGTTACATAAATTATTAAGATTAAGATATAAGATTACTGACATTAGTGTAGTAGGAATAATCAAACTAACTCTCTTAAATGTGTCTTTTATAATGCTGATTCCTTCCTACTTGATTTTCAATTCCCCTTAATTTAGTGTCTTTTTGTGTTTTCTGTCTTTAACAATGTGTTTTTATCTATGCTGCTGCCTGTCTTAGCCAGATCTAACTTGAAAAAGAGATGTTTAATCTCAGTGTTACTCTCCTGGGTAAATAAAGGTTAAATAAATAAAAAATAAAATAAAACTTGAATGTATTTGATGTGGTTTGTGTAGTTTTGATGTAAGGTGAGAGGCAGATTTCCCTACACTGTGATCGTGGTCAAGGTTGTCGCTAGGCTATATACGGCTTGGCAGTTTTCGCCAAACACTGCTGCTAGTAGTGCCAGTTGGCCTCCTGGGCACTGCCGAGGTACAAGGTGCCTGTCCATGGGCAGTTGTGCATGTGTGTTGGCCCAATGCGTTCTCATCCCAACTTGTCAAATATCACTGGTTTTTCCATATGATGCATTAGGAATGCTCCTGCATCTATTGTTAATGTTCCAGGAAGCAGTGCCAGTTTCCTGTTGTTATATGCATTGTGTCTTTTCAAAATACACTTCTGTTTTCACAAGAAACGTACATAGCCTACAGTCTTTTCAAAATAAACGTTTAATTTTTGTGAAACTCCTTGTATATATGTGTATTTCCTTGGGCAACAAAAGCACATGGTTAGGTCAAGAAGAAAACATCATAGCTTGGCTCAGCATTTATATAGGAAGCGACCAGGGGACTCGGCTCCTTATATTACGATATTATTGGTGACATTACAAACTGATTCTGCCTGGAAGCGTATATTACCCACATTGTCACCTGCAGTGTTTGAAACCAATGTCGTCTGGCAGCTTTCTTACCTTAAGCTGCCTGGTGGCGTATCATACCGACATTGTTGCTAGCGGTGCTTCAAAATGTCTTTATCGTGCAGCGAATCACACCGACATTGTTACATCTGCTGTTTCTCATAAATGCCTTTCAGTGGCTAATCATACCACGTTGCATTTCAAACTGACGCCCTCCGGTGGTGTATCATACTGACGTTGTTACCGGTGGAGTTCTAACAGAGGCATCAAGTGGCGTATCATACCAGCACTGGTGGTGTTACAAACTGACCCTGCCCAGTGGCGTTATATACTGATGCTGCGAATGGTGATATTTGAAGACTTGGGAATGTGTGTGTGTGTGTGTGTGTGTGTGTGTGTGCGCGCTAGTGATGGCTGAATGAAGCCTCATGAAGCATTTTCTTTATTTTCTGAGCCCACAAGATGCCGTTCTTGGTTTAATGTTTTAAACCTTTTGTTGGACAAAAAGCACCATCTAGTGGGCTCAGAAAATAAAGAAAATGATTCATGAGGCTTCATTCGGCCATCACTAGTGTGCGCTGACAGATAAAACAAAAAACTACATTTTGGATTTTGTAGTTTGAGTGAACCTAATCTTTAAATTTGCTTGCAGCGAAAATCTACGGGGAGTGTTTTCCTGTTCTCTTCAAAATAATCTGACGTTAAATCTAACTTGAGAAGATGCACCCATATAGCCATCAGAACAAAGAAACATCTGGCACTGAGTAAAAAATAAATACATATTCATTGACAGTAGCTGAAACTGGAAACCTCACACACACACACACACACACACACACACACACACACACACACACTGCAATAAATGTAAATAAGCCAGTCCAATTAACAATGTTTTCAATGTTGCCAACAAAGTGGTAGGCTTTCTAATTGGCTCAGCACATCGATTACACACACACACACACACACACACACACACACACATGCACACACACACACATGAAAAGAGACTCACTAATCCACTGACATATTCTTTTACATGTTGTCGGAATACAGTGTACCACACGTGATCAAATTCCTTTAAATCTCTTTGTACTTTGATTCCATGGCTTAACACAGAAACACACACACACACACACAAACCAATGGTGCAAACGTTCTTAGCTTCAACACACAGAGTCTGTTTCAGAGAAGGATAAATCCTTTTGTTTTATTGAAGAGTTGGCCATTTTAGCTACACACACACACACACACAAAGCAGTCTTCCTAATAGTTGCACGAGAGAATGATCCCAATGAACATGTGTTTTCAATAACAAGTTTTCTGCCACTTGCATCAGTGTAGAAGGACATCCAATGCAAACATGTGTAAGACATTGTGAATTAAGACTCATGCTGATGAATAAGACCTTCTTGTTCAGTCTTAAAGTTCTGTTCCTTAGTAATAATCATCGGGGTGACAGCAACGTAGTAAAGTTTGTAGCAACTCAAAAATGCATTTAAAACCAAACTAAAGTTCAATTTCTGTAAGATTTCCTCTCTATAAAGTGCAAACAGACTAAAAAGTCACTTTTTTTAGCTGGTGACATCTGAATTTAAATTGAACTGTATAACTTTGGAGGTGTTACAGTCTATGTTAGTGGTAGAGAGGTCATTTATATGTGTGTTTAAATGTGAAAACAGTGCATGAATTAGGTTGTAAATAGTCAGAAATGCAAAAATGTTTTCATGTTGCTCTGTTTTTAAAGTCTTCCATGTCTGCAATTTCCCTTGCACAGCCTGGTACTATCCTTAATTGCCTTCAGACATTTACCAAATATAACCTCCACAGTGCACAGCTGTTTTTTGTTTTTTTTAAAGGAAATGTTACCTGAGTTAAACTTAGTGAAATGTCAGAAAATATGAAGAGAAGGGAAATGGATTGACCACTGCTTGGAGCAAAGGATTTAACAAAGCAAAAATATTGAAATACTTGTTCTTTTACTTTCAGTGGCAACCCAAGGACTGCAGGGTACCAGGAGAAGATATTGAATTCTCTAAGACAGGGGAGCTTAGGAATGACTTTTACACCTGAACAATTCTTCTCTCTTTCTTGGTGTCCACTTTTCGTGTTATCCATCACCTTTTCTCTCTTCAGCTAAAAAAAATCTGCTCTTCACTTCATTTTAAAGAGCAAAGATAACAAAATCAAAGCTTTCTATTATGTTACAGAAGTCTGTAATTCCTGCAGAGATGTAAGTAGTCTACCAACACATTCTCACTCCAACTCGTAAAATATTGAGGCTTGGTCAGTGGCCCATGATGCTTTTGGATACCCCTCTAGCATCAGTTTTGGATGCTCAGGGACAGCATGTTAAATTATGTTTGTTACATGCATTGTTTCTTCAAAGCAAATGTTTTCACAGGAAATTTACAGTTTCAGCTGGTTAAATGCATATGTCAATTTTCAAAATAAGATTTCAGCATAGGTGTAGATTGTTTTTAGTTTACTTCCTTAGGTTTAGGCAACAAAAGCAGATAGTTTAAAAAAAAATCAGGATTTTGGTGTATTTTACTAGACATGCTAGCATATAATGTTTTATTGTTATGAAAATAACTTGGTTGACTTTTGGTTTCACATGGGACATGAACAGTTGTCTTACAGGTGAAAGTCCAGACTTTGTTTGACCTATTCACCTCCAGTCCTGCCAACTCTATGAGGACTTTCTCTCATCTTTATACTACAGCAGTTGCTTGGAATTTCTAAAAATGCCAATGCTCGGTGCTTTGGTGTCTGAATGGCCACTGCCCAAGCGCCTGTACTTGACAAGTTGGGAGTTAGTCTGGGTTAGGTGTACTCGCCATCCTGTATATATTGTACACAATCAACGGACATCTCAAGGCTCTGGCCTGTCATTACATTGCCCTGTGTTCAGCATGACATTTACAGTGGTTATGTGGTTGAGAAATTCAGTTATTATTTTACAAACAAATTGGAACAGAAATTATCTACCAACCAAGCCAATCACGTGATGTCCGTGTTTCAAGACGTGTGGGCTGGACCAGTTGGAATATTGGGTAGATGGGGGGGTCTGTCTGTGACTGATCACTTGATTTCTCTCTCGGACACACATACACACATTCACAGACAGCCACACAAGTGCACATTAATGGACAGTCAAGATTTGTTGGAATGGAATGAGGACAGCAGGATTGGATTTCCAGAGGAATCCCATTTCAGTCAACTCTAATCTGAGACAGAAAGAAAGACAGAGAGAGAGACAGAGAGAGTGGGAGAGAGAATTGTGCCCCCTGACTGTATATCTTTGTGTGTGTGTGTCTGCATATGTGTGTGTGTGTGTGAGAGTGTGTGCGTGCATATGTTTGTACGGCTATCATTGTGAGGACCATGGCTCATTTCGCCAAGTGAGGACTTTTAGGCTGGTTCTCACTTTATTTTAACTCTAACTGCCTTCCTCAGTTATGGTTTATGTGCTTCTCTCATATTTTTCAGAAAAGTAACAAATGTGTGTGTTTGTGCTTCTTATCTGGATACACACACACTTTTTGCTCTCTATTGCCCCAAGTGGCATTTTCCATTTCCATCAAATACATAGAGACATTCACAAGGTTTTATTTAGTCAAATGGAAGACATGATATGAAATTTCACACTGGTTAGCATGATGTATTTTTAAGTGAAAAAAAAATATATAATGAACAAAGTTTGAATTTTACATACTCATAACTCAAATCTACAGTGACCCCATGAAAACTACTTGAAATCCAAACTTCTCCACCTTTGTGATTCCAAATCTTTTGCTCTTCATAATTTTGCTTTTCTTTCTGCCTGTAAGGCTGCAAGTGCTTCTAATGTCTAATGGCCCTTGTGTGATATATACATTGGTGGTGGAAAGTCACTAGGTCCATGTACTCAAGTACTGTAATTAAGTAACTTTTTTAGGCACATGTACTTTACTTGAGTATTTCCATTTTCTGCAACTTTATACTTCTACTTCTCTACATATCAGAGTGAAACATTGTACTTTTTACTCTATATTTGTCTGACAGTTTTAGTTGCTATGTGCTTCATAAATTTAATTAATAGCACAAGATATAATTAACAAATAAAGTATAATATATTACAAGACTCCATTGATCCCTGAGGAGAAATTCAGCTGCCTAGCAGTATCTATAGTCATTGAATTTGGCTCCACCTTTACCAGTGGCAACACTGATGTGATGAACAGAAAACAACAGAAGAAATGACAGAAAAAAAGCAGCATCTACACACCAGGTAACACAAATCATTTTAGAAAGCACCTGTCAGTATTACCATGATAGCCAGAAGGCTAAGGTGATCATGGAAAAAGTCATGGAATTCATAGGCCTGGACATCTAACCAGTCTTTGTTGTCAGTGTATTCACACTTATATAGCCTCTAGATGTTTGTTTTTTAATTCTTGCAACTTCAAGAATATGCTCCAGACATTATTCCAAAAGACAAGGTGATGTTGCATACTACATACTCAGATAAAATGCCCAAAACATGGTAAAAGCCATACAAAATGCAGGATTATGAAGTTTGGAATGTACAGCCCACACACTTCAGCTGATTGTCCATGATGCAGTGCTGTCACAGCGCAGCATAAATGACATTATAGCTACAAAGAGATGCATTGTCGGGCAAGTGCTTTAGTCCAGATAACATTGTTTAAAGAGATAGGTTGGCCAACTCACCCAAAGGCTGTAACATCAGCATCAGATTGAACAATATGTATTATATGCTCCACAGTCTGTTTGAGCAGAAACAAACACTGGGTGTTATGCAGCTGACCTCACTGTACCTGCTACTTTCACATTCAACCTGTACGGACTGATCAAAGACATTTTGAGACAGAAATTAGCTTGTCCTCCACATGGGCTGCCAATGTCATACCCTCTGTGATGGTTTTGTAACATCTTCTGAGCAAAGATTTTGCATCATATTGTGGTGGGTGCCTCCGCCTTTGCTACACATTGAGAGTAGTGATAATGGACACCTCATCAGGCATCATCCTTTACTTATGAGCAGGTGATATTCACTGCTCTGATGCTATGATCAGTAATTCTAAGATTAATTGTCAGACCACACTACATTTCCTGGTGATGGTGTTGTTTAAAAAGATAAAAACAAAATTAGCAAAGCATTACTGTTACATACCTGATATTGCTGTCTGGGGTAGGGCTTTTTGAAAATGAGTTTGTCTCCAGCAAAAGAAAAAAGAAAAAAAGTAAAAGGTGAAATAGGTTAACTATAAAAAGAAAATAATGAAATGAAAGAGGAAAGTAAGGGTAGGGAGGACTTGGCTTTGTAATTTCTGTTTTTTTGTCATTAATGGCTATTTCAACAAAGATAAAAACAGTATAATTCGGACAACAAATATGTTATTAACATTTGAAATAGATTCAGCCCCAAAAGAAAAAGAATGAAGTGCTTCCATTTCATCAATGTCCCCACAGTTTTTCAATAGAGAAAACAAGTAGTGAGGAACTAAACCAAAAGTGGACACTGTGCAATGTTACAAATGACGCACATATGCATCTTAACTGTCATACTGTGAGTTGGGGTTGTACCATGGCTAAAAAAAAAAAAACAGCATTAAACTGATAGTTTTCATGGCAATTTGACAATATTTCAGTCAAACAACTGTTTTTCATACCAAGGATGTGATCAACTAATCTAAAACATAATAATATTATAAAAGAAATTCACCAGATGTACCACCTGGCATATTTGCGTACTTCCTGATTGGCAAATATATTTATTACACCTATATAGTTAACAATTGATTGATATAAGTTTTAAAATACCATACACCTATTCTGGTTTAGAATATAACTGAATGACATCAGACTGAATACAGAGTGCATGCAGTTTGGGGAGGCCCGTGTGTAATTGCACACAAGTCATCATTTTAGCTCCATAACATACAAACACACATTTGTATTTGAAAAATACCCCTGGATCTTAATCTTCCTCCATTTGTGCCAAACTGGTTTTCCAGCTCCCTGCACAGTGGATGAATCCTGTTGATATTTCTCAGAGATGTTTCCTACTACACTGGACACGTCAGCATGAAGATGTCATCATGACTATTATATAGCAAGAGAAACCGTGCGGGTCAAGGCTTTAACTTGCTATATTTAAGGCAACTCTCCCCTATTTCAAAGCTACTTAATATTGAAACGTTCAACATCTATATCCAGCTGTGTTAGATATAAAATTATTCAAATGAAAATTATACACAGGGCATATATCACACCATATAAGTTAAAAAAAATAGATCCAAATGCCTCCGAACTGTGCTGGCATGGCTGTGGTAGGCTTGGTACTCTCATGCACTTATTGTGGTCCTGCCCAGTGGTTAAACATTTTTGGACTGAGGTAATAAATGTTTTAAAGAGGATATTGAATGTTCATATTCCACAATGCCCTGCTCTGTGTATATTGGGAAATAGATTGGAAAATACACATACTCGAAATACACAACGTATTGTGGCATTAGCTTTTCTTTCTGTAAAGAGGACAATACTTATGAATTGGAAAATCCGTAAACCAGACTGATATAACATACAGAACTGGCTAAAGGACTTCTTGGATTTACTTTCGATGGAGAGCGCAGCTCTAACCCTTATTAGACAATACATGAGCAACAGAATAATAATCTGACTTAAAAGAATGGAATGTATGAAATGATGAGTAGGACATGAATGGATGTATGGGGCAGGATTATTATGGTGAAATCGCTTTAGTGGTTACTGGAAACTGCGCCAGCATCTCCACCCTCAAATGTTCATCTGTACCAAATCTCTCCCCCCCCCGCCCTCGTTTTTGTTTTGTTTTGTTTGTTTGTTTCTTTGTAGGCATGTGTGACATTGTAACATATGCTGCTCGGGGTGTTTTGTGGATTGTGTTGTTGTCTTTGTCTATTGACTGTTTTGTTTTTTGGAAAATAAAAAATTATAAAAAATTAAAAAAAAGCTACTGATGTTTTCTGTAAATGTGTGCAAGCCGAGTCAGAAATAGACATTGTGTTATATGTGTTGTACATTACACATTTACAACACCTCCCTGTCATCCATAGAGCCACCTAAAGTGAAGGTGAAGAGACCTTGGCCTTCAACAGAAAGGTGTGCAGTATAAAAAACACTTAGGAAAGTTTATGTCAGAGCGCCAAGTTCAAGGAAAAGAGGATGCAATGCATAAAAGAAGAAAACGCCTTGGGTCTTTAAAAGATATGAAGAGCTTTGTGTACACAAACATCACTCTAAACCAAAGACTTTCACATTATAAAAACTGTTAAAGTTTGGTAAGCCAACTTTTCTGATGCTGTTTGCTTTGTACACATCAAGAGTGTTGTGTTTAAGGTCACAGACTAAAAAAATGTAGATCTGCTCGCTGGAGTTGACATTTCTTGCAGCTTTATTGAATGTTCTATGATATTTATGTGTATTGCTGAACCCCCTCAAAGTGTCCATGAGCAACTTATGATCACTTTGCACAATGTTTGAAAGTTTGTCATTGTACTTGTAATACATCTTACATTCAGACTTCTGAAACATGTAGTATCTGTTAGTGTTCATTCTGAGTTTGAGGTCGATTTATCAGCCAACAAACGCAGAACACTACATGTCCCTTTATGCTTTTGGTGGATTTGGATTTTTACCCGTTTATGTCCACAGAGATAAGCTTTGTCCTAACAGTTTCATTTAAAAAGTTTTAGAGTTGTGCCTTTGTGTTTCCAGGCAGTGCAACATCAAAACTCACAGACCAGAGGAACACAAAACTAAAGCCAACAAGCAAAGAGATGAAAATGCTATTTTTATTGCCAAATGCGGCCCTTGATTTCAGCTGATTGGATTTGAGAAGCTAAGATATAGGGTTGAGGGAGAAAGAGAGAAGGGGGGAAAAGTAAATTTCAGTTGTAGCACAAGAAAGCACTCACATCTTTGTAGCTGTTTGGATGAAAAAGGATTAAAAAAAATAGTAAGTAGAGAGGAGGGAGAAACACATGGTAAGAGTGAGAGAGAGAGAGGCAAGGAGGGAGAGTGGTTGAGCGATAGAAAGCTATAAAAGTCCCATTAAGCTCTCAGCCTTGATTGCTCTACAATTAAATGTCCATTTTCTTTGACTACATAGCAAGGTTGGCAACTTCACTTCGGCAGTTGGTTTACTCTGTGTGTGTGTGTGTGTGTGTGTGTGTGTGTGTGTGTGGGAGGGTGCATGCCCGGGTGTAAAAGCCAGCCATTAGTTGTTGAGGCTGAGTGGTGCTGCTAGACATTCACACTTACACATCAGGGTGCCAAGTTCCAGTAGCCTGCCAAATTGATTTCAGGTCAGAATCTGTTAATTAAATAAAGACTCAAACAGCTCCGGAGTCCAAAGCCCAGTCCCTGTAATCATAGTGTGTTTAGCCTGAGAGGGAGAGGGAGAGCTGTTAAACAATGTTCCTGTGTGACACGGTCAGAAATAAATCACCAGTAAAGCTTTCACATAGTATTTCATCAAGAGACTGCAATATACTGGACTCTAAATGGATGATGTTTAGAGAATTCTGTGTTGTCAATGTGTTTGGGAAGACATTTGGAAATGGTTCGTGGCAGTGGAGAGGACAGTCGTCAAATCCTTTATGTCAGTGAAAGTACGGAGGAAGAAGAAAAATACTCAGTTTTAGATTTTGATGGGTTTTGATGGTAGAGCCCAGCTTGAGCTGGCTGGACTCTTATGTCAAAGATGATTCAAGGAAAAGGACAAAGATGTTTTGCTACTAAAAAATTCTCTATATATTTTACTTGACTGAGATAGTTTTAATTTGTTTTGTCACTAAATTATTAAAATGAAGCAATCTAAGAAATTTAGAGGGGAAAATAAGTCACTTATAATCAAGGACACACTGCCTAATTTTTAGGAGTCACAAAGGAATTATGTTATTATTATATTACATAGGAAAACCTGTTAAAAATAGGTATAGTGGCCTAAACTTAAAGCCACTTAGAGGCTGCATAGACCTGACACTTACCAATTGATGCACTCGCCAGCCCTAAGCGACTGTGTTCATCAAGTGAAAACAAAGAGTTCCACATCTTCCTCTTATCTATGATGCATAGTTTATCTCTCACTGCTGTAGTCTTTATGTAAACCATGCAAGCATCAATGTATCTTTTTCATCATGAGGGAACATACCCATGAAAGAACCATGAACACCCTTTAATTCATCACACACCTTGATAAGCTCATTTTTAGCACCTTTTTCTACAAGCCCATAAAGAATATCTCTCATTTTACTGGTCTTATTTAGTTTAGCTTTTCTAGATTTCTGCAACCCTTCAACCTTTTTCTTTGTCTTTTGTGTAACCACACCTGTTTTAATACTGCTTGCATCGCTTGGTTGTGCAATAACCTCCATGGGCTTGTCCACAGTTTTACGCACATCCATTATTCAGTTTTTTGTCGAAACATGGGTTAAATTTGTCCACACTCACAGTCGCACAAAGTAAATACAGTCAGTTGTTCTCCATTGTTGATTACCAATGCATTGGATTTACACTCCAAAATACAATGAACTGTGTGCACTAGAGTGCGGCTACCCCATCGGGCCAGGTTCAGTCAAAAATGTATAAATTGTATTCGGGCTGGGGTCGGATTCAGTCAGAAAATGAAGTGTAAGATAAATAAATCCTATTCTCTGTCCTGTTTATTGCTTGGGCACTGTTATTTACGTGACAACACCTAAACAGAACACACACATACACTGGCTGTTTGTTTCTACCTCTCCCCTCACTGGAAGCCTCGGACCTCCCGCCACCTGCTCCCGTCTCAAACAAGGAGGTCTCCCTCTCCACTGAGCACCCACGGCGCACTCCTGGCCTTTTAAATAGCCTGTAACCATAACAACTGTGTGACACAAACTCAGTGCCTTAGTAGCCTAATTAAATAATGTCGGGCTCGGTTCGGTTTCAGACATAACAAAACAGAATGACTGTTGGGTTCGGACGGGTTCGGGTACTTTTCTCTCGGGCTCGGTCAGGTTCGGACAGAAATATGCAGCCCGTGCCGCACTCTAGTGTGCACACAAAACATGAATGGCCATTCAAAAAGTCTGAAGCGCTACTCATTGCCCTACCTCCCATCGGGCACTGTGTTAATGCCAGTGGTTGTCGGCATCCTCCTGGAGAAGCTCGATGTTGCCAGGGCACCTTGCTTTTGTCTCTCTTCTCATAAGCGTCAGTCTAGCGCATAAAGTGCCGCTAATCACGATGCCTACTGTCGTGATGGTGAAGCTTTTGCTGTGTAGTTTTTTAACTTTTAATTCAGTGGCTAAGCTTAAACTTAAAGCCACTGAGGTGCTGCATAGACAGGCTACTTACTAATTAACACACTCTCCTGACATAACCGACTGCTGTTGATCAGGTGAACACAGAGTCCCACTTCTTCTTCCTCTTTGATGCATAATTTATTTCTCACCGCAGTTGTATTCAATAAAAGCATGCTATCATCCATGAACCTGTGTCCATAAACCACTCAAAGGAACAAATTGTTCACCATTACAGTCAGCGGCGTGCACCTGACTTGACATGGCCCGCTGTTGTGGTCCAAAAACTATATGTGCTCCTCCATCTAGTAACTGTCCCTGAATGATTGGTTCCTACCTATATTGACAGATACCTATAACAGAACAGTGACCCCTACAGGACATATTAGCATCCAACATACAGTCATGGAAAAAATTATTAGACCACCCTTGTTGTCTTCAATTTCTTGTTCATTCTAATATCTGGTACCACTAAACGTATAATACAATGAACACAACAAAAAATGCAGCTGGTCACATAATACTTTATGTCCTATTTGACATTCTTAAGCTTAATTGATTCCCAGGGTATATAAGAGGCCATTTCATGTCACAAGCAGCACTGCACATGCAAAGGCCTAGAGTGGTTTCCTGCTTACATTCAAGCCGTAGCACAACTCAGAAGTTGTCAGCTCTCACATAATGCCTAAAACAAAAGAATTATGAAGCCACAAAGGCAGCCATCTTGGCACTGCTGGAAATTGGCATGAGTGAGAGACAGGTAGCGAAAAAACTGAAGATCTCCAAGACAGCCGTTCATTACAACAAAAAAAAACAAGCTGAACATGGCACTACCAAATTGCTACCTGGCCGTGGCAGGAAACGTCTTTCTACCCCACGAGATGACCGTGCACTCATCCGTTCCTGTGTCAGGAATCGTCGTCAGACCTCCAGGGACCTTAAAAATGAGTGGGCACTGTCGAGAAATGTGACTTGTTCGGCAAGGACAGTTCGAAACCGACTTGTTGAAGCTGGTTTGAAGTCACACAGAGCACGCAAGAAGCCCTTCATCAATGAAAGGCAGAGGAAGGCCCGGTTACTCTTTGCTCGAGACCACAAGGATTGGACTGTTGATGATTGGGCTAAGGTTCTCTTCAGTGATGAATCCAATTTGAATTGATGCCCACTCCAGCCAACTTACTGGTTTAGGAGGAAGCCTGGAGAAGCTTACAACCCAGACTGTCTTGCCCCTACAGTAAAACATGGGGGTGGATCAGTCATGATCTGGGGTTTGTTTCAGTCTGAGTGGAACAGGGCAAATGCAATTGTGTGAAGGCCGAATGAACCAGGTCATGTACAGGACTACCCTTGAAAACAGTCTTCTTTCATCAGCTGGAAAACTCTTTCCTGCCTCGAATGACTGGATTTTCCAACAAGACAATGCCCCTTGCCACACGGCAAGGTCAGTTAAAGCCTGGATGGAGAACCACAACATTCGCACCATGCCTTGGCCTGCTCAATCACCAGATCTTAATCCAATTGAAAACCTGTGGAAAATCATCAAACTCAAAATGGAGAACCACAAGCCCAAAAACAAAGAAAATTTGTTTGAATTTGTCCAACAGGAATGGGCTGCTGTGACAGCAGAACAATGTCAGAAGCTGGTGGAGAGCATGCCAAGACGCATGGCTGCAGTCATCAAAAACAATGGTTATGCAATCAAGTATTAACTCTTGTGTGTATCATGTGTTTAAAGCAAACAGAAAAGAAAACATGGAATGCTTAAAAGTAGTGTTTTTGGCGGTACAATGCCATAGCTATTGATGTAAGAATTTAAGTAATTTTGGTTATTATCAAGAAAACCATGGAAAAATGAATAGTTCTTAGTTCTTAAATTAAACTCTCATGAGCTATTTTTGTTGTTATCATTATAATTGTCCAAACAAATGTACCTTTAGTTGAGCCAGGCATTAAAATTAACAAGAAATTGAAGAAAACAAGGGTGGTCTAATAATTTTTTCCATGACTGTAGATTTTATACCAGGGATGACTCCTATAAGAGGCAATAAACTGCTTTCCCCTTGCTGGCAGTAGATGAGTATGCCTTTCATTTTTTTTTTGTTGGTTTGCTTGTTTTCTGGCGTGTCATTTTTCAACGTCACAGATGGAAACAGGTTAATAACAGTAAAAAGCAGCATGAAGTCCAGTGAAAATATAGCAGTGGTTAGTTGGTTTTTATACTTCTGCAGCATCTCTTTCAAACTAATTGCTGACAAAATCTGAAATGACATTCAAGCACTTCTTGGACAGAGACAGAAGGTAATTTGTAGTGGCCGGTCATAAGCTGTGTCTCAATTTAGGGGCTGCAGCCTTCCAAGGCTGCATATGAAGACCAATTGCTTCACATCGGCGCAACCAAAGCTGTCCCATTTCAAAGTCTCCTTCAAATGCGGCCGAGAAATGCAGCCTTCTTTCACAGAATTTGGAGGATGCAACGGGCAGCAGTTGCGTCAGATTACACTTTTAAATGTAAATCATGTGTACATTATGTGTTTGAGTGGAAATGCCATGCCTTGGAGCTCTGTGTGATCACTGACACAAAATTTCCCCAAGGGGACAATAAATGTGTGTCTATCTATATCTAAATACTGGGTATCAAATCACTCGAATAGCTAACAATACAAATGTTATTAAACACAAGAGGCCTTCAAACTCAAAGTTTTGTTCAAATAACAGACCAGTGTTTATGACGATAGTGATGCTAACTGATGTTGCCAGTTAGCTTCTCTCGTCAAGTGTAGCTGGTTGCCAAATAACAGGAACGCCAATGGGTCAGGCGTGAGCAACTGGCGGTCGAACCAGGAACAGACCAGACCGTCCTATTTCAGAGACCGCTCGGTCTGGCTGATGCGGTATTCAAAGGACACGGCCAACGTAGACCGTGAAAAGCCGTCCTTCAAAGGCTGCAGCCTGAATTGAGACAGTGATAGAGTTCTAAAGGGATGACATTATTTGTAGGCCAGCAGGAAATAAGCTCTGTGGCTAACAAAAGCTTACGCTGTTTTGTTCAGCAAGATAATTTTCACAAATGAATGAAGATTAACTGTTTTTTTTTTTTATGTATTTTTTTGCAGTAAAACAAGACATGAAAGACTCTCAGGCTTGTGTTACCCACAGACCTTATTTCAGGCTTCTAACCAAAAACCCATTCAAAAAATCCATTGATTTGGAGACGAGGGAACCAGGAGGGCTGAAATGCTAACTCATTTCTGGGTTTTAGGACTCATTCCTGCACCACTCTTTTGCATTTTGCCAGCAAGGGGGCTAAAATTAGCATGTCTACCCATGTGTCATATTTCCATCACTGCCAATCAAAGCTGATTGGATCTGGAGCCAACAAATACCCGTGACTTCTGCGGAGTCAATCGTCCACTGAGTGAATGCTGATTGTAACCTTTCCAATTAAATACAAAAGTCAAATGTTAGTCCGTGTAAGTGGGTTTTTGTCTGGTAAAGGAAAGGTGTTTTAGTCTCTTTCTCTCTCTCTTCCTGAAGCTGGCATCCACCTTGCATGTGTCATTTCATTTAGCACCATTATACAGTTCACACATCTATCATTGATTTTATTGCTGATGATGCTGATCTCAACTCCCTTATGTTTGTTTGGGTCAAAGCTGCAACAGCTTTTCTTTTTACCTCTTAGGGGAGGTGGAAACAAGTTGTGTACACAGCATTGACCTAAGCGTTTTAAGTTTTTAAATTACATTTTATGAGTAGGATCAGCAAGCAATAGGTCAGTATGGTTTATAGCATATATAGTATTAATGGGCTCTTGAATTTGGGGTAGTCGCAAGCACCAGATTCATCCCCCTAAATCTAGGTTTACCTCCCTTTCTTTGGCCTCTTCCTCCTTCCCTCTTCCATAACTCCGTAGGACTGGCAGAGCACCTATGGGGCATGGTGTGAATGTATATATATCGATGCAACTGTCCAAGTGGGGGTCTGAGGAGGGTTTCAGGTTAGGCATGCTTCAGCTTCTTAAGACAAACCCATCTTAAGCAGAAGAAGGCTTGGTGTGCATGGGTTTGAAACAAAAGAGAAAGAAGAAAAATAACAAAAAGAAAAAAACAACAACAAATAGTACAACAGCAACAAAAGAGAACAGCAAAAAATACCACCAGCAGAACAAGAAAGAAAAACAAAGAGGGAAAAACACAGAAGTACAGCAGCAACAAAGATGAAGAAGAACAACAAAGATGAAGATAAACAACAAAGAAGACAAAGAAGGAGAAGGAGAAAGAACAAACCACCAAAAGAAGCTGAAAAGGAGCAACAGAGAAGAGCAACGACAAAGAACAACAAAGAAGAAGAAACACAACATTTAAGAACGAGAATACAGAAAAAGAACAAGTAAAAGAAAAACAACATAGACAGAACAACAGCAAACAACAACAAAGGAGAAATAGAACAACAAAAAGGAACATCAACAAAGGGAAAGAACAACAACAAGCAAAAGAAGAAAAATAAAAAAATACAAAAACAGAAGAAAAACATGAAGAGGAAGAACAAGAAAGTACCAGAACAAAGAACAACATCAAATAGGACAAAGAAAATGACAAACATGAGGAGAACAATGAAAAAGAACAACAACAAAGAAAAATGAACAAGAACAACAAAGAAGAAAGGAATATATGGTATAAACATCACTCCCCACTAAATGACAGAACAATCAGAACAGTCTAGGTTACAGTACATCAAGAGTAAATGTGTAGACACTGCTGCAAGTGGAATGCAGTGTTTCAAAAGAAGAAATGCCTTCAAAAGTCCTTTAGAGTCTACTGAGAGCCTTTGACTGTATGAGCCTTCGTACTGTGGGAATCCCCACTGCTCAGGCCTGCATCTGTCTCAGCATGATACATATACTGGGGAGAAAGGAGGAAGAAGAACAAGTGCAGCAGCACAGACTAAAGGGCAAATACTTCAGGCAAGTTGTTTTGGGACCTACTCAGGATAAGTGTGTTTCTCCTTAAACAGGACACCTCTGCCCAGGGTCTGATATCAATGCCTGGGCTGACAGCTTGATTGATTAGGTAGCTATGATGAGGCATCACTTTATGAATATTGAGAAACCGGTTAAACTAGATGGGGTGGAAAAAACAGACATCAGTAGATTAAAAAGAAACAAAGGTACTTTAATGTTAAATAGAAGGTTTATGAAAGAAGTAGAGCAATGTGACTGGCTTGAATTTGAACAGGAGGGGCACTTCACTGTTTAGTTTGTTGGAGGCTATCATCAGACAGGTGAAAAGGTTCTTTTGTTGGTGGGACCAAAAACCTTGAGCTAGAAGCCTTGACAGATCATGCAGCATAAACTCCCACTAATGGAGAAGAAAAGGAGAGGAGTAATCCCACTATCTCAGAATGAGGCGGTGAGGGCTGTCACCTCCATGACAGCGCAAAGAAAGAGGTTAATCTTCCTTTATGGAATTGCTCATGCCTTTGCCAAATGGAAAGGAATGCTCGTTTTCGGTTTGTTAGCACCTACATAATGTTAATGTAAATGTTAGCACAAAGTTAGATAGGAACAGGCCTGGTTCAAAAGCATACAATGCAACCTCAGTTTAATATTTTGCACGCTCATTTGAAATTTTAATAATAGACATGCAGACTGTGTGAGAATCTCCATGTACACTTATATTTTGATTCCGGTGTAGAAGTGCAACCTGCAAAAGGGCTGGGTAAAGGTTAATATCAATCAGCAAGTGTGGGGATTATTAAATACTCTCTCAGCCAGTCACATCACTGGTCTCAAATCTCTCAAACCACTGTGCCAATCACAGTTAAATGTGATAATGACAGCTCAGCAAATGCAAAGCATTATCTAAGGAAATGTCTGGAGGGTTCAGAGTTACAACATGAACACACATCACCACAAACCTGTACCCAAAGACAAATTAAGTATGATTTCCCAGGTCAGGTAATTATTACAATAACTATAGAAATAACAAATGAAAAACCTGATTTAGGGAAAGCTTTTACATGATCATATTGGACCCACGCTATATCAACAATAATTCTGACGGATATCAGCTTGTACATGGTCTCATAGTGATTAATGTTACACGTAAGTGTTTGCTCTGCAGTGTATTTCGAGGAAAAAATATGTAGCTGCTAGCGCACCCAGACTAAGTTCAGATGTACCCTAAGTCACTTTGTTCTGGAACCTGCCCTGACTGACTAGCTAGCTAGCTTGCTCATGAGAACAATGAGGCCCTGTCTACACATATACAGATATTTTTGTGAACAGGTATCTTCCCCTTCCATAAAGACAAAAATAAATCTGTCTACACTAAATTCTTGCCAGGGTAGATGGTGGTGATAAATGCTACATCAACAGTTCGTCAAATACCAGAGATGATGATTCTGAGCGTATACAGTGAGTTTAACTTTGTTGGTATTAACAAACCAAAATATAGCAAAACAATAGTGACTTTAGTAAATTATTTCTTTATTTTTACATATTACGTATTGCACATATTGTTTGGTGCTATAGCAAAGCCGACATGTGACGCTTATGTATGGGCGGACAGTGAGACAGAGATGCTGCTGAGCGTCACCCTACAAGCTGATGGAAGCCCACAAAACCATTTCTGGGAGTCTTGTTGTACCAAATATTCCAACATATTGGCGACATTTCAGGAACAGTACCCTGACACTCTGAGAAGGTGGGGAAAGAGTTACCTCATTCAAAAGATATGATTAACAAGGCAGTAATATCAACTATGCTCAAGACCATCTGCACAAAGTGCCATGGAGCAGTTGACACAGGACGCCTAAGTGGACACGGTAGAGTGGTGTTTTTGAGTTCTTCGAGTGGATTTTGGGTGGCTCACCCATGACAAGTTCCATAACTACTGGCACTGAGTCAGAAGATATTAATATGCACCGCACCTTCCCTGCCAGTGCGGATCCTGCTTCAGATTCGGATGTCATGTCTGCTGAAAGTGAGGTATCTGCTGAAGTATTCACCTCGGTCATCCCAAGGTAATGTTACGTTTGACATGTCTTTGTTGGTTGCTGTTTTAATGCAACACTATAAGCTGTTATGCTGTAACATTACATAAGACTATAACCCTAGAATTTCTTTTTTAAACACAGGCTATTTCTCATTAGTAGTGAGCCATAAGACAGCAGGCCATCAGACTGTCAATCTCTTGAGCCCATCACTACCACTTTACGTTGTAATGGCACTTTACTTTTTTTATGTTGTCATTTTGTTTTGTTTTTTTTTTATTGCCAACAACTGCTTCTCTGTAATTGTGGAGCGTATGGTTTAAAAAATAACTTGAACAAGCCTATTGCTGTGTATTGATCGTTTTTAAGGTTATGTTCCGTTTGTAAGTCATGTTTTCTCTTCTTGTTGTACTCAAGGCAAAACTTCAGGGGTACAGAAATGAAAAACGAAAAAGTGGAAAACAGTGCAATTGAAGAGGAGGATGGCGGTGAAGCTCATGGAAAGAGCAGACACACAAAACACTGACAGTATCGACAAAATAACCTCCAACATTGCACAACTCACAACTTCAGTAACTGAAGGATTTTCTCCTTTGAGGCAAATGTGTCAGGAACCTCTCTTGACAATGCCACTCCGTATGCCACCATACTACACACAACCCTATGGCAGCACTTACCCCTGTTCACATAGCCACATAGCAAAAAACACAAGGTCTCAACTCCACCACCAAATACCTCACAATATCCTGATCAGTTCTTTTACAGGCAGGTTCTGTAAAGTAAACCAGATTTATTGATGTAAACTGAAAGTAAATAGTAATATACATAACCTTGTTTATCTAAATTAAAATAAATGGCATATGAGAGTCCATGAAGACAAGACAAGTGGGAAGTTACACAGTTTCTTGTACTTTGTAGAGGGAGCCAGACACAGAGCTGATACATGCCCAACTTAATCCCCATGTGCCAGTCCTTGCTGTGTTCTTTGATAGCCAGAAGGACCTCATGGCTGTCTACAAGCTGGGGTGACAGTCCATGGAGGCCTTATTGAGAATTCTGCCATCTAAGAACACACAAGGCTCTTCACATGAGGCGCGTGTATTGATCATCATCTGCTGGCTGACACATGGCTTATCCTACAGTATGGTGTCCAGGGCCTTTTATGTTCCCATGTCTACAGTCAGCAGACTGGTGCACACTGCAGTGGAGAAAATTGCAACACTTCACCATAAGTCTACAGACGATCTATCTTTGGAGCACTGCAGGAGAAGGCAAAGCACTTGCACAGCTGGCCACGTGTGCCATGTCCACATAACGACCACCCACGAGAGAGTGATTTGTACGCTTTGGGGATCAAAGGCCTGGGACATGGGCCACAATACTTTAGAATAAATGTGCGCCTTGCGGCCCTTTGTGGTTTAGTTATGTAGATTCATAAGTTGCCTTTAAATTTGAGCTGTGCCAATATGGTGTAAAGGAAATCAATAAATTCAAAATGTTAAACTTATTTTATCAATTTCTTTCTTTTTTTTTTTTTTTTTACTCATTCTTCAAGCAGGTCCAAAAATCTGAAACTGTTGATCCTCCTTTTGGAATCTTCTGTCATAAATGCCAATAAAATGCTCCCCTGGAGGCACACTCTTTCTTGGGGGTAGGGGATGAACAGAGGTGGATGGCTCATCATCCGTCTCTGTAGTGATGTCGTTACTTGTGCCAGGCTGTGCAGAATCCTCCTCATATGCTTGGCCACAAGAAGTGGCCCCAGCTCCAGGAGATTATGAGCCACAACCACTGGAGGCTACGTCAGGACTGGGTGCTCAATAGCAGGCCTTGAGCTCCTGGAAGATAACAAAGGGATTTATCAGCAAATCTTTCATGATTTTACTCCAACATGAAGATGATGAAAATGATGAAGTGCTAAGTAGATAACACTCTGATTAGCTGAATCATGTTACACCCAACATATCTTTGGCTTTGGTTGATTAAGGGACTAGATACAACCCCTTTACCCCCTGTGCCTTACTTTGCACTCAGATTAACTGATTAACTCTCAACAGTGGTTGGACACACCCTTAATAGACTTGTGCCACACACTTTAGACCATGCGCTATAGATCGCTTAAATAGGGCCCAATATGTTTATCAGCAAGGTTTATTCTTACATAATTTGATTCATGAGCGTTTTATGTGCAAAGTGAGGGGACGGGGCTACGTGCGATCACTTCACAATCAGTGAGATACTTAAAGGAGAAGTCCAGTATTTTCCAGGCTTTCCCCTGCCGGTGCAACAATGCTGCCTATGGACATGTGTGACTGTGAACCTGTCCTAAAACCACCCTCAACGTTTTCAGGTTCGAGTGGTCAGTGGTGTTCGTTGATGTTCTGACATGAAAATCGTAGCAAACTGTGGTTTCCATCTGTGTTTTCGCTATTCATCTTGACTGTCATCAAGGAACACCGCTGACCACTCGGTGAGTTTCATGGCTTTGAAAATGAATGTTTAGGGTGGTTTTAGGACAGATTCACACATGGCCATGGGCAGCAGTGTTAAGCCAGGCAGGGGAAAACCCAATTCTCCGAAAAAGAGCAATCATCACCATTTTGGTTTTAACCACTCTATTTCATCATAAACAACTCAGAAATTGGGCTCAAAGTGCAAAATAACAGACTTCTTCTTTAATAATTACTGCACACACTATATTTAGTAGGTCACAGTATGGTAATAGTGTGACATTGCATCGATTATCACACTGTGCAGCAGATAGCATTGACAAAACAGATGTAAAAGAGTTAACTTACCCCAGGGCTTCATGGCTGTGTGCCAGGTGTTCATTTTGCAACCTGTATTTACTTCATTTCAGTGTGTCCTTGTCTGTCCCTGTTAAACAACACATTTTATATCTATGCATAGGCCTAAAGGGCAACCTACAAGCCATGACACACATTATTACACTAGCATAACTGCATAACAATAAGAAAGGTGGTGTGTGTGGTTTGGCCTATCAGTGACAATGTGATTCTGTGAATGAGCAGCTAAAACACTTGAGTAACAGGTGGTGTGTTCCACATGTTTTATTCTACAGTTGCTCCAGGACAGGATTGGCGTACTTGTTAAGCACTGGAAGTCGCGCCCATAATTCACACAAAGTATCACAGGGGCTATGGATAAGGTCGATAGGCCGTTATGGCTTTCAGCTTAACTTGACTTCAGAAAGGCTGCTCTCGTGTATCCTTGCTCATCACTTCACAGACGTCCCTCCTATTTCCTCAGAGCAGAAATGAGAGCTTATAGACTGCCCTCATGATGGCAGCCCAGAACAACTTCGGGTTCAAGCCAGGAGCAAGGAAATATCAAATAAGAGAATTGGGATGCACGCCGGGCTTCAAGGACAAGAGGAGGGACAGCAGGACTGAAGACTATTCTGATTCTGATGCTTATCTCTCGGAGTCAGGAGAGCATGTATAATTTTGAGTCTGTCACCTTATGCACACCAAATCCCAACATCTTAAATAAATATAACATTCATGTATTTTTTTCTTGTGTAAATGAATCAAACAATAAATGACAACATTTTTCAAATTAAATGATCTAAATGTTATCCCTTATTTTAGTGCAAAGATTTCACAAATGGTAGATAAAGTGTCTGAGTGGTAGACACAACCAAACACATCCTTGCCACAATTGCAGGCAGTGAAAAAAGTTCATTTCAGACAACAACCAACCAGTCTCTTCTCTCCATATCCCCCTCATCTTGTCTGACAGGCACACTGCAGAAAAGTGAGTTCACCTTCCTACTATTTAGCAGTGCACCAAAGACTAGGCCTCAACATTAATTTTGTCAGCCACAGTGAAGCCATTAGCTACAAATGTTTGCATGGCTGCAGGCTTGTTAAATTAGCTTGTTAGCAAAAGCTTGCAAATGACTATAGCTTGTAATGAAGTTATTCCAAGTCGATATTTTGTGCCTAAAGATTAATGTTTTTGGTAAGTAGCTGTGTAATAACTAGGGTGATGTACAGCCTGCTGCTCGGGGCGATGAGGTCCACTTTGCATCAATTGATTCACCCAGTTGGGCTTAATTTTGTGATAATGACCACCTGGCCTGCTGCACAATATTGCTTAGTCGCTAAAATTAAACATTTATTATTTTTCCACCCTTGTATTGTTATTTTGCCTACATTATGTTTGGGTAACATAAATATTCCTCATACATGCTTGCTGGGCAAATATATTGTATTTTTATTCTTGCTCATAATTTTACTTAATGCCATGCCCCCATCCAATTTGCTCTACACTTATTTATATTCTATCCATTTTCTTTGTTGTAGCTCTTTGGATTTTACTGTTGTAATAACTCCATCACCCCACGGGGAACATAAAAATTTCATTTGTTCCTATTTCATTTCTTTATGCTGTCTATTCACATAGTTGCACAGCAGCAATTAAAGCTGCAGGAAGCACAAACACTTGTGTGGGTGTGTGTTTTGTCTATCAGTACTTTGTTGTTTCTTTACATCCTTCTCTCATGTTTCTGGAGCCAAAGGATGATTGTCAGAGGTCAGTTGTACATCATCTAGGAAAGTTTCCAAATATAGACCAGTGACAGGCTGACAAGCTTATTTATTACTGTGCTGTAAAATGTGTTGTCACTATGGATATTATACTGTGTATGAGTGTGTATATATATATATGTCCACCTGAGTCAAGAACTTCTGTTTGGCATGCATTTTCGATTTCTCCTAGCTATCTGGGATTAGGTGGACCTCATAAGTATAAAAAAACTTAACATTGTCTACATTAATAAAATCCCAAGGTCCTCAATGAGGACTTCCTAATTAATTGTCTTAGCTTGTTACTGGTGCTAAAATTAGTCAAGTTTCAACAATAAAATTTGATCAAGTCCTTAAACGCAATTTTGTTTTTACATGGATTAGTGTATTGTACTCTTATTACCATTAGATGGCACAACGTGGACAACAGGTCTAAGTTAAGGTGAATGAAATATAAGGTCAAGTAAACCTTAAGTGTGATGTTCTATGAGCACTCCACTTAGTGCAAATTTCCCCTCAGAGGATTAATAAAGTATATTTAAAAAAAACCACACACACATTCTCACTCCAACCTCATCACATATTGACATTTGGTCATGGACTTTCCATGTCCACATATGACATGCAAGGTGCCCTGGATGTGTTGTTTGTTGATGTTCTGGGACACTGTGTCAAGTTCTGCCTGCTACATGCATTGTATTCTTTCAAGATACTATTCCATTTTCACAGGAAATTTAACATTTACATACAGTCTCTTTCAAAATAAACGCACTACGCTTTTTTTTTCTTCAACAAAAAAAAAACACATGGTTAGGATTAGGAAAAAACAACAGGGTTTGGCTTTCGAATCTTATGGAACACCGCTCTCAGGTAAAAGTGTTTGTTGGACCCATCCACCACCCCTCCTGCCCGCCGCACTTGGACTTTCGCCCCCTGAACTTTCATTCTGGTCCTGAAGTATTTCCCCCTGATGCTGCTGGGTGCTGTTGAACTACAACGGAAAGCCGCCGTGTATCATGCCGATGTTAAAGTTCGATGTTTCCAGCTTTTCAGGCTTATTTTGTAGCGAATATGATTTGTAGCTTCTTAAAATATGAATGAGGATAGTGACTGTAGTGGTGATGGAACAGCAAAAGCACATACAGTGAGCAGCAGCGGCGACCCACCATCTGGCACTGGCACACTATGAGGACGAAAACAGAGGGCTCGGTGAGGACGGGGCACCTGCTACAGCAAGCGAACACGCCATCTGCGGTTTGGCCGATTGGCCGTTGAAACAGGTGATGCTACAGCTACTTCACACCACTGTAATTTTTTTCTTCAGTGTTCTAAAACTGATTCGTCTCATCATGAATCTTTGGTCTGAACTGGGTTTAAGATGTGTACTTTGAATGTACATAAGCCAGAGTGCATAAAAAAGCATCGAGATAAGGCTCAACCCCCTACAGAGGTTTGGGCTAAGCCCCCAGTGTTCTCAAATTTTAGAAATGCCCTTGACATACAGTGTCTGTATAAGTGAAAGATGTATTTTATTTATTTGGTTCCTTTTATATTATTTTTTATAAATTCATCTATAGTATTTAAGGACATTGATTAAGTTTATCTTATCTTACCAGGCTGAGGCATGTGACAGTGTTTCAAGCAGTGCCTTTAATTAAGATTTATCTTTAACCTGTAAAGAATCAAGCCTTTTGAAAAAAAGAAGGATATATTGTGTATTCACCACATTGATCAGCTTACCATCGAGAAACAATATCAGTAAGAAGATAAAGTTTGTATGGGAAGCAGGCCTATCTTCGGGATTTTGAAAAAAATAAAGCAACAAATGATGAATGAGCTGGCACATACTTAACAACATAGTATTATGAGATTATTATACATAAAGAAAAATATGAAATGTTGACTGTTGAGAGAAATAAACCAGAAAAATCATTTCACAAAGCTGCGAGGTAATACTGTTTTTAGCGCCCAATAGCAGTAGATGTCTGAAATAGGAGGGCTTGTTCACTTACAAACTTTGTGAACAGCTCACTTTAATGAATGTGAGGCTCCTTTTTCCTGTTTGCATAATGAAACCATACAGCAGCACTAATGTGAGTGCGACATTTACTGCAGTTACATTCAGGCAGAACTCTTTAAGAGGTTCTTAAATGTTTGCGAGAGTGAGGTAAAATCCAATACAACTCCCTATTTCACTGCATGTGCGCCTCCGTTTGAGCCCATCTCAACAATATGTTAATTTGCTGAAGTATTGACACTGACAGCTTCTGGAACACCACATACCTTATTAAACAAGGCATTTCTTTTCTCCCAGGCATAAAGTCTGTTCCGAAAGTAGGAAAATATCATCAGCGAGTATATTTCTCACAGTACCTCTTACTATGTTTGCAGCATAGATTTTAGGATGGCAGTGTTAGTCTGTGTGTTTGTCTGGTCAGTTGGTCAGTTCAGCACTGTGGTCCAGACTGAAAGATCTCAAGTACCCATTGAGTGCACAGTTGCCCACGTACAGTTTTACATGGTGTGTGTTTGGGATACAGGTCATAGGAAATTGCAGATTAAATAGTCAACTGAACCCATTAAGAAGAGCAATGTATTCAGACAGAGTTTTTGTGAATTTGATTGTACGATTGCTTTATTGAAAGTACAGTAGTACCATTGCCAATAGTGGGATAGTTAGTGGGCTAAAACTGAACATTAGGAGTTGAGGTAGCACATTGAAAGGCAGATAGTTAAAGTGTTTTATATGTTGTATTGACTTGAAAGTGGGGCGCACTGGTAGTTCACATGGGAAACATAGATTGACCATGTGACTTAGTCATATGACTTAGTCATACCAAAAATGAGGGAAAAAAACCCCAACATTGGGCCACAGGGAGAGCCACAGCAATTGGTCGCATTTAAGCCATTTTTAAGCATTTTTCTGTTGTTATAGCGCCACCCACTTGCCAATTAGAGTTAAATTTCTCCAGTCACCTTGAGGCATCCTGTTCTACATATCTACCAAGTTTAGTAAAAATCCATATGGCGGTTAGGCCTAGATAAGAAATTAGCTCTCTAGCGCCCCCATTTTGTTTGATGGGGTCAATAATGGAGGGGTCCCCTCAGATTATGTGTGGTCATATGCCTACAAAGTTGCGTGGTGACCGGTGAAACCCTTGAGATGTTATACACCTTTGTGTGATGAGCCACGCCCTCCGCAATATTCATTAGTAAGTAATATTAGTAAGTTTTCCAACTTTTGCCAAGAGGGAACTTTAGATATTGGTCCCTAGATTATGTTCACCGAGTTTCATGCAGATTGGTCAAACTTCATAGGAAGAGATCAATTTTAAATGTTTTTCAAAAAATTCAAAATGGTGGAAAATCTATATAACCGGAAGTTATGGGTTCTTGAGGCAAATGTGTTCCTCATGAGGAGAGGCATCTCTGTGCAGAGTTTCATGTCTCTACAACATACGGGGCATGAGATATGCCCATTCAAAGTTTGCAAATTCAATCAGGTGCTATAGCGCCCCCCTTTGGGCAATTGATGTAATATTGCTTCATTCACATCCTCCCATGACCCTCTACCACTGTGCCAAATTTCACAAGGATTGACCAAGTCAGTGAGGAGAAAAACGTGGAACAGACACACAGACAGACAGAGTTTTCGTTATTATATAGTAAGATATAGTAAGATGACTTTAGTGAATTTGAACTTTTCCATTGGGTTTAAATTAATGATTCAGGGTGAAATGTCTCGACAAGTATTTGATAGATCGTCATGAAATTTGTTTCAGACATTAATATCCCCCTCACAATGAGTTGTAATAACTAACAGCTTTACCTTCCTTTGTTCTTACTATTAATTAGCAAATGCTAGCAAGTTCGTGCACTAAACCATGATGTTAAACATGTTAAATATTATTCTTCCTTACTATTAGCATGTTAGCATTGATGTCAAGAACATGTTAGTGTGCTGACATTAACATTACACCAAAGCTCCACAGAGCTGCTGGCATGGCAGTAAACTGCTAGGGGGATATCACTAAGTCTGTTTGAAATTACAGTTAGGGGTGATGCAAAATTTTGCACCATTGCAATGTTCTGAATTCAACTGAGTATTTTTTAACACCCCAAATGTAACTGAGCTCAGCCGCAGTTCATCTTATGTCCATAAGGTGCGGCTGAATACAGAAACGCATTGATGTGTGATGTGCATGTCTTTAAAGTATAGTGGAGCACAAGAGAAAGAGTGTTCTGCTGAAGCTAGAGAATTGGCTGAAGAAAGGACAATTTGGGGAGTGCAAGCATGCATTCACTGTGCAACAGGAAGGCTGTATGTGAGAATATATTGAATACCCTGATGTTGTCAGGTCTATAAATTAGCAGTGACAAGGTGAGCTCTGAACAATCCGTGGAAAACTTTTTGATGAACTTCAAATTACCTCGACTGAATATTCTTTTATTTCTGTAAGCAGGCAACATATCAGACTGTGTGAACACTGTTACTGAACCTTTAGTAAAAGTGTGTGGAGAAAATAAAGGTTGTTGCATTACTCTTTAGTAAGCAATGCCCTTAACACAGTGCATTTGGGTCTTGTGCATAAATGTAGATTCTAATGCTGCTGTGATGTCTGTATCAAACTAAACAGAAGGAAACATCATGAAACAAAACACACACACACACACACACACACACACACACACACACACACACACCAGCTACTTCATCAGGTACACCTTGCTAGTACTGGGAAGGACTACACACCATTACACCACCACATTTCCATTATAGCCTGAACTGTTGATAGAAGGCAGGATGGATGCTCTCATGTTGTGTAAACCAAATTCTGACCCTACCATCTGAATGTCACAGCAGAAATCCAGACTCATCAGACCAGGCAACATTTTTCCAATCTTCTATTATCCAAATTTGGTGAGCTTGTGTGAAGTGTAGCCCCAGTTTCCTGTTCTTAGCTGACAGGAGTGTCACCTGGTGTGGTCTTCTGCTGCTGTAGCCCATCTGCTTCAAGGTTTGACGTGTTGTTTGTTCAGAGATGGTCTTCTGCAGACCTTGAGTTTCTGTTGCCTTTCTATTATCTCTCCTCCCCTCCTATATATATATATATATATATACACACATATATTTATATATATAGATAGATAGATAGATAGATAGATAGATAGATAGATAGATGTATAATTTTGATATTAGAGTAAGAAATTATCAGAAATTATCACCTCAGTAGTACTCACAAAAAAAATCCCAAAATCAAACAAGCAAACAGAAAAACCTAACAATAGGGTCTGAAATTAAAAATGGGGTAAGGGTTTGTCTATATTTCTGTGCTGCACAGAAGAAAGTAGCTATGATTGACAAATTTGACATCACATAGCTTGCACTGCACATTAGGTTTTTTTTTTTTTTGGTTTGTTTATGTGTTTTTGCTGAAATACGCCCAAACATCACTCTTATGCCTGGTCACCGTTCTGGCTGTAACATTAGATCAAGTGATAACTGAAAACACTGAATGTTATTAGTGGCTGTGCAGATCTGTCATTATAGCTAAATGGATCTGCTTTCAACTATATATATATATATATGTATAGGCTATATATTTAAATATATATACCCTATATGTATATATATATACATACACAAAGCATCAGTTCTTAACAGCTAGTTAAAACCATAGATAAAGATGAGTAAAAAGACAATTACTTCACTTAGATAACATTTCAAGTCATGAGCCAGCACTGAAGTGTTTATGAGACTGAATGATTCATTAAACAGATCATGCTGAGCCATCATTTATTCAACAGCTTTCCAATTGTTATTTAACCACAATTTGCTGTGTACTGTTCGTTCATGTCCTGTTCATTCCTTTTTTAAATTGATTCATCAAAATTATCATAATGACATCCTGCTTAGTCCAATAAGTCACACTGATTTGATAAAAGTTAGTGAAGATCTCAGTTAAGAAAAATTTCTTTTGCCTTTTCCTATATGTTTTTTCACAGTGCTGGAGAGACAAGCAGCCAGACTCGCCATTGTGCCCATAATCACATTAAAAGCCTACAGCGTTATGGCCATAGTAACCATATGTTGTTGTCGGATGATTTAATCTCCCATCATCCCCTTTTCCCCTACCTCTCTATCTCCTCCTCTCTTGTTGCTTCTCTCTATCTTTCAGCCTCATGAATACTGAGTAGCACATCAAATATTCATAGCACACACACACACACACACACACACACACACCACACGTACACACAACACGCTCATCCATACACAGGGATACACACACACACACACATACGGATTCTTAACAAACGAATAGTGCACACGTTCATTCTCGCCCCCTCTCTGTCTTATGCACTTGAACGCACCCGTACACACATACATACAACGCTGCAATCATTCACATGCTGCGAGAGAAAGAACCAGCTCAAACCAAGCGGCCATGAAAGTTTAATACACCCGGTGTCCAACGGATTCACAAACAGAAACACACACACACACACACACACACACACACACACACACACACAGAGCTACGAGTGTGCACAGACACACCACATCTCTCTCTCTTTCACTCAAAGCCATTAAAGTTTAATCTACAGGATGTCAAGTGGATTCATTGTACTGAGCTGTTTGTAGCACCTGTATTTTTACACTCCCTAAATATTTAAAACATATTCATACTCCAGGATACAGCCGACATCATCATCATCATCATCATCATCATCATAAGCCAGCTGTAAGGTTGGGGTAGCCGTCAGGACTGTTAGGTGGATTCATATTTATCAACAGCAGAAAAAAGTAATATGGCTCTTTATCATGGTATTCCCTCAGGCACAAAGCTGTGCCAACTGCTACAGTCTGCTTTAAATCTGTCTGCTGTATACACAGTTAACCTTTGCTTACGAGTCTGCTGTGCTTCTTCACAGGCCTCTAATTGGCCAGTATATCAACTATTAGTGAGCATAATCAACTATAATTACATCTCACGAACCTGTTATCTAACAGCCAATGTATTACGTGATGCAGCAGGTGAGAAAGCTGTTTCCATTTTGTGAATTTTATTTACCATTCATCCTTAAAGATGTGATGTCGCTCTGAAAACGAACTTAGAGGAATAATTCAACACTGATGCACTTATTCACTTTTTCAAGAACAAGATGAGAGGATACCAGTTCATATGTGGTGGAGCTGGAGTCAGGACATTACCATGGATGGATTACTGAATGGTCTCTGGGGCTTCACTGGCCTTCACCTGCAAAATACATACCAACTAGGAAGATGCTCAGAATGACTGCCAAAGTATTGTGATGAGATAGAAAACAAAAACAAAAAAACAACTGACCTGTCTTTGTTCAAATTTCAAAAATAAACTCACCAACTCAACAGACCACTTACAAACAGTACTGTGATAACAACACTTTGTCTTTTTAGGGGAAGGTATGTCACCATTTCTTGAAGAGGAACATTGTGTCCATCCACCCAGTTAGCAGACACAGGCAATGAGAATGAGTTTTCAGGCACTGTATTACCAAACCTGGCAACTTAGCTGTGACAACAAGCCTTTAGGAAGCTACAGTACACACAGTCCCTTCACCTGGCTGGTGTAACTGACTTAAATACTGAGTTTCTGCTTTATTAAAAATAAAATATTAACACATGAGATACAGTGTGTTAATTAGTACTGATTGATCAGCATACTGTCTTCATCACAAGGCCTGTAGTTGCACTCTTTAGTTCACTCATTCACTATTTCTTACATACTAAACACCCAACCATTTACTCTATGGTGGACTCTAAATGTAGTTTTGGGATGATTCCTCATCATATGATCACATCATTGACAAGTGCAATTTTAGTTGCAATCTACCGGATCAAAGCAATGTGATGTGGGGTGCTTAGTGAAAAAAAATAAAAACATACCGTGGATATTTAGGGGCACTATAGTGAATATATTCCTCACTTATATTTCAGCTTCTCAAATAAACACAGTGACAACAGGAAGTGTCAGTGTTTCCTTTTTGATTTATTGGTAGCTGCCTGCACCACAAATCAACACTGACCACCACATAGTGATTTTCTGTGTTAATTTTACTATTTAAATTAGGTGAAATCTTTTTTCATTATAGAGCTTTGGACAGTGTATTGATTCACTCAGCCCCTCCTTGCCCCACTATCACTTCAGTTTATCAGACAACAAATTAGACAAGAATTAGCTATTGCACCCTATGGCCCCTCTGCCTCATTCCCCTCTGCTAAAAGACTATTTCGCCAGGAGGAGTGCAACATCAACGGGCTGGTGGCCAGCAGCTGCACTGGGTCTAACCTGTGTAACAGCAGCAACAGAAAGTTTGCTGATATGGCAGGGAGTCGGGGTGGTGTGGGATTAGATCCTCGGTGGTGCTGGGGTTTGCACCAGCTGGAGTTGAGTTGTTACCTGTATTTTTTTTTTTTTTTAATTCCACTGAGAAAAAAAATCTGCTTTACAAGGCAGCAGCCAAGGTCAAGGTAACAGCTGTGCAAAATTACAACAAATTAAAGTACAGCATACACCATGATATACAAAGATTCAAAAAAATAAAACAAAAGAACAGCTAGTTAACACAGTGGCCTCTCAAGCAAAACAACCACATACCTCCATCTCCACATTCTTTATGTTGCCGTTTAAATTCATCAGTGGAAATAAAAGACCTACAAATCACGTGCTGACACCCCTGACCTAAATCCAACAGGAAGTGAGCTAGTGCTTCTGAAAGTAACATGAGCAAATGTGGAGAAATTGTCAGCTGTGAGCTAGAGTGGAGAGGGTCTGAAATCGTTTACAACTTTTGTCTTTAACTGTCTACGTGAGCTGGAGGCCAAAACGGCGTGAGTCCGAGGTCCCGGCCAACGCTGCTTGCAGCTTTAATTGGTTTTAAGTCGTGTTGTAAAGTAACCAAAACCCCCGTCCTCCAAATGTCTCATGCCAATGTCATCTTGATGTAGAATAATGACATTCAGTGTTAAGGTATGGAGAACAGAGCCAAGCATCTGCAAAACCTGATAATGTCTACATCATTAGACATTTAATATCGTTGACCTGAATTTCATTCAAACCAAAATCTAACACCGGTCCGACTAAAGTCTTCCTGCCGTCATATTGACGTCCAGTGGCAGCTGATTAGTTACAGCAGTGTCAAAATTGTCCAGGCCTGTGTGAGACTGATATGTGTATCACTCTCAATTGTGGAGATGGGTGGTCTTCAACTTCGTCAAAACCTGGGAAAATAAAACCACACGTACCTGCATGACTGTACAGTATATCTTATTGATTCCATTCTGTTTCTTGTAACTTGTGTGAACTAACTAAAAGCACAAACTCAATTAGTGGAGACAAACTCACATAATTACTATATAGGATTTTTTCTTTCTTGAAATTCAAGAATTGCATTGTGTAAAGCACAGATCCCCCATGCTGAAGAGTGCCTACCATTTATTGGGGTGCTGTTTGTTGCTATTGTTGACCGCCTGAACTCCCCCTGGAGGGAGGTGAGCACACGTTTTCCTTTGTGGAATTAAGAATATCACTTAAAAAGAGGCAGGTTTCAGAGAGCCGCTGGTTTAAATGACTGCAAATACAGGATCAAAGTCACGGAGGGTTTCTGTTTGAAAAGGAAAGAAAGTGGGACAGAGGGAGGGCAATACAATCGAGACGAGAGGAGGAAGGACGTGGCACAGAAAGGAAAAAGGAAATTTAGTGGACACAAAGTGAGATAGTAACATTCAGGACATCAGTGACTATAATTAGTGTACTGCTTTTGAAGTTCAAGAGTGCATTCATAAATAGGTACACTGTGGCCTGGACATTTCAATATTTGGGTGATTGTTGAATATGTTATTCCTAAAGCATGTGCATTAAAAGGCTGCTTCAGGAACATCCACTATTAAGGGAATCATTCCACCAGATTTTGGAACCGGGCTGTAGTGATTTGCTCCCTTTCTGACACGAGAACATTAGAGGGGTCAGCCACTGATGCTGGGTGATGAGGTCTGGTGCTGTTCCAGTTCATCCTAAAGGTGTTAAGTCAGGACTCTGCACAGGCCAGTTATGTTATGCCATGCAAAACTGGCAAAAAAAACCCTTTCTTAATGGACTTTGCTTTGTGCACAGGGGCATTGTTATGTTGAAACAGCAAAGAGCCTTCCCCAGACTGTTGTTACACAGTTGGAAGCACATGATTGTCTAGTAAAATTTCATTATGTAGCAATAAGATTTCCCTAAATTGGAATTAAGAGGCCAAACTATGAAAACCAACCCCAGACCAAAAGTACACAAAAGTATTTGGACAGGGCTGACTGCATACTTATGGTCATATAGTGTAGAATGAAATCAACTTGAATGAATAATAGCTGCATTTTTTAAAATGTCACTGCAAAACATAAAGAACAAAATACAATGAGATGATTCAACATTGCACAAAATGTCTCTAGTGGTGATGTTTTGTGTAAGGTTTGACATTATGAAACAGGTCATTACACTAATTGTATAGTTAGTGTCAGGCCTGTAGTGAACTCAAATGAAGCGTGCAGGTCCTTTCTCAGCATATCTCCAAGTTGGAAAAACTGAGTTATACAAGATAATATGTGTGTAGGAAAAAAAAATCTTTACAAAGTCTCACAAGGTACAGCTATATATGGGATGACAATATGGCAAATTATTGTAGGGGTCAAGTTTTGTTGTTTTACTTTAATCCCAGCCAAGCGAACAGCAGCGTTCATGAGCTTGTTTGAAGTGACTTTGTTTTGTGTCTTTGGACAAAGGTATGTTGAGTCTAAAGCCAGAGTTTTCCATCCTGTGAAAGTGGCTAGATCGTCATGGTAACTTACGCTGCAGACATAACCTGGTGGGGATCGGCAGCTTGGTGCAGCTTCTGCAGTGATGTGGGCACTGCACTGGGAGAGACAGCTGAGCCAAAAGGCGAAGCTTTCGATTCACTGGTCCATCTATGTCCCAACCCTCAACTATGGTTATGAGCTCTGGGTATTGACCTAAGACTGAGATCATGGATACAAGCAGCCGAAATGAGTTTCCACCATGGGGTGGCTGGGCTCAGCCTTAGAGAGATAGAGTGAGGAGCTCGGAGTAGAACCTAGTGGGAACAGTTTTTGTTCCGAGTTTGGGCATGAAATCAGCTAAAAGGCTCCTTTTACAGCTCCTTTGAGTAACATTATTCTTAAGTCAATGTCAGCAATACAGATTCTCAGCCAAAGAATAGATTATAAATGCACTTTATCCAACTTGTTGAGCTAGAATGTTACATTAATGCCACCAACCAATAAACCCGACATGTTCTTTTTAAGGATACGAACGTGGACATTGAAGGCTGACTCATATCTTTCTTTCCATGGCAAGCCTTCGTCATGTGCCTCTTTAAGTGTCGAGGTCCCCGTCTTTTTGCTGTCATATACCTGCATCGTGCTACACTTACACTCGCACCTGGTACACTTGCTCATCTAGTTGCATTGGTGTGAACTGGCAGATTTTTAGAGTGTTGCAGAACGGCGCATTGCAAGTAGTTGCGTGTTTCAGCTCGTCGCATCACGAATCTTTGGTCTGAACTAGGCATTACTGTATGTATCATGCTGCGTTTTTTTCTTTTGCCACAGGAACCTACAATACATCAGTAATACAGAAAATCTGGTGATATCATTTTATTTTATTCACAAGATTTTCTGTTGCATCCGCCCATACTGGCTATTAAAGAGTATTCTATTAAATCACATACTAGCATTATGTGTTGATAGTTCATTATATTATTAATTAGGATGACATTTACATGCAGTGTAATTCCTTTAAACATAAAGTTTAAAAGTTTCAACATATCTGACACATAATAATGTACAAATGTAATGTATCTGTGATTTGCAGAAACTTACAATGCCAACTTTTATTCTGGTGATTGAGTTGAAATATGGCAATAAACAGAAAATGAATTGGGTGTGTTTCCATCTGTTGAGTGACCATAAGGCTCCAATGTCAGGAAAAAAGACATGGTAAAATGTCAGGCAGGTTCTTTTGTTTCAACTTATATGAGATCATACATGTTGCTTTGTAAAGAATGCTTTGTAAGACGTAGCTGGGGTTCTTCCAGGAACAGCTCAGTGAGAGAGAGGGAGCGAGGTGGCTACGCTCCACTCCCGTCTCCAGGCTCCTGGCTCTACCTACACACCTGCCTGCAATCAGCTCATCACCTCCCTCTGTTCGCTCACCTGCCATCCATCAGCTCATCAGTGTTTCACTACATCAACCTCAGCTCTGCACCCACTCATCACCAGGTCGTTGTTTCAACTCTAGCGGCAGATGCGTGCGCTCAGGTTGTTCCCAGTGGGGGTTTTTTTCCTGGTGAAATTCATCTTTGCTGTGCTTTTCATGCTTTGTCACTCAGTTTTTTTCTCCTTTGCCTTAGGATCACTGCTTTCCCATCTGCCTCCCTGCCAGTCCGCCTGCAATACCTGCCCACTCACCAACAAACTTTTATTTCTGCCATGCTACAACCCCCTTATGCTCTGCCACTCCTCCACCGTCATCATTCCCACTAGCAATACCTCCAGGACATCATTCCCCTATCTCCACCTTTATAAAGACTGCAGCGAATCCCCCTCTCTTCCAACCTAACTTCCTGTGCTCTGTGTCTGCGTTTGGCTCATCACTCACCAGTCCCTAACAAGTGGTGGTAACTGTACAGTGTAGGTTTCAGTCTGTCCATGAAATAACACTGCAGCTCTTCTGGACCCAAGTTCCCATGTCTAATGTTACTCAGTGAAAACACAAGATCTGGCAAATCTCCCTAGGAAATGACTCACCAACCAGGAGTACAGAGATGGTACTGTGTAACCCCATTAACAAGTGTATTTGATGATTAAACAGGCTCAGTATCTCCCATCAGTAGCACCATGAAATCATTCCAGCTGGTGCAAACTGGGATCAGTCCCTATGGACAGGACTTTGCTGAGCACAGCAACATATGGTCCCTATAGGAATGTTATTCATGTTAGAGGTTAGGTTTGCATCTTTATAGTCTGTCTATCTTACTGTCTTACTATATCTTACTATATAATGAAGAAAACTCTGTCTGTCTGTGTGTCTGTTCCACATTTTTCTCCTCAATGACTTGGTCAATCCATGTGAAATTTGGCACAGTGGTAGAGGGTCATGGGAGGATGTGAATGAAGCAATATTACATCAATTGCCCAAAGGGGGGCGCTATAGCACCTGATTGAAATTGCAAACTTTGAATGGGCATATCTCATGCCCCGTATGTTGTAGAGACATGAAACTTTGCACAGAGATGTCTCTCCTCATGAGGAACACATTTGCCTCAAGAACCCATAACTTCCGGTTATATAGATTTTCCACCATTTTAATTTTTTGAAAAACACTTAAAATCGATCTCTTCCTAGAAGTTTTCTGCATGAAACTCGGTGAACATAATCTAGGACCAATATCTAAAGTTCCCTCTTGGCAAAAGTTGGAAAACTTACTAAAACTGAGCTTCTATAAGGCAATGAATATTGCGGAGGGCGTGGCTCATCACATAAAGGTGTATAACATCTCAAGGGTTTCACCGATCACCACGCAACTTTGTAGGCATATGACCACACATAATCTGAGGGGACCTCTCCATTATTGACCCCATCAAACAAAATGGGGGTGCTAGAGAGCTAATTTCTTATCTAGGCCTAACCACCATATCGATTTTTACTAAACTTGGTAGATATGTAGAACAGGACGCCTCAAGGTGACTGGAGAAATTTAACTCTAATTGGCAACTGGGTAATGCTACAACAGGAAAATGCTTAAAAATGGCTAAAATGTGACCGATTGCTGTGGCTCCCCCTGTGGCCGAATGGGTATGGACTAGTTACAATATTATATAGTTAGTTCCAACCAAGTAATTGATTGTAAGAAGAGGCAGTCCTTGAGTGCTGATATAGAGTAATGTGAGTTTTGCTATGCATGTGTCACTGTGTACAACTGCTCTGTCAGTGCCATTCTTATCTATATATTACGTACTAGATATCCTCCCACATTTGTGTTTGGCACCCAGGAAGGTGAGCCACTTTACGCTTGTTACATGCATTGTGTCTTATCAAAATACAATTCTGTTTTCACAGGACCTGTACAGTTTCTGCTTGTTAGAGGCATTCAGCCTTTCTCAAAATAAACTGACAGTGTCAATAAAAAAAACCTTGTATTTACCTTTTACCTTTTGTATTTGTGTGACTTAAGTACATGGTTAGGTTTAGGAAAAAAAACAGCATGGTTTGGCTTTGCATTCAGACAAGAAGTGAACATCAGGCTCTGGGGTGAAAGTCGGACACATCCAACAAACTCCAACTGGGGACTTCAACTGAGAGGGAAAGTGATGGACAGGGAGAAATAGAGTGGAGAGCAGGGGGTGGGACAGGGCATGCGATGGAAGGACAGAAAACAAAGGGGGAGTTGCAAGATGACGTGGTTGGCAGTGTTTGCTTCAGGGCGAGAGATTTACGTAACATGCAGCACAGAGCATTGATCATTATCTGTGTGCCGCATCACTATGGGCCATGTGCACGCGAGGACACACTGTTTTGTTTTGTTTTTTTGGGGGAAGGGGCAATCTGAGCCCTAGTCCCAGTCAATCTGGTCTCACTCCAAAGTCATTGAAAACCAGCGCTTGGTCAGTGACCACCAGCGTCAGAAATCGACAAAAAGAAAAAGCTGCCCCTTCATGTCGGCATGATACACGGCCAGTCGCTGTTATTGTTTAACAGCACCCTGCCGCATCGGGGGAAACACAGAGGGACAACGATGAAAGTTAAAACATTGGAAGTCCGAGTAGGATGGGCAGGGGGTGGCGGGTTGGTCCGTCCAGCAACTACCAGACTGTCACCCGGGAGGCCAGTGTTTGCCTCCTGTAAAACTGTGAAGCCAAACTCTGTTCTTTTTCTTTTCTGAACCCAACCACGTGGGTGCATTGGCAAAATGTAACCATGTGCATTTGCTGAAGGAAAAATTGCCAAATAGTGATGTTGTAGCAACGTAGTGCATTTATTTTGAAAGAGACTGTATGCAAACTGTACCTTTCCTGTGAAAACAACCATGTATCTTCAGAGCATACAATACCTGTAACAGGCAGAACGTCAACAAGCAACAGATGTTATATCTCGATGTGGAAAGTCCCTGACACGTCAAAAGGTTGGAGAGAGAATGTGTTGTTCCAGTCCACCTGAAACTCTTTGTATTTAAAAGCCATTTAAACGATGAAATAAAAAATAAATCATATTCCATTTTTGCTTAGTACCGAGGCACAAGGCCATCAACTGAATCACAGCCGTGCCGTACAACAGCACTCCCTCTTGTGTGATATCACTTAATTGGCATGCCCATACGGTATGTATATAGAAAGAGTTATTGGCAGCTGCAGTTCTTCCTCTTGTAGTCTTGAGAGTACTTCAGAAATATCCAGAATCTGCCCAACAATACATGTGTATTGATACTGAATTAATTTCTATTTTCAAATAAGCAATTGTGAAACCTGGAATTAAAATACACTGAACACACCAAATCTCATCAGTGTAGAACAGGAGAGTTGCGATAAGACTTTTCAACCTTTGTGTGAAACAATTTTGGCTCACTGCTGTGTGGAGTCATTTTAGGCTGACCATGGTCATCCCATTCTAAAAACCATTTTCTGTTTATCTGGCTTGAGTGAGACACACAGATAGACACGGACACACAGTTGCCATGGGGAAGAGGCAGACAGGTGGACAGTGTTTGATAGTCTGCCTGCTTCTCTCTTTTTCCTCACATTTCAGCTTCTAGGTTTCCAACCCCCCTCCATCTCTGTCTGCCCTTCTCTTTCCCTCTTTTCTCCCCATTACTGTCACTGCCTCTTTTTACCCCTGTCTCACATTTCCTGTCCCCCACTTAGCAAAGTGAAGAGTGACAACTCCACTACCTTGACATTCCCTGAGGGACCCTGTTTAAGAATTGATGCTGGCCTGATGCTGGCCAAGTGTAAGAAAGTTTCCTCTCCAAATACAAATCAGTCAGTACAGGTTACTCATTGTCACCGTGATATAAAAATCCCACAGCTTTTGAGAGAGCACAACCTAAAAATATAATCTTTTCCTGTTCTGTTAGTGTAGGTCACACCTGTTGTTTTCAGCAGGCTGTATAAAGAGTTGGGTTTTTTTGAAATACCTTTGAAATGAAGCGCTGATTTAAACAGTTAAAAAGAAAATCAGACAGGTTATCTAACCGCATCACATCTGATCATCCCTTTTTTTTAAACTTCAAGAACCAAAAATATATTATTACTTCTGCCAAGGAGGTTATGTATTCAGCATGTTTTGCGTTATTGTCTGTTTGTCAGGTGCTCCTCTTGTGCCTTTTCAGTGCCAGCTTTCCAGGGCGTGGCAGCATATCATAGCCTATTTGACTGAAATCCTGAGTGCTGAGCTGATCTTCCTCCAGGCACTGTTTGTGTGTAGGCCTATTGTCCATGGGACAGATGTAAAGCTCTGGCAGCCCTGCAATAAAATGCTTAACTTCTCCATATTTACCACAGACTGATATTTACGGAAGAAGAGAATGATATCTATCGGCTGTGATTGGTTGTTCCTCGCCCCATAACACATGGTGTGCACTACTGTATTCCAAAAGCTAAACTCTGTTTATCTCAGAGCGCAGCCATTGGGCCCTGAAAAATAGACACTCGGGAATGCATGAGCACTGCAACGGTGCTGCATTAAAAATAATGGATTTGAGGTCACAAGAAACGAAGCATGTGTATGGCCCTTTACACTGCTTACAACAACAAGAACAATGCTGACAGAGCTAAGAGCCCTGACACACCAAGCCAAAGTTCAGTCAGTGGTCAGTGTTGGGCAAGTGACTGTTGATTGCCCTTTTTGTGGTGTGTCTGGCAGGGGCGAAAATCCCATTTCATAGTTGGGGGGGACAATAAACAGTAAAATTTCAGAGAATAATTGGGGGGGGGGGGGGGAGTTGTAGCCTGTCTTTTATACAGCATCTTTTACCACTTTTACCACAATTTGATGCTTTAATCTTCTTTCTATCTCTCCAACAGGCAGAGTAAATGTCTATACTTATGAGAAATGGCTTAACAACTAAACATTTCCTGTAATTAAACTGGTAAACTGGTTTATAAACAGTGTGCTGTGAGATCTGCCGCTACGCACCTCACAACCGTGCAACCGCTCCTCGCCGGTTAGACTGCACGTCTCTCATGTGTGTCTCACTGACAGGTGGAGAGCCTACAAACAGGTGCCCATTAGCTACGAGCCGCTCCGCCACTGACTGTTCTTGTCCTGTCCTCTCCCTCTTTTTTCTCTCTGACTATCACTAAACTCTGAGCTTAATCAATAGCTTTTAGCTTAGCAGCACTCGTAATTGAGTAGGCTTTTGAACAATGCAGGAGAAATGTTGCAGACAGTTTATATTATCAGCCTGGGCCTGGGGCTTGTTGTAACAGTAAATGGGATGTGTTGTAACTTGCGTAAGTTAAACTGTGTCTGTGTGAGTGTACATCTTACCCGGCAATGCGTGATGTGGGCAGCGGGTCCAGCCACACGCTGCTACTGCTGCCAAGCAGCCCCGTCCGATGGAAAGAGTGTGGGATATACCACTACTAGGAATGGGAGGGGCGGACTACATCTTTCAAGATTTAAATAGCACATTATTGCGCGATTATAATGAGCACCGCTTACATTGTGCTTTCAATAAATACTACTGCATTGTTCAAAAATTATTAATTGTGTCAAATTATTCTAGGGGGGGGACAGCTTTACTGAAGGGGGAGTCTTGTCCCCCCGTCCACCCCGGGATTTCCACCCCTGGTCTGGAATCATTGGCACTTGTCAGCCCTTGTCAGTTGTTTTGACAGCACATCCTCATTCTCATTCACGTCTACATATGACATGCTCTGTATCCTGCTGCGTCTGTTGTTGGCATTCTGAGATGCTATATCAATTTAGGATTGTTACATTTATATCCATGTACAACAAAAGCATGTGGTTGGGTTTAGGCAACAAAAGCACGTGAGTAGATTTAAAAAAAAAAACAAAAAAAAAAAAAACATGTTTTGGTGCAGCATTCACATAAGAAACCAACAGTGGCTCCCCAGGTGAAAGTCTGTGTGAATGTCAGGGGTTTACCCATTCAACCGCCCTTCCCACCCGCCTTATAGGGACTTTCCAGCTCCTTATATTACATTGTTACCTGCAGTGTTTTAAGCTGACACTGTTCAGCAGGGTTATAAACTGCTGCACCTTTTGTGGCGCGGCCTGGCAGCATATTATACGCCATGACAGGTGCCTTTTACATTGGTGTCACTGACAAAACTGAGGTAACTGACGAGTTGGGAATGAAAATGGACAGTTTTTCGGCATTCTGATTTTCAGATTGGCAGATCAGCTCTTTACATGAGAAGAGACACAGAAGTGACAAAAACAAACAAAGACTTAAGTCAAGAGGGCTTAAGATTGAAACCAACTTAATATTTGGTAAGACTTTTTTTACCCAATAAGCTCTTTAGCAGAAACTGTAATAGTTTGTGTTATTGTTCACTAGCGCACAGTAAAGTATCATTTGCTCTTTCAACATTGGGTTTTCTTGTTAATGTTTTAATAGCTAACTAGGGTCTTGAATCTGTCCTGTCAGTCTTTCGGTTTTACGTTTTGAATGAGAAATACAGACTACCGCTGCCTGCTGCTATGGAGAGTTATTTCCTTTTTAGACCATAGGTGCTAGACCTTTTTGGCCAAGACACAAGCAACTCAACAGTCAGCCTTCTTTGCAACTGAGTCTTTGATGTCAGTTTGGTGTGTCTTGGGGTTCACAGTTGCCCTTTTCTCACAGAGTTTGTTATATAGGACCAGTACAACTTCCCTTCTTCATGAAGTCTTTACATTTTTACACAGAAGCGGCACAGCCGCATCATCATGCCACTCTGGTATGTGATTTTAAATAGCATGCAGGCATCATGGAAATAAAAGAGGCGTGACGGGCATGACAAGTAACACTGGTGAGACATATAACAACAATAACAATGGCATAACATGAAAGTAACAATCACATACCGTCCCTGTTGTACGGCGGCTGATCTTGTCCTTTTGCTTGTAGGATAAGGAGCTTCCAGACCTCATTGTTTTCCAAATTTGCAGCCATTTTTGGCTGCTGCTCTTTTTCTTTGAGTTAGCTGCTAACTGCTACAAGCTACTTTTTAAATCTTGTGCAGTGGGTCGCACTTGTAGCACGTCGTCAAAATACCAGCTGTCCCATATATGCAGACATCATTTCTGCGCTGTTACAACCTCCAATGCCGGCTTAGTTGTAAGAGAACTCTGCCCCCCCCCCCATTCGGGGATGATACCTTATATACAGGTGGAATATCAGCGAATTCATACCTATAGGAGGCAGTGCAAAAGGGGTTAATGATGGTTAGCTCACACTCACCCTTGAATAATAGATGTTTGCTGTTTTATTGATGTTTTGAATGCCGCACATCGCACCTTCAACATTACGAGGCAGGGCATTTGGCCTTGGTGAAGGTTTACATTCTCTGAGTGCCCTTCTGGTTTTATATGGCATGGAACGTGAGTTGAAAGCAGTAAACAGACTTGATTTTGCCTGAGAAATCACAAGCTAATCGAAAAAGAAATCATGCTGCTGTATTGCTATAAAGTGAACCATTTGATTTCCCTTGCGAGTGTCTGACCTTGCCTATCTTGAGCACACTTTGCAAAATTCCATAATAGTCCAGAAAGTTGGTGCCCTGGTATAAATACTTAAAGGCTCCAAAAGAAGGCTGCCGTTGGACATGCCTTTATTTAATTAATGTGCTATCCTGGGAGGTCTTTGAAAGCACCAGGGGCCTTAACATAGGTTCACACCTGAATAAACTGGTGTACTTTCAACCATATCCTGACATGATCATAAAAAGACCGACCTTGGATATGCCTGATTAGAATTTGTTTAACATCCAGGGCTTCCAGGGGCAAACAAAAGCTGCCCTTGGGACTTGCCTGGCTGTTATTATTGACCATAACATTAATAGATGCAGGGTCGTACAGAGGCTGCCCTACAACATGCGGGATAAAACTGATGTAATATCCAAAGGGGTCATTTCGAGGTGGCTGGGGTCTTTACTGTTCAGGGACATACCTGCATATATTAGGGGTAATACCCGTAGGGAGGGTCATACTGGGGGTTTTATCGCACACAGGCTGCCCTGAGCTGTCTGTCTGGTTATAATTAATGTAGCATTCCTTATATGGGCCCACTGTCGATCCAGAACAGAGAAAAAGAGAGGAAGGATTTCAATAGATCTTTACACTCTCTATATCTCCACTGTGCTCCTTTTTGTCTCTTAAACAGCTAAAGGTCTGCTCCCAGCGGTGCTATAGGTGCAGAGATCAGCTTTTTAATATCAGTGAAGTTCTGGCTATTAAAATTTTATAAAGTTATCACTGTAATCTATCATTGATAGAGGATGGACATTATGGGCCTGCGCTCATTAGCAAGTTAAGGGGATTCACAGGGACAGGCGAGAGGGACAAGGACAGAGTGAGAGAAACAGACACACAAAGTATGAACACAGAGGAGAGAGCGTACTGTGTGAATTTGCTGCAAGGGAGATTATTTTTGCATAACTGAGGTATGCTTGATAACATTCATGTGTGTTTGTGCATACGTGCGTGCGTGTGTATGTGTTGTAGGGGCATGCTTCCGTTTGAGGCCCAATTTGAGTTTAAATAAATCAGTGACTGTTAAATTATACATGATGCAAACATGGTAACATTAATATATGAAGAACACACATCTCAACTGCATCTCCTCTCTCTTGGATGTAGAATTGTACATCCACACACACACACACACACACACACACACACACAATGAAATCGCTCTACTTGAAACTGGCATATTACCACACTAAGCCTTAGTGGATGCACCAAGCTGAGCTGCCTTGGTTTAAAAAATCTGATTTCACATCAGCCATATTTCTCAGGTGAACCAGGACTGAAGTGCTGTCCGTTAAAAATTGCATTCAAAATTCTGCTGGTGATGAATTCTGAGCAAACACTCCTTTCATGGATACTTTAAGAGACATGACAAAACATCATAGCTCCTCTTCAAGTGGCTAGGAATCACAAACACACTGCAGCGAGGCTCATTTTGCAGGAGCTGACAGTCTTAATAAAATTTCACAGACATAGATGGTGTATGAAGATGGACGACACGTCTGGACTTACTCCTTCTGTACAAAAATGAAGCCAAAATATAGAGACAGTCACTGCCATCTTGTGCTGGTGACATCATTTGTAGCCAGATGGTGCTTCTCAAAGTCAAGGAAGGATCCTTAAATGGCTGAATTTCAAGGAGGCTATGTCATCGAATCCCACCAAAGGACTGTTCCAATGTCAAGGACCCTTCAAACTCCACAGAGGAACAAGTCCTTCCTTCAGAGAATTTTCAAGGATACATGTGTGTACCCACTTTAATGAAGCACATCTGGCCACTTGCTAGCCTGTTCCAATGTGTGTTTACCAAATGCAGAGTCTTGCCAACCTCTGTTGGACCTGATTTGGAAGGACCTGTCCTAATAAGGAAGTATCCTTGACAATGAGAAGAACCAAGCCTCTGCGCTGTAGCGATCAGGGAGTGGAGCCACAGTAAACAGTACTGCCAATACATGTGTCTAACCCAAACGCAAGCAGAGGCATTGATTGCGAGCACACCAGTTGACACACCCAGCAGTCAATTGTGACATCAAACCCATTTTTCTTTTTTCTTTTTTTTCCCAACGAGGTCAGTGCAATCTTACAGTGCAGTCATTACTGTATGTTAACACATACAGCTCATGCATAAATGTTTCCCAAACAAGTCAGTGGAGTTGGCATCACGTCAATGTCCATTTTTGGTTCCTATTATTCTTAGGTTCGAGGAAAATACACAATAGGTTAAAAAGAACATACATACATATATACATCAGTATGATCAGAACTACCTAAAATTACAGAAACCATCACTGGGAAAAATATGTTTGATGCACCTTGATTTTTTAATTTAGCCAATGTCCCATCTGCTAACATGAAGGGGGGGGGGGGGGGGGGGGGGGGGGGGTGGCAGGGTTTATGATCTATACTGCAGCCAGCCACCAGGGGGCGTTTAAGATGTTTAGGCTTCAGTTTTGGGGAGGTGTCATGCAATCATTATTTATATGCAGTCATTGATAGACATTCATGGACTTTTTTCTGTTGTTGCACTATTAACAAATGTTAGCTGACTTTTTTTTCTGGAGGAAAACAGAAGCAAAAGTGTTTAACATATAACAGCTTTTATAGGAACAGTCTGTTCTATGTGCTCGCCTCATGGTCACTTACTGGGTCATCTGTTGGGTTTTGAGAAGAAAAAAATCCACCGAATTATGATTAAAAACATTCGCATTAATGACAAAAAAATGTTTTTGCCAGTGACTTTAACATTTGTTTTGTTTTAAAATTCTCTCTTGCTTTTCTGGGGACACTCTTTCGTGGCACTTTCATTAGATTTGTGTGGGAAGCTAAAGGGAAGCGCCACCTAAATTAATTCCAACATGTTATTTCCATGGCCTATGAAAGTTCAGTCAATATCTGTGATCATGAGCTCCACTTTCTCAAAGCCAGAAACCAGTGACGAAAGTGTCAACCTTGTAGACAATTGCCTGATTTTATGGACCCACAGAATGTTTGTTTTCTTTTTTTAAAAAAATTTACATGCAATGTCTTTCAAAATAAACACGCTAAGTCGGTTCAACATTTTTTTTCCTTCAGCAACAAACACACGTGGTTGGGTTTAGGAAAAAAGAAAAAGGTTTGGCTCTAGAATCCTACGGGATGTAAATACTGCTCTCTTGGGTGAAAGTCTGTGTTCACTGGACCCAACCACTATCTCTCCCATCTGCCCAAATTGTACTTTCACCACTTTCATTTTCGTCCTTGTCCCGCAGCATTTCCCTTTGATGCTGCTGGGCACCATTAAACTACACCAGCAACTGGCCCAGTGTCATGCCAATGTTAAAGGATGCCTTTTTTGTTGGTTTCTGACACCTCATCATTGCCCAAGTGCCAGATTTTGACGACTTTGAAGTGAGACCAGGCTCACTCGACAGCAGGAAACAGTACCTGTACCTTCAATAGAAGTGTTTTTATAAACTTGACACGTTCACATGTCACTTGTGGTCCATTCAGAATGGACTTGCGAGCCACTTTTGGACCATGACCCACCAGTTGGGAACCACTGCTCTAGAACCACTCCCACCATTCATTGTCAGTGGAGCAGCTCCTGACTTTATACCCTATGACATAACAAATTTGAGTTTTAGCTCTCTAGATTTTGGATATGGAAGTATGGTGTTTGTTTTAACCAATGTTTTTAGACTGTCTTTGACCATAGGAATAACATGAATTTTGAATTAAAACTCTGAAAATGGATGTAGTTCCCCTTTAACAAGCCTCTTTTTTATGATACATTAGAAGGTTTACAGTCAATATTCAAAGTATATAAACTCTGCATGCTAATAAGCGAGAAAATGTTGCTTTACTAGCTATTAATTAAATACAGTGAACACATTTAATAGCACGACAAGGCAGTTATATCACCATTTCCATAATGGCACCATAATGCCAACCCACAAGGTGGTGTGTGACATAAACCTGCAGCATTATTTTGAACAGGCTGTGTGGTGCCTTCTGCAGGGTCTCCCTCTCTCTCCTCTTCAGCCTCAGAACTTAAAAAGCTTCAAACTTTGTAGAATGTTCCTGTTCTTGTCGTCTCTCTCCTGCCACTGCTCGCCTCCACTGAGTTTTCCCTTCTGTGTAGATGGCCTGATTTGGATACCTGCCTACCCAGCTGCTTCTCATCATCAGTTAGTCTGTGTGTTTAGAAACTGTAGTTTGCACCCAAGCAATGTAACCAATTAAAAAAGACAAGATTTATCTTATCACAGATAAGCACAGATGTAAATAAAATTAATGATGGCTGAATTGGATTAAGGTGTTCCAGTGTCAGGGTCCTGGCATCATGCGTGCTGGATTACCGTCACACTATCATGGCTTACAGGGACACTTGAGCAGATCGGAGCCATTGTTAATGTTATTAGTGACACCTGTGCTTTTCTTGCTATGACAAGTCAGAATGTCAGCTGTGAGAAAGACCTGTAGTCCCTGGGCAGCTTCTGATGGTCTTACATGAAAATTTTTAAGAGATTTCACTGTCACAGACAAATTTTCAACGTTGGAATAAAATCTGGAGAGTTTGCTAAAGTTGTGGCACGCTCCCATCTCAGTCATTCGTTTGTATGGTCGTCATAAACATCAGTCTAAGATCTCTTAACTTAGTCTTTTCTCATCCTGATATTCTGACAAAATCAAACATGTTTAATACTATTGTATTAATTATTAAACGTGACTATTGTCAACAACCAGCAGCTGTGCTCGCTCTTGCACCAAACAGGAAGCAGCAAACTGGGTAGACAGGGGACTCCTGGGAGGTGCTGGAAGAGAAAATGGTGGAACTGTGGAGTGAACAAGAACCTGTGTTTAATTCAGTGTGTAGCTGATCCACCAACTAGCACTTTAGCGAGAAATCATAAATTTTGAAACGGTTCACCTCTCATCCCCACAGTCTCCTCCCACTAAAATAACACAGCTGACTAACGGCGACTGGTAGCAGGTTGAGATGATGAAATCCAAAATGTAAAAAAAAGTTTGTACATAAATACAGTTTATCTTTATGGATTATACTGAAGCTGAATTGAATGAAATCTAACACTACATACTGATGACAGTATAAAAATGTACTGCAATAATCACCTTTGTTTTAAAATGTGTTTTTTTTTGTGTGAAAACATTGGCCCTTTAAAGATGTGTCCTAGATTTTTGTTAACTCTGTCAGATTTCTGTAAAAACATAATTCAATCGGGCATAAAAGGGGTTCGCTATACCACAAGGACTCCTGCCTCGCTTCTAGGTTTCCAAAGGGAGTGTTCCTCAAGCACTATAATTTTGCTAAGTGATGCATCTCAATCACGACAGGTCAGCTTTGCAGCCCTTCTTAACCCAAAGTAAATAAGAATTATGGTTTAAAAGTGAGTATTTTGATAAGCATTAAGAATGCTTGGCAACTACTTGTCATCTTTGTCAGATCTTTCCTCTGACATCCATTGTGTATGCTACTCAAAAAAGTTCAATCACTGGGAGGCTGGCCAATCACACGATTTAATAGTCAAGACTTTTAAATATATTTTACCAGGCAGGATAATTGAAGAGTAAAAAATCAAAAACCCCAAAAAGTAAGGTTTTATTCCAATTCACAAGAATGTGAGTGAGTTATTATCCATTTGATCCATCACATGTCAAAGGCTCTCATTTTCAATTGTGTATAAAGAGGATATTACATCTGAAAATGGTTTGTGACTGTCTTCCATTTGTCACTGAGCAGTCTACAGCCAAAAAGTTGTTTTAATATGATGTTTTGTATGAATGATGGTCTAGTTTTCCAGGCACTGGTTGTGCTTTTGGAGAATATTTCCCCAACATAATCAAGTTTATACAATCATACCGACAGATCAATATTTTTAGTTAATATTACAAATACCAGATTACTATGTCTGTCCATTTTCATTGTCCCTTTTCCTAGTTAAAATAGAAAAACCCACACGAGCATCTTAGGTCTGTGATAAATAATATGATACAGCCACAAGTCTGCTGAGAGACTCCTTCTGAAAATTACTGAGCCGATTTAAAAGCCTGTCCAGATTACATATTTGTTTTCCACAGGTTAACATCTTGCGTTTTGCTCTTTATTATTAGTTATACGTGATTGCCATCTTGTGGCAGCAGGTGACATTGCCTTTAAAAATACTATCACACATATTCAGATGTGCCCATACTGCCAAGAAGTCTAAATTAACAGGAATTAGTGCTTATTGCTTTTCTGTGAAAAGAACCTCTGCTGCTAAATTATACAGATCGTGCTCTACAAGTTGTTGACACTGACTGTGTAAATAAAACCTGACAAGTCAGTCACTGCAATGAATTTTGAAACACCTTCTATACACACATTAAATTGACAATATGAAGGTGTATACACAGCCTGACACTCCCTCTCCCTCTGCTTACACTGACTTATGGCGATACATAATTCATATCTAATCAACACTGGTTGAATGAAAGCCTTTAATCTTTCTTGATTTTCATATTCTATAAGGGCACAAAACTGGCCCAATTTGAAGACGGGTAATATTAGCAGAGGCTGCTGCCCGCTAGTTTCCTCCTAATATTTAAGTGTAGCCTTCAAAGCCTGTATTGATTGCTTCCCAGCCTCTGGGCCAACACACCAGCATAACAGACTCTGGAGCACAGACCTGGATCAAACTGGGTGGTACATACATGCCCGAGGTAATAATACTATTTTCTTGTTGCCTCTCTTCTTCAGATGCCAGTGTGTTTGTTTGCTTTATTCATTCTTTCATCTGATCACATGCTCTCCTCTCTCTCTTCCTCTCTAACTTTGACGTGTCTGTTGACTTTCCTCAAAATGCTCCCTACGGAGAGAACAGCCATTCCAGTCACACCCCTGCTTAGAGACAGGGAGAGAGACAACGAGAGGCACGGGAAAAAAGAAGAGGGAAAAGGACTGAGAGAGATGAGATAGAAAAGGGAGAGCCCACAGACAGTAAGAGAGCAGATTCATTCCCCTGAGAACTAATTATACCATTACCACAGAGCTCAGTTCAAGGCCACTTTAAAAATCTAATGTTGCAACTCTTTTCTCTCGCACTTTCTCTGCAACCGCAGACAAAACACACACAGCTTCTCCACATGCATCCCATGCTGCCATCTAGTGTGGAGCATGGAGTATAAAGGCATTTACAGAAAAAGTGATTAGAGCTTTCATGGGAATGGTGAGATCTGTTACTGTTGGCACAGCTCCCTGTGTATGCAGTACTTTAGCTGTACATTACTGTGCTGTGGAATGTTACTGTAGCTGATAGGCTAGCTGAACATGAGTTTGTTTTTTATGTGGAATGATGTCAAAGGCAAAGCAGATATCTACAAGAGGTGCGGACGCAAGTCACATGACTTGGACTCAAGTCAGACTCAAGTCACAAATTTGATTACTTTAGACTCAACTTGAAAATATCAAAAAAGACTTGTAACTTGACTTGGGCTTTAACACCAGTTATTTGTGACTTCACCTGGACTTTAACCTTTTGACTTGAAAATGTTTGATAACTTTCCCCAAGCCCAAAGATAAAAAGTAGGCAAACGTCATACAAAGCGAAGGGCCAGTTAAAGTAACTTTGAAACTAAACACTACTTAAAACAGTGGAGTGGTTCCAAAGTCAAGTCAGGTCATAAACTCATCACATCTGATCATCCTCTTTCTCAAACTTCAAGAAAAGAAAATATTTAATTTTATCATTTCATTGTTCCACCTTTGTTTTAAAGATAACCTTGCATGGCCTCTTATGGCTTAATTTTTGTAAATATCAAACAATGATGGTAAGTCAATGTTAGGCAGCTGATGAGGATGTAAGCGGAGATCGCCTCAGTACAACAGTATAATCACCTTCTCTCAGACTTACCACAAAAATGAAAAAGGTAATGTGCTAAGTTGCTAAGTGCAGACCTTATATTTTAAATCATAACCTATATATATATAAAAAAAGAAATAAACAAGACATGTGTCTGTCTTTCTATGAAGAATAAAGATCTGTTGGAAAGACCATAGAGAATCCAGTTTAATGGGAACACGTTTTGACAGACGCTGCCTTGGGCTTAACATAGTAAATAATATACAGTCCATCATACACACATATCCATTATTACTCTTTTAAAATAATGGAATTACCTTTCACTGGCATTGTACTTTAAATGATTTCATGTGACAAATAACTTGATCGATGGACGATTAATTGAGTATTTCACTGCTTGCTTCCGTGCTTGATTGGTTGGTTGGCTGATAAATAATGATAAATTGAATAGCTTGCTACACTGATCAGCCAAAACATTAACACCAGTGACAGGTGAAGTGAATAACATCAATCATCTTGCAGTGTTCTGCTAGGAAACCTTGGGTTCTGGCATTAATGTGGATGCCACTTGACACGCACCACCTACCCAAACACAGCTGCAGACCAAGTAGCCTCCTTCTTGGCAATGGCAATCCCCAATGGCAGTAGCCCCCCTCAGCAGGACACTGCACCATGCTGCATCACAAAAACTGCTCAGGAATGGACTGGGGAGCATATCAAAGAGCTCAAGGCCTTAACTTGACCTCCAAATGTCCTGGATCCCAATCTGATCGAGTGTCTGTGGGACATACTTGTACCCCACCTCACAACCCACAGGACTCAAAGGATCCATCACCAACATCCTGGTGCCAGACAGCACAGGATGCCCCCAGATGTCCTGTGTCCATACCTCGACAGGTCCATCCATCTCTATCGGTCAACAGCAAAAAAACCCCCATCACTTGGCACTTTATTACTATAATATAACGTGTTCCTCTGAGCCTGCAGTCTCAATAATCACTTACCTTCGAAATTAGTTTTATTGAAACATACATGCAATACAATACAAGAGAGGAATCACTCTGATCTTAATAAGTGTGCAGCCATTGTTGTTGACTTCCTCTACCTCCTCTTCAGCAACTTAGGATACAGTGCCTTCTGGGAGAATGAGTGCAGACATAACATTTACAGTCTCCATATTCTGCTGTCCTGCCTGGTCACAGGGAACCAGCCCTTCCTCCATGCATCGATCCATAGTCCGCTCACAGTGACAGAGAGGCCTCACAGTGATCATATGATTGTTGTTGCTGTTTTCGTTGCCACAGCTGATATGATTTTACTTTTTTGCCTTCAGCATGAGGGTGCTGCATACGAGTAGTATCAGCAAACAGCTGAGAGCAGCCAGAGTGATCAACTGCCTTCATTGTCCTGATAAGAGTATTAGTGTCCTGAACCTGAACAACGTATTGGACCACAGTTTTCCGGTACACTTTACCCTTTTACTGTCTCCACTGTCTCACAGGTGTAAATACCAGAATCAAAAGAGGAGGGTGTGATGATGAGGCCCTGGCTGAGTACAGTGTGACGGAGACCAGGAAGGAGGGTGCTGTCAGAGAAGCGCCAGCTGAACGGGAGGTTTGTCTCAGGAGAACATGGGAGGAACTGCGCTGTCCCAGTGATGAGGTGGATGACAGCAGGTTTCTTTTTCACTGAGGAAGATATCGAACGCCCACACATTCAGGCTTGTTTAATTTCTAAGATCCTTTTAATATTCATCTCTGACTACTACACTACGTAATGTAACACAGAGTCTGTTTTAAAGGAATACTTTATCACACTCAAAGGCAGAGTTGTTTTTCTTGTATGCTTCCACAGTGAGCAAAGAATTCAAAAATGGGCAAAATTCTTGATGAACTGAAGTATCAAGCATCAAAGCATCTGTTTACAAACTCCCACACAACTCATACAGTATAATCCAAGTCTCCTTTATTCAGTTGTATTTTCAGTACTTCCCAAACACGTGCAACTTTGCTAAAAACTTACCATTTATTAAAGAGATACCTTGCCAATTTTCAACCAGGTTTGAACCATGACAATGTGGATAGTATGTGTGAATTAACTGTGGTTAATATTTTTGACCAGAGCCCAGATCCCCCTGCTCTTCTCCCAGCTCAAAACTAGGCAGTGCTGATCAAATATAAACCAAGACTGTGTTACTGTATTGCCTATTCCTCGCCTAAAATGTCTTCAGATACATATTTTAGTGCACTGTTTATCTGTATTATGAGAGTTTGTGAACAGAAAGTAAGTGCTGGGCTGAAGTTACTAAGATAAAACGGTAAATTAAGCAGTGCTGATTAAAAATGAACCGAGACGCTGTTACCGTGTACCATAAAATGTTTTCAAAAACATATAGACAACCCCTTTTTAATGAAAAGACCATCTTACCAGCTGTGAAATACTTTTAGAATTTAAAATACTGGTGACGTGTGCACAGAACAAATGCATGTTTTGCCCAGGCACATTCAGGGCTTGCTGCTCGTACTGTATATGAAAGTGTTTTAAACAGTATGGTTTTGATTACAATACATGCGTTCGGGAAATATCAAGCATACGACTGGATAAATGAGAGACAAATGAGACAAATGTTTTGATGCAGCTTTGCTGTTGTGAGCATGGACCCCATCTCATTGTATTCTTTGTTTATCGTGGAGTCATTTGAGACAAAGAGTTTTTTCCCCAGATGCAACGTCACATAGTGTGAGTTATTAATATACAAATGATGATTTTGGGGGGTGACGTATTCCTTTAATGCCTCAAGATGAAGAATAAGCCATATGACTGTTGTGTTTTCAGCTCTGAATCCTAATTTCAAACATATTATGTTTACAGTATGAGCACATACTGAATGTTGAACTTACACTCAGAGATTGGGCACATCTGGATGTCTCCATCAGCCAAACTCTGAATCCTGCAAGAACAAAATCACCTCTTTCAAGTTTGAAGCTCCCAACACAGAATTACTGATGTTAAAACACATTCTTGAAAGTAAAGATCTTAAGAGATTGGACTTACATAGATCCAAGTAACATGCCAGCAACTGATGCACAGTGGCCTCTGATCTTATCCCAGCCACAATATGGGTCTCTGGAAAGGAGGCAGTCATCGCATGATGTGTAGCGGCTGCAGTCCCTTATATCAACTTGGACAGCAATGTCATTGGCACCACTGTACAGCTGGCTCTTTAGAAACAGAGTTCAAAACAGAGATTAGAGCTGCCTCCCTTTTACAACACCCTAAAGATCAAGTAAGAAATAAAACTAAACTCTTGATGGATCAGGGTAATTTACCACATTGGATCTGAATTGGAAAAAAAAAACACTTGTGACTTGAGTCTTACTGTTTTGGAGGAGAGCTGGAGAAAACTGACAGGCTGAGGAGTTTGAAACAGCTGCAGTTCCTCAATGATGCGGCCGTCCTCACCATCAAACTTCACAGCCTTCTGCAGCCAACCAGAATCTGCAGGAGAAGGATTAATCCAACGTGGAGTTCATCTGGCAACACATCTCAGGTATGTTTCTGGTGTAAATGTTAGTTGCATACCTGTGCCAATAAACATAACTTGATGCTGTCGTCCATCCAGTGATGTGACCTGGTCCACAACAATATTGGAAAATAGTGTCCCTGTGCGCACCAGCAGAGGCTTGCCAGCTATCGGTGTGACCATCCCCTCCATCAGAGGATGGTTCTTCACAAACAGCAGGGTTTTATCAGGGAAGTCCAGAGAAGTCATCACACCTTCAGCCCGCAGTTCATCGTTAATGCACTATGAAAACAAGACAGAAGTAGATTGAATGTTATCAAATGAGATTTAAATGATGAATAAGAGCGGCATCTAAATGTTTCTTTTGATGAAACAATAGTAATAATATCCCTAATAATGATGTGTTCTTTAACCCTAGAACACTCACGTCGGGTGATTTTCACCCGTACAGTTGTGATCATGTGATTTTCATTGTGTTGCTTTTGTCTGAGTTGCGTGGGTCCTTGGGTAGCTCCATCCTGGCCAAAGACGTCATTGAACATAGTTGTGTTTCCCCGCTCCCATACCTGTTGTTATCAACAGGCAGGTGTTTGGGTGATTTTCACCCAACGTTAGTGTTTGAGGGTAAAATATTTTTCAGGTGGATTTTAGCTGAAGTTAGTGTTTTTTGTACTAATTATCATGCCAGCAAGGGAGTAAATCACAGCTAAGTTTCCTTTATGTTAGCAATCATTAGCTATATTTCTTCTTTGATAGCAAAGCTAAGTCATCCCTAATTTTTCACTAATTTTAGAGCCTTTTTATAGGGTCCCCCATGATACCTTTTGTCATTTTATGATACGTTGTATGGGCGGAAATATAAGAAGAGTACTTCAATTTGCCATGTATTGTTGAACTTTAATATATTTGGAGTACATTTTATTGGGTACATTATATCAGGTAAAATATACCTGACATTAGTGATGGTGTTACTAATTGTAACGTTAGTGTTCTAGGGTTAAGGGTGTATTCACACATAGAGGTTCAGTTCCTCAATCGATACAATGCAAGGATGATACGTTGTTTTAATTTTCCAGCTTGGCTGCTTTGCATTCTCAAAGGCAAACCTCAAACGGTCCAGAAATTGTAATCAAAAGCCTTGTGGTGGAAATGTTATCCGATTATACAGTTCACGGATAAAAGGAAAACAAACCACGCCCATTTTGTACATGGATATCAAAAATCATGGAGCAGCATCAGGTTTTGTTCATGTTCATGTTGTTCGCATATCAGACTTTAAAAGACGCACATATAAATGTCTTGTAAAGTAATAAATAATTTTTAATGCAGGCATTTCGAGAAAGAGGCTCTGCCGTTAGAAGGTCTTATCACAGACGAAGACTAGGGCTGCCCCTTTAAAGAGATTTGAATCATCAGTCAAAGCAGGCAGCTGCAGACACAGAGGCAGCTTCTTCTGCCTTCTTCTTAGAAGTGGTGAATTTACAGCTCACAGCAATTTAATACAACACAGTCCCTGGCTTTTGTTTGATATCTAGTGCAAAAAACGTTGTTGCACATTTCTCATGCGTCATTAGCACAGTTAGCTTGTTAACTATATTGTGTGAGTGTTACTGTCACACTGAATGTTCCATTGGTCCCTGTTCATACTCTTTATATACTCTCTATATGGAGAAAAAAAAAGGAACTGACTGACATAATTCTGTGATGGATACAGCCCTGCAGAAGACAGTTGGCTCCGATGAGATCCTACCACGATTTGTCCCCTGCCACGTGACATTTTGGTAGCAAATGCACAAATAGGCCTCTAAGTCACCAGTCACCAGAATAGGAAAATGTTTTTTAAACAATGACCTGACACATAAAATAGTACACTTCCTGTGATTGGCTCTGGTGCTCACATCAGAACTGCTCCAGAGTTTGCCTGATCATGTTCCAAGACCAGTCACCATCCGGCATTCATGTCAACCAAAATGAACTACACCAAAGGTGTACTGTATACACTCTTTGTGTGAACGCACCCTAAATTGTTCTTGGTTTGATACTTACTGAACCAGGGTGAGGGAATGGCTCCTCTCCTGTGTATGTATCCCAGTTCCCAGTATCCCTTTCAGTCAAAAACCTTCCGCTGAATACCAGGCTGATGTCTGAAAGCTTGTATGCACAGACAGCCGACTGGATGCAAGGACCTAAAGACTCCCTGTGACAGATACAAAAACAATTTCCCGTTATTTGTATTCCAACTGCATGTAAAACTTCTTCATATAGATTCTTTAAATTAGTGTTGTCACGGTACCAAATTGGGACCCACCAGTGAATGTATCACAGTTCTGAGTGGTATTACGATACCACAGCAAAAATGAGGCAGATGTGACTTTTGTCATTTATAAAAAGATAAATCACTTTTCTATAATACATCAATGATATTTCAATGGAATAAATTACTTAATGACTTACTCATTCTTCAAAAACAGCATCAGTAAGTGATTAACAGAGGGGGGGGATCAAAATAAAATAAATAAATAAAATAAAAATCAACCAGCCACCCTCCTCCCCTGACAAGTAAAGAACAGTCCCTTCATAAGTAAAGAACAGTCCCTTGATTGCGATGAGATTTGTGCACAGTTACCTGCCAGAAAGAGAGAAATGTGAATGACTCGTTTCTCCTTGACACACCACATACCTGTGTGCCGCCACGGCTCGGCTGTTCAGGTACCTCTGGGCAGTCATGATACCAACGAAGAGGAAATTATTGGACCTGGAACAGGACTTCTTGGTCGCTGGTAAGCCGTTATCTTTCGCCGCGGAGCACTATACAGGAATACTATACTATACATGAATACGGTGGAGGCTCCGCCGTATTCATGTCTGTGACCCCCTTTCAACCCACAACCGGCAGGATTCGCCTTTCTTTTCTGCTGCTGGTTGAAATCTGTATTCGCACAGCGTGATCCTGAATGATTTCTTTTGCTCGCACAAAACTACTTTTAGTCGCAAATACGAGTAAAATGCTCGCACTGTAGAGTCGAAAACAAATCACTGTAGCATATATAAATAAATCTAGCCAACAAGTAAAAAGAAATAAATACTAACTTTCACTGCTTAAAGACACTCAATAGCTCAGCTAATACCTGAAATGTCACTGGAAAACAAACCACTACAGCAGCATATTGAGTGTCAGGTGGCCAGCGTGCGCCGTTAGTAGCCAGTGCACGCCATTATTGGACGGCACATGGACATTCACCCTCTTATGATTGGACTTTGAACTTATCCCACAGTAGTGGTACCGTGAGGTACCGTGAGGTATGGTACTCCAACATAAAGGTATCATATGTAATATGGTGTTTTAGTACCGCAGTCTACCGTTGGTACCAGTATACCGTGCAACACTACTTTAAATAACTTATATGTTATAATAGTGATCAGCTGTGTACATCCAAAGCACTGAGGTATATACTGTGGATACATTCAACTTACGAGTTGGAGGTGAACGTGGCATAAAAGATGCTGTCCCTCCAGTTATTTTGGTCTTGGAGAAGGAAAGCATCCTGGACTAGGGCTGGTGAGCCAGCATCGCCAAATGGACAGTCCAAACGGGCCTTCAAGAAAGAAGTCCACTTTTTCTGCAGGGTCCTTTTGCCCCCCAAGTCATGCTAAAACAACGCATATCAATCAGCATTAGCTTGTTTACACTTGCTATGCGAAACTACTGCAACTGTTTTCAGTTTTAGAAACATACCTTACACACACGGGCAATCCTTGACACCTGGATGTTGCCATGACGTTCCTCTACGGCGTTCTCAGTGAAGAACAAGAATACATTGTCGTCTTCACCACCCTCACTGTTTTTGCTTGCTTCAGCCAGGCTTAAGGAAATCATGGTAGGCTCTGAAACCAAAACATTCAGAATATATTTTTAAAATTCATCCATCTGTCTTCTTGCAACTTGCATTTGATAATTATGTTACTGTACAAGCGCCCATGTAAGAGCAGCTTACCGTTGAACCAGGAGTGTTTCATTTCAGTCTTGAGATGGTTTGGTCCATGTCTCTGAAACACCAGTTCTGTGCCCAGAAAGTTGGTGGAGGCAGTAGAGTACAAAGTGTTTCCTGTCAAGTGGAAAAGAAAAATATGGTGTGTCATTATTGTTGTCAAAACTACTAACCATGCTTTATTTTTCTGATTCAACTTTTACAGGCAGATATCCATCTAAGGAGAGTAGACGTGACGAAACAGACATAAAGAAATAAAGTGTTAAAAAAGGTGTACTCACCATCCATAAGAGAAGCAAAGTGTTGGTAGGGGTCAAAAGGAACTTTCCCCCTGCCCACCTGCGTCTTTCTTTCCAGAGACACTTTTCCATTTGTGAAAGTCTGTTGAAGGAGACATGTATGAGGGGCTTAAGTAATCCAGTTCCATTTCAAAAAATGAAACATGTTGGGAAATGTTTCTTATAGGCTATGCTTCCTTGTCAAGAGTTGGATAAGAAGACTGAAACCACTCTGACATCTGTATGTTAAATATGACGCTAAAGCCAACGGATGGTTATCTTAGCTTAGTTTATCTTAGCTTAGCACAAGGAGTCCAAACAGGTGGGAAATAGTTAGCCTAGCTTTGTCCAATGGTAACAAAATCCACGTACTAGCACCTGCAAAGCTCCCCAGTTAACAATTTATTTCTTGCTTGTTTAATCCATGAACGTAAAATCTGTTTCCAGTCTTTGTGCTCAGCCCAGTTGCCAGAATAAAATGTTGGCGTTGTGTGTTTTTGCAAACCGAGAATATGGTACATTTGTACGTTTCATACGTATCATATCTACGTTGATATGTAAAGTGACGTGTATGAGCTGAGTTTCTTATCAGAGGGAGAGGATTAGGCCCCAATCACACAGAAAGTGTTATGAAGTTGCAAAATGTATGAAGCACCTCACTGCCTTATTTATTTTTTTCAAATTAAATGTCACTGGGGAAAAAAATGCTAACTAGTAGCTAGTTCCTAAAATGGGCAGGCAGAGGGTATTTGCTGCAGCTCTGGTTGATGGTGAGGGGCTGTCAGTAAATAGTTTGTTGGGCACAGGAAAATGGAGATCTATGGTGGTACAAGAGACCCTAAAAGAGAGGGTGAATCACACGGTCCAGGAACTTGGCTTCAGCGATGGCCATTTCCAGGCATATTTTAGGATGACACTGGTGCAGTTTGACAACCTGCTGTCTATCGTTGGGCTGTATAGCTCTGCTCTACAACCGCAACCAAACCGCAGTTTCTCTATCATTGTTTACCAACCGTAAACTTGTCATGACTACCACAAAAGGCTGGTCTCTCAAATCATCCGACTGAACAAAAAAAAGCGTAGATGACATGGGGTGCTATTCTGTTTTTTCGACTCGTGGAGTTCAGAGCACTCTGGCAAAAATGCCAGGGGCTTATAACTGAAATGCGAGGTACATAGCACCGCAAAAACAACGAGCAAAAGCTTAATTGTAATTAAAAACTAATAAAAAGCTGCCTCTAGCTGCTAAAATGAGTTCTGTGTGATTGGGACTGCAGCTGTCTTAGAAATACAGTATTTGGTATCTCTGTAGACTTAAATAAAGTGACTCACCATGTAGTCACATGTAGGGTTGAAAGCGTTCGTCCCACACACCAGCATTTTACCATTCTCCATTGTGTGTATAGTCCGGATGAAGTTATCACATTCCTGTTGGAAGAATAAATGTGATTAACATGAATGAAACTTTATACTTCGAGCTGTGTCTGATGATAAACTTGCATAATAACTGATGACGTTTTAATAATTCAGTATACCTTAGTGTCCTTTCCCTTCCTTTGACAAAGGGATCTGTCTGCTGAACTGACCATCCATTTGGCCTGAAAGAAAGATAGTTAGGGATAAGCAACTGACACTGTCAGTGGGGATATAAAGGATACTGAAGGTATTCGCAAATCATTCTGACGGCTTATTTTCACACCAAAAACTGAATATGTATTATATTTCAAAGTATGTGTGTTATGTTATGTCCTCTATATGTGTTTGAGCATGTGAAAATTCAGGTCATTGTTACTCATGATTTTGTTTTTTATAAACAGCCAGGAAAGCTCCTTTTTCAGTGTGTCAGGTACAGCAGCCCAGTCAGTGCAAACAAAATCGTACCTCGCTTGTCTTTTTGGTTATGTCATCCAAGCTGAGGGTGAGCACTTTCCCTCTGGCTCCGACGACAAGCTGGCCGACGTCCTCTCTTATCATCAAAGAGCTCAAGCTGCCAAAACCAGGCTCTTTGAACTGTTTCAAGTTCATGTCTGAAGCAGACAAACGACAAGGAGCTGGAGGTTACTCTCCAAATCAATGCATTTTCATACAGTCCAGTTATCCAGTGGGATTTTTTCATACTGTATAGCCTGTACTTTGCAGTGCTTTTGGCTGATGCTGCATGCTGTATGCAAAGATTGTGCACAGTCTACAGTTTATGTAGGCTAATACAGTCTCATCATTTCTTTCAAGGTGCCATCTGTAATCTAAATGTTCATCCAACCCAACTGCCAAATAAATGTTGGCATTGTATGAGTCTGCAGACCACGGATATGTTAAATTTGTACATTTATCATGTAAAGAATATGTTGAAATATCACTTTTCTTTACGTTATAATTTTCAATTTAACATTGTGATAACACTGTGGTAACATATGGTTAGGTTTAGGCACAAAACCACTAGCACTAGGAAAACATTGTGTTCTGCTTTCAAATGTGCAATTTAGCCGCCACAAACACGGCTGGAAATGTCCTGACCTGTCATTAAAAAATACTTCCTTTTGTTGGTTTTGCACAGTGGTCTGGTGTCACACCACCTAATGGGAAACTCAGTTTATATACATATAATCTGAACTATGTCATCATAGAAAGTTTACTGAATGGGCCAAGGAACACAAAATATAAGGGAGACTCTTGGCCCTCACCTGTAACACGTCACTGAAATAAACACATACTGACCGACAGGAGATTTAAAATGACCACAAAGACATGCAAAAGAACAGCAAAGAGACACAAACTAACTTCAAAATGGGTGAAAAAGTCACTGCATTGCCCAAAAGACACATTATGACTACAAAGACAGGCAAACAACGACACACAACAAGGCTGAACAAGTATAAAACGTGTGTGTCTTGCTTCTATGTCAGAGAGGTGGGAGGGCCCTTACATATCTGTGCCCAGGGGCCCATTGTCTGACAATCCGTCCCTGCATGCCATATGTGTGAACCTATAGTCTGCGTATCTGTGGTTTGCAGATACGTACAATGGCAACATTTCATTCTGGTGGCTGGGCTGGTACATCTACATTCAATGCCTTACCTTGGAAGGAAACACTCCTGCGGGGTTTGCTGTTTGCTGCAAGGCCTTCACTCAGGATGAGGAGGAAATAAAAGAGCACCACAGGAGGTCTCATCATGGCCTATATAAATCAGGGAAAACACACCAGTCTGCCCACATGTCTCTTCATTTCTTTAAGATGTATTGGCAGGAAGTTAGTAAGATATTCACCATCATGCATGTTTTTCACTCAGCACAACAGCAATGATTTATTATAACCAGGAATGTAACCAAGTGTTCACTCAAGTACTGTGGATGAGGACAATTTTGAGGTACAAAATGGCTGGAGTATTTCAATTTTATGATACCTTATACTTCACTACATTACAGTGGTAACTATTGTTCTTTTTACCCAGATACATTTATTTGATAGCTTCAGTTGGGGGTTAGTTTAGTTTGGAAATTACTAATAACTAATAACTCATGATGCATTATAACAGGTTGATGCACCCAGCAGTGTGTAAAGTCACTAAGCAAGCTCCACCACCTTTACCAGCTGCAACATTAAAGTGATGAACACATGAATACATCAATTATAATAATACAATAATATAAATATGATTCTGAAAAGGGCCGTTCTGCAGAATCACTTTTACTTTTGTTTCATTAAGTATGCTTATACTTTTGTATTTTTACTTGAGGAAGAGTTAAAATGCAGGACTTTTACTTGTAACAGCATATTTTTACATTGTAGTATTACTACTTTTACTTAAGTAAAGATTGTATATTGTGTATTGGAAGCTACTTTTTCTACCTCTGATCCTAACAGTGACTAAATGTCTCTGTGCCATTATCATTATTATCATTATTATCATTATGTCTCTCTTACCTGTGGTATAAATAGATGTATTTGTTGCACAGAAGTCGATATTTGTCTTGTTTCCCCATCTTGTTTAACTGGCTTGTGATTCACAGCTGTATCCACGTCAGTGACAGCGAACCTGTGACGCCATGGCAACAGTGCCCATGGCAGAGGTAGTAAGGGCGCCACCATCCATAGGGGGCGCCACAAAAGGGGGTAGGAAAAAAAAGTGTATCCTTTAGTGTTTTTAACTAATAGGCTACTATTACTGCTATTATTCTGAAATATTGAATAAGGCCACTACAACATAACTACATAGTAAATCCTTCTAAATAATAGAGAAGCCTTTCTTCCCGGATCCTGCGGTCCCTGGCTCCCCAGTATGTGTATGAGTTCCCCGGCTCCTACACTTTACCTGCTCTCTGAGGGAGATGGGCGGAGTTATCTGATCTGTTGCATTGATTTACATTGTGAGGCGTTCAAGTTCTATTCAGTAAAAGTTACAATTGTAAAATGTAGCATTCGGTGAGAAACTTGAATAAATCCAGCTGTTTGAAGGAGAAATTTGTTGATGTTTCCACAGCACTATAAAGCAGACATTAGAGAGGGAATTATGATGTAGCCTAATATACAGCGAAAAGGCTTTTTGATTATTTTTTTAAAGATGTTTTTTTTTTATGTGAAAAAAGGTTACGTTAAAGGTTGTTTCAGAAGTGTGTATCACTGAATTTTTGTGCTCATTCAAAGGTAGTGTACTGTTAATGTAGAAGTGTATATTTATTTTTAATAGTGTAGGTTTCTGTGTTTCCTTGGCACAAAAGAAGAATAAATAACAAAAAAACAAAAGAAACACCGCTTTTGGCCAATGCTAAAATTGTTATTTCAGACATTGGTATCAGGATCAGCCCAGTATTCTTCTTATTGTTTATTCTTCTGAACTAGTTAATATGTAGGCTAATTCTTTTTTTATTGATTATTGATTTCTATGATTATTACAACACATGTACAACATATTACTTAAGCAAATTAGCACATTTTTATCTTAGTTTTTATTGTTAGCTAGGTTGCATTTTGGTAATTAACAGGAAGTACTTTAACTGCTGAGCTGCATTTTTTTTTTCTTTAGGGGGGTGGGGGTTACAAGGTCGCCCAGGGCACCAAATGTGCTTGGGCTGCCACTGCGATGGTAATACAAGGTTCTGAACCAAACGTGCGCACTGAACTATCTGAGATTCCTTGTAAGTAATTAAGTTCTGAAATATTTCAGCACACTTCAGCCCTCTTTTCTCAACACACTGTAATTACTGTGTCAAGCTTTCAAGATTTGATAACATCATACATCATTATTTCTGTCACAGTATTTCTTAGGTCTTCATTATACTCTGAGCAAAGATCTTAATGGAGGGAGTAATGTTTAATAACAATTAAGTCTAAGATACTGAAATTATTTGGGTCAGCAATGGTTGTAGCCTGCTTATACAAATAAAACATATCAAAACACTAGTAAACTGATCATATAGCACAGGTTTTTACTTAAGAAAAAATGTATCTTTAAAGTATCTTTAAATTGTGGGATTTAGGCTACTTACACAGATGTGTGATGTTTGTGTTAGAAATTTCATTTTAGGGAGGTTTAACAAACTCTCGATACAGTTACGAAAAACAGTTTATCAACTGTTCATTCAACCAACAGTAAGAGTGATGATGATGTTAATTCCAAAACATTTCAAAACTGCTGATAAAAGCAGATGAAAAATTCCAGGCTTTTGGGTTGACCTCACCATGTTGTAACCCTGTGAATTTTGCTCCACTATTTCCTTCATCACCTCACCCTTGTGCTATGGAGGTCGTCAACCCAGCTACAGACTACAGCAATGAATCCCAGTTTGCCCCATGCTGGTGTCCTTACAACGTTAAGCCACTAGAGGGAGCAGCTAAGCTCTGATTTTCCCCAAGAAATTAAGACCTCTGCTATGACTGGAGTGTAAAGTTAAAATCATGATGAGGATCATGGGTTGTTGGTTTTGTTTGTTTTTCTTTATAAAGGTTAATTTAACGTCAGTTTAAGATTCTGGTCTGGCAGTGCACAGAGGTGAGTCTCCGAGGAAGGAACTTTCTCTATGTAGCCTATATAAGTCTGAGAGACAAAACTTTCCTTAAGGGACCACTTTTCTAAAATTGAGTAAACTAGTATATTTTATGGATATTGTATATTATATTCAATGCATAGCAACAACAACAGTACAGAATGACTGATAACCCGTACAATCAATCCAAAGAGCGAACACAATAACTGCAGGAAGTTTGTGGAAAACCAGTGATATGATGGCCCAGCTGTGCTGTGAGGTATTAAAGCTTCTTTAATCTGGAGCCAGGCCATGGGTGGTAGTTAAAACATTTAAAATGTATTCTAAAAGTAATGGGCAACCAGTGCAGTGGTGCTAAAATTGGACTGATGTGACAGAACCTTCCTGACATAGTTAATAGTTTGGCAGCTGAGTTCAGTATAAGCTGTAACTGTGAGACCCAGAGGGGGTTTAAACAGGTAAAAAGAGAATTCCGTGGTACAGGTGATTATAAAACTTGATTTGATTTCACCAAAATATTATTGAATATAAATATATTCGTGTAAGTTTCTATTGCCATGTTTTATGATGTGTTAGAGGCAGTGGTGTAAAGTAGTTACCGTACAACTTCAGTCAAAGGCCCGGACCATTTTACTAATCCAATGTAGCTACACATTTTGACAAATAAAGGCCTGTCTCAATTAGGGGTCTGGTCTGGTTGCCAGGCAGTTCATGTTTTTTATGGAAGTTCTTTGGATGTATTAAACCTGGTTGCTGGCTACCTCAAATTCTGTGTCCAAGTTACTCTGTAAGTTATTCTTTAGTCCGTAAGGGTCTTCAGATCAAAGAATCAAAAAGGTTTTTCATGAAAATTAATCAAAGTTGTGAGTATTGTTTTAACAGGATAAAGTGGTGTTGTGTCAGTATGCTGGGTGCTGTAATCCTCAAGTGCTGTATCTCTCTCTCTCTGATGAGCTGTCTGTCAGAGCTAGATCAGATTAATGATTGATAATAGATATGTTATCTGAAGCCTAATTATACAAGAAATATTCATACTGGTTTAAACAAACCAGTATTGTATTGTATTTTCCATCTTTGCTGAGCAACAGTTTTGTGTGAAAGGAATTAAAGGCCTGTCCCATATAGACGCTGGTTTCAAATATAGGCCCATTGATTTCAGTGATTTAAGCAAATAAAAGCCGGGCTATTAATCAGAGTTTTATGGTATGATGGGCCCCAGTGCATGCTATTATGACAGGTCCGATAGTGTATGCTACCGTGCACATATTGTCTCGTCACATGATCAGAGACTTGACATCGGATAACTTTAACATATGTATTACCTAGCAATCATCATTGCATGTGTGTATATCACAGAAAATACCAATGAAAATGGAAATTATTAATTTGATTTAACAATTTAAGTTTATTATAATTTATTTGTACTTTAATTATATGCTATACAAAAAAAATAAAGAAAAGCATGATGGAGATGGGTTTGCATTTTTCAAGGGCGTATGCAGCCAATGGCACAGTTTTCAATTTAATGACAGTTCTGCTTTGAAAACAGGCACATTTCCAAGGTGGCAGTTAGAGAAGAGGACACAGCTGAGAATTTTTACAAATTGTAACATTTAAAAGATAGTATGAAAATGTGGACTATTCTGAAATATCAAGAATTTCAGGACATTTTTTCAGTATGTGATGCCCTTAATTATTCAATCATCTTAATATTTGTGGAGCTTTTTCAAAGATATCCAACAAAACACCGCCTCATTGTTTATTTCTTCCCACTCTGAAGTGCCACAAACACCATAAACTATTCAAGTGTGAATCAAGTTCATGTCCAAGCCACGCCCTCCGTACATGTCAACCCCAGTGGCCCGCCCCCTCCTGCATGCTCCGATATTATATATGGGCGTTGATTTCCGGTATTCGGCGTCTGGATTTTCAGGTTCCACAGAGTGTGTGTTATATGTGTGCGTGTTGTTATGTGTGTGTGTTGAGTGTGTGAGAGAGTTTGTAGTGTGGTTGTAAACGTTCCCAGCTCGGATACTGTCACCGCCTTGCACCGCAGGCAGGCGCCGTGTTCCTACATGCAAGTTACCGTCGCGGCTCCACAATCGTTGGCCAGCAATGACCGAGAGCCCCGCGACCAAGCCAGCCAACGGGGATGTGTGTCAGCGTGTGAGGAACGGACTGAAGCTGGACAGAAACGGCTTGGTGAAGAGCCTCCACAGCTGCCATGAGCGGCAGCCCAAGCACCACTGCCCCCGAGGAGGAGGAGGTGAGGCCCGGGATGGGACGGGAGAGGAGAGGCTGGTGAAGCGGGAAGCATCTACGAAGGTCGCTATGTGGACCCGGAAACACCCGGTCGATACCGTCACTGATCTGTCACTGCTGTCATTTTCATTAGCTCGGGCGTGATTAGGAGGTGACACGGTAACAGCTTTCATAACGACCGAGTCCTGCTGCTGATTATCTGACAGTTTGTTGTCATCGAGCTTCTCACGAGAACAGAGTAAACACCAAACTCCGTTAAAAATACCCTACTTTAAAGTTTCGCTGATTTTTAATGTTATACACTTTCCTAAACATTAAGCAAAAGCTCTCTCTGAATCTTTACAAAACGCTGCTTAATTCGGCACAATCATATTTTCACCAATCAATATCTGAATATATTAATATCTCAAGTTTATGAATGGGCTCATACTGCGCTCCACCGCCCCCTTAGCTGTTTAATAGGAGGGGGTTGTTTAAAAAAGGGCGGGTGACAACTTTGAAAGTTGACATTTCACCAAATTCTAACAGCGTTTACTGCATAATAAGTATGCCGAATTCAAGAAGAGATCTAGCTGTAGCACCACTTTGTTTGATTACACAAACTGGGGATAATATAACTCATAACATTTAAAAATGCTTTAAATCACGAAACATCGACTGATGCTCTTGCTAACCTTGGACAGGTCACATGTTTCTGCCTGGATGCATCATTATCAGTTGAGTGTGTGTTAGTCTTAAGGGAAGTGGAGTGTATTTTTTGTTTATACTTAACTGTGCAGACTGGCTACTCCTTTTGGTCTCAAATCAAACTATGAAATTCTGTTTATATTTCGGCTCATTTCAGGGTGTGTTTTTTGCCTCCAGTTTCAGGAGTGGCACATATTTGGCTGCAGGAGTTTGGAAAAATTCCATTTTCCTGAAGTGGGTAACTCCCTTTATAACTAAAAGAAACACTATGAAGTGTTAGTGATTAAGGAGACACTGAGCCGGTACACCTGTTCAGTTAGAGCTGTCCACTGAGACTGCATGCATGCTGCCAAACAGCTTTTTCCTAAAAGGCTAATGAAATTTCCACTCTTGGGTGTACCCTCTGTAATTGTCCCAATTAACAGATCCCCTCAGACAATGTGGTGACATGCTGTCAAACACACACACACACACACACACACACACACACACACACACACACACACACACACACACACGAGCATTCAGACTCACGGATATGTTGTGATAGAGAGGTGTTTTGTCTGATTTTTGCACTGCTAATTAAAATGAAAAATGTAGAAATATTTTTTAAATTCTCTTCAGACATGCATATGTGTGTGTGTGTGTGTGTGTGTGTGTGTGTGTGTGTGTGTGTGTGTGTGTGTGTAGGATTTTCTAAAAAAAAAATTAAAGGAATTTGGTTGCACAATCACCAGAAAATACATAGTAACCCAGCTGGCCACCAACGTTATTAGACATTGATATTTTATTGAATTCAGGTTGTGATGTCAGGTGACCAAATTCAATGTCAGGGCTATGCCTAATGCCAACTTCAGTTTGGCGTAGAATACTGACGATAGGTGGCATTTGATTTTTGTTGGTTTAGGTTGTGTTCCTAAATAACCAACATCCAACATCTTCCAAACATCATCTTGACGTAAAATAAAGACATTCAGTAGTAAGGTATGAAGAGCAAAACCGAACGTCTGCAAAACATCATAATGTTAATATCCACTCAATATGAAATTCTAACATCATTAGACATTTAACATATCGTCAACCAGATTTTCATTCCAACCAAAATTGAACATCTGATGTAAGTCCAACGTTTTCTAACACCATATTGATGTCCAGTGGCAGCTAGGAAGATGCTAATAACTGGCGTCTTAGTTGGTGGTTTAACATTTAGCAAAGACACATTTTTCAAAACCTAGTTTGAGATGTAAAAGAAAAAGAAAAATAGAAAGACACTGTTGACAGGTTATTGTCACCACCAGACCTTTTGGTGGTGGAGAAACAGTCTGTTCTCCCTGTTTTAAACTGAGCTGGGACAGCTAAAAAACTGAGTGCCTGGTGACTGGACCTCAGCTGATTACGGTTCATGCAGATGTCAGCATTGCTGCTCTGTAAGGTATTTGAGAAAGAGGCATGACCGGTCACATGTAGTGCCTAATAGCCATGAGCACTGAAACTCGCATGATGGGAAGGCAAAATTACATAACTTGTGTGAGTGGTGAGTTTCTGTCTGGGAAACATGTTGACGTTTCTTTATATGCATGTAAAGCTTATTAATGCATAGTAGGTCGCTTGGTTCCAAGTACACAGATTAACATCAACACAAGCAGCCCTTCCCTTATTTGGCAGTCAAATCCTCATCCCTGGTATTTGTCACCCAGTGTTTTCTTTCCTGTACAGTTGGTGTACAGTTGCAGCAGAGCTAATACTTTCACATCTTCCCCCCACTTCCAATTTGACTTCATAGAAGTCGCCTTTAAGTGAGTTACAGAAACCTTGGCCAAGTATAACAAAAGATAAACTTTTTGTTTTTTTCTCGTCAGGACAAAAGGAAAGGGAATCACAGGAAGTCAGACATGCGTTTATATCAACGGTATTCCAAACGTGAAACTTTATTCCAGCCAAGGCATGAGTGCAATTTCTTACAGGATAGACTTGTAAACATAGAGACAGTGTTAACTTGTGTGCTTTTCCTGCTGTGTTTAACAATGGCTTTTTTTCTCTTTGTAACTTGGTGTACATGAAACTGCCCTTGAACTATTTACTGAACCTGACAGCAAACAGATTACAAGAATACAGACTAAAGCTCCAAAAAATATATTAATAAATTATCTTTACTTTTTTTTTTTTTTTTTTGCTGATTTGAAAGACTTCAAAGATTGTGTATATTTTTAAGCTTTTCAGCTGTAAAATCAGCATATTCCTGCTGGAACATTTTGGGTTTTAACATGTCATATCCACAGTTTATATGTTTCAACATATAAAGTATGTTATTGTTGCCAAAATATAAAGACATAATAGTATGCACTGAGAAACACTATTATTTTTAAGAAAATTAGATGACACCTGGTCAAATCAGATGAAAACTCACCACGTCCGTTTGCCAAACGTTTTTCCTTGTCATTTAATATGATGTTTTGGTTTCCACATTTCCCAGGTCCGCGCATCACATCATGGCGGCCTGTACATCCGACCCTTTCTTGAGTCCTTTGAGGAGACTCCGATGCTGGTGGCAGTGCTCACTTACATGGGCTACGGCATCCTGACCATCTTCGGCTACCTCCGAGACTTTCTGCGTCACTGGAAGATCGAAAGGTGCCACATCGCCAGGGAGAAGGAGGAACAGAGGGTGAGAGAAGCCACAGACACAATATGGTGTCGTATTTATCTATTAACACATCCAGCTGTGACAGTGGTCGTGGTTATGCCTCCGGGCTGGCGATAGCTGTGTGGCTGGAGGTATTATGTTTTCAGGTTGTCTGTATGTCCATATATACATCCCTCCCATTCTTCTGAACGCATATCTCAAGAACGCTTTGAGAGAATATTTTCAAATTTGGCACAACTGTCCACTTGGACTCAACCATGAACTGATTAGAATTGGGTGGTCAAGGGTCAAGGTCACTGTCTGTGGCCTCATTAATTTCATTCTTATGACCGCGATATCACAAGACCTTGAGGGAATTAACTCAAATTTGGCACAAATGTTGGCTCGGACTCAAGAATGAACTGATTTAGAATTTGGTGGTCAAAGGTCAAGGTCACTGTGACTTCACTAAACAGGTTTTGGCCACAACTCAAGAATTCATACACTAATTATGACAAAATTTCACAGAAATGTCTCATAGAATAAAATTTCAAAAAAGTTGTGACATTTTATATCCAGATGGTCAAAGGTTGAATCACTGTGACATCGCTATGTTCTCAAAACTCTTCCCTGGCTGTTATTTGGTGTCATAACTCAGGAACAGAAGAGGAGACATTTGGTGAGGTACTGAATTGGTGACACTAATCTAGGGTGTCCACCAGACATGAATGTAAACTGTAGACTTGACTGGTACATGGATGCATACAACTGCAAGGCAATAATTCTAGTTTACACCCTGCTTTAGGGCAGGGTATCTGTACTCAATGCTTTTTTAAGGTGTCAGCTGGAATAAACCAGTACCAAGTAGTATCAAAACTCCTCCAGTCAGAAGATACCTGCATTTGATCCTTTTTGTGCTCTAGACAAGAATGGCTATGACTTGGCTCACAGCCAGTTACACAAGCATGCTACAGTTTAATGTAACATGTGACTGACCCACTGCTGCAAATGTTGAAAAAATATGCTGCACTACTCACCAGTGGTATCTGCTGGCATTTTACACAACAGAATGTTTCCGCAATCAAATGAAATAGTCTTTGGTATCAGTATCACCGTAAGGGTACTAGTATGGTAAATATTAAAACAATACCCAGCCCTACCCTGTCTCTTGGAAAGAGTTTGTCTGTAATGAGCAACATGCTGTTATGATTTCTAACAGCCGACACATACATTGCAGTCAGCATACTTTGCCTGTACTATAATGACTGGAATGTTACGATTGTTTTGGTTGCACAGTGACAACACTGTGAGGATAATTGCTGTTGAGGAAAAGAAGGCCAGATGGGTTTCAGGTGTTGACTGGAATTGATTTGAGCACTTGTTGCCTGGTGACTGGGCATTTGCCTCGTTCCTGTAGAAACAATAGAGATAACAAATGGAAAATTAGACTTGATCTGTTTGTTGCTTTGTTAACCAAACTGAACCAAAGTGATATTTGCACACCACAATGCTTCACAACACCAGAAGCAATGGGTTCTCATATTTCAACCTTGGTGTTTGGAGAGGAAGCATACATTTAGTAAACAAATCCTCATATCGTTGGAGGTAATCTTGTCAACCACAATGATATTACAAACAGGAAATAGAGTGCAAGAAAAGTCTCTGTGTATTTGCTGAAACATTCAGCAGTTCAGACAGGATTTAGTGTTCCTGGTTTATCATATGCAGACTCACTGAGTCTTGTATAACATTTAAAATGGCTTTTCTTTACAATTCAGTGCAATGTGCACTTAAGATTGCATTTTTGTTAATGTTGAGCTAATGGTGGCGTTATCAGCACATTTGGAACATGTCCTTGACCACTGAGATTGTTTTCAACCTGTTATGTAACTTTTGATAGTGAGGCCCATTGTTTTTAAGTATTTGGTTATGTTGAGGAAAGGAAGCTCACGGGATAGACGTGGGGAAGTCATTAAATCACCCCAAGGATATCCCGCGGACGTTTCCTCTAAGAACCAAGGAAAGTTAACTTCCTGAGTCATATGCTGAAATTTAATGTTTATTTCTAGGGATTGTATTCCCTCCAGTTAAAAATGGGATAGGCAGAAATCTGGAAAATGAAAAAAAAAGGCAGAATTTGAAAATGCACACGCCTTCGCAGTTCTCTTCTTGCCTCTTTGTCCTAAGCTCCTCCCACCAGATTGTCACAGCATGTGTACACACTTCATACAGTCATCCAGTGTTTCCCATACATTGATTGATTTATTTAATGTTGTTTTATTGTTGACTTGCCTACAGCACATTCGCCCAGGCCCTCCTCGCCCCCTTTCTCTCTCTGTTTATCAGACCACAAATAAGACAAGACGTGGCCATCAAGCCACCCTACGCTCCCTCCACCTCACTCCTCCCGCTGTTGACAGCTTCGCCACAAAGAGAAAAGGCAGCAGCTCCAGAATGGACCTTCAGCTGGTGGCTGTAGTAGCTTCATATTGTTCAGTGGTAACCCCCCAGCACCAGGTGTCGCTGTGGGCTGATGGCCAGCTGCAGTCACGGGCCTAACCTGTATAATGGCAGCAACAGAAAGTTTGTTAATCTGGCAAGAAGGTGGGGTTGTCCAAATCCCCAGGTGCTAGGGTTTGTGTTGGCTGAATTCGCTAATTGGGGGTCAGTTTTCGGGGCTGCTCCCCGCTCTCCTCCCAGCGACGTTGTCTGTTGCAGTGGGGGGTGAGTTGGGGGACATGGTAATGTTAGCAACATAAACGTAAACTTGAAGCTGCAGCCATGAGCCTTTGGCTCCAGTTAGCAGAAGGCTAAACTATAAGCAACATTCTCTCTCCATCTGTGAAATACTTTACTGATATTGACACATGTTTTGTTTATTGTCAGACTCCCTTTTTGATAAGTCTGTCTACTTGTTTGGGTTGCTTTGCAGTGTAGGTAGTTGTTGCCAATGCTGGAATAGCAACTTTCTCTGCAAGATTTTCTACCATTGAATCAGGCTTTCACCATCTGAAGGGACGCACATCTGCATTTGTAGAACAGTTAATAGGAACGCCCTGTCCCTGAAATGACCTTTGATTGGCCAGAGTCTTCCATCATGGGTCAAAATTTTTAAAGCCTGAAAACAGAGCCAAGAGGAGGTGCAGAAGTCTAGTTTTTCTCTGAGACCATTTGAATTACAACATATTCAAATGTTATTATGGAATTTTTGCCCAGTGACACCAAAATAAAACTGCTCACCCCGGCTTTAATCTTCCAAATGTATGAATGGCATGTAGGTCTTTAAAGTTCATTGATATTTGGTTTGGTTTTATACTCAAGAATGACATTTCTACATTTTCTGCCACTCAGCTGATCCACCTGTTTCTACTCCTCCTTATCATGTTCTCTTTATCCACCCATGTGTAGGACTTTGTGCCGCTCTACCAGGATTTTGAGAACTTTTACACCAGAAACCTCTACATGCGTATAAGAGACAACTGGAACAGGCCCATATGCAGCGTCCCGGGGGCCAAAATGGACCTGATGGAACGAGCCTCCCATGACTACAACTGGACTTTTAAGTGAGAAAGACATACCTTTCATTCAAGACTGTAAACACAAGGTATTCAGACACACGGGGCAGAGCAGGAGTTACAAAGGGAACTGTGCTGTATGATTAATGCCCCTGTCAAGGATTAGTATTGCCTGACCTCTCTCCTATGAATACCAAGACAAGTTTGACATTGTGTTAATTAGAAAAAAGATTGGATAACGTTACTAATCTACAATGTAAATGAGCAGACTTATGAACCGAACCTGCTAGCTAGCAGACAAGTTACAATTCCATGTTGTTAAGCTGTATGAAAGAGGGAACTGGCACTAAAGGGAAGTGCATCTTGAGCTTTGGATGTATAATATACCGGGGCTTGCCAATTAACTTTTAATTAAGAAATTAAGTTATTTATCAACCTGCCAACATGGCTGGTGGATTCCAATCCAGCCACCCAATAGATTACCATCATTTTTTTGCCTGATAAGTGAAGCTTATCTTGCAGCCACTTGTATATTTTACCTGCATTTGGCAGGTGGCCATTGGTAATTTCCAACCCTGCCCTGTAGCAACATATCATCATGCATGTTGGTTTTACCATCCTGCCATTCCATGGGACTGTTTGTTTTTCCTGTGCCATCCAGTAAGTGTTGCCTGTGTGGCATCTATCATCTGCCTGAATGTCTGTGGAAGCAGTATAGGTGTCCAGTAAGGGTTAGGGAAAAAAATCAATACAACATATTATTGCAATATTTTTATTACACAGAAACATCTGTTTTATTTAATTATATAAATTATTAATATTACAGATACAAATTAAACTTTCAGTAGCCTACTATAATTCTATAACCAGTTGCTTTTTCAGGTAACTAATTTATTTTATTCAATAAAACTATTGATGTTGACAAACTTTTCCTTCCGGGACATAATTTGCAGTTGAAAAAGGTAATAAATCACAATATATTGCAATATATTTTTATCTCAATACTCAATATATTGCAACAGGTTTAACATCGCAATAATATTGTATCGTAACTTATGTATAGTGGTAATATCGTATCGTGGGGCCTCTGGTGATTCCAACCCCTAGTGTACAGTACCCCAAGGTTTACTGTCATAGAAGACCAGCAGATGTTTACATTTGTGAATCCGAACTCAAAGTGTTCACTGAATTTACTTGACTTTTATTATCAAGTAATTTGGGTATGCATCTCTCCCAATACTACCAGTACTTCCAGTACCTTAATACTTATAAATAGATATCTACATATGTATGCATAATCTGTAGGCAATATTCTGCTATTGGAAGCGTTCTTGTTTTTTGTTTGTAGTCCAAGTAGTATTGACCAGCTGCATTTGAGCAACAGATAAACAGTCCATATGGAGAAACATTGCCAGTACGGGGACTCAAGGTATTGGCCAATACTGAGTACCAACCAAATTCAAGTGTTCTGTGGTTCCCAAATTTAAAATCTCTATACCTAACTACATTGAACACATTTGGACCTTCATTACGCAAAGTGCCATGAAGCCAGGCATTGCTGTAGCTCTAAAACCTGCGCTGCAAATTTAACAAATCTCTTAGCAGATAAATAGGGCCCTAATCTATTCATTCTTTACATGTGACTGACATGACAGAGTGTGAACGCATTAGATCATTTAGACCAAGCATTTTTATTTTGACTCCTGTCACTCGTGTTTGAAGGACAGCTGCATCAAATAGTGGGGCAGATGCCACTCAGTATTATAAAGGTTAAACAAAGAGGACTGTCATGCTGTGAAGCTTATCACCTCACCTCAATCTAGCGTTTAATTAGCTGCACCAGTCATTATTAACTGTACCAATAGACTTGCAAAACACATTAGCTTCCTGCCATTGATTGTTTCCTCATCTCTTTGTGTCTCTCTTCCAGTTACACAGGCCGGGTCGTGCCGGATGTGATTAACTTGGGCTCGTATAATTACCTCGGCTTCGCTGAGAACACGGGTCCATGTGCTGAGTCTGCAGCTGAGGTCACCACGAAGTACGGCGTCGGAGTTGCAAGCACCAGGCAGGAGATCGGTAGGAACACACGCCAAAACAAAGACACACCTATGACCTTTGATATCACTGGAGATGAACAGCTGGAATGCAGGATGAATTCAGCACAGTAAAGGAAGCATCGCAGACCAGTTTGTTTAGTGGTGCAGTGGATGCATTCAACCTAAGCACACAATGCAACACAAATATCATTTCATATCCTGGTTTCATTTCTCCTGTACGAAGGAGTCTTGGGACCACATTGAAGAAAAAAAATATCTCAGATAATAGAGTTAAGTCATAACATTACGATAATAAAGTTGTAATTTTTTTGGTTAAAAAAAATATTGTAATATTAGGAGAATGAAGTTCTAGTTGAAGGAGAATAAAGTCATACTATTTTGAGGAAAAAAAGGCGGATATTACAATAATTTTACGAGAAAAAAGTTGTAATGTTACATGACTAAACTCATAAATTCATTCTCAATAAATTACAACTTTATTCCTGTTTTTATTTTGTTATAAAATCTCAATTTTTTTCTCAAAGTGGCCTTAATACTTAGTTTTACTCCTACACAGCAAACACTGTTGTTGTTTTTTTTTTAAATTAAATGCACGACACAAAATTGGGGTGCCTCAGAAATGCACTTGGCTGAACCACACTAGCTGATTTCCCCTATTTCCAGTCTTTGTTCTAAGCTAAGCGAAGCTAACCTGCTTCTGGCTCCAGCTACTTTTAGCATACGCATACAGGAGTGGTGTCAGATTTCTTATCTAACCCTCAGCAATTGTCAAACTATTCCCTCAGCCTTTTAACTCCGGAAGCAGAAACTATTTATTTCAAGTAAATAAAAAAAAAAATCTGGTTTAAACAAAATTTGAAATAAAACTATAAAAAATAGCCAGATTTAAAAAGACAAGTCATAATACAAGATTGCAATTAAAACGTGGACAAAATATGAATAAAAATAAATAATCCACAGATAAATTGTGTTTAAATCAGATAGGAACAGTTTAAAATCTGTTATCTGGATAAATCTCAAACTTTCAGTTCAGTTGTAAAAAAAAAAAAAAAAAAAATCCAGGACAATGCTGAATATCTGAAAGCAGTGTGTCCAAGAGTCTGTATGAGCGAGTCTGATAAGATCCAGATCACCCTGGAGGAGGTGAAACAGGTCATATGGTCAGCAGATTTTTACTGATAGAGAACAACCAATGACATTTCTCTTCCCACACAGAGAGAAGCCCACATTTTGATGTTGAGTGCAGTTGTGTGTGTGCTCCATAACAGGAGTCAGTTTTACATCTACAGTATTGAGATGACACACTATACAGTAGATGACACATAACCTAGCTCTAAGAGACAGGCTGACTTCATGAGGTCACATCTCATGAAAGTTTGGTGATTGCTTTGAAAGATAATACAGTTTTTAGCTACAGAAGCAGTATCTTAAAGGAATAGTTTATCATTTTGCAAAGTATGTTTAACTTTCTTACCCAGAGTTAATTGAGAAGGTCAAGACTATTCTAATGTCTGTACGCTAAATATGAAGCTACAGCTTAGCCTAGATTAGTATAAAGACTGTAAGCAGGGGGGAAAAGATAGCTTGGCTCTCTCTGCAAAGAAACATATCCACCAACTAGCACAGCTTAAGCTCACTATTAACACATCATCGTTGTTTATTTCATACAAAATCTGAGGTGTAAAAGCAACTCCTGCTAACCTGGCAGTGATGGCAAGACTCCAGCAAGTCACTGTACCTGCCCAAGAGATAGTGCAGCGTGTACCACCCCTCAAATGTTGTCACTTTTGCACATTGTGTTTTGTATGGATTAAACACAAGATGCAACATGTTAGTTAGAGAGCTCTGGAGGTGTTGGAGGGCATTTTTGAACGTTGGGTGGAGCCAGGCAAGCTGTAAGCTAGGCTAACCATTCTAGCTGGCTGTAGCTTAAACATATACTATGTAGAAATTTTAGTTACCATTATAAATTCACTCGCCAGCAAAAGTGAAAGTAAAAGCGAACCCTAGATTCATTCTCAGTGTGGAATGGGCTTTGTCTGCACGGTGTTTGCTTCACTATATTTGTGTTGTTTCGCCGCTGTCCACGATTTTTGTGGCTTCCTTCTAGATGCCTGCTGATTATGATCTGGCACCTGGTCGCTACCTATTATAAAGCCCAGACCTCACTTGTGCGCTGTTATTGGCTGGTAGCTACATACCCAGAAACATCCTGACAATAGCAGAGCATGAAAATAAGAAAATACAGGCAGAGTTTCTGCAAATAGACCACAGACTTACAGTGGATCAGAAGTGATGATTGAGAGGGATTACTTTTTATCAGTTCATACTTTTCTTTTTGTTTCAGAAAAATCCTGTATAGCATACCTTTAATATGGAATGGACAGATATGTTGGTGGTATCTCGGGAAGAAAGTGAAAAAGTGTATACCAAAATGTCAAACTATTCCTTTAACATTTGCCAAGCAATCTATGTAAGCATAGATCTTTGAGGTTCTGATTGCTGTCTGTATATGATGATCTCCTGTATCTCAGGTAACCTGGACAGACATGAGGAGATGGAGAAACTTGTGGCTAAGTTCCTGGGTGTGGAGTCAGCCATGGCATTTGGGATGGGCTTTGCAACCAACTCCATGAACATACCAGCACTGGCAGGCAAGGTAAGAGAGCAGGTGATCAATGTTTCCTGGGTAGGGCTGCGATTTATTCTTGCAGCACACTGCAGCACCCGCCATTTCTTGCCTCCACTCTTTGGCTCACTATTTGTTTCCTTGTCAGATTTCCTTGATGTTGTCACAGCACTTTGTTTCCTCTTTTCTTTCTCTCTGTCTGTCCTCTGTCCCACTGTCACTCTTTGTACATTATGTGAATGTTAAGGTTGCTTTAGTGTATGCACTCGTGTATTTGCCAGTGATGAAATATATTTTCTGCCAGGCACTTTTGTTTACAGAGCACATTTAGTTTTAACTAAACAGTTTCGCAACATCACACCATCACAGATCAACAGCAGCACCGAGAACACTGAGCCACAAACCCACCCTCTGGCCTCATATCAGGAGCAAACACTTCCTGTTGGCGCGGTGGCCTGTCAGGGTGAAAATAACAAAGAGTTCAGAGCAGTCTGTTTTGTCACATTGCTGCTGGTGTTGTTTGGCAGGTAGCTACCTGACCACATAGTTTGTTTCCACTCTGTGACTTGTGAGAGGTAACCAACAGTGAAGAGGGTTGGACTGCAGATTTAAATTCATTTGTTCTTGTGAAATGTTGCAAACTCATCGGTTAAATTGTACATATTCAACATCACAGTGGTCACTCAGCTACTTCCCTTGAATATCAATTTTACAAACACAAAACCATACTCCACCCACTCACCAGACCTACCTGCTGGTGGAAAATATGTTCTGAAGTGATTTGGAAGTCAGTAACACTACGGTATCTGCTGCCTCAGATGGATAAAAACAAATCAGATGTATGAATCATTTCTACATGTTAAAGTTTTTCTGGTGTCCTGCAGGGCTGCCTGATTCTGAGTGATGAACTAAACCACGCCTCTTTGGTCCTGGGAGCCAGACTCTCCGGGGCCACCATCAGAGTCTTCAAACACAACAGTGAGTCTCTGATCACAATAGATTCTCCTATAAGTATGTCTCCCACCGGCATCTATAGCTACAGTTATTTTCATTTCTGTTTCTGTTTGTCAGTCTCCCAGTCTGTCTTCATTCTTTATTTTTTTCTATAGCTTTTTTTTTTTTTAATCTTCACAGACATCACTAATGTACTGTAAGCAATAATGATTTTTTTTTACTTGACTTAGCCTTCCATGTGCTGTATGTCACTGCTAAATGGTGATGTCATCACTTTGATTTACACAGTTTTAGACATGCATTACAATGCACACACTCTATTAGGAGGTTAGCTCTGCATTCTGTGTGGTAGTTTAAATTGTGTATCATAATTTGAGTACCGTAGAAGTCCCAGTTAAATGCCCTGTCCCTTTAACTAACCTGGTGTGGCTACAAGTTTTGACAAATAACTGCCTGGTCTGGTTGCCAAGTAGTTTAATTTTTAATAGAAGTTTTGCATCTCAAAAAGTCATCACACAAGCGTCACTGTTTGTTATCATTTTTTCACAGAAAATCTGTTTGGATTATTTGATGTCATATTTAGCGAATAATCCAACTGGTTCATCTTTTGTTATACAATAATGATGTTGACATTAAAAAAAAAGCTTACGTCTTGATGCTAATTACTTTGTGGGTATTATTAGCAGTGAAGGGGTTGCTACTAACCTTTAGCCATTAGCTACCAGCTAAGTAGCCAAAACTCTTCAACTTGCCACTTAGAGCGTGTTGCGCGTCTATTTTTACTGGTGAGTTGTTTGGTAACTTGTTGAATGTTGCTAATCTTTCCAGCTATTGCAACAAAACCCAAATACCCAAGTTTTTTGCTAAAATGCAGGGTTGCTGAACAGTTGAACTGCTGAAAACAAGTGCTACTTTGTTAAAGAATCTGCCTTCATTTGATTATTATGTTTTCAATATAACACTTAATGTTCAGTCCATTCTTTGTTTGTTGGTGTATTGAAACTGTGTTTATGAGTGTCTCACTTTTTTCTAATGAATTCCCAGTTGATAGAAAAACAGCGAGTGGTTTTCTGCCGCCACTGTTGTAACCACAAGTTTCTTTTTAACTGTTCTGTAACTCTTATTTTGTTCCTGTCAGATATGCAGAGCCTTGAGAAACTGCTGAGAGAGGCCATAGTCCACGGGCAGCCCAGGACTCACAGACCGTGGAAGAAGATCCTCATTGTGGTAGAGGGCATTTACAGGTAGCACACCCATTTTCTTCACAAAATAGATGTTTGATAAAAAAAATATTCAGGCACTTTAAATTTTGTTGTAGAGAATGTCTTTATTCTTCTGACCTTCTGGGCTTTGTGTTTCGGGGTTATTCAAACGGTAAGGCATTGGTGCAAAACACAACAAAAGGGTTGTTATCAGTGCTGAGAGTGAGTCCAGGGACATCAGTGTTCACAGCATTCACTTTTATCAATGCTTAAAGTGTCATAGCTCTAAAGCAGTGCAACAATAGGCGTTACCACCTTGAGAATCCCCATGATTTCCTTCCTGGTTTCAACATCAACACTGACTAACAGTACACACAGTAGTTTCATCAGATCTTCTACACTGGTAGCTGATTTTTGCTTTAAGTTCTATACTTTTTGAGCTATTTGTCCGTATTAACTTAAAATTTTGGCAGAACATGCATGTCAGTAGGATTCTTACACAAACACATGCAAAAGACAGGCTTCAAGAAACAGCTCTTATCTTGTGTTGATGGTTCATGTGGTTCCATTAGATTCAGCAGTAACAACACTCCTGGGACTGGATTGCTGCTTGCCAGAGCTGATTCAGTGCTTGGTTAGCGCTTACTGGTTGTACACACACTGAGCAACTTTGATGGGTTTCTTTATTCTGCCAGAAAGGCAGCTGCACTATATAGCAGTCTGCAGCTACAAAGTATATGCAAATTATTTGACATTGTTGCAGTATTTTAATGAGTTATATCTTTATATGTTAACATTAAATTTGAGACGTGCAGTTGTCATTAAGATGAAGTGTGTTAACAGTTGAGAGGTCCCAGCAGTGTCACTATGACCTTGAGTGGAGAACAGATGCTGAAGTACCAGGAAAATCTGTACTTGAACACAAGAGGACATTTACTTGACACTGGCAACATCATCTACTTTGCCTTTTCCTCCCTGCAGCATGGAGGGCAGTATAGTGCGCCTGCCAGAAGTGATTGCCCTGAAGAAGCGCTACCGGGCCTACCTTTACCTAGATGAGGCCCACAGCATAGGGGCCCTGGGGCCGAGAGGGAGAGGTGTGGTCGATTACTTTGGCCTAGACCCCTGTGATGTCGATGTCTTGATGGGCACATTTACCAAGAGCTTTGGTGCTGCAGGAGGATACATCGCAGGGAAAAGGGTGAGGATGGAGAATCATGGGTTTATTTTATTGCGGTTTCATTTTGTTGTTGAAAGCAGGGTCATAAAAAAAGATGACTTGTAAGAGATAAAGGCGTGTAGAGTCACAAGACATGGATGCTTTTCCCAGTAACCCAGTGTTTTTACAAGCTAAGTAAACAAGGCTAAACAGCAGTCTTACTGACAATGCTTTAGTTGCAAACAATATCTCAAGATCAGGGGTTAGTGTGTCAGGTGACAAAGTTTTAAGTGTAATAAAATGAACACCTGTCATCTCTGTAATGTGGATTAACAGCCTTGCAGTGCATGAATGCTGCATTCTTGACATATTAGCCCTGTTTCCTGACATGGACTTATCAAAACAAAAGGCTGGGTTAAAAAAGAATCTTGACTTCAAGACATAAACAACTTTTTTGTCCCTGTAAAAGGCTGAAGAGATTGTGACACCCTGTCATCTTTGCCCACCACCTCCACTGCTTTCTCACAGACTTTTTTTTTTTTTTTTTTCACTTTTAAAGAAAGCCAGCACTGAGTCATGAATCACTAGCCTAGGAATGTGTCATCAAGTCACAGGATAAGCTTACAGTAAAGTGTTAATAACCTGCATGGCTTTCAAACGTTGTAACAAAATAGTTAAAATGGATGGTAGTTTAAAATCTTGTTGGAGCTTTTTTTTCCACAGAAGTACAATACATTGTCCTCAACTTTACTGCATAAAATGCAGTTTGCATTGGACAGAGACTGTTACATTCTTACAATCTGTGCAAAACAGCATATTCTCCATGATCTTTTGACATTTAAATGATTATAGCCAACTTTTCTTGTTTTGTTTTTTTTAATGCACATGCAGTGAATAAGGGGCATGCTCTTATTCTTCACACTAAAGCACGCAGTAAATCTAAAGTAAGCCATTCCAAGCCTCGTTTACAAAGAGTCTTGAACTCTCCATGGTTGTAGAGATTGTAGAGTAATTAAAGCTTTTTGTGCACATATACTTACATCTCCTGTGTATCTGCTGGGTTTAGGAGCTTATTGAGTACCTGCGCTCCCATTCCCACAGTGCGGTCTACGCCACCTCCATGTCTCCTCCTGTGGTGGAGCAAATCATCACTTCTATGAAGTGCATTATGGGAGAGGATGGCACAACAATAGGTGAGTGGTGCAACATTATTAAAGGTAGAGTTTTTGACCTAGTGGCGCTAGTGAAGCAGTCTTTTAATGAGTGGGTCCTCATTAGGCCTGTTACCATGACTACTGTCATGACTACATTTCAATGCAATATTCTGCTGGGAAACCTTTGGTCCTGGCATTCATGAGGTAGCCCCTTTACACACTTCACCCACCTAATCATTGTTATAGACCAAGTACCCCTGCTCAATGCAACATTATCACGACAAAAACTGCTCAGGAATGGCCCAAGGAACGTGACAAGGAGCTCAAGGCATCGACCTAGCTTTCAAATTCCCCAGATCCCAATCTGATCGAGTATGTGTGGGACAAACTGGAACCCCAGAGGTCTTTGTCCAGGCCAGAGCTAAGTCCTTTTGCGGTTGGGCATCTGCCCTGTCAAGGCATGGAGACTGGACCTCTGGGGGTGTGTTGCTGTCTGGCACCAAGGCATTGTCGAAGGATACTTTGAGTCCTGTGGGTTGTGAGTTAAGGTACCGGCATGCCCAGTGGATGTTCAATCGTGCTGGGATCTGGGGAATTTGGAGGCCAGGTTGACACCTTAGCTATGTGTCATGTCCCTTGGGCAATTCCTGAGCAGTTTATGTGGTGTGGCATGGTTCATATCCTGCCTGGGGGCGCACTGCCATCAGGGAGTGGCAGTGCGCAATGTTTTTTGGGTGGGTGTTGAGTGTCAAGTGGCATCTACATGAATGTCAGGACCCAAAGTTTTCTAGAAGAACATTGCACTGTAAGAAAATGATCAATGTTATTCACTTCACCAGCCAGTTGTTTTTAATATTTTGGCAGATCGGTGTATTTTGTCCTAGAAATAACGGCGATAATCAAAGCTGTAGATAATGTCATCTTATGATAATTTAATAGCATAATAACCTGTTTGAGTCCTCATATCCCAGCCACAAGAACAATCCCCCTCATGTCCTCAGAAGTAATATACTATAGCAGAATTGTTTTTATTAAAACAGCGTCAAAGGCTCAAGTGGTGTCAAAGTAACCTACAACTTATTTATTATGTCATGTCAAAAGAGAGAGGAGCTCATGACAAGGTCAGACATTTTACACACGAAGCAGCCAACAGAGACTCTTAGTGAATATCATACATCAGGCGACATATTCACACCCATTCTGAGAATACTCTTAGAGAGCTTCAAACTTGGCCTAAAAACTTTAAGTAGTAGTCCTAGCCTAGGAGTGATTTAGGAAAGTTCTCAGAGCAGCTCTGAACAAGGAAGAGACAGAAACTTTTATCATACTGAGGGGGTGTGGTTGACCCTGTTTCTAGGTTTGATGCATTCTTTTAACAGATGATTGGTTGTCACAGACACACCCTTTTGTGAGCCTGTAAGGTGTGGAAATGAAATGAACTGCGTGACGATGTGAGACTGTGAAAGTGTTGTCATTCTTGGTGTGATCGCTCTGCTGATGGAAGGTTGAGACAGACAAAAGTCATCACTGCTGCACTGTTGTACCACTATTTCTGGCGTCATGTGTGTATCCCCAATGAGATCAACCACTAATATTATCCCTGCACAGTCTGATCTGTAGCGTTTGAGTTCCTCACTGTCATCCAGCATTTGGAGAACATTTCGCCAAGATCTTTGTGTGTCCACCCATTTTATCCTGATTAAGGAACTCATTAGCCTCTTAAAAGTCCTTCTTTCTGCTCCCAACATTTTTTGACCTTAGGACTTTTTTAAGTTCTAAGATGCCCTGTGAATAACTTTGATCGTTACGAGGACCTACTCTTAACTTTAAGGGTAAATTCTAAGAAAACATCACAGTTCTAAGAATTTCCTTAGAATTTTGTCACTAGGAGCAACTCTAGTACTAAGAAGCTTTGTGAATACAGGCCCAGATACTTTAATAGCTTATCATTTAAAATAAATTGAGTTTCAACCATCAGACAAGCAATGCCTTTGTCTGGTTTGTCAGAGTTGAGTGACTCTAATCGTAGCTGCTGTAATTTTCATCAGTTGCCACTGGTGTCAGTGCGCACTAATGGAAATCTAAGAAAGACTCACCATCACAGTGGTTCTTACTGAAGACCAGTTATTCCAAAAAAACTGATACAAAACAAACTAACTAAAATGAAATATACAGGAAATGTCTTAAGTTTATGTTTTTGTCAGTTGAGTCGAATTTATTAACACAACATGCACAAGGAGAGAACTGATACATGTGTTTATTGAGACTGCGATGTGTGCTGTGTCTGTATTGTAATACCTATTCTGAACTTCTTAAATCTCACCTGACAAATACTGCCCATATTATAATTAAAGAAAAAACTAAAACCAATACTACACTGTATAAAGAATAAACTAAAAATAAACATTTTTAAACACTGAAACTAAACTCAAATGAGCAAACCCACTTTGAAAACTAATCTAAAATTAACCCCAGTGAAAACAAAAATTAAAAACAAATAAAAACTAATGAAAAATACAAAACTATAAAGAGACGCAGTGAATGCTTAACTTAACACTTACAGTCACATGTCCTGGTGATTCCCCTTGTAGTGCACACTCACATAAAAATAGCTTTTGGCTTTTTTTCCTCTTTTTGGCAAAGAACCTCTGAAGTGATAGCTGGAACATTTTAGAAAGAGGATATAGAAGTACAAATTGATAATTATAACAATAATGTACAATAGACAACAGTTTTAGTGGTTTAGGTTTGATTGAGTAAACAATGTAAAGCATCACTTATATAACCACTTTCATTTTTAGTTCTACAAGTATGCTCCATTTTGTAACTTAATTTCTTATTTTTATGCCACATCTTGTTCAAATGTCTTTGGTTGTTAAGGCTGTTTTATTTTAATTAATATTTTTACTTACTTACAAATTTGCAGAAATGCCTTTTTATTTTGAAAAAGATTTTTGTTCTTACTGTTATTTATGTATTTTTGCAAATAATAAGTTATTTCGAAAACAGTAGTACTGTACTTTTTTTGTATTTTCTTATGCTAGATTTAGTTTGTATGTTTGAGTTGAGAAATAAACCTTAGGGCTGCTGTGAAGCTTTATTTACTCTGTCTTTATCATTTTTTGCACTTTAAGCAACTTTTTTGTGCACAGATATCTTAAAGAAAATATATTTACATTGATGTCAGCCAGTGGACCTTTTTGTGGCATTCTAGCCCAGTTACATTGGTGTGCAGGTATCTCCCCTGCTGTCCTTTCTTGAGTTGGGAAATACACATTTCAAAGTTATCAGTAATCCGCGCATTTTCCCTGATAAGTAAATAGATCAGAGCAATTTAAATACAGATTCAGTTGGTCGGATATTAAGGGTGGAAAATATAGAAGGGCCAGACATTTTTAGCAGCCTTGTCAAAAATGTGTACTAAAACAAAAAAACAAAAAGATGTATTTGATCCTAAGTCTGACCCAGGCACATCACAAAGTGCGGAAACAGACAAAAAGAGGTATCAGTGCTATCAATACCATTATTACTATCAGGACCATTAGTGGCAATAACAATAATCAGTAACAGATTTTATCTCTCTCTCTACAAGTATTTCCCTCCCTCCTTCTCTCTCCCACACCTCAACTTATTTCATGACTTTTTCCATTGGGGTCAAAGAAAAGTGTGCAGGTAAAGACAAAGGGAGTACTACTTTTCAACTACAGCTCAGATATTTTTAAAAGCTGCTAAACGCGATCAGAACTGCATCACATGTGAAAACATGAGAAAAAAGGTATGATTGGCAGTGTCGCTAAACCAATCCATCCATTTTACCTGAACAGTGCTATACATGTGTAACTCTACGAAGATGAGAAGGAAGTGAGATGAAGGAAGGAAGCTTATCAGCTACTTCCAGACGCTGTATGTTGTCATACCAGTATATCAAAGTTATGTATCCTGGGCTACTCGGAGATTGCTTCTGAGCCGGAGATGGCCCACAGGCCGCGAATTTAGTAAGCCTGAAGTAGACTCATTTGTTTATTATATCCTAAATCTCATTAATTGTCCACAGTCACTGCAATATGACCTTTTCTTCAAATCGCACAGCCCCAGTAGTATCTCCCCCCCACTCCTCTATTATTGCAAGGTTCATTCAGATAAATCTTTGTTTGATAAGATTTGTCCTTTGTGCTATTTTTTTGTCATTTTTGTTGCTGGCAAAGACTCTATCAATTACATGGTCAGAAAAAGACACTCCGGACTTGTATGTCTTTGCAACATTCTGCATGTAAAAGTTTTGTGACTAAAGTTGTGAGCAAACTAACAAAGTTTGTAGTCTCGCAAACGTAGCTTTTCAAAGAAAGCAGTGAATCTCCTGATCGCCTGTGGGAGAAGGAAAACATTACAGAGAAACTAAAAACTTGATCTCCCCATGGTGCCTGGATGCTGTAACACTCAGATGTTTTCCCACAGTCATCTCATGAATGTGATTGTTTTCAGCTGCTTGTCAACCCTCTTTTTTTCCGACTTCTCAAAGCATAATCAAGCTAGCTCTAAAGATCTTTTTTTCCAACCAGAGAGATGAAATCTGCAGAGAAAAATCATGTTTAAATCTGGCACTTTATAGACACTTCATTACAATCCAGTATTTCTTTCTGCATTTTTGTTTTTGCTTTCAGTTGTAAATTGTACTGAATAAAAATGAAGGACATTCAGTACAGCTCTGTGAGGTAACCAGTATTTGGCACACTGCAGATCAACTAAATCATTAAAATTCATCCTTTGCAAAAATTTGATAGAAGTGTGGTTACTTTTCTTTGCAACTGCTGTCAGCTCTCATGTTTCAAGATGTCTTCCTCTCATCCCAAGGCTGTGAACGTGTGCGACAGCTGGCAGAGAACACAGTCTATTTCCGCAAGAGGCTTCGAGAAATGGGCTTCATCATCTACGGCAACGAGGACTCACCTGTCGTACCCATGATGCTCTACATGCCCGCCAAGATAGGGTGAGCCCCGAGCTTTGACTTGCCAGCCACTGAATACTTAATGTTGAAACTTGATGTATGTGTGTGTCTGAATTTGTTTAGAATCATAATCAGGAAAGGATTTATTGCCAAGTATGTTTCACTTACAAGGAATTTGTGTTGTTCTTTTGTGTTTACATTAAAAGTACTATAACATAACAGTTATATACAATATAGCTATTGTGTAATAAGCTGGTCTTGTGTGTTACTTGTTTGTTCTAAATTCAGCTATTAGGAATTGAAATATGATTTTCTTGATCAGCTAATTTCAAAACCTGAATTTGAATTTTTGTAATTTAAAATTTTTTTGTTTATATTTTTAATTTTTTAATTAATTTTAATTTATTAATTTGTTTCTTGTTACTAATTCTTTACTCACAAATTCAGAAGCATAAAGGTTCAGATTGCTCAAATTTGACTGGTGAAATTCAGATTTAAAAATCAAAGTTGAAAAACTTAAAGCAGATCATCAGTCAGATTCAAATTTCTGAAAAATCAAAGTGAAAATTTTAAATGGCAACATCTAGGCTACCCAGGACAGTATAGTCTGTGGAGTGTGACGGGGTTCAGTAAGTCATCCAGTTTGTGCTGTAACTTAGTGACTTGTCTTTGATTTCAATTTTCAAGGCCCTTTTTTTGGATCACATGACCAACAGACTGTGCTGTGATAGGCCAGAAGTCAGTTTGATTGCATTGAGGCTTCATTGACTGTCTTGTCCTCGGAACTGCAGATGTTGCTATCTGAGATTTTTCGACTTTAATTTTTAAATCTGAATTTGATCAAATTTAAGCCAACCAAATCCTCTTTATTTATTTATTTATCTATGTATTTATTTTTATCTTAGTATTTAATGAGGAAAACTCTGTCTGTGCGTCTGTTCCATGTTTTTCTCCTCACTGACTTGGTCAATCCATGTGAAATTTGGCACAGTGGTAGAGGGTCATGGGAGGATGCGAATGAAGTAGTATTACATCAATTGGCCAAAGGGGGGCGCTATAGCAACTGATTGAAATTGCAAACTTTGAATGGGCATATCTCATGCCCCGTATGTTGTAGAGACATGAAACTTTGCACAGAGAGGCCTCTCCTCATGAGGAAGACATTTGCCTCAAGAACCCATAACTTCTGGTTATATAGATTTTCTGCCATTTTGAATTTTTTGAAAAACACTTAAAATCGATCTCTTCCTAGGAAGTTTGACCAATCTGTATGAAACTCGGTGAACATAATCTAGGGACCAACATCTAAAGTTCCCTCTTGGCAAAAGTTGAAAAACTTACTAAAACTGAGCTTCTATAAGGCAATGAATATTGTGGAGGGCGTGGCTCATCACATAAAGGTGTATAACATCTCAAGGGTTTCACCGATCACCACGCACCTTTGTAGGCATATGACCACACATAATCTGAGGGGACCCCTCCATTATTGACCCCATCAAACACAATGGGGGCGCTAGAGAGCTAACTTCTTATCTAGGCCTAACTGCCATATCGTTTTTTTACTAAACTTGGTAGATATGTAGAACAGGACGCCTCAAGGTGACTGGAGAAATTTAACTCTAATTGGCAACTGGGTGGCGCTATAACAACAGAGAAATGGCTAAAATGCGACCGATCGCTATGGCTCCCCCTGTGGCCCAATGTTGTTGTTTTTTCTAATTTTTGGTATGACTAAGTCATGGTATGGTATGCTGTACATAATCACGGAAACTGTCAGTGTGTCATCCTGTCAGTCAGTCATTCTGTCTGTCCCACGTTTTTCTACTCACTGATGTGGTCAATCTATGTGAAACTGCATATAGGTATTTAGGATTGGCATAGGTAGAAGGTGACAAAGCTACCAGTGGGTATGGACTAGGTATTCTGATTCTTGAATTTTTGGATCATAAATGATTAACATGGAAAAAAATCATTGAAATCCAGCTTTTGAAATAGCAAATCAAGAAACTAAGGAAATCAAGAAACAAAAAAATACTTGTTTTTATAAGTGCCGATAAGATTTCAGTAGACTTAAGTCAGATGGCAGACTGTGCTTATACAACTTGTGTCGTTGCTCCATCCTATAAGTATCTTAAAGGGGCAGGTCTCTCTAAAAAGGCAGACATCTTTACAGCCAATATCTCCAACACTCACCAACTCACACTCAAACAATTCAGATTAATAAATTGCACTACAGGCAAGAGGAACAGCATGTATTTTTAATTTTGAGGTGAACTACGTCTTAAAACCACAGTCCATTAGCTTATTCCAGAGCTTTTGATACATTCAGTCTTCCATCTGAATGAGTTTGGTTAGTTGTCATAAAAATGGCACAATTGCCACAACATGTAAAAATAATTATAATAATAGTAATGTAATTAATAAACCAACTACCCATATTCATCCAATCAGAGGAGTGCAACACTGAGGTTAATGTCTTTATGGCACCAGTATTGCATCCTCATGACATTTACTGTATGCTGTATCTCCTCATCTTTGTCCCACCAGAGCGTTTGGCAGGGAGATGCTGAAGAGGAACATTGGGGTGGTGGTCGTTGGCTTCCCTGCTACACCAATCATCGAGTCCCGGGCACGCTTCTGCATCTCAGCCGCCCACACGAAAGACGTGCTCGACAGGGTAACTAATTGCTCTTACTACTGAGTAACATATGTTTAGACAGATGAGTAACCAAATTTGCCAATTAAACCGGCTTTTTACTTCTGTTCTGTTTGGGCAAAGAATTAGATCTTAATTTGAGAACAACAAACAAAGGAATAGTTAACTGACAACACAACTCAAAACATTTTTTTTAATGGAAAAGGTGAAAACTGTCTTCAGGTCAAGATGCAGCTTATCTGTTTATTTCCTGACCTTTCTGCAGTAAATTCTATTAACAGTCAATATGTGGTTCTCTTTAGACAAAAAAAACTCTACCACACTACTTTACATTATTAAAACCTGTGAAATCATGCCAACTAAAAATACTTAATTCTGATTGGTTGGCTGATGATCAACGAAGGATACCCCAAACATCACAGTTGTTTCTTCTTGATAAAACAGGTGTTTCTTTAGTGTATTTTTTTTTTCACCTTTGAACTCCAGCTCCTAAACACCCACCACCTTGTATTTGTGGTGCAAAACCTTCTTTGCTTTTTTTTTTTTTTTTTTTTTTAAATGTATTTTTAGACTGCAGCACCTGTAGTAGCAAGCGTATTGATGTTGACTAGTCTGTTGCCAGATCTCACTGGCTCACAGACCCTTCTCCTGTGTGGGCAGCACTGAAGCCATAATTATTCAGCAAAAAACACACCGTGGGTTGTTAAAATGACTTTAATTTGTCAGAATTGTCAGACTACTGAACTCAGCTCACTGGGGCTTAGGGCTAAATACAGTTCCAGGGGGCTGTGTCTAATTACATGACTTGTACACACAGCACGTTTTATTCGAAGTTTTCCAGCATTTAGCTTGTTAGCTTGATTTGCAAGTTATTGTTGTTGAGTCCAGGAGGAAGAGAAAGATACAAATGCCAATATTCCACCATTGGCAGGCTTTTCTCATGGCACTGGCTGATACTAGCTGAGGCAGATTTTTGTTCTAAGTTATTCACTTTAAAAATACAACATGTGCCTAGTCGATGTTATGACCTTCAGCTTGTTTGATACTAAGCCAAGAGATCATGTTGGCATAAAAGCATGAAGGGCAGTCTAACGGACGGGAAACTATCTGTAGTTGGAAGGACACAGGTATGATCTTGTATGACCCCAAATGTGTACTTCTAGAGATGTCTTTAAGTCACTTCAGATACAGTGAATCCCTCCCAGCTCTGCATCAGTGTCAGCTGGATCACGTTGCAGGTTAATGTACAGTATATTACCCGTGTTTAGAGTTCAGGCCTCCACTCTGGCCATCCTATTTCCTCATTGTGAAGCTCTACGTCAGTGCAGGCTGCTCAGCTTTGATCGCTCTTGGCAGCACATCAAAAAGCCTCCCACTCCTCTCAATGAGGGCTCCTCTTCTAAAGCACTGAGCTCACTGCAGGCCTGCCTGCTCGTCCTCTTCCAGTCACCGTCTAAACTTCAGTCTGTCTCTTATTTTAACATAAATATAGATCATTTCACACAGTGGGTGAACCTTCTCCTGTCTAATTGGGGTGTCCTTGTGGCTCAGTTTGCCCAGATGCATACTGTGTCTCAAGGATGTGCTGAGGCTGTTAAGGGCTCGCATTCCTCTTCTTGCTTTTCAAAAAAAAATAAAATATAACGAAATCAAATGAAGACAGGGAGTGGGAGTATTGTAGTGCTGTAGAGCTTTTATCTGTCATGATGTTAAAATCTCTCTTTGTTAGCCTTCCTCTCCGTACCATTCCCTCGTACTTTGATGTGTCATGTTGGTTTGTGTGTCTCTTTTATCCGCTGGTGAGCTTTTGCAGTTTTGCCTTCTCATTCAAACACTCCCACACTTGTACACATAAACCTAAATTCTTTTACTTTTGTCCTTCTGAAGACCTTTTATTTCACTAACCACATTAATATCCACACCCTGAAACTGACCTTATTTGTGGCCAAAGGGGACTTATAAAATCATCAGTCAATCAATCTGCATTGCTTAATACTTTCATATTAACAGTGGATCCATTTAGTAAGGTGCAAGGCGTCACTAAAATTAATGAAACCACTCATGCTGATACCTGACTGCAGTTCCCCTCAGCTCTATGGAGCTTTTCAGCTAAGCCGGTTTTCCTGCCGTTTTGGCTCAGCCTCACTCTGAAAGCTCAACGGGCGCAGACACGCCTGTCCGACATCAATGAACTAGTAGCGACGAAGGCCAACCGTTGCATTGCCTCACATCGCCTGTGTCTTGGCTAAGTTGCTGTTGAATACACCGCAAAGACCACAGCTGACGGCCAGCTAGCATGTATGTTCTGTGCCTGCGTGAGAGGAAGTAACACTCCATAGCAGCAGGTGGTGGTGTGTGCTTGTGATTGAAAAAGGGAACCCAGTGGACCAACAGGACGGATTCAAGATGCTAGCTAGCCAGTTAGCTCATCAATAACACAACCCGATGTTAAAAGAACAAAGGGTATTTACTGTGTGCATGATAACATAAACAATTACAAACTGTTTCTGCTAAGAAGCTCAATGGCTAAAAAAAATGTTACCTTACTTAACATAATAAGTTTTTTTTCAATCTCACGCCATTTTCAATTGTTTGTTTGCTTTCCTCACTGTGTTGTGCACGGAGTTGAACTGCCAATCAGAGTTGTTGCATTATTGTCAAAAAAAAATGAATAAGGCCCAGTGAGTTTCCTACTTAATGGTGTCCGTGTCTAAGGGGCTAACATTAACAAAACAATACATCAACTAATCTGTGCTGGCTAAACACTGGCTTTTGTGGCTAGCTGCTTTTGGTAATCATATGATGTTAGCAAGTGCAAATTAGCTATATTACTGTGTTCACTGTATCCCAGCTGATGGGCCATTTCAAGCCTTATCCTGTCTATATTTGGTTGTTTAGGTTGTTGTCATGTTTGTCGCAAAATAGTGGGTAATGGAGAATTACATTAATGAGATGTTTCCCCATTTTGGCAGCAAGCTAGCTGACCTGTAGGTATAACATCAGTTGGAACAAAGGATTTTATTGGCCAAATGTATATTTATGCTGAAACCGAGATCCCTCCGAACACCCCCACCCCACACATTTTCTACAGGGGTGTGAAAGTTTTCATAAGAACCCAGGCATCAGTTTTTATAAATTTCTATGCAAATTTTCCTGACAAAAATCAGTACTTGGTGTGAAATGGCTGTCTTGAATATCCATAAACTTTCCTGCTAGTAGCTTTGCTTGCTAACTGCTGCTATCTTGCTGGTTTGGAACACACACGCTGAATTACATGTCTCCACTCATGTTGTTGTATGTTGACTGAAAATGCAGTTGTGTTTACACTTGTGTTCAGTGTGGTTACAGTGCGTCCCTGATCACCTCTTGAGGAGGTTTAGCTCAATAGATCACAATCCGTCCTTGGTGCCCTTTGGGTGCATTTGCATCTGTGCTCTCATGGGATCAAGCACTATCTGGTTGCAATCCAATCCCCTAAAATCCAATTGAATCCAATGTGTAAAGGGGGTCATAGTGTTGCTTCAACTCGGCAGTTGTAGGTTAAAATGTTATTGGTATTGTTACCCCAAGAAATGTGCAGTCACATTTTTAGTTGCCAGAAACGACAATCATTCGCAGCAAGGGGTTTTCTACATTAATACACACTCTGCCCACAAAAACCTGGGACTCAGCAGAACAGGTTTTTGTGTTTGTGTGTTTTATATAAACACCATAACCAGTCAGAGCACATTGTAGTCATGTTGTTATTTATTGTCATTTGTTATTAGATTATTTAATATATGAGTGTTTGAAATTTAGAAAGTTTTAATTACATGACTTTGAAATGTTGCACTTTTAAGACTGAATAGCTTGTTTTTGGGTGAAGAGTTTCAGGCAGAAAGAACATTTTCTGCTGTTTAGATGACAAATCTTTATAAAGTTTTCGTCTCCTGTGCCGTAACAAGGTGTCCTACTGGTGCTTCACCTCATACCCAAGTAATAGGAATGAAAAATTGAAAAGATTGGGTCATCTGCAGCATTAAAGTCAGTGGTGTTTTCTGTTTCAGCCCAAGTTAGTGATTTAAGGTTGTGACTGGTGTGTTTTTCCATAAAAATCTTGCTCTGTGCAGCTTTAAATTTCCTCCAGCCACATATTGCCCTTCTTGGTGACAGCTTTTTTATTGTATAAATGTCTCCACAGGCGCTGAGTGTCATCGATGAGGTGGGAGACCTTCTTCAGCTCAAGTACTCCCGACACAAAATACAGCCATCTTTGGCGCGACCCTTTGACGATAATGTGTATGAAGACATTGACGACTGATGAACCACTGCTCTCCATAAAGTGGGGTGAACCACAACAACCCCCCAAAATACAGAACGGGTCAAGATGGATCACAAGTCTTCCACAAGGACCGCGATGTGCACAGGTGCCCCTTGTCACTAGCTTGCCATAATGTAACCCCCCAACAAAAGGAAAACACTTAAAACTCTCATCTAATTCTACTTTGCCTTACATAAACATGCAGAACTTGTGGTGCACACACTGAAAAACAGCACTTCGGCTTTTTCCTGTGTATTTTTTTTATTACTTTTTATCGTTTTGTGTCGAAGAATTTTATTTCGAACTGTGTGTATGTCTGGTGCTTGTAGTATTTGTCATGTTAAGCCTTGTGGTTGTGTATGTGAAGTGGACAAATGCCAACTTTCCAAATGTCTCTTCAACAGTGAACTGCTGGGATTTTTTCATAATATGGATCTAAAGTGAAGTTTAATGGGGTAAAGTTAGATTCATCAAAACATCAATCAAACGGCATGTTCTTTCATCCAGTACCAGGTGTCATAAGCCAAAAGTGGAGAGCACTGGATGTTGCAATGTTTGTACATGCAAGTGACCTGATTTCATCCCTGTCAGTCGATTTGTTAGCAAGATATAGCACCAAGTGAAATGGGATTGTGTAATTATTGATTCAGATCTGGACTGCCATTGGACGATTTTAACATTATACTATTCGTGTGCTGATGGGAGAACCGGAACATCAACCTGGCATTATTTAGAGACTTTTTTGTTGGTGGTGCACGCTCTACTAGGGGACTTCTAGTTTTGTTGAAAGTAGTTTTGTAAGGTAACACAGGTAGAACTTTTCCCCATTTTATTGTAGGGAATAAGACATGTCTTAAAACCCAGAGGCCGTACTGCTCCTGGAACCTGACTTCACCACGCATTTTTGATCACATTACAGTGTGTCATTCCATCCTTGGTTTTCTAGACCAGCGGTCGGCACCCTTTACAATCAAAAGAGCCATGTTCTACCAAAAATCTACAGTATCTGGAGTGGCAAAAATTATTAAGCTGATAATGAAGGTAACGCAGCATATAAATCTAAATTAGCCTATCAACATTACAAAGAGAACCGGCTGAGCATTTATTATTATGTTTCACCACTAGATGGCACTGCAGTGGGCTATTTATAATTATTTGGAACTTCAACTCTGCAGAGTTGGCAGTGAAAGCTATTGAGGCTTTCCATGCACTATATTACTCTCTCTTCCTCTGAGAGTTTAACTTTTTTTGGACTTGGAACCCATAGTTAGCCAAGGTAGGGAGATTTAAGACTAGCCATCACTCTTGAGGTTTGGCAAATTTGGAGGAAAGGCACCAGGCCATGGATGCTTGAAGCAGAGTTGGCAAACAAATCTCTTCACATATAAATAAATTCTATTTTCTTCAGAAAATTTTCACTTTGAATTTGAAATCCGTAGTTAGCCAAGCTCGGGAGACTCAGTACTATCGTAGACACCGCTATTGACGTTTGGCAAAATGTAGAGGAAAAGACGCTGGGCTAACATCGACTGATGCATATTTTAGTTGCAGAAATGTAAAAACTTTTTTTTTTTTTTAATTTGGTGTATTGGCTACTCATTTTTACAGTTGAAGAATGTCAGAATCACTTAGGGCCTACAGCACTGATAAATGTAATTCAAAATGTTAAAAAATAAGTGTTATTTATTTCCATATGATTTTTTTTTTTTTTTTTTTTTTTTTTTTTTTGTTAAAGCAGAAGGAGAGGCGCTAAAGAGTGGCTTGTGGCACCAGTGCCTCAGGTTGCTTACCCCTGTTCTAGACAGACAAAAAATATAGAGCCTCAGAGTTAAAGGTATACCTCACCCACAAAATGACCATTTGTGTATCAGTTGTGTATCACCCTGTGTTATGTTGAATTCATGAAGAAAACGTTTGTCTCGCATGCCTCCATGGTGAAGGAAGAATCCAAAAACAAAGAACATTCTTGATGAATTGAAGTCATACGGGTCCACATTTGAAAACAGCAAATCTATATCAAAACATCTGTTTATAAACTCTTACACAACTCCTGCAATATAATCCCAGTCTCATTAGTCCAGTTATATGTTAAGTTCTTCTAATGCATTTTCTCTACAATCGATTTAAAGCACTTGCACATAAACAGTCTCACACATGGATGAGTCGTGGGCCTGGGAAATTCCATGGAATGCATAAGCAGAGTTAGAACGCACGCACTTGCCCAGGTGTGCCATTCGTCTGTGCATGGGACTGTTTATGCAAAAGTGTTTGAAAAAATATGGTTTTAGCAAAATGCATGTGTGTGGAAAGTACTGAGCATACAACTGGATAAATGAGACTTTGATTATACTGTGGGATTGTAAACAGATGTGTTCATATATTTTGCTGTTGTTAAACATGACCCCCTTTGACTTCAGTTCATCAAAAATTTTCTCTAATTTTGGATACTTCGTTCACGAAGAAGGCATACGTGAAAAATGTGTCTTTTAAGCATTCAACGTAACATTGGGTGAGTAATTGGTATACAAATCATTATGTGAATGAAGTATTCCTTTAAGCATATCACTTCCATCAGTAGTGCTGCTGATAGTATCAGAAGATTGCAGCAGACACTGCAATGACTTGTAAAGACACTGTTGGACATTTATGGAAATATGCTTATTTGTTTTCTTTCCTTCAGCAGTTAGATGAAAAGATCAACACCACTCTCACGGCCATATGGTAAATATAGAGTAAGAGCCAAGAGACCCTTGGATACTAGCCCAAAGAGAAATAGTCCCAGCCCGTAACTCCCCATAAAACCACAAATTGTTGTTTTTGCATTCTGGTTTTTGCACCAATTTTACACAGATGCCTTCCCCTGTTTCCAGTCTTTATGCTAAGCTAATAACCTGCTGGTTCCTGCTTCAAATGTATCATACAGACACAAGAACAGTATCTATTTTATCTAAATTTAAAACAAACCATATAATGTCACTTCCTGATATGTGGAACTGTTCCTTTAATTCGGGGTTAGATACCCCGACCCCAGTCGGGGTTAGATATCAAATACTTGCTGTAGAAAGTCAGTAAAAATGAACACTGAATAATTAGCGTTAAAAGCCATGAAAACAAAAAGTCCTGAACTATAGCTTGAGAATTTTATTTACTCCACGTAACACCAGCTCTGGGTCATTGCGACAGTGCCAAAATGAAAATGAATCCAGAGTACTAGTGGGCATGTCATTAACGGTGTTATCATATTGTGCCTGCACACAGAGGACAAACCATATGCTGCATAGCTCCAACAATCACCAACTGTAAGTGGCATTAGCAAAATCCATTAAAATTAGCAAGCATATCTGCATCCAATCCAAATACAACAGCTAATTAGTCCATCTTCTGTTCAGTAAGCAAATTATCAATTTGGATAGTTTTGTTGCATCTGTATTGACACTGCAACTATTTGTAGTATTTGCATTTTCCAGTGACATTTAAGTATATGATTGAACTTAACTGAATAAAAGCTTAATTAAATTCCACTATTCTAGATTAACAAAAATACAAAAAGTTTCTTATAAAAGATACAATATATCTCTTAGCTGCCAGTGGTTGAATTAAAAAAAAAAGCAGTTTGACTAATTAAAATACCAGCTTTCATTAATGCTAACTGAAGAAAGCAACATAATGAAAAGAACTCCAAACATCAAGGGAATTTAAACCATTACTGTCTGTTACACATGGATTTGGCTGGCCTCTTGTTCCCACAGCTACATTACATGTCACCATCACTGGCATCCTTCAGTGTGATTGCATGTTTTTGTTTTGTTTTTTTTACTTGACCAACTCTTGGTGTTATTTATACAGTTAACTGTATGAAAGATAACCTCAAACATCAAGTTTAACATGACTCACAGAGTTGTGATTGTCAAAATAGTCTTTTCTATTCAAAGGCCAATATCTGCCCCATATAAAGTCCAGTCAGCCCAGCTGCCAGAAGAAAATGTTGGCATTGTGTGTTTGTTTAAACAATGAATACATTATAGTTCCACATTTCATACGTGTCATATCGTTTCTAAAGTGAGTTAATATACTAGCCAACTGTCACTTGGAGGTGGAAGAGATGGTGGATGGGCATCACCGAGGCGAGATGCCTGTCAGGCTGTTCAACCTTAAAATATAGGTGTTTTGTGGAGACCTTTTGTTGTTTCCAGCCCTCAAATGTATTTTTTTAAGGGACCCATTGCTGTGTTTCAGGCGCCTTTTAGCCCCCGAACAAGGGTGTTTGGTAGGGACTGTTTCCTTAAGCTTTTCAACCCTCAAACATGACTGTTTTGAAGGGACCTGTTGATGGGTCTCGTGCAGCTTTTCAGCTACAAAGTTTTGGAATTTTTGGAGACCAATCCATGTGTTTCCCGAGGCTTTTTAAAAAATATGGGTGTTTTTTTTTTAGGGACTTCTCCCTGTGTTTCATACAGCTTTTCATCCCCAAACATGGGTGTTTTGGCAACCTGACCCTTTTTTTCCAGTTGGGATAGTGCCAGCAGTTGTTTTTTTACAGAGACATCGCTGCTATTCCAGTGGGGATTGTGTCCCCAAGACCAGATATTTTAAGTCCAAACATGATCTTTTCCTGTACATAACCAAGTGGTTTTTGTTTCTAAACTTTACCACAAGTTTACCACAGCACTATTGAAACATAAAGTTTCAACATATCCGCTACATAATAACGTGCAAATGTAACGTAAATCTGTGGTGTGCAGAAATGTGCAATGCCAACATGTTTTTTCTAACAGTTGGGTTTGTCCAGTTTATTGGTGTCAGAGCTCCAGTTTAAAGCTGAAGTCTGGAGGGTCAGTTGGTCACTCCGTGCAGTGCAAAAAGTGGAACATATTTTTAGATACTTACGTCTTTTAGGCAAGACAGAAGAACATCTAAACTATTAGGACTAGTCTGGATGTAATTCAGTGCTCGTTGTAATATCCTACATTGTCACCCAATCTCTTGGGTGCTTATCAGTAAAAGCCTCGTTGCTCTACGTCTGATAATGTTTTAATGCCTTGTATGACAAAGTGCTATCTTTGTGCTGTGATTTCAAAGTCATTAATATTTTCAATCAGTGTGTGACTAGGGTTGGGTGCGCGTGCTTGCTTGCTTGCATGGTTTTGGGTATCGATGTGGGTGTGTTTGTTACTGCACTTTAACCTTGCTTTTCTACAACTGTCTTTTGAACTCTTGGTTTATCTTTACATTGTGCTACTGAGCTTTGGGATGACAACACTCCTAAATGAAGGCAGCTGTAAAAAGAAATCCCACATGCATACATTCCCACCTGCATGTATGCACACTGACAAGTATTGTGTAACCACTCGTTCCTCATACTAATGCATGTACAGTAAGAATTAGTCGCTGCTCTGCACCACAGCCAGTGGCGCTCGATGAAATACACTGTTCTGCTCGGTGTGACTTTTTTGAATGTTGTCATAAAAAATCCACTTCATTCCAGAGGAGTTAACATGTCTGTGTGGGCTCCAGGGAGGATCTTTTTTTCTTCCATATTCGTGTTTATCTGTTACTGTAAATGGGAGATGTTTATGTTATTTACTTTCCTCACTATAGAAAAAGTATCAAAACCTAAATCTTGGAATAGCAAATGATTGTCTGTGAGCTGAAAGCTAAGAGTTACAATGTTACTCACATAGATGCAGAATGTTTTCTTTTTTACGTATTTTAAAGTTTGCACACAGGAGAGTCATCAACTGATACTAAAAGCAGGCATTTAGAGCATATTTTAATATAAAAATAGACTTATATAAAACCCTGAGACCTCATGGCCTGACGTCTTCACGATGCTATTCTTAATCTAAATTAGATCTCTACAGAACCTTCACAACGGTTGGTTCTTGATAAACAGTAACCAGATGTAATCTTTTGGTCCTGAGTGTGAGTACTTCAATATGTTCCCGTAATGATCTGAACTATTAAACAGATAGAAAGGCAAGAAAAGCTGCATGCCTCTTTTACGGTCTTTGAGCTTTGCTGGTGTAAGATGGAAGATGGTCCTGATATTTTGTACAAAGTTTATATTGTTTCATTGAAAAGGAGCTATTCAGAATATTTTGTTTACTATAGAGTGACCTGGGAACGATGGTTATCACTATTACTGGCAGCTTTAGTTGAGAGCGCTCAAGTATGCCATCAATAGAGGAAATCATTTTAATGGGTGAGTGCAAGTTACCACACGTCAGAGATAATTATTTTCTGATATAGTGCCTTTTGAAGCAAATGATTTTCTAAGAATTCTGATTATAGTAAGCGTTATGACTTGGATTGTTCATCTTTTACGGTCTTATTTGACTTCTTTTACTACTTGTCTTCAACGATACTTATTATTAGCACTGGATGTGTTCTCTGTTGACTAATTGCCATGCATTTGATCATAGAAAATGCACTATTTGCAACATATCAGCAAATTATTAATATGTAAAGTGTCACCCATGTCGATTATATCAGTAGATCATTAAAACAATACAACAAAGCTGTTCTGGATTGTCTTGAATTTTGTTAAGACTCATCTTTCATTGCCTGATATTAGACAGAATTGTCAACTCTTTACACTCCGTTTCCATCTTCAGTCTGACATTGCGTCCACTCTAACTGATACCCAAGGGGGAGAGGGATTCGGTTTTTCCTGACCAATCACTTGAGACCAACATATCCACCTGAATCTAATTTCATTTTAAGTCCACACTGATGCATAGCCATGTCAACATACTTGCTTTGCCAGTTTGTTTGTTTTCTTTCCAAAAAAGTGGAGCAAAGTAAAACGACCTTCGACATTAAGAAGACATGTCGATTTAGAACAGCCGTAATAGCAGCATCTATCTCAGGGGCGTGAAACATGAGGCCCACAGGCCAGAAGCGGCTTATCAAGGGATCCAATCCAGCCCGCTGGATGACTTTGCACACCTAATTTAAATGAATAAGGAGAGCTAAGAGGTGCAGTCAGTAGCCAACTTTATATAAGATGCACCTGACCAGACTACAGTTCTCTAAACAAAAAACAATAACTACTTACTGTAGTCATATCTTACTATCTTGCTATATAATGATGAAAACTCTGTCTGTGGGTGTC